>OX596077.1:68578374-73675429 GCA_951394005.1 Protophormia terraenovae
CACTTCTTCCCGAACGGTGACACTTCTTGGATAAGATATTCTTGGATAAGATATTCTGCTATATCTAACAACTTGAAGTTACTCTTTAGTTCAATTTTGGATAGAAAATGTTGGCAGGGTATGTATGTATGTATATATGTGTGTATGTATGTATGTATGTATGTATGTATGTATGTATGTATGTATGTATGTATGTATGTATGTATGTATGTATGTATGTATGTATGTATGTATGTATGTATGTATGTATGTATGTATGTATGTATGTATGTATGTATGTATGTATGTATGTATGTATGTATGTATGTATGTATGTATGTATGTATGTATGTATGTATGCATGTATGTATGTATAGTGGCAATTTAAATTTATTTTTTGGGGGGTTTAAAAATGAATATGGCATAGTTACATAGGCTTACATATTATAAGTATACGAGCTGTAAACCCGCTACTTCGTTAGCGGAAATTTTTTATAAAAACCATACTATATAATAAATTTAAACTAAGATTCTTAACTCCCTTGGCGACATTTTTAATAATGGTGTTATGTCATCCATAAATAACAATATCTCTTTAATTTCAGGTTTTTAATCTTAGAATAATGAAAACTAAATATCAGAATTACGCAAAAGTATATTAGAATAAAGAAAAAGCACCACAAAATCCATTTTAAGGTTTCTGATTCAATTATGACCTTACATCTTCAATTTTATGTTTCTAAGGATGAAAATTGCAGAACATTCAAGATGTACTATTAGAAGAACGAAAAAAGATACCACAAAGTCCCTTCTTATGGATTCCCATTCATTTAGGACCACATATCCTTATTTCATGTTTCTATGTCAAATATTACCGAAGATTAAAAAAGTACCATTGGAAGAACAAAAAAGTACCACAAAGACCCCTCTTGTGAATTCTTTCTCACATAGGACCATGCATATTTAATTTCATGTTTCTACTATAAATATTATAGAAAATTCAAAAAGTACCATTAGAAGAACAAAAAAGTACTAAAAAGTACCCTATAATGAATTCTAATTCATTTAGGACCACATATCCCTAATTTCATGTTTAGAAAATTCAAAAAGTACCATTAGAAGAACAAAAAAGTACCACAAAAACTTCTCTTATGGATTCTTATTCATTTAATTCCACATATCTTTAATTTCATGTTTCTGGGTTAAATATTATAGAAAATTCAAAAAGTACCATTAGAAGAACGGAAAAGTACCACAAAGTTCTCTCTTATGAATTCTCTTTAACTAAGGACAACATATTCCTAATTTCATGTTTCTATGTTCATAATTATAGAAAATTCAAAAAGTACCATTAGAAGAACGAAAAAGTACCAAAAAGTCCTCCTTGTGAATTCTTTTCAACATCGGACCATACGTATTTAATTTCATGTTTCTAGGTTAAATATTACAGAAAATGCAAAAAAGTACCAATAGAAAAAGAAAAAAGTACCACAGAGTCCATCCTCTTGAATTCTTACCCACAGGACCATGTATCTTTAAGTACCACAAATTCCACTCTTGTGAATTCTTATCTACATTTTCTTAATTTCGTGTTTCTATGTTTAATGTAATTGAAAATTTATTATTTAGTTTGAATAAAAATTACATTTTATTCAAACTAAATAATAAATTTTCAATTACCTTTACCCCCTTTTTTGGTACTTTTTTTTCACCCATCGAAGTACCAAAAATTGTATTCCAATAAATTTCTAAATTGTAGTGGTATCCCATATTAAAATACTCATATGAATATTTCAATAAATATAAAAAAATGTTTTATGAAAAAAGTACCAAAAATAGTACTATTTTTACCCCTTAAACGTTTGAATTTCTAAAAAGTACCAAATTTGTATTTCTCATTTTTTGATAAGTTATGAATACGACATACATTTTATTTGTATGTTGATTGTTTTCAAAGATACATATGGTGCCAAAAAAGTACCAAAATACAGTTTTTACCCGTTTTCTCCCTAAAACGGCCGATTTTCTAAAAAGTACCAGACACCTGTCCAATAATTTTTTAAATGAATAACGACAACTATTCTACTTTTTTTGTATCATTATTAGTTTGCGAGTTATAAGGTTACCGATTTTACTCGTTTTTACCCTTTTTTACCCCCTAAACATTCGAATTTCAAAAAATCCCGTCTTAGTGGATCTATATGGTGGGAGACCTACATACGTTAAAATTTCGTCTCTCTAGCTTCAGCCGTTTAGGCTGTGGGATGATGAATCAGTCAGTCAGTCAGTCAGTCAGTCGCGTTACTCTTTTATATATATAGATTAATTTAACAAGAAACCTACTCCGCAAAGCAACCGCTCGATCTTATAATGCGGGAGAAAAACAAAAAGTTCTCGAAGGCCAAAGAATAAAAACCTTCCGGGCTGCATTAAAGAAATGAGTAAAATGAATCCAGAACTGTTTCCTAACACTGAGCTTCTTTACAACTGATTCAAAATGTTTAAATAATTATAAAATATTTATAATTTAAAACAAATTAAACATATCGGAGGCTTATATTCAAAAAGGACTATGTGCAAAACCACAACTGTTTAGGAGAGCATAACATCTAATTTTTTCAAGAAATAATCTACATGTAAGCATATTTTTTGTAGAGATATCCAAGGAATTCATAAAATAATTTTTAGCGATTTTTTTTTTTTTTAATAAACGTACCTTAGATGACAAACATACACCTCGTCTCTGGCCTCATGAAATATTTCCAAAGGCTCACAATTTCGTTTTTCGACCAATGCTGAACATGGGGTGCAACTATCTACTGAAATCTGTCTTTTGAAATATAAGAGAACAATTTTTTTTATTTAAGTTTTGAAAAAAGCAAAGAAATTATACCTTTTTTTTGTAAAGAAAAAATCGATATTTCGTAATCCTCCAAATCAACTCAAAAACTCCTCGTCTCTGGCCTCGTGAAATTTTGTTGAGATATTTCCAAGTTACAGAATTATTAAAAAAAAAAAAAAAACATTTTGAAACCACTGATGTTTCGTTAAAAATTTACACATTGTCGACCTATCAATCAAATAAATTTTTTTTTTATTTTCCATTCTTGGTCTGTCTTTTTAATTATTTTTTGAAGAAAAGCAAAGGAAGTAGACCATTTTTTCGTAGTACTGGCGTAAATCGACCGTACTTCAATTTATAAATTCTGATTAAGTTCATTTTAAAGGTTTACTGCTTTATTCATAAAAAGAAACTTTAATAATTTTAACAGCTTTATTTGAAGAGGATTCTTTTAATTGCCTTCGAATCACAATTATTCAGTTAAATAAACTATAAAGTGAAATTTAGTTGCATTCCATTCTTTGAAATCAGTTTTAAATATTCGTTATGTTTACTAATATACATTTTTGCCTTTGCATTTGCGTTTTTTTTTTTTTTTTCCTAAAAAATGAAATCCCTATTGAAATTCAACGCCCCAAAAAATTATATTTTTGCTTTCCAAAACACCACAATTCATGATTTTTGGAGTCTTTGATGTATTATAATCATTTAAATAAAATAATACAATGATACTGTTATTCACTTTTTTATGAATCTTTTGTGCAATTTCACTGCTGCTTTTTGATACGAATATCTGTTGAAATCCCTGCGGATACAAATACTCATGCACTTTGTTTCAGTTACTCGCAACATTATTTAAATGATTGTGTGACTATCTTATCTATGTGTGTTCATGTTGATATATCGTGTTAAGGGCTAAACTAAAATCATTTTAGATTCACTCACATCCAGTCATACGCACACAGATGTTAAGACAAACATAAAATGGCAACAACAACAACTATATCGTAAAATGAGGTCAACTTTAATGGACATACGAGTATGTATAAGTATGTGTAAATGTAGCATGTGAGGCTAGAAGTATGAATTTACAGTATGTTTGCATCATCATCGTAGTTGCAACGGATGCAACAATAGAATTAAAAAAAAAAAAAAAAAACCTAAAAAATGACTAGAAAAGAATAAAAATATAAACTAACAACGCGTATATGAATTTTAAACAACGTTAGTTCAAAAAAAAAAAGTACATACATACATGTTTCATGTATGTGTGTGTAAATGAGTTAAAATTTAATACATGCTCGTAATACTGCAGTTAGAATAAAACCTGGGTAACAACACATTTAATTTAAATGTTGACGTGTGTCTATCCGTATGCGTATATGTGTGTTTTTTGTGAATATTTGTATGGATTTGAAAATTCCATAGAAATATTGCTTACACAGGAACCTGAACTGACAACTACATACATACGTGTACTTGTATACGATGTTGTGCTGGGCTTTTGAAACACATCTACTAGTAAGATTGGCTCACTTGTACTCGTAATATTTCAGTTTGTTGTTAAATTTGATTATATTGTTGCTAAAGGTTTAATATGCCATGAAATGTTATTTAAATTTTACATTCAAGCTTTCGTTCAATAACAAAAAATTTGGATAAAAAAGCTTTTGTAAATAATAAAATAAAAACTTACACACGTGACATTTTTAATTAAGATCAATTTTGTCATGTGGATTTTTGTGATAAATCGTTATACGTTTTGAATCATTAAACAATTTTACGTGAAAGTTTATTATTGGTAAAATTTAATGTTACACTTTGTGATTTCCTACAATAACTTTCATCTACTATGCGATTGTCAGGCATTATCGGAATTAGGCACACAAAAGTTAAAGTCACTTCTTTCTTTCCTTATAGGTACAATATGGTTTGGTGCAGCAGTGATGCAGTCAGTTTAGTGTAGACTGCTGCAAACCTATATTGGGGTACCACAACGGGATCAGATTTTCATCATGGACCCACGTGAGATGTCTATTAGGACACTGCCCGTAGAACCTAACATAACCTAACCCAATAAAGCAAACGAAATTTCAAGTCCTGATTAATTATATTTATCTCCGCTCTTATATCTATATATCCAATATATGTACATATTGCAATTTGCTATATAAAACTACAAAAACAAAAAGTGCAAATATTTTCGCGATTTTCCAAAAGTCCATAAAATATTTTTATTGCATTTATTTTCATTGCACCTACCAATTTTATTGTGTAAAATAACAAAAAAAAAAAAAAAAAAAAAAACTAAGTCCACGCAGTAATCCATGATATTTTATACGAAACTGTGAATATGCCTGGCGAAAAACTTACTTTTTATAAAATTTCCGCTCTTCTTTTCCCAACTTTGAGACTATCTACTAAGTTGACTGTTTTGGGCACATTAAGGATATATAAAGCAAAATAAACACAATTACAACAAGTATCAATCCCTATTTCATATTTGTATTCCAAAGCATGGGGCATACGCCCCGCCGAAAAAAAAAATTATAAAAAAAATTGTCATCAAACCTCGACTAGCCTGTATTTATATTTAGTCAAGAAATATAGTTAGATCAATTTGGCACTTAACTGCTTCCCGTCCGGCAAAAATGAATGCAGGAGAGCAGATTTTATGAAAAAAGTAAATTTTTTAAATGACTTTTCTTTAATTGCAGAAAAAAGCATATTAGCATAATATTTTCATTATAAGTTCTTTGTAGTATATAAAATAAATATCAGTTTTTTATTCCTGCAAAAATCATTAAAAGATCTTTATAAGCCAATTTTTGGAAATTTTTCAAAAATAAAAAAATATAAAAGAAAAAAAAAAAAAAGTTTTTTAAGCAAAACTCCGTCTATTTTCCAAAAACTTATAAAATATTACAAGAATATAAAAATAGACTTATTTACCAAATCACTGATGTATAATATGTATAGGGGCAATTCTCTTTTTACGTTTGTCTTTATGAAACCGACCTTCAACCTCAAATATTTTTTTTAAATTCTGACTTTTTTAAACAACTTTTGATGCAATTATGTTAACAACACTTGGTTGTGTAACACAAAAAAAATTTAAGAGCCAAAGTCAAAAATTCCAAAAACAGTGTTTGAAACTAACAAGTTTTTTTATTTCTTTTTCTTGCTGTAGTCGCAAATTTTAGTATAAATGTCCAATTCTTCTAATGTAGACTATGAACATTTTTAGAAAAGGTCCAGGATGGATTTAATTAGCGTGCAATTAACAAGTGTCAAAATGTGTTGTGCAAAAGTCGTGAAACCAAATTTTAAAATTTTGCAGTTTTTTCACTGAGGATTTTACGCCGTTTCGGATATTTCAAAATTCAAAACAGAGCCCAATAGCTCTTGAAATTATGCATCATTTGACATATATCTCGTTAATATGCCCTCAACAGAAATGCTATAGGAGGTATCCAAACTTGGAGAGAAAAAACATGAATGGCTCCACAAGGTGCCTTTTTCGCGAGGCACACTCGCAACGTTATTTCAGTGAAGCTAGATTATAGCGTTATCAAAGAAGGTTTCCAAATGACATTTAAAAATCATTGTGGCGTTTTAAAATATTAATTTGCTAAACGTGCATAGCTATTTTAAAGAATTCACCAATTTTGCATATTTTGTTATAGCGGATGTTGGTGTTTTAAGTCAATTTTTTTTTTTTTTTTGAAATAAGTACCTGTGTAAAGTTTTACTTAGGTAGTAAATATAATTTCACTTAAAATATTCATTAACGGTTTTCATTAACATTAATCGTCGACGCACACGCAAGGCGCTAATAAAAATTGGCGATGATATATGTCAATCTGTAGCTGCTTTAATATCCTATATCAAAATCAATATGGCGTTCGAAATAAATTCATTTATTTTGAGATTTGACTAAGTGCAATTAAAAAATTTTTATAAATGACATTGGCTTATGACTTATTTAAAAAACGATGAATTTTTTAATAAATGGATGAATATGAATAACACTACATCACTAAAAACTAAATTTTGCAAATATTATAAGAAGGTTTAATAATTATTAAATCACTAATATATCCACGTATACTTAACTTTTCACGATATTTTTAATTTGTATTTTAGATACAGCATTGTAGAATACAAAAATGCAATAATTTTTGAATTGGGACTATAAATAGAATTTTGGCAATTTTTTTAAAAATTTTTATCTTAAACCGCTATAACATTGATGCCGTTCGGTAAAAGTCATTCATGCGAACAAATCTGTGTTCCACTAGAGCCAAGGAATATTGGTACTAAATATAGTTGATGTGCCATTTAAACATTTTCAACATTTTTTTGAACATCAAAAGTAAACGAGTTTGAAGAATTTCCCATATACAGTCATAGTCATATGCAGGGCAAGTTTTTATATGCACAAAAAAAATTTAAATATGCGCCTGAAAAAGCACGAAAAAATGGTGTTATATGCACAGAAATATGCAAAAATAGCACGAATATGTATATAAAAACTAACGAATTTATGCATTCTTATATATTAATGTGTCGAAAATATGCACAAATATGCATTTTTTAACTTTGAATCTCTAATAGATTTCGATGTTTATAAAAATATAACTATTTTAATTTTAAGTTTCATATTTGACGCTTCCGAATTTTTTCTTTACAATATTTACAATGTACTCAAAATGCTCACCAAAAATTTTTTAGAAATCATTTGATTGAACTCTAAAAAATCACCAAAAAATTGTGTTTTTGTTAAGAAAACTAACTTTTGTATCCATTATATGCAAAGATTTAAAATATAAGCATTTTTTGTGAAATTCTTTTTAAATATGCAAATGCTTACTTTCCAAGCGAAAAGCTTGAAAAACTTGCCCTGGTCATATATATTTTTTCGAAAATTTGGAAAAGAAGTCAAATATTTTTGTTGTTATAAAATATTTTGAAAAAGTTCTTTTGTTGTTTTAATGCCTGAATTGTGTAGAGTAGATTGTGCTAATTTCTAAAAAAGTCGCGGTGCTTATTACTGATATTGAAAGAAAAATTCATACACATTTTTTAATTCAAAAGTATTTACACACATTTTTTATACTCCATAATTATTTACACAGCTTTAAAAAACTCAATTATTTACGCTTAACTTTGCTAAAGATGATCCCAAATCTTGTCTATGAGATAGTGTAAAATCTTTTGATACAAACTCAACTTTAATAAGTTGCAAAAATCTAAAAGTAATTTCAAAAATGATGAAAAAATCATTAAGAGCCAAAATGGCATTTAAATGAAGGTTTAAAATGATATATAGTCATTATAGTTTAGAAAAAGGAATGGGAATTGTTAAAGGATATTATAGTCTTTAGTTAGAAGATATAATTACATAAAAATAAGAACAATTTAAAGAGAATTTGGGAAAAATCTGTCCGAAAAATTTAACATCACTTAAAAAACGTTCAAAAATTTCTGCAATCGTTGGTATGTTTGGCGAAAGAGTATGATTTCTATAAAGGTTATGATGTTCTCACCACAGAAAGTGAAATTAAATATTTGCACAATCGTTTTTCTGTGATATAATATGCGATTTCTAAATATTACTAGACTACATTATTATTGATTTTATTTTTGTATTTAATTTTCTATGTAATTGAAATAAATAAAATTTTTGTACTTAAAATTTTTTCTAAAATCGCGAGTTTTACTATAGAAAAACAATTGTGGAACCAATGAATTAAAATTTTTATAATGCGAATATCATAACCTATATAAATACCATACTTTCTCGCCAAACATACCAACGATTGCAGAATTTTTTGAACATTTTCTAAGTGATGTTAAATTTTTCGGACAGATCTTTCCTAAATTCTCTTTAAATTGATTTTATTTTTATGTAACTATATCTTTTAACTAAGAACTATACCACCCTTTAACATTTGCCATTCCTTTTTCCAAACTATAATGACGATATACCATTTTAAACCTTCATTTAAATTTTATCTTGGCTCTTATGATTTTTTCATCAATTTTGCCACTATTTTTAGATTTTTTCAACTTATTAAAGTTGAGTTTGTGTCAAAAGATTTGACACTATCTTATAGACAAGATTTGTGATCATCTTTAGCAAAGTTAAGCTTAAAAAATTGATTTTTTTAATGCTGTGTAAATAATTATGGAGTATAAAAAATGTGTGTAAATACTTTTGAATTAAAAAATGCGTATGAATTTTTTTTTTTCAGTATCAGTAATAAACACCGCGACTTTTATTAGAAATAAGCACAATCTACTCTACACATTTCAGGCTTTACAACAGTAAAATAACTTTTTCAAAATATTTTATAACAACAAAAATATCTGACTTATTTTCCAAATTTTCGAAAAGTTTGAAAATGTGTAAATATATATGACTATGACTGTATATAGTATTGAAGCAATATATGTATATTATGTACATTCTCTATAAGTATCGTGCAGGAATTCACAATGGCTTCTGAGATAATTTTATGACTAATATTTTAGACCAGAAGATAGACATATTCTCAAAAAATATTATTCAGGTGATGATTAGACTATAACTCAAGAACCGTTTATACGATTTTGATAAATGATACACCAAAAGATGAAAACGAAAATTTCTTCAATCCTCCTATTTTTTATTTAAGACGAAACAAAATTTTGTTTTTGCCCACTAGTGTATCTTCACTTAACTGTAGGTATGCATGGGTATTTTAACTTAACTGTGAATGAAATCAAGATTTGTACATCAATTTTAAATGCACGTAGCTTATTTTACTCGTAGTTTTACCAGATTTGAGATAAATATGATAAACTGAAACATTTTTGATGTTTTCACTTTTAAAAGGAAATTTTAGTAAAAAAAATATGATGGTCGGATTTTTATATGGTAAATTTTGAATAGAGCAATTAAACACGTTTGTGAAAATTTTTTAGGTTTTTTTACGGTCTATAGTTTGAGTCTAGAAGTTTATGATTTAAATCGGAGATTTCATACCCTTAAGTGGATGTTTTCTATCCGTTTTGATATGGAATCAACAGAATCTAAATAAAAATAGTAATATGCCCATTAGAGTGGACCTCCTTTATATAAAAAATTAAGGTTTTTTAAAATTTCAAATATTTATTTAGAAATATTCGAAAATCTCAAAAACTATGAAATACAGAATTTTAGATTGATTGAAACAAATTTAGAGATGACACAAAGCGATTATGTTCAACCATAATCAATTGCCTAGCAAAAACTTTGCTTTCCTGGTAAGCTAGCAGGTATAGTTGGAAACAAAAATATATTAGTACTTATTTTTTGTCTCAATAACTAGTTACTTTTGTTCGAGTTGTCCACGAATTCATGTAGTTATTTTTAGACTCCACAGTGGGGCAGAATCGAAAAAAGACGTAGCAGAGAAGAGTACAATGTTAAGTTTGGAAGGAGACCCAACAGATCCCTCAGGGGAGGAGCTAAGAGGGCTCAAATTAGGGTGCCTCTGAAATAAACAAAATTGAATTGCTTGCAACATTTTTGTTTCTCTTCCGATTTCAAAGTTTTATATATTATAGGCCCTGATAAGATCTACAAAAAAAAAAACATGCTTACATGTCCTATTTATCGCTTATAGTTTTTGAGTTATTTGCGTTTGAATTTTTAAGTATCTCAATTTTTTATGTTCTTGCTAAAGTTTTATACATATATCCTAGTATTTCCGACGGATTATTAGTTTTTTTCTTTAACTAGAATAAAAAAATTTGAAGTTGATATCTTTACCGAGTCCAAAAACAAACGATTTTTAAGGTAAAATAGTAAAATTAATTTTAATCAGTGTTAGAGTAGAAATCAGCGAGTAGCATGCATCATGTTTCCGGCTAGTTTCTCGTCATCTAATAAATATACTGATTTTGTCATTCCGTGTGTAACATGTCGAAGGAATCATCTAAGACCCCACAAAGTATATATTTTCTGGGTCCTGGTTAGATTCTGAGTCGATCTAGCTATGTCCGTCCGTCTGTTGAAAGCAGGATAGGGCTCGAACGGAGCAACGTAGGGGGACGAAATTTGCCACAAATATTTGTCTTGTATAAGGTTTGTTTGGTATTGAAAATGGGTAAAATCGGTTAATAAACAAAAAAGTTATGGGCTAAAAACTAGAAACACAGGGTGTCCGTTTCATACTTTTTTGCTGATATTTCTTCAATAAAAACATGTACGACAACGAAATTTTGTTCGTATAGTTCGGGGGTCGATATAAACTCGGAAACAAAAAATGGACGTGGTCCGCCTACTTTACCACCCACCTCCCATATAAGGTGAAAATCAACGAAATTGTGTTCAAATAGTTCAAGGACTAATGTAAACTCGAAAACAAAAAATGGGCGTGGTCCGCCCGCTTTCCTGCTCACTTTACCGCCCCCTCCCATATAACGTAAAATTTGAAAGAGTTGATGGTGGGTATATAGATTCGGCCGGGCCGAATATAACATTCGCGCTTGTTTTTTTATATTGGAGGTGGAAACCTATCATAGGTCCCGTTTGGGTATGTCGGATTCCTACCGACTAACACCACATCCATCGTCAACAGCACACACCGCGGAACAGCCGATTGGTATTACTTCGCAGGGTGGAAGGGTTAATTGCCTACTCTTATATTTGCCTTACTGGCTCTGTGATTGTACTGCTCTTAATTCTTTTCGAAGGTGTTCCTCCCTTCGTAATGCTTCATTCGTGTCCGTTATGAATCTTGTTACAAGATCCCAGTTTGCCACCGATGTCAACATGACTTCAACGATATTTTCAGGGGACAAACATCGTCCCAGCTGCAGCTCTAGCCTTTCTCTCTCATCTGAGAATCTTTGACATATGAACATTATATGTTCCACGTTTTCGTCCTGTTCCGGACAAGTTGGACACCTTGGTGAAACGTCATGGCCAAAGTGATAAAGATAGCTTCTATATCCCCCATTTCCCGTTAGGAATTGCGTCAGGTGGTAATTGACTTCTCCATGATTTCTGTTGATCTTACAGCTAGAGATATAGTACGATATCCGCAACAGACGCGGAGACAACTTCTTCGGAAAATCGAAATCATGTTCTTCCTCGACATACATCTTAGTGAGCTTTCCCAGATGGGTGACCCATACATTAGGATAGATTTCGCTACTTGGAAAAGGAGTATCCTGCGACTCTATCTTGGGCCACCTATGTTTGGCATCATTCTAGATAATGCGTTTACTACTTTTGATGCCTTTTGACAGGAGTATGCAATGTGTCGTTTGAAGTTCAAACGGTTATCAATCGTTACGCCCAGGTACTTTATAGACTCTGTAGAAGCAATTTCGGTTTTTCATACTTTTATCTTCAGGACTTCGTTTGCTCTTTTGCTACTTATCAACACTGCTTCTCTTTTATGTTCTGCCAGTTTAAGGTTCACACACTCAAGCCATATCTTAATGGTTCGAATTGCTTCGTTTGCATAGAGTTGTACCTCTTCTAGGTTTCGGAGTTGGATTACGACAGCGATATTATCTGCAAAGCCTACAATCTTTACTTCCTCGGGTACTTTGAGTCTAAACACACCATCGTACATAATGTTCCACAGTAATGGACCTAGTACTGATCCTTGTGGAACACCGGCTGTGATATTTACAGACACCGTACCATTGTCCGTCTCATAGCACAGGGTTCTGTCGCAAAAGTAGCTTTTCACTATCCTAATCAAATACTCCGGTATATTCAGCTTTAGCAAGGTTGCCATAATATGGCCCCATTCCGCTGAGTTAAAGGCATTCTTGATGTCTAATGTAACCACTGCGCAATACTTTCATGCATTTCCATTGCCTTGAATTACTTTTTTCGCCGTATCTATTACTATGTTTATGGCGTCAATTGTTGATTTCGCTTTTCAAAAACCGAATTGCATCTGCGAAATACCTGCAGCTTTTTCTACCGCATTGAGGATTCTATCATATATAACTCTCTCCAGACACTTGACTACTGTATCCAGAATGCATATCGGTCTATACGACTGAGGTTCCCCTAACGTCTTTCCTGGTTTTGGGATCAGCATCAGATTTTGCTTTTTCCATATAGTTGGGAATACTCCATACTTTAAGCAATTGTTAAAGATTTTTGCGAACAGTTGTGGTTTTGTTTTCATAGCAATCTTCAATGCTCTATTAGGAATACTATCGAGTCCGGGAGCTTTTTTGTCACCGATTTTTGCGCATAATTTAAGGATTTCTTCCTCGCTTATTGGTTCTGGGTTGGAGGTATTACTACTGTATATATTGCCGGAATAAAATGTCCCTTCTGGAAATAACGTCGCAACTATTTTCTTTATCAATACTGGGCAAGTTAATTGTGTAGATTTTTTCCCATTTAGACGGGACATTACCACTCTGTATGCACTGCCCCATGGATTAGAGTCAGCCCCATCGCACAGTTGCTTAAAGCTGTTAGATTTGCTCTTTTTTATGGCTATCTGTAATTTTTTTTCTTGCCTGCTGGTAGGCTTCTTTTTTGCAACGAACCCTGGCTGGATCTTTCACTTTGATAATTGCGTCTGGTCTATAAGCACTCCTTTCTAAGTGATGCAATTTCTTGGTTCCACCAGTAGTTTTGTTTCCTTCCGTTACTATATCTTCTGCGTGGCATAGAAGCGTCGCAAGCCTTCCTTATGGCATCCACCAATCTCCCCGCCATCTCGTTCACCGATCCACCTATAGTGTGTTGGTTGGAAAATGATTCAACAAATGTAGCTGCGTCCAGTTTGTCGCTTGCCCTGCCATTATAGGTTGCCTTTCCATTTATTTTTCCCGTTTCTTTCTGTTTATTCAGGGTAAATATAATTGCCTGGTGGTCACTATGAGTATTGTGTTCGCTTACTTCCCATTGTATGTCTTTCGCTAGAGTATTGCTGGCAAAGGTAACGTTAACTATTGATCGGTATCCAGCTCTTCTAAAAGTTTGAGAATTTCCCGTGTTCAGTAGCACAAGATCCAGTAGGGAAAAGGCCTCGAGTAGTACTCTTCCTCCGTTATTAGTCTTTGGTGATCCCCAATCTACAGCTGACACGTTGAAGTCTCCGCCAATAATAACTGGGTTGTGCTGACTCACATCGTAAACCAAGTCTTCGATTATTCTTTCAAACTCTGATAGCTTTATATTTGGCGACACGTAGCAGCTATATACATAGATGCCACCAATTTTAACTCTGGCGAAACCATCTGACAAATGTTTCATTCCTTCCTCAATAGCCTTATTTCCGCATGCCCATACGGCTGCTCTTCCCGTCAGATCTTTCTCCCAGACGTTTTTTTAGGTCTTTGTACTGCTCGCTTAATATGGCAACATCTATTTTTAATTCGCAGATTGTCTGGATCAGGAGATCATGAATTGCTGCACAATGGTTAATATTAAGTTGGATAAGCCTCATTTGTGCCTGTTATTTAGTGCCTTCAGAAAGACTGGACATCTAAAGCTGCCTGCTATATGTTTAAGATCAGCACCTCCATTTGATCTACATAGCATACAATTTGGCTCGGCCGTACAGTCTTTTGAAATATGGTCCTCATATCCGCATTTTCTGCATTTGTGCGATCCATCAGTCTCTGCCTTGCAAAACTTTGCCAAATGGCCAAACTCCAGACACCTGTAACACGTAGTAAGCCTTACGGTTTCCCTAATGCGACACACTGACCAACCTATTTTGATTTTTCCCATTTCTAGGGCTCTCCTGGCTGCTCCCACGGGTAAGGATATTTTTGCTATTTGTGTACCTCCATATGACTTGACTACTTCTTCTTCCAAGTTTGGAACATTAAGCGCTTCTTTGAAAGCATGGCATATTTCCTGCTTTGTCGTGATGTCGTCCATGCCCTTACATTCTATGACCATTTCTTCTTTGTGGGTTTTAACCTCTACGTGACCATCGAAAGATGACTCTATTTTCACACTGAATTTGTCAACGATGCCCTTGCTTGTGTTTTTTAGTTCCAGAAGAAGGTCTCCCTTTTGTGTTCTACGAACTTTATTTACTTCCGGATCAGTTCTGATCTTTGTCAGAATTTCCGCATACGTGATTCCTCCCTTGGCAGAGATTAGCATTGTGTCAGGTTTTGGTTTAAGTAACCTTTTTTCTTTCTTACGACCATCCAGTTATTCATTCATTCATTCATTCATTCATTCATTCATTCATTCATTCATTCATTCATTCATTCATTCATTCATTCATTCATTCATTCATTCATTCATTCATTCATTCATTCATTCATTCATTCATTCATTCATTCATTCATTCATTCATTCATTCATTCATTCATTCATTCATTCATTCATTCATTCATTCATTCATTCATTCATTCATTCATTCATTCATTCATTCATTCATTCATTCATTCATTCATTCATTCATTCATTCATTCATTCATTCATTCATTCATTCATTCATTCATTCATTCATTCATTCATTCATTCATTCATTCATTCATTCATTCATTCATTCATTCATTCATTCATTCATTCATTCATTCATTCATTCATTCATTCATTCATTCATTCATTCATTCATTCATTCATTCATTCATTCATTCATTCATTCATTCATTCATTCATTCATTCATTCATTCATTCATTCATTCATTCATTCATTCATTCATTCATTCATTCATTCATTCATTCATTCATTCATTCATTCATTCATTCATTCATTCATTCATTCATTCATTCATTCATTCATTCATTCATTCATTCATTCATTCATTCATTCATTCATTCATTCATTCATTCATTCATTCATTCATTCATTCATTCATTCATTCATTCATTCATTCATTCATTCATTCATTCATTCATTCATTCATTCATTCATTCATTCATTCATTCATTCATTCATTCATTCATTCATTCATTCATTCATTCATTCATTCATTCATTCATTCATTCATTCATTCATTCATTCATTCATTCATTCATTCATTCATTCATTCATTCATTCATTCATTCATTCATTCATTCATTCATTCATTCATTCATTCATTCATTCATTCATTCATTCATTCATTCATTCATTCATTCATTCATTCATTCATTCATTCATTCATTCATTCATTCATTCATTCATTCATTCATTCATTCATTCATTCATTCATTCATTCATTCATTCATTCATTCATTCATTCATTCATTCATTCATTCATTCATTCATTCATTCATTCATTCATTCATTCATTCATTCATTCATTCATTCATTCATTCATTCATTCATTCATTCATTCATTCATTCATTCATTCATTCATTCATTCATTCATTCATTCATTCATTCATTCATTCATTCATTCATTCATTCATTCATTCATTCATTCATTCATTCATTCATTCATTCATTCATTCATTCATTCATTCATTCATTCATTCATTCATTCATTCATTCATTCATTCATTCATTCATTCATTCATTCATTCATTCATTCATTCATTCATTCATTCATTCATTCATTCATTCATTCATTCATTCATTCATTCATTCATTCATTCATTCATCTTTCGATGAAAATTAATAAAACAAAAAAAATTTCTATTTATAAACTATTTGCTTGTTTATTTTATTAGGAATATGAAAAAGAAGATTATCTAGTTTTACTAATCCTAAAGTTAGAAAGTTTTTGTAGAAATTTTATAAGGAAATTTATTTTTGAGAAAAGTGGTGTAAGAAAAAATATATTTAGCTACAAGCGCCCCTACAACACACCCTCCCGAATTTGACCCATTTTATATGAAAGTTTTGACTTTCTAATGTACTTTTTCGATTGATGACGAATATTTTAGATGTACTAAGGAATCTATTTATGAGTTTCTGTTTCAATTTTATAAATTCTTAAAATTTCGCGATATTTCTTTACCTATTAATATTTCTAAAAACTTAAAAAATCATACAGGTGTATTAGTTTAAGCAAAAATATCTTGGATACCGCTTAACAGATTAAGACAATTCAAACTGCGTTAAAATTGCATTGTTATCATCTTCAACTGAAAGATTTGGAAAGTTATTCACATTTTGAAAATAATGCATTTTAATGCAATTTCACTTTTTAGATGCTATTTTCGTTGAATATACCACCATAGATTTATGTTTTTTTAGTATTTTTAGAAGATATGGAAGTTTTTCATTACAGAGAAAATCCAAACTTTTTGGGACATACACGTTTATTATATACAATATTTATATTCAAAAAAACTTTTCATCCATTATTTCACCTAGCCCCCATACAATGTCCCCCTGGATTAGAGATTCAACACTCGAAAATGCCTTAAAAATATAAATATTTTAATGAAATTCGACGCAAAGAAGTTTTGTAGAAGTATCAATCTTTGTACCAAATTTTGCGAAGATCGGTCCACAATTGACCATAGCTCCCATATAAACCCCTCTTGCGAAAATCACTTTAATGTGCATAAATCCCATACGAATGTTAGTATCAAGTTAATATTCGACACAAATAAGTTTTATATAAGTAGAAACAACATTGCCAATTTAATTAGAATCGGTCCATAATTTACCATAGCTCCCATATAAACCCACTTCCGGGAATCGCTCTAAAGGGCATAAAATCATATAGATGTTAGTATCAATGCATTGTTCTGTATTTGTGTAATTTATTTTGCATTTAGTAAAAGTTTTGGTCTACAATTGGCCACAGGTCTTATATAAGTCCCCTTCCCGAATTTGTATGCTCATACATACTGGTGTAGGTATCATATGGTCGGTCTTGACCGATTATACCTTTTTTTTAACGTTTTTTTATATGTTTGTAACGACACGTTTACCGCTGGGTGCTGGGATAAGCTCAGTGGTGTCCAGGGTCGTGCCAAATAGTTAATAAAACACGTTTTTTCCTTAAACGTTATAAGATGTCTCTTTATTGGTTTCCAATTAGAGGTGGCTTTTAGGGAGAAGCACCACAGATAAGGCGGAAAACAATATTTTGTGGCTCGCGAGAACTTGGTGCAATTGCCTTTAGGGAAGGATGAGACTATCCTATTAGCGACAGCTAAGGAACTACGTATGTTACCAGGTAGAGGATTAACCTCATTTAGGCTCCCCGTATTCCCTCGCACTCTCTACTATTATAGCCTCGGCCCAAGCAACTGAATGGGAATATTTGGTCTGGTTAGAGGCTGACCTCACTTTAGTCCCAATATTCCAACTCCAGCTGCCCCTAGATGGGTAAGCACAAACTGTTGGGAATAAGTAACACCAGGAAGAGGCTAACCTCAGTTTGGAGTTACTGATCACCCACCAGTTGACTGTTCTATTTAGTATTAAGAATTACTATTGGGGAAGCTAACCTCCGCATCAATTAGTAGTTCTTACCACTAAGCCACTTACCAGCCGACTGATCTGTGTTTGACTGCGACTCGTCTTTTTATAGCTGTGAGCCACGTACAAATACATAGTCGGATTTATTGTGTAGTAACTAAACAGATGTTACATAGTAGTATTAGGAAAGTAGTATTAAATAATTGTTACTACTAGTTATAAATAGGTGGCGCTTCTCTCTATTATGCCGTTAAATTTAAATATATTAAAAGTAATTATTATCTTATACATATTTAATAGAGCCAACTACATATAAGAAAATAAAAGGAATACAATGTAAAATAACATTAAAATACAAAATAACATATATATATAAAAAAAAAATACAAACAAAAATAATTCAAAAATAATAAAGTAGTTCAGTTATACTGTGAGACCCAAAAACGAAGTTATGACTTTTGTCGTCACATGTTGTTGCCAACACATTAAGGAACGGTTTAAGAAAAAATAATAAAAATGGAAGATATGATTTTTAAAAATCCTTAATACAAGGACGAATAATGATTTCAATATTTTTTTTTTTTAATGGCGTTTTCATAAAAATAATTAGAAACTATATTCATTAAACATTAATTTGAGCTAAATATTATTTAAATCGGACAAATAGGTCCGGAGATATATTGATTTAAATTTCGTGTATTTAAAGAAAAAATCGAAAAAAGTGAACTTTGATACGCGACAAAATCTAAACTACAAAGAATTTGAAAATTTTGAAGAACTTTAAATTTTGTATTGACGTAGTGATTATGTATACCGAATTTCATCGATATCAGAGATGGTGATGTTTGGTGTTCGAAATTTTTTGATTTCTCCCAGACCGTTTTTTGAGATAATAACCCGCGAACCACTTGATGAAATTAATAGTTCAGAAAGAATATTTGGATCCTTGCCGGTAGCCACTACCGCCACATTATCTGCATATGCAATAGTCTTGCATCAGGTTTTTCCATGGCATTAAGTAGAGTGTTCATGTTCTAGAGCAAAGGAGATAGTACACCACCTTTAGTTACAATTTTCTGGATGTTGGAGGCACATAGATTGGGCTCATTTCGCGTAAAATTAAGCAATTTACTGACGAAGGAGGTGACCGCTGCGTCAATCCTCAGTTGTCCCATAGCGTCAAGGACTGATTCAGGCTTGACGTTTTTGAAAGCACCTTCTATATCTAGTGTAGTGATCTTTCTATATGGCCTTCAAGAGTATGTAACGCAGCCTCGGTAGATTTACCCTTCATGTTGGCATGGGTGTTGGACAGATCGTTTGCGTCAAGGGATGATCTGATGAAGATATCTATCTGATGAAGTTATCTATAATTCTTTCCAGAGTTTAAGTAGAAAAGAAGATAGACTAATTGGCCTAAAGTCCTTAGCCTTAGTATGTAATGTATTCCCACCTTCGGGATAAAGAAAATTTTATTAGTTGTCCAGATTGATGGAACGTGTGACAGTTGTAGACATGCTTTGAATATTTTCACTAGTCAAGGCAATAACACGTCATTATTATTCTGGAGATCAGCTGGGATTATGCCATCTGGTCCTGGAGATTGCATATCAGTATCCCGGTCATCCCTTAGTAGAGTATCTAACTCCCGGGAAGTGAGTCTACATAAGTACCTCTTTGCTGAAAGTGGTCCACGAATATATCTTACGTAGCCGACTAGTCTCGGAAATACTGCAGTATTTCCTCCATTATTGTCTTTTGGCTTTTCTTACAAGGCTAACCCCAAACCGGATTAGCCCGGTTTGGTGTTCCACATTGTCAACTTCAATAGAGAAGTTGAAATCTAAGTACAAGTGATCAGAAAAGGAACAGTCTTTAGACACACTCCAGTCTGAGATAAGATGTGAAAATTTATCGCTTATAAGCGTAACATCGAGAACCTCCCTTCTGTTAGTAACAATAAAAGTTGGTTCATACCTCTATTTACTTCTGTTAGTTTGTAATCAACAATGAAATTGAGTAGCGACTTACCTTGTTGATTAATATCGGAGCTGCCCCGATGGTATGATGTGCATTTGCATCTCCGCATACGACAGATGGGATTTTCTTCCTGTTCGCATTGAACATTGCCCTTCTAGTCATGGAGTTCGGTGGATCATCTTCATGATCATGTGCCATGTAGCAACTCATGAACCAAACTAGTCGCCTTTTATTTTCTAGGGCGATAGTGCAAGGTCCTTATCGCTAAAATCAGAAAGGATAAATGCTTTAAGGTTATTTCTGACCATAATACAAGCTCTGGACTTACCTGGTTCAGCTGCGTATGAAGTAATATCCATCCTTATTTAATCCTCGAACCCACTCTTTATACAACCATGATTCTTGGATACAGATTAGGTCTTTCGTACCTGAGGCTAAACGGAGGAGAAGGGCAGTCGAAGCCTCTTTCGAATGGTGAAGGTTAATTTGAGTAACCTTCACTATAGCTCATCGCTGTGGACAGCAGAGACATTGGTGTCCTCTGGATCGTCGTCCGATTCCAGAAGGAGGTCCTCATCATCTGCAACTTCCATCTTGCCAAAGAAGTCGTCCACAAATCATGTGACCGATTGGGCGTCTTCCCTGGCAGATTAACATGCAGGTTCGTCGTCCAGGCTCATTAGGTCCATGCTCGCTGCAGCTGGAGGCTTCTCCTTTTAAACTTTGAACCCTTCAATGTAGGTTTTTGCCCATTGGAGAGAGATTTTCTCTTGCTCCATGAGCTCATCGGCAGATTTGTCACCAAATCGACGAATAATTTTGTAGGCGGAACGCCTAGTTGTAATGACCCGTTTAGAAGGGTTTTTGTGCCTAGTGGGAACATTTTGAGAGGCCGAGAGAGGTGCTGCGGAAAGCGTCGAATTATTCTTCGAAAGATGTCCTTGCACAACATTTGGCACGTTGGAAGCCGACTGAGTCTGAGCCATCTTAACAGTACTAGAGGCAGGGGATTTGATGGGACCTGAGAAGCCTTTGATGTACCTGGTTTCGAAGAACTAATCTGTACCAAGCTTAGTGTGCGACCGCCTGATGGCTTAGTCGTTTTGGTGTTTTGCGCTCTCATAGCTAATCGACTAGTGGAGCCTGCCGCAACCATCAGTCGCAGTAACAGACAACATGCTGTGACCTGAAGCCGACGCCGCAGTAGTTGGGTCTCCGGGTATTATAAAGCCCTTTACCTTAATACATTAGACATTGAACAAGACAACAAGGAGAAACAGACGCCAATTAGACAGGGGCGGGTAGTTCTTAGTTAGCTCACAGCTCAAATCAATGCACATAAGACCTCGCATCGCGTCAAGATGACTATCCTTCGCGAGGGAAATTCTGTAAATATATCTAATAATTATTCTTTTAAATCACTTAATAAATCCGTTTTTATTAAAGATTTAAAAATTCCTATACTTTAGTGAGACACTTTGAAATATGTAAATAATAAAACATTTTTGATAATTAAGAACTCAGTTTTAAATACATGCATATGTATTATGAAGTAAAATTTATGAAAATAAATTATTTTATTTAAGTACAAAATTGGTTATTTTTGTTTAAAACCTTAAAATTTGTGTAGCTTTTTATTTTTTCATTGTATAAAAACGATTCAAAACAATTTGTGAAAAATATCACTAAATTGTTGTTCCCTGAAGAAAAAATATATTTTGTGGCAAGAATACAATGCTCAAACTTAGACAAATTATAAAAAACAATACAAGTACAACTCCTTAAAAGGGAATGAATGACTCTATGGAAATGAATGAAATCAAATTCGTATACAAACAAATTTTAGATCTTTTTTGTTCTTTTATATTCAAATTTTTACTCTTATTTTCGGTACTTTTATACTTGCAATTTAAGCTTGAAGCTGGTGACTTTTGATACAAATAACATCAAAATCCTTTGATACTTCTACATTTATGGACACAATATTATACACAAGAGGTTGGTATTTTTTATTTATTTTTTTTCGTTCTTTCACTCTTAACAACTATTAAGTTCACAAGAAAAAAAGATTCTAAAACGTAAAGGAAGCATAATAACAGTAATAGAAACGACAAGAACCATAATAACAACAACGAAATAGGAAATTCTTCAAACACTAAAACAACACGATGAATTCATAGGCAAACGGAAAAACTTAAACTTAAAGGTCCCTATGGAAAACAAAATGTATACGAGTGAAGTTAAAAAAAAAAAAAAACAAAATGTGCATAAATATTCTTATTATTTAAATACATACCTACATACATCTTATACATTCGAAACATATTTTGTACCATTGAAAATAAAATGCAAATGTCTTATTTTGTGGATAGAAGACTTACTCCTCCTCGTATTGCAAACTCGTTTCCGTTTTACACAGCTCATAAAGGGGTCTCTCTAACAGTTTTCCTGCAGAAAGTGCAATTTTAAAATTAAGAATTTTGCAAAACTAAATATCGCATTCAGTATCTAAAAATATGCTGACATTTGCCCCAAATTTATTTATTTTTGCTATGCCATTTGTTGAGATAGGTGAGCACCTCCAAAGTAATCGTTTTTAGTCATTTGTCCTTTTATTTTATCTAAATTTTTTATTTCTAATTTAAAATACTCGTAATCAAATTTATTAATTTTAAAATAAAAGATTTTTATTTACGCAATATTAATTTAATTTTTATAAGTTTTGTATCTTTAAATTTTTTGTAAATACTTAAGGTAAAAAGAATAATGTCAAGGGGAACCCACATACCCATCAAGAGCG
This sequence comes from Protophormia terraenovae, assembly GCA_951394005.1. NCBI lineage: Eukaryota > Metazoa > Arthropoda > Insecta > Diptera > Calliphoridae > Protophormia > Protophormia terraenovae. The sequence continues at coordinate 68,601,321 of OX596077.1, forward strand.
GAACTATAGGAGCTCAAAGTAAGGTACCTCTAACAATTTTAACTGCTAGCCAAAGTTTTTTTCTTACCTTTTTTCAAAGATATGTATATCATCTTAAAGCTCTTGATAAGAACTACGATAAATATGCTTGCATGTTCTCTTAAGTTTTCGATATCTTAGTCCTACACCACCATAGGTGGTTGGGGTATTATGCGTTTGTGCTGATGTTTGTAAAGAATAGAAAATATTATCCAACACCCACCTTAAAATATACCATCGACTCAGAATTACATTTCAAATCGATATAACGATATCTGTCTGTCTGGCTGTCCATGTAAACCTTGTGCACAAAGTACAGATCGTAATTTTGTAGATATTTCAATGAAATTTGGCACATGGAACTTCTATGATACAAAGCCTATTGAAATTGGTTGTAATTGGTCCATTATATAATGGACCGAAGCTATTGGGAGTCCCAGCACGATACTTACAGTGAACATTCAAAATGGCTCCATCCTCTACACATATATTTATCACGAATTTTAAAATACCATTTTTGGAGATACGAGACCGCGAAATTTAATTCGCGAATAATCCACCAATAAAATTCAACATAAAAACATGCTTCAGGTATCATTTTAAAGGTAATTTCATTATCTTTAAATATTCGCCTCAATGTTAATATTCTTGCCGAATTTCATTCATATCGGATAATTTTTGGAAGCAATTGGCGATTTTTCTGTTTTATTATAAACAGAACAATACAAATTGAAATGAAACTTTAGACTGTATTTCTTGATATATGTTTTATCTTATTACATAATAATTTTGTTTAGTTTAAATATCAGTTCAAACAAAATTTTACTTTATGTCTTAAAAACTGCAAAAATGCCTTTTTGCCGAAAAAAGTCATAATGTTATAACATCTAACATCTAACTATTACAACAAAAAGTTCTGAATGGTATCAAACAAATAGTACCATTATTTTAAATTTATTAAGCTATAGCTTAAAAGAAAAACTTAAATTTCAATTACAACTCTGCAAAAATTGTTGCATACCCAGAAGTAGGTTTGTAAGGGAGAGATAAAAGAACTCTCCCTTACTAATCTGCTTCAAGAAGGCATGATTTTTGTTCGTGATGTCCCACTTGGTAGGTCTATTTGCTGCGCTACTTATTAGGTTCATACATGCCTTTATTAGCAATTTATTAAAGCATCATAGATGTGATGATATCATGCCTCATTTATGTGAATCTTTTAGAGATCCCAGAAGCTGTGAAATCAAGCCTTGAATTTAAATAATGCATTTATAAAAATTATTATTATTTTTTTTTTAATTTATTTGATTTATTTTATAAAATTTTTTTTTAATAAGAAAAATCAGAATTTTTTTTAAATCAGTTATTCAACTAAATTTATTTCAATCAAATGGCCTTTTTTATTGGGCAATCCTTAATTGTTTAATCAAAAAAAAAAAAAAATAATAATAATAACAATAAATAAAAAAATAAAAATTTTATATTACTTACGTACCGTACATTATATATAGACATTTTGGGTAACCCATAAATAACCCCTTGTTTTTTTATTTATTTTTTTCTATCATCGTATAAAAACAAAGACACAAAATTTCTTCAAAACAAGTCAAGCTGAAATTAAAAAAAAAAAAAAATAATAAAATACCTTACAAAACATGTCATTTCTTGTATATTATAATGAAAACGAAAAATAATATATCTAAAGCTTTAATAATTTAATAAATAATTTTATTTTGTTATTATAAATAGTTATTTAAAAAAAATAAAAATTTTACTTACAATTTTAATAGGTTTTTAAGTATATTATTATTTTTTCGACTTTCACGAACAAACTTATTTCTTAATACTTTGAACACTCGATCATAACTAATCAACGCAGTTGAAAATATTGCATCAGCAGAACTTTTTGTTTCAAATCGTAAATAAAAATTGGGAGAAGTCATTCGCTTACAATCCTGCATCCAGGTAAGCGAGAGAGAATGCAGGTTGTAATTCGGTAAAAAAAAATATGAGCCTAATGTAAATTTCTCGCTTCCTTTTATAGCTTACTCAAATGAGCATCAATGATGTGCTAACGGCAGACATGAGTAATATTGTACAGTACCTAAAAAATTTTTGCTGAGAATTTAAAGAGAGTTTAAAAAGAAGTGGACCAATTCCAACTAAAAAGTAACCTAAAACGCAATTAAACTTCTATCAAGGATATTCCAGAAGATACTAAATATTCTTTTCTATTATTAGAAAGCAAAATTAAAAAAAAAATTAATCCATTTATTTCATTTTTATAACATTAATTGTTTTCACTCCTTTTTTCGTGAGCAGACCTTAATATATGCAGACCCTAATAATTCTTTATAAATTAAATCTTTTTCAATTATTTAATTAGAGAATTAATTCGTTCTTACTTTTGACATGTTAATTTTTTATTTAGTTTCTATTAGATATTTATTTTATTTTTGAAAAGAAAACAAAACTGTTTATTTTAAACATATACATATATATGTGTGTTTGTACATTAGGGTGTCCAAACATGGTATGAAGAAAACTAAAGTATTTTGCATATACAATTATACAATTATAAAAAAGGATATCATTTAGAATATCATTACCAAATTTCAACTTCCTACGACTATTAAAACAGGATGCTACAAGGCCAGTAAAATTAGTTGATGATCCCTGAACAAATTTTCAAAAAAATGATTTCACCATTATCTGGACTTTTCTAATGTACATACATATATCATATTATCTTATATTTTTAAGAACTAAAAATATATATTCTTGTAGTATTTTATTTTCAAAAGTTATAATTTATTTGCAAGTACTACTCCAACTTCTGGCTCGGCTTCAAATTTCGTAGAATCGATTATTTGCCTGAAATAATAAATAATTTGTATTAGAAGAAAAATTATTCATTCATAAATGTTTATTATTTTTTACCCATCAATGTATTTTGATTGCATGGAAGAGCAAATAATTTCAGCCTCTTTGCCAATACTAAAATAATTATTAATATCAAAAGTCTGTGTCTTGTTGCCCAGATTCAATACAATGACGTACATATCGCTACCGCTAACGTATCTATTTAGTTAAGATAAATAAAAAAAAGTGTGTAAATATCAAGTGCTTCGTGGGCAAATAAAAATTACAATATGAATGAATCATTACGACCTACGGTTACTTACCGTGAGTAGATAAGAATGTCATCAAGTATCGATTGTATACTAAGTGCCCCCTCGCGCATTGAGGGCTCTTGACGTAATTTAATTAATTTTTTAAAAAGTAATAAATGACTGCGCGGAGCTCGCAGTTGACTGAGAGCGTTATTGTGTAAATAATCAGAAGCAACTGGTAGCCATGTATGATCGCCTCTGGTAAAACCTGCCATGTTTGAGGCATCCCATTGGTAGGGAGTTCGTTCGGGATCACGGGAATAACTCTCGTATGTTTCTGGACTGGCATTACAACCCTGTGTATCGACCGTTTCCTCCCATGTTACTTTTCCATTAACCATGCCAATTTCTTCACCCTGTATATCAAAGCATTACAAAATGTTTTTTTCTTTTCTTTTTTCCATTTAAACTTACATAATAGGTGACAGCATTTCCAGGTAAAGTTTGTATAAGAATTGTAAACAAATCCATACGTCCTTCTCCCAAACGTGTAGAATAACGTGGATTGTCGTGATTTCCCAACAACCAATTTGCCAGCACATCCTTGGGCATTGTGTTTAGCCATTTATTAATTATATCCTTAATTTCTGTTGCCGTTGTCGTTTTAAGAATGTTTTGCATAAAATAGAAATTGAATGGAATCATGGATCCATTGCGTTGTCCATCACCGTAGTACAGCATTAAGTTTTCGAATGTTGTGTATGCTTCGGTAAGAAGAAGGCGAGTTTCTCCACCATGATCTTTTTTATATTGTGTTGTCAGTTCACGCCACTGATAAACCATTTCAATAGATTCAGGTTGATTTTGGGTATATGTATGATTTAAATGACACCAGTCCTCAGGATCGGGACATACGCTAATATCATCAATTACGGGTTCATCAGGAAGATTACCATCTGCATCTGGTGCTTTTTCAAACATAAAGGGAAGAGCATCAATACGAAATCCAGAAATTCCCAAATCTAACCAATAACGCATAACTTCCTTCATTTTAGCTACAACCAAAGGATTGCGAAAATTTAAATCTGCTTGTTTAATAGAAAATTGATGGAAGTAATATTGCTGCCTTTGCTCATTCCACTCCCAGGCACTGTAACGAAACGCACTTTTCCAATTGTTCGGCGGTTGCCTATTGCCATTGGCGTCAACGGTGCCGTTGTGCCAGACATAAAAGTCCTCATAGCCTTCTTCACGATTAACAGACTTCTGGAACCATTCACATTCGTCGCTAGTATGATTCGGTACAAAATCCAGTATTACACGCATACCAATTTCTTTAGCCTTTTTAAGTAAATTTTTAAAGTCATCCATTGTTCCATATTCGGGATGAATGGCATAAAAATCGGAAATATCATAGCCAAAGTCAACCATGGGTGACTTAAATATAGGTGACAGCCAAACGGCTGTAAATCCTATGTCCTTTAGATATTGTAACTTTTCGGTCACGCCATTTAAATCGCCAATGCCATCTCCATCACTATCGCGAAACGATCGAGGATAAACTTGATAGTAGTTACCAAATTCCCACCAATCTCTAGCAAACGCCAATGTCGTCCATGAGAGTGTAATAAATATTACCAATTTCATACTTTTCACAAAAGATTCTAAAAAACAACTATAATATTTTACAAATTAATTGGTCATTTTATAGCAGTTTTAACTTTTTTAACTAAATACTTGAAAAGAAGTACTTAAGATTTTAATTTAAATGTGCGATTAATAATTGTTTTATTTATTTTTGTATTGATATGTATATATTTATTGCACTAGTAATTATATTTTTAAATTGATTCATTCGGCATTGATAGATAAATATTTACTTTTTAAAAATAAACTGTAACCAAGGAATATCAGCAACGAATAAACGTGATTACTTAAGTGGATCACACGTTTTTATACCCTACACCACTTTAGGTGGTTGGGGTATTATGTACGAAATTTTAAAGATAATTCAATGAAATTTGGCAGGTGGCACTTTTATGATACAAGGACGAAGCCTGTTGAAATTGGTTATGATCGGTCTATTATTTCACGTAGCCCCGTAGCAAATGTCCCCCAGAATAGAGTTTTCCGGTCCATAATTTACCATAGCTCCAATATAAACCCACTTCCGGGAATCGTCCTATAATGCATAAAATCATCTAGATGTAATTATTAGCGCATTATTCTGTACTTTTATATTTTATTTTAGATTTAGTAAAATTTATGGTCTACAATTGGCCAAATGAATTCGGATATTGTTAACTCTTGTCGCATCTGACCTGTAGCATAGAGTGCTTTTGGGAAAATGTGACCTAATAACAGATTTTAGATAAATTTTGCTATTAAATACTTTGCTTTGTAATTAAATATTAATTAAACGTAATCTATACATAATTTCATTAAACAAGATATTTAAAGAAAAAATTAGTTGAACAGTGTTTTAGCTAATGAGATCGAACCGGTTTTATTCGGTTTTTTGAAAAATGTTCGGTCGGTTTTTCTAATTTGTTAGTTTATAATTTTATCATAATCAATTGCTTTTAAAACAGAGAAATTAAATATTTCATTTTGGTGAATAGTCCGTTATCGATCAGTACGACTGAATGAAAGATTTCTGACATTTGTTGTAATAATTCATAAAATATTGCGAGTCCCATAATGCCACTTACCACGGTTATAGAAAACATTTTCACCATTAACATATATATCGTCCATTCCATGAAAGAACGCCCAAGAATATTTTTCATGTCTTCCGATTTTAATAATATTTGGCATACGCATACGATATGGAGCCGTTTAAGTATGTCCGTTTTTATTTTTTTGAATTTTGAAAAATTCGCGAATTTATTCGCGATTTAAATTTTTTGAAAAAGTGAAAAAAATTACAAAAGTGTCTAACTTTAAACATCAATATCTCAAGAAGTTGTTAACGGATTTTAATGATTTAAATTGCATATTTAAGAAGAATAAGTCCACTATAAATGTGGTTATTTAAAAATAATATTAATGCATTCATAATGCAAATGCAATTTTTGAATGCATTTTTGGAAATTTTTTTCTTCTTTCGATATAAAAAACATTATTATGTTTGCTAAAAATTGCAATATAAATTGTTCTGGGACAAAATGGTTCACTATTTTAAAAAAATTTTCAAAATATTTCTTCAAATTTTTTCATAAAAATTTTTTATTTTTTATTTCTTTTTTAATTTTTGTATTTTTTAATTTTTGTATTTTTTAATTTTTGTGAGTATATTTTTAAATAAATTTTAACCATAATAATTCATAATTTGTTATTTGCGGTAGAAAACCTATTTATCCCACATTAAGTGCTGATGTTTTATATAATAAACATATTTGTTTTCAATATTAAGAAAAAATATTTAAAATCAAAAGGGTAAAAATTTCTTTAAAATGCATCCGAAAAATGCATTCTTTTCGTGAATGCATCTTTAGCAAAAAAAATTATTTTTGATTTATACAATATAATTTACAATATTTGTTGTAATAAACTTTACACAAGTTTTTAAATCAATAAAATTCCACGTATAGTTAAGGAGTTATAAATATTTAAAGTCACATATTACTAAAAAAGTATAACCAAACAAGTTAAAAATCAAAATTTATAAAAAAATTTTAATTTTTTTATGAAAAAAATTATGGAAATTTTTTGAAAAAAATATTTAAAATAGTAGACTTTATTGTCCCAGAACAGTTCTTTTTGCATTTTATAGTAAAGATATTGCTTTTTAACATATTAAAAGAAAATTAAAATCGGAAGGGTAGAAATTTTTCAAAAATGCATCCAAAAATTGCAATTGCATTATGAATGCATTTTTAAACGATAATATTATTTTTAAATTACTACATTTATAGTGGACTTATTCTTCTTAAATATGCAATTTAAATCATTATAATCCGTTAACAACTTTTTGAGATATTGATGTTTAAAGTTAGACACTTTTGTCATTTTTTTCACTTTTTGAAAAAATTTAATCGCGAATAAATTCCCGAATTTTTCAAAATTCAAAAAACTAAAAACGGAGATATTTAAATGGCTCCATAGGTTATATGTGTACCAAATATAAACAAAATCGGATGACCCTTCGTAAAAAAATGGACATTTTTTATAAATCTTTCGTGGAATTGACGATATATTTTTTTATTTTTTAAAAGGACCATTTTTGGAGATATTTACCTGCGAACTAAAAATCGCAAGATATGGACCATTTTCATGTTGAGAAAAAAGTCGTTTTATACGTCATATTAAAGGTAATTTTGATACATTTAATAGAATATCTCAATAAATTTTAATATCATAAATACTTTGTGTATACAACTTTGTAAATATTTTTAGCTATTTTACAATTTAAAATCGCCATATTTCGCGAACCACTTAATGAAATTATCTGAAATTTTTTACCAGTCTTAGTTTTGACCAAATATTATCAAATTCGGAAGAGGTGAGGAAATTAGCTAGTTGATGAAATTTGGTTTGTAATGTGGTTTAAAATTTTTGTATTTTCTAAAAAAAAAAAAAATAAATAAAAAAAATAATAATAATAAGTAAGTAGGAAATTCTTATATGGGAGCTGCTGTCTCAGTAGTATCTAATTATATACAATTTATTTGTGTCAAATTTTTCTTTACAGGCATTAATATGGGATCAATTATGGACCAATATTTGCTACAATTAAGGCATTAGGGGTGAAATAATGGACCGATCATAGGATCATTACAAATAACTAATGAAAAAAAAAAAAAAAAATATATATATATATATATATATATATATATATATATATATATATATATATATATATATATATATATATATATATATATATATATATATATATATATATATATATATATATATATATATATATATATATATATATATATATATATATATATATATATACATATCGACGTAAATGCCCCCCCCTGATCGAAATAAAAAATTGGTTCTCGATATGATTTGGAAAGTAAACAATAGTACAGTAAATCAAAACTTCTCCAAACCAAAACAGACTGAAAAAAAATATTTAAATTGCGTATCTCCGCTCCCTGATAGAAAAATCTGGTTTCGTTAGGATTTGTAGGACAAAAAGTTTTATAAGTAGGCCGACTTTTAGCCTACCTGGGAGTTTCGGGGACTTCTGTAAAGAGAAAAAATGCTTAAAAAAAGACAAATAAAAGTTTCAAAATCTGGCTTTGTTAGAATTTGTAGTACAAAAAATTTTATAAGTGAGTAGGGTTTGGGGTTTCCCGTGATATTTTGTTTCCCGGGAAACGGGAATGAAAAATTCGATTTCCCGGGAATTCCCGGGAAACTTAAAATATAAAAAAAACCAATGATTTTTTATAAAGAATATTATTTTTCCTATTCAATACTAAAACACAACATTACAAGTCATATTTATGATTAATTAACAGAAAATAAAATAATATTGAAGTATGACTTCCAATTTAAAATTTAAAAAATTAAAAAAAAAAGATTCGGCTGTGCCGAATCTTTGATACCCTTCCCACATTAACATATTACCATCTTACCGACATTATAATACCATCTTACCTACAAATAATGGAATTTTCGCCTTAACGTATGCTTTCATGTTTTCACATTTATAAATCTAAATTTTTTTTCCAAACTACGAACATTTGAATACGAAAAAAAACAGTCATAGCAAGCATTGCTTTAAAAATATAAACAATAACAACAATTGAATACAAATATATACAAACTGACTGCATATTAGGGATCCCAATTTCCCGGACTTTTTGATTTCCCGGGAAAGCGGGAAAAAATTTTCGACTTCACATTAGCTGGTCAACTGCGACCCAAATAGGATATAAATCTTTCCATTAGCAGATTTGAAACAGGATTGTAAATGTAGCGAAAATGAAATTCAAGTAATTGATTAATCTGAATAATTGAAAGAGTAATAATAATTATTAATTTTATTTAAAATCAAAAAATAAATTCAATTAACAAATATGTTAGTAAATAATTCATTCAATTAACAGCCTTTTTAAATTTGCACCTCTCACCAAAATTGTAAAAACTGAAATACAGAAAAAAATTCTAGATTAAAAAATTAATTAAATCAACTGAATGAATTAAAAATTTAAATGAGTAAAAAATATTACTGAAATTTGATTCTTACTTTAATATATTTATTAAGTTTTGAAGCAAAATTAAACAACTTTGTTAATTAACTATAAAACAATGTATTTATGACAGAAAATAGAGATGTCAGAAATTGACTAAAAAATATTTACTCAGACAATGATATCATTCAATAAAATTTTTAACTAGTTTCGTAAATCATTATAAAATTTAAATTTATTAAAGGTCCACTAAAAAGAATTTATTAATTCTTAAAAAAGTGGCTGATGATCACTTTTTCGGAAACCCCTAGTTGTGATTCATACTTGAGTTCAAACGCTATTAAATTGTTTGTAGCTTCAATATCGTAATCCAATTTAAACGTAGCTTATATTTTGAAAATATTTTGACTAAAATTTTACAAATGATGACCTTATTCATATTTTAAATTTAGCTTGAAAAAATTAACTTTGGACCAGTCAGTTTCAATTTCTTGTTTATTAATATTCCTAATAAAACATTTGATTTCATATTATAGATCAGACCAGACGATCTCATACATAGCAAAGAATATTATCTGTAGCTTTCCAGTTAAAAATTATATGAATAATTAAGGATTTGTTGGACTCACTTTCTAATTCTTCTCTTAAATTTTAATGTTAATGTTTTGTCAAATTTCTATGAGACAAATTCCGCTTGTTGTCTATACTACTAACAACTTATAACGAATAGGTACATATTTAAAATGTCTAAAATTAATCAGTTTTCACTAGCTGTTTTTTAGTGCTAACATTTTATTAAGATGCTTAATTGAATAAATGCCATAAAGTCAACCCAAATAAACCATTTTATATAGTTTACACAAATCATACTAATGGAATTGCCGTTAAGATTTAATTCCTAGCTGAATTTTTAGTTTAATTTTGTTTAAAAATGACTAAAATGTATACATTTTTGCTAAAATTCAAGTAGTCTTCTTCCATTTAAGTGCTTTTAAAGGCGGGACATAAAAAATGTTTAATTTCCCGGGAATCCCGGGACGGAAAATCCCGGGATGCATTCCCTACTGCATATACAATCTGACTGCATATTCAAACAACAACAAGAACAACAATGTTACTCATTATATTACTGCTGTTGCTTACTAAACTACTTGCCCATACAAAAAAAAAAAAAAAAAAACAACAACAATGCTTAATATAAATATTTTTGTGTGTATTTATATTATTAAATTTTTTTTTAGTTTTTGGCTCATAACTCGGTTGTTTATGGACGAATTTGGTTGATTAAAAAAAACCGAAATTTTGTAAAAACATTTGTGACCAACTTGTTTAATAGCAAAACCCGTAGCTTATATAGGAGCTTCAAAAAGTCTAAAAATGCGTTTTGGCCGCTATCTGAGATATAGTGGACCAATTTTTTTTTTTCAGAAAAAAAAAAATTTTGAAGATGATTTTGAACTTTTTGTGCAAAAACAAAGTCGCTAGCTTGTATAGGAGCCGAAAAAAGCCGACAACAAATACGATTTTTTGGGAGTATCTTCGGTTTTTTGCCGATATCTCAGTTATTTATTCACCGATTTTGCTCATTTTTATTAGCGATTTTCTAAGGAATATTTCTTATAGTTATGTATAAAACATATATATTCGATAACTGGGGCTTTCTAAAAACTGATTTCAACAGACAGACGGACATCTTTATATCGACTCCCCTATCAATAAGGATCCATAATATATATACTTTTTGGGGTCTTAGATAAATATTGTAGAAATTACAAACAGAATGACAAACTTATATATACCCTTTACACCTGTGGTGAAGGGTATAAAAATATTTTGAATCATTAAAATTTTCTTCTATTTAAATCTTTTACAAATTAGCTTTAGAAAATATTTCTTAATTCATTTTGTAAAATATTAGCTTTGTTCCCTTATTCTAAATTAAGAGCACTCTGGATCCCTATTTTATCGAAAAGCGTTCCCGTACTCGAAAATTGGGAAATGAGGGAGATTTTGAGAGAATAATGTTCTTCTTCTTGCACGAAACAGCCCAGACTATTTCTTTGGATAGAAATAGTAAATTGTCAAATAAACAACAAATAAAAACTTTGTATGAAAATAAATAATTAATATTTTGTTTTTGTTACTAAGAAAAAAGCTTAAATTAAAAAAAAAAAAAAAAAAAAATATGAACGTTGATAGGTATATGGTAAAAAAAAATAAAATTCACATATGAATTTCTAAATAATTTGATGTTTTCTTTCTGTCTAAACAATTTTTTTTTTTTTTTTTTTTTGTGTTCCCGTACTTTTGTACATTTTTGAGAGAAACAACAGCCTTTTCTCATTTTACAAAAAAAGTACGGAAAAAACAAAAATTCAATGATTTCTTTATAAAATGATTCAGCTAACTATGCTTTTTAGAATAGCGTTATGGAATAAAAAACTAGTATTTCTAATATTAAATTAAAAACTGTATACTTCAGACTTTTAACTTAAATAGTTTTTCATGCTAAAAATTTAAAAAAAAAGATAAACCCTAATCTGTGGCATAAATTTCATTATAAATAGTTTTTCTTATCGTTTTAATTCGTTCTAAAACACAAATCTATAAACTTTTAAAGTATTCGGAAATTTGATAAAAATTAGTTTTCATTTAACATTTGAAAGATATTGTTAATAATTTCAAGAGGAATATTTTTAAAAACTAAATATCTTCGTAGTTTAATATATTTACACGTTTCAAACTTTTTTAAAAGTAGAATTGTAATAAATTTTGAAAAAGTAGCGGTATTTATTTGTTAAAAAAAAATTATCCATTTTTCATTCAAAAAATTTTTACATATTTAATTCTTATACATATTTAAAAATTATTTACACAGCTTCAAAAATTGTTCATTTATTTTTATTATTGCCAAATATAGTCCAAAATCGTTCCTTTAAGATTGTCTAAAATCATGTTATACAAACTGGACTTTAATATGTCGAAAAAATCTAAAGATATTGGCAAAAAAAAAAAAAAAAAAAAATATGAAAAAACCTTTCAGAGCCAAGATGAGATTTAAATGAAGTGTTAAAATGGTACATCATCATTAAAATGTTTAAAAGATTATAGCAATATGTACTTGAAATATGAATTTACAAAATAAAACGTTTGTTTCCTAATGAAAAGTAGTCAAATAGGAATCGGAATTTTTTCAGCTCAAGCCTAGTGCAACATTTTTTTCTTCACTAAATACTTTAGTGCAAAAAACAACCCTCCACTAATTTTAGTGCAACTTAGAAATTGTTCACTAAATTGAAAGATGACATAATATTTTTTTAAACTTTCTTCACTAAATACAAAATAAAGACTAACGCCAATTTTCACAAACCAATTTTTAACTCAAAACGTATTTTTAAATATATATTGTATACAAATATAGTCTTTTAAATATTCGAATTTCCAAAAATCCTTTTGTAATGGATATATTTTTCGGGAGAACAACATTTTATCTCTCTAACTTTAGGCGTTCGATCTGTGGAATGATATATTAGTCAGTAGCATTACTCGTTTATATATGGATGTCTCAATATTAACAAATACGCTTATAAGATTTCCAAAATACACTAATAGAAATTCTAAATTATGTAATGTTGTTCTAAAATGTTTATAAATTTGATAATTACCATATAGCTCACTAAAATTAGTTCAGTAAGTTCTGATTGATTGGAAAAATGTCATGTTTATGTTTAGTGCAAAAAGAAATTTCATATTTATGTTTAGTGAAAAAAATTTATTTGCAGCTTATGTGTAGTGGCTTTTCAGATTTTGCACTATTGAGTGTAGTGCAAATTTTTTCACTACCACTAAATTCAGTTATAGTGAAAAAATTTGCAATATCACTAAAATTTTTTAGTGGTAGTGAAGAAATGTTTCACTATAACTATAGTGGTAACAAATAGTTAAAATTCTAATTCTTTTCACTATAGTGCGATTTAGTGAAAAGCTGAATGCACTCACAATTTAGTGCACTACCTCCAACTCTGGTCCGTAGTAGCTTCATTTCATACTTTTTTGCTGATATGTCTTTAAAAAAATCATGTACGACAACGAAATTTTGTATAGATAGTTAGAGGGTGGATATAAACCTGGAAACCAAAAATGGGCGTGCTCCGCCACTTTAACGCCAACCTCCCATATAACGTCAAATTTGGAAAAGTTGATGGTGGGTATATAGATTCGACCAAGACGAATATAACATTCTTGCTTGTTTTTATTAACAAAGTTTAATATTTTTGGTATTTTTCTAAAGACTGGTTCTTTAAAAACGTGTAAGTATAATTTTGAAAGTTTTAAGCATTAACTCTACATCCGGCAGTGGTAAAAAATTTAAAATTTTCGATTAAAAGTTAAAATTTTTTAGCCTGAAAAAAAATGATTGTTTATTTCTGTACTTGTGCGAATTAAATGAGATGACTTAGTATATTTTTGAAAGGTTGTACAAAAACTGTGGCATACCACCGGTAAATTTGGTCACACGAGGCAATTTTATGTATATAAAAACCAAAACCGCAAACAGATTAATAAACCTCAAACCGATTAAAAAAACGAGCTATTCGAATAATTTTTATTTTCGAACTATTATACAGGCCGGTTTTTTTATGAAATAGTCTTCCTCTTGATTTTTATAAAAGAAATCTATATTTCCCATTTTTTATCTTTGCTAAGAGAACATTACAACATGCAAATTGTTTGAAAATCACAAATTTTTTTTGAAGAGGTTTTGGAGTAGTTTTCATACAAAGTATTAAACAATTTCCTTATTGTACTGAATAAGGCCTTAACTTATTTGAAAGTATTTCATATTTATATTATGATCTGATAAAGCTTTTAGTTTATTTTTTTTAATTTCTAATTTAGGATTTTAGTAACAGCAATCAGCGTTCCCGTTGAATATTTTTAAAAAGTGTCCAAAAAAGGGTATTTCAAAATAAAAAGTCGCCAAAAAAGGAGATTTTTTGGAAAAAAAAGGAGCCAACTGCTTTAAAACCTAAAAAACTTCTTCAAATTTGTTTATTTGATAACAACAAAAACAAAAATGTATTTTATGAAAAATTAATAAATCCAACTCTGTTACTAACAAAATAATTTATTTGTAATTATTTTACAAATATTTTTATTACCGCAAAAATAAATATTTATTCACAAAAAAATTACATACAATCTTCTTTTTATTAAATACACTTCAGTACGTTTGTAAGAGCCCTGCGGGAAATTTGTGACAATTGCAGTAATGGTCCGGTTCCTCTGTACCAGTTGAGTTCCAATTGAAACCTAACTCGTCACCAAAGTTCCAATCGAGAACCAGTTGACACAAACACACTCACTATTTAACAGTTGAGAGTTAATTTATAACATGCTCGCAATAACAATCAGTGGCGTCAGATGAACATGGGTTCTAGCCGGGGTGCCGCCATCAACATTAACGAAAAATTATAAAATTTAAATAAACATAATTTAATAAAGATAATAATAAAAATAATGTTTAAAAAGTAAACAATTACCGAATTTTTATAAAATTTTTATTACATTAATCGTTACTGAACCTGTCCTCTTAGACCAGTCCTAGGACCTATCCTGTGACCTGTCCCAATGGGCTAATTATCCACCTCCAATGACAAACCCATGTAAAAGTGACAGGTTCTTCTCATATAAAGTTCCGGAAATGGGACCGGTCACTAGCCCTGAGAACCTGTCACGTGACTAGTTTTGAACCAGTTCTCTTTACTCTAGGGAGGTCTTCACTCGTATTCCAGTCTTTCAAATCCCCGTCGAACCAATTTAGGACTAAAGGTATGGATCTACAATATTGGGAGTTGGACAAACTATTATTTACTATTGATAATTTAGTAAAAAACGTTCCCCCGAGAGATTGCTATGAGAAATGTAAAAATATAAATTTTATTACCCGAATCCCGTCCAAAAGGATTCGGCACATGATGATTTTAAAACAATTTCAGTTCATTTATAAATACTCCGCGGATTTTTATTTCACTATAATGTGAAACAACCTCAAAATAATTAATTTACTTATTTGCTTAAATTAATATATATGGATCGATATATTTCAAACAACCTAGTTTCTCGTCATTTAGCACATAGTCTCAAAAAGTCGCCATTTAGTCGCCATTTTAAAAAGGTGTAAAAAAATTGGCCAGGTGGTTTAAAAAGGGGTAACATTGACACCAATTAACTTTTTTAAACAAACTTTTATTAACAATATCTAGGTAAAAAGTCACTTTCAGTTTTAACGTTTGCCAACTTTAAAAAAAAAAAAAACGAGAAAAAAGATATGGTCGGTCAAGACCGACCATATGATACCCTACACCATTGTGTATGAGCATAAAATTCGGGAAGGAGACTTATATTAGACCCGTGGCTAATTGTAGACCAACAATTTTAATGTAAAATAAAATATGCACATGAGTCATTCCATTTAAAACCAACACGAAAAATTACTATTTTTGACTTTACGTCTCCGAATTTAATGCTATTTGGTACAATCATTATTCTTGTCAAAACTAAGACTAACTCAAAATTTCAGATAATTTCATAAAGTGGTTCGCGAAATATCGCGGTTTGAAAGTGTAAAATAGCACAAAATATGTACAAAGTTGTATACACAAAATTACAAATATCTTTTAAAGTATTTGTGGTATCAAAATTACCTTTGACGTATAACATGATTTTTTTCTCAACATCAAAATGGTCCATATCTCGCGATTTTACACCAAATGTCATAATTAATACGAAATATTTGTTGCAATTGGTATTGTTTTGTTTGTAACAAAATTGAAAAATCGCAAATTTTTTCCAAAAATCATCCGAATTTACTGAAATTCAACAAGAATATTAATATTGACGCTGGTAACGCAAATGCCGAGTTTAAGTTTGATTACTGCAATATTTCCCGATTTGTAATATCACAAAAATGAGAGAAATTGTGTTTTTAAAAATACGAATATTTTCCAAAATATTTACTTTACAACCTTTATTGAGACGAATATTTAAAGGTAATGAAATTACCTTTAAAATGATACCTGAAACATGTTTTTATGTTGCATTTTATTGGTGGATAATTCGCGAATTAAATTTCGCGGACGCGTATTTCAAAAAGTGGTATTTTTAAATTCATGAAAAATATATATGTAGATGATTTAGCCTTTCTAAGTGCTCTCTGTAAGTATCGTGCTCGGACTATAAATGGCTTCTGAATTATTGCAAAAAATATAACGCAGTGTAAAACAAAAAAATAATTATTTTCAAAGAAATGTCAAGCATAAATTTTTTCACTTTATGCGGCGCGACTTTTTTCAATAACTCATGAACTATTTAGAGTCTCCTCACGGTACTTACAGGGAGCATGGGAGAATGGATCCATCCTGTACTTATATATTTTTCACGAATTTAAAAATACCACTTTTTGAAATACGCGACCGCGAATTTGATTACATTCGGATGATTTTTAGATTCAATTGGCGATTTTTCTGTTTTATTGTAAACAAAACAATACAAATTAAAATTAATATTACGTATTTATTACGACATTTGTTGTAATAGTTCGTAAAATATTGCGAGTCCCAGAATGCCACTTACCACGGTTATAGAAGACATTTTAACCATTAACATATATTTTTTCAAAATTTTTAAAAAAACCACTTTTCGAGATATTTACCCGTGAATGAAAAATCACGAGATATGAACCATTTTGATGTTGAGAAAAAAAATCATGTTATACGTCATATTAAAGGTAATTTTGATACCTTTAATATGATATCTCAATAGATCTTATATCATAAATACTTTAAAAGATATTTGTAATTTTGTGTATACAACTTTGTACATATTTTGAGCTATTTTACACTTTCAAATGGTGATATTTCGCGAACCATTATTTATTTATTGAATCTGCCTTTTATAGGCCTCACAATAAGTAATTAAATCTTAAAACTAAATTAATTAATTAGTCTTAGTTTTGACTAGAATAATGGTTGTACCAAATATTATCAAATTCGGAATGGAATGACTCAGATACAGAATAATGCGTTGGTACTAACATCTATATGATTTTATGCACTTTAGAGCGATTCCCGGAAGCGGATTTATATGGGAGTTATGGTTAATTGTGGACCGATTTTCATAAAATATTGATACCTATATAAAACTTCTTTTCACTGAATTTCATTAAATTATTCTCATTTTTAAGGCATTTTTGAGTGTTGAAACTCTATTCCGGGGGGACATTTGTATGGGGGCTAGGGGAAATAATAGACTGATCACAACCAACTTCAATAGGCTTTTCCTTGTATCATAAAAGTCCCTCGTGCCAAATTTCGTTGAATTATCTTCAAAATTGCGAAAGTTTACATGGACAGCCAGTCTGCCGACCAGCCAGATGGACGGTCGGACATCATTAGATCGATTTAAAAAGTGATTCTGAGTCAATTGGTGGGTGTTGGATAACTTTTTCTATACGTTACAAACATCAGTACAAACGCATGATACCACAACCACCTATGGTGGTGTAGTGTATAAATATTTATAAATTTCGATTTAAATATCAGTATTTAGTACATGTTTTTTGAAATAAAAAGTTATTTTTAAACCCGGTTTTTTATGTATAAGACACCGTTCTATTCGACATTCACATAATGAACATTTTAAAAAAACCAACAGCACATTGACTGAAAAAATCGGGTTTAAAACCGGTTGGAAAACCGAGTCGATCACCCTAATAAATATACAGTGCTATTTCAAATATAATAAAACCTTTAAATAAGGTTAGGCTATGGTTAGGTTATAAGGGTCGCCCGCCATAGCGAGTTCATTCGGAGGCCATTAGGCCCATTGTGATGCCCTATTTGAGAAGAAAACTCCTCTCCCTTTCCATAAACAAAAAGCTAACTTTCCGTTGGTTTATCCAGAAACCAACCCGTACTCCTAACAAATCCAATCAGGTTTGAAAGTGGCATGTCATTGAGACAATCCAGATCATGGAAGAGTTGTCTACCGAGGTGTCTCAGTCTACGCCCTTTCAGTGCTGGACATTCACATAACAAGTGTTGTACGGATTCCTCTTCTTCCTCATCTAAACAACTTCTACAAAAGCTATTCCCTGGGTAACCCATATGTTCCAACATACGCCCGATCATACAGTGCCCTGTGATTATGCCTACTAGAAGCCTTATCGATGATCTATCAAGATAAAGTAATGCTCTAGTTCTACTCCGAGACCGGAGTGGCCAGAGAGTTCTTGATAGTCTACAAGTGGTGATTGAGGACCACCTGCTTTCTATCTCATTCACCGCCTATTCATCAAGAGTATTGGATACAGTAACGAAGGGAGTGAGAACGTCCTCGCAAGCGAGTGCCTCGTCCAAAGACGATGCATTTACTGCGCATTCATCCGCCATTTCGTTACCTAGTATACCTGTATGGCCCGGAACCCATATCAGCTCCACCCGAAAGTGTCTTAGCTGAGTTAAGGAGCGTATACAGTCGTCAACACATGTTGATCTTACAATGGGGGAGTTCAGAGCCTTGATTGCTGCAAGGCTGTCCACATATATATCAATGTTCGAAGCGCAGAAATTAAATTCTTGAATTCGCTTCGCTGCCATGTTAATGGCATATACTTCGGCTTGAAAGACCGTGCACGAATTGGGTAATCTGAGAGACATCGAAATGTCTAAGTCATCAGAGAATATACCCGAGCCAGTGCCAGTATCTGTCTTAGAACCATCAGTGAATACTGAGATTGCAAATTTCTTAAAGACGGAATTTGTTGCCCAATCTTCCCTAGATGGGATTCTGATATCGAATGTTCTCTCAAAATTCATTCTCGGTACTAAATAGTCAGTCCCCTCTATACGAGTTGATCTGCCTATTACATTCAATATAGTGTCGTGACCAACGCGACAATGCCTAGGTTCGCCCGACTCTTTGAGCCGTAAAGCGGACTTGGCGGAGATATTTCTAATAAAAATATCAAGGGGAGGGATGTCAAGCATAGTCTCCAGACTGGCTTGGGGAGTGGAACCCATTGAACCAGTGATTGAGAGACAAGCCAGTCTCTGCACCTTATTTAGAGTAGAGATATGTGTCTTCGTGCCTGCAGTCTTCCACCATACAAGAGCACCATAGGTAAGAATGGGTCTAATAACCGCAGAGTACATCCAATGGACGATATACGGTTTTAGACCCCATCTTTTCCCGAATGTCTTCTTGCATGTATAGAAAGCACACAGTGCCTTCTGCATGCGACTCTCAGCATTACGTTTCCACGAGAGCTTAGAGTCCAGAATCACGCCAAGGTATTTGGCTTCCTTCGAAAGTTCCAGAGTGATGCCATTAAGACGTGGATTCTTGAAGGCCGGAACCTTATATTTCCTAGTGAAAAGCACTAGTTCGGTCTTTGTGGGATTTACTCCCAGACCGTTGTCCCTAGCCCATGACAATAGAACACTTAGAGCTGATTCCATGAGTTCACTAATCGTTATAAATTTAATAAAATCCGTTATAAATTTCAGAAAAACAAAGTTTTACATTGAAATTTAACATTTCTGTAATTGAACTAAGAGTAATTAACTTATATTATTACAGTGATCGACCGAGTGTTTATGTATCTCACTCAAAGAGAATATTAGGAACAAGTGCCACAATTGAAATATTATTAATTTTTTGTCACAAACTTAAGAGTTTGAACAGATAACACTAATAACTTTCAACACACTCAAAGAAAATTTTAGTAATTGTAAAAATTTACAAATATTTGCCAATTGAACAAACTTTCTATATTATTCCAAAACCATAAAGATATTTGTAGGCAACTACTTTTGAAAACTTGTTTTCTACCTGTTTTGAATAACTGAAGAACCAAATTATAATTTTTACGAGAGTGTTTCAAATTCTAAAATATTTATTGGACATTTTTCGAATTTTAATGTTCGTCAAAATATTGTGATTTTTATGAAATTTTAAAATCCTGTAACTTATTTATATAGTTCTTTTTATAAACCCCTAAATGAAAAAGGCATTTTTTATATCTTTTTTTAACTTTGCTAAAAACTCAAGAAAGTCTATTTAATAAAAATAAACGTAATTTGTTTTTCATTCGTGTCAGAATATACATTTTGCAAATAGATTTTTCGAAAACAACCCTTACTATGTCGGTATTAGACGAATTTATAAAATTATCCGATCAAGTGGTCGAATTTGAGGCCTTTTTCTCCGGCATACCAGTTGATCGACACACCATTCACACTTTAGACATACACAAAGATGAAATCCTTCGCCATTGGGCAGATTTTCGAATAGCCTATGATAAAATTTTACTTAATTTTAATACGATTGATCAGGAGATAGATGTCGAAACCCTTAAGGAAAGATTTTTTAAAACTTTCGATTCTCATGTCCGAGTTTTATCTAAGGCTAATGAGATTTTAGACTCCCTACGGACTAAAAATGCCCCTGCTGTCATTCCTTCTCTACCTACAAATCATATTAACCAAAGTATTTCGCTTCCCCCTTGTGATATGCAAACCTTTTATGGAGACTATGTCTCTTTGCCATCATTCCGTGATATGTTCACGGCTCTGTATATTAACAATACCCGTTTATCCTCTGTCGAAAAGCTATTCCACTTGCTAAAGAAAACAGATGGCTAACCTCATGACATTTTAAAAAAATTTTCCACTGACAAATGGCGTGGAAAAACCTAGTTGAGCGCTATGAGATTCCCCGAATTCTAGATCACAGGCTCTCATTACGAGATGATCTTATTAAAATCTTAAACTCTGCTGTATTCCATCTCCGTAAATGGATCTCAAACGATAACTCCCTCTTAAAAGGGCTTAAACCCGATCATTTACTTAGTTCTGACGTATTAGAATTGGAAGATACTACTACAACTAAAACCCTTGAACTCCGTTGGAAAGCGGGTTTAGATTATTTCTATTTTAACCCCATAAAACAGCCTTCCCGACACAATGTTACCAAAAGAACAGTTTTATCCGATATTGCATGTTTGTTCGCTCCAGCTGGATGGCTAGCCCCGAAAATCATTGTTGCGAAAATGATAATGTAACAGATTTGGAAAGATCAAATCGATTGGGATGAAAATCTCAAACCAGAAAC
This sequence comes from Protophormia terraenovae, assembly GCA_951394005.1. NCBI lineage: Eukaryota > Metazoa > Arthropoda > Insecta > Diptera > Calliphoridae > Protophormia > Protophormia terraenovae. The sequence goes on from OX596077.1 coordinate 68,622,781, forward strand.
CCTTCATAGCTGGCTTTCATTCTTAGATGACTACCCTAACATAAGTCTCATGAAAATCCCCCGCTTTGTAGATTATTTCCTCTCGTGTTCAATAGAACTACACGATTTTTGCGACGCCTCTAAAAAGGCATACACTGCAACCCTTTATCTTTAAACTTCTTGCGAAAACAAAAGTCACCCCTGTGTAATTCGTTATACTTAGCTGAAAAGAATTATGTGGAGCTGAGCTTTTAGCAAAATAGGTTTCATTATTTCAGGCTCATATTCAATTCGAAAATTGTAATCTATATCTTTGGATAGATTCAACAATTGTACTGGCATGGCTACAAAAACACCATTCACATTGGACCACTTTTGTCGCCAACAGAGTCACATCTATAATGGATAAAGTTGGAAACGATAAATGGCGCCAAGGAATTGGTATGTAACGACTTATGGTGGCATAGACCAAAGTGACTCAAGCAGCCTAGTAACGAATGGCCTTCAATATCTATAGTTTTTGAAACTAATGAAGTGGTAAGGCCCGTAAAAACACTTTTAACTCAACAATCCGAAGATATTCTCTCTCGTTTTTCCGATCTTTCACGAGCTTTAGATATTCAGATTCCAATCTTTCACTCAGAAATTAAATATGTGAAATTTCGATTAGTGATTTGCTGTTAAAAATTGCGCTTCCCCGAATATTTTCTTCTATCTAGCGGTCAATAAATCCCCAGAAAAAGTTCGTTATTAACTTTTAACCCGTTTTACAAACACCGGTCTTGATTTTGCTGGCCCATTCAACATAAAATTATTTGCTGGCCGTGAATTCAAAATGACTAAGGGCTACGTTCTAGTGTTGGTATGCTATATTCCGATAATGTAACAGCGTTTGTCGGCGCAGCTAACATCTTCTGAAAAAATCAAGAAAATCTCTTACCCCAAATAAGATCTAATATTCTTTCACAAGACGCATTTTAGAATACCGAATGGCACCCTCGTGCTCTTCATATGGGTGGACTTTGGGAGGCAGGTGTAAAAGTATGAAATCCCATTTAAAGAAGATAACACAAGCCCAGTTTTTTGCCTTCGAAGAATTCACCACTATGCTTTCAAGAATTGAAGCATGTCTTAAATCAAGACCCCTTAGTCCAATGAGTGAAAATCCTCTCACATTGGCGCCCCGTTATTATCACCACCTGAACCAGACCAATCACTTAACTATGCAAATAGATGGCAAAAATTGAATGTACTCCACCATTATTTTGCATGGCGATGGAAAGAAAAGTACATGAAAGAAATGCATAAGCGAATTAAGTGGAAATAACCCCCAAAGAAACTTTGCTGTAAATGATCCCGTCGTAATTAAAAAAGATAACTTCTCCCCAACCGAATGGAGAGATCGTATACAAAACGTATCCTCCGGACATGACAATAGATGAGTTTGCGTACTTTCCAGCAAGATTTATCCAGCAACTTCTTTTGAGAGAGTAAAAATCAATTTATTCTCAAATTGAAAAATATTAAAAATAGTACGCGAACAACATTTTGCAAAAATTTTCAGGGTTTTGTTTTTAAACAACAAAAAGTAATGTCCCTTCATTAAATAAAAATAAGCGCGAATGTTATATTAGGCTCGGCCGAATCTATATACCAACCATCAACTTTTTCAATATTTATGTTATATAGGAGGTGGGCGGTAAAGTGGGCGGACCACGCCCATTTTTGGTTTCCAAGTTTATATCTATATTTATACAAAATTTCGTTGTAGTACATGCTTTTTTTAAGAGATGTCAGCAGAAAAGTATGAAACGGACACCCTGTATTTCTAGTTTTTAGCCCATAACTTTTTTGTTTATTAACCAATTTCAATATCAATACCAAACAAACCCCTACGTTGTCCCGTTCGAGCCCTATCCTGGTGGGTGTAAAAAACGCTAATCTATGTATAAAATTAAAAACATAGTAATTTTGTTCTTTTTTGTTAAGAATATAAAAGTAAAATGTTATTAATATTAAATTTTATTTGTTAAAAACATTAAATTAAAAGTTGATTCATTAAAATATGATTTTTAATCAAAACAATAAAAAAACCTGAAAATCCTTAACTAAAAACGCTAACATGGCATCTCTTAAAATTATTTTCAACAGAAAATAAAAACTTTTATAAATAATTTTTTTTCTAATTTTTTGACATAAATATAAACAAATATGAATTGTAAATATTTGTGTAACACTTAATTACATTTATTTTTCTAACTTTTCGTAGAATTTGAGTTTTTATATTTTGATTTTCTTTGTTAACATTTGTAAACAAATGATAATATGTTTTTTTCAACATATGTTTTACTGATGGAAGTTGATGGAAGAAAAACTGCTAGCAGCTTTCATCAATTTCCCCTTTTAATGAACTGTCAAATTTTGTCTCTCTCTCTCTTGCTCTCAATTGCAAGATTTTTAAAGTAAACGAACGCGATTTAGCAACTTCCAGCAACATTTTGTGATAATTATCACAAAATATCAGGTACGCGAACACAGCTAATAAAGTCAGAGTTGCGGAAATTCGTATCTCATCGGGACTTACAACAAGGCCAATCACGATATTAATTCTACTCCCCTTTTCTCACCCCAGAACTCACACACCAGTCGCTGTTATTCAAAGGTCCCAAGGTCATAGACAACACCACAATAAACCTGATTACAGATTATGTAAAAAGGATTATTCTTTGAGTGCCATAAATGCCGTCAGAAACACCATACACTTTTACACCATCACAAACTCGGCAGGTCCATTCAACGCAGTTAGTTTACAACTAATCAAGAAGTAATTTTACTCCAATACACTGTTTTACGTCCAACAGTTATCATAAAGCTTAAACTAGGAGAAGAATGGCGTTACGTTCGCGGCATGTTGACACCATTTTATAAAACTACTCAAATTGCGGAATTCTTACCAACACGCTATCGACTTCCCATCGAACGATCGAGTTCACATCGCATCTGTAAGCTTACGATTAAACCACATTTTGTTGACGATCCCGCCTTCGTTATTACTGCCAAAGTTATCAAGAGTGCATCGATTAACCATGATTACCGTTTAAACAATCAAACACAATGTGAATAAAAAAAGGGGAATTCCCTTGTTTGAATATAATGAGGCATGTTTTCTGCATTAATTATTTGAAAAAAAAAAAAAAAAAAAAAAATATTTCAAATACATATTATATTTTTTAAACATTTACATATATTAAATCCTTGAATAATTTAATTATATAACTAAAAAATTTATAAAAATACTACTCAAAATTTTTACTCAATTAACCGGGATAATTGATTATCCGGAATGCTTCCGGTCCCGACCGTTACGGATAATCGAGGTCCTACTGTATTTTATAAAATACGATTATAAAATTTATTAGAATGTTAAAATAAACTAGGGATGCCAATCCCGATCCCTTAAATCTCGGGATTGGGATCAAAAATATTTTAAAAATCGCTTACGTAGACAAGAACATTATAGGTCTGTTCGTTTGTATTCTTACTAGTTTTACTCTTTTTGCACGAAAAGCGTTTCTGTGCACATAAAAATAGTAAAAGTAGTAAACATTTCAAGAGGAAATAATTTTCTCTTTTGCTATATTTTACTTGAATATTTTGTACGAGCAAAACTAGTAAAATATTTTATATTCAAATTCCTATTGAATTTTAATTAGAAACAAGAAAATATGTTTAATATTTTTTTAACGATTTTTGTTGCAACCTGTGATCATTTATACTTTTATAAAACATACGTATACATAATTGTATTGTGATTGTTAGGTCACCGTATAACTTTTACTTATTACATATTTAAATTAATTATTTTTCGTTGTATTAATTTTGCCTCTTTTATTGTATTTAAATTCATTTATATTTTTGAGCCATTTATACCACTGTAATTTTATATTAATTTTGTTATTATGGTCCACTGTAACTTGTTTTAGTAATTAACCGTTACTTTTTATTATTTTCTTATTTGGCTTGCTTTAAATATCATAACTTGCATTAATGTTGTTGGGAACAAGAAATCAATGTAGGTACATATTTTATTTATTGTTTTGTTTTTTGCATATGTACTTATTACTAGTGGTGAATTTCTTTTACTTGTCTCTCAACATAGAATAACAACAACAACACAGTGGCCCTTACTTATTACTTATTATTATGATCATTGTTCTAGCTCTAGCTTAAGATTTTTGAAATAAAGAAATTATTGTTATAGTTGAAATCGAAAGAGCAACATCTCTTGTTTATTATCGCGTATCAGGGTCGCAAATTCATTGTTTTAGAGAGCTTAAAAAATTACTTGGCCCTAAAGAAATTTTCAGTAGCAATATAAATAACAAATCGAAGTTACTGATTTTCTTTATATTGCTGCCGGTAAGGAAAAAGTTCCTTATCGTATATTTTGGCGCCCACCCGGGGGCACGAGTTAATTTAAAAAGTGTTTCTAAATTTTTTCGTTGTGCGGTCCGTGGAAAATTCTAAAAACTTTTAGTTATACAACTAAAGACTTTTGGTGGAAAAATTTTTACACCATACGTGTGCAGTGCATAAAAAAATCGTATCGCCATTTTAATAAAAATTAATTTGGACATTTTGTGGTTCATTGTGCATAAAATAAATAAAGTATTTGTGGTTCCAGTGAACTTTAATAAATTCTGCAATGACGTTAGAAGAGGTTAAGCAGCAACGGGCTAATAGGAAAAAAAGTATTACCCGCATAAAGAACCAAATCGAAGCCGATGGTCCGGGTGAAGGTAGGACGCTTTTTTCAGCAGAATTAAAGTGCCGCTTGTGATTTTGGAGTCATATTTTAAGCAAATATTAAATTATCAAACACAAATTGAGAAATATGATCCAGACGACAACGGTAGGCCCGAAATTGAAGATTTATGCATCGCAGCTAAGATGAATATTCAAACGCAGCTTGGTGAAGATGTTATAATTCAACGTTGTCCGATTCTACGATTTGTTTCCCGGTTCCCAACCATAAATTGCCCCAGCTCAAATTGCCCACATTTAGTGGTAAGTACAGTGATTCAATCATTTTCTCAACTGCCTCAATGGCCAAGCCCTGGTAACGGTAAAGGCTTTCCAAATTACAAATGAAAATTATCCGAAGGCTCTAGAAAGGCTAAAAAATCGTTACGATAATAACTCGCTAATTTTTATGGAAAACATAACCACACTTTTTGAATTACCAGCCATGTCTAAATACAATAGTGCGCAATTGCGTAGCCTAGTTGATAATGTTTCGGCTCTTTATAGCTTTTTTTCCCTTGGCTCTGCTAGTGATATTGCAATTTTTATGTTAATTTATATAGTGATGGAAAAGTTGATGATGAGACAAAAAGAAAATGGAAAGTTTCTTTGGACTTTACCAAATTGCCGTCATGGAGTGATTGCTCAAAGGTTCTTGAAAGACGTTGCCATTTTTTGGAGTCTGTTAATACCAGCTCATGTGACCCCTCGTAAGCACGAAAATCACAATTCTGGTAAGTCCAAAAATAAATATTCTAAACCTGGCTATAGTTTCTCGGTTTCAAAACGCGTTTGCACATTTTGCTCTAAAGATGACCACACTATTAGTCGTTGCTCTCGTTTTAAAGATATGGATGTCGGGTCAACGTTATGAAAATGAAAAACGATTAAGTCCCTGCCTTAATTGTCTGTCGAAAGGGCATCAAGTAAACAACTGTTCCTCTACATTCAAGTGAAAATTTTGTTCTCGCTCGCATCATAGTTTGCTTCATCGGTCTCAGCCAGCTTCCAGGCCCTCGTCCACGGCTGCTGAACCATCCACTTCTCGTGTTGCCTTGAATGAAAATACCGCCTCGGACCATGCTTATATAGAAAAATCTTCGCCGGAACAGGTTTTACTTGCTACTGCCATGGTTCTTGTTCGTGATGCTAACGGTTTCTATCAATTGGGACGTGCTTTGTTGGATTCATAACTGATGAATTCTCGCAAAAATTACACTTGTCTCGCAAAAAACAAACAAATGAAGTAGCTAGCATTGGCAATACGCTTAGTAAAAGCAAACCGATTTTGAAGTGCCTCTCTCGTTTTGTTGATATTTCGTATCAACCCGATTCAGAATTAGATGTCTCGTCATGGAACCCAGCCTCCAAATACCCAGCCTGCTGATGAGAAATTCTACAAATCTAAACGAATTGATTTACTTATTGGCACTGAAACCTTCTTCGATATTTTGTCGCTTGGTCAAATAAAACTTGGTCCTAATTTGCCCAAGTTGCAAAAAACGCTTTTTGGATGGATTGTTGCTGGTCGTTATAAATGAAATCAATCGAAAGCTTCTGGTTCGTCTTGTATGCTCTCTATAGAAGAAGAGATTGATTTCAACTTACAACGCTTGTGGGAAATCGAAGAAGTTGGATCTGGTCCAAAGGTTTTGACTCCAGAACAAGCTGATAGTGAAACATTTTACAACAATACAGTGAATCTTCTGGCAGGATTGTTGTTAAATTGCCCTTCAAAGAATCCTCTGACATTTTAGGCTTTTCTCGAAATATGGCTCTTAAAAGATTTGCATCCCAGGAGAGACGGTTTGCTCGTGACAACAATTTAAAATCGCAATATGTCGCCTTCATGAAGGAGTGTGTAGATTGTGAACATATGAGTCCAGTTCGCTACCTTCTCTTAGATGAACCCCACTATTTCATCCCTCATCATTTCGTTTTTAAGCCCAATAGTACTTCCACCAAACTAAGAGTTGTCTTCGATGCTTCATGTCCCTCATCTTCCAATAAATCTTTGAATGACATTCTTATGGCCGGCCCAACTATTCAAGATGAGTTGTACAAATTCTTCTTCGTTTTCGTCTTCATCGTTATGCCATCACAGCTGATATTGTCAAAATGTATCGCCAGGTCCTAATTGACTCCCATGATCGTAAATTTCAATACATTTTGTTTAGAAATTCAGAGGAAGAAGAAGTACGTGTATATAAGCTAAACACAGTTACAAAGTCTTCGCTTTTTGATCCCTTAGGATTATTGTTGTTTAGGTTTCAACGTAACCGAAATGGATAAGACACCACGAATGCTGATGAAGTGTATAGTGGCACAGAAAATTCGTATTCCATTCTGCTGGTGTCCAATTATAGTCCACATACTCTGCTTTGGTATCACCAAACAGAGACAACAAGGCAATTTACGATTGCAAACTTGTTTAATTGTCAACACTTATTATTAATCCAAAGATCATCATGCAAGAATTATGGATTCTGAAAATTGGTTGGGACGAATCTATACCTCAAGAACTACACTCAGCTTGGAAACATTTTATCTCAGATCTTCATTTGTTGTCTTCGCTAAAAATTCCCCGTTTTTGTCTTGCTCCAAAGTCTCAATTAGTTCAACTTCATGGTTTTTGTGACTCGTCAATTCGCGCTTATGGTTGCTAAACCAGTAAAAACATCTTAAACAAATTTTTCAGTTCGTCTTTTTACTACCAAATCTCGAATTTCTCCTACAAAAAGGAAATCCTTGCCCAAGTTAGATTTGTGTGGCGCACAACTTAGGGCAAAATTGTACTCCAAAATCAAAGATCTTTTCGCAATACCTGATATTTTCGCTGATATTGTTTTTCGAGGTTCAACTGTGCAAGAACTCTCTTCATCTATATGGTTCAATGGACCAGCACTTCTCGCTCTAGATTTCCGAAGAAATCGATAGAGAAAAACGTAAAACTGTACTTTGAAGTAAAATCTGACTATATATTGGATTCAATCGCAAGATATAGTTCATACTTGAAAATCATTCGTATTGTCGCCTGGATGTTTCGTTTTGCTCAAAAATCCAAAACTAATATTTTTCATTCTAACTCTTTGCAGCCCCAAGAATTAGAAATTCCCTATATCGTATTGTTTTCAAAATCCAGAAACAGCATTTTCAGGATAACATAAATCGTGCTCTGAGAAAAAAGGATCCTCAAGGCGCACTAAAATGTCCCAATCCCTTCCTGGATTCGTCAAAGGGCTTGGAGTCAGTATCAATTTCTGAAGGCCAGAAACATCCCATAATTTTGCCTAGCAAAAACCATTTCGTGAACTGTTATGTGCGCCATCTACATATCAGAAACTATCACGCTGGACCTATGGCTCTAATGTCGTTAATTCGCCAGAAATTTTGGATTGTGCCAACATCGTCAATTAGTGCCCACAATGCATTCGTTTTAGCCCAAAATTGCTATAACAGATGATGGGAAATTTGCCCGTAGAGCGTATCAACCCAGCAAGGTCTTTCGCTATATGTGCTGTTGATTTTTGTGGTCCAGTCAACACTTATTTTCGCATCAGAGGAAAAGTCCCACATATAAAACATACATTGCTTTATTTGTCTACCTTGCAACAAAAGCAGTCCACATAGAAGTTGTCTCGGATTTATCAACTGACGCCTTTATTGCTGCTCTCAAATGGTTGATTGGACTAAGAGGTTTGCCCACAGATATATTCTGTGATAATGCCACCAATTTCGTTGGTGCAAATTTTAAGTTGGTTTAATTAAAGTCGTTCCATTTTGATCCAAAAACTCAAATTTTATTACAAATTATTGTTCAAATCATTAATGTTGTTGTTGCATATGTACTTATTACTAGTGGTGAATTTCTTTTACTTGTCTCTAAACATAGAATAACAACATTTGCATTAAATAATATGTGCCAATTCGTCTACACATTGACATTTTTGCCAATTTAATGCACGTTTAAGTAAATTAGGGAAGGTCCTTGTGTGAGGCTTATGGTTAATTATAGGCCAATGTTAAAAAATTTTATTTGGTAGTTTAAGGTTACAAACGATTTTATTTGTGTTTAATTCTACCACATTTAGGAGATTTATAAGGGTCAAACTCTACTCTGGGAAGACATTTGTATGAAAGCTAGATGAAATTATGGATTATACAAGTTCTAGGTACCAAATTGTGTTAAGCCATCTTCCAAATCAACGTGTAGTTTACATGGATGGACATTAGCTATTGAGGATATTCAATAAGGCTAAAAATCCACACAGATCTTTAGATAAAAGAAATTTTTTAAGAAAATATGTGAAAAATTATCTGCAAAAAAACATATTCCCGTACTTTTAAGATTTTTCCTGGTTTCCATTTAATATAAGGAAAAAAATTAAAATTATATTTTTTACTGACACTAAAATTTATTTCACTATTTTCCATTTTCTTACTTTTTCAAGTAAAAGCTTGATTCTTATATATTTTTTTTTTTAAATTTATCTTTTTTAACTTAACCGCAAGGGAGTCGGGATATTTAAGTGAAGAACTAAATGTATTTAATATTAAAGAACTTGCCTTTAACATAATTGCATCCACTGTATTGGAATTATTGCTTAGTGGTTGTTTTGCTATTTTTTATTATTGATCTTCTCTCACTAATTCGCTGTAAATTAATTTGCCTTTTTAGTTATATGTAATACAGTGTTGCCGGAGTCGATAGTTCGAAGATCGTGTTATTATACAACCAAAGTCTTAAAATTATCCAGAATATAAAAATTACACAAAAATTTAATTTTTTTTAAAAGTTTATTAATTTAATAAAAAAATATATCAAACCTTCCATTTATTATAATATAAATTTGACAGCAAAAAAAAGCGCTGAAAAATAACTGTAAAAGCGATAATTTTAACAATGTGTGTTCATTTGGAGAATATTTTAGGTGCTGAACAAGCCAGAATGTTATATTCAGCCTGAACGAATCTATATACCCAACATTAACTTTTTAAAATTTTACCTTATATGGGAGGTAGGCGGAAAAGTGGACGGACCACGCCAATTTCTTTGTTTACGAGTTTACATTAGTCCTTGAACTATTGTACAAATTTATGTGATGTTGCAGCTTATAAGGGAGGTGGGCGGTAAAGTTGGCTGATCATGCCCATTTATTGTTTCCGAGTTTATATGAATCCTCGAAATACCTGTACATGCTTTTGTTTAAGAGATATTGCAGAAAAGTATGAAATGAAGCTACATCGGTCACGCTATGTTTTTAGTATTTGCTCCTTAACTTTTTTTGCGTATTAACTGATTTTGCCCATTTTCAATACCAAACAAACCTTCTATAAGATAAATATTAGAGCCATTTCGTCCCCCTAGGTGGCCCCCTCCTAGCTAATCGACTCAGAATCTTAACAGGATCTTACATTATTTATTCGACATGTTTAATTTAATAAAAGTGTTTTAGGTTTTTTAAAAATTAATAAAAAAATTGAATGAACTGTTAATTTACTAATTCGAGATAAATGAAGTTCCATTGAGATTGCACAAAAATTACACAGAAATTTCATTATCCAAAAATTATCCAAATAATTTAAAATTGTCCCATTTTTGGATAATTACACAGAAATCGGCAACACTGATATAATATAATATTGTATGCTATTGTTCCCCACCAAGAAAACAGTTTTTTTTAGTTGTTCAGTGACCAGAAAGCATAGAACAAGGAACAAATTAAATAAAATCAAACAATAAAGTGTTTTTTTTTTTTTTACAAAATAGCCACAAAATTAACTCTATTTATTATATATTTTTTGGAAACATTTACGATCTTATTCATAATAAATTCTTATTTTGGGTTTATTTTACAAAATGGTTATTAAACTGTTTTTCCTTATTAACCTCTTATAAAGAAAACATTATTCATAATGTATTGAAAACAGTTCAATAACTATTAAACAGTTTTTGTTTTGTTCTGGCAATGCTACGTTTATTTTCTCTCAATTTTCCATTAGTGATAAATAAAATATTGAAAATTTATTCGTAATTTAAAAAAAACATTTAGGTTTTTCTTTTATTTCATGTCTTTTTTATAAAAAAATATTAATTTTCATTAGAAAATGTGTCTAATGCTTAAACAATTTAATAGCTTATGGAAGCAAAGGGATTCGTGGCCTTTTTGGTATATTAATTTGTGGAATATTTTAAGTATTCGAATAATTATTTTGTTTGGATTTCATGTACATCACGAATTTCCTATTTTGTTTTTAATTAATATTTTTTCATATTTTATGAATTATTTATAAAAAACCCCTTCGTAGTCTATCAACTGACCACTGGGTGTAATCATAATGAAAGGAAATGGGATGATTCAAAGCCTGAATTCCGAAATTTAATATATAAAGTGCTATGGTTATTGAAAACGGGAATTTTTCGTATGTTAAATTATAATGTGCCAATTTAAATCAAGGAATTGCATTGCTGGTAGACCACCATATTTTCATGTAGTTATTTTTAAAAAGGGAACAGTGATTGCAATTATGAAATTATTGCTAATGAAATTATTTCATTAAACACAACACTTTGCACTTTCCACTTTGCAGATGGAGCCTTAGCACTTTTTCATTAGTGGTAAATAACAAACACCTTCAAAATTGATGGAAGCTGATTGAATATTTTCTTACGGGTATATTTTAAGGCTCCATTACTCTACCGTAAATGTAAATGTAAAAACGTAAATGTAACTGGAAGCGTAAGTGGGTGCTTACTCAAAAAACGTAAATGTAGCCAGTACTTTGTTGTTGTTTTGTTCACATCAACATCAGTGATGTAAACTACACATTTTTTCAGTAAATCAAATTCAGTTTAAAAATCGCTAGATTTATTGGTTTGTGTTTTAGCGACTTGTATACAAAACGAAATTTGTGCTTTTATTACAAAATTTTTAAATTTTAATTTATTGATTAAACTCCGCACTTTAATTAAATTATTTTAACAAGTTTTTTTCCGAAGAAAACAGCTAAACAAATTGTTCAGTTGATAAACTTATTATATCGATTTTTTCCGCAGATTTAGTATATTGAAATAAAAAGATGTCAACACTATTCTTTCAGCTATCACGTAAAAACGTAGAGCGACCTAATTTGATTAGGTTGCTACGTAACATTTACGTTTTTGAGTACACAAACACACATAACTCTCATAAGCAAAACGTGTCAGCTGATTCGCTACATTTACATTTACGGTAGAGTAACGGAGCCTTTAGACTATAAGCACGTTTACTAACACCTACTAATTAGTATATGCACTTTTAATATACCCAATAACAAGTAGAAGAACGTAATGCAAAATTTTATGGAAGGTAGGCAGATCACACCCACTTTTAATTTTCATTATTACATTGATCCTTGAACTATTTATAGAATATTTTAATGGCTTTTGTTTGAGCGATTCCGGCGTAAAAGCAACAACTAGAGATACGACGGACAATAGTTTTTCTAGTATTTGGTCAGATAGTAGATTAGTTGCTATTGGTGGTGGGTTTAAAATTATACGAACTTTTTTGGCTTTAGCAACAAAGAAAGTACAAGTCCATTTGGTCTTACTCTAAATAAGTTAAAAGAATAAATATAATGTGCAGATATACTTAAAATTTGTTTGCAAAATATGAATTTAATGCAACTAAAATAAATAATAGCTGTATTTGAAACAATATTCTAATTACTCTCCGGAGTCTGTGTAAAAGAATTTATGCAGTTATAAATTAAAATCTATGGAACTGTACAATAAGACCGAAATATAAAGTAATATGTTTAAATCTATGCAAAACATTTTTATAAATGCATTCAATTTGCTAAAAAGTAATATATTTCTAAAAATTTTTTTTATGAAACTGTTAAAGTAGGTTCTCACCAACAATAAAATTTTACAATTTTATAAAGTTTTATTAAATGTTTATAAAATAAAAAAGTGATTATGAATAATAAATTTTCAAAATTTCTTATTAGCCTTTAATAAAACCTTTTATAAACTGCTCAAAACGATTATGAATAAGGCTGTTAATATATTAATATTTTTTTGGTGGTTCTTTTTGAAAGTAATTTCTTATTATTAAAAGTAAAAACCCGTGTAAGTAAAATATTTGTATTTGCTTATTTATTTCCCAAATACCAAAAAATGGGTATTACAAAATATCCAATTTGATTACATGAATAACAAACAAATATAAAAAAAAACCTATATACATATATGCGTATATTTATTAAGCTAAATGCAATATCATCTTATAAATAAGAAATATAATTAAAGTATACCCTCTAAAGAGTATAAAAAAGTTTCCTGTGTACAGAAAATCACTTTATCCAAATTGGTCAGAAAAATATGAGATTTAATATTCCATGGAAACTAGGCTACGTCAAGATATAAGCTATATAGCTATAAAGCTTGCCGTGCCAAAAATCGGCCGAGCACTTTTCGAGAAAACTTCATCTATCCCAACGGATAGATAAAAAATTTATTAATTTCGAAAAACAAAACAATCTTCTGACTACAAAAAGTATTTTTTCTCAAAAACGCCCAAGTAGTTTTCGAGAAAATTCCATTATACCAATGCGCCACTGCTACCTGGAACTGCATGTAAAATGTGTCCGGAAGATGAAAATATATCAATTTAAAAAAAAATTATATATATATATATATAACGTCCATTCCATGAATGAACGTCCAAGAATATTTTGTATGTGTTCCGATTTTAATAATATTTGGCATACGCATACCCTATGGAGCCATTTAAATATCTCCATTTTTATTTTTTTTGAATTTTGAAAAATTCACGAATTAATTCGCGATTTTGCTTTTTCGAAAAGTAAAAAAAATCGCAAAAGTGTCTAAATTTAAACACCAATATCTCTAAAAGTTGTTAACGGATTTTATTGATTTAAATTGCTTATTTAAGAAGAATATGCCTACTAAAAATGAAGTAATGTAAAAATAATATAATCATTTAAAAATTAATTTATATTTTAACTTTTAATTTTTTTCGTCTTCTGATATAAAAAGCATTACTATGTTTGCTAAAAATTGCAATATAAATTGTTCTGGAGCAAAATGGTTCACTATTTTAAATTTTTTTTTAATATTTCTTCAAATTTTTTCATACAAAATTTTTTTTTTTTTTTTAAATTTTTGTGTTTTTATTTTTTGTGAGCTACCCAGCATTACATAGAAGTTGTTTAGTAAATAATTATTTATAACCCGAATCTAAGTACATAATTATTTTTGAAAATATTAATTTTTATTGATTTTTATAATGCAGTTAGTTACCAATTCATATATTTGAAGAAGGGATACATAAATGAAAGGCAAAATTTTCATATAAATTAATTTGTAATCTAAAATAGTTTATTTTTATTACATTTTTAGTTGTGTTTTATGTTTTTTAAATTAAAATTTAAAAAGACTTTTTACGAGAAAAGAAAAAAAAAAAAAAAAGAAATTTATATTCTGACATTTCATTACTTATTTATAACCTAAAATATAACTATTTCCTATTGTTATTACTAATCATGACTTCAGTAATGCTTTAAAAGCAATGCTCTGTTAAACAGCTTGGAAGTAATTCGTTATTTTAATGACATCTAAGTAATGTATAGAATAAGTTGTTGCCTCTAATGTCATCACCGTGTTAAAATAATGAGTTATTCAGCTAATGTGTAAGTAGTGGAGAGCCATTATATTAGCTTCTTAACTAGGGTATCCAATCGATTAACCGTCATTCGGTTATCCGATTAATTTTGGTCGAATAACTGTTCGAATAATTTAAAATTGTCTATTTTCGAATAACGAATAAACCGAATAAGTTGTGTCAAATAACCGATTAACCGAAATTTAGTTTTTTTAGAGTTATAAATTTAGAAATTTTTTATTTTTAAGATAAATTTATGTCAACCACATATTATTTTTAATATCTATTATATTCCAGCAAAAATAAATAAAATAAATTTTTATGGAAGTACTTTTTCATTACTTTCAAAGTATCATATTCTAATGCACATGATAATGTACACTTAATTATGTGCATTAGAAGTAATGCAATTAGCATCAAAAGATACTATAAAAAAATTCAAATGAATTGTTCTGCTATAAAACGTTGAGATTTGGTTATTTTTTCAAATACTTGTTGCTAAAAATTCTCTTATGGAAATGAAAAATAGTGTTATGCATAATTTTTTTTTATTAAAAAATATATTGGTTAATACAAAAATTAAAATTAAATTCCTTTCGCCAATAAAAATTTATTTGGACATTCATTGAAATTTTGATCTATTACTTCTGGATTACAAGTTTAGGATATTATTTAATTCTTTGGATATTCTTTTTTATTGAGACAGTTCATTTGATAAAATGCGACATGAATAGATTAAAATTTTACAAATACTTCATCTTGTATCAATAGAAATTCCGAAAATATAGTTGTAAGCAAAGTAAATTCAGAGTTATATAAGTCATAAACATTTTAAATGTACGTAAAAATATTAATTTTTACTTTTATGACAGAAAATAATTCTCACACAGAAAGTAAAAAGAGTTAAATAAAAAAGACTTATTTATTAAATAAAGTTGAACTAGGAGAATATTTTGTAGTATTAGGTCGAAAAGTGCAATTTTTTCATACAAATGGCCGAAAGAACTAATAAAATAAACTCTATGTTCTATATTAAGATTCTAAATAACTATTTCAATCGATTAAATATTATAATTAGTCTTATTTATATGTCTAATATGTATTACTGAGACTATTCGGTTAATCGAATAATTTGCCATTAATCGGTTATTAACCGATCAACTTTTAACCCCGAATAATTATTTGTCGAATAAACCGATTAATATAAAACCCCGAATAATTGGATACCCTATTCTTAACTCATTAAAGTTTTTGCTGGGTTATTTTAAAGTTAAATTTAATCATAATTTTTCATAATTTGTTATTTGCGGTTGAAAACCTATTTGTCCCAGATTAAGTGCTGATGTTTTATATAATAAACATATTTGTCTTCAATATTAAGCAAAAATATTTAAAATCAAAATTTTGATTCATACAATATACAAAATTTAAATTTTTTGAAAAATTTAAATTTTTGTACGAAAAAATTTATGAAATTATTTTTTAAAAAATATTAAAAATAGTAGATTTTCTTGTCTCAGAATAGTTATTTTTGCATTTTATAATAAACATATTGAAAAAAATTTAAATCGAAAGGATAGAAATTTTTCAAAAATGCATCCTAAAATTGCATTTGCATTATGAATGCATTTTTCAATTGCAATATAATTTATAAATTACCACATTAAAAAAGGACATATTCGTCTTCTACATGCAGTTTAAATCATTAAAATCCGTTAACAACTTTTAGAGTTATTGATGTTTAAAGTTACACACTTTTCCGATTTTTTTGACTTTTCGAAAAATTAAAATCGTAAATAAATTCGCGAATTTTTTAAAATTCAAAAAAATAAAAATAGGGATAATTAAATGGATCCATAGGATATATGCGTGCCAAATATGAACAAAATTGGATGATACTCTGTCAAAAAATTGGCATTTTTTGTAAATCTTTCATGGAATGGATGATATATATTTTTTGTATTTTATTTTTTTATTAAAAAAAACATTGATTTTTTGTAAATAATTTTATTTTTTGTAAAAGATTAATTTTATTTTTTTATAGTTTCATATCTACTTTATAAATAATTTTTTCTTAATTTTTTATGTGTTGTGTACACAATCCTTTAGGTACTACACTTTGCGCGTTGCCATTTTTTTATATGGTTGGCTTCCCCTGTAGGCATAAACCTTAATTGAGAATCCGGTTTATACATATATCAATGTAAAATTAAATCTGCAAGGAAAAAATAATATAAATAATTTGTTTGCAATATATACAAATATATCTTTGACAAATAATACACTTTAACTTCTTGGAAGATTTTGAAACTCATGCGCGCAATGCAAACATATATTTGTTAGTGGTTCGCCATATTTATACAGCATATTTATAGTTTTTAATTTATAATCTTTTTGATTTTCAAGATCCGTATAGACTTCATTTTGCATAAAAAGTTCTGCGAACTGTATAATAAATACGCCGCAATTACACCCATCATGTTGAAAATCTTGTTCAACAATTTTTGAAAAACAATTTATTTCAGGAAATTGTGCTTTGACTAATCCAAGTAATAATTAACAGGGTAAAAGTGTAGGACTCTCCTTTGGGATCTAAATACAATACACTACCCTCATCGAAATCTATGAAAACAATGTAGAAGTGATGCAGATAGCATTGTGGTATAATTACTTTCTTAGCTCTTCGAGACAAATAGTCAGTAATGAGAAGTTTGTTATTAAAACAATAAATATCAGTTTGACATGAAAAACTCAAAAAATCTTTAACTTTATTTTTAAATATATGGCGTGTTATAGAAGCAGAACGGTAGAAAGCCCGTTCAATCCATTAAGTGCATCTTACTATTTTAATGTTACGTATGAAGTTAAAGAAAAATGTTCTCCATGTGTTTCTTCAAACACTTTTTCTGTTTTCAATAAATAACATTCAAAGTTGCTAACTCGAAAACGTTCCAAATTTGAAAATACTTTTTATATTGAAATTATTATTTTTGTTTCCAAACTCTTCTATTGATTGATTGGTAATTTCGAAATAAATAATTTTAAATAATCCGTGAGGAAGTCTTTTTAGTTTCTTGTTCCAAGATTCCGTAATTTTTGAATTATTTTTTCTGGTATCTGTTTCCATTACAAAATTACTTTTTTTATTTGTATTATAAATATGATTTTTCTGCATTGCTTTATAAGCGTTCCAAGAAAGATTTGCTGTGAAAAAACAAAAGAGTACGCATTTTATATTTTTATATATTTTATCATTTTATATTTTGTCAATCTTTCCATTGTACGAATAAATCGCCCTAGCTTATGCTTCCTTCCCTGTAAATAATATTGTTTAACGTCCATGAAATATGTTTCAATATTAACATTGCTTACTCTATTATGCTCATCATTTGGCAAATTATCAATAAGTGTTCTAATAATATTTTACCACATTGGAAGAAATGGTATATATTTTTGTTATAAGAATTGTGTCATTTCAGGGCAAAATAATATATTTCCATTTCCTTCAATTTCCTCACAATAAACAATGTCGGATTTGTGTTTATTAAATAGCAGTCATTTTGATTGAAAGTCGGCTTTCCTTCAAAATCAATATGAACTTTTTCAACATATTTATTTATGCATAACATAACACAGAACTGCTGAAACCGTTTCGAACATTCCGATATATGCCTCAAATTGAAGACTATACCGAAAGTTTCTCTTAAAAATTTCGAAGCGTAATATTATTTAGAGAAACTACACTGTCAATGTCTTTGCACATTATTTTTCAATAATGGCTTACACAAAATTGTATGCAGACAAAAGACAAATTATGTTTCTGCTTATTTACCGTTTCGAAACAAGCGTTTAAATAGTCTAGAATGCTATTCATGTCATAAAATTCTTTTATTTTATAATGGCAAAGCTTATTAGTGCCATAATAGTCTTTTGCATATAGGTCATTTAATTTTATTTTTGGAACAGAAACTGTATATAGCATAGAAAAATCTGCCAATATTACAACTTGTATGAATTGATATTACTGTATCAGTAACAGAAAGTACTATTTTTTTCTTTTATATGACCAACAATTGAACACAAAAATATTCGTTTTGTTGAAAAATGCATATCTCCTACAACATGACCTGTAGCATACACATGAAGCGTATAGTTATTTTTTTTTAAAACAAAATCATTATATTTTCTTAAAACTTCAATTTGCTTCTTCGACCATAAAAAGACCTCAATTTTAGTTGACAACTGTATAATATAATGATCATAGTTTGACTTAAACATTATATAACTGCCAATAATTCGATCCGAATCTTTGTCATTTTCTGATGCTGATTTTGCTTCAATATTTCGTATGTTTGACAATGATTTATAATTTGACTTCTACCTACAAGTCGAAGTTCGTCCGATTACTTTGTTTTTTTTTGTATGTTGAAGCACTTTCTTTAGGTAGTTCTGCTTTTTCCAAATATCGTTGAACACCTCGACATTGTAATTTTTTTGTTCCACTAATGGAATTAACTATTTTCTATTGCGATCTAAACACAACAATTTGTCCATTCATTTTATAACTAAAAATTTATATAAATTAAATTCTGGGTCTGTACAATACCCAAATGAATTTCGGTTAAGTCTTGTGTATTTAAAATTTATAAAGCAAGCTGTTCCAGCTATTTTTTCGTAGAATGCTTTGATACATTTTCTTTAAGGATCTCCTCGATTTCAGGGACATGCATTTCAGTATCCTTAATTGATCATTTAGAGTATACAAAATGCCTATCCGTGTTAAGATTTTCAACCATACGAACATCTCTATTTAAATGCGTGCTTACAAATGGTGTTATATATTTTTTACGAATATTTTTCAATTTAGATACTAAAAACTGACTTCGGGTTATCCTGTTCCATCTTCAAAGCTTGACTCATTTATAAGACGCTCAATACTTTTTCCGTATTTTGTTCATTTTGAGAGTCATTAAAAGATTTTCCGGAAACATTTTCATTAGAGATATTATGTTTCTTTGTATACTCACATAACATGTTCTTATGTTAGTTCCTGTCATCACCGATGGCCTAAGAGGTGCTCATTTTAGTTAGTTCAAACCCAGCAAAAACTTTACTTACCTGGTAAGCCAATATATTACATTGCTAAAAGGCGGTAACTACTTATAATTCGGGTGAAAAACTGATTACCTTTATATGGCGATGTCCACGAATTCATGGGTCCCCATTATTAAAGTACTTACTTCAAAACTACAAAAAGTTAAAAACAAAAAGTTGGCTCAACTTAGATTTGAAGCTAGGCAAAAACATTCGTTCATGTTTCAAAGACTACTTTCTTAATCACTACGCCATGTATACGTTAAAATTTCTGTGCGTTATTAATAATTTTAACATACCAATAGAAATTAAAATAATTTCCTAAAAAAATAAATGGGTTTAGTTTGGGGTTGAACCGACAGCCTTCTGAGTACTACGCTGTCGCTCTAGCGAACTGAGCCATTGCAGAACTAAATGAACTTGTTGTTTACTGGTAACTAGTTATTCCACTACTCGAAGAAATGAAAAAATAATGACAACTCATTACCTGGTAATGAGTCTAGTAAGTAGTAGTCATTACCAAAAGTCAACAAATTTTTGCTGGGAACACATTCTTATAGCTAAAGTTAAGGTTTATCAAAATGGAATCAGCATTTTTACGGTTTTTGTAGATCGACTCGACAAAAGATATTTAAAGTTATTTACATTCATATATAATCCGGGAATATAAGGGTTTGAAAAAATTTCGCATACTGAAAGCCACCCACTTCTTTAAATTTTATTATATTGCAAACTCTCCCGAACTCTTCTTAAATTTTTTCAAAAAATTAAAGTTCAATTTGTTTGGTTATATCGCGTTTAGAGGGAGATAACAATTGTATAACTGATATAGTTTTGTCCACTCCTAAGGTTATTGGTTCCAATTTCGAAAGCTAAAGATATTCTCACTGACTGACAGACGACAAATGGCACATAAACTTTCCACCGTCTCAACATCATCGTAATAATAACTATTTAAATCTTTGCTGGATTGCCAAAACTTTTCATATTTTTATACCCACCCTCAAAAAGATGGGGGTTATATTGATTTTGTCATTCCGTGTGTAACATGTCGAAGGAATCATCTAAGACCTCACAAAGTATATATTTTCTGGGTCCTGGTTAGATTCTGAGTCGATCTAGCTATGTCCGTCCGTCTGTTCGTCTGTTGAAAGCAGGATAGGGCTCGAACGGAGCAACGTAGGGGGACGAAATTTGGCACAAATGTTTATCTTATATAAGGTTTGTTTGGTATTGAAAATGGGCAAAATCGGTTAAGAACAAAAAAGTTATGGGTTAAAAACTAGAAACACAGGGTGTCCGTTTTATACTTTTCTGCTGATATTTCTTCAACAAAAGAACGATAGCGAAATTTTGGACATATAGTTCGGGGATCGATATAAACTCGGGCGTGGTCTGCCCACTTTACCGCCCACCTCCCATATATGGTGAAAATCAACGAAATTGAGTTCAAATAGTTAAAGGACCAATGTAAACACGGAAACAAAAAATGGGCGTGGTCCGCCCACTTTACCACCCCCTTCTATATAATGCAAAATTTGAAAAAGTTGATGGTGGGTATATAGATTCTGCCGAGGTGCATAACATTCGCGCTTGTTTGAAAACAATTTCATAATTCATACTGCAATCTAACTTTTCAATATGTTATCTATTAAGGCAACAATATTTTGAAAAAATATGACGTCTATTAATACATTTCAATATATATTTACAATAAACTTAACTAAACTATGGTATTAAAAAAGTATTCTATTGAAATAACCCCTTTATTAATTTCATAACATAAAATTTTTTGCGTGTATGTTGGTAGTTTTACAACACTGGTGCCAACATTTTTCATAGTCAATAAAAAAATATAAAGGGATATGTACCGTTTAAAATTTATGTATTCATCCTTATTCTGCATTTCGATTACGTTCCCGCATTCAGTTAAACAAAAATCGAAAAAAGGTATTCCAACCAAAAACTGAATCGGAAGAAAAAGAAGAAGACAAGGTTATGTTCAATCTAGCTGTTTAACTATGAAACGCATAAAATAAAAAACGGAGAAAATTGGAAAACTTGTAATAATTTTATAAAAAATTTAATTTAGTGCTAAAAACTGTGATAAACAAAATAAATTTAAATTAAAAACAAAAGAAAAAAAAAAAAAACTAACTATTCTAGTGTGAAGAATCTTGTAGTGCTTGAGGTGATATTTTGTAATAGAAAAAAAAAGTTTAATTGCTTTAATTTTCAGAATTCTTTCCAGAATATTTTAGGAATTAAATTTGCAGGCTTTTCATATCATATCAACTTAGTCAAACGTAATCGAAATGCAGAATACATAAAATCGAAAAGAAAACTTTTAATCGAAACGGAACGCAGAATACCAAAGTTGCACGCGGTGGTGGTTCTGCAAATACGGTGTAAGATAAAGAAAGGTAATTAAAAATATATACGAAGTGTGTTATTTAAATAAAGTGTTATTAAATGTCGTATTTTTTATTTTCTTTATTAAAATATATTTTTTAAATAAAAACAAAAACAGAATTGAATACAAATTATATATACCCTTTACACCTGCGGTGAAGGGTACAAAAAAAGTGTGCCAAAATTTGCTTTAATAGATACAATAACGTTTTAAAAATTTCAACATACGTAGTCTTGACTTTAATCATATGTAATATGACTATATTAGGGAATGCATCCCGGGATTTCCCGTCCCGGGATTCCCGGGAAATTAAACATTTTTTATGTCCCGCCTTCCCGGGAATTTTGTCCGGGATTCCCGGGAATTTTAAAAGCACATAAATGGAAGAAGACTACTTGAATTTTAGCAAAAATGTATACATATTAGTAATTTTTAAACAAAATTAAACTAAAAATTCAGCTAGGAATTAAATCTTAACGGCAATTCCATTAGTATGTTTTGTGTACACTATATTAAACGGTTTATTTGGTATGACTTTATGGCATTTATTCAATTAAGCATCTTAATAAAATGTTAGCACTAAAAAACAGCTAGTGAAAACTGATTAATTTTAGACATTTTAAATATGTACCTATTCGTTATAAGTTGTTAGTAGTATAGACAACAAGCGGAATTTGTCTCATAGAAATTTCACAAAACATTAACATTAAAATTTAAGAGAAGAATTAGAAAGTGAGTCCAACAAATCCTTAATTATTCATATAATTTTCAACTGGAAAGCTACAGATAATATTCTCTGCTATGTATGAGATCGTCTGGTCCGATCTATAACATGAAATCAAATGTTTTATTAGGAATATTAATAAACAAGAAATTGAAACTGACTGGTCCAAAGTTAATTTTTTCAAGCTAAATTTAAAATATGAATAAGGTCATCATTTGTAAAATTTTAGTCAAAATATTTTCAAAATATAAGCTACGTTTAAATTGGATTACGATATTGAAGCTACAAACAATTTAATAGCGTTTGAACTCAAGTATGAATCACAACTAGGGGTTTCCGAAAAAGTGATCATCAGCCACTGCTTTAAGAATTAATAAATTATTTTTAGTGGACTTTTAATAAATTTAAATTTTATAATGATTTACGGAACTAGTTAAAAATTTTATTGAATGATATCATTGTCTGAGTAAATATTTTTTAGTCAATTTCTGACATCTCTATTTTCTGTCATAAATACATTGTTTTATGGATAATTAACAAAGTTGTTTAATTTTGCTTCAAAACTTAATAAATATATTAAAGTAAGAATCAAATTTCAGTAATATTTTTTTACTCATTTAAATTTTTAATTTATTCAATTGATTTAATTAATTTTTTAATATAGAATTTTTTTCTGTATTTCAGTTTTTACAATTTTGGTGAGAGGTGCAAACGTTTAATTTAAAAAAGCTGTTAATTGAATGAACTATTTACTAACATATTTGTTAATTGAATTAATTTTTTGATTTTTCTGTGTTTTAAATAAAATTAATAATTATTATTACTCTTTCAATTATTCAGATTAATCAATTACTTGAATTTCATTTTCGCTACATTTACAATCCTGTTTCAAATCTGCTAATGGGAAGATATATATCCTATTTGGGTCTCAGTTGACCAGCTAATGTGAGTAATAATAATAATTATAGTTTTTAGTCCGGGATCCCGGGAATCCTGGGAAGTCGAAAATTTTTTCCAGCTTTCCCGGGAAATCAAAAAGTCTGGGAAATTGGGATCCCTAGACTATAATTATTAACTCCTTAAAATTTGTTTATATAAAAAAAGTTTATTCTGCGAAGCCGATGTATGTCGAAACCCATACGATAATTTCCTTAAGCTCACCAAGGGCCGGTTTCACAGGAAGACCTTTATTAAGGCGAAAAAATTATAATTTCAAATTGTAAGAATTTGTTCCATCTTTTTTATTATTATTTTTTTCTCAAAAATAAAAAATTTAAAATACGTATAAAGTAAAAAGTCATACTTAAAAGTAAAAGGTACTAATGTTTCTTTTTCTTTTTAGAGGGATTTGGTGATTCCTGTAAGTCTTTCCATAAGAGCTAAACACAACTTAAAAACAGTTACAAAAAAGAAAAAGAAAAGGCCTCCAACAACAACAATATCAACCCCATTACCCCTTTCATTACCACAATTTCCAGAATAATCAATTACAATATCCGGTTCCTCAGTATACCTTACCACATTTCTATACATTTCAGCACTAACTATACCCGCAGTCACAAGAGCATTCACAGCAACAACAACATCCTGAACAGCAATGTCCTGAAAAGCAACAACCACAACAACATCCCCAACAACAAAATAGCCTACAATAACATACACAACAACAAGAACATAAACAGCACAACAACAACAACGTTTAAAACAGAAACAAAAAAAAAGAAAAATTCATCATCCAAATCCTCTTGCTCTCCTGGAATAATTTGCCAGCATAGCATTGATGAATCAACCACCACCGCACAGAACGGCTGTTCAGATTTCCATGAAATTTCACATGGTGATAGTAGAGGTGTAGGTGAGTTTAAGTTTTGAACTTGGACCTACAGGGGGCGAGTCCACACCTCGGGTATAAAATTTTTTATAAACGATCCTGATTCCTTATATTTGAACCGATTTGATAGCTTTTTATATAGGAGGATTCTGCAAAAAATTTACAGAGTCAAAAGTTACAGGCATTTAAAGTTGAAGTTTAAAAAAAGTACATTTTTTCCCGTTTTTTTTGCCAAAAACGTGGTCATATTATTTTTCTGTTATATAAAAATTTGCTTAAGTAATATATATAATATTTATATTTTTCTGAAAGATAACTAAACACAAAATACTATAAAGAAAAAAATTTATTAAAAAATAATTTTTGAGAAAACCAGGGTTTACCAAATTTTATCTATTTTTCCAACAAATTTCGAATTTTTGCCTTAATTTCTAAATTCGCAAAGCTGGAATCAAAAAAAAAAAAAACGAGAGAAGAAGATATAGTCGGTCAAGCCCGACTATATGATACCCTACGCCATTTCGATCCACATAATTATACCCTACACCACCAAAGGTGGTTGGGGTATTATGTGTTTGTGCAGAAATTGTAACGCAGAGAAAAAATCATCGGACCCCCACCTTAAAGTATACCGTTCGACTCAGAATCACTTTCTGGGTCGATTTAACGATGTCCGTCCGTCCGTCTAGTCGGCTGGCTGGCTGGCTGTCCATGTAAAGCTTGTGCGCAAAGTACAGGTCGCAATTTTGAAGATAATAATGATGAAATTTGGTACATATATTTTTTCAATACAAGGACGAAGCCTATTGAATTTGGTTATGATCGACCCATTATTTCACCTAGCCCCCATACAAATGTCCTCCCGGAATAGAGTTTTAACACTTATAGATGCCTTAAAAATAGGAATATTTTAATGAAATTTAGTACAAATAAGTTTTATATCAGCAGAAATCTGTCTGCCAAATTTCATGATCGGTCCATAACTAACCATAGCTCCCATATAAACTCCTCTCCCGAACATCACTAACATTCATAAATCCCATACAAATGTTAGTATTATGTTAATATTTAACACAAATAAAATATTTCTTGTTACGGCATTACCATGAGCAGCTTCCATTCATATAAAAATGAGTCAAAATTGGTCAAATCACTTGAAATCATAAATTTATAATCCTTCAATTGCAAACGAAAAAATACCATATATACTTGTTGTGTTTAGGAAATTTTGTCTTCTTTTCAAATATGCATAAACATTTTTACAATTCGAAAATTTGTTAAAGACTTTTTGCAAAAAAACACTGAGAAAGGATGGATTTGTGATTTTTTGCATATTTTTAATTTTTAATTATGCAATAAAATTCTTGTTAGTTAATAGTTTTAAATGATATTTTACACCTAATTAGATATTTTGATGCTTAATTCAAAGCATAATTCACATTTTTACATTTGTCTACGAAAATCCCGTAATTCCCAAAAAACTTTAAAAAATTTCCAAAAATGTGGTTTTATTTTTTTTTTTTTGCTATATCTTTTCAAACGATATTTGGGAGCAAAAATTTCTATTACAAAACAATTAAAAACACTTTAGACTATATAAAAAGTATATATATATATATATATATATATATATATATATATATATATATATATATATATATTTTTTTTTTGATTCCAGCTTTACGATTTGAGAAATTAAGCCGAAAATTCGAAATTTTTTGGAAAAATAGGTAAAATTTGGTAAACCCTGGTTCTCGCAAAAATTAATTTTAAAAAGTTTTTTTTTCTTTAAAGTATTTTGTGCTTAATTGTCTTTCAGAAAAATATAAATATTATATATGTTACTTAAGTAAATTTTTATATAATAGAAAAAGAATATGACCACGTTTTTGGCAAAAAAACGGGAAAAAATTTCAACTTTAAATGCCTATAACTTTTGACTCTGTAAATTTTTTTTCAAAGTTCTTTATTTGCACAATTTTTCTATTTGTTCTTAATGAAATAAAAAAAATCGGGTGAAAGTTGGACCCGCTGTAACGAAAAAACTTCACTAGGATAGGCTAGAAAGTCAAAATTGTATTCTTTGAATATATAAAAGGAATCAGGATCGTTTTTAAAAAGTTTTTTACCCGAG
Source organism: Protophormia terraenovae (assembly GCA_951394005.1). NCBI lineage: Eukaryota > Metazoa > Arthropoda > Insecta > Diptera > Calliphoridae > Protophormia > Protophormia terraenovae. Next base: position 68,649,430 of record OX596077.1, read on the forward strand.
GTGTCTAACTTTGGGACCCTGTGGACTCGCTCCCTGTAGGTCAATATAGTCTAAATTCAAAACTTATACCTTTACTATCACCATGTGAAATTTCATGAAAATCGGAACAGCCATTCCGAAGTTCCATAATTATTTCCATTTCATTTTTTGAATTGCACACTGTGCACCGCCGCCAGAAATATAAAGAAAAAAAATTTTTATGATCTTTGCACAAGTTTGTACCTTCGATTAAAACTAATCGTTTTTTTATTTTAAATTACCTAATTTAAAATTATCTTATTATAAAATTATAATATTATTAAATTAACATATTTTAAAATTATCATAAATTTAAAACATATATTCATATAAAAAATAATATTAAAATTTTTTATAATATTTGTTAGTTTGTTTTAACATGAATAAATGCTGATATATATAAAAATATTACATTGTTTTTAATTTTTGAACAAATAAATAAATTAATTAATAAATAAATTATTAAATTAATTAGTTAATTAGACATTAGAAATTTTCAGTCCGGAACAAAAAAAAATGAAAAAAATATTGTAGAAGTGGAATAATATTACAACCTTTTTGGAAAATAACCCCAAAAATTTAAATTTTTTTAAAAGTTTCATATATTGATATGATTCTTGCAGTAATATTATTTAGCATTTTGTAAAAAATCTAGTGATTATTTTCAAAAAATTTTAGGGTCCCCAAGTTTAAAAAACTTTAAAAAAGCGAGGCCAAAAATAAGGGTAAAATTTGCTTCGGCCCAAATATCTTTTAAATTAAAAGAGATAACCTACACATGCAAGAATATTTTTTGTAGCCATTTACAAGGACTACCTATATGCATTTTTTTTACATTCAAGTCATAAATGAATTTTTGGCATATTAAAAAATTCATATCCGAGGTGACCAATTTTTGAGGTCAACCTTCTACCCCCATGACCCGCTAGGAGCCTGTACTCCTTCAAATCAACTCGGCTTTCTGAAGCTACCAGACGTGTTAAAAGAAAACGAGAGCGGATATAGGCAATTTTTTATTATTTTATTATTATTTTTTTCTTTTCGAGGTCTGTTTTGGTTTTAAAAAATTTTGATTTGCTATATTCATAATTTGTTCTCCAAATCATATAGAAAACTGATTTTACATTTTGTTCAGGGAGGGTAGTTAAGTCGATTTTTTTTTTATTTAAAAAAAAAAAATGTTCTAATTTAATACATTAGTCGTCACTATTATCCTATCAGAAAGGAAAAGCGCCACAATGTTGTTCATATATTTTCCTAAAGATCTTCATATTAGGTTAGGTTGCGTGGGCAGCTCGCCAAACTTAGCGAGTTCACTCGTAGGCCTAATGTGGCCCATTGTGTTTCCCTGGAGAGAAGAAAAGCCCACCATTACTGATTTTCTAGCGTTGGTGCCTCGAGTACACGATTTTCACTAAACCACCGTGTACTCTGGACAAAGCCTAAAAGATTGCCTAATGGTAAATCTCTCAGATCGTCAAGATTCTGAAAGGAGGGTTCGCCCAGATAATTGAGTCTGCGCTCCTGCAGTGCCGGACAATCGCATATAGACTGTATCTCCTCTTCATCTAAACAACTTCTACAGAAATCTGTTTGGGAAAAGTCTATGTATTCGGACCTGCGTCTTCAACTGAAAGCTTTGGAAAATTATTCACATTTTGAAAATAATATATTTTAATGCAATTGCATTTTTTAGATGCAATTTTCGTCTAATATACCATCTTAGATTTATGTTTTTTTAGTTTTTTAGAAAATATTAAATTTTTTCATTACAAAGAAAAACCAAACTTTTTGGGACACACATGTTTATTATGTACAATATTTATATTAAAAAACCTTTTCACATATTTTCATATACAAAACAAAAATACACCAAAGAAATATAAAATTATTACTGAAATAAATGAGCTTTTTTTTTACTAAATTTTAATTTTTTGCCAACACTATAAGAAACAGTTTAAGAAAAAATAATTAAAATGGAAGATATGATTTTTTAAATATCCTTGATACAAAATCCTTTTCTTTAAAAAAAAAAATGGCGTTTTCAGCAATATTCATTAGGCATTAATTTGAGCCAAAGATTATTTAAATCGGAAAAATAGGTCCGGAGATATATTGATTTAAATTTCGTGTATTTAAAAAAAAATCTGAAAAAGTGAACTTTGAACCGCGATAAAATCCAAACTACAACGCATTTTAAAATTTTGAAGAACCTAAAATTTTGTATTGACGTAATGAGTGGGTATACCGAATTTTATCGAAATTGAAGATGGTGATGTTCGTCTGGTGTTCAAAATTTTATTTTCTCCCTTATTCGACTTTTTGGAGAAACCGGAATACCATTGTTTGCATCAAAATTCAGGAAGAGGTCTTCGTTTTTCTAGACCTCTGGAATTGTGGATCGACACTTGTATTGAATGTAAAATTAAATATACGAATACAAAATATTAAGTCGATACTAACATTTGTATGAAGTTTTATGAGAGCTATGGTCAATTGTGGACCGATCTTCATGAAATTCCGCACACAGATTTAAATTTATATGGAAAAATGCAAATGTGCAAAAATTCTTGCCGCATTTAAGGGATTTATGATCGTTAAACCCTTTTTCCGGGAGGTTATTTGTATGGGGTCTAAGTGAAATAATGGACCGATGATAACCAATTTCAACGCGCCTCTTCCTTGGACTATAAGAAACCTGTATACCAAATATTATTAATTTATGTTCAAAATACTGTATTTTGATTACAAGGTTTACATGGATATAGACGGTCAGACGGACGGACATCGTTAATTCGACTCAGAGCTGATTGGTACGAATTAAGGTGGGGATTAGATCAATATTTTTGGATGTTACAAACATTACCACAAACGCATAATATCCTCCCCACCTATGGTGATGTAGGGTATACAAATTGTAAGAAAATAATCATCAATAATGCTATTAACTTTTACTTAGCATAAACAGAAACCATGGGTTAATATGGAAAAGTAAGAATCAATTTTATTGAAATGATTCTGCAGGTTAAACTTTTTTTTTAATAAATAAAGAAGAAAATATTAGATAAAACAATGTTATATTCGGCTCGGCCGAATCTATATACCCACCATCAAGTATGTCAAATTTTACGTTATATGGGAGGTGGGCGGTAAAGTGAGCGGACCACGCCCATTTTTGGTTTAAAAGTTTATATCAACCCTGGAACTATTTGTACAAAATTTCGATATCGTACATGCTTTTATTTATTATAATTTATTATAGTAGTCATTTAGTTTCTCACAGGGTGATTTTATAATATTCAAACTGAATACTTATGAAGTAAGTTGATTTTCTCTTACTGGCCCTGTTGTTATACAAGATGAGTATTATTTTTTCGAATAAAAAATTTCTCACATAGTTATAGAAATCATATACAGGACCCAGAAAATATATACTTTATGGGGTCTTACATGATTCTTTTGACATGTTAGATACGGAATAACAAAATCAATATACCCCCATCTTTTTGATGGTGGGTATAAAAATACTATAACATTTAAATTAGGTGCAAAAATATTACATGTGTTTCAATAGATAAAAACTTCATTCAGGATAATTATTACTAATTTATTTATTTAATCTTACAGAATTTCGATTTAATTTTAAACTATACTTTTAAAACATTAGAAATCATTCTTCATGAATATTTAAACGAGAGAAAAAGATATAGTCGGTCAAGCCCGACCATATGATACCCTATACCATTGTGTACATTATAATTCGGGGAGGGGTCTTGACTTGGAGTCAGATGTGGACCGATACTCATAAGTGTAAAATAAAACATACGAATACAAAATATTACGTTGATGCTTACATTTATATGAATTTATTCACTTTTGGGTGATTCCCGAAAGAGGGCCTTATATGGGAGCTATGGTAAATTATGGACCGATCTTTGTAAAATTTGGCACAATCATTTATGTTCATATAAAACTTATTTGTGTCGAATATTAACTTGATACTAACATTTTAATGGGATTTATGCCCGTTAAAGTGATTTTCTGAAAAGGGGTTTATATTGGAGCTATGGTTAATTATGGACCGATCTTTTTAAAAATCGGCACACTTATTTAGACTTATATAAAACTTATACGTTCCAAATTTCATTAAAATATTGCTATATTTAAGGGATTTATGATGGTTAAACCCTTTTCCGGGAGGACATTTGTATGGGGGCTAGGTGAAATAATGAACCAATCATAACCAATTTCAATAGGCTTCGTCCCTGGACTAAAAGAAACCTGTGTACCAAATTTCATTAATTTTTATTCAAAATTGCGACCTGTAGTTTGATTACAAAGTTTACATGGACGGACAGACGGTCAGACGGACGGACGGACATCGTTAAATCGACTCATTTGACTCATAAATTAAGGTGGGTCTTAGACCAATATTTTTGGGTGTTACAAACATCAGCACAAACGCATAATACCCTCCCCACCTATGGTGGTGTAGGGTATAAAAAATATTCATAAATTTCGATTTAAATATCTGTATTTAGTACATGTCTAATGAAATATAAAGCTATTTTAAAACGCACTCTAGTAAAAACTTAAGAAAATCTGATAAAAATCTTGGCCTATATATTGAAGAAAACTGGAACAAGACTTGGCAAAATTGAGATAGATGAAATTTTAATTGCAAATAACTTTAAAACTATAGGAGATACATAGTATAGATTTTTTTTTTTTATTTTTTTAATTTCGATTCTGCCCCACTGTGCAATGTATGATCTATAATTTTATGTGTATATCGTTTTCAAAAACTATTCTTAGTGAAAGAATATATGTACATACCCAGCAAAAACTTTGCTTGCCATGTAATGAGTTAAGAAGCTGATATAATGGATATTCACAACTTACACATTAGATGAATAATTCATTATTTTAACACGGCGATGTCATTAGAGGCAACTACTTACTCTTACTCTATATGATTACAGGTAAGCATATCAGAAAGTCATTACTTAAATGTCATTGCAAGAACTAATTACTTTGAATCTATTCAATAACTCATTAATTTCAAATTATTACAGAAGTCATTATTAGCAAAATGAATAGTAACGAGTTACATTATTGGTTACAAATAAGTACTGAAATGTGGAACAGCAAAAAGCTGATTTTTTTCAATTTATTTATTTAAAACATAAACAACTTAAAATATTCAAATTACAGTTATAATTTTTCATGAATGAATTATCATGTAAGCATGGAGTAAGTACCCCAATGATTTTGCTGACAATAAGCCTGCCTTTGGTCATGTGTTCGACTCCACCAGAGACTCTGGTGTTTATACGATTGATAAGAAATAACATTTCCAAAATTCAGATCTCAAGTATTTCATTACATATTAGGTTAAAAGTAAGTAGGTACTAATCTACTTTCATGTAATGCAGACAGTATGTTGTTATCATTGAAAAGTAACTACATGCCATTACCAAGTTTTTGCTGGGTAAGTATTAAATATGTTAAATAATGTTAAAAAAAATTTAATGTGAAACTATAAGAAAATATGTGCATATAGTATTGAAAAGTGGCACATTTAGTTCCATTTTAAAGGAGGGTCCAAAAAATAACCAGGTGGTTCAAAAACGAGCTTTTGGCGGCTAAAGTCGCAAAACGGTAACGCTGCCCAGGAAAAGAATCTGAACATGGTAAAAACAACTGAAAGCAAATTCTTTGTTAGCACTAGACGTGTTCTTTATAATAGCAGCAAAAACATTGTCGAACTGTTAACTTTATGTTTAATTAAAATGTTATTTTCTCTTATAATCGAATTATTAATTTTAGTTGTATAGACAAGTTTGTATGTAAGTGTTAAGTTATAAGCATACAGATTCACTTTTACGATATTTTAAATAGTTTAAATTGTAAAATTTACACTTGATTTTGTTCACGGCACCCATAATCACATGTTGTTGTAGGTACTACATTTATAAATATTGCTCGAAGTGTTAATTTTCTTTTAACCTGCACCATCAGTCCTTCGTTGTTAGCCAGTAAGTCAGTCAGCCTGGCAGACACTTTTTCCGTTTAGTTCTATTTAAAAAAAAAGAACTACAAAGTTATCGTTCATTTTTAACATTTGAAAAATAGAGAAAAGAAAATTAAAGGTCTTTATATTTTCACTGCAGTGAAATGAATACTTAGAAAATAATGAAAATTATCTCGTTCAGATTTTTTTTCCTTTTTATACCCTACACCACCAAAGGTGGTTGGGGTATTATGTGTTTGTGCAGAAGTTGTAACGCAGAGAAAAAATCTTCGGACCCCCACCTTAAAGTATACCGTTCGACTCAGAATCACTTTCTGAGTCGATTTAACGATGTCCGTCCGTCCGTCCGTCTGGTCGGCTGGCTGGCTGGCTGTCCATGTAAAGCTTGTGCGCAAAGTACAGGTCGCAATTTTGAAGATAATTTGATGAAATTTGGTACATATGCTTTTTTCAGCACAAGGACGAAGCCTATTGAATTCGGTTATGATCGACCCATTATTTCACCTAGCCCCCATACAAATGTCCTCCCGGAATAGAGTTTTAACACTTATAGATGTCTTAAAAATAGGAATATTTTAATGAAATTTAGTACATATAAGTTTTATATCAGCAAAAATCCGTCTGCCAAATTTCAAGAAGATCGGTTCATAACTGACCATAGCTCCCATATAAACTCATCTCCCGAAAATCACTAACGTGCATAAATCCCATATAAATGTTAGTATTATGTTAATATTTAACACAAATAAGTTGTATATACGTAAAAACAAAATTATGTGGATGGTAATGGTGTAGGGTATCATATAGTCGGGCTTGACCGACTATATCTTCTTCTCTCGTTTCTATTTCGTTTGCAACAGCAGCGACCATTTCCGTTGTGTAGTATTTTGTACGTCCGCACACAGCAACAATCACGTTTAAAACGGAAGTACTATGGCAGCTATGCCTTCCTTTATTCCACTCGTATTCGTTCTAGTACTGCTACGGTTTTACAACATTTTTTCTTTTAGTCTTTAGCGTTTGTTGTCACCATTGTCGTTCGTCGTCATCATCATTTGTTATTATACTTGTGCTGAAGTACGAATAGTTCATCTTGTTGTCGTTGCTGTTGCTTTGTTATTATCATTGTATGTTAAGGAGTTATTTAGTTCCGTTCCATTCATTTCTAGCGCTCGCTCGTTCGTTCGTTTATAATATCTGTCTAGCTAGCTACTCTATACTTGTGTTCCGTTACGCAAAAACGAATAGAATATTCTTTGAAATATTTTTGAATTTAAACTGACTGCAGTTTTTTGTCTCTCTTTTTTGTGAAATAACAACGAAACCCACCAAACAAGCAATGGGTGGGTGTGTCTGCCTCTGTAATTCGAACATGAAATTCTCTATTCTCAACAGTTGTAACCATTAAAGTAGTAATGCACTTGAATAATGCATTTATTTAGCCCAGTTGTATGAGGACTTCATATTCTTATTATTATAATTTCTTTTCTAAAATAATAACAATAGTGGAGAGGTAGTTTATATACATATATATTGTGGCTGCACTCTGTGTCTTGAAGTATTTAAATATTATGTATAATAAAAGCAAAAATTAAAGCATTTTTAAAATATACACATTTTTGCACTCGTAAGTAGTTCATATTTTATTTTATATAAGCACAGTAAATGATAATGATATTACAATTGTTAATAAAATAATTTTTTATATTATATGTATATTATAATGTTGAGTGACCGCATTAAGCAGTGAGTTCAAATTTGTATATCTATAAAGTATAAATAATTAAAAAATGTGTAAATACATGTCCAAAATATCTATTCTGAAGTTTATTCAACATAATAGGAAATTATTAATTTGAGAAAAATTTATTTTTTCAATGCATACCAGTGCAGAAAGGGCCAGAAAAGTCTATTTTTGGCCATAATCAGTGTTGCCAGTTTAACCATTTTATTTTGCTTTTAGCCTCAAAATTTTCGCTTTAGCTTCTAGCTTTTTTACTAGCCTTTTTTGATTCTTAACATAGCATTAAAAAGGCTAACAATTTACTAATTTTATTTTTACGGAATCATCAATTTAAGAATTCTGGTGTATTAATAATATTTAACGAACATTTTCGCCTGCTGTTCTTCATTCTACGACAATATTATAATTATTTTTTAACCAAACTATATTACTCTTACAAACTATGTATGTTATATTTATAAATTCACTAAAATATATTTAAGAAATACCAAAAAATAATGAGAAAAACAAAATTAATGCGTTTTTGATTAATACAATATATTAGCTTTTTTCTAGCTTTGTTTTTCGGGACACTTAACCTTTTCTGACCTTTTTTAAAGTCAGATTTAGCTTCTTTTTTCCTCAAGTCCTGGCAACAATGGCCATAAGTAATTTTGAGAATTAGAAAATAACGAATATGGCAAATTATTAGAAACATTTAAAACCATGTTTCCCCAAATTTTTTTAGTTATCCATCTACACCATTTCCTTCTGCATTGAACCAAAGTTAAAAGAGTTTTTAGAAATTAATTTCATTGAAGGGCCATTTTTTTTGGGTTTCTGCTACATATTTTTATGACAAAAGTTAAAATCTTTTTTCTCATAAATTAACATCTGAATCAACAATTATAGCAAAAATATATAAATACTTTTTTTTAATTTTAATCAAATAAGTTAAATTTTTTTTTGAAATTAACCTTCTTCCAAAGAAAACCTCACGAATCCTCAGTCCGATAAAAGTATTTTTTTTTTTTAATTTTTATATTTAACAGAATGTTAGTTTTTAAAAAATGTTGCCCAAATTTGTATGGAAATTGGTCATGTTTGGTGTATTATTTCAACTCACCCCCATATAAATACCCCACGAATAGGGTTTTAACGCTTAGAAATGCCTTTTTTATATCACTATTTCAATAAAATTCAGTACAAATGAGTTTAATGCAATACTAAATCGAAGCACAAAATTTCAGGAAGATCAGTTCACAATTAGGCATGTCTCCCATATAAGGCCCACTTTCGAAAATCATTTTAACTCCCAAAATCGCATGTAAATTACGGTATCATGGTAATATTTTAACACAAATAAATTTAAAAAAAGTAACAACCACAATGGTGTAGGGTGGTATATTGTCGGAATACACCGACTATAACTTTTTTACTCGTTTTTTTTTTTTTTTGTTAAGTTTGCTTCTGAATTCTGTAACCTCAAAATCAAACAGAAAACTTAATTTTAGAAAGATATGACCATGAACAAATTTTGGACGCCATATTGTTCCCGCCATTTTGAATTTTAAATATATATTTTCAATAATTTTATAGAATACAAATTTCAAAGTTTTCTTGTATTTTGTTTTAGACAAATTTATCCATTTAAAAAAAATTAATTTTTTATAAACATGTTGATTCCGCCATTTGTTTATTTTTATTTTCTGATTTCAGTTTCAAGTTTAGTAACTCTAAAATGGCATTTACACAAAATTTTTTTTGGATCAGACAAATTTTTAAAAATTATGGCAGCCATTTTGTTTCCGCCATTTTGAATATTTTATTTTATAGTTCATTTTTGGAATCAGTAAGCCCAATAACCTTGAGATATGATTTTTTTTTTTTGCCACATTCAGCAACGATAAAGAGTTTTGACTAAAAATTTATCTCCCAGGCCCTCTGTGCACTTTGTTGCCACCATTATATAAATAGTTGTGCTAGTTGCGTCAAATTTAAACCTGGCGTTTAAATTAGTATACAGGGTAGAAGGGGTAGTATTCGACATAGTTCCAATTATCTTGAAAACGAAGTAAAATTTTTTGTGTTAATAATTTATTTTCTTTTCATGTATGAAAGATCGTTCTTCCATCAAATTTTGAAATTTTCAAAGTACATTTGTTCGAAGGTAGACGTGATTAACTGTTTTTTTCAATACTCTTCTAAATATTTCACTGTGGGTGCTATATCTGATAACTCTCACATTTTTTGGAATTGATCAAAGATTTTTTTCTATGTTATAAACATGATAGTAATGAACAAGATTTGGCAACATATGTTTTAATAAATTCCTTTAAAGTGTGAAAAAAATTATCACTTGTGCGCAATACTCCTCCTGGGGTACATTCGCCAAACTGCTGGTAGGCCGATTTAGCTTATCCTACAGGAACGCCGTAATCAGATACAAAGCTCTTACTATCTCTAGATCTTTCACTGTACATATAGACTCTCTAGTGTTAATTGAAGTCAAACAAAAATCATTAAGTGATTTTCTTATGCACAGATTTTGGGCCGCAATTCTTAATTGAATTTTTGTTTATTTTATATAAAATTCAATTAAACATATTAGTTTTTGTTTCTTTTTTCTAATGAAGTATTAAAATCCCAGCAAAAACTTGGTAATAGTATGTAGTTACAGATGTAGTTACTTTTCAATCATAACAACATACTTTCTGCATTACATGAAAGTAGATTAGTAACTACTTACTTTTAACTTGATATGTAATCAATTACATAAGATCAGATTTTTGGAAATGTTACTTTTTATCAATCTTTTCATTTTTATTATAAAAATTATATATTTTAAAAATGGGTAAAATATGAAAATACATTAATTGTTTGTTCAAGTCGAAACCAGGACGTAAGCAGACAGAATAGCTTATTGTTAACAAATCCATTAGGCCACTTTATACGTACATGAATTAATTTGAGTTTATGTAAAATACTAAATCAAAAATAAAATACGGTATAACTCTTAAACCAATAAAGGGGTATAAAAATGTACTAGAGGAAATTTGTAGGAAATTTTATTATCACAAGAATGCGCTTCAAGAATTAACTATGGTATGAAATAGAATGTCAAATCCTGATTTCCGCATATTTTCAAATAAATAAATTGAAGAAAAAAATATCTGTTTTTTATTTTCAATACTTGAGTACTTACTTGTAATTGATAATGTAACTAGTTACTATTCATTTTGCTAATAATGACTTCTGTAATACTTTGAAACTAATGAGTGATTGAATAGCTACAAAGTAATTAGTTCTCGTAACGACATCTAAGTAATGACTTTCGGAAATGCCTACCTGTAATAACATAGAGTAAGTAGTTGCCTCTAATGACATCACCGTGTTAAAATAATGAGTTATTCATCTAATGTGAAAGTAGTGAAGAGCCATTATATTAGCTTCTTATCTCATTACATGGCAAGCAAAGCTTTTGCTGGGATAAAGTAAAAACCAATCATATAGAGAAAAACGATTCTGCCCCCATCACTTGGCGAAACTATCTCATCCCATGGGGTACGTTTGGTCACTTCATAAATTCTCAATAAAAATTAACTTATCATGAAGATAGCCAGGATCAAAAGGTCTTAAATATAAGCCAACAAATCAAGGTTTTTATTACTAAAGAAAGTTTATTGATATCGTGAACCGTTTTGAAAACACAGCATTTTAAACAAAAAAGTGACGAATGCTCCACCGTCTACCCTATGCGATGTATGCGCTTTAAGTAAATTTTTGGATGTACTTTATATGTGGGGAACAATTGAAATTTGGTAGAGTAATTTACGGTTATTGCTAAATTTTATCAAAATCTGACTACATATATGTCATAAATAACCATTAAATATCAATTCGGGGAATATCTTTGTATTGGAGCTAGGTGAAAATATGGACAGATCATTCATACCAAATTTCATTGAATTTTTTTGAGGTCTAAAAAATTCAATTAATTTCAAAATGGTTTAAAATCTCAACATTTTTAGAACTAAAAAAAAACAAAAAATTGTCAATTTGACCACTTGACGATAGTATTTTTAAATAAAATTTTTTAAACTAATTTTCAACATAATTTGCCATCATAAATAGTAAAAGTTCTTCATTTCTTTTATAATGTCAAATGATATTTTCTAACTATAATATATACTATATGAAAGTAAAAATTTTAAAAGTATTAAATTTTTCACTTTAGACTTCAGTTACGACCACACAAATGTCCTCTTTAAAGATATGTAGAAATTTTATTATAAAACGCATTTTTGATTTATTGTCAAATGTCTCCATATAGTTGTCCTTATGTTCGCTGTTAACAAATATTTTATAAAGATATAAATAAACTAGAAAAGAAGATATAGTCGGTCAAGACCGACTATATAAAACATTACACCATTGTGTATGAGTATAAAAATTCGGGAAGGAGATTTATATTAGACCTGTGACCAATTGTAGACCAATACTTTCACTAAATGTAAAACAAAACATACAAATACAGAATAATGAGTTAATAATAATATATGCGGGCGATTTCCGGAAGTGGATTTATATTGGAGATATTGTAAATTATGGACCGATTCTCATAAAATTTTTCAATGTTGTTTCTACTTACATAAAACTTATTTGTGTCGCATATTACCTTCATACTAACAATCGTATGGAATTTATGCACGTTAAAGTGATTTTTGAAAGAGGGGTTTATATTGTAGTTATGGTTAATCGTTGATCGATCTTTTTAAAATTCAACACTCAAAATGTCTTCTTATTTTTAAGGCATCTTGAGTGTTGAAACTCTATAACGGGGGGACATTTGTATGGGGGCTAGGTGAAATAATATACCGATCACAACCGATTTCAATAGTCTTCGTCCTTGTATCATAAAAGTCCCATGTGCCAAATTTCATTGAATTATCAATTTTCCAAATATTTTGAAGGATTACAAATTTCTAGCTGGTCAGTGGGCAGGAGGAGAACCTCCGAAAGTGGTCAACTCTTATAAGTATTTCTTATATAATATCCGGGGTGACCCATTTTGGCGGTCCTCCCCCTTGCCCCAAAACCACCTAGTAACTTGTGCTCCTCCAAAACAGTTGGAAACTACCTTTGTAATAACTATGTGAAATTTCATTGAAATATATTGAACGATGCAAAAGTTGCACAAAGTTATTTAAAAAAACACGTTGAATCCGCTATGCACTTATGTATATAGAATGGTTCAGCACACATTTACCATAGAAATTGAAGGAAAATGTGCAAATTTTGCCAAAGGGAGTAAAGTTTCAGTTAGGTTTTAAACGATTGTGTAAGTATTTATGCAAGTATTTTTGAAAAATTTTAGGACTCAAATTGAGCCCGCCAAGTTAAAAAAAAAAACAAAAAAAAAAAAAGAACATGTCCAAAAAATTATAAGGACTACCTATGTGCAAAATTTTTTTTCAATCAAATCATAAATGAAATTTTGGCGATTTTTTTTCCTCCAAATCAATACACCTCATGATTGTCCATGTGAAATTTCATTCAAATACATTTAGCAGTTCTAAAGTTATAGAATTATTTCCAAAAAATTTCGTTTTGGGACCACTGTGCGTCGCGAGTCGTTGGTATAAATATTTTGTTATTTAATTTCTGATATCTCTATTTTTCGGTCGCAAACAAGACATTATTTTGGCACATATCTTTTAAATATAAAAAAGTAATACTGCTTAATATTGTGTCGATATCCACAAAACTCTTTCCTGGCATATATGTCAGTGTTCATTTCTGTTTTAAATCTGCTAAAACAAAAATTAATCCTATTTGGGTCTCAGCTGTTGAACTGAGAGTAATAATAAATAGAGTACTTTCTGTTTAATAATATTATAGTTTTAAGTCCGGGATGCCGGGAATCCAAAACAAAACATTTTCCCCGATATCCCGAAAAATCAAAAAGTCTTGGAATTTGCGATCCCTAATTATAATGTATACTTCAAAGATTATTATAATTTGTTCTAATAAGATTTTCGTCCTTTTTAAAGATAATGTAAAAGAATTCAACATTATCTTTAAAAAGTGGAAAATATTATTTGTTTGTAATTTAATTTATTACTATGGATAACAATTTAATAAATCACTCAAAATAATAGAAACGGATAACCATCAAACACAATACTGATTTCATATAGCTCCTCAATAATATGCATAAAATATTTAAACAATTTGAAAACAAAATAAGGTAGTAATGTTGAAAATCCTTAATTGTGTTTTATATTTTAAATTCAATTACTTAAAAAAAAACGAGAGAAGAAGATATAGTCGGTCAAGCCCGACTATATGATACCCTACACCATTTCGATCCACATAATTTTATTTTTACACATATGTACAACTTACTTGTGTTAAATATTAACATAATACTAACATTTGTATGGGATTTATGCACGTTAGTGATTTTCGGGAGAGGAGTTTGTATAGGAGCTATGGTCAGTTATGGACCGATCTTCATGAAATTTGGCAGAAGGATTTTTGCTGATATAAAACTTATTTGTACTAAATTTTATTAAAATATTCCTATTTTTAAGGCATCTGTAAGTGTTAAAACTCTATTCCGGAAGGACATTTGTATGGGGGCTAGGTGAAATAATGGGCCGATCATAACCAAATTCAATAGGCTTCGTCCTTGTGTTGAAAAAATCATATGTACCAAATTTCATCAAATTATCTTCAAAATTGCGACCTGTACTTTGCGCACAAGCTTTACATGGACAGCCAGCCAGCCAGCCGACCAGACGGACGGACGGACGGACATCGTTAAATCGACTCAGAAAGTGATTCTGAGTCGAACGGTATACTTTAAGGTGGGAGTCCGATGATTTTTTCTCTGCGTTACAACTTCTGCACAAACACATAATACCCCAACCACCTTTGGTGGTGTAGGGTATAAAAAATAAAAAAATATCAAGAAATCCCACAAAAGCCCACTTTTGGGAATCACTAAATTGTATAAATTTATATAAATGCTAGAATCGACCAAATATTCTATATTTGAATGTTTTATTTTATACCTAATACGAGTATTAGTCCAAAATTGCCCACAGGTCTAATATAAGACCTGTCCAAAAATTCTTATGCACATTCACAATGGGGAAGATTAAGTATCATATGGTCGTGCTTGACCGACTATATCTTTCTAACTTGTTTTTAGTTTTATACATATTTCTGGAAGCATTTGGCAATACATATCAAAAGGAATTACGACTATTGGCTTAATTATAACAGGGACACTTTAAGGATACTTTTTAGCATCAAGCTCTTTCTAAATCGTTAGAATTATGAATATCGTCCAAAATCCAATTTTCCTCCAGCTTTAGTTTGCAATCAAGTTATCTTAAAATTCGAATTTTCATTAAAAAAGAAAACTTTTGAAAATAGGATAATTTGTGAAATATAAAAATATTAAGCTCAGTTTTGGATGTTATACAAATATTTTCAAATAACAGGTCAGGAGGGGAGTGGGTAGATCTCCAAAGTTGGTCGTCCCGGGTATGTAATTAAAAAAAAAAAAATTGCCAAAAATAAATTTTTGATTTGGCAGAAAACAAAATTAACATAAAATACGCTTACATGTGTAGGTTATCACTTTAAGTTTAAGATATATTTAGATCGAAATAAATTTTTATCCTAATTTTTAAAATAGCTCGTAAGTTAAAAAAGTCAACTTAGCTGGCTTAATATTGGACCTATTTTCTAAATAATATTGCTGTGAATATAAAGATTCCATAAAAAGTTATATTAGTCTGAAGTTGGAACTTTAAACAAATTTAATATTTGTGTGTGTGTTTTTTTTTTTTCAAAAAAGATGGCAATATTTTTTTACTTATAATATTTGTTTTTTTTGTTCAGGCCTATATAATATAATGTAAAAAAGGAACCTTAAAGTAGATTCGTATGAACCAAACACAAAGGAGCATGGGGCAACGGTCTCCCACAATCCCTATCCAAACATTGTCTTTTTTCACAACTATTTTTAATTTGTTTGTAAATTTCTTAAATCGCCAAGCCGAGACCAAACTAAAACGAGAGAAGAAGATATAGTCGGTCAAGCCCGACTATATGATACCCTACACCATTTCGATCCACATAATTTTGTTTTTACATATATGTATAGAACTTACTTGTGTTAAATGTTAACATAACACTAACATTTGTTTGGGATTTATGCACGTTAGTGATTTTCGGGAGATGAGTTTATATGGGAGCTATGGTCAGTTATGGACCGATCTTCATGAAATTTGACAGACTGATTTTTGCTGTTATAAAACTTATTTGTACTAAATTTCATTAAAATATTCCTATTTTTAAGGCATCTATAAGTGTTAAAACTCTATTTCGGGAGGACATTTGTACGGGGGCTAGGGGAAATAATGGACCGATCATAGCCAAATTCAATAGGCTTCGTCCTTGTGTTGAAAAAAACATATGTACCAAATTTCATTAAATTATCTTCAAAATTGCGACCTGTACTTTGCGCACAAGCTTTACATGGACAGCTAGCCAGCCAGCCGACCAGACGGACGGACATCGTTAAATCGACTCAGAAAGTGATTCTGAGTCGAACGGTATACTTTAAGGTGGGGGTCCGAAGATTTTTTCTCTGCATTACAACTTCTGCACAAACACATAATACCCCAACCACCTATGGTGGTGTAGGGTATAATTATGTTAATTAAATACCTTGGTATGTTGTGTAAACATAACACAGTGGTTCCAAAACGCTTTTTTTTTTTTTTGGAAATAATTCAGTAACTAAAGAACCGTTAAAGGTATCTCAATAAAATTTCACATGGTCATAGCTGAGGTGTTTTCGAGTTGACTTGGAGGAGTACAGAACGGTTGAACGGTTAAAAAGTTAAACGAAATTATTTAAAAAAACACGTTGAAACATATATACATAAGAGCACAGTCATTTCAATGTGTTTTTTTAAATAACTTTGTTTAACTTTTTAACCGTTCAAAATATTTCAATGAAATTTAACATAGTTATTACTGAGGTATTTTCCAAAATATTTTGAAAGATTAGAAGTTTCTAGCTAGTATGTGGGGAGAAGGAGAACCTCTGAAATTGGTCAACTCTTTTAATTATTACTTATATAATATCCGAGGTGACCCATTTCGGAGGTCGTTTCACCTGCCCCAAGACCACCTAGAAACTTGTGCTCCTCCAAAATAGTTAGAAACTACCTCAGTAATAACTGTGTGAAATTTCATTGAAATATATTTAACGGTTCAGAAGTTGCACAATATTATTTAAAAAAAACGTTGAAACTGCTATGCACTTATGTATATAGAATGCTGCAACACACATTTACTATGGAAATTAAGGAAAATGTGCACATTTCGCTGAAGAGGGGTCAAGTTTCAATAAGTATTTAAACGATTGTGTAAAGGATTTATACAAGTTTTTGGTATAATTGGAAAGGATATTACTTGAAAAATAATAATATGTAAATTATAAAGTATTTGAACTAAACTTTTTCATTAAATTGATCAAAAAAGGAGAAAAAATTGCATTTAGTGTTATTTTTCGAATAAAAATTTAATATTTGAATTTAAATAAAATCTACATTAATTAAGCTATCATTATAAAATTTTAGCATAATATAAAAAAATGTATCCTTAAAAGAAAAAAAATAAATAGATTCCCATTTTCTTACTCCAAAACACCCAAAATTCCAGTTCGGGAAAGGCTTCCTTCAAAAGATGACTTTTTTCATTGAAATGGTCACCCTGTCGTTATTAGAGGCCTTCGTCAGAAAATACTTTTTGGGTGTATACCTTGCATATAGAGCTAAAAAATTAAAATAATTTTAAGTCGATCCCAGCTTTGCGATTTGAGAACATAACAAAAAAAGAAAAAGCTAAATACCAAAATTGACTAAATTTGGATAGGGCTCGTGGGAAGACCTTTGTCCCTATCTCCTCTGGATTTACTTTACACGCATTTACGTTAAGATTTATTTTCAAATCATTAAAAAAATGATAAAGCTCAGAACAAAAAACTAATTTTATTACTAAATAAATATTGCCACCTTTTTGGAAAAAAAACACAAAAAATTTAAAATTTTTTTAAAGTTCCAAATTTAGATTAATATAACTTTTTAACGGATTAATATAATTATATGATTCTTGCAGTAATATTATTTATAATTTTATAGGGAATCTGGCAAACATTTTAGAAAAATTCTAGGAGAAAAATTAAGCCCGCCAAAATAAAAAAATAAAAAATATGAAAAAAGGCGGGGCTAAAAATTTGGTCAAAATTTATTTCATCCCGAATATCTCTTATAATAAAAGAGAGACTATCTATATATAAAATTTCTTTTCTGTCCTATCATATATGGATTTTTGCCAATTTTTTAAAAAAATTACATACCAGAGATGGGCATCTTTGGAGGGCCACCCACTTCCGTCTGACCCGCTAGAGGTCTGTACTCCTTCAAATCAACTCGAAAACACCTAAGCTGTGACGATGTGAAATTTTATTGAGATACCTTTAACAGTTCTTTAGTTACTAAATTATTTCAAAAAAAAAAAAAAAAAAAAGCGTTTTGGAACCACTGTGCATAAGAAGCATTTTCTGACAGACGCCTTTTATAATGACAGAGTGGCCTTTTAAACGAGAAAAGTTTAATTACTGGCACAGAAAAAGTTTAAATGCTTGCCAGTTTTGTGTTTCTTATCCGATTTTAAATATTAAAGTTGAAAGGAAATCTTGCCTGAAGAAATATAAAGTACAAAAATTTCTTAATAGAAACGCAAGCAATAATTTAGAGGTAAAACAATAGCGTCAAGGTACTTCAGACAGATTTTTTTTTTAACTTCTTGGACAGAAATTATATTCTACAGTGGTAGAGAAAATATAGCAGAAAAATATCGTGTATCAAAGAAATCAAAATTCCTAAGAAAGTTACTGATTTGAATCAGTACAAGAAAACTTTGAAATCTGTATTCTATTAAAATATCGAAAATATTAAAAATTCCAAATGGCGGAAACAATATGGCGTCCAAAATTTTTTGTGGTCGTATCTTTGTTTTTGGGGTTACTGAATTCAACAGCAAATTAAAAAAAAAAAAAAAAAAAAAAACAAGCAATAAAGTTATAGTCGGTCTATCCCCACAATATAACACCCTACACCATTGCGTTTGTGCATTAAAATGGTTTCCAAAAATTTCGGAAATGCACCTAATATGAAATTAGTTTATATAATTTTTACTTAATTTAAATGTATTTGTGTCAAATATTACCATTATACTTTAATATATAGGAGTTATGCCTAATTGTGGACCGATCTTCCTGAAAACGAATTAGTGATATAAGTAAGGCATTTCTAAGCGTTAAAATCCTATTCTTGGGCTATTTATATGAGTGCGAGGTGAATAATAGACCAATCATGACCAATTTCCATAATTTTTTACTTCTTTTAAATAGAGATAGAAAATTTATAGTATCTATAACACAGACTTATAAAATGAGAAAAAAATTCTGCGGCTCGGGGTTTCTCAGTCAATTCGGATACACGGTATTAATAAGTACTAAGTCTTTAATCTACTATTTTTGAATTGACTCTAGTTTTCGCGATAAATCGCGATTTGTAAATATATTGAAGCGTATTTCGAAAACGACTTGTACGGTTTTGTTAAAAATACAAGAAAATTGTAATTGAAATTATCTTCAAGCCGTTCTTACATTACTTTTTAATACGGTCAACAGTTATGAAGATATTAACCTTTATGTTTACAATCAAAAATTTATACGTATTACAACCAACATACCTGGGTATGTCATACATTTTGTATGTAATATTTGACACTTTAATGATTTCAAGTGTTTTTACGATAGAAAGAAAAACACGTGGTATTTGATAATAATAATTTCTTGTAAGGAATTATATAACTTAAAATTTTTATTATCATTTGCTAAAAATATAACAATTTTTACCTAATATTGACTGAGTGAAGCTAAAAATATAAGGGTTTTTTAAGAACCTTTTAGTAAAAAATCAGGCTTCGCCATCATTCGAAGGCATAACAGTTTTATTTGCTTCTCGTGCATTCAAATTTCAGATTGCGTTTTCCATTCATTTATTGATCTTTGAAAAGAATCGTAAATTTTACTCATAGAAATGATTCCTATATGATTTGTTAACACTTTTTTAAGTGTTTTTTTTATGATAGAATTTTGATGTTTTTAAATTTTTATGATTATTTGCTAATTATCATACATAGCAATATGCCAAAAAAAAGTACATTTTCATTTTCAAGCTATGAATGCAGAATGATATTTAATGCTTCGGAGATAGAGTCAGCTACATTAATATCTAATTAGGGTGTCCCTCACTTGTCCTAAAACGGAAATATAGGGCAGCCTTTAAAACTTGGATTTTTCAACTTTTTATGAATTTAACGCATTACTTATGTTAATAGCTACAAATTCAATGTTTTTATTAGTTGAATAGTTAGTCTGGGTAGTAGTCTTCCATTTTCGGATATTGTTGCAATAATACACTGAGAAAAACAAAATGGCAACAACAAAACATGGAAGTAAGAAAATACTACTGCTAACATTTAACGCGGCACAAATTGGACTAAATGTTATGTCTTGAAAGTCAACATAGTTGTTGATGAAAACAATATCTAAAGTTTTGCGGTGGTGCTTGACGATCGCATTTTTCGTTTACGAGAAAATTTGGAAAATGTTAAAAAAAATCGAAAAAATTAGTTTTTTTCACCTTTATTCATATATAACTTTTGAAGTAGGAATGTAATTTGCACCACTGCAGAATTTTAGATATTTTTGCCACCAACAACTAAGTATGTTGACTTTCAAGGCATAACATTCAGTCCAATTTGTGCCGTAAAAAACAATAAAGCCTATTTTCGGAAAATTTTACTCATTCATTTAAAAAATATAGTGCATATTTAAAAAAACGGAAGTTTGTGTTACTGAAATGAATTATACAGTAGTAATAAAGATCATACACAATATTTTTTATTTAAAACACCATAAAGTATATGTTTTCTGGGTCCTGGTTAGATTCTGAGTCGATCTAGCTATGTCCGTCTGTTGAAAGCAGGATAGAGCTCGAACGAAACAACGAAGGGGGACGAAATTTTGCCCAAATATTTATCTTTGTTTGATATTGAAAATGAGTAAAATCTGTAAATAAACAAAAAAGTTATGAAGAAAACACTAAAAAAAATCACAGGGTGTCCTTTGTAACTTAATTTCATACTTTTCTGCTATATCTCACTTAAGTAAAAGCATGTACTATAACAACATTTTCATGGGTCGATATAAACTTGGAAACAAAAATGGGCGTGGTCCACCCACTTTACCGCCCACCCCCCATATAAGGTGAAAGGTCAAAGAAATTTTGTTCAAATACTTCATGGACAAATGTAAAAACGGAAACAAAAAAAGAGCGTGGTCCGCCCACTTTACCGCCTACCTCCTATACAACATTCGCGTTTGTTTACATTTGTAATGTTATTGTTTTTTGTTGTTTTTCTTTGTATCACTGTTTTTGTTTAGAACATTTTTTTTACTGTTTTCCGGTCATTTTTCAACCGATTTTCAAAACAGAGTCCTTTTTGGAAAGGTATTCAATTTACCTTTCTAATTACTGAACATAGTTAGCACAAATTATTGCCGCTAGATGGCGAAAAATTAATTTTTTATTAACATTGCATCAAAACACCCTGTATTTGCAAATATTATGAGTTCATATGTTCAGCTAAAATACTCGCAAAAGGATTTTGTACAAAGTTTCCAAACATCATTTGGTCGAATTCTGGAAATTTAAAGGTCAAAATTGTGATTTTCTTCAATAGCCTTAAAATAACGGTAATTTTGTAAATAACGGAATTATGAAAAAGTCGCACAACAAAAGTTGCTGCTGAAGACCTAAAAAAACATTTTCAACAATAAACGAGAGAAAAAGCTATAGTCGGTCAAGCCCGACCATATGATATCCTACACCATTGTGTACATTATAATTTGGGGAGGGGTCGTTTATTAGACTTGGAGTCAAATGTGGGCCGATACTCATAAGTGTAAAATAAAACATAAGAATACAGAATATTTCGTTGAGGCTGAAATTCATATGAATTTATTCACTTTTGGGTGATTCCCGAAAGAGGGCCTTATATAGGAGCTATGGTAAATTATAGACCGATCTTTGTATAATTTGGATCTATCATTTATGTTCATATAAAACTTATTTGTGTCGAATATTAGCTTGATACTAACATTTTAATGGGATTTATGGCCGTTAAAGTGATTTTCGGAAAGGGGTTTATATGGGAGCTATGGGTAATTATAGACCGATCTTTTTAAAAATCGACACACTTATTAAGACTTATATGAGACTTATATGTGCCTTTGGCTTTGTCCCTGGACTATAAAAAGCTTATTTACCAAATTTCATCAATTTTTGTTCAAAATTGCGACCTGTAGTTTGATTACAAGGTTTACATGGACAGACAGACGGACGGACATCGTTAAATCGACTTAGAAAGTGATTCTAAACCGATTGGTATAAATTAAGGTGGGTCTTATACCAATATTTTTGGTGGTTACAAACATCAGCAAAAACGCATAATACCCTCCCCACCTATGGTGGTGTAGGGTATAAAAAGTTTCGCTTTTTCGCGATCAACTGTATACACAATTTTTAACTTTTTGTCAAAAAAATTACAACATATGATAGAAAAACGACGTCTAATACATACTGAACAAAAAATTATTCAAAATTTGTTTTCATTCTCGCGAAATTAAAATTTTAGTAAAATTTTCAATGATTTTATTTTAAATAGTATTTTATTAAAGTTTGAATATTTTTAACATTTTTCATCGTAAATTATATTTTTACACATCATTGGAAAGCTCTCATTAAATACTATTGATATGTGCATTCATTTAACCCTTTAGTTGCATAAATAATATTTTGGGATTTCCGGTCCATAATAGGTTAAGTTAATTTTAACGGCAAATAAATGATTAGTTAGGGACATACATGTCCTCAAAAGCATAAACTTATCAAAAAAGCTGCGAGTTGGTGTAAAATGGCGGTTAAATTTAAAAAACTCCTTTTTATTCGATTATTGTCGCGGTTTTAAATGAACTTATTATGTTTTTCATAAATTTATCAATATTTAAGTGTAATAAGTATTTGCATGCGACTTATTTGCGAAAATTGAAAATTGAGCCTTTTGGGAACAAAATGCATAAAATTGACCCTCTAGCTCTTAATGGGTTAATTACGTGTTATCTTCAATAGTAACAGGATAGACCATTCCTATGGTTTACATGTTTGAAAAAATAAATTATGATAAAAATTGTTAGTAAAATCTTAATATTCCGCGACTGAAAAGAGACATAATAATTATTTAAATGCATATTGAAAGTCATGTATGCCTCTATTATAATTTGAAGTTAATTTTCTTATAACTAAAATTTTGATAATAATATTGAAATAAATACGTAATTTCAGAGGTATTTTAAAAATGGTCCAGCTCACGTAAATGTAAACATTGAGATGTAATATTTTGGGAATCATATAAGAACATACTAGTCTTCATTTCTAGAGGGGTACATTTGCAACTTTTGTTTCGTGAGGCACTTTAATATACATATATGGAAAACAATCCACAATTAAAAACTTCAACAAATCGTAGAAGGTAATTCCTGCTGCAGCTGAGCGAATAACTAACTATAGAGGAAATTTAAAAAAAAAATGCACAAATTATGATAGATTTTTACTATAGAAGTGGAATCGAAAGCATGTTGGAAGGCCCAGTAAGATTGAGAGATGAATATTTTTTATCCCAAGCCAAGAAGTTCGAGACATTAATGGAAGACTGAAGAATAAAGAATTGTTTTATGTGCTCTAGAAGAAGACCAACCCGAAAGGCATGTAGGAAATGCCATAAACCAATATGTGCTGAGTATTTAGAAGATATTACGGAATGTAAGGACTGCGCAGCTTAAAATACATTTTTTTTTAATTTATTATAAGCTAATACATATTTATAAAAAATGAAACATAATAAATGTTTTACTTTTCTCTGCACATACCCGGGTATGCTGTTGTAAACTTAAGGGGCGTCGTTACTACAACGCTTATAACTTTGGCTATAAAAATTTTTTTTAAATTTTTTCGTCAGAATATCATAGCTAATAATATTGTTGACAAACATCTAAATTTTCAATTTAATATGACAACCAGAACTCCAATTATGCTAATTTAAAAATGGAAAACATATCCGGCTATGTGGTTGTTAACATAAGGGTTAAGCCCGTCTTCTGAAAAAAAAAAAAAAAAAATTAAATTTTACATAAAATTTCAAGAAATCTTTTTTTGTGGACCAATTTTGGCACTGTTGTTTCTACTTATATAAAACTTATTTGTGTCGAATTTTAACTTGATACTGTCATTCGTATGGGATTTATCCACGTTAAAATGATTTTCCGGAAGAGAGATTTATATGGGAGCTATGGTCAATTATGGACCGATCTTGATGAAATTTGGCACAAGGATTGACACTTGTACAAAACTCCTTTATACTGAGTTTCATTGAAATATTGCAACATTTAAGGCATTTATGATCGCTAAGCCCCTATTCCGGGAGGACATTTGTATGGAGGCTAGGTGAAATAATGGACCGATCATAATCAATTTGAATAGGTGTACCTTGTGAACAAAGTACACAACTTTGTTCACAAGGTTTACATGGACAGTAGAGTGTCCCGTGGACAAAAATTTTGTAAGAACACCCCTCAAACGAAGTGTAAAAATTAGCTGAATATGGGAAAAATATTAAAAAAAATTTTTAAAATTGATCTTCAGTTCCCAGCCAGCGATTGAATGTCACGGGTCTAGAGCATTTCGTCCAAAAAATAGTATTGAGTTTAGTCTTGAAATGGGTATCAAAAAATCGTAATTTTAAGCCAATTATAAAAAAAAAAAAAAAAAATATTTTAAAAAATTTTCTCAAAAATTATAGTCCATAAACCGTCATTTTGGTACATCATGCAAAACAAATTTCTATATGAGTCATTCCATTTAAAACCAACACGAAAAAATCCATTTTTTTGCTTTTCCTCTCCGAATTTAATGATATTTGGTACAATCATTATTCTTGGCAAAACTAAGACTAATTCAAAATTTCAGATAATTTCATCAAGTGGTTCGCGAAATATCGCGGTTTGAAAGTGCAAAATAGCTCAAAATATGTACAAAGTTGCATACACAAAATTACAAATATCTCTCAAAGTATTTATTATATAAGATTTATTGAGATGTCATATTAAAGGTATCTAAATTACCTTTAATATGATGTAAAACATGACTTTTTTTCTCAGCATCAAAATGGTCCACATCTCGCGATTTTTCGTTCGCGGGTAAATATTTAATAAATATATGTTAATAATACGAAATATTTATCTCAATTTGAGTTGTTTTGTTTGTAATAAAATAGAAAAATCGCCAATTTCTTCCAAAAATCATCCGACTATAATAAAAGTTGCATACACAAAATTACAAATATCTCTCGAAGTATTTATTATATAAGACTTATTGAGATGTCATATTAAAGGTATCAAAATTACCTTTAATATGATGTACAACATGACTTTTTTTCTCACCATAAAAATGGTCCATATCTCTCGATTTTTAGTTCGCGGGTAAATATCTCGAAAAGTGGTCTTTTTAAAAATTTTTAAAAATATATGTTAATGATGAAAATGTTTTCTATAACCGTGGAAAGTCGCATTCTGGGACTCGCCATATTTTAGAAGTTATTACAACAAATGTTATAATAAATACGAAATATTTTTTGCAATTTGTATTGTTTTGTTTGTAATAAAATAGAAAAATTGCCAATTTCTTCCAAAAATCATCCGACTATAATAAAATTCGTCAAGAATATTAATATTGACGCTGGAAATGCAAATACCAAGTTTCAGTTTAAACTAAAAATCGAGAGATATGGACCATTTTGATGCTGAGAAAAAAAGTCATGTTATACATCATATTAAAGGTAATTTTGATACCTTTAATATGACATCTCAATAAGTCTTATATAATAAATACTTCGAGAGATATTTGTAATTTTGTGTATGCAACTTTGTACATATTTTTGAGCTATTTTGCACTTTCAAACCGCGATATTTCGCGAACCACTTGATGAAATTATCTGAAATTTTGAGTTAGTCTTAGTTTTGACAAGAATAATAATTGTACCAAATATTATCAAATTTGGAAGGGGTGAGAAAATTAGCTGGTTGGTTTTAAATGGAATGACTCATATTTTTCTTAAAAAATTAGATAAGAATTTTATAATTTTGTTCCTTTTAAAGCTAAAGTTTTAATAAATTCCATTGTAGTAAGAACTGTTGATAATATGTAATTTACCAGATTTTTTAAAAAAATTGTTCATCAAAATGCCTTAAAAAGTCTTCTAGCTAACGAAAATCCTATTGGAAAAAATTTTAAAATATTTTTTCCATAACCAGTATAAAATTACGAATTTTTGATACCCATTTCGATTAAAAAATCGAACATGGGACCCATGATCTTTAAAAATTAGTTTAATCATTTTTTCGTGTTAAGCAAATTTTTACGCATCGTTTGAGGGACTTTCCTAAATCGAAATCTTAAAAAAAAAAAAAAAACGCCATTCTCGGGACATTCTAATGGACAGCCAGCCAGCCGACCAGACGGACGGACGGACATCGTTAAATCGACTCACAAAGTGATTCTGAGTCGAACGGTAAACTTTAAGATGGGGATCCGATAATTTTTTTCTGTGCGTTACAAACATCAGCACAAACGCATTATACCCCAACCACCTATGGTGGTGTAGGGTATAATTAAAAAAATCACAAAATCATATATTTATTTTTATTAATTCTTTAGGGTATATTTTTAGAAGAACAACAGCGTAAATAAGAATGAAAATGTAATTGGTCTTCCAAAAGCTGCGTGCAGTAGAAATATTGAGTCTCTTTAATGTATGGAATTGTGATGATTTCTTTTCTAGTTTATTATTATTCTTATTTAGGAATTTTTTTGTTGTTTTTTATTTATTTTATTTTTTAATTATTACTAATTACTAATTACAATTTTTTTTTTTTTTTTAACACAGTAGATTCAAATAAAATGTATAATGATTTTTTGGTTAATATCTTTTTTTTTAACGATTTTAAATAATAAAATTTTTCTTTTTAGTAGTTTATCTCTTATTCTTTATATTTTTCCAAACACTTCGACTACTTTACACTCTTGAACTTCATCAACTATTATTTGTTTGTTTGAATATTCGTATATTCGTATTCTCAATGACATTTTTTTTTTTTTACTAAAGATCACTGTGCAAATATTATTATCTTTTATGTTTTAAAATTAACAACACACATATTTTTTTTTTTTTTTTTTTTGTGAAACCTTTCTTATACAAGAATGATTTTTTTAATTTCTTCAAGATATATATTTAAAATTTCGTATTTTTATCAACAATTATTTGGCTAATAATGAATAATTTGCGCACCTTGATACTCACTACTTTTAATATAAATTTTTCTTTGTTTTTTTACTTTCAATTTCTACCTATTCACCATATATTATTAAAGTATACTAAAAAAAAAACACACTTTCTTTTTCGTGATACTTGTCACAAATATTTCAAAAATTAAGTGATGGACAAACGGCACATATTGGTGAGAATCCAAAACCTCTTCTTCTTTTTCTTTCTGCGTTTTGTTGATTAAAAGAGATCTAATAAAATACCTTAGAATAAAGAAAGTCAAAATTTGCCTTTGGACTTCTTATTACTAAAAACGTGAAAGTAGAAGAATCCAATTTAACCCTTAAGTCTTTGTGTAACGATCTGAAACCATTTATTATATCGTAAATTTTAAGTTCATTTAAATTCTAATTTATAAAACTATTACCTTAAAATTTACTTAAATTTCAGATTTTTTTTTTACAGTAAGCTTTCCTTTGTTGGCAACATATTCCGATTTTTATTATTCTGCAAAATTGATGTTTTCATATATATTTTTTTTGTTTTTTATAGAAAAATCAGTAAAAATGATAAAATTTAGAAAACTTTTGTAATTTTAAAGTTACATAACAACCCACTCCAAGGGAATTAATTATTAGATAAATAATTCTAGTACCAAGATGTTGATGCCATCAGCAATGAAACAGGAAAGAACTTATATTTCCTTGACATGTAACTTCCTTAGGTTCTTGAGAACATTCTCAAGTTTGAATTTTGGAACTAAATTCCATTTGGAGTTAAAGAACGGTTTTTAACCTGTCAAAATTGGTTTTGACATTTATGTCATTAGAAAATTTAGCATCCTTTTAAACATCCGTGGTGAAAAAACTTAGTATGTAAAAAGTACAATTGACCAGTTGATGAAGAAATATATTATAACATTATGTAGAAATTTTGAAAATCGCTATTGTATTTTACTGTATATATAAAAGGATAAAGCTAAATATTATGAAAACTAAAGTTTAGTACTCGCTTCTCTTTTCTCGTTTTATATCACTACTTTCTCTTTTTTTTTCGAATACAAAATAGGTAACAAGTTAGTTCATTCTCTATTGAAATTCAGAATTAAGGAGCTACAAAATCAATAATGCCGTTTTAATCTATGTCAATTTTCTTCATATTTATTTATATTTTACTTTCTGAATTTAATTCTCAAGATACGATTGTAATTTGTATACATGATTATGATATAAATAAAATTATATGTAAAATTTCCTTTTACAAATCTCCATAATTTTACAAATCGCGATTTATCACGATGTTGTGTAAATACAATGGATAAATATTTATTTGAAAAAATAGCTAAATGATTTTATAAAATGTATGTTATTTTAAAATCTAGGAGCAATATTGTAAATAGTTGTGATTTGGCCATTCATCATTTGTAGCCAGTTTGGGCAAGTTTTTTTTAAAAACTAAAATTCTATTAGGTATAAAAGTAGAAAAAATTGCTATATTCGTTATTTTCTAATTCTTAAAAATTACTTATGGCCAGAAATATACTTTGTTGGCCCTTTGTGCAGTGTTGAACAACATTGTGGACAAGTTGTTGAAGCAAAATTTTAAATTTTTATACCCACCATCAAAAAGATGGGGGGTATATTGATTTTGTAATTCCGTGTGTAAAATGTCGAAGGAATCATCTAAGACCCCACAAAGTATATATTTTCTGGGTCCTGGTTAGATTCTGAGTCGATCTAGCTATGTCCGTCCGTCTGTTCGTCTGTTAAAAGCAGGATAGGGCTCGAACGGGACAACGTAGGGGGACGAAATTTGGCAAAAATATTTTTCTTATATAAGGTTTGTTTGGAATTGAAAATGGGCAAAATCGGTTAATAAACAAAAAAGTTATGGGCTAAAAACTAGAAACACAGGGTGTCCGTTTTATACTTTTCTGCTGATATTTCTTCAACAAAAGCACTTACGACAACGAAATTTTGTACGTGTAGTTCGGGGATCGATATAAACTCGGAAACCAAAAATGGACGTGGTCCGCCTACTTTACCACCCACCTCCCATATAAGATGAAAATCAACGAAATTGTGTTCAAAGAGTTCAAGGACCAATGTAAACTCGGAAACAAAAAATTGGCGTGGTCCGCCCACTTTACTGCCCACTTTAACGCCCCCTCCCATATAACGTAAAATTTGAAAAAGTTGATGGCGTGCATATTATATTCGGCCGGGCCGAATATAATATGCACGCTTGTTTTATTTTTTTTTATTAGTACATTTTCGCGGTTTCATGTAGTGCAAAATATAGGATGGAGGTTAATTGCCTTTATAATTATGCATCATTTTAAATATATATCGTTAATGTACCCTCAACAGAAACGCTGCAGGAGGTGTCCAGACTTGGGGAGACAAAAACGTGAATGACTGATAGAGTCAAAGTTATTGAAGCTAAATTATCGTGTGATCAAAAAGGTTTCCAAATTACATTTTAAAATGTTTATGGCACGATAAAATGTAATTTTGCGAAAATTTTGTAACACTTTTAAATCGATCTAATATTTTGAGTATTTTATATTATTATTTTTTCACACTATGTCTGATTTTAAATTTATAATAATTATATCTATATTGTTTTGGTTCAGTGAAAAATGGGCGCCAAATGAAATTGGTAAAAACGTTTACCAATCTGTGGCTGTTATTGGAATCAAGTGCCACCCAAAATAATAGTTTTTTCGGGTGTGTATTTTTGTCATTGAAATTTTAATTTTATAGTAATATAATAAATATTTGCAACTTTTTATTTATTGACATCAAATTTGTCAGTAAATTAAAGCAGTTGAAAAAATTCAAAATCTATGAATACTTTGTTTTTTACTCGATATTCTTAAGGAATGTTTAAGCAAATATATGGTCGAGAATATATATTATTTACAGTTTTTAGTGTTTGCATAGTATTGGTATATATATTTGTAATTTAATTCAATATAAAAATGCACTAATTTTGAATTAGTTAATAGAAAAATAATGTAGAAAAAAATAGCGATTTATATAAATTAAGATATATTTTTGGCAATTGACAGACCCAACTAATAAGAAATGTAGTAAAAATACTTGTATTAAAATTTTCATGGCTACAATTGTTTAAAATCTTAATTTATAAATTCCTGAGATTCCTCTGAGAGTGTACTATAATTTTTTGCATATTTTCGATTTGTTTATTTCGAAATAAAAATACATATCGTCTCCTCAAATGTAAAAGGCCGTAACCACAATTTTATTTTTTTTTTTTTTTAATTTAAAATTATGCAATTAAGTAAAATTTCTTAACCGTTCACTTAAAGCGAAAAAAAAAAAAAACAAAGCATAAACATAAAACATACTTCGAACCAATTTTTTCTTAAGCCGTGGAAGTGGAAAAAATTGTACGACGATTTCGTTTATGAAGTTGATGTTACGGTCTTTTGTTTTTGTGATTATTGATGTCATTTTTGAATATATGAATTTGAATTTTTTGTATAGATGTAGTAATACAGTAAAAACCCAACATATGCATTTTCAGTGGTTACTGCCTTTTGCATTTTAGGTGACGATATGCATGTATTCATTCTCGTATGAGTAATATATTTCAACAAATAACATTACTCATACGGTCCGGTTCCATGATATTTTTTACAGCAATAAAAATATTTGAATATAATATAGTGTAGTTTTAGATAAGGATCAGTAGATTATTATACCATTTCTAGAATTTTAAATATACCTTTAAAAACGGGATCTATATCCGAAGGACTGCTTTTTCGGACTTCGCGGTTCTAAATTTTATATCTAGAATATCAGTTGACCAAATTAAATTTTTTAAACTGTATTAGATTATCCTTTTTAAAAAGTATATATTCATTTAAATGAACAGTAAAACTATCTTTAATATTTAGGACACAAATTCAGTTTTTGAATTTTTTCTTCTATTATTTTGAATTTATATCTATTTTTGACCCACACTTTATTAAAAGACATGATTTTTTAATACATAGTCTAATTCTATACTTCATTTGTAAAACAAAAAGGTATCTCTTGATAAAATCGGATGAAAATTGTGGAACCTATTGAATAACTTGAAAAACCCGTAAAATCTTCATGCATCATAAGTAACGTGACCAGACGTAACGCTTTTTTCGGGATTATCTCGCTTTTTAAACTTCGATCCCGCCTATTTATATTTTTCCCGCTTTTTATAAAGAAAAACCGCTTTTTTAATTCTAAGAGTTACTTATATTTCTTTATTTATATTTTCTGTAACATTCTTACCAATATTTAAGTGTTACTTTAAATATTTTTTTTCCACTAAAAATTTGATAATCGTTTTTACAATTAACACTTTTAAACTTTTTGTTACTATGACCATCTTCTCTACTGATTGATCTTAAATGTACTTCGATGCTGGAAGACCTCCCAAACGCATTGTTAAGCTGAATATATACAAAATATTATTTTTTTTTTTTTTTTCATCTTTTTTTAATAGGTTTAAAACTTTCATTATTTTAAAAATGTTAAAATAGAATATACATTTTTGGAAAAAAAATTTTGTTTTTGCAGAGAGATTTTTAGATTTAAAAACTCATTCTGGGAGAACATTTGTATGTGAGCTATTTAAATAGTTTTTACAAATTTAAATTACCAAAATGTGTCATTTCTAAAAGATGTTTTGACCAGAACTTTAATCTCAGGCTTAGCATGAATACTTTCTTATTATACTTTCAATAAATAGTTTGAACTACATAAACGATGTGCCTTTGTTTCGAGTTGGATAGACTTTTTATTTTATTTTTGTATAATAGTGCTGGCAAATTCAACAACCTTTGAATACTCGATACTCTCAATATTTTTTTCATTTGGGTACTCGATTTTTTAATTTGAAATATAATTTTTAATAAATCTTCTTCTTTCTCGAAAATATTTCGAGAAACCTGTTAAAATTGTAATTGTTAACGCTTCAGTTTATAGGGATATATTTAATTAATTTGTTGTTCCAAACCAACAGCTTGGGTGAATCGCTGATTTGGATTTGTAAATAAGATATAGAAAGAAAATCCTTCTTTTTTAACTTTAAATTTTTCAAATTCCCGCTTTTTCTATACAATTTTGTTCAGAATTCCGCTTTTAATCGTTCGGATCCCGCTTTTTGATAAAAACCTTCTGGTCACGTTAATCATAAGTAATGGAAAAAGCCATATAAAAGTAAACAAAATTTAATGAGTTGTACACATTTTAAACACTTCACAGGATCTACAATTCTCATCCGATTTTATCAAGCGATACCTTTTTATTTTACAAATGAATTTTGGAATTAGATTAAGTATTAAAAAAAGTATGTCTTTTAATAAAGTGTGGGCCAAAAATAGATATAAATTTAAATTGAATTTGTGTCTTAAATATTAAAGATAGTTTTACTGTTCATTTAAATGAATATATATTTTTTAAAAAGGATAATTTTTTGTATTTCTAATACAGTTTAAAAAATTAAATTTGGTCAATTGATATTCTAAATATATAATTTAAAACCGCGAAGTCCGAGAAAGCGGTCCTTCGAATATTTTAAAGGTATATTTAAAATTTAAAAAATAGTAGAATAATCTACTGACCCTTATTTATATACTATTCTATATTATATTCAAATATTTTTATTGTTGTAAAAAAAATATTTTAAAAATCCCTCAGGTGCAAAATTGAGTACATGTGAGTTGTTTTTGTTTTGTCGGATTTTTTCGTAAAGCTTTTATTTTTAAATTATAAATTATTTTATTAAATACTAAACATAAAATAAATTAAAGAAAAAATCTTTGGATTTGCTCTACTACTTTTATTTGTAAGCATGTACTAATTTGTGCAACTGACTGTATGTACTTACATGGATCGCAAATACGCGGCCATATTTAAATGATGCGAGCATATATTTATTTTATTTAAATTAACAATTCAAGTGTAAAATTTCTATTTAAAGAGCATCTCATTATGTATGTATGTGGGTCAATGTTACACCTTTATGCAGTGACAACTGTTTGTCGCGTTAGTGTCATTGTCAACATAAATACACATGAAGACACTGACACACATACATACATAAAAAAGTATATACATGTATACGTATGAATGGTTTAGCACAATATTATTTAAAATAGTATCATTGCAAGTTTGTTTGTGTGTATGTATGTATGTGTGTGTGTATGTGACAGGAATACATATGTTGTCATCATTGTATTTTCTTTTTAGTGTTGTTGTCGCTATTGTCAATATTGTTGTAAACCACTTGACAGTTGCTGCAATACAAGCCAAACATAGACACACATACATATAAACAAACTTACTGGTATCCTACGTATAAACGTGATTGTGTTGAAGACTTTTTAGTTTAATGTAGTGCTGACTTTTACGAACATACGTACAGATGTCTGAAAAATGTTGACAGCCATTGTAGACAGTCATTTTGTTAAAATCAGACGTATGATAATTTTTCTTTCATTTTTTTATGGATACATATACACACATACAATGTATCCTTATAATATTTATTACATATATACACAATGTAGTTACATATACATATGCATGTATATTTGTACTTTTTGTATTCGTAAATAAAAAGAAAGTTTATGTTTGACTTTAGTAAAGATTTTTTTTTTTTTAGAAAATATGATTTTCTTGTAAAATTGACTTAATACAACACACACTTTCATACAGATAAGTGAAATTTTGTATGCATGAGTGCTGTATTCTTATAATTTGTATGTATTGTTTGCAGTTCTTGCACATTATGTCAATGTGATGCACTCAGACACACATATACATATACATTACATCAATGGATTAAGTGAATGCTGCTTAAATAAAATTTTACTTTTTCTATTTTAGTTTCAGTTTTGTAAGACTTAGTATTTTACAGTAATTTTATTGCTCGTATTTTCTTGCATTTTTAAAATTTTTTTTGTTTTGTTTTATTTTGTTTAACAATTGTGTCTAACACGTTTTCGCCTTTAAGCAAATTCCGTCAACTCAACTCTCAGCCAGTCTTGATGACAGACATTCTGTTGCTTAGCCTTTTAGCCCATTTGTCGTTTTTGGCAACAAACAGCGTCAACGATGACAACAATAGCGCCAAAAACTAAAGCTAAAAATTGCATTTGTTGTCTACGAGTTCACACACATACACTGAATTTCAAACAAACATTAATTGATAATTGTTTTTATTGTGGTATATGAAAAAGTGATTTCTAAATACATAGTATAAAAATATGTAAAGTATATAGTATATAAATATACTATTTTTTTTTTCTTTTTCGTTATCAAGGCAAACAAAAATATGTTAAATCTTATTTTTTCTTGTGCCTTAAAGGAACTACTCTGTATATAACTATGACATCTACTTTTTGGGTGGTGTAGGGTATATTTATACCCTACACCACCATAGGTGACAAAAACTTTTTTACATGTTTCAAGCATGATAAAACATCATAAATCTTTGAGCTAAACAGACGTGTTTTATTTTTACTCCGAATTAAATCGTTATTTTAATGATAATATCGGTCAAAAATATAAATTATACCCATTCAATACATATTACGCGAATGGACGCGTTTATTTTTATAAAATATTTTAAATAAAAAATAGAATAAAGTTCTATTTAAATTGAAGAAAAAATTAAATATAATCTGTGCCATTTATTTCATATTTCTTTGTGTGGTTATTTCTGTAATCTTAACCACCACCAATTTATTTAAGAGAAATTAACTCGAACACTTTGATTCGAAATTTGATTTCATTGATAGGTGAAAACTCCTTTTATGTCACCCCCATTAGAAGAGGTACAATTCATGAGACCAAAATACAGGTAAATAGTGAAAACGATTATCGTAAGGTTGTGACAGATTTCGAAACCCATAAGAAAAGCTTTTATACTTATCAACTGAAAGGTAGCAAGGGTCTACAGATTGTTATAAAGGGTGTTGACTCTAGTGTCGAACCTGCTGAAATCAAGAAAAGCTTGGAGGACAAAGGCTTCAAGATAAAAAATGTTATAAACATTCGAAATCGGGAGAAAATTCCTCAACCGCTCTTTCGTGTGGAATTAGAACCCGGCGATATGAAACTGAAAAAAAAATGAAACTCACCCTATTTATAACATAAAATATTTATTACACCGCAAAATCACTGTAGAAGAACCACATAAACGATCGGGCCCAGTCCAATGTATAAATTGTCAAGAATATGGTCATACCAAGGCTTATTGCAGATTGCCACCCGTATGTGTTGTTTGTGGAGAGTTACACAATTCATCGCAATGTAATAAATCTAAAGATGACTCTAAATTGAAAAAATGTAGTAATTGTGGAGGAAACCATACTGCAAACTACAGAGGCTGTCCTGTATACTCTATCGTTAAAAAATCACTAAGCCAGAAATCGAGAATTTCCCCCGTTCAACCATTAAATACGTTCAAGGTAAATTACCCCCCGTTACAACAGTCCTCTGACAATAAAGCCTCGTACGCAAACATCCTTAAGAACAACCAAGCTTTACCGCAGGACTATCAACACCAAAATAAATTTAATCACAATTTGAACTCAGAGGCAAGAGAGCAAATGCCCGCTTTCAATTTTACCCGGCTAGAAGCTACAATCGATTCTCTCGTTCAATCGGTAAATAATTTTACAAATTCAATGAGCAATATGATGCAAGAAATGCTTAAAATGCAATTATTGCAGGCTGTGCTGAACAAACCATGAACTGCCTAAAAATAAGTTTTTGGAACGCCAACGGCATTCGCCAACACAAAAATGAACTCGAATATTTTCTTAGAAGTTATGACCTAGATATAATGTTAGTCTCGGAAACCCATTTGACGTCCAGAAGCTTATTTAGGATAAATGGATATGCCTTTTATGACACTAAAAATCCAAGAGATAGAGCATGTGGAGGCTCCGGCATTTTAATAAAAACCCGTATCAAACACTACTTAATGTGTGATCTTCGTGAAGATTATCTTCAAGCTACAACAATCTGTATTGATGATTGTTATAGAAACTTAGTGATTTCATCGATATATTCACCCCCCAGGTTTTCAATTTCAGAAAATCAATATGAAAATTTTTATAAATCACTAGGACCCCGTTTCCTGGCAGCTGGCGATTATAACGCTAAGCATACTTTCTGGGGATCACGACTTATAACCCCTAAAGGTCGTGCATTGTTTAATACAATTTCTAAAATGGGTTTGAATGTAATTTCGAGCGGAGAACCAACATAGTGGCCTACTGACCCAAATAAAATACCGGATGTTATCGATTTCGCTGTCACGAGGAATTTACCAAGGGAATTAATTCATGTTAAATCTTCATTAGAATTATCTTCAGATCATTCACCCAATTTTGTTACTATATTGAACCCCCGAGAAATTGTAAACCCCACTGGTATCTCAGCGATATCTAACACAAGAATAAACTGGTTGAAATATAAAAAATATATTAGCACTCATTGCACGGAAAATATATCGCTGAGAACACCAGAAGATATCGATCTCTCTCTCAATAATTTTGAAAAAAGTTTAAAACTTGCTGCTGAACATGCTACCCGAACCCCCCGACAAAACAGATATAATAGAATTTGTTCTGTGGATGTCGAACGGCTCTTGACTGAAAAAATAAGAGTTCGAAGAGAGTGGCAACTGCACAGATCCCCTCAACTCAAATCGAAGCTAAGAGAATGCCAAAAGCGCCTTAATAAGCTACTAGAGTATCAAAAAACTGAATCACTGAATGAATATTTGGAAAACCTAGATGCCACCCCGTATTCGAATTACTCATTATGGCGAGCTACGAAGAAGTTAAAAAGACCAGTTACAAGTAGGCCCCCTCTTCGAAATACAAATGGAGGCTGGGCAAGAAATGATACCGAAAAGGGGAATCTGTTTGTTAGTCACCTAAAGAACGTGTTTTCCCCAAATTTATTGACATAATGGAGTTGCCACTTGTTGTACCCCGTTTTAGAGCAGTTGAACCCCTTTGTTTTGAGATTCGAGAGATCGACAAGGCTATTGTTGACTTAAACTCCAAAAAAGCACCTGGTATTGACAAGATCAGTAACAAAATGCTTTTGGAGCTACCCCGGGTAGCAATAAGAATAATACTTTTTATTTTTAATGCTATATTACGCCTTGAATATTATCCACCAGAATGGAAGGTCTCATTGGTTACAATGATACCTAAGCCCGGAAAAGATCACACTAAAGTAGAATCGTATAGGCCTATTAGCCTGTTGTCGAATATATCAAAGCTATTTGACTTCTCATTAATGGAAAAATTGAAACCGATAGTGAATCGTTTCGATTGTATTCCAACACATCAATTTGGTTTTATAGAAAAACATAGCACCATAGAACAAACTCACAGGCTTATAAATGTTATATCTAAGACATTTGAAGAAAAGAAATATTGCTCTGCTCTCTTCATTGACGTTTCTCAAGCCTTCGATAAAGTATGGCACGAAGGATTATTATTTAAAATTAAACAATATTTACCCACAAATACGCATAAGCTTCTAGAAAGCTATTTAACTCATCGAAAGTTTGTTCTTAAAGAGGGAGACTTTATAAGCTCTCCGCAGTCCATTGGAGCAGGTGTAACCCAAGGCAGTATACTGGGTCCCTTTTTATATTTAATATACACTTCTGATATGCCAACTAATAGTCGTACCCATATATCAACATTTGCAGATGACACAGCAATTCTAGGCGTTCATGAAAACCCCCAAGAAGCATCTAAACTCTTGCAGGATCATATACTATTTTTAGAAAAATGGTTGAAGCAATGGAGAATAAAAGTGAATGAACAGAAATGTATACATATTACATTCACATTGCGGAGAGATTCGTGCCCCCCAATCCTGATAAATAATCAGATTATACCCCAACAAACGGAAGTAAAATACCTTGGTATGCATCTAGATCGACGTCTTACGTGGAAATCACATATAGATAAAAAATTAACCCAAATGAAGTTGAAATCACTTCAGATTAACTGGCTAATTGGTAGAAATTCTAAATTAAGTCTGGACTGCAAACTGTTGATTTATAACTCAATTATAAAGCCAATATGGTGCTATGGTATCCAACTATGGGGCACGGCCTCAGCTTCAAATGTTGAAAAAATTCAAAGATTCCAAAATAAAATACTTCGAATGATAACCGCAGCACCCTGGTATATAAAAAATTATAATATTCACAAGGACCTCAATGTTCCTATTGTTAAAGATGAAATAAGAAAACACGCAGAATCGTATTTGAGGAAGC
Source organism: Protophormia terraenovae (assembly GCA_951394005.1). Classification (NCBI taxonomy): domain Eukaryota; kingdom Metazoa; phylum Arthropoda; class Insecta; order Diptera; family Calliphoridae; genus Protophormia; species Protophormia terraenovae. The sequence continues at coordinate 68,688,135 of OX596077.1, forward strand.
TTGAAGTACATCCTAACCCACTTGCTCGAAACATAATAAGAAGCGATGGCTACAACCGTTTGAGAAGAAGGAACACAACAGACCTCCGCCTAAGCTAAACTCTTTGATTACATATAGTTTTTCGTCCGACAGTGGTTGGACTTAATATAAATTAAGATTTAGAGTTAAGATTTGTATACTTATTGTTAGTTCACTTAATTTAGTGAAGATTCAATAAATAAATTTAGATGAAAAAAAAAAAAAAAAATGTTTCAAGCAAGGTATTAGTTATTACAATTTTTATGCAGAATTTCTTAAATTATAACCAGAGATCAAAAATAATTATTATTCATGTAATATTGTATCAAAAAAATCAATATGAAGGAAATTAGTTAGAGAAATTCTGAGAGCGCCATAGCATTTGTTATTGCTCTATGGAGGCTATTGTGCAATAAAATTTTATTTTTGATTTTTATTTTATTTCTCAGTAATAAAAATTATTTTTGTGGTTCATTTTATAAATTTCAAATAACAATTATTGATAATTTTTTTTAAATAATACTCAAGTAGTTATTTTTATTTTCTCATATAGAAAATAAAAATCGATCTATGATTTTTATATTTTTAAACAAAAGGTAAAAATCATAAAATAATTTTTATTTTTTTGTGGCATAAAATAAAACTCACTTGCATGTATCTACGTTGTTATATTTGATAAATAAATTATGTTTATGGATTCTCGATCAGGTGTATGTGCTAATTAGGGATGCCAAACGGGACTAGTTTTTGCAAATCCCGGGATTCGGGATTTTGTAATTTCAAATCCAGAGATTTTTCGGGATTGATATTTTATATGAAAACACATTTTAAATATAAGGAAAAAAATAAATTTTTTATACATATTTCAATTAAAGAAATTCATTCCTATTCTTAAAAACAAAACATAAGGTTTGTTCGTTTGAAATTCGCTTTTTATACTAAAAAAGAGATATTTAAAAAATTTAAGAAACAAGCTTTTACTTAAGAAAGTAAAAAATGGAAAATAGTGAAATAAATTTTAGTGTAAATAAAAAATTAAACATTTATTTAATTTTTTACTTATATTAAATGGATTTTTGGAAACATCTCAAAAATAAGGGAATATGCAGATAATTTTTCATATAAAATTGCCATTATCTAAGGATATGTATGATTTAAAGCCTTATTGAATATCATCGATAGTTAATATGTAAACTATAGATTAACTATAGGTTGATTTCGAAGATGTCTTTCCATAATAAAGTTTTTCCCTATGTGGTAGAATTCAACACAAATAAAATCGTTTGTAACCTTAAACTACCAAATACAATTTTTTAACATTGGACTATAATTAACCATAAGCCACATAAATGGACCTCTCCTAATTTACTTAAACGGGTATTAATCAGGCAAATATATAAATGTATAAACAAATTTTTAAAATGATCAGTCGATAATTGAACAAAGCTCCTATAAACAGGCCCTTTCCAAAGATCAAAAAGGTGCAAAAATAATATTACATATTATTATTAATTATTATTATTAATATTATTATGTATACGTAAGATATATAAAAGTAAATCATAAATTCATAAATACGAACGAACAGACCTATAATGTTCTTATTTACGTAATCTATTTTTTAAATATTTTTGGAAAATTTCTGTTAATATTTTAATGTTCTGTCTTGCTTTTATTAATTTTTGGATTGAATTTATGTCAATAAATCCCGAAAATGAAATCCCGGGATTCGGGATTTTGTAATCCCGAAAAATCCCGGGATTTTCGGGATCGGGATTTCGGGATTGGCATTCCTAGTGCTAATAAATATGCGTGAGTCACCTTTATGTTAATGATGAGAATAAGGTCAAAGATTTGGAATGAAAATTGGTGAAATTGAATTTGCCAAATTCTAATATAATAAAAATGTTTATATTTGATCTATTTATAAAATGAAGTCGATTACAGAACGTTATGATAAAGGTTATGATAAAATATTATAAAGCACACAGGGAATGGGTGTCATAAAAAATTAATAAAGATCAAAACCAGTTGAAAAATTGTACATCCAAGATTGAAATTGTGTCAAAAAAACGTATAAAATGTAAGAAAATTGTGGCTATTTATTATATGTTTAAAAAAATGGTGTGAAAAACGTGTCCAACATTTTTTTTCTGAATTTTTAAAATTTTTATACAGTGGTAGACAATCGTTTGTACGCAACATAGTTTTTTCGTTTAATTAAATAAGTGGAAGGTTTAAGAAAATTCTTTTTTACTATATTATTTATTTTTTATTGTTTATATATAAAAAACAAAACTAAAACAAAAAAAAATTAACTTTCTAATATTTTTTATACAAAATACTTCAAATTCGACTTGACATTCGTTTGTACGCATATACAACTATGATAACAAAAATGAAAAAATTATTATAAAATTAAGTAAAAAAATAATATTAATATTTTGTATGGCCGCCTTTATTCAATATTACCGAAAAGATCCGGTTTGGCATCGACTCCACCAAATTTTGAATGGTTTTTATTTGAATATCCTGCCAACATTCCTTTATGGTGTATTTTAGGTCATTAACACTGGAAAACTGTCTTCCTTTTTCATACACCTTGGAGGCAAGAATGCCCCAAAGATTTTCCATAGGATTGCAGTCTGGACTGCAAGCTGGCCATCCGAGAACATCAATATTTTTATCCGAAAACCATGCTTTGCTGAGCCTAGATACATGAATTGCTGCATTATCCTGTTGAAATACATAATTTTTATCAGAATATTCATCTAATTGTGTCAATAGAACGTCTTCTAGGAGTTCTGTGTACATTTCAGAATTCATTTTGGTAGATATAAAGCAAATTGGTAGTTTAAAATCGTAGGAGAAAGCTCCCCACACCATAAGACTTCCTCCACCGAAATTTCTCTTCGATCTTATTACCTCCTGTTTGCTTAGATCGTGCCAATAGCAACTGTAGCAGTCAGGACCGTCTAAGTTGAACTTCTTTTCATCATAAAAAATATTTTTTTTTCACTCGTCTTTCCAAGACATATGACTTTTAGCAAAGTCCAGACGATGTTCCTTATGAAGTGAGGAAACACGAGGCTTTGGCTTGAGTTTTGTCCATTTTATTGATGGCATCTCATTTAAAACTCGTGCTATGGTTCGGGGAGTTACTGGTAGTTCAAGTTTATCTTTGATTTCTCTACAGGAAAGGTGATTTCTTAAGGCTTCATGCCGTATTTTACCTTTTTGACGCATCGATAATTTGCTATTGTCTTTAGTTTTTTCTTTTATTCCATATTTTTTGCCCTTTTTAAGGTAATTTCTAATGACTCCTTCAGAACGCTTTATAATTCTCGCAATTTCTCGATTTGAATGACGCTTTTTTTTCAAGGTATCTATTAAATTCCTTTCCGTTTCATTTAAACGTTTTGCTGAGCCCATTTCTTATAAAAAGGTTAATTCAAATTTATTTTTTTTTATAGTAAATAAGCTGAATATGGTTAATTTTAGCTGATTTTTTATTAAAATGTTTTTAAATTAAATTCTACGCTGACAATTTAATCTCAACTGTTATTGCGCACAAACGATTGTCTTACTTAACTAAGTGGTTTTTTTAAAGCAACAAGTTTATTTTTTTATTACAAACAGTTACAAGCCTAACGGTATCCTTTCTGAGTTACTATCTCTTTAGTGTATTTACACATCATAAATTAAAAAAACATATATTTGATGTGAATGAAATGTCAGAGGAATAATTATAAATGAAATTGAAAAAAGATTCGGCTGTGCCGAATCTTTGATACCCTTCACCATATTACCATCTTATCGACATCATATTACCATATTACCGACAATTAATAAAATTTTCGCCTTAACGTATGCTTGCATATTTTCTAAATCTAAATTTTTTTCAAACTACGAAAATTTGAATATGAAAAAAAAAAAACAATCATAACAGGCTTTGCTTTTAAAAAAGAAACAACAACAATTCCATATATATTTATTTTTGTATGTACAAACTGACTGAATACACAAAGAACAACAACAACACTGTTATTCATTATATTACTGCTGTTGCTAACTAAACTACTTGTCTATACAAAAGCAAAAAACGTCACTAATAGTCATTACAATGCTTAATATACATGTTTGTGTATGTATTTATGTATATTCTTAACAGATATGTTTTAGTTTTTAAAAATAAACAATTACAATTCCATATCTATTTATTTTTGTACAGACTGCATATACAAAGAACAACAACAACAACACTGTTATTCATCATATTACTGCTGTTGATAACTAAACTACTTGTCTATACAAAAAACAAAAAACGTCACTAATAGTCATTACAATGCTTAATATACATGTTTGTTGGTGTATTTATATTCTTAACAGATTTGTTTTTGGGCCATAACTCTGTTGATTATGAACGAATTTGGTTTATTAAAAAAACCGAAATTTTATAAAAATATTTATGACTGATCTATATAAAAATAAAAATGTAGCTTGAACAAGGGCTTCAAAAATAAAAAATTCGTTTTCCCCGATATCTCAGTTATTACTGAACCGATTTATTTAATTTTTTCAGAACAAAAATTCAGAAAATAATTTTCGAGCCCCCTTTAAAAATTCGAAGTCCCTGGTATATGCAGAGGCTTCAGAAACTAAAAAACCGGTTCTAAAAACCGGTTTTTAAAGCATATCTCCACCATTTATAAACCGATCTTCCTGATTCAAAAAACTGAAATTTTATAAAAATATTTGTGACCGATTTGTATAAAAATAAAAATCTATAGCTTAAACCAAGGCTTCAAAAAATAAAAAATGCGTTTTGTTCGATATCTCAGTTATTACTGAACCGATTTATTTCATTTTTTCAGAACAAAAATTCAGGAAAAAATGTCCGAGAATTTTTTGTAAAAACGAAGTCCGTAGTGTATACAGAGGCTTCAGAAACTGGAAAACCGGTTCAAAAAACCGGTTTTTTGAACATATCTCCGCATTGTATGAACCTATCTTGCTGAATTCCAATAGCAAAATTCTCGAAAGCATTTCCGATCGTTTGACATACATATTATATATGTCAGTTATCGGTGGGCTTCATAAACGCCATTTCAACCGACACACGGACGGACGGACGGACGGACGGACATGGTCCAATCGTCATCGCCTCTTACAAGGATTCCGAAAATATAAATTTTTTTGCTCTCCGACGAAAATTATGGAAATTACAAACGGAATGACAAACTTATATATACCCTTTACACCTGTGGTGAAGGGTATAAAAATGATATGCGTACAAACGATTGTCTACCACTGTATATATTCTGCGACTGATAATTTTAAACAAAAGAAATAAGCATATTTGTATTCTTTGGACTCCCTAGTTTTATAAAAGTACAACATTCTTGAGATACCCTTTAAATATACTTAAATATTTACATTTGAAAATGTATTTTTTTTTTTTTTTTCGTTTACATGCTTTAATTGTAACTTAATTCTGCATCTTTTGGTGTCGCTAAATTGACAACCTTTTTTCCAGTTATTATACAATATACTACAGTATTGGTCTTATTAAGTAGGATATGTTAGATATCTCAAATAATTCGTTTAATACATAGTCGAAATTTATTTAAAAACTTCGTCTACATATTTATTTCCTCTATATCTGAATACAAATTTAAATACATAATATTTATATTGTTTAAAAACAAAAAAAAATCTTATAATATTTTTTCTACCCATTTGAATATATAAAACTTATTGTTTGATTTTTATTTTACATTTATGTTTTAAAAACCACTAACTGATTTTTATTTTTGTTTTTTATTAAAAAAAATCAAAAGTAAATTTTTATTTTTGTAAGATAAAATAAAAATCAAAGTAAATTTTTAAATTTCAAGGAATAAAATAAAAATGAATAATAACAATTAAAATTTAATTTATTTTTTAAAACTTATAACACTTATGTTCTCTGATTATAACTATTATCAGGCCTGTCACAGAAAACCATTCCGATCGAAAGTCCCATCACGATACTTACAGAGAACATTCCAAATGGTTCCATCCTCTACATATATATTATTCACGAATTTAAAAATACCACTTTTTGAAATACGCGACCGCGAAATTTAATTCGCGAATTATCCACCAATAAAATTCAACATAAAAGCATGTTTCAGGTATCATTTTAAAGATAATTTCATTACCTTTAAATAATTGCCTTAATTAACGTTGTAACGTAAATATTTTGGAATATATTTGTATTTTTAAAAATACAATTTTCCTCATTTTTACGATATTACAATTCGCGAACTATCGCGGCAATCAAACTGAAACTCGTTATTTGGGTTTCCAGCGTCAATATTAATATTCTTGCCGAATTTTGTTATAGTCGGATGATTTTTGGAAGAAATTGGCGATTTTTCTATTTTATTACGAACAAAACAACTCAAATTGAGAAAAATATTTCGTATTTATTATGACATTTGTTGTAATAACTTCTAAAATATGGCGAGTCCCAGAATGCCACTTTCCACGATTATAGAAAACATTTCAACCATTAACATATTTTTTTAAAATTTTTAAAAATACCACTTTTCGAGATATTTGGCCGCGAATGAAAAATCGCGAGATATGGACCATTTTGATGCTGAGAAAAAAAGTCATGTTATACATCATATTAAAGGTAATTTTGATACCTTTAAAATGACATCTCAATAGATCTTATATAATAAATACTTCGAAAGATATTTGCAATTTTGTGTATGCAACTTTGTACATATTTTGAGCTATTTTGCACTTTTAAACCGCGATATTTCGCGAACCACTTGATGAAATTATCTGAAATTTTGAATTAGTCTTAGTTTTGACAAGAATAATGATTGTACCAAATATCATTAAATTCGGAGAGGAAAAGTCAAAAATAGGATTTTTTCGTGTTGTTTTTAAATGGAATGACTCATATATCGTCTATTCCATGAAAGATTTATAAAAAATGCTAATTTTTTTACAGAGGGTCATACGATTTTGCTCATATTTGGTACGCATATAACCTATGGAGCCATTTAAATATCTCTATTTCTATTTTTTTGAATTTTATAAAATTCGCGAATTTATTCACGATTTTATTTTCTCGAAAAGTCAAAAAAATCAAAAAAGTGTGTTATTTTACACATCAATAAAAAGTTTTTAACGGATTTTAATGATTTAAACTGTATATTGAAGATGAATATGTCCTCTTTTAATGTAGCAATTTAAAAATTATATTTTAATTTAAAAATGCATTCATAATGCAAATGCAATTTTAGGATGCATTTTTGAAAAATGTCTACCCTTTCAATTTTAATATTTTTTTAATATGTTAAAAAGCAATATCTTTACTGTAGTAAACAAAAATAACTGTTCTGGGTCAATAAAATCTACTATTTATAATATTTTTTTTTTTTAATTTCATAAATTTTTTCATACAAAAATTTAAATTTTTAACTTTTTTGATTATACTCTTTTAGTAATATTTAGCTTTAGATGTCTATAACTCCTTAAGTATACGTCGAATTTTATTGATTTAAAAACTAGTATAAAGTTTATTACTAGAGTTCGCTCTAGCGAACTTTGCCATCTTCAATACATATAATTTACTAACCATTTTTTTTCTCTTTCAAGAGCATTTTTTGGAAATTATTCTATAACTTGTGAACCGTTGGAGATATCTAAATAAAATTTTGCATGGTTAGAGCTGAGGTGTTGATTTGGAGGAGTACGGACACCTATCGGGTAAGGGGGTAGAGGGTAGACCTCCAAAGTTTTTTTTAAAAATTCGCCAAAAGTTTATTTATGACTTGAATGTAAAAAAAATTACACTTAGGTAGTCCTTATAAATCTCTACAAAAAACTTGCTTACATGTGTAGGTTATCTCTTTTAGTTTAAGAGATATTTGGGTCGAAGCTAATTCTACCCTAATTTTTGGCCTCGTTTTTTTTTAAACTTTGTAACCTTAATTTGGGCCCCTAAATTTTTTTGAAAATAATAACTAAAAAGTTGTTAATATTCTTTCACTATTTTTTTTATTCCGGACTACAGAATTTTTGGTTTCAAAAGAAATCTTAATGTAAATGTATGTAAAACAAAATCGGAGGCGCTCTGGGGAACGGTTCCTCCCCAGCACTATCCAAACTATGTCAATTTTCCGGTCATAGTCTCCTGACATTTCAGGGAAATGTGGCAATTTTATTCACATGCTATCGCCATGTAGCAAGCAAAAATCAAAACATTTGTAAATCTCAAACATTTCATGGGTAATCTAGTAAGGAGTGTAAAATGAAAATTTTAGTTTTCTGATAAATGTTTAAATAAAAAGCAATTTTCTGAAAACTGCAAAAAAAAAAAACTTTTTCCCATATAAACGCACCCTACCAACTTCAGGTCCGATGCGGCACTGGCTAACGATATCCGATTTCACTAATACTTCACAAAGTATGTTTTTGCAACCCAAAGAAAAATTCTAGGTCAAAATTTTAATGTTTGTACATGTAGGGCTCATTTTAATAGAACTATGAAAAAGTATTAAATTCGCCACTTTTAACTTTGTGATAACTAGGGCAAGTTTTTCAAGCTTTTCGCTTGGAAAGTAAGCATTTGCATATTTCAAAAGAATTTAACAAAAAATGCTTATATTTTAAATCTTTGCATAAATTTGCATATAATGGATACAAAAGATAGTTTTCTTAACAAAAACACAATTTTTTGGTGATTTTTTGGAGTTCAATCAAATGATTTCTAAATTTTTTTTGTGAGTATTTTGAGTACATTGTAAATATTGCAAAGAAAAAAAATCGGAAGCTTCAAATATGATACTTAAAATTAAGATAGTTATATTTTTATAAACATCGAAATCTATTAGAGATTAAAAGTTAAAAAATGCATATTTGCGCATATTTTCTACACATTAATATATAAGAATGCATAAATTCGTTGGTTTTTATATACATATTCATGCTATTTTTGCATATTTCTGTGCATATTATACCATTTTTTCGTGCTTTTTCAAGCGCATATTCCAATTTTTTTTGTGCATATAAAAACTTGCCCAGGTGATAACTTATAAAGATCAAAATTTCGTCACTAAATTCCGAATAACTCCGGAACTATCGAAGGGATTTAGAACGTCAAATTTCACCTAGTCCATGTGGATTTTTATGACGACCAGTGTTATTTGTAAGTTGCATTTTTGCTTTAAGTATTCTTTATTATGTCCTTTTTGTTTGCTTTTTTTCTGTTTAAAACATTTTTTTATTTTTTTCCTGATTTTTTCCTGCAGTTTTCTTTTTTGTTGTTTTTTTTTTCTTGTGAGTATTTGTTTTCTGTTTTTCTAAGTTATTTTATTAATATTTTATTTGTACTCAAGTGGCCTCTTTTATTTTAACTATTACTCCTTTAAAGCTGTTGTCGTTATCGTTGTTGTTGCTTCCATTATACAGTAAATATTATGGGGAGAGAAATGTTATTGTGATTGTGAATTTGTGAGTTTGTATGTAAATAGTTTTAGCCCAAGGCTTATTTTCTTTTTGTTACAAAATACTTTTCAGTATTAAGTATTTTCTATTCCCTTTCTCTTTCACTCTGTTTTCTCTTGTAATTGTGATGGTTACTGTTGTTATTGTCGGGGATATATTTTTTATATTTCCTTGTTGTCTTAGTTCCGTTTTGGTTTTAAAATTGTTTAAGTAACAAAGATTGGTTGGTTTATTGATTTAATGATGTGTTGGTAGGTTTTTAGTTATTTGATAATATGCTTATTTAAATTTATTATCCTCAGCCCTTAAAAGTAACAACTTTATGCACATTATATTTACATTATATTTAGTTTTGGAAGAAAAAGTAAGTTAGCATTTGAAGCTAAGTATTAAAATGAATGAAATTATACATTATTTAAGAGTTTTATAAGATTATTTATGTTAAAAATTATATATATTTTATATTGAAAACAAATTATTAGGTATAATAAAACTATGTAATGGTTAAAAACGAGTGTATGTACAGAAGACTGTATAAATATAAAGCGACTTTTGAATTTGTCAATGTTTGCACGATGTAATTAATGTAAATAATTTTAAAGATCATCACTGTTGTTCACCAAAGTTGTAAACAAATACTACTATTTGTGAAAACACTAAAATAGTAAGGTGTAATAGTATACAGCCAACTTCACTTTTTATACTTTTTTAATAAAGTTATTTTATAATTCATCCTTCAAGCCACGAGAAACACAAAATAATTTAAGTTCTTTTTTGTGAAATAAAAAGCTGCATATTGTATTCCATTTTACAACTTGTCTTTTTTTACCTTATCGGAAAGGAGTATCCAACTCACGAGGTTTAAGTGTTGGGGTGATCTGCGTTTTGCTAAGAGGTGAAAATATTGTGGTCCTCACCGTCAAAATAAACATATAATATTTAAGTTTTGGAGTCGATCACCGAATCTGAACATCATTAAGAAGTGGAAACAGTCAATTTTGAAAAATTATCAAAAATTGGTTGTTGAAGGTATTTAAACGAATTTTTGATGAATAAAAGACTTTTGATTTTTTGCTCAACTTATAATGATTATTATACCCACCATCAAAAAGATGGGGGGTATATTGATTTTGTCATTCCGTGTGTAACATGTCGAAGGAATCATCTAAGACCCCACAAAGTATATATATTCTGGGTCCTGGTTAGATTCTGAGTCGATCTAGCTATGTCCGTCCGTCTGTCCGTCTGTTGAAAGCAGGAACGGAGAAACGTAGGGGGACGAAATTTGGCACAAATGTTTGTCTTATAGAAGGTTTGTTTGGGATTGAAAATGGGCAAAATCGGTTAATAAACAAAAAAGTTATAAGCTAAAAACTAGAAACACAGGGTGTCCATTTTATAGTTTTCTGCCGATATTTCTGCAACAAAAGCATGTAGGACAGCGAAATTTTGTATGTATAGTTCGGTGATCAATATAAATTCGGAAACCAAAAATGGGCGTAGTCCGCCTACTTTACCGCCCACCTTCCATATAAGGTGAAAATCAACGAAATTGTGTTCAAATAGTTCAAGGACCAATGTAAACTCGGAAACAAAAAATGGGCGTGGTCCGCCCACTTTACTTCCCACATTACCACCTCCTTCCATATAACGAAAAATTTTATAAAGTTGAAGGTGGGTATTTAGATTCGGCCGGACCGAATATTTGCGCTTGTTTGTTGATTTTTATTTTTTACTCGCAAAATAAAACTTAATATGAGAAATGAAACTAGATTTATTCACTAACAGGTAAGTGCAATGTGTGCCTTTCATTAATTTCTTATACATATTAAGTTTTATCTTGTGAGCAAAAACAAAAAAAATAAAAAATAAAAAATCACCAAATAATCATTATATGTTGAGTTTTATTTTAAAACTAATATAATCATCAGTGTTGCCAGGACTTGAGAAAAAAAGAAGCTGAATTAGACTTTAAAAAAGGTCAGAAAAGGCTAAATGCCCCAAAAAATAAAGCTAGAAAAAATTAATATATTATTTTCCTTTTTTTTTTTGTCATTAGTTTTTAGTACTTCTGAATGATATTTTTGTGAATTTAGAAATATAACATAAATAGTTTTTGTGGGTAATATATTTTGTTAAAATTAATTATAATATCATTGTAGAATGAAGCGCCGCAGGCGAAAAATTTCGTTAAATATAAATAATTTCGATTTTTTGTGCGAATTAATGCACAACAATGTTTAAATTGATGATTCTGTAAAAATAAAATTAGAAATTGTTTAGCCTTTTTAAGTCTATGTTAAGAATTAAAAAAGGCTAGAAAAAAAGCTAAAAGCTAAAACGAAAATTTTGAGGCTAAAAGCAAAATAAAAAGGCTAGATTTAGCCTTAAAAAGACGCTGATAATCATTACTGTCCCTGTTTTTTTTAACTATGCCAAACACTACAGTAATATACAGGCTTGTCATAGGAAACCATTCCGATCGAAAGTGGAATTAATTCACTTTTTTGAAGAAGCAAAGTACGGAATTAATTCCATTAATTTAATGAATCAAATACTAGGTAAAATAATTAATACCTTTTAAAGATCTTGAAATTTGTCAATGTCATTTATAGTTGCATAAATTTTAAATGTTGCAAATAAAATTACGAAATAAGTTATTTAAAGTAACATACTGGAATTGGTGTTTTATGGGAGATCTCGTTAATTAGTGATTTTGATACTTACATTTTTATGGTATTTATATACGTTAAAGTAATTCTCGGGAGGGAGTCTCATATGGAAACTATGGCTAAATAAGTGCCCAATCCCTGAAATTTTAATGTACGAATAATACCGAAAAAAAAAACATTAAATTGAATAAAAAATTTATTCAAATTAACTAATTTTTTTCTTCAAATTGAAGAATGTTTATTCAATTTAACATTTGAATTTTATTCAAATTGACAAAATTTGTCAATTCCAAAGTACTGCTTAACCCCTGTAGGAAAATTTAATATAAATTAAAATCCTCAAAATAAAACAAATAAGAAATTTTAAACACTTTATTCATATGTAAAAAAAAAAAAACAAATTTACTACCGTCTGAAATATAAAAATATATTTGAGAAATAAGAAATTTTGTTATTTTATAATTAAATTGTAATATATTACCTTCAGGTATATTATCTATTTGTTTCATATTTTGTTACAAAAGTTTGTTTGCTGGATCCTTGTTATGGTCGCTATATAAGATGATGTTTTATGAAAATTCTTTATAATTCAAATCGAAACAACCCACATTTTAGAAGAAGTGTTTAATCGAAATCGACATGAGTACATTAGATGTGCACTCACTCAGTAATCAACAACCAGTGCACTGCAAGTTTATTTCTGGATGGTCTATAGCAACATAAAAAAATGTGAAGAAAACGAAAATATAAATAAAAAAGTTTATATACAAAGTACAAAAAATATTTACCTACATTTGCAAATCATTTGTGTTTACTTGTTTTTAGGTTTTCCAAGGAAATTTTTATCATGCAGTTCTCCATAATCCAAAACGGCTTCTTGAGATAATGATGACCATTAGATTACCCATAAAGTGTATGGATTTTACAAAAGTTATGATTTTGCTTGCTCCACCGGCAGTTTCTGGTAGATGGGGCTAAAAAAAATAATACGTATGCAAAAATTGGGTCGATCGGTCGTAAACCGGCCAGTCGACTTTGACCCTTGTCCTAAAACAAGGCTTAAAAGTAACTAATATTTTTATTGCGCTATAACTCTTTAATTTGACATTTTCCTATAAAATACTATATAAGCTTTTTTATTCAGAATAAAATGCATATAATGTTTTAGCCTACTATGACTTCTTGTGATGTTATAAGCAATCAAAGTAAAAATTTTTACATGAACTTTTTTTAAAAAAGCCCTGGTTTTAATATGGGCATAGCCTGCTAGAAACGGCTTTAATTATTTTGTACAGCAGGATTTGTAATTTTTATAAATCGATGCATTTTATCACATTTGCTTAATATATTAGGATATGTGGACCAAAATCTGAATTTAGGGTATCAATTTTTTACTTATTATACAAATATTGGTACTAAATGTAGGGTGTAGCATGAAATTTTGAATCGTTACAGAGAGTATTTTTGAATTGTTATCGAATTAAACAGTTACTCAAAATTTAGGTGTTGCCGATTAACCAAAAATTATAAAAGTTGACATGTTAATATTTTTACATATAAACAACTTTTTTTATCTCTTTTACGTTAAAAGTCGGTGATATATATTAAAAATAAATTCATAAAATAACGGAATTTAGTTTTGTTTCTATTTCATCAGAAATAATTTTTGTGTGTTGTTGTTTTCTTTCAAAAAGGAACAATTATGCAATTTATTTCATAATTTACCTCTATTGAGGGTACATGACATAATAAAGGTTAATTAAAAGTAAACCATTTTATTTCCGTAATGCATTGTCTTGAACACTTAAATTGTAATTTTTAATCTCAGTTCCAATGTATTTATCAAGAAGTACATACATGGTATTTAAATATTTACTTAAATACAAGGTTTTATAAATTAATTACTTCCATTCTACATTTAGAAATTCCTCATCATCAGTTGCTGTTTTCATTTTAAATTTTTACGAATAATAATGAAAATTGTTATTAATATTACACATAATTATTTACCTATTTGCGAGCTGTTGATAAAAAAGTTTTATGTTTTTAATATATTTCGCCGACTTTTAAGGCAGAAGAAATAAAAAAGTGGTTTATATGTAAAAATATTAACATGTCAACTTTTATAATTTTTGGTTAATCGGCAACACCAAAATTTCGAGCAACTGTTAAATTCGATAGCGATTTAAAAATACTCTGTAATGATTCAAAATTTCATGATATACCCAACATTTAGTACCAATATTTGTATAATAAGTAAAAAATTGATACCCCAAATTCAGATTTTGGTCCATCTATCCTAATATATTAAGCAAATGTGATAAAATGTATCGATTTATAAAAACTACAAATCCTGCTCTACAAAATAATTAAAACCTTTTCTAGCAGGCTAAGCCCATATTAAAACCAGGGCTTTTTTAAAAAAAGTTCATGTAAAAATTTTTACTTTGATTGCTTATAACATCACAACAAGTCATAGTAGGCTAAAACATTATATGTCAAACATTTTTGCATTTTATTCTGAATAAAAAAGCTTATATAGTATTTTATCGGAAAATGTCAAATTAAAGAGTTATAGCGCAATAAAAATATTAGTTACTTTTAAGCCTTGTTTAAGGACAAAGGTCAAAGTCGACTGGCCGGTTTACGAGCGATCGACCCAATTTTTGCACACGTATTATTTTTTTTAGCCCCATCTATCAGAAACTGCCGGTGGAGCAAGTAAAATCAAAAATTTTGTATTCATGGGTAATCTAATGACCATGGTCTGGCAGTTGATTAATTTAATTTGTTTATGTTTGCTATCGAAATAATTTATAAAATAAGTAAATATACCTAAAATATTAAAAATTTAGAATGTTTAACATTACCGTGAAATATACAAAAAAATCCTCCAAATGTCCTTACGCTTAACAGTGCTTTAGATGGTTTCATTTTGTGTCATCCATGAGTTTGCACATAAACTAACATTTTTTTGCAGGAGAATTATATATTTATTGATCGAAACTTGCTTGTTCTTGAAGTATATCTGATTTAACACAAATTCGCACTTATTTTTCACTATGTTTTATTTATTCGAGATTTTTTGTATTTGTGTAAAAAAAAAAATTTAAACGAAATTTAAATCTTCAATTTGAAGAATTTTATTCAATTTGAATAAAATAAATTGTTTAGTTTCGTAAAATGTGTATGCTTTTAGTCGATTTACAAATTTTTAGTTAAATTGAAGAATTTTATTCTAATTGACTAAAAAATATTAGTCAATTTTAAAATTTATGAAAAATATTGGTTAATTTAACAGATAATTTATTCAAATTAACTTCTTTTTGGGGTGTTAAATTTATTAAAATTGTATGTTGTTTTTCTTACTGTCAATTGTTTAATTGTTACTGCCAATTTAACTAAATTTTCGTCGATTTAACAGATTTTTCGTCAATTTTTTAACGAAATTTTATTCAAATCAACATATTTTACAAAAAAAATATTTTTGACTAAATTTTTTTAGTAGACTTGAAGAAAATTTGTTGATTTGAAGAAAAATTCTATTGATTTGAAGAAAAAATCTGTTAATTTAAATATTTTTTTTCTTTAAAAATTTTCGTCAATATTACCTACGAGATTTGGTTCAGTGTAAGCTCTATCACTAGGTCTAAAAACGGCTGTATTAATTATTATGCAATAATATTAAAATTGCAATATATACATATAATGAAAACCAAATTTGTATAAACTCTAGCATAACATTTTTAAAATTTTATAAAATATAAAGTAAAATTCCATCTAGTCTATTTTGTTTAAAGTTGGAATTCCTTGACGACCAGTGATATTACTTAAGTAACATAAACATCGATTACACTGCACAGAGGGCCAGGGAGATCCATTTTTGGCTAAACCCCTTTATCGTTTTCGGATATGGCAAAAAATTCATATTTCAAGGTTATTGGAATTGCTGATTCCAAAAATGAAGTAAAAATTAAAAAATTCAAAATGGAGAAACCAAAATGGCTGCCAACATTTTTTTAAAATTTTCTGATCCATCTAAAATTTTGTGTATAGGCAGTTTTTGAAACTTAATTTGAAACTGAAATCCGAATTTGAAAAAACAAAATGGCGGGCTCAAAATGTTTCTTTAAATCAGTGATCCCCACACTCATATATACATAATTGTGTTTGTGTATGTTTTGTATAACTCTCTCACTTTGAAATTATACACCAGAAAAATAACCTAATTTTCATAGTAATTTAATTTTGAAATTTTCTTCGTGAATTTAAGATATGTAAACGGAAATAAACTTAAATAGTTTAGAATTTGAATAGTAATAAACAGCGACTCTAAACATTATGATTTAATGACTATATTTTTATATTTAATTAAAATATATTAGTTATATGTGACTTTAACTTAAAATATAACAATTATACAAAAATTTATATTTTTGGTATATAAGACAAAAGATCGAAATCTTGATTTGAGTAAATAATAAAAATCAAAAATAATCATTATTTTTGCATCTATCAAGAATTCATACTTCCACTTAATATGAAAAATTTTTCATGAGTTTATCTCAAGCAACAAGCGGTAACACAACTCCCTTCTTTGAATGCTCGAGCGAGACTGAGTTGATTTGTGTGTTTTTTATTCATTTCAAGAGAATAACACAAGAGACAAAATGCACGCGTGCACGGTTTTGGGATAAATGTGTCAAAAATTAAATACAAGAAAACTTTGTAATGGTAATAATAATCTTTTTATCTTATTTTGTAATTAAATTTGTTTCCAAACTGACGTTGTCTTAAATAACCACGGTACTAGTTTTCTTTCTTATAACCAAACTAACATACATATATGAATATGGACGCAATTTGAAAATTAAAAGAAAAATAAACAAAACAATATTTTTAAGGGATCATTTGGAACGATACGCATGTTCTAGTTAACTAGCTAGTTCGGCATTGAAGAACAGGGATCTTGTTCCTGTGTGCTACCCTATATTATATTACAAACCAAAAATTTAACATGCGATTAGATTGCCCTATAAATATATATTTATTTAAAATACTTCCTCAATTATCATGAAATAAGAACCTGTGTATAGCCTTGATGTTATGCTATGGGCCTCAATATCCTCCCATCCATGGTTTTTCATGGCCTAATAAAAGTGGTTATAGAAAAACCCCTAACATACCCTTACTTTACCAAAGACCTTAAAAGTTTTACATTAGAAGATAACTAATTCATATTTGAATAAATCCCATTTTATTTTATAAAGGTACGGTCACATTAGGTAAATGTTTGTTTCAAATTAGTTTGCCCGAACATAAACAAAATTTTTCCAAAGCAATATGAAATTTATTTTATGGTCACATTACTCACATTTATTTTCCCATTTTTGTTTGTTCAAACATACAATAAATATAGTCAAATAGGCAAATAGGAAAACATTTTTTCTCATCGGTCACATTTGAAAAATTATTTGTCTTCAAAAATTATTTCATCAAACTGTCTAAAACAATAAAATTATTTTTATTGAAAATATAATATAGAACATGAAAATTTTTTGATTTGTGATGTAGAGCAGCTTCGATTGCTTTTTGGAAAAGAAAGAAGAAAAGGTAAGACAATGGCATTGCCATCGGCAGAGACTGTTCTCGAGCATGTGTGTTGCCCCCAATACCACCAGCGCCAAGAACGTAAAG
Source organism: Protophormia terraenovae (assembly GCA_951394005.1). Classification (NCBI taxonomy): domain Eukaryota; kingdom Metazoa; phylum Arthropoda; class Insecta; order Diptera; family Calliphoridae; genus Protophormia; species Protophormia terraenovae. The sequence goes on from OX596077.1 coordinate 68,706,032, forward strand.
ATCCCCCTGCTGCCGCTCATTTTCTGTACTGAGCCTCATCAAGAGGGCCTCATATTTTCCGTATTTTTCCATTCTTCATAACCTTCTTGGGAAGGTCAACCAGCAACTTCTTAAACACCACCTCCCTAAAATCGCACGTGATCTTCTTCACATGGCCCACCCATCCGTTACCCTCTACCGACGTGGTGGCCTTCTTCCTAGGGTGCTCCGTTCTACGCGTCTTTTCGGCAGCTTTGCCACAGGAAGCAGCAGCACCCTTCGTCCCACATTCATCACATTCATTTAGTTCACACTATCGCAAAATAGCCAGCACTGACAACATAACGTCGTCATACTGCAAAAGGTAACATATAATAACGTTTTTGCTACACGAGTTATTCGCAGTTAAGGATCCAAAAATCAATTTTTTTAATATATCTCGCTTATTATGCATCATACGTGTTTTTACTACATCATCTATAGAATATAAAATTTGCAACAATTTTGCTAAACTAAATATTTATGTACCATCTTGTAGTGATAGTCCTTTGATTTGCTCAAGTATGTGCACGAAGTCTTTTCATTTTATTATTGTAATTTTACTCCCTTGCCTCTTTGAAAATTTTACATTTTCGGACACCCTAACTTGAACCACAAAAAGTTTTTTCGACAATATATGCAATAGAAGATAAGTAAGTATCCTTAGAAGATGGTTTGAAGTAAAATTGTAATACTTTATCGCCCTGCTACACAATTTATTCACGGTTAAAAGTGCCAAAAATCATTAAAATCCTTTTGTATACATATAAAGTGACTCGAATGCATGTAGAATCAGTACGCGTTAATCATTTCATGTGAGGGGCGCGGAAGTTATGGCGGTTTAAAGTTGAACATATAAAAATTTTTACAAACTAGAAGTTTATGTACAATTCTGGTCAAAATTACACGTAATATCAAAACCCTACTGAATTATTCAAATAAAATTTATGATATTTTCAATGTTTGATGGTATTAATGCAGTATATTTTAGGGTTTCCAAGTAAAATTTAAAAAAAAATTCTTTTCAATAAAAATCGCGTTTTTTTTAAATTTTGTGAAAAATTTTGATTGAATCTAAGTCATTTCTCCATATAATGATCAAAAATATATTTTGTTAGAGTTTATTACATAGAAATGCTTTTGAATATTGTGATCCATAAAATGTTTATCTCTCAACATTTTTTGATGCACCTCCGAATTTTTATTAAGCATAACAAACACTTACTAATTATGTCAATTATAATTAATTCCATGCTGTCCATACGATGTGCCTTAGCGAAATGTGTTTTGACAAAAGTGTCCCGTTTTCAACAATCAACGACATATGACTTAAATTTATGATCCCAATCAATTATATTTATCGCCACTCTTATATCCATGTATCTAATATTTGTCTAAATTGCAATTTTCTATATAAAAATACAAAAGCAAAAAGTGAAATTTTTGCATAATTTTCAAAAAGTCCCTAAAATTTTTGTATTAGATTTATTTTTAATGCTCCTCCGATTTTGTTATGCAAAATGGCAAAAAACTAAGTTCACGCAGTAATCCAAGCAATTCCATATGAAAATTTCAAAAATTTTCGCTCTTGTTTTTCAAACCTTGAGACTATATACTACGTTGACTATTTCGGTGATGCAGCGCAAAATACGTACAATTACAACAAATATAAATCCTTATCCAAAATTTTGTATTCCGTTGGGGGGCGCACAGATCGCGCCCAAAAAACTGAACAATTTAAAAAACCAAAAAATTTTGTCATCAAAACTTTACTACCCTGTATTTAATTGTTGAAAGTCTGCACAAATCAACGATGGTGCAGAATTTATCTGCAAAGTCTGAATAGTTTACTTATGATAGAGTAATATCAAAAAGTATAAACGCGCGAACAAAAATTGTAGAAGAATGGTAAAAACTTAAGTAGTTTTTATCAGTTTTTCTATATTCTTGAACTTTGAACAACAATCATGGTTAGAAAAATAAACCTATTGTGCTAAAATTTTGCACTCTATTAGTTTCAAGTCTTTTAAGTTCAGATCTGTAACTAGTTTGTTTTAAATATCATTACCACAAAAGTTATTAAGGATTTAACTCAGTTTCAGCCAGGTTAAAATTTTTTGATAATTGCCCATATAAATAAACCAAAAATAATAAATCAGAAACAAAAAAAAAAAAAAAAAAATTAGAGACTTTGTTTTGATTTTAAACAATGATATTCTCTTTCATTAATGAGAGAGTAATAAAAAAAATTCATGTAATGAACTCTCGAATAATAATTTCTTTGTTTATGATTATTATTAGTAAAAAAAAATATGAATGAAAAATATCAAAAGAGACTTACAAAAACAATTGTCCAACGCAGCATGAAGGCCTTCTGCATCGTGATGTCATTTGCTGACAGCGTTTGAAAAACTAGACTCCAATTAGTCGTAGCAGCAAAATATAACTAAAATTGGAGTTTAAGAAATGTTTAAAACTTGTAGTCGTTCATTTGCTTAAACTACAGCTACCTTCACTTTTTGGTAGCAGTATTTTTAGTTGTAGTCAAAAACTAAATTCTGAAAGTATTGTAGCTTTCGCAATTTTATTACTGCTGCTATCTTGAGATATAAGTATTTATATTCATAAAAGAAAACTGCTGCATTCTTTGTTTAGTTTTAAAAGTAGTAAATAGAAAGCAGAGGGAGCAGCAGAGGGAGTACAGAGGTAGCAGTAAAGGTAGCAGTTGAAGTAATTTAATAAAAAATTAAGTAGCTTAAAATATCAAAATTAAAAGTAATGTAAAAAGTTGATTATTTATTTCTTCTCTAGCTTTTATAAACATTCGTACATTGCCCTCCATTTTACAAATATTTTAGAGTTATCATATGGGTTGCCAATATATTATAAACAATATTCAAATTAGAAACAAAATAAATACGGGATTTTGTTCCTTACTTACGAAATGTAGTAAATTTCAGTTTTAAAGCATTATTTCTTTGGCGGAAAACAAAATGAAAACATGGATGTTTTTGTTTTTAATTTATGTAATTTCAGTCTGATTTATAAAATTTTAAATATTGTAAGAAACTTTTTGAAACTTTTATATGTATTTGTAAAATATTAACACTATACTAAACATTTGTTTATGAACCGATTTTATTAAACTTATAAAAAACTTATTTCTGCCAAATTTCATTAAAATATTCCTATTTTTAAGGAATTTTTGTATGTTAAAACTCTATTATGGAGGATCAAATTCAATAGGCTTTGTCTTTGTGTAAAATAATGATATGTAGCAAATTTCATCAAATTGTTTCCAAAATTTCGATCTGTATTTTTCGCACAAACTTTACATGGAAAGCTGACCAGATCGGACGATAAATCAACTTAGAAAATTATCCTGAGTCGATTGGTATTATTTTTCTTATGCACAAACACATAATGTGGCAATCACCTATGGTGGTGTAGTATATACCAAATTTAAAAAACCCATGTAAGGCATATAATCCAAAACTAAAATTTTATAAATATATAAAGTAGAAAAAATTTCCTTTATATTTTAAAGGAAATTTTACAAATTAAATAATACACACACATTTTATAAAAATGGTAACCTTGTAAAATCAAAACCCAAATAAAAGCTTATGATTTAAGTCTTATGTGTTCTTGATGTTCTTTGTTTATTGCTGCTCCTAAAACTACTTTTTTTGCTACCTATTGACTACCTTCTCTGGTAGTTTCCATCTACCTCTTTTTTAAGTATTACCTACACATTGAAGGTAGCAGTAAAAATAAAAAATATTGTAAGAGAATTAGTTATAAAAATTAGACTACAAATGGAGTGGTAGTCAATTATTTTGTTTTTAAAACTACTGCTTCATTTTAACTACGTGTTTTTTAGTTTTGTTTTTTTTTTCAAGTAGCAGTAGTTAAAGAAAGTGTTAGACTACAAAAAATTACAATTGCTTTGGCTACCACTACTAACAATTTTCAGTAGTTGTAGCTTTAGCCAATCCAAAAAACTTGATATCAGTTGGAGTTTTTCAAACGCTGTTTGCTGATTGATTTTGTTGTAATTGATTTGGTAATTTTAGTATAGGGTTAGCAGGTAATAGTATAATTTAGAGAAATTATGTGTTAATGATCATTAAGGTAATTTAATGTCAGTTTAAGATAAACATAATTATTAGTTTCATATAATGTTTATTATTGTAATATAAAATTCATAGTATTGCTATTAATTAGTTGTTAACATAATTTGTAAATATGTTTAAGATTTATAGAATATTTTTTTTTGTTGTTTAAGAATAAGAGCCCATTTACATTGGGGATTTCCCTTGGAAAAAATCACTGCAACTTTTATGTTTGTAGGCAAGAGGTGTAGAAAAGCAAGCGGGGTAAGAAAAGTTGCACGTTGTCGCAAAGCTAAAAATTTCGTGAAATTTTATCAATTTTATTTTTAATTTTTCTGATTTGTTGTTTTTTGTCAAACATTTTTTAAAAAAGTTCACAATACAAATTTAAATGTGTAAATGTAGAAGTGATTTCGAAGCAACTTGAAAACAAAATATCATAAAAAACGCTGCTATAATCCCCAATGTAAATAGGCTCTAAGTTTTAGTATTTTAATTATTAGATTTTTTTTTAATAGTGTTGTTTCGTACAAAAAAAAAAAAAAAAAAATAAATAAATAAATAAATTTGTTGGAAGGATTTATATTGAAAATTTTTAGTAATATATGTATATCGACCATTCCAGGAAAGAACGCCCGAAAAAGTATATTTTTTTACTTGATGGCTTTCAATTTCGATAAAAATTTGTATACATAAACTCCATTAAGCCTTTTATCAATTTCAGTTTTCAGTTCTCTGAAATTGCAAAAACTCGCGATTTAATTTCGCTTTTTAATTTTCTCAAAAACCAAAAAAAAAAAAAAAATTCAAAAGTATGTAACTTTGAATAGCAATATCTCTGGGAAGACTTTGTGAATTATAATCATTGATTTAAACGGCCTTAAAATTTCGCATATGGCGGCTTTACGACAAACATTTTAAAAATAAGAAAGATTTTTTAAAAATGCATTTTAATGCAATTGTATTTTTTAAATGCATTTTTATTTAAATATGCTTTTAAATTTTTTTAATAATTTAACATAAATGAAAAGTTTACATTAAGATAAAAGTGTAAAATTTTTGGGACGCGAAAATCGTATATGCATAATCTAATTTTTATAAAAACATGTTTAAAAATAAAATTTTTTCTTGTTTTTGGAATTTTCTGTAAAATTTGTATAAAAGTTAACAAAATATAAAAAGTATGCAATTTTAAATATTCATATCTCTTGAAGTTATTGATGTATTTCTGTAATTTAAAAAGTATTTAAAAGGCCATTGTATATTTTATGTGTAATTTAGTCAGCATTTCGAAAATCACCTCTTCGATCCATAATATTTTAAAAATATAAATACAGTTTTTAGATGCATTTTTGTTAGTTGCGAATTTATTAAATTTTAATTTTTCCAAAGTGTATTTAAAAATGCTTTGTTTATTATAACTTAAAACAATAAAAAGTCTGATACATAAAGTTTTACCATTTTTAAGGATTTTTTAAAAAAATAACACAATAATTTTTTTTAACAAAATACGTAAAGATACTCATAATACCAGAAAAATATAATTTTTATATGAAAAAATTTTAACTAGTTGAAGAAAAGGGGAAATTATGCACAGTACATGTGTGCGTCCCAAAAATTTGAGATTTTTATTTTAATGTAAAGATTCCATGCTATCCAAATACGGAAAAAAATCAAAAAAATTTAATAGCATATTTAAAGAAAAATGCATTTAAAAAATGCAATTGCATTAAAATGCATTTTTAAGAAGTATTTGCATATTCATGTTAAAGCTGATATAATTACAATTCAAATGCCGTTTAAATCATAAATTTCCGCAAAGCCTTACCAGAAATATTGTTATTTAAAGTTGTATACTTTCGAGATTTTTTAGATTTTTTCGAAAGTGAAAAAGCGAAATAAAATCGCGAATTTTCTGAATTTAGCGAATCTGAAAACGGAAATATTTATAGACACCCATAGATCTTATACGTATAAAATTTTATAAAAATCGGAGGACACTTGGTATATTTTTGGGCGTTCTTTCATGGAATGAACGATATACACACAGAAAAAAGATTGGTTGGAAAATGGTTACTACTATCAAAATTCAAGAAGATTAAATAAAATTTTATCTTATTTAATGAAAATATGTAAATGTAGTAGATTTTTCATAAATATAATAATATTTATATATTCACGATGTTATATTAGTCTCTGTAGGAAACAATATAGTTGTGGTAACCAATCATTTAGTAATTTGTTAATTCGAGTGTGGTAACTTTTATAAATGTGTTTAAGTACAATATTTTTCGGTAGTTACAACTGATATTCTTTTACAAATCGTATTTAAGTTCCCGTTATGACTTTTCTATCGTAATATTAAATAAATTCGGTTGCAATTAAAGATAAACTAATATTGCATTTTGACGTTTTATAAATAATGCGAAATAAAATTATTGTATAATTGAAAATGTGTGATGAAAAACAATTCGTATTCAAAGAAATAGATGAATTTATGGAATACAATTAAAAATATAGCAATAATCTTAACAAAGGGCGATATGCTACATGAGTAAGTTCATAATATTATATATTTATAAAAAAGTAAGTTAAGTTTTTTCTTTACATTTATTGCATTTGGTGAACGGACCAGGATTATGTATTTCGCAAACTAATACCAACAAGGAAGATATTGTCTTATACATTTCGAAGAGTGTTTATTACATTATTCAACATGTAAATGTCCAAAAAGTTGATTCTATTTGGAAAAAAGTTTTATCTGAAGATTCATCTTTACATTTTTTCTTTGATGTATTTGATAAATCGACGAAGCTTGTTTGAATCCCATAATATTTTAAAAGATAAATATTGTCTTTATAATAAGTCTTATATAAAATTCTAAAGTCCTTTTGCTTAAATTCTACAGGATCATATACAATTTGGTATAAACGATTCTAAATAGTTCTTCTGGAAACAAATAACTAATCCTTCGGTGGTACTTAAGGCTCTCGAAAATTGATAATAAATACGTTTGAAATTGTTTTTAAAAAATCTTTGTAAATTAAAATTCATTATAAAATAAGTTTATGCTGAAAATTTTTAAATGAAAATAAAATAAACTAAAAATATGATTTTGACATTTCGTTCTTAGTATAAAAATTCTATTTTAGGAACCGAATTTTTAGGCATTGTTTCAATTGTGTCTACCGTTAGTTTTAATCATTATAATTGAAATTTTTTTAAAGCTAATAATTAATTGTTATATGTAAATGAAATATTCAATAATCGTAACAGTTTATTGTGATAGTTGGTGCAACTAACCAAATTCGTTTGGCTAAAAATTCGGTTGTCATAACCAAACAGTATTCTCTGTGTAGTTTTATAAAATTTGTTCAATAATTTTTATATCATAAATAAGGTATGACGATAGAATTTATAGAGTTAATAAGGTGCTAATTATAAGTTTAATTATTCTCTAAAGCTTAGGATAGTGAATTTAGGTGTATATGATTAGGTATATTTAGCAAGCAGATATGATATAGGTCTTGTTTTTAATATGATTATGTATTTTGATGTAATTAGGATTAAATTTTAAGGTAATTATAGAATATTAGGGATATGTATAATTAGTACGTGCAATTGACTGGCGAAAACTTGGTAGATAAAATGGAATCACAATCTTAATTTGCGTGAGCTTGAAAATTGGTTCTTGTTATACAGATGATTATGAATTATTCGTTGTAAAATATATATAAGCTGAAAACTGGTGCTTTCCTTTCCTGGACGACTTCCGATTAATGTAATGCACATTTACAGCGTACATGCGGTCGTACTTGACCAGTGGGAAATAAGGTACACAGAAGTTTTGGTGAAACAAAATCGGTGAAAACTTTTAATACGTTTCATGTTTTCCTAGTAAATTTCAAAAAACTTATTACTCGGAAATGAAATTATTAGGGATAATAAATAAAAATTTACCTTTTTCTTCCTTAAGATTCGATATAGGAATACCAGAGGAATAATTCCTCGGAGTAGTAGGTTTTCTTCTCGTATATGAGGATTTTATTAGGTAAAACCCCAAAATAAATTGTGAAAATCTTATTACCACTTGAATTAACCAACTTTTAATATTTATATAAATTTAATTTAATTTCGCGAATGTTTCATTACATACACATGGATTATATAATCAAAATCAGAACCACGTTTTAATCTTTAATTAGTAAGAGGTTTATTTTTTTATCACCTTCTTTATTACGTTGTTAAATTTGAAAAGACTGTAACTTTCCATGATCTGAAATATTACAACTCTGCTTAAATTTTGGTTTTCTTGTTCCCTCATATTCCCTTTTATTCACTCAATTCAAAGCTGAGCTTAAAATTAAGCTTAAATTCGATATGCATGCTCTCCTTTTCATTTTATCTGTATGAAAAACAGATGATCAATGAAATCATACATGGTAAATATCAGCGAGAATAAGTGAAAGAAAAAGTACTTTTTGTGGTTAAACATCATTACCAGTGATGGACTTTCCAAACACAGGGAAGTTCCTTCATTACAAAAAAAAAAAAAAAAATAGTAATAAAAAAATTTTACTACAAACATAACATTCATTAATGATATTTTCATGAATGAATATGATATTGTTATACTATTATAACAAACATTCTATTTTCTTCTCTTAATCTCCTATGGAAATACACAAATTTAATTAATACTTCGAAGAGAGTGACAAAACAAAAGTATAATAAAAAAAACATATATGATTAAAATTAACCCTATAGCTACCTATATGAAAATGTATCAACTGTAAATAAAAATAATTGTAAGTGAGAATTGAAATATTACAACTTTGAAATCTGTGCTCTATAAAATAATCGAAAATATTAAAAAAAAAAATGCAAAATGGCGGAAACAATATGGCGTCCAAAATTTTTTGTTGCTGTATCTTTCTAAAATTAAGTTTTCTGTTTGTTTTTGATGTTACTGAATTCAACAACAAACATTAAAAAATCAAGTAAGAAAGTTTTAGTCGGTCTATTCCGACAATATAACCCTACACCACGCAATGGTGTACATTAAAATGATTTCCGAAATTTTCGAAAATTTACCTAATATGAAATTAGTTTATATGATTTTTACTGATTTTAAAGTTAATTGTGTCAAATATTGCTATTGCACTGTAATTTATGTTCGATTTTGGGAGTTATAGTGATTTTCGAAAGTGGGCTTTATATGGGAGCTATGCCTAATTGTGGACCGATCTTCCTGATATTTTGTACTATGATATAACAATGTATTAAATTTATTTATACTGAATTTTATTGAAATAGTGATATAAATAAGGAATTTATAAGTGTTAAAACCTTTTCGTGGGGTATTTGTATGGGAGCGAGTTGAAATAATTGACGAATCACGACAAATTTCCATACTGTTTTTCTTCTTTTAAATAGAGATAGAAAATTAACTGCATCTATAACTATATCGAAAGTATCCATTTTTGTGTAAAATACACTGGATAATTATTTATTTGAAAAAATATCTAAATGTTTTCTTAAAATTTATATTATTTTAATATCTAGGAACACTATTATAAATTTGTGCGATATGATCATTTATCATTTGGAGCAAGTTTGGGCAACTTTTTTCAAAAACTAACATTCTATTAGATATAAAAATAGAAAAAATTTGCTTTTATCGGACTGAGGATTTGTGTGGATTTGTTTGGAAGGAGGTTAATATCAAAAAAATTTTAACTTATTTGATTAAAATTAAAAAAAAAATTTACTATATGTATATAATTTAAATTCGGGTTATTTTTGTTATAATTGCCGATTTAGATGTTAATTGATGCGAAAAAAATCTCAGCTTTTGTCATAAAAATATCTAGCAGAAACCAAAAAATGGCCCTTAAATAAAATTAATTTCTAACAACCTATTTAACTTTGGATTAAAATGGAAGGAAATGGTGTAGATGGATAATAAAAAAAATTCGGAAAACATGCTTTTAAATGTTTCTAATAATTTTCCATAGTCGTTATTTTCAAATTCTTAAAAACGACTTATGGACAAAAATCTATCTCTCTGGCCCTCTGTGCTGGTCAACCAAAAAATCCTCCCCCAAAGACGAATAGTTAAACTTGATGCATTTTGATGTGCTTAACACGAATCTGCTATCAGTTTTTTTCCATCAGCTCTGAATTTTTTTATGGGACTGTCTAATATTTTACCAATAGTAAGGTCATTACTCCAGTATATTTCCTCATAACGCAAGAACGGTGTATACGATTGACATAAGTGATACACCAAAAGATGCGGACTAAAAATATTTTCAAATTATTTTTTTATGTGCTCAATAGTTTCGGAGTTATTTTGAAATAAATGTCCGAAAAAAGCATCAAAAAAAAAGCATCACGTGCTGATTTTTTTTTATGGGCATGACTAATATCATCACCTTATTCAGCGGTCAGACTATAAAACTCGAGAATAGTTTGACCAATTTGGACTATAACTCAAGAACCGATTACACGATTTTGATAAATTAGGTTTGTCAACATAAATATTTCTTGATTAAAGAATTTCAGAGTTATGGATTAAAATTTTCACGATTTTTCAAACTTTTCTTTTAATTTTTTTTTGCTACTATTAACCGAATAACTACGGAAATATTAACTGCACAAAAAATTAGTAAAATTCGGCTCAAAGATAATTTAAATTGCTATCTACTGGAGATTAATTTATCTTAATTGGACAAACCGTTCTCGAGTAATACAAGTGTGACTGCCTAAAGGCGGGGTCATAGTAGTCATGCCCATAAAAAAAAATTGATACATGTTAAAAAAAAAAAAATAAAAGCTGATTCTTATTTAGCATGTTAAATTCCATAAATTAAATTCCATTTATCTTAGACGAACAGGTATGCATGGGCATCCTATAGTTAAGTAGACACACTAGTGGGCAAAAAAAAAAAAAAAAAAACTGTGAACCCAATTATGATTTGTGCATCAATTTTTATGATACGGTACTTTATTTACTCGTAGTTTTGCCAGCTTTGAGATAAAGGTGATAAACTGAAACATTTTTGATGTTTTTACTTTGAAAAAGAAATTTTAGTAAAAAAAAATAAATCTTGAATTTAGCATGAACAAATTTTTTTCGGACACTTATTTCGAAATATCTCCTAAACTATTAATTGGATAAAAATTTGTTAGTAGACCTACTTAATGATAATGATTCCGCATATTTTGGTGTATCATTTATATAAATCGTACATACCGTTCTGGGGTTATAGTGAAATATTCTCGAATAATCGGCTTATCGGCAATATTAGACACTCCCATAAAAAAATCTCGACCTGATGGAAAAAACTGAAAGCAGATTCGAATTTAGCATGCGGAATTCCATCTAGTCCACATATTTTTTTTTTGAAGGAGCACGAAAAAAATTTATTTTGTAGACCAGTGTTATCGTACAACTATTTTATTTTATTTTTTTTCTTAAAGGAATAATTTCCGAAAATCATATTTCCAAAATTGTTAACGTATTAACAGATACAATGAAATTAATTTCGTATTAAAACATTTCCTTATGTGACAAAAAAAAAAAAAAAAAAAAAAAAAAACAATAAAGAAAGAAAGAAAGGGGGATGTGACATGTTTCAAATACACGGAACAACCCTGTTTATTAAACATATTTTAGAATCATTCAGATTTCATACAATAACAAACATTTCCGCAAACTTTAACATGTTTTACCACAATTAAATTAGTATCGTTTTGACATATATGTCACTGTCTAAAAAGTTTTGATACTACCCACGTACAAAAACAATAAAAACTACATTCATTTTCTAATATGTGAGTGTCGAAAGTTTGAGAAGACATCAACAAATATGTTTTCTCTTTAGGTTTAAATGCGTGTAAGAAACTTTTAGATTTTAGAAAAAAAAAGAGCAGGAAATGATGCCGGAAATAGGAAACTAAGAAGTAATGAAAGCAACTAATAGCTCATTTAAAGAAGAACAATCACATGTCTTTGTATATACATATGTATGTACATGTGTACAAATAAATACATGCAATGAAATTAATCCATACTAAGCAACATTTACACCCAATGAATCCGGAAGCTTAAGCGAATAAATGAATCAACTAATTTGTGACTTACACAAATACCATACATATATATATACATATTTTTGTCAATTAAATATTATAAATTTGTATTATGGTTTTCTCATATATACATACACATGTACAAATATGCACATCGGCAATGACGAACAAAACGTTGACATGAAATTAACGTAAAATATAAAATTAATATAAACATATATAATATGAGTCATGTCATTTAAAGAAAAACACTATTTCAAATTACAAATTTGTACCTGGACTCTCTAAATTTAATGATATTTCTTATAATTAATATATACGTCAAAACTAATAATGACAAAAAGTTTCTGAAAATTTTGTCAAGTTATTCGAATTAACCATTTTTAGAGATATTTAATCGATATTTTATTATCTTTTACTGTAAACCTTAATGAGGACTTATGTATGCTCAAAAAGAGATATCCGCAGATTTCAACAAATATATATATATATATATATATATATATATATATATATATATATATATATATATATATATATATATATATACTTTTTTGCATTTTTATTTTGGGGTTTACAAATTATCCTGCAAAAACTGCCATTGCCAAATAATGAGTTGAAATGCTTTATAATAATACTACACTGGAATTGACATCTGCGTCTTGATAATACAAAGCAATCGTTATACCTTACACCATCATAGGTGGTTGGGGTATTATGTGTTTTGGCTGATGTTTGTAACGCATAGAAAAAGTTACTCAACACCCTTAAAGTATAACAATCGATTTAACGATGTCCACCCGTCCGATTTGCTAGACGGCTAGCCGACTGGCTGTCCATGTAAACCTTGTGCACAAAATGCAGGTCGCATCTTTGAAGATATTTCAATTCAATTTGGCAGGTGGGACTTTTATGATACAAGGACGAAGCCTACAAATTGGTACAAATGCCACCCGAAATTGAGTTTCAACACTCAAAAATGCCTTAAAAATAAGAATTTTTTAAAGAAATTCGGTGAAAGGAAGTTTCGTTTAAGTATCAATTTTTTCAATTTTCCGAAAACCACTTTAACGTTCATAAATCCAACAAAAATGTTAGTATAAAGTTAATATTCGACATAAATAAGTTATATGTAAGTATAAATCATAAAAAATTTTATACAGATCGTTCTATAATTTACCATAGCTCTCATATAAGGGCCACTTCAGAAATAGCCCAAAAGTGCATAAAATCATGATCAATGTAGTATCAATATAATATTATGTATTCGTATATTTTATTTTACACTTAGTAAAAGTAACGGTCCACAATTGGCCACAGGTGTTTTATAAGTCCCCTCCCTGAGTTTTGATTTATATATAAATTTTATTTTCTTCAAAAATTTGTCTATTAATTTTTATTTTTTTTTTTTTTTTGACAATAAAAAAGATCGAACAGAATTTAAAAAAAGCTTTAGCTAATTAACGCAATTTAATTAACTTTTTTAGCAAATTTATTGAGAGATTTTAAATAATATTTTGTTTTTGTGAAAATATTTTGATAATATCCATTATTTCTATAAAAAAAAGTACTGGATTAGTTCAAAATATAAAATATTTATAAATTTACAAAATATTTTTTGACAAAGCAATCTCATTAATGTGTTGATAACATTCGGTGTTAATAGTGAATCTGATCCGTATGTGTTTAAAATAAGCACTTTGTGTCCAAATAACACAGGTCAACAAAATCGCGAAAAAAAAATATATATATACACTTGCATTTTGAGTCTCGAGATATCAGTCAATGAAATATCTTAAAAATTGAAAAACATCAGAAAAAAAATTTCTTAAAAAAACAATTTTTTACATTTTAAAACATAAATATTTCAGTCGCTTATTATTAAATCGAAACTGTTATTTCATAAACTTAAAAATTGAAAAAATAATTAAATTTAATTTTGAGCAAATTTTTTCCAACTAACTTCAAGTAAAAAAAAAAAAAATAATAGTTTAGCAATGATAATTGCGGTATATGATACATGAAATAAATAACAATGTCATTATTCTACCATTGGCCAATTGTTTGTTGAATCGTTGGTAAAAACTTCTGAAAACTAAATAGCTAACACACTGCCAATATATGTATATCTTTTTTAACAGCATTTTCCCAAAACTACGAAAATACGAAATTTTCTTAACATTCGAATAATGAGAAATTAAATGTGTTACCAAATAACGATTTTTCGCTGATGCTAGCCAACGACTTATTTTGGTTTAAATAGAAGACTCCGTTTCAGATTCACATTGTTTTATAAAAAATTGTGATATTAAAAAATCCTGTTATTGAAAAGCCAAAATATTTACTTGGAAAATGTATAAAAACAATTGAATTCAAATTAATTTTTTTTTTTTTTTTTGTAAACATTTGTGGCTACAAAATTATAGATACTCTCTCCGATAATATACACAGAAAAAATATTTCAAATTATTTTTTAATAAAATGATTAACTAACACTATATTGGATTTTAATTATATTATTTGTTAATATAATTAACTTTCTAATTGGTTTACATTTCTTAATAAATTAACAGTTCTTAAAAAAATATAAAGAAAAATTAAAAATTTGTCTATAAAAATATAAATATAAAATAAATTTAAGTCAATTTCCAACAATTTTCAGCTCATTATATCTATTAAAAAAAGCTGTTATAATAAAATCAATTATTCTAGTTAATTAGTACTATTATTTTGATGATTAGAGTAAAATTAATATAAGCAATTTCGTAATTGAAGTCCATTGTTTACTTTTTTCTGTGTATGTTTACTAAGCAATGGAATTGTTATGGTAATATCACCATTTTTCAGAAATAAATTAAGTAATTCCAAATCTAATAATATTTATTTAAAAGGCAGTATTTATAAAAAAAGAAAACATCAGATTTTTTTTTTTTTGATTATCCACAGCCATTCAATGATATGGGCTTATATGTCGTTAAAGATTTAGAACAAAAAGAAATTAAAATAAATATGGTAGATGTTAAATGTACTCTTACTAAATTTCAGAATGAAACAATTGTTATTACCAGGGAAACCACAATATACAATTGCATGTTTTTTCCTGGACGTCGAATGAAGTTTTATTTAAAAACGCATTTATTTTTTTGTTCTCATTAGTTTTTGGTATTTCTTAAGGATATCTTAGTGAATTTATAAATATAACATAAATAATTCCTATGGGTAATAAAGTTTGTTAAAAAATAATAATATTCTTGTTGAATGAAGCGCCACAGGCGAAAATTTTCGTTAAATATAAATACTTTCGATTTTTTGTGCGAGTTAAAATACAAAAATGCTTAAATTAATGATTTTGTAAAAATAAAGTTAGTAAATTTATAGCCTTTTTAAAGCTATATTAAGAATGAAAAAAGGCTAGAAAAAAAGCTAAAAGCAAAATAAAAAGGCTAGATGTAGCCATAAAAAGGCTAAAATGGCAACACTGGTCCCATGCCAAACTACTGGTGAAACTTATATGTCCAATTCAAAACTACTGATGGGACAATATGTCCCACCCCCAAATCTCTTTTCAGGGTAGTGGCACAAAAAAATGCAATATATATGTTTAATATGCTTATGCACGGAACCAAAAAGGTACATAAATACAATGAAAAATTTCACTGTTACAATGAATTTGTGCACTAATTTTGACCCTATGTACAGGTTCATTGAAACAATGTATTGCCATACATTAATATTAAAATTCAATGTACATATTTATTGATTAAATTTATTCTTACATTGAATCAATGAACTCATTCATTAAATAAAATAAATAATTCCAGTGAACAGTACATTGATTTTAATGAACTCATAATTTGTCCCAATGAAACTATACATTAAAAATGTATTATAATAATAGGCTTGTTCCGTATTTTTGGTTTTTATTTTATATTAAATTAAATAATTAAATTATATGATATAGAGTTAATATAAGAAAAAATTAAATACAAATATAAAAATATTACATTTCACTAAAAAATGTAAGTAAACAAAGTGCATGTTACAGATGTGATCGTGTAATAGTAATTCCTGTTGTCCTCTATATTGCTCAATGTTGGTATGGAATATTCATGTAGATGCCACATTAATATAACAATAGCATTATCCTGAACAAAATAAGTTTATAAATAAAATTTTTGAAATTCGTTCAATTGCTTAAAATATTTGAACTAGTTACCTTTAAATCTTTTTTATCTATAGAAATTCCCTTATTTTGTCGATCATCAGATGTAGCTTCCAAATCTTGTCTGTAAAATATTTTTATAAAGAATTCAATTAAAATATTTCATATATTTATGTATACATACGAGTAGAATCCTTTTGGTTTTGAAATCTTAATATTTTTTGAAACCCTGGTATTTGGGGCTAATAATACATTCTTCTGCATCTTAGTGGTTTTATCTACATAAATATAAATGAAATGTAATATTTAAAAACTGTTTAAAATCATAAACATTATTAAACTTACGTTTTAGGAAGGCAAGTCTCCAAATTCCTGCTTTTGGGTAATTCATTTAATTTGTTGTATTCAATTATGCTGCTCGACTTCTGCTTTGAATTATATTTATGTATTTTATTAATTCGATTTATAACTAATTTACTTTTTAATTATTTTCGTTTTTAACACAACAAAGATTTTTTTTATTATTATTATTATTTTTTTCTTTTGTTTAAAACGCGTCATTTCTTGTTAAGAGATAAAAGAAAACTGAGTTGTATTTGTTTTCGTTTTACTTTATTTCCCGTTAGAAAGCATTTATTAAAATAAAATAAATATAATTTAATGAAATATTTCATTGGTTCAATGCTTTTGTTCATTGTGTAATGATTCTTCTTAATTAAATCCATGTATTAGTACAATGAATAAATAATTTAATGAACTAATCCATTAAATCAAATAACCGATTTAGTTATTGTATTAAGAAATAAATTTAATGAATGATTTCAATGTAATGATCATAATAGCGTTAATTTTTTCATTGAATTTTAATGAATGTTTTCATTGAAACAATAAATTCGTACATAGAATTAATAAATTCTTGGAAAAAATTAATGAATTTCATTTAATGTACTTCATTCATTGAAATTACTTTTTTCAGTGCATCAGTTAAACTAACCCCAATAGTTAGAAACTAATTATTAGTCTACCGTACCGAAAGGGTTAATTTGAAAATGTGTCTTTTACTGTAGCGTATTAGTAATATTATTTATAATACGTATGACCATATTTTTATAGTACAAGTGTTCTCAGGACCGTAATGATTATGGGTTTTAAAATAAAACTCAACCTATAATGATTATTTTTGAGTTTTATTTGGATTATTTTGTGAGTTTTATTTTTTTATTTTTTATATTTTTTTTTTTTTTTGCTTACAAGATCAAACTTAATATGAGAAATTAAACTTACGCAATTGTTAGTAAAAAGAATAATATTTTGTCATATATTAGATTTATTCACCAAAAAGCAAGTGTGATGATGTTTTCCTTATAAATTTTTTTAATAAAAATTTGTTGTTTAGTTTTTGATGAAGAATGCATCATCACAAAATATTAAATATATTAATTATGATATAAATTATTTACTTTTTTATTAAACAGTGTTACCATAGTGATTTAATATTAGGGATGCCAAACAGGACTGGATTTTGCAAATAATGAAATCTCAAATCCCGGGATCCCTTGATTTTTCGGGATTGATATTTCATATGAAAACACATTTTAAATATAAGGAAAAAATAAATTTTGTATACATATATCAATTAAAGAAATTCATTTGTATTTTTAAAAACAAGACATAAGGTTTTTTCGTTTGAAAATAGTAAAATAAATTATAGTGTCAATAAAAAATAATATTTTTATTTTATTTTTTACCTATATTAAGACGAAACCTGGAAAAATTTAAAAAATACGGGAATGTTTTTTTCCTTTGCAAATAATTTTTCACATACTTTCTTATAAAATTTCTTTTATCTAAGAATATGTATTATTTTTAACCTTGTAGAATATCATCAATAGTTAGTGATCATTCATGTAAACTTCAGGTTGATTTGGAAGATGACTTAACGCAATTCGATACCTATAACTTGTATAATCCAACATTTGGCCATTATTTCATCTAGCTTCAATATAATTGTCTTCCCAGAATAGGGTTTGACCATTTAAATCTCCTAAATGTGGCAGAATTCAACACAAATAAAATCGTTTGTAACCTTAAACAATCAAATAAATTTATTTAACATTGGACTATAATTAACAATAAGCCTCATACAAGGACCTCCCCTAATTTACTTAAACGTGCATTAATCAGGCAAAAATATCGAATCGACGAATAAGCACATATTATTTAATACAAATCAATGTATCAATTTTTAAAATGATCAGTCCGTAATTGACCACAGCTCCAATAAACAGTCCCTTTCCAAAGATCATTTAAAGATGTATAAATTAGTATCACAATATAAGTTTTATAAAAGTATAAATCATAAATCTAAAACGTGCAAGACTTCGTTCAAAATTAACCAAAGGTTGCAACAAAAAGTGTTAAAAAAACTAAAGATATTTTCTTATTATGTTTCTAATTAAAATTCAATAGTAATTTGAAAATAAAATATTTTACAAGTTTTGCTCGTAAAAAATATTCAAGTAAAATATGGCAAAAGAGAAAATTATTTTCTCTTGAAATGTTTACTAATTTTACTACTTTTATGTGCATAGAAACGCTTTGCAAGTAAAATACTTGCAAAAAGAGTAAAACTAGTAAGAATATTATACAAACGAACAGACCTATAATGTTCTAATCGATTTTTAAAATATTTTTGAAAATTTTTTGTAAATATTTTAATCTTCCATCTTGCCTTGAGTTAATTTTTTGATTGTATTTTTGTCAGTAAATCCCGAAAATAAAATCCTGGGATTTTTTGTCGTCCAATCCCGGGATTCGTGATTTTGTAATCCCGAAAAATTTTGTGATTTTCGGGATCGGGATTGGCATCCCTATTTAATATAGTACATGTTTTTAAATTCACTTTAATTTTGTTTAAATTTTCGTCCTCTAATTATATTTATTTGCAATTAATTGACTTATTATATTTGTATTATATATTTCTGTAAAAATTATGTAATATGTGTTACGTAGATTTACGAAAATGTTAGTTTTCTGATTGGTTTAACCATGAAGGAACAATATTTGCAATCAGTTTTTAATACGCTACTACTTTTTGTTGTGTTTTGATGAACTGCCACTACAGGATTGATTGGAATTAAAAGTTAGATTATTAGATTCGCATTCGTATTTTCTTTGTTAATTTTTGTAATAAAATCGGGTTCCTCATTGTTTTTTTGTGTTTTGTAGAATATTTTTCAAGATCTCTTTGCGACCCCCCACGAATGTCCTTACGGACCATTAATGAGTTGCGTGCCCTCATTAGAAACCCGTTGTTCTAATACTTATTCCCAAGAAATGCTACATATATTTGAAAGAAATTATAGCGGTTATAATTATAGCACACTATATTCTCTTATGTGGAATCTTCTACTCCCTATATATGTATAGTTTGATTACTTTTTTTACTTTTTACTTTTTACCATTTTGGCGCTCTTTTGAAATTTGGCGATCTTTTCTAATATTTCTTGTCAGTGCGAATCTCAAAGAAAAAAGTAACTAAAAATGCATATAAATATAAAAACCTATATCTTAGTTAGTTATGTACTAATTTGGTTAAATTATTCAGAAAAAAGGACTAAGAATATATACTCTTTCCAACTATTGATGAATGGGATACAAATAAGTTTTAAATCAAATTTGATATTTGTGTGAAAAAAACATTTCTATTTTCATAATTTTGATTCAAATTTACTCCCATATGTTTCTCATTGCTAAACTTAAAGATGTGTATGGAAAATTTTTTTTATTTCCTGTACAATTTACTACAAATAGAAGGTTTTTACTAAGTACTTACAGTCAAACCTACATATACTTATATACTATAAATCCCAAAAGACATTATGTATACAATTTATATGTATGTATTTGTGTTTTGTATTGTCAATATTTTGAAACTTTTTTATTATACTCAAATTAAAAAAAAAAAAAATCAACATTATAAACTTATTATGGTTTATAACTAGTTTCAATTGAATTTGGCTTTAAAAACATTTTCCAAGAAAATCATTTATAAAGTAAGATCTGTAAATATAATGAAAAACTGAAACATGCACACATACATACACACATAAATAAACAATTGTATACTTAGAAACATACGTAAATAAGAAAGTAAGTATTTGTTCATTCACCCATCCATCCATCTATCCATCCGTCCGTCCGTCCATACATAAATTCAAATGTACTCAAAATGGTATTGTAATTGTAAATGTGATTTTGATTGTATTCTCTTTAGTTCAGTTCTGCTGTGTTACTTTGTTGTTTTATCTATTTTGTGAAAGAGGTCAATCTTTTACGAGTACTAAGTATGTACTGAGTAAAAATATTTATGTTCCATGTCCTAGTCTTGTCTGTTGCATTATTCAACAAATTTGTGTCTTACTGACAGTAACGTGGTTACATGGGTTTGTACTTATATATGTGTCAACATTATCTAAAGAGTGTTTAAGTATTAATTACTGAAATAGATTGAATAATAATTAATGAGCTTTTCTTTATTCATGTAAGAATTTTAAATTCATTACAACTTTGTGCAATATTTTATAAATAACTTTTCTCGTTATCAAATGATTTCTTTTAATTAATTAAAAAAAAATCTTGAAATAAGTAATTTTTGAAAGATGTATTTACATATGTAGTTTAACGATTGAAAAGCTTATAAGTATAAAAATCTTTTTTTAATACGATTCTTTAATGGATAAACATACATTCAAATAATATTGTCCACAAAATAAAATCAATTTCGCGCCATTATTTTTGAAATAAAGCTCCCTTAAGAGAAGTGTGTAAGTAATAATGCGTGTTTTTTTTTTTTTTTTTTCATTGATATAATTATGTACATATACATACATACAAATACATACATACATACATACATACATACATACATACATACATACATACATACATACATACATACATACATACATACATACATACATACATACATACATACATACATACATACATACATACATACATACATACATACATACATACATACATACATATGTATATCTATATAAACGTAAGTATTTTTATGAATGTATATGTAAGTAAAACATAAAAGGCAGAATAAATTGTTTTTTATTCTCAATAGACCTCAACTTGTCATTATCACACATTACCTGCAGTCAAAAACTTAAAGCAATTCAATTTTTATAAAGCTAAAATCTGTATTAAAGTGATATAAATAATAGAAACAAAAGCAAAAAATATACAAAGACAAGTGAAAACATTGTGACATTAAAATCGAAAAAAAAAAGACAAAAACTAAAAAGCAACTACACGCATACAGCTGTGAAACAGCTTAAAGGGATATATATATGTATGTGCGAGAATGTATATATGTATGTAATGAAAGAAAGAAAGATTAAGAATGACTTTTATATACATTTACACTCGTCTTTACGCCTCGTACATAATACATATGTGTTTGTTCATGTGTATATGTAGTCATATTGTGTGATTGTATTCATATACATTTGGAAATTATGCCATTCGTATCGCTTGAGGATAAAAAGTGAAGTAAAGCCGGAAAAAACGACACTTAAATTCAAACAAATTTCTTTCTTTCATCTCACTTTCCCACCCTCTCAAAAAGGTCAAATAAATGTTAGAAAAATAATAACGATGATGAACAAGTGGTAAGACACAGAATAAGAAAAGCACTAGCATCAACATAAATTGAGTTAGTTGGGTTAAAACGAAAGCAAAAGGAAAACATAAAGAAAATTCAGCAAAAATAAAAATGTATGAATACAATAGTAAATCAACATTTTTTGATTCGGCCAGCAATGAATAGAATATTTTTTTTCATACTTTATTACTCATGTAAGTATGTTTGTATGTATTAATAATAATGATAAAGACCTACGACAACTTTTGTTTAATATAAAACATTAAAACATTACCCGGCATTGTTCGCAAATACATATACATTAGAGTGATCCCGTTTGTATAAAGAGAAAGTAAGATATCGATGTTCCGAGATCAAATGAAAATTCATCCCGTTTCTCAAATTTTTTTCGTCCTGATATAATACTTTCGTGAGCTAGATAAAAATGAAAAAAGTATTTTTTTCGTTTTTTTTTTTTTTTGATTTTTTATAATTTTTTCAAAGGAACAATATGAAAATTTGGTTTCCCAAGAAAGGCAATTTTTCACCAAAAATTTGAACATATGAATTTATACACATAAATGAGATTTTTATAAGCTTTTAATGATATATAAATAGGTAATTATCACCAAAAATTATGTTAAGAGATGGCCTTGTTTCCTATTTGTTACAGTAAATCAAAAGAAAAAGGCTCTCTGTGTGTTACTTAATTGTTATAATTGTAAACAAATAACATTACCAATTCTTGCGATATCAAATTCCTATTTTGTTCCTTTGGCAGATATATGAAAAATAAATGGAATAAAGAAATGAATAGATAATGTCAAGACTAAAAATTTTTCAGAAATCTTGGAATGAAGTACATTTTTATTTGAGTTGGGAACCTCGTTACTTTTAATTTTCAGTTCACCATAATATACATACATATGGGCCGTTATCAAAAATTGTTTACATAGTTTTTCCCATTCTTCTAAAATTTTTGTTCGCGCGTTTATAATTGGACTTTGCTGATAAATTCTACACCATTTATGTTATTGTGCAGACTTTCAACAGTTAAATACAAGGTAGTCGAGTTTTGATGACAACATTTTTTGGTTTTTTAAAATTTTCAGTTTTTTTTTGGGCGGGGTCTGTGGCCCCTCAACCGAATACAAAATTTGGCATAGGGATTGATACTTGTAGCAATTGTGCATATTTTGCGCTATACCCATTGATGTGCCCGATATAGTCAATGTAGTAGATAGTTTCATATGTAATGGCATGATTTACTGCGCAAACTTAGTTTTTTGTTATTTTACACAATAAAATCGGATTAGCATTAAAAATAAATTTAATATAAGAACTTTATGGACTTTTGAGAATTATGCAAAAATTGCACTTTTTGTTTTTGTATTTTTATATAGAAAAATGCAATTTAAACAAATATTGGATATATAGATATAAGAACGGTGATAAATATAATTGTTCGGGACCATAAAATTAAGTCAAATGTAGTTGATAGTTGAAAACGGGATACTTTTGTCAAAACGCATTTCGCTAAAGCACATCGTGTTTGTTATGCTTAATAAAAATGCGGAAGCGCATCAAAAAATTTCGAAAGAAAAATATTTTATAGACCAAAAAATATTTACTTCTGTTAAAAAAGAATCATAATATTAAATAGCATTTCTTTGTAATAAACTCTAACAAAATATATTTTGATTCAATGTATGGAGAAATAACTTAAATTCGATCCCAATTTTTGGCGAAATTTTTAAAAATTGCACTGTGTGAAGTATTAGTGAAATCGGATATCGTTTACTCGTGCCGCATCGGAACTGAAATTTGTAGAATGCGTTCTTATATGTTGACGTTTACTAAAAGTTGACCTTTTTACCGTTAAAAAAAAAAAATTGTTATTAAGCAATTTGTTTTGCCTCTAATTGTTAAAAAATCATAGTCTTCACATAATTATCTATCTAATAGGATATAAAAAGAGAACGTCAGTTAAAAAACGTTGGAGTTATTATGAATTCCTCGGACCATTCACTATAATTAGAATGCTTGTGTAATTAATAGGGTATCCATTCGAATAATGTTCGTTCGAATAATTTGAATAATTTTTACGAATAATTGTTCGAAGAATTTAAAAATGCTACTTTTCGAATAAAACGAATAAT
Organism: Protophormia terraenovae; assembly: GCA_951394005.1. Taxonomy (NCBI): domain Eukaryota; kingdom Metazoa; phylum Arthropoda; class Insecta; order Diptera; family Calliphoridae; genus Protophormia; species Protophormia terraenovae. The sequence goes on from OX596077.1 coordinate 68,730,242, forward strand.
TTTATTTTTTATTATTATACATCTTTTAGCTTATTTTTTTTAATAATTTGTATAAATATCAGAGCTTCGAAAGAATGAATTCTATTTAGAATTAATTCAAGTATAAACTTAATTCAGCTTATTAAAATTTAATTTAGCATTCTTTAAAATCATTCCCCAAAAAATAATTCTTAGACTTAATTCCTTAGGTTTAACTTTGTATTGAATTAATTCCCTAGAGAATTAATTCCTTAAAGAATTACAATTCAATTTGAATGATTAAATTTTTCTTTAATTCCATTCTTTTACAAAATGAATGAAAAATATGTAGAATTAATTCCCTAAAAAATTAAATTCAATTGAATGATATATTTTTTTCTTTCATTCCCTTCTACTACAAATTGAATGGCAATCTTTTTCTAAAATTCTATTTTTATATATATCTTGAAAATAAGTCGAAAATCAGTGGTATTTTGCAAAAATCAATACAAAATCAACATGGTACAGTCCAGCAACACTCCACATGAAATAGAAATAAAGTCCAAATAAACTTTGGAAAAGCTGCATTTCACAGTTTTAAAGATAAAGAATACTCCTAATATGTTCTCTGTGAGATCTAGGGATAATGAAGCAAGATAACCTGAGTTCATATAACATATGAAATTTAGTAAACGTTCAATACAGAACTAATAAAAATAATAAATATCTCATACTAAATGTGACACACGTCTCGAAACATGTGTGTACATCGTTTTTGCAATTATATAAAATTGTTTAAAATATAAAGAATTAAAAAATAAAACTTTAATTCAATCTAGTACAAATTGAATGGTTGAAAATTTTTATAATTCAATTTGTAATAGTTTGAATTTAAAAAAAAATTTAATGAAATCAAAAGAATTAAGCATTCCCAAAGAATTAATTCATAAATGAATTAATTCTATTATATCAAAAGCTTTAGGAATTAAGCTTCAGAATTAATTACAATGAATTTATTTGAAAGAATTAATAATTCTATATAATTTAATTCAATTTTAAAAAGTGAATTAAAGAATTAATTCTTTCGAACCTTTGATAAATATCTAATATTTTACAACTTCTTTCTTAATTTTTAACTTAAATAATTAAAATTTAATTGCACAAATTTTAATTATTTAAATTGTCTCCAGTAGCTTTTTCACCTAACATATCACACCATGTTGAGTTATCGAAGAAGAAGAAAAATAAGTGTAAGTAATAATTTTTTCAACAATTTCTTTGAAAATAAACTAAAATAAAACCTTCAAATTTAGTGATCAACAAAATTAAAATAATGTAAGTTATATATATATATATACAAATTTAAGAATATATGTATATATATATATATATATATATATATATATATATATATATATATATATATATATATATATATATATATATATATATATATATATATATATATATATATATATATATATATATATATATATATATATATATATATATATATATATATTATGACAGCGGGTGTCATAAATAAGTAAACAAAGTAGTATTTTGAACTCAATTGGTTTTTTTTTAAGTTTTAGATCGAAGATATCAAAAGTAATATATAATTATAAATAAATAAGTAAACATGGCTTTTGATAGCCGTGTTTACTTATTTATTTTTGATACATTAGCGCCAAACGTGTTGGTATAGTGACTAAATATATTTTGCATAGCCCTGGACAAAATTAAAAGGTTTTAGTAATAATTAAGTCCATCAGTTTGGTCAATTATGAGGACTCTATTTTTTTAATTAAGTTTTATGCAATTTCTATTGGTGACACATCTGGACTTTGAGTAGGTCAGTCTGAAATGTTAATTATTTCCTCAGTTATATATTTTGAATCAAATTCATCCTAATTTATGGGTGAATTTTCCTACTATAGAATAAAATCCACAAAAATTAAACAAAAACTTTTTGGAACTTTTAACCTTTTAACAGATTAGGGTTAATCTGGGATTTTATTTTACCTTTGTGTACAACTTTTTTTCTTATTTTATAAATAGAAATGTATTTCCAAACCATTAAGCCCTTTTCGCCGATATTAGGTATTAATTTTCTATACTTAAAGGTTAAAGTTTAAATATTTTAGATATGAACGTACATATAGCCTACATTATATTTCATGCGAATCATAGGTTATTCAATCCAGAGACTTATTTTCTAGATTTTTCATATTTTTAGACATAATCTGCATAGAACGTCATCAAATTTTAGATGTTTTCCGTCTTCATATATTTTTCTGTGATTTGTAAATTCAGACCATAGTTTTAGGACTTCCGGAATAAGTTTTGATAAAAATTTTGAAGCAGAAAGCATAAAATTTTTAAGCTAAATTGATATCTATTCTTTTTGTAGTGATTCTTAAGCGTTTACGAGAGTAATTGCGGTCAACGCGTTCATTGTGTTTGAAGCATTTAACCACCTTGAGTATAAAGTGGCCATTTTATTAAATATTTTTCATATATTTCTATATGTTTCACCTTTTGCGTATTGTATGATAGTTGCTCTTAGTTCTCCTATACTTAATTGTGCGTTATTTGCCATTCTTTAGGTTGAGATTATGGTTAAATTAAAATTTTCTGATTTTATCAAATTTTCTAATATAATCGAAATAGCAAGTTTTTATTTCTCCCATAATGTAACAAATAACTATCTCTGTTGTACTGAAATCAATTTACAACCATAAACTTCACTTACTTTTAATAAAAAATTAAAGAAATTAAGCCAAAAGTTGCTTGTTTACTTATTTTTGACTCGTCCGAAAACGACTTCTTTTCAACTTTCTCTAGAAAGAAACATAAAATGGAATAATATTTGAAAAATTTGTCATCAATGTAAAAGAAAACAAATTGGCTTCATCAAAAACATGTAAATTTTCAAAAATGGACCGTAACATTTGCCGCTTTTTAAAGCGAAACAGAAATGATAAGTTTGTTTACTTATTTATGACACCCGCTGTATATATGTATATATATATATATATATATATATATATATATATATATATATATATATATATATATATTTTACAATGAGCTTTGTATGGAAATACTTTGTCAAGAGCGGTAATGATGCTAAATGAAAAAAATGCCCAAAAATATACAAACGGGTAGGCATCACAGTTTCCCCACTGATTTTTTATTTTTAAGATAAATTTATGTCAACCACATCTTCTTTTTAATATCTATTCTATTCCAGAAAAAATAAATAAAATAAATTTTTAGGGAAGTATTTTTTCATTACTTTCAAAGTATCAATAAGTGTATACTGTCTTGCAATTAGCATCAAAAGATACTATAAAAAAATTCAAATGAATTGTTCTGCTATAAAACGTTGAGATTTGGTTGTTATTTTTTCAAATACTTGTTGCAAAAAAGATCTGTTATGGTAATAATTTTTTTATTAAAAAATATGTTGGTTAATATAAAAATTAAAATTAAATTCCTTTTCGCCAATAAAAACGAGAGAAAAAGATATAGTCGGTCAAGCCCGACCATATGATACCCTAGACCATTGTGTACATTATAATTCGGGGAGGGGTCTTGACTTGGAGTCAAATGTGGGCCGATACTCATAAGTGTAAAATAAAACATAAGAATACAGAATATTACGTTGATGCTGACATGTATATGAATTTATTCACTTTTGGGTGATTCCCGAAAGAGGGCCTTATATGGGAGCTTCGGTAAATTATGGACCGACCTTTGTAAAATTTGGCACTATCAATTATGTTCATATATAACTTGATACTAACATCTTAATGGGATATATGCCCGTTAAAGTGATTTTCTGAAAAGGGGTTTATATGGGAGCTATGGTTAATTATGGACCGATCTTTTTAAAAATCGGCATACTTATTTAGACTTACATAAAACTTATACGTTCCAAATTTCATTAAAATATTGCTATATTTAAGGGATTTATGATGGTTAAACCCTTTTCCGGGAGGACATTTGTATGGGGGCTAGGTGAAATAATGAACCAATCACAACCAATTTCAATAGGCTTCGTCCCTGGACTAAAAGAAACCTGTGTACCAAATATCATTAATTTTGATTCAAAATTGCGACCTGTAGTTTTATTACAAAGTTTACATGGACGGAAAGACGGTCAGACGGGCAGACACATCGTTAAATCGATTCAGAAAGTGATTCTAAGCCGATTGGTATAAATTAAGGTGGGTCTTAGACCAATATTTTTGGGTGTTACAAACATCAGCACAAACACATAAAACCCTCCCCACCTATGGTGGTGTAGGGTATAATGAATTTGGACATTCATTGAAATTTTGCATGAAGTCGTGAACATGACTTCTTTCTCACTGAATAGGTATCAAAAAAGAGAACAAGTCTAATGACAAGTCTATGTTAAATTCAGTGTTGTCAACTTTTTTGAAGCAAAACGCGCCGGCCATCATCTAAAAACGCGATAAATTATATTTGAATAAAATTTGTTTTTATCTTTTAGTTAAATATGTATTTTTTATTAAGAGCAAAACAGCTTATTACAGATATATTTGGTTTTTTAAGTTCATGTGCAAATATTTGGTAGTAATATGCAATATTCAACATTAACGTTTTATAAAAACAATATTTAAGGGACAAAGAGAAGTTATACATTTGATAATAACTTAGTTAAAAGCTTTTAAAATTAAAAATATGTTAAATTAAAGTATGAAAGTCTTAGGCCCAGCATTATACTGCTCACTCAGTATACAAATACTGTTTTAAAACTTTTTCTTTTTTTTCATCTCTTTTACTACCCAGCAAAAACTTGGTAATGGCATGCAGTTACGGATGTAGTTACTTTTCAATGACAACAACATACCGTTTACATTACATAGAAGTAATTTAGTGACTACTTATTTATAACCCGACATATAATTGCTTATTTGTGATTAGTGTTTTCGAAAATATACTGATAATTGGCTTTTTATCCAGTTTACCAATTAACATATGTATTTAACGAAGAAACAAATACGCAATGAGATAAAGTCTAAATTAATTTTTATTGTTAAATTTATTTAACTAAAAATTTATAAAATATTTTCATCCCAGCTGAAAAGTGTTAAATAATAAATAAATTAGATAAAATAAATTAGATATGAAAATATTTTTACAATTCTAAATAATTTGTTGTGTATCCTTGTTCAATTATGGTAAGTGTCAAAATATTATTTCCAAATATCGTAAAAATTGTATTGCTCTTTTTATAATAGGAACAAGTTTGTTAAATGCAGAGGAGAAAAGTCTATTCCCTGATTTCCCACGTTTTATATAAGGTAAGAATATTTCATTCGTTATATTGAGAACACAACTAAAACGCATTGAATTCTTAAACATTTTAAGTTTGGAGCTTCTGCGTGGAGATTAATTCTGTAGCAAATCCTAAGATGAAAGTACCCCAAACAACAGTGTACCATAATTCTGTGCACATGATGGCAAACAGAGTACAACCACGGTCTGGATTTTAACTCACCTGCGGCACGGACCGAAAGTATATGGAAGACTACTGATGGAAGGTTATGTATGGTATGTATTTAATTTTTTAAATTAAAACATTTTAATTGAAGCATACTTAATGTATAATTTCTTTTTAATATTTTTAATAAAATTAAAAAAAAACGCAACTAATTCGTCTTGTTTTAACTTATGACTTCAGTAATACTTTAAAATCAATTAGTTATTGAACGACTTAAAAGTAATTAGTTCTTCTAATGACATCTTAGTAATGACATGAGGTAAGTAGTTGCCTCTAATGTCATCACCGTGTTAAAATAATGGGTTATTCAGCCAATGTGTAAGTAGTGTAAAGCCATTATATTAGCTTCTTAACTCATTACATGGCAACCAAAGTTTTTGCTGGGTAAGTATGAAAATAAAATAAATAGAAATACAGAATACATATCGATGGCTGCTCTTTTTGTAATTTTACAGGAGAAGGAAAATACCGAATAAAATCTAAGAAACTTTTAATTCAAAACAAGTACCGAAACTAATTCTAACTTTTATTTCTGGACTTTTCTACGCCTTAGTAAGTTATCTTGGATAGGGATTTTTTTTCAGTAATTTAAAATTTGAATAAATTAATGCTATAATTGGTGCTTTAAATAACAAAAATTAATATTTCAATAGATTTCTGGAAAAAGTTCTTCATCTGGCAGGATTATTTTTAGATAATTGGAAATTTGAGATAATGTTTTTGACGGGGAAGGCTTGTTACAAAGACCACTTTTGGAAATAATTAGATATTGCAATTTTTCATTTTCATTCCATCCATCTTTGTTTGGAACATTTGAGTCACAATTTAAAATAAGAGCTTTCCAACACAATAACATATAGTATTTTGATATATGAATGTTTAACAAAAATTATTTTCATAAAAATTTCTATAAAATAAATAAAATACGCCTTTTTCTATATTAAGTATATATAATAATAAAAAAAATAATAAAGTTTCTACATTTCAAATTCAGAAAAATTTAGAAAACATGATTAAAATCTGCAACTAAAACAAACCGAATACAAAACGCGCCAATTTAGCGCCTTTTCAAGAAAAAGCGCTGATGTAAAAAAATGCGACTTTTGGGTTGCTGAAAATCGCTGAATCTAGCGCGAAAAGCGCTAAATTGGCAACGCTGGTTAAATTCATCGAAATGATCCAACTTTGTATTATTTCTGGATCACAAGTTTAGAATCTTATTTACTTCTTTGGATATTTTATTTGATAAATAAAATGCGACAAGAAAAGATTAAAATTTTACAAATACTTGATCTTGTAACAATAGAAATTCCGAAAATATAGTTTTAAGTAAAGTAAATTCAGAGTTATATACTTTTATGACAGAAAATGATTCTCACACAGAAAATAAAAAAAGTTACATTAAAAAGACTGATTTATTAAATATTTTGTAGTATTAGGTCGAAAAGTGCAATTTTTTCATACAAATGGCCGAAAGAACTAAAAATGTAGAACTCTATGTTCTACATTAAGATTCTAATAAATAACTATTTCAATCAATTAAATATTATAATTAGTCTTATTTATATGTCTAATATGTATTACTGAGACTATTCGGTTAATCGAATAATTAATCGGTTATTAACCGATCAACTTTTAACCTCGAATAATTATTTGTCAAATAAACCGATTAATATGAAAACCCGAATAATTAGATACCCTAATAAATACATTAACGTTACAACAAGAAGTTATAATTCTAAAAAAATTTTTAAACATTTTAATTCCGGACTTGAGCAATTAAAAATAAAAGGAATCGCTTCTAACATTTTTTATTTAGTCGAAAAAAAAAAAAAAAACTCAATGATTTTGAAATCAATATAGAAATTAATATTGTAGGTTCTACACATGACGGGGCGCCAGTAATGCATTAATATGGTGAAGAAATATTGGCGGAGTCACAGTTATGTATCAATTATGGGATATTAACACAATTCGATCTCTATTCTACAATAGAACTGTTCATTTTTTTTACTCTTTGTTTTTGTGTATATCTATTTCAATGAATTGTTAACTGTTAAGTTGTTTTTTTTTTTTCTTTTACAATAAAATGTTTGAAAACTTATCAAAATTTAAAAATTTCATTTTGCATTTTGAATTATTCGAACAATTTGAACAATTTTAATAAACCAAAATGGCTTATTCGAATTATTCGTTTAATTCGAATAATGAAAAAAAAAATCGAATAATTTGGATACTCTAGTAATTAATATACAACGAATTTTTTTATTTTATGATAAATGTTTAAATAAAAGCTATTTTTTAACTATAGTTACTGAAAAATACGTCTTCCGGTTTCCGAGGCATAATCCAAACACCTTTCCATGCTCGGTTAAAAAATGTTTTTATGCTGTTTCAAAACTCCATTTTCAAACTTTAACTTTAAACTAATTTTAAAAAGAGGCAACACTATAAAAATAAAAAAGAAGAATTAGGCCTATATCTAGTATGAGTAAGCTGTAACATCGATTTGAATTCTGCGGATTTCGTCAAAAAGGCATTTTTTGCAGATTTTTGGATATAAATTCAAGTTTTTTTTTTTTTTGAACTGATGTTCAAACTAAACATAATTGTTATATAGTAGGGTGAAAATATATTAGGACATAATTATGAAGTTTTCAAACAAATTGGACAAGGATAACCTTTAAAATACGGAGGTCAAAAGTCAAAATTAGAACAATTAAAATTTTAAAGGAAAACAACGTAAAATTTAACTATTTTTGTAGGATTTCGTTGAAATTTAATAGAAATGTTGTGAATAAAAAAAAAGTATAACATAGTATTTAGAGCAAAAAATTTTTTTTTAAAAAGGTTAAAAGGACAACTTTTCCCATATAAATGCACCCTACAAAATGTTGGTCCAATGCGGCACTGGTTACGATATCCGATTTCACTAAGATTTTACAAAGTACGCTTTTGACATCCAAACAACAGTTCTAGGGGAAGTTTCAATCAAAATTAGAAAGTTGGTAAATTTTGGTACAGACTAATACTTATATAATTATGTATACCCGCAGATTTGATACTAACCACGGGTTATGTTGGATTTTTACTGACTAGTTAAAAACACCTTCTTAATCCATAATCCCTGCGGAATTCATATACTTAATAAGTCAAAAATCATTTATATAGTTTTCAACTGGGAAACTACAGAAAATACATATCTCTCTTATATTTAGTAAAATATCTAGAGATATGAAGAAAATAGAAAATATATATATTAATCTAAAATGCTAAACAATTAATTGAATATTTAACAAGAATTTTTAACCAATAATTGAGTATTTAAAAAAAATTATACATTTTAAAAAGAAAGGATATTATTCAGTACGGACAAGCTGCAGAACAAAAATCATAAAAATAACTTGTAGATGTATATGTGAGAGTCGACTATGTGCAAGTGAGTAGATAATAAGGTCAAAAGGAATAAATGTAATGAAGTTAAAAATGTTTCTCTTAAACCAATGACAATAAGATTTTTATAGCTAAACAAAGAGTAAATGGGTTACGATAAAAAAAAAACAAAAAACGAATTTACGTTATAACATCATATTTACGATAACAATATTGAAAATGTGGCAGCAGTTAAGTGTTACACATTCCACATTGGATTGTATTATTGGAGCGCATGCACCATTATAACAGCTGTATAAGAATTTTACATGTTTTTGGAAGCAGTACATTTAAATAAATTATTTCCTGAAGAAGTTTAGCCTAAACAGAATCCTTGTTGCTGCTTCATTAGCACTAAAAATAGGATATAGACTCTCATTTATTTAAACCTCATACTCCCACTCTTACGCCAAGCTAAATACCGAATTTTAATCCGAAAGCTTTTTTCATAGGATTGTGCGCATTCTAAATGAGTGTGTAAAACTATATTTAGCTTTTACTTGAATGAGTTTCGGTTACTCTCTATACTTTGGTTGTTCGTTGTCTATTACTTGATACATAGTTTGTAGAATTTTGTGGCAGCCAACATTCCTTAACTTTCACGTTGTACGGGCGTGCACCAACCAGGCTACTCCAGTTAGTCTACGGTGAATATTCGGTGAAAGCTGTTCTCAAAATCAACGTACGCGATAACGCTATAACGCTTGACAATTTGTTGTGTTTATAGTGTGTGTTTATGTTTTTGTGTGATTGTCCAAAGCAATTTGTAAATTGTTAAACCGGTCGTTTATAATCACCAAAGGATAAATAAAAAAAATGAAATAATAATAATAAAAAAGAAAGAAATAATAAAATATTCAAGGTATTTTATATGAATATAAAATGTATGCCAGTTGTTTCATTGTTTTGAAACAATCAAAATAAAATAGAAAAAAAAAGAAAAGTGTTTTAGTTTGGTATCCTTGAAATGAAATATTTAGAGAAAACTCATAAAAGTTTATTCGAAGGCATGACGAAACCGAAATAGAAAAAATATATTTAGTTTGTTTTGCAAACATACTTAAGAAATTAACAACAAAATATTAAGTTAAATTTTAAATATTAAATTCTTAGAATAATGGGATTTAATAAAATTATGTTTTTTGTGAAGTGAGTGATGAAAATGTGTTGCAAGTATTAAAAACAACGTGTTAACCTAAATCTGTTTTTTTTTTAACAACAGAAAGTCAAAAGTCTGAGTCCTGCCACTTGTCACGTTGTTAATAAAAAGAATAAAAAAATAAATTTAAATAAAACAACAAACGCCTTCTCTTCGTTTGTCATGTTCAAGGATGTTACAGAGAACATGAAAAATAATAAAAATTAAATAAAATTAAAATAAATTCATGTAAATAAATGCATATTATTTATTTTTATTCTTTTCAGATCAAAAGTGAATTTTATTACAACGAGAAGATAAAAAAAAAATATATATATCAACAACAGCAACTACAAAAATATTAACAGTGAAAAAACAGAAATAACAACAAAACAGAGGCAAAGTTATTACCATTTTATAGCTTTGTTTGTTGTCTGTGTATTTGTATATAAAAAAAAAATTATTAAGAATCACTGTCACAGCCTTAAGCCTGTGTCTCATTAATAACTATTATTACAATTGTATTTGATTGTGTTGTGTTTGCAAAATGTTTCACAAAATAGTTTATAAATAATAAAGGATAAAAAAAAACAAAGAAAAGTGTTTCTAAAAAACAAAAAGTGTAGAAATATTTTTTAAATTTATTTGAAATGCAAATACTGCCAACATTTAAAAGAAATATATGTATGTATGTGTATATTGAAACAAAGAGAGTGTGTTATAAAAGTTATTAAAATTTATTAAAAAAAATGCAATTTAAGTTAAAAAAGCAGATGTACATGTTTTTGTGCAAAAATTCTATACAGAAAAGTGAATAAAAGTGAAAGTAAAATTATAAAAAGCACTTTAAAACCGTATAAAAATATATTACTAACACATTTACACTTTATAGAGCAAACATAAGTTATTTGTATTAAATAAAAGAATAATAATATGTTTGAGTTTGTTTAAATTGCACTTGTTTCTCTTTAGCATTAAATGTAAAAGTATGTAAAAAATACAAAAATAAATAAATTAATAATAACAGCAACAACATAAAGATACTTTTTATATATACATATTTAAATGCAAGTAGATGAGTGAGTGTGTGTATAAAACATTTAGCAAAGTAAAAGTATTTGAAAGTGTGTTTCAGAACTCAACCATTGTCATTGTAAAAAAGAAAAACTCAACCATACGTTGGGATATGTGATGTGTTCATATTAGTAAGCCTGCTTACATACATACATATGTGTTGTTTTATCCTTGTTGACTTCATCCTTGGGTAATAAGCAAATATTTGTTTGGATATAAAATACATTGTTTAGTTTTGTTCGTCTTGTTTAGTCAGTTTTTATACATGGTCCTTGTTTTTGCTGTTTCTTTTTTGTATTTAGACCACACTCAACTAGAACAACAATTACCCAAACCAAGCACTGCATATGTTAAAACATATACATATATTTTTTTGGTTTTATATGGGCCTGTATGTTTGAATAGACTCGAGTAACAATTGCTTAAACATTATATGTGAGCAGTGTGTGTCTATAAAAATATTCTACACATACCAGCAGCCATTATTGTAGTAAATGACAAGCTAAAACATAACCATTGACATCATTTAAAGGTTGTCTGTAAAATCGGCTATACTCTGCCCAACAAAACAAAGGAAAACAATAAGAAAGGAGACAGAAATGTGAGTATAATCGTTATTGTAAATTTGCTGTTTTTTTCAGGTTTACACAAGAAAATCTTTTAATTATTTTGAAAGATTTTTTTAAACAATTCAATGTTTTAATTTCGTATTGAGAGGTTTAAATAGAAAGGATTAAAAATCATATTTGGAAAAGAATGCATGATATATGTTAAGATTAAGTATAGACTTTGTGTACCTACGCGAAACAATGATAAAATGAGGTTTAAAGAAGGGTTACAGAGATAACAAATATAATGTTGTATGTCACGAAAATAAATTTAAGATAAAATATATTTTCTGAAAAATCAAAATTCAAAAAATTTTATGACCTCTTTTAGAAGACTAAGCTTTGTTTTCGATTCTTGTTTTCTCAAATCCTTGTTACTAAATAGTAACTGTTTTAAACAAATGAAAAATATTCTTATGCATATTCGTTTTATGGTTTTGTGATTTGTAACATTTTTAGAATTGACTCCAGTTTTCATATAAACGGCCAAATGTAAAATTAAGGTCATTGGTCCATATATGTCCGCATATCTTGAAAACGTTATCCTATTTTGTTAAATTAAATATCAAGAAATTAATATCTAAATTGCCCACAAGTTTTATTAGCATTATTTTTTAAAAAGCTATGTCGATAGCTGCAAAATTTATTACAAAACTTTTATATATCTTTTTTTCCAAAAATTAAAAAAAAAAAATCAAAAATAATAAAGATTAAATATTACACAGGGAATCACTGATTCTACTAAACGAGATTTCTCATTCAATTCGGATGAAAGTTATTATGAAGTACTGAGCGTTTAAACCACTTTCCTTGAATTGATTCCAGTTTTCGTGATAATTGCTATCTGTAAAATCAGCAATGTTGATCCATAAGTTCGCAAATGAGATATCTTCACTTATTTGAGAATAAAATAAAAATATATATATGTATATTTTTTTACAATTTTGGCATCTCTAACATATATTATTTTGGAAATTATTTGTTGGCAACTTTCAAGGATAATAAAGTATGAAATACTTTAACAAGAAGTTAAAATGCCAAAATTCTCCTCTCCTCATTTGATATCTATATAACTATATAATATTAATTATAAATTATTAAAATTAGACATTAACATCATGGATCCTTCAAAACTTTAAAGTCCTTCAAAAGGAAAACACGAATACAAAATGAAAAACTAAAAACGCAGTTATACTATATTAAGGCTATATTTTCACATGTATATGGAATTCATCATGTGTGAGATTTTTTTTTGGTTTTTGTTGTCCAGTGTAATAATAAAAAAATATATGTACTACATTTCGACGCTTTTCCTAATCGAAGTTAAAGATTTGAATCTGTTAGAATCTGAAAAGACTTAAATATTTAATCAGAAAACTTTTTAAAACCAAAAAAAAAAGAAAATATTGAAAATCGAATACCTGACCGATATTTAAAATTGGTTTTTGGTATGATTTGGAGAGCAAACAATGAGCAAATTAAAATTGAAGCGAAAACAAACCTAAAAAATACATAGAAAAAAATCCGGCTCCGTTAGTTTTTTTGTCACATCTTTTATCATCAGAATGCTCTGGAAAGATAAAAAATCTGGCTCCATTAGGATTTGAAGGTCGAATAGTATTAAAAGTTAGCCAAATGTAAACTTTTTACCACGTCTGGAAGCTTCAGAAAATGCTTGAAAATGCCACATAAGTCTGATTGTTTCCGCTACCTGATAGAAATTTTGAAATCTGGCGCCGTTAGGATTTTTAAGACGGGAAGTTTTATAAGTACGCCGAATTTTACTTTTCTATGTCATTTGGGATCTATATTTAGATCTATATTACAGTTCTCTCCTTATAGGAGAGAGAACCGGTTCAAAACTAAGGACTGCGCACGAAAAAATCCGTGCATGCTCTTGGGCTTATAACTTTTGATGTGGCGAAAATTAGATAATTCTGTTAACTGATTTACATTTGTCGGTATGCTCACTAGCTATGTGTTAAGCTTCATGGTTATAGCAAAACTAGTTTTCCTTAAAATGGAAATTGAACAAAAAACACCAAAACACATGAAATCTTACACAATTGCTAGGAAGGCAGTTGTGTCAAAAAATACAGTTTCTTGGGTCATCGATGAATGGAAATCATGTAGTGGAAGAAAAATAGTATCTTCAGGCTGTAGGACTCAGACAAAATAGAAAGGATTTTTAGAGAAATTAACCTCATTTCTGGAAGACAAGTGCCACGAAAAGTTTATTGCTATGAATTTTTATTAAAAAAAGGAAATCTAGCCTGAAGACGTATAAAGTACAAAAAAAACCTAATAGAAATGAAAATGAGAATTTGGAGGTGAAAAAATAACGTGAAAGTTCTTCAGACGAATTTTACCATAATTATGATCAGGGTGTAATAGACGATGAAACGTTCGTACAGTCTAACTTTTTTTTAACTTCCTGGCCAGGAATTCTATATTGCAGATGCTAGAGGGAATATGGCAGAAAAATATCTCGTATCAAAGAAATCAAAATTCCCCAGAAAGTTTCCGTTTTGGGAAGCCATATGCATATGCAGAAAAAGCACATTCATAAAAAATAGTTCCATTAACACTGAAATATACGTGAATGAGTGAAAGATTTCTCCCTTTATAAAGAAAATACAGTGTATCCACCTTTTTCTGGTCTGCTCCCGCTTCTTCTTATTACAGCAACAAAACAATGGAGTGATAATAAAGAAATTGGTAGTGTTTGTACCGAAAGATGATAATCCATTAAATTGTCCAGAACTCCGAGCAATTGAAAGATATTGGGCTCTAGTAAAAAATAATTTAAAGAACATTAAAAGCTTAGCTTAAGTTGAGGAGGAGTTTAAAAATAAGTGGGCTTATTTGAGCAAAAAAGTGACCGAAACTCAATAAAACCTTTAATTGGAAAATATCAGATATTTTCTTAAAAACCAAAGAAAATAATTTATTTTTATATGTTTAGAACTTGAACATAACAGTCATTAATAAAAATATAATGAAAAAGAAATCGCCTATTGGTTTAGTTTCTATAAGCAGAAAGTTCTTAGGGTGAAAAGTTCTTAGGGTAAGTGACCGTTTCCACTTCTGGAACTTTATATGGGAAGAACCTGTCATTTTTACATTGGGCTATTGTTGGAGGTGGTTAATAAACAGTTTATTTTATTGATTAATTTATATAAATAATGTTCCTTTTATTAATAATTCTCTATTATTTGTGGTACAACAATAATACATTTTTAAAATCAAATATAGCGAATACGAGCGATAACTTCGAAAAATGGCTGCCACCATTGATTCCGCGTATTCTAATTAACTAACAAGTTGGGTGCCCATCTTGTTAAAACTTGCGACTAGCAAATTCTAAACTCTTTATTTTCTTTTACAAAATTTCAATAAATTATAAACCATATTTAGTCAAATATATTTACAGATTTTAAACTTTTTCCAGAACTCTAAAATAATTCAATTATCGTTATTGTAAAATATTTTGTAAAAAAACCTTTTTTATTGTAGTAATGTTTGAAATGTGTAATTTTTTTTTTTGTTGATATCAAAAGTTTTTATGCATTTTTAATTTAATAATTTTATTTTATTTTTTCAAAATTATTTACACAGCTTCGAAAATATAGTATTTAAGATAGTACAAAATATTATGACACAAACTTTACTTTAATAATTAACAAAAATTTTAAAATATAGGCAAAAATGATGAAAAACTTTTAAGAGATATGTATGATTGATAAATGAAGATTTAAAATGGTACATCATTGTTTATAAATCGAACCCCTTTAATAAAAATAGAAATATTTGCTAAAATCTCAGCAATAATTAATGATACATAAGAAAATTCCTTTTAATAATTGAAATAAATACCGCTAGATTTTCAAGAATTACCGCAATCTACTCTACACATTTCAAGCTTACAAAAAAACAATTATTTCAAAATATTTTACAACAACAAAAATATTTGAATTCCTTTTCAAATTTGAGACAAATTTTTGAATGTGTAAATATATTTGACCATTACTGTATATTGTACGTAGGTTTAGATAAAATTACTTCAATTCTTTCAAAATTAATTCAATAAAAAAAGTACTAAAACGGAAGTTCAAGTAGACATAAAGCAATTTCAACATAGAAAAGTAATTCTTTTGAAGTGTTTTTTGAATACATTTTAAGAGACAAAAACACCTGCGAAGCTAATCTCAATTTATGTGTACATTTTTTTTTAGAAAATTGCAAAATAAATGGCAGCATGTGCTGATGGATAGGAAATGTTTTTTTTAACACCCAATTTTATTTTATGAACACAGATATACAGTTTATATATTGAATAGGAAATTAAGTGTAAATAATTCGGCTACTATTTGTAGTTGTTATAAAGATATAACTATTAAACTATTTCTAGATTTTGGGAAAAAAAAAAAAAAAAGAATCCTCTTATTTTTTGTTAACTTAATGGATTTTTTGGAGAACTATTTAATACAATAACTAACAATGTTTATGTTACGAACAATATCAAAAAATGTTCACTTGTAAAGAATTGCGTGATTACAATGATATTTTGACAGATATGGCTTTTGAATCTAATAACAATCATATTGGTGCGCCCTTAACTCAAATAATAAAATTGTTTGTTGCTTTAAATGCGTACTGAATATTTGTTATTGTTTACATAGGCTTAAATATTTATCAGTTAAACATCAAAGTGTTTCCTTTTTTTGTTTTCATCTATGACAAATTAATTAAAAATATTGCATTTAGGATGAGATCAAAGAACCCCTTTTTTTTTTTTGGTAAAATTTAAAATGAAACAAAATAGCTAGAACAACATGTTTATATTGAAATTTTTTATTGTAGCATATTGTGCGAGGAATAATAACCCAAAATATGCATGTATATGTGTATATTGTATGTATATACGTAGGTTATGTATAAAAAAGATTACAATTTATTTTGTCCATAAGGAAAAATTAATAAAAAACATAATATTTCTACATGTGTATATGTGTTTTGGCCCAGAGGATGAAACCTTATATTAAATTATACGCTCCATATACACACATATGTATGTAAATACCTACAAATATATTTATGTATATATAGATATATATGTGTGTTCATCTTTCACAAATTAAAAATATAATAAAGCTTGAAAGAATCCACATTTGACTGTATAAAAACAGATTTTTGTTCATTTTTTATTAAATCTCTTTCAAATTTGAAAAGAAAAGAAAAAAGTGTATATTACAGCGTTTGCATATATTATATTAAATTAAAATAGCAAACTCATGTTATGGATTTAAGAGTTTTTTTTTATTTTTTATTTGTATAATAGATGTATTTTTTGGTTTATTTTTTTTTTTTGCATTAAAAAGTATGGAAAATAATACCATACAATCAATATGCAATGATTCTTGAGAAATAATAATATTCATCCAGCGATATATCATAAAGATTCGCTATATTAAATTTAGCGCCTTTTGACGGGTAACATTATACAAAAAATGTAAGAAAAATGGATTAATTAAAAAAAACCTCAGGCAACATAACGTACTTTTTAATTAAAACGAGTATGTTCGTTGAGAAGACAATGTGTACTGATGAGCTGAATACGAAAACCTATCTGAAATTTAAATCACTGGTCTAATACATTAGAAAAAAATTATTATTATTATTATTTCGAAATGGATTCTAAGAAGTTTGTCAGTTTGAGGTTGATAAGATTTGTGTCTTTCGATTCAAAGGAAGAAGTTTAGTACAATAATTGAAGAAAAAATTAAAAAAATGTAAGTCACTCGTTGAATGCTTGTAAGGCACTCGATGAATGCTTGTAAGGCACAGATTTTATTTATAATTAAAAAAAATTAAGAACTAACATTAAAAATCTTAAAACTAACTAAATGATTTTAAGTAACTATATAATATACACATACACCCTTCGATAACTCTTATCACACGCAAGTGTGAAAGGCAAGGGTTGTTTTATAAATAAACGCTACTCATGCGCTACGCACAAAAAACCACACCAAATTACTTCCAGTACTGTTCAATAACTTCCAAACTAGTAAATATTTTTTGAAAATAGTTTTTAGGTCAATGAACGATATAACATGCCTCCGGGGTTTTTGTCGAAGCAGCAACAAAATAAAGATTTTACTTACAGTTTACTCAAGACAAATTTAGTAAAAATAAGTTGTGTACGTATACGTAATATTTATATTTACTGAAAGTACTTAATATTAAGTATACGTAAAAGTTTTTATATGTTATGTAGATATCTTTACGTAATTGTGATCTATATTAACTATTTTGATGATGCATGACTTATCTTATTCGCAGTATACCAGTAATAGCCAGCCCACTTATTTTTGTTTTAGTGATTAAAAAGGAATTCAGTGATCTAAACGTTGTTTGAATTTTGATAACTTCAGTTTCAAAACAAATACTTCACAAATAATTTTTTTTTTGTAAACGCATTTACATACACAAATACATATACAAATATACATTAGGGTGGCCCTCCTTTATATGAAGAAAATGAAGGTTTTTGAAATCTGGGTTTCATCCCCTAGAAACTGTTGAATAGCCAAAAAAATATGAAATACAAACTTTTACACTGATTGAAATAAATTTATAGGTGGCTCAAAGCAATTGAAATATTAAAAATTCTAATTTTTTAGCTCTGTTCGATGGTAAATAATTTATTTTAACCCTTCGTCAGACAACTGTTTCAATAGTCACATTCGTAAAAAAATATGGTCTGGCCAGACTAGCTCTGTAATTCAATATATTTCAATAGAAATTTTGGAAATTTTTTTATGTTACTTATTACATTTGTATAACTATAATCTAACATCATTACTACATAGGTTTGCAAGATATAACATTTTCCCACCGTTCTTCTCCATGTTTTTAGTCTGCAAACGTATATAATATTTCTTTTCATACATTTGAGGTTGTATCGGTATTACTCTCTATGAACGAATAGTTGGAAAATCATAAAATAATATATAAACTAATGACTGCTCAGTTTAAAAGATTTTAATGAAATAAAATACAATAAAAAATAACATCGTCAAGCTACATAATTTTCCATACAAAATGTAACTGGTCCAGCCAGACCATATTTGTTACAAATGTGACATGTACACCAATTTATCCTTATAACCAGGGCAAGTTTTTATATGCACAGAAAAAATTTAAATATGCGCTTGAAAAGGCACGAACAAATTGTATAATATGCACAGAAATATGCAAAAATAGCATGAATATGTATATAAAAACCAACGAATTTATGCATTCTTATATATTAATTTGTAGAAAATATGCATTTTTTAACTTTTAATCTCAAATAGATTTCGATGTTTATAAAAATATAACTATTTTAATTTAAAGTATCGTATTTGACTAGGGTTGCCAGTTGGGCTGGATTCGGCTGGATTTGGCTGGATTTTCCGGCTTTTTTGACGATTGTCCAGTTTCCAGAAAATAAAATTTGTCCAGCTAAATATATGACTTTGGAAAAACAAAACCAAATCAATAAAGAAGCTCTAAAAATAATAATATGCAAAAAAACGACAATATAGTTATCTTCGTAGCTAAGTTTTGAACTTTTAAATTATTGAGGAGTGCCAGAACAAACAACACTCATTCATATTGTTTAGCCCATAATTTTTGACATCGTAAATATTTCTTCTACTATTTATCCAATTGTAAAGATTATGATATCAATTGAAAGCTCTTAATGGTGCATTTATAAAAATAAAATTATAAAAGGTTCATTAACACACAACTTTTTTAAATATTTTGTAATTTTCACTGCATAACAAACATTTTTTGGGGACATTTTTTAATATCCGGTCTTCGGCGGTACGATTTTCAAAGGCATATTACTTTCAAACAATGAAATTGCACTCAAAAATTGTTCTTCAATATTTTCATCGTTAAAAGTACTATCAATGCTGAAATATCAGAATAATCGTAGCTGAATCAGAACATTTAATTTAAACAATATTTTTCATTCCTTTAACCCAAACGTACTTTTTTCAAAGTTCCAAAAAATGGAATTGAAAAATATAATTAAATCTCAATAACCTCAAACACATATTTTGAGTTAAATGTGTGCAGAAGTGATTTCAATAAAAAAGTTTCTTATGTCCAGCTTTTTTTTCCTAAATCCAGCTTTTTTACCCCGAATGTCCAGCTTTTTGTAAATCTGGATCTGGCAACTCTATATTTGATGCTTCCGAATTTTTTTTCTGCACAATATTTACAATGTACTCAAAATACTCACACAAAATTTTTAGAAATCATTTGTTTGAACCCCAAAAAGTCACAAAAAATTGTGTTTTTGTTAAGAAAACTAACTTTTGTATCCAATATATGCAAATTTATGCAAAGATTTAAAATATAAGCATTTTTTGTGAAATTCTTTTGAAATATGCAAATGCTTACTTTCCAAGCGAAAAGCTTGAAAAACTTGCCCTACTTATAACTATCATTGCGTTAGCTTTATCGTTCTGGTTTTTTCATAGATCGTTAGAAAACAAAATTGTACGGGGGTACCTGAAATTTCAAATCTCCAGCTTAATTATAAGTATTTGAAAATAACATATAAATCTGCAATTGGTCTGGCCAGACCACTTTGTAAGACGAAGGGTTAGCTTACATTTTCTTCATTTTCATATTTTTGAATTCCACAGTTTATTGCATTTTTACAACGGCTAGAATCAAGAAAATCATAGTTATTATAAAAAATCATAGTTATTAAAAATAATTACGTAAAACGCGTAATTTTGAACAAAATACACCCCAGTAAAATAAGATTTCAACCACAATTTTAGGAACAAAATTTAGTGTCTTATAAGTCATTTCAATCTGTCCAAAAGTTAGGTTGTCTTAGTTTTCCGACTATTCGAATATTGCTAGGGGATGAGCACAAAAATGTGGACACTTTTTGAAATGAGGGCCGCCCTAATATACATATTTTTATGGAAATTAAAGGACAACTGATAAAAAAAGTGCTCTTTTCGTGAGTTCTTTAATGGAATTGTTGATATATTTTTTTATTGTAAAAAAAAAAAATAATAATTTAATGTTACAGCATAAAAACTTAAGAAAATATCTTTTAAGCTATACAGTAAATGATAAAATTTCCAAAAGGACATTTTCTTGACTTTTTATGTTGCAGTTGTTAAATAAAAAGTTATAATATTGCAAAAATTCTAGCTTTCATTTGATACGTGTAATGAGATTATATATTTTTTTTTCAAACTGTATATCTTTCAAAACTTTAAAGTCCATTTGAAAAGATATTGTATTAATTGACAGTTTCATTATGTATATTTTCCAGTTTCATACATATAAAGATTTTTTTTTGATGTGTGAAAATATTTGCTGAAAATAGCGGATATCGTTAAACCGTGCCGCATCGGCCCTGAAGTTTTTAGGGTGCGTTTATATGGGAAAAAGATGCCCTTTTTTACATTTTTTATATAAATATTTTATGTATGTATGTATGTTTATGGAAAATTAAAGGTCATTTTATTCGTTTACTCAAGTCACACATACTTATGTATCATAAGGTTTGGTAAAAACGTATTTTAATTTATTCGACACCACTTTACTTTTAATGAAATTGCTCTTCCTAATTCATTCTTATTAGACTTTCTAATTACTAAGTTGACATGTTATTGTGTGACTTTGGTAGACACATTCATTTAAGATTGTATCTTTTAAGTCCAATATAAAAGCAATTAATTTAACATATAAGTATTTATACATGTGTGTTTGTATGTACGTATGTAGTAGTATAAATATTTGTACTAAACATTGTAATTGGAATCTTCACGTTGTCAACTTAATGTAAATTAGAGATTAACACACAGTCAGCATTTTGAACTGTTTTTAGTCAGAAAAGAAACATCTGTTTTTAAATGAGCGAAAAATGTGGGAAATGACACGAAATTGACCAAGGACTTTTGAATGTGTTTGTAAAGTACGAACTTGTATAAAATATTATTAATTTTTATATTTTTATTCTTTATACGTATATTTGTATACTATACATATGGAATGAAGGAATGAATGTACGAATGTGTATATTTGTGTGTCAGTCATTTCGAAATAATGACTGTAGACATGTCAACACAACGTTGTCAAATATTTAACGAGTTCTTTTCTTTTATTTTATTTTTTTCATTACATAATACATTTATGAATGTGTAAGTGTATGTGTCTTGCTGAATTGCCATTGACTGTGTTTTTCATCATTTATATGTCATTTAAAAAAAGCAAAAAAAAAAAAAAAAATTTAAATCTAAAAGAAGAAAAGAAAATATACCCTCCCAAATATTTTAGCTGTTGCTGTTGCTGTTGTTTTTGTTATCTTGTTGGAAAGGTTTCTTGTTATTTTAATATGTTTTTGTTATAGCATATGTTTAAAAACGAACACATACATCCATTTACTTACATATACATACTTACATAGTTATAATGTTTAATATTTTTGTTGTTGTTGAATTGTTTTCTTTTCGTCAACAACAATGACATTGTATACATTTATTATATTTCTGATTATTATACATACAAACATATACTACCACATACATATGTACGTATATATGTAATATACAACATACATAGTACCCCTATGATGTTAGAGAAAGTGTATGTAATAATAAATGTATGTAAAGAAATATGTATGTAGTAAGTGTTTGTACATAGTGTTGTTGTAAACATTCATACATATTTTCCTTATAATGATAATGTTGTTGTCATTAAAATTTGTTGAGATGTTGTTTAAAGTGTATTTAGCTAAAATTCAGGAAATTGTGTACATACATGTTTGTATGTGTGTGTTCAATTTTTTTTTTTATTTGGGAAATATTAAAAAAATGAAATTTAAGTTTAGCTCAACGACATCAACCATCGCAGGAGTACTATTAAATATGATGAGATTTTTTTTTTTCAAAAATTTTGATGAGCAATATTTTCCATTAACGTAATTGTCTTTTTTAGTGATGTTTTTTACTCGAGATTAAATATTATTTAATATTTTTCAAATTTGTAAAATATGGAAATAAGTATGAAAAAAATTGCTCTTAAATTTAATCGAGTTCATTATTATGATGATAAAAATTTTAACAACAAAACTTGCAATTAAATTAATGGTATACAAAGTTTAATGAACTTTATACAAATACAGTTTCAAAGAATTCCTTTTTTTTTACAAATATAGGCATTTGCTTTAATTAATTTTTTGATTAAAATATATACATTGATTAGCGGCTACAAAATTAATTTTATGGTTTTTAATTTTTAATCCATTTGTAGATATTTTCAATTTTGTAGAAAAGATGCGTAAAAATTTAAGTTCATCTTCATCATTATTTCAAATTTTGAGTCTGGTATATTTTGGCAGAAATATCTCCATTTTTAGCTCGCAATAAAAAATACAATATTTTTGCGGAATTTTGGGTCAAAAGACTTGATAGGGCACTGAAGGTGCATTTAAAACAATAATCGTTTGAGAGATCCTTTTACATCGAAATCATAGAGACAACTACTATACATCTTTATTTTATGATACATTCATACATCTAATACAATTCCAGCAAATTAACTTTTTTTTTAAATTTTAAAACAGATTGCTAAATCAAAAATGTGCTTGTTCATATTATTTAATATCATTATGTATTACCACGAAAATGTATTCTTATCTTTATTTTTTTATATAATTTTTCAATTATTTTAACGTTACCTATTTTTAAAACCTGCAAGAATAGAAATTTCTGAGAATATTATTTTCCAAACAAGTGTTTCCCTTTATTTTTTAATTCTGATTTCCTAAGAAATACGTGTGACTTTAGTGTTTATATGTATATAAAATATATACGCAAGACTAATAACAATATTTCTACATCGACAAATTTCTAACAGATTTTCTAAGACGAATTCATAAATTTATAAAAAATATTATGCTAAAGAACAAAATATTTATATTTAAAACTTACAGAAGACAACGTTGATTTTGCGATTCGGAATCAGCATTACCGTTAAGAATTTTTAAAAAGTGTTCAAAAAAGGGATTTAAAATAAAAAGTAGACAAAAAAGCCCAACTGTCACGGCATTTGATATTTTCCATAAACTTTCCCATTAGTTTTTTAGCCGTAGTTTTTATAACATTGTAAAATAGTATAAAAATTATGAATTTCTTTTCGTTCATTTGCTGCTCATATGGGCAATTCTCATTCTACGTTTACCTTTATGAAACCAACCTTCAACCTCAAATATTATTTTAAATTCTGACTTTTTTAAATAACTTTTAATGCAATTATGTAGACAACACTTGATGATGTAACAGAACAAAAATTCAAGACCTGAATCGATTCCATGTGGTGCCGGCAAGCACTCAAAATTTAAAAAAGGTGGTTGACTAACTAACAAGTTTTTTTTTTTTTTTTTTTTTTGGGAGAAAAAAACGTGAATGGCTCCAAGAGGTGCCTTTTTCTCTAGGCACACTCGCAAAGTTATTTCAGTGAAGCTGCAGTATCGTATTATCAAAGAAGGTTTCCAAATAACATTTAAAATCATTGTGGCATTTAAAAATGTTAATTAGCTAAAAGTGTGTAATTATTTTTAAAAAATAAGTCAATTATTATTTATGCAAAAAATATAATTTCAAAAAAACGGTTTTCATGAGCTAAGAACGAGATGTTTTTAATTTAATATTAATCTTCGAGGCACACCCAAGGCGCTAATTAAAATTGGCGATGATATATGTAAATAGCGTTTGGAAAATAGTAAGATTTTGCATTTAATTTAAGTGCAAATAAAAATTTATATAAATGATATTGTCTTACGACTTATTTGAAAAAAAAAAATGAATTTTGCAATAAATGGATGAATATAAACAAGACTACATCAAAAAAACTGAACTTGACAAATTTTTTAATAAGGTTTAATAATTATTAAATCGCTAATATATCCGCGCATATTTAACATATCGCGATATTTTTAATTTATATTTAAGATACACCATCGTAGAATACACAAATGCAATAATTTTTGATTTAGAACTATAAAATTTTATAAATTTGTATCTTAAACCTCCATAACTGTTCGGTAAAAGTCATTCACGCGAACAGATCTGTGTTCCACTAAATTACTTTACAAGTAATTGTAATTGAACATTTTCAATTACAAATACAAGTAATTGTAATTGATATCTTTTCAATTACAATTACAGTAATTTTAATTGAAAATTTCCAATTACAATTACAATGTAATTGAAAATAATTGTAATTAATTACACTCTTAAATCCTTTAAAATTAAATTTTATCGATATGATATTAAAAAAAAATCAACATACGATTTTTATTTCCGGTAATTTTGTATATTTTTAATGCCATACAAACATTATTTTTTTAAAAAGCTTATACATTCCGAAGTTAATTAGCAATTGAAATTTTCAATTACAATTACTTGCAATTGAAATTTTCAATTACAATTACTTGTAATTGGAACTTTTCAATTACAACTATATGTAATTGTAATTTAAAATTTTCAAATACAAATTACTGGTTAATTGTAATTGTGCATGTAATAGTTTACCTAAAGTAATGATTACCCCCCAACCCTGATTGCTATTGTGTGAATTGCGATATAGTTACGATTTTACTTGATAGTCTTAGGGTTTCTGCCTCTCAATTTCTTCTAACTTTCAACCTAAATTGTCATTTTAATTTTGAAACTTCTCTTGATTATTAAATAAAAAAATATGTGACAAAAAATACCTGGACACCAAAAAAGTTAGCCATAATGCATCTAGAGGAAAATTATTGTAAATTAAATAGCAATAATCCAAAACCGCACTTTATTTTGTCCGACAGTATATACATGCTTTTTCTATTTATAAACTAATGAAATTTATTATTTTATGTTCGAACTTTGTTTTTAAAGGTTTACTATTGTTGCATTTTGAAGAAGGCAACTTTTCCAGTTAAAACCCATTTTCGAACTTCAGCGTCTATGCAAGAAGCAGGGATGATATAGCCCAAAGAGTATTTCTAGTGGGAATTACGGTCAGTGTTAGAAACCATATATATATATTTTATTATTATTTTTTTTTTTTTAATAAAATATCTCTTTGCAATTTATGGAAGGCTACTTGACTTACTCCTAAGACTAGCACACTATGTCCATATTTCCTAATATTAACTCATAAACATACATACTTATATGAATGAGTGTTTAAACATCCCAGCAGGCCATGTCTTGTAGAAAATATCGACGATGTCTTGATGATTTGTCACAGTCTTCGATGACACATGTACGACAGCTCCGAACAAATATTGGTGACATTTTCGAACAAAGGGCACTTAAGTCATCAACGATAACCTGAGCGACAGTGTCATTTATATTTTCGTCAACCATTTTAAGAAAAATAAATGAAAAAAAAAGTTGGGTTCCGCCAAGATTTGAACCCAGGCCATCGATGATGTCGTCTAAATTTGTCGTCAAGAAAATGCATGTAGAGGACAAGTTTGATTAAAAGTCACCTATATTGTCATCTTAACCCATTTTCGGCGACTTCAATAACAAAATATACTGAATTGTCGTACATATTTAGTTCGGTGACAACATGAGTAAAATGTCCAGCGAGAATGTCGTGAATTAAACCAAACACACGACATGCTGCATGACAATGTCATCAATACCTATCAGATAAATAAAAGCATTAATAAAACCATTAAAAAGTAGAGAATGTTGTAGCTGAAGTGGTAAGTGCGCTTGACTATTCAATAAGAAAGAGAGAAATTGGTGGCCTGGGTTCAAATCTTGGCGGAACCCAACTTTTTTTTCATTTATTTTTCTTAAAATGGTTGACGAAAATATAAATGACACTGTCGCTCAGGTTATCGTTGATGACTTAAGTGCCCTTTGTTCGAAAATGTCACCAATATTTGTTCGGAGCTGTCGTACATGTGTCATCGAAGACTGTGACAAATCATCAAGACATCGTCGATATTTTCTACAAGACATGGCCTGCTGGGTATTGAATAGTCAAGCGCACTTACCACTTCAGCTACAACATTCTCTACTTTTTAATGGTTTTATTAATGCTTTTATTTATCTGATAGGTATTGATGACATTGTCATGCAGCATGTCGTGTGTTTGGTTTAATTCACGACATTCTCGCTGGACATTTTACTCATGTTGTCACCGAACTAAATATGTACGACAATTCAGTATATTTTGTTATTGAAGTCGCCGAAAATGGGTTAAGATGACAATATAGGTGACTTTTAATCAAACTTGTCCTCTACATGCATTTTCTTGACGACAAATTTAGACGACATCATCGATGAAAGTGTCGTTAATGGACATGTGGCCTGCTGGGTTCATACAACCATGCACACATATACCCATATATGTATATATTTTGTTTACTTATTATGCTGTCTATTTAAAAAAGCAATGCGAATAATATTTTCTAAAAAGGCATGACAATATTTTTCTATTATCTATTTTTTTTTATTCCATAAGTATGATCGTATATACTGTATGTATGTTCGAAAGTGTGTGATTGAAATAAATATTAACCAGCCAGCCAGACAAAAAATTGTAAATGCGCTTATGAAAAGACTTTCTATTCAATGGAACTTTATGAAGCATGATTTCTTTGTGCACAAACAGACATACATACATATGTATATCTATGAATAAGAGAAAACACACACATTTATAGTATATACTCATCCACGTATAAAAGCATAAATAAAAGAATATATTTTTTTTACATATTTATAATTCTTTTCATGAAAGGTTAAAGCGACTTGCAAAATACATATATTCTTCTTTTATTATTTTTTACACATGTCTTTGTTGGCTGAATTTGCTTAAAAAAATTTGAATTATTTTTTAAGTATTTATTTGTTTTTATAAACAAAAAAACAAAAATTCCTTTATTTATACTTAAGAAAAAATGGTAAATAATATTTTATAATGTAAAGAAGTAAAAAGTGCTCAAAAAAAAAAAAATATATAAATATATATATATATATATATATATATATATATATATATATATATATAAATAATGCTTCTATGATACTTTTTTTTGTTGATTTTAATAAAATTCATACCCGAAGTTTCCAACTTTAGGACCCGGCGCTCGGTAGGTCTATATAATCCAAAATTAAACTCGCCCACACTATAATCATTTTGTGAAATTTCATTGGAATCAGACCAGCCGATCAGAAATATAAGATTTATTAAATTTTTGGAATCGGACACGGTGCTCTGTTTGCTTTTATGTTTAATTTTTAATTTTTTAAATCGCACAAAAAATTTCTCCAGAATTTCGAAAAGAAACAAGAAAGTTATTGGATCTACATTCATGTAGGAGGTTGTATGGGGGCTGTGATCACGCACAGAAAAAAACCTCTTGATTATAGACAATTTTTCAATAGGCTTCAAATAATTCTACGTTATTATGGCAAAGTTGTACAAAGTTGCCAAATGATGTTTGGCAACTTTGTACAAAATCCTTTGGTGAGTATTTTTGCTGAACATATGAACTCATAATATTTGCAAATACAGGGTGTTTTGATGCAATTTTAATAAAAAAATAATTTTGCGCTATCTAGCGGCAATAATTTGTACTAACTATATTCAGCAATTAGAAAGGTAATTTGAATACCTTTCCAGACAAAAACTTTTTTTTGAAATTCGGTTGAAAAATAACCGGAAATCAGTAAAAAATATTCTAAACAAAAACAGTGATACAAAGAAAAACAACAAAAAACAATAACATTACAAATGTAAACAAGCTCGAGTGTTGTATAAGAGGTTTGCGGTAAAGTGGGCGAACCACGCCTAATTTTGTTTCCGTGTTTACATTTGTCCATGAAGTATTTGAACAAAATTTCTTTGACCTTTCGCCTTATATGGGAGGTGGGCGGACCACGACCATTTTTTGTTTCCAAGTTTATATCGACCCATGAAAACGTTGTTATAGTACATGCTTTTATTTAAGAGAGATATAACAGAAAAGTATGAAATTAAGCTACAACGGACACCCTGTGTTTTTAGTATTTTGCTCATAACTTTTTTGTTTATTTACAGATTTTACTCATTCCCAATATCAAACAAATCTTATATAAGATAAATATTTTGCCAAATTTCGTCCCCCTTAGTTGTGCCGTTCGAGCTCTATCCTGCTTTCAACAGACGGACATAGCTAGATCGACTCAGAATCTAACCAGGACCCAAAAAACATATACTTTAAGGGGTTTTAAATAAAAAATATTGTGTATGATCTTTATTACTACTGTATAATTCATTTCAGTAACATAAACTCCCGTTTTTTTAAATATGCACTATATTTTTTAAATGAATGAGTAAAATTTTCCGAAAATAGGCTTTATTGTTTTTTGTGCGGCACAAATTGAACTGAATGTTATGCCTTGAAAGTCAACATAGTTGTCGGTGACAAAAATATCTAAAATTCTGCAGTGGTGCTTGAAGATGAAGGTGAAAAAAACTAATTTTTTTCAATTTTTTTTTAACATTTTCCAAATTTTCTCGTAAACCACCGCAGAATTTTAGATATTATTATCATCAACAACTGTGTTGACTTTCAAGGCATAACATTCAGTCCTATTTGTGCCGCGTTAAATGTTTGCAGTAGTATTTTCTTACTTCCATGTTTTGTTGCTTCCATTTTGTTTTTCTCAGTGTATTATTTCAACAATATCCGAAAATGAATGACTACTACTCAGACTGACTATCCGACTAATAAAAACATTGAATTTGTTGCTGTTAACATAAATAATGCGTTAAATTCATAAAAAGTAAAAAAATCCGATTTTTAAGGGCCACCCTATATTTCCGTTTTAGGACAAGTGAGGGACATCCTAATTAGATATTAAGGTAGCTAATTCTACCCCCGAATCATTAAAAGTCATTCGGCATTCATAACTTGAAAATGAAAAACTACTTTTTTTGGCATATTGCTAAATATGTTGATGTATTTATCCAAATATTATAAAATTTTGATTTTAAAAAATTAATTATTCAGTTTATGTTTATTTCTTTTGAAGCATAGCCTAAATAGATGATTGTTTTATAATTATTTTTTTTTTTAATAGAAACTAAATCAGCATTTGTTTCATAACCTTTATGTGATTATATTTAAGTAAATTGTGTCTGTATATGTCAGTGATGCCAAAACGGTGGTTTTCCCGTTAGATCTGGCGGTATTTTATTGTACATAGCGGGTACTTTCCATAAAAATCCGCCAAGTGGATTTTCTGGCTGCAACGTTTTTCTAGCTGACGGTTTCTGGCGACTTTTCCTTTATTGTTAAACATGGGTTTGATACAGAAGTAAAAAAATTCAAAGAAACTTTATTACTGCAACTTGTTAATTTATCTAAAGTGTGAGAATCCCAAAAACCCGGAAATTTTATATGAAAGAAACTGTTTTTCTATAAAAAGAAAATTGAAATTAAATTTTTTCTAAAAGTTTTAAATCACCATAAAATAATTTTATGGAAATGTCTTTCAAACCTTGCAGTATTATTAAGTAATTCGATTCGAAAGAAAACGGTTTCGAAAATTAATATATTTAAAATCGAATCGAAATATACAATAAGCCCCTCGATTTGATATTTGCATAATGGAGATACAGCAGAATTTTTAAAGTATTAGAAGCTGATTTTGCTTGCAAATCTTCTATATATCGAGTACTGACCGCTAAAATATCGTAACCGACAACATTTTCGAAATTCGTGCCGTAAAAATTAGCGATTTTATTTAAAGTGTAGGCGGTTTCTAGCGGGTTTTCAAATACAATCTAGTGGGATATGGCCTCAAAGTTTTGGCAACACTGGTATATGTTTTCTGAGGATCGTGCATCAATAAAATATAAGACATATTTTTCAAAATAATTTCTTTTACATAAATATACGATTTTTTTTAAAATAAATTTATAGTGGTTTAAAAATTAAACAAACAATCTTTAATCATTTAATCTTTAATTCATTTTCATAAATCGAATTAAATTTATTATCCTAATCATTCTTTAAAGCATTCAAATTAATTTAATTCATTGAATTAAATTCTTTGTACTTTATATGAGTTGAATTATTTCAGTATGTACCTTAACCCGGGTACCCGGGTACCATTTTTAACTTTAAAGTCCTCGCATTTCTTTGTTACTAAAGTTATAGCCACGAAACTTCAAATCTTCGTGATTAAGGTATTTATACTGCATAAAAACTGGAAAAACCAAAATTTTATTAACTTGGTCTATATGTAAAATGGCTTTAAAGTTGACACCTACGGGAGTCAATACACAGGGTACCCGGGTACACCCATATAATTTATGTATTTTGCACTACAATTAATATCTTTTTTGACTATTTATTATTGAAAATCTTATTTTTATTGCCCTTTTATTCATATAAAGTTAAAATTTTACTAACTTTTTGTTTAAACTAGGGAATAAGAAATAAGCTTTTTTTGATATTTCTGAGTTATTTAGGAGCTTCAGAAAAAAAATAAAGGATAATATGTGACAAGTTAACAAATTTTCGAATTATCGCTGTCTTCAGCCAGTATTTATGAATATGAAAATGATAGCGCATATATTGGCCGTTTTTTACGTCTTCTACGCATTGACTTTGGTTCTTCTGAATTCTTTTCATTTTCTCAATATCATGTAGTAATGTCCACCACTTCTACTCCAAAATATCACGCAAGTGCTCATGATATTGAAATTATTTCTTATATTCGTGCTAAAGAACGTACGCTTTCTATATTGTAGCTCCAAACATGATAAAACGCTATGACAACACTGACAGAATTCCTTAGTGTTGTACAAAAGGTTATTCTTGGACGTAACCTATTTTTGGTCAGAATATTTTATGGATTCTGTGCTAAATTATGGATGAAGTCAGTGCTAATACTCTTTAGGATTGTAAGAACATTACAGTTTTTCTTGAACGATTTTCAAAGAGAGTTTATAAGGAACGTGTGTTTTATTTTAGATCAAGTCTTGTTGTAAAGTTTAAAATTATAATTTGTTTATTTTTACAATCTTTTGTGAAAAACGTGATGCTTACCAATACTAATTTGTGCATTTTATGATGATTTTCGGAAATGGGCCACATATGGGAACTATGGATTTTCGAGGTGCGAGTCTGACAAAAAAATATTATAGATTAGTTTTTACATTAATAAAAATTATTTTATAAAATTAAATGTGGTTTCTAACGTCCATAAAACTTTTATATGTACTAAATTATGCAATACTAAAAAATTTATGGACGTCAAAACATTATTGTGGGAGAAAAATTGTATGGGGACTCGGTTATAATAGGTAACCATTATCAACTAATTTTAACAGAGCACGTGTCTGCATCATATAAATCTAAAATTCATAAAATTTTTTCAAAAACTGTTTACATGTTTTTATCGATTTTTAAGATCTGGGGCCAATTAATTGGTCACAGTAAATAACTTGTATAAAATTTTATACTTTTTAAATAAAATAAACGAAAATTACACTATGGTACCCGGGTACCACGGGTATTGACTAACGTTATGTAGTCAATGTACCGTATGTACCGTAGGGTTAATTCCTTAAAGAATTCATTATTCAATTATACAATTCAAGCTTAAAAAATATATTGAATCATTCAAATTTTCGTCAATTCAAATCTGTTACAAATTAGCTTTAGAAAATATTTTTTAATTCATTTAGTAAAAGATTAAAAAAAAAAAAAATATAACAAATTGAATGAAAGAAAAATATTTTCATTTATTTTGGAAAAGATTTGAATTAACAAAAATAGATTGAATTCTTTATGAATTAATTCAATAAGGAATTAATTCTATTCAAACATAAGCCTTTGAATTAAGCTATTGAATTATATTTTTGAGAATGGTATTATGGAATGAAAAATTCATATTTCTTAATTCAGAATTAAGATTTAAGGGAATTAAGCTAGCATTTAATTAAGTCTTTCGAAGCTCTGAATCCACATTTATTGACAATGAAGTCAAACGTAATGCAATTTCAGATAAGTTGAAAAATTCAACGATGATTTCGATATTTGGAGATGTTTGATTGATAAATGAATTTTTAAAGAATTAAACCAATTATATTTTAAATTTTTAAGGAGATATGGGAAATTCTTCAAACTCGTTTAGTTTTGATGTTCAAAAAAATGTTGAAAATTTTTAAATGGTACATCAACGATATTTAGTACCACTATTCCTTGGCTCTAGTGAAACACAGATCTGTTTGCGTGAATGACTTTTACCGAACTTCATCAATGTTATGGAGGTTTAAGGTAAAACTTTATAAAAAATTGCCAAAATTCTATTTATAGTCCTAAATCAAAAATTATTGCATTTATGTACTCTACAATGTTGTATCTAAAATACAAATTAAAAATATTGCGATAAGTGAAGTATGCGTGAATATATTAGCGATTTAATAATTATTAAACCTTCTTATAAAATTTGCCAAATTTAGTTTTTAGTGATGCAGTGTTGTTTACATTCATCAATTTATTGCAAAATTCATCATTTTTTTAAAATAAGTCATAAGACAATGTCATTTATATAAATTTTTTAATTGCACTTATTCAAATCTCTAAAGTTGCATTAAATGAAAAATCGTACTTTATTTCGAACGCCATATTGATTTTGATATAGGATATTAAAGCAGCTACAGATTGACATATATCATCGCCAATTTTGATTAGCGTCTGGGGCGTGCCTCGGCGATTAATGTTAAACTAAAAACATCTCATTCTTAGCCCATGAAAGCCGTTGATGAATATTTTTGGTGAAATTATATTTTCTGCGTAAGTAAAACTTTTCACAGGAACTTATTTCAGTTTAAAGTTGATTTATAGCGCCAACATCCGCTATAACAAAATATGTAAAATTGGTGAATACTTTAAAATAGCTATGCACGTTTAGCAAATTAATATTTTAAAACGCCACAATGATTTTTAAATGTCATTTGGAAACCTTCTTTGACAACGCTATACTCTAGCTTCACTGAAATAACGTTGCGAGTGTGCCTCGCGAAAAAGGCACCACTTGGAGCCATTCACATTTTTTCTCTCCTTGTCTCTCCAAGTTTGGGTACCTCCTGCAGCGAGATATATGTCAAATAATGCGTAATTTCAAGGGCTATTAGGCTCTATTTTGAATTTTGAAATATCCGAAACGACGTAAAATCCCCAGTGAAAAAACTGCAAAATTTTAAAATTTGGTTTCAGGACTTTTGCACAACACAATTTGACTCTGGTTAATGGCACTATAATTAAATCCATGCTGGTCCTTTTCTACAAGTGTTTATAGTCTATATTAGAAGAATTGGACATTTATGCTAAAATACGCGGCTACAGCAGTAAAAAGAAATAAAAATACTTGTTAGTTTCAAAAACTTTTTTTTGGAATTTTTGACGTAGCCATTTCAGGTCTTGACTTTTTTCTGTTATAGAACCAAATATTGTTAATAATTGCATCAAAAGTTGTTTAAAAAAGTCAGAATTTAAAAAAATATTTGAGGTTGAAGGTCGGTTTCATAAAGGCAAACGTAAAAAGAGAATTGCCCATATATGTAAAAATAATTTTAGAAGAAAAGAAATCGCTGCAATAAATTGCTTAGCTTTGCTATGCCTCGTTATATTTATATTTTATTTAATTTTGTAGTCTTACATTTCTGTTAAACTTAATAATTTTGAATATAACGTGCCAGCAATGTCATTACCTTAATGCCAACAATCAATCAACTAGCTGGAGATAAGACGTTTTGGCGTAGAAAACTTACGCATTTAATCACATCCCATCTTCTTCTTCTTATTTTCACCTTTCCTTTTTTTTTCTCAAAGTATTTTGTAAGATACTTTGATTATTTTTACACACAAAATTTCCATTAAAAAAAAAAAAAAAACAAAGAAAAATAATAATTTCCAAGTCTACGAATACATTATGTATATACATTATGTATATATATATGCTAGTATATAATGAATTATATACTTTGAAACGTAAACTCAAATACGAATATTTTAACTTAATTTTTTACGGTCAGATTATTTTGAAGTTGATTTACAACTACTATTATTATGTACTACTATAATTGTGTATATTAATACATACATATAAACATATATATGTACATTAAGGTGGCACCGTTTATCTATATGGAGGAAAAATTAGGTGTCAATATTTTTAACTGAAATGAAAATTTACTTTATTGTAAGATATCACTTCTCAAAATGTTAATCCTGGTGTAATCATTATTTCCACAGATACATTGAAGAATAAAAAGGTTAATTTTTCGGCTGTTTTGATACCTTAGAAATATCTGTTATGCAGTTAATTGCACTTCTCAAAGACCATTCTCATAATTTCAAATTGTTCATTTCAAAGAAATATGATTTTTAGTTTTTAGAATAATGTAACCTTCCGCTTAATGCGCACATGTCAATTCTAGGGCCAAACTAATATTCAAGTATATACAGTTTTTTTTTTTTTTTTTGAGCTGCACTTAAACTCATTTAAAATTATGAAAGGAGACATCATTTAGAAACAAGAGGTGACAAAATAAAAATAGTTATATCCATATAGTGTAACTTTTTAATAGTAATTAAAAGAAATGTTAAAAATATAATTTTAACAAAAATTTCTCAGATAAAAAATGATATAGGAATAAAGTGCGCGTTCAAATAAAACATAACACAAATATTGACTGGGAAAAGTTACAATTATGAATGAAATAACATATTTTAGGTTTTTTTTTTCTACAGATTTATTACGCTTAACAATTAAAAATAAATTAATGGTTATGTATATATCGTCACCGAAAATGCAAAACAACGTAACATCACTTTTCAAAACTTTATAGGAGGCTCAATTTTCTAAAACCTAAACAAATTGTCCTACAAACAAGATTTTTGGGATATTACATCACTAAATATTGCTTAATATATTGATGAAGAATATTTTTATTTTTATTAAATATTTTTTATGTTATGTGGTTTACATTTTCAAAGATTTAAATTTTCTGAAGCCAAGAAAACGTAACATCAATACAAATTTTAGAAAATTTGTAATTGAAAAGATTTCTGATAACTTTTACTCCAAAATTTTTATAGCTGTTATATTTTAAATAATTTGTAATCTGAATTCGTAAAAAAAAGGATTTTTTTTAACAAATGTCCATTAGTGTTTAAAAATTGTAAATATTTTGGTCGTAGCATTAATCTTTCTTTGCTTTTGACAAGGACACAATATCATTCAATCGGACGAATTTTCACGGTACTCTTCTGGAATTTTTTTTCTAGGCAGAAATAACATCCTCTTCATCATCTATTACACAACATTTAAATTTAATAAAACAAAAATTGGAAGCTTTTCTATTTTTTTAGCTTCAGCATTCTTTAATATTTTATGTTCAACATTCAACTTTGCACACATAGCGTTCAGAACATTTAACACTTCGCGTCCGGAAATGTTTGGAATACTTCTTAGGAACTGCTTCACTTGTTTGGCTTTGTGTTCGTTTCGTGGTCTTTTATTTTTTTCCTGTTTCCAGGTTTCCTATAAATTGTAAAGCACACAACATATTTCGAAAATTCGCATCATTATAAAATCTGGAATTTTTTTCAGAAGAAAAATAAATTATCAACAGACAAAGTTTAAAAACAACAATATATCTTAAATTTTATTCAAAAGTGCATCTTAAAGAAAAAGCATTAACAAAGCTTTAATAAAATCTCCTTTTTTTGTTTGCATAAAATTTTTTGGACGACACACAGACAGGCGTTTTGGCTGAAAACCTGGCCAAAATTATTAGAAGTGTTAATAGTTGGAATTTTTTGATAGTGTTAGTGTTAATTAGGCTCAAGGATGAACCCAACTGATTTTGGTTCAAATCGGTCAGTGATTTCGCCTAGCCCCCATACAAATTCCCCTCGAAATTACACTTATTTACACATAATTATGGTAATTATGCAACGATTATGATAAAATTTGGATCAGTTCTGTGTACTAAGAAATCATGGTGTAAAGTTTGGTGAAAATCGGATCACATTTGATCCTAGTCCCCATATAAAGTCCACTTTAAAAATTAACGTTTACGCTTATAAATGGCTAAAAACATCGGTATCGTGATGAAATTCGGTATGAACGTGTATTATGTAAATCTAAATCATATTACCAAATTTTGTTATGGTCGGTCCATAATTGCCCCTAGGTCCAAAATAAGACCCCTTAAGAAAATATGGTTAGCAATTATAATTGGCTTAAAATTTTTATTACCATGATGAAATTCGACATGAACATGTTTAATATGAATGTGAATCATTTTACCTAATTTTATTATGATCGGATCATAAGTGCCCCTAGGTACTACATACGGCCCATTAAGAAAATCAAATACACATCTCATATTGTTATAATAGTCGATATATGTAATTAAGTTTTTAAAGTTCTCTGATAATTAATATTTATTTATAATATTTATTTTACATTATTTAATACTTAACTTAAAAATACTTAAAAAGTGAAACTAACTACAATCGTTAAAATCGTTATCATTTTCATCATTAATGTCAGGAAGGAGTAACTTAATAGTATCTGATGAAAATGCTTTTCTATTCCTTCGCGATTTTTGTGTACAAGGTCACTGCTTGAAAGTAACATATTCAGGACATCTCGATTGCTATCGCTTCTGCTGAATTTCCTCGCATAATTCGTACGATATAATCTGAAGTGCTTATTTCTGGCCTCGGAAGCCTCTTCTTACAATTGTCCAATTGACAAAATTGTTTGCTTTATTACCGTACCGACATAAATAAGAATTTTGTGCATCGTTGGACTCATGGGGTGCCAACTATAGAGTTGTACATACATTTCGGCAGTTTTATATGCATATTCTTCAAACTTTTCAATATTTATGCGATGTCCGCTTGTTATAGCTTCCAATATTATATTAAGGCGTTTGGTTAGTTCTTTATTTATGCCTGTGATATTCGATTTGACAGTTTTTGGGTCCGAAAAAAATCTTCTTGATGTATTGCCATCATTAGTGCCAGGATATGGTTTTGGAAGATAAACAAATAATCCCATCTCGTCCTTAAACTTTTTTTGGATGATTATCTTCCTTTCCTTAATAATTAATTTTTCTTCATCGCTCCTTGCTTGCCACTTTTTTAGTCCCAATTTATATGACAGATGAAGAATTGATTCTAAAAAGCGAATGCGTGCATGTAATGTAGATAATCCAAATTTCAAAGCATCAGGGTTTAAAGAAACATTCCTCTGCAATGCGTTAAAATCTTTTGAAGTTTGGCCGCAAATATAACACCTCATTGTGGATTTTGTGTCCGTTGCTGCATTGCAGACTTTTCCATCCACCATGGTGAATAGCATTGAGTGTTTTATTTTGGCAAAACTTCCATTATATGCTACCTCGCTTTTCTCCATCAATTGAATTTGTTTGTTTATGTATTCTATTTCCTCTTTAGTGACGTCAGCAGTTTTGTCCACAAAACGAATGCGGATTGGCCTACACAGCCTAGTTGATGATGGAGTTGGATTTCGCCATACCGTTTTTGTTTTTCCAATATATTGGCGTCACTATCATCTTTATGATGATGTGTGATCCACCACATCCCCATTCACTTATAAGTTCCAAAAAAATTAAGTTCCTCATAGCCCAACTGCTGTAAAACTTCATTAAGGTATAAACATAACCTTGTTGCTGTGTGATCGAGAAGAGATTGCAGCTTCACTTCCGCTAATGTCTCAATTACTGTTATGGCATCTTCATTGGGATAACATTTTTTTTGCACTTTTTAGCAATGTATAATATGAATACACATTTTTGTTGCTTTCGTACAAAATTTCATACTGATTTGTAGTAAGTTCTGCATTTACAAACAATGCTAAAGCTCCTTCCGCAGTTTCTTTACAGGGTTGACCTCAGAAGTTGTTAATGATCGCTTGCAAATTCTTGCTTTCCGTGGAGTTCGGGTTATATCCATTATTAATTTAGCCGCATCATTATTTCCCGCTGCCCTTTGACTCATGGATGCAGCAAATGTGATCTCCTCTGTTGTTGATTGCTGACGGATTATTTGCGTTTTTCTTCGTTTTGTTCTTTCACTTGCTAAATTAAATTCTTTTTGTGGTCTTGCCACAGTCCTTTCTAGCCATTTAGTATATGTTGTTAAAAATCATTCCTCTTTTCGTTGTGCTAAACTTCAGTATCTTCTAAAATAATTGTTGAAATTAGTTAAACATTGCTTTACTGCTAATATATCGCCATCCCCTTGACATTCGAAAATATCGCACAATTTTTTGACTAAAAGCTGCAATTTTTCGTCAATGGTTCAGGCATTCGATTCCTTCACAATTTGGAATAACTGTAATCTTGTATAAACATCTTCCATCTTATATCTCGAAGTTACGAAACAGTTATGATAAAAAATGTTGCAATCACCCACAAATATATATGTTTCAATAACGAGGCACATGAGTGGCCCATATATTTTTTACTTACCTGGGACATATATTTGACATTTTTAATCTAATTTTTCGTTTAATAGGTATGCATTTTATTATTTTTTTTACCAGATTACAGGTAAAAGGGATGAGGAAGTAAGTATTAACGATAATCAAAAATATTAAAGATTTTATGATTTTATTTTTTTATGATTCCAGACGTAGTACCTCTTTAAAAGATATATATTTCATTCATTGTTAAGTAAAGCGGTGTAATTGATAAAAAGGTATATTTTGAATAAAAACAGGAAAAAACTAAAAAATTTCGGAAATTATAATTTTCAACTACCTTGACTTTTAAAACTCCTCTTTTCTTGGAAAATGTGTAAAAACCCGTTTTTAATTTGTGAATGAATTCTAGGTACGATAATATTTTTGTACATTTCTATTTAAAAATGGTAAAAATTTCAAAAGAAACATATTCCTGAAAAAAAGATTGCATATTTTATTGCGGTATATAACAATTTTTGAGCACTTGCTACTTTGAGTTTTAAAAATAATTGTGTGTTTCGTTTTTGGTAGAAAAAGGGTATTTTTTTTTTAATAAAAAAAAGTAAAATTTTCAAAAAATCGCCAAACATAATTGCGCAAATTTGCGCAAACTTTTTTCTTGTTTCTGGAAATAGAGATTTCATATTTTAGTGCGGTATATAACAATTTTTGAACACTTGCTACTTTCAGTTTTAAAAACTTTGTCTGTTTCTTTTTTTTTGTAGAAAAATGTGATTTTTTAGTTTTTGAGCGAATTTTTCAAGCATAAATATATGTGAAATTTTTATAATTTTTAAATTTTGAACGAATAATTTTAACATTAATATATGAGATATATATATATATAAAAACTGAAAGTAGCAGTTGCTCATACCTTTCAAATAAAAAAAAAATCAATATAAAACCTCTATTCGTTTAACCTCTTGCCGCTTAGTGCGACATACGGGCATACATGTTTATTCCTTAAATATAGTTTTATGTTTATCTAATTCTTAGCAGGGAAAGAATACATCAAAGTAGCCAAATGGCAACAATAACAAATTCTAATCGCGTACAGCGCAATTGCTGGAACGCCATCAACAAAACTAGGAAATTAAAAAAGGTGCTCATAATGAAAATATGGAGAAGCTTTGGGTTGTTATGAATGATAAATTGTCAAAATTATGACTCCGTCCTATAAAAGTGCTCAAAGAACATAGGGTTTAATTTATCAGTGGTTAGTAAAATTAAATCAAAAATAAAAATAATAAAAACGAAGTTTATTTTTACAACTGGTTTTGCAAGCCCTCGAAAAAAAACTATGTCAGTTCGTCTGTGTGTTGAAAGCACAATAGAGTATAGAGAGGATCATCGAAGAAACCAAATTTTTTAAAATCCGTTCCTTTTCTATTTATTTTGCTTTGTATAAAAAACTCTTTTGTTTAGAGTTATGATTGTTATATTACAAAAGTAGCTATAGCGACTATATAAAAGAATCGATTTAAATTTGCAGTGGGTAGTTTGTTATGATGCAGTCAGTGTTACTGGAGTCGATAGTTCATATTTCGTAATCCAAGCCTTAAAATTATACAAAATTTTAAAATTAGACAAACACAAAATAAAAAAATAAAAAATACCCTTAAAAAATATCTCATATTTAATTATCTGCAATAATGTTTTATACATAATATATAAATACCAACTGATTTTACTTCATAATCACATGTTATATGTTTTGGATTTTTGCTTGTGTTCCAAATTCCTATAAGATTACTTTTCTCTGTTTTTTTTTATTTGCATAGTGTAAGATCTCTGGAATGGAGGATTTTTATTTTACAATAAATATGCATCAAAGACATAATAGAAACGTAAATTTACTAACTTGTGAATTGAAATTACGTTGAAATTACACAAAATGTACATATATATTTCGTTATACAAGAAATTTGTAATTGTCCCATTTTTTGATAATAACACAAAAATCGGCAACACTGGTTAGTGTACATTTAAGAATTATTGTAATTTTAATTATTGTAGGCAATTATAATAAAAACAAACATACCATATTTTCAAAATAATTACAAATAATAAAAAAAAAATCCATTAATTAATTATGTAGATCATTTGATACATGAATTAATATGAGTAGAATTGAAAACAATTTATTTGGGTTTCTCTATTTTCTTTTTTCTTTATTGTAAAATTGTGTGTGCTAAAAATATCTCGGGAACAAATAAGAATCCTACTTCATATGAACGTACATTCAGATATATAATGTAGAATTTATGCCATTTTAAGTATTTTGTAAATGCTGTTTACCTTCATACATCCAGGCTATATATATGTATATATGTATGTATGTACATACCATGTATATATGTGTATCTATTTTTCTCCTTCGTAAAAATAGATCTATGAATATAAGCAAGTACAACAAGAGGTAATCAATCTATTTTTATTTAAAATCAATACAAGAGCAATCAAAACAAGTGCTTCGTCTATTTGTGTCTGTGAATCTGTTTGTACCCAGCAAACAAAAATTGATATATTAAAAATATAACATAATTTAAATTTGTATTTAAAAAATAGCAGCTTAACTATAAAAGCACAAAAGTTGATTTTAAATCCTAAAGTCGACTATTATTTTAAGTTTCTTACCACAAAGCATTTTTCAAACAAAATTTTTAAATTTCATTTGAATTTTTAAAATAAGCTTTTTGGTTTTTATTGTATTGAAAGTTCATGCATAATTTGTTTATATATTTTTTTTAAATTTCTTTTCGTTATTTCAATTCATTGAAAAATATTTTAAAATCTTTCAATGTATGAGTTTTAAAAAGCTTCTAAAATAAATTTTTAAATACAGTGTAAGCTCAGTATTCGCAACGGTCCACAGTGTTCGATTTCAAAAAGGTGGCCAAAATTAATTACACAAAAACTATAAATCGTACAAAAGTGATTTTTGGCATAGTGATTACTTACATATTGAAAAATTATTGAACAAAAAATTAGACAAATCCGCCTACCGCCACACCCACTATTAATTACCCAATTATGAAAAATAGTCAAAATTTAAAAATAGCTTCTTTTATAATTCTTTTTCATTTGAAAATAAGTTTAATTAAAAATACAAAATAAAGATTACATAATTCATCATAATTTTTTAATGAAAGTATAAAAAAGTAAAAAAAAAAAAAAATCATGTGGAATCTGCACCAATATCACTGTCATTTTCACTGTCAGACTCTTGTATATTATAACATGCGTTTTTTTTAGTAGTTTCAATATATCTGGCATCAAAGTTCGTTTTTTAACTGGTGGAGTTTTCCTGAAGCTGCAAATATAAGGATCTGATGATATTAATAGCCTTTTTACTAAATCTGCACTAATCTCGGTCCGTGAAGTTTTCCGCGTGAACTGCAGTCTATAACGTCTATTGTCTTTATTCCTGGATTCTTGAGCTTCTTCAGATAATTGACCAATAGGAAGGATGCAATGTTCAATTATAGCTTTTCCGTGCCAAAGAACTTTGTGAACACTGACAGGCATGTAATACCAGGGATATAGTTTCAAATAAAGATTTCTTGTTTCAAATGTATAACTTTCGAATGCTTCCACGTTTATAGTATACCCAGATGCTAAGCATTCCAATATAACATGAAAACGTTTAATAAGTTCTAAACTTAACCCAGTTATTTGCGCAGATATTTCCGCATTTCTAAAAAATCGCCTGACTGTATTGCCATCGTTAGTATTTCCCGATATCTGTTTAGGCATGTCTATCAATAACCCCATTTTTGATATAAATTCGTCTTGAATACAATTTTTTTTATTCAGTATTACTGTATTTACTGTAAAACTAGAATAATCTATTAAAACTGCTAGCCAATCGTTATTGTCATGTAGGAATCGGGGTTTTGTTCTTTTAGCTTTTGTCCATCTTTTCTGAAACTCGCTGCACATATTCAAACAAAAAGATTTCAATTTATCAAACTGTATTTTTGTTGTTGAGCCGCTCACAAAATTAGATGAAACAAAGTCAATTAAACGATCGAAACGTTAATTTTTAACACTAGATAGCCATACGTCAAAAAGTTCCATCCGAGAAATATTAACCGAATTCATCACAATTTAAAAAAAATAATCAGAGGACACACTTAAAAGTTTATGTTTAAAATGCAGTTTAATTTACACAAAACAGAATAAAAAATAAAAAATATATTGCATTATTACATTTTCCAACAACAATACAGCATAAATTTATTTACCTAAACCAAAACTTCGCTTACAAAGCTAGAATTAATGATTCTATTAATAACTTACGTTGTAATTAGTAAAGTCTAAAAATAAACAATAAAATAATATGCAAATTTTTATTTTTAGAAAAAAAGAAAAGAAAACGGGACTTCTTTGTGAAAACCATTGATTCACTTTAAAATAACTAGGCAGTACACTGCAGTGGTATAGTGGGTAGAGCAATTGGCTAGCATCCGGATGGTTGTGGGTTCAACTCCTGGCTCCGACTATTTTTTTTTTTTTTTTTAATTTTTTAATTCTTGTAAATCGTTCTATAAATAAAGAATTACTTTTGTGAAATCTTAAACAAAAATAAGTTCCTTTTCTAGCAAAGAAAAGTTCCACTATATAACGGTTAATTGCTAGATGGAATTATTCACCCACAATCTTGTAAGCTCACAACTTAAACAAAGGTATTCATTTAAAACATACATTCTTTAAAAGCAACTTACAAATAAAATGGTATTAAATTTTTTGTTCCACTTAGAAGGATGGTGTATCTTTGTTTTGAATACTTTGTTCGGCAGGGGCAGTTTCGGGCAAAAAATT
The DNA here is from genome assembly GCA_951394005.1 of Protophormia terraenovae. Taxonomy (NCBI): domain Eukaryota; kingdom Metazoa; phylum Arthropoda; class Insecta; order Diptera; family Calliphoridae; genus Protophormia; species Protophormia terraenovae. Next base: position 68,774,417 of record OX596077.1, read on the forward strand.
TTTTTAGTTTCTATTAAAGGAGTATCCCTAATTCTCAAAATAATCAAAAGTTGGACCCCAGCTGATAACAGAAAAAAGTATTCGTCTATGCATTTTTGTTTTTGACTTACAATTTTTTTTGAAGAGCTTCCCTATTATATCTTTCAATATCTAAAACTATCTTCATTCAAATATATACAAAATACCTGTTTTATATTTTAAAGGAATTATATTTTTATATACAAAAAGAATTTTTTAAAAATATGCCATAGAAAATTTTTTATTCATGTTCAAAGTTTGACTAATTTCATGTTATCGTTAGAAGCATTCATTGATCGATTTCAGCTAAGATGAGTACGGAAATGTCTTAACTGAATAGTCTATTTAAATATTTTAAAATGCTTCTAAGCATGTAGTGACTTCCTTTATCAATTGTACTTTAATACTTTTTTCTTAAAATAATAAGAAATAATTTTAATTTTGCAATTTTCTTGCACATTTCTAACTGAAGAAGTTTGAATGCAGTGACCAATTTTGTAAAAATGTGTGTACTGTGCCAATACTTTTTTCGGGCTGTGTATAAGATCAAAATCATCCAAAAAAGTTGATTATAGAACCTGCAATTTTAAAAATTAAGCCGTCGCGATAACCGGGCCGTCGCGAATACCGAGCTTGCACTGTACTTTAATTAAATTCCTCAGAAATATAAATTTTTGTACCAAATTTTATAATAATTGTCAATAGCTCCCACATAAATACCTCCTCAGGAAATCATTTTAAATAAATTCTATAAACGACCCTCTGGGAAATACCCTTTCTACCACTTTCAAGAAATGGATTTTACTTTAACTCATTCTCAAGTTTTAACTTGCAAGTTTGCTGGACATGTGTGTTTTTTTCTTTTTTTCCTTTTTTTAATATAAAAATAATAAGTACTTACATACATACATATACAACTTGGTCCATCTGTTTATGAGTTTTTCATGGTAATGTTTTGTATATGTTTTTGTGGTTGTTTATGTGTGTATTGATTATTCATGTACTACACTTTAATACTTGGCACTAAATATATTTAGATATTTTTATTTTTTTTTTCTATATATGTGAATGCTGGTTTATTTATGCTGCTAAAGGCAAATTACAAGCCTATAAATTTTCAATACATAGTATGGTTGTACATTGTACATATCTATAATTACTATAGTCTGGGAGAGCTTTGAAAATATAACTCTACCGCTTTTATGCCTTTTTATGTTATTTAAACTTCGATATTAAATTGAAAATATTAAATGTAACTACATATACATATGTAAATGGATCGATTTTAGGTTGGTATAATGTTTAAATTGAGTTTGAGTATTTAAAATATAAATATTTGCTTCGTGTTCATATTATGATCAAAAAATCTAGAAATCTTTTTTATATAATTTTTTAGTTAAACAATTATAAGTTATGAAAGGGACATTTGTCATTATCATATTAAAAAAATCATTTAAACTATTAAATTAAAATGTTATTATATGTTGTTGTTGTTTTGTAGACCACTAGCATTATTATACTAGATTTTTGCTGGATGCCAATCCCTTTTTACGCCCATTTTTTTCATAATACTGTTAACTTTATTTGACTTGACCTCATGTCTAAACTACGGAAACGATTAAAATGACACATGACACATACGCATATCTTTGAAAAAATACTGCCACGCTCACTTTTTTTTACTTCATTGTAAGTAAATTACAAATTTCATAAATATTTTGATGACAATGGTAAAAAAATATTATAGTGTAATAATAGTGGGCGAAAAAGAGGCGTGACACCCATGCAGATTAAATTTTATAATAAACATTATTTTCTATTCTTTGTCTATGTCAAATTTAAAGTGAATTGTCTTAGTATCATCAAGAAAGTAGCAAAATTCAGTTTTACTGAAAGTGGGCTAAAAACTGGGCCATAGTTTTCTTCACAAAATACATGATATATGTGCGAAATTTAATTTTAACTTTCAAAATAAAAAATATTTATAAAAAGTGGTTAACATTATATCCAATATTTCCTTATAGAGGACGCTCGATATATATACATCCCAAATATCAGCTAAATCGGTTGAATAATGTGAGTACTCACATATAGTATAAAATAGTGTTATGAAAAGTGGGCGTAAAAAATAAGGAGCATTTAACAAAATCCTTACACAATATCTTAAAAAAGCATTGTACTCTACTTAGCAATAAGAACCATAAATATATTGAAATTTATTGATTTAAATATTTTTTTATTTACATACATAACGAAAAAAGTGCTTTTAAATATCCGAAATTTAGTAGACCGTATAATCAAACTTCGAACTAATTTTGGAATTGTTAAAATATAAAAAAGTATAATTTAGTTACTTAAAAGAACAATTATTAATTGTTTAATGAAATTATGTAAAAAGCAAACAAAAAAATATATAATTTACATATTTCTTTTCAATTAAAATTACTTAAGCAGTTCTAATTTCGTATTTATTCGAAAATAATATTTTAAGACAAAGGTCATTGAGGGTGCCATTCTCCTTATTATGTATTTTTATTTTAACTCTCATTTTAAGATCACTTTAAAATAAATTGTTTTCATATGTATGTCTGTATGTACTATATTCATATATATGCATACATATGTACATATTTGGATAAGTTTTTATGTGTGTGCTTATATTCCAATAAACATTTGTGTTGGTTTTTTCTTTTTAAACGTTTTCATTTACGAAAACGAAAAATAATTGGCTACAAATTCATTATACAATCTAATACCATGTGTTTAAGTTATGTTAAGCTTGTGTGTTTGTAGTTTTTCTTTTTCCTCCTCATACACATACATAAATATTTATTACCAAAAGTTTGGGGTTTTTGTGTGTTGTTGCTCTAAATGTAATACTTAACAATATATACATATGTATGTACATATACATATGTATGTATGTGTATTTTCCTGTGATGTAGAACATATCAATGTATAAAGTTGTTTGATTACGTGTACACCAGAAGGTACCCAGCAGTTTAATTGGTTGACAGTAAGGTATAAAGTTATTCCACTTTACTGAACCTATGATAAGCGAGAAGAAGACGAAAAGAAGATAACAAAAAATGTTTGCTAACTCATTGTAACCAGTAAAGTAATCCTGTGGGTACAAAAGTTCCACTTAATTGCCATGGAAGTGATTGTATGTGCTAAGAAACAGCCACCTCTCAGTCGCAGAGGTAGCGATATTTCATTTTACTGACCCTTTGGTAGTCGTGGAGGTGATTGTGAGTGCAAAAAATTGCCACCACGTAGTCGCTGAGGTGACAAAGACTTTTTCATAGCACATTCCCATGTTTAAGTGACTAGTCACGTAGTTAATAAAGTGTCTAGTAGTGCCCTAATGTAGTAACTAGTTCGTAACAGCCAGCAGAAACTGCTGGGTATGTATATTCATATTTTAATATGTGTGAGTGTGTTACTTAATTGTTGTTTGTATGTTTGACATTTGTATATCATGCTGAATAAATTAATATGTAGTTGTAAGAATTTTTCTTCTTTATATTGTTCTAACACAAATGTCCTGGGATTTTGAAAACGACCAATATGTAACTTAAAAATAATATTAGCTTGAAGAACAACTAATTTCATTATTCTGTAAAATAAAGACGATAAGACTATATGTATAAGAGAAATCCAAATGCAGCTATAGTATTAACGTCTGCTGAGTTAATATTGTTAAAAAAATATAAAAATTATATTTGGAATTTTGCAAGACTTTGACGTTCCAAATGTAACACACATAAGAAAATTTATTTTAATTATATTTTTAATCACTTTTTTTTTCAACCCAACATAAATATGTGTGAATACATTTTAATAAGAAAATAAATACCTATTAATTTTTTGAGGAGAACAATTCTCCTAATAAACATATTTACGTATCTACCAATTAACCAAAGGACTTAAAAATATTGCTTGTAAGAATAAAGATTTGAAATTCTTACATAAAACTGAGACCTTTTACAGCACTTAAGAAACAAAATTGTTTTTCTAATAAAAGCCACAATGTTTGTGTCACTTAAATTTTTCCAACTAAAAAACACAAATGTGGAAATAATATTACATATTTAAATACAAATATACAACATGTAACAAACTATTACTAATGGAATACCTTTATGTGTATATGTATATACTAAATATGTATGTATATACTGTTGTTTAAATTCCCATGACAGAGAAAATAAATACAATCTTAACAAGGTTATTGATGTTTTTCTTTAGAGAATAAATTGTTTATTTTCATTATGTTGTAGTAAGATGTCTGTTTATTTCATTGTTTAATATTATTTATTATTATTTTTCTTTAAAGAAATTGCTATGTCGATAAAATACGTATTATGTATAAGAACTAATAACTATTAAGTTAAAAATATTTCAATTAATATTGTAAGAAAATGTCAATAATATTTTTGGTCGTTTTTTTTTTTAACATGATAATAGTAACATGTGAGTACACAGAAAAAATAAAATCAATCATCAAATATATTAGTAAATAATTTATTCAATTAACAGCTTTTTAAATCTGCCCCTCTCACCAAAATGATTAAGTAGTGCGTTCGAAAAAAATCTTAACATATATAATATTCAATAACTTGGAAATGGTTGATCTTAGAGTTTTCATTCATTTTTTATTTAATTGATAATTTATTACAGATCACAGAAAAATATAACTTTTATAGTTCTAACCACTACTTATGAATTTGTGGACCATTTTTCGTAACAGTTCCGTTAGAGATTTGAAAGTTGCTTCAGTCACTTTCTTGGAACAGTATGCACATCTTCTTTTAAAATCTTCGGTATTTTGGAACACCTTTTTTGTGCTCTTCAATTCACTTCTCACAAGAGCTCAATATCTCTCCACTGGTCTAAGCTATGGACAATTTTGAAAATTTACCTCTCTTGGTACAAAAACTATGTTATTGTTTTGGTACCACTCCAGAGCTTTCTTACTAGTGTTTATAAATCGGTTAACCGCTTAACCGAAAAACCGATTTTTTCTTCAAATTTCGGTTATTTGCGAACCGGTTAATTTGAAATATTCAATTTCGGTTAACCGGTTAATAGGAATAAAGACTTCAAAAGTAGAACTAAATAAGAGCTGAAAATTTACTTTAAAATTATTATTAATCTTCTAAAAATAAAAACAAATCTCTTTTTGGCAGAAAAAAGTTTATTTATTTTTCCAATTTTATACAAATATTTTTATTAAATTTGTTTATAAAAATTATATAAACTTTTTCTTGAGAGAAAAACTTTAAAAGCGGTTTATATAAATCATAATATAAAGTACATTATCCTAGATCTAAAGCTTCCTTTTTGTAAAATTTTGATAATTTTATTTTATTTTTAACCTAGAAAAATTAAAAATAAAAAAATAAACAAAAAAACTGAAAAAATACTTTCTAGAATAATTTTAGATCATTATAAAGCTTCAGAAAATGTGCTAAAAGATTCTAAAAGAAGTTGTTTTTATAAATTATATTAAAACTATTCTATAGACTGAAAAAATTATTGTAAATTTTCGATGTAAATTAATCGCAATGTATAAAGAACACTGTGTTATTATTTGGTGCAGGGTTAAACCAAAAATTTTAAAAACACTTTTTTTTAACAAAAAGAGCATTTATTAAAATATCGATTAACCGGTTTTTAGTAGACGGTTAACCGAAAAACCGGTTTTTTAATTTTACCCAATTTTCGGTTAACCGTCAAACCGGTTTTTCCAAAAGTCGGTTTTTTATTAGCACTATTTCTTACCGTAGTTACATGATACCAAATGTGTCCAAAAATATGTGGACACAAGCAAAAAGCTTGTTATACCAGCAATTTTGTAAGAAATTTTTTCTGCTTTTGGATCCTAAACTTATCTTTAACATTGCCTCGAGCATTAACAATAAAAAGTTTTGACACATAAGCTGCGAAAATTCTGCCAGCACATAGGTTTCTTCGTCAATTATACAACTTGAGTATTTTTGTATGAAATTTGGTTTTCATTTCCGTGTCATATTCTTGGCTTCTAAATGTTTGGCAGAATTCCTGTTTGGAACTTTTTGGACTTTATATTTTATCATCTCTGCAATAGATTTAAATTTTCGCACCAAATAGTCGAAGCACTGAGATAACTGAGCTGCTTTTCTACCAGATGTGTTTGGAGTTCCTTTTAATATGCTTTCAATTTTCTGGCCTTCCCAATATCATGTGGTCCTTTTTTTTCCGAACCAGGTTTCATATCAATGGTCAAATTCTCCTGACACTGTTTAATAACATTAGAAACAGTTTGACGGCAGAAATTTAATTCTGTGGCCTATTGTTTGTAGGACCTATTTGGATTTTTTTTTTTTAATTTTTTAATAATTTGTAGGACGTAAATCCTTTTCGTCACTCATTTTGATAAAAAGCACGACAAATCAACATGGATGTTATTAAAAATAATAACTGATGTATTTTTCCATGAGAACTAGGTAAAAAAATTCAATATTGATTCCAAAAAAAGTTATGAGGCAAAACGTTTGTTAAGATTTTTTCGATCGCACTCCTTATATCAATTACTAAACTGTAAAAAATGAAAAACAGAAAAAAATTCCCAATTAAAAAATTTATTAAATCAATTAAGTGGATGATTGAATGAATTAAAAATTTAAATGAGAAATAAAAATTTAATTTGATTCATATTTTAATTTTATTTGAATAAATTTATTAAATTTTGATGCAAAATTCAACAAGTGTTTTAATTGAAAAATATATGGTTATAATTTTTTTCTGTGTACGTTAGACTGCTGCAAAAAGTTAGACTTCGGAGTTTTTTGATCGTAAATTGCCTAATAATCAACATTGCTCCCGAAAAAATCAATATTTTATTTAATAGCTAAAAATATGCTGATCTTTGCTACAAACTTATTACAGTAAGTCGTATAGGCATTGGATTCCAAGGACTATAAATGTAATACAAATATTTTTCACAATTATTATTTTGTAATTTAATTGCATTTATTAAACAAATGCCAAGTTAAACATTTCGAGGTGGATTAATTATATGGTTTTTGTGCGTTATAAGCATATAATCTAAAACGTAATAAATTTGTGTATCTTATAAGTTATAATCAAAATATATTTATTTTTTGAAAATGCCCTAAAAATTTGAGAAATTTAATTTTTTATTTTTTATTAAATAAAAAGGAAAGACAAAATTTATTCTATAAGAAAAAAAAAAAAAAATCAGTCCATGTTAGGCTAAAAAATGTATATATTTTTTTTTTAATTACCATCCGTGACATTGGGATTAATATAACCATAGTTAGATAGACTTTTATTTTTATAAACCGCTTTACTAAAGCTGTCAAACGCAAATGATTTTCAATTTTGGCAAAAACATTTTTAAACATAGAAAATTATCTTCCCACTTCTAAAATATTATTGGAGTGTATTTGAATTTTTTTAAGTAACAACTTGCTATTCTAATTTCCTTTTTCAACAAAAAACCTTCTACAGCTTCGATTTTACCAATATCACTAACAATTGAACTGATTTGAATACTTAAAGAATCGAAGCCCTTTAATTTAGTAATAATTTCAGAAGGAAATTCAGAGTTAATATGAGTTTTTAAAAACATAAAAGACAATGCATTTTTGAGTAAAAGTGAAAAAAAAAATATGAACAATATTTAACAATATGCAAATTTATATTATATATTATATGCACTATAAGGAAAAATATGCAAAAATATTAATTTTCGAGTAAATATGCAAAAATATACACTAACAAATCGACGCCATTTTTTAGTAAAATGTCTGATTCGGATAGGTAACAACATAATATAGTTTTTAAATGCTAATGAAATTGAAAAAATATTCGGCTGTGCCGAAACTTTGATCAGCAAAAGTTATAATATATTTACAATTCAGCGTAGGCAGCCACAATTTACAACCACCATCTAGGTTTGTTCTACTTATGTATTTTAGCCTCTCATTAATTTGCACACTCTCTTTGTCTCGCTCTCAAACTGAATGCAGCGCAGTGAATTTAGAAACAGGGCTAAATGAAACAGCACTGCAAACTACCGCTTACCAAATGTAATCAACACCATAACAAACAGTGCATTCAAAATGATCAGCTGATTATATCAGCACACAATGCTGCTGACTACGCGCTATTGTAATTTGGGCTTAAGTGTGTATATACAAACTGACTGCATATACAAAGAACAACAACAACACTGTTGTTCATTGTATTACTGCTGTTGTTAACTAAACTACTTGTCTTATGGGCAAAAACGTCAATAATAGTCATTACAATGCTTAATATACATGCTTGTGTGTGTATTTATATTCTTAACAGATTTGATTTTGGGCCATAACTCTGTTGATTATGAACGAATTTGGTTTATTAAATTTTTTCAGAACAAAAATTCAGACAAAAAAATGTCCGAGCCTTCTGTGTAAAAGCGAAATCCCTAGTATATACAGAGGCTTCAGAAACAGGAAAACCGGTTCTAAAAATCGTTTTTTTAAACGTATCTCCGCAATGTATGAACCGATCTTGCTGAATTTCAATACCAAAATTCTCGAAAGGATTTCCGATTGTTTTATATATATATTATATATGCCAATTATCGGTGGGCTTCATAAACGCCATTTCAACCGACACACGGACGGATAGTCCTATCGTTATCGCTTTTACAAGGATCCCGAAAATATAATTTTTTTTGCTCTCCGACGAAAATTGTGGAAATTACAAACGGAATGACAAACTTATATATACCCTTTACACCTGTGGTGAAGGGTATAAAAACACGCATTTGCATTAAAGTCCGCCCGCTATTTATTACCTTTTGCAAGTGCAATATGACATTTTAAAAATATAAAACTATCGAATTATTTCCAAAAGTGTACATTAGACTGCATTAAAATTTACAAACATTCGAATTTTTACCGTAACTCTACCTAGAATCGTTCTTTAGATTGCAAAAACATGTGTTGCCCAAATTTACGCACTTTCTTTAATTTTACGTAAAATCTTACTTACACTAATAACAGTAAGTCTACATTTAGAGTGCATATAAACGCACCCTATACATTTCAGTTTCGATGTGGCACGGATTAACGATATCCGATTTCACTAATATTTCACAGTACGTTCTTGCAACCCAAAGAATGATTCTAGGGGGAGTTATAGTCAAAATTCGAAAGTTGGTAAGTTTTGGTGCAGCCTAGTGTACTTACTTTTTTGCTCATAACTTTTAAACTATACATATGTTGAAAAATTCTAACTTTTATTTCATTTTATAGCAAAGGATATTGACTTTAAAGTGGTGTGTATTAAAATTAATTACTTCGAAAGCCCAAAGGCAAAAATCGATAATATAAATTTCAAAAATGGGAGGTGGGCGGTAAAGTGGGCTGACTACGCCCATTTTTTGTTTTCGAGTTTACATTGGTCCGTGAACTATTTGAACACAATTTCGTTGAAGTTTCACCATATATGGGAGGTGGGCGGACTACGCCCATTTTTGGCTTCCAAGTTTATATTGACCCTCAAACAATTTATACAAAATTTCGTTGTCGTGCATGCTTTTGTTTAAGAGATATCAGCAGAAAAGTATGAAATTAAGCTACAATGGACACCCTATGTTTCTAGTTTTTAGCCTATCACTTTTTTGTTTATTAACCGATTTTGCCCCTTTTTAATACCAAATAAACCTTATACAATGTAAATATTTGTGCCAAATTTCGTACCCCTACGTTGTCCCGTTCGAGCCCGATTCTGCTTTCAACAGACAGATAGACGGACAGACGGACGGACAAACCTAGATCGACTCTAACCAGGACCCAGAAAATATATGCTTTCTGGGGTCTTAAATGATTCCTTCGACATGTTATACACGGAGTGACAAAATCAATATATCCCTCATCTTTTTGATGGTGGGTATAAAAATTTGATCGTATATTGGTAATATAACTCTATTGGTAAAGCAAAATATGGTAAAAAGAAGTTTGTATGTGCATATCACACTGGTTTCTCTAAAGGGAGTGAACTTAGAATTTTAAAATTTTCACTTTTTGCAAGAAAATGATATATTGTACTCATATCTGCGCACTGTAAAAATTGTACATCATTTTCTCAACTTTTTCGTAAAAAGAAAAAAACACATAATTGTTTTTAACTTATTGTATTAGAAGTACATTAATGGGATATATGTCAAGTGATGCATAACTTCAAGGGCTATTAGGGTCCATTTTGAATTTTGCAATACCCGAAACGGAGTAAAATCTCTAGTAAAAAACCTGCAAAATTTTTAAAAATTTGGTTTCGCGACTTTTACACAACACAATTTGACACTGGTTAATGGCACGCTAATTAAATCCATGCTGATCTTTTTCTACAAGTGTTTATTGCTTACATTAGAAGAATTGGAAACTTATGCTAAAATCCGCAATTACAGCAATCAAAAGAAAGAAAAAAAGAGTTATTTAATTTCAAGCATCTTTTTTAAACTTTTTAATTTTGTGTGCTTGCCGGCACCACATGGAACCGTTTCAGGTTTTGAATTTTTGTCCTGTTACGCCACTAAGTGTTGTTAACATAACTGCATCAAAAGTTATTTAAAAAAACAGAAGTTAAAAAAATATTTGAGGTTGAAGGTCGGTTTCATGAAGGTTAACGTAAAATGAGAATTGCCCACATAAAGGTTTAAATCTTAAAAGTTTAATTTTGAGTATAAATGTATAGTTTAGAAGTTATTAGCAATTAAACATGTACACTAGGTGTATAACTTTTTGCAATTTTTGCGAATATCAACATTCAAAAATAAATACAAAAGCTAAAAAAATATTAACCAGTATGAATTACCACTTTTTTATAGTGGTTATTAATTAAATAATGAATAACCATCTGGTATTGTACAGAGTATTTAGTAAAGTGCCAATTTTTATTAAAAATATTAACTTTTTCATATTTGAGCAAAATGTATAAACTCATTTTTAGAAAAAAGGTACGTGAAATTATTTTTTATTAAAAATGTTTTTCATTTATATATTAATTTATTTTTTATACCTTACACCACCAAATGTAGTTGGGGTTTTATGCGTTTATGCTGATATTTGTAATGCACAAAAAAAAATATCCCAAATCCGACCTTAAAGTATGTATAACAGTTGATTTAACGATGTCCTTCCGTTTGGCTGGCCAGCTACCTGGTTATCCGACAAGGTTTACATCTTGTGCAGAGAGTACAGGCAGCAAAAATCGCACACAAATAATAGTATCATGGTAATATTTGACACAAATATAGTAATTTATAATTTAATACTTATAAGAAGAAATCATATTAACTAATTTTATAAAGATCTGTCCACAAAAGGCCATAGGACAAATGTTATGTCCATCATCTATGAAATCATTTTAAGGTACAAACGCAGTGATATATAGTATCATATTGTCGGGCTTGACCTACTTAACTTTCTTATTTGTGTTTTTATTTTTTATAAAATAATATTTTTTGTATTATAGAATCAATATTTTTAAAAATCGTTTAACCGATTCTTTCTAAAACTACATTATTCAGTTCATCCTATGACTTTTTCAATCTATCCCGTTGGCTATTTTTGAAAATCTACATTATCAAAGTAGTTTCAAAAAGTTTTTTTTTATTAAAAAGGACTAAGAAAAATTTTGGAGAAACAAAATACTATGAAGAAATATTAAAAAGTACTTTTTTTATAAGAAACTAAAAATTTTGTATTTTGTGATGTCTACTTATTTCTAAAATGTCCAAACTTTTCTGTTTGGAACATTTTTTGTTAAAAATATACAATGTATATTACATTGACTAATTAAAAAAACGGAAAAAAATTTTAAATTTTCTGAAGAGGGAAAAAATTAATATTTATAAAAGTTCAACATCATCAAACTAACCAATTATTCTATGAGCAATCTGATTGTGAATAATTAAATTTATTCATTTAATAAATAGAACCATACATTATTTATTTTCATTTTTAATGAAACCTCTAATTAGGAAAAATATCATAAAGAACACTCTTTATACAACATTCTTATTACAAGTTTTTATAAAGGTTTGGAAAATTATTTGAAATATTTTTTTTTAGCTTCCTGTTTACATTTTTTGTAAGTATATGTGTGTAGGAAATGTTGCTAATTATAACTAACATAAGAAATTAAAAACTATTTCAACATATAAAATACATATGTGTAGGTATTACTTTGAATTTTATGGTTTTACAATATAAATGAATTTTGTTTTCTAAAAATTAGCTAATTAAATAGGAAAAACATTACAATAATTATCAAAGATAAATAATAACATTTTGTTTCAAAATTACAAATTTATCACTCATAAAACGAAATAATGTCGGTTGAGGTTAGTTTATATATGTATGTGATTAAGACCATGTAACTTTAGAAACTTTTAAACAATTTAACACTTCAAAGTTGTTTTTTTAAAGATATTTGGAATTAAATCATAAATGTATGTACGTTGGAAATCACTCCCTAAATATTTTTTAATTTTTATAATAATATTGATTATTGAATTCTATGCTTACACAGAAAAAAAAAATAATGATTACAGTATATTTTTCAATTATCACAGTTGTTTAATTTTGCATTAATAAATATATTGAAGTAAAAATAAAAAAAAAAAAAAATTAAGTGTGATTTTATTTCTTTTATTTTTAATTCATTCAATCATATATGTGATTGATTTAATCAATTTTTTAATTGCAAAAATTTTTTGTTTTTCATTTTTTACATTATTTATAACTGATATAATCATTTTTGTGAGAGTTTTAATTGAATGAATTATTTTGTAATATATTTGGTGATTGGTGACTTTTATCTGTGTAATAAAAAGAAACACCATTTTTAAAATTTAAAATTTTGCGAAGCCATTTCTAATGTTCACTCATGTTTTTTTAGCTTTAAACAAAAATTTAGAGGACTATACATAAATAAAAATTTAAAGCTGTTTAATAATGCATTCCGTATTAGCTTTAAATTTTTTTCAATAAATTTTTTATGTATTGCTTATTTATTATAATTTATTTTATTTTATTATTTTTAATTATATTTAAATAATTTCAAGGCAAATAATTTTATTATAAAATATGACACATGGTTGAAACGTACATAAATATAAAGAAAATGATAAATATTAATAATGTATTTAAATTATTCAATTATATAGGTACCTATTGATATGTATAAGAATTTTCTTTACAGATCATTAAATATTGATATACTCCATTACACATGCCATTGTACTCGTGTGGCAATGAAAACACTCACAGTACATGAAAGTTACGTACTCAACAAAAACACATAAAAGTACTTATTTACTTATCAAATATTATTGTGTATTTTAAAAATAAAAAATAAAAAATACAAAATATAATAAAAACATCAATAAAATAAGAGCAATGTTTTCACATAAAAATTAATTTTGAAGAAATATTTCATACTTGTGGTATGGCTTTAAAATTGTGCGTATATTTTTAAAATCCATAAATTTTGGTTGTTTCTTTATAGTCACAGCTCACAGAGAAGAAACTCTTAAAACGCCCATATTTACTAAAGTAATGTTAATTCATCTAGAAGGTGTTACAAACGAAAAGACAAAATTTAAGCTATAGGGTAATGGGTGAAAAAATAAATAATAAAAAATCAATTTGTGCATCAGGCGAATGAGTAATAATTTTATATTTAATCATATTAAGAATACGCCACGTGTTACCTCATAAATAACAATTATAACAAACAATTTTTTTTTTTACTTAATTTGTATACAATTTTTAACAATTTAAATTTTGTTTCCAAATTTTAATTTATTCTATAATCGGTGGCTATAACAGGTAGCCTTTTATATAAAATATTTATTTTTTAATGAATTTCCTAGAAACTCCTTTATCTCATCTTCATTGCTAAATTTTTCAATATATATAAACTCCTTATGAGTTATAAAAAAAAAATATGCAATTTATTTGTGTACTATGACATCTGCTATTAATAATTAAATTATTATTCTTAATTAAAGATAAACAAACACGTACACACAAACACACAATGATATAATTTACGATTGTCCCTAATTAATTTCCACTTAATCATCTTAACGTTTTGGCGAATACGAGTGCCATATAATGAAGACATATTAATTGACAACCATTGTGTATTCTAACCACCAATATAAGTCGTATATGTAATGATATATACATACACCATTACAAAATAAAATAAAGGATTTATACACATACATATAAAAATCATTTTTTTTTTTATATATAAATTTAATAAACACAGTTAAATATTAAATTAATCTTATTACTGGTATTGCACTATTGTTTATAAATAATTATTAAATTTTAAAAATGTAAAAACTAATTACATAATACATATTGATATGTATATAAATACCATAAGTATAAAGTATTATGGTGTTACTAGGTTACTAAATGATTTATATTATTTCATTTATTTCTTATAGTTTAATTAGAGGACTTAATGGCTTTTGGTAAATTTTTATTTTTGTTTCTTAAGCATAATAATTATTTAACATTTTTATTTTATCTAATTGATGATAATTATTATAAACAATAACAAAAATATTAAATAATAATTTAATAAATTTACTAATAATAATTACACGGTGCTACAAAATATACTATATATTTATATAGTATAGTTTGCAGATAATGAGTAAGTAGACTATTATACCATTTTTAGAATTTTTCATATATCAGTTATATACAAATAATCAATTTTTCAGATATTTTAGCATAAAACGTACCTTTAAGATATATTTTTGATTTCCCTGGCTATGAGCTAAGAATATATATACATATACGCAAAGAAAAAATATGGTTCCAGTGACCATAAACTAAGAGAATATTTGTACGTAATTATTATTATGATTCCATTTTATAGTTTTTTCATCATTTAATGATTCGATTTATTAATGTTTATAACCTTTTCTTATAATATTACTTCCAATTTCTTAATGTTTTTATCATTTGATAATCCCATTTTATCATATGTATAATCTCGTGTTTTCATATTTATATTCATTTGTACCACGATATGTGGTACATTCATCATACTGAATATAAACAAACCTTGTCGATTTATATTTGTTCACATCTAAATTAAATGAGAACGAGAGAAGACGGACTCAGAAAGTGATTCTGAATCGAACGGTATACTTTAAGGTGGGGGTCCGAAGATTTCTTATCTGCGTTACAACTTCTGCACAAACACATAATACCCCAACCACCTTTGGTGGTGTAGGGTATAATTAATATACTAACAAACTACTGTACTGATACACAAAAATGTTAGTTATTAAAAGCAAATACAAATATTGGCTTAATAGTTGTAGGATTAACCAAATATGTAAAAATAACTGAATGGTTGTAGAATTAACTAAATAGTTATAGAATTGACTAAATGTTTGGATTTTTCTTAAAATGTGGTTTCATACAAAAATATTTAAATACATGTTATAATTGCAGTCAACCATATTAAAATTTTGATTGTAGGTAATCATTAAATTATCAAACGGAAACATAAACGTTGCTATCACGAACACTGTATTATTAAAATCAATGAAAAACAGGTACACAATTATTGAATAGTTGTAGTGATCATGCTGTAACTATATTTTTTCTTTGCGTGTACATACATGTATATAGTTTATTCAAAACTCTAAATCACTGGCACTTAAATATTAATTTTTTAAGTACTTTGTTTAACTAGAATCAAAGCAAAACATCACTGAGATTTCTAACAATTACTCTACAAAAATTACAGCAAATCAAAAACAACTTCAAATTTCAAAAGAAAATATCTTAAAAATTTAAAGTAAAATAGTGTGACGTTTGTACTTTGCCCGAAATAAAATGTTGTTCAAATAAAAGCAATACTCTGCAAACTGCTTGCAGATATTTTTAACGAAAGAAAAAAATCGTTTCAAAATATTTACACAACCTCAATAGAAATTGAAGCAGGAACTAAGACAACAACTGCCGTCACAACCTTATTTTCCGCTACCAACAAACAAGTAAAAATGTTGTATGTATATAGTAAGTAAAGAAAAATCTATATGTAACCACATAAGAGAAAGAAAAAAAAAAAAAAAAAGTACCGAAAGGACCTTGTATAGAAATATGTATCTGTATGCATGGATGTGTAGGTACTTTATTTATGTACATGTTGTGTACTTCAGTTTTATTTTTTCCAGCTACTAATGGTAGCTACAACGGCCAATACATCCACATTCATGGTTCTTTTTAAAATACCTATCTATAGAAAACTGGATAGCTAAATACTTATAGTAAGTACATTTAAAAGTGGCATCTCAATTTTGTATGTGATATTCAGTGTGACCTAGCTAACTGGTTTCACGTAAGCAAATGCAACTGGTAAAAAGTTTTGTAAATATTCAACAAACTGTAAAAAGGCAAAAAGAAAAAAATTAAGTTAAAAAAAAAAAACACTATACTACTAACTAACGTCCATACATTGTAAATAAATACTAAAAATATATTTATCAAAAAAACATGTTTCCCTAGTTACCAAGATGCTGATGCGTTTAAACAATATTTTACCTGTGCGCCAAAAACACAACCACAGTAGAGAAATAACTGAACATGTGGTAGATATTCAAGTTTATATGTGAATTTACATATCGAGGGCTTATATTCAAATCGGGCCTCATGCAGATTTAGAATTTTTTTTTTTGCGTCAGACTCTTCAGTTTTCTACTTTTTATATATGGTGTTAATTTTGGAGCCAAAAGTTAATTCCAACACTATGTTTTTTACTTTTTGTTTTTTGGGCTATCTAAAAACAGTATATTTTTTTAAGGCAAAACGGGTTATGTGCAAGTTTTTGTTTGATTTTCAAAGAAATGTTAAAATAAAATTTGATAAATAATGAGAATTTTCTTTGCGGTTTGAACTTTTCTTAAACATTTTGAATTATAATCTTAATATATCTCATAAAAATTTTGTTATCTCAATGCAGTCTGGAGAAAAAAGCTATTGAAGTTAGATTTTTAACCTTTTTTAGATGCTTATAGATCATACGCGGGTACACCTATCAAGATTTTATGAAGCTAAGTGGGAGCACCATACCCTAGATTTAAAGACAGGAATGAAAAAATTTTAATAAAATTCGTAATTATAAGCAAAACATCTTAGATACCAAAATCAGTTGCTTAAAAAAATGATAATTAAACAAAAAGCGCAATAAAGGTCGCCTTTAAAGGTTTTAATAATTTTTAAGTTTTTGATATGCAATTTAATACAATTTTAATTGATTTAAAATTTTTTTTGCAAAAAATTTTTTTGCAATTTTTATCGCTTGCAATTTTTTTTTTCAAAATTTAATTATAATTTTTTGAATACATTTTCGTCCTTTTAGTAAACATTCCTGTTATTTGAAATTTCAAACGATTAAAAATGGTCCAGCCAACAACAAAATTTCGCATTTTTTTATCTCCTGATATCATAAATTTAACATATTGTCAATTTTTTTTCCAAAAATACTATATTTTACTTCTTTAATTTCCAATAAACAAAACGTGCTATGTGCACATTTTATAACGACAAAACGGGCTATCTACCTTAACTTCACGAATAATAGAGTTAAAAGATTTATTTTCCAGTGTGAGGTTTAGTAGACTTAATATTAATAACTCGTAGAAGAACGGGTTGCAAAATGTTGAAAAATGAGGGAAATAAACAGTTTTTATGTTCTCCTGAAAAATACTGTTTTGCATGAGGTCCGTTTTGAATATAAGCCCTCGATGTGTATGTATAAAAATACTTACTTATAAATACAGTGAGTCCAAAAAAGTTGCCTGAATATCTCATATATTTTTCAAGAGTTATGTCTTTAGTTTAATAGCCAAATTATTTCTTATTACCTTTTCAGGCACTGTTTTATATTGTTCCTTAGTGTATACTTATGTGAAAATTTGGTTAAGAAACATTTAAGTAAAATCTCATTCGTTTTACAATTCAATATTTAAGTTGACAAGAAAATAAACATAATTATTTTAACTTTTCATTGAATACCTTTTACTTTAGATTATTTGCTTATAATTAAAAAATATCAAATCCATTTTCTTTTTTTTTTTTTTTTTTTTTGTATAATAGTAAATAGTTTTAAATAATTTAAAAAATGTAAAGACATATTTAGATTATAGCTACGCAATTAAAAAAAGGTGTTGGAGAAAAATGTGTAGCCACAAAGAAAATATTTATTTAAATCATTTTTTGACAGATTTTTAAAATAATAAAAAAAAATCTTAAATTTAAGTTTCATATTTTTGTTTATTTTAAAAAAATATTTTTGAAGACTTCAGAAAATGGTCATACTTAAAAAAACTTAAGGTATATGAAAATAATACTTAAGTTATTAAATATAAAACAATTTTTACAACTTAAGTATAATTTGGCCACTAAGTGAGCACTATAAGATCGGGCCTTAATGTTAATTTTAGAAAAATTACACCTTTTGTTTTCTCTACATTTATGTAATTTTTTCTGGTTTTTTAGTACTTTGGGAGTGTTTTATTGAACCCTTAAATTTGTTTTAAACAATATTATTTGTTATAATCGAAAGTTTCCTAACAATATATTAACTAAGGGCCTGATTTAGCACAACAATTAAATTGTTTCAGGCCCTAAAAGACAACTCTAGGAATATTGAAAATATCTGTGTATAAAAAAAGACCACTCAGTTTCAAAAATTCATCAACCCTGTATTTTTTGAAATTGTAGACTGCGTGGCCAAATCAACAACAAACCACTATAAACCATTGTCAATTTTGCAATTTTTTTTTTTTTTTAATTTCTTTGTGTGATAACAGTGTTATTAAATTTAAGAAAGAAAATTGGATGAAAAATTTAGTTTTAAGATATAGATAACGTAAGAGCCGGTTAGAAATTAGAGATATACCTTATTTAGAAAATATTTGATTCTGCCCCACTGTATGCACTACTGGTAGATGTATAAAGATTTATATAAAATTATTTTCAGTTAGAATTTTAGTTCTCTTAAGTGGTTTGTTTACTGAAACTTAGCTAAACTATAGTCTTTTATGTATTTTTTACATATGTATGTTTGTGTATGTATTTCAATATGAATTTCTAATTGTGTGCTGCTTCAGTTAACCCAGTTAACCATAGTCACTATTTAGTGTACTCTTTAATATGGGCAATTGTTAAGAATAAATGAATATTAAAGGGAAAATATACATAGGTACATACATATGTATAATATAAAGAGATTTGTAAATACACAACGCATGAATGGGTTACAAAATGTTTAAGAGTTTAAAAGAATTAAATTATTTTAAGAAAAAATTATCTAGCGGCTACTCAATTATGGTTATTTTCGGGATTTCAATTTGGTAACATAATACATATTATTTTGTGTAATCAAGTGAGTCAAGGAGAATTTTAAAAAGAGGACATAAGGAGACTTTTTTAAAATACTTTAATGACGTGTTTTAGGAATTTAATTAAAGTATTTAATAATTATAGAATTACGTTATTTTTTTCTGAATGAGTTTTGATTTTTCTTCAACATTGAATTTAATTTATTACCCCTAAATAGTTAAAAAATTAAGTAATTTTTGAAATTTAATTACATATTTTTAATTTTTATTTTGATCAAAAGACATGCCAATGATTAAAATACTTTTATTTTATATAGAAATTATTTTTTAATTGGTAACAATTTTTAATTAACTTAATTTACAACTGTTAATTTTAACTTACATATAAAATTTGTCTCTAGTATTTTTTTGACAATAAAAAAATAAAAAATGGACTGAGGAGTTTAAATAAAAATTTAAAATATGTTGTTTTTCGCTATAGAAATCCTTCTCTTTTTAAATAAATACTTATATACATATGTATGTGCATAAAACGTACATACATATGGATATACCAACATTATCAATGTACCATATGTATATATAAACAGGAGCAAAAACACACTCTAACCAGATGGTTGTTAAAAATATATTTCCATTAAAAATTCAACAAATCCCATCAGTGCAGATATAAAATTCATTAGAGTTTTCTTTTTCTATTTTATTTTATTCCATTTAATTTTTATTTATATTTTATCCAAGTGTGGAAACCCATATAAAATCATAGAAATTATACTACAATTTAAATAAAAATTGTTTTTTGCCAGAGTCTAGTCAGAGGGTAAATAAATTAAATAAATTTCATTTATCCGTCTATTTTATTATTTTTGTTAAGCTATATTTTTAACTATTCGGGCTAAAAAAAACCATGGTTCATAATTTGTGGCACAATTATTTTTATACTTTTATTGGCTAAAAATTATTTATTTTAATTGTCATTAAAATGCTAATAAATTGTTTGCAACAATTTAAATATGAAATAATAATTTCTAAAGAACGGCTTATCAAAAAAATAAAACATTAATTAAATTAAAATTTTTGTTGATTGAATAACTTTTTTAATAACTAAAATAAATTTTCTAAGGAAACGTTAGAATATGCAAATATATGTAAAAAAGGAAAAACATGATGTACTAAATGAACTAAAATGACAGTTTATAGATCATAATTTTTTGTCATTCCGTTTATAATTTCCACAACATTCATCTAAGACCGTTGAAATTAGTTTTTAGATTGAACGTAAATATTTTTATACAACCGAGTTATTGGCAAATCTTTTTTTAAAATTTATTTAATGGCAGCTTTGCATATTGTTGTTGTTTTTGTGGGTACCCAGCAAAAAACAATGAAATTCTTCAAAAAAAGAACATTTTCACAACTTCGAAAGTGGAACAAAGTGCATATTTTGAACTTTTTTAGAAGTTCTTAATAATTACTTCCAAAAAAGTGAAAATACATTTTTAGCGGGAAAAACTGGTAATAACATCCAACAAAATTTAAATTTTACAAATTTTAAAGCATTTTTATTATTAAATAATAGGGAAAAACAGAATTTTTATTAAAAAAATTTATAAACATAGTTTTAAGAGAAGTGATTCAAAAGCAATGAACATGAAGTATAAAAGAATAATATCCTACCAATGACAACCATGGGTTATAAAGGAACTTCTGCAGCACTTTTTCACCACTAAGTACTTCTTTCCAATGACAACACAATGTTAAAATCATGACTTCTTCAGTTTTTTTTTGCTGGGTAATGAAAAACAATAACAACAACAATTCAACTTTTTGAAGCCTCTGTATAAGCTAGAAACTTAATTTTTTCACAGAAAATTCAAATTTTTTTTAGATTTGGTTTTGCTGAGGAAGTAAACGCAATCGGTCCATTGGTATCTGAGATATCGGCCAAAACTCATTTTCGGTTTTTATGAGGCTTCTATATAAGCTTTGGAATTCGTTTTTGAATAAATCTGTTACAAATATTTTTTTGAATTTTTTAAGCTGAAAAAAATTATTTAAAACAAAGTGATATGAGTTATAAAATTAATTAAAATTAAAAAAATAATAATGGTACTCCGTTTTATGTTTTGTTCACAAAAGGGTTAAGAAAAAACAAAAATTTACAAATACCTATTAGAAATTTATAGAAATACAATTTTTAATGCGAAAAATATTTGTATGTATATAGTTTTAGCTAAAAAAAAAAGTGATCATTCGGACCTATTTGCATTGCAATGACTTTTGTGTTGTTTTTTATATTGTATACAGAAAATAGTAAAAATGGACTGCAATTACGAAATTGCTTATATTTATTAAATACAAATCTTTAATTTGTCTTTATATTTTATTAACAGCTGTAAATTTATTTAAAAACAAAATTAAAATTAATAATATAATTAAATTCCAATATAAAGTTAGTTAATAATTTTATTAAAAATTAATTTGAAATATTTTCTTCTGTATGTAAGCAAGAAATTGAGTTAGCAACAGAGTATTATAGTGATTAGCAGTGTTATTTTTGTTTTTTTATATATGCAGTCAGTATGTTTGTATATATACAATAATACATATAATAATCAGTGTTGCCAGTTTAGCCTTTTTAAGGTTAAATCTAGCTTTTTTATTTGCTTTTAGCCTCAAAATTTTCGTTTTAGCTTCTAGCTTTTTTTCTAGCCTTTTTTCATTCCTAACATAGCTTTAAAAAGGCTAAAAATTTGCTAATTTTATTTTTTACAAAATCATCAATTTAAGCATTTTTGTGTATTAACTTGCACAAAAAATCGAAATTATTTATATTTATCGAAAATTTTCGCCTGCGGCGCATAATTCTATAAGAATATTATTATTATTTTTTTTTTTTATACATAGGAATTATTTATGTAATATTTATAAATTCACTAAAATAACTTTAAGAAATACAAAAACTAAGGAGAACAATAAAATAAATGCGTTTTTAAATAAATCAATATATTAGCTTTTTTCTGTCTTTATTGTTTGGGACATTTAGTAGGGTATCCAATTATTCGGGTGTTCATATTAATCGGTTTATTCGACAAATAATTATTCGAGGTTAAAAGTTGATCGGTTAATAACCGATTATTGAGAAATTATTCGATTAACCGAATAACTTTTGTTATATATGTAAAACATATAAATTATACAAATTATAGCATTTAATCTATTGAAATAGTTACTTAGAAACATAACATAAGATCAAATTATTTTACAAGGGGATCAATTCATTATTGTTTTCTCCTATTTGTATGAAAAAATTTAAATTTTTAGCTAATACTATAAAATATTCTCCTAATTCCGCTTTATTTAATAAATTTTTCAAGTAAGTGTATTTTCTGTGTACGAATGATAATTTGTTTATCGAGTCTAAATTAAAATTTTTTGGGTACATTTAGGAGATGACAATTACAAGTATTATGACTTGTGTAACTTTGAATTTACATTAATCAAAGTGATGTTTTACGAATTTGTATTGATACAAGTTTAATTATTTATGAAGATATAATATTATCTATCACCTTTTCTTATCGCTTTTCATAAACATTCTAACCCAACAGAAAATACATCCAAAGAAGTCAGTAAGATACTGAAATTGTGATCCAGAAATAGTACAAATTCGTATAATTTTCAATGAATTGAATTTTTTTTACAATGAATATCCAAATTTTGTTTTTTTTTTAACGGCTCAAGGAAATTAGTTTTAATTTGTATTACTATTATTATTATTATTTTTTTGTTTTTTTGTAAAGATAACATTCAAATATCAACGTCTTATAGCAGAACAATCCATTTAAATCTTTCTATATATATTGGATCCTGTTTTATTACTTCTAAAGCAGAAGAAAAAGTAACAGTGTAACAGTAAGATGTAGTTTACATAAATTTATCATAAAAATGAAAATTTTTCTATTTATAACTCAAGAAAACTACATTTCGGTTAACCGGTTATTCGACAGAAATTATTCGGTTTATTCGTTATTCGAAAATAGACAGTTTTAAATTATTCGGACAGTTAATCGACAGAAATTAACCGGATAACCGAATGACGGTTAATCGATTGGATACCCTAACATTTAGCCTTTTCTGACCTTTTTTAAAGTCCAATTTCGCATTTTTTGTCCTGGTAATATTGATAATAATATATAAATATGTATATTGTTGTTTTTGTTAAGTAAGAAATTATTGCTATGACAGTTTAAATTTGTGAAGCTTGGAAAAAAATTTAATTAGTATAAATGTGAAAATATGAAAGCATAATTTAGGGCGCATATTTTATTATTTGTTGATTGTGAAGTGGTGAAGGGTATAGAATTCGCTCTCGTTTTTAATATATTTTTTTTTATAACTAGTTCAAAAGTGCAATTTTTTTTGCTACCCATTTTGAGACAAAACTCAAAACATTTTTTTGGACAAAATGTTCTAGACCCGTGATTTTCAATCGCTGGTAGGGAACTAAATATCAATTAATTTTTGTTTTTATTTTTTATTTTTTACTTATTCAGCACATTATTTCGAATCGTTTTAGGGGTCTTCCTATGATTTTTAGGGACACTTTTGTGTACATTGTACATATGTAACTTTATTTGGGGTACCCCAAATACAAATTTAATTAATTTTGGAATATTTTGTTCATAATGTTCGGCCAGCCGTTATCCTTTTGCGATGAGTTAAAAACATAACTTGTGTGATTCTAATGTATGAACATATGCATGTACTTATATGTATTTATGTATATTCAATATATACATATGTATTTATTCATTACACTTCGTTAGAGTTATCTTTCTACATTGAATAAAATCAGTTTATCGGCACACTCTACAATATACATGTAGGAAATGAGGGGAAAGGTAGGGGAATATCTTCTAGGTTGACATGTTAGGGATTGACTTGTAGTGGGTTGGGTTTAGGACAAACGGAACATGACGGAATAGGGACAGGGATATAAAAGACCGACGTTATGGACAGAGATTATCAAGTGTCTTAGAGTTATTGAGGCGAACGTTTAACTACTAATAAAATTATTTTGTTATTTTGCTAATGTTATTTTTAAGTTTTAAAATGTGTAAATACTGTAAATAGTAAATTAGTGTATAAATAAAAATTATAATGAATTGAGTGTGAACTGTGTTTTTTAATTGAAGAGGAGAGTTGCTGAGGAGAAGCAACAAAAATCAAAAGTAGCTGAAGTGTTCAACAAAATACTTCAAATTCTACAATTGGGGGCTCAACCGGGATGATCACACTGAGCCAATGAAACAAAGTATTCATTAAAATACTTTGAATATTGCAATTTTCATTAAAATATTGCATACAAGCACAGTGAGTCAAAGAGAGATGGAGAGAGAGTTGCAGCTGATAAAGTGAAAAATAACTGTCGATGACAACGCAGAAGAGGGGAAGCCAACAACAACAATATGCAATAGATGTGAGTGTTTTGAACAAAAATTTTCCTGCATAGATGGCGCATAGAGTTTAATGAGCTGCTTGGGTGCTATATGCTTGTTAATAGAGGGCGCTGCTGAGCTGAACGTGTGAAGAAGGTGTATTTTGTGTGTGCAACCTATGAACGCTGAGCATAGGAGAAATAGTTGAAGTATATGCAGAATAGTACGCTTATGGTGTGTTGAGTGAAAGGGTGAGAAAGCAGAGAGTACGTTTTGCAACAACGAAGCGTGAGTGTATCTGAAGTACCGCCCAGAGGAGAAATTTTGTGTTATGGTGATAATATTATTGTGTTTTAATTTCATATCGTTCGCAGGGAAATTGTTTGTGTAGGATTGAAGTGCACGTGCAGGTTGTGTACGCACTTGTTAAGTTTTTTGTGTGTGTGTTTTTTGGGAGACCGTTAGGTCAATTTTTGTGCTTAGCATATAGTTGTTTGTGTTTGTTGTTAAGGATTTTTTTGGTGGAATTTGCAGCTGCAAATATTTGATTGTGTTGTCTGTGGTCCGTTAGGTCAGTTTTTTTTTTTTTTGAAAGGGTCGAGAATTGCGTAGTTTATTTTATTAATTGTGTGTAATTGTTGTTGTCTGTTTTTGAGATTTTGTGCGCATATTGTTTTGATGTTTAAATTTTGTCCGTTTTTTTTTTATATTTTGTGGCTTGTGCGCACGTGCGACATCTGTCCGTTAGTTTTTTTTGTTTTTTGATACAAAAGGGTTTACTTCCATATTTAATTTCGTATCAGGATCACTTGTTTGTGTTATTGCTGTGTGCATTTTTTTTATTTTCTATTTTTAGTTTTGGGATTTTGTGACGTACAATATTGTATGAATACACATTGTTACGT
The DNA here is from genome assembly GCA_951394005.1 of Protophormia terraenovae. Taxonomy (NCBI): domain Eukaryota; kingdom Metazoa; phylum Arthropoda; class Insecta; order Diptera; family Calliphoridae; genus Protophormia; species Protophormia terraenovae. The sequence goes on from OX596077.1 coordinate 68,800,228, forward strand.
GTACATTTTTAACTTTTTATTTTTGTATTTTTTTTTTTTATTTTTGGGGCTTTAATTTCTTTCGTTTATTTTTATTTTTTTTTTTTTTATACTTATTTTTGTATATTTTGAGATGGAGCTGATTGAGATTTTGACATTGACTGTTGAAGAACTGAGAGGGAAATTGGGGGAACTTGGACTGTTGACAGACGGTAGTAAGACGGTATTGCAGGAGCGGCTAATTAGGCATTATCAATCCATAGGTAATGCAGATGATGACTCTGAGTACAGCGAAGCGGCTTCAGGTGGTCAGCGTGCAGAGTTGGATCACCATAGACCTTCATCATTCACTTTGAGAGACATTGAAGAGACTTTGTCGAAGTTTTCTGGTGAAGGCCAACCGGAGGTGAATCAGTGGCTGCGAGATTTTGAGGACTGTGCGCATACGGTGAGATGGAGTAATCTTCAGAAATATATCTATGCCAGGCAATTACTTATTGGAGCTGCTAAGATGTTTGTAAGAAGCCAAACTTCAATTCGCGATTGGTATTCGTTAAAAACTTCATTGCGTAGCGAGTTTGGAGAGCAGCTTTCATCAATAGAAGTGCATATATTATTGAAGAGCCGTAAGAAGAAGCCGGATGAGAGCTACCGAGAGTATCTGTACTGTCTGATGGAGATTGGGGCACCCATACATTTAGACAAGGAAAGTCTAATAGAATACTTCATAGAAGGTATCCCAGATACAAAGGCCAACAAGACGATTTTGTATCTGGCTACGAATGTTGATGATTTAAAGAAGAAAATAAAGGTGTATGAAAAGATAAGAAGTCCAGTGCATCAGTCAAATCCAAAGAGTCTCCGTTCGAAACAAGAGCAAGTAGAGGTGTCCAAGCAATTAATAGATGTAGAAGGACGTTGTTTTAAATGCGGCGAGAAGGGACATATGGCAAATCAATGTCAATCTGAAGATATCGTGTGCTTTAAATGCAAAGAGATAGGACACAAGAGTCTAAACTGTGAGAAGAACTTAGTTAATGAGAAAGCAGTGAAGAAGGAGGAAAGAAACGTTCATACGATGACATCCATGTCATCCAATCGTGTCTATAAGAGTATCAATATCCATAACCATCAAGTTTCAGCGATAGTTGATACGGGCAGTGACGTAAGCTGTTTACGCAAAGAATGGCTGGTGGTGATGGAAGACATGAAGTTGAAGCCTGAAAAAAGAACGTTGAAAGGCATTGGCCAGAAGAACATAACAACACTTGGGTGGTTTTCTACAAAAATTGAGGTAGATGGATTTTTAGTGCCAATTACATTCCATGTTGTCAGAGACCAGGATATTTTGTATGAAGCTGTTCTCGGTAACGATGTTCTTGAGTTTGTGAATATGGAAATCAATAAAAATGGTGTGAGATTTTTCCCAAAAATATGCAGTTTACAGCCTAAAGATGAAGGTGAGCATAAGCATCCATTTGTGAAGGAGGTATTTGGTGAGCTTGCGGATGTTGGTGTTGATAGCAGAGTTGCTGAATTGTGTAAGAGTAAGCAGATAGAGCTTATCCATATGAAAGAGGATCAAAGACGACAAAATTGGGAGGATACCTCATCTAGAGTAAGCATGATCGTTGAGGAAGCCCCTGCTATTCGACAGGTCAGAGAAGCTGTAGCAGTTAGCAATCAAGAAGCGAGTACGAGTTTACAAAAGGCAGGCGAGATTAAGATGCATCAACTCGATGGATATGATTTCGTTAAAAATCGTGTTCTTAAGAGGCAATATGATGACAATGATGTGGTGACTTTGAAGCAAAAAGAGTTTGGTGAGGACTTAAAGCTGCAGCCTAAGTGTTTGGGTCCATACGAAGTCAGCAAAAGAGCGAAACATGGCCATTCGAAGATGAAGATAGTTGGAGGATTCGAAGGTTCCGGAAGGTGTATCACTGTCGCTGAACACATGGAGCCGTGGAGTTCTACATTCGGGTCGAATGTAAGGTCAGGAGGGCCGAATGTAGGAAATGAGGGGAAAGGTAGGGGAATATCTTCTAGGTTGACATGTTAGGGATTGACTTGTAGTGGGTTGGGTTTAGGACAAACGGAACATGACGGAATAGGGACAGGGATATAAAAGACCGACGTTATGGACAGAGATTATCAAGTGTCTTAGAGTTATTGAGGCGAACGTTTAACTACTAATAAAATTATTTTGTTATTTTGCTAATGTTATTTTTAAGTTTTAAAATGTGTAAATACTGTAAATAGTAAATTAGTGTATAAATAAAAATTATAATGAATTGAGTGTGAACTGTGTTTTTTAATTGAAGAGGAGAGTTGCTGAGGAGAAGCAACAAAAATCAAAAGTAGCTGAAGTGTTCAACAAAATACTTCAAATTCTACATACATATGTTTATTGCGTTGAAATATTTTTTTCTTTTACATATGTATGTATATAAACACACTTTGTGCGAAATTAAATGTAAATGAAACATTCATTAACACATTTCAAATTACTAAGTACGGATATGTGAAAGTAAACACTAAAATAATTTTGTTTGGGTAAATCATCAAAAGTTTAATTATGACCAGATTTTCCACAGCCAGTAAATTGTTTCAGAGTCATTAATTGTAAGTACACATACATACTCTTATGTACACACATGAACCAAATATTTATGTGTAAGTTGTTATGCATTTTCATATAATTAACATACTCGTTTTATAGTTTGCAATAAATATTTCTTCGTTTTATATTATTTTCCAGCAAAAATCAGACTGGGGTTGAAATAACAATCTTCTGGTTTTTAATTCGGCATTATAGCCAACTCTTATCCACCTGAATGCAATATTACTGTTTTAGTTTACTATTGAGTACTTATTTATATAATGTTGAGTAGGTAAACAATAATAATGATTCATTACCATGTAACCACTCAAACATGCAGTTGCCATTATCGAAAACCAAAAAGTTTTTCTGATTACACAGAAAAAAGTAGAAAATGGACTTCAATTACGAAATTGCTTATATTAATTAATTTTTGTTTGATTTTGCTCCAATCATCAAAATGAAAATATTAATAACTATAATAATTGATTTTATTAATACTGCTTTTTATGAGCTAAAATTTTTTGGAAATTTACTTAAATTTATTTTATTTCTATATTTTTATAGACAAGTTTTTAATTTTTCTATTAATAAATAATTGGGGGATTCACAAAGTGTGCTAACATGTGGTAATTTTTTTTTTTTTTTGGTCATAAGTCCTAAAATATTTCAATGTATAAAAAATATTGTTATTGCTTTTCCTTTGTAAAATTTTATGACATTATGACAATACGACATGATAGCACACTTTGTGAATCCCCCAAATATAATTAAATTTCAATATAAAGTTGGTTAATAATTTTAATAAAAAATAATTTGAAATATTTTTTTCTGTGTTACCTACATTTTCATTAAACAATATATTAAGAGCGTATTTTGGTAAGGACGGAAGTCCAAGCTTGTAATTTCTAATCGGATGGACCGATTTATCCACATACGCACCACATATTCCTTAAATAGTTTTTTATTCCTTAAAGTTTTTTATACTTGTCAATTCTTAAAGTTCTCATTGAAACATACAAAAAATCAAATCATAAAAATTTACTTTTTCCAAGTTTTTTTTACGATTTTTCTTTCCCTAAAGGAATAATTTATAATACAAAAATTGTTTTCCAAAGAAGAAATCGTCATTATTTATTGGCTACCATTGCCTGTTATGTACAAAGTTGTATGCTAATTGCTGCAAAAAATCAATAAAATGTTTAATTTTATAATATTTAATGTATTTACTATATCGTACGTATAAATATGTATGTAGATTTTTGTACCATCCCAGAGAAGCTAATTAATCTTATAGAGAAATAATAAAAATGTAACATCTGCTGGTGTACGTATTGTAAAGGAGAGGAAACCTTGAGTGAGGTATAGAATGTACGCATGTGATAAGACCGCATTGTTTGCACTTTTAAGTACGATCGATATATGCAAAATCAACAAAAAATTATCATATGAATTGAATTTCAATACATAACTAATGATGGAAATAATAAACAATAAAAATAAAAAACTCTCACAGCATAACCTTATTTAATTATGGTTAATTACAACCATATTAAAAAATTTATATATTGATTAACAGCATAAAAGATAAACAAATAAGGTTGATAAAATAAATCATTAATTATTTTAGATTAAGTTTTCAAATTATTTTATTTTAATTAGCTAATCTTTCTTATTTGGATAAGGTTTCAATTTTATAAATGAGATTATCCTTACTGAACCATTTCAGGATAATTTAATATTTCAAATTATATTTTTTCATGTCTATGTGTTAAAAACTTTTAAACTTTTACTCATTAATTAAAATGTTGACCTTACAATTTTTAAGAAACAAAAAATTAAAACAGACATTAAAAAGTTACGAAATCATTTTTGTTTTGCCAATAGCGAAGGCATGCAGGTAATTAAATTGCTATTGAACAAAGGGCCAATTACTTCAAAAAAGTAATGGTAAAGAGCCAAAATGTTTTTGAAGTAAAATACATAATGGATTTTTAATTTTTTAACAGAAATTAAACATGTGCACTAGAAGTTAAATTAACCTCAACAAAATGTCTTAAATTAACCAAAAAACATTAAATTAAAATTTAATTTAACCATAATAACAATAATCGTAAAACAATATTTATAGAAATATTTTTAATTAACATCTTTTAGAAAATCGAATGAGTAATAAAAACTATATATTTTTTAATTTTTTTTATTACAAAAGAAAATACTTACAAAGTATTAAATGCAGAGGAAATAAATGAAATAAGTAATAATTTATTGTAATTGTTTTTCTTTTAGTCTAATATATAATTCTTACGATAATTATTTAGTTGCAAAACTCTTAAATAAGTTTTCTTACACAAAAAAATTTTAGTTTTAATTTCAATAGATTTTTTCTCAAGTCAAAAGACTCCCGCGTGCCGAAATTATCCATCACCTGATCTTAATTGTGCCACAAATATCTATAATGGTATGTGAGGCTATACATTCGTACAATCCCTAATATCTTATCTATAGCAAGCAAATTAAACTCCTGAAATAACAAATGATTTGAAAATTCATTTGTACAAATGCCACCATCATACTGTGAGATACTGAAAACGTTTATATTCTATGGCCACTAAAATGAATGCCAATTTAAGTAGCATCCGACAAAAAGGCAGAGATTAACATTTTATGCGTATAAATAAATGAATGGCCAATCAGAACAAAAACTAAAAAAAAAAGAAAAAACTTAAACTGCCATAACATTGGCAATTGGGAATAATGGCCACAATAATAATAACACTAAAAAAGAAATTAATAAATTTATATTGACAACGAACAAATTCACAAAATTCAAAAAGAGCTTTAAGTGTCCAAAATGTTTTGATCGAATTTAAAAGAATATTTGAAAACACATACACACATATACAAATAAGCAATGGACAGCTTGAATGAATGGCCTAATTTGTTAGAAAAAAAGAAATAATAATGAAAACTTTCTAATTTAATGGATGTAATGGAGAATATAGCATTTAAGTATGTTTGTATGTGTTCGATTGTTTATTCATGTGGGACTTAAAGAAAATTATCGATTTTTAAAATTTAAATGTCTCTATTACAAATATAGAGTAAAAATGTTCGTGTATCTAATATGTGTGTGGCTTTGTGTGGCAATAATTTTTGTATGTTTTTCATGTTATAAAAAAAAAATCTATTCTTAGACTCGGAAGCTTTAACTGATTGCACACTTCATTAGTTACTGAATCCTTTAAAGAACAACAATTCATCTGTGCTGGTTCATGTTGTTATTATATTTGTTTCATATACATACATACATACATATATTCACACAAATGTTTAGAATATCCTTCTTCTATTTTATTCAGTCTTTCTTCTCCATTCAATACATTTATTCATTTTCTACAAAGTTAATGCTTTTGTGCTTTCAACTTTATTCAGTAAAGTAAGAAATATAAAAAAAAATAACAATAATGAAAGTAGGACGTGGCTTTATCATAAAAACGTACGCCCTCCCTACACACCACACCACCCTATGTGCATACACAAACACATACACCAAAGCTTATTTAATATAAGAGGCTCTGCCTCTATGTCATTGCCGTCAAATACAGTTATTTAATCTCCCACTTATCATCGTTTCCAGCTGTCTTTTATATTCGAACATTACGAGTACCAAAAATGCCATTGATGTGTTTGTTGTAGATTCTTTGAAATTAAGACATTGACGTTGTTGATTTTTATGTTGAATTTTAATCATTTTCAGTTGTTCAGTTTGCCGCTTTTTGGCTATCTGGCTGATTTGACTGTTTGCTTATAAATTTGTACCACTTGCACACATACTTGTATTTCGTTTAATTTACTCATTAATATATACAATTTTATTACTCATATTTATAAGATTTAATGTGATAAGAAAATATTGTTACTAAAACAATTGAAAAGATAAATAACAGAGTATGAATGTTATAAGAAAATTATTGCAAATTATATAAATGATGTGATGCGAAAATTAAAAACAAAGACGGACTCTCCTATTTGATCCAGCTGTATGCATGGACATAGTAATCGATAATTAGATAATACGTAGAATTTTTAAATTTAATATATCTACGGGCTTTTCACAAAAACATCTTAAGGTATGGTAGTTTCGAAAAGAGCTCACGTCAGAAATATTTTTTAAACGAAAAATTGTTTTTGGCCTATTTAGTGTCAAATCAAATCGTATTAAATGTCGTCCCGTTATTGGAGGTCAGATTATTCACCTACCCACGCTCTCGTTATAGATAAAGTAGTATTTAGTTTCTAGTCAAGTGATATTTTTTTTATTAACCTATAAAAATTATTTTTTTTTTTTTTTTTTCTAAAATTCACCAATTTCGATCAATGCTGGATAAAGGGTGCAAACCTAAATCAATTTAAAATTTCTTTATTAACCATTTATGAATATATTAAAAATTACAGAATATGTTTAAAGAATTTTTTCTTCACATATTCCAGGACTTATTTCCAAAAAAAAAACAAAAACGAAATAAAGTCGTGGCAAAAACAAAAAAAATTTAATTAAAGCGGAGATAATTAAGTTTAAGAGATAACATAGATGAGTAAAATGATATTTTCTTTATCTTACCAAGCGCTTTACATATAAAAATCTTTGAAATCGGACTTGATTTGTAGAAATTTAGATTTTTTAAAATTTTACATATTCGAGGTAGTCATCTTTGACACCCAGTAGATTTTATCGTGTAATCACAAGCAAACTCAAGATTAGTTTTCTGAAAGATTAGATCCTCCTCTACCATACTTACATTTATTTCAATTTGATCCGATCTGTTGTTTTGGAGATACAGATTTATTACCAAAAAATTTGCGTTTTGCCCCACTGCACGGCAATAAATTTATGATGTAATATGATTCATAATAATGTCGTAAACTTGAATATTTTCTATTATTCATTGTTTTGAAAAAATACTTTTTTTTTTTTTTTTTTTTACATATATATTAGTTTTTATTGAATCTTTCTTTTTCAGAAATTTACAATAAGTATTAAAATCTTAACCTAAACTTAACCTTGAAAAAATACTGTTTAAATTTTTATATACAAAGTATGCTATGTAATTTTGCTACATATACAGTGCACTCGCGAAAACGTGAACGACTCAGAAATGTGAACGAATTTTTTTATACAAACTATTCTAAAACGTGAATAAAAAAATTAAGGTCAAAAACGTGAATTTTTTTTTCTTAATTTTTGGTGTTTAAAAATTGGGAAAACCCCGAATAAGAATAAAATGTTTTTATTTCTAATCCTAGAAGAATATAATACCTATTTTTGTTCGTTAAAACAAAAAAGTTTTATATTTATGTATACAAATCGAAAACGTGAACAGTCTCGAAAACGTGAATTTCCTTGGTAAAAATTAGTTCACGTTTCCGCGAGTCTACTGTATGTTTTTAAACCGTAGAAAACAACTAGAACTTCAACTCTCTATTCTCTATTTTGATTTATTTATGGATTCTATTTCGAAGTAAGAACTGCGCACGATAAAATCCGTGCATGGGCTTATAACTTTTGATGTGGTAAAAATTAAATAATTCTGTTAACTGTTTTGCATTTGTAAAACAAGCACATGGCTTGTGAGCATAATGTTCTTGGTTCATAATATTATACAAAGAAGTCATGGTCACTGAATGAAAATGAGGTATGTAGGACTCAGACAAAATGGAAAGGATTTTCAGAGAAATTCCCCTCACCTCTGGAAGAAAAGTGCCACAAAAAGTTTATTACATTGAATTTTTATCAGAAAAGTTGAAAGGAAATCTAGCTTTAAGACGTATAAAGTACAAAAAAATCCTAATAGAAACGCAAAGCAAAAATTTGTAGGTGAAAAAATAACGTGAAAGTTCTTCAGACGAATTTTTCCATAATTATGATCAGGGTACAATAGATGATGAAACGTTCGTACAGTCTAACTTTTTTCAACTTTCTGGCCAGGAATTCTATGTTGCAGATGCTAGAGGAAATATGGCAGAAAAATATCGCGTTTCAAAGAAATCAAAATTCCCAAGAAAGTTTTTTCTTTGGGAAGCCATATGCATATGCGGAAAAAATGGTTCCATTAATACAGAGATATACGTGAATGAGTGACTTTGGAAAAGACTTCTCCCTTTCCTAAGTAAATATAGTGTATCCACTTTTTTCTGGCCTGTTCTGTCTTCTTCTCATTACAGCAACAAAACAATGGAGTGGTAATAAAGAAATTGTTAGTGTTTGTACTGAAAGATGCTAATCCATCAAATTGTCCGGAACTCTATTAAAAAGTAATTTAAAGAACATTAAAAACTAAGTTTAAAATGAAGCGGAGTTTAAAAATAAGTGGACTTATTCCAGCAAAAAAGTGACCGAAACACAATAAAACCTTTAATTGATAGAATTTTGGAAAATATCAGATATTTTCTTAAAAACCAACAGAAAATAATTTATTTTTTTTTTTGTTTAGAACTTGAACATAATAGTGATTAGGTTAGGTTAGGTTATATTGGCAGCCGCCTTAGGCCAAGCTCACTTGGGTCCAAAATAAGGTCCCGTTGTGTTACCATAGAAAGCTCCCGTTGCGCCAAGGCCTAATCATTCTGACCATCCGATCCATCGAACCACTTCGTGGTCCCTATAAAGGAGTTGATCCTGCTCGGTTCAGCTCTAAAGAGACAGGATTTGTCTACCAAAGTCCTTAGACCAAATAGCCGTTCCCGTAGGTCCTCAAAGGACGGACAGTGACATAGAAGATGTTCAGTGGTTTCCTCTTCTTCCACGTCTTTACAACTTCTGCAAAAGTCGTTATAAGGTTCCTTAGATGGGTCCTTGGCAGCTTCAACAACTGAATAGTTCACTGCTCTTCCATCATAGGCCAGATTTTACTGGACTCTACACAAGTAGGTTCCCTGGTCCATCTTTCCATAGCCTCAAGATGAAGTTTGCGTGATATTTGCCGCTTACCTATTGTTAAAGGAGCGCCTATATCATTGTTGTAACCATATTGGTTCAAACTGGCTCCTGCACGCGCAAGTCTATCGGCCTCGCAGTTACCGTTAATGTCCCCATGTCCTGGAACCCAAGTGAGGGTAACCAACGAATGTCTCGCGATCTCCTCCAGAGACAATCGGCATTTTTGGACAATCTTTGATGTGGTGTACACACCTGTCAGGGAACTAATGGCCGCCTTGCTGTCAGTAAGTATGCGAATATCCTTATTAGATATTCCATTATACTGCACCCATTGTGCGGCTATATATATGGCCATCACTTCGGCCTGTATAATTCTACAGTAGTCGGGTAGCCTGTGGGACAGTCTAAGGTCCAATTGTGCAGAGAAAATACCTATTCCTACCTTATCTGCTGTTTTTGAACCATCTGTGAAGATTTGAATATCCCCTTCGGTTATTTGGCGATTATTATCGTAGTATGTTCTTTCCGGTATGGATACCATGAACCCTGGATCAAACAGTGGTATTGGTATTGCGTAATCAATCCTAAGGTCTCGATATAAATCACCGAGAATGTTTGCATGACCATATCTTCATAATAGTGATTAATAAAAATATAATTTAAAAAAAAATCGACTATTGGTTTAGTTTCTATAAGCAGATTTGCATGCACAGATTTTTTCGTGCGCAGTCCTTATTACTTCCTTTGCAAGAAGATGTTTTATTTCTTTGCTCTGTTTTGAAATTAATAAGATTGCTAAATATTTTTTTTTTTTTTGCTGGTACATAAGATAAATGTAAAATTAAAATATTTTGGTCAATATGCCTTTGGTTCTAAATTTATATTGATAATAAATTTGTCATAATCATGGAAATCTTGTAAAGGACGGCAACCTGTTTTTGAAACATCAGTAACCTCTTTAGTTGAAAAAATTTTATAATTTTTGGATTAACAATATCTACAAGAGTAAAAATATCATCGCTTAAATCAAATTTAGATTTTATCTCATGCACTTTTATGCAAATTCTCTACAAGATTCATCTACGATGTGTTGCTATAGGTGTAGAAGGGAAATGTACAAAGCATTGTAAATATCATACATATCATTTGAATAACACAGTAGGTTTTGATATCGCGCGGAATTTTGCCAGAAAAAAGCAGTTTTTCTTACTTTTGTGCTTGGGAAAAGCATTAAAACCAAATTATTAAAAAATATTGCCTGTTTCTCTAAATGCGAGCGAAAGTTTCGTTCGAGTAAATGTATTTAAAGCAACAAATAATTTTAAAATTTATTTGTTGTTTTCAATACATTTAGTCGAACGAAGCTTTCGTTCGCATTTAGAGAAACAGATAAATTGTTTCGGCATTTTTGCTGAATGATTATATGTAGTGAGAACATGTTAACCAATTTCAAAAAAAAAAAAATCGATTTTACAAGTTTAAAAGCATTTTTATTACCTTTGTTAAGCAATATTTTTATTAAATAATTTTAGAACCTGGTTTCCAAATTCACTTCAAACGCAGTGAACAAAAATCATAAATAAAAGATCTTCCTTTCAATGACGAAGCATTGATAAAATCATCTTACACCACTCTTTTATACCTTACACCACCACAAGTGTATAGGGTATTATGCGTTTGTGCTGATGATCGTAACTCCCAAAAATGTTGGTCTAAGACCCACCTTAATTTATATCAATCGGCTTAGAATCACTTTCTAAGTCGATTAAACGACGTCCGTCCGTCCATCTGACCGTCTGTCCGTGCATGTAAACCTTGTAATTAAACTACATGTCGCAATTTTGAACGAAAATAATTGAAGTAATTCGGTCCATTATTTCACCTAGCCCCCATACAAATGTCGTCCCGGAAAAGGGATTAACGATCATAAATCCCTTAAATATAGAAATATTTTAATGAAATTTGGCACATATAAGTTTCATATAGATCTAAATAGCTCCCATATAAACCCCTTTTCAGAAAATCATTTTAACGTTCATAAATCCCATTAAAATTTTAGTATCAAGTTAATATTCGACACAAATAAGTTTTATATAGGGTAGGGTATAATATGGTCGGGTTTGACCGACTATATCTTTTTCTCCCGTTTTTTTTTTTTTTTGTTTTTTTTGTGGGGTTTGAATATTATTTTTATCTAGAAGGATAAAGTGAAAAATATCTATATATATAAAAATTAATGTGTGTTTGTTTGTATGTATGTATGTATGTTTGTTTGAAGTCTATAGCCGCCTAAACGGCTTAACCGATTTTCTTGAATTTTTCACATTGTGTTCCTATATGCCTGGAAGGAAAAATAGGCTACTTTTTATTTTGAAATTCCATGTGGGCCAGGTGCCACGCCCACTTACTAAATAACTATTAGAAGTAGTATATCTCGGAAATTGGTAATACTAAAGTCCTCAAATTTTGTACGAACAACTTTGACACCTATATGAACATTCTGGAAAAAAATATTCGAACTAGCAATAGGGGTGTGGCACATAACACGCCTAATATTGCTTGCCAATACCAAATGCCGTAAATTTAGGAAACTATAACAGTTACATTTCTCAAATTTTGTACAATAAACTTAAGTGTCAATATGAATATTTTGTGCAAAAATGGGCGAAAAAGAAATAGTGGGCGTGTCATCTCTCATATAAAGTTAATACCAAAATTTTTATATCTGGGAAACTATAAAAGTTAGAGAGCTCAAATTTTGTACGAGCCACTTTGATATCAATATTAATATTAAAGGAAAATATGGGCGGACTAGAAGTAGGGGGCATGGTACCTCCCATATGAATTAAATGCAAAAATGCGTATATCTGGGAAACTATTGGAGTTGGAATGCTCAAATTTTGCACAAAGAATTTTGACATCCATGAAAACATTTATCTAATAAATTAGCGGATTATGGGGGTATGGTCCCTCCCATAAAAATTAAATACAAAAATTAGTAAATTTTTTTTTTAATCCTTTAATTACCATGTATTTCATTTAGGGGGGTGGCGAAGCACACCGGGTATTAACTAGTTCGAAATATAAAAGAATTTTTTACTTCGTTAAAAACCTTAAAACTTCACAATTTTTTTGCATTTTGTGCACATTTTTCGTAAGTCTACTAAAAGACGTTTACAAAATATTCAGCACAAATATTTCAGATATTTGGAATATGTTCAACTCAATATTTTGAAAAACTTAGCACAATTAATTCTTGACTTAGCACAATTAATTGAATTAGCATTAGCATAATTTTTATAATTCCCAAGGAGGATTTTGAAATGTTATATTTAACAAAAATTTAAAAGGGTTTACAAAATTTACAAGAAGGATGTTAAGTGTATAAGTGAGTTTAAAAGTTTATTTATCCGCTATAAAACAAGCTGACAACACTCTTTGATTATTATTATTATTTTTTTTTCTACCTACTTTAAGAACTTAATACTATTATTTTTCATAATCACTAAGTAAAAGAAATAAAAGTTTTATTAAAAACATTCATGACAATCCTGCATAAATTTGTTGAATATATATAAAAAAATGGAGATAATAATAAATGTACACACCTTAAATATTTTATTAGCAAATTTAAAAATGTTTATTTTACAAGTATGAGTGTAACAAATACGGTGAGTTAAATATTTTCTTTAGATTATGGAAAAACAATGAGGGATGGAATATTTTTTTTTCTTAGTCAGCCAAAACAAAAGAAAAAATGGAACATTTTTGTAAAAATAAGAGTAAAAGAATTATGAAAAAAAATCTTACCGTTTGGTAAACCACAGTCTCTCCCACAATTAATTTCAAATAAATTCCAAAAAAGTTTTTCTTAAAAAGCCGAAGACCTTAATAAAGAAAATGCAAATTCTAAAAGATTGCTAATTAAAAAATTATTTCAAATATTTGGTAACATACACATTTACCATTACAAACGAACAGGTGGCTAATATGAAAGTAATGAGAATTATTAATGATTTAGAAACTTTTTCTTAAATTTAAAAATTACAAAATTATTATTATTATATTATTGAAAATTATTTTCATGAGTATTAAATATATATTATTAACTTAATTATGTATATATTGTATATATTTTTTAAAATAAGTACTTATTCGCAGGTAGCTTTTGTTCTTATAAAAGATTATAATTTATTTTTCATCTTTAAAGTATTTTATTTTTTTTTTTTTTCGATTTAATATTTGTAAATTTTATAAAATTTAGTTCAACATTAATGGATGTTGTCATAAATTTATTTAATCCCAAGTATTTTAGCTTGAGCTCGTATTCTTCCATAATCAAATAGAAGCATTATAAATTGTTTATGCCATAAATGTGTTCAAAAAATATCCTTATGACGCCATATTTATGTGATTCTGTTTTCTGTCTCTTGTCTATAAAACAAAAGTTTCAAGATGAAAAAGCAGCAAATAAATGTACAAATGAAACTTTAATATGTTTGAATATTAAATATTTTAAATTCACAACCACGTTTCCAAAGAAAGGAAATATAAATGAGAACGTATAAATATGTATAAGTTCCCAGTTTCCCAGCAGTTCCAGCTGAACCTATGATAAACATTTTCAAAAAAGAAGTTTATTTACAAGATAAATTACAAGATCTTTAACGTATTACATTCTAGATTACTAATGGACTAAAAAGTTACAAATTCAAGCCTCCTAGCATTAGAAAGGAACTAACGATTTATAAATAAACTAAATAAGTGAAACTAGTAAAGGGTACATTTAAAAAGTGTGCCTGTCATTATGTCCATTGACTCTATGTTATTGATTTTGTGTCATAATATCCATGAACATTTTGACACTAGACGTTATGATATGCCCCCGCTAAAAAGGGGTATCAATCACCAGTAAGCAAAACTGCTGGGTTTTGTTTTGTAGGTTGCGCAGCTTGTGTGTGTGTATGTGCATGTACGAGTATATGAGGATATTAAAATATTTGTTATAATATTTTTGGATGTGAATTTAATATAGTGAAAATATCTAACTGTTTTGTTTACCAACTTTTGCTTGACTTCATTTTATTAATATTCACATCCGTCCATACATATGTATACGCATACGTAAATATTTTCGTCATATATACATAAATATTTATATAAGTATATACATACATATACATGTATATTTTTAGATTCTTGTTTCAAATAAAAGCTTATATTTTTATTATATTCTATTAAATTCGAGGACATAAGAACAATTTTAATACATTTTCATGTTTATTTAGTTTTCTAATTGGTTAAATACAAGCATAATATAAAATCTATTTTTAAAGAAATTAAAATTTGCCAAAAAAAAAAAAAAAAAAAAAAAATAAGATATGACTTTACTTATATTTACATACATTTTCTAAATAAATTAATTGTTAAAAAGAAAATAATAATAATAAAACCAAGCTGCTAAAATTGAAAAGTAAAATTTTGAACAAATCTTCGTTTCTTCAAAATTGTTAATTAACAATTTCACAATATCGTCTGAAAATATAGCAGTAAAAAAAAGTCAATTAGTTGAACTTCTGTATAACTCAAAAATAGAGGATGGCGTATTGGTTATTTTTAAAAGGATGCACAGTGAGGCAGAATGGAAAACTTTTAGAAATAAATCTAAAATTTCTAATCGACTGGTTGGAGTGAAAAATGTTAACTTTGGAAGGGGGAACCAACAGACCACTCAGGGGCGTAGCTAAGAACTCAAAGAAGGGTACCTTTGACATATGAAATTTTCAATCGCTTAATTTTTGTTATCTCGTCCGATTTCAAATATTTTTATATATATTCTTTTCCATGACTTATTAAAATTAAAGTAGCGTAGTTTAGGTTCTAAAAAATATATTAATTTTAATCGTTTAATCCTCCAATCTGCTAGGGAATATAATTTAGATAAAAAATAAAGTTTAAACTTATTCAGATTTAAAAAAAAAAAATGTAAATGATTCGTTTTTTGAGAAACTATAAATATATCATCAGTAATAAAATGTTTAACAGTTACGATATCTTAACGAAATTTTCAGTATATTGTATAAAACGAGAAAGTGTGTAAAGCTTTAAGATTTTTGTGAAAAGAATCCAAGAATTCCCAAAAAAACACCGATAACACCAAAAAAGAGTTTTTTCACATTTTCGCTATAAAGTCCACATTTATTCGAAGTACCGTAGATTTTGATTGAAAACTGGATTTTAGTAAATGGGATTTTCTGAAATGTGTCAAATTCGGAAGAGGAAGTGTACCTTGACCGCTTGGTCTATTTGGATTGTTTACTATTTTAAAGTAATCTCTGTGAGAATAATTTCTGAAATTTACATATTCAATTTTATTTTTAAACTTGGTTAATACATTGACTTCTAATTTTTTTTACTCAATAAATAATTTTGTTCTCTAACTAGTTAAAGAACTAACAAAATCGGTTGGATATACTGGGATATATGTATATGGAAAAACTGGACCAAGAGGTAGCAAAATTGAGGCACTTAAAATTTCAAACGCAAACATCTCGAAAACTATAAGAAATAAATAGCACACCTTAGCAAGCCTTTTGCATGTCTTATCAAGACCTACAAGAATGTATAAAAATATTTGAAATTGCACGAGATACAAAAATTTGGCAAGCGATTAAAAATATTATATTGCAAAGATACCATAATTTGAGCTTCCTTAGCGCCGCCCGTGAAGGGTATGTTGGGTTCCCCTTTCCAAACTTAACGTTGTACACTCCACTGCTACGCCTATACCAATATTTATTTCCAAAAATTTTCCATTCTGTCCCACTGTGGAATGTATTTAAAGCTAATGTGAACCTATACATCAAAATTTGCTTACTTTCATATATATTTTTTTAAGAATGTCGCATAATTATAATAAAAACAATATTTCGAAATGAAATTTAGCAGATAGTATACATACATATATTATTTTGCAGTTATTAATGTTTACTCATTGAAAATCCGATTTGTAATACTTCATATTCATAGTGTTATGATCACAGTAAAACAACTAAAATCAAAAATCTCTTAAATAAATCTATCCGAATTTTTAACTTGACAGGACAATTAAATCCATGCTCTCAAGTAAATATGTAAGCAAACATATTTAGTTATGTATGTATTAGTACATAAATATACAACTACAAATCTAATTTATGCGTGCACACTTTCACACAAATGATATTTTGAAAAAAATATAAATTTAAATATTGACACAGTTGTACTAAAAAAATACATATGTATATATAAACATAAATATTTTAAAAATACAAATAAACATACATATTAGGGTGGCCTTCTTTTTATGGAGATGTTCCAATTCTCGGTGTCACCTAAAAAATTGGGAAAAGCCTAAAAACTAAGAAATATCAAATTTAAGAATAACTGGAAATTATTTAAAGGTGGCTCAAAGCGATGAAAAACTGAAAGAAAATTGATTTTTGTAAAATTTTATCTTGAATATTTTGAGTAGATCACACAAGATTATTGAAAAATTTGTGCATAATGTGTAAGACACCAAGATGAAAAATTAAAAAGTACGAATTTTCCTTTAAATTTATATTACTTCTTCATTAATACTAGGTTAATTTTTCTGATTAACGCCATTTCAAAAAGCTAGTGAACTGTAGAACTCAAAATGATATAAGCCTAGATAACATCAGTTGTTCTAATTTTCTTTCTACAGTTTAAAACTTTGTATTTATTATCTTTATTCGCAAATTTCTAGGGATTGAGACCGACAATTTCCCAAACAGAGGGTCACTCTAATACATATATGCAATAAGTATTGTGTATACCATATATTAAAAATCTATGGATTCAGTTCATATAAAAACAACTATATATGTATATCAATATAAGCATGTGTTTATTTGATTTGAAGATACCCAGCAAACATAGAACACAACGTTTGAAAATTCACTTTTTCTTATTTTAACCAACAGAATAAATATCCTAAATGTTTCAATTGTCAAAGTTTAAACCATTAATATTTTATTATTTTTAAATCAATCTAAACTTGTGCTGGGTACTTGTGCTTCGTACAAGCACATTATTTGCATTTGTTCATGTAAATATTTACATATATACTTTTATTTCTTAAGTATATTAAGATTAAAGTTTAAACCATTTTTTTTTTTTTCTTTTGAAGTAGACTTTTGGTTTATTTGAGAAAGATTTATATTTTTGTTATTATTTAGTTTTATTCAAAACTTTTACCAGTTATTATATTCTTATTTTAAAGACAATGTAAAAGGTCTTCATATGTTTAAGTAATTATTAAATTGAGAGTTTAATATAATTTACAAATTATAAAAAAAGCAAGTGAGAATGTTATATTCGCCTCGGATAAGGCCATACAATGAAAATATTAAATATCATATATCTTAGAAACTAATATAGCAAAAGTTTAAATATTTTGTAAGAATAACTTTTTCAACAAGCTTCATAAGTTTAGATGCGTATTTGATGGGTAAGACCAGGGAAAATGGTACCCCACATACAAAGCAAATATTCTTAGTGACATATTTAAAGAAATATTATAATGAGAGCTCCCAAATTTCGTGGGAAGGTTTTTTATTCATATTGCATTGATGAAATGAAAATTGGTCATACAGGGCTAGCGGGAGGGGTAGCTCACATAAAAAGAAAATAATAATTATCGCATATCTGAAGGAGTTATGTACTGAAGGTCTTAAAAGTGTTTATTAATAATTTTCATATTAAATTTTGAAAAGGCCAAATAGGTGGGATTATTAACTCTAGGGTTGCCAGATTCGAATTAAATTCCAATATAAAGTTAATTAATAATTTTATTAAAAAAATTATTTAAAATATTTTTTTCTGTGTACAACAGGGATATAGCCTTTATAATTTTTTCAAAAGTAAGAGTCTACAAAGCATATCCGTTTATGGTATTGACAAATACATTAGATATTTGCAATTGTTATATAAAAAAGTAAATAAAACATATGGCACATTTTATTTATTTGACTCAATACAAATAAAGCGGAAACCAAAATGTATTTTTCAATAATTATAGTTCAAATTGAATTGAAAATAGCTTTTCATTTAAACATTTATCAAGGAATTAAAAATTTCGTTGTACACTCCTTACCCAAGTGTTGTTAATGGTCTAGGGAATTCGTAATAACTAACATTTTGTAATAGTTGTCCTATCTTTATATAATTATGTATAGATTATAATTTTTTAACATTTAGGTGCAGAACACAGTATGGAATAGCAACATTTTTCTAAAAACTGCAAAAAACCGATTTCACTAATATTTCTCACATTACGTTTTTGCAACCCAAAGAACAATTCTAGCAGGAGTTACGGTCAAAACGCAAAAGTAGGTGAATTTTGGTGCAGTCTAATCTCATATATACATACATATGTGCATTGTATTCTGTACAAAATAAAAATTTTATTCGGGATAAACGCTATAAAAAATATATTCTTCTTCAGATTTCATTCAACCTTTTACAAATTGTTTTCAACTTGACAAATTACATTTGAACTTGTAACTTGACAACTTCTAAAATATCTTGACAATCAAGTTCATTCAACTCCGTCTGGCAGCCCTAATTAGCTCCCTTATATGTAAAATAAAAACTAGTTATAGCATCCAAAGGGATAGCGAAACTTGCCGGGATAAGCTAGTAACGTATAAAATAAATATTATTTTTACAATTACTGTAATTGTAATTGATATTTTTTCAAAAAAAAATATCAATTACAATTACCTGTATATGAAAATATTAAACTACATTTACACTGCATTACCCCAACCCTGCTATTTACATACTATGTTGAGCAAAAAATTGCACTTGTTTGCTATGTAAAAAATATTTAAAAGTTTTATGAGAATTCTAGCTTAAACGAGAATGTAAATTGTTGGCTTAATATTGCAAAATTAAAAGGAACTGATGGATTTCTTCCAAACTATTTTTGAGATTTAGTTCGGTGTATTTTAAGTTATATAAAACACTTACATTTTGCTTAGAAGAAAATAGAAAGATTGTAAAGCTTTTTTATCTGCACAATATAACATTTAACAATTTTTTAGTCTTAGTGGATACTTATGTATATTTGAAAGGTTTATTAATTTCTTTAAAATCGTGACTACCGCTGTTTGTATTGCATATTGTATCTATTCACAAATTAGTAAAAATACTTGTGAATAAAATCAACATTTATGCATTGACTTGGATGAAACCTGTCAAGACGTTTTGGAGATATGCTTCAATATATGTTGCAGCCTCCTTAATATTACAAATTGCGATTTATAGCAAGAACTGGAGTCAATTCAAAAACAATGGCACTTTTTATTTTCACTCGGAAAACGATCTAACGTTTGCTATAGACCTTCTTCAGGACATCACGTAACAATTTTAAAAAATTTCGAAACAACCCTTAAATGTCTGAATATGGCAAAAACCCGTTTTTATTTTTTTATTTATTTCAATTCTGTAATAACAAAAGCATTCATGTGGCCAAAATTATATTACAATTGCATTTTAAATTACTTATTTATAAAATAAATATTTTTTTCATATACATAGCATAAAATAATTTTTATAATATGGCATCAATTTATAACTACAAAAAAATAATATACCAAAACAATGAACAATTCATTGTCCAAAATCAACGATGACAATCCTTTACATACGTTGAAATGACGTAATGATTTATTAACCATTGCTATATTTATTTACCCTATTTTTCCAATTTTTAAGTTCGATGTAAATTTTTATGATTTTTTTCTTCAAGATTATATATTTTTGTTTACAAATTTTAAAATTCTATTATGTTTAGAATAAAATGATAAATCCCTATATAAAATCGCTTAAAAGCTCAAAAAGTTGTTAAGCATTTTCTAGTCTTTATTAAAAAATGTTTATATATTTTAAGATAAGATAATTTAATTACTAATATAATTAATTTTCTATTTTTTCCATTTTTTTTTTAATAAATTGACAGCTGTTAATAAAATATAAAGAAAAATTAAAGATTTGTCTATAAAAATATAAAAATAAAATAAATTTAAGTCAATTTCTAACAATTTGCAGCTTATTTTATCTATTTAAGAAAAAGCAGAAATAAAAAAATCAATTATTCTAGTTATTAATATAATCATTTTGATGATTGGAGCAAAATCAATTAAAAATTAATATTATACATAAGCAATTTCGTAATTGAAATTCATTCTTATTTTTTTCTGTGTATTTTGGGGAAAAAAATTTGGAATGTTTGGAAAGTTTTAGTAAGTTATTACAGATAAAATCACAGTTTTTATCTAATTTGAAAATAAATGTCGTTATGTTAACAACAAAAATCATTGCATAAGTAATAAAAAATTATAAAAATTATGTAAAGAAACTATTTTTTCTAATTACAGCTTTAAAATAAGCTTTTATTATTTGATCAAAACATTACAAATTTATACGTTTCCAAAAAAGTTTAAAAAAGAAAAATAAACAAATGAATAACCGAATTAAAAATACATTTATACAAAACCCTATATAAAAGCAGTTTTCTCTGAATAACTGGAAATTTTGAGGGTCGATTAAAACTAAAACTGATTTATGATGTCCTCAAGAAGGCCTATAACGTGCACTATGTCATTTTTTGAGTGTTTTTTCACTGTAACAGCGTGATGTTACTCAAAACTTATAGGTTAAAAATAATGATATTATAAAAACAAGAATTTAGCCGTTTTTGAATACCAAGAATTGGCAACACTGAGTGGTATATACCTTATAAATAATTTCGACAGGAGGACCTATATAAGAGCTATGGTGAATAATGAACCGTTCTTTAAGGAATTCAGAACAACTTGAGAAAGTACTTTGAGAATTTTACTCAACCCACTTGTTTTAAATACATACATTCAAATAAAACTTTTAAAAGTTACCCTAGAGTAAAGAAAACCGGTTCAAAACTAGTTACGTGACAGGTTCTCAGGGCTAGTGACCGGTCCCAGTTACGGAACTTTATATGAGAGGAACCTATCACTTTTACATGTGGTTGTCATTGGAGGTGGATAATTAGCCCTTTGGGACAGGCCACAGGATAGGTCACAGGACTGGTCCAAGAAGACAGGTGCAGAGTCGATTAATATAATAAAAAATTTATAAAAATTCGTCAATTGTTTACTTTTTCAACATTTCTTTTTTTATTATTATTTTTATTAAATTATGTTTATTTTTATTTTATAATTTTTCGTTAATGAAGATGGCGGCACCCCGAATCGAACCCATTATTACGAAAATTACGAATTTTTTGATACCCATTTCAAGACAAAACTCAATACTATTTTTTGGACAAAATGTACAAGACCCGTGACTTTCAATCGCTGGTAGGGAACTGAA
Source organism: Protophormia terraenovae (assembly GCA_951394005.1). NCBI lineage: Eukaryota > Metazoa > Arthropoda > Insecta > Diptera > Calliphoridae > Protophormia > Protophormia terraenovae. Next base: position 68,822,166 of record OX596077.1, read on the forward strand.
GATCAATTTTAAAATTTGTTTAATATCTTTCCCATATTAAACTATTTTTGTTTGAGGGGTCTACGGGGTACTCTAATATACATATGTATGTAAGTATATGTATCAAAAATTAAACTTGTTTGTCCATGCCAGCATTTGGACGAATTTTATGTTATCTTTAAGATGAAATGAACTAAAGGAAAATCCAAGAATGGCGGTCATGTTTAAGTGTGAGTTATAAAATGATCATATGTACTTACAAATGCATTTTTGTATGAAAATATAATGGAAATTTAAAAATCTTCTAGTATTTTCAAATGAATGTATTGATGTTTAAAATAAATTTACTTTTTATAAGTTACGTGACACACATACATACTTATGAATGTTTATATATGTATATATAGTATATGCCTGTATATAAAAGCTTCTTCGAGCGATATGTAAACGAGTTCCAGTTAGACAATGAATTTTACTCAACCATAATAATACGCATACACTCATATTTATATATACAAAATCTATGATTGTACTGTACTTGCACATAATAAATGTATATGTGTACATATAAAAAATAAAAACATTTATGTGAATATATATGTATATATAGTGCGTTTGTTTGTGTAGGTAGATTTAAGTTTGAATTTAATTTACATAAGTACCATGAGTATTTCAAGAAGTTTTGAATGCAAATCCGACACACGTAAGAAATCACAAATCAGTTAAATTGAAATCGAGTGAAATTGTTTAAATACAGCACGCACCTGATTTGGTTATATATTAAATTTACACAGGTACATACTTTTATACACATGCACGTTTTTGTACTCATATGTGTATACCGTAAGTGTTTGTTTGAATGAATGTTAGAATATTTAGCCAATTTTTAAATTTATATCTAAATGGTTTTTATGCAACAAAAATACTAATACTGATTTATTACGATTTTCTGTTTAAGGATAGAAAAATAAAACAGTAAAAAAGAATAAATCTAAACCACAAAATCCACACACTTACAAATACAGTCAAACAATATATGTACATAGATGTAATACGTTAGGGTAGAACTCATTATAAAAACTGTACAGTTTTTTTGGGATTGTCCATTTTAGAAATATGGAATTTAGCCTTTTTATTGTTTATAATTGAATTAAATTAAAAAAAAAAAAAGACAAATTAAATAAAATCATAATGTTTAAGAATTCGATCACTAATAAGTCAACTCTCCATTTTTTTCAATTAGTCTAAAACTTTTTCCTAAAATTTTAACATCATACAAAAAGATGGCCACTCTAATATACATATGTATGTAGCTATATATACATAAATATGTTTTCCGATTTATAACTAAATGTGTACGGATTTGAATGTATTTATTACAACATTTTGAAAACTTTTCATTTATTTTGTTTTTCTTGTTTTCGTTTTCATGTGACCATATGTTGTTACTACTTTAACTTTTGGTTCATTAATTTTGGTATTAAAAAGTATTTGTTTCTTTTATTTTTTGCTACCTATACCATTTATCCTTTTCTAAATCATTGAAAATATGTAATAAATTTAAAAAAATCTTTATATTAAATTTATGTAACATATATTCATATGTATATATACATTTATATGTATATATGTTTTTACTTATAATGTAAGTATGTATGTAGGTGTATATTGTGGCATATCTAAATTTACTTTCATATTAACTCGTATGGTTTCTGTAATATACAACGAGTACGTTAGTGTGAATATTTGTATGGCTTTACGAATGAGTATGTCTGTTTATTTTAAAATAAATAAGAATACAAAAGTAATAAAACTAGAGGCAGCCGCACTTCTTGTTCAATAAATCACAAAATTTTCAGATGCTTAAGCAAATACCTTTTTGATCCTTAATTTTGTGATCACATAAGGACGTGACACTAAACAATATTGAGCTTAACAAAAATCACAAAAGCAGCAATACAATGTTATTTTCATATTGTTGTTACTTCAACTTCATAAATAAAAATATACAAACATACATACATATATACATACATACATACATACATACATACATACATACATACATACATACATACATACATACATACATACATACATACATACATACATACATACATACATACATACATACATACATATGTACAAACCTATTCAGATATATAAATATCATCTTCACAACTCCACTCCAGATAAAATACTGAAGAAATACAAACATTTTTTTAATATTTTATTCCAAAAACAAAATAATAATAATAATATTAACAGTAAAAAAACGTGGTATATAACATAGTATAGTTTGTATGTATATGTGAATAAGTTAACTATGTGAATTTGACTTCCTGAACACGAATCTGCTTTCAATTATTTTGGGCAAGTTCTGATTTTGTTATGGGCATGACTAATATTCAATGGGTCATATACCAGAAGATGCATTATTTTTCTTTTTTCCTTCACAAACAAAAATTATTACCTACAATTTTTCAATTAACATTGCTGTTAGGTTTTCTTTAAAAAATTAATTAAAAAAAAAATTGAATCAATTAATCGTTAATTGGTTATACATTTTTTCGAAAAGTATACAAAATTGATTGATATAATTCAAACGCATTTTTTTCATTTAAAACTTTGATTCATTCAATTACTTAATACGTTGTTTAAAATTTAAATTTTTAAAAGTGTTTAATTAGAAAAAAATCGTAATCGTCAGTTTTTACAATTATTAGTAATACTCATTTTGGTGAGAGGTGCAAATTTAAATATTTTTTTGATTGATTGAATCATTTTGGTAATTAAAGTAATTTTTTATTTTTTTCTGCGATTAGAAGTTTTTTGAATAGGTTAGAACGGCAAAACTTTTTTCATCAAATAATCTTGATTCTATCGACATTTAAGTGTGACTCATCACACATTAATGTAGCATAGTTTCGGTTCTATAAAAGATATTGTTTTGAATCCTTTTTATATAATAAAGAAATATGTCAGCTATCCAATATCATTTTTCTGAAAAAATCGAGTTTATATTTTTTCTGATATTTGTAATTCAAGATAATGTTTATAAATAATAAATGTTTTAAAAACTATAAATATTTTATCTGTAATAAAATATTTAGTTAAGATATCTTAACGAAATTTTTGGTGATTATAGACTTTATCATATAAAAGGAGAAAGTGTCAAAAACTTTAAGATCTTTGTAAAAGCAATCCCAGAATACCCTCCCCCGAAAATCTCAAAATCGAGTTTTTTTACATTTTCGCCTATAAAATATTGTAGATATTCGGGAGGATGTGTACCTAGACCGCTTTGGATATTGGTCTTCTTTTCTATTTTAAGACAATCTTTTTGAAGATACCCTTCAGAAAAGTTTAAAATTATTATATGTAGTTAAAGAAAATCACATTTTACGCTTAACTGACTACATTTCTACTAAAGTAGACATCACTGAATTAGCGCGCTGCGCCGTTAATCTAGGTAAAATTTTTTGGGAGAGAAAATTTTGTGTCGCTACGGTGGTATTCTGGGCCGACATTATGATAACACAGATATCGATTGAATGCTCTACGCAGTTTATCTAAAAATTCTTCTCAATAAAATATTAAAGAAATCTGTTTTTTGGAAATTCAAAGCAGTTTGAAATCTATTTGCATGAATTTCGATATAAAAATAATGTTACGAAAAATGTGAATAAAATTGGAACAAAAAATGCAAATAATCGTTTAGGTATAACTTCTGAATGATTGTGTTGTATTATTTTTAGTCTTATTTCTTAAAAATATTTCTACGTATAAAATTAAATTAAATTTTTGTGTGAACAATTGCGTTTGTATATTGAATATAAAATTTCAATTATACCAATAATAAAATAATATAATAAACAAAACTGTACGTAAGCACGTCATTGTATATTTTTACACTCAGCTGTACCATATACAATTTATGAAAGTCCCCCTGTTTAGTAAAAAAATTCTCTTTTTTTCATATTTTTAAAAATAATTTTCTCCTGAATTCGCTTTTGTAAATAATTCAATAAAGAAAGTCAAAAAATATTTTAAACGCGACTAATAAGATAAAGAGTTTTATTTCTACTTTTAGTCGTTTTTTTAAAAAATTTTACATTTTAAAAATTCCCTTTATTTTTACAAAAATTCAAATTCTTTACCTTTATCCGTTTGCTTTAAATTTTCATTAAAAATTCCCTCAACTAGGGAAAATTTCCTCCATCTGTCTTTTTTCTGTTTGCTTTTAGATATCTAAGTGTTTTTGTGTTTTCTTTGTGTTTCTTTTCAATTTATTAACAAACATTTTAAAAACCAAAGAAAGTATAAAAATCCTTTTCAATAATACACTGACTAGAATTTGCTTCTGTGGTTCGTGAGCAAAGATATATAAAAAATGTTCATTCTATGCATACAAATCTCTATTATTCAAACCTTTTAATTATTTATAATTTTTTACATTTCTATAAGTTTTATGTGGATTTACAAATTAAATTTAAATGAAATATATGAGTTTACTTTGAATATTTATGAAAAAGTATTTCAAATTTAAAAAATATTGAGTGTTTTGCATCAATGAATATTTTTAAATACCAATGACAAATTTATATATCTTTGAATTCAATAGGAATACATTAACTTTATATAACCAACATATCATCACCGAAAATGCAAAACAACGTAACATCAAAATTTTCAAATTTTTATTTTTTATGAGATATAGTTCATTATACCAAAATACGTGTGAGCTAGGGTTACCAGAATCGTTTGGTAGTTTAGCTTGACATTTCGAAAAATTCAACTTGATTTTAAACAAATCAACTTGATATAACTAACAAATATCTAAAAAAAATTTAATTTAAAAAAAAAAAAAAAAAAAAAAAAGTTTATTAGGAACTATAAAATTAATTAAATAAAAAAATATATATATAAAACTCAGAGTATTATAAATGTTTTTATTACGATATTTTCCATGTCGACTGATAAAGCATTCAACGCACTTTTTACACTTTTATTGTTTTCATTTTTTTATTTTTGAAACACGGAATTATGGACACCATTATTTACAGATGCATTATTGGCGCTGTATGAAGTAATTTTTTGAAGATCTAGTTTATTTTCTATAGTTATTCTTTTAATATTTTTGAAAATATCTGTTGAAGTTTCATTCGGATCTTCATAGAAATCCAGAATTTGTCTACGAATACCATTTTTAATACTAAAATTTTGTACTGCATATGGATACGTTTTTATATTTCCAATATTTGATGCGTCACTGCAGATTCCAAAAAACAAACTTTCTTTTAAGGCACTAGAAACTTTTTCTTGTGAATATGGAGCCAATAAGTTTCTTGCAATTGCTGCTACTTTAGTACGACCATAAGTAATTTTGTTAGCAATTTTACTATCACAGTATAAATATGAACATAATTTGACATGGCAATATAAACTGTAATAACTAAGTCCGTGTATTATATTATGAAAAACAAGTACTAATTCAGCATTTGAATCAATCACTTGATCCATCCTTTAATACTGCCGGTACCACAAAATTTAAAATGGATTTTGAAATTTTTTGGGACAATTCTGCTTTTTAATTTAATTTTTTTCTCACAAATATATTTGATATTAAGTTCTCACAAATTTCACAATAAAATAATGTTTTAAAATGATTTCTTGAATTTATTGTCAGTGATGGGCAAAAATGCATACAAACTGTAACGGAGAAAACCATACTTTTTATATTTGACTAAATTTATTATATTTTTTATGAAATTTAAATTGTAGAATATTTTAAAGAAGTATAGAATATTTTTAGCTTGACAAATTGTATTTTAACTTGAAACTTGACAAGACCTAAAATATCTTGACAATCAAGCTCATTCAAGCCCATCTGGCAACCCTAGTGTGAGCACAAATTTTCAGACTTGTAGCTTAAAAAATAACGATTATATTAATGAAGGCAATAATTTTCTTAAGCCGAAACAACGTAAAGCCGATTACTCGAGTATATTTCACTATAACTCGAGAACGGTATGCACAATTTATATAAATGGTACACCAAAATACGAAATAAAATAAGCTTTAAGTCGTTCTAATATCAAATTTTTAGAAGATATTTAAAAAAAATGTCCAAATAAATTTTTTTCATGCCAAATTGAAGATTTTTTTAGTAAAATTTCTTTTTAGAAGTGAAAACATCAAAAATGTTTCAGTTAATCATCTTTATCTCAAAGCTGGTGAAACTACGAGTAAATAAAGCCTCGTATCATCAAAATTGATTCACAAATCTTGATTGCATTCACAGTTAAGTTAGGATTCCCTAGTGGGCAAAAAAAATTTTTTTTTCGTCTTAAAAAAAAAAAAATATATGGATTAGATGGAATTTTACGTGCTAAAAAAGAATCAGCTTTCACTTTTTTCCTATCACGTATTGATTTTTTTATGGGCATGACCACTATGGCCCCGCCTTTAGGCAGTCACTCTTGTACAACTCGAGAACGGTTTGTCCAATTAAGTTAAATTAAACTCCAATAGATAGTGATTTAAGATGAATTCACATAATTTTTTGTTCAGTTAATATTTCCATAGTTATTCGGAAATTAGTAGCGAAAAAATTATTATTTTTTTTTTTTAAATCGTGAAAATTTTGATCTGTAATTCTGAAGTTCTTGAGCGAATAAAAAATATTGTTGACACACCTTGGAGACAATTTTCGTATGCATTTTTTGATGTATCATTTATCAAAATCGTTCTTGACAAACTATTCTCGAATTTTATAGTGTGACCGCTGAATAAGATATTAGTCATGCCCATAAAAAAAAATTTTATAAAAATTACCATTATATAATGTTGTATAACAATTTGTCCAATTAAGATAAATTGAACTTTAGTATATAGCGAACTAATTTGTCTTTGAGCTGAATTTATATAATTTATTTTCCAGTTAATATTTCCGTAGTTATTCGGTAATTAGTACCGAAAACTTTAAAATTAATTTTTTGAAAAGTGGTGAAAATTTTGATCCATTACTGTGAAATTCTTGAGTGAGTGAAAAATATTGTTGACACACCTTAAAGACAATTTTCTTGTGCATCTTTTGATATATCATTTATCAAAATCATATATCATTAATCCAGGCGTGGATCCACGGGGGGGGGGGGGAAATCGGAAATTTCCCCCCCCCCCCAAAATGGATTTCGAACTAAGAAAAATTAAAAATCTACAATAGGAAAAGGAAAAAATAACAAAATCTTTAAGAAAAATTTTCTTTAGTGAAAATAAAAGAAGGCAAAATTAATTTATCCTCATGATAGTATAAGAACGGCCAAACTATGTTTAGAAAAAAGTATTTATCTTACTTTTCCTTCGAACATTTTTAAGGTAATAAATGGGTTTTTAAAATTGGGACTTGCTTAATAAGAGAAATATAGGAAATGCAATTCCAGCTTAAACTTTACATACGATTAAAAATGTATATGTCAATTAAAAAATTATTGTGTAAGTGCTAGTTTCATCAGTCATATAGAAATTACACTAACTAATGTTTTAATAATACTTAAACATTTTGACTTCATGAAAAATATTTTTTATTTTATAAATAGAATCTTTTACAAATTTCGTACGAAGCAATTTTTTAACATCAAAAATAAAGAAATGCATTTACACAGAAAAAATTTAATAAATGTTAACAATTTTTTTTAATAAAGAACACAAATGTTTTCCCAGCTCTTTTACACAAAAAATAATTTTTTTTTCTAGATTTAATAAATTTTACATATGATGGGAATTTTGGTTCCCTATACAGATTTAATTAATAAATGAAATAATTAAAGTCTGAAAATTGTAATTTTTCAAGAAAAATATTTAAAAAATGTTTATTTAAAATATTCATAATTTTGTATTAAAAAATAATTCTTCAAATAAAAACCGTTAATTTAACATTTTCTCAAGAAAATGTCTACCATTTTCCTGGAAGATGATGACAAAAATAATACTTTTCGCTTAATTTTCCCCAAATATTCTATTAAACCTTCTGAAAATTGTACTGAAAAAAATAAATTGTTTTTTCTTTTGCTTTCCTAAAGAGATGTTTTACTTTTTGTCTTACATCTGTGCGAACAATTTTCATATTTAGAAATTAATTTTTAAATACACTCTATAACATTGAAAAATCACTAGGGAAATGACATAATTAGCATTATAAATTAGTTTTTTAAATGCCTCTCAAAATTTGGAGTTATGCTTATATTTTTTTTAAGTTCCTGTATTTTTTCTATTAAGCTTTTTTGAAAGTAGAATAATCAGGTTCGTTGTCGTATTTATTTCTTTGGTTTGGAATAATAATTTCTTTATAAAAGTCAATAAGAAATATGCAATATGCAATTAATTTAACAACATTATTGCTGTGAATATAGCAAGATTTAGTTTTTTTAGTTAGACAAAAAGAACTTACTCGATTTTATAAAAAATTTGTTGATAGAATTTTTGATTTTTTTTAAACTATTTTAAAGATTGGCATCTCATTTTATTGTAAACAAAATATCATTAAGACGGTAGAAAGAAATAATTTTTTTTCAGTCTAAAAAAAATTCCATCATTGTTGAAGTTTTAAAATAGAAAAGTATAATATAATAATATAATAATATAGAGTCATTCCATTTAAAATCACCAGCTGATTTTCCTACCTCTTCCGAATTTCATAATATTTGGTACAATCCCATCACGATATTTACATAGAACATTCAAAATAGTTCCATCATCCACATATATATTTTTTACGAATTTAAAAATACCACTTTTTGAAATACGCGACCGCTAAACTTAATTCACGAATTATCCACCAATAAAATTGAATATAAAAACATATACCAGGTATCATTTTAAAGGTAATTTCATTACATTTACTTCAATGAACGTTGTAACGTAAATAATTTGGAAGACATTCGCATTTTTAAAAAGACAATTTTTCTCATTTTAAACTTAAACACGGCATTTGCTTTACCAGCGTCAATATTATTCTTGCCGAATTTTATTACATCTGGATGATTTTTGGAAGAAATTGGCGATTTTTCTATTTTATTACAAACAAAACAATTCGAATTGCAATAAATATTTCGTATTCATTATGAAATTTGCGGTAATAACTCCTAAAATATTGCGAAACCCAGAATGATACTTTCCACAGTTATAGAACATTTTCATCATTAACATATATTTTTTTAAATTTTTAAAAAGACCACTTTTCGAAATATTTACCCTTAAACGAAAAATTGATATAGATATGGACCATTTTGATGTTGAAATAAAAATCATGTTATACGTCATATTAAAGTTAATTTTGATACCTTTAATATGACATCTCAATAAATTATCATATCATAAATACTTTAAAAGGTATTTGTAATTTTGTTTATACAAATTTATACATATTTTAAGCTATTTTGCACTGAAATTTGAATTAGTCTTAATTTTGACAGGAATAATGATTGTACCAAATATCATCAAATTCGGAGATGTAAAGTCAAAAATCGTAATTTTTCTTGTTGGTTTTAAATGGAATGACTCTGTAGTTAAAAGCTAGGTTCTTCCTAATCAATTAAAAAATCTAAAATTAACCTAAAATTTAGGGAGCTACGAATTTTTTAGTTCAGCAACTAGTCTCAAAATTGTTTTTTTTTTAAATTTTCTCGAAAATTGGTTGGTGATGTACTCAAGAAAATCGTTTTTCGAGTAAAACTACAAAAATATAACCTTGTAGCAGAGATTAAATGAAAACAAAGTACTTATTTTGTTCTTAGATAAATTTAAAATTTTAAAAATTTTAAATTTTAGACTGAAATAGTATGAAATTTTATGAAGTGATTTATTTACATAATTTTCACTAGATTTTCTTCACGCTCCTCTTTGCAGTGAAAATGATTACCGTACACTTTTCAATTAAGATGTAATATATTCCAGTAAAAATTGAATTTAAGTAAGATTTTATTTCACAAATAAAAATTTCTAATTCATTTAATCATCTACTTGATTGATTTAATAAATTCTTTAACTCGAAAATTTTTTCTATTTTTAATTTTTTATAGTAATTGATATAATAATTTTGGTGAGATTTGAAAATTAAAAAAAAAATGTCATTCAATGAGTTATTCACTAATACATTTGTTTATTGGATACTTGTTTCGGTGTTATCAGATTGACTTCAAATTTTACATCTAAGTAAGAAAATAAAAAAATGAATGGTTAAATTTTCATTGTTCAAAAATTATATATAAAACCATAATTTTTCCAGTGACGATAAAAAAATTTCCCCCCCCAAATGCTTTGGCTGGATCCGCGCCTGCATTAATCAAAGGGTTCTTGAGTTATAGCCTAAGTTTGACAAACCATTCTCGAGTTTTATAGTGTGACCACTGAATAAGGTGATGATATTAGTCATGCATATAAAAAAATCAGTACCCGATAAAAGGTAAAAAGTGAATGAAGATTCTTGTTTAACTCGTCAAAATCCACCAAAAATAAAAAAAATTTTTTTTTGGCCACCACAGTATTTCTAGTCAATTGTATGTAACATGGGTATTTTTACTTAACTGTGAATAAAATTTAGATTTGAACATCAATTTTAAAGATGCATCCCTTATTTTTTTCGCATTACCAGCTTTAAGATAAAGATGATAAACTGTAACATTTTAGATGTTTTCCTTTATTAAAAGAAATTTTAGTAACAAAAAAATCTAAAAATTTGCATGAAAATTATTTTTTTCGGACACTTATTTCAAAATAAATCCGAAACTATTGAGTACATAAAAAAATTAAGTTTGGGAAATTTGAAGTGTATCACTTTCATCAATCGTACACACCGTTCTTGAATTATAAGGACATATACTAGAGTAATGGCCTTAGTATGGGCGAAATATTAGACACGCCCATAAAAAACTCCAGACCTGATGGAAAAAAACTGAAAGCAGATTCGTGTTTAGCACATCAAAATACATCAAGTCCAACTATTTGTCTGTGGGGGAGGATTTTTTGTTGACCAGTGTTATTTTAGAAATATGCGAGAGTAAATGTCAAGGTTGACAACCAATTCAAAGGGGTAAAAAAGTAACGGTAATGGTATTTTGAATTATTTCGTTAAGGTTATTTTAGCGGTAATCAGCGTTACCGTTGAGAATTTTTAAAAAGTGTCCAAAAAAGGGGATTTCAAAATAAAAAGTCGCCAAAAAAATGTGATTTTTTGAAAAAAAGAGGCCAACTAGTTTAAAAACTAAAAAACTCCTTAAAATTTGTTTATTTGATAACAACAAATTATTATATTTTAAGAAAAACTACAAAATTCAGTTCTATTAATAACAAAATAATTTATCATTATTTTACACCAATTTTTATTATTGCAAAAATAAAGATTTATTCACAAAAATATTTAGCACACAATCCTCTTTTAAGTTAAACTCCTGTATATTTGTAGGAGTTCTTCACTCGTACTCTAGACTTTCAAATTTAGGATGGAACGCATAAATTCACAAGTATTGTCATAAGTCTGTTAGATAAACAATTTCTTGTTTTTGATAATTTCGTAAAAAAAAACACGTTCCCCCGAGGAATTGCTCTTAGGAATGTAAAAATTTAAATTAGGATATAAGTATTCATCGAAACTTTTTTATTTTTTCAATCCAATCCAAAAAATTTGGCATATGATAAATAGCTGTTCATAAACTTTATTATTATTTTTAATTACTAACAGTTTCAGTTCATTTATAAATACTCCGCGGTTTTTTATATCACTATACTGTAAGACAGTCCCAAAATTATTAATTTATTTGTTGAAATTAATATATAATGGGTCGATATATTTCAAACAACTTAGTTTATCGTAATTAAGCACATAGTCTTATAAAGTCGGCATTTAGTCGCCATTTAAAAAAGGGGCCAAAAAAGTGGCCACGTGGTTGAAAAAGGGGCAAATGGCGACTACAGTCGCCAAACGGTAATGCTGGCGGTAATGGTGATTTCAGTTATTTCGGTAACGGTATTTTGAGTTATTTCGGTAACGGTGTTTTAGCGTTATCAGTATTTCGAGCTATTTCGGTAATGATAGTTTAAGAGTAACGGTTGTTTCAGAAATTTCGATTACACAGAGTTACAAAATAAGAAAAAATGTCTACGGCACGGGGTTTCTCAGTCAATTCAGATAAACGGTATTAATAAGTACTAAGCCTCTAATCCACATTTTTTGGATTGACTCTAGTTCTCGCGATAAATCGCGATTTGTAAAATTAAAAAGGTTGCACCATATATTGAAGTATATCTCAAAAACTACATTTCTGATTTTGTTAAAAAAAAAAAATATCAAAAAATTCTCTTCAAGTCGTTTTTTCATTACTTTTCACTACGGCTAATAGTTATGGAGATATTAAGCCCATTTTCTGAAAAAGAATACAGTTTCAACATTTTTTTTTTTTTTTTTTTTCAAAAAATCATAAAAATTCGAAAAAAGTCAAAAATGCTAATTTTATAAGGATAAATTTGTTGATGATGAATGATGAAGATGAATTGCATTCAGATCAATTCATAAATGTTATGGACAATTTACATAAAAAAATTAAGGGAAAAAAAAAATTAGTGTGATTTTTTTTAATATTTCTATGTAATTTGATTTTTTTTACTAATTTGTGAATAAAATCAACATTTATGAATTAATTTTAATGAAATACGTTTTGTTTTATTTGCATCTTTATGACTAAATAACAAAAATTTTAATTTTTGAAATTTTCGTATTTTTATGATTTAAAAAAAAATAAAAGTTTTTAATTTTATATAAAATGTAATTTTTTCAGAAAATTGGCTTAATATCTCCATAACTGTAGACCGTATTAAAATGTAATGTAAGGATTACTTGAAGAGAATTTTAACTAAAATTTGTTGATTTTTTTTTTTTTTTTTTTTTGAACAAAATCAGACATGCCGTTTTTGAGATAACCTTCAATATATGGTGTAACCTCCTTAATTTTATAAACTAGAGTCAGTTCAAAAAAGTAGGTTAGAGGTTTAGTACTTATTAATACCATGTATCCGAATTGACTGAGAATCCCCGTGGCGCAGAATTTGTGTTCACCTGTGTTATCGGTCCACAACCAAGAAATATAAAGTGGTGTCAAGTGTTACAAAATTGTTCTAAGATAACCATAACATTATTATAAATTTTATTAAAAATTAAGTTTTTCTTAAACCGAGAAATAACTGTAATTGTATTTTAGCGTTTTCGGTATTTTGGCGGTAACGGTATTCAGGTTGAATAGTTTTTGTTTGCGATAAGAGAATCGCAGTAACGCAGTAAGATTAAGCAGTAACGGTAGCCAACCTTGGTAAATGTTGATAAATTTAAACTTAACCTTCTCTTTTTGAAATTTTTGCGAGCAAAGTAATTTCCTTTTTATTTAATTTTAGTTTTTGTCATCACAAGAACATTTTAGTTTGTATACGTGTATGTAAATGATGACCTTTTGACTGTTCAACGCACAAACAGTAGAAATTTGAGGCAAGTAGTCATGCAAAGCAGCAGAAAAACAAAAGCTAAAAAGAAATTGTACAAAAAAAAAAAAAAAAAATGCATAAAGAAAATAGGATTTTCTTTAACAACTTTTTTTAGATTATTTATTCTAATCATACATACACATTGTACTCGTAAGTAGTAAAATCTGTATACACTCATACATACAGACATTTACAAAATAAACAAATATATATATGTAATTATATGTATGTCTGTGTATAATGTGGGATGATTAGGATCAAAATCTTCAAACCACAAATGTTACATTAAAACTGTTCGTTCTATGTATTCGTTTTGTCATTATGTTTGTGGTTAAAACCTAATTAAGCTTTACCATAGTTTAGATACACCAGCTCTTTGATACATATTTACTTACATACATATTGTACATATATACGTAATAGAAAAAAAAACACTCTAGAGCTTTAGAATAGAATCATTAAAATTACACTGGTCGACAAAAAATCCTCCCCCAAAGAAGAATAGTTGGACTTTAGGATTTTGATGTGCTTTTTTTCCATCAGGTCTGGATTTTCATTTATATGCGTGTTTAATATATCGCCCATGATAAGGCATGTATATTTCACCATAACTCAAGAACGGTGTGTAGGATTAACATAAGGGATACATCAAAAGATGTGGACTTAAAATATTTTCAAGCCACCACCTTTTTTTATGTGCTCAATACTTTCGGAATTATTTTGAAATTAGTGTCCGAAATCCATGCAAAATTTAAGATTTTTTACTAAAATTTCTTTTGATAAATGAAAATATCAAAGATGTTTCAGTTAATCATCTTTATTTTAAAGCTGGTAAGACTACGAGTAAAAAATTATTCGTATCTTCAAAATTGATGCACAAATTTTGATTTCATTCAGTGTTAAGTGAAAATGCAAAGTATACCTAAAGTTTCGACTTAAATAAAATACAAAAAAAAAAAAAAAAAAAATAAAGTGGATTAAATGGAATTTAAAGTCAACTTTATTTTATTTTTTTGCTTTTCCGTACCATAAGTAATATTTTGAAACATTTGAAAGTATTCTTCAATCAATTGAAATAACAAAAAGGAATTTCAAAAAATTATAAAAACAAATTATAGATAAAATGTCAATACAATAAAAACCAAAAAAGCTTATTTTAAAATTTAAAATGAAATTTTAAAATTTTGTTTGAGAAAAGCTTTATGGTAAGAAACTTAAAATAATAGTTAAAATCGACTTTTCTGCTTTTGTAGTTAGGCTGATTGTTAAAAAAAACTCCTAAAATTTTTTTAAATTTTATTATTTACATAAAATACATATGAATATAATTCAAGCTTAGAATAATTACATAAAAAACATTTGATTATCTTCCTTTAAAAAATATTTGTTTTACTTTTGATTAAATATTTTATTTTTTAATGTATTTTGTTCAATCAGATGCAGAATTATTATAAATCCAATTTATTTATTGTAAATAGAAATCTTTAATGTTTTTATTTCAAAATTAAACCTTGATTAACAAATATTTTAAATTAGAAATAATAAATGGAAATAAAAGAAAAAGTATTTTTATTTTTTATTTTATTTACAAGTAACAGCTATGATTCATGTTTAGCATATCAAAATCCATAAAGTTCAACTATTTGTTTTTGTGGCAGAATATAGTCCACATATTGTTTTTTGAAGGAGAACGAAAATTTTTTGTTGACCAGTGTTATTTAAATGTATTTCTTCTTTTTTTAATTTGTTTTTTTATGTGTACATAATCATTATATAGTCACTGGATGAATTTTTAAGTTATATTAATATGTATTTGTGAATTTTGGCTGATTTAAAATATATATACCCTACCTGTTAACCTTTTAATCAAGCTACAGGTTTCATACAGTCTCGGCACGAAGCTTGCTGAAATTGGTTATGATTGGTTCATTATTTCACCTAACTCCCATACAAATTTCCTCCCGGAAAACGTTTTAACGATCATAAATCCCTTAAATATAGCAATATTTTGGCACGTATAAGTTTCATATAAGTCTAAATCTCTGTGCCGAATTTCAAGAAGATTGGTCCATAATTGACCATATATCTCATATAAACCCCTTTTCAGAAAATCACTTTAACGGTCATAAATCCCATTTAATTGTTACCATCAAGTTAATATTCGACACAAATAAGTCTTATATAACCCTGCAAGGCTACACATCGTCGAATCGACTACGCATTTTTCAGTGATGTCGTTTTTTACTAAAAAAGCAGTACTTAAAAACTGATTCAAATTCAAGACCTCCCCCCGAATTTTTGTGAAAACAATGGTGTAGGGTATCATATGGTCGGCCTTGACCGACTATATATTTTTTTCTAGTTTTAAGATAAATTATTAATTATGAAATGTTTTTAATTTTAAGAAATAAAAATCACTTTTCTTTCTTCGAATTGTCGGCAGTGTAAACAGTGTAATTCGTTCACTTTCATGCACATTGTCACTTAAACTCATACAAATGTTGTGCTCGTAAATACATTTAAATTTATCCTTAAATATTGTTATGTCTATGGATACTTAAGTATTCTTTTCTTCATTTTATTCTATTTTTATTTACTTTGTTTTAATATTATTTTTGTCTTTTTGCTATTTCGTTTGGCAATGATCATGGCTCAAAGAGTTTTTCTAAGAACTTAAGTATGTTATATGTACATATATACATATGTATACTATATGCAATAATTCGTCCTTCCAAATATAGATAGACACACATCTTTACATCGTTATCTCCAGCGTTATTGCGAATTTTTGTAAGTTTTATTCCACTTCAATCTATATACTTATGTATGTATATATGTTTTTACGTATGTATTTGTGTATGTTCATATGTGTATCTACATAGATATGCTTTTATTTTTGTAAAAGCATACAAGTTTTCATTAAAATTCTCAACATTTTCTTTAACAGAAAAAGTTGGTAGATTTATCTAGATTAAGATTTACTCGTAACTTAAGAAAATACATTTATACTAATGTTTTTGTTTTATTTTTTAGCTCTTGTGAGTATGTATGTATACGTAGATTTGTATGTACTTACATATGTGTGTATAAGTGTAGTAATACTTTTTAATTTACATTTTAATTCAAATTTGTTAGTTTCACACAACCTGTTTGTCTGTTGTTTCATTTTATAATTTTACCCATTTTCAAAATTAAATTGCTTGAAAGTTTTTATTTACGGTTTTTGACAACATGAGTAAAATTATAATTTATTGTATTTTCCTTTCATTTCAGAGTATGTAAATCCTTTTTCATTACAATGGTTACAGGTAAAAATTTTCACTTTCATTTAATTTTAGAAAAAATATTCAAAAGTCATAGAAAACTTATGTAAACACTCATTTATATTTACATACATAATTTGAAATGAATGGCACTTTTTTGTGATGTTGATGTTATTAACTTTTTGTTATAAATTATTGTTATGATTTTATAATTAAAAAAAAGGATCTCAAAAACAAAAAAGGAATAAATTTAAATTTATTGTATAATGTAATAAAAAAATTTAAGGAAATAAATGTGTATGTAACAAGAAGCCCCTTTTTAATTGTTAGTAAACTTTGAATTTTTATAACTATAACATATTTTATTTAAATGGGTCAAATTAAATGTTCCCTTTCTGAGAAGATATTGTAAAATTGTATGAAAGAGTTCTAAATGTTTTAACAAAAATGTTGTAAGAATAATATTAGAAAAATTGCATAATTTAGAATTATTGTATTTCATTTAATCAGTTATAACTCTGTTCTGCAATATAAATCTACTTTTAACACATATGTTATAAATAATAACAGTTTTTTTAACCCATTAATAGTTTTGAAGTAATAATGAAATAAGTGAAGAAAAAAAAAAAACGTTCAAGCGAAATTTCCATAATATTTCCCCCATAACATAATTCCGCAACTCTTTTTCACCAATAAGTACTTCCATCACAAGACATCAAAATGTTTTAAATTCAGGACTTTTCAGTTACTTTTCAATTCCATTTTTACTGGGTTTAAGCAATTTTCAATTGAACTTAATTAAAAAATTTTTTTAAACGTCAGTTAATGTTGCAAAAATAATATTTTTATTATGTATTATATATGCTCCCCGATATCGGTTGAAAAGATATAGCAAAAAACAAAAAATAAAAATCCCATTTTTGGAATTTTTTTTAAGTTTTTTTGGAATTAAGGGATTTTCGTAGACAAATCTAAGAAGGTGAATAGCGCATTAAATTAAGCATCAATAAATCTACTTAGGTGTAAAATCTAATTCAAAACTATTAACTAACAAGAATTTTATTGCATAATTTAAAATAAAAAATATGCAAAAAATCATAAATCCATCCTTTCTCAGTGTTTATTGCAAAAAGTCACATATTTGAAAAGAAGAAAAAATTCCTAAACAAGGATATATAATACGTATTTTTTGTCTGACGGATCTAATAGAAGGATATGAATTTAGCATTATGCTGAAAAAATTAAAACGTTGAGCTTTATTCAAATATTACGAATCATATAAAAATGAGTCAAAATTGGCCAAATTACTTGAAATCATAAATTTATTACAATACGAATATTTGTTGAAGACTTTTTGCAAAAAACACTGAGAAAGTAAGGATTTGTGATTTTGTGCATATTTTTCAAGAGCAAAAGTTTCTATTACAAAACAATTAAAAACACTTTAGACTATATAAAAAGTACAAAATATTTTTGACTCCAGCTTTGCGATTTGGGAAATTAAGGCGAAAATTCGAAATTTGTTGGAAAAAAATTTTAAAAGGTTTTTTCCTTTAAATTATTTTGTGTTTAATTATCTTTCAGAAAAATATAAATATGTATTATATATGTTACATAAGGAAATTTTTATATAATAGAAAAAGAATGTAACTACTTTTTTGGCAAAAAAAAAAAAAAAAACGTGAAAAAATCAACTTTTTTGAAAGTTTAAATTTAAATGTTTGTAACTTTTGACTGTAAATATTTTTTCAAAATTCTTTATTTACATAATTTTGCTATTTATTTTTAATGAAATAAGAAACATTTTATTCGGGTAAAAATTGGACCTGCTGTACCGAAAAAACTTAACCAAGGCAGGATAAAAAGTAAAAAAAAAAATATTTTTGAAGCCTAATATCTCTTAAACTAAAAGAGATCAGATATACATACGTGAATGTTTTTTGTAGATCTCGACTAGCAGAATCCTACTATATAAAAATCAGATGTAAGGAGTCAGGATCGTTTTTTTTTAAATTGTATACCCGAAGTGTCCAACTCGCCCCCTGTTGGACAATATGGTCGAAGCTCAAAACTTAAACTCGCCCACACCTCTACTATCACCATGTTCCGAAGTTCCATAATTATTTCCATTTCATTTTCTGAATTGCACACTGTGCGCCGTAAATATTATTTTCAATTAGTTTCACTAATCACTATTAGTTTTCGTGAGTTATTAACTCGTAAATAAAATATATACTTTTACCCTTTATACGCAATAATTTTAATTGCGAGTAAGAGGTGAGTATAAACGCTATAATTGCACATATTTTTTTTTTTTAAGAGCATATTTTTGTTCTTTTTTTACTGCATATTTAGTGCGCATAAAGCACTTTTTTACAGCATATTTGTGGTTTCTCTGGTTATAGCTTTTATTATATGAACGTGAAAAAATACTTCAATTAACTTGTTTACATTTGCTATTATTCTCCGTAACTACGTGCTAAATTTTGTTGCAATAGCACAATTAGTTTATAAATGTATAATTCAAATTTATAATCAAAATACTTGTCGACCATATTAAACAATTGCTAGAAATACAGGTGATTTGAGAAATTCAGAGAAATGTACGCAAATAATTGCCATCAGAATATATTATTTCCTGTCATTAAAAAAACAATATTTCAAATTATTTTTTAATAAAATTATTAACTAAATTTATATGGGAATTTAACTAAGTATATTATTTATTAATATAAAAATATAAAAATATTTTCAGCTCATTATTACTTAGTTTATACATACCCTCTTATCTATCTTCTATCTATATATATGAAAATTAATGTGTGTTTGTTTGTATGTATGTATGTATGTTTGTTTGAAGTCTATAGCTGCCTAAACGGCTAAACCGATTTTCTTGAATTTTCCACAGTGTGTTCCTATATGCCTGGAAGGAAAAATAGGCTACTCTTTATTTTGAAATTCCATGTGGACGAGGTGCCACGCCCACTTACTAAATCACTATTAAAAGTAGTATATCTCGGAAATTGGTAATACTAGAGTCCTCAAATTTTCCACGAACAACATTGACACCTATATGAACATTCTGGAAAAAAATATGCGAACTAGTAATAGGGGGTGTGGCACATCCCACGCCTAATATTGCTTGCCAATACCAAATGCCGTAAATTTAGGAAACTATAACAGTAACATTTCCCAAATTTTGTACAATAAACTTAAGTGTCAATGTGAACATTTTGTGCAAAATTGGGCGGAAAAGAAATAGTAGGCGTGTCATCTCTCATATAAAGTTAATACCAAAATGTTTATATCTGGGAAACTATAAAAGTTAGATAGCTCAAATTTTTTACGACTAGCATTAGCTTCAATATGAATATTTTGGACAAAAATTTGTACACTAACAATAGTGGGCGTGGCACCTCCCATATAAAGAAAATATTAAATTATCATATCTGAGAAAATATAACAGTTAGAGTTCTAAAATTTTGTCGGAGCCACTTTGGTATCAATATTAGTATTTAAGAAAAATATGGGCGGACTAGAAGTAGGGGGCATGTTACCTCCCATATCAATTAAATGCATAAATTTGTATATCTGGGAAAATATTGGAGTTAGAATGCTCAAATTTTGCACAAAGAATTTTGACATCCATGAAAACATTTGCCTAATAAATAAGCGGATTATGGGGGTATGGTCCCTCCCATAAAAATTAAATACAAAAATTAGTATATTTTTTTAATCCTTTAATTACTATGTATTCCATTTCGGGGGGTGGCGAAGCACACCGGGTATTAGCTAGTTTACAAATAAAGTTATTTGTAAATACTGAACACAAAGTTTATACGCTGATAGTTTACTTTTTCTAATTTTTCTTTTTTCCAAAATATTTTCTAATATTTGTAAAATTTTTGATAACACAACAAAATTTAAAAAATGCCAACAATTCAGACCTTATTTGTGAATAGTTTTGTTATTCAGAAATTGTTTTCGTAAGTTAGCTACAATACAAAACGAGAGAAGAAGATATAGTCGGTCAAAACCGACTATATGATACCCTACACCATTGCGTATGAGCATAAAAATTCGGGAAGTGAATTTACCAAGTGGTAGACCAACAATAAATCTAAAATTGGTTAGTAATGGACCGATCTTCATAAAATTTAGTACAAAGATTGATACTTATATAAAACTTCTTTGCACCAAATTTTATTATAATATTCTTATATTTAAGGCATTTCTGAGTGTTGAAACTCAATTCTGGGGAGACATTTGTATGGGGGCTAGGTGAAATAAGGGATCGATCACAACCAATTTCAATAGGCTTCGTCCCTGTATTACAAAAGTCCCACGTGCCAAATTTCATTGAATTATCTTCAAAATTGCGACCTGTACTTTGTGCACAAGGTTTACATGGACAGCCAGCCGTCCAGCCAGCCAGACGGAAGGACGGACATCGTTAGATCGATTTAAAAAGTGATTCTGAGTCGATAAAAATTAATCGGCGAAAAAAAAAAATATGTGGACTAGATGAAATTCCGTATGCTAAACTCGAATCTGCTTTCAGTTTTCTCTCATCAGATCGAGACTTTTTTTATAGGCGTGTCTAATATTGCGCCCTAAATAAGCCGATTACTCGAATATATTTTTAAAAGTGAAAACATCAAAAGTGTTTCAGTTTATCATCTTTATCTCAAAGCTGGTAAAACTATTAGTAAATAAAGCCACGTATCATAAAAATTGATGCACAAATCATGATTGCATTCACAGTTAAGTTAGGATACCCATGCATACCTACAGATAAGTGGAGATATAGTAGTGGGCAAAAAAAAAACAAAAATTTTTGTTCGTCTTAAATAAAAAAATATGTGGATAAGATGCAATTTAACGTGCTAAATAACAATCAGCTTTCAATTTTTTTCTATCACGTATAGATTTTTTTTATGGGCATGACTACTATGACCGCTCCTTTAGGCAGTCACACTTGTATAACTCGAGAACGGTATGTTCTATTACGATAAATTAAACTTCAATATATAGTGACTTAAATTGTCTTTATGCTGAATTTACATAATTTTTTGTTCAGTTAAAATTTCAGTAGTTATTTGGTAATTAGTAGCAAAAAAATTATAAAAAAAAATAAAAATCGTGAAAATTTTGATCCATAACTCAGAAATTATTGATCGAATAAAAAATATTGTTGACATAACTTGAAGACAATGCGTATTTTGGTGTATCATTCATCAAAATCGTGTAAACGGTTCTTGAGTTATAGTCTAAATTGGACAAACTATTCTCGAATTTTATAGTGTGACCGCTGAATAAGGTGATGATATTAGTCATGCCCGTAAAAAAAAAAAATCAGTACAGAATAGAAACAAAGTGAATGCAGATTCTTATTTAACTCATTAAAATCCACTTAGTTCACCTATTTTTGTTTTACAATTGTATGTTAAATGGGTATTTTTACTTAACTGTGAATAACATCAAGATTTATGCATCAATTTTAAAGATACATTCCTTATTTGATTTGCAGTATTACCAGCTTATAATGATGATAAACTGAAAAGTTTTTGATGTTTTCATTTATTTAAAAAAAATTTTAGTAACAAAAAATTTAAAATTTTCATGAAGTTTTTTTTTACACTTATTTCAAAATAACTTCGAAACTATTGAGCACATAAAAAAAATTAAGTTTAGGAAATTTGAAGATATTTTTGTACGCATCTTTTGGTGTACCACTTATGTCAATCGTACACACCGTTCTTAAGTTATAAGGAAATATACTAGAGTAATGGCCTTACTATGGCCGAGATATTAGAGATGCCCATAAAAAAAAATCCAAACCTGATGGAAAAAAGCTGAAAGCAGATTCGTGTTTAGCAAATCAAAATACGTCAAGTCCAACTATTCGTAAATGGTGTTGCATTTTTTTGGTCGACCAGTGTAAATGGAGCAAAAGCAAACAAAAATTAATTAATTTAAGCAATATCGTAGTTGGAGTCCATTTTTATTTTTTTCTGTGAAGCTGAAAATTGAAATTTTTTGACACCCATTTCGATAAAAAAAAAAAACTTTTTTTTTGCCAAAATATATGAGACGATTGATTATTTAATCGCTGGTAGGGAACTTAAAACAAATTTAAATTATTTTTCCATATCAATCTAATTTGTACGCATTGTTTGATAGGTCTTTCTAAATCGAAATCTGAAAAAAGCTTTTCCTCTGGACACTCTACTGTGTATTATAGAAAAAAACTGGCAACAGATTCTTATAAAGCACATTAAAACATTTTTTTAAGACCAATGTTACAAAATAACTGAGTCTCAAATACGAATTTACATTTTTATTTCATTACCATAATTGTAAATCTTTATAGTGTTGTTAAAATTCTTAATGTTTTCAACAAGTTCTATTAGCTACACTACACATTGGGCCAGAATCGGAGATTTTTTGGAAATAAATCTGTAATTTCTAATCGGCTGATTGGATTTGTGTGAAATTTTGCCGATTAGAAGTTACAGATTTCTTTCCAAATTCGATTCTGGCCCACTGTGTACTATATTACATTTAAAGCTAGGTATAACAAATATCGATATAACGAAAATCTTATATACCTTATACAATGAATCAGGACAAAATTTACTGTCAATTTTAAATACAAAAATATTAATTTATTAATTGCTTACATTTTCGAATACTTCACTCAATTATAACACTTATTGATTGCAAGAGTTTATATTTAGAGAAATATAAACACTTGCAATCAATTTTAAAATTTAAAATATTTGTAAATTTTTTCTTAAATTCATCTAACTAAAGACTTTGTTGAATAAGATATTCAAGAGATGTTTGTCAATATTTGCTTTTTGTTTTCTGTTATTAATTCACGAAACTACATACATGTGTACAAATATATACAGATAAACAAACATTTTTATTTTTTTAGTTTCTTAGTTTTCATGTCTCAAAATGGAAATTTAATAAAGTTTGTGTATCATCAAAAATTTTTTCTTAAAAAAAAAAAAAAGAAAAAAGAAAAAAAAAATAATAATAAAATAAAATTTACTTTTTGTATACACAAGGACAACATACATACACTCATACACCTTAGTATATACATGTTTCCATAAATACGAATTTACGCATGGTTTAACTTGAAATTTAGATATATAGTTTAACATTTTTGTTTTATAAATTTTTTGTACTTAATGCATATAAGAATATGAAAGAATATTGGTCAACATGTTCACATCTAAAATATTTCGATGCAAAGAAATATTTGAGTGTATTAATATACAGTAAAAGCTCCCTTAACGAACAGCTCCCATAGCTGGACAGCTCCCATAGAATAAATTAATCTCCGCTAGGCGGACGCTCTCTTGGCCGGACGCGGAACTTGTTTTTAAAGAAAACATATCTCACAGCAGGACAGATATCATAAACGGTAAAAGAAATATACCGAATATTGTGTAATGAGATGGATCTTATTTTAATTTTTGTCAGTGTTGCATTCATATTTTATCTTTACTTACACTTTTGGGCTTTTAAACTTTATTAAAAAATTTTTCATACTAAAAAAGAGAAAATTAAAACTTGATCCCTAATAATAGATGTTCTCTCACTTATTTATGTCCTGAAGACAATTTCAATGATGGGTCCATGATTTATCGTACAACACAATATCAAGATTTGTTGGAAAATTTTGACAACTTTTTTGAAGAAGGGGCATAGAAATTTTGCACGTAGAGCTAAACGATATTGTCCTCAGTCATATAAAAAAAAAGTAGTTGGGTGCTGCTAAGGATCGAAGCAAGGTCTCCCACTTCATTTCCCCAAGTTGAATAGTCAAACGTGATAACCACTATTACAACAATCTCTCGTCATTTATGGTTATGTTTTAAAATATACGTTGAAGATATTTGTCCGGCAAGATCTCTTGTGTATAATAAACGCACAACAATTGCATGTCATTTAATTCACGATGTCCTCAATAATGCTGTATTCGAGACAATTTATTAATCCTGTCGTTTTTAAATGGAGTAACATACCAAAATATGTAGATGAACTTGTTGTCAAACTTGTCCTCAAAATGCATTTTATTTTTATAATTTCCTGGAGAAATCCTTAGCAAAAATATTGTTGAAAAAGTCTGGCCCTTAGCCAGTTAAGAGATGATTTTTTTCGCGTACGAAAAAGAATAATGGATAAATTTAGAAAGTAATGTTAAGAAAATGTAATAAAAACGGAGAAAATCAATCTGTAATCCAAATGAAAATGCAAAGCTTCGTTTGGCGCGGAAGCAAAACAGAAAAAGGAATCAAAATTTTTATTTTTTTACTTTAAATTGAGCAATTAGATAAATTCTAAAAAAATTATCTAATTGCATTAGATTTTAGTACTTCTCAAACAAATTTTTTTTTTAAATGGGACAAATTTTACGACTGTTTCGCTAATAAAGTTAATGTTACGAATTTTTTTTTTTACTTTTGCCAATATTGATATAATTTTTGAATATATGAACGTGACATTCTTTGTATAGGTGTAGTTTGGGTCATTACTTTATAATGCAGTAAAAAAACAACATTTGATTTTTCAGTGGTTACGGCCTTTTGAAGTTTAGCAATTTTAAATGTTGAAAGAGAAAAAATATGGTACTGAATTACCTCTTGTAAAAAAAATATATTATGTCCCATAGACGGACATCTCCCGTTAACGGACAAAATCAGCGTGACGATCGCAGTCCGCCCATGGGAGCTTTCACACATGTGCAAACATTCATTACTAAACAAAGAATTTGTAAAATTTAAATTTATAAAATTTAAAACAAGTATATGGGCCATTATCAAAAAACTTTAACCCATATAAGCCTATTTCCAAAAACAGTTTTAACGTACATAAATCCCATATAGATGTAAGTATCTAAATAATATTTTGACACAAATAAGACATATAAAAGAAGAAAGCACTGCCAAATTTTATTAGGATTGGTTCATAACTGACCATGGCCCCATATAAGACCCATTTCCTAAAATAACCTTTTTTCCTTTGATAAAATTAAAATTTTTTTAACTTCATCGATTTCATTTAC
This sequence comes from Protophormia terraenovae, assembly GCA_951394005.1. Classification (NCBI taxonomy): domain Eukaryota; kingdom Metazoa; phylum Arthropoda; class Insecta; order Diptera; family Calliphoridae; genus Protophormia; species Protophormia terraenovae. Next base: position 68,848,023 of record OX596077.1, read on the forward strand.
GTTCTGTAGAAAATTGTTTAAATATTTATTTTTAGGTATTTACGCCAACATAAGATTTTTAAATTTGCATTCAAAATTTTGGACTTATTTATTACAACACCAAATTTTCTGTTAAAAATAAAAATAATATGTTTTTCCCAAACAAAAAAAAAAAAATATATATATATTCTTTATTAAAATCAATCTAATATTGAATATTTGAGTAAGAAATAAGTAAATTTTGATGAAAAAAAAGAGATAATAAAAAAATCACTTTTAAAATAGATTTTCCTTTTTAATATTTAATTTCAAACCCAAAAAATAAAAACTTCAATCAATATCTTCAAAAATAGAATTTTAGCGAATTCATTCCGAAAAAACATAAAGAAAAACCTTTTTTACATACGCAAATTGCGCTCAAGGCCTACAAGAATATATAAAAGAATATATAAAATATTTGAAATCGGACGAGAAACAAAAATTTGACAAGCAATTTATATCCCAGCAAAAAAAAAAAAAACGATCAAGAGCTTCCAAAAAAGAACATTTTCACCACTTCAAAAGTAGAACAAAGTGCATATTTTAAACTTTTTTGGAAGTTCTTAATTTCTAAATTTCTAAATTTTATAAATTTTAATACATTTTTATTATCTTTTAATAATACTAACACTGATTTTTTGTAAAAAAATTACATAAACATAGTCGACGTTCACACAAGGAATTTTTTCTTGCAGCAATTCTGATTTTGTGTGAGAAAGAGCGAGATGGAATACGAACGAGTACTAACTTGCGTGTACTTCGAAATTCGTTTTGTTTTTCTTTTTCGTATTTCAAATCAAAAATAAATCAAGGCAATTAAAGCAAGAATTGCTGAAATAAAATTTTGTGTGTGAACGTAAATGCAAGTTCAAAAGAAAAAATATAATAATTTCAAAAAGAAAAATTGCTGTGTGTGAACTTGGACATAGTTTTAAAGGAAGTACTTCAAAAGAAATGAATAAGAAGCATAAAAGAACAACAACTTACCAATGACAACCATGGGTTAAAAAAAGAACTTCTGCAGCTCTTTTTCACCAGTAGGTACTTCCTTCCAATGCAAACACAATGTTAAATTCATGACTTTTTCAGCTTTTTTTCAGTTCCATTTTTGCTGGGATGTTTTATATTTTATATGTCAAGCTCTTCGAAACTTAATATTGTACTCCTCTCTGCTATGCTCATACCAAATTGCAAATCAAACCAGCCGATTAGAAGTTACAGATTTTTTTCTAAAAATGTTCGATTTTGTTCCACTGTGCCTTAGTGTCCTCTATTGTTAACAAACAGAGAAAACCTAAAATTATTTATTCATAATTAGTTAAGCTATTATGTTAGCTTTCCGAAAATATAAAGTTTCTAACATTCGGGCATAACACTGGTCAACAAAAAAATCCTTCCCCATAGACGAATAGTTAGACTAGATGTATTTTGATGTGCTAAACACAAATCTGCTTTCAGTTTTTTCCCATCAGGTCTGGATTTTTTTTTATGGGCGTGTCTAATATTTCGCCCCTAGTAAGGTCATTACTCTAGCATATTTCCTTATAACTCAAGAACAGTGTGTACGATTGATTAAAGTGATACACCAAAAGATGCGTACTAAAAATATCTTCAAATACCCCAAACTTAATTTTTTTATGTGCTCAATAGTTTCAGAGTTATTTTGAAATAAGTGTCCAAAAAAAATAATTTTCATGCAAAATTTTAGATTTTTTTGTTACTAAAATTTCGTTTAATGAAAACATCTAAAATGTTACAGTTTATCATCTTTGTCTTAAAGCTGGTAATGCTGCGGAAAAAATAAGGCATGTATCTTCAAAATTGATGCAGAAATTATTCACAGTTAAGTAAAAATACCCATGTTACATACAATTGAGTAGAAATACAGTGGTGGCCAAAAAAACATTTTTTTTATTTTTTTCTTGAAACAAAAATAGGTGGACTAGGTGGATTCTGACGAGTTAAACCAGATAACTAATATCATCACCTTATTCAACGGTCACACTATAAAATTGGAGAATTGTTTTGTCAAACTTAGGCTATAACTCAAGAACCCTTTACACGATTTTTATAAGTGATACATCAAAAGATGCATACAAAAATTGTCTTCAAGGTACGTTCACAATATTTTTTATTCTCTGAAGAATTTCGGAGTTATGGATCAAAATTTTCACCACTTTTCAAAAAATAAATTTTAAAATTTTCGGTACTTATTACCGAATAACTACGAAAATATTAACTGGACTAATAATTATATAAATTCAGCTCAAAGAGAATTTAGGTCGCTTTATATTAAAGTTCAATTTGTCTTAATTGGACAAACTGTTCTCGAGTTATACAAGTGTGACTGTCTAAAGGCGTGGTCATAGTAGTCAGACCCATAAAAAAATCAATGCGTGATAGAAAAGAGATTCTTATTTAGCACGTTGAATTACATCCAATCCACCTATTTTTTTTTTTTTTTTATTTAAGACGAAAAAATTTTTTTTTTTTTTTTTTGCCCACTAGTGTATTTCAACTATAGGTATGCATGGGTAGCCAAACTTAACTGTGAATCCAATCAAGATTTGTGCATCAATTTGTATGATACGTGGCTTTGAGATAAAGGTGATAAACTTAAATATTTTTGATGGTTTTACTTTTAAAAAGAAGTTTTAGTAAAATAAAGAAATCTTGAATTTAGCATGAAAACATTTTTTTTCCGACACTTTTTTTCGGAATATCTCCTAAACTATTGAGCGGATAAAAATTTGATAGTACAGCGACTTAAAGCCAATGTTTTTCCACATATTTTGGTGTATTATTTATATAAACCGTACATACCGTTCTCCAGTAATAGTGAAATATACACGAGTAATCGGCTTATTTAGGGCGCAATATAAGACACGCCCATAAAAAAAATCCCGATCTGAAGAAAAAAACTGAAAGCAGATTCGAGTTTAGCATGCGGCATTCCATCTAGTCTACATATTTTTATTTTTTTTGAAGGAGCTAAAAAAATTTTTTGTCGACCAGTGTAATTAAAAAATCAATTATTTGTTTACAAAAATTTTCAAAGGAAAATTTTAAAACGTTATAAGAAATTTAATCTGGATTTTTTTTTATATGGACCGCGCGTGCATGTGAGAAAACAAGATCAGCTCATTGCCGCTCATAGCAGAGTCCAGGTACATTTGTCTTCCACCATTAAAACCGCTATATCTTTCGGTAATTTTTGGTAATAAATACCTATCTCCTAAAGTACTGCCCAGATAGAATTGAAATGTATGGAAGAGTTGTAGATAATGGCCTAAGCTTTCAGAAAAATCATCTCGTAGTCACCATGTTATAACACGAGATAAGGGTTCAAAGTCAGCGCTCTGAAATTAGTATGAAAAATGTCTATTTTTTTTTTTTACAAAAATATAGTACTATTATTTAACTTTTTTTCTCAAAGTTGTTTAAATATTTTTTTTTCTTTACATATTTCAGACTACAAGGCTTCATAACTGGTTAACGAAGACATTTCGAATTGATTTAGGTTTGCATCAGCGTTGGTCAAAAATGGTACATTTTAGAAACAAGTTTAATTTTTATCGATTAATAAAAAATGGCACTCGAGTTTTCTTTATACCCCACACCACCATTGGTAGTTGAGGTATAATACGTTTGTGCTGATGTCTGTAATGCACAGATATAGGGTATCGAATCAGCTACAAATTGATATCATATCATCGCCAACTTTAATTAGCGCCTTGGGTGTGCCTCAACGATTGATGTTAAATTAAAAACATCGTGTTCTTAGCTTATGAAATCATATTTTTTGCGTAAGTAAATCTTATTACAAGAATTTATTTCAGATTAAAATTTACTTATAACGCAAAATCGGCTACAACAAAATATGCAAAATTTCTGATTTTTTTAAAATAACTATACACTTAGCAAATCAATATTTTAAAATGCACAATGATTTTAAAATGAAATTTTGAAACATTATTTGATCATGCGATACTCTAGCTTCACTGAAATAACATTGTGGGTGTGCCTCGCGAAAAAGCACCTCTTGGAGCTATTCACGTTTTTTCTCTCTAAGTTTGGGTATCTCCTACAGCATTTCTGTTTAGTGCATATTAACGAGATATATGTCATATGATGCTTAATTTTCCAAAAAACTGCAAAATTTAGAATTTTGGTTTCATGATTTCTGCACAACACAATTTGACACTGGTTAATGGCACGCTACTTAAATCTATGCTGGTCTTTTTCTACAAGTGTTTATAGCCTACATTAGAAGAATTGGAAACCTATGCTAAAATCCGCGATTACAGCAATTAAAAGAAAGAAAAGAACTTTTTGGTTTCAAAAACGTTTTTTGGATTTATTAATTTTGAGTGCCGGCCGTTACCACATGGAACGCTTTTGAATTTTTGTTGTGTTACTCCAACAAGTGTTGTTAACATATATTACGTTTGTACGCGCGATTATTGCAAATAAAAATAACTTGCAAATAAATAATTCGCTGTTTATACGCAAATTACACAAACAAATATATTTCCTTATTTGTCGTGCCAGATGGGAAAAATTAAACTATTATCATCGAAAATTGTATGAACGTAAAAGGAAATGGCAACTTATTTGCAATTAGCTTCATTAATCACGATTATTTTTCGTGAGTTACTAACTTGCAAATATAGTACCAACTCACTGTTTATACAGCAATATTTAATTACGAGTAAATAGTGCGTATAAACGTAATAATAATTGCATCAAAAGTTATTTTAAAAAATCAGAATAGAAAAAGATATTGATGGTGGGTATATAGATTCGGCCGAGCCGAATATAACATTCGCGCTTGTTGGTGATAAAAAATATTGGAACTAAAATTTTGCCTTCTCGTACACATATATTAATATATTCTTTAAATATATGAATTGCCAAACTGATTTAAAAAATTCGATGAAAAGTGGAATTTTGAAAAATCTGAACATAAATAAGTAAAATTACATATCGGGTTATACATAAGTAATTTCTAGAATACTTCCATATAATGCAGACGGTATGTTGTTATCATTGGACCATTACCAAGTTTTTGCTGAAAAAATGGAATAATTTTTTCTGGACAATTTTTTAATCCCATATTTTGTTTCTCCATATTAAATATATATTTGGTAATTTAAAACAAAATATTGTACAATGTAAGCAGTTTTAAATTTCTTCGTGCTTGTATCAAAGAACTGAAAATGTTTTTCATTTTAGATTTATCATTAAATAATTTATTTTGTTATTTAAATAAATTGCAAAACACCCACTCATCCTCATAACTAAAAGCATTTGTTGTAATGTATTGGCACTGTGGTATCAATCCTAAATCTACCGTGATAAAATAAAATATTATTTATCTTCAGAATAAAACAGTTACATTTTTCCAATAGTTTCTTTTCTGATTTGATCTAAAACGTTTTTTTTTTTTTTTTTTTGTTTTACTTAATGTTTATTCAAAGATAGTATGTATGTAGGAGGTCAAAGGAATGTGAGGCAATTGTGAAAGTTGATGAGGTGTAAACAAGTTGAAGGGAATCATTAATTTCAATTTCGAGTGCAAATACCCGCATCTGTAAACATTTACACTGGGTATATGTCCTACAAATCTACAAAAACACGCTTTCGATGCAAGTCGCCAACAGTAGACGTTGTAGTAAAAATAAAACATCGAACCATAAGCTACATGTGTCTTTGTTGTCTGCTCATTGTTTGCAAATAAGGTTTTCTTACAATCATTGTCATTAACTAAGAGTGCTATTTACATTAGGGCTATAACCAAATTTTGGCCCTAACTCCACGCGATGGCAAATAAAAATAACACTATTATTTTTATTTGCGAAAATAATTTTCTCGGGTCATTTTGGTATAAAAACCTTACCCACAAAAACGATTTTTTAAAATCTCCCAAAAAAATAAATATTTTATTAATAAAGTAAAATAGTAAAGTAAAAATTTGTGTAATTACACTGGTCGACAAAAAAAAAAAAAAAAAAAAAATAAAAAAAATGTTTTCGTGCTCCTTCCAAAAAAAAAAAATAAAAAAATATGTGGACTAGATGGAATTCCGCATGCTGAACTCGAATCTGCTTTTAGTTTTTTCCCATCAGGTCGAGATTTTTTTTATGGGCGTGTCTAATATTGCGTCCTAAATAAGGAGATTGATTACTCGAGTATATTTCTTTTTTTTTTACTAAAACTTCTTTTTAAAAGTGAAAACATCAAAAATGTTTCAGCTTAACATCTTTATCTAAAAGCTGGTAATATAAAGTAAATAAAGCCACGTATCATAACATTTGATGCACAAATCTTGATTGCATTCACAGTTAAGTAAGATACCCATGCATACCTACAGTTAAGTGGAGATACACTATTGGGCAAAAAAAACAAAATTTTTTTTCGTCTTAAATAAAAAAAAATATGTGGATAAGATGAAATTTAACGTGCTAAATAATAATCAGCTTTCAATTTTTTCTATAACGTATAGATTTTTTTATGGGCATGACTACTATGACTACTACTTCTTCAGGCAGTCACACATGTATAACTCGAGAACGGTTTGTCCTATTAAGATAAATTAAACTCCAATATATACCGACTTAAATTGTATTTGAGCTGAATTTACATAATTTTTTGTCCAGTTAATATTTCCGTATTTATTCGATAATTAGTAGCGAAAAAATTATAATTTATTTTTGTTTTTTTTTTTTTTAATATGGTGAAAATTTTGATCCATAACTCTGAAACTCTTGAGCAAATACAAAATATTGTTGACATGCCTTAAAGACAATTTTTGTATGCATCTTTTGGTGTATCATTCATCAAAATCGTGTAAACGGTTCATGAGTTATAGTCAAAATTGAACAAACCATTCTCGAGTTTTATAGTGTGACCGCTGGTGATGAAACTAGTCATGCCCATAAAAAAATCAGTATGTGATAGAAAAAAAGTGAAAGCAGATTCTTGTTTAACTAGTCAAAGTCCACATATTTGTGTTTTAAGAAAAAATAAAAAATTTTTTTTTTGCCCACCACTGTATTTCTACTCAATTGGATATACTCAATTGGATAAATGTTCTGTATGACTTTAATACAAATGCAACAGAGAAGCAACATATGTACACTGTTACATTGGGATTATTGATTTCCAAACTTTACCGCGGTTTGTGGGTAAACTTTTTTGACAACCGCGAAAAAGTAATACCATTTTTTTTTTTTTTAATTTTCAATGGCCTACGTTAGGGCCAATTTGGTATTTGCAAAAAATTTAAAAAAGTGATAGCCCTAATGTACATTAGAACGGTCCCGTATTTATGGGCGAACCAATTAAATTTAAGGTTTACACAAATTTATTCCTCCATTAGAAATTGCTTTCATGTAGTCGTTGGTGGACATTTTTTGTATATTTCCTTCAAAGGCGTGTTATGAAATACTACCAACATATAAGGTTCCTTTGGATCCAATAACGTCATTCTAATCTCTCTTTGTTAGCACGTTGAGTATCGTGCCGATTTATATTTATAAAAATATCAACATTTTTAAAAATGTAAAAATGTTTCATAGATAAAAGTAAGCGATTAAAACCTTTGAATCGAACAAGTTTTAAATTTTAAAAATAGGAAAAAAGTTTCAGTATATGTATGTACTTATGTGTAAAAAAATTCAAATATCTATTTTTTTTTTCTTTTTGTATTGTAAAAAACTGCAAAATTTCGGATTCAATATGACCTGGTTCCAAAATTTTACTTCTGTTATTTATTGTGCATCCCAAAGACCTTTCTTTGGTAGATGCGTGTTTGCTCATTAGTTTGCATGAAATTTGACACACAGATAATACCATTGTAGGCTATGTTGGACCACAATTGAATCCACGTAAATATTTTACACCAACTCCTTAAACTTTTTCCAAATTTGAGCGTTAATAAAGAAGCTATTTATGATTTAATTAGGCACACATATAGAACTTTGTTGACTCTATGTTAAAAATACATTATCATTGTTATATTATCTTATAATACATTTTACGATCAGAGCAGCGGTAAATATTAATGATCGTATATCTCAGGAATTGTTTGAGTAAAAGTTCTAAAGATTTGTGTAAATAAGTCTCCTATAAAATTGCTTAGTTAAAATTAAAATATAGTAGATAAGTCAGGGAGAGGTGTTAGCCCCGTGCGATTATAGTAGGAGGCCTCGAACTTTGTGCTTATTATTTTTCATTGATGAAATGAAAATAGTAGATCCAGGGGTAGTGATAGTTCCCAAACAAAGCAAATATTAATTTTGGAATATTTAAAGTCATATTAAAAGAAAAGTTTAAAGTTTTGTGGAAGTAATTTTCATATCCTTTTTCGAAGAGTGCATTATTATAGTATCAAAAGGGCAAAGCTCCTTTAATTGTTACCGTAAACTAGCTAAAAAGTAATGATTTTAACATTCAAGTTCTGCAGAAGTTCATTTTTTAACTTCATTAAAATCATTCTCTTAAAACTATGTTTTTAACATTTTCTAATAAAAATTATGTTTTAGTTTTGTTAAAAACGTTATAAAAATACTTTAAAATTTTTGAAATTTATTCCCCTAATTTGTAAATCCCTTCACCTCACTGAAAACTTTTTTATAAAAATTTTTGCAAAACAAATCAGTTTAAAGGCGTCACGAAAATCATTAATTATTAACAAAATAAAAACACAAAAAACTAAATTTTTAATGGGGATATATTTGAAATTTGAATTTCATGAGGCACTTTAATGTTAGTACCTACTTACATATATGTAGTATATTGAACATATGAACATATAATAGTATATAAGTAGGTAGTATTTCTATTTATTTACAGCACACGAGTTTTGTGCTGAGTTTTGTTTCTGTTATTTGTTGGCTGTATCAGACGGCATTTGCCATTTGTTATGTTAAATGTTGTCGTGTAGCAAGTGTTCTGCTTCAAATTGGGATAACGACAGTATCTGAAAAGCAGAAATGGAATTACTTTAGGAACAACTATTACAATGGAAACGTATGCCAATATCAGATGCGACAGTATGAAAATATATAGCAGCCAATTTATTCGTAATTCATCATTGTTTATTGGCCTCGTCGTTTGTTATTTACTTTTGTTAAAAACTTTTAACGTTGAATAATTTCCTTCATTCATTTACTCTTTTGATTTCGTTTTCACCCATAGATACCAGAACTCGTGTAAAACCTCTACTCACAAAGGCTGCCTCTTTCTAATACTTGAAACAAATTCGTGACAAGTGATAGATTAGTTTGTTGAAGAAACTTAACAAAAGTTTAATCATTTCAAAATGTAGCGTTGTTTACATTTTTTAAGAGTTTATTTCCTAACTTTTTTCTGTTTTCTTTTGTTAATAATTTATTTTATTGTTTGTGTTTCTCTTGTTTGTTTTTTATATTCATAAGCAAATTTAAAAAAAAATATATATATTTTGTGGAAAAAACTTTAACATTTTTGCTTTTGAATCTCTTTTTCCTTTTTAAGGATTTTTGTCAAAGTACCTAAGTACATTGAAATTGAATCAGTATGCATTCTTTGAATTACTGAAATTTCGAGTGAATATACATACATCCATAGTAAGTGGAATATGTAAACTATGGTACAGCTTAAGGATATAGAAACACCTTAAAAATGCATTTAGCAGTACAACAGTTTAACTATAGCATAATTTGTGCACTCAGCACACAAATATATTTATGTTTGTACATTAGAGGTATAATTTTTTGAAATTTTGAGAATATCAAAATTCAAATGACGTAGCCATGGAGTAGATCATGGACAATGGACAATATTAAAAAAAAAATCATTAAAAACACTAATTGTTAAAATTATAATTAACAAATCTGACTTGATATTTTAATTTAAGAGAAATGGTGTTAGCTTTACATAAAATATTAAAAAAAAACATCCCAATTTATGTAAAATATAGTAAAAAGTATATTCAAAACATTTTATTTAAGTTCAGAAATAAAAAATGTGATCACTACAGTATCTGATACCTTGTAAATTTGTTCTCAAATAAAAGTAATACTCTTAATGTACATACATATTTCTCCTCTACTTACTACTACAAAGATTCATCATCAACTTATCTATCAATGATGGCAGATGCCATAACATGCTGGTGGTTTCATGTAAAACTTCAACAGTGATGGTGCACTGTGGGAAATTTTTATAATTTTCTGTAACTTAAGAATGAATAATATAATTTTGTAGATTTGTCCGTACTCCTTCACTTTTCAACTAAATATTTTTTATTGTAGTCTGAAACTCCATATATAGTGCTGAAACACAAGCTAGCGGTACAATTTTTTTATATGAAGATTTGACAACTAAAATTATAATCTATTTTATTTTCACAACAGTTTCTCAAAAGCTCTGATTTTTGTAATCTTTCTCCCGGTGTTGTCGTTGTTGCAAAATAGATCACATGCAAAATTCGTCTCCATCACCGCTTTATTTTAATTTGAACTTTTCTCTGACAACGGATAACAGCCTCCGCTACATCAGGCAAAGACGCCCATATCACTCCGGAGCCGAGTGTTTTCGGCATTTAGTTGTGTTTTAGCTTTCAACAAAGCAAGATCACGTCGCATGGTTAAGCAGAAACAAATACATAACAAAGAGCGCAATAAAAAGTTATTATTTTTGTGTGTGCTAGATATAACAACCCAGTCGGAAATAGAAGGGCTAAAGATACATTCTCAAATGCCTTATTTAGGATCTACAAGGCCTGCCACTCGCATTGCAACACTATTTCTTTTTTACACGGCGTGTCATTGGAGGCAAGCCCTTCCCTTCTCCCTTCCAAAAAGAAGCGAAAAGGCAAGGACTCTTAAGTAAATTAATATGCTCTCTTATATCATCAATGCTATTAAAAAGAGTATGAAATATATTAAAAAAAAAGATATGCGGACTACCTTCTTTATCGACAATTGAAACAAGACTAAATGTGTTTGAGCTTTGTAAGTCTCGCAAATACTATTTTTTCTGTTTGTAATGAGAAAGTTAGTAGGTGAGTGACACCTTCTACTTCGCATCTAATGAAATGGAAACAAGAATTAGTCCCGGACTTCTTTTTAAAAGAAATTAAGGCATTCTTAAAGGAATTTTTATAGAAGGCAAAATGGATTATGTTAAAAGTTTGTTCTGAGGCATTCAGAAAGGCCTGTTGGGAGTAAGCACTAACATATTTTCCTGCTGGGAAACACATTCGCAACAAAGAGGGTAAACAAATAAAACACACAAACACATTAAAATTTGTATGTGCCTCTTTCTGCCTTTGGCTGCGCTACATCCATCTTGTGTTTCAGCTTATAAAGCGGTGTTCCAATTCACGTTTTTTGAAAAATTTATCAATGTGCCCCCAAAATTGAGAGTTATTTCCTTTGTGGCTTCAAACATTTGTATCGAATACCTGTTAATCAATTTTAGTTTTTGTAAACAGCATTAGAAAAATTCATTTTTTTTTTTTTTGATCCTACCGCTATTTTTGATCCACACGTTTTCAGAAAATATATTTTTTCATAGTTTTTTCTTAAAACTACATTTTATTTTGAATAAAATATGGTATTGTTTGATAAAATTGGATGAGTATTGTAGAACATAATATTTTTTTAAGTTGAAAAACTCATAAAATTCTGCTATTTTACGTATATTTTGTTTTTTCCATATTTTTGATACAAATAATGGCTACAACAAAATACATGTAAAATAACCAGATCTTATGAATTTTACTTAAAAAAATTCATATCATAATTTTATTATAAAGTATTAGAAAAAAAAATAGATATTTAGAAAAAAATATGTTTTCTGATAAAGTGTGGGTCAAAAATGGCAGTAGAATCCAAAAAGCAAACCGGAAAATATATTCTAAAGCCGAAGCTTTTTCACATAGTAGGACAAGGATAAATACGAAGGTCAAAGGTTTTGTCCTTTGGTTATATTTGTATTTAAAATATATTAACTTTCTAAAAACACATACAATGAAAGTGTATAATTTCTCACAGTGCAATGTGAAAAATTGTGTTCTTATAAAAGTATTTTATATTGTATATATAGTAGTAGTATTAGTTGAATATTAATCGGTATATGTTCGAAAAAGTAAATTCAAACGTATGTACTAGCATTTAAATCAGTTAGTTTTTTTTTGTAAACATGAGATATAAATCTCTTCTCACTTACTTTTACTTCATCAGTTTTGCAGAATTTTTTTAATGTATTTGTATAAAAATATCTTTACGAAATCCTTAAGATGTTTTAAAATTCATAGCCTTGTATACTTTCTAGTATTTTTCCTTTGAGGTTTATATTCCATTTCTATAAATCTTTTTTCCTTAGTAGCAGTAGAATACATATTAAAGGGATATCACATAGATTAAGAACAAATATAAACGTATCAATGTTATGAATATATGACAGTTCCCATTACATTGATTTTAAATATTAATGATTTTTTGGAATTATTAATACAAATTTTGTTCCGAAAATTAAAACTTGAATGCGTAAAAGACCCTATACACAATAAGATAAACATAAACTTAAAAAATTTATAATTTTTCAATTTGTGTAAATATAAAGTGAGTCGCACAGGGCACGCGAAATTTTGCCCATATTACATAATCCGTAGTGTGTAATTTAAATCTTTTAAAAAAGCAGATTTTTTCAGTTTTGATATTGTTGCAGCAATGGGCGATCTTCTTTTTTTCTTTTGCTGTAACCCTCCAATTAGAAAAATTAAAAAAGTGTCAATGTTATATTACGCTTGGCGGAATCTATATACCCATCATCTGCAACTTTTTTAAATTTCATCATATATGGGTGGTGGGCGGACCATTTTTGTTTCTGAGTTTTCATTAGTCCTTGAACTACTTGTACAAAATTTTGTTGATGTTTTAACTTATATGGGAGGTTGGCGGATCACACCCATTTTTGATTTTGGATTTTATATCAATCCTCAGACTATCTGTAAAATATTTCGTTGTCGTACTATTATAAGATATATATATTTTGACAGACAGATGGACGGATATAGCAAGATCGACTCAGAATCCTACCCCAGAAAATATCTACTTTATGGGCTCTTAAATGATATTTTAGAAATATTTCACACGGAATAACAAATTCAATATACCCCATTTTTGATAGTTGATATTGAAACTTACATGTTCAATTTTATTTTTTAAACAGTTTTAAATAGCAATACATAACATTATATAACTAAATAGTTTTAGTTATAAATGATTACAAGTTATAACAATTAATTATAGCATATAGTGTTAAGGTCATTGAAAGGATGTTTTATTTAAAGTTCCTAAAAGCACGAGTAAGAAAGTGTTTACTTTATTATCGTTTTTTATTTTAATAATTTACATAAAACTTTCTTATGAGCACATCCATATAAACATACATTTACTTTCCCTAATGATTTTGACTTTTAGAAATATGTATATGTAAAAACCAAAGTTTTATAATCTATTAATACTCTCATTTCAACAACTGTATAGTTCTGGATTATACAATAAAACTTAATAATAGATTGAATTATAAATGTTCCCGTATTTCTTTATATTTGTTTATCTATATTAGTTATTTATATATTTTCAATATTTTATAAGTAAAATTTGAAACGAATTTCATTCTGCAGAGTGTTTAATAAATTTTACTATTGGACCCACTGTTCTCCTTCTGGTCTATTAATAGCCGATAAAATGAATAAAACGTATTTTTAATCCTCTGCAATGGAGTGATCTCTCACGAATATTTGTTTAGTTAAATAACAACAAAAAATCTTAAAATACAAAACATTTTCATACAACGTTCTGTACTATATATCTTAACATGGATATACAACGTTACCTGTTTTTTTTTTTTTTTTTGTTATTTCTTGAAAGATCAAGTTATAATCATCTTTAAAATTTTCTGAAATATAATTTAAAAATTTTCACAGTAAATTGTTATCTTTAATTTAAGCTCATTTCGTTCTGCCAAGGCAACCGTCTGTTTATGATTTAGAGAATTTTTAACAATGGATTTATTTCTAATAATATTTGTTGCTACCTTATATTTATGTATATTTAAATAGAAGAAGTTCCTTCATAAAATTTTATAGAATGATATAAAATTATAAGAAATACATTTGCAAAGAAATGCATGAATAAATTACCAAAAAAAAAAAAAAGGTAAATAAAACAAAACGTATAAAAAGGTAAAAAAAACTGTTAAATAAATTTAAAAGAAATCTGGGGAGAAAAAAATATATATAATGTATATAATACTCGTACAACTACCAAACCATAAATTTACAAATGAGATCGTAAAATAAGCAACATTATTTTATTATGTGCATTTTAAATGAATACGAATTCTAGAATTCCTTTAGAGGTGTGGTTGGCCATAATCCCATTATTGACATGAAAGTATTTAATAGAGGAAGAAAAGGGCTATTCTGGCTAAATATTTCGTTTGTTTATTCGTTCGTTTGTTGATTTTTTATTTAGGCCAATAAAATTCTCAAGTTATAGGTATACTAAACTGAAAATAAATATTTATGTACCAATAGTATATACATAGTTATTTTTATAAAAAAAAAAGTAAAACGGAAAATAAATAAGTTCACAATACAAACAATTCCAATGATTTTTAGGAAAGTGTTTGTACGAGCAAAGAAAACGAAAGTTTAAAATTTTGCTCATTTACCACAAAATCAATACAAGTATGATGAGTTAGGGTTTACTGAGGATGACTGACAATCATGACCTGGTAATAGCAAACCAAAAAACATCAGTCATAATTTCTCATTGAATTTTATTAGTCATAAACTGCAAACTCGTAAAAAAACACACACATAGATACATATATAACAAACAAAAATTAAATTAAACTTCCTTTCCACTTTGAAACATCCCTTTTTATTTCTTGCATACAATACACACTTACAGTATTTTGAAACAAGTACAATTCGTGGGAGTAATCCCAACAGTCTCTGCAAATAAGCACCCACACACGTAAATGAATACCAGTTAGAAAGGCACTAGGACAGACTAGAAGTCAGACACAATTGTTGCAACTTATTTTGGGAGAGAAAAAAAGATAAAAATTCAATTATGATGAAACAAAGATCTAGCCAACCCATCTAAATTGATGGTTGTCGTCAGAATTGTCATTGATTTAAAAAGTGATGAACAAGTAGGAAAGCCACTTCACTTGGCTCTCTACTACTGTTACATTAAGAAATGCCTGTGCTTGTGTTACATAGTACACAGTTTAAAAAATATATATATATATATAAATATATTTTAAGAGTTTTGAGCTGCTTCCGTTTCGTTTTATTGTTGCTGCTATTACTTTTATTATTACTTTTATTGTTGCTACTTGTTTTGCTCAATTTTGCTAACAAGGCACATACATTTTCACATAATTCCCAAAAGGTGTGGTATGTTGACTGTTTGACTGACTGAATGACTGACATCACAGATAAACAGACAGTCTAACTGGCTGTTTGATTTTTGGTGTTCGAGTTCTTCTTCTCTTCTTGTAAAATAATCAATCTATTATTGCACCATAAATATTGTTGGCACCATTTTAAATAGGGAGATAGGGGAGATTACTCACTCACTTATATTCTTATAATTCCTTTCGGTTTGTTGTATGCGTGCTTGGGAAGAATTGTATTTATGGTTTGTTCTAAATGTTTGGAATAAATTCAAAAACTCTTTTGTTTGCCATCAGATGTTTATAATGATGTGCGAATCTTGTAGTAATCGTAACAGAAAAAGATTTCAAGTTCCTGGAATGACTTTTGCTTAACAAAAATAGAACAACAAACAAAAAAAAAAAAAGTGAAAAACAAATAAACGTTTTTATGAGATCCATTAAAATTGTTGGTAATTTTATATTTTATTCTGAGGGTGAAAGTTGAAGCTATTAAAAACATTTGTCCTTCTACTATTTTTTTATGCTTTAAATTTGAAATTAAACCACATTAAGTATTCGTACATTTCAGTTTATGACATTGTGTTATCCTTTTTTTTTTGATTTGTTTGTTAATTAAATAATTAACCTCAATTTGCAGAGATTTCTAAAAACTTTAAAAACATTTTACTTCGTTAGTTATCGACTAGAATTTTAGTATAACCTCCATAAACTGGACTCCAGTCTAGGTAATTCAGTAACTTAGTTGGTTACATAATACACAATAGTGTATGTGTATCAAAATTCGTTTTGTTTATTTATTTAATTTAAAATTCTTAAGAGGATAACAATAAAATAATAACGTAATTTAAACCATTATGATGCATTCAATATTAAGAAAAAATGCGTACATATTTCCTTAAAAAAAAGCATAACTTCACTTTTTGTTCGTAAAAAACACAAAATATTATGAAAAATGTCGAGTTTTTTGGGCGGCAAAAACATAAAAATTTCACAGCTCAATAATTCGATTAAAAATCTAGTCTGTAAAAGTTTTATAGGCTAAATCAACACAAAGTTTTAATAATTAAAATCGCGAATTTTTTCATAAAGGATACATTTTAAAAAATAAACATCGTTTACAAAAGGGTTTCCCACAAGCAACAGCCTCACGACCCCCTTCAAACATTAAAAATCGATCACGACCATACCACTATTGATGTGTAATAGAACGTGTCGAAAAAAAAAAGTTGTGCGAGTCACCCCCTAGAATGAAAGAATAGTTAATGAGGTTTCCAAAAACACAAAAATAATTTTTTTGCCACGCCTCAAAATACCGCCCTTTTCGTTTTTTTGTGTATAGCGTCGCCATTTTAAGTCCGATTTCAGAATGTGATATATCGTTTTTAATGGTTTAACAACTGCTTCAAATTTCTCTTTGGTGATTTTTGAATTTGACATCAAATTCAGATGTTACTTCTGGTATCTCGGATACATCCCCCCTAATTTCCAATTATTTTTTTATATAATGGAAGCCCTTTACAAACCAACTACCTTTTTTTTTTAAATTATTTAATTTTGTGCATAAATAACAAAATTGCAAAGGTTTAAAAAACTGTTTAAAGCAATTTGATATAAACAAAAATTTTTAAATTTTTAAATTAAACTTCTGTATATTTTTAATTTTGTTATATAAAATTGCTTTAAACGTAAGCAGTTTTTTAAAACTTTGTAATTCTATTATTTATGAATAAAATTAAATACTATAAAAACAAAATATGGTAGATTTGTAAAGGGCTTTCATTATATATGAAAATAATTGAAAAGTAGGAGGGATGTATCCGAAATACCAGAAGTAACATTTGAATTTGATGTCAGATTCAAAAATCATAAAAGAGAATTTTGAAGCAGTTGTTAAACCATTAACAACGATATATCACATTCTAAAATCGGACTTAAAATGGCATTTTTGGAAACCTCACTAACTATTCTTTCATCCAAGGGGGTAACTGGCTCAACTTATTTTTTTTGTATGGAGACCGACCCGCTCTAATGTGTAATAAGTAAATATAAGGGTAATCATTCAAATAATATTCGTTCGAATTATTTGAACAAATTATTACGAATAATTATTCAAAGTATTTAAAAGTTAAGATTTCGTTAAATAAGCGCATTTTAAAGGATTTTTAGTCATGAATGAAACATTATGAAAAGAGGTCGTTAGCATTAATCAGCTTCATTTTTATAGCTTTGATAATATGGCTCACAAAAAATTTTATTTATTGAATTATTTTTAAACACTTTTATAGCTCTCCTGAAACATTATACTTAAATCGTTTTATCAAAAGCCCACAGATTTGAAGTCCACCGATCTGAGTAAATGTTCATTTAGTTTTATTTTATTTTTTTTTTTTTTTTTCAATTATTCGAATAATTTGAAAATGTATACTTTGATATAAAATGTTAATCTTAAATATATATATATTTTTTTTTTTAAATAAAAGTAAATGAATCAATAAGAGATTTCTAAATTTATACACAGAAAAAATTATTACCATATATTTTTCAATTAACACAGTTATTTAATTTTGCATCAGAATTGAATAAATATCTGTGGCGAAAAGGAAAAACTACATAATTCATTTTTATTACTTTTCAGGAGACCGTTTTTAAGATTTAAAATTGAAATTAAGGGTTTTAAATTTTATACCAATCAATTTTGAATTACCTTCCATGTAAATATATACGCAATTCGTATAAAAAATATTTGGTATATATTTGGAACCAATATGTATATTGGTTATCGAATAATATAGCAACAAAGTAATGGTGTTGTTTTTCCCTTCATAAAATTTATATTTTGTTTAAATAATGTTTATGTTCCAATTGTCAAACAGTTATTCATTTTTTCCATAACTGATTTTAAAATTGTGAGTTATGTACTTCCCAGTTGACCGAATGATCATAGACGATATTGTCGTCGACATTGTCTGCAGGAAATTGTATATTTTGTAGTTTATAAAATTCTATTCAAGACAAATTAAGTAGCAATTGCATGCATATTGTCGTGCTTCTGGTTCAATTGAGGACTACATGAGCGACAATGTCCTGTTTATGTTCCAATTGTCAAACAATTATTTATTTCTGAAAAAATATTAGTTTTGTTGAAAAAAATTTATAATATAACTCTATTTGTTTAAAGCGTGTTAAGATAAAAATAAACAACAAGAATTAATATTTTTATTCCATAAATTATATATTCATACAATGGTAATATTTCGTGCTGATTTTTGGTCGGTGGCAGCATTTTTACGTACTGCTTCTCAGCAGTGTTGCCAATTTAGCCTTTTTAAGGCTAAATCTAGCCTTTTTATTTTGCTTTTAGCCTCAAAATTTTCGTTTTAGCTTCTAGCTTTTTTGTTAGCCTTTTTTATTCTTAACATTGCCTTAAAAAGGATAAAAATTTACAAATTTTATTTGTACAGAATCATCAATTTAAGCACTTTTGCATATTAATTCGCAGAAATATATGGAAATTATTTATATTTAATGAAAAATTTCGCCTGCGGCGCTTCATTCTAGAAAAATATTACAAATATTTTTTGACAAACTTTATTACCCATAGAAACTAATTACAGTTTATTTAATTTTATTTACAAATTTACTAAAATATCTTTAAGAAATACCGAAATCTAATGAAGAAAAAAAGAAATAATGCTTTTTTAAATAAAACAATATGTTAGTTTTTTTCTGGCTTTATTTTTTGGGCCATTTAGCCTTTTCTGACCTTTTTTAAAGTCCAATTTAGCTTCTTTTTTTCTCAAGTCCTGGCAACACTGCTTCTCAGACTTGATTTGAAAAAAAATGCTGATAGACGATATGTGGTAGCTGCAAGATGCCGAAAAATGCCACTATGAACATTCTGCAATCAACATAATCCACCGCTCATATTCACCCTAATCAATAGAGTAGAGACATTCCACATCCATCCATGCAAAATGCATGAAAATTTTAAGCAACATCTTGATGACCTTCGTGGGTCAATTCAATAAATACAAAATTTCTAAATCTTTACAAAAAGAGTTTGTTTTATTCCATATAATATATTATTGCAACCATAGTCATTTAAAAATGTCGCCAACATTCGTTGACGACAGATTAAACTCCATTGTCCTCCATATAATCGTCGACGACAATTTTCACGACATTGTTTCTAATAATATCGTTAACGATTTAGCGGACATTTGTTTGAAAAAGTCGTCGACGATTTGTATGGGCTGTCGTCAACGTGTCGTCAAGAATTTACTATGGGTCTTGTACGCGTCGTCGATGTTGTCTTGAAGGCATGGCCAACTGGGATATTCCATTTCCAAAATATTATAAAAATAAAATTTATGTTTTAGAAAACTACATATTTCAAATAAGTATGTTAAATTCAATCATGAATTTTAATATACGAAATATGGAAAAAAAACCATATGTTAATTTATACATTTTTTACATTTCGATAAAAAGGAAAATCAAGCGAATTATGTTTTTATTCAGATTACTGTCTCCTAAAGTAATGGACAATTATAAAAATTAAAAAAAAAAAAAAAGAAAAATAAAAACGATATTACTCAATTAATGTAGTTTTTCTTTTTGGCCACAGATATATTAAAATAAAAATAAAATAATAATAAAATTTAAGTAAGATTTTATTTCTCATTTAAATTTTTAATTCATTCAGTCATCTACTTAATTGATTTAATTAATTTTTTAATTGGACATTTTTTCTGTTTTTCATTCAAATTTTACAGTTTTTAGTAATTGATATAATCGTTGTGATGGGAGGTGCAAATTTAAAAAAGCTGTTAATTGAATGAATTATTTACTAACATATTTGGTGATTGATTTAATTTTTTGGTTTTTTCTGTGTACATAAGTTTCACATCTTCTTGAGGAGTTTATTATTTGATCTCAAACAGTTGACATTTGGAAAGAAGTTAAATATAATCCTTCATTTGAAATCAATTTTTCGTATTAAAAAGGATATAAAGAAATGTATTCAGTGCTGTTGGTATGGCTGCCCATTTTATCATTTTGAACGAAGAATATGCCACAACTTTGAAGGTAATTGATTATCGATAGTTGATTTAAACTCTTATACTCACCATATTCTAATATGATTTTAAAATTTCTAAATTTCTTTTCAATACCGGCTATCTGAATTCAAAAAAGCCAATAAGTTCCCTTTTTGGAGAAGGGAACAAATATTGTAGGGAACACGCTATAACACTCATTAAAGGGTTATCATTCTCATTCTAGAATCTTGCTTAATTTCGACCTTAATATGAATTGATCGAAATGTTAAATTTTTACTTTTTATGTGACTAATTGGACTCTATTCGAGATGTAGCTTACCAAAAAAAATTAGTTTTCCACAATATATGTTGATTTTTTAATTAGTTGTCTGGATTTGTTAAAAATTAAAAAATTATCGGGTTAAGATATTTCTGTTATCGTAGCGATATCTATAAGTATTCGAGTTTTTATTGGAATTATTATTATTGCAGGTCTTAATTCAACGTATACACTCCCCGAAATATTTATAAGACCAAAATAGTTTTTTATATTTTTTTGGAACTACAAGTGCAATCCCAGAAATATTTGACACACATATGAGGACAAGTAAAGTGGTTTTTTTAAATGTAAAAAAAGTTGGTTCCGTTACTCCTGTGTAAAAATAACGGGATTTTTACTTGAGCTTCGAACGAAATAATTATAAGACCAAATATGACCAATAATTTTAAATATTTAAAGAATTGGAATATGTTTTCAAAATTTTTAGATCATAGTTAATTTTTGGTACAGTGTGACAAATATATTTTTGTGATATCTGTATATATATAAAAGAGTAACGTGACTGACTGATTCATCATCCCACAGCCTAAATAGCTGAAGCTAGAAAGACGAAATTTAGAACGTAGGTAGGCCTCCCTCCAAATAGATCCACTAAGACGGGATTTTTGGAAATTCGAATGTTTAGGGGGTAAAATCGGTAAAATCGGTAAAATCGGTAAAATCGGTAACCTTATAACTCCGAAACTAATAAAGATACAAAAAAAGTTGAATAGTTATAGTTATTCATTTAAAAAATAATCGGACAGATGTCTGGTACTTCTTTGAAAATCGGCCCTTTTAGGGAGAAAATGGGTAAAAACTGTATTTTGGTACTTTTTTGGCACCATATGTATCTTTGAAACCAATCAACATACAGATAAAATTTAAGTTGTATTCATAACTTATCAAAAAATGAGAAATACAAATTTGGTACTTTTTACAAATTCGAACGTTTAAGGGGTAAAAATCGTACCTATTTTTGGTACTTTTTTCATAAAACATTTTTTTATATAAAATAAAATACGAACATGTATTTTAAAGTGTGATCCTACTATAATTTAGAAATTCTTTTAAATACATTTTTTGTTATATCCATGGGGGAAAAAAATATCAAAAAGGGGGGTAAAATCGGGAAATTACATTTTATTCAAACTCAATAATGAATTTTCAATTATGTTAAACCTAGAAACATGAAATTAAGTAAATGTGGATAAGAATTCAGAAGAGTGGAATTTGTGGTACTTAAATGTTCTGTGGGTAAGAATTCTAGAGGATGGACTTTGGGGTACTTTTTTGTTCTTTTGATGGCACTTTTTGGATTTCCTGTAATATTTAACCTAGAAACATGAAATTAAATGGTCATATATGACAAAGAATTCACAAGGGGGGACTTTGTGGTACTCTTTTTTTCTTCTAATGGTACTTTTCGAATTTTCTATAATATTTAACTTAGAAACATGAAATTAAATCTATAAGATACCAACTGAATGAGAATCCTTAAAAAAGATTCTGTGGTACTTTTTCGTTATTCTAATATTACTCTTTTAATTTAATAATAACCTAGAAACATGAAATTAGAGATATATGGTTATTTACGAATGAGAATTTTAAAGTCCTATTAGTCACATTCTTCTAACTAAAAAATAATAATAATAGAATACTTTTGAACTTTCGAACGTTAAAGATGTAAAAAATTGGTACCTTATTGACACCCTACAAACTTTCGAAATCGAAAACATAGAAATAAATTTAAAATATTATCTTTTTTATCAGAAATATATCAAACATTATTTTATTTACATTATTTATTGTACTTTTTGGAACTTTTTTAAATAAGATATATAAAAGGTTTATTGTTGTTAATGTCGGCATAGTACCATTATTAAAAATTTTCCCACTGAAGTTAGGAATCTTAAATTTTAAATTTGTTATATAGTATGGTTTTTATAAAAAATTTCCGCTAACGAAGTAGTGGGTTTACAGCTCGTAATTAATAAAATGTAAAAAACAAAAATATAATTTAATTGAGCATTTAGGCTTATTTTTAGCTTTTTATTGATTATATCATATCCCACTGTACTAAAAATTAACTCTAATCTAACTCAGTACAGCCTTTATTAATAATACGAACAAACAAATTTACAATTTTAAAAACATATTCCGTTTTTTTAAATATTTAAAATACTTCGTCATATTTGGTCTTATAATTATTTCGTACGAAGCTCAAGTAAAAGTCCCGTTATTTTTGCACAGGTGTAACGGAACCAACTATTTTAATATATAAAAAAACTGCATTACTCGTCTTCATATGTGTGCCAAATATTTCCGGGATTGCACTTGTAGTTCCATAGAAATATAAAAAACTATTTTGGTCTCTTAAATATTTCGGGGAGTGTATAAAACAGCCGAGAAGTTTTTAAATTGGCTCAGCTTTAAAAAACAAAAAATTATTTAATTTAGAGTTGGGCTTATTAGCTCAATGAATTTATCGCTCTTTTTAGCTCAGCTTACTCAATTGAACTAGTTCGCTCTTCTAGTTCATTTGCTCAGTTGACTTTCAGTTTTAGTAAACATTTCCCATAATGAGCTGTTTCATTAAAAGACAACTGAGCAAATGAACAAAAAGAGCGAGACGTAGTTTATTCACTTAATAAGCTGTTTTTTAACAGTCGTGTATAGGAGCAAAATGTGAAAATTAAAGAAATGAGCGCAAAAGAAAACTACTCATACGTTTTGCATAACAGCTTAGTATTGATCTAAAAGCGCTTAGAAAAATTAACGATTCACTTCTCTCAGTTGAGTGAATCGCTTAATTCAACTATTTCAGTCATGAACTATACAAGTCTAATTTAATTGCAATTAGAATTAATTGTAATGAATATGCACAGAAAAAATTAAATATGCTTTGTATAAAAATATATTAAACATAAATGTGATATTCATATTTTATAAAGTGCGCGAAAACACCTAAGCATAAACTTTACGAAGTATTGAAATAATTTGTACCAACAAGTTAAAAAAACTCTAAAAAATCGAGATTTTGTATTTTTATATGCAAATTTCTGCGAAAACTTCAAAAATATTAATCTTTTACAAAATACTTGTAAAGTATGCAAAATCTTAATTGCCCTGGAAATAAAATTCCACATAGCATTAATAAAAATAATAATAATAATAATAATAATAATTAATTATAATATGTAATAGCAATTTTATAGGTAATAAATAACAGCATAAACGAAATAATACGAATTATACGATAATACGGATGGCATTTCTCAACCCACTTCATATTCTCTAATACTGATTGATTGAGAATTTGTAATCCGCATTGCATATTTTTGTATTTTATTAAAATTTTTGAACTCGTAGCTTGAAAAATTTAAAAAGAATTATTATATAAACAAAATTTTATTGTAGTTCACAGAAAAAAAGTAAAATTGGACTTTAATTACGAAATTGCTTATATTAATTAATTTTTAATTGATTTTGCTCCAATCATCAAAATGATAATACTAATAACTAGAATAATTGATTTCATTATTACTGTTTTTCTTTAAATAGATATAATGAACTGAAAATTGTTGGCAATTGACTTAAATTTATTTTATTTCTATATTTTTAAAGACAAATTAAAAACTTTTCTTTATATTTTATTAAAAACTGTAAAAAAAAAGAAAATTGTAATCTAATTAGTAAATTAATTATGTTAATAAATAATATAATTAAATTTGAGTATAAAGTAGTTAATAATATTATTAAAAAAAAAAATTTGAAATATTTTTTTTTGTGTTTAATTCTTTCGTTTTCCATTAAATATTGTCCTAAAAGTTTTCAGTAAAAAGAGTACACAGAAAAAATTATTACGGTAATTTTTTCAACTAACATAGTTATTTCATTTTGCAACGAAATTGAATAAATTTATTCAAGCAAAAATGAAATAAAAATAAAATTTAACTATACTTTTATATCCTATATACATTTTTAATTCATCCAATTAACTACTTTATTGATTCAATTAATTTATTAATTGGAATTTTTTTCTGTTTTGTATTTTTTACAGTTTTTAGTAATTGATATAATCATTTTGGTGAGAGGTGCAAATTTAAACAAGTTTTTAATTGAATGAATTATTTTCTAACATATTTGTTAATTGGTGGTTTTATTCTGTGTAAGCAAGTTTTTTTTTAGATAAAATAAAATTTGTTGAACAAATTAAAATATGAAATGTTTTTAGATGAAAAATTTGATACTTTAACAGTTTTAACATAACGAAAATTTAGTATCATAATTCCAAGAGAATAAGTAATATCATAGAATCCATTGCATGCTTTTAGTCATCCTATTCAGAAACACTTTGAATTAGCGAAGCCACTGTTTGAACTACACAAGAATTGTAACCGCTGCGTTCTTTCGAACACGACCCGATCATAGTTACAATCATTTCAGTGTGATTTTGTCCATGGACATTAAGTAATTTTCAAAAGATTCATATTGTCCATGGGCCATAATATCCAGTTTATTTTATTTTTATATCATAAAGACCATTATTACTTTGGACGTTATGACATGTTCCCGCACAAAATATCTCTGTCTTATTTTCTGCTATACAAAAGCTTTAAAGTTGTATCCCCATTTTATTGTGTAAAATTCTAACAATTCAAAAGTGTTTATTTTGTTTTGTAAACAATTTAAGTAGGTACAATATTTTTATTTTATGATGTGTTTATTTATTTTTCAAAATTTTGCCATTTTATATTACATGCACAATTGCATGATGCCTGCCTAAAGAACAACCGACAAACATTCCAGTCCGTACATAAACAACAGCAACAATAATAAGTATTTTAACATTCGCAAAATAGTGTTATCCAATCATATTTGTTAGTGTACGTAACTAGAATAAACTCACACACACATACACACACACACACAATAATATGAATGTGTACGTGTATTCATAGTCATTCGGGCAAAAACAAACATTTTAAATAGTAGTTATTGGTAGAATACAACAAAGAATATCCTTGATATAAATGTTTCAATACTTATGTTGTATTTACGTGTTTGTGTGTGTGTGCGTGAGAGAGATTGTGTACAAATGTACATAAACTAAAGTGTAAAAGCTCATTACATTTTACAACATCGTTATAATAAATTCTTATCGCACGTTTTTTGTGGCAACCCATACATGTTGTTTTATGTACATATGTATATCTTCTATGTATACTTATACCCAGAGAACATTTTTCATTCGAAAATGTACTTAAATCTAAGATTATTAATCCGGAGACACATACTGATCATTATGAGGATCGATGAAAAAAATGAAAAAAACTAGTAACAGAAGGAAATTTGCTTAAAATCTGATGATATTGTTTGTTGGGTATATTTATACATATGTATTTACAAAATTATTTATTTGTACGTAACTATATTAGTGTATATACCTACTACATATATATTTTATATGTAGACATTTTATGTTTATGTATGTAGTAGTAGCGGTTATTTTTACAAAAATTGCTCATAAAAATGTTTTGAGTTTGTTTTGTTGCTCTCTAAAATACACGTAAACGTAAACATAAATGGTTTCAAGCTTTCTATACACAATTTTACAGTGGCTTTAAAGGGAGCATGCATATGGGAATTCGTGACACCATCTGATTAGTTTATAGAAAGATATTGAAAACATTCGATTCTAAATTGTTTATGTTTAAATAAAAAACCATAGTATCTATATCCTAAGTAAGTAGTTGCATATCACAAATGGATGAAATTTAAAAATAATTTTGGGCCATCAAATATTGACTCAATGATTTCAACGCGAAATGAAATTATATAAATTAAAAAAAAAATCTAGTAAAGTTTTTGCAAAGTTAGTTCGAATTTCGATTTTATGGACTCTTAAACTATGAATACAATGTAGCACTTTTTCATATTAAGTGAAAATAAAAAACAGTTGAATCGGTAAATTTCAATGTATTTATGGGTACTTGTTATTTTATAGAATTCAAAAATTCTCTTAGATTATATGTAAGATTTTTATTGAATGCTTTTCCCATTTTACGTCCCTTTTTAAAAATAACATAGTTTGCAATATATGAGTAGTCATATTATTCAACCGATTTTTAATAAAAATAAAATTTCAAATGAAAATTAGCACATACTTACATAAAGTATTTTGAGGATAAAAAAAACTATGGGTTATAAACCTGTTTTGCTACTTTCATGATCTTAATAAGACAATTTAAATAAAATTTGACATACAAAAATAATAGACAATTTATTAGTTATAATATGCGATTTTTTGACCACTACTGTCTAAATGTTAATAAATTTTAAAATTAGCTTATAAAAAATAAACTCTTTTTTGAAAAAAAGGTAGTGCATTCTTCATGAATATACCTATACACTAAGTTTAATTTTAATCGGTTCAGTAGTTTTAACATAATTTATTGTGACAAAAATGGATATAAAAAGGGTGAGGAATCTCTAAAATAAAAACGAAATATAAAACCATTTTGTCCAATTTCTTTAAATGTTTTTTTTTACTTTCAATCCTATTGAAGAAAGGGATTCCAAAAAAATCGATCTATAAGAGGCTATAGATCTGAAATTCGATCTAACTTTGAAAAATCCTTTTGAGTTTTTTTAGACAACTAATATGCTTTTATTCTGCGTTAGAATAATTGAAGCAATTTTTTCTTGTGTTATACATACAAATATTTTTACTTTTTTAAAAATTAAAACTATATCATTAATACTATGAAAACAATTTGTCTCTTCTGCTCCACTGTTAGTGAGTTTTTTTTTTTTACATTCTTGTTTATTACAGATCTATGGCATTCTTCTGGGGGTCTTTGTTCATTTGAAAATTTTACTTCTCTTTTATAATAATTAGTTGAAAACAAATTGTTTTAATTATTTGGCATTAAGTTATAATATTTTACGACTTGATAAGAATTTATATGAATTCTTCTTACTACATTTTTACTTTGCTTCTTGGTACGACTATTTTATGGTTTTTAATTATACTCATACACAAAATGCGCTAAATTTGATTAAAGACATAAAGTAAAAGATTATTAAACTTTCTTCAACTTTTGAGTTTTGTATAAAATACGCCCCATTTAATTTTAAGATTATGAGTAATAAATTTTGAAATTTTATTTTTTTGCTTTTGTGTTAAAAAGTTTTTTTTCTTTAGGTCATATACACGAGACTTTTGTTAGCAGATTAATGGACATTTTAATGGTTTCAAATTGAAATTGGCCTTCAATATAAAAGTTTGAAATCTTAAAAATCTGCAAGGATTTATATTTAGATTTTTGCAAGATAAACTAAATTTACCTCAATTTTGTGTGTCGTCTCCTTAATGTTTGATATCAATGTATGTGTGAAACGTTAAATATTTTTTTGCATTTATTAAAGGAGGAAAAAAAATTCGAAAAAAGCATTAACGCCATATAGTCGTTAAAATTCAAATTGTTTTTACCAACAGCTCATTATCAACATACACCCACATTTAACACATTAACAGAAGACAAAAAACGACTAAAAAAGAACTAAAAATAAAAAGTAAAAGACTTTTTAGAATCTATGTTAGAAATCTTTTGTGATTTTAAAAATTTGTTGCATATTTAAATAGCAATTTGAAAATTTTTGCTACTTGAGATTAAAGTTATTAAATCAACATTAAATTCAGTTGTCTACTTTATTTTGCTTATTTTTATTTTTTTAGAATAAAATATTTTGAATTAGGTATAGTGTAAAAAACAACAAATTTTAAAAAGATTAAAATGTCGTTGCTTTCTTATAAAGATCCTAAGCATTTTGAAACTTTATTCAAGAGATACATATGTATCTCTAATAGCTTAATAGCAAGGTTGGAAACCGATACCGTTATGAATATCGATACCGTTATAAATACCGATACCGATTAAATACCGTTTAAAGTTGGTTACCGTAACTGATACCGATACCGAAATTATTATTTTGTTAAAAATACCGGTATTCAAATACCGTTTCCCTATGTACCGGTATATACCGGTATTTTATTTTCGGTATTTTAAAAATACAAATTTTCAACATAATATTATTCTTAATAATAAGAGTGTATTTAATGTAATATTTATAGAATTTTGTTTTAAAGAGGACATTTATTGTTCACTTCTTTGTTATATATATTGCAATAAATATATTTTTAAAGAGGTTTCAATGCCTTAAACCTTATGCGAATTTTATTTGATAAAAAGTCTTACTGCGAACACAAAAAATGCTTTATTATTATTTATTAATATGATCTAAATTATTTATCATTTGAACGTACTGTTGAAATTATTGATAGGTTTTTGATATTTGCTTCATTTAATTCGAAAAATCAGTACAATAACAATTGTTTAATTTCTTTTTCTCTGTACATTTACAACTCTGTTTAAACTTGATATTGAAGAGTTTCATCTCTTATTTGATCTCAGTTATTAAACTAATGATTGAAGAGATAATTAAAGTATTTAATCCGCGATACTGGGGAGATCAAAGAGTCCGGGAAATTTTCTCCTGAGCGTTTTTAGAGTTTGAATTTCCTACTTTCATTCAATCATGGTTATGGCGAGTCGTTTTAATCCTGCAACTTTAAAAACTTCTAGTGAGTAAATGGAACATAATTAGTACTTTCTTGCTAGAGCACTATTTCTCATCTACAAAATCTCTCGTCCAAAATTTCCTTTTCATGGTATTCTGTTTTTTGTGCTACTCCACAGATCTTTTGCATAATTTTACATTTTGCAATTTGTATAATAAAATTAGCTTTTTTTTTTTAAAAATTTTGCAAAATAAATTGAACGATTTTTGTCTTTATTAAAATCTGCGGTAAATACAAATTTTGTCCAAATTTTTAACTTCACTGTACTGCAAAAAATTATACCAATTTGTCTTTAAGGAGTCGAGTTTAATATTCCTAAAAGCTTTGTTGCCATAAAACAAGCAATTGTAAAAATTTTATGAAGTTCTCTAACGAAAAATGTTCATACTTCAAACATTTCATTTCAAAAATGATTAAATTAAATATACAAATTTATTAAATTAAATATGTATACAAATATGTAATTTAATAATTTTTTCGCGAAATTTAATTAAAAATTATTTAAAAACTTAACTTTTTTAAGATTTTTCCAGTTTTTTTCATAATAACGGTATTTACCGGTATTTTTGTTTCGGTACCGGTATACCGTTACCGATATAATTTAAAATACCGTTACCGTAATAAAAATAAATTGAATACCGATACCGATACCGTTATTTGTTTCGGTTTCCAACCTTACTAAATAGTAAACAGGAAATGAGAATAATTTTTTAATAACACAGGTCAACATTAAGAAAATGTCGTGAAAAAATAAACCCCCCAAAAATTAGTATAAACCAAACTTCTTTTTGATATTTTTATGGAACTATAAGTGAAGTTCAAGAAATATTTGGCGTACATATAAAGACAACTAAGGCGATTTTTCCATATGTAATAAAAATTGGTTCCGTTACTCATGTGTAACAGTTAAATAAATATTTTTTTTTACATGTGTTGTTTTACATGGCTAAAAATGTTGTTTATTATTGTTTTTGTAATTCTAGGCTAGATTTAGAGGAAAATATATTAAATAAATTAGTTTAATACGTACAAATTTCACTTCTAACCTTAAATTTCTAAGCTATGGAATATCTAGTGCAGAATAATTAATAATACTAATACCATTTTATTTATTTTTTCTTCATTTTATAAAAAGAGGGTTATAACTTTTTTGCCTCAATATACCATAGCGCCACCTAATAGTCAATATTGTCCTGATAAATTGTAGATTTGAAAAGAAAACTTCACGCACAAAGCCCGATTTGGAAAATGCTTTTTTTGCATATTTTTTTAATATTTTTATTTAAAATTTTTTTATTTAAAGTTCAAAATATTTATATAGTACATCGAAAAAAAAATCCATGCCTTATATAAACGAAAGCTAACGTACAATGTACGAAATAATTCGTAATTTTGGACCACGAAAGGATGCTGTAATATAAACGAATACTTTCTTATTATTTACGAAATTTTTATATTATTTTACGATAAAACTGTATTTTTTACGAATATTTTTTATAAATACAAAATTGTAACATATACAAAAAACTTTCATATTTTTTAATAATTTTTTGAATATTTATTCAGGCTCAAGTTCATTATTGTAATAATTTCTTAGAATAAAGAAAAAGATTTATTAGACACTAGCAGGATAGAATGCATTTTCTGATACGCTACGATCTTCGTCAGCATCCATTTGTGCCTTTAGTGTTAATCGTAAAGATCTTTCATTTAACTCACACAAGCTTTTTTTATTAGTATTAATTTTAGGTTTAGAATATTAATTTATATATATCATCTTAAAGTAAAAGTAAAAATCTGAAATTTATTCTTATTAAAAATAACAGATATAAAAGTTTTTGGACCTGAGCAGCTCATTTTTTTTTTCAAAATATGAACAAAAAGAATTAATAAAATCGGATAAGTAGTTTAAAGTGATAAATCGAAATTAAATTAGGATCTGTATTAGGCTCCAAAAATAGATTTTCGTTAAATTTTATGTTTTCTGTTTTATCTTGTTATTTGCACCACCAAACATTTAAGTGTAAAATAATAATATCGAATAAAGAAAATTATGTTTAAAACATATTCGATATCCAATTTTGTAATATTTACCTATCCCTCCGTTGGCGGCTTGTAAAATATAAGAAATATTCTTATATTTTACGAATGAAATGGTTACGAAATATTTTTATGTAAAATGTGCCATAGACTTTTTTCGGTGTAGAAATAAGGTATCTCGTATGAATTAAAATTATTTTGTTTTATATCTTTTTCTACATAAATAAAAAAATATTGTGTTTTGGTGAAATATTTAGAAAATAAGTATTTAACATATACAAATACAAAAATCTGACTATAAACTACTTTGACATATTTTTGAAAATATTTTGTGTGCAACTGGTATATGTTTATGATTTCACATTTTAATTTATATCATAAAATGTTGAAAAATTTATCATCTCAAGAAAAATAACATCCACGCAAAGAAAAAGTCACCAAATATATTAGAACATAATTCATTCAATTAAAAACTTTTTTAAATTTGCACCTCTCACCAAAACGATTATAACAGTTACTAAAAACTGTAAAAAATTAAAAATAAGAAAAATATTTGAAATTAAAAAATGTATCAAATCAATCAAATGGATGATTGAATGAATTA
Organism: Protophormia terraenovae; assembly: GCA_951394005.1. Lineage (NCBI taxonomy): Eukaryota > Metazoa > Arthropoda > Insecta > Diptera > Calliphoridae > Protophormia > Protophormia terraenovae. The sequence goes on from OX596077.1 coordinate 68,880,161, forward strand.
AAAAAATAAATTTTATTTATATTTTATATTTACTTGAATATTTTTATTAAATTTAGATGCAAAATTAAACAACTGTGTTAATTGAAAAATATACGATAATAATTTTTTCTGTGCAAGAATTAAAAAAAATAATTATTTGATTTGTTTATCATCGCGATTGTACGAAATTGCACAGAAAAATGTAAAATATAATCAATACAAAAAAAATGCAACCAAAGGCTCAATAAAGATAATTTTCTTATTTATATACTATATAAGTATGTATAAAAAATTATATAATTTTTAAATCTTTTTAGTTGTCAGTTTGATAAATTATATTTTAATATTTTGAATATTTATAACGTTGGAATAAAACAATATTTAAAATTCAAATCGTTTCTTTTGCAGACAATTTCAACGTTTTCGCCAATTTCAATGTGTTTGTCTTTGTTTCTTTTGCAGACAATTTCAACGTTTTCGCCAATTTCAATGTGTTTGTCTTTGTTGATTTTATACAAATAATAATAATAATGAACACTCACATAATATGAATGTATGTATGTATGTTATGTATAAGATTGTTTAAAAATTTAAAACTCATACTAAATTGTATTGGTGTTATCTTTTTTTTTTTTTAATTTCATTTATTTACATTTTCATATGAGAACGTTAACACAAACATGTGATTGATTTAACAAGAACATCATTTTCAACAAAACAATCTCAGATTCATCGAGATTATTTTGTTGAAAATAAGTTATTATATCTTTTATTGGTTTTTCTAAAATTCTAAAAATTTTTGTTATATTAAATGCGTAAAGAATGGGTTATGTTTAAAGGTAAGAAAAAGCACGAATGTTTGATTTCTTATTCAAGGAAACATTGGATTTGTTTGAAATTGTATTGGTTTTGTTGTTGAAAGTTTTAAAAGCATTAGACGCACTTACATATACCAATATACATTTACATATAAATTTATGTAATATTTTTCTAAGTATAATATTTTTTATCTGTATATACTTTTTTGCAATGCTCTTTGAATAACAATTTAAATATAACATCTTTGTATAAAAAACTTTATAAAGTATATTGTTTGTTTGTTTGTTTTCTTTATTTATACCTAAAAAATTTTAAAGCTAATTTAAACTTTTCTCTTGATGCAAAATACATACATACATACATATTCTTTCCTTAAGATTATTTACTTATTTTAAAATAAGATTTTAGATTATTTACTTATTTGTTTTGTATATTGGGACTAGTTAGGCAAATATATTTGTTATGTACAAAGTTGATTCGCTGTACATACACAGAAAAAATTATTACGGTCTTTTTTTCAATTAACGTAGTTGTTTCATTTTGTATCGAAATTTAATAAATTTATTTAAGCAAAAATTAAATAAAAATAAAATTTAACTATACTTTTATATCATATATACATTTTTAATTCATCCAATCAACTACTTGATTGATTTAATTAATTTATTAATTGGGAATTTTTTCTGTTTTGTATTTTTACAGTTTTTAGTAATTGATATAATCATTTTGGTGAGAGGTGCAAATTTAAACAAGTTTATAATTGAATGAATTATTTTCATATATATTTGTTAATTGGTGATTTTTTTCTGTGTACAGTCTAAAAATGTATATGAAAATACACAACCGGTTTAAATATCGTTTTTTTCTGTTGAAGTACTGCAGATTTTTTCAAAATTTTAATTTTTCGAATGTTGAATAAACTGTTAAAAAAAAAACATATTTTTAAAACAAGTGCAATATAGTAAATACTAGTATTTGAACGGAAATTTAGAAAAAATTTTAACCGGTTAATCTTTTTTTGGAGTTCCAAAAATTGCAACCATTTTTTTTTTTTAATTCCAGCTATTTAAACTATTCGAAAACCGGTTTCCCCAAAAAGTCGAATAGGTGATCACTCTAGTACATTTTAAATTTCAACCATGTGTGTTTAAGGATATTGTTAAATTTTTAAAAATTTTAAAGCCATTGAATCATGTTATCATGTGTATATGTGAACATGTGCAAACCCATCAACTAATTCCATATTATTAGTTTTATTATTAGTTAAAGAACAAAATAACACAACAAAGGCAGATAGTTAAATGGCATGACAGCCTTGGTTGCTAAGAGTTCATTATCAATTTAATTATTTGTGAATACATTACAGTCGAATGAATTCGTTATTGGTTTCAATTGTGATTCCTTTTTCTCTTTAATGTATGGAAGTTTAATTATTCTCTTTATTTATCTTATAAATAGGATACTATGAAACTTCTAATCAGCTTGTTGGATTTGCGTGGAAGGGAGTCCAACATTCCCTTCAGGGGTGGAGCTCAAAGTAGGGAACTTTTGACATATAAAATATTTAATCGCTTGCTAAATTTTTTTTTCTCATCCGATTTCAATTATTTTTATATATTCTTGTAGACCTTGATAAGACCTGCAAAAACATGCTTGTATGTACTATTGTTTGAATTTGAAATATTAAGTACCTAAAGAAAAAATTATCTATTGAATAAAGATAATTTGAAGTTGATATCTATACCAAGACTAAAACAAAAGGTTTTGAATTTTAAAATTGCAAAAATAACCACTTTTTGTGTGTTTTTTTATTTAATTTTATTTTTTTATTTTAATTAAAATTTTCTTTAGAAACATCTCTTCTCGGATAAGACTTTAAAATAGAAAACAAGCCAAATAACCTAAGCGGTCAAGGCATCAATACATTGGTACATAGCAGCATCGTTTGTATGATATCAATCAATTACTTTTTTGTTGTAATGATGAGAAGATATATGAAACTAAACAAATTAGAGCTTGTAATATTTTTGAACGATTGGAAGGAATCTTTTCTGATTCCTTCACTCGTTTGCGTACATTATATGCCAGAAAAAAAATTGTCTCAGTAATTTTGAAAAAAATGTCTTAGTAATTTTCGGATCACCTTTGTCTTCACTTTTTTTCTAATATTCCTATTAGGATTTTTTACTTTGTAGGTCTTCAGGTTAGCTTTTTTTAACTTTACTGGTAATAGAACAATTAAAAGAATGAGTCACATTCCATCCATAGATGTAGGTATTTTCTAATTTTCTAAATCTAATTTTTCTTCGGTTATCAGGGTTTCATTTGGTGATCATGAACTCTTTTTAATTTTTATGCCAAAAAAAAAAAAAATCCAACTCGACATAGACAGAAAAAATTATTACCATATATTTTTCAATTAACAGATTTGTTTAATTTTACATAAAAGTTTAATTAATATATTCAAGTAAAACTAAAATAAAATATAAGTAATATTTTATTTGTTATTTAAATTTTTAATTCATGCAATTATTCTGCTTTATTGATTTAATCAATTCTTGAATTGAAAAAATTTGTCTGTCTTTCTTGTTTTTTTTTTTTTTTTTTTTTTTTACAGTTTTAAGTAATTTGTATAATCATTTTGGTGAGCGGTGCAAATTTAAGAAACTGTTTAATTGAAAGAAATATTTATTATTATATTTGGTATTGATGACTTTATTCTGTGTACATATTTTTTCATTAAGAATTTAAGTTATGCTTTTACAAACATTTTTTAAATTTTCGTAAAAAAAATAATAATAATAATTATGCTATTACAACAAAATTTAGTATATAGTTATGGGGAATAATAACAAATTAAAATGGTAATAATTTTTTCACGTATAAATAATTAAAATTATAAGCCTTAAAGTGGGTACGGATTTTTTAATGAACAGTCCTTAGTTATGTACATCGTGTCGTAAATTAGAAAAAAATTTGACTTAGCATTTGTTTGGACCTTCACATAGGTATTTTTTGAATTTGCTCTAGTTTTTAGCTAATATTTGATTATACACAGACATATACTATAAAATATGTATCGTATTTAGAAAATACTGATAGCAATTAAATACAGAATACTATCCTATTTTTTATATTCTGTATAATCGTCAAAATTATTTTGAAAGCTCTAAAATAGAGAAAAAGAGTTACGTGAAATTATTTCCGTATACATTTAGTTGACTTTAAGGAAAAATAAAAATACTTAGGCCCAATCTTATATTGCTCACTTAATGGCAAAATCGTACTTATGTTGGACAAATTGTTTTCTATTTAAAAAATTTTCTTTTCCTAACCCTAAAGTTTTTCCTAAATATGAACAGTCTTCAAAAATATTTATTGAAAATAAACAAAAATACAAATCTAACAATTCTTTTTAATAATTTTACAAAAAAAAGACGATTTAAATGAATCTTTTCTTTGTGGCTATACATTTTGCACCAACAACTTTTTTAATTATATAGCTCTAAGCTGCAGTTTGCTTTACATTATTTAAATTATAAAAAATTATTAAATAATTTTTTTATTTCATTTACTATTGATGCTACTTTTGGGGGTGCCATCGAAAAATGTTGTACATAAAAAAATTATTTTATATTTTTGACGATTTTTTGCTATTATTACAAGGAAATAATAATCTAAAGAAAAGGGTATTCAATAAAAAGATAATAGGATAAATAAAATAAAACTAAGAATTTTAGTTGAAGAAAAACTTTTGAAAATTAGAAGCAACCTAATGTAAATACATAAGAGCTATAATCCTTTTATTTATTTTTGCCAACTTATGTTTTGAACTGCAAAATGAAATATTACTTAAGTATGAGATTTTACTTAAATGTTTCTTAACTAAGTTTGCACTTAAGTATATACTATGAAATCGGGCCTAAGCAACCACTTTTATATAAATATATTACTTAATATTTAATAGAGAATTATAACAATGTTATAGTACATACAGGACAGGAGAAATACAATTTATTATTATCTATTTCCCCAAATCATTTAAATCCTTTCTAGAAAAGATCATTAATAGCTTATTAGGATGAACTTTAAGAAATAGACTAAAAAGAGTTTTCTTAAATTTATTGTTTCCGAAAAAATAAAAATGTTATAGAGAATCGTTTCTCAAGGTTAAAATTTATTACTTGAAGAAATAAAACAATAAAACAATTATTCTTGTTTTATAAACCAAGAATGAAAATTAAAAATGAAAAGAAAACAAAAAAATCTAGAGAATTGTTTACATAAAACTATAAAAATATAAACAAAATGGCGACAGGAAGTAACCTTCTGTTGTAAATTTACTTACTTATGTATGTGCTAGGGTGAGCATATATATGTGAGTGGTTGTGTGAAGGTGTTGGTGTATTTGTATCTTATTTTAAAATGGAGTATAAATAAATAAAGACTGACAAAAAATTGAGTTGTTTCGCTTATAAGATGTCATGTTTTAAGTCATGATTTTCATCTACATGTAGCATGTAAACATTGTAGCAGCTGTGTTAGTTGACACACATACATACACAGTCACATTTGCACCCACGTACACATATGCATTCTTTTAATATTTATAGAAATTTCTTTTAAAAGACCATAAGATCTACGTTTGAATGTCTCTGTGTGTGTATGAAAAGGAATACAAGAAGATACATAAATACTCGTCGTTCATGTTGCAATATGTTAAATAATACATGAACTTTTTATTTTATTTTTTATTTTTTTGCTTTGTTTTTCTTTTCATACGAAACTTTTACTTCAATGTTTTATTTCCTTCATTTCTTCATCTTTTACAAGAAATGTTTACTGTACTTGTCTTAAACATTTTGTGCGATATTTTTATAAATAGTTTTCAGTTCTTGTATTCCCCCTATAACATTGTTGAATACTTTTATTTGACGTTTATTTACATATATTTATACCCTACACCACCATAGGTGGTTGCGGTATTATGCGTTTGTGCTGATGTTTGTAACGCACACAAAAAATTATCGGACCCCCACCTTAAAGTATACCGTTCGACTCAGAATTACTTTCTGAGTAAATTTAACGATGTCCGTCCGTCTGGCTGGCAGGCTGCTTGTCCATGTAGAGGACATACAAATCCATTGGTCGATCTGTATTGAACTGAAATTGGAAATTTTAATTTCCTTAAGATGTTTGTTGTACGATTTATCTGTTTATTTCGAATTTTTACGTTTTTTGTTGACGCTCATGTTGCATATGTGAAAAGAGCGAATACTCTCTGCACCTGGGTGTTATGGGTGCCGACTATTGATGTAAACCTTGTGAACAAAGTACAGGTCCAAAAATTTTAAAAATATCTTAATGAAATTAGGCACGGACAATTATTTTGACACAAGGACGAAGCCTATTGAATTGGTTATGATCGGTCCATTATTTCGCCTAGCCCCCATACAAATGTCCTCCCGGAATAGGGGTTTAGTGGTTATAAATGCCATACATATGACAATATTTTAATGAAATTCGGTACAAAGAAGTTGTATAAGTGTTAATCTTTGTGCCAAATTTTATGAAGATCGGTCCATAATTATAGCTCCCATATAAACCCATCTTCCGGAAATTACATTAACGTGCACAAATCTCATATGAACGTTAGTATCAAGTTAATATTCGACACAAATAAGTTTTATATAAGTAGAAACAACATTGCCCAATGTTATGGGAATCGGTTCATAATTTACCATAGTTTCCATATAAACCCACTTCCGGGAATCTCCCTAAAACGCATAAAATCATATAGATATTAGTATCAACACATTGTTCTGTATTTGTATATTTTATTTTACATTTAGTAAAAGTGTTGGTCTACAATTGGCCACAGGTCTAATTAAGTCCCCTTCATACACAATGTAGTAGGATATAATATGGTCGGTCTTGACCGACTATAGTTTCTTTCTCATTTTTATTTATAACTTTTTATATAACATTATTGTAATATTTCTTTGTGTTTAATATCTTTAACATGTCAGTATCATATTAAAGACGTTGTCAGTCATGATAATGTCAATGTACTGAGATGAATATTCATTTGATTGTGTTGTCATATATAAAATTAATTGTTTAACATAAAATGAAAATAAATTCCCAGCAAAAACTTGGTAATGACATGTAGTTACGGATATAGTTACTTTGTAATGACAACATACATACTGTCATATGTCATATAACATACTGTCTGCATTATATAGAAGCTGTTTAGTAACTAATTATTTATAACCCGAGTGGTAATAATTATTTATGATCAGATTTTATTACTTATTTATAACCTAAAATGTAACTAGTTCCTATTGTTATTACTAAACATGACTTTAAAATGCTTTAAAATCAATGCGCAGTTTAACAGCTTAGAAGTAATTAGTTATTGTAATGACATCTAAGTAATGTATAGGGTAAGTAGTTGCCTCTAATGTCATCGCCGTGTTAAAATAATGAGTTATTCAGCTAATGTGTAAGTAGTGAAGAGCCATTATACCCAGCAAAAACTTCGCTTACCAAATAACGTAATTTGTAAGGAAGTCGGTATGAAAAACTGCTTCCATTTTTGGTGCTATAACTGATGAATTTTGTTCGAGATGTTCAAAATTAAATAAGTTTTTTTTTGGGTTCCAAAAGAGCTGTTTTAAATGTTTTTTTCCTATTAATTTCAATTAATTTTGTTTTCCAATTCAATTTAGTGTTCTTAAAGCAAAATTATTTTTTTCTAAATTGTTTTGAAATATGGACATAACTAAGTAATTATTTCAATACTATTCAATACAATACTACATTTGCGCTTGTATGTGTGAAACAGCATAAAACAAAATTGAATGAACGCTGCTCAGTTTTACACTGAAAAAAAAAAATCTTCAATCGCAGAATGTACGCCTAAACGCCTAAACATATGTTAACCTTAATTTTTGTTATTGACGACTTTATTTTATTTTGTTTTAAGAAAATTGGTTTTCTAGTAATTTACACTTCCTGTAAAAAAGAGTATGATGGCATTATTAAATGTTTACATATTTTTAAACACTATTGGATAATTTAGAATTACTTTTACTCAGGGTCTGAAGATAACAGTTATTTTTGAAGTTTTTTTAACAAAAACAAAAACAGCATTAACCATATATTATCCACTGTTATCATTATGAACTTGATTTTCATAAAATGTCATGCCTTTTAAATTTTCGATTTTTTTTTTTTTTTACAGAGAAACTACATTCGATACCATTTTTAAAGGCAATGAATCGTTCGTATTTATACGAATAGTTTGAAGAGAGTTATAATTTTCATGAATCATAAATATTAATAAAAATTTTGCTTTTAATTCCAAAATTTTAATTTTTCGTTGATCTTCCTTTAGTCTATCATAACCTATGTGTCAAGAGCGGTTTACCATTTTTCATCAAACATTTTGCTTAGTGTATTTTTTTAAGTTGCCTAGCAAGGTCTTGTTTCAACAAGTGTTAAAATACAACTGACTTGATTTTCTTTTAAAAAATTTGATGAGAGAGCAGTAGTCGAACGAAGTGGTGTAAAGTGTACATGTGAAGCAACATTGCGTAAGCAGATAAGAAATTTGCAAATACAAATCGTGTACACACTTTCTTCATATTTTTTTTTACAATTTAAGAAATCTTGCCTTTTTGTTTCATTACAAAAAAAAAATCCAATTAAATATTGTTTCTATGTCTGCAATGTACAGATCAGATAGAATATCGCCAAACACTTTTCTGAAATTTACTTTTATACTTAGAAGTAAATGATTATACTTAACTTCTTAATACTTATATAATTTAAATTTTTTAAACACACAAAATTTAGCAGTAAATAAACATATAGTACATAAGTATTTGCATTCTTGCACATGTATTTGTATTTGTACAAAAAAATCTTAAGGGGTATTCCAATAAAACATTTCAGTTTAAACTTCTCAAGCACTCTTACTCATCTTATGTCTATTTCTTTATTTATTTTATTTTGTCCTTGAGTGTCCTTTGAACTTGGTAGCTTTAAGTAGGGTTTACTCGTAAGCTTATTTATATTTTGTTAAAGGTCCTCTTTACAAACACAAAAAAATACAATGAATATTTATTTTCAGTAGCAACACTCTTACATTTGAAGACAATAAACCCACATTTATCCATTCGTTTGCACTATTCTACAAACATTTATACATATGTATATGCATCACATACATATACATTATGGTATAAAATAAAATGTTATAATATACATTCATTTATAGTGTGTTTTATTTCTTGTACGAGGGTAATTTTATACTAGCATCGTCAGTATCATCATTATTGTAACATTTTCCTATACCACCAATCACAAATAAACAAACATTCAGTGCATTTTGCGTCCGCAAATAAATAATGTTTCACTTACAATACACAGTGGAACATTTTGGAAATGACAAAGCTTCCTATAATCGATTTTATTTAATTAAGAACTATATGTGTCATATATTACGTTTATAAATACGTGCGATTATTGCAAATAAATAATTCACTGTTTATACGCATATTGCACAAATAATATATTTGTTGTGCCAGATGAGAAAAATGAAACTATTATCATCGAAAATTCTATGAACGTAAAAGGAAGTGGCAACGCTGTGCATTTTATTTGCAATTAGCTTCACTAATCACGATTATTTTTCGTAAGTTACTAACTTGCAAATGTGGTACTAACTCACTGTTTATACAGCAAAATTTTCATATCGCAATATTTTTTAATTACGAGTAAATGGTGGGTATAAAAGTAATAAGTTGAACTACCCAGCAAAAACTTGGTAATGACATGTAGTTACGGGTGTAGTTACTTTGTAATGACAACAACATACTGTTTGCATTACATAGAAGTTGTTTAGTAACTAATTATTTATAACCCTAATGTAAAAATTAATTATTTATTATCAGATTTTTAAAAATATTAGGGGTTTTCATACAATCAAATAAATGCGTCGTGAAGCTCATAAACGGTATAAATATACAACCTCGTAAAAAATTTGTCAATGTTTGTTCGAAAAATTATTTACACAATTTAAAAATATTTACGCCTCAATTTCTATGTGTGAATGAGTTCGTAAACTTTTATACTTGAAAAAGTCAAATTTGAAGAAAGAAAATTGTTTTATTTTTTAATTTTTTTATATTCAAATCGATAAAAAACATAGAACTAGAATAACGAAATTGAAAACTTATGTTATTTGCCAAAATTTACCAATTCATATATTTGAGGAAGGGATACATAAATGAAAGGCAAAATTTGCGTATGAATCAATTTGTAATATAAAATAGTTTATTTTTATTAAATTTTTGGTTGTTGTTAAGTTTTTTAAATTAAAATTTAAAAAATCTTTTTACAACTACAAAAAAATATTTTATATCCTGACATTTCATTACTTATTTATAACCTAAAATATAACTAGTTCCTATTGTTATTACTTATCATGACTTCAGTAATGCTTTAAAATCAATGCGCTGTTTAACAGCTTGGAAGTAATTAGTTATTGTAATGACATCTAAGTAATGTATAGGGTAAGTAGTTGCCTCTAATGTCATCACCGTGTTAAAATAATGAGTTATTCAGCTAATGTGTAAGTAGTGGAGAGCCATTATATTAGCTTCTTAACTCATTACATGGCAACCAAAGTTTTTGCTGGGTAAATTCATCGGTACATGATTTATAGTTTAAATCTAAATATAATATTTATAATTTAAATAAAAAATGTTCCTAACAAATTGCGTGATAGTTACTCGATCTGTAATTTAATATTGCTGATGCATAATTAGTCATAGCTTCCATGTAGTTATTATGACTTATACAATTTTAAAATAGCTGAAAAGAAGAAAAGTATTTTGACCGCTTTCCCGCAAAATGTGCTACAGTGCATATAGAATATATTATACATATAATATATTTACATATTCACACATATTCACACGTGTATAAATACATACGATTGTAACAAGACAGACATGTTAAATGTACATTTGTAGAGTACGAGGACGACTATGTGTTAAAATTGATTTCCGTTGTAAAAGTAAATTGAATTTGTGTATAGAACTGTAAATAACAACAAATATCTACAATTTTTATTACAACAATATACACAGTAGCGACAAAAACCAAAAGAGAAATACCAACAAAAAGGTGTCGATTCACTTTGTATGGATTTTATTGTTCATCAAAATGATCTTTGTAATGGGTCGTGGTATTTGTATTTAACACGACTTTAATTCAGCTCTGTTGATGCATTAAAATTTGTCAAGGTTTTCAAATATTTCATTATAAATTACATGAACAAATGGTGCTGTGCTGATGATGCAGTTGGCTTTATTTTATTTTATTTTATTTTTTCTATTCCTTTCTTTTCATACACGAGTATTTTGTGCAATCAGCAAGATCATGGTGAATTGGTTCATTCATTCATTCACAATTGAATGAATGAATGAATCAGGAAAAGCAAAAGAAAAAAATCAAATACATGATTATCGTATTTTTTTAGCTTTATTTCCTAATGTAATTTTTATCCTTTTAAATAAACATGTTTGATTGTTTTTTCCTCCTTAATGATTCAAATGGTATTTGTGTTTTTTGTTTGTTTTTGTTTTTGTTTTAAGTGAACATTGAAATGTGCTAATGGATTTAAATAGTTGGCCTTAATGTTAAAACATATTGGCATTTAATTCTAGTCATTGAAAAGCATAAAATCACATAAATATATATAAGAGTGTATGGGTTAAAAACACTAGAAATAAGCAAAGAGTACTTTAAATTTCCAAGGATTTCTTAAAAAAAAAATAGGCAGGATTATCCTAGGATAATGAGTTTTGATTTTAGTTCAATGAAAAAACTACTTTTGCATTAAAAGTATAAAGTTATTTTAAATTTTTTAATTAATGTCACAGACATGCCAAAGAATTTCATTCTTAACTTAACATTTTTTAAATTTTTAAAAAAAATTCATAAGATATAAAGCGAGAAGCAAATCATACGCATTCCATTAAGAATGTTTTATTCTCCATAAATACTTGAATGTAATCTACACAAGAATTATACTCACGGATCTATTGTTTTGTGAATTTATTACTCAAAATAAAATATACGCATAGTTCTCAATCTAAAAAGTTATAAATTATATTCCACGAAGTATAAGATGCGAAAATAAAACTACTTAAAATAAGCCAGCTTTTTGTTAAAAAATTTTTATTTCAATTATACACAGAAAAAATTATTACGGTCTTTTTTTCAATTAACATAGTTGTTTCAATTTGCATCGAAATTTAATCAATTTATTCAAGCAAAAAATGAAAATTTAACTATACTTGATTGATTTAATTAATTTATTAATTGGACATTTTTTTCTGTTTTGTATTTTTTACAATTTTTAGTAATTGATATAATCATTTTGGTGAGAGCTGCAAATTTAAACAAGTTTATAATTGAATGAATTATTTTCATATACTTATATTTGTTAATTGGTGACTTTTTTCTGTGTACTAAATTAAACGAATATTTTAGGATAGTTATACTGGTTGAAATTTATTAAAAATTACAAAAAATATAAAAAAAGTATTTATGATCAGCATGTATTAGCGTACTCCAAAGTAAAATTTGTGCTCTATCTAAACAATATGATGACAATGATTTTATTTTTTATTTTTTGTATTAATTTTAAACTAAAATATTATTATTGAAAAAACATTTTAGTATATTTCACATTCAAAAAATAACATACTAATTACTTTAAGGGCACAATCTCACAACCAATGAATAAGAATCCATAAATTAGAACAATAACAACCATGGATTAAAATCACTTCATTTACAGCTCATATCCAGCACATTAAAATATTAAATTCTATATATTTTTGACTTTTCGGGAAGTTCTTATTCAGCTGAGATGTTAATTACAAAAACTACTTTTTAAAGAAATATCGAATATAAATGTTTTCAAAAAATTTAAAAAATGTTAAGTTAAGAATGAATGTTAATTGAAAAAAAGACCGTAATAATTTTTTCTGTGTATAATTGAAATAAAAATTTTTTAACAAAAAGCTGGCTTATTTTAAGTAGTTTTATTTTCGCATCTTATACTTCGTGGAATATAATTTATAACTTTTTAGATTGAGAACTATGCGTATATTTTATTTTGAGTAATAAATTCACAAAACAATAGATCCGTGAGTATAATTCTTGTGTAGATTACATTCAAGTATTTATGGAGAATAAAACATTCTTAATGGAATGCGTATGATTTGCTTCTCGCTTTATATCTTATGAATTTTTTTTTAAATTTTACACTTTCTCTGCACTGGACGTTAGGACGGATGTAATTATGCCACCAAAATGGTTTAAAATGATATGAACGAGAGAGAAACTAAAGTCGGACAAGACCGGCTATATGATACCCTACACCATTGTATATGAGCCAAAAATTGGACCTGTGGCCAATTGTAGACCAACACTTTTACTAAATGTAAAATAAAATATACAAATACAGAACAATGCATTGATACTAACATCTATATGATTATATGCCCTTTAGTGCGATTCCCGGAAGTGGGTTTATATGAGAGCTATGGTAAATTATGGACCGATTCTCATCAAATTTGACAATGTTGTTTATATGGAAGCTATGGTCAATTATTGGCCGATCTTAATGAAATTTGCTATTAAGATTAAAACCTATACAAAACTTCTTTGTGCCGAGTTTCATTAAAATATTTCTATATTTAAGGCATTTATGACCACTAAACCCCTATTCCGGGAGGGCATTTGTATGGAGGCTAGGTTAAATAACGGACCGATCATATCCAATTTCAATAGACTTCGTACCACCTATGGTGCTGTAGGGTATAAAAATATATATGTATGTGATTCACTATTATTACCGAAATAGGTTTGCAGATTTTCATAATGATATCTCAATTGATTTCTATGTTATTAATAAAAATTACTTAAGTTACTTAAATAATAATCAATAACTTGGAAATGTTTGATCTTAGGGTTTTCATTTTTTTTTTTAAATTAATTGATAATTTATTGCAGATCACAGAAAAATATAACTTTTATAGTTCTAACCACTACTTATGAAATTGTGGACCATTTTTTGTAACCCTTTCGTTAGAGATTTGATAGTTGCTTCAGTCATTTTTTTTTTTTGGAACAGTGTGCACATCTTCTTTTAAAATCTTCAGCATTTTGGGACACCTTTTTTGTGCTCTTGATTTCACTTTTTACAAGAGCTCAATATCTCTTCACTGGTCTAAGCTATGGACAATTTTGAAAATTTACCTCCCTTGGTAAAAATACTATGTTATTGTTTTGGTACCACTCCAGAGTTTTCTTACGGTAGTGAAATGATACCAAATGAATCCAAAAATATGTGGACATGTTGTGCTCTCTTATGAAAGGAAGAAGTTTTTTTTGCAAATATTCTTTTATGCATATTTTGGTATTTATAGATCCGAATGTATCAAATGACTTTCGTGTTTTGCCGCAACTGCAAAGAGCTTGTTATACCAGCAATTTTTTAGGAAATTTTTTCTGCTTTTGGATCCTAAACTTATCTTGAACATTGCCTCGAGCATTAACAACAAAAAGTTTTGACACATAAGCTGCGAAAATTCTGCCAGCACATACGTTTCTTCATCAATTATACAACTTGAGTATTTTTGTATGAAATTTGGTTTTAATTTCCGTGTCCTATTCTTGGCTTCTAAATGTTTGGCAGAATTCCTGTTTGGAACTTTTTGGACTTTATATTTTATCATCTCTGCAATAGATTTAAATTTTCGCTCCAAATAGTAGAAGCACTGAGATAACTGAGCTGCTTTTCTACCAGATGTGTTTGGAGTTCCTTTCAATATGCTTTCAATTTTCTGGCCTTCCCAATATAATGTAGTTCTTTTTTTTTTCTTTCCGAACCAGGTTTCATATCAATGATTAAATTCTCCTGATACTGTTTAATAACATTGGAAACCGTTTGACGGCAGAAATTTAATTCTGTGGCCAATTATTTGTAGGACTTATGTGGATTTTTTGGAATTTTTTTTAATAACTTGTAGGACGTAAATCTTTTTCGTCACTTATTTTGATGAAAATGACAAAAAATTCACATGGTTGTTATTCAAAATAATAACTGACGTATTTTTCCATGATAACTAGATCAAAAAAAAAAAAAAAAATCAATATTGATTCCAAAAAAAGTTATGAGGCTAAACGTGTGTTAATATTTTTTCCATGCCACTCCTTATTTTCTCTAATACAAACAAATTCATTAAAAATTTTAAATTTAAAGATAATCTGCTAAATATAATGCAAATAGGTTTTGTTATGGAACATATTCTCAACATTACTGCGGAAAAAAAAATTTTATGTATTATTAAGGCAATATTGCTATGTAATTTTTCAAATCATTTTTATATAGAAAAATATATCGTTAGATATCCTTCTCAAAAACAAATAAAAATATAATAAGTTACCGAAATTAAGTTATCCTCCAAATTAAAATATTCAAAAGCAATGAATTCAATACAGAAAATATAATAAACGTGTTTTTTTCACTTTTGTTCAAAACCGCACTTAGTTTACCTTTGAAATGATATTTGTAGTATATAACCTTTTTAATTTTTATTTTTTTTTTTTTCAAATACCAAAATGGCATAGTCGTATAGTTCATTGAAAATTATGAAAAATTACTTTTTCGCAGTTGTCAAAAAAGTTCACCCATAAAATATGGTAAAGTTTGAAATTCAATAATCCCAAAGTAACAGCGAAGCAACATATAAGCAAAACATGATATTAAAGTAGTACGGAACGTTTATCCATTTTGCAAAACAACGTGCACGTTAAATTTTAAATTTATGTCACATTTTTCACATTACTATTTACTTAATTAATAAAATATTTAAATATTCTTATTTAATATAAATGTACATTTTTGGGCAGTTTTTAAAAAATCGCTTTTGTGTTTTATTCCAAAATGACCCGAAAAAATTGTTATCGTAAATAACACAACATTCTTCATCGCGTGATGCTAGTTCCAAAATTTGGTTACAGCCCTAATGTGCATATTTATGCACACACCTGCTCAAAATAATAGATAGACCTTATGGAATGATATTAAGGAGACGATAACTTTAGAAAATTTTTCAAAAATACTTCGAGCTTTTTTCTTTTAGTAAACAATTTGATCTGGCAATGTTACTTTGATGAAAAATATCGCAAGTATATGCATAAAAATTGATTTACTCATACTTTTTCGATTAAAACATCAAAAATTGTTGCTAATAATAATAATAGATACAGTTTCTTTTTGGATTTTTAGTGAAATTTGAAATTTTTGGGAAATCGTATTTTTGAGAAATTATGAAGTTTTGCAGAATTTTCGTATTCTTGTGCAATATTAACTATAAAGCACCAAATATTAAAAATTTATTCTTCTAGACAAATATGTTTGAGTTTTTTGTCTAATTTGTTTAACATGCAACATATTTTTTTTTAAGGCAACACAGCTAAAAAAAAAAAAAAAACATCTGACTCATTTATATATTTTTCCGAATAGAGCACAAAAGAAGGCAAAAGACAAAATAAAGTCAACCATTTTTACCAGAAAATTTCGGCTACAAGTGTAGTTAGATTTGATTCTTATTTGGTAAAATAAGCTAATTTTTAATTATTTTACACAACTCTAAGAATTTGCTTTTTGTAATAAAAAATGTTATTTCCATTTTTTAAACTTTTTTTTAGTAAATTTTGTTAAATTTCTCATATAATTTTAGTTAAAATTTGTTAGTAATAAAAATTCAATTTCTCATAAATTTTTAGTTTTCCTTTTTATAAATTTTCATTTCTTTGAAATTATAAACAAATATAATTTGAATATGTGAAAAAGCTACAAAAACTTAAATTTTAAAATTCAATTTTAAATTCTAGCAAAATTAAATTTTAAAAATTTTGATATTTTAAATTTTAATATTAATAAAATTAATAAAATGATGGTATGCATAACATATTTAATTTTTTATCTTTTATATTAAAAATGTAAAAGATTACCTAAAAATTTTACAAATTAAGTATTTAATTCAACCTGTATCGGGACTAATCCAAACAATTTATTATTATTTTTTAAAACTAATTTAAACTTTTCATATAAACAAACAATAAAAACTATGTTTTGCTCAAGTTTCAAAATATTTTTTCTTCACTACATTTATATAAAATTATACAAATAATTCGTGATTTTATTTAAAAACTCTGGCATTGTTTTAATAAATAAAAAATATTACAACACGACCTTTACAAAATATTAAATGTTTTTAATAAAATTGTAATGCAACAAAATAATATTAAACGTATTGCAATTTTATATAAAACTTGTTGAGGTTTTAATAAGTATATTTTTCTCATATATGTAGCTAGCGTGATATTATTTGAAAAAAGAAAAAATAAGTATTTCCTTCAACATAACAAAAGTTATAATATATATGAATCATTCATATGTGTTTGTAGAAATGGGTCCCATGAAATTCAAACAGAAGAATAAGTTTTACTTCAGCATCAAAAAAAAAAAAAAAAAAAAAATATATATATATATATATATTTATAAATGTTATTGCATGAAAACATTTTGTATGTGTTGCAAGTTAAGTTTATATTTTCGATGTACTATCCTTTTAAATAAATATACTCATACAGAAGTATAGTGGCAGAACTTATTAATTTCACCAGAAAAGTATGCAGCACATAACTTTTAAATAATATTTCCAGGAAACAGGTGAATGGTGTTAATCCTCTACATCCAGCTGTACAGGTATAACCACTGTGGGATAGTCATTTTTGCCACATACAATTTAAGAAAAAAGAAACTAAATTTTAATGTACAAATGTAGTAGTAAAATTTTTATAAGAATTTTTACTTTTTAAAATTTTATGTTTTTCAAATTGTTTTGCTTTAAGCATAATTTAATTTTAGTATATTCATTAATAGTCGCTCATTTCACAGGTCTTAAATATTAATTACTAAAAAATTTGGTTTTAATATAACAAAGGGGGTCTAAAGCAAAAGCTTGTGAGAACCGCTCCTCATTAAAATAAGTTTGCGATTGTTTTATGGAAATCCCCCTCAACTATGTTTTATTTTTAAACAAAAGACGAAATGTGGTTCTTTTGCACCATTTTAAATAAGTAAATACTAAATAAATTTGGGTTAAACAGGAAAATGCTTAACAAAGTATGTCACACATATTGTATGAGTATATGTGTAAAATTTATTTTGTTCTTTTAAACATTTAAATCCAATTAAGTTTTAGACAACAAAATAACAATTTTTGTTTTAATTTTTTTGCTTTGTTGATGTTTACAAAAATATCAAAAAAGTTATAAAAAAATACTTTTTTTTTTTAACGGAAATCCTTATAAGAGAATATCGTCGGTATGCTGACGAAAAGTTCAATGTATTTTTTGATAACTTTTTAAGAAAAACAAAACGCTTTATTTTTCAATTAACAACATTTGTTTAATTTTGAAGATACATATATCAATATGTATCTCCTCATCTACTGGTTAGATCGAATTGAAATATACAGGAGAGTTACAAAAGAGGAAGTAAAAATTGTAAACTTCCAGCACAAAAAGCTTTAAGAGCTCCTAACTTATTAAATTTAATGAAGATTTTGATTAGAAAATAGTCAGCAAAATACATAGTATAAAGGGTTGTTTTCTTAATTTTAGTTATAACGTAATTATTCAAAAAATGTATATTCTACAAAATAAATTTATTTTAAAATGAGGTAAAATAAAAAGTATAATTAATAAGCATGATTTTATTTATATTATTTTGCTGATATTGAAATTATTTTATTGTGTACATCATAATACCAATTTTTTCTTGTAATAACGTTGCAAATCAACGAGTCACCAAAAACATTGGAATATTTTTAAATTTTAAAATCATTATATCTTACATTGATAAAACTAAATCCTGATAATTTAAACCCTCTTTAATATAAACAGTTTTTTCTTTTTGTTTTTCTCATTTATACAAGCACCATTTTTGTCAATATGTCCAAATATTTTTGCATTAATTTAATAATGTTCATACAAGTATAAAAACCCATTAACCATTTACGTTGACTCTCAAACTCAAAGATCTTAACAAACTTTTTAATTTTCCTGTTAAGTGCGCAATTATTTACGAGAATATTCATCCCTTCAATTTTTTATATCATAATATTTTGTGTTGCACTTATTTTTCTTCGTGTTAAAAACATAAACATAATATGTAAAGGACTGACTATAGAATGGTTTGTTATGGTTAAGAAATGCAATTTAATAAATTGCAAAATGAGGGTAAAAAGTTAAAAATTTAATCAAAAATATGAAAAACTTATGAAGCCAATGTAAAAAAAAATAACTCTTCTTTCTGCTCCTTTTGTATTATCACGTTTACACGCAAGATTACTGCAAATAAAAATAATATATTGATGCAAATAAAAAACTCACTATTCACAAATTACATGAAGGCCTATATTTTTTGCCGGATCGGAAAAATACTGTTATAATTGAAAATTCATCAAACGTAATATGAAGTGCAAATGCCCTAAGTTTTATTTGCAATCAGTTTCGCTAATCACGATCAGTTTTCTTGAGTTACTAACTTGCAAATAAAATATTAACTTACCGTTTATACGAAATTTTCATATCGTAATACATATTTTTAATTGTGAGTACCAGGTGCGTATAAACGCTACATAAAATGGTTACTAATTTTAATTTAAAAAAATAATTTATAAGTGGTTCTTAATAAATGGTGTACAATCCATTACTGGACATAAACTTCGGAATAGTATAACATTTTGTCGTCGGCTGAAGCAACTTAGTCGCCTCCAGGATCTACTTACGGATCCACAAATTTTAAGTAATAAGACGTTTAATTTACCCCTTCTGAAGGTTAAAATAATTTTTATCTTTATACCTATATTTATTTTCCTTTTAACTTAAGCAAATTTATTCATAAAAACATGCCAAAAACATGTATTTGGTATAGTCCGAACCTACACCTACATTTTTAATATTTTTGAAAGTCGTGAAATATATAACACATGTGCATAAAATAAACAATATTGAATTGCTACAATAGAAAATAAAAAATAAAAAATATTGGGAATGTAACAAAGTATTATTAGTTAATTTCACTAATGGTGTTTTTGATTGTAATTAACCGCATTTACTACAGTTTTGGTAGTATAATTAAACCATTTTTGTCCGCTGAAACCTTTTTCCGGGAGGATATTTGTACGAGGATTGCGTAAAAATTCATAACCAATTATAAGTTTTGTCCTTGTGCCAAACTTTTAAGAGATTTATTCAGATATGTATTCTTCAAGTCGCAATCTGTATTTGCTTACAAGGTCAGTATAGACCCACAGCCAACGTTATTCTGAATCTATCGGTATATTAAAAGATGCGCTACAACATAAGAACAAAAACACACATAAAAGAAATAATGCTTTTATACCCTACACCACCATAGATGTTTGGGGTATTATGCGTTTGTGCTGATGTCTGTAACGCACAGAAAAAATATTCGGAACCCCACCTTAAAGTATACCGTTCGACTCAGAATCACTTTCTGAGTCGATTTAACGATATCCGCCCGTCCGTCTGGCTGGTTGTCTGTCCATTTAAACCTTATGAACAAAGTACAGGTTGCAATTTTGAAGATATCTTGATGAAATTTGGCACGAATAGTTATTTTGGCACAAGGACAATTGAAATTGGTTATGATCGGTTTATTATTTCATCTAGCCCCCATAAAAATGTCCTCTCGGAATAGGGGTTTAGTGAAAATAAATACCTTATAGCAGTATTTTAATGAAATTCGCTGCAAAGAAGTTTTGTATAAGTGTCAGTCTTTTTGCCAAATTGCAGCAAGATCAGTTTATAATTGGTCATAACTCCCATATAAATCCCTCTTCCGAAAATCACTTTAACGTGCATAAATCCCATACAAATGTCAGTATCAAGTTAATATTCAACACAAATAAGTTTTATATAAATAGAAACAATATTGCCAAATTTTATAAGATTCTGTCCATAATTTACCATAGCTCCCATATAAACCCATTTCCGGGAATCGCCTTATGTGCATAATCATTTAGATGTTAGTATCAACGCATTATTTTGTTTTTATATATTTTATTTTACATTTAGTAAAAGTGTTGATCTACAATTGGCCACAGGTAAAATATAAGTCCCCTTTCCGAATTTTTATGCTCATACACAATGGTGTAGGGTATCGGTCTTGACCGACTATATCTTTTTTCTCGTTTATAAGTATTGTATATATATTGCATTCATATATCGTGCCAAACTATAAATAATTCTTAATGAGCTGCATAATTGATGGTAGTTATTGGTTCACCAGGTTTTGTGGTTTTGGTTTCAGGTTAATTTGCATTTTAAAGAGAATGACGAAGGTAGACTTTTTTATATTGTTTGCCTGTTTAATTAAGCATCTCAATATACTAGCCAACATTGTAGAAGTGAAATCAAATTCGATTTACTAATTTATTAATTTTGTTTATGTAGTACACAATTTGTAATTGATAAGCAACCATTAACTTGTCTTTTGGTACGTATGTGCCTTATGATTAATATTGTTTTTAATAAAAGCTCACAAGCTCTTGCATCGCGACGCACTTGAGACGTTACAACTTGAAAACGACCCACAGGTATTTTGGAGTAACAAATTAACTGCATCCTAAGAAACTAAATTTTTTTTAAATTTGGCAATTTTAATGTCTTTCTTAAAATACGTATGATGAATTTCAAGTTTGTATTAAAATAAATAAGTAAATAAATAAATAAACGTCATACTTTCTTAATTTTATATCAAATGTTATTTCTTAACTTCGAAATATTTTATAAATATGAAAAAATAAATATGTGTTATCCATCTTTAAAGAAATATTTTTAATTTTATGTTCAAACAAAAGTACTTCGCGACCCCTAACAATCTTTGTACGGACCCCCACTTGAGAACCGCTGCCTTAGACGATGAAAAAAATAAATAATTTATTTAATATTATGGTAAATTTGAACAAGAATTTTTAATTTTTATTGTTTCACTTGTGTTTTTCGTTTTTAAAGTTCATTTATAAAAACGCATATTTAGCACTGGTTTTGTTGCTTTAAACACTCCTATATTCGTTAATAATAGAATAAAATATTTATTCTGTTTTGGCTGTGGTGGTACTCAACAGTCTGAGGAAAAGTTTTGTTTCCAAAATAAAAAAAATCTATACAAACTTAGTAGAAAATGATTTCAACAGAATACAATAGATAAATTCATTATATTTAAGTAATATTTTGTGGCATGTCAAGGACACATTCTTCAAGTTCTTCTTTTGTTTGTTCTAAAAAAAAAACAAAAAGAATGAATGGCATACAAACCAAAAAAGACTTGTACAAAGACTAATAGATATTATATACAGATATATTTTTGTGCTTAAACATATGTTTGTATGTGTATGTGTATGTCTATATAAGTATTCTATATATATTAGACTAACCTAGAGATACAAACGTATATTTATCTACAATTTTATATTGTAAAATTAAACAAACGCCCAAAAGTCATGTTGTTATTACAATGATTATTTTTATTATTTGCATATTATATCTATAAAAGCTCACATACACACATACACATGTTACACAAAGGCACACTTACAGAAATATATAAAAATTATTTAAAGATTCAAAATAATCCGAAAGTCATATGCAAATAAATGTTTGTTATAAAATCAAACCATTGTATTCTGCCATTATTTAATGAAAATTAAATATTTTATCATTTATGAATTTCTTTTATTTTTATTTTACATAATTTTTCTATTAAGGCGCCGCAGCGTAAAATAAATCATATCTGTTAATTAGAAACTTTTATTTTTTCGTTCTGTAATAAAAACATTGGAAAGTAAAAAGAAATTGGGTTTTCTTATATTTTAATAAACCCTTAACTGCCTTCACACCGCCATAACATGCCTTCAAATTTATCTATCTTCACATGTATATAAAATACTGATAATTGTTTAAATGCAACAATATGTATATATAAGTCAATAAATTAAAAATTTTACTTTTATCAGTGACATGATTCATAGCAAGAAAAGGATATTATTATTATTAAACAAACTCGTGTGTAAAAACTTTTTAGATTTCACACAGCATCGCATTAATAAACTTTATCCTAATTACATAACCTATTGTTTATTACTTACCCCCAAGTATTATTTCAGTTGTACATCGGCTTTTGTGTTGTCAATATTGTAATTTATTTAGAAAAGTAACCAAATTGGATCATAATACTATTTTCATTTAAAATTTTTAATTTTTATTACATAAAAATATCAATTTAACAACGAAAAATACGTCTTCCTAAAAGAGTTACTTAAGAAAATTTTGTTAAAGTTACAAATTTGAAAAAATTTCCAATATTTATAAAATTTAACTTTTTTTTGCTGTGTCTATGATGACAGAAAAATGTATCAGTCTAATGTCATTTAATGAAAAGCACAACAATAAAAATAAAAAATCATAATGAAAATAAAAATGAAAAACACTATTGTTTATGTGTGTAGATGTATTCAAGTGTATTGGTGCTTAATAAATGTTGCCGTTGGCATTGTTTATTATTTAAATTATGGCCACAGCAGGTGTTGTTGACAACTGAGCAAATATTTCTTTGTTGTATTAATTTGATGCAAAAATTTCGTGGTAAGCGCGTATTAAATTGTTGAATTATAAATAGCGTTTATTTCTCCACATCAATCATAGTATATACAAATATATTGTTATATTTATTTACTAATTTACGTTAGAGAATCACTATAAAAAGTTTCTCTACGAATGTGTTATTAGTAAGTTACTACTCAAATCATACATTTTTATGTGGAGATTACAAAAAAAAAAAATAAACAAATCTGCGCTTATTATTCAAAAGTATATAAGAGACCTGTTTCAAGAATCTTCAAGTCTTCAAAAATATACAATATATGGGCAATTATCAAAAATTTTTGATTTTAGCCCTTCAAAAAAATATATATATATATTTTTTTTGATGGCACATTAAAATCCTTTTGTATACATATAAAGTGACTAGAATGCATGTAGAATCAGTTCGCGTTAATCATTTCATGTGAGCGGTGCAAAGGTTATGGCGGTTTTAAGTTGAACTCATAAAAATGTTTACAAACTAGAAGTTTATGTACAATTCTTGTCAAAATTACACGTAATATCAAAACCTACTGAGTTATTCAAATAAAATTTATGATATTTTCAATGTTTGATGGTATTAGTGTAGAATATTTCAGGGTTTCCTAGTAAAATTTTAAAAATTATCTTTTCAATAAAAATCGCGATTTTTTAAATTTTGTGGAAAATTTGGATCGAATTTAAGTTATTTCTCCATATATTGAATGAAAATATTTTTTATTAGAGTTTATCACAAAGAAATGCTATTTCATAAAGTGATCCTTTTTTAACACAAGTAAATATTTTCTGGTCCATAAAATGTTAATCTCCCAAAATTTTTGATACGCCTCCGAATTTTTGTTAAGCATAACAAACACTTACTAATTATGTCAATTATACTTAATTTCATTCTGTCCACACGATGTGCCTTAGCGAAATGTGTTTTGACAAAAGTGTCCCTTTTTCAACTATTAACGACATTTGACTTAAATTTATGATCCCAATCAATTATATTTATAGCCACTCTTATATCCATGTATCTAATATTTGTTTAAGTTGCAATTTTCTATATAAAAATACAAAAACAAAAAGTGAAATTTTTGCATAATTTTCAAAAAGTCCATAAAATTCTTGTATTAAATTTTTTTTAATGCTCCTCCGATTTTGTTATGTTAAATGACAAAAAAAAATAAGTTCACGCAGTAATCCAAGCAATTCCATATGAAAATGTGCCTCGCGAAAAACTGACCTTTTGAAAAATTTTCGGTCTTGTTTTCAAACTTTGAGACTATATACTACGTTGACTATTTCGGGCACATCAACAAGATATAGCGCAAAATACGCACAATTACAGCAAGTATCAATCCTTATCCAAAATTTTGTATTCAGTTGAGGGGCGCACAGACCGCGCCCAAAAAACTGAAAAATTTAAAAAACCAAAAAATTTTGTCATCAAAACTTGACTACCCTGTATTTAGTTGTTGAACAAAGATAGTGCGGAATTTATCTGTAAAGTCCGAATAGTTTACTTATGATAGAGTAAGATCAAAAAGTATAAACGCGCGAACAAACATTGTAGAAGAATGGTAAAAATTTAAGTAGTTTTTATCAGTTTTTCTATATTCTTAAACTTTGAACAACAATCGTGGTTATAAAAATAAACCTATTGTGCTAAAATGTTACACTCTATTAGTTTCAAGTCTTGTGAGTTCAGATCTGTAACTAATTTGTTTAAAATATCATTACCACAAAACTTATTAAGGATTTAAGTCAGTTTCAGCCAGGTTAAAAAATTTTGATAACGGCCCATATACTTTAGTTTTAAAATAAAAATTTTTTAAAATAAAGGAGCCTACGTAAACTTTACCATTCATTAATCTCAGCATTCATATATAGTCGTGCAATAAAATGATTTCCGAAATTTACGAAAATGGACCTGCTGCAATTTCTGGACCGATCCATATAAAATTACTGAATATGTTTCCTGCTTATATTAAACTTATTGGCATCAAATGGTAATGATACTGTGCGATTTTTCGCGAGTTAAAGTGATTTTTGAAAGTGGGCCTTATATGGGAGCTATGCCTAATTGTGGACCAATCTTGCACTTCTATTTATTTTCGTATAGATCTTATTCGTACCGAATTTCATTGAAATAGTGAGATAAATAAGACATTTGTTAGCGTTAAAGCCCTTTTCCGAGGAGTATATGTATGGGGGCGAGGTGAAATAATGGACCTATCATAACCAATTTCAATAGCGTTCGCCAAATTTCATCAAATTATCTTCAAAATTGTGACCTTTACAAACCACCTATGGTAGTATAAATACTGAACATCTGCATCAAAGCATTTGCTTTTCAATTCATAGTAATGTTTTTTAATGCATGCTCTCACATTACTGCTAAAATAAAAAACATAATAATACAAAACATAAAAAAACAAAACACGTTATGTTCTCTTTTAGAAATTATTACTTATAAGAGATTTTTACAAAAACAATAATGTTAAATAAAAAACATCAAATCAAAACTGTGAATTACTGTCACTCCCTTACATTTAATATGAAAAAATGCACAGAACGTAATAATTATGTATCTAAAAAAAAAAAAAAAAAAAAAAAAAAAAAAAAAACAGATAATAATTACGTTTGCTTTCATTTCTTCGCTCAGAAAATTTGATTATTTTTTATTTTAATTATATTTAATTATATCTAAAATTAAATATAATTTATTATATTTCTGATATTTTTATTTACTTTTAGTTACATATCTATATTATTTAAATTTTTTTAAAATTTAATATTTCCTTCACTTCAAATTTTGTAAACAAAAAACAAACAAATGACAGTATTGCATTTTTTTGCCTTTTTACTTATGTATAATTCAATTCCAAAAAATTTGTTGCTAAAATGTTTTTATGACTTTCTGAACAATTGATTTTGTCCCCTGCGATTAATCCGCTTTTAGACAGTAAAATTCATTGGTGTATAGTCTCCTGCCGCTCCCAATCGGTCACCATTGAGCGTATTAGCAATTGGCACTTTACTGTCTCTAAGGTAAGCGGTAAGAAGACGAAAAGAGGAATCAAAAATTTTTAACTGACTCATTGTAACCAGTAAACACTTTGTAGCCGTTAAAGTGACTGTGTATGTAAAAAAGGGCCACCTTTTGGTAATTGAAGTGCCTATTTGTCATTTTATTGATCCTTCGGTAGTCCTGGAGGTGATTGTGTGTGCAAAAAAGTGACACTAGAAAGTCGTTTAGGTGGCAATAGACTTCCTGCTAGGACAAGCCCGTGTTAAAGTGACTAGTCACGTAGCTAATAAAGTGACTAGTGGTACCCTAATGTAGTCGGTTATGTAACTTGTACGCAACTGCCACCATTGACTTCAGGGTTTCTTTTTGTTTTGTTTTCTTTGTCTACGTTTCATACGTACGCACACACAGAGAATTGATTTTAAGTTTAAAAACAATAACAGTCAACAATTGAAAAGAAAGAGAATGAATTAAAATGAGTTACAAATGAATTGATGCAGATGTTCATTAAATTCACTAATTATTAACAATACAACGCACTCTGTATACTTAGTTCTAAATATCCATTGGAATTCTGTAAATAGAACAAACAATGCAGCAGAAAAGAACAAAAAAATACAGTTCTGCTTTCAATGCAAACAGACGGTTGGCTAGTGGAGAGAAACAACGGTTCGTACAGCGCCGGAAGATGCTTTCCATTTTGCTAATGTCTAAAATATATTTTTCACTGTATTCTTCATTTATATTAACTCGAGCCTGAATAAATTAAATAAGGTGCACAGAAAAAAGTAAAAATGGACTTCAATTACGAAATTTGTAGTATTAATTAATTTTTAATTGATTTTGCTTCAATCATCAAAATGATAATATTAATAACTAAAATAATTGATATTATTATTACATCTTTTCCTTAATAGATGCAATGAGCTGAAAATTTACTTAAATTTGTTTGTATAATTTTTCTTTATATTTTGTTAGCAGCTGTCAATTTATTAAAAAACCAAAACTGTAAACCAATTAGAAAATTAATTATATTAATAAATCATATACATTAAATTCTAATATATAGTTAATTAATAATTTTATTAAAAAATTATTTGAAATATTTTTTTCTGTGTGCATAATACCAGAGTGTTTTATAATCTCGTCAAAAATAAAAAACTTTTATTTGCCAAGTAATGAACAAAAATTAACTTTTTGTTTTTCCAAATATTTTTCAATTTAATTAAATTTGTTGTTGATCTGTCAATTTTTATGAAAATTTAAATAAAAACCAATTATTAATTGAATTAAATATTAATATAATATGGAATATCAAAT
Organism: Protophormia terraenovae; assembly: GCA_951394005.1. NCBI lineage: Eukaryota > Metazoa > Arthropoda > Insecta > Diptera > Calliphoridae > Protophormia > Protophormia terraenovae. The sequence goes on from OX596077.1 coordinate 68,908,128, forward strand.
TAGTTTAAAATTTTAATTGAGTAATTTTTCTGTGTATGCACCAATTAAATATTAAATACTTTATACTAAAATATACGAGAACTAATTAGTTGATCAACTTTATAAAATATTTAACAACTTTTCGACTTAGTAGTCTATTTATATAAGAGATTTCTCATTTCAACCATAGCAAACTGGAAATGAATGCTAGAAGAAACCATAAAAAGTGTTACTCGCATTATCTTAAAATTTTAAATATTTAAAGTGTAAATAGCAATATTATGTTTTCAAGAAGATTTACACCTTAGATAGTATTTTGATTGAAAGTGTAATTATGTAAGAGAGTATTATTAACAGCGTTGCCAGTTTAGTCTTTTTAAGGCTAAATTTAGCCTTTTTATTTTGCTTTTAGCCTCAAAATTTTAGCTTTAGTTTCTAGCTTTTTTCCTAGCATTTTTTGATTCTTAACATAGTCTTAAAAATGCTAAAAATTTTATAATTTTATTTTTACAGAATCATCAATTTAAGCATTGTTGTGTATTAATTTGCACAAAAAAATCGAAATTATTTATATTTAACTAAAATTCGCCTGAGGCGCTTCATTCCACAATAATATTATTATTTTTTAAGAAATTATATTAGCCATAAAAACCATTTATGTTATATTTATTTAATGCACTTATATATCTTTCAGAAATACTAAAAACTAATGACAACAAAAAAATAAATGCGTTTTTAAATAAAAAAATAGATAAGTTTTTTTTGTGGCTTTATTTTTTGGGGCATTTAGAAACTAAATTAGACCTTTTTTAAAGTCTAATTTAGTTTCTTTTTTTTTTCTCAAGTCCTAGCAACACTGATTATTAATAATGAAATTTTAAGTTAATTAGCATTCTTAAAACATACGAGTTCCAAAATTTTTTGGAAATTTGAATTGTAAAAACTTGGCATTGGGTTATTGCAAGAAGTTTATGAAACTGATTTTGTAAAACCTTAGGTCCTTCTGCACAACTTTCGTCTAGATTCGACCATTGCCTTAAAAGTTTACGTTCTATGTAACTCGTTAGTTATAATTCAAAAATAGTTCTCGATACATTTATTTAATTTTTAATGAGTTATAGCCATTTCAGCAGATAAAAAAAATGATAATAATAATATTGCTAAACATTTACAATTCTTAACAATTATGTTTTTAAAAAACTTTTACCAATCATTTGAAAAACTTCAGTACTTTTATATTCAATATACACAAACCTATTTCCTCTTTAATATTTTCAAAATACAACAAAAATTTCAGTTGACCCATATTAATGACGAGTAAAAGCAAACTCTTCATATTACGTGTGTAAATGCAGAATTGCATAAAAATATTTTTTCTGACATCATGTGCATTGTGGTTTTCAAATAAAAAGCCACATTTATTGCGTTCATATTAATGTCAACTCCAGTTGCAAGTCAAATAATATTTTTGCAAAATATTTTACTTAAATAAAAGTAAATTTATTTATCGTTCGCTTATATTTAAAAAGGGATATATGCAAAACACCAATAGTTCAGGAGAGAATAAAACAAGCGAAAAATTATATTCGGCCATGCCGAATCTTATATACCCTCCACCACTGAGGCAGTATTTTTATCAGTTTTTATATAGGAAAAATTTTTCGGAAAGTGGTGTTTTCTAATTTACTTATTAATTTCTGGGGTCCATAATAGTGTAATGGTATGAACTTTTGTATTGTATATAAAATATTTTTACAAATTATTATGTAAAAATCTGTAAAAGTTGATTATCTTGGTAAATGAAAGTATATTTTTCATAAAAGTAAAAAAAAGAAAACTTAATAGTAGTGAGCCAAATGAATGAAAATTTGGTTTCACAATATCCGTGTCAATTTTGCATAATTTTCAAAGAGTCCATACAATTTTTGTATTAAATTTATTTTCAATGCTCCTCCGATTTAGTTATGTAAAATGACAAAAAAACTAAGTTCACGCAGTAATCCAAGCAATTTCATAATTAAATGTGAATGTGCCTCGCGAAGAACTGACTTTTTGAAAAATTTTCGGTCTTGTTTTCCTAACTTTGAGATTATCTACTACGTTGACTATTTCGGGCACACCAACGTGATATAGCACAAAATACGTACAATTACAACAAGTATCAATCCTCATCCCAAATTTTGTATTCGGTTAAGGGGCGCACTGACCACGCCCAAAAAACTAAAAAAATTTCAAAAACTAAAAAATTTTGTCATCATAAGTTTATCACCCTGTATTTAGTTGCTGAAAGTCTGCACAACAACAAAGATGGTGCAGAATTTATGAACAAAGTCCGTTTGCTTTACTTATGATGGAGTAAGATAAAAAGTACAAACGCGCGAGCAAAAATTTATCAATTATTTCCGCAAATCTTTACTTACCTCAAATTTATATTAAACGAGCTGTAGACCCGCAACTTCGTTAACGGAAATTTTTTATAAAAACCATATTATATAATAAATTTAAACTAAGATTCTTTACTCCCTTGGGAACATTTTTAATAATGGTGTTATGTCAACAATAAATAACAATTTCACTTTAATTTCAGGTTTCTAATCTTAGAATAACGAAAAATAAATATCAGAATTACGAAAAAGTATATTAGAATAAAGAAAAAGGACCGCAAAAGCCATTTTAAGGTTTCTAATTCACTTACGACCTTACATCTACAATTTTATGTTTCTAAGGATAAAAATTGCAGAACATTCAAGAAGTACTATTAGAAAAACGAAAAGAGATTCCACAAAGTCTCTTCTTGTGAATTCTCGTTCATTTAGGACTACATATATTTAATTTCGTGTTTCTAGATTCATAATTATATAAAATTTAAAAAGTACCTTTAGAAGAACAAAATAAATACCACACTTCTGTGAATTCTTTCTCACATAGGACCATGCATATTTAATTTCATGTTTCTACTTTAAATAATATTGGAAATTCAAAAAGTACCATCAGAAGAACAAAAATGTACCACAAAGTCCACTCTTATGGATTCTCATTCACTTAGCACCACATGTTTTTAATTTCATGTTTCCAGGTTCACAATTATAGAAAATTAAAAAAGTACCATAGGAAGAACAAAAAAGTACCACAAAGTCCCTTCATATGGATTCACATTCACTTAGGACCACATATCCTTATTTTCATGTTTCTAGGTTTATATTTACAGAAAATTCAAAAAGTACCAGAAAAACCTCTCTTATGGATTCTTATTCATTTAAGACAACATATCTTTAATTTCATGTTTCTGGGTTAAATATTATAGAAAATTCAAAAAGTACCATTAGAAGAGCAAAAATGTACCATAAAGTCCCCTCTAATGAATTCTCATCGTTAAGGACCAAATATCTTTAATTTTATGTTTCTATGTTATATATTATAGAAAATTCAAAAAGTACCATTAGTAGAACGAAAAAGTACCACAAAGTTCTCACTTACGGATTCTCATTCACTTAGTACTTCATGTCCTTAATTTTATATTTATAGGTTAAATATTATAGAAAATTCAAAAAGTACCATTAAAATAACAAAAAAGTACCACAACGTCCCCTCTTGTGGATTCTCATTAACTAAGGACCACATATCCCTAATTTCATGTTTCTATGTTCATAATTATAGAAAAAGTACCATAAGAAGAACGAAAAAGTACCAAAAAGTACCAATAAGTCCCCCCTTGTGAATTCTTTCCAACATCGGACCATGCGTATTTAATTTCATGTTTCTAGGTTAAATATTATAGAAAATTCAAAAAGTACCAATAGAAGAAGAAAAAAGTACCACAAAGTCCATCCTCTTGAATTCTTACCTACATCTCACATCACTCTTGTGAATTCTTATCTACATTTTCTTAATGTAATGTTTCTATGTTTAATGTAATTGAGAATTCATTATTAAGTTTGAATAAAATGTAATTTCCCGCCTTTACCCCTTTTTTTGGTACTTTTTTTCACCCATCGAAGTATCAAAAATTGCATTCCGTTAAATTTCAAAATTGTAGTGGTATCCCATATTAAAATACTCGTATGAAGATTTCAATAAATATAAAAAAATGTTTTATGAAAAAAGTACCAAAAATAGGTATTTCTAATTTTTTGATAAGTTTTGAATACGATATAAATTTTATCTGTATGTTGATTGGTTTCAAAGATACGTATGGTGTCAGAAAAGTACCAAAATACAGTTTTTACCCGTTTTCTCCCTAAAACAGCTTTTTACCCCCTAAACATTCGAATTTCCAAAAATCCCGTCTTAGTGGATCTGTATGATGGGAGACCTACCTACGTTCAAAATTTCGTCTCTCTAGCATCAGCCGTTTGGGCTGTGGAATGATGAATCAGTCAGTCAGTCAGTCAGTAACGTTACTCTTTTATATATATATAGATTATTTGATTATAAAGTCGTTTCTTTGATGATGTTGGGAAAACTAAATAACTAACCTAAAGCAAAGTATAATCATTTAACTATAAGAGTTTCCCTATGCATAATTTAGGGTGATTTATATAAAAGAAATTACTCTAACCGGCCATGAATTAAGCGTTTACTGTTAATTTATATCATTCTTGATCAAAAGTGCCCTCAAAAGTTTAGAAAAATTATATTTGAAAACTTTTATAAATACTAATCTTTAACGAAATGATAAAAATTATGGATGTTTTTTAAATATAATATTTTAAATGAATTTAAAATAATTATACAAAATTCTCACATAACTTAGTATATTACAGTTTCATATTAACGATGAAAATTAAAAAAATATCACCACATAATTATTAATGCCCAAAAAACTGTAATGAATTAGAAATTATATGCAATATGTATCAATACTTTGTTCAATGTGCTAAATAAAATTCAAACATTTTCAAAACAAATTCATAATTATGTAATTTATTCTAGCAACATTATATTTACATGTTAGCAAACTTTCAATAAACCTATTTTCATACCCTTCTCTACCGACGTGTATAGCTTGAAACACATCGAACTACTAACTAGTTTAGTATACTTATCAACATATATTGCTAAAAAGTAGCGAACATACCATGTTGTGGTATGATCGAATTTCACCACGATCAAACATCAAACCCAACATAGCTGTATACCTTTGTGTTTATCAACATTTATATTGAGGCGAATATATACACATGCACTCCATATAAAAATTATAACATGATGTTTAAGAAAAAATTATGGCGTTGAAATCATATAAACTGTTCATATTTTTGTCTATATCTTTTCTTCTACTGAACCGATTTAATTATATTTTGGCAGTAATCTAAGGTGAACCTAGATAAACCTTTTTACTAAATTTTATTTAAATCCGTTTGTGGCTTATTGAAATATTGTCAGTTAAAGTTTGATTTAGGGGTTTCTCCAGATTTTGGTATATAACTTTTTTTCTACAGAACCGATTTGGCTGGTTTGCAATCCCAAACAGCGTCTGGCAACAACAAATAACCTGAGTAATTTTCATTGGAAGAGCTCAATTAGTTTAGACGTGAGCGTGTTTTCAACAGACGGACAGACGGACAGACGGACATTGCTTAATCGACTCAGAATTTCATATGGTCCAAGAATATATATACTTTATGGGGTCTTAAACGATTCTTTTTAGGTGTTACACACGGAACGACAAACTTAGTATACCCTCTTTCACCACTAGTGGTGGTGGAGGGTATAAAAACGTTTCTTTAACTCATTTTTCAACATTTACGTCTACTAAGCCTCACGCATGAAAATAAATATTTCATGCCCAATTATTATTATAAATAATACTATTAATATATTACCAATGTGTGTTATAAATCCTACTGAAAAAAAACTGTTTATAGTATTTCAAAAATAGAATCATTTGAAAATCTATTTATTTTCAATCATATCTTTTTTTTTAAATTTATATCTTGTAGATACTTAGCCCAAAAATAAAAATGAACAAAAACATTGTTGGAATAAATTTTTCTTTTCTTTGAAATCAAAAAAATATTTTTGAAATCTGCAGATAGCGCTTTTTGAATAAAAGCCCTGGTTGTACACTCTTGATATTATTGTTTTAATTTAAAATCTTAACGAATAATTGTAATAATAAGAACTAGGTATTTCTCTGTTTTCTGGAAAAAATATCCTAGTACTAGTAATAATTTAAATTTAAATATAAATTTTTTTTATAGAAAATTTGCTCAATTCAGTGAATTTAAATCTAGAGGACAGAATTTTAAAGACGAAATGATTTCCTATAGATTAGTGTATGTATATTTCGTTGATGTTAGGAAACCAGACATGGAGTTGCAAATTCACAAACTTTCATTTTGTTGTAAAAGTATGTTTTTCGCTATTTTCCGTTTTGACAGAAATTGTCCAAAATATGTAAATGTAAAAATTTTATTCAATTTCGAAAATTTTCAATAAATTTCATAATTTTGTCTGAATTTTTTAATATAAGATATAATTATAGACCTCCGAAAAATGAAAAGAATTATGTTGATGGTTAAAATTAATATTATGAAAAAATAAAAAATAAAATAAATAAAGAAAATTATTAACGCGAACATATTTTGTATGCATAAATAGTTGTTAATAAAACCATAAGTCAACACTAGTGTCAGAAGAAAAGAGATTTGGGAAATATTTTTAATTAAAATTTTCAAAAATTTTAATTTTGATATTGTTGGCAATTTAAAGAAAAATAAATAAAAATGCTTAAGTGGATTTTGTCATGTTGATAAAAACCAATTAATTTTATTTGCCTTGAGTTTGCAACTCTAAAACATTTCCAAATAAATTTATTTTTACCTTTTATTTACAAAAATTTTGGATTTTAAAACAATTTGATAATCACAATGGGATCTTTCTCAGTGTTGTTAAATTTGAATTTTGCAGACTTTGACAAAGAACAAATTTTTTTTTTTTTGGTAGTTCTTGTATCACCATTTTTTGTAATAGTGTACATATTAATGAAAATTTTAAAATAAAAAGATAAAATAAGTTATAGAAAATATATTTCGAAATATTTAACGAATCTGATGAATGTAAACCATTAAAACAGAAAAATACAATTTTGGAATATTTTTAAGATCTTTAACGAAAATATAACACAAAATTATTTTTGTTGAAAATTGATTAAGAAACCTTAGTTATTTTTCCATCATAATTTTACAAATTTTAACGGTACATCGTCATTGGAATTTGTAAAAGAGTATAATAATTGTTAAAAGAAAGAAAAAAAATAATAAAATGTCTTACAATCTTTTAAAACAATAAACTTTTATATGAATACCCAGCAAAAACTTGGTAATGACATGTAGTTACGGATATAGTTACTTTGTAATGACAACAACATACTGTCGCATTACATAGAGGTTGTTTAGTAACTAATCATTTATAACCCGAATGTAAGTAATTATTTATGATCAGATTTTTGAAAATATTAATTTGTATTGATTTTTATAATGCAGTTACCAATTCATATATTTTAAGAAGGGATACATGAATGAAGTGCAAAATTTGCGTATGAATTAACTTGTAATCTAAAATATTTTTATTACATTTATTTTAATTAAATTTTTGGTTGTTGTTAAGTTTTTTTTTTTAATTAATAATTAAAAAATTTTTTTACAACAACAACAAAATATTTTATATCCTTATTTATTACCATTATTTATAACCTAAAATGTAACTAGTTCCTATTGTTATTAATAATCATGACATCTTTAAAATAAATGCACTATTTAACAGCTTGGAAGTAATTAGTTATTGTAATAACATCTAAGTAATGAATAGGATAAGTAGTTGCCTCTAATGTTATCACCGTGTTAAAATAATGAGTTATTTAGCTAATGTGTAAGTAGCAATGAGCCATTATATTAGCTTCTTAACTCATTACATGGCAACCAAAGTTTTTGCTGAGTATATAAGCACTTTAAAGAATTTAGTGAAAAAATAGTTATAAAACGTATTAAAACGTCAGATAAGAAAATCTTACTTCTACTAATTTGTCATCATAATACAACAGATCGAATTTGAGTTTCTTAAGCAAATATGTATACAAATTGTGCCTTTTTCAACGGTTTTCATTAATTTATAATTATTGGGTACAACAATTTTATAAATAAGTTTATTATGGAGAATAGATCTTAAGATAAGTACTTTTATAATTTAATTCGAAATCAGTAAGAACTTGTTGGCATCTTAGGAAAATACTATGTGTTTTACGCATCCGTTGGATTCGTAAAAACTTTTACTTTCATTTTACTCGCAAATTCTTTCATCAACCTTCATAGTGAAAAGACGTAAACTCATTACTTAAGTGTAAATATTATTAAAATAAATTAACAAAAATATTTTAGTAACACAGAAAAAATTATTACCGTCTTTTTTTCAATTAACTCAGTTGTTTAATTTTGCAGCAAAATTTAATAAATATATTCAAGAAAAAATAAAATAAAAATAATTTTTTGTATGATTTTAACATTTTTAATTCATTCAATCATCTACTTGATTGATTTAATTAATTTATTAATTGGGAATTTTTTTCTGTTTTGTATTTTTTATAGTTTTTAGTAATTGATATAATCATTTTGATGAGAGGTGCAAATTTAAACAAGTTTATAATTGAATGAATTATTTTCATATATATTTGTTAATTGGTGACTTTTTTCTGTGAATAAAATATAAAAACAAAGTGAATAATTTTAAACCCCACAACACAAAACATAAAAATTCGTGAAATATTTATAAAAACAATTTAATAGTGTTAACCAATTGTTATTGTTTATCAACAATAACAATACCATGGATGCTGAGGATGATGATGCCGATTCAGGTAGTCAAGCTAGTCAAAGTAGCTTATTGAACTGGCAGCAAATAATAAAAAGACCTAGAAAGCGCAATCAAACAGAATCACCAAAAATTTACAAAAACAAACGCCAAACATTAGCAAGTGATGAAATTCCATCGTCTAGCAACAAATTTGCAGTACTCCAAAATAATGATGAGGAAGAAGACAATGAAACAACAACACCAAAACCACCGCCAATATACATACCAGATATAGTTGATGTAAATAAAATGATTTGTAATATAGGTAATATAATACCAAAAGAGAATTTTAATTATAAGTCGTTAAAAAATAATCAGATTAGATTAATGATAAAAACAATTGATTCGTATAGAACTCTAGTGAAATATTTAGAAGGCCGTAATATAGGCTTCCATACGTACCAATTGAAACAAGACCGTTCTTATAGGGTTGTTATAAAAGGACTTCATTACACCACTCCTATTGAGGATATAAAAGCCGAACTGTTGTTATTAGGGCATCAAGTACGTAGTGTAACTAATGTACATAGTAGACTTACCAAAGAACCATTACCTATGTTTTTTATTGACCTTGATCCTAAACCTAATAATAAAGATATATATAAAATGAAGCATATTAATAATGCTTTGATCACTGTTGAAGCTCCTAGAAAAAGAAACGAACTAGTTCAATGCCACCGGTGTCAGCTTTTTGGTCATACAAAATCTTATTGTAACCGTCCTTTTAACTGCGTTAAATGCGGTTTAAATCACCCAACTGCGGAGTGTAAAAAAGACATAAATTCACCAGCCCGTTGTGTTAACTGCTTAAAAAATCATACTGCAAACTACAGAGGATGCCAAATTTACCAAAATATTATTTCTAAAAGGCCCAACATTTCATCTAATCGTCATGTAAACTTCAATTCAGATAATCTTAATTCCTCAAATCATTTTCCTCAAATCCATCCAAATATTACACATTCTAAAAATTTTCAACAAAATAATAATCAATCTTACTCTGAAGTATTAAGAAACAACAATAACTAAGAAAATACTAACAATAATAATTCTATGGAAAGAATTGAATCTTTGTTATCTAATTTATTAAACATGATTACTATGCTAATATCTAAACTATGCAAATAAATTTACGTTTAGCAATATGGAATGCCAACGGTCTTTCTAACCATACCAAGGAAATTGACACTTTTATAAAACATAATCATATAGATATATTTTTAATATCAGAGACACATTTCACAAACAAAACATATTTTAAGATAAATGGATTTGATCTTATCTCCTGTAATCATCCTGATAATATAGCCCATGGGGGGTCAGCAATATTAGTTAAATCATCTATAAAGTACGTTGTGCTAGATGAATATCAAAAATCTCACCTACAAGCTGCTGGTATAAGTATTAAGTGCAATATTATCCACGAATCAGCTTATTTATCTTTGCCAAATCAAATATATGGAAATACAAGAAATAAAGTACTAGTTTCGAGAGAAATAAGAGATTTAATAAGAATTAAAAGAAGATTGAGGAGAATGTGGAAGAATAACAGAAGTGCAATAAATAAATTAAATCTTAACAGAGCCTGTAATGAACTAAAAAGACGTCTAAATGAAGCGAAAAATGAACAACTCTCCAATTATCTCAGAAATCTAAGCAGTCATCAAGATTCTGAACATAAACTATGGAATGCTACTAAATATTTAAAAAGACCTTGTAAAAGAAATATACAAATAAAAGATCAAAATGACACTTGGTGTAAATCAGATAAAGCTAAAGCACATGCTTTTGCGAAATACCTAGAGTCAACATTTCAACCATTTTCTTTTAATAGTCCTAGTGATCAAAATAAAGTTTTATCATATCTGGACAGCCCTTGTCAAATGGATCTACCTATTAGACATATAACCCCAAAAGAAGTAGAACGAGAAATTTCTTTGTTAAATACTAAAAAATCTCCTGGATATGATAAAATAGGGGCTAAAGACATAAAAGTTTTACCAAAGAAAGCAATACTACTACTCACATATATTTATAATGCTATTATGAGACTGGGTCATTTCCCAGCTCAATGGAAATGTGCTGAAATAATAATGGTGATTAAGCCAAATAAACCAGAAAATAATATAAGTTCATATAGACCGATTAGTCTACTTTGCACTTTTTCAAAAATATTTGAAAAACTGTTTCTAAAAAGGCTACAGCCAATATTGAATAATTTAAATATTATACCTGAATATCAATTTGGTTTTCGCACCAAACATGGAACCCCTGAACAATGTCATCGCATAATCAATGTAGCACAAAATGCACTTGAGAAAAAACAATATTGTTCTGCCGTATTTTTAGACGTTAAGAAAGCTTTTGATAGGGTTTGGCATCCTGGTCTTCTTTATAAATTAAAACAACGTCTCCCTGCCCCTTTTTATTTGGTACTTAAATCATACATTAGTGATCGTCTATTTTATGTAAAAACAAACAATTCAAACTCTGATATATGTTATATTAAAGCTGGTATCCCTCAAGGCAGTGTACTTGGTCCAGTACTTTACACTATTTACACATCAGATATGCCTTTAAGAGAGGATGTTACAATCGCCACATATGCAGATGATACAGCGTTAATATCAAGTAATGCTTGCCCTAAAGAGGCCTCAACATCGATTCAAACACACCTGAATGACATAAATATATGGTTGAAAAAATGGAATGTTTGTGTTAATCCAGAAAAATCAACTCATATAACTTTTGCTTTAAGAAAAGGTGATTGTCCTCCGGTCTTTTTAAATGGAGAGCAAATACCAAATTCAAATTGTGTCATATATCTTGGAATGCACTTAGACAGAAGATTAACATGGAAAGAACACATCAAAGCAAAAAAGGGACATCTAAACATTAAAACAAAACGAATGTACTGGTTACTCGGCAGAAATTCGGAATTAAGTCTTGCAAATAAAATAATTTTGTATAAAACCATCTTGAAACCCATATGGACTTATGGAATACAGCTGTGGGGAACAGCTAGTAATTCAAATATTGAAATTTTACAACGTTACCAATCCAAAACACTAAGAATGATCCTTAATGCTCCATGGTTTGTGACTAACGATAACATACATAAAGATTTATCCATACCTAAAGTTAAACAAGAAATCAGTAAACTTAGTTCAAAATATGTTGAAAAACTTAGCAACCACAGCAACCCACTAGCAATTGCTTTATTAGACGACAGTGAAGAAATAGTGAGACTCAAAAGGTATCATGTTTTAGACTTACCCTTTAGGAATTAATATTAAGTTTTGTAAATATATGTAAATATTATAATTACTTTATTATAAATCTATTATAGAATATATGTATACGTTTTAATCTCACTGGAGATTAAAACAAATGTAATTTAAAATAAAATGTTACTTAATTTGCTTATTATTTTTACTAAATAGATTGCAAATAAATGAATTAAAAAAAAAAAAAAAAAATTTACTCGTAGTCTTTGAGATATAGATATAGATGATAAACTGAAACATTTTTGATGTTTTTACTCTTCAAAAAAAAAATTTTTGTAAAAAAAAAATCATTAATCCTAATATATATTATAAAAATGAAATGTAAATGTTCTTTGTTTGTGCGTCAATCACGTCTAAACGGCTAAACCGAAATTTGACACACAAAGTAGTACCAGTGCCGGTGATGGTTATAGGCTATGTAAGATCTCGATTGAATGTCACGCCCACATTTTAAGCCTACTTTTTAAAACTTTTAAAGGGCTTCACCGATTTTCACGAAATTTGACATACAGATAGTACCAGTGCCGGTAGTCTTTATAGGCTATGTAAAAACTGGATTGGATGTCATGTCCACATTTTACGCCCACTCTTAAAAACTCTTAAACGATAGTAAAAAAATAAGGAGTGGCGAAGCACACCGGGTTACGCTCGTTTTACATAAAATTTCTTTTCGGGCACTTATTTCGAAATAACACCAAAATTATTGAGCGGATAAAATTTTAGTATTAGAACGACTTAAAACCAGTTGATGAAAAAAAACTGAAAACAGATTCGTGTTTAGCATTTCGAATTCCATGTAGTCTACATATTTTCTTTTTTGAAGGAGGATAAAAAAATTTCCAACCAGTGTTATTTTACTTTTGTCATGTACTTTTTTATAGTTAAGCAATTTCTAAAAAACGCGAGTTATATCACAAAAATGCTATTATGGAAGTATTTCATCACTTTGTACATAATGCGAACACAAAAACGTTTTAAAGTATGATTCATTTTCGCAGAACAAACAGATGAATGCTTAGAATTTTGCAAATATTCCAAGATATATTCAGTTTGTATGACAGATTTTCGCTAATTTCTATTTAAAATTATTCTATTTTCTTTTAAGTGTTTCTTTTAGTTTAATGTTATATGATTTTAAAAATATTTAAATATTGCCTTTTTCAATTTTAAAGGTTTTTTTAAAATAATTTTTGCAATTATTTCTGAATATCTATTTAAGTTTATTTTATGTTATTCTAAAGTTAAGATTTTTGTTCCTCATTATTAATGTTAAACATATAAATTGATTTTTGAAGCTGTGTAAACTTTTTTGAAAAGGAAAAATTTGTGTAAATAAGTACTTTGGAAGTGAAAAGTTCATACGAACTTAATTCCAGTTATTTTTTCGCAAATTACCAGAATCTGTTTTCACATTTCAAGTATTAAAAAAAAATTAAAAACAACAACAACATTTGAATTATTTTTAAATTTTGTAAAAAAAAAAATATAATATGTAAATATACACATTTGGCTATGATTATAATGACTATTTTGTAAAAAAAAAGTAATAATTTTTAACAAACAAAGAATTATAATTTATGAGTGAAATCTCTAGCTGAGCACGCATAATAATAGCAAATTAAGTAGGTTTTTTTTAGTTGTTTCATCATATTCTACATTTGAATACCACGACAATAACAACAATGTTTTTAAGCGAAATCAAAAGACTACGTTCATACATACATTCATACATTCATGTATGTGTATAAGTAAATATGAACAGTTGCTATAAACTAATTAGTAATGAAGTTACATCCTTCTTTATTTATTAAAAATTAAAAATATTTAATTTGCTTAATACTAAAAACTATATAGAATAGAAATATATTTTAAGTTTTTTCTTATCACGTATTTATAAATTCTTTTGTGGGATTGACTATTATAACCCAGTTAATAAGGTTTTCACATAAGCATAACTCGAGAACGGTTATTTAAAATTTAATAAATGATCAATAAATTTTGTTAATTCGATCTATTCCTGTTTAAATATAAAAGTAGCTTTGCTTTGGTTCTATAAAAGATATTGTCTTCAATCTTTATGTATATAATTAAGAATTATGTCAACTAGACAGAGTAGTGTATTTGAATTGAATTTTATATAAATCCAACCAGCAGATTAAAAGCTACACATTTATTTACAAAAATTTCGACAACAAAATTTTGCACAGATATTTCGAGGATAGATATAAACCTGGAAACTAAAAATAGGTGCGATCTGCCCACTTTACCTCCCACCTCTCATATAAGGTGAAATTTTAAAAAGTTTCAGATTTTTACTTCTTCGTTTTTCTTTAAACCGTTATATTTTTTGACCGTTATATCTAAAATTTTATGATTTGAGAAACACTTGAGTCTAAAATTTTATGATTGCCAATATCTGTAGTGAATTTCGTAGATATCGAAGATGTCAAGTTCGATTGCTGTCTCGTATAAAACATTTAAATTTTTGATAGGGAGAAAACAAAAAATTTCGAACACCAGTCGAACATCACCATCTCCGATTTCGATAAAATTCGGTATACACACTCATTACGTCAATAATAAATAATAAGATAAATTTGAAGTTCTTCAAAATTTTCAAATTCGTTGTAGTTTAGATTTTATCGCGATTCAAAGTTCATTTCTTTCAGAATTTTTTCTTAAAAACATGAAATTTAAATCAATATATTTCTGGACCTATTTATCCGATTTAAACAATCTTTGGCTCAAATTAATGCTTAATGAATCTAGTTTCTAATTAGTTTTCTGAAAACGCCATTTTTTAAAAGAAAAGGATAATGAAATCAATATTTGTCCTTGTATCAAAGATATTAAAAAAACATATCTTCCATTTTTATAATTTTTCCCAAAAATGTTCCCTAATGAGTTGGCATTAACATATACAAAATTTAGAGTGGGACCATAAGGGGATGCTGAGAAAATTAACATTAAGTAAAAAGAAATTATATATTTCTTTAATAATTTGAAAATTTCGAATGTTTTTTAAATGAAAAAATTTGAATATGTATAAGCAAAAAATTAAAACTTTGGCTTAATATTAACAATTCTATTTAATTAATTTGAGAAATTGTAATACATCTTGGTGGAACAATATAAATAGCTTTAAAAAATAATCCTTGAAACAAGGATTCTCAGTGTGACCAAATGAAAATATTTGGACAATAAATTTGCGATTTCTAATGTACTGTTTCGCTTGATAACGAATAATTTAGATGTTACAAGGTATCTATTTATGATTATCTGTTTTAGTTTTGTGAAATCGTAAAATTTTTTTACCATTAATAATTATAAAAACTTAAAAAAATCATAAAAGTGTATTAGTTTAAGCAACAATATCTTGGAGACCACTTAACAGATTAAGACAATTAAAACTGCGTTTAAATTGTATTGTTATCATCTTCAACTAAAAGATTTGGAAAATTATCCACATTTTGAAAATAATGCATTTTAATGCAATTGCATTTTTTAGATGCAATTTTCCTTGAATATACCACATTAGATTTATTTATTTTTTATTTTTTTTTTTTTTTTTTTTTTTTGGTATTTTAAGAAAATACGGAATTTTTTTATTACAAATAAAATCCAAACTTTTTGGGACATACACATTTATTAAGTATAATCTTTATATTAAAAAAACCATTTCACATATTTTCATATACAAAACAAAAATACACTAAAAAATATAAAATTATTACTGAAATAAATGAGTTCTTTTTACTAGATTTTAATTTTCTCAGCATCCCCTCATGGTCCCACTCTAAATTTTGTATATGTTAATGCCAACACTTTAGGGAAAAATTATAAAAATGGAAGATATGTTTTTTTAAATATCCTTAGTACAAGGACGAATATTGATTCCATTATCCTTTTCTTTTTAAAATGGTGTTTGAAGAAAAATAATTACAAACTAGATTCATTAATCATTAATTTGAGCTAAAGATTGTTTAAATCGCATTAATAGATCCGGAGATATATTGATTTAAATTTCATGTATTTAAGAAAAAATTCTGAAAAAGTCTACTTTAAACCGCTATAAAATCTAAACTACAACGAATTTGAACATTTTGAAGAACTTCAAATTTTGTATTGACGTAATGAGTGCGTTTTTTTGTTTGAAATTTTTTTTTTTCCCGATAGAAATTGAAAAAGTAATTGGTAGTAACAAATAAATAAACTTTTGAAGTTCAAAATTCTTTAATATTTACTATTCAATTAAATTGTATGTTTCTAAATAGATGATGATAGCTGTGAATATTCTTAGAATTATATGATGTATTTTACTATGTTTGTATAGATACAGTCATGTGAAAATACACATGTTAAGATTTGAATGTTGTATAACACGTTTTCTTAAAGAAAATCTTAGGATTATCTGACACAAATATACGAATCTACATACATATAAATTTACATTTACATGTATATAAAACAATGAAAACCAAGAAAAAAAAAGTATGTGAAATAAAATAAATATAATATGAAAGACAAAAGACTCAAAAACAAAAATAGCAAAACAAAATATGTATATGTACGTATTTTTTTTTTTATTAAAATAAGGAAGAGATTTCATTTCTATATATTAATACACAAATACCTTTACAAACATACAAGTAAATATGTTGTATATACTTGCGTACTTACACATGTAGATATTTAGATAACTGTGTAAAATACAAAGTAGTGTGTCTGTCTGTAAAATATAATACCACCAATCCACACATTTGTGTATGACACCAACTATGTACGTGTTTAAGGCTAATAAGTAGTGAAGCAAACAGCAATAACATCAAAGTGGTAAAAGTAAAAATATAATTAGGGTTATAACTTTTTTGCAGTTTTTGCAAATATCCAAAATAGCGGTACTTTGCTGTGGTATAACAAGATCTTATAGAGCCTGAAAGGTTATAAAAAATATGATATTAATTTTTTTTATAGATATTATTGTTTTGGTATCAAACAATTTAATGAATTTGATCCATAAATTATAACTAAGTTTAACCATTAATATAATTTAGATGACACTGTACTCGAAAGTATGATTAATTTTTTTTTAAAACGATGGGTACCCATTTGGTTAAACTAAATTCATTACGCTGAATTTAATGGAGTCAACCATTTTTAAAAGTTGGCGATCGTTTTCGAGTTATTCCAATTGGAATAGCTAAAATATATGTTAAGGAAATTAAGTTTTTTGCTTAAATTTAATAATTTAGTTAAATTTAAACTAAATAGAAAAATAATAATCTATTTAAGTATAGGGATGCGCATTTTTATTTAAAAAATATATATCGTCCATTCCATGAAAGAACGCCCAAAAATATACCAAGTGTCCTCCGATTTTTATAAAATTTTATACGTATAAGGTCTATAGGTGTATATAAATATTTCCGTTTTCAGATTCGCTAAATTCAGAAAATTCGCGATTTTATTTCGCTTTTTCAGTTTTGAAAAAATATAAAAAATCTCAGAAGTATACAACTTTAAATACAAATATTTCTGGGAAGGCTTTGCAGAAATTTGTGATTTAAACGGCATTTGAATTGTAATTATGTTAGCTTAAACATGAATATTTTATAAATAAAAAACATTTTTTAAAAATGCATTTTAATGCATTTGCATTTTTTAAATGCATTTTTCTTTAAATATGCTATTCAAATTTGTTAATTTTTTAACATAAATGAAAAGTTTGGAATCTTTACATTAAAATAAAAGTCTCAAATTTTTGGGACGGACACATGTACTGTGCATAATTTCCCCTCTTCTTCAACTAGTTTAAATTTTTTCATATAAAAATTATATTTTTCTGGTATTATGAGTATTTTGTTAAAAAAAATTTATTGTGTTATTTTTAAAAAAATACTGAAAAATAGTAAAACTTTATGTATCAGACTATTTATTGTTTTAAGCTATAATAAACAAAGCATTTTTAAATACACTTTTGAAAAATTAAAATTTAATAAATTCGCAACTAACAAAAATGCATCTAAAAACTGCATTTATATTTTTAAAATATTATGGATCGAAGACGTTGTTTTTGAAATGCTGACTAAATTAAACAAAAAATATACAATGGCCTATTAAATACTTTTTAAATTACAGAAATCCATAAATAACTTCAAGAGATATGAATATTTAAAATTGCATACTTTTTATATTTTGTTAACTTTTATAAAAATTTTAAAGAAAATTTCAAAAACAAGAAAAAATTTTAATTTTATATGAAAAATTTGAAGCATGTTTTTATAAAAATTGGATAATGCATACAAGATTTTCGCGTCCCAAAAATTTGACACTTTTATTTTAATGTAAAGATTCCAAACTTTTCGTTTATGTTAAAAAATTAACAAATTTTAATAGCATATTTAAAGAAAAATGCATTTGAAAAATGCAATTGCATTAAAATGCATTTTTAAAAAATCTTTTTTATTTTTAAAACGTTCGTCATGAAGCCGCACTATGCGAAATTTTAAGGCCGTTTAAATCATTAAAATTCACATAGTCTTTCCAGAGATATTGCTATTCAAAGTTACATACTTTTGAAATTTTTTTGGTTTTTGAGAAAATTAAAAAGCGAAATTAAATCGCGAGTTTTTGCAATTTCACAAAACTGAAATTGATAAAAGGCTTAATGGAGTTAATGTATACAAATTTTTATCAAAATTGAAAGCCAGCGGGTAAAAAAATATACTTTTTCGGGCGTTCTTTCCTGGAATGGTCGATATATATTTTAAAGTCGAAATTACAGAACTTTAAACTAACCAAATCGGTTTAAAATTGATTTAATTTATAATTAAAGAATATATTTATTTGATTTGTTATTTAATTTACATTTATAATTTACATAAATATGTCAATTCAGCGTACTTGAATTGGCTTTACCAGAGGGGTGCCCAGCTTGTTAAAATAGCGACGAGCACAGTGTAATTATAAATCAAAAAAGTAATTATAAATCAAATTGACTGTAAAGTTTGGATTCATCATCAAGACAATATTAGCTATAAGCTGGTGATATGGTATTTTGTGGTCAAAAAAATTATAACACTAATGTGCATCACTACTAACTAATGAATCTACATTAGATTGATCCAACAGTATATGAGAAAATCAACGTAGCATTATGTTCCAATCATCGTAGGAATTTTAAATTTAGCCAAGTTGTTGTAAATGACATTTTTAATAATTTTAGGTACGTGTAGCTCGCAAAAAGGAATCTTGAACCACCCTTATCTACATACATATACAAATGCGAGGCTTTTGGTTAAAGGCCATAAGTTTTATATGCCTTAAATAATCACACATACATATGTGCATATATTCAAATGAAGACATCGGCGAAATGGTTTGAATAAGTTTTACACAACATATACATACATATGCAAAGTATGTAGACTTGATATTCGTAGTAACTAGGGATCGCAATTTCCCGGAATTTTTGTTTTCCCGGGATAGCGGGGAAAAAATTTCGATTTACTGGGATTCCCGGTATCCCGGATTAAAAACTATAAATAATACTACTCTCATTAGTTGAACAACCAAAAGGGATAGGTATTTTTGCATTAGCAGATTTAAAACAGAGTTGTAAATATACTTAGAAATAGAAGATCAATTGCTTAATCTACTGATTAATTAACTCGAGTGAATGCTGACGTCAAAGAGCTTTGTGGATATCGACACAATATTAAGCAGATCGTCTTTTCCGAAAACCTTCGGAAATTAAAGATAAACATCTTTAATTTAAACTCCATAATGCAAAAACCTGTAATTTTATAACGCTTCAGAAATGACAAAAAGCAATTCGGACTCACTTCATACTCTTTATATTAACTTTCTTAATATTTTTTTATGAGATAAATTCCGCATGTTGTTTATATTACTGTCTAATTTATAATATATGTTTAAGATGTCTACAAGATTGTTTCAAACAAATATACTTTTTCACTTGCTGGGTTTTAGTACTGATATTTTATTAAGATATTAAATTGAGTTCATGCTACAGAATCATTCCATAAAAATCATCTAATGAATTGTATATAAAACCATATTAATGACATTGTGCTTAAGATATAGTTCCGACCTGGATTTTTAGCTTAAACTTCTTTAAAACATTTCTCAAATATATAAGTTCTTGTTAAAATTCATGTTGTTTTCTTCCATTTAAGTGACTTTAAAGGGAATTTCATCCGGGATTCCCGGGAAAGCGGAACAAGAAAAATAGCAAATTTCTCGTGAATCCCGGGACAGGAAATCGCGGGTTGCAATCTCTAGTAGTAACTGATGGTAGTGTCATCTTACTATTTCCTTACATGTACTGCTTTTGTCTACATATCTACTGTCTTACATACATATGTATATTTACATATACACACATACATATGGTATATGAATATTTTCGTATTCATGCACTCGTATTTTACAATAAGGAGGCGTTAGTTGTTTGTTTGCTTTGCTTTGTTAAGTTCAGAACACTTGAGTTCTGATGTTTACACACTACATACATATATATATACATATTTTTTTTATCATATTTTACCTTTTTCTATTTTTGTTGTCAAGGTTGACTTTATAAACTTTATATTCCGCTTACACCGCTTTACTTTTCTAGCGACATTTCATCACATTTCGTTTTTAATAAAAGTCCTGTTTTCGTTTTGTATATTTAAGAGCCCAGACTGAAAAGTAGTTAATTTTAAAGTAAAGAATAAATTAATAATTTTGCCAAATTTAAATAATTATTTAAAACTAAACTAGCTTTTCCAGATTTAGTTCGTTAAAATTTAAACTACAACAAGTTATGTATTTTGAATGCAATAGTTTGAAGTGATGCATCAGCACGCAAATCCATTTCAACATTAGGAACAACAACGAATAAAATATTTATTTATAGGGTATTCAAAATTAATTAATTAATTGATCTATTAACACTATTCAATGAGAAGAACAAGCGTTTCATACTACTATAGAGAGTAAATTACTTTTAAGTCTACATTTGCATATTAAATTTATTTAGCTTTCTTTGTCTTAATTCTCAGTAAGCAAATTACATTTAGTTTTGTTTCTTTTGTTTATGCAAAGATTATCTCTGCGTGAGCTCCAATGTGTAAGGATGTATTCGCATTTTTATGACACTTTATTTCACACTTTGATAGTTCCAAAGAGGATTTTAAATTGTCTTTGAGTTTAGAGTCATTTCTAGTAGTTTTGTCTTATCAATCCATAAATTGTCAAATGTCAAATAACAAATGAAAACACATACATGAAACACATTTATGGAGTTTATGCTTTGAATGTTATTTAAATTATTTAAAACTAGATTGTGTCATGATAAACAGATAGGGATGATTTACTACATACATACGTATATTAGGGTAGTCCAATATTGTATGAAGAAAGTCAAAGTGTATGGAATTCTTAAACGTAGCTAAAATTGCAAAAGGATCCTACGATGATTGGAACATGATCGATTTAAATTGATGATTCCAGAACAAATCGTAAAAAATTTATGCTCACCAAAATTAATTATATAAGTATACATCAAACGATAGCTAATAAAAAATCATTATACTCATATAACGTAATTTTTGGAGAAAAGTATATACTTATAAAGGAAAAAATAAAACTTTTTTATAAAATTGGTAGTAAAGTTTATAGATATATTTATTTTTCTTTAGCTTTCGTTTGATATTTGAATGTTAATGTTCTAAATGAGATTCCCTTCATAATTTTAAGTACATTTAAAAGTAGCTCGCAAAAAAGAATTTTGGACCACCTTAATGTGTATGCATACATACTTACATATTTGTATATGTTTTTAGTTTGAAATTTTATTTCCAGAGATTTTTAATAAGATAAACACCTAATAAGAATATGTAATTAAATTTCATTCGCTCACTTTTTTTTTATTTTTTAATCAATATAATGTAAATATTTTTCAGAGAAATTAGATTTTATTGTACATATGGGAATTTTTACAAACTCGTTTATTTTTGATGTTCAAAAAAATTTCGAAAATTATTAAATGGCACATCAGCGATATTTAGTACCAATATTCCTTGGCTCTAGTGGAACACAGATCTGCTCGCGTGAATGACTTTTACCGAACGGCATCAATGTTATGGCGGTTTAAGATAAAAATTTATAAAAAATTTGCCAAAATTCTATTTATAGTCCATATGAAAATTATATGAAAAATCCAACTTTAGAGATTTGATTCGAACGCCATATTGATTTTGATATATGGTATTAAAGCAGCTACAGATTGTCTCGACGATTAATGTTAAACTAAAAACATCTCGTTCTTAGCCCATGAAAACCGTTGATGAATATTTTTAGTGAAATTATATTTTCTGCGTAAGTAAAACTTTACACAGGAACTTATTTCAGTTTAAAATTGATTTATAACACCAACATCCTCTATAACAAAATATGCAAAATTGCAGAATTTCTTAAAATTGCTATACACGTTTAGCAGATTAATATTATAAAACGCCACAATGACTTTTAAATGTCATTTGGAAACATTATTTGATAACGCTATACTCTAGCTTCACTGAAATAACGTTACGAGCGTGCCTCGCGAAAAAGGCACCTCTTGGAGCCGTTCACGTTTTTTCTCTCCAAGTTTGGGTACCTCCTACAGCATTTCTGTTGAGGGCACATTAAAGAGATATATGTCAAATGATTCGTAATTTCAAGAGCTATTAGGCTCTGTTTTGAATTTTGAAATATCCGAAACGGCGTAAAATCCTCAGTGAAAAAACTGCAAAATTTTAAAATTTTTTAAAATTTGATTTCACGACTTTTGCACAACACAATTTGACACTGGTTAATTGCACGCTAATTAAATCCATGCTGGTACTTTTCTACAAGTGTTTATAGTCTACGTTAGAAGAATTGGAAATTTATGCTAAAATTTGCGACTACAACAAGAAAAAGAAATAAAAAAAACTTATTAGTTTCAAACACTTTTTTTTTTGGAATTTTTGACTTTGGGTGCTTGCCGGCACCACATGGAACCGTTTCAGGTCTTGATTTTTTTTGTGATACACAATTAAGTGTTGTTAACATAATTACATCAAAAGTTGTTTAAAAAAGTCAGAATTTAAAAAAATATTTGAGGTTGAAGGTCGGTTTCATAAATGCAAACATAAAAAGAGAATTACCCATATATGTAAAATGCCTTTAGATTTATCAGATATATCAATCAAATTTGATGAATAAAAAGTTTATAAATGTAAATTTTTTATTATGGCAAGTAATAAAAAAGGAAATAATACTTTATAAAAATTATTAAAATATAGTTTAAAAAAGAGAAAAAATAAAAGAAATGATTGTGGATTAATGAGTGAATCGATGAGCTAGTTGGAAGTGAGCTAGTCTGTCTGCTTGGGGCAACGAGCATTTGCCTTTGTTACTACATTTAATAAACTACATTTAATTTGTCATTCCATGAGTAATAACTTAAAAAAATCATTTAACAAGCCAAAAAGTATATATTTTTGGGTTTCTGTAAGATTCTGAACCGATCTAGCTATGTCCGTCCATCTGTCTGTTGGAAGTAGGTTAGGGCTCGGAGGGAACCACCTATGACGAAATTTGGCCTAAATATTTATCTTATATAAGGTTTTTTTGATATTGAAAATGGGCAAAATGGTTAATAAACAAAAAATTTATGGACACGAGCTGTCCCTTGTAACTTCAATTCATCCATTTCTGCAGATATATTTTTTTTTTTTTTTTTTTGGAGTTTTCCGTCCTCTTTACCGCCCACCTACTGTATAAGGTAAAATTTTAGAAAGTTGGATTTTTCTCAAATAGATTTATTATATTTCTTATGTTATAATTTAACGTTCAATTAATTTGTCTACAACCAAAATTGTAAACCATTTCTCATATCCTTTGTGTAATATTGCAATTAATGTATAATTTTCACCATAATTAATTTAAATAAATCTAATCAAGCTTTTCTTTGCTTTTTCTCTGTATTCAGTAACCCGAAGAATAAACTCAAATCAAGGCAAAGATTTAAGGATTGGGATTTAAAATATAGAAGCCAGCAAAAATATTGTTATAGTCTTTTATGGAAAAGTAAAAAATTAATAACGTTACAACATCAAATTGATGTTCTTAAAACCTAAAAATCTAAATCTTCCAACCACACACATGGACAAAAAAAACTACATAGCACATACAAACAAAAGTACATACATACTAATACACACATTACCAACTTACATCAATAGTTAACTTGGCAAAGTTCTTTATCTTTACTAAAACACATACAAACATCAGCCCAAAAAGGTAAATTAAATAATGTATCAGAGAGTATGTGTGTTTGTATTAATCATACCCAAAATAGTAATAAATCACAAAATTGGATTTTC
Organism: Protophormia terraenovae; assembly: GCA_951394005.1. NCBI lineage: Eukaryota > Metazoa > Arthropoda > Insecta > Diptera > Calliphoridae > Protophormia > Protophormia terraenovae. Next base: position 68,932,663 of record OX596077.1, read on the forward strand.
TTGATTTTCATTAAGTTCAACAACGTAAGGATTTTTTCTCTTTTATATTTTTCTTTACTGTTTGCTTAGATTCAATGATATCACTTCAAAAGTGTGTTGTATTTTATTGTTGGTATTTGAGAAATTAACTACAACAAACAAATTTCTAAACCAAATATATATATACAGTTATGGACAAAAAATAGGGTCAAGTATAATTATTTGAAATTTTTTGAGTTTTCAAAAAAATTTTGTACAAAAGAATAAAATTTTTAACGCCAAATCATTGTGAATATATTGAGTTATAAACCTATACAAAAATAATATCCTTTAGCATTATCTCGAACGCGATACATCGTCAAAAGCTCAAATAGTCCTTTTACAGTGTGGACAAAAAAATAGGGTCAGTAGTAATTTTGTTAAAATTTTTTAATTTTTTTGGAAAAATTTTCATAAAAATATGGGTAAAATCGAAGATTCCAACAAAAGATATATACCGTAATCGATCATTATAGTTAAATAATTTTATTTTCAATTAAAACGCAGCATTTGCAGGCAATTTATGGTAAAATAACTTCATTAGGAACAGAAAATCACCAACATTTTTTATCAAGTCCTAGACTCTTAATGCCAATAAGTCGATTCAAAATTCGGTAGGAATATAAATTTCTTCTTAGAATATGAGAAGACAATTGGCGAAAACACTATTTATTCCAAATACATTTCTGGAGTGCCCCAGTCTTATAATACAGACCGGGAAAAACGTCAAATAGTATCCTCATGTACCATAAAGTACAAAAATTGCGTATTATCCTCTAAAAAAAGAAGTATTTAGTTTATAGAAGAATATAAATGTTAAATTTGGCAGTAAAACTCTCGCATGGGTCGAAAAAATACAGATTTGGAAACATTAAATGCCCCATGTACAATTAAGCATAATGGTGTTTGTAATATATCGGAGAGGGTTACTACCATTTCAAATTACCAGGTCGATATCTCAGCATCAGTGAACTCCAGAATGGTCTTCCAAAGAAATAATATTTCCTCCAATTGTTTTCTTATGTTCCTAAAACAAATTTAGGTTCCAAGAAGATTTTTAACCGAATTAATAGAATTAAATCTTTTCGGATGATTTTCCGTTTCTGAAAAACTTTTTTGCACTTTATCTTTATTATTTGATCTAAAGTTCTGCCATTTAATTGAAAATAAAATTATTTAACTATAATGATCGATTTCGGTACACATATCTTTTATTGGAACCTTCGATTTTACCCATATTTTTAAAGTGCTAAATCTATAGATCCTTTGCGATACGAATTGTTCTCGGAATTGAAGATCATCGATGATTCTCATCTTTTTTCAGTATTTTATTATAAATATCATTATCAAGATTTAAAAAAAGTTAAGTTTAATAAACATTTTTCAAAAAAAAAAAATTAAAAAAATTTAACAAAATTACTTCTGACCCTATTTTTTTATCCACATTGAAAAAGATCTATTTGAGCTTGAGACGATGTACTGTGTTCGGGATAATTTTAAAGGGTATTATTTTTGTATAGGTTTATAACCTAATATATTCGCAATGATTTGACATTAAAAATTTTATTCTTTTGTGCAAAGTTTTGTTGAAAACTCAACAAACTTCAAATAATTATACTTGACCCTATTTTTTTGGCCATTACTGTATATATATAATGTTATACATGCATAGAACGTATGATACATACATAGTAAGAAAAGTATAATTTCTTTTGTATTATTATATCGGGAAACATATTTAACAATGTCCTAATTTTGAACTACTTAATATAGTTTAAATGTTATTAGAAAGCAATGTGACAACAACTCATAATTGTGAAGATTTAATATTATGTATAAAGTCAACTTTTTCTCAGTGTATGCAGGTAGTTTTATATTAAATTATTCCTCCAATGGAGGCTTTACGCAAACAAATATAGAAGAGAGGGAAAATCGTTTAATTCTAATTTAAATTTAGGTGTAAAGTTGTCAAATAAAACCTTAACAAACACGAATAAAAACTTAAGATATAATAAATTTTATATTTATCTGCAAACGTATGTATGTTTATCAATATTGATCATGTACTATAATATAGTTTAGCATGTACATATGTAGGTATCTAAGTGTATTTAAGTAAACAATAATCTATGGTAACAATATTTGGATGTAACATTTTTTGGTTAAAAATCATACAACACAACCCCTTTGGTTCAAAATATTCTTTTGAAATCAATAAACACTTAATACACTAGATCTCAAAGAAAGCCAAACATATACAAGTATACATACAACCATACATATGTATATTTATAAGAAAGTCTATATTGACTGTGTATATATTTTTGTTTATATAGGATATACAACAACAAAACAGAAAAGGGACAAACATTTAGTTGTAGTTGTAAACTTAAGAAATTAATTTAAAGCAAACGAACTGGGACAAACAACCGCATCAAGTGGTAAAGTGAGTCTCTCTCAAAGTCCCTGATTGCCAATATAAAGGGTGTCTTTTTAGTTGGTTAAGGTGTGTCCTTGAGTTTGTAAATATTTGTTAAATGGTAATAAATTTAGACAAACTCAATCGCATTTTATATACATACATACTTAAGTTTTGTATGGTTTGCTATGTATGGGTGTTTGTAATTCGTGTGGGAGAAGAGTTTAAAAAAAATACTAAAATGACCCTATACGTAGAATGTAGGGTAGAAGTAGCTGGTCAACTTAAAGTAAGTCACCGCAATGTGAGTCGCATGAAAATGTCTAAGGTCATATTGTAGAATATTTTCATTTTTCCTTTTTTTTATTTTCACTGTGACATAAATCATTCAATTGTTGTTGAAAATTGGCATTTTTTGTGGCAATAAAAAAATTGAAATTGTAGTAGTTTTTGTTGATGGTTGTGTTACAATAAAAAGTTGTTTATTTTTCTTATTATATTAGGAAGGATCAAGAGCTTTTGAATTCAATAATAAAATGTCAACACTTTATAAAAATTAATACCAAAATGATTTAAATTGAAAGTAAATAAATTCGTTGGCTTAATAATTGTAATATCTATTTAATTTTTGCATTAAAAAAAAAAAGTTCGAACACAATACGATTGTATGTTGGTTTGTCATTCGTATATCCAAAATTTAATTTAAAAATCAACTAACTATAATAAAAATGTATGTAATATTGAATTATCTTAATATTGTATGTTCATCTAAATGAAAATTAAATTAATTGGTTAGTAAATGAGCAGTCATAAAAATTTTAATTGGTGGAATAAAGATAATAATGTAAAATTATTCCAAAGTACTCTGAATTGATTACGATGTTCGTAAAATCTTCTTCTGATGCAATACTTGCTTGTTTTTTCATATGTATGTATATATCTAAAGTATCTATCTAAACATGGAATTTTTTTTTTCATCCCTTTTAAAGGATATTTTATAATTAAGTCAATTAAATTTCACTATTAGTATAAAAAGGATACTTTTGGGTAAATATTAAAGAAAAGAGAGCGCCTGATGTCTGTAAAATAACAGTTAGTCTACTCGGACTATAGTATTTGTTTTATTGATGATATGTACTTATATTACAATCATGTCAAACAAACAAATTAAAAAGTTGATATTAGTTGTTATAAGTTAATTTAAAAACATCTTAAGTAATAAGAGGAATAATAATGACTCATCGCTCAGTTGCCAGAGATAGTAAGATCAACAAGAAAAAATAAGTAATTCTAAAGAAAACTTATTATTACCACGTTTAAAAAAAAAATATCTTTATGAGACTTCTTGTTTATCTTGTCATCTATCCAGGTTGATAATCTGCTTACTAAGGCTCTTAATACTTTATGGGTGTTTACCTTGCATATAAAGGTATTTAATTGATATAATTTTATGCTGATCCCAGCGTTGCAAAATTAAAAATTCGCCTTTGCCCAAGCTCCTCCGGATTTACTTTACACGCTTTTTCGCTAAGATTTCTTTCGGAAACTTAAAAAAAATCATATAGTGCGGAACAAAAAACAAATTTTATAAGTGAATAAGTATTTTTGGAAAAAGTCCAAAAATATGCAATTTTTTCTCCAAATCAGCTCAAAAACACCTCAACTCTGATCATGTGAAATTTTATTGCGATATTTCCAACAGTTCACAAGGTATAAAATTATTACAAAAAAAAAAAAACGTTTTGGAACCACAAACGGTGTCCAATAGTGTTACAGTGACCACAATCATTGTTAATTGTGAAACGTTTTTATTTATTGATTGATTTAAACGAAATAACAGCAATAGTTCCTAAATATTTGTCGTTGTTTTCAAAACATTAAGCAAAAACTGAAAAGACCTCAATATTTGTACTTTATCAGAGATGGTGTTACATACCTTTTACAAAAATTTTTGAACAGGCAATATACTTTTTTAAAATTTATTATCCTAAAATTAAAAAGTGTAAAAACAAACATTCTATGTGCATATTTCAAATTAGTGATACTTTTTTTCAAATTTTTTTTACAGTGTGGCTGAGTAGTTCGGTGTTTTTTTAACCGCAGAAGCTGCAAACCTTATTTTTTCTGCAGTTACCATAATTGATAAAAATTTAACTTGAGACAGGAGATTTTCGATATTTTTACAATGCTTGGTTGATATGTTGGGAGTCAGTCGTGTACAGTCGATAATACACATGTCACTGAACTAGATCCTTGTGCAGTTTTTGAGGAAATTTTGATAATAAATGGTTCTTTAATTCCTTTCAACATATTTTTTGAATAAACTATTAATATAATTCATGTATAGTATAATGCAGAAAATTTAGGGCAGCGCCGCACAGTGTCACATTTGAAAATTTTAGAACGACAAAAATCCAGTTTTGGAGATATTGGTCTGAAATTGTATATTCTGTTTGTAGATAAGGCCGTAAACATTCCCATTAAAAATGGGCGGGTAAAATCACTGCCACTCCCATACTAAAAAAATTACTTTATTTGTAAGAATTTTGGATTTATTTTTGTAAAATTTATTAAAATAAAGAATATTATAAAAGTAGGCATGGTAAGATCTAATCACACCAATCTTAGTGTAACATTTGCATAACAAATTTTTAGCCATTACCTTAAAATGTTTAAATAATTCTTAAAAAATTGCTTATATGAGGTACCGCACATTTTATTCTAATATATTAAAAGATCGCAAAAAGTCGCAGCCAATATTCTCAAATATAATTTTATAGATATTATTTTATATAACAATCGTATTTCTAAATTGGAACTCGTTGGAACTTTTTAGTTCTATTTCATTAAAAATATAATTTCCAAAAAAAATATATTTTTTAATATTAAGATTTCTTTTGAATAAAAAAACAATATTTTCAGTATTGATTTTTTAACCTAGCAAATTACAGTAGAATAATTTGGAAACATTTATTATTACATACCAAAAAGAACCATATCAATATCTGCAGTATTTACTGAGATATCTGAAGTTAAAGTTAACATACTTCTTTACAGAATTAAGTAAATAAAATTAAAATAATTTTAAAAGTTGCAACTTTGAAAATCCATAATTCGCGTTATAGACACTTTCCAATACTTTAAATATTTTTTCCATAATCTATGATATGTTTACTAATAAATGCGAAAATAATTACTTCAATTAATAAGCTTTTGTTTTCGTATTTTTGTCGTTCTAATTCTAATAAATGTGACACTGTGCGCCGGTTAGTTTTGCGATATTATACTGCATATTTTGTCAAAAATATCTATCGCGCCTTTAGTTTTATTATAGAACGCATAAGATGAATTCGATTTGTAATCGTTAATACTTTATAATATGGTTCTATTCAGTCTTCAGCATGTATTTTCTATTTTGTATAGGAAATAGAGCTTCTACATTGTTCTTGTCCAACGTGACAAAAAAATATATTTATGTGTTGCTAAAATTACTTCTGGAACTTACATTGTATTTATTTTCCCCTTCGCTTCGTTAGTCCTTTCGACTAACAAGGTTTCTCAAAATACTAACTTCCAGACCGCTCAGAGCAACATACGTCTGGACACTTCAAGATCTTATTTACGGCAGGTGTTACAGCAAAACACACTCAAAAATATGAATCGAATAAAAAGATATCACTCAAAATAGCATTGTTGTTAGTCGAAGCCTTTAAAGAGTTAAGATCTACAAATTTAGTTTCTAACTAACACATTAGCAATGATTTACAACAGCTTATATACTTAATACAAGTTTCTCGCTAATTCACAAAAGATAAATTCTAGAATATATATCTTTAACTAGAAATTAATTATTGTTTTCTATATTACTCTATTTGTGCAAAACACAACTTATTTTAAATACTAAGTTCAATATTTGTTATTCTGTAACTACATATGTATCTACGAGTGTTTATGAGCAAATAATCATGTGTCATTGTATATTATTTTTTGATTTGTCTAAATCTTAGCTATTTTTTATTTGCCATTTCTAGCATTTACCTTCCCTTTACATTATACACAAAATTCAACATAAATATTTGTTAGAAATGTTTAACAAATTCACTTTATCTTCATCAGTCACAATAAAATCCAAAAGACATTTTATAACAGTGTCTTTTGATTTAGGTACAAAGTTACATACACACATGCATATACATATTTTTATATGTATTTGTTTGTATTATTTCGCTCTTTGCTTCTACTATCACTTTTTCTATTTTTTTTTTTGCCATCATGACTATTTTATTAACATTGTCTTGGTAAATTATAAAAAAATAATCTATTGTCTCTGAGAATACAATCGTTGTGTAAATATGTGATGTTTCTAAATAAAAAATATATTAAAGATTTGAAGTAGTTCATTTCAGTGTTCATTGTTTAGTTTTAGATTAAAGATTAACAGTTTTATTGTGGTAAGTCCATCGTGGATTATCGCTAGTAAAAGTAGTAAAAAGTATATCAATTGTCTCTTTAAAGTTTAACGTATTATATTACAATATTGATAATTATTAATTGGTTTCGTTGTTATAAATATATATATATTTTTTTTTTTTTTAGAATTTAAAAACCTTCTGAAAAAGTACACAATTTTGAAACTTAAGGATCTAAGTGAATTTAAAAATTGTGTGGGAATAATTTCTTTAACAAGATTCTTAACTGAGATGAAAGTAGGGCGGGTAGCTATAGAGAAGGTTAATTATCGCTTAACTAAGGTGTGTGTTAAAATAAAGTGGAATATAACACACGATTTTCGTAATTATGGAATTACATTCTAGTTTAGTCAAAAATCTTAACTGAGACTTAGCGAATGAGACGAGATCAGTTTTGTAAAAAGAAAAAGCCATACACAACAATGAATTCCAAGCCATAAACGAGCAGAAAATCCCAACTCCTCACAGTGGGGCCAAACGCATATTTCAAAATTATATTTCTGTAAAGCACTTTACAAGATAAAGAAAAAATCAGCTTACTTACCTACAGTTAAAAACATATTTACGTTTAAATTTTATTTTTTTTATTTTTTGCGTCGATTTTATTTCGTTTTTTCGGGAATAATTCCTAGATGGCGAGGTAAAATGTTTTTAAATTATTCTATAATTGCTAATATACATAATATGTTTTTTGGATTATCTCAATTCGTCTAGACGTGATAAATGTTCAAATTCCGCACATTGAAATTAGTATGAAAATGGTTATTCTTTACAAAAATATAATGCTATTCTTTCACTTTCTTCTCAAAGTTTTTTTTTTTCTTTATATATTTCAAAAGATATTGCTTCATAATTGATTAAAAAAGAAATTTTAAATTGATTTATGTTTTCGCATTTTTCAAGAATAGTGAATTTTAGAATCAAGATGCATTTTCATCGACTTAACAAAAATGTCACACGCGTTGTTTACAAATTTATTGAAAACATTTAACAAAAAAAATAGATTTAGATCGATTTGATACAAAATTGTTTCCCGACCGGCAAATTTAAAAATAAAAACTGAAATTCAAACATCTTTAAAAGAAGTAAAGAAGAGATATCATTAAAATCGAATTATTCGATTAATCGTCATAATTTACTCGAATAAATTTTTATTTGAAAATCTTGATTTTAATTTAATCGGACAATTATTTGAATATAATTTGTCGATTATTCGATTGAATACCCTAGCGTATACGCAACACACAATTATACTAGATAATATTCGAAAATTGAACAAAAACTGTTAAAGCTTTTTAAAAGATTTTTGGAGGAAGAATTTTGGAGGAATAGACTGATATATATATAGTTTATGCAATATTATTTTATTAAACTAAATCAGACAATTCATTTTTAAGACATTTTGCAACTTAATTAATTGTCTGTCTGTATTACAGTTTATTTTAACAATTAAAAAATTTAATTATAGTCTTAGAACTCCATTATCCTAGTATCCAAATTTACTGAGAAATCCTCTACCACAGAATCAATGTTACCTTGTATTATGATATTAAAGGTTTTTGTGATTAAAATAAAGTATATTATTTGTCATATACTAAAAATAAATTCAATTATTTCAGTAATTTTCTACATCAAATTGAGTGTATGAAATTATAGTTGTTTATATGTATAAAGAAAAATATTTGTATAAAGACATTAATACCAAATATTTTTTGTTATATCAAAATTTAATTAAAATTAATTAAATACAATTTACCCTCTTAACAAATAATTAAAATAAATTTAAAGTTTTGGCTTAAAGAAATTGACTGCAATTAATACCTCTTCTCAGAGTAAAAGGAAATGGGGAAGCAAGTGTTTTCATAGAACAGGAATTTAATAAAGTAAAATTGAAATGGCAATAACATTGGCCATAATTGACAAGAAAGGACTTTTTCATACATATAAGGCTTCCTTAGATAATACTAAGTATTTGTGTATATTTGAATATTGTTTATAAGTAAGTAAGTTGGTATGTTTGTATGTGAGAAGTATTAGTTTATAGCATCATATGAAAAGAAAATTGTTTGTAAATTTGTATGTGTCTAAAATGGCCTATTTATATACTTATATATATTTGTATGTATGTTCACACTCACTTGCTTACATTTAAAATATACACAAATATATTTATAAAAGAAAATACAAAAATACTAAAAGACATGACATAGACAGAAAATAAAGGACTAAAAGCAACACTTACTAACATACTGGTGTTCGATGTGTAAAGTTTTTACAAAACAGGACTATTACTTGTGTTTTATATTTTTATACGAATAAATTGTCTTTGTTTTTTATTGCCATGGTAGTTTTAAAAGCCAAGTTTGTTGTCATAACAAGCTGTCAAAATGTCGTCGTCGCCTAGCTGGGTATTACTCAGACTGTCGTTTTCATTTCCATCTTAAGCATCATTTCAAATACATTTTACAGCCTCTACCACCTCAAAATGGAGTAGATTAGGTCTGTCATTTTGCAAGTAACTCATTGAATTATTCATTAAATACCCAATTATTATTATTTATATATGTATATAGAATTTCTTTAAGAACAACTATATATAAATGTTTTTTGTTGAACAAAATAAATTGGGAATATAGATTTTTATACGGTTAAACAAATGACTAATTGAGTAGTGTAGGGAATTTTATATTCTTCTGTACTTTACATTCTACTCGTTATTATTTGTTCATTATGTATGTAGAATTCGTTTTATAAATGGTCACAATAGATATTGTTATAAGTAATTTTTGCCTTAAACCATTCCTACTTAGTCACTTTAGTAAGTAGTCAGCCATTGGAAATGTACATATTTGGAAAACAAATTTATTCGTCTCATATGACCGTAGCTAGAATTAAAAAGCCATTTTTAAAAAGGGATTAACATTTAAAAATATTAAGATAATTAAATTTTTGATGAAATCTTAATGAAATTGTCTCTATCAACGTTTTTTCTTTTTACAAAACTTTGAAGATGTAAATTTTAGTCTAGACAAAAATTTGGATAATCTGCTATTCTACATTAGGATTTGACATTAGAAATGTGTCACTTTTGTTTTGTTTTTATAAAAAAAAAAAATGTTTTTGATAGAAACAATTAAACGGTGCTACAGTGAAAAAAACTCTTGCAATATAACATAGTGCAGTTTATCAGTATGAGTGAATATATTATATAATTAAAAAAAAAAAAAAAAAATCGGGAGTTATATTAAAAAAGTGATTTCTCGGATTTTATGGGTAAAATCAATCAAAATTCAAGCGTAAATATAATTTTACCATTTAGCGATAATTTAGGTGAGCAAGCTTTTTTTTTTTTCTTGATAAAATAATAAAATAATATGATGAAATCGGACTTAAGTGGTAAGTAACGATTTTTTGATACTTTTTCGTACTTGATATACTCAACTTCTCGTGTTATCAAAGGGTGACTACAGGATGATCTTTCTGAAAGCTTTGGTCCTCCTATACAACTCTTGCCTACATTTAAATTCGATCCGATCAGTAGTTTAGGAGATATAGATTCTCAAAAAGGGGTTCTCGGTAAACTCTAAAATATATAATTAACGTGACTAGAGAGTTTTTTCAAAAAGCGAGACCCAAACGACTAAAAAGCGGGATTCTGAACAAAATTGTAAGGAAAAAGTGGGATTTTGAAAAGTTTTGTAAAAAAGAGGGATTTTCTTCTTATATCTCAATTAAAAATTTTGATCAGCTGTTTTCTCGCAAGCACTTGGTTCACGACCCAATTAAGAAGTTGAGAATGTCTCATCAAAATTTTGGAACATAGAAATAAGTAAATATATTCTTACAAACTGAAACATTAAAAATTATAATTTTAACGTTTTTCTCGAAATGTTTTCAAAATATTCCTAGTTGAATTTCAAGATTGAATTCAATTATGGATTAGTAAAAAAACTTGATACCTTTTGAATATGATAGCAATAGTTTTTCTTAAATAATTTTTATGCCCGAGAACAATAAAACCAAGGTTGGTTGCCGTTACCGCTAAAAAAAAAACTATTAAACTTGACTACCGTTACCCCTAAAATACAGTTACAGAAATAATTGAAAATATTAAAAAATATTATTAGAAATATTATTTTTAATAAAGTTGAAATAAAACCTGTAAAAAGTTATGGCTACCACAGCTCGTCATTATAATATTGGGCTGCAGTTTATATTTTATGGTTCTGAACCGATACTTCGAAATTTCTGAAACAACAGTTACCCATAAAATACCATTACTGAAATTACTCGAAATACCAATCATTGAAATAGATAAAAACACCGTGACCTCTAAAAAACCGACATCAAAATAATCCGATATACTGTTACCTCTTCACCTTTTCACTCGGCTGAAAACAAGTTTAACAATAATATTCAGTTAAAATAAAAATTTAAAATAAAATCATTAACACACGGTTTATGTAAGCACTAACTTTAGGTAAATTTAATCGAAAACATTGTTCCAGATATTTCTATAACTTTCAGTTTATACAAAAATAAAAAAAATTATCCAATCCGAAAAAAAGGCACATCGTTTATATGGTTCCAGATATTTATTAAAGGTACAATATGAGATCAAAGTTCATGTCAAAACATTTTTTTAAAATAGCAGATTTTTGTAAATAAAATTTTTAAAAATTATTTAAGTAGCACCCCCCACAATTATTCTCATGAAATGAGTTTTTAAACTCTAAAAATTTCTCTGAAAGAACAAAACTTTTTCCTCCAAAAATTTATATTTAATTTTAATATTCTTAAAATAATTAAAATTTTAAACCTATTTCTGGTAAAAAAATTCCAAAATTTTTTGGTCAAAATATATGAGACTTGAGAATTTTCATTCACTGGTAGAGAACTGAAGATAAAAAAATTTTAATATTTTAACAATGTTAATAATGTGTATCCTACATCGAAGCCATCAAAAAATATACACAAAGTACATTTAAGATTAGTCAGTAGATGATAAGCGTAACAAAATATTTAAAACTTTTAATTATCAAAAACGATTTGTAAAAAATTATCAACTTTCCAGTAAAAAAAGATATTATTAGATATTTATTTATTTTTTATTTTTAAATATTAGTAAGAATGTTATAAAAAAAACGTAAATAAGGAAATCGGTTAGAAAAGCGGGATTTAGAAAAGCGGGATTTCTTAATAAAAAGCAGGAAAAATATTTTAGGTGGGAACGAAGTTTAAACATCGGGATAATCCCGCTAAAAGCGTGACGTTTAGTCACGTTATATATAATCCAAAAATATGAATTAAAATACACAATTTAATTAATGTCTTCAAAATCACACACAATTTTGCTATGAATATAAATGTGTTTTTTTTTTTTAAAGATTAAGAAATGTTCTTTTTATCGTATACTAGTTAATACCCGGTGTGCTTCGCCGCCCCCCGATAGATATATGTTTCCCTTGCAAAATTTGAAAATTCAAGCTCTAATAGTTTCCCAGATATACTAATTTTTGTATTTAATTTTTATGGGAGGAACCATATCCCCATAATCCGCTAATTTATTAGACAAATGTTTTCATGGATGTCAAAATTCTTTGTGCAAAATTTGAACATTCCAACTTCAATAGTTTCCCAGATATACGAATTTTTGCATTTAATTCATATGGGAGGTACCATGCCCCCTACTTCTAGTCCGCTCATATTTTTCTTAAATATTAATATTGATACCAAAGTGGCTCCGACAAAATTTTAGAACTCTAACTTATATTTTCTCAGATATGATAATTTAATATTTTCTTTATATGGGAGGTCCCGCGCCCACTATTGCTAGTGTACCAATTTTTTGTCCAAAATATTCACATTGAAGCTAATGCTAGTCGTACAAAATTTGAGCTCTCTAACTTTTATAGTTTCCCAGATACACAAATTTTGGTATTAACTTTATATGAGAGATGACACGCCCACTATTTCTTTTCCGCCCATTTTTACACAAAATGTTCACATTGACACTTAAGTTTATTGTACAAAATTTGGGAAATTTAACTGTTATAGTTTCATAAATTTACGGTATTTGGTATTAGCAAGCAATATTAGGCGTGGGATGTGCCACAACCCCTATGGCTAATTCGCCTACTTTTTTCCAGAATGTTCATATAAGTGTCAAAGTTGTTCGTGCAAAATTTTAAGACTCTAGCATTACCAATTTCAGAGATATACTAAATACTTTTAATAATTATTTAGTGAGTGGGCGTGGCACCTCGCCCACATGGAATTTCAAAATAAAAAGTAGCCTATTTTTCCTTCCAGGCATATAGGAACAAACTGTGAAAAATTCAAGAAAATCGGTTTAGCCGTTTAGGCGGCTATAGGCTTCAAACAAACATACATACAAACAAACACACATTAATTTTTATATATATAGATTCACATTTTTTCCTTTTTTTTTTTTTTTTTTGTATTTTGTAGCACCTTTTTTTCTATACTTTTCTAATAATTCTGTGGCCAAAAGGAAAAACTACATAAGTTGAGTTGTGTTGTATTTTTTTTTTTTATTTTTAGAATTGCTGTATTCCATTACATATTGTGTAAATTTTTTAGAGAAATCTGTCCATTACTTTAGGAAATAGTAGTCTGAAAAACGACATAATTCGGTTGATTTTGCTTTTTTTTTTTGAAATGTAAAAAATGTATAAATTAACATATGCTTCTTTTCCATATTTAATAAATCTAAATTCATGATGAAATTTAATAGACTTATTAGAAATATGTTATTTTGCAAGAAAAAAAAAAATATTTTTATAATGTTTTGGAAATGGAATAAGTACATAATTCAACATATTCATAATGTATTTTAAAATTCTATTTTGGAAGAAAAATTATAACTTGAGATATTATTTAAACAAAATATAAATTTTATAAAAGGAAAAACAACACCATTAATTTACTGCTATATTATTCTATAACCACATCGGGTCCAAAAATATATCAAATATTTTCATACGAATTGTGGATATATTTACACGGAATGTAATAATAAAAATTTGTTAAAAATTCGGTAGTTGTTGAATTTTTAAACATTTTTTTTATTACTATTTTTTATTAAATTATGTTTATTTTTATCTTATAATTTTTCGTTAATGTCTATGGCGCACCACGGGTTGGAAAACATGTTCATACGTAGCGTAATTAGAAGAGTAAAGAATTCTCGAAAAAAATTTTGCATAGGAATACAAAAACAATTTGATAGTTCCGCGAGGTTTGTCAATGAAAAAATTGTAAAACAGATGTTCTTACGAGTATACTTTATAATTATACTATGTGTTCATCTAACGTATGTTATGTTTTATAGTCTTCAACGCAAACCACTCAGTCACTGATTGTTATTGAGTGCGAGTTGCTAAATGCGCACTTAACAAACATGTTATAAACTGACTCTCAACTACTGGAACTTTGGTGACGAGTTAGGTGTCAATTGGTACTCAACTGGTGCTGAGGGACCGATCCATTACTGTAATTGCTACAAATCTCCCGCAGTGATATAAAGATATGTCCACTACCCGATTGTAAGACTACGCATGTGGTTTTCTCAAAATATCTGTTCATTGTTCATTGAACAATATGAGTGTGTAAACGAAAGAACAAAACGTTAATACGCAACAATTTAATGTTCACATAGATGGCACTTTTATATACCAATATACATTTAAATCTACACAGGCACATAGTATGCATACATACATACGTATGTATTCATAAACAAAAGGGTTAAATGCCTTAAGATAGTGACAATTAAAAAACATTAGGATGTCCTTGTTTTTAAATTGGCGTCATGTTGTTTGTTGTTGTTAGATATTTGTAATGTTATAAAACATAAAAAAAGAGAAATATTATAATTGAGGTCAAACTGTTGTAGTTGTTTTCATTTCTTATATATATGTATATATATATTTTTTTATTCGCCTGCGGATGTTAGAATCATAAGGGAAATAAACTATATAGCCAACAAAAGCATGTATATCCGATGTTTTCGCATGAAAAGAACTAAATATATAAACATTTATAATGTTTGGTAAACATTTGTAAAATATTAAGTCCATACAAAATTTTACTTGAGACAAATCTTGCTTTGAACGTAATTTGAACACACATTAATAATGATCATAAATTTTATAATGACATGACATCCTTCTAATCTAAGACAGGGTCATGAAATAGATTTAGTAATACCATACTAAGTAATAAAAGTAACATAATATCGGTTGTGTTTATAAAAAGTCGTTAATAAACACTTAAATTCTTACTATACTAAATACATACGGAGATAGCTACAATAAGTTTATGTGAGTGTGTGTTTGTGTGTGGATCATATCAGCGTAAATTTCGCACACTTCCGCTACACTCAACATCCGCCACAACTGTCACGCCAACATGAAAAAGCTTTAAAGCAAAACTGTGAAGGGAACAGTTAGTTTTTTGTTAGATTTTTTTCGCATTCACTTTCCTTCCTTTTTTTTCGTATTTTTTGCACAAAACTTTATGACTTATTTAAAAAAGTTTCATAAAAAATTAAAAAAAGTAATAATAAAAATAACAAAAAACTGAATTATATTAAATTTTTACCATAAACTATTTACGTATTAATATATGTGTACATACATGCATACATCTATTTTTAATATACATATTTTATTATGATGCTAATAATTTATTTGCAATTTTTAATTTTAAATATTTTATATTACGATTTGAAAACTAAAATAAATATATTAAGTAATAAAGTATTTTCTTTTTTTTTTCTACGATTTAAATAATTTTTGCAATAAAATTTTAAAATTAATATGCAGGAATAATTTTTATGTAAATATGTTTATTTGTGCTATTTCTTGCTCCTTCTCCAAAACCTAGTTAAATATTTTTCACACACTCCTTATTTAAACTAGGCGGGGAGATTACGTTCGTTTGAAAAGAATTTTTTGTTTCAAACTTTGGAATTTTTTAATCGACATTCCTGACAGCAGCAAAATATATACATACATACATACATATATATGTATGTATATAAAAAAACGTAAATATATTAACATTTCACTCCAAACACGTGTATACTTTGTGGTTTGGAAACGATTTCTCAAAAAAAAAAAAAAAAAAAAAATAATAATAAATACTCAACATTCTAAACAAATTTGTAATTCCAAAAAGCACAGTTCTATGCAAAATTAGCACAGTATGAATAGTAGAGGATAAAAGGGCAGAAGTAGCAAATGGTTCTCTTTTAATGTATTTGTTAAAATAAAATAAAATAAAGTTATTTAGATGTCTATTGACAATTTGGGTTCCAGAAGGGTTCCTCTTCTAAATAACAGTTACCAAAAAGTTTTAATCGTTTACGCACCTTGGCATTTTAAATCAAACAATAAAAAGAAAAAAAAAACATTATATGAAAGTGTGAAAATTATGTATGTGTGTGTGGTGTAAAAATATATTCATTAAATTTAAATTACACTTGAAAGTAGAAATTATATAATTTTAAGCAGTATTAATAATATTAATTTATGTATTTTCTATTTCTTTACAGAAACTTTATCATAAAAACATAAGGTAAGGAATCTTTATCACATCATTTAAGATCAATAAAAAAAAAAAAAAAAAAAATAATAAAAATATTTGTTTACGCTCCAATTGTATTCTAATAAATGTATAAATATTTAATTGGATTGGAAAATATAATTCTATTTGTATACTTACATATTTAAAAGAAAGTAACAGACATAACTACTTAAAGATTTGTTTACTGTGAATATATAATTGGAATTAACGCAATGTTAAACAAATACTATACATAGATGAAAATGAGGTTATTACTACACATATATCAATTAATTAAAAAGTTGCTTACATAAACTAGTTTATGCTACATATAATACTTATGTAATTATAATTTAGCTATAAAAAAGGAAATAATTTTGATTTTTGAAAGTTCTTCAGATTTAGGTCATATTTGGCACTTACATAATTTGTAAAATAATGTCGACTATCTGTTTTAATTCTTTAAAATTTGGAAAAGTTCGTGATATTATTCACAATTTTTCACATTATATATGTAATTTTTATTTTGTTATTTCTTTTGAAGTTAAAGTCGGATTTGATTGATCTAATAGTCAATAGAAAGCCGACGAACTTTCTTTCTAATATCATAGTAGTTAACTGAATTGTAAATGCAAATGGCTAATTGGACGCATTTATGAAAACTTTTTTCTCATTCCCTTTTTACTTTTCTTAAATGAACTTAAAAATTTAATAAGAAATTAAATTTATATTCCTACAAATGTAAATTTACGTCGTTCCCAGCGTCTTAAAAGGAAAACAACAAGATTTGATCCATATTAAGTCCGACGGAATGTTGTAACTCAACAGATAAAAAACTACTTGCCTTATTTTAAAAATTTAATCTAATTAGCATTTTTCATGTTTCAATTTTTGTATATAGAATTTTCATATTTGTGTGATACATTATTTTTAAATTTTGAAATAAAGAGTTGGATGTATTTTATAAATTTTTCGTGTTCAATTATTTTCTGAAATAAAATAATTGTTATATCAGAAATATATATATCATTCTGTTTTGTTTTAGAGAATTTATGTTCTAGTGTTAGTAAATTAATAAAAAGAATTGAAATTAAAATGACATTTCATTTCACCTATTACAGATGTTGTAATAGGTGTTATTCCGTGCTTTAGTTTTGTCCGCCACTGTATATTAGATTAGGAGATATGTAACGGGTTTTTCCCCTTTTTGGTCTTTTTACCCTCTAAGAATTCGAATTTCCGAAAATCACGTTTTAGAAGATATATATTTAGTAGACCAAACTACGGTCTAAATTTCATTACCTTAGTTTCAGGTGCTTGGGCTGTGCTATATTAAACCAATCATTCAGTCGATCACTCAGTAACAATACTCTTTTATATATATGATATAGATATGCAAATACATATACACTGCCGCTCACTTGAATACGACACATACAAAAATTACTTATGGCATTTAATATTTCGCTAGTGAATAATAAATAAAGCTAACTTTTTTAAAATTAAATTAAACTTTATTTACACGATATATTATAATTCATAATAATTCAGGAACACGTGTTAAAAACAAAAAACTTAAAATAATGATTGAAAGTGTTGGCTCATCACATTACGACATATATGTAGCTTAAAATTCAATAAAAGCTTATTTTTTCGAAACTTTAAAAATAAAAACTTTAAAAATAATTTTTATTTCTTGGTTATTTTAGTAATGTGTACTACCTCCTTTATTAGAAATAACCTCAAAAATGCGGTTTGTAATTGAGTCATAAAGGCCTTTAATGTAATCCAAAGAAATCGTACTCCACGCTTTGTTAATGGCCAGTGTTGTCAGGAATTTAGTTTTTCCAGGACATAAAAAAAGGTCAGAAAAGGCTAAATGCCCCAAAAAATAAAGCCAGAAAAAAGCTAACATATTTTTTTATTTAAAAAAGCATTAATTTTTTTGTTCTCATTAGATTTTGGTATTTGTTAAATATATTTTAGTGAATTTGTAAATATAAAGTAATTAGTTCATGTGGGTAATAAAGTTTGTCAAAAAATAATTGTAATATTTTTGTAGAATGAAGCGCCGCAGGCGAAAATTTTCATTAAATATAAATAATTTCGATATTTTTATAAGAATTAATATACACAAATGCTTAAATTGATGATTTTGTAAAAATAAAATTTGTAAAATTTTAGCCTTTTTAAGACTATGTTAAAAATAAAAAAGACTAACAAAAAAGCTAGAAGCTAAAACGAAAATTTTGAGGCTAAAATCAAAATAAAAAGGCTAGATCTAGCCTTAAAAAGGCTAAACTGACAACACTGTTAATGGCTTTAATTAGGTCGGATTTTGTTTCATACTATTTCCCAGATTCATACACTTTACGAGCTAACCATCCCCATACATTTTCCATTATATTTAAATCCGGGGAGTATGGTGGCCAATCAAGTAATGTCACATTTTGTTTTCTAATCCAATTTTTAACCACATTTGCAGTATGAATAGGTGCATTACCATGTTGATATGTCCATGATGTAGAGCTAAAAATATTTGAAAAATGTGGAAATGCTTTTTCCAGAACAGTAATATACGAATTCACGTTCATTCTTGAAGTAAAGTATTGCAAATCGCTTGTTCCATAGTAGGAAACTGAACCCCAGACCATCACACCTCCAATTAAATTTCTTCTTTTCACAAATCGTGGAAATAATAACTGTAGCCATCTGGTCCTATTAAATTGAATTTTTTTCATCGGAAAATACTACTCTGTACCATTGTTTTTCCCATGTTGGCTAAAAAGTAGTATTTTTTCTTTTCGAGATGGGTTAATGAGTGGCTTTTTTTTAATTTTTAATCGTTTAAGATTAGTAGCTTTCTGTATTACACGCTTTACTGTTGCTAAGCTTGTTTTAGCGCCATTTTTTTCTTTGATTGGGAGTTTTAAGCACTTCTGATAATTGCTCTTCTATCTGCAGCCGAAAGAACAGTATAGGTACCTCCTTTCATATTTTTTCCATAATTGGATGGATTACAGAGATAATTACTGACACACACAACGAGTTCGACCAATTTTATTTGCTATTTGGCTAATATTTAGTCCACATTCCTTATAGGCTTTGATCTTCCCATTTTGTAGGAATTCAAAACAAACTAGTTTATTTAGTTTTTATTAAAATCAATAAAAACATACTTTTCAGTTGTTACTTTGTTACAAAATAAAATAGATAGAAAAATGTATTCTGATGAGCTAAAAAAATCACTTTTTTTTTAAAGAAGTTATATTATCCTTAATAAATTTATAAAAGCAATCTTTAAAAATGCTTTCTTTAATCTAAATGAAGGACATCAATGTTAACATCAAACTAAAACTCTAAAAACTTTAAATACTCTTATGAATTTTGAGAGGGAAACCGACCGGTCACATTGTTTGACTTTTACTGAGAGAAAATAAATAAAATAAGAAAGTCAACGGGACGTCAAAATGATTGCCGAAGCTTTTGTGTAAAATATGAATTACTAATCTTATTTTTTATTATTTGTTTAAACTATTATTTTTAATATATAAATATTGATACATTTCATTTGTTTATTCACAGAAAAATTGTGACAGGAAAATAGTCATAAAACTCAAATTGCGACTATAGTCTTAAAAAAATTAAGACCTGATATAAGTGTTGTGACCACAGACTATAACAGACAGGAATCAGCTGCTTTTAATAACAGGATTACCCGAAAACTTTTAAAAAATTATGTCAAAATCATAGTGATTTGCCAAGAGTGATAAATATATAAAAATATATTTCTATCCTTTTTATCGGTATTTGATTTGTAAACAAAGTTAAAAACTTGCGTATACTTAGAAAAGTTTTTTAATCTAAACGCACAATATAACAATAGAATATTCAGTAAATTATTTTCTTTTGTTTTTGAATTCGTGTTCATTAATTATTTTAAAGAAATTATCAAATTTTTTCAATGTTTGCATTAATTTGTTTTTTTATTTAAAATAAAAAATTTTCTACAGCAAGGGTTTTTTATTTCCAAACACTTTTAGTTCCCAGGAAAATATTTTGGGAATTTATTAAGATGGAAGATATTTGTTTCGTTTTTAAACATTTCTATAAAATAATGCATATGCATGTATCTTTTAACTTTTTAAAGGTAAGATATCTAGTACCGTCATTATTCATAACACGACCCGCATAATTTTTCAAATGTAAATGTTATATAAAACTATGAAACATAAAAACAAAAATAACATTATAAGAGTAAAGTTTTAATCGGTACAACATGAATGTATTAGGTAGTACGTTTTTATTCTTTGTGAATAAAATATAGCAAAAAGTACTAATCTGGTTGTTTAATGCTGTAACACATATTATTCGCATTATATTTAAAAACTTAACAATAATAAGAAAATCTAAAAGTTGGACACATCCATATATTGCTTTAAAAGCTTTATTAATTTGTAAATAAACAACACTTGTGTTAGGACGACTATATAAGCACGCATTCCTTATAACTTAAATGAAAAATACATTCTGAATTGTATGTATTAAAATAAAAATTGATACTGCTTTTGAATGTATATCATATAATATTATCTATAAAATTTTCTAGAAGAAGGAAATTAAAATAAATAATTTTCTTAAAAAAATCCCAGTATCAGAATTTCAAAAAGAAACCGTATCTACCAAATATGTTTGAAAAATACTATGTTATTTGAATATGATGTTCTTCTTTCTCGTTCTGTAAATCACTACGATTGTTAATTGTGAAAAACTTCAAAATAACCATATGATTTGAAAATATTTTTTTTTGACATATGCCATTGGTTTCCTGTCTGTGTAGTTTGTGGTTGTGACTATCATAAAAAGACATTTTAATTGAAAATAAAAAATATGAAAATATAGCAAAATTTGTTGTGAAAAAAACAATGCATGCATACATATTTGAAACCTTTGAGGTCCAAAGAGCGATAAAGCATATACATATGTATATAGCAAACTCTTACCCACATTTCCTGCAGATTTTGTAGAATTTTTTTACAAATTATTAATTTTTCTCCAAACATTTGAAATTTTTTTACAAAATATTTTATTTTTAGTTTTTATTTTCAATTGACAAGAAAAGTTAAATTTTTATACATATGTATGTTAAGCATGTTTTGTGACTATGTTAACATAATATGAAGTTATGACCGAGTCACTTTTAATCATAATATAATTGTGACTTTTTTAAGACTTTTTCTATGAATAGGCATGTTAATTTCTTTAAAGCTAACATTTGCTCAATTTCTTATTTATCTTATACCTTTCTACCAAAAAATTTTTGTAATTTATAGATAAAGAATTTTATTTTATTTGGCTAAATACCAAGGTTGGAAACCGATACCGTTATAAATACCGATACCGATTTAATATCGTTTAAAGTTGGTTACCGTATCCGATATCGAAACTATTATTTTGTCAAAAATACCGGTATTCAAATACCTTTTCCATTTGTACCGGTATATACCGGTATTTTAGTTTCGGTATTTTAAAAATACAATTTTCAACATAATATGGTATTGTAAGAATAATATCACATATAATATTGTTTGTTTCTTTGTTGTATCGTTTGCAATAAATATATTTCTAAAGAGGTTTTTTATATGTCCAAATGTCCTAAACTTAATGCGATTTTTTTCTTTTGATAAAAAGTCTTAGTGCGAACACTAAAAATGCATTATCTAATATGTGGCATTTCAACTTAAGCTTAGCTTTCAATAATTTTTCATATGACTGCCTTGAACGATCTGTTAAAATTAAAAATAGTTAACTGTTTGATAGTTGCTTTTATAAAGATTCTCTCCTCTCCGAAAAATTTTCATTGAGAAAGTTACAGCTTGGGCCATCTTCCATTAAAGCATTAACAATGAATTTGACAATCATTAATTTTATCTTGAGTGACACAAAGTTTGAATTACATTTGAATTTCTCACTCTTATTTAACCATAATTATGGCACGACTATTTAATCCTTCTCAACTTTAACAACTTCTAGTGAGTAAATGAGGAAGTGTTGCCGTAAATGGTAGATTTATCATAATTTTCGAAGGTTTGGTAGTTTGGTTGGTCTGTTTAAAATATTCCGTGTTATTTTTACTTTATTTTTTGGTAAAATGTTTTATAACTTAAAAATGTTAGATATTTTTTGTCAAAAGAAATAATAAAAATGTAAAAAAAAATAATAATAACTTCCAAAATATAAACATTTTCACAACTTGCATATTTTACACTTTTTTTTTGGAAGTTATTAAAAACTTCTTCCAAAATAAATGTTTTGTAGCCGGAAACAATGTTAACAAATTTGAAGGAAATTGCAATTTCATTAATTTGAAAGTATTTTCAATAACTTTTTATGAAATTGAAAAATATGTTTATAAAAAAATATATGGGCAATTATCAAAAATTTTTGATTTTAGCCCTTCAGAAAAATATATTTTTTTTTTTTTTTGATGGCACATTAAAATCCTTTTGTATAAATATAAAGTGACTCGAATGCATGTAGAATCAGTTCGCGTTAATCATTTCATGTGAGGGGCGCGAAGTTATGGCGGTTTAAAGTTAAACATATAAATTTTTTTACAAACTAGAAGTTTATTTACAATTCTGGTCAAAATTACACATAATATCAAAACCAACTGAGTTATTCAAATAAAATTTATGATATTTTCAATGTTTGATGGTATTAGTGTAGAATATTTCAGGGTTTCCTAGTAAAATTTTAAAAATTTTCTTTTCAATAAAAATCGCGATTTTTAAAAATTTTTTGAAAAATTTTGATCGAATCTAAGTTATTTCTCCATATATTGATTGAAAATATATTTTGTTAGAGTTTATTACATAGAAATGCTTTTTAATGTTATGATCCTTTTTTAACATAAGTAAATATTTTTTGGTTCATAAAATTTTTATCTCTCAAAAATTTTTGATGCGCCTCGGAATTTTTATTAAGCATAACAAACACCTACTAATTATGTCAATTATAGTTAATTTCATGCTGTCCACACGACGTGCCTTAGCGAAATGTGTTTTGACAAAAATGTCCCTTTTTCAATTATCAACGACATTTGACTTAAATTTATGATCCCAATCAATTATATTTATCGCCGCTCTTATATCTGTATATCCAATATTTGTTTCAATTGCAATTTTTTATATAAAACTACAAAAACAAAAAGTGCAATTTTTGCAAATTTTCAAAAAGTCCATAAAATTTTTGTATTAAACTATTTGAACAACAATCATGGTTGTAAAAAGAAACCTATTGTGCTAAAATTTTGCACTCTATTAGTTTCAAGTCTTGTAAGTTCAGATCTGTAACTAATTTGTTTAAAATATTATTACCACAGAACTTATTAAGGATTTAAGTCAGTTTCAGCCAGGTTAAAAAAAATTTTTTTGGTAATTGCCCATATGTATAATTTTTTAAGAGAAGAACTTTAAAAGTAATGTATTGCAGTCAAAAAAACATCCTATTTAATTCTTTCTAATGCACAGTGTGTGATTTTGACAATTTAGCTAATCAAAACCCCTAAAAATTGTTTTCATATTTTGAAAAAAAAAAAGAAAAAAATTAGTTATTCTCTTTAAAAACCTTCCAAGTAACTGAGAAATTAAGAAAATATTAAAAAAATGTTAAACGTTATTAAGTAGCGGAACCTTGAACAGGACTGTTGTTGAAGATAAATTTAACACAAAATATTTTTTTGGTGAGAAGTTTAATTTTGAATAGTTGTAACTTTTTTATTTTATGCAAGATTTTTATGAATTTTTTTTTTTGTTTTAAAGGCTAATGTATTGTCTATAGTAGAAAATAACAATAATTTGAAATAGGTTATTAACAAAAAATCTTGAGGATTTTTTCTTCTTCAACTTTTTTTGGCATTTTTTGTTTTTATATTAATTTTTATTGGACAAAAACTAAAAAGTCCCACAAAATCCCGTTATCTAAATGGCACTTTTGTAATTGGTGATAGGTGGTCTTCCATAATCAGTAATAAAATCTTGCTCCAATTTGTTCCTTTTCAATTCGCAAAGCAATTACTGATTATGAGTCAACGTATTTATCTGCACAAAAAATTTTTGATATTTGGTTGCTTGCATCAAAGAACATGAAACGTTTTCGTATTTTTGAGTTTATTTTTAGAAATATTGGTAAAATTTAATTAAAAATGTTGATATTGAATCAATAAATCATTTTTAAACAAAATAGTTAATAAAATTCAAGATGGATGTTAGCAAGAAGAATATCATTTACGATAAAATTGCTTAAGCTATAAATCTTAATATATTGATGAAATATTGACGATTTTGAGTTTTAGATTTTTGTCATTAAGGCTCGATATGTCCGCTACACTACATGCAATTTAATTCCACAGAAAAAATATTATCGAATAATGTATTGTTGCAATTGGGATTGTAAAAACTTTTGCGAACATTTTGCAAGAAAAACATCTAGAGGAGATTCCAATACATATTTGATTCATAGATTATTAATATCATCAGATTCATTAATTTGGAGCATACGATAATTACCAAAAACTAATGGGTAACAACCGCAATTTTGTTTCTGTTAACAAGCCGTATATATCAGATGGATCATTTTTATTAATTAAGATTTGTGTAAAAGCGATATTACTTTTCGTTTATCATTTAAAAACACATACCATGCGTGCACATTTTTCGCAAAATTGCATTGAGTTATTTGAAAAGTAGGCGTGGCAGCTATCCGATCACGGCCAATTTTTTTTCACGAAACTATCCTAGTGTTTAAAGAATGGTTTGTGCTAAATTTCATCAATATAGCTTTCTTAAGTACAAAAATATAGACTTTTGATCACTCAGAATGCACAATCGCACACTGTGCAATGTTAACAAAATGTTAAAGTCCTTACATTTTTAGCTCTTTTTCATTTTTTTTTTTTTTTTTTTTTTTTTTGTTTAAGAATAGTTTAAAATAGTTATGTGTTTAAAACTAAAAGTATACACAGAAAAAAATATTTCAAATAATTTTTTAATAAAATTATTAATTAACTTTATATTGGAATTTAATTATATGATTTATTAATATAATTAATTTTCTAATTGATTTACAGTTTTGTTTTTTAATAAGTTGACAGCTGTTAATAAAATATAAATAAAAATTAAATATTTGTCTATAAAAGTACAGAAATAAAATAAATTTAAGTAAATTTTAAAAAATTTTCAGCTCATTGAATTTATTTAAGGAAAAGAAGTAATAATAATATCAATTATTCTAGTTATTAATATTATCATTTTGATGATTGGAGCAAAATCAATTAAAAATTAATTAATATTACAAATTTCGTAATTGAAGTCCATTTTTACTTTTTTCTGTGTATATTTTAAATTTTTAAAAAGGTATTTAGGAAGTCGAGTCGAGTTTAATATTCCTAAATGTTTTGTTGCCATAAAATAAATTTTATGAAGTTCTCTTAGGAAGGCAATTCATATTTCAAAAATTTCAAATGAATATTCATTAAATAAAATATACAAATATATAATTTAATAATTTCTATTTGCGAAATTTAATTAAAAATTATTTAAAAATTAAACTTTATATAAGATTTTTGCCAGGTATTTTAGTTTCGGTATAATTTAAAATACCGTTATCGATACCATTACCGAAATAAAAATAAATAGAATACTGTACCGTTATTCGCTTCGGTTTCCAACCTTGCTAAAAAATTCATATTGTGATAAAATATAAAAAGTCAAAACTGGCAACACGGTTTACAAAGAACAAATAAATATCAGTTTATCGAATTCATAAAAAATAAAACGTTTAAAAAAGCTATGATATTTATATTAAAATCTATATCCATACATTCGCAATTACATATACATATTAACATTTACACTTGTGCACTTATGCTTCAAACAAATTTACTTTTTTTCGCTTGTTTTTAATGTTTTTTTTAGGGGTAAAATGTATTTATTACCATTTAAGTTAAATTTACATAAAACAAAAATACATTTAATATTGACGCTGATGTCGTAAAGTGAAATTATTATAAAGAAGATTTTTTTCCGCATAACTGTTGATCAGGTTAAATATACAAACTCTAAGCACACTCATACCCACATGCATAGCATTATGCGATGTTTACATAAGAAATACGTAAGAAACACAAAATGTTTGAATAAACGTTGGGGAATAAAGTTTTCAAAATTACACAACCACCAAAAAAGGTCGCTATATTAAAATTAACTTTTTTATTTATTTTCTTTTTAATGTTTGTTCACTTGTAGTTTTTCTGTTTCTGTTATTTATTTTTCTGAATATTATTCTTTGTGGTAAAAATAATAAAAAAAATAAAGGAAAATGCAATAAGGAAACTTTTATTTTACTTAAATATAATATGAAAAAAAAAAAAAAATAATAACGTTTATAATCATACTATGCATTTGTTGACTCGTAAATATCTAAATATGAGCATAATTATGTACCAAAGAACATTAGTAGTCAAAGCAACTGATGACACTCCAACCAAAAACATTAACTCTTAAAAACCTTTTATACTTATTATGCATGTATTTTGTATAAGTTTATATATGTATATATGTGTGTAGGGGCGTACGGGTATTTAATGCACCTTTGCCATTTGGAGGAGCTATACGCATACTTTCAATTTCTTGTATTTTTCTTTTATTCGTTAACCAAGGACAAATGGTGTCAAGTGATATACGAGTACCAACCACGTGTCAAAGGATAAATAAAAATATTTACACAAGTTGAGATGAAACTTTCACTAAGAATCTCTTCATTTACACAGATATATACGTTCATACACACACACACACACTCAAATATACAAATACAAAAAAAAAAAAAAAGATACATACATACTATACATAAACAAAAAGGATAAATAATATTTTCCACAGAATTTTATTTGGTTAAATGTTTAAATGGTTGGAAATTTTTATGCAAATTGTGCCACATATTATTACTATTCGGTTAAGCATATAACGCATTTGAAATAAATTCTCATCAATTTTATTTGCCTCCAAAGACTTTGTTGTTGTAACGTTACAATTTGAATAACTTTTTTTTTTTTTTCTTATAAATTATTTTACACTTCAATGAAGTCATAAAGAAAATTTCAAACCATTTTACAATAAACGGAAGTCTTTTATAAATTGTGTTGTTGTTGCTACTGCTGTTGATACTCCTTTTTTTGCCTATATCTATTGAATTATTTTTATATCGATACATTAACAATAACGTCAAACTTATCGTGGTAAATACAAAATGATACATTTTTATTTGCAAACTTTTTTTATGATTAGATATTTTGTGTTTAAGAGAATATGTTATTTCTAATAGACATAAGTAAATGTGAGTTTAGAGCTTTCCTGAAAAAGAGAAACGTTTGAAATTTTCAATTTGATTGTTGATTAAAGCACTGAAAAGGACTATTCTTTTAAAACCTATAAGGGTTTGGCAGACTCATATGGTATGAAGTAATATGAGTACGATGAAATATTTTTAATTACATGCTGATGTGTAAAATAACTCGAGAAATGATATGATGTACATTTTAGGCCTTCTTGAGGACAATAATCAGTTTTAAAAATTTCGAGTTATTCGCAAAAACTGCTTTCGGATAGGTTCTTGTATTAATAGATTTCTAATTCTGTAATTATTCTGTTTATTTTTCTTTTTTAAATTTCTTTAGGACCAAAAACAAGTAATTAAAAAAAGCAAATTTTTAAACAACATCTGGAAAAAATTAAATTTTTCTATAATTTTTCAAGTTAAACCTCAATTTACTGCAATCTTTTCAATAATTATAAACAAAGCAATTTGTTTTTTTTTTTTTTTTTTTTGTGGGCTATCTACAAACAATATATTTTTTTAAGGAAAAATGGGCTATCTGCAAGTTTTTATTTGATTTTCAAAGTAGTGTGAAAACATAAATTGATAAATAATGACAATTTCCTTTGCGATTTTAACTTTTTTTAAACATCTTGAATTAGAATCTTAATATAATTCATAAAAATTATACTATCTCAATGCATCTCAATTGGATGCTCATAGATCTCACGCAGATACACCCATCAACATTTTATGAAGCTAAGTGGGAGCATTATGCCCTAGATTTAAAAACAGGAATGAGAAAATTGAAATAAAATTCGTGATTCTTATAATATATTAGATACCAAAAGCAGTGTCTTAAAAAAAAATTATAATTAAATAAAAAGTGCAATAAACATCGTCTTTAGAGATTTTAATCACTACTGAGTTATTGATATACAATTTAATACAATTTTAATTGGTTAAAAATTTTTTTGAAAACATTTTTTTGAAAATTTTTTTTACATGCAAATTTTTTTTCCAAAATTTTATTAATAACACTGGTCAACAAAAGAATCCTCCCCCATAGACGAATAATTGGACTTGATGTATTTTGATATGCTAAACACGAATCTGCTTTCATTTTTTTCCATCAGGTCTTTATTTTTTTATGGGCGTGTCTAATATTTCGCCCATAGTAAGGCCATTACTCTAGTATATTTCCTCATAACTAAAGAACGGTGTGTACGATTGATCAAAGTGATACACCAAAAGATGCGTACTAAAAATATCTTCAAATTCCCCCAAACTTAATTTTTTTATGTACTCACAATCATTTTCACCACTTTTGAATAACTACGAAAATATTAATTGGACAAAAAATTATATAAATTCAGCTCAAAGACAATTTAGGTCGCTATATATTAAAGTTCAATTTATTTTAATTGGACAAATTGTTCTCGAGTTATACAAGTGTGACTGCCTAAAGGCGTGGTAATATTAGTCATGCCCATAAAAAACCAATGCGTGATAGAAAAAAAGTAAATGCTTTTTTTTTATTTAAGATGAGAAAAAATTTCTTTTTTGCCCACAAGTGTATTTCCACTTAGCTATAGGTATTCATGGGTATCCAAACTTAACTGTGAATCCAATCAAGATTTGTGCATCAATTTTTACAATATGTGGCTTTATTTACTCGCAGTTTTGTCAGCTTTGTGATAAAGGTGATAAACTTAAATATTTTTGATGCTTTCACTTTAAAAAAAAGTTTTAGTAAAAAAAGAAATCTTGAATTTTGCATGAATACATTTTTTCCGACACTTTTTTCGAAATATCTTCTAAACTATTGAGCGGTTAAAAATTTGACAGTAAAGCCAATGTTATTCCACATATTTTGGTGTATTATTTATATAAATCATGCATACCGTTCTCGAGTTATAGTGAAATATACTCGAGTAATCGGCTTATTTAGGGCCCAATATTAGACACGCCCATAAAAAAATTCCGACCTGATGGAAAAAAACTGAAAGCAGATTCGAGTTTAGCGTGCGGAATTCCATCTAGTCTACATATTTGATTTTGAAGGAACTGGAAGGAACCAGTATAATTTTAATCTTAAACACATTTCCGTTTTTTTAGTAAACACACCTGTTATTTGACATTTCTAACGTTTAAAGATGGTCCTGCCAACCACAAAATTTCGCTTTTTTTATCTCCTGATTGGTATGATATCATAAATTTAACATATTGTAAATTTTTTTTTTTTTTTCTTTTTTTCAAAAATATTATCTTTTACTTTTTTACTTTCCGATAAACAAAACGGGCTATATAAACACTTTATACTACATATTAAAATAAAATTAAGGCAAAACGGGCTATCTACCATAACTTCGCAAATAATGGAGTTAGAAGATTTATTTTTCATTGTGAAGTATAGTAGACATAATACGTATTAATAACTCGTAGAAGAACGGATTGTAAAATTTTGAAAAATGAGTGAAATAGACAGTTTTTATGTTCTCCTGAACAATTGGGGTTTTGCATATGGCCCGTTTTGAATATAACCCTCGATATTCAAGTAAAAAAAAAAAATTAAGTAAGATTTTATTTTTTATTTAAATTTGTAATTCATTCTGTTTTTAATTTTTTACAGTTTTTAGTAACTGATATAATCATTTTGGTGAGAAGTGCAAATTTAAAACAGTTTTTAATTGAATACATTTTTTTTTTAATATATTTGGTGAATAGTGACTTTTTTCTGTGTTCGCTTTTAAATTTGTTCCCAAAAAGTAAAAAACAGGCAAAACTATAAAAAAAATATTTTGTTTTAAAATACTTATATGAAGAAGTTTTTAGAAAGTTTAGCAAACACTTAATAACTTTTCGAATTTTTAAACGAATAATTAATTATAGGGATATCTCATTTTATTCAAAATAAAATAGAATTTCAAATATAGTCTTGAACACTACCTAGAAACGATTTTTTTAAAAGTTACTACAATTTTCAGAATCAGTTAAAATTAAAAATAATAAATTAAAAACAATCCGGCAAAAACTTGGTAATGACATGTATTTACGGATGTAGTTACTTTTCAATAGTAAAGAGTAACAAGAGACGAAACTAATTGTCAAAAACCTAAGTCGGTTATCAAAAACATAACTCATGCAACAACAAAATATATGTAATCAAATACATTTTATTGTTGCTAAAAGAAAATAAAAACACATTTTTGTTTACAAAACAACAATTTTGTTGAATTGTCAATTGAAAATTTCGCCGCTATGTGTTACTCTATGTATTTTAGTGACTACTTATTTATATACTTTTTATTGATTTTTTATTCAGTTTATAGAACAGTTTTTAATTATTAATCTTTATTGGTAAATAACGACATTATAACTCTACAATAATTTAATTTTATAAATGCAGTGTTGAGTTATTTACGACTTTTCTACTTTAATATTTTACACTTTTACAATATTGTATCTTAAGCAATAATTTTAATAATTTTCGGGAAAAAGTTACAAAACCCAACGAGAAAAAAAAACTGTTTTTATAATATTAAATTTTTTGTTATTGTTAAGTTGTTGAAATTAAAATGTTAAAAATCTCTACGTTTAAAATTAAAAAAAAAAAACTGCTTTTTATATACTGAAATTTTATTACTTATTAGTAACCTAAAACGCTACAAGTTCTTGATGTTTTTATAATGACTTAAGCAGTGTTGCCAGTTTTAGCATTTGAAAATGTAAAAATGCATTGAAAATTTATAAAAATATGCTAAATGCTTTTTAGCTCTTTTTCACAGTATTTTTTAATTTAATACTTTTTTGATTTTTTTTTTTAAGAATTTCTTAATAAATTTGACTGTATTAGTAGTAAGTTTTAAAATATAAGCCCTGCTTTTACTTTATTTCCCAATATTATAAATAATTCTGAACAAAATTTATTTATAAGTTGTCATTTTAAATAAATTTTACAATAAACAAGGGTAACGAAAATATGATTTTTTTCTTTACAAACAATTTAGCATTGTCATTTGCTGCTATAGAAAAATTAGGCATAATAATTTGGATAATTTAGCACTGGCAACACTGGACTTCAGTAACACTTTAAAATTAATAAGTTATTTAACAGCTTGAAAGTAATTAGTTCTTGTAATGATATTTAAGTAATGACATGAGTAAAGTAGTTGCCTCTAATGCCATTACCGTGTTAAAGTAATGGGTTATTCAGTTAACGTGTAAGTAGTGAAAAGCCATTAAGTATATTAGCTTCTTAAATCATTACCTGACAACCAACGTTTTTGCTGGGAATAATTTATTATTATTTCAAAGCGCTGTATTAAGAGTTTAAATTTAAAAATTAAAAATTTTATAAAATAAAATTATTTGTTAAAGGAATAAACTTAAGCTTAAGCTAGTTCATCCAGAAACCTTTCCAAAAAACATATTAAACTCAATGAGAATTAAATAGGCTTTAAGTAAAACACATCAAATTAACACAACAATAAAACAAGCTTTCTGTCAACGTTAAATACAAATTTTGAATAAACATCACTAATGTGACCACTTTAATTAGGCTCTTTAATGACTTAACTTAACTTCAAATTACATATCATAAAATTATTTTTAAATTGGTCAAGAGTATCGGAGTTATTAAAAATTTTTATGAAATAGTGGCTTTTATTCTTATCAAAAAAATCTATGAGTGTAAAGAAAAAATACTGAAAAAGATTCTAATAATTTATTTCTTTTAAAAGAAAATATTTTCTTGCAGACCAATGTTATTTACAAAACTTCTATAAACTGCTAACTTTAAATAGATGTTACGTTAAAGTGCTTTAAATTTAAAGTATTGGTAAAATTCGATTAGAGTGATTGCATTTTTCAATATTATTTTCCATTTTTCATTTTTTCCCATTTCTAATATTCGTGTAAAACATTGAACAAAAGCCATCAATCACTGCCAGTGATTTTAATTTTCACTTCAATTTCAATTGCAATTACATTAGTAAATTCGTTTGTAACAGTTCGATGTTTTTTTTTTTACTTATGTGCATCATGTTGAATTGTTTTATATTTTTAAGTGCATTTATACAAGATTTATTGATTCAATTCTTGTTTATTTATTTAACTATTTTGCAATAAGCCATATACTTACATAAAAATAGTAGTACAATGAAAAAAAAAAAAAAAAATTTTTTGCAACATATTTACAGATACTTATAAAAAAAAGAATACAAAAGTTTTATAACTATTAAAACAAGTAACGTACAAATGTCATTGATTTATATGAAAATAGGCGTTTACACTATAGAATTTTTAATTTTTATTAAAAAAGAATACGTTCTTGTATTTCTTCTATTTAACTATTGAAAAGAAACACGTACTTGTAAAGAAAACTGTTTAAAACAGTCATTAATCTTTGTCCAACAAACACCAAACAAATGACCAATGACAAACGATTCTCAAATGTACAAAAAGGTACGAGAACCATAAACCATGATTGTGGAGTGGACAAATTTATTTAATTTTTATATACATAAGTACAATGTAAGTGTATGTATGTGTAAAAGTACATTAACTCTAATGTACACCTACGTTCTCTTGCACTCATACCTGTAAACGTACATATTTACTATATTGATGTTATCTCTCTTACTTTTTCCGATTTTTTTATTCTTCACTTGCAAATAAATGTTACGTTCAATCACTAAACAAGTTCAACTAAAGTATAACCCTGTTGGAAATCAACGTATTAACGGCAACGTTCCCTCATACGAGTCTGGTGTAGAAGACCACTCATATGTTGCATATTTATGAAGATCAATTTAATTTTTTTTTAATATTTTTCATGTCTTCTTAATATTTAATGAATTAAACTTAAAATTGATTTTTTTATTTTATTTTTTTCATAACATAAAATTGTGTAAATATTTGTTTAAAATCTAAATACTTATTAAATAGAAAGTTTTATGTAATTTTTGTAAGCTAAATAAGTTCAAAGAAAACGATCAAGCCAATAAAATTAAACAAAACTTACCAAGTGGGCGTTTTTAATTCCATCGCACTCAGCTTTTTATTTTTGTTAGAAAAAAAATACTAATACTAATAGAATTTTATGAAAATTTTTTATGTAAAAACATATACAATGGTGTAGAGGAAACACAATGAAAAATAGAAAGAAAAAAAATATGAAAATAAATGAATGACACATTGACAAAGGACATGATGGGAGACGACATGGTTTTAATGTTCTACCGGTTGTTGTTGATAATCATGAGGATGGTCGTGGTAGTGTTGGAAATAATATACAAAGATGAAAGCAACTACATTTGACAGCGCACTAATTTAGTGTGAAAAGTGTTACAAACATTGCCATTACGAAGGAAAACGATGGTATTTTAAGTCAAATAACAGCACTATACATATACATACATATTCACTCACCCAAGTATTTTACACAGACACAGACTTTATCCATTTGCCTTTATAAAAATGTTCTTAGAAAAAACCTTTCTTCTTCCAAGGTTTAGTATACAATTTATTTTCAATGGTACATGCAAGTTCATCTCTTTTATTTAGTTCTTTTTTTATGATAGAGAATAGTGAGAGTATGATGCGTGAGAGCTAAGTGGTTGTATTTGCAAAATGTTAAGTTTGGGTGTGTGTGTTTTTTTTTTTTGTCTTTATTTTTATTCAAATACTTTATGTATATGAGTTATTCCATTTAGAATTAAGAAAGAAAGATTTAGTCGATCATGCCCGACCATTTGATACCCTACACTATTGTGCATCAAATTTGGCACAAAGATAAACGCATACAAAATTTCTTTAAAACATTGCTATTACAATCCAGCTCACTAGACAAAAAAAGCAATTCTGACATCTGAATTTAAAATAGTTTTATTAAATATTTTAGAAAATATATCCAATATATTAAGGTTCCGAAACTGCTTCTATAGTTTTTATAAAAATATAAATATATATAACTATTTTTGGTAAAGGATTCATTAAGTTATATTTTTATATGAATCTTTATTGAATATTTCTTTTTCAGAAATTTACAATAAGTATTAAAATGTTAACCTAATCCTTAGTTAATGTTGTTTTCATAAGTAGTGTTATTTTCCAAATTTAGCAGATCCCTAGCGAGGGGGTTTAGTTGTTCAGCTAATTTTTTCTTAGAATTGATGCTACGGTTATCTCCTCACGAATTGTAGGATTATTGAAATCCTTGTGGATGACGAATACCAAGATACCTTACTTAGTCCTGTTTAGGGATTTGGACAATGTTTATTCGGACGGGAAAGTTGTTCTCCCTATGTAAAGTAAATGTAATATGGACATATTTTGTGGCATTAACATTGATCTTTCATTATGTAGCAAAAGTATCTTTAAAATGGCACCTAAAATTTTTTAGGTCAAGAGTAATTATTTTATCAACATGAGCCATTCATTTTTCTATCATAAATACTTTTAAAAACATTTGTAATATTACATTATTTTTAATTATTTACTACGCTTCAATTATTCTTTGTTTGTTGTTTTTTTATAATTTGCCACAATTCGTTGGAATTAAGCGGATTCTGTTTAATATTTATTTTCCATTTTATTTAACTTAGACAAGAAGTTATAACAAATAAACACGAAAAAGTCATAATGAAAAGGTGAGGTCTGTCAATGACTTTAGCTGTATCTTAAAAAAAAAAAATACTTAGTAAATAATTATAATTAACAGCAAGGACAATGCAAGGACAACTTTGTAAATTTTTTATATCCACTATCAAAACAGATGGAATTATATTGGGTTTGGCATTGCTTATGTAACAATCGAAATATTCGATTATGTATATCGAGGGTTTATATTCAAAACGAGTCACATGCAGATTTCCAAAAAAAAAAAAAATTTTTGCACCAGACTTTTTAGTTTTATGTTTTTATACCCTTCACCACAGGTGTAAAGGGTATATACAAGTTTGTCATTCCATTTGTAATTTCTACAACATTCATCTAAGACCCCAAAAAGTATATATATACCTGATTCTGTCTGTTGAAATCAGTTTTTAGAAAGCCCCAGTTATCGCATATATATGTTTTATACATAAAATTGTAGGGAATATTCCTTAGAAGAACGCTAATAAAAGTGAGCAAAATCGGTTGATAAATAACTGATATATCGGCAAAAACGACTTCACTTTTGCTGAATAAATGAAAAAAAATCGGTCCATTAGTATCCGAGATATCGGCCAAAACGCATTTTTAAACTTTTTGAAGATCCTATATAAGCTACGAGTTGAACAGATTGGTCATAAATATTTTTCTAAAATTTCGGATTTTTGAATCGAACAAATCGGTCCATGGGCCAAAAGCTAAAAAAAATCTGTTAATAATATAAATACACACACAAACATTTATATTAAGCATTGTAATAACCAGGGAAACCACAATATGCTCTAAAAAATGGGCTTTATGCGCATTAAATATGCAGTAAAAAACGAAAAATATGCTCTAAAAAACGCGAAAATATGCACTTAAAAAACAAAGATTATATATAATTTTTTAACAAAATTATGTTTTTCATTAAACCAAAGGGTTTTATTAATATTTCAACGTTATAAAATAAGACAAAACTGAAATTTATTAACCTCGTCGAAATTTGATTCCCCAT
Organism: Protophormia terraenovae; assembly: GCA_951394005.1. Classification (NCBI taxonomy): domain Eukaryota; kingdom Metazoa; phylum Arthropoda; class Insecta; order Diptera; family Calliphoridae; genus Protophormia; species Protophormia terraenovae. The sequence continues at coordinate 68,969,189 of OX596077.1, forward strand.
TTTTACTATATATCATAAAAATGTTCCATCTAATTCTAGACACTATTATTAGTTCAGAAATTATCAAAATTATCATATCGATCACTACCGCCAAAATATCGTAACCGACAAAATTTTTGAAATTCGTGTTTTCATGAAAATCTATAATTTAAAATCATTTAGATCATTCGTCAAACTTCCATCAACGTATCAAGTGTCATGTAATTTAATCGTAAGTGACATTTTTCATATATATCATATATCATATATATCATCATATAAACCACAAGATATGCTATAAATATGCACTAATAATCGCCAAATGGAAAAATATACCGTTAAGAGTAAAATATGCACTAACAAATCGATGCCAAAATGATTTATTTGTTCTGAAACGGATAAATATTTAATCGAACGTCCAGAAAAAAACATGCAATTGCATATTGTGCTTTCCCTGGTAATAAATATTAGTGATATTGTTTTTTGTATAGGCAAGCAGTTTAGTTAGCAACAGCAGTTATATAATGATTAACATTGTTGTTCTTATTTTTATACCCTACCTATTATGTGTTTGTGCAAATTATGTAACGCAGAGAAAAAATCTTTCGACCCCCACCTTAAAGTATACCGTTTGACTCAGAATCACTTTCTGAGTAGATTTAACCATGTCCGTCCGTCCGTCCGTCCGTCCGTCTAGTCGGCTGGATGGCTGTCCATGTGAAGCTTGTGCGCAAAGTACAGGTCGAAATTTGGAAGATAATTTGATGAAATTTGGTACATATGATTTGATACAAGAACGAAGCCTATTGAATTTGGTCATTATCGTCCTATTATTTCATCTGGCCCCATACCAGTGTCATCCCGGAGTAGAGTTTTAACATTCATAAATATCCTAAAAATAGAAATATTTTAATGAAATTTGGCACGTATAAGTTTTATATTCAGAACTCTTCTTCCGAAAATCACTTTAACGTGCATAAATAATTAGTATCAACTTAATATTCGACACAAATAAATGTTTTATAAGTATAAATGACAGTCCAAAAAAAAGATCGGTCCATAATTTACTATAGCATGAATACATGTGCATGTTAGCATCGATGTAATATTCTGTATTAGTATGTTATTTTTTACACTTTTATACAAGTATCGGTCCACAATTGGGCCCTCCCGAATTTTGATACACATATGACCGACTATCACTTTTTTTCACGTTGGTATATGTAGTCAGTTTGTTTGTATGTATTATTGATAAATAATGAGAAGTTGCTTTTCGATTTGAACTTTTTTTTTAAATTTTGAATTAGAATCTTAATATAACTCATAAAAATTATGTTATCTCAATGCACTTTGAAGAAAAAAAATATTGAAGTTAGATTTTTAACATTTTTTAGATGCTTATAGATCATACGCGGGTACACCCATCAATATTTTATGAATAAAAAATGAAATAAACATCGTTTTTGAAGCTTTTAATCACATATGTGTTGTTGAAATGCAATTTACCATAATTTTAAATGATTCCAAATTTTTTTGCAAAAAGTTTTTTGCAATTTTTTTCGCATGAAATTTTTATTTTTTTTTAATTTTATTAATAATTTTGACACACCTGTTATTTGACAGTTCTAACGTTTAAAGATGGTCCTGTCAACCACAAAATGTTGCTTTTTTTATCTCTTGATTGGTACGATATCATAAATTTGACATATTGCAAATTCTTTTGCAAAAATATTATCTTTTACGCCTTTAATTTTCAACAACTTTTTATAACACACTTTAAAAATAAATTAAAACAAAACGGGCTATCTACAATAACTTCGCGAATAATAAGTTTAAAAGATTTATTTTTCAGTGTAAGGTTTAGTAGACGTAATATTGATAACTCGTACAACTTAATACGTAATATTGATAACTCGATAACTCGTACGGATTGCAAGATGTTGAAAAATGAGTGAAATAAACGGTTTTTATGTTCTCCTGAACAATTGGGGTTTTGCATATGGCCCGTTTTTAATATAAGCCCTCGATATATATCCTGAATCCACGTAAAATCTTAGGCGATCTAGTTATATTCATAAGTTCCGTATGTGTGTAATTTGAAAGAATGCTAGTGCTCAAAGGATGATGAAATTCTGTTAAAATGTTTTTTTTTTTTTTTTTCAATAAGAGATAAATGGTATTGGAGATGGTATAGTCAGTTCATAAACAAAAAATAAAATAAAAAAATATATACCAGATAGTAAAAAAGTCGTGTCCGTTGTAACTACTGTTCACACTTTTCAGCCGATATCTCTTAAACAAATGTATGTACCTCGATGAAATTTAGTACTAATAGTTCATAAAACAAAATTGAGCGTGAGCCGCTCAGATTACCGCCCACTTCCAAAAAAAATTAACTTTTTCAAATTGCTATAATTCATGACTTTGATAAAACTCATTTTGTGTGTGTATTTGTTTTATATATATTATATCCTGTGTCGTATAATTAACTTTACACTGGCAATCAACCAGTTTTCATATTTGTGTAACAAATTATAGCACATTATTTGCCTCCTATTGTGTGATATTTTCCCCATTATTTTATATGGCAATTTGTAATTGAGCAAGAAGTTTAAACAAATAAGTTACTAATATTTCCATAATGCACTATTTTTGATTTGATAAACATATTTTTATATTTTAAATGTAATTATTATTTCTTAATGTTTGAAATTTTAAAATCTTCGTATGTAATCAAGTTCTAGATCTTATATATTTTATATACAATTACATATTTATGGAAATACTAAATAAACGTTTTAATTAAATATTCTGGAATATATCTCTATAAATTTACAAGTTTGATAAAAGAATCAAGATTATTGGTATTTAATATAATTTCTAAGGAAATAAATGTATAAAATTTGTAAAATTGGCGGAAGTCCTTAGATCGAAGATTTACACTTATATATTGCTATATCCTATACAAAATTTGTTAAATTATTTTAGAAATAATAACAAAAAAGAAAATAATTGTACGTTAAATGCTAAAATTGCTTTACATCTTAAGTGCTTAAAATAATACTCATACATTAATACTTAAATATTCCTACACATACACATACATACAAGCGCTGCTATAAAAACATTAAACAAGTGTTTATGCTTTTAACTTGTCAATAAATTTCAAGCCTTAATGGCTAGTGACACTATTTATGTTCCCCAGTTGCCACTGAATGCTCCTTGTACGTGCCACAACGTAAATGTACGCTTCAATGAAATTATTGTCATTCTAATACTGGGTGTATTGTTACTACTATTTCTTAGACATAATTTTTGAAAAATCTCTAAATGATTGTGTGTATGAATATAATATTGTAATCACACAGCAGTTTTGTTGTTAGCAACGTACCCTTTTTATTTTACATTTCTATACCCTTTTTCAAAGTAAGAAGGAGTCCATTGACTATATAACTATCCCTAAATTATCAAGAGAGTAGTCATTATAAAGTTTACTAAATTGTTTTTTGTGAGATCTTTTGACAGACAATTGACTTGCTCCTGAGACATAAAAAAAAATAAAAATAAAAATTGCTGAATAAAAAACTGTGGCACTCATTCATTAGGTAGGAGACATTCACCATATTTACCACGGTATGTATTGTAGTGGCAAGAAGAGTTTTTTTTTCCAACATGCTTACATATCGTATACATGTGTTAGTATATCCTTTTTAACACATAATTGTTACATAATATTTATTCGGCATTATACAATTTATTTTAATTTTCCAATATCACGAATGAATATTTTTTGTATTTTATAATCTAATAAAATGTAAATATATTCCCCCTTTCAATTACAATCTCTATTTAATTGTCTTCCAATTATAAAACAATTTAATGTCAAATTAAAAACATCTTATAAAAGCTTAATAATCTTGTTAGCTTTAAAGATTTCAAATAATCATCAAAAAGCTCAACAGAAAATACTCATAATTTGACTTTAAAGAAATACTTATTTAGTCCTTAAAGTAGGGTAATACTTTTTGAAATTGAATCAACCTACATGCTTTATTTTCAGTAATTTAATCCTGTTTCGTTTTAGGACTTTTTTGACTTTATCTAAAACAAAATTTTACAACTGTTAATAAAATATGTCAGTGCAAATGTGTATTTCGTGTGTGTATTTCGATTAATAGACCTTTATAAATTTCCATCTTACGCATGTCAGTAAGTTAGTGAAATTCTTAAGATTTTTTATTTCGTTTTTGTTTTTCTTTTTTGCTTCATCTCTTTGACCAATTGTCAGTTTCCGGTCTATTTAATTTTATTTTATTTTATTATTTTTTTTTTTTTAAATTTCCTCTACACATTTATTTTCCAACACTTTAGACTGACTCACACAGCAGCAAATCCTTATAAATGTTTGAAACTTAATTATGCTTTAAATGAAACACTTTGGAAAATTTGTTGTTGCTATTGCTGTTTATAACTAAAAGTGGATTACGTTGCTAAGTGGCTTTTGTAGTTGATTAGCATTGTAATTAATTACCAATGCCAAAGTCAAAATAGAAAATAGACCAAACTACATAGACCAGACAGACAGACATACAGACTAACACTTTGTGTCTATGAAATTATGCACACAAAGAATTTGAGAGTGCAAACTTTACATAAATTCAAGCATAAACATTGTTAAATACATATACATATACATATATGTATATAATGTACATAAATACTAGCTAGAATAATATAAAATGGATATAATTACTTGTATTTGGGCGATAGCAATTAATTCATAAATGAATGTAACAAAACTTAAAACATAAACTTTAAATATTGCATTTGAAGTTATTTAAATAAAGTTCTCTGAATTTGAAATGTTTAAAAGATTTAGAGAGTTCATGTAATATTTTTTATAAAGTGGACGAAATATAAAATAGTTCTTTTCTGTATGTTAGGAGTAGACGCGAAAAATTTGTTGCTTTTATTATACGTGATAATATTTAGTACAGAAGAAGTGCAAATGCTTCCAAAAAAGAACATTTTCACTACTTTAAAAGTAGAACTAAGTTCACATTTTGTGCTTTTTTGGAAGTTATTAATAATTTCCTCAAAAAAATTCAATTCAATGATAAAACAACCCAGCAAAACTTCTATTGCCAAATAATAAGTCAAAATGCTATTATAATAACACTGAACTGCTTACACTTTAGCCATATGCTTCCCAATAGGGTCTTAAATAATGATTTACTCTAACATAATGGCATATTAATCTGCCCAATGGTGTATTTCATATTTTTCGACATTTTTCGTTTAATGTTAATTTACAATGAATTCTTAAGAAAAGTTTTTTTTGGCAGTGCAAAAGAGTATACAAATAATTTATATTTAATAAACAACAATTAAAACTATTTAAATAAAATGGATAAATATTGTATTTATTGACATAAGTTGTTCAAAATGTCTGTCATATTGAAATACAAAATACATCATAGTACAATATGTAACCTTGGCTTTGAATTGACTTACTATATGGCTAATAGTTTATGTTGCTGGTATTTGTGGAAATGCTGTTTCCACGCTTGGGTACTATATTGCGATTAATAATAATGTAGCTAGTAGCTACTTGTACGAAAGTGTTAAATGTTGATTTAAGCAAACTTTCAATAAAATATTTGTAATACGTTATCAAATCATATATATATATTTATTTTTTTTTCACCAGCAATTTGAAAATTGCTTTTGTTAAACTAAAAATTTCAGTTTTAAAAAACTAAATGCATATTTTCGCAATACTTAATCTTATAAATCGATTTCTAATTTTTACCTAAGCGACAACATCTGTAAAAAAAAAAAATCATAATATATAAAGAAAAGTCACAATTATTTGTCATCTAGATTTAGTTTAATTTATTACTTCACGTACTGTAATAAGAAAATAAAATATTCTTTATGAAATGAGTAGACATTAGAACAAAAATAAATTGATATTTTTTTTTTTTTTTTGATTACGACTACATTCAGTGTAGTGAAAATAATGTTGTACCCTATTTTAAGTATAAAAGGTTATGTTGTCGTTGTCTTACAAACAAATCTTTTATTGTTATTTTACAACAATAACAATAAGCCTGTCATGAAATTATGTGCACTACAAATAAGTAATTCTATTTGTGTCAAAATAAGTCGAAAGTCATAAATAATTGTTTTTATACTAAATGTGGCATAGAAATGTTTGTGTTTCTTGTTATAAATGTTTGTATTTTTATGCATGAGTATAAATAAATAGCAGTAAATTTCTATAAGTATATTTGTATTGTATTAAATAAGTACCATTTATAATATTTTTCTGAGCAGATTTATATGAGAACAAAATTATAGCAGTTTGGTTTGTTGAATAAGTATCGCATAAGAGAAAAAAATAATATAATACCTATGTTGAATTAAAAATTATATTTTTTAATAAGAACGAACATTTTAAATGTTGAAGAAATATTGAAATTTATCTTATTGCAAATAAGTGATATGTTTATAAGATTCACTTAATTTAAATTTATAGCATTTTTGTCATAATTTATATAATATTTTCCTTTGATCATTTACACTAATCGCTTCTTTGTACTATTCATAGTTTTGAAGATATAGCTCTCCAAAAATTTAATTTTCATTAGTATTTGTTGATGTAGCTATCCATAAAAATTTGAAAATTTTAATTAAGGTATTTGACAAAAGTGCAGAGATTTATGTTTTATATTTTATTCAGAATAGCTTCAAGGTAGATGATTTATATTACACATATCGACTTGGATTCATAAAGGAAAGAAAATCTTTAAAAACTTATAGTAGGCATTTTTGAAATGAAATCAAAGGTCTGTATTGTGAAAGCCTTTTTATTTTATAAATACATACATATATATATACTTACATATATACATACATATATATAACACATGGAGAATGTCATTGTTCTGGTTTTTTTATTATTTTATTTTACTTGTAAAGAAAATTTATGATTCTTGTTTTGATTTATGGAGCATGTTAGTTTTTAATACTTCTTGATAAAATCAAATATTCTTACAACCCCTTCAATATTTTAGAAAATATATAGTAAGCTAAATAAGTAAATAAAAAATACAAAAAAGTTGTATAATAAAACTAATAAAAAAAATTAACTAAGAACATTTTGGGATCGATGCTTTTTTTTATTGAATTACAAATATAACTACATTTATTTAAATTTTAAATGTATTTTTAGTAAAAACTGTATTTGAAAAAAATTGCGATTTTAGGATTTTAGGAGGGGAAATTGGAGGAAAACATTTTTCTGAAAAAAGGTGAAACATTTTTTAATGAACACAGAAAATTTTCTTAAATTTCATAATGCATCACAACTGATATATAATACAAACTTGTATGGGATTTTTTTGCACGATTTTTCATTAGGTCGTTTTGCTGGCAGGCGTTCTATATTTTGCTTAAATGTATTATCATTTTTTTTTTAAAGTATAAAAAAATAACGACATCTCGAAAAAATAAGCCTTAGAATTAAAAAAGAAATATTAGTTTTTTTCTGGCCTTATTTTTTAGGGAATTTGGCTTTTTTTGACCTCAAGCTCAATTTAGCTTCTTTTGTTTTCTTAACTCCTGGCAACACTGACCAAGTGTTAAAGTATAAATAAAATTACATTCTTTTCACACAAACTAATCAATTTGTCTACAATTAGGCTTTAACTTTGGGTTAAAATTTGATCAGTAAATGGCCCTAATGTCTTATTATGATGTTTTAAATTGGGAAAATTGTTGTTTAAATATGTACTAAGTAATAAATATTTTGATTTTCAAGGAGATTCAAAATTGAATAAAATTTCGTTTTATTTTCATTAATGCCACCGATACAAACTCGATGTTATTATACCATAATTATTTCTTATAACAAAATAATTATAGTTTACTAAACTGCCCAAATTTTATTTGCTAGGTTATCTATTTATAATTGTATTGGTTTTTACAAAGTTTATTTTGCTCGTAAAAACATAAAATTTTAGTTGCAGTTTTAATTTTTGAAAAAAAAAAAAAACTGAATTGAATTGGCAACACTGCTCACAATTAACATCGTACATTAAGGTTGGACCACCCTTTATATTAGGTTGTATTAAATTTACATAAAATGTAGTTACGATTATTATTACGATGAGTTGTGTATATCTACTCAAATACCATCCAGTGCACAAATTTATTTTCTTTTTCTTTATAATAGATCAACAACAAAACATACATCCTTCTATTTATATTGGTATAATCATATAAATAAATAATGAATAAAAGAAATCATAAAACTAAATTTAAATTGTTCACTGAAATAAAGAGTTTGTCAATAGTGGTAAAAACTCTTTAAACCTAAGGGTAACATTACTAAAAGCAGGAAGCAAACAAAGAACGAGCATATATAAAAGTGTTACTGAACCTTCTGAAAACAGAATTTAGGAGGGGTTTCAAAAAATATTTAAATAAAAAGCTTTTCACATAAAAATCAAATGGGATAAAGTTTTCAATTTTATTTATAAAAGTTGTTTAAGGTACACAAACATCACCAAGGGAAGGCTGGATGTTGACACATGATGTTCTTTGAGGATTTGTTATTGATAGAAAAAAAATGTGTAGGCAAAACACCCCAGCAAAAATTGCTGCATACCAAGAAGCAGGTTGGTAAGGGAGTGATAGAAGAACTCTCCTTACCAACCTGCTTCAAGAAGGCATGATTTTTGTTTGTGATGTCCCTCTTGGTAAGTCTCTTTGCTGCGCTACGTATTAGATTCATACATGCCTTTATTATACACATTACTAAGACATCACAGATGTGATGATATCATGCCTCTTTTATGTGAATCTTTTAGAGAATCCAGAAGCTGTGAAATCATGCCTTGAATTTAAATAATGAATTTAATTTAAATAATGAATTTATATAAATTATTATTTTTTTAATTTATTTGCTTTATTTTATAAGACAATTTTTTAATACGAAAAATCAGAAATTTTTTAAATCAGTTCATAAACTAAATTTATTTGAATCAAAGGCCATTTGATTTTATTGGGATTATCCTTAATTGTTTAATCTGCATAAAATTTAATTTTGTTATTATAAATAGTCATTATAAAAATATATATAATATTTTTACTTACAAAAAATATAATAATTTTATTCACACTTTTAATAGGCTTTTTAAGTTTATTGTTATTTTTTCCGACTTTCACTAATAAACTTTGGACACTCGATCACAACTAATCAACGCAGTTGAAAATATTGCATCATCCAACTTAGCAGAACTTTTTGATTCAAATCGTAAATAAAAATTGGGAGAGGAAAGTCAATCGCTTACAATCCTGCATCCACGTAAGCGAGAGAAGATGCAGGTTGTAATTCGGTAAAAAAAATGTAATTAATATAAATGTAATAAAAATAAACTCTTTTATATTAAAAATTAATTCATACGCAAATTTTGCCTTTCATTTATGTATCCCTTCTTCAAATATATGAATTGCTAACTGCATAATGAAAATTAATATTTTTTAAAAATCTGATCATAAATAATTATTTACAGTCGGGTTATAAATAATTAGTTACTAAACAACTTATATGTAATGCAGACAAAATGTTGTCGTCATTACAAAGTAACTACATCCGTAACTACATGTCATTAACAAGTTTTTGCTGGGAATCTTACAAATCGCGTTTTATCGCGAGTGCTAGAGTCAATTCAAAAAAGTGGATTAGAGGCTTGGTACTTATTAATACCGTATATCTGAATTGTCTGAGAAACCCCGTACCGCAGAATCAGTGTTTCACCGTGTTATTGTAAAATTTAACGTTGTATGAAATTCTTTTACAATATATTTTTGGACTTGTGACAGAAGTCGAGATTATGCCACTCGTTTAATCATAAGTAATACTTATATTTTAAAAATTCATTAATCGGCGTATTTATACTCTTCATAGATTTTATGAATTAATTTTTTCATAGTATTTGTTTTAAAATAAGTCTCCTAAAAATTCGAAATATTTAAGTTATTTTGTGAAATTTCCGTATTAGTTTGATAGTTTTCAATTCAGAATTGAAATTCATTAAAGTTGAAAAGAATGAAAATAAATTTTGTAAGAATCACTTTCAAAGTAATAAAGAAAGTATTTGATGGAAATACATTCAAAATTTAAATAAGATAAGTTTCGAGTAAAATATTTCGCTATGCTATATGCGAAAATAATATACAGTGATACTTAGTTACAGCTCAGACACTCATTTATTGTATTTATAAGTATGTATCTGGTATCTATTTAAATAACTTTCCCCACTGAGAAATGTCTACTTACATCCGCATACAAAACACCTTTCACACACACTCCTATTTAAATTCTTATGAAAAAAAGTGTTGAAATCTTTGGGGTAAATATTTTTTTCCTGCTAATAATGTTTTACTGAAGTTTTTTTTTTATTTTTTATTATTATTTTTTTTTTTTTTTGTGGAAAATATTTTTAAAATTTTTTAATAACAAAATGTGGGTGTGTTACACATGTTTGCCCAGCAAACACTCAAATTTGATATTATATTATCAGCGATAGAGAATTAATCGACTTATTGGAACAAAAAAGACATAAAGCAAAGTCTATAATATTAAATAAAACTATAATATTTGAATTGCTTGACTTAGTGTTTGTTGGGCATGTAATAATAGTAAAAATTCTATTACTAAAAGGACTTTTGTTGATGATGATGGAAATGTATTTAATGTGAGTTTATGTGTGTTTGTGTAAGTTTTTATTTATTTAGTTTTGTTGTTTGTTTGATTGTTTGCTTGTTAGTTAGTTAGTTTGTTGATGATGATGGTTCGTTTGGTTATTTTGTTTCCTCTTTTTTTATAATTTTTTGTATAGTTTTTATTTATTTCCTTTTTGTTTTTTTATACCACTTTTATATTGTTTTAATACTTATACATAGTTTGTTTTTTGTTGTTGTGCTTATATTTTTGTTATTTTTAAGTTGGTTGTACAAATGTTGGCTTAGAATTTGTAATACATACTTACGTTTATACTGTTCTAATAAAATCACTCGTCTGTATAATCAAAAACTTTGGTTTACTTTGCAAAATAAACGAAAATATAAGAAACGAACGTCAAATATAGAAAAAAGAGTGAAATAAAAACTGTACAATATTGATAGTCTGTCAAGCTTGATACGATAACACAAATATTTTTTATCACAAATAATACAAAACTGACATTTGGGTGGTGAAGGATTACTTTAAAGAGGTTATTAAATAAAATTTAATTTTTTTATATTTTACAACTATATAATGCAAATACCATAGATATTTATGTTTTATTTAAAAACTAAAATGCTAAAATTATGTATGTATACTAGGGTGGCCCCGTTTGTATGGAGAAACAAGAGCGAATTATATTCGGCCCGGCCGAATCTATACACCCACCATAAACTTTTTCAAATTTTACGTTATATGAGAGGTTACCGCCCCCTCTCATATAGTGGGCGGACCACGCCCATTTTTTGTTTCCGAATTTACATTTGTCCTTGAACTATTTGAACACAATTTCGTTGATTTACACTTTATATGGGAGGGGGCGGTAAAGTAGGCGGACCACGCCCATTTCAGGTTTTCGAGTTTATATTGATCCCCGAACTATACGTACAAAATTTCGTTGTCGTACATGCATTTGTTGAAGAAATATCAGCAGAAAACTATAAAACGGACACCCTGTGCTTCTAGTTTTTAGCCCATAACTTTTTGTTTGTCAACCGATTTTCAATCCCAAACAAACATTATATAAGACAAATATTTGTGCCAAATTTCGTCCCCCTACGTTATCCCGTTCGAGCCCTATCCTGCTTTCAACAGACGGACGGACATAGCTAGATCGACTCAGAATCGAACCAGGACCCAGAAAATATATTCTTTGTGGGGTCTTAGACGATTCCTTCGATATGTTACACACGGAATGACAAAATCAATATCTTTTTGATGGTGGGTATAAAAATAAGGTATCGAGTTTTCCGAAAAACCCGAAAAAAGGACCTGTTTTTATTTGGATTTAGCTCACGAAAGGATAATGTCAGGACGAAAATTTTGAGAAAAGTTATCTTAGAAAAAGAAAAGTAAATTTTCATTTGAGCTGGGAACATCGGTACTTTTCATTTCGGGGCCACCCTAATGTATACATATTATAATAAACTTTATATGTAGAACATATCACAATATATGTATTTATGTATGTATGTATGTATGTATGTATGTATGTATGTATGTATGTATGTATGTATGTATGTATGTATGTATGTACGTATGTATGTACGTATGTATGTACGTATGTATGTACGTATGTATGTAAGTATGTATGTATAATACGTATGTATTTATATTGATATTAATAACACTTGTATGATATATTGGATCAGTTACACTTACATAGTTTGTCAACAAAAATACTTGAGATTTTCCTATTTAACTACCTTCCTGTTTTAGTATGTATTGATGCAGTCATAATCACAATTCAAAATTAATTGGCAGTAATCCGAACTATACAAAATTGTAATGTAAATTATTTTTGAAAACAGGGCGTTTTTCAAAAAGTAAATGAAAACAAGAAAAGCTCAACTCGTGCGTAATAATTCCATCAAGGGTAAAAAGAAAATACTTACATACATATTTATGTTAATGGGCGGCCAGCTTATGTTGAGTGATTGTATTAAAAAACTCACTCTTTTACTTTTAAAATATTTACAAACCTATGTAAGTTAAAGTATTTACATATATACTTATATATTTATAAATTTTAAATGCATATCATGTGTGTGAATTTTTAAGGGGCATTTTAATAAATTACTTACTCCTTCCATGAGAATGGCCAACAGTATGTATATACAGTGAGACCTCGATTATCCGTAAAGGTCGGGACCGGAAGCATTCTGGATAATCAATTTTCTCGCTTAATTGAGTAAAAATTATGAGTAGTATTTTTAAAACATTTCTAATTTATATAATTCAATTATTCAGGGATTAATATAAATGTTTAAATAATATAGGGAAAAAAATAAACAGTGATCAGTACATAAGGGTTCCATTTTACATAGTTTCTTAAACAAATCATATAATGTTGTTTGTTTCTTCTTTTTCAAATTCATATTTTCTTTAACTAGCTTGTCATGAATGCAGTAATATTGGATTTTAGCTTGCTCTGATTCATGTTATTCAAACGAGGGAATTCCCTTTTTTTGTTTTATTCACATTGTGTTTGATTGTTCAAAAGCAACAGAAAAAAATTATGCTTAGAATCCCGGATAATAGAGGTGATCACGGCTAATCGATGCAAAAAAATTAAATGGATGGAAAAAAATAAAACAATTACTTATTTTCTTTCCCGGATAATCAACGTTGCCGGTTAATAGAATCACGGATAGTCGTGGGCCTACTGTATTTGTTAAAATTATTCATAGCATATTCATACTTCTTATATTACAAGTAGAATTGCTATTTAATCCTACATTTGTTATTTTTAGAGCAGCAAAAATTTATTTTTGGTTAAAATACAATGATTTTTTAACCTTGATGTGGTTAAAAAAAAACATACTAATAATATAAGAAGTCCCTTAGGAGCACATAAAGACAATATAAAAGATTTTGATAAAAAATATGTAAAGACTGTACATTAGGTAGGTACAACATTATATGAAAAAAAAAACAACAAAGTGTATCCTACATTTAAAGATGTTTTATAACATCTTAAAATTCTAACTTCTAAAGAAAATAGAAACAGGGTAATACACGCACATTTGTTGATGATATGTACATCAAACGAAATCTAATGAAAAAGCATATTTCATAATTTTTCCAAAAAATAAGTTTAAGACAACGAAGAAAAATACATTTTATTTAAAATTTGTAATTAGATTTTTTTACCACAAAATTTTATATATGGTTCTTTTTATTAAAATCTCATTTTTATCCCTCCGTTTAACTATTTTTAGAAAATTACGATATACAGCCATATATATTATTATTTAGCTATCGTTGAATAGGAAAACAGTTTTTAGGATTTATTTTGGAATCATGAACATGTAGCATCCTGTTGAAATTACCGTAAAGAGTTGAAATTTAGCCAAAATGTTCTGAATGATGCCCCTTTTCATAATTTTAGGTACCTATGTACATTTAAATATACAATACTCATTTTTTTTTTTTTTTTTTTCACAAAATCATGGACCAACCTAATATGCAAGTATATAAAGGGGTTGAGTACTTTGTAAATTATCACAAAAACATATTGAAAGGGTTCAGTTTGTTTTTAATAAAATTATGTGGAGTTACATACAAATGTACATACATATATTTATAACGGTATAGCACCAGTAATTGTTAACGCTTTGAAACCTTAAAAGTTTTTTCCCAACCTTTGTTCATACCCGAATAATTAAAATAATAGTAGACACATACATATTCATGTTTATAAATTTCTATTAATAATTAAGTTTTTTGATATAATCTCCTACATTTCAAATATAATTATTAGAGTCCGACCGAACGCACTGTTTCAAACCGAACCCTTACCCGAACTTCGGTCAATTTTGCAAAGTTCGGCCGAACCCGAACTTTTTGTTATAGGACCTAAAAAAGCCAAAAAATATTTATTGTGATGATATTTGTATTTTGAGAAGTTAAAGTTGTAGTCAAGTAAATTTAATTTTCTTAACTGATTTTCGTCCCATTCTTTGTGTTTTTTCGTACTTTTGATTATTATAAAAGCAACTGTAGTGTTTGCCTGCTTTTGGTGATACAAATACTTGTTAAATTCAGATTTAAGAAAAAGTTCGTTGTTCGGTAAAGTCCGAACACCGTAGCCGAATTATACAATTTCTTATTTTAAAAAAGATTAATGTAATTTATATTTGCGCTTATATGTATTTCAAATGTCCATCCAGCCAGACGAAAAATGCTAAATCTTATTATAAAGTCATTATAACATTATATAGCAAGATTTCGACCCGTGCATTTAAACATTAAAAAAAAATATGTATATAAAATCCAGTACAGAATTTTTGTGCTAAGGATAGGAGGTCATACAATTTTTATTTTAAAGAAATTAAAACAAGAGACAAATACTCATGTACTCGTATTTCGTGTTGGGGATGACTTGAATGTAATAATTAAAAACTAAGAAAGATAAATTGTTTATCAAAAAGTTTATTTTTAACATTTTAATGTAGGGTAATACAAAAAATGGCCCCAAGATTTTAAAAATGAATTTTAGAATTTTTGTTTATTAAAAAATGTAAAAATCATAAGTAAAAAAATTAGTAGGTTGAACTTTCCAGCTGTTAGTATTAAAACTTATTACAAAGTATTTAAAAAAAAAATTGTAACGAAAAAATTGGTATAAAAGGGAATATTCGTATAATTGAAATAAATTAGCCCAAGTGCTTGTTTGTTTTAGTTTTATAAATATTTTCTTATCATTTTTTGTTTTTTATCCTAAGGGATGGAAATGGAGAATTCGTTTTATAATTTATATAAAACAAAAAATAATTTTATTCTTTTTCATCATCTAAATACATATATCCTGTTTCTAAGTGAATATCAAACAAATTATGAAGCAAAAAAATTTAATTTGTTTGCTTGAAACAGATATAAACTGTTTTTATTTTAATCGCAATAAATTGAAGTTTTCATAAGCTCATATAAAAATATTGTTTACTGTTTCTTACTACTATACTTTCCTCAGATATTTATGTATAACTATGTTACAGGGCAAGTTTTTTAATCTTGTCGCATACCTTACAAGTATTTTATAAAACAAACAGTTTTCTTCTTTATTAAATATATAATAAATATAATTTTTAATTAGTTATTTTGAAAGGTCTATCAGAAAACCATCATTAGTTTTCCTTCTTTTAAAAAACACTAGAAATACTAGACACATAAGAAAGGTTTCGAAGCGTTTCGAAATTCATAATTTTTTATTGTATAAAAAATTGTAAAAAAACTGTCAAATTCAATGGTTTTTATAAACATTTCAATTTCCTTCATTTGAATTGCTATAAATAGGTTTAAAATAGACTACATAGAAAAGTAAGCGACCAATCGAATTATAAGTAGTTATCACATAGTAGCAATGTTTTTATATCCTACACCACCAAAGGTGGTTTAGGTATTATGCGTTTGTGCTGATTCACAGTGGGGTCAACCGCAAATTTTTTGGTAATAAATCTGTATCTCCTAAAGAGTTGTAGAGGAAGACCTAAGCCTTTAGAAAAATTATCTCGTAGTCACCCTGTTATAACACCAGATAAGCTACAGGGTTTCAAATTTGACTACCTCAATTATGTAAAAGCTTCAAAAAGTCGTAACTTCTACAAATGAATGATTTTAAAGAATTGTATATTTCTGTAAAGTGCTTAACAGGGTAAAGAAAAAAATGAGCTTACTCGACTAAGTTAACTCATACAGTTAAAAACCTATTTATACTTGAATTTTGAATTTTTGATTTTTTGCCTCGACTTTCTTTCGTTTTTCGGGAATAAGTCCTGGTACATGAGTTAAAATTTTTTTAAAAATATTTTGTAATTTTTTTAATATTCCAAAATAATTCACTGAAAGAATTTTTATATTATCTCAATTTGTCTAGAAGTGAAAAATATTCAAATTCAGCACTCTTAAATTAGTATGAAAAATGTAAATTTTTTAACAAAAATATAGTTAAATTCTTTAACATTTCAATTTGGTCCGAGCGGTAGTTTAGGAGATAGAGATTTATTACCAAAAAATTTGCGTTTAATCCCACTGTGTGATGTTTATAACGCACTGAAAAATATCCTAACGTCCACTTTAAAGTATACCAATCAACTCAGAATCACTTTTTGAGTCGATATTGCGATGTCCGTCCGTCTGGCTGGTTGTCTATCCATGTAAACCATGTGCACAAAATACAGGTCGCAATTTTGAAGATAATTTGATGAAATTTAGCAAATATGTTTATTTTGGTATAGCGACGAATGCTTTTGAAATTGGGCATGATTGGTCCACTATTTCACCTAGCCTTCATACACATGTTCTCCCGGAATAGAGTCTTAAACTTATAGATGCCTTGAAAATAAGAATATTTTAATGAAATTTAACACAAATAAGTTTTATATAAGTTCAAATCCGTTTGCTAAATTGAATCATGAAGATCGATCAATAATTGACCATAACTCCCATATAAACCCCTCTCCCGAAAATCACTTTAAAGTGCATTAATCCGACAGAAATGTTAGTATTATGTTAATATTTAACATAAATAAGGTTTATATAAGTAAAAACAAAATTATGTGGATCGGAATGGTGTAGGGTATCATGTGGTCGGTCTTGACCGACTATACTTTTCTCGTTTTTTATTGTAGAATGTTTCATCGTTTAGTAAAAATATTAAACCTGACATGAAAATGTATCTTACAGACACATATTAATAAGATTAGGGTTAAATGTTTAATATTAGTAATTTTTGCCTTAAACATATTAACTGAAATCATATAAAGGAAATACAATTTTATGTTATTCTTTTATAAACACTAAATGTTAACTACCTTAGTTTGCATTAGATAAAGGTTTCACCATAATAGGTAAATTTATTACAGGGATTTTAATATTTAAGTAACTAATGTCGGTCAAGGCTGACCATATGATACCCTTCACCATTAGACCTGTGTCCAATTGTAAACTAACGCTTTTACTAAATGTAAAATAAATTCTATAATTACAGAATAATGCATTTATACTAACATCTATATGATTTAATGCCCTTTAGGGTGATTACCGGAAGTGGGTTTATATGAGAGCTATGGTGAATTATGGACCGATTCTCATAAATTTTGGTAATGTTGTTTCTACTTATATAAAACTTATTTGTGTTGAATATTAACTTGATACTGTAATTCGTATGGGATTTATGCACGTTAAAGTGATTTTCGGAAGAGGGGTTTATATGGCAGCTATGGTCAATTATGGACCGATCCTGATAAAATTTGGCACAAAGATTAATGCTTATACAAAACTCTTTTGTGACGAGTTTCATTAAAATATTGCTATATTTTAGGCATTTATGATCATTAAACCCCCATTCCGGGAGAACATTTGTATGGGGGCCAGGTGAAATGATGGACCGATCATAACCAATTTCAATAAACTTCGTCCTTGTACTAAAATAATTATCTGTGTCAAATTTCATCAAGAAATCTTTAAAATTGTGACCTGTACTTTGTTCACAAGGTTTACATGGACAGCCAGCCAGCCAGACGGACGGACATCGTTAAATCGACTCAGAAAGTGATTCTGAGTCGAACGGTGTACTTTAAGGTGGGGGTTCGATAATTATTTCTGTGCGTTACAAACATCATCACAAACGCATTATACCCCAACCACCTATGGTTGTGTAGCGTATAAATATATTTGTGTTTTATCATAAGTATTCATATAAATAGAAGTTTATTTCAGATTTAAATAGTAAAATGGAAATGTAATTGTAATGGTGTTCATATATATGTATATTTTGATAAACTTACTGACCCAAAGGTACTTTATAAAAAAATAAAGATTTTATAACCTTTGCATATATTAACAATTATAAGCCTAAACAAAACACAAACATACATACGTATACATTGATGATATTACTGAAAGTCTCACACTCGAACCTAAATTTAATTAATGACTCTATCAATCTCTTACTTTGTATGTGTCTGCAACAATATCTTTGTGTTTTATTTAGTACGTATGTATGTTGAATGTATATTATATGTTTTCCATTAGTTTCATTTTCTTTAACCATATGTTTTCTTTTTGCCTCTCTCCCTACCTAGATACGCATGTGTTGGTAAAGTTAAAACCAGATTAAAATCAAGGCCAATGACAAATTGTAAGGCCTAAATGAATTAATATATAGGATACAATTTAATTAGGCTAATAAATATGCTCATAAGAAACCAACAAATTTTTTTTTTTTTTTTTTTTTTTTGCTAAAATATTTCATTTGGTTTCAGTTTTTTCTTGTATCTGAATTTAGCATTTTTTGTCATTTATTTTAGTGTCCTGTCGAAGAGCTAACCTTTGTGTTTTAGTTTATACACTCAAATAAAATATTAGTAGCGTTGGCTGTGTTAATTTGTAGTATTTGCTATTTTTCTGATTTTGTTTATATTCAGTGTTCTACAGTAAAATATAAGGTATATTCGTTTAGATTTTTAAGCAACATTGAAATAAATAAATAAATAAATAAATAAATAAATAAATAAATAAATAAATAAATAAATAAATAAATAAAACTTGAAAATATAGTACTAACTCACTGTTTATAAATCAAAATTTTCTTATCGCAATATTTTTAATTACGAGTAAATGGTAAATAATAATGGCTCTTCACTACTTACACATTAGCTGAATAGTATTTTTTTATCACGGTGAAGACATTACAGGAAGCTACTTTCCCTATGTATTACTTAGATGTCATTACAATAACTAATTACTTCCAAGCTGCTTAATAACGTATTAATTTTGAAGCATAACTGATTAGTAAAACAATAAGAACTAGTTACATTTTAGGTAACAAAATTTAAATATCTTCAAAATGTCGACCTGTACTTTGTGCACAAGGTTTACATGGACAGCCGTACGGACGGACGGACATCGTCAGATCGATTTAAAAAGTGATTCTGAGTCGATTGGAATACTTTAAAGTGGGTGTTGGATAGCTTTTTCTATGCGTTATAAATATCAGCACAAACGCATAATACCCTAAAATCCTATGGTGGTGTAGGATATAAATAAAATTAAAATTTCCAATTAATATTGAGAAAATTCAAAATATAAGAAATTAAGAAATTCTACTTGATATTATGAAAATTTCATGTAAAAGTGAGAAGAAAAATCAATGAAATTAAGAAAATATAAAAAATATAAATAATTTTTATATTTATATCATACTTTTGAGGGAATTAATTTAAATATTAAACGTGTCTCATTTTATTATTTTTAGCGACACTGTTGAGATTGGTCCCTTGCTGACCGACGCTTAAAATTAAGGATAAGATATGGCTTAAAATTAAACACAGGGTGAAATAAAGAATGAATGTATCAATGGTAAATCTTTCAAACGTCGGTGAGCAAAAGCTTGGGGAAAACAATTAATGCTTTTAAGTCAAATATTGCAATTGAGAATTTCAGCCGAGCATTACAACATTATTCCACCAATCAACAGAGGGCCATAACGAATATGGCAAATTATCAGGAACATTTAAGAGCAAGTTTTCCGAAATTTTTTTTATTATCCATCTACACCATTTCCTTCTGTATCGATCCAAAGTTAAAAAAATTGTTAGAAATTAATTATATTGAAGGGCCATTTTTTTGGTTTTTGCTACATATTGTCATGACAAAAGCTGAAATTTTTTTTCGCATCAATTAATATCTAAATCGGCAATTATAACAAAAATAACCCGAATTTAAATTATTTACATATAGTATATTTTTTAAAATTTTAATCAAATAAGTTAAAATTTTTTGATATTAACCTTCTTCCCAAGAAATCCACACAAATCCTCAGTCCGATAAAGCAATTTTTTCTATTTTTATATCTAATGGAATGTTAGTTTTTGAAAAAAGTTGCCCAAACTTGCTCCAAATGATAAATGACCATATCGCACCAATTTATAATAGTGTTCCTAGATATTAAAATAATATAAATTTTAAGAAAACATTTAGATATTTTTTCAAATAAATAATTATCCAGTGTATTTACACAAAAATGGATACTTTCGATGTAATTATAGATGCAGTTAATTTTCTATCTCTATTTAAAATGTAATGTACAAACGAAATGGTGTAGGGTGTCGGAATAGACCGACTATAAATTTCTTACATGATTCTTTAATGTTTGTTATTGAATTCAGTAACATCAAAAACAAGCAGAAAACTTAATTTTAGAAGATACAGTAACAAAAAATTTTGGACGCCATATTGTTTCCGCCATTTTGCATTTTTTTAATATTTTCGATAATTTTATAGAATACAGATTTCAAAGTTTTCTTGTATTTGGTTTTTGACACATTTATCGATTACAAAAAAAAAATATATATTTTTGAAGAAATTAACATAACTTGAAGAAATATGTTGAGTCCGCCATTTTGTTTTTTCAAATTAAATAACTCTAAAACTGCCTATACACAAAATTTTAGCAGGACCAGAAAATTCTTAAAAATTTTGGCAGCCATTTTGGTTCCGCCATTTTGAATTTTTTTATTTTTTAGTTCATTTTTGGAATCAGCAAGTCCAATAACCTTGAAATATGAATTTTTTGCCATATCAGGCAACTATAAAGGGTTTTGGCCAAAAATCGATCTCACTGGCCCTCTGTGCAATCGTCTTTGGATTTTGAAAATATATCAGTGAATCAATAAGACAGTTGTGTACTTATAATTATTATTTATATTGCATACAACTTATTTTTTATTTTATTTAAATATTTGGGAATATGGGAAGAAATATTACATATAATTTTTAAAAAGAAGTAAATATATCGAGGGCCTATATTCAAAACGGGCCTCATGCAAAGCACCATTGTTCAGGAGAACATAAAAACTGTTTATTTTCCAAATTTTTCAACATTTTGCAATCCGTTCTTCTACGAGTTATTAATATAACGTCTACTAAACCTCACAATGAAAAATAAATCTTTTAACTCCATTATTCGCGAAGTTATGGTAGATAGCCCGTTTTGTCTTAATTATTTTTAATGTATGTTATAAAATGTTCATATAGCCCGTTTTGTTTATTGGAAATTAAAGAAGTAAAACATAGTATTTTTGGAAAAAAATTGACAATATGTTAAATTTGTGATATCATAATAATCAGGAGATAAAAAAAAAGCGAAATTTTATGGTTGGATGGACCATTTTAATCGTTAGAAATTTCAAATAACAGGAATGTTTTTAAAAGGACGAAAATGTGTTCAAAATTAAAAATATAAATTAAATTTTGAAAAAAAAAAAAAAATTGCATGCGAAAAAAATTTTAAAAAATTAAAAAAAAAAAAAAGATTTTGAACCAATTAAAATTGTATTAAATTGCATATCAACAACTCAAATATGATTAAAACCTTTAAAGAAACCTAAACCTTTATTGCACTTTTTATTTAATTATAATTTTTTTAAGAAACTGCTTTTGGCATCTAAGATACTTATTTTGATTATAATCACCAATTTTATTAATTTTTTTTCATTCCTGTCTTCAAATCTATGGTATAGTGCTCCCATTTAGCTTCATAAAATGTTGATAGGTGTACCCTATCAACATTTATATTTCTTGGAAAATCAAACGAAAACTTGCAGATAGCCCGTTTTGCCTTGAAAAAAATATACTGTTGGTAGATAGCCCAAAAACAAAAAGTGAAAAACATAGTGTTAGAATTAACTTTTGACTCCAAAATTAACACCATATATAAAAAATAGAAAGCTGAAGAGTCTGACGCAAAAAAAAAAAAGTGTAAGTCTGCATGAGGCCCGATTTGAATATAAGCCCTCGATATGTATCAATATAAATAACTACTCAAAATAATTTCTAATTTTCGTTTGGAATTTTCTTAACATTTTTCTGATAGTTTTGAATATCATATTATAATATAAATTCTTAATTTTATTTGGAATTTGAACTCTTCCAAAACTAACATTAAATTCTTTTCATTTGAAATTTTCTCAATTTTAATTATACATTATATCTGTAACCAAAAGGAAAAACTACATAACTTGCGTTATGTTGTTTTTCGTTTTTCTAATTTTTAGAATTGTTATATTCCATTACATATTGTGTAAATCTTTTAGAAAAATCTGTCCATTACTTTAGGAGATAATAGTCTGAAAAACAACATAATTCGGTTGATTTTCCTTTTTTCGAAATGTAAAAGATGTATAAATTAACATATGCTTTTTTCCTTATTTCCTATATTAAAATGCATGATGGAATTTAACATATTTATTTCAAATATATACTTTTTTAAATTTCATTTTGAAAAAAATTTATAACTTGAGATATTATTTAAACAAACTATAAATTTTATAAAACACGATTACTTTATTGCAATATTATTCGATAACCAGTGTACACATCGGTTCCAAAAATATATCAAATAATTTTCATAAGAAATGTGGATATAATTACACGGAAGGTAATTTTGAATTATGTACCTATGACCTTTAATTTCAATTTTAAACCTTAAATAAAGAATAAAGTAATTACTTGAACCAAATTTCATCAAAGTATTTTTTAGACTTTTTAGAATCCTTCACCTTAGTTTTTTACAATGGATTTTAATATTAAAAAGCTTTCAAATTTGTAATACAACATTACATGTTATAAGTTAAGAATTTGTTTATAATTAAAATCATTTTGATATTTAGTGTTGTTTGCATTTGCCCAAATGTAGGGGTATTTCATAGTTTGGTTTTATCTCATTTTATTTATTTTTTCTTATTCTTATAATATACATGCATACATATATACATATAAAAGTATGTATTTTTTAATTTTTGTATTTTAGATATTGTTTTTTTTTTTTTTTTTTTTTTTTTTTATTGCGTGTGTCAACTAATTATCATTTAAATATGCTTTGCTCATTTCATGTTTTCCATTTTTTTTTTTGCAGTAACATGTTTCAGGACCTTGGGGTTTCTTTTGTTCTAGTTATTTTTCTATATAGGTTTCATTTCATTGTTTTTTTTTTTTTTATAATGTTTGTATGTTTCAGCTGTTCATTTGAGGTTCAAATACTTTTCTGTTTTATTTTGTTTTGAATCCGAGAAACATATTAATATAATTACCATCATTAAATATGCTGTCATGAAAGTTCTTTTTGCATGTCCGTATAATTTATTTGTTTGTACAAACACACAACATTACTGACTGAATAACTGAGTGATGGTTTCAGGGGAACAGTGCAAATATTATCTTTTCGTTTTTACTTTTATCCGAATACTTTTTTTATAAGCTTTTGGTATTATAAAGGACATAAAATTAGTGAATATATAATATAATAGGAAATTATATAGTTGATCTTATATTAAAATCTCTTAAATGAAAATACTTTTGCTTTTAAGTTAAAAAAAAAATATTAAAAAATTTGATATAATGTTCGAATATTCCAAGAACATCTAGAGTACTTATCAAAAAATCTGGTAAAAATCAGCAAAAATGTATAATATGTAGCAAGAAAGAAATATCATATGTGACCCTATACCATGGTGTATATGCATAAAATTAAGGTAGGCGACTTTTATCAAGCTTGTGGTCAATTGTGGAACAAATCTTGTATTATGTATGAAATAATACACAATATTATGTTAATACTAACATTTAAATAAATTTATTCACTTTTGGGTTAATCCTGATAGTGGGCCTTATATGAGAACTATAGTAAATTATGGACCGAACTTCATTAAATTTATCATTGCCATTTATACTTACTGACTTGTGTTGAATATTAACTTGATACTAACCTTTTTATGGGATATATGCACGTTAATATGATTTTCGGAATAGGGATTTATATGGCAGCTATGATGAATTTATTAAATTTGACATTAAGATTTATATTTAAGTATATACAACTTACTTGCGCCAAATTTTATTAAAATAGGACCATATTTAAGGAATTAACCCTCTATAACATATAGTATACTACAGGCAACATACTGGTAATTTCTCATAAATAGCCACAGTAACAGTTGCTGTGACCTATCAAACTATGTAAACTATTGTTTATATTCTGTTCTTTACATCAAGTCCAAAAAGTATAAACTAGGTGTCTCTTTTTCTTTGAAATATTGCGATCTTACTAGTGTGTTGGAGAATTTAAAAAAGTGCACATGTGATAAAAGTAAATAATTAATAAAAAATAGTTTTGTGACATCTGTTTTTTTGTTTTACAATTATCGGCTAGGTAAGTGTCGAAAGATCAGTTACAACTCCAGTTCTTTTAAAATTTTATAGTTATTTTTGTAGCACATGAAATTTTATGTTTGTGTCTTGTGGGCTACATTATACGAAAAAGGATCTATTTTTATACTTATTAAGAAAATTTATAGGAGTATTATTTTGTTTTAGAATTGCTAGTCTACATAAGCTAAGTGACGATGATATCGCCTGCATACTCCAAGCAGGTGAAGAAAGTGTAGATGGTATTAATTTCGACGATGACAGCTTGGCTGATCCTGACTTTGCTCCGGATTTCGAACAGCTTATTGAAGAGTGTTTGGAAGATGAAATTGATCTCTCTATGCCGAACAACGACGACCTATAAAGGGCATCATTTCTTTGACAAACTTTCGTTTGGAAGCTGGCAAAACTTTATGAAAAATTGGGATAAAACCCACCTCAAAAACACGTCGCTTTTTGAAAGATGAAATCGAAGCAAAGAGGACCTCCGCAAGCAGTTTGGCTGGATCAAGTCGGTTATTGGCCTCAATGGGCGGATAAAAAAAATTCGATGCAAATATAACAAATGTTCTGGGTTCACCTATACAATGTGCGAGAAATGCGGTGTAGCTGTATGCTACATAAAAACAAAAACTGTTTCAAGAATTTTCACTCGTTTTAAATGATTTTCGATAATTAATAAATTTTTTATAATAAAAAAATTCCTAAAAATTCTTAATATCTTTATGAAGTTTTCTTGCCATTGTTACATATTGTCGCCTATAAGCTACAATCCCTTTTTTTGAAATTGTGCCTTTTTAATAAAAAATTTAAGAATTTTAAAAAATACGTGTTTTATTATTTATTATCATCTATTTAAATTTATCGAAAATGCGAAATTTTAATTTGTTGAGTTATAGAGGGTTAATGATCGTTGATCTCTATACCGGGAGGTTATATATTGTGGCCTGTACTTTGTTCACAAGGTTTTCATGGACAGCCTGCCAGCCGTTAAATGTAAATCAAAAAGTGATTCTGAGTACTTAAAGGTGGGTCCAGTACCAATATTTTTGTGCATTATAAACATCAGTACAAACGCATAATACCCCAACCATCTATAGTGTAATAATAACACAAGTCATTAAAAAAATGTTATTGCAATTAGTTTTAATTAATTCGTGGTAAATAGAACTAAAATAAAGTTTTACATATGTCATTTCATCTAATGATAAGTTTTCAAAAATTTATTAAATTCCAGAGATATTAGGTTTCTTCAAAAGTTTTCACGAAAAATTTCGTTCAAAAAGTTACAGCCTGATTCATGATTTTAACGATCACATATTTTTGCTTTAGTGATTTAACGTTTTTATTACTTCTGCAATATGCTATATATAATAGTCACTCAAGGATCTTAAGGATTTAATTTAATATTTTATAAATTTTTACACTTTTAAAGAATATATATATTTTTGCACCGATTTTTTTTATTAAAAAACCAATTCACAGTTACCTGATCAGCTTTCGTAACTAGTAATCACTTGACGGCCAGATTTACTCTGTTTTCGTGACTAGAAATCACTAAACAGAGTTATTTTTTTCAATTGAAATAAATCACATTACTATTCTTCGAGTATTAATTCGACCAATTCTTTAAATTAATTTAGTGACTAGATAATCACTAATTTCTTTTTAAATACATCCACTTATTGTTTAAACAAACACTTGTAGGAAATTTGATCTTTATGATATTTTTAATTTTGTCACTTACTTGGATTACTCTTGTCCTCTATGTTGCTCCGATCATACGGTGTCTATTCTTTCTACTATTTTGTTGTTATAAAAAATCCTTTTATTATTGTATGATCTACCAGAATTTTGTTGTTATTCGCTAGTCCCATTGTTTACAAAAATTTGCCTCCTAAATTTCTTGTTAGTGTCTTGTTTATGAAAAATATTCATGCTGTTATCAAACATCAAATAGCAAAATACAACCACAGGGTGTGACATTAGTTTGTGTACAAACTATTCGTCATAGTAATTAAGTAGTGAAATATGTAAAAAAATAGCTCATATTTTTCATAACAAAATTCTCCTAATTGATAAGCCATGAATGTGTCAGTGCAGTAAATGTTATCACAAAACTTTTATTTTAAAATTTTATTATTTAAGCATACCTAAAATTGTAAAAAGAATATTTTGATCAAATTTTAACTCCCTACAATGCTTGAAACAGGATGCTACATAGCCATTTATGTTGAAAAAATAAAACTCTACCAAAAAATTTGTAATGTCCTTTTTTTTTTTTTAAAAAAAATTAAGAAATAATGGAATCGTTCCATTTAAAACTAACAAGCTATTAATATTCTTGCCAAACTTTATTAAAATTGGATGATTTGTGGAAAAGAAATTGGAGATTTTTATTTTTTATTATAAACAAAATAATGCAAATTGAAATAAATATTTCTCATTTTTTATGAAATATTTTAAACATTGCAAGTACCAGAATGCTACTTACCACGATTATAGAAGACATTTTCTCCAATAATATATATTTTAAAAAATTTTTCAAGAGACCATTTCTTGAGATATTTACCGCGAGATATTTACCATTATAGTGTTGAGATAAAAGTCATATTATAAACCTCAATATATTTTATACCAAAAGTACTTTTAAAGATATTTGTAAATTTGTGTATACAACTTTGCAAATATTTTTAGATGTTTTACACTTTCTAATCGCTGTTTTTCGCGAACCACTTGATGAAATTATATGAAATTTTGCACGAGTCTTATTTTTGATAAATGTAATAATTGTACCGAATATCATTAAATTCGGAGAAGTAATGACTCACCGGTATAATAATTTTTTATAGGTCATCGTTTGATGTTTATCTTTAATTTTGGTGAGAACAAATTTTTGACGATTTGTTCAGAAACTTAAGTACCCGTGTATCATCCTGTTCCAAGCATCGTAGGAAGTTGAAATTTGGCAGAGATGATTTAAAAGAAGTCTCCTTTTATAATTCGAGATGCGTTTAAATATTCGATACACTTTAGTTTACTTTATACAATCTTGCGTCACCCTAATATAAATTCTTAAAATTTTCTAATTTTTTTTTATTCAGGATTTCAAAAATGTTAAAAAAAAAAAAATTTACATTTATTAAACATAATCAATTCCATAGCATAGTGTAAGAAAAAAAATTCCATTCCTCATCACAATGAACTATTTTTTGTTTTTTTAGTTATGTTTGTTGTTTATGTCAGCAAATATTCGTAAAATGATTGATATTCATGTACCAAATTTTATCTATTGTAATCAATAAGTAGAAAAAAAAAAAAAAAAAATTGTCACTAGAATAAGTTTTATTTATCATATGTGGGTTTACAATTATGAAAAATTTTATTTCTATTCAATCAATATTCACACAAATTAGATTTTTTTCTCCAAATTTAAGATATTGTTTTATATTATTTTCAAAAGTTTTGTTCACTTTCTTTGATGCTACAAAATTTATGTTAATATTAAAGTGGTTTTGTTAAAATTATTGAGTTTTGTTCTAAATTTGGATATGTGGTTTTTGGTACTATTAAAATTCAAATAATTGAGTCCGTAAGAAATCTTAGAGCCACAAACATAGTTTAATTTTCGTGCTGCGCACAGTCTGAATCGATTTTCAAATGAATGTAATATTCAAAAAGAGATAACCTCTTTTAGTTTACGAGATATTGGAAAAAAATTTTTGATCCCCGATATTACGTAGTTGAGAAGAAAAAAAAAACGTTAAAATAAAATTTTTGAAAATTTTTTAAGTTATGCACAAAAAATTCTTCTGCATACTATATTAAATAAAAATTATTCAACCATTTTATTTATATATATATATATA
Organism: Protophormia terraenovae; assembly: GCA_951394005.1. NCBI lineage: Eukaryota > Metazoa > Arthropoda > Insecta > Diptera > Calliphoridae > Protophormia > Protophormia terraenovae. The sequence goes on from OX596077.1 coordinate 68,998,037, forward strand.
TATATATATATATATATATATATATATATATATATATATATATATATATATATATATATATATATATATATATATATATATATATATATATATATATGTACATATGTATATTTAAAGTCACAACTTTCTAAGCATAGGTCATATTTATTAAAGACATTTTCCTATGAGCATTCCTACATATATTGGATAATGCCGAAAATTGTAATCATATGTTATTAAGTAAAACATAAGGTAAATAGTTGCTGTTATCAAAAATCCACAAGATGGTAAAATTATACTTCGTAAATATTTTTCCTTATTTTTAATTCTAAAATGTTCCTGTTATGTTCAGTAGCAGGACAAGATAACAGAAAGTTGTACTTAAAGACAACGGTTTTTTATTAAAAATCTTTACTTTTTTAAAACATTTAATTTTGTGTTTTCCTTAATATTTTGTCTATTATCTATCTACAGAACTTGAATGGAATTCATGATAATATCATTTATTTTATTATTATCTGGGTTGAATGTAAGTAATTTAATTTAAATGATGACAACACTGTTCGAATATTAACAACATAAAATTATATATTCAAACGAATTTTGCAGGTTAAATGACGTGTTGTCATGTTGTTGTTTGTAAACAAATGAATTTTTATTGAGATACGCAAAGTTAACTAAATTGTTAAGGTAAATAAGTTAGAATGCTTTTCTCGGCTTGGTCGAATTTTTAATACCCACTCTCAGTACAGGATATATTTTTCGATGAAATAAAGGTATATTTTATTTCAGTGTAATTAATCTAATTTACTCATGTGATATTAATTAAAAATTTTATCATATAAAGAGTGGGTGGCAAAGTGGATGAATTAGGTAAATTTTAGGTATTAATTTTTTGAGCATTTGTAAGATATTTTCTTTACGTTTATATAGCTTGTATTATTACAAAAATTTTAATTAATAACAAATCATTCTGCCAATTATTATATATTTTCTTTAATTACACTGGTCGACAAAAATAAAATTTTTTCGTCCTCCTTAAAAAAAATATGTTGACTATATGGAATTCAGCATGCTAAACTCGAATCTGCTTTCAGTTCTTTCCCATCAGTTCGAAATTTTTTTACGGGTGTGTCTAATATTGCGCTCTAAATTCTTATTCTTATTCATATTAGTCATGCCCATAAAAAAGATCAGTACGTGATAAAAAAAAAAAAGTGAAAGCAGATTATTGTTAAACTCGTCAAAATCCATCTAGTCCACCTATTTTTGTTTAAAGAAAACATTTTTTTGCTCACCACTGTATTTCTACTCAATTGTATGTATACATGGGTATTTTTACTTAACTGTGAATAAAATCGAGATTTGTGCATCAATTTTGAAGATAAATGCCTTATTTTATTAACAGCATTACCAGCTTTAAGATAAACTGAAACATTTTTGATGTTTTTATTTATCAAAAAAAAAAAAAAAAAAAAAATTGTAGTAAAAAAAAAAAAATCTAAAATTGAAGATACTTTTAGTCCGCATTTTTTGGTTATCACTTATGTATGTCAATCGTACACACCATTCTTGAGTTATGAGGAAATATACTAGATTAATGGCGAAATATTAAACACATAAAAAAATCCAGACCTGATGGAAAAAAACTTAAAGCAGATTCGTGTTTAGTGCAACAAAATGTATCAAATCCAACTGTTCGTCTTTGGGGGAGGATTTTTTTTGACGACCGTTCAAAGATATCATGACATATCATCACGAGATGTACTGAAGTTCGTTTTTCTGGTTTTTGGGCCATAACTGTTTTGTTTTCAAACCGGCATAGATAATTTTTAATACATACGAGACAAATCTAAACGAAAGAAATACTTGAGATCACCCCTATGACTATATAGTCTTAGAATATCAAGATAATCTTTAATATGTACATTTTGTATACTTGTTACAAACTGAATGGCAAACCCTTTATTACCTATTATTTTGAATAGTGAGTATAAACATTTTTAGAGGATTTAAATATGAATTTATAGGAAATTCAGTACTTTAGACATTTATTTAAAAGTACAAATTATTAGAATTTAAAGATTTTACGAGTACTACATAAATTTAATTTTAGATTACTTGAGAATGAAATAAACTTTTTAAAAATGTATTAAATTTTACGTAAAGGCATTCAAATAAATAATTTAATTGTTGGAAACAAAATAACCAAACATTAATAATTGTGGATTTAATGTTTTTATTTTGTAAAATAAAAAAGATTTTTTTGTTTATTGTAATAAATTACTTAAGTAAATAATATTTCTTGTTAAGTTTTTATTGTACTAAAAACGTATTAAACGTTAAGTCTATCAATCATTACCCAGAAATCTAAATTCATAACTTCAACATAATGTTGAACAAAATTTTTCATTTTAAGTGTAATGTATAAACTTTTAAAATAAGAGGAGAAGAATATTTTGGATTAAATATTTGTATGTAATGAAAATAATTTAGAAATAAAGAGATTTATTATTCATTATCAAAAAAATAAAGAATTATTTCGGTTGTTTTTTTATAAAAGCATATACCCCTAATAGACATACATACCTGTAATTAAATTCTATTCAAAATTTAAAATTTTCCAGGAATACATAGCCTTTTTTTTAACAACAAAACACAAAATTAGGTACAAATATTTTTTTTTTTTATAAGAATTTATTAACAATATACTAATCATGGAGAGTAAAACAATAGGACACACATACATATTACTGTAATTATGTTAAGCAAATTAAAAAAAAAAAAACAGGATAAAACCTTTCATGGCGTTTATATCATAATTATTAAAATTTTAATTAAAAATACTTGTTGTTTTTTCATTCATATAAAAGAAATGAATATAACATAGAAATAAAGGCAAAACCTTATTTCCTGAATTATGTTTCTAAACCATAAACATAACCAGCACAAAACCACCCAAACTGCCATCATCAACCCCAATAAGAGTATAAACCTAAACACTTTTCCTTACTTCAACTTATGAAATCAGCGGAAAAAAATCAGCTTAAGTACTAAACATAGAAACGCATACACATAAACATAGATATTGAGATATAAAACCACCAGATAAGAATATAAAATACTCTTGTGCTCGTATTTCCTTCTACGGTGGATAATAATTAAGAATAAAAATAAAGAAACTAAGTAAAATGAAATCAAGGAAAATACACTGAAATCTAGAAAAAGGCGAGTGAGTGTATACCGTTGCTAAATACTTAAAGAGTAACATAAAAGTAACCTAAGAAAATGATGAAGGAAATTAACAGCAACAAAAACAAAAACAACAGGACTATTAACATTTAAATACCAGTCACTGTAATAGCATAAGAACAACAAAAATAAAACCAACATTAAGACGCAATACATACACTAGGGTATCCAATTATTTGGGTTTTCTTGTTAATCGGTTTATTTGACAAATAATAATTTGAGATTAAAAGTTGATCGGTAAATAACCGACTAATGGTAATTTATTCGATTAATCTAATAGTCTTAGCGATACGTTTATCAGTTCGTTTGCCCATTTGTTGAAAATATTGTATTTTTTACCTAATACTACGAAATATTCTCACAACTCAGCATTTTTTTAATTAATATTTTTAATTTGAATTTTCAGGTGCCCCGTTGGGTTGTTGCTAGCAAGCTAGTATTTCAACCTGTGGTCGAGAGATCGATTCTTAGCAGCGACTCTGTTTTTTTTTTTTGCTACAAAGGGCTTATATTCTATGTTACTATGCTCGGTTAAAATTAGATAAGAGTATATACTTTTTAATTATATTAGAATGAAATATAAAAAAAAAAATATGTTATTTTATTTTCTGTTGGAAAATTATTATTTTTTTTTTTTTTATAAAACTCAAAATTTATATTGATATTCTAATGTACATACATTTTTTTATTTTGAATTCATTTTGCTCAAAATTACTGCTAGAACTTTTTAAGACTTTCACAGTAATACTCCTTTAGAAAAAATTGATTAATTAATTAATTTTAGAGAAAATTAAAATTTTCTTCATATAGGGGATATCTCTCCACCTAGACCTATCCGTGCTATTTCCTTTTTATCAATGCGGTATGATAAGCTTGATGTTCACACGAAGTTTGAGGACTTTTACTATATTAGTTCTATAGATATACCAAAATAAATATTTACTTTGTATAGTAGATTACCCATGAATACAAAATTTTTGATTTTACTTGCTCCACCGGCAGTTTCTGGTAAATGGGGCTAAAAAAATAATACGTGTGCAAAAATTGGGTCGATCGGTCGTAAACCGGCCAGTCGACTTTGACCTTTATCCTAAAACAAGGCTTTAAAGTAACTAATATATTTATTGCGCAATAACTCTTTAATTCAACATTTTCCGATAAAATACTATATAAGCTTTTTTATTCAGAATAAAATGGAGAAATTTTTGACATATAATTTTTTAGCCTACTATGACCTGTTGTGATGTTATTAGCAATCAAAGTGAAAATTTTTACATGAACTTTTTTTAAAAAAGCCCTGGTTTTAATATGGGCTTAGCCTGCTGGAAACGGTTTTTACTATTTTGTAGAGCAGGATTTGAAGTTCTTATAAATCGATACATTTGCTTAATATATTAGGGTAGATAGACCAAAATCTGAATTTAGGGTATCAATTGTTTACTTATTACACAAATATTGGTACTAAATGTAGGGTGTAGCATGAAATTTTGAATCATTACAGATAGTATTTTTAAATTGCTATCGAATTAAATAGTCACTCGAAATTTAGGTGTTGCCGATTAACCAAAAATTATAAAAGTTGATATGTTAATATTTTGACACATAAACCACTTTTTTATTCGTTCTGCCTTAAAAATCGGCGAAATATATTAAAAAAATATAACTTTTTTACCAACAGCTCGCAAATAGGTAAATAATTATGTGTAATATTAATAACAATTTTCATTATTATTCGTAAAAATTTAAAATTAAAACAGCAAGTGTTGATGATGAATTTCTAAATGTAGAATGGAAGTAATTAGTTTATAAAACCTTGTATTCAAGTAAATATTTAAATACCATGTATGTACTTCTTGATAAATACATTAAAACTGAGATTAAAAATTACAATTTAAGTGTTCAATACAATGCATTACGGAAATAAAATGGTTTACTTTTAATTAACCTTTATTATGTCATGTACCCTCAATACAGATAAATAATAAAATAAATTGCATAATTGTTCCTTTTTGAAAGGAAACTAAACAACAACAGACAAAAAATATTTCTGATGGAATCGAAACAAAACTAAATTCCGTTATTCTATAAATTTAACTCACATATGTTAATTTACTAGTTCTTTTGAAAATATCTTTTTATTTATTTCCAAGTTGTTGTTATCTATTTTTAATATATATCACCGATTTTTAAGGTAAAAGAGATAAAAAAGTTGTTTATATGTAAAAATATTAACATGTAAACTTTTGTAATTTTTGGTTAATCGGCAACACCTAAATTTCGAGTGACTGCTTAATTTGATAGCAATTTAAAAATACTCTCTGTAATGATTCAAAATTTCATGCTACACCCTACATTTAGTACCAATGTTTGAATAATAAGTAAAAAATTGATACCCCAAATTCAGATTTCGGTCCATCTACTCTAATATATTAAGCAAATGTGATAAAACTTATCGATTTATAAAAACTACAAATCCTGCTCTTCAAATTAATAAAAACCGTTTCTAGCAGGCTAGGCCCATATTAAAACGAGGGCTTTTTTAAAAAAAGTTTATGTAAAAATTTTCACTTTGATTGCTAATAACATCACAACAGGTATAGTAGGCTAAAAAATTATATGTCAAAAATTTCTCCATTTTATTCTGAATAAAAAAGCTTATATAGTATTTTATCAGAAAATGTTGAATTAAAGAGTTATAGCGCAATAAAGATATTAGTTACTTTTAAGCCTTGTTTTAGGACAAAGGTCAAAGTCGACTGGCCGGTTTACGACCGATCGACCCAGTTTTTGCACACATATTATTTTTTTAGCCCCATCTACCAGAAACTGCCGGTGAAGCAAGCAAAATTAAAACTTTTTTAGAATCCATACATTTTATGTGTAATCTATTGTATAGGCAGCACCACTCTCCATTCTCTTATCAAAAAATAAAATATCATACTTGAATTTAGAGGCACACAGGATGATGCTGTGATAATTTTAAGAAAATAGGTTTAGCCGTCAGAGAATTCTAAAAAAGCGGGTGTAAAATGTAGGAGCGACATCCAACCGAGATCTGGTACTATCTGTGGGTCAAATTTTGTGAAAATCGGTTTAGTCGTTTAGACGTGTTTGACGTACAAACAAACAAGCTTCCGTTTAATTTTTACAATGTATAATATATAAGGATTGTTGTCGAAAAAGTGTGTGGCGTGGGCATGGCGAACAATGATAACACTATGCAACAGTATTTTGGCGGCGGAGTCATTCCATCAGCAATAGATAGCTCTTGATATGTGTAATAAACCCTTCAAAGGCTGGTAGGCAAAATTTTTGTTTTATGACCTACTAAACTTTTATATTTTTTCACCAAGGTAGTCTCAATGTTCAATGTTAAAATGTTCTACAGATATTTTCTTCATCAAATTTTAGTAGGGGTCTCCAAAGGTGAAAAATTCATCCGAATTATCATGTGTTATTAAAAAAGAAAATTACAAAATTTTCCCACATTTCTTATGTAGACTCCTTAAACTATGCAATGAAATATAACATAAAATTAAAAGTTTTGTAGAAATCGTAAACAAAATTACTAATAATTTCATTAACTTAATTTTTTTTTTTTGGATAAATGCTTCACCATATAAACTTTAAACCTTCGGTGACCCCTAGTGAAATTCGAGGTATAAAGTTTCTGTTGAACATTTTAACCCATTAAACTAAAGTTTATTTATGATATTTTCGACGGGCTAGAAAAAACTTGGTAATGACATGTAGTTACGGATGTAGTTACTTTGTAATGTTATGTGATATTTCATTACTTATTTACAACCTAAAACATAACTAGTTTCTATTGTTATTACTAATCATGACTTCAGTAATGCTTTAAAAGCAATGCGCTATTTAACAACTTGGAAGTAATTAGTTATTGCAATGACATCTAAGTAATGTATAGGGTAAGTAGTTGCCTCTAATGTCATCACCGTGTTAAAATAATGAGTTATTCAGCTAATGTGTAAGTAGTGAAGAGCCATTATATTAGTTTCTTAACTCATTACATGGCAACAAAAGTTTTTGCTGTGATATTTATATTATTTTTTTCTATATCTGAAACTTCTTTGGTGTAAAAATAGAAAAGTTTAGAAGGTCATAAACCAAAAATTTAGCTTCCAGTGAAAAATCCTTTGGTGGGTTCATTGCACCTATCAAGAGCTATCAATTACAGATGGAATGATTCCACCCCACGCGATGATCCTCAATTTGCCGCATAGTGTAATATATTTTTAAATAGAGCCAATGACGTTCTATACAAGTGCCAAACTTCATGTAAATCGCATAATTATTAACGTGGTAAATTGAGAAAATAACTTTTTCTTTTTAAACAGTAGGCGTAAAATGTAGGTGTGGAATATTAAGAAGATGTAGCTCATATCATCAGCAATAAGATACTCTATCTCCATACCAAATTTTATGTTTATAGGTTTGGTAGTTTGGGTGTAATGACGACTCATACTAGAAAGTGAGCGTAGAGTTGTCGTGGCGAACAATAGGGACATATTTATTCAAAGAGTCAATGAAATTCTACAAATGTGCCCAATTTCATGCAAATCGCTTCAAAAGTAACGTGATAATTTGAAAACTTCTTTTTTAAAAAGTAAGCATAATATATGGGTGCGGCTATTATGAAGTCCTATCATAGCTCATAAACTACAAGGATATATTTTTGGATAGGGCCAATTAAGGTCTAAACATGTGCAAAATATAATGAAAATCGTTTCAGTAGTAACGTGATAAATAGGGAAAATTACTTTTTTTAAAAGTGGGCATAAAATGTAGGAGTGACATCCAGTCGTGATTTTATATAGTCTATAACCTGTCCTGGCACCGGTATTATCTGTGTGTCAAATTTCGTTAACATCGGTTCAGCCGTTTAGGCGTGATTGATACACAAACAAACAATCATACACTTCATTTTTATAATATATGTAGATTTTTAATTATTTTGATGAACACTTAGCTACTTTTGATTTTGTTGCTTTTACTCTGCAACTCTCCTCTTCAATTAAAAACTCAGCATCGATCTCAATTCATTATAATATTTACATTTATTTACATTATTCGAATTAAATCTTATCATTATTTAAAAAAACACTATTGAACATCAACTCTCGCTCAATTTACACACACTGGTTCTGTGATATCGACTCTATACGACTCACCATCTAACTCTGTCCTATGTCACAAATGGTCGGTATTTTATACCCATGTTGCTATTCATTAACGTCCCTATTTGTCCAAACTCAACCCTAAAGTCTATGTCTTTGTCCTGTAACAACGTTGAATGGCTCCTCCCACTTTCTCCAGTTCCTACATATATATATGGATTTCGCATTTTTTTAAACATTCTATCCCAAGATCCTGAGCTTGTGATTCAGAAGTGTATAAATTTTGATAATTTCCAATGAGTTAAACATAGGATTGTTATTGGAAGATATTCTCTTTTTTTATTCTTATTCACTGAGAAGGAAATTATGTTCACGATTTCATGCACAATTGCCATGACAATCCAAATTCTATTTTATTGGCGCGAAGAAGTTAGTTCCAAATTTTATGTAAACCAAAATAAACCATTATTTTTTATTTTGTTTAAACAGTTCTTTTAAGTAACACAAGCACAAGCAAATTAACACTTATTGAAGTAATAAACAAATTACATTGCTTTAAAAAAGATATAGTTGAAATGAATTTATTTTAAAAATAAATAATGTTCTAAACCTTTAACTCCAGAAAACTAAATTTTGGTTAATCGGTTATTCGACATAAATTATTCGGTTTATTCGTTATTCGAAAATAAAAAACTATAATTGGATAACCGAATAACGGTTAATTGATTGGTTACCCAAAAATATGCAGATGGATTATACTACCCAGCGGGAAAAGGAGAACTAAATGGCCCTTCGAAAATATCTTATTACACCTTATTGCTGACAGAAGACCTCTTCTGCGAAATAAAAACTCGTTTTCATTTATTATAGACACGGCCTTACCTTCTCTTTATCAAAATAAGGTATTTGAAAAAGACTTGCTTATAAATAAATCGACTCTCTTATGTGCAATTATATATACAAATAATCTAGCTCGTTTAGCTACATTTAAATTAATTCTCAGATTTAAATATATTTCTAAATGTAATGAGAAATCGACGCCTTAAATACACATTATACTTAGCGTCTAAAGAAAGGGAAACTAAGGAATGCACACGAAAAGACTTTTAAGACTAAACACTATTTTTTTGTTTTTTGGAAAGTATTAGTTAAGGCCTCAGCAGTGTAGGACTGTTTTATTTTCCCGGTGGAAAAAATATTTACATATACATACGTCTGACTGTCTCTCCATGTGTCTTTATGTATGTGTTTGAGTTTGAAAGAGAACGAAAGAAATATTAGAAATAAGTATACGCCAAGTAGGCTTAGATGGCAACAAATAAATACTCACACACACACACATACAAGCAACCATTCACACAAATTCTTTTATCTGTCTGTCCATGCTACCATATTATAAATTTTTTATTGTTGTGGTGGCAAAAGTTTATCGTTGAACATTGATGCTTACCACAAATATGTACGCGACTAAAAAATTCTTGTCATTGTGAAAAATCTTCCTTCATTGTTTGTCAACTAAAACTTTTTTAATGCTTTTTGTTTCGTTTTTATGATTTAGAAAAAAATTAAACAAAATTAACACGAAACATTTAAAGTGAACTTGAGAAGACGTGTTTATGTTTCAGCGTCAAAACGATACTGAAGTAAAGAAATTTGAAGAATTAATTAGTATTTAACAGAACAAAAATTAACACAATTAACTTTTAAATGTACTCGTACGTGTTTATTTAGTATTTGCGTTGCTGCATTTCAATTTTTAGATTCTTAGAAATATATGTACATTAAAATTTAACTAAATGAAATAAAATATATAAAATTAATGTGTAAATTAATTATTATTAACCCTTTTCAAACTAAGTTTTTCATTTCCTTTATATTACGAGTATAAAGACTTTATTTTATTACATTATTAGTTGTCAAATTTGTGGTTTTGCTACAGGACTTCAAATTGTAATTAAAAATCATAGCTGTTACGTATATAAAGTTCAATGCCATACGAGGGGTGCCTTTTATTTTTTGCGAAACGGCTAAACTACGCCACTTATGTTAGATCTGTCAACGGAATCATAAAATATGAACATAAGGTCTTATGTTCTCAGAAAATTTTTTTTATACGTGGGCTATTTCTGAAAAAAAAAAAAAAAATAATAATTTTATATAATTAAAAATGTTCATGCAATAATTTTTTATAACATTCGATGTGGATTAATTAAAAAGCAATATCTTTTCAGACTCCAATTAACTTTTAGAAATTAAGCTCTAGAGGGGGTCATCTTATATCGCTGGTATGAATACTGTTGGATCAAGAATAAAATTTGTAAAGGTCTTCTAAAAACGGTTGTTTTGTTAAAAAGGACTGACCCTCTGGATGCACAGATTATGCAATACCAACATATGATATATATTTGGGCGTCCAGAACAGTTTTTCTCTTTTTACCCCATATATGTTTTAAATTTTTTAAAAAAAGTTTTGTTTTGATTTTTGCAAGAAAAGGAAGAAAAAATTGGTACTATGTCCTTAAAGTCGTGTTTATGAGATTGCTATAAATGACAAAATTTGTATCTATGCGAAAGATTCTGAAAGAAAATATCGTCAACAGTATTACTCCTTCAAATTTTTACCAATCCTATAAAAGTTCCACCCACACAAACCATTAAAAATCAAATGGTCATTTGTTTCTTGAGAAGTCAGGACACCTTGGTAGTGTACGTTTGGAATATAAAAGTACTATTAGTTATGTATATTATGTTATCATTTGTTTGTCAAAAGTCTTTCAAGAAGTAAGGAAAATTATCTGCCAAACCAATATCATTCTCCACTACGATAATACTAGCTTTTACACAGTGTTTAAAAAAACCGACAATATTATCACTACAAACATCGAATTGTAGGATTTTCCGCAATGCAATTCTGCTTTATTATCCAATTATTTCATTGGATTACCCAGTATCAAAATAAATTGCATGGAGGTGCATCAATCAAGGTGGAAAAACTGTCTTAAGACTTGGTTCAAACGCATCAGAAAAGGTATTGACAGTCATGAATACTACTCCAGGAAACAATAATGTCCTTTTCAAAAAGAAATATTATCATTTTATACGTTTTTCGTATACAACGAATTCACAAATTCGTATTCATAAAATTTATTGAAATATAAAATTAGCTCTATTTCAATTTGAGTAAAATGATCTCATATTTTGTTTTATTTATTGTATTTGAAATCTAAATAAATTAAATGCTAACACATAGAAAATTATTTTAGAGTATGTATTACGTACAACTCCACTAATACTCATATTATGTTGATTGAACATTGTATTTTGATTAATTTTTGCCTTAAAACGTATTAATATTGGAAATACACTTTATCGTTTTGTACTTTTATATTTATTGAAATGTAAAATAGTTCATTGAAAAATTTGTTTTTGAATTTTTTCATATTTTTCAAATGCCTTCACTTTATAATTTATATTCAGTCAATAAAGACGAACATTGTTTTTTATAAACTCTGCGTAAATTTATAGGTTATGGGACCAGACCCAAACCTCTTAAAGAACATATAATTGTGAGAATTATCTTAAACGTAAAAAGATAATATAAATGGCGATTGTATCAGGAAGAATACCTTTGCTAAATGGAAAAAATTTTCCACGTGGTTGCCACAAATGGTGGCAGTATTGCACAAAAACCGTTTACTGCGGATGGTTAAAGGAGAAATAGCTAAACCGGAAGAAGTTACTATCAATATCAATGCTACAGCTGCTGAAAGAAAAGCGTATGATGAATTTTTAAAAAGACAACGAGAATTTGAAGATTTTGATCAAGATGCCAGAGCAGAAATCATAATTTCTCTAGAGCCGGATATTGTACGAACTACAAAAACATGGATAAAAAAGGTATGAAAGTTTTCCTTTTAATTGTCATAATTGTGGAAAGAGGGGCCACATGGCCAAAAATTCTAAAATGAACAAAATAAATAAATCAAATGAAGCATATGTCACATCAGGGTTCGCAGTATTTACTATAAAAACTAATAGGAATTTTTGTTTATCAGAAGCTAGTATCATTTGGATAGTTGACAGTGGAACATCCTCTCACATGACAAACTTAAAGTCGCAATTCATAGACTTAGATGAAACTTTTAGAGGAAATGTCACATTAGCAGACGATAAAAATTTGGAAATAAAGGGAATTGGTACAGCTCAGATTAATGTTAATATCAATGGGCGAATAAGTATTGTAAATCTTTTACAAACTTTGTATATACCAGATTTGAGAAGTAATCTGTTTTCAATAGGAAAGGCAATATTGAAGTATATAAAGACAAGATAGTAGTGTACAAGAATGGTAATATATTAATATCATCTAAAAAGAATGACGGTATATACTGTATCGAGTCATTTCGAAAGAAAAACAACATCGGTACACATGTCGTTGAGAATCCTAAAAATTTATTAGAGTTATGTCATAAACGTTATGGCCATTTGAATCCCGCAGATTTATTAAAGCTTCAGTCCAATAAAATGGTTACTGGTTTACCAAAGCTCCCTGCAAAGAATGTTCAATGTATAAGTTGTATTCGTGGAAAGCAAATTAGACAAGCTTTTCTAAAGAAAAACGAAAAATCATCTACTGAAGTATTGTAATTAATACATACGGACTTGTGTCGTCCAATGCGAGTAGAGTCCAATAGTAAAAAACTTTATTTTATTTCAGTATATACCGGAACAAAACGGTATAGCAGAACGCATGAACCGAACACTAGTTGAAATGGCTAGAACGATGATGATAGAGGCTAAATTGCCACAATTTTTATGGGCTGAGTTAATAATGACAGCATCGTATATAAGAAATAGGTGTCCAACGAAACTTAACGGAAATAAAACTCCTGAGGAGTTATGGACTAAAAGAAAGCCTATTATTAAACATTTACGACAAATAGGAAGTAATACTTTTGTTTTAGACAAGAGGCCAGGAAAATCTAAATAGCAGGCTAGAAGATCTGAATACGTATTAGTGGGTTACTCAATAGATGCAAAAGCATATCGTGATGTTAGATTCATAGAAGACAATTTTGAAGCTGAGATAGAAGATGAAAAAATGGGATTTTATGAATTCAATTGGAGTCAAATTGAACAAGAGCAAAATAAATCTCAGAACGTAAATCATATTGATTTAAAAGTGTTTGAGTCGACAAATAATAATCAATCTCCAGTCCAAAAACAATCGACACCTGTAGATTCCAATAGTGAAAGTCAATTAGAACAAGTAGATCCTAATCAGATTATGACAGATGATGAAGATAACTAAAGTAGTATTGCAAATGAAATTCCCGAACCATCAATTAAAGAACGTTTAAGATCATGATCGTTATTCAAAAGTAGAGAGGAAGCTAATAGTGTTGACTGTAGTAACATAAATTACCCTAAAACCTACAAGGAAATGCTAAAGTCCAAAAATGTAGAAGAATGGAAATATGCAACTGAGCAGGAATATAGATCTTTAATAAAGAACAAACTTGGGAATTAGTAGATTTCCCCAAAGGTAGAACAGCAATAGGATGCAAATGGGTATTTAAAACTAAATATACTCCCGATGGCAAGATAGATAAACGTAAAGCCCATTTAGTAGCAAAATGATTGTAATGAGCTTTTTGCTTCTAAAAGTATTTTTGTAGATCATTATTTAAATTTCATAATGTTAATAATATTATTTAGTAGACAGGAGGGTTAAATTATAAATTAATATAACAGAAATGAATAGGTTTTTGTCTCTACTTAATCAGTGCGGAAACACACATGCATGTAAAGTAAAATGTAAAATTTGACAAAAATTTAAAATACACGGCTAATATACAATATAAAGTAAAACATTACTACAACCATTCTCTGAGAACTTGTGATTTGGATATGGTGATATTATTATATTAATTTTACATATATTTGTCCACTTAAAGTAGAGTGATGAAAACATAAATGAAAAAGGCATTGCCACTCTTTAGTCAGACATATGAGCAGTCGATAAGACTGTATGCCCGTGTCGTTTTCATATGTTATGTGTTTCTTTTATATTGTTCTATTAATTTTTTTTCTTATGTAAAAACGGCGGTGAAGTTTTCATGGGGCAATGGAAATTTTCAGAATGTTCTTTTTCTTCTGAAATCTGAACTGTGAACATCTTCGTAAAAAGTGAATTGAACAGAAAATTTTTACATAAAAATTAGTTACATAACCTTGTGTTTAAAGAATTAATTAATTTTTGTTTGGTCTATAAAGTAAATATTTAAATAAACATCTTTTTCTTTATTTAAATAAAATATTCAAATTCTAATAGTCTTTTAAAGGCTACAATAAATTTTTTTCCAAATCTGGTAAAACTGCCTAATTGGCCCAGGCCACGTGAAGACTAGGTCTTCCTAAATAGCACAACGACCAACCCAAAGGTAAATATTTAAATATATATCTTCGAAGAGTGCAAATTCTTATTTATTTTTATAAATTCCGTGCAAAATACTATATTTTAGTGCTTGGTACCGCAATTTGCGAAACAGAGTACATATACTACAGCCTGGCGTACCTAACCTAACCAACCATAAAGCCAGCTGAAAATTTCATACATCAATCACCACCCCGAAGCACTGCGGGGTTTATATTTCCTGGTCTCATATTTGGCTTATAATCACAAATTTCCTATTCCACCATTAAATATCGCATTTATTGCATATTTTATAAACACGTTTACTGGCAATTTACAACCATCATCTTCTACCACTTTTTGCAAGACGAAGACAATCTTTTTATAATCATATATCCAAATTCTTTTTAACTGCAAGGAAAAATCGCTTTGGAAAATCATTACAATTAATTTTTTTTTTTTATAAAATCAACGCTATTCTACATCAGCCTAATATACGTCATATCAACAAAGTCCTAGAAATTCATCACTTAATTTAAATAATTTTGGATTCAAATAATTATTTAAACAACAGTGTATAAGTATTAATGAAGTTGCATAATAATATAACAAATTTTTCTCAATAATTTTAAGTCTAATTTAGCGTTTAAATATTCCCGTCTTCTACAATAATTTTGCAAGAAAAAAAATCTAAGCTAATCATCATCAACAAATTTAATTATTATTAACTTCGCCAGACGTCTCTATGCTGAAGGCCTTCATCGTACGAGGAGTAAAAGTGGTGAGTTGTAATAGTATTTTTTTTTCTCATTGATAATCATATTTCATTGATTATCTTATTTCATTGATAAAAAAGAAAACATTTAGTCTTATTTTGTTTCTCTTGCAATTCGATTGTCTCGTAAACAATAAACTAAGAACCAAAATACAAAAGAAAAGAAACAACAACTAAATTTTTTAAGATCACTTTTATCATTGTTTATTATTTATAAATGAATTTACAAATTTGTAAATTTTGACACTTTTAATTACATCTTCTTTTAGTTATTATTTCTTTTCTTTTCATCGGTTGATTGAGACAACTTGAATCGAAACAAACGATATTACGTTTAAACATCAGAAATACTAGTTAGAGTATATACCGAATTGTTATGCACCTTCATACAAATTTTAATTAAATTCTAATTTTTTTTATTATTAATGTTAATTTTTCTAATTAATTCCTAATTTTGTTAACATATGCCCTTTGTTATAGTATTTTTTTTTTTTTTTTTTTTCGAATTACAATGAATTTTTGTTTAATGTAAAACATAACTTTATTTCTATTAATAATTTCCTAAAGAAATGATTTCTTTAATAAATATTTTGTATTGAGCATTATGAAGTTCTAAATTAAATCTCTTGTTTTCTTAACGAGATGAGTTAAAATTCATTAAGGGTTAGTTATGTTAGGGGTTCTGACAGTTAGATTATGGCAAAACTCAGAACATTGGATAGGGAGGGAAAATTATTGCCAGGGCTCAATTCTATCTATGAGTTCCATTGATAAAGCTAGGCGAGAATAAAATTAAATAGTATTTGTCATCTATATTAGTGGGGTTTGTTTGAAGTTGTTTAAAAATGAAAGGAGTCTATAATAAAATTTTTTCATGTAATGAATTTGTTTTTTGCTACAAGGCACAACGAATCCCCCAACCGGCTGAAGCTAGCAGCTGCATCAAAGGCTCCTCCAGTGCTCTCGTAGTAGAAATATACTTTTGCAGATTTTAAATAAAATTTGTCAAGAAGGAAACATTTAGTGAACATTACAGAAAATGGCGCCCAACGTGGGGCCCGAAGAGGTACTAATTTGTGCTTCTTTACGGCTCGATTCAATTAAGATTAAGATCTTGTATCTAATTTTAAATGGGTTTTAGTGAATTACTTTTTATATAAAATACAATTTAGAGCTTTTCAGGATTCTCGAGTATCTGAGGTTTTAAATGTTTGGAAACTTCGACCGATAAGCTATCTAAAATGCTTTTTTGTATACTGTTCAATTAACTGAATCTTCGTTTAGGATAATGGTATTTACATTAACAAAAATAAATTATGTGAAGAAGAATTGAAACTGAGTTATCAGATTTTTGCGCTTATTTGGAATATATTTAAGTTGCTAATTGCATTTAAGTATCCGATAAAAGCAAATGAATATACATTTTAGTTGAATATTGTTCTGGTTTGTTACAGTTTTTTTTTTTTATTTTTTATATTTGTTAATGAAAATCTTAATCTATACAACTCGCTTTGCATTATATTTATCATTTACATCCTTATGAATTTAACCATCTCAAACAGAAAACGCTTAAATTTGAAAATTCTGAAACTTTTGTTTGTATTTACATCTTCTTGTGAAGTATAAATTTATATATTAAAATAATATAATATCTACCCGAGGCTATTGGAGTTATTTTTTTACACTTTAGATTTGTTGAAAACTTTATAAATATTTTACAATTTTGAAAACTGCGTTTATATCTTATTTTTAAAAGTTAATTTGTTAATATTTTTCACCAAAAATCCATATGTTTTCAAAAGTTACAATTTTCTATAAAATTCAGTACTTATAAAAAATTTAATTTTGACAACTAAAACGTTATTTAAAAAAAGTGAGAAAAAAAAAAAAAAACGGAAAAAAGAATCTTCAGAATTGTTTTTTTTCTCTCTTTGCGCTAAATTCAATATTTCGCTAACAAAGTGAGTAACATTATATATATATATATATTATTTTTTTTAAACGAGTAATCAAAAAGAAATATCTAGAATTTGTCTATACAGTACTGAATTAAATTTAATACCTAAATAAACAAACTAAAAAAAAAAAAAAAAAAAAAAAATACGAAAAATTGGATATAAACTTTATATTTTTTTAAAAACAAAGATACGAATAACACAATAACAAGGCTGTATATTGTCAAATCGTTTGCACAGTATTAATTGTATCTTTTGGATATTTGTTTTATTATAAAAAAAAAAAAAAATTTGTTTTCTTATAAAAACTAACGATATGTCTTTGATAAGATCTCCCCCACCTTCAACTTCTGAAGTTAGCACCTGTATTATATGCAATGAAATTATGTCCATTGATCAAGAATGTTTAGTAATTGCACAATGTGAACATTCGTTTCATAGAAATTGTATCGAAAGAACTTTATCCCAATCATCAGAATGCCCTTCATGTAAACGTCCATGCCAGTTATCGGACTTACGTACAACCAGATTGCAAACACTTCCATCTGTTCCACAAGCAGCTAGTACCCAATCGTTAAGTATTCCAAACACCAATTTAAATGTTAATTTACGTGATCCTAAGCCTCAAACAAGTGTTCCTCGTGGAAAAGGTCGAGGTGCTTTAGCTAAACAGTATCACACTAGAAGTTATAGCCGTAATTTATTCCAGGATACAAATCAAGATCCATTAATTAATATTAGTTCTACTAATATTCGCGGACAAGATTCTGAGCCAGTTTCTACCCCTATGGGACAAGTCCCAAGAAATTCTCACACTTTTAGAAATTCTCCAAATTTTATAAGTAATACCCCTCAAAGAGCAGAGGAAAATAATAATGTTATAGATTATGCTCAAATTAATCAAATAATAGAAACAACAGTGTCAAGATTATTACGAAACTTAAATATTCCCACGAATTCTGTTCCAGAAAATCGTTACACAAATAGAAATTCATCTCCTACGGTTAATGTAAATCCACCTAATTCTGCTAATTTATCTCATAATGACCACAATTTTACTCTCAGAGCAGACAAGATAACTTCTATAATACAAAACTGGAACTTAAAGTTCGATGGTTCTACGAAAAGTTTAAATGTAGAGGAGTTCCTTTACAGAGTGCGCTCTCTTACTGCAGAAAACTTCAATAGTGACTTTGAAGTCATTTGCAAAAATTTACACATCCTCCTTTCTGGTAAAGCCCGTGACTGGTTTTGGAGGTATCATAAACAGGTCGAAAACATTGTCTGGGATGATTTTTGTGCTGCTATTCGTTATCAGTATAAAGACTTCAAATCTAACTTCGATATTAGAGAAGAGATCCGCAGCAGAAAACAAAGGCCAGGAGAAAATTTCGAATCATTTTATGAATCTATTTCTATAAATTTAGATCGATTAAGCACCCCCATGTCAGAACAAGAGCAAATCGAAATATTAAGTAGAAACCTTCGCTCTGATATCAGACATGAGCTGTTATATGTGCCTATTTATTCTCTAGCTCACCTTCGTAAACTTGTGCAAATGAGAGAGAACTTGCTAGGGGATGATAATTTTAAGAAATCATTTGCGCCCAGAAATGTCATGATGCCACGAAGAAATGTAGCAGAAATTGAGTCGGATGATAAAAATCTTGATTTGCTAAAATCCGATGTGAATGTTGATGCAATACAACAACCATTTGTTAGAGTGTGTTGGAACTGCGAGGAGCCCGGTCATCACTGGGAAGATTGCGTGAAGGAAAGATCCATTTTTTGTTACGGCTGTGGAGCCAAAAATACCTACAAACCGAATTGTCAGATATGCCTTTCCAAGCGTAATTCATCAAAAAACTATCATCCTTCGAATTCCACCAAGGATCGAATATAGATAGTAACTCCGCTTTTAATAAATTTCCCAATTTGACAGCTACACCTACAACAACCAATAAAGTTTTATCTAATGAAAAGAAAATCGAAATTTTAAAACCTGAAAATTGTAATTATATTAGTGAAAACTATAAAAATATTTACCCAATTCGCCCGTACCATCAAAGATGGTCAGAATATATTTCTGCTCGTAACAGAATTTTTCAAATATCTACTTTAACAATGCCTAATCTACGTCCCAAAAGATCCACAATTAGACTTAGGAATTATTTTAAATGCCGAAAATTTACTTCTAAATTTATAATATCATCGATTATTACTAATCCCCGCGACGAACGTTATTACGCAAAAGTTAAATTCTTGAATTTTTCAGAACTTGGTCTTTTAGACACTGGGGCAAACGTCTCTTGTATAGGCGCGGATTTAGCTCTTAACGATTTTTCAATTTTTCCGGAATTTCATAATCTTAAATCTAGCGTGAAAACAGCCGATGGTAGACAGCAAAGAGTGGTGGGTTACTTAGATGTTGAAATGTCATTTAAAAATCAAATTCAGCAAATTAAAATATTAATCGTCCCAACTTTATCTCAGAGATTGATTTTAGGTTTGGATTTTTGGAAGACATTCCAGCTTGCGCCTGATATTTTTGAGTCAGTAATCGTGTCTAATCCGTCTGTATGTGAAAATAAGTATAATGTCCTATCTATATTGTCCGATTTAAATAAGTCCGAAGTCCAAAAACTAGAGTCTGAAAAGTCTGTATCTGACGATACAGATGACAAACAAATTCCCCTTACACTATGTCAACAGCGACAATTAGAGGCAGTTATTGCTCTCTTCCCAAATTTTGAGCAACAAGGTCTAGGGAAAACCAACATGATTTTTCATGAAATCGACATTGGCGACGCCAAGCCGATTAAACAAAGGTTTTACCCAGTTTCTCCAGCTGTGGAGAAACTGATGTTTAAAGAGATCGATCGGATGTTGGCCCAAGGTGTAATAGAACCCTCAAATTCCCCATGGAGCTCTCCCATGCGTTTGGTTATAAAACCGAACAAGGTCCGTCTGTGCTTAGATGCCAGAAAACTTAATCTTGTAACAAAGAAAGACGCTTATCCGTTACCCAATATAGAGGGAATATTTTCTCGTCTTCCGCAGGCCAACCTAATTTCCAAACTTGATTTAAAGGACGCATATTGGCAAATCGGCCTAGCCGAGGAGGCTAAACCTCTCACAGCGTTCACAGTCCCTGGACGACCGCTATACCAATTTAAGGTCATGCCATTTGGACTGTGCAACGCTCCACAAACTATGTGTCGCTTAATGGACGCGTTAATTCCTGCTGATTTGAAACATTGTGTCTTCGGATACCTTGACGATCTTATCATAGTATCTTCAGATTTTTTGTCTCACATGTCTACCTTAGTTAGGATTGCGGATCAGTTCAAAACGGCGAATTTGACACTTAATATTTCCAAAAGCAAATTCTGTGTCAGGGAAGTTAGATATCTTGGTTATGTGATAGGAGATGGTGGGATTAAGACCGACCCCGAGAAAATAAATTCCATACTGTCCTGGCCAACACCTAGAAACCTGAAGCAAGTTAGAGGATTCTTAGGGCTAGCAGGGTGGTACCGCCGCTTCATAGATAATTTTTCTACGGTAGTGTTTCCCATCACTGAGGTTGTGACAACAAAAAAAAAGTTTGTCTGGACTGATTCGGCTCAGAGAGCATTTGAAAATATAAAACATCTACTTACTTCAGCACCGGTGTTAGCTAACCCTGATTTTTCGAAAAAATTTTATCTTCACTGCGACGCCAGCGACTACGGGATCGGAGCAGTATTAATCCAGCTAGATGAAAAAGGTGCAGAAAGGCCAATAGCCTTTATGTCAAGAAAGCTAAATTCCGCACAGCGGAATTATAGTGTAACAGAACGTGAATGTTTGTCGGCTATAGAAGCAATAAAAAAATTTCGTTGCTACCTGGAACTTCAGGAATTTGAAGTAGTGACCGATCACGCTAGCTTAGTCTGGCTCATGAAGCAACCAGACTTGAGTGGAAGGTTAGCTCGATGGGTTTTTAAATTACAGGCCTATAAATTTACTATAAGCCATCGTAAAGGCAGAGATAACATCGTGCCGGATGCTCTATCGCGGATTCATTGTGAGGAAGTTTCATCTTTGGAAATATCTGAGCCAGCAATTGATTTAAATTCTCCCCACTTCTTCGATGATGACTACAAAACCTTAAAAGATAAAATTTCTGCAAATCCTTTAAAATATATAGATGTTAAAATTGTAGACAACTTCATTTACATCAGAACGGATCATTATAGTGGTAACTTGGAACAGGAGGAACAGGCCTGGAAATTATGGATTCCCGAAAAGCTTCGAAAAGAAGTTATTTCGCATTTTCATGACTCCAAAGAATTTTGTCATGGCGGCATGGCAAAAACATTAGATTTAATACGTCGTTACTTCTTTTGGCCAGGGTTGATTAGAGACGTTAGGGACTATGTTAGGTCATGTGAAATTTGCAGAACAACAAAATCACCTAACTTTATAATGAAACCTGAAATGGGAAAATTAGTAACATCTATACGTCCTTTTCAAAGGCTATTTGTAGACATTCTCGGTCCATACCCTAGAAGCAAAAGTGGCAATATAGGCATTTTGATTGTGTTAGATCACTTAACCAAGTTTCATTGGCTCTGCCCTTTAAAGAAGTTTACATCTTCAGTCATCCAGGATTTTTTACTCAAAAATATTTTCCACATGTATGGCGTGCCTGAAACCTTGGTAAGTGATAATGGCTCACAATTTCGTGCGAATGAGTTTAATAGTTTTCTGACATCATTAGGAATTAATCATATGTACACCGCTATCTATTCACCTCAATCAAACGCATCGGAGCGCGTTAATCGTTCCATTATAAGTGGAATTCGAGCGTTTCTTAAGGATGATCAAAAATACTGGGATGAGAACCTAAGCTTTATTAGCTGTGCGCTGAGAAATTCGAAACATCAATCAATTAGTTGCTCACCGTATCATGCGCTCTTTGGGTTCAACATGATCACTCACGGTGAATCATATAAATTGCTGTCACAGTTACAACTTTTGGATGAACCTTCTTTTTCTCTTTCAAGAGACGACAATCTGAAGTTATTGCGATTGAAGCTTAGAAAAAGAATTTCAGAAGCATATAACCGCAATCAAACTCAGTATAATTTACGTACTCGTCCTATATCATTTACAGTCGGTCAAGATATTTTCAGGAGAAACTTTTCTCAAAGCTCAGCATCGAAAAATTATAATTCGAAACTTGCTCCTTTATTCTTAAAGGCTAGAATCAAGGAAAAATTAGGAAACAACTACTATATTTTGGAAGATACTAATGGGAAGATGGTTGGAACTTATCATGCTAAGGACATTCGTCCTTAACTTAAAAGGTGACGGATGTTTTGCTTATTGATAGAAGGCATACTTTGGAATTTAAACCTTGACAAATATATTTCGTAAAAAAATAAAAAAATTAAACCCTATTTATTTTCCTCAAAACATGTTTCTATTTTACTCTTCAATAAATATAACACTTAATATAAATTATATATTTTTTTTACACATCCTTAATTATCCAGTTATCTTTGCATATTACGGAAATTTCATGCAGTTATTTACATTGTGACTAATAAAATCCTAATACATGTATTTATAGTTTTCTTTGCAATAATTGTCAAAAAAAAAAGGAAAAGCTTTTTTTTTTCCGATTAATATTGTTACCTAAAGGGGCAATATTACTCGGTTTTGTAATGAGCTTTTTGCTTCTAAAAGTATTTTTGTAGATCATTATTTAAATTTCATAATGTTAATAATATTATTTAGTAGACAGGAGGGTTAAATTATAAATTAATATAACAGAAATGAATAGGTTTTTGTCTCTACTTAATCAGTGCGGAAACACACATGCATGTAAAGTAAAATGTAAAATTTGACAAAAATTTAAAATACACGGCTAATATACAATATAAAGTAAAACATTACTACAACCATTCTCTGAGAACTTGTGATTTGGATATGGTGATATTATTATATTAATTTTACATATATTTGTCCACTTAAAGTAGAGTGATGAAAACATAAATGAAAAAGGCATTGCCACTCTTTAGTCAGACATATGAGCAGTCGATAAGACTGTATGCCCGTGTCGTTTTCATATGTTATGTGTTTCTTTTATATTGTTCTATTAATTTTTTTTCTTATGTAAAAACGGCGGTGAAGTTTTCATGGGGCAATGGAAATTTTCAGAATGTTCTTTTTCTTCTGAAATCTGAACTGTGAACATCTTCGTAAAAAGTGAATTGAACAGAAAATTTTTACATAAAAATTAGTTACATAACCTTGTGTTTAAAGAATTAATTAATTTTTGTTTGGTCTATAAAGTAAATATTTAAATAAACATCTTTTTCTTTATTTAAATAAAATATTCAAATTCTAATAGTCTTTTAAAGGCTACAATAAATTTTTTTCCAAATCTGGTAAAACTGCCTAATTGGCCCAGGCCACGTGAAGACTAGGTCTTCCTAAATAGCACAACGACCAACCCAAAGGTAAATATTTAAATATATATCTTCGAAGAGTGCAAATTCTTATTTATTTTTATAAATTCCGTGCAAAATACTATATTTTAGTGCTTGGTACCGCAATTTGCGAAACAGAGTACATATACTACAGCCTGGCGTACCTAACCTAACCAACCATAAAGCCAGCTGAAAATTTCATACATCAATCACCACCCCGAAGCACTGCGGGGTTTATATTTCCTGGTCTCATATTTGGCTTATAATCACAAATTTCCTATTCCACCATTAAATATCGCATTTATTGCATATTTTATAAACACGTTTACTGGCAATTTACAACCATCATCTTCTACCACTTTTTGCAAGACGAAGACAATCTTTTTATAATCATATATCCAAATTCTTTTTAACTGCAAGGAAAAATCGCTTTGGAAAATCATTACAATTAATTTTTTTTTTTATAAAATCAACGCTATTCTACATCAGCCTAATATACGTCATATCAACAAAGTCCTAGAAATTCATCACTTAATTTAAATAATTTTGGATTCAAATAATTATTTAAACAACAGTGTATAAGTATTAATGAAGTTGCATAATAATATAACAAATTTTTCTCAATAATTTTAAGTCTAATTTAGCGTTTAAATATTCCCGTCTTCTACAATAATTTTGCAAGAAAAAAAATCTAAGCTAATCATCATCAACAAATTTAATTATTATTAACTTCGCCAGACGTCTCTATGCTGAAGGCCTTCATCGTACGAGGAGTAAAAGTGGTGAGTTGTAATAGTATTTTTTTTTCTCATTGATAATCATATTTCATTGATTATCTTATTTCATTGATAAAAAAGAAAACATTTAGTCTTATTTTGTTTCTCTTGCAATTCGATTGTCTCGTAAACAATAAACTAAGAACCAAAATACAAAAGAAAAGAAACAACAACTAAATTTTTTAAGATCACTTTTATCATTGTTTATTATTTATAAATGAATTTACAAATTTGTAAATTTTGACACTTTTAATTACATCTTCTTTTAGTTATTATTTCTTTTCTTTTCATCGGTTGATTGAGACAACTTGAATCGAAACAAACGATATTACGTTTAAACATCAGAAATACTAGTTAGAGTATATACCGAATTGTTATGCACCTTCATACAAATTTTAATTAAATTCTAATTTTTTTTATTATTAATGTTAATTTTTCTAATTAATTCCTAATTTTGTTAACATATGCCCTTTGTTATAGTATTTTTTTTTTTTTTTTTTTTTCGAATTACAATGAATTTTTGTTTAATGTAAAACATAACTTTATTTCTATTAATAATTTCCTAAAGAAATGATTTCTTTAATAAATATTTTGTATTGAGCATTATGAAGTTCTAAATTAAATCTCTTGTTTTCTTAACGAGATGAGTTAAAATTCATTAAGGGTTAGTTATGTTAGGGGTTCTGACAGTTAGATTATGGCAAAACTCAGAACATTGGATAGGGAGGGAAAATTATTGCCAGGGCTCAATTCTATCTATGAGTTCCATTGATAAAGCTAGGCGAGAATAAAATTAAATAGTATTTGTCATCTATATTAGTGGGGTTTGTTTGAAGTTGTTTAAAAATGAAAGGAGTCTATAATAAAATTTTTTCATGTAATGAATTTGTTTTTTGCTACAAGGCACAACGAATCCCCCAACCGGCTGAAGCTAGCAGCTGCATCAAAGGCTCCTCCAGTGCTCTCGTAGTAGAAATATACTTTTGCAGATTTTAAATAAAATTTGTCAAGAAGGAAACATTTAGTGAACATTACATGATATTCTCAGGAATACGGAATTGACTACAAAAGTACTTTTGCAAAACCAACAATTCTAGTTCGTTATGTAGATGCAAATTGGGCACAAGGTACTAATGATCGCAAATCTCAATCAGAATTTTGTTTTATTTTCGCAGGTGCAGTAATATCCTGGGAATCAAGAAAACAAAGCGATGTTGCAACTTCTAGCGCTGAATCTGAATACATGGCATTAACTGAATGTGCAAAAGAAGCAATGTATCTCAGATATTTGTTGGAAGAACTTGGTTATTCTATAGACGTTCCTACTACAATTATGTGCGACTCTTAAAGTGCACAGCATATGGCTAATTTTGGTGGTCATCATGCAAAAACGAAACATATTCATTACCGATATCATTTTATAAGAGATGCGATTGAAAATGGTGCAGTAAAAATAGAATATTTGTCAACTGTTAAGATGATTGCCGATGTTCCGAAAAATAAACACCAGTTTTGTACAACAGGAATGGGGCTATTATTTAAAACTGATTGCAGTTGAGGAGGCGCATTATCCAAAACCGATTGCAGTTAAGGAGGCGTATTGGAAATACACTTTATCGTTTTGTACTTTTATATTTATTGAAATGTAAAATAGTTCATTGAAAAATTTGTTTTTGAATTTTTTCATATTTTTCAAATGCCTTCCTTCACTTCATAATTTATATTCAGTTAATAAAGACGAACATTTTTTTTATAAACTCTGCGTACATTTAATTATAATTTCAATAATTAAGTCTTGGCATTAAGTCACAAGATAGAAGTATTTATTACAATTTTAAAATTTCACTCACTGTTTTATTGGTATCAATAATTGTATGCATATTTTAAATGACAAATTACAATTTTCGAAATTGACCAAATAAATTCATTATAGACATGACGGTATTTAAATAAATAATAAATTTGTTTATTAATTAAACATTTCTTAACCTACACAACCTAATACGGATGAATACTCTGTATGATTTTTATAAATATATAATTTTAATTTCAGTCATAAAATCAAAGAACGATAATTCTCCCATTAGGAACACCAGACAAAATATCACTTCATTTACATTTTTGCACTGAACGGTATGTTCTTTTAATGCATACTAAACACACAAACACCAACACTCACATATACATAAATTTATGTGTATGTATATGTAGACCAGATGATAATATTAGCTGGTACCAGAAAGGAAAATGTATTCTTTTCAACTGTAGTTACGTGCTGCGACACCTTAGTGTGAGTATGAAAAACGTGTTACATTTTCTTTCCAAGAAGCAAAAATAAAAACAAAAACTTACACTTAAGCACGTTTCAGTTTCTTATCGACATTTTCTGCCTTTTTGTCTTTACTTCAATATAAGGATATAATTGTATTTTATGTGTGTTAAGGAAAACAAAACGAGACTGCAAAAAGTCAGCAACAAATACTTTTTTCTCTACGTTAACATTTTTAATAAAATATATACATACATATGTATACACTAGAGTGGTTTCCTTTTCGTATAAAGGAAACAAGATGTTTAAATTCTTGATCTCACCTTTTAGAAATTTGCGAATAGCGTAAAAACTTGGAAATATAATACGATTAATTGACTTGAGTGATTGAAATCTTAAAAATCTATTTATTTTATTTTTCGTTTTATTAATTCATAAAGTGAAATTATCTTGGTTTATTTCTTTTTAAATTTCCCAGTTTATTAGATTTCTGAAATAACTAAAATGAAAAATATTTATTTACAACTAAGAAAAACTGTGTAATAAATTTAAACTAAAACATAATGAGGGCTACCCTAATATACACATACAAACATGTATATTTTTGTTGAAAAAAACCACAACCCAGCATGCATGGTGGAGACATGTATAAAATTCAAATGAAAATGATTTTTTAAAGTTTAATATATATAACATATTTCAAATATTGAATATTATTACTTAATGTTTACCAGAAGTGTATTACATAAAAATACATTCTGGTAAACTAAATATGGAGAGTGAATAAAATAATAATTTATTTTTAAATAAGTACATTTTATGCATTTCTCCTATTAAAAAAATAAGGCCATTGGATTCAAAAAATGGATGAATGTTTTCCAAAATCGAATTTATTTATTTGTAAAATATTTAATACTGAAGACAATGCTATGATTTTTTCAGCATATATTTATAATTTTGTATATTTTTATATACTAAGAATAATAACACTGGTCAACAAAAAAATCCTCCCCCCTTGACGAAATAGTTGGACTTGATATATTTTGATGTGCTAAACACGTATCTGCTTTCAGTTTTTTCCCATCAGGTCTGGATTTTTTTATGGGCGAGTCTAATATTTCGCTCATAGTAAGGCCATTACTCTAGTATATTTCCTCATAACTCAAGAACGGTGTGTACGATTGATCAAAGTGATCAAATTCACCCAACTTAATTTTTTTATGTGCTCAATAGTTTCGGAGTTATTTTGAAATAAGTGCCCGAAAAAAAAATAATTTTCATTCAAAATTTTTGATTTTTTTGTTACTAAAATTTCTTTTAATAAATGAAAACATCTAAAATCTTACAGTTTATCATCTTTGTCTTAAAGCTGATAATGCTGCGAAAAAAAAAACGCATGTATCTTTAAAATTGATGCAGAAATCTAAATTTTATTCACAGTTAAGTAAAAATACCCATGTTACATACAATTGAGTAGAAAAAGAGTGGTGGCCAAAACATTTTTTTATTTTTTTCTTGAAACAAAAATAGGTGGACTAGGTGGATACTGGCGTGTTAAACAAGAATCTGCATTCACTTTTTTTCTATCACGTGCTAATTTTTCTCTATGGGCATGACTAATATTATAACCTTATTCAGCAATCACACTATAAAATTCGAGAATGGTTTGTCAAACTTAGGCTATAACTCAAGAACCCTTTACACGATTTTGATAAGTGATACATCAAAAGATGCATACGGTATGTTCACAATATTTTTTATTCTCTGAAGAATTTCAGAGTTATGGATCAAAATTTTTACCACTTTTCAAAAAAATAAATTTTAAAATTTTCGGTACTAATTACCGAATAACTACGGAAATATTAACTGGACAAAAAGTTATATAAATTCAGCTCAAAGACAATTTAGGTCGCTATATGTTAAAATTCAATTTATTTTAATTGGACAAATTGTTCTCGAGTTATACAAGTGTGACTGCCTAAAGGCGTGGTAATAGTAGTCATGCCCATAAAAAAAAAACCAATGCGTGATTGAAAAAAAGTAAAAGCTTCACCTATTTTTTTTATTTAAGACGAAAACAATTTTTTTTTTTTTTTGCCCACTAGTTTTTTTCCACTTAGCTATAGCTATAGGTATTCATGGGTATCCAAACTTAACTGTGAATCCAATCAAGATTTGTGCATCAATTTTTACAATATGTGGCTTTATTTACTCGCAGTTTTGCCAGCTTTGAGATAAAGTTGATAAACTTAAATATTTTTGATGTTTTCACTTTTAAAAAGAAGTTTTAGTAAAAAAAAAAGAAATCTTGAATTTATCATGAAAGAAAATTTTTCCGAAACTTTTTTCGAAATATCTCCTAAAGTATTGAGCGGATAAAAATTTTATAATAAAGCGACTTAAAGCCAATGTTATTCCACATATTTTGTAGTTCTATTTATATTAGTAGTATACCGTTCTCGAGTTATAGTGAAATATATTCGAGTAATCGGCTTATTTAGGGCGCAATATTAGACACTCCCATAAAAAAAAATTCCGACCCGATGGAAAAAAACTGAAAGCAGATTCGAGCTTAGCATGTGGAATTCCATCTAGTCTACATATTTTTTTTTATTGAAGGAGCTCAAAAAAAAATTTTTTGTCGACCAGTGTAATTAGTAAAATTTAGTAAAAAGTAAAATATTTTAAAAAATAAACATGGTTTATGTCAATTCTTCCACGTTTGCACTTTATGTTATATTTCTAATTAAAAACAAGGAACAATTTTAAAGTTATATTTTTTCTTAGTCTTCTTTAATTTGACATTCTACGTGTGACTTTTAATAAATCAAATTTAGAGGAAGTGATTTTAAATATATTTTTTCGCTTATTAAAACAAGATTAATATCATACAAAAATAAAAAATAAGTGCATAAATTGAAAATGGAATAGTGTATTAAATTGAAAAATATGAATAAGAGAGAAAAATTGCTTAAACGGTGCATATCTAACACGATACAAATGATACAAAAACAACAAGAATAACAGCTAAAGCCATAAGTTAAAAGTTAACTGCGCTCGGAGCACTTCGTAGAATCGGCCTTGTATCTACAATTTAGCAAAACAAGTCGGCTCTGCTGGAAAAAATGTTAATGGCTCTTTGTGATGTTCAGTTTGCGAAAACTATGAAAATGAACATCTTACGAATGGAAACATGTAATTTGGTCAGACGAAATCGTCAGATGGGAATGAATATTACTGACGTCGTCCACATGAGAAGCTTCAAAGGTATCAGGTAAAATAAACAGTGAAACACGGTTTGGTGGTTTATGAATGTTTTAGTTGGTGCAATGTTGGATATTTTGTAAAAATTGATGGCATTATGAAAAAGGAGTATTATCTTAATATCCTTCAGTCCAAATTGAAACGTGAGCGTATCCGGAAGAATAAGTGCTTGTACAAAAATATGAAGACAAAAAATTACCGCTAAAATTAAGCAAAACGGTTTTCCCATTCAAAATTTTCCAATGACTAAATGGTCGTCACATAGTCCTGATTTAAATCCAATTGAAAATTTGTGGACACTCCTAAAAAGAATCTATGAATGAGCACCAACCAACTTAGATTAAGTTTGGGCTTGAGTACAATAGTAATGGACAAAAGTACCAATTCAAACTACAGAGAACTTAGTGAAAAGTATGTTCGTGAGCATTAAAAGCTAAAAAAAATAATAATGCAGAGTGTATTGATAAAAATAAAAAAATTAATAATTATTAACACAGTGAAAGAATAGAAATGTTCTAAGTTTTTTCTAAATAACTGCAAAAAATTTATGTTTTATGTAATTTTTTTAAATCCCCAAAAAAACACATCAACATATTAAAAGAAACATAGTTTTATTTCGTTAGCTTTTTTATTTAGGATTTTATAGTATTTTTTGTATGAATGTAGTTTTTTTTCGCCACCATACCCAGCAAAAATAAATGGAAGTCATTTGTGGGGAAGTACTTTTTTCATTGCTTCCAAAGTATCAAATAGAGTATGTTTTCTTCTTAAAATGTTATTTAAACAGCATCCGCAGATGTTATTAACAAGCGATTTAAATGAAGTTTACTGTTGCAAAACATTGATGAAAGGTGTCTCTTATCGCAAAAATTTACCTTGTTGACCATAAAAAAAATTATTTCTATTTTAAATAAAAGTTTCTTTAAAAACGAAATTTGTTTCTATTCGAAGGAAATAACTCAATTGAAGCAATTTAAAACAACACGATAAAACTACATTTTTCATGACGCCTATTCACTTCCTATTAAGTAAATCGGCGTCAAAAAGGAGAACATCCTCCAAGGACAAGCCTATGTTCAATTTATTGGAAACAATCCGACTTCTGTATCACAAGTTCAGAATCTAATTGACTTCTTTGGATATTTTTTTTTCTGGGTACATATGGAGTCCTGACAATAAAAATTAATTTTTATTATTCCGAATCTTTACATCATCTGTCAAAATTTCCTTGACCAATTTTAAAAAAATCAAGAAAAGTAATGTAGAAAATGTTTTAAATCGTAAATATTTTTTGAATATTTTTCAAATTCAATAAAATCTTTAATTTGTATTAGATTAAGATTATTAAGTTTTAAACCTTTTTTAGAAATTGTTTTTATAACTAAAATTTCAATAAAATTATTAAGGAACTACTTACGAGAACAATTTTTTTTTATAGAAAAGTTAATCATAATTATTTGGAAGTGGAATTAACTTTGAATATTTTTAATATTTATATAAACGTTTATTGGGATTTTATATGCTGGGTGGGTGTAAATCGATTTTTAAATAAGAGTATCTACTACACGTGTCAGTAATATTCCAATGTGTATGTTATGTTTTCATTATATACAAGACATATATATTTTTTTTTGTCTTTGATTTCCGTTTTGTATGTCATGTTGCATTCTTTGATTTTAAGCAACATTATAGTCAATGTATATACATATGTATGTAAGTGGTGTAATAGTAGTAGTTGTGTCTGAAGGATAATATTTTAATATAAAGGTGTTCAATTCTGATAACAAAGGCAGCAATTTATTGACAAACGAGCCAAAAGTAGAACATTGAGAGTTATTATTATTTTTTTTTTTTTTTATACACAGTTGTAAAACTAAAATAAAAAACAAACAAAAAATAAGAAAATATATTATTGCACAGCATGAACTCTCCTGTACAGTTTTAAAAACAAAAGTCCATAATGCATTTAATAAAACATTAAGGGGAATGTTAAAAACATTATGGTACATAAACTTTTTCAAGCATTTTTTTTTTTTTTTTCATCATTTGTTCATTCTTTAATTTATTTGTAAATATATGTAAGTATCTTGAATATAAAGTCCTAGCAACACTACTACTACTGTCATACAAATACCAACAATGTGCTTCTGTAGAATACAAATTCTAATTGCAGCCATTGTATTGTGAAATGGACGTGAATGAGTCAAGTACTTCTGGCAACAGTCAAGCCTTCATTAAATGCACCGACTGTGTCAAATGTTAAGTAGTCTAGAGCACATGACATCAGGTTGGTTGGTTGGTTCGTTGGATGGT
This sequence comes from Protophormia terraenovae, assembly GCA_951394005.1. Lineage (NCBI taxonomy): Eukaryota > Metazoa > Arthropoda > Insecta > Diptera > Calliphoridae > Protophormia > Protophormia terraenovae. Next base: position 69,030,658 of record OX596077.1, read on the forward strand.
TGTCTTTTAACGACTACAAAAATTAAATTGAAAGTGAAAAAAATATGTTTTTCATGTTTTTAGTTGCAACGAATTCTAAATTCCCTAAGACTAAGTATTTATATTTAAAATGCAAATAAACTTTTAACTATAGCTACAAAACACATAGACAAATCATATCCACTCTATAGAGTGTCAGGTAGGAAAAACAATGAAAAACTTCTAATTTAATTTAACAAAGATAATGTAAGAAGTATTAAAATAAAAAAAGTATTAAGAATTTTTATGTTGATTGCAAAAAGGAAAACGTTTTATAATTGAATTGTATTCTTAATTAATAAAAATTAGAAGAAAAGTTTTTACTTTCATACAACGGACCTTAAGTTTTCTTTATATATATACTTACGTATACATTTATGTATATATAATTTATTACATAAAAAACTTTATTTCAAAGTCTTTCTAAAATTATTGTAAAAATGTAATTGCATTTCTGTTTTGACATGAAAGAAAAATATGCTGAAATTATGCAAAAAAGAAAACAAATTATATTGATTTTTATTGAAAAGTTTACAACGCACAGCGGGGTCAAACGCAAATTTTTTGGTAATAAATCTGTATCTCCTAAACTACTGGTTTGATTAATTTGAAATGTATGAAAGAGTTGCAGAGGAGGACCTAAGCTTTGAAGAAAATCATCTTGTAGTCACCCTGTGATAACACAAAAAAATCTACAGGGTGTCAAAATTGACTATGTAAAACTATGTATGACTATGTATGTAAAAGTTTAAAAAAATCGTAACTTATACAAATGAAGTCTGATTTTAAAGATTTTTATATTTCTGTAAAGTGCTTGGCAAGATAAATAAAAAATAAGTTTACTCACCCAAGTTATCTCTTACAGTTAGAAAGATATTTACACTTGAATTTTGAATTTTTGATTTTTTGGCTCGACTTTCTTTCGTTTTTCGGGAATAAGTCCTGAGGTGCATTTTTTGAAAATATCTTGTAATTTGCTATATATTTCAGAATAACATACTGAAAGAATTTTTGGATTATCTTAATGCGTGTAGACGTGAAAAATATTCAAAGTCAGCACTCTGAAATTGGTATAAAAAATGTGAATTCTTTACAACATCGGACCATGCGTATTTATTTTCATGTTTCTAGGTTAAGTATTACAGAAAATGAAAAAAGTACCAATAGAAGAAGAAAAAAGTACCACAAAGTCCATCATCTTGAATTTTTACCCACAGGACCAAGTATCTTTAAGTACCACAAATTCCACTCTTGAGAATTCCTATCTACATTTTCTTAATCTCATGTTTCTATGTTTAAAGTAATTGAAAATTCATTATTAAGTTTGAATTAAATGTAATTTCCCGCCTTTATCCCTTTTTTGGTACTTTTTTTCACCCATCGAAGCACAAAAATTGTATTCCAATAAATTTCTAAATTGTAGTGGTATCCCGTATTAAAATACTTATATGAATATTTCAATAAATATAAAAAAAGATTTTATGAAAAAAGTACGAAAAATAGGTACGATTTTTACCCCTTTAACTTTTGAATTTCTAAAAAGTACCAAATTTGTATTTCTCATTTTTTGATAAGTTATGAATACGATATAAATTTTATCTGTATGTTGATTGGTTTCAAAGATACATATGGTGCCAAAAAAGTACCAAAATACAGTTTTTACCCGTTTTCTCCCTAATACGGCCGATTTTCAAAAAAGTACCAGACTCCTGTCCTATTATTTTTTAAATGAGTAACGATAACTATTCAACTTTTTTTGTATTTTTATTAGTTTGGGAGATATAAAGTTAACGATTTTACCCGTTTTTACCCTTTTTTACCCCCTAAACATTCGAATTTCCAAAAATCCCGTCTTAGTGAGTCTATATTCCAAATTTCGTCTCTCTAGCTTCAACTGTTTGGGCTGTGGGATGATGAATCAGTCTGTCAGTCAGTCGCGTTACTTTTTTATATATATAGATTTTATAAAATATATATCGATCTTTCACTCCTGCAAAAATCACTAAATAAACTTTACAAATAAATTTTTGGCAATTTTTCAAAAATAAACAACATTTAATAAATATAAACGATTATTGCTTATATTATCTCGTTCAACAACCAAAACGTGCCAATACAATTGTGCGTTATGTATACGCACACATGGAAATATTGTAAAACAGTGAATTTTGTGAGAGTTGACCTAAGTTGTCAGTTTTGAGACCATGATATAATGCTTTTAAAACGATCTATATACATATTATACATCAATAAATTGATAAATAAGTCTATTTTTATATTCTTGTAATATTTTATTAGTTTTTTGAAAATAGGCGGAGTTTTGCTTTACAAAACATAATTTTTTGTTTTTGTATCTTTTTTATATTTTTATACCCTACACCACCAAAGGTGGTTGGGGTATTATGTGTTTGCGCAGAAGTTGTAACGCAGAGAAAAAATCATCGGACCCCCACCTTAAAGTATACTGTTCGACTTAGAATCACTTTCTGAGTCGATTTAACGATGTCCGTCCGTCCGTCCGTCTGGTCGTCTGGCTGGCTGGCTGTCCATATAAAGCTTGTGCGCAAAGTACAGGTCGCAATTTTGAAGATAATTTGATGAAATTTGGTACATATGCTTTTTTAAACACAAGGACGAAGCCTATTGATTTTGGTTATGATCGGCCCATTATTTCACCCAGCCCCCATACAAATGTCCTCCCGGAATATAGTTTTAACACTCATAGATGCCTTAAAAATAGGAATATTTTAATGAAATTTAGTACAAATAAGTTTTGTATTAGCAAAAATCCGTCTGCCAAATTTCATGAAGATCGGTCCATAACTGACCATAGCTCCCATATAAACACTTCTCCCGAAAATCACTAACGTGCATAAATCCCATACAAATGTTAGTATTATGTTAATATTTAACACAAGTAAGTTGTATACATATACGTAAAAACAAAATTATGTGGTTCGAAATAGTGTAGGGTATTATATAGTCGGGCTTGACCCTTCTCTCGTTTAATTTTGAAAAATTGCCAAAAATTTATTTGTAAAGCTTTTTTAATGATTTTTGCAGGAGAGAAAGACCGATATACATTTTATGCAATACATAAGAAATAATGGCGAAAATATTATGCAAATATGCTTTTTTATGCAGTTGAAAAAAAGTCCTTTAAAAAATTTACTTTTTCATGAAATCTGCTCTCCTGCATTCGGTTTTGGCCGGGCGGGAAGCAGTTTAGTGTCAAATCGTTCTAAATCTATTTTTTGATGAAATATCATCAATAAATTTAAAAAAGCTCGCGTGACATTTTTTTTATGAAGGGATAAAAATTTAACTTTTTCGGAAATTCACCATTTGCGACCAATGCCTGATGTAGGGTGCAATTCTAAATCAGTTAAAAATTTATATATTAGCCATTTGTGAAAGCTTGTCTTTTGAAATATATAAAGAAAATTTTTTTTTCTTAAACGGAACTTTATGTAAAAAGTGAAAGAATTGTACTATATTTTTGTAAAGAATTCACATTTTTCATACCAGTTTCAGAGTGCTGACTTTGAATATTTTTCACGTCTACACGCATTAAGATAATCCAAAAATTCTTTCAGTATGTTATTTTGAAATATATAGCAAATTACAAGATATTTTCAAAAAATACACCTCAAGACTTATTCCCGAAAAACGAAAGAAAGTCGAGCCAAAAAATCAAAAATTCAAAATTCAAGTGTAAATATCTTTCTAACTGTAAGAGATAACTTGGGTGAGTAAACTTATTTTTTATTTATCTTGCCAAGCACTTTACAGAAAAAAATCTTTAAAATCAGACTTCATTTGTATAAGTTACAATTTTTTAAACTTTTACATACTCGAACTAGTCAATTTTGACACCCTGTAGATTTTCTTGTGTTATCACAGAGTGACTACAAGATGATTTTTCTCAAAGCTTAGGTCCTCCTCTGCAACTCTTTCATACATTTTAGTTTAATCCAACCAGTAGTTTAGGAGATACAGATTTATTACCAAAAAATTTGCGTTTGACCTCACTGTGCAACGGAATTAGTAAAAATATAGAAATTGTTATAAAATTAAAAAAAAAAAATTGATTGAAATAAATAAAAGTCAAACAAATATATATGAAAATAACTCATTCAATTATAAACTTATTTAAATTTGCACCTCTCACCAAAATGATTATATCAATTACTAAAAACTTAAAAAAATGTAAAACAGAAAAATATTCTTAAGGGTACAACTTTTGTCGACAAAACATTCAAAGGTATTGTAGCAACTATCAAATGTTTAATTTTTAAATAACTTTGGGGGATTTTTTCGGACACTAGTATCTAAATAACTCTGAAACTATTTAGCACATAAAAAATTAAGTAATTTTTAGTTGTACGAAAAAAATTGTTCTTGAGTTATAGTGAAATATATTTGAGTAATGGTGTTATTATGGACGAAATATAAGATACACCATAAAAAAAAAATACAGAGAATGAAAAAAACTGAAAACAGATTGGTATCAAGTACACCAAAATTCATCAAGTTTAACAAGTTTCTATAAAGGAGAATTTTTTTTTTTTTTTTGCTGACCAGTGTAATTAACCGATATTAAATCCATAAGAAATGATCCGAATATGTTATAATTTGAATATTCTCTATTAAAAATAGATAAATATTTTAAATCAAACTAAATTAGAAAAAGTAAAAAAAGAATAATAATAATAAATCGATTTTCTACTCTAGATTAATATTCTTAGTTCAAATAGTTTTTAAGAGAAATTTGTTTAGATAAATATTCCTCATAAATTCATCTATTGTATAAAAATTGTATGCAAAAGATGAATTCTTCTATGAGTATTCTATAGGATTACTTACTACATCTTTCTACTTGGAATTATTAGTCAACATTAAAATTTATTAATTTTGTAATATAACTCAATGTTGTCGTTTTTATTGAAGCCATGGGGGAGGCTCAAATGTATTATGTAATTTAATGATAACACACTTCTAAATACAAATAAGTCCATGAAAATTTTGAAATACTGAAGAGAGCGTTTGGCTTCCAACTTGCCATTATGACAAACAAGATTTATCAAACATTTACTGACAGCTGTAATTATAGAAAATATGATTATCTTTTATATCTCTGTTTATAACAGCTTTTGTGTTATATTTCAATGTTTATCTATTACCACACACGCACAGTTTGTTTTGCGAATGTGAGTAATAATGTGTATATGTATGTAGGTATGTGCAAGTGTAGTATATTGGAATGTTAAGTGTAAACATAAATGCCTAAATATGTAAACAACTGTTAAATCCATTATCTATTTAATGCCACAATATTTACATGTATACACATACATATATATGTACATATATACAGTTACATATAGTAACGCTATGCATGCAAAGGATAATTATACAGCTGACAGTTTTATCTATCACTCTATCTTTGAATCGTGTTCATGCTCGTACTTTATACTTAACGAAATAAAATGAATGATTACGATTGATACACATACACATACAGACACGTAAACACGTTTATATCTAACATGCAACCACGTATCCTTGCTCATAAATATCATCAATTTTCGTATGCACATTTGCAAGTATTATTTTCTTAAAGTCAACAAACATAAGTATGCATAAGTGCACAATACTTACAAATAATACAAAAGTAAATGAAAATGAAAATTGACACTAATGTGAATTTTGAATACATATATGTAGTTTAATTAAAGGTAAAAGGATTGAAATCAAATTTCTTAGATTGCTAATTACATATTTTAACTTACTTAAGCTTAACAAAATAATGGTTTTGAAATAGTAAAAGCAATAATTTCATATGATTAGTTAATTAAATGTAACAAACAGCTGCATATGTATGTAAATTGATTAGAAGCAAAAAAAAAAAAAAAAAAAAAAAAAAATACATAGCTATAGCAATGACATGAGGTTTTGCAATATATGTATGTATATTGTAAAAAAAGTCATGATATTGTTTTGTGAAGATCACAGAAAATTTTACTTAAACTAATAACCATTTATGAAGAACATCACAAATCATTCTTAAAAATCCCAACTGTAACTAATAACATATGAATAATGTGGTTGAACGGATTTGGTGCTGATAGGTTGCTTACATATTTTATTTGTTCTATTAATCTAGTTCGATCAAATGTATATGGTATGAGTAATAACTTTTTATGTACAGTTAATAACTACTTACACGCACCGATGTGCTAGTCTGTTTATTTTGAAAACACGAATGAGTAAAACTATAAATATTAAAAATTTTCTATTTTATTTACAGCGCTCAAAGGAGATAATATCCTAAATTTATTTACGAATAAAATCTAAACGTTTTATGTCATCTAAGCTGATTTCAAGTGTAACCATTTTCAGTATTTCTTTATAATATTTTGTAAGTTTTGTAGTAGGAATGTAATTTTTAAAAATAATAATAATAATAATACTCTGGTCAGTTCAGTTTTTATTTTAATTTAAAATTAATTACATTTAAGTATAAACTGTCAAAAATAAAACTAACGCTGTAATTTTCATTAAAAAAGTAAAAACTATAATTTTAAAATTTAACTCAAACATAATTGCATTTTATAAAATTTCCTTTCTCTACACTAAGGGAAAAAATTCGATTCAAAATCAACAACGATTGTGCTCACATTGGTAATTTACGGTAACAGCTTTTTAATAACTTTCGTTAACAAATTTAATAGAAAACATATGTAATTTAACAATTTGATACCGAAATGGTTTCAACTTGGTGCCAATTAGGTATCGATTTTCAATAAGAATTGAACACGCAGTGTTTAATTTAAACACATACGGTGTAGATTCACTATTGACACAGAATGGTATCGTTTTCAACACGTATGTGATTGATATTTCTCTGGGTGTATGATTTTAAATATTTATTAATTTTCTAGGTAAAAAAGTAAAGTAAATTCGAATAATTCCGCATAATTCTTATTCCTTAGAGTAGATATAGTTTAGAAAATTAAATGACAGACTTAAGCCTACTGCCCAGGAAATATGTACCACTAAAACGAGTTAATTTTATTAGTAGACTTCTAGGGGCTATGTGTTAGAAGAATGACGTGATGGAGACAAACCTAAATGATTCTGGTGATCAGTTGATATCAGATATAGCTACAATATCTGATAATATTGAAACAAATATTTGGCGATACTTTTTTAGTGATAACCTATATAACTGACACGATTGTATTATGACTAAAAGTTATTACTATACTTGTGACTCGGTCATAACTTCATATTCTGTTAACATAGTCACATAACATGCTTAACATATAAAAATTATGAAATTTTTTGTCAATTGAAAATAAAAGTTAAAAGTATTTTGTAAAAAAAATTAAAATGATTAGAAAAGATTGCATAATTTGCCAAAAAAAAAAAATACTGCAAAATCCGTTGAAAATCTGCAGGAAATGTCGGTAGGAGTTTGATATACATACATATGCTTTATCACTCTTTGGGCCTCAAATGTTTCAAATACATATATATGCACAACAATTTTTTTTTATATTTTCCTATTTTTTATTTTCAATTTAAAAGTATGTTTATGATAGTCACAATTCTCCTGACTGTCTACATATACGTCTTAGTTATGAAAACGAAAAATTAATAAATTTTTGTTTGTGAATAGAAAATTTAAGACTATAGTCACAATTTGTGTTTTATGACTATTTTTCAGTCATAATTTTTCTATGAATAGGCATGTAAATTATTTTTTTTTTTTCAAAAACTTAAAACAAAAAGAAAAATATGCATTTAAAAACCAAATAAAGTTTTTGATTAAAATTATGTATAGTATATCATATTATGGTAAATAGTACTTTTCTTAATGAAAAAGAAAAAAAAAAGTAATGGAGATCGATATATAGAAATTATGATTTAACAAATCGATTCTAGAAAAAAATTTTGTAAAAATAAACAGCGATCAACGCTTTGGATTAGAGTGTCCCAAAAATTAATTTTTTTAACCTTAAAAATTATTTCATTTGTATATACGATAAAAATATCTTTTCTTAGAAAAACTGTGCAAAAATAATTTTTTTCCATCACTTCTCATTTTGATGCTACGAGACATTAAATTTGACATACTTATGTATATATTTAATTAATTTTGCTATTTATTTATTTATTTATTTATTTATTTATTTTTCAAAATATATATGTCGTTCATTCCACGAGGGAACGCATATACATACCCTATGGAGCCATTTTCACTTTTTTAAATATTAAAAAATTTCACAAAACGTGAATGACTCTAAGTGGTGAATTTTTCGCGAGGCACACTCACAACGTAATTTCAATGAAGCTAATGTATCGCGTAATCATCCAAATTACATTTTAAAACCATAGGGCGCAATAAAATATTAATTTGCAAAAATTTTATAACATTTTTAAATCGATCTAAAATTTTGCGTAAATTTTTCGCATTATTCGTTAATTTTAATTTATAACATGTACATCTATATTGTTATATTAATATATTGATATACATGTATGTATTTCCAACTGTTTAATCTTAAAATATTTCTTTGACTTTAAGTTTCATATTCTAGGGAAATAATAAAGTTCACCGCATAATTAGGTTTAAGTGTATTTTAATTTTGTTTAATATGTATGAATGTACATGTATATATTTTTGCATACAAAGCTACTTTTCATATGATTCGACTACAATTAAAGCTAAAAGATTAATTTTACGCATGGTTAATTTTTATGGAATTATCTGCTTCGTAATGCAAGTTCGTACAAACAAAAATGGTCGTTAAGGCATTGGTCACACTTCTTTATGTTAACATTTATATATGTATAATGTGGGGGGTGGTAGGCTGAATTAAATAAAAAATTAAGTATAATCAAGTTTAATATTCATTCATTCGTTCATTTGTACAAAGTCAAAATCTTGCTCGTGCATGTGAACATGGAACAGACAAGACCAATGCCAATAATAAACATCATATAAATAATATTGTATAACCCAAACCATTCTACATACATACATTTAGCAGTCATAAAGGTGTTCACTTTTATTTGAATTAAGCTAATTTTTTTACAAATCCTTGTATAAAATTCATATTATTTTTATAAGGATTATTTGCTATTGTTCTTTTTTTGCTGCTTGGTGTTTTTGCTGCTATTTGTATTTCAATTACAATATAAAACACGTAATCCATTAATTATTTTTATGACACTTTATAAATTCCATTTAAAGACACGTTTCCTAACACATATGTTTATATGTATGTATGATACACGCATACATAGCAGCTTGTAAGAGTTATAAGCACATGAATACATAAATATATGTATGTGTAAATATTTCACAATATACCGACCAGATACATTTCATACATTCATACAATATAAATCTTTAGATGTACATGTATTTTGTAAATGAAGCAGGTTTATTTCGAATATTTTAACACACATACATATGTATATACATACATACAAGTTAAGAAAAACTTACACAATCTTATATTTGTAGACAAATGAATGCATTCAGTGTTTCTTATTTATTCAGGTCAAGAATACATTCAAACATACATACAATCACGTATTTACACACCCTCTTTAAGATTAAACTTATTAAACATGATTCTTAAAATAACGAAAAATGCATTAATTCTCTTTTATTTTTTATTTGCATTACACTATTTCCAATGCAATATGATTGTTGCAATTAAAATGGATATACTTAAAGCTATTGGTTCACAGTGATATTAAGTTCTTCACTGCTCGACAATACTTAGTTTTATTTAAGAAACAGTGCTTACCATACAATTAAATCTTTGAAACCATTTTATATGCATTAGGATGGTCCAAAATTCCATTTTGTGAGCTACATTTAAACGTACTTGGAATTATGAAAGAAGACAATATTTAGAACATATTTGCCAAATTTCAACTTCCTACGATGATTGAAAAATTATGCGATACATTTTGGTCTTCTCATACAATGTTGAAGCACCCTAATATGCATACATATCCTCATAGTAAATGTGTGAATTCATATTTTACATATGTTTACACATTTAAGAAAACATTCTGAAATTTGGTTTATGTATAATTCTGATAAAATTTACGCGAAATATTAAAAATTACTGAGTCATTCAAATCCATTTTTAGGGGTTTCTAGTAAACAATAAAAATTGTGATTTTTAAAAATTTGGGGATTGAATCTAAGTAAGTTATTTTTTCATATATAATATGAAAGTATATTTTCTTGGATATATAACACTCTTTGGAAATTTTTTAGTGGATCTTTGTACCAAATTTTGATAGATTAGTGTTTTTCAATGCCTAAGCTAATTTCCATATCATTTTATTTTAGATTTTTTATACCCTACACCACCAAAGGTGGTTGGGGTATTATGTGTTTGTGCAGAAGTTGTAACGCAGAGAAAAAATCATCGGACCCCCACCTTAAAGTATACCGTTCGAATCAGAATCACTTTCTGAGTCGATTTAACGATGTCCGTCCGTCCGTCCGTCCGTCTGGTCGGCTGGCTGGCTGGCTGGCTGGCTGGCTGGCTGGCTGTCCATGTAAAGCTTGTGCGCAAAGTGCAGGTCGCAATTTTGAAGATAATTTGATGAAATTTGGTACATATGCTTTTTTTAACACAAGGACGAAGCCTATTGAATTTGGTTATGATCGGCCCATTATTTCACCTAGCCCCCATACAAATGTCCTCCCGGAATACAGTTTTAACACTTATAGATGCCTTAAAAATAGGAGTATTTTAATGAAATTTAGTACAAATAAGTTTTATATCAGCAAAAATCTGTCTGCCAAATTTCATGAAGATCGGTCCATAACTGACCATAGCTCCCATATAAACTGCTCTCCCGAAAATCACTAACGTGCATAAATCCCATACAAATGTTAGTTAATATTTAACACAAGTAAGTTGTATATAAGTAAAAGCAAAATTATGTAAATATGAAATGGTGTAGGGTATCATATAGTCGGGCTTGACCGACTATATCTTCTTCTCTCGTTTTTTTTTTAGCTTTGAGTTTGAAAATATTGTATTTAAAAATTGTGATTTTAAAAAAGTTTTTTAATGTATAAAAAATGCGTGTTTTTGTTATGCAAAAAATGCGACAAAATTTAATATTTTTTATATAAAAACCTTTGTAATGTATGGAAAAAGGCTTGCTCGAAACAAATTTTAGTTTAAAAATTTTTTCCTCGAGATAGAACCATTTCTGTGTTTTCGACTGTACCCCAAAAAATTATTTATGTGCTATTTTTCTTTACAATTAATAAGATTATCATATCTGGAGCCAAGAGAAACAAAATGTTAAATATTATATATTTTGATCCACGCAATAAAAACTTATAGTTAAAGGGTTAATATTGTGATTCATTTAAACCCGATCAATTATATCTATGTATCAAAGATTTATACAAATTGTATTTTGCTATATAAAAATAAAAAATAAAAAGCGCATGAAAAAGTCTATCATTTTTTTTTTTTTTAATTATTTTTAATGCTTCTTCGATATTATTGTGTAAAGTAAAAAAAAAAACACGTAGTAATATATGCCTTTCTGTACGAAACAGAGAATGTGCCTAGTGAAAAATTGACTTTTTGAAAAATTTTCGTACAATAATAACAAGTATCAATCCCTGTTTCAGAATTTGTATACCCTTGATGGGCGCACACAACCGCTAATTTATATAAAATCGAATGAGATCAAAAAGAATAAATATGCGAACAAAAAGTGAAAAATAATGAGAAAAATTTTGAACGACAATCATGATTATAAAATGAAAAATATGGTGCTAAAATTTTGCACTCTATTAATTTGTGAGTTCAGATCTGTAATCCGATTGTTTAGAAAAGTTTTAACACAAAACTTATTAAGGATTATATTCAGTTTCAGGCACATTAGTAAAAAACCGGTTGCACTTTTTGAAATTTAATGGTGTGGGTAAGCTCGTGATTTACTAGTAAGAAAAATTTATAAATTTAGACCTTTCCGAATTTTATGATATTTGCTACAATCGTTGTTCATACCAAAACTAAGACTTAAACAATTTTAATCTTAGACGAATTTATTAAGTTAAAGTTCTGTACTGACAACATTCATTTGTTTGGTTTGTCTTTCAAGACAATCCTTTTCAGTTATTTAATTTACACACACATGGCACACACCTATACAGATGCATATAAACATTTATAAAAAAAAAAAATAAAACATACATACACTTAATTTAATGATCATAATACAACATTTGTTGTAACTAGTAAATAATTACTTTGGTAACAGGTTTTTATTTTGTGTGTGTGTGTGTGCTTATATTTATTTCATTATTAATCACAACGGTAACAGCAAACAACAAAAACAATCCAAAATAAATGTCGTTAATAAATTCTTTCATTAAAATAATGAAAGAAAAGCAAAAAATAAATATGAAACAACAAAACTAAAAATAATAAGAAGAAAGAAAGTCCATTGTTGACAGCTTAAGACTGTTTATGATATATTAAGTGTTTTATGTACATACGTATTTATGTACATATGTGTTTACTATATTTGTTCTTGTTTTTTTCTTCTCTTTATTTCTATAGCTACAAAAAATTTTGTAACAAATATGATTCAAATTAAATCTGGATTTAATATATAAGACGCTTTATTCCACAAAGGAGGCGGATTACCATCATATTCAAGAACAGTTTAAATACATTTTTATTTTATTTCTCAGAATTTTTATTTCTAGAAGTATATTAAATACAACAATTTGCTGAGATTTCTCAAATCCAAGTAGTGTTAAATGAAAATTATACCGCTTAATTTAGAAGTTCTCAAAAATGTTAATTATTAAACAATTACGTTTTAGATATAAATAAACGCTTGTTATATTATTGTACATTTATTGTTTTAGAAAATGTTATTTATATTATTATGTGTATTATTTACACTTAAATTTTATCACAACTTATTATTTTTAAGTTTTCTTATAAATAATAAAACTGTAAGAAATCTGTTACACCAGATGCCTTCGTTACAAATTTTAAACATATATTCTTATAAATGTTTTAAATATATTTAGAATTGTTTGTACAATTCTACACAAAGAAACATTTTATCCAAATATTTAAAAATATCTCTTGAATTCTTTCATATAAAAATTCATATAAAAATTAAACCTGAAAAGTTAAAAAAAAAAAATACATAGAGGCCTTTGTCAGAGAAACGACAACATAAAACTATTCGATAGCTTAAATTAAGAAAAATGTTTCGGGGAAAAATAAAAGTTTCAAGTATAAATTGTAGATATCATATCAGATTTGGTTCCTATATGATACATACATTCAGCGATCGGTGGATCGAATTTCAAATCTTTAAATAAATTTAATATAACTGTAAAATAATAAATAAGTTATAAACTGGATATCCCGGATAACTGTTTGCAGACCCCCATCCGAATTATCGAATTGTCTGAATTATCAAGACTTTATTCTGGCATTGTTTTTTTTTTTGTTAAAACATAAACTGAATGATCCCTGCAGTCAAAAGTGACTTTCCGAAACAGGTTACTTGACTGACGACATTGGGTCACCACTAGTCACTTTACCTATCACCTGACTAGTCACTTTAACATGGGGATGTCCTAGGAAGGAGTGTATCGCCACCAAAGAACTAAATGGTGGCGATATAGTGACTAGTACGAAAAAGTCAACTCATAGGAGTTCTTCTACTGGTGAAATTGAGTCAGTCACCTGACAATCTTTTTAACTGGTCACTTTACTTATCACCTGACTAGTCACTTTAAGATGGGAGTGTCCTAGAAAGGAATGTATTTCCACGCTTTCAAAAGAGTCAATAAATGGTGCTATCGCCACCTCAACGCTTTCAAAAGAGTCAATAAATAGTGCTATCGCCACCTCCACGCTCACCAAAGAGTCAATAAAGTATAAATCGCCACCTCAACGCTTTCAAAAGAGTCAATAAAAGCTTAACTATCGCTCACAATATATGCGAAGTTAGGGTGTATAAAAAACGAGTCAGGTGGGTAGTCACAAATGGACTTTACTGTGCTAAACCGGGTGAATTGACACCGATAAAACTGCTGAGGTATTTAGTATTAGTAATAGCAAAATTACCAATATTTTCCACCTAATACAGTTTACATTAAAGAACTTCTAACAATTTTAACTTCGTCTTATACAAGGTTGAATGTACTGAAAAATATGGTGGAACAAAAGTTAACTAAAAGCGGTAGGTATTCAACAACAAAAAGCTAATTTCGCATAGTTTTTATTGTAAATTTCAACCAATATAATTTTTGAAATAAAAAAAACCAATTCGGATTATAAATTATGTAATGAGTTGGGAAATGGCATCCGGATTACCTATCTTATTTATTTTTATTAATATATCTGACATTTTCCGGAATTCCTTCCATTAGACCTTTTATTGTCTTTTCGGTTACTTTTTAGCTGGAGTAAGTCTATATTCTTTTAAAATTCCGCTTCATTTTTTCTGAGCTTTTATTGTCCTTTAAATGTTTTGTTACTAGGGCCCAATATCTTTTAATTGGGTGCTAGATCAGGCTTGAAAAATGCGAGCACAATGTGTTTTTTTAGGAAGTGGAGAAGTTTTTTCCGAACGCTTTCATTCACGAATATTTCTGCGTTAATGGAGCCATTTGTTATAAATGAAATGCTTATTTCACCGCACGTATAAATAGATTGCCAAACCAAATAGTTTCTTGACAATTTAGATTTTCTTGTTAATTTGTACAAATATTTTTATGCCACATTCTTTCTAGCATCTGAAATATAGAGTACCTGGCCAGGAAGTTTCATCGTCCTTTATCCAGCAGTCATAGTTCTGAAAAAAATTAAAGAAAAAATAAATGAAGTATTTTTCTTGGGATTTTCTCTTAAAATTTTTTTATTTTTCCTGCGATTCTAATAATTTTTATCTAATTTTCCCCAAGTAAAAATATTATATTTCAGTTACTGAATGATTTTAATACTAAAAATAATATTTTTTGCAAATAAATACTTATACTAAATATAGCGATAAGAAAGCATAATCTGATGAAATATTAATGTATGTAAGTAAAAATCCTAAAAAAACATAAAAGAATCCTTGTATACATACTTTTATGCAAATATTATCAATTATAATATTTGAAATCATGTTTATTCCATAGGCACATATTTAAACGAATACGTACATACCTAAAGAGTTTGGTTAGACCATTCAAAATATACTAATGATTTATTTCCATTTATTCTCAGCTTATGTTTTTGTTGAATTTTTTTTTTTTTTATTTTAATATTTTAATTTTGAAGATTTTTCAAATATTTATGTTTTTTAAGTACCCAGCAAAAACTTGATAGTGGCATGTAGTTACGGATGTAGTTACTTTATAATGAAAATAACATACTGTCTGCATTACTTAGAAGTTGATTAGTAACTAATTATTTATAACCTGAGTTTAAATAATTATTTAAGATCAGATTTTTGAAAACATTCATTTTTATAATGCAGTTACCAATTCATATATTTAAAGAAGGGTTACATAATTTAAAAGGTGAAATTTGCTTATGAATTAATAAATTTGCTTATGAACTAAAATAGTTTAATTTTATTACATTTATTTTAATTGTGTACTTGCAACTAGTTCCTACTGTTATTACTAATCGTGACTTTAGAACTGCTTTAAAATCAATGCGCTATTTAACAGCTTGGAAGTAATTAGTTACTGTAATGACATCTAAGTAATGTGTAGAGTAAGTAGTTGCCTCTAATGTCATCACCGTGTTAAAATAATGAGTTATTCAGCTAATGTGTAAGTAGTGAAGAGCCATTATATTAGCTTCTTAACTCATTACATGGCAACCAAAGTTTTTGCTGGGATATTTTATTGGAAACACATTTTTGAAATTTCGATATCATAATAATATCGTGCAATAAAATATGATATTATAACCGGCACCTAAGAAGATATCGTTTGCGATATCATGTCGTTCTATGGTTTATTGGGAAACATAAGTTTTCTTAAGAAGTTGTTTGGATTATTTATACAAAAATCGCGAAACACACACCAAAAAAATATCCATTACATATCACAATAATATGAGCTATCATAGGTCTTTATATCTTTTCTTTTGTTTTAATTTTTGATATAAAACATCAAAATTAAATGTTTTATTCATACATACAATACATACAAACACATGTGGATCATGAAGAAGGTGCGAATGCCCTCAAGTGCAACAATTTAAAAAATTCATGTTTTCAAATATTATTAATTGCTTTATAAATGTATATTTATAAGCGTGTTGTTGTACTTTTAAATACATTAATGAAATTATTAAATACAAAATGTTTGTAACGGTGTCTTGCGATAAAACTGATTTTGACAATATTTCTACATAAATAAATGTTTTTATATGTAAATATTGTTAACTTTATTATCGTTATATTGTTGTTTAATTTTTTTTTTAAGTATTTCCCCTTTACGAGCATTTAATAGAACTTTTATTACATTATAAGTGTATTTCAAATAATTTTCACACTCATAATATGCAATAAACATTAATAGCTAAATAGTCGCACAGAATCAAACACATTTTTCCATCACCCAATCATAGTAGTGTTTATATCCCTACAGTTCTGCTGAGAGCATTGCACTATACTTCATAGACAATAAAATCCAGTAATATTTCGTTAATTGGTTAATTAAATTTAGTTAGCTAAGTGCTAAATGTATCTAAGTAATCTAAAGAAGAAGTAAACGGATTCATTAAGTATTAGATATCTAGAAACAGATGGAATTTCGTAGAGAGTACTGAATCAAATGACTAGTAAACTTACCATGTAGTTCAACACATTAACCAGAACTGCTAGGATGTGTTATAATAATGTATGCATACAGAGCGACATGTGAAAACATTAAAATAATACTTACAAACGATACAAACAACCACTAACAGCTAAAGCTCATACACAAATGCCTCCTTCATAACAATTGTTAACAATTTTTAGGTATTTGGTTGTAAAAGTGTTGTTAACACAAATAAAATATCATAAAAGTGAGTTAAAAAAAAGTATTTTGAATATATTTAACAAAAACAACAGGCATATTGAAACCACTGACATACTAGGGATTACTATTAAAAACATATTATTATTTTCTTTTGCTATTTCTCTCCCTTATTTTTTGCAAGATAATCTGTTTATTATAAATTAAATTGTATATAATGCAAACATTTTCTTCTGTATCTATGTTTGTATGTAACAAGTGTTGTTAAATTAAATATTCCATTTTAATATCATTTTATTTAAACACACATATATTTGATTGTAAATGTTGAGGGTGATGCTGGTACTCTAGGATTCCAAAAGTTAACAAAATTTCAGACAATAGCATTTTGCCATAAACAGAACATAAACGAACAATAAAAAATTACATTCAAGCCATAAAAAAAAAACTTAATAAAAACTAAGAAATAAATTATAATAAAATGTTGTAATAAACAAAAAAAGTTGGCAATAAAACAACATCTCAAAAGTTTATTACATTTCCTTTTGTGTTACCATCATAGATATGAAAATATTAATTTACATAGAAAGTTTCATATAAAAAATAAACACTATCACATGTAGTCACATACACATACCAACGTAGACGTTAAAACCCAGCAAATAAAATAAAACTTTATCACATAAACTGTTGACGATTTGACGATTTTTGATGCTAAAAATTATCTTAATTTTATAATTTTTTCTTAAAGAATATTTAGTAGGGTATCCAATCGATTAACCGACATTCGGTTATCCGGTTAATTTGGAGTCGATTAAATGTCTGAATAATTAAAAACTGTCTGTTTTCAAAATATGAATAAAACGAATAATTTTTGTCGAATAACAAGTTAACCGATATGTAGTTTTCTGGAGTTAATAAATTATAAAATGTATGCCTTTATTATAAAATAGCGAGCAAACACTTTGTAAATTCTGATTTTTTAAATAACTTTTGATGCATTTATGTTAACAATACTTGGTGGTATAGCACAACAAAAATTCAAGGCGGTTCCATGTGATACCGGCACTCAAAACACTCAAGTCAAAAAATCTAAAAAAAGTGTTTGAACTACAAGTTTTTTTTTCTTTCTTTTGATTGCTGTTATTGGCGGATTTTAGTATATGTGTACAATTCTTCTAATGTAAACCAGAAACAACGTGTGTTCAATCATTCTGTCGTTGACCAGTGCTGAAAAACATTGTGAATAAATTATGAAACCAATATTTTAACATTTTTAATTTTTTAATTAGAAAATTTGCTCCGTTTCGTGTATTACTGAATATGGAATGGAGGTTTATTGTTTTGTAATTATGCATAATTTAAGATATATCTCTTTAATGTGCCCTCAGTAGAAACGCTAAAGGAAGTACCCAAACTTGGGGAAACAAAAACGTGAATGGCTCAAAGAGGTGCCCACAGCGTAGTTTCAATTTATCTCGTAAAAAAATGTTTCCAAAATACATTTTAAAATACTTGTGGCGCGATGTGCTGTTAAGGATCGAGGATGGGCCACCAAGTTAATCCTGTCGTTTTAAATGGAGTAACATGCCAATAGTTGTTAAATTTGACAACAAGGCCAATAGATGGCCTTGTTGTCAAATTTGTGCTCAGCATGCTTTTTATTTTTAAAATTTCCTGGAGAAATCGTTAGTAAAAATATTGTTGAAAGAAGTCTGACCCTTTAAATTTAGAAAGCAATTTTAAGAAAATTTAATGAAAACGGAGAGAAACTAATTGTAATCAGGCAACTTTTAAACAAAGCCATAAATTTCATAAAATCATAATTTATTGCAAATAATGTCTAAATGAAAGTGCAAAACGCCGTTTGTCGCAGAAGAAAAAGAAAAAAAAATTACAGTTTTTAGTTTTATGCAATATTTTTCTGAAATGGAACAAATTTTACGACCGTTTCTTTTATGTTACGATCTTTTGAATTTTGACAATATTGATGACATTTTTGAAGATATGATCATGAAATTTTATGTATGGATGTCGGTCAGTACATTATAATCCGGTAAATAAAACCAACATTTGATTTTTCAGTGATTACGGTATACGGTAGATTAACGATATATAAATAAAAATATGTATGTATATCAATAAGTTAATTCATTCCAATCAACCTTAAATGTTGAAATAAAAAGATTTAGTACTGAATTACATTTTGCAAAAAAATATTATGTACCATACCTATACACGGACATCTCCCGTTAACGAAAAAAATCAGCCTGACGATCTCTGTCCGCCTATGGGAGCTTTCACTGTATTTATATTTTTAAACATTTTATAAAAAATATATAGAAAATGGTCTCTAAAATATAAAAACGATTTCTATTTCAAGACATGATGATTTTGCATATTATAAATAAAAACGTTTACAAGAACTTGAACTCAAAAAATAGTTATACATATAAATATTAATATTTGTTTATGAAACTATTTTAACACTTTCAAAAAAATTTTGATATAACATTTGCTATCAAATATCAAATCATTTGTTTGCTGGTGATGCAGCTGGAGGCAGCAAAAAGAAAACAATTGAATTTAAATAGTATTAAAAAGAGCACATATTATTAATATACAAGTTAAATAAGTAAGTTTGGAAAAAAATCGTTTCAAACCGAATTAACAAAAAATAAATAAGAAAATAATAATGATATTATTTTCTTTGCTGACTTCATACATAAAAATTTCTCTAACATATTTTATTTAAAATTGATATTGGTATGGTGGAATTTATTTAAAGATCAGATTATTTTTTAATTTTGTTTTATAGCCTGTTTCTCTATGTCGAACGAAAGCTTTCTTTCGCCTTCTAAGCGAACGAAAACTGATTTGGATTTCTCTAACTCACTTCTATGCGAACAATGAGTCGAACGACAAGTCGAAAGAAAACGTAAGTGTTTTCATATAAAATTGGGTTTCTGTATTTCGAACGATAAGAACAAAAATGTCAAAATCAGTCACTTGCTATTTTGCTTTCAACTGGTTGAATTTTTTAAAGAAAAATAGGAAAAATTCTCAGAAGGACATTGCAAATGTTCCTTAATCATGTTTATTATTCAATTTGATGTATTTGGTATCCATTAATTACGATTTTGTGTCTAAAAAACAATTTCTAAAAAAAATCAAAGAAAATTTTTGTTTTTTAATTTTTTTAAATTATTTTATTTTTTCTTGTTTATTTACTTAGTTGTATCTATGTTTAAACAATTTAGTAGTATTTTTAATATATTTACGAAAAAATTTTACTCTTAAAGAGAAATAAAACAACAACAATACGAAAAGACGTACCTCCATGCGAACGAAAGCGTAGGAAATACAGAAACCCAAATTGATTCGAATTCGTTCGACTTGCTTTCGTTCGCTTAGATTTTCGTTCGACATAGAGAAACAGGGTATTAGTATTTTTTTATGTAGCTAACCTCAATATAATACAAATTTCAAAAAAAAAAAATAATAATAATAAATAAATAAATATTACTTAAGTTCTTCATTTTTATGAAAAATTTAATACTGTTTATACATTTTATTTTACTTTATGGTAAAAACATAAAATTTTCAAAGTTTGATGAAATATTTATGTATTGTGCACTAAGTTTTTAAATATTTTGACTATTTTATTACCAGTTTATTGATAAATGGAAAAAATAAAAAATAAAAAAAAAAAAATAACAAAACCAGAATTTTTTGTGAATATTATTACTTTTTTAAGTACGAAAAACTGGAAACTGGAAACTATTCTAGTGCACTTTAAAGTAAAAATATACGCATTTAGTAATTTTAATAGTATATTTTTTAACTCATGATATTATTTGTTGTTTGATATATAAATTCTACAAATAATAACAATTTGTTAAAATGGGGATGTTAATTAAATAGCACAATTGTGTTGGTTGAATTCATACGTTCTTTTATTTAATCGTTACTGTGAGTATAAAGAGTACAAAATGCACTGGGAAAAATTATGAAAATGAATTATTTGGTAATAAGTTTCCTTAATATTAATATTTTATGATACAATTTTAGAAATGGTAATTTAAAAAAAAAAAAAAATGTTTTATATAATAAAGTACCACGTATAACTGACGTATTTGATGTACTAAACCCAACTTATCTAGAATGCATTTTATCAATCTCACTAACACAACTATGCTTTTAGTCATTAACATCCATAATTTCAAAACATTTTGCACTCAAATCTCTTGTACAGTTGTGCGTATGAGTAATATTTGTTATTAATAATATGTGTAATAATAACTCAGTGATGTCAGATGGAGGGAATTTTCCCCTTTTTGAGGGAATTTTTAAGGCAAATTTTAGCTGAAGGGAAATGGGAGGGAATTTAAATTTTTGTCAAAACAAAGGGAATTTATCATATAAATTTATCTCAAAAAATGACAAACATTTTAAATAATTAAGCGAAAAGTGCAATGTTATCATATACACTCATTTAAAAATATAAATATTAATTTGCCGAATAGATATTTTCAGTGTTCTCGTTCTTTGTTTAAATTTTGTTCGTATATTTTTTATTGAATTACAAACAAAAACTACATAAATGTAAATTTCAATGCATTTTTTACCAAAATTTTTTAGTTTTTGTTAAAAAATAGGGATTTTAGGAGGAGGGAAAAATGGAGTGCAAATTTTCTGAAAAAGCTAAATAGAGGGATTTTTCTTAAATTTTATCTGGCATCACTTGTTTAACTAGTATTCCTATTTTAATAAAAAATTATAATTTTAGAAGTTTTATGTTATTTGCCCAAATTTAACACAATTTGGTACGTGGGTATGTGGGTTGCCAATGGCAAGCCTATACAAATGTTATTTTCTATAATTTTTAATACAAAGGATATATGAAAGCTGCGATTTTCTACTTCGGCTAGAATTAAAAAGTGCACACATAATTATAATCATATGAATTGGTACTAATATGGCCAAGTTTAAGAATTTTGTTTTTAAATTTTAAAGAAAGTATTGAATTTTATGATATTTGGTACAATAATTACACTCATCAAAACTAAGACTGGCACAAAATTTAATTTTATCAAGTGGTTCGCAAAAAAATTTACAAGCTTTATACACAAAACTACAAGTAGCTTTTAAGGTATATATGGCACAATCACCATGCTAAAGATTTAATTTCAAAGGTGATTCTAATATCTTTAACTATAGACCTCAATGAACGTTGGCTATAGCATATAATTTGGAAGAAATTTGTATTCACAATTTTATATATCGTCCATTCCATGAAAGATTTATAAATTTTTTTTTTTTTGCGGAGGATCATACGATTATATTTAGTACACATATAACCTATGAAAGCATTTAAATAAATCCATTTTTATTTTTTTTTTTTTTTTTTTTATTTTTAAAAAATTCGCGAATTTATTCATGACTTTGATTTTCCGAAAAGTCAAAAAAGTTGGAAAAGTTTGTAACTTTTCACATCAATATCTCAAAAAGTTGTTAACGAATTTTAATGATTTAAACTGCATGTAAAAGATGACATGTCCTCTGTTAATGTAGTAATTTAAAAATAAAATTATAATTTAAAAATGCATTCATAATGCAAATGCACTTTTAGGATGCATTTTTGAAAAATTTTTACCTCTTAGATTTTAATTTTCTTTTAATATGTTAGAAAGAAATATCTTTACTATAAAATGTAAAAAAAAATTATTCTGGGACAAGAAAATCGACTACTTTTTAATATATATTTTTTTTTTAATTTTCATCAATTTTTTCATACAAAAACTTAAATTTTGATTTTTATTATTTTTTTTTTGATAGTTATATTCTTTTAGTAATAAGTAACTTTAAATGATTATTGCTCCTTATCTATACGTCGGATTTTATTGATTTAAAAACCAGTATAAAGTATATTTCAATAAATATTATAATTATATTGTATATATCAAAAATAATTCTTTTTGCTAAAGATGCACTCACAACAAGAATGTAGTTTTCGGATGCATTTTTAAGAAATTTCTACCCTTTTGATTTTAAATAATTTTTCTTAATATTAGTGATAAATGTGTTTGTGACGTAATACCATTTAATTTGGGACAAATAGATATTATACCACAAATAACAAATTATGATTATAATTTTAAAAAATAAACTCACAAAAAATAAAAATACAAAAATGTGGGAACTCATACATTGCATACAATCTTGTTATTAAAAGTATGTATTAAAAGGGAGGGACACTTAATATTTTATATTACATAATATCTATTATTATTTTTTTCTTTTTTAACTTTTATTTTTGATTGAAAAACTAAAACTCAAAGGGAGCACTAAAGGGGAGCACTATACCATAGATTTGAAGACAGGAATAAAAAAAATTTAATAAAATTGGTGATTATAAGCAAAATAAGTATCTTAGATGCCAAAAGCAGTTTCTTAAAAAAATTATAATTAAATAAAAAGTCCAATAAAGGTTTAGGTTTCTTTAAAGGTTTTAATCATATTTGAGTTGTTGATATGTAATTTAATACAATTTTAATTGGTTTAAAAATTTTTTTTTTGTAGCATTTTTTTTTTTTTTTTTTCAAAATTTAATTTATAATTTTAATTTTGAACACATTTTAGTCCTTTTAGTAAACATTTCTGTTATTTGAAATTTCAAACGATTAAAAATGGTCCATCCAATCACAAAATTTCGCTTTTTTTTATCTCCTGATTGGTATGAAATCATAAATTTAACATATTGTCAATTTTTTTTTTTTCCAAAAATATTATGTTTTACTTCTTTAACGTCGAGACTATATTAGAGAAATTTCTATCAAGACAAACGTCAAATTTTTGTTTGAGTTGCAGATAATTTTTTATCTGTCAATTATAGGGGAAAACGTATGTCATAATAAGCCATGCAAAAAGTACCAACAACAACCAGTATAGCGTCTTTTACTAAACATTAGCAAGACAAAGTTGTCAGAGCTCGAGCGCTCCAATAACACTGACAAATTCAGGAGTTAAAAGATTTATTTTTCAGTGTGAGGTTTACGGACTGCAAAATATTTAAAAATGAGGAAAATAAACAGTTTTTATGTTCTCCTGAAAAATGCTGTTTTGCATGAGGCCCGTTTTGAATATAGACCCTCGATATGCATTTCTTGTAACATTTACATAAAGAACAAAAGTAAAATAAAACAAATTACAATAATTTGCTCTTAGAACGCATGTTATATTATATTGTGCATAAGATAGTTCAAAATACTGAATGGGCGTATGTGTGCACATATTTTGGGTTGGTTAAAGTATATGAACGCAGCGGTAAACATTATAAGGCCTCCATTGTGCAGGTCTTCTAGAAGGTCTATTTACACCTTCTTTAATATGCATTTGCTCACCCTAACCTGCCTTCAACAGTAAGGCCTTTAAGAATATCTCATCCTTGCTTTTTAAAATATCCGACAGAACTTCCCTTCTTTTAGAAGAAGAAACAACAACAAATCTTTGGAAAAAATAGAAAGAAAAATAGAGAAATACCTCCCGTCTCTTAAAAAGGCTTTCTTTAAGGTCTGTTTCGGCCTTTTTTTACCGCTAGGTATGTACATATTTATGTATATATGTATGTATGTACCCTTCAAACAATTGGAAGATAAATTTGTTGCTAATCTTCCAGTTGTCACCTCTTAGTGACTTCTAGATGATTGG
This sequence comes from Protophormia terraenovae, assembly GCA_951394005.1. Taxonomy (NCBI): domain Eukaryota; kingdom Metazoa; phylum Arthropoda; class Insecta; order Diptera; family Calliphoridae; genus Protophormia; species Protophormia terraenovae. The sequence continues at coordinate 69,055,451 of OX596077.1, forward strand.
CGGAAGATTGTTCGAAAAGTACACCAACAAAATACATTGCTATTGCACATTAATCGATGATTGTCAGAAGTGTGTACGAAATTTACAAAAACAAAATACATTACTATCGTCCTTTCATCTTCCAATAGTATACTTTGTAGTCACTTCTGGAAGATAATAACATGATAATTTGAATTTAACAAAAACAAAATACTATTGCGCAATAATCTTCTTGGTGTGTGTTGGGAAGATTGTCAGTTTTTTATGAAAACATAACAACACAATAAAGATGCAGGTAAAATCATGCATTTCATTAATAATTTAACTTTTGTACAGTTGAGTTGCAATATTAAATAAAAAAAATAAAGGAAAATGTTCCTGATAATTACATAAGTGTTTTTTATTGTTAATTGTAATATAATTTGGAGATTATTAACAAAGGAAAATTTTAAACAGTAAGTAAATCTTCTTAAACTTTTATTTAATAATATCGGATTTTACTCACAATTTAAATTTATTTTAGGAAAAACTCCATCAAACAGACAAGTTTTGCATATTTAAAGAAGTCCAAAACATTGCCTGTAAAAGTGTTCTTTGCAAAAAGGTTATCTAAATAAAATTTAACTATAAAAATTATCATTAATCTTCTTTTTTCTTAAAGGTACCGGATTTCACCAGAAGTTTCTCCTGAAGATTTTATTATTAAATGTAAAATTAATTTTTATGTCAATTATTTCTTTTGTAGTGTTATATGTGTAGATAATTGTGAAATAAAAATAATTATGAAATATAAAAATAACTTTAATTTTTATTATAAATACAGAAATAAAAAAATGCAAAATCATCTTCTAGAAGAGACTAGGACGACACTTCTTTGATCATCTTCCGGGTGGCGTCCAGAAGTGTCTTCTTCGAGTCGTCTGGAAGACACTTCCACGAGGAACAGTTCTTCCCGACGTAAGATGATTTTAATGATACTTTGGCAATAGTTTTGGCGATGAGTTTCAACTTCCGGAAGTTGAAACTCATCGCCATAGAAAATGTTTGCAGGGTATGTATGTATGTGTAATAGATGAAAGAATAACTTCCAAAACTCAGTGGGCCAATCACAAAATTTTTGGTAATAAATCTGTTTCTTTTAAACTAATAGTAAAAACGAATAGAAATATATGGGACAGTTGTAGACGATCATCTATGTTCCTAGAAATAATATGAGATAAGCTACAAGTTGACCACATCCAATATGTAAAAGTTTTAAAATATCCTAACTTCTACAAATCAAGCCTGATTATTTCAGTTAAAAAGATATTTACGCTAGAATTTTTAACTTTTGATTTTTTGCATCGACTTTATTTTGTTTATGGTTAATGAGTCTTGAGGTATATGAGTGAAGATTTTTTTAATATTCTCAATTTCTAGTACATTCCGAAATAATATCCTGAACATATTTTTTGATCCGACCAACAGTTTAGAAATTACAGATTTATTACTAAAATATTTGCGATTGGCCCACTGTGCAACCAATACAACTTTTCTAAAATAAATATTCGATAAATTTAGTATATGCAAAGTAAAAAAAAAATTTAACAAAAAACTTGCACAACCATTATATGGAAAACTATGCGTACATTTTATTTTGTAAGTAATAGATTTCAAAAACAATAGAACCGCATATTAAATTCATGTACAGATTACATTAAGATAATAAAATATTCTTTGGGAGAAAAAAATTTAATAAAATGCGTATTTGTTGCACCCTTTACATCCGCACATAAATCAATATAATGAAGGAGGGTCAATGTACGCGGCACGGATATAATAAGTAATACACAATTTTCCAAAAATCACTATATAGAGTAGAATATAGAATTACATGGTGGCCATATTCTGTCCGTCGGCTGACTTTCCGCAATATTAATCTTTAACCTCAAATACTGTTCAACTATCATGGTTTGAATCGACTAAAGTATTTATTATAGCAATTCTCTAAAATAAATTTCTCTAAATATCATAAATTTTTAATATAATTTAAACGTATGCAATCAAATGAACCTAAATTTCAATTTTAAAGAAAGTTTGATAAATAATTTGAAAATGAGTGATTCCATATCAAAACGGACAAAAAAAAAAAAAGACATTTTCGGATTTGATATCTCCGATTTCAATGAAATTCGCTGCAGATATTAAGTATTGCAAATGTTGCTCACATCACAATTTTTCTGAGTAAAGAATCCTCCTGGTTGATTTTTTTCCAAAAGTAATCACACTTCATTGCTCATAACTTCTAAAATATACATTGTACAATTTGTATTTTTATTTCATTTAATAGAAAAACACAATGACTTTAACCCTACGGTACATACCCAAAAAATTAACGTTAGTCAATACCTATGGTACACGGGTACCATGGGTATTGACTAACGTAATTATTGTTGATTTTATTAAAAAAATATATATAATTTTATACAAATGTATTATTAATTGGCCTTAAATCTTGAAGAAAATTGATTAAAACATGTAGAAAGACATGTATGAGTTTTTAAGCCTGTCTTGCAGTCCATAGAAAATTTTAATGAAGCTACAAATTGCAGTTTTTGAAATAATTGTATGAATTTTGGTTTTATATGATGCACATATGTGCTCTGTTAAAATTAATTTATAATGGTTACCTATTACAACCAAGTCTCTATACAATTTTTCTCCTAGAATCGGGTTTTGACGTCCATAAATTTTTTTAGTATTGCATAATTTAGTACATATAAAAGTTTTATGGACGTTAGAAACCTTATTTAATTTTATAAAATAATTTTTATGAACGTAAAAACTAATCTATAAATTTTTTTTTATGGTTCGCACCTCAAAAATTCATAGCTCCCAAATGTGGCCCATATCCGAAAATCGTCATAAATTAGTATTGGTAAACATCACGTTTTTTTTTTTTTAACAAAAGATTGTAAAAAGTATAAATTTTTACAATCTTTTGAAAATTAGCACTGACTTCATCCACAATTAAGCACAGGATCCATAAAATATTCTGAGCGAAAATAGGTCACGTCCAAGAATAACCTTTTTACAATACTAAGGAATGTTGTCATAGCGTCTTATCATGTTTGGAGCTGCAATATAGAAAGCTTTCGTTCCTTCTTTCAATATCTTGAGCACTTGCATGCTATTTTGGATTAAATGTGGTGGACATTACTACATGATATTGATAAACTGAAAGGAATTCACAAAAACCAAAGTCAATGCGGTGAAAGATGTAAAAACGGCTAAAATATGCGCTATCATTTTCATATTCATAAATACTGGCTCAAAACAGCGATAATTCGAAAATTTTTTAACTTGACACATATTATCCTTTATTTCTTTTTCTGAAGCTCCTAAATAACTTAAAAATATCAAAAAAGGCTTATTTCTGAATTTAGTTCTCCTTCCAATCCTAATAGAGTCACTACTTATAATTTGGTAGTTTTGACTATCATGGACATGCTTATTCCCTAGTTTGAACAAAAAATTAGTAAAATTTTAACTTTATATGAATTGAAGGTCTATAAAAATAAGATTTTCAATAATAAATAGTCAAAAAAATACTAATTGTAGTGCAAAATACAGAAATTATATGGGGGTACCCGGGTACCATGGGTATTAACTCCCGTAGGTATCAACTTTAAAGCCATTTTACATATAATCAAGTTAACTAAATTTAGATTTTTTTAGTTTTTATTCTGTATAAACACTTTAACCACGACGATTTGAAGTTTCGTGGCTATATCTTTATTAATAAAGATATCGATAATATAAAGATAATATAAAGATTAATCGATAGTATAAAGATTAATGCTTAATATCTCAAAAAACGGTATTTTAAAATCCTTAAAAATTACACATGTTAATAATGTAACTCTACTCCAATTTTCAAGTTGGAGCCTCTTTTGCATTAGGAATTATGAAGCGAAATACGTTAAAGGGTATATTTTTTTGTATGTAAAATTTAAAATATTTACAAAAATTATTTTGAAATATTTTTCTATGAACACATACATATTTAAAAAAAAAAAAATTTTTTTTATATACAAAATTTGACTTCAGTTTATATTTTGTTACATTTGAACTAAATGAGTGTCCAACTTGAAATTTTGCACAAGCATGAAGAAGAAATGTATTAATATTATATAATATTTTTAAGCATTTTAAAAATATCGTTGTCGGAGATATAATGGTTTATATTTTGAAAGTCTTATTTTGACCTTTGAACTTTCGATGTATATTAACTCATATATATCATTTTTGAGATAAAATAAAATAAACTTTTTATTTTCTATTGCTTAGGAGTTATTAATAATTGGATTTTATTTTTGTCCATAACTCCTAAACTAAATAAGGCTCCAACCTAAAAATTTAATATCAATGTGGAGAAAAATTATGTCAATAATATATAATTTTTTAGGAATTTTAAAAATACCGGTTTTTGAGATATAATAGTTTGAATTTTTTTATCTCCAACTTTGACCTTTGAACTTTTGATGTAAAAAACTTTTTATATATCGTTATGAAGGTAATATCTTTGGCTTTAATATGCAGCAACAACTAGAAATTTACCATGTATATTTAAAAAGTTATTAGGAGTTAAATAAGTATTCATTTGTAAAATATTTAACATTTTTTCGTTTTTTTAAAACGTCATATTTCTGGACCGAACTGAAATTTCATGTTTCTGAACTGAAATTTCATGTTTTCGGAAACACGTCCAGTGGTCAATGCTTGTAATGAATTTCGTTGAAATCGGAGATGTCAAATCCGATTGCTATCTGTTTTGACAAGGAATCACTCAAATGAATTTAGCTCATATGTATTAACTAGTATTATGGAAAATATTCTCAAAAAAAAAAAAAAAAAAAAATGTATAACTTATGAGCAGAAAATTACAAAAATTTTCCACTGTCCACGCAAATATTTTTTATGAGTATGTGCGTATTGGTAAAAAGAACCTACTGTATATTTGTAAGTAAAACATAAGCGTTTGCATGTATGTTAAAATGAAAAGAGTGAAATATATAACAGCAGATGTAAAATAAGGAAAATATTACGTATGCAAATTTATATTTTTTTTACATATTAAATGGTATAACATATACATGCTCACCTATTAGCTATAATAATACATAGAAGTTAAACAGCTTTCGAAAGGCCTTTTTCCAAAACGGTTTATAAAGACGATTTCAGTCTTTATAAGATCTATGCGATCGCATGTTTGAAGACGTATATAAAAGTGGTATTTGTATAAACTTTATATCTCCAGTCTTGAGAAAGAAGTGTAAGAAATTTACAAATTTCATGGTTATATAAGTTTCTCTCTTTTTTTTTTTTTTTTTTGGAACAAGGCCTTCTAATTTTTCCGCTTTCCTTAATACATACCAAAGCATTAATATATGCACACGCTTACGCATGCAATTAAGTCAGCAACTTTTATCCTTTTATATTTTTGTTTTACTTAACTCTTGTTTTTCTCTTCTGTTTATTTGGTTGCTTTTATTGCGTTGTTGTATTTCCTTTCATTCTACACTCTATTAGCTAAAGTTTAAATACTTACTTGTATGTTTGAATATGCATAACAATGTGTAAAAATACCCCACAGTTTTACTGATAACCATATACATTTTTCAATTACTTATTAAAATTACTCTGGTTGGCAAAAAAAATGTTCATTCTGTTTTTAGTTTTTTTATCAGGTCGTATAAACTTTTCTTAAAAACTTGAAAGAATTTTTCTACTTAACTACGAAAATATTGAGCGGATTAGAAAATAATGTTCAGATAACTTTAAGATAATTTAAATCAGTATGTGATAGAAAAAAGTGAATGCTGAATCTTGTTTAGTTCTAATCCACTTATTTTTGTTTAAAGAAAAAAAAAAAAAAAAAAATCTCAACTTAATTGCAGGTATACTTACATGGGTATTTTCACCTGACTTAATAAAATCAAGTCATGTACATCAATTTTGATTATACATGGCTTATTTCACCAGCTTTATGTTGAAGATAAAAAACAGACAAATTTTTATGGTTTTCACTTTTTAAAAGAACTTTAAAAAAAAATATTTTCAATTTTGCAAGAAAAAACATTTTGTGACACGAATTTTTAAATAACTCCGAAAATGTTAAGCATATAAAAATATTGTTTTTATTTGTTTATCTTAATGAGAAAAATATAAGACATGTCCATAAAAAAAAGTTCAGACCTGATGGAAAAAAGGTAGGTAGGTTAAATCCATATAGCCCAACTATACGTCTTTAAAGAACGATTTTTTTTTTTATTTTTTTTTTTTTTTTGTCGACCAGTATGATTTATTTTTCCTTAACAAACGTACAAAATTAAATAACTACATTACTATTATTTCGTTTATTATTTCGCACGATTATTGCAAAAAAATAACTCATCGTCTTCTAGCGAAATTTTTTTCCAGGGGAAAATTTTTTAAAATATTTTTTCCATAACCAGCTTAAAATAACGAATTTTTTGATATCCATTTCGATTAAAAAGTCGAACATTTTTTGTCCAAAATGTATGGGACCCATGATTTTTCGTGAGTTATTAACTAGTAAATTAAATACATATTAAATCAACGTTTATACGGCAAAATTTTCATACTGCAATATTTTTAACTACGAGTAAGAGGTGCGTATAAACGTTATATATACCCAAATAGTCAATATTGTAGTCGAATTTCTCACCGTCTCACAGTGATTCGTTCCCATATAACGACAGGACAAAAGTAAAAGGAGTTATGCTAGACTTATGAAATTTTGCATACTAATAAATTTTGAAATTGTTAAAAAAAATACGAAGTTTAAAAAAAATCGGTGCAAGGACTCTTATACCCCCCATACATCCTAAAATTTAAAAATGCCATTTTTTCCACAAACTTAAAAACAAAATTCTAAAAGTTGGTCATATTAGTATCCTTATGACTATAATTATGTGTGCAAATTTTTATTTCTAATCGGAGTAAGGACTATCGTAGCTGTCATATATCCTTTTTACTAAAAGCTTCGTAAAACTGCTAAAACGACACATAATATAAAATAACTTTTGAATAGACACGTAGTTGGCAACGTTCTTATCCGTACCAAATTTTGTTGAATTTGGACAAATAACATACAAATTATGGAAATATATATTTTTTTTAATAATATAAATATTAGTAAAGAATACTAGACTATACGTGTTATAAATAATATATATTACTCATACGCACTGCTGTACATGAAAGATGTACAAATATTACTGACAAGTTATATTAAAATGCAAAATGTTTTTAAATGATTATTTCTCTTTAATGAAATTAAAATAAATTAAATTCAGTTATTCTAACTACAGATAAGACCGTGATTTGAAAATGTGAAATTAAAATTATTTAATGAATTTTTACATTAATTTGTACTAGAATACTTTTACAGAAAAATGTAATTTTTCGTTCCTAAAAAATATAAATTACAAAAATCCTGAGCAAAAAGTGGTTCCGTTCTTTATTGATTGCTATTAACGAGAAAAGAGGGAACAAAACAGAAAAAAGAAGTTTAAAAACCGTGCACTAATCTGCCTTATATATTTCATCAAACTTTGTCAATTTTATGTTTTTAACACAAAATAAAGTCATATATAAAATTTATGAAAATATTTAAATTTTAATAGAAATTAAGTACTAACGTTTTACTTTGTTAAAACTTGTGTTATGATGAGCTTAAATACATAAAAAAAATGCTGAAAAAAAATTAAAAATCCATTAAAGTTTATTTTTTTAATTGTTCACTTCAAAAATATTTTAATGAAAAATGTAATTTTTCCCTTCTACAAAATATTTTATTATACAAATTATAAGCAAAAGATGGTCGCTTTTTTCGCAGTTTTAAAAATGTCAAATATCAAGATATAGTACCAGCTTTAAAAGATTTAAATCCATGAACTAATCTACTTGAAATAATTTTTAAAATTTAGTCAGTTTTTTTTTTTATTTTTCGTGTAAATCCAGTTTTAATGAAATCCAAATTTCCAAACAAATTTTAATAATAATTCAAGAAACAATTAGAAAGATAAAATATATTGTTTTTAGGTGATGCTATAAATTTACGTTTTCAAAGGAAATAACAGAAAAAAATTTTGAAATATATTTTGACCAATTATTTAAGTAGAGCCATCGAAATGTTTCATTCAATACACACATTTTTGCTATATATCTGCTGATTTTGGCGCCCTCTAGTGACATTATTATGTTTTCTAAAAATATGGGACATACTTTTTTAAAAAGCTTATATTATTAGCTATATGGAAAATGTACACTTTCTTAAAATTATTACTTTTGTATTTTTGCCAATGAAACGAATCACTGTGCGTCTGTCATTTCAAAATCAAGTATTCACTTCTTAGTTTTGATAGAAGTAGGTGAATTTTTAGCATGTAGGAAGATACAGGATCTGTTGGTATAGTATCAAGTTTTTTTAGTTTCACACAAAATCTACATGGAATGAATGCGACTGTGTTTATGTATGTAATGAATTTATTGTTTTGCTTTACTTCCATGTGTTACCTACAATCATACATATCTACTTACATATGTAAGTATTTATATACATACTCGTACATATGTATGAACATATATTGTATCTATACATTTAAAAACTCTCACATATATATGGGAAATTCTTCAAACTCGTTTACTTTTGATGTTCAAAAAAATATCGAAAATTTTTAAATGGCACATTAACGATATTTAATACCAATATTCCTTGGCTCTAATGAAACACAGATCAGTTCGCGTGAATGACTTTTACCGAACGGCATCAACGTTATGGTGGTTTAAAATTTTTTTTAAAAATTACCAAAATTCTATTTATAGTCCTAAATCAAAAATTATTGCACTTATGTACTCTACAATGCTATTATACAAATTAAAAATATCGCGATATGTTAAGTATGCGTGGATAAATTAGTGATTTAATAATTATTAAACTTTCTTATAAAATTTGCAAAATTCAGTTTTTAGTGATGTAGTGTTGTTCATATTCATCCATTCATCATACTTTTTTTCGAACGCCATATTGATTTCGATCAGATTGACATATATCATCGCCAATTTTGATTAGCGCCTTGGTGTGCCTCGACGGTTAATGTTAAACTAAAAACATCGCGTTCTTAGCCCATAAAAAACGTTGATGAATATTTTTAGTGAAATTATATTTTCTGCGTAAGTACAATTTTACATAGAAACTTATTTCAGTTTAAAATTGATTTATAACGCCAACATCCGCTACAACAAAATATGCAAAATTGCTGAATTCTTTAAAATAGTTATACACGTTTAGCAAATTAATATTTTAAAACGCCACAATGATTTTTAAATGTCATTTGGAAACATTCTTTGATAACGCTATACTCTAGCTTCACTGAAATAACGTAGCGAGTGTGCCTCGCGAAAAAGGCACTTCTTGGAGCCATTCACGTTTTTTTCTCTTCAAATTTGGGTACCTCCTACAGCATTTCTGTAGAGGGCACATTAACGAGATATATATCAAATGATGTATAATTTCAAGAGCTATTGGGCTCTGTTTTGAATTTTGAAATTTCCGGAACGGCGTAAAATCCCTAGTGAAAAAACTGCAAAATTTTGAATTTTCTTAAAATTTGGTTTCAAGACTTTTGCACAACACAATTTGACTCTGGTTAATTGCACGCTTATTAAATCTATGCTGGACCTTTTCTACAAGTGTTTATAGTCTACATCCAAAGAATAGAACACTTTTAATACTTTTTTTAATATAAGCGACTACAGCAATAAAAAGAAAAGAAAAAAAAAAAAAAAAAAACATGTTAATTTCAAACACTTTTTTTGGAGTTTTTGACTTTGAGTGCATGCAGGTACCACATGGAACCGTTTCAGGTCTTGAATTTTTTTTCTGTTACAGCAGAAAGTGTTGTTAACATAATTGCATCAAAAGTTGTTTAAAAAAGTCAGAATTTAAAAAAATATTTGAGGTTGAAAGTCGGTTTCATAAAGGCAAACGTAAAAAGAGAATTGCCCATATGTATGTATGTAATTTATACAAAAAAACGCTTATTATAATACATATTCACACAGTATGAACGTTTGTGTGTGCGAAATACAATACGGCTTGTATATAATTTACTTACATTTGTTTTAATATTTTAGTTTTTTTTTTATATGGTTGTTGTTACCATTATTATTGTTGGAATATTATGTCTGCACATTAAGTCATGTCGAGTCAGGTTGAATCGAGCAGAGTTGAGCTGAATTTTAACTTTAATTGCTCACAAAAAGCAGTAGTAGTTCTACTTTTATTTCTCACAATTGCGTTATTTTAATTAACTCATATAAATGCAAATGTAATGTTGGTTCAGGGACTTTTCCTCGCTCAACCGCTTACAGCCCTTGATGGTGTTGTTGTATATTATTTGCAATCTGTTAATTAAAATATTATATAAGAAAAGAAAGAAATATTACAAAATCTAATTAATATAGTGCTTATGTTGCTTATTATCATTATAATTATTTTTCATTTTTTATTTTGGTTTTATATTTTTGTTGGTTGGCAACATTTGTTTTCTACTGAATTTCATTATTTCTCGTGTTCTTGACACTAAAACTCACATGGGAAAATTGAATAACATTGCTGAATATACGAAAACTTGGAGATTTTCTTAACTTGAGTTTATTTTTTGGAATTGCTTCAAAGTCAAAGACAACGGAAACAAAATTATAGAAAATATTTTTTAAAACTGGTTTACTTTTGCCAATTGGGATGCCACAATAATTTAGTTTCAAAGATGCAAACAAATTTTAATTTTATATACATACTTATTAAAAACAAAAAAAAACTTACAAATATGTTTATCTTTTATTTCCAGGTACGAATCAATCGCATCAGATGTACTTAAGGTAACAGGTTTGATTTAACGTTAATTTTACGAAAAAAATTTAAGTAAAAAAAAGTATATTTTATTGTGAGAAATATAATATAGTCATTAGGTTGGTCCAACATCGTATGAAAAAAAAAACCAAACTTCTCACCAAAATTAATAACATATACATCAAACTATAGCTAATATAAAATTATTATACCCATATTTTGTACTTTTTTCAAAAAAGTTAATGGGACGAAAAAAATATAAATATTTTATTAAAACTTTATTAGTAACGTTTTATTTTTACTTCTACGTAATTTTTTATTTAAATTCTTTTTACTATAATTAAAAAATTACACAATTAAAAAAATTAAATGGAAATAGTTATGGAATTTTGAAACGACTGTTCTTATTTAAATGAAATTTCACATAGTAAGTGTAGAGGTGCAGGTAAGTGTAAGTTTTAAGCTTTGATTATATAAACCTATCTGAAGCGGATCCAAAATTTGGACACCTCGTGTATGAATATTTTTAAAAACGATCCTGATTTCTTACATCTAAATCGATTTCAATGATGTGAGGATTCGAATGGTCAGGAACTACATTATTTTTAAATATATATGGGCAATTCTCTTTTTTCATTTATCTTTATGAAACCTCAAATATTTTTTTAAATTTAGTTTTTAAAAAAAAAAAAAAACTTTTAATGCAATTATATTAACAACACTTTTTGCTGTACCAGAAAAAAAATTAAGACCTGAAACGGTTCCATTTGGTGCCGACAAGCACCCAAAATCAAAAATTCCAAAAAAAAGTGTTTGAAACTAATAAGTTTTTTTATTTCTTTTTATTGCTGTAGTCGCGGATTTAAACATAAGAGTTCAATTCATCTAATGTAGACTCTAAACACTTGTGGGAGAAGACCAACATAGATTTAATTAGCGTGCAATTAACCAGTGTCAAATTATGTTGTGCAAAAGTCTTGAAACCAAATTTTTAGAAAATTCAAAATTTTGCAATTTTTTCACTGGGGATTTTACGCCGTTCCGGATATTTCAAAATTCAAAGAAGAACCCAATAGCTCTTGAATTTGTGCATCATTTGACATATATCTCGTTAATGTGCCCTCAACAGAAATCCTGTAAGAGGTACCCAAACTTGGAGAAAAAAGACGTGAATGGATTCAAGAGGTGCATTTTTCGCGAGGCACACTCGCTACGTTATTTCAGTGAAGCTAGAGTATAGCGTTATCAAAGAATGTTTCCAAATGACATTTAAAAATCATTGTATCGTTTTAAAATATTAATTTTTAGAAATTCAGCAATTTTGCATATTTTGTTGCAGCGGATTTTGGTGTTATAAATCAATTTTAAACTGAAATAAATTCCTGTGTAAAGTTTTACTTGCGCAAGAAATATAATTTTAATAAAAATATTCATCAGCGGTTTTCATGGGGTAAGACAGCGATGTTTTTAGTTTAACATTAATCGTCGGGGCACACCCAAGGCGCTAATCAAAATTTGCGACGATATATGTCAATCTGTAGCTGCATTAATACCATACATCAAAATCAATATGACGTTCGAAAAAAAGTACGATTTTGCATTTAATGCAACTTTAGAAATTCGAGTAAGTGCAATTAAAAAATGCATATAAATGACATTGTCTTATGCCTTATTAAAAAAAATGATTAAATTTGTAATAAATGGATGAATATGAACAACACTAAAAACTGAATTTTGCAAATTTTATAAGAAAGTTTAATAATTATTAAATCGCTTATATATCCCCGAATACTTAACATATCGCGATATTTTTAATTTGTATTTTAGATACACCATTGTAGAGTACAAAAATGCAATAATTTTTGATTTAGGACTACAAATAGAACTTTGGAAATTTAAAAAAAAAGTGTATCTTAAACCGCCATAAAATCGATGCCGTTTGGTAAAAGTCATTCACGCGAACAGATTTGTGTGTCACTAGAGCCAAGAAATATTGGTACTAAATATCGCTGATGAAAAAATGTTCGAAATTTTTTTGAACATCAAAAGTAAACGAGTTTGAAGAATTGCCCACATATTGAAGACTTTTTGCAAAAAAAAAAAAAAAAAATCGAGAATGCATTGGTTTGTTATTTTGTGAATATTATTAATTTTTAATTATGCAATAAAATTTTTGTTAGTGAATATTTTTGAATGAGATTTTACACTTTAGTAGATTTTAATGCTTAATTTCAAATATTATTCACCCTTTTAAATTTGTCAGGAGGAATTCCGCAATTCCAAAAAAACTTTTCAAAAAACAGTTTTTATCTATATCTTTTCAACTGACAGCGGGGAGCAAAAAATTATCATAAACTTAAAGAGATAGATATGCACACGATGATTTTCTTTGTAGACCTCGATCAGTGAATTAACTAATAAATGATATGCTCCGTTTTTTGCTGGGAAGTTGAAATTTGGTCAAGATATTCCAATTAATGTCCCCTTTCATAATTTTTCGTATATTATATTTTTAATCTTATTTTAAATGTACATATATTACAATTTATTTAGATAAATTTTTAGTTGAGAAATTGACAAGGATAATTTTTTCTTAGACAGGCGATAGATAGCCTGTAGGGCAACCATTCACTCCCTTTTAAAGTGTTTCCTTTAAGTAACCGTTACCAATGTTTGTAAATTCTCTTTTGTCCTAAAGCTTTATCTGACACATTTACACCAAATATGTATCTTGTAACTTATTGAAAAGTACCTGGAGGATAAGTTGGGTTCTGGTCAATAGGATGTTTTTAATAATCTCCAGGAGAAATCTAATTCATAATGATAAATTTGTTCACACCAGTGTTTTCAGATTAGGGGATTTATCCCCAATTAGGGGATTTATTTTTGGAAATGGCGATGAAAAACTTGATTTGGGGATTAGGAGATTCGTTGGAGATATTTTTAAAGGCTTAGGAATTTTTTGAAGATTTTTGTGGATTTTTATTTAATTTTTAAAAATGTTCCTCTTTATCTTAAAAACAATTGAAAAACATAATTTTTCGCTGGACACGATGAAGTTTTTGGTAATATAAAACTATATTTATTTCAACAACAGTGCACTGAAGAAGACAATAAAAAGTAAGTGCAATACTAATTGGTACTATAAAGTCCAAAAAATTATTAAAATCTTGCAAACAAAATTATTATTTATGAGGTTCTATTATTATTATTATAATAGTAAATAAAATGATCTTCAGTCCTCAACAAGTAGTTGTTTAAAAGTTAAAGGATGTGTATCCAAAATAATTGAAGCAATGGAATTTGATTAATCATATTTTCATAACTTTTAAGGAGAAATAAAAACGTTAAATATAAAAATGTTAAAAATATTTCCATAAAATAATTTTCTTTTTTTTTTTAAATCTCTGTGAAATTTTCTCTGTCAATATTGACTATTTAAAAAGAAAATTTATTAAAGCACAAATTAAAAGTAATGTAGTTTATCTCTACATCTCTAAAATTAAGTTGTTATTCAAATCAATTTACCAAAACAAAATTGATAACAACAAAGAGCTAAAGTCAGATGTGAGCTCACTAAGATAAACATAATAAAATTGGGTTTAAAGTCAATTATTTGGATTTTGTTGAGTTGCCTATCCGTCTTGATAAAAATTCGCTTTTTTCTGCAAGCAGAAAATATTTTTACTAAATTCCAAAATTTTATTTTATATTAATATCAGTGAAATAAGTATTTCTTAAAAAAAATCATTTTAGACACCTTTGTTAGCTTAAATACATGAAAAGTGAAAATAGTGCTATAAAACTAACTGTAAACACTTAATAAAATCATTTTATTTTGTATTTTAATATTTTTAGTCACGAAAAAATATATAACAAAAATATTCCTCTGTAGATAATTAAATTTGTAGCATTCTTTAAATGACCTTGAAGTTTAAAATATATAGTATAATGATGAATAATTTAAATGCAGGAGCTCTTAAATTTCATTGAAAAATTGAATTTATAAATTTGCATAATTTACCAATTAAATTATGTTTAACGCTTTTAAAAGCTTAAAAACTTTTTACTGTAACAAGAAATACATAATTTAATTGAATTTAAATTTTGCCACTAACATTTATAAAGTAACCTCAACCATACAACTGTTTTTGATTTATTCAATGGAAGCATTTACAATATTTAATTAGCTACTTCTGAGAAACGTTAAAAATGTTAACTAAAATAAAAACAAAATTAATAAAATGTATTTAAAATATATTTGATAAAACTATTTATTAAATTCAATTTAAAGTTTCGTGATTAAACAAGAAAACAAAACAATCAAATAAAAATTTATTATATTTCCTAGAATTCTGTAATCCGCAAAAAGAAATCATTTTTCTCTCAATTCTTAATGCCAACACAAACATTTATTACAAGCGCAAAATAACTACAGAAAAATAATGAATACTTATTGTATATACATTAGGGTGGCCCCAAAATTAAAAGTATCGATGTTCCCAGCTCAAATGAAAACTTAGTTCATTTTAAGTTACTGTTTCCCAAAATTTTAATCCGGATCAAAATGAAAATATGATTTGGTAATTTGCAATTTTTACAAAAAATTTAAATACTTAAATTTTTTACACAAAAAAGAGTAAAAAAAAATAGGGCCAAAAACAATACAATATAATCCTCTAGCAGTCATACAGAAACGTTTTTTTAATTTCAAACTTGTTTTTTGATTTTTTTAGAATTATTCTATATTTTTAATTACACAGAAAAAAAATAATACATATATTTTAAAATTTTGTTCATAGATATTAAGAATCGAAGGGTATGAGAAACGGTATCTTAGAATGAAGTAAATTTTCATTTGTGCTGGGAACATCGATACCTTATTTTCTCTATATACAAACGAGGCCACCCTAATATAAATATATTTTTTGTAACAAATTTATGAAATACTGCAATTCACGCGAACTGCTAAAGAACAGAGTCGTCGTTGTTTCTCTAAATATAGATAAAGTTACTCATGTATTGTTAAATAATAGAAAAAGTAAAGAAAAGAAAATCAAACAAATAAAAATAAAATAAAAAAAGGATAAATGAACCAAAAAATCATTGTAGCGAAATCTTACAAAAACGAAAATTGGCACGAACATTAACACAGTCACAATCATTTGTTCCCAATACACCCTCATCTTTTATAAATAAAATTCTAGTAAAAATAAAAATAAAAAAATATCACACATACAAACATAGTATATCAAAGACATACATACACACATACATACATATGTATGAATGTATACTAAAAAAGTAAAATTGTAAAACAATTTACAATTTCTCAAATGAAATTCGCATTGAATTTGCTGTGAACATTATTTCATTTTTATTTTTCTCTTTACAATTTCTAACATTAACACTGAATTCATTTTAAATCACATTTACACATTTTCAACAATAATGGCAAACAAACACAATAACAGGAAAATAATAATGCAAATATCAACCCGAAAGAAAATTAAATAAATTTCAAAAGCTGACTCTTATCAATTTAAATGAATAATACTTGTAATCATAAGTACTTTTATCCTACAACAAATGAAATAATACTTAAAATTTTACTATTTTATTTTCACATCAACATATATACGTTTCAAAGTAAATTCATACAATTACCTTTTATGCAATTTCCCAGAAAATAAAATTTTATTTGAATAAAACATATACAAATTATTTATATAAAAATTATTGATTCTGCCGAAAGATAAAATCATGATTTTATATACAAGTTGAAATTAAAGACAACATTTTCTATTTAAATTTCTCTTGTTCGAAAAAACAAATCGCAAATAATATAAAATTTTAAACTGTTTTAAAATATATATCAAAGTAATAATAAGATCTGTATTTAACAGTTTTAAAACCATTAATAAAAAAATTTTACTTTTTTTTTTTTTTTTTGGTAACCATAAAATGAAACAAATTGACTTTTATGTCATTAAAAAGTTAATGTTCTACTTGAATGCTTTTGTATATTTTATATCTAAAATACCTTCCGATTTCAAAGTTTATTACTCAAATACTTATGTAATACAATATAAATTGAGTCCACTATCGTATAATAAATAATTATATCAAATGATAAATTATCATACTGGCACATTAAAGTTTATACATTATAAAATATAAAAGATATATGTAAGTAGTAGGTACTTTAAATCTTATGTAACTGTCTAAATTAAATTTACAAAGGATCTTAATCTTTATATTTCTACTGTTGAGTACTTATAAGAGCACAAAGTATCTTGGAAAACTTAAAAAAGCAAATCATTTTAAATAAATAACAAAAGCAGTAATTTTAGGGTCATATAGAATGAACAACAATATTTATTTCTTTTGAATGGCAGGTTAAGAACACATTTCCGTTTCCTATTATTAAGAAAAACATTCTTATAAAACACAAAAGTAAAACGAACAAGAATACCTTACTTAATCAGAGTCCTTCTTTAACATTTACATACAAACATATTACATATGTATGTTTGTATGTATGTATAAACGAACATACATCTTACTTAAATACTTTTTTACAAACATACAGAAATAGACAAGCTCCATCCGATCACATTCAAACCCCAAATATTTCAAATAATGAAGGTGAATCATGTTAAACTTTAAGTATAAAAACCAACAACTACTAAGTAATAGAAGCATTACAACATTCAACTGCACACATAACTAAATGAAATAATGAATGAAATCAAATCTAATGAGGAGAGGGGGGGTTTAGATAAAAATCCATTGAAGCTAACGCACTTTTATCGCATGTGATTTCAAACGTAAAAGAATAAAAACTTTCTTACACACACACACACATATATATACAATCACACATAAAAAAGTTTAAGCTGTTAAAGGAAAATCTCATGAGTATAAAATAGATAATTTCCGTTCCATTGAATTAAAATGAATAAAAAAAAACACACAAAACTAGAAAAAAAAGTAAAAGAAGATGAATAAAGAGAATTACGAATAAAACATGGTGTTTTATAAAATTCTATTTGTATGTAGTAAATACATACATAGATACATATGTATATAGTATAATAAACGTACTTATACATGCACATGTACTTATATGTATGTGTATAAAACAATAACACACTCACATATATCTACTTGTATGAATGCTTTTGCTAACAAGTGCAAAAGAAAAAAAAAAACTAAGAGAAATATAAAGTTTAACAAATAAACTGTACAATACAAAATGGCAACAGCAGCAATCACCATAAACATTCACAAAGTTTTTTTTTTTTTTTTTTTTGGTTATAAAGCGTTTGATTACTAAAACCAGATAAATTGTATATTGGTCTAGGGAGACTCATCATCACCCCTCACCATACTAACACAACTAAAGCCTTAGTACATGCATACTACAAAGAGCATTTGAAGAGCAGAGAGACAGTGAGATACACATTGAAGGATAAATTTATACATAAAATAACTATAATATTGATGTATAAAATTTCTCTGTTATAAAAACAAAACAAAAAAGCAACAAAAAATAATAATGCTGATAAAAAAATAAAATAATAAACCTAAAATAATCCAATTGGTATATAAAATGCAATATATTTATATACATACATATATTATATACTTACATATATGTATGTACTCTTATGAGTTTGGATGTAAATAAATCAGGGACCTTAACGGTTATAAGCAGGGACCGTAACGGTTTCTAGCCTAGCCTGATTCTTAAAATTTCCTTAAAAAGGCTAAAATTTTAGTATTTTAACAAAAAAAAAAAAAAAAAAAATAAATAAATAATTTCTTAATTGGTTTTACTAATTTTATTTTTACAGAATCCATTTAATTATTTTTGTTTTTTAATTCTCACAAAAATCGAGATTATTTTTACTTAACATAAATTTTCGATTGCGGCGCTTTATCCTCAAATCAATCTAACTTAACTAATTTTATCGACTAGATAAACTATATATGAATATAATTTAAAATTCTTATAAAAACGAGAAATCAGCCAAAAATTTGGAAAGCAAATATAATTAAAAAAAATTGCTAGAAGTAACTTCAACATGTTAGTTTATTTTCATATAAAATATAACCCAATTTTTTATTGGAATTTTGAGTACTATTTTTATTGGATATTTTGTTGGCAACTGTTCCTTGTTTTATTTATAAATTTATTACAATATTTAAAAAAAAATAAATAAAAAACAAATGAAAACAATAAAAATATAAAATATAAAAAATAAGCTTTTAAATAAAAAATATTAGCTTTTTTCTGGCATCATTATTATTATTTTATTTATTTATTTTTTTTTGACATTTAGCCTTTTCTGACCTTTTCTATTTTAACCCTTTTTTCTCATCTCCTGGCAACACTGCTGTGGCGTACTTATTTTATAAAACTTAAAAATTTACTTATTCAAAAAATACTTTACTATATAATTTTTTTGTAATAATAAAAACTTTTGAATATTTTTTCATTCAGTTTTAATTTTTTTAATTATAAAAACGTTTCATTTTGTTAATAAAAAAAATATAAAAATTTTAATTTATGTTTGATTAATTCTATACCACACATTAACCACTAAACTGGTTATAAATGATATCAAAAAAGTATTTTGATCTCAACTCCACGTAAAAATAAAAGGTCGGATGAAAATCTTAAAAAGAAGAAAATAAAGAAAATTAGTTTTGTTTTAGACGGAAAATATATAAATATATGACAACAAAATAAAACTCTCTTTTCGAGAGAGTTTTAACACAACTCTGGAGTTGAGATCGTTTTTTTTTTTTTTTTTAAATCACCATAGATTCTGAAAGAGCAGTTCAATATGAATCTATTGGTATATAGTATAGGTCTCCATTAGCTTTAACATGGAGAGTTTTTGAGTATAAATTTTCTGGATAACAAATATTTTCGGTCTCTGAAATAAATTGTGCACACATAAACATACAACAGTACATTAGTAATTACTATATTTATATTCTTTTGAAAATTGTATGAAATTAACAAAATAATGATTTTTAGAAAGTTGTATTAATCCATGCTAAACAGTCTGTTTTATGTGTTTTATATTTGAGGCTTCATTTCGTCCTTTGAAACAAAAATTTTGTTTTTGTTTCATCATTAAATAAAACAATTTTCAAAAGTAAAAAAAAATTACATATGTATATCGCTCATTTGCTGCAAGGTCGTCATAACTTAATTATATATTTTTTTTTTTCAGCAGACACAATACTTTGTCAGTTTATAAAACACATTACTTAATAAGCCCTAGTGATGTTACCTCGAAATTTTTGTTTTTTGAGTTATGACGTTGTTGCAGCAAATGAGTGATTATAGGTCGTTATCAACAATTTTTAACCAGGCTGAAACTAATAATATTTAATGAAATCAAAAATTACATTTAAATTACTCAGTAGGTATTAATATTGCGCGTAATTTTAACCAGAATTATACATAAGTATGTACATAAACTCCTAGTTTGTATAAATTTTTATATGTTCAACTTATACCATTATAAAAAGAATGAATAGAATCACTTTGAAATTAAACTGTAAAAAATAGATTTTCTATTCACGAAAAAATATTAATTATAAATTCTGAAAATGGAAAGCGCAAAGCATTGCATTGAAATGAAAGAAAAGTAATTAAAAAACAAAAAGCTCCGTCCGATGTCATCGTTGCGAAATTACTGCGTTGGTCGCAAAAATATGTTTTTAGTGCATAATCAGCCCACTTAAAAGCCAGTGAATATAGGGAACACTTCATTATTATTTGATCGAATTGACAACCTTTTAAGTCCATGAAAATAATTCGGAAGAAAATACTTGGACAGTTTTATTAAATTATTTTATGTTTTAAGAAATATTTTGTGAGCCACGCTTTTAACAACTGCTGGGTGATAATTTTAATGAAAAAAGTTAATTTTTGAAACAAAATTTCCCCGGACTGGGATTTTGGGTACTTTGGTACGAAAAAGTGTGTGTTTTTTAAATTCCCTGACTTTAAAACAAGTTTATGCGTATTGTGCAAAAATTGCATTAGTATACCTCTACTTGTTTAAATTATGTTACCACATTTTTGTAAAAAATAGCCCTAAAGATGTGATTCCAAATGCAGATTAATATAGCTTTTCATCTGATAGATACTTGCAGCAATTTATGAATTTTTCACGAAATCTAGTGGATATTTTTAAAAAATTTTGGGTCCCAAATTAAGAAATCCAAATTTAAAAAACTTAAAAAAGCGAGGGTAAAATTTGCTTCGACCTAAATATTTCTTAAACTAAAGTAGATAAACCTACACATGTAAGAATGTTTTTTGTACAGATTTACAAGGTATAAAAAAATACATACTCGAGGTGACCAACTTTGGTGGTATACCCTCTACCCCTATGATCAGCTAGGGGCCTGTACTTCTCTAAATAAAGCTCGAAATTTTATTTAGATATCTCTCACGTTTCACAAGTTACTGTATGTTGCAATTCAGAAATTCGAAGTTAAAACTTTTTTCTTTATAAAGTGTTTATTTATTGATAATAAAACAAATGTTATTTATCTATTTCATATATTTCTATCTTTGAACGGTTTCGTATAGTTCAATTTAAACCACACACATTTTTTATGAATATTTTGCATACATACACACATACATACATACATACATACATACATACATACATACATACATACATACATACATACATACATACATACATACATACATACATACATACATACATACATACATACATACATACATACATACATACATACATACATACATACATACATACATACATACATACATACATACATACATACATACATACATACATACATACATACATACATACATACATACATACATACATACATAAATATTTGTGTATTTATTGTATTCTTTTTTAACTGCTGAATACGTTTTGTCATAAATAAATGCTGTTCATCTGTAAGTGTCATTTAAAACCATTATTACCCTCAACAATTGTTGTGAGTGTGCATTTGTTAGTCTCGTTGTATTTTATTACACTTTGTTCTCCAACATTCTTATAACAATTGAAAAATCATAAAATTTAATCGCACTTGAGCTGATGCTATATTCATATTCTATATATATAAGTTTTATACGAATACATATGCAATAATAACCAGAGTTTAAAAAAACCAATGAAAATGGTAACAACAAATACGGCTGACTACCTTCATATAAATAAAAATACTCGTACATACATACTATATGAATTGGTTGAAATTTGAATAAAAAAAAAAAAGAATAATAATAATAAAAAATCTGCATATAAATTCAAATATAATTTGCACACATTTACAGTTATCATCAAAGATCTACACATGTACATACGTTTACTAACAGTACAAAATACATAACACATTTTTCACCATGAATGAGTGAGGTGGCGAGAGGACATCTATAATAACTGTTTGCATGTTGTACCCATTTCCGTTCTACAATAAAAAGGCACATACAATACAGAAATTTGTGGTTTCGTTATAAAAATTTACTCTCAATGTAGTTGTTGTTTTTATTCAATTAAATTAAAAAGCAGTTTTTAATTTCATTCGCTTTTTTTTACTTATCTTATTTGAAATGTAAAAAGAAACTTAAATTGGAACCCTTTTTTCATGTATTTTTGTTTCGTAAGTACACATGTAAACATATATTAATATTATATATTATAATATTGTTTGCCTTAAAAAGTCAAGGATATAATTTTCATAAAAAATCATAACATAGTATAAATGAAAAAAGATGAAACTTCCTAATGCCAATGTCTGTTGATGCCAAACACAATTAAGTTTATAAGGTCTCATAATGTAAATAGTTGCCCTCGTTTAAAATAACATGCATATAAATTTTGATTATAACTATTTATTCAACTAGTTATTCATATAGATGCATGATTAACGCAAATTTAAAACAAGTCAAAACTATGATATAATTGTAATTTTTAAAATGCATGCACACTAGGGTCCGTTCCAACATTATGTAGAATAAAACCAAAGAGTATCGTACATTTAAATTCACATAAAATTATAAAAAGAAAATATAATTTTTAAGGATTCTATACCATAAAAATTAATGATTGAGGTACACAAAAATAAATTTTTGGAACCTTAATGCATACATACATATTAAGGTGACTCATTAAAAAAAGTAACTTTGTTACCTCCCTCAACATTTACCTTGATATGTTTTATTATGTTCCCCAAAATATTTCGGTTCTACTGCTGACCGTTCGTGAGCTTTATTAGAAAAAGGTCTTTTTTCCAGTTTTCTGAACTTTTTTGTATTTTCACCCAAAGCAACTTATAGAAAATATGGTATCATTTAAAAGGTATTTGGAAGGTGCCACTACCTATGAACTCGTGGACCGTTTATGGTAACCCTTCCATTAGAGATTGGATAGTTGCTTCAGTCACTTTATTTGGACAGTTTTCACATCTTTTAAAATCTTCGATATTTTGGGACACCTTTTTTGTTGTCTTCATTTCTCTTTTCACAAGATCCCAATATCTCTCTACTGGTCTTAGCTCCGGATAATTTAGAGAATTGACCTCTCTTGGTACAAAAAATATGTTATTGTTTTGGTACCACTCCAGAGCTTTCTTACCGTAGTGACATGATGCCGAAGTCCCTGGTATATGCAGAGGCTTCAAAAACTGAAAAACCGGTTCTAAAAACCGGTTTTTAAAGCCTATCTCCACTATTTATAAACCGATCTTGCTGATTCAAAAAACCGAAATTTTATAAAAATATTTATGACCGATCTGTATAAAAATATATCGAATCTATAGCTTAAACCAGGGCTTCAAAAAATAAAAAATGCGTTTTGTCCGATATCTCAGTTAATATTGAACCGATTTATTTCATTTTTCCAGAACAAAAATTCAGAAAAAAATGTCTGAGCCTCCTTTGCAAAAACGAAGTCCGTAGTATATACAGAGGCTTCAGAAACTTGAAAACTGGTTCTAAAAACCGGTTTTTTAAGCATGTCTCCGCGATGTATGAACCGATCTTGCTAAATTTCAATAGCAAAATTTTCGAATGAATTTCCGATCGTTTGATGTATATATTATATATGCCAGTAATCGGTGGGCTTCGTATACGCCATTTTAAACGACACACGGACGGACGGACATGATCCCATCGTCATCGCTTCTTACAGGGATCCTGAAAATATAAACTTTTTTGCTCTCCGACGAAAATTGTGGAAATTACAAACGGAATGACAAACTTATAGCTACCCTTTACACCTGTGGTGAAGGGTATAAAAACAGTATTGAAATTAGAAAATTAGTAAACCGTATTCACTCCACAATCCATAATATCATAAAATGATACAAAGAATTTCAAAATATTGAAATTGATGGCAGCAGATGAACAATAAATATTTTTTTATTTAATATATCTTTTTTTTATTGTATCTCTTTTTTTCAGAGATTTACAATAAATATTAAAATCTTAACCGAAAATGAGATATAATTGGTTAGAAAAACTAAAAGCAAAACAAATAGAAAAATTATTATCCAGAATATTTTACGTAAAGAGATTTTCAGAGGAAGGAAATGCAGAAATAAACTATTTATAAGCCAAGCCAATATGAAACAAGTAAGAAATACATATATAATCAGAGAAGCCCGACCATATGAAACCTTACACCATTGTGTGAGTGTAGTAAAATTCGGTTAAGGGTCTTATATGGTTCAGAAGTCCCACGTGCCAAATCTCCTTGAATTACCTGCAAAAAAAATATATATATTTACATGGCCAGCCGACCAGCCATATGGACGGACATTGTTAGCTTGATTTAAAAAGTGATCCTGAGTCAATTTGTATAGTTTAAGGTGGGAGTTAATATTTTTTTTTTTTTTTGCATTACAAACATCATTCATTATATTTAATATAACGAAAAACACACCAAAAAAAAAAAATCCAATATAAATTTGGGTTATATTTCATATGAAAAGAGATTTTTCATAATTTTTGAACTATAATTCCGTTTTGATTATTTCCATTTTGGAAAGATTCTCGCATTTATAAGATTTTTTTTAATTTTATTTATAAATAGTTTCTATAGTTATTCAAGTATATTAAAAAAGGGGAAAAAAAGTGATAGTCGGTCAAGCCCGATCATATGATACCCTACACAATTGTCTATGTGTACCAAAGTTCGAGAAGGGGCCAATTGTGGAACAATATCTGTATAAAAGTGTAAAAACATACTAATACAGAATATTATATCGATACTAACATTCACATGTATTTATGCACTTTTGGGTGATTGCCGAAATTGGGTCTTATATGGGAGCTATAGTAAATTATGGGCCGATCTTCATTAAATTTTGTACGGATATGGTTAAATCGACTCAGAAAGTGATTCTGAGTCGAATGGTATACTTTACGGTGGAGGTCGGAAGATTTTTTTTCTTTGCGTTACATAATTTGCACAAACACATAATACCCCAACCACCTTTGGTAGTATATGGTAAAATAATGTTAATAATCGATGTAGTAAGCAGCAAAAATGTTTGTTATATATAAATAATGTCTTTTTTTTTTTTTTTTTTGTGCAAATAACAAATTTAACAATTAATGAAATTAAAAAAAGATTCGGCTATATCATACTTTCATATATATAAATCTAAATTTTTTCAAACCTCGGAAATTTGAATACGAAAAATAATGTATGCATGTATGTATGT
Source organism: Protophormia terraenovae (assembly GCA_951394005.1). Classification (NCBI taxonomy): domain Eukaryota; kingdom Metazoa; phylum Arthropoda; class Insecta; order Diptera; family Calliphoridae; genus Protophormia; species Protophormia terraenovae. The sequence goes on from OX596077.1 coordinate 69,081,102, forward strand.
ATATGTAAACTGACTGCATATACAGAAACCAACAACACAATTATTCATTATATGACTGCTGTTGCTACTTGCCGATTAAAAAACCGAGCCTTCTTTGCAAAAACGAAGTCCCTAGTATATAAAGAAACTTCAGAAACTGGAAAACAGGTTCTAAAAACCAGTTTTTTAAACATATCTCCGCCATTTATAAATTGATATTGCTGAATTTCAATGGCAGAATTCTCAACAGGATTTCCGATCGTTTGATATATATATTGTATATGGCAATTATCGGTGGGCTTCATAAACGCCATTTCAACCGACACACGGACGGACATGGTCCTATCGTCATTATTTCTTACAAGGATCCCGAAAATATCAACTTTTTTGCTCTCCGACGAAAATTGTGGAAATTACAAACGGAATGACAAACTTATATCTACCATTTACACCTGTGGTGATGGGTATAAAAAGCTAGTAGCTAAAAACTTGATTTAACCTCAAAAATACTAAACTGGCAACATTGCTTCATATTTTGCAACTTTACAAATAATTTTAACACATCTTTTTAATTGTTTAATTACTTCTTGTTTCAAAAATATATATCGTTACATGTGTACTCCAAAAAAAAAAAATAATAAATAAATAATAATATTTACAAATGATACAATATATTGTAATAATAAAGTAGCTTTATATAATAGCACTGCTTTATATTAAAAAAAAAAAAAAATCATTATATTATTATATTTTTATTGTTTATGGTTTTCGCACCTAAAATATGAAAAGTTATTAAGGTAAATTAATATAATAAATAACAATTAAATATAGTTTAGTTTTATTCTGATAATTTGTATATGAAAGTGTAGAGAATATGGTAAACTATAAAAATGCTGTTAGCAAAAATATTCAAAACAACATTAAATGTAATAAAAATATGGTTTATGCATATTTTTATTTGTGTACAACAGAATACAAAACATAAACTGAAAAGTCAATATTTTAGTGTTGACTGCTCGTAACTGGAACCATTAAATATATATTTTTTTTTTTTTTTTTGTTTGCCTTACTTTTGAAACTTCACAAAATTTTAGCTAAAATCATATTTAACCTCCCCCAGTATTTGGCTGTATGATAAATGACATTTGTAAAAATATTACCTGAAAACTTTTTTGTTTGTTTCGTTTACTTTTGCATTTTTTTTTTTTTTTTAATTTCTTTATCATGACATGCAACATTTTAGGTGGGAAACATTTGTATTCGTATTTATTTATTAACATAAAACTTTTTTAGTTCAACTCTTTAATTTAATTTCTAAAATTGGCTTATTAGTATGAAAAATAAACGTTCATGAAAAATGTATGATTTAAACCAAATATATATCGACAATTCCATGAAAAAACACCCAAAAGTTTACCAGCAGGAACGCGTATTAAATAAATAAAAAACAGATTTACCAATAACTCGAAATTCAAGAAAAATATTTGTGATCGATCTATGTAGGAACAAAGTTCGTGTCTTATATAGGATTGGACATCGGGAAAAAAATGCGTTTGGCCGATATCTCAGTTACTATTGAGTTAATTTCTTCAGCATAAAAATTCAGACAAAAAATTTCAGTTTTATTTTGCAAAAACGAAATTCTTAGCTTCTATAAGGTTTTCAGAAAATCGAAAACCGGTTTAAAAAAATATTTTTTTTTTTTTTTTTAGTTCCATAGAAAGTTCTGATCTTTTGATATATATTATCAGGGCAAGTTTAAATATGCACGAAAATATTTAAAATAAGCGCTTGAAAAAGCATGAAAAAATGGTATAATATGCACAAAAATATGCAAAAATAGCATAAATATGCATATAAAAATCAACAAATTTATGCGTTCTTATATATTAATATGTAAAATTAGATAGATTTTGATTTTTAAAAAAATATAACTCTTTTAATTTTAAATGTCATATTTGACGCGTCTGAATTTTTTTCTCTACAATTTTTACAATGTACTCAAAATTCTTACAAAAAAATTTTTAGAAACCATTTGATTGAACTCCAAAAAAAATTAATAAAAAATGGCGTTTTTGTTAAGAAAATTTATTTTTGTATCCATTATATGCAAATTTATGCAAAGATTTAAGAAACAAGCATTTTTGTGAAATACTTTTGAAATATGCAAATGCTTACTTTCCAAGCGAAAAGCTTGAAAAACTTGCCCTGTATATTATATATCTATGTTATCGAAAATCTTCATAAACACCATTTAAACCTTTTTTAAGTCGAAAACACTTTAAAAAGAAGTTTTTATTTAGTCATATCTCCTCCATTTATGACCCGATCTTATTTAATTTCAATAGCAAAATTCTTTAAAAGATTTCCGATCGTTTGATGTACATATATATTTTATATAGCAATTATTGGTGGGCTTCATAAATGCCATTTCAACCGACGGACAGACGGACATCGACCTATCGACATCATTTCTAATAATAATCAAGATATAAAAATTTCTCTTCGAAAAAAAAAATTGCGGAAATTTCAAACAGAATGACAAAATTATATATAACCTTTATACCTGTGGTGAAGGGTATAAAAACAGTATTTTGAAATTTTATGAATAGGCAGACACTCAGACAGACATCCTTGAATCAATAATAATCATAGACGATATTGTAGAAATTACAAACGATGCAATTAATGAAGAAAATGCACACGAAATAAGAAAAAAATATGTATGTGCAGTACCAAAACCGCCACATTACAAAATCAACCCATTTTGAATGCCCAAACCCTATTTTTGGGAAACACAAAGTAGAGGTTTTTAAACTTTTGCCAAAATTTTAATATGATTTTTTTCTTTTTATATTGTAATGAACTTGCTGTTTTAAGTTTTGTTTTCATTTCATATTTTAAGCTGTGATAACTTTTCGTTCCTTTTTCGAAGTGATTTCAGGAAAATTCACAAAAAACTCTATTGGTTAGAAAATTAGAGAATCAAATAATTTTGTTTGATATATTTTTGTCACATTTTCTAAAGTGTGCTTCGTACTCTAGGGTTAAATGTGCGATACTCTTTCTTTTTTTTTTCATACAATGTTGAAAATTTTACAAAATCGGGAGACACTTGGCAAATGTGCGAGCCTTCATTACAGGAATTGTCCATATTTTTTTGTTTACTCTGACATCACTGATTTTACTATACAAGTTGTTATAAGTACATATATTCGATTAATCGTTCCACTCCTATAAAATTTCAGTACATATTACCATTTTTATATTATTTAGCCCATTGTGTAGCATTTTCATTTATTAATAACATTACCTTTACTACTTATGTATGTATAGTGCCTTAATGTGATTTTTATTCCTCTGTTTATATCTTTTTTCTTTAGCCGTTCTATATTCTTATTCTACTTACAAGAAAATGTATACATATACACATACATATCCTAACGTTTGTAGGGGTGAGTGTGTGTGTTTTAGTATTTGTGGTTGGTGCTTTTATTATTACACTTTATTATTGTTATTATAAACTTGGCCTTCGGCTATAAAATGCCACTTAAATAAGCAGACCAGCAAAAAAAAAAAGTCCAAAAAATAATTAATATGATGTGCAATAACAAAATTGTTTTTTTTTTTTTTTTTTTTTTTTTGTATAATATTATATTCTTTATTGTTTTTGTTGGATTATAAAGGGAAATATATTTAAATGTACATAAATATAAAATACATAATTGTATGTTTTATATTTAATGGAACACCAGCAAAAAGAAATCTGGATATTGAATTCCTTATGATTATAAATACATACATTAGGGATATAACTTTTAATACTGTAGTGAAATCATAAATAATTTTTTTGTCATTTTGAGCCAAAACTTTCGCCACTGAATGCAATTTCTAAATCCATTCAGGAATTTCTTTATTCGACATTTTTTTCAAATAACTATTGAAATAAAATTTTAGCGTATTAACTATGAATGTCAGTAAAAATTGATTTGAAAATGTCAAAGCTTTTGGTTAGGAATCTTTTTTAACGATCGGTAAATGCTATAACGTGTTTCTTAATATATGTCTATCCCTAATGTCCATATCGTTGATACGCTGATAAGAAGTCCTACGTGTTTATTGACTAATAATAACTTCAGGAAAATAAAATTTTCTAATTTTAAATTTTTTTATTAGGGTATTTATAAATTTTATGTTTTGAAAATAAATGTATATATTATGGCTTCCTCGAGAGAAGAACAAAATTTACAAAAGTCAACATATAGACTTTTTTTGTATAAGACTTTTTCAACTTAATTAACTAAATTAACGTACGAATTTTTGATAAAAATAGAAATTTATTTAATATTTTTGTTTTAATTTTTTAACAAAAGTAAAGTAAAAAAGTTAAGGTAAAACAAAGCGCTTTGATGGGTGAATGTATGATAATAATAACGCTGCAAGATGTGATAATAAAAATTACAGATTTTGTTAGTGCACCGACGATATGTACCTATGTATATGCGTTTTCAAATGAATTAGTTTGAAATATAATTATGTATGTATGTGTATTTTTGTGTTTGATGGAGCAAATGGGGTTGGTTTAGATTAAATGTTTTCAGCTGGTTAAATGCTTTTCGGTTGATTGTATATTTAGTTTGTTTAACAGATTATTGTGCCTCGCAGGTAGAATAAATTATTATTTATTACCGTCATTAGCTTTAATGGATTCGATGATGTCGGTAATGGTGATTTCCGGTCACACAGTTTTATCGAATTGTTTACTTTTACTTTTGGTTATTATAACTTAACTCTTCGTTTACATAACAAACAAATAAATATGTACTTATGTACACACATACATACACACATATATAAAATAAATATAAACATGTATACTAGAGTGTCCCGTAGACAAAAATTTTGTAGGAACACCCCTCAAACGATGCGTAAAAATTAGCTTAATATGGGAAAAATATTAAAAAATTGGTTTAAATTGATCTTCAGTTCCCTACAAGCGATTGAATGTCACGGGTCTAGAACATTTCGTCCAAAAAATAGTATTGAGTTTAGTCTTGAAATTGGTATCAAAAAATTCGTAATTTTAAGCCAATTATAGAAAAAATATTTTAAAAAATGTTCGCAAACATTTTGTTTCATAAACCGTCATTTTAGTACATCATGCAAAAAAAATTTCGATATTTTTCTTAAAAAAATAAATAAGAATTTTGTAATTTTGTTCCTTTTAAGGTTAAAATTTTAGTAGAACTGTTGATAATATGTAATTTTCCAGATTTTTTAAGAAAAATTGTTCATCAAAATACCTTAAAAAGTCTTCTAGCGAACGAAAATCCCATTGGAAAAATTTTTAAAATATTTTTTTCATAACCAGCATAAAATTACACATTTTTTGATACCCATTTCGATTAAAAAATCAAAACTTTTTTTTTACCAAAATGTATGGGACCCATGATTTTAAAATTGCTGGTAGGGAACTGAAGACCAATTTAAAATTTTTTTTAAATATTTTTCCCATATTCAGCTAATTTTTACGCATCGTTTGAGGGGTGTTCCTACATCGAAATCTCGAAAAACGCTATTCTCGGGACACTCTAATGTATACATAGGTTTATTAGATTTATTAAAATGAGTGACATTCGAAACAACAAGTTTTGCTCGGTTAAATTTAGTAAAGTATTTCAAAGTAAATGAAGTAATTAATTAATTTCAAACTCTTTGAACCACAATTTAACCATCGACAAACTCATTTAATATTCAAGAAAATAAACACATTGACAAAAAAATAATTATAATTAAGAAAATATTAATTTAGTATTTTTATTATCGTTTCCCTTCAATGTCATTTTGAACATTCAGTTGAATTTAAACACATACGTACTTTAACCCGATAAATATTTTATTTATTGAAGTAAAAATGTGTTAACACATGATAAAATATCATCTTTTAAATCACAGTAAGATATAAATTAAATACATTTTAAAAACTATTCAATATATATGTATATGGAAAATATACACACAAAACCCACATAATTCTACATTTTGGCAAAATAATATCAGATTTTTTAATGGCTGTATATTTGTAGTTAATGTTACAGTTTATGTAAATTCATACAAAAATTAATACAATATGGCGGCCCTTTAAAAAAAATTTAAATTTTTTAAGTTTAGATGTTTAAAATAAAATACTTAAAACGCAGAGAAACATAAAATGGAAAAATCATGTTGTTAGTATTTTTCCATTACACTTTATTACTTCTTCCGTAATATGTTGTTATTCAATAGCCCTTTGTATTTAAAAAAGAATTAAATTCTTTTAAAAAATTAACTACTAATAGCTAAATTCAAAACGATTTTAACAAAAATACATCTATACACAACTGTATTTATTATTTGCATATATGTATATAAATTTATATTGAAAACTGCAAGTTGGGTCCTTTCCAAATACTTTGCTTCCATATCTAGTATGTAAAAATATATATTTCCATTAAGCCAGAATCGTTTTAAACAAATCTAAAATAAATTTTTGCTTACTTTGTATAAGTTGAAATTTCAGTATATTTAGTAAATGTATTTTAAAATAAATGTAGGTAAATACTACTATGATGAGATACATAAGTATATATATGTAATAATGTATGTAATCAACAAATCCTAAATGCAACCACAGTAAAGATAAGCTTATAGCTTAGTGTTATAGTTTGCAATATGGTTTAATAAACACACACACAAAAACGATGTGATATACATACATAAATATATACTGTTCATTGAAGTGTATACTACTACTTATGCGTCTGTAGCAAACAGACAAAGCTTTTGGCAAAATTTTCCACTTTTTTTCAAGTAATCTTTAGTTTTTGTCCGTATTTATTTCTACTATTATATATCACAATTAAGATAAACGAATACCACCACTTGCTAAATAATACCAAATTTATATGCACATTAGACTGCTCCAAGCTTTCGAATTTCGACCTTAAAATCGGTTGAAAAATATTAATTTATTAGAAATGTTCGAACACTTGTGTAAATAACGTACACAGAAAAATGTAAAAATGGATTTTAATTAAGAAATTGCTATTATTAATTAATTTTGAATTGATTTTGCTCCAATCATCAAAATGATACTATTAATAACTTGAATAATTGGATTTATTATTACTACTTTTTTTAAAATAGTTATGGCAATTGTTGGAAATTGACATATTTTTTATTTCTGTATTTTTATAGACAAATCTTTCATTTTTCTTTATATTTTATTAACAGCTGTCAATTTATTAAAAAAATAGTTGCAAACGAATTTTAAAATTAATTATATTAATAAATAATATAATTAAATTCCAGTATAAAGTTAGTTAATAATTTTATTAAAAAAATAATTTGAAATATTTGTTTCTGCGTACAGACAAAATTTTATTTTTTTTAGATACATATTGAAATAAAATATTATTTTTAGTAAAATTTTTGATGTGCTAAACAGGGATCTGCTATTAGTTTTTTTCCATCAGGTCTGGATGTTTTTATGGGTCTGTCTAATATTTCGCCCATAATAAGGCCATAACTCTAGTTTACTTCATCATTATTCAAGAACGTACAATTAATATAAGTGCTACACCAAAATATGCTGACTAAAAATATCTCCAAGAAACCTTAACTTCGTTTGTTTATGTGCTCAATAGTTTCCGAGTTATTTCAAAATTAGTGTCCGAAAAAAAAATTTCGTGAAAAATTTAAGATTTTTTTACTTAAATTTCTTTTAAAAACGAGAAAAAAGGTATAGTCGGTCAAGACCGACCATATGATAACCTCGCCATTATGTTTGACCATAAAATTTCTGGAAGGGGACTTATATTAGACCAACACTTTTACTAAATGTAAAATAAAATATACAAATACAGAATAATTCTTTGATATTAACATCTACTTGATTTTATGCGATTTAGGGCGATTCTCGGAAGTGGTTTTATATGGTAGCTATGGTAAATTATGGACCGATTCAAATGAAATTTAGCATTTTTGTTTCTACTTATATAAAACTTTTTTGTGTCGAATATTAACTTTATACTAACATTAGTATGGGATTTATGCACGTTAAAGTGATTTTCGGAACAGGGGCTATGGTTAATCGTGGAACGATCTTCATAAAATTCGGTACAAAGATTGATACTTATACAAAACTTCTTTGTACCGAGTTTCATTAAAATATTCTTATTTCTAAAGCATTTTTTAGTGTTGAAACTTTATTCCGGGGGGAGATTTGCATGGGGGTAGGTGAAATAATGAACCGATCATAACCAATTTCAATAGGCTTCGTCCTTGTGTCATAAATTGCCAAATTTCACTCAATTATCTTTAAAATTGCGACCTGTACTTTATGCACAAGGTTTACATGGACAGCCAGCCGTCCAGCCAGACGGACGGACATCGTTAGATCGATTTAAAAAGTGATTCTGAGTCGATTGGTATACTTTAAGGTGGGTGTTGGATAACGTTTTCTATGCGTTACAAACATCAGCACAAACGCATAATACCCCAACCACCTATGGTGGTGTAGGGTATAATGAAGATCAAAAATATTTCAGTTTATCATCTTTATCTCAAAAATAGTAATGCTACTAGTAAAATAATCCATGTATCTTCGAAATTGATGCATAAATCTTGATTTTATTCACAGAAATGTTAATAAGAAAAAAATTTTGCATGAAATTTTTTATTTTTTGGAAATAAATAACTCCAAAACAATTGAACAAATAAAAAATTATATTAAATCAACTTAAAGCCAATTTACTCCGCAAACTTTGGAGTACCATTTTTATAAATTGTACACATCGTTCTCGAGTTATACACACAGAAAAAAGATTGGTTGGAAATTGGTTCCCTTTACAAATATTTAATAAACTAAATCAATATTTGATTTTTATTACTTAAAAACTACAAGCTAAATAATTGTTTCAGGTTTATAATTGCAAATCCATAAATGCACATAAATGGCAGTTCTAACAAATATTAAATAACTTAATTGAATCGATTTGTATTTAACTCAAATTTATTTTGTTGATTTGGAAATAACAATCATTTTAAATTTACTACTTTACGTTTCTCTCCCATATGTTGGTCACTGCAAACGAATAATTCTTAAATTCGAGTTTTATTTTCTATCTGTCATTCTTAAAAAAATAAAATAAAAATTAAAAAAAAAAATCGAATGAATAAAACTTAAAACACGTGAATATAAAGAATATTATTTTATAAATTAAATATTATTTGATGGACTTCAAGAGTTTGGTATTAACACTACCTAGATGCCTTCATTGAGCTGAAGGTGTACATGATAGCAGATATACATATATCTGTGTGAGTAATATGAAGATTTTCCAAATTTTCAGATGTTTTCATAAGAAGAATCCATGATGAAGACTATATGTGTTACCAATCGCTTTCCTTACAAATTTACATCATAAGCCATGAACAAATGTCCAAAGCTGAAATAATAATGATGGGCGCAAGTATTTGGTACATTTCATCAAAAGAGTGCAGAAATAATGAGCAATCTTTACGAGAAGTAATTTTACTGTATTGGAGAAATGAAATATGCAGATCATAATGTAAATGAATGCACAATTTTATTGTATTTTATTTTGTTCATAATTTTTGTATTCTTATTTATGTATTTAAATTTATATGTATGTGTTTAATAAAAAGTCAAATTATTTAAAAGTTTAATAGTCTAAGTTTCTCCTAATATAACAATAGAATTGTTACTTATAATAGTTACGGTTACCATATAAATTCAGTAATTACAATCGAATTTTGTGATAGTTCTTGCAACCGACACAATTCGATTGGCTAAAAATTCGGTTGTGACAATAAATCTGTTTTCTCTGTGTAGTGAAATGTAATCGAGCATTCGAATTATTTACTGCGAAATATTAGACACTCCCAAAAAAAAGAAATCTCGACCTGATGGGAAAAAACTGAAAGTAGGTTCGTGTTTTGCATGTCGAGTTTCATATAATCCACATATTTATACCCTACACCGCTATAGGTGGTTGAAGAATTATGTGTTTGTATAAAAATTGTAACGTTGAGAAAAAATCTTCGGACCCCTCAGAAAGTGATTCGGATCTCCAAAATCACTTTCTAAGTCGATTAAAAAAAAAAAAAGTAATAATAATAATAAACGTTTTTTAATTAAGCATGATTTATTATTTTAATTTAATAAAATAATAAATTAAATAAATTTAAATAAAAACATTTTTTTTTTTTAATTATTTATCAAAAGTTTGATTTTATATTGAACTACAAACAGTCCCTTATTTATATGGAAACCAAATTGAATGGAATCAAGATGTAAACAAAGAATTTAGGGTGAAGATTTTATCATATTTTTGGTAAGTTTCTATTGATTTGATGATTTTTTATTAAAAATATAATCTTTATTTTAATATATTAGAAACGATTTTTTAAGACTCATGATATTTTGTAAGAATATTTTTATAAAAATCCGTATAACTAATTTCAAAATCCTTTTATTTAAAGTTAAATGGCAAGGATTCAAATTTATTTAAAAGAACTACATGACAAAACTACTTTTAAATATATTCATATAGAAAGCTTGTAAACAAACGTATTTATTCTCTACTATTTCTTTCATTAAGCTAACCTCCTAAACAAGTTCGAAATCGTAAATTACCTTTTTGTCTGTTTGACGGTACCAAAGCAGAGTTTTTTGATTATAATTGGAATGGAATACATAGCAGAATGGAATACGTGTAACGCTAACCACTTGATCAACATTCGTGGAGTCTTATCCATTAAGGTTTCATTGAAACCTAAATACCTCCAGTATTACAAATAGAGTATTAAAAGGCCGATTTTTGCCCCATGTGAAATTTTTATGTATCTTTCCGATGCACAGTATGGCATAATTGAAAATTTTTGGAAATAAATCTGTGTCTTCTAATCGGCTGGTTGTAATAAAATCTTTGTTAGTAAAGATATCTTAACGAAAATTTTGGTGAATGTAGACTTTATCGTACAAAATGAGAAAGTGTAAAAAACTTTAAGACTTTTGTAAAAGGAATCCCACAAGAAATAAAAGAAACAGTTTCAAAAATAGGTTTTTTTACATTTTCTGCTATAAAATCCACATTTTTTCGAAGTATCGTAGATTTTGACTGAAAACTGTTGACAATTTACCATAGATTTTTAAATTGTATTCCGTTTCCAGATTCGTGCTTTGGGATTTTAGAAAATATAGACTAAATTCAAAACTTTCATATAAAATGGGTCAAATTCGGGAGGGTATGTACCTTGAACGCTTGGGTTATTGGGATTGTTTTCTATTTTAAAGTTATTTCTGTGATGATATCTTTCAGAAAAGTAAAAAATAATTATATGTTTAAAAAAAAATTAATTTAATAGAAAAATATTGTAGACACTTTTTCGGCAAAAAAAAAATTACGAAAAATCATAATTTTTGCAATTTTCAAATTCAAAATCGTTTATTTTTGGACTCGATAAAAATATCGACTTAAAACTTAAACACTAATAAAATCGGTTTGCAAAACTGGGACATATACGAACAAATTTGCACTAAGAACTTGCAAAATTGTGGTACTTAAAATTTCAAAAGCAAATAACTCCAAAACTATAAGAGATAAATAGCACAAACAAGCATGTTTTTCACAGGCATTATCAAGGCCTTCAGGAATATATATAAAAAAATATTTGAAATCGGGCGATAAACAAAAATTTGGCAAGCTATTAAAAATTTTATGTCAAAGGTACCCTACTTTGAGCCCACTTAGCTCCACCCCTTATGGGTCTGTTTAACTCAACCCCTTCCAAACTTAACATTGTACACTCCTCTGCTACGACTATATCAAATACCGCACGAATCCAACCAACCGATTAGAAGTTACAGATTTAATTTCAGAAATTTTCGATTCTGAGTTCATAATAGTTTCATAAGTTCATACGATCGAATTTTGTTAAGCCAATCCATTTCTGATGGAAAATTATTTATAAGCGTTTTAAATTTAGATGATCATAATATAATACATTTGTGTACAAATGTACGAAAAATTGCCTAATTTGGCTAAAGTGAGTTTTAAGCATCCAAGATAATTTTAGAATATGGAAATTGATAATTTATACACACAGAAAAAAGATTAGTTGGAAAATGGTTATTAGTATGAAAATTTAAGGACTATAATCAAAACTTTATTTCAGGTATTAAAAACACGTAAATCTACAAGATTTTCTATGTTTATGACGATGTTAATATCCTCATAATTGAATATATATTACCACAAAAAACAATTTATATAGGATAACCAATTATTTAGTAATTTTTCAATTCTGTTGATATAACCAAATTTAATTCTTTTAAATGCACCTAAATGTAATATATATTGGTGGCGGCAATCAAAATTCGATTTATGTAATGTATTTTGAATTTCAGTTATTAGTATTTGTTTCTAATATTTAAAAATCAATTGCGAGCAAGGAAAATAATTGGCTATCCTAAACGAATTTTTTTAAGTATATTTTTATTTGACATTTTGTACAAAAATATGGAAAAGAAAAAATAATTATAGTAAATAATTTTTTTTTTTTTAATATTTAATTATCTATAACTTTTCAAAAGTTGTTTTTAAAAAAATTATACCTGAAATATATAAGTAAATATGAAAAGCTAGGTGCAATTGGAATATCATGAACACTAAAATAGGTAAATTCTTTAAAAATAAAATCAAAGTTATAACAATTATCCTTTTAATATAAAATATATTTTTGTTCTTCAAGGTGAACATGTCTTTTAGTGGCTTAAGCAATTTCAATGAGTCAGGCGGCCTCATTGAATAATATTAGTGTCGTTCTCGCAGTGATGGAATCCAAATGTTGGTACCCGGTAGACATAAACAATATTATGAATGTCAATGCGAATAGCCCCGAATTAATACATGTCCCAATTAGTATGATCCTCCTTTTCAGAGATGTGTCAAAAATAATCCTTCCTGTCTATGTTGTGATAATGCTAATGGTGGTTATGCTGTGGATCCTAAAAATCAAGCAATTTACTATTTTTGCAAGCCAAATGGTTCAATAGCGCAATGTTTTTTAACAAAGAAATACATTATGTTCTTTTTTACAAAAACATATGCAGTTTATTACATTGAGTGTTACGTATACATGTTGGATTAACGGCGAGAATCAAGAACTATAATAGGTAAATATAGTACTGTAAGCGAATATGAAATATTGTGTGTAAAAGCGTGGTTGTTTATTTTTTTATAGGACCGATCGTTGATTAAAAAATTAGTGCGACATTGAGAACAATCAAAATGGTTATCTATAAGAAGTGCCTCCACAAGAAGTTCCTCTCCATAGCAATTTCCATTAAATATGCAAACTATACGCATTTATTTTTTTATATTATTTTTGACATTTTGTTATGATTAAAGAAATTCTATTTTTGTAATCGAATTTTTAGGTATTGTTTCAATTGTAGCTATCAATAATTTTAATTATCCTAACTGATAAAATATATACACCTACCAATAAGCTGGTACATTTAAATGATATATTCTGAAATCACAACTGTTTTTTGTGATAGTTGGTGCAACCGACCAAATTCGATTGGCAAAAAATTCGGTTGCCATAATGAAACTGTTTTCTCTGTGTAAAAAAGAGGTTAGTGGAATGTAATTTGATCGCAGAATTTGTCGAAGGACTTAAAATTTACCATTTTTTTTTTTTTTAATAAAGTTAATATTTAAACTTTAGTTAAATTTAAACGAATAATTATATTTTATTGAAATTTCAGTATGAAATGCATAAACTTGTCTGAAAATCAGATAATGAAAAAAACTCCCCAGCTTTGCAATGTGAGATCCCAGCTTTGTAAATTTGAGAAAAAATTTTAAAAAAAATTTCAAAATTGACAAAGTTTGGATAGGGCTTTACCTTTGCTCCAAACTCCTTCGGATTTACTTTACACGCATTTGCATTAAGATTTCTTTTGAAAACATTAAAAAATTATAAAACCCAGAAAAAAAAACTAATTTTATCAGTGAATAAATATTGCCACCTTTTTGGAAAAAACACAAAAAATGTGAAATATTTTTAAAGTTCCAATTTCAGATTAATATAACTTTTTAACGGATTCATATATTTATATGATTCTTGCAGCAAAATTATTTAGATTTAAGATTTAATTATTTAGATTTAAGAAAAATTTTAGGGGCAATTAAAAAAATAAAAATAAAAAAATGAGGTTAAAAATGGAGTAAAAATTTATTTTGACCTAAATATCTCTTAAACTAAAAGAGATAACCTACACGTGTAAGCGTATTACAAGGACTATCTACATATATAAAATTTCATTTCTGTCATATCATAAATGAATTTTTGGCGATTTTTCAAAAAAATACATACCCGAGATGGCCAACTTTGGAGGGCCACCAACTACCCCCCTGATCCCCTAGAAACCCATACTCCTCCAAGTACACTTGAAAACCTCAGCTCTGACAATGTGAAATTTTATTGAGATATCTCCAACGGTTCAAAAGTCACAGAATTATTTCCAAAAGCGTTTTGGAACCACTGTGTAAGGTGTTTAACTACATATGAGGAAAATCAAATATTTTAAGATTTTAAGTAAAAATATTTTCAAATTTTTTTCTTCTGACACTAACGTCGATTTGTGGTTTTATTAACGACTATTTATGCATACAAAATCTCTTTGCATTAATCATTTTTATCAATGCGCGCAAAAGTTGTGGAGGTTTGAATTTAAAACTTTCAACAAAATCTTAAAAATTGAGCTTTGGCTTTATCAAAATCGAAACAACGTGCTTTTATAGAACATCTAACACACTGAACATCGAAATACACTAAAAAAAAAAAATAATAATAATAATTTTATTCATTTCATAAATAGCAAAGAAACAGCATTGGTTTAAAATTTCGCAAAATTATGAGTAATAAAAGACATATCTTGGGATCGTTTGCTGAAATCGGAATTATATCGGTTTTAGTTTAGAAAATATAGTCGTTTAAACTTTACTACTCTTGATAGTATTCCTAATAAAAAACGCGATTTTAATTTTTTTAAAAATGAATTTTAGCAAAATTTTTAACTATGTCTCTTATTTGATGATAAATTTTACATCGAAAATTGATTTTATTATTTCGAAATATGAAATATAATGCGAAAAATTATGGTTTGATTTTTGAGGTTAAGAACATGTTTTTTGGTTGGTATTAAGCAAATAAAATGCTTTCATTTGACATCAATATTAACATCATTTGTACTTCGCGATAGTTGTCAGCAAGCAAAATAAGTTTGAAGGTGAATGCCGCTGTAGCCGATATAAATGACGTTTCTTTAATTAAAATTTTTTTCATAATATCAATTTTAATTATTGAAATGATTTTCTACAATGCAATGCTTTCTAGCAATGAGGAGAATAATTTTTTAGTATTATTATGACGTTGAACTTTTTTTATGGTTTACTGAGTTCATAGAGATACAGTTATAGTTATATATATTTACACATTTTAAAATTTTTCGAAAATTTGGAAATGAAGTCAAATATTTTTGTTGTTATAAAATTTTTGGAAAAAGCTCTTTTGTTGTAGTAAAACCTGAAATGTGTAGAGAAGATTGTGATAATTTCTGAAAAAGTCGAGGTTTTTATTTCTGATATTAAAAGAAAAATGCATACGCATTTTTTATTTCAAAAGTATTTACACACATTTTTTATCAAGCACCCGAAAACGTTTTATTTTTATTTTTCAATCAAAATAAATATCTTTAATGTTCAAAATGTTTTTTCATTTGTTGAGGAAAAAACATTTTGTGAGGGATTTTTATTTTTAAAATAAATAAACATCAATGATGAAAAAAATAAATATCTTTAACGATAAATTTCTTCAACGATAAATATCAGCTCGAAAAAAATTTCAAATGATTGTTTTTTTATTCATACTTTTGTTTTGTTTTCAAAATATTTTTTTTTATTCAAATGAAATTGTTGTTGTTTAGAATTTTTTCCATCCATGAAAAATCTTCAAAATAATTTTCAACTTTTGTAATAAATATCACAAAAGATATTTATATTTTTATTTCCATCATGATGAAAAAAATTAAAATATTGATGAAAATAAAAAAATCATGATGGAATTTTATAATTTTTTGAACATATAAAAATATTGTTTTTTTAGTATTAAAATCCGGTCTCTGTTTTTTATACTTCACAATTATTTACACTGCTTTAAAAGTAAATTTTTTACGCTTAACTTTGCTTAAAATGATCACAAATCTTGTCTATAAATCTTTTGATACAAACTCAACTTTAATAAGTTGCAAAAATCTAAAAATAGTGGAAAAAATTATGAAAAAATCATTAAGAGCCAAAATGACATTTAAATGAAGGTTTAAAATGGTACATCGTTATAATGGTTTGGAAAAAGGAATGAGAATAGTTAATGAATGGTATAGTCCTTATAATGGAAGGCCAATGTACGCGTCACGCGGCAACGAGCGGAAACATTATTACCAGCTTAAAAATTAATCAATTGTTTACAATAAAGTGACAAAAAAAAATTTGAGAACACTGTCATAAATTTAATCTGACAATGCTGTTACACGCGGCAACGCGTCAAAGTTGAATTTTTTTCAACTTTTTTTATATGGACCGCCTGAAAACATGATCAGCTGATGGCCACGTATTACGCGTGCCGCGTATATTGGCCTTCCACTATTAGTTAAAAGATATCATTATATGAAAATAAAAACAATTTAAAGAGAAATCAGGAAAAACCTGTCAGAAAAATTTAACATCGCTTAGAAAATGTACAGAAATTTCTGCAATCGTTGATATGTTTGGCGAGAATGTATGATTTCTAGAAAGGTTATTATGTTAGTATCACAGAAAGTGTAATTCAATATATGCACAATCGTTTTTCTGTGATATAATATGTGATTTCCAAATATTACTAGACTACATTATTACTGGTTTTACTTTTGTATTCAATTTTCTATGTATTTAAAATAAATAAAATTCTTGTACTTAATTTTTTTTCTAAAATCGCTAGTTTTGCTGTAGGAAAACAATTGTGGAACCAATATCATACTTTCTCGCGAAACGTAGCAACAATTGCAGACATTTTTGAACATTTACTAAGTGATGTTAAATTTTTCTGACAGATTTTTCCTAAATTATCTTTAAATTGCTTTTATTTTCATGTAATTATATCTTTTAACTAAGGCCTATACCATCCTTTAACTATTCCCATTCCTTTTTCCAAACCATAATGACGATGTACCATTTTAAACCTTCATTAAAATGCCATCTTGACTCTTAATGATTTTTTCATAATTTTTGCCACTATTTTTAGATTTTTGCAACATATTAAAGTTGAGTTTATATTAATAGATTTTACACTATCTTATAGACAAGATTTGGGATCATCTTTAGCAAAGTTAAGCGTAAATAATTGACTTTTAAAGCTGTGTAAATAATTATGAAGTATAAAAAATGTGTGTAAATACTTTTGAAATAAAAAATGCGTATGAATTTTTCTTTCAATATCAGAAATAAATACTGCGACTTTTTCAGAAATTAGCACAATCTAATCTACATATTTCATGCTTTACAACAACAAAGGAACTTTTTCAAAATATTTTATAACAACAAAAATATTTGACTTCTTTTCCAAATTTTCGAAAAATTTTAAAATGTGAAAATATATATGGCTATGACTGTTTATCAGAAAAAACGGAAATGTTTCTATCTTATAAATTTTTTCTGAGAAAAAAATTTATTTTTCAAAAGTCAACAGCAAAAAAAAAAATACTACCTCAAAAGGAGAATAAAGCTGTGATGAAATTTTAGTAGACTGAATCAGAGTTGTATAAAAATATTATTTGAATCTTAAGTTTTTTAGGATTTTTCTTCCGATGGAAAGTTGCGAAAAATAGAGTTACGCCTTTTCAATATTAAGTCATTAATATGTACAGCTAAGTTTTAAATAATGTTCATATTCTCGGTTTAGAATTAAATGCGCTCTATATAAAGTTAAAACATCAAGAAAAGTATATATGTATTTCTCATTTGTATCAATAATTACTTTATTACTATTGTTCTATAAAGCACAAGTTGCACCAAAATGAAAATAGTTTACTATTACAACTTTTTTTTAAGTGTAGTGTATATAAAACGATATAAAAATAAGTATCAGAAAAAAAGAGAGAAAAAAAAAAAAAAACAAATAATGTTAGCAGCCATCAGCATTGAAGATTTTGCTTGTGGCTTCAAAGCGGTATCTAACTTTTATGAAAGCAGGTCATCAAAAATTGTTTTTGTGCATTCAGGCTTAAAACATTACATTGGTAACCAATTTTTATTTGGACCTTTTTTCAGTTTTGCATACCCCTATTCATCCAAGCTACATATACATATGTATGTATATTTGCTTATGTTTTTACTTTTTTTGTGTTTGTTGAGTATTTGTATTTTGCTGCTTCATATAACAACCAGCAGCTAACGAACAATAGCCAGTGATGTAAAATAAAAGAACTAAAAAGGCACTAAATAAAATGACAATTTACTCATGATCGCGCATTGTCTATTTGCCAAAGTGAAACTAAGAGGACTGTAAACATTAAAATTCTGAAATTTTGCAAATTTATTATATGTTTTTTTTTTAAGAAATCACACTATGACACAGAAACCCATAATGGTTGTTTTTTCCCAATCTGTGAAACTGGAAACCATATTGATGAAATAAGTGATTTAAATTAATTATTATATATCTAGTTTTTCATTCAAATCCTTGATATGCATTTCAGGATTGTATACTTGGAACATTTCCAAAATCTACAAAAATGTATTTAATAAAAAATATTTATATCTGCAGATTTTATTAGGGCATTCTGTTCAACGAAAAATAAAAAAAGGATAAATAGTGAGTTAATGTGAACTTTTGTATGTATATTCTTATGCCGATAAAAGTGTAAATGTATGTTTGTGAATTTTGCAAACAAAAATGTTGTCAACCGCAGGACATTGGAATTGAAAATTGATTTTGCCCTCTGACTGTCCATTGCTTATTCTTCAATTCATTCAATGAATGCACCCAAAACAATTTTGAAAATTTATTTTTACATAAATATGAATGAATGTTGTTGGTTTGTATATGTGTATGTATGTTTTAGTCTTTATATTAATGTTTATATGTATGTAAAGCATTTTATGTACGAAAGACAATAAATACTGGTACAACAGAAACAACGATGAAACAAACAAAACAAAACAAAAAAAAAAAAGGACAAAATACATTCATATTAATCGATAAAATACACACACACATTAATAAACTCACACATATACACAATACATTTTGTGTTGTAACAACAAAAGTGGCAACTCAATAATGGTTGAATGGTTTTCGATAAAAATCTCTTAATAACACCACTAGACGACTGACTATTTAATATTATAGGACAACATTGTACACAAATACACGTATCCCTACATAGTTATGTTCATACATACATACTTTTGTACACTAATGTACATATGTATGTACAGTGAAAGCTCCCATAGGCGGACAGCGATCGTCATGCTGATTTTGTCCGTTATCGGGAGATGTCCGTCTATGGGATATGGTACATAATTTTTTTTATACAAGGGGTAATTCAGTACTATATATTTTTATTTCAACATCCAAGATTGATTGTAATGAATTAACTTATAGATATACATAAGGACTGCGCACGAAAAAATCCGTGCATGCAAATCTGCTTATAGAAACTAAACCAGTGGCCGAATTTTTTAAAGTGATATTTTTATTAATGACTGTTATGTTCAAGTTCTAAACATAAAAAAATAAATTCGTTCCTGTTGGTTCAAATTTAAGGTTTTATGTGTTTCGGTCACTTTTTTGCTAGAATAAGTCCACTTATTTGCAGACTCCGTTTCATTTTATGCTGAGATTTTAATATCCTTTAAATTATTTTTTACTAGAGTCCAATATCTTTCAATTGCACGGAGTTTCGGTCAATTTGATGGATTAGCCTCTATCGGTACAAACTCTTACAATTTCTTTGTTACAACTCCATTGTTTTGTTGTTGTAATGAGAATAAGCGGGAATAGGCCAGAAAGCAGGGGATATACTGAATTTTATTAGGAAAGGGAGAAGTCTTTTCCAAAGGCATTCATTCTCGTAAATTTCTGTGTTAATGCAACCACATTTTAAGAATGAAGTGCTTCATTCCAGCGTATGCATATGACTTCCCAATTCAAAAACTTTGTTGGAAATTTAAATTTCTTTGATACAGGAAATTTTTCTGCAATAATCCCTCTAGCATCTGCGACATAGAATTCCTGGTTAGGAAGTTGAAAAAAGTCACCCTGTACGAACGTTCCATTGTCTACTATACAGAAACAAAACAAAACTGAAAAAATTCGTCTGAGGAACTTTCATGTTATTTTTTACCTCCAGATTCTTGCTTGCGTTTCAATTAGGATTTTTTCTTACTTTATACGTCTTCAGGCTAGACTTCCTTTAAAATTTTCTGATAAAGATTCAAAGCAATTAACTTTTTGCGAAACTTTTCTTTCTGAGATGAGGTGAATTTCTCTCAAAATCCTTTCTATTTTGCCTGAGTCCTACAGCCTGAAGATATTATTTATCTTCCACTACCAGGTTACCATTCAGTGATCATGACTTCTTTGTATATTATGACCTAAGAAACTGTATTCTTCAGCACAATAGCCTTCCTTACAATTATTTTATATGACCAATGTAAGATTTCATGAAAAATTTGAAATATGTGTTTATGTGTTTTTTGTTAAACTTTTATTTAAGAAAAACCTATTTTGCTATTACCATGAAACTTAGCACATGGCAAGTGAGCATAGTGGCAAATACAAAACAGTTAACAGAATTATTAATTTTGTACCACATCAAAAGTTATAAGCCCAAGAGCATGCACGGATTTTTTCGTGCGCAGTCCTTATTTTCATTTATACATATGTATCGTCAACTAAAATGCAAAAGGCCATAACCACTTAAAAATCAAATGTTGGTTGTATTTACTGGATTGTAATGTACTGACCTAAACTACATTTATATAAAAAATTTAATGTTCATATTTTCAAAAATTATATGTTTCAATATTGACACGTCAAAAGATCGTAACATTAACTTCATAAACGAAACAGTCATAAAGTTTGTTCAATTTAAGAACAATATTATTTGAAAAGTGTTTTATGATTTATCTATTTTTGCATTAAGTTAACGTTTGAAAAATTTTACTTAATAGCTCAATTTTATTTTCTTTTACTTCTGCGGCAAACGACGTTTTGCATTTTTATTTAGACATTATTTGTAATAAATTATGATTTCATGAAATTTATTTTATGGAATTTATGGCTACAGTTTGCTTCTTTCTCTCCGTTTTAATTTTTCATACGAGAAAAAAAATCATCTCTTAATTGGCTAAGGGTCAGACTTCTTTCAACAGCATTTTTACCAACGATTTTTCCACGAAATTTTAAAAATTAAAAACATGTTGAGACAAGTTTGACAACAGTCATCTACATATGTTGGCATTTTGTTGGTATTTTAAAAGAACAGGATTAACTTGGGAAAATGATGTTGGTGGCCTGGCCTCGATCTTAAGCAGCACCCAATTACTTTTTTTATATGACTAATGACAATGTCACTCTGCACAACAAGAGCAGAATTTCTATGCCCTTTGTTCAAAAAAGTTGTCAAGATTTTTAGGGATCTGTCGCCATTGTGTTGTACGATACTGTCATCATCGATACTGTCTTCAGGACAGAGATAACTGGGACAGCATCTATTTTTAGGGATCAAGTTTTCATTTATTTTTTTTTTAGTATGAAGAATTTTTAATGAAGTGAAAAGTCAAAATTAAATTAAAAACTAGTTTTTGCTCAAACCAGCAAAAAGTTAACTAAAAAACGATTAGTAAACGATTTAACTTCAAAAAATGTAAGTAAATATGATATATGAATGCAAACACGGACAAAAATGATAAGAAGCATCTTATTATAAAATATTCGGTATGATTTTTGTCCGCCTACGAGAGATGTTTTCTCTAAAAATAGGTGTCCGCCTAGCGTAGATTTATTTATTCTAAAAATGCCACCTAAACCATGGGACTTAAAAAATTGTCCGCCTACCGGAGATATCCGCCTATGGGAGCTGCCCGTTAAGGGAGCTTTTACTGTATATACATATAAATATTGTGGGTGGTAAATATTTCTCGTTGTTATCGCTGTTGCTGCTGTTGTTTTCATTGTTGTTTGTTTGTTTTTGATGTTGACAATAGAATTGAAATTGGAATTTACATACATATACATTCATACATGTAGACATACTTGTGACACAGCGGAATTAGTGGTCAGCATAATTTATTGTCATTTTATTGCCTCAATTTGTTTTTATCATCATTGTTTTGATTTCGATGCCTAAATTGAAATCTTAAGTTTCTAGTCTTTAATAATTATAAATAGTATTTAAGTATTTGAACAGAATTCGACTAAAACATATATACATCAAGCAGTATTTATATAGAATATGATGTATTCAAAGTTTATAGCTTGCAAAAGAATAAGTTCAAATGGAAAATATACAGACAATGAAAACCTTTTAAATAACACAGTTCAATAATTAGAAAAATATTGTAAAATATATTATAAAATTACTTATTTCAATACTTAGAAAATGTTCAGTATCAGAAAATATGGTTCCTCAAGCAGTTTTAGGATATATAATTGTTTAGGTAAAAGTTATGCCAAATATATGTAGAATTTGAAGTATTTTAATGAACACTTCAGTTACTTTTGATTTTTGTTGCTTTTCCTCAGCAACTCTCCTCTTCAATTAAAAAACACAGTTCACACTCAATTCATTATAATATTTATTTATACACTAATTTACTATTTACAATATTTACACATTTTAAAAATAACATTAGCAAAATAACAAAATAATTTTATTAGTAGTTAAATGTTCGCTCAATAACTCTGAGACACTTGATATATTTTGTCCGTAACGTCGGTCTTTTATATCACTGTCCCTATTCCGTCAAGTTCCTTTCGTCCTAAACCCAACCTACTAAAAGTCAATGCCTAACTTGTCAATCTAGGTGATCTCCTCCTACCTTTCCCCTCATTTCCTACATATATATGTTTTGTAGAGTAGATATAGTGAAAAAAGTGATTTATTCCTGACTTGCAGCATTTACGCCCTAGGTGTTTTTAAAGTTGAAAATATTTAAAATACCCGAATCATGGCACAATGAGGTGCAAAGAGACGGTATAAAAGAGAATAATTTGTATGATTGTTGATCGCAAAAATTATAAAACAATTAAAATATGTGGACGAAAAGAAAAATTAAATTGTTTGAAAAAATTAAAACATTTTAAATAGGGTAAATGATACCATATGATAGTAAATACAAAATGTAGGTTACATCGCTTGGCAATTAATAATTGCTGCTGCTTTCTTTAGCGAAATAAAATTTAACAATATATCTCCGTAATATACGAAATTTCTGAAAGCTAGGCATGACAATAAAGATAAAAATACAGTGAAGCCAATTTTGTTTTTCAACATTCACTAAATTTATCTTTTACAAGTCATCTATAACAAGGATAACTATTGAAAACAAAAATAAATTAATTATAATTTTTAATGTTGATTGATCAAATTCGATTTTAAAAAAGGTCAGAAAAGGCTAGATGACACAAAAAATAAAACCAGAAAAAAGCTAAAATTTTTTTTATTTAAAAACTTATTATTTTTTTTATAAATGTAATAAATTTATAGATATGTAAAACATAGAACGGTTGCCAACAAAATGATCCAATGAAAAATCGCCCACAAAATTTTCATACAAATTTGGGTTGTATTTCATGTGAAAGGCTGTTTAATGGTTTAAAGTGATTTTTCGTCATTTTTGAATTATAATTCTTTTCCACATTTGTATGCTATTGTTTAGGTTTCAGCGAAACCGAAATGGATAAGCCACCACGAATGCTAATGAAGGTGCTGGTGTCTAATTATAGTCCACAAACTCTGCTTTGGTACCGCCAAACAGAGACAACAAGGCAATTTATGATTGTAAACTTGTTAATGGTCCTTCGAAACGGATGTCGGCTTACGATACTATGTAACCACATCTTTAACAGCGTTTACGACGTTAGGTTCAACCTCTTTTTTACTTGCCCCAAACGCCTGGCGCTGCTAACTGAGTCCCTCAAAATTGCACCCAGTGCAAGGCGGGCGTCATGTTTAGGTTTCAACGAAACCGAGATGGATAAGACACCACGAATGCTGATGAAGTGTGTAGTGGCACAGAAAATACGCATTCCATTCTGCTGGTGTCTAATTATAGTCCATAAACTCTGCTTTGGTGCCGCCAAACAGAGACAACAAGGCAATTTACGATTGCAAACTTGTTTAGCTATTTTTCGCTTTTATAAGAATTTCTTAATTATATTTATAACTAGTTTCTATGTTAACAAAGTTTATTAAAAAATAAAACTAATAATTAGTTCATAGTTCATAAAATGAGTTGTTATATAATATTTGATTTATAGAATGAAGCGCCGCAGACAAAAATTTTAGTTAAATATAAATAATCTAGATTTTTATTTATTTATTTTTTTTTTTTGTGCGAATTAATACACAAGAAGTTAAATTGGATGAATCATGGTTTAAATACTTAAATTCTAGCCTTTTTAAGGTAATTTTAAAAATCAAAAGAAGCTAGAAAGCTGGAATTCTTAGCTTTCATTTCATTGGGCGACCTGGAGAAATATTTTGAAATATATCTGAGTCCTACTGAAGATCTTAGACAATCTATTTCGGCCTACTAAAAAGGGTTTGAAAAAAAAAAAAAAACATGCACTTTTATAAATAAAATAAATAACATGGGCGTTAGAGTGTGCGAATCATGTTCAACAACTTCCATATAAGGTGAAGTTTTAAATTATGGGTGGGAAAATTCATATTCGTCGAGAAAAATATTCTCACTTGTTTTTCTGTTAGTATTCAGACAAATAAAAAAGTTGGAAATGTGTTGATCTTTTTTAAACTGGCAAAATCGAACAAAAGCTGAGAAAAATACACGTTTGTAAAATCTGTTTTCACTTAGAATCTAAAATTCTTTCTGCTAATTTTCTAAAATATTTATCCGATTTTTCATGTTTATATATTTTATTAATTTTATTAATTTACAAATAATGAACTACAAATGAAGAAATCGTTTTAGAAACACACACATTTTTTTATGTGCTACATATGATATGCTAGCGTAGGTACGTAGGTACTTGTTAGTATGCTGGATTTCTATGTCTAAATGACAAAAGTATTTGTATCAATAAATTAAATAAATAAATAAATTGGTTTTTTGGTTTTCGGTTCCTTGGAAATGAGGCGTCATTATTATTTGCCCACTCTATAAGGAGTGCGATCAAAAAAATCTTAACATATATAAAATTCAATAAATTGGAATCGGTTGATCTTAGAGTTTTGGTTGTTTTTCTTTTTAATTGATAATATACTACAGATCACAGAAAAATATAATTTTTATACTAACGTTCACTACTTTTGAAATCGTAGACCTTTTCTGATAACCCTTCAATTTGAGATTTGATAGTTGCTTCAGTCACTTTTTTTTTAACAGTTTATCCATCTCCTTTTAAAATATTTGATATTTTGGGACACCTCTTCTGTCCTCTTCGATTCTCTTTTCACAAAAGTCTAATTTCTTACCACTGGTCTTAGCTCCGGACAATTTAGAGAATTTACCTCTAATGTTATTGCGTTGGTACCACTACAGAGCTTTCTTACATAGTGACATGATGCCAAATCAGACCAAAAATATGTGGACACATTGTGCTCTCTTATGAAAGGAAAAAGATTTTGTTTGCAAACATTATTTGATGTACTTTTCAGTATTTATATAACCCACTGTAACAAATGACTTGCTTCTTTTGTCGCAACCGCATAAATCTCGCCAAACCAGGAATTCTTTAAGAAATTTCGTCAGCATTTCGATCCAGAACTTATCTTCAATATATCCTCGAGCATCAGCAATATACAAATTTTGACCTGGAAGCTGCGAAAAATATTCCAGTACATACGTTTCGTCGTTCTTTATACAACATGAATATTTTTGTATGGAATTTGATTTTAATTTCCGTGTCCTATTCTTGGCTTCTAAATTTTTTGCAGCATTCCAGTCTGGAACTTTTTTGACTTTATATGTTTTCAACTCCGCATTAGCTTTAACTTTTCGCACCAAATAGTCTAAGCACTGAGCTAACCGGGCTGCTTTTCTACCAGATATAGTTGGAGTTCTTTTCAATATGCTTTCATGGCCTTATTCTATAACTTTTCGTACGTTCTGTTAATGTAACACAAACGAAAACGTTAACAGTAAATTTTGGTATTCTGTAACTTTACTTACGTTTAACATTTATTAAATATGTTAATATTACATTACTTACGTTATGTCACTTTAACAATTTTATATAATTGCCAGTTTAAAAAATTTGAGTTTTCAGATTTGATTCTCTAATAAATTATTTTTAAAACATCCATATATTTAAATGTGGTAACAACATATTTATTTAAGTTGAATGGCAATTGTAATTTGTGTCGAAAATAAAAAAATACATATATTAAAAAATAAAATAAACAAAATTATAAAAAATTTACAAATTCTTCATATTTTTTAATCTACTTTTATTTTGCAATTAATAAACTATACGAAATTGGAAAAATTTACAAACTTTCGATGGATGGATGTACATATGGATCTTATTGTGCAAGATTACTCTTTAATCAAAATTCTTGTTAGTGTATAAAGACTATGTTGTTCATGTTCTCTTCTATACAAATTCAGTCATTTATATCATGGAGCATGAGCTAACTTCTATCCTGCGCATTCTGCGATAATAGTTGTTACTATAGGAAGATTTTTTTGAAGCACATTACACACATACTTCAATAGGGATCGTTCAATTAACTGATTTCATTCTTTCTTTTTCTATAAATATATAAAATATTTGGCAAAAATTGTCTTTAAAATTAAAAAAAGCACAAATTTTCTATAAAAAAAAAAAAAAGAAAATTTGCAAAATTTGTTTATAAAAAGAAAAATTTGGAAATATTTTTTATAAAAGGAAATTTTTGCAAAAATTTTTTATAAAAAAAATATTTCAACATTTTCTATAAAGAAAATCTTCCAAAATTTTTGTAAAACAAATTTTTTCAAGTTTTATTTTTTAAAGAAATATTTGCCAGAATTAACAAAAATTTAAATTCTGCAAAATGTTTCTAAAAAAAGAAAAAAATGTTTTATAAAAAGACATTTTTGCAAAAATTTTCTATAAAAGGAAAAATTCTATAAAGGTCAATTTTGCAAAATAAATAAATTAATAAATTTTGCAAAACTGTTTTATAAAAATTTTGCCAAAAAAAAAAAATTTAGAATTAGAGTTTTCTCTCGTGTATAGACGTGTTTTTACATTGCTCTACTAAAAATAATAATTTCTTAGTGAAGTGCTGTGAAAATAATAGTGTATATAGTTGAAACAAAAGATAAGTAAAAAAAAGCGAATGTACGCTAAACAAATCTAAAGCATTTATACATAAATTAATTATAAAATATTTATATTTTGTGACATTGTTAACTTAATATCTGCATATTAAAATTTAAGAAAGAATACAAAACAAAGTACAACACAAAAAAATATATACAAATATACATTTGTGCTTGTGTGTTAATGAGTTGCTCTAACTCTCTATTAAGTGAGAGGAGACTCAGTACAAATGGTAAAAACGCATACATTGTATTGAGCTCCTTAAACAATAATAATAATTTATATGATACACAAAAGAACAGGAATTATTTAACCGCAAAAACAACAAATGAGAGATCTCCTCTCTCTAGTGCAATTACTAGTGCGCCAAATTGTGTAGAATATAGCACAAAAGAAAATCAGAAATATAAACAAACAACTAGTTTAATGGTTGATGAAAAAAGTAGTACACAATTGAATGACAATTCAAACAATAATTATTATAATATTAACACTGTTAATACCATTAGCGGTAACAAAAGTGATCTGGCAAAAGATAATAGTGGAATAATTTCTCCATCACGGCAATCAATGAAAAATACTGGTGCCATACCAAAGAATAATAATAATTTAGTGAACTCAGGACATAACAAAATTCCAACAGGGATGGACCGTTATATTACCATCACTAAACGTAAGTCCAGCCCTAGGACATTAAAACTTGAACCAAATCCAAAACAACAGAAAAAAAATGAGGTAAGTCAAAATCGGTTCTCGATACTGGATAACCAAGAAAGTGAAGTTGAATCTGCAAAGAGTACCAAAAATTATAAGCCTCCTCCACTCTACTTGCGCGAGCCTACTACTAACGCTCTAGTAAAAAAGTTGTCCCAACTTGTAGGCAAAGAAAATTTCTACGTAGTTTCTCTACGAAAAGGGAATGTTTCTGAAACTAAAATTCAGACATTCACAGAAAAAAACTATAGAATTATAGTTGACTGTTTTGATAGTGAAAAAAGAAACTACTATACATATCAACTAAAGAGCGCAAAAGGCTTATTGGTTGTCATTAAAGGTATTGACAGTTCTGTACCGGCTGATGAGATTAAAGAAGCTCTTGAATCTGAAGGCTATGAAGTGAAGTCCGTTCACAATATAATTAATAAAAATAAGGTACCTCAGCCAATTTTTAGAGTTGAAATATCTTATAATTCTTCCCGATTGAAGAAAAAGAGTGATACACATCCCATATACGGTTTAAGATACCTTCTAAATCGCAAGATAGTTGTGGAAGAACCAATTAAACGCAAAGGTCCCCCACAGTGCTTAAATTGTCAGGAATATGGACACACTAAGTCCTTCTGCAAATTGCCATCAGTTTGTGTTAGATGTGGAGATATCCATAAAAGTCTGGAATGTCCCCATTCAAAAACAGACATCAGTGCAAGAAAGTGTAGCAATTGTGGTCAGAATCACACTGCAAACTACCGTGGTTGCCCTGTGTATATTCAAATTAAAGGGACTTCAAAGGCAAGAAGACCTGTATATGCTCAATATCAGGATTCTAATTTTCCAAGCCTCCCTAATGGACCTACTTCTAGTGCACAACATAGAAGTAACCTGAACACGAATCGGCAATTGTCGTATGCTCATACGGTAAAAGAAGGTTCTACTACACAAATGAAATTAAACGTAGAAGGAAATGCTCAATTTCCAAATACTTTCAATAAGGGTTCAGTAATTCCCAACCAAACTCATAAAAATAATGAAAATAATGCTCCATTATTTTCATATGCTCACGCTTTAAAAGAGGGTTCAGTAATTCCCAACATAAATTCTCAAAGCTCTATTGAGAAACTAATTGAAACCATGAACAGTTTTATGTCAAATATGCAAAATATGTTACAGCAATTAATGCAAAATCAAAGCATGCTCATGCAGATTTTGCTAAGTAAAAAATGAATTCCTTAAGAATATGTTACTGGAATGCTAACGGCCTTAGCCAACATAAACACGAAGTCCAACAATTTTTAACGTTGCAAGATATTGATCTGCTACTGGTATCTGAAACTCACTTTACTCAAAAGAACTGTTTCAGAATAAATGGCTACTATACCTATGACACAAAGCAGCCTAACGGTAGGGCATGCGGAGGGACAGCAATATTAGTTCGTAAAGATATAAAGCATTTTCCAATGCCAGAATACAAAACGGATCATATTCAGGCCACTTCAATAAATATTCCCGATAACAATATAACAATATCCTCTATATATTGTCCTCCAAGATATTCTATTAATCGTAATCAATTTCTTAGACTAGATTCCATATCTTGTGGCCAACCTACTTACTGGCCTACAGACCTCAATAAGGTTCCCGATCTTATCGACTTTGCTGTAATTAGAAATGTAAAACGTGAACGTATATCAGTGATTCCTTCACTTGATCTTTCGTCAGACCATACACCAACGATCCTGACACTGATAAATAGTCCAAGTCACTTTGAAACTCAAAGCTCTTGTTTCCCAAACAAGAAAACAAACTGGTTAAAATACAAAATGTACATAAGCTCCCACTTACCACAAAATATTCCACTGAAAAGCGAAAATGAAATACAATCTGCAGTTAATATCTTCACGGATATCCTGACTAATGCAGCTATATTATCCACACCTTCGCGTTTCTCACGAAGGCCAAAATATATTAAATGTTGCTCAAATGTTGAATCTCTTATTAGGGAAAAAAGGCAACTAAGACGTCAATGGCAAGATTCTCGATCACCAGCCGTCAAAACTAGACTTAATCAATGTATCAAAAGATTACGCTTCGCTCTGAAGAATCAAAAATAATCCAAATTGAAAACATATCTGCAAAACTTAGACTCTACTAAGGAAACTGATTATAGTCTATGGAAGGCGGTGAAAAATATGCAATGCCCTATTGCATATGAGTCTCCCATACGCCTCCAAAATGGCCAATGGGCAAAAAGTTCTAATGAAAAAGTTGAAGCATTCGCTAGTCATTTAGAACACGTTTTCACTCCAAATAATACAGGTTCAACTCTAAGACCTGTTGTAGTTAGCGACCATATTCACTCTCCATTAAAATTCCGGCTCTCTGCCGTGAAATTAGCAGTAAAAGGTCTGAAGGCAGGAAAATCTCCTGGAACGGACAAAATTACCAGCACAATGATTTGTTTCTTGCCAAACTCGGCTCTAAAATTTATTTTATTCATTTTCAATGCCATTTTACGTACTGGCTACTTTCCAAGTACTTGGAAGTTGTCAGAGATAGTAATGATACCCAAACCTGGAAAAGACGTCACTCAAGTAACATCTTACCGTCTAATAAGCTTATTATCAATTTTTTCGAAATTGTTTGAAAAATTGCTCCTTGAGAGCCTATTATTACATCTTAATAATAATAACAGTATACCTAACCATCAGTTTGGTTTTAGGAGAAAACATGGTACTATTGAACAAGTGCATCGAATTACAACTCTCATCAGAAGAGGTTTCGAGAGCAAGCAGTATTGCTCTGCGTTATTTATTGACATATCTCAAGCTTTCGATAAAGTCTGGCACGACGGACTAATACATAAAATGACCACGTTACTTCCACAGAACGTTCATAAGTTACTAAAAAACTATATAATAAATAGATCTTTTCAAATAAGATCGAAAGATGTGATTTCTTCACGCAGAAAAATTTCCGCAGGAGTACCTCAAGGAAGTATTTTAGGGCCTCTTCTTTATATACTATATACGGCAGATATGCCCACGAGACCTACATCATACATCAACTTTTGCAGATGATACTGCTTTTGTAAGTATGCATACAAATCCGGTGATTGCATCCGAAAAACTCCAATCCCATATCACTGAGCTGGAAAAATGGCTATATAAATGGAAGATCAATGTGAATGCTTCGAAATGTGTCCATATAACATTTACCTTACGCAGGGAAAGTTGTCCCCCCATTCGAATAAACAATGTTCAAATACCTGAACAGGATAAAGTAAGGTATCTTGGTATTCACCTAGACCGGCGTTTAACATGGACTTGTCATATAGAATCCAAAGTTACTCAAATAAAACTAAAATCTGCCCAAATTCATTGGTTAATTGGTCCAAAGTCAGCCGTAGACTTGGACTATAAAGTACTGTTATATAAAGCAGTAATAAAACCTATATGGTTATATGGCATACAGCTCTGGGGAACAGCCTCTTCATCAAACATTAAAAAATTACAGAGAAGACAGTCCAAACTCCTAAGAATAATAACAGGTGCACCATGGTACGTCAGAAATAGCAACATCCACAAGGATCTCAATATTCCTACAATTCGTGAGGAGATAAAGAACAGTAGCATCAAATATATGAAAAAATTATCTGAACACCCAAACCCTCTCGCTAGGGATCTGCTAACTTTTGAGGGTCACAGACGCCTAAGAAGAATGGAAACACTGGATCTTGGAAGATAATACTACTAATGAAAACTCTACGTTGGATTTTGCAGTGGCAATATCAACAATAATTTAAGTTTAGGTTAAGATTTTAATACTTATTGTAAATTTCTGAAAAAGAAAGATATTTTGCAAAAATGTTCCATAATAATCTAAATTTTGATAAAAAAATCATTAAAAATTTCCAAAAATTTCCTACAAATTTTGCAAAAATATCAAAAAAAAAAAATGTAGCGATAATTTCAAAAACCATTTTTTTTTTTTTTTTTTATATTTTTGCAATTTTGTTTATAAAAAGAAAATAGGAAAATTTTTTATATTAAGGAAATTTTGCGAAAAAAAAAATAAAATTTTCTATGAAAAGAAGCATTTTTTACTTATTTCATACAACTTACAAAATTTTCTTTTAAAATGTTGCGTAATTTTGCAATAATTAAGAAAACGAAATACTTATCACTTTCAAAATACCTATCGTTGAAATTGACAAGTAAATTCGTTCTTAACATTGTATATACATAGTAACTTTCTATAACCATTACGTATTTTATGTAAATTACAGACTTTCGTTCTGTTAAAGAAAATATTATAGAATACAAATTTCAAAAAATTAATGTTTTCAACGTTAACAGAACGAACATTTGAGTTATAGAATTGGGCTATCACTTTTCTTGGCCTTCCCAATATCATGTGGACCTGTTTTCTTACCGAACCATGTTTTCTATCAATGGTCGAATTCTCCTGATACTGTTTAATAACCTTGGAAACAGTTTGACAGCAGACATTTAGTTCTTTGGCTAATTATTTGTAGGACCAATTTGAATTTTTTTGAAATTTTTAATCATTTATAGCACGTACATCTTTTTCGTCATTCATCAACATGGTTGTCATTAAAAATAACAACTGACATATTTTTCAAAGACAACTAGATCAAAAAAAATTTTAAATATTTCTTCGCAACAAAGTTATCGCACTCCTTAGTACATAAATAAGTAATACAAAATAAGTACTCATAAGCTTATTGGTTCAACCCCATTCAGATACATTTTTTTATATAACTTTTTTTTCCAACATTACACTCTAATGTATATGGTTCAGGTGGAAATCTACATAAAGCTACACTCCGAGAGAATAGATTCGTTGTGTCAAACGAATTTTTTGCCAGTCGAATTTTGTCGGTTCTGTGTGCCATCCATAATTCGGTTGCAATAACTGTATAAATACAATCAAAAGAATGAAATAAGCTGTCACTCTATTGTGAATTAAAATAATACATTTTAATAGCTTTTTTTTTTTACTTTTGCTTTTTTATCGAGAACATAAAGTGAAATAATAATAAAAAATAACGTTCTAAATATTTTTTTTACAGCTTCGTGGACACTAAATACATAAATTGGTTAACTTGACTGGCACAGCTTGACGACCAAAACTATATGATAGTAAATATTATCTATATATGTTTTTAATTAAAATTATATAATTTGATCTATTCAAAAGCTATTAAGCATCATGTTGCTATTTCTTTGTCACCATTTAAATAAATCACTTGAATTCCTGATGAAAAGTATTGGAATGTTAACAATTAGGAGATTTTCCGAGGAATTTAGTATGCTCTCATCGTCACATTAGCTGTTTTGTACAAAACCTTATATTTTCAAATAAAATTATTATCCATAAAAATTTTAAAGTCAAGCCTTAAATGTTGTTCTTCACTCAAATATGCCGTAATTACATTTATTTAAACTTATTTAAAAGTTTTTATGTAAAATTTCAATAAAATATAATTTTATAATAATATAATTAATTTTAAGATGTGAATAAATTTAGAAACGAAATATTTATTCGGTTGAGAATACTGAATTTGGATTTTGATATTATAATAGAATTTTACAATCCTAAATACTAATATTTTCTATTGCGACTATACTTTCTAATTTAAATTCAGTTGTTATTTTAAGTTTTTCAATATAAAGTCAAATAAATATATACATTGGTATATTGAACTAAACTTTCTAACTAAAATTTCATATTTACACACGTTTTCCAAACAATCTTTTTTCTATGTATACATCGCAATTTTTAATTTTTGTTTTAAATACAGCAAATTAAATAAAATAAAGTATAAATCCACAAATAGTTAATATTATTAGTTTTTGTCTTATTTATCTTTTATAATTACCCTAAAGGAAAGAGAACCGGTTAAAAACAAGTCACGTGACAGTTTCTCAGGGGTAGTGGCCGGTCCCAGTTCCGGAACTTTATATGAGATTGTCATTGAGGGGGCTAATTTGCCCCTTGAGACAGGTCACAGGTTAGGTTACAGAACTGGTCCAAGAGGACGTGTTCAGTGTCGATTAATAATAATAATTTGATAAAAAAAATTCCGCAATTGTTTACATTTTAAACATTTTTTTATTATTATTTCTATTAAATTATGTTTGTTTTTATTTTATAATTTTTCGTTAATGTCGATGGAGGCTCTTCGAATCGAATCCATGTTCTTCTGACGTATCTTATGTTTTATAGCCTTCAACGCTAACCACTCAACCACAGATTGTTATTGTGCGCGAGTTGCTAAATGCGCACTTAACAAGCATGTTATAAATTAATTCTCAACTGTTATATAGTGAGTGGATTTGTGTCAACTGGTTCTCCACTGGAAGTTTGGTGACGAGTGAGGTGTCAATTGGTACTCAACTGGTACTAAAGAACCGTTCCATTATTGCAATTGCCACAAATTTCCCGCAGGGTAATTTCAAAGTTTATTTGAGAAAAAAAAGCAATAAAAAAAATTAGATTTTTCATTTAAATTTTAGAAAAAAGCACTTGAAATTTCTATTTTTCATTAAGATTTTAGAAAAGTTTAATTAAAAATTCGAGTTTCCATATAAAATTAAGAAAAATTAATGGAAAACCTCGTTATCTATTTAGAATAATAAACAAATGTATATTAATTTTTATATCAAATTTAGAAAAAAAAAACAATTTAAAGTAAGTTTTTACATTTTAAATTCAGAAAAGATCAATTCATAAATTAAATTCATAAAAGGACAAAGAAAGGAACAATTTAAATTGAGAAGAATTAATTAAAATGTAGAATAATAAAAAAGATTGATTTTAATGATGAAATAATGTATATGTATATGTACAACTTAATTTATGTTACATTTAAGCAAATAAACCTTAGAGATTGCAGCAAATCCACCTGGAGTCGAGGTTTCAATTACATTATATAAAATCATTCCTTAGGCAGATTTCATTCTATATATTATTTCAAGTTCTGAATTTCATATATTTTTTTCTTAATTTTAATTGTATTTTTCTGAATTCTAAATGCAAAACCTTTTTTTTAATTGTTCTTTTCTAAAATTGAAATAAAAAGTTAAAATTTAAATTGTTATTTTGAAAATTGTAAATGGAAAACGTAATTTTCAAGTAATATTTTTTTTAATTTTAAATAAAATGTCTCATTTTCAATTGAACAGTTTTGAAATTATTATGAAAAATGTCAACTTTAATTGTTATTTTCTATAACTAAAAGATACATATTATTTTAATATTTTCTTTTCTGATTTGTAATTGAAAAATCATAATTTAAAATGATATTTTCAAAATTTGAATTGCAAAATCTCAATTTTAATAGTTCTTTTCAGCAACGAAAAACCTGATTCTAATTTTAAATTAAAAATTGTGTAGTTTTTCATTCCATAACACCATTCCCAAAAACATAACTCTATAGCTTCATTCAAAGGCTTTTGTATGAATATAACACTAGTCGACAAAAAAATCCTCTACCATAGACGAATAGTTGGACTTGATGCATTTTGATGTAGTAAACACGAATCTGCTTTCAGTTTTTTTCCATCAGGTCTGAATTTTTTTATGGGCGTGTATAATATTTCGCCCATAGTAAGGTCATTACTCTAGTATATTTCCTCATAACTCAAGAACGGTGAGTACTATTGATAAAGTGATAAACCAAAAGATGCGTACTAAAAATATCTTCAAAACACCACACCATTAATTTTTTTTATGTTCTCAATAGTTTCGAAGTTATTTTGAAATAAGTGTCAAAAAAAAAATCATTTTCATGCAAAATTTTAGATTTTCTTGTTACTAAAATTTCTTTTAATAAATGAAAACATCAAAAATGTTTATCATCTTTATCTTTATGCACAAATCTTGATTTTATTCAGAGTTAAGTAAAAATATCCACGTTACATACAATTGAGTAGAAATACAGTGGTTGCCAAAAAAAATAAAAAAAATATTTTTTCTTGAAACAAAAATAGGTGGACTAGGTGGATTTTGATGAGTTAAACAAGAATCTGCGTTCACTTTTTTTCTATCATGTAGCTGATTCTTATTTAGCACGTTAAATTCCATCTAATCCACCTATTTTTTTTATTTAAGAATTTTTTTTTTTTTGCCGACTAGTGTATTTCCACTTAACTGCAGGTATGCATGGGTATCCTAACTTAACTGTGAATGCAATCAAGATTTGTTCATCAATTTTTATGATGCGTGGCTTTATTTACTCGTAGTTTTGCCAGCTTTGAGGTAAAGGTGATAAACTGAAACATGTTTAATGTTTTCACTTTTAAAAAGAAGTTTTAGTAAAAAAGAAATCTTGAAAATTTTCGGGACACTTATTTCGAAATATCTCTTAAACAATTTATCGGATAAAAATTTGTTAGAAGAACGACGAAAAGCCAATTTTATTTCACATATTTTGGTGTATTATTTGTGTAGATTGTGCTATAGTGAAATATACTCGAGTAATCGGCTTATACGCCATAAAAAAAATCTCGACCTGATGGGAAAAAACTGAAAGCAGTTTCGAGTTTAGCATGCGGAATTTCATCTAGTCCGCATATTTTTTTTTTTTTTTTTTTTTTTTAAGGAGCACAACAAATTTTTTATTGTCGACTAGTGTAATTAAATCTTTATTGAATTAATATTGAATTAAACTCAAATCTTCTTCAAATTGAATAAAAATATTTTTCTTTCATTAAATTTTAATTATTTTGTTCTTTAATATTTACAAAATGAATTAAAAAATATTTTTTATAGCTAATTTGTAATAGATTCGAATGGAAGAAAAAACACTTGATACCGTGACACTGACAACAAATTTTATATTAGACAAAAATAAAATAAATTAAAATGTACATTGTAGAGAGACAACAAATATTTGTGAAAAGTGAAATAGAAACTACAGCTGAAACTTTGAGTAAAAAAAAGTATACATACAGGTAACTCTTTTGAGAAAATGTTCGAGATATGTACATACATATAAATGTAAAAAGAAAAATAATTAAAATCACAATATTTAAAACAATGAATCGTCCTAAAAACTTTTTTGTAACCAAATCATAATATCCCTAATGTCATAATGATTATGGACTTTATGACATAAAAAAGTGTCCACGGATATGTCTGGTATGAAAATTGATACATAAATACCGTGACAAAATTTCTAAATATACATATATGTATGTATATTATACATAGTAATATTTATATTAAGTAACATAATATTAACTCTCTTATATTTAATCTTTATTTACATTTATTGCTTCCTGATTTCTTAATGAGGGACTTTAATTCGTTATTATCATAAAAAATTGCCCGTAAATGGCTTCATATATGTATATGTATATACTAATGTATGTGTACAGACTACTGTTGGCATATATTGACTCGTTAAGATTTTTGGAATAATTCATAATCCTCAATGTAATAAAATGAAATAATAAAGATTTGATGGCGATGATGATGATGACGAAAAAAAAAACAAGATAATAATTTAAATTCAATATTTTTTCATTAATAAACGTGAAATATGGTAAAAGAAATTGCAATATGCGATTAAGGTCTGTTAAAAGAAATTAAAATTTAGTTGGAATCCCAAACCATAAGTAAATTATAATTTTTGTTCTCTACTTTTGTGGCATTTCTTGTTCTAATATTATTATATTTACTAATTTTCTTAATATTTTTTATTCTATTTTCCATAATCATTAGAGTTTGTTATAATATTTTCTTTTTTGTTGTCGTTGTTTTTTTTTTTTTTTTTTTCATTGTTTTAACATTTTTTCCATTGCAAATAAACCGACGTTAAGAAGGATATTCGCACTTGGTTTAATGACCTCTGTGCTTTGTTTCAACTATTACGAATGGTTGGTTATTAAACAACTCTAGAGTATAAAACAGTCTACAAACTACACTCTTTCTGACTTTATCTTACCCTCCATACAGTCACCCACATACACGGGCACCAGTACTAACATTTATGAAATGAAAGCAGAACTTTTTTGGAATGTATTCTTTGACAACAAATTATTTTATTGAAATGATAAACTGCTGCTTTTGTACATATTCATTAAGGTGGCCGCAAAATTAAAAGTATCAATGTTTTCAGCTCGAATAAAAATTTAGAAATCGATTCACAAAATGTTCATCCAGCTAACGAAATGTTCATTATCATTTGGTCCTGTTACCAATGCTTCCAGAAAAAAGATTGATCTTAATCAAATAGAAAATTGGAAAAGAGTATTTCTGAAGAACGATAATGACAGTGTTGATGGTTTTACTACAAATTGTAATTTTCATAAAATAAATAAAATTAAGAAAAACAAAATAACAAAAAATTAGGTTGCCACAACAAATTTGTTTTCTCTGTGTACATTTACTTTAATAATTGCAACCTAATATGTTAAAAAAATGTTCGTTTACATGCCTTATATAAAATTAACAAAAGAAAAAAATCTTCCAACATTATCTATATATTTTTCTTGGAATAAGTAATACATATTATGGTTAGATGAGTATTCGAGTGGTAAAGAATTTTTAAGTTTTATTTTTACTAATTTCATTAAAAAATAATTAAAATAATTTTTCTTCTTAAATTGAAGTTTCACGCATTGTTTCATGAAAAATAATAAATTTTCAAAATTCGTTTCCCAACACAGAAAACATTTCTACATTTCTGAAATGAATTTTAACATAAACTGTATGAATTTATCATACAAATTTATTCCCAAACTTCCTTCATACAAAATAAAATTATTTTCATAAATATTACAAAATTGTACATAACTATAATTTGAGGAATTTTTGCGAAAATCTTAAATAATTTTTGTTGGATTTAATTAAAGAAGCTAAATAAACTAGTTACATACACAAATATTAACAATTAATGCAGTAAAATGTTAATATTGCAGGAAAAATCTGTACAAAAAAATACCTGAAATTATGCATAATTTTAAACCATTGGACAGCACATATATCATTTTCACAAAATAGCTAAAGAATTATCATTTCTCCTACAAAGTGTGGCTAAAAACATTAAATATTAAAAATTTTCCAAAGAAAATTACAAATTTTTTTTTTCAAATTGAAAATATAAATGAAATTTAAAGTAATTTCATTAAAGTTTTGTTTATATTTTCATATAAAATAAAAGTATAAATAAGAAATTTATTATTTTCTTCAAGAATAAAATTCATACAATGTCTTCAACATTTTATAATTATTATGTATTGAAAACGATACAAAAGAATTCATACTATTTATGTAAAAATGTTTTCTGTGAAGGTAATATTTTATATATAAAAAAAAAAAAACAAATGTATTTTTCAAAAAAACTATCGACTCAGGGTTTACTAAAATGATCGTTATGGAATGACATTTTGCAGAAAAGAAACAGCTTAATTATTTTTTCACATCAAGTTCAGGGTTATGATTTGTAATCGCTGGTAAGAAACTGAAGATTTATTTAACATATTTTTCTGTTACTTTTTCTATATTAAGCTCATCATAACAACGCAACGTTTGAGTAATGCTTCTAAAAATGTATCTGGAGGATAAGATGGATCAGTGCTTACAGATGTATGGTATATGAACTCCAGGGGGAATTATGTATCCATGAATTTTTTTATATTTATTTTAATATGTTTTTAATATGAATATAGTCTGATAATTTTCAGTTACATACGTGCATTTATTCCTATACTTACGTCCACCCTATTTAATTTAATTTCATGTATTAATTCTTTTAAGTTGACATCTTAGCAAATATATACTTACACAAGCTTATTATGTAAATGTATTTGTTTTCTTAAGAGTGGCTAGTCATCGTATTTTCCTTGTTGTAAGTTTTAATATACAATATATAGTTTTCATACCACTCAACACTTTTGCCAAGGGTTCTAGTTGCTTGTCTAATTTATTTATTTTTTTCTATTTGTACCCTATACCATAACACTAAGACTATGTGTTCTATTTAATTCCATATGTTTTATCACCTCATTTGTAATTTTTTGTATTTACATCATTTTTACCGTTAAAAAAAGTAATTTTCTTTAAATATAAAGAATTGTATTTAAGTAAAATCTATTGTCCAATTGATGTAGGGTATTAT
Source organism: Protophormia terraenovae (assembly GCA_951394005.1). Lineage (NCBI taxonomy): Eukaryota > Metazoa > Arthropoda > Insecta > Diptera > Calliphoridae > Protophormia > Protophormia terraenovae. Next base: position 69,121,615 of record OX596077.1, read on the forward strand.
ATCGCCAAGGCGAAGTAACATTATTTTACTTATTTGTAATTTAAGCTTGATGGGAGAGCTATTTATTCTGTTTCTTGCTTTTTGGCTGCTTATTGTATGTATTACCTTAGAGATTTTGCATTTTTTTCCCGTTGGTTTTAATGAGCTTTTGCCTCATGAATAATTAAGTTTTTTGCTTAGTTTAGATGAGAATTTCTCTTTATTTTTTAGCTCTTTACTTTGTTCTGTGCTTTTTTATTGCATCATTTTTATTGAAATGTTTGTTGAATATTTAGTGCCAAAATTGAGAAATTTAAGAAGTTAGAAATAGATGATTTAAAAATGTTTATTTATTAATGTTAAACCTTATACCGATTTATGAGTTTAACACTTATGTTGGTTATTTATTTCTGATTAAATATCCTCCAGGTTAAATTTATATTATTTTTTAACTACAAATCTTTTCATAAAAGTATTAAAATGATTATAAATAAATATGTACAAAAATATAATTATCAAGCTTTTGAATGAAATGATTTTTACTATAATCTGACTAAATAATTTTGACTATGATAAATTCTGAAATATTAACTCTTTTAATAATATTCAATTTTAAAACCAAATTTTTATTATACGACTTCACTGTAGAATTTTTTTCACTTAACTCCATTTCATTTTTATATTAAAATTAAATATTTATAAATTGCCAAGTAAATATTTTTTAATTATATAGAATTTCTCTAATAAAATTATTTATAATTCCATACATAATTGTTTTCGATTAAAATACACACATTTTTTGTTTTTGTTTTTTTTTTTTTGCATTTTTATTTAGTTTTCATTGTTGAATTTTATACTAATGTTAAATATTTCAAAAGCTTAATTTCAATAATTTTAACAATTTTATATTTTATAAAAAAAAAAAAACAAATACTTCATGTACATAACGACTAACCGCAGAAAAGCAATAATATTTATATAAATAATATAAAATGAAATTAATTTATGACTCACTTGAGTGCAATTTATTTAAATTGATAAAAAATTTTTTCTTTAACAAACCAAAAACAAAACAAAATATGTTACAATAGAGTTAAAAAAAAAACTTAAACTAGAAACAAAAATAATAATTCACCCCTTAAAATTATATATAAATGAAGGAACTATAAGATTCCGCCCACCAGGGCACCATTTGCATCATATGGTACAACGTATTTACTAGTTACAAAAATGCACACACATACATATACATACAAATACTAACCCATATGCATGACCATCAACAAAGTGGAATGAATGAAGGGATTTTTATGGAAAGATTGTGGTACGAGAGGAAATGAAAATGAATTTCTATGCACAACATTTCAAATATACAGACACGTACATTTCACCATTATTATTATCTTGACACAATAGTAACTGGAAAATAAACAAAAAAAAAAAAAAAACATATGTATGCACTTCAAATGTGTATGTATGTATGTTAAAGAAGAAATAAAAAAAAAAAAAACAACTTAAAATGCAAAAATGTTGCATGTTTTGTATTTGTGTACGATTGTATTTGTGTAATTGTACTTTATGTGCCCTTTAACAAATGGAACACAAAAAGAAAATGTGAGGTAGCGAGAGGAAACAACCTGCTACATTAACACATTGACGAATTCATTGGCCACTAAGAACTTGTCCGTTCTATTACAAGTATAAAAATTTTAAACTCTGGTTAGTTATATGGGCAGCTAAAAATCAAATAGTGTTAAATTTAAAACTTGATAACAGGACATTTAATAATTTCAAAGCACAAAAATTCAAAAGAAATAAAATATTTCAATTGTTCGTATTTCATATTGGTCTATTTTTTGACCATTACTTAACTATTGAAACAAAGCCACAGATCACACCAACAAATTAAAATTCACAACTACTTACTTAGTTTGAAGCAAACGATGTAGCAAGTGGATATTTTGCAACTACTAAATTTAAAATTGCAGTGCAACAACAAGTATGAGATGAATATGAAATTGTACAAGTGAATATGTGACTACTTACATATTTATGAGTGATATTCACCAGTATGTCAACATACAACAGTTTCACATACAGTTTAAAATTTGTAACTTAACTAACCTACAACCAGGTACATTAGGGATATAACTTTTAGCACATAAAATTTCATAAAGTTTTTGTAAATCGTAACACTTTTGTTGATTTTTTACATGCACAAACATTTGCTTTAAAATTACTTCTTGTAATTGAGGTTTTAGTTAAAATGAAAATTAAATACAAATTAATATAAAATCTATAAAAAATGTTATTGTTTAAAAAAAAATATGAAAAACTTTTAGCTTAATTACAAGAAAATGTAGTTAAACAATTTAAAAATATTTATGATTTGAAAAGATAACCTCATTTGACAATTTTACTATCTGTCGATATTTTGTCACTAGAAATTAAGAGATCAGGTACTATATCGAAATTTAGATTATATAACTCTAAATTATTTTCTTATTTCGTGTTGTACCTACTTAATTTTAATTTATTTACATTCAAATACATATAATACATATTAAATTACAAAAACATCTCATAAATTCAGTATAGCACACGTTTAAGTATCTAACATGATGTTGCAACTAAATACGAATAGTTTGCAAAAAATATAAACATATTATGTACTTATATATTTTATTGCTAGCAATATACATACAACCATATTTACATAAATGTTTGCATACTTATGTCCTTTAGAAAAACTGTTAGGACAATAAGTTACAAAACCGCAGAGTTGATGTCGCAATGTTACATGTTGTGGTTTCAGCTGTAATCGTAATTTTTTGTTTGCATGTATTGTTTTCTAAAAAAAGTTGTTTCATTTTATTCTTTTGGGATCCAAAGTGAATGTTTTAAAAAAATTAAAACATAAAACACAAAAAAAAAATAGAAAAAAGTTAAGATGCTAAGACGAATGTAAATTTATGCGACGTACATACATACATACATACATACATATATATATATAAAAATTATTGTATATAAAATTAATGCGTAAATGCAATATGATGGATTCTATTTTGGCCTAGGGTTAGCGTAGTTTGATAAAGTTGTGTAATAAAAATATATTTAGATATAATTTTTTCATCATGATGAATTATGTTATATTTGATTTAGAGAATTATAAGCTGCAGGCGACAATTTTTATTAAATAAAAAAAGGCTAAAAGCTAAATAAAAGGCTAGACATAGCCTTAAAAATGCTAAACTGGCAACACTGCTGAGAAGAGAAAATAGATCCTAAACGAAAAAAGAGATGATGTTCAGCTTTCAGTTTTCCCCATCCCATGATATCTAATATCTATTCTTTATCCTCTTAAAAGTTTCGGAATTATTTAGATTTTAGTGTACGAAAAAAATTTCAAGTTAACTTGATGATTTGTTACTAAAATTTCTCTTGAAGAAATGAAAACATCAAAAATGTTTTAGTTTATCTAAAAGCTGGCAATGCTACGAGTAAAATAAGACATATATCTTCAAAATTGATGCACAAATCTTTATTTTATTCACAGTTAACTGAAAATACCCATGTATACCTGCAAATGCCTAAAATCGGAGTCATAGTAGTGATTAAAATTACATCTGATAATGAAAACAAATTGAAGAACTTTTTAACAGATGTTGATTTATTTTTACCTAGAATCAATTAATTTTCCAAAATATTAATTTCAAATAAATCACCATTTTTCTCAATTTCACCCCTCTGAGCGGCGTAAAAACTCCTAAAATAAATACAAAGTTTGTAGAATTTATAAACAAAAATGCAATTTCTTAATCTCAAAAATGATGACGTTATAAAATCTTTTTAAAACGGATTGATCTAAAAAATTTCTGTTCATATTTCTTTAGTTTAAGCCTAAAATAATTTTCAATTTAAAAGAATCCATCGTGTAGAATTTGAAAAGAATGCTAAACGTTCATAAAATAATATCATGAAAATTACTAGAGTAAAAATTCCTGCAGGTTTTGTGTTTTTACCCATATATTTTTAAAGACGACAGAATTTTACGAACTAATGTACAATATCATATCTCCACTTAGTGAGAAGTTTACCGGCCGTAAGTATCTTAAATTAAAGCTAATGCTATTCTAAAAATTTCTAAAGTAAGGAAGGTTGAAGCAAAAAACAAAACAATATTACACATATTTTACTTTTTTTAATAAGAAAAAATAAGAAATTTTTAATTAAATAAAAATAAGATTATCTCTGAATAGAATAGTTTATACATATTGGTTTTTATATACATATGTAGGTCAATATATGTTTGTTAAAGATTATCTTTAATTACTCTATTGTCATGCAATTGCATGCATAAATGTATTGAAGAATATTTATGTAAATTTTATTTTAAAGTAAATTAGATTATTTTTGTGTTTAAGACTTTGCTTCGTACTTCTTTAATTATTATAATGCACAATTTGATTTCATTTAATTCTAAGCAAAATAATAAAATAATAATTTTTAATCTTTTTATGCACATGAATGTCTATAAAGAATAATTTATTTTTATTTATTAAATACTTAAATATTTATCTAATATTTCAAAAATACACATACACACATATACATATGTATATGTATATTTAAAAGGCGTAATACAAAATTCAACATTTTCATTGTTACAAATTGTTTTTTAATCCAACTTAAAATATTGGAAATTTTCATTAACACACTTAAACAAAAACTAAAATACTTACTTTCTTTTGTCCACTAAAGACACACTACTGATATTAATTTGAACATTATTGATAATATTGCGTATTTAGTAGGGTGATCGACGCGGTTTTCCAACCGGTTTTAAAACCGGTTTTTTCAGTCAAAATGCTGTCGGTTTTTTTAAAATGTTCATTTTTCGAATGTCGAATAGACCGGTTTTTTTAAACACAAAAAACCGGTTTCAAAAATAGCATTTTATTTCAGAAAACATGTACTAAATAGTGATAGTGATATTTGAAAATTTAGGAATAATTTTTTAAATATTCATAAAGACTAATTTCTTGTTTTTAAAATATAGTTTATTCTGTAATATTAAATAAATAAATAATTAATAATTATGGTGTATGACCCAATTTAATTTTTTTGATCCAATATTTCCTTTATTTTTTAAAGGTGTTGTGTTAAAAAAGTTTCACCTGTAGATTCGTTTCAATTGAGACTTAATTAATATACTATCTCCATATTAAGCCATGGTTTCTGTTTATGCTAACTAAAATTTAGATGTTTTTTTTTACAATTTTGAAACATAATTATCTTTTAGTCATCTAGATATATAATTTGCTTAGCATTTTTTCTCTTTCCAGAGCCTTCTGAAGATACCAAACGACGTAGAAAATTAAAATTTGGCTTAATTATAAAACTTTTTGTCCAACAAATCCTAATGGAGCCATATTTTGAAATTTTTATCAGGGAGTGGATATAAAAGGATTTATGTGTCTTTTTCTAAGAATTTTTTCTCTTTCCAGAGCTTTCTAAAGCTCCCAGAAGACATAGAAAATTAAAATTCAGCTTTATAATTATAACCCTATTCGTCCTACAAATACTAACGGAGCCAGATTTTGAAATCTCTATCAGGGAGCGAAAATACGTGGATCTATATATATGGATTTAAATATATCTTTCCTAAGCAATGTTTCCTTTCCAGAGCTTTCTGAAGTTCCCAGACGACGTAAGAAACTAAAAATCGGCATACTTATAAAACTATTCGTTCAACAAATTCTAACAGTGCCAGATGTTTCTATCAGGGAGCAAAAAGTCTGTTTTGGTATTAAGAACTTTTTAGTTGCTATACTTATTGTTTGCTTTCCAAATCCTATAAAAAACTGATTCTGTATTTCGACCAGGGAGCGCATTTACGACGATTTTGTTTATTTTGAAAGGTTTACGAATTTAAAACTTTAATCAATATAATTCCAATATATTTGAACGGCTTCAAATAATTGACTTCGATTAGGAAGAGAAAGGTGTCTAAATGTTGTTCATATTTTTTTCTTTTAATTTTCGGATTTGTTTGTGCATATTTTCATTATTATATTATTTTTCCTGACATTGTTAGGCTTTTACGCTTGTATTTAATAAATTTTAACTTAATTATAAGAATTGATTTTTTTAAGAAATGTAGTCTTTTGATATAAATATTAACTTTTTCAAAAAACCGGTTAACCGGTTTTTTCTGAATTTCAAAAAGTGCAACCGGTTTTTTTAAAGTACCAACTATTCGAACTATTCGAAAATCGGTTTCTCAAAAAAGTCGAATAATCGATCACCCTAGTATTTAGTTTATATAATTTAGTTAAATAAATTTAAGGTTATTGTGAAATATTGGACTAGATCATTGATAGGCCCAAAGAGTGCACATATACTAAATACATTGGCCAACTTAGAACTGATTTTTATAATTTTGTTGAGAGATTTGTCGTCTGTTTATTTCAAATGTTTACATTTTCATGTTGTGTATGTAAAAAGTCTCTGCCAATGAGGGATATGATATGATACATTTATATAAAATTCATTTGAGCCGAAGAATTTCATTAAAATATACCTATATCCAAGGCATATACGAGCGATAAACAACTATTCTGGGAAGACAATTGTATGGGGATAGGTGAAATATATGAATAATGAATAATAACCAATTTCAATAGGCTTTGTTATTGTACCACAGTAATTGTTTGTGTCAAATTTCTTCAATATATCTTAAAAATTCGGCCAGCAACATCAGCACAAAAACATAATTGACGTATTTTGAGCCAATTATGATTGTGGTGTAGGGTATAATTACATTTAATTTGAATTTTTTAACATTTGTTATACAAAAATACATAGAACTAGTTATTGATGTAAATTTTTTGCTGGATAATTACTTAAACAATTTAGCTAGAATACCTAACAAAAAAATTAAAAATAAGATCTTTTTTGCTGGGTGTATATTAGGGAGATCGAACCGGCTTTATTCGACCACATTTAACCAGTTCTTTGGAAAATATCGGGTCGGTTTTTTTAAAACGTTAGCTTTTCGAATGTCGAAAAAACCGGGTTTTTTTGCGTCGAATACTCGGTTTTTATTTTCTTTATAAACTTTGCCCAAAAAAGTAATATATTTTCAAAATTATTTTTAAGTACAATTGCATCATAATCAATAGCTTTTAAACTAGAAAAATGTTTGTAGTAACTTGTAGTAAGACTTCGGTAGAACTAATCATTAATTTTTCTTATATAATGGTTTCACAATATGAAAAGTAAATAAAAAATATGCATTTTCTTATCTAAGAAACATTTAATATCTTAAAACGGGAAAATATTATAGGAAAATATAATAAGAAACCTCATGATTAAATTATTTGGCGGATAATAAGGCATGTATGTAAAAAAATATTAAATTAATTAATGAGAAAATATAAATATTTTTTAATAAAAAAAAAACATTATTTTAATGTATGAAAAAGATAACTTTGATCTTTTAATAAAAAAACATGAAACTGAATTCGTCCTTATTCCAAAATATATATTTGTACCAAATTTCATTAAGGTCTTCAATGATTTTGATTAGAACGGAATACTTTAAAGTGGTGATCCGAAGATTTTTTGTGCGTTACAATTATAAACACAAATTCATAATATCCTAACCACATATGGTGGTGTATGATGTTTCTAACAATTGATCATCAAATTGTAGTAACCACATTAGATGGATACTCTACATTCTAATCTTACTCTAAGTTCTAATCTTAACAGAAAATCATGATTTGTTTGTTTATAAAACCGATTAACCGGTTTTATAAAATGACGAATATTCAAACTATTCGAAACCCGGTTTCGCAAAACAAAATATGGGAAAAAAAAAAAAATATTATTATTTTATTTTTTTTTTATGGTTTGCATCGCTTTGCAAAAAGAAAAAGCAATACTTCAACATTAATTAACACTATTTTCAGATTATATTACTCAAAAATCTATTTTGAAGAAGATTTTATAACCTCATAATTTTTGAGATTACGAAAAGATTATGTTAATAGTGAAATTGTTTCTATATCCTTGGTAAGTGGTATTTTTGGTCTCGCAACAGCTTAAGAATTATTACAAAAAAATGCCATAAAAAATACGAAATATTTATTTCAATTTGTATAATTCAGTTTATAATAAAACAGAAAAATCGCTAATTGCGTACAAAAATCATTCGAAATTAATGAAATTTGGCAAGAATATTAACATTAAACCTGGTAATGCAAATACCGAGTTTTAGCTTGTTTTTCGCGATGGTTATCTCAAAAATAAAATCATTTTATTTTTTTAAAAATAAGAATATCTTCCAAAATATATATATATATATATATATACGAGGGTTGCCTTTTATATTTTGCGAAAAATATATAAAACGATAATATGTATTTCTAAAGTTACCAGTATTGTTTTCTAGAATAGTATTCATGATAATAATTACCTTTCCCGATCCCAAAAATTAAGGCAGTGTTTTCACTTTGATTGAAGCCCCTCAAAAATACGTATTATTATTAGAGTATGCTATGTTTCAGGTGTCGAAACAAGTTGGTCAAACACTTTGTTTTGATAATGGGTAATGAAATGAACTTATTGGATGTTAGAGTAGGGTTGGATGGTGGCTTACATAACAATTCAATATTAATGAATAATATTGGCGTTTTTTTTTTTTTAATAATGTGTAAGAGCTAGAATTATTGTAGCAGAGAATGATCTGGATGCGAATGTTAAATTTTTTTACTTCATGGAAGATTTTTTGATAAAAAATTATTGCAAACCATTCACAACTGAGAGTTCTTTAATACTCCAAATGTACTGTGGAAAAGTGTACGGAAATCCGTGGTAATACGTAAATGATTGATTTCAAATGCTTCAAGCATGTGCAACTTTTGTGGGGTTGGGAAAACTTTAAAGGTGTAATACTGTTGACTAATCTCTTGCTTCAGTCTCATAAACACGATTCGAAAAACATAGACCTTATTTGTTTATGGTTTCCCTGCAAAATTCAACGCTCGTCCTTTTTTTATGATTGTTAAATTATATGAGGTTAAATAAGAAACTGCTCTGGACTGCTCAAATATTTAGGAGATATTCAATATCCCAGCAAAAAATGGTGCTTACTTGGAAACAATAACATTGCTTACATAAGCGATATTTTGGTTATTTAATTAAATAAAGCTTCAAAAATGTAATACAGTAAGTTATGGAATCTGCACAAAAAACACTATTCCTTACCATAGTGCTCCGGAGAAGAAAAAATCACATTCTAATGCTTCTAGGCGGCTCATTTCGAACAAAAATCATGCAATATTATTAAAGTTAACCAATATATTGTTTTTCAATTAATTTACATAGCAAGTTGTAAAATATATTAGCATGAAAATTGTTTATTTCAAAATTAAATATTTTGATGAAGTCGATTTTTTAATTAAATTTAGCAAACAGAAATATCCCTCGTATAAAAAAATTTTCTGAGTACACAAGCCATCAAAAACTTCATATTTTACGACTCCGGTATCAGATTTTAAGTTGCATAGTTTTGCCGTTTCGCAAAATATAAAATGCACACCTTCTACGTTACGACGTTTGTTGAGATGTCTAATTAAAGTTAATAAAATTACCTTTAAAATTATACCTAAAACATGTTTTTATGTTGAATTATATTCGGGAATAGTCGCGAACTAAATTTCGCTATCACGTATTTAAAAAAATGTTATTTTAAAATTCGTGAAAAACATATATGAAAACGATAAAATCATTCTATATATTCTCTGTAAGTATCTTGCTGGCACTCTCAATAGTTTTAGTGTTGAGAAAAATAATTCTTATTATACGTCATGTTTAAGGTAATTTTTATCAATTAATTTTATATCATAAATACTTTAAAAGATATTTATAATTTTGTGTATACAACTTTGTAAATAATTTTAAGCAAATTTTTTATACTCTGCGCCACAGGTGTAAAGGGTATATATAAGTTTGTCATTCCGTTTGTAATTTCGGGATCCTTGTAAGAAATGATGACGAAAGGACTATGTCCGTCCGTGTGTCGGTTGAAATGCGTTTATGAAGCCCACCGATAACTGGCATACATTATATTTATATCAAACGATCGGAAATCCTTTCGAGAATTTTGCTATTGAAATTCATATTTTTTATATTTTTTTAATCATATATCCGCAATGTATGAACAGATATACATTGCGGAGATATTCTTAAAAAATATAAATTCACACACAAACATGTGTATTAAGCATTGTAATGACTATTAGTGATGTTGTTGTTTTTTGCCAAAAATCTTTTAATTCTTTAAAAAACTTAAATTTTTAATGGGTTAAAACTAAAATACATACTTCTAACAGTTTGATTATATTGACTTTTTCGATTTACTACACATATGTATATAAAAGGTATTCCAAGAGCTCTTCTAGCACCCATTATATTTTTTAGTGTCAACTTCAAAAGATTTTTTTTTTTTTTTTGTGTTTGCAATCACATTAACAAGTTTGTAATGAACATTCGTGCATGCATACATGAGACTAGTTATGGTCGTGTATGTCCTCAAGTATATAGCATCCAAACTTAAGAATCTTAGTATTCCTGTAACGACAGAAACAAGAACATTAATTGTAATGTTCAAATAAAAAAATAAAAAAATGCAATGAAGGCAAGAAAGACAAGAAAAATTAAAATCTGTGTTATGGAGACAGTAAAGTTAAAACAATTAATAGCAAGTTTTTGTTTTTCTTCCTTCAGAACATTTTTTCCATTAAGTATTATTATTTCTTAAGATTCTTATTTCCTTTTGATTTTTACTCAACATTTCTCTTATTCATTTTCATCTTAAGTTATAACGAGAATAACAACAAAGACTCATTAGAATAGTGAAAATGGTAAAAAAAAGTGGAGAGTAATTAAAAATTAATTAAGTCGGCAAAAAGCCAATATTATGATACGAAACTGCACAAAAAAAACAACACTTTTGCACAGCTTTGTAAGTGAAACTATAACGAAAATGCTTTTGGCTATTTAATATTTAACTTGATTAAACTTAAATTTTAGTTCAACTTAAAAGTTGTGACACTTTTCACTGGTGTTTCCTTCCTAAAGGTATCAAAATTACTTAAATAAATTAATTTTAATTTTCAAAGAAATGTTTTTAAGGTAAATGGCGCCAGAAATAGAGCAACTTTAATTCATATAATTTTTACTTTTTATGCCAATGCCAATGTATTTTTTTATAAATAATTATTTAAGTTAAAATTGTAAATAAATGAATATCATGTGTACTGTTGGAATCTAATCAATTGTATTCATCTTCTGTGAATCTTTGAATTTCATTTTGTTGTTGCATTGCATAAAATTTACATACAAAATATTCTATTAAAATCTGTTTAGATTTCTCAGAAAAATCAATCAATAAGATAAAAAAAAATGCAGACACGCACATACTTAGAAACATGTAATATTATGTAAATAGCATGAAAATTATAAGAATTCAGTAAAAATTGTTTTATGGCTGAAGCAAATATTTACGCTGATAATAATAAAACTTGTGAAAAAATAGATTTAAAACTTTTGTAAAAACAAAGGAAAAAATAATGAAATATTTTCAATCTAAACTCAGCATATGTTTTAGAAAATTAACAAATAATTATTTTAACAACAAGTCCTTATTTTCATTTGACTATTAGAACAATTTAAAAAACAAGCATATTAAATTACAATATTATATAATCGAAACACGTGTAATAGTAGGAAGCATATGGTGTAAATTAAATGTATTATCATTATTTTGGTTTTTTAGTAAAATTACTTTAGATGATTAACATAATTTCCAAAAAGTTTAAAATTTTCCATTCTGCTCTATCGATCAATCATATTGAAAAATGGGTTAAAAGTTTTTATTGTTTTTTTTTTATGTTTGAGAACATTAAGTTTTATAGTAAATAATTTGAGCAAAGAAATTGGAAGATTTTAGCACAAGTTTATAACAAAAGGGTCTACTGGATAAAGAAATTTAATAAGTAAATTAAAATTTCAAATGCCATTTTTTTCTTCAATGTTGCTTTAAACATTTGGAAATTAGTTTTTCAACATAAAACTTATGTACGCTCATCAAAAAATAATAATTTACTTAATATCAATTTGATTTAGTGGCTTTTGGTGCACTTGTGGTTAACTGTATTCAATTTATTATGAAAAATTTAATTCAGAAGTTAGTGGTCATACCGTTTGCAGTAATGATTTTTATTTCCTCTTACTGCAACATAAAATTTGATATTGCATGAACTATAAAATCAATTATATATGCAAATTGGAAAAAAAAAAGAAAAGAAAAACATTTGCACATTTCGCAAAAATATTATGATAAAATAACATTTTTTTAACGTTAGATGCATTAAAACGGAAATCAAACTTTTTCTATTTTTCTAGAGTTTCTTTTATTGGACAAAAAATAATAATAAAATTGCAAATGAAACGATTTATTTTTTCTTTTTTTAACTCAAAATTTTATGAAATGAAAAGTAAATGATTTTTTTCTTCACCTTTTTTTATTTGCAGTCCAAATTTTGTAAAAAGACGTTAGAATGAAATACAACTTTACAAATGCAACGGAAGGAAAGCAACCAAAGAATGAACAACTACTAAACAAGTGAATAGAGGAAGGAAATCACAACCCAAACAAATACTGCGATAAATAATAAAAAAAAAAAGAAAACACACACACAGAAAAAAAAATATAAAACTATATATTGAGCAGAAAACGAAAAGTATTAAATTCACGATTGTACAAAGTTTTCTAAATCATTCGTCTACAAAATTTTCAAATTGCAAAAGCAAACATTAAATTGAAAAATAAAAAAATAAAAATTCCATAATTTTATGGAGTCCTTAGGTCCACATTGGCATGCATTAAAAGCAAAATTATTTTCTACAATTCACTATCAAATACCATTCATTCATCATTTGGTACAACAAAGGCCAACATCACACACAAAGTTCTACTACGAAAAAAACAAAACACCAACAACAACTGCAAAGTAAGGAAACTAAATAAAAAGTGTAAAAGATCACAAATAAAGAAAATGAAAAATGATGCAGTGTAATATGATTATGGCAAACGACCATATTCCCATAATAGAAAAACATTACTTGGACCAATAACAATAAGTTTCATACAACAACACAACATTAAAAAAAAAAAAAAGTAACAATACAACAACAGCAACATAAAGCATTAGAAGTGAGCGAGAGAGGGAGAGAGAACAAAAAATAACGTTATAAAATATAAGCAACATAATAAAATTAATTTTTATTGTCGTTACAAAACAACACTACAACAATAAAATTTTTTCAACATTCACCCTGAGAACGAGAAACGGCAGCAGGAGCATCATCATCAGAGCAAGAACAACACTCAAGGCTGACATCTTCCAAGTTTCATTTATCATTTGTGCAACAACTCAACAAACAAAACAGAAAACACTATTGTTACATCAGTACTTTTTTGTATACAATTGTAATTTTTATTTGAATTTGTATTTTTTTGTTATCCATAGTTTTACTTTATATTTAAATAAACATTAACCTTAATCAAATCAAAAAAAATAAAAAATAATAATAATAAATACAAAGTCAGCCAGTATATACTCCAACAATAATAACAAAATCAACAACGAAAGCATAATAATAGCTAAAAAATTCATTGGCATACATCATTAGGACGAATGTTGTTAAGTGTGTGACAGCGAGCAGCATCATCACCTCCAACACCTACTTCCAAACTATACCAATAAGATTGGTTTTGTAGCAGGAAGTACAATTGGTGGATCTACTACAAATGTTCCCAATACTAATGCCAATGCATATGCTAGAGATACGTATCATTCTACTTTGCCTGCCATCAATTTTACTGGCGACAACACTGGAACCAGGTAAGCGACATATTCGTTATTTAACCTGAATTTTTAAATTATTCAAAATAAAACTTTTTAGTATAAACTTATTAGTTAGAGATATTGCAGATTTTATACAAAATACAAATAACAAATCCTTTATTTAGATTCCTGACAGGAATTGTTATTTGTTCACTGAAGTAAAAATCCATTTGTTTAGGGGAAATAGTCTACACAATTTTTAAGTGAAAATGTAATAATTCCAGTTTAACCCAGCAAAAACTTGGCAATGACATGTACAACATTCCGTCTACATTACACAGAAGTAGATTAGTGACTGCTCATTTATATGTAACTCAGTATGTAATTAATTATAATAAGATTTTTAAAAATACTACTTTTTATTCAGTTTACCAAATCATATATTAAAAGAGGGGATACATATGTGACAAGACAAAATAGTTTTTATAATATTAAAATTATTTGTTATTGTTAAGTTTTTGAAATTAAAATGTATAAAATCTTTCTAGTTTAAAATTAATATAAAACAAGCGCGAATGTTATATTCGGCTCGGCCGAATCTATATAAACACCATCAACTTCTTCAAATTTTTCGTTATATGGGAGATGGGCGGTAAAGTGGGCGCACCACGCCCATTTTTCGTTTCCGAGTTTATAGCGACCACCGAACTATCCGTACAAAATTTCGTTGTCGTACATGCTTTTTTCTAAGAGATATCAACAGGAAAGTATGAAATATACCTACAACGGACACCCTGTGTTTCTTGTTTTTAGCCTATAACTTTTGTGTTTATTAACCGATTTTTCAATACCAAACAAACCTTATATAAGATAAATATTTGGGCCAAATTTCGTCGCCCTACGTTGTCCCGTTCGAGCCCTATCCTGCTTTCAACAGACAGACGGAAGGACATAGCTAAATCAACTCAGAATCAAACCAGGACCCAGAAAATATATACTTTATAGGGTCCTAAATGATTCCTTCGACATGTTACTATCTTTTTGATGGTGGGTATAAAAAAACAGCTTTTTATATCCTAAAATTTTACTGTTTATTGGTAGTAACCTAAAACGCAACAAGTTCCTCATGTTTTTATAGTAGTAATACTTTGAATTCAAAGCTTGAAAGTAATTAGTTTTTATAATGACATAAGTTAAGTAGTTGTCTCTAATGTTATAACCGTGTTAAAATAATGGTTTATTCAGTTAATGTGTAAATAGTGAAAAGCCATTATTTTAGCTTCTTAACTGATTACCTGGCAACAAAATTTTTTATTGGCAAATAAGGAACTTAAAAATAATATTGAGAAAATTTGTTGAGAAACAAAATTAAGATTTTCAATTTTATATTGAGAAAATGTCAATTATCATTTAGAATTTCAAGTAATTATTTAGAAATTTATATAGAATAAATTCCAAATGAAACTGAGAATTTCCAAATAATATTGGGAAAAATCAAAATGAGATGGACAATTTGATATTGACAAATTTCCAAATGAAATTCAGAATTTCTACTTAATATCAAGAAAATTCCATATGAAGATGGAAAAAATTCTAATGAATTTTTAGAAGTTAGTACGTAGAAAAATCCTTTAGAAAAACAGTTAAGTAAAATCAGACGATAATTCCAAATTTTTATATATATTTTTGTTTTTATTTTTCATTTTATTTTATTTTTTAGGAAAAGCTTATAATTGACTCCCTTATTTTGTAAATCCCTTCACCTCACTTTTAAAAAATTTCCATACAAATTTTTGAAAAGCAAAAAAAAATTTACATGAACAATTTTTCAATTTTGTGAGGGCAAGTGTTTTACAAAATTAGGCCCTTAATTTTTTATGCAGAACATAATACAATATATTGATACATATGAAAATCAAATGCTTTTTAATAATACCAAAGAAATTAAAAATATAATTTGTATTTTCATGAGTATTTTTTCATAATCAGACACGTACAATTGTATTATGATATTCGAATTTTCGACAAATCTTAATACAAAATATTACCGTATAGAAATACCTTTAGATATATTTGAATAGCATATTGAAATTCTTAAGTTTATTTAAAATTTTATCAATTAAAATTATCAATTTCAATTGAAATTTTTCAATATTCTAAATATTATCTTAAAATTCTTAATCTCAATTAGAATTTTGGTGTAGAAATGGTGTACTTAAAGTTTTAGCATAATATGTGTAAATTTATTATAAAAATTTTACACTTTTTCCGTTTAGTTTTCACTAATATAAGTCGATTTCTGTGTGTTACCCATACATTACTGAAAAATATACTTTTTCAGAACGTTACTCGCGTTATATATCAATAAACAGTTAAAAACTAAATTTCAAATTCAATAATAAAATTCATAAAGTCAATAATTTTTTTTTACCGAAAGAGAACAAAAACTCTTATTCGTAAATTGTTTATTGAAAAAATTTAAAAATTGTCTCTATTAAAATAATATATTATTTTTAAAATGTAATATTTGAAACTCTATAAAAATTTCAAACAATTAAATTGTTGGGATTTAAAAAATTATCCAAACAAATAATTTTATTGAAGCAATTTTTTTTTATCAAAAATGACTAATTCAAGTAATTTAAATTATGAGATTTATGACAGATTTAATTAAAAAAAAAAAAAATTATAAATAAATAATTTTAATGAGATACATCAAATTTCACCAGTTGTTTCACAATGGACCGACACCTATAAAATTGAATAGAGTTAATTAATGTTATAAATGTACTAAATATTTATATACTTAAGACATACGCTGAAAACTTACCGGAAAACCTTTGTATATACGGACAGATTCAATTGTGTAATTAATTTCACTTTGCGACCGATACTTTGGTCCTAAACTAGAAAGGCGTACGGACATCACTAGATTAAGTAAGAAATTCTTTCCCAGTCAAATGCTGCTCTTTACGTTGAGAGTGCGACAAATTTACCGTGCGTTAGAATGATTGCGAAAGACATTGCAAACCATATAGTGTTTTTAAATAACTGAATAATTGTTACTTACCTTGTGAAATAGAAGATATCGTGAAGGGGCGTGGTTCGCAGAACTATTGACTCAAAAATTTCTTCAAACGGAAGGGACCTAAAGTCAATTAACTGCCAAAAATTCCTGTTAGACCCCCTAGAAAAACAATAATAATATATGTCGTATTTAGATAACCTTCAACCAATTAATATATAGTACATAAGTAGCTTACCTCTTAATGTCCATAAAAAATTGTACAGAAATTATTTTAATAAATATATTTTCCTTATATTTATTTGTTGTCAAAATTTATTATAAAGTTTTTAATTTTCATTTGGCTTTCAAAATGTTTTCAACCATAAATATACATTATTAAAATCAAATAATTTTGTAATAAAATTTAAATTTTTACCAAATCATTATTTATTAAAAAAAAAAATTTAGACATAATTTTTTTTTTTATATTTTTACTGAACTTGTCAAAATGCAGAAAATTGTATTTGTTTTTTAAATTGAGTTTAAAAATATTTGCAACCAACAAAATAAAATATTAAAACCAAATAATATATTTTATTAAATTTAATTTAAATCCAAATAATGATTTGTTTAGAAATAGCTTAACAGTTATTTTACTGATGCAAAATCATAACACGGATGGTCAGGTTGGTCAAATTGGCCCTTTTTGATGTTATCACTCAAATATCTCTATTAGTAGTCACACTACCACGTAACTTATAACACAAAAAAGTGGTACACATTGTTAACTCTAGCTATTGCAAAATTTACAAGACACTGGGTTAAGCACCAAGTATTTATGTACAACCTGCTAATATAATAACACAGTATTAAAATCATTGATTTACAGCTCGTTTAATGCTGGGTTGGCTAAAGTAAATACATACTTAGAAAATTATTCCTTATAAATGGGTTCAAGTCTACCAGAAAGAAATGTGATTTGATATTTTCTTTTTAATTTCATTCCACAAAAAAATACTATTTGCAGAACAAAATGTAATTTTTCCATTATTTTTATTACAGAGGACTAATTTTTCTTAAGTTTTTTTTTTTTTTTTTTTAATTTTTATTTCTTTCTGAAGAGTATATTCTGTTAAGATATTGTCATTAAAACCTTGTAATCAACATACATAAATCTATGAAAATTGTAATGGGATCTTATATTAGGTCAGCACTAAAAACATTGAATCAATACAAATGTCCTCCCGAAATAGGGGTTTAAGCACGTAAATGCCTTAAATATGGAAACATTTTAATAAAATTCAATCCGTAGCTGCCATATAAATCCATCTTTTCAGAATAGTTTTAATGCTTGTAAGTCCATAAAATGAAATACTTTAATATAGATATTAACTACGTACACTTATACATTAGACTGCACCAAAATTTACCAATTTTCGAATTTTGACCGAATTTACCAATTTTCGAATTTTGACCGTAACTCCCCCTAGAATCATTCTTTGAATCGCAAAAACGTACTGTGTGAAATATTAGTAAAATCGGATATTGATTACACGTGCCGCATCGGACCTGAAGTTTGTAGGATGCGTTTATATGGTAAAAGTTGGCCTTTCACCGGCAATTAAAAGTTAAAAAATCGTTTTTGCAACCCAAAAAATGATTCTAGTGGGAGTTGGTAAATTTTGATGCAGTCTTATATACATACGTAAATTGTTAAAAAAAAAAAACAGACAAAGATATGTTATTAACAGTGAGTGTTGCCAGTTTAGCCTTTTTAAGGCTAAATCTATCCTTTTTATTTTGCTTTTGGCCTCAAAATTTTCGTTTTAGATTCTAGCCTTTTTTTGATTCTTAACACAGCCAGCGTTACCGTCAGTGTTGCCAGGACTTGAGAAAAAAATAAGCTAAATTAGACTTTAAGAAAAGTCAGAAAAAGCTAAATTTCCCAAAAAATAAAGCCAGAAAAAAAGCTAATATATTGTTTTATTTAAAAACGCATTTTTCATTAGATTTTGGTATTTCTTAAAGATATTTTGTGAATTTGTAAATATAACATAAATAGTTTTTATAGGTAACAAAGTTTGTTAAAAAATACTTATAATAGTTCCGTAGAATGAAGCGCCGCAGGCGAAAATTTTCCTTAAATATAAATAATTTAGATTTTTTGTGCGAACTAATACACAAAAATGCTTAAATTGATGATTCTGTAGAAATAAAATGAGTAAATTTTTAACCTTTTTAAAGCTATGTTAAGAATAAAAAAAGCTAGAAAAAATGGTAAAAGCTAAAACGAAAATTTTGTTCTAATAATAACAAAATAATTTATTTGCAATTATCTTACAACAATTTTATTATTGTAAAAATAAAGAATTATTCACAAAATTGGTTAACATACAATTATCTTTTCATTAATTAAACTCAAATTCAAACTAATTTAGGACTAAACGCAAAGATGCACAAGTATTGACTTAAATCTGTTGGATAAATTATTTTTTATTATTGATAATTTATTATAAAACACGTTCTTCTTATTTATCGAATCCGTTATTTTAATTTTCTCAATCCGGTCCGTATGATGATTAAAATAGTTGTTCATAAATTTTATAATTATTATTTTAGTTACTAACAGCTTCAGTTCACTCATAAATACTACCAGGGTTGTCAGATTTTTTTTGAGCCTCTGTCGCCAAATTGTTAATCAGAAATCGCCAAAAATCGCCAAAATTAAATTTGGGGTATTATGCATTTGTGTTGGAATATTATGCATTTGTGCTGATGTTTGTAACGCATAAAAAACGTTATCCAACACCCACCTTAAAGTATACCAATCGACTCAGAATCACTTTTTAAATCGATCTAACGATGTCCGTCCTTCCGTCCGTCCGTCTGGCTGGACGGCTGGCAGGTGGGACTTTTATGATACAAGGACGAAGCCTATTGAAATTGGTTATGATCGGTTCATTATTTCACCTACTCCCCATACAAATGTCCCCCCGGAATTAAGTTTCAACACTAAAAAATGCTTTAGAAATAAGAATATTTTAACTAAATTCGATGCAAAGAAGTTTTGTACAAGTATCAATCTGTGTACCAAATTTTATGAAGATCGGTCCACGATTAACCATAGCTCCCATATAAACCCCTGTTCCGAAAATCACTTTAACGTGCATAAATCCCATACTAATGTTAGTATCAAGTTAATATTCGACACAAATAAGTTTTATATAAGTAGAAACAACATTGCCAAATTTTATTAAAATCGGAACATAATTTACCACAGCTCCCATATAAACCCACTTCCGAGAATCGCCCTAAAGTGCATAAAATCAAGTAGATGTTAGTATCAACGTATCAACGTATTATTCTGTATTTGTATATTTTATTTTACATTTAGTAAAAGTGTTGATCTAATATAGGTCTCCTCCCCGAATTTTTATGGACATACATAATGGTGTAGGGTATTATATGGTCGGTCTTGACCGACTATACCTTTTTTCTCGTTTTTTTATGAAAAATTAACAACAACTAAAATATTTAGTGCTTCAAATATTATATAATTTTAAAATGTAAATTCAGCTTCAAAAAAGTCAATGATAATTTCAGTAGCTAATAATAATTTAATAAAAAATATTAATTTGAATACACTTTTCTGACATACATAACTAGGATTGGCAGACGGCCTTGAATGAACTTGATGACAATCCCATCTGATTTATGACACCCTGAATTACACAGCATAATGATTAAATTTTAAAAAATTTTGAAATCATTTCTATATGAGATATACGAATCGTTTTAAATTAAAAAACAAACAAAAAAATCTTCAGAACAAACTGATTACCATGGTTTCCTCTAGGCTTATTTAGAAACTTCTAAAACACATTCGCTTATAACAATTGCTTAATGCCGTGAATAAATGTTCAAAAGCAATATAAATAGACAAATATTTCATTATATTTGTATTGAGTTACCAATTGCAAAAATTCTTAAAATTTTTCAATGACATAACGGATATGCAATGTAAACTCTTATTTTCGAAAATATTTAAAAACTCTATCCCTATTGCTCGGAAATTTTTATATACGCACTTCCATATAGAATTCATACATAAAATAAAATATTTTTGGCAAATTTCAATTGTCAAGTTTTTGTTTTAGAAATCAAGTTCGTTTTTCAGGAATGTCAAGTTAGATCACAATTCGAATCTGTCAACCCTATACATAACTCAACAATTTAAAAAATTTTTTGAAATTTACTATATTTTTTAACAGAATAATTCTAAAATTATATAATGATCATTTGTCTTATTAAAACTTATAAATTGTTTCGAAGAATTAATTTATTCATTGACGTTTTTCTTTCACTATGGCCCATACAATTTTAATATTCATATTTGAAAGATGATGAAAAACAAATTGTCAAATATTTGTTGAAGATATTTATACATAAATTAAGGATCTTTATTTTGCTAGTCGGTGTTCATAAACAGCAATTTTTCTTGCTGCAATTTTGAGTTCGTAGACGAGAGAGGTAAAGTGAATGTAAATGTTTAGTATTCTCTTCTCTATCCTACGAACTCAGAATTAGATCGGGGGTTTTTACAAACTTTTGCTTCGTGCCTTTAACTTTGATAATTTAAATGTATTTCTGAAAATACCTATCGAGGGCTTATATTCAAAACGGGTCTCATTGCAAAACAGCATTGTTCAGGAGAACATAAAAACTTTTTATTTCCCTCATTTTTCAACATTTTGCAATCCGTTCTTCTACGATTTATTAATATTACGTCTACTAAATCTCACACTGCAAAATATGTATTTTAACTCCATTATTCGCGAAGTTATGGTAGATAGTCCGTTTTGTCTTAATTATTTTTAATGTTTGTTAAAAAATGTTCATATAGCCCGTTTTGATTATTTGAAATTAAAGAAGTAAAACATAATATTTTTTGAAAAAATATTGACAATATGTTAAATATATGATATCATACTAATCAGGAAATAAAAAAATCTAAATTTTGTGGTTGGCTGGACCATTTTTAATCGTTAGAAATTTCAAATAACAGGAATGTTTACTAAAAGGACGAAAATGTGTTCAAGATTAAAATTATAAACTAAATTTTGAAAAAATTGCATGCGAAAAAATATTGCAAAAAAAATTTTTGCAAAAAAAGTTTTAAACCAATTAAATTGTATATCAAAAACTCAAAAATTATTAAAACCTTTAAAGACGATGTTTATTGCACTTTTTATTTAATTATAATTTTTTTAAGAAACTGATTTTGGTATCTATGATGTTTTGCTTAAAATTACTAATTTTATTAAAATTTGTTCATTCCTGTCTTTAAATCTAGGGTGTAGTGCTCCTACTTAGCTTTATAAAATGTTGATGGGTGTATCCGCGTATGATCTATAAGCATCTAAAAAAGGTTAAAAATCTAACTTTTTTCTTCAGACTACATTCAGATAACAAAATTTTTATGAGACATATTAAAATTCTAATTCAAAATGTTTAAAAAAAGTTCAAATTGCAATGAAAATTTTCATTAATTATCAATTTTTATTTTTACATTTCTTTGAAAATCAAACAAAAACTTGCATATAGCCCGTTTTGCCTTAAAAAAAATATACTGTTTGTAGATAGCCCAAAAACAAAAAGTGAAAAACATAGTGTTTGAATTAATTTTTGACTCCAAAATTAAGACCATATATATAAAATAGAAAACTAAAGAGTCTGACGCAAAAAAAAAATTTTCTAAATCTGCATGAGGACCGATTTGAATATAAGTTCTCGATATGTTAAATTCCAAGTCTTATTAAAAATGAATATTCATTTGAAAAAAAAGTGATACTTTCTCACTATCGTATCAAATGTTATTCCTAAATAATTCTTAATCCAAAAATAAATTAATACTTAATGATAAAAATTAATGGCATATTCTCAATTTGATACCAAATTTCATTTGATTTTAATTAATTATAAATTTAAGGTAAAACATTTGTATTTAAAAATGGATTTTAAAATTGCTAATAAATGTCTTATGCCAAGGACGAAATATCGTTAAAGTTTTTTTACAATTTGCAAAAATTACCAGAATGATAATAAAAATCATGCACAAACAATAGTTTTGGAATTTTTACTCTATGTATATTTTTTGCAAATTTGCAACTTTATTTTATAAGTATGGATAAATTAATATACATATGTGTGTTATCTTGTTAAAGATATACATACTTTTAATTTTATGTTCAAACTAAAGGTCTTAGCGACCACCTAACAATCTTTGTACGAACCCCCATTTGAGAACCGCCGTTTAAACGTTTACTATGCGAATATCTATTTAATGAAGTTTTAAAAATTAGCCAAATAAATCGCCACCTTGTTAAAAATCGCCAATAAATTCGCCATGTCGCAAAACGGAAAATTCAGTCGCCAAGAGCAATTAAAAATCGCCTCGTTTGGCGAAAAATCGCCACATCTGACAGCCCTGAATACTACGTGTTTTTTTACATCACTATACAGTTATTTGTACTAAGTTATTATTATTTGATTATATTAATTTATTAATTTATCTGTTTGAATCAATAAAAAATGGGTCGATATATTTCAACAACTTAGTTTTTCGCCATTTAGCACACAGCCTTAAAAAGTCGCCATTTATAAAAGGGGCCAAAAAAGTGGCCAAATGGTTGAAAAAGGGGAAATTGGCGACTTAAGTCGCCAAACGGTTAAACTGAACACAGCCTTAAAAAGGCTAAAAATTTAATTCAAAGTAAATTTTCGCCTGCGGCGCTTTATTCTACATAAATATTATAATTAACATTAAGCCTTTTCTGGGTTTTTTTTTTTAAGTCCAATTTAGCTTCTTTTTTTTCAAGTCCACTGTTAACAGTCCAGGTTTGACCATAAAAATAAATTATAAAAATTTTTTAAATGTGCCCTTCTTTGATTTTATGGATTTTGTTCCATTATAAACATCGTCATATATCACTACATGACCTTAAAATTGCTATTCAAGATAAAGAAAAGGATTCGTTTTATTTAACCTTAATGAAAACTTTTAATACAATTTAAATTAATTTGCCACAGCTCGCATTATAAAAGTTTTAAATGTAAATAAATTAAAAGAATTACAAAGCGATTAATTACTTAGCTCCATTTTAAACTGGTTAAACTGATTAATACCATAAAAACACAACAATATCTGAAGAATAATAAAAAGGAGGACGTAAGATGACTTCCATTGAGAAAGATAAAGTAATTGATTTATTAAACGCTATTTATTTCAGCGCTTCTCCAACTTTTCTTATCTACGTACAATTTTAGTTTATCAGTTAAACGACTGTAATAACTTTTAATTTCACAGTCATACGATTTTTTCCCCTTAAATATTTTTTATGTTAGTTCATAATAATTTTTATATTTTTAGAAAAAATTAGATCCTTTGTGGATGTGTTGTATTCGTTCATTTGTTTATTTTCTTGTTACTTATATTTAATCCAAGTTGAAACCCCACAACAGTTGCAAATGAGAACATAGTATCAGTTCCAGAACACATACAATATGTTTGGCTACAAATGTGTTTGTTGGTGTTTAGGTCAAAATTCAAAAATAATATTTAATGATTTTGGATTTAAGAAAAGCCAAGACAAAAAAAAACAAAAGAACTAAAAGAAAATCCCAATGCTAATGCAAACAACCATAAGAAGTGTTTATATTTATGCTAACGCCGAAAGACAGCAAAAACAATGTGACAGGCATACGATAACACCTACCGACAACAACCAGTCAAATTGTTTAAATAAGAGTTACTGCAGCACGGTAAGTATTACCCACATAGAAGTACTTGTTTTTAATATATTATTACGTCCATGACCAAGTCACATTTAAATACACTGCGCAGTTATGGACTTTTAACGCCAAACGATATTTTTCCTGTTTAGACAATGTGTTTCTGTGGTTGTCGTCACTTCTTCAAACATACATACATACTAGAGTAGGAGCTGTAAAAAAAAAGTAAAAGTAAATAAGGTGGAGGCTATGGGGTTTAACATGTTTTTCGTGTTAAGTAATTTTACTTGTTTACCTAGGTATCTGCTAATCTCTCCCCTGTGTATTTTTATAATATCTACTTATTATTACGCAAATAATCTCCCTTGGTAAAGCAAATTTTTAATACTAGTATGTCCATGTAGTTGAAAATATACATTACACTCACACACACACATACATACATATATAAGTGCGTATGAATGTGTGCCCGTCTTATATTGTCTCCATTTAAGACAATTCTTAAGCGGTACAACAAATGTCGCGACGTAAAATTTAACATTTTATAATATTTTCTTTTTATTTTTTCGAGGATTTGTATTTTTTATTACTTTTAGTGTTTTCTTGGCTAAAACAAAGTAAAACAGAAATTTGGTCTTATAAACAGATTAACATGAAAAATGTTTGGTAACCAGACTACGTTAAGTGGTGTCAATTAAATAAAATAACTGACTTTAAGGTAAGAGATTTTCGAAAAAAAAAAAATACAAATTAAAAGAAAGTTTGTTTTATTAAAGTAGCCTAATCATGAATTTTATAACTCCAAATGGGACAAAGATTTAAAATGATATTTTAAATATGTTTCAACTCGTGATGTACATACATACATATATGGGCAAGCTCAGAATGAAATGGAATCTTCACTCATTTTTTCAAAATTAGCTTTCAAGATATCAACAAAAATAATTAATAATATAAGATCGGATAAGCAGTTTAAAGTGATTAATAGAAATTAAATTGGGAACTGTTTTATGTATTAGACTCCAAAAAAAGAAGATTTTCGTGAAATTTTATGTTTGCTATTGTATCTTGTTTCTTGCACCATCAAACTTTAAAGTGTTAAACCAATATATCGAATAAAGAAAATTATGTTTAAAACATATTCGATATCCAATTTTGTAATATTTATTCCTCCGTTGGCGGCTTGTTTTACGTAAAATATTTTTTTAAAGATTCCTTCGTTCATTAGTTTTCTAATATTAGATTTTTTAAATAAACTTATTTTAATTTTGGTCCTTAAGAGCTTTGAATGGAAATGTCCATTTTTTGTCAACAATATCTTCAAAAAAAATTTTATGATTAAATAATATAAAAATTATCTTATAACGAAATAACACAGAAATATAATAAAATATCTTAATTATTTTACTGCCTGTTTCTCTATGTCGAACGAAAAATTCGTTTCGAATAAATGTATGGAAAACAACAAATAAATTTAAAATTTTGTTTTTGTTTTCCATACATTTATTCGAAACGAATTTTTCGTTCGATATAGAGAAACAGGCTGTCAATCAAACTGTTTTAAATTACAATACAATTCTATGTATTATACAAAATAAAAATTTGTAATATGTATTTCTAAAAATAAAAAAAATAAAATACTAATATTTTAAAATTAATATTTTTTTAATACTTTTCATATTTTTAAGTTATCCTGAAGGTTCTTAATTAGAATAACATACTTTTTTTTTCAAAACTTGAAAATTTTTTTTGGGGTTTTGATCAGGTAAATTGTTAAAATCACACACTGTGCATTCGTATAAATCAGTGTTGTGCACTGAAATCTAATTAAAATTGTCTTCAAGTCCATCTTACATTACTTTAACGGTCAACAATTATGGAGATATTACTTACTGAAGAAAAATTAAATTTTATACAAAATTACAATTTTTTAGCCTGTTTCTCTATGTCAAACGAAAGCTTTCTTTCGCCTTCTAAACGAACGAAAACTGATTTGGGTTTCTCTAACTCACTTCTATGCGAACAATGAGTCGAACGACAAGTCGAAAGAAAACGTAAGTGTTTTCATATAAAATTGGATTTCTGTATTTCGAACGATAAGAACAAAAATGTCAAAATCAGTCACTTGCTATTTTGCTTTCGACTGGTTGAATTTTTGAAAGAAAAATAGGAAAAATTATCAGAAGGACATTGCAAATGTTCCTTAATCATGTTTATTATTCATTTTGATGTATTTGGTATCCATTAATTACGATTTTGTGCCTAAAAAACAATTTCTAATAAAAATCAAAGAAAATTTTTGTTTTTTAATTTTTTTAAATTATTTTATTTTTTCTTGTTTATTTACTTAGTTGTATCTATGTTTAAACAATTTAGTAGTATTTTTAATATATTTACGAAAAAATGTTACTCTTAAAGAGAAATAAAACAACAACAATACGAAAAGACGTAACTCCGTGCGAACGAAAGCGTAGGAAATACAGAAACCCAAATTGATTCGAATTCGTTCGACTTGCTTTCGTTCGCTTAGATTTTCGTTCGACATAGAGAAACAGGCTATTTATCTAAAAATTATAAAAATTGGATAAAGTCAAAAATAATTTTTTTCTTTAATCATAAAGATAAATTTGCTGCAAATAAAACAAGTCATATTTCTTTCAGGTCATTGCGTAAATTTGGATTTTATTGAAAAATAACTGAAAATACTTATTTAGCAATTACACAGAAATCATTTTTACATAAATAATATGAATCCTTTTTCACTGATTTCAATACATAATAATTATAAAATGTTGAATACATTCTATGTATTTTTTCAATAGGTTTTTTTTTTTTTAATTTTTAATAATAAAGAAGGCTTGAAGAAAATAACATATTTTTTCATTTAATTTTTATTTCATGTGACATTTTCTTTCTTTAAGACATTTTTAATTTTTTATGATTTCCAGCAATAAAGAAGCATTATTTCGGCTCTTATTTTTAGGTAGAATTGAATAACATCAAGAAACAATTAATGTTCGAAATCATTTCAAGTTCTTGTACAAAAGTGCTAATGAAAAACAAAACAAAAAAGTCATGTTCAACTTTATTATATGTAATGTATAGTATGTCAAATTTTATATTTATAATAAAAAAGTTTTGGGAATAAATTTGTATGGAAATTCATACAGTTTATGCAGAAATTCATTTCAGATATATACAATTTTTTTCTGTGTAAATAGAAAAATAAAAAAGATTTAAAAAATTATTTTGTGATTTTTTTTTAAATATTTCTATGTAATTTGTAAATGAGTATTTTCATTTATTATTCAATAAAATCAGAATTTTTGCATTGATTGTATATCCTGTATTATTTTCAACAAATTTATCTTTATGACTAAAAAAATAAATTGTTGACATTTTCGAATTCGTATGATTTTTTGAAAAAAATTGTTTTTCTATTTCGTATAAAATTAATTTTTTTTTTCTATTAACCTATTAACCTTCGTAAAAAGTAATGTAAGAATGCTTTGAAGACAATTTTAATTAATTTTTTTTTTTGATATTTTTTAAAATAAAATCAGATAAGTTGTTTTCGAGATATGACTTAATATTTAATTTTACAAATCGCGATTTATCGCGAGAACTAGGGTCAATTAAAAAAAAGTGGATTAGAGGCTTAGTACTTATTGATACCCTGTATCCGAATTGACTGAGAAACTATGTTTATATGTTCAACTTAAAACCGCTTAGCTTTCACGTCCCCTGTATGAAATGATGAACGCAAACCGATTCTACATGCATTCGAGTTGAGTTTATATTTATTCAAATGAATTTTAATGTGCCAAAAAAATAATATATATTTTTTTTCAAACATTTTTAATAATGTACTTTATACAATACATTTATGATTTTTTACACTTTTAGGAATTCAAAAATTAAGATTTGATAAAAAATTATCTAAGAAATTAAAAAAAGATTCGGCTATTTAAGCATATCTCTGCCATTTATAAACCGATCATGCTGAATTTCAATTTCTCGAAAGAATTTCCGATCGTTTGATATATATACTATATATGGCAGTTATCGGTGGGGTTCATAAACGCCATTTCAACCGACAAACGGACGGACAAGATCCTATCGTCATCATTTCTTACAAGGATCCCGAAAATATCAACTTGTTGTTTGCTCTCCTACAAAAATTGTGGAAATTACAAACGGAATAACAAACTTGTATATACCCTTTACACCTGTGGTGAAGGGTATTATAATTAAAAATTCAATGAACATTTCGAACAAAATGTATTTTCAAGATAAGTATTGAGAAAAGCGTTTTAGGCGGTCGGAATCAGAATCATCTAGTGTTAAAATTGAACTTAGAAAAAATTTATAATAGGAAAATTTTATAAAAAATATAATGCAAAAAATAATAATATATATTGAACTTTAAATTAAGTTAAAAAAAGGGGGCATTCATTTTCCCAAAACAATTCCGGGCTTAAAAGCATGTCTGTATGGACATGTTGTTCGCTCCCAAGGAAAAGTTTTTACTGTTGATAAGCTTTATCCATTTGAATCAGAGATTTTCAATTGATATTCCTGATATTTTCCAAATATTGTATTTTATTCCATTCGAAGTTTTTTTTGACATAGGTAGTGTTTCAATGTATCGTTCTCTTCTTCACATGCCCTATTGGTTGTATCATTGGTTAATTCAATGCAAGCTAGGTTAGCTTTTACCTCCATGTCCCTTCTGAGAATTTGCCTATTTAATTTAAGAATCTCCTTTGTTTTCGCGATAATACGTTTCACTTTTTCAAACTATGAGAGTTTCTAAATCTCTGTGAATAATCAGGCACTAAAATATTAAATAAAATGCTAATTACTATGCTAATAGTATACCTAATGCATAATTTTCGTTGTATATCATCTAACTCTAAAATAATAAAAAATGTAGCTCTAACAGCTTATTATGCACTCAGACAAAATAATCTCATTGGTAACCTAGATAGAAAAAAATCACTAATCACCGAAAAAACTCATTCAATTAAAAATTGTTTAAATTTGCACCTCTGACCAAAATGACTGTAATATGTATGTAACTGTAAAAAGAAAAATATATTTATTGAAAAATATGCCAAAACAATCAAAAGTATGCATTAGCAAAAGGTATTTAGTTTACACGGTTCTAGAAGTAAAAGCAAAAACATGCATTGGATGAAATTCCGTTTGGCTATAAAGTTGCCAAAATCTAAATCTATCTTATGTTTAAATTACTTTAGATACAAAAATTATTCTTTTTACTATAAATTAACACTTATTTTAAAATTACAAAATATTTTCTCATTTCTACTAATTCTAAACATCGTAAGCGAGAAATATTAAATAAAATTTAAGTAGATATGATATGAATAATTTTTATTTTTTGATAATAAATTAAAAAACTAAAAATTCATTGGTTGTTTTAAAAACATTTATTAAAATTGAAAATAAATCACACCTTTATTTTATGATAAACAATAAGAACAAAATGTCTTTTCGTGTTGTTCTTAGCCATTTTCGGAGACCTCAACATAATGCTTGAGCAATTAAAAATATGGGTGTGTAGGTTTGTGTGGAAATATGGAGCACAGGTGGCAAACAACGACTTTAAAAACAAAATACTTAAGTAAAATACAGCAGCAACAACAACAATAAACTAAAGCAAGGATAAACAAACAGTAACACACTTTTTTGCAGGAGATAATTTAACGCCCCATAATAACAATGTTGATAAAACTTTGGCCATGAAATTGTCTGTAATAAATCTAAAATATTTTATTGCGGGACAAAACAAAAACTTCTTAGGAAAAAAATTACTTGATTTTTTATTTAGAATAAACGTTTTAAGAGAAATGACATTTATTAAATACCTTACAGAGTTTCTGTGGTTATTTATTACTTTTTATTTCATAATAAATTAAAAATTTAAAAATGTTAATCAATATATAAGATGAATAAAGAAGTCCTTTTATTATTACGAGGAGATTATCTTTAAATAATAAATATCATATTAAGTAACAAAATAACTAGACGGGAACTTAGTTTTATTAAATCAAAAATATTTTAATGGTATTAATATGGTATTAATATGTACTAAGCTTCTAATTCCCTTTTTTGAATTGACTCTAGTTTTCGCAATAAATCGCGATTTGTAAAATTTAGGAGTCTGCACAATATATTGAAGCATATCTCAAAAACGACTTTGATAAAAAAAATTCCAATTAAAATTACCTTCAAGTCGTTATTACATTACTTTTAAATACATTCAACAGTTATGGAGATATCAAGCCCATCTTCTAAGAAAAAATGAAATTTTATGCAAAATTTCAATAAAAACATTTTTAAAAAAATCATAAAAATTTTAAAGTGCCAAAAAATAAATTTTTTATTCTTTATTAATAGAGATGCATTTGTTGCAAATAAAAAAAGGCATATTTCATTAAAATGAATGCCTAAATTTTGATTTTATTCACAAATTAGTGAAAGTACTAATTTAAAAGTTACATAGAAAAATTAAAAACATAAAAAATTTTTTTTCTGATTTTTTTTTTTTTAATTTTTCTATGTAACTTGTAAATGAGTATTTTCACTAACACTGGTCTACAAAAAAAATCCTCCCCCAAAGACGAATAGTTGGACTTGATTTTGATGACTTGATTTTGACTTGCATTTTGATGTGCTAAACACGAATCTCCTTTCAGTTTTTTTCCATCAGGTCTGGATTTTTTTTTATAAGACCATTACTCTAGTATATTTCATCATAACTCAAGAACGGTGTGTACGATGATACACCAAAATATGCGTACTCAAAATATCTTCGAGTAAATCAAACTTAATTTTTTTTATGTGTTCAATAGTTTCGGAGTTATTTTGAAATATGTGTCCGAAAAAAACTTTTTCAAGCAAAATTTTAGATTTTTTGTTGCTAAAATTGCTTTTGATAGATGAGGACATCAGAAATGTTTCACTTTATCATCTTTATTTTAAAGCTAGTAATGCTACGAATAAAATAAAGCATGGATCTTCAAAAATAATACACAAATCTTGATTTTATTCACAGTTAAGTAAAAATTCCCATGTATACATACAATTGAGTAGAAATACAGTGATACTAAAAAAATAATTTTTTTATTTTTTCTAGAAACAAAAATAGGAGAACTAAGTGGACTTTGACGAGTTAAACAAGAATCTGCATTCACTTTTTTTCTATCATGTATTGATTTCTTTTTATGGGCATAACTAATATCATTACCTTATTCAGCCGTCACACTGTAAAATTCGAGAATGGTTTGTCAAATTTAGGCTCTAACTCAAGAACCGTTTACACGATTTTGATAAGTGATACACCAAAAGACGCATACGAAAATTGCCTTCAAGGTATGTCATCAATATTTTTTATTCGCTCAAGAATCTCAGAATTATGGATCAAATTTTTCAATTTTTTTTTACTGCTAATTACCAAATAACTACGGAAATATTAACTGATCAAAAAACGATGTAAATTCAATTCAAATATAGTTTAAGTCGCTATATATTGGAGTTCAATTTATTATAATAGAGCAAATATTTCTCGAGTTATACACGTGTGACTGCCTTAAGGCAGGGTCATAGTAGTAATGCCCATAAAAAAAATCAATACGTGATAGAAAAAAAGTAAAAGCTGATTTTTGCCCACTAGTGTATCTCCACTTAACTGTAGGTATGCATGGGTATCCTAACTTAACTGAAAATCCATTCATGATTTGTGCATCAATTTGTATGATACGTGACTTTATTTACTTGTAATTTTGCCAGTTTTGAGATAAAGATGATAAACTGAAACAATTTTGATGTTTTCACTTTTAAAAAGAAGTTTTAGTAAAAAAAAAAAAGAAATCTTGAATTTAGCATGAATAATTTTTTTCGGATACTTTTACATTGATTTTAATGAAATATGTCTTGTTTTATTGGCAACAAATTTATTTCCATGAACAAAGAATAAAAATTTGAATTTTTGACATTTTCGAATTTTTATGATTTTTTAAAAAAAATTTTTTTCTTTAAATTTTGTATAAAATTTAAGTTTTTCTCAAAATATGGGCTCAATATTTCCATAACTGTTGATCATATTAAAAAGTAATGTAAGAACGACTTGACAGTGTATCTGAATTGACTGAGAAACCCCGTGCCGCAGAATCACTGTTTCCCTGTGTAATTTGTCTCTGGGTAACGATATGAAAAATTAAACCTGAAAATGAAAAGTGAAAATTTTAATATATTATATATAATTATATACAATTTATATGTAATTTTAAGAATTTTAGACGGAAATCTCAGTGGTACACATTTGCGGAATCTTAAATGAAAAAATACGTACTTTTTGTAATTTAAACAAACAAATCATTGCTGCCTGCATTATTATTGTTTTAATTTTATTATTATATTTTATATTATGTTTGGAATTGTGGGTGGATATTATGTATACGCTAAATATACTATATTTTATTCATTAAAAACATTTTTTGACCTCCGGTTTTTTTAAAACATTATAAGAGAGCACGTTGTAGAATTTTTTATCGTATAATATTTTTTACGAATGTATGTAGTTTGTTCATGACATACGTTACCGGATAATAAAAAAAAAAAAAATAATAATAATAATTTTAACTGTTTACCTTTAAATCTATGAGAGAGATGAAGCTTAAGGTATCATCTTTACTTGTTTAGTTACTTAGATGTTGTTGTTTTTATTATTTTCATTTAAAATACAAGGTCAACGAAAAGTAAACATTTCGCAGTTCCATGCAAAATCCTTCCATTTAGTTTTACTTTTAGTCATATTTCATGTTTTAGGGTAGATAATACGAATATAATATTCTTGTATGTACATTAACACAAATGTATGCATGTATGTACTACGTACGTTCATGTATATCTGTATATTCAATTTACTTTAAGAACAAAACATAACATAACCATTTTTAGTATATAATATCTACTATGTGTGTATATTATACACACATAGTAATATGCGAAATTAGTACATAGTATATCTCAGCGGAAAGATATGGCAGTTCTAAACACTTAAACCTTTTGTAAATGAATCCTCCCAACTTAAAAAAATAAAATAAAAGAAAATCAAGGAAATTCCAATTTGTCTTCTATGAACATCCGAAAAAACTCCAAATCAAATCATTATAATTCCAGACTCCTTTTAAACGGCATTTGCACATAAGAGAGCCGAATTATTTAAGAGTAATTTATTTCTTACTTCCATGTTTTGGCACAGAGAGGGCAGGGTCCTAAAACACGCTGTGCAATACGGGAAGGAGGTATTCTGCTTCCGAAATAAATTGATTTATGTTACTATTTAAACAAAATATCTTTTCATTTGTACCTATCTAGTTTATTTTGATATTTTCCTATTCCTTTAAAAATACTACCTGTATATATATAACATTTAAGAATCACTGTTTTGATAAATATTTATTTATATTTAGTTTACTTTTACATGATGTGTAAATGTCTTTCAAAAAATTTTCAATTTCCTTTTTTTTAGTTACGTGTGACCTTGGTGTCAGCATATAAGTATGCCTCATAGTGCCCAGTGCATTCTTTCTTTTTTTTTCTTTGAATAGGTATTTTGTACATTTTCAATGACTTAAAACAATTACGTAGGGGAAATTTGACATTTCAATAGGTACAATATAGATTGCACATATTTGTTTTGGTTCATCACTTATACAAAAATTTACCCTCTTACAATTCGAATAAACAGTAGTTAAATACATGAACATTCTTCATTGTAACATATTGCTCTCTTCTATATATATTACAAGTAAGAAAACCATAGAAGGCCAAGCCCGATATTTATATGAGAGCTATGTTCAATTACGGACATCTTTTATTTGTATTTCGGTGCCAAAATAATATTATTTCTGCTCCCTGGTATGTAAAAAATTCGTATGCCCTAACTCTTGTGTTAAAACCTTAAAATATGATTATTTTTTTTAATATTCAATAAAATTTTAACTTTCTAATTCCTCACTCTTTTTATCGGGAATTCTGGGTACTAAAAACAACATAGAGTCATTCCATTTAAAACCAACACGAAAAATTACAATTTTGGACTTTACCTCTCCGAATTTAATGCCATTTGGCAAAATCATTATTCTTTTCAAAACTAAGACTAATTCAAAATTTCAGACAATTCCATTAAGAGGTTCGCAAAATATCGCGATGTGAATGTGTAAAATAGCTAAAAATATGTACAATATGTACATATATGTATACATAAAATTAAAAATATCTGTTAAAGTATTTATGATATAAGATTTCATTCAATTCGGATGATTTTTGGAAGCAATTGGCGATTTTTCTGTTTTATTATAAACAAAACAGTACAAATTGAAATAAATATTTCGTATTTATTATGACGTTTGTTGTTATAATTTGTAAAATATTGCGAGTCCCAGAATGCCACTTACCACGGTTATAGAAAACATTTTCACCATTAACATATATTTTTTAAGATTTTTAAGAAGACCATTTTTCGAGATATTTACCCGCGAACTAAAAATAGCGAGATATGGACCATTTTGATGTTGGGAAAAAAGTCATGTTACACGTCATATATAATTTTGATACCTTTAATATGAGGGGGGGGTTGATTTTTTTTCAAGATTTTTTTTTTATCGTTACTGAAAAAATTATTTTAAAGTGATCGGAAATTGCAAAATTTTGTTATTGATCAATCAGAAGCAAGATAAAGGGAGGTCCCCTCCCCCTTTGCTTGTTTCATATATTGTAATAATATATGTATGTATGTATGTTTATTGTGTGCTTTTTTAATAAATACTACAATATTTGTTTGTGTAAACGGCCAAATGCATTTTATGAAATTGGAAACCAATAAATTTTTTTTTGTCAATATTTTTTTTATTTTTGTATAATAATATGTAATTATGTTAAAGTACATACAAGGGTTGCAGACATTTGGGTTTGAAAGAATTAATTGTTTAATTAACTTTTTGAAAGCAAATATTCAGTGGATAATTTTTATATTTTTATGAAGTTAAAAACCAACATCTATACAAATATTTTAAAAAGAAGTATACAAATCGAATGTTTGAATTCATGTTACATTTCATTGCCTAGTTTAATGCGTTTATATGTATAAGAAATTTAAGAAAAATTAATAATTCTCATAATTTGTTAATGATTTCAACATATACTACTGTCGTGGTAATCGACTTTACGATTAATTATTTGTTTTAGTCTTCGTGACCTTAACAAATAATTAATGTATTTTCATATTTTACCCACTTTTAAAATATATAATTTTTATAATATAAATGAAGAGATAGATAAAAAGTAACATTTCCAAAAATCGAATCTTATGTAACTGATTACATATCAAGTTAAAAGTAAGTAGTTACTAATCTACTTCCATGTACTGCAGAAAGTATGTAGTTATGATTGAAAAGTAACTACATCCGTAACTACATACCATTACCAAGTTTTTGCTGGGTGTATAGATAAATATGAGTAAAAACACAAAAATTTAAAAATTAATGAAATCTCGATTTCAATGCTACCATACTTTTTTTTAACAAAATGGAAATATGTGATTGAAACCTTGGTTCGTCCCTTTTATATTTTTGTTTTTTTTTTTTTTTTTCAGTACAAATTTTTGGTTTCAGAGTTGTATTAGAGCAATATTACATAAAAAGTTATGACTATCGCTATTCGGCCAAAAGTTATACGATGGCAAATTTTTGAACCAACATTTTGCTATTTTAATATTTTTCTTATTGGAGATGTAATTTGATTTCGTATATAAATAAAAATGTGGCAATTCTTCTTTATTTGAGACGTATCCCATTAATGTGCCCCTTTGAATTAGAGCTTTGTCTTTTCAAATCTTAAAAAAAAAAAAAACGTGAGCTTTTAAAAATGTAAAACTTTTTGCCAGGCACATTATCATGACTACTTTCATAAAATCGATTTCTTGCATGAATTAAGTTTTTTTGGCTGTAACTATAACTAACAATAATTTCTGTATACGTACTATAAATACATATACCAACATACATACATATGTGTATGTATCTACCAAAGTATATACAAGTAGTCCGACTCTTTGACATAGGTACCTAACTCTAAGAGTGTGTTAGTGAAACAGTACCTAATTCTAAGTATGTATTAGTAATAAAAACTTTAATGTATTGGTGCTTTTTAATTTTCCCAACATACACAGAGTTTTATAAAAATGGCTTAAATTAAAATTTGTTTGAATTTTCAATACGAAAAATAGAAACCCTGTTCTACAAAATAATTTCTAAAACTATTAAAATAAAATGTCAAAAATAAATAAAACAAATTTTTTGTAGTTTGTGCAAAATGGACCATAATATGACATAAAAGTGCTTAAATAGTGTTTAAAAAAATTGTGAAATTATTTGAGTAAGTGTAAAAACGCGTAAAAGTGCTTAGTTATTCCAAAATTTTCATGTAAAAGTTTTGTGTTTTTCTTCTTTGTTTATAATTCTCTCAATTCACACCGAACCTATACATGTGAGAGAGCAAATTCAAAAATAGAGAGTCGGACTACTTTGTATACTTTGGTATCTACAGTCAAACACTTTTTTTATTGTAGTCCCAAGAAGAATATTTCATACAAAAAACTACGTTTATAACGAACACCCACAAATACAAATTTTATATAAATAAAATTGTACATTTCAAAATGTTTTAAAAATGTAAAAACCAGGGACCGTAACGATTGTGAGTTTTATAATAAAAATCATAATTTAATGATAATTTTTCGACTTTTATTTTTTGCTCAAAATATAATGAGTCAAAATTATAAAAAAAAAATTAAATTATTAAAAATTTTTATTTTTTACGTGTATATATTTAAGAAAATTTTCAAATTTAGATTTAATAAATGTATATATCTGATTTTAATTTACATTAACAAATAAAGCTTTTAACAAAGTATCAGAAAACATATTATGTCTGAAGTCACTCAAAATTAATTTTAAACGCTTACACGAATAGCGTGTACAATATGTAACACGTCTGCTATCTTATATAAGTAGGATAGTCATATTTGTTGTTCTCCCAATACGTCATAGAAATAATATAACTAAAATAATCAATACATTTAAGAAAAGTTATCGAAATTTTTGAGCAAAAAAAATAAACATCAAAAATAAAAGTTATTTTTTGAGCGAAAAAAAAAGTCGAAAAATAATCAATTTATTTTGAGCAAAAAATAAAAATCTAAAATAATTGTTATTATTTGATTTTTTTTTTTTAAATCAAAAAATAAAAGTTTATTACATAATTCGAAAGCGCGTCCAAAAAAAGTATAAAAGTGTTCTACAACATATTTCTAAAATTTTTGGATCATTTTGATTTTTTTAGTTTAAAAATTTGTAATAATCGCTATTTACGATCCCGGTTAGAAACTAACTAACTTTTATTTATTTCAATTTAAATTATTCGACAAATAGAAATAATTTTCGTTAATTTCAGTTAAAATTATCGGACAAATAAAGAAACATTATTTGTAGAGTTGTTTAACACAACGCATACATATTAACGAAAAAATCTAAAAACAAAACTGAAATTATAAGAGGATTGTAAATTAAAATATTATAAAATCGTTATTCCTCAAAGAATAAAGATCTCAAAATATGCCAATGTCAAATCCTAGGTAATAAAAGAAAACATTGAATGAGTATAAATAAATATAATTAATATCAGTTTCCTATTGGACAATGACTGATGAATGCAAATAAATATTCTTTCTGATATGTATATTAAAATCATTGATATTTAAAACATCAATTCAGCCCATTTTAAAAGGAATGAAATACGCTTTAATTACAAATATTAGTATCGTAATCAAATACGACTTCGTCATAATCGTGTTCGACTGTATTAAGTTGAAATGGCTAATATAAAGTTAACCAATTTGTTACAATTTAAGTTTATTTTATGTCAGTTTATTCCCTTAATTTTTATAAATGTGGCTCTTCATCATCATTTTTAAAAGCCTCTTTAACCTTTGGTAAATGTTGTGTCATTTATTTATTTGTTTTTCACTCTACGTAGATTAGACTGCTGCAAAAAAACTAGATTATCAAATTCCGTTACTCCCTCTATGATTTTTCTTTTTGATGTAAAGATATTGTCTGCAAAGTAATAGAGTGATAGAATATTGCTAACATGGGTCGTATAGACACCAGATTTGAAAGTTGGATTTTTTGAAGCAGATTAATATACATGGGCTTTTAGAGATTTTTTTTTCAACAACACAGAAATATTCAGCTAATAATATATAAAAATACATGTATGTATGTATAACTATATAAAAATATTTATGTTTGGGTAGACAATGAAATAATTTGAAGTACGAATGTATGTTTTTGAGTCTTACATATTACGAGAATAAGAAATATGTAAGTAGAAAAAATTAAAAATAAACAAATACATAAATAAATGAAGTAACAAAAACAAAATGTTTATAATATTATTATTACAGTTGAATAGTTTTCATACATGAATTATTATGAGAATTATGTAAATTTTCTAACTGTAAATATTAAATTTCCCGGCTGATTGTCAGACAGATAAAGAAAATGCTAAACAGATTATAATTTGTCAGCAAGTTACAGGTCATTGTTCTTTTTAGTATATACATATAAATTTCTAGTTCTTAGAAAAATCGCAAATTTTTGTTCTGTAAATATTTTTATTTTATTTATTATCTCTTAATTTATCAATATGTAAAATTAAGTGGTAATTCGATTTTTTGTGACCCCTTTTACGAATACAACCTTTTACGAATTTAACATAAAATATACAATTCGGAAGGTATTTAAATATATTTAGATATGTAGAATATGTCTACATTTTAAATAAGTTTAGTACGTTAGATGTAGATTTGGTAAAAGTTTCTCCTAACAACGTAGAAAATACGTATTTGAGTTTGTAAAGAAATAAGAACTTCAATTACATAGAGTTAAAAAAGTTTAATAAATTAAAGTCAATTTATTGTTAGTGGTTTATTTGTATTTATTTTTATATTCTGTTATATTTTGTATACCCACTGGCGACTGTTATTTACTTTATTGTAAAGTATTTAATTTTTTATGTATTTATGTGTTTATTAAATATTGATTACTTATAGAGTAATTCCATTTAAAACCAACATGAAAAATTACAACTTTGGACTTTACCTCTCCGAATTTAATGAAAATTGGTACAATCATTATTCTTGTCCAAGCTAAGACTTATTCAAAATTTCAGATAATTTCATCAGGTGGTTCGCAATTTGAAAGTGTAAAATAGCTCAAAAAATTAACAAGTTGTATACACAAAATTACAAATATCTTTCGAAGTATTTATTATATTAGATTTATTTAGATGTCATATTAAAGGTATCAAAATTATCTTTAATATGACGTATAATATGACTTTTTTTCTCAACATCAAAATGGTCCATATCTCGGTTTTTAGTTCGCGGGTAAATATCTCGAAAAATGGTCTTTTTAAAAATTTTAAAAAAATATATGTTAATGGTGATAATATTTTCTATAATCGTGGCAAGTGGCATTCTGGGACTCGCAATATTTTACGAATTATTACAACAAATTTCATAATAAATAGAGTAACTTCGGGTAATGTGGTATACCTATTTTTATTTTCGATGTAAAACTGAGAAACTTTAATCGATTACAATATAATTTCTTCTGTAATATCTTACACATGTAAGATTCATTTATAGCAATATTCAAAAGGGTTTGAAGGCATAATTTCAGAAATATTTAAGGAAATTAAAAAAAAAAAAAAAAATAACTTGTAATAAAAAACAAAATTTATATGAGAAGAAAAGTAAAATTACTATAATAAAGTATGTAAAACTATTTTGTACAAGAATCACAAAGAAAAATAGCGCTACAATATGGTATGCACTTTTCATAAACCCAA
Organism: Protophormia terraenovae; assembly: GCA_951394005.1. Taxonomy (NCBI): domain Eukaryota; kingdom Metazoa; phylum Arthropoda; class Insecta; order Diptera; family Calliphoridae; genus Protophormia; species Protophormia terraenovae. The sequence continues at coordinate 69,162,316 of OX596077.1, forward strand.
ACTTGCTTGTATTGCAGACAGGAGGCCCATGTCATTATAACTGAATCAACCCCATACGAATTATTGTAGTATTTATAAGGCGTTACCTTAATGGGTGGATCTAACATATCCTCGTCGTCTGGTTTCCGAAAATTGTAACCTCTACCATATTAGCCGACACGTGTTTAATTAAATTAAATATTAAAATAAAAAATATGCACTAAATATACAATATCGTTGTATATATTATTCTCTAACTAAATACTCACCATTTACTTTTCAATTAGTTTACTGTAGCTTAAAACACTTGTTTTTCCCAAAAATTTAATTTTTATCTGATTAGAAAAAAAGTCGATCACACGACCACGTGGGTTTTTGACAACTAACTCACTGCATAAATTGCAAAAACCAAATAAACTTTTGCTTTCTTTTTGCCATTGAAAGTCCCATCACGGTACTTACAGGAAGCATTCAGAATAGCTCCAGCCTCTATATACATATTTTTCACGAATTTATAAATACCATTTTTGGAGATACGCGACCGCGAAATTTAATTCGCGAATTATCCACCAATAAAATTCAACAGAAAAACATATTCCAGGTATCATTTTAAAGGTAATTCCTTCATAATCATTACCTTCAATTATACGTCTCAATGAACGTTGTAGCGTAAACATTTTCGAAGATAATCGTGTTTTTAAAAACACAATTTTTCCCATTTTTGTGATATTATAAGAGATAAGCGTCAATGTTAATATTCTAGCCGAATTTCATTACATTCGGATGATTTTTGGATTCAATTAGTGATTTTTCTGTTTTACTATATATAAAACAATACAAATTGAAAGAAATATTTCGTATTTATTATGACATTTGTTGTAATAATTCATAAAATATTGCAAGTCCCAGAATGCCACTTACCACGGTTATAGAAAACATTTTCATCATTAACATATATATTTTTTTAAATTTTTATAAAGACCATTTTTCGGGATATTTACCCGTGAACTAAAAATCGCGACATATGGACCATTTTGATGTTGGGAAAAAGTCATGTTATACGTCATATAAAATGTAATTTTGATACCTTTAATATGACATCTCAATAAATCTTATATCATAAATACTTTTACAGATATTTGTAATTTTATGTATACAACTTTCTACATATTTTTAACTATTTTACACTTTCAAATCGCGATATTTCGCTAAACACTTAATGAAAAATAATGATTGTACCAAATATTATCAAATTCGGAAGAGGTGAGAAATTCAGCTGGTTGGTTTTAAATGGAATGACTCTATAGTAAATTTTTTACAATAATTTTCATGATTCGAGAACTAGCTAACAAATATGTACATATTTATATTAAACAATCTTTTAAGTTTCGCCAAGTTTACCCGATTAATATAATAATTAATCTGTATCACCTAGTTTACATTGATCTTGTAATGCATTGATTTTTATTTTATTTTTAACCATTTCTGAAGATATTTCGTTTGAAAAAATTTACAATTTCTGTTAAATACTTAAGATATACTATATAAGGACGTATCTATAGCTAATGTATGAATTGTTTTGTTTTTACTGACAAATATGTAAAGTGGTTAAAATAAGACAATTAAGCAAACAACTCACAGTGGGGTCAAACGCAAATCTTTTGGTAATAAATCTGTATCTTCTAAACCACTGGTTGGATTAAATTGAAATGTTTGAAAGAGTTGCAGAAGAGGACCTAAGCTTTGAGAAAAATCATCCTGTAGTCACCCTGTGATAACACAAGAAAATCTACAGGGTGTCAAAATTGACTACCTCGAGTATATAAAAGTTTTAAAAAATCGTAACTTATACAAATGAAGTCCGATTTTAAAGATTTTTATATTTTAAAGATTATTATATTTCCGTAAAGCGCTTTGCAAGATAAAGAAAAAATAAGCTTACCCACCCAAGTTATCTCTTACAGTTAAAAATATATTTACACTTGAATTTTGAATTTTTGATTTTTTGGCTCGACTTTCTTTCGTTTATCGGGAATAAGTCCTGAGGTATATAAGATAAAAATTTTTCAAAATATCCTATCATTTGCTATATATTTCAAAATAATATACTGAAAGAATTTTTGGATTATCTCAATGCGCCTAGACGTGAAAAATATTCAAATTCAGCACTCTGAAATTGATATGAAAAGTGGCTATTTTTTACAAAAATATAGTACAATTCTTTCACTTTTTACTCAAAGTTCCGTTTAAGAAAAAAAATTTTTTATATATATTTCAAAAAAAAAGTTTCACAAATGGCTAATATAGAAATTTTGAACTGATTTAGGCTTGCACCCTACATCAGACATTGGTCGAAATGGTGAGTTTTACAAAAAGTTAAATTTTTTATCGATTAATAAAAAAATGTCACGCGAGATTTTTTAAAATTTTTAACGATATTTCATAAAAAAAATAGATTTAGAACGATTTGACACTAAACCGCTTCCCGCCCGGCCAAAAACGAATGCAGGAGAGCAGTTTACATGAAAAAGTAAAATTTTTAAATGACTTTTTTTTAACTGCATAAAAAAGCATATTAGCAAAATATATTTGCAATTATTTCTTATGTAGTATATAAAATACATACCGACCTTTTTTTCCTGCAAAAATCATTAATAAAGCTTTACAAATAAATTTTTCACAGTTTTTCAAAATTAAAAACTATAAAAAATATATAAAAACCAAAAAATAATGTTTTGTAAAGCAAAACTCCGCTTATTTTCCAAAAACTAATAAAGTATTATAAGAATATAAAAATATACTTAATTACCAATTCACTGTTGTATAATATGTATATATTGTTTTAAAAGCACTATATCATGGTCTCAAAACTGACAACTTAGGTCAACTCTCGCCAAATTCATTGTTTTACAATATTTCCTTATGTGCGTATACGTGACACACAATTGTATTGTCACGTTTTGGTTGTTGAACGAGGTAATATTCGCTATAATCACTTATATTTATTAAATGTTGTTTATTTTTGAAAAATTGCCAAAAATTTATATGTAAAGGTTTTTTATTGATTTTTGCAGGAGTGAAAGATTGAAATATATTTTATACACTACATAAGAAATAATGACGAAAATATTATGCAAATATGCTTTTTTATGCAATTAAAAAAAGTCATTTAAAAAATTGAATTTTTTTCATGAAATCTGCTCTCCTACATTCGTTTTTGGCCGGGCGGGAAGCAGTATGGTGTCAAATCGTTTTAAATCTATTGTATTAATGAAATATCGTTAAAAAATTTAAAAAAGCTCGCGTGAAATTTTTTTATTAATCGATAAAAAAATTTTACTTTTCCAAAACTCACCATTTTTGACCAATGCCTGATGTAGGGTGCAAGCCTGGGTTAGGTTATAAGGGTCGCCCGCCATAGCGAGTGCACTCGGAGGCCATTAGGCCCATTGTGATGCCCTATTTGAGAAGAAAACTCTTCTCCCTTTCCATAAAACAAAAAACTAACTTTCCGTTGGTCTATCCAGAAATCTAATCAGGTTTGAAAGTGGCATGTCATTGAGACAATCCAGATCATGGAAGAGTTGTCTACCGAGGTGTCTCAGTCTACGCCCTTTCAGTGCTGGACATTCACATAACAAGTGCTGTACGGATTCCTCTTCTTCCTCATCTAAACAACTTTTACAAAAGCTATTCCCTGGGTAACCCACATGTTCCGACATGCGCCCGATCATACAGTGCCCTGTGATTATACCTACTAGAAGCCTTATCGATGATCTATCAAGAGAAAGTAATAGTCGTGATAGTCTACAAGTGGTTATTGAGGACCACCTGTTTTTCGTCTCATTTACCACCCATTCATCAAGAGTATTGGATACAGTAACGAAGGGGGTGAGAATGTCCTCGCAAGCGAGTGTCTCGTCCAAAGACGATGCATTTACTGCGCATTCATCCGCCATTTCGTTACCTCGTATACCTGTATGGCCCGGAACCCATACCAGCTCCTCCCGAAAGTGTCTTAGCTGAGTTAAGGAGTGTATACAGTCGTCAACACATCCTGATCTTACAATGGGGGAATTCAGAGCCTTGATTGCTGCTAGGCTGTCCACATATATATCAATGTTCGAAGCGCAGAAATTAAATTCCTGAATTCGCTTCGCTGCCACGTTAATGGCATATACTTCAGCCTGAAAGACTGTGCACGAATTGGGTAATCTGAGAGACATCAAAATGTCTAAGTCATCAGATAATATACCCGAGCCAGTGCCAGTATCTATCTTAGAACCATCAGTGAATACTGAGATTGCAAATTCCTTAAAGACGGAATTTGTTGCCCAATCTTCTCTAGATGGGATTCTGATATCGAATGTTCTATCAAAATTCATTCTCGGTATTAAATAGTCAGTACCCTGTATACGAGCTGATCTGCCTATTACATTCATTATAGTGCCATGACCAACGCGGTAGTGCCTGAGTTCGCCCGACTCTTTGAGCCGTACAGCGAACTTGGCGGAGATACTTCTAATAAAAATATCAAGGGGAGGGATGTCAAGCATAGTCTCCAGACTGGCTTGAGGAGTGGAACCCATTGAACCAGTAATTGAGAGACAAGCCAGTATCTGCACCTTATTCAGAGTAGAGATATGTGTCTCCGTGCCTGCAGCCTTCCACCATACAAGAGCACCGTAGGTAAGAATGGGTCTAATAACCGCAGTATACATCCAATGGACGATATACGGTTTTAGACCCCATTTTTCCCGAATGTCTTCTTGCATGTATAGAAAGCACACAGTGCCTTCTGCATGCGACTCTCAGCATTACGTTTCCACGAGAGCTTAGAGTCCAGAATCACGCCAAGGTATTTGGATTCTTTCGAAAGTTCCAGGGTGATGCCATCAAGACGTGGTTTCTTGAAAGCCGGAACCTTATATTTCCTAGTGAAAAGCACTAGTTCGGTCTTTGTTGCATTTACACCCAGACCGTTGTCCCTAGCCCATGACAATAGAACACTTAGAGCTGATTCCATGAGTTCAATAATCGTGGAGAGAAATTTTCCCCTAATAAGGAGGACAACATCGTCAGCATATGCTACTGCCTTGGTGCCTCTATTCGTAAGCTCAAAAAGGACTTTATTCACAACAAGGTTCCACAAGAGTGGGGATAGTACCCCTCCCTGTGGAGTGCCTCTTGTCACGACCTTCCTTGAGGTGCTCAGACATAAACTGGAATTGATGGCCCTGCTTTTTAGCATGTTCCCAGTCCAGTTCCTTATTCGCCGATCGACCAACAGGTCATCCAGTGCCATAAGAATCGACGATATGTTCACATTATTGAAGGCGCCCTCTATATCCTCTGACATGGACATCAACTAGTCTTTCCAGAGTTTTCAACAAAAACGATGACAGACTAATCGGCCTATAATCCTTCGCGGTACTATAGTTTATTTTTCCCGCTTTGGGGATAAATACCACTGTAACCTATCTCCATTCCCTAGGAATATATTCCAATTCAAGACTACCCCTAAATATTCGGATCAGTCATGGCATAATGACTGATATAGACTTCTGCAGTAGCGCTGGGAAGATCCCATCTGGGCCCGGTAATTTATAGGGTTCAAAAGACGATATCGCCCACTCTACCTTTCTGTCATCAACAATAGAAGCTACTAATTCACTAAAGTGAGTTGGTGACGCTGGGAGGTTTCTAATTACAGATTCCTCGTTCGTATCGTCTCTGCAGCCCGGAAAGTGAGTGCTCATCAGTAGTTCCAGAGTCTCCTTACTACTCTCGGTAAAGGTACCGTCAGGGTTCATGAGGAAACCGGGCGTGCCAAGATCCTTGGATAGTACCTTAAGTAGCCTAGATGCATCCGTAGTGCTCTCCAAGTCCCACAGAATTTTTCCCAAGATTCCTTGGTCTCTCGCTTGAAAGTATTGAATCTGCGACGATAATTGTCCCAGTCTACTGCGACTTTCGACCTTTTCGCCCTATTAAAAAGTTTCCTGCATTCATTCCTTAACTGCCTAAGTCTTGGACACCACCATGATTGTTGAGGTTTTCCAAGACCATGCCGAGCCCTAAATGAAGAATAGTAAGCGGCCCTTAGTGTGCTAGTCAAAAGACTTACGGAGTCGTCCAGGTCCTGTGTGCCGACCAACCTTACCGTTTGAGGCGGTTGAATGGTCTCCACAAGTTTGCTGAATTTATCCCAGTCAGTTTTCCTAGGATTCCTAAAGGGTTTTGCCCTATCTAATGTAAGTTCAATCGTGAAGAGAATCCGCATATGATCGGAGAATGAACATTCCGAAGATACTTTCCAATCGAAAATCCTAACCGAATCTGTGTTACCTACCAAGGTTATATCAATGACCTGTTCCCTGATTCTATTGAAAAACGTTGGTCTAGTAAACTTATTACAAATACTAAGATTAGTACATAAAAGATACTGAAGTAACTCACCTCGGTTGTTTATGTCTGTACTCCCCCACAGAGTATGATGGGCATTTGCATCGCATTCCATGACGAGATCGTGGCCCCTTGTACTACACCAATTTACTAATGTGCGTACGGCACGTGGGGGAGGGTTTTCCTCATCGTTGGTAACCCTTGTCGTTCTAGCGTGCTGTAATTGGATATGAGAAAAAGCTTTATATCTTTTCTGACCAAAATACAACTTCTAATTTTACCTTCTGTGTTGGGAGATAGGAGCATATAGTTTCGTGACCGGACACATCGAACTTTACCGGCTACAAGCCAGGGTTCTTAGATTAAGGCCACGTGGATAACCTCCTTCTCCATGAAACGCAGCAAATCACCCGTCCCTGCTTCGGAGTGATGCAGATTAATCTGCACCACTTTCAGGCCGCTTGGGGTCATTGTTGGTTCCTCCTGGAAGAATCAGCCGAAGCTGATTCAATCCGTATTTCACGACGCCGTTTGAGAGACGTAGAAGCCGGAGGGAAGTTGAGTGCTTTCTCGTTTCCACAGTTTATACCTATGCCAGAGGTGAAAGAAAGATATACTGCCGCTCCTCTGGAGATAGACGGAGACCAGGATGCCGCCCAATAAGGGTAGCAGACGCATCCTGGATTTGAAGGACCTTTCCTTACAGTATGGGATGGGTGATTTTTGGTTCGCATCCTGTGGATGCTTAAGCCCCTGCACCGTGTCTGAAGACTCAAGGTGATCACCCCTCGCAGGGGATTTAGGGTGCAAGCCTAAATCAGTTCAAAATTTCTATATTAGCCATTTGTGAAACCTTGTTTTTTGAAATACATAAAGAAAAAATTTTTTTCTTAAACGGAACTTTGAGTAAAAAGTGAAAGAATTGTACTATATTTTTGTAAAAAATAGCCACTTTTCATATCAATTTCAGAATGCTGAATTTGAATATTTTTCACGTCTAGGCGCATTGAGATAATCCAAAAATTCTTTCAGTATGTTATTTTGAAATATATAGCAAATGATAGGATATTTTGAAAAATTTTTATCTTATATACCTCAGGACTTATTCCCGATAAACGAAAGAAAGTCGAGCCAAAAAATCAAAAATTCAATATTCAAGTGTAAATATATTTTTAACTGTAAGAGATAACTTGGGTGGGTAAGCTTATTTTTTCTTTATCTTGCAAAGCGCTTTACGGAAATATAATAATCTTTAAAATATAAAAATCTTTAAAATCGGACTTCATTTGTATGTTACGATTTTTTAAAACTTTTACATACTCGAGGTTGTCAATTTTGACACCCTGTAGATTTTCTTGTGTTATCACAGGGTGACTACAGGATGATTTTTCTCAAAGCTTAGGTCCTCTTCTGCAACTCTTTCATACACTTCAATTTAATTCAACCAGTGGTTTAGAAGATACAGATTTATTACCAAAAAAATTGCGTTTGACCCCACTGTGCAACTGGAGAAATCAAATCTATGGTCCATGATACATTGCAAGTAATCTGTGAAGAAGTAAATACAGCGATAACTGCTGGATAGATAATGCCGCCACTCGTCATGTGTGCAGCAACAGAAATATTTTTAAAAATGTTAAGAAGTTTGAAATTCTACGACAGATAAGATCAGTTGGAAAAGAAATTAGAAGAAACAATCTTTATGAAAAAACCAGAAGGATTTGAAGACGGTAGCAAAAAGGTACGTAAACTAAATCGAAGCTTATATGGACTTAAATAAGCTCCAATATGTTGGAACCGAAGATTCGGTAATTAACTTTAAAAACTTGGATTTAAACTATGTGAGTCTGATCCTTGTTGGTATATGCGGGTAGTGAAAGGAAACAAAGTTATCCTTACACTTAATGTTGATGATGGATTATTGGCAGCTACTGATATATTTGATTTGAACTGTTTTTTAAATGAATTGAAGAAGGAATTCAAGATTGTCTCCAAAGATGCATCATATTTTCTTGGACTTTAAATCAAAAGATATGAAGAAAGTTAGTAAAGCTTATGCTAAGAAAAAATTTAACTTTTCTGGTCGCAAAAGTTTTTTAACGGCAATGCTTAAAAAATCTGAAAATTCGAATACAGGGGAAGAAAAAGAAAATAATAAAGAAACTAAATTCTCTGACATGCAAGCAGTTGCTGGAATTATGTATATGATGCTTGGAACTAGACTTGATCTAGCATACAGTGCTGGTTATTCTATCTAAAACCCTTCACACATAGGTGCTATACGCATTGAAAGAGTCTTTAGATACATTGCGGGTTCTTTAAATTATCGAATTACATATGATAGAAAGGAGAGTCCTTATTTGGAGTGTTATAGTGATACAGACATCGGGACCTGTTCTAAATAAAACTGGAAGATCCACATCCGAATTTCTTATTAAACTTTTTGGTGGAGCTATAACGTGGCTTAGTCAAATATAAACGATGGTAGCAACATCCTCAGCAGAACCCGAAGTGGTCGCAGCAACTGAAGCAACAAAAGAAATTATTTGGTAAACTATTGGCTACAATGAAATTCCTGTTTTATTTGTTGATTATTCAGCTGCAGTTAGAATTGCACAAAATTCCGAATGTCACCGAAGGACCAAACATATATGTAGCTCTAAAACATTTCTTTGTTCGCGAGAATGTTATTGAACGGAAATTGGAAATTAAACAAATTGTTACTTAACAACTGGCAGATATTATGACAAAACCATTGCAACCTCAACGACTAAAATATCTGAGAGAGAAATTAGGTCTTCAATAATATTAACATGACATAACAAGGGGAAGTGTTGAAGTTATTTATTAATATTATTAACTATTAGCATACTTAGTCTTTTGGAAGCTTTTATATATGCTACGGATATATCTGTGAGAAATATGTATATATATATATATATATATATATATATATATATATATATATATATATATATATATATATATATATATATATATATATATATATATTTATTTATTTATTGATTTATAAATTTTAAAATACTTTTTTTTAATAAATGTCTTTATTTGGGATTGCTGTTGTTTCATTAACTTTAAAATATGTATATTAATTTTTTATATAACATCCCAAGAAACTACCCCATATATTTATTAGTGTAAATTTAAAATTTTTAATTTGGGATAACATACATTTTTTTGAAAAGGTTTTTGTACCAGTAAAAATAATGGTAAAGAAAAGAGGTGATCAACGCATTTGGGTAGCTGCAAGTAAAGATTATGGTGTTTAAAAATTCACTTTTTTTCAATAGCAAAAAAATAAAAATGATTTTATTAGTACTTATATACAATAAAAATATCTTTTTTCTTAGAAAAACTATGTAAAAATATTATTTCGATTTACTAAGATACAAACGAAAATTTTGAAGCTTTACAGCATCCAAACAGAAAGCAAAAAAATAAAAATGATTTTATTAGTACTTATATACAATAAAAATATCTTTTTTCTTAGAAAAACTATGTAAAAATATTATTTCGATTTACTAAGATACAAACGAAAATTTTGAAGCTTTACAGCATCCAAACAGAAAGCAAAAAAATAAAAATGATTTTATTAGTACTTATATACAATAAAAATATCTTTTTTCTTAGAAAAACTATGTAAAAATATTATTTCGATTTACTAAGATACAAACGAAAATTTTGAAGCTTTACAGCATCCAAACAGAAAGCGCCTAGCAAAAAAAGAACATCCAAAGAAGTCAATATGATCCTGAACTTGTGATCCAGAAGTAGTGCAGTTGTCAAAAACACCTAAATCTAAGAATGTGTTTGTAAAAAATTTTATTGAAAACAAAAACAATTGTAGTACGTGCGCCTTTTTGGGTAATTTTTTCAATTGACTGTTTTTAAGCTTCATATCTATGTCAGTAATCTATGATTTTAGTATTAAAAAAAAAAAAATAAATACTTATTTGATTTTATCAATTTTATTTTACAGCATCATAAATTTTTTTCCTCACTTCCTGACCCTAATTATTACCCGGTGCATTCTGAAAGTGTTAAATAATGCTCACTCTTACGAACATTTTTTGAAGAATCGATTGAAAAAATCAGAATTTAAATATATCATCCAGTTTTTGCCCTTAGCATTTCAAAACGAATATTATACCATTATTTTTATTGCTACAAAGATCTTTAGAAAATGTATAATATCCCAAAATCAAAAGAAATAGCATTCTTCGAAACGAAGTGGGTAATACAAATTTGTGGATATTAAATATGACAAAAAAATAATAATAATAATAATAATAATAAAATCCTTTTAATACGTGAATGAAAAGAGATATAACAATTATTTTTCTATTGACTAATTTCATATCAAAACGGACAGAAAACTGGCATTTTTAGATTTGATGTATCCGATTTCAATGGAATTCGCTAGAGTTTTTACCTATTGCAAGTGTTGCGATAAACTTTTAGACTGAAGATCCTTACCGGTCCAAAAATATGATGTTCTAAAAATTAAAAAAACTATCGAACTTTTTTTAGAATTTTAATTTTTAAGAATTTAAAATATCTTTTTTGCAGATATAAAGGTTAAATTTTTTTATGTTAATTTTGACCTTTGAAATTTCGAATTAAATTAACTTTCTAAATACTATAATTTTGAAGGCAACTTTTCATCGTTAAAATTATACTAAACCTAAAAATTTATTGTGAATAGTTCAGAAGTTACAAGTAATTAGATATTGTTTTGGGATGTAATGATTTGATTTGTATATGTCTTTGACCTTTGAACTTTTGATGAAAATATATATATATATATATACAGTTAGGGACAAAACTATTTGTACACCTCATATATTTCGTATACCTTCACGCACATTTTCAACAGATCCGCTGTTTTTATACTTGCTTACAATGTATTGTACTGTGGAATGTTGCAAATTTACTAAATTACTTATATTCCGGAGAGATTTTCCTTTTTTATGTTCATCAATAATTAAATTTTTAATATCCAAACTCAACTCTTTTCGCTTTCCCATTTTTGATGTGCTTATTATTCGAAACGTTAAAACCAACTTCTTATTTTGTAAAATAAAACTCGATTAACGAAGAAAATATAAAGGTATTTAAAAAAATCATCATACAAGAGTCCAACGTACAAATAATTGTACAAAGTACTGATGTACAAATACTTTTGTCCCAAAGATTTTTACTTAAATTGTACTTTTTTTTAACAATGTGTTATATATTAATTTATTTTTTATCAAATAATTCAATAAAAATGGACCTGAATTAAAACTACATATAATAATTTTTTATTCTTTATAAATTATTGAAGATATACGAAATGCATGGGTGTACAAATAGTTTTGTCCCTAACTGTATATATATATATATATATATATATATATATATATATATATATATATATATATATATATATATATATATATATATATATATATATATATATATCGGTCCATTAGTATCTGAGATATCGGCCAAAACGTATTTTTAGATTTTTTAAGCTCCTATATGCTACAGACTTTGTTGTTGTATTGAACGGTCAAAAATATTTTTGAAGGGTTTATTAGAATCGGCACAGCCGAATATAGCACTCCATTTTTGAAATTTTTTAAAATTGGTCCAACTCACGGAATTGAAAACATTCATTAATTTCTAGAGGGGTACATTTACAACTTTTTTTCTTGATATGCTTTACTGGATATATTATAAATAATGAGCATTATATTTGCTGAGTAAGGTAAATTTTTCCGCAAATTGTAATAAGTAAAATATGTACTTGCAAAATGAAAAACTTCCGCAAACTACTGGTTTTGAAAGATATATTTATTGTATGTTATGTTATTTTTTCTGAAAATGATGTTGAGGAACATTTGAGAAAAAGTTGGTAAATTAAATTTTATCTGTCATGTATATTTTTATATGGAAAATTTAACAGATTGTAATTTTTGCTGATGACAAACAAAAGAATTTGTATTAAAACATTTTGTGTAAACATTCTTTAACATGTAAATGAAGAACAACTCTCTACAAAATAATATTTAAGTCTTTTCAAGTGTCCAACCTTATTTCCTTCTGATACTTATATTACCAGCATATTTGGTGAATATCTACTCGTTTATACATACCAACACAATCCACCCATATACACACCCATACTTTTCTACACGTAGTGGCAAGTAAATTCAAATAACATTTATATTCATAACCCGCATTATAGAGTAGGTAGGAGTTAGTATTACCATCCAAACAAGAATTGTAATAAAATGAAATAAAAACAACCAAGAAATTAATAACATCACGCGTTTTTTTACTTATTCACTTTGAGTATTCTCCTCTCCAAATATAAGCCAAAGGAACCCTCATTTTTATTTTCCTATTTATTTCTTTATATAACTTGAGGTCAAGCGGAAATGGTTTTTCTTACTTCACTGTATTTCAAAGATGTACACGAACATACACAAACATAGTTTTCTATCTTTGGTATGTGTGTGTTTACATTTAAATACACGCACAACTAATAAAATTTCATATTTTATTGTTCTACTGTCAAAAGTTCAAATGAAAAAAGTAAAAAAAAAAAACATACAAACATATAAATTCTGTAAACATACATAGCTAGATTCTTACATATTCATTTATTTAAATTCAGATAAAAACATTAAATAAAATATGCTAAAATAAACTTTTAATTAATACTCGTAAAATGTTTTTGTCGAATAGAAGAAATAGTTACATAAAAACAGAATTTTTAATTGCAAAATCAGATACTCAAACAATTCTTCATGATACTTGCAAAAAAGTAAAAAAAAAGAAAAGAATAATATAATAAAATAAAATCTAACATAAACAGTATAAATTACATTAGAATATTTATGATTATTTTAATACATATTATTTGTTATCTTTATCTACTACATACATTTATAAACATAAATGTATTTTTTTATGATTATTTCAACATAATTTTTACTTTGTTTTATTTTAATCTGAATGCGGATAAAATTACATTTTTTGTTCATACTTTAAACAAAATAGGTGGTCTAGATGGAAAAACCGCAATTTTAAACTTTTTAATAATTTTTAAGGAGCAAAATGTTTTCATTAGAAATATTAGAAATGCCCATAAAAAAGTAAAACTGTATTCATGTTAGGAAAATTCTAGTCCACATATTCTTGTTTAAAGAAGGATTTTTCTGCTGACCTGTGTTATCATTAAGATAAAAAAAATCGCTGAATATAACTAAAAAAAAAAAAATTTAGTACAAGTGAAATATATAAATATTGGTTTTCTCCGTTTTATGTTTTTATACCCTACACCACCATAAGGGGTTGGAATAATATGACTTTGTGCTAATTTTTGTAACTTACACAGAATAATTTTTTGGGTCGATCTAGCGATGTCTGCCCGTCTGACTGGCTGTCCATTGGGATGGTCAAAAATTCCTTTTTGCGAGCTACATTTAAACGAACCTAAAATTATGAAAGATGATGTCATTTAGAACATACATATTTCCTAAATTTCAATTTCCTACGATGATTGGAACAGAATGGAATCATCAACTTAAATGGCCAAGTAGCATCCAGTTCCAATCATCGTTGGAAGTTGAAATTTGGCAAATATGTTATAAATGATATCTCATTTCATAATTTTAGGTACATACGTTTAAATATTACACATTGGATTCCTTCATACAATATTGGACCACCCTACCAGTGTTACCGTTTGGCGACTTTAGTCGCCATTTGCCCCTTTTTCAACCACCTGGCCACTTTTTTGGCCCCTTTTTGAAATGGCGACTAAATGGCGACTTTTTAAGACTATGTGCTAAATGGCGAGAAATTATGTTGTTTGAAATATATCGACCCATTATATATTAAATTTAACAAATAAATTCATTATTTTGAGATTATTTCACAGTATAGTGATATAAAGAGACGCGTATTATAAGTTCACTTATAAATAAACTATATTTTTACATTCTTCATAGCAATCCCTCAGGGGAAGGTGTTTTTTAACTAAATTATCAGTAATAAAAAATTGTTTGACAGACTTAAGTCAAAACATGTGGATTCATTCGTTCCGTCTTAAACTTTGTCCGACGGGGATTTGGAAGACTGGAAAACTCGTACAAAAGTACAGAAGTTTAATTAATTAAAAGAGGATTGTATGTTAACTATTTTTGTGAATATTTTTTTGTGAATTTATGCAATAATAAAAATTGTTGTAAAATAATTATAAATTATTTTGTTATTAATAAAACTCAATTTTGTAGTTTTTTATAAAATACAAAGTTTTTTGTTTTTTCTGTTATCAAATAAAAAAAATGTTAAAGAGTTTTTTTTAGGTTTTAAAGCAGTTGGCCCCTTTTTTCAAAAAATCCCCTTTTTTGGTGACTTTTTATTTTGAAATCCCCTTTTTTGGAGACTTTTTAAAAATTCTCAACGGTAACGCTGCACCCTACTGTCCATGTAAACTTTGTGCACAAAGAACAGGTCGCTATTTTGAATATTGTTGTGGTCACATTGGTAAATTGCTGTAACAGCTTTTTAATACCTTTCGTTAATAAATTTAATAGAAAACATATGTAATTTAACAATTTGATACCGAAATGGTTTCAACTTGGTGCCAATTAGGTATAGATTTTCAATAAGAATTGAACACGCAGTGTTTAATTTAAACACATACGGTGTAGATTCAATATTGACACAGAATGGTATCGTTTTCAACACGTATGTGATTGATATTTCTCCGGGTGTAGGAATTTTATAATATACACAGAGAAAAGAGATTCGTTATTACAACCGAATTTGTTGCCAATCGAATTCAGGCGGTTGCAACTACTGTAACACAAATTTATTGCAATAATCGAATATTTTATTTACTATCGGCGAATTATAGATAAACAAAAAAAAATATATTAGTTACGTAAACCAAATTTGTGGAAACTAATTAGCTACGCTAACCAATTAGTTCTACAAATTTGGTTACCCTAACCAACTAACAATTGAAATTACCGAATTTTATTTCTAACAAATATTGCATTAAAATTGTTATGAATTCGTAAAATTTTATTTTGTTTTCAATTACAGGCTATAATTTAATAAATTCAATTTCAATGCATATTAATTTGATCGATGAAAACAGAATTTGATTGATGCAAACGTCAGTCGCCAGAAATAACTCTAGAGAAGGTGGGATCATTTGCTTAGGTTTTATTGATTTAGAAATATGCATTGTGCACTTTTGTATAGTTTTCCTGAGTAAAATCTTCTTAACGATTTAAATAAGATAATTCGACCATACTTTAGATACAGGTTCCCTTTAAACGCATTGCAAGCACACCTAATCATAACAAGAAACAACTAATAAATTCACATTTAATCAATATTGTTAAACAAATTTATTCTTACCTTTTCAATATAAGCTAATTCTGAATTGTCTTTTTTTGCGTGAATATTTATTTCCAATTTGTATTTTATTTTTTAGTTATTTACATTTGTGTAAAATTTTATTTCAATAATTTAAAATGTCAAAATAAATTTATTAACTGTTTGATCAATGCACCTAATTTTTTCGATTGGGAACACTGAATCAGTGTTCTGTATAACTGCAGTAACAAAACACTTTTTACATTAACAAATAATTGATAATTGAGCAAATTTTTAATAGCACCCACTAATAAATTTCACAGAAATGGATTTTTATTTTCTTCACCACAACCGAATTTGTAGAATTTATTTTATTCAAATACATATTGGTCGGATTTACCATTTTAACAATAGCGGGAATTATATTACTCTTGCTATTGTGTTTTTTAATATATAATTATAGAAAATCTGTTGAAGTATAAACATATTAATAATAAAAATTAAATGTTTGTAATGGTAATCGTTTCCCAACTAATCTTTTTTCTGTGTGTAAGGACGAAGCCTATTGAAATTGATTATAATCACTCCATAATTACATCTAGTCTCCATAAAAATATTCTGCCGGAATAGCGAATGTCTTAAATATATCAATATTATAATAAAACACAGCAGAATAAGTTTTATATAAGCTTTAATCTTTCAGCCAAATTTCACGAATATCGGACAACAATTTTCTTATAAACAATTCTTCCGTTCATAAATACCATATAAAATACGTATGTATGTTTTGTAAAAATATACAAACACAATTAGCCACAAGTCCAATATAAGATACCTTCCCGAATATTTATACTCATACACAATCATATGGTTGGGCTTGACCGATTATACTATATTTCTTATCTGTTTTTTTATTGTTAAGTAAAAATAAATGTGATAATATTAAAACAACTATTATTTATTATTTGTTGGTAAAGTGGTGAAGGGTACAAAAGATGCCGAAAAATTTCTAACTTGCTTTTTATGTACTCAATATTTTCGGAATTATTCGGAAATTGGGGAATTTTAATTTTGCTCTTTAACATGAAAATATGAAAAAATAAATAGCATTAAGATAGTTTTAATCGGCATATATAGGAATTTTATTTATCTAAGCTGGACAAATTGTTCTCGAGTAATACTTGTGGGTCGGCATAATTTATAAAGATAAAGCTCTCTTTCATAAATTACCAAAAAGTGCATAAATCCATGCAAATGTTAATATCAGTATTTATTATTTTACAATTAATACAAGTATCGGTCCAAAATTGACTACAGTTCTAATAAAACAACCCTTACCGAACTTTGGTGACATACACAATGGCCAAGTCCTACCATATTTTTCTAACATGTTTTTTTTTTGCTCTGCGAACTGTGGCCCCAGGAAATATGGCCCCAAAACATTCAACGAAAAATGGCCCCAAAAATTACATGAGATACAACAACACGCAATTTTGGGGCAACATTTCATCGTTTTTGTTGCATTTTGTGACCTGATTTTTTGGGGTGAATTTGAACCAAATTAGAATGAAAAATTGCCCTAAAAAGATCAAATGAAAAAAGCCCCATAAAAAAGTTTTATTTGTCCTTATTTTTCATTCAACGATTTTTCGTTTTAAATTTAATTTCACAATACGTGTGAGAGAAATTTCCTATTTCGAAGGATAACGACGGTCAGAGAACTTTCCTTACGGCTTGTATTAGCGAAGAAAAGTTTTCTTATTGCATTTTCTGATCTTCAAAAAAATTTAATTAATTAAGGAAAGTATTTTGACCTTCATTTTTTTATGAGATTGTTTCATTTGTTAAGAAAAAGAATAATGAAATAAGTCTCTTTTAATATTAGTTTTGGAATTTATTTAATTTTTTAATGAATTAAGAGATTATTTTATTTTTGTAGGAATTTATTTCATCCCATAATTTTTAAATGAAAGACTTTATGAGATAATATTTTTGTTTCATTTAAAAAGCCAATAATTTTACAATATTTGAAGAATATTATTTTGAAATAATACTCCTTAACTCTTAAAAATTTAATTTTTCAGGAGGCGTTATAAAATATTTTTTTCGTTAATATTTTTTTTTTTTTTTGTGTTGCGGACCTTCGGCCGGGCTTAACGACTTTTTCCTCTGGGTATGTCGAATACCGGCTTCGCTAAATAAGCTTTTTTGGAATGTAAAAATATGTTTAAGGTTCAACCTTTTTGATAAAAATTATAATTTCTTCCAACTTAAATCGAACATAAAGATATTGTTAGAAATATATTGAATATTTAAATGACAAAATTGTTTACATCACAAGTAAAATATCCGGCGGTTTTTGGGAATCATATTTTTGACTGCGAAACGTTAATATAGTTCTTTAACTATTTAACATACATATATTTTATATTGTTAAACAAATTCAAAATAATTTGTATACCCACCATCAAAAAAAATGGGGGTATACTGATTTTGTCATTCCTTGTGTAACATGTCGAAGGAATCATTTAAGACCCCATAAAGTATATATTTTCTGGGTCCTGGTTAGATTCTGAGTCGACCTAGCTATGTCCGTCCGTCTGTTGAAAGCAGGATAGGGCTCGAACGGGACAACGTAGGGGGACTAAATTTGGCACAAATATTTATCTTATCTTATAAGGTTTGTTTGGTATTGAAAATGGGCAAAATCGGTTAATAAACAAAAAATGGCTAAAAACTAGAAACACAGGGTGTCCGTTTCATACTTTCCTGCTGATATCTTTTAAACAAAAGCATGTATGACAACGAAATGTTGTATAAATAGTTTGAGGGTCGAAATAAACTTGGAAACCAAAATGGGCGTGGTCCGCCCACTTTCCCGCCCATATAAGGTGAAACTTCATCGCTATTGTGTTTAAATAGTTCAAGGACCAATGTAAATTCGGAAACAAAAAATGGGCGTGGCCCGCCCATTTTACCGCCCACCTCTCATATAACGTAAAATTTGAAAAAATTGATGGTGGGTATATAGATTCGGCCGAGCCGTATACAACATTCACGCTTGTTTTATTTTTATTTTTTTGGGGAATTTTTAATTTTGATTTCGTTAAGAAAAATGCCCCCTTATTTGTGTCATTTCTAGTTTCATTTTAGGGTAATATTTCATTTTTGTTTGGGGTAACTTTTCGTTATGAAAATGTGAACATATAACCTTTTTTTAACCCTTTGATGCTCGCTTCTAAACCAACTGTTGGAAAAACTATTTTTATATATATATATTTTTTTTTTTTTTTCATTTTTATATTTATTAGACCGAAATTAAGGATTTTTAAAGATTACAAGTTTCTGGAGTTTTTAAGTCCGTATAATTTGAGCTCATTTAGTACATTATAAAGTGATAAAATTAAAAAAGTTTGTATTTTATTTTTTACTTCATCTTTTATTAATTAAACTGGTTTTTAAATTTTTATTTATAAGATTATTATTTTTTTTAATTTTTACATTTTCAATTAAAATTTTACCATCTAAAATTTTATCAGCTTTGCATTGAATAATGAATCATAGTTAGCGGTACAACTGATACTTCTTTGTTGTTTTTTTATTTCAAAGCTTTCAATTAACTAATTGGATGTGTTTCTATATGAATTAGTTTCGTGAGTTTAAAATAAAACGGTGCTAAAATCGAAGTTGTTTCTAAGATAATTTTTAACCTCTATGATTATTTTTTTTTTATTGTTAAAATCCAATAAATACTTTTTCGTTACATTTTTATTTCATTGTTTTTTTTTTTTTTTTTTTGTTTGCTTTAGAGATTCGTAATGTACCAACATACTACTAAGTGATGCATTAGTGTAGTTCAGTATTTAATAGGGTATTCACTCGAATATTGTTTGCTCGATTAATCGTCAAATTAAAATCAAATATTGGTTCGATTAAATTAAAATCAAGAATTTCGAGTAAAAATTTATTCGAGCAAATTATGCCGATTAATCGAATAATATTTTAAATAGTTCCTATTTATTTAAACTATTTTTTAGGATGTTTTAATTTTAGTTTTTTAAAAAATTTAGCTTGAAAACAATGTTTAAAAATTTTCATAGAACTTTTAGAATCTAAAAGTGGCACCACAATTCGGAAGTTTATTAAAAAAAATATATATATTTAGTAAAAGAACCGAATATATGACTAAATTACAGCACGTAATTAAAGGCCGGTATTGTTAGGAAATTAAGAGTTTGCGAAACATTTTTGGACAAAATAGAACTAAAACATAATCACGAGATCACTATAATATAAATAAGAGTAAATTATCTTAAAAACTATATACAGTTGTATATTATTAAATGACTGTCTAATACTTAATTTATTTGCCTATGTCTGGCGATTAGTCATCGTAGTATATGGGTAAAACATTCCCAAATATTGTATATATAAGTATTTTGAATATAACTGAAAACCTCTGTGTAGCACATAGATTAGTATGTGTCCAAATTGAAAAGTGAGACAAAATCGCTAATTATTTCAAAGTGGTTAAAAACTCAACATTAAATTGTTATCGAAAGTATAGATAATTTCCTTTAATTTAACCTCACTTTAATATAAATTTTTTTTCGAATTAATACACCAAAATGGTTAGACATATTTATTTTACTATCAATGAATAATAATCAAAACTGACAAATATTCATAAATATTTACGCAAATTTTAATTATATATTATTTTTGAAAGACTATTTCTTGTTTTAAGCTATATTTTTGTTTAATTTTTTAATAATCATTGAAAAACGAGTAAAATTTTAAGGTATAATTTACTCGAATAACTCGAGTAACTTAAAAGTTTTACTCGATTATTCGAGTAACTTAAAAACTGCATTTTCGAGTTATTTGATAATTCGAAGTTATTTGATAATTCGAACAATGAAAAAGTCGAGTAAAATGAATACTCTAGTATTTAATGCAAATTGTCTCATAAAAGTGTAAATGCTAAATATCGTTGTTTTTTGTTGCAATCCAAACAAAAGAACAAAATACACAAATTTGCAATGGTGATATTCTTGTCTTTATGAAATACTTAGTATGAGATAGTTTTTTTATTGAGTGTAATGCGTTTGCAGTTCTGATGCTTAAACAACAGACAATTGTAAACGTATGTCAGCTGTTATATATTTTGCTAAACAGTATTGCACAGTTATCGAAATAAGCATTCAGAAAGAAATACTTTCACTTTCGTACGAATTTGTTAACTGTGACATACCTGATTATTTCATTCCTCGATTTTCTCTCCGATTATTATATATATTTGGTATTGTACTTTGCATTGAATTTTACACCTGGAATAAATACAATTCTAAATGCATAATGGAGCTTTAAGTTTCCAGTACGAGTATTTATTTGATGTTTACTTCTTCAATGAAATCGTTTGTATATCGTCACCTAAAATTCGAAAGACCGTAAATACCATTTTTAACTTTTTACTTTAAAATTAAGCAAATAATACAACATTTTTAATTGTACACATAAAGCAAAAATTAATAAAATATTAAACGCTCTTCAAAGTATGTTTTTCTTAAATAGAACAAACTTTTGATTTTTGTTGATATTAATGTTATTTATGAAGATTTGAATATGAAATTTTTTGTGTAGATGTAGTTCGGGTCAGTAAAAAACCAACATTTGATTTTTTAGTGATTACGACCTTTTGCATTTTATTTGACGACATGCACTTCTCTATTCACAAAATCTGATTTACAAACTTTAAAAATAAAAATCACTTTGACAAAAAATGCAACATTTATTTCAACGTTATTTTGAAATCTAGGTCAATTCATATTGTATATAAACACAAAGGTGTTTCGATTTTTATTAAAGCTACTTAAGAATTTAAAGATAAAGGTCTTAAAGCTTTTCAGTTAAAATAATATTGAATTATTTCATAAATAAATTGTTTTTTTTTTTTTTTTTTCGCAAAAATTAAATATTGAATCTTTTACAATTCTCGAACTTTTACGAGCAAATATGTAGTAAATATTTTATATTGTTATTTGAGTGAATGTAGTTTGTAATGAATGTAGAATACTTAAATGTAACTCTGCACTTGTTGTTTTTCTATCAAATTCAGAGATTTATTTTTTATTTTAATTAATGAACAAACAAAGTTGCACTGAACTAAGCTGAGCTAATGAACTTCAATCCAATTTTATTTTGTATCGTATAATTGAACAAATCACTAAAAAACATCCAATAAAACTTTTATTGAATGAATAAAGAGAAATACAGAAGAAAAAATTAGGAAAAAAAACATGAGGGAAAATAAAATATGGAGTTTCCTATAAATTTCGTTGCAAAAAAACTTGATTATTTTTAAAATTTAAAATAAACTTTCTTTTTTTTTAATGTAACATAGTAAATATAATTTTTTTTTTTTTCTTTTATATGATTTAAGTAAATACTAAAAAAATCAATTTTTTGAAAGTCAACTAGATACATACATATGTATGTGTATTCACATAATATTACAACACAATTTCATTAACTAATTATATTTTTATACTACTAAAATTTGATAACGATAATCACACTTTTCGGCCAAAGAAATTTTGTTTCCTTTAAAAAGAAGTATTGGATCCGTCTGTCGACTCAAAACAAGGAGAAGAATAATGTGTAGTCGCGGAGAAGTATTATATGTTGCAATGCCACACAGTAATGATGCTGTAATATAGTTATGAAAATGTAATAAAATAAAAAAAATACTAAATTTTCATTGAAATAATTTGAATTACATAACTATAGACTGGCCAACATCTGTTATGAATGTGGCTATTGAAACATCTGCTTGACGAAGGTTTAAATAAAATATACGAATAAGATGGCACACAGTGGAGTCAAACGCAAATTTGTTGGTAATAAATCTGTATCTCCTAAACTACGGATTAAATATGAAATGTATAGAGGAGGACCTAAGCTTTCAGCAAAATTATCTTGTAGTCACCCTGTGATATAACAAGATAAGCTACAGGGTGTCAAAGTTGACTACCTCGAGTATATAAAAGTTTAAAAAAATCGTAACTTCTACCAATGAAGTCTGATTTTAAAGATTTTTATATTTCTGTAAAGGGCTTAGCAAGGCGAATAAAAGATAAGCTTACTCATTTAAGTTATCTCTTAAAGTTAAAAAGATATTTAAATATTTCATAAGGAACAAATTGGAGGATTTTTAACTTGTTTTGGTAATACATTGAAATACCTATATTTGTAAATATGGAGTTGATATACCAATAGATTCTCAGTCTGGTGTAGAGATTATGACGATGATGGCTAGGATGAAACTTGTGATCTAGATGAAATTTGGATTTTAAAGTAGTTTACCATTTAAACTTATACTTTATGTTAAGAATTGCTGAAGTTTTTATCCAAAAATTCTGAATTTTGTTCGAATTCATAAATGTGCACTATTCGATTTTTTAGGCCTATTTAACTATCAGAGAATTTTTAAAATATAGAGAAACAATGATTTTATAAATAATTTATGAAAAGAAAAAAAAAAAAATGCATGATTTTTATATCGTGGACAAACTTATACAAATTTCAATTTTATATTATTTTGGAAAGATTTGTATAATAGGGTTATTTAAGTCTTTCTTGTAAATTAAGTGAATGTAGGCATATTTTTGATGTTTTTGTTTTCTTTTTTAATAAAACACTAAGATAATATAGAATACATGTTTTATTTCTTAATAAACATTGAAAGAACGAGTAAAATGTTAAGGTGAAACTTATTCGTGTAACTTGAATAATTTAAAAAATCTACTCTATTGACCGAGTAATTTAAAAACTGCATTTTCGAGTTATTTCATTAATCGAACAATTAAAAACTCGAGTTAAATGAATACTCTATAAATTACACTACAACTCAAGAACCGTTTCACAATGAACTGCCTGGTGGAAAAAAGTCCAAAAATTTATTTTATAATATAATAATAAAATTTACATCAAGTGCACAGAAAAAAGTTTGTACATAAATATAAAAATTTAGTTTCATTGATTTTAATTCATAATATTTAAGAATAATTTCTTAAATACTAAAACTTTTTTCTATATGAATCAAAAGTCAAAAAGACTTAAATAAATTGTTTAAATTTTATTTAATATATTCATTTGTAATGAAATGTTTGAAATTTTTGTTGGAAAATTATTAGATTTTAATTATTTTTAGCTACACATGTATTGGGATCATTCAACAGAACAGAAGCGCTGTTTAATAAAATTATGCTGCAGAATGGTATCAAATTTGTGCAAATTTCTAAACACTATTTTCTAGCAACTTTTTCTTAGTAAATTACCATTTATTGCTAATATTTTCTATTTAAACTATTTTCATTTAACATTCGCATTAGAGTTTTATAAAAATAAATCGAAATTTAAGCAAAATTTTTGCAAAATTCCTAAAATTTTCATAAGGAACAATTTAACAATATCTATGAAAAAAAAAAAAATATTTTTTATGAAAAAAGTTTGGGAAAAAAAGTCATGTTCGATTCATAATATTTATGTACAAAATTTTTACATATATGTACTTTTTTTTCTGTGTGATAGGTAAGACTTTCAAGATAGGTCTCGTTTTCTATTGTGTTATTAGTCTGTATAAAATAGGACGACTGTAAACTGTTTTATAATTTTAGGTAACAAAAAACTGGTTTGGAAAAAAATCGTAAAATATCTGATCTAAAATATTGACAATTTTAAAGGATCAGCAAAAAAAGACTCAGTGGAAAACAAGCTAACTCTGAATGGTATTCAATATTTTGAAATATTTTCCATACAGTGCATATTAAATTATAAATGTTTTCTGTGCCAACTCTTGAACTATGCATAGCTATGTTGGTTTTAAGAATTTTCCCATATTGCGGATTTTGTATTAAATATTTCTAGTTTTTCGATTTGTCTATTGAAAATATTAAAGTTAAAGGAAGATACTTTAGGATGTATTTGCAAAATTGTTCAGATTTTATCCTTCAAAATAAAGTTGGTAATGTTATGAATAAAATAAGTAATGCATTATATCATTGATTTTATTTACAATTATAAACCAACATCTAAGTGGAAACACATTCAATACATTGCACATTGGGGGGGCCCTGAACAAAACTTGGCATTAACTAAACTTACAAAATTTGGTATTAGTGTTTGGTATCGTTGACAAGAGGAATTTTTTTAGATGTCAAATTAAGAAAAAGAAGTTTGCGCTTAATGCAATTTCTTTTTGCTAATTTGAAAAACAAAATATTTCATAACTTACTACTCCATAGAAAGTTGGGATAATATGTGTTTATGCTGATGTTATAACATATAAATAAACTGATGTAACACTTACTTCATAGTATAACGTTCAACTTAAATCTACTTCCATAGTCGAGATAATAATGTCCGTCCTTCGATCTGGCTAGCTGTTTGTCAATATTAATCATGATTTAAATAAAATTCAAAAACTAAGTATTTGATAAGTGTATATAAATATGCCAAATTTCAGGAAGGTCGGCTCATAATTTAGCATTACTCCCGTATAAGCTCATTTCTGAAAATCATGATAAGTTACGCATACAAATTTGAAACATTCATTAAAAATAGAAAAATAGATTTCTTATTGTTAAAAAGAGTATATATTAGAAAAACAAGTGTATTCTACCGTGGGGCAAAAAAAGGCAAAATATATAAATACGCTGAGACTCAGAAAATGTCTGCGCATCAAATGAATATGGTCGTTAAGAGACTAACAGAGGACACAATATCTCTGTTTTGCCACTTTCATTTGCTTTTAAAAACTACACATATCGTGTTAATGTGTAGCCCATGTGTAATTAGTTTCATGTGTAATTTTAACTCTCAGTCACTGAGGCTGAAAAGTTAATTTTGTAATCATCTATTTAAGCACAAAAAATACGAAATTGGTTATATTATACTTGTCAACAAAAAATTTTTTTCGAGCTCCTTCAAAAAAAAATATATATATATGTATATATGTAGACTAAATGGAATTCCGCACGCTAAACTCGAATTTGCTTTCAGTTTTTTTTATGGGCGTGTCTAATATTGTGCCCTAATTATGCCGATTACTCGAGTATATTTCACTATTACTTGAGAACGGTATGCACGATTTATATAAATGATACACCAAGATATGTGGAATAAAATTATCTTTAAATCGCTCTACTATCAAATTTTCATCCGCTCAATAGTTAAGAAGATATTTCGAAAAAAGTGTCGGAAAAACATTTTTTCATGTAAAATTCAAGATTTCTTTTTTACTAAAACTTCTTTTTAAAAGTGAAAACAAAGCTGACAAAACTACGAGTAAATAAAGCCACGTATCATTAAAATTTATGCACAAATCTTGATTGGATTCACAGTTAAGTTAAGATACCCATGCATACCTATAGCTAAGTGGAAATACACTAGTGGGCAAAAAAAATTTTTGTTTTTCCTCCTAAATAAAAAAATAGGTGGAAAAGGAATTCAACGTGCTAAATAAGAAGCTTTTACATTTTTCTGTCACGCATTGATTTTGTTATGGACATGACTACTATGACCCCGCCTTTAGGTAGTCACACTTGTATAACTCGAGAACAGTTTTTCCAATTAAGATAAATTGATCTTTAATATATAGTGGCCTAAAGTGTCTTTGAGCTGAATTTATATAATTTTTTTTCCAGTTAATATTTCCGTAGTTATTTGGTAATTAGAAAATTTTAAAATATATTTTTTTTTTTAAAAAATGGTGAACGTTTTGATTCATAACATTGAAATTCTTAAGCGAAGAAAAAATATTGTTGACATACCTTAAATGCAATTTTCGTATGCATCTTTTGATGTATCACTTTTCAAAATCGTGGAAACGGTTCTTGAGTTATAGTATAAATTTGACAAACCTTTCTCGAATTTTATAGTGTGACCGCTGAATAAGGTGATGATATTAGTCAAGCACCTAAAAACAAGCGCGAATGTTATATTCAGCCCGGCCGAATCTATATACCCACCATCAACTTTTTAAAATTTTACGGTATATGGGAGAGGGCTGTAAAGTGGGCGGACCACGCCCATTTTTGATTTTCGAGTTTATATCGATCCCCGAACTATACGTACAAAATTTCGTTGTCGTACATGCCTTTATTGAAGAAATATCAGCAGTAAAGTATGAAACGGACACCCTAGTTTTTAGCTCATAACTTTTTTGTTTATTAATCAATTTTGCCCATTTTCAATCACAAACAAACATTATATAAGACAAATATTTGTGCCAAATTTCGTTCCCCTACGTTGTCCCGTTTGAGCCCTATCCTGCTTTCAACAGACGGACGTAGCTAGATCGACTCAGAATCGAACCAGGACCCAGAAAATATATACTTTGTGGGGTCTTAAATGATTTCTTCGACATGTTACACACGGAATGACAAAATCAATATACCTCCCATCTTTTTGATGGTGGGTATAAAAATCAGTACGTGAAAGAAAAAAATGAATTCAGATTCTTGTTTAACTCATCAGAGTCCACCTATTTTTGTTTCAAGAAAAAATAAATTTTTTATTTGTTTTGCCCACCACTGTATTTCTACTGAATTGTATGTAACATGGGTATTTTTATTTAACTGTGAATAAATTTTTAATATACATACCTTATTTTGTTCGCAGCATTACCAGCTTAAAAATAAAGATGATAAACTGTAACATTTTTGATGTTTTCATTTATTAAAATAAATTTTAGTAACAAAAAATCTAAAAAAAATCTAAATTTTTTTTGGCACTTTCAAAATAACTTCAAAACTATTGAGCACATAAAAACATAGGTTTGGGTGATTTGAAGATACTTTTAGTACGCATTTTTTAGTGTATCACTATGATCAATCGTA
The DNA here is from genome assembly GCA_951394005.1 of Protophormia terraenovae. Classification (NCBI taxonomy): domain Eukaryota; kingdom Metazoa; phylum Arthropoda; class Insecta; order Diptera; family Calliphoridae; genus Protophormia; species Protophormia terraenovae. The sequence goes on from OX596077.1 coordinate 69,190,005, forward strand.
CACACCGTTCTTGAGTTATTATGAGGAAATATACTAAAGTAATGGACTTACTATGGGCGAAATATTAGACAAGCCAAAAAAAAAAAAAATCCAGACCTGATGGGAAAAAACTGAAAGCAGATTCGTGTTTAGCACATCAAAATACATCAAGTCCAACTATTCGTCTATGGGGGAGGATTTTTTTGTCGACCAGTGTATTGAACAAAAATGTTTCCTCTACGTAAATTATAACTTAACTCATTTTTTATATCTTTTTTGGGGTATTTAGACTTTTCTGACCTTTTTTAAAGTCTAACTTAGCCTTTTTTTTCTCAGCTTCTGGCAACACTGTTTGATAGGGAAAACAAGAATATTCTTTCACTTTTTTCTATCACTTACTGAATTTTTTTATGAGCATGACTAATATGACCCTTTTTAGGCAGTCACAATTCTATAACAAGAGAAACCGTCCTCAATTCAATTTAAATAAGCAATACTTCAATATTAAGATCAAGACTTAAATTTAATTTTTTATCCGCTCAATATTTTCGGAAGCATCCTAAAAGAAGATGCTCATGATTACAATAAAATAAAATTATTTACGATAAAAGTTGAAGCTGAATTTTTTAAGTCAAGAAAAAATGCTTCGTTCTCAAACATTTGTATTTGATCCGCACCTACTTTTGTATACCATTTACTTGTATAGCGCACAAAAACAAAATTCCCAGTTTGTACACGAATATTGGTAAACAAGTATTTCCACTCAACACATAGCTATAGGGTATAACTTTATCATATTTTTTCCGAAACCTACAAATGAAATGTATGCGAATGTTGTATTTCATTACAAAAAACACTTTTAGGTCATGGCTGGAGGTCATCTACGCACTCATAGTTATATGTAAACATGTATACAAGAGTCCTTATATTACACGAACCATATTTTTTTATACTTTGGAAAAAATCGATTGGCTACCTTTTTTTTAAAAAGGGTATTTTTTTATTTAATTTTATTTTAATCAGAACGAACTCGAATTTTGTGCGCACAAAGAAATAAAGAAAATTTATTTTTATCTTACACTTATTAATGCATTTTTATAAAAAATATATATATTAATGATAATCCTCATATTAAAGATTCAATTATATACATTAAATGCATACTAATGCTTTAGAAATTTCTTGATTGCAACAATTTATTAAATCCATCATATTTCCAAGGGATACAATCATTTGAAGTTGACGTGCTTGTCAACTAAAATTAAAATAAAATCTATTTTATCCCAGCACTTAAACGTGATTTTTATTGATTGTCACTGATAAAAACGAAAAAAGGTTAAAAAAAAAAAACTTAAAAAGAACATGGGAAAAAGGAAAATGAACTACTCATACTTACTCATACTTACTCATACTTAATACATACTAAATATACACAAAGATGGAAATGGATGAATTTATATGTACATTAAATTTTAGATTTTTTATTTTTGACTTTTTAACTTAACCAGTTGTTACTCATGGCTTTGCTCATTATCTTTACAGCAGATTTGAACAAATCATCATATTATTATAGTACTTGAATTAAATGAACAAGTTGAAATTAAAAATTAGCATTTCCTTTATAATTTTCTTTTGTTTTTCTTTTCGTTGCAGATCAAAAGTCAATACTTACCGATAGCGATTGGAAAAAACTATGGATGCGAGGAGGTATAAATCCCGATTCAAAATTGGATAGCAACAATATTGATTCAAGTGACAGTCCAATGTTCGAGGATAGTGAAGTAAGTATTATATCTGTCTTTGCTTATACTTACTCATAAGTATTTATTAAGTTTCTTTTTTGAAAAGTGGTGTAAGTTAGACAAATTTGGTAAAAATTAAGATTATGCTGGTAATATAGTATGGAAACAGCTTATTAAAACAAAAAATAAAATAAAAATATCAAAACTCTTTACTTTTTGATAAGAAAATTGCACGTAGTATTATTGTATGAGCAGAAATTATATTATTGGGAGAAAACAAAAATTTTTGAAAAAAAAAAATTTCTTATTTTTTTTATTTTATCACCTCCGCTTTTGATAAAATTTGGTATACACACTCTTTACGTGAATATAAAATTTTAAATTCTTCAAAATTTTTAAAATTGTTGTATTTTACATTTTATCGCGATTCAAAATAAACTTTTTTCATAACATTTTTTTTTAAATACATAAAATTTAAATCCATATATCTTCAGAGTTATATGTCCGATTTACCCCCTGTTTTTATAAAACGAACGAAAAATTCGTTTCGACAATTTATATTGAAAACAACAAATAAATTTGAAATTTATTTGTTGTTTTCCATACATTTTGTCGAAACGAATTTTTCGTTCGTTTTATAAAAACAGGGGATTAAACGAATAGTTTCTAATTATTTTTGTGAAAAAGCCATTTTTAAAAAAATTTTACATTTCCAAATGTAAATATTTAAGTATATATAAAGGGTACTTCCAAAACGTTATACTTTTATAAAACTAGAGAAAGAAAACAAATATGCTTATTATTTTTGTTTAAAATTATCAGTCGCTGAATAAGTATAAAAATTTTCAAAATTCAGAAAAAAAATTTTAGACCCTTTTTTCACACCATTTTATAAGAACTTTTGTAAATTTCATAAAACATATAATGAATGTTCACAATTTTCTTACATTTTACACGTTTTTTTAACATTATGTCAACCTTGGGTGTAAAATTTTTTAACTGGTTTTGATCCTTATTAATTTTTTTTTTTTTTTTGACACCCATATTCAGCGTTTTTTACGGTTTCTTATCATAACCTTTTTCCCGATTTACTTTTCGATGCCAAATCTAGCCGGAATGTTAACCAACACATTAATTAGTATTTTAATTGATAGATTATGATATTGTCTTTTCTTTGATGTATCATTTACCGAAATTATCATTGTTAAACTAGGATTTTTTTTTGACTTGAAGTTGGTTGATTTTGTGTTATTTTCCAATTTTTAAGATTATGAATTAACAGTTTGGATTTAATAAAAAAGTATTACATATTTAAAATCTTCGGACTTCGCAGATTCAGAAAAGTATCCGATGTATATCATGTTGCTTACTGCGACTGAAATATTTACTTTTCAAAATGTAAAAAAAAAAAAATTTTATGATGTTTTGCAATTTTTGAGATATTTCGTTGACAGATATCTCGAAACTCAAAATGTAAATGTATATATATTTTCAAGACTTTACAGAATCAGAAACCTTTCAGCTTTTTCCAATACTATATACTGTGGTTTAAATATATGCAATTGAAAATGTAAAAAAATTTTCGTTTACATACTTTATTCCTTAAAATCTTTTTCCCAAGATAAAAGCATACAAAATTTAGAGTGAGAAATGAAGGGATGTTGAGAAATTATTATTTAGTAAAAAAAACTCATTTATTTCAGTAATAATTTAAATATTTGTAAGGATTTAATATAAAACTATTATAATATAAACATATTGCGGAAATAAATGAGTTTTTATTAAATGTTTACTTTCTCAGCATCCTCCCATGGTCCCTCTCAAAATTCTTTATATATTGTTTCCAACACTTTAACGAATATTTTAAAGAAATCTTTTTGATGGCGGGTATAAAAATTAAAGTATGATGTCTTAAATATCCTTGATACAAGGTCGAATATAGATTTCTTTATCCTTTTCTTTTCGAAAATAATTAGAAAGAAGATCTAATAGGCATTAATTTGTTTAAAACGGACAAATAGGTCTGCAAATACATAGATTTAAATTTAATGTATTTAAAAAAAAAAATCTTAAGTGAAATTATAACCGGGATAAAAACTAAACTATAAAGAATTTGAAAATTTTTAACAACTTCAAATGTTGTATTTACGTAATGAGTGTGTTACCGAATTTCTTTGAAATCGGAGATGGTGAGGTTCGTCGGAAGTTCGAAAATGTTTGTTTTCTCCCTATTATATTCTTTAAAAATGAAATTTCATTTTATAGAACATTAAATGTATTGCATTTCAATCATGCCTGAATAAATTGAAGAACTTTTTTCATTTAAATGTGTTGGCCTAAGAAACTATTCCAAGTAATAAATTCAAATAATATTTAATATTTACATTAATACAATGTAAAAATACATAAAGACACAGCATAAATAATTACATGGCAGGGGACAAAAACAATATCCGGTTGTGTATCTGGAATATTTTTAAAAGAAATAGAAATAGATAGAAAATAAAAAAATAATCGTTAATACACTATATTGATACACGTTTTAGATGGTTTGCAAAGTATTACAAATATTTCTTCTTTTTTTTTTATTATTGAAAAGAAAATATTAATAAAAATGTGTGAAATAAATGTAAACAAATACTTTTTACTTTTTGCATTCGGTTTTTCTTCTTTTGTTTCAGATGATGGCGCACAATACGACCGTCCAGTTGGGTGGAACAGCGTTCCTGGTGTGCAAAGTTTCTGGCGTGGATAGAGTGGGTGTAAATTGGGTTTGTTTGTTTTTATGTTTGTAAATGTGTTCATTTATTTATTGTTATTTTAGTATGATTTTTTTTTTAATTTTTCTATTTTATTCCAACATTTGAGTGATTGCAAAATTTGATTTATTTTATTTGTTTATTTATGTTTTGAATTTGCGCTAACGAAAATTCTATTGTTAGTTGAGGAAATTCATGATTTAATACTTTCACAAAAAAAGTGCCGAAAATATTTATAGTTTTAACTGTTGCATTAGTATTTATATGGTTTCTCAGAATCATATACATTAGGGTGGCCCCAAAAACAAAAGGTTTTGTTGCATCCACCTTAATTGAAATTTTGTTCTATTCCAAGATATCGATTCTTAAATTTTTGTCTTTGTTTTATTCTTCTGCGAAGTGGATTGAACAGTTTTTTTTTGTCAATAAATGTCAACAATGAATAAATTTTCATAGGTTTTGGACTTGCGTAATCAAACATGGTTTCCATACTTATTTAGGACGCTGTATTGAAATCTTCACTAATTTATCCGAAGTTGGTTTTAGTTTTTGAGATATCAAGAACAAATTTTATATTTTAGATCTGATAATTAATTTATTGAATACAAAATTATAAATTGAAATTATAGATCTATTAAATTAAATCGTTTTTTTATTTAGGATGTGTTTCACGTTTTATTTTATTGTCTTGCTTTTCTTTTGCTTTACTCGTTCCGCCAAACTTTTAATTTAAAAATCGAAATATTGAATGAAAAAGTTTTAAAAATATTCAATCTTGTGGTGTTACCGAGAATGTTGCGAACATTAATTTGTAATAGTAGTGTAGTGTATCATCGCAATCGGTTTATTCGACCCTACACCACCAAAGGTTGGGTATTATGCGTTTGTGCTGATGTTTATAACGCACAGAAAAAATATTCCAACACCCACCTTAAAGTATACCAATCGACTCAGAATCACGTTCTGAGTTGATTTAACGATGTCCGTCCGTCTGGCTGGCTGATTGTTTGTCTATGTAAACATTGTGCACAAAGCACAGGTAGCAAATTTTGAAGATAATTTGATGAAATTTGGCACATATGTTTATTTTGGCATAACGACGAATACTTTATGATCGGTTCTTTATTCCACCTCGCCCCCATACAAATACTCCCCGACATAGGGTTCTAACAATAACAAATTCCTTATTTATACCACTATTTTAATAAAATAAATCGGAGATAAATCGGAATGAAAAATTTCCAGAAGATCGGTCTACAATTTTTCATAGCTCTCACATAAGACCCACTTTCGAAAAATCACTTCAACTCGAAAAAATCGCATATAAATGACAATATCATGGTAATATTTGACACAAATAAGTTTAATATAAGCAGAAATCATATTGACTAATGTCATAAGGATCGGTCTATAAATTGCCGTAGGTCCGATATTAAGTCCATTTCTAAATATTTCGGAAATCATTTTAGTGCACAAACACAATGGTGAAGGGTATCAAATTGTCGGGCATCACAAAATATATGAAATTATATCACTGAAGAATATTTTTATTTCTCTTGAGGGTCACTATAAATTTTTGGTCCCATTTATATTAACGTTTTCTACAGTGTCCATTCAGTTCAGTTAATGAAAATCATATAAACCATGTCAATAAAAGCGCATTGTTCCAATACACGAGAACTCAAAAACAAAAACCAACCATGAAAAACGAATGTGATTTATTTTTTATTTAACGCCCCGACCCCAATTACAAATTTTATCTATTTGCTCAGTTCCAATAGTGACCCGAATTTCTAAACTTGTGTTATTTATTTAATAATTTTTGATAAATATTTTAAAATGTAATTCTTCACATCAAATCTATTGATTTCAATTTGTTATTTCTTCGATGATTCAGTCATTTTTTCCAAGCTATATATGAAATAAGTGTGCTAGTATGATTATAATCAATAATTATTCAATTATGATAATTATTAATAAAGTTTAAAAAAAGTTATATTTTTTAACGTTATAACATTAATTTCTCAAAATGTTTGTATAAAAGCTGTTAGAAACAGTTTACACATGTTGGTTTGGACTATAATACTATTTAAAAGAGGTGGTAGTTATTATATTTTGGTTTATACAAACCGCATTTAATAATTAATTTAAAAACGAAACACATTAACGAAATAATTAGAATTATTTATGAGATCTTTTTATTCCCCATCAAAATTTCATTAAAATTAACCTTTTCTGTTTAAAAGTCAACACCTTTATTTTTCTATCAGATTCAGATTATCAACACTAACTAAATGTTTTTGTTCGTGTGCGTGTTTATTATTTATTTTATTCAATTACCACCCAGCGGAAAAAATACTAAAGAGCCATTCGTAAATAACATATTAAATCTTATTTTTGGAACCAGAAGACCTGACCCTAGTATTTCAAATTCTTCTACATTTTACACAATGTGTCATTGGCGGTATTATCTTGTTTTCCCCCTGCAAAAGGAAGACAGTAGTCAAGGACTGGTTCTACAATAAATCGCCTCAAATTTTATTAAAATGTACCTATGTATGCATATCAAGACTACATCCTCTAACGCCACTAAATAATTTAGAGCTCTTTAAGTCTCAAGTTTAAAAATAAGACATTTTAGCAGTAATTAGTGATCTATTATTATAAACCTTCTACTTAGCGTCTAATGAAAATAGACAATATTGGAAAGGAAAACCTTGTTTTTGAGAAACTTACAGAAGGATACATTTAATATGTTTTAAATAATTTTAAAAAGGAGGATGTAGGCATTTACAAAGTCTTGATTAGTATAGGACTGTCAAATTTTCTCGCTGGGTAAATAAAAAAACACAAATACAAAAAAATATTTAAATACATATAAACATATATGGGAAATTCTTCAAACTAGTTTACTTTTGGGGTTCAAAAAAATTTTGAAAAATGTTTAATGGCATATCAACGCTATTTAGTACTACTACGTGGAATAATAATTTATAAAACAATTGCCCAAATTGTATTTATAGTCTTAAATCAAAAATTATTGCATTCATGTACTCTACAATGGTGTATCTTAAATACAAAATAAAAATATCGCGATATGTTAAGTATTCGGGGATATATTAGCGATTTAATAATTATAAAACCTTCTTATAAAATTTGCAAAGCTCAGTTTTTATTGATGTAGTCTTGGTCAAATTTATCCATTTATTGCAAAATTAATCTTTTTATACCCTTCACCACAGGTGTAAAGGGTATATATAAGTTTGTCATTCCGTTTGTAATTTCCACAATTTTCGTCGGAGAGCAAAAAAGTTTATATTTTCTGAATCCTTGTAAGAAGCGATAACGATTGGACCATGTCCGTCCGTCCGTCCGTCCGTGTGTCGGTTGAAATGGCGTTTATGAAGCCCACCGATAACTGACATATATAATATGTATGTCAAACGATCGGAAATGCTTTCGAGAATTTTGCTATTGGAATTCAGCAAGATAGGTTCATACAATGCGGAGATATGTTCAAAAAACCGGTTTTTTGAACCGGTTTTCCAGTTTCTGAAGCCTCTGTATACACTACGGACTTCGTTTTTACAAAGAATTTTCGGACATTTTTTTCTGAATTTTTGTTCTGAAAAAATGAAATAAATCGGTTCAGTAATAACTGAGATATCGGACAAAACGCATTTTTTATTTTTTGAAGCCTTGGTTTAAGCTATAGATTTTTATTTTTATACAGATCGGTCACAAATATTTTTATAAAATTTCAGTTTTTTGAATCAAGAAGATCGGTTTATAAATGGTGGAGATATGCTTTAAAAACCGGTTTTTAGAACCGGTTTTTTAGTTTCTGAAGCCTCTGCATATACCAGGGACTTCGAATTTTTAAAGGGGGCTCGAAAATTATTTTCTGAATTTTTGTTCTGAAAAAATTAAATAAATCGGTTCAGTAATAACTGAGATATCGGGGAAAACGAATTTTTTATTTTTGAAGCCCTTGTTCAAGCTATAGATTTTTATTTTTATATAGATCAGTCATAAATATTTTTATAAAAGTTTTTTTAATAAACAGAGTTATGGCCCAAAAACAAATCTGTTAAGAATATAAATACACCAACAAACATGTATATTAAGCATTGTAATGACTATTAGTGACGTTTTTTTGTTTTTTGTATAGACAAGTAGTTTAGTTAGCAACAGCAGTAATATAATGAATAACAGTGTTGTTGTTGTTCTTTGTGTATTCAGTCAGTTTGTACATACAAAAATAAATATATATGGAATTGTTGTTGTTTCTTTTTTAAAAGCAAAGCCTGTTATGATTGTTTTTTTTTTCATATTCAAATTTTCGTAGTTTGAAAAAAATTTAGATTTAGAAAATATGCAAGCATACGTTAAGGCGAAAATTTTATTAATTGTCGGTAATATGGTAATATGATGTCGATAAGATGGTAAGATGGTAATATGGTGAAGGGTATCAAAGATTCGGCACAGCCGAATCTTTTTTCAATTTCATTTATTTTAAATCTTCTATCTCTATAACAGTGATGCTCACACACACTACTATACATTTACGCTTGTATGTGTGAAGCAGAAAAAAACTTGACTTGATTTGCATTGAAATTAATGAGAGAGCAACAGTCAAACGAAATAGTTTGGTGATACATCATTGCACAGCCCAAATATGGACTGTAGATTGGTCTCCTACCGAATAGATCCACTAAGTTTGAATTTTTGGAAATTCGAATGTTTAAGGGGTGGTAAAATCAGTAACCTCTCTTAAACTAATAGAGATACATAAAAGTTAAATAGTAATTGTTATTCATTTGAAAAATTATCGGATATATGTCTGGTACTATTATGAAATTCGGCTCTTTTAGGGGGAAAACGGGTAAAAACTATATTTTGGTACTTCTTTGGCACCCTTAATATATCTTATCAAAATGTACATCAAATTAGTACCTTATCAAAAATTTGCGAATACGAGTTTGGTAGTTTTTGGAAATCCGAACGTTTAATGGGTAAAATCGTACCTGCTTTTGGTACTTTTTTTTACAAAATATTTTTTTTCTTTTTACTGGCACATACATATGAATATTTTAACATTCAATTAGTTCAATTTAAAAATTTATTGGAATACAATTTCGTCACATTCAAGAGGAATAAAAAGTACCAAAAAGGGGATAAAATCGGGAAATTAAATTTTATTCAAAATAAATAATGCATTTTTTATTTTACTAAACCTAGAAACATGAACTTAAGTACATGTAGTCCTAAGTGAGTGAGAATTCACAAGAGGGGATTTTGTGGTACTTATTTGTTCTTGTAATGGTACTTCTTGGATTTTCTATACTTAAATATAATAATAGAAATATTAAAAAAATATTTGAGATTGAAGGTCGGTTTCATAAAGGTTAACGTAAAATGAGAATTACCCATATACACAAGTATACACATGTATATTTATATATATGAGCTAATATCAAAAATTTTTGAATTTGGCCCTTCAAAAATATTAATTTTTTTTTTTTTTTTTTTTTTTTTTTTGATGGCACATTAAAATCCTTTTGTATACATATAAAGTGACTCGAATGCATGTAGAATCAGTTCGCGTTAATCATTTTGTACGATAAGGAGCTTTTTCCTTACCGGCAGCAATATAGAGCAAATCAGTATCTTCGATTTGTTATCTATATTGCCACTGAAATGTTCTTTTAGGGCAGAGTTATTTTTGTGTTCAACAATAATTTAGAACTGACGACCGTGAACCACGATAATAAAAAACAAGAGATGTTGCTCGTTCGATTTCAACTTTAACAATGATTTCTTTATTTAATGAAATTGAAAAAAGATTCGGCTGTGCCGAATCTTTGATACCCTTCACCATATTACCATCTTATCGACATCATATTACCATATTACCGACAATTAATAAAATTTTCGCCTTAACGTATGCTTGCATATTTTCTAAATCTAAATTTTTTTCAAACTACGAAAATTTGAATATGAAAAAAAACAATCATAACAGGCTTTGCTTTTAAAAAAGAAACAACAACAATTCCATATATATTTATTTTTGTATGTACAAACTGACTGAATACACAAAGAACAACAACAACACTGCTATTCATTATATTATTTCTGTTGCTAACTAAACTACTTGTCTTATAGGCAGAAACGTCACTAATAGTCATTATAATGCTTAATATACATGTTTGTGTATGTATTTATGTATATTCCTAACAGATATGTTTTAGTTTTTAAAAATAAACAACAACAATTCCATATCTATTTATTATTGTACAGACTGCATATACAAAGAACAACAACACTGTTATTCATTATATTACTGCTGTTTCTAACTAAACTACTTGTCTATACAAAAAACAAAAAACGTCACTAATAGTCATTACAATGCTTAATATGCATGTTTGTTGGTGTATTTATATTCTTAACAGATTTGTTTTTGGGCCATAACTCTGTTGATTATGAACGAATTTGGTTTATTAAAAAAATCTGTAGCTTGAACAAGGGCTTCAAAAATAAAAAATTCGTTTTCCCCGATATCTCAGTTATTACTGGACCGATTTATTTAATTTTTTCAGAACAAAAATTCAGAAAATAATTTTCGAGCCCCCTTTAAAAATTCGAAGTCCCTGGTATATGCAGAGGCTTCAGAAACTAAAAGACCGGTTCTAAAAACCGGTTTTTAAAGCATATCTCCACCATTTATAAACCGATCTTCCTGATTCAAAAAACTGAAATTTTATAAAAATATTTGTGACCGATCTGTATAAAAATAAAAATCTATAGCTTAAACCAAGGCTTCAAAAAATAAAAAATGCGTTTTGTCCGATATCTCAGTTATTACTGAACCGATTTATTTCATTTTTTAGGAACAAAAATTCAGAAAAAAATGTCCGAGAATTCTTTGTAAAAACGAAGTCCGTAGTGTATACAGAGGCTTCAGAAACTGGAAAACCGGTTCAAAAAACCGTTTTTTTAACATATCTCCGCATTGTATGCACCTATCTTGCTGAATTTCAATAGCAAAATTCTCGAAAGCATTTCCGATCGTTTGACATACATATTATATATGTCAGTTATCGGTGGGCTTCATAAACGCCATTTCAACCGACACACGGACGGACGGACGGACATGGTCCAATCGTCATCGCTTCTTACAAGGATTCCGAAAATATAAACTTTTTTGCTCTCCGACGAAAATTGTGGAAATTACAAACGGAATGACAAACTTATATATACACCTGTGGTGAAGGGTATAAAAAAGCTTAAACTAGAGCTAGAACAATGATCATAATAATATGTAATAAGTAAGGGCCACTGTGTTGTTGTTGTTATTCTATGTTTACAAATAAAAGAAATTCACCACTAGTAAAAAGTACATATGCAAAAAACAAAACAATAAATAAAAAATATGTACCTATATTGAATTCTTGTTTACAACAACAACATTAATGCAAGTTATGATATTTAAAGCAAGACAAAATAAGAAAATAATAAAAACTAACGGTTTATTACCAAAACAAGCTACAGTGGACCAAAATAACAAAATTAATATAAAATTACAGTGGGATAAGTGGCTCAAAAATATAAATGAATTTAAATACAATAAAAAAGGCAAAATTAAATATAAATTAATATAACAAAAAATAATGAATTTAAACACGTAATAAGTAAAAGTTATACGGTGACCTAACACATTTCATGTGAGGGGCGAGAAAGTTACAGCGGTTTTAAGTTGAACATATAAAAATTTTTACAAACTAGAAGTTTGTGTACAATTGTTGCTAAAATTATATGTAATATCAAAACCTACTGAGTTATTCAAATAAAATTTAACATATTTTCAATGTTCGATTGTATTAGTGCAGCATATTTTAGGGTTTCCTAGTAAAATTAAAAAAAAAAAAAAAATTATTTTGTTAGAGTTTATTACAAAAAAAAAAAGTTATTTAATATTGTGACCCTTTTTTAACACAAGTGAATATTTTTTGGTCCATAAAATGTTTATCTTTCGAAATTTTTTGATGCGCCTCCGAATTTTTATACAGCATAACAAACACAAACTAATTATGCCAATTATAGTTAATTTCATACTGTCCACATGATGTGCCTTAGCGAATTGTGTTTTGACAAAAGTGTCCCGTTTTCAACTATTTGACGACATTTGACTTAATTTTATGATCCCTATCAATTATATTTATCGCCGTTCTTATATCTGTATACCCAATATTTGTTTAAATTGCAATTTTTTATATAGAAATACTAATACAAAGAGTTCAATTTTAGCATAACTTTCAAGAAGTCCATAAAGTTCTTGGATTAAATTTATTTTTAATGCTCCTCCAATTTTGTTATGTAAAATAACAAAAAACTAAGTTCACACAATAATCCATGCCATTTCATATGGAACTGTGAATGTGCCTCGCGAAAAACTGACTTTTTGAAAAATGTTCGCACTGGTTTTCACAACTTTGAGACTATCTACTACGTTGACTATTTCGGGAATATCAATGGAATACAGCAAAAAATTTTTTCATCAAAACTCGACTACCCATTTAACTGTTGAAAGTCTGCACAACAACAAAGATGGCGCAGAATTTATCTGCAAAGTATAAACGCGAGAACAAAAATTGTAAAAGTATGGGAAAAACTTAAGTTACTTTTAGCCGTTTTTCTATGTTCTTGAACTTTGAACAACAGAAATGATTATAAAAAGAAACCTATGGAGCTAAAATTTTGCACTTTCGAGTCTTGTTACTTCAGTTTTGTAACCAATTTGTTTAAAGTATCATCACCACAAAACTTATTAAAGATTTAAGTCAGTTTCAGCCAAGTTAAAAATTTTTGATAACGGCCCATATGTATGTTTATGTATATGTAATATTAAAATTATAATTATAGTATATGTTTATGTGAATTCTTTGTATATACAATACTAATGTATTTATATGTTTATTTGGATTTTAAACAAAATATTTCTACAAAAGAAAAAACTCAACACCACACTAACACTGGAACTGTCAAAGATTCACACATAGATACTGAATTACAGGCGTAAATATTAATTTTAATTAAAGCCCATATTTAATGAGAGAATAATACACGTAAATTAAATCAACCGACTTAACTAAACGAACAAATGCATATATAAACATTAGGGTGGCCCGATTTTTAAATTTTTTAGTTTCCCATATCAAATTCAAATGTAATTCTCCTTAAGAAAGCATGTTTTTAAATTTGTTTCTGGTGTTTTTTTTTCATGAGTTTTTGTATCCTACATTACAAATATGCGTATTGATTTTTTTACACACCTTATTTTTCCTTGGATATCCTTTTTCTTTATCAACAAAATTTTTTATAACTGCCTTATTCATAATAAAATGTTTAAATTTATCAAATTTATTAAATTTTTCATACAAATTTAAATAATAATAAAAAAAAAATGTATACAATTTAAAATTTTATTATGAATATGGTAGTTAGATTTTATGTAGTTTTTAGGCTTTTTGATTTATATACTTATTCAAATTTTAATATTTATTGATATAAGACGTATACATAGCATATTCCTAATCCCGAAAAATAATTTGATATTATTTTAAAAGTTTCAGGAACACATTACCCGACCTTTAACCCACTTTAAAAAATCAGACGAGTTGTTTGTAGCGATTCTAAAGATAATTTAATAAAATTAGATACATGGGGTCAAAATCAAAATCTACTAAAATTAATCGTGATTGGAATTTTCTTACATATAAAGGGCATCAAATAATGAACATACTAATATCTGAAAATGCAGAAAAATGAATTGCAAACTGAAGCTATGTATACACGGTTGTCAGATCTAACAATGTTGGCAGATCTGGCAATGTGATGGCAATGTACTGACATTGAAAAATTGTTAGCAATAGGTAAATTGCCAGTTTAGACGATTGTAAGAAAACTTTACAATTTCATTGCCAGACAATTGTCAGACAATAAATTTATCTGTCAACAAAAATTTTCAGTTTACACTATTGGCAGGTTGTTGTATGGCAAAAGTTGCCAGATTCGTGGTCAGACATTGCCAGAACTGTCAAACGAAAATTGTGTGTTAATTTAATTTAATTCAAAATTTGTGTGTTTTCCTTAAATTAAAAACAATGGAACAAAAAAAAAAATATTGCAATATTGCATATGTTCTCGAAAGCAGCGAGGTCGAAGACAAAAAACAACAAGGCAAAGTGTGGGTAAAGAATTGGGTGCTTCACCGCCAGCAGGAGGGATTTCACGCTAAATTGCTCATCCAATTACGAAGTGAAGAGCCGGATTTGTATCGTAATTTTTTACGAATGGACTCCGAGCAATTTGATAATCTGCTTAAATTAGTGACTCCATATAAATGTATAAAGTATAAATGACTTATCTGACAATGGCGCCATTGTCAGATGCATAAAATTCGCGCAGCTGACAATAAAAATTGTCAGACAATTATCTGGAAATGGCAACGTTATGTGTTTACACGATTACTAGATGTCTAACAATATTATTGGGTTACAATTTACTGACAATGCTTCTTCTAACAACGTTGCAAGACATAAATTGTAAGTTTACACGGTTGTTAGAGATCTGACAACCGTGTATACATAGCTTGAGTCAATTATTTACTTTTTTTTCACATTATCCTTTCTGAAGCTCCCGGGCGTGGTAGAGAGCTAAAAATTGGCTTACTTATAAATATGTTCATCTTACAAATCCTAACGAAGCCAAATTTTTCTATCAGGGAGCGAGATTCGAGATTTTTTTTTTTTTTTTGAGGTCTGTTTTGGTTTTAAGAAATTTTGATTGTTAAGGTATGTATACACGGTTGTCAGATCTAATAACGTTGGCAGAAAAATGTTCAGAAAATTTCTAACAACCGTGTAAACTTACAATTTATGTCTTACAACGTTGTTAGAAAAAGCATTGTCAGTAAATTGTAACCCAATAATATTGTTAGACATCTGACAATCGTGTAAACACATAACGTTGCCATTTGCAGATAATTGTCTGACAATTTTTATTGTCAGCTGTGCGAATTTTATGCATCTGACAATGGCGCCATTGTCAGATAAATCATTTGTAATGGCAACGCTGCACATTAAAAAGCAAAGTTTATCCGTCTGACGACGGATCTGGTAACTTTTGACATACAACAACCTGCCAACAGTGTAAACTGACAATTTTTGTTGGCAGATAAATTTATTGTCTGACAATTGACTGGCAATGAAATTGTAAGGTTTTCTTACGATCGTTTAAACTGGCAATTTACCTGTTGCTAACAATTTTTCATTGTCAGTACATTGCCATTACATTGTCAGATCTGCCAACATTGTTAGATCTGACAACCGTGTATACATAGCTTTATACTTATTTTCTGCTCTGCAAATCATATTGAAATCTAATTTTATATTTCGGGCAGGGAGGGCATTTACGTTTACTAATTCAATACTTTAGTCACTATTACCAATCAGATTCTAACAGCTTCAAATCTTTAACTTCGATTAGAGAAAGGAAAAACGTAAAAATGTTGATCATATTTTTTTTAATATGGATATTTTTATTACTATAATATGTATTATACGCTCGTTAGACTGTCCCAGGAATCTGCTTTATTTCGATACTGGAGTAGAAAGTCCACTAAAAGAAGCACACCTTTCACTTAGAGAAACAAGCTATTAATCTAAAATAATAATAATGTTAAAGCCTTTAAATATTAGTACTTAAAACATCTCTTTCATTGATATCCATATCGTCCTACAACAGCAATTTTTTAGTAGCAAAATAAAAAAACACTAGCATCATTCATAATATAAAAGTTATTTAAAAAGGAAATACAAATACGAAACGAAAAACTGAAAACGCTGTTATTTTTATTTATACACAAGTATGTACCTACAAAATTGTTCGGGTAATACGGACACTATAAAAGTGTAGTAAAGTTATCAGACATTGGTGTTTAGTGTGGAATGCATTGCACAGTGGGGCAGAATCAGCATTTTTTGAAAATAAATCTGTAACTTCTAATCGGCTGGTTGAATTTCCGTAAAATTCACAAATACAATTAAAAAGTTCATTGTTACAATGAATTTGTGCACTAATTCATTGAAACAATGAATTGTCATACATTAATATTATAATTCAATGTACAAGTTAATTGATTAAATTTATTCTTACATTGAATGATTCATTAAATAAAATAAATAATTTCAGTCATAGCTGTTCATTGTGAATATTTTCAATCAAAATATTTGTTAAAAATAAATTATTTTAATATTTTATTTATATTTTTAGAAATAAATTTCTTTAAAATTATTTTATACTCTTTGTAATATGATTTTCAGTTACTTGAAATTAATTTGAATAAAAATTATTTAAATATTATTCCATTTGTTAACAAGTTAGATAAAATAATATTTCCACAAAAGTATTCGAATATAAATTTATTAAATATAAATCAAATTCTTAAGTCTTTAACTAATTTTAAAATATATTTTATTTCTTAAGTTTGAATACAATTGTTCTTTATTTTATTTTCCATTCTAAAAATAAAATAATATCTGTCTTAAAATATTCAATTTTTTTTATTCATAGAAAACTTTTGAATATTTTTATTCAACATGAATTTGTTTGAATAGTTTTAAATTTACTTTGAAAAAGAAAAATAAGTAAAATATTTTTTTTATACTTGAATATTTGAAAAAATTTTATAATTTTTTGTTATTCAAGCCTTTTGAGGCTGAATATTTTTATTTTTTGGAGTTTTTGTTGAATAAAATAATAAAAATATTTATTTTAAATGTTTCTATTTGAATATAAAGTTTTTGAATAAAAATCAGAAAAATTTGTTGAACTTTTTTTATTTAAATAAAATACATATGAATATTATTAAACTTTAAAATAGTCAAATAAAAAACTTTTGATTATCTTCTTATAAAAATATATTTGTTTTTCTTTTTGTTAAATAAAATATTTTAATTTTTAATTTATTTTGTTCAATCAGATACAAATTTATAATAAATTCAATTGTTTTAGTATAAATAGAAATCCTTAATATTTTTATTCAAAAGATAATAGATTGATTAACAAAAATTTTTTAATTAGAAATAAGAAATAGAATGAAATAAAAAGTATTTTTATTTTTTATTTCATTCATAAGTTACAGCTATGATTTCAGTGAACAGTACATTGGTTTCAATGAACTCATATTTTGTCCCAATGAAACTATACATTAAAAATGTATTATAATAATAGGCGTGATCTGTATTTCTGGTTTTTATTTTATTTTATATTAAATGATTAAATTATATTGAGTTAATATAAGCAAAAATTAAATATTAATATAAAAATATTACATTTCACTAAAAAATTTAAATAAACAAAATGCATGTTACAGATGTGATCGTGTAATAGTAATTCCTGTTGTCCTCTATATTGTTCAATGATGGTATGGAATATCCATTTAAATGCCACATTAATATAACTACAGCATTATTAATAACAAAGAAAGTTTATAAATAAAATTTTTAAAATTCGTTCAATTGCTTAAAATATTTGAACTAGTTACCTTTAAATCTTTTTGGTCTATAGAAAATTCCTTATTTTGACGATCACCGGATGTAACATTCAAATCTTGATCAGTCTGTAATATATTTTTATTAAGAATTCAATTAAAATATTTCATATATTTATGTACACTTACGAATCGAATCCTCTTAATTTTGAAATCGCAATATTTTTTGAAACCCTGGTATTTGAGGCTAATAACACATTCTTCTGCATCTTAGTATTTTTATCTGCATAAATATAAATTAAATGTAATATTTAAAAACTGTTTAAAATCATAAACATTATTAAACTTACGTGTTATGAAGGCAAGTCTCCAAATTCTTCTTTTGGGTAATTAATTCAATTTGGTGTATTCAATTATGCTATTCTACTTCTCTCTATATTATATTTATGTATTTTAATATTTCAATTTATCTTATTTAGTTTTAAATTATTTTCGTTTTTAACATAACACTAATTTTTTTTACTTTTTGCTATTGTTTAAAACGCGTCATTTCTTGTTAAAAGATAAAAGAAAACTGAGTTGTATTTGTTTTCATTTTACTTTATTTCCCGTTAGAAATCATTTATTTTGATATAATTGAATGGAATTTATCATTGGTTCAATGCTTTTGTTCATTGTGTAATGCTTCTTCTTAATTAAATCAATGTATTAGTACATTCACTAAATTAATTCAATGAACTAATACATTAAATCAATTAACTGATTTACCTATTGTAATAAGAAATAAATTTAACGAATGTTTTCAATGTAATGTTCATAATAGCGTTAATAATTTCATTGAATATTTTTATTGAAGCAATGAATTTGTACATTAAGCTAATAAATTTATGGAAAAAAATTAATGAATTTGATTTAACGTACTACATTCATTGAAATTATTTTTTTCAGTGTAGAGGATTCTACAATTAAGCTTAATTTTAAAGTAACGTAGTTTTGGTTATGAAAAAGACATTAACTTCAATATTTTTGGATATAATTAAAAATAATGTCAGCTAGATAACATAATTTATTTGAAAAAGTTCATAGTTTTTCTGATACTTGGAGATAAATTAAACTTTTTTTAAAAATTGTTTTCTGGAGAAACTATAAATATTTTATCTGTAATACAATTAGTAAAGTTAGTAAAGATATCTTAACGAAATATTAGGTGATCGTAGACCTTATAATTTAAAATGATAAAGCGCAAAAAAATTTCATATAACATATGTTTATATTGTCAAAACATAATATTATTACACAGAAATAAAAATAAAAAGGTATTCATTTATGCAGATAAATTTACATAATTCGTAAATTTATACGTTATACTCACGTGTTACATGAAATCATTTGGCAAACAAAATATTTTTTTTTTTACTTTTAAATATTGTTTTTCTTTCGATTTTAAATTAAAATATTAAAAAATAAATTTATTTTCTTCTTTCAAATTTGAATATTCAAAACTACAAGGTTACGAATTCATTTACACATTGAAATTGAAGCGTAAACATTTATAAATTGTGTAAATAATTTTTCAAACAAAGTTTGACAAATATTTTACGAGCTCGTATTTTTATTATCTTTATTAGGTTTACAAAGCAAATATATGACTGGATGAAAACCCCTAAAGTATTTGTTTTGTTTCTAAACTTAAAACTGTACACTCCTCTGCTATGTCTATGTGAAATTTTATCCCATTTTGCATTGTTCAAAAAATGCATTAGCTTTTTTAGATAATTATGTAATCTTTCTCAATATATTCATATTGTATAAGCTTTTGCATTTTATTCGATATAATGATGCAATAATTGATAGAAAAGCTGTCAGTCTACAAAAAATAATGTTAAATCATTTTCAATTTAACCATATGAGCGTATGAGTAATATTAATCAATTATTGTAAGTATACGCCACTACAACTATGTAACTCTGTTATTCTCAAATATTATTATTATTATTATTATTATTATTATTTAATTCAGCTATAGATTCTACAACAGCTGAGAACAAATTACAATTAAAGAAGTTAATATATACTTAAAACAATATACTATAATTATTAAATACTATCGTAAACAAAATTATTGGAATTAAAATAGCTTATTAGTAAATTTTTAATTTCAGTACCAGCATCAGCAAAATCTATTAGGTCATAATATTTATTATAATAGATAAAATATTTTTAATAAAAAATTAATTTTGTAAGATTTATGAAACTTTTAAGAAAAAGGATATGTGACAGGTGCAAGTGTCATTGCTTTAATTAAAAAAGTGTTACATGTATTGGAAATATCACAATAGTATATGTGTAGCATTGACCATCTCTCACAATTTATCGATTTAATTTATAAAAAAAAAAAAAACTGTCATATTTTGATATTTCAGTACATATAGGAAGTATATACGAATATTCTTGCACCATTTTTTTTCAAAAACTTTGGTTTATTATTAATTTTTCTAGTATATAACGGCGTTCAGACCACAATAAAGCCTTCTATTTTTACATAGCAACGAATCAGTGTGCACTGGTGAAAACTGTATATGAATTTTTATATATTTTTTCCCAATTCATCAATATTTACCTATTGAGAGGTTTTCTGATTTTTTAATTTTTCATATTTTATACATATACATGATAATACATGTTTAATTATTTCTTATCAAGAATTCTACTCTTCAAGCTAAGACTAATACTATAGTTTTGCCTTAATATGATATTAATTTTATATAATGAACTGTGAAGCTCCTTAAATGTGTATGTAAAAGTATATATTAATTCTTTTTTTATTTGTTTTTTTTTTTTTTTTTTTTTATTTGCACAAGTTTTATAATTCATAAATAAAATAACAACTGTCTATAAGGTAAATCTTAGCATTAAAAATGAATTCATTAAAAACATGGGATTAAAACTTTAAATATTTTACAAAACCATTTAGAATATTTGTTTATTTTATATAAAATAAACAAGCCATCTAATTTACATATTAACATATACCCAGATAAAACCTCCTACCATTCCTATATATTTCAAAGTGTTTTTTTAGCTAAAAATGATTGCTGGAAGCAAAAGCAAAAAATAATAAATGAAACACTCTATTCAACACTATTTTACATATATATATATATACATATATTTATATAAGGAGTAAATAGAAAAATCAATAAATATCAAAATTGTACTAAATCTTCTTACTTCAAAACTGAGAAGAAGAAAAATAAAAATAGTTTCCTCACATATTTTATTTAGTTTTTCATCTTTTGATCTTTTTTAAAGGTACATATTAAGTAAATAATTTTATAAAATCTTGTTGAGTATAAAAATGTATTTTATTTTATTTATTTTGTTCAATTTTTCTTTTTATGCATGAAAATTGTTTGTTTGTGGAGAATACTTTTACATAAAATATTTTAAAAATTAAATTTATTCGTATTCATATAATAAAATGTTTGTATATTTTTTCATTCTACACTTTTTATTTTATATTTTCACATATGTACTTGCACGTACGCAACTGTTCAGAATCAAATATCTTGGATACGTCGCCGAGATTGGCACATACTGTCGTCTGGTGCTCAACTTTATACAAATGATGAACGTTTTGCCATATTACATACACCTGGCTCAAATATGTGGACATTGCAGATAAAATTCGTGCAACGACGAGATCACGGCATGTATGAGTGTCAGGTAAGTTGAACAAAAATGTATTTAGGTTTTTTTTTTTTTGTAAAAGTTTTATTTTTGTTTAGTTCTTTTCTCCAGGGAAATCAGTTTATTTTTATGCACTATATATGTATGTATCTAGCACTGTCAGTATAATTGTTGGTACTTGCATATTTGAGCATACAATAAATATGCAAAAATTTTGTTTAAAATATACTGGCATACTTTTTATATCGTTCACCAACAGTTGCAAGAGTACATACAAAAGGTTGACATTCAGTTTGTCATTTCTATAATTTGTATCTAGTATCCCATAAGTTCTTAGATATTTCTTAAATAATATACCTCTTTTAGCATTTATGCAAAAAAAAACAAAAACTTTATAAAAAGTACATATGTACTTAAGTACTTTCTTAAAAAATATATATTTTAACTAAATTAAAATGTATCTAAAATTCGTCACAGAAGAATATTACAGCCCATAATGTTTTTAATATTTATTGTGTTAGCAAAACTTTTTACCAAAATCCAATAATAAATATGGACTGCGCACAAAAAAAAAATTGTGCATGTAATTCAGCTTATAAAAATTAAACTAATCTTTTCGAAATTTTATCTTGTTAAAGAACGTAACATTCAAGTTTTAAATTTTAAAGGAAAAAATATTTTTTATTAGCTTTTACTAAAATATTAACCATTTTCTAGAATGCCCTAAATATAGGCTTTATTGTATTTTCGGTTACTTTCTTGTCGGAATGGGTCCACTTCTTTTTAAACTCTATTTTATTTTTTACTCAGCTTTAAATATACTTTAAATATTTTTTTTTTTTTTTATTTACGAATTTTCCCTTTTAGTCTAGTATCTTACAGTTTGTAAATCAACTTTTTCTTCGTTAATAAGGATTCCTTTCGATGGTCATTAACTACTTGTATTTTTTATGACTCAAAAAGCTTCACTTTCTCACTTCGTCTATACTCCTAGAAATTGTTTTGTTCGGTCAACATGTATTTTGACCATAAATTTGAGTTATGCGTTTGCATAAATTTTGTTAAATTTTATTAAAAAAAAAAAAAAAAATAATAATAATAATTATGCTATTACAACAAAATTTAGCACATAGTTAAAATAATAAATGTAAGCCATTATCAAGTTATTGATTTTTAGGTTTTTTTTAAGTAAAGAAAAATTATAAGCCTTAAAGCGTGCACCGATTTTTTCGTGTGCAGTCCTTATTTAGAAATAAAACAAATACGTACTGTGGTAGACAATCATTTGTATCACCGCATTTTATAAAACGCCTTTTATTTCTTTTATAGAGTAATTCTCCATTAAACAAATTTTTACCATTCTAAAATTTTCTCTATAATAAGTATACCGATAAAGCTTCCTACCAACAAAATATAAAAATATGATGGAGTTTTTTAAATATACGTCTATAAAGACATCTTTAAGAATAGAAATATTTTAAAAAAATATTTTTTAATTTTTACATCTTAAAACACAAGTTTTGACAAAACAAAACAAATATTGTTACATATATCTCTTGTGTAACAAAAGTTATGGACATTTAAAAATGAAAGATTTTTTTAAAAATGCCAGTTTTTTAACGGAGAGTCATACGATTTTATTCATATTTGGCACGCATATATCCTATGAAGCCATTTAAATATCTCCATTTTTATTTTTTTGAATTTTAAAAAATTCGCGAATTTATTCACGATTTTAATTTTTAGAAAAATCAACAAAATTTGAAAAGTGTGTAACTTCAAACATCAATTACTCCAAAAGTTGTTAACGGATTTTAATGATTTAAACTGCATGTAAAAGATGAATATGTCCTCTTTTAATGTAGCAATTTATAAATAATATTGCAATTTAAAAATGCATTGAAAAATTTCTACCCTTTGGATTTTAATTTTTTTCAATATGTTAAAAAGCAATATCTTTACTATAAAATGCAAAAATAACTGTACTGGACAAGAAAATCTAATATTTTTAATATATTTTTTTTTTAATTTTCATACATTTTTTCATACAAAAATTTTAATTTTTCAAAAAATTTTTATTTTTAACTTTTTTGATTATACTTTTTTAGTAATATGTAGCTTTAAATGTTTATAACTCCTTAAGTATATGTCGGATTTTATTGATTAAAAAACTAGTATAAAGTATATTACGATAAATATTGTAAATTATATTGTATGATTCAAAAATAATTTTTTTGCTAATGATGCACCCACGAAAAAAATGCAATTTTCGGATGCATTTTTAAGAAATTTTTACCCTTTTGTTTTTAAATATTTTTGCTTAATATTGAAGACAAATATGTTTATTATATAAAACATTAGAACTTAATCTGGGACAAATAGGTTTTCTACCGCAAATAATAAATTATGAAATATTATGATTTAAATTAATTTTAAAATAAGCTCAGAAAAAAAATATATGAAAAAATTTTAAATATTTTAAAATTTTTTTTTAAATAGTGAACCATTTTGTCCCATATCAATTTATGTTGCAATTTTTTGCAAACATAATAATTTTTTTATATCAGAAGAAGAAAAAAATTAGAAGGGTAGAAATTTTTCAAAAATGCATACTAAAATTGCATTTGCATTATGAATGCATTTTTAAACGATTTTTAAATTAATGCATTTATAGTAGACATATTCTTCTTAAATATGTAATTTAAATCATTAAAATCCATTAACAACTTTTAGAGATATTGGCGTTTAAAGCCAGACACTTTTGCAATTTTTTTTACTTTTCGAAAAATCAAAATCGCGAATAAATTAAAAAAAAATGGAGATATTAAAATTGTTCCATAGGGCATACGCATGTCAAATATTATTAAAATCGGAAGATATAAAAAATATTCTTGGGCGTTCTTTCGTGGAATGGACGACATATTATTCATCTTCAAAGCTATAGAGTTGCCACAGTTTTCAAATTAAAAAAATAATAAAATTCAATTTCTATGTATCTTCCTCTACACATGCAGCAAATTTTACCCATATCGGTAAACAAGGCTCAAAATTTTTAAACTTATAGCCTGTTTCTCTATGTCGAATGAAAATCTAAGCGAACGAAAGCAAGTCGAACGAATTCGAATCATTTTGGGTTTCTGTATTTCCTACGCTTTCGTTCGCATAGAGTTACATTTTTTCACATTGTTTTTGTATTATTTCTTATTCAGAGTAATCCTTTTTCGTAAAATATTAAAAATACTACTAAATTGCTTACACGTAGATGCAACCAAGTCAAGAAACAAAAATAAATAAAAAACGAAAAAAATAATAAAAACAAAATATTTTAAAATTTTTCCTTTTTAAATTGAATTTTGCAATGTCCAGGTAGGTAATTTTCTTATTTTCCATTGAAAAATTCAACCAGTCGAAAGCTAAATAGCAAGTGACTGATTTTGACATTTTTGTTCTTATCGTTCGACATACAGAAACCCAATTTTGTATGAAAACACTTACGTTTTCGTTCGACTTGTCGTTCGACTCATAGTTCGCATAGAAGTGAGTTAGAGAAACCCAAATCAGTTTTCTTTCGCTTAGAAGGCGAAAGAAAGCATTCGTTCGACATAGAGAAACAGGCTATTAAAATGAAATTACTCTGTAATAAAAACTTTAATTTGGGTCTGCCTTAATTTTTTGCCTTTTTATCGAAATTGGTGTCAAAAAATCGCCATTTTAATCTTGTTACTGAAAAATAAAACATTTATTAAAATTTTCATCATGGAATTTTGGTACTCGAAACCACTTAATTATTGACTACAGTTACCATTAAACAATTTTTCAATATTTTATATCGATTTTTTTCATTTTAGTATCTCATTATGGACCAAAAGTTTAGCAAAAAAAAATTCTGACACCCACTTTGGAAGAAAGCTATAAACTATTTTTTTCGCTGGTTAGGAACAGAAAATTAATTTTTATATTTTTTTTATTATTTTTTATTTATCTCCTCATGGTTCAGTGATCTTTCTATAAAATTCTACTCAACGGGACATGGTATTTAAAATATTAATATAATAAATATCAAGCGATATCTATTTTTTAATACTTATTTGAGAGATTTTACATTGTTTACAAAACAGATAACTTAAACAAATTAAAAATACACTTTACTTAGCCAATAGTGGGAGTGTAATGCACTTTCGTAGAATCAAGTAATTTTTTATGTGAATAAAATATTTAAAACTTCCACAGAAAATAAACAAACTGTCAACTAAGTAAATAAAAAGACAGAAGAGGTAAGCTGGACATTGACAAAATAAAAAATAAAAGATTCTTAAATACTTAGTTGTAACATACTACATACATGTACATTGTACAAGGGTACTCGTTAACAAGGTATTTCAAAAAAATATAGTAAGGAGTGCGATCGAAAAAATCTTAACACACGTTTTGCCTCATAACTTTTTTCGGAATCAATATTAAATTTTTTTTCATCTAGTTATCATGGAAAAATATGTCAGTTATTATTTTTAATAACAACCATTGTCGTGATTTTCATCAATATTTTTTTTTTTTATACGTTTTATTTATTTATATATTGAATCTGTCTTATTTTAGACCTCACAATATGTATTAAAATCTTAAAAACTAAATTAAACACTACTCGATCTCTATCGAGATCATTGGTTATTCCATGGTCCTACTATTAACGGGGTGGAAAGTCGGCTCTGCGAAGCCTTGTAGCTGACTGAACTTCAGCAAGAGATCTTGCGAGTGGGTTGGGGTGAGTCTCTAGTTTAAGAATGTATTTTTCTCTGAGCTTCCTGAACTCGTCTCTTACAAGTGGTACCTCTAAATCCCTATGGATATTCTCATTTCTTATGTACCATGGCGCACCCGTCATGGTTCTAAGAATTTTTGATTGGGCCCTCTGTATAATATCAATGCTCGTATTACTAGCTGTTCCCCATAGTTGGATGCCGTATGTCCAAATTGGCTTTAAAACGGTTTTATACAGGATGACTTTATTGTCAAGGCTTAGTTTTGAATGACTATTAATTAACCAGTGAAGACTAGAAGCTTTTAACTTCATATGAAGTCTCTTGGCTTCTATATGACGACGCCAAGTAAGTCGCCTATCTAAGTGAATACCAAGGTATGTAACATGGTCTGACTGGGGTATATTTATATCATTAAGTGTAACTGGAGGACAATTTCCTCTTCTCAGGGTGAATGTAACATGATTACTTTTCACTTCATTTACACGAATACGCCAGTTTTTCAACCATGTCTCCACACGTCGGAGATAAATATCTAGTTGGCTAGATGCTATTTGTGGGTTTTCATGAGAACTGAGTATTGCAGTATCATCAGCAAATGTTGAAATAGTCAGTTCATCACATATAGGTAAATCAGAGGTGTAGATTAAATATAGGGTAGGTCCAAGAACACTTCCCTGTGGAACACCGGCTTTTATTTCAAATTCTTCTGTCACAAAGTCATTTAACTTTACCCTAAATATACGGTCAGATAGATAGGACTCCAGCAATTTGTGGGTACATGGTGGTAGTAAACATTTAATTTTATAGATTAGGCCCTTGTGCCAAACTTTGTCGAATGCTTGTGCGACATCTAAGAAAATAGCTGAACAATACTTCTTTAATTCGAAACATTTCCTTATCTCTCCAGTTAAACGATTCACTTGTTCTATGGTTCCGTGTTTTTCACGAAAACCAAACTGGTGAACTGGGACGATATTTTCATCGTTCAAGAATGGTAGAATTTTCTTTTGAAATACTTTTTCGAACAGCTTTGACAAGCAAGAGAGTAAACTAATGGGTCTATAAGAAGATGCTAATGTAGAATCCTTTCCTGGCTTTGGTATCATTTTAATCAGAGAAGTCTTCCAAATTTTTGGAAAGACTCCTAGTTTTAAGATCGCGTTGAAAATAATTGATAACACAATTATTGCCACATTCGGTAGTTTTTTAATCATTGATGGTGTTATTGAATCATATCCAGGTGATTTTCTAACATTTATATTTTCTTTAATGATTGTATCAATGTCCTCTGGGCTAACAACAATTATGTCATCATAATTTTGTGTAGTGTCAAGAGTCTCTCCCAATACAAAATCATTTGTTTGGGGATTGGGTTGAAAGACTGTGCTTAAGTAGCATGCAAATAAATTGGCCTTATCTTCTGCACTACGGGCCCAGGTACCGTCAGCCTTCCTTAAAGGACTTTGTGCCTCTACCGGTGGCTTAATATCCTTCGCTTCCTTCCAAATTGAATAATTGGTATGTTTATTATTCGTTAAGCTTTCAATATATTTTCTACTTTGGCGATCCTCTTCTAATTGAAGGCTTCTTTTTAACTTTTTGCTGGCTATGGACAGCCTCAGCTTTGCAGCTGGTGATCTAGATTGTTGCCATTCTCTTCTGAATTTTCTTTTTTCACGGAGGAGTTTTTCAATTTCAGTATTGGAAGTAATCTTATCGTCTTTTATAAAATTTTGACTATTAGAATGTTCCATTGCTGACGTAAGTAATGACGTAAACTCATTGACGCATTCATTAATATCTTCCTCACACTGAACATTTGGATTCGTGTGGATATGACTACTTATGTATTTTTTATATTTCAACCAATTTGTTCTATAGAATGTATTCGTAGTATAATTTCGTAAGTTAGTCCTTCCATAGTATGTTACTATTATAGGAGAATGATCAGAAGATAAATCATAAGAAATTTCAGTAGTTATTGAATTTCGGTTTATATTTTTAGATATGGCAAAGTCTATGAGGTCAGGAATTTTTCTAGGATCAGCCGGCCAGTACGTTGGATGTCCGGGGGACACGAAATCAATGCCATTTTTGCGATCAACTAGTACCTTATAAAGCTGTCTACCTCTAGGATTCATTAATCTTGAACCCCAGTACGTGTGTTTTGCATTATAATCGCCACATGCCAGAAAACGATCTCCTAGAGTATTAAAGAATTCTTCAAATTTTTCTTTAGTCATTGAAAATCTTGGTGGGCAATAAACCGAGCTTAGGGTTAAACCACCTGAGAAACATTCAAGGTGAATAGATGTTGCCTGCAAGTAATCTTTTGAGAATTCATCTAGGGCATAATGTCGTATTCGATTTCTAATTAGTATACCAGTACCACCATGTGCTTTTCCATCCGGATGATTAGTAGAATGAAATGAATAACCTGAAATATAAAAATTGTATCTGTTGGTGAGATGAGTCTCGGAGAATAACATCACATCAATATTCTGCTTCTTCATGAAGTATGAAATTTCCGTTTTATGTTGGTTTAAACCATTTGCATTCCAGAAACATACTCTCAAATAACTCATTTTCTCGTCAAGAGGATTTGAATCATTTGGTTCTGCGCTCTTAGAAGCTCTTGTATTGTGTTTTGCATGGATGACATAAAGTTTGTCATATTTTGATTTAGAGAGCTAACTGACTGCGTTAGAGTTTGCATTAAAGTTTCTAATCCTCCCGAGATTTGGGGGACATTAGGTTGTTGGTAATTCTTTCTTAAAACGTTGGCATAGGAAATATTTCCAGGATTGGCCATGCTCATTTGATTAATTGTCAAATTTGGCTTAACTGAAGCCATACCCTCATTACTATCGCCAACTCCAGAATTCATCTGATTAGTAACGGTATTAACAGGTGCTAGTTCGACAATTCCATTTCTTTTTAACTTTTGATTCTCTCTTAATCTTTTCAATAATTCCTTATACACTGGGCACCCGCGGTAATTGGCTGAATGATCGCCACCACAGTTGCCACATTTTCTTTTGAGACCTTTCTTCACAATATCACATTGTGAAGACGAGTGCAGATCTCCGCATGCTACACAAACCGTTCGTAGGGTGCAATAATTTTTAGTGTGACCGAACTCTTGACAGTTGCCGCATTGTATAGGCCCCTTTCTCTTAAGGGGTTCCTCTATAGTAACTCTGCGATTCAGTAGGTATCGCAAAGAATATATAGGATGCGTTTCATTCTTCTTTAGTTTCTCTTCGTTCGGCTCCAATTCAACTCTAAACATTGGTTGGGGAATTTTGTCTTTATTAAAAATATTTACCACTACTTTTATTTGATAGCCCAATTCTTCCAGGGCCTCCTTGATTTCAACTGGTTCAACACTGGACTCTATTTCTTTAATGACTACTGTCAAACCTTTACTACTTTTAAGTTGGTAGGTATAAAAGTTTTTTTTACAATCATTTAAATAAAGAGAGATTTTTCTATAACAATCCTCAGTGTATACTACAATTTTTGTCTCTTGAACGCCACCTTTTCTTATTGGAACAATATGAAAATTGTTTTTTCCAATAAGCTCAATTAATGAATTAACTAAATTATTGGAGCTAGGCTCACGAAGATATATTGGTGGGGGTTTAGACGATTTTTTATTAGAATTATCATCTTTTGTATGATTAGTTTCCATATCATCACTCAAGAGAGCAAAACGGTTGCTCATCAAGGGTTTATTAATTACCTTTTGTTTTTTAGCAGAAGTCAAATTTTTCTGGGGGCTTAAATTCCTTTTATTAATACTTACATATCTAAGCATACCTGTTGGAATTTCAGATTTTGTAGTACTTATCTTATTCTTCGGGATAGCACCTTTATGTGTACCATCATTTTTATCTGCGCTGCTGGAAGGGTTAAATAATTTCAAACTCTCACTAGTTATTGTTGGTAGTGGATTACAAGCTTGTGTATTAACCGGCATTGAATGTGTTGTTTTTAAATCCATGGTTGTTGTTATATTTTGTTTTTTCATATTTTCTTTTATGTTTTGTTCTAAACAATTTTTAGTTGGTGATATTGTTTGTGTGTTTTCTTCGTGTAACTGAATTACGGGGGAACAAGAGCGAGCTCTCTCAAGTGGTTTGGCGGTTAAATAATTTTTGTTGTATTGTGGATCACAAATATTTTTATTTTTTACACTCTCCCCGTTGAGAAATATATACGCATTTCTGCCGTTTATGCTGAGTCTTCTCTCATCATGAGAACTCATAGACTCTGAAATTATGTATAACTGATGATTATAACACTTTTTTTTTTTTATCTCAAATTTTGTTTTGTTTGTTTATTTATTTAAAATATAATTTATTTTATTTTCTTTTAATGTTTAATGTATTATATTTAACACTGGTAATATAATTATTTGTTTAGCGTCCAATCGCGTATTATAATATATTTAATTTTCACCGATTCTCGATTAAAATTTATAAAATCGCGGAGCGAAAAAAATATACGTCTGTATGTCATGAGAATAACAACAGATTATGTGATTTTCATCAATATGAGTAACGAAAAAGATTTAAGTGCTACAAATTATTAAAAAATTAAAAAAAAAAAAAAAAAAAAAAATCCAAATAGATTCTACAAATTGGCCACAGAATTAATTTTCTGTCGTCAAACTGTTGCTAATGTTATTAAACAGTATCAGGAGAATTTGACCATTGATATGAAACCTGGTTCGGAAAGAAAAAAAGGACCACATGATATTGGGAAGGCCAGAAAATTGAAAGCATATTGAAAGGAACACCAAACACATCTGGTAGAAAAGCAACTCAGTTATCTCAGTGCTTCGACTATTTGCTGCGAAAATTTAAAACTAATGCAGAGTTGATAATATATGAAATCCAAAAAGTTTTAAACAGGAATGCTGAAAAAAATTTACAAGCCAAGAATAGGACACCGAAAGTCATTTGATACATTCGGATTTATAAATACCAAAATATGCATAAAGGAATATTTGCAAAACAGACTTCTTTCTTTCGTAAGAGAGCACAACGAGTCCACACATTATTGGCCCGATTTGGTATCATGTCACCACGGCAAGAAAGCTCTGGAGTGGTACCAAAACAATAACATCGTTTTTTTAACAAGAGAGGTCAATTTTCCAAATTGTCCATAGCTTAAACCAGTGGAGAGATATTGAGCTCCTGTGAAAAGTGAATTGAAGAGCATAAAAAAGGTGTCCCAAAATAATGAAGATTTTAAAAGAAGATGTACACACTGTTCCAAAAAAGTGACTGAAGCAACTATCAAATCTCTAACGGAAGGGTTACCAAAAATGGTCCAAAAGTTCATAAGTTGTGGTTAGAACTATTAGTTATTATTTTTCTGTGATCTGTAATAAATTATCAATTAAATAAAAAACGAATGAAAAATTTAAGATCAACCGCTTCCATGTTATTGAATATTATATATATTAAGATTTTTTCGAACGCACTCCTTAAATAAATATTTTTAGCGAAAAAATGTACTCACGTTAAGAAATACTACAGTAGTACTTATACTTGTATTATTTCCTATGTTGCCCAGCACATAGATAAATATGGATCATAAGGGGGATAAATCATATATTTCCATACACAATAAAACATAAATTATTTTGGAAACTTCGAAGCGACATTTTTAAAAATGTAAATCGAATAAATATATGAAATTAATGAGTGAATCATATTTTATATAAAAAAAAAAAAAAAAAAACATAACAAAAACTTAGTTTATTAAAAATTAATAATTAACATTTTAGCCATTGCCCTAATGTTGACTTTGTGTAAAAATGTTATAAATATATTTATAAAGTACAAAAACACAGTAAATACATTTTTACCGGTATACATACCATCATATACATAAGTAAATATATCGTCACCTAAAATTCAACTGCTCTTAATATTCAATTAGTTATACAACATGATATACATGAAAATTAACCCTAGAATGATTTATGATGTTCTCTACTATTGACCGTTCGTTGACGGGGTTTTCAAGGATTTTTTTATAACATTGTTATTTTTAATGAAAATTAAAATTTTAAAAATATAAGTTGTCTAATTATTTTTGTGTTCATGTTCTTGCAATTTCGCGATCTAACAAACAGTAAAAAAATTCCTGAAATGCCGTTTGCATTCTCGATAACGATATGAAGTACATTTATATATACATTATATAAAAATAAGAATGTATTTATATCTTTAGATACGTGTTTATGTGGTTGACCAAAATAATATGTTTACTAAGCAAATATTTTAGTGTATATTGAGCTACAAATGCACTTGCTTGTTGGACTCACTTAGTGGTCTACTTGCAATTTTCTATAAAATTTTCTAATAAACTGAATGACAGAACAACATTCTTAGTGATATTATCTCAAGTTTTTTTTTTGTCATCTGTTCCCCTTTACTTATTTACAAAGAAAAATGTGTACTATCATGCATACATATATATACACTTCCACGAAAGGTCAACAACACTTTTCATGTATATTTGTTAAATTAAAAAAAGAACATACATACGTAAAAGAGTAACAAAAGTAATTTACATTAAAACTTAAACAAAATAAATCAATAAATAACCTTTAAAGAATTAAGGTATATTTCAAGACTGACATTTACTTATACCACATACTAATGTATATTACATTTAATTAGTAAAATGATTAGGTCATAAAATTCTATTCATAATTAAATATACATACCTTCTAATAAATTTATATAGCTTGGATGAAAAAATTTACAAAAAATTTAAAATTTCTGATACATATGTATATTTGATAATAAATAGTTTTAAAAAACTTGGTTCATCGTAATAACACGTATAATTTTTATCTTTCCAACTCTGTTTTGAAATTTAAAATTAGCTTTTAATCTTATTTAATTTTTTCTTTCACTGATCATCATTTATATATAATTAACATTTATGTATTTTATAGGTCTCAACACCTACGGGCGTTATTTCACATTTTGTAAATCTTCAAGTGGTTGTACCGGAAGCTTTTATTCTAGGTTCTGGTGAATTACACGTCGACATGGGTTCAACTATTAATCTAGTTTGCATTATTGAAAAGGTAAGACATAATTTCTCAATGGCAACATTTTTCAAAAAACTGCAAAAAGACCAACTTTTTCCCATTCCCTTTGCAGTTTTTTGAAAAATTTTGCAATTATATACTTTGTTTTGCACTTAAATGATAAAAATTGTAATATACACATAATTATCTATCAAATAAGATATAAGAAGAAAAAATCGATAAAAAAATTTTAAGTTATTACGAATTCCCCTGACCATTAATGTGTTTTTTTTTTAGAACATTTGAATTATAAATGTTTGTTAAACAAATTTCAAAAAAGTTCGATAAAAAAAACTTTAGAGGTTTATATAAAACACTATAGAAAATAAAATTAAAAAAGAGTCTTAATCATACAAAGCATTTGGGGAGGGAAATTTTTTTATCGTCACTGGAAAAATTATGCTTTTATATATAATTTTTAAACAATGAAAATTTAACCACTAATTTTTTTATTTTGTTACTTAGATGTAAAATTTGAAGTCAATCTGATAACACCGACACAAGTATCCAATAAACAAATGTATTAGAGAATAACTCATTGAATAAAAAACTTTTTTAAATTTTAAAATCTCACCAAAATTATTATCTCAATTACTATAAAAAATGAAAAATAGAAAAAAGTTCGAGTTAAACAATTTATTAAATCAATCAAGTAGATGATCAAATGAATTAGAAATTTTTATTTGTGAAATAAAATCTTACTTAAATTCAATTTTTACTGGTATTATATGTTAATTGAAAAATAGACGGTAATAATTTTTTCTGCAAAGTGGAGCCCGTGAAGAAAATCTAGTGAAAATTATGTAAATAAATCACTTTATAAAATTTCATACTATTTCAGTCTAAAATTTAATCTATATATATAAAAATTAATGTGTGTTTGTTTGTATGTATCTATGTATGTTTGAAGTCTATAGCCGCCTAAACGGCTAAACCGATTTTCTTGAAATTTTCACAGTGTGTTCCTATATGCCTGGAAGGAAAAATAGGCTACTTTTTATTTTGAAATTCCATGTGGGCGAGGTGCCACGCCCATTTACTAAATAACTATTAAAAGTAGTATATCTCGGAAATTTGTAATACTCCTCAAATTTTGCACGAACAACTTTGACACCTATATGAACATACTGGAAAAAAATAGGTGAACTAGCAATAGGGGGTGTGGCACATCCCACGCCTAATATTGCTTGCCAATACCAAATGCCGTAAATTTAGGAAACTATAACAGTTACATTTCCCAAATTTTGTACAATAAACTTAAGTGTCAATGTGAACATTTTGTGCAAAAATGGGCGGAAAAGAAATAGTGGGCGTGTCATCTCTCATATAAAGTTAATACCAAAATTTTTATATCTGAGAAACTATAAAAGTTAGAGAGCTCAAATTTTGAACGACTAGCATTAGCTTCAATATAAATATTTTGGACAAAAATTGGTACACTAGCAATAGTGGGCGTGGCACCTCCCATATAAAGAAAATATTAAATTATCATATCTGAGAAAATATAACAGTTAGAGTCCTAAAATTTTGTCGGAGCCACTTTGGTATAAATATTAATATTTAAGAAAAATATGGGCGGACTAGAAGTAGGGGGCATGGTACCTCCCATATGAAATAAATGCAAAAATTCGTATATCTGACATCCAAGAAAACATTTGTCTAATAAATTAGCGGATTATGGGGGTATGGTCCCTCCCATAAAAATTAAATACAAAAATTAGTTTATCTGGGAAACTATTAGAGCTTGAATTTTCAAATTTTGCACGGGAAACATCTATCTATCTAATTTTTAAGAAAAATGTTTTATTTTAATTACTAAATAAATATATTTTTTAATCCTTTAATTACTATGTATTTCATTTCGGGGGGTGGCGAAGCACACCGGGTATTAGCTAGTATTTCATAAAATTTTAAATTTATATAAGAACAAAATAAGTACTTTGTTTTCATTTGATCTCTGCTACAAGATTATATTTTTGTAGTTTTACTCGAAAAACGATTTTCTTGAGTACATCACCAACAAATTTTCGAGAGGATTTAAAAAACAATTTTGAGATTAGTTGCTGAACTAAAAAACTCGTAGCTCCCTAAATTTTAGGTTAATTTTAGATTTTTTAATTGTTTAGGAAGAACGTAGTTTTTAACTATAGAGTCATTTCATTTAAAACCAACACGAAAAATTACGATTTTTGACTTTACATCTCCGAATTTAATGATATTTGGTACAATTATTATTCCTGTCAAAATTAAGACTAATTCAAATTTCAGATAATTTTATCAAGTGGTTCGCGAAATATCGCGATTTGAATGTGCAAAATAGCTTAAAATATGTATACACAAAATTACAAAAATCTCTCGAAGTATTTATTATATAAGATTTATTGAGATGTCATATTAAAGGTATCAAAATTACCTTTAATATGACGTATAACATGATTTTTATTTCAACATCAAAATGGTCCATATCCATATCAATAATATCTCGAAAAGTGGTATTTTTAAAAATTTTTAAAAATATATGTTAATGATGAAAATGTTTTCTATAACGGTGGAAATGTCATAATAAATACGATATATTTATTGCAATATATATGTGTTCTATGTAAATATTATGAAATTCGGAAGAGGTGAGAAAATCAGCTGGTGATTTTAAATGGAATGACTCTATATTAAAATACTTTTCTATTTTAAAACTCCGACAATGATGGAATTTTTTTGTTATTTCTTTCTATCGCCTTAATGATATTTTGTTTACAATAAAATGAGATATAAATCTTTAAAATAGTTAAAAAAATCAAAAATTCTATCAAAAAATTTTTTATAAAATCGAGTAAGCTCTTTTTGTCTAACTAAAAAACTAAATCTTGCTATATTCACTGCAAAAATGTTGTTAAATTAATCGCATATTGCATATTTTTTATTGAATTTTATAAAGAAATTATTATTCCAAACCAAAGAAATAAATACGACAACAAACTTGATTATTCTACTTCCAAAAAAGCTTAATAGAAAAAATACAGGAACTTAAAAAAAAAAATTAAGCATAACTCCTAATTTTGGGAGGCATTTAAAAAAATGTATTTATGATGCTAATTATGTCATTTCCCGAGTGTTATTTCAATGTTATAGAGTATATTTAAAAATTAATTTCTAAATATGAAAATTGTTCACACAGATGTACGACAAAAAGTACAACAACTCTTCAGGAAGAAAAGAAAAAACAATTTATTTTCTTCAGTACAATTTTCAGAAGGTTTAATGGAATATTTGGGGAAAATTAAGCGAAATGTATTACTTTTGTCACCGTCTTACAGGAAAATGGTATACATTTTCTTATGAAAATGTTAAATTAATGGTTTTTGTTTGAAGAATTATTTTCTTAACACAAAATTATGAATATTTTCAACAAACATTTTTTTAATATTTTTCTTGAAAAATTACAATATTTAGACTTTTATTATTTCATTCATAAATTAAATCTGTATAGTGAACCAAAATTTCCATCATATGTAAAATTTATTAAATCTATAAAAAATATTACTTTTTGTGTAAAAGAGCTGGAAAAACATTTGTGTTCTTTATTAAAAAAAAAATGTTAACTTTTATTATAATTTTTTTTTTTTTTTTTTTTTGTGTAAATGTTTTTCTTTATTTTTGATGTTAAAAAATTGCTTCGTACATAATTTTTAAAAGATTCTGATTTATAAAATAAAAATTTTTTTCATGAAGTCAAAATTTTTAAATATTATTAAAACATTAGTTAGTGTAATTTCAATATGACTGATGAAACTAGCACTTACACAATAATTTTTTAATTGACATATAAAATTTTAATCGTATGTAAAGTTTAAGCTGGGATTGCATTTTCTTTCTTTTATTAAGAAAGTCCCAATTTAAAAAACCCATTTATTACCTTAAACATTTTCGATGGAAAATTAATATAAATACTTTTTTCTAAACATAGTTTGGCCGTTCTTAGACTATATTGAGGATAAATTCATTTTTCTTAAAGATTTTTCTTTTCCTATTGTAGATTTAAAATTTTTCTTAGTTCAAAATCCATTTTGGGGGGGGGGGGGGGAAATTTCCGATTTCCCCCCCCGTGGATCCGCGATTGTACAAGGTATTGACCTAACTCTTTTTATACCCACCATCAAAAGGACGAAATTTGGCCCAAATATTTATCTTATATAAGGTTTATTTGGTATTGAAAATGGTTAATAAACAAAAAAGTTATGGGCTAAAAACTAGAAACAAAGGGTGTCCGTTATAGCTTCATTTCATACTTTTCTGCTGATATCTCTTAAACAAAAGCATGTATGACAACGAAATTTTGTACGGATAGTTTGGTGCTCGATATAAAATTGGAAACAAAAAATGAGCGTGGTCCGCCCACCTCCCATATAAGGTGAAAATCAAAGAAATTTAAAAAAAAAAAAAAAAATACAAAATTTTAAAATTGATGGTGGGTATATAGATTCGGCCGAGACGAATATAACATTCACTCTTGTTTAATTTTATTTTCTATAGTGTTTTATATAAACCTCCAAAGTTTTTTCGAATTTTTTGGAAATTCGTTTAACAAACATTTATAAAGTTTGAAAATGGAGTTTTGAAATGGTCTTAAAAGATGTAAACAATTTTTAACCGTGCATAGAAAGGTGTTTGGGTTATCCTGCGGAAACAAAAATGTATTTTTCAGTAATTATGGTTCAAGTTAAACTGAAAATAGCTTTTCATTTAAACATTTATTTAAAAATTAAAAATTTTGTTGTACATTCAAATAAGATTTAAAAAGTGAAAATCGATGAAAAAATTGTAAAGTTATTACGAATTCCCCAGACCATAAATGTGTTTTAGAACACTTGTGTAAGGAGTGTAAAACGAAATTTTTAATTTTTTGATAAATGTTTAAATAAGAAGCTATTTTCAATTAAATTTTAACCATAATTACTGAAAAATACCTTTCGGTTTCCGCAGGATAATCCATACACCTTTCCGTGCTCGATTAAAAAATTATTACATTTTTGAAATTTATAATTTCGAAAGTTGGTAAATTTTGGTGCAGTCTAATGTGATATTTATTAGCTGTTAGGGAACATAATATGATTTTTTTTATAAATTTTTCCTGTATTCATCGTTTGTGCCAGGGCACATTGAATACCTACTCATCCGCATAGCTGATTATTTTTTATATATGAACTATGGCATACTGTATCTTTCAAACTTCATACATAAAAACTAAATATTATAAACTTCGCTCTGGGATGAGCATGCCTTATGAACTTCGTGAAAATTATTTTTAATTTTGTATTTTTTTTTACTTAATTTAATAACTGTTTGTTACTCTTTCTATATAACATGTTTTTATGCAAAAGATTACAATCTCCTTCAATTTCCTTTTCATTAGGGGTTTATTTGTGGTTAACTGTAGCTTTTTTTCTTTACCCATTCTTCCACTGTATATGTAAATAGTTGAATAATTGAGGAAAATTGTTTTACCTTTCCAGAAATATTTTATTGTTTTTCTTTCTTTTGCATTTTTTTGTTGTGAGCTTTTTATTTTCTTTTTTCAAGTATCTATTGTGAATCAAGTGCTGGAACAACAAAAATATAAATAAATGAATAAAATTAACAAAGAAAAAATTTTATGCAAATTGATTGTCCTCTTTTTTTTATTGAAAACATAATATTTATTTTTGCTCGCACCTTTCGCTATACTCGTTTTTCGCACAAATAAGTGGAAATATTCTATTTTACGCTTAGAAAGAAAATATTTTTCATTTATATAAAATTTGTATTACAAAAAAATTTAATATTAAAATCAAGGTTGGCTACCATTACCGCTAAAAACCAGTTAAATTTAAGTATCGTTACCCTAAGAAACCGTTAAAGTTAAAATACCTTTACCGAAATAGCTCAAAATACCATAAAATATAAAATACCGTTGTCGAAATAAAACAAATTTTTATTACTACTAAAATAACATGACTGTTATTAGACCTATGGCTAGATGTGAACCAATACATTCACTAATTGAAATTAAAATATGCAAACACGAAATATTACGTTGATACTAACACTAATATGAATTTATGCACTTAGAATGATTCCCAAAAGTGGCCTTATATGACAGCTACGATAAATTATGGACATAAAATTTTACGCTATGATTTCTACTTATATAAAACTTATTTGTGTTTAATATTAACTTAATACAAAAATTTCTATGAGATTTATGTACGTTAAAGTGATTTTCGAAAGAGGGATTTATATGAGAGCTATGATTAATTATGAACCGATCTCCATGAAATTTCGCACAAAGATTTATACTTATGCCGAACAAATTTAAATTCTTTGCAAGAAATTTAATTAAAATATTGCAATATTTAAGAACTTTATGATCATTAAATCCATATTCCATTTGTATGGGGTTAGGTTAATAATGGGCCGATCATAACATCATTAAATCGACTCAAAAATGATTCTGAAGACTCAGTTAGTAGATTCGTAGCGCAGACTCAATTTGTTACATATACGCAGTGTTGCCAGGACTTAAGAAAATAAAAGAAGCTAAATTAGACTTAAAAAAAGGTCAGAAAAGGCTAAATGTCCCATAAAATAAAGCCAGAAAAAAACTAACATATTGTTTTATTGTTTTGTTCTCATTAGTTATTGGTATATTTAAGTGAATTTATAAACAAAACATAAATAGTTTATATGGGTAACACATATTGTTAAAAAATAATTATAATATTTTTGTAGAATGAAGCGCCGCAGGCGAAAATTTTCGTAATATATATAAAAAATTTCGATTTTTTGTGCGAATTAGTACACAAAAATGCTAAAATTGATGATTTTGTAAAAATAAATTTAGTAAATTTTTAGCCTTTTTAAGGTCGTGTTAAGAATAAAAAAGGCTAGAAAAAAAGCTAGAAGCTAAAATGTAAATTTTGAGGCTAAAAGCAAAATAAAAAGGCTAGATTTAGCCTTAAAAAGGCTTAACTGGCAACACTGCATATACGGCATATACACTAGAGTGCTCCAAAAAAACGAAGTTTCGAATTTTGGCAAACCCCCCCCCCCCCTAAAATGTTCTATGAGTTATAAAAATATGTCGTGCAAAAAATTAGGGCAATAGGACTACGTTAACTGGTGCCACAACGGCTCTGAATTTTGAAGATGCATTTACAAGGGGAAAATATGCATTTTTTACAGTTTTCACAAAAATTTTGTCATTAAATAGTTAGTTTTGCATTTTATTGTAAAAGAATCGTAATGTACACAGAATTAGTGTTACAAAAAGATATAAAAGACAAAAATTGATTGAAAAATGTAAAAGTTATTGAAAATTTCCCATTCCATTAATGTGTTTTAGAGCACTTGAATTCGAAATGTGACAAAAAAAAATAAATATATTTTTAAAAATATTCGAATAAAACAATTGCATTACTTAAAATACATCTGTAGTTACTTGAATATGAGTTTTTGTCCTTATAGAATAACGTAAACCTGTTCCCAGCTATGGTCAAAAAATTATGATATTTTTAACGGTCGTTTCAAAACTCAAATTTCAGTTTTTTTGATACTTTGTTAAACAAATTTCAATATTTTTGGGAGATCTCATAGGGATTTATGGACAACATATTACGGAATAAAACAGTAAAAAAAATTAGGTCAATACCTCTTATAGTTTGCCTGTACCTGCATTTTGAATTCGGCGGATTTCGAGAAAAACTCATTTTTATGTAATATTTTGGCAAATCAGCCATTTTATTACATCGTTGTGTGTTTTAAATGGAACTTTTTTAAAATTTTATAATCCACATAATTCTTAATATAAATCAAGAGTTTCATACAATTTGGACGATATTAACCCATAAACTTT
Source organism: Protophormia terraenovae (assembly GCA_951394005.1). Classification (NCBI taxonomy): domain Eukaryota; kingdom Metazoa; phylum Arthropoda; class Insecta; order Diptera; family Calliphoridae; genus Protophormia; species Protophormia terraenovae. The sequence continues at coordinate 69,231,495 of OX596077.1, forward strand.
AAAGGTCAAAAGTCAAATTTTGTAATATTTGCAATTTTTGATGGAAACAAGTCGAAATTTTATCAATTTTTCGGTAGATTATCATAAAACTTAAGAAATTTATTTATTAACAACCGATATTTACAATGATAGTGAAAAAAGTGAAATTAACCCTTAAACGGCCTTGGAGTCAAAATGACACCAACGATTTAAAAACATGCCAATTTTAATATATTTCAATGAAACCCGTTTGCAATCCCATTAATTCAGCAAATTGTGTAAAAAAAAAATTATGCATTAACCCTTTTTGAATTGATTCAGCAAATTGGTAACAAAGAATTGGGTATTAACTCTTTTTGAAAGGATCAGCAAATTGATAGAAAAATTTGGCTATTAAACTTTTCAATTCTCAATTTGGTGAACCTTTCAAAAAGAGTTAATACCCAATTTTTTGTTATCAATTTGCTGAATCAATGTGACACCATATTCAAAAAGGGTTAATGCCTAATTTTTTTTAACAATTTGCTGAATTAATGGGATTGCAAACGGGTTTTATTGAAATATATTAAAATTGGCATGTTTTTAAAACATCGTTGTCATATTGACCCAAGGCCGTTTAAGGGTTAATTTCACTTTTTTCACTATCATTGTAAATATTGGTTGTTAATAAATAAATTTCTTAAGTTTTATGATTATCTACCGAAAAATAGATAAAATTTCAACTTGTTTCCATCAAAAATTGCAAATATTACAAAATTTGACCTTTGACCTTTACAGTTTATGGGTTAATATCGTCCAAATTGTATGAAACTCTTGATTTATATTAAGAATTATGTGGATTATAAAATTTTAAAAAAGTTCCATTTAAAACACACAACGATGTAATAAAATGGCTGATTTGCCAAAATATTACATAAAAATGGGTTTTTCTCGAAATCCGCCGAATTCAAAATGCAGGTACAGGCAAACTATAAGAGGTATTGACCTAATTTTTTTACTGTTTTATTCCGTAATCTGTTGTCCATAAATCCCTATGAGATCTCCCAAAAATATTAAAATTTGTTTAACAAAGTATCAAAAAAACTGAAATTTGAGTTTTGAAACGACCGTTAAAAATATCAAAATTTTTTGACCATAGCTGGGAACAGGTTTACGTTATTCTATAAAGACAAAAACTCATATTTAAGTAACTACAGATGTATTTTAAGTAATGCAATTGTTTTATTCGAATATTTTTAAAAATATATTTATTTTTTTGTCACATTTCGAATTCAAGTGCACTAAAACACGTTAATGGAATGGGGAATTTTCAGTAACTTTTACATTTTTCTTTTATATCTTTTTGTAACACTAATTCTGTTTTGTAACATTACGATTCTTTTACAATAAAATGCAAAACTAACTATTTAATGACAAAATTTTTGTGAAAACTGTAAAAAATGCATATTTTCCCCTTGTAAATGCATCTTCAAAATTCAGAGCCGTTGTGGCACCAGTTAACGTAGTCCTATTGCCCTAATTTTTTGCACGACGTATTTTTATAATCCATAGAATAATTTTAGAAGGGGGAACGGCCTGTAGGATAACATTTTTTTCTTCATACAAGCTTGGAGCACTCTAATATACACACGTTTATTTTATACCTATTTTCGTTAATATCAATTTGAATTAGATTTTTACGTACTTTCAAGTAAGCGCCTGCGTTAACTTAAATTTGAGTCGATTGGTATACTTTCAGAAGATCCTTTTTCTATGCGTTACGAACATCAACACAAACGCATAATACCCCAACCACCTATGATGAAGGTATAAATATTAGTAAGCTTCAGAAAATTTTTAAATAAAATTTTCGTTTTGTTGAAATTAAAATGAAATAAAGTTGAATTTATGACCGCGTTATAAAATACTCAAACGTTTATTCTGTTAACGGTATTAACATGAATTGAAAATGTTTATGATTTATTGGATCGAAAATATGTCAAAAAAAAGGAAGTTCAAAAGTGCCAAGTACAGCTTTTATAGAATTAAACTAAATTAGGACTATTTATATGTCAATTTGTTTTAAATTTAATAAATTGTAAAAAAATTTACATGGTCAAATCAACTCCGAAACAGCTCAGCACTTGACATGAGAAATTATCAAATTCCGTGTAATGTGACATCGAATATCCAATTCGAACCGATCTGATGATTACAATTAAACACAATATTATTTTTCTTACTTACAGAAAAAGACAGAAAAGACTCAAGTCGTACATTGCTCGTGTTCGCATCTGTTCGCTTTTATTTCTGCACTTCAATTGTTGTTGAAATTATTAAATCTAAAGTATTAATTAAGATATATGAAATACACATTTAAACTTATTATTGTGTACTAAGAGATTTTAAAATATAAAAAAGGAGTAAAATATTAATAGTTTCCTAGTAATCAAAAACCTGTGAAATTTTATATTTTTTTATCTAAAAGCTATTTAACGTTTCAAGCCTAAGAATAGACATGAATTTCCATTATTTTCAAATTTAAAACTATACCTTTTTCCTTTATACCTTTTTATACAAAAATAAGTAAATTAGTTATTTATAAAAACAAGCGCGAGTGTTGTATTCGGCCCGGCCGATTCTATATACCCACCATCAACTTTTTAAAATTTTACGTTATATGGGAAAGGGCGGTAAAGTGGGCAGTAAAGTTGGCGAACCACGCCCATTTTTTGTTTTCGAGTTTACATTGGTCCTTGAACTATTTGAACAAAATTTCATTGATTTTCACCTTATATGGGAGGTGGGCGGTTTCCGAGTTTATATCGTTACCCGAACTATACGTACAAAATTTCATTGTCGTACATGCGTCTGTTGAAGAAATATCAGCAGAAAAGTATAAAACGGACACCCTGTGTTTCTAGTTTTTAGCCCAAAAACCTTATATAAGACAAGTATTTGTGCCAAATTTCGTCCCCCTACGTTCCCGTTCGAGCCCTATCCTGCTTTCAACGGACATAGCTAGATCGACTCAGAATCTAACCAGGACCCAGAAAATATATACTTTGTGGGGCCTTAGATGATTTTTTCGACATGTTACACACGGAATGACAAAATCAATATACCCCCATCTCTGATGGTGGATATAATTAAGAATTAACTAATGTCAGTATTCTCTATCTCGATTTTACTTTCCATCTGTATTCTCTAAGTCAATAGTATGTTTTAATTTGGATTACGTGGATCTTGTTCATGAATTATTTCATATGATAGTATAAAGATAATATTGGTTACTAATATCTGTGACAAAAAGGAAAAGCTAAATAATTATTTTTTTACTTTTCAGGAGACCGTTTTTAAGGTTTATAAATGAATTTTAAATTTTTTAGACCTGAACGGTCTGTTCCAAACTTAAGATTGTACACTCGTCTGCTACACCAAATTTCACAAAAATTCAACTGTCATATTTTTATACCCTACACCACCATAGGTGAATGGGGTATTATGCGTTTGTGCTGATGTTTGTAACGCACGGAAAAAATTATCGGACCCACACCTTGAAGTATACCGTTCGACTCAGAATCACCCCTCTTCCGGAAATAACATTAACGTGCATAAATCGCATACGCATGTTAGTATCAAGTTAATATTCGACACAAAAAAGTTTTATATAAGTAGAAACAACATTGCCAAAGTTTATGAGAATCGGTCTACAATTTACCATAGCTCCCATATAAACCCACTTCTGGAAATCGTCTTAAAGAGCATAAAATCATATAGATGTTAGTATCAATGCATTGTTCTGCATTTGTAGAATTTATTTTACATTTAGTAAAAGTGTTGGTCTACAATTGGCCACAGGTCTAATATAAGTCCCCTTCCCGAATTTTTAAGCTTATAAGTACATAATGGTGCAGGGTATCATATGGTCGGTCTTGACCGACTGTTGTTTCTTCCTCGTTTTTATAATGTGGCAACGAGTGAGGTGAATTGTTTTACAAAATAAGACCCTTAATTGCGATGTGTGTTTTTTCCTTTAAGCATTTTTTATTATTTATTTTTTCAAGTGTACATAAAAGACAAAGTAGTTCTTAAAAAACAATTATATCAATTAATATTTCTTATTAAATTCAACTGTAACATTAAAAAATAAATTTATTAAAATATTGTATGTTATAATTTTTTCTGTGTAACAATTATTGTTCATATGAAGTTATTCCATTTTAAATTTTTTAAATGATTGCCCTTGGTTTTCAATTTGGATAAAAATTGAAGGATTTGAAGAGAAAATTACATAAGCAAGAACAATTAATTCTAGTCGCTTTAATTAATTTAATTAACATGTACTCATCATTATAAATAAATTTTCTATACATTTCATTAAATGTTTTTTGAAGTTTTTGGCTATTTTATTGTGTTGTAATTGTGGCACGATAGAATGGCATTTTTTTAAAATATATACAAATGTAAATGTATATATAACATTTTACTTTTGCGAAGAAAAAATCTAAGTTCAAAACTTTTATAGGAAAAGAAATTTAATAATACAATATTTATGGAAGATTAAAAAGAACAAATTATCTAATTACAGAGTCCTACGCCACCACAATACGTTTATTGGCAAAAGAATGATCGTTTAATTAATTACTACGATTCTAGACGTGACATTTCAATAGAAACAACACCGGGTCCACGAACGCAAAGTCGTTTAATAATACGAGAACCACAGATTTCCGACTCCGGAAATTATACATGTTCAGCAAGTAACACCGAACCGGCGAGTATATACGTATTTGTATCGAAAGGTAAGTAATTTCAATGACCCGTATTTTCCTTAAAGTTTAAATTAAATTTATATACTTATGAAGTCCATATGTATTAAAAAGCTTCGATTTATATAAAGAAAATTAATTTTGCAAATGCATCCTATTAAAATTAAATATTGATATGTTATAAAATAATATCCAAAATATCTCGGTTCAATTATTTTTCCCCTGTAACCTGGATATTATTTAAAATATCCCAAACATGTTAGACTGTTCTACAACTTTTTAAAATTTCTCCTTATTTGGAAGATGGATTGTAAATATTTCGTTGTCGTACACACTTTTGCTTAAGAAATATCAGCAGAAAAGTTTGAACTGAAGTTACAATGGACACCCTGTGTTTCTATTATTTTTTTGATTTTCAAAGGATTATAATGTTAAACAGGTTTTTGAATGTTTTACACACAATTGGGTTGTTGATACGTAATTTAGTAAAATTTGTATTAACGAATTTTTTATTTTTTTAAGTATGAGGTTTAATAGGCGTTTATATTAACATACGCAAAAGTTTTTATATAAATAAATAAAGAATTTAACATTCCGCGAATGAAACCAGTTTTTATTGTAGATATTTTCGCGTACCTGTTATTTTGTTCTAATTATCACAAAATGTGGCTGGAAGTTGCTAAGTCAAAGAAAATCAATATATAAAAAAATGTTGACCGAGTATTTTAACTCATTCCCAAAATATTTTGGTTCAATTATTTCATTTACGTGACCTGGACCATTTTTAAAAGATCTCCAAAAATATGGTTTTCGATCGATAGTATACATTTTTAACTTTTTGTAAAAAAAATTACAACATATGATAGAAAAACGTCTAATACATATTGAATAGAAAATATTTTAAAATTTGTTTTCATTTTCGCGAATAAAATTTTCAATGATCTTATTTTAAACAGTATATTATTAAAGTTTGAATATTTTTGACATTTTCCATCTTAAATTATATTTTAGGGCATCATTGGAAAGGTCTCATTAAATACTATTGACATATGGATTCATTTAACCCTTTAGTTGCACAAATAAATTTTTGGGATTTCCGGTCCATAATTGGTTAAGTTAATTTTAATGGCAAATAAATGGTTAGTTAAGGATATAAATGTCCCCGAAAGCATAAATTTATCAAAAAAGCGGCGAATTGGTGTAAAATGGCGGTTAATTTTAAAAAACTCCTTTTTATTCGATTATTGGCGCGATTTTAAATGAACTTATTATGCTTTTCATAAATTTATCAATATTTAAGTGTAATGAGTACTTCCATGCGACTTATTTGCAAAAATTGCTAATTGAATCTTTTGGGAACTAAATGCTAGTTCTTAATGGGTTAATTACGTGTTATCTTCAATAGCAGTTGGATAGACCATTCCTATGGTACATTAAAACCTAATATATTTGGAATGGCCGAAATATATAAAATCACATGTTTTAAAAATGAAAATGTGATAAAATTTTTTATGTAAAATCTTAATATTTCGCGACTGAAAAGAAATATAATTATTTAAATTAATATTCAAGGTCATAGTATTTTAATTTGAAGTTAATTTTTAATTATAACTAAAATTTTGATAATAATACTGAAATAAATACGTAATTTTAGAAGTGTTTTAAAAATGGCCCAGCTCACGTAAATCCTAACATTGAGATGTAATATTTTATAAAGACCTTTTATATAGGATCTCCGTCCGTTTAGCATAATACCTGGATTTTATGCAGATACTGAATTAATTAAAATTTTGTTATTTTAGTTCTGAAATTACATTTTCTGGGTATTTTACTTAAAAAACTTCTCATTTTCTAAAATTCCGATATTTATATGTTAAATTACTGGGATGATAGAAAAGTATAATTATATTTAATTTTTACTTATGGATTAATATAATTAATTTAAATATATTTCATAATAAATGGGTTTATAATTAAAATCAATTGTAAATTAATTCAACTTTTTTTGTATGTCATGATATTTTAACATAATCAATAATGATATCAACATAAGTAGGTAACACCTAAGTAATATATTCTAATTAATATTTTATATATATTTTTAGGTGATAATATGGCGGCAATATCAAGAAGAAAAACTTCATCTGCTGACCGTATTGCTGCCATATTTATGTATGTTGTGGCACCCTGTGCATTAGTAAATACATTAGTAATACGGTAAGTATGAACTAAGAATAAATATTATTTTTGTTTTATTTATTTACACAATAGATCAAATATATAAAAAATAAAAAAAAATATTAGTTACTGTCAATGGAATTTAAAAAGATCAGCAATAGTCACTATTACATTTTAAAATACATACATGTAGTACATGTATATTAAACTTCCCAGTGGGAAAAGGAAGTACTAAAAATAATCTGGAATTTAATTATATTCAGAAAAATATAAAGACGACCTTAATTTCATTACTTATGAACTTTTCAAATATATTTCTAAACTTAGAACGAACATGTGAAAAGTATTACGCAACTTTTATAAAAATTATTGCTTTATAGATTTTAGGATTGAAATTGTTTTTATCATTTTAGTCAGAAGAGCATAATTGATTAATTAAATAAGTTGTTTAAATAATAATAATAATAATATTAAAATTAACAACAAATTTCTTTAAATTCAATATGTGAAAGGAACATAAACAATTTTTATAATTTTTCTTGTACGAAATTACGCTAACAAATTTGTTCAAAAGTTTATAGAAAACAAAATTTTACGAAGCTGAAGAAAAATTCAAATCGCTATCTTCATTAGAAATATTTATACTTAAATCGGGATTTCGTATTATTACAGGGTGAAAGTTTATCCGATCCGATCAGTAGTTACGGAGATACAAATTTATTACTAAAATTTTTGCGATTGGCCCCACTGTGGAACGTGTCAATAATATTAATTAAGGATTTAACTAAAATATATTTGAATTCAATTATAATAATCACATCTGTTTTGTTTTTTTCTTAATTTCTTTCCAGGCGCATATTTCTAACTTAAGACTTCTTTATCTTATAAATACTTATTTAGCAAATGAAAGTGTTATAGAACTAAATTAAATCCTATTTAAGTTACAAATTTAAAAACATGTTAAGAGATTTAATAGTAAAAATAAAATTAATTATAAATTTACATCTTATAATTACTTATGTACTTTTAAATATACACATACAATCATATGTATATTATAGTTTTCATTTATACGCATCTTTTTAAATTCTTAAGAAAGTGGGGAAAATTAACATTACTGGGTTGGATATAATATATTTCTATAAACTATTATTATTTTATTAAAACTTTTCATCAAACATACATAGATAGATAAATACATCGCAATAATGAAAACTATTGCGTAAGTATTAAGTCATAACTCAAACTTCATATAAAATAATTTCAAATGTATTTTTTTTTTACTGATTTGTTGTCCATGCTTGACATTTTTCAAAAACAATTACATTTTCCGATAATTTCCGGAACAAGAATGCGATGAAAACCCTAATAAAAATCAAATTCTTATGTATGGGTATTATTTACATATAGTTGTATGTGTATTATTTAAAATACTGTAATTAGTATTAAGTAAGAATGAGAACAACAAAAACAAACCAAACAAAATGCATGATTTCTATTTTTCATTATTATTATTATAAATGTACTATATTGCATAAATATAATTATAAATATAAAGATTATTATTATTTACTTGTAATAATAACAAAATTAATAATTAATATATTAAATTACTTAATGATAAGTGTCAAAAAATCACTATGATTCTAATAAATATCTATATAATTAAACAAATGAAAAAAAAAAGTTAAATACATACATATGTAAATGCACAACCAATAACAACACACACTCTTTTTCATACACCCACAAACATATAATTAAATAAATTTAAATTTCATTAAATTTTAATTGTTTATTATTACTTTTTCCTTTTTGTTATACATTTATACATTTTTTTTAATTATTTTTTGTATTTATCCTCTTGTACAGCTTTTGAATACCTAAATAAAATAATTTATTTTATAAATGTATATGTATTGATTACATTATGAGTGTGGGTGTGAGTGTGCAGTTGAGTGCTTATTTGTGCATATGCTGTGTATATGACATTTTATACATTCAAAACAAAAAAAAAAAATTTAGAGAAAACTTAAGTAAATAAAAATTCTATTATGTAAAATTTTCTATTGAAAATATATTTTGTACAGAATGTTTGTTAAGTTTTTGTCCATTATATTTATTTAATTGTAAATTTAGGTTAAAATCTAAACTCATTGTACATGGTAAAAAGAAAATATTTATTATTGTTTGTAGATTTTATATTTTAATTGCAATCATTCCAAGATGAACGACAAAAAGGAAACAAAACAAAAAAATTTATTCAGAAAACATTAGTAATCATAAGCATTTACAGGGCAAAAAATGAAAATACATAAAAACCAATTAATTCAATACAATAAATTGTATTGAAAAATAATTCATTATAATTACCCTTATACATAAATATAAAAACATACGAAGAATCATATAAAATTCTTTAGAATCTAATAGAAATACCTGATTGAGTTTGAAAGAAACATATGACGTAATTTCTAAAGTTCTTCATTCTGTACAATAAATGGATTGTAATGAATTAAGATATACATACTTAGAATTGATTGAAATTAATATTACAATTTAATAGAATATGTTTTTTGTATGGAAAATTAATTATAACAAAATTTAATTGAATAATTGTTTTTTTCTACAATTTCACTCATTCTTATGCCTGTTTTTCATATGTATTAATCAATATAAATATCTCATATTCTGAAACATGTTAAATTTTGTGACCAAACATGTATGGTGCTTACGTAAGTTATTTTAGTAAAAATTGAACAAAATCTGAAATCTCCACTTAAAACACGTAAAGGTTCTAACTAATACGAAAGCAAAAATAGAAGCGCGAAAATTAAATTTGTAAATTTATTCATTACACAGAATTTTGTTATTTTCATTAATTTTTTCTTTTTATTAAATTCAAAGAGCATATTTTTATTTTAGATAACGATATGTACATTGAGAAATAATAAAAACTTTATGATAACAATTTTCGCGATTATAGAAATTAAAAAAAAAAATAGCAAACGATTAAAGTCTGGCTAAACTTAAAGTGAATTTTTTTATATTACCTTAAATGTGCACTTTAGATATTATACCCTACACCCCTATAGGTGAACAGTGTCACACTTGGCACTTTTAAAATGATAAAAATCCAGTTTTGGAAATATTGGTCCAAAATTCTATATTCTGTTAATAGACAAGGTCGTTATCATTCCCTCTAAAAATGGGCGTGTAGAGCCACTGCCATTCCCACACAGAGAAAACGAATTCATTATTGCAACCGAATTCTTTGCCAATCGAATTTGTTCGGTTCTAAATACTATCCTACAATTCGATTCTGATTACTGTATATATTCGGTATACACAACTCTTTTCAAGAAACATTTCTGTAATTGTGATTTTAACTAGACTTCAATGAGTCTATTGTGAATTAAAAAACGTTTTTTTTTTTTTTTTCTTTTCTTAATTTTATTTAAAATAATATTAAAGTATAACACTGTTATGCTCCTTATTAGTATTATGTGCATGTTGGAAAACACTTGAATATTTAGTATAATAATCGCCAATATACACACATACATACATGATTTCTTGAAGTTACTTAATAGACACTGGTACACACAATTGATTAAAGTTTGTGCGACAAATATCTAATCTGCAGATAATAAATATATTCATAAAGATTGTTATTGGTGGAATCTGATGGTATTAATTATCTGTAACGAAAATTTTATATTGAAAGTCATAGAATTTCAACAATAAATTACACTATACAAATGTATATTCTTACCTTTACTTTTGCTACAATTTACCAACATAACAACCATCTCAGAATGGTATGATAACTTATGCAACCATTGATCACTTCATTTTGATTTGGGCAGACATTGAACGAAGCTTTTCCAAAAATATATACATATGTATGTTTTAGATCACTTATAACAGTTTGTTTCATTAGTTGTGTTGCAAATATTTGTGGTATTTAGAAATTTATATGATTATTTTTATTTAAAAAAAATGTATGCACAATTTATTTTCTATGCTATTTTAATTTATAATTTATTTTAATATGTCAAAATAAATGTTAACCAAATTTTCAGTTATGAGCACAGATTTTTATAACAAATTTATTCCTGCAATCACTATTATGATTTATCTTAACTAAATTCATTATTTTTTATTCGGTTGTCATTTTAATTTTATTATTATTAATAAAAAAAATAGAAATTAGTTGAAAGAACTAAATATATTATTGCAAGAATTGTAATTCAATACCAATTATGTTTTTAATGTTATACACACTGGAAATCTGTATAACTAATAAATTTGTCTTAATTTGAACAAAAAAAAATACTTTATTTGTATGAATTTCGAATATATTTTTGTCAATTTTATTAAAATAAAGGATATTTTAAAAGTAGGCGTGGCTTGATCTAATAACACCAATATTTGCATAACAAATTTTCAGACATTGCCTTAAAATGTACACAGAGAAAACAATTTCGTTGCGGCAACCGAATTTTTTGCCAATCGAATTCGTTCGGTTGTAAGTACTATTTTACAATTCGATTGCGACTACCGTATGTATATGCTACACGCAACTGTTTCCAAAAACAATTCGTTAAAAGATTTAAACTATTATTGTGAATTAAAATAAAATTGTTTATTCTTTTGACAGTTATGTTTATTTATTTATTTAATATTTTTAAATATGTTTATACAGACATTAAAAAATATACAACACATTATAAAAACCTTCCTTCTGTCGGATTTCTGAACTAAATAATTGGGAAAAGCCCTAACTTCTTTGATAACAGCTTGATGGACATCTAAATTTATCAATGAATATATAAGTATATAACGAAAGCAGTACGTTCACCACAGATAAAAGTTTCTAAAGTCAATAAGTATGCCGACAGCTTTAAGACTAAATGTAAGGAATTTTCACCGGTTAAAATGCTAAAGTTTTTGCATTTATTTAAATTATTGTTTGCTTACCGACGATTTTAAACTAAATATTGAGAAATGAGTACGTACGCATCTTTGTTCCATATTTTCACTGCCGTAAGACACACACATCATTTACATGTTGTCGATGATCGTATAGTTCGTTTTGCATATAAACTCAAGTTTTAGAAAGACGCTAGTGGGGAAATCAGATGTTAAAGAAAAATATTAATTTGCATTAATTAGTTTTTCAAAAACAAATGTTCACTTTACGACTGCTGGCCGATAGAATATACAACACCAGCCATATTCCAGATTATAATTGTATAGCGACCCAATTAACAGAAGCGCTTATAATTATATAATTTATTTATTTAAAATTAGGTTATTAATACGTATTTATAAGAAATTTACTTTGAAAACAATTACAAATAATTTATTTTTTGTTATAAAATAATTTATTATGAAACGTAAAAAAAAAATATATATATATTTTGGTTAGGAGCACCGATTTTGTTTGTGTAGCAATTATTATCATAGTTCCATTTCTTACACTGATTTAAATTCGGTTGTCTTTCAGAATTGTTTCAAATAAATTTTGGAAAAATATCAATTGGTTTTGAAAACTAAATTAACTATCATAAGAATTATATTTCTATCGCATTTGTATCTTTAGTGTTACAACTTATAAAAATTTTCTGTATCTAAAATTTTATGATACTTGAAATAAAATTTTTGGCTTCCGTAATGAATATTTATTATTGCGACAGTTTTCCAATCGATCTTTTTTCTGTGTGTATGAATAATCCTTAAAAAATTCCTGATGTGGGGTACTGCATATTTTGTTCTAATATTTCAAAAGATCGCAAAAAGTCGCAGCCAATTTTCTTAAATATAATTTCGTAGATGTTCTTTTATATAAATTGGAACTCGTTTTAACTTTTTAGTTCCAGTCCATTAGAAATAGAATTGCCCAAAAAATATATATTTTAATATTATGGTATCTTTTAAATAAAAGACAATATTTTCAATATTGATTTTTTAACCAAAAAAATTATATTAAAATATTTTAGATACATTTATTATTACATACCAAAAAGAATCAATATCTGCAGTATTTGCAGAGATATATGAAGTTACATTTAACATACTTCTTTACAAAAGTTGTAAATAAAATTAAAATATTTTTAAAAGTGCAACTTTGAAAATCCATAATTCGCCCTATAGACACTTTCCAATACTTTAAGTATTTTTTATTTTTTTTCATAATATATGATATGTTTACTAATAAATGCAAAAAGAATTACTTCAATTAATAAGCTTTTATTTTCGCATTTTTGTCGTTCTAATGTGGATAAATGTGGCTCTGTGAGGGGGTTGAGGTATTATTTGTTTGTGCCAGTGTTTGTAACGCACAGAAAAAAATTTCGGAGCTCCACTTTTAAGTTTACCCTTCGGTTCAGAATAATTTTCTAAGTGGATTTGTGATCAAATCCATTCCATCTGTTGAATTTTATTATGATATAATGGCTTTACAAGTTTACCTAGCAGTATTTTAAAGAAATTCTACACAAATACACTTATATTTTTCAATTACCACAGCTGTTTTATTTTACATCTAAATTTAACTAATTTATTCAAGCAAAAATAAAATAAAAGAAATAGTAAACATTTAATTCAAGTGAAATTCTTCTCTCATTTAAATTTTTAATTCAATTAATTCTTTATATTTTTTATTATTTTTACTTTTTATTATTTGCACCTCTTATCATTTTGATGAGAGGTGCAAATTTGACAAATTTTAAATTGAATAAATTATTTTGATGATTGGGAACTTTTTTCTGTGTACGTTTTCTATAATTATAAATCTATGTTTAAATTTCATGAAAATCGGTCCATAATTGACCATATCCTCCAATATAAGGCCCATTTATTCGGTGCAAATAAATCGCATAAAACTTTCTGATTTACAGAAATATAAATTACACAATACAAGTAACAGCACCGAATTTTTATGCGCATACAAAATTGTTAGGCTTGACCAAATGTATCTGACTTATTTGTTTTAAACTTAAGATCATCCTGATTTTCGTATTAATAACGAATACAGAAAAAAAATAAAAAGTTTTTAATGCTAAAAAAAATCTAAGAAGTTATTGCTTGTGATATATTTTGATTTTTTTTTTTTTTAAATTATTGAATTTATATATTTGATTTTATAAAAATTTTGATTCAGCTTATTTAGAATTTATCAATAATAATTCTAAATTCATTGTTTTTTGTACTAGGGAAATATTTATTTTCACTTTTGTAAAATTAATTTTAAATAACCTTAATCAATGTGTAAAATAAGCATTTATTATTGCTTATAAAGTAATGAAAATCTAACACCTTTAAAAGTACTTCTACTGAGATAGTATAGATTTGAAATTCATGTTAGTGTAACAAGTATCAAAGTTTATTTGTAAATTATTTTGGATCTATCTAAAAAAAATACGTGTGTATATCGAGCTAACGTGAGAGATCGTAAATCAAACACTAGATTCAGACTATCTAGAGATACATAAATCTCAATAGATGCAATCGCTAAACAAAAAGTGTAATTTTGCATCAGAGTGAAATAAGTATGTATTAATTTTTATTCGCAACTTTTAATGATAAATTTAATAATGAATTATTTACTGTTTATTCCTCTATGTCGAATATGGAATAATAATTCAATTTTAAATTTATTTGTTGTTTTCAAGGTTGGCAACCTATTCAAAAAGGTAACGGTAATGATTTTTTTTAATTATTTCGGTAAGGGTACTTAAGTATTTTTAGTTATTTCGGTAATAGTATTTTAGCGTTATCGGTATTTCGAGTTGTTTCAGAAATTTTGAAAGAACTGATTCTTAATGATGAAATAACCATAACATTCTTAAAAGTTTTATTTATTTTTATTAAAAACGGTATTTTAGCGTTATTTCGGATTATTTCGGTATCAGTATTTTGAGCTATTTCGGTAAAAGTATTTTATCAGTAACTGTATTTCTAATTATTTCGGTAATGGTATTTTAGGGGTAAGGGTAGTTAAGTTGAATGGTTTTTTTTATCGGCAAGGGTATTTTAGCAATAATGTTAGCCAGCCTTGGTTGTTTTTCATACATTTTGCCGAAACTAATTTAATACAACATACATATGAAGACATAATTTTAATTTATTCCATATAATAAGTAAAGTACAGTCATTATCATTAATTAATACAATAATTTTATTTTATTGTAAAAAGGTTTTGATATTGTCATCATAATTTCACCACAAATAATTAAAGAAGTGCGAAATTCTTATTTTTTTGTTTTTCATTAATCCCACTTTCAGATAATTTAAATGTCTATGAATTGCCGATACTACTAATTGTAATTAATGCCTGTTTTAAATAATATCTGGCAAACAATTGATTCAATAACGTTATACTCGTACATTTTATTGTTAATAATAATATTTATTATTAAAATAAATAAACAGAAAAAGTGAAACCATATTGGCAGGTAACACATGTATGTCAGGGATTTATTTCTCCTCGCATTAACATAAATAATTGTTTATATAATCTGATGATTTATATAATTATTTATTATACGTGCATACGTTCACACATACTAGTGCAATTTAACCATTTCATCAGACGAGTACAATTTCACTTATTTATTTTTTGTTTGATTATATTTAAATCCGATTGAATTTAAATTTACCTAAAGTATAGATTTAAATTATGTACATTTTAAAAATGTTTTAGTAAAATTATTTTAATGCACTATTATTCCCAAATTAAAACTTTAAATTTATTGTAGTTTGGTTGCTTAATCATCAAGAAACAAATTTTGAGGAAAATTAAAAATGTCTTATATATAAAAACATATTAAAACTAAGAGAGAATTAACCATGTATATAGAACATCAAAGCTTTAGTTTATTTAATTATTTTCTTAATAGCGAAATTTTATTATTTTCTTAATAGCGAAAAATTGAACGGAATTTTCCAAATTAATTTAAATGCTTATAAAAATAATTTTCACACTTCTGCTACTAATTTATATCTATTTTAAAAACTAAAAAACATAGCTAAAATTAAATATTCGGAAATATTTTATTATTTATAATTAGTTGTGGGACTTGTACTTTAACGAAATATTTATTAGTTTTAATAAAAAAATTGTACTTGTACGTTAGCGACGAAATGTATTATTGTGTTTTAATATGTGAATATTTTGCTTAAATGTATGATAAGTATATAATAAGTTTGATATTCACAAAATAAATACACATAATATGTATACAATTATTTTAATAAAATTAATAAAATTATGAGATTAAACCAACAAAACTAACTACTCACAGAAATGACACAACAAAACTTAATTAATTAGAATAAAATACCATGAATGCCCCAGTTGACATTAATATCAATGTAAACAATTTAAAGTTTCAGAAAAAAGGCACAACTACAAAAAATATTTCAAATAAAATAAATATTCGAACAAAACTTAAAAAAATAAATAAAATAATAATAATAATAAAAACCAACAAAATTATCAAACAAAAACCACATGTTTCCTTTTTTTATCATATTTTGTTTCCTTCATCTGTAATTATTTATTGTAAATATTAAATCTAGAAAATTTATTACATAATAATTATAATAATAATCATAACATTTAACTATGATAACAAAGTAAAACTTTGTTGATACCGATAAAAAAATAAATAGTTATAAATAATTTTAATCAATAAAGTAATAATTAAAAAAGAAAAAAAAATTAATTAAACAAAAGAATTAGAATAAAAATATTATTGAAGAACAGACAAAAATAATACAAATGTTAAATAAATTATGATTTCATAAATTTAAAAACAAATTAAAAACAAAATAAAATAACATTTTGAAGAAAAAAATCTAATAAATAAATGTAACAAAATAAATAAAAAATTACAATTTGTTTAATTTGTATTCATAAACGATAACAGCAACAATTCGAGGATTAATAGTAAGTATCATAGAATAGAACTAGAAGTTTATGTGAGAGCCACCCTATACTAAATTTTCAAAAAATTTACTCATTTTTTTGAAAATACAAAAACAAAATATATGTGACTACATGTATTTTGTTTTTGTATGAATTAGGTTTCTGACAATTGAATTAGGTTTTTTTCTCTCACATAAATATCTAGTTGTTAATCTATGGTAAGTATGTTTATTAATTCAGTTCCCTACTAAATGAATGTCAAAAAATTCGTAATTTTCAGTTAGTTATAAAAAAATAAATAA
This sequence comes from Protophormia terraenovae, assembly GCA_951394005.1. Taxonomy (NCBI): domain Eukaryota; kingdom Metazoa; phylum Arthropoda; class Insecta; order Diptera; family Calliphoridae; genus Protophormia; species Protophormia terraenovae. Next base: position 69,248,642 of record OX596077.1, read on the forward strand.
ATAATTTAAATTTAAATAACTTTTTTAGCAAAAGTTTCGGTCCATTTATTGCAACATGGGAGAAATATATGAAAATTCACACTCTTGTTCCCTTTATGAGTAAAACATCGAAAAGTAAACTATAGTGGTTTTCCGTTTTAACGAATTCGTTACTTACCGTACGTCCACATTTTTTCATTGAGTACCCTGTATTATAACAATTGAAATATGTATATTAGTTCAAACAAATTCTTCCAAACTAAAAAATCAGCAAACAAATCAAAAACACGTAACAAAATTGTATACCGTTTTGAATATGCTTCCGTTTGCATTTTGTGCAATGTAATTTTATTTTTGTAGCACCGTACATGATACGCTTATGCTGAAAAATGGTCAGACCTCCCCTTCAAGTTTTGATTTGATTCAAAATTACTTTTTGAAACGATTTAGCATAATAAACGGTTCACAACATTTGCAATCAAAGCGCCCTGACCGTAGCCGAATAAAACTTTTTTACATTCTTTTTAACCCATTTCGGACTTGGTATGGACTCATAAGACCGAAAGATTTGTGTACCAAATTTTGTTTCAATTGAAATTTAAGACAATTTAATAACGACGTAAAAGCGTTAAATAATTTACGGTGTAAGACCAAATAATTTCTTATAATGTATAAAAAAAATATTCTTTCTATATTATACATTGAAGCATTTGGAATATTAAAGTACATTGCATTTGATTATCCGTTTGTGTATCATCTCGATTAGTACTTTTGGTCCTTCGTACAGGTGGCCTAATCCGATGTCAAATTTTTCTTTTGGTAATTAACTTTCGATTTCCAGCTGGCTCATGAACTATTTTCAGTAAGCTCTAATCTATATATTTACCGCGTTCACAGGGAATTTGATGATATTATTCCATATAGCCACCACCACGTTTTGCTTTAAACACAAATATTACGTAAATCGATTTAGTCATTCTTGGCTGAGTTAGAATTTTCATTCCGAATATTGTAAAATCGTAAATCATGTTAAGCCACCAAATGCAGTGGCGCATGATCTGATGCATTTCAATTGGACCACGATTTTAAAATTGTAACATTACCCTGACAATGAAAAAAATCAGTTTGCTTTCATTTATCGCGGGCACATCCTTTCATAAGTTATTCTTTTATTATACCTTGAATATCCTTCGAGATTTTATTATGGTGTCACTTTTAATGCCACATTGTTTCTGTGACATGTTGCAATTTTAACACTTTTTATAATTTGATATCCACTTAATTTCACTTAATTGAAAGACCAAAATGAATTGGCATTACAAGCAGATAGCACAGCCTTTTATATTACAAATGATTACAAATATTACAAATGATATCTTTTTATGTAGCAAATTTTATGACCTTAGAAGAAATTTTTTTAAAAGAACTGGAAAACTTTAGCAATAAATTCCATAATTTTATTGGTTTCATTCATTAGTTTTTGTCATATTTCAGGTAACTCCTTGAATTTTGGTGATTTTATTCAATATGCCTTTATATATTAACAAATCGCACTTCATTAAGAAAAAAATCATTTCTTAAATTTGGTAACAATTGTAACTCACTGATAATTGCTTATTTTTTTACTGCAAAAGTCATAACAAATCTGGAATACAATTTTTTATAAGGCTACATTAAAAAATTTCTGTTGCACATGTAGCTTAAATTCAAAAAATTCTATACTCGTTTATCTACAATATTTTTTTAAATAATTTTCTAATTATTTTGCGTAATTTTAACATACTTTATAACCTTAACAATTTCCATGTTTTCAGTGTGCGTAATGTAGCTAAATCACACTACCCCTAATTGACCATTGATGCATTTTCGCAACACCAATTTTTGGGTGCTTGATGTTCCTATCTCACTAAATTATTTGTGAAAAAGTGAATATTTTCTTATTTTTTGATGTGTCGCATATCGTTTGAAAAGTTATTCTTGATGTTTTGCAAAATTTTTCGAATGATTTTTCAAATGAAAAAAAAAAAAAAAAAAACGTATATTTTATAGACATTTTTGTTTTGACCCTTTTGTTTTGACATTTGCATAAATATTTATTATCCATTATCTTAAAATGTTTAAATAAATCTTTAAAAATTTTTAATATGGGATATCGCACATTTTTTTCTAATATTTTAAAAAATTGAAAAAAGTCACAGCCAATATTCTCAAATATAATTTTATAGATGCATTTTTATATAATAACCGTATTTTTAAATCGTTGGAACTTTTTAACTCCAGGACATTAAAAATAGAATTTCCCAAAAAAAAAAAAAAAAAATAATAATAATAATAATATTTTTTTTTAATATTATGATTTCATTTTAACATAAAACAATATCTGCAGTACTACTTATATGAAGTTAAAGTTAACATACTTCTTTACAAAAGTTAAAATTGAATTAAAATATTTTTAAAGCTGCAATTTTGAAAATCCATAATTCTCGCTATAAACACCAGTGTTGCCAGGACTTGAGAAAAAAAGAAGCTAAATTGGACTTAAAAAAGGTAAATGCCCCAAAAAGAAGCTAAATTGGACTTAAAAAAGGTAAATGCCCCAAAAAAAAAAAAAACAGAAAAAAGCTTATTTTTTTATTTAAAAAAGCATTAATTTGTTTGTTCTCATTAGATTTTGGTATTTGTTAAATATATTTTAGTGAATTTGTATATATAAAGTAATTAGTTTATATGGGTAATAAAATTTGTCAAAAATAATTTGTAATATTTTTGTAAAATGAAGCGCCGCAGACGAAAATTTTCATTAAATATAAATAATTTCGATACTTTTGTAAAAATTAATATACACAAATGCTTAAATTGATGATTTTGTAAAAATAAAATTTGTAAAATTTTAGCCTTTTTAAGGCTATGTTAAAAATTAAAAAAGGCTAACAAAAAAGCTAGAAGCTAAAACGAAAATTTTGAGGCTAAAATCAAAATAAAAAGGCTGGATCTAGCCTTAAAAAGGCTAAACTGGCAATACTGATAAACACTATCCAACACTTAAAGTATTTTTTCGATAATATAAGATATTAGGCTGCACCAAAATTGACCAACTTTCGAATATTGACCGTAACTCCTCCTAGAATTGTTATTTGGTTTGCAAAAACATACTGTATGAAATATTAGTGAAATTGGATATCGTTAACCCGTGCTGCATCGGACCTGAAGTTTGTAGGATGCGTTTGTATGGAAAAAAGTTGGTCTTTTTGCATTTTTTAGAAAAATGTTGCTATTAAATACTTTATTTTGCACCTAAATGTTAAAAACCTGCAATCTACACATAATTATCCATTAAATAACATATAAAAAGATATTAGAAAATGTTAAATTTATTACAAATTTTCCAGACCATTAATGTAAACAAATTTAGAACACTTGTGTAAGAAATGTACATTGTTCAATGAAATTTTTAATTTTTTGATAAATGTTTAAATAAAAAGCTATTTTTACTGAAAAATACACTTTTCTATGCTCGGTTAAAAATTATTTACATTTTTTAAGACCGTTTCAAAACTCCATTTTCAAACTTTAAATAAGTTTGTTAAACAAATTTCAAAAAAGTTCAAAAAAACTTTGTAGGTTTATTAGAATTAGGTCAATACCTTGTATTTCGGCAAAAAGGTATTTTTGCAGTTTTTAAGATTTTTTTTTTTTTTTGAACTGATGTTCAAACTAAACCAAATTATTATGTAACAAGGTATAACATATGTCAAGAAATACGTTTTTAAAAAAATTGGACATGGATACAGACCCCTAGGGGCCTGTACTCCTTTTGAGGAGTACAGGCCCCTAGGGGTCAGGGGTAGTGGGTGGCTCTCCAAAGTTGTTCATCTCGGGTAAGTATTTTTTTTGAAAAATCGTCAAAAATTCATACATGATATGACAGAAAAAAATTTTAAATTTTAAATCTCTATAAAATAAAATACGCTCTTATGTCTAGGTTATCTCTTTCGGTTTAAGAGATATTCAGGTCGAAATAATTTTTTACCCCATTTTTTGCCTCGTATTTTTTTAGTTTTATTTTTTAACTTGGCGGGCTTAATATTGCCAGATCAGAATCATATAAATATATTAATCCGTTAAAAAGTTATATTAATTTTTATAAAATAAAAAAAATCTATATTTTTTGTTTTTTATACCGAAAAGGTGGCAATATTTATTCAATGATAGAATTTGTTTTTTGTTCCGGGCTTTATCATTTTTTTAATGCTTTTAAAATAAATCTTAAAGCAAATGTCTGTAACAGTAAATCCGGAGGACCTTGGAGCAAAGATCAGCCCACAAGCCCTATCCAAACTTTGTCAATTTTGAAAAATCGCTTTAACTTTTTTTGCAAAGATGAGATCGACTTAAAATTATTTTAATTATATAGCTCAATGCGTAAGGTAAACATCCAAAAAGTATTTTCTGATGGACGCCCCTTATGACCATTTCAATGAAAAAAGTCGATCTTTTAAACATGTTTTATACGGATTGGCATATTGGGTATTTTTATGTTAAAAAGTGGGAGTTTCAATAAATTTGAATTGAATTTTATTAAAGTTTAAATATTAATTTTATGTTTTAAAAAAACCTGAAAAATTTAAAATTTTAAGTCGAGAAATTCTGCGATCAAATTAAATTCTACTAACGGTTTTTTTTATAAATTATTGATTTCCATATTTTAACCTTTTCTTAGATACCAAATACTTGTGTAAAAAGCAAGGTTGGAAACCGATACCGTTATAAATACCGATACCGATTAAATACCGTTTAAAGTTGGTTACCGTAACTGATACCGATACCGAAATTATTATTTTGTTAAAAATATCGGTACTCAAATACCTTTTCTCTCTGTACCGGTATATACCGGTAATTTAGTTTCAGTATTTTAAAAATATATTTTTTTCAACATAATACGGTATTGTAAGAATAAAATCTCATATAATTTACTTGAGAAAATAAGAAAGATTATTATTTTTAATAAAAACAGTTTATTTCACGTAATAATTATATAATTTTATTTTAAAGAAATAAGTATATTTTTAAAGATGACGCCAGGGTGTTAGGCTTTTTTTGGAAAAATCGTCAATATTAAGAAAAAAAATCGTCAAAATCGTCAACAAAAAAATTAAAAATCGTCAAAAAATCGTCACATAAAAACATAAAACTTCATATTATTTTTATAAGTAAACTTTTATTTTTTATTTATAAAGACCATATTTAACAAAAAAGAACAATTCAGCAATCTTTATTAAAAATAATAAGTCATAAAATACATAAAAACATTAATTATGTTCATACAAATTATGTGCACAATGCTTACGTATTAAATGTTTAGTTATATTTACATTAAAACAATCTGAAGAATTATTTTTCAGATAATCTTTCGAAAATAAAATGCCTTCAATGGTTTTTGACTCCAAAGAATTTCTTAGTTTAGTTTTGTTTATATTAATTTGGCTAAAAATACGTTCAACGTTAGCTGATGAGTTGGGTAAAGCCATTAAGTTATTTACAAAATCACATAAATTTGGAAAAGCCGGTTTATTGTTTGATAAATTATATGATTTGATCTTGTCCCAAAAAATATTTATATCCAATGAATTTTCATCAAATTCAAAAAGTCTTAACTCTTTAATTTCGTTTTCTATTATTTGATATTTGTCTTTAGAAACTAAATTTGGAAAACTTTTTAACAAAGGCAATATAGATGTATTTTTATTTAAAATTACATTAGGAGCTATTAAACTTAAGTTACTTAATATAGTATTTTCAAAATCAAACCTTTTCTTAATTTGATAACATAATTCTATATAAAATGATACACAATTATCAACAAATTGGTTATACAGTTCAAAGTTAACTGTACATTGAGAAATCTTTTCTTTTACATAAACTCCAAGATAAATTTCCTCCTTATTTAAAAAATTTGTTGAATCTTCAAAATTAATTTCATTTAATACAGTATTTGTTATATAATCTTCATTTAAAAAATTTGTTAAAATTGTTTTAAATAGTCTTTCCATATCATTATACATATTATGAATTTGAACATCCTCACTTTGAAAGGTTTTGTTAAAAATATTTATATAGTTAAGAATATATCTTAAAAAACAGAAATATAGCTCATTTATATCATTCAAATTTGATAATATATCTTTAGCAGTGTCAATATCATCGATGTTAGCTGCAAAAGCAAAATATATTTTTAGTGGTTCATATAATTGTAAAATTCTTACAACTACAGCTTCTAACGACAGCCATCTAGTTTGAGATGGATGGAGCATTTTCTTTGGTTTAATTTCCAATAACGACTGTATTTCAAAAAATTGATTATTACGCTTTGGACTATTACCTATATAATTATATATATTTCTGGCAAGAGTTTCTACACACGAAGGTAGTTTTAAACAAGCATATGAAGAACACAGTGCCAGGGAATGGCATATGCATTTTAAAACTACCAAATTAGGAACATCATCTTTAAATAATTTTGCCACGGATAGATTCTTACCGGTCATATTATTTGCTCCATCGGCTGCGAATCCTATCATGTTGTCCTTGTAGTTTATTTGTAATTTTTTAAAATAATTAGTTATTTCCATATATAAAGACTTTGCATCGCAGTGTGTAACATTAATAAGTCCAAAAAATAGATCCTTGACAACAAAATCAATGCTGATTCTAGCGACTATGCATAAATTTTTAAGGTTGCTTACGTCTGTTCACTCATCAATACAAATTGAAAATTTATTTTTACGTAAATATTCACAAACGATATTCAATTGTTCTGTTCCAACAACATTGTTTATTATTTTGGTCGACTTCAATCTTCCTAAAGTAATGTTTTTGGCCACGGATGAATCACAAAAACAATTTTTTATTAATTTTGTTAAGTGGTCCACTGATAAAAAGGCAATGTTGTGTTCTGCCAAAAACAACGAAATTTTAATTTCGGCTTCTTTTGATTTTAGTTTAGGATCAGCAAAAACAGAGGAAATTGTGGGCTGACTAATATCCTTCTGTGCTTGTAAATGTTTTTTAGATACAGAGTGTTTTAACAAATCAGATCTACCTGATGAAACTTTCAAATTACTGAGGCATACTTTACACATTATCTTTGAATTTTTTACTTCGATCCAACGAAATTCTGTAGCCCACTCGTTCCGAATTTTTCTTTTCTTTTTTGGCAGAATCTAAAAAAAATGTAATAAAAATATAAATGCTTTTTATATATTGAAAAATATTAATTTACCTCCTTTTCATAGCCAATATCTTCAAAATCATCTTCCTCCAATTCGCAGTCACTTTCGCTTAAATTGTGATCTATTAAACAAATAATTTATATAAATTCTGAAAATAACTACAATTTTCTTACCTATTCTTTTGAAATATCGCTCCATATTACTTTTTTTTTTATAAGATTATCAAATAATTTTTTTAATTATTTTATTTAACTTTTATAGTTTGCAGACAATATGCGCTTTTAATATTTTCAGTTTTGCTTGTATTTTTTTTTTAATTTACAGTTACAAATATTTACAAAAAATGCATACATTGTATTTGTCTCTTTCATTTACGTTTGTATTGGCTTATTTTTGTTGTTTTCTTTTTGGTTTTGTTATTCAACATGCAATGTTCATGGAATTTTCGTAAACATTACCTTTTTTATATATTAAAATAACAGTGATGCCAGAAAATCGTCACAATATTAGAGATAATGAAAAAAAAACGTCAATCGTCAAATTAGTAAATTGACAGTAAAAAATCGTCAAAATGACGAAAAATCGTCAAATCTAACACCGCTGGATGACGCCCATGAACGTACTGTTGAAATTAATGGTAGGTTCTTAGTTAACTGTTTGATATTTGCTTCTATGAAGATTCTCCCCTTAATTTTGGTTTTTCCAAAAGACCGAAAAATTTCCTTCAGAAAGTTACAGTTAGGCTATCTTTCCGGGAATTTTGACCGTGATTCCCGGGAATTTTAAAAGCACTTAAACGAAAGAAAACTGCATGAATTTTAACAAACGATTATATATTTTCGAATTTTTTAATATGCTAAATCCTGCTGGGAACTATTTATATAATTTCATTATTTTTTAATTTACTTGTGAAGGATGAATCTAAGATATGAATTCAAATAAATATCATGTCAGCAATAATAATAAGCAGCAAGTTAAAAAAATTAAACTCATTGCAAGGATCTTGTAAGCATCTTAAATATACGATATAAATTTGTCATTGGTATGGACAACATCCCGAATTAATCTCTACAATTTTGGAAAAATAAATCATTAAGAAAGTTAACAGAAAAAGATTTTCATGTCAGGCCATATATCATCATGTTCCAATCATCATATGAAGTTAACATTTTTCAAAAATATTATTTCATAATTTAGGTACATTTAAATATGCGATACACTTTGATTATTTTCAATAATGTTGATGGACTAACCTATTAAAGTTAGAAGCAATTTTATACTATTTAAACTCACATTTTTGAGTGAAATCCCGGAAAATCGAAAAGTCCTGGAAAATTTTGAATTACATTCAAATTTCTCACTCTTATTTAACCATGATTATGGTTTATGCTTACTTTATTTTTTATGCTACTTTACGGTTTATGCAATTTGTAGAATAGAATCCACAAAAGGTGGTTGTATGATCGGTCCATTACATACAAATGTCCTCCCGGAATAGAGTATTAACACATGCCTTAAAAATAGGAATATTTTAATGAAATTTAGCCCAAATAAGTTTTATATAAGCAAAAACCGTGACAAATTTCATGAAAATCTGTCCATAATTAACCATAGCTCCCATATAAACCCCCTCCCGATAATCACTTTATAGTGCATTAATCCGAAGGAAATGTTAGTATTATGTTAATATTTAACATAAATAAGGTAAAAACAAAATTATAAGGATCGGAATGGTGTTGGGTATCATATGGTCGGTCTTGACCGACTTTACTTTCCTCGTTTTTTTTAACCCTTAAATGCGTACTGTTGCCATTTGGCAACAATCCGATTTTTTAATAAAAAAAAAACTTTTTAGGTACAAAAACGCAATTTTGTACATTAGGGCCTATTGGTTTAACACTGTTTTACAATATCTGGTTATCTGAACTTGAAAAAATTTAATAGAAATCGTTGTTTTGCACATTTTTGTCGTTGGTAAAGTTGAACACCTGTTTTTCCAAAAAGTCGGATTTTCGGTTTGTATTTTTAAAACTTTCTAAGTGATATTCCAACAACTAAAATTAATTTTAGATTAAACTAATGTAAATATTATTAATTTCAATAATAAAAAAAATTTTTAAAAATAGTTAAATGTGTAAAAAAATAAAATTATTGTATGTTGCCAATTGGCTACACCGCGTGTTTAGTGACAAAGTGTTGTACAATTTTCCGTTATATGTTTTGTGTTTTTTATTATGTTTTGTTATTGTTTTTTACGTATTATTAAATTTTTCTAGATGAAGTCTAAAAAATTAGCTGATAATGAAATTGAAATTTTATTAAATAACTTCATTGGAGCTGAAAGCGACGATGATACTGATTTTTCTGATGATGATAGCGTGGATGATTTTACTTTTCAGCCTAACATTGAGGAAATTATCTACGATGAGCAAGATGAAGAACATTTCATAAACCAGATACCACCATCTGCGCCTTCTTGTAAGCCCAGCATATCTTCATCAACAAAGTTTAAAAACATAAAATGGAAAAAGAAGTATTTGAATATCGACGCAGGACAATTACATTTCCACGGAGATTCTGAAATACATGGAGAATTGTCAACTTTATTAACTCCATATCAGTTCTTTTGTTATTTTTTTTCTCACGATTTGATAGCAAAAATTGTCGAAGAAACAAATTTTTACCATACAAAAAAGAATCCAGAGCGATCAATAACGTTTACTGAATCAGACATAAGACAATATATTGGAATTGTTTTGTATATGTCACTAGTTCAAATACCCAACATTAGGTCTTATTGGAGTGAGAAGCTTGGATTCTCACCTATAAGCAGTACAATGTCTTCAAAAACGTTTGAAAAAATTCGTCAAAACATACATTTTAACAACAATGACACCTTTGAAGAACTTGGAAGAGATAGACTCCACAAAATAAGACCAATAATTGAACATTTGAAAGCAAAGTTTAATAATGTATCATTAGAGGAACATCTTTCTATTGATGAACAAATGTGTTCTACAAAAGTTAGGCACTACATGAAGCAATATATGTATGTCAATGAAGCCCCATAAATGGGGATTTAAACTTTTTGTATTAGCCGGCGTTTCTGGATTTGCCTACAACTTTGAAATATACTCCGGACAAGAAAACGACGCAGATCGGCCTAATAGTGAACCTGAACTAGGTGCCACATCAAATATTGTACGTATTGTTCCTAGAAGCCAAAATTACAAGTTATACCATGACAACTATTATACTGCCATACCGCTTATGGTTCATTTGGCCAAGGAAGGCATTTACTCCTTAGGCACTGTGCGAAGAAACCGGCTGCCTAACTGCAAGCTACCTTCAGAGGCATCTATGAAAAAATAAGAACGTAGTAAAAGCATTGAATATGTTACAACTGTGGATAACGTGGATATATCTTCTCTCATTTGGAAGAATAATAAATATGTTACTCTAATTTCATCGTTTGCTGGGACGCAACCAGAAACTTCTTTGAAAAGGTATGACCGAAAACTGAAGAAAACAATTGAAGTAAAATGTCCAAATGTAATCAAAGAATACAATCGTCATATGGGCGGAGTAGATCTGTTAGACAGCCTAATGGGACGTTATAAAATTAAAGTAAAAAGTAGAAAATGGTATATAAGAATATTTTACCATTTGATAGATTTAACAATGGTAAATGCATGGTTGGCTTACAAAAGAGTACTTAAACAAAATGGAAGTCAGGATTCCGATATTCTGAAACAAGCAGATTTCCGAGCAGAGGTGGCGGAGTGCCTGTGTAAAATAGAAACCCCTAAACGTGGAAGACCAAGCACTGTGGAACAGCAAATTAAGACTAAAAAGAAAAAAGGACCAGCTCAACACTTCCACCTCAAGAAGTACGACAAGATAAGTATGGCCACTGACCCGTCATTTTGGAGTCTAAAATGAGATGTAAATTTCCAAATTGCAAAGGTTTTACAAGAATTAAGTGTGACAAATGTGGCGTAGCTTTGTGTCTTAATAAAAGCAATAATTGTTTTAAGAATTTTCATATCAATAAGAAGTAACGCAATGTAGCCATTTGGCAACAAACCCTTTTTGTTAATAAAACTCAATTTTTTTATAAATATAATTTTTTTTAGTATTTTTTTTATAATGTACATACATTTAGCTATCATATAAAAAAAATTGTCGAAAAAGAAAAAAATCGCGCATTTAAGGGTTAATGTTTCCAAAATTAATTGAAGGATTTTATGTCTGTTGTCTTAAAGTAAGCATTAATAGAAATCGTACGAAGTTATCTAACGAAAAATATTCATATACAAATATGTAATTTAATAATTTTTTTTTGCGAAATTCGAGTAAAAGTTATTTAAAAATTTAACCTTTTTAATTTTTTTCTAGTTTTTTAATAATAACGGCATTTACCGGTATTTTAGTTTCGGTACCGGTATACCGATACCGATATAATTTAAAATACTGTTATCGATACCGTTACCGAAATAAAATAAAACTGAATACCGATACCGTTACCGATACCGTTATTTGTTTCGGTTTCCAACCTTGGTAAAAAGTTTATACTTTTGCTTAAAACTTAATAATGATAAATCAAACGTCTTACTATCATTTTAATTTCGGTTTATTGTGGAAATTTTTTATTTTCAAATAAAGTTTGGCTACAAATTTAAATAAAAAAAATAATTCTCAAACATAGTATTTTTTTGTCCACCAGTATGGATTTTCTTATATTTCACTCTTTACAAATGGACTACGCACCATCATCTCCGTTTTCCATAATAAATATTTAATGGTGACCCTAATTACAAAAACAACTACAGTCATATTCATATATATTTATACATTTTAAAATTTTTCAAAAATTTGGAAAAGAAGTCAAACATTTTGAAAAAGTAAAATATTTTGAAAATTTTACTTTTGTTATTTTAAAACCTGAAATGTTTAGAATAGATTGCGCTAATTTTTTAAAAAGTCGCGGTATTTATTTCAGATATTGAAAGAAAAATTCGTATGCATTTTTTACTTCAAAAGTATTTACACACATCACAATTCCGTTTGCAAAATCGGTTCATAAATGGCGGAACCGATTTTTAAAAAACCGGTTTTTAGAAAGCTACAGATTTTTTTCCCACAGATCGGTCATAAATATTTTTATAAAATTTCGGTTTTTTGAATCAAACAAATTCGTTCATAAACAACCGAGTTATGGGCCAAAAACTGAAAAAAATAATGACTATTTTGTTGCTGTTATTTGTTATTTTATTTTTTTTTTGTATAGACAAGTAGCAACAGCCAAGCACCCGAAAACGTTTTATTTTTATTTTTCAATCAAAATAAATATCTTTAATGTTCAAAATGTTTTTTCATTTGTTGAAAAAAATATGTGAGGGATTTTTATTTTTAAAATAAATATCCATCAATGATGAAAAAAATAAATATCTTTAACGATAAATATCTTTAGCGATAAATATCAGTTCGAAAAAATTTCAAATGAATGTTTTTTTTTATTCATACTTTTGTTTTGTTTTCAAAATATTTTTTTTTATTCAAAGGAAATTGTTGTTGTTTAGAATTTTTTCCATCCGATGAAAAAAGTTCAAAATAATTTTCAACTTTTGAAATAAATATCACAAAAGATATTTATATTTTTATTTCCATCATGATGAAAAAAATTAAAATATTGATGAAAATAAAAAAATCATGATGGATTTTTATAATATTTTGAACATTAAAGATTGTTTTTCGATTGAAATAAATATAAAAAGATTGTTTTTTTTAGTATTAAAATCCTGTCTCTGGCAACAGCAGCAATATAATGAATAACAGTGTTGTTGTTCTTTCGATTCGGCACGGCCCACAGTGCTTTGATCCCATACAACGATGGGACAAAAATAGAAGGAGTTGTCGTAGCAAATTGAAACTTGGTGCGCATATTACTTTAGGCTTAGAATGAGTAAATACTAGGGTGATCGACGCGGTTTTCCAACCGGTTTTAAAACCGGTTTTTTCAGTCAATGTGCTGTCGGTTTTTTCAAAATGTTAATTTTTCGAATTTCGAATAGACCGGTTTTTTAAACACAAAAAACCGGTTTTAAAAATAGCATTTTATTTCAGAAAACATGTACTAAATAGTGATAGTGATATTTGAAAATTTAGGAATAATTTTTTAAATATTCATAAAGATTGATTTCTTATGTTTTCAAAATATAGTTTAAGTCTAAATTGGAATTTATTCTGTAATATTAAACAAATAAATAATTAATAATTATCCTGTATGACCCAATTTAATTTTTTTGATCCAATATTTCCTTTATTTTTTAAAGGTGTTGTGTTAAAGAAGTTTCACCTGCAGAATCGTTTCAATTGAGACAGGCTTCCATATTAAGCCATGGTTTCTGTTTATGCTAACTAAAGATTAATAATCTGCTTAGCATTTTTTCTCTTTCCAGAGCTTTCTGAAGCTACCAAACGACGTAGAAAATTAAAATTTGGCTTAATTATACAACTTTTTGTCCAACAAATCCTAATGGAGCCATATTTTGAAATTTTTATCAGGGAGCGGATATAAGAGGATTTATGTGTCTTTTTCTAAGAATTTTTTCTCTTTCCAGAGCTTTCTAAAGCTCCCAAAAGACATAGAAAATTAAAATTCAGCTTAATTATAACCCTATTCGTCCTGCAAATCTAACCGGAGCCAGATTTTGAAATCTCTCGCCAGGAAGCGCATTTACTACGATTTTTTTATTTTGAAAGGTTTACGAATTTAAAACTTTAATCAATATAATTCCAATAAATTTGAACGGCTTCAAATAGTTGACTTCGATTAGGGAGAGGAAGGTGTCTAAATGTTGTTCATATTTTTTTCTTTTAATTTTCGGATTTGTTTGTGCATATTTTCATTATTATATTATTTTTCCTGACATTGTTAGGCTTTTACGCTTGTATTTAATAAATTTTAACTTAATTATAAGAATTGATTTTTTTTGGGAAATGTAGTCTTTTGATATAAATATTAACTTCTGCAAAAAAAAGGTTAACCGATTTTTTCTGAATTTCAAAAAGTGCAACCGTTTTTTTTAAATACCAACTATTCGAACTATTCGAAAACCGGGTTCTCAAAAAAGTCGAATAATCGATCACCCTAGTAAATGCGAAGTTTTGACGCAAGGACACGCCTACCTCCCATATATCCTGAAGTTAAAAAACTATTTTAAAATAGACTGCTTATAAGTCTTCTAATTTATTTTTTTAATCGGAGCAAGGACACGCCCACCTCCCATATATCTTGAAACTTAAAAACGGATTGCATGTGATTGCAGTTAAATATAGACTATTTATGAGTCTGCCAATTTTTATTTAAATCGGAAAAGGAACACCCCTATCTCCCATATATCCCAAAATGAGAAAAACGCATTTCTAGCTAACATACCGTTTTTAATATTATAAAAATAGAAGGAGGTGTCGCAAAAAATTTAAACCTGGCACATATATTACTTTAGACACATAGTAAATATATACAAAGTTTTGAAATCTGAGCAAGAACACGCCTAGCTCCCATATATTCTGAAATGTGAAAAACGAATTTTCTTCTAAAATAATGGTCAAAACAGTATCAAAATTTGCGATAGCCATTGGAAATAGATCTTTTATGCGTCAGACAATATTATATTTAATAGGAGCAAGAACATACCTGCCTCCCCCAAGCCCTATCATTTTTAAATATTATTTAAATTTCTGCACCCCCATTTTATCTTCAGTAACTTATTAATTTGCCTAAATTGCCCGATTTCCGGTCCAACATTATTAAATTTTAAAGTAATGTCGATTTAACATCACAAAATATTTTAACAAAGAATTATTTGACTTTTGTGTAATAGAAGAAAATTTAAAAATTTTTTAAATTACAATTTTTTTAGTTGTGGCAAAAAATGGGAAATATAAATATATTATATAAATTATATTAAAAAACACTACTTAGTTTCAGAAACAAGCAAAAAAATTGTATAATTTTTTTTAATACTCCATCGAACTTATGTAATTTTTGTATTCAAATTTAAAAGTACTCTATAATTAGCGGCATCTGGAGGATTTTTAGCGTAATATATTGGGTCTAATTTTTATAAACACTTTATTCAAATTTAGCAAAATAAATTACATCAACATTGAGAACTCTTTGAAATTGAAGTAAAAACTGAAAATCAGACACTTCTTTAATTTAACTTTTTTTAAAGTTTTAAAAATAATAATAGTTTTGATTTACAAATATTCTGAGCTTTTAAAAAAACAGAACTTTGACACTTTTCATTTATTAATTAATTTTTAAAAATTTTTTCCCTTTAAATTCTCTGACTTTAGCGCCATCTAGTAGACATAACTTTTTCCAAAAAAATATTTTTAAATTATCTATATATATTGATTTATATTGTTACCTTTCTAAAGACGTATATTTCAACACAATTTGAAAAATGTTTTTATTTTGATTTTTGTCTATGGAACAAAGCACTGTGCGGCCGAATCTTTTATTATTTCATTATCTATATATATAAAAGAGTAACGTTACTGACTGACTGACTGATTCATCATCCCGCAGCCCAAACGGCTGAAGCTAGAGAGACGAAATTTGGAACGTAGGTAGGTCTCCCTTCATATAGATCCACTAAGGCGGGATTTTTGGAAATTCGAATGTTTGGGGGTAAAAACGGGTAAAATCGGTAACTTTATATCTCCTAAACTAATGGAGATACAAAAAAAAGTTGATAGTTATCGTAATTCATTTAAAAAATAATTGGACAGGTGTCTGGTACTTTTTTGAAAATCGGCCGTTTTAGGGAGAAAACGGGTAAAAACTGTATTTTAGTACTTTTTTGGCACCATATGTATCTTTGAAACCAATCAACATACAGATAAAATTTATATCGTATTCATAACTTATCAAAAAATGAGAAATACAAATTTGGTACTTTTTAGAAATTCAAACGTATAAGGGGTAAAAATCGTACCTATTTTTGGTACTTTTTTCATAAAACCTTTTTTTATATTTATTGAGATATTCATATGAGTATTTTAATATGGGATACCACTACAATTAAGAAACTCATTGGAATACAATTTCTTATACTTCGATGGGTGAAAAAAAAGTACCAAAAAAAGGGGTAAAGGTGGGAAATTACATTTTATTCAAACTTAATAATGAATTTTCAATTATATTAAACATAGAAACATGAAATTAAGAAAATGTAGATAAGAATTCACAAGAGTGGAATTTGTGGTACTTGAAGATACATGGCCTGTGGGTAAGAATTCAAAGGATGGACTTTGTGGTACTTTTTTCTTCTTCTATTGGTATTTTTTTGCATTTTTTGTAATATTTGACCTAGAAACATGAAATTAAATACGTATGGTCGGATGTTGAAAATAATTCACAAGGGGAACTTTATGGTACTTTTTCGGTCTTCTAATGGTACTTTTTGAATTTTCTATAATTATGAACTTAGAAACATGAAATTAGGAATATGTGGTCCTTAGTTAATGAGAATCCATAAGAGAGAACTTTACAGTACTTTTTTGTTCTTCAAATGGTACTTTTTTAATTTTCGGTATTATTTTACCTAGAAACAAGAAATAAGGATATGTGGTCCTAAATGAATGGAAATCCATAAGGGACTTTGTGGTACTTTTTAGTTCTTCCTATGGTAGCTTTTTTAATTTTCGATAATATTTAAAGTAGAAACATAAAATTAAATATGCATGGTCATATGTGAGAAAGAATTCACAAGAGAGGTCTTTGTGGTACTTGTTTGTTCTTATAATGGTATTTTTGAAATTTCTACAATTATGAACCTAGAAACATGAAATTAAGGATATGTGGTCCTAAATGAATGGGAATCAATATGAAGGGTCTTTGTGGTACTTTTTTGTTCTTCCTATGGTACTTTTTTAATTTTCGGTAATATTTAACTTAGAAACATAAAATAAGGACCTAAATGAATGGAAATCCATATGAAGGAACTTTGTGGTACTTTTTTGTTCTTCCTATGGTACTTTTTTGCATTTTCTGCAATAGAAACATGAAATTAAATACGCATGGTCCGATGTTGGAAAGAATTCACAAGGGGGACTTTGTGGTACTTTTTCGTTCTTCTAATGGTACTTTTTGAATTTTCTATGATTATGAACCTAGAAACATGAAATTAGGGATATGTGGTCCTTAGTTAATGAGAATCCATAAGAGGGGATGTTGTGGTACTTTTTTACTATTATAATGGTACTTTTTGAATTTTCTATAATATTTAACCTAGAAATATGAAATTAAGGACATGATGTGCTAATTGAATGAGAATCCATAAGAGAGAACTTTGTGGTATCTTTTTTCGTTCTTCGAATAGTACTTCTTGAATGTTCTGCAATTTTCATCCTTAGAAACATAAAATTGAAGTTGTAAAGTCCTAAGTGAATCAGAAACCTTAAAATGGATTTTGTGGTCCTTTTTCTTTATTCTAATATACTTTTTCGTAATTCTGATATTTATTTTTCATTATTCTAAGATTATAAACTTGAAATTAAAGAGATATTGTTATTTATGGATGGCATAACACGATTATTAAAATTGTTCCCAAGAGAGTTAAGAATCTTAGTTTAAATTTATTATATAGTAAGGTTTTTATAAAAAGTTGCCGCTAACGAAGTGGCGGGTTTACAGCTCGTACTTCATAACCTTTTAGGAATCATACATTCTCGCCAAACATACCAACGATTGCAGAAATTTTTTAAAATTTTCTTAAATTTTTCTAAAAGATTTTTCCTAAATTCTCTTCAAATTGTTTATATTTTCATGTAATTATATCTTTTAACTAAGGACTAAACCATCCTTTTACTATTCCCATTCCTTTTTCCAAACCATAATGACGATGTACCATTTTAAACCTTCATTTAAATATCATATTGGTTCTTAATGATTTTTTCATCATTTTTGCTAATATTTTTAGATTTTTGCGAGTTATTAAAGTTGAGTGTATCACAAGATTTAACACTATCTTATCGACAA
Source organism: Protophormia terraenovae (assembly GCA_951394005.1). Classification (NCBI taxonomy): domain Eukaryota; kingdom Metazoa; phylum Arthropoda; class Insecta; order Diptera; family Calliphoridae; genus Protophormia; species Protophormia terraenovae. The sequence continues at coordinate 69,266,906 of OX596077.1, forward strand.
GATTTGGGACCATCTTTATCAAAGTTAAGCGTTAATAATTGACTTTTAAAGCTGTGTAAATAATTATAAAGTATGCAAAATGTGTGTAAATACTTTTGAAGTAAAAAATGTATACAATTTTTTCTTTCAATATCAGAAATAAATACTGCGACTTTTGGAGAAATTAGCACAATCTACTCTACACATTTATAGAACTTCTAAGGTGCTATCTGTACATGTCAAAATTATTATAGAATCTTCAATATTTATCGAAATATACTGCAAAATATTTTTAATTTTACTCTTTGCACATTATCGTAAATACCAAAAATACAATATTGGCTTCAAATTTCGCAAAATGTATGGGCAATAATTAAAAAAATAATTAATTGTAATTACAAAAAATAGTGCTTATCCGCAATTATAACTTCAATATTTACAATTTAATATTTATTCGACAGAGAAAAAAAATGCATAATTAATTGGATATAATTTCCAAACAATAGAGTAATGCAAATTTAAAAATTCTAGTTATAATGTCAAGCTCACTGTATAAATTATTTCTCCCTATATTATACGAGGGCGGATCAATAAGTCCGTGACTTTTTGAATGAAACACGGTGTTTTTTGTAAAACAAAAATTAATTTTTCAACATAATCTCCTTTTAACTCAATACACTTAGTCCAACGTTTCTCCAGTTTTTGTGTCCCTTCCAAAAAATAGAATTTTTCGAAGTCCTTAAAATAGGCATTTGTTTGGTCAATAATTTCATCGTTGGAGCTGAATCTCTTTCCACCGAGCCATTTCTTTATGTTCGGAAATAGGAAGTAGTCACTAGGGGCTAAATCCGGAGAATATGGCGGATGAGGTACCAATTCGTAGCCCAATTCACAGAGTTTTGCCATTGGGACCGCACACGTGTGCACCCGTGCATTATCTTGATGAAAAGGAACTTTTTTCTTGGTCATATTTGGTCGTTTTCTTTTTAAATCCTCATTAAATTGGTATAATAAGTTGGGATAATATTCGCCATTTATTGTTTTTCCCTTTTGAAGGTAATCGATGTGGATTATCCCGCGTGCATCCCAAAAAACTGTTGCCATCACCATATTGGCCGACAAAAGGGGTTTCACCCGGAGAAACCCATTGTTTAGACTGCTGCTTGGTCTCCGGAGTACAGTAATGGATCCATGTTTCATCCACAGTTACAAAACGCCGCAAAAACTCATTCGGATTGCGGTTAAACAACTCCAAACAATCCTTTGCAGTTGTCACACGTTTACGTTTATGGTCAATTGAGAGCAAATGCGGCACCCATCTTGCAGACAACTTTCTTAAACCCAGCTGATAATTTAAAATCGAAACCACACTGTCATATGAAATGTCTATGGCATCAACAATCTCACGCACTTTTACTCTTCGGTCGGCCAACACCATATCGTGGATTTTTTCGACATTTTCGGGTGTACTGATCTCAGTTGGCCGTCCAGAACCAAACCACTTTTTTACCATTGAAATCGATGGTGCAGAGTCCCCATAGTATTTATCGAGCTTTTCCTTGGTTCACTTTTTTAAATTTTTAGAAAAATACACGAGGTTGTATGTTTTGAACAGCTGTTAAACGCAAAGTAAATGACGACACTTGCTCAAAATTTGACAGTAGTCAATTAACATATGGTACTTGATGGGAACAGTGTTGTATTTCATATAACTACGAGGGAAGTTCGAAAAGTCATGGAAATATTGATCCGCCCTTGTATATAAAATATATTTTATTAGATTTTATTAAAAAGAAATGCCATTACATATTGTAATACCTTTTTAACACAAGAAAAAAATTTTATTTGGTCCATAAAATGTGTTTCTTTCAAAATTTGTTGGTGCGCCTCTACATTTCCATTAAGCATTATAAATACAGCGTACTTTTGTAATTTACGGTAAATTTTGTACTGTTCATGCGATGTGCTTTAGCGAAATCTGTTTTGACAAAAGTGTCCCGTTTTCAACTATCAACGAGATTTGACTTTAATTTATTCCCATTCAATTATATTTCAATTTTCTATATAATAATACAAAAACCAATAGAGCAATTTTGTAATATAGCGCAAAATCCCTATTTCAGTATTTTTATTTCATTGAGGTTGTACAGTTTGAATTTAAATTATAAATTATAAAATAAATACTCGAAAAAAAATATAAAAAAAAAAAAAAAATAATAAAATTTTATTTTTTACTTATTGGTTACCAGAGTACTCATTGAAATAATGTTCGTTCGAATTATTCGAACAATTTATTAACAATATTTTTTCGAGGACTTTAAAAATTGTCTTTTTCGAATAATGAATAATTCGAATAAAGCGGATAATTTATTTTTTTGCAATTCAGCTAATTTTATTATAAAAAAAAAAATAAATATTTCCTTATGTTAAACTCGAAATATTGGAACAAACTGAAATGGCTTATTCGAACATTATAAAAACCGAATAATCAAAATAATATTTATGTTTTTTCGATGAGCTGAATACGGAGAAAATAGATTTAAAATTTTTAAAATTCATCACCATTTCTCTACTAAATAGTTTTGATCTTATTACTTTTTAGTACATAATGGCAACATAATTTCAGTATTTTTATACCAAAAGTATAAAAGCAAATCATACTGATACATTGTATTATTGTGAACAAAATACTAAAAAATATGTGAAGCAATAAAAAATTATTTTAGTAAGTTTCTCTAGAATGCACCTAAAAATCTCTCTGAAGAAACAAATTTATTTGTTACTGCTTTGAATTTATATCACAGAAAACCTTTACAAAATTCAATATACCACGTAAAAGTGTCAGTTGAGGAAAACTTAAATAGAAAACTTTTATGACCTGATGTTGAACTATCAAATAAAAAAAATAAAAATGAAAAAATGATTAAATATTTACACATAACACAAGTGCAAAACTTTTACTGAATTGTGTTTCGGCATTTTAAAGATGCATGTTCAAACTGCGAAACGTTAAATGAAAAGTTATAACAACGAATGAAAATGAGAAAAGTTAGCAAACATGTTGAAATTGAAAATTATTAATTTGAAAATACATACATATGTGTATTCATATGACTACGTTCATATGACTACGTTCATATGACTAGAACAATATTTAGTGATTTAGAAAAAGTAAGATTTTATTAAAAGTTAACAAACGAACAACTTTTATGTGTAAAAATACTATATTGCACATACATAAATGCATATTGGGCATTAAACATATTGTAGCGACGACTTTTTTATACACTCCTCTAGAGGGATTTATTAATTAAAATATATGAATTAAAGATAAATGAAAATTTTACAAAAATTTCAAGGTCTTTTAAATATAATTAATATTTTGAATTGCCTTTAGTCAACTTAAAGATTACGCATATACAGTACCGTTCAGAACAATAGCAACAAAATTGGAGTAAACCTAAGAATTGATTTATTTTTAACAAAATTTAGTTTACGACAAACATTATTTTATGAAATTATAAACATTTTTAACCCTAGGATGACTGGTAACGTTATATGCACTAAGTTATCCTCTTGGTCTGGCCAGACCACACAACGGTTATATGTAAAACGTTGGCCCTAGAAACTATTTATAGTTGCACTTTTGTTTTGGTTTTCTGGATAGTATTTAATATAAGTTATATATATTAATATAAAGTGGACATGATTCGCTAGACTTATAATAACAACTATTGCGATGAAAACAAAAATATATGAAAAAGCTTTTTTTTTATTTTTTAAATAAAACGAAATTTTTGGTTTATTTATATATGATATAATAGATGGTAAATAAATATTGTTATTTTGATTAAAAATAATGTTTATCTAATATAACTCTGCTTGGCAGTCATAGGAAACATATGAATTTGCTTATTTACAATGTCATAGGTTGATAGTAATGTCACATTGTTTATATCTAAAAATAATTTTGTGATTAATTTTCGGTATTAAATTGCGCATAATTTTGGTAGTTTCGTTGTTTAAGGAAATAATTTGTCTTTGTATAGTATATTTGTGTCACATTTAGCTAATTCTGGCGGAATGTATATTTTGAAACATGTACGTAAATGATAAGAATAGAGCTATTAATTCATGTACAAATTTACGACAGGGATATATGATGACTCCACGTTTTTAATCAGAATTACCCAAAGATCGTTTACAATAGCTGATTTGCTACATTATTAATGCATAGGGTAAGTGTTCGAATTGTCATATCTGAAAAAATAGCAATGTAGTGAAGCATCTTATTGACATTTTCGTCTTATAAATATCGTGATTATATAATCTTTGATCGACTAAACCTTTGGTTGTTTATTATTTAAGGTACCTGTTAAAATTTATTCTTGAACAATAATATTAAGCACTTCTGGAGAAAACAATCGTTTAAAAATTTTCATAGTACTCGGTATTATAAAAGTTTTAAATGGTTCCAAGTAAGTACATTTGGATTTCAGATTTACTTTATTGCAGAATGTCCAGTATTTTCCGAACCTAACGTTTCGTCACCCTCATTATCAATATATGGAAATGGTAGTTATTTATTATCTCGATTTCAAAAACAATACGTCATTTCTTCTTCATCCTCTTCCCTTTTAGTTGCTGTAAGGCGTCAAAATTTGGAAAGACTATTTTATAGCATTTAATAACACCCACATATTTTTGCAACACGATGTAATTTTTGAACTAATTGCAAACTTTTCTGTAACTTAATTTTCGTACCCGATTGAAGATTAATTACTCATAAATTCGGGTAAATCCTATTTTATTCAGACATCTTATACTTTCAACAACATATCAACATTGTTTTAAGAATGATTGTACATGAACGTATAAAAAGAAACATGTTTACGAAGAGAAAACCCACTGTGGTCTATCCAGACCAAGAGGTAAACTTAGCGTACTTTTTCTTTAAACACATAATTTTCTTAGTTATCGTACTCCAATCGACTCAAAATTGATTTCATTCGATTCAGTAGATTTCAGTTATAGATATCATGTTATTTTTTATATATATTTTTTTTTGATATTCTCTTTAAAATAAAAGATATTGAACTCCAAAGTCAAATTTGGTCTGGCCAGTAATCCTAGGGTTAAGAGTTAACAAAAACACTTATTTTAAAAAAGCTATGTCTATGAAAAAAAAAAAAAAAAACTGGGGAAAAAGACTTCAATCTACATATAAGAGTGTGCACAACAATGGCAACATATTACTATTTTGCTTAATTTTGTTTTACATTTTATATTTTTTGTAAAATATAAATATACAAAGCCATTAAATTGTTAATTGTAGTTTCTAATTAAATTTTTTGACTACAAAACACTTTGGACTACACTCATTTTGAGACCCCCATAAACGGGGTTTCCGTTCGAGAATTAAACCGCATGATTAAACAATTTGAGGCAATTCGTCCCTGCGCTGTCTTGATTGCCTATGTAATTTTCAATAACTTTTCAGAAAGCTAATTTCGCTGTTTCTGCCTCACTTCGGCAAATATTTGCAAAATTTTTCCGTTTATAAATAAGCGTAGTAACACAATTAATATGTATTATGAAAAATAATGAAATTTTTGACGCATCTTGGAGAAAATCAACGAAAACATTACATAGGTTTTGTGGAGCAATTAGAAATATTTTGGTCAAGTTTACCTACGAGTTTTGGTTCAGTGTAATGATTAATTTCTGTAATATATTATGTACAGTTACAATTACGTGTAATTGCTAATTTTACAATTATAAATTCGTAATGGTACATTGAATTTTCTTAATAACATTTCGATGTAATGTACTTTAAAAGTATATTAATTGTAATTAATTACTGTTATTTTCAATTATATGTAATTGCAACTGAAAATATTATATATATAGTTGAGTTGTTTAAAATATATTAATACATTTCGCTCTTCACATATGATGTTGTAGGGTATAAAAATCAATAGAATACAAAAACTTGTAAATAGATTGACTTTGTTTCTAGAAATTGCTCTCATCGAACTTGTTCTTTTGCCAGTTTTTAAACATTTAAAAGTTAAAGAATTTACCTTTGAACTGGTATAAAAGAAAATACATTAAAACAAACTTTCTAAAACATTAAAATAATTTCTCATACTTGTATATTACTTTAGTCCCTCAGGAGTTTAGTGGTAATAACTTTCAATCATTGTTGTTAAATATATACATATGTATGTATGTCAGCTTTTTGATTAAATTTTTGTGAAAATTACTGATACGTATGTTGATACGTAGTTTGACGGAAAATATAAATAGTTATATAGACAGAATTTTGTAGTTTTGGAAAAGCTTATATAATATGTAATTATAAATTAGTATTACACTTTTATGTGTAAATAATGTTAGACTTTTAATTCTTTCTATTTGAAACTATGTTTTATTTTTCCGTTTATTAATTTGCGTTTATAAGTATAATTTATGAAAGGCAATTATTTACAATCATGTTTTGGGAAAAATTGTTGCGCTATGTTTTTTATATACAGTGTAGGTTTTCCAAATGGGGGTCCGTAGCTACCTTTTATGGGGTCCGCGAAGAGGTCTAAAATGAAGTACAAATTCGTTTGCTTTTTTGTCGAAATAAAATAAATTCTCTGTATTTAATAGGATCTATTATGTGCTGGGTTATAGGGTAAAACGATCACGAGTGGTCTATGCTGAGCACAATTGATCAGTTTGAAAAAATATGCTACCAGACATGAGTCCACGACTTTTCCTCATGACCATGCTTGGTCTCATGTTACAAGACCAATTACCAAGTGGTAGGGAAAGCGATGTAGACCCTGGAAACACTTTTTACTTATTTTTCTTTTGTATTATTAAATAATTCAAATATACTGTGGGTCCGTGGGATAAACGAAAATGATTTTTAGAGAAGTTAAACCTACAAACTGCAAAATATAAGTAATTGATGGCACTTTCTAGATCACTGACCTTTATTACATAAACAGCCAAGAATGGAGCAACATAATGTAATATATATTACGTTTATACGCATGACAAATTCAAATAAAAATAACTTGGTAAAGTAAATAACTCACTGTTTATACGCAAACTGTATAAACAATATATTATCTTATTTTTACTATTTCGTACCAGATAGGAACAAGCGCAAATGTTATATTCGGCTCGTCCGAATCTATTTTCAAATTTTTCGTTATATGGGAGATGGGCGGTAAAGTGGGCGGATCACGCCCATCAAAAAGATGGGGGTATATTGATTTTGGCATTCCGTGTGTAAAATGTCGAAGGAATCGTTTAATACCGCATAAAGTATATATTTTCTGGGTTCTGGTTCGATTCTGAGTCGATCTAGCCATGTCCGTCTGTCAGTATGTTGAAAGCAGGATAGGGCTCGAAAACAAAAAATGGGCGTGGTCCGCCCACTTTACCGCCCATTTCCCATACAACGAAAAATTTGAAAAAGTTGATGGTGGGTATATAGATTCGGCAGAGCCGAATATAACATTTGCGCTTGTTTGTTTCCGAGTTTACATTGGTCCTTGAAATATTTGTACAAAATTTCGTTGACGTTACACCTTATATGGGAGGTGGGTGGTAAAGTGGGTGGACCATGCCCATTTTTGTTTACAAGTTTATGTCGACCCTCGAACTATCCGTACAAAATTTCGTTGTCGTACATGCTTTTGTTTAAGAGATATAAGCAGAAAAGTATAAAATGAAGCTACAACGTACACCCTGTGTTTCTAGTTTTTAGCCCATAACTTTTTTATTTATTAACCGATTTTGTCCATTTTCAATACCAAACAAACCTTATATAAGATAAATATTTGTGTCAAATTTCGTCCCCCTACGTTGTCCCGTTCAATAGACAGACAGACGGACGGACATGGCTAGATGGACTCAGAATCGAACCAGGACCCAGAAAATATATACTTTATGGGGTCTTAAATGATTCCTTCGACATGTTACACACGGAATGACAAAATCAATATACCCCCATCTTTTTGATGGTGGGTATAAAAATACAACTATTATCAACTAAAATTTTATGAACGTAAAAGGAAATGGCAACACTATACACTTTATTTGCATTTAGCTTTACTAATTACGATTCTTTTTCATTGCCACCGTTTATTCGACAACATTTTCATATCAAAGTATTTTTAACTGTAAGTAAAAATTGTTCAACATCCACCTTAAAGCAAATCGCACTGCGGGCCAAATCGCAAATAATTTGGTAATAAGTCTCTAGCTACTAAACTTCTGGTCGGATCGAACAAATTTTAACATTTGCTAGACTTAAAGCCTGTAATTTCATCGGAATATTATTATTTTAATGATAACCTTGGTCAGGCGAATCAAAAATACACATTTGTTTATTACGTTCTCTTATTAATTTATGAAATTTTGTTAAATATAAAATACAAGTAAAATTTTTTGTAAAAGAAAACAATAAAATATTTTTAAGAAGTAGCTTTTAAATTTAATATATCGTTCATTCTACGAGGGAACGCTGATATTTGCTATAGTTATTCATAACCTATGTAGTAGATTACCCATAAAATGTATGGATTTTACAAAAGTTTTGATTTTGCTTGCTCCACCGGCAGTTTCTTGTAGATGGGGCTATAAAAATAATATGTGTGCCAAAATTGGGTCGATCGGTCGTAAAACGGCCAGTCGACTTTGACCTTTGTCCTAATACAAGTCTTAAAAGTAACTAATATCTTTATTGCACTATAACTCTTTAATTTAACATTTTCCTATAAAATACTATATAAGCTTTTTTATTCAAAATAAAATTCAAAAATTTTTGACATATAATTTTTTGGCCTACTATGACTTATTGTGATGCTATAAGCAATCAAAGTAGAAATTTGTTCATGAACTTTTTTTAAAAAAGCCCTGGTTTTAATATGGGCCTAGCCTGCTAGAAACTGTTTTTATTGTTTTGTAGAGCAGGATTTGTAGTTTTTATAAATCGATAAGTTTTATCACATTTGCTTAATATATTAGGGTAGATGGACCAAAATCTGAATTTGGGGTAAACATTTTTTACTTATTATACAAATATTGGTACTAAATGTAGGGTGTAGCATGAAATTTTGAGTCATTTCAGAGAGTATTTTTAAATAGTTATCGAATTAAACAGTCACTCGAAATTTAGGTGTTGCCGATTAACTAAAAATTGTAAAAGTTGACATGTTAATATTTTTACATATAAACAACTTTTTTATGTCTTTTACCTTAAAAATCGGTGATATATATTAAAAATAGATAACATTTCTCACAATAGCTTGGAAATAATTAAAAATATATTTTCAAAAGAACTAGTAAATTAACTTATAAGAGTTAAATTCATATAATTACGGAATTTAGTTTTGTTTCGATTCCATCAGAAATATTTTTTGTCTGTTGTCGTATAGTTCTCTTTCAAAAAGGAACAATTATGCAATTTATTTTATAATTTACCTCTATTGAGGGTACATGACATAATAAAGGTTAATTAAAAGTAAACCACTTTATTTCCGTAATGCATTGTCTCGAACACTTAAATTTTAATTTTTAATCTCAGTTCCAATGTATTTATCAAGAAGTACATACATGGTATTTAAATATTTACTTAAATACAGGGTTTCATAAACTTATTACTTCCATTCTACATTTAGAAATTCGTCATAATCACTTGCTGTTTTAATTTTAAATTTTTACGAATAATAATGAAAATTGTTATTAATATTACACATAATTATTTACCTATTTGCGAGCTGTTGATAAAAAAGTTTTATGTTTTTAATATATTTAGCCGATTTTTAAGGCAGAAGAAATAAAAAAGTGGTTTATATGTAAAAATATTAACATGTCAACTTTTATAATTTTTGGTTAATCGGCAACACCCAAATTTCGAGTGGCTGTTTAATTCGATAACTATTTAAAAATACTCTCTGAAATGACTCAAAATTTCATGCTACACCCTACATTTAGTACCAATATTTATATAATAAGTAAAAAATGCTTACCCCAAATTCAGATTTTGGTCCATCTACCCTAATATATTAAGCAAATGTGATAAAACTTATCAATTTATAAAAACTAAAAATCCTGCTCTACAAAATAATAATAACCGTTTCTAGCAGGCTAGGTCCATATTAAAACTAGGGCTTTTTTAAAAAAAGTTCATGAAAAAATTTTTACTTTAATTGCTTATAACATCACAATAAGTCATAGTAGGCTAAGAAATTATATGTCAAAAATTTCTGCATTTTATTTTGAATAAAAAAGCTTATATAGTATTTTATAGGAAAATGTTAAATTAAAGAGTTATAGTGCAATAAAGATATTAGTTACTTTTAAGACTTGTTTTAGGACAAAGGTCAAAGTCGACTGGCCGGTATCCGACCGATCGACCCAATTTTTGCACACATATTATTTTTATAGCCCCATCTACCAGAAACTGCCGGTGGAGCAAGCAAAATCAAAAATTTTGTATTCATGGGTAATCTACTATGTAGCCATCTAAATAACTCCATTTTTATTTTTTTGAATTTTGAAAAATTTGCGAATTTATTCACGATTTTCACTTTACGAAAAATCAAAATAATCGAAAAGCGTGTAACTTTAAGCATAGATATCTCTATAAATTTTTTATATTACCATTTAAAAATACATTCATAATGCAAATGCAATTTTAGGATGAATTTTTAAAAAATGTCTGATCTTAAAATTTTTCTAACTTCCAATATTAAAAAAAAATTTTTCATGATTGCTAAATATTTCAGCATAAATTGTTCTGGGGCAAAAAGGTCTACTATTTACATTTTTTTTATTTTAATATTTTTTTAATTTTAGACAGTTTATTATAAAATTAATTTTAATCATAATACTTAAAATCATCAGATCAGATTTGACATCTCCAATGTCAATGAAATTCAATAAAGACAATGGTTATTATGCAAAAATATTTAAAATCAAAAGGGTAAAAATTTCTTAGAAAAGTATCTAAAAATTTCATTCTTGGTTAAAAAAAAAAAAAAAAATTAAAAATGGAGATATTTAAATGACTCCATAGGTTACATGAGTACCAAATATGAACAAAAATCGGAAATGAACGATATTTAATTTTCGATAAACAAAAAGAGCTATCTAAAAATTTTGTAGCACAGATAGAAAATATATAGCTATCTACTAAAACATCGCTAATTATTAATAAATCGTAGAAGGCATGATTGCAAAATATTGAAAAATTAGTGAAACAGTTTTCTGCTCTCCTGAGCAACTGGGGTTTTGCATATAGCCCTTTTCATATATCGACTGTTATAGAACATGAACATGAACGCTTTTGAAACCTTGAGCTCTTAAAAGCTGTGTCAGACTTACTGCATGCTGCAAAGCTTTGCGTTACACAAAACAATAATAGCACCTCGTATTTTTTTCTGTATTCAGTTATTTTAGCCAAAAGTGTCAAAATTACTAAAACTTAGAGACCCACATATGCACGTAAAGACAAAATCTAAACCCCTTGGGGCCAAGTGTACTATATGAATTTAAAAAGGTTTGTAAATATTTTCCTCTGTTCAACTTTTCAAAACGCACCGTTTGTATTTTCTTTTTACTGAATTCTTTTCAATGGGACACTTTTAGTAGTACTATTTAGAAAATATCTATAAAAAGAAGCAAATAATGATTATAAAATATAAAATCATATATGAACATTTAATATACATACATTGTGATTTTAGTCTCCATGGAAAAAATGTTGTAAAGTTGAATAAACTTTTGAGTTTTTAAAATATAACGAAAATGGCGTTAGAAGGACATACATATAAGTACATCCGGAACGTTCACTCCCCCACTTCGTACTCATTCACAAGCATTTTCAAGTGAATGTGTATGAAATAATAAACTGTTGGGACACATTTATTAGTAAAATTGACTTGGACGTGTGGTAACACAAATTACTTTCACATAACGAACAATTTATTACCGTAATTTTTCTATATTTTCATTTCCTTGTTTCCTCTCATTATTTTTGTTTTGTTTGCTTTTTTGTTGCTGTTTGTGTATTTATTTTTGATTGGTGGTTACAACTAGTCATCAACACAACGGTAACGGTCACTGCAATCTATAAACAGTGTTGCCATTTGTATTTCATAGACTTCTGAAAATTTTGCAAATGAAACCAAAATTTGTTTTGACAATTTGTGTTGAAATCAACAAGAAAATTTGAATTTATTTATTGCTATTATTGTAAAGTTTCAAAACTAATTATCGCTTTGTCTTACAAAACTATATCTTTGATATTGATTGAGCTCCTTCGATAAATGTGATGGCTGGTTTCAGCCACTACTGTAAATAATGCTTAAAGAGATTAAGATACCCAATACTATCCTGTTAGATCGTTTCTTGTTCTCACAATTATAAGCTGTCTAAGAATGGGTCGATTGACATAATTTAGCAACTATGTGTATGATAGATAGCCCGCCTAACGCCAATTCTTTCTCACCAAAAATGGATAACAATTTTTCGGAACAAAATATATACAAAATAAATAAAAAAAAACAGAAATAACTAATAAAAGAGTACTTTTATAATCACATAAAAGATACATTATGTAAAAATTGGCTTCGTTTTATTAATTAATCTATTAAATGATTTTTATTTTCTTCAGTACGATTACTTTACAAAAATATGCTATCGCAAAAACTAAACAATAAAGTAAAACAATTAAAAAATATTAAGGTTCTACTGTTTTTATCATATCATTATTTTTAACCTATAAGTTCTGAGGTAATAATCATTGCCTTATTTGTCATTTTGAGGGGTAGAAATTTTATATTTACAATTTAATAAATTTCATTTAATTGTTTGATAAAAAAGTGTTAGATTCTTAAATTAATCTTAATAAAATTTATTTAAATAAAATTAATTTTTACTTTTGCAAGTATCTTGCAAAATAGAAAACTTTTAAGAAAATTGAATATTTTATAAAATTATTAATGTTTTTATATGTATTTTTAACGATAAGACTAAATAAATTTTCAATATGTGACATGTTTTTTTTTTTTTTTTTTTTTTTTTTTTTTTTTTGAAGGATTTTAGGACATTTTGTACAAAACATATTTTATTTAGTAAAAATCTATGTATATTTTAGCATAAAACGTAAAAATGGCTAAAATGAAAACTAAAATTGCTAAATTCATTTTTTAATTGCTAAACATGTTTCATACCTGATGGCAAAGTTTAGCTAGTAAATGGATAAATTGGCAACCTTGCTTCAGTTTTGGTTAAATTTGCTATGCTATGTTAGGTTGTAAGGACGACACCGACTAATTTAAAGTCGGTGTCCATAGAGACCAAAGTGGTCCATTATAATTCTTAAAAATACTCCTCCTTCTCCTCGTGTAAAAGTGGTCCATTATAATTATTAAAAATACTCTTCCTTCTCCTCGTGTAAAAGTGCATTCTACGCCTTCCATTTCGTTGCCTTGATATATTCAAAGGAAATTCATAGATTTGTACCTTTGATATTAGTCAGATTCTGAAAGAAATAAGATCCAGAAATATTAAATCGTCTCTTCGATAGGGCAGGGCATTCACATAAGAAGTGAATGCCCTGCCCTATTTCAACAGCTTCCCTACACCACCTACATATATGATCCTCTATAATTCCTAATTTTGCCATATGCTTACTAAAAGTATTGTTACCACTAATTAAAATTATTACCTTAATTTTTTGAATGACCGTAGATAGGGGTGAGAAAACTTCTATCACTGCGTTCTCCTGTGGTAGATTCGCACCTATTTTTACCAGTTCGTCCGCTTTCTCATTAAATAGAATATTCTTATGGCCTGGACCCAGCAAAGATTAATGTTGCCAATGAAACTATCGCCTAAAAAAGTGACGCACCAATTCAGTTTTTAATGAATCAGTTTGCTTTAGTCTGTTGAGGGTTATCCTTAATGATTGCCTAACATGCAAATCCAACAACAACAGGCTCAACAGAGCTAACCTATTAAGTTTGTTCAGTGATTCAGCATTTGGGCTATAACTTTTTCACATTTTTTGCAAATATCAAAATGACCCTAAATGGTTTTATATTTTCGCGGTTATCCAAAAAATTTACCCACAAGACGCGGTAAAGATTGGAAATTATTAATCCCAATGCAACATCGAAGTAACATACATATATGCAGAACGTGGTATTAAAGTAGTACAGAACAATTATCCATTATGCAAAACAACTCGCACGTTAAATTTGAAGTTTATTTCTTTTAATAACACAGGTCAACAATATCACAAAAAAATTATATCTCGACTAATTCTGCAAAATTGTTATTCCTTAGGCTTTATATAATGTAGGAAGTAAAATAAAATAAAATAAAATAAAATAAAATATAGTTTATAAAATTTCCCCTCTACACCCACCCCTTACCCCAAATTATTATGTGTTTGTGCAGAAGTTGTAACGCAGAGAAAAAATATTCGGACCTCCACCTTAAAGTATACCGTTCGACTCAAAATCACTTTCTGAGTCGATTTATCGATATCCGTCCGTCCGTCTGGTCGGCTGGCTACAGGTCGCAATTTTGAAGATAATTTGATGAAATTTGGTACATATGCTTTTTTTAACACAAGGACAAAGCCTATTGAATTTGGTTATGATCGGTCCATTATTTCACCTAGTCCCCATACAAATGTCCTCCCGGAATAGAGTTTTAACACTTATAGATGCCTTAAAAATAGGAATATTTTAATGAAATTCGGTACAAATAAGTTTTATATCAGCAAAAATCTATCTGCCAAATTTCATGAAGTTCGGTCCATAACTAACCATAGCTCCCATATAAACTCCTCTCCCGAAAATCACTAACGTGCATAAATCCCATACAAATGTTAGTGTTATATTAATATTTAACACAAGTTGTATATAAGTAAAATTAAAATTATGTGGATTGAAATGGTGTAGGGTATCATATAGTCGGGCTTGACCGACTATATCTTCTTCTCTCGTTTTTCAATGGTTTTGTGAAAAATGATTGATTTTTACAACTTTAAAGATTTCTAGGGGCTATATGTGACAAGTAAGAGACTTGACTAGTACTACATTTTTGTAGCCCCATGTCCTAGCTATAAAACATAAGTTACTGATTTCCTCTACCTATTACCTGGACATTTTTATAACCTTAAAACTCCTCTGTAAAGCATATTTTCCTTAGTCCACAATGGGTTAAAAATGTGACGTAATGGAGAAAAACCGAAATGTTCCTGGCGATTTTGATAACTATACCTACAATATCTGCAACATGAGTTTCAAAATACTTTTTTAGTGTTGACCTGTGTAATTAAATAACAGTTTTCATTTTACTATTTTATTGTATTAATAAAATATTTAAAATATTTTGTTTAAGATGAATGTACTTTTTGTTGGGGAGATTTTATAAAATCGTTTTTGTGGGTGAGGCTTTTATTCAAACACAAAATTCGCCATCGCGTGGTGCTAGCGCCAAAAATTGGTTATAGCCCTAATTAGCTATAATTTTTATTAATAATTGACCACCACACATGGCAGGCCTGTAGCCATATATGCCTTACCACCGCTGTATAAAGCCAATATAAAATGTTGGTTTTACCCCTCCTTGAATAATTTTTTAGAAATATTTCTGAAATTTAGCTTATCTCTAATGGTTTCGTCTAAAATTCTCTCTAAGGTCTTCAGCATAAATGGAGATAGACTGATTGGTCTATAATCTTAATCTGAAATAAAATCTTTAGAGATTACTTTGTGTCCAATAGTCATAAGTTTTTCCATAATATTTTCATCGTAATCCCTCTTTGCCCTTCTTATCGTTTTTTAAATATTTTAACTTATTTCAGTCCATAATTCATCTTTACCCTCTCTCATTGCTTTTTTACACTTTTTCTTAGTATACGAAGATCTGAATTCCACCGGGTTTGTTTTTTACTAATTTAATACTCTAAGCTTTATTGCATCATCAAATTCTAACGGTTTCAAATCTTTCAAATAATTTTTTTTTTTTTATTAGATTTTCGGATTTGTTTGTGCACATTTTTATTATTATAATGTTTTACATGGCATTGGCGGTCTAATACGCTAGTCAGTTGTATAAATTACCATTATATTTTAAGTTGTACACTTAAATTAAATGTAATAATAGTTGTGGGAACCCTGAAATTCAGTGCTATTTTTAAGTGTTGTCGTAGTTATTAGTGTTTGGTTTAACGCCCTCCTCTAAGCCGGTAGCAAGAGTGATTTAGTGCAATTAAGTTGTCACAGTTATATATTTGTCGATGTCATTCAATGAGAATTGATTTAATTGAACAATTTTATTTGAATTATATTTACACAATATTTTTTATTTTTTTGTTTTTTAAATAATAACACAGGTGTTTTTTGACATATTTACTGTTTTTTGGTATTTAATATGAACAATAATTTGTGTTTACTAGACGACAAATAAAATAGAATTATGAAGATTGAAACTTTTGAAAACTACGATAATAGTTATAATTTCTATTAATGGTTGCTTTTGATATTAACAATTTAGAATAAATGCATGAAATGAAATTAGTTTTAATATAATGTGTGAGATTTATTTTTTACATTTTCTTTAAAAAAATTTCACGTTTATACAGTACAAACTATATATATATATATATATATATATATATATATATATATATATATATATATATATATATATATATATATATATATATATATATATATATATATATATATATATATATATATATATATATATATATATATATATATATATATATATATATATATATATATATATATATATATATATATATATATATATATATATATATATATATATATATATATATATATATATATATATATATATATATATATATATATATTTTAATATCACATTTGATAAATATTACTAATACGGATTTGATAAATATTACTAATACGGATTTGATAATTACTAAACATTTTTGCTTTACACAGAAAAAAGTCACCAATCACCAATATGATTATATCAATTACAAGAAACTGTAAAAAAAATAAAAACAGAAACATTTTCCAATTAAAAAATTAATTAAATCAATCAAATAAATGATTGAATGAAATATAAACTTAAGTAAGAAATAAAATCTTACTTAAATTTTATTTTTACTTGAAAATATTTATTAAATTTTTATGCAAAATTAAACAAATGTGTTAATTGAAATATATACGGTAATAATTTTTTCTGTGCATGTTTTCCAAATTCAATTTATTTTATTTATATGTATATCCATATACTTATACTAAATATTATAAAAACAAGTAAGAAAATTATTATCTCCAATTGACTGATATAGTATTTATAAAAATCAGACTTTAGAAAAACCGGTATCTAGTTTAAAAACTATGCCCTTTGGAACGGAATTGAATTTTGCCATATATCTTCGTCCTGGTGTCTGTTAACCCAATAATGCCCACTGCACAGTAGGGCAGAATCGAATTTTTTTGGAAATATATCTGTAACTCCAATTTATCTCTTACAGTTTTTGAGTTATTTGCATTTGAATTTTTAAGTACCTCAATTTTGCATGTTCTTGGTCCAATTTTTGTCATATATATCCTATTGCTTCCGACCGATCTCATTTATCTGTTCTTTAGCTAATTAAAGAACAAAATTATCTATTGAAGAAAAAGAATTTGAAGACGATAGATTTACCGAGTCCAAAAATAAACGATTTTGTGTTTTTTTTGACCGAAAAAGTATCTACACTCTTTTTTCTCTAAAATAAAATTTTCTTTACAAACATATAACAATTTTATACTTTTCTGAAAGGTATCTTCATACAGAAGACTTTACAATAAGAAACAAGCCCAATGACTTAAGTGGTCAAGGTACACACCCTCCCAAATTTGACCCATTTTATATGAAAGTTTTGATTTTAGCCTATATTTGCTCAAACCCCAAAGCACAAATCGGCAAGCGGAATACAGTTTAAGAATCTGCAATATGTTGCTAAAAGTTCTCAATCAAAATCTACGGGACTTCGGAGAAATGTGGATTTTATAGCCCAAAATGTGAAAAAAAAAACATTTTTGGAATTTTCGGCGTTTTTTGGGAATTGTGGGATTCCTTTCCCTAAAATCTTAACGTTTTTTTTTTTCACTTTCTCATTTTAAACAATAAATTCTACATCCACCGAAAATTTCGTTAAGATATCTGTAATAACAAAGATTTTATTACAGATGAAATATTTATAGTTTCTCAAAAAAAATCAGAAAAAGTATAAACTAAATTTTTTTCATCTAAATTAAATTGCTTAGCTGACATAATTCTTCGTTATACAGAAAAAGATTGAAATCAATATCTTTTATAGAACCGAAACTATGCCACTTTAAAGTTTATTAAGTCACGGAAAATTCCATTTTTTTCGTATTTTTGCACATACATACATTCGAACATTGGCTATGGGAACAAATTATTTATGTTGGTATGGCTTTTTCACATCCACAATAGTACAATGTTTTTAGAATTTTCCGTGACTTAATAAATTTTAAAGTGGCGTAGATTCGGTTCTGTAAAAGATATCAAAGAGTTATGTCAGCTAAGCAATTTAATTTAGATGAAAAAAATTTAGTTTATACTTTTTCTGATTTTTTAAATTAAAGTAAAATTTTTGTAAAAAAGTGTTGTTTTGAGAAACTATAAATATTTCATCTGTAATAAAATCTTTGTTATTAAAGATATCTTAACGAAATTTTCGGAGGATGTTGACTTTATTGTATAAAATGAGAAAGTGAAAAAAAAACTTAAAGAGTTTTGGGAAAGGAATCCCACAATTCCCAAAAAAACGCAGAAAATCCCAAAAATGGGTTTTTTCACATTTTGGGCTATAAAATCCACATTTTTCCGAAGTCCCGTAGATTTTGATTGAAAACTTTTAAGAACATATTGCAGATTCTTAAACTGTATTTCGCTTGCCGATTCGTGCTTTAGAATTTGAGAAAATATAGACTAAAATCAAAACTTTCATATAAAATGGGTCGAATTCGGGAGGGTATGTACCTTGACCACTTAAGTTATTGGGCCTGTTTTTTATTGTATAGTCTTCTCTATGAAGATGCCTTTCAGAAAAGTATAAAATTGTTATATGTTTGTAAAGAAAATTTTATTTTAGAGAAAAAAGAGTGTAGATACTTTTTCGGTCAAAAAAACACAAAATCGTTTATTTTTGGACTCGGTAAAGGTATCGACTTCAAATTCTTTTTCTTCAATAGATAATTTTGTTCTTTAATTAGCTAAAGAAAAGATAAATGAGATCGGTCGGAAGCAATAGGATATATATGACAAAAACTGGACCAAGAACATGCAAAATTGAGGTACTTAAAAATTCAAATGCAAATAACTCAAAAACTATAAGAGATAAATTGGACATGTTTTTTGTAGGTCTTATTAGTGCCTACAATAATGTATAAAAATATTTGAAATTGGAAGACAAACAAAAATTTGACAAGCGATTAAAAAATGTGAATATCAGAGGTACCCAATTTTGAGCCCCCTTAGCTCCGCCCCTGACGGGTTTGTTCGGTCCCCCTTCCAAAACATTGTACTCTCCTCTGCTATGCCTATACCGAATTTCATGCAAATGCAACCAGCCGATCAGAAGTTACAGTTTTATTTCCAAAAAATTTCGATTCTGCCCCACTGTGCACTGTTACGTATATGTAACGCGACAATGCCTAAGTTCAAAACTGTGTTGTCAAAAAACTGAATAATAGAAACTTAAATTTTGTTATGAATTGTGTAATTTAATATTCGTCCTGCATCCTCAAATGTTTTTTTCTTCAATTTATCTCCTGTTATTGCGGTAAAAAGTGATTTTGTAAAGTTCATTATTTGAAAGCTTGCAAAAACTCGATTTAAACAGCAGGAGGTTTTCAAAAAGGCTTATAATTTACGTTCAACATATTTTAATTTTTATTTTTTGTATACTAAAAGAAAACACATCAAATCTGTTTATTTGATTGTTTTAAAATATATAAGGCGTGTCCGATAAAAATTAGAAAGTAGAAAAAGAAAGTGTTACGTATATGTAACACTGGGTCATTCTCAGTATTTTTTGGCCCCTTCTATTTTCAATACAAAAAGACTAAATGACAAAATTTTTTTCAATTAAAATATACTATTTGAGCAGTAAACATGATAAATTGTTTAAACAATTGATTGTAGCACCGTTCTCGTTTATTATTAACAGTTTGATAAATATTGAGGGTATTAATAAGAAGGGGGCCTACGGAAAATTTCGCCCTAATTTGACAAGCGATTAAAAAATTATTTTTGAATATCTTTATTCTTGTGAAACATATCTGTATGAAAATGCAGATAATGAGAACATCTCGATCCTACATCAAACAGAGGAAGGCATTTCCGGTAACCGGAATTAGTCACTTCGTGCCATATATGAATTTAGAAATAAAATTAAGTGATGAATTAGTATAAATATCGTAAAACTTATTTAATACATCAATTTAATTGTGACGTTTTTCAAAAACAGTAACGTTTTTTAGGTTTTGCTTATATAGCCCATGAGATTTATATAGAAAATACAAGGTCCAAATATTATTGAGTAATGCCCACTGTTACGTATATGTAACGGCTGATAACTTCTTTACTAAACCAAATATAAAAAAATTTTCACCGTCAAAGTGTTTATTTGTCTCATTGGACATGATGTTCAAAATTTTAAATCTCTAAGTTGGCTAGATTGCCGTGGGCATTAATGGCTTAAAAATCATCGATTATCATATGTTTGCTATGCGAGCTATTCACGGTTAAAGGTGCCAAAAATCAGATTTTGCATGTTGTAATGGCATCAAAACATGAGCAATACATAACAAGCGGGATATGTATATGCGAAAACGTAATTTTGGCACCTTTAACTTTATCGATGACTTTTCGATGACCAAAAATCGATTCCCTTTATTAAATATTCTTTGACAACCTGGCATTATTTTCAAAATTTGAGTAAGTTTTCATACATAATATATTTAAAAATATGTTTGGTTAGTTTTTAAAAATTTATTAAAAATATAGAATTTTTAATTCCAAGACTAATTTACATTGAAATTTGTAAATTATTTACCAAAAAAAAAAAAAAAATGAAATTGAAAAAAGATTCGGCTGTGCCGAATCTTTGATACCCTTCACCATATTACCATATTACCATCTTACTGTCTTATCGACATCATATTACCATATTACCGACAAATAATAAAATTTTCGCCTTAACGTGTGCTTTCATATTTTCACATATTTAAATCTAAATTTTCTTCAAACTACGAAAATTTGAATATGAAAAAAAAAACAATCATAGCAGGCTTTGCTTTTAAAAAATAAACAACAACAATTCCATATTTATTTATTTTTTTATGTGTGTATATACTAGTCTCCTGCGCAAGATGATTTGAAAAGCAAACACACTTGAATTTCAAGTGTGTGTTTCATAGCCAACATGTGCAAAAACAACAATAAATACTGTTCGTACTGTTCGCTGCCCGAAGCAAAGCAAGTGTGTACTGTGTATGAGCGACTGCAAATCCGTGCGTTCAAATCATTTATCGTAAACAAGTGGTGCAAGTGGTGTGGCAAAAAAAAGCAAATCATACAAGACGTTGAGAAATGATTTAAAGATTTCAAGTGGGCTTAATGATTTGTTTGTTTTTTGTAATACGTAGTTGCTGTGTGTGGCAAAAAATCTTCATAATGTGTAAAAAGTGGTTGTTTATAAATATTCTTGCATACACACACATATATACAGTATGTCTATATTTTATTGATGGTTCTTCTTTTCTAAATAAATGTAAAAGGGTGAATTCATAAAGTTATTAAAAAATACTCTTTATTAAGAGTTAAAAAAGTAAAAAAATTAAAGTTGACATTTGAAACTGTCAGTTACATATGTAAGTTAGAAAATTTTTATCTTTAGTATTTATTTATATTTTAAATAAAGTTAGTCTTATAATTAATTGTATGTTTATAAAAAATTTTAAAATGGTACTTATTTATATTATGATAGATTTTATTGCATTTAATTTATATTTACTAAGTAATCATTCTATTTTAAAACTAAAAGGAAATAATATAGAACAATGTCTTTTCATTTTTCAAATTCGTTTCCATATACGTTTACTCCTTGACTAATAAATTTTCCCAAATGTTAAGAATACGATGGAACATCTGCATGTTTCTTTAAATTGTTATAACTAGTAACATTAATAATTTATTTGATCGTAAATAACAATAAGTTTATAAACAATACTTTTAAACGACTGTTTTACTTACGAAATTACTTTATACAGTCATGAACGCACACACACACATATAATTTTAATAAAAAAGAAAACACAATTTTTTTCCTTATTGAAGCAAACAAGTGGTCAAAAGGCTTGTATTTTTTTATACAAGCCTTTGAGAGGCTTGTTTGGTCGCTATCATAGCACACTCATGATTTGTTCATAAAGTTGAAGCACACACGCAGTATTTGTATGGTTTTAAGTGCCTGCAGAACAGTATTTATTACTCCGCACACACACTGATAACAACACTTGAAAAATATCAAGTGGCTTGTACAGCCTTATAAGACACAGTTTGCAGGGCTCTAGTATATACAAACTGACTGCATATACAAAGAACAACAACAATACTGTTATTCATTATATTACTTCTGTTGCTAACTAAACTACTTGTCTTATAGCAAAGAATATACAACATATAGAAAGCGCATGTCAATAAAAACTGAAATATTTTTTAAAAGTATTTCATGATGCGGGAGGGAATACAAAAGGAAAAGAAGCTTGCGTGTTTTTTATCTCTTTTGTTATGCTCTTGAAATGAATAAAAAATACACAAGAAAGTCAGTCTCGCACAAGCATTCAAGTAGGAGTGTTGTGTTACTGCTTGTTGCTTGAGATACACTCATGAAAAATATTTAATATTAAGTAGGATTAATTAATATGATTTATTATTAAATAACTATCTGTTTTTTTAATTAATAATTTACTACATTTAATTTTTATTTTTTATTATAAAATACAAATTTGAAATAATCGTTCGTGCTGAATTATTCGATATTTTTTAATAAGAAATTAAAATCCTAAATTAATAATTTATCGTTATATTTTTTAATCAAAGAATAGAAAAAATAAACATTAAATCGTAATTTTTATGATTACTATGGTAATCGTTGCGCTCCCTGGTTATTACTATTCAAATTATAAACTAGTAACGTGTATTTCCACTTACAAGTCTTGAATTGACAAAGAAACTTTCAAATTAAGTTACTATAAAAATGATGTTATTTTTTTGGTGTATAATTTCATAATAGGACAGAAAAACAAAACATACACAAACATAATTGTGAATGTATGAGAGTGGCGATCGTTGGTGTAGTGCCTATAAAAAAGAAGAAATAAGAAATTGTTATTTTATTTACCTAAGGAGATAAATACGATCGCGTATGTTAGTGTAGGGCATAGCATATGTGTTTTGTTGTTTTAAAAGTAGAAATACTTCAATCAGCACCGAACTAGTTATGCCTTTTTTAACGTCATATGAACTTATGTAAATATAATTTCAGAATATCAAATTTATATTTTAAAATTTGATTTGTGTAGTTTTGTTACTTATGTATTCAAAGTAACAGATGTTAAAGTTAAGTATATTAATTAAATAAATAAAAACAAAAATATAAAATTATATCCACTTGAAAAAAATATAAACAAATATTTTAATTTTTTTATTCATATCGGATTTGTCACAACAAAAATTAGATTTTTATTTAATAATTTTGTTTTATTCTGTGAAAAAGGTGGGATTCTATTGAAAAAAGATATTTTGTAAAAAATATTTAATTTGTATATACCTACTATATAAAAAATTGTTATGACAAAAATAAATAAATGAATAAATAAATAAAAGATAACTTTTATTTCCTGCCAAAAAATAACTCATATATTAAAAAAAAAAAAAAAAACAGTATTTTTGTTTATAAAAAATTTAAGTCTATAAATTGAAAGATTGCTATATGAATATTTTTTTCTTTTTATATAAAAATAATAATTACTTTTTGCTTAGAAAAAATAAATCAAAAAACTTCTTTATTTTTCAAAATAAATATTATTTCTGCCCAAGAATTCAAAACAACTTTTTTACTAAAATAAAATATATATAATTTAAACCGGTTCCAAAAACCGGTTTTTAAAGCATATCTCCGCCATTTACAAACCGATCCTGCTGATTCAAAAAACCGAAATTTTAAAAAAATATTTGTGACCGATCTGTATAAAAATAAAAATCTATGGCTTAAACCAGGGCTTCAAAAAATAAAAAATGCGTTTTGTCCGATATCTCAGTTATTATTGAACCGATTTATTTCATTTTTTCAGAACAAAAATTCAGAAAAAAATGTCCGAGACTTCTTTGTAAAAACGAAGTCCCTAGTATATACATAGGCTTTAGAAGTTGGAAAACCGGTTCTAAAAACCGTTTTTTTTTAACATATCTCCGCATTGTATGAACCGATCTTGCTGAATTCCAATAGCAAAATTCTCGAAAGCATTTCCGATCGTTTGATATATATATTATATATGTCAGTTATCGGTGGGCTTCATAAACGCCATTTCAACCGACACACGGACGGACGGACGGACGGTCGGACGGACGGACGGACGGACGGACATGGTCCTATCGTCATCATTTCTTACAAGGATCCCGAAAATGTCAACTTTTTTGCTCTCCGACGAAAGTTGTGGGAATTACAAACGGAATGACAAACTTATATATACCCTTTACACCTTTGGTGAAGGGTATAATAAAATAAACAAATATTTGTTTCTTTCAATTTGAAATAAAGATCTTTATAACATGTACAAACTTATACATGTGTGTGCATTTCTTAAGAAATGTATACATGTAAAAACACATATATTTAAACTCTCTATCTCTCTTTCTGTTTTGGTGGTGGATTTTGTTTTCCCTTATTACTTATCCCCCTCATCATGGCAAAACGTTGAGAGCGAGAATTACATGAGAGCAGGTACTATGATTAGAACCCGCCATAAGAAATTTTGCTTCTACATGATGCGCCTTCTATATATGAATATTCTTTGCTTATAGGCAAAAACGTCACTAATAGTCATTACAATGCTTAATATACATGTTTGTGTATGTATTTATGTATATTCTTAACAGATATGTTTTAGTTTTAAAAAATAAACAACAATTCCATATCTATTTATTTTTGTACAGACTGCATATACAAAGAACAACAACAACACTGTTATTCATTATATGACTGCTGTTTCTAACTAAACTACTTGTCTATACAAAAAACAAAAAACGTCACTAATAGTCATTACAAGGCTTAATATACATGTTTGTGTGTGTATTTATATTCTTAACAGATTTGTTTTTGGT
The DNA here is from genome assembly GCA_951394005.1 of Protophormia terraenovae. Taxonomy (NCBI): domain Eukaryota; kingdom Metazoa; phylum Arthropoda; class Insecta; order Diptera; family Calliphoridae; genus Protophormia; species Protophormia terraenovae. The sequence continues at coordinate 69,292,376 of OX596077.1, forward strand.
CCATAACTCTGTTGATTCTGAACGCATTTGGTTTATTAAAAAAAACGAAATTTTATAAAAACATTTATGACTGATCTATATAAAAATAAAAATCTGTAGCTTGAACAAGGGCTTCAAAAATAAAAAAATCGTTTTCCCCGATATCTCAGTTATTACTGAACCGATTTATTTCATTTTTTCAGAACAAAAATTCAGAAAATAATTTCCGAGCCCCCTTTAAAAATTCGAAGTCCCTGGTATATGCAGAGGCTTCAGAAACTGAAAAACCGGTTCCAAAAACCGGTTTTTAAAGCATATCTCCGCCATTTACAAACCGATCCTGCTGATTCAAAAAACCGATCTGTATAAAAATAAAAATCTATAGCTTAAACCAGGGCTTCAAAAAATAAAAAATGCGTTTTGTCCGATATCTCAGTTATTATTGAACCGATTTATTTCATTTTTTCAGAACAAAAATTCAGAAAAAAATGTCCGAGACTTCTTTGTAAAAACGATCTTCTTTGTTACAAGTTGAAAATCTTTATAATTCCCTTCCAAATATAATTTTTTATGTTAAATTGAATAATAAAGGCATTCTTATTATTAATAATTTCCGAGTAATAGAACAGAACAAAAAAGAACCTTACTAATCAATAAATCTTGTTGTTTTATTGAATAATAATAATGTTGAAACTATTCAGATGAAACAAAAAAATTCGTTTGTTGAAAAAAAAAAATCATTATAAAAATATAATAGTTTCATTATTATTTTAAAAATAAGAAAAGGTCTAATGTAACGAAAACCTTGAACCTATTTTGTTGACATGCAGTGTATGTATGTAAAATTTTACACTTATATTGAAAAAGTTCTGGAAATAAATTTGTTTGTAAAAATCATACAGTTTATGTAAAAATTCGTTCCACATATGTAAAAATGTTTTATGTGTATCAAAATACCTAAAAATATATGATTTTGTTAGTAAAGTTGTACTAACTGCTATAGAAAAACTGTTATAACTTCTAATGCCATTGAGATCGTATTAGAAAATTTTTACGCTATAACGACAAAATAACTGTAAACATTGTGTTAAAACAAATAATGAAAATTGAAAGACCCTTTTTCAGGATATCATAGGATAAAGGATGTTTTTCGTTTTAGAGGTCCTTGCTTCCTTTTTATGATCTTATGATAAAGAGGAATCTGCCTTTTTTTCAATGAAATTCGGCACAATTAAGTTGTCCATAATTGGCCATTGCTTCCATATAAACCCATCTTCCGAAAAATATTTAACGTGTATAAATCCCATGCTAATGTTAGTATCAAGTTAATTTTTGGCACAAGTAAATTTTATATAATTAAGCAAACTATTGTGCCAAATGTTATGCAGTTCAGCCCATAATTGTACATAAAGAATATAATAAATATAATACATACCTATATTTTATAAAAATATACATTAAATTTAATACAAGTATTGATACGCAGTCTCACATAAAAACCCCTCCCCGAAATTTGATACAGATACACAATGTTTTGGGATATCATATGGTCGGTATTGACCTACTATATCTTTCTCAACTGTTTTCAATTACTAATATCTATATAGGAAGTTCAAAATATTACTTAAATTTCTTTTTACTATAGCTGGGAAGTTAAATACTGAATATCTTTAAAAGCTCCCATTAAAAGACATTAAGTTGCATCCATTTCAAGACAATGTAATCTTAAACATAGAACTAAAACGATTTTGAAACCACAAAATCCCTTTCACGTAACCAAGCATAAAGTCTGCAAATGAGTTGTAAAACGTAAGCAAAAAGTTGTCTTTGCAACCAAAAAGAAGAAAGTATATGCAACCATCCATAACTTCTTATACCCAGTAAACACGAAGTCTTCATACTTCAAACATTTGACAATTGATCAAACATTTTTAATTGATATTAAAGATAATGTAAAAAACTCGATTTTTTGTTTAACAAATTCTGTTGTATATTCAGAATGCTATTATTCTTAAATTATTATCAAATCATTCTCAAACGTTTGCATTTAAGAAAAAGTTAGACTTCAAATTACTCTAAAACTTTAAATGAAATCATTGGTATGTTGGGTATAGTCAAGAGTAACACTAACATAATTTCATAGATGCAACTCAAAACAACTACAAATGAATGTTTTATATTTTCATGATGCCCTACAGACATCAAATTGTGAACATTGGGATTTGTATATTTCAAGTTGGCTATGTAAAAAAAGATCAGGCAGTGTAACATTCAGTTGGCCTCGACTATCATGAATTACTCGAAATTTGCATTCTTTCAACTTGTATTGCATATTCTGGTAGTACGATTAAGACATTGATTTTGAATTTATTCAAACTTTCTTTGTATTTATAATCTTTTTAAAGCTTCAGAAAAATTTGAATACCTATGTATGTACCTATACATACCCATTTATTCATACACTGTTTTGGGTGGAACAATTGCCAAATTACACTCTTGTGAAACTACCTTAAATTTTAATACAATCGGTATAAATAATGAAGAAAAGTTCTTATCAGTGAACGTATTCAATACACAAAGATGTTGTAACAACAACTATTTGGGGATTTAATTTAAAACAACATTTAATTAAAGAGACGCAAAGGAAGTGATGACAATACATCCGGAGTAACTTGTTGTAGCAGTAGTAGTTAAAGCAGCAAGTTAAATTGACATGTAAAAAGAGAAGGAAGAATAACAAACTGATGAATAATGTGAAGCTGTTAATGCTAACTGTTTACGAAAATGTATATCTATTATGCCAGAATATCAAATCCCAAGTGAAAACAATTATAAATTTGTGTCGTTAATGTAAACTTTTAGAAAACATACATACATACATAAGTAAATCTATTTACCACATACATACTCTTACTCCAATAATATTTTCTAGTAAAATGTGAAACACAACTGTAAATTTTAATATTAAATATGGCTTTTTTGTTTAGTGTTATTATATCTCCTGTGTTTGGGTGTGTAAATAAAACATATTTTATTAACAACCGGGAGTTAAAATAACACTATTATATCTATATATAAATAAGTACCTACTCGTTCTCATATTATAACTGGGGTAAAAAAAAAACAATTATTCATCATTAAGTCAATTGACACATTAATAAAATTTTGGGCAAATTAACATCTTGGCTTCCGCAAAAGAAAAAATGTTTTGATTTTAATTTTAAGTATGTATAGAAAAAATTATGGCTTAAATTTATTTAAACGAATCATTATTTGGATTTTTATAAAATTTAGTGAAGAATAATATTTGGTTTTAATATTTTATTTTATTGGTTGAGTTATTTTCAAACTCAATATAAACAAATAAAAAAGACATAGGCGGTCAAGCCCGACCACATGATAATCTACACCATTTTCTATGTAAACAAAAATTCGGGAAAGTGCCAATTGTGGACCGATACTTGTATTAAGTGTAAAATAAAACATACGAATACAGAATATTATATCGATACTAACATTTACATGTATTTATGCACTTATTGGTTATTTGGCCTTATTTGGAAGCTATGGTAAATAATGGAACGATCTTCATAAATTTCGCTCCTATAAAAAAATTATTTGTGTTGAAAATTATATTGATACTATTTTTTTATTGGATTTATGGAAATTAAAGTGATTTTCAAAAGAAGAGTTCATACGGGAAAAATTGATTCTGAGTCGATTTTTTCTCTGCGTTACAATATGTGCACAAAAACATAATACCCCATCTACTTATGGTGGTGTAAGATATAAAAAACATAATAAATTTCTGTATTTTGACAAGTTCAATAAGAATAATAACAAAATTATTAAAATACTTATATAATAAATTAATGTATATATTAGGTATATAACCAAATTTTGGCCCTAGCACCACTCGATGGCGAATGTTGTGTTATTTACGAAAACAGTTTTTTCGGGACATTTTGGAATAAAAACCTCACCCACAAAACCGATTTTTTAAAAGTACATACATTTTAAATAAAAATTTTGAATATTTTATTTTATATAGTAAAATAGTAAAGTAAAAAATGTTGTTTTTAATTATTAAAGGACATAAACTTCTAATTTATTATGGACATTGTTTTGCATAATGGATGCATGTTGTGTACTATTTTAATACCACGTTGTGTGCATATGTTGCTTCGCTGTTACACTGGGATTATTGAATTCCAAACTTTACCGCGTTTTGTGGGTGAACTTTTTTGACAACCGCGAAAAGTAATACCATTTATATAAAATTCAATATTTTCAGATGTCCTGAGATAAATTATATACATTTTAGTAAAGATTTTCAAAATACATACATTTGTATGATAATTAATATTTATGTTTCTTTTTCTAGAGGACTCGGAAACCTATTTGTAAAATGTGGATTTATCACACATCTAATGAATGTAAGTAATGCTGTTTTTTATACTCTATATATATAGAGTCTTGATTAAGCTATACAAAGCCGTTTATCTAGCGATAATTTTAAGTTTTAAGTACATACATATATAGGCAATTATAAAAAATTTTTGATTTTAGCCTTTCAAAAAAATATCATTTTTTTTTATGGCACATTAAAATCCTTTTGTATAAATATAAAGTGACTCAAATGCAGGTAGAATATGTTCGCGTTAATCATTTCATGTGAGGGGCGCGAAAGTTGTGGCGGTTTAAAGTTGAACATATACAAATTTTTACAAACTAGAAGTTTATGTACAATTCTGGTCAAAATTGCATGTAATATCGAAACCTACTGAATTATTCAAATAAAATTTATGATACATTCATTGTTTGGTGGTATTAGATCAGCATGTTTTAGGGTTTCCTAGTAAAATTTTAAAAATTTTCTTTTCAGTAAAAATTACAGTTTTAAAAATTTTGTGAAAAATTTTGATCGAATCTAAGTTATTTCTCCATATATTGATTGAAAATATATTTTGTTAGAGTTTATTACATAGAAATGCTTTTTAATATTGTGATCCTTTTTTAACACAAGTAAATATTTTTTGGTCCATAAAATGTTTATCTCTCAAAATTTTTTGATGCGCCTCCGAATTTTCATTAAGCATAACAAACACCTACTTATTATGTCAATTATACTTAATTTCATGCTGTCCACACGATGTGCCTTAGCGAAATGTGTTTTGAAAAAAGTGTCCCGTTTTCAATTATCAACGACATTTGACTTAAATTTATGATCCCAATCAATTATATTTATCGCCACTCTTATGCCCATGTATCTAATATTTGTCTAAATTGAAATTTTCTATATAAAAATACAAAAACAAAAAGTGTATATACTTAATGTATATACATATATGTAATTTCCTAAGCATTTTTTGCCTTTTCATAGCTTTCTGAAGGTGAAGTTTAGTTTACTTATAAAACGGTTCGTACTACAAAACTCTAATGGAGACTGATTTTAAAAATTCTACCAGGGAGAGGAGATAAGTGGATTTACATATCCTTTCCTAAGCCCTTTTCTCTTTCCAGAGCTGAAGCTCCCAGACGACGTAAGAAACTAAAAATAAGAGTACGTATAAAACTATTCGTACAACCAATCTAATAAAGTGTTTCCTATACTAATTCTTTGCCCTCCAAATACTATCGAAAACAGATTATGCGTTTCAATCAAGAAATAAATTTACGTCATTTTCTTTTATTATTTTGTTTGTTTTAAAAAGTATATTAATGTGATACTTAACCCTTAAGTGCCTAAGGTCAGCGATTTTTATAAAAAAAATACATTATATGTAAAATGTTGAAAAAATTATTACTTTTTTATTTTTTCAAAAAAAGTAGTTATCATTTTTTCAACATTTTACATATAATGTATTTTTTCCATAATTTTTTTAGACAAACCATGAAATGTATGGATTTTACAAAAGTTTTGATTTTGCTTGCTCCACCGACAGTTTCTGGTAGATGGGGCTATAAAAATAATACGTGTGCAAAAATTGGGTCGATCGGTGGTAAACCAACCAGTCGACTTTGACCTTTGTCCTAAAACAAGGCTTAAAAATAACTAATATCATAGAATAGAAGTAGAAGTTTATGTGAGAGCCACCCTATACTAAATTTTCAAAAAATTTACTCATATTTTTGAAAATACAAAAACAAAATATATGTGACTACATGTATTTTGTTGTTGTATGCATTAGGTTTTTGACAATTGAATTAGGTTTTTTTCTCTCACATAAATATCTAGTTGTTAATCTATGACTAATATCTTTATTGCGCTATAACTCTTTAATTTAACATTTTGCAAAAAAACTATGTAAGCTTTTTTATTTAGAATAAAACGCTGAAATTGTTGACATATGAATTTTAGCCTACTATGACATGTTGTGATGTTATAAGCAATCAAAGTAAAAATTTACACATGGACTTTTTTAAAAAAGGCCCTCGTTTTAATAGGGACCGAGCCTGTTAGCAACTGTTTTTATTATTTTTGTAGTTTTTATAAATCAATACATTTTGTATTGATTTAATGATTTCGCAAAATTATGTGTAATAAAAGACATATCTTGGAATCGTTTACTGAAAATTAAAAAATTAAGTGAATATCGATTTTAGTTTGGAAAATATAGTCGTTTAAACATTACTATTCATAAAAATAATCATAACAAAAAGTCCGATTTGAATTTTATAAAAATGAAGTTTAGCAAATGTTTAACTTGTTTCTTGTTTGATTACTTACATCGAAAATTGATTTTGTTATTTCAAAAGTTGATCTAAAATGTGAAATATGTGGGTTTAATTTTTGAGGCTAAGAACATGTTTTTTTGATAAATACAATTATAAATCCTTAAAATATTTTGACGCCACCAGAATTTTTGTATTAAGCAAATGAAATTACTTCATTTGATATCAATATTAACATCATTTAAACTAAACTGTAGGTAATCTCTTCGCCATTAAAATTCTGCCCTATACAACTAAATTCACTGAATTGCGAAAATTGTCTATAAAAAACTGCATAATTTCAAATATCGTTAATTTTTGGTTTAATTTTTTTTTATCAACGCATAACTTTTCAATGGATTGCACAGTGGGGCAGAATCGAAATTTTTTTTTGAAATTTAGTATTGGCGTAGCAAAGGAGTGTTAAGTTTGGAAGGAGGATCCAACAGACCCCTCAGGGGCGGAGCTAGGGGGGCTAAAAATAGGGTCAGATTTCAGATTTCAAATATTTGTAAAAAACATGCTCATGCCGTCCTATTTATATCTTATAGTTTTTGAGTTATTTGCATTTAAATTTTTTAATAACTCAAATTTGCATGTTCCTGGTTCAGTTTTTTTTTTTTTTTTTTCATATATATCTTAATATTTCCGACAGATTTTTTTTTTTTTATTTCTTTAGCTAATTAAAGAATAAAAAAAGTCGATATCTTTACCGAGTCCAAAATTAAGCGATTTTGAATTTGAAAACTGCAAAAATGACTATTTGTGTTTTTTTTTCTCCGAGAAGACTTCAAAATAAAAAACGAGCCCAATAACTCAAGTGGTAAAGGTACACACCCTCTCGAATTCGACCCATTTTATATGAAAGTTTTGACTTTAGTCTATATTTTCTAAAATCCCAAAGCACGAATCGGCAAACGGAATGCAGTTTAAGAATCTATAATATGTCGTTAAAATTTTTCAATCAAAATCTATGGGACTTCGGAAAAATGTAGATTTTATAGCTGATAATGTGAAAAAAAATTGTTTATGGGATTTTCGGCATTTTATTTGGAATTGCGGGATTCCTTTTACAAAAATCTTAAAGTCTTTTCAATTTCTCATTTTACGCGATAAAGTCTACATTCACCGATATCAAAATACCTTTACTAACAAAGATTTTATTACAGATAAAATATTTATAATTTGTCAAAAAAAAACAATTTCTTACAAAAAATTTACTTTAATTTCAAAACTCAGGATAAGTATAAACTCGATTTTTTCATCTAAAGTATACTTCTCAGCTGACGTAATTCTTCGTTATACAAAATAAGATTGAAATCAATATCTTTAATAGAACCGAAACTATGCCACTTTATAGTTTATTAAGTCACGGAAAATTTTGTATGTCTTATCAGTGCCTACAATAATGTATAAAAATATTTGAAATCTGACGAGAAACAAAAATTTGGTAAGCGACTAAAAAATTTGTATGTCAGAGGTACCCTACTTTGAGCCCCATTAGCTCCGCCCCTGAGGAGTCTGTTGGATCCTCCTTCCAAAATTAACACTCCTTTGCTACGCCAATACTAAATTTCATGCAAATCCAATCAGCCGATTAGAAGTTACACATTTATTTCCAAAAATTTTCGATTCTGCCCCTCTGTGGATTGTCAACCGGATAATTATTATACAGCAAATGAATTTGCTATGTCTTGTCTTTCGATTAGTTAAACCAAAAAGTTGTAAATTTTCAGTGCAAAGCTAAAGTGAATACGAAAGTTAGCGTTGTCAACTCAGTGCTTTTAGCACTGTTTTTAGTGATTTTTAAAAATTTGGACGCAGAAAAATATTGAGTCAGTGCTCGGTTCTTTTTTCAGCGCTTTTTAAAAGTTTTCAGTGACACCAATTTAAAAATTTTAATAGTACATCGATTATTTTACTATCAAAAACTAACAATTAAGAAAATGTTTCAACAAAAGACTTACAAGAAAATTGCATATATATATTTTATTATTAATTCATTATTATTTAATTAGTTTTAATTAAATTCCCTAATTTGTGCTTTCGTATTAGAACAATGCTTTTCAGAAATGAATATTTCTTCAGAGGTTTTAGTAAGATTACTTAATGTTGCGTTATTTTTTATTGCTTCAATGTGAAAAGCTATTGTTGTGATTATGATCATTGATCACATTTATTTTAAAAATCTTAATTTCTGAAAATAGTATTTTGTGATTTTTCAAAAGTTTTACCCAGTTTGTACTGTGGCATGTCCTTACAAATCGCTTCAGATCTCAAAGTAAATAAAATTCCGATATCTATTTTAAAATTAAGAAAATATACATATACAGGCCTGTCACACATTCCGATCGGAATGATTTCAATTCCGTAGTAACCATTCCGATCGATTTTGTTTTACCTTCTTCAGATTCCGTTCGATTTTGCTTTTTCCTAAAAGTGTAAACTTCTCTATATTTTGTTTTTTTATATGGCAACGTTATACAAATCAAAACAAAAAACATATGTTTAAATTTGTAAATAAAAGAAAAACATTACTTTGCCGGCAAAAATTTTTAACTTAAAATTTGTAATAAAATAAAAATAATTAAATTAAAAGTAACGTGAATGAAAAGAACCCGGTTTAGATAATTATGCCGGGTATATCGATTGTTGCTGTGATGGAGGAAAACAGAAGACATCATTCAATGAAAAAATTGCATCGGCGTACATTAAGAGATGCATCAGATCCTTTGTCATATCCATCTGCAGTGTAAGTAAATGTACCATAATTATGTATGTATGAATGTAGACAATTTTTTCAAGTTCATATAAATTAGTTTTGTTGGATACTATCAACTCAATAAAGAGGCTTTTATAATGGTCCTAGAAAAACTAAGCCCTCATCTAAAAAGCTCGACAATACCACCAATAATACAATTGTCAACCATTCTGCGTTTCTTAGCTACTGGAGCTTTTCAAGGCGTTATAGGTAAGTAATTATTTACTGTCTATATCCAAGGTGTATTACTTTAATTGAATGTTTATTGTAGCCAAAGACGTGGATATTAGTTTAGGGAGGAGCACTGTTTCAACGCTAATGTGGAGGGTTATCAATGCTGCAGAAACTAAAATTTGCCCACAATGGATCAAAATAGAGATGACAACGGAAGAAAAACTAAGTTCAAAAACTTATTTTTTCCAAAAATGTCAAATACCTGGCGTAGTTGGATGTATAGAAGGTACTCACGTCAAGCTTAATAAGCCTTGTGAAGACGAATCACTTTTTTTAAATAGAAAAGGAACATTTAGTGTAAATGCTATGATAGTAAGAAAAAATATAAAAAATATTTACTATTAAAAACAATTTTTATATTTAATCACAAAATTATTTTGGTTTAGATATGTGACTACAATATGAAATTGCGTGCTGTGGATGACCGAAGACGAGGGTTCTGCCATGACTCTTTTATTTGGAAATTGAGTAGAGCAAGAGACTTTTTCTTACGCAATTACTCTAATGGGGATACAAATTCATGGCTACTGGGTGATTCTGGTTATGGATTGGAGCCATTCTTATTAACTCCATATAAGGATGTTTTAGCTGGAACACCGGAACATAAATTTAATAATAAGCACGCTAGTGGTCGCAACATTGTAGAACGTGCAATTGGTGTCTTAAAAAGTAGATTTAGGTGTTTGTTGGGTACTTTATTGTACACCCCACAAAAAGTAGTTCAAATTATAAATGTTTGCTGTGCACTTCATAACATATGCAGGGAATACAACATAGAGTGTGAAGAAGATTCAATGGAGGAGGGAAATATTGATGACAATGATGTAGATGAAGTAGAAAATTTGTCAGAAAGAAATATGTTCAACATTGCTAAACGCTTAAGGGATAACATTACAGTTCAACTTACATAACTTTAAAATAAAATTTTAAATTTATAATAAATTTATTAAATTCAAATACATTTAACAGAAAATCAATTCATTTCTTAAGGTTGAATTACAGCTTTTTCTAGTGTTATCTAGTACTACAAAAAAGGTGTAAAAATTATTATAAAATGTTTACTTCAAAATAAACTTCATTTAACACAGTAAATAAATACTTAAATAAAAAATAATATAAAATAATAAAAAAATTATGATGTTTGTACTTCAAGTTTTTAGAGATCAGATAAAAATGTATATTTTTACGAATGTTTGTTTCTTTCTTTTTCTATTGAAAGCTTCAGTGTCTCAACTTCTATTAATTTTAATTTGAGTTAATTTTTTTTTCGTAACTTCTTTTGTGTTTCAATGTCATTTAATTGTCTTGATCTATACTGATTTTCAAAAATATTGCAAAGCCTATCCAATTTCTTATTTTGTATTTTAAGTTCTTCGAGGTGTTCTTCCATTAATTTTGTAATTGATTTTAAATTATTATTTTCCTCTACCAACAACGTGTTTAAATCCAGTTTCGAAGGTACATGTGGAGTATTTGGTTTGCTTCGTTTCGGGTTCGGTGATGGACTTCTTGAAATACATCTTTTTGATGTTGATGGAGTTTCTAAATTTTGAGTGTTTATTGATATCGACAAAATTGTCTCAACCTCATTTTCAATTTCTTTTTCAGATTCATTTAACAACAAATCGATTGTGGATTCTGCAAAATCTTTAGAGCTAGTAATACCATCTACACTTCTAAAGATTCCCGTGAGTCTTGCAACGGTTTCCTCTGTATCCGACAGAACATATTTATTATATTGGCCACCACCAGTTTTCAGATTTTCTTTTTTATTATGGGACATCTTATTTTTAATATAGACCTTCCAGTCTGCCCACGTTTTTTTCCATCCATTCAAGTCTTTGGTTGGTGACCCACAAGAATTTAATTTTTTCGACAAACCTGCAAACAAGGCTTCCTTAGCCACACGGTCCCCTTTGACGCAACCTCTAGCAATATCAACGTGCGACTCCATGAAATCAATAAAGAGTTATTCCTGTTGTGGATTTCTGTGCTTTCCCCTTTTAAAATATATTAAATTAGAATAAATTTAAAATATTTTTTTAAAATATTGATACTACTTACATTTTACATGTCATATATTTACTTTTTTCACTTAGCGTTGCCAATGGTAAAAAATTCAATAAAACATAATAGTTTTGTTCTAAATAAAAAGTGGTTTTGCTAGAAAAATTAAGTGGTAACTTTGCTTTCTATTTACATTTTTCAAATGTTGTTTTTTGTTTTTACTGGACAAAATATGAACAATTTTAATAGAAAAATATAAAAAATTGTTTAAAATAATATAAAAAACAATTAAAACGTGTTTATTTTCCTTTAATTTCTAGTTTTGTATAATTTTATTTAGTTAAAACTCATAAAAATATCAATTCCACTTAGGAAACTGAAATTGGTTTCATTCCGATAAAAATTTTCGTTTTACTTTTTCTATAGAAGCAAAATACGGAATAAATTACACTTTTGTAGAACTAATGCAATTTGATGCTAGAAAATATGTGAAGAAAATATGTCAGTGCATTTTTGAAAAAATTACGTGTTTTTTACGTAGTTTCAGTGCTTTTTTTAAATTGAAAGTTGACAACGCTGACGAAAATCCTCGAAAGTTTCAACTCAGTTTTTTTTATTATTTTCATGAGATTTTATGTGAATGATTTAAAATTTAGGATTTTAGGAAATTTAGAGAACACCCAAAACTATTTCTTATGTCTTCCGATTTTGATAATGTTTGGCATACGCATACCTTATGGAGCCATTTAACCCTAGAATACTAATGTACGTAAATTTTGCGCATACATTTTTTTCAAGTCATTATTACTATCGCGTATGGAAATCAAACGCTATAAAATTCCCGAAGTTCTTTCTTCGGGAATAAAAATAATAAATTGTTAGACGTTTACATGTTCTGAATGCAAATACAATAAAAGTTACTACGTAAAATTTACGTATCGTTAGTATTAAGAGTATAAATTCTATACGTAAACTTTACATATCGTTAGTAATAACAGTACAGAAAGGCAAGAAAAATGTGATGTAAATTTATCTATTATGCAAAAAACGAAATGATGGAACTTATTTTCGTGTTTAATAAGCATCTCAAGTCTTTGGTGAACGCCAGAAAATAATTAATGATGACTTTTTATAAATAAAATCTTTGTATAATTTAAAGGATTTTTAGTAGTTTATTCTTATTTATTGAATTTGGTTTTTCACTTTAAGCCTTTTGGGAGACAAATAAATAATAAAAATGCACTTAAGGTATGTTCAGACTAGTCAAATATTTTACCAAAATGACGTAACCACTAAATAAACTATTTCCTATCTTCTCCATTTTAATGGGGAAATATTTTATACTTATTATTAATCATAGCTGACATTTTACCAAATCTTGTTTGACGCTGTTTTATCTTACAAAACATTTACAAGTTTAAACAACGGAAAACAATTATTTGTAGAACTAGTGGTTACGTAAATTTGGTCAAATATTTGACAAATGCGAACATAGCTTTAACTGACATAGCAACAACAAATAAAGTGTTTTAGAGGTATAGCCATGTATACGTAAAATTTACGTATCGTTAGTATTAACGTATAAAAAAATATCGTTAGTATTCTAGGGTTAAATATATCTATTTTTATTTTTTGAACTTTTAAAAATTCGCGAATTTATTCACGATTTTCATTTTCCGAAAATTAAAAAATCTGAAAAGTATCAATATCTATATAAGTTGTCAACGGATTTTAGTGATAAACAATATCGTATGACCATCCGTAAAAAATTGCAATTTTTTAAAAATTTTTCGTGGAATGGGCGATATATTTTTGACAAAAACATTGCCAAAATGTCCAATTTTACGAAATTAGAATTTTATTATTTTGGAAATAGAAATGTAACTTGTAAGCGGCTTGTTGGAATTACATAAAATTTCACATAGGTATAACAGAGGAGTGTAAAGAGGACCCTTCAGGAGCGGAGGTATTGGGGCTGAAAATGGGTCACAGACATTTTGAATTCCAAAGAGCAAGGCCAACCGGTTCAAAATTGGCGGCTAGCTGTCGCCGACTTGTACTAGCTAAACAGCTATGCAAACCGACACAAACTCTATTTTTTATATTTTAGAAATTAAAATACATACAACACTGCTGCTCTCTATGCATATGCTTAAATTATTACAAAATTTTGATTTTTATGTTCTTCTTCTTTAAATCTGTAACTTCTGATCGGCTGGTTGGATTTGGAAGGGGGGCGGAACAGACTCCTCAGGGGCGGAGCTAAAGGGGCTCAAAGTTGGGTATCTCTGACATAGAAATTTTGTAATCGTTTGCCAAATTTTTGTTTCTCGTCCAATTTCAAATATCCTTATACATTATTATAGGCACTGATAAGAGCTACAAAAAACATGCTTACATGTCCTATTTATCTCTTATAGTTTGAAATTGGACGAAAAACAAAAATTTGACAAGCGATTAAAAAATTTCTATGTCAGAGATACCCCCTTCCAAACATAACATTTTACGCTCCTCTGCTATTCATACATATAAAAAATTTCATGCAAATCCAACCAGCCGATCAGAACTTACAGATTTATTTCCAAAAAATTTCGATTCTGCCCCACTGTGGATTGTAATGAACGGTTTCATCTAAAAGATTGTTTCTTTCAATAATTTGGGTTCTCTTTTTTTATTAAAATTGTTATTTTTTTTTTTTTTATTTTTCTTGTCATCTCTTGAATCTTAGAATGTTTGCACTTTTCCGAAAAATCTGTATTGGAAACAAATTACATTATTATTGTTTGTTGGGTAACTTGTGTTATCCATATGTTGCTATACTATTACTTCCAAAATTACTCTCGCAACATTACTACAAGAAAAGCTTTTGCTGTTTACAACTGTTTATAAACATTGTATGATAGATGTAATGATCATTAAGTGTTATTAATTATAATTTAATGAGAACTTATTTTATTTTGCATATTGTTAAATACCTCAAATAAAATAACGCTAAAGAGAGCAAAGATTTCAGAAAAGAAATAAACAAAAGTTAAAAGTATTAAAAAATATTATTTCATATTATTAGAACTACAAAATATTCATTCATATGTCATTGCCAACTCAAACGAAAATACCTTTTTATCTTATTTTCTTCTTATATTCTTTGACTACATTTTGTGACATCTAAACAAACTTATAATTAAAAAAATTATACTTGGTTGTCATTACACGATATTCATAAGAAGTTTCATTCTACCCAAAAAATTTTAATCTCTGCCATTTCGATTTTGAATCCATTACCATAAGTATTGTTTCAAGAATCATCTTACAAAATTTTATCTCGCGTGTGAATATAAAAACATACATTACATTAAATTAACTTAAAAAATCATAAGTGAACACTTATATTATACAAAAAGTTTTGTAATCATATAAATTCTTTGGAAACCTTTATCCAATTTTTATTAAAACCGGCCACAGTCGATGTATTTTTTATAAAATTCATCTAAGAGTACACTTTCATCAAGGTAACTATAAAATCAAATTATACATATAGTGCTACGTAGGTTACAATACCCCTTTGTTCTGACAAGTTTGCCAGTTATTGCCAACATTTCACCAAGAATTCAACAAAAGTATCTCTTTTTATTCCTGGAGAACATAATCTAGAAGCAAACCTCACAAAAAAACCTTCTAAAAATTTGGCTAGAAGAAGATTTTCCGTAATCGTGGATGAAGAAAAAGGCTTCAGTAACAACATAACCTCAAGTACACTTTAACAAAGACATTACATACTTCGTTTCATATTAGGTTATCTAATTAACAAACCTAATCCAAAAATACTCTGTAGACATCCTGGAAGGGAAAATATGGAAGAAGATTGTTCCCCGTAAGCGTATGAAGAAACCCCAGAATTTAAACAAGCTCAAATCCTACCAGTGTAATTTTAGAAGAATTTTAATAGATATCTATTAAATAAAATACCTCTTTTCAATTTCCAGCTCAGGAAAAACAATAAATATTAAGCAGAGTCCTAGCAAATATCAAGTTTGTTCATTGTTTCTAACAAAAGATTTAAACAATTTCAATTAATGTTAATTTTTTATTAAAAATTTTACTGATTAATTTAAAATCACTTTAATTTTCTAAATTCTAAATACCTAGTGTAGGGTATATAAATTACAACTACCATAATTTTGATTAATGTAATAATATATAAATATCGTAATTTGCTTTTAAATTATAAGTAATTTGTTAAATATATTACTTAAAATACAACAAATTTGTCAACATAGTTAAATTTTTTTTATTATCATTAACTTTAATAATGATCATTGTAATTTGATAATTTTCCTTTGCTTTTGTTTTTCGTTTCTTTTAAAAACATCTTTTGTCAAATTGTTAGGTATGAGTAAGTTAATTTGGTATCTGGTATCAGAAATTTGATGTAATTATATATATAAGTAATTCCAGCAACATCCATACATTCATCTAAATAAATCATCCACAATATGTTAATCGACCTCTAGGAGGCCTTTTAGATCATCGAAAATCTACATGTTGATGAGTCGAAATTTTTGAATATCCTTAATAATATTTTTATAAATGTATATATGTAAGCATGTATGTGATACAAAAATCAAAGTGCCTTTTGTAACGTGTTCCTCTGCAACAATGTTGCTGATCTTGTTTTGAGTAAACATGTTTAATTAGAAACTCATTTAACAAAAAGCTTTTATTTATTTCGTCTGTTTATTTTGGCACACATCAATATCCATACTTACGTATAACAAAAAAAATTGTTACATCTTTATATGATTGCATCCCCTGCCAGCAATTGGAAGTGAGTTTTTGGTTTCTTCTATTAAAAAGTGTCTTTTTAGTCACATTTAGACGTTCAAATGTAGAAAATACACAAAATACAAAAACAAAACACATTACCATCGAATTATGATTCAAAAATCTTCCTTTAGGCGACTGTTTACCTTCCAGAACAAAGAAAAGAGAACGATCACGATATGATTCGCTCAATAAATGTACAACTTTTAAAGTGTTCAATTAAATTTTTTTAAGTGACGGATAAAAAATATATTAAATTATAAAATAATTAATTTTAATTTCAGCATTTTTTTATATTTAATTTTGAAGTGAACATGAACTCAATAAGATATTAAAATATGGTTACATATGTAGTATATAAAAATAAGTTATTTTTTTAGTTCTAGTATATTTATCATATCATATTGTTCTATATTTTTTCCCCTTAATTTTATTATAAAAAAGCGATAATTTTTCGATACTTTCCTATAGTACTCTTTTGCACTTCTAAATAACACTAATTCGACACTCCAAAAAAGCACTAAAAAGTGTCATCTTAAAACTATTAAAACTGAGGCACGTTTTTTCTCGAACGGTGACTCTTTTTTTGACAAGAAAATTATATACCTGCGGGAAATTTGTGACAATTGCAGTAATGGTCCGGTTCCTCTGTACCAGTTGAGTACCAATTGACACCTAACTCGACACCAAAGTTCCAACTGAGAACCAGTTGACACAAACACACTCACTATTTAACAGTTGAGAGTTAATTTATAACATGCTCGTTAAGTGTGCAATTAGCAACTCGCGCGCAATAACAAAAATTTCGACTTAAATTACGTGTTTTCCGAGGTATTTTCATGGGATCCTATAAACAAATAAAGTCATTAGGATACAGGAATGGGAGGGTATTGAGACATGCTCTTAACCAACATCTTAAAGATTTTGTTTAGTTTTTTCTCATATAGGGCACATGTTTATGTATATAGTCGTTCTGGACCATATAGTATCCGTTTTTCTTTGCTATCTTCTAAAAATAGGGAGTCTACAATAACTTTCTGTATATAACAGGATTTTGTCTCAAGAGAGGACCAAACCCCCCTGCCCGACTGCTAGCTAGCTAATCAATAGCTCCCGCAGTCCTCTCTTGGCAATCTCTTAGAATAAAGAATACACTTTTTTTCTTTTATTAGTAGGTTGAAATACTTTCTTCGTGTTCAAACCAAAGACTCAGCCATACTCAGTAAAATTCTTGCTAAGGGACAATCAAATCCAATCTACATTAAAAGGATGGATAGCTCCTGGTCAGGATCCTTAGCTGAATCGCTTAGAATCCTAATAAAGGCTCACTTCCCAGGTTGCACAGACGATGAGAACATAATCAGCCCTGATAGAATTGCATGGACAATTAACAGTTTTTCTTCACGTCACACAGCGCACGGTGGTAAATTCCGGCAAAAAATGTCGATTTCATAGGCTGTGTTTAAGTGTTTTAATACATGGAACATTAATTTTAGATTTTATAAATAAAAATCATAAAATAAAATTTTATAAACTTTTTCTCAAATGTTGGTCGTCCTTACTAAGTTGGACAACTCATGTATCTATTTCGCATAATTTTTGAAGCAAAATTATATAATTTATTAATTTATTTTAATAATTTTAAGCAAAAAAGTATATGTATGTAACTTATTTATTAATAGTGCGGACTAAACAACCATACAGGGGTTGGCCGCATTAAAAAGGTCAATAGTGGACAACATAAAACTGTCAATTTACAACGAAATTAACTAACCCTTAATTTTTTAGGGATTATTTTGATAGATGTATTAAATATTATATTTTCTAAAATTTCTGTACAATACAAAATTACTTCGATTGGATGCGTTATATATCACTGGAAAGCTTATATCTATATCTTACCAAGACTTATTCCCTAAACACGAAATAAAGTCGAGGAAAAAATCTAAATTCAAGCATAAATATCTTTTGTAAATGTAAGAGTTAGGTGAGTTAGCTTATTATTTATCTTGTCAAGCACTTTACAAAATTATAAAAATCTTTTAAATCTGACTTTGTTTGTAGAAGTTACTATTTGTTGAAACTTTTACATTCTCGAGGTAGTCAAATTTGACATCTTGTAGCTTATATCGTATTATCGCAAGGTGGCTACAAGATGAGTTTTTTAAAAGATTAAGTTCTGCTTGGCAACTCTTCCATTCGTTTCAATTCGATGCAACTAGTAGTTTAGGAGATACAGATTTGTTACCAAAAGGTCTGTATTACTCTCCTGCTTTTATATTATACACAATAATTTATTTTCAATAATGATAACTATAAATGAATATCAAAACAATTTTTTTAATGTTGAACAAATTTGTTAAATAATTGTTATCCCACAAATCATTAAACATTTCTTTCAGTGTTTTTTGAAAATCATGTGATAGCACAACCTTACTGTTAGTAAGCTCAAACGAGACTGATTTTGTTAATCTGGAAGAGTATATCGGTGTGAAAAACCATGATAAAATTAGTTTAACAAGGTGTATGCATAAAGGCAACAACTACAACAATGCAATAATAACAGCCTTTTTTTTCGTTGGAAATGAGACTGAAACGTCAAACAAAAGAAAAGAAAAAAAGTGCAAATTGTAAATAATGATTGCTGAAATTGAAAAATAATCAAAATTATTTGTATTTTATTGTTTTTTGGGACAATAAGATATGTTACATCTCCATCGTATACTTTTTTCGTTTTTTGCGTTTTTCTTTATTAATATTAGAAAATTTACCACCGAAAATATTTGCTTTTGATTGTAAACAAACCAACACATGCAAACGTAAAAAAATTTTGACATTTGAAAAATAATCAGCTGATCTTACAATTTCACCTTGTACTCATTCCACCATGTGAAAAACTAAGAGAACGTTCTCACATGTGCTTCAGTTTGGAGGACACTGTTAAATAATGTTTTGTAAAACCGTGCTTGTACTTATGAGCCCAAACACAAGCAAGCGGTGGCGGATGTTGTTTTTAGCTTTAAGAGAAAAATACTAATTAAAGAGCCGAAACACAACCAAACGGATTTCAATGTTGTTTTCCGCTCTAAGAGAGAAATGCAAATTAAATGAAGACGGCGTCCAGCAGCGGATTTCATATACATTTTGTTTTTGTTTCTTTATATTTTTTGTGTTTGGCAACAACAAAACTACATATATAAAAAAATATTTATCTTCCTCTCTTAAATTCCACACATAAAAAAAATAAGACATACCTATCTATCTCCTTCTTTCTTATATAAATTTAATGTGAACTTATGTGATTCATTTTGCAACAACGACAACACTGACAGAGAGGAAGAGTGAGAAAATGAGAGCTTTTGAGAATCCGTTGTGAAATTAAAATAGATTTTAATTTCCAACGCATTCCGCTGTGTTGCTTTAGTTGCCAAATCTTCATATAAAAAAAATAATCCGCTAGGTTTTGTTTGGGCTCAAATGAAGACGGCGACGAGGAGCGGTTTTCACATACATTTTCTTTTTGTTTCTTTATATTTTTTGCATATGACAACAACAAAACTACATGTATAAAAAATGTTTTTCTTCATATCTTAAACTCCATACATAAGAAATATAAAGCAAATCTTTATCTTTTCTTCTTATATAAATTTAATGTAAACCTATGTGATTAATTTTGCAACAACGGCAACACCGACAGAGAGGGAGAGTGAGAAAGTGAAGGCTTTTGAGAAAAAATGTAAAAATAAAATAGATTTTAATTTTCAGCGGATTCCGCTGTGTTGTTTTAGTTGCCAAATCTTCATATAAAAAAAATCCGCTTGCTTGTGTTTGAGCTCTAAAGGAAATAAACACTCGACAGTTTTATTTTGAATTGTAAAAATAGTTTTGTTTTCTCATAAGTTGTCGGAATGCTATAGACATTTATTAAACTACAACTTAAACAGAACAGAAAAAGGAAAAAAGAAACATTTTAGTTCTGTTAAGTTTGTGAATCGTTATAACATCAATCGAGGATTACCGGTACGTTATATTAGACTTTATACAGCAAACAAAAGCAGAAATTGAACTGGGATTTTGGGAGTCAACACAAGTAACGAAGCAAATTTTCTTTGCGCTAAATCCATGAACAAATAAATGAAACGATAAAAAATATGTACATATGTATGAGTGTATATGTATAAACATATATTTATACGAAATACAGCTAAGTAAATATAAGTATAAAAAGGAAACTAGAAAATTGCAAGAATTATGTTTCAGTATCAATGACATCATTTTACTTATATAAAAATACAAAAAAGTCAAAATCACAACTATAAAGAGCACAGACATAAACGTATGTATATTAACCCAAGAATACTAACGATATTTTTTATACGTTAATACTAACGATACATAATTTTTACGTATACATGGATAAACCTCTAAAACTGTTTATTTGTTGTTGCTATGTCAGCTAAGCACCTTTTTATTACTTATTTGTCTTCCAAAAAGCTTAATGTGAAAAAAAAAAGAAAAAAACAAATAAGAATAAACTACTAAAAAATCCTTTAAATTATACCAGGATTTTATTTATAAAAATTCATCATAAACTATTATCTGGCGTTCACGAGAGACTTGATATGCTTATTAAACATGACAATATGTTTCATCCTTTTGGTTTTTGCATAATAGATAAATTTTCATCACATTCCTTTCTGTGGAAATTTCTTGGTATAACTATTATCTCTCCAGCTCATAAATTGTTTATACTTTTACATTTATTTCATTGAAAAGTTAGAATTGATTACTGTATCTCCCAAATTAAGATTATCCGGCGAATATTTCAACATTTCAAATCATATTTTCAATTTTATATTCGAAATTTATACTGCTATTACTAACGATACGTAAAATTTACGTATAAAATTTATACCCTTAATACTAACAATACGTAAATTTTACGTAGTAACTTTTTTTGTATTTGCATTTAGAACATGTAAACGTCTAAAAATTTATTATTTTATTTTTAATATTATTTTATTTTTAATATAATTGTATACGTAAAACTTACGTACATTAGTATTCTAGGGTTAACATTTCTCAGTTATATTTATTTTATTGTGTAAGAAAATAGAACTTACAAACTTTATCATTATGTTATTACATCGAAGAATTGGTTGTTGGCTTCATAAATAGAACTCAACATTTTTCCAAATACACTTGTAAATTTTTAGTCATATTTTTACTATCGAAACAAATAGTTAAGATAGTAAAAATATCTAGTATAGTATCTTCTACATCATCTAATTTAAAAAAATAGGTATCAAAAATAATGCAATTTAAAAATCACAGACAGAGAAATATACTATATAAAAAGAATTTCTCAATAAAAATAGCTAAGAATAACAATATCTTTTGTTTTAATCGAAATGGTTAAATTAATTATATTAGTTAATTCTCACAGGTTTCGCTTTGTGCATGTGGTAGAGAACATCAGTGAATTTGATTGTATGACTGGTTGATGGGCAAAATTTGTATGATGATTTCATTTTTTTACAACAGGGATTTAAGTAGCGCAATCAGAAACTAGGAATTATGTATTTCTATATTTTAACTAAATACTTGCTGATGTTGCATACATTTTGTATTTTCATTTTTTGGTTTCATTTGCTTTCATTTTAGGTTTATTTTGTGTTTTCACAACAACCATCGAAACCATCATCATGCAAACATAGAAAGATATGTATGTATGTACGTACAGGACAACAGCATCCGTTGGTAACAACACTAGCAACATGGGTATTGGTAGTTCAGTTTTATCGGAAGTACCAAACCTCTGAAGCGGAAATAGAAAATTGTGTTATAATACAAAATGTATTCACGGTTTTTATGATTTTTTGTATTTTATTTTAATTTTTTTTCTTTTGTAACTATTTAGGCGTGTTCCATAGAGTTGATTCAAAATTTCAACTTGCAAAAGCGTAAAGATTAAATAAGTTTACAAGTACTACATATCCAACTGCCCTAGTACTTTTTTGATATTCATTTCAATTTTTCATTCTTTAAATTTGGGTCAATGAGGCATAATAGTGAATTTTAGTGAGTGAAGAATTTTATTTGCCAAAAGTATAACTTTTTGTGACCTCATACAAAAGGCGCTGGCAAAGTGTATGGGAGAGAAAGGACGCAAAAATAAATAAAATAAAGTATTTTATTAGTCATAAAAGTAATGTCATTAAGAGTTAAAAAAAAAAAAAAAAATAGAAAAAAATAAGTAATGAAACGTCATTTAATCAACGCCACAATTATTCTCAAAAAGTATGGCAGTAAATAAAATATGCTAAATAAAACCCAAAGTCAACCGTAGATAATCCCATGGTCCTATTATAATCATGGACCATTGATTTTCAATAATGTTAATTTTAATATTATTCTTTTTTTTTTATCAATAAAATAGCCAAAGTAATACATGCATATGTATAAGCACAATAATATGTAAGAGTGATTGTGTTGTCGGAATTCTTTTAAATTAGCAAAATTTTAAAACTTACAATTGTTTATCATTGTGAAATGTTAAGCAATTTTAATTCATTCAAATACATACATACATACGTCCATACATACATACATACATACATACATACATACATACATAAATACATACATACATACATACATACATACATACATACATACATACATACATACATACATACATACATACATACATACATACATACATACATACATACATACATACATACATACATACATACATACATACATACATACATACATACATACATACATACATACATACATACATACATACATACATACATACATACATACATACATACATACATACATACATACATACATACATACATACATGCATACATACATACATACATACATACAAACAAAAACATTTTTTATACGTCAGGCAAAAATTGGCAGGAATTGATTTCGAAAAAAAGAAAATCAAATTATATTTTACCAAAAACTATTTTTTTTTATTAATAGTATATTCGACTACGATTTCAACCACAAAACATTCGGATGCACCAGCATGTGAATTTACTCATATACAAATATATGTTTATCTCTTTTCCTTCAGCTACTTCTCTTTCCTCTATTTATGTGTAGTTGTAAGTTTGTGTGAGTTTAAATGTGTATGAAGTTAATATATTTAGAGAGATGGATGATTTTTCTGTAAACTTCCGGTCAAACAAATTTTCAACTTCCATCAACTTTAAATAATGGCAAACATGTACACGAGGTCAAACAGTTACAAATGTTGATAAAACTTTTAACAGTTTGTTTTAATTTGAAGCATTAAATAAATTGGCAGCCACCAACACAAACAAGCCTTCCTTATTCTTGTCTATTTAGTTATGTTTTCATGTCTACATCTATGTCTATGTATATTTGTGTATGAGACATTTCCCAGTAGTTTATTTGGTAGCAAATAAATTAGACAATAAGATTCATTGGTATATAGCTACCTTTTGCACATCCATCAGTCACCAATGATTACAATGACACTTAAATGACCCTATGGTAAGCGGGAAAAAGGCGAAAATAAGATAACGTGTAGGTGATCTTGCAATATTGTCCTGATAATAAAAAACAGTTTGTTAAAAAAATTCGGACAAAAAAACTTATTATTTATTTTTTTAATATTTTTATATACAGTTTAAAATATTAAAATAATATAACTGAAATATTCTAGGAATAAAGATACTTTATTTTATGTCTTTTTTTCACTAAAATAGGAAAAACGTGAACTTTTAACGATCGCGAAAAATAAATACAGCGATAGCTCCCATAGGCGGACAGCGCTCCTAACGCTGATTTTGCCCGTTATCGGGAGATGTCCGTCTATGGTACATAATATTTTTTTTTTAAAGGGGTAATTTAGTACTGTATCTTTTTATGTCAACATTAAAGATTGCTTGTAATATATTAACTTATCGTCAACTAAAAATGCAAAAGGCAGTAACCACTAAAAAATCAAATGTATGTTTTATTTACTGGATTTTAATGTACTGAACCAAACTACATTTATACAAAAAATTTCATGTTCACATCTTCAAAAATTACATCAATATTGACAAAAGTCAAAAGATCGTAACATTAGCTTCATAAACGAAACTGTCATAAAATTTGTTTCATTTAATAAAAATTTTATTTGAAAAGTGTTTTATGATTTATCTATTTTTGCACTAAGTTAAAGTTTGAAAAGTTTTTCTTAATAGCTCAATTTATTTTTTCTTTTGCTTCTGCGGCAAACGACGTTTTGCATTTTCATTTAGACATTATTTGCAATAAATTATGATTTCATGAAATTTATTACATATGTTGTCATTTAAAAAGAACAGGATTAACTTGGGAAAATGATATTCGTGGCCTGGTCTCGATCCTTAGCAAGACCTAACTACATTCTTTTATATGACTTATAACCAGGGCAAGTTTAAATATGCACAAAAAAAAATTAAAATATGCGCTTGAAAAAGCACGAAAAAATAGTATAATATGTACAGAAATAAATAAATCGATTTTTATAAAAATATAACCACTTCTATTTTAAATTCCATATTTGACGCGTTCGAATTTTTTTTCTTTACAATATTTACAATGTACTCAAAATACTCACAAAAAAATTTTTTGAAATCATTTGACTGAACTCCAAAAAATCACAAAAAAAATTGTGTTTTTGTTAAGAAAACTAACTTTTGTATCCATTATATACAAATTTATGCAAAGATTTAAAAAACAAACATTTTTGTAAAATTCTTTTGAAATATGCAAATGCTTACTTTCCAAGCGAAAAGCTTAAAAAACTTGCCCTGCTTATAACAATGTTGCTCTGCTTTCTGTGCAGAATTTCTATGCCCTTTGTTCAAAAAAGTTGTCAAGATTTGTAAGAATCTGTCGCCATTATGTTCTATGGACCCATCATTGAGACTGTCTTCAGGACATAGATAACTGGGCCAGCTTCTGTTTTTAGTCAAAGTAAAATTAAAAAACTAGATTATGCTCAAAACCAGCAAAAAGTTAAATAAAAAACGAATAATAAACTATTAAACTTCAACAAATTTAAGAACCCAGCAAAAAAAGAACTGAAAAAGTCATGATTTTAGCATTGTGTTGTCATTGGAAGGAAGTACTTAGTGGTGAAAAAGAGCTGCAGAAGTTTTTTTAACCTATGGTTTTCATTGGTAGGATGTTCTTCTTTTATAGTTCTTGTTCATTTTTTTAAAGTACTTCCCTTAAAACTATGTTTATAAAATCTTTTAACAAAAATTCCGCTTTAGCCTTATTAAAAGGTAATAAAAATTTGTAAAATTTTAATTTTGTTAGAAATTATTACCATTTTTTCCCGCTAAAAATTAATTTATTTTCACTTTTTTGGAAGTAATTATTAAGAATTTCCAAAAAAAGTTTAAAATATGCACTTTGTTCCACTTTTGAAGTTGCGAAAATGTTATTTTTTTGGAAGAACTTCATCGTTTTTTGCTGGGTAAAGATGAAATATGAATGCAAACACGGACAAAAATGAAAATAAAAAACATCTTATTATACAGTGGAACACGGTTATAACGAACATCGGTTATAACGAACTATGGCTATAGCGAACACTTTTCTTCGGTACCATTGATTTTACCAACATTTTCCATACAAATAACTACGTTTATAACGAACACGGTTATAGAGAACTTTTTTTATAACGAAAACATTTTTATGGTCCCAAGAAGATTTTTTCATACAAAAAACTATCCAGCAAAAAATACTGCTTACCCAGAAGCAGTTTTATAAAGGAGACGATCTTACGGAATCACTTACCAAAGCGCATTAATAATGCATGATTTTTGTTCGAGAGGAGCCGCTTAGAAGCAATAATTTCTGCTTCCAACAATCGGTTATTTAATATTTTTTCTAATTCCATGAAATCAGCGCAAATAAGAAGCGCATTTTCTTTAGCACATAAAAATTGTTTCATCATGCCTTACAAAATGAATTCGTAAGTACATTCAAAATGCAATGTAATTATGCATTATCAATTACACAAGATTCATGCATCTCTTTTCACATTACTCAAAAGCTCTTAATAATATATTATTTCATGCAATAAAACACGCATTTTTTTTAGAAATTCATTTTTTCTTTTTCTATTTATAAAAAAATTAAATATTTTAAATAAAGTTAATTAATTTTTTTTATAAAATAACTTAGAAAGTTAAATGACTTTAATATATGAAGTTTTTAAATTCAATTGCAATATAATTATATTAAATGATATTTTTATGTATTTGTTCTACATAAAACTTAATTAATATAATATATTTCTACATTGTTTATAAAATGCTCATTTTCCTTTCATTTAAGACATTCGTCCTTGTATAATATATTTTTTACCAAACGTACGCTAACTTTTAGTTCTCTTAAAAAGCCATCTTTTGATAACAGTTTATCCTTATAAACAGCTTCTATAAATAATTATTGAAGATTGCATATCAATAATCAATAAAAAAGGTTTAACTAATTATACTTACTGAAAATTTAGTTCAAACCCTTGGGAAATCCAACAGCCTCTTTTCCTCTTTTCACCATCAACGTCGACTAAAAGCTCTTTGTCAAAAATTGAAGACACCTTCTTCCGTATACCTGCTTTTCCCACAAAATTTTTTGTTGTGGCTATCTAAAATTGAAAGAACGCATATCAAGAAGTAAAGTATGAAACTAATTGAAGTTTGATTTTTAACCATTGTATCCTTCGTTTCCTCTGAAATATCATCTTCCAGTTCGGCTTCTTTTTTTTATAGGAAACTTATCCAAATACTTTGTGATTTTTATCCCAGAGCTCCATGTTGACTTTATCATTGCATTTATCTCCGATAAAGGGTCGACAATAACTTGACTTTAGGTTAGGTTAGGTTAGGTTGCACAGGCTGTCTCACTATCAGAAGGAGACTCACTTGGGTCCTTAGTTCCCTTTGTGTTGCCTGAAAAGAATTAAAAGAATTAAGAGATAGTAGAGAAGGAGAAAGAAAGGAAAAGAAAGAAAAAGAAAAAGAAGAAAACATCGTCAGAAACAGAGCGAGCAGGTATAGAATGAAGTGTCCTATGCATTTATCTTGTGAACCAATTTGATCCCCTGATAAACAGATCTAGCCTATGCAGAGCCATATTCGATAGGTCCCTAAGATCGTTAAAACGCGACCTACCCAATGCGCGTTGCCTAATGTCATGCAGGGCGGGGCAACCGCATAGAAAATGAGCTATAGTCTCCTCTTCCTCTAAATCATGACAACTTCTACAGTAGTCATTGTAAGTAAGTCCCAATCGACTCGCATGCCTACCGAACCTACAGTGGCCTGTCAGCAACTCGATCATACTTCTGAGCCGCTCTCTGTTTAGACTCAGTAGGAACAGAGTCCTCTTATGGTCCAGATTTGGCCATAAAATTCTAGAGACTGAGCAGGCATTTTCCTGTGACCACAGTACCTGAGCCCTATCCAGAAACACTCGCTTCACATGAAGCTTACAGAACGACAGGGGGACTCCACAAAGACGATCAATATGATCATCATCCATCATCGACCCCCTTTTCGCCAGAGAATCAGCAACAATATTGCCTCTAAGTACCCCATGTCCTTTCACCCAAATGAGTGTTAAATTTGAATGTCTCGCCATCCCATTCAGAGATGCCCGGCATTCATGGACGAGTGTCGACGTGGAGTAGACACCGATCAGGGATTTAATAGCAGGTTGGCTATCAGTAACAATACGAATATTCCTATCAGAAATCCTGTAATACCTAAGCCAGTTCGTTGCCCTTTTAATAGCCGAGAGTTCAGCCTGAAGAATGCTGCAACCGTCAGGAAGCCTAAAGGATACACTGGTATTTGTTTCCTCGATGAAGAAACCACCGCCTACTTGGTTCCCATTTTTAGAACCGTCAGTATAGATCCACATACAGTTGGGATCAAGGTCCAAGTCAGCATTCCCTTGAAATATCACTCCGAATTTTCTGTCGAAGAAAGGAGTTGGGATGCAATAATCTATATGGTCTGGAAGATCATCAATGATCCGAAGGATACTGGAGTGACCATAAGTTCTCTCCCTCCAGTCTCCTGCTGCGCTCAATCTAATTGCGGTGTTGATCGCAGTTTGCTTCACCAACAAGTTTGCTGGTAGCCAATTGAGCATTGCAAATAGTGCCTTGGTAGGAGTTGATCTCATGGCACCAGTCACGAGAACAGCAGAGGTTCTCATAACCTTATTAATGACATAACAAAGTGACATCTTGTCCAGCGCTTTCCACCAGACAGATGCCCCATATAACATTATCGGTTTCACGACTGTCTCATAGAGCCAGCTCACTTGGGATGGGTTCATACCCCATTTCAAACCAATGGCCTTCTTACACACGTAGATGGCCATTAAGGCTTTAGAGGCTCTCGCCCGAACATTCAGGTTCCAGGATAGCTTCCTATCCAGAATTAAGCCTAGATACTTAGCACTGTCAGAGAGTGCCAGACTAACTCCATTTAGTTTAGGAAGAGAGAAAGGAGGGATCTTATATTTCCCCGAAAAAAGGACGAGTTCAGTCTTACTCGGGTTGACACCCAGACCGTTCCTATTGCTCCAGGTACTCAGTACATTTAGAGCATTCTCAAGCCTTTGCGAAAGTGTGTTCAGGTCTATCCCCGATACCGCTACGGCCACATCATCAGCATAAGCAATTGTCCTATAGCCCAATGAATCCAGTCTCATAAGAAGACTGTTTATAGTAAGGTTCCACAACAACGGTGATAAAACTCCACCTTGTGGAGTGCCCCTACATGCAAATTTGGATATACTTGATACTCCTAGAGTAGATACAATGATCCTATGTTTAAGAAGATTGTTCACGAATCCTATGATATCATCCTCCAGTCCCAGCTTTTTCAGGGCTGAGACAATTGAGTCTGGTTCAACGTTATTAAAGGCGCCCTCAATATCAAGAAAGGCCACTAGCGCATAATTCCTAAACTCGAGAGATCTTTCAATGAATCCCACAAGCGTGTGCATAGCCGTCTCAACGGATTTACCCCTAGTGTAAGCATGTTGAGAGGGAGATAGGAGAGTGCGATCCACTTTTAATCTAACGTGGATATCTATTACCCTCTCCAGGGTTTTCAGCAAGAAGGATGTAAGACTTATAGGTCTAAAATCCTTCGCTTTAACATGAGAGGACTTACCTCCCTTAGGAATAAAAACAACCTTACATTCGGTCCACAATTTCGGCACATATGTAAGTGATAAGCAGGCATCAAAAATACTAATTAGCCAAGGTATGACCCGATCTGCGTTTCGTTGCAGATCGGCAGGTATAACTTCATCCGGACCAGGTGATTTGTATGGTTCGAAGCTATTTATTGCCCAACTGATCCTGTCATGGTCAATAGGGACCGAAACGGCACCTCTAGTACAAGCACACAAGGTGTGACTAGCTTCATTGACACTACGACAGCCAGGGAAGTGGGCTTCAAGGAGAACCTCAAGAGTCTCTTGACTACTCGTTGTCCATTCACCGTTTGCTTTTTGCAAAAAGCTAGGAACGGCAGAAGTCTTGGACAGGATTTTCCGCAATCTACTTGTCTCAGAGGAGCCTTCGACGCCGCTACAAAAGTTCCTCCATGACTCGCGTTTGGAATTCCTGACCTGATTTTTAAACCTATTCAATGAGGATTTATAAGAAGTCCAGTTACCCGTTCTCTTTGCCTCATTGAAAAGCCTACGACAGTTCCTACGTGTTTCTGCAATATCAGGGTCCCACCAAGGGGGCCTATTTCTACACTTACGATCCCTGATCCTACACGATCGCTTCGTCGCTATGTTAAGTGCACTAGTTAGCATATTAACAGCCCTATCAATATCATCAGGACCCCCCAAACGTGGCGGGTCTGAGAGAAAACTTGACTTTGGTTTCTTAAAAAAACAAAATAAATAAGTTTATATATATGTATGTATATTTGTATTAAATATTTTATTTTAATTACCTTTTAAAGAGTTGTCTTCAGTTTTTATTTCTTCAACAACAGAATTTGGTTGAACAGACTCGGCAGATGATGTGGAATCTCATAATAATATTAATTTATTTTTTTTCTTATGTTATTTTTCTAATCAATTTATTTTTTTAGTATTTCTTAATTATGAAATTAACAAACAAACGAACATTTGTATATACACATATAAATATGTTGACAAACAAACCTGTTTATACAGTTATTTTTTGCTTAACACTTTGTTGTTATTTTTTTTTTTCACTTTCTTTATTACGCACTTGTTAATCACTTTAAAATCAAACACCAACTAAATTGAGTATTTTCTTATTCTATTTAACAACTCAAACTTTGTTTCAAAATTCTCCCATCTTCATAAAAAAACATAATAGTAAAAAGAAAAAATATTCCTGCCTTATTTTAGTGCATCACAGAAGCTATAAAGATTTAATTTTGCACTAATTTTTGTTGTTATTGATATTGCAATAACATATTTTTAAAGTTTTTGTAAAGTTTGCATTACTTTACTGCTTCTTTGAAGCAATAATGAAATCAAACGTTTTTTTTTATTGGTTTTATTCTCATTTTTAATTGTCATTATTTACCCCCTCTCTCGTTTATATAGAAACAGTGTTTCCATATTTTTATAAAAAAATTTTAAGTAAATGTTTTTATTTTTTCATAATTAAAAAATTGAGACTTCAATTTAATTGGACTTATTTTAATATTATGTGTAGTGATTTATTATGCAATCGTTTTTTTTTTTCTATAAAAATATACATATATTTATATAAGAAAATTTTAATATGAAATTAAAAGGACTGCTTAGTTTACTGCTGGCAACACTGGTACGAATAATAGTTTTAGTTTGTGTTTTGTCATGCCAATCTAATAAAAAATGCCTTATTTTACTGCTTCTGAGCGAGAAATTTAATGAAGTTTTTGTGCTTCTGTATAAATGTTCCAAAATAGCATACCAGTATCCTAAATTATTATAAAGTCGTTCCCTTACACTAACGCATTTCGGAAGCATTTTGTGACAAGTAAGCAATATATTGCTTCCTCCGGCTTTTACTGCTTCGAAATCTCAAATATTTTTTGCTGGGTATGTTTATAACGAACTACCACAAATGCTAGTTTTTCAAAATGTTTCAGAAATTTAAAAGCTAACAGAAATAACTTTTATTTATTTTCATATAAATTATTGAATAAATGGAAATAATTTTAATTAATTTTAATTTTAATTATCGGCAAATAAAAGATGAATTTTACAATTATAGTTGCTGATGTTTTTAACATAACATACATTTATCGAAAATAGCTAATACCAAAACTGAAATTATTTGAGGATTAAACACTAAATATTAAAATTTTAGTGTTTTAGTTTATTATATATTTATTACAGAAGATAACATTGAATTAGTAAAAAAATATAATTAATCTCAATTTGACATTTGTGAAATGAATCATGAATGCCAAAAATATGATTACTGATAATTAATTAATAATATTTAATAATCATAAATACCGTAAATTTTTAATGGAAAGAAATACGCTTTAATTCCAAATATTAGTATTGTAATGAAATACATATATATTTTTTTTTTTTTAATTTTACGGATATAACGAACTACGTTTATAACGAACTAAATTTGACGGTCCCTTCGAGTTCGTTATAACCGTGTTCGACTGTACAATATTCGGTACATTTCTTTTACCGTTTACGATTTTTGTCCGCCTACGAGAGATGTTTTCTCTAAAAACAGGTGTCCGCGTCCGCCCAAGGAAGCGTCCGCCTAGCGCAGATCACTTTATTCTAAAAATGCCACCTAAACCATGGGACCTAAAAAATTGTCCGCCTACCGGAGATGTCCGCCTACCGGAGATATCCGCCTATGGGAGCTGTCCGTTAAGGGAGCTTTTACTGTATACCCTTCCTTTATTACATTCAATCCTCTACAAGACCTTGCTATGGTTTTTGGATATTTGAAAAAATTGCAAAAATTGAATGCCTTAAAGTGACTAGTCAAGTATTTAAGTAACTAGCGCTTTAATGTTGTCATTTCAGTAACTAATTCGGGACACCCACTAAGTATCTGCTAGATTTATACAAGAAAACACATACAATTTGACGGTTTTTCAGCGTACTATAATTGAAATTAAAACAGAACGAATTAAATAAAAAATGAGAATATAAAAACACAGAAAAAATTAAAAAATTTATAAATTTCAATATATTTTTTTTAAAAATAAGCATGCTTTTTCCTTGTCTTGCTTAGGAGAATTCAAAAATGTAAAAATATTTAAAATTGGTTAATATTTGTGAAAGTTATACGCCCCGATATGTTTTTCACTCTCGAGGTAGTCAACTTTGGCCCATTGTAGCCCGTGCTGCAGCTACAGATTCCATCTAACAATATTCTGAAAGAATAACTCCTGCTCTATCCATATTCCAAGTTTCATTTAAATAGGTTTAGTGGTTTCAAAGTTCCAGACTTATTACTATTTATTTTGATTTTTTTAAATAATTTTTATATTAAAAAATTCCAAAAGTCAGCAAATTTTGCTGTTTGTTTTACAATCAAAAGATTAAGAGCTTGTACATAGAGCAAAAATTTTGCTATTAAATACTCTGCTTTGTAACTAAGTGTTAAAAAACCGTTATCTACACATAATTATCTATCAAATAAGATATACAAAGACCATTAATGTCCACCAATAAAGGCCAACTTTTTCCCATGTAAAAGCACCCTTCAAACTTCAAGTGCGTTGCGGCACGGGTTAACGATATCCGATTTAACTAATAATTACGGTCAAAATTCGACAGTTGGTGCAGTTTAGTGTACATACATACATACATACATACATACATACATACATACATACATACATACATACATACATACATACATACATACATACATACATACATACATACATACATACATACATACATACATACATACATACATACATACATACATACATACATACATACATACATACATACATACATACATACATACATACATACATACATACATACATACATACATACATACATACATACATACATACATACATACATACATACATACATACATACATACATACATACATACATACATACATACATACATACATACATACATACATACATACATACATACATACATACATACATACATACATACATACATACATACATACATACATACATACATACATACATACATACATACATACATACATACATACATACATACATACATACATACATACATACATACATACATACATACATACATACATACATACATACATACATACATATATACATACATACATACATATATACATACATACATACATACATACATACATACATACATACATACATACATACATACATACATACATACATACATACATACATACATACATACATACATACATACATACATACATACATACATACATACATACATACATACATACATACATACATACATACATACATACATACATACATACATACATACATACATACATACATACATACACAGAGTTTCATTGTGACAACCTAATTTTTTGCCAATTGAATTTGGTTGGTTGTGTGTACTATCCCAAAATTCGATTGGGATATTTGTATTTTATGACAGACACATCTAAATAATTCGTTTGTTATATTTTCAAAATAAGTATACATAGTATGGTATAATAGCATACTTTTAGGCTTATGCACTTAACCTTTATTTTTACAACCAAAATTTATACGTATCCTTACAACCAACATACCTGGGTATGTCACACATTTTTTATGCAATATTTAACACTTTAATGTTTCAAGTGTTTTTACGGTAGAAAGAAAAACTCGTGGCATTTGATGATAATATTTTCCTGTAAGGAATTTTGTAATTTAAAATTTTTATTATCATTTGCTAAAAATATATACCTAAAAATATAAGATAATTTTTTAAAACCTTTGAGTTTTTCCCATTCAAATAAAATCAGGCTTCCACATCATTCGAAAGTACATATAACGATTTTATTTGTTCCATGTGCATTCAAATTACAAATTGGGTTTCCAATTCATTTGTTGATATTTGCAAAGTATCTGCAGATTTTACTCATTTAAATTATTCCTATATGATGTGTTTACACTTTTTTAAGTGTTTTTATGATAGAATTTTTAGGTTTTTTAAAAATTTATGATTATTTGCTAATTTTTATATAACCTAATCTTGGCTGAGTGTTACTAAAAATACAAAAAGAAAGATCTAAAAGAAGGTTTAAGTACCTTTTCCCATTCAAATATAATCGGGCTTTCCCATAATTCGAAACCTTAAAATTCTAAATTAGGTCTGCAATTCATTCATTGACCTTTGTTAAGTACCTGCAGATTTCACTCATTCAAATTATTCCTATATGAAATTTTTTAGGATTGTAAATTTTTATGATTATCTGCTAATTATAATATAACCGTTTTTACCTAATGCAAGCACAGCATTTTTATTATCATTCAGACTAAAAAGATATTTATCATTGATTTTTAAACTGGTACTTTTGAGATGCACCTGTTGTTGGTTTTCCTATCATTTGAAACTAAAACAGTGCTGAAGACAAAGAAGTACATAAGTCGAATGCTGGAGAAACTCATGAATACCGAAAGTGAGGATGAGCAAAAACATTAATCAATGGATAAAAGTGCTGAAAATTGTTTTATGTACAAATGTAGACGATCCTACATCCCTGTAGATGCACTTGAAGCATCAATGAACACATATACTGGAAGAGATGGTACCTTCAGGAGAACGAGAAATAAAACAAACATTTATGTTTTACTCTGTTTCGCGCAAGTGGGCGTAACGTGGTATGTGATAACTTTTTCACGAGCAACAATTTGGCCTCCACTTTGTTTCTGGACTACAATTTGTCAATTTTGGGAACCGACAACAAAAGGAGAACATTTGTATCACCTCAGTTTTCTAATCCAAGTGGAAGATTAGCGGAGACATCAATTCAAAATCGCAAAATTTACAAATTATTTTTACTCTAGAATTAGAATCGAAAGCATGTTGGGAGGTAAGATAAAGGAGTGAACATTTTTTATCCGAAGCCAAAATTTTCGAAACATAAGTGGAAGAACAAAACATAAAGGTAATTGTTTTATATGTTCTAGAAGAAGACCAACACGAAAGTCATACAGGAAATGCCAAAACCAGTATGTGCTAAACATTCAGAAGATATTACGGAATATAAGCACTGCGCAGTTTAACATATAATTTTTGTTAAATTTATTATAAGCTAATTTATCTAATATTCATAAAATATAAAACAAATTAACAAAGTAAATATTTTACTTGTATTCTAAACACCAATTTACAAAAATTCTTATATACATACCCAGGTATGCTGAATGTAATAAACGTAAGGGGTTTCTTCACAAAAGCACTTATAACTTTGGCCATAAAAACTTTTTTAACTTTTTTCTTCAGAATATCATAGCTAATAATATTATTGACAAATACCTAATTTTTCAAGTTAATATGATACCAAAGCTCAGCTAATTTAAAAATGAAAAACATATTCGGGTATGTGGTTGTCAACATAAGGGTTAAAAACATGTTTACACTTTTTTACTTCAAATATTTTTATTATAATTGAAATGTAAGTAATGGCACTACATATGTTTTCTATAAAATTAACAGTGAATTTCATTATTTATCTAAAGTTCGGACCATCCTCCTTTCATTATTCGGCTAAGTTTTTTCTGACAAATGAAAATAAACGAACCAACCTAATGTTTATATCTGTAGAGGGGAAATTAAAACGAGAAAGAAAAGCATAGTCGGTCAAGCCCGACCATATGATACCCTACACCATTGTGTATGTACATCAAAATTTGGGAAAAGGGTTTTATGGGACCTGTGGCAAATTGTGAACCGATACATGCATTAAATGTATTGCATATTTTAATGAAACATACATATGCATTATATTATGTTAATACTAACATTTAAGTATAAGGGTTTCTGTACTATAAGGTGATTCCCGGATGTGGGCCTTATTATGAACCAATTTTCATAAAAATTGGCACTGTAGTTTCTACTTATATAAAACTTATTTGCGTCAAATATTAACTTAATACCAACATATGTGTGAAATATATGCATGTAAAAGTGATTTTCGGAAGAGGGGTTAATATGGGAGCTATGGTCAATTATGGGCCGATCTTCATAAAATTTGACACAAGGATTTATATTTATATAAAACTTACTTTTACCGAATTTAATTAAAGCATCGCAATATTTAAGGCATTTATAGTCGTTAAAACCCTATTCTGGTAGTATATTTGTATGAGGTCTTCCTTGATCTAATAGAAGCTCGTATGCTAAATTTCATTGACTTATCTTTAAAATTTAAAATAAAACTTTTAGTTTGATCAGACGGACGGATGGACATCGTTAAATCGACTCCGGAAGTGATTCTGAGTCAATGGTGGTCTGATGGTTTTTTCTATGCGTTACAAACATCAGCACAAATGCATTATACCCAACCACCTATGGTGGTGTAGGGTATAAAAAGGATAATGAAGTTTATACTCAGCCAATCTAAACTAATTCATACATTATAATTGCACGAAAAATTATACAGCAGCATTGCTTAAATATGGACAGTACCACATAAAACCTTTTATTGTATTTATTATAATAAAATGCTGAAATAGTGTATCAGAACAGGAGCTATGGGCAATTTAGATGTAATAATATCTTTAGAATTTAAAGCTTTTATTTAAAAAAAACTCCTTAGATGAACGAGTAGAGGGAGTATTGAGAATATCATACCTGAAATAGCACAGACATACCATACGAAGCCATGCAAGGTATTGTAAGGTAAAATACTCACAAAATTTATAATTACAATGGATTTTTTTTGCAACATTTCTCATTATCTACAAAGAATATAAGTAGTAGGCAGTGATCGATAGTCATCAAAAATATAAAGTGTTGGTAAATAAATAAGTAGATTATTAATAAGAAAGCAATTACACTTGCATATTTATGCGAAAACAATACAGCGCATACTTACCATTTAATAAAAGCAGCAGAAGTTTAAAATTTAATTATACATAATGTGTATTTTTGAAATTAAATAAAATTTTATTTATTTATTTTTATTATTATTTTTTTTTTTAATTTCAAATTAAATTATTAAGTTTTTCAATTGTCTAATATAAATTTTGTCGGCTGGGATAAACTATTTAAATTTTTATTATTAAATATGACCGAATTTTTATAAAAATTGTTAGGTATTGCAACTGAAAATATGATTAAGTTTAAATTATTAAAAAAAAAAAAAATAATAAAATTTTAATAGCAATATTTCGTTTGGAAGTATGAATCTAATTACGTTATCTTGATCATTTGAACTCAACTAATCTTAAAAAATACAAATTGGTTTATGCAACTAATTTTATTATTACAAGAACTCTAATACAATTATATTAATAATTCTTGTATTATAAACGAAAATATATTGAAGTAATAACATTTAAATATTTATAATACATTTTGTATTTATATAGCAAAATTTTGATATTAGTAAGAATTTTCCAATCAATCTTCATATATTTATCTTCACATATTTAATTTCCGGTTGTGATTTAAACATACTGATTAAACGAGACACTGATTGCTATTTTATTTACATTATACTTGTTAATCTTAAGACAAGTAAAAGCACATAATACGAAATTCATTCAAATGTTATTATTCTTGGTTCAGCTTAAGGTTGTAATGTACCAGTACGAATGTACTTTAACTGATGATAAAACACATCAAAGTTTGTTTGCTTTGTAAAGTGAAATTCAGAAGCAATTAGGAAAAAGATAGAAAGAAGTCTAAGCAAGCCTAGTATCGCTAGCGATCAGTCGGAGG
This sequence comes from Protophormia terraenovae, assembly GCA_951394005.1. Lineage (NCBI taxonomy): Eukaryota > Metazoa > Arthropoda > Insecta > Diptera > Calliphoridae > Protophormia > Protophormia terraenovae. The sequence goes on from OX596077.1 coordinate 69,330,868, forward strand.
GGGGGTTCGTGACCTCCTCTTTCTTTAACTCAATATAACTAAAAATTATTTTATAAAGACTCCCTATTTAGTAACTAACAACAGCAAAATAAAATTTAAACTACATAAAGAAATGGAACGCAATAGCGTTAAAAAAAAAAAAAAAAAAAAAAAAACTAAGCCCCTAAAACGCTATTGAATTATATGAATTCAACATGGTTTAGAATTACACTGCCTTAATAAATTCCCTGATGTTAGTGGGAATAGTGCTTCAAAACCCACCCATCCTTGATCTTAGTAGCGCATTGAAATTTTATCTAAGATCCTACACAATAACTCCAATTACTCTAATCAATCAGCGAATTCATTATTAACATCCCTAGAGTAAAGGGAACTAGTCACTTGACAGGTTCTTAGGGCTAGTGAACGGTCCCAGTTCAGGCTCTTTATATGAGAGGAACCTGTCACTTTTACATGGGGTTGTCATTGGAGGTGGCTAATTAGCCCCTTGGGACAGGTCACAGGACTGGTCCCAAAGGACAGGTTCGATAATTGTTTACTTTAAAAAAAATTTTTATTATTATTTTTATTAAATTATGTTTAATATTTTAGTTTATAATTTTTCGTTAATGTCGACACCCCGAATCGAACCCATGTTCATCTAACGTATGTCATGTTTTATACGTGACTAGTTTTGAACCGGTTCTCTTTACTCTAGGGATGTTAAAAATTGACTCTCAACTGTTAAATAGTGAGTGTGTTTGTGTCAACTGGTTCTCAATTGGAACTTTAGTGACGAGTTAGGTGTCAATTGGTACTCAACTGGTGCTGAGGGACCGGTCCATTACTGCAATTGCCACAAATTTCCCGCAGGGATATTTCGCATTTATTAAATTAATTATTTAGAAATTTAAAATTTAGCGTTAATATTTTTATGAAAAAAATTTCATTCTATCAAATTGAATAACTTGAATAATTGAATCACTATTCATAATCAAAAATTTTCAATTATTACCAGTAAAATTATCTTTATATAATACCGAAAAACAAATTTACAACGTTTATCGATACGTTTACGGGTTTTAAATATTGTGCCAAATTATCAACAAAAAGAAAAATTAATGCATAAAGCATAAAAAAATAAGTAAATGGACAAATGACACAAAAATATTGTTGCTTTTAGGTTTTTTTTTTCCTTCTCCTATTTTAGTATGATTTTATTCTTTCTCCTATGTACTTAGAACAATTTATCAATTAAAAATTACGTTTTAATATATTTTTATGTTAATGTGAAATATTGTTGTGTCATTTGTGTACTTGAATAAATTATTATAAGAAATTGAATAATAAAGAAAATTATCTAAAATAATAATTAAAGGAAATAAAAAATAAGTGATCTATAAGTTCGGCATTTAGAATTAAAACTGTGCTTTTAATATTATAAATAAGTCTTCAGTTTGTTATGATTTTCATAAATGTTTTGTAACTAAATGCTGAACTTTTAGATCAGATTCTTTTTGTGTTTTAAAAAAAAAATATGACAAAATTAGTTTAACAAAAAATTATCAATAAATATCTTCAATTTATCAAATTAAAAAAAAAAGATAAAGTAATGAAAAAAATGAAAATGCATGTATAGTGTAAAAAAAAGAGAAAAACAAAACAAATAAATAAGTAGTAACCTTATTGTTGTTATTAAGAGATAATTTTGTGGATGATATTCATTGATAGTTTTTTTGGTGTTTAGAAATTGTAATGAACAAAACGTACGAAAATGTTTCAAAAACAAACCACGTTACAAAATTCCAATTCTAATTGCTTTTGGATATTAAATTGTAGTAAGGGGAAGACTGCGGGAGCCATTTAATTGCTAGCAACAGTCTGTGTGGGGTGGTTCGGTCCTTCCCTATCTAAATTCACGTATCATTACAAGATTTGTTATAGACTCCCTATTTTGTATGTTATCTAAGTACCAGACAGACTAAACTATTTTCTATAATTTTCTTTTACCCCATATCTAGTCATAATGCAAATAATAAGAGATGATGGTGTTAGTCTATTAATTCTAATTAGTATGTATCTCTATAAGGTATTATGAGAGATATGGCCTCATAACCCTCACCTTCCATAGTTTCCTAGGCCGTTTATTAAGGAAACCCCTAACCTAATTTCAATCAAGCACTAAACTATTAAATCCTTATAAAAAAAAACACCCAATTATTTCAATTTAGCATTCCATTATATCATACATTATTTTTATTCAACCCATTAAAAAATTTCTTAATTAATAAATTTTTAATAGACACTATCATAGAAATACTCTATATGGATAAGAAACTGGTATTGAAATTCTTAATATTCAAAATAAATTACAATCAAAATATATAAACCTAATGATTTAATAATACTTCTATCGCACAGTAAGGGTTAATTTAATAATTGTTTATAATATTTATATTTTTGTTTTGTTTTAATTTGGCAAATGACAAAGAAACAAAATTCATAATAAAGCTGATATTTTAAGAGCATTATATCTAAAGAGATTGCACAATTTTAAATGAATTATTTAACATAATAACCAAAATAAATAACATAATGATCACTATGTTAATTTACAGATCTTTAGCTATATGTTAATGAATGTTGTTTCTTTAAAAATGTTAAATGCAAGTGCACAAAAGAAATAATTAATAAAAATTTTTTAAACGACTTACCGCATCATACCGATCCGATGAAGACCTCCAACAGGAATTCGTTGATGGGGTGTAGCTGAATTGGTGATTATGCTTTTTGATGTAAATTATGAACTTGCATTATGTATGTATATTGCCATTATTTAAGTTAGTTAGGTTAATAATAACTAGTTAAATGGATATTTTTAATAATTTAGAATGATGTTATAATTATCATAGGGAAGTGTTAATGATCATTATATTTAATAAATAGTATTATGTAAATAATGATCATTATATAATTGGGTTTTAGTATAAGTACTTATAATATAAAAAAAAAACAAATCTTACTGTTTATAAGCGCAATTTAGTATTCATAATGAATGGATTTGTATAAATATATAATATTAATATATATTTATACAGAATATATAATTTTTATGGTTCTAACCACTTATTATAAAATTGTGGACCATTTTTGAAAACCCTTTCTTTGGAGATTTGATAGTTGTTTCAGTCACTTTTTTGTGCACATCTTCTGTTAAAATCTTCGGTATTTTTGGGACACCTTTTTTGTGCTCTTGAATTCACTTTTCACGAGAGCTCCATATCTCTCCACTGGTCTAAGCTATGGACAATTTTGAAAATTGACCTCTCTTGGTACTAAAACTATGTTATTGATTTGGTACCACTCCAGAGCTTTCTTACCGTAGTGACATGATACCAAATGGGTCCAAAAATATGTGGACACGTTGTGCTTTCTTAAGAAAAGAAAAAGTCTTTTTTGCAAATATTCCTTTATGCATATTTTGGTATTTATAGATCCGAATGTATCAAATGACTTTCCTGTTTTGCCGCAACTGCAAAAAGCTTGTCATACAATGAATTTTGTAAGAAATTTTTGCTGCTTTTGGGTCTTAAACGTCAATTATACAGCTTGAGTATTTTTGTATGAAATTTGGTTTTAAATTCCGAGTCCTATTTTTGGTTTGTCATTTTTTTTTTGCAGAATTCCAGTTTGGAATTTTTTGAACTTTATATGTTATTGTAATGTGCTTGCACCCTTATTTCTTGCTATTTTATTGAAACGTGTCTTTGTGTGTAATTTTTCTATTTAATTTTTTTTATGAACACATTCACTTGTTTTAAAATTAACTTCCCTCTTGGTAGCCCTGGTTAGCGCCATCTATGTTTGAGATCTTTTCACCACCCCAAATTGGGTATCTTTGGGTTGACGTTTACCTTGAGGTTTATTGTCCCATAACATTTGTCCACTTCTTAGGCGAAACTGCTGAATTCATTTGGCGCCAAGCTTGGGAAGCTGTGACGAGGTTTGATGGCAGAAAAAAATGCATTTGTCGGCCATTATATTTTTATTTCCTCAAGTATACAATTCGTCAGTTTATCTGTGAGTTATAATATATAAAAATTTTAAAATTTTTTTGTGGCCAAGTAGACTTAATTTGGTTTGGATAAATTTTATTTTATCAACCTGCCTGAGTAAGACAAAATTAAATATTTTTATAATCTAAATTAGCATTAGTATTTTTGTTTTCAATAGTTAGTTCCTAGTTTACTCAAAGATTGTGGATGCTAAAAGAAATAAACTAATTTCATTTCATAAATATAGCTTTTGTTAGTTATATTTATAGATTTGATTTTATTATTTGCATAAAATATAACCTCCAGTACTTTCGGAGTACATTGCTTAAATTTCATCTTTTTGCCCCCTGGTGCCATCTCTAAAGGGTAATATTTTAATTATTTTATTACTCCTTTATATAAATTCTCATTGTTTGTGTTTAATCTATTTTATTAATCTAGATTTGGCACCTTGTGTATATTATTAAAAGTTGTTAATTCCCCAATCGCTCTTTTGGTCTTTAAGGAAAGAAGAAGCAAACATTTTATTCTCTCTGCACATGTATCAATTACAAAAATTGGTGATCTACATTATTTCTTATGTTTCAGTTTTATTTGTGCTATCGGTCGTGCAAATATTATTGAAGTGCGGGATTAAAAAAAAAAAACTAATCAAAAATACCTATTTTATAAAAAAAATAAGAAAAATCAATTTATTATTAATATTCGTTATATTAAGAAAAATTATACATAAATTTGAAAAGAAAAATTACAGAAAGTGTTAAAACAAAAAAAAAAAATTGTAATTGGGTAAAATAATATAATATAAAGATAAAAAACTTAAATTAGAAAAAAAAAAAAAAAACAAGAAATCCAAAGTGATACAAAAAAAAAAAAAAAAATTAAATTTAAAATATAAGAAAAATTTAATATTAAAATCATAGTTAAAATTTAACAATTTACATAAGAAAATTTGCTTTGTAAAATTTCCAAATTATTATTTTGTGCTAATATAATTATTTTCTATAAAATTGTGAAAATGTAAAAGAACAAAAGTTAACAGTTAACAATTATTAATATTTATCATTGTTTTTTTTTTTTTGAATATTTCTATATGTTGTAAATTAACAAAAGCAAAAGTGATAATCGTATATATATTAAACTATTGTTGTTTTTTGTAAAATTTTAATTGTTGCTTTATACTTTGGCTTCTGTTAATGTTTCTTGTTATTTAAAATTGTTTTGCAACATCATCATAATTAACTTTTTTATAAACATCAGTTTAGAAACATCAAATGTAAGAGAAGAATAATCTTCAGCAACGTCAACGTATACAAAGATCTTTGAATAAGTGAGCGAAGCTGGATAAAGTGAGTCTTTTTATTTTTCTTTCACTTACATTTCTTTTATATTTTATATTATTTTTTCATTTTCTTTTAACTAAAAATTTATTTATCTAGTTTGTTTTGATTATTATTCTTTTGAAAAATTTTTATTATTGATTTATATAATGAGGTGACCAGCTAAAATATATATATATATTTTTTTTTTATTTAAATTATTTTTTTTTATGCATGTAATTCAATTAAATACATATTTCTATATTTTTGCTGGAAACTTTAATTATTATAATTTAAAATTTTTAATTATATCTATAATTATTTGTTCTATTATTTACATCTATATTTAATTTTGTTCATTTTTTTTCTTTTTTATTAATGAAATTTGCTAGTGTTATTTATCATTTATTTGCACAGTTCCTTTAAGTTTTGTTAATAAATTTAATATGTTAGCCTAAATAATTTCTTTGCTGTTTGTTGTGTTTGACCTAGGAAATTTTTATTGTTGTAATGATTTTGAGGGGTCATAAATTAATACTAATTGTGAACACTTTTTTTGTGATCACGGTAGGGAGGGCCATATAGTTACAATCGATCTAGTAACCTAAAAATCATATTTATTATGTTGTTAATGTTTGCAAGTGTTATTATTTTTTTGCACGCATAATTTAAACAAAATTTATAGTGTAAACAGGTGGAAATGTGAACAGTGAACCCACCCTTATTTCCACGAGCAATAAGGCCGGTGTAGAAGCGTGCTTACTTCACAAGTTCCCCAATAACTTCTGCTATGTCTACCTAAGTTTAAAATTAGTCAAAATTAAACATTATATTATCAACTTTCCCATTAGCTTTAAATTTTCGCACCAAATAGTCGAAGCACTGAGAAAACTGAGCAGATTTTCTACCAGATGTGTTTGGATTTCCTTTCAATATGCGTTCAATTTTCTGGCCTTCCCAATATCATGTGGTCCTTTTTTCTTACCGAACTAGGTTTCACATCAATAGTCAAATTCTCCTGATACTGTTTAATAGCATTAGAAACGGTTTTACGGACGACATTTAATTCTGTGGCCAATTATTTGTAAGACCTATTTGGATTTTTTTAAATTTTTTAATAACTTGAAGGACGTAAATCTTTTTCGTCACTTATTTTTATGAAAATAAGGACAAATTAACATGATTCTTATTAAAAATAATAACTGAAGTATTTTTCCATGATAACTAGATCAAAAAAAAAAATAAAAAAATTTGAATATTGATTCCGAAAAAAGTTATGAGGCAAAATGTGTGTTAAGATTTTTTTCGATCTCACTCCTTATATTATTTTTTATTGTTAGGAATTTAGCAAAGTACGTAGATAATGGTAGAGTAATTTCTGAAAATTTTGTTAGCGATTTGTAAATAAATTTTAGTGATTTTTGTTAACTTTTGATTTAGGCATAATTTTATAGAATTTATTAAATTTGTTTTAGGTCATAATATCAAAGTTATTAAATTTGTATCTGTGATACTTTTAAATTTGAATAATAATTGTTTTTAAGTGATAACTAATAATTTTATGAATTTAGAAATAGGTTTGCTTTATGGTTTTTAGCACTTTTTAGATTTTAGCCAACGATTACATAATTTGTGGAGCTGGTGGAATTAAACAATTTTCTTGTGGTTTTCTTTATGTTTAAATTGGTATAAGACCTTGTTGAAATTTTGTTGACAATTTGTAGAGGTTTTGTATATCGTTGTTTTGTAAAAAAAATGGTGTTCAGTATTGTAACCTATGCCAAATAGTTAATTTACGATTATATATAAAAATATATATAAAATTTATTATTTTGGGGATATTTAATACTTACCTAGTCTTTTTAGATTTAGGATTATAGAAATTTCGATTGCCTCTTTTATCAACGCCGAGGAACTAAATCCTCGTTTCTCTAACTCATGGATTTAGAAAGCGTGAATCAGTTATGCAATCTCCTGCCACTTATATGTTAGATGTAAGATAATTCATTAAAAATTCGGAAAATGTGTAACCAAACATGGAGCCTTATTAAAAAGGTTTATTTCTTTTACAAAATGTTTCAAAGATTTAGTTATTTTGATTTAAACTTTATTTTATTGGAATAATTTGTCTTTATATATATTCGTACACTTTTAATGATTAACACACTTTACCACTTTGAAATCCAAAAACCAAAAGAACCACGCTACTTAATTTCATCTTAAATTTCGACTTTGATCTCTAGAAAGATCTTAAAATAGTGTGAATAAAAGATAAAAAGGAATATGAAATATTGTTGCATAAAAAGGTATTGAATTCATTCACACACCTTACTTGTTAAGTAGCAATTAAAAAATCGTTAAAACTATTTACAAAGCAAATTTTTATCCTACTTTCATAGACATACATATAAACATATTTCTATGACCGGCTACTCCACTAATTTTAATTCAAATATTTAAATTATTACATTTTTTTTTTTTAATTTTTATTTGCTTTAATGTATTTACTTTATGTTGTATGGACTATTTCATTTATGTCATGATAATCATTAAATTCAGCAAGGACACCTACCCCTATCATTGGTAATGCAGTGCGTTTGCGAATAATGATAATAAAATAAACAAGAACAAAACAGCTTAATACATATGTTTATATAAATAAGTAGTGTAAGTAAAGCTTATTAATTTAAAACTATAATAAAATAAACAAATTATTAAATCTGCAAATGGAAAAGAGAAATTAAAACATCTTGTGTGATAATCTTTTCGTGTAAGTAAATTATGTTTTTTTTTCTACTTAATGATCATTAAGTAGAAAAAAAAAACACCACCAATAATAGTCATTTCATTTCTAGACAGATTAACTCCAGACATCAAATAAACAATCAAACACACAAAAGGTTTTGTTTTATTAGGTAAGTAAATTGTGTTCTTTTGTTTTTACTTCTTTTAATGATTATTTATATTAATTTTGCTTTCTTCTCACAGGTCAATAACGTAAAAGGCACAACAATTGCAATAAAATAATGAGAATGAGGAATTATTACACCAAGTTTATTTTTTTTGGAGTTTGTATCTAAATAAAACCACTTCATATGAGGACAAAAGGTGTAAAAGAGTTAAATCATCAAAATTTATTAAGGAAACATATGTGTAAAAAATAAAAATTTCATTAGTTAATTTGTGACTGTCATACTGTTCTTATGTTGAACATTTGTTACAAATATATAAATAAATAGTATTTTTATACAAAAACTCTATATGTTACAAAAATAGAAAAAATGTTTTATTAATAAAACTGAAAGAAGTGAAAATTTTACTAAACTACCATTACAAAATAAACTGGATTGTATATATATGTGACCTATTTAGAAATTAATCCAATTAAAGAAAACATTTTATTTACCTTAAATTATTCGATAGAACACTTAAATATTCAGGTTGTATATGTAGGTATTAAAAACCGATTAAAATTTTGGTCGTAAAGGTAACCCTTTTCTTTATTAGAGAAAATTCGAGTTTTTTCAGCTCATGTCCACGTTTTAACTTCCTCTTTCAACTCAAGATTTTCCTCTAAATATATAATCACACAAAACATTACAATATAATATATATTAAATTAATGGAAAACTAATACAGTAAAAATCATAAACGTGCTTTTAACCTTAAAAATAAAATAATATTTCCTTTTGATATAGATTGAACTGTTAACTATATATTTTTATTTGATTCGGAAATAAATCTCCAAAAAAAAAAAAAAAAACAAACGTGCAACTCAAATCGACGGATTTGGGTTTATCCAGTTGGGAAAAGACTGATAAAAAGAAACCAAAAATTCCTAACCAAAATCACATTTTTGCTCCAATTGGCAACAGATAACTGTGAGAAATCTGATACAAAACCTCAAGAAATTATTAGCTGGGGTCGTGTATCTCTCTAACATTGTTAATTTGCGGCATTTATTGTAAGACCAACTTTTAAATACAACAACAAATTCATCAAATCATAACAATCTTCTATACAATCTAATTTATCCTTAACTATTATCTAGCAACAATCTAACTCTTCTAAAACTATCATCCTTATGGAATTCTAAAACCAAATATATGCAAAATTTACATAAAAAAAATTTAACACAGCAAAAATAACACCAAAAGTCTATGATCGACGAGGCCTCATCGTTCATCGGAAAAAAAAATGGTGAGTGAAATTGAACCCCGTTAATATTATACCAATTCTATCGAATAATTTAAGGTAAATAAAATGTTTTCTTTAATTGGATTAATTTCTAAATAGGTCACAATTGTGATAAAATTTAATTCTGATATTTTCTCTTTTTAATTATTAGACCAAATTAAGCAAATAATGAACATTATGTATTATACCATTAAAAATAGTTGTTTAGCAAGATTTGTTTCAACAACATACTTATATGTGTTGCTTTTATATGTTTATACTTATGAAATTTGTTATAATAACTCCTAAAATATTTCGTGTCCCAGAATGCCACTTTCCACGGTTATAGAAAACATGTTCTTCATCTATATACAGTTAGGGACAAAACTATTTGTACACCCATGCATTTCGTATATCTTCAATAATTTATAAAGAATAAAAAATTATTATATGTAGTTTTAATTCAGGTCCATTTTTATTGAATTATTTGATAAAAAAATAAATTAATATATAACACATTGTTAAAAAAAAGTACAATTTAAGTAAAAATCTTTGGGACAAAAGTATTTGTACAATTATTTGTACGTTGGACTCTTGTATGATGATTTTTTTAAATACCGTTATATTTTCTTCGTTAATAGAGTTTTATTTTACAAAATAAGAAGTTGGTTTTAACGTTTTGAATAATAAGCACATCAAAAATGGGAAAGCGAAAAGAGTTGAGTTTGGATATTAAAAATTTAATTATTGATGAACATAAAAAAGGATAATCTCTCCGGAATATAAGTAATTTAGTAAATTTGCAACATTCCACAGTACAATACATTGTAAGCAAGTATAAAAACAGCGGATCTGTTGAAGATGTGCGTGAAGGTATACGAAATATATGAGGTGTACAAATAGTTTTGTCCCTAACTGTATATAAAAATTAATGTGTGTTTGTTTGTATGTATCTATGTATGTTTGAAGTCTATAGCCGCCTAAACGGCTAAACCGATTTTCTTGAAATTTTCACAGTTTGTTCCTATATGCCTGGAAGGAAAAATAGGCTACTTTTTATTTTGAAATTCCATGTGGGCGAGGTGCCACTCCCACTTACTAAATAACTATTAAAAGTAGTATATCTCGGAAATTGGTAATACTCCTCAAATTTTGCATGAACAACTTTGACACCTATATGAACATTCTGGAAAAAATAGGCGAACTAGCAATAGGGGGTGTGGCACATCCCACGCCTAATATTGCTTGCCAATACCAAATGCCGTAAATTTAGGAAACTATAACAGTTACATTTCCCAAATTTTGTACAATAAACTTAAGTGTCAATGTGAACATTTTGTGCAAAAATGGGCGGAAAAGAAATAGTGGGCGTGTCATCTCTCATATAAAGTTAATACCAAAATTTTTATATCTGGGAAACTATAAAAGTTAGAAAGATCAAATTTTGTACGACTAGCATTAGCTTCAATATGAATATTTTGGACAAAAATTGGTACACTAGCAATAGTGGGCGTGGCACCTCCCATATAAAGAAAATATTAAATTATCATATCTGAGAAAATATAACAGTTAGAGTTCTATAATTTTGTCGGAGCCACTTTGGTATCAATATTAATATTTAAGAAAAATATGGGCGGACTAGAAGTAGGGGGCATGGTACCTCTCATATGAATTAAATGCAAAAATTCGTATATTTGGGAAACTATTGGAGTTGGAATGCTCAAATTTTGCACAAAGAATTTTGACATCCATGAAAACACTTGTCTAATAAATTAGCGGATTATGGGGGTATGGTCCCTCCCATAAAAATTAAATACAAAAATTAGTATATCTGGGAAACTATTAGAGCTTGAATTTTCAAATTTTGCACGGGAGACATCTATCTATTGGGGGGTGGCGAAGCACACCGGGTATTAGCTTTAAAAAGACCACTTTTCGAGATATTTACCCGCGAACGAAAAATCGCGAGATATGGACTATTTTGATGCTGAGAAAAAAGTCATGTTATACGTCATATTAAAGGTAATTTTAATACCTTTAATATGAGATCTCAATAAATCTTATATAATAAATACTTCGAAAGATATTTGCAATTTTGTGTATGCAACTTTGTACATATTTTGAGCTATTTTGCACTTTCAAACCGCGATATTTCACGAACTACTTGATGAAATTATCTGAAATTTAGAATTAGTCTTAGTTTTGACAAGAATAATGATTGTAGCAAATATCATTAAATTCGGAGAGGAAAAGTAAAAAATTGGATTTTTTCGTGTTGGTTTTAAATGGAATGACTCTATTCTAGACTATAATATTTAATGAAAAGTTACATACTGGAAAAATTCACGTACCAAAGTTGGTCAACGTACAAGATATAAAATTGTGATCGGATCCTCTACATGAAATCGGAGAAGTGATACTTGTTCCCGTCATACATCATTTTTCTTAAAACTGTTATACATCTGCCAAAATCTATTTGTTACAAATTACGTTCACATAAGATATTAGGGCGTGTACTTGATATAATTAATTAATATTACTCATACGCTCATATTGCCACACTGAATGTTAAGAACATTAAAATTTTAATGTTTTTATGATTCTGGCAGGTCTTGTTTTTTGGTAATTAATCAACAAACTATTGTAATAAAGAAATTTAAAATAAGAAATTAACACCAGTTCCTTTTTGTACTATCTTAAAGTTAGCTTGAGAGAACAAATTTCTGCGGCACAGGATACACGGTATTAATAAGTACTAAGTCTAATCCACATTTTTTGAATTGACTCTAGTTCTCGCGATTTTCTTCAAAAATATATCAAAAAATTATAAATAAAAATATCTTCAAGTCGTTATTACATTACTTTTTAATACGGGCAAGAGTTATAGAGATATCAAGCCCATCTTTTGAGAAAAATTAAATTTTAAACAAAATTTAAAAAAAAAAATTGCGAAGAATCATAAAAATTCGAAGGTCAAAAATTCTAATAAATAAGATATATTTCATTAAAATCGATGCATAAATTTTGATTTTATTAAAAAATTAGTGAAAATACTCATTTACAAGTTGCATAGAACGATTTAAAGAATCACAAAATCATTTGTTTTTTTTTTTTAATTTTTCTATAAGGTTGTTAACGATAGGCTGGTTATCAGGTGTGATTATGTGGTTATATTAAAACATAAAAATTCATTACAAAAAATAACCAACTTTGCCCAACTCCTACCCTTGTTTATAGATCTGTTTATTTGTAGTGTTGAAAATCAAGGTTTAAATATGCAGTTCCAGCTAAAAAATTTTCACTTACGACTGTGCAATAAATATACAAATGTGTAATTTATATAATACACAACAACTAGAAATATCCATACCATAACATCGTTATACTACTAAATTTGTGACTCGTCTCTGCAATTTGCAGCAGCAAAAGCAAACCATTGCACACGAAGTAAAACATATTTCTGTAGAGTTGCGCACGCACAATTTTCTTGAACCCATCTTGCGCAGTATTATTTATTTTCGTTTTGATTTTACTGCTACAGCATATAAAAGATACACACTACATACATACAAACGTACATACCAACATACATATATACATTAGGTTACATTTCAACCCTTGTGTTTTATTTTACACACAAAGCATCGAAATTGCAAAACCAAGACTGCTAAATTACCTACTATAGCAGAAAAATCAAAGCGCAAATTTTCAAATGAAGAAAAATATCCAGCATAACAAAGAAAACACTAACTGGTGTGTAATATCCCAGAGTAAAGAGAACCGGTTCAAAACTAGTCACGTGACAGGTTCTCAGGGCTAGTGACCGGTCCCAGTTCCGGAACTTTATATGAGAAGAACCTGTCACTTTTATATGGGGTTGTCATTGGAGGTGGCTAATTAGCCCCTTGGGACAGGTCACAGGATAGGTCCTAGGACAGGTCCAAGAGGACAGGTTCAGTAACGATTATTGTAATAAAAATTTTATAAAAATTCGGTTTATTGTTTACTTTTTAAACATTATTTTTATTATTATCTTTATTAAATTATGTTTAATTTAATTTTATAATTTTTCGTTAATGTCGATGGCGGCACCCCGGCTCGAACCCATGTTCATCTGACGTATGTTATGTTTTATAGTCTTCAACGCTTACCACTCAGCCACTGATTGTTATTGCGCGCTAGTTGCTATTTGCGCACTTAACGAGCATGTTAATAGTGAGTGTGTTTGTGTCAGCAGGTTCTCAATTGAAACTTTGATGACGAGTTAGGTGTCAATTGGTACACAACTGGTACAGAGAAACCGGTCCATTACTGCAATTACCACAAATTTCCCGCAGGGATGTTTTCGACAGAATTCTATGAGCACACTGCAGCACGAGGTTGTAGTTTATATGTTTGACAAACAAGTTGAATACTGTTTAAGTATGTTGCTTTAAATTGTAAAGAAACGCTGCAATTTTTAGTATACCTAACGTGACCAGACATCCTTCTTTTGGCGGGATTATCGCGCTTTTTAAACTTCGATCCCGCCTAAAATATTTTCCCGCTTTTTATTAAGAAATCCCGCTTTTCTTACTCAAACAATTACTTATTCGATTTCCTTATTTAGGTTTTCTATAACATTCTTACCAATATTTAAGTGTAACTAAAAATAATTTTTTCTATTGGAAAGTTAATAATTTTTACAAATCGTTTTTGCGAAGTTTTTTGATGACTTTGATGTAGGAAGGCCTCTCAAAAGATACGCATTATTAAGCTTGTTAAAATATTTACAAATTTTTTAACATATCTTCAGTTCTCTACCAGTGAATGAAAAATCTCAAATCTGATATATTTTCACAAAAAAAAAACTTAGAATTTTTTCCAGAAATAGGTTTAAAACTTTAGTTATTTTAAGAATGTTAGAAAAAAATATTAATAAATTTTTGGAGGAAGAAATTTTGTTTTTAAAATCTCATTTCGTAAGAACAGTTGTGTGGGAGCTATTTAAATAATTTTTACCAATTTTATTTACCGAAATGCGCCATTTCAAAAAGATGTTTGAATACTTTTTTTATTTTTATATAAACTTAAAGTTATAGAAATATGCTTTCGATTAAATTTACTTAAAGTTAGTGCTTACGAAAACATTGTGATAATGATTTATTTGAACTTTTTGTTTTAACTGAATATTAGTGTTTTACTTGTTGGCAGTCGATTCAAAAAGGTGAAAAGGTAACGGTACATCGGATTATTTTGATAACGGTATTTTTAGTTATTTCGGTAACGGTATTTTGTGGAAAATTTCGAAGTATCGGTTCAGAACTATAAAATATAATCTGTAGTCAAGTATTATAATGACTATCTGGGTAGCCATTACTTTATTACAAGTTTTATTTCAACTTTATTAAAAATAATAATAATAATAATAATAATAATAATAATAATAATAATAATAATAATAATAATATTTCTTAGCGGTAACGGAAACCAAACATGGTTTTATTGTTAGCGGGTCTAAGAATTAATTAAGAAAAACTATTGCTATCAAATTCAAAAAGTATAAAGTTTTTTTTTTATCAATCTGTATTTGAATTCAATCTTGAAATTTAACTAGGAATATTTTGAAAACATTTCGAGAAACACTTTAAAATTATATTTTTTAATGCTTCAGTTTGTAGGGATATATTTACTTATTTCAGTGTTCCAAAATGGTGATGGATCGTGAACTAAGTGCTTGCGAGAGAGCAGCTGATTTAGATCTTTAATTGATATATAAAAAGAAAATCCCTCTTTTTTTACAAATCTTTTCAAAGTCCCGCTTTTTACCTACAATTTTGTTCAGAATCCCGCTTTTTAATAAAATTGATTAATAAAAATTGAAACAAGTAATATATTTTGTTGCTTATAATATTATTTTATAACATAACCTGATAACAAGCCTATCGTGAACAACCCTTATGTAACTTGTAAATGAGTATTTTCACTAATTTTTCGATTTTAATGAAATATGTCTTGTTTTATTTCAAACAAATTTATCTCTATGAATAAAGGACAAAAATTTTCATTTTTTACAATTTCAAATTTTTATGATTATTTGAAAAAAATTTTCTAGAAATTTTGTATAAAATTTAATTTTTTCTCAAAAGACTGAATTAAAAAGTAATGTAAAAACGACTTGAAGATAATTTTATTTAGAATTTTTCGATATTTTTTTTTTAAAAAATCAGTCGTTTTCGAGACATTCTTCAATATATAGTGCAACTTCCTTAATTTTGCAAATCGCGATTTATCGCAAGAACTAAAGTCAATTTAAAAAAAGTGGATTATAGGCTTAGTACTTATTAATACCGTGTATCCGAATTGAACTGTGTAATTAACACAAATAAAAAGTGATCCTTCTCAATAACAATGCACTTTTATAAAATTCTGGCAAGTTTTCTTATTTTGATTTTAATGAATCATTACATTGCACACTAATACTAATCGTGGCATTAAATAAAACGCGATATTTTAACATAAGTGATAATTTTCTCTAGATTTTAAATACATTTTAATATTATAACCCACCGATGAATGAAAAGAAATGAGAGTATACATATAGATTTTTTATTTTCTTAACTTTTTTCATTGGTGAATATGAAATTTGTAAATATAATTTTATTATTCAATAATTAAAAAAGGTATAAATACGTGCCAAAATTTGTACTATTCAGAAGTTTATTCAACAAATTATGAATTTGGGAGAATATCTTTTATCTCGGCATACCACTGCATTACCACCTTTTCCGATAACCCTAAACATATAAATAAAAGCTATTTAATTTAAGGTTTGTATGGGATTTATGCACTTTAAGAGAATTTCGGGGAGTACTAGACCACATTGACCATATAACTGTGGTCTAGTGTGAACAAATTTCTATGAAATTTGGTAAAGTAATTCATGATTACCAAAAATCTTAAATTTTGTTTCTATATCATTTTAAATGATAAAGTCATCGATCGCTGAATTTCATTAAGATATCTCAACAAACCAAGATTATATTAGATATCAAATATTTTTAGTTTCTACAAAAACTAATTTTTTACAAAAGTTATATTTTAATTCCGAAAATCAAAAAAACTATGGACTTAATTCTTTTCAAATAGACTTTTCTGTCTAGCTGACATAATTCTTAATTTACTATATACCAAAATAATAAAGTAAATATCTTTTATTGGACCAAAACTACGCCACTTTCAGGTTTATAAAGTCGCGAAAAATTTCAAAAACACAGTACTATTGTGGATGTTAAAAGTCATAACTAGGGGGCCGATTTTAATGCAAATATATGTTTTTTCTGGAGCATTCAAAAACTATCTTATGCTGTTATCTATCCGAATCAGAAATTTTACTAAAATATGTCATCAATTTGTTAGTGCATATTTTTGCATATTTAACCGAAAATGCATATTTTTGCATGTTTTTCTTAATAACGCATATATTTGCATATTTTAAATTTTTTTTTTTTACTTTTTCTAAACTTTTTTTGTTAAAGTATTTTTCTAACGCGCATAATAAACAGGTGTTTTAGCGATTTTTAACTTTCATTTAGCGGTTATTTTCAAACAAGTTATTAAGTAGGGGAAGAACTTTTTTATCAAAACATTTTTCATGTAACCTGCATAGCCAACGCATTACACCGAGTAGTGGAGGAAGCGCGTAATAAATCTGATCACACTGATTCGTTGATTTCATATGGAAAACAGATATATTTGAAAGCACCGAGCTGCAAAATTATTACGAGTTGGGTATCCTGTCTTGATGCTTTAAAATATTTTTTATTAACAATATTTTGACGATTTCAAAAAAGCTAATAGAAAATGATAAACAAGTACTAAAATCAAGAAATATTACTTCTAATCTCTCATTTGTCTGTTCCAACTATGGATTTTCTTCCGAAACTATTACTAAATTAGAGAATTTCGATTCATTAAGTAGTCAAATCAGTTCAATTGAAAATGCTATAGAGAAAAGGATATTTATATTATTCTACGTCCAGATCTCGTGCTTAGAAAAATACTCTCTTTCTGAACTAGAATTATTCAAATACGCTCCCATAACATCTCTTGACGTAGGAGGATCATTTTCTACGTATACATTTTTTTTCGTCAAAATCAAATTTTAATTTTTCTACTATAGTAGCTCTCATTTATTATGAATATCAACTACTAACAAACGTCACACAGTGTCCCGTTTCAAAATTAAAATGGAAATAAATCTGGAATTTCCAAACGGCTGGTCTGATTTCAATGAAATTTCAGACAGTATTAGTAGAGGTGTAGGCGAGTTTAAGTTTTGAGCTTTGACCATATAACCATAACGGGGGCGGGTCCAGAGGGTCCTAAATTTGGACACCTCGGGTGTTCAAAAAATTTAAAACGATCCAGATTCGTTATATGTATCTCAGCCGATTTAAAAGATTTTTATATGAGTGGATTCTGCTAGTCGAGATCTATAAAAATCTTTGTCGTATGTGTAGACTATCTCTTTTAGTTTAAGAGATATTTGGCTTCAAATATTAAAATTTTTATTTTTGGACCTATTTCACTCGATTTTTTTAGATATTTTTTTATTTTATTAACAACAAATAAAAAAATTGTGTTGAAAAATTTTTTGACAAAATCTTTACGGAATCAAAAGTTGTAAGCATTTGAATTTGAATTTTGAAAAAAAGTCGATTTTTTGCGAAAAAGGTAGCTACGTTCTTTTTGAGTTATAAAAAAAATTTCTTAAGTAATATAAATAGTATTTATACTTTTCTGAAAGATTACTTTGTGTAAAGGAAAAAAATAATTAAAAACTTTAATACTGCGTGAACCAGGGTCTCTCAAAATTGACCCATTTTTTTTTTTTTTTTTTTTTGATTTTCCAATTTTTGACTTAATTTCTCAAATCGCAAAGCTGGAATTAAAAAAAAAAAAATATTTCTTACAAATTTTGATATGTTTTTAATCTTTTGGTGAAAGAAATTTTTGCTCCTCGATATAGGTTGGGAAGATATAGCAAACAACTTAAAAAATCCCATTTTTGGAAATTTTTGAAAGTTGTTTGGGATTTGCGGGATTTCTATTGAGATATCCAAAAAAGTGACTAAAAGTTCAAATTAAGCATCAAAAAATCTACTCAGGTACAAAATTTCATTTAAAAATACTGCCTAACAAAAATGTTATTTCAAAATTAAAAATGAATAATATGTTAAAAATCCAAAATCTGTTCCTTCTTGGTATTTTTTGCGAAAATTGTTCAATAAATTTTCGTATTATAAAGATTTTTATATATATTTGTAAAGAACACAATTTCCTAAACAACGATATATAATATGTATTATTTGTCAGCCTGATAGCTGTAACAAAAGGATATGAATTAAGCACTATGCTAAAAAAAAACGTAAATTTTAAGCTTTATTACAATATTTCTTGATACTGCATTATTAGAAACGGCATTACCAATAATGGAAAAATTAAGCAAATTAACCAAATCACATGAAATTATTAAGTTTGAATCCTTTAATTGTATACGCAAAACAGAGGATATAGACTTGTTATACACCAATATTTAGCATATTATGTCTTCTTTTCAAAAAAACTTTCAAACATTTCCAAAAATGGGATTTTTTAAGTTTCTTGCTATATCTTGCCAACCGATATCGAAGAGCAAAAATTTCTTTTACCAAGAGATTAAAAACACATCAAGCTTTGTAAAAAATATAATTATTTTTTAATTCCAGCTTTGCGATTTGAGAAATTAAGTCAAAAATTGGAAAATTATAAAAAATGGGTAAATTTTGAGAGACCCTGGTTCACGCAGTATTAAAGCTTTTAATTATTTTTCCTTCACACAATTCTACATAAAGTAATCTTTCAGAAAAATATAAATACTATATATGTTACTTAAGAATTTTTTTTTATAACTCAAAAAGAGCGTAATTACCTTTTTCGAAAAAAAAACAGCAAAAAAAAATCCTGATTAAGTTTGTTAGATATACGGGCTGCACTGTGCTTTGTTCCATGGGCAAAAATCAAATTGAAAACATTTCTCAAATTGAGTTGAAATATACGTTTTTGGATCATATAATATAAAAAGATTTTTTTGAATAAAGTTAATTTTGTGCCTACTAGAGGGCGCTAAAGTCAGAGAATTTAAATCCAATATTAATTAACCAAAAAGCTGTTTTTAGTCAAAAATTCATTTTTTGATTTTTTGTTTTTTCAATACCTCAGAATATTTGTAAATTAAGACTATTATTATCTTTTAAATATAGTGTTTTGAATATGTATTTTATTGCTCAAATTTATACATATTTTTTACTTAAAACCTAAAAATTCCTTAAATTTGATGAAGTATATAAACAAATTATACAATTTTTTTTTTACGGTTTGTATAAGTTTTTACAGTTATTTAATAGACTAAAAAATAGTTAGAACCTATTTTTTGCCACAACTTTAAAAAAAGTTTAATTGAAAAAGTGTCTGATTTTCCGTTTTTACTTCAATTTCAAAGAGTTCTCAATGTTGACGTAATTTATTTTGCTAAATTAAAATAATATAATTATACAAATTATTTCGAAAATTAGAAAACAACTAAGGAATAGAAAAATATATTTTTTGGACCTAATATATTACGCTAAAAATTGTATTCTTAAATTTGAATACAAAAATTACATGAGTTCGATGGAGTATTAAAAAATTCATATAAAATTATAAAATTTTTTTTGCTTGACTCTAAAATTTAGTATTGTTTTTTAATATATAAAAGAAGAATTGTTTCCTATTTTTTGCCACAACTAAAAAAAAAAAATAATTCAAAAAATTTATGAATTTCCTTTTATTACACAAAAGTCAAAAAATTCTTTATGTTGTAATATTTCGTGCTGTTAAATCGACATTGCTTTAAAATTTAATACTATATTGAAAACTAAAAAAACGATAGGGCTTGGGGGAGGTAGGTATGCCCTTGCTCCTATTAAATAAAATATTGTCTGACCTATAAAAAAAAAAACATTTCCAATGGCTATCGTAAATTTTGATACTGTTTTGAACAATATTTTGGAAGAAAATGCGTTTTCAACATTTCAGAATATATGGAAGGTAGGCGTGTTCTTGCTCCGATTTTTTCAAAACTTTGTATATATTTAGTCTATGTTTAAATTAATATACGTCCCTAGTTTAAATTTTCTGCGACACTTCCTTCTTCTTCTTCTTCGACTTAAATAAAAATTGGCAGAATCATAATTAATCTATATTTAACTGCAATCACAAATTCTGACCAGTATTCACACAGTTTCAATTTGCAACTCCATCTATTTTTGTCCAATCGTTGTATGGGATCAAAGCACTGTGCGCTAGTTTCAATATGATCGTTGATATTAGGTGGGGTATTATGATATTATATATCATTTCTCTTTGTTACGGTATCACAATGGGCCTTATAGTCTCCGAGTGCACTCGCTATGTCGAGCCACCGTTTAAACCTAACCTAAGTACTACGGCGAAAATGTTAACATTTTTTATGAATACAAGTTTCTCGACAACATTACCGAAGTAAGATGCATATGAAATGTAGTATATAAGCAGAGGAAAAGTGCCCCACAACAAAGCAAAAATTCATAATGGCAAATCTAAAGAACTATTATAGTGAGAGCTCTCAAATTATGTGGGAACTACTTTCTTATCATATTGAATTCAATAAAATTAGGATAGATAGGGCCAGGGGGAGTGGTAGCCCTCAAATAAAGAAAATAATAATTTTTGTATATCTTAAGGATATTAATCTATCATTTAAAACGTGCTAGATCTAAAAAGAATTCGATTTTAATGGAAACTTTAAGGCCATTTCTCTTACTAGCTGAAGTATTTTCAGTTTGCAATTGTAATTTTTTTCCTGTAGCCTCATTGGAAATTTTTCTCTTACAGAAACCCTAACACAGACAAGGAATATGTTTTTTGGCAATATCTGCTACAAATAGTGTGTACATATAATTTGTTTCTGTTGTTGAAATAAATTTTATATATAATAAATAGTCTTCAAACTTATTTACAAACCTACAGTTATTTTTCAAAGAAAATTTTAAATGAGTGAGAGTTGAAAGTCGTAAAGAGGCATTTTTTATAATTCAATTTTCGTTTTATTCTTCTCTTTGTAAATTTATATATGTGTCATCATTGACTATTCCATTAAAATTGTACACATTTTATATTTATCATGGCTCATTAAGAGTTTAAATCATTAAAACTTAACGTTAAACTCAAATGTAAAATAAAACATAAATAATATGAAATACATTTGGTAAGAATTTATATTATTCGCTTTTATGTTTGTATGTATATTGTAAACTTTACTTCATATTGTGTTCGCGTTTACGAATGTTAAACACAAGAGCAGAGACTTAAGTACATCTACTTTACTTATTCGTAGCAATTGCGATTATATTCCATTTTCAACAAGAGTAGTACGAGTACGAGCATAACATTAATCTTTTTGTGGGTCATAATTTGTTTGTGTACGTGGTGTATTGAACGAAATAACTAAAAAAGAATCGTATACCTCCTGCATCAGAATATTCTAAAAGCAGTGACTGACTTACTGACTAAAGACTTTTCTAACATCTAATTAGCATAGAACTTTGTTCCAACACTCACAGTATTTACTAACAAACATATACACACCTACACCATCCTTAAAAAATAGAAATACAGAAATGGTTAGAAAACTGTTGGCAAAAGTAAAGTTTGAAATATCTGATTGCATACATTTTGACTGGAGCTGTAATTTTTCACTTGTTCTTCACTTTATGTTCTCTTTTTTGTTTGGGGATTGGTGGTTCTTTTCATATTTTGGCATGAATAAATTCTATGTAGACTTTATTAGTCTCGCGTACAAAAAATAAAAAATAAAAAAATCCTGTCGTTCATGCTGTATTAAATATTATTTTCTCGTATTTTTTCACAATTTCTTTTTTTGTTTTGTTTGCTACTTTCTATACATAAATATGGACGAGTGTTTCTTTGCCCTCAAGTGCGTTTTCTTTATGCCTCTTCTTTGAGTGGCACAAAAATCCTGTATATTTTGTAAGCATATTCATTTTCACCATCATTCTTTTTCATATTCATGGTTTTTTACTTTAACTGGGTTTATTTGGGGCTCTATGAATGTTTATGTCCGTCTGGCATCTACGAATGCCTGTAAGTTTGTGTGTTTTAATATCGCCTCAAGATAGTCGCGCCTTTTATTCATTTTTTTATTTTTTTGTAATATGCGACTTTGCAAATGTAAATATATTTAGTTTATCGCTCCGTTTATCAAAAATAACAAATATTGAACCTTGATTTTCTAAGCCTAAGAGACCACCTTAACTATTTTTTATTAAAAGTAATAACTCAAAAAATCAAATTTCGAGTTAACATAACTAATGCATAGTAAATAATATGTTTTATTAACTAACAAAAACTAGTGTACGAGTTTATGATATTTTATGCAGGATCAGGGATGATATTACGATTTTGGGTATTGTACTAAATTGAATAAAAAATTTTACTTTTTGTACATTCATCGTACTAGAATCTAATAGCTTCTTTTGTAAAAAAAAAAAAAAAAAACTTTACAATAATTTTTAATCAAAACATCTCTAGGAACTTTCTCTTTAGTTCTCAAGCTAATTTTCAAACAAGTTCCAAATATTAAGTATTATTCAAGTTCTACATTAAAAATTGTAAAAAAGCTACGATTGACTATACCCTGCATTTCTAAAAAAGACTTAATGTTATTTATAAAAGGATACATTACTAACAATATTCAGAATTGCATTCTATTAGATTTTAAGCTAAGGTTTTGAAAGTTTCTAAATAAATTTAAGTAAAAAGAAAACCTCATACATAAACTAAAACTTTTTATGGTGAATAATGGAATTGCAAATATACATACGTCTATGTATTTTCAAAGTAATTTTTAAGTGGAACTTAATAGACGCATATCCAAATTCTCTTCAAAAATTAAAGCCTTTAGGTCTGAGAATTTCATAATGCTTATGCATAAATTCAGCTGAATTTAAAACATGTATTATTGATTCTAAAATAATTTTTAAAGTAATCCAAATTTGAGTTAGAAATAAAAATAATTTTAAATTATTAAAAGAGCTAATGTTTGCAATTCTACTAAATTAATCACTGGAGTACTGCTGTACTTTTGAAAATCGAATTGTACTGCAAACAGTACAATTGTACTGAATTTATCATCCCTGTGCAGGATCGTGATAAAAGCATGCTATACAAATTTCATAATCTATTGTGTAATCCTTGTAAAAACGTATTATTCTATTTGTGCGTGAGCTTCTGTGTAGTCAACATTGTAAAGTTTCCTATAAAAGTGATTAAATTTCAATATGATATGGTAAAGTCACAAAAATTTTTAAATCACTGAAACCGTATTAATGCTGTAATAATTTCGAAAACAGTTTTGTTTTTACTAAAATGGCTAATAGCTAGGGTAGACTTTTATGGATTTATTTTTTGAAATATTATTATAATATTTTTATTAGTTAAAAAGGAAAAACATTTTTTTTTACAAGAAAAAAACTAAAATAA
Source organism: Protophormia terraenovae (assembly GCA_951394005.1). NCBI lineage: Eukaryota > Metazoa > Arthropoda > Insecta > Diptera > Calliphoridae > Protophormia > Protophormia terraenovae. The sequence goes on from OX596077.1 coordinate 69,354,998, forward strand.
GTACAAAAGCTTATTAATAAAAGCAAGGTTTCGCAAATGGGGGTCCGCGGACCCCGAGGGTTCGTAGCGACATCCTAGGTGGTCCGCGAGAGAGATCGAAAATGTGTATGAAACCTACATAATGATATCCGCGTGATTTTTAAGGAAAATTTGCTGAAAAGATTATACGAATTAAAGACAGAACTAGACATTTTCATTTTTGTACAAAAATTAAGGACCTATGTAAAAAAATTTGTGGAAACTATTTTTATATATTACTTTGCTTATTTATCTAAATCAACTGTGGACATATCAAAACGAAACTGTAAGATTTAATTTACCTAAAATACTGTCTATAGCGTGAATTTTGGATTTTCAAAATTAAAACTTTTAAAAATATTATAATTTTATTTAAATCATTTTAGATTGTTATTGAATTAAACAGTCACTCGAAATTTAGGTGTTGCCGATTAACCAAAAATTATAAAAGTTGACATGTTAATATTTGAGTAATTAAAGAATCGAGTACCTCTAATTTAGTAAGAGTTTTAAAAGAAAATCCATAGTTGGATCAGACAAATGAGAGATTAAAATAAATATTAGACTAAATATTTCTTGATGTTAATACTCGTTTAAAATTTTCTAAAGCTTAAGATTTGTTATCATTTAGCTCATAATTTTTATTAATGTCCTACCCCTACTTAATAACTTGTTTGAGAATAACCATTAGAGTTGTGTCGTTCATGAAAGAAATATTTCAATTGAACGATTCAGTTAAACGAAAGATATGAAATAGTTCACAATCTTTCATGTTTATGTTTCACTTTTCACATTTCTTTCATATTTTCTTCTTTCCTTCTGTCATATTCTTTTCAGCTGATTTGAATATGTGAATTCATCCGGCAAAAAAAATTTGATGTAAATAATAATACACAAATGTGGTATGTTCAAAACAAGGTATATTAACTATTAGGTAGAGTTGAAAACAAAGCTGACTTTTTTTTTCTTACTTGTGATAGCTGTCAAATCTAATAGTAAATAAGCCTTGGTTCAAAACAACTAAATAAAATAACCAAAATTTTCCATTCCATTCATACTTCAGTAAATGACAGACTAGAAAAAATCTTTCTTTGGTTTCTATTCCATACATACTACAGAAAATTAAAGAAAAAAACATATTTCATTCGTTTCTATTCCATTCATACTTCTGTAAATGAAAGATGAAAGAAAATAAAGAATCTTTTATTCAGTCGTATTGACCGATAACGAACGATTCACCAAATTGAAATATTATTCCCAAGTGTAATAACCATGAATTGAAAGTTAAAAATTGCAGAAACGCCTGTTATGCGCATGAAAAAAAATATATAATTTGAACAGAAAGGTTAAAAAAGTTTAAAAATAGTAAAATTCATATGTATTATTAATAAAAATATGCAATAACATGCATTTTCAATTAAATGCGCAAAAATATGTATTAACAAATCGATGCTATTTTTTATTCGGATATATTACAACATAACATAGCTTTTAAATGTTCCAGAGAAAAACATACATTTGCATGAAAATCCACCCCCTACATATAACATTATCTTATCAGCAATCAAATTGCAAAGATTTGAGCTGCACGGTTTTTAGTTATTAGTTTCAGTTCTTCAAAGTTTAACCCTTCGACTTACAAACTGGTCTGGCCAGACCAATTGGTACCCTCCTAAAATTTTGTTTTCTAACAATCTGTGAAAAAAAAGAATGATCAAATTAATACAAGGATAGTTATAAGGATAAATTGGTGTACATGTCACATTCGTAACAAATATGGTCTGGCTGGACCAGTTATATTTTGTATCGAAAATTATGTAGTTTGACGATGTTATCCGTTCTTTTTATATTGTATATTATTTTATTAAAACCTTTTTAACTGAGCTCTCATCAGTTTACACACATCACCAAAAATCACCAAAATTTCCATTGAAATATAAAGAATTACAGAGCTGGTCTGGCCAGACCATATTTGTTACGAATGTGACATTTGAAACATCTGTATGACAAAGGGTTAAAGGTAAGAAAAATTTGATTGAATCGAACCAGGATTTTTCCTTGTTCTTGATTTATTTCCTTCCACTTTTTTTGATGTTATAATTGTATAAGAGAAGTACTCCCAGGACATAAAGGAACAACGTTGCCTTACATTTTATGATGGCAAACTTTGAAACTAAAATTTTAGCTTTTTTAATATTTTTTCTACTTTTTGATCACTGTATGTCCGACCCTCCATGATTATGCAATTTGATGTCATATACATATTTAAAAACAATATAATTTTGCTTCATTTGTGACGTATGCCATTAACGTACCCTCGAGAATATCAGAGTTTGGTCTTTTCAAATCTTGAAACAATAACCGTGAATTTAAAAAAAAAAATACATTTTTTCACCAGCCACACTGTCAGGACTACTCTCAAAAAGTCATCGTGTGGTAGCAAGCGCATTATAATTATATAATGAACGTCCAAAATTTTAAGGACTTTTTTAATAATTTTGGAAAATTTTAAGATTTTACTTCACCATTATTGTTTTCCAAAAAAATGTTTTAGAATTATATAAAGCACATTAAAAAACTTTCTGTAGTTTATTCTAATGATAATTGTTTGCTATTCTAAAATCAAACAAAGTACAGGTCGCAGTTTTAAAGATATATATGAAGATGAAATTAAACAAGAATAATTACTTTAATTTTAATTTAAAATTTCTCATCAATACGCATCTTTTCAGTGGTCTTGCTACATAAAAAAAAAGTTTCTTAAGACCAGCGTTACCGTTGACTTTTAAATGAGTCATAAGAAGGGGAAAAAAGGGCCAACACCTACAATACCTAAAAGCTTTTCATAATTTGTTTATTTTATAAAAAAAATATGTATAAGGCACCTAAGTTCGGCATGTACCAGTACTCGGCATTTTTAAGTTTAAATAGAAATAGTTAAGAAGAGCGACCCTATATTATGTATGCAAAATTAATATTATATTCAAAATATTGTCCGCTTTGTAATAGTAGTGATTAAGTAAGTCTAAGACCAATATATTGGTGCTTTCTTCAAATCATTCTGTAACACTACGATTATGATACAATTTTTCCAAAAAATTTCTAGTGATAGAACTATTTAAAAAAGTATTTAATCGTATTAATTGAAATTGTATTGTATGGTAAATATCAATTTAATCACTGCTTTGTATACACTAAATTCAAAAATTAATAATAATTCATTACATTTTAGCGGATGCCGACATTGGGAACAAAAACATTTTCAATAGTCGGTATTAGATGCCGACAATTAGCAAATTAAAAATTCCCAAAAACTTCGCATTTGAATGATATTTTTAGATCTGTAATGGACATTTCAATGATTTCGTAAAAAACAGGCGTTTCCACCTTAAATTAATTTTTTTTTTCTCAACTAACTTATTTGATAATTTCACAGAGTTTAAAAACTCTCACTGTAGTGATTTATAAGTTGCAACATCTACATATATTTTACCTTTATTCTTCCCTTGTATACACTATAGTAAATTTATATATATAATGAAACGCCCACATTTTCATTTCAATTTCGCACTCTAAAAAATTTATTTGTATAAAGTTTACAGACATTATATCTGAAGGTTTTGGATTCCGAAAATAAATAAATATTGATGCTAAATGTAAAACCATACAGAAAAAATAAACTTAAATATGTAGCTTTTTGCTTATTTCCTAAAATTTAGAATATTTTAATAGAATTAAATTTTATTTTAGTTCATTTTAAATAAATTTTTTTGTAACGTCAGTCAATATTTGTTCTTATTTCTTGAACAAAAATAGTATGCTGACTACTGGATCATTATATGACGATTATAGACACATATAGACAAACTTGAGGTATTTTGTAAAATATCTTAATTATGGTAATTTATCAGATAGTTTTCATAAAAAAACAAGACAAATCTGAAAGAATAGTATTTATTATAAGTAGTGAAAATTTTACTTTCCATTCAGATAGCAGATTCACGTTCATGGGGGATAAATTTTAAAGCATAAAAAAGTTAAACTGCCGACTACCGGTGCACTTACCCTATAATATATTAAGAAAAATTAAATTTTTAAATTAAATTTATTAATAAAAAAAAAATTATTTAATTACGAGGGCACAATTTACTTTTTTGGGTGTATGAGTGATCAAAAATTATGTAACATTATGCCAAAATTCATTCAAGTACTTTGATTATTAAAATATATAGATTGAAATATTGTAGCACTATGTCCATAACATGTATATATAAAACTTCAACCAACGTTGACAATTCCAATGGCACACGTACAAAAGTAAAATATCTAATCTTTAGACGGACATCCGGACGGACACAAAACATAATATGAATATCAAATTAAGTAAAAAGGATATAAGTATATTGCGTCCTCCATGCGTGCATTATATTGAATGGTACGAAAACTTAATCGATTTTTTTATCGATTCTTATTTGTAAAACTAATGAATATTAATTAAAATATATAAGCTTTTAAAAGATCATTTCGGCGTTTAAATAGGCATATCGGTAATTATGTGATAGCAAATGCACAGTCAAATAGGAACTAGAGGAAAGGATTACTACAATTTACACAGGGAAACACTGATTCTGCGGCATGGGGTTTCTCAGTCAATTCATAAGTACTAAGCCTCTAATACACTTTTTTTGAATTGACTCTAGTTCTCGCGATAAATAACGATTTGTAAAATTAAGGAGGTTGCACTATATATTGAAGCATATCTCCAAAACTACTTGTCTTACTACTCTTCTTATTTTATTATTTAAAAAAAATATAAAAAAATTCTAAGTAAATTTATCTTCAAGACTTGCCTAAATTACTTTTTTAACAGTTATGGAGATATTAAGCCTATTTTTTTTTTAAATTTTACAAAATTGCGAAAAATTTCTTTCCAAAAATAATAAAAATTTGACAATGTCAAAAATTCAATTTTTTATTCTTAATCATAAAGAAACATTTGTTGGAAATAAAATAAGACATATTTCATTAAATAAGTTTTGATTTTATTCAGAAATTAGTGAAAATACTCATTAACAAGTTCTATAGTTCTAAAATTTAAAAAATAAAATATTAGTTTGTAATTTTTTTAATTGTATTCTAATTGGCTGAGAAACCCTGTGTCGCAGAAAATTTATTTCATTTTGTAACTCTGTGTTATTAAATTGAAAATAAGGAACATTCTTTATATGACTGTCTGGCTACACCCGAAGGCATGATCAAGTATTTTGCCGACTGTTCTCTTAAAAACTTAGATTTTATATAACTCGTGCTCAGTATTGGTCCACTGTGTTTAAAAATTATTTCTTGAATAGTATTTTTATTGACTTGTTATCAAAATCTTTTAAAAGCTTGTCCCAATATTTATATTTTAGAAAGTTTTAAATTTTTCTTTAACAATTTTGGGATTTATTTGTAAAAAAATTTGACTTTTCCATTAATCGAAGCTTAAAAGTCGATTTCAGTAGTTGACTGGAAAGAATCAATAACAAAATACTCGTTTTTTTTTTTTTTGCTGCGAGAATTGATTTTTGACCATAATCGAAATCGTTTATGCATTTACTAGTGCATAAACGTTTACAATATTTTTATAATTTGCAGGCAAAATGATATAATAATAGGTTAGAGTTATTACTAGGGTGATCGATTATTCGACTTTTTGGAGAAACCGGTTTTCGAATAGTTCGAATAGTTGGTATTTTGAGAAAACCGGTTGCACATTTTAAAATTCAGAAAAAACCGGTTAACCGTTTTTTTTTTAGAAGTTAATATTTCTATCAAAAGACTACATTTCTTAAAGAAAAATCAATAAATCTTATAATGTTCAAGTTAAAATTTATTAAACATAATAATTTTTGGAAATAACTATTAACCCAAAATAACCTAAACCATTCGGGGAGGGGTCTTTTTGGAATTGTAGACCAATACTATGGTCAATTATGGACCGATCTTCACGAAATTCGGCACACAGATTTAAACTTATATGGAACTTACATGTGCAAAAATTCTTGCTACATTTAAAGGATTTATGATCGTTAAACCCCTTTTCCGGGAGGTTATTTGTACAGGGGTTAGGTGAAATAATGAACCGATCATAACCAATTCAACACGCTTCGTCCTTGGACTATAAGAAACCTGTGTGCCAAATTTAAGTAATTTATGTTCAAAATTGCGACCTGTATTAAGGTGGGTCTTAGACCAATATTTTTGGGTGTTACAAACATCAGCACAAACGCATAATACCCTCGCTACCTATGGTGGTGTAGGGTATAAAAAATATAAGAAAATAATCATAAAAAATGTTATTAACTTTTACTTAGCATAAACAGAAACCATGGATTAATATGTAAAAAGTCAGAATCAATTTTATTGAAACGATTCTGCCGGTGAAACTTTTTTAAACAAAATCTTTGAAAAATTAAGAAAAGATTGAATGAAAAAAAAAAGACTAAAACATTTAAATTTAACCTTAAACTATATTTTTAAAACATTAGAAGTAATACTTTATGAATATTAAAAAAAATATTCATAAATTTATATTCAAATATCAGTATTTAGTGCATGTTTTGTGAAATAAAAAGCTATTTTTAAAACCGGTTTTTTGTGTTTAAAAAAACCGGTCTATTCGACATTCGAAAAATGAACATTTTCAAAAAACCGAAGGCACATTGACTGAAAAAACCGGTTTAAAAACCGGTTGGAAAACCGTGTCGATCACCCTAGTTATCACGCTGCTCCTTCATAGAGAAAGCTCACTTGCACAGAAAAAAATATTTAAAATTATTTTTTAATAAATTAATTAACTAACTTTATATTGGAATTCAATTATATTTGGGGGATTCACAAAGTGTGCTATCATGTCGTATTGTCATAATGTCATAAAATTTTACAAAGAAAAAGCAATAAAAATATTTCTTTTACATTAAAATATTTTAGGACATATGACAATATGACATGATAGCACACCTTGTAAATCCCCCAAATATTTATTAATATAATTAATTTTCTAATTGGTTTACAGATTTCTTTTTAAATAGACTGACAGCTGTTAATAAACAGGGCAAGTTTTTCAAGCTTTTCGCTTGGAAAGTAAGCATTTGCATGTTTCAAAAGTATTTCACAAAAATGCTTGTTTTTTTAAATTTTTGCAAAAATTTGCATATAATGGATATAGAAATTAGTTTTCTTAACAAAAACGACATTTTTAGTAATTTTTTGGAGTTCAATCAAATGATTTCTAAACATTTTTTTGTGAGTATTTTGAGTACATTGTAAAAATTGTAAAGATACAAGTTAAGACGCGTCAAATATGACATTCATATTTTTATAAAAATCGAAATCTATCAGAGATTGAAGGTTAAAAACTTCACATTTGTGCATATTTTTTACATATTAATATTCATTGGTTTTTATATGCATATTTATTTTTTGCATATTTATGTGCATATTATAACATTTTTTCGTGCTTTTTTAAGCGCATATTTTAATTTTTTTCGTGCATATTTAAACCTGCCCAGTTAAAAAAATTTAAAGAAAAATGAATGATTTGTTTATAAAAATATAGAAATAAGATAAAATTAAATCAATTTCCAAAAATGTTCAGCTCACTATATATCTATTTGAAACAAAAGCAGTAATAATAAAATCAATTATTCTAGTTATTAATATTATCATTTTGATGATTGGAGCAAAATCAATTAATATAAGCAATTTCGTAATTAAAATTAAAGTTAAAGATTTGAAGCCGTTAGAATCTGATGAAATAATAGTGATTAAAAATTAAATGATTAAACTTAAAAAAAATCGACGTAAATAAGCTCCATGACCGAAATGCGAAATCAGTTTTCGATAGGATTTAGAAAGCAAACTATGTATATGAAATTAAAATTTCTTAAAACCAAAACAGACTTTTGAAGATATTACATTAAAAAAATAGGTATCTCCGCTTCCTTATAGGAAAACCTAACTTAATTTTTTTAATAAAAATTGTTTTGCAAATTGCAAAAGTTGCATTTTTCATATTAAGTTTTATCTTGTGAACAAAAAGTAAATTAAAAAAAATAAAAATCAAAAATTATTATTAAAATTTTTAATAAAAATCATTCCAGATTTCGATAGAACTTGTTCGGAGAATTACGATTTTATTCGATCGTTCCTTATCAATAATTATTATTTTCTGCCTTAATTTAATTTGTTATTTATTTTAAATTTTACAAAAGTTCTCTATATAAAAGCGATCAAATATTCATGACAGTTTGGCTTAACTTTATAATTGAAGAGTATTTCCATGTCGATAATGCCATTTCAAAAAGTCTTATGCCATTTCATATTTCTCTCAGATAAAGAAGACGAGGACAAGGGCGAATAATATTTACTATAAACTGCTGACGTTTGCCTTAACTTATGACTCCTTGAAATAAATGAAATAATATTAAAAACGTAAACAGTTTACTTTAATGTGTTCTTTTTTTCTCGAGCATTTTTTGATCGTTTCTTTTCAATCTTTTATATTTGTGTAATACTTTTCCACAACATTTCCTGGTTTATTATTTGCTAAACGTTGTTGCCTAGCGTATTTTCATAAATTATTTTAGGTCATCGTATAAAGTTTTGCTTTTAAATAAACCAACAAAAAATGAAAATGAATAAACCCAGAAAATAGAATAAAATAAGCAATATGGTGTCCGAGTACTACATAAATACTTTCTATATCTACATATACATAAGAAAATATATATTACGTATACATGCACAACCCAATGATGTATTGTTTGTGTTGATGAGTCTGTGGGGATAAACATTATTGCCTTTTCTTTATTTATCTGCCTATAAAGTTACAAAAAAATAGCTTAGTCCCTTTTTTGTTTATGTATTGCATATTTCTTAAGATAAATAATCTTTATTTCTTGACCAAAGTTTACATTGTTCCTTAATGGGTTTTTTTTTTTGTTCCCTTTTTTATGCAAAATGTTTTAATAAACGCACAAAGCTTTCTTTTGTAATGGAGATACATCGTATATGTCTAAATAAATAATTTGTATTCCATAAAATCTTTTAATGAGACAAGTCAACCCTTGACAATAATTTTTAATGATTTGATACAAGCTGCAAGTTTTTCTAAGTAATTTATTTCGCATGCTGACTTTTAAATAAGTTAAATTAAATATCAATAACTTAAGTAATAGGTTGGATACCGTTACTGATAAAAAAAATATATATATTCACCTTGACTACGTTACCTCTAACCAATTGGCTCAAAATACCGCTACTGTTAAAATATCAAAACAAATTATCGTTATCGCTAAAATACACAACATTACACAAGGTATATAAAACCGTTGCCGGTTGACATTATTACCATTTTTAATCGGTTGCAAGTCTTACTTATGTTACATATGTTTTATAATGAATTTCATTCAAAACATAACTACCAAATGACGCATATGTCACTAAAAACGATCTATTTTTAGGAATCCTGAATTAAAAAAAAAATAAATAAAACATTGGACATTTACATTTTTTAACACGTTCAAGGAAGAAGCTACGTTAAAATTTTAGATTTATAACATAAATCAAGGGTGATATGATCAAAGGTGTCACAGATCAAGGAATACTAAAATAGAAAATAAATCTAGTTGAATTGTTTATTTATTACTTAATACATATGCATATAAATACATACATATGTACTTTAGAGTGTTCCGTATACAAACATTTTTTAGGAAGACCCCTCAAACGATGCGTAAAAATTAGCTGAATAGGGGAAAATATTAAAACAATTTTTAAAATTGATCTATTTTTCCATAACCAGTTCATTTTAGTACATCATCCAAAAAAAAGTTTTGATATTTTTCTTAAAAAAATAGATAAGAATTTTATAATTTTGTTCCTTTTAAGGCTACAATATTAAAAATTTGGATTGTAGTAAGTGCTGTTGAGAATATATAAATTTCCAGATTTTTAAAAAAAATCCCCTTGGAAAAATGTTGAAAATATTTTTCCATAACCACCATAAAATTATGAATTTTTTGATACCCAGTTCGATTAAAAAATAGAAACTTTTTTTACCAAAATTATGGGACCTATGATTTTTCAATCGCTGGTAGGGAATTGAAGACCAATTTTAAAAATTTTTTAAATAATTTTTTCGTAATAAGCTAATTTTTACGCATCGTTTGAGGGAATAAATCGAAATCTCGATTATCTAAATTATCTGTTATGACTTAAAAGATTTTTGACTTTAGCCTTGATTTATTTGAATTTTTGGTGTATAACTTTTAAAATAAAACTTCTAAAATTATGCTAAAGAAAATATTTTGTAATTATCTCAATTCGATAACTACACAGAAAAAATTATGACTAAATTTTTTTTTTAATAATTTATTACTTGAGTTTGAATTTGATTTTATTAAATAAATTGTTTGGTTTCAATATTTTACTTTATTGGATTTATATGATTTATATAATTTTTTCATAAAAGCAAAATCAATTTTCATTATTTTGACAACTACAATAAAAATTAAAAATAAAATGTATTTTTTTTAGTAAGAAATCATGAATTTTTCTCCTGTTCCAAAGACTTTTAAAGGCACGTAAATAATATTTTATGAAGTTTTCAAATTCATCGATTGAAATTACTTAATTTTTAAATAAACTATTGGAGATTTCTTCTTTGTAAGTATTTAACAATCTAGTGCTTAAAATACTTATGTAATTGTGCTATTCAATTATTATCATGATATACTTCAGTGATATACTTCATTTTGATAGATATTGTTAGGTTTCAAACCAAGTATCTGATGAAGCGTGAAGCAATGCTGACCCCATGGTAACGCCAGAGACATCAATATTGTATCTAGCTTGGATATATTGAATACCATATTTCGGTTTTTAAACAAATGGAAGCATGGAGACATGAAAATTTCCATTAATTATAAGAAATATGCATGTCACAATTAGATCTTTTTCAATTCTAATAAAATTGAAAGATGGCAGCAAAAATAAAGTACTTACGCAAATATTTTTTATGAAATTTTTGCATTCTTAAAAATTGTTTACATTTTTATATAAACTTTTACTATTAAGAGCCATTTATAATAAATGAAGTCCAAAGATATGCATATATGTAGGTATAAATTTACATATATAATTGTAAAAACAAAATTAAAATAATATTGATTTTAAAATAGATAAGTATATTCTCAATAATAAATTTTATTGAATTTAAAATAATTTTTGTTTGATTAATATTTCAAATTCAAATTATTTATTTACTGTTTTATTAATTTAGATTATTGAAATATGTAAACATTTTAAATATCACCTTTGATAAATAGTATATTATTTTTATAAAAAAAAAAAAAAATTAAAACATTTACGAATATTTGAATTTATAAATTTAGTAATAATTTAATTTTTTTCATTTGAACCTTAATTTTTACTGGGTAAATTAAAATTGATATCTGGTACTTTGAACCCTCAAAGATTCTTGAAGCAAACTTTTTTTCATTTCTTAAATACTCATGTGATTACCTTGAAGCTCTACCAATTTATTGAAAAAATATATTTAATGAAGCTCCAGTTAAATGTTTGCTTGAGAAATAAATGTTTAACTACAAATATGTATACAAATGAACATATGTACATCCTATACTATTTACTTATATAGATATAGCGTTTAAATCGTGCCAATCAACTTTTATTATTGCACAGTGGGGCAAAATCGAAATTGTGGAGTGTACAATGTTAAGTTTGGAAGGGAGACCGAACAGACCCCTCAGGGGCAGAGCTAAAGTGGCTCAAATTTGGGTACCTCTGACATAAAATTTTTTTAATCGCTTGCCAATTTTTGTTTATACATTATTGTAGGGACTCTTATAGTTTTTGAGTTATTTGCATTTGAATTTTTAAGTACCTCAATTTTGCATGTTCTTGGTCCAGTTTTATTAAGGAACAAAATTATCTATTGAATAAAAAAAAATTGAAGTCAATATATTTACAGAGTCCAAAAATAAACGATTTTGAATTTGAAAATTAAAAAAATTACGACTTTTTGTGTTTTTTTTTTTTAGCTCTTTTATCTCTAAAATTAAACTTTCTTTAACAACATATAATAATTGTATACTTTTCTGAAAGGTATCTTTACAAAAAGCAAGCCCAATAACTCAAATGGTTAAGGTACACACCCTCCCGAATTCGACCCATTTTATATGAAAGTTTTGACTTTAAACTATATTTTCTCAAATACCAAAGCACGAATCGGCAACGGAATGCAGTTTAAGAATCTGTAAATTGTTGTTAAAAGTTTCTAATCAAAATCTAAAAAATGTTTATTTTATAGCCGAAAATGTGAAAAAACCCATTTTTGGGATTTTCGGCGTTTATTTGGGAATTGTGGGATTCCTTTTATAAAAATCTTAAAATTTTTTTCACTTTCTCATTTTAAATGATAAAGTCTACACCCACCGAAAATTTCGTTAAGATATCTTTAATAACAAATATTTTATTACAAATAAAATATTTCAGCGTTTAATTTTAAGCACACAAATATTTTCTGTCAACTGGCGACTGCGCTGAAAAAAGTTTAAGTTTTCATTTTTGATCACATGCTTACTGAACATAATTTACTGCTCACACACAGAACTGAAATAAGCAGCAACCAGTTTTTATTTTGCTCAGCAGCAAATAAAATAAGCAGCGCACACACTCAGTTTTTTACTCAGCCAAGTTGATTTTACGTCTTAGCACAACGTAGAAACCTTTTTCAGCAACGTAAGAACAACTGGATAGTAAGACTGTATAGTACATTTAAGAAGGAAAATGAAGTTGATTATTTTAAATGAAAACAAATAGAAAACGGTGCAATAAAATATTATGAATTTTATTGAAGATATTACATACATATATCTTTATTTTATTAATTTTAAATAAAAAATAGTTTTTCATTTAATAAATATAGGAATTTTGTAAAGATAAATAAAAAATACATTATATTTATATGTATTATGTTACCGAAATAATGAAGATTTGTTGTGATTTTTATTTATTTATGTATGTAAAAATAAAAGTTATTATCTTGTATGTTGCAGACTTTTTGGTTATTAATTTATTATTTTCTTATTGATCGGCTTTAATGTCTTAATTTTTTACTTTTATTTAGACCTGATTATACAAAAATAATTATAATAACAGTGCAATTCTCGACCGAGTGACAAAAAAAATTATTGTGATAGTAAACAAAATATGACAATAAAAAATTTGTTTCTATTCTGGCTTTGAAAAAAAAAAATTTTTATATATTTTTGGTGATAGTTGTCACACTCATAAAAGCATATGATAAGTAATAATTAATTGATTATAATTATCATGAATTAGAGAATAGCACTGTAAGTAACATTTCTATAATCTTTAAGATGATAATGACTTACACGTAAGTTGTAATAAATTATCAGTTTTATAAAACACGAGCTGTAAACCCGCTACTTCGTTAGCGGAATTTGTTTATAAAAACCATACTATATAATAAATTTAGACTAAGATTCTTAACTCCCTTGGGAACATTTTTAATAATGGTGTTATGTCATCCATAAATAACAATATCTCTTTAATTTCAGGTTTATAATCTTAGAATAATAAATATCAGAATTACGAAAAAGTATATTAAAATAAAGAAAAAGGACCACAAAATCCATTTTAAGGTTTCTGATTCACTTAGGAAAATATTATGTTTCTAAGGATGAAAATTGCAGAACATTCAAGAAGTACTATTAGAAGAACGAAAAAAGATTCATTTAGGACGAGATATCTTTAATTTCATGTTTCTAGATTCAGAATTATGGATTCCCATTCATTTAGGACCACATATCCTTATTTCATGTTTCTAGGTTAAATATTACCGAAAATTAAAAAAGTACCATTGGAAGAACAAAAAAGTACCACAAAGTCCCCTGTTGAGAATTCTTTCTCACATAGGACCATGCATATTTAATTTCATGTTTCTACTTTAAATATTATAGAAAATTCAAAAAGTACCATTGGAAGAACAAAAAAGTACCACAAAGTCTACTTTAATGAATTCTCATTCATTTAGGACCACATATCATTAATTTCATGTTTCTAGGTTCATAATTATAGAAAATTCAAAAAGTACCATTAGAAGAACAAAAAAGTACTACAAAAACCTATCTTATGGATTCTTATTCATTTAAGACCACATATCGTTAATTTCATGTTTCTGGGTTAAATATTATAGAAAATTCAAAAAGTACCATTAGAAGAACAAAAAAGTACCACAAAGTCCCCTCTAATGAATTATCATTCATTTAGAACCAAATATCTTTAATTTTATGTTTCTATGTTAAATATTATAGAAAATTCAAAAAGTACCATTAGAAGAACGAAAAAGTACCACAAAGTTCTCTCTTATGGATTCTCATTCACTTGGCACTTCATGTCCTTCATTTCATATTTCTAGGTTAAATATTATAGAAAATTCAAAAAGTACCATTAAAATAACAAAAAAGTACCACAACATCCCTTCTTATGGATTCTCATTAACTAAGAACCCCATATCTTTAATTTCATGTTTCTGGGTTAAATATTATAGATAATTCCAAAAGTACCATTAGAAGAACGAAAAAGTACCACAAAGTCCCCCGTTGTGAATTCTTTCCAATATCGAACCATGCGTATTTAATTTCATGTTTCTAGGTTAAATATTACAGAAAATGCAAAAAAGTACTAATAGAAAAAGAAAAAAGTACCACAAAGTCCATCCTCCTGAATTCTTACCCACAGGACCATGTATCTTTAAGTACCACAAATTCCACTCATGTGAATTCTTATTTACATTTTCTATGTTTAATGTAATTGAAAATTAATTATTAAGTTTGAATAAAATGTAATTTCCAGCCTTTACCCCTTTTTTTGGTACTTTTTTCACTCATTGAAGTATCAAAAATTGTATTCCAATAAATTTCTAAATTGTAGTTTTATCCCATATTAAAATACTCATATGAATATTTCAATAAATAAAAAAAAAATGTTTTATGAAAAAAGTACCAAAATAGGCACAATTTTTACCCCTTATACGTTCGAATTTCGAAAAAGTACCAAATTTGTATTTCTAGTTTTTTGATAAGTTATGAATGCGACATAAATTTTATTTGTATGTTGATTGGTTTCAAAGATACATATGGTGACAAAAAAGTACCAAAATACAGTTTTTACCCGTTTTCTACCTAAAGGAGCCGATTTTCGAAAAAGTACCAGACACCTATCCGATTATTTTTTAAATGACTAACGACAACTATTCAACTTTTTGTGTATCTTTATTAGTTGGGGAGTTATAGAGTTACCGATTTTACCCGTTTTTACCCCCTAAACATTCGAATTTCCAAAAATCCCATCTTAGTGGATCTATTCTGAGGGAGACCTACCTACATTCCAAATTTCGTCGCTCTAGCTTTAGCCGTTTGAGCTGTGGGATGATGAATCACTCAGTCAGTCAGTCAGTCATTCAGTCAGTCACGTTACTCTTTTATATATAAACACACAGAAAAAAGATTGGTTGGAAAATGGTTCTCTTAATAAAATTTTAATATGCTTAATAAAAATTTACTCCACAACAAAAAATAGTTATAAATGTTATATTAATACTCTATTTAGAATTATTAAAGCATAGTTGTAACTGAATTGAGGTGTTTAAAATTATTAATTAGGTTGTATGAATGGATTTTAAAATTATTCAAATTTATTTTTATAATTTGGAAGAAACAACTGATTTTAATTTATCACTTTATGTATTTCTCCCATATGTTGGTGATTATAATCAAAAAATTCGATTGCGAGGTACAAATAAGCAAAAATTGGTATTCCCAACCAATATAATTTTGTTTTCTTTTTGACATTCATAAACAAATAAAATTAAATACACAAATTTTAAACACAGATTGTAAAAAAAATTAAAGATTTTGTTTTAAATATTAAAGTTTAGCTGATAGTTATCAAAAGGTATTTATTTTTCTTTGTCCTCTTAAGATATTAGTATATTGAAAATCTTTGAAAATATATTCTCTTACATATTCTTTTGTATAACATGTAAAAGAAAAACTATTCAATATGAAAAATTTCAGTTTTCTTCTGCCAAAGAGAGGGTATGTGATGATTCCTGCACCGGTAATTGTGTGACTACACTTCCTTTAACTGATAGGATCATTTAAGTTCTCATAGAAATCTGGTGAACAAATCAGGAAAAATCAATACAGATGATGGCAACAAATTCTGCATAAATAATATTCAAAGATTGTCCAGTTAGTTGAGTTTATTATAAATTTGCAAACGTGCTAAATTTGTTTGTATTTTATGTATTTTTATGTGAATACATATGTATGCATGTTAGGTATTTCTATCAAAAGAAAATTGATAAAAGTCAAAATTTAAAATCTAATTCACAATAGAGCCTTTTTCTTTTTAAACAAACTATTACGAGAACCGAATACATTCAGTAATTACAATCGATTTACTTGATAGTTCCTGCAACTGACCAAATTCGATTGGCAACAAATTCGGTTGCCACAACGAATCTGTTTTCTCTGTGTAGATAACCAACTGCTGGAAAATTATATATCGAGGGCTTATATTCAAATCGGGCCTCATGCAGATTTAGGAATTTTTTTTTTTTTTGCGTCAGACTCTTCAGTTTTCTATTTTTTATATATGGTGTTAATTTTGGAGTCAAAAGTTAATTCTAACACTGTATTTTTCACTTTTTGTTTTTGGGCTATCTACAAACAGTATATTTTTTTTTAAGGCAAAACGGGCTATGTGCAATTTTTTGTTTGATTTTCAAAGAAATGTTAAAATAAAAATTGATAAATAATGAGAATTTTCTTTGCGGTTTGAACTTTTCTTAAACATTTTGAATTATAAACTTAATATCTCATAAAAAATGCAGTCTGGAGAAAAAAAGCCATTGAAGTTAGATTTTTAGTCCTCTTTAGATGCTTATAGATCATACGCTGGTACACCTATCAACATTTTATGAAGCTAAGTGGGAGCACTATACGCTAGATTTAAAGACAGGAATGAACAAATTTTAATAAAATTCGTAATTATAAGCAAAACATCTTAGATACCAAAATCAGTTTCTTAAACAAATTATAATTAAATAAAAAGTGCAATAAACATCGTCTTTAAAGGTTTTAATAATTTTTGAGTTGTTGATATGCAATCTAATACAATTTTAATTGGTTTAAAATTTTTTTTGCAAACAATTTTTTTGCAAATTTTTTTTGCATGCAATTTTTTTTAAAAATTTGATTTATAATTTTAATTTTGAACACATTTTCGTCCTTTTAGTAAACATTCCTGTTATTTGAAATTTCAAATGATTAAAAATGGTCAATCCAACTACAAAATTCCGCTTTTTTTTATCTCCTGATTGGTATGATATCATAAATTTAACATATTGTAAATTTCTTTTCCAAAAATATTATGTTTTACTTCTTTAATTTCCAATAAACAAAACGGGCTATGTGAACATTTTATAACAAACATTAAAAATAATTAAGACAAAACGGGCTATCTACCTTACCTTCGCGAATAATGGAGTTAAAAGATTTAAAAATGAGGGAATAAACAGTTTTTATGTTCTCCTGAAAAATGGTGTCGATATGTAAATCTCTTTTAATAAAATGATGTCACTATTAACAAATTGGATTTGGAGTTGTAGGGTTGTTGAGTAATGAAATATTTTTAATATGAACACACGAATCAAAATTAAGCAGATCATCTGCTAATAAATAAAAGTTGAGTGTGGTTTTAAACGGAAAAATATGAATATAAATGAAGCTCTTACCAGAACAAATCATTATATACTAAGGGAAGCTATTAAATTGAAAAAGAAAAATAAGCTATGGTCCGTTTTTAATCGTCGTGGAAGAATTTATGCTAAGAAAAGCAAGGTAGATACTGCATTTCCAATAGCCGACATTGATTTTCTAAATAAACTGGATAATGGTTCCTATGATACAGAAAATTATCCTGCCTCTTCTAAAGAAGGGTTTCGTAATAAAATATATTAACCTATTATATATTGATATTTATTATTTTAACAATTTTCTATTGCACCTATGTGTTTTTACCTTAAATATGTTTAAGCTTAAAATTTTTATTGAATTGTATAAGTTTATGTTATTAGATGTTGCTGCTAAAAATAAAAGTTTTGTTCGCTCCTGATAGCAATATGAGTTCCAAAATTTTGTCACACACAATGGTACGCATTCTTGGTAAACAGAAGAAAGGTCTAAATATATGTCACATAAATGCACAAAGTTTATGCAACAAAATCGATGAGTTTAGATACATTTTTGAAAATTCTTGGGTAGACATCATATGTATATCGGAAACCTGGTTAAACTCGAACATTACTAACTGTCAGGTTAAACTTGCAGATTATAACATATTTCGTGCAGACAGAAATGATAGACAACGTGGTGGCGGGGTCGCTATTTTTGTTAAAAGTCATCTTCGTTGCAGGACCATTTATCAACATGGATCATCTGGTAATAAAGACTGTGATTTTCTATTGTTAGAAATTTGCGGTGGTGAACTCAAATATCTAATTGGAGCAATTTATAGACCTAGTAAGAACATAAATCTTTCAATAATAACAACATGGTTGGAAGAACACTCAATGGAATATAATGATATTATTTTAGCAGGTGATTTTAATTGTAACTTATTGGAGGACATTTCAATTATCCACACCTTTCAAACCATTGGAATACACACAGTAAATACTACGATACCTACACATTTCACATCAACAAATAGCACTATTCTTGATCTGTTCTGCGTTAATAATACATCCAAAATACAGTTATATGATCAAATATCCGTACCCTGTTTTTCCAAACACGATCTCATTTATTTAATCTACGATTTGCCCATTTTTAAACTCTCAAATACTAAAACTGTGTCTTTTCGAGATTATAAACATATTAACTATGATGGTCTTGAATATGAAATTGATCATTTAAATTGGCAAAATATTTATAGTATGATTGATGTGGATGAGCAAACCAATTTCTTTAATGAAATGGTATCCTATCTTTTTGAAAAATATGTACCAGTAAAAATAAAAAAAGTTAAAAACTGTTCAAATCCTTGGTTTAACATAAGCATATGTAATTTACTGAAAGAAAGAAACTTAGCATACGAAAAATGGAAAAGGTACAAAACTCCGCAAACACACGATACTTTCAAATCGTTAAGAAAAATAGTTAATCGTGCCATCAAATCTGCCAAGCAACAATATTTTGGCAGAAAGTTTCATTCTAAGTTAAACGGAAAAAAACTATGGAAGGAGATCAGAAATCTCGGATTCAAAGACGGTGTGAAGATAGCAAGCCTTTCCGAAATAGAACTGAATGAGCTGAATAAAACCTTTACAACACATCATCCATCAAATACTTCATCTTCTTACTATGATAACATACCAATGCATAACCTGGCTACTTCATTTAACTTTCACGGCATCAATCAGGAAGAAGTCCTTGAGGCTTTTCTTTCCGTAAAATCAAACTCGGAAGGCCTGGATGGCATAAACCCAATTTTTGTAAAAGCTCATATATCATTTATAATTAGCACATTATAATTTGACTTCTCATTATATATATATATATATATATATATGATTATTTTAGATTCAAGCCTAAAAATATACATATTTTTAATGTTTTAGAAAATTTAAATTTTGAAATATTTAGAATATTTCTTTGATAAATTGTTTAATTAACTATATTTTTCCGTTTAAAACCACACTCAACTTTTATTTATTAGCAGATGATCTGCTTAATTTTGATTCGTGTGTTCATATTAAAAATATTTCATTACTCAACAACCCTACAACTCCAAATCCAATTTGTTAATAGTGACATCATTTTATTAAAAGAGATTTACATATCGACACCATTTTTCAGGAGAACATAAAAACTGTTTATTCCCTCATTTTTAAATCTTTTAACTCCATTATTCGCGAAGGTAAGGTAGATAGCCCGTTTTGTCTTAATTATTTTTAATGTTTGTAATAAAATGTTCACATAGCCCGTTTTGTTTATTGGAAATTAAAGAAGTAAAACATAATATTTTTGGAAAAGAAATTTTAAATTAGCAAAAAAAAAAACGATCAAGAGCTTCCAAAAAAGAACATTTTCATCCCTTCAAAAGTAGAACAAAGTAAATATACACTTTGTTCTGCTTTTGAACAACTTTTTTGTTACAACAACTTTGTTACAACTTTTTTTAAATTTTTTAATAATAACTTCCAAAAAAATTTAAATTAATGAATTTTTAGCGGGAAAAAAGATTAATAATTTCTAAGAAAATTAAAATTTTATAAATTTTAAAGCATATTCATTATATTTTGATAGCTCTAAAACAGAATTTTTGTTATAAAATTTTATAAACATAGTTTTAAAGGAAGTACTTCAAAAAAAATTAACTAGAAATATAAAAGAAGAACATCTTACCAATGACAATCATGGGTTAGAAAAAGAACTTCTGCAGCTCTTTTTCACCACTAAGTACATCCTTCCAATGACAATACAATGTTAAATTCATGACTTTTTCAGCTCTTTATTAGTTCCTTTTTTGTTGGGGTGCTACTATTCCGAAAGATATAACATGGAATGTAGGTCCATATGTTTAAAATTTAGAGTTAAATCGTGAATAAATATTCGTTATAATATAGTATGTTTCATATTTATAAGAACAATTTAATTTTCAAAAATTCTCTTAAATTGTTAACTGATTTGATAGCAGTTTCCGTAAGAGTTATTATTAGGGCAAGTTTTTCAAGCTTTTCGCTTGGAAAGTAAGCATTTGCATATTTCAAAACAATTTCACAAAAAAATGCTTATATTTTAAATCTTTGCATAAATTTGCATATAATGGATACAAAGGTTAGTTTTCTTAACAAAAACACAATTTTTTGGTGATGTTTTGGAGTTTAATCAAATGATTTCTAAAAATTTGCTGTGAGTATTTTGAGTACATTGTAAATATTGTAAAATATAAAAAATAGGAAGCGTCAAATATGATACACTTTAAATTAAAATAGTTATATTTTTATAAACATCGAAATCTATTAGAGATTGAAAGTTAAAAAATGCATAATTGTGCATATTTTTTACACATTAATATATAGGAATGCATAAACTCGTTGGTTTTTATATACATATTCATACTATTTTTGCATATTTCTTTGCATATTATACCTTTTTTTTGTGCTTTTTCAAGCGCATATTTAAATTTTTTTTGTGCATATAAAAACTTGCCCTGGTTATTATACTTTCAATGTACTCTTTATATATGCAAATAATTATTGAGAAATGGATATTGTTGTTGTATTTTTTAAGATTACCGTTGTTTCTGAGTTTCAGAATTATAAGAACAATTGAAGAAAAAATTTAAAATAATGTCAGTTGAGCTTTAACTCACGGTAAAAGTAGACTTAAATGAAGGGTATTTTCTTTGAATTTAAAATACCACGTGGTTGTAGTTTATCTGATTGTGAAAAAGGAAAAATCTTGGCCTTTAAAGAGCAAAGATTGAAATTTCGAGAAATTGCTCGAAAATTAAGAAGAAGCGTGAATGTTGTTCGGAATTTTTTAAGTGATCCAAATAATTATGGTATGACTAAAACAAATATCACACATTACTCGTTTAGCGAACCATTCTACATTAAGTCTAAGAGATATAAAGAACCAGACAGGAGTAACTGCATCAAAAATTACAATTTGGAGAACAATAACAAGTAACAAAAATATAAAATATTCAAAAATGAGTAAAGTTCCTCTATCCTCGGCTCCAATTTGCTTTTTATTAATTGAATACTAACCGTGGATTAAATTGTGGGTTATATTTTCCGATGAAAAAAAGTGGAATTTGGATGGTCGGATGGAAATAGAGGTTATTGGAGAGATATCAGGAGAGAACCGCTATGCATTTCAAAAAGAAACTTTGGTGGTGGATCTCTTATGGTGTGGGCAGCATTTTGCTCTGATGAATGCCTAGAAATTCAATTCGTATCATGTAAAATGAATAGCGTAGAATACGTAAAAACACTAGAGATGAGCCTTGTTCATTTTGTTTCTAAAAATCCAACAAAAACTTACGTATTCCAACAAGACAATGCTCCTGCCCACACCAGTGCATTCACTAAAAATTAGTTTATTTCCAAAAATATTAGCATTTTAGAATGGCCAGCGTGCTCTCCTGATATTAATCCAATGGAAAATCTTTGGGGAATATTATCCCATCGAATTTACTCTGGAAATCGCCAATACAATGACTTAAATTAATTAAAAAGAGCTATTTTAGACGAATGCTCCAATATTGATAAAAATTTACTTCAAAACTTAGTTCAAAGTATGAACTCAAGAATATTTAATTTAATTAAAAATAAAGGAAGTCCAATTTGTTCATAAACCTCATAAAATGTTGTTTTATTTCAAATAACAATGAAATGTTCCTATAATTTTGAAACACTGGCAACTGCTTATGAAGAAAAATAGTAATTACAAAAACAACAATAACAAAAAATTGCACACCAGAGAAGAGTAAATGAAAATATGAGAAAGTCAATTGTATATAAGGAACGAATTTCATATATGATATGTGAGGAATTTAAAAAAATATAATGTTCCTATAAATATGAAACATACTATATACGATTCCGAACAGTATAATATTGTATACATATATTATTAGGATTTATATGGTTATGAAAATATATTTATTAGTTTCTCAGTTATTGCATTTTAAAAATGACAAAAAGCTCTTTGAACCACCCTTTATTAAAAAAAATAAAATAAAAAGAGTTTCGTATTACAATTTAACGTATTAATTATATTATTGGGTCTAAAAGTTAAGCTTAACTACAAATTTCTTTAATAGATCAAAACAAAGAAAATTATACAAAATAAAAACATTTTCTTCTTATTCAAATGAACAAAATTTTCTTTTATTTTTTTCTTTAATTTAAACAGCATTTAATATTTAGTTAATATTTTTTCATCTACTAATATTAAATAATATCTAATATTTTTATACAAGTTCTACAAAAATTTTAAATAAATTGCAAATAAATAAATAAAAAATTTTTGTTTTTTTAATTATAATTAATAAATCTACATATATCTTTTATACATTTCATAGTATTTTGTTACACCGTTTTCTATTTGTTTTCATTTAAAAACTATACCACTTCATTTTCCTTCTTAAATGTAAAAACCATAACCAAACAACTTTGTATATTGACTGTGCAGAACTATACAGTTGTTCTTACGTTGCTGAAAAAGGTTTCTACGTTGTGCTGAGCGCACACGACTAAAGCGTGAATTAGTTGGTTGTTTATGTGACGTTTCCTCCCGCAAAGTAAACAGCTGATCGTTTATATTGCATGTATTGTAATGCTAACAATTATAAAAACTTCACGTTGATGTGATGTGATGTCTGATTCTGTTGAAAACAGAATTTTCTTGCGTTGTACACATAAACAAATGCTTAACGAAATAAAAAGGAAAAACCACTAAATAAACAAAGAAATAAATGAACAAAAATAATTAAATGCTCAAACAATTAAGTAGATAAATATTTGGCATGTTTAATTTTAAACAGAGTTGCATTTTTAGGCTTTTTCTAGTAAATAATTTATGGTAACTCTGTGTTTTTGCTAACAAATGTCACGTTATTAATTTTGAATAATTGCACAAAATGCTTCCCGTAAATAATCGGAACATCAACATCACATAAACAACCAACTAACCCGGCCTTAAGACGTAAAATCAACTTGGCTGAGTAAAAAACTGAGTGTGTGCGCTGCCTATTTCATTTGACTGTTGAACAAAATAAAAACTGTATGCTGCTTAAATCAGTTTTGTGAGTAAGCAGCAAAATGTGTTTAGTTAGTATGTGGTGGATAACTAAATCAAGTAAACTTGTTTCAGCAAGATGCTGTAAAAAAAGCAACTGTTTAGAAAATGACGACTGCTTTAAGCAGCCATTCGAAACACTGAAATATTTATAGTTTCTAAAAACCAGTTTTTTACAAAAATTTTACTTTAATTTCAAAAATCAGAAAAGGTATAAATTCGATTTTTATAACCACCATCAAAAAGATGGGGGTATATTGATTTTGTCATTCCGTGTGTAACATGTCGAAGGAATCATCTTAGATACTGGGTCCTGGTTAGATTCTGAGTCGATCTAGGTATGTCTGTCTGTCTGTTGAAAGCAGGATAGAGCTCGAACGGGGCAACGTAGGGGGACGAAATAAGGTTTGTTTGTTATTGAAAATGGACAAAATCGGTTAATAAACAAAAAAGTTATGGGCTAAAAACTAGAAACACAGGGTGTCCGTTTCATACTTTTTTGCTGATATTTCTTCAATAAAAGCATGTACGACAACGAAATTTTGTACGTATAGTTCGGGGGTCAGTATAAATTTGGAAAACAAATATGGGCGTGGTCCGCCCACTTTACCGACCACCTCCCATATAAGGTGAAATTGTGTTCAAATAGTTCAAGGACCAATGTAAACTCGGAAACAAAAAATATGCGTGGTCCGCCCACTTTACCGCCCCCTCCCATATAACGTAAAATTTGAAAAAGTTGATGGTGGATATATAGATTCGACCGGGCAGAATATAACATTCGCGCTTGTTTTCATTTAAATTACATTGCTTAGCTGACATAATTCTTTGTTATACAAAAAATATTGAAATCAATATCTTTTACAGAACCGAAACTATGCCACTTTAAAGTTTATTAAGTCACGGAAAATTCCAAAAACATTGTGGATGTGAAAAAGCTATAACAACATAAATAATTTGTTACCGTAGCCAATGTTCGAATGTGTGTTTGTGCAAAAATACACAAAAAATTAAATTTTTCATGACTTATAAAATTATTTTTTTGTAAAATGTGTTATAGACTTTCTTCGGTGTATGATCGTTAAAACCTTTTTCTAATGTTAAAAAATAATATTATATGCAAATAATAACTGAAAATATTAACTGTAATTCGTAAATAACAAGGTTTACATTTGATATTTTCTTCTAGCCTTTACACAGTTATATTGATAATAAATCTATATCTCCTAACCTAATAGTCTCAACTGCTAAAGTTGGTGAAAGCAGTGTTCAAAGAAATTTTATAAAAAATTATTTAATGTTACTTATATATATATAGCTGTTTATTGTCTGTATTTCATTCAAAATATTTGTTAAAAATAAATTATTTTTATATTTAAAAATAAAATATAAATAAACTATTTTTTTAGAAATAAAGTAGTTACAAATTAGTTTATACTCTTTGAAATATGATTTTCAGTTACTTAAAATTAATTTGAATAAAAACTATTTAAATATTATTCCATTTGTTAACAAGTTAGATAAAATAAAATTTCCACAAAAGTATTCGAATATGAATTTATAAAATTTTAATCAAATTCCAAAGTCTTCAACTAATTTAAAAATATATTCTATGTTTTTAGTTTGAATACAACTGCTCCTTATTTTATTTTCTATTTTAAAAATAAAATAAAATCTATTTTAAAACATTTAATTTTTTTTATTCATAGAAAATTTTTGAATATTTTTATTCAACATGGATTTGTTCGAATAGTTTTAAATTTGTTTCGAAAAAGAAAAATAAGTAAAATATTCTTTTAATACTTGAATATTTGAAAAAATATTATAAAATTTTTTTTTATTCAAACCTTTTGAGGCTGAATATTTTTATTTCTTTGGAGTTTTTTATGAATAAAATTATCAAAATAATTATTTAAAATTTTTCTCTTTGAATATATAGTTTTAAAATAAAATTCAGAAAAAAATGTTGAACTTTTTTTATTGAAATAAAATACGTATGAATATTATTCAACATTAGAATAATCAAATAAAAAACTTTTGATTATCTTATTATAAAAAAATAGTTGTTTTAATTTTGATTAAATAAAATATTTTAATTTTTAATTTATTTTGTTCAATCAGATACAAATTTATAATAAATTCAATTGTTTTAGTATAAATAGAAATCATTAATATTTTTATTTAAATATTAATAGATTGATTAACAAGTAATTTTAATTAGAAATATGAAATGGAAGTGAAATAAAAAGTATTTTCATTTTTTATTTCATTCATAAGTTACAGCTATGCTTATATATTAGAGTGCTCCAAGCTTGTATGAAGCGAAAAAAATGTTATCCTACAGGCCGTTCTCAAAAATCCGCGTTTTTACAAAAATTTTAACTTAATTGCAAAAATCAAAAAAAAATATAAACTCGATTTTCCGTGACTTATAAAATTTTAAAGTGGCGTAGTTTCGGTTCTGTAATAGATATTGATTTCAATCTTTTTTTGTATAACGAAGAATTATGTCAGCTATGCAATGTAATTTAGACGAAAAAAATCGAGTTTGTATTTTTTCTGATTTTTGCAATTAAATTTAAATTTTTGTTAAAAAGCGGATTTTTGAGGAACTCTAAAAATTTAATCTGTAATAAAATCTTTGTTACTAAAGATATATAAGAAATTTTCGTAAGATGTAGACTTTATTGTATAAAATGAGAAAGTGAAAAAAAAAAACATTAAGATTTTTAGGAAAGGAATCCCACAATTCCCAAAAGCGGCGAAAATCCCAAAAATGTGTTTTTCACATTTTGGGCTATAAAATCCACATTTTTCCGAAGTCCCGTAGATTTTGATTGAAAACTTTTAACAACATATTGCAGATTCTTAAACTGCATTCTGTTTGCGGATTCGTGCTTTGGGATTTCAGAAAATATAGACTAAAGTCAAAAGTTTCATATAAAATGGGTCGATTTCGGGAGGGTGTGTACCTTGACCATTTAAGTTATTTGGTTTGTTTTTTATCTTAAAGACTTTTCTGTGAAGATAGCTTTAAAAAAAGTATAATATTATTATATGTTGTTAAAGAAAATTTTATTGTAGAGAAAAAAGAGTGTAGATAATTTTTCGGCCAAAAAACACAAAAAGTCGTCATTTTTGCAATTTTCAAATTCAAAATCGTTTATTTTTGGACTCTGTAAAGAAATCGACTTCAAATTTTTTTTATTCGATAGATAATTTTGTTCTTTAATTAGTTAAAGAAAAAACAAATGAAATCGGTCGGAAACACTAGAATATATATGAATAAAAAATGGTAAAATTTTTAAAATTGCGCTGACATAAAATGCGCTGGCATCAAAAATATTAAAAAAATAAAAATACCAATTTAAATGATAGAGTTAACAAAAGATTATAAGAAAAATATATTGTAAACGAATTGGCCTAATTTTAACTCTTTATACTAAATATAGTAAGTACAGAATGTCAAATAAAACATTTCCATGACTTCACAATTTTTTATATTTAAAATTTTTTTAATTTTAACTTCATGAAATATACGGATATATTTTTCTAACCAAAAATTTTCTTAGAGGTACATATTTCATTTGGATATCAATGGGTTAAAAGTATAATGTGAGGAAATGATTCAATGTACTAGTTTCACTACATTTAGTCTAAGGAGTAAGACTTAAACAAAATTATTCAAGATATAATTTTTTTCAAATTTTTTGTTAGCTTTGTTATTTGAACTTGGATTTTTATTTTTTTTTTAAATTTTGGTGTCTACGACGCATCTTCTGTCAATTCGATTGAAAAAATTTTACCATCTTTGAAATCTGCGGTCTTGTATTAGTTATATAAAATACAAATTTCCCTTATACACTCACTCATTTTTCCATGGTCTTATGAGGCTTAATTGAGAAATTCTTTATTTTTACAAATTTAACCACTTCTAGGGGTTATGTGTGACAAGTTAGAGACTTGACTAGTTCTACATTTTTGTAGCCCCATGTCTTACCTATTAAACATGTGTGACTAATTTCCTAACTTCTTCTAATTGACTAACTTCTCAAGGAAACAAATTTTCCTGGTCCTGGGTTAAAAATTTGACATGATGGAAATTTTTGATTTGACTTTCTACACTATATCAAGCCTAAGGAATAATAATTGTGTAGAATTATTCCAGATATAAATTTTTTTTTCGATTTTGTTGACCTGTGCAATTTTTCCGAAAGCTTAAATTATTCTCTACAACTCTTCCATATATTATAATTTGATCTGTTCAGCAGTTTTAGAAGCTGAAGATTTATAACTTAAATTTAAATCATTATAAAATCATTTAATTCATTAGCCAAAATTTACAAGCATTTTACACAGTATTGTTGCTTAACACATACATTTGATAGTGATTATTATAATAATACACTAATCCCTGCAAACAAGTGGAATACATCTTCTTCGATGATAATGTGGCAAAACTTGTTCCCAATTTATCATCTAAAAGAAAATAATCAAAGTAACAGATATTTAGTATTTTCAACATATTGTTATTTCCGAAAAAATTTCCACAATATAAAATTAAAAAAAAAAAATATAAATATTTTGTAATTTGTTAATTGTTTATTTTATAAATTTTTGTAGATATTTTTAGATTTATATATATTGCACAAATATAGATAAAATCGCCAAGGTAGTGCAATCTAAATGGTGTTAATTAGTACCTCATTAAACCTCTTATCCTTCAATTTTCTTCTATTTGGTTATCTGGCGATGTTGCCAGATTATCATCTAGAAGTATCACTATCGTATTGCATAGGAGTATTGCCTCCGGGACATGTTTTCATCTGAAGGTTATTTCTTACACGTTACTAAGTATTTTTCATCATTCATGCGTTTGACGAATAAATGTTCGTATTGCCGTGTTTGCTGGGTATATATGTGTATACATTTATTGTAAGTGTTGATACTTAAGGTGTGAATGTTGTAAAAAATATTCAAAATCACAAGCCTTATTGAACAAAAAAAAAATAATAATAATAATAAAATAGTCGCCCGTGTATGTATCTGTTCAATATTCCTCAATATTTGTGTATATAATTTACATATAAATTAAAAACAAATTCCTGGCGATTCAAATGTTGTCACGTTTCCACAAAATGTGAAAAAGAAGGATTGATTGGTAAAATACCTTCTTCACATACTTTGTCCTTATGTAGTAAATATATTTGGTCGTATTTAAATAAATGTCACTGACGACATTTCTTAGTGCAAATAAATTGACAGATTGAAACGGAAAAAGGTTTTTGTGGGATTTTGTGATTCCGTTCAAGAAACACCTTTAATTTCCGTTTTCATTAAATTTAATGACAATTATACAGATACATGTTAACTTTATACACTTTTTTATATCACTACATACATTCCTATGGATATCATTCATTTACACTTATACACAGGCACGGGGGAAGGGGGAGGGTTGGTTTTAATGGGAAATTCTCCCAATAGAGAATAGTTTTGTCTAATACTACATTTACACCAAACAAAAACATTCAAAAACTAAAAACAAGTAGTTTTTAGTTTTTTAATGGAAAACTACATAAATTTCTTTGGTTTTCAGATACAAATCAAAAACCATTTTCATGTAGTTTTTGTCGAAAACTAAACAAAAACTTGTAAAATAATTATTTAAGATACAGCCTGTTCATAGGTTTTAGATTATTAAGCTTTCGTATATGTCAGTTGAAAGAAAATGTCAAATTAATTGAATTAATTTTAATAGCTTTTTATATTTTTTTAACAAATTATTTCAAAAATATTATTAAAAGCAATGTAAAAAAGTGTACATAATTATTGTTCGATAAAGTTATTTTAAGAAATTTACAAACAATCAAAATCCATATGGAGAAAAAATGGGGTATGTAAACAGCAGTGTTGCCAGTTTAGCCTTTTTAAGGCCAAATCTAGCCTTTTTATTTTGCTTTTAGCCTCAAAATTTTCGTTTTAGCTTCTAGCCTTTTTTCTAGCTTTTTTTAATTTTAAAATAGCCTTAAAAATGCTAAAAATTTACTCATTTTATTTCTAAAGAATCATCAATTTAAGCATTTTTGTGTATTAGTTCGCACAAAAAATGGAAATTATTTATATTTAACGAAAATTTTCGGCTGCGGCGCTTCATTCTACGAAAATATTATAAGTATTTTTTAACAAACTTTGTTACCTATAAAAACTATTTATGTTATATTTACAAATTAGCTAAAATATCTTTAGGAAATACCAAAATCTAATGAGAAAAAAATAAATAAATGCGTTTTTAAATAAAACAATATTTTAGCTTTTTTCTGGCTTTATTTTTTGGGAAATTTAGCCTTTTCTGACTTTTTTTAAAGTCTAATTTAGCTTCTTTTTTTCTCAAGTCCTGCCAACACTGGTAAACAGTCTGGTTTTTGAGTTTCGGTTTTTCAAAAACCAATTAGTTTTTGATTTGGTGTAAATGGCATATTAATATTTTTTAAAAATTTCGACTTCATTTTATAAATCCGATTATATTCAAAACTTTGTACGAAACATTTTTTTAACATAAAAAATGTACAAAAGCATTTAAGTAATAAAACAGAAAAAATTTCATAAAACTTAAAAATTGTTTAATAAATAACATTACACAGAAAAATTAAATTTTGTATTCTATTACTAAATTTATAAACTCAAATATTTTTTTATTGAAATCGGTCCTATCTGTAAATTAGTAAAACCAAACATTGAAATTCGTAAAAAAATTTATTGAAAAATATATATATATATATATATATATATATATATATATATATATATATATATATATATATATATATATATATATATATATATATATATATATATATATATATATATATATATATATATATATATATATATATATATATATATATATATATATATTTTTTTTTTTGTTATTAAAACATTAACTATTTATAAAACATAATATTTGAACAAGCACCCGAAAACGTTTTATTTTTATTTTTCAATCAAAATAAATATCTTTAATGTTCAAAATATTTTTTCATTTGTTGAAAAAAATATGTGAGGGATTTTTATTTTTAAAATAAATATCCATCAATGATGAAAAAAATAAATATCTTTAACGATAAATATCTTTAACGATAAATATCAGTTCGAAAAATTTAAAATGATTGTTTTTTTTATTCATACTTTTGTTTTGTTTTCAAAATATTTTTTTATTCAAATGAAATTGTTGTTGTTTAGAATTTTTTCCATCCGATGAAAAAAGTTCAAAATAATTTTCAACTTTTGAAATAAATATCACAAAAGATATTTATATTTTTATTTTCATCATGATGAAAAAAATTAAAATATTGATGAAAATAATAAAAATCATGATGGATTTTTATTATTTTTTGAACATTAAAGATTGTTTTTCGATTGAAATAAAAATAAAAAGATTGTTTTTTTAGTATTAAAATCCGGTCTCTGTATTTGAAAACAATAAGTAAAACTTTTGAACTTAAATAAATATTCAAATAAAAAAATTTTAAAATCAATAAAGTCAATATTACTAAATATATTTCAAAATAAATGCTTTTTTATTTTTTGTTTACAAACACATGTTTATGTATGTTTATCCGTAATGCACTGGACTTTACCACTTTCGGAGGTGTGATACGCCTACCAACCACAAAAATGATTTTTTAAAATCTCCCCCCAAAAAAGTACATACATTTTAAATAAAAATTTTAAATATTTTATTTTATAAAGTAAAATAGTAAAGTGAAAATTTTTGTTTTTAATTACACTGGTCGACAAAAAAAAAACTCTTTTTTGAGCTCCTTCAAACAAAAATATGTAGACTATATGGAATTCCACATGCTAAACTCGAATTTGCTTTCCGTTTTTTTTTTATGGGCGTGTCTTATTTTGCGCCCTAAATAAGCCGATTACTCGAGTATATTTCACTATAACTCGAGAACGGTATGCACGATTTATATAAATAATACACCAAAAAATATGTGGAATAAAATTGGCTTTAAGCCGCTTTACTATCAAAATCTCAATAGTTTAGGAGATATTTCGAAAAAAGTGTAGAAAAAAATTTTTTTCATGCAAAATTCAAGATTTCTTTTTCCTACTAAAACTTCTTTTTAAAAGTAAAAACATCAAAAAATTTTAAGTTTATCACCTTTATCTCAAAGCTGGCAAAACTGCGAGTAAATAAAGCCATATATTGTAAAAATTGATGCACAAATCTTGATTGGATTCTCAGTTAAGTTTGGATACCCATGCATACCTATAGCTAAGTGGAAATACACTAGTGGACAAAAAAATATATATTTTTTTTTTTTTTTTTTCTTAAATAAAAAAAAATATGTTTTACTTTTTTTCTAACACGCATTGATTTTTTTTTATGGGCATGACTACTATACCATTTTTGAGTTAAATTGTTCTCGAGAACAGTTTGTCCAATTAAGATAAATTGAACTTTAGTATATACCGACCTAAATTTTCTTTGAGCTGAATTTATATAATTTTTTGTCCAGTTAATACTTCCGTAGTTATTCGGTAATTAGTACCGAAAATTTTAAAATTTTTTCTTTTTAAAAGAGGTGAAAATTTCTATCTATAATTCTTCAGAGAATAAAAAATATTGTAAACGTACCTTGAAGACAATTTTTGTATGCATCTTTTGATGTATCACTTATCAAAATCGTGTAAAGGGTTCTTGAGTTATAGCCTAAGTTTGACAAACCATTCTCGAATTTTATGATGTGAAAAAACTGAAATTAGATTCTTGTTGAGCACATCAAAATACACCAAGTCCACCGCGAAAAAGTAATACCAATTTTTTAAATAATATTCAATGGCCTATTCGACTATGCTAGGGCGATTTTGATATTTGCAAAAAATTGGAAAAAGTATAGTCTTAAAGAAAAAAATTCCATCAATGTTGAAGTTTGGAAATTGAAAAGAATTTTAATATAGTTTAAAGATTACGTTCTTCTTAAACCATTAAAAAATCTGAAATTTATTTAAAATTTAAGGAACTACGCTATCTTTAGTGCAGCAAAATTTTAGGAGTATTTCGAAAGTGGTTGGTGATGTGCTCAAGAAGATAGTTTTTCGAATGAAACTAAAAAATATATAATTTTGTAACAGAGATGAAATGAGGAGTCACAGATCAAAAATTTCTTTTTTCATTATTTGAATTTGCTGCGAAATTAAGAATTAATTTTTTCGTTCCCCTACAAAGCAGTTTGAATCTGGAAATGGTAAGAAACGTTCTACTTTCCATAAAATGCATCGAACACATTTATTCACCATAACAAATCGTAACAATGTGTGAGAGCAAAGGATATTTAAATGTAAAAAAGAACATTTTGTTAAAAAAAATTTTGGAAAAATTTTAAATTTCTTTGTATATTAAAGGAAATTTTTTTCATGAATGTATTAAACGATCTTAAAATACTGTTCGCAAAAATTGTAAACCAAAATAACTAATAAAAAGTTTTGTTCTTAAAAAAAAAAAAATATACCTCTTAAAATTTTAAAAAATAATATCATAATTTGGAAATTATCTACAAAGGAAAATTTTAAAAAGTAAGTAAATATTCTTTAACTTTTATTTAGTAATATTAAACTTTTCTCACAATTTAAATTTATTTTAGGAAAAACTTCATCAAACAGACAAGTATTTGCATATATTAAGAAATTCAAAACCTTGCCTGCAAAATTTTGTTCGCATTCTTTGCACAAAAGGTAATTTAAAGCTTAACCATATTCTGTGAGTATCGTCCGAGAAAGAGTTCTTCCCGACGGATGGTGATTTTAATGATACTTTAGCAATAGTTTTTGCGATGAGTTTCGACTTCTGGAAGACCCTTCTTAGTCACTTCCGCAATAGAAAATGTTTGCAGGGTTAGACTGCACCAAAATTTACCAACTTTCGAACTCCTCCTAGAATTCTTCATTGGGTTGAAAAAACGTACCGAGTTAATTATTAGGAAAATCGAATATCATTAACCCGTGTGAAGTTTTTATTTGATTTTTATTTGACATTTATTTGATTTTAATATTTAATTTTATTGATTGTAAAGGTTTCAAATATTTTATATAAAAACCAAAAATTTTGTTTTATTTTGAAAACTTTGAGCAAAATAAGGAAAGAATTTTTTACCCCTAGTCAACACGTAGACATTTTTGTGTCCGCATTTGTCAAATTCTTTCTCTCTCTCTCTCTCTCTCTACACAATGTTACGTAAGGACCAATAAGAAATCTATTTCTGCATTCACTTTTTTCTATCACGTACTGATTTCTTTTTAGGTGCATGACTAATATTATCACCTTATTCAGCGGTCCCACTATAAAATTCGAGAATTGTTTGTCAAATTTAGTCTATAACTCAAGAACTATTTACACGATTTTGATAAATGCTTCAAAAGAAGCATACGAAAATTTTCTTTAAGATATGTCAACAATATTTTTTATTCACTCAAGAATTTCAGAGGTATGAATAAAAATTTTCACGATTAAAAAAATATAAATTTTTCGCTAGTAATTACCGAATAACTACGGAAATATTAACTAAATAAAAAAAAATTATGTAAATTTAGCTCAAAGACAATTTATATCAATATCTACTGTAGTTTAATTTATCTTAATTGGATAAACAGTTCTCGAGTTATACTGCCTAAAGACGGGGTCGTAGTAGTCATGCCCATAAAAAAAATCAATACGTGATAGAAAAAAAGTAAACGCTGATTCTTATTTACACATTAAATTCCATCTGATCCACCTATAATTTTTTATTTTTTATTTAAGACATATTTTTTTACCGACTATTGTATTTCCACTTAACTGCACGGGTATCCCAACTTAACTGTGAATCCAATCAAGATTTGTGCATAAATTTTTATAATATGTGGCTTTATTTACTCGTAGTTTTGCCAGCTTTGAGATAAAGATGATAAACTGAAATATTTTTGATGTTTTCACTTTTAAAAAGAAGTTTTAGTAAAAAAAAAAAAGAAATCTTGAATGGAGAAAACAGAAAGCAGATTCAAGTTTAGTATGCGGAATTCTATCTAGTTCATATATTTTTTTACTTTTTTTTTTTTTTTTTTTTTTTTTTTTGAAGGAGCACGAAAAAATTTCTTTTGTTTGCTAGTGTAATTTAGTTGTTTTAAGAGATCTAAAAGTAAGTAACATAATCATAATCGCGTTAATTATTGTTATCAATGCGCTCAAAAATTGAGGAGGTTCTATCGAATATCTAAAGTACTAAGAGCACATGTTAAAATTATTGCAGAATCTTCAATATTTATCGAAATACACTGAAAAAAAATTATTTTATTTTTTGCACAATTTTGTAAATAGAAAAATATTGGTTTAAAATTTTGCAAAAATTTCGTTTGTGAAAAAATTAAGTGTATATCGGTTTTAGTTTTTAAAATACAGTCGTCACAATACCATTCCTAACAAAAAGCGCGATTTTAATTTTTTTAAAAGTTAATTTTAGCAAAATGTTTAACATATGAGTGATTCCATATCAAAACGGAAAAAAACGAACATTTTCGGATTTGATATCTCCGATTTCAATGAAATTCGGTACAAATATTACGTATTGCAAATGTTGCTCAAATCACAAACTTTCTAGTAGTAAAGACTCTTTCTGGCCCAAAAATATGACGTTTCAAAAATGAAAAAGTGGTTGAATATTTTCCAAAAGTAATCACACTTTATTGCTCATAACTTCTAAAATATACATTATACAATTTTCATTTTTTTATTATTATTATTGTTTCATTATTATTATTATTATTATTTCATTATTATTATTTCATAGAAAAACACATTGACTTTAAAACGTCAAGTAAAATATGTATATACTTCGAAAGTTCAAAGGTCAAAATTGATAATATAGATTTCAAATCTTAATATATCAAAAGAAGGTATTTTAAAATTCTCAATATATATATATTATAGTCACCGAAAATGCAAAACAACGTAACGTAATCTAAATTTTCAAATTTGTGTTTTTGATGAAATATAGTTTATTATTCCAAAATACGTGTGATCACAAATTCTTGTGATCACTTGTAGCTCAAAAAATAACGAGTATATTAACGAAGGCAATGATTTTCTTAAGTCAAAATAACGTAACATCACATTTGTTAAAAAATATTTTTTTTTTTTTTTTATTTTTTTACGAATTCAGATTGCAAATTATTAAAAACATAACAACTATTAACATTTTCTGTAGTTTAATAATTGCACTTTCCTTTGGAATCTTGCTTCCAGATTTTGTTTTTGGAGATGTCAAAAAATAGTTGACGAATCAACTTTCAGCTCTAAGTCCTCTTTTGCCTTAGTGGACGTCACAAATGTGTTTGGGTTAACCATTCGCTTTTTACGCGTAAAGTCACTTAGAAGATTTTTCTAGATGCGAGTTCGTGTTTATTGGTTTGGATTATATATTTTTTTTTTTAAATTTTCAATAACTGCGGGAGAATAGTCCACAAAATTTTTGGAGAAATTTGTATGTTTTACCTTCAGAAAGTATTTTTACCAATAAGGTACGGGTGCGAGGAATACAGTGCTTACCGCCACCTATTTTAAAATTTTTTAAAAGCAAAATATCACTTTATGTACGGTATACGGCTATATAATTTACTTAAAAACCAAAAGGATCCAAAATAATAAAACAATAATACTATTTGCCAATATTTATCATTGTGTTACTATTATTTTGCACAGTCAAAAACCAAACGGCTTAAGTAAAATAACGGCAACTTCCGTAGATGCATAGAAAAATAAACATATTTTTTTATAATTATTGTCCCTGTTTAAGACTTTCATATAAACAAATTGTTTTTGAATTCTTTGTCTAGGCATTGAGCAGTAACAGAAACTACAAAGTATGTTGTAGTGCCACTATTTTTTTTGCACACAGCTATATATATATTGATCATGTAACTCTACTCTATATTTGTGCCAAATTTCAAGTTGGAGCCTCTTTTGGTTTAGGAGATGAAGCAAAATACGGTAAAAAGCATATTTTTTGTATGTAAAATTTAAAATATTTACAAAAATTATTTCGAAATTATTTTTTTCTACAAGAACATATTTAAAAAAATAAAATTTTATATACAAAATTTGACTTCAGTTTATATTTTGTTACATAACTTCTAAACTAAAGGAGTGTCCAACATGAAATTTTGCACAAGTATAAAGCAGAGTTGTATTAATATTATGCAATTCTTTTTTTTGCAATTTAAAGATACCGTTTTCGGAGCTATAATGATTTATTTCTTGTAAGTCTTATTTTGACCTGTGAACTTTCGATCTAAAGTAACACACTATGAGTCATTCCATTTATAACCAGCACGAAAAATTAAAATTTTTGTCTTTTCCTCTCCGAATTTAATGATATTTTGTACAATCATTATTCTTGTAAAAACTAAGACTAATTCAAAATTTCAGATAATTTTATCAAGTGGTTCGCGAAATATCGCGGTTTGAAAGTGCAAAATAGCTCAAAATATGTACAAAGTTGCATACACAAAATTACAAATATCATTCGAAGTATTTATTATATAAGATTTATTGAGATATCATATTAAAGGTATTAAAATTACCTTTAATATGACGTATAACATGACTTTTTTCTCAACATCAAAATGGTCCATATCTCGCGATTTTTCGTTCGCGGGTAAATATCTCGAAAAGTGGTGTTTTTAAAAATTATTAAAAAAATATATGTTAATGATGAAAATGTTTTAACCGTGGTAAGTGGCATTCTGGGACTCGCAATATTTTACAAGTTATTACAACAAATGTCATAATAAATACGAAATATTTATTGCAATTTGTATAGTTTTGTTTGTAATAAAATAGAAAAATCGCCAATTTCTTCCAAAAATAATCCGAATGTAATAAAATTCGGCAAGAATATTAATATTGATGCTGGTAACGCAAATGCTGATTTTAAATTTGATTACCGTGATAGTTCGCGATTTATAATATCTCAAAAATGAGGAGAATTGTCTTTTTAAAAATACAAATATCTCACAAAATATTTACGTTATAATGACCATTAAGGCAAATATTTAAAGGTAAGGGTTGAATTTTATTGGTGGATAATTCGCGAATTAAATTTCGCGGTCGCGTATTTTCAAAAATGGTTTTTTTAAATTCGTGAAAAATATATATGTATAGGATGGAACCATTTTGAATGTTCTCTATAACTGTCGTGATGATTGTACCAAATATTATCAAATTCGGAAGTGGTGAGAAAATCAGCTGGTTGGTTTTAAATGGAATGACTCCTATATATTATTTATAGGTAATGTCTTTGTTTTTAATATTACACTAAAATTAACATTTTATTTTCTATAGCTTAGGAGTAATTAATAATTGAATGTTATATTTGTTCATAACTTCTAAACTAAATAAGGCTCCAATTTGAAATTTTTATATCCATATGGAGAAAAATTATGTCAACAATATATATATTTTTTTAAGAATTTTAAAAATACCGGTTTTTGAAATATAATAGTTTGTTTCTTTTTTAATGTTCAACTTCGACCTTTGCACTTTTGATATAAAAAACTTTGTATATATTGTTATGAAAGTAATATCTTTGCCTTTAATATGCAACAACAACTGGAGACCTACCATGTATATTTAAGAAGTTATTAGATGTTGAATAAGTATTCATTTGTAAATTTTTAAAAAATCTTTTTGTTTTTTAAACCGTCGTATTTCCGGACCGGAAAAAAACATGAGTTTGAAAATTCTTGTTTTCGGTATCACTTCCAATGGTCAAAGCTTGTAGTGAATTTCATTGAAATCGGAGATGTCAACTCCGATTGCTGTCCGTTTTAACACGGAATTACTCTAATGCTTATTTGGTTTTTGAGGTTTAGAATATGTTTTTTGGTCCATACAAATATAAGTCCTTAAGATATTTTGACGCCATCTAAATTTTAGTATTAAGCAAATAAAATGCCTTCATTTGACATCAATATTAAGATCATTCGCGATAGTTGTCAACAAGCAAAATAAGTTTGGAGATGAATGCCGCTGTAGTACAGTGCTTTGATCCCATACAACGATGGGACAAAAATAGAAGGAGTTGACGTAGCAAATTGAAACTTGGTACACATATTAATTTAGGCTTAGAATGAATAAATACGAAGTTTTGATTGGCGCAAGGACACGCCTACCCCCCAAATATCCTAAAGTTAAAAAAATAATTTTTTTCTAAAATACTGGTCTAAACTTTACCAAAATTTGTGCCAGCCATTAAAAATAAATTTCTTATTCGTCTTCTAATTTATTTTTTAACCAGAGCAAAGACACGCCCACCTCCCATATATCCTGAAACTAAAAAACGGATTTACTGTGTGAATACTGGTCAGAATTGCACTAAAATTTGTGATTGCAGTTAAATATAGATTATTTATGATTTTGCCAATTTTTTTAAATAGAAGGAGGTGTCGCAGAAACTTGGCACATGTATTAGTTTAGATACAGAGTAAATATATACAAAGTTTTGATAAGATCGGAGCAAAAACACACCTACCCATATATTCTGAAATGTGAAAAACGCATTTTCTTCCAAAATACTGGTCAAAACAGTATCAATATTTACGATAGCCATTGGAAGTGGGTTTTTTTGGAGGCCAGACAATATTTTATTTAATAGTAGCAAGGGCATACCTATCTCCCCAAGCCCTATCGTTATTAAATATTATTTTCACTTCTGCACTCACATTTTATGTTGAATATATCATTAATTTACATAATTTCGCCAGATTTCCGGTCCAAAATTTTTATTTGTTTTTAGTTTTTAATATTGTATTAAATCTTAAAGCAATTTCGATTTAACAACACGAAATATTTCAATATAAAAAGTTTTTTGACTTTTGTGCAATAAAAAGAAATTTATAAATTTTTTGAATTATTATTTTTTTTAGTTGTGGCAAAAAATAGGAAGTAATTTTTTTATATATATTAAAAAACTACACTGAATACTCCATCAAACTTACGTAATTTTTTGTATTATAATTTAAAAATGCTCTATAATTAGTGTCATCTGGGGGATTTTCGACTTTATATATTGAGTCCAAAAAATATATTCTTCTATTCCTTAGTTGTTTTTTAAATTTCGAAATAATTTTTATAATTATTTTACTTTAATTTAGCAAAATAAATTACGTCAACATTGAGAACTATTTGAAATTGAAGTAAAAACGGAAATTCAGGCACTTTTTCAATTAAACTTTTTTTAAAGTTGTGGTAAAAAATAGGCTCTAACTATTTTTTAATCTATTAAATAACTTTAAAAACTTACATATACCGTCAAAAAAATTTTATAATTTTTTATAATTTTTTTATATCCTCCATCAAATTTAAGGAATTTTTAGGTTTTAAGTAAAAAATATGTGTAAATTTGAGCAATAATATATATCTATTCGAAACACTATATTTAAAAGATAATAATAGTTTTAATTTGCCAATATTCTGAGGTATTGAAAAAAACAAAACTTCGACGCATTTCATCAAAAAATTAATTTTTGACAATTTTTTTCCTAAAACAGTTTAAAACCAGCTTTTTTTGTTTATTAAATTTTTCCTAAAATTCTCTGATTTAGCGCCCTCTAGTAGCCACAAAAATAATTTTATCCAAAAAAATCTTTTTAAATTATATGATCTATATTGTTACCTTTACAAAAGTGTATATTTCAACTCAATTTGAAAAATATTTTTATTTAGATTTTTGTCTATGGAACAAAGTACTGTGTGTCGCCTATATAAACAACGCACAGTGTGCAGTTCAAAAAATAAAATAGAAATAATTATGGAATTTCGAAACAGCTGTTCCGATGTCCATGAAATTTTACATGGAAATCTGAAATTTTTTCTTTTCAAATGTATATAAAAATATTAATAATACGAAAATTTTTTGAAT
This sequence comes from Protophormia terraenovae, assembly GCA_951394005.1. Classification (NCBI taxonomy): domain Eukaryota; kingdom Metazoa; phylum Arthropoda; class Insecta; order Diptera; family Calliphoridae; genus Protophormia; species Protophormia terraenovae. Next base: position 69,395,952 of record OX596077.1, read on the forward strand.
ACTTTTTGAAAAAACACAGAGGAAGTAGTGATTTGTGAATTTGTGCAATTAAAAAAAAATCGAAATTCGAACTAACTTTGCAAAACCCTTTGGAGATTTAACTAAACTTATGGCGTTGTGTAATCAGAAATTTCAGAAATACAATTAAAAAATTGTCAATTCTCATTTAAAGTATAGTCACTCTTTGTAGGTACATATGTACATATAAATAATATGTGCATTGTGTGGGGTTATTTCAGTAGACAGATGATGCGATAGTTTGTTCTATGAAACAAAAAACAAATGAAGATACGTAATTCGAATTCATAGTCTTATATTTAAATACAAATATGGAAATGTATAAATTTTACAACTTCTTTAACTTTACGAGTCTGTATGTGAGTTAACCCATATGTATGGGTAATATGACTATATGTTTCCACATGTCCTTTTTTATTTTTAGGGATAAGTATAAATGTTTTTTTAGTAGTTAATTTTATCTATTTCAGAAAAAAGGACTTATTTAAGTGGGTTTATTCATAAGAAATGTCAAATCAATTTATAGATAGTTATAATAATTTTTATTTCTACTTTGTGTAGCTGCAAATAGTAATTTAAGTACAATAGGTATTTTTTGAATAGCCCTAATGTTATGTATGTATAATATCATATTACATACACATAAGGGTCATTCAAAATCAGATTTGACGTTATAGGTCTACTTATCTCTGTGTTATAATTTCTTGTAATGTTTGATATGTTAAAAATGGAAAATATTTTGCAAATTCAGACTTCATTAATAATAGGTCATTACCCTGATTAGATGATGTAGAATGTTATTTATTATTATTTTTCCGTTTAAAAAAAGTCAGTTTTCTGGAATTTTACAGTTTTCTATTCAACATCAAAACTTGTAATTTAAACTCTAGTTTAACATACGTATTATCCATACAATTCGCATTATCCTTAATGTACTTTGTTATAAGCATAAGAAAACATGCGTGGGAATGGATAAATTTGTATAAAGTATTTCTTTTTTGCTTGCTTTTGTCCGCATACTATATCCGCAAGCAAAGTAATAAATTATATTGTTTTATCATGTGCTCCCATAAAATTTTTATAGTTTATTATTATTTTTTTTTTTTTTTTCTTTTTTTAATAAAAAACTTTTTTTAAGCATTTTTGATCCTTTTGCTCTTATTTAAGTGTTTAAACTGTAGGAATTTTGACATGTGTTTTTAAATTTAAATAACATATATATTCTTTAAATTGATGATAGCAAAGTATTACTAAATATTACGAAAATATTTCGGGAAAATAATTTTGTCAAAATGGAAAAGCAATATTCAGTTCATTTTGTTCGCAAAGTATCGATGATAATGGCAGAAAAATTTGAGAATTTGCTTAAAATTATATAAACAAATTTTGTTAGAATATACATACATATATACATTAAAGTGCCTTATGAAAAAAAGTTGCAAATGTACCCCTCTAGAAATGAAGATTAGTATGTTCTTATATGATTCCCAAAATATTACAACTCAATCTTTAAATTTACGTGAGCTGGACAATTTTCAAAAAAATTACGTATTTTTTTCATATCATTATCAAAATTATAGTTATAAGAAAATTAACTTCAAATTATAAAAGAGGCATACTACGACCATGTATACACATTTAAATTATTATGTTTCTTTTCAGTCGCGAAATATTAAGATTTTACTTAAATTTTTTATCATATTTTCTTTGATCAAACTTGTAATTTTATACATTTCGGACATTATTCAAAATATATTAGGTTTTTATGAACCATAGGAATGGTCTATCTCGTTATTATTGAAGATAAGACGTAATTAACCCATTAAGATCTAGAGGGTAAATTTTATGCATTAAGTTCCTAAAAGGTTAAATTTGGAATTTTTGCAAATAAATCGCTTGGAAGTACTTATTACGCTTAAATATTGATAAATTAATAAAAAACAAAAAAAGTTAATTTAAAACCGCCAAAATAATCGAATAAAAATGATTTTTTGAAACTAAGCCTCTATTTTATTCGAATTTATAGCTTTTTTGATCAATTATGTTTTTGTGGACATTTATATCCTCAACTTATCAATTATTTGTCGTTAATATTAACTTAACCAATTATGGACCAAAGGGTTAAATGAATGCATGTATCAATAGTATTTAATGAGAGCTTTCCAATGATATGCTAAAATACAATTTACGATGAAAAATGTCCAAAATATTCAAACTTTAACAAAATTCTATTTAAAATAAAATCATTGATAATTTTACTAAAATCTTAATTATGCGAGAATGAAAACAAATTTTTCTATCATATGTTGTAATTTTTTTGACAAAAAAGTTCAAAACTATGTATACTGTCGATCAAAAACCATATTTATGGAGGAATTTTAAAAATGGTCCAGCTCACGTAAATTAAATAATTGAACCGAAATATTTTGGGAAAAAAATATTTCGGTTCAATAATATTTAAAATAATAAAATTATTTTTGGTTAAAAAAAGTGTTTTTCAACTTATTGGTTTAACAATGCACCATATAATAAACACTGTTCTTTATAAATAGCAACAAATTTACATCGAACGTTTATACTACTTTTTTTTTCAGGCTTTAGGCTGGTTTTAATATAATTTATAAAAACAATTTTTTTGGCACCTTTTAGCACAGCTTTTGAAGATTTATTATTATTATTTTTTATTTTTTTCAATTTTTCTAATTTAAAAATAAAATTAAATTATCGAAATTTTAAATCATCTCAACAAAAAGGAAACTTTAGACATTAGAAACTTAGACTTCATATTATTATGTATATTCACCGCTTTTGAAGTTTTTCTCTTAAGGAAATGTTTATATAATTTTTATAAAAAAATGTAATTAATAAAACTATCTTTGGAAAAATAACTAAAATTTTGTCTGCTAAAAAAAGAGATTTGATTTTAATTTTTAGAAGAATTATTAATCATTTAAAAGTATATTTTCCGCACTTATTTAGTTCTACTTTTGAAGTCTTTCTTTTTTTCCTATTATCCTATATAAAATCTTATTTTTCTCTTAAGCTATACATTAGTAGGTGAAATGTTATTTTTTTTTTTTGGAAAATTTCATTCGCATGAAATTAAAATTTTTGTAAATGAAATGCTTAATTATCTATCTGATTTTATTATACATACAGTTTTAAAATATATTTAATTTCTAACAAGTAAATATATCACCTGACGACTTTTTAACTCAAACAGCAAGCATTTTTAGTAATTTCAAAATATTTTCTTATATTTTAAATTCAGAAAAAACAACTAAAGGACGAAATTTAGTGATAATTTTAGCAAATTTTTGAAACCTGTTAACCGACACAAAAAATCGGATAAACCGGTTAACCGAAATTGAATATTTCAAATTAACCGTTTCGCAAATAACCGAAATAGATGAATCCATCTATATATATATCTTGCAAACCGTTCAGAATTTTGATTTACTCTCTGAGGTTATAGCTCTTGTTATAAAGAACAAAAATTGTCAACATATAAAATAAAAAAAAAATTCATCTTCAAGATCAAAATCGCAAAAAACTTTTAAAAACTCGATTTTTTACCTTTTTTCCCCTGTTCAGGTCCTTAGGTAGCAAACCGTTCAAAATTCAAGGAAACGATCAAGTACAAAAATGTACCTAAGATCTCAATAAACAACTTTCCTAGGAATGATTCTCAACACCGTTTAGGTAGCGCTAAGGTAGCCGCAAAAGTGAAAAATTTTCTAATTTCAATTGATTTTTCTTTACTTCAACATTAAGATACTAAGGAGTGAGATCGAAAAATTCTTAACATACATAATATTCAATAACTTGGAAACGGTTGATCTTAGAGTTTTCATTATTTTTTTAATCATTTGATAATTTACCACAGATCACAGAAATATATAATGGTTCTAACCACTAATTATAAAATTGTGGACCATTTTTAAAAACCCTTTCTTAAGAGATTTGATAGTTGCTTCAGTCACTTTTTTGGAACAGTGTGCACATCTTCTGTTAAAATCTTCGGTATTTTGGGACACCCTTTTTGTGCTCTTGAATTTACTTTCCACAAGAGCTCAATATCTCTCCACTGGTCTAAGCTATAGACAATTTTGAAAATTGACCTCTCTTGGTACTAAAACTATGTTATTGATTTGGTACCACTCCAGAGCTTTCTTACCGTAATGACATGATACCAAATGAGTCCAAAAATATGTGGACACGTTGTGCTTTCTTAAGAAAAGAAGAAGTCTTTTTTGCAAATATTCCTTTATGCTTATTTTGGTATTTATAGATCAGAATGTATCAAATGACTTTCCTGTTTTGCCGCAACTGCAAAAAGCTTGTCATACCATGAATTTTGTAAACAATTTTTGCTGCTTTTGGGTCTTAAACTTATCTCCAACATTGCTTCGAGCATTAGCAATAAACATTTTCGAGACACAAGCTGCAAAGATTCTGCCAGCACCTACGTTTCTTCGTCAATTATACAGCTTGAGTATTTTTGTATGAAATTTGGTTTTAAATTCCGAGTCCTATTTTTTACTTGTAATTTTTTTTGCAGAATTCCAGTTTGGAATTTTTTGAACATTATATGTTACCAACTTTCCCATTAGCTTTAAATTTTCACACCAAACAGTCGAAGCACTGAGAAAACTGAGCTGATTTTCTACCAGATGTGTTTGGAGTTCCTTTCAATATGCTTTTAATTTTCTGGCCTTCCCAATATCATGTGGTCCTTTTTTCTTACCGAACTAGGTTTCACATCAATAGTCAAATTCTCCTGATACTGTTTAATAACATTAGAAACGGTTTTACGGACGACATTTCTGTGGCCAATTATTTGTAAGACCTATTTGGATTTTTTTAAATTTTTTAATAACTTGTAGGACGTAAATCTTTTTCGTCACTTATTTTGATGAAAATAAGGACAAATTAACATGGTTTTTGTTAAAAATAATAACTGAAGTATTTTTCCATTATAACTAGATCAAAAAAAATTTTGAATATTGATTTCGAAAAAAGTTAGGAGGCAAAATGTATGTACATTTTGCCTCCTAAGAATTTAAGAATTTTTCGATCTCACTCCTTATGCTATCTATTACAAAAATTGATATTACCTCTGCAAGAAATGCGTCGAGTTTTTTGCCTTTGTGGTTTGGTGAAACCGTTCTCCTTGCTCATCGGATTCGGTAGGGAGTTGTTTGATCAAATCGTCAAAATGAAAATGCAGCTTTAATGTCATCGATGTGCCGATTTTCCCAAGATAATACAGCATTTCTTTCACCCATTCTCTTGCTTCAGGTTCCGCTTCTCGATCCCTTCCTAAGACTCTGGTGCATACACGCTGAAGGCAAATCCGTGCATTGAATGATTTTCATAAAGCGATGAATAGCTTATATCCAACTTATATGCTCTATTGAATTCACTAGTTAAAAGATTATTTTCCTTTTGAAATCTTGTAAAACTTTTTTTCTGATTTGATGACCACAAACGTAGCAAAATAAATCAATTTTTTCACACTTCATATTGAAATTGTCAGTTGGCAATGTTGTGTGCGAATTATGCTGTAGCTCTATAACTTTCACCGCTGAGCTCTTGTTGACGTCGCGCTGTCTAATGCCTCGATGTGAGCGTCGTATCGCTGTTATATTGTGTGCTGCATCCCTTGATGTGTGTGCTGAGCTTACTGCTTTGTCTGTGCTGCTGCGGTCGGTGCGTGATCGCGTGAGTTGTTTATTGAGATCTTTGGTACATTTTTGTAGTTGATTGTTTCCTTGAATTTTGAACGGTTTGCTAGTTTTTTTTAAGTTTTTTGCGATTTTGATCTTGAAGATAAAGTTTTTTTGATTTTATATGTTCACAGTTTTTGTTCTTTATGACAAGAGCTACAACTTTGCATCAGAGAGTAAATCCGAACGGTTTGCAAGATATGAGCCTGAGAAAATGATCACTTTTTTTTTGCAAAAAAGCCACCGAGGCCCCAAATCTTTTTGGCCTTTTATCACATAGTGGTGTCCGTATATGGTTACATTTCCATGACTTTAAAAATTACACACAGCGTTATTTATGAAAAATTATTGAACTTTGAGAGAGTGTATCAAAAAAAGTAAACAATATAGAACCATATATTTCACAGATTATGATAATTCAGTTTGTTTTCTATTACCCGATATAAAAAAATATTGCAATATCTATCTTTATTTTCTTAATTAAACCTCGTTTTGAGTACAGTTCAACCCAACGTGCATCGTTTGAGGGATATTCCTATGTATATCGAAATCTCAAAATTGTTTTTCCTCGAGACACTAATATATAAATCTATTAGACTTGATTCCAAAAAATAAGATGATTTGTAGAATTATTTTGTTTTTGTGACATTACAGCCATATTCTCCAATTCTTGACATTTGTCAGTTATAAGTTATTAATAAATAATTACTGTATTTATTTTTATTTATTATTATTTTTTTTTTATTTATTATCATTTTTTATTGGCATTTTAATAAAAAATTAATTAAATTTAATAAAATTACATATCATGGCCAAATTTGGAGAGCCACCCACTACGACTCGAAAGCACCTCAGCTCTGACCATGTGAAGTTTTATTGAGATATCTCCAACGGTTCAACAGTGACATAATTTTTTCAAAAAAGGCGTTTTAGAACCACTATGTGGTGTTAACCATTTTTAAAAGTTAGCGATCTTTTTCGAGATATTTCAATTTGAATGGCAAAAAAATGAGTTAGGAAATTAATTTAATTTATTAGTTTCAATAAAATACAAATAAATAAAATATAGGCTTAAGCATTTCAAAAATATTCAGTTTCAAATTAATGAAATATGTCCATTAGAACATATTTCATTATTTGTCGGTCTACATACAAAAAAATAAGTTGTGCCAGTCACCCCTAGAATGAAAGAATACTAAAATTATATTCACAAACAACGAATTTACAAAAGATTTAAAAACCGTTTGATTTTCCATAGTATTTATAAGTTAATAAAATTTTAACACAACACTGTGGCTGTGGAGTACAAGTAAGTAAAAAATCAATTTATTTATTAAAATCACCGTATCTTTATTTATATACGGATGACGAACTAGTAAAATATCAGTATTCTGCTGAAAACATAATCGAAATACTAGGTAAATTTATATTAAGATTTACACATAAATTTATATCAATTTTTAAATTATATTTTTATAGAATTTCTATGCCACTCTCAAAATAGAGATCGCTTTGCACCAGTCTTAAGTGAATCTGCTAATAAAGTGATAGTAAGAAGGCGCACGAAAAAATCCGTGCATTCAAATATGCTCATAGAAACTAAACCAATGGGCGAATTTTTTCTAAATTATATTTTTATTAATGACTGTTATATTCAAGTTCTAAACATAGAATAATAATTGTTTTTCTGTTGGTTTTTAAGAAAATATCTGATATTTCCAAAGGTTTTATTGTGTTTCGGTCACTTTTTTGCTCGAATAAGTTCACTTATTTTTAAACTCCGCTTCATTTTATACTAAGCTTTTAATGTTCTTTAAATTATTTTCAACCAGTTTACAAATGTAAACCCGTTAACAGAATTATTTAATTTTCACCACATCAAAATTTATAAGCCCAAAAGCATGCACGAATTTTTTTCGTGCGCAGTCCTTACTTGCAAAAGTAAAAAGCCGTGAAGAATACAACCACCTGGAGTCTCGTCAAAATTTGATACCATAATTTTTAATTTAATTTAAATTTAAATTAACAGAGTTTTTCTTCAAATCAATAGAATTTTTCTTCGATTCAACAAATCTACTAAAAAATTTTTGTCAAAAAAATTTTTTTGTAAAATATGTTGATTTGAATAAAATTCCGTTAAAAAATTGACGAAAAATCTGTTAAATCGACGAAAATTTTGTTAAATTGGCAGTAACTCTTAAACAATTGGCTGTAAGAAAAACAGTGTTGCAAATTTATCACTTTTAGTGCTAGGTCTAGCACTTTTTAAACTCGTTTAGCACCAAAAAAGAGAATCTATCACCTGGCACTTTTCCTAGCACTTTTCAAATTATTTTTGGCATTTTTTAGTACTTTGCTCATTTTTTAAAAATTAATTTGTAGTTTTGTACTATAAAAACATTATCAGTTTTTTTTTTTTAATTTAAACTGCAACTAAAATTTTATGTTTGTAGCGATGGTAACTAATGTGATCTTTAAGAAGTGTGTTTAGCAAAATAAACTTTGTAAAAACCAATATAATTATAAGTAGTTAACCAGGCAAATAAAATTTTGGCAGTATAGTAAACTACAATTATTTTGTTATAAGAAATAATTATGGTAAAATAACATCGAGTTTGCATCGATGTCATTAATCAAAATAAAATATTTATAATTACATATTTAAACAACAATTTACCCAATCATAACAAGACATTAGGACCGTTTTCCGGTCAAATTTTAACTCAAAGTTAAAGCCTAATTGTAGACAAATTGATTAGTTTGTGTGAAAAGAGTGTAATTTTATTTCATACTTTAATTCTTGGCCAGCAAAACGATTTAGTGAAAAATCGTATATTCGTATAATCGTATAATCGTATTTCATTTGAAAAATAATCCAATGTTTTAAAGTGATTTTTTTATTATTTTTGAACTATAATTCTTTTTTCATTAAGCATTTCCAAAAATTTTTATAATTATATTCATAAATAATTTTTATTATAAGTAAGTCCATAAAATTTTTTAAGTTATTTAAGATTTGGTGTGTGAAGCGCCGCATGCGAAAATTTCTGTTAAATAAAAAAAATCTTCACTTTTTTTAATAATAGGAAATAAGAATAATTATTGTCTTTTGGGGTTCATTTAAGGTTAATGAATATAACTCAATAATCTGGATTATTCGGTAATTCGGACGGCATTTCCTAAAATTCCATTCTATAACTTTATAATGCGAATTAAACAATAAAAGTCCTTTCTTATTAAAATTATAGTATAACTTAGAAAATACATTAAGAAATGATATAATTTAATATAAAAGTTGGTTCTAATTGAATTTCTTCATTTTCAGTTAAGTTTGTTCCAAAAATTCTTCAGTAAAAAGAGTAAAAAAAATTGAGAGGGTATAAATTTTTCAAAAATGCATATTAAAATTGCATTTGCATTATGAATGTATTTTTAAATGATAATATTATTTTTAAATTACTACATTTATAGTGGATATATTCTTCTTAAATATGCAATTTAAATCATTAAAATCCCTTAACAACTTTTAGAGATATTGGTGTTTAAAGTTAGACACTTTTGCGATTTTTTTGACTTTTCGAGAAATCAAAATAGCGAATAAATTCGCGAATTTTTTAAAATTCAAAAAAATAAAAACTGACGTATTTAAATTGCTCCATAGGGTATGGGTATACCAAATATTATTAAAATCGGAAGACATACAAAATATTCTTGGGCGTTCTTTCATGGAATGGACGATATATATTTCTTATGATTGTATTATTTATTTAGTTTTTACTTAAATTTTTGATTATACTATATATGAATATGAACGATATATATAAAATTTGATAAAATATACTAATACATAAACTAAAATTCTTCAATATGATTCAAAAATTTAATAAATTTTACTAAAAACATGTTAAATTAAAGAAATTAATTAACAAATTTGTTTTAGTCAAATTGAATAAAATTCTTCAATTTGACAAAATTTCTTCAAATTTACTAAAGGCATGTAGAATTGAATAAATTTCGTTAATTTAACTAATGTTTTTTTTTTTTTTTTTTTTGGCAAATTAAAAAAAAACATATGTAGAACTGAAGAAATTTCTTCAATACAGAAAACTCATTGTGAAGAAGATCACTTGAATGACAATAAAGATTTTGTGTCAATAAATTTAAATTTTGTTTAAAAATTGTTTATACAAATATAAAAAGTCGAATAAAAAAAAAAAAAAAAACACATAGTGAAAAACAAGTGTGAATTTGTGTTAAATCAGATATATTTCAAGAAGAAGCAAGTTTTGATCAAAATACAATTCTTCTTTTTAATTTATGTGCAAACTCATGGATGGCACAAAATGCAACCATAAAACTAAATCGCTGTTAAGCATATGGACAGGGGTAGTCATCTTGTCGCGATGCAGGGGCTTACGTGCGAGGACTTGTGTTGGCCGGGCTGGCGAGACAGCTATTTTGGGTTGCTGTCTCGTAGGGTTACCCATGCCAGAGGGGCTCACAAGTAGCACTAACCAAGAACTACCCACCCCCCCAATCTGATAGCGTCTGTTTTCCCCAGAGGGGCGGCTATCAGATTCCCATACGCCACTTTTCCTTTCATTGAGAAAGGGTGAAACGATGGGGACCTTTGTCCGTTTGGTCCTTTAGGGCCTCGCACTTTATGGTGCTTGTCCGTCTGAATTCCACCAGCGTCTGCTCCCATATTGGGCGGCTTGGTGGTCTGCGTCTGATCCCCAGTGGGGCGGCAGTCACAACACCTGGCAGCAGGTATAAAATGTTGTTTTTATAAAACGTCCGAATGTCTGAGAAGGAGTCATGCCCCGCGTACCCGGTAAGGGGCTTCATAATCTCCGGGGACCCTACTCCCACGGCGGCGGTAACAGGCTGTGGTGAGTCGAATGCGACTGTAACCCAAACTAGTCAGGTGATAACATCGGGCTCGGCTAGTTTGCAAGCTACTGATGTTGCAGTATGTAGGCCTGGTAAACCCAAGCTTGCAGACTGTAAAACTAAAGCAACCCGACCAGAAGGCGGTTGTTCTATAAAAAGCAGTGAGGTGCCTCTGAACTTCGCACCAAGTACCTCCAAAGCTGCAAAGGTCCGAATCGACAATACGTCGGTTAAAACCCCTGATTCGGGTGCTGCTAAGGAGAGAACGACTAAGTCGTCCCACAAGGCAGCTTCCCATGTGCCAGTTGTGCAGAAGGGACCAGTGACGGAATCCTCCTGTCCCTTGCTCGCACCTCCCCCAGCCAGAACAGACGAAAATGTGAACCCCAGGCACAAAACACCTGCTCGACGGGCCTCAACCACAAGGCGCTCCGCCTTACGCTTTATTGAGCAATTAGGCTCTAAAAGGGTCGAAGACCTCACCAAGGAGCAAAAAGCTTCCTTGGAATGGGCTAAAGCCCACATTGCTAGCCTCAATGAGGCCCCTCCTTCTGTCTCGACAGGGGCAGTGCCTAAACGGCAACGTTCAGAGGAGGAGGCCAATGGACAGAGTCAGCAACCAGGGACTAAACGTCCCAAGCCCGCACAAGCGACGATAAACAAGTCCTTCAGCGAGGTGGCTAAAAATCATCTCGCCAGAGCTGTTATCGATCGCAGTGTCAGCGATGGAGCCATTTCCCATCAAAGATGGGATCTGGTTAAACAAAAACTTTTGGGTGTGTTCTGGAAGATCCTCAAGGATAATCCAGAACCACCTCCTCAATGCGATGACATTGGCTGGTACCAAGGTCACGTTAAGTTAATGGCTTGCGTAGACGAACGCTCAGCGTCTCTACTAAAACTCGCTGTTAACGAAATAGGAGAGGTATGGGAAGGCGCCATGCTGGATGTGGTTTCTGTGAGTGAAATACCCCGCAGGCCTAGATCCATCGCCGTCATTCCTGCCGAACCATCGGATCCCGAGGAAATCCTTAGGATCCTTCAGTGTTGTAATCCTCACCTTCCGACACATGATTGGAAAGTTGTGAAGGTTACAGTTCCTGAAGGGTCATCGAGGAAGGTGATTGTTGTCCTTAACCAGGACTCTTTGGAGCCACTGAGGGAGAAACAGGGAAAGGTGTACTATGGCTTTAGTACTATCTTTCTCCGGGTCTACCGCAGTGACAACAAAGGCAATCCCGCTCCAACGGTAGCTGCTGCCGTACAGTCCGCAGATTGTACTGTAGTTGTTGACAAGGCTAGTTCGTGTGACAAAGAGGACACAAACTCTCTCACAGAGATGGTAGGTGGACTCTCTGTCTACACGGACGAAGCTAGTGACGAGGACGTGCTTCTGGAATCTGACCAGGAGGACGTCAACGTCACGATCATCGATAACACGGAAGATGGGGAGGGTGACGCAGATCAACCTCCACCACTCTAAAGCAGCGTCCGCTGCACTGCTCCTCCGGGTTACCAACAATAAGGAGGAGCTCATAATGGTCCAGGAGCCATGGATCCACCAGGACCGGGTTTGTGGACTAAAAATTAAAGGCTATAAGCTACTGTTTGCCAAAGGAACAGGTAACAATAGAATTAGATCTTGTATCCTGGCTAAAACCTCTCTGAATATCTTCATCTTGTCTGATTTTAGTGATGAAGATACAGTTACCGCGGCTTGGGAAACACCAGTAGGTACTATATGGGTGATCTCGAGCTACATGGCTCACGACCACGGTGATTCTCCGCCTAGCGAGTTAATCAAGAAAGCAGTCAATATGGCGAACAGCACCAACACACCTATCATCATTTGTGCTGACGCTAATGCACACCACATTATTTGGGGTAGTACTAATACCAATCCAAGGGGTGAGTGTCTACTTGATTACATTCTGAGTAGTAATTTAGAAGTAGTTAATAGTGGCTCTGAGCCTACCTTTATTGTTGCAAATAGAATGGAAGTTCTTGACTTAACGTTGATTAGTTCTAAACATTGCAGTCTAATTAGAGACTGGAAAGTCTCTAATGACTGTTCCTTTTCTGATCATAGATATATTGTATTTGAAATTGGGGTTGCGGAATCTTCGCCTCCCCCTATTCTTAACAGAAGGAAGACGAATTGGGAGCTCCAACATCGGGTGCTCTCAGTTCATCTTGCTAATCCACCTACAGTTACTGATAATAGGGAAATTGAGAATGCAGTGAACTTTCTGACAGAATCCATACGATCTGCTACGAATGTGGCCTGTAAACCCAGCATACGCAGGGGAAAGGAAAAACCACCATGGTGGAATCCAGAAATTGCACGCACTAGAAGTGCTTGTCGTAAATTGTTCAACATGGCCAAAAGATCAGGAGACTGGTCGGCCTATAAAACTTCAATTAACAGATTTAAAAATTTGATAAGGAATGCGAAAAGGAAGGCGTGGAGAACTTTCTGCAATAGTGTTGAAACTTCCTCTGAAACCAACCGATTACGCAAGATTCTATCAGCCACCACGGCTGTACCCAGCTACATACAGAAACCTTGTGGTAAGTGGACGGTGGATAGTCGTGAAACCCTTGATGTTTTACTCGACGCTCACTTCCCGGATAGCCATCAGAGATGCAAGCCGATTAAAAAATTTCGGCGGCGGCTGAATTACAAAAATTTTCGGCGGCGGCGGCTTAACGGCTTTGCGCCGAGTTTGCTATTGAACCGAAAAAAAATGTTCAGCTGAGCTGTTGCTGAGCTTTTATTGATAACAAAATTTTGAGTTTATTATATTTTATTGAAATTTTAATTAATTATAGCTTAAAATATAACTAAAAGTAATCCAGATTTATGAATTTGTATATAGTTTCTCTTCTCTTTTTCAAACAAACACAAACAAAACCAAATAATTTAAAATTTTATTGGTTATTGTCGTGGACAATTTTCGAAACGAATTTTGATTTATTTTTATATTATTTAAAATAGGCTTATACTATAAAACAACTCCCAAATATTTACGATATACCAACAATTTCCAAATTAAATGTATACAATATGTTAGCTTTGGCATAAAATATTTAGGCAATAAAAAGTAGCGGGTAATCAAAAAAGTAACACTGGGTCTCCACGTAATATTTTTATATCATAATATGTAACAGAGAGTGTCAAATCCGCTCTCTGAGAGAATTATCTCACGTGTAGACCATAGTATAATTCATAGTATAATTATAAAGTATACTCGTAAGAACAGCTGTTTTACAATTTTTTCATTGGCAAACCTCGCGGTACTGTCAAATTGTTTTTGTATTCATATGTAAATTTTTTTTTGAGTTTTTTTACTTTTGCTCTCCTTCATTCTCTCATTTTCCGCTCAAAGCATTTTGACATTGTGGGCAGTAGTTTTACACTAACAAAATACAAGCAATTGTTGTTTTTGTAGATGTGCGAGTACTTTAATATTATACTATGGTATAATTATAAAGTATACTCGTAAGAACAGCTGTTTTACAATTTTTTCATTGGCAAACCTCGCGGTACTGTCAAATTGTTTTTGTATTCACATGTAAATTTTTTTTGAGTTTTTTTCTATTGCTCTCTTTCGTTCTCTCATTTTTCCGTTCAAAGCATTTTGACATTGTGGGCAGTAGTTCTACACTAACAAAATACAAGCAATTGTTGTTTTTGTAGATGTGCGAGTATTTTATTATTTTACTATGGTGTAGACTAAAATATTAGTATTATAAGAAATATTATGAGACTGTTGTGATAAGATTTTTCTACACAACTATCTTATAAGATTTAGTCTCAAAAAAATACACATATACGAAAGTTTGTTTGTGTGTGTGAATGTGTATTTTTAAAAGCACTTAAACACAAAGTTTTTTTGTAAAATTATTTTATTTTAATGGTTATTCTACATTTAGAAACATATTTTCATTAAAATTGTGCTAAAAAATTTCGAATTTACTAAATAAAAAGTACATGTTTACTCTGTGACTGAATGAAAATAATGAAATATTATGAGATTTATTAGGATACATTTACCCCTTCTTTACACTGGGTCTCCACGTAATATTTTTATATCATAATATGTAACAGAGAGTGTCAAATCCGCTCTCTGAGAGAATTATCTCACGTGTAGACTAAAATATTAGTATTATAAGAAATATTATGAGACTGTTGTGATAAGATTTTTCTACACAACTATCTTATAAGATTTACTCTCAAAAAAAATACACATATACGAAAGTTTGTTTGTGTGTGTGAATGTTTATTTTTAAAAGTACTTAAAAACAATGCTTTTTTGTAAAATAGTTTTATTTTAATGGTTATTCTACATTCAGAAATATATTTTCATTAAAATTGTGCTAAAAAATTTCGAATTTCTTAAGTAAAAATTACATGTTTACTCTGTGACTGAATGAAAATAATGAAATATTATGAGATTTATTAGAATACATTTACCCCTTGTTTAAGATTTAACATAATATTAACAAAATGTTTACTCTCTTATGCCGGCGTTATCTTACATATTATATCAATGTGGAGACAGTATGTTAAGATTTATCATTATATAAACATAATGTTTACTCTCTTCTGCCGGCGTTATCTTACATATTATATCAACGTGGAGACAGTATGTAAATAAAGTTGACTTAAAATTGAGCCGCCGATCAGCCGAACAACTCAGCGGCGGCGTGGCTTGTTAAATAAAATCGGCGGAGCAGCTAGCCGCCAGCTGCGCCGTTACGGCTTGCATCACTGATAGCCATCCTGTTTCTCATGCTGATCAGGAGGTAACACATATTCAATCGGAAAGCAACGTAGCGATCGACATTGATGATCACAAACTGCGCTGGGCGATTGACAGTTTCGATCCGTTCAAATCACCGGGTCTGGATGGTATTATACCCGCAGACTTACAGAGGAACGTTGATCTGATAATACCTTGGCTTTATGCTATTTATAGGGCATGCTTGAAATGGTCATACATTCCGGCTTGCTGGACTTTGTGCAAGGTAGTCTTCATACCCAAGGGTGGCAAACCCTCCCACACTAAACCGAAGGATTTCAGGCCGATTAGTCTGGTTTCCTTTCTACTCAAGACTCTGGAAAGGGTCATTGATATACACTTGAGAATGGCTATACCAGCTGAGCTTCTCTCGAATTCGCAACACGCCTATACGAAAGGCAAATCTGTTGAAACTGCTCTGCATTCACTGGTCGATAATATAGAAAGGTCATTAATGTTTGAAGAGTACACAATGGTCGCCTTCTTAGATATAGAAGGTGCTTTTAACAACGTTGAACCCGAATCAATAATTCAGGCTATGCTGGATTTGGGCATCGACCGTAACTTGTGCAGCTTTATCGATAAACTACTCAGGAACAGGATAATTTGTTCTACCATGGGTGTCACCAGTGTTAGCAGATTGGCTAACAGAGGCACACCTCAGGGAGGGGTTCTCTCTCCTCTTTTATGGAACCTAACCATTAATACTCTATT
This sequence comes from Protophormia terraenovae, assembly GCA_951394005.1. Lineage (NCBI taxonomy): Eukaryota > Metazoa > Arthropoda > Insecta > Diptera > Calliphoridae > Protophormia > Protophormia terraenovae. The sequence continues at coordinate 69,412,111 of OX596077.1, forward strand.
GCGGAAATTCGACAATATGATGATAAAATGCGTCGCATATGCTGATGACGTGGCGGTTGCTGTATCTGGCAAACATGTGGTAACACTATCTCAACGCATGAAGGCTGCTCTGAGGACCTTGAGTGAATGGAGCGTCTCCTGCGGTCTTAGTGTGAATCCAGTCAAAACGGAGCTGGTGCTCTTTACCAGGAAATATAAGGTTGAGGAATTTAACCCTCCTAAACTAAACGGCACTATACTGAAATTCTCGGAGAGTGCTAAATACCTGGGGATTATTCTTGATAGGAAGCTATCTTGGAGTCTCAATATTCGGGCGAGAGCTGATAAGGCCTTAGTGGCTACTTATATCTGCAAAAAGGCCATTGGTCGCAACTGGGGCCTTAAGCCCAGTGGTATCCGATGGATATATGAGGCAGTGGTCAAACCAATACTCTTTTATGGTGCTGTGGTATGGTGGGAAGCGATGGAAAGGGAAACTCATCGTAATATTTTCATGAAGGTGCTCAGGTCGATAGCCATCCTTATCACGGGTGCGCTGCGCACCACGCCGACTCGGGCCCTCTTCACTATACTCAACTGGTTACCAGTTGACTTGCTGGCTAGACAAATAGCCCTTAATGCTGCGGTTAGGCTTAATATAGGCTGTCCATGGCTTAGACGTGACTATGGTCATGCTCGCATTTTGAACCACACCGAGTGTATTCATGATGATGTTGATTACTGTACTCCGAAACCATTCTTTGGCTGTCGGTTTTCTACTTCTCTTCCTGTGGACGATATATGGCACCCTGAAAACTACTCATCTGTTGTGAAAATCTACACCGATGGATCGAAACGGATGGGGAGAGTTGGTGGTGGCTTCTATATTGAGGATTATGGTATTAGGGTACCTTTTAGACTGCCGAATGAATGCAGTATTATTCAGGCGGAGATTTCCGCTATTAAACGGGCTGCTAACTGGGTGAGGTATTACAAAATATCGGGAGATATTTGTATTTTTACTGACAGCAAAGCAGCCATAAGATCTTTAGCAGGTGTCTATACGACATCAAGATTAACTACGGAATGCCGGGTGTCTCTTAATGAGATAGCGAGACATTCGAATGTTAGGCTAGTTTGGATCCGTGGTCACAGTAACTGTCCCGGTAATCATATTGCGGATGAGACTGCCAAGAGGGGTGCTAGTCTCGGCGATGAGATGATTGACCATCTTGTTGGCATTCCTTTGACGCAGTGTAAGCTGCTAATACGGCAGGAGATTTTCGATATTGCACAGCACATGTGGGAACGTGAATCCACATGTCGTGTAGCTAGAATTATCTGGCCCAGGTATGATGAGTCTAGGACGAATTCTATATTTGCGCTATCTCTATTTGCGCTATTAGTTACTTCTATTGTTACGGGACACTGTATCTTGGGCACTCATGCCAGGAGACTGGGTCTTCCATTCAACGATTATTGCTGGAGTTGTAATGATGAGACGGAAGAGGAAACGGTTTTTCACCTTCTCTATGATTATCCAGCTTTATCGGAGCTTAGATCGAACCTGTTAGGATCTAGCGTCCTTAATTTGGGTGACTTATCGAGTATTAATCCTAGGTCACTGTACTCCTTCCTTTCGGGGACGGGATGGTTTGGCGCGACAACAACACTGCAGGATTAACACTGTTTTCCTGTCATAGGGTAACACAACGGGACCAGACATTGATGGACCCACGTGAGATGTCTCGGAGAGACACGGCCCAAGGAACCTAACCTAACCATATGGACATTTGGAAGACTTTTTCATACTTTTCACGGTAATGTTAAACATCTTAAGTTCCTAATATTTTAGGTATATTTATTTATTTATTTAGAAATCATTTCGATAGCAAATAATCAACTGCTAGACAACGGTCATCATCGTCTCAAGAAGCCGTAAAAACAAACCTAATACAAGTGACCACAAACGATTTGCAAATTTAGGTAAATACTGATTGTACTATGTATATATACTATTCTGTTTATATTTTCTTTTTCTTGACGTTTTTTATTTTTAATAAATTTGTATTTTTTATTTTTTCAGGTCGATATCGATTAAAGATTTGTACTAAAATGTGGATTGTTTCCATTCGAATGATTAAAGACCATATCAGGGATCGAGCAAACAAACTTTTGTAAAAAAAAAAATATAAAAGAAATAGAGAATATACCTGAAGGTAATATATTACTACTTAATTATAAAATAACAGAATTTCTTATTTCTCAAATATATTTTTTTATATTTCAGACGGTAGTTTATTTATTTTATTTTACCTAATTGAAAACGTTTTAGACCCTTTATCACAAAATTATTTATAATTTAAACTTTTGCTACGTAAGTTTGTACTCAATTTAATTAAATATTTTTCTATATATTTTTAAATACTTATTTCTAATATAATGCATACTTTTTTATACAATAAATATCATTAAACTTTTTAAAATTTGTTATTTGTTTTATTTCTGATGATAGCAACTTATACCTAATTTTCCTACAGGGGTTTAAACAGCATTTCAGAATTGACAAAATTTTGTCAAATTGAATAAAATTCTAATGTTAAAATGAATAAACATTCTCTAATTTAAAAAAAAAAAATTGTTAATTTTAATTAATTTTTCATTCAATTCAACCAAAATATAGTAGAATTAAATAAAATAATTTAGTTAAATTGAATAAAAATTCTTCAATATGAATAAAAAATTTAGTTAATTTGAATAATATTTTCTTCAATTTGACTAAAAATTTGTCAAATTAACTACCTTTTAATTAACTAATTGAATTAGATTTTGGCGTTATAAGTCAATTTTAATCAGAAATAAATTCTTGTGTTATGTTTTACTTACGCAGAAAAATTTCACTAAAACTATTCAACAACAGTTTTCATAGGCTAAGAACGCGATGTTTTTAGTTTAACATTATTCGTCGAGGCACACTCAAGCCACTAATAAAAATTTGCGATGATATATGTCAATCTGTAGCTGCTTTAATACCCTATATAAAAATCAACATGGCGTTCGAAAAAAAAGTACGATTTTGCATTTAATGCAACTTTAGAGATTCGAGTAAGTGCAATTAAAATTTGCAATAAATGGATGAATATGAACAACACTACAAATGAATATGAACTTTTGCAAATTTTATAAGAAGGATCAATAATTATTAAATCGGTAATATATCCACGCATACTTAACTTATCGCGATATTATTAATTTGTATTTAAGAAACACCATTGTAGAGTACATAAATGCAATAATTTTTGATTTAGGAATTTAAATATAATTTGGCAATTTTTTTATAAATTTTTATCTTAAACCTCCATAACATTGACGCCATTCGGTAAAAGTCGCGAACAGATTTGTGTTTCACTAGAGCCAAGGAATACTGGTACTAAATATCGTTGATGTGCCACTAACAAATTTTCGAAATTTTTTTGAATACCAAAAGTAAACGAGTTTGAAGAATTTCCCATATATAGCACATTTCTGATCCCAAAAAAAAAAAAAAAAAATATTATTTTACAAATTTCAGGATCACATTAAGATCCGACCATTTTTTTTTTTTTTTTTGAAGATTTTAATAAATATTTACTCATATTTGATACATGCACGCGTAAAATTCGTTCTTTACACAATTTTGCTATTTGTTGTTAATGAAATAATAAAAAAAAACTCAAAAAATCGGTTGAAATTTGGACCAGCTGTAGGGAATAAACTTCACCAAGGCAGGCTAAAATAAATAAAATAAAATAAAATAAAAAAAATTATCTTTGAAGCCAAATCTCTTAAACAAAAAGAGATAAAAAAGATACGACGATGTTTTTTCTCGAGTAGCAGAATCCTCGTATACAAAAATCGATAAATTGGTTCAGATATAAGGAATCAGTATCATTTAAAAAAAATTATACCCGACGTATCCAACTTTGGGACCATGTGGACTTTCCCCTGATGGCCTCTACGGTTCAAGCTCAATACTTAAACTTGCCAACGCTTCTACTATCATTATGTGAAATTTAATGGAAATCGAAACAGCCGTTCCACAGTGTTTCAAAAACGCTTTTTCTTTTTGGAAATTTAAAATCGGTTAATATTTGTAAAAGTTATAAGCCCCGATATGTTTTTCAACCTCGAGGTGGTCAACTTTGGCCCATTCTGGCGGCGTCCGTGCTGCAGCTACAGACTCTATCTAACAATATTCTGAAAGCCTAACTCCTTCTCTATTGATGTTCCAAGCTTCATCTAAATCAGTTTAGTGGTTTCAAAGTCCCAGACTTATTACCATTTATTTTGCTTTTGGCCCCACTGTGCAGTGTCCCGTTTCAAAAATAAAATGGAAATAAATCTGGAATTTCTAAACGGCCGATTTCCATGAAATTTCACATAGTATTAGTAGAGGTGTAGGCGAGTTTAATTTTTGAGTTTGGACGTTATAAGCATAAGGGGTCGGGTGTTGAAAAAATTTAAAACGATCCAAATTCGTTATATCTCAGCCGATTTAAAAGATTTTTACATGAGTGGATTCTGCTAGTCGAGATCTACAAAAGGTAGATCTCATTATCTCTTTTAGTTCAAGAGATATTTGGCTTCAAAGATTAAAATTTTTATTTTTGGATTATCTTGGTAAAGATTTTTCGCTATAGGGGGTCCAAATTTCGCTCGATATTTTTGAAATATTTTTTATTTTATTAACAACAAAATTGTGTAAAAACATTTTTTGACAAAATCTTTACGCAATCAAAAGTTATATGCATTTGAATTTGAATTTTGAAAAAAAAAAGATTTTTCGAAGTTTTTTTGCGAAAAAGGTAGTAACGTTCTTTTTGAGTTTTAAAAAAATTTGTTAAGTAGCATATATAATATTTATACTTTTCTTAAAGATTACTTTATAGGGAATTGTGTGAAGGCAAAAAAATATTAAAAACTTTAATACTGCGTGTACTAGGGTCTCTCAAAATTGACCCATTTTTTATGATTTTCCGATTTTTGCATTAATTTCTCAAATTGCAAAGCTGGAATTAAAAAATAATTATATTTTTTACAAAGTTTTATATATTTTTAATATAAAATTTGTAATAGGAAATTTTTCCTCGATATCGGTTGGGAAGATATGGCAATTTAAAAATATCCACTAACAAAAATCCCAAAAAACTTTCAAAAATTTCCAAAAATGGAATTTTTTAAGTTTTTTACTATATCTTCCCAACCGATATCGGGGAGCAAAAATTTCTATTACCAAAAAATTAAAAACACATAAAACTTTGTAAAAAATATAATTATTTTTTAATTCTAGAATCCACTCATGTAAAAATCTTTTAAATCAGCTGAAATATAACGAATCTGGATCGTTTTAAATTTTTTCACCCGAGGTGTCCAACTTTAGGACCCTCTAGACCCGCCTCCGTTATGCTTATAACCTCTACTAACACTGTTTGAAATTCCATGGAAATCGGTCATTTGAAAATTCCAGATTTATTTCCATTTTATTTTTGAAACGGGACACTGTGCGTTAGAGGTATCTCAATAAAATTTCACATGGTCAGAGCTGAGTTGTTTTCGAGTTGATTTGGAGTGGTGGCCTTCCAAAGTTGGTCATTTCGAGTATGTAATTTTTTTGAAAAATTTTCAAAAATTCATTCATGATATGAGAGAAAAGAAATATGGATAGTCCTTGTAAAACTCTACAATAGATACGCTTACATGGGTAGGTTATCTCTTTTAGTTTAAGAGATATTCGAATTGAAATAAGTTTTTGCCTAATTTTTTTTTTTTTAACTTGGCGGGCTTAATATTGCCCCTAAAATGTTTCCAACATATTCGCCAGATTCCTTATAAAATTCTAAATAATATTGCTGCAAGAATTATGTAAAAATATACAAATCCGTTAAAAAGATATTAATCTGAAGTTGGAACTTTAAAAAAAAATTAATTTTTTGGGGTTTTTTGTTCAAAAAGGTGTCAATATTTATTCACAGATAAAATTTTTTTTTTTGTTCTGTTTAAAAAAATCTTGATGTAAATGTGTGTAAAGTCAATTCGGAGGAGTTTGGGGCAAGCCCTATCCAAATTTTGTCAATTTTGGAAATTAGTTTTTTCCATTTTTTATTTTTGTTATGTTTACAAATTGCAAATATCGGATCGACTTAGAATTATTTTAATTTTATAGCTCCATATGCAACGTATACACCCAAAAAGTGTTTTCTGACGGCGGCCCCTTATAACGGCAGAGTGACCATTTCAATGAAAAAAGTAAATTTTTTAACACGTTTTATACAATTATTTTCATGTAAAAAAAGTGGAATATTTTATTATATGATTTTAGGACAAATTTATACATAGTATACTAAAATGTCAATAAAATACCAATATTTGTTTAAATTTTATTAATGTTTAAATATTAATTTTATTTAAAAAAAGTGGACTTAAAACTTTGCAAAAATGCTAAGTTTTAAGTCCTTTAAGAAATTCTGCGATCAAATTACATTCCACTAACTTTTTTTTACAAAGTCCATGTGAAATTTCATTCAAATTCTTCCAAAAGTTCTACAGTTAAAGAATTATTCAAAAAAAAAAATCGTTTTGGGACCACTGTGTATAGTGAATCATATTATCGTTACTGCCAATGTTGCCAGGGCTTTAGAAAAGTTAGACTTTAAAAAAGGTCAGAAAAAGATAAATGTTCCAAAAAATAACGCAAGAAAAAAGCTAATATATTTTGCTAAAAAACGCATTTATTTTAATTTTTTTTTTTCATTAGTTTTTGGTATTCCTTAAAGATTTACAGTGCTCTTCTCGAATTCATGACAATTATCATTCATTATGCTTTTATGAATGTGACAATTATCTCAATTATCTTATTATTATTTTCCTTATTGTCACAATTTTTTTACTATCATAATAAATTTATTAATATAACATAAGCAGTTTCTATAGATATTAATGTTTTTTAAAAGATAATTTTAATATTTTAAAATATAAATAAACGCAAAATGCATAAATTTATGATCTTGTAAAATAAAATTAGAAAATCTTTTAGCCTTTTTCAGGCTTAAGAATCAAAAAAGGCTAAAAAAAAAACTAGAAGCTAAAACGAAAATGTTGAGGCTTAAGGCAAAATAAAAAGGCTACATTTAGTCTTAAAAAGGCTAAACTGGCAACACTGGTTACTGCAAATAACAAAAGCCATCAACATATTTATCGATTGTCGAATCGTTAAAAGTTACAGAATTGCACTACTGATTATTATTATTATCACTAATATTTTTTGTAGAAACTTTCTGTGTAAAATGACATAAAAAATTATGAAAAATGTTGCTAAAAAAACGGAAAATTTGAAAAAACCTGAAACCAAGACCGAAAAAAGTTTAAACCGGTTTTGGATACTCTACTGGTCGTGTTGTTTACGGTATAATGAAACATATAAAGATATGAAAACGGTATTACCTACTATTTGAAAATAAACTGTTGTACCAACAAAATTTTATATAACGGTGCATATATTAAGGCGGTATTATTTATTGCCGCTTCTTTTTCCTAAATTGTACTCTTTTCTTAATAAAGCAGCAAACATAACAACCAGTGTTGCCAGGACTTGAGAAAAAAGAAGCTAAATTTTTTTTAAACAAAATTAACGAGAATGTTTAAAAATAAAACTGAAATTATAAGAGGATTAAAAATTAAAATATTAGAAAATTGTTATTCCTCAAAGAGTAAAGATATCAAAATATGACAATGCCAAAAATTCGTTAATAAAAAAAAGATTGAATGAGTAAAAAAAAAGAAAAAATATAGTTAATCTCAATTACCTTTTAACCAAGGACTGATGAATACAAAAAATATTCTTCCTGATATATTAAAATCATTGATATTTAATTACAAATGTTAGTATCGAAATCAAATACGTACCTATATTTTGTTAACAAATATTTCTTTGGAATTTTATGGATATAAAGAACTAAATTTATCGGCCCCTTCGAGTTCGTTATAACCGTGTTCGACTGTATATTGTTTTATTTAAAAACGTATTTATTTTTTTGTTGTCATTAGTTTTTGATATTTCTGAAAGATATTTTAGTGAATTTATGGATAAAACATAATTATATTATTGTAGAATGAATATATGTAGAATTGTGCGAATTAATACACAAAAATGCTTAAGTTGATGATTCTATAAAAATAAAATTAGAAAATTTTTGACCTTTGAGACTATATAAGAATCAAAAAAGGCTAATAAAAAGGCTAGATTTAGCCTTAAAACTCACAGTGCACAGTGAGGCCAAAAGTAATATAAAAGGTAACAAATCTGGATCTTTGAAACCACTGAACCGATTTAAATGAAACTTAGAGGATCGATAGAGGAGGACTTAGACTTTAAGAATATTGTTGGCTGGAGTAGGCCAAAGTTGACCACATCGAGGGTGAAATACATATCCGAACATATACCTTTTACAAATATAAACCGATTTTAAATATTTTTACATTTTTGAATTATCCTAAGCAAGACAAAATATGCTTACTGTGCTAAATTATCTCCTATGGTTAAAAAAAATAAATCTCTTATTATTGGCCTTGACTTTTTACGATTTTGCCCCATAACTTTTTTTTTTTTTTTTTTTTTGTTTTAAATATGTTGAAATTCTCTACAATTTTCTAAATTAACGCTAGTTATTTCAATTCGATAAGAAGAAAAAAATTTTGAAAGTCAAAATTTAAAAACAAGTCAAAATACCCATATTTTCAATAATACAACTTTTTACCTTTTGACTTATATAATAAAATTGTATATATTGTTCTGATCTTATAAATATAATTTGCTTTTTAAGAACTTCAGAATGTATTTCCCGACATATGTTTTACCTTATTATATAATAACTTTGTTTATTTTGAACATTAGTTAAAAAAAAAAGTTAAAAATAAAAAAAATTAGTTAATATCTAAAAATCTGCAAAAAATGCCTTTGCCGAAATCCGCAGAATTCAAATCGCAACATGTTGGGTTGAACTGTATTCAAAACGAGGATTAGTTCAAAAAATAAAGTGTAAATATTGCAATAAATTTTTATACCGGGTAATAGAAAACAAACAGAATTATCATAATCTGTACAATTTATTGTTCTACTTATGTTGTTTACTTTTTTTGATACACTCTCTCAAATTCAATAATACCCAGCAAAAATTTTGGTTACCAGGTAATGAGAATGAGGCTTTACACTACATACACATTAGCTGAATAATCCATTACAATTGGGTAAAAATTGTTCTATAGTGATAAAATATAAGATGTCAACTTGCATAATAGAATTTTGCCAATAAATGAAAAATATTTAATTTTATATTAAAATAATCCAGTTGAAATTATGCAAAAGCCTCAATATATTAGACTACGAGGGGAATCACAGGAAGTACAAAAATAAGATTTTAAACAACTGTAGCCATTAAAGGTGCAATAAATAAATTTTAACTAAATTTTTTCGCAAGTTTGGGTCTGTTACTTGCCTAAAATATATTATAAATTAAATAAATCGCATTATTTTTCCGATCACTATAAAAATTGTCTTCATTTAATATTTAATACTTTCAATAACAATAATTCTGATATAAAACGCATTTATCAGTTTTTTTTTTTTTTTTTTCTTAAAATTATCTTATAAAGTAATAAGTATACTTCAACTTACAGTTTGATTTGTTAATTTATAGCTTTTAGTTCAAAAGTTACAACAAAAGAAGTCATAAAAATAAAAAAAAAAAATAGTTTTATAAGATATTTTTATTTTGAATTGTAGTATTTTACATATTTATGAATATCCATTAACAAAAAATATATATTTGTTATATATTTGTTAGTCATACAAGGTATTGACCTAATTCTTTTATAATTTTATTTCCTATTGTATTGTCTAAGTATAAACCTGCAAAGTATTTTTCGAACTTTTTTCAAATTTGTTTAACAAACTTTTTTAAAGTTTGAAAATGGAGTTTTGAAACGGTCTTACAAAATGTAGACATTTTCTAACTGAGCATGAAAACAAAAATGTATTTTTCAGTAATTATAGTTCAAATTGAATTGAAAATAGCTTTTTATTTAAACATTTATAAAAAAAAAACTAAAAATTTCGTTGTACACTCCTTACACAAGTGTTCTAAAACACATTAATGGTCTATGGAATTTGTAATAACTTTAGCCTCTTTTAATCGATTTTTTCTTTTTACATGTTATTTAATAGATAATTATGTGTAGATTACAATTTTTTAACACTTAGGTACAAGACAAAGTATTTAATAGCAACATTTTCGGTTCGATGCGGCATGGGTTAACGTTATCTGATTTCACTAATATTTCACACAGTATGCTTTTGCAACGCATAAAACAATTCTAGGGAGAGTTACTGTTAAAAATTCGTAACTTGATAAATTTTGGCGCAGCCTAATGTACATTGCATTGGTAAATAAGCCTGTTTTTATATTCTTGTAAGTTTTTGAAGAGTAGACAAAGTTTTACTTTAAAAAACTATTCTTTTTTGGTTTTTATAGTTTTTATTTTTCAAAAATTGGAAAAAATGAGTTTGTGAAGTTTTTTTTTTTTATTGATTTTTGCAGAAATAAAAGATTGATAACTTTTTATACATTTATACATACAAATAACATATAGGGATATTTTTATAGGTATTTGCGTGGGCTTAAATAAATTGTAAAAGTATTAAAAACTTCATCGTTGTTGAAATTTTATGTACTTGCAACTGGCCGGTTAGAAGTTACATACTTATTTCCAAAAATTTTTTTACCAGAAAGTGTGATCAAGTGATTTGTCCTAAAAATTTGGCAATCTTTACCTGTTTTGGGCAATTTTGTCATTTCTTTTGGGTCATCTTTTGTTTGGGCAATTTTTTTTATTTTTAATTTGGTCGATTTTGCATTATGTCATTTTCCAGGCAGCCATTTCTGGACTGTATTTAATTTTTGATTAATCATTTCGAAATTTTTCTGTGATTTTTCGATTGATTTAAATGTTTATTTTTATTTATTTATAATTATTTATAATTATTTGAAAATAGTTTCCATGGTTAGTGAAGTATATTGGAAAATAATTATAATCGATTTAGTAAGTCAATAAAATTAGTTTTGTTAAGTGTTATTTTGAAAATGAGTTGACGCAGGTAAATTTTTTTAATTATAAAAAAAAATGGCGAACTCAAACATTTTTAAATGGATAATTCCGAAAAACTAAAATAATAATAGCAAATAACAGTTATTGAAATAATAAACTGTTAGCAAGAACAAAAATTTTGATAGCTAAACTGGCAACATTGGTGTTAAGTTATTCGTAACCATAAAAATTAAAGTGCAATATGTTAGCCCTTATAAATGTATGGCGAAAGTATTGTAAAAGATACGAAAGAATTATGTATGTGACAAATGTTCCAACATTTGTACCAACAAATAATCGCATTCTCAACTATGACCACAGCAACGTTTAATAGTAAGTTTTATTTAGAAAGTTTTTGTTTGTAGTTGTTTTTATAAATTTAATTTATTTTATTAATTTTTTTTTTTACGAGGATATGTATTAAACATACATACATGCATACATACATGCATACATACATACATACATACATACATACATACATACATACATACATACATACATACATACATACATACATACATACATACATACATACATACATACATACATACATACATACATATGGATATATGTATGTACATCTGAGCGATTCCATGTCAAAACGAACAGTAATTGGATTTTAATAAAATTCAATACAGACTTTGTCCTTGGAAGTGTTTTTCAAATCATGAATCTAAAAGTTTATGATTTAAAAAAACACTGCTAATAGCCAATGTTTGTAAAGAATTTAATTGAAATTTCAGATGTCAAATCCGAAAATAGTTGTTTTCAGACCATTTTAATATGTCAAATCCGAAAATAGTTGTTTTCAGACCATTTTAATATGGAATCACACGTATACGATTATACATAGCACAAATAATAGTTACCGGTCAAATACAATTTGCTATATTTCATATTTTACGAAAACAAACATTCTCATCCACATTTCTCACAGTACGTAATACCCTAAATCAGGGGTTCTCACAAGATCTTCTTTCGCGACCCACTTTTGATTTTGCGATTGAAGTGCGACCCACTACAACCTTGACTAATTTAAAAATCAGATAAAATGTTATGTAAAGATAAAATAATTTAAAAATAATATTTATAATTGCTGTGCCAATAACTCGTTTGTTTATGAACGAATTCAAAAAATTCAAAAAACCGAAATTTTATAAAAATATTTATGGCCGATCTGTTTTTATTGAACCGATTTATTTAATTTTTTCAGCCCAAAAATTCAGAAAAAATGTCCGAGCCTTCTTTGTAAAAACGAAGTCCCTAATATATACAGAGGCTTCAGAAAATGGAAAACCGGTTCTAAAAACCGGTTTCTTGCTGAATTTCAATAGCAATTCTCGAAAGGAGTTCCCATCGTTTGATATATACAGTGGACGTTCGCTAGTACGAATTATATATTGTCAGGCCCTTTCGTAGTACCGAAAATTTCGTATTATTGAACAACGCAGTTTTATGTTCCAATTCAAATAATTCACATAAAATATTTAGATTTTATTAATATATATATTTTTTTATAAAAAACTACATAACGAAACAAGATATAATTAATTTGTATTATTTTGAATTCATTTTTTGTACTTAATCATGCATGAAAGAACATACTAATGTATGTACATATACATATAACAAAAAAAAAAAACAATTTATTATTTAAAAAATCCGTCATTAAATATTGACGTTTATTACTTTTTAAACTGATTTCTACAGCCTTTTCATGAAGACTTCTCAATAATAATATATTCGAGGTTTCAATGTGGTTCACAACAGCCCATTTAATACATGTGTCAAAGCAGTTTATTGCATCCGCATGTTTTACTTTTGTAGAGTTATTGTCAGGAACTAATAAAATATTATCCTCATCGACATCATCATCCAACTCAATTTCTTCACTTGGATCATCAAGATTCCATTCAAATAAATCAAGAAAATCAAATTGTGAATTTGGAAATTGCTCTTATCTCCTAACTGTCACGCACTACTGATAGTGGAATATCATCCTCGTCCTCAAAATTGACATCGCCCAAAATTTTCTTCTAACATTTCTTTATGGAATCACTGGATACTTTTTCCCAGGCTAAAGAAACCAATGAAACGGTTTCAAATAAAGTGGTTTGTTTGAGGGACGTTTCTACAATTGTTGACAGTAAACTGTTACGGTAATGCAGTTTTAAGAGCCTAATTGCATTCTGGTCCATGGGCTGTATTATTGGAGTTACATTTGGGGGCCATATACATTACCCAAATATGTCCATCTTTAGTATCATGAACCAGTTCATCTGCCGGTGGATAAATTGGAGCGTTGTCTAATATTAGAAGAGCCTTAATTGGCAGTTTTTTCTTTTTTTTTCTTTTAAAAATGTCTCTACCTGTAAATGTATTTTGAATTTTTTTTTTAAATCATTAATAACATTAAACCAACTTACTAAAACTTACTTACTAATAAATATATCAAAAAACCATTTTTTGAACAGAGCTGCATTCATCCAAGCAGATGTAGAGTTTCCGTACTCAACAGGAAGAATTTTGTTCCGAAAAGATCTCGGTTTTTGAGCTTTTCATATTACAAAAAGTTTAATTTTCTTAGTTCTTGCAGCATTAGCTGCATTAAAAATTTTAATCTCTCCTTTGACAATTTTCTACCTGTAGCAGATTTTTCTCCACTGTGAATTGTTTGATAGCCCATGCTCCATAATGGTAGACGCTAACTTATTAACGAATGGCGCAACAAGTTCTTTAGAAGAAGATCATTTCTCACCAGACTCTTTTAACAATCGTATTACATAACGCTTTTTAAATTTTGTTAGCCAACCATCACTGGCACAAAACTGACCATTGTAGAATTTTTTGTGCAGTTCCACAGCTTTCCATTTTAATTGTTCTCCATCGACTGTGATATGGAATTTTCTTTGTGCTAAAAACCACTCGTAAAGTGCATCCTCCATTTTTTTAAATTCACCACTTGTAAGTCTATACCGATTTTTTAACGAACTCATGAATTATCCAGCAGTTGCGTTTTTTGTTTAATGATTGTACATATTGTGGATTTGGATAATCCATATTTATTTGAAATTTCAAACAACGTTGTTTTATTTTCGTGGTCTGCTATGATTTTTAATTTATCTTGCAAAGAAATTGTCTTTTTTTTACATCGTTTTACTTGCAACATTTTGACAGTTAAAAATACAAAACACTTTTAAAAATAAAAAAACTTCACAATAACTTCGTTAAACGTGGATGACTGCGAAAGAATGAAGTAAAAACATAGTAAAAACTTCATTCATACGTAAATAAAACAAAAATTCTTATAACAAACCATCATTCGCACTATCATAGTAAAAATGCATATCTATTCGTACTATAGAGTAGTCAATGCAAAAATTTTGCCATTCGTATTATTGGAAATTCGTAATAAAGAGCGTTCGTTTTACTGGACGTCCACTGTATATTGTATATGACAGTTATCGGTGGGCTTTATAAACGCCATTTCAACCGATTTTTTGCTCTTTGACGAAAATTTTAGAAATTGTAAAAGGAATGACAAACTTATATATACCCCTTACACCTGTGGTGAAGGGTATTAAAATACATATCTAATATCATACTCTGTGTCCACAAAAGATCGATACTTTGTTTTGATCGACAAAAGAGCAAAAAAGATACTTTAACATAAAAATGTATATTGTTAAAAACTGTTGTAATAGTTTTTGGGCTTCCGAGCCAATAAGTAGATAAACTTTGCTATATTTCAACTAAAATGCTTTGAAATCTGTTAATACAGAATTAAGTGTTAGACGTGAATTACATTTTAAATCCTCTTGTATTTTATAAGACAAATCCTTTCATATTGAAATATGGAATATTGGATTTGTCCGTTTTTAATTATAAAGTCGTTAAACTAATTTTCTTTTTATTTCTTTGCAAAACAAAACTTCTGTGTACTCAGCATAGAGAAGTTGCTCCATTTGAGCAAATTTCAAAAATCTTATTGCACAGGACGTATTCTATGGTTAAAATTTGGAAAAGACATTGAAACGACTTTATAAAAAATTTCTTGGCATTAATATTTTTGCAAATATAAAAGTAAGGTTTCTTGTGAAAACTCGATAGTTTCATCAAATTGAAGTAAATTATTTATCTTTTAGGTTTCCCTGTTACATCGAAAAGTTTTCTTTATGTTGTATCATGGTTCAACTTCACTTTATTTATTTGATCATTGTTGCCTTTATAAATCATAATATTTTCATCCAAAGCTCAGGTTTCTTTATTGTTTTTTCACGTAGCTGATGCTAGTTGATTCTTAAAAGAACTCATTTTAGAAAAAATATGTTTACTTTTGTCTTTAATTTGGGGATGTTTTGTATAAAGATATATTTCCATTTTTAAATAGTTTCATCATTTCATAGGAATTTTTATTTCAACATCTAACTATGTAATATGTATTTACTTACTTACATTGAAAAATTTTTTGTTCAGAAATATTTTTCAAAATCTCTTCGCGACCCTCCACGAATGTCCTTACGGACCCCTTGTGGGTCGCGGACCCCCATTTGAGAACCAATGCCCTAGATGGAAAGGAAATGAATATTTTTTTTTCAAAAATTTATTTTTGTCAAAAATTTACAAAGTTAAATAACTTTTAAGTGCATTATCTGATTTTAACAAAAATGGTGTCAATAGAAAGGACTAGAGTATCCAAAACCGTAACCGAAAACCGGTTAACTGGTTTCCGGTTTTTAACAAATACTGTCGGTTTCGGGTTTTTTCTAATTTTCGGTTTTTGTTGTAACCAGTTTTTTAAAGGCAGTTAACCGGTGTTTTTAAACAACATTTTATTTAATTTTTTTATGTAATTTTAATCAGAAGAGTTCAAAAAAGGAAAAATAAATAAATTACTTGACTAAAAATATGAAGTTTCACGTAACTTGCTTAATGCAATAAAAATGACAAACAGCTTATTAAAGTTGGACAATTTTTTTTTTTTTTTTTTAATATTTGAAATAAATTGAACTATTGAGTACGTACAAAAAGTTATCCTTTTAACAATTGTTTTAAAACGCTTAATGTATTAACTTAGTTTAATTTCCTTAAATATTAATGCTGAATTAAGAATTATTAGTTTTTCATTCCATAATACTATTGAATGATTTAATATATTTTCTAAGATTGAATTGTATAATAAGAGACGAATTAATTCTTTACGGAATTAATTCTTTACAGAAATAATGCAATTCATATGAGTACAAAGAATTTAAGTCTATGAAATTAATATGAATGCTTTAAAGAAATGATTAGGATAATACATTTAATTCGATTTTGAAAAGTAAATTAAAGAATTAAGCCTTTCGAAACTTTGAGTAAAACTTATATGAAAGTATACCTTTTTTTTTATTTTATTATAATTTTGTTTTTTTTTTTTTTTTTTTTGTTTAAAAAATACAAAAAAAAATAATATTTTCATGTAAACAAATTTAAATTGAAAACCGGTTAATCGGTTTTTTCAAGAGTCCAAAACCGGACAACCGTTTTTTTCTAAAATGAGATTTATCGGTTTAACCAAAAACTGGTTTTCTAAAAAAGTCGGAAAGGACTAATATTTCTCTTTATTATAAAATCATAAAAGTTACACATCCTTCTGTCACAAGGACCTCTAAAATGAAAAATATACTTTATCCTTGGATATCCTGAAAAAGGGTCTTTTTATTTTCATTGTTTTTTTCACATAATGTTTACACATATACCATTATATATCATTAATTTCAAAATGGGATCTCAGTGGGATAAGATGTTACAACAATTTGTCTTTACTAACTAACACATTTTCTATTAGATATTTAGTGTTTTTTATGCATATTGATATACTTATTTAAATTTTAATGCAATAGATTATTGTATATTAAGACGTGTTTGTTAAAATAAGACGTGTATACAGCACATTCCAGATCTCGAAAAAAAATATATTATTTCAAAAGTTTCCAGAATACATTTATAGCCTGTTTCTCTATGTCGAATGAATGCTTCCTTTCGCTTTCTAAGCAAACGAAAACTGATTTGGGTTTATCTAACTCACTTCTATGCGAACAATGAGTCGAAAGACACGTCGAATGAAAACGTAAGTGTTTTCATACAATATTGGGTTTCTGTATCTCGAAAGACACGAACGAAAATTTCAAAATCAGTCACTTGCTATTTTGCTTTCGACTGGATGAATTTTGCAATGAAAAACAACAAAATTACTTACCAGGACATTGGAAATGTTTGTCAGTCATATTTGGTATTCATTTCATTAAGTCCCACATCGTGTAACCAAGATTTTGTTTTAGATATTTATAAATCAACAATTTTATTGAAATGTTTTTATATTTTTTTTTTTATTTATGTTTTTGTATTATTTTCTTTTTATTTTTATTTTGTATTTCATTTTCATAGTTGTGTATATGATTAAACAATTTAGTAGTATTTTTTATATTTTTACTAAAACAATTTACTCTAAAAGAAAAATACAGCAAATACAACGTGAAAAGACTCCACTCGAACGAAAGCTTAGGAATTAGAGAAACCCAAAATGATTCGAATTCGTTCGACTTGCTTTCGTTCGCTT
This sequence comes from Protophormia terraenovae, assembly GCA_951394005.1. NCBI lineage: Eukaryota > Metazoa > Arthropoda > Insecta > Diptera > Calliphoridae > Protophormia > Protophormia terraenovae. The sequence goes on from OX596077.1 coordinate 69,429,872, forward strand.
AGATTTTCATTCGACATAGAGAAACAGTCTATAAGAGACCTTTAACCAATGTAACCCAATTTTTAAAAACCGTCCAATTATTTGTGAAGATTTTAAAGAAAATTTACTCGTATTTGATACACGGGGTTACAAGGGCAAAATTTACTAAAATTCATTATGATTATTTCACCTATAATCTATAAAACTTTTTTTTCCGAAATATTAGTTAAGACATAAAAATGTTTGTTGTATTTTAGTTTATAAATTTTAGCACACATAAGTCTATAAAAGTAGAGATCGTCATACCAAATTTTAAAAAGATCGGTCCATAATTGTTCATACTTTTCATATATGTAGGTTACTCTAGCTAACAATTACTATAAAATAACATACTTATGCATTTTATATAAGTGTAAATCATCATTTATAATTTCACAATAATAGGTCCGTAGTTGAACCAAAGGTTCGAAAGGATTAATTCTTTAATTAATTTTCTTAATTCGAATTAAATTTATTATCCTAGTCATTCTTTTAAAACATTCAAATTAATTTAATTCATTGAATTAAATTCTTTGTACTTCATATGAGTTGAATTAATTCAACTATGAATTAATTTCTTAAAGAATTCATTCAACAATTATATAATTCAAGCTTGAAAAGTATATTCAATCATTCAAATTTTCTTCAATTAAAATCTATTACAAATTAGCTTTAAAAAATATTTTCTAATTCATTTTGTAAAAGATTAAAAAACAAAATATTACAAATTGAATGAAAGAAAACTATTTTCATTCATTTTGGAAAAGATTTTAATTAACAAAAATTGAATGAATTCTTTATGAATTAATTTAATAAGGAATTAATTCTATTCAAACAAAAGCCATTGAATTAAGCTATTGAATTATATTTTTGAGAATGGTATTATGGAATGAAAAATTCATATTTCTTAATTTAGAATTAAGATTTAAGGGAATTAAGCTAACATTTAATTAAGTCTTTCGAAGCTCTGAATTGAACACGGTTTCCATATAATCTCCATTCCCGAAAATCAACTAAACTTAAAATTTAACATAAATATCAATATCAGGATACAATTTAACACAACTAAGTTTTGCAAAGTAGATATCGCTCTACTGAATTTCATAATGATCGGTCCATACATTCACGAAAAATACTTATACGTGCATAAATCTCACATTAATTTCAATATCGTTACACAACTGACCAATCCTTTTATATTTTTTATACTAAACTTAAAATCATATGAAAAAATTATGAAAATTTTTCAGCATATCCAAGGATAAAGGATATTTTTTCATTTTGGTGGTCCTTGCACCAGAAGGATGTGTAACTGTTTTAGCTCTATGAGAAAGAGGAATATTAGTATTTTCCATTCTTTTTGTTAAAATCGGATAATGCATTTGAAAGTTATTAAATTACAAATAATAATTTTTTATTATAAAAATAATTGTGTAAAAGGCAAAATTATGTTAGTGAAGCCGCTTTCATATACCACACTGTGGTATCCAATTGAATTTGTTTGGGCGTTTTTCCCTTGGGCGATTATTCATACAGCCGTGGAAATTATGGACATTTTATTTCCTTCAAAAGATAAAAAGCGGTTTTTCCTGTAACAGCCAAGTAACTATTATATCCGCATTATACTGCAGATCAGCAGGAATGATGTTATCTGGGTCCTGTGATTTATATGGAGGAAAACTGTTCAGTCTTTAGAGGCTCTCGAATTCCTAATCATATCAGAGAGCCTGTAACTAACTAGGAATCTACCTTTGAATATTGGAGGATATCCACTAAATATAATTTACATATTAGCAAATGACTTTTGGAGTCTAAACTATAATTATTTAAGACTTCCTTTCTATTTTCCCTAATACTGACCAACAATTTCAACACAAATGCCATTATATACATAAATATTATGCTTTTTGATGTTCCTACTTTATACTCATTATGATAAACAGTCACATTTTGGTTTAAAAGAATGTATCAAGGAATTAACGTGAAATACTACTGTAAGAAAAGTTACCAGCATTGCCTTCGTAACTAATATCACTATAATTTTTAGGCCGTTCGATGAAAATCCTTCAGATATATTCATCATTTAGACTTTCAAGTTCTTCCAAGCTTCATTAACGAACAATTTTCTGGAAAAACAATTTTTTTTTTTTTTAACCAAAAAAAAATTACATTTCTTGACAAAATTTTCAAAGGAATGCACTACGAAAAAAATTTCCATGTTGTGCCCATATGGTAACGCGGATATATAGTCCATAAAAACAGGATAAAAACATTTTATGTATTTTATTGATTTATACTTCTTGTTTAAATAAAAATCATAAACGATTTTTCTGAAAATTTACACAGTGCCAAAAAATGTATGAAATACTTTTTCAATTCGTTAATTTTTCACATTTTTAATAATAATTTTTTAAGGGTTTCAAAAAGGACCATTTGCTTCCAAGCACATAATATTAATGACCTTCCAATATGCTTATATTATTAACAAGTTTCCATATGATGAAATGTAATTAAATTTTTTTCAAAATTTTGAATATTTTCTGTGCTATATAGCTTCTTATTCTAAAAATTTTAAAAATTACTAGTCTTTCAAAATTTGTTTCTTTGATGCAAACATTTAGAAGAGAGGATCTTCCCAATCCATTGTAATGGTATGTGTAATTGTTTATATGTATGTATGTGGAAAACTACGAATCATAATGAAATATGATTACGCCCCAGAGCAACCCACAGTTTATGCTTCGTTGACAAGCCGCAAACAAAATGCAACACCAGGGATAAATTCATTCTATTAAAATCGTATGTGTACATGTTACATAAGATACTCGTACATTTATAAACACATAAACAAACAGTATCACACTTAAAATCACACACAGTGAGACAACTTACTAATGGACCAAATTTTCTTAATAATGTAACTAATTTTATTGCTTGGAATTCTATTATTTTAATGTAACTAATCCTATTAAAAATAAAATTCAAACTAAGAATTTCGTTCATTTAAGGTTTTGAAACATTGCATAGAAATATTCATATGTATATTTTTCTAGTCCACATACGTCTGTATACACATATGTATGAAACAAGTACACATGACAGTTATGTTGTTTGACCTAAACATGGACTATCCAAAGGTGATGTCATGCTGTTTTATGGCCGTGTTTGTTGCAAATTAGAGCCCTGCAAACTGTGTCTTATAAGGCATTACAAGCCACTTGATATTTTTCAAGTGCTGTTATCAGTGTGTGTGCGGAGTAATAAATACTGTTCTGCCAGGCACTTAAAACCATACTGCGTGTGTGCTTCAACTTTACGAACAAATCATGAGTGTGCTATGATAGCGACCAAACAAGACATGAGACTGCGACGCTAAAAAAATACAAGCCTTTTGACCACTTGTTTGCTTCAATAAGAAAAAATGAAAGATTTTTTTCTGTTTTCTTTGCATGTTCTTCTATGACCCTTTAAACATTTGGAAGATAAATTTGTTGCCAATCTTCCAGACGTCACTTCTTAGTGACGTCTAGAAGATTGTCGGAAGATTTTTCGAAAAATACAAAAACAAAATACATTGCTATTGTGCATTAATCGTCCAGACGTTACTTCTTAGTGGCTTCCAGATGATTGTCGGAAGTGTGTACGAAATTCACAAAAACAAAATACATTACTATCGTCCTTTGATCTTCCAAAAGTATACTTTGAAGTCACTTCTGGAAGATAATAAGATGATAATTCGAATTTAACAAAAACAAAATACATTACTGTTGCGCAATAATCTTCTGGACGTGTGTTGGGAAGATTGTTGGTTATTTTAAGAAAAGAAAATAACACAATAAAGAAGCAGGTAGAATCATGTTTTCAGTAACAATTTAACTTTGGTACAGTTCGGCAGCAATAATAAATATAAAAAGAAGAGTGTTCCTGATAATTACAAACTGCTTTTTATTGTTAATAATTTGGAAATTATCTTAAACTTTTATTTAGTAATATCAGATTTTACTCACAATTTATATTAATTTTAGGAAAAATTTCATCAAACGAACAAGTATTTGCATATTTAGAGAAGTCCAAAACTTTGACTGTAATAGTGTCTTGCCGCATTCTTCGTACAGAAGGTAATCTAATTACAATTTAACAATCAAAATTATTATTAATCTTCTTTTCTTCTTTTAAAGGTACCGGATTTGACCAGAAGTTTCTCATGGAGATTTTATTATTAAATGTAAAATTAATTTATATGTAAATTATTTATTTTGTAGTTTTATATGTATAAATAACTGTGAAATAAAGATAATTATGAAATATATAAAAACATAATAATTTAATATATAAATACAGAAATAAAAAAAGATAAATCATCTTCTAGAAGAGACTAGGACGACACTTCTGTGATCATCTTCCGACTGGCGTCCAGAAGAGTCTTATTCGAGACTTCCAGAAGAGTCTTCTTCGAGTCGTCAGTCACTTCCACGAGGAACAGTTCTTCCCGACGGAAGATGATTTTAATGATACTTTGGCAATAGTCGTGGCAATGAGTTTCAATTTCTGGAAGAATCTTCTTAGCCACTTCCGCAATAGAAAATGTTTGCAGGGGAACAACATATGTATGTATTAGGGTGATCGATTATTCGACTTTTTTGAGAAACCGGTTTTCGAATAGTTCGAATAGTTGGTATTTTAAAAAAACCGTTTGCACTTTTTGAAATTCAGAAAAAACCGGTTAACCGGTTTTTTGCAGAAGTTAATATTTATATCAAAAGACTGCATTTCTTAAAAAAAATCAGTTCTTATAATTAAGTTAAAATTTTTTAAATACAAGCGTAAAAGCCTAACAATGTCAGGAAAAATAATATAATAATGAAAATATGCACAAAGAAATCCGAAAATTAAAAGAAAAAAATATGAACAACATTAGACACCTTCCTCTCCCTAATCGAAGTCAATTATTTGAAGCCGTTCAAATTTATTGGAATTATATTGATTAAAGTTTTAAATTCGTAAACCTTTCAAAATAAAAAAATCATTGTAAATGCGCTCCCTGGCCGAAATACAGAATCAGTTTTTTATAGGATTTGGAGAGCAAACAATAAGTATAGCAACTCAAAAGTTCTTAATACCAAAACAGACTTTTTGGTCCCTGATAGAAACATCTGGCACTGTTAGAATTAGAAAAGAACGAATAGTTTTATAAGTATGCTGATTTTTAGTTTCTTACGTCGTCTGGCAGCTTCAGAAAGCTCTGGAAAGGAAACATTGCTTAGGAAAGATATATTTAAATCCATATATATAGATCCACGTATTTTCGCTCCCTGATAGAGATTTCAAAATCTGGCTCGGTTAGGATTTGCAGGACGAATAGGGTTATAATTAAGCTGAATTTTAATTTTCTATGTCTTCTGGGAGCTTTAGAAAGCTCTGGAAAGAGAAAAAATTCTTAGAAAAAGACACATAAATCCTCTTATATCCGCCCCTGATAAAAATCTCAAAATATGGCTCCATTAGGATTTGTTGGACAAATAGTTGTATAATTAAGCCAAATTTTAATTTTCTACATCGTTTTGTAGCTTCAGAAAGCTCTGGAAAGAGAAAAAATGCTAAGCAAATTATATATCTAGATGACTAGACGATAATTATGTTTCAAAATTGTAGAAAAAAACATCTAAATTTTAGTTAGCATAAACAGAAACCATGGCTTAAGCCTGTCTCAATGAAACGATTCTGCAGGTGAAACTTATTTAACACAACACCTTTAAAAAATAAAGGAAATATTGGATCAAAAAAATTAAATTGTGTCATACAGGATAATTATTAATTATTTATTTGTTTAATATTACAGAATAAATTCCAATTTAGACTTAAACTATATTTTTAAAACATAAGAAATCAGTCTTTATGAATATTTAAAAAATTATTCCTAAATTTTTAGTACTATTTAGTACATGTTTTGTGAAATAAAATGCTTTTTTTTTAAAACCGGTTTTTTGTGTTTAAAAAAACCGGTCTATTCGACATTCGAAAAATGAACATTTTGAAAAAACCGACAGCACATTGATTGAAAAAACCGGTTTTAAAACCGGTTGGAAAACCGCGTCGATCACCCTAGTATGTATGTTTGTATGTGTGTGTGTGCGATCATTACTGTGAAAAAGATAAACCAACAATAAAATGTAGACATACATATGTATATATGTGTGTATGCAAGAACATTTATAAACAACCCCTATACACACATTTTTTGCCACACACAGCAACTACCTATTACAAAAACAAACAAATCATTAAGACCACTTGAAATCTTTAAATCATTTCTCAACGTCTTGTATGATTTGCTTTTTTTTACCACACCACTTGCACCACTTGTTTACGATAAATGATTTGAAGGCACGGATATGCAGTCTCTCATTCACAGTAAACACTTGCTTTACTTCGGGCAGCGAACAGTACGAACAGTATTTATTGTTGTTTTTGCACATGTTGGCTATGAAACACACACTTGAAATTCAAGTGTATTTGCTTTTCAAATCATCTTACGCAGGACTCTATTAAAAATGCACAATGTTGGTTGGTAAAGAAAATGTTGCTGATAAAACTAAAAATGTGTCAGGACACGGAAAGTTGTGAGATTTTTCAATATTTGTTTGTGTCATACATTAAAAAAAATAAATAACACACATTAATATCTGAAAAACGGAAAAATATAAATTTCATAAATTCAGCTTGTGACAATTTCACAAACAAAAAAACTTGTTATGATAAAAATTATTAAATTTTTTATATAAGAATATTTGAATTCTATTTATCATTATATTATTAATTTCAGGAAAAATATATTTTTTTACTTTGTATTCTCCGATTTTCCTGAAATTAAGCAAACAATTACGTTAGAGAATAATATTAATATCTTCGTTACCGTATACCACCATAGGTGGATGGGGTATTATTTATGTTTTTGTTCTGATGTTTGTAAAGCATGGAAAAAGTTACCCAACACCAAGAATATTTTAATGAAGTTTGAAATTTGGAATTATGAAGATCTGTTATTTAAATTGGTGTTTTTATTTTTTCATATTTTTGATGGCTACGCATTTTGTGCAATTTTAAAAATTTTACCATTTTTGAGATCTACGGCATTGTATTAGTTATATTAAATACAAGTTTCCCCTATACACCTACTCCTTACCCCTCATTTTGCAATTGTTTTGTGAGGGTTAATAGAAAATTTCTTTATTTTTACAACTTTAAGGACTTCTAGGGCTTATGTGCGACAAGTTGGAGACTTGACTAACACTATATTTTTGTAACCCTATGTTTTGGATATAAAACGTAAGTAACTAATCTGATCTATCAATTACTTGGAAAATTTTATAACCCAGAAACTCACCATGGAACCATATTTTCTTTGGTACTCAATGGGTTAAAAATGTGACGTGATGGAAAAAAACCGCAATATTCCTGGTGATTGGGATGACTATATCTGCAACATGATTTTCCAGATACCTTTTTAGTGTTGATCTGAGTAATTTTTCTTTTATTGTGATATTCAAAAAGGACTACGTTTCATTTTTAATGCCTACAAAATGAATGAAATCATTATACAGGTAACCCTCGATTTATGCGGCTTGTTGGTACCGGAGAAAGTACGTGTAAATTAAAAATGCGTAATTACAAATTCAGATTATTACAAATTAAAATTTCGGGTCCCGAATTTCTATATATCGCTTAAATTAAAGCACTCAATAAATAAAAAATGTTAGTTTGAATCCTAAAAGTCGCGTTAAATTAAAACACATTAAATTATTCAATTTTATATTGGTTGAAACGATATTTCATATTTCAAAGCATGGGAGCTTTGGTATTGATTTTTATATCATAAATTGCTTTCAGGTAGTTCCAGACAATCGCAATTGAACAAAATTAATCATATTATTATTATTATTATTTTTTGTATATATTTTGGTATTCTTTTATATTTATTATTACACAGGGAAAGGAACTGAAAAATTCACGAATTTAACATTGTGTTGTAATTATTTTCACTTTTTTAAAGTAATTATTAAGAACTTCCAAAAAAAAGTTCAAAACATGCACTTTGATTCACTGTTAAAGTGTTGTTTGGAAGCACTTGATCGTTTCTTTTTTGCGGGGTAGTATTTTTTTCTATTAAATTGTCTCGATATTCTTTTATTTTGCATCCTTTTTTTTTAATATTTTCTTAAAATAATTTTTCAATAAAAATTTCTGCAGACGATTCGGTGTACAGTACTGAATTTCGCGCAATTCAAGGTTTGCTATTATTGTTTAAACGCGTTATATCAAGTTCTTAAAAAAAATCGCACATTTCAAGCATTGGTTACTATTATTGAACCGCGTTATAAGAAAATCGCGTAAATGAAGTATCGCGTAAATCAAGGGTTACCTGTACATATAATAAAAATTACAACTTAAATTAATGTAAAAAAAAAAAAAAAACACTTGCATTCTTATGTTAATGCATGATTTATTTTGTTTATTACACAAACATATTTTTAACAAAATAGTAGTAGAATTAGTAGATGCTAAAACTGACAAAAATGTATCAAATAATTTATTAAAGTTAACATCTGGGGATGTGAAATTGAATTAAATTTGTATACCCACCATCAAAAAGATGGGGGGTATATTGATTTTGTCATTCCGTGTGTAACATGTCTAAGATCCCACAAAGTATATATTTTCTGGGTCCTGGTTAGATTCTGAGTCGATCTAGCTATGTCCGTCCGTCTGTCTGTCTGTTGAAAGCAGGATAGGGCTCGAACGGGACAATGTAGGCGGACGAAATTTGGCACCAATATTTGTCTTATATAAGGTTTGTTTGGTATTGAAAAAACAAAAAAGTTATGGGCTAAAAACTAGAAACACAGGATGTGCGTTTCATACTTTCTTGCTGATATTTCTTCAACCAAAGCATGTACGTCAACGAAATTTTGTCCGCCCACTTTACCGCCCACCTCCCATATAAGGTGAAATTGTGTTCAAATAGTTCAAGGACCAATGTAAACTCGGAATAAAAAAAATGGGCGTGGTCCATCCACTTTAAAATTTTAAAAAGTTGATGGTGGATATATAGATTTGGCCGGGCTGAATATAAAATTCGCACTTGTTTAAGTTTCATTGATTAAACTGATATTTTTTTAACTAAATTATATTCAAAACGTCAAAACTATACGTCTACACTTTAAGAAAAATGTTTAGTTAATTTGAAGGAAATTTGTTAATTTAATTAAAAAATTGCAGATATATAAAAAAAAATTTTGATTTGTAAATTTGTTTTTTTTTTTTCCTCAATTAATACTAGCAAGCTTTTATTTAGTGTGGTGTTTTGAAAATAAACAATTTATAGTTTTTAAATAAAAATATTTAATTTTTTTGAGGCGTTAAACTGTTATCGTATTTACAAGTTTCTTTTTTTTGAATTCTTTTGTTTCATTCTTTTTAACATACAGTTCATTTTAGTGCAAATTTTGATTTTATTCAGCTAAATTAATTAAATTTTACACTTTACTATGGTGATATGGGTTATAAATACATCTCCTAGATTTATTAGTTATATTTACAGAATATCAGCATTTTTCATCTGGCAATAAATTAAATTTAGTTGTTCAATTGTTGTTTGGCAATTGACTAAAAAATAATAATTACATCTATGACTGTCAACATAAGCACTGGTTGTAGTTCTTTGTTCATAAGTTTTTTTTTTTTTGTTTTTAACTCGTCGATATATTTTTCATAGTAAGTTTATTTATCTACGAGTAATGTTTGCCATCAAAATGTGAAACCATCAATTTCGTTTCAAATAATAAAATCAAAATATGTATTTCTAAACAAAAGCCAACAATTATTTGGAAACACATTCATACAAAGTCATAATATGGGTATCGTTTCAATGAATAAAAAATAAAAAAATAAAGAATTCAACAACAACTAAAATAAACATGTATCTATTCATCTAAAAAGTAATTGGTGAGAATATTATTTAAGCTTTCATTGAATCTCTGTTGATGTGCCAAATCGTCTGCCAATTTTAATATTTTCCCATTTAGTGTTGGGGTATTTTTCAGAGGTTTTTTTGTTTAGGTTTTTTTTCTATTTATATGAAACACATGCATTGTAAATGTATACTGTTTACACTATGGCAGCCCAAAGTGAAAGGTAACGATGTACTTAGTTCAAGGAACAACTTACTTCATTTTAAGATTCTGTTTCTCAAAATGTTAGTTATCCTTTTGCGAGATTGATCAATAAGGATTGTTTTTATATTTCTCCAAAAGAAAATATTTCTAATAACAATATGAATATTTGAAATACTTTTAAGAAACATTTAAAGACTATTCGACCATATAAAAATATACAAAATTTTTAACATTTTCACAAAGATTTTACTATAAATTTTTAAGTACTTTGATCTTTTACATATGTAAAAATATTTGACAAAATAAAACCAAAATAGTACAATAAGATCCTCTAACTATTATACCAAAATTATTTTCTCCATTTTCTATTTTTAATGCGTACGTACTTGTTAAAAGTCGTCTTTTATTCCTTTTAATTTTTCAAGTAAATTTTCATTTGACCTGGAACATTGGTACCTCTCATTATGGAGCCATCCTAATGTACTTATGTATGTTTTTATATGTTCATATAAAAGTTTAAATGCGATGGGTGTTGGGCTAAGAATGTATCAGCAAGTTTTTGTTTTGTTAATGGAAAAGTGTTTGGGGCACGTGTGAGTGTGTTGAGTATTGTAACCAACATCTGTTTGTTTAAATCTGGATTTAGTTTAGTTTTTTTAAAGGTTTTCGTCTATTATTTTGTGAGCAACGACATAAAAATAAATAAATTAAAATCTGAAATTAAATAGGCGACAAATAAATGATTATACTATAAATAAGAGGAGAAATTATAGTGTAGGAATCTGTAGGATATTATATGGATATACACTTTAAAAATTCTTTTATAATGGCACCTGTGTATTCTATTTTTATAACACATATATTCGTTATAAATTCCTAATCACAAGATTATTTAACAATATACAATTTAAAATCGCTGTTTATTTTTTAATACTAAGTATTTTACTAAATCTAAAACAGAGTATATTTTAAAACTCAAGCACGAAAAGCACTTTTATAGCACATTTGCTTTTAAAAAACGCATCCTCGTAAACTGAATGAAATGATAACAAAAGATTTGCTTAGAATTCTATGATTTTTAATATCTTTGCTAAAGAAATAATGTGAATTTTTATATTATACACTTAGATATAAATATAAGACTAGTTCACTACCAACTAGGCCAGCGGGCCTATTTACGTTTACATGCGTAGAGGGTTCAATATGTAACGCTTTTGCCATCTTATATAAATGAAGATAAACATATTGTTTGTTCTCTCAATATGTCATAAAAATAAAAAAACAAAAAATGACACTGTGTGACAATTTCCTAAAAAAAATCACACAAGAAAAGATCGATATATGTATGTATGTACGAAACTAGAGCTCAAACATATTAAAACTTCGTACTCAGTTTTTCTCCAAGACGTCCAAATTTTTTTTTTCAAATTTCGATAAATACGCAACTTTAAAAAAATATAAAATATCAAATTATATAAACCCAATATGGATGTGAAATGAAAGCTATGTATTCCTGCAGTACACAGTGGGACAGAATCGAAAATATTTGGATATAAATCTGTAACTTCTGATCGGCTAGTTAGATTTGCGTGAAATTTGGTACAGGTCTAGCAGAGGAAGAGGGACTCAACAGGGCGGAGGTAATTTTTAATCTAGATTTTTTCATATATATCCCAGTATTTCCGACCGATTTTATTAATTCTTTCTTTAGCTAGTTAAAGAAGAAAATTATCTATTGATAAGAAATTTGAAATCGATATCTTTACCGAGTTAAAAAATAAACGATTTTAAATTTGAAAATTGCAAAAATTACGTTATTTTTTTTTTTTTTGTCGAAAAAGTATTTACAATCTTTTTTCTCTAAAATAAAATTTTCTTTAGCAATAAATAAAAATTTTATAATTTTCTGAATTCTATCTTCACAGAGATAAATTCAAAATAAAAAACAAGCCCAATAACTAAAGTGGTCAAGGTACACACCCTCCCGAATTCGACCAATTTTATTTGAAAGTTTTGACTTTAGAATGATTCCGTGTCAAAATGGACAGCAATCGGATTTGACACCTCCGTTTTCAATGAAATTCACTACAAGTATTGATCTTTCAGAAAACATGAAATTTCAGACCCATGTTTCTTTCCGGTCCGGAATATGACGGTTTAAAAAACGAAAATATGTTAAAATCTTTACAAAAGAATACTTATTTAACTTCTAATAACTTCTTAAATATACTTGGTAGATGTCTATTTGTTAGTTCATATTAGTTCAAATATATTACCTTCATAACGATTTATACAAAGTTTTCTACATCAAAAGTTCAAAGGTTAAAGTTGGACATACAAAAATTCAAACTATTATATCTCAAAAGCCGGTATTTTTTAAAATTCTTAAAAAATTATCTATTGTTGACATAACTATTCTTCTCATGGATATAAAATTTCAAGTTTAGACGTTATGGACAAAAATAAAATCCATATATTAATAAATCCTAAGGTATAAAAAATAAAATGTTAATTTTAGTGGAATTTTAAAAACAAAGATATTATCTTTAAAATTATATATAGTGAGTTACTTTAGTTCGAAAGTTCAAAGGTCAAAATAAAATAAAACCATTATAAAAAATAAACCATTATATCTCTGAAGACGATATCATTAAAACGATAAAAAAAATTACATAATATTAACACAACTCTTATTTATACTTATGCAAAATTTCATGTTAGACACTCCTTAAGTTTCGAAGTTATGTAACAAAATATAAACTAAAGATCTTGTATACAAAATATTATTATTTTTCTACGAACCTATATTTAGCTCATAGAAACAAAAATAATTTTTGTAAATATTTTAAATTTTACATACAATAAATATGTTTTTTGCTGTATTTTGCCTCATAACTCCTAAAGCAAAAGAGGCTCCAACTTGAAATTTGGCACAAATATAAAGTAGAGTTAAATTATCAATATATATACTTTTTAAGAATTTTGAAATAATGTTTTCTGAGATATTAAGCATTGATCTTTATATTATAGATTTTGACCTTTGAACTTTCGAAGTATATAAATGTTTTACTTGTCGTTTTAAAGTCAATGTGGTTTTCTATTAAATGAAATAAAAATACGAATTATATAATCAATATTTTAGAAGTTATGAGCAATGAAGTGTAATTACTTTTGGAAAAAATTCAACCGCTTTTTAATTTTTGAAACGTCATATTTATTTATTATTAACAATCCAACAAAAAATCTCGGGAAATAAGTTTAACGATTGTATGGAGTTGAGGTGTTTTCGAGATGATTTGAAGGAGTACAGATTCCTAGCGGGTCAGTCGTTTTGGAGATATTCTCCGATATATAGTGCAACCTCCTAAATTTTACAAATCACGATTTATCGCGTGAAGTAGTCAATTTAAAAAAAGTGAATTAGTGGATTAGTACTTATTGATGCCGTATATTCGAATTGGCTGGGAAACGCCGTGCCGCAGGAATTTTTTCTCATTTTGTAACTCTGTGTAATGTGACTACTTGTTTGTTTGATGAAAACATTAATTTTTGATTTAATTTTAAATATAATAATTCTTAAGAAATTACAAATATGGCCCTTGTAATATATAAGTTTTTACTCTTGATAAAAATCAGATTTTAATTTAGTCTCTTTCATTTTTCAACGCGTTTTGATAACAACACTGTATTTTATATGAATATTTTTTTCGCTGAGTGTATTTTTCAATCCAGTTGTTCGCTGTATTGTTGACCTTTTTTCTCAACATGTTTATGTATTTGTGATATCCTGTATCTGTATGTCCACGAAAACGAAAATGTTATTTTTTTTCTATATATGTATTTAGTTTTGTCCTGTTTACAGTTTGTATGTAATTAAAAGTGGTTTATGGTCATTCAAATGAACGAATCTACAACAAAACTAACCACATTAGCCATCAGTGCTGCTTTTAGCAGCTTATGTTAAGCAAAATACTTTACAAACACCAATATTTGGTGGTATTGGATGTGGCTTTATTTGCGTGTTTTAAATTTTTCAAAAACATTTTACTTTTGTTTAAAATAAACATTTTTATATAAAATTGTAAAAATAGGAAGAGAATAAACATTAAATTATAAAAGAAAATGAATAGAAAATTCGTATATTTTTCCATACTCAAAAAATAAAAATAATACAAAAATCAATAATTTTTTTTATTTATTTCTTTTGTCGTATTAGTGTAATATATAGCAGTTTACATTCCTAGCAATTTTCATAGCATTTTTTTTTCTCATTGGCAATAAGACGAAAGCAAGAGTGAAAACTGAATAATTGTTATAAAATCATTAAGTGTAACGTAAAAAGTGCGTCGTTGTACGTGCGTTAGTAGACTTGAAGTATTTTCCCTTTTTAAAATTTGGCTCATATTTCTCATGTAATTGGGTCGCGTAGTCAAATGCACTTTTGTTTTAATTGTTTTCAACACGTTTGTACTCGTAGTTCTGAATTACGTGCGACAATTTGTTGAAAAGAAATGCGATGTGATGTGTATAGTGCGATTATAAAAATGTATGTGCGATGTGATTTGATGATTTGAGTGCGTAAAGTGCTCGTACTTCACATAAAAAGTTTTGTGTGTTTCTCTATTTAATATTGTCTTTGAATCAGGAATGGAAAATAAAGTTTTGGACTGTAATTGATCCGAACAAATTGTTTCTAAATTTTAAAGCTTAGGAAAAATAGTATATTAATATTAACAGAATTTAATTTTTAAATTATACATATTAAATATGATATGATACCATATGATACCTTACATTAAAATTCGGAGAGGAGTTTTATATAGGATGTTTATGCTAGTTGTGGACTGATTCCTATATTTATATAAAACATACGTATGCATCATTTTGTGTATTTGTATGGGATTTATTAACAAAAGTGAGCTTTACATATATGGGAGCTCACAAAATTTGCACTGAAGTTTTTACTTTTATAATACATTAAAGTGGTTCTTATGAGAGGGGTTTATACGAGAGCTTTGGCTAATTATGAAGCCATTTTCACGAAATTTGTCATGAAGATTTATATGTACATAAATAGAACATATTTTTGTGCCAAATTTCTATAAATGCTAATATTTAAGGCATTTATGATCGTTATGGTTGTTAGGTGAAATAATAGACCGATTCTAACGAACATTAATAGGCTTGGTACCTGTATCAAAGCAATTAGATCGTTAAATTGACTCAGAAAGTGATTCTAAACATACGCTCAAAATCATGGTGTAGGGTACATAACAAGCATTTCAATCAAATTTGCCAACCCTGATTTAAATGTGTATTTGTGAGAGCTTTTGCTTAGGAAAGTTTGTGTTGCATCTTTAAATTACTTTCATTTGAAAGGTTTCCAAAAAAAAAAGAATATTAAACTACTTAAATACATGTGTATTACTATCAGTGTTGCCAGTTTAGCCTTGTTAAGGCTAAATCTAGCCTTTTTATTTTGCTTTTAGCTTCTAGCCTTTTTTCTAGCTTTTTTTAATTTTAAAATAGCCTAAAAAGGCTAAAAATTTACTCATTTTATTTCTACAGAATCATTAATTTAATCATTTTTGTGTATTAGTTCGCACAAAAAATCTAAATTATTTATATATAATGAAAATTTTGAAAATGAAAATATTATAAGTATTTTTTAACAAATTTTTTGTTACCTATAAAAACTATTCATGTTATATCTACAAATTCACTAAAATATCTTTAAGAAATACCAAAATCCAATGAAAAATGCGTTTTTAAATAAAACAATATATTAGCTTTTTTCTGGCTTTATTTTTTGGGACATTTAGCCTTTTCTGACTTTTTTTAAAGTCTAATTTAGCTTCTTTTTTTCTCAAGCCCTGGCAACACTGATTACTATGTTGATGTTCATTTACTTTTATTTTATTAAATTAATACCTTTATCCAGTATGCTTCGCTACTTATATTTATGTGTTAACTAATATTTTCTCATCTCAGCTACGATATATAAGAAAAATATTCAAAATTTAAGTCTCTCACTAGAAAGTTGTTTTTATATGCCATAATTAAAATTTACTTTGTATGTGAGCAACCACTCCTTCTAAAACTATTCATCTTATTTTAACTCAAATTTTAGGAGTTAACTGGAAAATTGTTTCTACAAAATCTTTAGGCATTCACTTCAATACTTTTTTAAATAATTAAAATTTACTTTCTATGGGCCTATCCTTTTTTCATCTCAATTGTGTAATTCGTTAAGAAAATTTATCGCATAAAAACTTAAGACTATAGATCTTTTTTTTGTATATGATGCACTTTCCCCCGCTCCGATCGAAAAGTAAGGCAGCCTATTTTACTCACGGAGCATACAGAATGATGCTGTGCAAATTTCAAGAAAATTAGTCCATAAGTCCTGTCTATAAAGTACTAACAAATAGATAAAAAAAAACAAACAAACAAACATGGATTCATTATAATACATATGTATATGTATATATACAGAATAAAGAAATGTATATGTCATGTATTTCGTTATATTTTTTTTAAGAACGAGTGAAAGTGCTGTATAACTAAAATGTATTTTATTACCGCAAAATTATCTTATTGTAGCATCTACATATGTACATACGTTTAACAATCGATTTCAATGGTTGATTTAAAAAATACATATACATATACCAAATATGTATACATACATTTACCTATAACTAAATTAATAAATATTAAGTCAACATAAACATTTGGCGTTTGACATTAACAAAATTTTTGGTGGACTTTAGATTTATAATTTCGTATATTCTAAATTAATACATACACATATAAAAATGAAAATGTGTGGGAGTGCTAACCACATACAAAGTAAATCTTAATTATCGCATATCTAAAGAACTATTGTAGAGAAATTCTTAAGATTTTGTGAAACTAAAGCAGACAAGTTGGGGGGGCGGAGGGGGATGGGTGCAATAGCCACCATACAAATTAAATTTTAGTTATTGCATATCTAAAGAAATATTAGAGAACAATTTTTAAGATTTGGTGAACAAATTTTTTAAGATTCACAATTAAAATAAGAGGTAGGTCATTGGTGGACCTATACATAGCAAATAATTATTATATCATGAACTATAACTGCTCAAGTCTTAAGATTTTGTGGAAGTTATTTGTTTAAGAAGTTTAATGGGTGATGTTAAAATAAGGCGAACATATTCACCATATACGACGATACCATATACGAAGATACGACCATATTTTTTCTTTATGTGTAGTCTTAGACAATATAGGAACGAATTGTTCTGCCTAATTCACCATGTTGACTACAATATTAAAAGTTTTGAAATTTTATAGGAATAATTTTCTTATAAATTTACGGTGTAGAAATGAAAAATTTATTAAAATACCTTTCTAAGAGTAGTTCAGATATTATGCGTTTGTAGTCATATTTGCAATACACAGAAAAGATTTTCGGACTTTTTGGTAATAAATCTGTATCTCCTAAACTACTGGTTGGATTAAATTGTAATGTATGGAAGAGTTGACCTCAGGAGGACCTCAGTTTTTAGAAAAATCTTGAAAAAATCTTGCAGTCACCCTGTGATAATACAAGATAAGCTACAGGATGTCAAATTTGACTACCTTGAGTATGTAAAGGTTAAAAAAAATAGTAACTTCTACAAATGAAGTCCGATTTTAAAGATTTTTATACTTCTGTAAAGTGCTTGGCAAGATTAAAAAAAAGCTTTACAAATAAATTTTTGGAAATTTTTCAAAAATAAACAATATTTAATAAATATAAACGATTATTACGAATATTATCTCGTTCAACAACACGCACAATTGGAAATATTGTAAAGCAATGAATTTGATGAGAGTTGACCTAAGTGTCAGTTTTGAGACCATGAAAGAATGCTTTTGAATCGATCTATATATACATATTATACATCAATGAATTGGTAAATAAGTCTATTTTTATATTCTTGTAATATTTTATAAGTTTTTGGAAAGAAAGCGGAGTTTTGCTTTACAAAACATTATTATTATTTTTTTTTGTTTTAATATTTTTTTATATTTTTTAATTTTGAAAAATTGCCAAAAATTTATTTGTAAAGTTTTGTTAATGATTTTTGCAGGATTGAAAGACCGATGTATATTTTATATACTTCATAAGAAATAATGGCGAAAATATTATGCAAATATACTTTTTTATTCAATTAAAAAAAAGTCGTTTGAAAAATTGACATTTTCATGAAATCTGCTCTCTGCGTTCGTTTTTGGCCGGGCGGGAAGCAGTTTAATGTCAAATCGTTCTAAATCTATATTTTGATGAAATATTGTCAATAAATTTAAAAAAGCTTGCGTGACATTTTTTTCTTAATCGATAAATATTTTTTACTTTTTCCAAAATTCACCATTTTCGACCAATGCCTGATGTAGGGTGCAAACATAAATCAATTCAAAATTTCTTTATTAAACATATATGAAATATATAAAGAACAATTTTTTTCTTTTTTTTTTTTTTCTTTGAGAAAAAAGTGAAAGAATTGTACTATATTTTTGTAAAAAATAGCCATTTTTCATACCAATTTCAGAGTGCTGACTTTGAATATTTTTCACGTCTAGACGCATTGAGATAATCCAAAAAATTATTTCTGCATATTATTTTGGAATATATAGCAAATTACAAAATATTTTTAAAAAATTTTTACCTTATATACCTCAGGACTTATTCCTGAAAAACGAAAGAAAGTCGAGGCAAAAAATCATAAATTCAAATGTAGGTATCTTTTTAACTATTAGAGATAACTTGGTATATATTTTCTGGGTCCTGGCTAGATTCTAATATAAGGTTTTTTATTGAAAATGAGTAAAATCGGTTAATAAACAAAAAAGTTATGGGCAAAATACTAGAAACACAGGGTATCCGTTGTAGCTTAGTTTTATACCTTTCTGCTGATATCTCTTAAGCAAAAGCATATACGATAACGAAATTTTGTACAGATAGTTCAAGGCCCACTTTACCGACCACCTCCCATATAAGGTGAACGTCAACGAAATTTTGTACAAATAGCACTAGGCAACAAAAAAAAAAAAAAAAAAAATGTTCGTGTTCCTTCAAAAAAAAAAAAAAATATATATGTGGATTAGATGGAATTCCGCATGCTAAACTCGAATCTGCTTTCAGTTTTCTCCCATCAGGTCGAGATTTTTATTATGGGCGTGTCTATTATTGCACCCTAAATAAGCCGATTACTCGAGTATATTTCACTATAATTCACCAAAATATGTGGAATAAAAAATAAAACTGGCTTTACGTCATTCTACTAAGAAATTTTTATCCGCTCAATAGTTTTGGAGATACAGTAGACGCTCACAAATTAGAACTGCTTTATTTTTGAGGCAATTCTAATTTCTGAATTATTCTAATTTCTGGACGTTTATTTTTTTAGAATAAAAAATTTAGTAAATTCACTTCCAAAAACTAAAATAAAACACTTTTGATTTTTTTTTTAATTCAATTTTATTTGATAAAAACAAGAAAACAAAACATAACAATTCAGTCCAATACATTAAATGTATTTTTATAAATTAAATTAAAAAAAACATAACAATTCAGTCCAAAAAACTAAAATATTTTACATATGTATTAAAAAAAAAAAAATATATATTAAATAATAAAGTTAAAAGTTATTGGAGGGATAGACTGCACAATGGCCAAATTTACAACTAATCTTTGTTTGACATATAATCAGTTATATTTTTTTGTATTTTTGGTTTCATCGAATTCGAAATATCAATGCGGAAAGCCAAAAGATTGCTTATCTGCTTAGAGGATTATTGAAACTTTTAAAACTCCTGGGGTTTTTTGCTTTTCCATCAGAGTTTGCACCAAGTAGGACTGAAATTCTGTCTTTTTGAATTTTATGTCCAGGGTCGTTTTTTTCAAAAGCAGAGACATATGTTCTGTCTGGTAGGCAACGAAAAAATAATCCGGTTTCATCGACATTATATATTTGTGATTCCATTAACCCCATCTCAGCGACCTTTGCACGATATCGATGAATAAAAGGAGTGACTGAAGCAACATCACTGGAAAGAATCTCGCCACAAATTTTTAAATAACGGATACCGTGTCGTTTCTTAAATTTGGTAAACCATCCATCACTTGCACGGAATGCATTTTCATCTTTATCGGGATATTCCTCTTTAAATATTTGTTTAGCTTTCTGTTTAAGTATGTGCCCAGTCAGTGTACACTTTTTTTCTCATTGATTTAAAAACCACTCATACAGACGACTTTCCATTTTAGGATATTCAGCGCTGTGCAAAGATTTATTGCTTGCCTCCTGATATGTGTTGGAAACAGCATTTAATATTGCTGTTTTATGTGATTTGATGTAGCTGATTGAAGATGTTGTCACATTAAAATCTAGGGCAAACCGCTTCCCTTGAACTCCTTTGTCGAACTTTTCTAATATTTTGACTTTAGTTTTCAATGATAAAGTGTTTTTTTTACGTTTTTTTGACATTTCTAATGATACACTTTCACTTTTTAATAGAGACTGCCAAAATATGTACACACGTATCAAATTTTGCAAATAAACTAGCCACAAATATACATAAATTCGACAAAAAAAAAAAACAACAAATAGGGAGTAAACATATATTATTTGGTGATTCCCCTTTCTAGTTTTACTATGTTCAAACAGAATAAAAATAAATTGGAGATTTCTTGTGTTCAAATAACATAGAAAAAAAAACGCTCGGAAATTAGAATTTTAAATTCGAATTTCAGAGCGTTTAATGTATTGCATACACTGATTCTAATTTCTGGACGTTCGAATTACTGAAAGCTCTAATTTGTGAGCGTCTACTGTATTTCGAAATAAGTGTCAGAAAAAAATCATGCTAAATTCAAGATTTCTTTTTTTACTAAAACTTCTTTTTAAAAGTGAAAACATCAAAAATGTTTTAGTTTATCATTTTTATCTTAAAGCTGGCAAAACTACTAGTAAATAAAGCCACGTATCATAAAAATTGATGCACAAATCTTGATTGGATTCACAGTCAAGTTAGGACACCCATGCATACCTACAGATAAGTAGAAATACACTAGTAGGCAAAAAAAAAAAAAAAAATATATTTTTTCTTAAATAAAAAAATAGGTGGATTAGATGGAATTTCATGTGTTAAATAAGAATCAGCTTTTACTTTTTTTTTATCACGTATGACTACTATGACCCCGCCTTTAGGCAGTCACACTTGTATAACTCGACAACTGTTTGTCCAATCAAGATAAATTAAACTCCAGTAGATAGTGCTCTAAATTGTCTTTGAGCTGAATTTACATAATTTTTTTATCCATTTAATATTTCCTTAGTTATTTGGTAATTAGTAGCGAATTATTTTTTTTTTTTTTAATGGTGAAAATGTTCATCCATAACTCTAAAATTCTTGAGCGAATAAAAAATATTGTTGACATATCTTGAAGACAATTTTCGTATGCGTTTTAGTGTATCATTTATCGAAATCGTGTAAACGGTTCTTGAGTTATACCCTAAATTTGACAAACCATTCTCGAATTTTATAGTGTGGCCGCTGAATTAGATGATGATATAAGTCATGCTCATAAAAAAATGAGTAAAAGTGAATACGGATTCTTGTTTAACTTGTCAAAATCCACCTAGTCCATCTATTTTTGTTTCAATAAAAAAGTAATGTTTTTTTGTTTTTTTTTTGGCCACCACTGTATTTTTACGCAATTGTATGTAACATGGGTATTTTTACTTAGCTGTGAATAAAATCTCGATTTGTGCATCAATTTTGAAGATACATGCCTTATTTTGTTCGCAGCATTACCAGCTTTAAGATAAAGATGTTTTCATTTATTAAAAGAAATTTTAGTAACAAAAAAATCTAAAATTTTGCATGAAAAAGTTTTTTTTGACACTTGTTTCAAAATAACTTCGAAACTATTGAGCACATAAAAAAATATGTTTTAGTGATTGGAAAATATTTTTAGTAGGCTTCTTTTGGTTTATGACTTATGTTAATCGTACATTCCGTTCTTGAGTTATGAGGAAATATACTAAAGTAATGGGCTTACTATGGGCGAAATATTAGACACGCCCATAAAAAAAATCCAGACCTGATGGAAGAAAACTTAAAACAGATTCTTATTTAGCACATCAAAATGCATTAAATTCAACTATTCGTTTTTGGGAGAGGATTTTTTTGTCGACCAGTGTATAAGTTATCAGCAAATAGTTATAAACAAAAATATGTGTTTCATTTTATTTGAACGCACACTTTCTTATTATTTTTTTTTTTTTAACTTTTTTTGAGAAGTAGAAGCATCAGTCTTTTCAACCATAGACTTATGTATATTCTTCATGTTTTGGTCAAATATTAAAAGCAATTTGTAAACAATATCTAAAAATAATACAACTTTTTCAAAAATTTTCAAATTTAACTGCGATTTATTGCTATTTTTTTTCTATAAGCAGTACATTAATTTTAAACGTATTTTATGGTATATTTTCAAAACAGACAAAATCTATAGAACTTATTAACTTTGCCTATGAAAATGAAAGAGAAAATACAAAAAAACAAAATAATACGTCAAAGACAAAATTTTAAAAATTATAAGAAAAATATGTATGTATATTTAAAAATATTAACTAAATCAAAAAAATATTTAATATAACCGGCAAAAACTTGGTAATGGTATGTATGTAGTTACGGATGTAGTTACTTTTTAATGAAAACAATATACCGTCTACATTACAAAGAAATAGTCTAGTAACTATTTATTTATAACCTGGTATTTATTTGTTGTTAGTAATAATTTTTTTATACTTTTAAGTCAATGAACTGTATTGAACTGTTTGGATGTAATAAGTTCTTGCAGGTAAGTAATTGTCTGCAATATCATCGCCGTGCAGTGAATCGAGACAATAAAAAAATATAAGTATATGTCCTACAGTAATGAAAACTAGAAAACTTGTAAATATGTCCGCTTATTTCAAATTTATATCAGATTTTTGAAATTATTATTAAACTTTATACTGATGTGGAGAAAATAAATTTCCAAAATGTCCACACAAGTCAAGTATTAAGTAAGATAATTATTAATCTTTTGAAATAACTAACAGCAATAACATATAGCAGTGTTGGCATATAAGTGAAATTAATTTATTTTTGAAAAAATTTCAGTTCCGAAATCCCGGAAAATCATACTGGAATTCCCAGAATTTCTCGGATATGTAAAATGTTTATATTTTCTAACTCATATATTATTTTAGTATATAATATACAGTATAAACTCGATAATCCGGATAATTGATTGCATACTCCTATCCGGATTATCGAAGTTTTTTTCCTGGTACTTTTTGGCTAAGATAAACATTAAAATATATTAGCTATCTAGTGTTTCACCAGTATCAACATCAAGTTTTTCATATAAAATATTGTATATTTAAAGTTTTTCAATAGTTTTTATTTTATCTGCAAGGTAAATAAACTTGTATGTACTTTTTTTAGTGAACAAATTTTGGGATAAAACTTGTCTGTAAACAATAGTATTCAACTACAGACAATTCTCACATCTTAATACTAATTTTATTTTTCAAGCTGTACTAAATTTAAATAAAAAAAGAAAATACTTTTTATAGGCAATCCGGCAATAGAATATGAAATGAGTTGGAAAATGCCGTCCGGATTACCGAATAATTATCGACATCCAGATTATCGAGTTTATACTGTATTTTAAAATTTGTTTTTATTTACTTTATTTGATTTTGCTACGAGTTTAAATATCTCTAAGGAAATATTATTTAAATATATTACATAGTTTCTGAGTCCTTCATGCATTTCGTTTCATAAATGGAAATAAAATAATTTTTAGATATAATTTGCATGCATGTGAAAATTGTAGGAGGAATCTCGTTAAAATGTCTAGAATTTTTAAACAAAAACTTCTATTTTAAAACATCAATGAAAACATGGCCCTAGAAGTATCCAAACTATTAAATGTATAGAATTTTGTAGAAAAATTATAAAAACTTCTCATAAGACCATGATGTAAACTCAGGTTTTTCTTAGCTATACATTAATAGTGTAACAAATAAATGGAACTTAATACTATTTTTGTACAAGAAAAACCATTATTCATAGAAATATGTTACATACCTGTAAAGAATAGGGGTTCAGAAATCAGTAAAATTCTTAGGGGCTTTCTTACCAACAAGCTTACATGCATAAAAATATCGAGGGAAGCTTTATTCGCAGGCCAATATGAAAAACAAAGTAATGGTTCGACTTTCAGATGCGTTTTTATATAATAAAAAATGTTTATTTCATTTTAAAAAAAGTCGATATTTAAAAAGAACCGAATAACTTTAACGTTTTATATATTTATGTATATAAATAAGTATTATAAAAGACCGTTTACTTAAAAACAAAATTTTACGAATTTGTTTTACTGATATATTGATTTTAATACAATTCCTTTAAGCCCTAATAAAATATCTTGAAATTTTATAAAAATCGAAAGTGAATAAAATGACAATTATATCAGGGTGAAAAATTAATTATGTTATGGGTCGATCTTCACTCTTTGGTGGAAACTTCCCAGTTTTTGATAAGCTTTTAAATCTAATTCGTATAGCTCTGTTCCAGTGTTAGTAAAATTTATACACGCAAAGAAAAAACATGGTTCCTAAATGCTCGCGGCAATTAAGTGATGTTCCTAAGTAGTTTATATGGCTAGCACAATAAAATTATTATGTTTTAGACTAAGCTCAATCAATTAATTTTTGTTCTGATCATTTTTACATATGGTACTTTGTAATAACATTGTAAAAGAATAATATGTTTCATAGTAATATATTATTTCACTTAAATATTTGTATGTAATATTTTAATGTTAGGGGTGACAATAATATTCTTGTCCTTATTATTGTCTCTCTTTCAAAATAATTTACTCATACGGTAATGAAATCTTAAATGTGACGGACGTAAAGTGAAGAAAAATTAAAAAAAAAAGTTCATATAATTATAACATTTTTTAATCAAAATTTTGTACAGATGCCGCAATCAATGTTCGATTTTTATAAGGAAAAGCTGAAACAACAAACGAGATCCACGTAGTGCTGACGGAGCAAAGCATCAAAAATTCAAATTGGAAATATTTTCCGGTGAGTACAATAAATATCAATAATTCATATGTATATATGTGTGTATATTAGATTACCCATAAAATATATGGATTTTACAAAAGTTTTGATTTTGCTTGCTCCACCGGCAGTTTCTGGTAGATGGGGCTAAAAAAATAATATATGTGCAAAAATTGCGTCAATCGGTCGTAAACCGGCCAGTCGACTTTGATCTTTGTCCTACAACAAGGCCTAAAAGTAACTAATGTATTTATTGCGCTATAACTCTTTAATTTAACATTTTTCGATAAAATACTATATAAGCTTTTTTATTCAGAATAAAATGCAGAAATTTTTGACATATAATTTTTTAGCCTACTATGTTTTGTTGTGATGTTATAAGCAATCAAGTTAAAAATTTTTACATGAACTTTTTTTAAAAAAGCCCTGGTTTTAATATGGGCCTAGCCTGCTAGAAATGTTTTTTATTATTTTGTAGATCAGGATTTGTAGTTTTTATAAATCGATACATTTTATCATATTTGCTTAATATATTAGGGTAGATGGATCAAAAGCTGAATATGGGGTATCAATTTTTTACCTATTATACAAATATTGGTACTAAATGTAGGGTGTAGCATGAAATTTTGATTCATTACAGAGAGTATTTTTAAATCACTATCGAACGAAACAGTCACTCGAAATTTAGGTGTTGCCGATTAACCAAAAATTATAAAAGTTGACATGTTAATATTTTTACATGTAAACAACTTTGTTATCTCTTTTACCTTAAAAATCGGTGATATATATTAAAAATAAATAACATTTCTCACAATAATTTAGAAATATATAAAAATATATTTTCAAAAGAACTAGTAAATTAACTTACATGAGTTAAATTCATAAAATAAATAATTTAATTTTGTTTCGATTCCCTCAGAAATATTTTTTGTCTGTTGTTGTTTATTTTTCTTTCAAAAAGGAACAGTTATGCAATTTATTTTATAATTTACCTCTATTGAGGGTACATTACATAATAAAAGTTAATTAAAATTAGTCATTTTATTTCCGCAGTACATTATCTTGAACACATAAATTGTAATTTTTAATCTCAGTTACAATGTATTTTTTAAGAAGTACATGCATGGTATTTAAAAATTTACTTAAATACAATATTTTATAAACTAATTACTTCCATTATACATTTTGAAAGGCAAAATGACAAAACTCCTAATGAAATAAATCCCATGAAATAAGTCCTAATGAAAAAGATCCTAAAAAAAATGAATTAAGTCCAAAATATTTTAAATGAAATAAATCCTAAAAGAAATGAAATTACTTCAAAAACAAAAATGAAATAAAACCCAAATTTAGATTTTATTTCATAATGAAATAACTCCCATACAGGAAAATGAAATAAATGCAAATGAAATAATTTCAAAAAGTAATGAAATAAGTCCCAAATTATATACATATGTATATTTTAAAAATGTTTGAAGCTTTAATACTTAAGAGTACAGCGTTAATGCTTTCCTTTATAAAAATTTCTTGATTTCTATTAGAAATTTAAACAATGAATTGTTAAATAGACAAAATTATAAAAATCGGGTGACGTTTTATTGAAAATGTCTCTGTAGTGCTGTTGACTTTGAACTAAATGTTATTATTATTTTTTTTCAACTTATTAATAAAATATGGTAAAATGAAATAATTTTCCTATTGAAAATTTTTAATAAAAAATCGCTCGATAAATTTTCGCCTGCGGCGCTTTACCATACAATTTTTTTTTTTTTTTTTTATATTTATAACAAGTTTCAAAATTTTTCCCCTGCGGCACTACATCGCTTACACCTATTATAAACATCTTCATTAAAGGGTAAATTTAGTATTAGTACATCACTCATTTTATGGAATAGCAAATAAAGTTGTTTTATTATCTAAAAAAGTCTGGTGTATTAACATTTCAGATTATAAGCAGGGCCGCGAAAAAATCATGTTGTTCTAATTACGTTACCTATTGAGTATTACTTGAAAAATATATTATTTAAGATATGCTTCGGCTTTTGTATAGTCATCACCACTAAGATATCTAGAAAAAACTACCTAATTGACAATAATATTATTTTAATTTAAGAGTTAAAAAAAAAAAAAACACAACTTTTAAAAACTAAAACTGCGTCTCCTGAAAAATTAGATTCTTGGGGTTATGTGTAACAAATGAGCGATATGCATTACATAACGTATAAGATTTCAAGAAAACACTCTTTAAACTTGCTGAAATAAAAGACTTCTTAAAAGAATTAAAAATATAGTTCATTAATAAAGACTTAATTAGACTTTCATTCAGAAATTTTAAAATTAACGCAAATTTAAGAAAATGAAATAAATCCTTAAAAAATGAAATAATTTCTAACTTCTTTGAAAAATGAAACAAATCCCAAAATAAATTTTTGAAGGGACTTATTTCATTATTCGTATTTTTAAAAAATTAAATAATTTTATAAGAAAATGAAGTTACTCCCTAAAAAAATGCAATAATTTCAAAAAAATTTAGGAGTTATTTCATAAAGTTTTAAATTTTCAATATATTTCTTCGATTTTTAAGACAGAAGAAATAAAAAAGTGGTTTATATGTAAAAATATTAACATGTCAACTTTTATAATTTTTGGTTAATCGGCAACACCTAAATTTCGAGTGACTGTTTCGTTCGATAGTGATTTAAAAATACTCTCTGTAATGAATCAAAATTTCATGCTACACCCTACATTTAGTACCAATATTTGTATAATAGGTAAAAAATTGATACCCCAAATTCAGCTTTTGATCCATCTACCCTAATATATTAAGCAAATATGATAAAATGTATCGATTTATAAAAACTACAAATCCTGATCTACAAAATAATAAAAAACATTTCTAGCAGGCTAGGCCCATATTAAAACCAGGGCTTTTTTAAAAAAAGTTCATGTAAAAATTTTTAACTTGATTGCTTATAACATCACAACAAAACATAGTAGGCTAAAAAATTATATGTCAAAAATTTCTGCATTTTATTCTGAATAAAAAAGCTTATATAGTATTTTATCGAAAAATGTTAAATTAAAGAGTTATAGCGCAATAAATACATTAGTTACTTTTAGGCCTTGTTGTAGGACAAAGATCAAAGTCGACTGGCCGGTTTACGACCGATTGACCCAATTTTTGCACATATATTATTTTTTTAGCCCCATCTATCAGAAACTGCCGGTGGAGCAAGTAAAATCAAAAATTTTGTATTCATGGGTAATCTAGTGTATATATGTATATAAGAATAATAATAAAAAAATGTATTTCTATTAATATTTCTTTTAGGTGTGTGAATGTGGAGCATAATAAAGATGAATTTTCTTGAACAAAATCGTCCACTGAAGGCTGTGCTATTTGTTTTTTAATCAATTTTCTTTTCGCAAATTTAAATGAATAATAAAAATAAATAAAAACTGTTTGCATAGTACTATGATTGGGGGTATTATAAAATTGAATATATGGATTATATTATATTAATGCATTATGTTTGTGAGAACCAACACATATAAGTGTTATGATCATATTATATTAACATTGGATAGGATCATATTATGTTCACAAAAGGGTGAAATATCTTATTTGATTGAGGGAATCATAAACCCAAACATTAATGATAGTTACCGTTTATGATTTCACCAACCACATTTTTTCTTTGCGTGTAGGTTTTAGACAGAAATTATTAGAAAAATCACAAAATACAGAGCAATTCAGACTACACTTTCTGACTAAAAAATCTAAATCTGACTAATACTAGAACAGAGTTTCAGGTTTACATTTTCTATGAGTGTAACGCTTCAATAAGTTTAAAGTTTTATATTTTCCTAAGTTTAGTTTTGCCTTTATATTTAAGATTGATTTTAAAATAATAGGAGATATCAAGCACCCTTTTTTAAATATTTACGCTTGGATGATAAATTATTTTTCACGTATAAGAATGATTTGAATATAAATTTCGATATCAAATTGAGAAAACTCAATTTTTTTCAAATATTCTCCTTTGCCATGTTACTAGGGTTTTGGGTTTCCCGTGATATTTTGTTTCCCGGGAAACGGGAATAAAAAATTCGATTTCATGGGAATTAATTTTGAAAAAAAAAAAAAAAAAATGATGTATTTTTTTCTATTCAATTCTATAAAACAACATTATAAATTAAATTTATGATTAGTTAAGGTGGTTTTACACTAAAAAACGTTGTATTAATACAAGATTTTCATTTTCTATAATATATATCAAAAAATTTATAAAGGACAGTACTTATTATTAAATGTTATATTTATAATTTTCTTTATTAAAATCCTTTTTAAAAAATTGAAAACGAAAAATTGAACAGAATTGACTACAAATAAAGCTACAAATAAAAAAATGTGCCGAAATTTGCTTCAAAAGATGCAATTACAGTTCAAAAATTTAAAGACTTCAACATACAAAGTATTGAAGGTATTTATAGCATAATACATTTGAAAATATTTTTGGTATTAACACAAAGTATTATAGTGTAAAACCAATTAAAAATTTAAACAATTTTAAACATTTCATACAAATAAAATAAGTGCCTATCGTAAGCAAAGGTTCCAAAGGTTTAATTTTTTAATTCACTTTTCAAAATCGAATTAAATTTATTTTCCCAGTCATTTTTTTAAGGCTTTCATAACAATTTAATTCATAGACTTAAATTCTTTGACTTCACAATAATTATTTGTTTAAAGAATTCATCTTGTAAAATATTAGTTTTGTTCCCGTACTCGTTTGGGAAATGGGAGAGATTTTAAGAGAATAATGTTCTACTTCTTGCACGAAACAGCCCAGACTATTGGATAGACTTAGTAAATAGTCAAATAAACAAAAATATAAAAATAAAAACTTTGAATGAAAATAAATAAAAAATATTTTATTTTTGTTACTAAGAAGAAAGTTTAAATCAGAAAAATTAATTAATCAGAAAAATTAAAAACGTTGATATACGCTAAAAAAAAAAATAACATTCAAATATGAATTTCCAAATAGTTTGATGTTTTCTTTCTGGCTAAAAATTGGTTTTTGTATTCCCGTATTTTATTAAAAAACAAAATACAATGAATTCATGAAATGAAAGCAAAAAATATATAAAATATTTAAGAAATATAAATTTATATTTAGTATTTATACTTCCATTTAATTTGAGATAGATTAGAATTAACAAAAATTCAATGATTTCTTTATTAATTGATTCAGTAGAAGTATGCTTTTGTGAATGGTTTGAAAAATTATTATTTCTAAAATTTAATTAAAAACTGTATATTTCAGATTTTTAGGTTAAATAGTGTTTCATGCTAAAAATTAAAACACAAATCTAAAAAACTTTTGAAATTAGTTCTCAACTATATTTTTTGGTCCAAAGATATAGTGTTCGGAAATCTGATAAAAATTATTTTTCATTTAACATTTGAAAGACATTGTTAATCATTTCAAGATGAATACTTTTGAAAAATACATTCGCAGTAAAATATATTTACACATTTTAACATTTTTGAAAAGCAGAACTGTAATAATTTTTGAAAAAGTAGTGGTAATTTTGATGTTAAAAGTTCTTATTAATTTTTGTACATAAAATATTTACATATTTAATTGTTATACATATTTTAAAATTATTTACATAGTTTCAAAAATTAATTAATTGCGTTTATTATGGCCAAAAATGTTCCAAAATCTTTTCTCTAAAATAGTATAAAATCAAGTGATACAAACTCAACTTTAATACGTAGAAAAAAAATCAGAAGATATTGATTGACCAAAAAATATTAAAAAATCTTTTAGGGCCAAAATGAGAAATAAATGAAGTTTTAAAATGGTACATCATCATTAAATGTTTAAAAGATTATAAAAATATATAGTTAAAAATTTGTGTATTCAAAATGTTAATGGAAAAAATAAAACGGTTTTTTTTTTTCCTAGTGAAAAAGTAGTCAAATAGGACTTTTAATCGCCGCACCGATGAAATGTTTTTCAATAATATAAAATATAACTTGTATCTAATTTTATTTATATTTTATATTAACATGCATTTTATTAATGTAAAATTTTCACTGAGGTGATACAACCAGAAAAACTTTTTGCTATAGATTTATAAAACTACATGAATATTAAATTTCCCGTTTTCCCGGGAAAATTTGAAAAAATTCCCGGGAATTCCCGCCCGGAAATTCTCGGACCCCAAGCCCTACATGTTACGCTTTATTCGAACGCACTCTTTCAATAAGGTAAGTCAATTAAAAAATTTATAATTGACTTTATATTTAGGGAGCTACTCTAGAGCAAGAACTAAAAGGTGTTTTCGTAATAAGTATCTCAAAATTTAAGGAATTTCTTGAAATTTTGATTTTTTTCAAATTATTAGTTTTTCGAATGTGGAATAACTTGTGTTTTAAAAGAATACGCATCGTTTGGGAACGGTTCATATATCGGAATCTCGGAATAATCTATTCTGCTATGAAATATAAATGAAATTAAATTGCGAATAAATTTCACAGAAAAATTTTTCAATGAAATTTAGAATTGTTTAAATTTTGTTATTTACATTAAAATTGGCAACACTGATTCAAACGTTCACATACATATATATACGAATATTCTGATGCTAGATATACATATTTATAAAATATATTTTGGAATCCGCTAACCCACCTGACCAAATACTACAGAATTTTCAAAGATTCACAAAATGTTTCATCGTCGAAAACTTTAAATCAATTTTAAACTTTCTCGATTAACAGATTCATTAATAGTCGAGTTAAAAACTTTTATGACTGAAAAGCGACTATCAACTCTATATATTCTGTTTGAAATAATTTGCAAAATAATTGTAATATGTATATAATTTTTAAATACCGTGGTCGAATGGGAATATTACACATTGTATATATTAATACAAATCATATTTGTATGTGTGAATGTGTAAAATATATTTTTGACATGATTCATTTTAATTTCACTTTTATTGTTGTTCTATATAGTCATAGGTATTTAATGTACATATGTATGTAAATATGTAAGTTTTTGTTGTGGTTATAGTTCTTGGTTGTAACTATTAACATAATTAGTCACGTATAAATTATATATATTTTGTTATTATTGTTGTTGTTATTTTGGCTTAATGTTTTTGTGGTAAATTTTATAATAATACCACGTAAAATATAGGCGAGCTTTAAAAGTATTATGTTTACACGTTTATTTTTTATTTATATGGCATTGTATATATGTATATTTCACGCATACATATAAACATATATATGTATATTAGGGTGGTCAAAAATTCCTTTTTGCTAACTACATTTAAACGAACCTATAATTGTAAAACAGAATGCCATTTAGAACAACTTGGCAAAATTTCAACTTCCTACGATGATTGGAACAAAATGCTACACGGCCAATTAAATCGATGATCCTAGAACATCGATATCTAAAGAAAAATAAATATACCCATATTTTTATACCCACCATCAAAAAGATGGGGGTATATTGATTTTGTCATTCCGTGTATAACATGTCGAAGGAATCATCTAAGACCCCACAAAGTATATATTTTCTGGGTCCTAGTTACATTATGAGTCGATCTAGCTATGTCCGTCCGTCTGTCCGTCTGTTGGGCAAAATCGGTTAATAAACAAAAAAGTTATAGGCTAAAAACTAGAAACACAGGGTGTCCGTTTCATACCTTTTTGCTGATATTTCTTCAATAAAAGCGTGTACGACAGCGAAATTTTGTACGTATAGTTCGGGAGTTCATAATTTTAAGTACGTTTAAATGTGCGATACACTTTGTTTTTCTTCCTACAATGTTGGACAACCCTAATGTATATACATACATACATGTGTACATATACAATTATACATATATTTATGTGAATCATTAAAGGTAAAAGTAAAAAAAAAAAGAAACATAAAAATACATTTAAATGATACAAAAGTATTTACAACTGAAATTATCTGGATTTTATAAAAGAAAAGGCTAAATATTGTTCTTTTCATTCATTAATTTGTTTTCTTTTAGTATTCATCATCAATAAACAAAAAAGTAAAAGTATTATATATTTGATATCTTTAATTTTTTCTATCATTCATAATTTCCTGTTTGTAATGGTAGATTGAAAGAAATTTTTTCATTATATTAATATCACAAACATTTTAAAAATTATGGTTTCCAAAAAGAAATTTGTATGTAGTATTTCAGAAAAAAAAAATAATTTTTAATTTCTTGTGATCCAATTCAAAATCACACTATATTAGACCGCCTCAAATTTTAAAATATTTAAATATTACAAACATTTTCATTCAGGGCTAGTATGGAAGCAGTTGAATAGCAGACCTGGATTGTATGTAATTATACGATCATGAGGATAACAAAAAATTTTGTGTGTTCACCAATGATGCTGGTTCATAGTGAATCCTCAAAAAGGAGGGAGAAGAAAAAATTTATATGGGCCAATATCAAAATTGTTAATTTTTTTAAGTTAAAAAAATTTAAATTTTTAAAGTCACATTAAACTCCATTATTTCTAGCAAGAGGCGCGAAAATTAAAGCGGTTTCAAGTTTAGCTTAAATTGTAAGCATAATTTTGGTAAAATTTCAGGCCATATCAAAATGTAGCATCGGACCTGAAGTTTGTAGGGTGCGTTTGTATGGGAAAATGTTAGTCTTTTTCCAGTTTTTAGAATAATGTTGCTATTAAATACTTCACTTTACAACAAATGTTAAAAATCGTAATCTACACATAATTATCTATCAAATGAAATATAACAAGCACGAATCTTATATTCGGCTCGTCCGAATCTATATACCCACCATCAACTTTTTTAAATTTTTCGTTATATGGGAGATGGGTGGACCACGCCCATTTTATGTTTTCGAGTTTACATTGGTCCTTGAACTATGTGTACAAAATTTCGTTGAAGTTTCACCTTTTATGGGAGGTGGGCGGTAAAGTGGCCAGACCACGACCAGTTTTGTCTTCCAAGTTTATATCGACCCCCGAACTATCTGTACAAAATTTTGTTGTCGTACATGCATTTGTTTAAGAGATATCAACAGAAAAGTATGAGATAAAGCTACAACGGACACCCTGTGTTTCTAGTTTTTAGCCAAATTTCATCCCCCTACGTTGTCCTGCTTTCAATAGACAGACGGACGGACATAGCTAGATCGACTCAGAATCGAAAAAATATACATTATGGTGTCGTAAATGATTCTTTCGACATGTTCCACACGAAATGACAAAATCAATATATCCCCCATCTTTTTGATGGTGGGTATAAAAATCGATTATGAAATGTTAAAGTTGTTACGAATTCTCAAAACCATTAATGTGTTTTAGAACACCTGGGTATGGAGTGTACAACGAAATATCTAATTTTTTGATAAATGTTTAAATGAAAAGCTATTTCTAGTTAAATTTGAACTATTATTACTGAGAAATACGTTTCTGTTTTCGCAGGTTTTGAGACTGTTTTAAAACTCCATTTTCAAACTTTAAAAAAGTTTATTAAACAAACTTCAAAAAAGTTGCAATAAAACTTTGCAGTTTAATCGACAACAATTCAGGAAATAAAATTAAAAAGGAATTAGGGCAGTACCTTGTATGACTAAGCCAAACCTTTGACTTGGGTTTTACTGATTTCGGCAAAAAGGAATATTTTGAAGTTTTTTAGATATAAATTCAACTTCTTTTTTTTTTTGTTTTCAAAAAAAAAAAACAAAAAAAAAAATACATTTAAAAAAAAAAAACAATTATTTGTCTTGGCTTTACTTGTCAGAATGAGATAGTTATCATTTTATACATATAATTATGTGTAGATTACGATTTTTTAACATTTAGTTGCAAACCAAAGAATTTAGAAGCAAAATTTTTTATAAAAACAATAAAAATCTACTTTTTCCAATATAAACGCACCCTACAAAATTAAGGTCCGATGCGGCATGATTTCAGTAATATTTCACACCGTACCCAAAGAACGATTCTATGGGGAGTTACGGTCAAAAATCGAAAGTTGGTATTTTTTTTTGGTGCAGTTTAATGTATATATGATAATAAAAAGTTAATGCAATCCCATACAGTGGGTCCCCTTTTC
Organism: Protophormia terraenovae; assembly: GCA_951394005.1. Taxonomy (NCBI): domain Eukaryota; kingdom Metazoa; phylum Arthropoda; class Insecta; order Diptera; family Calliphoridae; genus Protophormia; species Protophormia terraenovae. Next base: position 69,465,374 of record OX596077.1, read on the forward strand.
TCTGGTAATTCAGTGATTTATTTTCAATCCGTTCAGGACCTAAAATGTCCTGTTGCTCACCCCCATTATTTCTTGTTTCATGTATTTTTACCTATACAAATTTCTGAATCTTTAGTGGAGTTATCCCTTTTAAATCTTCCAAGTTCTGGGAAAAATAAGAATCAAAACATTTAAATGTATAATGTGAAAGAACAACACACTTGCAGAGAAAATGAAATGTATCCTCTTCCTGCTCGTTTCCCCATCAGCAATTTTTATCATTACATAGACCTATTTTCTTAAGAAAATATCTGATATCGTTCCTTCACACTCTGCATATATTTCAGCTTGGAAAAAATTAAAAGCGTTGTTCAATCTTGAGTTATGCTTAAGAGCAAATTAGTTATTATAGAAAAAAAAATGGTGCTACAAGTCAAGTATCCAACTTGCCATATATAGTCCCCAGAAGTCTTGATGGAATCTTAGACTTCAGACATTTCTTTACCCTAAAAGTCCTTATTTATGCACACAGAAAAAATATTGGTTGGAAAATGGTTGAAGTAATAAAAGTTTAATAGAATAACGTATTATTTAATTGTTATAAAAGAACTCTTTTTATTTCAAATGTTTTTTTATATTCATTGTGGAAAAATTATAATTATAACAGAACTGGATTTCCTACGATTATTAAATTAATTCATTTAACCATTTTATACCAAAGAAAAATAACTAAAATACTTTGGGTAGAGGAAACCACAGAACATTCATATTTTTATTATAAATATTGGTGGTTGTAATCAAATATCGTTTGAGATTATTGCAATTGTATATACAATTAATTTTTCAGTTACTGTAATCAATATTTGCATACAAATTTGAAAAATTCGGTTATAGTAAGAAAATATGAATTCGGTATTCTCAACTGACAAATATTTTGTACATTGATGGAGTAATTAGTAGATTATTTTTGACATTTTAAAATAAATTAAAAAAATATTCACAAATAAAATAAAATGTAAGACAATAAATTAAAATTTAAGTATTAGAATTAAAAAATAAAAACTAAACATCAACTGGCTATTTATGATAAACTGGAAATAAAATAAAAGTAAGTTAACGTGTGTTTTAAGATGCACATATATGTTAATGTACTTTTTTTAAGATTTTATTGTATTTGTAATAAAAAATTGACATTGGTCGTATCATAGGACTATTTGGAATATTGGCGCTCTATGAGTTGTGTGGATAATGCGTGTTAATATGTGAGTATAACTTTATGTATAAGAATATCATTGATTTGCATGATATTGTATTTTAATTATTTTTCTAGATTCTAGGAAGAGAAGATACATTTGTATGTATATGTTCCGTCTTTGTAGAGAAAGAACAACAAAATTTAGAACTACCAACCCAGTCAAGTACTAATCTATGAGATGGCATGTATCAACATTATAAATTGTAAAATTTTTTAAATCACATATATACTTGTGAAAAATAAACATATTCGTTTGTTTATTGTGTAAACATTTTTATAGGGAACGAAATATTCGGTAGCTATAACCGAATTTTGTTATGATAAATTCTACTACTACAAGTTAATTTTTAATCTCGATGAGTCAATAATACGGTATTGACAATCGAAAAATTCAGTTATTGCAATGAATTTAGCTGATAGTACGTGGAACCGACAAAATTCGATTGGCAAAAAATTCGGTTGCCACAATGAATCTGTTTTTTTCTGTGTGGATATTGTATGTAACTTTCAAATATTTAAAAAATAGCAAAATATTTTCATATAAGATGGACCAAATCTTTTATATTGGGCGGTATTGGACTTAGATAAATTGATTAAAAAATTACGTATTCTTATCTTGTATTTAAAAAATAAAAAGCTGCGCATAAACCACGCCCTTTTTAGATATTTTATATTATTTGTAAAAACTAAGAAAAATAATAATAATAATGGTAAAACTAACTGTAAATAACCTAATTTTCTATGGAACTGTTCTTTTAATATTAAAAATATATTTTGCATACTACCAGAGTAATCGGGTATTGAGAAACCGTTCCGATTCAGATCTAAGATTTACATTCTCACAGTTAAAAAATCAATAATCAGAAAAGTCGTCCTTAAGAAGGTATATATAATTTCCAATATCTTCTTGGGCCCTTTTGCGTAAGAAAACAATTGAGATCATAAAGGCATTTAATAATTCTCGTTAATTTCTAAAACACTCAAAAAGTATCTTTAAATATTGCCTTAGCGAATACTTTTTTAAATTTTCTCAGACAGTATTATTGTTTGGTGCAATTAGACTTCACGGTTATTCTTTTCGACATTTAAATAACATTTTAATACTCAGAATTAAATATAAAATGTAGTCTGCAACGAGATACTACATGCCTACATACATAGTACAATATACATACATATTTATGTATATATTTATAGATATTTGTTTTTATTCAAGCTTAAAGAATTTTAAATGAAAAAAAAAAAAATAAATAAATATAAAAAAACGAAGTGTGTTACATGTGGAGAATAAAATGCATGCAAGAAGAAGAATAATGTATCTGTGAGAATATTAAAACAAGATACAACTTACATACTTAGTTTGGATGTTAAATTTATGTTAAGATACAACAATAAAGAAACTCGATTAAAAGAACTTTCACATTATGAACAAAAAAAATACGCCAACATTAAAATATCTTCAGAAAAAAAAAAACCAAAACACAGTGGCTGGCAATAACAAAACGACCAACAACGTGACACGCATGTTTATCTAGTTTTGAAAGTAAAATCGAATTAGAGAAAAAATACAAAAAAAAAAAATAAAATAAAAAGAAAAAACGTATGTGTTTCATATGGCTATTAGTAGTCATGGTGTGAATAATGTGAGTGTGTGTTTGAGATCGTATTTTTTAATATATCTACATTTTTTTAGTACTGACTTAATGTTTGATTTACAGGCATGTTTCCACTTTTATTTTTTGTAGATTTAATATTTAAATTTTAAAATACCTACTATTTGATACATTTTCTACAAAACGGAACAAAGTAATCAAGTTCTAAAATAAATATTTTAATTTATTTTTGTGTCTATACCATACACATTCACATGTCTGTGTTGGAAATACAAATTTAACTGGAAAATATTAACTTTATAACATTGCACTTCATAATTCAAATATTATGGATTTTTAATGAATTATAAATATGAATATATTTATTTTGTTTATGCTTTGCAATTTATAAAAAAAAAATATATATCGTCCATTCCATGAAAGACAGCCCAAAAATTGTGAAAGTGTCTTTCGATTTTATAAAATTTTGCACGTAAAAGGCCTATGGATGTCTATATAGATTTCCGTTTTCAGATTCGTGAAATTCAAAAAATTCTAGATTTTATTTCGCTTTTTTACTCTCGAAAAAATCTCGAAAGTATGAAACTTTAAATAACAATATTTATGGGAAGGCTTTGAGGTAATCAATGATTTAAACGGCGTTTAAATTGTAATTATATTAACTTAAATATAAATATTTTACAAATAATTTTTTTTTTTTTAATAATGAATTTTAATGCAATTGCATTTTTAAATGCATTTTTCTTTATATATGTTATTAAACTGTTTTAATTTTTTAACATATTTGGAAAGCATGGAATCTTACATTAAAATAAAAAACTCAAATTTTTGGGACGCACATGTATATTATGCACAATTTCGCTTTTTCTTCAACTAATTTAAATTTTTTCATATAAAAATTTTATTTTTCTTTTATTGTGAGAACCCAATAAGCCACAGAACGATATGATAGCGGAAACGATATAAAAATTTTTCAACAAACAAAAACAAGCTGGGAGTCAAATAGGTATGTAATTGCAGAAATATGTATCTCCCTAAGGAATAATCATGCTTGCAAATATTATTGATAATATTTGCATAAAATATGTCATGTATGATGATTTTTATGTTTTATGTTTTTATTTACGATTTTAATCTTATTTTAGTGAAAATAAACATAATTTTTGGAATTAAATGGCATTCAGAAAAAAATTTGGCTCATGACGATTTTACTATCGTTATTTTTGGAAATAACGATATCGAAAACGATATCAAAATTTTATGGAAAAACGATATCATAAGGAAAGGTACACTTTAGTCCGTAAAAACTAGAAAAACTAGATTCGAAAACGATTATCACTATTTTTATCATCTAGATAATATCGTTTCGATATCGTTATAATATCGTTTGGTTTATTGGGTAGCTTTACATATTTTGTTAAAAAAAGTGTATTGTGTTACCTTTTAAAAATTCGTTAAAAATAGTAAACCCTTATGTACCAGACTAATTATTGTTTCAAGTTATAATAAACAAAGAATTTTTAAATACTGCGAATGCGAATGAATGCGAATTTATTCAATTTTAATTTTTCTAAAAATTAAAATTGAATAAATTCGCAATTAACAAAAATTCATCTATAAATTGCATTTATATTTTAAAAATATTTTGGAACGAAAAGGAGATTTTGAAAATGTTAACAAAATTACACAAAAAAAAAAAAAAATATACATAATGGCCTTTTGAATACTTTTTAAAATACAGAAATCCATCAATGACTTCAAGAGATATGAATGTTTAAAATTGCAAATTTTTTATATTTTGTTAACTTTTATAAAAATTTTAAAGAAACTTCAAAAAACAAAAAAAAAAAAAAAAAACAAAAAAGAAAATTATTTTTATATGAGAAATCGAGAACATATTTTTATAAAAATGGGATTAGGCATATTAGATTTTTGCGTCCCAAAAATTTGATTTTATATTTTAATGTAAAGATTCCAAACTTTTCAATTATATTAAAAAATTAAAAATTTTAAATAGCATATTTAAAGAAAAATGCATTTAAAAAATGCAATTGCATTAAAATGCATTTTTAAAAAATCTTTCTTATTTTTTAAATATTTGTCGTTAAGCCGCTATATGCTAAATTCAATGGCAGTTTAAATCAATGAAATTCATAAAGCCTTCTCAGAGATATTGCTATTCAAAGTTACATACTTTTGAAATTTTTTCGGTTTTTGAGAAAGAAAAAAGCGAAATAAAATCGCGAGTTTTTGCAATTTCACGAAACTGAAAACTGAAATTGATAAAAGGTTTAATGAAGTTTGTGTTTACAAATTATTATCGAAATTGATAGCCATCAAGTAAAAAAAAAACACCCTTTTTCGGGCGTTCTTTCATGGAATGGACGATATATATTTTTTTAAGTTCATAGAACCTGATAATTTTTAATATTTTTAGACTTTACGAAACTAGACATTTTTGTTAACAAATATTTTATAAAGTTAATATGTTTTGGTTTACACTAAATTAAGAACAAGGTAATTATATGAATTATACAAGTACTTAAAATCGAATTTTTAAATGATGTTTATCAACTTTATTGTAATAAAGGTTCTTGCAAAGTTATAGACAAACAATAGAAAATTATGTGTTTAAATCTGATTTGATAAAGTCGATATCTTTAATTTTAATATATATCTAACAGAAACAAGAAATATTTGTATATTCGTTCAAGACCAACATATGATAGTATAAAGCATTATGTATGTGCATCAAAGTTCGGAGAGGTGGTTTATACTGCACCTTAATTAAATTTTGGATAATTGCATTAAACGTACGGTATATTTCTATAAAACATAAGTATGCATTATATGATGCAATTTATGCATTTTAGGCTGATTACCGGAAGTTGCTATATTTAAGGGATTTATGATCGTTAAATCGCTATTCCGGGAGGACATTTGTATGTGAAATAATGGACGAATCATGAACAACTTCAATAGGCCACAAATAATACGTGTACAAAATTTCATTACTTTTTTTTATTAAATTATTTTCAAACATGTGACTTTTAGTTTGATTACAAAGTTTAGACGGACGAATATTCTTAAACTGACTTGGAAGGTGTTTCTAAGGCGATTGGTACAAATTAAGGTTTGTCTTATACCAATATTTTTAGGTGTTACAAACATCAGCGCAAACGCTGATAGAGAAGACTAAGAAAAATTAATTACGCAAGTATACATTGATTCTGCGGCACGGGATTTCTTTAAACGATATCAAAATTTAAGCATTGATTTGAATGAAAAATGTTTTATTTTATTTGCAAGAAATCTGTCTTTATGCTGATGTTTGTAACGTCAAAAACAAAAAATTTATTATAACCACCACTAGTTTCAGATTTTATTAATATGCACCACAATTCAACGCACAGTGGGGCAGAATCGAAATTGTTATCTCTCAGAAGCGGAGCTATTGGGGTCCAAAATATGATACTATTGACATAAAACATTTTTAACCACTTGTCAAACTTTTGTTTCTTATCCAATTTCAAAGCCCTTGGAAAAGATCTTTGAAAAACATTATTGCATGTACTATTTGTCTCTTAAAGTTTCTACTATTTCAATTTTGCAAATCCGGTTCAGTTTTTCAATATATAGCACAATATTTTAACATGATTTTGTAAAATGAAAAATATATTTCTGACATAGTATTATTTTTTAACACCAATATCTTCACTCCTGAAGGGCCTTACTTCCAAATTTAAAATTGTACACTTCTTCTCTATGTCTATGTGAAATTTTATGTAATATAGCTATGAAGATCCGTTGTTAAAAACTTACGTTGGTTGTCAAAAAAAAAAACCTAAGTCTAAAAATGAGTTAGTAAAAAGTTTTATTGAAAACAAAAAAATTCTAGTACGTGTGCTTTTTTGAGTAATTTTTTCAATTGAGGTTTTCATTTATATGCTAATAAATTATCTAACCAGCTGATTAGAAGTTACAGATTTATTTTCATAAAAATTCTATTCTGCCCCAAATATTTTCAAATGTATTATGGCGTAAATACCTTGAAAACTTTCTATGTTGAAATCTTGAAACTTTTGAAAAGTAATTGCACCTTTTAAAGCAAATTCCGGCACACATTTTTTTTTATTAAATTTTATTCTGTTTTTTGTTTTTAATTTTTTTGAATATTTTAATAAAGAAAATAAAAAAAAATAACATTTAATACATTTTTTGATATATATTTTAGAAGATGAAATTCTAGTATTAATACAAAGTATAATAGTGTAAAACCCCCTTAAGAAATACTTTATTTGATAAATATCTTCATTCTAAAATATGACATAGTATCATTCTTAATTAAAACCAGTAAAATATATAATTTTTTTAAATAAAAATATGCTAATTGTAGTTCTTTTGATTATAGTTTATAGATATAATTAATCAGGACTAATATTCATATAAAGGACGTGTTTTTTTTTTTTTTTTTTTTTTTTTTTTGATACATTTTTCGAAAGATCTGCGGCTCACATACCATTAACTCTATAAAATGAGAAAAAAATTCCGTTATCCGCCATCTAATTGACAGACATTAAATTTTGCCATATATATTTGAAAATTTTTTAGTTGATTGGAAGTACTAAATTAGACATAGAATCACTAATAAAGGGATAAATCTACCACCAATTTAATCCTCATTATTCTTACATATTTAGAAAAAAACCTTTTTTTTGTGCTATTAAAATTTCTTCCAATATTTAACATTTATTGTAATTATTAACTATAATTTTTTAATTTAAAAAATTAAACTCATTGTTTAAATCTACCAAAATTCGATTCAGCCTTCTATTCTGCCAAAGGAAAAAATTCATACCAAATTTGGTATAAAAATCCCAAAACGGCAACGCTGATCTTTTAGAAAAGTCGTATTTATTTATTTTTTTCATCAATTAATATAAAATTAAGAATTTAGTGACTCGAAAACTATTGACATTTTCTGTTCAAATATTTACTTTTCAAAATGCATTTTTTAGTTTCCAAATTACTTTAAGTATTAAAAAAAAAAACTAGTTTAAACGAACTAAATTTTTACGTTGCTATTGAAAATTCATGGCATGACTAAGAAAAACATTTTATTCTCATTTAGCAGTTCTAAATTTCACACCCTCGTTTTTTTTATGCACAAAATACTGTAACAATAAAATACACTATTAATTTGGTCAATCTAAAAAATTCTTTTTGTATTTCCTGACTCTTTGCTTAGTAAATAAGTAATGTTTGCGTTGCTGTAGATGTACATATGTTTTGTTATTTTTTGTTTAATTTTTAACTCGTAACTTTTCTAGGTCATATTCCCAAAAAAAAAAATAAAATAAAATAAATAATAAAAAAAGAAAGAAAGAAGAAAAAAATTAAACCAGTGTGAAAACTAGAATTTAATGCGAAGGCAACAACTACAACAATTTAATACATACAGCAATAACATCAGTAGCAATTTCTAATTCTGTTGTTGACTTCTTGTTCTTCTTCATTACATTGACTTTGATCATTTATGATAAAACATAATCAAATAAACAACAACAGAATGTTCATAACGATCACAATGACAAATATGTATGTTTAAACCCGATATGTTGTTGCTGTATTATTATTTTCTACCATACACATACATATGTACATACATATATAAATATGTTCATATACAAAATATGAAGGTGTTTATACAGAATAGTAATCCAACGTTAAAAAGAAGCGATAAAAAAAACCTTTTATAAAGCCCATTTTAGAGCCCGTGTTCATGTATTTTTTTACATGCTGTCATTTCAGTTAATACTTGTTTTTTTTTTTCGGAATAGTTTTATTGTTGCTTAAAGGAAATAATATTGACAAATTATAGCTTCTTACTTCTCTTCAAAAAGAAGGAAAGTAGAAAGTTCTATCGGATTTTTTAGAAGGCAACGATAAGACATTCTTGAATACCTTACTACAGCCACTGTAAGTATCTTTAAGAAAATTTAAATAGACCACCTAGAAGGCCTCTATGATTGAGGCCTTAAAATTTTTAACACTGGGAAATAGTTGATCTATATTTGTATGTTTGTATTTTATTATGTACTTAGAAGCATTTATGTCACTTAAGCGGTTATTATACCACTTTCTTCTTAATTTAATTTATTTTTATTGCTAACTATTCTGGTTAACACACACAAATTCATAGTTGCTTTCAATGAAAAGTCGGTTTTATTTTTTCATTCCATTTTAAAGTAATAATAATGACCATTTTTTAGTGTTTCTATATCATCCTCTTCTTTTATCAGACTTTATGATTGATCTGTATTCGAATTTAAAAATGATGATGACTTGCATATAAGGAAATATCTTTATTCGAAATAATATGAAAATAATTCATCCCCTGTATTTTGAACAGAAAATTAAAAAAATATTTAATGTTTTAACCCCTAGTCTCCACGCAGACATTTTTGTGTCCGCAATTGTCAAATTCTATCTCTCTCTTAAAAATGTTACGTGTGGACCAATAAGAAATCTATTGCGCAATCTATTTCGCAATAAATATTTAAACACAAAGCTGAGCAATAATGTTTAACATAAGCTGTCAAATTTATAGTAATTTTTTAAAATTTTGATTATTTCAACAAAACAAAGATGAAAAATGCATTAATTTTGTTTTAAAAGAACAAATAAAAAATAAAAACCGAGAATAAAATAACATTTTCCTTAAAAAAGACAAATTAAAATGTTTATTTCTCATGTACGTTTTCTCCACTCCTTAACATAAAGTTGGAAATAAAAGCTTTTTCCTGTTATTCTGCCGACGTTATTTATTGTGTTAGGAAATAAAATCGTCTGCGTGGAGACGTAGAGTAAAGTAAAATTGTCATAAAGTTTAGAGAAAATAGTTAATGTCATTCTGTCACCAATTCTGGTATTTAGTATATATATCAGGGATAGAAAGGTTGATATAATAGTACTATGTTTTTTTTTTTTTTTTTTTTTATACTATTTAACATTCAAAAGTACCGAAGTACTATCTCAAGCCATTTGACACTGTCAAACGAATACGAATTAAGAATAAAAAAATAAAAATACAAATTAAAAATACATTTTTTAAATGAAAACATATTTTGGAGACATATAATTTTTAGAATAAAAATCTATGTTTTTTAACACCTTTGATTTATATTTACAATCGGCGTTCAGAAGTTACAATGAAATTGTAATGAACATTATCTTTGAATAATTGCTGGGGATTCGAGTTCCTAAAAAATAGACACAAAATTAGTAATAATAATTAGTTTTGCACTAAATAAAAATAACAATAAAAATTTTTTAGTTTTAGTAGGTACTCTAAATGTGAAATTATTAAATTAAAAATTATTAATGTGAAATTATTTATTTTGATATCCAATAAGTAAAGATAATTAAGCTGTGTAAAACATTAGCGAAATCGGATATCGCTAACAAATACCGCATCGGACCTGAAGTTTGTATGGTGCGTTTAAGAAAAATATGTTTTTTTTTTTTTTTGCAGTTTTTAGAAGAATGTAGCTATTAAATGCTTTTCTTTGCAACAAAATGTTAAAAAAATCGAAGTCTTCACATAATTATCTATCAAACAAGATATAAAAAGAAAAAAATCGTTTAAAAAATGTTACAATTAATGTGCTGAGTACGGAGTACACAGAAAAATTTTTTAATTTTTTTAAAAATGTTTAAATGAAAAATTAGTTTTTCCTGGATAATTTAAATCCCTTTCCATGCTTGGTTAACAATTTTTTTTAAGCTGTTTCAAAACTCAAATTTTTAACTTTTAAAAATTTGGTTAAACAAAATTTTTTAAAACCTCGAATAAAACTATTTATAGAGAACACTACAGGATAAAAAATAAAAAAAAATAATTCAATAATTAATTATGCGGGTTTTGACAAAAAGGCATTTTTTAGTCAATTTTTTTTTGTACTAATGTTCAGATCTCTTTTAGAAATTACAAAAATATATAAATTTTTTTTAAACTTCCAGCTGTTTTCTTCCATTTAAGTGCTTTTAAAACTCCCGTGAATCCCGAACGAAATTTTTGGGAAAGTGGGATATGAAAAATTAAAAATTTCCTGGGATGCTTTACATAGGGACACCTTTTTATTCGGCTTTAGTATTAATAAAGAAGAAAAACTCTTTTTTTGGTACGAAACTATATTCGAAGCTTATTGAAAACGGAATTGAAAGAACTCTTTTTTTTTGAGTTATTTGTTAAATAATTTAGTTATGTTGTTTTGCACAAATTTAGGGAAGGGTATTATGAGTTTGATGTTTATCAATAAATGGTACCTTCTAAAGTTTATAGCGCTCATTTACCGCAGCAACATCATAACTCAATGAATCTATTTTTTTCAGTAAATGCATTTTTAGTTATTAAGTTGATACAATTTTTTCCTTTTGTTTAATTTTTATTTTAAATAATTTTATGTTGAAATTTAATCACTTATGTAGGAAATTTTACGATGTTGAGTACGCAATAGCCAACGCACATCGTCCCATTCAAAAAATGTAATTGAAATAAATCTGGAATCTCCAAACGGCTGGTCCGATTTCAATAAAATTTCACATAGTGATAGCAGAGGGAGCGGGTCAACAGGGTTCCAAAGTTGGAAAAGTTAAAATTTTTAGTTTTTGACCTACCTTGGTAAAGTTTTACGCTATAGCGGATCCAAAATTCACCCGATTTTTTTTAAATTTTATTTTAATAACAAAATTATGAAACAAAATTGGATTTTTGAAAAAAGTCGATATTTCGCCATTTTGTTTTATTGTTTGTTTTGCAACATTATTATTTCACCTTTTTTAACTATTAAAAATTAAATTTTCATATTGTCAAAAATAAAAAATCAACAAAATCGCCAACAAAAATTATATCTCGAATAATTCTGCAACATTATTATTCCTTAGGCTTGATATAGTGTAGGATGTAAAATGAAAATTTTCCATCACGTCACATTTTTACCAAAGATAATTTGCTTCCTTGTTAAAATTGTCCAAATAATAGGTAGAGGAAATTAGTCACTCGTATTTTATAGCCAAGATATGGGGCTATTAAACTGTAGTACTAGTCAAGTCTCTAATTTATCACACATAGTTCACAGAAAAAAATTGCAAAAGTTACCAAGTAATTAAAATATTTTTGTTGGCACACAACCAAAAAGTTAACAATTTGTTTTATTAATACAATTGTATGTTGTCATATTTACAATTTTACTAGTTGATTTTGAATTCGTTCTTAAATTTCTTGTTGAAAAAATAAAAATATGTGTCAAAAAAATTAAAAAATGTAAAATAATTATTCCTAAAATATGTTAAGGAAAATGAATTAAGATATAAATAAACGGAATATTAGCCACAGCTAAAGAATTGAAGATGTTTTGAAGAAAAGTAAGTAAGTAAGTAAGTATCAAACTTACAATTTAATTTTCACTTACAGAAACGTGTATTCAAGAAGAAATCAGAATTGGGATTGAAAGGACTTAATGACAAATTAGTGAACTTAATTAAAGGACATCGATAGTAATGAAGCCATAATCACACAAGTACATTATTATAAGTTAATTTTAAAAACATCTTTATCTAATACTTGCTTTATTTATAATAATTTTTGCAAAATATAAAATTAATAAACAAAAATGCATTAATTTAAAAATGATTCAAAATTCATTCAATAAAATTTTTAATATTAGAAAAACATTATGTTAACAACATAATTGTTTAACGGGACAAACCTATTGTTAAATATAGTTCGTTGCTTGTTAAACATATTTTTATTTAATATTACAAATTCGTTGTTGAAAAATATTGTTAAGTGCTAACAATTTTAAGCAACAAACATTTTTATTAAATTTACAAATATGGTTGTTGGTGCCTTTTTAATTAAAAAAATAATTGTGTTGACGAATTTGGTAATTAATAAAACAATTGACTTGTCGTAATTTTTTTCTGTGTTACTAGACACCAAAAGGTTAAAACAATTAAAAATTCAAGTTTAAATTACAAAACTGAAAAAAATTAGAAAAAAATTATATCTTGAATTAATTTAATTCTTACTCCTTAGACTAAATATAGTGAAAAAAGTTAAACAGTCACATTTTTAACCCATTGCACAGTGTGTGATTTATTTCATTCTAAGGAAAAGATATCATCGAATAATGTGTTGTTTCAATTGGTAAATTATCCGAAGGAAAGCAGGAGGCAGAAAATTAGTGTTGTAAAAACTTTTGCGAATATTTTGCAAGAAAAACATCTAGATGGCATTCCATTACATATTTGAATCATAGATTATAAATATCATCAGATCCAAGAATTTGGAGTATAACCACCAAAAACTAAGAGGTCAAATATAATAACCGCAATTTTGTTTCGGTTAAAATGTCGTATATATCAGATGAATAATTTTTATTAATTAAGATTAGTGTAGATTCATATTATTTTTCGCTCATTATTTAAAAATATATACATGCACATTCTTCACAAAATTGCATTGAGTTATATGAAAAGTAGTCCGATTATTTTTTTAGGAAACCAGCTTAGTATTATGAAAATAGTTTGTTCCAAATTTCATTTATTTATTTCATTTCATTTATTTATTTTCATAATATTAATCCACAAATGGCCAAAATAACAATATTACAATGTGATAACACCTGAAAAAAATGTAATATTAAAAAAAAAAAATTTAACTTTATATATGTACATAAATAATAAAAATACATTAATTTAATTTCAATATCCATTGAATTGTATTTAGATAATGGCTCCCCAGCCGCAAAAAAATATACCAAAAAATATATACTGTCGGACAAAATACAGTGCGGTTTTTTACTCTTGCCATTTACTTCCTAATTATTGTCTTCTAGGTGCATTATGGGCTACGTTTTTGGTGTTCAGGTATTTGTCGTTTTATATTCTTTAATTTAATAAACAAAAGAAGTTTTTGAAATATGTGTATTTCGAGTTTGGGCCAAAAATGTTATATTGGCCATGAATTTTGTGCGACAAAATAAAGTGGCACTTTACTCAATTCCTTTAATTAAGCTTCCAATTTTCGAATTTTTTGTTACAAAACGGAAAGCATATGCTTAATGTGCACAGTTTTAATATTATATTAATTAAATTATATTCAAATTATTTTTACTTTTGAAAAATAAGGATAAATCCGTCCATATTATCGGAAAGTCTTCGACCACAATCCAGAAAGATTTCTTGACTCTAGATAAGGAAATTGAAATAAAAATAATTTATTTGTCTTTAAAGTGCAACATTTTAGAATCTTAGGTCAAAAGAATCATTTCTTTTTATAAAATAACAATTTAAAATTAAGTTTAGAAGAAATTTAGGGGGCAGAAACCCTAAAACTACGAAGTAGAATCGTAACGATATCAATATTCTTCCCAAAAGAGAATGAGTTTCATCATCTAAAGTGACAAAGAAAGAAGAAGTTGTAACTATTTTAACTGTAAATGACAGGAAAAAGCTCAAACATATTAGTTTTAGAAGTACCTATTCAAAGTAAAAGTCACATCTATGTTGTGCTAATATTATAAAGCGACTCGTAATAGAAAAATTATCGCTAAAGTCCCAGAACCATTCTAAGATATAGTTATTTGGATGAATAAATAAAAATTTTATTAAAACTTAAAAAAAAAAAAAAAACGGAGAAAATTTTGGAAACTGCCATGGAAAAGGCTGAAGTTTTAAAATTTTGCAAGAGGAGATCGTATAAACAATGGTTCATTTGAAACCCATTTGTTTGAATAGTAAGGCTAGTAATAATTAAAACTGCTTCCTTCTTTATCTGTCCGCTTAGAAAAATAAGTTTCTTTTTGGCGAGAATTGCGATATAGCCACGATTTTACTTCACAGTATTAGGGTTTTTGACCCCTCAATTTCTTCTAATTTTCATTATAAATAGCAATTTTAGTTTTTTTATTCTGTCCAACCATAAATTTAGATTTTCCTCGGTTTCACCTTTTTGAATCTTTCAGTTTATTACCTTTCTAAAATTACTAAAATGAAGAAAATTGAACAATTAATAATATCATAGTTATTATCAATTTACGTAAAACGCGTAATTTTCTACCAAATACAACCCAGTCAAATAAGATTTCATCCAAAACTTTAGAGAGAGAAACGAATCATGGCATATAGTTTTGTCTTGGTATCTAATACATCATGTCAAAATTTTTCGGTAATCACTTATGATCTGCGTAAGATATTCACGATCAAAATTCACAAAAATCTCTTGTTTTGCATATAACTCGCCCACGTATTTTCACTATTGCAACAAATTTGGATAATAAAATTATTTACAGGATATATAAAATGTCAATAGGGGACTACATGCCAAGTTTCGTTTCTCTCCTTCAAATTTTGGTTGAAATTTTATTTTTCGGGGTCTATTTGCTCGAAAATGACGTATTTTTCGGTAGTTTTATTTTAATAACTATTATGTTACTAGTTATCCAATCTTCTTGATTTTAGAAATTTCAGAAAGCTCACAATATGTGGAATTCAACAAGATACAAAGGAAATTGCACTTAAAATAAATTTTTTATGATCGACGAAAGGAAAAAAATATTTAAAATTATAATTTTCCAGATTTTGATCGCTTTGAGCCACCTTTCAATCAGTTCAAAACTTGGCATATCTTAGTCTATCCGTACATTTCCAGGGGGTGAGAATCAAAATCTGGATACCTTTGTAATGAGGGCCACCCTAATTTATTGTTTATTTCGTTATCAATCTTTTGAAAAATGATCCAACTCACGAACGGTCAGCAGTAAAACCAAAATGTTTTGGGGAACATCATAAAACATATCAAGGTTAATTATGAAGGGGGTAACAAAACCACCTTTTTCCTTTATATATATATAGGTTCCACAATTTCCATCCGATTTTATCAAGCGATACTCATTTTGTTTTACTAATGAAGTATAGAATTAGGCTATGTATTAAAAATAAAGTGTGGTCAAAAATAGATATAAATTCAAAATAATAGAAGAAAAAATTCAAAAACTGAATTTGTGACTTGAATATTTAATCAAAATAGTTTTGCTGTTCATTTATATGAGTATATACTTTTAAAAAGGATACTTTCTTGTCTTTCTAAAACAGTTTAAAAAAATTTAATTTGGTCAAACAGTTTTCTAGATATAAAATTTTAAAACCGCGTAGTCCGAAAAATCGGTTATAGCTCCCGATTTTAAGGATATATTTAAAATTCTAAAAATGGTATAATAATCTATTGACCCTTATATATAAACTACACTATATTATATTAAAATATATTTTTATTGTTGTAAAAATTTTTAAAAATACTATAAAATCCCTCAGCTGCAAAATTGATTACAAGCGAGTTGTTTTCGTTTTGTCGGATTTTTTCGTAGAGCTTGATGCTTTTATTTTTAAATTATAAATTATTTTATTAAGTACTAAATATAAAATAAATTAAAGAAATAATTTTTGGATTTGCTTTACTATTTTTATTTTTATGCAACGACAAGTGCACAAATTACAAGCATGTACTCATTTGTGCCACCTACTGCATATACATTAGAGCGGGTCGGTCTCCATACAAAAAAAAATAAGTTGTGCCAGTCACCCCCTAGAATGAAAGAATAGTTAATGAGGTTTCCAAAAATACAAAAATTATTTTTCTTTGCCACGCCCCAAAATACCGCCCTTTTCGTTTTTTGTGTATAGCGTCGCCATTTTAGGTCCGATTGCAGAATGTGATATATTATTGTTAATGGTTTAACAACTGCTTCAAATTTCTCTTTAGTGATTTTTGAATCTGACATAAAATTCAGATGTTACTTCTGGTATCTCGGATACATCCCTCCTATTTTTCAATTATTTTCATATATAATGAAAGCCCTTTATAAACCTACCATCTTTTGCTTTTAAAGTATTTAATTTTATCCAAAAATAATAGAATTACAAGGGTTTAAAAAACTGCTTACGTTTAAAGCAGCGATCGCCACACTAATACATTCACAATTATGTCTATGTGTGTTTTGTTTTACTCTCCCATATAGAAATTGTACACCAAAAAAAAAAAAAAAAAAAAAAACTTTATTTTTATAGTAATTTAATTTTAAAGTTTTGTCGTGAATTCAAGACTTGTAAATGGAAATAAACGTTACTAGTTTAGAATTTGAATAGTAATTACCAGGGATTGCAATGATTATCATAAAAATTACGATTTAATAATTATTTTTATATTCTTTGATTAAAATAAAATTGACATTTATTTTTTGTCCAAAATAAGTACAACTATTATTTTATGATTTTATTTTTTTTATCAAAAAGTATCGGTTAATAACAAATTTAGCTCAACACGTTCGATTATTTAAAATTTGTATGCTTGGTATTTAATAAAAAATTAATTTTAGTAAATTATAACTGTAATTTCTTAGTAAAACTATAATAGTTTTTTCTTAATTAAGAAATAAAAAAAATCATTTTGACCAAACAAAAATCTTTAAATTAGTCCTACTTAATATGAAACATTTTTCATGAGTGTACATCAAGCAACAAGCGTAACACAACCTCCTTGTTTGAATGCTCGTGCGAGAATGACTTGCTTTGTGTGTTTTTATCAGTGTTGCCAAAACGGCGGTTTTCCCGCTAGATCTGGCGATTTTTTGTTGTACATAGCTGGTACTTTTCGTAAAAAACCGCTAAGTGGTTTTTCTGGCTGCAACATTTTTCTAGCTGGCGGTTTCTAGCGACTTTTCTTTATTGTAAAAACATGGTTTGAAATAGAAATTATAAAATTTAAAGGTATTATTTAACTTCTATAACTAACTAATTTATTAAAAATAAGTAGTTACCCGGAAATTTTTTATCACATCAACTGTTTTTCTATAAAAAAGACAATGAAATTTTTTTTTTCTCAAAATGTTAAATTACCACAACACTTTAGAACATAGATGCCCACTTCAAGCACATTTGTGCTGAGAGCTTCACACATATTCTTATTCTCTTTCATTTATTCTTCGCTGAGAGAGCGATGAGTACACAAGTGCACTGAAAAAAATTTTACATTATGTATGAAAACAATTTTGAATATTTCCAGTTAAACATTGTTTTTATAAAATTGTATTAGATTTTCACATTAGATATAAGTGACTGGACAAGGGAAAATATTTTAACAATACATGTTTATAATTAAGCCTTCCAAATAATATAAGGTTAATACTTACATTATATTTTGTTATATTAAATATAAAAATAACATCATTTATTTCCTTATTTTTTTTTAAATTTAGCAATGAAGTTTCAATAAATATTATTTGTGTTATTTTTCGATTGTTTAGTATTTATTTTTTAACGATTAAACTTGAGGACATATTTTATTTAATTCACCCATTTTTTCTTTTAGTGCATTTTTTTTTATTTTACTAACACAACTACATGTGTTGTGTTAGTGTGCGTGGGCATCTATGCTTTAGAATGAAAATATCACTAGAAAAAAGAGAACCGGTTCAAGACTAGTCACGTGACAGGTTCTCAGGGATAGTGACCGGTTCAAGTTCCGGAACTTTATATGGGAGGAAGCTGTCACTTTTACACGTGGATGTCATTGGTGGTGGCTAATTAGCCATAGGATAGGTCATAGGATAGGCCACAGACTGGTCCAAGAGAACATGTTAAGATTCAATTAATATAGTAAAAATTTTACTTTATAAACTTTTTTGTTTTTTATTTCTATTAAATTATAGGTATATTTTTATTTTATAATTTTTCGTTAATGTCGATGGCGGCATTCGAACCCAAATTCTTCTGATGTATCTTTCGTTTTATAGTCTTTAACGCTAACCATTCACCAACAGATTGTTATTTCGCGCAAGTTGATAATTTCACACTTAACATTTCTGTTATTGACTCTCAACAGATATTTTGGAGTGTGATAGTGTCAACTGGTTCTCAACTGGAACTTTGGTGATGAGTTAGGTGTCAATTGGTACTCAAACGGTACTTAGGAACCGGTCCATTATTGCAATTGCTACAAATGTTTGGTTTTGTACACTCTATATATCTATGTCAGCCGAATATAATAAAATCTAAACAAACAAATTTATTACAAGTTTGTAAATTTGATTTGAATCAGATACTCAAAATTAAGAAATATTTTAACGGTAAAATTCAGCGATTTTATTTTAAGTGTAGGCGGTTTCTAGCGGTTTTTCAAACACAATCTGGTGGGACATGGCTTCAAAGTTTTGGCAACACTGCGAATGTGTTTATTATATTTAGCCAGTGTTACCAAAACGGTGGTTTTCCCGTTAGATCTGGTGTGATACTTTCCATAAAAAACCGCTAAGTGGATTTACAAAATTTTTCTAGCTGGTTTCTAGCGACTTTTCTTTATTGTAGAAACAGAAATATATTTGAAGCAGAAATAAGAAAAATTAAATATATTATTTTACTTCTACAACTAGCTAATTTATCCAAAATAGAAGTTACCAGAAACTGGGAAATTGTATATAAAATATAATGTTTTCCTATAAAAAAGATATTGAAATTAATTTTTTTTTTTTCAAAATGTTACATCTGCACTATATTATAGTATGGAAATAGCTCTCAAACCCTGGAGTATTTTTGGTTAATTCGATTCGAAAGAAACGTTTTCGAAAATCAATGTATTTATAGAATCGAATTGAAATAGAATCGAAATCTAAGTTCCCCGGTTTGATGTTTTGCTGTATGATGATACAAATGAAACATATTTTTTTAAAGAATTATAAACTAATTTAGTTTGCAAATGTTTTATATATATCTATGTCAGATGAATATAGTAAAATCTTAGCATAAAATGTATATACAAGTTTTCAAATTTGACTTGATGACTCCGAAATGCATTTAAGTACTCAAAATTAAGTTTTTTAAGGATTAGCTATAAATTTTAAACATGTTTGAAATATTTTAGCGGCTAAAAATTGGCGATATTATTTTAAGTGTAGGTGGTTTCTAGCGGGTTTTCAAATACAATCTGGTGGGACATGGCCTCAAAGTTTTGGCAACACTGGTTTTTATTAATATCAAGAGCATAACAAAAGAGATAAAAAGCACGCGAGCTTGTGTTTTGGCGATCGCTGGTTTAAAGCAATTTCAAACAAAATTAAAAATATACAGACGTTTAATTTAAAAAAAATTTCAAAAAAAATTTTATATGAAATTGCTTAAACAGTTTTTTTAAACCTTTGCAATGTTGTTATTTATGCATAAAATAAAATACTTTAAAAAAAAAAGGTAGTTGGTCTATAAAGGGCTTTCATTATATATGAAAATAATTGAAAAATAGGAGGGATGTATCCGAGATACCAGAAGTAACATCTGAATTTGATGTCAGATTCAAAAATTACCGAAGAGAAATTTGAAGCAGTTGTTAAACCATTAACAATGACATATCACATTCTGCAATCGGGTTTAAAATGGCGATGCTATACACAAAAAATGAAAAGGGCGGTATTTTGAGGCGTGACAAAAAATAATTATTGCATTTTTGGAAACCTCATTAACTATTCTTTCATTCTAGGGGGTGACTGCCACAACTTTTTTTTCGACCCGCCCTAATATACATATATGTTTTTTTAAGACTTCTAGGTGCTATGTGTATGTTAGAAACTTGACTAGGTCTACATTTTTATAGACCCATGTCTTGGCTATAAAACATGAGTGACTAAAAAAATGTGACGTGAAAAACCGAAATGTTCCTGGTGAACGCAGTAACACTGATTGTGTCATAAATTCTCTAACAATTTAAAGAAAATATTTATGTACATTGAGCAAGGATTAAAACAAAATATTTAAAGTAGCAACTTTTTAAATATTTTGAAAACGTTTGTTTATTTAAAAATTGTCAAAAATTCTGGGAGTGAGGTCTAAATTTTTGCTGTTGTGTGCTTAGCTCCCTCTCCAGACCGATCCATCTACGCCAGTGTAGATATAAGAAGACAATATAAATTATTATTGTAATTGGAAAATTACATAATAGTCATTGACATCCACAGAAAGGTCAATTTTAATTTAAAACACTGTTGACACACTTTGGCTATAATGAAATTACAGCTATTCATTCGTATTCAATCAACCGTATCTGAAACATATTGTTAAAAAGTTTAATAACAAAAAACAAAATAAATAAAAAAGAGTTCTTGGTTGTCCATCAATGAATCACATTAGACATACGAGTTAAATTAAAACAATACATTATTATACGACATATAATAAAGATACACTTTAAAAAAATTAATTTTAAGTACCCTTCAGCCATATGCTACATTAAAATGTATATTTTAAGTTAAAAAATAATTTCAATAAACGATTGTGTTTAAAACTAAATATTATTAGCTATTTTCAATATCGATAGATTACTCCATTCTTATAAAAAAAGAAAAAAAAATAGTTATTTTTAAATATTTTAAGTGTACTTAACATCTTAAATGAAAATGTTTTGTTGTAAATAAAAGGGCGAATCAAGCCTATTACATTACAGTTTGGAATAAAAACATTTTTGTTTAATTTTCTTTGTAAAAAATACTTCAATGATGATGCAATTTTAATTACACAGAAAAAATGTAAGTAAATAGTACAGTTATTCTGTATTAGATAATAGGATTTTATATAATTACTAAAATCATCATGTACATTGTTATTATCAAAATAATTTTGATACCCATATTGATTATATTTTGTATGAAAAATTTTAAATCAGATTGAGTGTCTGGTAGATATCTAAATTGTAGAGTGACTTGTCAATTACTGGATCAGTACAGTTACAATCTTCACCTCTTCGCATTCGAAATGTTAGTTGAATGTACTGCTTGTTAAAGAAACAAATATCGTAATGTACATAAGAATAATATGTGACTAATGAATCGGTCCATAAAGTTTGATTGAAATTTCGCAGTTTATGTACGATAGATAAAACTTAAAATAATTTCCCTTTTTTTGTAAAAACAAAAAAATTCTTTTCCAGAAAAAATATTCATCCTCCTAAATATTGCCACTTTTAATAAAAAAAAAAAACAAGTTAGAAAGATACGTTAAAGTAATTTTCGGTAGAATGAGTATATGGGAGATATTGTAAATTATGGAACGAAATTTTTCACAAAGATTGATACTTATACATAACTTCTTTGCACCGAATTTCATTAAAATATTGCTATATTTAAGGCATTTATGATCGTTAAACCCCTATTCCTGGAAGACATTTGCATTGTTAAACCGACTCAGAAAGTGATTCCGAATTCTTTTCTTAAATAAATGTTTGATATTATTGAATTTTTCTGATTTATAACATTTTTTTTTATAAATTAAAACATATTAAACCTTCCCATTATTCCGAAAAAAAAAAACAATAAATAATTTTAGGATTTCATCCCATTTTTAATTCGCTTTAAATTTTCTTAGAAATTACCACAAAAAGATAAAATTTCCTGCATCTGATATACACATCTACTTATAGATCGTAACAAATATTTTAATTCTATTGTATTTTTGTATCTGTAATGCAAACTAAGAGACGAGCTAGAAAACTCATTTATAATTATTCAACTGGTACAACAAGTTTTTACATATTGATATGAAATCCTCATTTCAGTGACACAATTCACAATGTATCATGGTTCTCTATAAATTGGACGCATGCACTTGTATATCGTTTTCAACACATTTTTATTGTTTATATGTTTGACCGACTATATGTCAGTCATTCTAGTCTGAAGCAATATTTTATCACCTTTAAGAAAAACAAAAAACAAATAAGACCCCTGCCAATGTGAACATTTTACACTTTTTGTATTTAATTTGTTTTGTTTTTTGCACACACACAAACACAGAAATTGTATGTCTAACGCGTTAATCACACTTACACACAACACCCAACACAAATGCATAAATAATTAAAGTTTAAAAAATTGTATGAACAGTTTTTAAGATTTTTTCTTTTGTTAAAGAATTTTTCTATTCATTTCTTTTGTAAGAATAATTCACACTCACATCACACAATCTGAAAAACAAACATATTATTAAATATTTCTCGATTATTCTTTTTTCTAGTTAAAATGTAGATGGAACTGACGGACGGATGGATAGATGTTCGTTCTGTGCAACACAAAGCGCCGTATTCGTCTCGAATTTATGTTTTTTTTCTTTTTTTTTTTATTGTATAAAGCCGCTTTTTCTCAAATATATGTGTTTTCTTCTTCTTTCAATTTAAAGTACCATGTCAACTTGTGAGACATGCATTTTATTCATATACAATCAACTGCAGACTAAATATGTATTAGGGTCGTCCAAAATTCAAAAATCACAAAACAATTCTTAAAATTTTATTTCCCACCAATTCTTGTGATACACATACAGCTGCTGTCAAAATAATAGCACCACTTGATTAGCAAATCTTAGATTTGTGTTAAAGCAAAAATTTATTTCAAAAGAGTATTAAAGTTAAATTTAAAAATATTATAACAAAAAATACACATTTTAATTCATATTAATTAAGAAATTAAATAACTTTCCTGAATTAGTATAAAAATTGTCTGTCAAAAAAATAGCACCACTTATGTCCGACTGAAAGAAAAATTTTAAAAACAATATAAAAAACAATTGGGGGATTCACAAAGTGTGCTATCATGTCATATTGACATATGTTGTAAAATATTTTAATGTATAAAAAATATTGCTATTGCTTTTCCTTTGCAAAATTTTATGACATTATGACAATACGACATGATAGCACACTTTGTGAATCCCCCAAATATATTTAACTTTTTAATGTTGTATTATTCCTACACCGAAAAAAATCCATGCCTTATGTACAATGTACGAAATAATTCGTGATTTTGGACCACGAAAGGATGGTATAATAAAAACGAATGCTTACGAATATATTTCTTATTATTTACGAAATTTTTATATTGTTTTACGATAAAATTTTGTATTTGTTACGAATATTTTTTATAAATAGAAAAGTAATTGTAACATGTACAAAAAACGTTTATATTTTCAGTTTATAATTTCATAATAATATAATATGATTTTTATTAGTTACAAAAAAAGTTTTTTCAGATTTAGGATATTAATGTAATGTAAACTCATTCTTATTAAAAATAATAATAACGGTATACAGTTTTTGGACTTGAGCAGCTCAAAATGTGAATTGGAATCTTCATTCATTTTTTCATTAAATTAACTTTTTTCAAGATATAAAAATAATTAATGATATAAGATCGAATGAGCAGTTTAAGTGATAAATCGAAATTAAATTGGGATATGTCTTATGTATTAGAATCCAAAAATAGATTTATTGGCCTTGAAAGTCTTCTTTATATTACTTAATAAATAAATAAAAATAATTTTATGTTTGCTGTTCTATCTTGTAACTTATAAAATCAAAATATTGAATAATGAAAATTATGTTTAAAACATATTCGATATCCAATATTTATCCCTCCGTTGGCGGCTTCTTTTACGTTTTTTTTTTTTTTTTAAGATTCCGTTGTTCATTAGTTTTCTAATTTTTTCTATGGAAATTACTAATGTCAAAAATGTCTCCAAAAATAGTCAAATTTAATGATAATAACACAGATATATAATAAAATACCTTAATTATTTTAAATCAGAATGTTTTAAATTACTATATTTTACTATGTATTATTTAAAATAACAATTTGTAATACGTGTTTCTCAAAAATAAAAAATAATATTACAAATTATATTTTGTTATAAAACGAAAATATTTAAATATTACGAAAGAAACCACTACGAACGATTTCGTGAATTTCGCAAAATGTTAAAATGCTTCATAAAATCTATTTTCGTAAATTATAAGAAATATTCTTATATATTACAAATGAATTGGTGCTATTATTTTGACAGAATGCTTTTGGGCGTATTATGAAGTTTTACATTCTTACTTACTATTATATATTTATAAAACAACAAAAAATTTACAAAAAGAAAAAACACACTAATTGTAACGGTACTGCAAAATTTTAGACCAAAATAAAAATTAACAATAATGGAATGAGAAAAATTAAAAAAAAAAAACTTACCACTGGTGCTATTATTTTGACAGTTTATTTATGTCCAGTTCAAATACAGTGACGGACAATACAATAGAATCACTACATATAAATTTAAGTAAATCAGTAAATTATTTCAATATATATTAATGCCTATGGTGTACACAAAAAATAAATAAAACTAAAATAAAATAAAAAATAACACATTCTTATGTTAAAAACTATGACAAATATAAAAAAAAACTAAATGAGATACGCGACATTAAAATAGAATCAATCAGTCTTAAAATTATTAAAAATTAAAGGACATCTTAAAAAAGCATCGTTTTCCTAATATTTTGTTGCATAACCATTATTTTTAATAACAGCATCACATCTTTTTGGCATTGAATTTACCAATCGTTCGCATGTAGAACGAGGAATAGCGTACCAGATTTCCTGAATTTTTTGCCATAGTTCTTCCTTGTTTTTCACTTTTTCAGGTCCAAGTTTATCTTTGACTATTCTCCATAGGTTTCGATAGGATTTAAGTCAGAGAATTGCGAGGACCATTCCATAATATCAATTTTGTTATCTGAAAACCACTTTTTCGCAAGACCTGAAGTGTGCTTTGGGTCGTTATCTTGCTGGAATACCCATTTTAAGGGCATGCTCCATTCTGCATGTAGCTTCATAACATTTTCCAAAATATTTACGTACAGGTGCTTATCCATATTTTCCTTAATCCAGTAAATTGGACCAACGCCATACCAAGAGAAGCACCCTATGTCATAATATTTCCAACACCATGTTTGAACGTTTTTTTTTTTTGTATACCGAGGATCTAATTCAGCATTTTTTGGACGTCTGACACATGTTTTACTATCGCTATCAATCAAATTAATTTTTGTTTCATCCGTCCACAACACATTTCGCCACTTTTTTATATTTTCTGGGCCACACCAATCCTTATGCTCATTGGCAAATTTCTTTCTTGCTGCCACGTGCTTTTTAGTGAACATAGAAACTTTTCTTGAAGTTCTGCCATGCAGACCAGCATCCACTAATTTTCTTTGAACAGTTCTTGTGGATACTTCACAACCAACCTCCTTCCGGATTGCGTCAGCGGACTTAAATGGATCTCATTTGGATATTATAACAATTAAATTATCTTCATGCTGACTAGTTTTTCGTGGTTTTCCTATGGAACGTGGCGGCTTGCGGATGGATAACGCATTGAAAACAAATTTCTGGGATCGTCCTACTAATTTAGCAATTTCACGTTGAGATCGGCCGGAACAACTTAAATTTTTAATAATTTTTCTTTCTTCTTCAGTGCAATGTTTTGCGCGACCCATTTTTTGATAAATATTTTATTACCGATAGCTAATATTTAATAATTACTAGTAAAATATTTTCTCATTAACAAAAAAATCCAAAAATGAAAAGTCAAAGCCACCTTTTAATTTTATTTTTTAAATGTGATTCTATTTATTGTCGCAATGTATTCAACAAAATTTACGTTTCATATCATTTAAATTGAAAAGTAACAAGTTGTAATAAGTTGTAATTGTAAGTGTTGACCACACAGACAAAATTCGAATGCAAAATAAAAATAGAGTTTAATATATTATATATAAATCATAGTTTTATATAAAATATTGGTAGTGATTCTATTGTAATGTCCTTCACTGTATATGACGTTATGAAAAACGAGAAAAGGCTAAAAACCTTTCAAAAGCTAATAACTTTTTGTCGCTAATAACTTCCAAACTATGGCTGGTAAATCTCAGATTTACGCTTAATATTAAAAACATAGACAATTATTATACCCTACACCAACATAGGTGGTTGGGGTGTTATGCGTTTGTGCTAATGTTTGTAACGTACAAAAAAAATTATCGGACCCCCACCTTAAAGTATACCGTTCGACTCAGAATCACTTTGTGAGTCGATTTAACACAAATAATTATTTTGACACAGGGACGAAGCCTATTGAAATTGGTTATGATCGGCCCATTATTCCACCTAGCCCCCATATAAATGTCCCCCCGGAATAGGGATTTAACGATCATAAATGCCTTAAATATAGAAATATTTCAATGAAACTCGGTACAAAGGAGTTTTGTATAAGTGTCAATCTTTGTATAAGTGTTCATCAAGATCGGTCCATAATTGACCATAGCTCTCATATAAATCCCCTCTTTCGAAAATCACTTTAACGTAAATAAATCCCATACGAATTATAGTATCAAGTTAATATTCGACACAAATAAATTTTATATAAGTAGAAACAACATTGCCAAAATTTATTAGACTCGTCCCATAATTTACCATAGCTCCCATATAAACCCACTTCCGGGAATCGCCCTAAAGTGCATAAAATCATATAAATGTTAGTTTCAATGCATTGTTCTGTATTTGTATAATTTATTTTACATTGAGTAAAAGTGTTGGTATATAATTAGCTACAGGTCTAATTTTTAGCTCATACAGAATGGTGTAGGGTATCATATGATCGTTCTTGACCGACTATAGTTTCTCTCTCGTTTACATTAATTATGTGCATTTCTCCCAAAGGAACCATATGAATTAAATATTGAAACCAAGATATTGTAAAAATTTCTCAAAAAAAAAAAAAAAAAAAAAAAATTTTTTCAAAATGCCTTGATGTTATATAATTACTGCATATACATACATACAATATATGCATTCTGAGCTTTTCTAAGTACTTAAGTATATAATCTATATTATGATTTCGTTATAATGAAAAAAATACAAACTTCACTTCGAGACATCATATTTTGTGAAAAAAAAAAAAAAGACTTGAAACTATAACTTTGGTTAGAGCATCAACAATTATTTATGGAGCCACCCTAATGTAAAAGAATACAAGATGTATGTAATCTTAAGATGGTTTTGTTGTACGTACTTACACATGAGTATTACTAACAATAAGTAAGTGTTTCGAGGAGTAGTAAATGCGATTTATGTGGTGTGCAACACCATGCACTTGACAAAACTTTTGTGGTCGATGTTGTTGTTTTGCTTATGTTTTTCTTATTTTAAATTTTTTATAAATTTTTCAAATTATTGTTTCTTAGTTTAATTCTTTTGTTTATTGTTTAGCTTTGCTGCTACAGTAATGTGATGACAGCTATAGTTTGCGTGATGCTGCATATTTCTCATTTCCCAACATTAAACACGTCAAAATCAACGTTAACTACAGAAATTTTAAATAATGAATTCATACTTCATATAAAATAAGAACGCGGTAACAACAAAATGTGTTGTTTAAGGTAGATTTTCTATCAATTGTGTATTGCAGTGGCAATAATAATATTCAGTGCAAGTTTAAATATGCATGAAAAAAAAAAATAAAATATGCGCTTGAAAAAGCACGAGAAAATGGGATAATATGCACAGAAATATGCAAAAATAGATGGATATGCATAGAAAAACAAACGAATATATGTCTAAAATCATGCTTAAATATGCATTTTTTAACTTTCAATCTCTGAGATTTCGATTTTTATAAAAATATAACTATATTAATTTTAAAAGTCATATTTGACGCGTCTGAATTTTTTCTTTACAATTTTTACAATGAACTCAAATATCGTCCACACTTAATGATATAAATATACCCAGTCAGATCTATTACATACCTTGGTATTCACTTAGATAGGCGACTAACTTGGCGTCGTCATATAGAAGCCAAGAGACTTCATATGAAGTTAAAAGCTTCTAGTCTTCACTGGTTAATTAACAGTCATTCAAAACTAAGCCTTGACAATAAAGTCATCCTGTATAAAACCGTTTTAAAACCAATTTGGATATACGGCATATAGGACCAATAAACATCGCGATAGAGATCGAATAGTGTTTAATATTTAGTTTTTAAGATTTTAATACATATTGTGAGGTCTAAAATAGGACAGATTCAATATATTTGTATATAAACGTAAAAAAAAAAAAATAATATAATATAATATGTAAGGATAGCTAAAAAAGAAAAATTAATAAACCCGTGTTTAGTAAATTTTCAGAAAATGTTTATTCAAAGAAGGTTTTTATTCATTACATTTATTATTTTAATATTGGTGACAATATTATATTAAAGATTTGTTCGTGGATCATCAATAAAATGGCTGTAGTGCATCCTATTCCAATAATCATAGAATTGAAATACAGTCAAGATAATTGAGAATTTAAGGTACGTTTGAAATAATTTTCTTTTTTTCTGTACAATATACATATAATATACATTGAACCATGACAGTGTTCCCATTTTTTTACATATGATTTCATAGATTTAAAGAAATGATATTTTGTTGGTATTTTCGAAGTTTGGAAAGAAAATTAATTGTGTTGTACATGTTTGTATAATGTTGTTTTTTTTTTCCTTAGAACTTTTGCTTATTTAACAGTTAGTTATTCTATGCAATACTTAAATTTTTCTGAATGTGTATGTATACATGTGAATATTCACACTTTTTGATTAGAAAGACTTTTCACTTTATGATTTCAATACGATAAATATATAAATGCGAGCTGTTTCTGTAGTTTTGTATATTACTGTTAATACTGGTATAATGAACATAAAAACAGCTTTTAGCACTTAGCTTGTTCGTATGCAATAACGAAGAAAATAAAATTTAATATAATTGCCATAATCATATTCTAGTTGCATGGATCTAACACACGATTAAGAAACCATAATATGGCTGTGTTTGTAATTACTCTATGGGAAATTTGTAGCAATTCACTAATAGTATTGGTCTCTGAGTATCAGTTGAGTACCAATTGACACCTAACCTCTCACTAAAGTCCAGGTTGAGAACCATTTGACACCACCACACTCATTAAGTAGCAGTGGAGGGCTGATTTATAATGCGCTTGTTAAATGCCTAATTAGCAACTCAAGGGCAATAACAATCTGTGTAACTAAGACAACTAATAGCAATCTTGTACTAATATAATAATATTTGGCATACGCATACCATATGGAACCATTTAAATATCTCTATTTTTATTTTTTTTTTTTTAATTTTGAAAAATTCACGAATTTATTCTTGATTTTGATTTTTTGAAAAGTCAAAAAATCGAAAAAGTGTCTAAATTTAATCACCAATATCTGTAAAAGTTGCTAACCGATTTTAATGATTTAAATGCATATATAAGAATAATATGTCCACTATAAATGTAGTGAATTAAAATTAATATTATAATTTAAAAATGCATTTATAATGTAAATACAATTTTAGGATGCATTTTCGAAAATTTTCTACCCTTTCAATTTTTTTCTTTTTCTGATATAAAAAATATTATTATGTTTGCTAAAAATTGTAATATAAATTGTTCTGGGACAAAATTGTACAAGTTATTGGCCTATTTCTTTTTCGATTTTATTTTTCATAGTGTAGTCCATAAACCTTCAAAGTTTTATTCAAACTTTTTTGAAATTTGTTTAACAAACTTGTTTAATGTTTGAAAATGGAGTTTTGAAAGAGCCAACTTTTTCCCCATATAAACGCATCCTACAAATTTCAGGTCCCCTGCAGCACGTATTAACAATAACCCATTTCACTAATATTTCACACAGTACTTTTTTGCACATCAAAGACAGGGTTGTCAGATTTTTTTGAGCCTCTGTCGCCAAATTGTTAATCAGAAATCGCCAAAATTAAATTTTATATATTTTTTTAAGAAAAACTAAAAACAACTAAAATATTTAGTGCTTCAAATTTTATATAATTTAAAGTGTGAATTCAGCATCAACAAAGTAAACGATAATTTCAGTAGCTAATAATAATTGAATAAAAAATAATTATTAATAAAATTATTAATAAACTTTTCTCAATTTTAGGTCAACAATTTTAAAAATTTATTAAAATTTATTATATTTTTTAACAGAATCATTCTAAAACGAGAGAAGAAGATATAGTCGGTCAAGACCGACTATATGATACCCTACACCATTGCGTATGAGCACACAAATTCGAGAAGTGTATTTGTATTAGAGCTGTAGACCAACACTTTTATTAAATCTAAAATAAAGTATACAAGTACAGAATAATGGGTTAATAATAATATATTGATGATTTTATGCATTATAGGGCGATTTCCGAAAGTGGGTTTATATGGGAGCTATGGTAAATTATGGACCGATTCTCATAAATTTTAGCAATGTTGTTTCTACTTATATAAAACTTATTTGAGTCGAATATTAACTTGATACTATCTTTCGTATGTGATTTATGCACGTTAAAGTGATTTTCATAAAATTTGGTACAAAGATTGGTACTTACACAAAACTTCTTTGGACCGAATTTCATTAAAATATTTCTAATATTAAGACATTTTTAAGTGTGAAAACTCTATTCCGGGGGGACATTTGTATGGGGGGTAGGTGAAATAATGGTCCTTGTATCATAAAAGTCCCACCTGCCAAATTTCATTCAATTATCTTCAAAATTGCGATCTGTACTTTGTGCACAAGGTTTACATGGACAGCCAGCCGTCCAGCCAGCCATCCAGCCAGCCGTCCAGTCAGACGGACGGACGAACATCGTTAGATCGATTTAAAATGTGATTCTGAGTCGATTGGTATACTTTAAGGTGGGTGTTGGATAACTCATTATATGCGTTACAAACATCAGCACAAACACATAATACCCCAACCACCTATGGTGGTGTAGGGTATAATTATATAATTATCCTTTTAAACTTATAAATTGTTTCGAAGAATTAATTTATTCATGAGCGTTTTCTTTTCATTATGGCCCATAAAATCTTAATATTCATATTTGAAAGATGATGGAAAACAAATTACCAAACATTTATTGAAGATATTTATAAATTAAGGATATTTATTTTGTTAGTCGGGGTTCATAAACAGCAATTTTTTTGCTGCAATTCGTAGGCGAGAGAGGTAAAGTGAATGTAAATATTTAGTATTCCCTTCTCTTCTCTCTCCTACGAACTCAGAATTGCAGCAGGAAAAATTGCTGTTTGTGAAAATACGTACGTTGAATTTCAAGTTTGAATAAAAATAAATATTAATTTAAAAAAAGATGATACTTTCTCAATTTCATATCAAATGTTATTCCTAAATAATTCTTAATAAAAAAAATAAATTAATACTTAAAGATAAAAATTAATGGCATATTCTTAATTTGATATCAAATACTTTTGTTAAATCAGGCTATATTTAAGAAAATAGTGAAAATATTTGATTTCAATTAATTATAAATTAAAGATAAAACCTTTCAGCCGTAAAAAAAAATAATGTAGGTTTAACTTTTTCTTATGGAAATTTACATACAAAAAAGTTAGTAACTAGTTATCAAACATATATTGTTTTTTTTTTTTTTTGAATCTGCTGTTTGTATTTAAAAATGGATTTTAAAATTGCTAATAAATGTCTTACAATAGTTTTAGAATTTTTACTCCGTATTTTTTGCAACTTCATTTTATAAGTATGGAGAAATTAATATACATATATGTGTTATCTGTTTAAAGAAATACTTTTAATTTTATATTCAAGCAAAAGGTCTTAGCGACCACCCAAAAATCTTTATACGGACCCCTATTTGAGAACGGCCGTTTTGGATAGAAAAATACTAAAAATAGACATTGGTTAGTAAGAAAACGAAACCAAATGCGAATACCTATTTAACAAAATTTTAAAAATTAGCCAAATAAATCGCCACCTTGTCAAAAATCGCCAAAAAATTCGTGGGGAGCACAAATGTAATTTTTGCACTTGTCGATGCATAAAAATAATAAAGCAAATCCAAAAATGTTTTTTTTCTTTATTTTATGTTTAGTATTTAACAAATTAATTTCTAATTTAAAAATATAAGCATCAATCTCCAAGAAAAAATCCAACGAAACGAAAACAACTCGCATGGAATCAATTTTGCACCTAAGGATTTTATGGTTTTAAAAATATTTTTGATATACCAATAAATGCGGAATAAAATTAGCTTTAAATCACTCTACTATCAAATTTTTATCCGCTCAATAGTTTAGGAGATATTTTCTAAAATATTTTTCTTTATCTCAAAGCTGGCAAAACTACGAGAAAATAAAGCCACATACTGTAAAAATTGATGCACAAATCTTGATTGGATTCACAGTTAAGTTTGGATACTCATGCATACCTATTGCTAAGTGGAAATACACTAGTGGGCAAAAAAAAATTTTTTTTTTTCGTCTTAAATAAAAAAAAAATAGGTGGATTAGATGTAATTCAACGTGCTAAATAAGAATCAGCTTTTACTTTTTTTCTATCACACATTGATTTTTTTTTATGGGTATGACTACTATGACATTGCCTTTAGGCAGTCACACTTATATATCTCGAGAACAGTTTGTCCAATTAAGATAAATTGAACTTTAATATATAGCGACCTAAATTGTCTTTGAGCTGAATTTATATAATTTTTTTCTAGTTAATATTTCCGTAGTTATTCGGTAATTAGTACCAAAAATTTTAAAATTAATTTTTTTGAAAAGTGGTGAACATTTTGATCCATAGCTTTGAAATTCTTGAGCGAATGAAAAATATTGTTGACACACCTTGAAGACAATTTTCGTATGCATCTTTTGATGTATCACTTATCGTGTAAAGGGTTCTTGAGTTATAGCCTAAGTTTGACAAACCATTCTCGAATTTTATAGTGTGACCGCTGAATAAAGTGATGATATTAGTCATGCACATAAAAAAAAAATCAGTACCTGATAGAAAAAAAGTGAATGCAGATTATTTTTTAACTCTTCAAAATCCACCTAGTCCACCTATTTCTGTTTCAAGAAAAAATAATTTTTTTTTTTTTTTTTTACACCATTATTTTTACTTAACTGTGAATAAAATTTAGATTTCTACATCAATTTTGAAGACACATGCCTTATATTATCCGCAGCATTACTAGCTTTAAGATAAAGATGATAAATTGCAACATTTTAGATGTTTTCACTTATTAAAAGAAATTTTAGTAAAAAAAAAATCTAAAATTTTGCATGAAAATTATTTTTTTTTTTTGGGCACTCATTTCAAAATAACTCCGAAACTATTGAGCACATAAAAAAAATTAAGTTTGGAGAATTTGAAGATATTTTTCCGCATATTTTGGTGTATCATTTTGATCAATCGTACACACCGTTCTTGAGTTATGAGGAAATAGACTAGAGCAATGACCTTACTATGGGCGAAATATTAGACACGCCCATAAAAAAATCCAGACCTGATGGAAAAAAACTGAAAGCAGATTCGCGTTTAGCACATCAAAATACATCAAGTCCGACTATTTGTCTATGGGGGAGGATTTTTTTGTTGACCAGTGTTATTATACCATTTTTAGAATTCTAAATATACCTTTAAAATCGGAAGCTATATCCGAAAGACCGATTTTTAAGACTTCGCAGATTTAAGATGATATATCTAGAATACCAGTTGAACAAAGTAAATTTTTTTTAAATGTATTGGAAATACAAGAAATTATCATTTTTCAAAAGTATATACGCATTTAAATTAACAGCAAAACTATGTTAAATATTTAGGACACAAATTCAGTTTTTCAAGTTTTTCTTCTATTATTTTGAAATTATATCAATTTTTGAGCTTAATAAAATCGGATGAAAATTGTAGAACCTATAAAGTTTTTAAAATGTGTACAACTCATAAAATCTCGTTATTTTACTTTTATATGGCATTTTCCATTACTTATGATGCATGAAGATTTTTAAAGTTTTACAACTTTTTAAAAAATTCATAGGTTCCACAATTTTTATCCGATTTTATTAAGCGATACCTTTGAAGTATAGATTAGATTAAAAAAAAGTATGTCTTTTAATAAAGTGTTGCTCAAAAATTGATATAATTTCAAAATAATAGAAGAAAAAATTTAAAAACTGAATTTGTGTCTTAAATATTCAAATTTCAAATTTATTTGTTGTTTTCAATGTAAATTGTCGAAACGAATTTTTCATTCGTTTTATAAAAACAGGGGGTAAATTCTCAGTTTGACTTTTTTTTGAGAATTTTTGTGATTATTATTTTTTTTTTTTTAAATTTTTAATTATTTATTTTTTGCAGATTCAACAATTAAGGAATATCCCAATAAAAAAGGCTTTGATTCAATTTATTTGAACAGATTTAATAAATTTCTGATTTTTGTTATTCAAACATTTTATTATAAAATAAAACAAATAAATAAAAAAAATTATAAATGCGTTATTTTAATTCAAAAGCATGATTTCATAGCTTCTAGGATCTCTTAAAGATTCACATAAAAGAGGCATGATTTCATCACATCTATGATGCTTTAATAATGTGCATAATAGAGACATGTATGAACCAAATACGTAGCGCAGCAAAGAGCCCTACCAAGTGGGACATCAAGAACAAAAATCATGCCTACTTGAAGCAGGTTGGTAAGGGAGAGTTCTCTAATCTCTCCCTTACAAACCTGCTTCTAGGTATGCACCAATTTTTGCTGGGTAATTAATGCCGCTTAACCACCTTGGGACAGATCAGAGAATTAACCCAAGAGGACATATTCAGTGTCGATTAGTATAACACAAATTTGGTAATAATAATTAATTTGATTAATTAAAAAAAAAAATAAATAAATAAAAATAATTCAATGTTTGTATATACATTAGGGAATAACCAAATTTTGGCCCTAGCACCACGCGATGGCGAATGTTTTGTTATGTACGAAAACATTTTTTTCTGGTTATTTTGGAACAAAAACCTAACCAACAAAAGTTATTTTTTTAAATTTCACCCCAAAAAAGTACATACATTTTAAATACAAATTATAAATATTTTATTTTATAAAGTAAAATTGTAAAGTGGAAAATGTTGTTTTTAATTATTAAAAGACATAAACTTCTAATTTATTGTGGACATTGTTTTCCATAATGGATGAATGTTGTGCACTACTTTAATACCACGTTGTGTGCATATGTGGCTTCGATGTTACATTGGGATTATTGATTTCAAAACTTTACCGCGTTTTGTGGGTGAACTTTTTTTGACAACCGCGAAAAAGTAATACCATTTTTTTTAAATAATATTCAATGGCCTATTCGACTATGCTAGGGCCATTTTGATATTTGCAAAAGTTATACCCCTAATATACATATCAATATTAATTTTTGTATATGTACATTAGAGTGGCTGTATGAACCTTAAATTATGAAAGGGTATGTCATTTAGAATATATTTGCCAAATTTGAACTTCCTACTTCCTCCTCCTACGTATCTACGTATATACCCACCATCAACTTTTTAAAATTTTACATTATATGGGAGGTGGGTGGTAAAGGGGGCGGACCAAGCCCATTTTTTTCCAAGTTTGCATTGGTCCTTGAACTATTTGTACAAAATTTCGTTGACGTTTCACCTTATATGGAAGGTGGGCGGACACGGACATCTTTGGCTTTCGAGTTTATATCGACCCTCGAACTATCTGTATAAAATTTCGTTGTCGTACATGTTTTTGTTTATGAGATATCAGCAGAAAAGTATGAAATTAAGTTACTATGGACTAGTATTTAGCCCATTTTTTGTATATTAACCAATTTTTCCCATTTTAAATACCAAACAATACTTGGATAATCCTGCGGAAATAAAAATGTTTTTTTCTGTAATTATGATTCAAATTGAACCATTGCGATATTTTAAGGAAAATTATACCATCCATAGCTATAAAAAATGTAAGAGTTTAAAAGATACTGGGTTGATAATACATTTGTTAATTAGGCTAAGTATTTAGTGTACAGATTTAATAAAACTGTCTTAGTGATATATATCTATAAAAATGGGAACAACTTGTTTTTTTTTTGCTATTAATTAAACATTGCAGCTGTATCTAAATATTTCATTTACTTGTTATTTTATCATTTGTATGTGTCCATTTTTGAAAATGTTAATTAGCAAATAAATTCGGTAAGTATGAAAATATATATGACAATACAATAATTTTAAAAAACTTAACACCATTTAACTTAAGTTTGTATCACTTTATGTAGCAAGCATTACGAAACACTTGTTCAACGTTACCGCAGATATACAAAAAGGTCAACAAGTTCATATGGAGTTACAAACTTACATAAAAAATAATAATAAAAACTCCTAAACAAAGTTTCGTAACTAGTCGTTTTTTTCGATTACAAAAGGTTAAAATCAATTAAGAACTAACATTTTTTATAATGTTATCACTTCACTCTTAATGTGAAACCTAATCACAATTTGTAAACATAACTTGTTTTTATTTTACTTTGATAAATCAACAACGCAATTCTTGCTAACAATGGATTAACTCTCTGGCAACGACTTCAATTTCAACAACATAACTATAGTCACTACGAGCATTATTATCACCTATAAATTAAAAACTAATTGAACACCCGCAAAATTGAATGCAACATTCAAGATACCACAATCTGTTGCTACTGCTTACTAAAAATATTGTTGTTGTTAATTTCTAACTATTCGTGTTTTTATTATTTTCAACCATGTTTAAAAACGATTTTATTGACAAATTGGTATGTCAATTTGAAAAATTAACTGTAAAATAACTAACATACATTAAGGCAGAGGTATCAGACTCTTATTCATTCATTAAAAAAAAAGAAAAAAAAACTAATAAATGTATAAAACCAAACGACAAAAAATCCACAAAATTAACATTGCACAGTGGGGAAAAAAGGCTTTCAAAATATAGTTGGTTTGAGTGTGTAGTTGCAGCACGGACGCCGCTACAGTGGGCCAATGTTGACCACCTCGAGGGTGAAAAACATATCGGGGCTTATAACTTTTACAAATATAAACCGATTTTAAATATTTTTACATTTTTGAATTCTCCTAAGCATTACAAAGAAAAAATTTTCTCGCATGGTTTAAAAGATATTGAACTTCAGAAAATAAATTTCTCATTTTTGTGATTTTGCTCTATAACTTTTAAAATAAATTTTCAAAAATTTTTAGAAACATGTTTAAATTCTCTATAATTTTCTAAATTATGCTATTAAAAAAATTTATTGTTATCTCAATTCGATAACAAGAAAAAAAATTTTCAAAGTCAAAATTTCAAAATAGATCTCAAAAATTGCAATTTTTGGCCAAAAAAGTAACTTTATATACTTAATTTTTTTTAAATTTAGTTAAAAAAGTTTAGTTTTGTTTTAAGAAAAGTGTTCTAAAAAAGTCACATTATATGTCATTTTAAAGGAAATTGTGTCATCTTTAAAACT
Organism: Protophormia terraenovae; assembly: GCA_951394005.1. Classification (NCBI taxonomy): domain Eukaryota; kingdom Metazoa; phylum Arthropoda; class Insecta; order Diptera; family Calliphoridae; genus Protophormia; species Protophormia terraenovae. The sequence continues at coordinate 69,503,548 of OX596077.1, forward strand.
ATGTATAACAAATTTCACTATTTTTAGCACACATTTCTTAAAACAAAACATCTAAATCAGTTTAGAGATATCATAGATCCAGACTTATTACCGTTTATTTTGTTTTTGTCCCCACTGTGCATTGTCGTTCATATCGTAATTAAACTATTATAACGTTGACAGAAAATGACCTTTGCACCCTGCTTCACAATGTCATAATAGCCAAATTCTTATTTAAAGATATTTTTTATAACAAAGTATACCTTAATTGCAGTGAATTACAAAGAATAATTTGAAGCTTATTTACTTACAAATGTTAAAATTAATTTCCTCTAATTTTCAGCTTCCCAAGAAAGAAGAAAATCAAATTAAAATTTATAATTATTGTTTTTAATTAGAAAAAAAGAAACTTTATATACAAAATTTTACTTTGGTAAATATTTTGCTAAACAGTATTGCTAGTTTCAAAAATTTAAATTTTAGGTTAAAATTTTAGAATTTCAACAGAGAATTAAATAATTTATTTTCTTTAATAATTTTATTTTTACAGAATCATCAAAAAAAAATATTTTTTTTTTTTTTTTTGTGTTTCTAAATATCTCATATTGACGCGTATTTTAGAAATGCATTTTTTCATAGCAAGGGCTATAGAAATATCCAATATCAGAAAAAAATAAAGAAAATAATATTTTGTTTGTGATTTTTCTATTTTATAATAATTAATTATTCTAAAATGGAATAATCAACAAAAAAATGTTAACCGCTCGCCTAATTTTTGTTTCTTATTCTATTTCAAGTTTCTTCTTTAAGCTTTCGGTAAGGCCTCTGTAGATACCTTTTGGAAAATATAAAATAATTATACGTTCTTTAAGAAAATCTAATTTAAGGGAAAAAATAGTGTAAACACTTTTCGGCAAAAAAAAAAATAAGACAAAAAATCATATTTTTTCCAATTTTCAAATTGGAAATCGTTTATTTTGGGACTTGCAAGAGATATTGACTTAAAGTTTCTTTTATTTCATATACGTTTTTGTTCTTTAAAAAACTGGACCAAGATTTTTAAAAATTGAGATTAAATTTCAAATGCAAATAATTTGAAAAAGGGATAAATAAATTGCACGTGTAAGCATAAGTCGGAGGTATCCTATTTTGTGCTCCAATGGCTCCGCTCCTGAGATCCATATGGATTATTTTATATATAGTATTACCAACTTTATGATAAAGGTCTAAAAATGACGCGTTTTAGCCGGTTTCAATTCTTAATGAAAATTTGTTTTTTCCGACAGTAATTGCTGAAGATTAAAAAATTTTATTGAGATTGTTTGAAGATGAAAAAAACTGAAAGTAGATACGTGTTTAGCAAGCGAAATTCCGCAAATTTTTTTTTTTTTGAAGGAGGATGAAAAAATGTTTGGTAAGTACAATATTGCTTACATTTTTCCAACAAATGGATACTTGCTCAGGCTAAGCAAATAATTTAACATAATGAAAATATTTAAGGGAAAAAAATAAAAGGTTTTATATTTTTTTACGGGACATATTCAAATTTTTATGCAAAAGGATAATTTTTCTGGCATTTAGTAAGCTTTAGTATATATTTATATTTTGGATTTATGTATTTATTTTCACATCCTTCTCGACTTAATATAAAATATTATGTATCGACCATTCCATGAAAGAACGCACAAAAATTTACCAAGTGTCTTTCGATTTTTATAAAACTTTGCACGTAAAAGGTCTAGGGATGTCTATCGCGATTCTATTTCGCTTTTTCACTTTCGAAAAAACCTAAAAAATCTCGAAAGTATACAACATTAAATAACTATATTTCTGGGAAGGCTTTGGGAAAATCAATGATTTAAACGGCTTTTGAATTGTAATTATATCAGCTTCAACATGAATATTTTACATATAAAGAATATTCTTTAAAAATGCAATTTTATTGCAAGTGCATTTTTAAATGCATTTTGCTTTAAATATGCTATTAAATTTTTTTTTAATTTTTTAACATATTTGGAAAGCATGGAATCTTTACATTAGAATAAAAATCTCAAATTTTTGGGACGAATACATATACTATGCACAATTTCGCATTTTCTTCAACTAATTTAAATTTTTTCATATAAAAATTATAATTTTCTGGTATTATGAGTAGCTTTACATATTTTGTTAAAAAAAAATGTATTGTGTTACTTTTTAAAAATTCGTCAAAATAGTAAAACTTTATGTACCAGACTAATTATTGTTTTATGTTATAATAAACAAAGCATTTTTAAATATACTTTTAGAAAGATTCAAATGTAATAAATTCGCAATTAACAAAAATGCATCTATAAATTGCATTTATATTTTGAAAATATTTTGGAACGAAAAGGAAATTTTGGAAATGCTGACAGAAATACACAAAATAAATATAAGTATACTTTTGAATACTTTTTAAAATACAGAAATCCATCAATGACTTCAAGAGATATGAAAATTTAAAATTGCAAATTTTTTATATTTTGTTAACTTTTATACAAATTTTAAAGAAAATTCAAAAAACAAGAAAAAAAAATTATTTTTATATGAGAAATCGGGAACATATTTTTATAAAAATGGGATTAGGCATATAAGATCTTCGCGTCCCAAAAATTTGACATTTATATTTTAATGTAAAGATTCCAAACTTTTCAATTATGTTAAAAAATTAAAAATTTTAAAAAGCATATTTAAAGAAAAATGCATTTAACAAATGCAATTGCATTAAAATGCATTTCTAAAAAATCTTTCTTATTTTTAAAATGTTCGTCGTAATGCCGCCATATGCGAAATTCAAAGGCAGTTTAAATCATTAAAATTTACAAAGTCTTCTCAGAAATATTGCTATTCAAAGTTACATAAATAAATTCGAAATAAATTCGCGAGTTTTTGCAATTTCACGAAACTGAAAACTGAAATTGATAAATGGCTTTATGGAGTTTGTGTATACAAATTATTATCGAAATTGAAAGTCGTCAAGTAAAAAAATTCCCTTTTTTGGGCGTTCTTTCATGGAATGGACGATATACATATATGAGGAAAATCAAAAAATTTCGAAATTGTTTGAAACCTACTTTGAGTGTCTTGCCAAAGTTTATTTTAATATTAGGAAAAGTGTTAATAGCTTTTTGTAGATCTTACAAAATAACTAAGAAATCCTAAATTTTAAGTCATTCGCGTAAAATCTCACGGAAATACAATCATTTAAAACTAAAAAATGTAAAAAACTGAGTTGAAACTTTCGAGGATTTTTGAATTAATTTTAGTTTTGTTATAGAAACTTAGTGATTTCATCGATATATTCACCCCTCAGGTTTTCGATTGCAGAAAATCAATATGTAAATTTTTATAAATCACTAGGACACGACTTATAACCTCTAAAGGTCTTGTTTTGTTTAATACAATTTCTAAAATGGGCCTAGTGACCCAAATAAAATACCGGATGTCATTGATTTCGCTGTTACGAGGAATTTACCAAGGGAACTAATCCATGTCAAATCTTCATTAGAATTATCTTCAGATCATTCACCCAATTTTGTTACTATATTGAACCCCCAAGAAATTGTATACCCCACTGGTATCTCAGCGATATCAAACGCAAGAATAGACTGGTTGAAATATTGAAAATATATAAGCACTCATTGCACGGAAAATATATCGCTGAGGACACCAGAAGATATCGATCTCTATCTCAAAAAATTTGAAAAAAGTTTAAAACTTGCTGCTGAACTTGCCACCCTAACCCCCCGACAAAACAGATGTTGAATGGTTCTTGATTGAAAAGAGAAGTGGCAACTCCACAGATCCCTTCAACTCAAATCAAAGCTAAGAGAATGCCAAAAAAGCCTTAATAAGCTGCTAGAGTACCGAAAAACTGAATTACTAAATAAATATCTGGAAAATCTAGGTGCTACCCCGTATTCGAATTACTCACTATGGCGAGCTACGAAAAATCTGAAAAGACCAGTTACAAGTAGACCTCCTCTACGAAATACAAATGGAGTCTGGGCAAGAAACGATAGCAAAAAGGGGAATCTATTCGTTAATCATCTAAAGAACGTGTTTACTCCTAATTTATCTGATAACATAATAGAGTTGCAACCAGTTGTACCCAATTTTAGAGCAGTTAAACCTCTTTGTTTTGAGATTCGAGAGATCGAAAAGGCTATTGTTGATTTAAACTCCAAAAAAGTACCTGGTATTGACAAAATCAGTAACCAGATGCTTTTGGAGCTACCCCGGATAGCAATAAAAATACTTTTTATTTTTAATGCTATATTATGCCTTAAATATTATCCACCAGAATGGAAGGTCTCATTGGTCACAATGATTCCTAATCCTGGAAAAGATCACACTAAAGTAGAATCGTATAGGCCCATTAGCCTATTGTCAAATATATCAAAGCTATTAATAAACAAGTTGAAACCTATAGTGAATCGTTTCGATTGTATTCCAACACATCAATTTGGTTTTAGAGAAAAACATAGCACCATAGAACAAACTCACAGACTTATAAATATAATATCTAAGACGTTTGAAGAAAAGAAATATTGTTCCGCTCTATTCATTGATGTCTCTCAAGCCTTCGATAAAGTATGGCATGAAGGATTATTATTTAAAATTAAACAAATTTACCCTCAAATATGCATAAGCTGTTAGAAAGCTTTTGAACTCATCGAAAGTTTGTTCTTAAAAAGGGAGACTTTATAAGCTCATCGCAGTCCATTGAAGCAGGTGTACCCCAAGGAAGTATACTGGGTCCCTTTCTATACTTAATATTCACTTCTGCGTGCATGAAAACACCCCAAGAAGCATCTAAACTCTTGCAAGATCATATACTATTTTTAGAAAAATGGTTGAAGCAATGGAGAATAAAAGTGAATGAACAGAAATTTATATATTACATTCACATTGCGAAGAGATTCGTGCCTCCCAATTCTGATAAATAATCAGATTATACCCCAACAAACGGAAGTTAAATTCTTGGTATGCATCTAAATCGACGTCTTACGTGGAAATCACATATAGATAAAAAATTAACCCAAATGAAGTTGAAATCACTTCAGATTAACTGGCTAATTAGTAGAAATTCTAAATTAAGTCTGGACTGCAAACTGTTGATCTATAACTCAATTATAAAGCCAATATGGTACTATGGTACAAAGATTCCAAAATAAAATACTTCGAATAATAACCGCAGCATGCAATGGAGAATAAAAGTGAGAGAAAAAAAATAAGAAAACATGCAGAATCGTATTTGAGGAAGCTTGAAGTACACCCAAACCTACTTGCTCGAAACATAATAAGAAGCAATGGCTACAACCGTTTGAGAAGAAGGAATACAACAGACCTCCGCAGAACCTAAACCCTTTGAATAAAGTTTTTTCGTCCGCCAGTGGTTGGACTTAATATAAATTAAGATTTAGATTTAAGATCTGAATACTTATTGTTAGTTCACTCAATATCGTGAAAATTCAATAAATAAAGATAAATGAATTAAAAAAAAATAAATAAAAAATTAGTTTGGACTGACAATTTACAACTCTTTGATTTAAAATATTAACCAGCTGAAATACAAGACTTAGGGCCGTTATTATAACCTACCTATAAGGTTTCAGATAGTTAAAGGTAAGATAAACTAAAGTGAACGATAAAGTGAACTTTATCTACTTTTGGTTATTACAACTTGGTTTTAAGTTAAATTTTATAATTTTGATAATACGGCAATATCAAAGTAAAAACCGATTACTTTTGGCCACTTAACGTAGTGGCAACATGTACTATTTGAACGTATCTGCCACTAACGGAAATATAAACAAATGAAAAACAAAGAAATTTTTAAAATAAATGAGTTTAAGCTAACTAAAAGACAACGCCAGAGCAAATTTAAATATAGACAGAAAAATTATTAAAAACTACAGCGGAATAAACATGATTTTATTTATTTCTTTTATAAAGCAGAAAATATGGCAGCTCTGAATACATAAACCGTCCGATAAAAGTTAAATGTCAGATGTTCTTACCTTTAGCTTATTGGTCACTTTTGGCTTAACTTATACTTATAACAACCAAAAACAGCTAAAGTGAACGATAACATCCTAACTTTAGTTATTGGAAAGTTATAATAACGGACCTTAAGATATTCATTTGCTGTAGAACAAGTATTCGGTTTACTACCCCTTGAAAAGTTATGCGGAGATAAAAAATGAAACCAAAAATTTTATTTTGCAGTTTTTTGATAGAAAATTTGCGCTATTCAGTAAATTTATATTTAGAGGCCAGAATTTTAAAAACGAAGTGATTACCTACAGTTTAATGTATAACTCGTTGATGTCAGGAAACCAGACGTGGGATAGCCTTCACAAACTTTCATATAATTAGCGTAAATATTTGTAAAAATATGTTTTTCGCTACTGACTAATTCCGTTTTAATAGAAATTGTCCAAAATATCACGTAAACTCGATTTATTATTAAATGACACGTCGTAGTTAAAATGGCGTTAAAAAATTTTGAAATGAAAAAATTTTATGCAATTTCGAAAATTTTCACCAAATTTTAAAATTTTGTTCTGAATTTTTTCAGTGTAAGACATGACTTTAGATAATCGAAAAATATTTGTAAAAAATCATGTTAATTATTAAAATTGATATTATTAAAAAATTAAAAAAAAACGTCATTCATATCGGCTAAAACGGCATTCATCTCCAAACTTATTTTGCTTGCTGACAACTATCGCGAAGTATAACTGATTTTAATATTGATGTCAAATCAAAGCATTTTATTTGCTTAATACTAAAATTCAGATGGCGTCGAAATATTTTAAGGACTTACAATTATATGGACCAAAAAACATGTTCTTAACCACAAAAATCAACCCAACATATTTCGCACTATTGTTCATATTTTGAAATAATAAAATCAAATTTCAATGTAAAATTTATCATCAAATAAGTTAAAAATTTTGAAAAAATTCACTTTTAAAACAATTAAAATCGAGCTTTTTGTTAATAATACTATCAAGAGTACTAATGTTTAAACGACTATATTTTCGAAACTAAAACCGATATACACTTAATTTTTGTAGCAAACGATCCCAAAATATGTCTTTTATTATTCATAATTTTGCGAAATTTTAAACCAATATTTTTTTTTGCTATTTACGAAATTGTGCAAAAAATAAAATTAAAAATTTTTCCTTTCATATGCTGTATTGATAAAAACTATTAAATTTGGTCTCTAAATATAAATATAAACTAATTTGTTATTGAGTTTAATAGTTTTTCCAACTTTATAAATTAAAAAAATTTTAACAAATTATTATTTTTAAAAGAGCTTAACCCATTTCGAGAAAAAAAACGAGAGAGAAACTATAGTCCGTCAAGACCGACCATATGATACCCTACACCATTCTGTGTGAGCTAAAAATTAGACCTGTGGTTAATTGTAGACCAACACTTTTACTCAATGTAAAATATATTATACAATGTATTGATACTAACATCTATATGATTTTAAGCCCTTTAAGGCGATTCCCGGAAGTGGGTTTATATGGGAGCTATGATAAATTATGGACCGAATCTCATAAATTTTGGCAATGTTGTTTCTACTTACATGAAGCTTATTTGTGTCGAATATTAACTATGGTCAATTATGGACCGATCTTGATGAAATTTGGCAGAAAGATTAATACTTATACAAAACTCCTTTGTACCGAGTTTCATTGAAATATTGTTATATTTAAGGCATTTATGATCGATAAACCCCTATTCCGGGAGGACATTTGTAGTTCAATAGACTTCGTCCTTGTATCAAAATAAGTATTTGTACCAAATATTATCAAGATATCTTTAAAATTGCCAGCCAGCCGACCAGACGGACGGACGGACATCTTTAAATCGACTCAGAAAGTGATTCTGAGTCGAACGGTATACTTTAAGGTGGGGGTCCGATAATTTTTTCTGTGCGTTAAAAACATCAGCACAAACGCATTATACACCAACCACCTATGGTGGTGTAGGGTATAAAAACGTAGTCCTGTTTTACAAAATCGAAAGTAAAAACAGTTTCTTTGCACACTCTGAGTACTCCTTCCTACATTAACTACGAAGTTAAGTACTTAAAACTATTAATTATTCGAATAATTTTTAAATATTTATAATAAAATCCATTTGTACAGTTCGATATGATAAAAAGGAACTTAATTAATTGTTGACAACACAAACAAATAAATTATACTAAAGTACCGGGTAAATAAATTCTATTCTAAATGCGACCCAGAAACACACAAACAAAATTGCATATTATAGACATTCGCATCATTTTGTTGACAAGTTTCTGGTAGATAAACAAATTTCAACATAATATTTGCATAAAATACGGAATTGTGCAATAATATTTAAATGTTAATCGACTCTATTTTGTTTGTTCGTCTAATTTTTCTAACGAGTATTGCGGACCAAGTACAAATATGTACGTTTGTGTTTGTAGCAGCACATAAACAAGATAAATAAATAAAATAAAAAATAATATATCCGCTGTGGCTCAAGGACATTTAATATACAACTGTGGCGTATTGAACAAATGTGTATATATAAGTACTTATTGAAATTTTGGTTGTTTAATAGTAAATACAATGTGCTTAGATACCGTTAAAATTACCGTTATTTTATTGGACATTGTACTTGGACGCAAACAACAACAGCAACTATCTAATTAGAATTATGCAAGTTGGCGTTCGCGTGTACTAGTATCCCGTCACTACTTAAGAGAATTAACACTTGTCAAAAAGTCGTTTTCCTTAGCCGGCATTCAGAATTCGGATATTTATTAAGTTATTGATTTTTTTTTACAAATAAACACATAAATAACTTACAAATTATACAATAAGTTATTTAATTTGTCTTGCTTAAAATTATTTAACATTTTTTCCCTAATCGATAATGATATTTAATATTGCAAAATTATTTCTAGGCTAAATGTTGTAACTAGGGTTTGGGGTCCGAGAATTCCCGGGCGGGAAATCCTGGGAATTCCCGGAAATTTTTCGTCAGGAATTCCCGGGGATTTTTTTAAAATTTCCCGGGAAAAACGGGAAATTTAATATTCATGTAGTTTTATAATCCTATAGGAAAAAATGTTACTGTTTGTATCGCCTAAGTGAAAATTTTACATTTACTAAAGGAATTTTTAGATGCTAATACGAAATATAAATAAAATTAGATACAAGTGATATTTTAGATTATTGAAAATCATTTCATCGGTGCGCTGATGAAAAGTCCTATTTGACTACTTTTCACTAGGAAAAAAACGTTTTATTTTGTCCAATCACATTCCGAATACACGAGTTTTAAACTTTATATTTCTACAATCTTTTAAACATTTAATGATGATGTACCATTTTAAAATTTCATTTAAATACTAATTTTTCATTCCATAACAGACATTTTTCAAAAATTCATCCTAAAATTGCATTTGCATTATGAATGCATTTTTAAATTGTAATATTATTTCTTAACTACTATGTTAAAAGAGGACATATTCATCTTCTACATGCAGTTTAAATCATTAGAGTTATTGATGTTTAAAGTTACACACTTTTCCGATTATTTTGACTTTTCGAAAAATTAAAATCGTGAATAAATACGCGAATTTTTTGAAATTCAAAAAAATAAAAATGGGGATATTTAAATGGCTCCATAGGAAATATGCGTGCCAAATATGAACAATATCGGATGACCCTCCGTCAAAAAATTTGCATTTTTTATAAATCTTTCATGAAATTTATATATTTTTTTAGTTTTCAATAAGTTTGTGCCCGTACTTTTTGGGTAAAATGAGAAAAGGCTGATATTTCTCTAAAAAATTTACAAAAATACGGGATCACGAAAAACAATTTATTTAGAAGGTAAACATCAAACTATTTGGAAATTCATGTGTGAATGTTATTTTATTTTTTAGCATATATCAACGTTCTTAATTTTTTTTAATTGAAACTAAGAAGTACCAAAAACTAAATATTTATTATTTATTTTCATTCAAAGTTTTTATTTGTATATTTTTATTTTTTGTTTATTTGACTATATACTAAGTCTATCCAAAGATATAGTCTGGGCTGTTTCGTGCACGAAGTAGAATATTATTCTCTTAAAATCTCTATCATTTCCCAATTTTGGAGTACAAGAACACTTTTCAGTAAAATAGGGATCCCGCGTGGTCCAATTTAGGTACGGGAACAAAGCTAATATTTTACAAAATGAACCAAAAAGTATTTTCTAAATCTAATTCGAAATAGATTTGAATAGAAGAAAATTTGAATGATTCAAAATATTTTTTAAGCTTGAATTGTAATATTGGTAGTGGATTCTTCAAGCAATTAATTCTTGTGAAGTTAAAGAATTTAAGTCTATGAATTAAATACGAAAGTTTTAAAGAAATTACTGGAAAAATAAATTTAATTCAATTTTCAAAAGTGAATTAAACAATTAAACCTTTGGAGAACTTATTTTTTTTGTGAAGTATTTAAGATTGTTTAAATTTTTAATTGGTTTTACACTATAATACTTTGTATTAATACCAAAAATATTTTTAAATGTATTATGCTGTAAATACCTTCAATACTTTGTATGTTGAAGTCTTTAAATTTTTTAAATGTAATTGCATCTCTTAAAGCAAATTTCGGCACATTTTTTTTTATTTGTAGTCAACTTTGTTCAATTTTTCGTTTTTAATGGTATTAATACAAAGTATTATAGTGTAAAACCACCTTAACTAATCATAAATTTATATAGTACTGAATAGAAAAAATTACATTCTTTATAAAAAATCATTGCTTTTTTTTTTAAATTTAAATTTCCCGGGATTCCCGGGAATTCCCGGGAAATCGAATCGAAACAAAATATCACGGGAAACCCCAAACCCTAGTTGTAACCCAGTAATTATACGACTTTATTTACATATATATCTGTGTAAATTAGTGTGTCGCGCTGAAATATAATTTTTTGGAAGAACAATGCGTTTTGATGAGCTGAATATAAAAGAAATAATAAAAAATAAATAAAATTCATCTTCAGTTCCCTACCAGCGAGTGAAAATCACGTGGTGAAAAAAATCGGTATCAAAAAATTCATATTTTTGAAGAATTTTTATAAAAAATATTTTTTTATTTTTTTGCAAAAAATTTATATAGTTTTTTCCAAATTATGTAAAAGTTTCATCTTATTTTTTGGGTAAAATAAAGTTGTCAAGGTGTTTTATAGTAATTGTTATTTGTATAATGTAGTAGTTTTAAAGAATTTGTTAACAAAAAAGCACTACAAAAATTATATGGTGAAAAATTTTTCTTTACAAAATCAAATTTACAAATATTTTGAAACAAATTTCAATAAAAAAAAAATCGAAACTTTTGTTTGACCTAAATGTATGGAAATGTATGTTACTTTTTAATCGTTACACGTTGGGTTGAACTTTACTGATAACACAGATCAACAAAATCAAAAAAAAAAAAAATTTTAAATCTCGAATAATTATTATTCCGTAAGCTTGATATAGTGTAGAAAGTCAAATGAAAATTTTCCATCACGTCACATTTTTAACCCATTGAGGACCAAAGAAATGTTCTTCCTTGAGGAGTTTTGAGGTTATAAAATTTTCTAGGTAATAGATAGAGAAAATTAGTCACACATTTTTTATAGGCAAGACATGGAACTACAAAAATGTAGTACTAGTCAAGTCTCTAACTTGTCACACATAGAAAGATTGGGTGTATAGAGAAAATTTGTATTTCATAAATGTAGTGAAAAAAGATACATGAAACATTTCCATCACATCACACTTTTAGCCCATTGATGACCAAATGAAATATGTACCTCTGAGAAATATTTAGGTTATATAATTTTCTGGGTAGTAGATGGAGCAAATTATGGATCCGTATTTTATAGAGAAGGAATAATGCAATAAAAGTGTAGGATATGCCATGTCTCTAACATGAATAAGAAAAATAAACGAAGAACAATGGGAGATTTTGCACCAAAACGCTGTTACTGAGAGATTATATCAACGCATATGGAATCCTACTTTGGTGACAGAATATTGCTGCTTCTTAATAAGAGTAAAAATTAAAAATAGTACATTTTTAAATCATAATTTAAGAAAAAAATATCCATATATTTTTCAATGAAGTTGAAATAAAAAAAAAAATTATATATTTTAAAATGTTTACGTCATGGAAATGTTTTATTTAACTTTCTGCATTATATTTAGTCTAAGGAGTTAAAATTAGGTCAATTTATTCACAATATATTTTTATTATTATTTATAGGTAACTCTGTTATTCAAATTGGTATTTTTATTTTTTTTATATTTTGATGGCTACGCTTTTTCTGTCAGTGCAATTTTAAAGATTTTACCATTTTTTAAATCTGCGGTCTTGTATAATTTATATCTAATACAAATTTCTTCTCTACACCCACTCCTTACCCCTCATTTTTCCATGGTTTTATGAGGGTTAACTGAGAAATTCTTAATTTTTACAACTTTAAAGACTTCTAGGGGCTATGTATGACAAGTTAGAGACATGACTAGTGCTACATTTTTATAGCCCAATGTCTTACCTATAAAACATGAGTGACTAATTTCCTCTACCTATTACTTATAATCTAAAAACTCCTCAAGGAAGAAAATTTTCTTTGGTCCTCAATGTGTAAAAATGTGACGTGATAGAAAAAAAAACTAAAATTTTCCGGTGATTGGGATGACTATACCTATTTTTTTCCAAAATTTTTAAAAGGTAGAAATATTTTTTTAATGGACACATAAACTTCATATATAAATCTATATTTGTGAAAGAAGATATATTTAAAATTTTTACTTTAAATATTTTTAATAATTTTTTTAAAAATACCCCAAAAATAAGAGATATATGTTGTGTTTCAAAAGGTTATTGGTTCAGATTTGGTAAACAAATTTATATGGTTATAAAATATAAGATAATATCTTGTGTAATAAAGAAAAACATTTTGACAACATGTATGTTAAAATAATACCCCAACCACCTACGGTGGTGTAGGGTGTAAAAAACCAGTTGAAATTAGGCCAAAAACATAATATATTATTGCTATCAGAGGAAACTCATGAAGTTCAAAATTAATATTGTAAGCAATTGAAGCCATGAAGTGTAATAAAAACTAGGTTTCTTGTTAGTTGGGGTCTGGTAATTGCCAAAAACATATCTTAAATTACGTTAATCTAAAAATTTTAATATTTTGCATTATTTTTCTATTATCTAAAAGAATATATTTTGTTCATTAATGCGCATCGTCGTCTAAGAGTGGATAAATTTTAAAATAAGGTTTTTATTAAATTGGTTTTTCCTTGCTTAATTCTCAAATCTAATTTTTGAAAATATGTTAAAATTAAATTAACAATTAGCCCGTGCACAGTGGTTCCAAAACGCTTTTTTTTGGAAATAATTCAGTAACTAAAGAAACGTTAGAGGTATCTCAATAAAATTTCACGTGGTCGAGTTGATTTGGAGGAGTACAGACCCCTAGCGGGTCAGAGGGGAAGTGGTTGGCCCTCCAAAATTGTCCATCTCGGGTGGCAATATTTATTCAGTGATAAAATTAGTTTTTTGTTCTGAGCTTTATCATTTTTTTAATGTTTTCAAAATTTTTTATGTTCTCAAATCGCAAAGCTGGGATCGACTTAAAATTATTTTAATTTTGTATCTCTATATATAAGGTATACACCCAAAAAGGCTTCTTATAACCACAGGGTGACCATTTCAATGCAAAAAAGTCAATTTTTGAAGGAAGCTTTCCCCGAACTGGATTTTTGGGTATTTTGGAGTTAGAAAATGGGAATTTATTTGTTTTTTTCTTTTAACCCATTTTCGACCACTACCCGATTCCATTGAGATAACTTTACGATATTTGGCACAAAGTTTGTTTTTGTGATTATGATAACAAATTAAAAATATTTAAACGTCTAGATATTTTTCGTTCCGAAATACAGGGCCTTGAAAATTTCGGAAGTCGTACCATTTTTGGACCCGGACAATTTTGCTGAACAACATTTTGAAAATTTTTTAGCTCAAACTTAAAGCTGTTTACCTTTAGAATACACCCATAGCATAAAAGCAATTTTTCGGAAAGCAGATTTAAAAATATCGCCAAAATGACCATTGATGCGTTTTCGCATTTCGCAACACTAACGTTTTAGGCGATCCGTGCGGCTTTAACACCTAAATTTGGAGAGCCTATTGATAAAAAATTGGATTTTTTCTAATAATAATATTTAATATTTGAACTTAAATAAAATCTACATTAATTAAGCTATCATTATAAAGTTTTAGTATAATATAAAAAAATTTGTCCTTAAAAGAAAAAAACAAATAGGTTTCCATTTTCTTACTACAAAATACCCAAAATTACAGTTCGGGGAAAGCTTCCTTCAAAAATTGACTTTTTTTTATTGAAATGGTCACCCTGTCGTTATAAGAGGCCTACGTCAGAAAATAATTTTTGGGTGTATACCTTACATATAGGGCTAAAAAATTAAAATAATTTTAGCTTTGCGATTTGAGAACATAACAAAAAAAGAAAAAGCTAAATACCAAAATTTACTAAATTTGGATAGGGCTCGTGGGCAGACCTTTCTCCCAAACTCCTCCGGATTTACAATAAAAAAATGTGATGTTTATAACCTTCAAACCCCTATTAAAAATTAAATATGATTTAAACCTTACGTTTTAGTTTTCTTAAATGACGTTATCATAAATGTAAATGTATTGAAAACAACAAATAATTTTGAAATTTATTTGTTGTTTTCAATAAATTTATTCGAACGAAACTTTCAATCGCATTTAATGGAACAGTTAATTTTCTGCGATTGTAAAAAGACCTAATGCTTCAATAACGCGTTGTAGTTAAGAATAAAATATTTTTTTAATACAATTTAAAATCATGATATTACTTGGCGTAATACTAAAACGTTTAGATTTTAAACATTTTTGGCAAAATTTGTTTAAAAAATAATATTTATATCATCTATAAAATTTGTTGGGGATATCGAAAAATATTTTGTGAATTTTTTTTCCGGGGAAATTATGTAATAATTGCAGTTTTTGTTTAATTAATACAATTGTACGAAAGCATAATATATTAAAGATGCTACAGATTAGGGTTTGTATTTAATCGCAATTTTCCATTTACGCAATTACGATTTAAATATACGTAATTAATCCGATTTTAATTAAATATAGATAAAACGGAGTAATTTTTGCCAGTATAGCATATTTATTACATCGATCAGAATACAATATATATAAATACTTGATAAGAAAAAATACTCTTAGTTAAAAATTTCAGAAAAAAAAATTAAAAAAAATCTATATGTACTTATGTAAAAATATTCATTCAAAAATTATCTCTACAAAAACAAAGAACAGATAGGTATAATGACAATAGAAACTGAATTTCTATAAATATAAATATAAATAAAACATACAAATTTTATATTTTGTTCTTGAATACTTTTAAGATAAAAGAGATGAAGTGTTAATTATTATTTTAACTTAATTAGACGATAATATTAGTTTTCAAAAACTATGTCCACAAATTGTACTTATGTTGTTCATGATATGATTCATAGCCAATAGAGAAAACAACCACAAACCAATAGATATACTCAGTGCTTCCAAAACAAAGTTTTGTAGCTTGTGGACCGTAAAAGATATCATAATCTGAAATGGGAGGAGTTGATATGGGGAAGCGCAGTTTTCACGTATCAGCTGGGTTGAGGGTGGATCTTCAAAGTTGATCACCGTGTAAACGTTTTTAAAAAAAGCTCAAGATCGACATTTCGGTTATTCTATTTACTAAATTAAATATCAGATGAATACACAGAAAAAAAAATATATTTCAAAATATTTTTTAATTAAATTATTAACTAACTTTATATTGGAATTTAATTATATTATTTATTAATATAAGGAGTGCGATCGAAAAAATCTTAACATATATAAAATTCAATAAATTGGAAACAGTTGATCTTAGAGTTTTGATTGCTTTTTTATTTAATTGATATTTTACCACAGATCACAGCAAAATATAACTTTTATACTTCTAACGACTACTTATGAACACGTAGACCCTTCCATTAGAGATTTAATAGTTGTTTCAGTCACTTTTTTGGAACAGTCTGCCCATCTCCTTTTGAAATCTTCGATATTTTGGGACACCTCTTTTGTCCTCTTCGATTTTCTTTTCACAAACGACCAATATTTCTTCACTGGTCTTAGCTCCGGACAATTTAGGGGACTGACTTCTTTTGGTAAAAAAAAAAACTATGTTATTGTTTTTGTACCACTCTACAGCTTTCTTACGTAGTGACATGATGCCAAATCAGGCACACATTGTGCTCTCTTATGAAAGGAAATAGATTTTTTTGCAAATATTCTTTGATGTATTTTTCGGTATTTATAGAACCCACTATAGCAAATGACTTTTCTTGCCGCAACTGCATAAATCATGCCAAACCAGGAATTTCGTAAGAAACTTATCTTCAACATATCCTCGAGTATCAGCAACTTAAAAATTTTGACCTGGAAGCTGCGAAAAATCTGCCAGTACATAGGTTTCGTCGTTCTTTATATATGAGTATTTTTGTACGAAATTTGATTTTATTTTCTGTGCCCTATTCTTGGCTTCTAAATTTTTTGCATCATTCCAGTCTGGAAATTTTTGGACTTTATATGTTTTCATTTCCGCATTAGCTTTAACTTTTCGCACCAAATAGTCAAAGCACTGAGCTAACCGGGCTGCTTTTCTACCAGAAGATGTGTTTGGATTTCTTTTCAATATGCTCTCAATATCATGTGCACCTTTTTTCTTTCTGAACCATGTTTCCTATCAATGGTCGAATTCTCCTGATACTGTTTAATAACCTTGAAAACAGTTTCACAGCAGACATTTTATTCTTTGGCCAATTATTTGTAGGACCTATTTGGATTTGTTCGAAATTTTTTAATAATTTATATCACGTACATCTTTTTCGTCACTCATTTTGATCAAACTCACAACAAATCAATATGGTTGTCAATAAAAATAATAACTGATATATTTTTCAAAGATAACTAGTTCAAAAAAATTTTAAATATTGCTTCGGAAAAAAATTATGAAGCAAAACGTGTGCTAAGATTTTTTCGATCGCACTCCTTAATTAATTTTCTAATTGGTTTACAATTTTTTTTTTTTTAATAAATTGACAGCTCTTAATAAAATATAAAGAAAACTGAAAAATTTGTCTATAAAAATGTTGAAATAAAATAAATTTAAGTAAATTTCCAACAATTTTCAGCTCATTATATCTATTTAAGGAAAAACAGTAATAATAAAATCAATTATTTTAGTTATTAATATTATCAACAAAAATTAATTAATATAAGAAATTTCTACTTTTTTTCTATGTAAAATATAAAAATATTTATAACAAGGAATTTTTAGCTAAACTTTATTTAAATGAAATGTTAAATACATATTTAATTATATCGTAACAAGTGCATCACTTCTAGAATCTTCAGACGAAAATCTAGATTTTATACATATACATATGTATGTATGAATGTACAGAAACATTTTACTAACTGCACAATAATATTTATGTATATGCGGGCAAATACAAACATTATTAAAGATTTGTTTGTGAATTTCATTTAAAAGTTAAACTCAGATCAAACCTGTTACAACCAACTTCGAAAGCTCCAACTTCTGTGTGGACAAAACCTCATGAATTAATGAGTTTTAAGAATTTTATTTATTTTAGAAAAAGCCGGTCTTCTTGACTCTGGCCTAAGCCAATAGACCATGTTAAAAATCAACTCTCTTGCTATTACCTTTTATAGTTTCTCTCTTTTTCTTGTATTATGATGAGATTTAGTGGTGATCTCTTAATGAATGAGTATAATATAACTGGCGTCAGGTCTGCTACGTCTGCGCAACTTTCATTCAAACATTTCTGTTGTGTTCTTGTAAAGTTTTTATTGGAACTTTTTGTTTGTACATTTCTTTTTTTATTTTTTTTTTGTTGCTGATCTTGCGGTTGTTGGATGTGTGTAAGTGTACTTGTGCGTGTATCTGTGAGTGTGTTTTAGCCATTTAAAGCTGCTCTTAACCATGCACTTTCTTGTTTTCATGTCTGCTTAAAGTCTATAACTTTATACTGTTGACTGACTGACTTACGGACTATTTACTTCTTTGACTGTTTGCTCGTTAGTTGTTGTTGTATTTTTTTTTTTTCTTTATGTTATAATAGAGGCCGAGATAGTGGAGCTAAGAAGAACAACGGTGACAAGCGGCAACAACAACAAAGACAACAGGAAAAAATATACAAACAACATGCAGAGACAGTAACAGTAGCGTTTTCTTAAAACTTCTTTTATTTTTCGTTTGTATATTTGGTCTGATGGTAGACATTGCAGAATGGTTAAAAATCTTTTAGACCACAAACTAGGCAAAGCAGTACGTTACATACTCTGAAAGCGTTAAGTTGGTATCAACGGATAAGTTACAAATAAAAAAATACAAATAATTAAGAAAAAACGTAATAAAAAAATGTTTGTACAAAATGTAAACACAGCTTCGTTTCCAGTGATTCTAATTAAATGATGCCAATAATATAACAAAAGGATTTTATTTTACTTTTATATAAAAAAATAAAAAATAAAATAAGTAAATAAAGTTTTTGTATGTGGATTATGATCAGTGCCATTTGAGTGCTAATACAAACATAACTCATTGATAAAAACAAAATATTTATAAAATATTGTGCAAAACAAAGAAAAATTTTAAATCTCTAAAATGTCATATTTAATGCATGAATTGATTGATAAATAAATGTTAATATTAATATTTGATTTAAAACAAATAAAACAATAAAAATAACTAAATAACTAAATAAATAAAAATAGTTACTATAAATACACTTATTCCAACACTCTCATAGACAGAATAAATTATAAAATCTGAAAAAAGCACAGCAGTCACCACAGGATATAAACTACACAAAAACCTATTTGTATGTATACAATAAACTTTCTATATTTAATACATACACATATATAAAATAAAAAATATATTTAAATTTATTTATTTCCGATTCTAAAAAAATATAATAACAACAATAATAAAAATACATAAATAAAACAACTAACTTTTTACAAAATAAAAAAAAAAAAAAAATCAATTTTCAACAGGTAATTTTTGTTTTGCACTATATAATTTGTAGTTTTATAAAAATATATGTACATACATATGTATGTATGCAATATTTATTAGAAAAGGATTAAAATAATTTGCTTCCTTTTTTAACGGAGCTTATTTAGTTAGTAAATAAATTATTATTAAGATTAGTTCTTCTACTAAAAATTATAAATTAAAACAACTTATGCATATGTATATTAATTATTTTAATTTTTTAATACATAAATTTTATTAAAAAATTATAAAAACGATCAAATCCTTATCTTTACATACTTTTCTAAAAGCCGTTTAATACACATAAATATTTTTCATTGAAAATAAACTATGTTTAATTTTTAATAACATGCTTGCATATGTAATTTGAACATATCTTTTTACTATGTTTTGTGGTTGTACCTAATTGTTTAGACAGCAATGGATGTAGCAAAAAAAAAAAATATATATATATATATATATATTTCAGAAATAAGTAATGAATTTCAAAGAAAAAAATCAAATACTATGCCAAAGAAAATATTTATATACATGTACATTAGAGTGTCCCTAGAAAAGCTTTTTTGAGATTTCGATGTAGGAAGGCCCCTCAAACAATGCGTAAAAATTTGCTTATTTAAAACATTCTTAAAAGTGGTCTTCAGTTCCCTAAAAGTGATTGAAAAATCATGGGTCCTATATATTTTAATCAAGAAAAGTTTAGATTTTTTAATCGAAATGGGTGTCAAAAAATTTTTAATTTTATACTGGTTATGGAAAAAATATTTTAAAAATTTTTCCCATGGGATTTTGTTTCGCTAAAAGATTTTTTAAGGCATTTTTATGAAAATTTTTTTGGAAAATTAAATATTATCAACAGCACTTACTAAAATCAAATTTTTTTAATATTTTATTCATAAAAGGAACAAAATTATCCATTTTTCAAGAAAAAAAAATAGAATATTTTATTTGTTCATAATGTACAAAAATTACAGTTTATGGATCAAAATTTTTTAAATATTTTTTTCATAATTGGCAAAAAATTACGAATTTTGTGATACCTATTTCAAGACAAAACTCAAAAATATTTACTACTTTATTTTAAAACTAATAAATTGTGTATTAATTTAAATATTTTAAAATTATGTATCTGGTGAAAAGTAAAACAAACGCAAAAGTAAAAACATTTATATACGGCCATTAACTGAAATTATTACCACAAAAACACATGTCTACAGTTTTCAGTTTTTCCCTTTATTTTTTACTCATTTTGAAATGTAAATCATTTAAATATGTTCTTAAGAAGAACTTTAAATTATGGTTAAAATAAAAGTTAAAATCTGGACCATACTATACATACACTAATTATTACATACACAATCATTATACTTAAGAACAAATTGTGTTAAACAGTTTTAATTGTTTAGACAACTTGTTCATTTTAATTGTAAAAAAAAAAGTTTCACTTTGCAAAACTCAACAACTAAATGTTTATGTGTTGGTATTTTATAATAAATAAATGTATGCATGTTTTTTATTAGTGTATAAGTTTATTTAGTTAATAAATCCCACTACGAAATGCTCTAATTATTATTTTGTATTCTATTTATTCTACTTAATTATTTATCGCAAATAAAGTGCTTCTTCGAAATAATAAAAATATTAAACACACATTTATTTATGTATTTATGTATGTATGTATGTATGTATGTATGTATGTATGTATGTATGTATGTATGTATGTATGTATGTGCTTATTTATATCTGTTAGTATCTTCATTATTAAATTGAGTATATGACTTAATCCAAACAATTAATAATTCCACTCATTCATTATTGCAGAGATTATGTTTAGTATTGCACATAAAATAATTTAAAAAAATATATAGAAATACCTGTAAATATTGGTATATTTTGCAAATAATGGATATTAATTTTTCCAAATGCAAATACATACACATAATATTAAAAGTTTTAATTTAAGAGTACATAAGTATGCATATTTTAAATTTTAACAATAATAGAACTATTAAAAATATTAAGCAACAAGATTTATAACTTCTTTTAAGATATAGAACAATTTTTTAGCAATTAATATTGAAGTGTCACATGTACCAAGTAAAAGAGCTAATGTCATGATTTTAATATTGTATTGTCATTGAAAGGAATACATAGCTCCAGTAGTTATTTTTTTAGCCCATGATTGTCTTTGGTAGTATGTTCTTCTTTTATTCTTCTTGTTTGTTGCTTTTTAAATACTTCCCTTAAAACCAGGTTTAGAAAATTAATTTTAAGCTTTGTTAAAATAACTTCCACTTTTTCGGAAGTAATTATTAATTAATAGCTTAAAAAAACACAAAATATGCACTTTGTCCTACTTTTGAAGTGGTGAAAATGTTATTTTTTGGAAGCAGTTAATCATTTTTTTTTTTTTTTTGATATGTATCAACATTAGGGCGCTGGTTACATTATTATTTAGTGATAGTTACATTAACCTGGGCTTGTCCTAGAAGAAAGTCAATTACGACTAGGGTTTTTAATTTCCCGACATTTTTCAACTCCCGGGAATCGGGATTTTATTTTGGGCATTCCCGGGAATTCCCGGGTATTTGGGAAAAATACAATATTGTTCAAAAAGTATCAACACTAACTTTTTTTAACTTTTCTCATATAAAAGTGTCATGACACCTTATGACTTTTTTATATATTTTGTCAAAATTCCTTAAAACTAGTTCAAAAGATTGTCTATAGTACTGAAAATTGTGAATGTGAATGTCTTCCACTGCCCTTGTTATGTATGCCATTAAATGACGGTAACACATTTTTATTTGTTAGCCACAGATATATTTTAAAAATACCTAAAAAAATTTACAAAAACATTGTAATCCTGATGACTTTTATCACTATCAGCTTCGAAATTATAATGACTCACTACGATAGCTATTAAAGCATCTTATAATTTTGGTTAAAATATCACTTGTTTTAATCAATTGTAGAAAATGTTGTGAAATGTCATTAAGTCGTCCGATGTAATTTGTCATCACCTAATGACTTGTACATCAAGAATCATTTATGAAACTGCCTTCAAGACACAATTTTCAGCTGAGTAGAATAAAAAACTAAATTATTTTTATACACAGTTTCATAAATGTACGTTTTATCGTATACATAATATTATTTTAAATACTAAATAACAATTTATAATTATACCAAAAAATTTCCAGCGAGGCCTGTTAATAAGCCGAATACAAGTAAATAATAAAAAAAATTATCTTCAATTCCCTACCAGCGACTGAAAATCACGGGTCAGTACATTTTGTTCAAAACGAGTTGCGCGTTGTGTCTCGCAATTGGTAACAAAAAACTCATTAATTTGGGGTTGTTAAGGAAAAAATAGTAACACGTTTTTTCACAAATTATTTCCATAAGAGGTAAATTAAAACTACATGGAAAAAATTTCGATATATTTCATACTATTGTTCCTTTTATGAGTAAAATATGTAAAAATTATTTTGTAGTAATTATGGTCCATCATAAAATAGTTTTCAAAAATTTGCTCACAGAAATGTACTAAGAGTCATTTGGTGAACTATCCTGTTGGGAGAAAATTAAAAATATTTTTTCCATAATAAGCCCATAATTACATATTTTTTGAGACCCATATCGAGAAAAAAAACAAAATTTTATTCTGACCTAACTGAAGATCAACCGTTTTTTTTTTTCACCTGTATTATCATCTATATGCATAGTTTTAGTATTCCCCTTAATTCAGAATCTCATAAAGGCAGTTTCTCGGGACACTCTAATATACATTACAGTGCCTTGATTTGTATGGGAACAAATGTACCCCTCTAAAATTGATGTTTGATATGTTTTAAGCTAATTAACAAAATATTTCGGTTCAAATATTTAATTTACGTGAGCTGGACCATTTTTAAAACACCTCCAGAAATATGATAGAAAAACGACGTCTACTACATATTGAACAAAAAATAATTTAAAATTTGTTTTCATTCTCGCGAAATAAAAATTTTAGTAAAATTTTCAATGATTTTATTTTAAATAGTATTTTATTAAAGTTTGAATATTTTTAACATTTTTCATTGTAAATTATATTTTAGGGCATCATTGGAAAGCTCTCATTAAATACTTTTGATATGTGCATTCATTTAACCCTTTAGTTGCACAAATAAATTTTTGGGATTTCCGGTCCATAATTGGTTAAGTTAATTTTAATGGCAAATAAATGGTTAGTAAAGGATATAAATGTCCCCGAAAACGTAAATTGATCAAAAAAACTTTAAATTCGTTCAAATTAGCAGCTAAATTTCAAAAACTCCGTTTTACTCGATTATTATCGCGGTTTTAAATGAACTTATTATGTTTTTCATAAATTTATTAATATTTAAGTGTAATAAGTACTTCCATGCGATTTATTTGCAAAAATTCCAAATTTAACCTTTTAGGAACTAAATGCATAAAATTGACCCTCTAGCTCTTAACGGGTTAATTACTTGTTATTTATAATAACATTATTATTATTTATAATAATATAATAGTAGCAGGATAGATCATTCCTATGGTACATTAAAACCTAATATATTTTGAAAAATTTCCAAAATATATAAAATTACAAAGAAAATATGATAAAAAATTCAAGTAAAATCTTAATATTTTGCGACTTAAAAGTGACATAATAACAATTTAAATGAATATTCATGGTCATAATATGCATCTTTTATAATTTGAAGTTAATTTTCTTATAACTAAAATTTCAATAATGATATGAAAAAAATACGTAATTTTAGAGGTATTTTGAAAATGGTCCAGCTCACTCAAATTTAAAGATTGAGATGTAATATTTTGGGAATCATATAAAAACTTTTTTTCGTAAGCACTTTAATAAACATATGGGAAATTCTTCAAACTCGTTTACTTTTGGTGTTCAAAAAAATGTCGAAAATTTTTTAATGGCATATCAACGATATTTAGTACCACTATTCTTTGGCTCTAGTGGAACACAGAACTGTCACCGAACTTTTACCGAACTTTTACCGAACGGCGTCAATGTTATGGAGGTTTAAGATAAAAATTTATAAACAAATTGCAAAAGTTCTATTTATAGTCCTAAATAAAAAATTATTGCATTTATGTACTATACAATGGTGTATCTAAAATACAAATTAAAAATATCGCGATATATTAAGTATGGGTGGATATATTAGCGATTTAATAATTATCAAACCTTCATATAAAATTTGCAAACTTCAGTTTTTAGTGATTTAGTCCTGTTCATATTCACCCATTTTTTTTAATAAGTCAATGTCATTTATAAAAAGGCACCTCTTGGAGCCATTCACATTTTTTCTCTCCAAGTTTGGGTACCTCCTGCAGCATTTCTGTTGAGAGCACATTAACACTAATGATGCATAATTTTAAGGGCTATTTGGCTCCATTTTGAAGTTTGCGATATCCGAAACAGCGTAAAATCCCTAGTGAAAAAACTGCAAAATTTTTAAATTTTTTAAAATTTGGTTCCTTTACTAACCATTTATTGCACAACACAATTTAACACTGGTTAGTGGCACGCCAATTAAATCCATGCTGGTCTTTTTCTACAAGTGTTTATAGCCTACATTAGAAGAATTGAACACTTATGCTAAAAATCCGCGATTACAGCAATCAAAAGAAAGAAAAAAAACTTGTTAGTTTCAAACACTTTTTTAGATTTTTTTTTTTACTTTGAGTGCTTGCCGACACCACGTGGAACCGTTTCAGGTATTGAATTTTTGTTCTGTTACACCATCAAGTGTTCTTAACATAATTGCATCAAAAGTTATTTAAAAAAATCAGAAGTTAAAAAAATATTTGAGGTTTAAGGTCGGTTTCTTAAAGGTAAACGTAAAAGGAGAATTGCCCATATATAATAGAATATTTTTTTCCTTTCTTCAAGAAATACTTACAAACTTAAACTTATTTCATATTATTCTTTAAATAAATATTTATGTAGCTCTTAAGAACTAGAATTCATTTTTAATTACATACATTAGCAAAAATATTGAATTGTATTTCAAATAAATTAACTTTCAATAAAACTTAATAAAAAATCTGTTTGTAACCTACTATACCTCTTTAAAGATAAATAATTATTTATATATGTATTTTATAAAAAAATGCACTTAACTTCTTAATCATGTAAAAACTCGTGCAAAACATAAAAGTATTTTTAAATTACTTTAACAAAGCTCCTAGAAATATTGTTGTTTGATCTTTGTAAGTTGCAAATGAAAAAAAAAAAAAAAAACGGTTTATAACAATTACACGACTTTTTTTTAAAACTCTTAATAATATATTACATATGTATATGAATATTTAAAAGAGTTCAGAATGCATATTGTAATGGACATTATCAGAGTAATTAGTATAAGAATGAATTATATGAAAAAAAAAATAAAAAATAAAAATAATTAAAACTTAAAATACATATAAATAAAACATAAAAAATTTTGAATTTTGTTCTTAAATAATTTTTTATTATAAAGAGAATTTTGAAAATTTGAGGTATTAAATACACTAACAAAATTTTTTCGTTCACCTTCAAAAAAAATATATATATAGATGGAATTATATAACTAGATGGAATTCAACACGAATCTGTTTTCAGTTTTTTTCCCATCAAGTCGAAATTTTTTTTATGAGCGTGTCTAATATTTCGCTCTAAATAAGCCGATTATTCGAGTACATTTCACTATAACTCGAGAACGCTGTACAATATTTACATAAATAATACACTAAAATATGCGAAATAAAATCGACATTAAGTTGTTCTAATCAAATTCTTTCAAGTGTTTATCCACTCAATAGTTTCGGAGTTATTTCGAAATAAGTGTCCGAAAAAAATTTGTCATGCTAAATTGATTTTTTTACTAAAATTTCTTCTGAAATGTGAAAACATCAAAAATGTTTCAGCTTATCATCTTTATATCAAAGCTGATAAGACTACGAGTAAAATAAGCCACGGATCTTCAAAATTGATGAACAAATCATGATTTTATTCACAGTTAAGTGAAAATACCCGTGTATACTAGACCACCCATGAATTATATGGGATTTACAAAAGTTTTGATTTTGCTTGCTCCACCGGCAGTTTCTGGTAGGTGGCGCTAAAAAAATAATACATGTGCAAAAATTGGCTCGATCGGTCGTAAGCCGGTTAGTCGACTTTGACCTTTATCCTGAAAAAGGTCTTAAAAGTAGTTTATACCTTTAACATTTTGCGAACAAAAAGCATTTTTATTCAAAAGAAAACGCTGAAATGATTGACTTTTTTTAAAATGGCCTTCGTTTTTATATGGACCTAGCCTGTTAGAAATGATTTGTAACTTTTATAAATCAATACAATTTGACACATATGGGGTATCAGTTTTCCACTTATTTTAGTTATATTAGCATTAAATATAGACTGTAGCATGAAATTTTGGATCACTACAGCGAGTATTTCAATATTGTTATTAGATTAAACAGTCACTCGAAATTTAGGTGTTGCCGATTAACCAAAAATTATAAAAGTTAACATGTTGATATTTTTACTCATAAACACCATATATATCTTCTACCTTAAAAATCGGCGAGATATATTGCAAATAAATAACATTTTTTACAACAACACGCAAATATGTAAATAATTATTTGTAATATTAAGAATAAATTCTTCTAATTATAAAGAATAAATTCTTTAGTAGTTCTGTTTATAAATAACTGAATAAATGTCTCAGTTCCACCAAAATGTTAACGTTTGTTTAAAGCGGCGCTTAATAACAAAACTATTTAAAGACATAAACATAGATTTATGATTTCCTTTTGTGATGACTTTAAGTTTCATTAAAGTATATCAAAAAACATATCTACAAGATCTCTAGTTTTGTTATATTTAAATTGATTAAACTCTATAAAACATATGAAACTAGATATTTAATATTAGAAAAATATACGACAACATGACTGAATAAACATACATACATATGTATGTATTATAAAAATAGAGAGTAAATATTGCTACTATTAAGTTTAAGTGTGTTTATATCTGTATACATTCATATGTACAAATAATAGTTGTAGAATATTTATCACTCAAACTAACAATAAACTAAAGAACCAACCTACAGGCCAAGTAATATTAAAACTTCTTTTTTTTTTTTCTTCTTAGTTTTTGTCGCTTTTTGCTGTAAAATTATTTCTTGTTGTTGATTTTTTTATTACAGTTTTGAACTTGTTTTCTTCTTGTACTTGTTCTACTTGTTACTTTTTTCTTATACTCAGTTTTTCCTTTTTTGTTGTGTTTGTGGCAACACTTGTTTGTTTGTAAGTTGAGATTTTACAGCAGCACTTGTTCTTTTAATTTTTTTTTTTTTAAATATATGTACTTATTTACTTGGAAGTTAGTACACAAACACGTATTAAAGCATATACACTAGTGGTCATACAATGAAGTCGTTTCATATGATTTAAGCACTAAATCTGAAATTCAAACTTGATCTTATTTCAATGAATCCCCATAATCCTGTTCCAGTTATCGTAGGAAGTTGACATTTGGCCAAGTTATTGTAAAAGATGTCCCCTATCACAATTTTAAGTACGTAGCTAGAAAAAAATAATTTTTGAGCATCCTAATAAATGGTGTAATAAAATAACACTTTTGAACCAACAGGTTTATACCTACTCCACCATAGGTGGTTGGGATATTATGCGTTTGTACTGATGTTTGTAACGCACAGAAAAAATCTTCGGACCCCCACATTAAAGTATATCGATCGACTCAGAATCACTTTCTGAATCGATTTAACGATGTCCGTCCGTCCGTCTGGTCGGCTGTCTGGCTGGCCGGCTGACTGTTTGTCCATGTAAACCTTGCGAACAAAGTACAGGTCGCAATTTTAAAGAATGAAATTTGGTACGAATAATTATTTTTCACAAGAAGAAAGCTTATTCAAAGCTTATTATTATTTAACCTAGCCCCCATACAAATGTCCTCCCGGAATAGAGGTTTAGCGATCAGAAATATGGAAATAAAATGCATAAAATCATATAAATGTTAGTATCGACGTAATATTCTGTATTTGTATACATTAGAGTGTCCCGTAGACAAAAATTTTGTAGGAAGACCCCTCAATCAATGCGTAAAAGTTAGCTAAATATCGGAAAAATATTAAAAAAAAAATTTAATTGATCTTCAGTTCCCTATCAGCGATTGAAAGTCGCGGGTCTAGAACATTTTACGGATTGATGGTTTTTTCTGAGTAATTGATGTTCCATTATTGTTATTGTAATAGTAAACAAGAGTTTATATCAAGGTTGGCAACCGATTCAAAAAGGTAACGTTAATGGTATTTTGAATTATTTCGGTAAGGGTATTTTACATATATTTTTGAAATAATTGGTTCTTAATGATGAAATATATAGTGGAGCCAAGTATTATAAGGTTGGGCTGGAATAAAAATAGCACTTTTAAAATTTTATTTAAATAGAAATAATAATATTTCTCAAACTTAAAAATAACGGTAACAGTATTTTAGAGTTATCAGTATTTCGAACTATTTCCTTAGGGGTATTTTAGCGTTATCGGTATTTCGGATGATATCGGTATTTTAAATTTAATAGTTTTTTTTTTAGCGGTAAGGGTATTTTAGCGGTAACGGTAGCCAACCTTTTTTTAAATAATTTGATCTTCAGTCTTCAACAAGTAATTGTTTAAAAATTAAAGAAAATGTATCAAAAATAATTGAAGCAATGGAATTTTACTAATCATATTTTCATACATTTGAAGAAATAAAAACGTAATTTTCGGTCATTGCATCAACTATAAGTTTATAAATTTCCATAAAATCTTATTTTTTTGAAAATCTCTATGGATTTTTGGGGATGAAAATTCACTATTTGGGGATATGCCTCGAAAAAAATCTGGGAACCCTGTCATTTTAGTACATCATGCAAAAAAAATAGATTTTTTTTTTTAATGGATAATAATTTTATAATTTTGTTCCCTTTATGGCTAAAATATTAAAAATTTGCATTGTAGTAAGTACTGTTGATAATATATAATTTTCCATTTTTTCCAAAAAATTGTCCATCAAAATGCCTTGAAAAGTCTAGTAGCGAAACAAAATGCCTTGGGAAAAATTTTTTAAATATTTTTTCCATAACCAGCATAAAATTATAAATTTTTTTGTACCCATTTCGATTGAAAAATCGAATTTTTTTTTTTACCAAAATGTATGGGACTTATGACTTTTCAATCGCTGGTAGGGAACTGAAGACCAATTTTAACAATTTTTTAAATAATTTTTTCGTATTAAGCAAATTTTTACGCATCGTTTGAGGGGTCTTCCTACATCGAAATCTCGAAAAAGGCTTTTCTCGGGATACTCTAATGTACAAATATGTTCGGGAAAATATTGCTAAATTATCGCATTGATTAAATTTAACGATATTATTACTAATATCGTTATTTTCAAAAATTATGATGTCATATTCGAGTGTACCTTTTAGAAAGCAACCCAAATCATTTTATAATGAAAAATGATATCATTCTCGGACTTCTTTATTACCGAAATGAAATCGTTATGATATAATGACATGTTTTGTCCCCATACTAATCGAGGCACTTTAATATTCAAATGTGTGAACTACATTCTCATACGCTATGTATATAATTTTGTCATACTGTTTGTAGTTTCTGCAATATTCATCTGATAATCCGTTTTTAAGTTTATTAATACATTCTTTCCGGTCTGATACAATCTTCCGTTTTTTAAATTAATAGGTTTTCGCCAAAAAAAATTAACATTATTCGCTAAATTTTCAACATTCTAATTTTTGCATACTTACTATAAAGGTGAAGTAGTTCACAAGATTCTATACAGCCTATTACAGAACTCCGACATTGTTTTATTCAGTTCTGTAACTTTTTTGTTCTTATTCTATTGTAAACTTTACAGTCACTAAAAATAACCCAACAGCAAATAAATGTAAAAATTTAAAAAAAAGTAATCAAATGAGAATTTAAACATGAAGCAGTATGAAACACAAGTGTATGTGTGATAGTTTGTTTAACTAGTACAGTTATTTTAAATCACAAGAAATGTTTTTTATATTATATTTAGGGTTTGTTGTTCTTATTCCCAGCGATGCCAGGTACTTTTTTCGCTATCCCCAAGAAAATTCGAAATATCCCCAAAAATCGACTAAAAGAATTAATGTCATTATATGGAGAATAAACGATGCAGCAGATAGATTTAGCGTTAAAATTTTTAATATTTCTTTAAAGTTAAAAGGGCTTAAAAGTTTGCCACACAGAAGAAATCAAAAAATAAAATCAATAATCAAATATGTTAGTAAATAATTCATTCAATTAACAGCTTTTTAAATTTGCATCTCTCACCAAAATGTTTATACCAATTACTAAAAACTGTAAAAAATTAAAAACAGAAAACAATTTCCATTTAAAAAATTAATTAAATCAATTAAGTGGATGATTGAATGAATTAAAAATTTAAATGAGAAATAAAATCTTACTTAAAATTGATTCTTATTATAGTTTTATTTGAATATATTTATTAAATGTTGATGCAAAATTAAACAACTGTGTTATTTGAAAAATATATGGTAATAATTTATTCTGTGCAGCACAAATTATTTTTTTCCTGCCGTTTTCATGAACCACGATGTCAAACGAAAAACTGGCTTTGATAACTTTTGCAGGAATTTATATTTACTTTAATATGTGTTTTTAATTCGTATTGAATTTTATTTCAAAGATCAATCTTTTATTCGTTAAAGAAAATGCCCTTTTAACATTTGCATAATTTACTAGGATATTAAAGATAAAAATTGATATAGAATGTTTCTTATAATGAAATTTTCCAGCCGCAACTTTGAAATTAAAATCCTTTAACCAAAATTCATATATTGAAAAAGGTTAGCTAAAGTTAAATGGAGGCCAGATTCTATATGGAAATTTTGATGAAAACTGAAATCATTAATAACTCGGTAAATACTGCGAATTTTAAGAAAATTATCTTAATACATGATGAGTTATATTTCATAACAAAACATTCGTATAAACTGTTAATGTTAGATTTAATATTATTTAAATAATTAGCCATAAAAGCAATATATTTTCAATAATGTTATCCCCAAAAAATACCCAAAATAATTTCAAATATCTTAAAGAAAATCTCCTGTCTCCAAAACAAAATTTTCTCTCCCCAAGACGTTTGCAAATCTCCAAGTCTGGCAAGCTTGCCAGAGCTTATAATGCTACAAATGTTTTTTTTTTTTTTTCTCTCACTTTACATACAGCGTAACAGCTGCTTCAGACTAAACGAGAGAAGAAGATATAGTCGGTCAAGCCCGACTATATGATACCCTACACCATTTCAATCCACATAATATATGTATACAACTTACTTGAGTTAAATATTAACATAATACTAACATTTGTATGGGATTTATGCACGTTAGTGATTTTCGGGAGAGGAGTTTATATGGGTCAGTCATGGACCGAACTTCATGAAATTTGGCAGACAGATTTTTGCTGATATAAAACTTATTTATACTGAATTTCATTAAAATATTCCTATTTTTAAGGCATCTATAAGTGTAAAAACTCTATTCCGGGAGGACATTTGTATGGGGCCAAATTCAATAGGCTTCGTCCTTGTGTTGAAAAAAGCATATTCATCAAATTATCTTCAAAATTGCGACCTGTACTTTGCGCACAAGCTTTACATGGACAGCCAGCCAGCCAACCAGCCGTCCAGCCAGCCGACCAGACGGACGGACGGACATCGTTAAATCGACTCAGAAAGTGATTCTGAGTCGAACGGTATACTTTAAGGTGGGGGTCCGAAGTTTTTTTCTCTGCGTTACAACTTCTGCACAAACACATAATACCCCAACCACCTTTGGTCGTGTAGGGTAAACAAATATACAAAATATACAATGTACGTCGCCACATAAAATTTAAAAGTGTCCTAACTAAAAATCGAATAGCAAATAATGTGCTAAATTTTGTGTGAATTGTAGATTCATTCAATTTAAATTATTTATATACAGTACAAAAAAGTATGTATGTATCACAGAAAAAATTATCACCGTATATTTTTCAATTAACACATTTGTTTCTTTTTGCATCTAAATTGAATAAATATATTCAAGTAAATATAAAATAAAAATAAAATTTAAGTAAAATTTTATATCTCACTTAAATTTTTATTTCATTCAATCATCTACTTGATTGATTTGATTAATTTTTTAATTGGAACTTTTTTTTTAATATTTTAAAGTTTTTAGTAATCGATATAATCATTTTGGTAAGAGGTACAAATTAAAAAACCTTTTTAATTGATTGAATTGAATTTGGTGATTGGTGACCTTTTTCTGTGATTAGTATAAAACATGGCATTGTTTTTTATATCATTGATTTCATTTGCACTACAAATACAAAATGTATGCAGTTTCCATTTTGTATTTATTACTTTTTTTACATTTTATATAGAGTTTTTATTTAAAGATATTAAACAAATTTCAAAATTATGCATTAGACTATATTACGTATCTTCAATGTACTGACGAAAAGTCCTATGTGTTTTTTACTAGGTACTTTTCAGAATAACAAAAAACCTGTTTTATTTTGTCAATTTGCAGCCTTTTTTTATTTGTATTTTCCGTTAAGATATTTAAAAATTTTATACTTTGAAAAAAAAATAAAAAATATATATGTATATATTTTTTGGCGTTCGCGAATACTTTCGTAACTTCGATAAGATAATGAAAAACGTTTTAGGGGTGAATATATGTCTAATAATAATAATACAGATGCGATAGTATGCTGATCAGATTATTTTATCATTTTTAGAATTTTCAATATACCCTTACAATCAAGCATTAGTAAGAAAAGATCTTACACCTTTTAAAAAGTACAGTACATATTTTTATTCATAGCAAAACTGCCGCATTGGAAATGTTTGTAAAAATTTAGTTAGACATCGATTAGGTATACATTTTTTTAAAATTCACAATGCATTAAATATTTTGAACTTAAATGCGATTTGTTTAAAAAGTAGACATATGGCGATTTTTTTTTACAATTAAACACCTTTTTATTTTTTTAGCTAAACATAAATTTGTTTTAGAAGATTGTATAAATTTTTACATAAATACATACCCTTTGTGTCAGATAAAAGTGACCGTACTTTTCATAATAAATAAAAATTAATTTTAATTGAGGAAAATACACCAAATGTTAATAATATATTATTTCTAAAAAAAAATATAAAAAATTTGTTTTCTATTAAATTTACAAAAGAAAAGAGAAATATACAAACAATAAAATCATAAACAATCTCTCCATCAATGAAAGCTATGGGCGAATACATAGACTGTCTGAGTGTGTGTTTGATTTTTAGTTTGATAGAAAGAAAAAAAAAATATATACCTATATAAATAATTGTTATTGTGTATTTTGCAAATATTCTTAACATTATTTTCCCACAATTTTTCTATACAATGTAGCACAATGGTAGATGCCACTATAATGTTTTTGTTGAATTATTCTTTTTATTGTTGGGACTTTTTTTTTTTCTCTGGAAAATGTTTGTTTACTATACATATTTTAGAAAGTAGCCAATTTCCATTATATACATAAATACATACGTATATACTACATATTATTCTTACTGGTTGTATTTTATATACAGTTTAGTGTGTATGTGTATGTGTATTTTGTTTTCGTTTTATTTTTTGTTAACTTTTTCATTGATTCATCTTAACAATATATCAACACATTTTATGCTTAAATTGAAAGTCAATAGAATATTCCTTATGTTGAGTTCTTTGCTTTTTTTCTTTATATTTTTCTTAAATTTATCGATATTTTCGCATCATGGTTCTAAGATTATAGTGTATGTTTGTCCTATGGTTTATGTTTAAATTTTATTCTACACGAAATGTTTATACTTTACACATACACAAATACCAATGATGTTGATAAGATAATTTAATAAAAATAAATAATGGTACAAAATTTATCAAACGGTACCTGATTGTACCTTTAAGTTTTTACTATTTTATACTTATATTTAACTATGTACCCACTTATTAAATCGATGTTTTCTATATAGTCGATATTTATTTAGATTGATTGTAAGAGTAAAGCACAAATAATAATAGATTCAAAAAAATGTGTGGTTTTTATATATAATCAAAATAAACGGGTTAGATGTAATAATAGTCACATAATTTCTCAGATGAAAAAAAAAAAAA
Organism: Protophormia terraenovae; assembly: GCA_951394005.1. Taxonomy (NCBI): domain Eukaryota; kingdom Metazoa; phylum Arthropoda; class Insecta; order Diptera; family Calliphoridae; genus Protophormia; species Protophormia terraenovae. Next base: position 69,538,099 of record OX596077.1, read on the forward strand.
TAATAGAAAAACAAAATAGAATTATTACTTATATATAACTTAAATTTTTGATAAATGGACTATGGAAAGTTTTAAAATAATCGGTTCATATATTTTTTTAGCTTAAGATAAATCTACAATGAAATGAACAAAATGCTCTGAAACTTCAAAGCTACTAAAAAGAATTAAGGGATTGGTATGTCGGAATAAAAAATATATTTATATTCTTGAAAGTATGTCACAATTGACAACAACTTTAATTTCCATAATTCTTTAACATTAAATGTTTGTACCATTTTATGTGGAAACCGATAGCATTCAGTGTCAATAGTGAATAAGCTTCGTTTATGTTCAAATATAACATTGCGTTTTCAAATTATTGAAATTGATACCACATTGACATGATACCAGTTCAGTATCAAATTATAAAATTTTATTATGTGTTTTTTATTTTTTTATTTTAAATCTGTAAAATGGGGGTCCGTTTCAACATATATATATATATATATATATATATATATATATATATATATATATATATATATATATATATATATATATATATATATATATATATACTGAATTTGATTGAATAAGTGCTTTTATGTGTAAATTCTTCAATCCCGTCTACCAAAATATGTCTCATTTCTACTTTTCAATAATATATTGGATTCAACTGGTGTTCAAATAGTAACATATGAAAAGTATAAAATGCACTTGGAATCACTTCACCATGATTTTTTCCGGAAATTAGCCGGGTCTTCAAACCAATTTTTGCCAAACCTGTTTAGTTCGTAATCCAGTCAACATTGCTATTAATAACATATCGTTAATTTTCAACTAAAAAACAATTTGTGTGCCAAAGCTGACTGAATGAATTTTGGTTAAAATATTCCAAAGTTTATATGTTGTTTGGGAATAACGCTTTAAAATTTTTGTACAGACTGTATCTATATATTTGTGCAAAACAACATACAATACATAAAATCAAAATTTAAATCAATTTTAAAAGAGGAAAATTAAGTAAAGTGCCTTTGCAAGAAATTTCTCCCAATGTTTAAAAATTTTTAAAAACAAAGACATTTTATTACCCAATCCAATCCGAAACAAAGGCACATCGTTGACATTTTTTAGCTATTCATTAAAAGGACTATACAAAAATATCTATATTAAACTTAAGAACAAAGTTCGGGTCAAAATATCTTTTTGAAGTGACATATTTTGGTAATTAAAATTGTTTAAAGTTTTCTAAATAGCCCTATACAAATATTCTTCATTATAGAAATTTATATCACGAAGATTGATCCATATTTCATATATCTCCAAAAATTTTAACCTGCTCATGCAATTTGGCACAAATAAGTTTCAACCGTGGACATATCAAAATGACTTTTAATTTAATGTTTGCATTAATGAACTACGCAGACATTTCCAAATTTTACTATGGTTCCCTAATGGCGTTCTATAGAGAATACATGTTAACTTTTCTAAGATTGTTAATTCAAATATATACTTTAGTTTGAAGTTAAATTTAACCAAACCGTACTTTGTGTAACGGGCATTAATATTTTTAAATTGTTTAGGAGCCTTTTAAAGGATCATAGGTTTTATAATTTTGTTAAAGAAATGAAATTTGGTAACGTAATTTTATATTAATAAATATTTTTTGAGCTTTTATTATTTTTTATTTCTACCATACAAAAAATATTCCAAGGGGTGCGCGAAAAAACAATGTTTTCTAAAAGAGTCCGTGAAGCTTGAAGAGCTTGGAAATCCTGCTTTAGTGTATGTATTAAAATGACAAACATTTGTTTTAAATTTTCAAAAATGTTTGTCATGTCAAAATAATATTAATTCCATTTAAAATTGTTACAAATTTTCTATACGTAACCAAACTATTATTTAACACCTGTTTCACGATTGTGAATGAAAAACATAACGCAATACTGATTTTGTTGCACAGGATCCCTCAGTATGTAGACAAAATTATGCAGTTCTAAATCTATAATTTAATTATATTTTAAATCAAAAGTCGGAATATATATATTTACTTTGGCTTAACTCAATTTTTTATAAATTACTATCACTAAAAAGTGAATAAAGAATTCATTTTATTTATAATATTTTATGATTAAAGAGACAAGTTTTAATTTTGTAAGTAATAGAGTTTTTTCAGTTTTTATACCCTTCACCACAGGTGTAAAGGGTATATATAAGTTTGTCATTCCGTTTGTAATTTCCACAATTTTCGTCGGAGAGCAAAAAAGTTTATATTTTCGGAATCCTTGTAAGAAGCGATGACGATTGGACCATGTCCGTCCGTCCGTCCGTCCGTCCGTGTGTCGGTTGAAATGGCGTTTATGAAGCCCACCGATAACTGGCATATATAATATGTATATCAAACGATCGGAAATGCTTTCGAGAATTTTGCTATTGGAATTCAGCAAGATAGGTTCATACAATGCGGAGATATGTTCAAAAAACCGGTTTTTTGAACCGGTTTTCCAGTTTCTGAAGCCTCTGTATACACTACGGACTTCGTTCTTACAAAGAATTCTCGGACATTTTTTCTGAATTTTTGTTCTGAAAAAATGAAATAAATCGGTTCAGTAATAAGTGAGATATCGGAAAAAACGCATTTTTTATTTTTTGAAGCCTTGGTTTAAGCTATAGATTTTTATTTTTATACAGATCGGTCACAAATATTTTTATAAAATTTCAGTTTTTTGAATCAGGAAGATCGGTTTATAAATGGTGGAGATATGCTTTAAAAACCGGTTTTTAGAACCGGTTTTTTAGTTTCTGAAGCCTCTGCATATACCAGGGACTTCGAATTTTTAAAGGGGGCTCGGAAATTATTTTCTGAATTTTTGTTCTGAAAAAATTAAATAAATCGGTTCAGTAATAACTGAGATATCGGGGAAAACGAATTTTTTATTTTTGAAGCCCTTGTTCAAGCTACAGATTTTTATTTTTATATAGATCAGTCATAAATATTTTTATAAAATTTCGGTTTTTTTTTAATAAACCAAATTCGTTCATAATCAACAGAGTTATGGCCCAAAAACAAATCTGTTAAGAATATAAATACACCAACAAACATGTATATTAAGCATTGTAATGACTATTAGTGACGTTTTTTGTTTTTTGTATAGACAAGTAGTTTAGTTATCAACAGCAGTAATATGATGAATAACAGTGTTGTTGTTGTTGTTCTTTGTATATGCAGTCTGTACAAAAATAAATAGATATGGAATTGTAGTTGTTTATTTTTAAAAACTAAAACATATCTGTTAAGAATATACATAAATACATACACAAACATGTATATTAAGCATTGTAATGACTATTAGTGACGTTTTTTGTTTTTTGTATAGACAAGTAGTTTAGTTAGCAACAGCAGTAATATAATGAATAACAGTGTTGTTGTTGTTCTTTGTGTATTCAGTCAGTTTGTACATACAAAAATAAATATATATGGAATTGTTGTGCCTGTTATGATTGTTTTTTTTTCATATTCAAATTTTCGTAGTTTGAAAAAAATTTAGATTTAGAAAATATGCAAGCATACGTTAAGGCGAAAATTTTATTAATTGTCAGTAATATGGTAATATGATGTCGATAAGATGGTATGATGGTAATATGGTGAAGGGTATCAAAGATTCGGCACAGCCGAATCTTTTTTCAATTTCATTTTTATTTAATATCTGCAAATTTTAGGCATGTTAAAATAGGTATAACTTGGAAAAATACGAATTAGAAATTTTAAAAATTCTCATAAACCCTAAATATGTGACGTATTTTTATTCAAATAACGGTGGGAACTAAAATCAATTTTTAAAAAAGTGATTTATGAGTTTAGAACTCTATGACCACGTCTATGTTAATTGTAATCTGTGTAATTTAAAAATTTAGTATTTTTCATACAAAAATTATTAAGTTATTTTTCGTTCTATTGATAGACGTATAATTTTCGTCCCAAAATTCACATGAAATTGCTAAACTCGATATTAAACAGAAACGCTTCAATACATGTTACATAAACCATACACTAAAATATGTAGTAAAAGTACTTTCTATAGATTCAAAGTACTAAACAAAGCACATTTTTAATCCCGGATAAAAATATAAAGCATGTACAAACAAACTCATATACAGGAAAAGTAGCTAGAGATACAAACTTAAAATGTAGAACCAAAACCATATTGTAGTCAGTTGTAAAATTTAAAAAGTCTTGTAGCATTCGAATATGTATGTATGGATATGTTTATGTGTGTTGATGTTAAAGTTGTAGATTCTGAATTCTATATTGTGTGTATGTATATGAATTACATATTTTTTGTTTATTTTTTGTTGGTCGTTTGGTTGGTTGCTGTTGCTTGGTGCATGTGCAACATACAATACGAAAACAACTAGGGACCAACAGCAGCAGCAACAACAAAGATGCAACAACAGTTGCAACAGCAACAATATGTGCGCATAACCATCATCACCACTACTACCACTATGTTGTTTATTTAATAAATTCAATTTAAACATTGACCCAATAATGCAAAAAAGGCTTTACTTTGTATTGGTTTATGAAAGTACCAATCTGTATTTGTGTATCTGTTTGTGTATGTATGTGCAAGTATGTTTGTATTTTATATTAAACAATGTTTTTCAATACAATAAGAAAATCCAAAATGAAAAACACACAAGTGGGAATATATGTATTCCAATGCTACTTTTTTTCTTCTTTTTTTTTTCCATCATGTTTATATTTTATTATATATTCTTTTTTTTTAGTTTTGCTTAAAAAAAAGTATGTCAGTAAATGTTTATTTTATTAAATCAAAAAGATAAAAAAGCGGATTTGAAATGGCCATACAAAAGAAGATGATACCATTACCACAATATTTTGTGTTCTTTTTTTTTTAAGATACTAAAGTTGAGCAACAGAATTTAAGGAAATATTTAGCCAAGTAACTTAATGCCAAACGACAAAAAGTTACAAGAAAAAATTTTCAACTTAAAAACATGGCGAGTGACGGGCCAATTGAAAAATAAGTTTTTAATTTTGCTTCTAAATATGTTAGTTGCTACTTAATTTATCAAAAACCCAAAAATGAAAACATTCAGTTGCAATATTTTGGAAATCATATAAAAACCTACTAATCTCTATTTCTAAAAGGGTGTATTTTAAAATTTTGTTCGGGGGATAATTAAATATATTTATATTTATATTAATAAACATTCAAACATGTACATACATAACATAAATACAAATCTACTACTTCATATTGCACTTAATTTGCACAAAATTAACAGTTATATTTATATGTACATGTATGCATGTATATGTAGTTATATGTACATTAAACTGGTCCAGTATTCTTTTTTTCGAACTACATTTAAACGTACCTCATTTATGGATTCAACATTTATAACATCATCACCAAATAACACATATAAACACGTTATCTACAAAAATAACACTTTATTAAAATATTTTAAGTATAATGGTTTTTTCTCATTGGACTCTCTCTCTATATATCATTATTATAATGAGAAAAAAATATATATTTGTTCTGGGATTATCAACATAAATGGCTACGTAGTGTCCTATTCCGATCACAGTACGAAGTTGAAATAGATGGCAATATGTTATATATAATATATTCTTATATAATTTAAGATACGTTAAAATGTGCAGTACTCTTTGGTTGTTTGTCATACAGTATTGGGGCACCCTAATGCATATATATTTATATGTATGTATGTATGTATGTATGTATGTATGTATGTATGTATGTATGTATGTATGTATGTATGTATGTATGTATGTATGTATGTGTGCGAATACAAATATAATATTATACTGTATTTCCCAAGATTAACTAATGTTATTGCACTACTACTGCATTCCATAAAACAATAAAAATTAAAAGAAAATTGCAAAATTCTTATTGTTATAAGTTTTAACATATTCAATAGAAATTTTCACACCATACAATGCATGATGAACTTTTGAAAAGTTTGCAATGAATAATAACAGAATTAAATTCATTTAAGTCTTATAAAATTAAATAGTTTTCCTGACTTCTAGAAATGTACATACAAGTTGAGATTAACTTTAAAATGCATGTCTTCTTAAAGTCTTTTTTAGAAAAATAAGAAAAACTCTAACTTCAAAGAAAAAAATAATAATAATAAAAAAAATGTATATATTTAATCTATGTTTAATATATATAAACAATCAATTTTAAGCTTATCTTAAAAAAGACTTGATGTTGTTAAATATATACATACATATAATTAATTTCTTGGTACTTAAATACATAGTTTTAAATCAATTTCGCCAATTCCTTTCTTATTATATTTCTTTACTAATTTTGTTTAAATATCTTTCTACTTAATGTTATATTTGCTTAAATTTTATTGATATTTAATTAAAATTTTGTTTCTTTTTTTAGGTACATTTCATGAACAAAGTTGTTTCTCATTTTCAATCTCAAATAACTTTGAAGATAAAAATACTGGTAAGACAATTAAATTAACATTTACTTTTATATTTTTATTCGAGGGCATTACATAATTGATTTTAAGTATTTCCAAAGAAGTATCTAAATATTGTAATATTCTGAAAAAAAAAAAAAAAATAAAATAAAATAAATAAATAAAACACTTGAGGTTAGTTTCTGTACTAAATATCTTACAACTTTCTAAATTTTAAGTCAATTTAAGAAAATTTGGAAAACAAGAACTTTTTAATATATTAATATAAATTAGATACTTATAATATATCTGTTCGCGTGAATGACTTTTACCGAACGGCATCAATGTTATGGCGGTTTAAGATAAAAGTTTATAAAAAAAAATTGCCAAAATTCTATTTATAGTCCTAAATCAAAAATTATTGCATTTATGTACTCTATAAGGTTTGGGGTTTCCCGTGATATTTTGTTTCCCGGGAAACGGGAATGAAAAATTCGATTTCCCGGGAATTCCCGGGAATCCCGGGAAACTTAAAATATAAGAAAAAAGCAATGATTTTTTATAAAGAATGTTATTTTTTCTATTCAATACTATACAACGTTATAAATCACACTTATGATTAATTAACAGAAAATAAAATAATATTAAGTGCCTATGGTAAGCAAAGGTTCCAAAGATTTAATTCTTTAATTCACTTTTCAAAATCAAATTAAATTTATTATTTCAGTAATTTCTTTGAAGCATTCATAACAATTCAATTCATAGATTTAAATTCCTTGACTTCGCAATAATTGCTTAAAGAATGCACTATCAATTATACAATTTAAGCTTAAAAAATATTTTGAATCATTACAATTTTCTTCTATTTAAATCTTTTACGAATTAAAGAAAAAATATTTAAAAAATATAAATAAGGACTGCGCACGAAAAAGTCCCTGCATGCAAATCTGCCTAAAGAAACTAAACCAGTGGGCGAATTTTTTTAAAGTGATATTTTTATTAATGACTGTTATGTTCAAATTCTAAACATAAAAGAATAAATAATTTTCTGTTGGTTTTTAAGGAAATATTTGATATTTCCAGAATTCTTCCAATTAAAGGTTTTATTGTGTTTCGGTCACTTTTTTGCTCGAAAAAATCCACTTATTTTTAAACTCCGTTTCATTTTATGTTGAGCTTTTAATGTCCTTTAACTTATTTTTTACTAGAGTCCAATATGTTTCAATTGCACGGAGTTTCGGACAATTTGATGGATTAGCCTCTATCGGTACAAACTCTTACAATTTCTTTGTTACAACTCCATTATTTTGTTATTGTAATGGGAAGAAGCGGGAAGAGAGCAGAAAACAGGGGATATACTGAATTCTATTAGGAAAGGGAGACATGTTTTCCAAAAGCACTCATTCACGTATATTTCTGTGTTAATGCAACTATTTTTTAAGAATGAAGTGCTTCATTCCTGCGTATGCATATGACTTCCCAAATCAAAAACATTCTTTGAAAGTTTGAATTATTTGATACACGAAATTTTTCTGCTTTAATTCCTCAAGCATCTGCGACATAAAATTCCTGGCTAGGAAGTTGAAAAAAGTCTACAATTGTTTCATCGTCTACTATACAGAAACAAAATTTCTGAAAAAATTCGTCCGAAGAACTTTCATTTTATTTTTTACCTCCAAATTCTTGCTTACCTTTCTATTAGGATTTTTTTCTTACACTATAAGTCTTCAGGCTAGACTTCCTTTAAAATTTTCTGATAAAGATTCAAAGTAATTAACTTTTTCTGACACTTTTCTTCCAGAGATGAGGTGAATTTCTCTCAAAACCCTTTCTATTTTGCTTGAGTCCTACAGCCTGGAGATACTATTTGTCTTCCATTACCAGGTTACCATTCAGTGATGATGACTTCTTTGTTTAATATTATGAGCCAAGAAACTGTATTTTGCGGCGCAACAGCCTTCCTTGCAATTATTTTATATGACTAATGCAAGATTTCATGAAAAATTTTAATTAAGTGTTTATGTGTTTTTTGATAAACTTCCATTTTAAGAAAAACCAGTTTTGCTATTACCATGAAACTTAGCACATGACAAGTGAGCATAATGGCAAATACAAACTAGTTAACAGAATTATTAATTTTTCACCACATCAAAATTTGTAAGCCCAAGAGCATGCACGGATTTTTTCGTGCGCAGTCCTTATTTCCATTAAATTTGCAGAAGATTTGATTTAACAAAAATTCAATGATTTATTTATAAAATGATTCAGTAGAACTATGATTTTGAGAATAGCGTTATGGAATAAAATACTAGTATTTCTAATATTTAATCAAAAACTGTTTATTTCAGATTTTTAACTTAAATAGATTTTCATGCTAAAAAAGGTAAATCCTCACCTGTGGCATAAATTTCAGTATAAATAGTTTTTCTTATCGTTTTAATTTGTTCTAAAACACAAATCTAAAAATTTTTAAAGTTGATTCTCAACAATATTTTGTGGTCTATTGATGTAGTTTTCGGAAATCTGATAAAAATTAGTTATCATTTAACATTTGAAAGATATTGTTAATCATTTCAAAACGAATATTTTTTAAAAATAAAATACATTCGTAGTTTAATATATTTACACGTTTTAAAATTTTTCAAAAGTAGTTACAATTCTACTTTTCCAAAATTTTAAAACGTGTATTTTAAATTTAAATTTTGAAAAAGTAGCGGTATGTATTCCTGATGTTAAAAGAAAAGTTGTTGTCGATTTTTCATTTGAAAATTTTTAAATAATTCAAAATTAATAATTTATGTTTATAATTACTAAATATATTCCAAAATCGTGCCTTTAAGATGGTATAAAATCATGTGATACAAACTGGACTTTAATATGTCTAAAAAATCTAAAGATATTGGCAAAAAAAATAAAAATATATGAAAAAATGGTACATCATCATTAAAATGTTTAAAAGATTATAGCAATATGTAGTTAAAAACTCGTGTACATGAAATGTGAATTGACAAAATAAATCGTTTTTTTCCTAATGAAAAGTCGTCAAATATTAATTTTCATCAGCGCACTGATTAAAATGTTTTTGAATAATATAAAATATCACTTTTATCGAATTTCATGTATGTATATTTTGTATTAACATCAAAAATTGCTTTAGTAAGTAATGTGTTTATAACATAAACTTTATATTAATGTAAACTTTTCACTGTAGCGATAATAACATTAACTCTTTTTGCTATAGGATTATAAATCTACGTGAATATTAAATTTCCCGTTTTCCCGGGAATTCCCGATGAAAAATTCCCGGGCGGGAAATCCCGGGAATTCCCGGACCCCAAACCCTAGTACTCTACAATGCTGTATCTAAAATACAAATTAACAATATCGCGATATGTTAAGTATGCGTGGATATATTAGCGATTTAATAATTATTAAAATTTCTTATAAAATTTGCAAAATTCAGTTTTTAGTGATGTAGTCTTGTTCATATTCATTTATTTATTGCAAAATTCATAATTTTTTTTAATAAGTCATAAGACAATGACATTTATATACATTTTTTAATAACACTTAGTCAAATCTCTAAAGTTGCATTAAATGAAAAATCGTACTTTTTTCGAACGCCATATTGATTTCGATATATGGTATTAAAGCAGCTACATATATATGTATCTTGGATGTGCCTCGACGACTAATGTTAAACTAAAAATCATGTAAACCGTTGTTGAATATTTTCAGTGAAATCATATTTTCTGCATAAGTAAAACTTAACACAAGAACTTATTTCAGATTAAAATTGACTTATAACGCCAAAATTTGCTACAACAAAATATGCAAAATATCTGATTTTTTAAAAATAACTATATAAGTTTATCAAATTAATATTTTAAAATACCACAATGATTTTAAAATGTAATTTGGAAACCTTCTTTGATAACGCGATACTATAGCTTCACTGAAATAATGTCTCGTGAAAAAGGCACCTCTTGGAGCCATTTACATTTTTTCTTTCCAAGTTTGGACAGCATTTCTGTTGAGGGCACATTAACGAGATAGATGTCAAATGATGTATAATTTCGAGAGCTATTTAGCTCCAATTTGAATTTTGATATCTTCAATATGAATTTGTATTTTGTAGCTTCGATCTTTTCATTTAAGTTACATTCGACACTTCATATTGCTTGTAAGGGTAGGTATTAATGATTAATTTCAGAAAATTCAACAGTTACAATTTGTGCAAGTAATTGAAATTCGAAAATTTTCATTTACAATTCCAGTAACAGTAATTGATTTTTTTCAATTATATGACTGAAGATCTTTAAAAATAAGAAGAATTACTTCAAATAAAAAGATTTTATTATAATTATGAATTCAAATTATATTTAATTGTATGTAAACATTTAAAATTAACACTTCCAAATTTGCACTTACATACTACATTAATACATTATTTACTGTCATAGTCTAAGAAATTTTAGATATTTGTTATCTGGACCACATTACCACATTATAGCTTTAAAAATGTAATATTAATTAAAGGAGTATAAGTAAATTTTTTCAAATTTAACAAAAAATAAATAATATTCAACTTATTTTATATTCGAATTATTTTTTAACCTTGTCAAGATTTATGTATGTTGCAAATTCAAGACTTTAAAATTTATAGTTTGAAGCATTAAATAGAAAATGAAGTGCAACATATATACATATTGGTATTTTTAAATACTTTTATAAAACAAAACATGCAAATGTTAAAAGCCGTATCACACAAACGCACACACACAACTATGTCTATATTATCATATAACATGCATGAGCTGTTAATAAAAAAATAAAAAATAAAAACAAATCGTAAATAAGAATAAAATTATAGCCACTGCATTATAATCAGAGTGTTATAATTTGTTTTTCAATAGTGTTTGTGTTTTACATACATACATACATACATACTGAATGAACATAGCTGTTGTTGATCGTGATTATGACATTGTTACAAATGTTGATGTTGCTGCTGTTGCTGGTGGTGATGATAATAGTAATGATGTTTGTTAATGTACAAATTTACAAATCTTCTTTTGTATAAAATGCAGTCAAGTTTCTATTTGGCCGTTGCTCTAAATTTTTGCTATGAATTTACCTTAAATTGTAATTTCATTGCTGCTGTTGTTATAATAAAATCTAAACCAAAAAAGAAAAAACAATACAACTAAAAAGTCTTTAATTGTATAGTTTTGCAGAGTAATCTTGGCATTTTAATTAATTATCGAATTAAAAACAACTACAAAGACAATAAGTATGAAAAATATCTTTACAAAAAATAAAAACAATAGCACTTCTCTGTAATTTTAACAATTACTGCAATAAAATAAAAAAAAAATATAAAAATGGTGGCATTAACAATTTTATTTTAGCATAAAGTACAAATATAAATTTTTGCTTTTGTTTATCATCTAAAGTAGATTTCTTATTTATTATTGCGCTAAACTATATATATACAATAAAATCAGAATAAAAAAACAAAATCTATGAGAAGATAAAAATGAATGTCTTTACACAATATAATCCAAACTTTTTCCTTTCCAATTTTGAAAAGAAATATGAATAAGCAAATGTAATTAAATAAATGTTTATAAAATTTTTATATAATCAAAAGGGGCTATCTTCAAACCCCCAATTATTCAGGAGAGTATAAAACAGTTTCGGCAGATAACTCTGTTTTTCTTAATATATTGATAAATTTTTCAGATAAGGGCTATCTTGTGTTTATCAAAAAGTTAAGGTGCAACAGATGAAATTTTTGATAATAAATTCGAGAAAGGAACTAGAGCTAATGATGTCGTTATCTTTATGCCCTTAACATTTTGACAATATGTGTATATATGACATAAATTTTTATACGGTTAAACCGAATTAAATTGTTTTTAAATTTTAGTTTTAAATTAATATCTAGCTTTTCATAATATATTTTCTCTAAACTTTAACTCTTCTTAATAAAAAAATGTATTTTTATAAAGAGTAATTATTTATTTAGCATATGTCTTAGTAACATACATATATCAGTATGTATGAGTATGTGTACATATGTACTTAGTATGAATTGTTAATCAAATGTAGAAATTTATACTCGCCTTTAAATGCAAATCAATATATGTATGTTAAAACTGTCTTGCAAAAGTAAGTACTTTGGTTTTTCTGAAAATACTGACATTTTCGTAATTTAAAGTGAAATCCATTAAATACACTCACACAGTTACAAAAGTAAAAAAAAATATATATATATATATATTTAACTCTATAATAAGAAATTAAAATTTATGAGAGCATCATCCGACTTTGTGAAAATACACAATATGAATGGATAATGGTGGGGAAAACGCCAACAAACTAAAAGAAAAGTTATTTACTTTTAAGTATTCTGACTGACAGACGGAAAGACAGTCAGACACTAAAACAAACTGTTGGACAGCCTGAGAGAAATATAATATGCATTAAAGCGAAAGTATTATTTATTTTCTTTAAACAAAAGAAAGAAAAAATTAAAAAAAAAAAAAACATAAACAAAATTAAGGTGAAAAGAATTTTAAACTTGAGGGTAGAATGTAAATCAAAAAGAAGGTGGTGCTTATTAAACAATTCATTAAAAGAAAACAATAACAGAAACCCAATAAAAACAAAACAAAAGACCATTAAAGAAAAGAAGAGAAGGTGGTCTATATGATGCCCTAAAAATGTAATGATAAATTATGAGATAAGTTACAATATAATAAATCACAAATGTTTCAAATAATAATTATAATATATTTTGTATTAAAAGAAAACTCTTCAAACCATAAAAAAAAAAAATATTTTACAGATAATATGAATATAACTATTGTACGCACATACATATATACTTATTGACCAAAATTCAACTAATCAAATTCATTTAATCTGTATTATTATTAAAAGTTTTTTATAGTTTAATAAATAAGCGTAATAGCGAAAAATTTTAAACTATATTTGTTTATTTTAGGAAAATAACTACATATTTTCTAATACATATACTAATCTATACGTTAGAGTGTCCCGAGAAAGGTTTTTTTTTAGATTTCGATGTAAGAAGACCCCTCAAACGATGCGTAAAAATGTTCTCTACCAGCGACTGAAAAATCATGGGTCCCATACATTTTGGTAAAAAAACTTTCGATTTTTTAATCAAAATTAGTATCAAAAAATTCGTAATTTTAAGCTGGTTATGGAAAAAATATTTTAAGAATTTGTCCCATGGGATTTTGTTTCGCTAGAAGACTTTTTAGAGCATGTTGATAAACAATTTTTTTTTAATTATCTATTAACAACAGTACTTACTATGGATCAAAATCTTTGCAAACAATTTTTAAAATATTTTTTTCATAAAATTATGAAAACTTAATACTTTTTTTTTGTCGAAATATTCTAGACCTGTGACTCAATCGCTGGGAGGGAATTGAAGATCAATTACAAAAAAAATTTTAATATTTTTCCCATATTAAGCTAATTTTCACGTATCGTTTGAAGGGTCTTCCTACAAATTTTTTATTTACGGGACACTCTACTGCACGTCCTTATTTACACTAAGTATTAAAATGATGGAAACATTTTTTTCTTATATGTTAATTATTACTATTGTAGTTCTGGACATAGAAATCATATTACGTCATTGTAATCCGATTATAAGTTGCAGAAAGTAAAATATAAAATTCGGAGATACCGGGAATTTTGGTAGAATAATATAAATGAAGCTAAGCGAGATAAAACTATATATTAAATATACTGCATTGTGGTGAGGAGTAAGAACTTGAAAAAAGTATTCCAAAAATTTAACACTATATAATGTTATAAGACATCGCTTTTGAAGAATTGATCTTTGAAATTTTCTTCCAAAGACCGTAAGTATTGACAAATTTTAATTTCAGTACTCCAAATGTGAACTATTTGCACATTATTTAATATTTTTTATGTCGATGAAGAAGTTAAAATATTCGATATTTATATTACCAATAATTTTCGCTAAATTGTCAGTAGTAGATTTGCACTTCATAAAAATGTTCGTATGATGGTATATTTCTCTTATTTCCTGTGTTTTAGAAGATACTGCAGTATCAATTTATGGAATTTAAAATGTTTATTTTAAAATGACGTTATATAGTTTTCCTCTACTTAAAAATCTCTTGAAATTGTAACTTTTATGTACAAATTTCCCAGGATATTTAAAAAATATTTCGCAGGAATTTCTGGGAATTTTTCTCGATTAAATAATAAAATTAAAAATAAAATGTCTACAGCTGAATATCGTTTAAACCATAAGAGATCATGTATTATAGTAATCATGTTGGTCTTTTCTTTTCCATTCTCTTATCTTGCTTAGTATAATTCAAAAATGTTTTCGCACTCGTAGTGGTTAACTTTGGCCTATTGTAGCATCGTCTGTACTTCAATTTCATATTAATAATTACAGATAACAATATTGTGAAAGTCTAACCTCTCCTCTATCGTTTTCCCATGTCTCATTTAGATCAGTACAGCAGATTAGAAGATTCATAACAATTACTATATTTTACTATTTTGTATTTCTTGGATAATTAATTCATCTTAAGCCGTAGGGAAGTGATTTTTAAGTGTTGGATTTATGCGGGAGTTATTTTCAATCCTGAATACAGTTTAACAAAATCAATTTATATAATTTCTATTACATTAATTGTGCTGAATTTTATAATAATACTTATGAGAAGTCTGCCTTAGACCCTTAATGTATTTACATATGTATATCCAAGTTTGTGGTTGAATTTGTTTACTTAATCCAAAGTCAAATATAAAAAAATGTGCCTAGAGTTATAAATCATTTATCATTTTAAAAATATTAAATAATTAAAATTTACCCGATAACTAAGTATAAAGCAATTAACAAAATTAATTTTATAGTAAATGCTAGTGTTTATAAAAAACAGACTTTTTAAAAAAACGGTTTGACGGTTAACCGAAAATTGGGCAAAATTAAAAAACCGGTTTTTCGGTTAACCGTCTACTTAAAAACCGGTTAAACCGGTTAACCGAAATTTTAATAATTGCTCTAATTTGAAGCTTAATAAAAATATTTTTGGTTAAAAAAGTTTTTTTTTGTTATTGGTTTAACGATGCATTAAATAATAAACATTGTTCTTTATAGATAGCTACTGATTTACATCGAAAGTTTATAATGCTTTTTTTCAGGCTTTAGTTTTATAAAAAAAAAATTATTTTGGCATCTTTTAGGACGGCTTTTGAAGCTTTATAATGATTTAAAATTACTCTATAAAGTATTCATAATTTTTTTCAGACATAGGATTTAATATTATGATTTATATTCACCGCTTTTGAAATGTTTCTTTTAAAGAAATGTTTATATAATTTTAATAAAAAATGTAATTAATAAAACTATCTTTGGAATAATAAATAATATTTTTTCTGCTAAAAAGAGATTTGTTTTTGATTTTTAGAAGAATTATTAATAATTTATAAGTATATTTTCTGTACTTATTTATTTCTACTTTTAAAGTTTTTTTTTTCCCCTATTATCTTATATAAAATCTAATTTTTCTCTTAAGCTATACATTAGTAGGTGTAATGTTATTTTCTTCTTTTGGAAAATTTCATTCGCATGGAATTAAAGTTTTTTGTAAATGGAATGCTTAATTATCTATCTGATTTTATTATACATACAGTTTTAAAATATATTAAACTTCCAACAAGTAAATATATCACCTGACTACTTGTTAACACAAACAGCAAGCATTTTTAGTTGTTTTAAAAAAATTTTCTTATATTTTAAATTCAGAAAAATGTTATAAAATGAGGAAATTTATTGATATTTTTAGCAAGTTTTTAAAACCGGTTAATTGACACAAAAAAACCGGATAAACCGGTTAACCGAAATTGAATAATACAAATTAACCGGTTCGCAAATAACCGAAATTTTAAGAAAAAAACGGTTTTTCGGTTAACCGGTTAACCGGTTTATAAACACTAGTAAATGCGTACATTAAATTTGTGTATAGTATAATACCATTTGTCCGTATTATCTTAACATTAAAATTGTTTGATATTTAACTGTCGATTAGTGACATCATGAAAAGTTAGAAAATTAACTAACAAACTTTACTCCCATTAATGTCTTGTACTTTGCTATGGTCTTATGAATGACATGAAATGAAATAAATATCAATTGTATTAAAGTACAAAATTTACGCTACATTAGATTAAAAGTTTAAGGTCGCATTCACACAAGTTACTACACGCAACAAAATTTACTTATGTATATTAGTATTGTCATAAAATAATCAGACACTTATATACAGGATGTAGTTGATTATGTGAAAAAAGTTTTTACAATGAGGTTAACAAAAATTCGATGTCTTTAACAAAGACGTGTCTTCTTGTAGAGGAAATCTGGGTTCCTTAGTAAACATACATACATACATACATACATACATACATACATACATACATACATACATACATACATACATACATACATACATACATACATACATACATACATACATACATACATACATACATACATACATACATACATATGTATATAGAAATAAAAATTATATAAAATTTTGCAAGGATCGCCTATATAACATCCCATATACATATATACATATTTGATTTTGTGATTAAATTTGCAACAACTAAAATTTATATTGCTACAAATCGCATTAATAAATTTTAAGAACATGTTTTTGTAGCTCATAAATTTCACATAAATGACAGTATTAGAATAAAATTTCTTCCAAATAGTTTTGTCGTATTACGCATAAAGAAAAATAACTTCAAATTTAAATTTATAGACTTACATCTGTGGCAAAAAGGAAATAATTCGTTTTTAATACTTTTCAGGAGACCATTTTTAAGTTTTAAAATTAAAGGTCATAGGTATACAATTTTGAATTACGTGTAAATATATCCGCAATTCGTAGGCAAATTATTTGGTATGTTTTTGAAACCGATATGATTATCGAAAAATATAGCAAATATGGTGTTGTTTTTCCCTTTATAAAATTTATATTTTGTTCAAACTACATAATATTTTTATGAATTTTTAAAAAACGATTTTCATTTCTCCCAATAGGGATTATGTGGAAAGCTTCGATCAAAAATTTATATTTCAATAAAAATATTTTGTCTAAGTGATACTTTTATCAGATATATTGAAATTACTCTAACAAATGTTTTAATATTACTTAAAAATTTCGGTTTCATGAAAAATGCTTTTTTTATTTTATAAATCCGAATCTATCCAAAACTTTATACGAAACATTTTTTTAACATGGAATATGAACAAAAGTATATAGATAACAGAACAGAAAAAAATTTCGTATATGTTAAAAATTGTTTAATAAATTACTTTTCTCCGAGATTTTTTATACAAAATATAATAATTATGCTAGATATTATAAAATTGTACACATGATGAAAATGTTAGTTTACTATGCAGATTTCATTTTGGAATTTAAATAAAAATAGTTATACATTTAAATATTAGCGATAAATATCTATAAATCGTAATTTTTCAAGAAAAGTCTTTAAAAATGTCGATTGAAAATATGCATAATTACAAATAACAGTCTACAAAAAATTCTCAAATTCTTTTTTATTTCTACTCCTATTTAAGTCTTCTGTTTATTTTAACAGAGCTTCCATACGAAAATAAAAGTTATCTACTGTTGTTTAATTGTGAATCATATAATCGTTACTGCAAACAACAAACGACAATCGATATGTCGATGGCATATTTATCGATTGCCGAATGGCTAAAAGTAACTGAATTGCACTACTGAAAGCTTCATTAAAGACCTATTTTCAATTTTAATCCGCTTGTATTAGTTCCGGTTATAAAAAGGAATAACATGTAATTTTGGAAAGCTTTAAACATTTTAAAATATTGACATCTCATTTTATTGTAAACAAAATATTATTAAAACTTTAGATAGAAATACATATTCTATCTAAAGTCTAATATATTTACATCAATTTTGAAATAGAAAAGAATTTTAATATAGTCTAAAAGCTACGTTCTTCCGCTTTCTTAATCAATTAAAAAATCTAAAATTTACCTTAAATTTAGGGAGCTACGAGATCTTTAGTAGAACAATTACCCTCAAAACAGTTTTTTCGAAATATCTCAAAATTTTAATGGTATTTCGAAAATTGATTTGTGATTTGTACTCAAGAAGATCGTTTTTCGATCAAAAATAAAAAATGTAATTTTGTAGCAAAGATCAAATGACAACAAAGTACTTAATTTGTTTATATATCAAAAAAATTTCTATGAAATTTTAAAATTTCAGAATTAAATAGTAAGAAATTAAAAAGTGATCAAGATCTATATAGCTTAACTATTCGTGTTTTCTAAAAAAAAGTAATGCATTCTAATGAAAAATGTATATTAATAGATTTATAATTGTGTATTTTTATTTGTTATTAAAAAAAAATGAAATAATGTAGTAAAATGTCGAGTTTTTCTCGACATAGTAATAATTAAAATTTTATAGTTAAAAAATTATTATAATTTTTTCAATGACGTTAAAAAATAATCTCACGTCAAAATTTGTCCCTTTCATTTAATATTGCCATATAATAGCAATTATAAAGTACTAAACTAAACAATTCTTTAAAATTTCAAAGTCCTTTAAAACGAAAAACAAACATCGAAGGTAAAATTAATAACACAATTATGAATTGAGTCTATATCATCAGATGTTCTTGTGAGAGAAACATTTTTTATTCTTATTTTTATTTAACGTATGCTATAAATAATTTATAAATATTTTTAATTATCCAAAAACTTTGGCCACAACCTGTTTAAACCAAAGCTTATTGTGTAGATACTTACATATATTATGATTTTGTACGCATCGTTACTTTTTCATTGTACAAACTCGTGTTCATATACATACATATATAGTTTAAATGTACAAAATGTTGTACCTAAATATTTTATAAATTAATGTATGTATGTATGTGTATGTATCTTAGTTTAAGATCATTAAAATTGTATGTGGTATCATTTTAATTAGTATAAGTAGTCATTAGTTGTCACCAGTGTTGCCAGTTTAGCCTTTTTAAGGCTAAATCTAGCTTTTTTATTTTGCTTTTAGCCTCAAAATTTTCGTTTTAGCCTTTTCTGACCTTTTTTAATGTCTAATTTAGCTTCTTTTTTTCTAAAGTCCTGGCAACACTGGTTGTCACTGATGGTAATGATAATGATGATGACAATAAAGATTATAAAAAAGATTATTGGTGATAATTGTAATGGTGAGGAGGCTGATTTGATTTGTTTTGATAGTTTATTGTCATTACAACAAAACAAAATCAGATAGTGAATAAAACCAAAATATAATAATTATTCATTTACACTATGTATGTGTATTGACTACAGATATCTATAATCTAGGGATGCTATATTAATATTTTTGTATTTTTAATACAGCTCAACTAAGTAGTAGGGTAACCAAATTATTCGATTTTTCATTGTTCGAATAAAACGAATAATTCGAATAAGCCATTTTGATTTATTCGAATTATTCTATCACGCATTTAAAATTATTCGAATTTTTCGAATAAATCAAAATATAAAATGAAAATTTTAAATTTTGATAAGTTTTCAAATATTTTATTGTAAGAGGAAAACAAAAACAACTTAAATATATACACAAAAAAAGTCTAAATAACAAATGTTAGAAGCGATTCCTTGTATTTCTAATTGTGCGAAATTAAAATGTTTAAAGGATTTGTTTATAGAATTATAACTTCTTGCTGTAACATTTATGTATTTATAAAAAAAGTTATCTGACCACTCATCTACTGTTATTGAAAGGCGACCTTTATTTTCAATAATTTGTCGAATTTCCGTAATAATACCACTTTTCTTTTCAGAATAAAAATTGTCAATATAATTCCATATTGTGATTTCACTTGATGGCATTCTTAAATTTCTAGAATTTAAAAATTCCATTACAACTTCTAATTTCTTAAAAGCTTATACTGACATATTATCTTCTGCTACACTTCTGCATATAATTTCTTCAAGGGAATGTAGAGTTTGGTTTTTAATAAATTGCAACATTGGACCGATTGAAGCTGTTGATGTTGTTGGTAGTTCTTCTTCATGATAATTTATTTTAATATTGTGAGACGTACGGATATGATAATTATCGCCCTTGATAAAGTATTTCCATACAAAGCTCATTGTAAAAATATATATTTTATATACACAGATGTTTTTAATTATATATACAACTTACATTTTTTAAAATGTTGTTGATCTATAAATTTGAACGTTTTATTTTTTTAATCAATCACCAAAAACCTTTCGTTTATTTTCAAAGAAATTGTTGAAAAAATTATTACTTACACTTATTTTTATTATTCTTCTATAATTCAATATGGTCTGATATAGGTGAAAAAGCTACTGGAGACAAGAAGTCCCTGTTACAGCTTTTAGTTGAGTTTGTGTAATAAAATTTGTTATATTTATACAAATTGTTAAATAATAAGCTAAAAGAAGTATAATAATAAAAAATAAAATTATTCGTTTTATTCGAATATTCGACAGAGAATTATTCGAATTATTCGTTATTCGAAAGAGTCGAATTTTTTTATTCTTCGAACAATTATTCGTAAAAATTATTCGAAATAACATTAATCGAATGGATACCCTACTAAGTAGTGATATGGAAATTGTATTAAAAAGTTGAAAGCAATAATTCAACAGTTATATCTCGTATTACTTATATTGCAATTTTCTTTGACCTCAAAAGTAATGACCAATATTTTATTATTGTTGTTGTTATTGTTTTCCTTTCATTTTAAGTATAACTTACCACATTTTGCTTTAAATTTTATTTTATTCCATTATATTTTGTCTTTTTACAAGTTGTGAAAGTGAAATAAATCCCAGCATAATAATGATTTAAACAAACACAAAAAATAAAAACTGTAATAATACAATAATAAAATTATAAACCCCTCCAATACACTCGTAATTCATGCCTGAAAATCGGTTAAAGTGTCAGTAGGTTCTTCTTTGGTAAAACGAAAGAAAAAAGAAGCATTAAAATACAATCAAACAACGTGCTCTCATATACATATATACAATGTATATATATGTATGTATATTATACATACTTATGTTTATAAATTATAAAATCGTCATAATAAATAATCATTCGATAAGATGTCATATACTTACCGTATACATACATATGTAAGTTCTGAAAAACAGACAATCATATACCTCAAGCCAGAAATCAATTAAATGTTGATCGTTCAAATGAACGGTAATAAAAAATGAACCAGAAAACATACGATACATGGAATTTTAAAAAGAACATAATTTCACACATAAAGTATCACTGAGTAACGATGACAACGCAATTTTTAGCATTATTTCGTTGGAATTTTTGAATCAATTTTTTTTTATGTTCAGAGATATAAAAGAATTAAATTTAAAATATATTCTACAATTTTTAGAATAAAATTGAAATATTTATTAGTTTTATCATATAGTCGGTCAAGACCCTACGCCTTTATGTATGAGCATAAAAATTCTGGAAGGGGACTTATATTAGACCTGTAGCCAATTGTAGGCCAACACTTTGACAAAATATAAAATAAAATATACAAACATAAAATAATACGTTGATACTAACATCTAGATGATTTAATGCACTTTAGGGATTATTTATAAATGAACTGAAACTGTTAGTAACTAAAAATAATAAATTTTATGAACTGCTATTTATATCATATGCCGAATCTTCTTGGACTGTATTGAAAAAAAAAATAATAAAAAAATAAAAAGATTCGATGAATACTTAATCCAAATTTATATTTTTACATTCCTAAATCCCTCGGGTGAACGTGTTTGTTTTTTTTACTAAATTATCAATAATAAAAAATTGTTTGTCTAACAGGGCGATTCGCGGAAGTGGGTTTATATGGGAGCTATAGTAAATTATATACCGAATCTCATTAAATTTCGCAATGTTGTTTTTACTTACATAAAACTTATTTGATTCGAATATTAACTTGATACTAACATTCGTATGGGATTTATGCACGTTAAAGTGATTTTTGGAAGAGTGGTTTATATGTTCCTATTAATAAGGCATTTTTCGGGGAGACATTTGTATGAGTGCTAGGTGAAATAATGGTTCGATCACAACCAATTTCGATAAGCTTTATCCTTGTAACATAAAAGTCTCACATGCAAAATTCCATTTAATTATTTTCAAAATTGCCAACTGTATTTTGAGCACAAGGCTTACATGGACAGCCAGCCAGACGGGCGGACGGACGGACATAATCAGATTGATTTAAAAAGTGATTCTGAGTCGATTTGTATATTGGATAACTTTTTCTATGCGTTACAAAAGTAAGCACAAACCACCTATGGTAGTGTAAGGTACAAAGACTATAAATATGACATATACTTAGTTCAATATAACATAACTAAAAATAATAACAACCTCACAATAAATCTAGAATAGTGTTATATTAATTAGAACTTTATGCATGTTTCTTAAAAAAGATTATAACATTTTCAAATTGAAAAAAGAATTATTTTTATATTTCAATTTATTAGGTTAACCTGCTGAAATATATTTGAAGATTTTGATCATAAGAGTAATATCGTGTATACAGTTAATAAAAAAATATATTTTTTTGGAGGATTTTTAAAAATGGTTCATATATGTAAATCAAGGCTATATTTGCAATTTTATTTATTTACTCATATAGTGGGGCCTCGATTATCCGTGATTCGACTAACCGGCAACGTCGTTTATCCGATGATTCACTCTATTATCCGGGATTCTAAGCATACTTTTTTCGTTTGCTTTTGAACAATCAAACACAATGTGAATAAAACGAAAAAGGCGAATTTGCTCGTTTGAATATGAAAAACTAGTTAACGAAAATATGAATTTGAAAAAGAAGAAACAAACAACATTACATGATTTTTTTTTTTTTAAATTACGTAAAATGAAATCCTTATGTATTATATACATAAGGATTTCTTATTGTTTTTTTACAAAATTATTTTTTTTCCTTATATTATTTAAACATTTATATTTAATCCTTGAATATTTGAATTATATAAAAAAAATGTTAAAAATACTACTGAAAATGTTTACTCAATTAAACGGGAAAATTGATTATCCAGAATGATTCCGGTTTCGACCATTACGGATAATCGAGGTTTCACTGTGCTTACATCTAGTATTATTAAACTAATTTTACTGATTTTTCATTACACAAGTATACGGTTTAATTATGTTTACTTTTTTCTTTTATCATAAAAAACATATGTGTATTTTTTGGACCCCCTTACGAAAAAAAAAAAAAAAAATATTCCAAAATATTATTCAAAGTCGATTTAACAATACATTTCCAAGCGAATAAATTAAAAATGTGAATTAAATAGATAAACATTTTAACATTCAGTAGATCAAAAGTCTTAAAGTTGAGCAGAGTTAAGATTTTCAGCATTTAGTTATAGCATACATTATGCAGAGGCTTAAAATTATCCTGCACTTTTTTTTTAACATACTTATTTGAAATATGCAGTTTTTTAAGACATAAATTAAATTTTTATAATATTTTGGAAATGGAATATGTACATAACTCAACATATTCATAATATATTTTAAAATTCTGTATTGGGAAAAAAGTATAACTTGAGATATTATTGAAATAAAATATAAATTTTATAAAGGAAAAAACAACACCATTACTTTCTTACTATATTTTTCGATAACCAATATACTACATAACAGTTTCAAACTTATATCAAATAATTTTCATACAAATTGTGTATATATTTACACGGAAGATAATTCAAAATGCTATACCTATGACCTTTAATTTCAATTTCAAATCTTGAAAGTAATAAAAGTTATAAAAACTTACATTTAAAAAAAAAAAAAAATAAATATTTTTCAAAGTTATCTATTTTGGTAATTATTATTATATTTTGCTTTAAATTTACTATATTACAATTATATTACATTTATTCAAACAGTCTGACGGTTTGACCTTCTATACTTAAAATTCAATCCACTGTGCAACGATAGAAATACTTTTTTCATACTTTTTGGGAGCCAATTTTTTAATTAAAAAATATATATGAAAATTCATATATAAAAAATTCAGCATATTTTTGTTTAATAAATTTACACAGTAGTATAGAGTATAACATAGTCGATCTTCATTGACTATAACTTTCTTGCTTACTCTTGTTTTTAGAATCAATGTTCTGCTTTTTATATTTTTTATTATCTTTTGTTATATGACATTAATCAGATTATTATCTATTGTTTTTTTGCACATATTTTTTGTAAAATCATCATTTTGAACACAACGAAAATAAAATATGCTTTAAGCATATTTAAACTTTCATTTTCGACGAAAAAAAAAAATAAAATAAAAATAAAAACAAGTAGCACACGATTCGCGTCAAAAACTAAAAACTATTTAACTTTTGATCATGACTGTTAGACATAAATGAAATTATAGATTTTTGTTTATGAGTGTTGTAGACCTTTTATAGATTTTTTTCATATTGTATTTCAGACAAGTAGATAATAGCGAGAAATTAGAAAAAAATATATGACGAGATTTTTTATTTTAATTTTTTCTTATAAATATTAACATAAATAAGATAAACGAATGCTGAGAGTGTTTAAGTCAATATTTTTATAATATATACTTTTGAAAACTTTTTAATTTGTTTTAAGGATGGATATTAAATTTTAAAAATTTAATCTTTTCTTTTGTCATTAGGTATAAGAATAATTTAATAATAACATTTGAGTTTATGTTGAGAAAGTAAAATTTTCAAACGTTTTTTCTCAAATAATTTTGATTTTGAATTCAAATCTCTGTCTATATTTGAAACAATTAAAAAAATTATAAAATCATCATATATTAAACATTTGTAATCGTGTTATCTTGGTTAATTATGGACAATTAATATATAAATGATTGAAATGTAGTTTATTAAAATGGATATTAGATGATTTTTATTTACTTTCGATCAAATAATATTATGATCGTGATTAATTATTAATAAACTTTTCTCCATTATAAATTTTAAATAAATTTTAGGACGCATTTAAAAACTATCTTATGTAGTTGTCTATACGAATGAGATATTTTTCAAAAAATGGCAACGATTTGTTAGTGCATATTTAGTCGAAAATGCATATTTTTCTTAATAATACATATAAATTTGCATTTGTTTTTTTAATATTTTATTTAACTTTTATTCTCATTTTGAAGTAAAAAGGGAATAATAGGTGTTTTTGCGATTTTTAACTTTCATTGTTAATCATAAATTCGCAATAATGTAATATATGATGATATATTACAAATATAATTGTTGAAGTTTTGGATCACAACATTAAGGGAATATTTTTAAAGCCCCTATAAAGGAAAATTGCCACTTCCTCTTCTATAGTAAGTATGTTGCATATATATGTTTATGTTGCATATACCAACAGAACATGTATAGTAATTAAAAATAACACCGCTTTACACATGCTATTAAACAGCCCTAGAGTAAAGAGGACCGGTTGAAAACTAGTCACGTGACAAGTTCTCAGGGCTATTGACCGGTCCCAGTTCCGGAACTTTATATGAGAGGAACCTGTCACTTTTACATGGGGTTGTTATTGGAGGTATCTAATTAACCCCTTTGGGACAGGTCATAGAATTGGTCCAAGAGGACAGGTTCAGTGTCGATTAATATAATAAAAATTGGATAATTGTTTACTTTTTAAACATTTTTTTATTCTTATTTTTATTAAATTATGTTTATTTTTATTTTATATATATATTTTTTTTTAATATCAATGGCGACACCCCGAATCGAACGTATGTTATGTTTTATAGACTTTATGTTTATGCTAACCACTCAGCCACTGATTGTTATTACACGCTAGTTGCTAATTGTGCACTTAACAAGTATGTTATAAATTGACTCTCAACTGTTAAATAGTGA
Organism: Protophormia terraenovae; assembly: GCA_951394005.1. NCBI lineage: Eukaryota > Metazoa > Arthropoda > Insecta > Diptera > Calliphoridae > Protophormia > Protophormia terraenovae. The sequence continues at coordinate 69,564,623 of OX596077.1, forward strand.
GTGTGTTTGTGTCAACTGGTTCTCAATTTGAACTTTGGTGACGAGTTGGTACTCAACTGGTACTGAGGGACCGGTCCATTACTGCAATTGCCACAAATTTCCCGCAATTAAGTACTTATGGAATACAAAGTAGGCAATTATTAATGACGCCTCATTACCAAGAAAGTACTTCAATAAGTAGTTACCATTACCGAAAACCAAAAGTGTAGACATAGACAATCGTTTACATTTTACAACTTAGTAAAAAAATATGTTTATTTACATAAATAAAAACCTATCTAAATGAAGGTCAAATTTAAATTAGTGCAAAGAATTAGAATTGATATTTTACAACTAATTATTATTTTAAGTGCCATTTAGAAAAGGATTTCAAGGAACCTGTCCCCCAAATGCTATTATTAATTCTTAGATAACTTTCAATTTTAATTCCATATACATAAGTAAATAAAATTATTTTTGTTAAATTTTTTGATTAAATGCTTTTTGATTTTAAAATTCAAAGTTAGATTTTAGTATGTTAAAAGAATTTACAATATTTTGCTAAATACAATTATATGTCAAGAATGACAATATAAAATAATTGTTAATTAAATAAAATCATCTCAATGTCTCTTTGTCTTTAACAAATACAAAATTTTCTAAATTATTGTAATCGTAGATACTTACTCATCGTACCTGGCGGAAATTAATTTATGTTGTATGTGTGTCTATAAATGATAATGTGTATACAAATTAAATATAAATGTCAATGACTTTCTAAATTAACTTTTTTTAATTGTCATGAACTTTTGTTAAATATATTTTGTATTGGATTTGATATTTGTTTTTGATATAAACGTATGTATGTGCATTATTATTCGTGCGTATATATACAAGTTTTAATATCTATGTATGTGTGTATCAAATTTCATTTATTTTATAGCAAGTAATTTATTTTAATGTCACATGCAAATTTTCTCAAAGTATCATTTGACTGTTAATTCAGATTTTCCAACAAATAAAAAACAACAAAAATTGACGGATTGAAAAATAAAACATTCATACCAACAACAGATTTGCAGCACAACAACAAAAAGCACTTCAAGCTTAAAATTTGAAAAAAATAAAACCAAATTAAAAATCACTAGAATGCAAAAAATGAAAAAAATAAAAACTTATGCATACACACCGACACAACAAAATCTCACACAGTGCATGTGTAAGTGTGTGGAGCACACACATACATATATTGTAAATTGAATCCATTAAAAATAATTGAACATACTATACGTGCGTATGTATACATACACCTGTACATCAAATACAAAAGCTCATGCAGATATAGACAGTAGCATACGGATACGTACATACATACATATACATATATATGTAGTACGTGCCACTGTAAAAAATACACAGTTTTGTGTGTTTGTTTGATTCGAATGAAGGTTTATGAATATTTTCCTTTTTTATTAAATTTCGTGTGAAAGTGAATTTCAATTATAAAATAATAGAAATTTAAGAAAGAAAAAAATTAAATGCCGAATAATAATAAAAAAATCAGTGAAAACTGTCATCGTGCCAAAATGTTGGAATAAAGAGATGATGAGTAGTTATTTTTTTAAATGCCATTTATAAAATTAATTTATTTCAATTTGCGATAAATGGTATTTTTTCATACACGAGTATTTATACTGTACAAATATCTTTTGTGCTTTATATTAATTGTCTTGATATATATTTTCTTCTTTTTGTTGATTTTTTCATACAAACGCTTTTTAATACTGAATAATATAATTAAAAAGATTTTATTCAATTTTAAAATAAAAATAATATAACAAAAGTTTATATACTATTTCTATGATTATCGAGAATTAAATACATATTTGGTACAATTTTTAATGTTAACATATTAGGGTATCCAATTATTTGGGTTTTCATATTATTCGGTTTATTCGACAAATAATTATTCAAGGTTAAATGCTGATCGGTTAATAACCGATTATTGGCAAATTATTCGATTAACCGAATAATCTTAGTTATACATGCAAACATACAAATTACTCTAATTATAGCATTTAAGCTTTTGAAGTAGTTACTTTGAAATATTATAGATCAAGTTCTTTCACATTTTATAAAATTTGATAGGCTTTTTAATCGATTTGTATGAAAAAATTGCATTTGTAGCAAATACTATAAAATATTCTCCTAATTCCGCTTTATTTTATGAATTTTTCACTTAAGTCTATTTTCCGTGTAAGAATGGTTTTTGTTAAAAGAGTCAAATTAATATATGTATTTTTTGCGTACATTTTAGAGAAATTTGTACAATCTATGTTTTAAGAATTTCTGTTATCAAAAGTTTAAATATTTATGAAGATATTATATTATTGCCATTCTATCCCAACAAAAAATAGCATCCAAAGAAGTCTGTAAGAATCTGAACTTATGATCCAGAAGTAGTATTCGTATATTTCCAATGAATTGAATTTGTTGATGCCTGTGTTTTGTCATGTACAGTTCATGATTTTATGCAAAATTGCAATGAACATCCAATTTTTTTAACGGTCAAAGAAATTAGTTTTAAGTTTTATTAAACCAACATATTTTTTTAATAAAACAAATATGCATAACATTATTATTTAGTTTTTTAGTAACAAGTATTTTGAGATATGGCTACCGAATATCAACATTCTATAGCGGAAAAAATCACTTAAATATTATTTTTATATTGGATGCTGTTTATATTATTTCTTAAGCACTAGAAAAAGTACCTAACTAAAATTTTTTTATTTATTTTTACTGGGATGTTACAGACCTCATAAAAAGATGTAGTGGACATAAATTTATCATCTAATTTAATATTTAACTCCAGAAAACTACATTTCGATTAACCGGTTATTCGACACAAATTATTCGTTTTGTTCGTTATTCGAAAATAGACAGTTTTAAATTATTCGGACAGTTAATCGACTAAAATTAACCGGATAACCGAATGACGGTTAATCGATTGGATACCCTATAACATATACATACATATATTAGTACATTTAGCATTGGATGTTCAGTGGGTGAGATTGTAAAAAATGTATAATATCCTCCGAAAGAAAAATAAAGTTTTACTCTATTGGAAAACTCCAGAAACTATTGCTTTCATTATTCTTAATTGGCATAGCTTAAGTCGAAAACTTAAATGTGGTCCATAAACCATGATTTTTATTTTTAACATCCACTAAATTTTAAAAATAACGATTAGTTTTTACATAGTGAGGGTCCATTAGCCTTTATTCTATATGCATACGTCTAGTATCAAAAAAAAAAAAAAAAAAAACAAAAAACATCTTGAAATTTAAGTTTTTGTTCCATGTCTAGAGACTGAAATTAAGACAATTTTGTTTTGCTGGTGTACTTGCCCGTAACACATATGTAGAGGTTTTAATACAAATTTAATGGGATACTACTTGTAATGAAGAACATACCAACCTTTCGCAAATGTTTATTATTTAAGTTTATTTTTGTTACTTTTTTTTCATTATTTTTGCATTTTAGGTTATATTACTATTTAGTTTTTAAAGCGTCACATAATTTATTTTTTAATGTTATAATTAAATTTTCAGTTACTTTCACCAAAATTCAGGATTGTAACAAATATTTCTGGACTATTTTCTTTTCTATTCATATTTTTTAGTAATTGTATTAGTATTTCGTTGTATTTAACTAATATTTAATAATGAGTAACGATTTCCAACCAATTTTTATAAAAAAGTGATATTGATATAAAAAAGCGATATTGAATCACATTCGGAATTGACATCTGTCCGTCTGGCTGGCTCTCCATGTAAACCTTGTTATCAAATTACAGGTCGAAATTTTGAAAATAATTCTCTGAATTTGGTACCAATAATATATTTTTTATTTTTTTTTTTAAGGACATGGTCATAATCGGTCCATTATTTTACCAAGACCCCAAACAAATGACCCACGCATAGGTTTAAACGATCTTAAATGCCCTAAATATACCATTATTTTAACGAAATTCAGCATGAATAGGTTTTATGTATAAATCATAATACCAAATTTCATAGAGATTAGTCCATTTTTGATCATAGCTTTCATATTAATTCATTTTTCAAAAATCACCATAGCGTGCACAAAACTTATTCCCAGCAAAAAAACGATCAAGAGCTTCCAAAAAAGAACATTTTCACCACTTCAAAAGTATAACAATGTGCATATTTTAAACTTTTTTGGAAGTTCTTAATAATTACTTCCAAAAAAGTGAAAATAAAGGAAATTTTAGCTGGAAAAAGGGTTAATAATTTCTAAAAAAAATTTCATAAACATACACAGAGAAAACAGATTCATTATGGCAACCGAATTTTTTGCCAAAGGATTTTGGTCAGTTGCACGTACTATATCAGAATCGACTGCAGTGATCGAATATATCGTTTCCTTATAGCAACTTATTGGAAACTACAAACGAAATATTCGTCAATATAACATATTATTTAGTACAGTATAGTAGCTACAACTATTTTACAAAGGCAATTCGGGGAGAACAACTAAAAGTAGTTTATTGCCAATGGAATCCTGCCGGTTCTATGCACTACATAGAATTCGATTGTAAATACTGAATTTATTGGTATTATGGTTTTTAAAATCTATGTTGGCGAAAAGAAATTATTATATATGAGTCAGAGCCATTAATTTAAAAAAAATTGCGCGATTTATTTTTAGCACTTATTTATAAAAAAAACTCATATATAATATTGAATAAATTAACTAAAATATGATTTTCTCAGTTTCCATTTGTGAAGAATAAGAATTATTATTATGGTTCTTGACATTTATCTTGTGAATATTGTCATTGTCCATTGAGAGCATGGTTTCCACTTTGTACAATTAAGACAAATGTTTATAATATTGCATTTAATGCAAATTAACTATTGCACTTTTCTGAGTTTGTTTAACATTAGTGCCATATCCAGATCTTGTTGCTACCATTGATAGTGCTATCACAGCTTAGGCTGATGCTGAGGATATGCTATAGCCACCTTTTTTAATTATTTTTTCTTGTTTAAAGATTTTTTGTTGAGAAGTAAAAATTTTAAAATATTTTCACAAATTTTATTACAATTAATTTATTTTTGAAATGTCAACATTTACACTACCGAAAATATCGATTGCAAGCATCGAATTTAGTTTTCTTCTATTATAACGGAATATTTATTTCCTTTTATAAATATAATGGTTGCATACTACAATTCATAGTTCTAAAATTCAGTTGTGTGGATCAAATTTGTTAAATGAATTTCATAAAGATTCGTATTGGTTTGGCTGAATAAATTTTCCTTTGTAATAATAATAACTTAATTACAATTAAAGTTAAAATGTTTTAAGCACGAAAAACTTGTTAGGTTTATACTTTTTTAATATACGTAATAAAATAGCGGTTATTTTTACACAAATTTTATTATTGTAACCATTTTCCAACTAATTTTTTTCCTGTGTGTAGTTTTAAAGGAAGAACTTCAAAAGAAATGAATAAGAAGCATAAAAGAAGAACATCCTACCAATGACAACCATGGATTAAAAAAATAACTTCTGCAGCTCTTTTGCACCAGTAAGTACTTCCTTCCAATGCCAACACAATGTTAAATTCATGACTTTTCCAGCTCCTTTTTTGCTGGGTTCTAATGTTAATATGAAGTTAATATTTGGCACGAAATATATTATCTATAATTGTAAAATTCATGGAATAAAATAAGAAAATGCAAAAATTCTAAAAAAAAAGGCCGAAAATCCCAAAAATTATTTTTTTTACATTTTTGCCCATAAAATCCACATTTCCCGATATCCCGGAGATTTTGATATTTAAAAAGATACGAGCGTAACCCGGTGCGCTTCGCTACCCCCTAATAGGGAATATAAAACAATTGCTACTGTTTAGGGGTTTTAAAAAGTGGGCGTAAAATATGGGCGTGAACCCAGTTCTTACATAGCCTTAAACGACCACCGTTACTGGTGCTATCTGTGTGTTAAATTTCTTAAAAATCGGTACAGGCGTTTGAGAGTTATAAAAAGTGGGCGTGGCATACAACCCAGTTCATACATAGCCTATAATGTCCAGCGGTAATGGTACTATCTGTGTGTCAAATTTGGTGAACATAGGTGTAACAGTTTAAGAGTTTTAAAAAGTGGGCGTAAAATGTGGGCGTGGCATCCAACCAAGTTTATACATAGCCTATAATGACCACCGGAAATGATACTATCTGTGTGTCAAACTTCGTTAAAATCGGTACAACCATTTAAGAGTTATAAAAAGTGGGCGTAAAATGTGGGCGTGGCATCCAACACAGTTCATACATAGCCTATAATGATCAGTGGCCCTGATACTATCTGTGTGTCAAATTTCGTGAAAATCGGTGCAACCGTTTGGAAGTTATAAAAAGTGAGCGTAAAATAAGGGCGTGTCATCCAATCGAAATCTTACATAGCCTATAATGATCAGCGGCACTGATACTATCTGTGTGTCAAATTTCGTGAAAATCGGTGCAGCCGTTTGGGAGTTATAAAAAGTGGGCGTAAAATGTGGGCGTGGCATCCAACACAGTTCATACATAGCCTATAATGATCAGCGGCACTGATACTATCTGTGTGTCAAATTTCGTGAAAATCGGTGCAGCCGTTTGGGAGTTTTAAAAAGTGGGCGTAAAATGTGGGCGTGGCATCCAACCCGGTTCATACATAGCCTATAATGATCAGCGGCACTGATACTATCTGTGTGTCAAATTTCGTGAAAATCGGTGCAGCCGTTTGGGAGTTATAAAAAGTGGGCGTAAAATGTGGGCGTGGCATCCAACCCGGTTCATACATAGCCTATAATGATCAGCGGCACTGATACTATCTGTGTGTCAAATTTCGTGAAAATCGGTGCAGCCGTTTGGGAGTTATAAAAAGTGGGCGTAAAATGTGGGCGTGGCATCCAACCCAGTTCATACATAGCCTATAATGACCAGCGGTACTGGTACTATCTGTGTGTACAATTTCGTGAAAATCGGTGCAGCCGTTTGGGAGTTATAAAAAGTGGGCGTAAAATGTGGGCGTGGCATCCAATCGAGATCTTACATAGCCTATAACCACCTCCGGCACTGGTATTATCTGTGTGTCAAATTTCGTGAAAATCGGTTCAGCCGTTTATACGTGATTGACGCACAAACAAACAAACAAACAAACAAACTTACACCTCATTTTTATACCCTTCACCAAAGGTGTAAAGGGTATATATAAGTTTGTCATTCCGTTTGTAATTCCCACAATTTTCGTCGGAGAGCAAAAAAGTTGACATTTTCGGGATCCTTGTAAGAAATGATGACGATAGGACCATGTCCGTCCGTCCGACCGTCCGTCCGTCCGTGTGTCGGTTGAAATGGCGTTTATGAAGCCCACCGATAACTGACATATATAATATATATATCAAACGATCGGAAATGCTTTCGAGAATTTTGCTATTGGAATTCAGCAAAATCGGTTCATACAATGCGGAGATATGTTAAAAAAACCGGTTTTCCAGTTTCTGAAGCCTCTGTATACACTAGGGACTTCGTTTTTACAAAGAAGTCTCGGACATTTTTTTCTGAATTTTTGTTCTGAAAAAATGAAATAAATCGGTTCAATAATAACTGAGATATCGGACAAAACGCATTTTTTATTTTTTGAAGCCCTGGTTTAAGCTATAGATTTTTATTTTTATACAGATCGGTCACAAATATTTTTTTAAAATTTCGGTTTTTTGAATCAGCAGGATCGGTTTGTAAATGGCGGAGATATGCTTTAAAAACCGGTTTTTGGAACCGGTTTTTCAGTTTCTGAAGCCTCTGCATATACCAGGGACTTCGAATTTTTAAAGGGGGCTCGGAAATTATTTTCTGAATTTTTGTTCTGAAAAAATGAAATAAATCGGTTCAGTAATAACTGAGATATCGGGGAAAACGATTTTTTTATTTTTGAAGCCCTTGTTCAAGCTACAGATTTTTATTTTTATATAGATCAGTCATAAATGTTTTTATAAAATTTCGTTTTTTTTAATAAACCAAATTCGTTTATAATCAACAGAGTTATGGTCCAAAAACAAATCTGTTAAGAATATAAATACACATACAAACATGTATATTAAGCATTGTAATGACTATTAGTGACGTTTTTTGTTTTTTGTATAGACAAGTAGTTTAGTTAGAAACAGCAGTCATATAATGAATAACAGTGTTGTTGTTCTTTGTATATGCAGTCTGTACAAAAATAAATAGATATGGAATTGTTGTTGTTTATTTTTTAAAACTAAAACATATCTGTTAAGAATATACATAAATACATACACAAACATGTATATTAAGCATTGTAATCACTATTAGTGACGTTTTTGCCTATAAGACAAGTAGTTTAGTTAGCAACAGAAGTAATATAATGAATAACAGTATTGTTGTTGTTCTTTGTATATGCAGTCAGTTTGTATATACACACATAAAAAAATAAATAAATATGGAATTGTTGTTGTTTATTTTTTAAAAGCAAAGTTGCTATGATTGTTTTTTTTTTTTTTTTTTCATATTCAAATTTTCGTAGTTTGAAAAAAATTTAGATTTAAATATGTGAAAATATGAAAGCACACGTTAAGGCGAAAATTTTATTATTTGTCGGTAATATGGTAATATGATGTCGATAAGACAGTAAGATGGTAATATGGTGAAGGGTATCAAAGATTCGGCACAGCCGAATCTTTTTTCAATTTCATTATAATATATATTAGGATTGTGATTTCAGAAAATATAGACTAAATTCAAAACTTTCATATTTAATTGGTGAAATTTGGGATGGTGTGTACTTATACCGCTAGAGTTATTAGGCTTCCTTTCTATTTCAAAATATTCTATTTAAAATAGTATTCATTATACTTTTATACTTTACCTTTGGAAAAGTATAAAATTATTATATGTCGTTAAAGAAAATTACATTTTAGAGAAAAAGGATTGAGAGACGTTTTCGGTAAAAAAATACTCGGCAAATATATCGAAATAAAATTTTCTGTATTCAATAGATAATTTTGTGCTTTAACTATTTTGTTAAAAAAAAAAAAAATAAAATAATAAAATCGTTCAGAAATACTATATAATGAAAAAAACAAAATAGATCAAGAACTTTAAAAATTGAGGTAGTTAAAATTTCAAATGCAAATAAGAAGTAACTCGAAAAATATAACAGACAAACAGCAAGAGTAAACATATTTTTAAAAGGTCTTGTCAAAGGCTTTAGAAAAATCGGATAAGAATCAAAAAGATGGGAAGTTTTTAAAATTTTTCTGTGTCAGAGGTAGTTTTCTTTAAGCCCCCATGGCTCAGCTCCAGAGAGGTTTGTAAAGTCCAAACCTTCCAAAAAATTGTACACTCCTTTTTTTCTTGTGCTTTATATTAATTGTATATATATATATATATATATATATACAGTGCTGTGCAAGATAACAGATTTATTTTTATTTGGTAAATATTTTCCATTATGAATGATATTTAAAATTATTTTTTATTTATTTAAGAACTGTACTAAAAGATACACCATCCACAAATGTTTTTGTTTTTTTATGACTTTATTTAAATAAAAAATAAAAAAAATCATTTTCCTATGATTCAAAATAATAGACTTATTCAATATTTCTTAAACAAATATATATTTTTTTCATTAAAGACTAAAACAAATTAAATTTTCTACTAATATTGAATATTATAATAATATGCCAAGTTAATTCAATAACCTGAATACTGCCATTATTGTTTAAAATGCACTGATCTCTTCTGGGCATTGATTCTATAAGTTTTGGCATTTTTCTATAGAAATTGCCTCCCATTTCTTTTTAACATCTTTCCAAAGTTGATTTTTATTCCGAAATGTCTTCCCATCTAGACCTCTCTTCAGTTCAACCCAAAGGTTCTCAATAGGATTTAGATCCGGTGACTGTGGAGGCCATTCTAAATCAGATACATTGTTAGCACTCAGCCAAGATTTAACAAATTTTGAGGAGTGCTTAGGATCATTGTCCTGTTGTAAAGTCCATTTTGTTGGCATATTGTTCTCCGCATAGGGTAGCATAATATCCTTCAAAATATCACGGTACATTTCTTGGTTCATTATTTTTGTGATCTAATAAAGAGGGCCAACACCATGCCAACAAAATTCACCCCACACCATTATACTTCCTCCGCCGTGTTTTACAATCTTTTTTGTATAACGATCATCTAGTTCCTTTCCATTTGGTCATCTAACATTTCTGCGACTATCTGACCCGAACAAGTTAATTTTTGTCTCGTCGTTCCATAAAATGTTCTTAAAATTATCAACTTCAATATTTTTAATTTTTGTAACAAATTTTTTTCGAGCTGCTTAGTTTTCTGAGCTTAAAAATGGTAACTTCCTGGCGATTCTACTTGGCAAACCTTTCTCTAAAAGTTTTCGTCGGACTGTTGAAGCACTAATTATGTTACATATTTCTTCAGAAACGGCTTTTGAAGATAAAAATGGCTGCTTCTTCACTAGAAGAGCTATCTGTGAATCCGTGGTAGCGGTTATTTTTTCTTTTGATGGCTTCCACTTGATCGCGTTTCTTACGAAATGATGAGACCTTCCCAGCAATTCCGCAATAAAATCAAGTGTTTTCCCTTGGTCACGTAATTATTTGACTATTCGCCTTTCTTAAGGAGTGCTATGTACATTACGACCCATCATTTCGTAAAAATAATATTATTTTATAATATTTTTTCAACAATAATATTTCATTTACCTTACATTTAATTATTTTCAGAAAATGTATCCAAATTATAAGGTAAATTAAAACAAAAAATATTATTTTGCACAAATTATATTTTAAATTTTCTTGAAATGTTTACGAAAGCGCATAAAGGAAAGAAAGAAACTTCTTAAAAATACCCATTATTTTTAGTATTGACAATATCAAAAATAACGGTACCAAACATTCCTAAGAGAATGTTTTTTTTTTTAATAGTGTTAAATCGAAGAGAAAATATTTAATATACAATAGCCTATTATATTGCACAGCACTGTATATATTTTAAAAATTTTTTAACTTGGCTGAAACTGATTTAAATCCTTAATAAGTTTTATCGTAATAATAATTTAAACAAATTGGTTACAGATCTGAACTCACAAGACTTGAAACTAATAGAGTGCAAAATTTCTTTTTGTAATTATGATATATTTATAAATATTTTATGATTTTTTAGACAATTTACACTCGTAGGGGATGTATTAACCCAATATATCTCCAATCTTTTTGAATGCTGATTATAAAAATGTAAATAAGTTTTACCAACAAATTCAATGTTAACATTATATTATTTCTATTATATGATGATATAAATAATATCATGTAGGTGGAATTGTGGACCGACTTTCATACATATTAAACAAATATACAGTAGTTTAAAAATGCTATTACATTATCTACAACCTGCAGTAGTTTGAATGGTCTGCATGAAGAGCCAAAGTATATACTTATGTTTGTAATTATAAAATCATTATAAACTTAAAATTTTTTTATATTTTATATATACAAATAAATATGTGCTATATATATATGTGCTATATATATATATATATATATATATATATATATATATATATATATATATATATATATATATATATATATATATTATTTTTTTGTTATTTGTAATTTACCTACGTGAGAAACTGTTTAAGAATCTCATTCCGCTAAATGAATGTTTGATTTATTTTCGGTTTTATTTGGTACCATATTAAATTTACTATTTTGCTGCTTTTTCATTTTTAGTAATTTTTTTCATATTTCATCTGTATTTCTTGGTTTTGTTTGTGTTATTTTAGGGAATGTTTGGCTTTCACGTCAATATATTTGTATATTTTCATGTTATTTTGTATTTAAACAACAACAAAAAATATATAACAGCAATAAAATAAAAATGAAAACGAAAAAGTTTCGGTTTTAGTAAAGCGCCATAAGCGTTTTGTTTGTTAGTTTGTGGTTGATATATTTTTATTTTGCTTATTATTTATTTTTTTTTTTTTGGCGTTAATAGTAGATATTATTAGTTCTTTGAATAAAAGGTAATAAAATAAAGACAAAAAGACAGACAAACAGTCAAATGGACAATAAAATTTCACTAAAAAAATTTATTTCTAAAACGACTCTACTTTTGCGATGAATTATAAATTTAAATTGAATTTAATTGCTGTCTCATAGAGTTTAGTGTCATTTATTCGATGACTTCATGATATTTTTATTTTACTTAATGCTTCTTTTTAAGATGTTCTACTTTCTATATTCTGTTCCCCTTACTTGGACATTTAATATTTGCTTAACATGTATGATGTTTGAATAACTATAAGCTAAAGTGGAGCTAACTACTACTATTGATTTAGATTTATTTATTATATATATTAACACAATTGTAGTAGCACATATTTATTTGTATATATAAAATATAAAAAAATTTTAAGTTTATAATGATTTTATAATTACATACATATGTATATACTTTGGCTCTTCATGCAGACCATTCAAACTACTGCAGGTTGTAGATAATGTAATAGCATTTTTAAACTACTGTATATTTGTTTAATATGTATGAAAGTCGGTCCACAATTCCACCTACATGATATTATTTATATCATCATATAATAGAAATAATATAAATGTTAACATTGAATTTGTTGGTAAAACTTATTTACATTTTTATAATCAGCATTCAAAAAGATTGGAGATATATTGGGTTAATACATCCCCTACGAGTGTAAATTGTCTAAAAAATCATAAAATATTTATAAATATATCATAATTACAAAAAGAAATTTTGCACTCTATTAGTTTCAAGTCTTGTGAGTTCAGATCTGTAACCAATTTGTTTAAATTATTATTACGATAAAACTTATTAAGGATTTAAATCAGTTTCAGCCAAGTTAAAAAATTTTTAAAATATATACAGTGCTGTGCAATATAATAGGCTATTGTATATTAAATATTTTCTCTTCGATTTAACACTATTAAAAAAAAACATTCTCTTAGGAATGTTTGGTACCGTTATTTTTGATATTGTCAATACTAAAAATAATGGGTATTTTTAAGAAGTTTCTTTCTTTCCTTTATGCGCTTTCGTAAACATTTCAAGAAAATTTAAAATATAATTTGTGCAAAATAATATTTTTTGTTTTAATTTACCTTATAATTTGGATACATTTTCTGAAAATAATTAAATGTAAGGTAAATGAAATATTATTGTTGAAAAAATATTATAAAATAATATTATTTTTACGAAATGATGGGTCGTAATGTACATAGCACTCCTTAAGAAAGGCGAATAGTCAAATAATTACGTGACCAAGGGAAAACACTTGATTTTATTGCGGAATTGCTGGGAAGGTCTCATCATTTCGTAAGAAACGCGATCAAGTGGAAGCCATCAAAAGAAAAAATAACCGCTACCACGGATTCACAGATAGCTCTTCTAGTGAAGAAGCAGCCATTTTTATCTTCAAAAGCCGTTTCTGAAGAAATATGTAACATAATTAGTGCTTCAACAGTCCGACGAAAACTTTTAGAGAAAGGTTTGCCAAGTAGAATCGCCAGGAAGTTACCATTTTTAAGCTCAGAAAACTAAGCAGCTCGAAAAAAATTTGTTACAAAAATTAAAAATATTGAAGTTGATAATTTTAAGAACATTTTATGGAACGACGAGACAAAAATTAACTTGTTCGGGTCAGATAGTCGCAGAAATGTTAGATGACCAAATGGAAAGGAACTAGATGATCGTTATACAAAAAAGATTGTAAAACACGGCGGAGGAAGTATAATGGTGTGGGGTGAATTTTGTTGGCATGGTGTTGGCCCTCTTTATTAGATCACAAAAATAATGAACCAAGAAATGTACCGTGATATTTTGAAGGATATTATGCTACCCTATGCGGAGAACAATATGCCAACAAAATGGACTTTACAACAGGACAATGATCCTAAGCACTCCTCAAAATTTGTTAAATCTTGGCTGAGTGCTAACAATGTATCTGATTTAGAATGGCCTCCACAGTCACCGGATCTAAATCCTATTGAGAACCTTTGGGTTGAACTGAAGAGAGGTCTAGATGGGAAGACATTTCGGAATAAAAATCAACTTTGGAAAGATGTTAAAAAGAAATGGGAGGCAATTTCTATAGAAAAATGCCAAAACTTATAGAATCAATGCCCAGAAGAGATCAGTGCATTTTAAACAATAATGGCAGTATTCAGGTTATTGAATTAACTTGGCATATTATTATAATATTCAATATTAGTAGAAAATTTAATTTGTTTTAGTCTTTAATGAAAAAAATATATATTTGTTTAAGAAATATTGAATAAGTCTATTATTTTGAATCATAGGAAAATGATTTTTTTTATTTTTTATTTAAATAAAGTCATAAAAAAACAAAAACATTTGTGGATGGTGTATCTTTTAGTACAGTTCTTAAATAAATAAAAAATAATTTTAAATATCATTCATAATGGAAAATATTTACCAAATAAAAATAAATCTGTTATCTTGCACAGCACTGTATATATATATATATATATATATATACAATTAATATAAAGCACAAGAAAAAAAGGAGTGTACAATTTTTTGGAAGGTTTGGACTTTACAAACCTCTCTGGAGCTGAGCCATGGGGGCTTAAAGAAAACTACCTCTGACACAGAAAAATTTTAAAAACTTCCCATCTTTTTGATTCTTATCCGATTTTTCTAAAGCCTTTGACAAGACCTTTTAAAAATATGTTTACTCTTGCTGTTTGTCTGTTATATTTTTCGAGTTACTTCTTATTTGCATTTGAAATTTTAACTACCTCAATTTTTAAAGTTCTTGATCTATTTTGTTTTTTTCATTATATAGTATTTCTGAACGATTTTATTATTTTATTTTTTTTTTTTTAACAAAATAGTTAAAGCACAAAATTATCTATTGAATACAGAAAATTTTATTTCGATATATTTGCCGAGTATTTTTTTACCGAAAACGTCTCTCAATCCTTTTTCTCTAAAATGTAATTTTCTTTAACGACATATAATAATTTTATACTTTTCCAAAGGTAAAGTATAAAAGTATAATGAATACTATTTTAAATAGAATATTTTGAAATAGAAAGGAAGCCTAATAACTCTAGCGGTATAAGTACACACCATCCCAAATTTCACCAATTAAATATGAAAGTTTTGAATTTAGTCTATATTTTCTGAAATCACAATATCTTTTTAAATATCAAAATCTCCGGGATATCGGGAAATGTGGATTTTATGGGCAAAAATGTAAAAAAAATAATTTTTGGGATTTTCGGCCTTTTTTTTTAGAATTTTTGCATTTTCTTATTTTATTCCATGAATTTTACAATTATAGATAATATATTTCGTGCCAAATATTAACTTCATATTAACATTAGAACCCAGCAAAAAAGGAGCTGGAAAAGTCATGAATTTAACATTGTGTTGGCATTGGAAGGAAGTACTTACTGGTGCAAAAGAGCTGCAGAAGTTATTTTTTTAATCCATGGTTGTCATTGGTAGGATGTTCTTCTTTTATGCTTCTTATTCATTTCTTTTGAAGTTCTTCCTTTAAAACTACACACAGGAAAAAAATTAGTTGGAAAATGGTTACAATAATAAAATTTGTGTAAAAATAACCGCTATTTTATTACGTATATTAAAAAAGTATAAACCTAACAAGTTTTTCGTGCTTAAAACATTTTAACTTTAATTGTAATTAAGTTATTATTATTACAAAGGAAAATTTATTCAGCCAAACCAATACGAATCTTTATGAAATTCATTTAACAAATTTGATCCACACAACTGAATTTTAGAACTATGAATTGTAGTATGCAACCATTATATTTATAAAAGGAAATAAATATTCCGTTATAATAGAAGAAAACTAAATTCGATGCTTGCAATCGATATTTTCGGTAGTGTAAATGTTGACATTTCAAAAATAAATTAATTGTAATAAAATTTGTGAAAATATTTTAAAATTTTTACTTCTCAACAAAAAATCTTTAAACAAGAAAAAATAATTAAAAAAGGTGGCTATAGCATATCCTCAGCATCAGCCTAAGCTGTGATAGCACTATCAATGGTAGCAACAAGATCTGGATATGGCACTAATGTTAAACAAACTCAGAAAAGTGCAATAGTTAATTTGCATTAAATGCAATATTATAAACATTTGTCTTAATTGTACAAAGTGGAAACCATGCTCTCAATGGACAATGACAATATTCACAAGATAAATGTCAAGAACCATAATAATAATTCTTATTCTTCACAAATGGAAACTGAGAAAATCATATTTTAGTTAATTTATTCAATATTATATATGAGTTTTTTTTTATAAATAAGTGCTAAAATAAATCGCGCAATTTCTTTTAAATTAATGGCTCTGACTCATATATATTAATTTCTTTTCGCCAACATAGATTTTAAAAACCATAATACCAATAAATTCAGTATTTAAAATCGAATTCTATGTAGTGCATAGAACCGGCAGGATTCCATTGGCAATAAACTACTTTTAGTTGTTCTCCCCGAATTGCCTTTGTAAAATAGTTGTAGCTACTATACTGTACTAAATAATATGTTATATTGACGAATATTTCGTTTGTAGTTTCCAATAAGTTGCTATAAGGAAACGATATATTCGATCACTGCAGTCGATTCTGATATAGTACGTGCAACTGACCAAAATCCTTTGGCAAAAAATTCGGTTGCCATAATGAATCTGTTTTCTCTGTGTATGTTTATGAAATTTTTTTTAGAAATTATTAACCCTTTTTCCAGCTAAAATTTCCTTTATTTTCACTTTTTTGGAAGTAATTATTAAGAACTTCCAAAAAAGTTTAAAATATGCACATTGTTATACTTTTGAAGTGGTGAAAATGTTCTTTTTTGGAAGCTCTTGATCGTTTTTTTGCTGGGAATAAGTTTTGTGCACGCTATGGTGATTTTTGAAAAATGAATTAATATGAAAGCTATGATCAAAAATGGACTAATCTCTATGAAATTTGGTATTATGATTTATACATAAAACCTATTCATGCTGAATTTCGTTAAAATAATGGTATATTTAGGGCATTTAAGATCGTTTAAACCTATGCGTGGGTCATTTGTTTGGGGTCTTGGTAAAATAATGGACCGATTATGACCATGTCCTTTAAAAAAAAAATAAAAAATATATTATTGGTACCAAATTCAGAGAATTATTTTCAAAATTTCGACCTGTAATTTGAAAACAAGGTTTACATGGAGAGCCAGCCAGACGGACAGATGTCAATTCCGAATGTGATTCAATATCGCTTTTTTATATCAATATCACTTTTTTATAAAAATTGGTTGGAAATCGTTACTCATTATTAAATATTAGTTAAATACAACGAAATACTAATACAATTACTAAAAAATATGAATAGAAAAGAAAATAGTCCAGAAATATTTGTTACAATCCTGAATTTTGGTGAAAGTAACTGAAAATTTAATTATAACATTAAAAAATAAATTATGTGACGCTTTAAAAACTAAATAGTAATATAACCTAAAATGCAAAAATAATGAAAAAAAAAGTAACAAAAATAAACTTAAATAATAAACATTTGCGAAAGGTTGGTATGTTCTTCATTACAAGTAGTAAAAAAATGAAAAAGCAGCAAAATAGTAAATTTAATATGGTACCAAATAAAACCGAAAATAAATCAAACATTCATTTAGCGGAATGAGATTCTTAAACAGTTTCTCACGTAGGTAAATTACAAATAACAAAAAAATAAAATATATATATATATATATATATATATATATATATATATATATATATATATATATATATATATATATATATATATATATATATATATAATAAATTTACACCATAAGTTTCTTAAATATCACTATACTTGTCGGAAAAATGTTAATTAAACTTTGGAGACTTTCCTTTCTTAGCTTTATTTTCTTAGCTTATTTTTTTTTTTTTGAAAATAAAGCTAAGAAATGAAAGTCTCCAAAGTTTAATTAACATTTTTCCGACAAGTAACTTATGATGTAAATTTATTATAAATATTACTTTAACATTTAATATAACTAAGATTTAGAGCTTGCGATCTGCGGTAAAAACTTTTGGAAACCACTGTATCATTCTTTCAATCATATACAGTCTACATTGTTTAAATACCAAAAACACCAAAGAAAAAAATAGTTCGAGTAGATGTGTACATTTATGTATATATGTTCGTACATATGGATATGTTAACGTGTAAAAAAAACGTGAATTTGATTTTTATTCGTCATCATAATTCTAAGCATGATTTTAAAGAAAGCCGATAAAATATACATACTTACAAAAAAACCATAAAGAATAATAAAAGGGAGAAAAAAGTAAAATCTAAATAAAACTACCTCAATAATATTGGGAAAAAAATTGAATGAGAATTCATATAGAAAAATAATATAATTGGCAAACTTTTCGTTTCGTTTGTTTTCCTTTTTTGGAACTGCCTGCTCTTGATTTTCTATTATCGACCAATTTCAATTTTTATTGGTTCAACAGAAACAAAATCAAAATGAATAAAAACAACACATCCGTATACTAAAGTGTGCATCAGTGTGTGAGAGTTTGTTTAATGTGTATTTCATTGAAATTGTTTTGAGTGGATTCGTTAAGGAAGTGGGTCACCTAAATATTCATTTTATGGGTCTCTTTTATAAATCTGGCAGTCAGTCAGCATGTAACTAAGTTAGTCTGCCATTAGTTTATTCTTGTTATGCTGTCAGTTTGATGATGTTTTGTTGATTGTTTTGTTACCAACCAATCATACACAACCACAAGTTATCCGGCCTTTTGACTTAATTTCGCTAAATAATGTTGCCATGTATTGTAATTTATCCCCTAAATGGTGTTAAAATGTACCATATAATTCACTATGATAATTTTAATATACATAGCTATATAAATACAGGGTAGTAAAATATTGATGACACAATTTTTTAATATTTAAAATTTTTTTGGTCTTGGGGTCTGAGCACTCTTCAACGGAATACAAATTTTGAAGAACGGATTGTTACTTGTTATAATTATGCGTATTTTGAGCTATATCATGTTAATATTCCCTAAATAGTCATCATAGTAGATATTCTTAAAGTTTGGAAAACAAGAACACAAATTTGCTTTAACAACTTTCGAAAGTTAAAAAATTTTATAACATAATTATTATTTTTGTCAAATTTCTTCATGATATTTTCAAAATTGCGCCCTGTACTTTGTCCACAAAGTTTACAAGTCAGTCAAACGGTAACATTAAAGTGAGAGTTATTTGTAATTTTCGCACACAATTTGTGTCAAATAAATAGTTTGGGGAACATTTGTGTAAACTTTTTTTGATATCAAAACAAAAAATTAATAAATTATTTCATCGCGATTGAACTTTTTAGCGATCGCGAAAAAATAATATTGTATTCCAAGGTTAGCTACCGTCATCATTATATTACCCGTGCCGTTAAAAAACTATTCAACTTGACTACCTATACCGCTATAATACAGTTACCGAAATAATTGGAAATACCTTCACTTGTAAAACAATTTTTCCTAAATAGTTCAAAATACCGATATAGAAGTAACCTAAAATATCATAACCGTTACCGGATTAAAATAAAATATTACAGAATTTAAGAGAAATAATTATTTTTAATAAAAATGAAGTAAGTCTTGTATGAATGTTACGCTGGGATAACTATAACAGTTAAAATACCGGTTCCGAAATAACTGAAAATACCGTTATCAATAAAACAAAGAAAACTAATTGGATAAGACACCACAAAAGCTGGTATGTAGTATGTAGCGGCACAGAAAATACGTATTTCATTATGCTAGTGTCTAATTTTTGTACACAAACTCTGCTTTGTTACCTCCAAAACAGAGTCAACAAGGTAATTTAGTAGCTTGCTTACTTACTTACTGAAATAATCCAAAATACCGTTATTTTTATCCTTTTTAAATCGGTTGTCAACCTTTTTATATTCCTATATTAGCTATTTAAGATTTTTTCGGAACGTTATAACCCTATTTTATATGCATTTTAAAACAGTTTGGAATTTTTACTATTGTTTAACGAGATCTAACTCTAAATTATTTTTGGTAACACTGATTATTTTTAACAAAATTTTTTCCTCACCTTTCACGCTCTGTGTTGTTGCCTCTTGTCAGCCAAACCCAGTTCGCTTTATGGCGGAAGAAGGTTTATAATAAAACTAAACATACCCATTCAGACAATCGTCATTATATTCATCAACGTTATTTACCAACATTTTAAATTGACCGAAATAATAAATACAAACACTCGCACACATAATACACACAGGCAAATATTTATTTGTAATTCTTGAGATTCTCTCTGGGTTTCTCAATCTTCACCTCTTTTCCTCATCATCATCATCTTCTGTTTTTTTTTTTTTTTTTTTTTTTTTTTTTTAAACATGATTATTACCGCTTTTGTTTTAAACGATTAATGATTTGAAATGCTTAAAATTATTTTCAAGCCTGAAGTGGAATACACAGATTTTTGTATGGCTTTGTTTCGATGGTGAACAGAACTGCTGATGCAGTTTGTTTCATTTACCTCGAAGATGCATTTTTTTTTAAATTCACTCAATAACCCTTAAGTACGTATTTTGTTTTTGCCTTTGATCTGGTAAATTTCTAGCCATAATTTTTGTTATTAACTATGGTTAAGATTCCCAACAATAACAACAGCAACATGAAATAAACAGAAACAACTACAAGCATCTCAACAACAGGAGCGGTAACATCTACGACCACAACAGTTAATAGCATTTATTTCTTAAATCGTTTTTCATGAGATTCAACGTAAAAAGACATGCTGCAACGAACCATTTAGTTGTTATTGCTAGATAAATAGTAAATGAGTGAATGAATGAACGAACGAATTGTAGTTGCATTGTATGTAGATACAGATGATTCTGCCTCTGCTGCTGGTAAAGATTATTTTCTGCACTACACTATAATATTCTTGCTGGTTGCTGTTTGATTTTATCCATTGACTGCTCCGTTTAACTGCACATTGTTATTCCGTTTGTTGCGGTCACAACCGTAGTTCCCATTTAACATTTACTGGTCGAAATCGTGTTTTGCTGTAAAATTTTTGGCTGTGCGAAATTATTTTTTTCATCTTTTTTGCAAAAAGAAAGAAAACATAATAACAACAATTTTAAGTATATGTCCAATATTTGAATATATATGTATGTGTATGTTTATGTAAGAATTTGTACATATGTATGTATATAGATGTACTGACGTAAAAGTATTCTTGTACTCGTAATTCTTTTGGGGGATTTCGTGGTACTTAATTTTGTAATTTAATATAGTCTTAACATTTAGCAAACCGTTAACAATACATGTCTTGGTTTTCAGTTGCTGTTATTTTATTTCGTATTTTTTTTTTTTTTTTTTTATTACAAATAAGCCAAAAACTGTTGTATTTTAGTGGTAAGAATTAAGACAATGATTTAAATATGTATATAGAATATTTTTTAAGAAATTTCGCAAAATCTTTTAATTGTTGTGTTAAAAATTAAACAAATGTTTAATAACCAGAAACTTAATAATGTTGAAATCCAGAGTTGTGTCGTTCATGAACGAATCAGTAAAATGAATAATGTTGATTCATTCTTTCTGTTTGATTCATATCGTTCTTTTTTGTATTGTTTTTTATTGCTTCAGACAAATTTTTGTTACTTTGATTTATTTACTTTATTAATTATATTTTTATTATACTTTTATAAATAATTGAAATAATTGTTAAATAACAACTAATTCAAATTTGTTACACTATGCAACAGTATTTTGGGGCGGAATCATTCCGAATGCAATTGATAGCTCTTGATATGTGTAATAAACCCTCCAAAGGATTTTTCGCTGTTAGGCAAAATTTTTCTTTCACTTAAACTTTTCTATTTTTGCACTAAATAAATTAAAAGTTTTGTACAAATCGTAAACAAAATTAATAATAATTTCATCAATTTAATTTCTTTGGATAAACCCTTCACCGTGTGAACTTTGTACCTTCGGTGACCCCTAGTGAAATTCGACGTAGGAAATTTCTGTAGAATATTTTAACCCATTAAACTCAAGTTTTAATGGACTTTTGTTTAATTTTGTTTAAACGGACTAGAAATGATGAATAGAAGGTTCTAATAAAATATTGCAATTTAAATGTTCTAAATATGTATGTTTAAATATTTTAGCTTCGAAAAATATTTAAATTATTTTTTTCTATTTATCTGAAACTACTTTGGTTTAAGTGGTCATAAAACAAAAGGTTTGCCTACCAGCGAAAATTCTTTGGAGGGTTTATTACACATATCAAGAGCTATCAATTGCAATCGGAATAATTCCGCCCCCACGCGATGATCATCAATTTGTTGCATTAATTTTTGAAAATAAAGTGTTCTAAGAAACAAATTAAACAATTTTTTTCAGTTTCAGCTGTTATCTCTTCATTCAAACATTAATCGTTCGGAATCTGTTTCATTTGTTGTCTATACACTCACCAATCATCGTTCAGAGTCATTTCACAATTTTGAACGATGTGAACGAAACAGTAAAATGAACGATTGTGCTCAACTCTACTCATATCTACCTTATTCCAGTAGCATTCGGCATTAAGCAGTTTTTTCATGCTATTTCCAATAAATGTTTCATATATCATTTCATAGCTTTTCCAAGTCAATATTAATTGTATTTATTGGGAAAACTGGAAATAAAAATCATACAATAATGATAAGCAAAAAGTATGGATTAGTGAAGTAGTATTAATTAAGTCTGGGTCAAAAATGAAACAAAAGTTCAAAAAGAAAAAAAAGAAAAATTAAGCTTGTGCCCTTCATATCTTTGTAATCACAGTTTTCACCCATACCTACAAACTACACTATGTTACATTTTAAGTGTTACATTCAATGTTACATTAATTTTTATTTTATTTTGTATCAAAAAATTTAAAATATTTCAATTCATATTCAATTATTTTATTAATTAAAATTTAAGCTATCAAAATAATTGTATATCGAATTATTTAAAATATTTTTGATTATTTTACTAATTAACACAATAAGAAAAATAATTGAAATCCTATAAATCATAGAATACAACTGCTGATACATTCCAAGTAAATTTTCAAAAAAAAAAATAAATAAATAAATTACAATCTTTTCAAAAACACAAAAACAATATATATCTTCTACATGTCTTTTATTGTTGCATGATTTAGGCTTTTGACATTTAAACTAGGTCTTTGCCTCTCACATTTTTAGTAAAAAGTGTTAGAAAATAAGGATTTTAAGCACTTGAATAATAAAAAAGTAATTGGAATAATTTTTATTTTTGATACCTATATCGTTTAATTGACCATAATTTTTCTATATTTAGATTGTTTCCATAAAAACTGATTTATTTATTTTTTAATTTCAGATTTATGTATTATCAATTCACTAAAGCTTTGTAATTTAGGTAAGTGAAAAAAAAAAAAATAATCAAGAAAATAAACAGAGTCATTCCATTTTAAACCAACAAGCTGTTTTTTTAACCTCTTCCAAATTTAAAGATATTTGGAGCCATCACTATTTTAAATACCTTTAATATGACATCTCAATAAATCTTGTACTATAAATACTTTGAAAGATATTTGTAATTTTGTGTATACAACTTTGTAAATCTTGTTTTAACTTGATAAAATTTTGTATCAGTTATAAATTTGATAAGAAAAAGTTACCAATCACCATAATAATTCATTCAATTAAAAGTTATTTGAATTTGCACCTCTCACCAAAATGATTATACTTATAACCAGGACAAGTTTAAATATGCACGAAAAAAATTAAAATATGCGCTTGAAAAAGCACGAAAAAATGAGAATAGTATGCACAGAAATATGAAAAACTAGCATGGATATGCAAAGAAAATCAATGAATTTATGTTTTCTTTTATATATTAATGTTAATATAACTATATTAATCTTAAAAGTCATATTTGATGCATCTGATTTTTATTTTACAACTTTTACAATGTACTAAATACTCACAAACAAATTTTAGAAATCATTAGATTGAGCTCTAAAAAAATCATAAAAAAATGGCGTTTTTGTTAAGAGAACTAATTTTTGTATCCATTTTATGCAAGTTTATGCAAAGATTTAAAAAATACGCATTTTTGTGAAATACTTTTGAAATATGCAAATTCTTAATTTCCAAGCGCATAGCTTGAAAAACTTGCCCTGTTTATAACTAATAACTGAAAAAAAATAAAAAGCAGAAACATTTTTCCAATTAAATGTATTAAAACTTTAAATGAAATTAAGTTTTACTTTTTATTTTTTTGTTTTTCTTACCTGAATATATATATAAAATGAAACAACTGTGTAAATTGTAAATTAATAGGTAATAATTATTTCTATGTAATGATTGTATTGAATATCATTAAATTCGGTGAGGTAAGTAATAAATTTGCAATTTTTCGTGTTATTTTTAAATGGAATGAATGAACATATTTTTAATTTCATATAAGTGATGTTAAATATTTTAAATACTTAGAATTTTATAAAATCAACAAATTTAGTTTGTATTTACAATATAATTTTGATATTATCTTAACAACTACTAAAAGAAATAATCCAATACATTGAATAAAAATTATTTAAATGAAATACAACTAAATAAATATGTGGAAAAATATTTATAAATTAAAATTTTAAATTACTTATTTTAAGTACTCGTACAGCTCAAAATATTATTTAAATATGTAGATTTTTAATATTGTACGAGTATTTTCATATATTAACAAAAAAGAAATGGAATCAGCTAAACCGCAGCACATTTTAAGCCAAAACTATTTTAGAAATTTCAATTACATTAAACGGCAAAAGAATGCATTTGATCAACTGCCAAATTGTGAAGCAAATAACATATGCAACCATGTTTATTACTGCCACAAATACACCGAAAGAAACTAATTTTTACAATACATATTTGTCCAATTCATTACAATACATATTTGTCCAATTCACAACCTATAGTAGTCTCTCAGTACCATTTGAGAAAAAGTTATCACCAACACGCTCACTAAGTATCAGTTAAGAGTCATATTCTAACATAAGCTTGTTAAATGCTCAATTAACAATCTGTGTCTGAGAGGTTGGAGTTTAGGACTATAAAACATGAGATAAGTAGCAAAAACCTGGATTCGGTTTAGCAAAATAATGTATGTAAAAAATATATATAAAAAAAATCCAAACAATTGTACTTTTCAATAATAAATGAATTTTAGAAATTTGTTCTAAAGGTAATTGGTTTGAAACTGTGAAAATTTATCTTATAGTGACCCATAATGGACAGGTATATTTAGACTAGTCTGTGACCGATCCAATAGTACAGCGTTAATTAGCCACCTTCAATGACAATTCCATTTAAAAGTAACAACTTCCTCCCATATAAAGTTCTTGAACGAGAATTGATCTCCAACCGCAAAGAACATGTGATGTAACTAGTTTGAGCGGGTACTCTTTCCTCTAGAGATTATACTCTGTATTGGCTTTACAATAATTGATATATATATATTTTGAAAAGTTATCATGAAGAGAACCATTGACACCTATTACCTACTGATTATTGTATGCATATTGTTCCAGGTTATAAATAGTACCACTATTATTTAGTGATAATTGTATAGGATTCTAAATAAATTGTATTTTTCAGTGTATTTATCATTGTGATAATATTTTGTTACGACAAATATATTTACTGGAAGTATATTCCTGTTTTTTTTTTTTTTTCAACAAATTTCACATGTTGTTCATACATGAACGTGAATGTGGTGCATACATTTACTAATACACACTTACATACATGTATATGTGCATACATATGTATGTACTTATTGTTTCTTTTTTTAACTCGATGTATTTTTAATCGCAATAAAACATTTCATATAAAAATTTTCCAATTGTTTAAGTTGAAATCCACAAACGAACACATTGGATGGCAATACATTGGTACTGTTTATTTTTATTACTATAAATATTGAAAATACTCTAGCATGAAATGGTTCAGAGCAAAATGTATCTATATAATTTAAACTACTAAGGATTAGTTAGTTTCTTTACCTATTAATTTCAAATGTGACATATACGAGATTGTGAGAAATATGTTTTAAAATTTACATAATTATATTGCAAATACTGATGTTTTCAAAAATATTTAATATAGTTCTTGCACATAAAAATTTTTTTAGGGCACCTAAAACATTTACTAAAGATATTCAAATATACACTAAAATATTATTTTCTCCTTTTTTTTACCAAAAACAAATTTCCGTCAATACAAAAAAAATATATATTTCGTTTGTGCTGTTCTAAGAGTAATTGTATTAATTTTCGGTCCCTGGTAATAAAAAAATGTTTCCAAATATGAGTTTTTTTTAATATTTACTGATTTTCGTTTTCTTTTTATACTCACCAAAAAATTGGCTAAATACTAGAAACACAGGGTGTCCATAGTAGCTTCATTTCATACTTTTCTGCTGATATCTCTTAAACAAAGGCATGTACGACAATGAAATTTTGTACAGATAGTTTGAGGGTCGATATAAACTTGGAAACCAAAAATGAGCGTGGTCCGCCCACTTTACCGCCCACCTCCCATATAAGGTAAAACGTAAACGAAGTTTTGTACAAATAGTTTAAGGACCAATGTAAAATCGGAAACAAAAAATGGGCGTAATCTGCCCAGTTTTCTGCCCACTTGCCACATAACGAAAAATTTGAAAAAGTTGATGGTGGGTATATAGATTCGGCCAAGCAAACGAATATTTAAACTTATGGTGATTCAAACGGGCAATTTTAAACAGCTAGTTCGACAAACCTATTTGATTCTAAGTTTTTAATTAAAAAAACTAAACTTTCTAATTTACTTGCCACATACTGTAAATATGCATTTGTATATATATGAATCGTACTATAAAATCTGAAAACATGTATGAATTTCTAAAGCCCTATTTTTTTTTTTTTTTTTTTTGTTTTTTTTTTGTTATTTTCATGTTGCATGTAATAAATGTTTTTCTCATATTATTTTATTTATTTTTTACTTTTTCTTCCTAAACAAATATGTATAATCAAAAAATATACAAATGTGTTATACTTATTCGTAAATGTGTATGCAATAGATATATTACAATTTATTTATATACATACATATATACTACATTTATTATCCTCGTATTTGAGTGAATGTATTAAAAAAAATAAATAAAATATTTAAACTAAAAATCTATGCATGGGTCTATAAATGCAAACAGAGACATAATGTTGGCAATTGTAGCAAAAATGTAGGTCCTTGCCAAAAAAATAAAAATAAAAATAAAACAAGCAAATTGTGGGGTTTCTTAAAATATGAGTGTAAATAAAATTAATAAATAAACAAAAGTGCTTTAATAACCTGCTCGAATCTAAAGTACTCTAAAAAATACTCGGCGAAATTACATACATTTTGAGCATTTTCCAAGATTTTTAATAATCAATGGAACCTTTAAGGAAATCAAACTTTTTTGGTTCAGATATTTTATTTGAATAGTTTGTTTAATTTTAGAAAATGAATTAAGATTAAAACCTAGTACAGTGCCTATATCAATGTAGATTAGGGTAGCCCTCATTAGGAAAAGAGTAGGAATTCTTATTCTCACATCCTAAAAAAGTTCGAATAGTCCACAAACTAACACATGTAAAATTTTTAAATGATTGAAAAAAAAAATTAAGGGTGGCTTAAAAAGATAAAAATCTTGAAAATGATAACTTTAAATTTTTTTTTTCTTCATTTGCTCGATTATAAATAATTCATTTTAATAGATATATTATGGGTTTATATCTTGTTGAATTCCAAAGTTTATGACATTAGCAATAATATAGTAGTTATTTGAATAAAATTAGCGTAAAACACGTAATTTTGAGGCAAATTAGACCTCAACTACAATTTAAGGGATAGAAACGAAACTTAACATGTGGTATTTAAAAAGATGGAAACCAAGAAAATTTAAGTTGTAATTAATTTCACGCTAATACAGTGAAAGATCACTCGACAAATGAGGTTATAAGCTTTTTTGAGAACATCATTTATTCTCAAAAAATCAGTTTTTCGATAAGTTCTTGCATAAATGTATTTCTAATTCTGTTATTTTTTGTTTATTTTTCCTTTTTAAACTTCTTTAGAATGTAGAAGATAAAGGCTTTTCAATCGTATGAATTTGTTATGACTTGGTCAAATATTAAAGATAATTTTGAAAAAAACTGTAGAACTTATTAGATTAGATTACTAAAATTTTAAATATATTTTAATTTTTTTCTCACAAATTAAAAAACAAGTAAAATATATTAAAAAATGTTAAAATATACTTTGTCCCAAAATATATGAAACACTTTTTAATAAAGTAGAAAATGGTTAATATCTTTTTAAGTTTTTTAGCGATTTTATTTAGGGATATCTCATTTTATTCTAAAGGCAATACCATTTCCAATTTTGTAAACAAATATAAATAGTCTTGATGATAAGACAAATAAATTTGTAAATGGTGAATAAATCATTTACTTATTATAAATACAGTTAGGGACAAAACTATTTGTACACCTCATATATTTCGTATACCTTCAATAGTTTATAAAGAATTTAAAATTGTCGTATGCAGTATTATTTTTAATATATTTTTATTTAATTAAGTTATAAAAACAAAATTAGTTTCCAACACATTATTTAAAAAAAATACAAAATAATGAAAATTCATTGGGACAAAAGTATTTGTACATATAATCTACACCTACTTATAATACTTATATTGGAAAAATTTTATATTTTGTGGGTCCTCCTTTTGCATCTATCACGGCCTGTAATCTTCTGGTCATCGATCGGACCAAATTTCTCGTTTCATCTGGAGATATTTCCTTCCAGGCTTCCTCCAAAGCAATTTTAAGTTCATCCCTGCTTCGGACGTGCTTTGTAGCGACTTTACGTTTCAAAATATCCCAACAGTGCTCGATGGGGTTTAAGTCAGGTGATTGGGGAGGAGAATTAAGTTGTCTTGGTGCATGTTTTGGGTCATTGTCCTGTTGGAATATCCAACTTTGGCCAAGACCCAAACCATCTACGGAATCCTTCAAATTGTCTTCCAATATACGTTTATATTGATGCTGGTCCATTACACCATCTATAAATACCATTCGCCCTACTCCACTGGCTGCTATTGCCCCCCATACCATAACACTTCCCCCACCATGTTTCACTGTTGGGGTCAAATTGTTAACATCTAACGCTGTATTTTTTTTGCGCCACACTTTTCCCCTGCTATCATTTCCGAAAAGATTGACTTTGGTTTCATCAGTAAACAAAACCCTATTCCAAAATTCTTCGTCCTTATCAATGTATCGTTTGGCAAACTCTAAACGCAAATGCTGGTTTTTTTTACTAATCAGCGGTTTCTTGCGGGGAATTCTACTTGCATATCCCGCAGAATGTAAGATCCTCCCTACTGTTTTTGGATGAACAATTGTTCCGGTAGTATTTGCGATTTGTTCCGCTAATTTTGCCCGAGTTACTCTTGGATTTCTTGCCACTTCTTTTATCACCAAGTTTGCTTCCCGTCTGGAAACCTTTTTTGGCCGTCCAGTTCTTGGCACATTTTCAACAGATCCGCTGTTTTTATACTTGTTTACAATGTATTGTACTGTGGAATGTTGCAAATTTACTAAATTATTTATATTCCGGAGAGATTTTCCTTTTTTATGTTCATCAATAATTAAATTTTTAATATCCAAACTCAACTCTTTTCGCTTTCCCATTTTTGATGTGCTTATTATTCAAAACGTTAAAACCAACTTCTTATTTTGTAAAATAAAACTCGATTAACGAAGAAAATATAACGGTATTTAAAAAATTATCATACAAGAGTCCAACGTACAAATAATTGTACAAAGTACTGATGTACAAATACTTTTGTCCCAAAGATTTTTACTTAAATTGTACTTTTTTTTAACAATATGTTATATATTAATTTATTTTTTATCAAATAATTCAATAAAAATGGACCTGAATTAAAACTACATATAATAATTTTTTATTCTTTATAAATTATTGAAGATATACGAAATGCATGGGGTGTACAAATAGTTTTGTCCCTAACTGTAGTTCCATATCATTACACTTATAGTGCTTTGAACTCTTAAAATGCTTTGCAGTTAACTAAAATTAACCTTTGAACTTTTTAGACAATGAAATAAATATATTTTATACGAATCGATGTTTACGTTATGGACAACTGAGCTTAAACAACATTAAATTGCATATTAAATTTAATAAATTATTAGAATATTTATATACTTCACCATATTTCGTTGATATTTTCGTTATATTTTTTTTTTTTTTTTCTGTAATTTATATAATTACACTGGTCGGCAAAAACATCCTACCTCAAAGACGAATAGCCGCAGTTGATGAATTTTGATGTGCTAAACATGAATCATGTTGACATAATTTATACAGCAAAAGATGCGAACTAAAAATATCTTCCTTAACCTCATTTTTTTATGTGCTCTATAGTTTCGGAGTTATTTTAAAAAAAATGTTCGAAAAAAAAAATCTTTTCATGCAAAATTTAAGATATTTTGTTTTACTAAAATTTCTTTTGATAAATGAAAACATTAAAAATGTCAGTTTATCGTCTTTATCTTAAAGCTGGTAATGCTGCGAATAAAATAAGGAATGTATTATCAAAATCAATGAAAAATCAAAATCGAGTGAAAATACCTACAATTAAGTAGAAATACAGTGGTGGAGAAAAAAAAAAATGTTTTTCTTTCTTCTTTAAACAAAAATAGGTGGACTAGATGGAATTTGACGAGCTAAACAAAAATCTGCTTTCACGATATTTTTGTTTTTTTAGCTAATTGGGTATAAATTTAAAAAAATCTGGTGTAAATATTGGGCTATGTATTGAAAAAACTAGACCAACATTGAGATAGTTAAAATTTCCAATGCAAATAACTTGAAAAGTATAGGAGAGCTTTAAGAAGAGCTTTAAAAATATTAAAAATCGCATAAGAAACAAAAATTTGACAAGCGATGGTAACAATTTTCTATATTAATGATGCCCTATATTGAGCCCTAATAGCTCCGCTCCTGAAGGTTATGTGTGGCCCTCTTTTCCAAACTTAAAATTGTACAATCCTCTGCTACACCTACGTGAAATTTTATGTAAATCTAATCATCCGATTAAAAGTTACAGACTTATCACTTATGACCAGGGCAAGTTTTTCAAGCTTTTTCACAATTTCACAAAAAATGCTTATATTTTAAATCTTTGCATAAATTTCCATATAATGGATACAAAAGTTAGTTTTCTTAACAAAAACAAAATTTTTTGGTGATTTTTTTTTTGGTGATTGGAGTTCAATCGAATGATCTCTAAAAATTTTTTGGTGAGCATTTTGAGTACATTGTAAATATTGCAAAGAAAAAAAAATTCGGAAGTTAAAATTAAAATAGTTTTATTTTTATAAACATTAGAGATTGAAAGTTAATGCATATTTTCTACACATTAATATATAGGAATGCATAAATTCATTGGTTTTTATATACATATTCATGCTATTTTTGCATATTTCTGTGCATATTATACCATTTTTTCGTGCTTTTTAAAGCGCTTATTTAAATTTTTTTTTTGTGTTTTTAAATCTTGCCCTGCTTATGACTATATGGGTGTTATAAACACTAGCGCTATCTCTCTATAAATATATTATATTTTTTTTTATCATTTTTTAGATGCTGACATACATACAAATATGAGCACAGTAATAAAATATTACAATTACTTAAATACAGTAAAAATCTAAAATGTGCACTAGTGTTCAATATGTAAAGCTAAAAAAGTTTTGGAAAAAAAAGTAATTAAAAAATATTAAAATTTTGTATAGTAAAAAAAGTTAACATTAAAAATAACAATAGAGGTATTGTTTCAATATATATATATATATATACATATATATATATACATATATATATGTACATATATATATATATATATATATATATATATATATATATATATATATATATATATATATATATATATACATATATATATATACATATATATATGTACATATATATATATATATATATATATATATATATATATATATATATATATATATATATATATATATATATATATATATATATATATATATATATATATATATATATATGTACATATATATATATATATATATATATATATATATATATATGTATATATATATATATATATATATATATATATATATATATATATATAAAATATATATATATATGTATATATATATATATATATATATATATATATATATATATATATATATATATATATATATATATATATATATATATATATAATATATATATACATATAATATATACCGTCCATTCCATGAAAGAACGCCCAAAAATATACCAAGTGTCCTCCGATTTTTATAAAATTTTATACATATAAGGCCTATGGGTGTCTATAAATATTTTCGTTTTCAGATTCGCTAAAATCACAAAATTCGCGATTTTATTCGCTTTTCACTTTTGAAAAAATCTAAAAAATCTCAAAAGTATACAACTTTAAATACAAATAATTCTGGGAACGCTTTACGGAAATTTATTTAAACGGCGTTGAAATTGTAATTATGTTAGCTTAAACATGAATATTTTATAAATAAAAAATATTTTTTTAAAAATGCATTTTAATGCAATTGCATTTTTTAAATGCATTTTTCTTTAAATATGCTATTCAAATTTGTTAATTTTTTAACATAAATGAAAAGTTTGGAATCTTTACATTAAAATAAAAATCTCAAATTTTTGGGTTCGTTTCGAAAAGAAAAATTTGTTTTGATTTTTGGATATCACACTTTTTTGAAGGTTTTGTAGAAGTAAAAATAATGGCGTTTTTTTTTAATTTTTCAACTCCCTTCCCTGTATATCTGCGGCTAAAAACGCACATTTTGAGCTCCATTTTGCGCAGAGATCCCATTGATTTATAAAAAATTTTATTTTATACATCGATTCTACATAAAATTAAAATGCATCGTGTACCAGTTAGGGTGTCCGAAAAATTTACTTTTTTCAAAAAAGTTTTAAAAATATATTTTTTTATAAACACAGTGAAAATATACTATTTGCTTTAAAAAATGGCGTAAAAATAATTAATGTACGACTTTTCGTTTTACAGTTTAAAAGGCGGGTCTATTGGCATAGACCCGCCTTGTAGAATTAAAAAATATTGAGTGACCTCAATATTTTTTAATTCCACAAAACGTACTATTTTTTAAGGTTTTTTCAAATATAGTCTGTTATTTTTAAAGAAAATTCTAATTTTTAAATTTTTACTTGCTTTTAGGTATGAGTTGCTGGTGACTGTTTATAATTTATTTCAAAATTCTTTCGATTTCGTGGTTTATCAGGCAGTCAAACTGTTTTAAAATTTTACATAAACATAGTCAATATGGGTATCAAAATTCTTCTTTTGATAAGAGCTACCAATTGGAATTAAAATATTTACAAAAATTGCAATAATTAGAATGAAATCAATAAATAACATTAACAGTGAATGCAAAAATCTGTAAAGGACTAAAAATATGAAAATTTTATGTATTGAAAACGTTTATTGACTGTAAAACGTTATACAATATAATAAATAATAAAATATAATAATAAAAACAAATTCTAACAAAACTTGTCTAAGAAACTATGGGTCTAAAATCAAACCTTAGCTCCCGCCGACCTAAGGTTTGATTTTGATCGTTCAAATTTAACAACAGTGTTTTGACATAATTACTGCTTTCTCAAAAACTACTCAAGATACAGATGCGAATTATGTTTCAAATAATAGGTAATGAGAGCACCTTCAAAATGGTATTCCACATTTTTTTTATAAATAAAGGTTAAAGGTCATTGGTTAAACCTTATGTCTTGGAAAGCTCGAACGCTATTTTGAACATTTTTCCAAAATCCGTATGTTAATACAGATTTCCTATACTACTTAAGTTTTTAGAGAGTTCCTTAGATGCTGAGATATTAATAAAAACATAGTGGCAGTTATATAAAACTACGTATTTTCCTTGGAAAAAAATATTTGCTTTTTCTATAAGACTTTTTTTACTTTAAGTTTTCTTAAATATGATTTTAAATGAAAGTTTTAGTCAACATTAATATAAAAACGCATTTTAAATTAATTATACGTTATATTTGGCGGTTAAAAATGCTGACTTTTATAAATCTTTTGAATTAAATAAAAACTGGAAAAAATTCTGACCAATATGACTTTACCATTTTATTTTATAGTGGTTATTAAGAAAATAATTAAGAACCATTCGGTACTGAGCAGAATATTTAGTATAGTGCCAATTTTTATTACAAAAATTAAAAATATATATGGGCCATAATCAAAAATTTTTAACCTGGCTGAAACTAACTTAAATACTTAACAAGTTTTGTGGTAATAATATTTTAAACAAATTGGTTACAGATCTGAACTCACAAGACTTGAAACTAATACAAAATTTTAGCACAATAGATTTCTTTTTATTTTTCACAAAATTTTTTATTAAAAATAAATGTTTTAAATTTTAAATATGCTGCACTAACACCATCAAACATTGAAAACATTATAAATTTTATTTGAATAACTCAGTAGGTTTTGATATTATGTGTAATTTTGACCAGAATTGTACATAAACTTCTAGTTTGTAAACATTTTTATATGTTCAAATTTAAACCGGCATAACTTTCGCGCCCCTCACATTAAATGATTAATGCCAACTGATTCTACAAGTATTCGAGTCACTTTATATATATACGAAAGGATTTTATTGTGCCATCAAAAAAAATGAATATTTTTTTGAGGGGCTTAAATCAAAAATTTTTGATAATGGTCCATATATATAAATATATATATTTTTACATTCAAAAATAATATTTTAATAATACAAAGAAAAATCTCAAATGGTTTTAGAAACTGTTTTTGGTGCGGAAGGTTTTTTCATCGAATTAACTTTAGAAAATGTTCAGTACATCATGGGCTATGATGTGGTACCCTGTGTTTTTTTTTTTTTTTTTTTTTTTTTTTTTTTTTTGTCAAAAAAAGTTTTATGTACATATTAATGTGTTCACACATACAAGAAAACAAATAATAAAAGTCAAACATTTAATATAATTTTTCTAACAATCAGCTAAATCGTAAACATGAAAGTATTATTTATGTATGCATCTACAAAAAAAGCAATCCCTTCTTAAATAAAATTATTTTCTTTTAAAATGTGACAATATTCCCTAAATATGCATTAACGCCTGAAATATTTATATCATTCAGAAGGGCCTAAAAACAGCAACAAATAAAGGGAAAATACTAAAATCAAGTTTAAAATATTGTCTAAACAAATTTTGGAAAAATAAAGTTCTTGGAAAAATAATAAATTCATAAATAATTTGTATCTGGGGAAAAGTAGCCTGTAAACGAAACGAATACTAAATATAGTTGAATGGGTTTTTATTTATTTTTTATATGTTATTGTGGGCGAAATACAATATTGACAACACAAACATATGAATTCTTTTGCAAATTGTTAAAAAGCTGATAGTGTATAAAAATTGTTAATTTTATTTGCTGTAAAGATTTTTGAAAAAAATTCAATCTAATTTTATTTTAAGATTGTCATCAATAATGTTTGTATTATAAATAAACATATTGTGCGCATTGACTTTTAGTAAAAAAATATATACTTATATGTATATTTTCTTTTCTTGTATGACCAGTTAGGAAGCGACTGGTGAATAATTAAATAACACGAGTAAAAATTTCTATTGCAAAATTATACAATATGTATTATATTTTCAATATATAAACCCATATACCTACCACCCACTGTTTGTGTTTTTCAGACTTACATTTATAGTCCCATTGTATTTTATATTTAAATTTTTGTTTTGTATTATATTGATGTTTTGTGTTTTTGTAATTTCTCGTGGGAGAAGTTAGAAAAAGGATATTGAACACTCACTAACATAAATACATATGTATGTATGTACATAGATACATATGTACATAATCTTATAAACAAATTTTAACAAGTATTTGAAAAGTGTGTGAAACGTATTCTCTTCACTTTTCAATTCATTTCAACTCACTCGATATTCATAATGGTCTTCTTTGTATGTGTAACTGCTTAAAGGAATAAACAAACACAAAATTTTCGTTCTTTTCATGTTATTTCATTGCCAACAATCATCAAATGTATCTCTGTATATGTATATGTATATGTAGATTGACAACTAGGGTGACAAATTTTTTCGATATCGAAATATCGTAGCACGTTCTTATGGGTAATATTTTCCTGATTAAAAAATAAAACCGAATTTTTTAAACTAATTCGCCAAAAAAAAACTTAATTTCAATCCTCAAAACTTTCAATTTTAAATTGCCAGTTTTATTTTATTATTTTTGAAAATTTAAAAATGTAGTTATAACCTTAATATATAATTTAGACACACATATTTACATATATGTATGTATCCTCCTACTGTTGCATATATATTGAACACATATTTTGATATTTAACAATTTTAATAACTGTCGAATTAGGGGGAAACATGAGTTTTAACATTTGAAAGTATGAGGCATGATACAAAAATAGCAAGGTTTCGTAATATAATATATAAACTATTATATATCGGTTATCAGTCGGAATCAGATATATATCATTTGAAAGTGCTTTCAAATATCTCTTAAACAGGAAATACATATATCGATGTTACGGTGATATTCAAGTCATCGTAATTTATAGACAGTGTTTCATGCATTCATTTAATGAAAATAGTATATTTTAAGAATGTTTTTTTTTAGCTGAAAATTATTTATTAAATTGATATTTTTAAATATTCAATAACTGCTCTAACAATAGTTACTTCAGCAAAAAGTCACAAAAATACCATTTATGCAACAAAAATAATTATTTGCAATTTATAAATTCCACATAATACAAAATATTCTTAAAATAAATTTCCTTTTTAATTTTTGTGGCAACGCTTTTTTGTTTATTTACAAAAAAAAAAAAAAAAAACAAATATCAAATGGGTATAATAATAATAAAAAAAAAATAAATAAAAAACTTAAAAACAAAGATGTACGTACATCTGTCAAAACTTGCATTATATATGCACTTTTATATGAACATTTTTAATCTGATTGATTTTTGTATCAATTGCCTTTGATTAGAGTATTATTATTTAAATACATTTTGTTATTAAAAAAATTAAAGTTATAATAATATCTTCCTCGATACTAATATATAAATCTAAATCTTAATATGTATTGAATTTATACAAATTAATGTAAATTTCGGATGTGTACACATAATTTATGGTCAGATATGGATCAATCACTTTTAAATTCAAATTTTTAAACATTTATATATCTAATAAAATATATGTATAACGATGAAACTAAATTAAATAAAAATATATAAAAAGTATGTGTTCTCTTATTTAGTTTAAAAAATATATACGAGTATAAGAATGCAACTAAGTATATGTATGTATGTGGCTTGATAACGGAAAAGTAATGGCTACACATAATATACTATAAATATGTACATATGACTGTAGTTTGATAGAAAATCTCTAGACACTTTTAAGTAAGAATATTTTTGCAGCTATGTACATTTTTTACTCTAAATAGTCATTTTAGTAGTAAGTAAGTGTGTAACTGGAAAATACTTATTTTATGTGGTTGTTTTATACCAGAACCTCTTGAAAAAATGCAATTGTAGCATGTGCATTTGTATATGTAACAATAATCGTAACTATGATCATATATACATTAGGGTAGCTTAAAAAAAAGAAAAGTTGTTAATAGTTTAAGCTAAAATGTTACGGATACAAATTTCTGAGCAGATCCATCCATATACATACTTACTTTACGTAAACAAATTTATATTTTTTTAAGTTTTTATATACAATAGAGGTAACTTAATTTTTATTAACAACAGGACTTTATTTTGTGCTCCTTAGTAAATTATTTTACAAAACTATGTAAGATTTTTCAAGGAAACTTAAAAGAACCTTAAAAGCAAATAAATACTTACATTATATTGTCATAAAACTAACAAATACTTACACAAGTACATATACTTATGTGTACGATGTTTCATAGATAAGGTAACTTATGCATGTGTAAGATTGTGAACAGTTTTGTCGTTGACAAATACCTTTTGGGAGAAATGTTCTAGTAAAAAATTTAACAAAAACTAGATATAAACTAAACCAGCAACACAGCGGGTGGTGAGGTCATTTATGAAGATTTGTACATTCAAATAATAGACAGCTGCTCTTGTAACATGTTGACTGGAATATCTTAGATAAATATAAATTATTAATTGAATGTGGAAATTGTTATAAAGTGTGTACGTAACAGAATCATATCGCTATTAGCAACACAACATTCAAATACAGATTCCTGCAAATATGTATTTCTGGTGATACATACATATGTTTAAATAAATATAAATTGGGCCGATTGAAATAAAGATGGTATGTTAAATTACATTTAGTTTTAAATACCGTAATGATTCCATAAAGAAACTACATATGCATGTATTTCATAATTATTTCATGTAAAAATATTTTACTTCACAAAAAGCCTTTTTGCAAAAAAACATTTTACTTCACAACAAAAACTTTTTGCAGTTCTCTAATAGTAAACTGCAATATTTTAAAACAATTATTGAAAAATTTCAAACTTTTTTTGCATGATGTATTACAATGACGGTTTGTGGACCAACATTTTTGCGAAAAATACTTTTTTCATAACTGGCTCAAAATTACCAATTTTTGATAGTAAATTGGGAGCTGATATAAAAATATTGCCTGTTGAAAT
The DNA here is from genome assembly GCA_951394005.1 of Protophormia terraenovae. Classification (NCBI taxonomy): domain Eukaryota; kingdom Metazoa; phylum Arthropoda; class Insecta; order Diptera; family Calliphoridae; genus Protophormia; species Protophormia terraenovae. Next base: position 69,603,731 of record OX596077.1, read on the forward strand.
TATAATCAATTTCAACAGGCTTCGTCCTTGTTCAAAAGTTTTATATTGACTATATGTCAGTTGTCCAGATAGATGGCAGGACATTGTTAAATCGACTTAGTACACAGTTTTTAAAATTTGATAATTCATACTTCACAACTTTAATCTCTTGTTTTTTTATTGGTAAAAAAAAATAGTAAATATTTTCACTTTTATATCTGTGAGTATTTATGAATTTTTCGAAAGGGGATACATACGAACTTTTGTAGATATCTTTTTAAGTATTTTTTTAAATATATTTCTTGCTGACCCTAATTGAAATTTTGTTGCAAAAATTATGCTTTACTCCTGCTGTGTTGCTAATAATTTAAATGCAGAAAAACACATTATATGATCTACGAAATTCATTTTTAAGCGTTTTTTAATGTACTTTAAAGTTTCTTTTTTTACAGATTCGGTTCTATACTGGGTTTTGTATTTAAATTTAACTTTTCGTTTCCTTTTACCTCTTTTAAATTTGGCTTTGTTTTCTAAAAAAAATAAAAATGCATTTAGTGCCATATTTTGCGGCATGAATATACAAAACTAAAAAGTCAGGAAAAAACTAACAAACCACACTTTATGCACAAGACTTATATAAGTATTATTTTTCTTTCTTTTACTTTCTTTTGGCCACTTGACTAAAGATTCAGTATGACAAATCCGCTTTACATTTTTTTTTTTTTTTGGAATTTCTTATTCTTTAAAATCTTTTTATATATTGACTGGATGAGTAGCTGGCCAAACACATCTTTCATCACCATATTGGAGTCTATTTTACCCAGCAAAAACTTTAATTGCCAGCAACATATGTTACTATTTTCGGGAAACTAATTAGTGTGAAAAATACATTAATTTTTGTGGAGATGCCTAAGAATTCGTGGATCTGAACTAGTCATTTTCTAGCAAATAACTACACAGAGAAAACAAATTCATTGTGGCAATCGAATTTGGTCGGTTACGTGTACTATACTATAATTCGATTGGGATATCTGAATTTTATGATAGACACAACCAAATAAGTTGTTTACTATATTTTCAAAATATTTAAACACAGTATACTTTTAGGCTTATCAAAACAAAAAAATATTTATTTATACTCTTTTTCCTTAAATATTTTATGTAAATAAATTTAATTAAAAACGTATTTCATAATTTATCATAAGTTCGATCCATCATCCCTCAGCTTTATCCATTATTCTGCTAAATGTTTGAAGACTGCGGCACTGAATAAGCAAACCAAATTCTAAAACATTCTTAACGAAACTCAAAATTAATAAGTGCAGAGGAGAAAATAAAAGACAGGATTATTAAATTTAATGTCCGACAATAGAAACCATGTGATACTTATTTTATGATTGGAGAAAAAGTAACACAGAACAGCTCCATATAAAACTTTTTATTGTAATTTTCTTCAAATAAATTTATTTATTGAGATCAAATTAGTGATTCAAATCGATTAGTGTACCTGTAAGAGCATATAAAGCCATTAAATACTACAGACATACTATGCAAAACCATCCAAGGTATTGTAAGGTAAAAAAAAACTCACCAAATTTATAGTAGGAAAGGATTTCTTGGCAACATTTCTCATCCTGTACAAATGACACGAGTGATCGTAAATCATCAAACCGCTTATAATTATCTATAATATTAGATTGGAAGCTACTGAATATTAGCGTTTCATTTAAAAGAAATATCCAAGACAATTACAGATTAATAATATTAAAAAAAAAAAAAATACTTCTACTTACTTATTGTGAAATTCTGAACCTTCATGCATTTTGTAAAAATGTAAAAAATATATAAAAGCGAAAAATCACCCAAAATATGAAAAATGTGTTATTAAAAATTAATTATAGCCCAAAAATGACGAAAAATTACTAACAAATTTTGTATAATTTTTCATATGAAATATGACCCAAATTTGTATTGAATTTTTTTGTCCGATATTTTTATATTTGATTTGGGCGATTTTGCTTTAGGTCATTTGGCAATAATGACTGCAACTGAAAATATGATTGAACTTTAAATTATGTTAAAACAAATAAATTTTTAATAGCAATCACCAATATTTCGATTTCAAATATAAATTTAATACCGTTATTTCGACCAATTGGCTTCAACTAATTTTAAAAAGTAAAAATTAGTTACGCAACTAATTTTATAGTTACAAGAACTGTAACACAACTGTGTTAATAATTCTTTTTCTATAATGAATGAAAATATTTATATTGAAGTGATAATATTTTAATATCTTTAATCATATTGTATTTATATGGCCTAATTTAAATAACAGTAACAATTTTTCAATCAATCTTTTTCATGTATGAAGTTTAATATGTTATTTCTTCATAGGAGTCAAATAATGAATAAACAAAAATAAAAAGTAGACTTAACTAAGATTCCACTACCCAAAATAATGACAACACTTTACTAAATAATCTGTGTAATAAAAATTAGCCATTACTAAAAGCCAAGAAAAAAATTTTGCTGGGTAAGTTCATACAATCGCAAAAAAGTACCCGCATTATACTTTCTTTAATATCTAACCATTTGTCTCTGTCCTTTTGTTGCAAATTGTTACTTAAAACTATATATTTTTAAACAAATTTTTTTCTCAACCGTCTGATAAAAAAAAATTTAATATTTCAAAGAAAAAACTGTTACTGTTTTACTATTGTGTTCAGATGTACATTAGGGTGGTCCAACATTGTACGAACGTACCAAAAATTATGAAAGAGGACATCATTTATAACATATTAGCAAAATTTCAACTTCTTACAATGATTGGAACACAGACATAAAATTAATGATTCTAGAACAAATCCTAAAAATGTTTTTCACCAAAATTGGTGATATATACATAAAACGATAACTCATAAAAAAATATTATACCCGTATTTCGTCGTTTTTCTAAAAAAATTATTATGAACGAAAAAAGCACATTTTATATAAAATTTTTTGGTAAAGATTCACCTTTTATTACATTTATTTTTCTTTAGCTATTGTTTGATGCAAAAATCATTAATATTGACAAGAAAACATTTTTGAAATTTGTTCTAGGATGAACAATTTAAATGGCCGTGTAGCATCATCCTGTTTCCATCATCATAGGAAATTGAAATTTGGCAAATGTATTCTAAATAACATTCTCTTTCATAATTTTAGGTACATTTAACTGTAGCAATCACGCTTAAATGTAGCACTACCCAATATACATATACATATTAAAGATGTTTGTTAGTTTTTGTGTGTTTGTGTCCATTTATTGTAGCAACTCTTAACTAAGAGTAAAATTTTTTTAAAGTTTCTTAAGAACTACATATTTCACAGAAAAAAGAAAAAATGGACTTCAATTACGAAATTTGTAATATTAATTAATTTTTAATTGATTTTGCTCCAATCATCAAAATTATAATATTAATAACTAGAATAATTGATATTATTATTACTTCTTTTCCTTAAATAGATGCAATGAGCTGAAATTTTTTTAAAATTTACTTAAATTTATTTTATTTCTGTACTTTTATAGACAAATATTTAATTTTTCTTTATATTTTGTTAACAACTGTCAATTTATTAAAAAACAAAACTGTAAACCAATTAACATATTAATTATATTAATAAATCATATAATTAAATTCCAATACAAAGTTAATTAATAATTTTATTAAAAAATTATTTGAAATATTTTTTTCTGTGTTGTTACGCTACCTTAGTTGGTTGCATTAATTTTCTAACCATAAAGAAATAAAGAACTTTTTAAACAATTTTTTACAATAATGTTAAATTTGTTTATTTTAAATATTCATAGTAGCTTTGGATTTGTTTTTTTTTTAGTGTAAAAACAAATATTCTTAAAAGCAAATAAAAATATTGGTTTAATGGTTGCAGAATTTACTAATTTGTGGATTTTTATAAAATATGATTTCATATAAAAATATTTAAATACATATTATTATTGCAGTCAACCATATTAAAATTTTAATTGTGAGTAATCATTAAATTATAAAACAGAAACAAAAACGTTGCTACATGAACACGGTATTATTCAAATCAATAAAAAATAACTATACAAACGTTAAATAGTTGTAGTGATCATGTTGTAACCATGTTTTTTCTCTGCGTATACATATGTATGAGTATATGTGATTATATTTAAAATTCAGCATTATTGATAACATGTGGAATTCTGTTTGAAACCAAATATTTATAGAAATAAAAGTGATACACAATAAAAAAACCAAATGAACACAAAAAAAAAATGAATTCCAGAAGAAATCTATGAAAAAATTCTGGCTTTTTTTTTATTTTGTCCTCAGGGAATAAGATTTTTCTAAATGTCGAAAAATTTCGATTTGAAAGCGCAATATTTGTTAGAAGTTGCATTAGATTAATTAAATGCATTAATTTAAAAAATCTTTCAAAAAAATTCTCACTCCAAAGTAGTTTTGTGATTAAATGTATAAATATTTTTTTTCTTCTTTTTTCAATTGAGCGTATGAGTAATGTCTGTTATTTATAACACATACTATATAACACCGCACAGTGGGGTCAAACGCAAATTTTTTGGTAATAAATCTGTATCTCCTAAACTACTGATTGGATTAAATTGAAATGTATGGAAGAGTTGCAGAGGAAGACCTAAGCTTTGAGGAAAATCATCCTGTAGTCACCCTGTGATAACACAAGAAAATCTACAGGGTGTCAAAATTGACTACCTCGAGTATGTAAAAGTTTAAAAAAATCGTTACTTATACAAATGAAGTCCGATTTCAAAGATTTTTATATTTCTGTAAAGTGTTTGGCAAGATAAAGAAAAAGTAAGCTTACTTGCTCAATTTATCTCTTACAGTCAAAAAGATATTTGGATTTGAATTTTGAATTTTTGAATTTTTGACTCGACTTTCTTTCGTTTTTCGGGAATAAGTCCTGAGGTATATGAAGTAAAAATTTTTTAAAAATATCGTATCATTTGCTATATATTTCATAATAACATACTGAAAGAATTCTTGGATTATCTCAATGCGCCTAGATCTGAAAAATATTCAAATTCAGCACTCTGAAATTGGTATGAAAAAAGGCTATTTTTGGCAAAAATTTAGTAAAATTATTTCACTTTTTACTCAAAGCTCCGTTTAAGAAAAAAATTTTTCTTTACATATTTCAAAAGACAAGGTTTCACAAATGGCTAATGTAGAAATTTTGAACTGATTTAGGCTTGCGACTGACCCCACTGTGCACCGTATGACATTAAAAAAAAAAAAAAAAATCACACTTGAACAATATGCATGAAACTGGATAACATTCGTAGTAAAACTGTGTTCTCAGTGTTTCTCCAGGACGTCAAATTTCTTCTCAAAAGATTTTCGAAATGTCGAAGGATACACAAAATATATATAAAATAAATCTGCTATATAATAATATTATTTATTTATATGTTACGTTTAGAAAATGAAGCATTAAAAATATTTAATTTAAAGTTACTACTAAAGGGTAAAACATATTTCGTTAACTTTTCGTGCTACAACATTTAAATAAATAATATTCTATAATTCTAAGGATTCTAAGCTTTGATATAACATCCATATTGAGTCGATATAATCTTCGTAAATATTATATTACACATATTCTTAGCATTTATTTGACACCCATATTGGGTTGATATAATCTTAGCATCTTAATGTTATATTTTTGTTATTTTTTAAGTTGGGTATCCTTCAAAATTTTGAAGATTTTATTTTATTTTCAAATATATGGAATTTTAGTAGTTTTATAGAATTTTTAATAAAAACTATAAATGATATCTGTGATAAACCGAGTTCCAGTTGGAAATAAAAGACACAATTGGGATGGGTCATTTATGAGGAATTCTAAGAACTCTAATAAAAAACTTTCACAAAATAGTCCCCTGCTGAACCAACAATCTCTCCCGATATAATACACGTACTATACAGGCATAATCGTAAAAGTACTAATATGACTAAGTTTTATATTTTTTACTTAAAATTGTTTCGAAACTTTGAAATTTTCTTAATTATCAAATTATAAATAATTTTTCTAAGTGTAATTAATTTCATAGGTTTAGGACAAATCCTTCTAAATATTTTTGTCAAGTTGTTATATGGGAACGAATCACTGTGCGTTAATATTATATAAGATATACGATTATATATGAAGATGCTTTGTTGTAATTTTTCAACTCAACATTTGTAAGGATAATGCGCCAAATATGTAAACATAAGCAAAAAAATCTGCAACAATCAAAGAAATAAAATAAAAAAAATATATATTGAAAAACTTGATGTATTTTGGGTGAAGCAAATAAAATAATAATGTTAGAAAACTTGTACACACATACAAATATATTTGCATGTTTTTTAGAATACAATGAAAACATATTAAGCATTTATAACTTTACCTAATAGTCTAGATATCGAGCCCTAACCGCGAAAATGTCATAAGTGCAGAACACAAAACTTTACAGAAGAAACATTTTTGTGATTGTTTACACATTGTTATATGTATGTAAAATGTCACTTAGGATAAAATAGTTTTCGCTATAAATCTGAAATGACACTTGATATGTCGATGAAATTTTGGCGGATGATTTAAATGATTCTAAATTATAGATTTTAATCAAAACACGAATTTCAGAAATATTTTCGGTTACGATATTTTGGTGGTCAGGGCTCGATATAATATTTATTTTAAAAATAGGATACATAATTTTTATTAATTTGTATATAGAAATAAACTATTTAAAATTTTAAAAACTATATTGTTTAGGATATTATATATAAATAGTTAATGATACAAAATGTTTCTTGATACAACTTCAAGGGATGTTGTTAAGAGGTCATTTCTAATACCGCTAACAACCAAAAAAAGCAATATCCTCCTTTTCTAGCAAAACCAACAAGACTACTGAAGGATAGAAATTATTCCTTTTTTTCATTTTACAATACAAAAAGGATTTTACCTAAACTCCAAATAAAGGCATCTTCAAACAAAACCATCAGTATTTTCAAAAAACAACAAAAATAAACAAAAGCACACATTTTATACTCGTTAGTAATGTTGTTGCACAACAACTAAAATAAAATAAGAAGAAATATAAACTTTACAATTCAGAAGTACTGAAAAACAAAAATTGGATAAACAAACACTAGACTGAATTGAAAACATTTAAGGCAACAACAATTCAGCCAACAAACAGACAAAACAGCTAAAATAAATCCAAGAATGTGTGTGTATATATTAGCGTGAACAAGAGTTCATGTGTATATGAGCACGAGTGTGAAAAAGAAAGAAGAAAAAAAAAAAGGAACAATGTTGTAGTCGGTCAAGCACGACTCTCTAAGAGCCTTCAAAATTCTTTATAAACGTTAAGGTGGTTTTTCAGAAGAGGAAACAGATATTTATTTTGATATGAAATAAACCTTATATGGAAGAGATTGTCATTTATGAACAAACAATCTTTTGTTAGTGTGATTTAAAATCAAATTATAAAAAATTAGTTTTCTTAGGTATTCTTAAATATTTGAACGCTTGCTGTAGGGTATAAAATCTAAAGCTTAAGAGAAAAGTAAACATGGAAAAGAAATAAAGAAAGAAAGGATAATAAATTAAAAAAAAAAAAAACTAAAACAACGAAGATTTTGAAATCGGTCAAGGAGAAAAACGCATTCAACCATTTTTTCACACACTCATGAATAGGAGGATATTAATGTTATCATACATACGTTTTCTATGTATGCATGTTGGTTGCTGTATATTTTTCGTTTTCATCACACATACACACACACTCAACAACAAATGCTTTGCAAGTCATTTACACCCACATGAGTACAGCTATGGTCAAAAATATAGATTTGATGTGATTATCTCTCATGAAAATGGTGAAATAGATCGAAAGAAATTACTTCCTGTAAAACAAATCTTTTGTGTGTCTACTTTTGCATACAAAACTGCATTTATATACAAGACAACAAGTAAGAACAACTAAATAAATTTCCAAATTTCAACACATTTACACTATAATTCTTTTATTCCTACTTGTAAAGCAAAAATAAAAACCCCTTTATTTTAAACTTTCTGACACCCTACAGAACAAAAAAAAGAAAAAAAACTATCAAATAGTTTTTAGTTGTAAGGTTTGAAATTGTTATTGTAGAGTATTAAAGTAACTGAATTACACCCACCTTCATCCAAATAAATAACATAACGAAAAAAAAATCAGTAGTTCATTCATTTATGAAATTAAATAATTTATCTATATTATTTTTTTTTTAAAGGATTTCTTTTTTAGGCTCATAATTTATGTTGTCCATCTTTAAAATATCATTCAGTTTTGTAAAGAGCAGCTGCAGAGGCAAATGCTAAAGGTTCATAGTTAATATTTGTTCATCAATGAATCAAATTTGGGTGGGAGTACTATTGTTTGAAAGGTTTTTTTTTTTTTTTTCAAATAAGGGTATTTTTGCAAATTACCTGAAAAAATATATAAGTATATTTTCCGATTCAGTGTTTATGATCAAACAATTTATGTTATAATATTGTAGAATCGTGTTAATTAAAAATCTTATCAATAAATATTTTCTCTCCTTCATCTATATATGTATGTATTTATTTCGAAGTTACAAAAAACATCACCACTAATTAAGAAAACTTGAAGATAATATTCATGTTTTTTCTCATTTTTTATTTATTTATTTCAATATATTTCTACTTGATAGTTTTTTAATAATTTATATAATTTGTATGCCAAAGAAAGAAAAAACTAAATGCAGATTCGCATTTAACAGGTCGAATTCCATATAGTCCACCTATTTTGCCGACTAGTGTATTTAATTCGAAATATTCACAAATTACACAGAACTTAAGTGAAAAAATACTTGAATATAACATAGTATAGTTTATAGATGTGGATAAAATTTCTAGAATTTTCAAAATAAAAAAATAAAAAATAAATAAGAAAATACACATTTATATTTACAACAAAACTATGCAAGATTTTAAAGAAACAAATTAATACTTTTTGGATTTTACAGTCATTTTTGACCCACACTTTATTAGAAAATATATTTTTTCCTAATAAGTAATACATAATTGTAGGACATATGATTATTTTTTCAAAATTGTGAAATTAATAAAATCCTTTAATTTTACGTGTATTTTGTAGAAGCCATTATTTTTCACGTAAAATAGCATATTTTTAGAAGTTTTTCTACTTGGAAAAAAATCATATGTTTTACAATTCTAATCCAATTTCATCACATGATGGCTCATTTTACTCCTAAACTATTTTTCTAACAGTTTAGGAAATGACTGAAAATGAAAAAATAAGAGTAAAAAGAGTAAAATCTATTTTTTCTAATGCGGCGTAAAAGAATTAAATTAGGAAACATATGTCCAAAATAAATTTTCTTAAATCCACAAAGTAATAATTAATAAAAAAAATAAAAAAAATTTGATTTTTAGTAAAAAATTTGATGAAAAAAGAATCATCACACTTGCCTTTTAGTGAATAAATCCAATTTACGATGAAAAATCTTTTTTATTAAAAATTGAGTAATAGTTTCATTTCTCATGTTAAGTTTTATATTTTGAGCAAAAAAATTAAAAATAATAATCATTAAAATTTATTTTTTTTTTTAACAAAAATCAAAAAAATAAAAATCATTCCGGATTTCGATAGAACCTGTCTGAAGATTACATTTCTGTATTAAACACCTTTAGTCGGTCGTTCCTTGTATCTGATTTTTTGTTTAAATTTTCAAGAATAATGATTATTTTCTATCCTTGAAAATTTGCGCCATTTAGTGAATTTAAATTTTAAAGGCAGAATTTTAAAGACGAAAATATTACCTACAGTTTAATATACATCTCGTTGATGTCAGGAAACCAGATATGGTAGCATCATCACAAACTTTCGTATAATTGGAGTTAATATTTGAAAAAGTATAATTTTCGCTACTGACAAATTCCAGAAATTGTTCAAAATATCGCATAAACCTAAATAAATGACACGTCGGAGTCAAAATGGCGTTAATAAATTTTGAAATGAAAAAATTTTATGCAATTTGGAAATTTTTCACTAAATTTCAAAGTTTTGTTATAAATTTTTTCATATTAAGATATGACTTTAGACCAGCCAAAGGCAGGTCTATATCCAGCACACAAAAAAATAATAATTTTGTGTTATGTGTTTTGTTTTTGTTTTTGTTTCTGCTTAACCATGCGAAATGATCTTGCTTTGTTGAAAGCTAGAACATATCTAAATGATTTTTGTTTTATATTCATACTCATTTGTTTAGCTTCGTTAACATTCGTGTTGTGTATGTTAAAATGCCGACAACACTCGGCTCTGGAGTGCTATGGGCGCCTTTGCCTGCTTTAGACCATCAAAAAATATCTCTGAAGAATGGTTAAAATTTATATTACTGACAACTATCACAATGTTAATATTTATGTCAAATGAAAACATTTAAATACTTAGTACTAAAATATATGTAGGTGGCGCCAAAATATTTAAAGACTTTTAATTTTATGGACCAAAAAAGATATTCTAAACCTCAAACATCAGCCCCTCCCACATATTTCGCATTATTCAAATTTTCATATAATGAAATCTATTTTCTATGTAAATGACACTTTTTAAGAATAAGAAACTAGTTAAAAATTTTGCTAGAATTTACTTTTAAAAAAATTAAAATCGCGCTTTTTGTTTTAATATTATCATGAGTAGCAAATTTTAACGACTATATTTTCCAAACTGAAACCGATATTCATTTAAATTTTTAAGCAAACGATCCCAAGATAAGTCTTTTATTACTCAACATTTTACGAAAATTTAAACCAATTTTCTTTTTGCTGCTTACGAAATCGTACAAAAATTACAAATTTTTCTTTTCAGTGTATTTCGATAAATATTAAAGATTCTGTAATAATTTTGACAAAATTTTTACCTAAAATTTTCAACATTTTTGAAATTCCTCATGTTAAGAATCGCCAAACTTATTTTTTAATGCAATTAATGGCTTTGTAAAAACAAAAACGAAAAATACTTATTTTTAAAAGATCGTTTCAAAAGAGCGATTAAGCCTGTTTTGTAAATTTTGTAGTTTTAATTTCATACATACACACATACATACATACATACATACATACATACATACATACATACATACATACATACATACATACATACATACATACATACATACATACATACATACATACATACATACATACATACATACATACATACATACATACATACATACATACATACATACATACATACACACATACATACATACATACATACATACATACATACATACATACATACATATATACATGCATACATACATACATATGTATGTATAAGTAGTGTAATTGTATAACGTAAAAGTGTTATACAATTTTATTTATGCATACATATCTATACATACTTCCATACTTTTAAATTTATGTATTGGGGAAATCCTGTTTGCACTATGGCGCAAACCTTTATCTGACATATTTTAAATTATGTTTTTTACCTTGCTGCAGCATATTAACCCTAGACTACATACATATGTATATGCATTTCTTAAAAAAAAAAAAATTAAATCAAATTATATGAATTATTAAACATTTTCACTACAATACGAAGTTAGCCTTTTAGTCAAACTCGAAAATGAAACAATAATGAATAATGATTTTTAAGATACTTGTTTTATCATTTTATTAATTCGACGAAAGAATTAGTAACTTAGACGTTATAATAAAAACAAAATTAAAAAAAAAAAATTAGATCACAATGTCGTCAATATAATATTTTATTTAAAAATGAAAGCATCATTTGATAAACAGATTATCTGTAGAAATTTCACTTCGTTAGAAATAAAAAGTGATTTCAAGGGTTGTTACAATATTAAATTTGATATTAAAAATGTTTACTAATTTAAATATTTTCATAAAGAACTGTAGAAAATTGACGACAATTATTTATTTTCTCTCTGTGCAGTTTTGTGTAAAATCAGCATAAATTTTACTATTATTTTTTAATGGACAACAAAAATTAATTAAAACTTTTTAATGACATAAATATACTATCATAGTGCAACTTATAGATAAAGCATATCTGTTAATTTGTATACGTAATGCTTATATTTTCTTATAAAATCAATTTTTTTTATTAAGACATAAGTACATACATATTGAAAAATTGACACAAAAATCAAAAATGACAACTTGACTGACTGACTGAATGACTGACTGATTCATCATCCCACAGCCCAAACGAAATTCGAAATTCGAATGTTTAGGGGGTAAAAACGGGTAAAATCGGTAACTCTATAACTCCCAATTTAATAAAGATACACAAAAAGTTGAATAGTTGATTTTATTAATTTAAAAAATAATCGGACAGGTGTCTGGTACTTTTTCGAAAATCGGCCCCTTTAGGGAGAAAACGGGTAAAAATTGTATTTTGATACTTTTTTGTCACCATATGTATCTTTGAAACCAATCAACATACAAATAAAATTTATATTGTATTTATAACTAGAAATATAAATTTGGTACTTTACTTTTTAGAAATTCGAACGTATAAGCGGTAAAAATCGTACATATTTTTGGTACTTTTTTCATAAAACATTTTTTTTTTTATATTTATTGACGTAACCATATGCGTATTTTAATATGGGATCTCACTATAATTTAGAAACTCATTGGAATACAATTTCTTATACTTCTATGGGTAAAAAAAAAAAAAAAGAACCAAAAAGGGGGTAAAGGTGGGAAATTACATTTTATTCAAACTTAAAAATGAATTTTCCATTATATTAAACTTAGAAACATAAGATTAAGTAAATGTAGTCCTATGTGGATAAGAATTCACAAGAGTGGAGTTTGTGGTACTTAAAGATACATGGTCCTATGAGTAAGAATTCAAGAGGAGGGACTTTTTGTTCTTCTAATGATACTTTTTGAATTTTCTATAATTTTTAATTTGGAAATATGGTCCTAAGTTAATAAAAATCCATGAGGGGACTTTGTGGTACTTTTTAATTCTTACAATGGTATTTTTTGGATTTTCAATAATATTGAACCTGGAAACATGAAAATAGGGATATGTGGTCCTTAGTTAATGAAAATCCATAAGAGGGGTCTTTGTGGTACCTTTTTTGTTCTTCTGACGGTACTTTTTGAATTTTCTATAATATTTAACCCAGAAACATCAAATTAAAGATACGTGGTCCTAAATGAATAAGAATCAATAAGGGGGTCCTTAGTGGTACTTTTTTCTAAAGGTACTTTTTGAATTTTCTATAATATTTAACCAAGAAACATAAAATTAAAGATGTTTGGTCCTAAATGAATGAGAATTCATAAGGGGGGACTTTGTGGTACTTTTTCGTTCTTCTAATGGTACTTTTGAATTTTCTATAATATTTAAATTAGAAACATGAAATTAAATATGCATGGTCCTATGCGAAAAAGAATTCACAAGAGGGGTCTTTGTGGTACTTTTTTTTGTTCTTCTAATGGTACTTCTGCAATTTTCATCCTTAGAAACATAATTGAAGATGTAAGGTGCTATATATTTTTCATTATTCTAAGATTAGAAACCTGGAATTAAAGAGATATTGTTATTTATGGATGACGTAACACCACTATTAAAAATGTTCCCAAGGTAGTTAAGAATCTTAGTTTAAATTTGTTATACAGTATGGTTTTTATAAAAAAGTTCTGCTAACGAAGTAGCGGGTTTACAGCTCGTCTACTATAAAATTATTCACACAAAAATGTATAAATAATAAATTTTAAAAGAAAAATTTATTGAATAAAACTGATAAATTTAAAATTTATTTTATGAGAAATAACGAAAACTTTGGAAAATGTCACCAAATTTAATTAGAGATATTGACAGTTAAAAAAATATTAAGTTTACAACTGCGAGTACAATGCGACGTATGAGTAATAATTATTAAATTAATGTATTACTCCTACGCACATGTAAACTTATGTATTTACGTTAAATTTCACTAGGAGTGTTGCCAAGATCGTTATACAAAAAAGACTAAGTTGAATTTTAAAAAAGTTCAAAAATGGCTAAATGCCTTAAAAAATAAAGCTAGAGAAATTTTTTTAAATTAAAAGCTTTTTTCTCCTTTTTTAAAGATATTGCAATAAATCTTTATATATTTTATAAAAATGGGGTATAAGTTTGTTTTTTTGTGTATCAATCACGTCTAAACGGCTGAAGTAATTTTCACGAAATTTGACACACAGATAGTGACGAAGGTGGTCAAAGGCTATGATAGATTTCGATTTTATGTCAAGCCTACTTTTAAAAAAGCTATTTTTCACGTTATTAATGAATTTGACACACAGATAGTGCTTGCACTGAAGAATGTTATAGGCTATATTGGATCTTGATCGAATGGCACGCCCACTTTTTTAAACACTCAAACGACTGAACTGATTTGCTTAAAATTTAAAAACTATTATTCTGAGAGCACTCAAATTTTGTAGAAACTTTCCTATAACATTTTATTGATAAAATTAAAATAAGACGGATAGGGCCAGGGGAAAGTTAGCCCCCATACAAAATAAATATTAATTTTTGCATATCTAAAGAAGTTCCAGGGGAGTAGAAGCCCCCATCTAAGGTAAATATTAGTCATAACATCAAAAGTGGTAGCGAAACGTACCAATAAAAGCTATTTTATAAAGAAAAATTTTATTTATATTTTTTTTTTAATTGTTACACATTTTTATTTAACTATTTTTTGAGTTAAAATTTTTATTTATTGGTAAGATCTATTATTGAGTTTCAATAAATTTACTGTGAAAGAAATCAATTATAAATATTGGCAAACACCTGTACATGTAAAATTTATTGAAAACAAGAATGGTTGAGCTGCAATCATATTTTTGTTGTATATGTTTTTCATTCATGTAAACAATAATAATATGTTTTAATCACAATAAAATATATGGTTACCTGCAACCATATTTGTATACAACAATAATGTGGTCGAATCACAATAAAAATATGGTTGAACTGCAACTCATTTATACAAATTGATTGGTTTAAATCACCGGAAGACTTTGATATTGTTGAAGTTCTGGTACTCTGCGTGGAATCTTAAATTTGGTACGAGAACAAGAATATTTGTAATGTTGGCATAACTACTTTATGTAAAAAATTATGTATTACTTATTATAGTATTACTTGGTACCATTATGACCAATAAACATTTTTGGACGGCAATGAATTGTGCAATTTTATTTCATTGTGTGATTTCAAAATTCTTCAACAACACACTTACTTAAATATTTTTGTTGTGAATTTTGAAAATATACTTTTTTTTATTGTGTATTTTTTTGTTTTTTTTAGAACAAAAAATTACACTTTTGCTACAACCTTCTGTGTATATGAAAATATACATAAATTATATTCATCAATGCTAAAAGAAGTCATCTCTGATACCAACTTTCATAATAACTTTCATGTCGTCATAAATTTAAGGGTGTACAGTTTTTTTATATTAATTAATATCTTAATCGTTTGTCGTAAATAATCTATTGCTAACTTTATTCTATGAATGTAAATTGTTTATATAAATATTTTATAAATAGAAATCTAGTAATACGTTATTGGCTTTGAAGGCTTCTTTTGTATTACAAACAAAAAATAATAAAAATATATATATATATATATATATATATATATATATATATATATATATATATATATATATATATATATATATATATATATATATATTTTATTATAGGTATCTGCCTAAAAGCTGCTTAAAAAGTTTTTCTATTACAAATTATCGTAGAAATTTTAATATGAGTAAAAATTTATCTAAAAATACCATTAATATTTCCGATTTATTTAAAATAAAAACAAATACATATAAAAAGAGTATGAAATTATTTTTAAATCAAACTTTTTTTCAACACTTTTTTATATAATTTATTATCATATGTTTATGATTATAATTTTCGGTAACTTTAATATAAAAAGCCGAAAAAATTTGTTATATGTATATCAGAAATATTAAATCATCCTCTTGAAGAAATTTGTTTAATTTTTGCAAACAAATATGTAAGTCATCGTTATAGAAATCAATTATGCATTTTTCATTCGTTAGCTTTTTATGCTAGTATTTTTATATAGTATATGTATAACTGTATAAACATACATACATATACATATGTATGTATGTATGTATGTATGTATGTATGTATGTATGTATGTATGTATGTATGTATGTATGTATGTATGTATGTATGTATGTATGTATGTATGTATGTATGTATGTATGTATGTATATATATATATATATATGTATGTATGTATGTATGTATAAATGTATGTATGTATGTATTATATATGCCATTTAATTTACCACAAACTCTTCTTTATACTTGCAGATAACAAAACTATAGAACTGCTTCTTTAAAAGGTATCAAATTTATATATGTAAGTAATATTCAATATTAAATCGTGAATAACAAGTGGAATTTTTGTTCCCATGAATTTTTTATTCCCCTAGAAGGGAAAAATGCTATCGTGAATCTCCCGTGAACAATTTTTCCCGCTATCAGTTCTCAGTGAATGTAAAAAGGAAGAAAATTAAAATAAAAATCAAAATAAAGTTTTTTTTTTTTTTCAAAAATATACACGTACATACTAATATTTTAAAGTGGAAAAAGACAAAACAAGATATTTAGTATTGGAGTGATAATTTTATTGCCTCATTAGTTTATTGTACTATTTAACTTTTATGTAGCAAAATAATTCGGCTAATTTTTGGAAACCCAACAAAAAAAAAAAAAAATAATAATAATAATTATAACAATTAAAGTGTACAATATGTTTAGAATTGGAACAATAATTTTATTTTATGTTGAGCAATATATCAGTTTGTGTCTTATTAACTGATCGTGCCCTTAAAATAACTTTAATATCCGAATTATAAGAAGATCTACTTACATTTTCTGTTCTGTTCCCCAGCAAAAATAAAGTGAACAAATTGAAGGGAAAAGTGAAAAAACTCGGGGGAAAAAAATCATTCACGATTAGGGGAATTTTATTTTTAGTATGAAATTATTCACGGGGAATTTTTTCATGATTGCAAATTTGGGGAAAGGGAAAACATTTCTAGGGAAAAAGTATTCATGATAGGGGTGATTACTTAAAAAAAAAAAAAAAAAAACTACAAAATTATTGTTTATAAACCAGTTAAACGAAAAGCCGGGTTTTTCTCATAATTTCGGCTTTTCGTGAACTGGTTAAAATTCGGTTAACCGGTTTATCCGATTTTTTCAAAATTTGATAAAAATATTACTAGATTTCTTCATTTTGTTACTTCTTCCGAATTTTAAACAAGACAAAATGTTTTGGAAGAATTAAAAACTCTTGCTGTTTTAGTCAACAAGTAATCAGGTGATATAGTTATACATTTTGAGTTCAATATATTTTAAAAATATATGTATAATAAAATCAGATAGGTAGTCAAGCACATTTACAAAATTTTGCGAGAGAAATTTTTAAAAGAAAAAAAAAATCACACTTAGACCTAAATTTTGTATGGCTTTAATTTTCTTAAGAAAAAAATTAAATCTTTTACAGAGTACCAGGAAAAAGGAATTAGTACATAATAAAATGTTCACCACCTTAAAAGTAAAAGTAAATAAGTACAGGAAATGCGCTTGTAAATTTTTAATAATTCTTCTGAAAATGTAATTTTAATTGTTTTTCACAATTTAACCAATTAAAAAGTATTTTCATTAATTTGATATTTATATAAAAAAATATATAAACAATACTAAGACAAAGCAGAAAACGCCAAAATAAAAGCTGAAACACCAATTATCGATGCAAATTAGGCGCCATTTGTAAACAAATATTTACATTTTGTTGTGCTTTTGGGTTGAGACTGAACTTTTTTTAACTTTTTATCCAAAATTATCTTTATTAAGCTTCCAATTAAATTATGTATTTAAATGTCGGTAAACCAGTTTGACCGGTTTTTTATAAGACGCTTAAACAAAAAACATTTTTTTAAATTTTACCTAATTTTCGGTTAACCGTCAAACCAGTTTTCTGAAATGTCGATCTTTTATAAACACTGTAGAGATATTTTACCACAAAAAAAAAAAAAACAAATTAAGAAATGTTATAACTAAATTTAATTATAAAATTAACTTTTAAATCATAAAAATCGGTTTACAACTTAAATTAAGATCATAAATAAAACCGAGTGTTTTTCAAAATTAAAAAATAAAGATATTCAAATGGCTCCATAGGGAATGCGTATTATTATTAAAAGAAGCAAGCTATTTCCATAAAGTTATAAATTTTAAACGCAAAATCTTTATTATACAAACACAAATTTATTTAAATATTTACATGCATTTGCATTAATTTCAACATGTATCTTATATTAAATCTATATATATATATATATATATATATATATATATATATATATATATATATTTATATATTTATAATGTCTTCATCATTTCTTGCCGCCATTAACATACATACATATATCTCATACTCCTCAATCTTTTATATATAAAATCGATAGACAGATTTTCTTGTACTTAAGACTGCTTAATAATTTAAGCTCATAAATTCAAAAAACAAACTTTGTATTAAATATTGAATATTATAGCGAATGTTTTAATATTCATTTCAACAAGCGAAAACGTGTGTTATTCCCCATTCAAAAATAAAAAACTATTACACCATAAAAGTCTTAAGATTTTAGGAGGTTAATTTTCTTCGATATTTTAATTACTTTAATTTCAATAAAATTTGGGTGTCGAATCCCGCCGGGCTTATGCTATTACAATTACATACATACATACATACATACATACATACATACATACATACATACATACATACATACATACATACATACATACATACATACATACATACATACATACATACATACATACATACATACATACATACATACATACATACATACATACATACATACATACATACATACATACATACATACATACATACATACATACATACATACATACATACATACTAAGTCTGTATGTATAAACGTTTTAACAAAAACCTACTGCACTTAACAACTATAGTTCACGTTCATTTAAATAGAACTTGACAACAAAAAACTTTCAGCACTTACTTATACACTCTGCTTTAACATATTTTGTATTAATCACCTGAGAAGTTTCGTGATTTTAATTCAATGCATTTATTTGTCAATCGACATTGCAAACAGAGATATGCGCATTCTTACGAAATATTTTAATTTGAGAAAAAAATTAAATAAACTCCATCTTTTTTTTTACAAGAAATGCAAGTAAAAATATCTTGGTTAAGATTTTCCTTTTCACCTAAAGATTTGCACTGTTGTGTAAGTAAAGAAGGAATATAATTTTCTTTCGAGCACACACTTCTTTGGGAATATTTTATTGAAAATAAATGATTTTAATAACATTTCTATTAAACAAATTATTAGTACGTAAGTATTTAATACTTAAAAAAATAATAAAGAATTTTTTGTTAATGATTCTTATTAAATATTTTAAAGGTTACACGTCATCAGATACTATTTTTCTGTGAAAATATTTTGATTGTATTTTGTAATTATATTGTCACATTGGCAACAATGAATTATTATAAAAAAATCAAACATGAAATGCAAAAGTTTAAATTACAATTTAAATGAAATTTTTGCGGGTGTGAAAACTTTTATTTTTAATTTTTATTAATTAAATGTGACACATGGCTCACGAATACCAACATGCATGTGTCGAAACATACAAATTTTGTAATAGGGAGGTATAATTAGAATTTCCTACATTCTTAAGGTGTTCATTATAAAAATATATAGTAAATATTTATTATATACATGTAGTTATTTATACGAGGGCTAGCAATTATTTTATCATATTTTTTTTTATAAATCTAACAAAAATGGACCTTGATTGAAACTTTATATTTAAAATTTTTCTCATATATATTTTAAATATATATTTTAAATATATATATATATTAAAAAATTTTTTTCATACTAAACTTTAGTTTATATATCCGGTACTATATTATTTGTTGTTACCACCCTAATATTTATGTACAAACATTAGGCCATAGAAAACAACTAGAACTCCAACTTGCTCACAAAAAACCTAACTCAATTGTCAAAAAAACCTAACCCTTTGTTTGTGTTAGTAAAATTTTTACAGAACAAATTTATACGTGTGAAGAGAGTATTTTTTTGTTTCTGAGCGAATGAAAAGAGTTGGAGTTCTAGTTGTTTTCTATGCATTAGGCCGGCATCAGCGTTGCCATAACAGCATTTAAAGTGCAATTCTAGCACTAATTTTTCGGGTACTGCACTTTTTTTTGCGAAAAAAGGTGCTAGATGCTTTTTAGCATCTTCTTATACTGTTTTCTAAATAAAATAAATTTTTTAGCATTAAAAGTGCATTTCTAGCACTTATTTTTAGTTTTTGCACTTTAATTTTAATTATGGATAAATAAAGCACAAAATAGCTAAAATTATCTTTACCGATCAAATCTTTTTTTGACAACTCCAAAACTAATTGTCTTAAGGTATGGTCAGACTAGACAAAATGACGTAACTACTAAAAAATATTTTTTTACTTCTCCATTTTAATAGAAACATTTTTTACTAATTATTATTCATAGCTGACATTTTACCAAATTTAGAACGATGCTGTTTTTTCTTACAAAACATTAGCAATATCTAACAAGTGTGAACAATTATTTGTAAAAGTAGTGGTTGCACAATTTTGGTAAAAACTTTGACAAATGTGTACAATGTTTTAGAAAAATATCGATTATAAGGACAGCATACGGAAAAATAAAAGAAATAAATCCATCTCTTACATAGGGAATAAAATATTTTATCCAATACACAAATTAAAAAAGCCTTTCGACCTAAAAACTCTAAAGAGATGAACTCAATATTTTTATAAGCTAAATTTTATATTCCAGTTCTTCATGCGCACATTTTTCATTTTTCAATAAGTCATACTTATTTGAAATTTACTGTGATCCAAAAAATAATGAGAATACGTTCATAAGTATAAAGATAGGAAGTTATTCTGAATTGATTTGTTCCTTTAGAATTAATAATATGAGCAATATAATGTGCGTAAACCATACAAATTAAGAAAGAAATTGTGAATATATGCATAAATAACAAAAATGTTTATTCTAATTACTTAATATAAAATTTAGCACTTTTTTTTAAAGAATTGCACTTTTTAACAACCATTTAGCATTTATTTTTCCTAAATTGCACTTTTTTAATAGCCATTTAGCACTTTTTCTCAGAAAAGTTCTGGCAACACTGGCCGGCATTGATAATAATATAAAGGAAAAAAAAAAACTTATCAAAACTTCTCGAAATCAATGTTAACCCCAGAAGGCTTAGAAACAGTATTCAATAGTGGAAGAAAATGATTTCTATAAAATCATAAGACTTTCTTAAAATTTAATCAATTGTTTACAGAAAAGTGACAAAGGAAAATTTGAGAACACTGTCATAAATTTAATCTATTGTAACACGCGGCCGCACGTCATACATTGGCCTTCCACTATAATATTTGCTTTGTATAGGGGCTACAGCAAACCTTGGACCTGTCCTCCATATATTCATCTTAATTGTGAATCTTTATAAAAAAAATTATCTTATGCTAAAAGATAGAGCTTTATTTTACTCTATAGAAAAGGGGAAACCTTAAATTACATACATATGTTACATTAGAGTTCTTCAACAATGTGTGAAGAGAACCAAAGTGTATCGCATATTTGAATTTACCTAAAATTATCATTATTGAGAAAAAAATTTAAGATTTGTTCTGGGAATGGCCGTGTAGAATTCTGTTTCAATTTTGCCAAATTGTTCTAAGCAGTTTTATTTTTGCTTAAAAATCCAATAAATCATATGGTTGCAAAAAGTAAACAAACACCCAGAGAAATATCAATCACATACGTGTTGAAAACGATACCATTCTGTGTCAATAGTGAATCTACACCGTATGTGTTTAAATTAAACACTGTGTGTTCAATTCTTATTGAAAATCGATACCTAATTGGCACCAAGTTGAAACCATTTCGGTATCAAATTGTAAATTACATATGTTTTCTATTAAATTTGTTAACGAATGGTATTAAAAAGCTGTTACCGTAAATTACCAATTTGACCACAACCGTTGTTGATTTTGAATCGAATTATTTCCCTTAGTGAAACAAAAAGTAAACAATGTTAGAAAAATTTTCGAAAAATTAAAAAATTTTATTGTTGCTTTAAAATTTTACTAAAAGTATATTAAAAAACAATAAACAAAAGGAAAAATTAAGTTTTTGTTCTCTAAAATGCATATACATATTTCGATAAAAACTCTGTTGTTCTTTGATGGTATTTTATTTATTTGTGTGTATTAGTTATTTCACTGGATTTACAAATTTTCCGTTCGCTTACTTTTTTTATATTTTAATATATACAGTAAACACAAATTTTACGGGATTTTATTGCGAAAAGTAAAAGAACGGTCCTAATGATATCCCCTTTCATAATTTTAGGTACGTTTAAATACAGCTCGCCAAAAGGAATTTTAGGCCACCCTAATGTATATATTTATATAGTTTGTTATATATAACTTTTATGGGTGTGTGTGTAGTTGCATGAAGACAACATGCAGGTTTGTTTTTATTACAACATGATATAAAATTATCTAGGTGAACAAAAAAAATTCAACTTCCAAAATTTTTTTATTGTTACAGCAAACAATATTAAATAACAACAAAGTTGTTAAAATTTTATCAAAATTTGATTTTTGTTTTAAGTAAAACTTTAGTTCTGACATCTATTTATTTACAAACACATTTGTAAAAAATCCTTACATATGTATATGTAACATACGTATATACAAATATATGTGAAAGTTTTACTTGTGTGTCAAGAATGATAATTCCATTTAGATCTCATATAAAAAATAATAATAATTAAAAAAAATAAAATAAAGTATTTATAGTTTTGAAATATTCCAGGCTAAAAAAATTTGTTTTCTATTCTTTTTAATAACGACAATAAGTGTAAATACATATTAAGCATTTTTATTTAAAACAAGTTTATTTATAATTAATTTTGTATACATTTGTAGTGACAACAATAACAAAAAATTAACTTTTCAAAATTGAGAATAGTTAGAACTAAAATCAAAATGTAAAACTTTTAAGGCACAAGGATTATTGATAACTTAACAGAATAGAACAAAAAAATCGTTTAAGTCATGAGTTAAAAGACATAGTCACTATTTTTGATGTTCAGTTATACATGCATTCACTCAGTTTTTTTTTTAAGTTTAAATGTTTTTTTTTTTTTTTTTTTTCTTATTTAGTAGTTTAAAGACATATACTTATTATTATAGTTCGTCTATTCAGAGGAGTAACATATATTTAAATCTATGTACATACAATTTTTAAAACATGTGGAGAATTGAAGACAAACTTTTTTATTTTAAATATATGTATAAAAGGCAATTTTGTTGGGGCATCCTAAGATTATATACTTGTTGAATAGATTGCAATAATCTATGGTAATTTTGAAATTCTACGTCTTATTTTTAAGATTACACGTGTTACTGACGAAGTAATTTCAAGCAAAAACATGACAATGTCAAATATTAAGATAGAAAAATCCATATGTTTGTTTCTAATATTCTTCTGTGAATATGACACTTTAAATACATGTCTATCTGTGTATGTACAACGATGAGTTTTTTTATATCTTCAACTATTAAGAGATACAAAAGCTTTAAGGAGAGTAGAATTTAATGCTTAAAGTATTATATACATGCATGTAAAATACACTCATACATATTAACTTGTTTCATTTCTTTTTAATGAAAATTTGTTTTTTTTTTTTTTTTTTTTTTTTTCTTGACGCTTATTTTAGAATAACTCCAAAACTATTGACGAAATAAATAATTTTAAGATAAATTGAAGGTAATTTCAGTCCTTTATGAGTTATAGTACTTTAAAGGACGTGGAGTATTTATAAAAGACCTACTTTTTAAGTGGGATTACAGATCAGTGAACACTGGGATAGCCCTGAACAAAACTTGACATTATCAAAACTAAAAAGTTTTAGTAAGATTGCTTGGGATCGCTGAAAAGATTAAAATTTAAAAATTAAGAAAAATAAGTTCTTTGTTGTAAATTTGAAAAATATAATATATCGACTCTGCGCTGACTGAATTACCTATGTAATTTTCAATAACTTTTCAGGAAAGCTAAAAAACTGTTTAATTTTGCAGTTTTTCGTTACTTCGCAAAATGTTTACTAAATTTTATCGTTTTTGAATAGGCTTAATAACACAAATTATGCGCATTATGAAAAAGAACGAAATTTTTGGCGCATTTTGGAGAAAATCAACGAAAACGTTACATAGGTAATTTTGTGGCGCAATTTTTTTTAAGATACGTTTTTGCTTATCTTTTTGTAAGATCTTAAGTTTATTTAAATTTAAGTTTGAACTATGGAAGAAGGTATTATTAGTAATATATTGGGCAAGTTTCAACTTCCTAAGATGATTGGAACATGCTACTAAACAGTAATTTCTTAATGAACTCAGAAAAATTTTCCAAAAAGATAAAACAAAAATTCTTTCTAATATTAGTATTATGTTATACATAGTATTAACTATATTATTTTGTAAATCCTAAACCAGTTAAAATATCGGCAAATGCTTTGGTGGTTTTATGTATGACCAGTAGGGGTTCTAAATGCAGCAATAAAAAAAATTTTCAAAATTTTTACATAGGTAATTTAGTCAGCGCAGGGACGATATACTTTATCGATGGAAGTTTCTACAACTTACTACACTATAGGTATATACGATTATGCTGATATTTATTACGCATAAACGAATCAGTCCAACACTTACCCTAAAGTATTACTTCTTGAGCGAGATAACAATGCCCGTCTTTCAATCTGTCTGTCTATTTGTCTATGTAAACATTGTACTTACAGGTACTTACAAATTTTTAAGATATCTTAAAAAAATTGGTACAATGATCAACTTTGATATGATGACAAAGTTGATAGAAATTTATTAGAATCGGTCTTTTATTTCCCTTATCCCATATAAAAATTCCATTCCCGATTGTGATTTTAAGCTCATCAATGCTTTAAATAAATCCTGATTTAAATAAAATAAATTTATAAGCATAAATAAGTGTGCCAAATTTCATGAAGATCGGTCCATAGTTACTATGGTAATTATAGACTTATATTTTCTATATAATGTAACTTCTGAAAATCACTTTAACGAAATTCGAAATTTTATTCACAAGTTTAATGGATGATTGGTCTAAGAGTCAAAATAATATGCATAAAACCCATTTTGTGTTGAATACAAATGTAAAAAAATTCATACTTTTAAGTACAGTGTTAGAAAAATACACGAATCAGATTTCCTTTTTTTCTATCAAATTCTGATTTTTATGAGAGTGATTCTGAGTCGAACGGTAACTTCAGTATACCCTAACCACATATGGCCATAAAGGGTATAAATTAAAATTTATCCTATAGTTCAGCTAGCGATTGGATGAAGGCTGAAGTTTGTGGATACAAAGTATTGAAATATTTTTTTAATTATATACTAAATTCGTGTGTTTTATAATTGCTGAAATTAAAAATCCAGAAAATCGGGAATTTCGGACACAAAATCCTAATCATAATATATTTCTAAAGTAAAAAGTCACCTCAATAAATACACAGAAAAAATTATTACCATATATTTTTCACTTAACACTGTTGTTTAATTTTGCATCAAAATTTAATAAATATATTCAAATAAAACTCAAATAAGAATTTATTTATTTATTGATTTAATAAATTTTTTAATTGAAAATTTTTTTCTGTTTTTAATTTTTTACAGTTTTTAGTAATTTGGTGAGAGGTGCAAATTAAAAAAAAAAAAAGTTTTTAATTGAATGAATTATTTACTAACATATTTGGTGATTGATTTTTTCTGTGTACATCTGATTAAACAAACACTTTTCACATTAACTTTCGAACCGAATTTCCAACTTAGTATAAAAATGTCCTTGAACATAAATATGTACGTGTTTGAATGTACATATATGTGTAAGTATGTTTGGATTTTAAATATATTTCTACGTTTTTACAGTGGTTAATATCTATTTAGGTCTTCTAAGAAAAATAAGTAAAAGTAATTGGCATAAATAATGACGTATGTATATACATTGTATATATATAATCATCTATGCAGTTATATTGTCAAATGCCAAAAGATATACGTATTAAACTGAATAATTTCTCTTAAAATTTAACTAAAATGAATTATAATTTTAAAATCTAAAGATATAAAAACTATTTTTAATGATTAAAAATATTTTCAATTTTTTTAATTTTTATCAAGTTTTTATTAAAAATATTATAAATTCTTTAATAAACAATTTAGATAGTGAATTTAAATTGGGAATGAAATAATGAGTATTCAGCTATTCATATTTACATTTAATTCTAATAAATGAAGTCTGCATACTTTTATCCTTTTATATAAATAAATAAAATAAATATGATGTGCTAGTAACAGAAAAAAATTTAATAATTCGCAATTAATATTCTTCACACGGCCGCTGTATCAAAAATGTAAGATTTTTGCATATTGAAAATTCTAACCACCAAGTAGATTATTAAATAATATATGTATATATTTTTATTATTTCTACCATTATATGTTATGTACATACATACGTTATATGTATTTATACATTTTCAAAATAATAAAAATTTATAAACGAAATTTCTAATTGGTTCTATTGTTTTAATCACGATTTTAAATATAAATATAAACGATTAAATTAGTCAATTTTGTAGATCATATTTACATGAAAACAGCATCTAATACCACTGTGAATATTTAATTCTATGATTTTTCTCACGAAAATCAAATGAAAAATGTAAAACATGAAGTGTTTGAGGATTTTGATGAAATAAAAAACAGTAAAAGTCCTTAATGTATAAACTTTGGCTAGATATAAAAGTATAAACATACTGAAAGCCTTTAAGGGATATTAATCCAAGTAACATGAAACATTAATGGAAATAGGAAAGAATGAAAAAGTGAATTTGTCTATGATAGCATGGGAAGCAGACTCAATGTTTTCAAAATATAAAAGAAACATGAAATAAGTATTTAATAATTATTTTATATATCTACTGATTACTTCGATTTCTATTTCTTGGAATCTTATTAAATTGCAAGTCTAGCAAACACTATAACTAAACCTTATCATATATTTACATGCTAATATCAAATAAACTGAAAAACTCCCAAATTGTTTGTGATACTCGTAAATTTTTTTTAGAATTCTACAGGAATATTTGTATTTCTATGTTACAAACTGTAATATCAACTCATAATACTCAGTAGCTAAAATATTATATGCGATCTAAATAGAATAGATAGAAAAATACAATGTTATATCATTTTATATAGTGGTTATAGCTTAAAAAAATATTGAATTCAAGATGACAAGGACATGAGTGAAAAAATTATATTAAAGTTGAACTGATACAGATACTACGAAAACGTGCCTTGCATGATAAATTCTTTGAAAGAGATAAAAAATAAAACGGAAAACAAAATAGAATAAAATAAAAACAAAACAAAACATAAATTTACGGAAAACCTAAATAACGGTTGCAAGTTAAAAATAACAATGAATGTAAAAAAAAAAAAAATCATACGAAAAGTTAAGAAAAAATAAACCTAATAAATAATGAAATAAAAAACCAAACATCAAATTCACAACAGGATAAACGAAAAGAAATAGACTCTAATCTCAATTGTAATCGAAATATAGTAGGTTTAGGTGATTTTTTATTTGTCAGATTTGACCTTTAAGTATAGAAATAAATTGCATTTTAGTTTAAATAAGTATAAAGAAAGAATCGGAAGACATAATAAAACGTACTATGTAGTTGCACAAAAAACTAATAGTACTCGTATTATACAGAGGTCAAGTAATATATTCTCAGGTGATTGTATGTTTATATCATTTACAAGTATAAATTCAAATACCTCTCTGCACTCATACACATGTGAATACTAATGGACCACAATCAATATGAATTGCAATCGATATTGAATAAAAGAAAATATAAGAAATTATTTCACACTTTAGACCACATCGAAAACTATTTATTTATGTACGTTGAACTATTCACACACGTACAAATGAAATATTATATTTTAACACCTTGTGGTTGCCATTGACGGAACTTAACACCACCATACATATGTACATCTTGCGTCAATATAAATACTTATAAAGTTTCCTTCGTTTACAATTATTTATAGTTCAGCAATTTAAAGGATCATAGTTTAAACCTTAAATTACGTAGAATATTAAATGAGCCATTTCACACTTGTTAACATAAGTTTGGAGCAATTTACTGTTTCCATCTCATTTCAAAACTCAATCAAACCTTAAGAATTGTTTATTATGACATTAAATTGATTTAACGCATTTTAAATTAAAACTTTTAAGTCAATGACTTAACATTAATTTTAAACGTTTTATGCTAATATGTAAATACGAGTGCTACGTACGATGACTTAATATTAATTTAAAAATATTTTATGCTAATAAACCACCTATGGTGGTGTAGGTTATACAAATATTTTGTAACATCATCATTTTTTAGATTACGAATTCTTGTATTCTGCAGACTTTCAAATTTTTTTAGGAAGATCTTAGGATCTTTTAGGCAGAATCTTGCCGGGGTTTGGATGTGTTCAAGGGAAATTGGTTTAAATACAAATGTGCGAAGCGGAATTATCTCCTTATATTATATCTCCTTTATAAATATACATATGAAGTCAAATTGCATTTTCATGGAGGTGCGCACATACATACACGGAGAAAAATTGAACACATACGTGTTGATAATGATACCATTTGGTATCAATAGTGAATCTGGCCTGTATATGTGCAAATCATTAACCATAATTGATATCAATTGGCATCAAGTTCACATCACTGTAACCACAGCTGCACAGTTCTAATCGGCTGATTGGATTTACTAAAAATTTTCCGATTTTCTAAAATTTTTACCCAATTCATTAAAACACGACATATTAAACTTTAAAGTAGCGTAGTTTTGGTCCTATTACAAATACTGACTTCGTTCCTCTTTTATATAATTGAGAATTATATCAGCTAGACAGAAAAATATATTAAAAAATAAAGTCCATATTTTTTTCTGATTTTTGGAATTAAAGTAACATTTTTGTAAAAAATGGGATTTTGGTGAATGTTTCGAGCATTAGCAATAAAAAGTTTTGACACATAAGCTGCGAAAATTCTGCCAGAACCTACGTTTCTTCGTCAATTATACAGCTTGAGTATTTTTGTATGAAATTTGGTTTTAAATTCCGAGTCCTATTTTTGGCTTGTAATTTTTTTTTTTTTTTTTTTTTTTTTTTGCAGAATTCCTGTTTGGAATTTTTTGAACTTTATATGTTATCAACTTTTCCATTAGCTTTAAATTTTCGCACCAAATAGTCGAAGCGCTGAGAAAACTGAGCTGATTTTCTACCAGATGTGTTTGGAGTTCCTTTCAATATGCCTTCAATTTTCTTGCCTTCTCAATATCATGTGGTCCTTTTTTTCTTACCGAACTAGATTTCACATCAATAGTCAAATTCTCCTGATACTGTTTAATAACATTAGAAACGGTTTTACGGACGACATTTAATTCTGTGGCCAATTATTTGTAAGACCTATTTGGATTTTTTGAAATTTTTTAATAACTTTCTAACAAGATATTATCAAAATCCACTAAAATTTAACTAGATTTTGAAGAATATCGTTTTTCAACACTGTTTTTCTTTTAGTGTGTTAGTAAAATACAACAATGTTCTAAATAAAAATGACATTTGTGTTTAACAAATATTTTTAAAATTAACAAATAAATTAATTTTTGTTTGAAATTTTGTATAAATAAACTTAAAGTTAAATTTAAAATTGTTTTATGGAGCATTAAGCTCATTTAAAAGTGTGAAATTAATGTTTTTAATTTTCATAAAAAACAGTTGTCAAACAAAATCTACAAAACTGTCCAAAATATATAATGTAAACAGGGTAGATTTTGTTTTTCCAAAATCTCGTTCAAACGAGATTTCAAGTATAAGTGTAAATTGGGTATAAGATATATTTAGTTGATTTCCCTAATTACATCACTATGTTTATTCAAAAATCATTATCGCCAAAAATTTTATGAGTATTTAGCTATTATTAGCCTATTTTTACTCGCTATAAATTGTTTGTTAAATCTATTCGTTTCCAATATAAAACATACCTACATACATAGTTTTTATCATAGTTTATTATCGTAACTACTATTGTATAGAACTATGTACATTTATAAATGTGTGTATATAATATACATATGTATTTTTATCTCTATTATTTACTGGTATTAACGTAAAATACAATAACCACACTCTCTTGTAAATAATATAAAAAATTGTTAAAAAAAATACGAGTACACAACAAAATAAAAACCGAAACCAAAGAATACTAAGAAAAGAAGGCTTGTCAAAAAAACCTAACTCTGTTGTAAAAAAAAACCTAACTTTAAGATTGTGTTAGTCAAATTTTATTTATATGTATTTGTGCTGAAACCACTTTCACCACACATCATAATCATACATAGTTGCACAAAAGAGTATTAACAAATTATTAGTTATAATTCATCACAATTATATTCGCAGATTTTCATCTTTTGATGCGGGTGACATCCACAAATAGTAATATAATTAAATTTTTTGGCTTTTTGTTGATGAATATGAAAATAATTTAAAATTATTTTAAAATCTGTTTTATTTTTAATACC
The DNA here is from genome assembly GCA_951394005.1 of Protophormia terraenovae. Classification (NCBI taxonomy): domain Eukaryota; kingdom Metazoa; phylum Arthropoda; class Insecta; order Diptera; family Calliphoridae; genus Protophormia; species Protophormia terraenovae. The sequence continues at coordinate 69,634,735 of OX596077.1, forward strand.
AAATTTAGCAACATTGTTCGTTCAATTTAAATTTCAACATACAAAAAAAGAATGTCAAAAATAAAATAAAAAAATATTTTTCAGTTTGTGGAAAATATTCGTTTAACGGGAGTGAAAATACTATAAACGCGTGTGAAAAAATAATAAAAATATCGTGTGTTAGTGGAAAAATGTGTCGCGTGTGTAATTTTCCTTAAAATTTAAGGAAAATATTTGTTTATTTTGTGTTGTTTCTCTCTCTCACCAGTGTGTTGAATTCACACAGAACTTGTATGTGAAGAGAGAGAAATGTTGTTGTTGTAGGAAAGAGTACTATTTTCTATTCTTAGTATTCTTTGACCGAAACCTTTAACATCCTATATAAACGTTTGTATATGAAAAGAATAAATGAATGTCTATGAATGTGTATGTACATATGTAATTTAGTTTGTAAAAGTGTGTTTGTAAATGTCTAAGGATAAATAAGAGGAAACTAACAGACATACTAAGTATAGATAGATAGACAGACAGACACATTCACTGAAAGAACGAACAAACGAACAAATAGTTGGACTGTAATGAGGTTTCTAATGCCACTATAGAATCGCACATTGTCGAGTACGTGACAGTTGTTGTGAAAGAATAAAATCTTTTTGTTGTAAAAGTTTCTTGCGAAATAGAGTTACCCACACATTACTTAAGAAAACTTTTAACACTTAATGTACAAAAAAAAAAAAAAAAAAAAAAAAAAAAAACAATCGTATCTATGTGTATTTATTTAAGTAAATGTGTATGTAGGAATGTGTTTCTAAAATGTCTTTGTTTTGCAATATAAAATATGTGCGTATGAGAACAATTTCAAGTATATTTCTATTGTATAGTATTATACATATTTATGCCCTACACTTAAGATTGTCAGTTTATTAAATGGTTGATCACAGCGCTCTAAAGCTACAAAATAATAATGAACTTTTACTGTAAAATTTTTATTTAGTAATGATCCTACATTGTAAGGAACTAACCAAAAATATGACACGTAACTAGTTTCTTAGTGATAAGGTAGTGCTAATTTTACACTGAAATATATTATTGGGTCTTAAAAATCGATTTTACTTCTTCTACTTTGAGAATTTTTAACAGTTTTGATCATTTTAATAACTTCTTTTAGTGTTTTGTGGAAGCACCTGGCATCTGTAAATATGTGATTGTTTGTCAGTCTGTCTGTTTGTTTGTACCTTAAGGACAGCTAAACCGCTAAACCGATTTTCCTGAAATTTTCGCAACTTCATCCTGTAACCACCGAAAGTAAAAGTACAGAGGGGGAAGTATACCTCCTTTACGAATAAATTATAAATAACCGCATATCTAAACAACTATTGTAAAGAAAGTCTTAACATTTTGTGGAAATAATTCTGTAACCAAGCTCCATAGTTGAGACGAAAATAGGCCAGACAGATCTAGCGGGAATGGTAGACCCCATACAAGGCAAATATTATTTATCGCATGTATAAAAAGTACCATTACAAAAAGTATTAAGATTTTGTGCGAATATTTACACAATCCGCAGGTAGCCTCCATAATATGTAAATAATAGTTATCACATCAACATTTAAAACTGAAATGTTCCTGCAATGCACATAGGTCCGAATGACCACTTTTTTTTGCCAAAACTATATACATATATACTATAATTTCTAATAGGTATATGTTAACTTTTGTTTTTTTTTGTGATCAAAAAATAAAAATGAGGACCATTATTATTTTTTATTTTAATTAATTTTATAACTAATATCACTTTGTTTTATGTTGTTCCATTTTCGAGTAAATTTATAGACAAATTTTCAAAAATATATAATTTTTTTAACAATAAATGCCTATAGAAAAAATTGGCAAGTTTTACCAAAATATTATTGATAAATCAAACGTATAACAAATCATTCTAATTTCGGTTTATTGTTTCTAGCTGGGATAATGCGGACATTTTTTTAAATTTTCCAATAAAGTTTGTATAGAAATTTAAAAAATTTAATTCTCAAAATATAATAAAAACAAACAATTTTTTGCACACCAGTTTGGATTTTCTTATATTTTACTTTTCATAAATGGAATACGCACCATCATCTTCGATTTCCATAAAAAAATTATAAGGAAAAAAGATATACGACAATCCCTAATTACAAAAATAAATTTTTAAAAAAGTTAACACGTTCAGTTTAAAAAAATATATTTTTATTAAAGCAATAAAATTTGTTAGTTAAGCCAGCTTCATCGCTGGCTTAAGCGGAATTACTTTTTCAAAAAACAAAATGCAATTCTTGCTGTATAGAGTGTTTACTATTACGCTGCAGTAAAAAAAAAAAAAAATTGTTTGCGTGAGTTGAGTTTGGGCCAAAAAAGCTGTCTCTTCGGACCTATGTGCAATGTTTTGGTTAGATTGGTTACTGCTAATCTATTTGTGCTTAAATTATTTATGTTATTTTGACATCATTTTATAAATAGTTTTTAAATATTTTTCTTATTATTATTATTATTTTTACCAAACGCTAGAAATAAAAGCCCTTAAGCGCCCCATAGACACAAACTGCATAAGCTCCTGCAATAAGTATGTGTTAGTAAAATTGAGAGAGCTTTTGAATGTGTGCAGACAGTTTTTTCGAATGAATTCGATTATTTTTCTTAATATTTATTAAATTTCCTGTTGCCAATTTATTTTAAAAAGAAAAATATTTTAAATTTTTTTTGTTTTAATCAAATTTTTTTCACAAAAATACAAATTTGATTGAAGAATGTGTAGCAAATTCCTCAATCACACACGTACAGGAGGGTTCATCGGCAGTATCTCTCTGCAGTATGTGTCTATGGGCGCCTTTACAATTATTTATAGGTATTTAAATAAAGAACTTCCTTGATTAACTCGAATTGACAAGATAAAAGTAAAAAATTAGCAAAAAAGTGTAGCTATTTACTTTAGAATTGAAAACAGTTGCGCGTGGTCAGAAACATAAAAATAATATTGTAAATATTCATTTAAGATGAGTTACTCTGAAAAAATATACATCAACTCTAAAGTAAAATCGATCTTATGATCCGAATAATCGATTTTGAAAATTAAAAAAATAATAATAATAATTATATAAATTTGATCGCAAAATCCAGATTTTTTTACCTTTTTCCATTCTACAAGTCGTGGAATTAATTTCCCACAGGGACGTTACCGATGAAAAATTAAACATTTAAAAATTTATGGAAAAAGGCCAGTTGTAGGTTGAAGTATTGTTAGGCAAATAATAAAAATATAATTAGTTCAATTTGTTCATGAATAAAAAAGACAACAAATAATCCTAATAATAAAATCTCTTTGAGTCATCATTCAAAATTATAACTTAAAGGACATATCGAGGGCTTATATTCAAAACGGACCTCATGCAAAGCACCATTTTTCAGAAGAATATATTTCCCTCATTTTTCAATATTTTACAATCCGTTTTTCTACGAGTTATTAATATTACGTCTACTAAGCCTTACACTGAAAAATAAATCTTTTAATTACATTATTCGCGAAGTTATGGTAGATAGCCCGTTTTGTCTTAATTATTATTAATGTATGTTATTAAATGTTTATATAGCCCGTTTTGTTTACTGGAAATTAAATTTTTTTTAATATTTTTTGAAAAAAAAAATTGACAATATATTAAATTTATGATATCATACCAATCAGGAGATAAAAAATCTAAATTTTGTAGTTGGCTGGATCATTTTTAATCGTTAAAAATTTCAAATAACAGGAATGTTTACTAAAAGGACGAAAATATGTTCAAAATTAAAATTATAAATTAAATTTTGAAAAAAAAAATGCAAAAAAAATTTTGAACCAATTAAAATTGTATTAAATTGCATATCAACAACTTAAAAATTATTTAAACCTTTAAAGACGATGTTTATTGCACTTTTTATTTAATTATCATTTTTTTAAGAAACTGCTTTTGGTATCTAAGATATTTTGCTTATAATCACCAATTTTATTAAATTTTTTTCATTCCTGTCTTCAAATCCATGGTATCCATGGTGTACCCGCGTATGATCTATAAGCATCTAAAACAGGCTAAAAATCTAACTTCAATGGCTTTTTTCTCCAGACTGCATTGAGATTATTATGAGACATATTAAGATTCTAATTCAAAATGTTTAAGAAAAGTTCAAACCGCAAAGAAAATTCTTATTTATCAATTTTTATTTTAACATTTCTTTGAAAATCAAACAAAAACTTTCAGATAGCCCGTTTTGCCTTAAAAAAAAAATGCTGTTTGTAGATAGCCCAAAAACAAAAAGTTAAAAACATAGAGTTGAATTAACTTTCGACTCCAAAATGAACACCATATATAAAAATTGAGTCTGACACAAAAAAAAAAAAGATTTTTGTAAATCTACAGGAGGCCCGATTTGAATATAAGCCCTCGATATGTAGGATATTATAAGTTTAGAAATGTCCTACAATAATTTTTTGCTACTAAATTTTTTTTTTTTTTTTTTTGTATTTCCAGATATTCAGAAGTTTATATACAGACAGCTTGTATGTATAAGTGTACTTATTTAAGTATTTGTTCACATAAAGAAGATGCGAATATAAGATTAAGTCTTGATAGTGGGTTGTATGTTGACTTGAGTTGAAAAGTGAACTTTTCTTTTCATTCTATAACTTAATCCCAATGCCACAATTGTAACCAAAACTATTTGCACGGATTTAATAGATTTTATGACAAAAAAAAAAAAAAAAACACACAGTCACTAACAAACATTTACACATTCACTTACCATCTCTCTGTAAAATATTTTAAATCCTTTTAATTTTTTTTTTTTTTTTTTCTAAATAAAAAAGATTTTTGAATTTAATTTTGTTTCTCCATTTCTTTTCAATTCTACTTTATTTTATTCCATTTATTGGCATTTTATTATTAATGGAAGACAGCACATGACTGTTTTTAATTTGTTCCCTTTTCGATAAAACAATTACCTTTGTCAAATTGTCAACATTCTGTTTTATTTTTTTCCAACATTGGGGTGCATTCAGCCAAATATTCACAATGTCTTTGTAGGTGAATAAACATACCTTTGTAAAATAACACACACACATACCCATAAACATTCATATTTGTATACAATAGGTGTAAAAATACATACATATTGATGTATTTATATCCTTAATTTTCTTGAGAATATGACGTTATAAAAAAATGTTAAACAATTTCTCATATAGACACTTATACAAAGATACTTAGGTTTTTTATATGTATATTTGAGTGGCCCTAAAATGAAAAGTTCTCACAAAATGTATGCTAATAAAGATAAGGATTTTTTCTTGTGATTTACAATAACAAATTACTCTGCGTGTAATAAATAGTAAAAAATTACACTTCTTTGCATAGTTTTTAAGGATATTTCACTTAAACTTAGTTTATTTTGTTGTTTATTGAAAAAAGTATAAAGCTTTATATATCATTGAAATGCTTATAAAAATACGCGTATTTTGATGCTAAATTCATATAAATCCTTCTCATATAAAAACATTTATATAGGAGGGAAATTATGTTTAAAAAATGTGTGTAAAAAATGTGTAAAAAATTCAAATATCAAAGTTTTGGGTGAAAAATTGCAAAATTTTAGACTTACTTGGACCCGGTAAAAGATTTTTGTTACGTTATTCATTCCACGCCCCAAAAGCATTTCTTGCGATGCCAAATTTTTATATTGTTCCCGAAAAAAATAATCTATTTTCATTTTAATGCAGCTAACGAAAGGATCTGAGAATAAAGTAAATGTTCATTTGACCTGGTAACATCGATACCTTATTTTCTCTTCATACAAAGAGGGTCACCCTAATGTGCATGCATACATAACAACATATTGTATTTGTTATTTGATTTATAATTTATTAAATTATATTACATATAAAACACTTCATTTTACCTTTTGTTGAACATGAATATTTCATATTGTTATAAGGAATTTCATGTTAGAAATATTTTTTTAATACAAATGTACATATTAAGGTTTTATTTGCAGATGACATACATATTAATTTCTCTATAATGTTGACTTTTATAAAATATTATTGTTGTTTTGTTGTTTATCATGGTTACATTTTTATACCCTACACCACCAAAGGTGGTTGGGGTATTATGTGTTTGTGCAGAAGTTGTAACGCAGAGAAAAAATCTTCCGACCCCCACCTTAAAGTATACCGTTCGACTCAGAATCATTTTCTGAGTCGATTTAACGATGTCCGTCCGTCCGTCCGTCTGGTCGGCTGGCTGGCTGGCTGGCTGTCTATGTAAAGCTTGTGCGCAAAGTACAGGTCGCAATTTTGAAGATAATTTGATGAAATTTGGAATATGCTTTTTTCAACACAAGGACGAAGCCTATTGAATTTGGTTATGATCGGCCCATTATTTCACCTAGCCCCCATACAAATGTCCTCCCGGAATAGAGTTTTAACACTTACAGATGCCTTAAAAATAGGAATATTTTAATGAAATTTAGTACAAATAAGTTTTATATCAGCAAAAATCCGTCTGCCAAATTTCATGAGGATCGGTCCATAACTGACCATAGCTCCCATACAAACTCCTCTCCCGAAAATCACTAACATGCATAAATCCCATACAAATGTTAGTATTATGTTAATATTTAACACAAGTATGTTGTATACATATGCGTAAAAATAAAATTATGTGGATCAAAATGGTGTAGGGTATCATATAGTCGGGCTTGACCGACTATATCTTCTTCTCTCGTTTATCTAAAGTTATGTTGGCTTGTTGTATTGCAACAAAGATTTTATTTAGTTATTATATTCCATAATTATGTGTAACTCTTTTATTATTAGATCTATGATGAAATAGTAAATTTATTTTCATTAAAAATATTCTATAGTGATTTGTTTATTTTCTTCACAAATTTTTTAATGTGATAATCTTATTAATCCACACATATGTATTTATAATATCATACTAAGTAATTTGACACGTATCGCAAAAAACGAAATTTTTGTGTTAATGATGTAGATATTTTTTGTAAAAATATACATATGAGTTTGAAAAGAGAATATGTCGTTCAATACCGTATATGTACTTTGACGAAACTAACTGTTCGGAGACACTCACAAGAACATTTGGCTGCTATACATACATGAATACTTTATCATATTTTTGCCACTAAATTTAAATCATAATTCTTCAACTAAAGAAGGTCTTTACAAATTTCATTCATTTACAATTCAATATAAAAAAAATAAACATAAAATTGAAATATTTCCCTTAAGGAAATTTAATTTTTCCAATGATCTATTGAGTATTGTTTGAAATTTTAAAATAATAAAATTGTTTGTTGTGACCATTGACATATTGAATGAGAATTTAAAGTTCTGTATTTAAAACTAAAAAATATTTACATAGTTTACCTCAAGGGACGTTGTGTCAGCAAACAAGAAAACAAATTAAATACAAAAAAAGATTTGCAGAAATATTTAACAAAAGAACATCGGTATATACCGACTATCATTCATATCAACTGTTTACAAAAGTTTGAAAATTAAATCGGTCAATGAAATATAATTACTAAGCACTATTGACAGTTTAACTTTTTTGAGACTAATTTAGCATTCTTATTTATCATTTTGATACAAAATTTGTGTTTTATATTTTTTGTTTTGTAATCTTTTACTATTTTCAAAAATGTCCTAAAAATATTATTACGTTCCTCCGTTCAGTCATTATTTCCAGTAATATCATATACATACGTGGAAGTATAATCGACGAGCTTCATGCTAACATACGTACATATATATGTATATACAAACGTAACGTATTTAATACCTTTTTAATAATGGTGTTTAGATATGAAAATAGAGGATTATTATAAAATATATTTGAGCCTGCTTTACGTAATTCCAATTTTGGTGTAATGGTGTAACCAGCCAAAAAAAAGTTATTGAGAAATATCACAGGGTTATATTTGTCATATTTTATCATTCAAAATAAATACAAGAACAATTTATTACATCAAAGTAAATATGCATATATATATACATATATATATATATATATATATATATATATATATATATATATATATATATATATATATATATATATATATATATATATATATATATATATATATATATATATATATATATGTATTTCAAATATGGGGCAAAAGTATTGTATTGGTCATGCATTTTGTACGACATAATAAAGTGACACTTTACATTATTTCCTAAATTTTTTAAATCCAGAAATAAAAAGCATTAAAGAGTCCATGCAAAACAAACGATTTCTCAATAAAACGTACTATAAACATTCTTTGAACTAAATTATTCAAATGCCTTTGAAATGTGTATGTATGTATCTATAACATAATAGTTTCTTTAAACAAAGTTTTACCTTATATGCACAATAGATTGATATGTAGTTATTCCTATACTATATATAAAAATTTCTCGAGAATATAAATATCAAATATTACACTCAGGAAATCATAGCAGTAATATTAAAGCTTTTTTGTGAAAAATATATACATAAATATCTTGGTACGTGTATCTATAAAACTAAAATTTTCACATATTATTTTGTCAAAACCCTTACCTGACTAAAATATTTCTCGATCTAAATTCATCGAGTGTATTGAAATATTTGCAAGACTTAACAACACCAACAACTACGAAATACTTATAAGAAGACATTGTATTTATCAACCCAACTCTGTTTGTGATGGAAAACAATTGAAATCATGAAAAAAAAAAATCGTTTTAAATTGTACGTCGATATTAATGTGACACATGAAAATGACTTTACTAGCAAGAGAATGAAAAGAGTTTTCAATTGCGAGATTTGATAAAATGACAAATGCACAAAGAATGATACTTTCGATGAACTAGAATAAAGGATAAAATATAAATTAAGGACTGCACACAAAAAAATCCGTGCACGTTTTTACGTTTATAGCTTTTATATACGTAAAAAACATTAAAACCAATAACTGGTTTACATATGTTATTACCCTCAGTAACAGTGTACTAAATTTTGTTGTATTAGTTAATGACCATCGAAAAGAGCCCCGTAGTGCGATTCAGTAACTTATTTTAACTATAATCGAATCGTTTAAAAAATTAAACAACAAAATTATCGATTTTTCCATTTTGTAACACTTTAACGACATTTGTTGTCTACTTCTGTCGTTAACTAAACCACAATATTTTTAGTGTTGTTTATTTCAACAACAAAAACATATGTATGTTTAACATACAAAAGCAGTAAGTATACATGTGTACAGCTTACAAATAATTTCCAAATTCTTTTCTATTTCTATTCCTATTTAAGTCTTCTGATAGAGCTGGCATACGAAAATAGTTATCTACTGTTGTTTAAATGTACATAGTGAATCATTTAATCGTTACTGCAAACAATAAAAGCCATCGACATATTTATCGATTGTCGAATCGTTAAAAGTTACTGAATTGCACTACTGATTACCGACGAAAAAGTTGATTTTCAGACTGTAAGATCATAGACAAAATAATGCGTATTTTATGGGAAAATTCGTATATCTCTGGATAAAGTGCGACTCAATTATTAAACTGTTCAGCATCTTTTATCAAAAAAGTTTCAGAAAGGTAGTCTGAAAAAAGTTGCTAACAGAAACGGTAGAAAAAATATGAAGGCAAAGGAGAGGATGAAAGTTCATTGGGATGAAAAATATGAATGTATCTAAAGAGCAATATAAGGTATGTACTTTCGAACTTTTTACAAAACTCTGGTCAGGAATTTCATATCACAGATGTTGTGGGAAGTGGAGTGAATAAATATGATGTAAAAAAATCAACAAAATTTCAACAATTTTAACCAATTGGTTTCATTTTTATTAATTTCATTTTTATGCATGTAATACTCGTTTGTTCGTATCCTTTCGTTATAAACATATAATATTTAAAATCCTTTCTATTTTTAACTCGTATTAAAAATTATTATCTATGTTTAAATTCAAAATACAATTTTAAATATGTATTGGATTGGCTCGTTTGTATGAAAGAAAAATATGGTATCCAATGTACCTAATTAAATTAAAAATTAATTTTAACTGATAGAGTTTCCAAACTTTTCATATTATTTTTTTTTTTTATTTCTATTTATTCCTATATTCACTAATTTATATTTTTACATAACTTTCTATTATTTAAGTTTTTATAATATATAATATGTAAGGACTACACACGAATTGTTTTACGGATTGTTTTATTCTAGTTTAAAATTTGAACGAATGATTAATTTGTAATTCGTTTTTAAATTATTCTTTAAATTTAAAATAATGATTTTAGATGTGTGTTTATTTAAATTTAGTTAAAGTCTATTAATTTTGTTGTACCTTAATTACCTAAGAGAGTTAGTGAGAAACTGTAAAATATTATCCCGTAAATGTTAGTGAATACTAGGTTTATTATAAGGATACTGTTATGTGATACTTGATGTTACTTGAAAAATATAATTATTGGCTAAGTTACTAGTATGTAGGTAGGTGCAACTTGTGTGGTCAGTTGGATTGCAGTTCAATAGTAAATTTTAAAAGTCGTTGCACATTAAAGTAAAAGGGGTCGAAAATGGCGATTAATTCAGGGAAAGGTGATATCTATATTTTAATGATCACGTTTTATTTTTTTTATAGGTTATTAGGTAAAAAAAATTAAGTTTTAGAATTTTAGGATTTTTTTTAGCAGAACGGTAATGTCTTTCCGTCCGTCTATACATTAGAGTTTAATGGGTCGAAAATTATACATAATTAAGAGAGGGTGGTATCAACACTTTAATAATCACGTTTAATTTTTCTATTTATTAGTAAGTAAAAAATGCATTTTTAGAATTATAAGATGTTTTTTGGCTAAATGGTAATGTCCGTCCTCCCGTCTTTATATTTGTGTTAAATGGGACGAAAATGACGCATAATTAAGGAAAAGGTGATATCTATGTTCAATAGATGATTTTGTTTTTAAACAACTGCATAAAATATAATAAAATCGGTTGAAAATATTTGGCTATATATAGAAAAATCTTAACCCTCTACTGCATGAAGATGTTTAAAATAAAAAATAAAACACCGTAAATATATGTTTATTATGGACAATTTAATACGTATGTAACAAAAATTAAAAAATTTACTCGGAATTTTGAAAGAAAAAAAATGAAGCCATATATGGCCTTATATGCATTAATTGAAAAAAAATTATTCGTCGTGAAAACATATTATCGTAGAAAATAAAATTAAAAATTTTATGGAGACATATAAAAAATGGAAAATTTTCACTCGAATAAGTAGGCAAACTACTTTCTTTCCAAATAGGAGATATTGACTTTTTAGTAGATTTTGCATTCTACGTAGTAGGCTTGTCATAATCATCTGAATGTGAGTAATCGCTGTCAGCAGTCTCCGGTATATAAATATGTTCCTGACCTGACGGTTAACTTATAAAGTCTTCATCATCAGTAGCAGATATTTGGTCATCACCACTATGATCAACGTTATAAATTTCACTAACTATTTTAAATTACCATAGAATGATAGTACATCCATTTCTAAAAAAAATTGCATTGCATTTTATGGAATGAATAAAATGCACTCATGTATATATGTAAGTTAATTATATACTACTAGTGCATGTAAGGCCATATATGGCTTCGTCAGTTTTCCAAAAAAATCACACATAAAATACTTACTTTGCAGATAAATAATATTTTTATTTGAAAAAGAACTTCATTTCCTATATGAATATATTTTTTTGGGTTATATTTGTTCTTATATTTTTTGAAAAATTGTACACAAATCGTTTCAAAATTTACTTTTGTTTTCACACATGAAGCCCTAAAGAAAACAAAAGTGGCCAAAACGCACTTTGAAAATATTTTGCTTTATATTTGAGAAGAAATCAAAACATAGAAGATGACAAATATTATTCCCTTTTGATTAAGTCCCGTTTATAGAAAATACAATGCAAAAAAAATTTGCTAGTGGTTAAACATTTTCCATGACACTAGTACCCTATTTTGAACCCCCATAGTTCCGCTCCTGATGCGTATCCTGCTTCTAAATTTTATGTAAATCCAACCAGTTGATTAGAATTTACAGATTTATTTCGATTCTTCCCCTCTGCTTAATGTTTAATAAAGTAAAGAAAATGTCTGCACTTAAGCTGTTTTTGGTATGACATCTACTGAAGTTTTTTTTTTAAAAAAAGATATTTTCTAAAATCGAGATATATATGCGCACGATTTTTTTTTTTTTTTTTTCATAATATTAAAGTGGACAATATTTTTTAGAAAATTTTCAGAACAAACATCCTGTAACATTTTAAGTTGCATTCCATGAAAATTGAAAATTAGTGTATTTTAGGACAATTTTCAAAAAAATAACAAAAATATTAGGATTTACAAATACTAAGAAAAGTACACTTAAATATCTGAAATTGATGGTTTCATTTTAAAATTTTACCTTAAAAGACTTTTTATTTAAAATAAATACACTGAAAGCTGATGAAAATGAAATTTTTTAGTATTTTTCAAAAATGTAAAAAAATGTTTTACTTTGACAGCTCCTTATAAGAAAACAGCACAACCTAACTTAAAGATTTTAATTACTATTGATATATATTTTTTTCTTTTTTTTATTCGGCACCCAACTTTAGTACAAAAATTTTAATTTTAAAATTCAATTAAGCGCCACTTTTGATTGATTGATACCCCAACGTACCTTGGTGTAATATAACGTGTGTGTTTTAAAGCGCAAAACCAAAATGTACTGACGTTTTATTAATGCAAGTTAAATGAACCCCCGGTTTATTTAAAGGAAACAAATGGAAGTTTTTGATAGGAAAAAACGTAATAATTAGAGTCAGAAGTGGGAAAACGTACAATATTTTATATTTTCAGGAATACGCTCTATTGTATTTAAATTTTTTTTTTTTTTTTTTTTTTTTTTTTTTTGCAATGGGCCCATTTCTTTTTTTTTTTTAATTTTTTACTCAACTTTAAATGTTCGTTAGATATTTGTTATTATAATCCGATACTTTTCAAATGAACTTAGCTTAGGAAAGTATAGTGGATTGCAATCTCTTGGTTCATAGCTGCACTATTTGTTTGATGGTGAGGTGCGAGATTATTTCAAAAAAATTATAATTCGTTGATTTATTCAATTTTATTTATTTTTTATCAGATTAAAAATATGCTTATTTATTAAATCACACATGTGAAATTGTTTATTTTTCTATGCATTTTCATGCTACTTTTCCATATTTAAAACTTGCCCTGGTTATCACTTTTTCCATCCATTAATATAGTAATATGTAGATATCCACATACAAACAAACATGTTAGCATAATTGTGATTATGTTGGCGATGTTGAAAACAATAGAATAATGAATAGAATTTTATGCGTGGTTGTTTGAACAAATAAAAAAGGATATAACTGCTTCAAAGGGATTACAAAAACAAACATAGTTTTTCATACAATAAAGAAAAAATACATTTGTATGTATATGAAGCTCACATATACATACATTCGTATTTTGATATCAACGAGAGCTTTTATTTGTCATTATTGTAATATTCTATGAACATAATTTTTTTTAGTTTTTGGCATCTCAACATTGTATGAATGCTAACATCTACATACATACGTACACATACCAAATGTGTACTATGCCTTAATACCCAAACGTCAAGTTGTTACTACAAATCAATGAGGATTCTATTTGTATAGTAATGTAATTCACTACCGCTGCAATAATTAATATATATGTATATGAAAATGAATAGCAAGTAATGAAAAGAGAATATAAGGCCTTATTAAGCTTAAAAACTTTTTTTTTTAATTGAACTGATATAATTCAGTTCCAATTAATTCTAAGCAAGGTCAAAAAATAATCATTATTCTTGAAAATTTAAACAAAAAAAATCAGCCAAAAATGTAATCTTCAGAACAGGTTCTATCAAAATCCGGAATGATTGTTATTTTTTTTTTTTTTTTTCTTTGATTTTTATTAAAAAAAATAAAATAAATTTTAATGATTATTTTTGATTTTTATTTTTTGCTCAAAAATAATAATTACTTGTTAAGTTTTATTTTAAAACTCATAATCATTACGGTCCCTGATTCTAAGAGAAGGAATGTTTCATTGTATTTTTCATTATTACTTAGAGAAGAAAAAAAAGAAAATATTCACTTCCAAAGGCCTTCATAGAGAAAGCCTAACAATTCTTTCATTGCGAATTTGAGGCACTCCAAAAACAAAAGCAACAATTAAATAAACTTTTTTCACTTTGTGTGAGTATTTGTAAAAATATTCTATTGTTTTTTTTTTTACTTTTATGAAAAAATCAACGAATAAAAACAGCAACAACACTTACTATGAAATGGAATTATTTTAGATTGTCTAAAGTGTTTTAGCTTGACAGTTATAATGCGTATTGTTAAATATGATTACAAAAATATTCATATATACATAAATACATAAGCATATTTAGTACGTATATGTATTTGTAATGTACTTGTGTTATTTGACACTTGAAACAAATTCATTTTTAATCTTATTGATTTTGCATCAAACACTTTTTTGAATTTCAATATTCTTATTCATACTCGCTGAATACATACAAATCCTTATGCATGTGTGACAAATAAAAAAATATATAACATGAACGCCATGCGACATCAAATATGAAATGAAAATTGGTCTTCCGATACACACACTTCATAACTTCAAAAAACATAACTGTTTTAATTTTTTTCAAATGACAGAAAATTTACGGTTTTATTTACGATTCAATATCTTTAAAAAATCAAACTATTTCACAAAGTGGTGTTTTTAATTATCCATACCTTTTGAAGCTGAAGTTCGATTTCATTAATAATGTGACTACAAGTTCTAATGTTTTAAATATTTTTTTTATAAAAAAGAGACGTCAACAAATTTTTCCATACAAAAACTCAATTATTTTTAAAAATTTTATATGACTTAAATTACTCATATATAAAATGAAAATGAAAACACATATATGTACATATGTATGTATGAGTAAGAAATCTTAAATTAACTTAAAGTTTATAAAAGCACACAAATATTAAAAAAAAATAATAATAATAATGTGTATGGAAAAAAGTGGTGGTATTTTTTCTCTAAAAACTTACTTTTTAAATGAATTATAAAGAAGACATAATTTCTTCCCGTTCACTGTTTTATTTCGTTATGAATATTTAAACCTTGATACTTCGCATATTTTTGAAAAATTTCTATAAATAAAGTTTTGACGAAATTTAGAAAAATAAAAATGGACATATTCATCTTATTTCCTAGCGTAAAACACGGCATAATTTCAAGGAAATCGTGGGACATAAATTAAAAAATCGTAATTTTTTCATCGATTTTCATGATAAATTTTGTAATTAAAAAAAGAAAAAGCTAGCAAAATCTACATACATATGTAGTATGTGTGTATGTACTTTTCATGTAGCACTTTAACTAAAATATCCGAAGTAGGTACTTACTAAAAATTTCTTATGTTCCCATTACCAACGCAAAGTGGGGCCAAAAGCAAAATAAATGGTAATAAGTCTGGAACTTTGAAACCACTGAACCGATTTCGACGAAACTTAAAACATCGATAAAGGAGGAGATAGGTTTTCAGAATATTGTTAGATAGAGTCTGTAGCTAGATAGAGTTTAATATTTTTTGACATTTTCTGAAAGACGGCAACCCAAAAAAACGTGTAAGTGTAATTTTGAGAAGTTCTGAACGTTCACCCTACATCCAGCAGTGGTCAAAAATGATCAATTTTGGATGAGAAGTTGATTGTTGATTTTAGTACTTCTGTGAAACTATATAGCTCAATATGTTCTTAAAGATTTTGCAAAAAATTATGACAGCCTACCGGTAAACTTAGCCACACGAGGCAATTTTCCGAAAATACTAAATTTTTCAATAATAAAAATTTTCACCTTTAAAAATATATAGTAAAATTATATCGTCAATTCCACGAAAGATTTATAAAAAATGTCAATTTTTTTACGGAGGGTCATTCGATTTTGTTTATATTTGGTACACATCTAACCTATGGAGCCATTTAAATATCTCCGTCTTTATTTTTTTGAATTTTGAAAAATTCGCGAATTTATTCGCGATTTAATTTTTTCAAAACGTGAAAAAAATGACAAAAGTATCTAACTTTAACATAAATATCTCAAAAAGTTGTTAACGGATTTTAATGATTTAAATTGCAAATTTAAGAAGAATAAGTCCACTATAAATGTAGTTATTTAAAAATAATATTATCGTTTAAAAATGCATTCATAATGCAAATGCAATTTTTGGATGCATTTTTGAAAAATTTCTACCCTTCCGATTTTAATTTTCTTTTAATATGTTAAAAAGCAATATCTTTACTATAAAATGCAAAAAGAACTGTTCTGGGACAATAAAGTCTAATATTAAAAATTTTTTTTTTCGAAAAATTTCCATCATTTTTTTCATACAAAAATTAAAATTTTTTTATAAATTTTGATTTTTAACTTTTTTGGTTATACTTTTTTAGTAATATGTGATTTAAATATTTAGAACTCCTTAACTATAAGTGGGATTTTATTGATTAAAAAACTAGTGTAAAGTTTATTATAATAAATATTGTAAATTATATTGTATAAATCAAAAATATTTTTTTTTGCTAAAGATGCACTCACGAAAAGAATGCAATTTTCGGATGCATTTTTAAGAAATTTTTACCCTTTTGATTTTAAATATTTTTGCTTAATATTTAAGACAAATATGTTTATTATATAAAACATCAGTACTTAATCTGGGACAAATAGGTTTTCTACCGCAAATAACAAATTATGAATTATAATGGTTAAAATTTATTTAAAAATATGCTCACAAAAATTCAAAAATACAAAAATTTAAAAAAAAAAAAAAAATTGTATGAAAAAATTTGAAGAAATATTTTTAAAAATTTTTTTAAAATAGTGAACCATTTTGTCCCAGAACAATTTATATTACAATTTTTAGCAAACATAATAATGTTTTTTATATCAAAAGAAGAATAAAATTGAAAGGGTAGAAATTTTCCAAAAATGCATTCAAAAATTGCATTTGCATTATGAATGCATTTTTAAACGATAATATTATTTTTAAATAACTACATTTATAGTGGACTTATTCTTCTTAAATATGCAATTTAAATCATTAAAATCCGTTAACAACTTTTTGAGATATTTATGTTTAAAATAAGACACTTTTGTAATTTTTTTCACTTTTTGAAAAATTTAAATCGCGAATAAATTCGCGTATTTTTCAAAATTCAAAAAAATAAAAACGGACATATTTAAACGGCTCCATAGCGTATGCGTATGCCAAATATTATTAAAATCGGAAGACATGAAAAATATTCTTGGGCGTTCTTTCATGGAATGGACGATATATATTTTTCACATTTTATATAATTTCACATTTATAAATTCTCCATTAAATATTTTATATCTTGTGAAAAAATTATGTTGATAACTATAAGCATTTAGAAATTATTCAGTCTCAAATTTTTGAAATATGTAATCATAATTTGCATTTGTTCGTATGGTTTCAAGAAAAGTGTGCTAAAAATATTAAAATGATGAAATTTATTATACATAATTTTAAAGAAGACACAATTTCCTTTAAAATAATATATTATATGATTATTTTGAGTTTATTACGTTTATAGTAAATCAATTTCAAATAAGCAAAACGCAAAACATTGTGAACTCTTCATGTTACCTTCTATTTTTTGTAATGCAGTGGGATAAGACAGTGCGGTAAGGCCGTATAAAAAACAACATGAAAAAACTTAAAAATTACAATTTGCAACTCTTTGCTAATTTGAAATTTATTTACAAGAAACGTTGCAAACACAACATATTGACCTATATAGTTTAATTCACAGAAGTGCCAAAGTCAACAATCAATTTTTTTACAGACTCAAAAATTTCAACTTTTCATCAAAAATTTATCATTTTTGACCACTGCTGGATGTAGGGTAAACGTTCAGAACTTTTCAAAATTACACATACACGTTTTCTTGGGGTCCTGTCTTTCAGAAAATGTCAAAAAATATTAAACTTTTTTAACAAAATTTTTTAAAAAAGTTAAATATATAAAGTTACTTTTTGTTTTGAAATTTTGACTTTGAAAATTTTTTTCTTGTTATCGAATTGAGATAACAAAAAAAAAATTTTATTAGCATAATTTTCAAAATTGTAGAGAATTTCAACATATTTAAAAAAAAAAATAAGAAATTTTATTTCAAAAGTTATAGGGAAAAATCGCAAAAAAGTCAGGGCCAAAAATGAGAAATTTATTTTTGGAAGTTTAATAAATATTTAAAATCGGTTAATATTTTAAAAAGTTATAATCCCCGATATATTTTTCACCCTCGAGGTGGTCAACTACAGATTCTATCTAACAATAATCTGATAGCCAAACTCCTCCTTTATCGATGTTCCAAGTTTCATTTAAATCGGTTAAGTGGTTTCAAAGTTCCAGACTAATTACCATTTATTTTGCTTTTGGCCCCACTGTGCAGCGTTTAGTTAAAAACCGATTTTAGCATATATAACGCAAAAACTAGTTCCTTTTATTTATAAGCTAGTATCGAGAATGTATGCATGTATGTATGTATGTGTATTTGTATGTATGTAATTAACGTAACATCTTGCAAAACACTTCCATTAGAGAGGTATAAAATAGCATACTTTTAGGTTTATACATTGGAACATTACATTCGTAGAAATGTATATAAACATGCATAAAATACTTGAACACTTTTAGATTAGAGCACAGCAAAAACTTTATATAAATAAATGTTGCTCATTTGCTGTAAGAATGTTAAAACGTCATTAATAGATATGACCGTCAACATACATATCTTATTCCAAAGTAAGCACTTTTATGTTTGATATACATATAAAGTTAAAAAATGAATTCTAAAAAATTTTATTTAAAATGTGATATATTATTATCGTTAATTCCAGAAGGAATGAAAAAGGAGCTTAATTGAACCATAAAAACTACCTAAATTCCATAAAAATAATGCCTACCAAAGCTAACGTTTAAAATTTAAAAACTTGTTTATTTACTAGAAATATTATTGTATATTCACCTATTGTACTGTGTCTAATCATCAAGCAGTCCCAATCCCAGATTTTTCGATTCAAAGGTTCGAAAGGCTTAATTCTTTAATTCATTTTCTTAAATTGAATTAAATTTATTATCCTAGTCATTCTTTTAAATCATTCAAATTAATTTAATTCATTGAATTAAATTCTTTGTATTTCATATGAATTGAATTAATTCTGTTATGAATTAATTCCTTAAAGAATTCATTCATCAATTATATAATTCAATCTTAAAAAATATATTGAATCATTCAAATTTTCTCCAATTCAAATCTTTTACAAACTAGCTTTAGAAAATATTTTTTAATTCATTTTGTAAAAGATTAAAAAACAGATTGTTACAAATTGAATGAAATAAAAATATTTTCATTCAATTTGAAGAATATTTGAATTAACAAAAATTGAATGAATTCTTTATGAATTAATTCAATAAGGAATTAATTATATTCAAACAAAAGCCTTTGAATTAAGCTATTGAATTATATCTTTGAGAATGGTATTATGGAATGAACAAAATATTATTTCTTAATTCAGAATTAAGAATTAAGGGAATTAAGCTAACATTTAATTAATTCTTTCGAAGCTCTGGTTTAATTGAAAACAAATACGTGCACTGTCTGAATAATATCAAAAAAAAGACAAAACAAAGTTTTTTTTCTTTTAAATTTAGAAAGTTCTATTTTGAAACTATATACATTAATACTTCTAAAATCTATTATTTTATATTTACATTTTTATTTTTCTTAAGATATAAATCAGGAAAATAAAAAAAATCTTACTAATTGTTTACTTTATGTTTTACTTAAGCTATGATCAGACCAGGCAAATATTTGATGCGAAAGATTTGGTCATGTTTTCCGCTATATTTGTAACTAAATTCAGAGTGGATTTTGTATTTACATTACGCGTATTTATTTAACGTTTTTTGTTAGGTGAAACAATTACCAAATATCGCCTGCTCAAATTAAATACAAATTGGTTACCCAAAATTATTTGATTAAACACATAACTATCATCAATTTTTTTACATCAATCTTTAAATTAATTTATAAGAAAATCTTATTCTCTTAAGTGCAAAATACATTGATGAATTTTCCATATTTTTGTTGTTGCAGAACTGTTTCCACTTATTATATTTAACTATGGATGTTATCTTGTTTAAATCATAAAACTGTTTGATAATCACATTAGGTAAAATAAATATTTGAAAAAATGAGATTACGAAAACAAAATTTGAAAATAATTTTTGCATAACAATGAAGTCTATTCAACATAAATATAAAACTACGAGTATAATTAATTTATCTTGAAATAGTTATTCAAATTTAAATGTGTATTTATTTGAATTTGGTTTGGTGTATTGAGCAAACACACAGGCATACACACATAAATATTTCCATAAATTCTGTATAATATCTGTTATATACATGTGTATATTCTAACAGCCGTATTCACAAAAAAATAATGTATGCTTGATAACGAGTTACTAACTTTTTGTATGTAAATTTCCATAAGAAAAAGTTAGTAACTCGTTATCAAACCTACATTAATTTTTTTGAATACGGCTGTAAGCCTCTAAGGAGCCACTTACAAACATATTTTGTGCATTTATGAAAGTGATCACAACTCTTTACAATGAATGCAGTGAATACTTCCATCAAATCTAAAACAGCGATACAAACAACCAAACATAAACGTATACTTGTCGTACTAACTTACAAACAAACATTCATACATCTATCCTTCTTCTTCAATGGTATTTCAATTTAAGTGTGTATTTAAAGGTATTATTAGCATAATTATGGGCACATTAGCGTATGCAACAACCAAACTAAAAACGGCAAAACATATTCAAATATTTTAACACATCAAACATACAGTACAAGTCTACATACACACATATAATACATTATAATATATATACAAGAGTATTAGAAAATTTAAACTATGAATATATTTGTACTTATATATCCTTCAAAAATATACTTTTAATATTAATCGTTTGTATAAAACATTAAAAAAAAAAAAAATTTGTCTAAGGCAATTTAGCTAAATTAAGAAATTATGTATGTATATAGTTAAAGATTAAATATTTAAGATAAAATCTCACTCTTGAAAACTTATTTTCAAGATATTTATCGGATTTCATTTATGTTGCCGACTAAAATATTTCATAAATTATATTAACATTAAATTCTACTTAAAGCAATAAAACAATAAAATTGCAAAAATGTTCCCCTTAATTAATTAAATTTGATTTTAAATTCAACAAAACACCTGAGTTCTAACGAATTATGTATATTAAAAAAGTTCAAAAACATTCAATAAACCAAACAATTTTTGTGCCTCAAGGTATTGACGACTCTACTTAGTTGCTTACAAACATACGGACGCACTTTATTGTTATACGATATTATGAAAAATTCATTATGAACAACTTCTATTGTACAATTTATTAATTTAAAAATGTTGTACAACACAAACTCAAATTGTAACTCTTAAATACACACAATCACAATCATACTTTCACGCATACATACGAACATTGACAACCACTCATGCATTGTAAAGAAAAAGGACACACACAGCACACTAAATAAGGAGGAAAGAATAAGCAACAAGCAACAAATTTCAAACATAAAAGAAAACAAAAAATTAATTGAAATCTTGTCAAATTAACAAATCAATTTGCATTAAAGTTAATATTGTCGTTGTTTTTGTCTTTATTGTTTTTGTTGTTAGTATTGTCCTTTGTGATAATTTAGGAAAAGTAAACAATTTATAGCTTAAGGTCACTTTTGTACTTTAAGTATTCAAAATCATAGAATTAGTATAAATGAAATAAAATAAATTTGTTGTTGTTATTTCTAATTATAAAAATTTTACGAAAACGTCAATAAGGATGCAAAAAAATGCTGTCAGGAAGGGCACTCTTATATGAAATTAGTTATAATTCACAAATACTTATTTATTATCATCTTGTTTTAAATAAATCTACTTATGTATTTTCAACAAAGTCAAATCTAATTTTAGTTACTCTACTCTGAAAACATTTAACAAAGAACTAATTAATTCAACATTAACTTAATAATTTGTGGGAAACTGTATTCTCTGTATACACAACATAATTTTTTTTTTTTTTTTTTTGGCAACAACTAAATGCTAAAATACAATAAATATTGAGTTACTTCAATTTACTTTTTTTATACAAACACATATTTTGTTAAAAATAATTTGTTTGTATTAAGATTTCAGTAAACTAAGAAAAAAAATCTGAATGCCCCTTAGCCACTCTTATTTCTATATTATTTGTTTTATTTCTTTTTTCTTATTCAGTGAAAGATTGAACGTATTAATTATTAAACATTTCCCTTTTGCGTTGTCTTATATTTTTTCTTTTCTTATGTCTTCTTTTAGATTTAAAAAAAAAGGACCTCTTAAGCAGAATTGTTCATTCATACATACTTGGAGAAAAACAAAGGGTTTCATAACCTGTCCTGGCCCACGATACATAAATTGAAGTTGAACAACGAAAAGAAAAACAACTACTTAAAAATAAAAACCATCAAAGGTTTAATAGAAAGTATTTTAAACGAGAAAAAAAGCTGCTAACAGCTTTCAAAGAAGCAGCAAATCAACAACAGAAACAAAATAATAAATAAATAGAACAATATTTAATCGAAGAAATAGCCACGCTGAGAAATAAGCTTCCTTCCGTTAAAAAAAGAAACGAGAAATAAAAAAACGAAAAGAAACAACATTTTTAATTTTGCTAAAAGTATTGAGTAAATTTTCCAAAAGGTTACGAAAGAATAAACAAGTATAAGATTAAAAGAAAAGGAAATAAGAAATACAAAGGGTCAACGGTTACTTAACCATTCAGTCTTTGCTATTTAACAAAATAAAACAATAACTAAAATCAACAAAACAAGGAGTAAAAGTATAAACAAAAGAGGCAGCAAAAATAGAAATAATGCGTTCGCATAATATTGTTGTAGTATTAGCTACATTTCAACTTGTTGTTGTATTATGTTTTAGTGTAACGTACGCCTATCCACCCACCTATTCTGAAGATCCACCTGCAGCGGTCAATGATAGTGGTGGCAATGATGATGATGGTGGTGGTTATACAATTCCACAATTCAACCTCCATTATTCTCAACTGCAACAACATGGACAACATCAAAATCAACATGAACAAAAGCAGCAACAACAACAGAAATATCCAGATCAACATCCAAATTTAAGTTACTTTACAACAACGAAAACAAGTCCAACATCAACCTCAACATTATCTGGTGTTTCATCTTCATCGTCCTCATCCTCGTCCTCTTTATCAACAAAACCATCTCTCCAGGCAGCCTACGTTTATAAGGCTGAGGTTCCCATGCACATTGAACCGGAAGCCAACAAGGTTGTCAATGCAATCAAGTTGGCCAGTGCAACCTCATCTTCATCATCATCAGCAACATCAGCTGGTGCAGAAACATCATACACAAGCAATACAAACACTAATTCTAACATAAATTCTGAAAAGGATGATGACTTGTCAAAGAAAATTATTGGTTCAAGGTAAGTAAATTATCCTATAAGGAAATTCTCAATGTTTCAATGTATGTTTTACATATGCCATTGAGTCTATCTATATATCTATGTATGAGTGTCTACATATGAATTATTTCAGTGTGTTGAATGTAAAATTGGTAACCAATATGAAATGAACCTTAAACCATGTTTCGTTTTACAAAATGCTCGTTTTGATTTGTACAAAGTACATGTGTATGTATCAATTTCATTGAAAACACTTTAAAATACATATGTATCAAACACACAATACGTTACTTACGAGTACATATACACTCCCCGAAATATATATATGACGAAAATAGTTTTTTATATTTCTATGGAACTACAAGTGCAATCCCAGAAATATTTAACACACATATGAAGACAAGTAAGGCAGCTTTTTTTAATGTAAAAAAAAATTGTTCCCTTACGACTGAATTTTCCGTTTTGCGACATGGCGAATTTTTTGGCGATTTATTTGGCTAATTTTTAAAATTTCATTAAATATGTGTTCGCATAGTAAAACTATTACGTTTTCTTACTAGCCAACATCAACATTTTTTAGTATTTTTCTATCCAAAACGGTGGTTTTCAACAAGGGGTCCATACAAAGATTGTTAGGTGGTCTCTAAGACCTTTCGTTGAACATAAAATTAAAAGTATTTCTTTAATAATTTCTTTCTCCATACTTATAAAATAAAGTTGCAAAAAATATAGAGTAAAAATTCTAAAAAAATTGTTTGTGCATGATTTTTATTATCATTCTGGTAATTTTTGTAAATTGTAAAAAACATTTAATGATATTTCGTCCTTGGAATAAGACATTTCCCAGGAAAAATTGTATTAGTTCTACAACTAGTTCCAGAACACATGAAAATAACCTGTACTTCTACTACTTTGGCGTTACGACCAATGATTTTTGTTTGAAATTGTCACCTCCAGAACTAGTTCTGTGGAAGTGTTAGCTAATCAGTACCCATTCTATGAAACGGTTCTAGAACTAGTTCTTTAATCAGTAATTTTTTTCGAAATTGTCACATTCGGAACTAATTCCATAGAAGCGTTAGGGAACGGTTTCAGATTCTGTTTTTTTATTTTTTATTCTAATGGGCTATTTTCTAAAGGTCACTTGAAATCAATTTAATTTTTTTAGATACTCTTTTTAATTTTTGAAATTTTGTATACAAGTATTTTAAACAGTTCTAGGAAGTCATACGAGAACCAGTAATTTGTTCTCAAAAGTGATTATCTAAAACATTCTACTCCATTAGTGTCAGAATTGGTTATGATACCACTAGTTCTGAGGATGTTATTAAAGAATCTAAAGTGGTTCTGATTACACCAGTTCTAGAACTAATGATTTTAGAACATGTTCTAAAATTTGTCCTGGGCTTGTAGCAATTTTAAAATCCATTTTTAAATACAAAGGTTTTATCTTAAATTTATAATTAATTGAAATCAAATGTTTTTGCTATTTTCTTAAATATAGTTAAAAAAAAAATCCGAAAATATATTTTCGAATTAAGAATTATTTAGGAATAACATTGATATGAAATTTAGACAGTATCACTTTTTTTCAAATGAATATTCATTTTCATTCAAACTTGAAATTCAACATACGTATTTCCAGAAATACCTTTAAATTATCAAATTTAAAGACACGAAGTAAGAGTTTGTAAAAACCCCTGATTTAAGTCGGGGATCATACACAGCAATTTTTCCTGCTGCAATTCTGAATTCGTAGGAGAGAGAAGAGAAAAGTTAGTGTTTCTGAGTCTAAGAACTCAGAATTGCAGCAAGAAAAGTTAGTGTTTATGAACCCCGAATAACAAAATAAAGATCCTTAACAATTTGTTTTCCATCATCTTTCAAATATGAATATTGAGATTTTATGGGACATAATGAAAAGAAAAAGTTCATAAATAAATTAATTCTTTAAAACAATTTATAAGTTTAATAGGACAAATGTTCATTATATGATTTTAGAATTATTCTGTTAAAAAATATAATAAATTTCAATAAATTTTTAAAATTGTTGATCTAAAATTGAGCTATGTATGTCAGAAAAGTTTATTAAAATTAATATTTTTTTATTCAAATTATTATTAGCTACTGAAATTATAATTTACTTTGTTGATGTAGAATTTACATTTTAAAATTATGTAAAATTTTAAGCACTAAATAAATTAGTAGTTTTTAGTTTTTCTTAAAGAAAAATATATAAAATTTAATTTTGGCGATTTCTGATTAACAATTTGGCGACAGAGGCTCAAAAAAATCTGACAACCCTGTTTGATACAGTGAGACAAATACATTTTTGTGATATAATCAATAGAATGTAAAAATAAGCCCAAAGGGTCAATTAAGTTATTTTTTTCTTTGTATATTAAGAGAGATTATGGGGAAAGTGTTGTTTATTGCTGTTCTTGTAATTTTAGACTAGATTTGTATCATAATATGTACAATGAATGTATTTTTCTACGTAAAAAATCTATTTTAAGTTTTTGAGGTATAGAATGTCTTGTGCAGAATAAATCAGAAAATATTTACCATATCTTAACAAAAATTGGCTAGAATGTCAGTTGTAAACTAATTTATAATAATTGCTAACTATACTAAAGACAGGCGCGGATCCACGGGGAGGGAAAAAAGGAAATTTCCCTCCCCAAAATGAAAGCACTTGATGAAAAATCTGTACTAAATCATACAATTTATGGAAACAGTTAGGAAAATTGTTATATTTTCCTCCACCAAAAGCTTGAGCTGGATCCGCGCCTGACTAAAGATATTTAGTAAATATATCTTGTAAAAATACTTTTTTATTGCTTTAATAGCCCCGGAAGTTATTGCATATACGCAATATAATATCTAGTCTTCATTTATGATTATTTGGAAATAAATTGTATCCAATTTTTAATTTTTGTATCAGAAATTGCGTAAATACTAATAATCAAGGGTATTCATTGCTCAAGTAAAAGTCCCGTTAGTTTATTATTAAACGAAAAAATATTGATATATTAAAAACCTGATCAGTCGATTCTACGGAATTTTAGTAAACATGAGCAGAAACAACGTTTTCTCACTATAAACAAACTCAAAACTTTTTTTAGTACATAATTAGGTAGTACTTATAGTATACAATAAAAACGAGATAAAAAGATATTGTCGGTCAAGCCCGACCATATGATACCCTACACCATTGTGTCCATTATAATTCGGGGAGGGGTATTTTACTCATATTAAGTGTAAAATAAAAAAATGCGAATACAGAATATTACATCGATGCTAACATTTATATGAATTCACATTTGTGTGATTCCCGAAAGAGGGCCTTATATGGGCTATGGTAAATTATGGACTGATCTTTGTAAAATTTGGCACTATCATTTATGTTTATATAAATCTTATTTGTGTCGAATATTAACTTGATACTAACATTTTA
The DNA here is from genome assembly GCA_951394005.1 of Protophormia terraenovae. NCBI lineage: Eukaryota > Metazoa > Arthropoda > Insecta > Diptera > Calliphoridae > Protophormia > Protophormia terraenovae. Next base: position 69,661,963 of record OX596077.1, read on the forward strand.
ATATGATTTATGCCCGTTAAATTGATTTTCTGAAAAGGGGTTTATATGGGAGCTATGGTAAATTATGTAACGATCTTTCTAAAAATCAGCATACTTATTAAGACTTATATGAAGCTTATATGTGCCAAATTTGATTATCATAACCGATCATAACCAATTTCAATAGGCTTCGTCCCATGACTGTAAGACGGACGGACAGACGGTCAGACGGAAGGACATCGTTAAATCGACTCAGAAAGTGATTTTAAGCCGATTGGTATAAATAAAGGTGGGTCTTACACCAATATTTTTTGGTGTTACAAACATCAGCACAAACTCATAATACCCTCCCAACCTATGGTGGTGTAGGGTATAACTATTTGTTTCTATCACTTTCCATTTAGATGCTATCAGCCATCACATACATTTAATTAAAACAATTTTATATTAATAACATGCTGTAACAGTGAAAAATCACTCGTGAAATGACTAATGTACGTCATAGGCCTTCTTGAGGACATCATAAATTAGTTTTAAAAATTTGCAATTCACCCTTAATACTTCGAGTTATTCGCAAAACACATTTTTTAGGTAGGTTATAAATGTATTTCTAATTCTGTTATTCTTTTGTTTATTACTCCTTTTTAAACTTCTTTGGAAAGTAGTTGATATGGGTTTTTAAACCGTATGAATTTGTTATATCTTGGTCAAATATTAAAAGCTAATTTTTAAACAACAATTAGAAAATATATATATATATATTCAGGTTCGTTTCGAAAAAAAAAAAAAAAATTGGATATCATACCCTTTTAGAAGGTTTTTTCAGCAGTAAAAATAACAGCGTATTTTGTTTTTTTTTTAATTCCAACTCCTTCTCCTGCATATCTGCGGCTAAAAACGCATATTTTGAGAGCCATTTTACGCAGAGACAAATCCAATTGATTTATAAAAAAATTTCTTTTATACATCAATTCTACATAAAATTTTAGTTAGAATGAGCACTATTCAACCCGCTTTAAATGCGTCGTATTCCAATTAGGGTGTCCGAAAAACTGACTTTTTTCAAAAAAGTTTTAAAAGTATATTTTTTTTATAAATACAGTGAAAATATACTATTTGCTTTAAAAAATGGCGCAAAAATAATTAATCTACGACTTTTTGCTTTAGAGTTATAAGACTAAGAAATTTTCAAATAATGACTACAAAAAATAAATATCTTAAAAAATAATTGTTAATAAAAAATTTAAAAACATGAGCATTATAATTCACAGTAGCCTCTTCATTTTACAGTTACAATATTCAATATTTTTAATTTTGGTTTAAATAAAAATTTGTTTTTGCTATTATATGAAAATTTTAATACCTTATAACTTTAAAACGAAAAGTGGTAAAGTAAGTGGTAAAAAAGTGGTAAAGTTATATTTCTAAGCAAAAAGTATATTTTTATTGTATTTATAAAAATATATATTTTTAAAACTTTTTTGAAAAAAGTAAATGTTTCGGACACCCTATTTACAACACGCTTTATTTTCAACGGGTCGAATAATGCTCATTCTTACTAAAATTTAATGTTAAATCGATGTATAAAATTAAATTTTTTATAAATCAACCCGATTTGCCTCTGTGAAAATGGCGCTCAAAATGTGCGTTTTTAGCCGCAGATATGCAGGGGAAGGAGTTGGAAAATTAAAAAAATAATTACGCCATAATTTTTACTGCTGCTAAAACCTTCTACAAAGGTATGATATGATATATATATATATATATATATATATATATATATATATATATATATATATATATATATATATATATATATATATATATATATATATATTTTCATAATTTTTCGAGTTTAACTGCGAAAACTGTACATTTCAAAATTTTTCTGAAAAAGTAAAAAATGTTAAAAAATACTTTGTCTTAAAATACTTATATGAACAATTTTTTAATAAAGTTTAGAAAATGTTTAATAATTTTTTGAGTTTTTAAACAATTTTATATAGGGATATCCCATTTTGTTCTGAGTATAATAGCACTTAAAAATTTCAAAACAAAAATATACAGTCTTGAAAAAAAAATTTAAATTTACATCAAACTCAAAAATTCGAAAAAGATAAGGGAAAAAAATATAGAAATGGTGAATAAATCATTACGTAATTTGAATGTATATAAAAGCTATATGTATTAAGAATAATATGTTCTTCTACTTTTTAAATATGTTTAAAAATCTTTAGTTAACTTTAAATTTATGAAGCTATGATATTTATAGTACAGGAACTACTCTAAAAATTGTCATATCTTGAAATTCAGGATTTGTTTTTTGATATTCTCAAAAAACAAATTTTACTCTTGCTATTTGTTTTACTCTTGCTATTGTTGTCTTCTAGGTGCATAATTGGCTATTTTTTTGGTGCCCACGTATTTTTCGTATTATATTCTTTAAATTAATATACAAAATAAGTTTTTGAAATATGTGTATTTCGAGTTTGGGGCAAAAGTGTTATGTTGGTCATGCATTTTGTTATCCGATAAAATAAAGTGACACTTTACTTAATTTCTTTAATTTGGCTTCCAATTTTAAAATTTTTTGATACAAAATGGAAGGCGTATGCTTAAAATGTGCTAAGTTTTAATATTATATTAATTAAATTTATTATTAAGTTTAGAAAAATACGGCCATATTGTCGGAAATTCTTAGACCACAATCCAGAAAGATTTCTTGACTCCAGATAAGGAAAATAAGGTAAAATTAATGTATTTGTCTTTAAAGTACAACATTTTAGTATCTGAAGCTAAAAGATTCATTTCGTTATACAAAATAACAATTCAAAACGAAATTGATAGGGCAGAAACCCTAAGAATACGAAGTAAAATCGTAACGATATCAATATTCTCGCCAAAAGAGAATGAGTTTCATCATCTGAATTTATAAAGAAAGAAGTAATTTTAAATATATTAGCTTTTACTGCTAAGAAAAAGCTCAAATATATGAGTTTTCGAAGTACATATTCTAAGTAAAAGTCACATCATTGTTGTGCTAATACAATTAAGCGACCCGTAATAGAAAAATAATCGTTAAAGTCCCAGAACCATTCTAAAATACTGTTATTTGGATGAATAAACAAAAATCTTATTAAAACTTTTAAAAATCTGAGAAAATTTTGGAAACTGTCATGGAAAAGTTTGAAGTTTTAAATTTTTGTAATAGGAGATGTATAAAAAATGTTTGAACCTTGTCTGGACAGTAAGGTTCAAACAAAATAAATTTATTTAAAATTACTTCCTCCTTTATCTCTCCGCTTAGAAATATGAGATTATTTTTGTCGAGAATTGCGATATAGCAACGATTTTACTTCGCAGTATTAGAGTTTCTGCCCTCTCAATCTCCTCTGAATTTCGTTTTGAATTGTTATTTTGTATAACGAAATGAATCTTTTAGTCTCAGATTCTAAAAAGCTCCACTTTAAAGACAATTATATTAATCTTACTTTATTTGCTCTATCTGGAATCAAGAAATCTTACTGGATTATGGTTGAAGACTTTCCGATAATATGGCCGGATATATCCTTGTTTTTAAAATGTAATAGTAATTTGAATAGAATTTAATGAATAGAATATTAAAATTTAGCACTTTTTAGCATATGCCTTCCATTTTGTATCAAAAAATTCGAAAATTGGAAGCCAAATTTAAGAAATTAGGTAAAGTGTCACTTTATTTTGTCGCACAAATCCATGACCAACACAACACTCCAAGCAAAAACTTTGCTTTCCTGGTAAGCTAGCAGGTATAATTGGAAATAGAAATAAACTACTTATTTTTTGTCTCAATAACTAGTTATTTTTGTTCGAGTTGTCCATGAATTCTAGTAGTTATTTTTAGACTCTAGTGATACTAAAAAATATGTACCTAATCAAAAATAAAAAAATAAAAAAAAGCAAAAAAATTTGCCGTAAGTGAGTTTTGAACTTGGGACCCTATTAACTACTAGTCGTTTTCAATGACTAACGTCTTACTCAGTACACCATCTCGCACTTAATATTCAGAGCTAAAAAACTTGTTTTACCATAAAATGTATTTTTAAAACATTTTGTTGAAAAAACGAATAGCATCAGAATGGAGTTGAACCGACAACCTTCTAGTTGCTAATCCTGCGCTCTAGACAACTGATCCATGTGATTGTAACTTACTCTGCAATTATACTATTGAGTACTTATTTATGTAATGTAGAGAAGTCAAATAATAATGACGCCTACTTTCCAGGAAAGTACTTTAATAAGTAGTTGCCATTACCGAAAACCAAAAAGTTTTTGCTGGGCTTTTACTCCAAACTCGAAATTCACAAATTTTAAAAAGGTCTTTTGTTTATTAAATTAAAGAATACAAAACGAAAAATACGTGGACACCAAAAATGACCATAATGAACCTAGAAGGCAATTATTATGAAATAAATAGTAAGAGTAAAAAACCGCACTTTATTTTGTCCGACACATTGGAACAAAACAGCGTGTAATTTTAGTCTCTAAAACAACAAATGATTATAAAAATTAAAAATTAACCTGATTATTTTGTTTGAAAACTAAGTACGTTAGTTAGATCTATTACTTTTTGTAATTTTTGAGAATATCAAAATTTATGCCATGTAAATGTTGGGCCCTCTTCCCAACTTAAAATTGTATATTGCTCTGCTGAGTCTAAATTTTATGTAAATTGAACCAAACGATTAGAATTTACAGGTTTATAGAGCAACATAAGCTCGCTTATTAATCCATGAATACCATTTTATGTTATATTTTTATGATTCTAGTTTATCGTTTTTAAAGTTCTTTTTATACCCACCATCAAAAAGATGGGGGTATATCGATTTTGTCATTCCGTGTGTAACATGTCGAAGGAATCATCTAAGACCCCACAAAGTATATATTTTCTGGGTCCTTGTTTGATTCTGAGTCGATCTAGCTATGTCCGTCCGTCTGTCCGTCTGTTGAAAGCAGGATAGGGCTCGAACGGGACAACGTAGGGGAACGAAATTTGGACCAAATGTTTGTCTTATATAAGGTTTGTTTGGGTTTGCAAATGGGCAAAAAAAGGTATGGGCTAAAAACTAGAAATACAGGGTGTCCGTTTTATACTTTTCTGCTGATATTTCTTCAACAAAAGCATGTATGACAACGAAATTTTTTATGTATAGTTCGGAGATCGATATAAAATCGGACCAATGTAAACTCGGAAACAAAAAATGGGCGTGGTCCGCCCACTTTACTGCCCACTTTACCGCCCCCTCCCATATAACGTAAAATTTGAAAAAGTTGATGGTGGGTATATAGATTCGGGCGGGCCGAATATAACATTCGCGCTTGTTTTAAACTAGTATGTTCATTGCATTTTTTAATAAAAATATTTGTTTAGCTCTATTAAAAGACAATTAAAATATTTTTAAATTTATGAAATTTTAATTTTCATACAAATTATTAAGCATTTTTCGCGTTAAAAACACATTTTTTTTTTTTTGAAGTAATTACATTAGTCGACAAAAAAAATCCTCTCCCAAAGACGAATAGTTGAACTTGATGCATTTTGATGTGCTAAACACGAACCTGCTTTCAGTTTTTTTCCATCGGGTCTGGATTTTTTTTTATGGGCGTGTCTAATATTTCGCCCATAGTAAGGCCATTACTCTAGTATATTTCCCCATAACTCAAGAAAGGTGTGTACGATCGACATAAATGATACACCAAAAGATGCTACTAAAAATATCTTCAAATCTTCCAAATTTTATTTTTTTATGTGCTCAATAGTTTCGAAGTTATTTTGAAATAAGTATCCAAAAAAAATTCTTTTTCATGCCAAATTTTATATTTTTTGTTACTAAATGTTTTTTAATAAATGAAAACATAAAATTTTTTTTTAATGGGAATGAATATCATCACCTTATTCAGTGGTCACACTATAAAATTCGAGAATGGTTTGACAAATTTAGATTATAACTCAAGAACCGTTTACTCGATTTTAATAAATGATACATCAAAGGATGCATACGAAAATTGTCTTCAAGATACTGAACTATATTTTTTTATTCGCTAAAGAATTCCAGAGTTATAGATTTAAATTTTCACCATTTTTCTAAAACAAAAATTTAATTTTTTTCACTAGTAATTACCGAATAACTACGGAAATAATAACTGAACAACAAATTATGTAAATTCAGCCCAAAGATAATTTAAATCGCTATTGGTGTATAATTTGTCTTAATTGGACAAACCGTTATCGAGTTATACAAGTGTGACTGCCTAAAGGCGGGGTCATAGTAGTCATGCTCATAAAAAAATCAATACGTGATAGAAAAAAAAACTAAAATGATTCTTATATAGCGCGTTGAATTTAATCCACCTATTTTTTTTTTTTTTTTTTTTAATTTAAGACGAAAAAAAAAAATTTTTTTTTGCCCACTAGAGTATCTCTACTTAACTGTAGGTATTCACGGGTATCCTAACTTAGCTGTGAATGCAATCAAAATTTGTGCATAAATTTTTATGATACGTGGCTTTATTTACTCGTAGTTTTACCAGCTTTGAGATAAAAATGATAAACTGAAACATTTTTGATGTTTTCACTTTTAAAAAGAAGTTGATGGCTTAAAGCAAATTTTATTCCGCATAATTCGGTGTATTATATATAAATCGTGCATACCGTTCTCGAGTTATAGTGAAATATACTCGAGTAATCGGCTTATTTAGGGCGCAATATTAGACACAACCATAAAAGAAATGTCGACCAGTGTTATTGATAACTTGCAAAAAAGTAAAAAATATATTAAGAGGTCTTCCTATACAATTTTTTTCAACAGGTCACTCTAATGTAATACAATAAAAGGGCAAATGAAAGTAATTTCCTTAATGGAATTATTATAAAATCCAAACAAACATTTTTTAACATCTGTAAGATCTGACCAATGAGCTGAAAATAATTTTGTTAATCCGATAGATTCTCATTAACTACATATTGTCCCTGAATATATTTATATGTATAGTCGATGTTAAGTATATATAAACGTAGTTACGAGTATTTATACATTCAAAGAAACAACCGAAAAAGGTGAGAAAAATACAAACCCTTTAACGTGTAAACGAACATTAAATGTTGTTAATTGTATAAAAGTAAATTTTGAGTATAAAAAGGGACTTTTTCTACACAATAGTTTTGTGGGAAGGGACTTTTATAACGAAATCAATTTAATTAAAAATAATGTGTAACATAAAAACGACACAAAATGCTGCCAAACAAAGTTCTCTTAATACCTTAAGTAGCTAGAGCATAAATAATTTCCATTTAATGCTAATTATGAAAATGGGTCAAATCTATACCGCAAGACTATTAATGTTTTGGTCAATAATGGTTTTTAAAAAGGATTTTTCTCTTATTTTCTTTGAAATATGTGCAATTATAATAACATAATATTTTTTTTTTTCGTATTATTATTGGAACACCTTCATTTCTTATTATTTTCATAATTTCAAAAAAGAATTACTTACGTAAGGGGCATCCTTTTTACACAATAAATGAATGTATATTAAGCCGCTCAAATTAAATGTTTCTAAGAAACTGAAATATTGAATGTATGTACATTAGAGTGTCCCGAGAACAGCCTTTTTCGAGATTTCGATGTGGGAACACCCCTCAAACGATGCGTAAAAATTAGCTTTATACGAAAAAATGATTTAAAAAATTTTTAAAATTGGTCTTCAGCGATTGAAAAATCATGGGTCCCATACATTTTGGTCAAAAAAAGTTTAGATTTTTTAATCGAAATGGGTATCAAAAAATTCGTAATTTTACGTTGGTTATGCAAAAAATATTTTAAAAATTTTTCCAGTGAGATTTTGTTTCGCTAGAAGACTTTTTAAGGTATTTTGATGAACAAAAGGAACAAAATTATAAAATTCTTATCCATGTTTTTAAGAAAAATATCAAACTTTTTTTTTTGCATGATGTACTAAAATTACGGTTTATAGACCAAAATTTTTGTGAACATTTTTTAAAATATTTTTTCTGTAATTGGCTTAAAATTACAATTTTTTGATACCCATTTCAAGACAAAACTCAATACTATTTTTTTAACTTAATGATCTAAACCCGTGACTTTCAATCGCTGGTAGGGAACTGAAGATCAATTTTAAACATTTTTTTAATATTTTTCCCATATTCAGCTAATTTTTACGCATCGTTTGAGGGGTCTTCCTATAAAATTTTTGACTACGGTACACTCTTATGTACATACATAAATTAAATATATTTATATTATGAATGTATTTGTATGGAGGATAGAAAGAAAATTAAAAACTTTGAAATCGTTAAAAGACAACTTTCATACATATTCTCAACATTAAAATGTAAAAAAAAAAGATTTTGATACATTTAAGATTGTATTTCGAAAAATCCTTCTTATTCTAAATATTAGTAAACAAACAATTTTTTTACAGAAGTTTTAAAAACCAAACCAAAAATGAAAAATTTTTTATGTCTATGATTTCTAATATAAAACACTCAAAATATTCGAAATTTGTAACAATATTACAAATGAAATACACCTTTGCAATTAGGAATGCATGAGAGTTAGAGTGTCCTAATTTGAATTCATTCGTATATGTATACAGGTGTTTTAGCAGCTTTGATGAATGTCTCCTTATTGGTTACTTTTTACTATTAAATAATTCAACATATTAAAATTTAATTCATTTTTTACTAAAATATTTCTCTTCTTTATATTAAAAAAGGATCAAAAATAATGTAATCAGATCTAGTTAATTGTATTGTCAGGAAGGGGTACATTGCTAGTAGCAAAACTGATAGGATATTTAAACCTTAATGCATGTCTGCTTAGTTAATAGTGTGCGATGATGCAACTGTAATTCCCGTGAAATATTTTGCTTAAATATGTGAGTACTGCCATAGATAGTTCATAATAGTGGGGTTTTTCTTCAGTAATATCCATCCCATATTGGAAACGAATTTTGGTCTTAAAATTTCCTTGCATGACTATGCAACATGTACTCGTAATACATCGACGTATATACATTAGGATGGCACCGTTTTTATAAAGAGGATATAAAGCACCTACGTTCCCAGATCAAATGAATATTTAATTAATTTTAAGATGTCATTTTTTTAAGTTTTTTTTTGGCATCTAAAGAAGTCTCTGAGAGATGCATTTGAGAACGTAAATTGGGGCCAGGTACAAATGTGCCCGAAATTTTTAAATTTTTCACAAAAAATTTAGATATTTAAATTTTGAACAGATAAATACTTCGATAAATGATACCAAAATAATACAGTTATACCGAAGCAGTATTTTTTCTTCTTCGTACATATACATATAATTGAGTAGAGAGTAAATGAACAATTTTGTTGACGAAATACCGACATTTTTGTAAACTTTCAATAATATATAATACAAAGTATAGAATACATTTTGTGGGTATTTAACTTAAAGTTAATTTATTTCGTTGTTACTTAAAATAAGTAAAAATTCGTGTACTTTGATACTAAACGTTCGAATTCGAACAATTTAAAATTAAACAAAGAAAGTCGTTTCAGTATAACTGCTAAAGGATTATTTTGTGTTATATGTGTCTTCTTCCTTAAAATATTTATGGAAACATTAATACTTTTCACTTTAAGGCCATCCTAATGTACACACACACATATTCAGTAGTCAAACGTTTGTTACGAACAATACATGTATGGAATTTTTTTTTTTTTTTTTCACTTTATCTGCTATAGAAGGATAATTTATAAGCAAAACAAGAAATAGAAAAGATTTTTTAAATTTCACAATATGATTTGCAAAAAAACTAGAATATTTTTGTGGTTAAAGGTAAAAAACATAAAGTTTTAAATTTAAAATAAGAAATAATACATGGCTATCTGCATATTTAAAGTGAATATATACATAAGTATGTGTAAATCACTGTTACAATACATTATTTTATCATACAGATTTGATTGGTGTTCGTTAAATTAGTAATTTTTATTTAAAATTCTATTAAATATAATACATTAATATTATGTTCTTTTACTTTTGTAGTGTTGTAACGTCTGTATCGGTTATTTTGAATGGAGATGAACCAGAATTCACAGATGCGTTGGGACAAAAAGTTCCAAAACCTCAGCCATCACTACAAGTTGCCAGCCCCATTGATCTGTTAAACCCGGATCGCTATGAATTCTATACATTCGACGAACATGGTGAATTGGTAAAACGTCTAATGACAATGGAAGAAATACAAAGTATTGTTGCAAATGGTGATGGAGAAGGACCAACAATTATACATCATGGACCTATTGAAGATCGTGATCCAGAGAAAAATGTACAAGACATTGTCAACAGTGTACAAAGTGTTCTCAACAAGGAAGTCGAATCAAATAAGAATACAACCACAGATACTTTGCCAGCTTTCGATACACCAGATGTATCATCGTCATGGTCCATGATATTACCAGCAATATTTGGTAACACTGGCGGGGTTGATATATTTCCTCAACAGAAACCTCAACAAATTGTCATGACTCCTGATACTGAAATCATTGAAACTTCAACAAAGGAATCGGCATCTACAACGACCAAAAAGCCAAAGCCTAGTAAAAGAAAACCGGGACAAAAAAGAAAACCTACTACGACAACTACTGAGATGACACCTCAGGTAATACAAGAAGAATTAGATTCTCAAGAATCAGTTTACACTGGTATGCAACAGTATCAAAACTTAGCGGCAACTATGCAAAATTACGACGGTTTCTCACAATTGCACATGCAACCTATTTATCACAAACTTCCAGAAATCGAAACCTCTACACGTCGTGTATTCATAAACAATCAGGAGGTCGTAAAGAAACCTTCGACTGTTACTGAAAATGATGAAATCGAGTTGAATGAGAATCTAGCTAAGAAACCAGTAAGTGTACAACATAAACCGGTTCCACCACATCGTATTAAGAAACCAAATGGTGGTCATACAACCACAAAACGTCCACAAGCTAACAAGCAAAAAATTAAGAGGAAACCAACAACAACCACTACCACTACAACAACTCCTGCACCTACAACAGCTTCAACAAGCACTACAACAACAACAACAACTCCTGCACCTACCACAACAACAACGACCACTACAACTCCTGCTCCCACTACCACTACAACCACAACGACGACTACTACAACCCCTGCCCCAACTACAACAACAACCACCACCACTACTCCTGCACCTACTATAACGACAACAACCCCAGAACCTACAACTACTTCTACTGCAGCCACAACAACGACTACTCTAGCTCCTTCAACTACGAAAGCACCAAAGAAAAAGAAGAAGAAGCCAACTCGTCATCCAGCACACACATCCAATACAACATCGGAGGGAGCTGTACAAAAACCACATTTGACTGGCGAAAAGCGCAAACCTTCCCCTAAGCCACATAGACCAAGACCAAAACCAACACAGCAACACACTAAATATCCACATATTACAACGTCCTCTGATTTAGCTGCTGAAGGATCCGCACACCAAGAAGTCTCACATAATAAATTCCAACATGTGTCATATCACAGACCACGTCCTAAGCCAAACAAACCAAGCACAACCACCACAACCACTTCTACTACCTCGACAACTTCTACTACAACAACAACTACTACTCCTGCTCCGGAACCATCGACAACAGTGATCTTTTCACCTGTTCCAACTACATCAACCACTAACAATCCAATAGAATCTTTAATTGTCCAAGATTTCCCAGGACTTCAAGAAAATAAAAACAATTATGGAGAAGCTCTACTTACTACAAGAATAACAACTAATAAACCCAATTTAGCTACTACTTCCAATGTTCCATCCACATCTGGAACATCCGGATATCCTGTACCATCCTATGGTATATCTCCTGACGAATCAGAAGATTATGGTTTCAATCAATTCAAAAAACAACCTCTACCTTCATTTGCTTTAACACAACATATATCCAAACCTTACGAACAGGACGTACACACACTACAATCATTTGATCAAATAATGCAAACACTTAAGCAACCTGAACAAATGGCCGAAAAAATGGCAGAAGATATTCCGGTTGTTTCAGAGACACCCAATTTGAAGCCTGAAAATAAAGTTGAGTTAGAAGAATCTGCAAATAAACATATTATTTCGGCACAGAATACTATGAAGCCCAAACCTACTTCAACAGCTCATTATGGAGGTAACACTTTAGCTACAACTTTGCTAGATTTTGAAGCAACAACAGATACGTCCAATTCCGACGAAACCACTATAATCGATGAAAACAACACACAAGCTGTTGTAATAACAGCACGACCACAATATCACGCAACAAATAAAACACCAGATGTGATAACCACAGACATACCAACAGAAAAGGAACAAATTACGGACCCTGAAACTACAGAACTTCCCAGCTATACAGCATTTACTGATGCCATAAAAGAATCTAATATAATTACAGAAATTCCTCACACTACAAACTCGTTAAATGAGAAACAAATGGAAGAATCCACCGAACATTCCATAAATCAACAACAAGATGAAACCCAAACTGAAGAGTTCGAATTGCCAACCTATGGCTCAGCAACAAAATTATCCGAACAAACAACATTCGTATATGGCGAAGAAAATACTACAGATGAAAACCAAACGACAGAAGACTATACAGAACAGATAAAAATAGAAACTCGACTTCCTGTGTCCAATCCACACAAAAAAGAAAATATGATGGATAGCGAAAAGGACGAAGGACTTCCAATATTAGTAGCTGACCTTAAACCACAATTAAACATGGAAGTTATCAAACCATCCGAACAAATAACAATGTCCGATTTCCAAACGCAAGCAGCTACTGTAGCTTCAACACTGGTTGATGGTACCAACACAGTTGCTGCCGATTACAACATGATGAATTCCAACGAAACTAAAGATGAAATTGCTTTCCTTATGTCAGATGTTATCAAACAAATATCAAATACTAATAATATTCCCGAAATACAACAAACAAATTCAAACGACAATCGTTATTCCAATCAGGCTCAACTTGATTTGTCCTTCCTTATGAAACCCACTAAAGATGTGGTACAAAAGCCAACTTCTGATTCTACCGAAATTGCTGATGAATCGAATTACCATCTCGATTATAAACCAATCTATGAACGTTTCGAGAACATTCCAACTACGAGTCATCAAATTCAGCAAAACGAACATCAAGATACTACCACCACACAGTTTACTACAACACAAGTACCAGAAGCCACTACTCCCACAGAAACACAAAGTCAAGAGCTTAATACCGATTTTCTTGAAAAAACAACTCAAATCTATTCAACTCAAACTGAAAAATTATTACAAACAAATACGGATACAACAACTTCGGACCAAGTAATGTCTACAACGGACTTAATGGAAGAAAGCGTAACAATGGATAAACAACAAAATGATGATGAACAGACTGAAGCTACAACCGAAACAGAAGCTACAACAGAGAAACCTAACGAATACGATGTAAAAGATTTTGATCAAAACACATCTACTATTGCTTCTGAAGAGCATGATTCAACTCCTCTAATTCCAACCGAATCTAATGAAAATATTACACCACCAAAGGTACCTATTCTATCACTCTCAGAGATATATGCTCAACAACAAAACTTTGAAGACGAAAGAGAACCCTTATTTGAAGCTGACAGTTCTGTCGACACAACAACTCTTATAAATATTTTATCCGAAGAAACAACTTTCTCCACCAGTGAAGAGAATACGAGCAACATTGAAAGGCAAGACAACCCAAATGATCAAGAGAATAAATTATTAGATAGTTTCATTGCCAATGATAGTACTACTGATAGTTTAGAAAATGATTCAAAATCTGAAACCACAACCATTAAAGACTATATGACTGCAGATGTCCGAGTGACCACAGAAATATCGACAGAAACAAGTGAAGAGGAGAAAACAGATTTAAATGAAATGGAAACAGCTACAATTAAAATTGAATCGACTGAAGGATTAGAAAAATATACCCATAACGACCAACAAACTGATGCCATTGAGTCGACTACATCCTTAAATGAGAACACAATGTCTACTGAACAAAGTGAATCAGAAATGTTAGAGGACACTGAGACTAGTGGAACAGATTCCACTGAATCACATCATATCACAGCTGGTAGTGTAACAGAAATTTCTACTCAAAAGGATGAACTTAAAAGCGAAAACACAGACTCCTTGGAAACAACTACACAAATAGTTGCTTCAAAGGAAAATGACGCTGCTGAAATCACTACAGTTAAAGTAGAGGAAAGTAAAGATATGGAAGAAACTACTACTGCAATATATCAGATGAGTGAAGAAACATCAGCTGAATTAAATGCCATGATCTCCGAAGAAGATGAAACTGATGAATCTATTGATGAGGATCCCTATATAAAGTTAGGTGAAACAACAACAACCCAAAGCGCTGCTCTTAACAAACCAAATGAGAAAAAACCTAGTGTTGAGGAGAATGTACTAATGCTGGCGCCACCAAAACCAATTCATTCAATAATAGAAAATGACGTTCCAACAGGAACGCAAGCGAGTATGTTGATAGAACCAAACGAAGAAGCTGACGAAGAAGATGAAGAAGACCAGTTTGGTTATCAGGTTCCAAAGTTACCGCACTCTGTATCAAGTACTACCAGTACTACAACTACCACCACTAGTACCACAACAACAACAACTAGCACAACAACAACTCCAAAACCGAAAGTTACTACAACACGCCGTTTAAATACACTCAAACCAGTCTCTTACTTTAACAAACAGCCAGCGTACGCTTTATACCAAGAACCAGTAGAGCCACTCTACAACAAACAAGCATCACAGTTATCTTATAACCACCAAAAAGAAAATTCACCCCCAAAAGTAGTAACTTATACCATACCAACTCCCCAACAACGTCCAATGCAAAGACCACCGCAGCTCAGCAACTTGATGATTTCTTCAACACAAGCTACTAGACCACCCGTCAAATTGGAACCTGCCCCCAGCAACTCTAAAGGTCTAGAAGCATCTTTAGCAAATTTGGATGAAGATATTTTAGCTTTTGCCAAACTCTGCAATGAATTGGCTTTCAGTTATTGGAAATCAATCACATCGGAAAAGATCAGCTCCGCCAGAAGTTTGGTCATGTCACCATTCGCATTAACATCAATGCTTTCAATGGTATTTCTGGGAGCTCGAGGTAGTACATCAGGTGAAATGAATGATGTGCTTAAGCTGGACGATATGGTCACATTTAATCCCCACTTAGTTTTCAAAAATATCACAGATTCAGTAGAGAAGGCCATGGATAGTGATATTGCCACAACAGCATTTGTGCGAGAAATCTTTAGCGATCGAGCAAATGGTAAAATTTTGCAATTCTTTAAGGAAAAAACCCAACAGCTCTATGCTGGTCATGTTGAAGAAGTAAATTTCCACGTTGTCAACGACATCATACGAAGACGTACAAATTTGTTAGTGAAGCGTCATACAATGGGAAAAGTCTTGGAATATTTGCGTACCAACAGTGTTTGGGTTAATGGTCCATTGGCTACTATCTCCGCAAATCTCTTCCAAACCGATTGTTCACATGGTTCTACACAAGACCGTGATGGCGAAATATTCTTCCAAGTACATCCAACTGTTAGGCAAAGACGTCTCGTTCCAATTCCTGCAGTACTCTTTAAGAGTGGCTTCACTGCTGGCTATGAACCTAATTTAGATGCTACTGTTGTTGCTTTTGGTCGCATTCAGGATACAACTAGCATGATTTACGTTATGCCTGGACATCTTAGTTCTATATCTCCATCGGATAACTTGGATCGCCTTGAAAAACAACTAATGGAAACAGCTATTTCGAAGAACGCTTGGAGTAATTTACTTACCTCTCTTATGGATCGTCCTGGCATGGAAGTACAACTGCCCAGATTTTCACATCGATCATTTGTAAACGCCACTTTAGGACTCCAGAAAATGGGACTTAAGGGACTCTTCAAATCTGACTACGCAGATTTAGGTGGCCTAACGGGTTCTTCAAATCGTGACATTTATCTCTCCGATATGATTCAAATAAATACCTTTAGTACGTGTGGCGAAGAGAAAATCGCCGACCATCACCATGTTGAAATGTATCCAGCACCGCCATTACGTAAACGCAATAAAGATGTTGATGCTCATGATGATGATGAACAGGACTCTTCTGAGGCTATTATAGACTTCGGTTCAATAGTTCAGGATTCTGTTTTAGGTCGTGGTTTTTACGATGATTTATTGGACCCGAAATATTTGGAACTTCCATTGCCTCTGAGACCAAGACAAGCACGTGTGCCAGATGCACCCAGATTAAGATTTGACAAACCTTTCCTTTACTTTGTTCGTCACAATCCCACAGGCATGATATTATTCATGGGTCGTTTCAATCCGAGATTACTGCCATGAAACGTACTCCATTACTAAATAACTAAATATAAGCCAAACCTTTAAATCTTGTTTAAAAACTATACCTAATTATTAAAACTACTTAGTAAATTTTGTTTTTCCTGTTTTGCTTCTTAGTTATAAATAATTGAAAAAATCGTCTTTCAATCAAATTAAATAAAAAAAATCATTTAGATAAATGATTTTTCTTTAAGTTTATATTAGTATAAATTGATATTTATTTATATCACATATACATACAACACATATATAGATATATACCTATACATATATTAATTTAAATATCAACATTTATTTATCAACATTATTTCTATTAACTATTTACTATATTATAATAATTTCCTACGTTTATTATTATTATCATTATTATTATTAATATTATTATTTTTATTATTATTTTATAAATGCTTTACCTTAATCACGAGTCATACAAAGGTGTTAAAAATGCCCGAGTCTGTGTGAGAATAAAGTAATGCATTCTTTAGGCATTATTCCTTCTTATTTTATGATGGATTTTGTAATTTGTATAGTATTCGTTCGAATACACAAAATACTGACATCGCTTGTTGATTCAAGATTGACGTATTGCATGATACATTTTCATTCAATATACGAGTACAAACACTCACTGGTACATTCAAGCGGAGATACAAATATGTATAAGAATAAACATTTTAATTGAATTTATTATTATATTTTTTTTTTTTTGATTACACTGAATGTATCATTTTTATTTTCATTATTAATTTATAGTCTATCTTACTCGTATTTGTTTGCGTATGTAGTTTGTTTAATGATTTATTTTTTATTTTTTTGTTTTAAATTAATACTTTTTTATATTGGTAACATATACAGAGAAATTTTACAAATTAATTATTATAGACATACATATGTATATATGTATTTATACATATATACTTTTATATACGTATTTGTTAAATAAATAAATCAATAATAAAATAAATAAATAAATAAAAATTAAAAAACTTATTTTTATTCATAGCTTCTTGATGCAATAAACGTACAAAATGTAGAATTTGAGGAACTTTTCCACACACAATTGACCTTCTGCCTTTCACTAAAATTAACATTAAAACACATTAAATTTTTAATGCAATATCTTTTAATCTTTCTAAAGGTTTGTAAACTTAAAGAGGTTGCACCATATAGCATATCTCAAAAACGACTTGTCTGATTTTGTTCAAAAAAATATTAAACAATTTTAATTAAAATTGTATTCAAGTCATTCTTACACTACTCTTTAATACGGTCAATAGTTATGGAGATATTAAGTGCATTTTCTGGAAAAAAAATTAAATGTTATAAAAAATTAAAAAAAAAAAAGTCATAAAAGTTCGAAAGTGCAAAAATTCAAATTTTTATTCCTTAATCATAAAGATAAATTTGTTTCATCCAAATCAATGCATAATTGTTGATTTTATTTACAAATTAGTGAAGGCACTCATTTACATGTTACATAGAAAAATAAAAAAATGAGCTTGTGATTTTTTAATATTTCTATTTAATTGTAAAAAAAAAAAATTAATTTGTACATAAAATCAAAGTTAATGAAATAATTTTAGTGAAATATGTCCTGTTATTTATTATTATTTGCAACAAATTTATATTTATGATTGTATAATAAAAATTTTAATTTTTTACATTTGAGTCATTCCATTTAAAACCAACATTTGGTACATACATTATTCAAACCAAGACTAATTCAAAATTTCCGATAATTTCATCAAGTGGTTCCCGAGATATCGCGATTTGAAAGTGCAAAATAGCTCCAAAAATGTACAAAGTTGTGTACACAAAATTACAAATATCTTTCAAAATATTTATGATATAAGATGTCATATTAAAGGTATTAAAATTACCTTTTATATGACGTATAACATGACTTTTTTCTCAACATGAAAATGGTCCATATCTCGCGATTTTTAGTTCGCGTGTAAATATCTCGAAAAATGGTCTTTTTAAAAATTTAAAAAATATATAAGTTAATGGTGAAAATGTTTTCTATGAATTATTACAACAAATGTATTGTTTTGTTTCTAATAAATCAGAAAATTTGTTGAAGACTTTTTGCAAAAAACACTGAGAAAGGATGGATTTCTGATTTTTTGAATATTTTTCATTTGTAATTATGCAATAAAATTCTTGTTAATTAATAGTTTCGAATGATATTTTACACCTAAGTAGATGTTTTGATGCCTAATACAAAGCGCTATTCACTTTTTTAGATTTGTCTAAGAAAATCCTGTAATTCCCAAAAAACTTTAAAAAAATGTTCAAAAATGGGATTTTTTACTTTTTTTACTATATCTTTCCAACCGATATCGGGGAGCAAAAATGACTATAACAAAAAAAATTAAAAACACTTAAGACTATATAAAAAGTATAACTTTTTTTGATTCCAGCTTTGCGATTTGAGAAATTAAGGCAAAAATTCGAAATTTGTTGGAAAAATAGGTAAAATTTGAAATAGGTCAACCTTAAATGACTGTAACTTTTAACTTCGTAAATATTTTTTGTTAATAAAATAAAAAAAAAAATATAAAAAATCGAGTTAAAGTTGAACCCACTGTAGCGAAAAAACTTCACCAAGACAGGCAAAAAGGAAAAAAAAATAATTTTTGAAGCCTAATATCTCTTAAACTGAAAGAGATAATATATGCATACGACTATGTTTTTTGTAGATCTCGACTAGCAAAATCCTCCTATATAAAAATCTTTCAAATCGGTTCAGATAAGGAATCAGAATTTTTTTTAAATTTTATGCCCGAGGTGTCTAACTTTGGGACCCTGTGCCCTCGCCCCACGTATATCTATATGGTCTAAGTTTAAAACTTACGCTCTCCACCTCTACTATCACCATGTGAAATTTCAAGGAAATCGGAACAGTCGTTTCAAAGTTCCATAATTTTTTTCATTTTATTTTTGAATCGCACACTGTGCAACGTTCATTAAGGCGAATAGTTAAAGCAACGGTTCTCAAATGGGGGTCCACAACCCACAAGGGGTCCGTACAGACATTGGTGGGGGTCGCGAAGATATTCTGATTTTCTTGAACATACAATTTTAAATAAAAATTCTAATGAAAGCCTAAAACTATTTAAAAATGGAAGGATATTTTTATAAAAAAAAAAAAATCCCCAAATTAAGGACAGAGTAATGATTTTTTAATGAGTTTCTTAGGAAACAACTAGCATTAGCGGCAAGAAAACCAATGCAGAAACCCGAGCTTCGATTGAAAATATTCTGTTCGATGAAGAAAACAATGATCAAATAAAGTGATGCTGTCGTATGGCACAATATAAAGAAAACTACGATGTGGCAGGGAAAACGTTTAATTAATGAAATTGAAAAAAGATTCGGCTGTGCCGAATCTTTGATACCCTTCACCATATTACCATCATACTATCTTATCGACATCATATTACCATATTACCGACAAATAATAAAATTTTCGCCTTAACGTATGCTTTCATATTTTCACATATATAAATCTAAATTTTTTTCAAACTATGAAAATTTGAATATATAAAAAAA
Source organism: Protophormia terraenovae (assembly GCA_951394005.1). Classification (NCBI taxonomy): domain Eukaryota; kingdom Metazoa; phylum Arthropoda; class Insecta; order Diptera; family Calliphoridae; genus Protophormia; species Protophormia terraenovae. The sequence continues at coordinate 69,682,015 of OX596077.1, forward strand.
ACAATCATAGCAGGCTTTGCTTTTAAAAAATAAACAACAACAACAACAATTCCATATTTATTTATTTTTTTATGTGTGTATATACAAACTGGCTGCATATACAAAGAACAACAACAACACTGTTATTCATTATATTACTTCTGTTGCTAACTAAACTTATAGGCAAAAACGTCACTAATAGTCATTACAATGCTTAATATACATGTTTGTGTATGTATTTATGTATATTCTTAACAGATATGTTTTAGTTTTTAAAAATAAACAACAACAATTCCATATCTATTTATTTTTGTACAGACTGCATATACAAAGAACAACAACAACACTGTTATTCATAATATTACTGCTGTTTCTAACTAAACTACTTATCTATACAAAAAACAAAAAACGTCACTAATAGTCATTACAATACTTAATATACATGTTTGTATGTGTATTTATATTCTTAACAGATTTGTTTTGGACCATAACTCTGTTGATTATAAACGAATTTGGTTTATTAAAAAAAACGAAATTTTATAAAAACATTTATGACTGATCTATATAAAAATAAAAATCTGTAGCTTGAACAAGGGCTTCAAAAATAAAAAATTCGTTTTCCCCGATATCTCAGTTATTACTGAACCGATTTATTTAATTTTTTCAGAACAAAAATTCAGAAAATAATTTCCGAGCCCCCTTTAAAAATTCGAAGTCCCTGGTATATGCAAAGGCTTCAGAAACTGAAAAACCGGTTTCAAAAACCGGTTTTTAAAGCATATCTCCGCCATTTATAAACCGATCCTGCTGATTCAAAAAACTGAAATTTTATAAAAATATTTGTGACCGATTTGTATAAAAATAAAAATCTATAGCTTAAACCAGGGCTTTAAAAAATAAAAAATGCGTTTTGTCCGATATCTCAGTTATTATTGAACCGATTTATTTCATTTTTTCAAAACAAAAATTCAGAAAAAAATGTCCGAGACTTCTTTGTAAAAACGAAGTCCCTAGTATATACAGAGGCTTCAGAAACTGGAAAACCGGTTCTAAAAACCGGTTTTTTTAACATATCTCCGCATTGTATGAACCGATTTTACTAAATTCCAATAGCAAAATTCTCGAAAGCATTTCCGATCGTTTGATATATATATTATATATGTCAGTTATCGGTGGGCTTCATAAACGCCATTTCAACGGACACACGGACGGACGGACGGACGGACGGACGGACGGACATGGTCCTATCGTCATTATTTCTTACAAGGATCCCGAAAATGTCAACTTTTTTGCTCTCCGACGAAAATTGTGGGAATTACAAACGGAATGACAATCTTATATATACCCTTTACACCTGTGGTGAAGGGTATAAAAAAATAACTTGATGAAACTATAGAGTTTTCACTTTTATTTTTTGCAAGTTCATTATGACAATAATTTTCTATAAAGTCGTTTCAATGCTCTTTCGCAATTTAATCATGGAATAACATTCTGTCTAATAAGATTATTAAAATGTCGTCGAATGATGTGACTTCCCAATGCAAATTACACAAAACATTTATTTCGCAGAGAAAGTTGCGGGCTGTAAAACTTAATTTTTCTTAAACAACTTTATAATTCAAAGCCGTAAAAATCCTTTCAATATGAATATTGATAAAATTAATTTCAAAAATAGTTAAAATGTAACTCATGGTTTAAATTTGTATTCTCAATCTGTAGATTTAATAGCATTTTAGTTGAAATATAGTAAAGTTTATCCGTTTGTTAGCTCCAAAGTTCTAAAAGTATTGGAACAATTTTCATCAACATACATGTTTCGTCGATTTTTTTTTCCACAAAATTAAAGTATCGAACTTTTGTTCGAAAAAGTCTCTTAATATTAATAGTCATGAAGCAGAAACAATGTCGCAATTATTAATATTATTTTATCTATATAAAACATTTTATCTGGTTTTTTAACTAGTCAAAAATGTAGTGGGTCGCGCTTCCACTACAATGTTAAAAGGGGGTCGCGAAGCAAGATCTTGTGAGAACCTCTGAGTTAAAGGCTATGAAATTATCTTTAATATGATACCTGAATAATTTTTTTATGTTAAATTTTATTGGTGGATAATTCGCGAATTAAATTTCACGGTCGCGTGAAAAAAAATATATGTAGAGAATGGAGCCATTTTGAATGTCCTCTGTAAGTATATTAATAGTTTCTGAATTATTGAAAAAAGTCGCACCGAATAAAGTGAACAAATTCATGCTTAAAATTTCTTTTAAAATAATTACATTTTTGTTTCACAATGCGTTACATTTTTTTTAATAACTCAGTAGCCATTGTGAGTCCCAACACTATACTTACAGAGAATATACAGAAAGGCTCCATCCTCTACATATATTTTTTTTACGAATTTAAAAATACCGTTTTTGGAGATACGCGACCACAAAATTTTATTCTCGAATTATCCACTAATAAAATTAAGCATAAAAAAAATTTCAGGTATCATTTCAAAGGTAATATCTTTATCTTTAACTATTCGCTTTAATGAATGTTGTAACGTAAATATTTTGGAAGATATTCATATTTTTAAAAACACAATTCATCTTGTTTTTGAAATACTATAAATCGCGAACTATCGCGGAAATCAAGCATTATCAGCGATAATGTTAATATTCTGCCGAATTTTATTGCATTCGGATGATTTTTGGAAACAATTTGCAATTTTTCTGATTTATTATAAACAAAACAATACAAATTGATACAAATACAAATTCGATACAAATTCGTATTTATTATGACATTTGTTGTAATAATTCATAAAATATTGCGAGTCCCAGGATGCCACTTACCACGGTTATAGAAAACATTTTCACCATTAACATATATTTTTTAAGAATTTGAAAAATTCCATTTTTCGAGATATTTATCGCGAGATTTTAAATTCATGTTATACGTCATATTAAAGGTAATTTTGATACCTTTAATATGACATCTCAATAAATCTTATATCATAAATACTTTGAAAGATATTTGTAATTTTGTGTATACAACCTTGTAAATTTTTTGTGCTATTTTGCACTTTCAAACCGCGATATTTCGTGAACCACTGATAAAATTATCTGAAATTTTGAATTAGTTTTGACAATAATAATAATTGTACCAAATATTATCAAATTCGGAAGAGGTGAGGAAATAAGCTCGTTGGTTTTAAATGGAATCGATTTCATTTCAGAATTTGTAGGATTTTTTTAAATAAAAAAAAAAAAAAAAAAAAAACGTTTGAAATTTTGTATAAAATTTAATTTTTTTTCAAAAACAGGCTTAATATCTCCATAACTGTTAACCGTATTAAAAAATTAGGTAAGACTGGCTTAAAGACATTTTAAAATAACAATTAAATTATGTACTTTTTAATATCGTGTATTTGAGTTGAATGATAAACCCCGTGTCGCAGAATCTGTGTTTCCCTGTGTTATTGTTTCAAAAGCTTCAGTTTCAAAAAGCTACATCAAATTCAATGGCAGCAACAGGACAGCTAGTTTCAAATTGTGTTTACCCTGTTAACCAAAAACTAATAATTTTTGTTAGTTAATGCTTATTTTTCAAGAACAGAGTATCTTATGAATTTTATAACCGGGATGAAAAATAAATTTAATTATTTACATATTTATGGGTAACCAAAAATATTTCGTCTGAGTAGGTACTAAAGAAAAATGTTTGGCTTTTATTTTTTTTAAGATAGTTATTCTTCGTTTTCATATCCAAAATTAAATATTCATAATTGTAAGATCATGGAATGCAACTAGAAAACCATGAGTTTGTGCATTTTGAATATGTACAATTGCAGTAATTGAAAAGTTGCGAACTTGATATTTGTAAAACAAAATTGTTTTACATATTGTACAAATACGTCTCAAGAAATTGATGAATTATAATCTAGCATAGTGTTGGTATATGGCCTAATACAGTCGAATACGGTTATAACAAACACCGGTTATAACGAACTATGGCTATAGCGAGCATCTTTCTTCGGTCCCATAGATTTTATCAACATTTTTCATACAATTAACTACGTTTATAACGAACACGGTTATAGCAAACTTCTTTTTATAACGAACACATTTTGATGGTCCCAAGAAGAATTTTTCATATAAAAAACTACTTTATAACGAATTTTATTTTAGATAAATAAAATTACACATTTCAAAATGTTTCAAAAATTTAAAAACTAACAGAAATAACTTTTAATTATTTCCACTTAAATTATTGGATAAATGGAAAAAATCAATAAGAAGTTCAATTAATAATTTCAATTTTAATTATCGGAAAATAAAAGATGAATTTTAATTAATAATAAATAAACTGAAATTATTTGATGATTAATTTGCCATTTGTGAAATGAATCATGAATGCAAAAAAAATATTATTCCTGATATATTAATCATTAATATTTAAAAATAGTAAATACCGCCCATTTTTTAAAGGAAAGAAATACGCTTAATTCCAAATATTAGTATTGTAATGAAATATGTGTATTTTGTTAACGAATATATTTTTTTTTTTTTTTTTTGGAATTTTACAGATATAACGAACTAAATATTACGATCCCTTCGAGTTCGATATAACCGTGTTCGACTGTATTACGTTTACACAAAAATTAAAATAACAGGTTTTTGCGAAAACATAATTTCAAAAACCAATTTGTAGTTACGGATGTAGTTACTTTTCAATGACAACAACATAACGTTTGCATTATATGGATGTAGTTTAGTAACTACTTATTTTTCTCATGGTATGTAATAACTTATTTATGGACAGATTTATAGAAGGGATAGATAAAAAAGCTGAATTTTTAGTAGTTGCTAAGATTTTAAAATATGTAAATAAAATTTATGAAATCTTTTTACATTTATAACAAAAAAAAAGTAATTAAAGGAATAAAAAATATCAATAATGTGGTTTTAATAAGTATTTGTCATTATTGTATTTGCCAAACATATATCATAAATTAATTTTATTTCTAGACTTCATAAAATTAAAAAAAAAATATATATATAAAAAATTACCAATTCTCTTCATATTACAAGACCTTCTGTGAAATATCAGGAGCAAAAAATGGTAAGTGTATTTTATATAAATAAATATTTCATTTAATATAATATAGAACACAATTTATCTTTTGAAGGACATAATTACCTCCATCAAAAAAGACGGTTTATATTTGTTTCCCTTCCCACATTGATAAGACCTACTATAAATAAACGTAAGTAATATTATAAAATATTCATTCAACGAGTAAACATTTTCAGAATAGACCATAAAAGTTTCCACGTTTATCACCTTAAATGATAGCTTATTAATAGGAACTTCCCGTTGAAAAAATTTCTTCTCGAAATGGTCGCAAATAATTCATTATTTCAAAATAGATATGAAAAGACAATTTATGTGTATGTCAGGACTTACTGGAAGTGTTGTTTCAAATAAACGTTGGTAACTTTTCACTTAACATCATTTTACATTATTTAATGAACAAAAATTAATTTTAGCAAAGCTGAAAGGATGTCATTGATGTCGTGTTGGTTTCTGGTTGTACAGAAATTATCATTGGTGAAGTAGTTTTCCAAATTTATCAATATACTTCTATGTTTGAAGTGCGGTGTTTCTAACACATGTCAAAAATATTTATTTATTTGTATCTTTGTATTGATGCTTAAATTTTTAGTTAGTATAATAGTATTTTTTATATTATGAAATCTATTATTAATTAGTTATTTGTAACCTAAAATGTAATTAGTTCCTATTGCTTTTACCAATAATGACTTGAATAATACTTTAAAATCAAAAAGTTATTGAACAGGTTGAACGTAATGAGTTATTGTAATGACTTCGTAAAATAGTTACTTGTAATAACATAGGGTAAGTAGTTGCCTCTAATGTCATCACCGGGTTAAAATAATGAGTTATTCAGCCAATGTGTAAGTTGTGAAGAGCCATTATATTAGCTTCTTAACTCATTACATGGCAACCAAAGTTTTTGCTGGGTATCTGTTTTCCTCCCTATATAGATTTTGTTGATGTATAGATTTCTTGATGAATTTGTATTTACAAATCAACAAATCTTAAAAAAGTGATATAATTTTTATATTTTTCTTCTATGTTATTAAAACCATTGAACAGAATTAATGTATTCAAAAAACCGACATTATCAAAAAAACCGGTTCTGAATTATTCAAAAAATTATTCACTAAAAACCAGTTAACCGATTTTTGTTAAAAAAAACAAGTATAGTTAAAATGCTTAAACTCTGTAATAAAAAAGTACACTTAAAGTACATGTCATATGTAATAAGTAATATAAAAATAAAAAGTGATATTTTTTTATTTGTATATTACTAGCGCCGCATAAACTTGGTAATGACATGTAGTTACGGATGTAGTTACTTTTCAATGACAACAACATACCGCCTACATTACATAGAATTAATTTAGTGACTACTTATTTATAACCCGGTATGTAATTACTTATTTATGATCAGAGCTTTTAAAGAACTACTGTTTATTAATTTTTTATTCAGTTAACCAATATATTTAAAGAAGAAATAAATATGTGACGAGTCAAAATTAGCTTATAGATTAATTTTAAATCTTAAATAGTTTTTAAAATATTAAATTTTTGTTTTTGAAATTAAAATTTATAGAATCTTTCCACGTTTAAAATTAAAAAAAGAAAAAAAAAAAAGACCTTTATATCCTAAAATTTCATCTTATTAGTAACTTTAGCAACTAGTTAACCGGTTTCAGTTTTTGAATACGAGTTATTCCATGTCAAAACGGACAGCAATCAGATTTGGCATTGACCATTGGAAGTGTTTCCGAAACCATGAAATTTCAGACCCATTTTTCTTTTTGGTCCAGAAATATGACGGTTTAAAAATCGACAAAATTTTAAACATTTTAGAATTGAATACTTCATTAACTTCTAATAACTTCTTAAATATACATAGCAGATCTCTAGTTGTTACTTCATATTAAAGACAAATAACGATATATACATAGCTTTTTTACATCAAAAGTTCAAAGGTCAAAGTTGGACATAAAAAAATTCAAAGTATTATATCTCAAAAACCGGTATTTTTTAAAAATTCTTAAAAAATTATATGTTGTTGACATAACTTTTCTCCATATGGATGTAAAATATATATATATATATATATATATATATATATATATATATATATATATATATATATATATATATATATATATATATATATATATATATATATATATGTATATTAGGCTGGCCCTCTTTTGTATGGAACAAATAAAGGTATTTAAATTTTCAGTCTCATCGCCTAGAAATGTTCGAATACCCCAAAAACCAAAGTTTTAGATTGATTGGAACAAATTTAGAGGTGGGTCAAAGCGATTGAAATATTAAAAATTTTAGTTTTTTTATTCTCTTCAACCATAAATTATTCATTAGAACTTAAATTTTTCTCGGTTTGATCTTTTTGAATTCTTCAGTTAATTACCTTTCTAAAATGAAGAAAATTGAGCAACTAATAACATCGTAGTTATTAAAATCAATTTACGTAAAACGCGTAATTTTCGAAAAAATACACCCCAGTAAAATAAGATTTCATCCAAAACGTTAGGAAGAGAAACGAAATTCGGCATATAGTTTTGTCTTAGTATCTTATGCATCATGTCAAAATTTTTCGGTAATTACTTCTGATGTGCGTAAGATATTCACGATCAAAACTCACAAAAAACTGTCGTTTTGCATATAATTCACGTATGTATTTTTCACTATTACAACAATTTTTGATAATAAAATTATTTATTTTAAAAATCATCATTTTCCAGATTTCTATCGCTTTGAGCCACCTCTAAAACTATTCCAATCAGTCTAAAATTTTGTACATCGTAGTTGCTAGGCTGTTACCATATTTCTAAGGGGTGAGAACTACAATCGGAACACTTTGATAATTAGGGCCACCCTTATATATATATATATATATTTATTTAAGAATTTTAAAATACCGTTTTTTGAGATATTAAGCTTTGATCTTTATATTATCGATTTTGACCTTTGAACTTTCGAAGTACACCTCTACTATCACCATGTGATGGGCTTACAAAGGAGCCTAAGTGTTTTTTTATAACAAGGCATGATAAATAACTTATTTTTGTTTGGAAATCATACACAATTACATACAGGTAACCCTCAATTTACACGATACATACTTCATTTACGCAATTTCTTTATAACGCGATTCTATTATTGGCCATTGGCGTATAATAGTGACACACTTTGAATTGCGCGAATTAAAGTACTGTATTGGAAATAATTGATTGAAAAAATTGATTATTTAATGAAATAATGGCTACAAAATAAAAAAGTAGTTTATAAGCGAAGTGTTGCATAATTACTAAAAAAATTTGTAAGATTAAAAAAGGATTCTAAAACTTTAATAAAAATACAATAAGAACAATCCCAATAATATGTATATTTAAATAAGTATGCATAAGTATGTGTGCATATCATCAGACTTAATAGGTACTATGTAATTGGTTTTCATAATTAATTAATTAATTAATTTCATAATATACAGTATACACATTTTTTTATTGCTTTTGAAAAATCAAACACAATGGGAATAAAACGAAAAAGGGGAATCCCTCGTTTGAATAAGATAAGTCAGAGTCTAAATCCAAGTTTACCGGATTCATGAAAATCAAGTTAACAAAAATATGAATTTGAAAAAGAAGAAACAAACAAAATTAGATGATTTTTTTTAAGAAAATTAAATTCTTATGTATTGTTCAGATTTTTTCCAAAATTATTATTTTTTTTCTTATATTATTTAAACATTTAAATCCTTGAATAATTGAATTATATAAATTAAAATATTAAAAATGATAATCAAAATTTTTACTCATCTAAACGGGAAAATTGCTTATCCAGAATGCTTCCGGTACCAACCATTACGGATAATCGAGGTCTCACTGATTTATATTATTTTCTTTTCAATTCAAAATCAGATTTTTCATCAGAAAAAGCATAAAAAATGTTCTCTAACATATCAAAAACGTAAGTTTTCATATTGACGATTTTAAATAGTTGATTTGACGATTTTGACGATTTGTTTTTTCCAAATTTGACGATTTTTTACCAAATTTATATGGCAACTATAATTCCATACGATGTAGAAATGGATAATGAGCATGAATCACTTTGATAAAAAAAAAGTATTTTTAAATATGATTTGTTATTAACTTATTTATGTCTCTTCTGTTGTATAATAAGTAATATTTCAAAGCAACAAAAGAAAGAAAAAATATAAATTTAAAATTACGGTGCACAATGGTTCCAAAACGCCTTATTTGGAAATAATTCGGTAACTTTTGAACCGTTGGAGATATCTCAATAAAATTTCACATGGTAAGCGTTTTCGAGTTGACTTGGAGGAGTACAGGCCTCCAGGGGGTAATTTTTTTGAAAAATCGCTAAAAATTAATTTAAGATATGACAGAAAAGAAATTTTATTTATAGATAGTCCTTGTAAATCTCTACAAAAAAATACAGTTCTAGGTTATCTCTTTCAGTTTAAGAGATATTCAGGTCGAAATAAATGTTAACCCTATTATGGACATTCTTTCCAGATTTATAACCTATTTTTATGTATGTTTTTTCCTACACAAAAATAGCTTTATTCACGTACTCAAAATTGGGAGCACCCGGGATCTTTTTTTACTGAAAAGCGTTCCCTCGAAAATTAGGTAAATGAGAGCTTTTTTGAGAGAAAGATGTTCTTCTTCTAATACAAAACAGCCCAGACTATTTCTTCGGGTATACTGGGTAAATTGTCAAATAACAAAAAATTTAAATATACAAATAAAAACTTTGAATGAACTATTTTAAAAATTAATATGTAAATGATTTTATTTTCAGCATATTTGAATGTTTTTAATTTTTTAAATGAAACGTTCTTGTTAGGAACAAAAACAAAATATACCCTACACCACCATACGTGGTTGGGGTATTCTGCGTTAGTGCTGATGTTTGTAATGCATAGAAAAGTGTATCCAACATTAACGTGACCAGACGTCCCGCTTTTGGCGGGATTATCCCGCTTTTTAAACTTCGATCCCACCTAAAATATTTTTCCCGCTTTTTATTAAGAAATTCCGATTTTTAACTCTAATAATTACTTATTCGATTTCCTTATATACGTTTTCTGTAACATTCCTTCCTACCAATCAATATATAAGTAAAACTAAAAATAATTTGTTTCCGCTGAAAAGTTAATGATAATTAAAAGTTTTAAATATTTTGTTACGCTGATCATATTTTCTACTGACTAATCTTAATTGTACTTTGTGTGAATTTTTTGATGACTTCGATGTAGGTAGGATGGGCCTCCCAAAAGATATTAAGATTGTTAAATTATTTACAATTTTTTTTTAACATATCTTCAGTTCTCTACCAGTGAATGAAAAATCTCAAGTCTCAAAATTTTTTTTCCAAAAATTGGATTAAAACTTTAATACTATTTTACGAATGTTAGAATGCACAGTGGGGCAGAATCGAAATTTTTTGGAAATAAATCTGTAACTTCTGATCGGCAGGTTGAATTTGCATGAAATATGGTATGTGCATTGCAGAGGAGTGTAAGTTAAGTTCAGAAGGGGGACCGAACAGACCTTTCAGGGGCGGAGCTAAAGGGGCTCAAAGTTGGGTACCTATGACATACAAATTTTTTAATCGCTTGCCAAATTTTTGGTTTCTCGCCCAATTTCAAATATCTATATATTTTTGTAGGCACCGATAAGACCTACAAAAAACATGCTTGCATGTCCTATTTATCTCTTTTGGTTTTTAAGTTATTTCCATTTGAATTTTTATGTATCTAAATTTTGCATGTTCTTGGTCCAATTTCTTAAATATATATCCTAGTATTTCCGACCGATTTCATTTGCTTTTTTAGCTAATTAAAGAACAAAATTATCTATTGAATAAAAAAAATTTTAAGTCGATATCTTTACCGAATCCAAAAATAAGCGATTTTGAATTTGAAAATTGCAAAAATGACGACTTTTCTTCACTCTTTTTTCTCTAAAATTAATTTTTTTTAACAACATACAATAATTTTATATTTTTCTGAAAGGCATCTTCACAGAGAAGACTTTAAGAGAAAAAGTAACACCAATAACTCAAATGGTCAAGGTACACAGCCTCTTAAATTTGACCCATTTTATATGAAAGTTTTGATTTTAGTCTACATTTTCTAAAATCCCAAAGCACGAATAGGCAAGCGGAATACAGTTTAAGAATCTGCAATATGTTGCTAAAAGTTCTCAATCAAAATCTACGGGACTTCGGAAAAATGTGGATTTTATAGCCGAAAATGTGAAAAAAAAACCATTTTTGGGATTTTCAGCGTTTTTTGGGAATTGTGGGATTCCTTTTACAAAAATCTTAAAGTTTCTCATTCTCTCATTTTATACGATAAAGTCTACACCCACCGAAAATGTCGTTAAGATATTTTTAATGACAAAGATTTTATTAAAGATAAAATATTTAGAGTTTTTCAAAAATCCGCTTTTTTACAAAAATTTTACTTTAATTGCAAAACTCAGAAAAAATATAAATTCATTTTTATACCCTTCACCAAAGGTGTAAAGGGTATATATAAGTTTGTCATTCCGTTTGTAATTCCCACAATTTTCGTCGGAGAGCAAAAAAGTTTACATTTTCGGGATCCTTGTAAGAAATGATGACGATAGGACCATGTCCGTCCGTCCGTCCGTGTGTCGGTTGAAATGGCGTTTATGAAGCCCACCGATAACTGACATATATAATATATATATCAAACGATCTGAAATGCTTTCGAGAATTTTGCTATTGGAATTCAGCAAGATCGGTTAATACAATGCGGAGATATGTTTAAAAAACCGGTTTTTAAACCCGGTTTTCCAGTTTCTGAAGCCTCTGTATATACTAGGGACTTCGTTTTTACAAAGAGGTCTCGGACATTTTTTTCTAAATTTTTGTTCTGAAAAAATGAAACAAATCGGTTCAATAATAACTGAGATATCGGACGAAACGCATTTTTTATTTTTTGAAGCCCTTGTTTAAGCTATAGATTTTTATTTTTATACAAATCGGTCACAAATATTTTTATCAAATTTCGGTTTTTTGAATCAGCAGGATCGGTTTATAAATGGCGGAGATATGCTTTAAAAACCGGTTTTTGGAGCCGGTTTTTCAGTCTCTTAAGCCTCTGCATATACCAGGGACTTCGAATTTTTAAAGGGGGCTCAGAAATTATTTTCTGAATTTTTGTTCTGAAAAAATGAAATAAATCGGTTCAGTAATAACTGAGATATCGGGGAAAACGAATTTTTTATTTTTGAAGCCCTTGTTCAAGCTACAGATTTTTATTTTTATATAGATCAGTCATAAATGTTTTTATAAAATTTCGTTTTTTTTTTTTTAATAAACCAAACAAATCTGTTAAGAATATAAATACACATACAAACATGTATATTAAGCATTGTAATGACTATTAGTGACGTTTTTTGTTTTTTGTATAGACAAGTAGTTTAGTTAGAAACAGCAGTCATATAATGAATAACAGTGTTGTTGTTGTTCTTTGTATATGCAGTCTGTACAAAAATAAATAGATATGGAATTGTTGTTGTTTATTTTTATACCCTTCATCACAGGTGTAAAGGGTATATATAAGTTTTTTAAAACTAAAACATATCTATTAAGAATATACATAAATACATACACAAACATGTATATTAAGCATTGTAATGACTATTAGTGACGTTTTTGCCTATAAGACAAGTAGTTTAGTTAGCAACAGCAGTAATATAATGAATAACAGTGTTGTTGTTGTTCTTTGTATATGCAGTCAGTTTGTATATACACACATAATATGTGGGAGGGGGCGGTAAAGTGGGCAGGAAAGTGGGCGGAACACGGCCATTTTTTGTTTCCGAGTTTACATTTGTCCTTGAACTATTTGAACACAATTTCGTTGATTTTCACCTTATATGGGAGGTGGGCGGTAAAGTGGGCGGAACACGCCCATTTTTGGTTTTCGAGTTTATATTGATCCCCGAACTATACGTACAAAATTTCGTTGTCGTACATGCTTTTTTTGAAGAAATATCAGCAGAAAACTATAAAACGGACACCCTGTGCTTCTAGTTTTTAGCCCATAAATTTTTTGTTTGTCAACCGATTTTGCCCATTTTCAATTTCAAACAAACCTTATATAAAGCAAATATTTGTGCCAAATTTCGTCCCCCTACGTTATCCTGTTCGAGCCCTATCCTACTTTCAACAGACGGACGGACATAGCTAGATCGACTCAGAATCGAACCAGGACCCAGAAAATATATACTTTGTGGGGTCTTAGACGATTCCTTCGGCATATTATACAGGGAATGACAAAATCAATATACCCCCCATCTTTTTGATGGTGGGTATAAAAACTCATTTCGTGAGAACATATGTGTGGGGTAAATAGCCCCCATATATAATTACAATATTTTTTTACCAATTCTATTTACCAAAATGTGCCATTTCAAAAAGATACCTTGACATGAACTTTATTCTCAAGATTAACATTGATATTTTCATAATGTACCTTTAATAAATATCTTGAACCACATAAACGATGTGCCTTTGTTTCGGATTGGATAGATTTTATTTGTGTATAACTGAGTTATAGAAACATATTTACTTATTATTATTTCGGTAATGGTTTTTTAGCGGTAACTCGTATTTTCAATTATTTCAGAAATTTCGAAATAATGACGAGCTGGTGTAGCCATAATTTTATTACAAGTTTTATTTCAACTTTATTAAAAATAATAATATTTCTTAAGTCCAAAACTAACGCTAACGGTATTTTAGCGTTTTTGGTATTTCGAGCTATTTCGGTAATGGTTTATTAGCGTTGCATATTTTAGCGGTAACCGTATTTTCAATTATTTCAGTAACTGTATTTTAGGGGTAACGGTAGTCAAGTTGAATGGTTTTTTTAAGCGGTAACTGCAACGAATCTTGGTTTTATTGTTAACGGATTTAAGAATTATTTCAGAAAAACTATTGCTATTAAATTTAAAAGCTTTCAAGTTTTTTATCAATTCGTAATTAAATTTAATCTTGCAATTTAACTAGGAATATAAACAGTTCTAGAAACACCCCAGGAAAAATTGTATTAGTTCTACAACTAGTTCCAGAACACATGAAAATAGCCTGTACTTGTTCTACTTTGGCGTTACGAACAATGAATTTTGTTTGAAATTGTCTCCTCCAGAACTAGTTCTGTGGAAGTGTTAGCTAGAATCAATGATTTTTGTTCGAAATTATAACATTCAGAACTAGTTCCATAGAAGCTTTAGGGAACGGTTTCAGAACCTGTTTTTTTTAATTTTTTATACTAATAGGCTATTTCCTAAAGATCACTTTTGAAATCAATTTAATTTTGTAAATACTTTTTTTTAATTTTTGACATTTTTTATACAAGTATTTTAAACAGTTCTAGGAAGTCATTCGAGATCTAGTAATTTGTTCTCAGAAGTGAAGTAGAAGTCATACAAAATTAGTTCTTAAGCACTAGTTCTCTAAAAAATTCCTTAAAACGAATTTAGAATCAGAATAAGGTTCTACTCCATTAGTGTCAGAATTGGTTGTGTTTCCACTAGTTCTGAACTAATGATTTTAGAACATGTTCTAAAATTTTTCCTGGGACGTTAAAATTAATTATAATTTTTAATGTTTCATTTTGTAGGGATATATTTACTTATTTCGATGTTCCAAAATTTTGATGGGTCGTTCTCAATTTGTAACATCTCATTTGGATCAAGAACCAAATGTTTGCGAGAGAACAACTGATTTAGATTTTTAATTGAGATATAAAAAGAAAAACCATCTTATTTTTTACAAAACTTTTCAAAATCCCGCTTTTTCCATACAATTTTGCTCAGAATTCCGCTTTTTAGTCGTTCGGGTTCTTCTGGTCACGATATTTAACACCCACCTTAAAGTATACCAATTGACTTAGGTTCAATTTTTAAATCGATCCGTTATATATAAGTATAAATCATTGTACAAAATTTTATAAAGATCAGTCCACAATTTACCATAACTCCCATATAAAGCCCACTTTGGGCTTTATATATGCCCAAAAGTGCAAAAAATCATATAATTGTTAATATCAACGTAATATTATGTATTCGTATATTTTATTTTATACTTAGTAAAAGTATTGGTTCATAATTGGCCACAGGTGTAATATAAGTTCCTTAGACGAGTTTTGACGCACATATAAAATGGGGTATCATATGATCGGGCTTCACCGACTATATCTTTTTTTCTGGTTTTCTAGTGCATTTTGTACTCTTTGCACTCTCAGCAACGGTTAATAAAAGGGCGTAATAATACGTGAGATCTCAGCCAGCAAAATTGTGCTATGAAATTGACATCTCTATTGATAAATCACTTTATCAAAAATCTTTTTGATCCATTCTATCGCACACTTTATTGACCTTTTGGAAATCGTGGAGGTAGCGATTGATACTTTACTGACTTTTTGTAAATAATTCATCCATTGTCAGTACAGTTTGGGTTACTTGAAATCCGTTTTTAATTTCAACATGTGGAAAACAACCAGTAGAAATGGAAAACCTTTCCGTTATTTTATATAATACAAAACCCAGTCTTGCTAATTAGAGTTTTCTATTTTATTAAAGAGAAGGATTATTCTATATGCGGTTTTTTCTGTAGCAGAGTTGTAAAATTGATTGATTTTCGAGTTAATCACAAATCAATGTTACCGGAATGATCGAATTTTAAATAATGAATAACTGGCTCAAAGTTGCCAATAGGCTTCCTCCCAGGACATGTCTATGTTAAAGTATAATGAAACATGAGTTGTCATGTAGAAGTAATGTAACTAGTTAAAAGTTTGTCAGGTGACTGAATCAATTTTATCACTGAAAAGATATTCATAAATTGACTTTCGAAGTTCCCACTGTATAGCAACTATTTGGTCCTATGGTGCCAATCGACTTCCTCCTAGACATGTCCATGTAAAAGTGAATAGTCTCGTAGTTAGTAAAGTGACTAGTAGTGCCCTAATGTAGTCAGTCATGTAAAGTTTGGGACAGTCACCATAGACAGCTGGGTGGTTTCAGCACTAATACATATAAATAAAATTTGTCTAACACAATCTTAAGGTTAGGTTTTTTTTTTTTTTAATGAGTTAGGTTTTTTTTTTTGACAAACCTTCAATTCTTTGTATTCTTTGTTAAATATTAATAATATTTTACTGAGAAAAAGTTTAACAAAGCATTTACTAATTTCAATGTTTAATTTCACAAATTCAGTGATAGGTCCTCTTTCAGCAAAAAATATTAAGTTCATAAATTTTATTATTGAATTTGAAATTTAGTTTTATCTGTGTACAAATAGGTCAAAATTTAAAATGGAAGAAAACTTCTTTCAAATAACACAATGACGTTACTAAACACATAACTTTTTACACAGTCTTTAAGTGCTCGGATGATTAAAAAAACATTCATACAAACCATTTCAACCTGTTATGTAAGAACAATCCAAATTTATTTTAAACAAATTTAATAATAGATAGACATTAGAGATTGCAATTTCCATGACTTTTTGATTGAGACCCAGATTGAACTAGTCTTTGCATTAGAAGATTTAAAACGGAATTAAAAATGTGCTGAGACAGGTATATTTGATAAATTTCTTTGTCTACTGATTTATAAACTCGAATGAATTCTGAAATACTTATAATATGTCGTAAAAGAAAGAATTTATATGTTTCGTAAAGTATTGGCTGATTATCGGCTTTTCCGAAACCCTTCTGGACTTGTACTATATTGTTTTTATCTTTAAAAGGATATTTTTTGTACGAATACAAACAAAGATATTAAACGTGCCTAAAATCATGAAAGGAGAAATCATATGTATATAATATCGTGGTCAAATTTCAACTTCCTACGGTGAATGTTAATATTTTAATAAAATTTATGCCGAAAGCCTTAGATACTACTATAATTTTTATTATAACTAAATAAATAAAATAAAACCTTGTATAAAATCGGAAGCCACATAACAATTTTGTCTACAATGTTGTCTGCCACTGACAAACAGTGTTGCCAGGACTTGAGAAAAAAAGAATCTAAATTAGACTTTTAAGAAGGTCAGAAAAGGCTAAATGTCCAAAAAAATAAAGCCAGTGGTATATTAATTTTGTCATTCCGTGTGTAACATGTCGAAGGAATCATTTAAGATCCCACAAAGTATATATTTTCTGGGTCCTGGTTAGATTCTGAGTCGAACTAGCTATGTCCGTCCGTCTGTCCGTCTGTTGAAAGCAGGATAGGGCTCGAACGGGACAACGTAGGGAGACGAAAATTGGCACAAATATTTGTCTTGTATAAGGTTTGTTTGGGATTGAAAATGTGCAAAATCGGTTAATAGAAACACAGGGTGTCCATTTCATACTTTTCTGCTGATATTTCTTAAACAAAAGCATGCACGACAGCGTAATTTTTTATAAATATATAGGGGTCGATATAAACTCGGAAACCAAAAATGGGCGTGGTCCGCCCACCTCCCATATGAGGTGAAATTGTGTTCAATTAGTTCAAGGACCAATGTAAACACGGAAACAAAAAAACTTTTTCATTAAAATTTGAAAAAGTTGGTGGGTGTATAGATTTGGCCGAGCCGAATGTAACATTCGCGCTTGTTTAAAGATATTTTAGTGAATTTATAAATATAACATAAGTAGTTTCTATGGGTAATAAAGTTTGTTAAAACATAATTATAATATTCTTGTGGAATGAAGCGCCGTAGGCGAAAATTTTCGTTAAATATAAATAAATTCGATTTTTTTTTTGTGCGAATTAATAGGCAAAAATTCTTAAATTGATGATTCTGTAAAAATAAAATTAAAAATTTTTATCCTTGTTAAGGCTATGTTAAAAATTTTGAGGCAAAAAACAAAATAAAAAGGCAAAACTGGCAACACTGCTGATAAATTCATAACATTTCTGTTTATAAGATGCTTTCAAACGGTTACACTTTTCCACTTGGTCCAGACATTTTATGATTCATACCATATAATAAATTGTAAATAAAACCTTACAGATGAAAGTTTAAATTTTAAGTTTATAATAAGTTTTTGTTAAAATTTACGCAGTGCTTTTAAAAATGGCAGGAATTTTGTCCGGCATGCGGGACATGAAAAATTGCAAATTTCCCAAAAGTTCCGGGACGGGAAATCCCGGGGTGCATTCCCTAATACATATGTTTTAAGTAATTATTCTTTAAATTTAAATAGATACAAAATATAACAACTATTCAATAAATACACATATACAAACCAACACACGCAGATATGTATGTTGGGATGAATGTGCGTAATCATACTTTCTGCTTTAAAAATAGGTCACTGTGAATTGCAATTTTTAGAGTTAGCTACTTAATTGAAGCGCATCTAGAAAATTACAACATCATTAATAACAATAAGTGCAACCAATAAAATCAGAATGCAACCATTAGCTAAAAGTTATTTCCAAGTTGTACGATGTATGTATGTGTTTAGTTTAACACACGAGGGAAGAATGAAAGCATAATGAGAAAACTGGAATACAGAATCAACACCAAAGGGATTTAGTTGTTTCATTAAAAAAAATGGAAACAATAAACTTACATTTTTTACCCTTAATCATAGATTTCGTAAGTATTAACCTAATACTGACGATAAGAAAGCGTAAAATTTTACATTGGGTCAATCGAAAAAAATAAATAAAAGTTGGTTACCGTTAATGCTAAAATACCCAATTAACTTTACTAGCGTTACACATAGAATACCGTTACCAAAATAGCTCGAATTACCAATAAAGCTAAAATACCGTGAACATAGCTTTAGGAATACTTCAAAAATTCATTATATTTGCTGTACATCTTGCTCAGGACTCGAAGTTTTTAAAACAACAAATTCGTTGGGAACAGGTGAATTATCCATAGTTTTATTATTTCAATGGATTTTGACAGTCAAAACCTGCTAAATAGAAAAAAAATTAATGATATCAATGGAATGTAAACAATAAATTTAGTGATGAATTTCATTTCATTGTTTCCAAAGATTTCCCCGATTAGCAAAATATAACACATTTTTATTTTAGAGATAAATGTTGATTAACAGTTCGACTAAATCGAATATTTTCATCGTCAGACATTACTAAAACGAAGACCATGTCAAGGGATATAATTAATGAATTTTTGCACTTATCATCTCTTTACCCATGTTTATTTTTTATTTTAGTTGGATTGTAAAGAACTAGGATAGAAATTCCGCAGTTTGTATCTGTGATCCGAGTGACGATTCGATGTAACGTCTTATTGTCTATCGAAATTTAAACAAAGATTTTAGCTTTTGTAGCATGTAACTAATGCGCTAATGTATACTGACACCTATATGTACTTTTAATTACATTTAAAAAAATATATAAAAATAAAATATGAATATGCTCACAAATTTTTCAATAAATAATTTACTTTGAAATTGTGAAAAAATTTTACAAAAATTTTGATTGGATATTTTTATCTTTGCTAACCGAAAATTTATTTTATTTCATGAATTAAATGGTTGCAATTACCAATTCGTAGTACTAAAGTTCGGTTGAGGTAATCAAATTATTTATTTAAATTTAATAAAAACACATATTGGTTTAATTGATTAAATTTACTTTTACAGCAATCTCAACTCCATCCCAAAAACTAACAAATTGTTATAAATGTTAAAAAATTGCAGTTTTTATAATATTCTATAGTAAATAAATATTGATTGGTTTCACACAATTTATATATACATAACTTAAAAAATTTGGGACTGTCAAAAGTAAATGTTGTAGATAAAAGAAAATTTATGAAAATTTTAAATTCAATTTATTTCAATTTATATTTTTGTTTATATTGTTACACCAAATTTTCATATGCATATTTTGCACCACGATTCCATATATATACTTGATAAAAACTCGCGAATTATCTCTTAATAGTGGATTTAATACCACAAACGCAATAATAATGAAAAACTGACTTTTGGAAAAATCTAAACAAAAATCAGCTGGGTTAACAACTTCACCTTTTTAATACGCCTTGTACGTAATGTATGAAAATATATATAAATTAAATGAGATTCTGATGATAATTAAACCAAAAGGTTCTAAAGTATCTATCATAAACATTTTACTCCCAATTTTAATTATTGCTATAAGTTCTTTGTTTTTTTTTTTTTTTTTCCTTTTTTTTTTTTGCAGAAAAACAAAAGAGCCAGTGTTCTTTAAATGAAGTATAGTGTCCAATGGTCCATAAAGTTTACATATACCCCAACATTCATACAAACATGAACCCATACCCTGGCATACAAACATGCAGGCTCATAAAATCCTTGTTGACGCTGTTGTTGTTTAAAATATTCATGGTATGCCACATTTTCGCCTTCATTTTTACAAACCCAGTATTTCGCTGTTGTATTATTCAGTAAATGACTTTTTTATGTTTGTCTCTAGTTATTTTTTTTTTAATATCTTTCTATTCCCCTCAGTACACCTCAGGTTTGATTTTATTGTTAGCATCTTTGTGAAAAAATATTCAGTTTATTTTTTAATTATTAGTGAATTTATAACTAAAATTGTATTAATTATTTCACGATCTTATTTTAAGTACTTATGACACATAGTTTATAATATCGAAAACCTTAAATATTTCCTTATGTATAATTTAAAACCGAAATATATATTTAGTTAAAAATGTATATCCAAAGCTAATCTTTTTCGTGCTAAGTCTTGTTAGAAATTTTGTACGATTCATGTATATTTTATCGGTGACTCTTAGAGGGAATGTTGCGATTTAGAGACTTGGCGACAACAAACGAAAAACTTAAAAACTCGAGTGGCAGCAAAAAAATGCGAACAATATTGTGGATTCACAAACTTCTCTCCTGGACTGAAGAAGACGCAAGATGGTATCAAGGTCGCGTAAGACTTATGGCCTGTTAAAACAAACAAATTATATAAAAAAGATTCCAAGTCAACATAGTGCATGTCCCTCAAACGGTATGTCTTGACAGAAGAGAAGATTTACAGTACAGAGTTCCAAGTCCGGTGGAGCATTTGTTCACACAGTCAAGTTAATAAACATAGAGCTAAACTTGTTAAGCGGTCCCTCTAATACGATATTGTAATCGAAGTCGGAAGGAACGATTCCATCCTTCGGTTTGAGGAGGCTGACTAACTGTTTGGAGCGCCAGAGTCTTCATGCAGATCAATTATGAACAAAATGTTCTAGACCCATGACAATTCACTGGTAGGGAACTTGAAGTTCAATTTTTAGAATTGTTTAAATATTTTTATATATTCAGCAAATTATTACAAACAATTGAAGCATAACGCTTATATTGCATTTCCAATATGAACTAAAAATGTTTAGTTTGTCTGATTCTTATTCGGTTTAAAAATGTTAAAGTTATTACGAATTCCCCAAACCATTAATGTGTTTTAGAGCACTTCAGTAAGGAGACTAAAGACAAAATATTAATTTTTTGAGAAATGTTGAAAGTAAATGCTATTTTGTATTACATTTTATTAATTTACCAAAAAAAAATACGTTTTTGTTTCTTCAGGATAATTCAAACCCCTTTTCATGCTTGGTTAACAAATTTTGATTTTTTGAAAGCTGTTTCAAAATTGCAATTTCAAACTTTTACAAATTTTGTTAAGCAAAAGTTCAAATAAAACTATACTGGTTTATAGACAACATCATAGGAAATAAATTGAAAAAAGAATTAGGTCAATACTATGTACGACTAAGGATTTTTTTTTTTTTTTTTTCAGTTTTTTTAGTTTTAAAGTAATATTTTTTAATTGATATTCAGACTAGAGAATATTATTACACAATCAGATAAAATATATCTTACAAAAAATTGGACAAGGATTACCTTTAAAGTAGAAAGTAAAATGTCAAAATTCTAAATATTTCAAATATTTAAGGAAAACTTCACGAAAAATTATTTTCTTTTTTTCAGGATTTCTATGCAATGATTTCTATATGGAACTTTGATGGTTTAACATGCATAACTTTGTCAAAAAGTTCGATTGCTGCTCTCTCTCATCAATTTTGTCAAAGTAAATCAAGTCGTTTGTATTTCAGCACTTGTTGAAGCAAGACCTCGCTACTTAACAAAAATACACTAAGCAAAATGTTTGTTGAATAATGGGAAACAGATTTCTTTTTTTACATTCGATATTTGCCATCATTCCTTACTCTTTTTTTACATGAGGTGTATTTGAACTGAAATTACTAGAAAACAAATTTTCTTAAGAAAATATAAAGTCGTCAATAACAAAAATTATGTTTCGTTGTTTGTAATAGGCGAAATATTAGACACGCCCATAAAAAAAAACCCATACCTGATAAAAAAAAAAAACTGAAAGCTGATTTTTGTTTAGCATATCAAAGTCCATCAAGTCTAACTATTCATCTTTTAGTGAGGATTTTTTTGGCAACCAGTGTAATTACGGAATATGTCAACATTAATCGAAATGAAAATTGAAACACGGATGTGCATAAGTGTTAGGTTAGGTTTGGTATAGGAGAGGACCACACGGAATCGTGTGTAATCACAAGACCATATTTGTTGATCCAGAGTGAATCCTCGAAGTTCCTCATCAGCACATTTAGAACCAGCATCATATTACAGCACTGCTTCACGTTCACTAGCTAGTCCATTTGATAGTATTATATTCTATCCACTTGCGTCTCTTGTCTGTTTGTTAAAAGCGCGATATGACTCGAAGAGGAAAATTAAATAGTTTTGGTCAAAATACTCGAATACTCATAACCCCAGTTAATATTTTTCTGCCGACACCTCTTTGCGTTTTATGGCATCAGAAGATTATTGCCAAATACCCATTTAATTATAATCGAATGAATATTATAGAAACTTTGAAACACTAATATATGTAACATTCAACTGCAATCGTTTTGTTTTTGAATGAATCAAGTACCACCATTTCCATGCCATTAGCAATTTGTAAACCATTTTAAGTTCTACAAGTTTCTCATTGCTTTTGAAAAAAAAAATAAATAAATAAAAATAAAAACCAACAAAAGTCCCGAATTCAGATAAATGTTTCTTATAGAGTTGAAAGTAACTATCAAATGTTTGCTAATTTATTTTTAAAATTCCGCCACTCTTAATCTCAAAACTCAAGTGCTTTTACCATACGGCTAAAACTACAGCAACTGCTATAATACTACTACGTACATATACATGTATATCCTTTGGAATATATATATATGTATGTATGTATGTATATTAAAGTGCCTCACGTAAAAATTTGTTTCAAAAGTATCAAAATTTTCATTATAGAACATGAAAATATAATAGGGATATGCTAACACCTGGAATATCCATTCAAATAATTGTTAGATATATTTTCATTCGCGGAATACTAATATATTATTAAACTATACATATTATCTTAAATATGTCGGAACTTTTTTAACATACATATATTGAATTTTAAGATATCACAGGAAAGGCCTACTCTGATACTATTAGATATTACAACTAACAAAGGGAAACACAAATCCTGTGGCACGGGGTTTCTCAGTCAATGCAGATACTTGGTATTATTAAGTACTAAGCCTCTAAATCACTTTTTTTAATTGACTCAAGTTCTCGAGATAAATTGCGATTTCTAATATTAAGGAGGTTGCACCATATACTGAAGGATATCTCAAAAATTACATATCTGATTTTTTTTAAATGGTATATTTTCGAATAACAAATAAACCGAATAATTTGTGTCGAATGCCGATTAACCCAAATTTAGTTTTCCGGACTTATAAATTTAAAACATTTTTTATTTTTAAGATAAATTTTAGTCAACTACATCTTTTTAAAAAAGTTTGTTATATACCAGAAAAATTAAATAAAAATCATTTTCGGAAAGTACTTTTAATTAGTTCCAAAGTGTGAAAAAAAAATATTATTAACAAATAAATAATAAAATTTGAAAATGTATAGATATTTGTACTTTGACAATTTAAACCCATTTGGCCATGTCTTCAAGACAACATCAAGGACGCGTACAAGACCCATAGTAAACTCTTGACGACACGTTGACGACAGCCCATACAATTCGTCGACGACTTTTTCATACAAATGTCCGCTAAATCGTTAACAACATTATTAGCAACAATGTCGTGAAAATTGTCGTCGAAGATTATATGGAGGATAATGGAGTTTAATCTGTCGTCAACGAATGTTGGCGACATTTTTAGATGACTATGGTTTCAATAATATATTATATGGAATAAAATAAACTCTGTGTGCAAAGATTTAGAAATTTTGTATTTATTGAATTGACCCACGAAGGTCATCAAGATGTTGTTTAAAATTTTCGTGCATTTTGCATGGATAGATGTGGAATGTCTCTGTTCCATTAATTAGGGTGAATATAAGCGGTTATTGAGTTATGTTGATTGCAGAATGTTCATAGTGGCATTTTTCGGCATCTTGCAGCTACCACATATCGTCTATCTGCATTTTATTCAAATCAAGTCTGAGAAGCAGTACGCACAAATGCTGCCACCGACCAAAAATTAGCACGAAATATTACCGTTGTATGAATATATAATTCATGGAATAAAAATATTAATTTCTTGTAGTGAAGGGTATAATTACGAGAGTATACCTGGAGTGCTTCGCTACCCCTATTAGTATTGAAATAAAATAGTAGTGTTTATAAATTATTGCATATAAATAAATATGTTACAAAAATACAAGCCGCTTATAATACAAATGTTATAACGCATGTTTAATATGAGCGTAAAAGGGATTACAAAAAATGTGTTTGCCTATTAATTATATAGATTCAGTAAGTCAATAAAAATATTTACGATTTGAAGAATGAAATTTTAGTTAAATATAAATAATCTAAACAGTGTCACCGTTTGGCGACTTAAGTCGCCATTTGTCCCTTTTTCAACCACCTGGCCACTTTTTTGACCCCTTTTTTAAATGGCGACTTTTTAAGACTGCTAAATGGCGGAAATGGTGCTAAATGGCGGAAAATAAGCTGTTTGAAATATATCGACCCATTATATATTAATTTCAACAATTAAATTAGTCATTTTGAGTATAAAAAACCGCGGTGTATTTACAAATGAACTGAAACTTTTAAAAAATAATAATAATAAAGTTTATGAGCAGTTTTTTATATCATCATATATCGAATCTTTTTGGACTGGATTGAAAAAATAAAAAAAAAATATTCGATGAATACTTACATCCTAATGTATATTTCTACATTCCTCATAGCAATCTCTTGGAGGAACGTGTTTTTTTTTACTAAATTATCAATAATAAAAAATCCTTATTTATTTACAAAAATGTTAACTATTTTTGTAAATAAATCTTTATTTTTGCAATAAAAAAATTGTTGTAAAATAATTATATAATAAACTGAATTTTGTAGTTTTAATTAAAATATATAAAATTTTATTTTTGTTCTTACCAAGTAAACTAATTTTAAGGAGTTTCTTTAGGTTTTAAAGCAGTTGGCTAAAAGCTAAATAAAAGTGCTAGATTTAGACTTAAAAGGCAACACTGAACCTTTGTTAAGAAAACATATCCAAAAACACCTGGAGTGCTTCGCTACCCCTATTAGTATTGAAATAAAATAGTAGTGTTTATAAATTATTGCATATAAATAAATATGTTACAAAAATACAAGCCGCTTATAATACAAATGTTATAACGCATGTTTAATATGAGCGTAAAAGGGATTACAAAAAATGTGTTTGCCTATTAATTATATAGATTCAGTAAGTCAATAAAAATATTTACGATTTGAAGAATGAAATTTTAGTTAAATATAAATAATCTAAACAGTGTCACCGTTTGGCGACTTAAGTCGCCATTTGTCCCTTTTTCAACCACCTGGCCACTTTTTTGACCCCTTTTTTAAATGGCGACTTTTTAAGACTGCTAAATGGCGGAAATGGTGCTAAATGGCGGAAAATAAGCTGTTTGAAATATATCGACCCATTATATATTAATTTCAACAATTAAATTAGTCATTTTGAGTATAAAAAACCGCGGTGTATTTACAAATGAACTGAAACTTTTAAAAAATAATAATAATAAAGTTTATGAGCAGTTTTTTATATCATCATATATCGAATCTTTTTGGACTGGATTGAAAAAATAAAAAAAAAATATTCGATGAATACTTACATCCTAATGTATATTTCTACATTCCTCATAGCAATCTCTTGGAGGAACGTGTTTTTTTTTACTAAATTATCAATAATAAAAAATCCTTATTTATTTACAAAAATGTTAACTATTTTTGTAAATAAATCTTTATTTTTGCAATAAAAAAATTGTTGTAAAATAATTATATAATAAACTGAATTTTGTAGTTTTAATTAAAATATATAAAATTTTATTTTTGTTCTTACCAAGTAAACTAATTTTAAGGAGTTTCTTTAGGTTTTAAAGCAGTTGGCTAAAAGCTAAATAAAAGTGCTAGATTTAGACTTAAAAGGCAACACTGAACCTTTGTTAAGAAAACATATCCAAAAACACTATTTAAACATTCAAAGTTTTTAATTTTGATAACGGCAAAACTTGTATTCTATTTCTATCTTTTCAGCTGTAAAGCTGTACACTACCGAATATTTTTTCATTCGGTTATTCAAATTTATAAATATATTTTTTTATTGTTTAAGCATTCTTTTCAAAATATTGTTTCTATTATTATTACTTAGTAAAAAAATCGAAATAGGAGAAATACAAGAAGTTTAAAATAAAAAAATAAATATTCGAATAACGAATATATTTTATTTGTTTTGATTGAAAATACTTTAGGGTTATAACCATTTTTGGACCTCAAAATACCACAGCACTACCTGATGGCAAATATATTTTCCTGATAATAAAAACAAATTTTTTAAAGCATTTTGGACTAAAAACTTCACGCACCGATCGCGATATCTAAAATGCTTTTGAACATTCTTTTAATATTTTGTATATACAGTTCAAAATATTTGTATGGTACAACTTAGAAATATCGTATGAATTAAAAATACTTCATTTTATGTGTTCCTCCACTTAAATGAGAAAAACATTGCGATATGGTCAATCATTTGAAAGAAAATAAAAAAAATTTATCAAATATTGAACTAAATACAAATATTTTACTATTTTCTAATTTATCGCATTTTGGCACATATTTTGTGACAAAGTGGTTCGAAATGATTTTGCATTTCAATTAGCATCGTAAAATGTGGAACCATTTCACATTTGGAGGAAAAATATCGTTAAAAGTGAACAAAAAATATAAATATACATCTTATATTTATTTCTACGTTTAATAAAGATTACACTGACAAATGATTTTATATCAAAGAGGACACAGCGAGACGCCATAAACTTATGTTATTTGATGAAAATTATAATATTTTTGATCCCGAAACAATAATATCACATTCCTTTATGTTTTTGAAATTTTTTAAAAAATTGCAAAAATTTATAACCCAAATGTATGTGTATCACTTAAACATTTTTTATATTTTTGTTATTTTTCATGAACATTTTTTTAGTTTTTCGTCTAAATCTGTAATGACTAAACATGACAACTTAAGGAAGAAGGAAAATATAGAAGACTAAAATATGGAGAATCAAGCAAGTATTCTTTAAAATATACACTCCCTGAAATATTTATAAGACCAAAATAGTTTTTTATATTTCTATGGAACTACAAATGTAATCCCAGAAATATTTGGCACACATATGAAGACAAGTAAGGCAGTTTTTTTTATATGTAAGAAAAGGTGGTTCCGTTACTCCTGTGCAAAAATAAGGGGACTTTTACTTGAGTTTCGAACGAAATAATTATAAGACCAAATATGAAGAACTATTTTAAATATTTAAAAAAAAAAATTTTTTAATTTTTTGTTCGTATTATTAATTAAGGCTGTACAGAGTTAGACCAGAGTTTATTTTTGGTACACTGGGACAAATATATTTTTATGATATAATCAATAAAAATAAAAAAAATAAGCCCAAAGCTCAATTTGATTATATTTTTGTTTATATATAAAAAACATCTGGAGAAGAAATGGTGTTTATTATTGTTTTTGTAATTTTTGACTAGATTAAGATGAAAATATGTAACATTATTTTGTTTGTCTACTTAAAAAATGTATTTATAGCCTTAAATTTTTGAGATATAGATTGTCTTGTTGAGAATAAATCAGGAAATATTAATCATATTTCAAAACGCCTTGGACAGTTTGTTAATCGCACGATATTTTATAATTATTAATAGCCAATTTGGTTCTACAAATCTAGTAAACTTATTTTAGTAGGTCAGAAAACAGGCGCAATTTAATGAATTCCATAGTAGGAATTATACTTATTGTTATTGGACTTTTATCTCAATTATATTCTAATGAATACTCTTGATTATTAGTATTTACGCAATTTCTGATACAAAAATTAAAAATTGGATACAATTTATTTCAAAATAACAATAAATGAAGGCTAGATATTTTATTGCGTATATGCAATAAGTTTCGGTGCTATTAAAGCCACAAAAAAAGTATTTTTACAATATATATTTACTAAATATCTTTAGTATAGTTAGCAATTATTATAATCTAGCTTATAACTATAATTCAGGCCAATTTTTTATTAACATATGATAAATATTTTCTGATTTATTCTGAACAAGACATTCCATATCCCAAAAATTTAAGGCTATAAATAGATTTTTTACGGGATTTCTGGGATTGCACTTGTAGTTTCATAGAAATGTAAAAAACTATTTTGGTCTTATAAATATTTCGGGGAGTGTATAAACAAAAAACGGATATAAATCATAATGTCGCTTAAAGCAGACTTAATGTATGTAGTATATTCGTTCCTACTTTAAAGTATTTTCCATGACTTAATAAATTTTAAAGTGGCATAGTTTCGATTCTGTAAAAGATATTGATTTCAAGTTTCGAGTTTATACTTTTTCTAATTTTTGCAGTTAAAATAATATTTTTGAAAAAAATTGTTTTTTTGAGAAACTAGAAATATTTTATATGTAATAAAATCTTTGTTATTAACGATATCTTAACGAAATTTTCGGTGGATGTAGACTTTATCGTATAAAATGAGAGAATGAGAAACTTTAAGATTTTTGTAAAAGGAATCCCACAATTCCCAAAAAACGCTGAAAATCCCAAAAATGTTTTTTTTTTTACATTTTCGGCTATAAAATCCACATTTTCCGAAGTCCCGTAGATTTTGATTGAAAACTTTTAACAATATATTACAGATTCTTAAAATGCATTACGTTTGCCGATTCGTGCTTTGAGATTTGAGAAAATATAGACTAAAGTCAAAACATTCATATAAAATGGGTCGAATTCGGGAGGGTCTGTACGTTGACCATTTGAGTTATTGGGCTTGTTTTTTATTTTAAAGTCTTCTCTGTTAAGATACCTTTCAGAAAAGTATAAAATTATTATATGTTGTTAAAGAAAATTTTATTTTAGAGAAAAAAGAGTGTAGATACTTTTTCGGTCAAAAAAACACAAAAAGTCGTCATTTTTGCAATTTTCAAATTCAAAATCGTTTATTTTTGCACTCGGTAAAGATATCGACTTCAATTTTTTTTATTCAAAAGATAATTTTGTTCTTTAATTAGAAAAAACAAATAAAATCGGTCGGAAACACTAGGATACATATGTAAAAAACTGAACCAAGAACATGCAAAATTTTGGTACTTAAAAATTTAAATGCAAATAACTCAAAAACTATAAGAGATAAATAGGACATGCATGTTTTTTGTAGGTCTTATTAGTGCCTATAATAATGTATAAAAATATTTGAAATTGGATGAGAAACAAAAATATGGCAAGGATTAAAAAAATTTTATGTCAGTGGTACCCAACTTCCTCTGCTACGCTTATACCAAATTATAGTAGTATTTTTATTTCATTTGTTTTTCCTTGTTTTCCTAAAGAATTTCATTCAATTTAAGCTTAAATTTTACATACGATTAAAAATGTATATTTCAATAAACCATATTTATTTTCTTAATTCATCAGTCATATTGAAATTACACTAACTAATGTTTTAATACTACTTAACAATTTCGGCTTCATGAAAACTATTTTTTATATCATCTATTAAAAATTTATACGAAACAATTTTTTAACATCAAAAATTAACAAAAGAATTTAAGTAACAACAAGAAAAAAATCATACAAGTTAAAAATTGTTTAACAAATACCATTGCTTTTTTTCCCAGCTCTTTTATAAATAAAGTTATAAAAGTATAAAAATTTTAATTGTTCAGGAAAAATCTTTAAAAAAAATGTTAATTTAAAATATGAATAATTTTGTGTTAAGAAGTATTAGTATTTTTCCACTGACACCATTTAACAAAAACGCTCGAGGTGTCCCACTTTAGAGGTTCATAAAATATAACCGTGCATACAAATCTGCTTATAGAAACTAAACCAATGGGTAACTTATTTTTTTAATTATATTTTTATTAATTACGGTTATGTTCAAGTTCTAAACAAAAATTATAAATTATTTCCTGTTGGTTTTTAAGGAAACATCTGATCTTTTCCAGAATTTTTCCAATTAAAGGTTTTATTGTATTTCGGTCACTTTTTTCTCGAATAAGTCAACTTTTTTTTAAATTCGTTTAATTTTAAGCTGAGCTTTTAATGTCCTTTAAATTATTTTTTACTAGAGCCCAATATCTTTTAAATGCACATAGTTCCAGGCAATTTCTTTATTGCAACTCCATTGTTTTGTTGCTGTAATGAGAAAAAATGAGAATAGGCCAGAAAAAAGCGGATACACACAAAGGGAGAAATCTTTTCTAAAGGCACT
Source organism: Protophormia terraenovae (assembly GCA_951394005.1). NCBI lineage: Eukaryota > Metazoa > Arthropoda > Insecta > Diptera > Calliphoridae > Protophormia > Protophormia terraenovae. The sequence goes on from OX596077.1 coordinate 69,713,025, forward strand.
CATGCACGTATATTTCTGTGTTAATGGAACCTTTTTTATGAATAAAGTGCTTCTTTCGCGTATATGCATATGGCTTCCCAAATCAAAAACTTTCTTGGGAATTTTGATTTCTTTGATACACGATATTTTTCTTCCATAATCCCTCTAGCATCTGCAACATAGAATTCCTGGCCAGGAAGTTGAAAAAAATCAAACTGGACGAACGTTTCATCAACTATTATGCACTAATCATAATTATGAAAAAAAATTCGTCTGAAGTACTTTCACGTTATTTTTTACCTCCAAATTCTTGCTTGCGTTTCTATTAACATTTTTTTGTACTTTATACATCTTTAGGCTCGATTTCCTTTCAACTTTTCTGATAAAGATTCAAAGCAAATAACTTTTTGTGAGATTTTTTGCATTTTATGTGACGAAATTTATGTACATAATCGGGGCATTAGACACATATTGAACTAAAAAATTGCAAAATATCCGATTTGTACCTTCTGTAAATGGTATTGTAAGCAATTTTATGACCCTTTTCTCCAACTCAGACTTTAAAGCAGGATAAAATCAAATAATTTTTATTAAATTTGTTAATCATTTTTATTTAAAATTCACTTAATGAAATATTGGAAAATAAAATATATTTAATAATTATTAGATTAGGTTAGGTTCAGCATAGGTAAATTTTGGATTATCTCTACTTTAACCAATATAAACATACCCCTTTTGTTTGTTAAAAAATTAGGAAATACAAATATTTCAAATACCTATAAAATACCACAAAAACATACAGTTTAACTAAAAATCTTTTCTTAATTATAAAAAATTGGGTGAATACAATACAGTTAGAAGAGGCACATCGAACTAAATTAAAAAAAAAAAAAAAATACTCATGTTATCAAAAAAAAGGAAATTTATATGACTGCATGTATTTTGTTGTTGCATGAATTAGATTATTGACAAATGAATTATACAATATCATCCTCTAGTAGTTACGCCGAAACGGTTTTATGTGTTTTCTTAAAATCGAACTTGTTTGAATTTTGTTAGAAATTTTCCAAAACATAGTTTTCTATACAATATATACAAATGTTGTTATAGAGTGATTCCATGTGTCAAAACGGACAGCAATCTGATTTGACATCTCCGATTTCAATGAGATTCACTACAAGCATTGGCCATTTGAAGTGTTTCCGAAAACATGAAATTTCAGATCCAAGTTTCTTTTAGGTCCAGAAATATGACGGTTTAAAAAATGAAAAAATATTAAAAACTTTAAAAATTAATACTTATTTAACTTCTAATAACTTCTTAAATATACATGGTAGATCTCTAGTTGTTGCTGCATATTAAAGACAAAGATATTATCTTCAAATCGATATATACAAAGTTTTTTACATCAAAAGTTCAAAGGTCAAAGTTGGAGATAAAAAAATTCAAACTATTTTATCTCAAAAACCGGTATTTTTAAAATTCTTAAAAAATAACATAATGTTAACATAACTTTTCTCTATATGGATATAAAATTTCAAGTTGGAGCCTTATTTAGTTTAGGAGTTATGGACAAAAATAAGATCCAATTATTAATAACTCCTAAACTATAGAAACTAAAATTTTAATTTTAGTGTAATTTTAAAAACAAGGACATTACCTTAAAAATGATATAAAGTGAGTTACTTTAGATCAAAAGCTCAAAGGTCAAAATAAGACTTACAAAAAATAAACCATTATATCTCCGAAAACCATATTTTTAAAATGCTAAAAAAATTATATAATATTAATACAACTATATTTCATGCTTGTGCAAAATTTCATGTTGGACACTCATTTTGTTCAGAAGTTATGTAACAAAATATAAACTGAAGTCAAATTTTGTACATAAAATTTTATTTTATTTTAAATATGTGCTCATAAAAAAATAATTTTTGTAAATATTTAAAATTTTACATAGAAAAAATTAGCTTTTTTCCGTATTTTGCTTTATAACTCCTAAACCAATAGAGGCTCCAACTTGAAATTTGGCACAAATATAGAGAAGGGTTTCATTATTAATGTATGTATTTTTTAAGAATTTTAAAATACCGTTTTTTGAGATATTAAGCTTTACTCTTTATATTATCAATTTTGACCTTTGAACTTTCAAAGTACATAAATGTTTTACTTTTCGTTTTAAAGTCAATATGTTTTTCTATTAAAAGAAATAAAAATAATAATTGTAAAATGTATATTTTAGAAGTTATGAGCAACAAAGTGTGATTACTTTTGAAAAACATTCAACCGTTTTTTGATTTTTGAAACGTCATATTTTTGCACCGGGAGGATTCTTAATTCAGAAAAATTGTGATTTGAGCAAAATTTGCAATATTAATATCTGTAGCGAATTTCATTGAAATCGGAGATATCAAATCCGAAAATGTCTGTTTTTTTTTACGTTTTGATATGGAATCACTCTATATTAAATGGATTTGTTTTAATTTAGCATAATTTTTATAAGTTTTTTAATGATATATAAAACATCTATTAACAAACATCTAAATAAATTAAGTTTAATTGAAATACCCACAAACTTTATGCTATTAGTCTTAAACTTGGTTTTTTTTTGACTTATTAGACTATTATTAGATCGAGAATCTAAACACCTCCATAAAAGAGGGCCACCATAATATACTGTATGTATAATTTAGGAATATCATACAACATACATACATACATAAATTACAACTCAGTTACAGAGTACAAATAAATTTATTTGTCATTTGTTGGGGTTGTGTGCAGCAGTTAGTTGGCAACCGAGCAAAATAAGCAACCAGACGACTGCAATTATTTTTCGTTTTGGTAATTAATTTTATTTTTATTTCTTTTACTATTTTCTCTTTAAGCCATTTTTTGTTAACATCATTTGAAAAAGATATGTATGTACGAAATGAATTTAGTTTTAGTTTCTTTATCATTATTTGTTGAAACAAGGATTTTTGCATTTTAAATTTGTGGCAAGCAATCTCTTAAATAGTGTGTTGTTTTATTTGAAACTGAGAGAAATAAACGCCATTCACCGTCTTACAACTGCAACCAATGTCACTTCTGGCAATGTTTTGCTCATGTTATTATTCCTGAACTTTCTTCGTCGACATCTTTTCTTCCCCTTTCACTTCTTTATGTTTCACAACATTGTGCTTTCAACTTTCTAGTGATTGTTAGTGATGGTGTCACTGGTCGCCAAAACTACATATTCTATATTTCCCTACATTTTTTTCGTTTTTTATTTTCGTTGTTATATTCAAGAAAATTTTTTTGTTGCTCACACTAGCGCATCCGTCCAAGTTTAGCACAGAGGTGGACAAATTGTATTTTTTATGCATTTAATTTGCTAAATTATGCTTTTAATATACAATGCTGGTAGTATACCAAGAATCAAGTACCATACGAAGTAAAGTACAGCGCACAGTCTCATACAATCACTGTGATTTATGGAACTTTGTTGAAGGCGTTATAAAATAAATTTTATTTTCATGACTTTGTATTTAATAACTACTAGTATTTTAAATGTGTATTTGGTATCCAAGCAGAGTTAAGAGGCATTAAATATCACGCAATAAAATTTATAATTATTAACTAAATATGTTTTCACTGAAATCATACAAATAATATTAATTTAAATTTTTCGAAAAATGTAAAGAAGATGGTATTTAATTGGCGTCTTACTTTTAAAGGCAAATAATTGATTTTTGAAGTTTGAATTAAATGCTGAATATAAAAATAAATAAAAATTTTAAGAAAATTTCGTAAAATTGAAATAAATTTAAAAAATAATAAAGTGACGCAAAAACTCAAGTATAAATTAAATGAAGTTACATTTTCACTAATAAATGACTCCATTTCGATACCAAAAAAAGACTAAATAGTGTCATTTAAAAAGTATTAGAACTGCGGCACATTTCTTCCCGAACGATGACTCTTCTTCGATAGGAAAATTATATATTTTTTTCTTACTATTTAGTGCAAATTTTGATAGAAATATTGAAAGCATTTAGTTAGAATTTTGATAGAAAATGTAGCTACATTTCTCCTCAAAATTTCTCTAATTCAATACCCAAATAATGAACTTAATAGTGCCATTTAAAAAGTATTGAAACTGCGAAACACTTTTTCACGAACGGTGATACTTCTTGGATAAGAAAATGTTATCATTTTCTGCTGTTATTAACAACTTGAGGTTATTCTTAAGTTCAAATTTGGATAGAAAATGTTGGCAGGGATGTTTGCTTATACGACTTAACCCTTATGTTAAAATATTTTAAATATAAAATTTTGAGTTGCAATTATTATATTAAATTGAAATGTCATATATTCGTCATTAGTAGGGGGCGGATTTATATGCAAATGCATGTTTTTTTTTGGAGCATTTAAAATGATCTTATGTTGTTATCTATCCGAATCAGACATTTTACTAAAAAATTGCATCGATTTGTTAGTGAATATTTTTGCATATTTTGTTGAAAATGCATATTTTATCTAATAATGCATTTTTATTGCATATTTTTATCTTTTTTTTTTTTTTTTTTGGTTTTTAAACATTTTTTTGTATCATATTTTTATATTTTTCATTTTGAGGTTAAATGCAAGTACTCGAAAACTTTTTATTTTCCAATCAATATAAATATCTTTACTGTTCAAAAAATTATTTTTTTGTTGAAAAAAAATATATGATGGATTTTTATTTTTTAATATAAACATCTATCATGATGAAAATAATAAATATCTTTAACGATAAATATCTTTAAAAATAAATATCAGTATGAAAAAAATTTCTAATGATTGTTTTTTTTTATTCATACTTTTATTTTGTTTTTATACTTTTGTAATAAATATCACAAAAGATATTTATATTTTTTATTTCGATCACGATGAAAAAATTAAACTATTGATGAAAAAAAAAAAAATATTTTGGACTTGAAGATTGTTTTTCGACTGAAATAAGAATAAAAAGATTGTTTTTTTAGTATTAAAATCCGGTCTCTGGTAAAATGTGCATAACAGTTGTTCTAGCGATTTTTAACACTTATTTTCGGTTATTCTCAAACAAGTTATTAACACTGTTTTCATTTTAATTTTTCTTTATGAAACTATTACTAAATTAGAAGATTTCGATTCATTAAGTACTCAAATCAGTGCTATTGCAAAAATCGAAGCTGCAGAAGGCCCCGTTGATGAAAAAATAAAATTAAAGTTGCAAGTTCTTATTAAAAAAAAAATAATAAATGATTTGAGAAAATGAAAAAAATTTCAAAATCAATTACTTTACGTTCCGATGATGTTTCGTGTTTAGAAGAATACACTTATTCTGAACTATAATTATTCATCAACAGAAGTTGACGTTAAAAGATCAATAGCCATGTATGTACGCCAAAATAGACAATCATTTACATTTGACAACTTAGTAAAAAATATGTTTGTGTATATAAATAAAAACTGAGGTATTAAACTCACTAATAAGGAGTACAAATTTAAAAAAGTGCAAATAATTAGTATTGATCTTTTAAAAATACAAAATGTATTGCATTTCTTAAGATGGATTGATTTTTGTTTTTTCTTATTTGATAAATATTAAAAAAAATAAATGCATATTTTTTAATTTTTTTATGGTATATTTTGAATTTTTAAGTGCATTTTATAGGCGCATATTTTCCAAAAATAAATGCATAAAAATCCGCCCCTAGTCATTAGTATTGCTTACTTTAATATTTCGAAGAAAAATCTTTTATAGCAAAAAGTTAAGACACCACACACTCTCTTCTAACTAAACAAATCCTTAAGATCATTTAAAGACTTTTTTTGAAAGAAACCATTACAAGGATCAATGTAGGTGAAAAAGTTTTTAATAGGCATAAGTACAGATCCTTCCGAATTTCACATACTCAGATAAATATGTTGATTTTATGGATGTGTGTACTTTTTTTGTTGTTAATATAAAGGTTAAGGGGCAAATACACGATAAAATTGCACGATATGTATCATGACAGTGCAATGAAAATTTGGGTGAATGCGTCACATTTAAGATTCAAAGAAAATTAAAAATTAGGATTTTTGGCTTACATTACCCATTTGGAAAAAACAGTGCTAAAGAGAAATTCTATAATTTTTTGATAATCTTTCTAATTAACACTGTGTATCATTGATAGAACTAATGTGTGTGAACATAATGTTAAATACATCACCATATGTTTTCTTAATCTCACATTTTGTCCTTTTAGCTAAGAAAGTTAAAATTTAATAAAATTATAAAAATGCCCTTCAATGTTTATTTAAATTTGGTTTCCGTTACACAGTGTAACAGTTTCCCAAAAAATTTTTCGCACATTATAAAATCGAGACAAATTTTATACAGAGATTTATTCATAAAACGATTTTTTCAAGCGGTATTATACGTAAATTGCAATTTTAAATATTATTTAATAATAATTAAAACAGTCGCTATCGTAAACCTAAGAACAAAACCTATAGAAAATGGTTCGAATAGGGCCATTATTTTACCTAGCCCCGGAAAAGGGAATATTTTCTTTCGGTATTATCCGTACATTAAAGTTTCAATAGGTTGGGTGCATATTTTACCATAATTTCTATATGAGTCCTCCTCCCGAGAAATACCTTAACGTATGTACATATGTAAATACCACATAAAAATATTAGTATAGAAACAATTTTGTGTTTAAATATAAATCATGCTGTTAAGTTTAGCAAAGATTGGACTCTAATTAACCATAATTCTCATAAAATACCAATTCCAGAATTTCAATTTAAGACACATAAATGGCATATAAATAATTTATTTTGTGATTCTATTTGCAACAATTAAAAATATACACAGGCCGAAAAAAATATTGGCACACTACATAAATTATTATAAAATCGTTCACTGCATTCAAACTTCTTTAGTGAGAAATGTGAGTGTAAGGTATTTGATACATCCATGTGTAAGTTTATTAATGATCATTAAAATTCTGCGATAATGCAAATCGTTTGCAATAAAATCTCAAAATTTTAATTACTTTCTAATATTTTAAAGAAAAAAGTATTGGCACAAGAAAGTAAAAACGCTTTCATATTTTGAGAGTGGTTTCGTCTATGGGTCAAAATTTAAGTCATATTCAACATTTTTTTAAAGTTTTTTCATCGTCACTGAAAAGGTTATGTTTTTATAAAAAAATTTTGAACTATGAAATTTCAATTATTTATCTATTATTATTGTACTACATTATTTCGTTTTATTTCTTTGAATTACTAACAAAAGTACACTATTATAAAACTTTAAATTCAAATTTTTGAGGAAATGCATTGGGTTTTAATTATTAAAGGTGTGTTTTTATTATACCCTTCACCAAAGGTGTAAAGGGTATATATAAGTTCGTCATTCCGTTTGTAATTCCCACAATTTTCGTCGGAGAGCAAAAAAGTTTACATTTTCGGGATCCTTGTAAGAAATGATGACGATAGAACCATGTCCGTCCGTCCGTGTGTCGGTTGAAATGGCGTTTATGAAGCCCACCGATAACTGACATATATAAAATATATGTCAAACGATCGGAAATGCTTTCGAGAATTTTGCTATTGGAATTCAGCAAGATCGGTTCATACAATGCGAAGATATGTTAAAAAACCGGTTTTTAGAACCGGTTTTCCAGTTTCTGAAGCCTCTGTATATACTAGGGACTTCGTTTTTACAAAGAAGTCTCGGACTTTTTTTTCTAAATTTTTGTTCTGAAAAAATGAAATAAATCGGTTCAATAATAACTAAGATATCGGACAAAACGCATTTTTTATTTTTTGAAGCCCTGGTTTAAGCTATAGATTTTTATTTTTATACAGATCGGTCACAAATATTTTTATAAAATTTCGTTTTTTTGAATCAGCAGGATCGGTTTATAAATGGCGGAGATATGCTTTAAAAACCGGTTTTTGGAACCGGTTTTTCAGTTTCTGAAGCCTCTACATATACCAGGTACTTCGAATTTTTAAAGGGGGCTCGGAAATTATTTTCTGAAGTTTTGTTCTGAAAAAATGAAATAAATCGGTTCAGTAATAACTGATATATCGGGGAAAACGATTTTTTTATTTTTGAAGCCCTTGTTCAAGCTACAGATTTTTATTTTTATATAGATCAGTCATAAATGTTTTTACAAAATTTCGTTTTTTTTAATAAACCAAATTCGTTCATAATCAACAGATTTATGGCCCAAAAACAAATGTTAAGAATATAAATACACATACAAACATGTATATTAAGCATTGTAATGACTATTAGTGACGTTTTTTGTTTTTTGTATAGACAAGTAGTTTAGTTAGAAACAGCAGTCATATAATGAATAACAGTGTTGTTGTTGTTCTTTGTATATGCAGTCTGTACAAAAATAAATAGATATGGAATTGTTGTTGTTTATTTTTTAAAACTAAAACATATCTGTTAAGAATATACATAAATACATACACAAACATGTATATTAAGCATTGTAATTACTATTAGTGACGTTTTTGCCTATAAGACAAGTAGTTTAGTTAGCAACAGAAGTAATATAATGAATAACAGTGTTGTTGTTGTTCTTTGTATATGCAGCCAGTTTGTATATACACACATAAAAAAATAAGTAAATATGGAATTGTTGTTGTTTATTTTTTAAAAGCAAAGCCTGCTATGATTGTTTTTTTTATATATATATTCAAATTTTCGTAGTTTGAAAAAAATTTAAATTTATATATGTGAAAATATGAAAGTATACGTTAAGGCGAAAATTTTATTATTTGTCGGTAATATGGTAATATGATGTCGATAAGATAGTAAGATGGTAATATGGTGAAGGTTATCAAAGATTCGGCACAGCCGAATCTTTTTTCAATTTCATTTTTTATATACTTAGGTATATATAAACAAAATAAGTACTTTGTTTATATTTCATCTCTGTTACAAAATTGCACTTTTGATTTTCACTCGAAAAATGATCTTCTTGAGTACATCACATACCAAATTTCGAAATACCTCAAACATTTTAGGGTATTTGCTAGAGATCTCGTAGCTCCCTAGAGTTTAAATAAATTTTATTTATTTTTTCAATGGTTTAGAAAAACGTAGTATTTAAAATATATTAATATCCCTTGCTATTTAAAAATTTCAATTTTGATGTCAATTTTTAAAAATTTTTTTTATTGCTATTTTGTTTACAATAAAATGCTATGTCAATGTTTAAAATCGTTTAAAAATTTTTCAAAATTTTATAAAATTTTTCATATATTTAAAACCAATTATTCTATTCTGTGCTCTATTTGGAGTATACTTTATGGGGCATTCCACATAAAATCGAATAAGTTCTACAGTTTTTGTATAAAGGCACGAAGAATGCTGATGACGCACAGTGGGGTCAAACGCAAATTTTTTGGTAATAAATCTGTATCTCTTAAACTACTGGTTGAATTAAATTGAAATGTATGGAAGAGTTTCAGAGGAGGACCTAAGCTTTGAGAAAAATCATCCTGTAGTCACCCCGTGATAACACAAGAAAATCTACAGGGTGTCAAAATTGACTACCTCGAGTATGTAAAAGTTTAAAAAAATCGTAACTTATACAAATGAAGTCCGATTTTAAAGATTTGTATATTTCTGTAAAGTTCTTGGCAAGATAAAGAAAAAATAAGCTTACTCACTCAAGTTACATCTTACAATTAAAAAGATATTTATACTTGAATTTTGAATTTTTGATTTTTTGGCTCGACTTTCTTTCGTTTTTCGGAAATAAGTCCTGAGGTATATGAAGTAAAATTTTTTTAAAAATATCCTGTCATTTGCTATATATTTCAAAATAACATACTGTAAGAATTTTTGGATTATCTCAATGCGTCTAGACGTGAAAAATATTCAAATTCAGCACTCTGAAATTGATATGAAAAATGGGTATTTTTTACAAAAATATAGTAAAATTCTTTCACTTTTTACTCAAAGTTCCGTTTAAGAAAAAAATTTGTTTTCTATATATTTCCAAAGACAAGGTTATATTTATAACATATTCACAATGGTGTATCTTAAATACAAACTAAAACGAGAGAGAAACTATAGTCGGTCAAGACCGACCATATGATACCCTACACCATTGTGTATGAGCTAAAAATTAGACCTGTGGCCAATTGTATTTGTATAATTGTAAAATGCAAAATAAATTATTTATTTATTTATTTATTTATTTATTTATTTACAATTATATAATACAATAAATGAAATTATATAATACAAAGTGCGAGTATGAGCAACGGGGCCTTCAACTCTGGATTGAGTTTAAATATGTGTGAAATATATATAGTTTTTTAGAATATATGTATAAAGTTATACTATTTAAATACTATTTACAAGTTTACATTTTTTAAAGAATTTAAAGATTTTATGAATATTATCATAAGATGGTGTACTAAGTAGTGAGCTAGGTGTTGTTGTATCGAATACTGTAGTTCTTTCTTGTGTGAAGAGTCGGCAATAGTCCAGAATGTGTTCGATGGATTGTGGACAGTTACATAGACTGCATAGTGGTTTATTTTCTTTGGCTAGTAGGTATTGATGTGTGGTTAAGGTATGTCCGAGTCTTAATCTGGAAAAAAGTTTTGCTTCACAGCGTGTCACAGCTGAAGGATATATTATAGGGACACCGTTGGGGTTTATAGTTTTATAGCGATGGCTATATTCATTCCAATCATTTTGTTTGTGATAACTAAGGTGCTTTAATATTTTTAATTTCATATCCATATTTTCTTGTGTGTAATAAAATAGCAAGGGGGTTCGTGTTGCTTCGCCTGCAACTTTGTCTGCTGTTTCATTGCCTTTTATACCAGAATGTCCAGGAACCCACATAATTCGTATTTTATTTGATGATTTTATTAAATAGTTACGAATATCAGATATTATATGCCCTGAATTGTTGCAATTTAATATTGCTGATAGTACGGATTTACTATCATTGCAGATGATAAATTTGCCCTTTTGTTTTAAGGAGTATTCGACGGCTAGTTTGATGGCAAGAGCTTCTGCTGTAAAAATACTGCAATGTGATTGTAGTAATCCACTGCATATAGTGGAAAGATTTTGATCTATGACGGCAAATGAAGTACTATGAACTGATTTTGAACCATCCGTAAATATAAAAGACCAATTAGAGAAGGAACATTGTATTGCTGTGAACAATTGTCTATATACTTCAGGTAAATTTGTATCTTTATGGTAATTTAGGAGGTCAAGGATAAAGGAAGTTGGTTTCAGATTCCACCATGGCTCGTATTTATAATTGGGTTGTTTAGGTAATAATGATGAAAATAATTGTTTGGCGTAGTTTACAGATCTATGAATTGATGATTGTATTTTGCATGGTTTCTTTTGTTTACTAATATTTTTTATTAATTTCAATATATTTGTGTTATTAGAATTAAATATTTTTGGTATAAGTTTCAGGTCATTAGAATATATATAGTTATCAATAGAAGGGAATCCAGCTTCCGTTAACATATTTTTTGTGTTAGATGTTTGAAATGCTCCTATAGCATATCTGACAGCTGCGTGGTATGGAGAGTATAAGTATTTTAAATATGATTTAGGACAGTGACCGTAAATTTGAATACCATAACATATTTTAGATAAAATCAGTGCTTTAGCGACATTTAATAATGTATTTGAATGTATGGAACATTTTTTGGATGATAAAAATTTTATTATATTAAGTCGTTGGGTAAGATCTTTTCTAAGTTCTTGACAATGTTGTTTAAAGTTGAATTTATTATCGAAGGTAATCCCTAGAATTTTTAAATTTGAGACGTTTGCAATTGTTGTATTGTTGTAGTTGAGACTTGGAGGGTTACAATTTCTTTTGTTACATATATGTAAAATTTTGCACTTATCCAATGATAGAGTAGCTCCAGATATTTTTGACCATTCGTTTATGTCTTTTAGAATATTAGAAAAAGCGGTTTTTACTCTTTCAGTCGTGTTATTCTTTGAGAAGAAGATGGCATCATCGGCGTATAAAGAATGATCAATGATTTTATATTTGTTGGCGATTTTGCTTATGTCATTAAAAGCTATTAAAAATAGAGATACTGAAAGCGGGGAGCCTTGGGGAATACCATTGTAAAGGGAAAATGTCTCCGACAAAGTATTATTTATACGTACTCTGATTTTACGATTGCTCAGGAATGATTTTACTATGTTAAATATTTTTGGTCCTATTTTCCAATTGATTAATTCTACTAATACAACATGGATACCAATTCGGTCAAATGCACGTTCAAAATCGGTAGATAATACAGATACATGGTTTCTGTGGGAGAGTGCTTGTGAAATAAAGTTATTTAGATGAAGCAGAGCATCAATGGTGCTTTGTTTTGCTTTAAATGCAACTTGGTTAGCTTGGATTAGATTATTTCTTAAAGCAAACCACATAAGTCTTACTGCAATGATCTTTTCAAAAATTTTTCCTACACAGGGAAGTAATGAAATAGGTCTGTAACTACTAATATTTTCCACTGGTTTATTTGGTTTTTGTATTGGTATTATAGTAGCATTGCGCCAGTTTTGGGGGTAAGTTCCACGCTCAAGTATGTTGTTAAAAAGTGATAAAATTCTTTGTTTTACGCAAAGAGGTAAGTTTTTTATCATTGGATATGAAACCCTATCATAACCAGGTGTTTTTCCTTTAACATTGGCTAGAACATTTTCCAGTTCGATTAGGTTGATTTTACTATCAATTTCCATTGCAGAAGGCGATATGAATTCGTTATTATAATTCGTATTTAGTACTTTTGTTTTGTTAGAAATAAATAAATTATGAAATTGATTATCATGTGAAAGGTCAGACCAATATTTGCCAAAATTGTTAGCTATGTCGTACGGAGTAGAGATGGATTGCTGATTCAGATTAATATAGTGAAACGAGTTTAATGTTCTATTACCAACAAGTGTATTTATATCATGCCATATTTTCTTTGAAGAGGATTTGGGTTTAATTGACGATGTAAATTTTAACAGAGATTCGGCCTTTGATTTTTTTAAAGTTCTTTTGAAAAAAGCGTTAGCTTTTTTATATGCTAGGAGATTTATGGTAGTCCTATTGCGCGTGTATATGTGCCATTTGTTTTGCTTATCTTCTCTTAAGATACTTAGGGTATTATTCTACCAGGGTACAGATTTTTTATTGAAGGAATGTTTTGTTTGAGGGATTGAGCTGTTAGCGGCAAAGCGTATAATTTTGATGATTTTAGCTGCTTCAGAATTAATATTGGGGGAAATTGTAGACTTATTATTTTGTACAGTACACAGAAGTTGGAATTTCTTCCAGTCAGCAGCATCTGTTATGAATTTAGGGGATGGTTTTAATTTAGTTGTATCCGAATTGTGTCCTATTGTTATTAGTATTGGGAAGTGGTCGCTTCCGTATAGTGATTTAAATACTTTCCAAGAGATCAGTGGGGCTAATTGGGCATTACAAAAGGATAGGTCTACATTTGTTAAAGTATTGTGGGTAGAGAGATGAGTACTGGTGCCATCATTAAGTATGATAAGATTCTCACTGTAAATAAAATTTTCTATAATTCTGCCCCTTTCATTAGTAATATGGGATCCCCATAGGTTACTCCATGCATTAAAATCACCTAAAATAAGGTATGATTGTAGATTAGATTTAGATATATTTCTTATGTCTTCAGTTGAAAATGTTTGGTTTGGTGGAATGTAGCAATTTATGACAGAGTAGGGAGCATTTATATTAATAATAAGTTCTAACGAAGCTATATTGGTATCGCGAAAAAATATTTTGTGGGGTATACATTTTTTAACCAGAAATCCAATCCCTTGTTTTGCATTAGTACAATTAGGTAAATTATAGAAATATCCCTCGTAGTGTTTATGAGTAATTATATTTGATTTGTTGTGTGGAATGTGCGTCTCTTGTATTGCAATTACATCTGGGCTATTTTCATTTATAAGAAGAGATAATTCGTTGAAGTTGTTGCTATAACCGTTCATATTCCATTGAATAAGTTTTATCATTTGTTAAAATTAAGAGTAAAATGTAATATTGAAGAGAGTTGAAGTGTAATGAAGTTTTACTCATCATCACTTATTACTTCTTCATATTCTGTATTGTTAGTTTGTTTTGTATTTTCAAATGTTTTGTTTTTATTTATTATTGTATTTATTTTATTTAAAAGATTGTAAGTATTGTTTAAATTCGGAGTATTGTCTGATTTTTTATTTACTAAAGGAAGAGATGTGATTGAAGAAGATGTAACGGGATTTGAAGTTGATGGTAAATTTTGATTATTTTGTGAATTATAGATGTTTGTTTTAGTTATTGATTTTTGTTCTTGAGAGTTGTTTATTTGTTGTCTGTTATTTGTTGTTTGTGTGGTTTCTGAAGCAACTGCTGAGTATGTTGTATTAGGAGAAATAGTTGGTGTATTTTTTCTTAAAATACGCCAAGCTTCGTTAATTGTGCATTTATTTTTAATTTTTATTTTTAAAAGTTCTTTTTGTTGTGTAAATTTATTGCATTTGTTTGAGGAGGAGGGGTGTTCTTCGAGACAATTGGCACATTGTGTGCGAGTGCATTCATTTGGAGTATGTGGAGGTAGGTTACATTGTGGACAAATTGGTGAGTTTTTGCAGTGATTTTTTGTATGACCCAGCTTTTGGCATATTTTGCACCTCATGGGATTGGGGAAATATTCACGAACATTAACCGAATTCCATGAGATTTTAATTTTTGTTGGTAGATGATTAAGATCGAATGTAATTAATAAAACTCCTGTCTTTTTTAATGTGTTTTCTTCCAATTTTTGAAATTTGTATACTTCTACCACTCCTTGATCGGCAAGTTCTTTTATTATTTCTTCATCAGGAATGTCATTTAAGTAAGGTGCATAGATAGTTCCTTTTGTGTAGTTTAATCCTTTGTGTAGTTTACATTTTATATGGCAAATACCAAATAATTCCTTTGAAGACAAAAATTTATCAGCAGTTTGTTGGTTGTTGACAAGTATAAGAAGATTTCCATCACGTAATTGGGATATTGATGTGATTTCTTTACTAATAACTTGTATAGCACGATGTACAGCGAAGCATGAATAGCTGGATAGAGGTTTATTTGGGTCACATGATTCCATCACAATGTATTTAGGGTTTGGTTGTTGTATTTTGGGTAGTTGGGGGAAAGGAATAGATTCTTTAGTTTTTGCTTTTTTTCTTTTGGGACTAGTAGAGTTTGCTAACATAGCAAATCTATTGTCCCCAAGATTTGGGGGCCCTGTGGGCATTGTTTTTGTATAATGAAAGCACTACGATAACGAGATTTTAACCAAAGAGAATATGAAAAGAGAGAATGTCGGCGAACGAACTCGGGTAATTAAAACGATATGCGCAAAGGTATGACACGTCAGTTAACTTTGAAAGTTAGTCGGTGACTGGCAAAATAAATTATACAAATACAGAACAATGCGTTGATCTATATGATTTTATGCACTTTAGAGCGATTCCCGGAAGTGGGTTAAAGTGATTTTCGGAAGAGGGGATTTATATGGGAGCTATGGTCAATTATGGACCGATCTTGATAAAATTTGACACAAATTTTGATAGTTATACAAAATTCATTGAAATATTGCTATGATCGTCAAACCCCTATTCCGTGAGAACATTTGTATAGGGGCTAGGTGAAATAATGGACCGATCATAACCAATTTCAATATTATTTTCGTCCTTGTGTCAAAGTAATTATTCGTGCCAAATTCTTTAAAATTGCGACCTGTACTTTGTTCTCAAGGTTTACATAGACAGCCAGACGGACGGACGGACGGACATCGTTAAATCGACTCAGAAAGTGATTCTGAGTCGAACGGTATACTTTAAGGTGGGAGTCCGATAATTTTTTCTGTGCGTTACAAACATCAGTAGAAACGCATAATTCCTAACGTGACCAGACATCTCGCTTTGGCGGGATTATCCCGCTTTTTAAACGTCGATCCCGCATAAAATATTTTTCCCGCTTTTTATTAAGAAATCCCGCTTTTCTAACTCAAACAATTACTTATTCGATTTCCTTATTTACGTTTTCTATAACATTCTACCAATTTTTAAAATATTTTTTTCTATTGGAAAGTTGATAAATTCTAACAAATCGATTTTGATAATTAAAAGTCTTAAATATTTTGTAACGCTGCACCAAAGACTATAAATATATAAAGATGTTGCACTGCCATATATTGTACTACCAGTGCCAAATTTGTCGATGGCAGTACGGCTACTGCCACTTATTGTACTCAGAGAACCTATTATTCTCATCTCTCAGCAATTCATTCTTATATGCGTGTATACGTGTGTGCATGTGTGTATACATCAGCGATCGCCAAAACCAGCGTTTAATTTTAAGCACACAAACATTTTTTTAAACTGGCGACTGCGCTGGAAACAGTTTAAGTTTTCATTTTCGATCACATGCTTACTTAACAAAATTTGCTGCTCAAACACAAAACTGAAATAAGCAGCAACCAGTTTTTATTTTGTTCAGCAGTCAAATTAAATAAGCAGCGCACACACTCAGTTTTTTGCTCAGCCAAGTTGATTTTACGTCTTAGTCGTGTGCGCTCAGCACAACGTAGAATCATTTTTCAGCAACGTAAGAACAACTGGATAGTAAGACTGTATAGTACATTTAAGAAGGAAAATGAAGTTGATTATTTTAAATAAAAACAAATAGAAAACGGTGCAATAAAATACTACGAATTGTATTAAAGATTTTTATATGTAGATTTATTAATTTTAATTAAAAAAAAACAAACATTTTTTATTAATATATTTATTTACAATTTATTTAAGATAATAGAACTTTTATAAAAATATTAGATAATATTTAATACTAGTAGATGAAAAAATATTAACTAAATATTAAATGTTGTTTAAATTAAAGAAAAAATTAAAAACATTTTTGTTATTTGCAATAAGAAGAAAATTTTGTTATTTTGTATAACTTTCTTTGTTTTGGTCTATTACACAAAGTTGTTTGATTTTTGTTTTTAAATTTTAGAAGGAAAATGAAGTTGATTATTTTAAATGAAAACAAATAGACAACGGTCCAATAAAATAATAGTCCGGGAATCTTTATTTTATTAATTTTGAATAAAAAAAGTTTTTCATTTAATAAATATAGACATTTTGTAAAGATAAATAAAAAAAGACATTATATTTATATGTATGTATTATGTTACCGAAATAATAAAGATTTGTTGTGATTTTTATTTATTTATTTAATTTTTTAATTTTTTACTTTTATTAATACCTCAGCCGAACAATAAGACATTTGATTATACAAAAATAATTATAATAACAGTGCAATTCTTGACCGAGTGACAAAAAAAAATTATTGTGATAGTAAAAAACATGAAAATAAAATTATTATTTTTTTTTTTATTCTGGCTTTGAAAAAAAAAAATAAATAATTTATATATTTTTGGTGATAGTTGTCACACTCATAAAAGCATATAATAAGTAATTATTAATTAATGATAATTGTCATGAATTAGAGAATAGCACTGTAAGTAACATTTATATAATCTTTAAGATTTACCTAAGTATAATGACTTACACGTAAGTTATAATAAATTGTCCGCTTTATAAATTATAAACAACTGCTGGAAAATTATATACATATGTAACTCTCTTTTAGTAAAATTATGTCACTATTTACAAATTGGAGTTGAAGGGTTGTTGAGTAATGAAATATTTTTAATAATAACAAACGAATCAAAATTAAGCAGATCATCTGCTAATAAATAAAAGTTGAATGTGGTTTTAAACGGAAAAATATAGTCAATTAAACAATTTATTAAAGAAATATTCTATTTATTTCAAAATTTAAATATTCTAAAACATTAACAAATCAAATTATAATGCGCTTTTATTTAAAAAGTCCCAGCAAAAAATAAAAAAAAACGATCAAGAGTTTCCAAAAAAAGAACATTTTCATCTCTTCAAAAGTAGAACTTTTTTGTTACCACTATTTTGTTTCAACTTTTTTAAAATTTAATAATAATTACTTCCAAAAAAAAATTAAAATTAATGAATTTCTAGCGGGAAAAAAGGTTAATAATTTCTAAGAAAATTTAAATTTTATAAATTTTAAATCATATTCATTATATTTTGATAGCTCTACAACAGACTTTTTGTTATAAAATTTTATAAACATACTTTTTAAGGAAGTATTACAAAAGAAATGAACTAGAAATATAGAAGAATAACATCTTATCAATAACAATCATGGGTTAGAAAAAGAACTTCTGCAGCTCTTTTTCACCACTAAGAACTTCCTTCAGCTCTTTATTAGTTCCTTTTTTGTTGGGGTGCTACATTCCATGTTATATCTTTCGGAATAGTAGATAAATATGTTAGGAACAATTTTTAAATTTCATATAGTTTTTTTTTTTCACTCACACGGATCTACTCTAAAATTAAAATTTTTATTTTTTCTACTAAATATGATTCTTAATCAATTTAATAAAAGTTAAGATATTTTCAATTCTGTGATTATTAATATTTAATAATATATATTTTGAGACTTGAAATTCCCTAAATAATAAAAACAAAAACTTGGGCCATTATGCTCAGAATAATTTCTGTCCACCAGGGGGGTTATTGTGTAATTCGATTCGAAAGAAAACACTTTCGAATTTCAATGTATAAAGTATACAAATTCGAAAGATTTTCCTTTCGAATTTAGTTACAAAATAACCCCCCAGGTTTTATAGTACTTTGTAATTTTTTGATTAATTTTGTTCAATATTTAAAAAAGGCGACAATTTATTTACAAATGTTAACAATTTTGAGATAATTTACTCTTATTTGTATTAATGACCTAGTGATTATTATTTCGCAAATTCTAACTTACTAACAATATCGATGAAAAAATACATAAAATTCAACATAAATTTTACATACTTGTATAATCAATGAGTCAAATATACAATTGTTAGAACTGCTTTTTTCCATTTAATAGTCATATGTATTGCAAATTTAAAATATATAATTTTTCTTCCAAATGTACGCCTCCATCTTCAACTAAGCCATAATTTTTACCGAAAGTGTCCAAATTTTTTTTCTTTTATTATTTCGTTATAATATACGATTCTGACCAGTATAATATTGTATACATATACATATTATTAGGACTTATATCAGGTTATGAAAATATATTTATTAGTTTCTCAGTTATTGCATTTTAAAAATGACAAAAAGCTCTTTGAACCACCCTTTATTTAAAAAAATAAAAAGAGTTTCGTATTACAATTTAACGTTTTAATTCAATTAAACATTGCTTTTATTGGGTCCAAAAGTTAAGCTTAACTACAAATTTCAAAAAAAAGAAAATTATACAAAATAACAAAATTTTCTTCTTATTCAAAAGAACAAAAAAAATTTTTTAATTTTTTTCTTTAATTTAAACAATATTTAATATTTAGTTAATATTTTTTCATCTACTAATATTAAATATTATCTAATATTTTTATAAAAGTTCTACAAAAATATTAAATAAATTGCAAATATAAATATCTTTAATATAATTCATAGTATTTTATTGTACCGTTTTCTATTTGTTTTCATTTAAAAACTATACCACTTCATTTTCCTTCTTAAATGTAAAAACCATAACCAAACAACTTTTTATATTGACTGCGCAGAACTGTACAGTCTTACTATCCAGTTGTTCTTACGTTGCTGAAAAATGTTTCTACGTTGTGCTGAGCGCACACGACTAAGACGTAAAATAAACTGGCTGAGTAAAAAACTGAGTGTGCGCGCTGCTTATTTAATTTGACTGCTGAACAAAATAAAAACTGGATGCTGCTTAAATCAGTTTTGTGTGTGAGCAGCAAAATGTGTTTAGTTATTATGTGGTGGATAACTAAATCAGGTAAACTTGTTTCAGCAAGATGCTGTAAAAAAAGCAACTGTTTAGAAAATTACGACTGCTTTAAGCAGCCATTCGAAACACTGGCCAAAACACAAGTTCGCGTGCTTTTTATCTCTTTTGTTATGCTTTTGATAATAATAAAAAACAAACAAAACAAGTCAGTCTCGCACGAGCATTCAAACAAGGAGGTTCTGTTACGCTTGTTGCTTGAGATACACTCATGAAAAATGTTTCATATCAAGTAAGACTAACTTAAAGATTTTTGTTTGTTTAAAATGATTTTTTTATTTCTTAATTAAGAAAAAACTATTATTTTTTATTATATTTATACTAAGAAATTACGGTTATAATTAACTAAAATTATTTTTTTATTATAAACCAAACATAAAAATTTTAAATAATCGTTCGTGCTGAGTTGAAATTTTTATTAAGCGATACTTTTTAAAAAAATTAAAATCCTAAAATAATAATTTTACATATTTTGGACAAAAAATAAATGTCAATCGTTATATTTTAATCAAGGAATATAAAAATAATGATTAAATCATAATTTTTATGATAATCATTGCGATTCCTGGTTATTACTATTCAAATTCTAAACTAGTAACATGTATTTCGAATTAAATTTTGAATTCACGTAGAAACTTTCAAAAGTAAATTACTATAAAAATAAAGTTATTTTTTTGGTGTACAATTTCTTAATGGGAGAGTAAAACAAAACATACATAAAAATGAAATTGAAAAAAGATTCGGCTGTGCCGAATCTTTGATACCCTTCACCATATTACCATCTTACCATCTTATCGACATCATATTACCATATTACCGACAATTAATAAAATTTTCGCCTTAACGTATGCTTGCATATTTTCTAAATCTAAATTTTTTTCAAACTACGAAAATTTGAATATGAAAAAAAACAATCATAACAGGCTTTGCTTTTAAAAAAGAAACAACAACAATTCCATATATATTTATTTTTGTATGTACAAACTGACTGAATACACAAAGAACAACAACACTGTTATTCATTATATTACTGCTGTTGCTAACTAAACTACTTGTCTATACAAAAAACAAAAAACGTCACTAATAGTCATTACAATGCTTAATATACATGTTTGTGTATGTATTTATGTATATTCTTAACAGATATGTTTTAGTTTTTAAAAATAAACAACTACAATTCCATATCTATTTATTTTTGTACAGACTGCATATACAAAGAACAACAACAACAACACTGTTATTCATCATATTACTGCTGTTGATAACTAAACTACTTGTCTATACAAAAAACAAAAAACGTCACTAATAGTCATTACAATGCTTAATATACATGTTTGTTGGTGTATTTATATTCTTAACAGATTTGTTTTTGGGCCATAACTCTGTTGATTATGAACGAATTTGGTTTATTAAAAAAACCGAAATTTTATAAAAATATTTATGACTGATCTATATAAAAATAAAAATCTATAGCTTGAACAAGGGCTTCAAAAATAAAAAATTCGTTTTCCCCGATATCTCAGTTATTACTGAACCGATTTATTTAATTTTTTCAGAACAAAAATTCAGAAAATAATTTTCGAGCCCCCTTTAAAAATTCGAAGTCCCTGGTATATGCAGAGGCTTCAGAAACTAAAAAACCGGTTCTAAAAACCGGTTTTTAAAGCATATCTCCACCATTTATATATATCTTCCTGATTCAAAAAACTGAAATTTTATAAAAATATTTGTGACCGATCTGTATAAAAATAAAAATCTATAGCTTAAACCAAGGCTTCAAAAAATAAAAAATGCTTTTTGTCCGATATCTCAGTTATTACTGAACCGATTTATTTCATTTTTTCAGAACAAAAATTCAGAAAAAAATGTCCGAGAATTCTTTGTAAAAACGAAGTCCGTAGTGTATACAGAGGCTTCAGAAACTGGAAAACCGGTTCAAAAAACCGGTTTTTTGAACATATCTCCGCATTGTCTGAACCTATCTTGCTGAATTCCAATAGCAAAATTCTCGAAAGCATTTCCGATCGTTTGACATACATATTATATATGTCAGTTATCGGTGGGCTTCATAAACGCCATTTCAACCGACACACGGACGGACGGACGGACGGACATGGTCCAATCGTCATCGCTTCTTACAAGGATTCCGAAAATATAAACTTTTTTGCTCTCCGACGAAAATTGTGGAAATTACAAACGGAATGACAAACTTATATATACCCTTTACACCTGTGGTGAAGGGTATAATAATTGTGAATGTATGAGTGTGGCGATCGCTGGTATACATACATTGCCGAATCAAAAAACAAACTAAAAGAAGTCTTGTTTTCACAAAATTTATGTGCAAATAACCTGTGGAAAAGAATTGTTACCGTTTGTGTTATTGTAGGGTAAGAATACGTGTTTTATTGTTGTATAAATGAAACTATATCGATTCGCACCGAAATAAAAAACCTTTATTATATAAATTTTTAGAATTACATATTTATTTTTTATTTATTTATGAAAATAATCGCTTAATTATTACATACATTAATTAGATACCATAATTAAATGTTAAAATTTAGTAGTAATTTTTAAGCATTATTTTAAAACAAATTATATTTACATTTGGTTACTATGCTGAAAATATAGAAAAAATACATACAGATTTTGATTTACCGTTATTTTAACTCATCACATTTTGTGTTTATATTTGAAACTATATTTGAAATTATGCAAAAGATTCCGACTTTGGAAGTTTGTGCGCTCCATCTGACTTATTTTTTGAAGTTTGTAAAATTCATATAAAAGTCTTCGAAAAAATATTTTTAGAAAATAAAGCTGTAAAAAACATAAAAAAATTTGTTGTTGAGCAATGCGTAAGTTGCACCAAAAATACAATTTATTCCTTTTGGTTTGATGAGAATAACGAATGTTATAAACACAGAATGGAGATGCTTAATTTACTAGTTCTTATTTTACTACGGAAGCATTCCACATGGGAAACATACAAATACAAATTATCCAATATATAGAAAAGGTTAAAATTTTGAAACATTAAACTGATAAATAAATTTAATAAATAATAAACAAAAAAAGCATTCGTGTTATTACAACTTCATTCTATACAAACATATGTAGATACAGAAGTACATAATTGAACTGTCTAAAAAATTACATATGGTAAGTATGTACATACATAATTGAATTGTCTAAAAAATAACATTATAATTCGGTGCGAATCGATATAATTTTATTTCTACAACAATAAAACACGTTTTCTTACCCTACAATTACACAATCGGTAACATTTTTTTCCGCAGGTTATTTGCACATAAATTGTATGAAAACAAAACTTCTTTTAGTTTTTGATATTATTTAAACTGAATGTGTTTCACGAAAACAATAACAATGTACACATATGTTTATGGGAATGTACCATATACATGTGGATGTTGCTTTTTCTTCTCTTTAATTCTCGCAGTTAACATGAGAGTGAGCACGAAGATTTAGCTTTCCCTGTTACCTAGCCCCCGTGATTTTAGCTATTTAGCTGATCAAAACCCCAAAAAAAATTTTTTTTTGAGTTTTGAAAAAAAGTTGGTTATTCTAATTAAGAACCTTCCAGATAACTGAAAAATATAAAGAGTATTAAAAAATGTTAACCGTTAGTAAGTAACGCACCTTGAACAGCACTGTAGTTGAAGACAAATATTATGCGAAATATTTTTTTGGCGAGAAGTTCAATTTTGAAAGTTTTTAACTTTTTTGTTTTAAGCAGGATTTTTACGAATCTTTTTTTATTTTAAAGGCTGATGTGTCATCTATCACATAAAGTAATAATTTGAAAAAACCTATCAAAGAAACAATCGTGAGGAATTTTCGGTCTTCAACTTTTTTTATAATTTTTATTTTTTTTTTTTGTCTCTATATTAATTTTTATTGGACATTTATGGGACATATTCCCGTTATCTAAATGGCACTTTTGTAATTGCTGATAGGTAGTCTTCCAAAATCAGTAATAAAATTTTGCCCCAATTTGCACCTTTTCAATTCGCAAAGCAGTTACTAATCTGTGTCAACGTATTTCTCACCAACCAATTTTTGATGTTTGGTTTCTTACATCAAAGGAGAGGAAAAGTTTGAGTGTTATTGAGTTTATTTCTGGAAATATTAGTACATCAAACAAAATTATTGATATTGATTCAATAAAATCATTTTCAAACAAAATAATTAATAAAATCAATTAAAAATGGATGTTAGCGAATAGAATGAAAGCTTGGTTTTTTCACTCAAATAGAAATTGGTTGAAAAATGAGATTGACTTGTCAATGTTTGTTATTGGAAAAAATGTTCCTAGTAAAAATTTCAAAGATTGTTCAGTTGTATCAAAAAGAAGAAAAGCTAAATATCTTCTACAAACGACTAATCCGTATCAGGTACTAATGGCAGTAGAAATGCAAATGCATTCAGCAGGAAAACGTTCATCTGCTGCAATAGTTGGTGAACTCATAACTACTTCCCCAAAAAGAGGTAAATTTATACAAAAAAGTAGAATAAACTCAAATAAATCCTTGAGCCTCTCCGCCGATCAAGCTTTAGCTATGGTAATAGATATGGGTTTATCTACACATGACTATTAATTGTTAAGAGAGCACATACCCACATTAATTCAAAATTATCATCAGATCCATTAATTTGCACCAAAAACTAAAAGATAAAAAAAAACACTTGAAGTTGTGTTACTGTTAAAAAGCCAGAATATATCTTTTGATGATGCTGATGAATAATTTTAATTAATTCAAATTTGTGAACAAATCGTAGATTGAAAAATACATACATACATACATACATTCATACATACACACATTCATACATACATACATACACCCACACACATATTCTTAATAAAATTTGATTGAATTATATGAAAAGTAGGCGTGGCAGTTGTCCGATCACACCCATTTTTTCAGAATGTAAAATTTCATCAATATAGCTTTCTTAATTACAAAAATATAGACTAGATTTTTTTCCAGAAATAGGTTTAAAATTTTAATTATTTTAAGAATGTTAGAATAAAATATAAATTTTTGGAGAAAAACGTTTAATTCTTTCAGAGAGATTTATTGATTTAAAAAATTCATTTCGTGAGAACATTTGTATGGGGGCTATTTAAGTAATTTTTACCAATTTTATTTACCAAAATGTGCCATTTCAAAAAGATGTTTTGACATGAACTTGGATTGGATACTTTTTTTATTTTTGTATAAACAGAAAGTTATAGAAATATCTGGAACAATGTTTTCGATTAAATTACGAAAACCTTGTGTTAATGATTTTATTTGAACTTTTTGTTTTAACTGAATATTAGTGTTTTACTTGTTGGCAGCCGATTCAAAAAGGTGAAAAGGTAACAGTACATCGGATTGTTTTTATAACGGATTTTTAAAGGTAATTGTATTTTTAGTTATTTCGGTAACGGTATTTAGCGTTATCGGTATTTCGAGTTATTTCGGTAATGGTATTTTGTGGGAAATTTCGAAGTATCGGTTCGTTCCAAACCATACAATATAATCTGCAGTCAAGTATTATAATGACTAGCTGGGGTAGCCTTAACTTTATTACAAGTTTTATTTCAAATTTATTAAAAATAATAATATTTCTTAAACCCAAAAATAACGTTAACGGTATTTCGAGCTATCTTGAAAACAGTTTTGTAGCATTATATATTTTAGTGGTAACCGTATTTTCAATTATTTCAGTAACTGTATTTTGGAGGTAACGGTAGTCAAGTTGAATGTTTTTTTAGCGGTTACGGAAACCAAACATAGTTTTATTGTTAGCGGGTCTGAGAATTAATTAAGAAAAACTTTTGCTATCAAATTCAAAAAGTATCAAGTTAATTTTTTATCAATCCGTATTTAAATTCAATCTTGAAATTTAACTAGGAATATTTCGAAAATATTTCGAGAAACACGTTAAAATTTTAATTTTTACTTATGTCGATGTTCCAAAATGGTGATGGGTCGTTCTAAATTTGTAACATCCCAATTGGGTCGTGAACTAAGTGCTTGCGAGAGAGACCAGCTGATTTAGATTATTAATTGAGATATAAAAAGAAAATCCCTCTTTTTTTACAAATCTTTTCAAAGTCCCGCTTTTTACATACAATTTTGTTCAGAATCCCGCTTTTTAGTCGTTCGGGTCCCGCTTTTTGACAAAAACCCTCTGGTCACGTTAATAATACCCCAACCACCTATGGTGGTGTAGGGTATAAATTTAGCGATATTTTAAGTGTGCGTGGATATAATAGCGATTTAATAATTATTAAATCTTCTTATAAAATTTGCAACGTTCAGTTTTTGTTCATATTCATCCATTTATTGCAAAATTCATCTTTTTATTTTAAATAAGTTATAAAGTCATTTTGCATTAAATGCAAAATCGTAATTTTTTCAAACGCCTTATTGATATTGATATTGGGTATTAAAGCAGCTAAAGATTGGCATAAGTATATCATCGCAAATTTTAATTAGCGCCTTGGTTGTGCCTCGACGATTAATGTTAAATTAAAAACATCGCGTTCTTAGCTCACGAAAACTGTTTTTGAATATTTTCAGTGAAATCAAAATCCGCTATAACAAAATATGCAAATTTTCTAATTTTTATAAAATAACTATGCACTTTTAGCAAATTAATACTTTAAAATGCCACAATGATCTTAAAATGTAATTTGGAAACATTCTTTGATAACACGATACTCTAGCTTGGCTCTTTTTAAATTTTGCAATACCCGAAACGGCTAAAATCCATAGTAAAAAAACTGCAAAATTTTAACATTTTATAAAATTTGGTTTCACACTTTAGCACAATATAATTTGACACTGGTTAATGGCACGCTAATTAACCCATTTTCGACCACTACCCGATTCTGTTGAGATAACTTTACGAAATTTGGCACAAGGTTTGTTTTTGTGATTGTGATAACAAATTAAAAAGATTTGAGCACCTAGATATTTTTCCTTCCGAAATATAGGACCTGGAAAATTTCAGAAATCGTACCATTTTTGGACCCGACAAATTTTTCTGAACAACACTTTGAAAATTTTTTAGCTTAAATTTAAATAGCTTTAAATTTCCCAGTTGGAAATTGTGTCTTGAAGACAATTTCATAAGTGACTTATATTGTAAAAGTCATTAGGTGATGATATTTATATGGGATGACTACATGACGTGTCAACACTTTTTCTTCAGATTACTTTATATAAAAAAAGGTGTATGTCTGAATGACTTTGATAGCTTGAAAACATTCAATTAGACTGAAAAAATATTAAAAACCACAGCGAAATAAATATGATTTTATTTATTTCTTTTAAAAAGCAGAAAATAGAGCAGATCTAAACACATAAACCTAAATTGAATAGCCAGATATTCAAATAAATTCTAAGAAAAAAATGATTTCATTAAGATTCATATTTTTTTAACTTTTAAAAAGTTAATACATTTGTTAAACTTTTTAAATAGTTAACCGTATAAAGAGGAAGAAAATATATATCGTCCATTCCATGAAAGAACGCCCAAAAATATACCAAGTGTCCTCCGATTTTTATAAAATTTTATACGTATAAGGTCTATAGGTGTATATAAATATTTCCGTTTTCAGATTCGCTAAATTCAGAAAATTCGCGATTTTATTTCGCTTTTTCAGTTTTGAAAAAATATAAAAAATCTCAGAAGTATACAACTTTAAATACAAATATTTCTGGGAAGGCTTTGCAGAAATTTGTGATTTAAACGGCATTTGAATTGTAATTATGTTAGCTTAAACATGGATATTTTATAAATAAAAAACATTTTTTAATAATGCATTTTAATGCATTTGCATTTTTTAAATGCATTTTTCTTTAAATATGCTATTCAAATTTGTTAATTTTTTAACATAAATGAAAAGTTTGGAATCTTTACATTAAAATAAAAGTCTCAAATTTTTGGGACGGACACATGTACTGTGCATAATTTCCCCTCTTCTTCAACTAGTTTAAATTTTTTCATATAAAAATTATATTTTTCTGGTATTATGAGTATTTTAAATTACAGAAATCCATAAATAACTTCAAGAGATATGAATATTTAAAATTGCATACTTTTTATATTTTGTTAACTTTTATAAAAATTTTAAAGAAAATTTCAAAAACAAGAAAAAATTTTAATTTTATATGAAAAATTTGAAGCATGTTTTTATAAAAATTGGATAATGCATACAAGATTTTCGCGTCCCAAAAATTTGACACTTTTATTTTAATGTAAAGATTCCAAACTTTTCGTTTATGTTAAAAAATTAACAAATTTTAATAGCATATTTAAAGAAAAATGCATTTGAAAAATGCAATTGCATTAAAATGCATTTTTAAAAAATCTTTTTTATTTTTAAAATGTTCGTCGTGAAGCCGCACTATGCGAAATTTTAAGGCCGTTTAAATCATTAAAATTCACATAGTCTTTCCAGAGATATTGCTATTCAAAGTTACATACTTTTTAAATTTTTTTGGTTTTTGAGAAAATTAAAAAGCGAAATTAAATCGCGAGTTTTTGCAATTTCACAAAACTGAAAACTGAAATTGATAAAAGGCTTAATGGAGTTAATGTATACAAATTTTTATCAAAATTGAAAGCCATCGGGTAAAAAATATACTTTTTCGGGCGTTCTTTCCTGGAATATATATATATATATATATATATATATTAAAGTGCCTCACGAAAAAAAGTTGCAAATGTACCCCTCTAGAAATGAAGATTAGTATGTTCTTATATGATTTCCAAAATATTACATCTCAATCTTTAAATTTACGTGAGCTGAACCATTTTCAAAACATTATCAAAATTTTAGTTATATGAAAATTAACTTCAAATTATAATAGAGTAATACTACGACCTTAAATATTAATTTAAATAATTACTTTATTTCTTTTCAGTCACGAAATATTAAGATTTTACAAAAATTTTTTATCACATTTTCATTTTAAAAAAATATGTAATATATTTATATATTTCGGGCATTTTTCAAAATATATTAGTTTTTAATGTGCCATAGGAATGGTCTAGCTATTGATGATAATACATAATTAACCCATTAAAAGCTAGAGGGTCAATTTTATGCATTTAGTTCCCAAAGAATTAAATTAGCAATTTTTGCAAATAAGTCGCGTGGAAGTACTCATTGCACAAATATTAATAAATTTATGAAAAACATAATAAGTTCATTTAAAATCGTGTTAATAATCGAGTAAAAAGGAGTTTTTGAAATTTAGCCGCTAATTTGCACGAATTTACAGCTTTTTTGATCAATTTACGTTTTCAGGAACTATTTATATCCTTAATTAACCATTTATTTGCCATTAAAATTAACAAACAATTATGGGCCGGAAATCCCAGTATTTGTGCAACTAAAGGGTTAAGTGAATGTACGCATCAATAGTATTTAATGAGAGCTTTCCGATGATGCGCTAAAATATAGTTTACTATGAAAAATGTCCAAAATATTCAAACTTTAATAAAATACTGTTTCGAAAAAAATCATTGAAAATTTTACTGAAATGTTAATTTCGCGAGAATGAAAACAAATTTTAAATTATTTTTTGTTCAATATGTAGTAGACATCGTTTTTCTACCGTATTTTGTAATTTTTTTGACAAAAAGTTAAAAACTATATATACTGTCGATTGAAAACCAAATTTTTGGAGGTATTTTAAAAATGGTCCAGCTCACATAAATTAAATAATTGAACCGAAATATTTTGGGAATTAGCTTAAAATATATCAAACTTCAATTTTAGAGGGGTATATTTGCAACTTTGTTTGTCCCCATACAAGTCAAGGCACTGTAATATATATATATATATATATATTTTTTTTTTTTTCTTGCCTCTTTATATATGTATATATATATATATATATATATATATATATATATATATATATATATATATATATATATATATATATAGACTTTTGCTTCCTAGTGTATATATATATATATATATACACTAGGAAGCAGAAGTCTAAATTTTTCGAGTGTTTTCAGTTTTAGATTATTACATTTGTTACGTTTTACATTGCTGTTGTTTACTTAATTGTTGTTACAAATTTTTCAATATAATTAAAGATGTTTTCGTAATAAATCAAGAAAGATATTATTTTATTCTTACTCAAAGTATGATTTAATTTTTTTAAGGATGCTGAATAAAAGATTCAGAAATATCAATAGAAAACCATTTGCTTGTTTAAGGAGAAATTAGCATTAACCGAACTATTAGGGTCCTTTTCACTTAAATCACGTTTTGGAGAAATTAACGACGTGGATTAATGAAAAAATTTAAATGCGGTCATGTTATACGTGAAAAATCGCGACAAAAAGGTATTAAATTTACAAAAATATTAAATTCAAATAAAGTACGAGTATTCCAGATAAAATTAATAAAAAATAGCGTTTGCATTCTTGATTCTAGTTGTACCTATAAAACATTTTTATATATTATAAATGAATAGAAAACAACCAGATTTTCTTATAATGGGACTGTTTCAATAATAGCTTGATACGATTTTCTTACTATGTTGTGATATGGCGTTATTCAGAGGATTTTTTCGCTTTTATGCAGTGAACATATTTTTTGTTTTATTTTTTAATAAAGCATAAGTCTATATTAGTGGTATTATAGCAAAAAACCTTTTATATAATGATATCTTTTTTACAATTTCAACAAAAATACACTTCAATTTGAATAGATCTTCATAATTTAGTAAATTTTATAGCGATTTATTCCGATTTTTTACGTATAACATGACCTGAATTTTTATTTTTTCATAAATCTTTGTGCTAAATGCTTTCAAAACGTGATTTAAGTAAAAGAAACTATATTATTTTGATATTATTTGATATTATTTTTCAACAGATGAATGGTTTTATATAATTATTTCCAGAACTTTCATTCAGCATCCTTACACAAATTAGGATAAGGATAAATTAATTGCTTCTTTGATTTATTACGAAAAACATCTTGAAATATTTTGCAAAACTTTTAATAATAATTAAGTAACCAATAGAAATTTAAAACCCAACAAATTCAATCATGTCAAATTAAAAAATGCGCGAAAACGTACGTTTTTTAATAGTGTACGCAGACGTTTGCTTTATATTTATAGAACCTTAATTTAAATATTCTTAAAAAACCGCGATCTATTCATATTTCTTAACTTAATATTTTGCTATAATATTGTCAAGGATTTAAGCTATTATATAGAACTGTAAAAAATCAAAATCTTAAAACTATAATGGAGAAATTACGAAAAAATATATTGTTTAATTGTTCGTATGCAGATTTATGCTTCCTAGTGTATATATACAGTGCTGTGCAAAATAATAGACTTATTTTTATTTGGTAAATATTTTCCATTATGAATGATATTTAAATTTATTTTTTATTTATTTAAGAACTGTACTAAAAGATACACCAACAACAAATGTTTTTGTTTTTTTATGACTTTATTTAAATAAAAAAAATAATAATTTTCCTATGATTCAAAATAATAGACTTATTCAATATTTCTTAAACAAATATATATTTTTTTCATTAAAGACTAAAACAAATTAAATTTTCTACTAATATTGAATATTATAATAATACGCCAAGTTAATTCAATAACCTAAATGACCGCCATTGTTGTTTAAAACGCACTGAACTCTTCTGGGCATTGATTCTATCAATTTTTGGCATTTTTCTATAGAAATTGCCTCCCATTTCTTTTTAACATCTTTCCAAAGTTGATTTTTATTCCGAAATGTTTTCCCATCTAGACCTCTCTTCAGTTCAACCCAAAGGTTCTCAATAGGATTTAGATCCGGTGACTGTGAAGGCCATTCTAAACCAGATACATTGTTAGCACTCAGCCAAGATTTAACAAATTTTGAGGAGTGCTTAGGATCATTGTCCTGTTGTAAAGTCCATTCTGGTAGCATATTGTTCTCCACATAGGGTAGCATAATATCCTTCAAAATATCACGGTACATTTCTTGGTTCATTATTTTTGTGATCTAATAAAGAGGGCCAACACCATGCCATCAAAATTCACCCCACACCATTATACTTCCTCCGCCATGTTTTACAATCTTTTTTGTATAACGATCATCTAGTTCCTTTCCATTTGGTCATCTAACATTTCTGCGACTATCTGACCCGAACAAGTTAATTTTTGTCTCGTCGTTCCATAAAATATTCTTAAAATTATCAACTTCACTATTTTTAATTTTTATAACAAATTTTTTTCGAGCTGCTTAGTTTTTTGAGCTTAAAAATGGTAACTTCCCGCAGGGCTGTCAGATGTGGCGATTTTTCGCCAAACGTGGCGATTTTTAATTGCTCTTGGCGACTGAATTTTACGTTTTGCGACATGGCGAATTTTTTGGCGATTTTTAACAAGGTGGCGATTTATTTGGCAAATTTTTAAAACTTTATTAAATAGATATTCGTATAGTAAAACTATTACGTTTTCTTACTAGCCAAAATACTATTTTTAGTATTTTTCTATCCAAAACGGCGGTTCTCAAATGGGGGTCCGTACAAAGATTGTTAGGTGGTCGCTAAGACCTTTAACTTGAACATAAAATTAAAAGTATGTATTTCTTTAAACAGATAACACACATATGTATATTAATTTATCCATACTTATAAAATAAAGTTACAAAGTTGCAAAAAATATAGAGTAAAATTTCCAAAACTATTGTTTGTGCATGATTTTTATTATCATTCTGGTAATTTTTGCAAATTGTAAAAAACTTTAATGATATTTCGTCCTTGGAATAAGACATTTATTAGCAATTTTAAAATCCATTTTTAAATACAAATGTTTTACCTTAAATTTATAATTAATTAAAATCAAATGAAATTTGGTATCAAATTGAGAATATGCCAGTAATTTTTATCTTTAAGTATTAATTTATTTTTGGATAAAGAATTATTTAGGAATAACATTTGATACGATATTGAGAAAGTATCACTTTTTGTTCAAATGAATATTCATTTTTAATAAGACTTGGAATTCAACATATGTATTTTCAGAAATACATTTAAATTATCAAAGTTAAAGGCACGAAGCAAAAGTTTGTAAAAACCACTGATCTAATTCTGAATTCGTAGGATAGAGAAGAGAATACTAAACATTTACATTCACTTTACCTCTCTCGTCTACGAACTCAAAATTGCAGCAAGAAAAATTGCTGTTTATGAACACCGACTAACAAAATAAATATCCTTAATTTATAAATATCTTCAATAAATATTTGACAATTTGTTTTTCATCATCTTTCAAATATGAATATTAATATTTTATGGGCCATAGTGAAAGGAAAACGTCAATGAATAAATTAATTCTTCGAAACAAGACAAATGTTCATTATATAATTTTAGAATTATTCTGTTAAAAAAAATATAGTAAATTTCAAAAAAATTTTTAAATTGTTGACATAAAATTGAGTTATGTATAGGGTTGACAGATTCGAATTGTGATCTAACTTGACGTTCCTGAAAAACGAACTTGATTTCTAAAACACAAACTTGACAATCGACATTCGCCAAAAATATTTTATTTTGTGTATGAATTCTATATAGAAGTGCGTATATAAAAATTTCCGAGCAATAGGGATAGAGTTTTTAAATATTTTCGAAAATAAGAGTTTGCATTGCATATCCGTTATGTCATTGAAAAATTTTAAGAATTTTTGCAATTGGTAACTCAATACAAATATAATGAAATATTTGTCTATTAATATTGCTTTTGAACATTTATTCACGGCATTAAACAATTGCTATAAGCGAATGTGTTTTAGAAGTTTCTAAATAAGCCTAGAGGAAACCATGATCGATATATAACATGGTAATCAGTTTGTTCTGAAGATTTTTTGTTTGTTTTTTAATTTAAAACGATTCGTATATCTCATATAGACATGATTTCACAATTTTTTAAAATTCAATCATTATGCTGTGTAATTCAGGGTGTTATAAATCAGATGGGATTGTCATCAAGTTCATTCAAGGCCGTCTGGCAATCCTAGTTATGTATGTCAGAAAAGTGTATTGAAATTAATATCTTTTATTCAATTATTATTAGCTACTGAAATTATCATTGACTTTTTTGAAGCTGAATTTACATTTTAAAATTATATAATATTTGAAGCACTAAATATTTTAGTTGTTGTTAATTTTTCATTAAAAAAATATATATAAAATTTAATTTTGGCGATTTTTGGCGATTTCTAATTAACAATTTGGCGACAGAGGCTCAAAAAAATCTGACAACCCTGACTTCCTGGCGATTCTACTTGGCAAACCTTTCTTTAAAAGTTTTCGTCAGACTGTTGAAGCACTAATTATGTTACCTATTTCTTCAAAAACGGCTTTTGAAGATAGAAATGGGTGCTTCTTCACTAGAAGAGCTATCTGTGAATCCGTGGTAGCGGTTATTTTGCAAGGTCTACCACGTGTTTCTTTTGATGGATTCCACTTGATCGCGTTTCTTACAAAATGATGAGACCTTCCAAGCAATTCCGCAATAAAATCAAGTGTTTTTCCTTGGTCACGTAATTATTTCACTATTCGCCTTTCTTAAGGAGTGCTATGTACATTACGACCCATCATTTCGTAAAAATAATATTATTTTATAATATTTTTTCAACAATAATATTTCTTTTACCTTACATTTAATTATTTTCAGAAAATTTATCCAAATTATAAGAAATAAATTAAAACAAAAAATATTATTTTGCACAAATTATATTTTAACTTTTCTTGAAATGTTTACGAAAGCGCATAAGGAAAGAAAGAAACTACTTAAAAATACCCATTATTTTTAGTATTGACAATATCAAAAATAACGGTACCAAACATTCCTAAGAGAATGTTTTTTTTAATAGTGTTAAATCGAAGAGAAAATATTTAATATACAATAGCCTATTATATTGCACAGCACTGTATATATTTTGATCTTCTGTATTCAAAACTAAAAAATAAAAAATATTTCAGGAACAATTTATTAATCAAAAATTCTATGACAAATTAGTAAAAAAAACATAAACTATCAAACGTTAGTTATAAATATAAAATAATAAAATTAATCAAACATAATAAAATTTCACGTAAGTCTTGTCGAAAAATATTTATACGAAAAATAAATAAAACATCCATTTAATTAATTTTACTCTTCTAGAAATTCCGATCGAGTTATCTCATTTGAAAGGGCAATTTCAGTGCTTGCAGGCACACGTTAATACTGCTTTGAGTCAGAATGCAGCCATTGCTACCATCAACAATGAAGTTAAAGAGGAAATTAAAGTATTGCAGACGGACATAAATAAAAGGCATTTTTTCTACAAGTGTTTATAGCCTACATTAGAAGAATTGGACACTTGTGCTAAAATCCGCGATTACAATAATCAAAAGAAAGAAAAAAAAACTTGTGGAACACATGGAACCATTTCAGGACTTGAATTTTTGTTTACCACCAACTATTCTTAATATAACTGCATCAAAATTAAAAAAAAAAAAATTAAAAAAATATTTCATTTCAAGTTTCATAAAGGTAAACGTAAAATGAGAATTGCCCATATACGTATAACAAGCTTGATTCTTCTAAATTCCAAAAAAAACAAGAAAAGAAAAAATACAGGAACATACTAAAAAACAATTTTTTAAGCATAACTTAAAATTTTTAAGGGTTTGGACATTTCTTAAACTTATTTATGATGATATTTATGTTATTTCCTCTTCGCGGTAGCAGAGCGTATTTAAAAATTAATTTCTGAATATGAAAATTGTTCCACAGGTAGGCAGACAAAAAGTCCTATGTTTGTTAACAAATTTTCGGGAAAGCAAAAAATAATTTATTTTTTTCTTGAAAGTCATATAAAATAACACGTTATTCCTTTTGATAACAGGAACTAATAGAAACAGATTAAAAAAAAAAAAACTGGGAAAAAAGTAATGTTATTTATTAAAAAATATTTAACATTTATATTTTTTTCTCGTAGTTATTTTAATTCTTTGGATAGATTAGGAATTATAAAATAAAAAATATTTTTCAAGAAGCCGAAATTTTTAAGTAATATTAAAACCAAGCACCCGAAAACGTTATATTTTTATTTTTCAATCAAAATAAATATCTTTAATGTTCAAAATATTTTTTCATTTGTTGAAAAAAAATATGTGAGGGATTTTTATTTTTAAAATAAATATCCATCAATGATGAAAAAAATAAATATTTTTTACGATAAATATCTTTAACGATAAATATCAGTTCGAAAAAAATTTCAAATGATTGTTTTTTTTTTATTCATACCTTTGCTTTGTTTTCAAAATATTTTTTTATTCAAATGAAATTGTTGTTGTTTAGAATTTTTTCCATCCGATGAAAAAAGCAAGCACCCGAAAACGTTTTATTTTTATTTTTCAATCAAAATAAATATCTTTAATGTTCAAAATATTTTTTCATTTGTTGAAAAAAATATGTGAGGGATTTTTATTTTTAAAATAAATATCCATCAATGATGAAAAAAATAAATATCTTTAACGATAAATATCTTTAACGATAAATATCAGTTCGAAAAAAATTTAAAATGATTGTTTTTTTTATTCATACTTTTGTTTTGTTTTCAAAATATTTTTTTATTCAAATGAAATTGTTGTTGTTTAGAATTTTTTCCATCCGATGAAAAAAGTTCAAAATAATTTTCAACTTTTGAAATAAATATCACAAAAGATATTTATATTTTTATTTTCATCATGATGAAAAAAAATAAAATATTGATGAAAATAATAAAAATCATGATGGATTTTTATTATTTTTTGAACATTAAAGATTGTTTTTCGATTGAAATAAAAATAAAAAGATTGTTTTTTTAGTATTAAAATCCGGTCTCTGGAAAAAAGTTGAAAATAATTTTCAACTTTTGAAATAAATATCACAAAAGATATTTATATTTTTATTTCCATCATGATGAAAAAAATTAAAATATTGATGAAAATAAAAAAAATCATGATGGATTTTTATTATTTTTTGAACATTAAAGATTGTTTTTCGATTGAAATAAATATAAAAAGATTATTTTTTTAGTATTAAAATCCGGTCTCTGATTAAAACTAGAACTTAGACAAAATATTTTTTATTGAAATATACATTTTTAATCGTTCGTAGAAACAAATGAAATTAAAAAACTTGTCCCTATTGGAAAAATTGAAAAACGTTTTGTAAATGAATAAATATATTATGTAATTATTTAAAACTTTTATAAAAGTCACTTCAAAACTTTTTAAATCCCATTTATTTACTTCCAAATTTTCGAAGGAAGAATAAGATTAAAATTTTTTTTCTAAACATAGTTTAGCCTTTCATAGACTATATTGAAGATAAAATCATTCTGCCTTATTTTATTTTGGATAAAGTAATTTTTCCGAAAATAGTTTTTTCCCCTTTCCTATTGTAAATTTTTAAAAGTTTTTTTTTTTTTTTTTTCTTAGTTTGTTGCTTTTTGTTTGTTCAAAACACTATCAATGTACCAGGAAAAAAAAGTCCGAAAAAAAATGTTAGTCGAATTTTAAAATGTTTGTATTTTTGCTTATACATATATGTATGTAGAAACGGAAAAGGCCTGCAATATCTTCTAACACATATGTATGTACATATATACATACATATGTCTATATAGGGATTAAATCATTATTTTGACAGCACTGAATGTATTATATATACATACATTCTTTTATTTGTGTTTGCATGAGAACAAGTACTACGAGTACAATATAAAGTTGTTATTATTTTTTTTTTTTATTAAACAATTTACAGTCTAGTGCTTAAGTTAGAAATGTTAAGTATGCATAAAACAAAAGATGAGATTGTGGTTGGTTGTTAGTAAAATGCTGCATAAACGACATCTGTGTGATGATTTTTTTTTTTTTCGACTCCCCCTTTTTCTGCTCAGTGTCTTTTGTGAATGCAGCAGCAATTTGTCGTTTTTATTTCTTTGGGTTTGCTTACTCGTTTATTATTATTTTTTCTCTATATTCATTTTTTTATTATTATTTTTTTTTATTCCACAGATTTTAACTTAAATTATATGCTTTAGCTTTGACAAACATTATGTTTTATTTAAATTATACAAAAGTTCTATGCAGGTATAAAAAATAAAATTGTATTTGTATGAGTGTGTATTATTGAAATTGTATTCTTTAACCGGAAGTTGTTCAAGTGTTTAAAATTTTATTACTTCCGTTTTTATGAACATTGTATGCATATATTCATGATAAAAGTAATATATACCTATAAAATAAGATATACACAATGTACACACATATAAATTATAAAATGTATGTATATGACAAATTACATGTTCTACACAGAGAAAAGAGATTCGTAGTGGCAATCAAATTCTTTGCCAAACGAATCTGGTCGGTTACACCAACTATCTCGTGAATCGGTTGCAGTCGCCGAATATTTCATTTACCAGTATCATCTTATAGGTAAAACGAAAAACTATTTTTGTTATGATCATAGTTGCCAGAGAGATTTGGTGAAAAATCGTCATATTTGGAGAAAAAAATTTAAAAATTAAGTTTTTATATGTTAATAAACATTTTGTATGCTTTTTTCTGGTGAAAAATTTAAGTTTTTTAAATTGAAAAGAAATTAAAATAATTACATTAATTTTATATTGGTGGCATATTATGAAAATCATAGTACCTATTAAGTCTGATACTTATGCATATTGACTTAAATGCACATATTGCAATAAAAACAATCCGAAAGTTTTTATTGCATCTTTATTAAAGTTTTAGAATCTTGTTACATATTTTGCCGTTTTCCAATTTTTTAATCTTACATTTTTTTAGCAATTATGCAACACTTCCATTATAAATTATTTTTTTTTTTTTTATTTTGTAGTCATTACTTCATTAAATAACACTGGCTAACAATTTTTTTTTTTTTTTTTTTCGTTTTCCTTCATAAAAAAAAAAAATATGGAATTCCGCATGCTAAACTCGAATCTGCTTTAAGTTTTCTCGTGTCTAATATTTCGCCCTAAATAAGCCGATTACTCGTGCATATTTCACTATAACTCGAGAACGGTATGCACGATTTATATAATACACCAAAATATGTGGAATAAAACTGGCTTTAAGTCGTTCTACTAACAAATTTCCGCTCAATAGTTTTGGAGATATTTTGAAATAAGTGTTTATGGTAAATTCAAGTTTTCTTTTTGGATTCACAGTTAAGTTAGGATACCCATGCATATCTACAGTTAAGTGAAAATACATTAGTGGGCAAACAAATTTTTTTCTTAAATAAAAAAATAGGTGGATTAGATGGAACTTAACGTGCTTAATAAGAATCAGCTTTTTACTTTTTTTCTATCATGTATCGATTTTCTATTATGGGCGTGACTATGACCCCGCCTTTAGGCAGTCACACCTGTATAACTCGAGAACGGTTTGTCCAATTAAGATAAATTAAACTCCAATATATAGTGATCTAAATTGTCTTTGAGCTGAGTTTACATATTTTTTTTTGTCCAGTTAATATTTCCGTAGTTATTCGGTTACTAGTAGCGAAAAATATATATTTTTTCTTTTTTGAAAAATTGTGAAAATGTTGATCGATAACTATGAAATTCTTGAGCGAATAAATAATATTGTTGACATATCTTGAAGACAATTTTCGTATGCGTCTTTTGGTGTATCATTTATCAAAATCGTGTAAACGGTTCTAAATTGTACAAACCATTTTCGAATTTTATAGTGTGACCGTTGAATAAGGTGATGATATTAGTCATGCTCCTAAAATCAGTACGTTATAGAAAAAAATTGAATGCAGATTCTTGTTTAACTCGTCAAAATCCACCTAGTCCACCTATTTTTGTTTCAAGAAAAAATAATTTTTTTAATTTTTTTGCCCACCACTATATTTTTATGCAATTGTATGTTGCATGGGTATTTTTTCTTAACTGTGAATAAAATCACGATTTGTGCACCAATTTTGAAGATACGTACCTTATTTTGTTCAGAGCTTTAAAATAAAGATGATAAACCGTAACATTTTTGATGTTTTCATTTATTAAAAGAAATTTAGTAACAAAAAA
The DNA here is from genome assembly GCA_951394005.1 of Protophormia terraenovae. NCBI lineage: Eukaryota > Metazoa > Arthropoda > Insecta > Diptera > Calliphoridae > Protophormia > Protophormia terraenovae. The sequence continues at coordinate 69,753,155 of OX596077.1, forward strand.
ATCTAAAATTTTGCATGAAAATAATTTTTTTTGTTGGCACTTATTTCAAAATAACTTCGAAACTATTGAGCACATAACAAAAATAAGTTTAGATGATTTGAAGATATTTTTGGTGTATCACTTATGTCAATCGTACACACCATTCTTGAGTTATGAGGAAATATACTAAAGTAATGGCCTTACTATGGGCGAAATATTAGACACCAGTTTTTTCCAGACTTGATGGAAAAAAACTGAAAACAGATTCGTGTTTAGCACATCAAAATACATCTAGTCCAACTATTCGTCTATGGGGGAGGATTTTTTTGTTGTTGTACAGAGTAATCAATTATTTAAATAAATTCTTTCCAAAACAGTAGTGAAATTCGCGCAATTCAATGTTTGTCACTATTGTTTATACGCGTTATACCAAGTTCTCGTTGAATAAAAACCCGTATTTCCAAAAGTGGTCAATAACAGAATCGCGTTATAAAAAAATTGCGAAAATAAAGTATCGCATAAATCGAGGGCTACCTGTATGTAATTTTGTATGACTTTCAAACAAAAATAAGTTATTTATCTTGTCTTGTTATAAAAAAACACATAGGCTTCTTTGTAAGCCCATCTACGTTATACGAAATTTAATATTGAATGAATTCATCAAAAATGTCTTTGGATTCTTAGTTCGGTTATTTAAGTATTTTGACCATTTTTTGGCTTTATTCGCCATTTCGTAAAAATAGCATACATAATCGATTCGAATATAATATTATGTTTAAGAAGATTTTGATTTTTAATTGTTAATATTTTCAAATCGTCACACCGTAAACAGGAACTTTTTAGACCCAAAAATCGCCAAAATGACGATAAATAGTCAAATCTGGCAACAGTGGTCACCAGCTATGTGGAAACTTTTTTAATAAAAACTAGCGATCAATGAGCATATTATTATTAATTTTATTAATTTCCATTCTTCAAAGACACTTAAAAGTTGATTGAGCGTGATTCGGCTTTGAATTTGGTAGGGAATTTGTAATTAGGCCTGAAAAAAGGGAATTAATTTTAAGTAGTCGTTTAATAATGCTATGAAACATAATTTTCTTACCGGAACAATTCATTATACGAGATATGGAAAGGAGCTAATACCACAATAATTTAAAGAAATGGTTTTGGTGTCGATACTATCATAAGCCGATTGAGAAACGGTAAAAGATGGTACTGAATTTAAAAAAGTTGTAATGGATACAATTAAATGTCGCGTAAAGGTCCACTAATCTTGAAGCGAATAAATGAAGAAAAGAACTTCCTTAGTTTGGTTATTGAAGAAATATTTAAAAAGGTTTATCCGCATTAACCTTGATTTAGTTCTTTGACACACACTATTAAAATCTTCACAAAATAATACATGCAAATGAATACAGGGACATGAAATTCATTAAAGTGGCTATTAATAAAACTGTTAAACTCAACCATATAATACTCATCTTTACTGCTCAGTGTTTTTTTACAAAATGTAATATATTTCCATAAATAAATTATTTATAAATATTTCCTCTGTTTTATTTTCCATTTTTATTTTTTATTTATTTTTACAAAAATTTCAAATATGATTAAAAAATTGTTTAATAATTAGAAATTAATTTCGTTCGATTTTCTTTTTGTTATTACAATCGAATACTCGAAATTATAGTAACCGAAAATATATTTTTTAAATGAATTATTATATTTTGTTCAAGGCCAAAACTTTGGAGATAAAAAGATTTCAATTTCGTATTCATACCTCGAACATTTTGATACACAATGGATATTGTGGAGATATTTTTATTAAAAGAATGACAAATTGGATAAACATGATTGGATTCAGAATGCTTATTTAAAGGATTTAGTTTTTTGGATTCAGATCACCGGCTTTTGGAAGTGTAACATTTGTGTCTTCATGGTAAATAAATTCCCGAACTATAGTATTTTTTTTGCCGGAAATTTGGATTTACAATGTGGTCAAAGATAGCTTCAGGTACTATTATTTTAAAGGATGCTCTATTACGTGCATTTATTCTATAAATTTGCACATCTTTATACAGTTCTACGTCAAGGTTTTTTTTTTTTTTTTTTTTGATATGATGTTCTACATCGTTTACTGATGTGTCATAAGCAAAGCGTGTGGCAAATATTGTTTTTCGAGGAGGAATAATCCTAAGGGGTTTAGGGGTTAAAACAGCACCAACAGGGTTTGAATTCTGAACCACAACCGGATTAAAGTTAGTTGAAGTATTCATGGATGAAGATGGAGTAACATTTATTGGAATCGGAAAAGATGTTTATAAGTTGGTAAGAGTCGTATTAAAATATTGTCCACGAACTGTATTTGCGTAGGACACAACATTCGACGGTAATAAAGGACTAACAGAACTAGTTTTTTTAGAATTCGAATTTTGAATTTCAACAGCTGGAGGATTAGTATTCGACAAATCAAATTCTTTGGAAGGAGGTATGTTTAAATCTTTTGGATAAGAAGGAGAAATCGAATTTGATTTAGAAGTTCTTTTACGTTTCGGTTTACGGTTTACAAAATTTTCCAAATTAGTGAATTTAGTGAAAAGTTCACCATATTTTGTTAACTTCTTTTGCAAGACTATGAAATCATTCTTTATGTCATCAAATTCTGATTTATATCCTTTAAAGAAGTTATAAAACTCTACGTCTATTGTTCTACAATTTGGACAAGTCCACTGAAGGTATTTGATTTTATCAATTGATTTTATCAAATAGGAAAATTTTGACACAGGGACCTATTGAAATTGGTTATGAGTGATGCATTATTTCATCTAGCCCTATAAAAATGTCCTCCTGGAATAGGACTAAAACTAAAATATACCTTTAATATAGATAATTTTTTTATCCGCTCAATAGTTTTGGAATTATTTAGAAATAAGTGATTAAACAAATTTCTGGCTGATGGTCAGAAGTTTGTTGGTTTTGTTTTCGTTCAACGAGAGTTGAAAGATAGAAACCAAAATTATCAAGAGAATAATTTTGGAATATAAAGTTGAATAAAAACTTACTTGTGTGTTTGACCGGAATGAGCAAATAAAAGGTAAGTATTTCACAAACGTTATAATTTTATTTATTTAATAAAAAGGGTTTCTGTTGTTTAAGCTGCTGCTGTTGTAGCTTTTTACCAAACTCTAATGGCGCTTAGGATAGTTGACAGAACTTAAGGCGAATATCAACTGTCAACTTCCTAAGTGCCATTCACAATAGCAAAGGCTTCAACCGTCAGAGCTGTGGGGTCACATTCATAAAAGGGGCTCCATATCGATGTCCAGGTAGTCATCGTCCTCATCCTCCTCTCGGGCCTCAACATGCCGCCCCCCTTGTACGGGTGCAACAAGGATAGCTTCACTAAGGCGGTCCATTGTAGCGACCATTTGCCGGAGCAGCTGGTGTGTTGTTGCTTGACCTGCTGCTTGCTGCTCCAATTGACGTTGCAACAAGGTTGGTCTTCTTCTAGAACGACGTTGCCGAGAGGTTAAGACTTGAACAATGCCCGAGTCGGAATCTTCAGAACGATGATTTATCCGAACTTGTTCCATACTGCTCTCACGACGCACAGGATGCTGTAGTCTGCGGAGTGCTTGTGACGAAACAACCTGTTCAGATTGAGGGCGCTGCCGGCGAGAGAGTTGAAGCCGATCTTGGACTGAACGCCTTTGGTTATGAGCACCTTCAGAAGATTCTGATGAGCGCTGATGGTGCAACAGCTCGATTCGGTTGCTTCTCTGGAATTGGTTCTACTTAACGCAATTGATTACAATGACTAAATTAAAGATTGTAAGAACTAAGGAGTGCGATCGAAAAAATCTTAACATATATAAAGTTCAATCATTTGGAAACGGTTAATCTTAGAGTTTTTATTGTTTTTTTATTTAATTGATACTATACTACAGATCACAGAAAAATATAATTTTTATACTTCTGTCCACTACTTATGAGCTCGTAGACCATTTTGGGTAACCCTTCCACCAGTGATTTTGTAGTTGTTTCAGTCACTATTTTGGAACAGTCTGCCCATCTCCTTTTAAAATTTTTGATGTTTTAGGACAACTCTTTTATCCTCTTTAATTCCCTTTTCACAAAAGACCAAAATATCTTTACTGGTCTTAACAATTTAGAGGAATGACCTCTCTTGTTATAAAAATCATGTTATTGCTTTGGTACCACTCCTGAGCTTTCTTACGTAGTGACATGATGTCAAATCGGATTAAAAATATATGAACACATTGTGCTCTCTTATCAAAGGAAAAATATTTTTTTGCAAACATTCTTTGATGTATTTTTCGGTATTTATAGAACCCACCGTAACAATTAACTTGCTTCTTTTGCGGCAACTGCATAAATCATGCAACACCATGTATTCGTCAGCTTTTCTGTCCTAAACTTATCTTCAACATTTCCTCGAGAATCAGCAACATAAAAATTTTTACCCCGAAGCTGTGAGAAATCAGCCAGTACATACATATGTTTCATCGTACTTTATACAACATGAGTATTTTTGTATGAAATTCGGCTTTAATTCTTCCAGATGTGTTTGGAGTTCTTTTCAATATGCTTTCAATTTTCTTGGCCTTTCCAATATCATGTGGACCTTTTTTCTTCCCGAATCAGGTTTCATATCAATGGTCAACTTCTCCTGATACTGTTTAATATCCATGGAAACAGTTTGACAGCGGACATTTAATTCTTTGACTAATTATTTGTAGGACCAATTAAAATTTTTTTGAAATTTCTTAATAATTTATAGCAAGTGCATCATTTTCGCCACTCATTTCGATCAAAATCGTAACAAATCGACATGGTTGTCATTAAAAAATAATAACTGACATATTTTTCAATGATAACTAGAACAAAAAAAATTTAAATATTGCTTCGAAAAAAGTTATGAGGTAAAACTTGTGTTAAGATTTTTTCGATCGCACTCCTTACATTTTAAACATAAATATATTTTTTCGTTTGTTAATAAAGAAAATCTATTGAACTAATAATATATTAATTACTGTCAAACAATTTTAATATATTTATTTATTAAATATCCGTATATATAACCATTTTCCAACTAATATTTTTTCTGTGTGTATGTGTACATTTACATACATCTATATATATGCAAGTGGATCTGTGTTTATTATGTTTGTACCTTATTGACAGCTAAACTGCTTTACCGATTTTCCCGATTTGAAAATTCTCATTAACGGATAAGTTAAATACTGTTGTAGCAAAAATCTAGGGGAATGGTAGCGCCCTATACAAAATAAATATTCTGAATGACATATCTAAAGAACTATTGTGGTGAGAGACCTGAATTTTTGTACGAAATTAATTCTTATCATGTGGCATTGAGAAACAAAAATAGGACAGATAAGGCCAGGTGTAAGGGTGTAGCCCTTATATAAAACAAATATTATATGTATTACATTATGCAACGGTATTTTGTTGGGTGGGTTAGTAATAATTCCATCTGCAAATAATAGCTCTTAATAAGTATAATAAACTCCCCAAAGGATTTTTTTCTGGTAGGAAAATTTTTGTTTTTCTTTTCTATTTTTGCATCAAAGTAGTTTTAGATAAGTAGAGAAATTTCATTAGAACTTTCAATTCATTTATCTCCCTTACAAAGGGTAATTTCTAGTCCGTTTGCAAAATATTCTACAGATATTTTTTGTTCGTCAAATTTTACTAGGGGTCCCTAAAAGTAAAAAATTCATCCGACTTATTCTTAACGAAGAGAATTATCAGTTTGTGGAATTGGTTAACAAAATTACTAATAATTTTATTAATTAAATTTTTTTGGATAAATGCTTCACCGGATGAATTTTCGTCGTAGAAAATTAATGTAGAATATGTTAATCCATTAAACTCAACCATTTTTTAAAAACGGACTAGAATTGACTCCATAAACTGAGAGATAAATGAATAGAAATTAATATTAAATATTGTCCTTTAAATGCTCTAATTGCACTGGTCGACAAAAAATCCTCCCCCAAAGACGAATAGTTGGACTTGATGGATTTGATTTTCAGGTGGAAAACAATACGAAAAAAATATTTTCCGATTAGAATGGTAAAGGGAAAAAATATTTAATTTAGTTTATATTTGGTCAAATATTTGACTAGTCTGAACATATCTTAAGAAGTTGATATTTTATTTTTAATTATATATCATTATTACTTTGATTAGAAAATATATTAGATTATTTTTTAAACTATAAATTATTCAATGCTGAAAAATTATTTGTATTTGTTAATTTATTTCATAAATTTGCGAAATAAGCGCCGCAAGCAAAAAATTTTGTTAAATATAAAAAAATCGCGCGATTTTTTTTTTTAACAAATACAAATAATTTTTCAGCATAAAGTACAATTTGTAGTTCTCAGAACAAAATAATTATTATATATACATATGTGAAGTATTTATAATATTATATTAATATTAGACTATAAAAACTAGCTTCGAAGTCTCTATATGTTTTCTAACTAGATTTATTCTTGCTTAAGTTGTTTTCAGGTAATAATTTGACTTAAAAATTCTTCTGAATCAAAAATAAGGTTGCTCGTGTTTCTGCATTTAAAATCAAAAAACTAAAATTTATTTATAACAAATGAGGGTAACAATTGCTAGTTTTTGCATTATACACCTTTGAATGCTTCATGTAAAAAAAAAAAATATATATGGTTTATTTTGAATAAATTGTTACTTATGTAATTTCCCGTATTCTGAAAATAAAAATAAAATTATTACAAAAGCAATTTACATGAAAAAATTTCAGAAATTGTTATTTGTTATGGCTTTGTCATTAATCACAAAGTTCAGAATATGGGGTTTAATATTTTAAGATGTAAAATTTTTAATTGGGGACTTATTTCTTTTTTAAATTGGGTGCTTATTTCATTATGAAATTAATTCCCAAAAATAGGGTGTTATTTCATTTTAGTTTAGGGTTTTATTTCATTTTGTTTAGGGCTTTATTTCATGGGGAATTGTTTCATATGAAATAAATTCCCAATTTTGGGAAGTTATTTCATTTTTGATTTGGGGAGTTATTTCGTAGGGAGTTATTTCATGGAGCCGTATTAGACTGCAATTCGTGGAGAATATTATGACGTAACATCACATTTTTAATATTTTCTTCTCAGAATCTGAACATATTTTAACGAAAAGTTGAGGACAATAATTAAGACATAAGACATAATTCCACTAATTAGTCCAATCGGACCGACATCTAGGTGTGAAATACCTCCCTAATTCGCTATATAATAATCCCTTTACTTTAAACTTTTTATAGCGTAGCAAAACATGTCGAACATTTATTTTGAAACCTTAAAAAATCATTATTTTCTAACCTAATTTAGTTTACGATTGTCCATTTACTATTAAAACGAGTTTCCAGTTTACCAGGACTAACGTGACCAGACATCCTTCTTTTGGCGGGATTATAACGCTTTTTAAACTTCGATCCCGCCTAAAATATTTTTCCTACTTTTTATTAAGAAATCCCGCTTTTCTAACTAAAACAATTACTTATTCGATTTCCTTATTTACGTTTTCTATAACATTGTAAATAATATTTAAGTTTCTAAAAATAATTTTTTCACTAAAAACTAAAAATTCATTTTTTCCACTGGAAAATTGATAATTAAAAGTTTTAAATATTTCATTACGCTGATCATCTTCCCTACTGATTAAATGTATTTTGTGTGTATTTCAAGTCTGATATATTTTGACCAAAAAAGTTTTGAATTTTTTTCCAGAAATAGGTCTTAGTGCTTACTTAGTGGCGAAATCGTATCTTAGTTGTAAAAATTATTTTATATTTAAAAACTTAAGTGTTCTTCTCACATCCCTTAAGTTTTTCATAATTATAAACAATTTCTGAAGTCTTCAAAAATATTTATTGAAAATAAACAAAAATAAATAAAAATACAAAACCTAACAGATTTTTTTTTTAAGTTTTCAAAATTTACCAGAAAACAATTTGAATGAATCTCTTCTGTGCGGTTTTAAATTTTGCATAACACTTTTTTTTAGTTGCGTAGCTCATAAGCTGCAGATTTCTTTAAATTATTTAAATTATTTCATATTATTAAATAATTTTTCTATTTTATTTACTTTTGACGCTACATTAGGGTGCCATAGAAAGATGTTGTGTATACAAAAATAGATTTGACATTTTTAACGATATTTGACATTATTTGAAGCAAATAATAATCTAAAGTAAAAGGTATTCAATAAGAAGTTAAAATAATTATAAGAAAAAGAATAAATAAAATAATACTATCAGGCCTGTTCTGGAATCACGGTGATTTCAAATCACGAACAATTTTGAAATCACGCAAGTGATTTTCAGCTGTTCTGGAAATCATGTGATTTTAAATCTTTAAAAGTCATTTTAATTTTAAGAAATCAGGTTCAAACAGCTAATTTTTTATGTTGTTTACAATTAAATAAAATAAAATATTTAGCCTTTTGAAATATAAAATATTAAGCCTTTTATTAAAATGCCAGGAGCAACGTTATTGGCTATAATTGCTTTAAAAAGGAATTAAAAAACGTTATTTGAGGAATCTATCAAATCCTATGGAAACAGAAGAAAAGTTGTGGGTAAACAGCTGACAGGCAAAGAAAAACTGAAATCACGAAATCTTTTCCAAAGTAAAGAAACATAATAATTAATTAATTTGATTAACAACACAGTGTTAATAATAAGAAAGTGATTTGAAATCGACACTAAAAAGTTGACCGATTTGAAACGTGATTTCATAACTTTTTGTGCACAGAACACCTTTTAGGTGATTTGAAATCACTTCGACAAAAAGTGATTTCCAGAACATACCTGTATGATATTTACTTAAAAAAAAAATCCTGGAATGTAGAAGCAACCTAAAGGAAATACATAAAAGCTTTAAGCTTTTTGTTTATTTTCTTATCAACATAATTTTTAAACTGTAAAACCGGGCCTAAAACTTTAATTATTTTAAGAATGTTAGAATAAAATATAAAGAAATTTTTTGAGGAAGAAATTTTGTTATTTTAGAGAGATTTTTAGATTTTAAAAACTCATTTCATAAGAACATTTGTGTGAGGGCTATTTAAATGATTTTGACCAATTTTATTTTCCAAAATGTGCCATTTCAAAAAGATGTTTTGACATGAACTTTGATCTCAAGGTTAACATGGATATTTTCATATTGTACCTTTAATAAATATCTCGAACCATATAAACGATGTGCCTTTGTTTCGGATTGGATACTTTTTTTATTTTTGTATAAACTGAAAGTTATAGCAATATCTGGAACAATGTTTTCGATTAAATTAACTTAAAGTTAGTGCTTACGAAAACCATGTGTTAATAATTTTATTTTAATTTTTTTTTGTTTAACATGTTGGCAGTCGATTCAAGATGGTGAAAAGGTAACATTATATCGGATTATTTTAATAACGGTTATTTCGGTTTTTAGGTATTTAGAGTTATGTCGGTAATGGTATTTTATGGTAACCTTTGTTTCAGAATTTTCGAAGTATCGGTTCAGAACCATAAAATAGGATCTATAGTATTATAATGACGAGCTGGGGTAGCCATAACTTTTTTTAGCGTTATTTTAGCGGGGACCGTATTTTCAATCATTTCGGTAACTGTATTTTAGGGGTATCGGTAGTCAAGTTGATTTTTTTTTTTAGCTGTAACGGCAACCAACCTTGGTTTTATAGTTAACGGGTCTAAGAATTATTTAAGAAAAACTTTTGCTATAAAATTCAAAAAGTATCAATTTTTTTTTTTTTATCAATCTATATTTGAATTCAACCTTGAAATTTTATTAGCAATATTTTGAAAACATTTCGAGAAACACGTTAAAGTTATAATTTTTAATATTTCAGCTTGTAGGAATATATCTAGTTATTTCGATGTTCGATAATTTTTATGGGTCGTTCTCAATTTGTAACGTCTCAATTGGGTAGTGAACTAAGTGCTTGCGAGAGAACAGCTGATTTAGATTTTTAACTGAGATATAAAAATAAAATCCCTCTTTTATTACAAAACTTTTCAAAATCCCGCTTTTTCCATAAAATTTTGTTCAGAATCCCGCTTTTTAGTCGCTCGGGTCCCGCTTTTTGACAAAAACCCTCTGGTCACGTTAACCACGACCCAAGATTAATAGATTTCAAGATATTGAAAAGCGTCATAAGCTTTCATCTAATAGATAGTTACAGATTTTGTTGTTTATGTCAAATATATTCATGTTTCTTATGTTATTTGCAAGCTGTTTAAAAACTAGCTCTACTAATAATTAATTTGATAGGTTTTAATGTAATCTCATATTCCCCGATCTTAATTATTTTCAAAAAAATTTTCAGCATCTCTACTAATGAATTAACAAAATCGATGATTTTGCCTAATAAAAAAATATTTTTTACGTCTTTTTAAACATAGTCTTCCAAGTTTAAGATAGTTTTAAGTCCTTGCGATTCTTTTGTTAAAGAAATTAATTTTATTAAGAAAATAAGAAAATTGCAAAATTTCGATATTTTATATTTTTTTTATTTCCACTACTACAGGATTTTATCAAGGTTAATACATATTAAATAACTTTTGCAGAACTCTAACAAGTTTGTATTTGCACTAGACATTCTTCACTGAATAATATATTTTCCAATTTTTTTATTTGCAAATTTAAACTACAGAATAAATCATGATTATTTATCTAAACAGAAAATGGTACAAAATTGAACACTTTTATATATTAAAGTTTTCTTTATTTTTTATGTTACACAAACAAATATATTAATATTTATTAAACATATATTTCAAATTGAACCTTGAGGATTATATTCTACTATTTATATTTTAATTCCTATGGATCGTTAAGAAAATGCGGCCAAAAAAAAAGTAAATTTCACCGAAAAGTTGTTCACTTTTGCTCTATAGTGTATTTCTGTTGAGTACATACATATGCATTTAATGTGCATTTTATCGCAATTACAATTTTTTTTCATCATGCAATTTACTAAAAATTTAAATTTCTTATTTTATATTGATTTAAATGTTGTTTCAGGTTTAGAAATATTATTATTATTATTATTATTATTATTATTATTATTATTATTATTATTATTATTATTATTATTATTATTATTATTATTATTATTAATATATCACAATTCGATCATAATAATCTTAACACATTCTAAAAATTTGTTTTATGTGCAAATGACATTGTTTATCGATGAGGTATTACGTATCCCAAAATATTCACAGTGGAATCTATAAAAAAAAAAAAAAAAATATAATCAATCTACAGCGTTAGCCGTGGGCGACTTGTCATTTTTCAATAACCTGGCCACTTTTTCATCTTTTTTTATACCCTACACTACCATAGGTAGTTGGATTTGTCTATTGACCATAACTCCCACATAAACGGCTTTTCCGAAACTCACTTTAACATGCATAAATCATCATATAAATGTTAGTATCAACGTAATATAATTCATTTTACTTAAACATTTTAATTTTTTCTAATTTTGACATTTGACCTCCGTATTTTAAGCGTCAACCTTGTCCAATTTTTTTATTACACAATAATTTTTTGAACAAGTTTAACAAATTTTTTTAAAGTTTGAAAATTAAATTTTGAAACTGTCTTGAAATATGTAAAAATTTTTTAAAAGAGCATAAAGGGAGCGCAAAAACGCAATTTTCAATAAAATAGCTTTATATTTATCAAAAAATAAAAAATTTCGTTGTATTTTACACAAATGTTTTAAAACACATTAATAACCTAGGGAATTCGTAATAACTTCTGCTTTTTTAACCGTCTTTCATATATTTTATTCTAAAGTTGCAGCTTTATAAAAGAACAATTTTCCTTTTTTTCTAGTTTATTAATTTACACACTAAAAGATAATATTAGCTACTTAATTATTGCATTTACACACTTATTCCAGTTCTAGTTTTTATACATTAGTGTGACTTATATTTCTATAAAGTATATCTTCTTTTCTATAAATATTTCTAGGTGATCCCATAAGTGGGTATATTATACGGGAGATATGATAAATTTTGAACCTATACTCGTAAAACTTGCAAGGTAATATATTATAGAATATACCATATTCTCCAAATAAGAGGTATTATGAATTTAAAAAAAATAAGATTGTATTTTGCTTGGCCGAATCTGATATACCTATCATCAATAAAAAAATTGCCAATGAAAAAATGTATATACATACATCTATATTGTTATGAAAATTCTTCTCACCAAATGTTAAGTTTTTTGTTAGTAATAGTATAGATTTTCAATGTAATAGTTCTTTAGATATGTGATTATCAATATTTGATTTGAATGTTAGTAACGATTACCTCCCCAGCAAAATTTTTTTGACTTTTGGTAATGACTACTTATTTGACTCATTACCTGGTAATGCGTTGTCATTATTTTTCTCATTTCTTCGAGTAGTGGAGTAACTAGTTACCAGTAAACAACAAGTTCATTTAGTTCTGTAATGGCTTAGTTCGCTAGAGCGACAGCGCAGGCAATTATTTTAATTTCTTTTGGTATGTTAAAACTATTCATAACACACACATGGCGTAGTGAGTAGGACAGTAGTCTTTGAAAAATGAACGAATGCTTTTGCCTAGGTTCAAATCTCAGTTGAGCCAACTTTTTTTTATTTTTTTTTTTTTTTTTAGCAATTCTGTAGTTTTGTAGTATTTGATTTGATTGCTTAAAATAAGTACTCTAGTAATGGGGACACATAAATTCGTGGACATCGTCATATAAAAGTAATGACTTTTTCACCCGAATTATAAGTAATTATCTCCTTTTGACAACGTAATATGTTGGCTTAGTCAAGTAAAGTTTTTGCTGGGATATTAAGTTGATACTAAAACTTTTTTGGGATTTATACACGTTAAAGTGATTTTCGCTAGAAGGGTTCATATGGGAGCTATTTTATTAAAATATTTATATTTTTAGGGTATTTATGAGTGTTAAAACTCTATTCCGGGAGGACATTTGTATGGGGGCCAGAAATATAATGGGCCGATCATGATCAAATTCAATAGGCTTCGTCCTTGTCACATGTACCAAATTTCATTAAATTATCTTCCAACTTGCGACATGCACATTGCGCACAAGCTTTACACGAACAGCCAGCCAGCCGACCAGACGGACGGACATAGTTAAATCGGTTCAGAAAGTGATTCTGAGTCGAACGGTATACTTTAAGGTGGGGGTCGGAAAAAGAAATTATTCGAAACAGACCGGTTTTTTAAAATTCAAGAACCGGTTAACCGGTTTAGGTTTTTGAATACACTAGCAGTTACCGCCCTTTGGCAATTTAATATGTTGGCTTACCGGGTAATTAAAGTTTTTGCTGGATCCGGGTCTATCTGTCTTATGTTCATCTTAATTGTGGAATTTGGTAAGAAAATTATTATTCCCACAAAATCTTAAGAATTTCGCGCATTACTCCTGTTTTCATTTCAGATTTCTTCGTATTACAAACGGAATGACGTACTCAATTAAAGTTGTATTTAAAACAAATCTTATAATTACTAATTTATTTTAACTGTATTACACTAATAATTTCAGGTGCTGTACAATTTTGGCAGATTTTAATTTTTGTTTTAGTCTTGCAATTAAACTTTTCGTGGTAACACCAAAAATCCATTACATTTACTATTGTTTCTGCGAGTACTTCCGTTTTTTTTCACACAAATTGCTCAAATTACTAAATAACTAAAGAAATGTACATTACATAGTTATAGTACATACGTATGACAAAGTAACTATTATCATTATTTTAATTATTAACATTTCTCATTTAATAGTTCATAAAAAAATTATAAAAAAAATATAATAATTATAATTATTAAATTATTAAATACAGGAAAAAGTATATTAACGTATTTAAATAAATAAATTTAATTTCATGAAAATATGTAACTAAACAAACTGGTACTCTAAATTAAACGAACTTTATTTCGAACTTCCTGGCAAAAAACCTGAAAAATAAAAAAAAATATTTTAAGAATTTATTTTCTAGAACTTGAAAATTGTAAAGTGAAAACTTGAACCTAAAATTTAAATTGTTTTCAACCCTCTCCCTGTTTATGCAAATGCAAATTTACCAAAAAAATTTTTCTTACATCAAACACTTATATTTAATACCTATATTGCCCAATTTTTATTAAAAATTTTATACTTTATACATCTAATTTTCGATAAAAAGTTATTTTTGGATATTTTATAACACACATTGATATCATATGAAGATAAAAGGATATAACTTTGCGAATAATAGGATTAAAAGATTTATTTTTATATGTGAGATTTAGGCGTATTATTAATAAATCGTAGAAGACTTAATTGTAAAATATTGAGAATTTTTTTAATATAATTTTTCGATATATATTTTTAATTTTCATTATTTGACTTCTTTATCTTCAGAAATTTGAAATAATAGTGTGTGGCTATAACTGCGACACACAGTGTATAAATGTAAGATACGGACCATTTAAACAAAGGAGCATAAGACTCTTCGATGATCTAAAATCATATCTTATACTGAAAAAATTCAGTATACTCAACATACTTTTACGAAGGTTTACGCTAATGCCATGTCTGGTTTCCCGATATCAACGAGATATACATTAAACTGTAGGAAATTAGTTCGTCTGTAAAATTCTACGCTCTAAATTTAAATTCACTGAATGGCGCAAATTTTCTATAAAAAAAAAAAAAAAAACTGAAAATTTTTAAAAAATTTAATATTTTTGGTTTCATCCTCGAAAGTTTCAACTCATTTTCAAACTTTTTTGATATGTATATATGGGAAATTCTTCAAACTCGTTTACTTTTGGGGTTCAAAAAAATTAAATTTTTTTAATGGCACATCAAAGCTATTTTGTACCAATATTAACGCTCTTTAATGAAGCACAAATCAGTTCGCGTGAATGACTTTTATTGAACCGCGTCGGTGTTATAGAGGTTTAAGATAAAAAGTTATAAAAAATTCCAAAAATTCTATGTTCAGCAACGTATATTTAAAAAGTTTCCACGCGTGTGTAACCCACATCAATATGTCTAAAATACAAATTAATTGTGATACTATTTTCTTGTCTTTTGATTTTATAAAATTCTTGAATATATTTTTAATATTTGACAATCAAAAACTTTGTTTAATATTATTTTAATAGACAAGAAATGACCGTTTATGTTTTGGTAGTTAACAGTCAGAAATTTAAATAAATTTTTCAAAAGTAAATTCATAAATGTAACCTACACAAATGTATATAAAATACAAATTAAAGGAAGTTCGATGAGTTTTATATTAGTGAACATAATTGCGATCATATAACTGTTTAAACCTTCCAATAGAATATACTTAGAGTAAAAAACAAAGTAGGCATAGAATTTTAAATTTGTATACCCTACACCACCATAGGTGGTTGGGGTATTATGCGTTTGTGCTGATGTTTGAAACGCACAGAAAAAATTATCGGACCTTAAAGTATACCGTTCGACTCAGAATCACTTTCTGAGTCGATTTAACAATATCCGTCCGTCCGTCTGGCTGTCTGTCTATGTAAACCTTGTGAACAAAGTACAGGTCGCAATTTTTAAGATATCTTGATGAAATTTGGCACGAATAATTATTTCGACACAAGGACTATTATTTCACCTAGCCTCCATACAATTGTCCTCCCGGAATAGGGTTTTAACGATCATAAATGCCTTAAATATAGCAATATTTTAATGAAACTCGGTACAAAGGAGTTTTTCTTTGTGCCAAATTTTATCAAGATCGGTCCATAATTGATCATAGCTCCCATATAAATCCCCTCTCCCGAAAATCGCTTAAACGTGTATAAATCTCATACGAATGACAGTACACAGAAAAAAAAGACAAAAGTTATTAAGCAATTAAAAAGTTTTTATTGGAACACTACTAAAAGTGTTAACAATTTATTTATTTAAAATGGTTGTAAATCATCATATCTACAATTTGTCGTAGTTGATTTTCAACTGTTTTAGTTGTTAAAATTTTAATTGATATTTCATATTGAAAAAATATGTCAAAAATAATAAAATTATAAAATTATTGTAAATTATTTGAAATTATTCATATGGAAAAAACAAAGACAACAAGAGCTAATGATTTGAATGAATATATTATTATCAATATCCGTGAAATTAAATCCAAATTTAAGAAATGGCAAGTAGTTAAAATATTTTGTTTATCGCAAAAATTTTAACATAACATTTATTGTTATATTTTTTAACAGATTATCTATTTAAGCTTACACCCATGAACCAATCCTTACCAATCCAATTTTCTTAGGATCTAAATAATCCCTGAATAAAATGGGGAGGGTAACTATACAATTTCTGTAAAAGCTTCATTTCTAATTAAAAGCACTAATATATAGCTAACTATAAAATCGTTCTGCGGGGAAGTCATGGTTCAATAACCATTTGTAGCTACCGCTACTGGAGGAGATCATTTAGAAACAAAATCATTGGTCGCAATAATACACCTGAAGTTCATCTTATTATAGAAGTTTGTTGAAGGTAGCTCTTATATAATTTAATTTATATAATTTTTAACAAAATAAAAAAATGCAAATAAAATGTATATTCATTAGTCAAATGCTCCAAAATTCTTTATTTCATAATTATTATGTTTTAAATATAAGAAAAATATGAATAAATAATAACAACATAAATGTTTAGTAGGACAAACTCATTGTTAAACTATAATTAATTGATATTTAAAAATATTTTTATTTAATATTACAATTCGGTTGTTGAAAAATATTGTTAAGTAGTAACAATTTTATCCAACAAAAATGTTATTTAAATTTACAAAAATGGTTGTTGGTGCCTTTTTAATTAATAAAATTATTGTATTGACGAATTTGGTAATTAATAACACAATTGACTTGTCGTAATTTTTTTCTGTGTATCAAGTTAATATTCGACACAAATAAGTTCTATATAAGTAGAAACAACATTGTCAAAATTTATTACCATTAATGTTATATTAGTCATTGGGGTTTGAAAGAATTAATTGTTTAATTAACTTTTTGAAAGCAAATGTTCACTGGAATATTTTTATACTTTTATGAAGTTGAATAATTTACCATAGCTCCCATATAAAGCCACTTCCGGGGATCGACCTAAAGTGCATAAAATCGTATAGATGTATTTGTATAATTTATTTTACATTTAGTAATAGTGTTGGTCTACAATTGGCAACAGGTCCAATTTTTAGCTCATACACAATGGTGTAGGGTATCATATGGTCGGTCTTGACCGACCATAGTTTCTCTCTCTTTTTTTTTTTTTTTTTTTTGTGTTACACCACCATGTGTTGTTAACATAATTGCATCAAAAGTTATTAAAAAAAATCTGAAGTTAAACAAATATTTGAAGTTGGAAGTCGGTTTCGTAAAGGTAAACGTAAAATGAGAATTGCCCATATATATAAAGGACAGAACATCTGGCTTCTAATTTCCTTATTTACGTTTTCTGTGACATTCTTTAAGCGTAAATAAAAATAATTTGTATTTTTTTTTTTTTTTCACTGGAAAATCTACACTTTAATAATTTTGATAATGACGTAAGTTTACTTGAACAGTTAATAATTTTTTACATATCGTTTTTGGCATCAATAGTTTTAAACTTTTTGTAACGACGATCATCTTCTCTTCTAACTAATTTTTGTTAAACGTACTTTGTGTGCAACAATATTTTGACGTTTTCAAAAAGCTGTGGATGAGTTCAATGAAAAAAGTTCAAAGTAAAAGTAAAGTTATTTCAACTTAATACTTAAGAATTTAGAATATGTAAAGTGATGAAGTTACGTATTCTAATTCTTCAAAAGTGTGAGTTAAATGAAAGATCTTTACGATTAGCACTAAAAGGCACAATGGATGCTGAAGAAGATCGTAGCGGGTCAGAAAATGCATTCCATGCTGCTAGTGTCTAATAAATCTTTTTCTGTATTCTAGAAAAATTATTACAATAATGAACTTCAGCCTGAATAAAAATTCAAAAATGATTAAAATAATTTATTATAATTATTTTACAACAATTTTTATTATTGAAAAAATAATAATTAATTTACAAAAATAGTTAATATACAGTTCTATTTTTCTTAATTAAACTTCTGTACTTTTGTACGACTCTACATTCGGACTCCAGTCTTTCAAATCCCTAATCCCTAATTTAGGGCGGAACGAATGGATTCACAAATGTTGACTTAAGTCTATTGGACAATTAATTTCATTAGTGATAAAAACGTTCCTTCGAGGAATGTAAAAATATAATTTAGGATACAAGTAATCATCGAATCTTATTTTTTACTATTCCCAATCTCATCCAAAAATACTAGGCATATGGTATTCATTTATAAATCCTCCTGGTTTTTTTATAACATCACTACGCTGTGAAACGACCTCAAAATAATTTATTTGTTGAAATTAATTTATAATGGATTGATACATTTCAAACAACTTAATTTCACGTCATTTAAAACATAATCTTCAAAAATCGCCATTTAAAAAAGGGGCCAAAAAAGTGGCCAGGTAGTTGAAAAAGGGACAATTGGCGACTAAAGTCGCCAAACGGTAACGCTGATTGCGAGTTCCAGAATGCCACTTACCACGGTTATAGAAAACATTTTCGTCATTAATATATCGTCCATTCCATGAGAGAACGCCCGAAAAAGGGTATTTTTTTACTTGATGGCTTTCAATTTCTATAATAATTTATATACACAAACTCCATTAAGCCTTTTATCAATTTCAGTTTTCAATTTGTGAAACTGCAAAAACTCGCGATTTTATTTCGCTTTTTATACCCTACACCACAAAAGGTGGTTGGGGTATTATGTGTTTGTGCAGAAGTTGTAACGCAGAGAAAAAAAAAAGCTTGTGCGCAAAGTACAGGTATTTTGATGGCAATTTTGAAGATAATTAGATGAAATTTGGCACATATGCATCAACACAAGGACGAAGCCTATTGAATTTGGTTATGATCGGCCCATTATTTCACCTAGCCCCCATACAAATGTCCTCCCGGAATAGAGTTTTAACACTTATAGATACCTTAAAATAGGAATATTTTAATGAACTTTAGTACAAATAAGTTTTATATCAGCAAGAATCCGTCTGCTAAATTTCATGAAGATCGGTGCATAACTAACCATAGCTCCCATATAAACTCCTCTCCCGAAAATCACTAACTTGCATAAATCCCATACACATGTTAATATTATGTTAATATTTAACACAAGTAAGTTGTATATAAGTAAAAACAAAACTATGTGGATCGAAATGGTGTAGGGAATCATATAGTCGGGCTTGACCGACTATATCTTTTTCTCTCGTTCATTTTCTCAAAAGCCAAAAAAATTTCAAAAGTATGTAACTTTGAATAGCAATATCTCTGGGAAGACTTTGAGAATTTTAATGATTTAAAGGCCTTTGAATTTCGCATATGGCGGCTTTACGGCGAAAATTTTAAAAGTAAGAAAGATTTTTTAAAAATGCATTTTAATGCAATTGCATTTTTAAATGAATTTTCCTTTATTAAAAATTTTTATAAAAACCTGTTCCCAATTTTTCATATAAAAATAAATTTTTTTCTTGTTTTTTGAATTTTCTTTAAAATTTGTATAAAAGTTAACAAAATATAAAAAGTATGCAATTTTAAATATTCATATCTCTTGAAGTTATTGATGGATTTCTGCAATTTAAAAAGTATTCAAAAGTCCATTGTATAATTTTTGTGTAATTCAGTCAGCAATTCCAAAATCACCTTTTCGTTCCAAAATATTTTAAAAATATAAATGCAGTTTATTGATGCATTTTTGTTAATTACGATTTTATTAAATTTTCATTTTTCTAAAAGTGTATTTAAAAATGCTTTGATTATTATAACTTGAAACAGTAATTATTCTAGAATATTTTTAACGAATTTTTAAAAAGTAACACAAACATTTTTTTTAACAAAATATGTAAAGCTACTCATAATACCAGAAAAATATAATTTTTATACATATGAAAAAATTAAAAATAGTTGAAGAAAAGGTAAAATTATGCATAGTATATGTGTGCGTCCAAAAAATTTGAGATTTTAAAGATTCCATGCTTTCCAAATACGTAAAAAAATTTAAAAAATTATAAAAATTTAAAGCATATTTAAGAAAAATACATTTAAAAAATGCAATTGCATTAAAATGCATTTTTAAAAAGTATTTTTTATTTGTAAAATATTTATGTTGAAGCTGATATAATTACAATCCAAACGCCGTTTAAATCATTGATTTCCCCAAAGCCTTTCCAGAAATATTGGTATTTAAAGTTGTATGCTTTCGAAATTTTGTAGGTTTTTTTGATAGTGAAAAAGCGAATTTTCTGAATTTCGCGAATTTGAAAACGGAAATCTATTTAAATATACATAGACCTTTTACGTGCAAAATTTTATAAAAATCGAAAGACACTTGGTAAATTTTTGGGCGTTCTTTCATGGAATGGACGATATATTTTTTTAAAAAGACCATTTTTCGAGAGTACATTTATTAAAGGTACTTTTGATACCTTTAATATGACATCTCAATAAATCTTATATCTTAAAAAACTTTGAAAAATATTTGTACAACAACTGAACAACTTGATAAAATTATCTGAAATTTTGAATTAGTCTTAATTTTGACAAGCATAAGGTCTGTACCAAAAAAATTTAATTCGGAGAGGTAAAGTCCAAAATTGTAATTTTTCGTGTTGGTTTTGAATGTAATGAATAAGAATATTTTTGATAAAATAAACTATAGTTTACGTGAAAAAAAATTGTTTAAAATGCATTTAAATCATACATTAAATGGAAATAAAATATGTTTTTACAAAGAAAAACCGTCTATATTGTTATTTTACTAATACAAATTAAATATTTTAGAACTTTTTGAGGTTTAAAATAAACATTGTAAAAAATTTAAAAATAATATAAATAAAAACTTTTTTTTTTTTTTTGCTTTCCAGAAAAGTTGTGTTTTTCGATATATAGGAGTTTGAATAAAAACTCTAGATATGTAGTATAAAAAAAAAGATAATCAGAAAACAAATATTGAAACAAAAACATTTTCTGTTTGTTTGTTTATGTGAATAGTTTTAATTATGTCCAACATCCATTAGGAAATTATTTTTGTATTTATAAAAACATTCTTTTATAGTTAGTTCATTTTTCTTTAAATAATTCTCATTCATTAAGTGAAGCAAAGGAAATGTCAAAAGTTCAGATTTCCTACAAAAACTGAACTTACGCACACGATAAATTTTTTTTAGGGTGAATTTCCGATTAGAGTTTTGAAATTCGATTAGTTTATAATCTAAAAATTGTACTTATAACATATTTGGGGGATTCACAAGGTGTGCTATCATGTCGTATTGTCATATGTCCCAAAATATTTCAATGTATAAAAAATATAGTTATTGCTTTTCCGTTGTAAAATTTTATGACATGTTAGTACACTTTGTGAATCCCCCAATTATCTTTTATTAAATTATACTATGTTCATTAGGGTGGTCCAACATAGTATGAAGAAAGCCAAAGTGTAACGCACATTTAAACGTATCTAAAATTATAAAAGGACACATCATTTAAAATATATTAGCTAAATTTTAACTTCCTAAAATGATTGGAACAGCATGATAATTCCAAAACCTTAAAAAAAATTTCTCACCAAAATTAATGATATATATGTACATCAAACGATAGCTAATAAAAAATTATTAAATTTCAAAAGTTATATTTCATAATTTTTCTAAAAAAGTTAATATGGACGAAAAAAGGAAATTTTATATAAAATTTGTTGGTAATCCCAGTAATTTTTATATCTACCATTAAAAAGATGGGGGGTATATTGATTTTTTCATTCCGTGTGTAACATGTAGAAAACATCATAAGGTATGATACTTCCTGGGACCTGGTTAGATTCTGAGTAGATCTAGCTATGTCTGTCTGTCTGTTGAAAGCACGATAGGGCTCGAACGGGACAACCTAGATAATATTTATTTTATATAAGGTTTGTTTGGTTTTGAAAATAGGCAAAATCGATTAATAAACATAAAAGGTATGGGTTAAACACTAGAAAGACAGGGTGTCCTTTGCAGCTTCATTTCATACTTTTCTGCTGATAACTATTAAACAAAAGCATGTACGACAACGAAATTTTGTGCAGGTAGTTCAAGGGTCGACATAAACTTAGAATGGGTGGTAAAGTGGGCGGTACACGCTCACTTTGAGAAAGATGGTGGTGGGTATAAAGATTCGGCCAAGCCGAATACAACATTCTCGCTTTTTTAACATGAGTTATTTTTAATCAAATGTCGATTTTATCCTTGATAGTTATTTTTGAATAATAAAAAATATGGGTATATGGACCGTTATCAACAATTTTCAACTTGGCTGAAACCGACTTAAATCCTTAGTAAATTTTATCGTAATGACAATTTAAACAAATTGGTTACAGATCTGAACTCACAAGATTTTAAAGTAATAGAGTGCAAAATTTAAGCACCATAAGTTTCTTTTTATAATCATAATTGTTGTTAAAAGTTCAAGAACATAGAAAAAGGGCTAAAAATTACTTAAGTTAATAAATTCTGCACTATCCTTGTTTGTGTGCAGACTTTCAACAGTAAAATACGAGGTAGTCGAGTTTTGATGACAAAATTTTGTAGTTTTTAAAATTTTTCAGTTTTTTTGGGCGTGGTCTGTGCGCCCCTCAACCGAATACAAAATTTGGGATAAAGGTTGATACATGTTGTAATTGTGCGTACTGTGTGCTATATCTCGTTGATGTGCCCGAAATAGTAAACGTAGTAGATAGTCTGAAAGTTTTGAAAACAAGAGCGAAAATTTTTCAAAAATTCAGATTCCGATATCTCTGTTATTTATCAACCGATTTTGCTCATTTTTATTAGCGATGGGCTAAAAAACTAATTTCAACAGACAGACGGTCAGACGGACGTCTTTATATCGACTTCCCTATCAATAAGGATCCAGAATATATATACTTTTTGGGGTCTTAGATGAATATTGTAGATATTACAAATGGAATGACAAACTTATATATACGCTTTACACCTGTGGTGAAGGGTATACAAAAAGCATTCCAATGCAAATGCATTTTTTAATGCACCTTAGATTTTTTATTTTTTCAATCTAATTTAAAAAATTGGTAAATTGACTGAATTATTCAGTTTAAGTTTTAATGTGTATTTTTATACCCACCATCAAAAAGATGGGGGGTATATTGTTTTTGTCATTCCGTGTGTAACATGTCGAAGGAATCATCTAAGACCCACAAAGTTTATATTTTTTGGGTCCTGGTTAGATTCTGAGGCGATCTAGCTATCCTGCTTTCAACAGACGGACGGACATAGCTAGATCGACTCAGAATCTAACCAGTACCCAGAATATATATACTTTGTGGGGACTTAAATGATTGATGGTGGGTATAAAAATATAATCGGTATATATGATACCATTCACCATTGTGTATGAGCATCAAAATTCGGAAAGGAGCCTTATATTAGACCTGTGACCAATTATAGACCGATTCATTTACTAAGTGTAAATAAAATGTACTTAGGATATTTTAGAAAAATTGTAGGACTCAAATTGAACCCGCTAAGTTAAAAAAAAAAAACTAAAAAAACATGTCCAAAAATGGGTCAAAATTTGTTGGTCCAAATATCTCTTAAAGTAAAAGAGATATCCCACACATGTGTATTTTTTGTAGAGAATTATAAGGACTATCTATGTGCAATTTTTTTTTTTTTTTTAATCAAATCATAAATTAAATTTTGGCGATTTTTTAACAAATTTTCGTACTCGAGGTGACCATTTTTGGTGGTCTACCTCTGTCCCCCAGACTCGCTAAAAACCTGGCCTCCTGCAAATCATTTCATTCAATTACATCCAGCAGTTCTAAAGTTACAGAATTATTTCCAAAAAATTTCGTTTTGGGACCACTGTGCAGTGTTAAACGATAGAAAAGTATGTTTGTTAGTAAATTTTAGATTGGTATGAGGTAAATAAAATTTTACTTGCTCATAAGGCTAGTAGAATTTTTGACAAACGAATATAAATTTTCGAGGTTTAAAAAATTTTAGAAAATTTTTCAATAATAAAAAAATTGTAGAAAATTTACATTTAGTTTTAAGATTTCAAACACAATGCAGTACTTAAGATGCTTCATATTGGTTACTAAATATCCATTTAAACACAATAAGTGGAAAAAGTGGACCTTTTTTTCATAAGGATTTCAAATAAAACATTTTATATTTTTTTTCAATCCCATTTTTTATTTTTATGGGCACATTTTTTTTTTTTATCATAACCCATAATGCATCGGTAAATTTAACACTCAATTGAACCTGGGGTCAGCTTTTCTTAAAAGTCCTTATTCATAAAGTTTGTAGGGTGCGATTATATGGGAAAAAGTTGGCTTATTTACAGTTTTTATAAACACTTTACTATTAGATACTTTGGTTTGCAAGTTAATGTTAAAAATCTTAAAAATATAATTATCTATCAAAAAAGAGAAAATCGGTTAAAAAATTTTTAAATTATTACGAATTCCACAGAAGATTATTGTGTTTTACAACGAAATTTTTAATATATGTTTTAATAAATGTTTAAATAAAAAGATATTTGTCATTAAATTTCAACCATAATCACTGAAAAATACAATTTTGTTTCCGCAGGATAATTCAATCACCTTTCCACGCTCGGTTAAAAAATATTTAAATTTTTTGAGACTGTTTCAAAGCTCCATTTTCAAACTTTAGTAAAGTTTGTTAAACAAATTAAAAAAAAAAATCGAATAAAACTTTTCAGGTTTTATAGAAAATAAAATTTAAAAATTCGATTTGAATTCTGCGGAAAAAGGAATTTTTTGCAGTTTTTTATATATAAATTCAACTTTTTTTGATGTAAAAGAAAACAAAATTATTATGTAATAAGATAAAAGATATGTCGAGAAATACATTCTGAAGTTTTTTAAAAGTCGGAAAATGATAAATTAGAAAAAATTAAAATTTTTAAAGAAAACTTATCTACAAATTAATTACTTTTGAATGGATTTCGATGAAATTTAATGGAAATATAAATAAAAGTTACATAACAGTGAAAAGGTAAATTTAACCCTCAATCAACTTTTCTTAAAAGCCCTTATTCATAAATATGTTTAAAGAAAATTCAAGATAAAAATAAATTATTTTCGTTATGTTTTCTTTAAAAATTTTAAACAAAGGCATTTTTACGGCTTAGTCATACATGGTATTGACCTAATTATTTTTTAATTTTATATAGTGTTGTCTATAAACCTGGAAAGTTTTATTCTAATTTTCTTGAAATTTGATTAACAAACTTTTCTAAAGTTTGAAAATGGAGTATTGAAACAGTCTCAAAAAATGTAAAGATCTTTTAACCGATCATGGAAAGGAATCACTTTCTGAGTCGATTTAACGATGTTCGCCCATCTGATCGGCTGCCTGACTGTCCATGTAAAGCTTGTGCTCAAGGTACAGATCGCAATGTTGATAATAATTTAATACAATTTTGTACACTTTTGCACAAGAACAAAGCCTATAGAATTTGGTCATGATCGGACCATTATTTTACCTGGCATAAATACACGTGAATGGTAGTATCGATGTAATATTCTGCATGTTTTATTTTGCACTTAATGCAAGCATCGGTTCCTTCTCGGATTTTGGTGCACATAGACAACGGTGTAGGGTATCATATGGACGGACTTGACCTATTATATCTTTCTTACTTATTATACATGTATATTAGGGTGTTCCAAAATCCCATTTTGCGAGTTAATATTGTGAAAGGAAACATCACTTAGAAAATATTTGCAAAATGTCAACCTCCTATGATGATTGGAACAGGGTGCTACACGGTCATTTATATTGATGATCCTAGAACAAATCTTAATTTTTTTCTCACCAATAATAAAGATTTATATTGTACACCAAACCATAGCTAAAGAAAAATAAAAATACTGATTTTTTTTATTTTTCAAAAGTAGCTAATGGGAAGGATAAAATCGCCATTTTGTTAAAAATAACTCAAATTAAAAAAGTACGTAAAAATAAAAAGTTAAACTTTATTAACAAATTTTAAATAAAATGTTCTGTATTCGTTAATTTTAACTTTTTTCGAAAAATTACGAAATATGGGTATAATGATTTTTTATTAGCTATCGTTTGATGTATATATCATTCATTTTGGTGAGAAACATTTTTTTTAAGATTTGTTCTGGAATCATAAATTTAAATGGCTATTTAGCATCCTGTTCTAGCCATCATAAGAAGCTGAATTTTGGCAACAATGTTATTTCATAATTTGAGGTACGTTTAAAGGTGCGATATACTTTGGTTTTATTCATACAAAGTTGGACCACTCTAATGTATTAATTTTATCTTTATTTAGGACTTTTTTATTTCAGTTGATTAGGGTTATTTTTAATTATATTTAATATATTTAAAATTTCCTTTTAATATCGTTTTTCCATAAAATTATAATATCTTTTAGATAATATTACCAGTTATAATTTTTTATCATTTAGATGATATCTTTTCGATATCATTATATCATTGGGGTAAAATGTGTCAAAAATGACGATTAATTGAATTTTGAAATTGAACTTTTTGTAGCAAAGTTGGGTACCGAATAAAAATTATATATCAATCATAATATAATAATACAAGGTAGAATCAATAGAGAGAGTCGTCAAATTAAATTCTTGATAAGTCAAAAAACTGAAAAATTAAAAACAAAAAATTAAAACCAAGGACGAAAAATATAAAAAGATTAGTTTTCATTTACTTTTTGAAATACTTACTGAAATGCAGAGCTCCATTCTGGGAACGTTTTATGTAGCTTTATTATATTCATTTGTCCATTTACAAACAATATATTGACGAATATTTTCTTGTTTATTAATAAAATTAATTTGAAAAAATTTGTTTACAGAAAAAAATTTGTTTTTAATATAAATTTTGTTTCTTTTGTTTTTGAAGTTTTGTTTTAAATTTTTTTACATTTTGTTTTACTTTTCATTGATTGACTTTACAGGGTAAATAAAATTGAGAACGAACTTTCTAATGATTCTACCTTTAGTAGTTCTATCATGGGCTATCTGAATATTTTATAACGCACATGAATGATTCCATATTAAAACGGACAAAAAACAGACATTTTCGGATTTGGTATCTCCGATTTAAATTTTTCTGAGTGAAGAATCCTTCCGGTCCAAAAATATGATGTTTCAAAAATCAAAAAGTGGTTGAATTTTTTTCAAAATTAATCACACTTTATTGTTCATAACTTCTAAAATATACATTGTAAAATTCTTATTTTTATTTCATTTAATAGAAAAACACATTGACTTTAAAACGACAAGTAAAACATTTATATACTTCGAAAGTTCAAAGGTCAAAATCGAAAATATAAAGTTTAAAGCTTAATATCTCAAAAAACGGTATTTTAAAATTCATAAAAATCACATATATTGATAATGGAATCCTTCTCCATATTTCTGTCAAATTTCAAGTTGTAGCCTCTATTGGTTTAGGAGTTATAAGTCAAAACACAGAAAAAAGCATATTTTTTGTATGTAAAATTTAAAATATTTACAAAATTATTTTGAAATTATTTTTTTTATGAGCACATATTTAAAAAAAAAAAAATAAAATTTTATATACAAAATTTGACTTCAGTTTATATTTTGTTACATAACTTCTTAACTAAATGAGTGTCCAACATGAAATGTTGCACAAGCATGAAGTAGAGTTGTATTAATATTATATAATTTTTTTTAGCATTTTAAAAGTATCGTTTTCGGAGATATAACGATTTATTTTTTGTAAGTCTTATTTTGACCTTTGAACTCTCGATCTAAAGTAACCCACTATATATAATTTTTAAGGCAATGTCCTCGTTTTTAAAATTATACTAAAACTAACTTTTTATTTTCTATAGCTTAGGAGTTATTAATAATTGGATTTTATTTATGTCCATAACTCCTAAACTAAATAAGGCTCCAACTTGAAATTTTATATCCATATGGAGAAATGTTACGTCAACAATATGTTATTTTTTAAGAATTTTAAAGATAAAATATTTTGAATTTTCTTATCTCCAACTTTGACCTTTGAACTTTTGAGCTAAAAAACTTTGTATATGTCGTTATGAAGGTAATATCTTTGTCTTTAATATACAGCAACAACTAGAATTCTACCATGTATATTTAAGAAGTTATGAAAAGTTAAATAAGTATTCGTTTGTAAAGTTTTTAGCATTTTTTCGTTTTTTAAACCATCATATTTCAGGACCGAAAAGAAATATGGGTCTGAAATTTCATGTTTTCGGAAACACTTCCAATGGTCAATGCTTGTAGTGAATTTCATTGAAATCAGAGATGTCTAATCCGATTGCTGTCCGTTTTCACATGGAATCACTCACATTAAAAATAAATTAGGAAAAAAAGGCTATCTACCATAATTTTGCGTATAAATGTGAGGTTTAGTAGACGTATTATAATAAATCTTAGAACACCGGATTGCAAAATGTTAAAAAAATTAGCGAAGGAAACTGTTTGCATGCACTCCTGATCAATTGGGATTTTGCAAATGGCCCTTTTTAAATATAGACCTTCGTTATATAGTTTTGGGTTTTTATCATTCAATAATTTGTAACTTTATGTGTTCATAAGTTTTTAACTATGCTTTGAATTTTATTGATTTAAAAACCAGAGTAAAGTTTATTATCTACTCTTTTATGCACGCCTGAACTGGACCGACTTAAATTTTTATACCCTATACCATCATAGGTGGGGAGGGTATTATGAGTTTGTGCTGATGTTTGTAACTCCCAAAAATATTGGTCTAAGACCCACCTTAATTTATACCAATCGGCTTAGAATGTCCGTCCGTCCGCCCGTCTATCTGACTGTCCTTTTACTCAAAGTTCAGGTCGCAATTTTGAAGATATTTCGATGAAATTTGACACGAATAGTTATTTTAGCACAAGAAGCCTATTGAAATTGATTGTTATAGGTCCATTATTTCACCTAAATCTGTGTACCAAATTTCTTAAAGATTGGTCCATAATTGATCATAGCTCTCTTCCGAAAAATCACTTTAACGGCTATAAATCCAATTCAAATGTTAGTATAAAGTTAATATTCGACAGAAAAAGGTTTTACATAAGAATGTGCATTAATTCATATAAGTATTTGTATCAACGCATTATTCTGTATTCATATATTTTATTTAGCATTCAAATGAATCGGTCCACAATTGGCCACAGGTCTGATATAAGACGCCTTTCAGAATTTTGATGTTCCACACAATGGTGTAGAGTATCATATGGTCGGTCTTCACAGATGAAAATTTATCATTTTAACCAGCAAGAGATTCCTCTACTATTGTGTTAGCAAATACAATTTTGTTAGAAACATTTATGAATAAATGCATTTTAACGTTTCCATGTTATGCTTAAAAAAAATAAACATTTGCATAAGTATTTCTGTGCTGGTATATTGACTTATGAAAAATTTCTGTATTGTTAGTTTGGCAATAGTCCAATTTTTTTATGTAAATACAAAACCTGAAAATTTTACATATTACATATACCATCACCTTTAGATGATTGTGATTTTTTGAACATGTGTGCAAATGAAAAACTGTTTGAATTTTTTATGGTAATAAAAAAATAAAAACGCAGACGATAAATGTATTTAACATAGGCTTTTTAACCTTCACACTTCCTACCAAAGAAAAAGCTTGATTCTATGCTGAAAAGAATTGTTCACATTTACATATTAATGTTTGTTTATTGATTATCCCAGCAAAAAAAAGAACATTCAAAAAAGTCAATAAGATCCTGAACTTGTGCACCAAAAGTAGTGCAAATTCGGATCATTTCCAATGAGTTTAACATAGGCTTGTCATTGGAGGATGCCTATTCACTTAGTAGGAAGTCATGTTCCGATGTCATGAATAATGTATTTTTATGGTGTTTTTTTTTTTTAAATCAGTAAATGGAATGTAATTTAAATTGCTTCTATGGAGTTATTTCCTTCGAATGGAAACAAATGTCGTTTTTAAAGTAATTTTTATTGAAAATAGACATAATTTATTTTTTGGTCAACAAGGTAAATATTTGCGATAACAGAAACCGTTCATCAATGTTTTGCAATAGTAAACACTGATCCTTTTTAAGAAGAACAAAACACTTTTATACTTTGGATGTAATGAAAAAGTACTTCTTCAAAAATGACTTCCATTTATTTTTGCTGGGATGTTGTGAGAACCAAAATTTCCAACCATTTTGAGTCCAATTTTTGATTAAAAATTTTTTAATTGAATTAATAAGAAACAAGTAAGAAAAATATAGTCGGTCAAGCCCAAACATATGATACCTACAAGATTGTGTATGTGCAACAAAATTCGGGCAGGGTTCTTTTATTAGACTTTTTACCAATTTTGAACTACACATACAATAAGAATACTGAGTGTAGAATTTTGCAATTTGTCATATTTTTGAATGAAAAATGCAAACATGTTACAAGTACTAGCGAAATAAAGTAACAAAAGAAGTTAACATTACATTGCTGGTCGTGCTGTGAGCAGATTTTTCATAAAAGGATTAAAAATTGCATAAATTACAAAGTTTTGGTAAATTTAAAACTTAACTACAAACATTTTATGAAAGTATTTGTTATCATAGGAAACTTTACAACATGAGGAATCATACAGACTTAAATCAATTTTAAACAACCAGAGGTATTTCTTGGAAATTTTGACACAATATATACCCATACCCAGTCAGGGGAAACTTGTTTCAAAAATTGACTTTCTTCCTGGCAACCTTATGTTAAATAAAAACTATTAAAATTTAATATAATTTAATATATGAAAGAGTTAAAATATCAAGTCAAAATTTTTTATCTAAAACCCAAAAAATACAAACTTTTTGAACCCATTTTATTGAAAAAACTTGGGTCACATACTTAACTGAAAATGACGGAATCCAATTATAATCAACTCTTAAATCATAATTCTTATAGTATTTTGTAAACTTTGCTAAATTTAAATAGAAAATGTACTTTTTATATTCAATCCGGATTACAAAGTTGCAATCAAACCGGATAATAGAGTATGTAATGAATTGGGAAATGCCTTCCGGATTATCAAATATTTGCTATTCGGATTATCGAGTTTATACTGTATTACAAAAATTCTGTCCTCCGGAACAAAAACAATATTTTAAAAGTGAACGAATATTACAAGTTTTTTTTTTTTTTTTTTTTTTAAATAGCCCTTTTTTAAGTTTCAACTTCAGAATAATATTACTTTTTATTGGGTAGATATATTTACATTATTTTGGCAGAAATATTATTATTTCTAAAAAAATTTAGGGTCAACATTAAAGGTCCCAAGTTTAAAAATATAAAAAACTAGGTAAAAATGAGGGTAAAAAATCTCTTAAAGATATAACCTATAAGCACGTTTTTTGAAGAGATTTAAAATTTTTGCCAAATTTAAAAAAAAATTATATACCTGAGGTTACCAACTTTGGAGGTCAACCCTATACCTGACCTGCTGATGAGGCCTGTACTCCTCCAAATCAAGTTGAATGTCGAACTGTTCTCGAGTTATACAAGTGTGAATGTCTAAAAAGGAGGGGATGGGGGTCATACACGCCCATCAAAAAATCATGACCTGATGGGAAAAAACTGAAAGCAGATTCGTGTTTAACAGAACAAAACTTAATAAACTTTAAAGTAGCGCAGTATTGGTCCAATAAAAGACATTTATTTCATTCTTTTTATATGTAATTAAGAATTATGTCAGCTAGACAGAGAACTTCAAAATCGTTTATTTTTGGACTGAGGACAGATATAGACTTATAGTTTTTTCTATTTGATAGATAGTTTTGTTATTTAACTAGGTTGGAAAAACTGGACCAACATTTGGCAAAATTGATATAGCTGAAATTTTAAATGCAAATAACTTGAAAACTATAGAAGATAAATAAGACATTCAAGCATGTTTTTCAAAGGTCTTATCGAGTGCATTAAGAAGATGTAAATGTAATCGCATAATAAACAAAAATTTTTCAAGCGATGAAAATTTTTCTATGTCAGAGGAACCCTAGTTTGAGCCCTAATAGCTCCACTCCTGAAGAGTATATAGAGCCCTCTAGAACCCTCTCCCTTTTGTTCTCTTCTCTGATACGCCAATACCAAATTTTACAAAATCTAACCAGCCAATTAGAAATTACAGTTTTATTTCCAAAAAATTTCAATTGTGTGTTTTATAAAAGTGTATTAGTAGGGTGCGGACCAGTGTTGCCAGTTTAGCCTTTTTAAGGCTAAATCTAGTTTTTTTATTTTGCTCTTAGCCTCAAAATTTTCGTTGTAGCTTAAAAAGGCTAAGAATTTACTATTTTTTTTTTTTTTACTAAATCATTAATTTAAGCATTTTATATATCAATTCGCATAAAAAATCGAAATTATTTATATTTAACAAAAATTCTATATCGTCACTCTCTGTGTGGATAGACGTGTTTTTTACATCGCTCTCATAAATTATTTATTTAGTGGTGTTGTGAAAAAAAATAAATATCAACAATAGTTAATTTAAGATAAGTAAAATAGCGAATGGACGCTAAATAAATATTAATTAATAAAAGCCCCCCGTGAAAAAAAAAATACTTTATATATTATATTTTTAATGCTACATTCAATTTAATAAAATAAACAACAAAAACAAAATATTACAGAAAACAAATATTTAGTAGTGTTTGTGTTTATGAGTTGCTCTAACTCTCAACTGAGAGGAGACTCAGTACTAATGGTAAAAATGCATACATTGTATTGAGCTCCCCAAAAAACATATATGATCCACAAAGAAACAAAAACTACTTAACAGCAAAACCAACAAATGAGAGATCTCTTCTCTCTACAGCTAGTGCGCCAATTTATGTAGAATATAGCACAAAAGAAAATCAAAAAATTAAACAAACAACTACATTAATGGTTGATGAAAAAAGTAGTATGCAAGTCTGTGATAATAAAAATAGTATAACTAATAATATTAACACTGTTCATACCACTACCTTTAATAAAAGTGCGTCAATTAATAAAAGTACGTCAATAAATGTTAATAGTGAAGCAACTTCTCCGTCACGACAAAGAAGAATGGAAACACTGGATCTTGGAAGATAACACTACTAATGAAAACTCAACGTTGGATTTTGCAGTGGCAATATCAACAATAATTTAAGTTTAGGTTAAGATTTTAATACTTATTGTAAATTTCTGAAAAAGAATTGTAGGCAAAGAAAATTTTTACGTAGTCTCTTTACGAAAAGGCAATGTTTCCGAAACAAAAATTCAGACATTCACGGAACAATTTTTCAGAACTATAGTTGATAGCTTCGATAGTGAAAACAAAAATTACTATACCTATCAATTAAAAAGCGCAAAGGGCTTAAAAATAGTCATTAAAGGTATTGACAGTTCCGTTCCAATTGATGAAATAAAAGATGCTCTTGAGTCCGAAGGCTATGAAGTCAAGACCGTCAACAATACAATAAATAAAAATAAAATACCTCAACCCCTTTTTAGGGTTGAAATTACATTTAACTCTTCCCAACTGAAGAAGAAAGGTGATATTCATCCCATTTACGGTTTAAGATACCTTATAAATCGTAGAATAACAGTGGAGGAACCTATCAAACGCAAAAGTCCTCCACAGTGCTCGAACTGTCAGGAATTTGGACACACGAAGTCCTTCTGCAAGTTACCACCGGTTTGTGTTAAATGTGGAGATATCCACAAAAGTCTGGAATGTCCATATTCAAAATCAGACATCACTGCCAGAAAGTGCAGTAATTGTGGCCAAAATCATACTGCAAACTACCGTGGTTGTCCTGTGTACATACAAATTAAGGACACATCAAAAGCAAGAAGACCTGTATATGCTCAATATCAGGATTCTAATTTCCCAAGCTTGCCCACTTCTAGTGCACAATATAGAGGTGATGTGAATAAAAACTATCAACAACTATCGTATGCCCATATGGTAAAAAAAGATTCAGCTAGCCAAAAGAAATCAAACAAAGAAAATGATGCTCTATCATTTCAAAAAACATATAACAAGGGTTTAGCAATTCCCAAGCAAACACAAAGAATGGGTTCAGTTACCCAAACAAAATTCAGTAATGAAAATAATATTCCATTATTTTCATATGCACACGCATTAAAAGAGGGTTCAGCAATTCCCAATACGAATTCTCAAAGCTCTATTGAGAATTTAATTCAAACCATGAATACTTACCTTCATGACGAACATGCAAAATATGTTTCAACAATTAATGCAAAATCAAAGCATGCTCATGAAGATTCTGCTAAGTAAAAAATGAATACACTAAGAATATGTTACTGGAACGCTAATGGCTTAAGCCAACATAAAAATGAAGTACAACAATTTTTACAGATGCAAGAAATTGATGTGCTATTAATATCCGAAACTCACTTTACACACAGGAATTGTTTCAGAGTAAATGGCTACTACACCTACGACACAAAAAATCCAAGTGGTAGGGCATGTGGTGGTACTGCAATTTTAATCCGTAATGATATAAAGCACTTCCCAATGCCGGAATACAAAACGGAACACATCCAAGCTACTTCAATAAATACACATGATAATAAAACAACAATTTCCTCAGTATATTGTCCTCAAAAAAATAATATTAAAAAAGACCAGTTTCTTGATTATTTTTCCACCTTAGGCCCAAAATTTATAGCAGCGGAAGATTATAATGCTAAACACTCATTTTGGGGCTCTCGCCTTATAACACCTAGGGGTAGGCAACTATTCGAGGCAATGTCGCTTAACAAACTAGATTCCATATCTAGTGGTCAACCCACTTACTGGCCTGCAGACATCAATAAGATTCCTGATCTTATTGACTTTGCCATAATCCGAAATATAAAATGCAATTGTATATCAGTGATTCCTTCTCTAGATCTTTCTTTGAAACGCAAAGCTCTTGTTTCCCAAACAAGAAAACAAACTGGTTAAAATACAAAATGTACATAAGCTCCCACTTACCACAAAATATTCCACTGAAAAGCGAAAATGAAATACAATCTGCAGTTAATATTTTCACAGATATCCTGACTAATGCTGCTATAGTATCCACACCTTCGCGTTACTCTCGAAAGCCAAAATATATTAAATGTTGCTCAAATGTTGAATCTCTTATTAGGGAAAAAAGGCAACTAAGACGTCAATGGCAATATTCTCGATCACCAGCCGTCAAAACTAAACTTAATCAATGTATCAGAAGATTACGCTTCTCTCTGAAGAATGAAAAAGAATCCAAATTGAAAACATATCTGCAAAACTTAGACCCTACTAAGAAAGCTGATTATAGTCTATGGAAGGCGGTAAAAAATATGCAATGCCCTATTGCATATGAGTCTCCCATACGTCTTAAAAATGGCCAATGGGCAAAAAGTTCTAATGAAAAAGTCGAAGTATTTGCTAGCCATTTAGAAAACGTTTTTACTCCAAATAACACAGGCTCAACTCTAATGCCTGTAGTAGTTAGCGACCATATTGCCATTCCATTAAAGTTCCGGCTCTCTGCCATGAAATTAGCAGTAAAAGGTCTGAAGGCAGGAAAATCTCCTGGAACGGACAAAATTACCACCACAATGATTTGTTTCTTGCCAAACTCGGCTCTGAAATTTATTTTATTCATTTTCAATGCCATTTTAAGTACTGGCTACTTTCCAAGTACTTAGAAGTTGTCAGAGATAGTAATGATACCCAAACCCGGAAAAGACGTCACTCAAGTAACATCTTACCGTCCAATAAGCTTATTATCAATTTTTTCGAAATTGTTTGAGAAATTGCTCCTTGAGAGCCTATTATTACATCTTAATAATAATAATAACAGTATACCTAACCATCAGTTTGGTTTTAGAAGAAAACATGGTACTATTGAACAAGTGCATCGAATTACAACTCTCATCAGAAGAGGTTTCGAGAGCAAGCAGTATTGCTCTGCGTTATTTATTCACATATCTCAAGCTTTCGATAAAGTGTGGCACGACGGACTAATACATAAAATGACCACGTTACTTCCACAGAACGTTCATAAGTTACTAAAAAACTATATACTAAATAGATATTTTTAAATAAGATCGAAAGATGTGATTTCTTCACGCAGAAAAATTTCCGCAGGTGTACCTCAAGGAAGTATTTTAGGGTCACTTCTATATATATGCATACAAATCCTGTGATTGCATCCGAAAAACTCCAATCCCATATCACTGAGCTGGAAAAATGGCTATATAAAAGGAAGATCAATGTGAATGCTTCGAAATGTGTCCATATAACATTTACCTTACGCAGGGAAAGTTGTCCTCCCATTCGAATAAACAATGTCCAAATACCTGAACAGGACAAAGTAAGGTATCTTGGTATTCACCTAGACCGGCGTTTAACATAGACTCGTCATATAGAATCCAAAGTTACTCAAATAAAACTAAAATTTGCCCAAATTCATTGGTTAATTGGTCCAAAGTCAGCCCTAGACTTGGACTATAAAGTACTGTTATATAAAGCAGTAATAAAACCTATATAGTTATATGGCATACAACTCTGCCTCCTCATCAAACATTGAAAAATTACAGAGAAGACAGTCCAAACTCTTAAGAATAATAACAGGTGCACCATGGCACGTCGGAAATAGCAACATCCACAAGGATCTCAATATTCCTACTCGTGAGGAGATAAAGAACAGTAGCATCAAATATATGAAAAAACTATCTGAACACCCAAACCCTCTCGCTAGGGACCTGCTAACTTTTGAGGGTCACAGACGCCTAAGAAGAATGGAAACACTGGATCTTGGAAGATAGCACTACTAATGAAAACTCAACGTTGGATTTTGCAGTGGCAATATCAACAATAATTTAAGTTTAGGTTAAGATTTTAATACTTATTGTAAATTTCTGAAAAAGAAAGATTCAATAAAAAACTAATATATATATATATATATATATATATATATATATATATATATATATATATATATATATATATATATATATATATATATATATATATATATATATATATATATATATATATAAAAAATTTTGCGGCGCTTCATTCTACAAAAATATTATAATTATTCTTTAACAAATTTCATTATCCATAGAAACTATTTATGTTATACTTATAAATTCGCTAAAATATCTTCAAGAAATACCAAAAACTAATGAGAACAAAAAAATAAATTCGTTTTTAAATAAAACAATATATTAGCTTTTTTCCGGCTTTATTTTTTGGGACATTAAGCCTTTTCTGACTTTTATGCATACTTTTTTTTTACTTTTTTTAGGTGTTCTAGCGATCATTAAGCGGTTATTCTCAAACAAGTTATGAAGTTGCGGAAGCACTTTAATAAAAATCATGAGTTGAATGATAATGACTAAAGTTATAGAAAATTTTAAACAAGTACTAATATCAAGAAATCGTAAATCTAATCTGTCATTTGTATGGTCAAACTCTTAATTTCCTATAAATTAGAGGAACTCGATTCTTTAAGTATTCAAATCAATTGATAGAGCTATTAAGTCATTCCATTTAAAACCAACCAGCTGATTTTCTCACCTCTTCCGAATTTGAAAATATTTGCTACAATTATTATTCTTGTCAAAACTAAGACTAATTCAAAATTTCAGACTATTTCATCAAGTGGTTCGCGAAATATCGTGGTTTGAAAGTGCAAAATAGCTCAAAATATGTACAAAGTTGCATACACAAAATTGCTAATATCTTTCGAAGTATTTATTATATAAGATTTATTGAGATGTCATATTAAAGGTATCAAAATTACCTTTAATATGATGTATAACATGACTTTTTTTCTCAGCATCAAAATGGTCCATATTTCTCGATTTTTCGTTCGCGGATAAATATCTCGAAAAGTGGTCTTTTTAAAAGTTTTAAAAAAATATATGTTAATGATGAAAATGTTTTCTATAACCGTGAAAAGTGGCATTCTGGGACTCGCCATATTTTAGAAGTTATTACAACAAATGTCATAATAAATACGAAATATTTATCTCAATTTGAATTGTTTTGTTTGTTTGCAAAAATCATCCGACTATAATAAAAATTGGCAAGAATATTAATATTGACGCTGGAAATGCAAATACCGAGTTTCAGTTTGATTACCGCGATAATTCGAGTATTTCAAAAAGTGGTATTTTTAAATTCTTGAAAAATATATATGTAGAGGATGGAACCATTTTGAATATTCTCTGTAAGTATCGTGATGGGACTCTCAATGGCTTCTGAGTTTAATTCGCGAATTATCCACCAATAAAATTCAACATAAAAACATGTTTCAGGTATCATTTTAAAGATAATTTCATTACCTTTAAATAATTGCCTTAATTAACGTTGTAACGTAAATACTTTGGAAGATATTTGTATTTTTAAAAAGACAATTTTCCTCATTTTTGCGATATTATAATTCACGAACTATCGCGGCGTGACGATCGCTGTCCGCCTATGGAAGCTTTCACTGTAAAACCATTTTATCATATACATAATTCCATTTTATCATATATATAACCCCATGTTTTCATATTTATATTCTTTTGCACCACGATATGTGGTACATTCATCATACTGAATATAAACAAACCTTGTCAATTTATATTTGTTCATATCTAAACTAAATGAGAATTAATTAAATGGTTCTATAATTAACTATTTTTCTTTAATTTTTTTAATTTGATCTCATATAAAAATATTTAAATACAT
The DNA here is from genome assembly GCA_951394005.1 of Protophormia terraenovae. Lineage (NCBI taxonomy): Eukaryota > Metazoa > Arthropoda > Insecta > Diptera > Calliphoridae > Protophormia > Protophormia terraenovae. The sequence continues at coordinate 69,792,138 of OX596077.1, forward strand.
ATTATAATTGCAGTCAACCATATTAAAATTTTTGTTGTGGGTAATCATTAAAGTATCAAACAGAAACATAAACGTTGTTATCATGAACACAGTATTATTCAAATCAATGAAAAACAGCTATATAAACATTGAATAGTTGTAGTGATCATTCTGTAACCATGTTTTGTTTTTCTGCATGTATTGAAGCATATCTCGAATACCACCTGTCTGATTTGATTTAATAAAATATAAGAAATGGAACTAAAACTGCCTTCAAGATATTCTCACATAATTTTGTAATACGTTCAAAAGTTATGGAGATATTAAGCCTAATTTATGAAAAAAAAAAAAATAAATTTCCTACAAAATTCCATTTTTTTGTTCAAAAAATCATAATTTGTTTAAAATGAATCAAAAGACATTTAAATTAAATCTATGCATAAATTTGGATTTTATTCATAAATTGGTGAAGATATTAATCAACAAATCTACATAGAAATGTTAAAAAAAAATCAAAAAATAATATTTTTTTTTTAATTCTATTTTAATTTAACCTTGTCTTGTACATACATACATACATACATATTTACATACATACATACATACATACATACATACATACATACATACATACATACATACATACATACATACATACATACATACATACATACATACATACATACATACATACATACATACATACATACATACATACATACATACATACATACATACATACATACATACATACATACATACATACATACATACATACATACATACATACATACATACATACATACATACATACATACATACATACATACATACATACATACATACATACATATATACATATATACATACATACATACATACATACATACATACATACATACATACATACATACATACATACATACATACATACATACATACATACATACATACATACATACATACATACATACATACATACATACATACATATTTACTCATATTAGTATGAACATGTTAAAAAATTGTTTTTGTTTTTATTAAACTAAAATCTTTAGCATAAAATTGTGGGGGTAAACATAATATAGTTAAAAAAAATAGATATTTAATATTTGTGGAAAACAAAATAGACATAGACTTATTAAGCAAATAAATTATGATACAATATCTTCAACTATGTTTATTAGTAACATTTCAGGAGTCGCAGAACAAAACGTACTTTTCTGCATTTTTACAAAAATAGTTTTTTTGTTATTTTGGTATTGAATGCGTTGAACTCTACCAGATAAAACTTTCATAGGATAATTTTTTTACTTTTTTCAACAAAAAATTTACTTTTTGCAGAGAAAATCGCACTTTTTCATATATTTTTTTGATTGTAAGAGGTATATTTTTCTTTGGAACAAAATTTGTTGTTAGTTGTTTTGTTCAAATCTTTTTTGCGAACAGTGTTTTATTGATTACTTAATACATTCATGAAAAATATTTCCTTTAAAATACAAAGAAATTTTACATTTTTCCAAAATATTTTTAACAAAATATACTTTTTTTTACTTTTAAAAGTCCTTTGAGCTCATACATCCTTAAGATTTGCTGTGGTGAATTGATGTCATTCGATGCATTTTATGGAAAGAAGAACGCTTCTTACCATTTCCAGATTCAAACTTATTTATAAGGGAACGAAAAAATTAATTCTAAATTTCCCTGCAAATTCAAATATTGAAAAATTACGTTTTGATCTGCGACCCCTCATTTAATAGTTGAGGAAATAATAATATGTATGTTTGCATGGTTATAAGATGCGCGAAATATGTCAATGGGTATTTGATGATACTGCTTGCTAAAGTACTAATAGATATTTCTTCCTGCACCATTTGGTGTCATTTATTTGGCATTTGATATTTTTATGGTGCATTTTCAAATGAGTCAAAATGTAAGGTCAGTCCATTTTTTCTAATAAAATCAAACATTTGGCAATTTATTCCTTGATTTTTAGAAGCGACTTGAAAGTGATTTATTTTATATCCGGAAGTGTTTGTTGGAATTTATCCCGTTCAGCTTAAATATTTCTAGTTTTACCTATCCTACTGAATTGTACGGTCGTTTTGCGAGATGAAAGTAAAAATAAAAAAGGAATAATTTTGAGAAAGTGTACATTTATCTGATAACTAATAATATGAAAAACTTTTTTAAACCTTTGCAATTTTATTATTTATGCATAAAATGAAGAGAATGGAAGGGCCTTCATTATATATAAAAATAATTGGACATTAGGAGGGATGATGATGTCAGTTTCAAAAATCACCAAAGAGAAATTTTAAGCAGTTGTTAAACCATTAACCACGATATATCACATTCTGTAATCGGACTTAAAATGGCGTGACATAAAAATAATTTTTGCATTTTTGGAAACCTAGAAACCTAGGGGGTGACTTGGAAAACATTTTTTTTTTTTTTTTGTATGGAGACCGACACGCTCTAATGTACATTTATATTTTTAGAAAAAAAAAATGATGCCACTAGAGGGCACTGAAATGAATATATACAAATATGTGTTTTGAAAAAAAAAAATAATTTCGATGGCTTTACTTAAAAAACTGGTAAAAATCAGTTTCAACAAATTTTTTTTTTTTTGTTATTTCTTTTGAAAACGTAAATTTATCAAGCACCCGAAAACGTTTTATTTTTATTTTTCAATCAAAATAAATATCTTTAATGTTCAAAATATTTTTTCATTTGTTGAAAAAAATATGTGAGGGATTTTTATTTTTAAAATAAATATCCATCAATGATGAAAAAAATAAATATCTTTTACGATAAATATCTTTAACGATAAATATCAGTTCGAAAAAAATTTTAAATGATTGTTTTTTTTATTCATACTTTTGTTTTGTTTTCAAAATATTTTTTTATTCAAATGAAATTGTTGTTGTTTAGAATTTTTTCCATCCGATGAAAAAAGTTCAAAATAATTTTCAACTTTTGAAATAAATATCACAAAAGATATTTATATTTTTATTTCCATCATGATGAAAAAAATTAAAATATTGATGAAAATAAAAAAAATCATGATGGATTTTTATTATTTTTTGAACATTAATGATTGTTTTTCGATTGAAATAAATATAAAAAGATTGTTTTTTTAGTATTAAAATCCGGTCTCTGAAATTTATAACATCAGTTAAAAACAAAATATTTTGTCTTTTTGATTGTTTCGTGAATTATTACTAAAATTTAGTTTTGAAATATGGATTTCATTAAAACTCAATTTACAGGAAAAATTAAAAAATTTACTAAATTTGAAAAACCTTTTAAAGGAGATTAGATCATGGCAATTTATACTCATAATTATTTTTAATTTATATTGTTTTAAGAACGAAAAATTGTATGGTAACTTCGACTAGTCAAACACACTACACCTTCCCTCTTACAAGATAAAAATATAGAAAAACGAATGTAACAATAGTTGATTGTATTTGATTCTTATTAGCAATATATATATATATATATATATATATATATATATATATATATATATATATATATATATATATATATATATATATATATATATACAGTGTACTCTCTCTTTTCGGACACCTCTCTAAAGCGGACACGTCCCATAAACAGACACTTTTTTCAGTCCCATCATTAGTGCATCATCTGGCTGGCTTGAAAGATTCAAAAAACGACATAACATATCCTTCCGTACGAAGCCGCTAGTGTAAACCAAAATGATGTCATAAATTTTACCGAAAAAGTGCCTTCTTTGATTGAGGGATATGATTCGACGTGCATTGCCTGATAAAACATTTGCATTAAAAGGTGAAACTTGCACTGGAGGAAAAATGGCAAAGGATAGGCTTACGATTTTGCATTGCGTCAATATGGCTGGAGAGAAAGAACGTCTTTTTGTTATTGGAAAAGCCACGGGCGTTTCGCAACATCAACTTAAACAATTTACCAGTTACATGGCGATCAAATAAAAAGGCTTGGATGACATCTGAATTGATGACTGATTTTCTAGTGCAGTTTGGTATGAAAATGCAAATTAAAGAACGGAAAGTTCTGCTATGTTTAGATAATGCGACTTTTCATCCCCGAGATCTGAAATTAAAAAATGTAAAAATTATTTTTTTTTTTCCACCAAACACAACAGCTTTTTGTCAGCCACTAGATCAAGGCGTTATAAAAAACTTCAAGTTTTTGTACAAATCGTTATCTTTAAAAAATATTTTGTTGCAAATAGAAGATGCGAATTCCGCTTTGGAATTATCAAAATCAACAAATTTGTTAGATGTCGTTTATTTTACACACAAAGCGTGGGAACAAGTAAGTCCACAGACAATACAAAATTGTTTCAGGAAATCTGGGTTTGGGAAAAGAGATAACTCCAATGACGATAAATGTTGGACCGCAGAAGATGATCTTCCACTAGCAGCACTTGCTCAATTCTCGAATGTTATTAATCGAGTTCAGAACCAAATTCAAATTGACGTCGAAGACTATATAAATTTAGATAACGACGTCATCATTAATGATGAAGATTTGGAAAACATTAGTACTAAAATGATAATTGCTTCCCAAGAAAACCTAGCCAACTCGTCTGAAGATGAAGGAAGTGAAATTGATGAAGGAAGTGAAATTGACGACTTCTTATAAAGAGGCTTATATAGCAATAAAAAAACTAAAAGCTTTTTCTTCATACCGCAGCGACTTTAAATCTGTTCAGTTGCTTACTGATCTTCAAATACATCTCTAAGATATTGAAATCAAAGGAAAAACTTACCAATCTAAAATTTGTGACTTTTTTAAATCCATTTGAATATATAAATATGTATGTATTTTGCATTTTTATACTTTTTGTAAAAATGTTAATGAAATGTTACTTTACTTTGTCTTATATTTTATTATGTTGTTGTTCTTAAATAAAATGGTTTAAAGATGAATATAATAAAAACAAATCTTCACTACTCTAATAAGCGGACAAATTTGTCAGTCCCTTAGGTGTCCTCTTATGAGAGAGTACACGGTATATATATATATATATATATATATATATATATATATATATATATATATATATATATATATATATATGAAATAAAATATATATTCTGTCATGTAAAAAAAAGATAATAATAAAACATATAAATTGTGTCATTCACTCTCCTTACAGAAAAGAAAAAGAAATTAATTTTTCTTTTTCTTCATAATTTTAGGAAAATGAAGACCCCATACAAAAACGAAATAAACTCTAATTATATAGGATTTTATATGGTAAGAAGCTAAAACCACACTTAAGCAAAAAAAAAAAGTGTATAGTTTTAGCGGATGGAAAAAAAATGAAAGAAGCCATACAGTAGACTTTTAACATACTGAATATATATTTTAAAGTTGATTTGAATAACAATATTCCTGTCAAAGCCTGGAATATAAAAGGATATAAAAGTTTGTACAGGAGTTTAAAGTGAACTAGAATAATAAAACAATGTTTTATGAACTATAACAATAATAAAATAAAATATGTATCTACAGGAGTTTAAAATCAGTGATCAAGCATACAAATCAAAAGCTGATTAGTCTGACATTAAAAAGGAGTGAAAATAATTATTGATTATGAAGGATTATATGAAGAACCATTTAGCTGGAAATAACTAGCTCTCGATAATTAAAGGATCAATTTAAATAAATGACAAATTCATTCAAACAAATGACAAAATTGATTCAAATGATATCTTAAAATGCAATTTTTATTTGTCGAGAGTAGTTGCTGTAGGCTTTTATGTGGATATACAAATTTTCAAACATATTTTTTCAGTCTGTTTTTATGTACAAGCGCTGTTTTACCGTTATCATCCTCAATCTTAATGTTGTTATTAGTTTGGATTTATATGACCTTGAAGGGTCCTTTGTAAATACTATCCAGTTTGTGACAAGCTTTATTGTTAAGGAGGACTAGGTCATTTAACGAAAAATTTACTGGATTAGCGTGATCGTTGGAGATTTTCTGTCTATTCAATTTAGCATTTTCTACGAAACTTGCGGCTCTACGGTGTGCAACTTGAAGTCTAAATTTGACCTCTTTTTCATAAGAATCAATATTATACAAGGGTGATATGGTGATGTCTTTCTTAAAATCCAAGATAGATGGAATTTTTCCAAAAACAAGCTCAAAAGGGCAATAGTCATCAGCCGTGGAGGGCGTTGTATTATAACAATATACAAAAAATTTTAACAATGTGTCCCAATCGGACCTGTCATTTGCAATATACGATCTCAGATACTCATTGAATGTTCTGTGTGATCTTTCAACAGTACCGAGTGTCTCATGATGATAGGGAGTAGAATTTACCTTCTCCACTTTCATGAGTGTGCACAGCTCTTGTAGTACTTGATTTATATATTCCGTACCCATGTCCGTGACTATTTTAGTCATTGAACCATATATTAAAATGAATCCTTCCATGATTGCTTACTACATTTCTGGCGGACTTGTTGTTAATAGGTATGGCATTTAAATATTTTGTTAAGTCGCACATTATTGTCACCAATAGTCCAATAGTGTCTATAAGAACTATCTCAAAAGGCTTTATTGGAGTAGGAGTTAAAATAAAGGGTTATCTGCCCTTAATTGCAGGTTTATTCATTTGGCATGCTTTGCATTTCTTGACATATTTAGTAGTGTCTTTAGTCATGCCTTTCCAATGATAACGAAGTCTAATTTTTCTAATCATGCGAGTGATTTCTATATGATCCTATTAATGGATCATCATAATATTTTTGGATGATTTAAATTTTTCTAGCATCGGTTGTTATATTTTCTATTTTTGGTAAGAGTACTATGGTCAATCTTTTTAGTAGACCATTACCTTTATTCTTAAAGGTTTCAATACTTATCCCTGGGGTATTGAGCAGACAATCATCTATAGAAAGTCGCAAGGTTGTCAGACCCATGTTATCAGCTATTCTTTCAAGCTTTGGAAAAAGTAGATCTAGGTCAACTATTCCATTAATAACAAAGTCATGCAACATAAATTGGTAAAGTTTTTTCTTTCCTTTTAGGATAATTAATTTATCCTTCGATAAATGCAACCATGCCATTTTCCAGTGCTCTAGGGCATTAATCCCTTCATATACTCTTAGTTCAACCGATGGACTAGGCTGTGCTATTTTGTCTGCACAGTTTGTTTATTTTCTATCCTGAAGTCTAGTTGTTACCTTCAATATTGTATGCAATTCTTTATTTTGAATGTCATTGAAATTTATACGCGACAGTGCATTCGCCGCGTGATTATCCTTACCCCTAATGAATTCAACGTCGAAATCATATTCCTCTAGATCTAACCTCATGCGTGTTAGTGTTAGTGATTCTTAAGCGAAAAAAAGTATTTGAGTGGCCTATGGTCACTTCTAATTAAGAATTTTTTTCCGTATATATATGGTCTGAAGTGTTGTATTGCCCAATGTATGGCAGTGAGTTCTTGCTCAATCGTGGATTTATTACTTTCACCTTTGGTGAAAGCTCTGGACGCATAAGCAATTGGTATTTGAATATCCCATTTTGCTTGGCTTAATACGGCTCCACACGCCTTTTTGCTAGCGTCCGTCGTAATGCAGAACACTTTAGTAAAATCTGGATATTGTTGTATTTGTGGGCTCAAGAGTTGTTTTTTTTTTTTTCAAATATTGAAAAGCGTTTTCGCATTCCTGAGTCCATTCGAAAGGTATGTTTTTTCTAGATAGTCTAGTAATGTGACGTGATGATTCAGCAAAATTAGGAATAAATCTTCTATAATAATTGCAGAATGCAATGAAGCGTTTAGCTTCGTCTCCATTTGTTGGTGTAGGATAGTTTTCAATTATAGAAAATTTGGTGTCATCAGGTAATAAACCTTTATCTGTACATTTGAGTCCTAAAAATGTCACTTCATGACAGAAAAATTAACACTTATCCGGGTGTAGTTTTAGGTTATGTTGTCTACACAAGGTAAACACGTTTTTCAAATTTTGTAGCAATTGTTTTTCAGAGCAACCAACGACTATTAAATCGTCCATATATACAAAAGCTTGAGATGGTGTTAATTCCGAAAATGCAAACGACATCATACTTTGGAATGAATTTGGTGCAATTTTAATGCCATAAGGAAGTCTTTTGAATCTATATGATCCTTTGTCAGTTGAAAAAGATGTGATATCTTTAGATTCTTCTTCGAGTTCTATTTGATGAAAGCCCGATATTAAGTCAAGGCATGAAAAATATTTTGCTCTCCCTAACTGATCTAATATGTCATCTATGCGAGGTAGAGGGAATTTGTCAGCGATTAATTTTTTATTAATACCTCTATAATCAATCACAAGTCTCCATCTCTTTTCTGTATGACCTAGTAGTGATTTTTTAGGTACTAAGAGTATTGGACTGTTATATTCAGAGGTTGAGGATTCTACAATATCATCGCTTATTAATTTTGTTACCTGTTTATTCACTTCTTCTTAATGTGAATGTGGTATTCTATAATTTTTTATATAAACTGGTTGATTATCTTTTAGTCTCAACCGTTGATTGTAAAAATTATTGGCACTTATTTTTTCTGATTCTAAAGCAAAGATGTCAATGAATTCTGAACACAGTTTACGTAATTTATCGTCAATGAATTTTGGAAAATTTATAGATAATTTTCTCATTTTTTCTTTATTAGATTTTAGATTGCAGCTCGTTTGAACCATTTTATAGTCATTCAAACTTTCTGTTATTATTTGAACGTTATCTATGACAAGTTCTTTGTTGGTAGTATTGACAATTCTGACTAATGGCTGAGAATTTGATGTAATGGCGTTAGCTATGTATACACCATTTTGCAGTATTTGCTGGGGCAGCAATACATCCTCAACGTCAGAGTGAAAATTAACTTGTCTGATTACTTCAGATCTTGCCGGTATTGAAATTCAGTTGATGTTTGGAGCACTCAACAGTGTTATGCTTACATCATTAGTTAGCAATGGAGCTTTCAAAATTATTCTATCTTCTATACCTTGATAATCAAATATGCATTTGTATCTTCTGATGAAGTCTATGCCCAATATTCCATCCACCAATATCGGAAAATCATCATTTACAATATGCAATTTAGCTGGTATTGAGATATTTTCTACTTTCAGGTCTATGTCAACCAATCCGAGTGTTTGGATTAAACCTTGTCCAATACCATTAATGCTTGTTATCTTGCTGCTATCTATTGGTTCGTTTAGAACTTTATTGTGTTTAACAACAGAAATGTCTGCGCCTGTGTCTATTAAAAAAATTGAGGTAGAGTTGTCCATGGACAATCTGCATTTTAAATAACTATATAGGTTTAGATTGATATTACAGGTTTTAATTGAAACATTAGGGGTTTTTATTAGTTTTCCGAAGTTTGTTCGGTGGTGTAGTTAATATTATTGTTAATATTACGGTTATGAGAGGGATTGTTTCTATAACCACCATTGCCTCTATTGCGGTTATTGTTACCTCTTTGGTTATAGTTGTAGCGGTTGTTATTACGGTTGTTATTATGATTATTGTTATTATTATTAAAATTGAGGTTTCTATTATAGGTGCCTCTATAACTCCTACCGCGATTTCTATGTTCATTACCTTGGTGAAAGATTAAAATTGAATTAGGTTGAATGTAGGCTTCGGTGCAGCTGCTTATGAATTTTGCAATAACCTCGTTTAGGTTATTGAAGGTACCTGACTCCATAATAAGTTTAACTCTGTCATTGGAAGCATTTTTTATTATGGCTTTAACATCAGAGTGGGTTGCATATGTGGCTGCTACACCCAGAGAAATATCAATAACATACGTGTTGAAAACAATACCATTCTGTGTCAATATTGAATCTACACCGTATGTGTTTAAATTAAACACTGCGTGTTCAGTTCTTATTGAACATCGATACCTAATTGGCAACAAGTTGAAACCATTTCGGTATCAAATTGTTAAATTACATATGTTTTCTATTAAATTTGTTAACGAAAAGTATTAAAAAGCTGTTACCGTAAATTACCAATGTGAACACAACCGTTGTTGATTTTGAATCGAATTTTTTCCCTTAGTGTACCATGGTTGGTAGGCCATCATTAATGTATGCGGTTTCGAGTTTCTTTGTTAAGTCCTCGATTTCTTTTGCGTATGTGTTAGCTGATTTCCCTTGTTGACGTATATTCATCAACTTTGCTACCAATACATCTACGGATTCTCCTTTTACAGTAGTTTTTAATTTGTTAATGATTTATGGCTACTTCATTGTGGGTGTCCTTAATTTGATCTACTAAACTTAGAGCGTTGAGAAAACTTTGCAGATTTTCTGGTATGCCATCAAAGTCTGGAAGAAGCTTTGAGGCTAAACCAAAAAATTCAGTCACTGATTGAGGCATTGTATTAGGATTTTTATAAGTTTCTTGAGGAGTCTTTATTTCCTTCAAGTATAAAGTAGGTTCTTCTTGACCTTCTGGGAAATATTCCAGTTTTTCGTGAAATAACAATCAACGTTATTTTTTTTACAAATAACTATATAGGAACAAGTCCGTGGAAATGAAAAGAATGTTTCTAGACTTTGTCTATATCTACTGCCATAGATGCTGCTCTTCTATAGTTGTTTTTGAGGGATCTCTTATGCAATTGATAGAGCGTTGTTAGGAATTGAAGGATTAAAATCGTTATGATAATGACTAAATATATAATAGGATATTCTACCTTTATAGTGATTTCATTTATCACATTCGCATTTGGGTTCTCGATTTTCGAATCGTGATCACCCATGATTAAAAGAATAAATTTTGATCAATTGCAAAATTTATATGAGATAGAGAAAATATTTGATCCTTTGAAGGGTTGCTAGAACTGTCTTGTCAGTATTCTATACAATTGTTAACATCATAAAAAAAACAAGTTTACAATAATTTTACTTAAAGCTAAGTTTATACAATTGTACAAATGTTAGTTAGTCTACCTCACGTCAGAGTTAGTTAAAAAGAAAATTACAGTGAACTCGCGGTAATGTGAACATCCAATATAATGAACTATCCACTAATGTGAACAATCAGTTTTTTATATGGGCGCTCTAAATAGTGAACAAAGTTTAATGGCTCTAAATAGTGAAACATTTTTTTTTTTAATTTTTGGGGATTTTTTAATTTGCAGAAGCATTTATTTTTAATGTTGGGAATCCCCGAATTAATAAATACCATAGTATGCCATTATTTTAAAGGTATTTAATGCTAGTCGCTTTATGTAACTTGTTGCGGTAGGTTCGTGAATTTATTTTTAAAATTAGTAATGTCTAAAAACAGTCGAAAGTTTTTATCCTTAAATGAAAAATGCGAAATTTTGGAATATTTAAAAAAAGGATAGAGTGTTAAGTAAAAAGTATAAAGTTGCAAAATCAACGATATGTTCAATAAAAAATAAAAAAACAATATTTTAAAATGTGTGAACAATACGTTTTATGGACCCGGAAAACGCAAAACATTACGATCTTCAGAGCTTCCAAAAATGGAAAAATCGCTCTATAAGTGGCTCCAGGTGCAAAAATGGAAAAGCAAAGGATAACATTTTTATGCTGTGCAAATGCGTCAGGATCTCATAAAATAAAACTTTTAGTAATAGGAAAATCGAAAAATTCTCGCAGTTTTAAAAATTTTATCTGTCCCGTAAACTACAGAAATTCAAAGTCTGCAGGATTACCAGTAAAAGCTTTACTCCTAATAGATAATGCCCCATCCCATCCACCAGAATCCGACCTTAAATCCGAGGATGGTTCCATAGAAGCTATGTTCATGCCTCCAAATGTAACGGCTCTGATCCAGCCAATGGATCAAAATGCAATTAGAATCACCAAACTTCATTATAGGAACAGTCTTCTGGCAAAAATTATTGCAAAAGAGGGGGATTTGCTTGAATTGATGAAAAAAATCACACTTAAAGAAGGAGTTTCTATTCTAAAGGCATCCTGGAACCGAGTTGGTAAAGAAACTTTATCTAACTGTTGGAAAAATATTTTGAATATGGTAAATGATGAAGACGATCCTAAATTTAATGTTCCTTTGAACGTTTTAAAAGAAAAGTGGCAATCAGAGGTTAGATCTTTAGAAAATACTACTGCAGATCTTCTACAGACATTGTGCCCTCAGGAAGTATTTACTGCTGTAAACATTAGAGATTGGATCAATAATCCTTGTGAGGACGTCACGCCATTTGATGAAAATGATTTAATTGAAGAGTCCGACGATGATGACGACTGTTTTATTGAAGCGCCTGAAAACAACATTAAAGCCAAAGAAGCTGTCGAAATTTTTAACAAAGCTGTCCAATGGGCTGAATTTCAAATTGTCGATCAAACTGATATTAAAGTATTGAAAAAAATCAGGGAATTGGCGGTAAATAAGCTGGTCGAACAAAAGAAAAAACAGAAAATAATAACCGATTGTTTCCATATTTAATTATATATGTATGTACCTATCTTTTTTCATTGTAAATTTTATTTATTTTTTTGTCGTAATATTTTGTTTGTTTTTTATGTACATACTACGTATGTACTCTTTATAAAATGGATTTTTAAAAACTTTTTATGTTCCAAATAAATTACAAAAAGTTTTTTTTAGTAATCTTTGCATTTTCATTCCTTGCAGAAATTATTTTTAGAAAGAATAACTTAGTAATATATATAAAAAAAATCACAATCGAAAATGTGAACAAATTCGAAAATATGAACTACCCCGACATTAATTAGTTCACATTATCGAGAGTTCACTGTACTATATATCATGGCATTAGGATGCCATACCACCAGATATGGTCCCCCAAGGCGATGGTATATAGCAGATATCGCCAATTGATATCTGAATAGGTTAATCACAAATTTTTGATTGAGTGTACTTTATTTCTGATCTTAATAATAAACTCTACATTAAATTCTTAATTCTAGCACACTATGTGTGCGGTGGGAATATGCTGAGACAGCATAATACACGCTGTCCCAACATTTATGCAGTGTGGACAATATCAACAAGAATGTGTTGATATTAAGTTACATACAAAGTTTATGGTAACTTCGACTAGTCAAACACACTATAATATCTTTAATGTTCAAAATATTTTTTCATTTGTTAAAAAAAATATGTGAGGGATTTTTATTTTTAAAATAAATATCCATCAATGATGAAAAAAATAAATATCTTTAAAAATAAATATCAGTTCGAAAAAAAATTTAAATAATTGTTTTTTTTATACATACTTTTGTTTTGTTTCAAAAATATTTTTTTTATATTCAATGAAATTGTTTTTGTTTGGAATTTTTTCCATCTGATGAAAAAAGTTCAAAATAATTTTCAACTTTTGTAATTAATATCACAAAAGATATTTATATTTTTTATTTCGATCATGATGAAAATTTAAACTATTGATGAAAATAAAAAAATCTTGGATGGATTTTTATTATTTTTTTAACATTAAAGATTGTTTTTCGATTGAAATAAAAATAAAAAGATTGTTTTTTTAGGACTAAAATCCGGTCTCTGTTCCTTACTCACATTTTATTAAAAAAAATATATATAGTATAATAATTTGTATATTATTTGTCCAAATTCAACAAAATTTGGTTCGAATAAGTGCGTTGCCAACTGCTAGCCAATTTAAATGTTATTTTATATTATGTTTCGTTTTAGCATTTTTACGATGTTTTTAGTAAAAAGGACATATGACAGCTACGACATTCCATGCTCCGATTGGAAATAAAAATCGCACACATAATTATTATAATATAAATAATAATATGACCAAGTTTTAGAATTTTAGACCTTATCATTTTGCCGCGCACCTTTTGCTTTTTTATTCCTAATAATAAAAATAATATCTAAACCATGTTTTTATCTTTACGTGTGTGTATTGAGGAGTTTAATACAGGAAAATTTAAAAATGAATTGAAATTGTTCTATCTGGATGGAATTGGAAATTATGCGTCTTGTGGTATCATCTGTTTAGAGACTTAACTATTGTTTTGAATTAATTCAAAAATTTATGCTGATATACATGCTTATTTTAAACATATTGTGGCTAACAACAGTACATACTTGTTTGCGTATGGATATTTATATTGTTATTTTTTTATTTTTTTTTTTTTTTTTGATTTCTTATAAATTTGTTTGTATCAATTTCACAATATCTGCATTAATAATAAAAGTAATAATATTTATATTCACTATTTTATTAACAAAAATAAAAGAAAACATATTTTTTTACAACAAGCAAACAAAGAGTTGTGATCTAAACAGAGTTGGGGGTACTGCACTAAATTGTGAGTACATTTAACTTTTCACTAAATTACACTGTAGTGAAACAATAGATTGTTAACTACTTGCCACCACTATAGTTATAGTGAAATTTTTCGTCACTACCACATACAAATTTTAGTGCAATTTTTTTTTTTTTTACTATAACTAAATTTAATTGTAGTGAAAAAAATTGCACTATACTCAATAGTTTACACTGTTGGCAGGTTGTTGTATGGCAAAAGTTGCCAGATCCGTGGTCAGACATTGCCAGAACTGTCAAACGAAAATTGTGTGTTAAATTAATTTAATTAAAAATTTGTGTGTTTTCCTTAAATTAAAAACAATATAACAAAAAAAAAATATTGCAACTATTTTAGCTGCATATGTTCTCGAAAGCAGCGAGGACGAAGACAAAAAAATAAAAAGGCGCCGCAAAGTGTGGGTGAAGGATTGGGTGCATCACCGCCAGCAGGAGGAATTTCACGCTAAATTGCTCATCCAATTGCGAAGTGAAGTAATTTGATAATCTGCTTAAATTAGTGACTTCATATAAATGTATAAAGTATAAATGATTTATCTGACAATGGCGCCATTGTCAGATGCATAAAATTCGCACAGCTGACAATAAAAATTGTCAGACAATTATCTGGCAATGGCAACGTTATGTGTTTACACGATTGCCAGATGTCTAACAATATTATTGGGTTACAATTTACTGACAATGCTTTTTCTAACAACGTTGCAAGACATAAATTGTAAGTTTACACGGTTGTTAGACATTTTCTGAACATTTTTCTGCCAGCATTGTTAGATCTGACAACCGTGTATTCATAGCTTAACCATTAACTTTTATCGGAAGGTTTATGTTTTCAGAGCTGCCATATTTTCTGCTTTTAAAAGAAATAAATAAAAACATATTTATTCCGCTGTAGTTTTTAGTAATTTTTCTTTCTATATTTATATTTGTTCTGGCGTTGTGTTTTAGTTAGCTTAAACTCATTTATTTTAAAAATTTCTTTGTTTTTTATTTGTTTATATTTCCGTTAGTGGCAGTTACGTTCAAATAGTACATGTTGCCACTACGTTAAGTGGCCAAAAGTAATCGGTTTTTGCTTTGATATTGCCGTATTATCAAAATTATAAAATTTACCTTAAAACCAAGTTGTAATAACCAAAAGTAGATAAAGCTCACTTTATCGTTCACTTTAGTTTATCTTACCTTTAACTATCTGATACCTTATTGATAGGTTATAATAACGGCCCTTAGTGAAGAATTTCTAAGTTCCACTAACATTAGTAACAGATTGTTTTTTGCACTAAAGTAGTTAGTGAGGAAAAAAAAAAGGTTGCTCTAGTCTTGAGCTGAAAAATTTTAACTATTACTAATTAATTTTAGTGGAATTTTTTTTCACTACCACTATGCTTAGTTAGGCTGATATTTTTCAACTCACTACTAAAAAGTAAAGATTGTAGTTAAAAATTAAAAATTAGAGAAAACTACAAAATTTAGTGCACTACCCCCAACTCTGGATCTAAACATAAGCACCGTGACGGACATATAGGAAAGTATTTTAACATTAAAATGCCAAAACTTAATTTTATGGAATTGACTATTTTTATGTGCTTTAGCATTTTTATATCCTACACCACTATAAGTGGTTCGACTCAGAATAACTTTCTGAGTCAATTTAACGATGTCAGTCCGTCTGGATGTTGTCTGTCCATGTAAACCTTATGAACAAAGTACAGGTCGCAATATCTTGATAAAATTTGGCGCGAATAGTTATTTTGACACAATGACGAAGCCTATTGAGATTGGTTATGATCGGTCCATTATTTCACCTAGCCCCCATACAAATTTCCTCCCGGGATAGGGTTAAGTGGTCATAAATGCTTTACATATAGCAATATTTTAATGAAATTCGGTGCAAAGAAGTTCTGCATGAGTGTTAAGCGTGAATTAGTTGGTTGTTTATGTGACGTTTCCTCCCGCAAAGTAAACAGCTGATCGTTTATATTGCATGTATTGTAATGCTAACAATTATAAAAACTTCACGTTGATGTGATGTGATGTCTGATTCTGTTGAAAACAGAATTTTCTTGCGTTGCTCCGTGACAGCTGTTAGCAGTGTTGCCAAACAATAACTTTTTTCTTACAAATAAACAAATGCTTAACGAAATAAAAAGGAAAAACCACTAAATAAACAAAGAAATAAATGAACAAAAATAATTAAATGCTCAAACAATTAAGTAGATAAATATTTGGCATGTTTAATTTTAAACAGAGTTGCATTTTTAGAATTTTTCTAGTAAATAATATATGGTAAATCTGTGTTTTTGCTAACAAATGTCACAAACATATGTCACGTTATTAATTTTGGATAATTGCACAAAATTCTTCCCGTAAATAAACGGAACATCAACATCACATAAACAACCAACTAACCCGGCCTTTAATCTTCTCGCTAAATTTTGAAGGTCGGTCCCTAATTAACTTTAGCTCACATTTAAGCCCCTCTTACAGAAATGTTAATATCGATTAAAGTTTAACATAAGTACGCATAGAAAAATCATGACTACAGCATGATCACTACAACTATTCAATGTTTGTAAGTTATTTTTCATTGATTTTAATAATACTGTGTTCATGATAGCAACGTTTTTGTTTGTGTTTTATAATTTGACGAGCAGTATACCCGCTACTTTGTTAGTGTATATTTTTTAATAAAAACCCAGCAAAAAAAAAGATCAAGAGCTTCCAAAAAAGAACATTTTCATATTTTAAACTTTTATCGAAGTTCTTAATAATTAGTTCCAAAAAAGTGAAAATAAATGAATTTTTAGCGGGAAAAAGGGTGAATAATTTCTATGAAAATTAAAATTTTTCAAATTTTAAGGCATTTTTAAAATATTTTTATAAGTCTAAGACTGATTTTTGGTTAATAAATTGTATAAACATAGTTTTAAGGGAAGTACTTCAAAAGAAATGAACAATAAGTATAAAAGAAGAACATACTACCAATGACAACCATGTGTTAAAAAAATAACTTCTGCAACTCTTTTCCACCACTAAGTACTTCCTTCCAATGACAACACAATGTTAAATTCATGACTTTTTCGGCCTTTTTTCAGTTCCTTTTTTGCTAGGAAACCAACTATATTATTAATTCAAATTGTGTTTTATTAAGTTATAATTTCATAACTAAAAATTTTGAATAATACAAAAATAAAAGCAATGAATAAAATTAAGAAACGAACAGACTAAAAAACACAGATTCACTTTTAAATAGATAACATTAACCCGATCATGCAGTACTCCTATACATCCCAGAACGTTAATGATGTTTTTTCTTTTTATTTTGTTATTTTTCTTTTCTTTCTTTATTGAGGATTCACTATGGATCAGCATCATTGTTCTTGTGAACACACACAGTTCTGTGTGATCCTCCTTCAACCTAACCTAACCTAAAGATGTAAGAAACTGGTAACTATAATATTTAAAAGTTTATGGTTCTGAATGCTGACAGAACACCAATATTATATCTGTTCCCATGGGTGATAGGAATCTTAGTTGAATTTTACAGATTCTTAATTTTGGGTGTTTTATTTTGTTTTTTCTAAATAAAAAGGCTATCAAGTTTTTATCTGGTCTATGTAGGAGTACTGCAAGATCGGGTTAAATGCTATCTATATAAAAATGAATCTGTGTTTGTTAGTCTGTCTGTTTTAGAATTTTGTTTCGATACTCTTATTTTATTTCAATACAATGGGGTAGAAATATTGTTCAAAAATTTATAGTTATAAAATTAAAACTTAACACAATTTGAATTTATAATATAGTATGATTTTTCTTTAAAAGAATATACACTAACAAAGTAGCGGGTATACTGCTCGTATTATAGAAAATACAAAAATTACCATTGGAAAATGAAAAATTACCACAAAGTTCCCCCTTTTGAATTTTTAATCCCATAGGACCATGAATCTTTAATTTCATGTGTTATTAGCTGTGTTTTGTTGCTAACGTTCATAGTCAATTTCATACAAAATTTAAATTTATATACGTTAGGAGTTAGCGTGTAGAATTTTACATGTTAACCATAGTATAATAATAAAGTATACTCGTAAGACCAGCTGTTTTACAATTTTTTCATGGGCAAACCTCGCGGTACTGTCAAATTGTTTTTGTATTCACATGTAAAATATTTTTTGAGTTTTTTTTTCTTGCTCTCTTTCGTTCTCTCATTTTTCCGTTCAAAGCATTCTGACATTGTGGGCAGTAGTTTTACACTAACAAAATACAAGCAATTTTTGTTTTTGTAGATGTGCGAGTACTTTATTATTTTACTATGATGTTAACTTTAAAGTCGATAAAAGTGCTGCCAATTTATGAACAAAAATACAATTTTGAATATTTAAATGTCAATAAATGGAAAAATTATAAAAATTCAATAAAATATAGATAAAACAAATTTAAATTTTTAGTTTTTTGAAATAAAATACAGTCGAACACGGTTGTAACGAACACCGGATATAACGAACTATGGCTATAGCGAACACTTTTCTTCGGGCCCAATGATTTTAAAAACATTTTCCATACAAATAAATACGTTTATAACGAATACGATTATAGCGAACTTTTTTTATAACGAACACATTTTTATGGTCCCAACAAGACTTTTTTATACAAAAAACTACATTTATAACGAACTTCCAAAAATACTTGTTTAAGATAAATAAAATTACACAAATTTAAAAACTAACTTTTGTTTATTTCTATTTAAATTATTGGATAAATGGAAATAATTTTCATTAATTTCAGTTTAAATTAAAGATGAATTTTACATTTATATAACAAAACTTTTAAATATAACATAAATTTATCGAAAATAGCTAATAATAAAATTTAAATTATTTGAGGATTTAACACTAAATATTAGAAAATCGCTATTCCTCAAAAGATAAGTATCTCAAAAATGCCAATTTAAAAAGTATCACAAAAATGCCAATTGAAAAAATATAGTTAATCTCAATTTGAATGATGACTGTAAAAAGTATTATTTCTGATATATTAATTATACATATGTATTTAAATATTTAAAAAATATATAAATATGTATAATTTAAAAATCATAAATACCGAACATTTTTATAGGAAAGAAATATGCTTCGATTCCAAATATTAGTATTGTAATGAAAATTAATTCCAAATATTACTATTGTAATGAAATACTAACCAAAAATTTTTTTGGGAGTTTTACGGATATAACGAACTACGTTTATAACGAACTAAATCTGTCGATCCCCTCGAGTTCGTTATAACCGTGTTCGACTGTATAAAGATTTGTTTGTACAATTTTGTTTTGAATACCAAGTTATACCAAGTTGGAGGAGTATCGTTTATTTACTAACTATCAACGTTAACACTAAACGGTAGCAACAAAACACAGCTATTATGTTTTATATTGTATAAAATTCAAAAAGTACCATTAGAAGAATGAAAAAGTACCACAAAGTCCAATGTTATGGATTCTTATTCAATTAGGGTCATATATTTTTAATTTCATGTTTCTAGATTCAATATTATAGAAAATTCAAAAAGTATCACAAAATCCCCTCTTGTAAATTCATATGTATATGTCAGTAAAAAAGAAAAAAAAAAATTTAAAAAAAGTACCGAAAAATTTTTTCCTCTTAAACGTTCGAATTTCCAAAAAAGATCATATTTTCGATAAGATACTAATTTGATGCTCCTTTTATTTCTATGCTTAATGAATTAAAAGATAAATAGGGTTCCAAAAAAGGACTAAATTACAGGTTTTACCCGTTTTTTCCTAAAAAAGCCGAATTTCAAAACATTACCAGACACCCATCAGATTATTTTTCAAATTAATAACGATAACTATTTATAAAACCGTTTTTACCCCCCCCAAACATTCAAATTTTCAAAAAACCCATCTTAATGGATCTATTCGGTACACGCAGAGAAAAAACATGGTTACAGCATGATCACTACAACTATTCAATCTTTGAATAGATTTGAATAATACTGTGTTCGTTCGTGATAGCAACGTTTATGTTTCTGTTTGATACTTTAATGATTACCCATAATCAAAATTTTAATATGGTTGAGTGAATTATAATATGTATTTATATATTTTTATATGAAACCATATTTTATGAAAAATCTAAACATTTAGTCAATTCTAAACTATTTAGTTAATTCTGCAACCATTAAGCCAATATTTTTATTTGCTTTTAATAACTATTGAATACACATTTTTTTGTATCATTCCAGTTAGTATATTAATTCTCATTTAGTTTAGATATGATATAAATTGACAAGGTTTGTTTATATTCAGTATGTTGAATGTACCACATATCATGATACAAAAGAATATAAATATGAAAACATGGGATTATACATATGATAAAATGGGATTATATATATGATAAAATGGTATTATAAAGTGAGATTATATATGTATATGATGAAATTAGTTTATATATATGATAAAATGGGATTATTAAATGATAAAAACATGATGAAATTGGAAGCAATATTATAAAAAAAGTTATAAACATTATTAAATGGAATCAAATATACATATTTTTAACTGTAATCATATATTACAATCACAGTATGTTGCTCTTAGTTTATGGTCACTAGAACCATATTTTTTCTTTGCGTGTAGGATGCCAATTTCCATATTTCATCTTTCTAGCTTTAACCGTTTGGGCTGTGCGATGATGAATCACCAAGTAGGTCAGTCAGTCAGTCAATCACTCAGACGTTACTCTTTTATATATCGTCCCTGCGCTGACTAAATTACCAATGTAATTTTTAATAACTTTTCAGGAAACCTAAAAAACTGTTTAGTTTTGCATTTTCTTCGATACTTCGCTAAATTTTTAAAAGTTTTCTTCGTTTATGAATAGATTTAACAACAGAAATTATGTGTTTAATGAAAAAAAAAAATGAAATTTTAGGATATGGTTAACCCGTTCCGCATCGGACCTGAAGTTTGTGAAGTGCGTTTATATGGGAAAAAATTGTTATTTTCGCAGGTTTTAGATAAATGTTTTATATTTATTTTTTCACTTTTTTTAAAAGTGAAACCATCAAAAATATTTAAGTTTATCACCTTTATCTCAAAGCTGGCAAAACTATGAGTAAATAAAGTCACGTATCATAAAAATTGATGCACAAATCTTGATTGGATTCACAGTTAAGTTTGGATACCCATGCATACCTATAGCTAAGTGGAAATACACTAGTGGGCAAAAAAAATGTTTTTTTTTTTCGTTAAATAAAAAAAATAGGTGGATTAGATGTAATTCAACGTGCTAAATAAGAATCAACTTTTACTTTGTGTGTAAAATAAAACACATAAGGGTTGAAATGTAACCTAATGTATATATTGTATTTTGGTATGTACGTTTGTATATATGTAGTGTGTATGTTTGTAAGTATTTTTTTGTTTTTTATCTTTCACTCAAGAAACAAAAATGCTGCTTGCTATACATCCCAGCAAAAATTTTTTAGGTACTGGTAAGCAGTGCAAAATTATTCATGCCTGCCGATAGCACATCATTGATGTGCATTTGAGTAAGCTATAAAAGGAAGCGAAAAATTTACATTGGGCTCATATTTTCTTTTACCGAATTACAACCTGCATCCTCTCTCGCTTACGTGGATGCAGGATTGTAAGCGAATGACTTTCTTCTCCCCATTTTTATTTACAATTTAATACAAAAAGTTTTGCTAAGTTGGATGATGCAATATTTTCAATTGAGTTGATTAGTTGTGATCGAGCGTTCAAAGTGTTAAGAGGTAAGTTTGTTCGTGAAAGTCGGAAAAAATAATGTACAAAAATTATATTAAAATTGTAAGTAAAATTATTATATTTATTTTAAATAACTATTATATTAATAAAATAATATTATTTATTAAATTAATAAAACTCTAAATATGTATATTGTTTTTAGTTTTCTTTATAATATACAAGAAATGACATGTTTTGTAACGTATTTTGTGTTTTATTACTTTTTTTTTAATTTTCAGTTTGACTTTTGTAGAAATTTTGTGTTTTTGTTTTTATACGATTAGAAAAAAATGCGATTAGAGAAAAAACAATGGGTTATTTATTTTTTTAATATACGGTACGTATAACTTAGTCTTATTTTTTTGTGTTAATTTTTTTCTAGTAAGTAATATATCTTTTTATTTTTATTATCTTTTTTTTGCAGATTAAATAATTAAGGATTACCCCAATAAAAAGGCCAGTTAATGATCTGATTTAAAAAATTGTCGATTTTTCTTTTTAATTTTTTATAAAACAAATCAAATAAAAAATAATAATAAATAAAAATAATATTTTTTATAAATGCATTATTTAAATTCAAGGCATGATTTCACAGCTTCTGGGATCTCTAAAAGATGCACATAAAAGAGGCATGAAATCATCACATCTATGATGCCTTAAAATGCGCATAATAAGGGCATGTATGAACCTAATACATATCGCAGCAAAGAGCCCTACCAAGTGGGACATCACGAACAAAAATCATGCCTTCTTGAAGCAGGTTAGTAAGGGAGAGTTCTTTTATCTCTCCCTTACAAACCTGCTTCTGGGTATGCAGCAATTTTTGCTGGGATTGTACTATAGCAGCAAAATCAAAACGAAAATAAATAATACTGCGCAATATGGGTTCATTAAAATTGTGCGTGTGCAACTCTACAGAAATATATTTTACTTCGTGTGCAATGGTTTGCTTTTGCTGCTGCAAATTACAGAGACGAGTCACAAATTTAGTAGTATAACGATGTTATAGTGTGGATATTTCTAGTTGTTGTGTATTGTATAAATGAAACATTTGTATATTTATTGCACAGTCGTAAGTGAAATTTTTTTAACTAGAACTGCATATTTAAAGGCCCAACAAGTCAACTTTCCATAGCAACGTAGAATGAAGAAAAGTAGCGTGAAACATTTTGTACAACCAGTCAACAAAAGTAAACGTATCATATGTTTTTGAACATTCATTGTGTAAACAACCCTGTTTTTCTGTTATTTTGTGAGCAAAATAAACTACAGGGTTGTTAAAAACGTACGCAGCTACGTAAAAATCTATTTTCTGTAGATTTCTGCGATACGCTACCTAGAATTTTTATGTCAATAGCTACATACACACATCTGCATAAAGCACAGTACAATTCAGTACAATTAGCTCTTTGAAAGTATAGCAGTACTCCAGTGATTAATTTAGCACAGTTTTAAATATTTTAATAAAATTTTGAATTAAATAAAAGTTCTGTAATACAATTTTGGATTCATTTAGAAATTATTTTAGGTCAGTAGCTAAAATTTGTTTTAAATACAATTAAATTTATGCATAAACATTTTTAATCATTTAGACATTCTTAGACCTGAATGTTAACATTTTTGAAGTGACATTTAAATATGCGTTTATTTAGCTAAAATGTGACATATTTTCGACAAAACAAAGACGCTTTTATATTCATTACTTAACAGTGAGCTGATTAATTTTCATATGACTTTTTCTTTTTTGATTCAAAACTTTTTATGTAATTTTTCGAACTTTACTCTTAAATCGAAGTTCATCCAAATTCCATTATTAATAGTGTACTCAGTTTTAGATAGAACAAGTTCTTAACATTTCAGTACTTTAACATTAATCTTTTTATATGTTATTTGATAGATTATTATGTGTAGATAAAGAATTTTTAACATTTAGGTACAAAACAAAGTATTTAATAGTAACATTTTTCTAAAAACTGCAAAAATACCATTTTCCCAGTGTTGTCAACTTGTTTGAACCAAAACGCGCTAAAAAGCGCTAAATTATAATTAAATAAAATTTATTTTAATTTCTTAGTTAAATATGTATTTTTTTTAAAAGGAAAACAACTTATTACGTATATATTTGCTATTTTAAGTTCATGTGGAAATATTTAGTAGTTTTATACAATTTTGAACATTAACATTTTATTAAATAAATATTAAAGGTACAAAGAAATGTATACATTTAATAATAACGTTAAGTTTAAAGATCTTACATTAATAAATATTTAACATATTTAAATATGAAGGTCTTAGGTCCGGCATTATATTGCTAATTTAGTTGCCAAATCCTAAGTTTTAAAAATAGTTTATGTTTTAAAACTTGTTTTTTTTTAATCCATTAAGCATTTCCTAAGTATAGAAATTGTCTGACCTCTTAAAAATATTTTTTGAAAATAAATAGAAATCAAAATATATATCTATGGTAGAATATAAAAAATTTGTATTTCGACTTTTGGTAATTTTACAGGAAAAGGAAAAAACGAAATAAAACCTAAGAAATTTTAGATACAAACAAAGTTATTATGCAGTTTTAATTCAAAACAAGGTTGAAACTAATTCTTATTTTTATTTCTGGATTTTTCTAACCCTTAGAAAGTTATCTCATATAAACAGTTGCAGGATTGTTTTAAGATATTGGAAACCGTTAAACTCTTTTAAATAAAGCTATTTTATCTTCATAAATACAATCCGGGTAGATATATATTATATTAGTTTTTAAATAAATTATTCCAAATGACTCATATCCCAAGGTTCGAAGCATGTTTACTATGACATCTCCAGTGCTTCTTCCTGAAATTTGATATAATGTTTATAATGGGTGATGAACATGGCTTTCCTAGTTGCCTTGAAGGCTTAATATAAAGACCATTTTCCATTCGATTTTATTGATTTTCATTTTGATTCTATTTGGCTTTGTTTGGAACATTTTTTGTCTTTCGAACATTATTTGAGTCACAATTTTCTTTTACACAGTTTTTTCTATAAAACAAATTTAAAATAAGAATTTTTCAACACAAGAACAATCTGTATTTTAATATGCGAATGTTTCACAGAAATTATTTTCATTACAAATTCTAGAAAATGTCTTAAAAAACATGAAAATAATAAATCAAACTTCAAGTGAGTTGTGCTTTCTCTTTCAAAATATATTTGAAATAAGTTAGGGCTTTTTTCTAAATGTTTATAAATTCATTATTTTGCAGTCATATCGCACTCAATTTTTTAAGACATGTTTTTTGAAAAAAAAAAAATAAATAAATAAATAAAATCTGTATTTTCCTTCTTTTTTATATTTTGCATCAAAACAACAAAGTTTCTACTTATTTGTCTTTAAAATTCAGAAAAATGTACTAATAACTACTTCTGCGTAGGTAAAAAATTAAGAAAACATGATTAAAATTTGCAACTAAAACTAACCGAACACAAAACTCGCGAATTTAGCGCTTTTTGAAGAAAAAGCGCTGATGTAATAAAATGCGACTTTTGGGTTGCTGAAAAGCGATAAATCTAGCGCGAAAAGCGCTGAATTGGCAACACTGATTTTCCCATACAAATGTACCCTATAAACTTCAGGTCCGATACGGCATGAGTTAATGATATCCGATTTCACAAATATTTCACACAGTATGTTTTTGCAACCTAAAGAACAATTCTAGAGGGAGTTAAGGTGCAGCCTAGTGTTATACATTAATTTTAATTTTAACAGTGTTTTGCGTAAACTGTATCGGCGGCTTTTCTTGAGCCAACTCAGCCGTTTAAGCCGGTAGGAGTCGGTGACGGCGACAGTTTGAAAAATTAAGCGATTTAGAAATTAAGAGTTTAAACACTCAAAAGTGTCTTAAAAATAAGAATATTTTAATGAAATTTAGTGATAAGAAGTTCTGTACAAGTATCCATCCTTGAAGATTGGTCCACAATTGACCATATCACCTATATAAACCCCTCTTCCGAAAATCTCTTTAACGTGCATAAATCCCATACGAATGTTAGTATCAAGTTACTATTCGATACAAAAAGGTTTATGTAAGTAGAAACAATATTGCCAAGTTTTATGAGAATCAGTCCATAATTTACCATAGCTCCCTTATAAACCCACTTCCGGAAATCGCCCTAAAGTGCATAAAATCATCCAGATATTAGTATTAATGCGTTGATTTCTGTTTTTGTATATTTTATTTTACATTTAGTAAAAGTGTTGGTCTACAATTGGCCACATGTGTAATATAAGTTCCCTTCCCGAATTTTTATGCTCATACACAATGGTGTAGGGTATCATATAGTCTGTCTTGACTGACTATATTTTTCTTTCTCGTTTAATTTGTTACAGACAAAGTATTAAAACAATTGTATATTTTCAAAGTAAACAAAATCTTAATATTTTCTTTTTTTAAAAAGAACTCAATCAAAATTGGTGGGTAAATTGCTAAAAAAAAAATTTTAATTGAAAAAAATTCTTTCAATCGTAAAAAAGTATCATTATCTCTTTGTACAAATTTAATAATGAAAATAGTGAAGAAAAAATAACTTGTAAGAACAATATTGCCTTTCATTTCCGCTTAGTTTGTGATTTGCTTCAGGCTTTCATGTTTTTTTGTTGTTAATTTTTTTTTTTTTTTTTTTTGTTCGTGCTTAAGGATCATAACATTGAGACAGTCCTTTATACTCACTAGTAGGCAGTACAAATCTCAATTGTAGAATGCATTTTATAAAATAAATATATTTTGTAAAATTTTAGCTGTTTGCCCTAAATTGATGTCAAATTTCAACAGTTTTTTTTTTTATTCATGCTTGAGGTTGTTTTTATCAAAATGAATGATGTTCATGTAGATGTAGATGCAGTAGATGAATTCCAAAAAGGTCACTTTTTGCTGTAGTCATGCGTGAATGCAATGTACATTGTATACGTATGCGTTTATCATAGAATGAAATTGGTATCAAACAAACATAGGACAATGTAAAAATTGGTCTTTTAAATGTATTGATGTAAAATTTTCAATTTCATTTCTTATTAAAGAAATACATTAAATGACAAACTTTTAAAATCGTGTGGAAATTTTATTCTTATCAATATTTTTAATTGAAATAAAAAATGTTAGCCTCCATACAAGGTAAATCTTAATTATCGCATATCTAAGGAACTATTTTGTAGGAATAATTCTCTTTTCAAGTTACACTATTGAGTTATAAATTCTTAGGAATGGTAGGTTTACAGGGGGTAGTAGCCGCCATACAAAGGGAATATTTATTATAGTATATCTTAAGAATTGATATATTGATTTTGTCATTCCGTGTGTAACATGTCGAAGGAATCGTCTGAGACCCCACAAAGTATATATTTTCTGGATCCGTCTGTTGAAAGCAGGATAGGTCTCGAACGAGATAACGTAGGGGGACGGAATTTGGCACAAATGTTTGTCTTATATAAGGTTTATTTGGGATTGAAAATGTGCAAAATCGGTTAATAAACAAAAAAGTTATGGGCTAAAAACTAGAAGCACAGGGTGTCCGTTTTATAGTTTTCTGCTGATATTTCTTCAACAAAAGCATGTACGACAACGAAATTTTGTACATATAGTTTGGAGATCAATATAAAGTCGAAAACCAAAAATGGGCGTGGTCCGCTCACTTTACCGCCCACCTCCCATGTAAGGTGAAAATCAACAAAATTGTCTTCAAATAGTTCAAGGACAAATGTAAACTCGGAAACAAAAAATGGGCGTGGTCCACTCACTTTATCGCCCCCTCCCATATAACGTAAAATTTGAAAAAGTTGATGGTAGGTATATAGATTCGGCAGGGCCGAATATAATTCGCGCTTGTTTAACATTAAAAATATACGAAATTTCGTAACTATTGAAAAATTCATTCATAATACTGCATTTCTACCTTTTTATTCCTATAGTCGTTTTTTGAGAAAAAAAATTAGACAATTCCCTTTCTTTTGGTTAAAAATTAAATTCCCTCCCTTTTTCCCTCCGCTTGAAATTTTTTTAAAAAATTTCCTCAAAAAGAAAATTCCCTCTATCACTGAGAGACGTAATAAAAAAAGAGAGTAAATAAAAAAAAATATATATATATATACATTTTTTCATAATAACAACAAAATTGCCAATTTTTTTAAATCCATTTCAAAAAAAAGCTAAACTTTTTCTTGACCTAAATATATGGGACCTATGATTTTTCAATCGCTGGAAGGGAGCTAGGTTTCAATTTTAGACTTAGGGTAATTTTCTTACAATTTTGTGTAGATTTGGTTTTTGTTATACGTCTTTTGCTTCTTTCTCTTCCGAACAATTTGACCCAGCCTAATTGTATGTATATAATACAAGTTGGAATGCAATATTTGTCTGTGTAAAATAGAAGTATTTACATTATTATACTATGTATACTTATAACACTAGTCTGCAAAAAAAAATCTCCATTAAACAAGAAAAGTTGGACCAGGTGGAAATTAATATACTGAACTTGAATCTATTCTGAAATCAGGTCTTGATTTTTTATGGGCATGTCTAATATTAAAATTAGAAATGCGATATCGTTACGATTTTACTTGATAGCCTTAGGGTTTCTGCCCCTCAATTTTTTATAATTTTAGCCTAAATTATTATTCTGTAATAACCATATTCTGAAATTTTGTATCCATTTCACTTTATTTTCCCGATCTGGAATTAAGAAATCTTTCTGGATTGTGGTCGAAAACTTCATAATAATATGATAGAATATATCCTTATTTTTCGAAAGTAATAACAATTTTAAAAGAACTAAATGAGTAGAAGATTAAAATTGAGCATTTCCACATTATACTTCTTCTGTTTTGTAATTAAAAAAAATGGAAAATCGAAATCCAAACTAAAAACTTTATTTTGTCGCACAAAATCCACGACTAACTCAACACTTTTACTCCAAAGACGAAATTCAAATAATTTTCAAACTTTTTTTAGTTTATTAAATTAAAAAATATGAGACGACAAATACCTGTACACTAGAAGACAATTATTGTGAATTAAATAGCAAGAGTACAAAACCGCACACTATTTTGTCCAACAGTGTATATCTCCCTGATATCAGGAAACCAGGCATGTGAAAGCATCATGACAAACTTTCATATAATTGGCGTAAATATTAGTAAAAACTAATTTTTCTCTTCTGACAAATACAAAATCAAACCTCCACAAATTTTAGGATTTAGAAAACCACAAATCGGCGTTAGTGTTAGAGATTTTCAAAATTGTTGATCGTTTTTTAATCACAATAATAATTAATAATTTAGGTTTTCATGAAAGACGGAATAAATAAAATATTTTACAAGAAACAAATTGGAGGATTTTAAACTTGATTTGGTTCTACGAATGCATAGTTGATATACCAATAGATTCTCAGTCTGGTGTAGAGGATATAATGATGGATGAAATATGCGATATACAAAGGATTTGGACTTAAAATAGATTTAAGCAAGTGAACTTCTACCTTTATTAGGGATGCCAAACGGGACTGGTTTTTGCAAATCCCGGGATTCGGGATTTTAAAATTTCAAATCCCGGGATCCCGGTTTATTTTTCATATAAAAACACATTTTAAATATAAGGAAAAATAAATTTTGTATAAATTTTTCAGCTAAAGAAATTCATTCGTATTTTAAAATGCAAACCTTAACGTTCTTATTTATGTAATCGAATTTTAATATTTTTTTTAATTTCTGTAAATGTTTTTATGTACTGACTTGCCTTAAGTTAATTTTTTGGAGTGTATTTATGTCAATAAATCCCGAAATTGAAATCCCGTGATTTTTTTTTTTTTTTTTTTTTTTTTGTTCAATCCCGGCATTCGGGATTTTGTAATACCAAAAAATTCCGGGATTTATTTATATTAAATAATTCTAAAAAATGTGTTTCGAATTTATAAATCAAATTTGTTAGGCCTATTTATTCAACTATGAATAAAGAATACATAGTTGAATAAATTCAAAGAATTTGTTAAATTTGGAGAAACAATTGAAAAATACGGTAAAATTTTAAAATATAATTTAATTGATTTTACGAGTTATTTAAAAACAAGGTTTAAATATGCAGTTCTAGAAAAAAAAAATTTCACTTACGACTGTGCAATAAATATACAAATGTTTCATTTATACAATACACAACAACTAGAAATATCCACACTATAACATCGTTATACTACTAAATTTGTGACTCGTCTCTGCAATTTGCAGCAGCAAACGCAAACCATTGCACACGATGCAAAATATATTTCTGTAAAGTTGCGCAGGCGCAATTCTGTTCAACCCATATTGCGCAGTATTATTTATTTTCGTTTTGATTTTGCTGCTATAGTACATACATATATACATTACGTTACATTTCACACAAAGTATCGAAATTGCAAAAAAAAAAAAAAAAAAAAACCAAAAGACTGCTGAATTACCTACTATAGCAGTAAAATTAAAGCTCAAATTTTCAAATAAAGAAGAATAACTAGCACAAAAAAGAAAGCACCACACTATTGTGCAATATGTTTTCGGCAACTACTACGAGTTGCTGATTGAAATAAGTACATGTCAAACAAGTTGACTACTGATGTTACTATGATTCTTAAACAGACGCTGAAATTTTTAGTATACCCCATTAAAATATTGCAGCAGTTTTTAGTAGTATGGAATACAAAATGTTAAACAGTGAACATAGTATAATTAGAAAGTATACTCGTAAGAACAGCTGTTTTAAAATTTTTTCATTGACAAATCTCGCGGAACTGTCAAAATTTTTTTCGAGTTTTTTTTACTCTTCCTCTCCTTCATTCTCACATTTTCTGTTCATAGCATTTTGACATTATGTGCAGTAGTTTTACACTAACAAAATACAAACAATTGTTGTTTTTGGAGATGTGCGAGCACTTTTTTAATTACGCTATGACAGTGAATATATTTTTTAGTATGGTGTATAGTAGAACAATTAAACCTTGTTTAAAAACTACATTTACTAGTTATTTGATTAATCGAACATAATAAATCTGTATCTCCTAAACACTGCAGTGCACTAATCGGATTGAATTGAATTGTACGAGAGAGTTGTAGAGGAGAACCTAAGCATTCAGAAAAATCATCTCGCCATCGTAGTTACCCCGTAGTAATACAAGTAATACAAAATAAGCTACAGGGTGTCAAAGTTGAGCACATGAGTATGTAATAGAGCCCTGCAAACTGTCTTATAAGGCTGTACAAGCCACTTGATATTTTTCAAGTGTTGTTATCAGTGTGTGTGCGGAGTAATAAATACTGTTCTGCAGGCACTTAAAACCATACAAATACTGCGTGTGTGCTTCAACTTTATGAACAAATCATGAGTGTACTATGATAGCGACCAAACAAGCCTCTCAAAGGCTTGTATAAAAAAATACAAGCCTTTTGACCACTTGTTTGCTTCAATAAGGAAAAAAATTGTGTTTTCTTTTTTATTAAAATTATATGTGTGTGTGTGCGTTCATGACTGTATAAAGTAATTTCGTAAGTAAAACAGTCGTTTAAAAGTATTGTTTCAAATGTCAACTTTAATTTTTTTACTTTTTTAACTCTTAATAAAGAGTATTTTTTAATAACTTTATGAATTCACCCTTTTACATTTATTTAGAAAAGAAGAACCAACAATAAAATATAGACATACTGTATATATGTGTGTGTATGCAAGAATATTTATAAACAACCACTTTTTACACATTATGAAGATTTTTTGCCACACACAGCAACTACGTATTACAAAAAACAAACAAATCATTAAGCCCACTTGAAATCTTTAAATCATTTCTCAACGTCTTGTATGATTTGCTTTTTTTTGCCACACCACTTGCACCACTTGTTTACGATAAATGATTTGAACGCACGGATTTGCAGTCGCTCATACACAGTACACACTTGCTTTGCTTCGGGCAGCGAACAGTACGAACAGTATTTATTGTTGTTTTTGCACATGTTGGCTATGAAACACACACTTGAAATTCAAGTGTGTTTGCTTTTCAAATCATCTTGCGCAGGAGACTAGTATGTAAAAATAAAAATAAAAAAACGTAAAATGTTTAGCGAGATAAAGAAAAAAAACATATTTGTTCTCCAGAGAACTCAAAAGAATACAATATAAATGGTGTTTAAGCAAAAACTTTTATTATCTTTTGAGAAACTTCATTCAATATAGGCGGATATTGACAAGGCGGATTTAAATATATATGTAGTTCGAATAAATTCATCATTGGAATTTACTCCCGAAAAAAATTTAATTTTAAAGTTGTTTCAATTTTATTTGAAATATTTCATTAAATTCGCTAACTTTCTTTTTATAAAAAAATGGTTAATAAAAGCCAAATACTAGAAAAAAAATTGTGTTCCACGCAACTCGAGTTCATACTTCTCCGGCGATATCTGGCTGTTCTATTACGAGCGTATTTAAAGTGATGTTACTAACAATTTTACTCTAACTGATGAACAATTTTATACATCAGAGTTGTAATACAGACAAAAATCCTTCAAAAAATATTCAAAATCTGATTATTTATTTTAAAAATTTTAAAATAAGCATAAGGGCACAAAAATCGGAAAAGTAACGGAAAAATAAAAAAAGAAACAAAAAAGCATTCAAAGCCATATAGAATTGAAGAAATTTCTTCAATATAGAAAACGCATATTGAAGATCAGAAAGTGTGTGCACGTGTTATGGCGTTTATAATAAATAACTATATTTATACACTACAATACCAAAAGTGGTTGGGATATTACGTGTTTGTGCAGAAATTTTTACGAAGAGAAAAAATATTCGGACCCCCACCTTAAAGTATACCGTTCGACTCAGAATCACTTTCTGCTCGGTCCATTATTTCACCTAGCCTCCGTACAAATGTCCTCCCGGAATAGGGGTTTAGTGGTCATAAATGCCTTACATAAGTTTTATATAAGAGTTAATCTTTGTGCCAAATATCATGAAGATCGGTCCATAATTGAGCATAGCTCCCATATAAACCACTCTTCCGGAAATTACATTAACGTGCGTATCAAGTTACACAAATATGTTTTATATAAGTAGAAACAACTTCGCCAAATTTTATGAGAATTGGACCATAATTTACCATAGCTACCATATAAACCTACTTGCGGGAATCGCCCTAAAGAGCATAAAATCATAAAATAATTCATATTTTATTTTACATTTAGTAAAAGTGTTGATCTATAATTGATCACAGGTCTAATATAAGTCCCCTTCCCGAATTTGTATGCTCATATACAATGGTGTAGTGTATCATATGGTCGGGCTTGACCGACTATATATCTATATCCATCTCGTTTATGTTCCAAAGTTGTGTTACGTTTATTTCTGAACTGCTACAATAACGAAATGGTTAACATCGGGTTAGTTTGTGTGATTGAATTAAAAGCACTTTTTAATTAAAAAATCGCTATATTATAAAAACCACAAAATGGTTTGAAAAACTCTCATGTTGTTGAGACAGAAACTAGACGAAACAAAAAATATTTTAAAATTCTATACAAAACAAAAACAAACAAAATGCGACTCTAATAAAAAAAAAGTAAAAACAAAACATTAAAGTGTTGCCAAATATTTCTCTAAAATGGAAACATATGGGATATTATCAAAAATTTTTGATTTTAGGCCTTCAGAAAAAAATTATTATTTTTTTTATGGCACATTAAAAGCCATCTTTTAACTAAATATAAAGTGACTCGAATGCTTGTAGAATCAGTTCGCGTTAATCATTTTGTGCAGGGGACACGAAACTTATAGCTGTTTTAAGTTAAACATACAAAAATTTTTACAAACTAGAAGTTTATGTATAATTCTGGTAAAAATTACGCGTAATATCCAATTAAATTTATAATATTTTCAATGTTTAATGGTATTAGTGCAGCATATTTTAGGGATTCCTAGAAAAATTTTAAAAATTTCATTTATAATAAAAATCGCGATTTTTAAAAATTTTACGAAAAATGTGCATCGAATCTAAGTTATTTCTACATATAGTATACGAAAATATAACATCAGAGTTTATTATAAAAAATGCTATTTGATATTGTGATCCTTTTTTTTACCCTAGTAAATATTGTTTGGTCCATACAATTTTTATCTTTTGAAATTTTTTGATTCGCCTTTGCATTTTCGTTAAGGATTACAAACACCACACAGTGGGGTCAAACGAAATTTTTTTGGTAATAAATCTGTATCTCCTAAACTACTGCTCGGATCAAATTGAAATGTGTAGAAGATTTGTAGAGGAGAACCTAAGCCTTCAGAAAAATCTTCTCGTAATCAGCCTGTGATAACACGAGATAAGTTAGAGGGTGTCAAAATTGACTACCTCGAGTATGTAAAAAATCGTAAGTTTTGATTGAGAATAATTACTGCGAAATATGAGGTAAACATTTTTTAAAAATATTCTGTAATTTTTTATATATTCCAAAATAATATGCAGAAAGAATTTTGGAATTATCTCAATTCGCCTATACGTGAAAAATATTCAAAATCAGCACTATGAAATTAGTATGAAAAAATGGAAATTTTTTAACAAAAAAATATAGTTTTATTATTTAACGAAAATGGTAAAGTTTATCGATTAATAAAAAAAATGTCAAGCGAGTTTTTTTTTACGATATTTACTTAAGAAATATATTGAGATCAATTTTACACTAAATTGTTTCCCGCCCGTCTAAAAACGAATGCAGGAGTGCAGATTTTATGAAAAAGTTCATTTTTTAAACGACTTTTTTTAATTACATATATATATATATATATATATATATATATATATATATATATATATATATATATATATATATATATATATATATATATATATATATATATATATATATATATATATATATATATATATATATATATATATATATATATATATATATATATATATATATATATATATATATATATATATATATATATGTATATCTATCTTTCACTCCTGCAAAAATCATTTAAAAAGCTTTCCAATTCAATTTTTGACAATTTTTCAAAAATAAACAATATTTAATAAATATAAACGATTATTACCGGTTTTTTTTAACACAAAAAACCGGTTTTAAAAATAGCATTTTATTTCAGAAAACATGTACTAAATAGTGATATTTGAGTCGAAATTTAGGAATAATTTTTTAAATATTCATAAAGACTGATTTCTTATGTTTTAAAAATATAGTTTAAGTTTAAATTGGAATTTATTCTGTAATATTAAACAAATAAATAATTAATAATTATCCTTTATGAATTTTTTAATCTATTGTAATATCTGTAATATTTTTACACCCAATTGAATTTTTTTTATCCAACATTTCCTTTATTTTTTAAAGGTGTTGTGTTAAAAAAGTTTCACCTGCAGAATCGTTTCAATTGAGAAAGGCTTCCATATTAAGCCATGGATTCTGTTTAAGCTAACTAAAATTTAGATGACTTTTTTCAAAAATTTTGAAACATAATTATCTTCTAGTCATCTAGATATATAATTTGCTTAGCATTTTTTCTTTTTCCAGAACTTTCTGAAGCTCCCAAAAGACGTAGAAAATTAAAATTTGGCTTAATTATAAAACTTTTCGTCCAACAAATCCTAATGGAGCCATATTCTGAAATTTTTATCAGGGAGCGGATATAAGTGGATTTATGTGTTTTTTTCTAAGAATTTTTTCTCTTTCTAGAGCTTTCTAAAGCTCCCAGAAGACGTAAAAATTAACGTCTCACTTATAACCCTATTCGACCTACAAATCCTAACGGAGCCAGATTTTGAAATCTCTATCAGGGAGCGAAAATTCGTGGATCTATATATATGCATTTATATATATCTTTCTAAAGCATTGTTTCCTCTCCAGAGCTTTCTGAAGCTCCCAGACGACGTAAGAAACTAAAAATCGGTTTACTTATAAAACTATTCGTTCTACAAATTCTAACAGAGCCAGATGTTTCTATCAGGGACCGAAAAGTCTGTTTTGGTATTAAGAACTTTCGAGTTGCTATACTTATTGTTTGCTATCCAAATCCTATCAAAAACTGATTCTGTATTTCGGCCAGGGAGCGCATTTACGACGATTTTTTTATTTTGAAAGGTTTACGAATTTAAAACTTTAATCAATATTATCCCAATAAATTCTAACGGCTTCAAATAATTGACTTCGATTAGGGAGAGGAAGGTGATTAAATGATGTTCATATTTTTTTCTTTTATTTTCGGATTTGTTTGTGCATATTTTCATTATTATATTATTTTTCCTGATATTGTTAGGCTTTTACGCTTGTATTTAATAAATTTTAACTTGATTATAAGAATTATTGATTTTTTTAAAAAAATGTAGTCTTTTGGTATAAATATTAACTTCTGCAAAAAAACCTGTTAACCGGTTTTTTCTGAGTTTCAAAAAGTGCAACCGGTTTTTTTAAAATACCAACTATTCGAACTATTCGAAAACCGGTTTCTCAAAAAAGTCGAATAATCGATCACCCTAATATTTACATATTTATATTCATTTGTACCACGATATGTGGTATAATCATCATTGACAAAACTTGTCAATTTATATTTGTTCATATATAAACTAAATGAGAATTATAATTACTGGACTGATACACAAAAATGTATATTCAAAAGGCATTAAAAGTTAATGGCTTAATGGTTGTAGAATTAACCAAATTTGTAAAATGAAATGAATGGTTATGTAATTAACTAAATAGTTGTAGAATTCACTAAATGATTGTATTTATTCATAAATATGATTTCATATAAACATATTTAAATACATATTATAATTCAGTGAACCATTTTAAAATTTTGATTGTGGGTAATCATTAAATGATTAAACAGAATCATAAACGTTGCTATCATGAACACAGTATATTTAAATCAATGAAAAATGGCTATATAATCATTGTATAGTTGTGGTGATCATGCTGTAACCATGATTTTTCTCTGCGTGTATGTAGTACAATTCTTTCACTTTTTTCTCAAAGTTCCATTAACATCAAACTTTTTCTTTATATATTTCAAAAGATAATAAAGAAATTTTGAATTGATTTAAGTTTGCACCCTACATCCAGCATTGGTCGAAAATGGTGAATTTTAGAAAAAAATCAGTCTTTTATTTCTGCAAAAATTATTAAAAAATCTTTAAAAACCGATTTTTTGCAATTTTTCATAAATAAAAAAAAAATATAAAAACCAAAAAAATAATCTTTTGTAAAGCAAAACTCCGCCTACTTTCCAAAAACGTATAAAATATTTCAATAATATAAAAATATACTTATTTACCAATTCATTGATGTATAATATGTATATATAAATTGTTTTAAAAGCCTAATATCATGGTCTCAAAGCTGACGACTTAAGTCAACTCTCATTAAATTCACATTTTTTTACAATATTTCCGTATGTGCGTATACGTATTACGTAATACATAACTAACGTGACCAGACTCTAACAATTACTTATTCGATTTCCTTATTTACGTTTTCTATAATGTAAATATTCTTACCAATATTTACATAAGTGTAACTAAAAATAATTTTTTTCAATAATTGATAATTTTTTACAAATCGTTTTTGACAATTAAAAGTTTTAAATATTTAATTACGCTGATCATCTTCTCTACTGACTAATCTTAAATGTAAAGCATGTAAACGAAAATTTTTTTACATTTTCAATTTAAATTTCAAGCTAAAAGGTTTCTGATTCTGCAAAGTGTAAAAATTTTAAAATATCAGAAAAAAAATTTTGGAAAAATTTCTTAAGGAAATGTGTAAACGAAAAATTTTTTACATTTTAAAACATAAATATTTCAGTCGCTGAATGCAATACGATATTGATCGAATACTTTTCTGAATCTGCGAAATTCGAAGATTTTAAATATGTAATACTTTTTTATTAAATCCAAACTGTTAATTCATAATCTTAAAAATAGGAAAATAACACAAAATTAGATTTGAGCAAATTTTTTTGAACTCTGCATCAACCAACTTCAATGCTACATCAAATAAAATACAATGTCATAATTTATCAATTAAAATACTAAATAATGTGGTAATTAATACTCTGGCTCGATTTGGCATTGAAAAGTCAATCGGGAAAAGGTTGCGATAAGAAACCGTAAAAAACACTGAATATGGGTTTCATAAAAAATTAATAAGGATCAAAACCAGTTTAAAAATTTTACATCCAAGGTTGACATAATGTCAAAAAAACATGTAAAATGTAAGTAAATTGTGAACATTTATTATATGTTTTATGAAATTTACAAATGTTCTTAAAAAATGGTGTGAAAAAAGTGTCCAAAAATTTGTTTCTGAATTTTTACAATTTTTATATTTATTCAGCGACTGATAATTTTAAACAAAAATAATCATGTTTGTATTCTTTGGAGTCTCTTGTTTTATAAAAGTACAAAATTTTTGTGATACCCTTTAAAAATACTTAAATATTTACATTTGAAAATGTAAAATTTTTTTCGTTTACATGCTTTACTTTATGTGTATTTTTTGATGACTTCGATGTATGAAGACCTCCCAAAAGATAAGCATTTAGTTCTCTACCAGTAAATGAAAAATCTCAAGTCTGATATATTTTGACCAAAAAAGTTTATACATTTTTTTCCAGAAATAAACTTTAATTAGTTTAAGAATGTTAGAATAAAATATAAATAAATTTTTGGAGGAAGAAATTTTGTTCTTTCAGAGAGATTTTTAGATTTTAAAAACTCATTTCGTGAAAACATTTGTGGGGAGGGGCTATTTAAATAATTTTAACCAATTCCAAAATGTCCCATTCAAAAAGATGTTTTGACATGAACTTTGATCTCAAGGTTAACATGGATATTTTCATATTGTATCTTTAAAACTATCTGCAACCGTATTAACGATGTGCCTTTGTTTCGGATTGAATACTTTTAATATTTTTGTATAAACTAAAAGTTATAAAAATATAATATTGGCAGCCGATTCAAAAACGTGAAAAGGTAACAGTATATCTGATTATTTTTATAACGGTTTTTTTAGAGGTAACGGTGTTTTTAGTTATTTCGGTAACGGTATTTAGCGTTATAGGTATTTCGAGTTATTTCGTTGGTGGTATTTTATGTTGTTTCAGAAATTTCGAAGTATCGGTTCAGAACCATAAAATATAATCTGTAGTCATATTTTATAATGGCGAGCTGGGTTAGCCATAACTTTATTATAAGTTATTTCAACTTTATTAAAAATAATAATATTCCTTAAACCCAAAAATGACGATAACGGTATTTTAGCGTATGTTGTTTCTGAAACAACATAAAATACCACCAACGAAATAACTCGAAATACCTATAACGCTAAATACCGTTACCGAAATAACTAAAAACACCGTTACCTCTAAAAAAACCGTTATAAAAATAATCAGATATACTGTTACCTTTTCACGTTTTTGAATCGGCTGCCAATATTATATTTTTATAACTTTTAGTTTATACAAAAATATTAAAAGTATTCAATCCGAAACAAAGGCACATCGTTAATACGGTTGCAGATAGTTTTAAAGATACAATATGAAAATATCCATGTTAACCTTGAGATCAAAGTTCATGTCAAAACATCTTTTTGAATGGGACATTTTGGAATTGGTTAAAATTATTTAAATAGCCCCTCCCCACAAATGTTTTCACGAAATGAGTTTTTAAAATCTAAAAATCTCTCTGAAAGAACAAAATTTCTTCCTCCAAAAATTTATTTATATTTTATTCTAACATTCTTAAACTAATTAAAGTTTATTTCTGGAAAAAAATGTATAAACTTTTTTGGTCAAAATATATCAGACTTGAGATTTTTCATTTACTGGTAGAGAACTAAATGCTTATCTTTTGGGAGGTCTTCATACATCGAAGTCATCAAAAAATACACATAAAGTAAAGCATGTAAACGAAAAAAATTTTACATTTTCAAATGTAAATATTTAAGTATTTTTAAAGGGTATCACAAAAATTTTGTACTTTTATAAAACAAGAGACTCCAAAGAATACAAACATGATTATTTTTGTTTAAAATTATCAGTCGCTGAATAAATATAAAAATTGTAAAAATTCAGAAACAAATTTTTGGACACTTTTTTCACACCATTTTTTAAGAACATTTGTAAATTTCATAAAACATATAATAAATGTTCACAATTTACTTACATTTTACATGTTTTTTTGACATTATGTCAACCTTGGATGTAAAATTTTTAAACTGGTTTTGATCCTTATTAATTTTTTATGAAACCCATATTCAGTGTTTTTTACGGTTTCTTATCGCAACCTTTTCCCGATTGACTTTTCAATGCCAAATCGAGCCAGAGTATTAATTACCACATTATTTAGTATTTTAATTGATAAATTATGACATTGTATTTTATTTGATGTAGCATTGAAGTTGGTTGATGCAGAGTTCAAAAAAATTTGCTCAAATCTAATTTTGTGTTATTTTCCTATTTTTAAGATTATGAATTAACAGTTTGGATTTAATAAAAAAGTATTACATATTTAAAATCTTCGAATTTCGCAGATTCAGAAAAGTATTCGATCAATATCGTATTGCATTCAGCGACTGAAATATTTATGTTTTAAAATGTAAAAAATTTTTCGTTTACACATTTCCTTAAGAAATTTTTCCAAAATTTTTTTTCTGATATTTTAAAATTTTTACACTTTGCAGAATCAGAAACCTTTTAGCTTGAAATTTAAATTGAAAATGTAAAAAAATTTTCGTTTACATGCTTTACATTTAAGATTAGTCAGTAGAGAAGATGATCAGCGTAATTAAATATTTAAAACTTTTAATTGTCAAAAACGATTTGTAAAAAATTATCAATTATTGAAAAAAATTATTTTTAGTTACACTTATGTAAATATTGGTAAGAATATTTACATTATAGAAAACGTAAATAAGGAAATCGAATAAGTAATTGTTAGAGTCTGGTCACGTTAGTTATGTATTACGTAATACGTATACGCACATACGGAAATATTGTAAAAAAATGTGAATTTAATGAGAGTTGACTTAAGTCGTCAGCTTTGAGACCATGATATTAGGCTTTTAAAACAATTTATATATACATATTATACATCAATGAATTGGTAAATAAGTATATTTTTATATTATTGAAATATTTTATACGTTTTTGGAAAGTAGGCGGAGTTTTGCTTTACAAAAGATTATTTTTTTGGTTTTTATATTTTTTTTTTATTTATGAAAAATTGCAAAAAATCGGTTTTTAAAGATTTTTTAATAATTTTTGCAGAAATAAAAGACTGATTTTTTTCTAAAATTCACCATTTTCGACCAATGCTGGATGTAGGGTGCAAACTTAAATCAATTCAAAATTTCTTTATTATCTTTTGAAATATATAAAGAAAAAGTTTGATGTTAATGGAACTTTGAGAAAAAAGTGAAAGAATTGTACTACATACACGCAGAGAAAAATCATGGTTACAGCATGATCACCACAACTATACAATGATTATATAGCCATTTTTCATTGATTTAAATATACTGTGTTCATGATAGCAACGTTTATGATTCTGTTTAATCATTTAATGATTACCCACAATCAAAATTTTAAAATGGTTCACTGAATTATAATATGTATTTAAATATGTTTATACGAAATCATATTTATGAATAAATACAATCATTTAGTGAATTCTACAACTATTTAGTTAATTACATAACCATTCATTTCATTTTACAAATTTGGTTAATTCTACAACCATTAAGCCATTAACTTTTAATGCCTTTTGAATATACATTTTTGTGTATCAGTCCAGTAATTATAATTCTCATTTAGTTTATATATGAACAAATATAAATTGACAAGTTTTGTCAATGATGATTATACCACATATCGTGGTACAAATGAATATAAATATGTAAATATTAGGGTGATCGATTATTCGACTTTTTTGAGAAACCGGTTTTCGAATAGTTCGAATAGTTGGTATTTTAAAAAAACCGGTTGCACTTTTTGAAACTCAGAAAAAACCGGTTAACAGGTTTTTTTGCAGAAGTTAATATTTATACCAAAAGACTACATTTTTTTAAAAAAATCAATAATTCTTATAATCAAGTTAAAATTTATTAAATACAAGCGTAAAAGCCTAACAATATCAGGAAAAATAATATAATAATGAAAATATGCACAAACAAATCCGAAAATAAAAGAAAAAAATATGAACATCATTTAATCACCTTCCTCTCCCTAATCGAAGTCAATTATTTGAAGCCGTTAGAATTTATTGGGATAATATTGATTAAAGTTTTAAATTCGTAAACCTTTCAAAATAAAAAAATCGTCGTAAATGCGCTCCCTGGCCGAAATACAGAATCAGTTTTTGATAGGATTTGGATAGCAAACAATAAGTATAGCAACTCGAAAGTTCTTAATACCAAAACAGACTTTTCGGTCCCTGATAGAAACATCTGGCTCTGTTAGAATTTGTAGAACGAATAGTTTTATAAGTAAACCGATTTTTAGTTTCTTACGTCGTCTGGGAGCTTCAGAAAGCTCTGGAGAGGAAACAATGCTTTAGAAAGATATATATAAATGCATATATATAGATCCACGAATTTTCGCTCCCTGATAGAGATTTCAAAATCTGGCTCCGTTAGGATTTGTAGGTCGAATAGGGTTATAAGTGAGACGTTAATTTTTACGTCTTCTGGGAGCTTTAGAAAGCTCTAGAAAGAGAAAAAATTCTTAGAAAAAAACACATAAATCCACTTATATCCGCTCCCTGATAAAAATTTCAGAATATGGCTCCATTAGGATTTGTTGGACGAAAAGTTTTATAATTAAGCCAAATTTTAATTTTCTACGTCTTTTGGGAGCTTCAGAAAGTTCTGGAAAAAGAAAAAATGCTAAGCAAATTATATATCTAGATGACTAGAAGATAATTATGTTTCAAAATTTTTGAAAAAAGTCATCTAAATTTTAGTTAGCTTAAACAGAATCCATGGCTTAATATGGAAGCCTTTCTCAATTGAAACGATTCTGCAGGTGAAACTTTTTTAACACAACACCTTTAAAAAATAAAGGAAATGTTGGATAAAAAAAATTCAATTGGGTGTAAAAATATTACAGATATTACAATAGATTAAAAAATTCATAAAGGATAATTATTAATTATTTATTTGTTTAATATTACAGAATAAATTCCAATTTAAACTTAAACTATATTTTTAAAACATAAGAAATCAGTCTTTATGAATATTTAAAAAATTATTCCTAAATTTCGACTCAAATATCACTATTTAGTACATGTTTTCTGAAATAAAATGCTATTTTTAAAACCGGTTTTTTGTGTTAAAAAAAACCGGTCTATTCGACATTCGAAAAATGAACATTTTGAAAAAACCGACAGCACATTGACTAAAAAAACCGATTTTAAAACCGGTTGTATATGATAAAATGGAATTATACTTATAATGGAATTAGTTCATATATATGATAGAATGGAATAATATATATGATAAAATGAAATTATATATATGATGAAATCAGTTTATATATATGATAACATGGAATTATTAAATGATAAAAACATAATGAAATTGAAGGCAATACTTAAGAAAAGGTTATAAAACTTACTAAAAGTTATTAATAAGGTTATGAACTTTAAAGAAATATAAAAATCTTTAAAATCGGACTTCATTTGTAGAAGTTACGATTTTTTGAAACTTTTACATACTCGAGGTAGCTTATCTTGTGTTATCACAGGCTGAATACAAGATGATTTTTCTAAAAGCTTAGGTCCTCCTCCACAACTCTTTCATACATTTCAATTTAATCCGACCAGTAGATTAGGATATACAGATTCATTACCACAAAAATTGCGTTTCACCCCACTGTGCACCACCTATTTATGCCAATAATAGTTAATTTCCTGGTGTCCATACGATGTGCCTTAATAAAATGGGTTTTGACAAAAGCGTCCCGATTTCAACTATCAAAGAGATTCGACTTACATTTTTGGTCCCAATAAATTATATTCGTCGCTATTCTTATATCAAGATATTCATGATTTGTATAAATTACAATTTGCCTTGTAAAAAAAAAATCACGCAGTAATCCAAGCTGTTCCATATGAAACT
Organism: Protophormia terraenovae; assembly: GCA_951394005.1. NCBI lineage: Eukaryota > Metazoa > Arthropoda > Insecta > Diptera > Calliphoridae > Protophormia > Protophormia terraenovae. The sequence goes on from OX596077.1 coordinate 69,836,437, forward strand.
GTGAATGTGCCTCGCGAGAAACTGACTTTTTAAAAAAATGTTCGCTCTTGTTTTCCAAACTTTGGGACTTTCTACTACGTTGACTATTTCGGGCACATTAACGAGATATATCGCAAAATACGCATAATTACAACAGGAATAAATCCTTATCCCAAATTTTATATTCGGTTGATTTGCGCTCTATTAGTTGCTAGTCTTGTGAGTTCAGATCTGCAACCATATTATTTAAAATATCATTACCACAAAACTTATTAAGCTTTTAAATCAGTTCCAACCAGTTTTAAAATATTTTATGACGGCCCATATATGAATTAAAAGTATGCCGGTTTCAAAAATTTTGAACATTCGGATTAAGATAATCTTTGAAACTGCTTAAAGTTCATTTGTTAAAGCATGTAAACGAAAAAAATTTTACATTTTTAAATGTAAATATTTAGATACCTATATAGAGTATCTCAAAAGTATTTTTATGAAACAAGAGACTCCAAAGAATACAAATATGCTTATTATTTATGTTTAAAATTATCAGTCGCTGAATAAATATAAATATTGCAAAAATTCAGAAAAAAATTTTTGGACACGTTTTTCACACCATTTCTTAAGAACTTTTGTAAAGGTTCAAAATTTTCTTACATTTTACACGTTTTTTGGCACTATGTCAACCTTGGATGTAAAATTTTTTAACTGGTTTTGATCCTTATTAATATTTTATGACACCCATATTCAGTGTGTTTTACTGTTTTTTATCATAACCTTTTTCCCGATTCACTTTTGATGCCAAATCTAGCCGGAGTTTTAATCAACACATTATTTAGTATTTCAGTTGATAAATTATGATATTGTATTTTCTTTGATGTATCATTTACCAAAATTATCATTGTTTAACTAGGATTTTTTTGACTTGAAGTTGGTTAATGCAGTATTCAAAAAAATTTGATCAAAATTAATTTTCTGTTATTTTCCAATTTCTAAAAATATGAATTAAGAGTATTACATATTTAAAATCTTTGGACTTCGCAAATTCAGAAAAGTATCTGATCTATATCATATTGCTTACAGCGACTGAAATATTTACGTTTTAAAATGTAAAAAATTTTTCGTTTACACATTTTTTTACGAAGATATTTTGATATTTTGTTGACTGATATCTCGAAACTCAAAATGTAAATGTATATATATAGTCTCAAGACTTTACAGAATCAGAAACCTTTTAGCTTTCTCCAATACTATATACTGTGGCTTAAATATATGCAAATGAAAATGTAAACAATTTTTCGTTTACATGCTTTATATAAATATTCAAAAGAATGGAACTGTGCTCATAATTCAAATTATATATAAATATTGCAAAACAAAATGTGTAAAATTATTTTTAATTCCTTATCAAAAACTCAATTGTTATTTAAACATTCAAAAATGATGTTTATAGAGTTTCAACATTACAATTCTTTGAAAATACTTAATTGTTTTTTTTTTTTATCTAGTAATCTTTGAATACTATGTATGTCAGTTATTATTTTTTATGACAAACACGTTGATTTGTTGTGAGTTTGATCACAATGATTGACGAAAAAGAATTAAATAAAATTATTAAAAATTAAAAAAAAAAAATCCAAATTGGTCCTACAAAAAATTGGTCAAAGAATTAAAGGTCTGCCGTCAAAATATTTCCAATGTTATTGCCCATTAACCTGGTTCTAGAAGAAAAAAAGGTCCACATGATATTGGGAAGGCCAAGAAAATTGAAAGCATATTGAAAAGAGCTCCAAAAAAACATCTGTTAGAAAAGCAGCCAGGTTAGCTCAGTGCTCTGACTATTGGTGCGAAAGTTAAAGCCAATGCAAGCTTGAAAACATACAAAGTCCAAAAAGTTCCGGAGAGGAATGCTGCAAAAATTTTTAAAAATAAGAATAAGGAAATTAAAATCAAATTTCATACAAAAATACTCATGGACGACGAAACGTGCGTACAGGCAAATTTTTCGCAGCTTCCACTTCAAAATTTTTATATTTCTAATGACCGAGGAAATGTTGAAGATAATTTTAGGACCCAAAAGCAGACATAATTTCCCAAAAAAAATCCTGGTATGGCAAGCTTTATGCATTTGTGGGAAAGGAAGCAAGTCATTTGTTACAGTGGGCTTTATAAATACCGAAATATACACCAAAGAATGTTTGCAAAAAAGGCTTCTTCCTTTCATAAGAAAGCGCACATATTTTTGGACCGATTTGGCATCATGTCACTACGATAAGAAATCTTTGGAGTGGTACCAAAACAATAACATTGCTCTTGTGAAAAGAGAATTGAAGAGCACAAAAAAGGTGTCCCAAAATATAAATGATTTAAAAAGAACTATTCTAAAAAAGTGACTGAAACAACTTTCAAATCTCTAAAGGCTACCAAAAAAAGGTCCGAGAGTTCATAAGTAGTGGTTAGAACTTTAAAAGTTATATTTTTCTGTGATCTGTAATATATCAATTAAATAAAAAAATCAAAACTCTAAGTTCAACCGTTTCCAAATTAATGAATTTTATATATGTTAAGATTTTTTCGATCTTACTCCGTAGTTCCAAACAAAATTCTTTTTCATTTGATCTGTGTGTAATACCTTTAATTGTGGTACCATTTTTCTATGTATTCTGTTTTCATTTTAAGCTTTTCAAAATATAATGCTTAGAGAATTTTACAATATGTCTCATTGTATGAGTATTTTTGAAGTCTCTTATCCATATTCAAATTTTATTAACTATTTGTAAACTACAACATCTCTATATTCAAAAATGTCTAAATTTTATTAAAAAAAATAACTAAATTGGCAACACTGATTAGCTCATGCACTTCAAATAATACAAATGCAATTGCTGTAAATACGATTTTTTTTTTTTTTTTTTTCGAAATAGTACATACATACTCAAAAGAACATTGTAGGTGGTGATTGTGGGTAACAGAAAGGAAAGACTGTAAAAAGGACCAGACGAGTGCAGGATATATCTGCCATGTTGATAAAAAAAAAAATCATATACAAAATACATAGTTAGTTGGAAACGAAAAATTAAAAAAAAAATGTTTGACCCTCTAGCTATAACTGGTTTAACCACAATTGTACTCCACAAAAAGCATTAACACCGACCAAATTTTTGGAGAACAATCGAATTGATAAAAAAAAGTATCTAAAAAACAAAGTATGACTTTGTCTCAAACAAATAAATGTAATTATACCCACCATCAAAAAGATGGGGGGTATATTGATTTTGTCATTCCGTATGTAACATGTCGAAGGAATCATTTAAGACCCCATAAAGTATATATTAGATTCTGAGCCGATCTAGCTATGTCCGTCCGTCTGTCTGTCTGTTGAAAGCAGGATAGGGCTCGAACGAGACAACATAGGGGGACGAAATTTATCTTATATAAGGTTTGTTTGGTATTGAAAATGAGCAAAATCGGTTGATAAACAAACATTGATGGGCAAAATTTAATTTCATACATTTCTACTGATATCTCTTAAACAAAGGCATGTACGATAACGAAATTTTGTACAGATAGTTCGAGGGTCGATATAAACTTGGAAACCAAAAATGGGGCCTACCTCCCGAATTAGGCCGATCTGAATATAACATTCGCACTTGTTTTAATACCTTAATTAATGAATTACATATGTAAATATAAAAATTTTGTAATGTAAAGTATTTTAAAATGTAGTTTTAAAATTTATTAAAATCTTTCAAAGTTAAGACGTAAATTTATTTAAATTAATATGTGAGACCTTATGTTTCAAATCAATGTACCGCCTACAAAACCACAACAACAAAATAAAACTTATTCACCTGATGCTGTCATTATGGTAAAACTTTTTTCACCATATGACAAAAATGTTGTATTAAAGTCCTTTGCAAGCTTCCGAAAAGTCAATAAATCATCATTGTAATTGACCCTGATCGGCAATTTTATATAAATGATAATTTGACATCAACCAACTTTATAATCCTCCAAGCTGCATTAAGGATGAAAAAGACAAATAAACTTAAGTCAGCTTTTACCATATATGGGCTTGTCTGTATAAAGCCATATAATGGGGAGAAAAATGTTTGCATTGATAGTATGGAGGACCTTGACAATTTGTTTCATGATATATCTCAAGAAGACACTGAGGAAACTGAAATTTTTCATGATTTACTTTTGATCAATACTTTGATAATGTCCTATTTGTATTTTTGTCTGAGACCTATTTTCCTTTATTCAATATTATGTATTCTCTTCTCTAAACAATTTATGTTAATAAATCAAAATGCTACAAGTTGCTATATGAAAGCTGTTTCTGTTGTAATCTCCTTTTTCAATGTCTACTGAAACTGATAGTGTAATTCTTAGTTCCAAAGACAAAACTTATGAGATGATCAATATACTTTGTAAACAAAAATATGGTCTAAAAATCTGTCGCATAAATGCACAAAGCTTAAAAAACAAGATTGATGAGTTCTGCTATGTTTTTGAAAATTCTGATGTTGATATTATATGTGTGTCTAAGACATGGTTCAATCAATCTATTCCTGATACTGTCATTGGTCTTAAAAATTACACAGTTCATCGTTGTAACCGGAAAACTCCCTGTGGTGGCGTTGCGATTTACGTTAAATAACACAGAGAAACACAAATTCTGCGGCACGGTGTTTCTCAGTCAATTCGGATACACGGTATTAATAGTTCTCGCGATAAATCGCGATCTGTAAAGTTAAGGAAACTGCACTATATATTGAAGCATATCTCGAAAATGACTTGTCTCTAAATTTCTTCTAAAAAATATCGAAAAATTTTAATTAAAATTATCTTCAAGTCGTTCTTACATTACTTTTTAATACGGTGAACAGTTATGGAGATATTAAGCCCATTTTTTGAGAAAAAATTAAATTTTATACAAAATTTCAAGAAAAAGAATTTTCAAAATATCCTAAAGATTCGAAAATGTCAAAAATGCTATTCTTTTATTCTTTACTCATAAAGATAAATTTGTTGCAAATGAAACAAAACATATTTCATTCAAATCAATGCATAAATGTTGATTTTATTCACATATTAATGAAAAAACTCATTTACAAATTACATAGAAATACATATTTAAAAAATCATAAACACATTTTTTTATTTTTTTAATTTTTCTATGTAATTTGTAAATTACTATTTTCACTAATTTGATAATAAAATCAACATTTATGAATTGATTTGAATGAAATTTTTGTTTTATTATGGCATTGCTTTGTTTTTTTATTTGTCAGTATTTAATTTGTTATAAATAATATTATAAATCAATTCATTTCAAAATTTATTTAAAATAAACTTTTATGATTGATTGTTGAATTTTTTGTTTTATAAATATAAAAAATAAAATATTTTTGGTTTTTCAATGATTTTAAAAGACAACTTTGTGAAAAATTCGTTGAAGTTTATCATTAGTAATTTATATTCTGATTTTAAAATATAAAAAAAGGACAAATCAGCCAAGGAAGAATTTAAAAGAAAACGAGGAGATAATTGGGTTTCGGAGGATAAAGTAAGTATTTTGTCGAAAAACGAAATTGAAATTACCTTAACTGTTATTTTTTTAGATACTTTTAAAGGAACTAGTTAGAGAAAGAGTAAAAGATATTAAAAATAAAAATACAAACACCAACACTAACCAGAAGAAGAAGCAAGCGTGGAATGAATTGCATGAAAGGTAAATAACTTTCTCAGATTCTTTTTTTAATAAATATTTTTTTTAGTTTCAATAATATGTCTAAAGGTGCACTACGGACATTATCGCAATTGGAGTCACAATGGACCACAACTAAAGTACAAGCAAAAAAGGAAATGGCGGAACAGAGAAAAGGTCTACTAAAAAGGGGTGGGCCACAGCCACCACAAAAGGCATAAACTGCTGATGATATCAGTGATTGGCTTCCTAACGAATTCATTATAGATGAAAATGAATTTGATTGTGATGCTGTTGTAGAACAGGTAAATAACATAAAAATATATATCGTCCATTCCATGAAAGAACGCCCGAAAATATACCGAGTGTCCTCCGATTTTTATAAAATTTTACACGTATAAGGTCTATGGGTGTCTATAAATAATTCTGTTTTCAGATTCGCTAAATTCAGAAAATTCGCGATTTTATTTAGCTTTTCACTTTCGAAAAAACCTAAAAAATCTCGAAAGTGCACAACTTTAAATACAAATATTTCTGGCAAGGGTTAGCGGAAATTTATGATTTAAACGGCGTTTGAATTGCGATTATATCAGCTTTAACATGAATATTTTACAAATAAAAAATACTTTTTTTAAATGCATTTTAATGCAATTGCATTTTTTAAATGCATTTTTCTTTAAATATGCTATTAAATTTTTTTACGTATTTGGAAAGCATAGAATCTTTACATTAAAATAAAAATCTCAAATTTTTGGGACGCACACATGTACTGTGCATAATTTCCCCTTTTCTTTAATTTAATTTTTTTCATATAAAAATTATATTTTTCTGGTATTATGAGTAACTTTACGTATTTTGTTAAAAAAAAAATATATATATATTTTGTTATTTTTTAAAAATTCGTTAAAAATAGTAAAACTTTATGTATCAGACTAATTATTGTTTCAAGTTATAATAAACAAAGCATTTTTAAACACACTTTTAGAAAAATTAAAATTTAATAAACTCGCAAATAAATCTATAAATTGCATTTATGTTTTGAAAATATTTTGGAACGAAAAGGAGATTTTGGAAATGCTGACAGAACTACACAAAATAAATATAATGGACTTTTGAATACTTTTTAAATTGCAGAAATCCATCAATAACTTCAAGAGATATGAATATTTAAAATTGCATACTTTTTATATTTTGTTAACTTTTATACAAATTTTAAAGAAAATTCCAAAAACATGAAAAAAATTTACCTCCTGTTTTTATAAAACGAACGAAAAATTCGTTTCGTCAAAATGTATGGAAAACAACAAATAAATTTCAAATTTATTTGTTGTTTTCAATATAAATTGTCGAAACGAATTTTTGGTTCGTTTTATAAAAACAGGGGGTTATTTTTATATGAAAAATTGGGAACAAGTTTTTATAAAAATTGGATTATGCATATAAGATTTTCGCGTCCCAAAAATTTGACACTTTTATTTTAAAGTAAAGATTTCAAACTTTTCAATTATGTTGAAAAATTAAAAATTTTTAATTTTGAAAAATGCAATTGCATTAAAATGCGTTTTTAAAAAATTGTTCTTATTTTTAAAATGTTCGCCGTAAAGCCGCCATATGTGAAATTCATAGGCAGTTTAAATCATTAAATTCACAAAGCCTTCTCAGAGATATTGCTATTCAAACTTACATACTTTCGAATTTTTTCTTTTTGGTTTTTGAGAAAGTAAAAAAGCAAAATAAAATCGCGAGTTTTTGCAATTTCGCGAAACTGAAAACTGAAATTGATAAAAGCCTTAAAGGATATTTTGTATACAAATTTTTATCGAAATTGAAAGCCATCAAGTAAAAAAATACCCTTTTTCGGGCTTTCTTTCATGGAATGGTCGATATATATAATATAAAATATATTCATACCTGCTTTAACATGGTTTAAAGATCTGCTCTCAAGTACAAATTGAAAGTATTATAAATACCTGTAATGAATCTCCAGCAAAAAGTATTTCGTAGTATATATTTGAGCCTTCTATGATAATAAAAAATTATACAAAATTCATTTATTACTTATTGCGATTATGATAAATTAGACATTTTTTAGACTGCTGAACAAGGAACCAACATTAGTAATGGAAATACTATTTTTGAAATTCAACCTGAACGGTCAAAAAGCTTAAAAAAGGAAATTCTATAATATCAACTGTTTTATTTAGCAAACTATTAACTAATGATGCTGTAGTGTAACATGTGGTCGAACATTGTACTTATTTGTTATTTAAATGTCATTAAATTAAACAATTTTTGTTTAGAGAGATTCAATATTTAAAAGTAACATTCATGAAGAAAAGATAAAAAAAATTGCTGAAGTCGACATAGAATGCAAAAGACAATTACATGCTATTCAAATGGAGAATGAGAGAAATAGAAAAACTGGTGCGTATTTAAGTGGTATATATATGTGATAGACAATTTTAACGAATTTTGTTAAAAGTGGTTATTAATAAAAGTATCGGTCGCATTATCGTTTTCTTCATTTCTAGTTTCCGGCTCAGAAATTATGTCAAAATCATCTAAAATTAAAAAATATTTGTGTATATTTTCAGGGGATAATTGTGAAGCAAAATAATAATTTTACTAAATTTGTTACAAAATTTTTAAATAATTCGTAAGATATTTTTATAATGTATTTAGCTCTATTTCATATTTTATTACCCAGCAAAAAACGATGAAGTTCTTCCAAAAAAATAACATTTTCACAACTTCAAAAGTGGAACAAAGTGCATATTTTAAACATTTTTGGAAGTTCTTAATAATTACTTCCAAAAAAGTGAAAATAAATGAATTTTTAGCGGGAAAAAATGGTAATAATTTCTAACAAAATTTAAATTTTATAAATTTTAAAGCATTTTTATTACAATTTAATAGGGCAAAAACAGAATTTTTATTAAAATATTTTATAAACATAGTTTTAAGGGAAGTACTTCAAAAGGAATGAAAAAGAAGTATAAAAGAATAACATCCTACCAATGACAACCATGGGTTAAAAAAAGAACTTCTGCAGCTCTTTTTCACCACTAAGTACTTCCTTCCAATGACAACACAATGTTAAAATCATGGCTTTTTCAGTTCTTTTTTTGCTGGGTATATAATGTATTTTTCATATAAAAATACATTATATAATAAAATAATTACTGTAATAAATATACATACACTAGGAAGCATAAATCTGCGTACGAACATATGAAAGACATTATTGACGCAAGTTTTCTATATATCCTTTAAGATTTTTGGAATTTTTACAGCTCTATATGATAGCTTAAATCTTTAACAATACTTAAGTAAAACATTAATTTTAGAAAATTGAATAGATTCGCGGTTATCCAAAAATATTAAAATAAAGTGATATAATTACACAGCAAAAGTCTGCGTACATTATTGAAAAATCTAAATTTTCCGCGGATTTTTTAGTTTTAGATTAAATTTGTTGCGTTTTAAATTGCTGCTGTTTACTTAATTGTTGTTACAAATTTTCCAATATAATTAAAGATGTTTTCATAATAAATCAAGGTAGAAAATAATTTATTCTTACAGAAAGTATGAATTTAAGGATGCTGAATCAAACATTCAGAAATATTAATAGAAAACCATTTGTCTGTCTAAGAAGAAATTAGTATTATCCGAAATAATAGTGCCCTTTTCACTTAAATCACGTTTTGGAGAAATTAACGACATGGATTAATGAAAAAATTTAAATGCGGTCATGTTATACGTGAAAAAATCGGGATAAACAGTTATAAAATTTACAATAATATTAAATTCAAATAAAATACGAGTATTATACATAAAATTAATAAAAAATTTTGTTTACATTCTTGATTTTCGTGGTATTGTTGTACCTAGAAAACATTTTTATATATTATAAATGAATAGAATAATAACCAGGTTTTCTTATAATGGGACTATTTCATTAATAGCATGATCCGATTTTCTTACTATGTTGTATTATAGAGAGAACCACATTTAACATCATCTTAGAATACACCTTTTTTAGAAATTCTATTGATTTTTTCGCATAAAGCATAAGTCTGTATTAGAGGTATTATATCATAAAGCCTAATATTTAATGATATCTTTTTTACAATCTCAACAAAAATACACTTCAATTTAATTAGATCTTAATATTTTAGTAAATTTTATAGCGGTTTATTCCAATTTTTGACGTATAAAATGACCTGAATTTTTATTTGTTTATTAATCTTTGACCTAAATGCTTTCAAAACATGATTTAAGTAAAATAGACCCAATTATTTTGATAAGTACTCATTTCTCTTTAAATAGATGAATGGTTTTATATAATTATTTCTGGAACTTTCACTCAGCATTCTTACAAAAATTAGGGTAAGGATAAATTAATTTCTTCTTTGATTTATTATGAAAAATATTTTGAATTATATTGCAAATTTATTAATAATAATCATTAACTAATCAATAGAAATTTAAAACCCAATAATTTCAATCATGTAAAATTAAAAAAATCCGCGAAAACATACATATCTTAATAGTATACGCAGACTTTTGCTGTGTATATATAGAATCTTAATTTAAATATTATTGTAAAACCGCGAATCTATTCATATTTCTAAACTAATATTTTACTATAATATTGTCAAGGATTTAAACTATTATATAGAGCTGTAAAAAGTCAAAATCTTTAAAGATATATCAGAGAAATTACGTTAAAAAATATTGTATAATAGTTCGTACGTAGATTTATGCTTCTTAGTGTATATGTAAACAAATTTTTCTCAATTGCCATATTGTGCAAAACTGCTAGAGCTATAATTAAGATCTTGCCGTTTTTAAAAGTTTGTGGTCTTAATGGAGTAAATAGATAATTTTGTAGTTTGTACCCAGAATCCCCTAATAAACAGCTTTTAAATTTTTTTTTTTTTTTTTTTTGGTATTGCCTCTCCATCTCGCTACTATATCGATAAATTTTAATCTAGCGTCGCAAATTGCCCTCGGAAGCAAGAAACCTTACTTGTACATTGAGGGAATAATATCCTTTTAGATTTATATAATATTGAGCCATGTCACCACCTGTTTTTTTTATTCTTACGTGCGTTCCATCAATTGCCCCAATAATGACTGGAAAATTCCTAATTTATCTAAATTCTCTCATTAACGTTTGCTCCTCGTTTGAACATAATGGCATCTTAATTCTGTTTTTTCCATGTCGAGCTTAAGCGCGTGCCACCCTTGCACAAATTCTGGAAACAGTGGCTTCAGTAAGTCCATGTAAATCAGCGGCGTCATCTTGGTCCTTAAAACTTTTTTTGAAACCTATGACTTAATAAACTTGTTTATTACTTACCTCTCTCCTACCCCAACATCGCAACGCTACTAAAACTTGCAATTCAGGCGACGTTCCGGATCCTCTTCAATTCAACACAATTTCACTTCTTACCATATCCACAATTTTCCTTACAGATGTTTTAGTAAATCTGTATCTTGTCTTAAAGAGGTCATCAGATAAATGAAATGGATCTATCCTTTTCAAATATGTTTTTGGGCGACAGTTTTTTTAGCAATGTCATCTGAAAATTAGCGTCGTTTAATTATTATTTACTTTAAAAAAAAGCAATTAAATACTTACTAATAAGATTTATGACGGAAATTGCCATTTTAAATATAATTCTTACTACATATTTTCACAAAATTACTCACAATTAAAAATTATTGTACGCTTATTTTACCTATTCATCAACAATAAAATTTTCAAACTTTTAAAAGTTTAATAATTTATTAAACAAAAATGTTATTATGATTAATATGCCATTTACATCAATTTAAAAACTAATTAGTTTTTGAAAAACCGAAACTCAAAAACCAGACTGTTTACATACCCCATTTTTTCTCCATATGGTTTTTGATTGTTTTTAAATTTCTTAAAATAACTTTATCGAACTATAATTATGTACACTTCTATTTTTTACATTGCTTTTAATAATATTTTTGAAATAGTTTGTTAAAAAAATATAAAAAACTATTAAAATTAATTCAATTAATTTGACATTTTCTTTCAACTGACATATACAAAAGCTTAATGATCTAATACCTATGAACAGGCTGTATCATAAATGATTATTTTACTAGTGTTTGTCATAGTATGATTATAAAGTATACTCGTTAGAACAGCTGTTTTACAATTTTTTCATTGGCAAACCTCGCGGAACTATCAAATTGTTTTTGTATTCATATGTAAATTTTTTTTCGATTTTTTTTTACTCTTGCTCTCCTTCATTCTCTCATTTTTCCGTTCAAAGCATTTTGACATTGTGGGCAGTAGATTTACACTAACAAAATACAAGCAATTGTCGTTTTTGTAGATGTAGATGACTTTATTATTATACTATAGTTTTTGTTTAGTTTTCGGCAAAAACTACATGAAAATAATTTTTGATTTGTATGGAAAAACCATAGAAAATTTATGTAGTTTTTCATTCAAAAACTAAATGAAGCCAAAAACTACTAGTTTTTGTTTGGTGTAAATGGCATATAACAAAATTTCAAATATTTTTTATTAACCTTTAATAAAACTGTTTAAAACGATTATGAATAATACGGTAAGACTTTAAGTCTTGTTATATTGGAATTGAATCAAACTAAAATAAATAAATAAATTTTGAAGTTTGCCTTTCAAATTTTACATAGAAAGAAAACATAAGTTGAAAAAAGTAAACGAAATTTTATGTTTTCAAATTCCCTTACTGTATTAATACATAAATTGGTTTATTCGATGAATGTCAAAAGTCATGGATATGAAAATAATTTTATCTGACTTGTATATGTTAACTAATAACTTTTGAGACATGGATACTTTTAATAACATCTTAACTAATAGAGTAATTGAAAATATGAATAAACAAAACAATCTATTAATATAGTTTTCAAATGGACACACAAAAGAAAATTGCACTTAAGCCATTGGTGATGTGCTTAATCGAATACAATAGATTTTACTTTACTGTCAAATTTACAATATTTTGGTCAGTTTAATTTTTTTCTTTTGGAATTTCCAGTAACATGATTTATGCAAATTGAAACTGACCTTAGACCACAGCCAAGAATAACAACAAAAAACTAGAACAACCACAACGACAGCAACTACAAGGAAAAAATATAACCACTATTTAAAATATGTATAAAATGGCAGCTGCAACTAAATCTACCACACACCCACACATCTATACTATGTATATATGTACATTAGGCAGCACCAAAATTTACCAACTTTCGAATTTTGACCGTAACTCCCACTAGAATTGTTCTTTTGGGTTGCAAAAACATACTGAGTGAAATATTAATGAAATCGGATATCGCTAACTCGAGCCGCATTGGACCTGAAGTTTGTAGGGTGCGTTTATATGGGAAAAAGTTGGTCTTTTTGCAGTTTTCAGAAGTTGCTATTAAATACTTTGTTTTGTACCTAACTATTAAAAAAATGTAATCTGCACATAATTATCTATCAAATAACATATAAAAAGAGAAAATCGAATGTTAAAGTTGTTACAAATTCTCCAGACCATTAATGTGTTTTAGAACACTTGTGTAAGGAGTGTACAACGAAATTTTTAATTTTTTGATAAATATTTAAATAAAAAGCTATTTTCAATTCAATTTGAACTATAATTACTAAAAAATACATTTTTGTTTCCGCAGAATAATCCAAACACCTTTCTATGCTCGTTTAAAAAGTGTTAACATTTTTTAAGAACGTTTCAAAACTCAATTTTCAAACTTTAAAAAGATTTGCTAAACAAATTTCAAAAAAGTTCGAAATAAACTTTAAAAGTTTATATAAGATACTATAGAAAATAAAATGAAAACAGAATTAAGTCAATACCTTGTATGACTAAGCCGTACCTGCGATTTGAATTCTGCGGATTTCGGCAAAAAGGCATTTTTTGCAGTTTTCAAGATGTAAAGTCTACTTTTTTTGAACTGATATTTAAACTAAACAAAATTATTATGTAATAATTTAAAACATATGTCAAGAAATACATTCTAAAGTTTCTAAAATTGGACAAGGATAACCTTTAAAATACATAGGTCAAAGAAAAAAATTTAAATTTGTAAGGAAAATTACTTTTGTATGGATTTCGATGCAATGAATTCTATGTTTAATTTTGATAGTTTGTCATGGTTTTATTTGAAAGAATGAGGTAATTATCATTTTATTTTTTTAAGATATTATTCAATAAAATTTTATTTTAAATGTAATTATGAAGAAGGGCGTTGAAAAAAGCAGACCCCAGGCTCAGTTGAAGGTTAAATTTACTTTTTTTTACTATTGTGTAACTTTCAATTATATTTCCATTAAATTTCATTGAAATATTTTTATTAAAAATTGAGTTATTCCATGAAAATTTTTTCTACAACCTTGGTAAGTGTCATTCAGGGACTCGCAATATTTTATGAATTATTACAACAAATGTCATAATAAATATGAAATATTTATTTTAATTTGTATTGTTTTGTTTAAGTATAATAAAAAACGAGAGAAGATATAGTCGGTCAAGCCCGACCATATGATACCCTACACCATTTCGATCCACATAATTTTGTTTTTACTTTTATACAGCTTTTGGTAAATATTAACATAATACTAACATTTGTATGGGATTTATGCACGTTTAAGTGATTTTCGGGAGAGGGGTTTATATGGGAGCTATGGTCTGTTATGGACCGATCTTCATGAAATTCGGCAAACGGGTTTGTGCTTATATAAAACTTATTTGTGCTAAATTTCATTAAAATATTTCTATTTTTAAGGCATCTATTAGTGTTAAAACTCTATTCCGGGAGGACATTTGTATGGGGGCTAGGCGAAATAATAGGCCGATCATAACCAAATTCAATAGGCTTCATCCTTGTATTGAAGAAAGCATATGTACTAAATTATCTTCAAAATTGAGACCTGTACTTTGCGCACAAGCTTTACATGGACAGCCAACCAGCCAGCCGTCCAGCCAGCCGACCAGAGGGACGGACGGACGGATATCGTTAAATCGACGAAGATTTTTTATCTGCGTTACAATTTCTTCACAAACACATAATACCCCAACCACCTATGGTGGTGTAGGGTATAAACAGAAAAATAGCCAATTGCTTCTAAAAATCATCCGAATGTAATAAAATTCGGCAAGAATATTAAAATTGACTATGGTAACGTAAATACCGAGTTTTAGCTTGATTTCCGCGATGGTTCGCGAATTATATTATCTCAAAAATAAGATAAATTGTCTTTATAAAAATACGAATATCTTCCAAAATATTTACGCTACAACGTTCATTGAAGCGAATAGTTAAAGAAAATGAAATTACCTTTAAAATAATAAATGAAACATTTTTTAATGTTGAATTTTATTGGTGGATAATTCGCAAATTAAATTTCCCAGCACGATACTTACAGAGAACATATAGAATGGCTCCATCCTCTACATATATTTTTTCACGAATTTAAATATTTGTAGCGTAAATCTTTTGGAAGATATTCGTGTTTTTAAAAAGACAATTTATCTTATTTTTGAGATACTATAATTCTCAAAATATCGCAGAAATCAATCGAAAACTCGGTATTTGCGTTATCAGCGTCAATGTTAATATTCGAATTTCATTTCATTCGGATGATTTTTGGAAGCAATTGGCGATTTTTCTGTTTTATTATAAACAAAACAATACAAATTAAAATAAATATTTCATATTTATTATGACATTTGTTGTAATAATTCATAAAATACTGCGAGTCCCAGAATGCCACTTAACACAGTTATAGAAAACATTTTCACCATTAATATATTTTTTAAAAAGACCATTTTTTGAGATATTTATCCGCGAACGAAATTTGATGTTGAAAAAAGTCATGCTGTACGTCATATTAAAGGTAATTTTGATACCTTTAATACGACATCTCAATAAATCTTATATCATAAATACTTTAAAAGATATTTGTAATTTTGTGTATACAATTTTGTAAATTTTTTTAACTATTTTACACTTTCAAATCGCAATATTTTGCGAAGCACTTGATAAAATTGTCTGAAATTTTGAACTAGTCTTAGTTTGGCAAGCATAATGTCTGTACCAATTATTATCAAATTCGGAAGAGGTAAGGAAATTAGCAGGTTGGTTTTAAATGGAATGACTCAATTGTAATTTCCTCTATTCTTTACCTTTGACCTCCGTCTTTTAAAGGTTATCCTTTTCCGATTTTTTTAAAAACTTCAAAATTGTTGTCTCTGTTTGGCGGTACTAAAGCAGAATTTTTGGACTATAATTAGACACCAGCAGAATAGAATACGTATTTTCTGTGCCTCTGTGTCTTATCTATTTCGGTTTCGTTGAAACCTTAACAGTATTTCTTGACATATGTTTTACCTTATTACATAATAATTTTGTTTAGTTTGAACATCAGTTCAAAATTTACTTTATATCTTAAAAACTGCAAAAAAATGTATTTTTGCCGAAATCCGCAGAATTCATCGGATTTACGGCTTAGTCGTACAAGCCCAACAAACCAAGAAGCGATACAGTATCATTAACGATATCATAATTTTAAAATTATGTAATAAAATATCGAAACTATATTTTCTTAGAAAAAAACTTCAAACATTTTCAGGAAAATAAAATTAAATTGAAAATTTTTGTATTAGAAGAATATTTTATGAGTATGAAAATTATATTTTTACAGAAAAAATTAGTGGAATCTCTAAAAATAAAAGGATAATATAAAGGAACCAATATCAGCTCCGATTTATAGGGTAATTGTCTTTGGATTACAAAAGTTTCGTATTACATGTAAAATTTGGAGTAGCATGGACTTTAGAATATTATTTATATTTTATTAATATTTGAGAAAATATTTAGGATATAATATAATAATATAATCCAATCTTAGCATATATATGTATATATTTTGCAACATATTGCTAAATTATCACGCTACTTAAATTTAACGATATCATTACTAATATCGTTATTTTCAAAAATTATGATATCATATTATAAATGATATCATTCTCGGGCTTCTTTATCACCGAAATGATATCGTTATGATATCATTACGATATCATTTGGTTTGTTGGGGTATTGACTTAATTCTTTTTTCATTTTATTTTCTATAGTATTTTATATAAACCTTTAAAGTTTATTTCGAACTTTTTTTGAAATTCGTTTAACAAGCCTTTTTAAAGTTTGAAAATTAAGTTTTGAAACGTTCTTAAAAAATGTTAACAATTTTTAACCAAGCATAGAAAGGTGTTTGGATTTCCCTGCGGAAACAAAAATGTATTTTTCAGTAATTTTGGTTCAAATTGAATTGAAAATAGCTTTTTATTTAAACATTTATCAAAAAAATTAAAAATTTCATTGTACACTTTTTACGCAAGTGTTCTAAAACACGTTAATGGTCTGGGAAATTTGTAATAACTTTAACATTTTTTAATCGATTTTCTCTTCTTATATGTTATTTGATAGATAATTATATGTACTATTACAATTTTACAATTTACAAACGTATCCTACAAACTTCAGGTCCGATGCGGCATGGATTAATGGTATCCGATTTCACTAGTATTTCACACAAAGAACAATTCTAGGAGGAGTTACGGTCAAAATTCGAAAGATGCTAGCGGGAAAATGTAACAATCCGTTATTGTTGAGGCCTTTTTAAATGACACCATCCCCATTTCCAATAAAATAAAAACACATTGTACTCTGCCTATTATAAAAATTCCTCAAATATAGCATCGGCTACTCTAATGTGTTGTAAAGAGTCTGGTAATGGCTTTCTCCAGACTAATGTTATTATTTCCAAAATTTTCGATTCTTCCTACTGGGCAATGTATATCAAATGCCTATATATAATGCAGTTTTTGTTTCCAGATGGGCTATACTCAGTCTGTCCAGATTCTTCAAAAGTCTGCTTTAATTATTCCACAGAACTTTCTTGTTCCTTTATGACACGAACCTAGGGTTGCCAGACGGGCTTGAATGAACTTGATTGTCAAGATATTTTAGAAGTTGTCAAGTTACAAGTTAAAATGTAATTTGTCAAGTTGAAAACAATTTGTAGTTATGAAGATTTTTTTTGATAGCGATAATCCCGAAGCATATTTTTATATTTTAGAGAATACTATGCCATATGATTTATTACTAGGGAAACCACAATATGCTCTAAAAAAAAATGGGTTTTATGCGCATTAAATATGCAGTAAAAAACTAAAAATATGCTCTAAAAACGCGAAAATATGCACTTCAAAAAAGAGATTTTGTATAATTTTTTAACAAAATTATGTATTTCATTAAAACAAAGAGCTTTATTAATATTTCAACGTTAAAAAACAAGGCAAATCTGAAATTTATCAACCTCGTCCAAATTTAATTCCCCATTTTTTACTGTATATCATAAAAACGTTATTGATCTTCTAGTTTCTTACCCATCTAATTCTAGACACTATTATTAGTTCAGAAATTATCATATCGAAATTCGTGTTTTGATGAAAACCTATAATTTAGAATCATTTAGATCATTTGTCAAAATTCCATCAAGTGTCATTTCAGATTTATAGCAATAGTAATTTTATCGTGAAATTTTTCATACATACATATAACAATGTGTAAAGATTTGTTTTCTTGACTTGACGCCATTTTCGCTGTTAAGGATCGATATGCTTTCATAAAAAAAAATATTGTTTTTACAACATAAACTTCAAATAATATTCAATCTTTTTTTTCTGATTTCTGATGTATATTAAAGCGCCTCACGAAATAAAGTTGCAAATGTACCCCTCTAGAAATTAAGATTAGTATGTTCTTATATGATTCCCAAAATATAACATCTCAATGTTAAGATTTACGTGAGCTGGACCATTTTTAAAACACTCTGAAATTACATATTTATTTCAATATTATTATCAAAATTTTAGTTATACGAAAATTAACTTCAAATTATAATAGATGCATACTACGACCTTCAATATTCATTTAAATAATTATTATGTCTCTTTTCAGTCGCGGAATATTAAGATTTTACTAACATTTTTCATCATATTTTCTTTTTCAAACATGTAATTTTATATATTTCGGACATTTTTCAAAATATATTAGGTTTTAATCAAGGTCTTAATTATTACAATTTTTATGTCGAATTTCTTAATAACTATTTACTTTCAATTAATATATTTTTATCGTAATAATAATAATAATAATTATGATTGAGAAAAATAATATATATTATTTATAATAGTTATTTATTAATTTTTATTTAAAAATAATTTTTTTATAGTTATTGAAAAATATAATCCATAATAGTTAAAATTATGTATAATTTTTAAATTCATGCATATTTTATTTGGGTATTTTTTCTTTGAATTTTGATAAAAACAATATACATATGTTCAATTAGGTTTCTAATATCATGTGAGGCTTGAGATTATGAAATTTCAATGATATTCGCAATTAATTATTATAAAAAATTGTTATTATAATTGTTATTAAAAATATATCGAAGAATAATAATTATTTAAAATTTATATTTTTTTGTTCATCAATAATTATTTTAATTAATTTTTAAAATATTAGTTAAAAAATAATAGTTATGAGTAACTTATATTTATATTTTATTCAATAGTTATTAAAAATCAATTTTTTGTAATAACTCTTAAAAAGTTCCAATTTTTTGGATTTGATAATAATTATGATAATAATTATTTTGGGTCCTTGGTTTTAATGTACCATAGAAATGGTATATCCTGTTACTATTGAAGATAATACATAATTAACCCATTATGAGCCAGAAGGTAAATTTTATGCATTTAGTTCCCAAAAGCCCAATTTTTGCAAATAAGTCGCATGGAAGTACTCATTAAACATAAATATTAATAAATTTCTGAAAAAGACAATCAGTTCATTTAAAACCACGAAAATAATCGAATAAATAGGAGTTTTTTTAAATTTGAGGACATATATGTCCTTAACTAACCATTTATTTGTATAAAAATTAACTTAACCAATTATGGACTGGAAATCTCAAAATATTATTTGTGCAACTAAAGGGTTCAATGAATGCACATATCAATAGTACTTAATGCGAGCTTTCCAATGATGCGCTAAAATATAATTTACGATGAAAAATTTCTAAAATATTCAATCTTTAATAAAATACTATTTAAAATAAAATCATTGAAAATTTTACTAAAATTTTAATTTCGCGAGAATGAAAACAAATTTTAAATTAGTTTTTGCTCAATATCTATTAGACGCCGTTTTTCTATCATATGTTGTAATTTTTTTGACAAAAAGTTAAAAACTGAGTATACTGTCAATCAAAATCCATATTTTTGGAGGTATTTTAAAAATGGTCCATCTCACGTAAATTAAATAATTGAACCGAAATATTTTTGGGAATTAGTTTAAAACATATCAGTCTTTAATTTTAGGGGAGTACATTTGCAACTTTTTTTATTCCCATACAAATCAAGGCAGATATACGAATCGTTTTATATTTAAACCAAATTTTTCAGAACAAACTGATTACCATAAGTTAAACATAGATCAGTGTTTCTTCGAGACTTATTTGAAAACTTCTAGAACAAATTCGCTTATAGCAGTTTTTTAACACTTTTTTTTCCTCCTCTTTATAGTTAAAGTTGTACACTACCGAATATTAATTCATTCTGTTATACAAATTTATAAAAAGTGTTTTATCGTTTATTATGACGTCACCGAATAAACGTTTTGGCATACAACTTTTAGGAATTTAGCTTAACAATGATTTGTAAAGCTGTGTTAAGTATTTTGAATAAGACCTTAAATGTTCAAAAGCAATATTAATGGATATTGAAATATTTGTATTGAGTCAACAATTGTAAAAATCTAATATCGCATTTTTTAATATTTTTCAATGGCACAAATGGATATGCTATGTAAAGTCCTGTTTTCGAAAATATTCGAAGCTTTATCCCTATTGCACTGAAATTTATATATACGCATATAGGTTTCATATAAAAAAATTTGCCAAAAGTCGATTGTAAAGTTTTTTTTAGAAATCAAGCTCGTTTTTCAGAAATATCAAGTTAGATCACAATTCGAATATCGCAACCCTACACGAACCGAAACGAAGAGATACCTAACTACGATAGGCAATTAACAATGTTGGCAAGGTTAATTCTCCGATAAAATATGTAAACTATCTCCAAAACCCAACAAGATAAATACTTCGGTTCTCCGTCGGTTTACTAGAATTTAACGGAAAACTATAGCTGAATACAATCCGGCGCACAGTGAATCGAGTCCATAGAAAATGGCAAAAGTATATGTCTTACACTCATGAAATTTATTACATACGTATGGCTGTAAATGTAAATTTGCTAATTTCAAATCTAAAATCAGTTTTTTTAATTTATTCAAATTCATTCCGATTTATGGAAAATAAATTTCCAAAATTTTCACACGAGGAATTAATATTTTCTAAAATTTATGTATAGTTAATAATTACTAAAGCCTTTTAAAATAATAAACAACAAACACATACAGTATGTCAAGAAAATGTTTTTACATTAAAAGAAAACATGAATTTGTCGAAGTTTGACTTTAAAAAACTATATAATTTTTTACTAATGTAAAAATGTTTTATACGAATTTGTTAATTAATATATTTATTACTATATAACTCAAAGAAACTTAATATTTAACGAGAGAAAAAGATATAGTCGGTCAAGCCCGACCATATGATACCCTACACCATTGTGTACGGTATAATTCGGGGGAGGGGTCCTTTATTGGACTTGGAGTCAAATGTGGACCGATACTCATAAATGTAAAATAAAACATACGAATTCAGAATATTACGTTGATGCTGACATTTACATGAATTTATTCACTTTTGGGTGATTCCCGAAATGTGGCCTTATATGGGAGCTATGGTAAATTATTGACCAATCTTTATAAAATTTGGCACTATCATTTATGTTCATGTAAAACTTATTTGTGTCGAATATTAACTTGATACTAACATTTTAATGGGATTTATGTCCGTTAAGTGATTTTCTGAAAAGGGGTTTATATGGGAACTATGGGTAATTATGGACCGATCTTTTTAAAAATCACCACACTTGTTTGGACTTATATGAAACTTATATGTGCCAAATTTCATTAAAATATTTCTTTATTTAAGGGATATATGATCGTTAAATCCTTTTCCGGGAGGACATTTGTATGGGAGCTAGGTGAAATAATGGACCGATCATAACCAATTTCAATAGGCTTCGTCCCTGGACCAAAAGAAATCTTTGTACCAAATTTCATACATTTTGGTTCAAAATTGCGACCTGTAGTTTGATTACAAGGTTTACATGGACGGACAGACGGACGGACGGACATCGTTAAATCGACTCAGAAAGTGATTCTGAGCCGATTGGTATAAATTAAGTTGGGTGTTACAAACATCTTTTTTTTCTGTTTAGTTCTCATGACAAACAGACGTATTTTTTTTGTCCGCTCCGCGATTTGTTATTAATTAATCATGTAATAGTGAAAAGTTTATTTAAAACAATAAGCGATTGGACGCTATAAATATTATTTTGCTAGTGCCGCATATATTGCATTAAAAATTTAAAGAAAAAAAAAACTAATAAACAAATTGTGTAAACAAATAAACAAAAGAAAAAAAAATCGGATATAAAAGTGTTATAATAACCTTTTATAATTATTTTAAAAGAGTCTATGAGTTCTCAAGATGAGAAACGACTCAGTTTAAACGGCAGAAATGCTTATATATTTCTCAACGGGAAGAGTGTTAAAAACAAAAACATTTATAATTCAGAATATAACAAAAACTATTTAACCGCGAAACCACTTGAGAGAGCTCGCTCTTGTTCCCCCGTAATTAATTCACATGAAAATAATACACAAGAAATTCTACAAACAAAAAATTGCTTAGAACAAAGCATAAAAGAAAACATGCAAAATCCAATTACAACAACGACTACACCTGCTTTATTAACAACACAGCTTTCTACTGTCCACTAACAACAATGTCTAGTGAGAGTTTAAGTGTCATTAACACTAGCAATTCCTTAAAAGGCAAAGATGGTACGCAGAAAGGAGCTATTCCAAAACAAGGAAATAAGATAAATATATCTAAACCATTAGTTCCTACTGATATACTTAGGTATCTAAATATTAATAAGATAAATTTAAGTCCCCAAAAGGGGGTGACTTCTGCAAAGAAACAAAAAGTAAATGATAACCCCTTGACTAGCAACCGTTTTGCTCTCTTGAGTGATGATGATGTGAACAATAAACATCTGCATCAATTCATTTGTAACTCATTTTTAATGATTCCCTTTCTTTTCAATTGTTGACTGTTATTGTTTTTTAAACATAAAATCAATTCGCTGTGTGTGCGTACGGATGGAAAAGACAAAGAAACCAAAACAAAAACAAACAAAGTAAATGAAAATATCATAAATAAAATAAATTTTATTTCATTTAAGATATAATTAATTATAATTGAAATAAAAAATAATTAAATTTTCTTAGCAAAAAAATTTAAAGCAAACGTAATCATAATCTATTTATACCCTACACCACCATAGGTGGGGAGGGTATTATGCGTTTGTGCTGATGTTTGTAACACCCAAAAATATTGGTCTAAGACCCACCTTAATTTATACCAATCGGCTTAGAATCACTTTCTGAGTCGATTTAACGATGTCCGTCCGTCCGTCCGTCCGTCTGACCGTCTGTCCGTCCATGTAAACCTTGTAATCAAACTACAGGTCGCAATTTTGCACCAAAATTTATGAAATTTGGTACACAGCATTTTTTTGGACGAAGCCTATTGAAATTGGTAATGATCGGTCCATTATTTCACCTAGCCCCCATACAAATGTCCTCCCGGAAAAGGGTTTAACGATCATAAATCCCTTAAATATAGCAATATTTTAATATTGTTTGGCACATATAAGTTTCATATAAGTTTAAATAAGTGTGCCAAGTTTTACAAAGATCGGTCCATAATTACTCATAGCTCCCATATAAACCCCTTTCCAAAAAATCAATTTAACGGCCATAAATTCTGCTAAAATGTTAGTATCAAGTTAATATTCGACACAAATAAGTTTTATATAAACATAAATGATAGTACCAAATTTTATAAAGATCGGTCTATAATTTACCATAGCTCCCATATAAGGCCCCCTTTCGGGAATCACCCAAAAGTGAATAAATTCTTATAAATGTCAGCATCAACGTAATATTCTGTATTTGTATGTCTTATTTTACACTTATAAGTATCGGTCCACATTTGGGTCCATGTCTAATAAAAGACCCCTCCCCGAAATATACTGTATGGTGTAGGGTATCATATAGTCGGGCCTGACCGACTATATCTTTTTCTCTCGTTTTTATTTAAAAATAAATAATTGTTACTTTCCATGCATTTTTTCATATTAAAGTAAGGGAATGACAGTAATTCACAGTTTTGATTTTATGTTTTTTATTAAACATTACTGTTTTTGAAAAAAATTTCTTATGACAAACAATTTCTCAAAGAGAACATAACATGATTTGTTTTTGTTTCATCATTTCAATTCAACTCAATTCAAATAATATTTTTTTGCGTGGTTTGTTTTGTATTGTTTTGTTTTTTATTTTAGCAGTAATGTGAGAGCATATATTAAAAAACATTACTGTGAATTGAAAAGCAAATGATTTGATGCAGATGTTTAGTGAACAATCATCAAGAAAAAGAAGATGGTACTATTCAAAAACCATCAAAGCCACCGCCAATATATCTTCGCAAGCCGAGCTCCAACAAATTAGTAAAAACATTAATTGATCTTATCGGAAAAAATAATTTTCATATTGTTCCCATTAGAAAAGGCGGTGTGCAAGATACGAAAATCGTTATATACACTGAGGATTGTTACAGGAAAATCTCTCACTACCTAAATGAATGTAAGAAAAATTTCTACACTTATCAATTGAAAAGTAGTAAAGGGTGGTAATTAAAGGTATAGAGTCCAGTGTGGAGCCAAATGAAATCAAGGAGGCCCTAGAAGATTTGGGCTATCAAATAAGAGTAGTAGTAAATATTTTTAATAGGGATAAGATCCCCCAGCCAATGTTCAGAGTTGAATTAGAACCAGATGAAAGGAAGCTAAGAAGAAATGAGACTCATCCTATATACTCTCTGCGATATCTATTGAACCGTAGAGTAAATATAGAGGAACCTCTTAAAAGGAAACGACCTGTCCAATGTGGCAATTGTCAAGAATTTGGACACACTAAAAACTATTGTACTTTGCGTACTGTATGTGTTGCATGTGGACATCTGCATACTTCATCACAATGTCATATTTTAACGAAAGGTCTCAAAAGAAAATGTGGAAACTGCGGTGGCGAGCATTCAGCCAACTATCGCGGATGCCCAGTATACAAGGAATTATTGAAGAGATTAAGGGAGAACCAAAAGATAAGAAGAGGTGATGTCGTACAGACATCAGCTATAATACCATTAACAATCCAATTAATTCTGGAATTAGTGTTAATGAGTCAAAGTCAAATTTACTAAACGATCAAGCAAGTTCATTTATACCTAATAATGGCTCATATGCCAGCGTTTTAAAAACAAGTTCTAAACAACCTAACATACCCCAAAATTCGGGAGGGTTAGAAACTTTTATGCAATCTCTTACGCAGACAATAACCTCTCTTAATCAAAATATGACAAATTTTATGTCGTCCATGCAAAACACAATACAAGAACTTTTAAGAGCGCAGAACCAAATGATTCAAATCCTCTTAACGAGAAAATGAGTTATTTGCGAATATGCTTCTGGAATGCAAATGGTCTAAACCAACATAAATCTGAGATATCTCACTTCATGCAGAAACAAAATATTGATGTGATGCTGGTCTCAGACACTCATCTCACCAATAGATATAATTTTTATATTTCAGGTTATGCATTTCATTGCACAAATTATCCGGACGGTAAAGCACATGGTGGTACCGGTATAATAATCAGAAGACGAATAAAACATTATGCACTAGATGAATTCTCAAAAGATTATTTGCAGGCAACATCTATTCATCTTGAATGTTTTTCTGGTAATTTGACATTAAGTTCAATTTATTGCCCCCCACGATTTTCGATTACCAAGGAAAAATTTAAAGAATTCTTTAGCACGCTAGGAGATCGTTTTCTGGCATGTGGTGATTATAATGCTAAGCACACTTACTGGGGTTCCAGGTTAATGAATCCCAGAGGTAGACAGCTATACAAGGTTCCAGTTGATCGCAAAAATGGCATGGATTTCGTGTCGCCAGGGCAACCAACGTACTAACCTGCTGATCCTAGAAAAATTCCTGATCTTATAGATTTTGCCATATCTAAGAATATTAATCGAAATTCTGTTACTAGTGAAGTATCATATGATTTATCTTCTGACCACTCTCCAATAATAGTTACGTATTATGGAGCGATGAATATACCTAAATACCCTACAAATATAATTTATAGGACGAATTGGTTGAAATATAGAAAATACGTCAGCAGTCATATCCACTAAACATCTGCATCAAATCATTTGCTTTTCAATTCACAGTAATGTTTTTTAATGTATGCTCTTACATTACTGCGAAAATAAAAAAACAAAACAATACAAAACAAAATCTATAAAAAAAAAAATTATTTGAATTGAGTTGAAGCAAAAACAAAACATGTTTTGTTCTCTTTGAGAAATTACTGCTTATGAGAGATTTTTAGAAAAACAATAATGTTAAATAAAAAACATCAAAACAAAACTGTGAATTACTGTCATTCCCTTACATCTAATATGAAAAAATGCAGGGAACATAACAATTATGTATTTTTAAATAAACAACAGATAATAATTACGTTTGATTTCAATGTTTTTGCTTAGAAAATGTAATAATTTGTTATTTTAATTATATTTAATTATATCTAAAATGAAATAAAATTTATTTTATTTGTGATATTTTTATTTACTTTTAATTACATACCTATAATATTTAAATTTTTTTAATTTAATATTTCCTTCACATCAAATTTTGTAAAAAAAACAAACAAATGACAGTATTGCATTTTTAGATTTAATTCAATTCAATTCAGTTGAAAATGATTTGATGTTAAAGTGTTTTTATGACTCTCTGCACAATTGATTTTGTTTATTTTTGTTTTGATTTTTTTGTCTTTTTCTTACGTACGCACACACAGAGATTTGATTTTAAGTTTAAAAAACAATAACAGTCAACAATTGAAAAGAAAGAGAGTAATTAAAAATGAGTTACAAATGAATTGATGCAGATGTTTAATATCCACACTGAGCCTTATCTAGAGTGTGAGGAAGATATAAACGAATTTGCAAACGACTTTACGTCGTTAATTGCTTCTGCTTTGGAACATTCTAAGATTCCAGTTTATAAGAAAAGCTATATGCCTATTTCCAATTCGGATATTGAAAAACTGCTTTTTGAAAAGAGAAAACTTAGAAGAGAATGGCAACAAACTAGATCACCAGCTGCAAAGCTGAGGCTGTCCGTTGCAAGCAAAAAAATAAGAAGAGCTCTTCAAATAGAAGAGGATCGCCGAGACAAGAGTTACATTGAAAGTTTGACGAATAATAAATTCACTAACTTCTCCCTATGGAGGGCAGCTAAAAGTATTAAGCCACCGGTAGAGGCACAAAGTCCTTTAAGGAAAGCTGATGGTACCTGGGCTCGTAGTGCAGAAGAGAAGGCCAACTTATTTGCACATCATCTAAGTACAGTCTTTCAACCAAACCCCCCAACCAATGATTTTGTTTTGGGAGAGACAAATGATATTGCATTAAATGATGATGACATGATTTCTATTAGCCCCGAAGATATAAATACAATTGTCAAAGAAAATATGAATCAAAAAAAAATCACCTGGATATGATCTAATAACACCATCCATGATTAAAAACCTACCGTACGTGGCAATAATAGTGCTGTCTATACCGTTTAATGCGATCTTAAAACTAGGAGTATTTCCGAAGATTTGGAAAACTTCTCAAATTATAATGATACCAAAGCCAGGAAAGGATTTAACCGTACCTTCATCCTACTAAAATTATGTGGGATGAAAGTTTGGACCTTGTGCTGGTATATTAAAAGCTTTTTGTAAATAAATTATGCTGCATTATCACTATTTCCTCATATATGATTGGAGTCATTATTTTTCTCATGACATGAATTTTAGTTTTCGTCCTTCATAAACTCATATTTATTAACACTTTCTATTAAATGAGATTTAAAAGTCTAGAAATGTTACTACACACCTGTTAAGTATATTTCATAATAAAACCGATTTTCCAAATATTTTGAATAAAATTGATCTGTATTTAACAATATCTTTTAAATACGAAAGTATTTAATTATCTAAATGCTTTCTAAAGGATTTTGAAGGCTTCCTGCGTATTCTGACCGTATTAAATTGTATTTTTATATTGTATAAACATTCCTGTACAACATATAATTCGTTCCATAACTTTTTAAGCTTATCACCTTAAATCATTGGGAATTATTATAATTGTTGAATACTTTGTTCCCATAAGAGTGTTTCTTTCCATGTAGTTTTCCATCTGTAATTGTAATCCATCTGTATTTTTTTCATTGTTTCTTGGAAGATAAAATTGATATACTCTTTCCACAGCCCTTTATCATAAGCCCTAGTGGATATATTCAATTTTTTTTTTAATTTTTCTAGGTTTAACTCTGCCAAATATTTGAAGTAGATGGATATTATGAGATATCAACTACAATATTACGGGAATTTTGGAGCGATTTAATATTCTATTAAGTATATATCTTAATAAGGACAAATGTATGTACAATATCTTTAACACTTTTCCCGAATTGGAGGTTATAAAAAACTTCAAATGGGTTTTTGATCTGGAGTTTTTTCTCTTGACATACTTAATATATAATTTAATATATTCGTAATATATATCATGGATTTGAACGCATATTCTTGTACTATGTGATTATAATTATCACACTGACGATTTATTGACAATAATACATCCCAAAGTTCCAAAAATTTTTTCACATAGCGACAAAAACGCAAATGTAAAAACATTTTCTTGACAGGTAGATTAAAGTTATGTGTGGTTTATGTTGTTGTATTTTCGTAATTACATTCATAATGAATTTTTTTCTGGTAAAACTCGTTAAAGAAATATACCTAAAACAAAATGTAACAATAAACATTTTGCAATATCGAAAACATTTCCAAATATTATAAAATAAAGTTGAAATAATAATATTTTCTTCAATGTAAAAACATTTTCTTGACATACTGTATGTATATCAGTGTTACCATATAAGTAAATTATTTTTTATTATTACTATTTTTAATAATTTATTGAAAATAATTTTAAAATTTTGTACAGTATTTATTATTTTATTCAAATCATGATGCAATAAATAACAAAGTACAATTATTAGAGAGAGTTGCCATGTTCAAGTCTTGTAAAGTCAAAACATAAAGTACAAATGAAAAAATTGAAATATGTTTTGTGTACATTTGAAATGTGGAAATTTCTTGTAAAGCTGCAATAATTTTTGACATGTTTTGCGAAATTTATCACGTATACAATTTAATACATGAATCTATAATAGTTTATTAACATAAAATTAAAAATACGTTTTTATTTCAAAAACCATGCACTAAATATTGATACTTGAATCGAAATTTATGATTATTTTTTTAATATTCATAAAGTATGATTTTTAATGGCTTAAAAATATAGTTAAAAATTAAATAAATAAATAAATAAATAAATAAATAAATAAATAAATAAATAAATAAATAAATAAATAAATAAATAAATAAATAAATAAATAAATAAATAAATAAATAAATAAATAAATAAATAAATAAATAAATAACTAAATAAATAACTAAATAAATAACTAAATAAATAAATAAATAAATAAATAAATAAATAAATAAATAAATAAATAAATAAATAAGTAAATAAATAAATAAATAAATAAATAAAAATTAAAACAAATCTTTATTATTTCGGTAACATAATCTATATATATAAAAGAGTAACGTGACTGACTGACTGACTGATTCATCATCCCACAGCCCAAACGGCTGAATCTAGAGAGACGAAATTTGGAACGTAGGTAGGTCTCACATCATATAGATCCACTAAGACGGGATTTTTGGAAATTCGAATGTTTAGGGGGTAAAAAAGGGTAAAATCGGTAACTTTATATCTCCCAAACTAATAAAGATACAAAAAAAGTTGAATAGTTATCGTTATTAATTTAAAAAATAATTGGACAGGTGTCTGGTACTTTTTTGAAAATCGGCCGTTTTAGGGAGAAAACGGGTAAAAACTGTATTTTGGTACTTTTTTGGCACCATATGTATCTTTGAAACCAATCAACATACAGATAAAATTCATGTCGTATTCTTAACTTATCAAAAAATGAGAAATACAAATTTGGTACTTTTTAGAAATTCAAACGTTTAAAGGGTAAAAATCGTACCTATTTTTGGTACTTTTTTCATAAAACCTTTTTTTATATTTATTGAAATATTCATATGAGTATTTTAATAAGGCCCCTTTAGACGATCAAATTTATCTGACAATTTGTCTGATGATTAAAAGTTTTGATAGTATCATGTATTGAAAAGATAGTCGTACGATTGTTTGAAGAAAATCAGAAATTGTTGATATTTTGTTTCGTTTGATGATAAGTTGTACAGTCTATGAGCAAGTCGTACGTTTTAAAAAATAAAATATTGGATTTTATATGTAATTTTTTCAATAAACACAATTGTGCATATATTAAAAAAAAAAAAAACATTTGGTAATAATTTATTAATTTATATAAAAGTGTTTGCGAAAACTTAGAAAATAAATGTGGAAGTGACTTGAAAACATTCGTCAAATTATCAAACATATCTTAACGTGTATTTTAAAGCACTTTTTAGTCGTCAAATTTATTGTTAGATATATTTGAACGTCTAAAGGCCCCTATATGGGATACCACTACAATTTAGAAATTAATTGGAATACAATTTTTGATACTTCGATGGGTGAAAAAAAGTACCAAAAAAAGGGGTAAAGGCGGGAAATTACATTTTATTCAAACTTAATAATGAATTTTCAATTTCATTAAACATAGAAACATGAAATTAAGAAAATGTAGATAGGAATTCACAAGAGTGGAATTTGTGGTACTTAAAGATACATGGTCATGTGGGTAAAAATTCAAGAGGATGGACTTTGTGGTACTTTTTTTCTTCTTCTGTTGGTACTTTTTTGCATTTTCTGTAATATTTAACCTAGAAACATGAAATTAAATACGCATGGTCCGATGTTGGAAAAAATTCACAAGGGGGGACTTTGCGGTACTTTTTCGTTCTTCTAATGGTACTTTTTAAATTTTCTATAATTATGAACCTAGAAACATGAAATTAGGGATATGTGGTCCTTAGTTAATGAGAATGCATAAGAGGGGACGTTGTGGTACTTTTTTGTTATTTTAATGGTACTTTTTGAATTTTCTATAATATTTAACCTAGAAACATGAAATTAAGGACACGAGGTGCTAAGTAAATGAGAATCCGTAAGAGAGAACTTTGTGGTACTTTTTCGTTCTTCTAACGGTAATTTTTGAATTTTCTGTAATATTTAACATAGAAACATAAAATTAAAGATATTTGGTCCTAAATGAATGAGAATTCATTAGAGGGGACTTTGTGGTACTTTTTTGTTCTTCTAATGGTACTTTTTGAATTTTCTATAATTATGAACCTAGAAACATGAAATTAGGGATATGTGGTCCTAAATGAATTGAGAATTCATTATAGGGGACTTTTTGGTACTTTTTTGCTCTTCTAATGGTACTTTTTGAATTTTCTATAATATTTATAGTAGAAACATGAAATTAAATATGCATGGTCCTATGTGAGAAAGAATTCACAAGAGGGATCTTTGTGGTACTTTTTTGTTCTTCCAATGGTACTTTTTTAATCTTCGGTAATATTTAACATAGAAACATGAAATAAGGATATGTAGTCCTAAATGAATGGGAATCCATAAGAAGGGACTTTGTGGTATCTTTTTTCGTTCTTCTAATAATACATCTTGAATGTTCTGAAATTTTCATCCTTAGAAACATAAAATTGAAGATGTAAGGTCCTAATTGAATCAGAAACCTTAAAATGGATTTTGTGGTCCTTTTTCTTTATTCTAATATACTTTTTCGTAATTCTGATATTTATTTTTCATTATTCTAAGATTAAAAACCTGAAATTAAATAGATATTGTTATTTATGGATGACATAACACCATTATTAAAAATTTTGACAAGTGAGTTAAGAATCTTAGTTTAAATTTATTATACAGTATGGTTTTTATAAAAAAATTTCGCTAACGAAGTAGCGGGTTTACAGCTCGTACATACATATAAATATAATCAGGTATGTGATGAAAACCGATCGTTTTCAAAACGAATCGGTTTAAAAAATTCTGATGATTTTCATGTAAAAAATAACAGTTATTTTTAGGCAAATATAAAAAAAATTATTTAATAAAATCTAAAAGAAAGTGATTGAAATATAATTTTTATCAATAACAAAAACGAAAATATCAGAAAATTACACTTTTTTTCGATTTAAAATCGATTCGTTTTCGAAATCGTTTTCCATCACATACCTTAATGTATTTTTTTTATTTATCTTTACAAAATTTCTATATTTGTTAAATGAAAAACTTTTTTTATTTAAAATTAATAAAATAAAGATATATGTATGTAATATCTTCAATAAAATTCATATTATTTTATTGGACAGTTGCCTATTTGTTTTCATTTAAAATAATCAACTTCATTTTCCTTCTAAAATTATTAATACAATTCGTAGTATTTTATTGCACCGTTTTCTATTTGTTTTCATTTAAAATAATCAACTTCATTTTCCTTCTTAAATGTATAAACAAAAACCAAACAACTTTGTAAATCAACTGTAAAGAACTATACAGTCTTACTATCCAGTTGTTCTTACGTTGCTGAAAAATGATTCTACGTTGTGCTGAGCGCAAACGACTAAAGCCCAAATTACAATAGCGCGTAGTCAGCAGCAGTGTGAGCTGACATAATCAGCTGATCATTTAAAAAGCACTGTTTGTTATGGTGTTGATTACATTTGGTCAGCAGCAGTTTACAGTGCTGTTTCATTTAGCCCTGTTTCTAAATACACTGCGCTGCATTCAGATTGAGAGCGAAACAAAGAGAGTGAGCAAATAAATGAGAGGCTAAAATACACAAGTAGAATAAAGCTAGATGGTGGTTGTAAATTGTGGCTGCCTACGTTGAATTGTAATTATAACGGCAGCATTATGTTGTACTGACAGTGAACAGCTGATAGTTTTTGCTGATACTGTTGCTGACTACATGTAATTGTAATTTGGGCTTAAGACGTAAAATCAACTTGGCTGAGCAAAAAACTGAGTGTGTGCGCTGCTTATTTAATTTGACTGCTGAACAAAATAAAAACATGTTGCTGCTTATTTCAGTTTTGTGTTTGAGCAGCAAATTTTTTTAAGTAATGTGATCGAAAATGAAAACTTAAACTGTTTTCAGCGCAGTCGCCAGTTGAAAAAAATTTTTGTGTGCTTAAAATTAAACGCTGCTTTTAAAGAGAAAATTGTACTGAAAAAAAAAACAATTGTACTGAATTTATCATCCCTGAAACAGACATGCTGAACTAGGTCTCACTTTTTGCACATTCGCTCAGTTATCTTTTAATGAAACAGCTCATTATCAACTGAGCGAATGAATTAAAAGAGCTAACTAGTTCAATTGAGTGAACTGAGGTAAAAGGAGCGGCCAATTCATTAAGCTAA
This sequence comes from Protophormia terraenovae, assembly GCA_951394005.1. Lineage (NCBI taxonomy): Eukaryota > Metazoa > Arthropoda > Insecta > Diptera > Calliphoridae > Protophormia > Protophormia terraenovae. The sequence continues at coordinate 69,870,103 of OX596077.1, forward strand.
TAAACCCAACTCTACTTCCCTGTATGGAAATTTAGTATGTTTTTTCTGTGTTAAATAATTAAACAACTCTTAATGTGAACCAGGGATTTAAAAGTTGATACTATAGTACTTTTTCTGAACTATTTAACATTCAAAAGTACCGAAGTACTCCCTCGAGTCATTTGATACTGTCAAACAATTAGCTAAATATTCGACAATTCGAATTAAAAAAAAACATTTTCAAATGATTTTAAAGATAAATGTATGATTTTCGAATAGAAATCTATTTTTTAACATCTTTGATTTATATGTATTTACAATTTGTGTTCAGAAGTAATAATGAAATTATAATGAACACTGTCTTTGACTAAATGCTGGGGCTTCGAGTTCCCAAAAACTTTTACAAGTAATTAGGACAATTCTAATTATTTTATAGGGCAAACAAACTATATTATAAAATCATTTGAATTTATAAAATTGTAAACTCTTAAATATACAATACTACTAAAAACTAGCTAACTATTTCAACAATTTTGTTAGAAGAAAATTAATTTAAACTTAAACATTTAAACCTTGGCAATTTTATTATTTATGCATAAAATTAAATACTTTAAAAATCAAATATAATAAGTTAACAAAGGGCTTTCATTACATATAAAAATAATTGGATATTAGAGAGGATATATCCGAGATACTAGAAGTAACTTCTAGAAACTGGTTTCAGATTCAGAAATCACCAAAGAGAAATTTTAAGCCGTTGTTAAACCATAAACAACGATATATCACATTCGGGAAAAGCGTTTGAGGCGGAAGCATACCTACCACATACAGAAGTATGACGCTATGCTTAATACTACTGTTGTGGAGGTCAGGCCATCCCAGACGACGACCGATAAGAAAAACCAGAGTAAGAAGGTGATCACAGCCAAACCTGTGCCCCACGCTAACTCTGGACCGAGAACGATCACCGGCTCTGAAAAATCTGTTGCTCGACCTTCAACTTCCAAGGAAGCCACAGCAGGTTCAAAGAGAGGTGGTGATCGATGTGGCACGACAGGGTCTGTCAACACTATGCCCAAAGTACGGTCTGCACAAACCTCCACTAGAGGTTCAGCAGCCGTTACCAAAGGTAGTGATGGCAAACACTGTACAAAGCGGCAAAGATCAAGTGAGACGCAGGTACATGAGGGCAAGCCGTTGAAACCCTCAACCAGCTTGTCATCAGCTCCTGAGCTACAAGTAGCCATCATAGACCGTAGCCAGCCCGAGGGCAAAATGACTACGGACAGATGGCTACTACTGGAGGAGAAGATCTTGCGGGCACCAGTTGACGAACTCGGATGCAGTGAGGATGACTCCTTCACAGCGTTCGATGGCGCCAAATGGTTGAAGGGTGTCAAGATCATCGGATGTGGCAACGAGAAAGCACTCGACTTCCTCAAAAACTACATCCGAGGACTTGGCGAACTCTGGCCCAATGCCAAGATCGAGATCGTCCCCCTGGATCAAGTCCCTTTTCGAACGACGGTGAGAGTATGGGTTCCTCCTCCAATCTTGGAGGATAAAGCCATACTTACTCTCATTAAGCGACAGAATAAGGGGCTTGGCACGGAGGATTGGACGATCGAAAGAGGACGCGCGAGAGATAAAGGGGAAGGAAAGGATCTCTGGATTAAAATCGGTTCAGAATCCTTCCGGCTTCTACGTCTCTCAAACAGCGTCGTAAAATACGGATTAAAACAGCTTCGGCTGATTCTTCCAGGAGGAACCAACAATGATCCCAAGCGGCCTGAAAGTGGTGCAGATTAATCTGCATCACTCCGAAGCAGCGACGGGTGATTTGCTGCGTTTCATGGAGAAGGAGGTTATCCACGTGGCCTTAATCCAAGAAACCTGGCTTGTAGATGGTAAAGTTCGAGGCGTCCGGTCACGAAACTATATGCTCCTATCTCCCAACACAGAAGGTAAAATTAGAAGTTGTATTTTGGTCATATCCAATTACAGCACGAGTGATTTAACGGTAGCGGCGCTAGAGCGACAAGAGTTACCGAACCTAATAATTTCATCGGCCTACCTACCGTACGATGAGGAAAACCCACCCCCACGTGCCGTACGTACATTAGTAAATTGATGTAGTACAAGGGGCCACGATCTCTTCATGGGATGCAATGCCAATGCCCATCATACTCTGTGGGGGAGTACAGACATAAACAACCGAGGTGAGTGTTTACTTCAGTATCTTTTATGTACTAATCTTAGTATTTATAATAAGGGTACTTGACCAACGTTTTTCAATAGAATCAGGGAACAGGTCATTGATATAACTTTGGTAGGTAACACAGATTCGGTTAGGATTTTCTATTGGAAAGTATCTTCGGAATGTTCATTCTCCGATCATATGCGGATTCTCTTCACGATAGAACTTACATTAGATATGCCAAAACCCTTTAGGAATCCTAGGAAAACTGACTGGGATAAATTCAGCAAACTTGTGGGGACCATTCAACCGCCTGAAACGGAAAAGTTGGCCGGCTCACAGGACCTGGACGACTCCGTAAGTCTTTTGACTAGCACACTAAGGGCCGCTTACTATTCTTCATGTAGGGCTCGGCATGGTCTTGGGAAACCTCAACAATCATGGTGGTGGCCAGGACTTAAGCAGTTAAGAAATGAATGCAGGAATCTTTTCAATAGGGCGAAAAGGTCGAAAGTTTCAGTGGACTGGGACAATTATCGTCGCAGTTTCAACACTTTCAAGAGAGAGACCAGAAGGGCTATGAGGGAATCTTGGGAAAAATTCTGTGGAGACTTGGAGAGCACTACGGATGCATCTAGGCTACGTAAGGTACTATCCAAGGATCCTGACACGTGCGGTTTCCTCATGAACCCTGATGGTACTTTTACCGAGAGTAGTAAGGAGACTCTGGAACTACTGATGAGCACTCACTTTCCGGGCTGCAGAGACGATACGAACGAGGAATCTGTAATTGGAAACCTCCCAGCGTCACCAACGCACTTTAGTGAATAAGTAGCTTCTATTGTTGATGACAGAAAGGTAGCGTGGGCGATATCGTCTTTTGAACCCTATAAATCAATGGACCCAGATGAGATCTTCCCAGCGCTACTGCAGAAGTCTATATCAGTCATTATGCCATGGCTGATCCGAATATTTAGGGGTAGTCTTGAATTAGAATATATTCCTAGGGAATGGAGAGAGGTTACAGTGGTATTTATCCCCAAAGCGGGAAAAATAAACCATAGTACCGCGAAGGATTATATGCCGATTAGTCTGTCATCGTTTTTGTTGAAAACTCTGGAAAGACTAGTTGATGTCCATATCAGGGGCATTCTCTCGCCGATGAATTTTTGCAGGGCACAGCATGCCTACCTAAAGGGCAAGTCGGTCGAAACGGCACTACATGACGTGCTCGGTACGATAGAGGACCCGCTCGACAAGAAAGAGTGTGTGATGGCTTCCTTTCTGCATATAGAGGGCGCCTTCAATAATGTGAACATAGGGACAACAGTCTGGGAGTAAATACCACAAAGACCGAACTAGTGCTTTTCACTAGGAAATATAAGGTTCCGGCTTTCAAGAAACCACGTCTTGATGGCATCACCCTGGAACTTTCGAAAGAAGCCAAATACCTTGTCGTGGACTCTAAGCTCTCGTGGAAACGTAATGCTGAGAGTCGCATGCAGAAGGCCTATGTGCTTTCTCTACATGCAAGAAGACATTCGGGAAAAGATGGGTTCTAAAACCGTATATCGTCCATTGGATGTATACTGCGGTTATTAGACCCATTCTTACCTACAGCGCTCTTGTATGGTGGAAGGCAGCAGGCACGAAGACACATATCTACTCTAAATAAAGTGCAGAGATTGGCTTGTCTCTTAATTACTGGCTCAATGGGTTCCACTCCCCAAGCCATTCTGGAGACTATGCTTGACATCCCTCCCCTTGATATTTTTATTAGAAATATATCCGCCAAGTCCGCTCTACGGCTCAAAGAGTCGGGCGAACTCAGGCACTGCCGCGTTGGTCAAGGCACTATATTGAATGTAATAGGCAGATCAGCTCGTATACAGGGGACTGACTATTTAATACCGAGAATGAATTTTGATAGAACATTCGATATCAGAATCCCATCTAGGGAAGATTGGGCAACAAATTCCGTCTTTAAGGAATATGCAATCTCAGTATTCACTGATGGTTCTAAGACAGATACTGGCACTGGCTCGGGTATATTCTCTGATGACTTAGAAATTTCGATGTCTCTCAGATTACCCAATTCGTGCACAGTCTTTCAGGCCCAAGTATATGCCATTAACGTGGCAGCGAAGCGAATTCAGGAATTTAATTTCTGCGCTTCGAACATTGATATATATGTGGACAGCCTTGCAGCAATCAAGGCTCTGAATTCCCCCATTGTAAGATCAAGATGTGTTGACGACTGTATACGCTCCTTAACTCAGCTAAGACACTTTCGGGTGGAGCTGATATGGGTTCCGAGCCATACATGTATACGAGGTAACGAAATGGTGGATGAATGCGCAGTAAATGCATCGTCTTTGGACGAGGCACTCGCTTGCAAGGACATTCTCACCCCCTTCGTTATTGCATCCAAAACTCTTGATGAATGGGCGGTAAATGAGATGGAAAACAGGTGGACCTCAATCACCACTTGTAGACTATCAAGAACTATCTCCGGTCTCGGAGCAGAACTAGAGCATTACTATCTCTTGATAGATCATCGATAAGGCTTCTAGTAGGTATAATCACAGGGCACTGTATGATCGGGCGCATGTCGGAACATATGTGTTACCCAGGGAATAGTTTTTGTAGAAGTTGTTTAGATGAGGAAGAAGAGGAATCCGTACAACACTTGTTATGTGAATGTCCAGCACTGAAAGGTCGTAGACTGAGACACTACGGTAGACAACTCTTGCATGATCTGGATTTGTTAGGAGTACGGGTTGATTTCAGGATAAACCAACGAAAAGTTAGTTTTTTTTTTATGGAAAGGGAGAGGAGTTTTCTTCTCATATAGGGCATCACAATGGGCTTAATGGCCTCCGAGTGCATTCGCTATAGCGGGCGACCCTTATAACCTAACCTATGAAGATTAAGTCTATTTTCTGAAAAAAACTTCAATTTCCTATATTTTTTTTTTTTTTTTGAAATCATGAAAATTTGTAAATGTCGAAAATTAAAATTTTTGCCTTTATTCGGTTAGATAAATTTTTTGCAAATAAAACATAACATATTTCATTCTATCAATGCATACATTTAGATTTTATTGACACATTAATAGGGAGATCGATTATTCGGCTTTTTGCGAAAACCGGTTTTCGAATATTCGTCATTTGAAAAAACCTGTTAAAATTTCTAAATTTTAGAAAAACCGGTTAACCGGTTTTTGCTTAAAACTTTGGAAAAAGATGTAGCGCGGTAGCTTAGTTTAAGTAATATTTCAAACAAAACAAATATAAATTTACAAACAAATAATGATTTTCTGTTAACATTAGAACCATAATAAAATAATAAAGTACTCGCACATCTACAAAAACAAAAATTGCTTGTATTTTGTTATTGTAAAACTACTGCCCACAATGTCAGAATGCTTTGAACGGAAAAATGAGAGAACGAAAGAGAGTAAGAGAAAAAAACTCAAAAAATATTTTACATGTGAAAACAAAAACAATTTGACAGTACCGCGAGGTTTGCCCATGAAAAAATTGTAAAACAGCTGGTCTTACGAGTATACTTTATTATTATACTATGATTAGAACCTAGGGTAATCTATCTAATGTGGTTACTACAATTTGATGATCAATTGTTAGAAACATCTTTCACAACTATATATGTTTCGGATATTAATCATTTGTGCTTATAATTGTAAAGCACAAAAATTCTTCGTATCCCCACTTTAATGTATTCCGTTATACTTAATGATGTCTGGAAAAAGCACAGCTCTCAAGTTTTAAAGCCTTAATGAAATTCGGTACAAATATATATTTAAGTATAAGGACGAATTAAATTTCATGCTGTTTATGAAAAAATCAAAGTTATATTTTTAATATCTAAAAGTAATGTTTTTTTATTCTAATATATTTTCTAATTAATTAATTTAATTTAATATTTTTTTCTTTTTATGTATGTCTTATTATCCGCCATTTAATTTAATTATGAGCAGTGTTTCCCGTTTAAGTCTAAATCTAGGTTTTTTATTTTGCTTTAAGCCGCAAAATTTTCGTTTTAGCTTCTAACCTTCTCTTTAGTCTTAAAATTGCATTAAAAAGGCTAAAATTTTTGGTATTTCAACAAAGAAGATAATAATTTCTTATTTGTTTTTATTAATTTAGTTTTTACGGAACCATGCCTTATACCTTTTTGTATATTAATTAACACAAAAAATAGAGATTTTTTATAAATAGAAGAAATTTTCGCTTGCGGCGCTTCATACTCAAAATCAAATATACCGACTCATAGTATGGACTTATTTTATTAATTCCTATAATTATTATTATTTACCTTAGAAACTCTTCATGAATATAAAAATATGAAAAAGAATATAAAAATATTATAAAAAAATCACCAAAAATTTGAAAAATTATGAAAATTTATTTAAAAAAAATTAAATAATTTTTCATATGAATTATAAGCCAAAGTTGTCGATTTATCATTAGACATAATAAGTTATTAAATAAAAAATGTTAGCTTCTTTCGTGCTTTATTTTTTGGGGCATTTAGCATTTTCTGACCTTTTTGAAAGACCAATTTAACCTCTCTTTTTCTCACCTCCTAGCAACACTGATCATGAGGTTTCTTATATTATTTGCCTATAATATTTTCCACTTTAAAGATATGAAATGTTCATTATATAAAGACATACATATTTTTTATTTACTGTTCATATTGTGAAACCATTATATAAGAAAAATTAATCATATTCCACTGAAGTCTTACTACATTTTTCTAATTTAAAAACTATTTATTATGATACAATTGTAAACTTAAAAATAATTTTGAAAATATATGACTTTTTTAGGAAAAATTTATAAGAAAAATAAAAACCGAGTATTCGACGCAAAAAACCCGGTTTATTCGATATTCGAAAAGCTAACATTTTAAAAAAACCGACCCGAAATTAAAAAAAAAACCGGTTAAAACCGGTTCGATCTCCTTACACATTAATACATATACTCATTAAACTTTTTTTTTTTTTTTTGTATTTTTTTATTGCAAGTGGCTTAGAGTAAAGGCCGGGTTAGTTGGTTGTTTATGTGATGTTGATGTCCCGTTTATTTACGGTAAGAATTTTGTGCAATTATCCAAAATTAATAACGTGACATATGTTTTTGGCATTTGCTAGAAAAAACACAGAGTTACCATAAATTATTTACTAGAAAAAACCTAAAATGCAACTCTGATTGAAATTAAACATGCCAAACATTTATCTATTTAATTGTTTGTGTATTTAATTATTTTTGTTAATTTATTTCTTTGTTTATTTAGTGGCTTTTCCTTCTTATTTAGTTAAATATTTGTTTAATTGTAAGAAAAAAGTGATTGTTTGGCAACACTGCTAACAACTGTCACGGAACAATGCAAGAAAATTCTGTTTTCAACAGAATCAGACATCATATCACATCAACGTCAAGTTTCAATAATTGTTAGCATTACAATACAAGCAATATAAACGATCAGCTGTTTCCTTCGCGGGAGGAAACGTCACATAAACAACCAACTAATTCACGCTTAACAAGAGACGAAACTAATTGTCAAAAACCTAAGTCGGTTATCAAAAACCTAACTCATGCAACAATAAAATACATGTAATCAAATACATTTTGTTGTTGCCAAAAGAAAATAAAAACACATGTTTGTTTACAAAACAACAATTTTGTTTAACTGTCAATCGAGAATTTCGTCTCTATGTGTTACTCTATGGCCTTAACCTTGTATATGAGCTTTGGTACTTATTAATATCGTGTATCCGAATCGCAACGTTGTTTTAAATCGCCAAAAATTCGCCAAACGGAAAATAGAGCCGCCGAAAGCAGTTAAAAATCGCCGCGTTTGGCGAAAAATCGCCACATCTGACAGCTCTGTTCAACACGACTGTTTAGTAGTGTAGCAACGGCCGCATATTCGATTTTGTTTGTACATGACTCAGCCTGTGCCCAACAGCTGAGATATTTTTTCTTTAAATTTTTTTCTTGTTCTTCATTTTTGTACCTTGATGACATTTTAATTGTATTCTTTTTTTATTTTAGGTGCACGCGCTGGGAAATTCTAAATGAAACAACCAATAATATAGTTTTGTTTTGATAAAAAGTAAATTTATTAATTTCCCTCCACATCATCTAGTGCGTGTGTACATGATTTCGATTTTTTTACGAATCCCAGGGATCGTTCGTAAGTCAGGGTTGCCACGAAAATCTGGAATATGTTACGCTTGATTGTGAACAATTGCGGGCGCAGTGATAACAGGTGAGCATGAATGAATTGTTTATACACAATCAAATGTGTAATAGTTTATTATTGTAAATATCAACATTTCTGTTGTTATGTCATCGCTGGTAAATAAAAAGCACTAATTTTCGTGGTCGTATTGTTTCAGCCGCTTCTTATTACAACAAATACCAAAGTTTCATATCAATACATCTCTAACAAAAAAGTCTTTTAAGGACGTCGTACAATTGAAAAATTTTCACAGCATTGTTCGAAATGCTGAATTGAGGAGTGGTTGTCCAAAGTCTACGTCACAGTCGGCTAAAAATGCTGCTAAAATCCGAGCACTTCTGTTAGGAGGCGGTGGTGTAACAATAGGTTTGGCAGCTCGCACTCTTTTGCAGCAGAGCCGTAATAAAGTACAATGTGAAGGAAATCGATTGGCGGGGGTTATTCAAAAAACACTACAACAAGATGATGGAAAATTTGATTGGAAACGTTTTTGGTCTTACCTGGAACCACATTTGTGGGAGTTTCTAGGTGCTATAGCGGTAAGATATACAATGTATATATATTTAAAATCTATTACTTTACACAAAAAAAAAAAAAAGAAGTACATACGTATACGTGTATTACATTCTTGCCTAAACGGAAGTGCGACAATCTAATCTTAATTAAATTAATTTAAAATAACTCATTATCTAGATGAAATTTATCAAACGATTTGTTTATTTAAAATATATTTTTAGGCTGCTCTTATTGTGGCCTTTATCAATATACGAATACCAAATATGTTGGGTAATTTAATTAATATATTAGCCCAATACGCTAATACTTACGTGAAGGACCCCTTAAATAATTCCTTCTTTAAGGATGTAAGTAAACCTGCCTCTAATCTGCTTAGTTTATATGTGATGCAATCGGGTTTCACGTTCCTCTACATCTACCTCTTAAGTCGTATTGGAGAACAAATGGCTGCTAAGCTGCGTCAGGATCTTTTCCGTCAAGTCATAATACAAGATATTGAATTTTTCGATAAGAATCGCACTGGTGAGCTGGTAAATCGTTTAACGGCCGATGTCCAAGATTTTAAATCGAGTTTTAAGCAGTTTATATCGCAAGGTTTACGTAGTGTAGCCCAACTAATAGGCGGAGGTATATCACTTTTTATCATTTCACCACATATGGCAGCCATCGCATTGGCGTCTGTGCCTTGTGTTGTAATGTTTATGACATATTTGGGCAAAAAGCTACGACACTTGAGTAAAAACTCTCAAGAACAATCGGAACGTGCAACATCTGTGTGTGAAGAGGCTTTAGCGAATGTACGTACAGTACGTTCTAGTGCTTGTGAATATAGGGAAATGGAATTATTTGAACATGAAACGAATGAAGCTGCCCGATTAGCCCAGGAACTGGGCTATGGTATAGCTGTTTTCCAGGGATTGACAAATTTCTTCCTAAATGGTTTAGTTCTTTCAACACTTTTTATGGGAGGTCATCTTATGTCGACCGAAAGTTTATCGCCAGGATCTCTAATGGCTTTCTTAGTTGCAGCTCAAGGCGTACAACGCTCTCTAGCCCAAGGTTCAGTATTGTTGGGTACTATGATTCGAGGCATGACTGCTGGAACTCGAGTTTTTGAGGTATAATTTTTTAAATAATATTAACAATGAATGTAATTAATCCAGATTTTGTTAAATTTGTGTTTAGTATTTACAACTACAACCTAAAGTTGAACTTCTGAGAGGCTACGAAATTCCGTCGGAACGATTAAAGGGTGAAATACGATTTGAAAATGTCTCTTTTGCATATCCAACTAGGCCTGATCATGTAAAGCATTTTTAAACTGAAATGAAATAAGTAAAAATTTAATTGTTTTATTTTTGTTTGCAGATTGTTCTGAAAAACTTTAATCTGACGCTTAGACCCGGCGAAACTGTTGCTTTAGTTGGAGCCAGCGGTTCTGGTAAATCGACTATAGCTTCGCTGGTCGAACGTTTCTATGAGCCCTCTTCGGGCACTATTAAAATCGATGGTTATAAATTAGATGACATTTCGCCTCATTGGTTACGAGGCAATGTTTTGGGTTTCATAGAACAACAGCCAGTATTGTTTGCTACTACTATTTTGGAAAATATACGCTATGGTAGACCCGGATCAGAAGAAGAAGAGGTGTATGCAGCTGCTAAATTGTCGCAATCGCATGATTTTGTTTCGGCTCTTCCAGAAGGTTACCAAACAAATGTTGGTGAACGTGGTACCCAATTGAGTGGTGGTCAACGTCAACGCATCGCTATAGCTCGTGCTCTGTTAAAAAATCCAAAAGTTTTAATACTTGACGAAGCCACCAGTGCATTAGATGCTACAAGTGAAGCTGAAGTCCAGAAGGCTTTAGATACAGCTGTATTGAATCGTACCACTTTGGTTATAGCCCATCGTCTGTCTACCATACGTAACGCGGATTTAATAGTGGTTTTAGACAAAGGATGTATAGTGGAGGTATGTATTACATTAGAATTTTAAGGTTATTTATAACATCGTTTTTCTTTCATTTTTCCTTTAGTCCGGAAAACACGACGAACTTATGGCTAAGCGTGGACTTTATTACGATTTGGTGCGACAACAAGAAAAACATGGAGTTACAGAAGATATTACTCTTAATACAAAACTTACTGCCGATAATAATAATGCCAGTGAAATTTATGCCAGTAGTAACAGCACTAATGGTCCTAATGATATTAAATCCCAACAGTTTAATTCCCAAAATACTGCCGATAATAATTCTTACGCCAGTAGTAGCAATATTCATAGCAGTGATAGCGATAGTGATTTCAAAACTAAGCCACGCCCCAACATGACCCAGGGTTAACAATTTTACCCTTAGACAATAATAAGCAAATTTAGTTAATATAAAAAAGTATACTTTTAAGTAAAATATATATAATTTTTTTTTTTCCGAAATCCTTTTATTTGTAGGGCCTAATTTTATAAATCCGTAGCTTTTAAATGGATTAAGGTTTATTACAAAATGTGAAATTAAATGTTAAAGTATTTGAAAACGTGTAACTTATTACATAAATGGAGTTAAAATGTAAATTAAAAAAGTGCATACAAAGTTGTTATCCATATTAGTATACTAAATCCCAATAAATTGTTGGCCCTTTGTTAAAAATGTTGTTTTAATTTAAAAACAAGAAACATGAATTTTAAAATGGATTTGTAGGAAGTGTACAACAGTATAGGGTGAAGGATACGATGGTAATAAAACCGTACGTTATCACAAAAAAATATATATGAAGTATTTCTTTTACGAAAAATTCATAATCAGAAAACCTAATTAAATGACTTTTCGTAGAAACAAATTATTCTAATTTTTTAATTGTATCGATTATTCAGAACCTCAATATAAATTTTTATAATATTGTCACCTCAGAACGACTCATATAGAAGCGTTAAAGGAAGTTTTTAGGTTTTAATCCAAACGGAAATAGATAAAACACCACGAATTCTGATGAAGTGTGCCCCTACAGAAAATACATATTCCATTGGTGTTTAATTATAGTCCACAAACTGATTTGGAACCGCCAAAAAGAGACAACAACGCAATTTACGATTGCAAAAGGAAGGGTTCAAGAACCAGTTATTAAAATCAATGATATTTTATTGGTTTCATTTCCATTCTAATGAGCCATATTCAAAAATTATTTTTTAAAATCCATTTTAATTTTTTTTCCGTAATATAATAATAATATAATCATAACTGATTGAATAATTAAAGGCGTAAATCAAGATCTTCGGCACAGTTGATTTTTAAACAATTTTGATAGTGATTCTATAGTACTTTTACATCTGATTATAGTGCAATAAAAAAATTTGTCCGCTCTTGCTCGGTTTACGAGTTATAGGTCTTCAAAGTTTCAATATATTTTCCTGAATATCTTTATTAATAATTGTCGGATCTTAATTATATTGATGTCATTTAAAAGCACTTATAAATACCTTTTCAATGATATATATCATTACCATATTAATTAATTACTTGGGACCAAAATTGACATTTTGTATAAAAATAGCGGAAATTAAAAAAAAAAATTGATATTCGAAAAAATCTTATTTAGCGAAGCCGGTGTTCGACATACCCAGAAGAGAAAGTCCTTAAGTAATTTTTCGGCAGAAAAACTTTTATTAAGGCGTAAAAAAAATATAATAATTTCAAGTGTGCCGATGATCTTGATGAGTGCCAAAATATCAGACTTTTCATCTTTTCTACTAATTGACATCTTTGTACTATTTATAACTTTGAAAATATAAAACACCAAAAAGTTCCTTTTCCATAGTATTTGTTGAATAGTTCCTTAACTCTCTTGAAAATTTAAAAATACGAGAAATTGTTTATTAATCTTCGTGTATAACCAAATTTAATTCGATAGAAATTTCAGTGGTTCTTTTATATAAGTGGCCATAAAAGATTACATAATAAGAATATCTAAGAATTTTCTTGTTTTTCTTAATAAAGAGACATACCATTAACTATAAGACCAACATTTTTACAAATGTTTTTAAAAATAAGTACAAAAATTTAAAGTTAAAAAAATACATACGGGTCGTATACATATTTATGCGATTGACAGCAAAACTAAACTTCTTCGTAGAACTGTAGGTCATCTGTCGTCAGTTTATTCAATTTTGATATTTTTTAGTTCTTTATTTTTTCCTCCTGAAAATCGATTTTCGACTAAAATCGAAATCGATTTACCTTTCCCTAGACAGTATTAGATATTAGAAAGGATAATTTGTTGCAGAGTGCAAAAAATCAGGGCATATTATCATATTTTTGATATTGCCAACATAACGATCCGAATAATAAATAATATAATATAAAGTCGCCAGACCTCAATATTATTGAAAATTTGTGGTCCATATTGGAAATTTACATAATAAAATAGGTGTTAGGCCCTAAAAATGCACTGTAAACAAATTTCGCCTAATATTACAAAAAAAACTGGACGCACGCAAACCGCCTCTAATCTGTTGCATACAATTAAGACTACCATTCCACATAAAAAATAATCATGTATGTGATAAAAATCGATTTCGAGCCAAAAACGAATAAGGTTGGATAGGGTTGGTAAGGATTTCAATTTCGTTTTATTGTGAAATCGATTTCATTTTCCATTTTATTTTATGAAAATCTCAATAAATTAGGTTGTGATCATGGTTGTGATAAAAACGAAATTGACATGATTTTATCGTTTTCAAATCGAACAAATTTTGGTACTCGTTTTAAAATTGAATTTGATTAAAACTGTTACAAAAGAATTAGAATCATTAAGGATCATTAAGCATGGGTAAAAAATAAAAGTTATATTGTAGAAAGAAAAAAAAAATAATACCTTTTAAAGAATATATATTGAGGGAGAGGTTAAGAAAAGTATAGAGATTTGTAAATCCTAAAATTTTTGTAATTTGTGATGGAACTTGTGGTGAATTGTTTAAAAACCTATCAGACACTCGAATTAAACTGTAACTTCACATATGGGTTTTACAATTTAACTTTTAAGGTTTCTGGATATATCTACCACAAAGGAAAAAACTGATTTTGAATATTCAAAATAATCATTGTGCTAAACCAATTTCAAATCACCAGTAAAAATTTAAAACCAATGCAAAGTCCAAACTGCATATGCTAAAAAGTGTTCCTATTAAAATATTGCATTAATTTTTATTTTTGTAGGATTTATTAAATAATCGCCAAAAATGTAAATTTATTATTCCTCCACAAAATGTTATTTTTATGGGCAATGTTTTTTTTTTTTTTTTTTGAAGCAAGGAATATCTTCTTTGTGGCAGCTTCACGCAAAACTTAACTTTTGATAATTTTTTATTAAAAAATTAACATAACATTAAAATAAAATTTATTTCATTTAAATAATACAAATTTCAAAATTAATTTGTTGTGATTTGACAAGAAACATATTGAACATCACAAAATAATCGATTTAAGAATACGATTTACTTTTGAAATTGACCGAAGTTCATCACATATCTGAATGTAATTATTGGTCGTAATTTTCAATTTTTTTATGTCTTAAGTGGGTGCTTAAAATAAGCTGTGAGATAAAAATATTGGATTTTTTGTTTTCATATCTTTAATTTGCTTAAAGGTAAACTTTAACACTAAATAATGGTTCTATATTAAACTAGAAATCTTCCTCTTTCTTATAATTCCAGTCTGTTACTTTGTCATAGAGCTTTAAAAATAAAATTGTATAATGCATAATTTAAGCTTTGAGCCACTGTATATTAGTGTGTAGCAAAATCTCAAGAGTCTTGCAATTTGTTATTCACTTTAAAAAGGAAGAGGAATAACGACACATGTCTTCAAGATTATCACACGTTACGCTGTAGAATACATTTCATTTCTCTCCGGAGTCAGTAACAACTTTAGCGTGTTCATCATAAATCGTCGATGGTTATATGAATTATTTTTTCATCCATATTATGGACGCATTCACTCAATCTTTTTGTATAATAAAAATTCAACATTAATCTCAAGCCAAGAAGCTACTATAGGAAATTACATATACAGCGAAAGCTTCCATAGGCTGTGATTTTGTCCGTTATCAGGAGATGTCCGTCTATGGGATATGGTTCATCATAGTTTTTAATAAGAGGTAATTCAGTAGCATAGGTACTGGTATCATTTTATTTCAACATCCAAGATTGATTGTAATGAATTACCTTATAGATAAAAATATTCTTATACATATATACATATTAAAATGCAAAAGAATTTAAATAGTTAAAATCGTGAATAATTAAATAATTTTAAATTTATTTGACTTTCTTTTTTATGTTTTTAATTTTCATTATAATATAAAAAACTGCATGCAAAGTTGTTTGAAAATATAAAATGTGGGTCGTTAATCACCAAATAACATATATTATATATTTAGCATTTTTTGTTTCATTTGTTTAATTGTAAACTAAATTTGAGAACATTGAATAATATTATTCAAATTTGATTAATCAAAATTAAAAGTAATTAATCAGAATTTGTATTAATTAGAATTGTTGATTAATCGATTAACTGATTAATATGTGTATAGATTAAATAAAATTTTGTATAACCGATTAATCGCACATCCATAGTATTGACAAAAGTCAAATGATAGTAACATTAATTTCAAAAACAGTCATAAAATTTGTTCCATTTAAGAAAAATGTTATTTGAAAAGTGTTTTATTATTTATCTATTTTTGCATCATTAAGGAAAATTTTAAAGCAAAAAAATAAAAATAGTGGTTTCTCTTTTATTTTGCTTCAGCGGCAATAGACGTTATGCATTTTCTTTAGACATTTTATGGAATAATAGCTACAGTTTGCTTCTCTCCATTTTCATTCCATTTTTCTAAAATTTCTAAATTTAGTTCGTACGCAAAAAAAAAAAAAAAAAAAAAATCATCTCTTAACTGGAGAGAATGGGGTGATTTTCTACAAGATGTGTTTGGAGTGCTTTTCAATATGGTTTCAATTTACTTGTCCATCCAATATCATGTGGTCTTTTTTTTCTGAACTATGTTTCCTATCGATGGTCGAATTCCCCTGATACTGGTGAATGACGTTGAAAACAGTATGACAGAGGACATTTAATTCTTTGACCAATTTTTTGTAGGACCAATTTGTTTTTTTTTTTTTTTAATTTTTAATAATTTATAGCACGTACATCATTTTCGTTACTCATTTTGGTCAAACTCCCAAAAAATCAACCGTTTGTCTTCAAGAATAATAACTGACATATTTTCAATGATAAAATAATTTTAAAAATTGCTTCGGAAAAAAGTTATGAAGCAAAACGTGTGTTAAGATTAAAAAATATGAACTAAATACATACTAACCCAATTCACAAAGTATATTATTTTAGTTATTGTGTTATATGTTATTTAATATTATGTTCAGACACATATGTTTTTTACTACACTATTTTTAAGTTAAAATAAAAACTTTCTATATGATATTATGAAAACAACAATTTAAAATGAGGTTTATGAATTCAGTTTCAGAAAAGAACAAATGAGAATGAGATATTCCAATTCAAAATTTGAAAATATCATTTTAGTTTATGATTTTTTTTATTATAATTCAGAAAAGAACATATTAAAATAATATTTCATATAAATTTCAGAAGTGAAACTTTTTATTTAGAATTGAAAAAAAATTACTTGAAAATTAGGTTTCCAATTTATAATTTTGAAAATAACAACTTAAATTGGAATTTTATTTAAATTTTTGAAAAGAACAATTTATAAGAAGATTTTTCCATTTAAAATTCAGAAAAATATTGAAATTTTGAAAAAAACTAACTTAAATTCAGAACTTCAACTGAAATAATATATAGAATGAAATTTGCATTAGGATTAATTTTTCCAGACGGATTTGAAACAATTTCTTAATTTTATTTGCTTAAAGGTCACATAAATTAAGTTGATCTAACATTATTTCATCATTTAAATCACTCTTATTCAATGTTCTAAATTTTAATGAATTATTCTAAATTTCAATTGTTGTTTTTGAAATTCAAAATATAAAACTGAATTTCATTTGTAGTCTTCTGAATTTAAAACGTAAAATTTAATTATAAATTGATCTTTTGTGAATTTAAAATATAAAAACTTATTTTAAATTGTACTTTTCTGAAATAGAAATTGTAATTTTAAATAATTGTTTTCTGAAATATTAATGAAATATAGAAATTTCAACAGTTCTTTTCTAAAATTTAAATGAAAAATCTAATTTTCAATTTTTATTTTCAAAAATTTCAGACACTTCTTTTCTAAAATTTAAATGAAAAATCTAATTTTCAATTTTTATTTTCAAAAATTTAAATGAAAAATCTAATTTTCCAATGATCTTTTTTAAAATTTAATTTTTTTTTCAATTGATTTTTAAAAAATACCATTAAAAGTGGTGTAGTTCTTTAAAAAAGTAAATAAGTTTATGCATCACTGCTCACATATAATTTTATTATGTTTTTCCTTTGCCAAAATATTTTCATAAATTGTTGATTTAAATAAAAATTTTACACACATATACTTTCTAATTCCAAAAATAAAATTTTTAAACAAATAATAAATGTGAACAAATATAAATTTAATTTTTAATTCACCCAGGAAATATTGTATTAGTTCTACAACTAGTTCTAAAACACATAAAAATAGCCTGTATTTGTTCTACTTTGGCTACGACCAATGATTTTTGTTTGAAATTTTCACCTCCAGAACTAGTTCTGTGGAAGTGTTAACTAGCCAGTACCCATTCTATGGAACGGTTCGAGAACTAGTTCCTTAATCAATAATTTTTGTTCAAAATTGTCACATTCAGAACTAGTGCCATAGAAGAGTTAGGGAAAAGTTTCAGAATCTGTTTTTATTTTTATTTTGTGTTTTAATGGGCTATTTTCTAATATCCGCTTTTGAAATCAATTGAATTTTGTAAATATATACATATATATTTTTTTTATACAAGTTTTTTAAACAGTTCTAGGAAGTTCTCAGAAGTGATGTAGAAGTCATACAGAATTAGTTCTTAAGCACTAGTTCTCTAAAACATTTTTCAAAACGAATTTAGACGAATGTCAGAATTGGTTGTGATACCACTAATTCTGAGGATGTTATTAAAGAATCTGAAGTGGTTCTGATAATGTACTAAAATACTAAAAATTTCTTTCCTATGGAAACTTAGTTGTTTTTATTGTGTTAAATTATTAAACAACACAAATCGAGATGTTTTCTGGCTTTGAAATATATTAAAAAACGAGTCAATTTGTTTTTTTGGAATAAACATCACCATTCTGCATTTTTTAATATTACAGTTTTTGGAGGTTGATAATTAGCATTAAACTCAGAATATAAAGAAATCGGAAGCTGTGAAAATGGCAGTATTTTCAAAGAATTTAGTTTGAATATAATCTATAATTTTACAGCCGTATTCAAAAAAACTTAACACAGCTTTACCAACCATTTATAATCAAAATTTGCTTTAGATTTGCTTACTATACCATTGGTAAAGCCTTGTAAACTTTAAAAATTTTAATAATGGTTCGACCCTACTTTAAGACCATATTTTAAGATTATTTCCGTTACATTTTCAAGAAAAATAAAAATAATGATAAATTTTTAGATTCATTTCAACAAAATCAACGTATTTAAAATGTCCGAATGTTAAAATATGTGATAAAATAAAAAATGTTTCAAAATATCAGAATATCCAATTTTATATGTGTAGAGAGAAGAGCTGTGTCAAGATCATATATACTTTTTTTAATAATTTTAAAAATATAATGATTATAATATATAAACAAACGGTCTTCGGATCCCCTTACATCTAAGGAGACTTGGAACCACATTTGTGAACCAATGTACTCTATAAGACGATGCGAAAACTAGGAAATAAAAAGTTGTTATGTTCACCTCTCAGCCGGCTAACAGCCGACTTTGAGCAGCCGCCAACAATTTTTAGCAAAGCCGCCGCCGCCGTTAAAATCGTTCGTCGCAGGTCTCTGTATTGTTTCCTCTTTTTTAATATTCAACTCACACACACACCTTAAGTTTTCACCACTAGTAAACATCAGAGATCTGCGCCGACCGGTTTTAAGTCGGCTGAGTCGAGCCGCCGGAGGGTTTTCAAGAGCCGCCGCCGCCGTAAAAATTACTCAAATACAGCCGCCGATTTTGGTCAAACTTTTAGTAAATTCAATGTAAATAAAACCTTAAGTAATTCATTACAATTTTGAAATTTTAAATTTTAATACAAATTTTTTAGACATTTTTTCATAAATTTCTTTATGACGTCGGCGACATTTTTAGTAAAGCTGCCATCTCAAAAATTTCCGCGGCAAGAATTTACTCCTCATGGCCGTGAGTTATGCTACAACTTGACAGATGATGCAGCGCTGCACATTGATGTATGAACCGATGTATGATCATACTAGCTCCTTAATGTACCGTCTATACTAGCCTTTTTCTTGTTTGCACAAGAACAAAACGTCGCAGAGCAACACACACAATTTTTTTCCTTTTGTTTTCAGTGAGCAGAACATTTGTCGAACAAATCATAATTTTTTGTTTGCCGTCAGTGTCGCTTCGATACTTTTACATACAGCGCCTCTTCTTCCGCATACAAAATGACGTTTGTTGGCAGACATGGTTGCTCGAACAATTGTGTGAACAACGGTGTGCGAACAAGAACAAAACATGAACAACTTGGGTCCACACTATCCAAATGCATGTGCGCACAACATTTTGTTCAATGTGCGAGCATGAAAAAGGCTCGTGTGGACGGCAAATAAGGAGCTTATGAGTTTATATGATGAAGATGAAGTCAAGGGTTTAAGCAAGAATGAGTATGAAACCCATTTGATTTTCATGTAAATTCAATTTTGAGCGTGCATTAATGCCATGGCAGCAGAGTGTGGATAAGAAAATTGGCAGAACGCCAGCAGTGACAAAAAAAAAAATAAACAACAAAATAAATGTGAATTAACAACAGAAATCATTGGGAATATATAAATATAAATTAATATAAATAAATTTGAACTATTTTTTTATTTTAGTATATGGAATTTTAAAAAGTAAGTTTATTTAAAGAATAAATACCAAAACTAAAAAAAGTTAAGTTAGAAAAAATTTATGATTTTTTTACTATTTCCAGCAGGTTACTAAAAGTGGTAATTTACCCTAAAAAGGTAAAGTGTAAATTTCAAAAGTATCTAACTACTAAGTGGCCAAGTGCTCATTTCCATCCATGATGGCATGATTTGTAACTGATCCTATGGAAGAAGACATAAAGAAGATACAAATGTTTTAAAGACTCATTGTGACTAGTAAAATGATCGTAGAGGAGATTGTATGTTCAAAAATATGCCACTTGGTGTTCGTAGAATTGACAAAGTATCTTTTTAAACAAAATTTTAAAAGTTATCAATGATGAGTGACAAAAGTACCTCCCGTTAAATGCTAAGGAGTCTCATTAATGCCTCCGAAAAAGTATCTAATAATATTGCTACAATCTGCTGGTCCAATGAACAATTTCTGGAACTGTAGTGCAGTGGCAATGTAAGATTTTAATTTCAAACCCTTGCTAGCAGCTTATCCACCGTGGAAACAATGTCATTTAAATCCCGATTACTTTAAATGTATGCACTGTGAAAAAGTTCTGTCAGATTGTAAAAACTTCATCGTCCAAACGATATTATATTGAAAAATCGATGTTAGATCAGGGCTACTTTTTGTGCACTAATAAATTAACACAATTGCCCAAAGAAGAAAAAAAGTTTCCCTCTGTTGATGAACCCAGAAAAATCTTCCAAAAAATTAAAAACGAAAATTCACCAATATCAATGTTACATGTATCAAACGATAGCTAAAGAAAAATTAATGAACCCGTATTTCATGATTTTCAGAAAAAATATTTTAAATGAGATAAAATTAGCGTTTTACTAAAAACTCCTGAACTCAATAAAATACGTCAATTTGTGTGAAAACAAAAAATATTGCAAGTGTATTTCACTTTCGTGAGCTGGACCAATTTTAAAGTAGGTACCCCAAAAAAATATTTTCGATCAACACTATACACAACTTTTAATTGTTTATATTATTAATTTATACAATAAAAAAATTGTCCAAAATTTGTACATAGGTAATTCAGTTAGCACAGAGACGATATGTATATTTTCAAAAAATATCGCACCTTCGGTTAGTTAAATTAAATGTATAATAATATTTATAGTGTATGTAACTGGGTATGCTTTTGAATATTTCTTGGCTGATACTTATAGTATAACGAGCTGTAAACCCGCAACTTCGTTAGCGGAAATTTTTTATAAAAATATAAAAATTTAAACTAAGATTCTTAACTCCCTTGGGAACATTTTTAATAATGGTGTTATGTCATCCATAAATAACAATTTCTCTTTAATTTCAGGTTTCTAATCTTAGAATAACGAAAAATAAATATCAGAATTACTAAAAAGTATATTAGAATAAAGAAAAAGGGCCACAAAAACCATGTTAAGGTTTCTGATTCACTTAGTACCATACATCTTCAATTTTATGTTTCTAAGTATAAAAATTGCAGAACATTCAAGAAGTTCTATTAGAAAAACGAAAAGAGATACAAAAAGTCCCTTCTTATGGATTCATTTAGGACCACATATCTTTAATTTAATGTGTCTAGATTCATAATTATATAAAATTCAAAAAGTACCATTAGAAGAACAAAGTACCACAAGTACCACAAAGGCCCCTCTTGTGAATTCTTTCTCATGCATATTTAATTTCATGTTTCTACTTTTAATATTATAAAAAGTTCAAAAAGTACCATTAGAAGAACAAAAAAGTACCACCAAGTCCTCTCTTATGGATTCTCATTCACTTAGCACCACATCTTCTTAATTTCATGTTTCCAGGTTCACAATTATAGAAAATTAAAAATGTACCATAGGAAGAACAAAAAAGTATCACAAAGTCACTTCATATGGATTCACATTCACTTAGCACCACATGTTCTTAATTTCATGTTTCCAGGTTCATATTTATAGAGAATTCAAAAAGTACCATTAGAAGAACAAAAAAGTACCAAAAAAAGCCTCTCTTATGGATTCTTATTCATTTAAGACCACATATCTTTAATTTCATGTTTCTGGGTTAAATATTATAGAAAATTCAAAAAGTACCATTCGAAGAACAAAAAAGTACCACAAAGTCCCCTCTAATGAATTCTCATTCATTTAGGGCCAAATATCTTTAATTTTATGTTTCTTTGTTAAATATTATAGAAAATTCAAAAAGTACTATTAGAAGAACGAAAAAGTACCACAAAGTTCTCTCTTACGGAATCTCATTCACTTAGCAATTCATGTCCTTAATTTCATAACTCTTGTGAATTCTTATCTACATTTTCTTAATTTCATGTTTCTATGTTTAATGTAATTGAAAATTCATTATTAAATTTGAATAAAATTTAATTTCCCGCCTGTACCCCTTTTTTGGTACTTTTTTTCACCCATAGAAGTATCAGAAATTATATTCCAGCGAGTTTCTAAATTATAGTGAGATCCCATATTAAAATACGCATATGGTTATGTCAATAAAAATAAAAAAATGTTTTATGAAAAAAGTACCAAAAATAGGTACGATTTTTACCCCTTAAAAGTTTGAATTTCTAAAAAGTACCAAATTTATATTTCTCATTTTTTGATAAGTTATGAATACGACATAAATTTTATCTGTATGTTGATTGGTTTCAAAGATACATATGGTGTCAAAAAAGTATCAAAATAGAGTTTTTACCCGTTTTCTCCCTAAAACGGCCGACTTTCAAAAAAGTACCAGACACCTGTCCAATTATTTTTTAAATGAATAACGATAACTATTCAACTTTTTTTGTATCATTATTAGTTTGCGAGTTATAAGGTTACCGATTTTATCCGTTTTTACCCTTTTTACCGCCTCTACGGCCGAGAAAGCTCCGGATCGCAGAAAACCCCAAAGAAGGGCTTTTGTGGTTAGACGTGTCGCTTTGCGTACAGTCGAAAAACTGGGTTCTACACCTGAGGATAGACTGACGCCCGAGGAAAAATCCTCACTCATATGGGTCAGAGCACTTCTTGCTAAACAAGAAGAAGCAGCCTCAACCAGTGCAGATGTGTGCAATTCTGCTGCCACTGGCGCGCCTAAACGGCAGCGATCAGGAGAAGAAACCTCTCCTCCTGTAAAACAACAGCCGGAGACGAAACGTCAAAGGCAAAACTCTCCCCGCATTGTTAATAGACCTTTCAGTGAGGTTGCAAGAAATCCACTGGTGAGGGCTATTATCGATAGGGGTGTCAGTGATGGAGCCATTTCTCAAGAGAAATGGGTCCTGATCAGACAAAAACTACTGGGAGTGTACTGGCAGATTCTGAAAGATAATCCTGGTCCGTCTCCCCAAAATGATGATGCTGGCTGGTTCCAAGGCCACATCAAACTTTTGGCTTGCACTAGCGAGCGCTCTGCGCTCCTTTTGCAGCTAGCCATAGCGTCCCTAGGGGAATTGTGGCCTGGTGCGAGACTGGATGTGGTCCCGGTAGGTGAGATACCTCGCAGACCGAGATCAATCGCTGTCATTCCAGCGGAGCCACATGAACCTGCGGAGATCTTGGCGTATATCCAGATGGGCAATCCTGACCTCCCCACTCACGACTGGAAAGTGGTCAAGGTTGCCCCTCCGGAAGGCGCAACAAGAAAGGTGGTCGTGGTCCTAAACCAGGAGTCCTTGGCGCCACTTCGACAGAGGCAATGTCGAATATACTATGGTTTCGATAGTATTCGGCTTCGCATCTATCGGGGTGACGACAAGCCCGACACCGTGGCCCCTAGTGTCAAGCTAGTGGATCCGCCAGGAGATGACGCACCCACAACATCTGCCGACGACACCACGCCTTCTGTCGTCACAGAAGCTCCTCAATCTGATCCCGAAAGGATTGGGGAACTCTTTGGTCGACTGGAGGTGGTGGAGGACGAAGACGCGCTTCTGGGCTCCGACTCAGAAGACGGCGACGTTACAATCGTGTACGACCCGGATGGTGAAGGTAATACAAATTAATCTTCACCACTCCAAGGCAGCATCCGCTGCATTACTCCTCCGTCTCGCTGAGCGAGGCGAGGATGTCGCGCTGATCCAAGAACCGTGGACACAACGGCAAAATTCTTGGACTCGGCGCAAAGGGCTACAAGCTTTTGTACGCAAACTGCACAGGTAACTTAAGATCTTGTATGTTGGCTAAAAACCACCTTAATATCTTCATCTTAACTGATTACAGTGATGCAGATACGGTGACCACAGCATGCGAGACAGGAGAAACCGTGGTCTGGTTAACCTCCTGTTATATGGCGCACGAACACGTGGACCCCCCACCACACAAACTGGTCCATGACATGGTTAATGCAGCGAAAAACCAGCAGACTCCCATTATTATCGGAGCCGATGCCAACGCCCATCATCACATCTGGGGTAGCTCTGACACCAACACCAGAGGTGAGTGTATTTTAGACTTCTTACTTTGTAATAATCTAGTAGTAGTCAATAAGGGTACGGAACCTACTTTTGTAATTGCAAACAGAAAGGAGGTTCTTGATATTACCATAATTAGCGCGGCACATCAGCAGCTCATCGGAAACTGGAGGGTATCAAATGATTGCTCTCTGTCTGATCACCGCTATATTGAATTCTCCATCCAGGGAATTACCATTTTAGCTAAACCATTCCTTAATAGGAGGAAAACTAGGTGGGAGGAGCAAAAACGAATCCTAACCAATCTACTTTCACAGCCCCCGGTCATTCATGATATTGGGGAACTGGACATGGCAGTGAATAGGCTTACGGCATCCTTTAAGGAAGCCACTGCATGCACGTGCAGACCATCTAGACATAGGAATAAGGTTAGACCGCCGTGGTGGTCACCCGAAATAGCAGAATCTCGTAAGAGATCTCGCAAGCTGTTCAACGACGCTAAGAGGACTGGTGACTGGTCGCTCTATAAGGCATCTTTGAATATTTTCAAGAATCAGGTCAGGAATGAAAAACGCAAATCCTGGAGGGATTTCTGTAGTAGTATTGAAAACTCCTCCGAGACGAGCAGACTGCGCAAGATCCTGTCGAAATCCCCTGCTGTTCCAGGATACATTCAGAAAATGGACGGCAGCTGGACCACAAACAGCCATAAAACTCTGGAACTCCTGATGGATACGCATTTCCCGGCGAACCAAACATGCAACGATTCCATAAACGAAATCCTCGCAAACAATAGGACTTATGTCCCAATACCCATTGACTCAGATAGCCTTCAATGGGCCATAGGAAGCTTCAGTCCCTTTAAATCACCGGGACCGGATGGCATCATACCGGCCGATCTACAACACAACATAGATGTGGTCTCACCGTGGCTATTGAATATATATCAGGCCTGTTTAACTTGGTCTTACGTACCTACGTTATGGACCATGGGAGAAGTTATCTTCTTACCTAAAGGGGGTAAGCCCTCTCATACAAAGGCGAAGGATTACAGACCGATAAGTCTCACATCTTCTCTGCTCAAGACACTGGAGAGACTAATTGACATCCATATTAGAATGTCAACTAGTGAGAATCTCCTATCAAGCTCTCAACATGCCTATACAAAAGGCAAATCAGTTGACACTGCTCTTCACTCGATCGTGGGATATATAGAGAAATCTCTCGAATACGGCAACTATACACTGGCGGCCTTTCTGGATACAGAAGGCGCTTTTAATAATGTTGAACCGACATCTATAAGGCTTGCTCTGGAGGATCTGGGGCTGGACCAATCAGTGGTAGAGTTTGCATCAAACCTACTTAACCTTAGGATCATCAGATCCAGCATGGGCACTGCCACTATTAAAAGGCATACGACACGGGGCACTCCACAAGGAGGGGTACTATCACCTCTACTTTGGAATCTGGCTCTAAATAAACTGCTCACACAAATGGATTCATATGGTTTTAAAACCATAGCCTACGCGGATGACTTGGCTGTGGTCATATCCGGAATCCATCTGGACACGCTATCTCAACGGATGGAGATGGCGCTTAAGACGATCAATGGTTGGTGTAACAACAGTGGCTTAAGCGTAAACCCCTCCAAAACGGAACTTGTACTTTTCTCAAGAAGATACAAAATACCATATTTTAGACTACCAAAATTGAATGGTACTGAACTTGCTCTGTCCACCAGTGCTAAATATCTGGGCATAATTCTGGATAACAAATTGTCTTGGAAGCCCAATATGCATGCAAGAATATCAAAGGCTATAACGGCTATATATGTCTGTAGGAGGGCCATAGGGGCCAAATGGGGCTTAAATCCCGTCAACGTGAATTGGATTTACGAGACTGTCGTCAAACCAATACTATTCTACGGAGTGTCAGTATGGTGGAACTCACTTGATACTGCTTCGAATTGCTCCAAACTCGAAGGAGTCCTACGCAGAATGGGACTTCTCATTACCGGCGCAATGCGCTCCACGTCTTCAAAAACGCTATTTGCGATGCTGAACTGGATCCCAGTGGACCTTCTGGCCCGAAAGCTCGCCATGAATACGGCAACTAGGCTCAACGCCACAGGTGGTTGGCAATATAAGGCGTATGGTCACTCGAGCATACTAGGAACAACTAACGTTCTCCCCGTACTGATTGACTACTGCGCTCCCAAACCGATCCTCTCGAGACGGTATACTTTCTCCATTTCTGAGGACACAAAGAGGACACCCCCAGATGGAGTCCTATGCATCTACACCGATGGCTCAAAGAATGCTCGTGGTGTTGGTGGTGGCATTTACATTGCTGAATTCGGGATAAGAAGGTCGTTCAGACTCCCTAACGAATGCAGTATTTTACAGGCCGAAATTATGGCCATTAAAGGAGCGGTTAATTGGCTAAGGTACTATAGGATATACGGTAGGGATATCGTAATTTTTACCGACATTCAAGCTGCAATCAGAACCCTGACAGGTGTATATACTACATCAAATCTAGTCCATGAATGCCGGACATCCCTAAATGAGATGGCGTCACATTAGAGAATTGCACTCAATTGGGTGCGTGGACACGGGGTCAATCAAGGCAATAACACTGCCGATGAGTTAGCAAGGCACGGTACTACCCTACAGGACGCTGACATAGATTGGTTCTGTGGTCTACCCCTGAATACCTGTAAGAAGCGTATTGAAATCGCATTTTATGACATGGCACAACATAGATGGGAAATCGAACCCACATGTCAAATTACAAGGATGATATGGCCCAGGCTTGACGCAGCTAGATCATCTTTCCTTTTGCGTCTCTCGAGACCACATCTGAGAAATGTAGTATCAGCAGTCTCAGGACACTGCAGATTTGGCATTCATGCCAACAGACTGGGAATCCAGTCATATGATTTTTGCAGAAGCTGTAACAACGAGGAAGAGGAGGAATCTATCTTCCATCTCTTCTGTTCATGCCCTGCCCTGGTAAACCTTCGATCGCGTTATCTGGGACAAGGTTTCCTCGATAGCCTCACCGACTTATCGATCAGCAGCATTAATGGCATTAACTCATTCATGAGGGAATGCGGATGGTTCCGGGAATAGAAATCCAACACGTGGACTCTTTTGATGTCTATACAGCGACAGATTCTTCTACATTTTCTGTATGCAACTACTAATACTATTATCTCGCTAGACTACTTCTATGCATTCTCTTTGAACTATTGTTTCTCTTTTTCTCTAACTCTTAACTTTCATCCTACCCCCTTTTTTTTTCTCCCTTCTCCTGCATCCTTCCACATCCTCTGCCTATCTTTTTCTCTTCTTCTTACAGGTAACACAAAGGGACCTCTCAGGACCCAAGTGAGCCGTAATCTAGTTATTGGCGGCAACCTGAAGAACCTAACCTACCCTTTTTTACCCCCTAAACATTCGAATTTCCAAAAATCCCGTCTTAGTGGATCTATATGGAGGGAGACCTACCTACGTTCCAAATTTCGTCTCTTTAGCTTCAGCCGTTTGGGCTGTGGGATGATGAATCAGTCAGTAACGTTACTCTTTTATATATATAGATAGATAATAAAGTACTCGCACATCTACAAAAATAACAATTGCTTGTATTTTGTCAGTGTAAAACTACTGCCCACAATGTCAAAATGCTTTGAACGGAAAAATGAGAGAATGAAGGAGAGCAAGAGTAAAAAAACTCGAAAAAAAATTTTACATATGAATACAAAAACAATTTGACAGTACCGCGAGGTTTGCCAATGAAAAAATTGTAAAACAGCTGTTCTTACGAGTATACTTTATAATTATACTATGTCTGATACTTAAATATTTACAGCCGAATTCACAAAAAAAATGTATGCTTGATAACGAGTTACTAACTTTTTGTATGTAAATTTCCATAAGAAAAAGTTAGTAACTCGTTATCAAACCTACATTAATTTTTTGAATACGGCTGTTAAATTTCAAAGAGTAAGGAACTAGTTAATTCATTCAAATTTATTTATTCCAAATTTCCAAGCAAATTAAAATCAACGAATCTGTTGAAAAAAAATATTTTCTTTTTAACATTAATAAAGGTTTTTTCGTGAAGTTGAACTTCGGTCGTGTTCACATACTTTAATTCCTAGATTTCAAAGTAAAACTACACACAAAAAAATAGTCGAGGTAATATTTCCTAAATCGGTTTAGGTAATTTCTTTTTGTATGAAAATAAATTACTAAGTTTTGCTACCAGAGTCAATTAGTAATTTATAAATGATAACACTGGTCAACAAAAAAATCCTCCCCCAAAGACGAATAGTTAAACTTGATGCATTTTGATGTGCTAAACACGAATCTGCTATCAGTTTTTTTTCCATCAGCTCTGGATTTTTTTATGGGCGTGTCTAATATTTCGGCAATAGTAAGGCCATCACTCTAGTATAATCATAAGTCAAGAACGATGTGTATTGACATAGGTGATACACCAAAAGATGCGGAATAAAAATTTCTTCAAATCCCCCAAACTTTATTTTCTTATGTGCTCAATAGTTTCGGAGTTATTTTGAAATAAATGTCCGAAAAAAAACTTTTATGTAAAATTTTAGATTTTTTTTTTACAAAAATTTCTTTTTAAAAGTGAAAGCATCAAAAGTAAGGCACGAATCTTCAAAATTGATGCACAAATCTTGATTTTATTCACAGTTAAGTAAAAATACCCATGTATACATACAATTGAGTAGAAATACAGTGGTGGGTAAAAAGAAAATTGTTTTTATTTTTTTCTTGAAATAAAAATAGGTGGACTAAGTGGATTTTGACAAGTTAAACAAGAATCTGCATTCACTTTTTTCTATCACGTACTGTTTTTTTTTTTTTTTTATGGGTATGACTAATATTATCACCTTATTCAGTGGTCAGACTATAGTACTCGAGAATAGTTTATACAATTTGGACTATAACTCAATAACGTATAACACGATTGATAAATGATACACCAAAAGATGCACACGAAAATTGTCTTTTAGGTTTGTCGACATAATTTTTTATTGATTAAAGAATTTCAGAGTTATGGATTAAAATTTTCACGATTTTTCACTTTTATTTTATTTTTTTGCTACTATTTACCGAATAACTACGGAAATATTAACTGAACAAAAAATTATGTAAATTATGTAAAGACAATTTAACAAACTGTTCTCGACTGCTTATAAGCGTTGTCAGTAGTCATGCCCATAAAAAAAATTGATACGTGATAGAAAAAATTTAAAAGCTGATTCTTATTTAGCACGTTAAATTCCATGTAATCCAACTATTTTTTTTATTTAAGACGAAAACATTTTTTTTGCCCCCTAGTGTATCTCCACAACTGTAGGTATGCATGGGTATCCTAACTTGATTGTGAATGCAATCATGATTTGTGCATCAATTTTTATGATACTTGGCTTTATTTACTCGTCGTTTTGCCAGCTTTGAGATAAAGATGATAAACTGAAATATTTTTGATGTTTTCACTTTTAAAAAGAACTTTTAGTAAAAAAAAGAAATCTTGATTTTAGCATGAAAAACATTTTTTCGGACACTTATTTCGAAATATCTTCAAAACTATTGAGCGGATAAAAATTTGTTAGTAGAAAACGACTTAAAGCCAATTTTACATATTTTGGTGTATTATTTATTTAGATCGTGCATACCGTTCGCGAGTTATAGTGAAATATACTCGAGTATTCGGCTTATTTAGGGCGTAATATTAGACACGCCCATAAAAAAAATCTCGACCTCATGGGAGAAAACTGAAAGCAGATTCGAGTTTAGCATGTGGAATTCCATCTGGTATACATATTTTTTTTTTTTTTTGAAGGAGCACGAAAAAAGTTTTTTTGTTGGCCAGTGTTATTATTGGAAGTTACACTTGAGTGATTCCATATCAAAACTCTTTTGTATTAGCTGTTATAAAGATAAATATTATTTGTATGTAAAATTTAAAATACTTACAAGCTATTTTGGGATTATATTATTTTATGAGCTCATGCTTAAAGAAAATTAAATTTTGTATGCAAAATTTGATTTTAATTTATATTTTGACACATGACTTCTAAAGTAAGACACTCTCTTACTTGAAATTTTGCAGAAGTATGGAGAAGAGATGTGTTAACATTGTATAATTTGTTAAGAATTTTAAAGATGTAGTTTTCGGAGATATAATGGCTTAATTTTTGTTAGTCGTATTTTTACCTTTGAAATTTTGAACTAAATTAACAGAATAAAATGACACTAAAGTAAAAATTTTATTTTGTATAGTTCAGAATATATTGTTAATAAGATTTTATTTTGGTCCATAACTTCTAATCTAAATGAGACTCCAGCTTGAAATTTTACATACGTAGAGAAAAGAGCTATGTCAAGATCATATATATATTTTTTAATAATTTTAAAAATACCTTTTTTTTGAGATATACTGATTTCAATTTTATATGCTGAATTTTGACCTTTGAACTTTTGGTGTAATAAAACTGTATATGTCGTTATAAAGGTAATATCTTTGTTTTAAAATTTATATTTATCTACCATTTATATTTTAGAAGTTGTTACCAATTAAAATAAAGTAGTGAATTTCATTGAAATAGAGATCCGATTGCTGTCCGTTTTGAAATGGAATCACTCACTTCGAAACACTTTAGAAGTACAATAAATACAAAAATTTATGTTATAAATCTTTAAGGAAATACTTATAAATTATGTTCAAACAAACGGTCTTCGTCGTCCCTAACATCTAAGCTCTATAAGACGATGCAAAAACTAGGAAATAAAAAGTTGTTATGTTCACCTTTCAGCCGGCTAACAGCCGATTTTGAGCCGCCGCCGACAATTTTTAGGAAAGCCGCCGCCGCCGTTAAAATTGTTCGGCGCAAGTCTCTGGTGAACATTCATTTGTGAATTTGTTGTTGGTCTCGTTGCGTCTCGTCTCGTTTGTAACACAAATTTCTGCACAGAAATGGCAAAATATTTTAGAAAATTAAACGGGAAATAAATAATAATATTGAATTAACTTCGTTTTTTGTTTATATTTGTGATAAATGTGGTGTAAATTTTAATTAAATCTAGTGTAAGTTTAAAGCAGAAAACGGATTTTGCTGCTTTATTTTCTTGTATATATGTGTGTGTGTGAGGTGGAGCAACGTATTTAAATGGCACAATAAGAAGAAGAAACATACAAAAACGAACGAAAGATTAAAAAAAAGAATAGCGACATAGAAAAATAAATAAAACAACAAAACACAATAAAAAATAATGAAACTTGTGCTTGTGTGAGAAGAAAGTGAAATACAAATCTGTGTTTTTTTGTGTATGCGTGTGTGTTTGAAAAGTTTCTTAATAATAAACATAAAAGCCAACAATTTCCAAAAAAAAAAAAAAAATATATAACATCAAATATATTAAATTGAGCATATAAAATAAATAATTACAAAAATGTTTATTTAAATTTATGAAAAAATTTCACTTCAATATGACTCTCCATTTAAGTCTGTCTTTCTATTTCCCCAAGCAAAAAGCCAATTAATTGATGTATCATCAAATTTATTAAGAATTATGAAAAAAACATAAATATTGATAAAAAAACAACCATGCAATAGAAATATTGTGTTATTTTTATCATTCTATATTTGTTTTTTATCTGAAGTGCAATGGTTGATTTTAGTGTAAAAGAATTCTTGCATTTCATTGTGAATGATTTATTCCTTTTACTTTTTATGTTGACTATTTCTACCTCAATCGTAGTAGAGTTGAATTAAGGCTAGTTGTTGTTTTTATAGCAACAACTTGTTTTTTTTACCACTTTGCTTATTGCTATGTAGGTATTTTTTTTTTGGAGATTTTCGTGTAGGAACAAATAAAAAAAAAACAATATTTTTATTTAGTTTTTATTTGTTGCTTTGTATGATGATGAATTATTAAAAATGCCCTGATAATAAATAACTACATTTAAATTAACATCAAAGGGATAGTGTATAAATTTGTATTTGGGGAAACAAGTGTTGAATTAAATACATACATCAACTTACATATTACACTGTATTAATCATAATATATGGATGGCACTTATGGGCTCGATTAAATAAATAAATTATAAATAAAAAAAATTTACCAAAATGTTTTAGTCAAGAAAAATCACATCTACTCGTGTTGGCCAAAACATTTATTTCCATCCATTTTAACAAATTATAATTTAAAATATAAAATTTTGCACATAATCAATTCTTTTCAATAAAATACAGTAGGGCCTCGATTATTCGTGATTAGATTATCCGGCATCGTCGATTATCCGGGAAAGAACATTTGTAATTGTTTTCTTTTTTTCCCATCCATTTACTTTTTTTTTTTGCATCGATTAACTGTGATTACCTCTATTATACGGGATTCTAAGTAGGGAATGGTAAACAATGCCAAAAATCGATTTTCGATTTTACGATCAACTTTTTTCATTTCGATTTTCAAAATCGATTAATCGGTCCTCAAAATCGATTATATTTTGAAATCGATTTTTTATTGATAAAGTGAAATAAAATGTATGTATATCAAAAACAACTAAAAAATAAACCTATGAAATGACCTCAAATATGCAGGTCGCAAATAATACATGTATAAAAGTTATGTATATAAAATAGAAATCTGAATATTTAATTTATCCATCTTCAGTAAGGCGTTATAAAAAAGCCTTACATTTAAATCAATGCTCACTA
Source organism: Protophormia terraenovae (assembly GCA_951394005.1). Taxonomy (NCBI): domain Eukaryota; kingdom Metazoa; phylum Arthropoda; class Insecta; order Diptera; family Calliphoridae; genus Protophormia; species Protophormia terraenovae. The sequence goes on from OX596077.1 coordinate 69,903,351, forward strand.
CTAAGCCTATTCTTTGTTGGGCTATTATAAGAATAGACGTTTACACAGTACTGATATTGCCAGTATTTCCAAAAATTTTCGAGTTATTTCATTAATATTTGGATAAAATGTTTTAATTTTTTAATCCTTCGGAGGATTTAGACGATTTTTTTTTTTAAATTTTGATTCGTCATAGAACTGATTTAACATAACTTTATTATTACAAAAAAAAAAAAAAAATGTTAATATATAAGATTTTTATAATTGTACATATTTTTCTAAACTTTTTAAAACAAAAAAAAAAAAAAAAAAATCGTTGACATAAAATCGATTGCAAACAACCGATTTTTTTCTCCTGAAAATCGATTTTCGACTAAAATCGAAATCGATTTACCATTCCCTAATTCTAAGCATAATTTTTTTTCGATTGATTTGAACAATGAATGAGTCAGAGCAAGGTAAAATCCAAGTTTACTGCATTTTTTTAAGAAACTACGTAAAATAAAACCCTTATGAATTGTTTTTTTTTTTTTTTTTTATAAAATTATTATTTTTCCTTCTATTATACAAACATTTATATTAAGGGCCATATTCTAATCGTGGTCTCACTGTATTAAAATTATGCAAATGATTAAAGGAGAATATTATTACCACCTTCAAAAAGATTGGGGGTATATTAGGTTATAAAACCGTGTGACAGTCATTCTCATACATGAAAAATACTAGAGCCCATACGTAGATTTTCTCTAGGACGTCAAATTTTCTATAAAAAAGACTACAAAATTTTGAAAGTATACACCAAAAATTACTCAAAAAGGCACTCGTATACAATTGTTTTTGTTTTCAAGGAAAAATTTTACTAATACATTCTTAGACTTAGGTTTTTTTGACAACCGACTTAGGTTTTTGAAAACTGAACTTATATGTTATAAAAATATAAAATATAAAATATTTACAAATATTATATCAATCCAATATGGGTGTCAAATGAAAGCTAAGAATCACTGCAATATTATATTGTTTGTTTAAATGTTGCAGCAAAAAAAAAAAAAAATCCATTTTGAAAATGCTATTTGTGCTTTATATTAATGATCTTCCGGAAGTTTTAAGCAGTATGTGCAAGCCATTTATCTTTGCTGATGACATTATGTTATTGTTCAGTACTGATCGGGATTTTGTTGATGTGCTGGAATGTAATGTTAACTTTTGTCTCGAGAATATTTTGCGTTGGACGTCAATGAATTCTCTGGCCATTAACCCTTTGAAGACTAAGGCCATGGTTTATGGTTCTTCTAACAGGTATATATCTGATTTGAATATTAGGATTTCAGATTGTCGGATTGAGCTAGTAAGTCACCATAGATGCCTGAGTATCGTCATTGACAGTCAGCTTAATTTTGAATCCCATATTGCATTTGTTCAACGGAAGGTTTATTTTATTTTGCGTAGAATTTATTCGTCTAATATTTACTTACCTTTATGGGTTAAATTCCGATTAGCTAATGCGTTATTAATGCCTCACATTTTATATGGTCTGGTGGTTATATCTGGGACTACCTCTGTAAATTGAGGTAAACTAAAACGTATTTGTCAATTCAATTGTGAGATATGTGTACAACATTCTACTATAGTATATAGTACTATATATTTTAGTACTCGATATAACGACTTTTACCAAAAAATGTGATTTGAAATCTATAAAAATAAGAGAAAGTAAATAAAACACATTTCTCTCCCTATTGAAAGAGTACTCTCTCTCCTTTTATGCAAAAGGAAGAGAATTAGATATTTTCGTTTGGACAATATTTTTTTATTTGAAAACTTTTCTAAATAAAAAACAGCAAACAAAAAAAAAAAAAAAAAAAACAAAGTAAAAATACTTTACAAAGCTGTTATTTTTTTTCTTTTTAAATATGCTTTCGTTTGTATTTTTCCATTCCATTCAACTGAGAATTTTTGATTTCGGAAATACTTTCCAAAAATAAATATATTAAGACTAAAGCCCAAATTACAATAGCGTGTAGTCAGCAGCAGTGTGTGCTGCCATAATCAGCTGATTATTTAGAATGCACTGTTTGTTATGGTGTTGATTACATTTGGTCAGCAGCAGTTTGCAGTGCTGTTTCATTTAGCCCTGTTTCTAAATTCACTGCGCTGCATTCAGATTGAGAGCGAGACAAAGAGAGTGAGCAAATAAATGAGAGGCTAAAATACACAAGTAGAACAAAGCTAGATGGTGGTTGTAAATTGTGGCTGCCTACGCTGAATTGTAATTATAACGGCAGCAACATGTTGTGCTGACAGTGATCAGCTGATAATTTTTGCTGATACTGTTGCTGACTACGCGCTATTGTAATTTGGGCTTAAATAGTCCTTATTCAGTGCAGACAAACAATAGCAGTAAATTGGCAAATATTGTGTAAATATTCTGTAAAAACTTTTTAACGAATATAAATTTCTTTTGAAATTGTAAAAAAGATAATTGATGTATATATGTTTTGTTTTTGTCCCCAACTGTATATACAAACATACTTATTGTTAATTCCAGGCTGTATTGCAAAATAATCATCATTATTATCTTTAAATCACAAGTTTGAATTTTATATTTTAAAAATTATAATTAATTTTTAAACAAAAATTTAAATAAAAAATTATCGACCTCTATCTTTTTTTTTTCAGAATAGAAAATATAGAGTTAATACAATGCAAGTATAAAATTACAAAATAAATTATAATTACACGGAACTACTTTAAATTGTTTATAGTAAAACGAAATAAAACAAACTAAATGGAAACTAAAATAAAAAATCCGGAATTATATCGACATCATTTACAACAACTACAAGCCGATAAAATCAACAAAGTGCCAACACCCTAGTAGGAAAATATAAACAAATCTTATTATTAGATTCTTCAATATCATCATCATTTAACAATATTTAACTAAAACAACAATAAACAGAATCATCACAATTAAAAATACAAAATATAAAAGAAAACAAAAAAGACATCAACGACAACAACAAACATTCTCTCAAGTGCTTCTATTTGTGTCTCTCCTAGTAATTTTTAAATTGTTGTAAACAAAAAAAAAATTGTATTCTAACTATTTTTATTAATAAAGTGCATTTCGATATTTTTTTTATCTACAAACACTTTTTTTAAACTTCCTTATCTATCACTGCTATTTATTTTTATATTATTATAACATACAACTGAAATTTTTGTATTTGTTGTTGTTGTCGCGCTCACTAATCATTCATAATGGGCAACTGTTTACGCACAGAAAAATCTGACATCGATAAGACGCATGTCGATCAACGTATTCCACTTGATGATGCTGCTGCTGTCGGTGTAACTGGTGTTCCTCAGATCACATTACCGATTGGACAGCCGCAGGAACAAATTCGTCCTGTACCTCAGATACCGGAGAGTGAGACTTCGAATGCAAATGCAAAGATATTTGTTGCTTTGTATGATTATGATGCTCGAACCGATGAGGATTTAAGTTTTCGAAAAGGAGAACATTTAGAAATTTTAAATGATACACAGGTGAGTGAACCTAACATTAATGATAAAGTTTTGTTTATAAAAAGATATAATTTCCTTCAAACTGATGAATGCCTTAATCTATATTATATTTAAATATCGACAATTTGTATTGAAATTCCATGAATATTCTTATCACTGGACACTTTAAATAAGTTGGAAAATTTGGTAACAATTATATCATCTAACATAATCCTTGAGCTTCTTCCTCACTAAGTGTGACCCATTTTGTATAAATACAATAGCTTCTCCAGTTATGTGGAGACAACATTTTTTCCATTAATGGACATCATATAGTACATATATACAGAATGTATTTTCTGAGATATAATTATGCAATTGGTAATACAGTTGCAAGTGGTGTAATAGTGCCAGTTGAATACCAATTGACACCAAACACTCAACAAAGTTCCAGTTGAGAACGAGTTGTTATTTTTAAAATACCTTCAAAAATATGGTTTTCGAAAAATAGTGTACACAATTTTTACATTTTTAAACTTGTACGTAATGAGCAAAATTTTTTTTAATTCGTTTTTATTCTCATAAAATGAAGATTTTAGGAAAATTTTCTACGCATTTTTTTTTTAAATACTATTTTATTAAAGTTTCGGACATGTCACCATAATTTAAATTTTAGAGCATCAAATATTTTTTTAACTTCCGATTTTTTAAATAACTTTTGATGCAATTATGTTAACAACATTTTGTGGTGTAACAGAAAAAAATTCAAGACATGAAACGGTTCCATGTGGTGCTGGCAAGGGCTCAAAGTAAAAAAATCTAAAAAAAGTGTTTGAAACTAACAAGTTTTTTTTTTCTTTCTTTTGATTGCTGTAATCGCGGATTTTAGCATAAGTGTCCAATTTTTCTAATGTAGGCTATAAACACTTGAAGAAAAATAGACCAGCATGGGCTTAATTAGCGTCGCATTAAACAGTGTCAAATTGTGTTGTGCAAAAGTCGTGAAACCAAATTTTAAAACATTTTGAAAATTTGCAGTTTTTTACGTTTCGGGTATTGCAAAATTTAAAATAGGTTCTTGAAATTATGCATCATTTGACGTATATGTCGACAACAGAAATGCTGTAGGAGGTACCCAAAAAAAAAAAAAAAAACGTTAATAGCTACAAGAGGTGCCTTTTTCGCGAGGCACACACCCAAAGTTATTTCAGTGAAGCTAGAGTATCGCATTTTAAAATATTAATTTGCTAAAGCGTGTATTTATAAAAAAAAAAAATGCAAATTTTGTTATAGCGGATTTTGGCGTTATAAGTTCATTTTAATCTGAAATAAGTTGTTGTGATAAGTTTTACTTACACAAAAATATGATTTCACTGAAAATATATTCAACAACGGTTTTCATGAGCTAAGAATGCGATGTTTTTAATTTAACATTAATCGTCGAGGCACAACCAAGGCACTAATTAAAATTGGCGATGATATATGTCAATCTGTAGCTGCTTTAATACCCTATATCGAAATCAATATGGCGTTCGAAAAAAATTACAATTTTGCATTTAATGCAACTTAAAAGATTTAATTAAATGCAAATAAAAAATGTATATAAATGAACTTGTTTTATGACTTATTTACAAAAAAGATGAATTTTGCAATAAATAGATGAATATGAACGAGACTACATCACTAAAAACTGAACTTCGCAAATTTTAATAATTATTTAAGCGCTAATTTATCCACGCATACTTAACATATCGCTATATTTTTAATTTGTATTTAAGATACACCATGGTAGAGTACATAAATGCAATAATTTTTGATTTAGGACTATAAATAGAGTTTTGGCAATTTCATATAAATTTTTATCTTAAACCTCCATAACATTCACGCCCATCGGTAAATGCCATTCACGCGAACAGATCTTTGTTTCACTAGAGCCAAGGAATATTGATAATAAATAGCGTTGATGTGCCATTAACAAATTTTCGAAATTTTGTTGATCCCCAAAAGTAAACGAGTTTGAAGAATTTCCCATATATGTACATTACAGTGCCTTGAGGACAAAAAAAGTTGCAAATGTACCCCCCTAAAATTAAAGATTGTTATGTTTTTACCTCATTCCCAAAATATTTCGGTTCAATTATTTCATTTACGTGAGCCGGATCATTTTTAAAAAACCTCCAAAAATATGGTTTTTGATCAACAGTATACACAATTTTTAACCTTTTGTCAAAAAAATGAAAACATATGATAAAAAAACGACGGTCTAATGCATATTGGGTAAAAAATATTTTAAAATTTGTTTTCATTCTCTCGAAATTAAAACTTTAATAAAATTTTCAATGATTTTATTTTAAAAAGTATTTTATTAAAGTTTGAATATTTTGGAAATTTTCCATCTTAAATTATATTTTAGGGCATCATTGTATGTATGTATTATTTAAAATTCATTTAACCTTTTAGTTGCACAAATAAAATTTTTGGGATTTTCGGTCCATAATTGGTTAAATTAATTTTAACGGCAAATAAATGGTTAGTTAAAGATATAAATGACCCCGAAAGCGTAAATTGATCAAAAAAGCTGTAAATTCGTACAAATTAGCGGCTAAATTTCAAAAATACCTTTTTACGCGATTATTTTCGCGGTTTTTAATGAACTTATTATTTTTTTCATAAATTGATAAATATTTGAGTTTAGTGAGTACTTCCATGCGACTTATTTGCAAAAATTGCTATTTTAACCTTTTGGGAACTAAATGCATAAAATTGACCTTCTAGCTCTTAATGGGTTAATTACGTGTTATCTTCAATAGCAGTAGGATAGATCATTCCTATGGAACATTAAAACCTAATATATTTTGAAAAATTTCCGAAATATATAAAATTACATGTTTTAGCAATGAAAATGTGATAAAAAATTTTATATTTCGCGACTGAAAAGAATTACAATAATTATTTAAATTAATATTCAAGGTCGTAGAATGCCTTTATTATAATTTGAAGTTAATTTTCTTATAACTAAAATTTTTATAATGATATTGAAAAAAAATACGTAATTATAGAGGTGTTTTGAATATGGTCCAGCTCACGTAAATCTTAACATTAAGATGTAATAATTTAGGAATTATATAAGAACATACTAATCTTCATTTTCAGAGGGGTACATTAGCAACTTTTCTCGTGAGGCACTTTAATGTACATATGTTCATTTAAAACTTTAGTAGCAAAAGTAATATTTTGGGATCACCAGTCCATAATAGGTTAAGTTAATTTTTATGGCATATAAATGGTTATTTAAGAACATTAATGTCAAAAGAAACATAGATTTGTCAAAAAAAAAAAAAAAAAAAAAATCGTGTATAATAGTGAATAAATTTCAGACTTGCGTTTATTCGATGATTACCGCTGTTTTAAAAGAAATGGTCATGTTTTTAATAAATTCGCTGATATAAAAGTATAAAAATATTTCAATACAACTTATTTGCAAAAATTTCTGATTTAACTTTTTGGGATCCAAATGTTATTATTTATAATTTTCCATAATATCTTTCCAATTGCAACTTAAAATCCAATGCATGCAAATAATGAAAATATGACAATAAATTTCAATAATAACAATTGATATAACGCGAACGAAAAGAGATTTTCGAATTATTTAAATGCATATAACAAGTATTAATTTGTGTTTTTCTTGTAACGGATTTTTTTTAATGATTGAAAGATATCTTAATGTATTATATAATAAATTGTTTACTTTGAATATCAGTTATAAAAATTTTACTTTATATCTAAAAAATCTTAAAAAAAAAGACTTTTTGCCGAGGAACTGAAACTAATAAAGATAAATTATTTTTTTTTTTATATATATTTTTTCATGTTCTGCTCATTAATGCACATCGTTTGAGTGGTCTTCCTACAAAATTTATTCTAGTGGACACTCTAATGTACGTATAATGAATAAAGATAACATTACTAAAAAATTTACAAATATAAGGGCGCAATGATTATTTGAAGTATTTAATATAATTTTAAAGCTATTTTTAGTGAAATAATAATATTTCTTCACTTTTCATATTATTAAAATAAAATTTTTTGATAATTTTTCAATGTGTATCTCAGAAATAAAAGAAAATCAATCTCCATATTTAATAATAAGTTAATATGTATCATAAAATTTAGTTGCTACTATATATATTATAAAAATTACAATTAATTATAGTATTTTTTTACATTATTTTCACTTTGAATATAATTTGGGATGTTAACTTAACTGACTGATTTATAAATATTGTACGAAGCACTAATTTTTCGTACTTTTTTAAGTATGTTTGTATAAGTATGCATTTTATTTTAAGTAATACAATAAATTATTAAAGTTATTTATTTTTTGTTTTGTGAGTTTCCATTCAATGCACACAGGTTAGCAAATCGGATACAAACTTATATTTAACAATAGATGTATTTTCTAAATAAAAAACTTTGAGTGCAAATTATTTTCACCATAAATTTTTATTATTTTGTTTTGTTTTTATAAAAAAAAATCAAACTACACTATTTGCAGTTAATTTTTAATAAACTATTACTTTGAGGCGATTCCATATCAAAACGACAGAAAACACATATATTCAGAATAGACATTTTCGATTTCAATAGTATATTAAAATAGTGGTAACTACAATTGGTATAATAATAAAAAAAAAATTCATCAACTATATAAATATACAGTCTTAGTCAAATATTTTGCGTACCTAAAATTATGAAAGGGAATGTTATTTAGAACAACTTGGACAAATTTTAACTTTCTACGATGTACATAGATACAAAGACACAGTTTTTTGGCCAAAACTCAACTCGTGCAAACAAAATTGTTTAATGCTGTTTAATAGTAAACACTTCAATTAAGCAAAACTTACACGTTGTTTTTTTTTTAATAATTTCGCTTTAGCTAACAAATTTTGTTGCTTAAAAAAAAAGATAGTTGTTAAAGTGAACAGGTTTACTTTTTTAAATATTTGTTTTTGTAATAAGGGACACAATACTGAGGCTCCGGTCTTCGTCGTTAATAGGGAGGGGAAAATTGCGATGCAAACTGAAAGGACGCAAATCGAATCACTATTTTCTATGTATTTACACTGTTTTCTTAATAATTGGTTCCAGGAAAAAACGTTAATTTTCAACGAAAAGAGTATTTTTTTACAAAGAGGTGAATTTAAAAAATTTTCATATATAAATCTATTTTGATTTTCTAATTAAAAACAGATAATTCAGTAAGAAAATCAATGAATCAATAAAGTTTACACATACAGTTACTTAAGTGACTTTAACTCCCAAAGAAAAATATATACTGTATATAGCGAAGCAAATCGAAAACATAGCGATGCAATTCGAAATATTAACATTTAAAGAAGTGACGCAAATAGTGTTTATAAACCGGTTAACCGAAAAACCGGGGTTTTCTTCAAATTTCGGTTATTTGCGAACCGGTTAATTTGAAATATTCAATTTTAGTTAACCGGTTTACCCGGTTTTTCTGTGTCGGTTAACCGGTTTCAAAAATTTGCTAAAAATCTCTTTTTAGCAGAAAAAATTTTATTTATTTTTCCAATTTTATGCAGATATATTTATTAAATTTTTTTTATAAAAATTATATAAACTTTTCCTTGAGAGAAAAACTTTAAATGCGGTGAATATAAATCATAATATAATGCACATTATCCTATGAAATGAAAAATAAAACTGAAAAAATACTTTATAGAATAATTTTAGATCATTATTAAGCTTTTCAAAAGCTGTGCTAAAAGATGCCATAAAAGTTGTTTTTATAAATTATATTAAATCTAGCCTAAAGGCTGAAAAAAAGTATTATAAAATTTCGATGTAAATCAATCGCAATTTATAAAGAACACTGCAGTGCACTGTTTATTATTTGTTGCATGGTTAAACCAATAAGTTGAAAAACACTTTTTTAACCAAAAATATTTTTATTAAGCTTCAAATTAGAGCAATTATTTAAATGTCGGTTAACCGGTTTTTTAGTAGACGGTTAACCGAAAAACAGGGTTTTTAATTTTACCCAATTTTCGGTTAACTGTCAAACCGGTTTTTTGAAAAGACTCAAATCGGGTCCTGAGTGTATTATGCAAATCGAAAATGATAGTGCATATTCATTTCATAAATAGTGAAATATAAGAAAATCCATACTGATGGGCAAAACTGTACTATGATTTTATTATACTTTGAGAATCAAATTTTTTAAATTTTTATACAAACTTTAATGGAGAATAAAATAAATGTCCACATTATCCCAGCTGGAAACAATAAACCGAAATTAGAATGAAATGTTAGACATTAGATTCATAATATCTTGCCAAAACTTGACAAATCGAATAAAATGTTTCTATTCGCATTTTTTGTTTCAAAAATAATATACATATTTTTAAAATTTTGGATAAAAGATTACCCGGAAATTGAACAAAATTAAATTTTTAGTCAATATACTTTGAAGGAAGTCGGAAAACAAAGTGATTTAAGTTATAAAATTAATTAAAATTAAAAAAAAAAATATGTTTTGGGTTAAGAAAAAACTAAAATTGACATATACCCATTAGAAATTGATATAAATACAATTTTCAATGCGAAAAATATATGTATATAGTTTTGGTCCGTCCTATGTGGGATGATTGGAAAAGAATGCTACATGGCCATTTACTTCGATGATCCTAGAACAAATTTAAAATTTTTTCTTTCCAATATTGTTGATTTACTAGGTAGGTACGTTTAATTGTAATTTAATTGTGTGGTTTCTTCATACGATGTTGAACCACCTTAATATACACATTTTAATTTTTCTTTTTTCAAAAAAGACTTCAAATATTATTGTTGTTATAGTCATAGTCATATATATTTACACATTTTCAAAATTTTCAAAAATTTGGAAAAGAAGTCAAATATTTTTGTTATAAAATATTTTGCAATAGTTCTTTTTTTGTTGTAAAGCCTGAAATATGAAGAGTATATTGTACTAATTTCTGAAAAAGTCGCGGTATTTACAGCTGTGTGCAACATAATAATAGCGCCATGTATACAATTTTTACTTTCAATAAAGCGGTTTTTTTGTTGATTTAAAAAAATTATTTTTCTTGAAATTTGGTATATTATTTCCAGATTTTATAAAAACAAGTAAATTTTAAAATTCAGCATCTTAAATCAGAGACAAAATACTTAAAGAGATGGAACACTAGAAATTTGCTGTGCAAAATAATAGTAGCATCGATGAAAAATACCTGCAAAAATAAAATTGCGTGATTAAGTTATTAATTTTTTGGCGTATTTTGTTCTTAATATTTCCACATACATTGGGGTATCTATGTTACCTCTTATCCAAACTATGGACCATAAGAAATAATATCAAAACCATCTCCAAACTTTGATTTTTCCACCACAGTGCTCGACTGACTTCAGAACAAATTTTGGGTCATATTATTTGTTATTTGGTCCCCTCACATATATTCTTCTCCCAAGCATCCAATATATACTAAAAAGAACTACTTTGGACTCATCTGTGTAGTGAATATTGCGCCATTTCGTATGGGGCCATTCGGAGTGAAGAATTGCGAAATTAAGGCAATTGCACACCTGTCTGCAGTTGAGTAATGGGACTTTTCTGGGACATCTTTTTTACAGATTTTGTTTCTGGAGATGTCAGGAAATATTTGACGCATCAACTTTAAGTTCTAAGTCTTGTTTTATCTTAGTGAGCGTCACAAAAAGATATTTTTACTTGAAAGTTCGTGTTTCTTGGTTTAGAGTCACTTGGAAGATATTTTTACTTGAAAGTTCGTGTTTTTTGGCTTAGATTATACTTTTTAAAATTTGCAATAACTGTAGGAGAACAATCCACAAAGTTTTTGCATAAATTGCTATATTTTACCTTCTGAAAGTATTTTTATCATTAAATTATGGATACTAGGAATTCAGTGTTTGTCGCCACCTATTTTAGAATGTTTTAAAACAAAATTTCACTGTAAGTACTGCACCTACTATATAATAAAAAGTGGTAACTTCCGAAGATGCATAGAAATGGACAAATAAATTTATATAAATATTGTTCATGTTTATGACCTTTATATAAATAAAGAATTTTTAAATTCCTTGTCTAGGAATTATGCAGTTTTATGCAAAATTCGTATGCATTTTTTATTTCAAAAGTACACACATTTTTTATACATCATAATTATTTACACAGCTTCATTTAAATGTCATCTTGGCTCTTAATGATTTTTTCATCATTTATGCCAATATTTTTAGATTTTAGCGACTTATTAAAGTTGAGTTTGTATCAAAAGATTTTTCAATATCTTATAGACAAGATTTGGGACCATCTTTAGCAATGTTATGCGTAAATAATTGATTTTTAAAGCTGTATAAATAATTATGACGTATAAATAATGTGTGTACTTTTGAAATAAAAAATGCATACGAATTTTTCTTTTAATGTCAGAAATAAATAAGATCAATCTACTCTACTCGTTTCAGGCTTCACAACAAAAAAATAACTTTTTCAAAATATTTTATAACAACAAAAATATGTGAGTGCTTTTCCAAATTTACGAAAAATTTGAAAATGTGTAAATATATATGACTATGCCTACATATTTTGAAAAAATTGATTTGTTATTATAATGTCTGAAATATATTTCTGCAAAATAGATTTCTGATATAAAAATAAAGTTCTTGTGAACTTTTAATTTAAAAAGTAATTACACATTTGTTAGTTCCTTTTCTGAACTAAAACTCACGCTTTAAGGAGTGAGATCGAAAAATTCTTAACATACATAATATTCAATAACTTGGAAACGGTTGATCTTAGAGTTTTCATTATTTTTTTTTAATCATTTAATAATTTAGCACAGATCACAGAAATATATAATTTTTATGGTTCTAACCACTAATTATAAAATTGTGGACCATTTTTGAAAACCCTTTCTTTGGAGATTTGATAGTTGCTTCAGTCACTTTTTTGGAACAGTGTGCACATCTTCTGTTAAAATCTTCGGTATTTTGGAACACCATTTTTGTGTTCTTGAATTCACTTTTCACAAGAGCTCAATATCTCTCCACTGGTCTAAGCTATGGACAATTTTGAAAATTGACCTCTCTTGGTACTAAAACTATGTTATTGATTTGGTTACTACTCCAGAGCTTTCTTACCGTAGTGACATGATACCAAATGGGTCCAAAAATATGTGGATACGTTGTGCTTTCTTAAGAAAAGAAGAAGTTTTTTTTTTGCAAATATTCCTTTATGCATATTTTGGTATTTATAGATCCGAATATATCAAATGACTTTCCTGTTTTGCCGCAACCATGAATTTTGTAAGAAATTTTTGCTGCTTTTGGGTCTTAAACTTATCTTCAACATTGCTTCGAGCATTAGCAATAAAAATTTTTGAGACACAAGCTGCGAAGATTCTGCCAGCACCTACGTTTCTTCGTCAATTATACAGCTTGAGTATTTTTGTGTGAAATTTGGTTTTAAATTCCGAGTCCTATTTTTGGCTTGTAATTTTTTTTTGCAGAATTCCAGTTTGGAATTTTTTGAACTTTATATGTTATCAACTTTCCCATTAGCTTTAGTAAAATATATTTCTGTAGAGTTGCGCACGCACAATTTTGTTGAACCCATATTGCGCAGTATTATTTATTTTCGTTTTGATTTTGCTGCAATAGTACAATGTTTAGCAGCCTTTTTGTTGACAATTTCATTGCTGCTAGACATTCTTGTGTGAAAGATAAAAAACATAAACATACTTACGAATATACACACTACATACATACATACATACCCTGCCAACATTTTCTATTGATATTTCGTTTAAAACGTTACCACAAGTAGTTCTTAACAATCGAATATGATATCATTTTCTTGTCATAAAAAGAATCACCGTTCGAGAAAAAACGTGCCTCAGTTTTAATAGTTTTAAGATGACACTTTTTAGTGCTATTTTGGAGTGTCGAATTAGTGTTATTTAGAAGTGGAAAAGTGTACTGTAGGAAAGTATCGAAAAATTATTTTTATATACTATATAATTATATATTATTTTTATATACTACATACATAACAAAATTTTATTATCTTATTGAGTTCATGTTAACTTAAAAATTAAATATAAAAAAATGCTGAAATTAAAATTAGTTATTTTCTAATTTAATATATTTTTTATCCGTCACTTAAAAAATTGCATTGAACACTTTAAAAGTTGTACATTTACTGAGCGAATCATATCGTGATCGTTCTCTTTTCGTTTTTTCTGGAAGGTAAACAGTCGCCTAAAGCAAGATTTGTTGATCATAATTCGATGGTAATGTGTTTTGTTTTTGTATTTTGTGTATTTTCTACATTTAAACGTCTAAATGTTACTAAAAAGACACTTTTTAATAGAAGAAACCAAAAACTCACTTCCAATTGCTGGCAGGGAACATACATAATACTAGGGTAAATTTGAAAATTTTGATTTTGAGATATCATACCTTTTTGGAAGGTTTTTGCAGCAGTAAAAATAATGGCGTAATTTTTTTTCTTAAATTTCCAACTCCTTCCCCTGCATATCTGCGGCTAAAGACGCACATTTTGAGCTCCATTTTGCGCAGAGACGAATCCAATTGATTTATAAAAAAATCTTTTATACATCAATTCTACATAAAATTTTAGTAAGAATGAGCACCATCCAACCGGCTTAAAATGCATCGTGTTCCAATTAGGGTGTCGGAAAAATTTACTTTTTTCAAAAAAATTTTAAAAATATATATTTTTATAAATACAATGAAAGTGTAAAAGGAACACAAATATTGTTTTACGGCTCATTCACGTTTGATTATGTATGTAAAAAGGTTGATATTTTTAGTATAATATGAATTTTAGAATATAATAATCCAGAATATTTTTAAAATAGTAATCAAGTTTATTTGGGAATTTATGCTAAAATTTAGCAGCTAAATATATTATTTTAAAATCAAAATTAAACAATTCTAAAATAAATGAAATCGTTGATAACTGTGTTAATTTTTATGTGGAGCTCTGTAGCCAAATTAAAAAAAAAATTGATTTTGTCAGTAATTTAAAATGCCTAAATATAATAAACCCTAATACAATTATAATTCAATTTTTGAAATTCTTAAAGAGTTTGCTAATTTTGTTAACGAAACGGATAATAATTTTTGTGCCTTTCCAATTTTATCAAAATTTGTTCAGAATATAATGACATTGCCACATTCATTCGCTAACGTAGAACGAATTTTCAGTCTTGTAAATTTAAATAAAACAAAAATTCGAAACTCTTTAGAAAATGACTCCCTCGAAGGTATCCTTTATTCTAAAGACTATTTGAAAATAAACAATTCAAATTGCTATGATATTGTAATTAAACCTGAATTGATAAATTTGCTTAAGTCTGACATTTATTTTTAATACACTGTTGTATTTTTAAATATAATTTTAATGTAACTTTTTAATTTTTTGTAATCTCAATTTTAATATATGCAAATTTATGTATAAATATGAATTTTTATGTTTTTGTTTTTTAATAAAAATTTAAAAAAAAGTACAAAAAACTTGGTATTTTATTAATCCTATTTTTTTAAGATTTTTTAAAACCAAAAAGACGATTTTTTTTATTTTTTATCGGAATATTGACGATTTTTTTTAAATATTTATCTGCCAGCCCTGGGTGTGTAATATATTTTCGTAAATTTCAACGAGCACACTGCAGCACGAGGTTGTAGTTTATATATTTGACAAACAAGTTGAATACTGTTTAAGTATGTTGCTTTAAATTGTAAACAAACGCTGCAATTTTTAGTATACCACATGAAAATAATGCTGCAGTTTGTAGTAGTATGAAACACAAAATGTTAAACAGTGAATATATTTTTTAGTATGGCGTTTGTTAGTAGTTGATATTCATAATAAATGAGAGCTACTATAGTAGAAAAATTAAACCTTGCTGTATGCATTTGTATAATAGGAATTTATTATATGAATATTACGGATAATTTCTAAGTGATGCTATTTAGAGATATCACCCTCAATTTGTGTCATGGTAAAGATTGTCAAGTGCTTAATTTTATTTGGCTATACGTTTAAAGACATTTATCATAAAATGTTTATGCTCAAAATGAATCAGTGTTTAGTAGATCTAGGATACTTAAACATTTTGTGCAAACATTTTAATTATAAATACACGTGTGTGTACGTATTTTACTCAAGAACAGAAAGAATGCAATGAAAGTAAAAAATAAATTTGTTGTTTTGTGACGTTATATTTCGTACTGTTTGTTATTTTATGACACAATATAGAGGGAAAGAACATTAACCTTCCGCAACAGAGACACACATTTTATTTATAAACAAAATCACATAAGACTTTTCATTCGCATATGTATTTCGTCACCGCTGCATGAAGGCGTTGGTTGCTTGGAAGCTTCACAATGTTTATATTTTCTAGATTTTTCTCCGCTACATATTTCACTCTATATTGATACTCTAAAGTGTTTGTTTCCAGTTGAGTTAGGGTATCAACGAGTACGACTCAAACCTCTTTATGCGTTTTTTTTACGATTTTTTTATTTTCTAGAATCGGCATTATTCAATACTTTCTAAATGAAAAACAATTCCTTTCCTTTAAACATTTTGGAATCGAACAATTTTGTTTACTTTTTATTTTTAATATTTTTAAAGTGTTTTTTGGGGTGAAATCTTCGTTGCTGAGTTGACAATCTTTGTCCTAGTTGATTTCTGCTCGTCACGAATATGTCAAATTGAGAAAATTGAATTATTTTTATGTTATATCCCTTGGAACGCATCTGTCACATAAAAATAGTATTGAGTGTATATGACATTGAAATTTAATTATATTATTTAATTATATTATTAACTTTCTAATTGGTTTACATGTATTTTAAAATAAATTGACAAATCTTAAAAACATAAAGAAAAGTTAAAAATTTGCCTATAAAAATATAGAAATAAAATGAATTTAAGTCAATTTCCCACAATTTTAAGCTTATTATATCTATTTAACCCATTTCCGACCACTACCCGATTCCGTTGAGATAACTTTACGAAATTTGGCACAAAGTTTGTTTTTGTGAAAACGCAACAGCGGTCGGAAATGGGTTAAGAAAAAGCAGTAAAAATAAAATCAATTATTCTAGTTATTAATATTATCGATTTGATGATTGGAGAAATATCAAACAAAAATTATTTAATATAAGCTATTTCGTAATTGAAGTCCATGGAGTAACATGTTGGTATATTACTCCATTTAATAACGACAGGATTAGCTTGGGAAAATGATGTTGGTGGCATGGCCTCGATCCTAAGCAGCACCCAACTAATATTTGTATATGACTGATGACAATGTCGCTCTGCTTGTTGTGCAGGATTTCTACGCGCTTTTTCAAAAAATATTGTAAAGATTTGTAAGAATCTGCCGCCATTGTGTTGAAATCACGGACCGATCATCGAGACTATCTTTAGGAATAGTAAATTATTTAACTTCAAAAAATGTAAGTTAAGATAAAAATAAGATGCATCTTATTATACAATGTTCGGTACATTTCTTTTACCGTTTATGATTTTTGTCCGGTTACGAGAGATGTTTTCTTTAAAAACAGGAGGAGATTTATTTATTCTAAAAATGACACCTAAATCATGGTACCTAAATAATTGTCCACCTACCGGAGCTGTTTGGAGCTTTTACTGTATATGTAACTTTAAAATCAACTTTAAAAGAAATATTTTTACATACTACTGATAATGTTTCATTTAAAGGGGGAGAAAAACACCTAAAGATTATGGCTTTATGATTAGTTTCATTCATTTCCTAGCAAATGTTTTTTTTTTTTTTTTTTTTTTTTTTTTTTTTTTTTTGAAATGGAGTAATTACAATATATGTATTTAAGATTAGACATTATATGCATTTTGTTTATTAAATTTCTCTTATTATGTGGGGTTGTCTTTTCTTTAAAATAAATAGTAATGTATTTTTACAGTTTGCCCAGTGCACACATTATTTTTTTCGTTTTAGGGAATAAATGAAAACACAATTTTTATCAGATCTGACAGTGTTTCGTTTGTTTAGTGCATTTATATACTTTTAGTCAAGGTATTATATATATATATATATATATATATATATATATATATATATATATTTTTTTTTTTTTATTTTATATCACGTATTGTCTTACATACAAAAGTTTATGTACACTAGGGTGGCCCTCTTTTATATGGATGAAAATAAAGGTTTTTAAATTTTCAGTCTCACCCGCTAAAAATGTTCGAATAGCCAAAAAAAAACTATAAAATACAAAGTTTTGTTTTTTTATTCTGTTCAACCATACCTAATTCATTAGATTTTAAATTTTCCTCCTTTTCATCTTCTTGAATTCCACAGTTTATTACCTTTCTAAAATAACCAAAAAGAACAAAATTGAACAACTAATAATATGATAGTTATTCAAATAAAATTACGTAAAACGCGTAATTTTAGAATAAATACAACACAGTAAAATTAGATTTCATCAAAAATTTTAGGGAGTGAAACGAAACTCGGCATATGGTTTTGTCTTGGTATCTTATACATCATGTCAAAATTTTTCGGTAATCACGTGTGATCCACGTAAGATTAGAGTTCACAAAAATCTCTTGTTTAGCATATAACTCGCCCATGTATTTTCACTATTGCAAAAATTTTGGATAATAAAATTATTTATAGTGTATATAAAACGTCATTAGGGAACTACATGCCAAGTTTCGTTTCTCTCCTTCAAATTTTGGTTGAAATTTTATTTTTCGAGTTATTTTTGTCCGGAAATTATGTGTTTTTCGGTAATTTTATTTTAATAACTATTATGTTGTTAGTTATCCAATCTTCTTGATTTTAGGAATTTCAGAAAGCTCATAATGTGTGGAATTCATCAAGATATAAACCCAGAAAATTACATTTAAAATAAAAAAAAAAATTAAAAAGTCATCATTTTCAAGATTTTGATTGATTTGAGCCACCTCTAAATTTTTTTCAATCAGTTCAAAACATGACATGTCTAAGTTTTTCGACTATGCGAACATTTCCAGGGGTGAGAACCAAAATCTGGACACTTTTTGTAATGAGAGCCACCCTAATGTAGACACATATACTACATACTTGGGTAGCTCCAAAACAAATGCTGGGTGATGTCACAAGGATAAAAATATCCTAATTATTATTTGTTTCCATATTTCTTTCAAAAGAACAATATAAAATGTTCGTATAATATTATGTTCACATACACACAGAAAAAATTATTACCATTTTTTTTTTTCAATTAACTCAGTTGTTTAATTTTGGATCAAAATTTAATAAATATATTCAAGAAAAAATAAAATAAAAATAAATTTTTGTATGATTTTATTTCCTATCCACTTTTTTAATTCATTCAATCATCTACTTGATAGATTTAATTAATTTATTAATTGGAAATATTTTTCTGTTTCTCATTAAGTTTTTAGTAATTGATATAATCATTTTGGTGAGAGGTGCAAATTTTAACAAGTTTATCATATATATTTGTTAATTGGTGACTTTTTTCTGTGCATTAGTTTTTGACTTTTTTTAAAAATACAAAGAGTTTAAACATCACTGTTCAATAGAGTGTCCCGAGGAGAGCATTTTTCGAGATTTCGATGTAGGAAGACCCCTCAAACGATGCGTAAAAATTTGCTTAATACGAAAAAATTATTAAACAAATTTTTTAAATTTGGTAAAAAAAAAGTTTCGATTTTTTAATCGAAATGGGTATCAAAAAATTCTTAATTTTATGCTGGTTATGGAGAAAAATATTTCAAAAATTTTTCCCATGCGATTTTGCTTCGCTAAAAGACTTTTTAAGGCAATTTAATTAATTTTTTTTTTATTTTAAATTTGGAAAATTATATATTTTTAACAGTACTTACTACAATGCAAATTTTTAATATTTTAGCCTTAAAGGAAACAAAATTATAAAATTCTTACCCATTTTTTAAGAAAAATATCGAAATTTTTTTTTGCATGATGTACTAAAATTACGGTTTATGGACCAAATTTTTTACGATTTTTTTTTTATATTTGCTAAAAATTACGAATTTTTTGATACCCATTTCATGGCAAAACTCAATACTATTTTTTGGACGAAATGTTCTAGACCCGTTACTTTCCATCGCTGGTGGGGAACTGAAGATCAATATTAAAAATTTTTTATATTTTTTCCATATTAAGCTAATTTTTACGCATCTTTTGAGGGGTCTTCCTACAAAATTTTTGTATACGGGACACTCTACTGTTCACATATTATTTTATTGTGTTTTTTCTTTTTCCAAAATATTTTTACAAATTTTTAATTTAAATAAAAATTTAACACACAAACACTTTCAAATTAAAAAATAAAATGTTTAAACAAATAAAATTTATTAACAAACATAAATTTAATTCATAATTTTTAATTTTTGGTTTTTAAACTGTTTGACAATTTTTATAAATTTTTTTTCCAACAATTTTCTTTGTACTATAAAAATCTTCTCTGTATGGAAATTTAGTATGTTTTTATTATAAATAATTAAACAACTCGAATCGAGATGTTTTCTGGCTTTGAAATATATGAAAAAACAATTCAATTTGTTTGTGTTTTTTTAAGAAAACGACTCGTTTTTAAAAAAAAACCTTTATATGTGAACATAGTATAACATGAAATGCATTTAATTTCATAAGAATCATTTTATAATATATACCACAATAGTTCTATTGAAAAATATGATAAAATTCAATAAACTACAAAAAAATGCACACCTTTGTGATCTTTCGTTCCCTGCTGTCAAACTGACACAAAATGACGTAGCCACAACAGGGGTAAGAGTACTCCCCCTTGCGGTGTACCTCTTTCAAATCGCTATATTTCGCCAACCACTTCATAAAATTATCTGAAATATTGTATCACTCAGTTTTGATGAGTGTAATGACTGTACCAAATATCATTAAATTTGGAGAGTTAAGGTCCAAATTTGTAATTTTTCATGTCGGTTTTATATGGAATGACTTAGTAGTAAAACATGCAAAAAGTAAGTATTCTTTATTATAAACGTGAAAAATGAATTGTAATTATAAAAAAATTTAAAAATTGTGTTTTTATAATTTCGAAGTTTCGAAGTACATTACTTTCTTCCTAAACTTATTTCATAAAAAATGAAATTTTGGTCATAGAAATTATTAAATAGTACATAATGATAATTTTAACAATTTTACAAAAAAAAAAAAAAAAAAAAAAACTGCGAAAATATGAATTCACTTTCATTATATATATGCAAAAGTAAACAATCAGCCCTGCCACAGAAAACCATTCCGATCGAAAGTGGAATTAATTCCGTACTTTGTTTCTTCAAAAAGCATGAAACGAAGAAATTTTTTGGGGTGGAAACCACAAATCAATTCCACTTTGAAAATTTAAAGTGGTTTCATTTCGAAAAATTTCTTACTTTCATGTTTTTTGAAGAAGCAAAGTACGGAATTAATTCCACTTTCGATCGGAATGGTTTTCTGTGACAGGTCTGAATAAATGGCCTAAATTACGAATTTTTTCTAAGAAAATTCTGTACAAAATAATAACTGAAAATTTGCATAATTTTGTTGATATTCTTCAGCACTTACATATAATTTTTGTTTTTTATATTTCTATGGAACTAGAAGTGCATCCTACACATATGAAGACGACAAAGGCACTTTTTTCGTAAGTAAAAAAAATTGTTCCGTTACTCCTGTGGAAAAATAACGGGACTTTTACTTAAACTTCGAAAGAAATAATTATAAGAGCAAATATAAGAAACTATTTTAAATATTAAAATAAAATGGGAATATGTTTTGAAATTTTTTATATTTTTTGTTCGTATTATTAATAAAGGCTGTGCAGTAGGGATATAACCAAATTTTGGCCCTAGCACAACGCGATGGCGAATGTTGTGTTATTTACGAAAACAATTTTTTCAGGTCATTTTGCAATAAAAACCTCACCCACAAAAACGATTTTTTAAAATCCCCCCCAAGAACGGTACATACATTTTAAATAACAAATTTTAAATATTTTATTAATATAGTAAAATAGTAAAGTGAAAAATGTTGTTTTTAATTATTAAAATACAAAAACTTCAAATTTAACGTGGACATTGTTTTGCATAATAGATAAAAGTTCTGTACTACTTTAATACCACGTTGTGTGCATATGATTCTTCGCTGTTACATTGGGATTACTGATTTCCAAATTTTACCGCGTTTTGTTGGTGAAGTTTTTTCTCAACCGCGAAAAAGTAATACCATTTTTATAGCCTTCGGTTGAAATGGCGTTTATGAAGCCCATCGATAACTGACATATATAATATATATATCAAACGATCGGAAATCCTTTCGAGAATTTTGCTATTGGAATTCAGCAAGATCGGTTCATACAATGCGGAGATATGTTCAAAAAACCGGTTTTAAGAACCGGTTTTCCAGTTTCTGAAGTCTCTTTATATTCTAGGGACTTTGTTTTTACAAAGAATTCTCGGACATTTTTTTCTGAATTTTTGTTCTGAAAAAATGAAATTAATCGGTTCAATTATAACTGAAATATCGGACAAAACGCATTTATTTATTATACAGATCGGTCATAAATATTTTTATAAAATTTCGGTTTTTTTAATAAACCAAATTCGTTCATAATCAACAGAGTTATGGCCCAAAAACAAATCTGTTAAGAATATAAATACACACAAAAACATGTATTGTTTTTTGTATAGGCAAGTAGTTTAGTTAGCAACATCAGTAATATAATGAATAACAGTGTTGTTGTTGTTCTTTGTATATGCAGTCAGTTTGCTTGTATGGAATTGTTGTTGTTGTTTATTTTTTTAAAAGCAAAGCTTGTTATTCGGCACAGCCGAATCTTTTTTCAATTTCATTTTAAATGACACTGGTCGACAAAAAAATTTTTGAGCTCCTTCGAAAAGAAATATGTAGACTAGATGGAATTCCGCATGCTAAACTCGAATCTGCTTTCAGTTTTTTTCCATCAGGTCGGGATTTTTTTATGGGTGTGTCTAATATTGCGCCATAAATAAGTCAATTACTCGAGTATATTTCACTATAACTCGAGAACGGTATGCACGATTTATATAAATAATACACCAAAATATCTGGAAAAACATTGGCTTTAAGTCGCTTTACTATCAAATTTTTATCCGCACCATAGTTTAGGAGATATTTTGAAAAAAGTCGAAAAAAATTTGTTCATGCACAATTCAAGATTTCTTTTTTTTTTACTAAAACTTCTTTTTAAAAGTGAAAACATCAAAAATGTTTAAGTTTATCACCTTTATCTCAAAGCTGGCAAAACTACGAGTAAATAAAGTCACGTATCATACAAATTGATACACAAATCATGAAGGGATTCACAGTTAAGTTTGGATACCCATGCTTACCTCTACCTATAGTTGAAATACACTAGTGGGCAAAAAAAAAATTTTTTTTTCGTCTCAAATAAAACAATAGTTGGATTAGATGTAATTCAACGTGCTAAATAAGAATCAGCTTTTACTTTTTTTTTTCTATCACGCATTGATTTTTTTATGGGCATGACTACTTCGACCACGCCTTTAGGCAGTCACACTTGTATAACTGGAGAACAGTTTGTCCAATTAAGACAGATTGAACTTTAATATATAGCACCCTAAATTGTCTTTGAGCTGAATTTATATAATTTTTTGTCCAGTTAATATTTCCGTAGTTATTCGGTAATTAGTACCGAAAATTTTAAAATTTTATTTTTTTGAAAAGTGGTGAAAATTTTGATCCATAACTCTGAAATTCTTCAGAGAATAAAAAATATTGTAACGTACCTTGAATTTTCGTATGCATCTTTTGATGTATCACTTATTAAAATCGTGTAAAGGGTTCTTGAGTTATAGCCTAACTTCAGTATCCACATAGTCCGCCTATTTTTGTTTCAAGAAAAAAATAAAAAAACATTTTTTTGTGGCCATCACTGTATTTCTACTCAATTGTATGTAACATGGGTATTTTTACTTAACTGTGAATAAAATTTAGATTTCTGGATTAATTTTCAAGATACATGCCTTATTTTTTTCTCAGCATTACCAGCTTTATGACAAAGATGCCAAACTGTAACATTTTATATGTTTTCATTTATTAAACAAAATTTAAGTAACAAAAAAATCAAAAATTTTGCATAAAAATTATTTTTTTCGGACACTTTTTTCGAAATAACTCCAAAACTATTGAGCACATAAAAAAGAAGATATTTTAGTCCGCATCTTTTGGTGTATCACTTTGATCAATCGTACACACCGTTCTTGAGTTATAAGGAAATATACTAGAGTAATGACCTTACTATGGGCGAAATATTAGACACGCCCATAAAAAAAAAAAAAATTCAGAACTGATGAGAAAAAACTGAAAGCAGATTCGTATTTAGCACATCAAAATACATCAAGTCCAACTATTCGTCTATGAGGGAGGATTTTTTTGTTGACCAGTGTAATTTCCGATGGCCTATTCGACTATGCTAGGGCCATTTTGATATTTGCAAAAAATACCCCTACTGTACTGTTATATCAAAGTTAATCAATAAAATGAAAAAAATTCGCCCAAAGGGTCAATTAAGTTATTTTTGGTTTGTATATTGAAAGAAATTCAGTAGAAAGTGCTGTTTATTGTTGTTTTTATACCCACCATCAAAAAGATGCGGGGTATATTGATTTTGTCATTCCGTGTGTAAAGTGTCGAAGAATCATTTAAGACCCCATAAAGTACATATTTTCTGGGTCCTGGTTAGATTCTGAGTCGATCTAGCTATGTCCGTCCGTCTGTCCGTCTGTTGAAAGCAGGATAGGTCTTATATAAGGTTTGTTGGGATTGAAAATGGGCAAAATCGGTTAATAAACAAAAAAGTTATGGGCTAAAAACTAGAAACCCAGGGTGTCCGTTTCATACATTTCTGCTGATATTTCTTCAACAAATGCATGTACGACAACGAAATTTTGTATGTATAGTTCGGGGATCGATATAAACTCGGAAACCAAAAATGGGCGTGGTCCGCCCACTTTACCGCCCACCTCTCATATAAGGTGAAAATCAACGAAATTGTGTTCAAATAGCTCAAGGACCAATGTAAACTCGAAAACAAAAAATGGGCGTGGTCCGCCCACTTTCCTGCCCATTTTACCGCCCCCTCCCATATAACGTAAAATTTTAAAAAGTTGATGGTGGGTATATAGATTCGGCCGGGCCGAATATAATTCGAGCTTGTTATAATTTTGGATTAGATTTGGATCATAATATGTAAAATGAATGTATTTTTCTACATGAAAAAATGTATTTATAGCCTTAAATTTTTGGCATATGGAATGTCAAATTAAATCTTAAAATTTTACTCCTTCGAATTTTTGTTAAAAAATAAAACAAGTATTATATATAATTATATAGTATTTTATTAAAACATAAAACAAAAATAAAAAAAATAAATACTCCTGCATTCACTTCATTTACCAAAAATACTAAAATAACTCTTCTGAAAGAATCTTTCCAATATATCTTAAAAAAAAAAAAAAATCATCAATCATAAATTCATTGGTTCTCTATATATAAGATCACATGATGCTCAAATTTTTTCAATATTACATTAAGACATCATAATATTTCACCAGGCTGAGAATCTATTTGTATATCAACTCCTTATTTACACAAATCTGCACAAATCATTCATAGAACCAACAATATGTATTTATTTCCAAATCAAGTTAAAAATCATCCAATATTGAAAAACATTTATCTACGCGTTGTAATTTAGTTCTTTTCACCAAATAATTTTTTTTTTAATTCCAAATTTGGATACCACAATTAGATTCTAAATATTATATAAAAATTTGCAACAGTTGTTTTCAAGAAAAAAAAAAAACTCAAACATCTTTAAAACTAGTAATATTTAAAATCGAATTATTCGATTAATCGGCATAATTTACTCGAATAAATTTGTACTCGAAAATCAGGATTTTAATTTAATCGGACAATTATTTTATTTTTCGATTAAACTAACAAACAATACTCTAATTAATAACCTTTATTTATGGTTATTTTGAAATAAATTATATCAAATATTTGATTTTTCTATCAGAAATAAATAATACTAATAATTCGGGGTATTCATTGGAATATAATTGAGATTGGGCTATTCACTCGAATATTGTTTGTTCGAATAATCGAAAAATTTAAATCAAATAATTGTTCGATTAAATTAAAATCAAGAATTTCGAGTAAAAAATTATTCGAGCAAATTATGCCGATTAATTGAATAATTCGATTTTCTTTCTTAACTAACTTTTAAGATGTTTTTATTTTAGTTTTTTAAAAAATTTAGCTTGAAAACAATGTCAATATTTTTATAGAATGTTTAGAATCGAAAAGTTGCACCAAAAATTGTAATTGTATTTAGTAAAAATAACATAATATTTGCCTAAATTACCGCATGTAGTTAAAAGTCGTTTTTCAATTACAAAAATTTAACAAAAATATTAACGTCACTTTAAAAAATTATAATGTAAAATTCAAATAATTTTTTATAATTTTAAGAATTTGGAAAGGATAAAGAAAATTGACTTTCCTTTTTATATTAAATATTTTATAAGAAATAAATTGGAGGATTTTAAACATACACGTACATTTGGGAGAAACAATTATATATTTTAAATTTACAACAAACTTGTCCATTAAATGAAGTACTAATTGTATATTTGACTAATTTATTATATAATTATACAGAATTTTTTATATTTTTACACCGATATTGTTCGGAAATTAAGAGTGGCGAAACATTTTTGCACAAAATTTAACTAAAACATAATCAGGAGATAACTATAATGCAAATAAGAGTAAATTATATTAAAACCCGTATACCTTTGTATAATATTAAATGATCATCTGAATGTGTTCTAAATATTGAACATAATTGAGCAATGAATTATAAAACATTCAAAAACCTGGTGCACAGATATTATTCTGATCATGATTTCCAAAGTTTTTGCTTCATTTAGAAAAATTTAAATCTCATGATAAATTTAGACATAATTTTTTAAAATTATTTAAGCAGCTTGTATCCTTCTTCCTGTAGTTTTGATACTAAAGATGTTAAGACATGTTTTCGCTATAACTAAACCATTTAAAGACATTTTATGCTCAAAATAAATCTGGTTTTAGTAGATCTCCGATACTTAAAAATATTGTACAAACATTTTGAGTATAACTTAAAACCTCTGTGTAGCACATAGATTAGTATGTGTCCAAATTAAAAAGTGAGATTATGAGACAAAATCGCTAATTATTCCAGTGGATAAAAACTCATACTTAATTTTTATTTTTATCAAAAAAAAAAAAAAAAATTGATAATCGCCTTAAATTGGGTATCATTAGTTTTTTTATAGCGTTTCAAAAATGACAAAAAGCACCATTTAATATAAAATTTATTTCGAATTGATACACCAAATTTAGACCTATTTATTTAACTATCAATGAATATATTAAATATAGAGAAACAACGACATTATCAAAACAATAGAGATAAAAATATTCATAAATATTTACGCAAATTTTAATTATATATTATTTTGGAAAGACTTTTTCTTGTTTTAAGCTATATATTGGTTTTCTTATTTTGTTTTCTAGACTAACTGCCTGATTCTCTAAATGCGAACGAAAGTTTCGTTCGACTAAAAGTATTGAAAACAACAAATAAATTTTAAAATTATTTGTTGTTTTCAATATATTTACTCGAACGAAGCTTTCGTTCGCATTTAGAGAAACAGGCAGTAAGCCACACAAAATGCTTGTTTTTTTTTTAATAAGCATTGGAAAAAACGAGTAAATTTTTAAGGTATAATTTACTCAAATAAATCGAGTAACTTAAAAGATTTACTCGATTATTCGAGTAATTTAAAAACTGCATTTTCGAGTTATTTGATTATTCGAACAATGAAAAAGTCGAGTAAAATGAATTCTCTAATTGAGATAAAAGTCCAATATCAAAGTCAAATGTGTCTGTTTTCAGACCTACTAAAATTAGTTTACTAGATTTCTAAAACTAAATTAGCTATTAATAATTATAAACTATCTTGCGATCAAGAAACTGACCAAGGCGTAGAGAAATATGATTCATATTTTCTGATTTTTTCTCAATATTTCATTTAATCACATAAATTTAATTTAGTTTTACATATTTTGATCTTTATCAAGTAGAAAATTAGAAGAGCAACAATAAACAGCACTTTTCACAGATTTTTTTTAATATACAAAGACAAAATAACTTTAATGAACCTTTGGGCGTTTTTTTGCGTTTTAATGATTATATCACAAAAATATATTTTCCCACTGTACCAAAAATTAACTCTGATATAACTCTGTACAGTTTTTATTTATAATAAAAATAAAAAATTAAAAAAAAAAATCAAAACATATTCCTTTTTTAAATATTTGAAATAATTCTTCATATTTAATCTTATAATTATTTCGTTCGAAGATTAAGTAAAATCTCGTTATTTTTGCACAGGAGTAGCATACCAATTTTATTTTTACTTTTTAAAAAGTGTCTTAGTCGTCTTCATATGTGTGCCAAATTTTACTAGGATTGCACTTCTAGTCTTATAGATACAGTAAAAGCTCCCTTAACGGACAGCTCCCACAGGCGGACAGCTCCGGTAGGTGGACAATTTTTTAGGTCCCATGGTTTAGGTGGCATTTTTAGAATAAATTAATCTCCGTTAGGCGGACGCTCTCTTGGGCGGACGCGGACACCTGATTTTAAAGAAAACATCTCCCGTAGGCGGACAAAAATCATAAACGGTAAACGAAATGTACCAAATATTATATAATGAAATGCTTCTTATTTTAATTTTTGTCCGTGTTTGCATTCATATTTCATCTTTATTTACATTTTTTTTTTTGAAGTTAAATAGTTTACTGTTCGTTTTTTACTTAAGTTTTTGCTGGTTTTGAGCAAAAAACTATTTTTTTAATTTAACTTTGACTTTTACACATGATTAAAAATTCTTCATACTAGAAAAGAGAAAATGAATCTTGATCCCTAAAAACAGATGCTGTTAGTTATTTATGTCCTGAACACAGTCTTGATGAGAACACAATGGCGACAGACTCCTACAAATCTTGACAATTTTTTTTGAACAAAGGGCATAGACATTCTGCACAACAAGCAGAGCGACATTGTCATCAATCATATAAAAAAAAGTAATTGGGCGCAGTTTAAGATCGAGGCCAGACTACCAACGTTATTTTCCCAAGTTAATCCTGTCTTTTTTAAATAGAGTTACTTGCTAATGAAGACTTTATTGTCAAGCTTGTGCTTAACATGCTTTTTATTTTTAAAATTTCGTGGAAAAATCATTAGTAAAAATGCTGTTTAAAGAAGTCTGACCTTTTTTCACGTACAAAAAATTACTAAATTTAGAAAGTAAATTTAGGAAATGGAATGAAAACGGATAGAATCGAACTGTAGCCATAAATTCCATAAAATTATAATTTGTTGCAAATAATGTCTAAATGAAAATGCAAAACGTCATTTGCCGCAGAAGCAAAAGAAAAAAGAAATCACAATTTTAAGTTTTTTTTTTTTTTTTTGCTTTATGTTTTGCATAAAACACCTTTCAAATAACATTTTTCTTATATGTAACAAATTTTACGACTGTTTCGTTTATGAATTTAATGTAACGATTATTTGACTCTTATCAATACTGATGTAATTTTTGGAGATATGAACATGAAATTTTTGGTATAAATGTAGTTTGGGTCAGTACATTCCCTGCGGGAAATTTGTGGTAATTGCAGTAATGGACCGGTTTCTCTGTACTAGTTGAGTACCAATTGACACCTAACTCATCACCAAAGTTCCAATTGAGAACCAGTTGACACAAACATGCTCGTTAAGTGCGTAAATAGCAACTCGCGCGCAATAACAATCAGTGGCTGAGTGGTAAGCGTTGAAGACTATAAAACATAACACACGTCAGATGAACATGGGTTCGAGCCGGGGTGCCGCCATCGACATTAACGAAAAATTATAAAATTAAAATAAACATAATTTAATAAAGATAATAATAAAAATAATGTTTAAAAAGTAAACAATTAACGAATTTTTATAAAATTTTTATTACAATAATCGTTACTGAACCTGTCCTCTTGGACCTGTCCTAGGACCTATCCTGTGACCTGTCCCAAGGGGATAATTAGCCACATCCAATGACAACCCCATGTAAAAGTGACAGGTTCTTCTCATATAAAGTTCCGGAACTGGGACCGGTCACTAGCCCTGAAAACCTGTCACGTGACTAGTTTTAAACCGGTTCTCTTTACTCTAGGGTTATAAACCAGTAAATAAAACCAGCATTGTGTATAAATAAGAATATGTATATTTAAAAGTTAATTCATTACAATCAATCATGAATGTTGGAATAAAAAGATATAGTACAGAATTACCCCTTGTAAAAATAATATTATGTACCATATCCCATAGGCGGACATCTCCCGATAACGGACAAAATCAGCGTGACGATCGCTGTCCGCCTATGGGAGCTTTCAATGTATTTCAATGAGTGTATTATGAGTGTTTCCACTTTGTGGCGGAAAATCGTTAAAAAAATAAACATTTTCCAAAGAAGTTAATACAAGAGGAAGTAGTTGCTATAGTTACTAATTAATTAGGTGAAATTTTAGGATATAAAAAGCTGTTTTTTTCCCCTTTTTAATTTTAAACGAAGAAAGATTTTACAAAATTTTTATTTCAAAAACTTAACAATAAAGAACAATTAAATAGTTTAAAAACAATTTTAGATTTAAAATTAATTGATATGAGTCATTCCATTTAAAACCAAAACGGAAAATTACAATTTTGGACCTTACCTCTCCGAATTTAATGATATTCGGCACAATAATTATTCCTGTCAAAACTGATTCAATTGTGGTTCGCGAAATATTTTCGCGTTCGTTCTATGGAGCTTACATTTGTAATGTTTGAAAATGGTCCATCTAACCAGCAAACTACGCTTTTTTCATCTCTTGATTTGTAAGATATCATAAATTTAATAAGGAGTGCGATCGAAAAAATCTTAACATATCGAGGGTCTATATCATAGATGCCCACTTCAAGCACATTTGTGCTGAGAGCTTCACACATATTCTTATTCTCTTTCATTTATTCTTCGCTGAGAGAGCGATGAGTACACAAATGCACTGAAAAAAATTGTACATTATGTATGAAAACAATTTTGAATATTTCCAGTTAAATAAAATTTTGTTAGATTTTACACACATTAGGTATAAATGACTGGACAAGGGAAAATATTTTAACAATACATGTTTATAATTAAGCCTTCCAAATAATAAAAGGTTACTACTTACATTATATTTTATTATATTAAATATAAAAATAACATCATTTATTTCCTTATTTTTTAAATTTAGCAATAAAGTTTCAAAAAATATTATTTGTGTTATTTTTCGATTGTTTAGTATTTATTTTTTAACCATTAAGCTTGATGACATATTTTATTTAATTCACCCATATTTTCTTTTAGTGCATTTTTTTTTTATTTTACTAACACAACTACATGTGTTATGTTAGTGTGCGTGGGCATCTATGGTCTATATTCAAAACGGGCCTCATGCAAACAGCATTTTTCTGGAGAACATAAAAACTGTTTATTTCCCTCATTTTTCAACATTTTGCAATCCGTATTTCTACGATTTATTAATATTACGTCTACTAAACCTCACACTGAAAAATAAATCTTTTAACTCCATTATTCGCAAAGTTAAGGTAGATAGCCCGTTTTGTCTTACTTATTTTTAATGTATGTAATGTATGTAAAATGTGCACATAGCCCGTTTTGTTTATTGGAAATTAAAGAAGTAAAACATAATATTTTTGGAAAAATATTGACAATATGTTAAATTTATGATATCATACCAATCAGGAGATAAAAAAAAGCGAAATTTTGCGGTTGGCTGGACCATTTTTAATAGTTAGAAATTTCAAATAACAGGAATGTTTACTAAAAGGACGAAAATGTGTTTAAAATTAAAATTATAAATAAAATTTTGAAAAAAAATTGCAAAAATAATTTTAGACCAATGAAAATTGTATCAAATTTTAAGACGATGTTTATTGCACTTTTTATTTAATTATCATTTTTTTTAAGAAACTGATTTTGGTATCTAAGAATTTTTGCTTATAATTACGAATGCTCCCACTGAGCTTCATAAAATTTTGATAGGTGTACCCGCGTATGATATATAAGCATCCAAAAAAGGTTAAAAATCTAACTTCATAGGCTTTTTTGTTCGGATTGCATTGAGATAGCAAAATTTTTATGAAATATATTAAGATCCTAATTCAAAATGTTTAAGAAAAGTTCAAACCGCAAAGAAAATTCTCATTATTTATCAATTTTTATTTTGCCATTTCTTCGAAAATCAAACAAAAACTTGCACATAGCCCGTTTTGCCTTAAAAAAATATACTGTTTGTAGATAGCCCAAAAACAAAAAGTGAAAAGCATAGTGTTGAAATTAACTTTTGACTCCAAAATTAAAATATAAAAAATAGAAAACTGAAGAGTCTGACGCAAAAAAAAATTTCCTAAATCTGCATGAGGCCCGATTTGAATATAAGCCCTCGATATATTAAATTCAATAATTTGGAAACGGTTGATCTTAGAGTTTTGATTGTTAATTGATATACTACAGATCACAGAAAAATATAACTACTACTTATCTGATAGTTGTTTCAATCACTTTTTTGGAACAGTTTGCCCATCTCCTTTTAAAATCTTCGATATTTTGGGACACCTCTTTTGTCGTCTCCGATTCTCTTTTCGCAAAAGCCCCATATCTCTTCACTGGTCTTAGCTCCGGACAATTTAGAGGATTGACTTCTGGTACAAAAACTATAACATAGTTTTTGTACCACTCCAGAACTTTCGTACGTAGTGACATGATGCCAAATCGGGCCAAAAATATGTGGACACATTGTGCTCTCTTATGAAAGGAAGATTTTTTTGCAAACATTCTTTGATGTATTTTTCGGTATTTATAGAGCCCACTGTAACAAATGACCTGCTTCTTTTGCTGCAACTGCATAAATCTTGCCAAACCAGGAATTCTTTAGAAAACTTATGTTTAACATGTCCTTTTCTACCAGATGTATTTGGAGTTCTTTTCAATATGCTCTCGATTTGTTTGGCCTTCCCAATATCATGTGGACCTTCCTTTTTCTTCCCGAACGATGTTTCCTATCAATGGTCGAATTCTCCTAATACTGTGTAATAACCTTGAAAACAGTATGATAGCGGATATTTAATTCTCTGGCCAATTATTTGGATTTCTTTAAAATTTTTTAATTATTTATAACAAGTACATCTTTTTCGTCACTCATTTTGATCAAACTCACGACTAATCAACATGGTTGTCATTAAAAATAATAACTGACATATTTTCCAAAGATAACTAGATAAAAAAAATTTAAATATTATTTCGGAAAAAAGTTATGAGGCAGAACGTGTGTTAAGATTTTTTCGATCGCACTCCTTATATTGTCTAATTTTTTAAAAAAATTGTATCTCTTACACCATTTATTTTCGATAAACAAAACGGGCTATATGAACATTTTATAACAAACATTGAAAATATATTAAGAAAAAAATGGCTATCTACCATAACTTCGCGAATAATGGGGTTAAAATAATTATTTTTATATGTAGACGTATTCTTAATAAATCGCAGAAGACCGGATTGCAAAATATTTAAAAATTAATAAAATAAGCACTTTTTATACTTTCCCGAACAATTGGGGTTTTGCGTATGGCCGATTTGAATATAAGCCCTCAATGTAAAATCAATGAATATTTATATTCATTTATAAAATATAAATTAAAATAAAACAAATTAGTTTAATCCTTCTTGATTGTATTTCATTTGATAAAATATACAAAACAGAAAAAGTTTTTCATAATAAACATTTTTAGCATATCTAAGTCGGCGTTCACACAAGGAAATTTTTCTTGCAGCAATTCTGATTTTGTGTGAGACAGAGCGAGAGAGAATAAGAGTACAAACTTGCGAGTACTTCGAAATTCATTTTGTTTTTCTTTTTCGTATTTCAAATTAAAAACAAATCAGGGCAATTAAAACAAGAATTTCTGAAATAAAATTTTGTGTGTGAACGTAAATGCAAGTTCAAAAGAAAAAATAGAATAATTTCAGAAAGAAAAATTGCTTTGTGTGAACTTGGACTAAGCTTAATAGGAAAATTTCCCATACAAATTTGATTTAAAAAGTTTATAAACTTTATAATGAACAATGCCCTTGATATTTAAGTATTTTATTCTTTATTATTGTAAACTAAAATTAATCAAAGCAAATTTTTATATTTATGTACAAACCATTTTCTGTGTAAAAAAGTTTACAATTTTAATAAAAATTTATTAATTTTTGACATTAAATAGGATTTTTTCATTGTATAAACAATTCGTCTAATTAATTGTAATAAAAAAAGTCGGACAATCGTAACTTTTGTTAACTAAGTAAATTCTAAAGTTGCTGATTATTAAATTAACTTTAGTTTGCAATAGTTATTGCTCAAAAGTAGTTTATTTTAGTCTTTCAATTTGCTTTTGTGTTGTCTTATTTTGGCCATTGTTTTTATTTAAAATTTTTATATAAATCTGTTTCGAATACAAATGACCATTGTATTTCCATAAAAAACTATTCAACCAGCCATCAAACGTACTTGTAGATTTTGTTGTCTTTGCTTTTTACCTTTATTCTTAGTTAGGCTAAATAATAATGTGTAAATAAATACATATATTTTCACAAATACATAAATATACATACACACATAAATACTTAATTAATGAGTATTTCAAAAATGATTGTTTAAGGTATTGACCATTACAACATGGATACTAACTAGTAGTTGTTAGGAGAAAATATACGCATAATATGACTGTATGAAGTGTTTGTAAAATATTTCTTTTTTTTAATTTTAAAATATTCTTAATCAAAAAGAGAGCTTCCTGTCATTGCACAGTGGGGCAAAAACAAACATTTTTGGAAATAAATCTAAAACTTACAATCCGCTCGTTCGATTTACATAAAATTTCAAATAGGCGTAGCAGAATTGTACACTCCAATTTAAGGCTTGAAATGGGTGCCCCATACACCCCTCAGGAGCAGAGCTATTGGAGCTCTAAATAGGTTAGCTCTAGTATAGAAATTTTTAACAGCTGGTCATATTTTTGTTTCTTATCCAATTATTTACATCTTCTAAATGGTTTCGATTGAACTATGCCCTATCGCCTATAATTTTAAAATTATTTG
Organism: Protophormia terraenovae; assembly: GCA_951394005.1. Classification (NCBI taxonomy): domain Eukaryota; kingdom Metazoa; phylum Arthropoda; class Insecta; order Diptera; family Calliphoridae; genus Protophormia; species Protophormia terraenovae. The sequence goes on from OX596077.1 coordinate 69,938,332, forward strand.
CATTTTAAATTTCAACTATCGTAATTTTGATAGAATATGGTCCAGTTTTTCCAATATGTTATATAAAAAAGTGATATAGTAACTCTTTTTTCTCTAAAATAAAATTGTCTTTAAGAACACGTAATAATTTTATACTGACATGAAATGTATCTTCACAGAAATGATTTAAGAATTCAAAGCATGAATCTACAGACAGAATGCAGTTTCAAAAACTCCAATGTGTTTGAGAATTACATCAACTAAACAAGGGATTTTATTTAAAAAAGAGAAACTATTTATATTTTGAGTCATTCCATTTAAAACCAACCAGCTGATTTCCTAACCTCTTCCGAATTTGATAATATTTGGTACAGACATTATGCTTGTCAAAACATGGTACAGACATTATGCTTGTCATGTTATACGTCATTTTGATACCTTTAATATGACATTTCAATAAATCTTATATCATACTTTCAAAGATATTTTTAATTTTTTGTATACAATTTTGTAAATTTTTTTTTAGCTTTTTACACATTCAAATCGCTTGATGAAATTATTTGAAATTTTGTATTAGTCTTAGTTTTGACAAGAATAATGATTTTGCAAATATTAAATTCGGAGAAGTAAAGTCCAAAATTGTAATTTTTCGTGTTGGTTTTAAATCGAATGACTCTTTTATCTGTAATGAAATCTTCGTTAGTTAAGATATCTTCAGGAAAGTTTCGGCGATTTACACTTTATCACTTGAAATGGTAAAGTGTAGAAAAATTTAAGATTTTTTAAAAGAAATCATACAATTTCAAAAAAAAAAAAAAATAATAAAAATAAATATATATATATTTTTTGAATTTTACTCATAAAGTCCACATTTGTTGCAGGTCTGCAAAAAGCCATTGGCAAACTCTTTAGAACACATTCGAATTTTAGAAACTGTAATCGGTTTGCAGACTAAGAACATATAGGTAAAAGTCAAAATTATGATATAAAATAGGTTAAATTCAGGAGGGTCTGAGTTTTTTCCTATTGAGTGTTTTTGTTTTTAATTATTATTATATAATATCTATTTTAATATTTAAAAAAAAAATGTATAATTTTTCCAATTTTTAATTTCAAAATCGTTTATTTTTCGACTCAGAAGTCAAGTTTTCAATTTTTTTTATTCGATTAATAATTTTTAATAATCTTATTGGAAAATTGAAAATTATAAGAGTTAAATAGCATAATATATAATACTACTTGCATTATTTTAAATGGGCACTTTCAAGTATGTATTATTATTATTATTATTATTATTATTATTATTATTATTATTATTATTATTATTATTATTATTATTATTATTTTTCGCACATGAATAACTATTTTTTTTTCCAAATTTAATGTAATTCGTATAGTATATTTAAATTTTATATTTTATATATATACATAGGGAAATCTCGAGCATTGTGGCATATTGGGTGATGAAGAAAATTTAATTCTTTATTTTGCACATATTTCAATTGCAAAAAACTTTTGTCTCTAAAACATGTTTCATTTAACTTTTTTCACTATATTTGGTCTAAGTAGTAAGAATTAAACCAAATTATTTACGATATAATTATTTTATAATTTTTTATTCACTTTGTTATGTAATTGAAATTTGGATTTTTATTGTTTTTCTAGCTTTTGGTGTATACATATTTTCTGTCAGTGTGATTTTAAAAATTTTACCATTTTGAGATCTGAGGTCTTGCATTAGTTACATCAAATAAAAATTTTTCCCTCTACACCCACTCCTTACCCCTCATTTTTACATGGTTTTGTGTGGGTTAATTCAGAAATTTTTGATTCTTACATATTTAAAGACTTCTAGGGGCTATGTGTGACAAGTTTGAAACTTGACTAGTAATATATTTTAATTGCCACATATCTTGGTTATAAAACATGAGTAACTAATTTCCTCTACCTATTACCTAGAAAATTTGATAACCAAAAAAACTCCTCAAAGAAAGCATGTCTTCTTTGGTCCTCAATGAGTTAGAAATGTGACGTGATGGAAAATTTTCATTTTACTTTTCACATTATATCAAGCCTAAGAAATAATAATTTTGCAGAATTATTCGAGATATAAATTTTGAAGATATTTAAGAAAATGCAATAAAACAGATCAAAAATGTGATGCTTCAGTAAAAGCAATAAAACATATAAAAATGAGAAATAAACTCCACAGGGATAAGTCTAAAAATTAATTTAAACATATTTGATAAACACTAAAAATGTCTTAAAATTTTACATTTTTAATACTTTCCACTTTATTCCAACATTTTTATACCCACAATCAAAAAGATGGGGGGTATATTGATTTTGTCATTCCGTGTGTAACATGTCGAAGGAATCATCTAAGACCCCACAAAGTATATATTTTCTGGGTCTTGGTTAGATTCTGAGTCGATCTAGCTATGTCCGTCCATCTGTCCGTCTGTTGAAAGCAGGATAGGGCTCGAATGGGACGAAATTTCACATAAATATTTGTCTTATATAAGGTTTGTTTGGGATTGAAAATGGGCAAAATCGGTTAATAAACAAAAAAGTTATTGGCTAAAAACTAGAAACACAGGGTGTCCGTTTTATACTTTTCTGCTGATATTTCTTCAATAAAAGCATCACGCTTTCAACAGACAGACGAACATAGTAAGATCGACTCAGAATCTAACCAGGATCCAGAAAATATATACTTTGTGGGGGTCTTAAATGATTCCATTCGACATGTTACACACGGAATAACAAAATGGTGGGTATAAAGATATTTTTTTTTTTTTTTTTTTCATCTAAATTTATTTATTGAATCTTCACTAAATTAAGTGAACTAACAATAAGTATACAAATCTTAACTCTAAATCTTAATTTATATTAAGTCCAACCACTGTCGGACGAAAAACTATATGTAATCAAAGAGTTTAACTTAGGCGGAGGTCTGTTGTGTTCCTTCTTCTCAAACGGTTGTAGCCATCGCTTCTTATTATGTTTCGAGCAAGTGGGTTAGGATGTACTTCAAGCTTCCTCAAATACGATTCTGCGTGTTTTCTTATTTCATCTTTAACAATAGGAACATTGAGGTCCTTGTGAATATTATCATTTTTTATATACCAGGGTGCTGCGGTTATCATTCGAAGTATTTTATTTTGGAATCTTTGAATTTTTTCAACATTTGAAGCTGAGGCCGTGCCCCATAGTTGGATACCATAGCACCATATTGGCTTTATAATTGAGTTATAGATCAACAGTTTGCAGTCCAGACTTAATTTAGAATTTCTACCAATTAGCCAGTTAATCTGAAGTGATTTCAACTTCATTTGGGTTAATTTTTTATCTATATGTGATTTCCACGTAAGACGTCGATCTAGATGCATACCAAGGTATTTTACTTCCGTTTGTTGGGGTATAATCTGATTATTTATCAGGATTGGGGGGCACGAAACTCTCCGCAATGTGAATGTAATATGTATACATTTCTTTTCATTCACTTTTATTCTCCATTGCTTCAACCATTTTTCTAAAAATAGTATATGATCCTGCAAGAGTTTAGATGCTTCTTGGGGGTTTTCATGAACGCCTAGAATTGCTGTGTCATCTGCAAATGTTGATATATGGGTACGACTATTAGTTGGCATATCAGAAGTGTATATTAAATATAAAAAGGGACCCAGTATACTGCCTTGGGGTACACCTGCTCCAATGGACTGCGGAGAGCTTATAAAGTCTCCCTCTTTAAGAACAAACTTTCGATGAGTTAAATAGCTTTCTAGCAGCTTATGCGTATTTGTGGGTAAATATTGTTTAATTTTAAATGATAATCCTTCGTGCCATACTTTATCGAAGGCTTGAGAAACGTCAATGAAGAGAGCAGAGCAATATTTCTTTTCTTCAAATGTCTTAGATATAACATTTATAAGCCTGTGAGTTTGTTCTATGGTGCTATGTTTTTCTCTAAAACCAAATTGATGTGTTGGAATACAATCGAAACGATTCACTATCGGTTTCAATTTTTTCATTAATAGCTTCTCAAATAGCTATGATATATTCGACAACAGGCTAATAGGCCTATACGATTCTACTTTAGTGTGATCTTTTCCGGGCTTAGGTATCATTGTAACCAATGAGACCTTCCATTCTGGTGGATAATATTCAAGGCGTAATATAGCATTAAAAATAAAAAGTATTATTCTTATTGCTACCCGGGGTAGCTCCAAAAGCATTTTGTTACTGATCTTGTCAATACCAGGTGCTTTTTTGGAGTTTAAGTCAACAATAGCCTTGTCGATCTCTCGAATCTCAAAACAAAGGGGTTCAACTGCTCTAAAACGGGGTACAACAAGTGGCAACTCCATTATGTCATCTGATAAATTTGGGGAAAACACGTTCTTTAGGTGACTAACAAACAGATTCCCCTTTTCGGTATCATTTCTTGCCCAGCCTCCATTTGTATTTCGTAGAGGGGGCCTACTTGTAACTGGTCTTTTCAACTTCTTCGTAGCTCGCCATAGTGAGTAATTCGAATACGGGGTGGCATCTAGGTTTTCCAAATATTCATTCAGTGATTCAGTTTTTTGATACTCTAGTAGCTTATTAAGGCGCTTTTGGCATTCTCTTAGCTTCGATTTAAGTTGAGGGGATCTGTGCAGTTGCCACTCTCTTCGAACTCTTCTTTTTTCAGTCAAGAGCCGTTCGACATCCACAGAACAAATTCTATTATATCTGTTTTGTCGGGGGGTTCGGGTAGCATGTTCTGCAGCAAGTTTTAAACTTTTTTCAAAATTATTGAGAGAAAGATCGATATCTTCTGGTGTTCTCAGCGATATATTTTCCGTGCAATGAGTGCTAATATATTTTTTATATTTCAACCAGTTTATTCTTGTGTTAGATATCGCTGAGATACCAGTGGGGTTTACAATTTCTCGGGGGTTCAATATAGTAACAAAATTGGGTGAATGATCTGAAGATAGTTCTAATGAAGATTTAACATGAATTAATTCCCTTGGTAAATTCCTCGTGACAGCGAAATCGATAACATCCGGTATTTTATTTGGGTCAGTAGGCCAGTATGTTGGTTCTCCGCTCGAAATAACATTCAAACCCATTTTAGAAATTGTATTAAACAATGCACGACCTTTAGGGGTTATAAGTCGTGATCCCCAGAATGTATGCTTAGTGATTTATAAAAATTTTCATATTGATTTTCTGAAATTGAAAACCTGGGGGGTGAATATATCGATGAAATCACTAAGTTTCTATAACAATCATCAATACAGATTGTTGTAGCTTGAAGATAATCTTCACGAAGATCACACATTAATAGCCTGTTTCTCTATGTCGAACGAAGGCTTTCTTTCGCTTTCTAAGCGAACGAAAACTGATTTGGGTTTCTCTAACTCACTTCTATGCGAACAATGAGTCGAACGACAAGTCGAAAGAAAACGTAAGTGTTTTCATATAAAATTGGGTTTCTGTATTTCGAACGATAAGAACAAAAATGTCAAAATCAGTCACTTGCTATTTTGCTTTCGACTGGTTGAATTTTTTAAAGAAAAATAGGAAAAATTCTCAGAAGGACATTGCAAATGTTCCTTAATCATGTTTGTTATTCAATTTGATGTATTTGGTATCCATTAATTACGATTTTGTGTCTAAAAAACAATTTCTAAAAAAAATCAAAGAAAATTTTTGTTTTTTAATTTTTTTAAATTATTTTATTTTTTCTTGTTTATTTACTTAGTTGTATCTATGTTTAAACAATTTAGTAGTATTTTTAATATATTTACGAAAAAATGTTACTCTTAAAGAGAAATAAAACAACAACAATACGAAAAGACGTAACTCCATGCGAACGAAAGCGTAGGAAATACAGAAACCCAAATTGATTCGAATTCGTTCGACTTGCTTTCGTTCGCTTAGATTTTCGTTCGACATAGAGAAACAGGCTATAAGTAGTGTTTGATTCGGGTTTTTATTAAAATGCCGGAGCATCCACATGCTCTATCTCTTGGATCTTTAGTGTCATAAAAGGCATATCCATTTATCCTAAATAAGCTTCTGGACGTCAAATGGGTTTCCGAGACTAACATTATATCTAGGTCATGACTTCTAAGAAAATATTCGAGTTCATTTTTGTGTTGGCGTATGCCGTTGGCGTTCCAAAAACTTATTTTTAGGCAGTTCATGGTTTGTTCAGCACAGCCTGCAATAACATAGATTGCATTTTAAGCATTTCTTGCATCATATTGCTCATTGAATTTGTAAAATTATTTACCGATTGAACGAGAGAATCGATTGTAGCTTCTTGCCGGGTAAAATTGAAAGCGGGCATTTGCTCTCTTGCCTCTGGGTTCAAATTGTGATTAAATTTATTTTGGTGTTGATAGTCCTGCGGTAAAGCTTGGTTGTTCTTAAGGATGTTTGCGTACGAGGCTTTATTGTCAGAGGACTGTTGTAACGGGGGGTAATTTACCTTGAGGGTATTTAATGGTTGAACGGGGGAAATTCTCGATTTCTGGCTTAGTGATTTTTTAACAATAGAGTATACAGGACAGCCTCTGTAGTTTGCAGTATGATTTCCTCCACAATTACTACATTTTTTCAATTTAGAGTCATCTTTAGATTTATTACATTGCGATGAATTGTGTAACTCTCCACAAACAACACATACGGGTGGCAATCTGCAATAAGCCTTGGTATGACCATATTCTTGACAATTTATACATTGGACTGGGCCCGATCGTTTATGTGGTTCTTTTACAGTGATTTTTCGGTGTAATAAATATTTTATGTTATAAATAGGGTGAGTTTCATTTTTTTTTTTTTTTTCAGTTTCATATCGCCGGGTTCTAATTCCATACGGAAAAGCGGTTGAGGAATTTTCTCCCGATTTCGAATGTTTATAACATTTTTTATCTTGAAGCCTTTGTCCTCCAAGCTTTTCTTGATTTCAGCAGGTTCGACACTAGAGTCAACACCCTTTATAACAATCTGTAGACCCTTGCTACCTTTCAGTTGATAAGTATAAAAGCTTTTCTTATGGGTTTCGAAATCTGTCACAACCTTACGATAATCGTTTTCACTATTTACCTGTATTTTGGTCTCATGAATTGTACCTCTTCTAATGGGGGTGACATAAAAGGAGTTTTCACCTATCAATGAAATCAAATTTCGAACCAAAGTGTTCGAGTTAATTTCTCTTAAATAAATTGGTGGTGGTTTGGCTGGCCTAATTATATTAGCGGGCTCATTGCCTTCACATTGCAAAATAGAAAAACGATTTTCATTGTTCGGTCTATCAAAGTTACTATCTTTAGATAATTTTGCCAAGGGTGCTATTTTCGAGGACTTAGGGCTTCGTCCACGTTTTAAAACTGTAATGTATCGATCCATTCCAACTTGAATTTGGGATTTTTGGTCACTATTTAAAGGGTGCCCAATCTTGGGTATAGCACCAGTTGAAGGGTTAATTGTTTCTGTACTTACTGTGAATGATTTCTTTTCTGAAGTTGATTTACCTAGCATAACTTCAGGCGCAGATAAAATATTATTGGTTTCTGGCAACTTTCTATCAACAGCTGAGTTGCTTTCTTTTGTTGAACAATTATTAATTGTCAACAAAGCGGGGTGCAGGAGCGAGCACGATTGACTGGCTTGGCGGTTAAATACAAGCTGTCATCAGTTCTTTTATTTGTTTTATTTATTAAATTATCATCAACATTCACAGTCACATATGCATTTCTGCCGTTTACACTAAGCCTTCGCTCATTAGCATTTGCGTTTAAGAGACTCATAAAGAGTGTATGCAAATACTTTTATTAACACTTGTGCTCTTTATTTTAATTAAGATTACACAAATAACCACACAAAGAAATATGAAATAAATGGCACAGATTATATTTAATTTCTTTTTCAATTTAAAGATAATATAACCTTATTATTTGTATGCAAAACGTTAGATAATAATCCATTTATATATAACAGTTCCATTAGACGATTTAAAAGATTATTGGTTTGTATTCTATTATAGATAGATTAAAGTATGCTCCAGTTTACCCCAATCTCCCCTACAAGTTTTTTATTCGACTATTTCTGTTTTCTTGTATTAAATTCAAATTGGATGTACGAAACATTATCAACCAATTCAAAGAAGTAGCATATCAGTGTATTTTTTGTATTTCATATTTACTTTATACATGCTGTGCAAATGTTGATAAATTTTCTTAAAAAAATACGATAGCATTATACACATGTATTGAGTAGTTTAACAAAAAGTATATTTCATATTTCTCACCATTTTCTTTTAAAAACGTTAATTTACAATGAATTCTTAAGAAAAAGAAGAAGACAAAGTATTTTGGCAGTGCAAAATAGTAAACAAATAAATATTTAATTAATAACAATTTCAAATATTCCTGATAAAACTACAGAAGGTAAAATCATTTGTAAGAGTTGTCATTCGTAATTCTTGTTAAGTCAGAAAACTTAAATATGAAGTAAAATCATTGTGAATAAAAAAAAGAACTAATAAAATGTTTTGTTCGTACTTGTAATTTTTAATATCTGAAGCATGGACGCGTGTAAGAGTATAGACCTAATTTTGTACACCTATTTATACAAAAATAATTTTAAATTTCCACAATTTTCACTGAAAAATCACTTTAAAGGCACGATTTTTATTATTTCATACTAATTTCTTTCTTGGATTTTTAATTGTTTGTGAACAAAAGGAGTACAATACATTATTTAAATGAAACATCTGAAGTTTATGTTTCATTTAAATAATGTATAATAGAAAGAAAACATATAAAATTTATGCAATATTTACTAATATTGCCAAATATCAAGTCAAAGTAAGAACAAGTAAATGTAATTATCTAAATAATATAATAAGATGATCTTTTGATGTGATTTTATTTTATTTTTTTTTTTTTATTCATTTTAGTCGTTCAAATCCAATACACCATGCATTTTTAATATTTTCGGAAAAGGTTTTTCATGGGACCTATGGTCAATTATCGACCTGTTCACTATGTACATGTAATATTATGGTGATTTTTATGGAATTTTTGTGAAATATTGATTAATATAAAGCACTTTTTTTAATTTAATTTTATAACAATGTATGGATATAAGCCCTTTTTCCACTTGAAGCTATTTTCACCTGCAAAATTTGGCATGTTCTAATCCGAATTTTTTAATGATACTTTGCATACAGATAGATGTTAATAAATTTTACCAAATTTGGCATGTTCTAATCCGAATTTTTTTAATGATACTTTGCATACAGATAGATGTTAATAAATCTTACCAAAGAGCGAAAAAAGGTAAGAAAATGATTAAGACTTATGATTTTATGAAGTTTTAACGTCTGTAAAATTTTCTATATGGTTTAAGCACTCCATAGACACATACTGCATAAGCTCATGCAATATGTATGTATTAGTGAAATTGAGAGAGCTTTTCTATGTATGTGACACACACATAGAAAAGCTCTCTCAATTTTTTTAATACATACATATTGCATGAGCTTATGCAGTATGTGTCTATGGAGTGCTTTATACATCCTAATACGCTTCATTTCTAGATCAGATTAATAATTCTTTGAACAGAAGCTCTTTTTTTTTTTTTGTAAATTTCACACAACAAAATTACATGAATATTTTTTCTTTTTTATAAATTTTTTTTTTTTTATTTTTTTATTTTTTTTTGTTTTAATTTTTTACAATTTATTTTGTTTATAACATAATTTCTGTTATTTTATCATGAAAATATTCAAATAAAATATTTGTATGTGTTCTCGGTTTCGATTTCATAAGAATAAATGTGAAAACGAACGAATTTCCATTTTCTTGATATTTTCGTTTTCACTTACGAACAAAAATAATGGAATTCTTTTCACTAAATAAATAAGGGTTAATTGTAAAATAATACGACAGATAATGAAAATTTTAATTGTCATTTACAGTGGGTGGAATTCAAACTGGGACAGAGTATAATAATATTTTCGCCGTTAAAATAAAACCTCTTAAAATATAAATACTTTAAATTTGTTTCTTGTTTCAGATAGCTTATTTAGTCTCCTTTCTGATGATGTAACCAAAAACTAAATTCAATAACTAAAAATATAAAGTAGTACAAATTAAGCGTGTTTTAAACTGGGACACTCATATAAAATGCAATAAATTTCGTACTTCATTTGTATTTTGTGCAAAAAAAAAAAATACTGTGGAACATTATTTTGTGTAAAATTTTATATACTGGTATTTTCGATCAATGCAAATCTCTAAAAATGGATGGACAACGTGGACAAACTTCGCATGACATCAGGCAATAAAACTGGAAAAATCGTGAGGAAGATAGTTCTTAAAAAATGGTGTAAAAAAGTGCCCAACATTTTTTTCTGAATTTTTACAACTTATATTTATTCAGCGACTGATAACTTTAAACAAAAATAATAAACATATTTCTATGAAATTTCTAGTTTTATAACATTTAAAATTTTTTGAGATACCCTTTAAGGTTGTTCACGATAGTCTAGTTATCAGGTTATGTGATTATGTGGTTATATTAAAAACAAAAAAATTCATTAAAAAATATAATCAACTTTGCTCAACTCATACCCTTGTTTATAGATTATGTGTTATCTGTAGTATGTGTAGTATTGGAAAATAATAAAAATTTTAACAAGTAATGTATTTTGTTGTTTTTAATATTATTAGATAATCACATAACCTGATAACCAGCCTATCGTGAACAACCTTTTTATAGATACTTCCATTTGAAAATGTAAATTTTTTTTCGTTTACATGCTTTATGTGAATTCAAAACGTTTCGAAAATGGAAACACATACAATTATGTATATTCACATAAGGTATTCAAAGTATTTTGTCAAATTAAATACACAATATTCAATCTTGTTTGTATTGGTTTTATATAATTAAAACTTCTTAATTTTACATATTTTGTATATAATATGTTTACCTATGAATTAAATAATCTTATATTTGTTTATTATTTTTTAATCCTTTAATAATATTTATTTTGTTAATTTATATTTTAGGGTGATTGGTGGCTGGCACGTAGCAAGAAGACTAGACAAGAAGGTTATATACCCTCCAATTATGTTGCCAAACTAAAATCGATAGAAGCTGAACCGTAAGTTTGTTTAATCTTTATGTTATTTATTATTATAACAAAGAAATTAATTAATTAATTAATTAATTCACAACTTCTGTTGCATACTTGTATTGATGTTCATTACTTTGAGTCTACATTAGACAAACTTTTATCAAGACAAACGTCAAAATCAGTGCGAATCTATACAAGGTAGCCTCAGTTAAACAGCTGATTATTATTTTTGGTTGTTACAGCTGTCAAACTGCACATATAAAAAACACTAATGAATTCGCCATGTTGTTGCTTTTGCACAACTGTTGCCACCTTCCATAAATTCGAGTTCATTTTGACGTTTGTCTTGATAAAAATTTCTCTAATGTAGACTCAAAGTTAGGACTATAACCAAATTTTCAACCAAAATTTTTGAAAGCAACGGTACAACAGTTGTTACGAATTGTCCAACTGTGCTATCATTGGGATGAAAAAGTTCCTTGGTAATTAAAAATTAACTACAAAAGCTATGATTTTAACATATGGTTTTCATTGAAAGAATGTCATTAAAGATGTTATTCCTACTCATTGTTTTTGAGTAGGAATAACATCTTTAATACCCGTGTATTTGAATTGACTGAGAAACCCCGTGCCGCAGATTTAGTGTTTCCCTGTGTAGTTTAAATTGAAATTAACGAAAACTATTTATATTTCTCGAATAATTTAAATTGAAATAAATAATAGTTAGTTAGATTTTACATTTTTAAAACATTTTGAAATGTGCAATTTTATTTATCTAAAATTTGTATTTATGGGAGTTCATTGTAAACGTAGTTTTTTGTATGAAATATTCTTCTTGGGACCATAAAAATGTGTTCGTTATAAAAAAAGTTAGCGTTATAAACGTAGTTATTTATATGGAAAATGTAGGTAAAATCAATGGGACCAAAGAAAAGTGTTCGCTATAGCCATAGTTCGTTATAACCGGTGTTCGTTATAACCGTGTTTGACTGTACTTCTAATGGTTTACTTGAAGACTTGAAAGTTTTTCAAGGACTTGGAACTTCTCCAACTTCTCTTTTTTGTCATGGACTATGGATGTATATCGGTTGACTGTGTAGCTAAATACTATTTAAATTTACACTTAATACAAAAAAGAGTAAATTACCACTTTTAGTAACCTGCTGGAAATAGTCAAATAAAAATCATAAATTTAATGAGAATTATATGCTTCTTTCTAACTTAACTTTTTTTAGTTTTGGTATTGATTCTTAAAATAAACTCTTACTTTTTAAAAGTCCATATACTATTCCAAAAAATAGTCCAATTTTGTTTATTTTAATTTATATTTATATATTCCTATTGAAATTCTGTTGTTAATTCTCAAACAAAACAAAGTTTTTGACATTTGCGTTTTTTATTTTATTTATTCAGCTCTGGTACTTGCCTTCATACAGACTTCATACATGCTTTAACATGTAAATCAAATATGTATGAAGATTTGCACATCTCGGGAATGTAATTTTTTTGAAAAATCGCCATGTAAATCTCTACAAAAAATACGCTTAAATGTGTAGGTTATCTCTTTTAGCAGGGACAGAAAATAATCATTATTCTTGAAATTTTAAACAAAAAAATAAGATACAAGGAACAACCGGATAAAAGTGTTAAATACAGATATGTAATCTTCAGAACAGGTTCTATCGGAATCCGGAATGATTTTGATTTTTTTGATTTTTATGAAAAAAATCAATATTAATGATTATTTTTGATTTTTATTTTTTCGCTCAACTTATAATCATTATTTTTTGATTTTTATTTTTTTGCTCAACTTTTAATGATTATTTTTGATTTTTACTTTTTTGCTTAACTCATAATGATTATTTTTGATTTTTACTTTTTTTGCTCACAATATAAAACTTAACATGAGAAATGAAACTATTACGCAATTTTTAATGAAAAGGAATTCTCATCGTAAATTAGATTTATTTACTAAAAGACAAGTGTGATGATATATTTTTCATCAGATTTTTTAAAAAATATCCAATTTTTTATAAAAATCGAATTTTTTCTAAAATATTATTTTTTTTTTTTTTTATTAAAAATCATTTTTTTTATTAAAAATAAAATTATTTGCAATAAATCAAAGTTTTTACTTAAAGAATTTTTTTTACTATATAAAAGTTTAATTTCTCATGTTAAGTTTTATATTGTGAGCAAAAAAAGTAAAAATCAAAAATAATCATTATGAGTTAAGCAAAAAAATAAAAATCAAAAATAATCATTAAATGTTAATCGCCTTTTCTTGAATTATTAGACCCATTTTTTCCAATGTATAGACAGGCGGACGGACATTACTATTCTGCCAAAACAAATTCAAGAGTTCTAAAAATATCTTTTTTTACTAACTAATTGATAAAATATTAAATCATGATCATTTAAATATTCATAGCACCTTTCTCTGAATAATGCTGCGATTTTAGACCCATTTAATCATAAGGTATAGACGGACGGACAGACATTACCATTCTGCCAAAAAAATCCTAAAATTCAAAAAATACAATTTTTTACCTAATAATAAATATAAAAATAGATCCTCATCATTAAAATATTGATATCACCTCTCCCTGAATTAAGCGCCATTTTCGACCCCTTTTACCCCAACGTCAATGCAGCGAAGCATTATCCGTCACTTGTAGCACATTTCATTTCCACCCAGCAAACCCAAGGTTTGATTTAAAATTGGAGTGATTTGAATTAAATTTTCTTCTCAAATGTAAACGTTTGAGAACGGTTTGATAATGACTTAAGAATAATGACATTCTTAACAAAAAGGGGAAATTTGTCTCCAATTTTGGCATAAGTTTAAAGTAAGGTTTGAATTTAGCTTTGATATCAAAGAAAAGGCCATAATTTTTCAAGCGTTTGAAATATGATGTTTCTGTGCTTTTTGGTTATTTACAAATTTTAATTTTTGGTTTGTGTATTTGCTGAACTATTTGTTCATATTTCCGCCTTAAGGTATACTATACATTTTATAATTATTTTTTATTTACTTCAAGCATAAAATAAAAAGCTAACAACTATAATTTAGTTCATATATGTATTTTTATAACAAAAAAGTTTTTAATATAAAAATATATAAAAAATATAATAAAATAAATCTATTAAAGAAAATGTATATTTAAATCTGTTTTATGAAGGAAAAAAATCTATTTTATTTTAACAAAAAGAACTTTTCAAAATGTTAAACCCAATCGGGTTGATAACACACAGAAACATTAATTTTATTTTATTTAAATGAAGTTGTATGTGTGTAGAGAGACAGATACAAATATTTGCTTTATTAGCAAATACTCGTAAATATTTTTATACTAAAACTCTTTTTGTCATCTGATTAATTTATGCAAATATTTTTAAGGTTTGGTTTAGCTTTTTTACTTTATACGAAATTTAAAACTTGAGTGTTTTAAAAGAAAAATTAAAAAAATAATGCAAAAAATTTTTATTAAAGATTTCTAACTAATATTGTAAATATGAAATAACAATAGTGTAAATTAAATATTTAATTTTTTTCTTTTTAATTCAGCAATTATAAATTTTACAATTTGAAATTAATATTCTTATGACTAAATGTAAAATAAATAATTGTTATTGATATTTAACTACAGGTATACATTCATTCATATTTGTTTGTACTTCACGAATGTATTTGCTACTTTTATATATTTTATCTGACTATGTAAAAAAAAGTATGAATTATAATGAAATTTAGTATGTATGTACTGTATAGGGGTTTTTTGTTTGTTTGTGTTTTTTTTTTATAAATTTTATAGTTTTGAAAAAGGTAATAAAAAGTGTCGATTAGATAAATATATTTATTTACTTTAAAGGGCATTTTTGTTATGTGCCATTCAATAATTTACAGTCAATTACAAAATCTGTACAAAAAATAATTAATGTATTCTAAATTCAACACAGGCTCTCCAAATGTTTGCCTTTTCAATGTTAAATGAGTTATTAAAATAGAATATTGTTCTATGTATCGATAAATATTTTATTTCTTTTATTTTTCCATTTAACTAATTCATTCTTACTTCTTACTTTGTGTGTATATGTATGTATGTGTGTGTTTGTACTCGTATTCCCTGGTCGAAAAATTCACATGTGTAAATATGAAGGTCTTTGAGTACAATTTGACCTAAAATAATATTCAAATTTTTTTTATTGATTACATTTTGTAAATAATTTTGGTTTGTTCGTATTCGTTGAATTGTTGTGTGTTTATCGCAAAAATTTGAAAAATTAACAATTAATTATCATATTTTTTATGGTTTAAAATTAACCTGAATAAACTGAGTTGGGGGAATCAAAACAGTTTACTTTTTATTTCTTTTAATTTATGGGTTTTTATGTGCTTTGTTTGAACTGTTGAGCCTTTAAATATTAAAGAAATATTTACTGTTTATAAAATTTATATTGAAAAATTATATAAATGCATATGTATGTATGCATAAAAACGAAAAGATGTTTTTTATTGATTTCATTTTTTAAACTGTTTTTTTTTTTACTTTTTTATCTAACTAAAAACGATTAAACAATTACATATGTATATAGGGCAAAAAACGGATAAGGAAATACATTTTTATAGTTTGGATATCAATGTTTGTATTTTTTTTATTGCCAAATTTTTGCAAACTATCAATCACAAGGTTGTTTAAAAATAACTTTTGACTATTAATTAATGTATAGTAAAGGTATTATTCATCTTAGAAATTTGCAATTTTGCAAGACCCTGGCAAAGTATAAAATTTGCATCGAATTCTGTAAACATAACAACAACCACATAGTAACAATTTTGCACAACATTCTTTGCAAGGGTCTAGAAAAATTGCAATTTCTGAGGTGAATACCTTTAATGTTTTTAAAATTTATTTTTATAGATTTTTTAAGAAGCATAA
Source organism: Protophormia terraenovae (assembly GCA_951394005.1). NCBI lineage: Eukaryota > Metazoa > Arthropoda > Insecta > Diptera > Calliphoridae > Protophormia > Protophormia terraenovae. The sequence goes on from OX596077.1 coordinate 69,954,397, forward strand.
TTTAATAATTTACGTTAATTAAATTTAGCAGAAATATTTACTGAGTATTTCAAAGTTTTATTTATAACAAAATAAATCTGTTTACACAGTCAATTTTTTTTTATTTTTTATTTATTTTATTTATTTTTTGTTTGCAATAATACATTCTTATGAATTTTACTTCTGACAGTAGACTTAAATATCAGGATATCCAGTATGTTATTCATGGATGCTACTGCATGCATGGCACGCGTTTCTTTTTGCTCTTAAGTGTCGTCAATCATCTCGATTGTCGAAATCATTAACAAGCAGCCACTAAATCTTTTCTTCTTTTCCTTTCGTGTTCATCTTTAGAAATTTTAACCTTATTTTATGAAAGTTTTTTCTTGTTTTCAAAAACTCCTTTTCATTGGTATTTTTTTTTATTGTTTGTCTCGAAAACATTTAAAAACAAGAAAATAAATTCCAAATGTAAGATTGTTAAATTTAAATATGGAAAATTTTCAAAAAATAAAATCGAAAAAAAAAAAAGAAAATAATAACTCAAACCAATTTCAGTGAAATGTGGATAAAATTTCATTATTCTTCGAAAATAAAAAACAACCAAAAAAAAAAAAAAAAAAAAAAAAAACAGAGGAATGTAAAAATTAAAATAAAGATGATGATGATGTTGTGAAGAATATAGTCATGATCATACATAAATATATTAAGATTAAATATTATAGCTTTTGTTGTCTCTTTTTCAGTATTTTGGTTTTTATTTTTGGCGATACTTTCATGTCATTTTTTTTCCTTCATCATTTTAAATGTGTGAATGTGTAAAGAAAAAAAATTAATAAATTACTTTTATTCAAAAATTGATTCAACCATTAATATTGTTCATTTGCAATTTATTTGTTATTGTTGTTGGGTGTTATGGTTATTGTCGCCGTTGTTAATAATAATGGCCAAATCGAATTGACCAATTAATAAGTGATCATAAATAAAACAAAGAAGTCTTGGATGTACAAACAAAGTCGATATTAAATATTATCTTATAGTGTGAATAATGCTATAAAATTTAATTTTCAGTTATAAATTTAAAAAGCCTAATTTCAGTGTCATTTCATTAGCAAATTAGTTATTTCCTGCATAATTTCTTAAAAAAAAAATGAGCTACTGGAATTCTGAGTAATAAAAAAATGCTTATCTTATGCAGTTGTAATTAGGAGTTATTTTTAAAATAAATTTCCCAAAGGTTTGGCCAACCTAATTTTATTATTATTTTTTAATTTGTAAATTCTAATAATATTATAAAACATTTAAGGATAAAATAATTACAGAAAATATAAAAATATTTATTCACCTATTTCTTGAAATGATTTTTTGTAAACTACATAAAATTAATCTGTAAACTATAATTTATTTATTATTTAATATTTAGCACCACTAATCGATATTTTTGTGTATTGATAGAGTCATCAAACTGTAATATGTGGAATTATTACATATATAAACGACACAAACTCTAAATGTATTTATTTCAAACATATTATGCAATTTAACTTTAACTGTATTTCTTAGTTAAATATCTATATATGTATGTAACTGTTTATGTGTGTATAACATATTAATTGTCAAATGATGGAAACAGTTGAATTGTCTACCATCTATGGTTGTTTATCATGTAAATTAAAATAAATTAATCAAATTATTTATATTTGTATAAATTATTTACAACTTTTATTTAGTTAATATTACTTTGTTAAATTAACTACAAAATATTTTTTGTTGAACAAATAATAAACATTGATTTATTTCAACAAAATATTGGAAAAACACTTAGAGAGGGAAAATGACGACAAATAAGCAAACAAAAATAATTTCTGAATTTTGTGTCATACACACACAGTTTTGGAAGGAGCACTAAATACAACGAATGAGTATTTTGTTCTCAAGAAACAACTTTTAAATTAAAATAATTTTTTGTGCTTTTAATTAATATTTACATCATTTGGAGGCTACTACTCCCTCTGGACCTATACGCCGCTTTCCAAATTACTTCAAAAACTTTTTTTAAGATTTTCACTGTAATACTCCTTTAGATATACGAAAATGTATATCAAATAGTTTCTTTGTGTGAGGGCTACCTCTGCCCCTGATTCTATCTGTCCTATTTTCATTTCATCAATGCAATGTGATAAGATAGAGGATCCCACGAAGTTTGAGGGCTCTCGCTATAATATTTCCTTAGATATGTAATAATCAATATTTGCTTTGTTGTTGTAACAGCTAGAACTTCTTAACAATTTTCAGTGTGGGGGTTCTGCATGGAGGCCAAGTCCAAGAAATTGTGTTACTTCCACTGGTTGTGTTCATAAATCCGTTGGACAAAGAATAGGGATCGCTGGACACTTGAATATGTGGGGGTATCATGGGGCCCCACCACATGCTGGACATAAGTTGTTTTCCGCGGAAGATCTGTAATGGGCGGTGGGCGATCTCCAAAAATGACGTTCAAGCGTTAACCTGCAACCGCGGAATCGATGGCATCTCTGTGAATGTCGTTAAAAGCTGTGGTGTACGAGTTGCGATCCAAGGGATCCTGAACACATTTTTGAATGTTCTCCTCGTACTTACGAAGATCATGCCTGACATGCCTCAGGGGCGAATCTAACTGTGTGATGTTGAAGTTTGTATGTCCCCTCCGATGATATCCCTGGAGAAACTGTTTGGTTAACATAACGTTATGTTCCTTGTTCTCCTCATGTAGGTGGTTTGGGAAGGTAATCTGTAGACCGCCTGTGACGGTCCTTAAGACTGCATTTTGACAGCTTGTAATCCTTTTTGTGCATTTTTGCAGTAGTTCTGAAAAACTTTTTTATCATGAGTTTAAAAACTCGATGTTGGAATTTTTCGAAGCTGAAGTTTTTCTTAAAATAGAAATTGAACAAAAAATACCTAATTCAAATTTTTCATGAAATCTTACATCGGTCATATAAAACAATTGCTAGGAAGGCAATTAAGAAAAATAGTATCTTTAGAAGGAATTTGGAGGTAAAAAAATAACGTGAAAGTACTTCAAACGAATTTTTTTCATAATTATGATTAGTGTATAATAGACGATGAAACGTTCGTACAGGCTGACTTTTTTCAACTTCCTGGCCAGAATATATTGTACATGCTAGAGGGAATGTGGCAGAAAAATATCTTGTATCAAAGGAATCAAAAAAAGTCATATCCATATGCGGGAAAGAAGTACTTCATTCATAAAAAATGGTTCCATTAACACAGAAATATACGTGAATGAATGTCATTGGAAAAGACTTCTCCCTTTCCTACAGTCTTTTCCTACAGTATATGCTCTCTTCCCTGGCCTGTTCTCATTTCTTCTCATTACATCAGCAAAACAATGGAGTGGTAGCAAAGAAATTGTTAGTATTTGTACCGAAAAAAGGCTAATCCATCAAATTGTCCGTAACTCCGTGCAATTGAAAGATATTGGACTCTTGTAAAAAATAATTTAAAGAACATTAATATCTCTGCATAAAATGAAACGGAATTTAAAAATAAGTGAACTTATTCGAGCAAAAAAGTGACCAAAACACATTAAAACCTTTAATTGGAAAATATCAGATATTTCTTTAAAAACCAAAAGGAAATAGTTTATACTTTTATGTTTAGAAATTGAACAGAACAGTAATTAATAAAAATATAATAAAAAAAAAAAAATTTGCCCATTGGTCTGTTTGTATAAGCAGATTTGTATGCACGGATTTTTTGTGCGCAGTCCTTAGTTTAGAAGATAAATTATTACTGGATTATATATTCCGATATTACTTTTTATAAATCCATCTTTTCTGCATTACACAGCTTAATATATTAATAAAAAAATGCAGTCAAATCTGAATTTTAAGAAGTTTAAAATTCACCACAAATTGTCTTCGATCCATAAAATATATAAAATAAAAAACGGAGGCAACACAGTGGTAAGCATGGAAAAAAATAAAGTTTTCCCAAATTTATAATTTCCTATTATGTATTTATACTTTTTTTAATTATTGAATAATAAAATAGTACTAATAAATATCATATTCACCAAAGAAAAAAAATTAAGATAATAAATAAATCTTTATATATATTTTCATAAATATTGTTCGGTGAGTTATAATATTAATTCTAGAGAAAATTATCTTTTCAACGATACCAATCACTAATGTTGAAATACCGCGGTTTTTTTAGTGCCACGTTTGGTATACTTTTGCCTCTATGTGCAGCTCCGTAAGTTTTGTCGCAATTTTATTCCGCATGTATAAGGATTAACTCCCTAAGGATTTTGTCTGATTAAGGTAGCTATTCTTATTTTCATTGTTTTGTGAAGAAAAAATGAAAAATTTTTCGTGATGGTACATAACAAAATTATTATAAAAATTAGCAATTAATTTATATTGCAAATTTTATGTAAAATCATTACTGACATAATCTTTTAAGATTCAGATTCCAACTATTAATATCCAGTTGCGGACAAAAAAAATAGGGTCAAGTACATTTATTTGATTTTTTTTTTTTGAGTTCGACAAAATTTTATACAAAACAATAAAACTTTATTATAAGCCTATAAAAAAATATATCCTTTATCATTATCCCGAAAACGGTACATTGTCTCAAGCAAAAATTGTCCTTTTTTAGTGTTGACAAAAAATAGGGTCAGCAGTATTTTTTTTAAATTTGTTAAATTTTTTGGTAAAATTTTTATGAAACTTAACTTTTTTTTAAATCTCGATAACGATATTAAAAATAAAATAATACCACCTATAGTGGTGTAGGGTATACAAATGAAAAAAAGAACGAGATTATTTCCAATTCCGAGAAGTATTCGTTTCAGAAAGGATCTATAGATTTGGAAATTTAAAAATATGGGTAAAATCGAAGGACCCAACAAAAGATAAGTACCGAAATCGATCATTATAGTTCAATGATTATATTTTCAATTAAAAGGCCGCAGTTACAAACAATTTAACTTTTAATGCCAAGAAGTCGATTCAAAATTCGGTAGGAATTTAAATTTCTTCTGAGAACATCAGAATACTATTGACGAAAACACAATTTATTCCAAATAAAATTCTGGAAAGCCCCAGTCTTATAATACAGGCCGGGAAAGGCTTCAAATAGTATCCTCATGTGCCTATAAGTATACAAATTGCGTATTATCCTCTAAAAAATAAGTATTTATTTTATAGAAGAATATAAATGTTAAATTTGGCAGTAAAACTTTCGCATGGGTCCAAAAAATACAGATTTGGAAACATTTAATACCCCATGTACAATTAAGCTTAATGGTGTTTGTAATATATTGGAGACAGTTACTACCATTTCAAATTTTTAGGTCGATATCTTAGCATCAGGGAAATCTAGAATGGTCTTCCAAAGAAATAATGTTTCCTCCAATTGTTTTCTTATGTTCCCGGAACAAATTTATGTTCCAAGTAGATTTTCAACTGAATTAAAACTTTCAGACTTGGTAAAATTTTTGGATGATTTTCCGTTTCCGAAGAACTTTTTTTGACTTAATCTTTTTTAATTGATCTAAAGTTCTGTCATTTAATAGAAAATAAAATTATTTAACTATAATGGTCGATTTCGGTACTTATCTTTTGTTGGAACATTCGATTTTACCCATATTTTTAAAGTGCCAAATCTATGGATCCTTTCCGATACAAATAGTTCTAGGAATTGAAGATCATCGATGATTCTCATCTTTTTTCAGTATTTTATTTTAAATGTCGTTATCAAGATTTAAAAAAAGTAAAGTTTTATAAAAAGTTTTCAAAAAAATTTAAAAAAATTTTAACAAAATTAATTCTGACCCTATTTTTTTTTTTATTTTTTTTGTCCACACTGAAAAAGGACTATTTGAGCTTGAGACGATGTACCGTTTTCGGGATAATGTTTACGGATATTATTTCTTTTAACCCAATATATTCGCAATGATTTGGCATTAAAAGTTTTATTGTTTTGCATAAAATTGTGTCGAAAACTCCAAACAATTTTTAAATAATTATACTTGACCCTATTTTTTTGTCCGTAACTGTATATATTTTTTTCTATGGGTGGTATACTTATATTTTAACCCAAAACTGTAAAAAGATTTTTTTGCTTCTGTTATTATTATTAAGTATGTACTTTGTTTATTTACTTGTGCATGAGTCTCAATTATAATAAATACCAAAAACAATAATATACAATGTACGATTATTCATTTATTTGTTTGATTGTGTTTTGTTTATATATTTCTATACATAGTAAAAATAATAATAAAAACAACAAAAAAAGTTCAGATGCTGTATGTAATTGGGATTTATGTGTACACATACAATACATTATGTTCATAGTTATTAAGGGTTCATTCGTACATCTTTCAAGGTCTTTTAATGTTTGACCCAATTTCATCTTTACCACCACCTGTATGAACAAAAACAATTGGATGACAATTTACATGTAATGAATACAAGAAAGAAATCAAAATAATAAAAGAGAAAAATACACTCATATACATATGTAAGTATGTATGTATGTAGCATGTGAATAAATTTGTATCAAACATCAAATCATATTAAAATTGATCAAATGAAAAATAAAGTTTATTGATCTTTGGTAAAAATGTGGGTATGACTTTAATGATTTTTTGTTGCCTTGAATCATCTCCATCATAAATGATTTAATGAAATTATTGTTGATCTGTTTAAAAGCAGCATTTTAAACGTGGACAAGAATTGGTTGGTAATTTATTACACAATTTTAATGTGATCTTTTGATATTTTTTCAGTTTAGATATTTTAATTAAATTATTTCTGAAATAAAAAACTTTCTATTTTTTGTTTTATTATCTAGTTCAGTATTTAATGAGAGTGAAATGGAATCAATCATTTGTTTCTATCGTTTGAAGTAATAAATTAGATATTTATGTGTGTGTATGTGTAATTTTTATAACATTCCTGACCTGACCGACCAGGTGCATATGTTTATTTGAGTATTTGGGCATCTTTTTAAATTGGGTCACAAATGCTTTTTCTTTCTTGTTTCCCATCTCTTTGTTTGTTTGTTTTTGTTGCTGTTGTATTGGTATGTATGTAAACTTAAAATCTTACCTCCCTGCACATTAATAATTTGTCTGTAAGTCTGTACGTTTGCTGACGTCAAAAATCAACCTGTGGTTTATTTCTCTTTTTAAAAAGAAAAAAAAAAAAATCCAGTTTAAGTGTCTCTTATAGATTTCGTTGAAATTATTTCTACAGATTTTGTTGTTTATTTTGTTTTCTTTTTTTATTTTTATTTTTATTTTTTTTTGTGAATTTTTCTTAATAAAAATTTATAAAAAAAATGAAAACCGAGAATTTGAAAAATTTCTGCGAATTAATACGTAATATTTGTTTGTTTTTTTTTTTACTTACATACATACATACATACATACATATTTCTTTTGTTAATTTTTTAGTAAATACATATGTATATGTATGTATGTATATACCCTATGCAATATTAGTTGGGACTCAAAACATTCATTTCTAATTGACAAGACATTGTATTCTTCACATTCCACACGCATTTATTTCGCTGTTTATTATTGTTTTGTTGTTAATAACATTATTAACTTATTTCAATATTATTGAGTTATTTGTTGTAAATTGACATTGTTAATATAAACAAATTAAAATTTTGTAACTTTGGTTATTATTTTTTTTTTTTTTTACATAACGCAGTCTTTACTAAACTAATAATTTTACAGTTGAAAAATGGAAAATTTTAAAATTGAAACAGACGATTAAAGTACAATAGAACGAAGGTTGGAAGGTTTCAACTTTGGGGGTTTTCTACGTTTTATGGAAATTTCCAAAGAAAGTTTTTCATTTTGTAGGTGATATCTTATGATCGTGTTATATTGACTGTACTTTTAAAATTTGAATTGTGTTCTTTTCGATAAGACGAATTTGGCCATGGTAACTGAGAGTGACTTGAACCAACGGCATCATCAGAGTCGTCAGAGTTTGGCCATTGAGATGCTAGTATCATCAGCTCACTTATCAAACGTATGTATAGTTTTGATGTCTGGTACTACCACACAGCACATTGACTTTGTATTTTATCTGTATTTTCGTCGAACAAGGGGAAATCCATTTAAAATTTTAGTTTAAAATCATGGTGTATTATCAATATTATTATTATTTTTTAATATTTATTTGCTTAATTTCTTTGTTATTTAAAACAAGTTTAGTTTTATACGCAAGTATTTTTAAAATGATTCATAGTTTATTTTATTTGCTACCAAAAATGTTAAAAAATAAAATAAAGAGTAAACCAAACAAAATTATCATAAATAATAAATCTGCATAATATGTTTAATAATATTTTTTTTTTTTTCATCAATAAAAGAAATGTCACAATTTCCTTAACACAGTCTATTGTAACGTTCATAGAAGAGTAATTTATTTGAATAAATATGATAATATTTACCGGAATGTATATAAACATATGGATCATTACATAGATACTGACACAATAAGAAACGAAATAAAATATTGTATACAGTGTCTGACAAAAGTTACATATTAATTAAATTTATTTACATAATTTTATTCTTGCTTTTGAAGATATTAACCGCTGGGCCGATATTCTTGTCCTTTCACAACATCCTCATGAAGGCATCGAAAGTAAAATAGTCTATTTTATTATTCTTTAGAAGCAGGGGGAAATGTATCCCCATACAAAGAAAATGTTTATTATCGCATATATTAGGAATTAAAATAACAAAAGTCTTAACATTTTGTGGGAATAATTTTCATATCAATTTCAACAATACATGTTTCTATTGATTCCAAAGTCAAGGCTAAACAAAAGCTCTTACTTATTTAAACTTATCAAAAATTGTTTAAAACATGGAGTTACACATTATAAAGGAATGCGCAAAACATACAAGACTTAAACGTATTTATAAGTGTGTGATTCGCATTAAAATGAAGTTTGGAAGCGTGGAACAGAATACTGGGAGTATAAAGATTTGTTTTCTTTAATAATGTCCTCCCTTTTCACAGTAACTAAATTAATTTTAAATAATGTTAAAATTTATTTCCTGTTAATTTTGTAAATTTTTTACTTCCCTATTCTTGGAATTAAAATTATCAAAATTTTGTTTTTTACCATTAAAAAAATTCTACCAAAAACTTTATTGTTCATAATCAAATATACAGTACTTTGCAGAATAAAAACAACAAAATTAAGGTAAACATAAAATTTTTTAATTTTTTACAATATTTAGTTTAAAGCAAAAATAGTTTTACGAAATTATGTACATGATTATGTACACATAAAAAGTCTTTCAGAAAGTTTTTTGTCTGAGAATTAGAACGTATGATTAAAAAATTTTATGCTATTATATTTAATCCAAATATTCTCAAGTTTTAAAATATATTTCGCATTTTAATCTTGGAAATATGCGGCTTAAAAAAGATGGTACACCACTGTGCCAGATGTCAGGAATCCCATCAGAGTGAATGTTATTGAACAGTGTTGTAAATTAAATAAAGTACTAAAATTGGTAGTATGAAACTGAATCACTTATCCTTTTTACTTAAAATCAAGGTTGGAAACCGATACCGTTATAAATACCGATACCGATAAAATACCGTTTAAAGTTAGTTACCGTAACTGATACCGATACCGAAATTATTATTTTGTTAAAAATACCGGTATTTAAATACCGTTTTCCTCTGTACCGGTATATACCGGTAACATAGTTTCGGTATTTTAAAAATATATTTTTTCAACATATGATATTGTAAGAATAATTTCTCATATAATTTACTTGAGAAAATAAGAAACATAAAATTATTTTTAATAATAAGAGTTTATTTAATGTAATAATTATAGAATTTTATTTTAAGAAGGACTTTTATTGTTTGTTTCTTGGTTATATCGTTTGCAATAAATATATTTTTAAAGATGTTTAAATCCCTTAAACCTAGAGCGACTTCACTTTGATAAAAAGTCTTAGTACGAACACAAAAATAATATGGGCACTTCAACTTACGATGTGCTTTCTGGGAACTTTGACCGTGATGCACGGGAATTTTAAAAGCACTTAAATAAAAGAAAATTGCATGAATTTTATCAAATGATTATATTTTATCGATTTTTTTTAACGAATATAATATAATATGCTAAATCCAGCTGGGAACTATTTATATAATTTCATTATTCTTTAAATTCCTTGTATAAGATGAATCTAAGGTATGAGTTCAAATAAATATCATGTCATCAGCAAGTAAAAAAAACTTAAACTTATTAAAAGGATCTTGTAAGCATCTAAATACGATTTATACGATTTAAATTTGTCATTGGCATGGATAACATCCGGAATTAATCTCTAGAAATTCGGAAAAAAAGTTAAGATAGTCACGTCAGACCATATAGCAGGAAGTTGAAGTTTCTTGAAAACATTATTTCATAATTTAGGTACATCTAAATATGCGATAGACCTTATTTTTAATAACGTTGATGGACCACCCTATTGAAGCTACAAACAATTTTATACTATTTGAACTCACATTCTTAAGTGAAATCCCGGGAAATCAAAAAGTTCGGGAAAATTTTCTTCTGAGCGGCTTCAAAGTTTGAATTACATCTAAATTTCTCACTCTCATTTAACCATGATTATGGCGCGTCGTTTTGATCATGCAACTTTTAAAATTTCTAGTGAGTAAATGGGATAATGGGGAGTTATGGACATAATTAGTACTTTCTTGGTGTAGCACTATTTCTTCTCTACAAAATTTCTCGGCTGTAATTGACACATTAGCTCTTACTCTTACCTAAAGAGTTCTCAAACCTATAAACTCTTTGGGAAATCATATTTTCTTTACTAATTTTTATGGTGATTGAAACGATTATTCCTACGATATGCGAAACGCATTTTCCATATTTTTGTATCGCTAACTTGTGATGAAATAAAAAAATAAAAAATTATGCTTTTCTGTTTTTTTCTGTTATTTCACCGATTTTTTGCCATTATGCAATTTTATATTTTGTAATTTGTAGAATAAAATGAGTTTTTCTTGAAAAATGTTTCCAAAATTAATTGAACGATTTTTGTCGATTAAAAAACAGTGGTAAATACAAATTTTGTCCAATTTTTTTACTTTACTGTACTGCATTTTAATATTCCTAAATGTTGCCATAAAATAAGCTTTTGTAAAAATCGTATGAAGTTCTCTAACGAAAAATATTCATATACAAATATGTAATTTAATATTTTTTTGCGAAATTCAAGTAAAAATTACTTAAAAATTAAACTTTTTTAAGTTTTTACTAGTTTTTTTAATAATAACGGTACTTACCGGAATTTTAGTTTCGGTACAATTTAAAATACCGTTATCGATACCGTTACCGAAATAAATAAAAATTGAATACCGTTACCGATACCGTTATTCGTTTCGGTTACCAACCTTGCTTAAAATTTAATAAATTGAGAAATTTTATCGCAAACCCTAATTTTTATAAAAACTATTTTAGTGAATGAAAAAACAAGAAAAATAAATTAATGTAATGCAGTATTCTGATAATTTTACTGTAACGCTGCCATTTATTTAAGAAAAAATTCAAAAGTTTTACACCTTTGTAATATTTGCAATTTTAGTTGTTTTCCTTGTACACAATTCACTTTTCCAAGAAGAAACATATTCACATCTAAAGTAAAAATTTTATTTAATACTCAAAATGTGCTAATAATTTAATAAAATTAGTTTTGATGTAAATTGAATACCTAAAAAAAAGAAACATCTTTTAGAGTATATTTTTTTTGCTTATGTTCTGCACATTACTGTATGTTTAAATGATTGCATTTCTTTGCAGTTAATTTTATGTAATAATTTCTAAACAACACAGAATTTTCTATGTTCGATTTATTTCCATATCGTCTCTAAATAACATCTATGTTTTAAAGGAATCGCTCTCCATCCGTACCGCTCATCACTGCCATTTTTTTCGGTGTCCAAATGAGAGTCCAAACAAAATATTCTCAAAAACATATTGCTTATTTTGCTTGAAAAATAAGTGGCTTTTTGCAGCCCTGTAGTATTCCAATCCGTACGTATTAATGCTTAACGTTTTAAGATCACTTGGGGAAAAAATATGGTTCCAGTGACCATAAACTAAGAGCAACATACTATGATTGTAATATATGATTTCAGTTAAAAATAACTATATTTGTGCGTAATTATTATTATGATTCCATTTTATAATTTTTTCATCATTTAATGATTCTATTTAATAATGTCTATAATTTTTTCTTATAATATTGCTTCCGGTTTTATCATGTTTCTATCATTTAATAATCCCATTTTATCATATATATAAACTAATTTCATCATATTTATAATCCAATTTTATCATATATATAATTCCATTTTATCATATATAAGTATAATCCCATTTTATCATACACATCTGCTTTGAATAGTTGTAGTGATTATGCTGTAATCATATTTTTTCTCTGCGTGTATGATCGTTTTAAAATTCTTTAAAACTATTATTTATAATGAATTTAACGTGGATTTTCTACGTTTTTACTAAAAGCGGAGAACAAGTATTATATGGAAGAAAATATTTTGCAAATAATTATACAGGGACTAAAAATATAAATTTAATTCACTTTGTTTTGACCAACACTTTACGTATTATTTATTATTGGAAGAGTTTTTAAATATTTTAAATTTACTATAAAAATCGATTACCAATGTTTAAGATTTAAAAATTCTTAATTAAAAAACTATTTTTCATACATCACTTTTCCGAGTATCCTTCCATAATGCTAGGTATTAGATCATTTAAGATATAAAAGCAAACTTGTGAATTTAAAAGTATGTAAGGAATTACCCATATACATAATTTAAAAAAAAAAAAAAAAAAAAAAAAAACTCTTAAATATAAATAAAAAACACAGTAAAATGATAATTACAGTTATCACAATTGTTCCTTACTTCCGTGTGTAAGTGTGTATTTCGTATCAGGTATTTCACCAGATTTCTAAGTGTTTTCATAGAAATATTATGTTTTCTTATTAAATGTGATTTTGATTATTTTAGTGGTTACTAAAAGAAAAACAAAAAAAAAAAAAAACATCTAAAAAAACAAAATTATTGGAATCAATGATTTACACATCACAGTGTTGATGTGTAAATTATTTATATAACACATAGTAAAAGATAAGTTTTTGAGTCTATGGTACAAATATTTAATTCCATAAATAAATATTTTTGTACATATTTATTTATTAATTTAATTTGTTTCTTTAAAATAAACATTTAATCATCGAATTGGCATGCGTATAAGCTTTCAAACATCTTTATATTTTGATTCAATAACTATTCATTTAAATGAAAACACACAGAGATACGAATATAATAATTTTATTACCTTACATCTGTACATTTTATTGTAAATATGTATGTCTGTATGTTTTTTATTTAAGTTTATTTGAATGTTCGTAAATAATTGTAGAGTTGTGTGTAGAGTGTAATCAATTTGTTAAAAATTATATTAAATTTGCATTAAAAATATATTAAATACACTACTCTACCCGGTGACTACAAATTAAGTTAATTGGAAGTATTTTAATAAAATCGGAAGTAAAACGTTTATTTATTCATTTCAATATTTATCACATGATTTTTGCAAAAAATCATCGGTTTTTATTATTATTATTATTGTCTTGGCGAAATTAAGCCACTGAACTTTAAAAAAATATTATTAAATAGTGTTTATTATTTATTTAATATCATAATCAAAACAATTATATATATTTGTTATACAAGTTTGGAATTAAGAATTTTTTTATTTCATCTTACGCAATTTTAAAATTTTGTATAAAATTTAAATGAGCAAATAATAAAAAGTGTCACTTTAACGACTAATAAAATATAAATCGATCGATCGTAAATCACTCCATTTGTATCATACATTTAAATATACCTCTATTTTTTAGTTACGTACATAGATAAATTTAATTGGTCTTCTAATCACAATATAGTGTCTATTTACTTAATAAAGCTAATAAACTGTTTTAAATACTATATTAAGCTATTTTTGAAAAATTCAATTAAAAAAAAGATAATAAAACCTATAGGTTATAGCTAAACATAAAATGGGATTTCTGTGGATTTTAAATTTCCCGACTTTTTTCAATTACGAAGAAAATATATGAAGACCATCTAAACGATGCGTATCAAAATGGGTGTCAAAAAATTCATAATTTTAAGCTTGTTATAAGAACATTTAATTTTCTTTGAATTTCGGTCCATAAGCGGTGATTTCACCTCATCATTGGCATAATTATGAAAAATTGATTTAACTTCTTAACATACTTTTCATCAGTATTTTAACAAAAATCTCCTAAGAATAAGTTTATAAATATTTGTAAAATTTTATTATCTCGATATGATTTCAAATGTTATTATAAAATCATTCTTAAATCTAGACAAATTTAAAAATACATATTTGAAAAATTATATATACCGATTTTGTTTTTGATATTAAATTTTATTCTCAAGTTCCTAAAAAAATTAGAAATTAGAAATCAAATATTTTTTAAGTTATTGATTTCGAATCATTCTAAATTTTGATATCAAATCTTTGTATTTTCTGTACTTAATAACGTACAACTTCTAATATGTAGTGTATGGCTTTAAGTAAAATATATAATACATCAAATTCATAGCAATTTTACAAAGCAAAATTTGAAGATAAGCTATCATTAGCACTATAATATTTAAAAAAAAATTGCTCAAAAGTTGACGCCGATAGTAACGATAGAGTGATTTCATATCAAAACGGACAAAAACAGTCATTTTCGGAATTGGTATTTCCGATTTGAATGAAATTCGCTACATATATTACGTATTGTAAATGTAGCTCAAATCACAAACTTTCTGAGTAAAGACTCTTCACGGTCCAAAAATATGACGTTTCAAAAATAAAAAAGCGTTTGAATTTTTTCCAAAAGTAATTACACTTTACTGCTCATAACTTCTAAAATATGCATTGTGCATTTTTTTATTTTTATTTCATTTAATAGAAAAACACATTGACTTTAAAATGATAAGTAAAACATTTATATACTTCGAAAGTTCAAAGGTCAAAATCGATAATATAAATTTTTAATGCTTAATATCTCAAAAAACGGTATTTTAAAATGCTTATAGAAATATATATAATGATAATGTAACTCCACTCTATAATTGTGCAAAATTTCAAGTTGGAGCTTCTTTTGGTTTAGAAGTTACGAGGCAAAAAACGGTTAAAAGCTAATTTTTTGTATGTAAAATTTAAAATATTTACAACAATTATTTTGAAATTATTTTTTTCTACGAGCACATATTTAAAAAAAAAAAAAATATATACAAAATTTGTCTTCAGCTTATATTTTGTTACATAACTTCTAAACTAAAGAAGTGTCCAACATGACATTTTGCACAAGTATAAAGAAGAGTTCTATTAATATTATGTAATTTTTTTTAGCATTTTAAAGATATCGTTTTCTGAGATAAAATGGTTTATTTTTTGTAAGTCTTATTTTGACCTTTGAACTTGTATAATTAAGAAGTATGTATGTATATTTAAGAAGTTATTAGAAGTTAAATAAGTATTCATTTGTAAAGTTTTAACCATTTTTTCGTTTTTTAAACCTTCATATTTCCGGACCGGAAAGAAACATGGGTCTGAAATTTCATGTTTTCGGAAACACTTGCAATGGTCTATGCTTGTAGTGAATTTCATTGAAATCGGAGATGTCAATTCCGATTGCTGTCCGTTTTGACATGGAATCACTCGATATTTTTCTGTAGTTCTACGACTCGTATTACTAAAAAGGCCTATTGTTTTTATTATTTTTATTTAATTTTACTTGCGGAAGACATTTAATGCACTATTTAAGTTGACAACCGTTTTTTTTTAATATATTTATAGTTTTTTGTTTATTTTGATTTTTTTCATTTATTTATTAACAACGAACTAAACAAATTAAATATATAATTTATATAATTATTAAAAATAAATTTATTTAATTCAATGTCACTTTAATTCTAAATCACATTTTGCATATTAAAATTCAATTAATTCGATATGTGTACGTTTGTTTGTGTCTACATATGTATATAATAATGTATGTACATACATTTGTTTGTATATAAGATGTACTTACTCACATGTACAATGTATGTTACATTCTCTTGTCCCACTGTCTCTTTCCTACTCACTCTCACAATTTTTCTCTAGATTATTTGATCGATTTGATTGATATTGTACACGTGATTTTAAAGGAGGTTGTTTTTGTATTTGTCGTTGTATTATTATTTTTTTTTTTTTTTATATTTAAAATTATCTTCCCTTATACTTGACATCTTCAGATACATTTTTTTTTATACTCGTACTGTTATTAACAGGGCAAGTTTTTCAAGCTTTTCGCTTGGAAAGTAAGCATTTGCATACTTCAAAAGAATTTCACAAAAAATTCTTATATTTTAAATTTTTGCATAAATTTGCATATAATGGATACAATGATCTAAAAATACATATGATCTAAAAATTAAAATAGTTATATTTTTATAAACATCGAAATTTATTTGAGATTGAAAGTTAAAAAATGCATATTTGGGCATATTTTCTACACATTAATATATAAGAATGCATAAATTCGTTGGTTTTTATATACATATTCATGCTATTTTTGCATATCTCTGTGCATATTATACCATTTTTTCGTGCTTTTTCAAGCGCATATTTCAATTATTTTTGTGCATATAAAAACTTGTCCTGGTTATTAAACTTATTCAAACGTTGAGTAAGCAAAAATAATAAATATAATCTCTGTCAAGTGTGTTTTTCCAATTTTCTTATAATCGGACGATAATTTAAGACTGACGTTCATAAAATCGGATACTTATTTAAATAATTTAATTAAACTTATAAAAATTAATAAGCAAGAAAATTCTTCTTGTAATATTTAATTTATAATGCATAGTTAAATATTCAAACGTCAATCGTTTAAAGTCCCAATACTATTTTACACAATTTAACCTTCGGTTAGCAAATTTACTAAGTACACCTAAACAATAAAGGGTGTATGGAAATATTTCTTCAAAAATAAAACAAAAAAAAAAAAAAAAATTATAAAATCAGCTAATAGCTTGGGTTGGACTATATCTCGTTAATTCAGTTTTATTTATTACAAACCTCCATGAGTTGAGAGATTTTTATACAGAAATCGAAATACCGGCAAACAATTTGATCAAAATTATGACCAAAAAATTAAGTGACCTTAAATTGATCCATAAATACACATATTTAGTATTAATATTAAATAAAGTTAATAATAAAATAGCTTCTAAATTTATATTAATTACTCGTTATCAAATGTTTTGCCAATGAGTTAATAATAAATTCGTAGAAAATAAACGACAACTTAAATTGAATTTTATATAAACTAAAAACTAATTAACATAGTTCAGTGACATAAAATCGTCAGATTATTTAAAATTCAAAATATTTCAATTATTTATTTGTAATTATAAACAAGATAAATAAATTGATTAATAGTTTTATAAATAATTTGTGATTGATTACATTATTTAAAAAATAAATAAAATAGGCATCAAATCTAGAAGCTTTTTTTTAATTAACAGAAAATTTTTTGACGACATTAAAAATATTTAAAATCGAAATGATTTGTATCCTTCATCATAATAATAAAGGTTTGATTCAAAATTATATCATTATAAATAACAATACCGAAACTCAATATTATAATTATATTCTACCCGAAATAAAAATAAAAACAGAGATCGAGCAAAGACCCGAGTCCAACTACTCCGGTCAGAATTTATTTTAGTTTTAAATTTATAACTTTGAATTGTATGCAATTTACAAGAAATGAAATGAACAACTCAATTAAAAAATATTTATTATTTTTTCTTTCTTTCTTTTTAGGTAAGTACATTGGTTTTTTGAAAATGTTTTAAAAATAATAAAAAAAAAGAGTCAATCAAAAAAGTGAGTACCTTATTGTTAACAAATAAATACATGCCACAAAATTTCAATGGATGCAAGTTGATAACATTTAAAATCCTTTAAGAAGTTTAAAGATTTTTTTTAATTATTCAGTTAACAAGTGAAATTATGTATATAGTGTATTATATTTTAAATTTTATTTAGTATTTATTATAAAGTCTCTTTTATACATACAGTATAAATTTGATAATCCGGATAATTGATTGCAGATCTTAATCCGTATTGTCAACGTTTTTCCTGGTACACTTTTGAAAAAAAAAAAAAAAAATGGAATAATACTTAACTGAAAATAAATGAATTCAACTGCAATCTACTCTTATACCATAATTCTTATTGTATTGCCCAAGGATATACTTAAAAAAATTATACAATATAAAATAAAAATAGTACTTTTTATATTAAATTCGGATTACAGAGTTGCAATCAATCCGTATTATAGAGTATGTAATGAGTTGGGAAATACCATCCGGATTATCATATAATCCGGAATATTGACGACCGAATTATCGAGTTTATACTGTATTAATAATAAATTTTTCTTGGTACATAAACAAAACTTAATTATTTGATCTTGAAGGGGTATTTGTACTCTCTAAACTAGACCTACTAACATTGTTTCGTAATTTAGGTGAAGATATTGAGTTTTTGTATTTTTTTAATTGTACGGTCACGTATAATTTAATAAATTTCTTCAAATTTGCTGTATTAATCAACTTTTATACAGAAATTATAAATAAACATTAAAAAATTTTAATAATAGTTAAAAATTTTAGATTTTTTAATAGATTTTTAAGAAAAGTTTAAATTAGTCGTAAGAAATTACAAAATTTGCATGTTCAATTTTACAATAAATATACATATAAACATATAATATTGCAAATATTAAATTATTTAAATAAAAAAAAGAAAAATATTAAGCGATTGTTGTTATATTTACTTGAACAAATTTAAAATCATCGTAATCGATGAACAGTCAGTAGCAGCAAGTTCAATAACGTTCATTCATTCCTACGTTCGTTATTATTAAACTACAATTATTTATTAGTATAATTATTTTATTTCTGTCACTGATTTTTTTCAAGTTTTTTTTAATTAAAAAAAAAAAGTAACGAACGCATTTAACATATTTTATGTGTGTTTTATAATATATATGTACTTATTTGATATTCTATTTAACGTCATCATATTTATTGTAATCTTGATATTAAGTATTATCATTATGTTTTCATTTTTTATAATTCTATTAAAAAAGAAAAACAAGAAACTATTAATTCAATAGATTTTGAAAACTACGCACTTTTAAAAAATAGTGTTTGTTTTCTACTGCTAAACATGTATATTAGGGTTCGTTTCGAAAAGAAAAATTTATTTTGATATTTGGATATCATACTTTTTTAGAAGGTTTTTGCATTAGTAAAAATAATGGCGTATTTTGTTTTTTAAAACTCCAACTCCTTCCCCTGCATATCTTCGGCTAAAAACGCACATTTTGAGCGCCATTTTGCGCAGAGACAAATCCAATTGATTTAAAAAAAAAATTTCTTTTATATCGGCCACAAATATTTTTATAAAATTTCGGTTTTTTGAATCAGCAGGATCGGTTTATAAATGGCGGAGATATGCTTTAAAAACCGGTTTTTGGAACCGGTTTTTCAGTTTTTGAAGCCTCTACATATACCAGGTACTTCGAATTTTTAAAGGGGGCTCGGAAATTATTTTCTGAATTTTTGTTCTGAAAAAATGAAATAAATCGGTTCAGTAATAACTGAGATATCGGGGAAAACGAATTTTTTATTTTTGAAGCCCTTGTTCAAGCTACAGATTTTTATTTTTATATAGATCAGTCATAAATGTTTTTACAAAATTTCGTTTTTTTTTTTAATAAACCAAATTCGTTCATAATCAACAGAGTTATGGCCCAAAAACAAATATGTTAAGAATATAAATACACACACAAACATGTATATTAAGCATTGTAATGACTATTAGTGACGTTTTTTTTTTTTTTTTTTTTTGTATAGACAAGTAGTTTAGTTAGAAACAGCAGTAATATAATGAATAACAGTGTTGTTGTTGTTCTTTGTATATGCAGTCTGTACAAAAATAAATATATATGGAATTGTTGTTGTTTATTTTTAAAAACTAAAACATATCTGTTAAGAATATACATAAATACATACACAAACATGTATATTATGCGTTGTAATGACTATTAGTGACGTTTTTGCCTATAAGACAAGTAGTTTAGTTAGCTACAGAAGTAATATAATGAATAACAGTGTTGTTGTTGTTCTTTGTATATGCAGCCAGTTTGTATATACACACATAAAAAAATAAATAAATATGGAATTGTTGTTGTTGTTGTTATTTATTTTCTAAAAGCAAAGCCTGCTATGATTTTTTTTTTTTTATATATTCAAATTTTTGTAGTTTGAAAAAAATTTAGATTTATATATGTGAAAATATGAAAGCATACGTTAAGGCGAAAATTTTATTATTTGTCGGTAATATGGTAATATGATGTGGATAAGATAGTAAGATGGTAATATGGTGAAGGGTATCAAAGATTCGGCACAGCCGAATCTTTTTTCAATTTCATTATATGCTTATTTTGTTCGGCCGAACCCAAACTTTTTGTTATAGGACTCAAAAAGTGCAAAAAAAATAATTATTATCAACAAAAATAACGGGAAGTACATTTTAGACGCTGTTTAAACGCATATAAATAAAATAGAATTTGAAAATGTATAGATATTTGTATTTTGAGAAGTTAAAGTTATAGTCAAATAGATTTAATTTTCCTTATTAAACTCATTTTCATCAATCTCTTTTTTTTTACGTACAGCGGGTGTCATAAATAAGTAAACAAACATATTATTTCTGTTTCGCTTTAAAAAGCGGCAAATTTAACGGTCAATTTTTAAAAATTTACATGTTTTGGATGAAGTTAATTTGTTTTCTCTTACATTGATGACAAATTTTTCAAATATTATTCCATTTTTTCTTTTCTTTTTTTCTAGAGAAGTTGAAAAGAAGTCGTTTTCTGGCGAGTCAAAAATAAGTAAACAAGCAACTTTTGGCTTAAATTCTTTAATTTTTTCTTAATAGTAAGTGAAGTATATGGTTGAAAAATGATTTTAGCATATCAGAGATATTTTTTTGTTACATTATGAGATATATAAATAATCGCTTTTTCGATTATATTAGAAAATTTGATAAAATCAGAAAATTTTAATTTAACTATAATTTTGACCTAAAGGATGGCAAATAGCACCAAATTAAGTTTAGGAGAACTAAGAGTAACTATCATACAATACGAAAAAGGTGAAATATATAGAAATATATAAAAAATCTTTAATAAAACGTAAACTTTATTCTCAAGGTAGTTAAATGCTTCAAACACAATGATCGCGTTGACCACAATTACTCGCGTAATCGGCTTAGAATCATTAAAAAAAAGTATAGATAACAATTTATCTTTAAAATCCTATGCTTTCTGCTCCAAAATTTTTATCAAAACTTATTCCGAAAACTATGGTCTGATTTACAACTCATAGAAAAATATATGAAAACGGAAAACATGATCTAGCTGTGCGGAAAATTTTATACATAACTATAATAAATCTCGAAAATTTTA
This sequence comes from Protophormia terraenovae, assembly GCA_951394005.1. Classification (NCBI taxonomy): domain Eukaryota; kingdom Metazoa; phylum Arthropoda; class Insecta; order Diptera; family Calliphoridae; genus Protophormia; species Protophormia terraenovae. The sequence continues at coordinate 69,976,106 of OX596077.1, forward strand.
TGACGTTTTATGCAGATTATGCCTAAAAATAGGAAAAATTTAGAAATTAAGTCTCTGGATTGAATAACCTGTGATTCGCATGAAATATAATGTATGCTATATGTTTGTTTAGCTCTAAAATATTTCAACTTTAACTTTTAAGTATATAAAACCAATACTTAAGTCCATAGGAAAGGGCTTTATGGTTGGGAAATACATTTCTATTTATAAAATAGCAAAACAAGTGCTACGCAAAGGTAAAATAAAATCCTAGATTAACCTTAATCTGTAAAAAAGGTATAAAGTTTCAAAAAAATTTTATTTAATTTTTATGGATTTTATCCTATAGTAGGAAAATTCGCTATAAATTACGGTTAATTTGATTCAAAATATATAGCTGAGGAAATAATTAACATTTCAGAGTGACCTGCTCAATGTTCAGATATGTCACCAATAAAAATTGCATTAATTTTAATAAAAAAAATTAGAGTTTCCATAATTGTCCAAACTGATGTACTTAATTATTACTAAAACCTCTTAATTTTGCCCAGGAATAAGCAGAATATATGTAGTCACTATACTAACACATTTGGCATTAATGTATCAAAATATAGTCGGTCTCCGGGGCTATTAAAAACCTTGTTTACTTATTTATGGAACATTGATTTTTTCAGTATTTTAAAAAGAGCCATATTAACTAAGTGGTAATGTTTTGAATCGAATCTTTTGCTGTTTATTTTCCTAACAATACATTATATATTTACAATTATATGTTACTTTTGATATATTTGATCTACAACTTGAAGAAGAGCCAATTGAATTCAAGATACTACTTTGTTTACTTATTTATGACACACGCTCTATAAACTTGTTTAAATCTACGACATGCTATCATCAAAAGTTTAAAAAAATTATTTTGTATTTGCTAAAGTAAGGGGTATGAACTAGTCCTGGGTCTTAATTTTTTTTTTTTTGGTGACAACTATTAGTAAAACAAAAGCCAAATCTCAAGAGCTGCGTCAGAATATGACAATTTGGACCTAATTCGGAAAAAGTATTTTAGAACATTTTAAACTGAACTAAATAAAATGTTTGTACAACATTTCATAAACGTTCATATTACTATTCTTAATACACACATACGTATGATTAATAACTAATCGTCATCATTTATTTTAATGTTTAACAAATGTAACAATTTCATTATTTTAAAAAATGCTGATATTTTCTCCTCCTGTACGTAAGTACGTTCATACTGGATGATCTGTTAATTGTAGTTGCGATCATTATAGCAAATTAATGTTTTAAGCGAGCATTTATTATATAATTACTACATACAATTGTACGTCATCAACGACATCTAGTCATACAACCGTTGATCCGGTCTTTGTATTATATGAATTTAAAGTAAATTTTAGATTAAGCTCAAATTCTGAAGTACGCATAAGTTAATCGTCATTAAAATTTAATTGCATCATTACTAGTGTTAACATTAGTTGTGACATTTTAGAAAATCGTGCTCTTTTAAGTATAATGTTTCTAAATTCATAAAAAAAAAAATTAACGTTTCTTTCTTGCATTTTGAAAATGTCAATTTATTGTAGAAAAATTTATATTTTTTCATCCTTTTATTTTATTTTCTGTCATACAAATGGTCAAATAATTGATACATTCGATTTACACAAATTTTTTGAATTCAAATTAATCCATTAATAGTCTAGAAGTGGGTGGGTATCTAATTTATTCCTAAAAAATTAAATACTAACAGCCGTATTCAAAACGAAAAATTATTTATAACGAGTGGCTAACTTTTTCATATGGAAATTTACATACAAAAAAGTTACACGAACACGGGTGTAAGATTTCAAAATCTTAGCAGCCTATGATAAACCATAATATATGTTAAGATAATAAAGAGAGAGAGGGGGAGATATATATAAAAATTAAAAACAACAGTATTAATATTTGTCTAGCAAATAAATAAGTTCTTTTGAAATACAAAATGCTATACTAACGTTTAAGGAAGGAATATTTTGCAATATTAGTTTAAAATTTTTTGTGTTATATACATAGCCCCCAAGAACATGCAGTCATGCAGTTAACCAATGCCTTACATGTTTCTGATGAAATCGAGTACCAAACATCCCATACTATTATCCCTAATTAATCTTTGTTTGTGACTAAGGAGTAAAATAACATACTGGACTGTTATCTAAAGTTTCTTAAATTAAATTTAGATCCAGTGGATAAGAAAGCCGCTCTATGAAGTTAAAGTTGTCTACTGTAAACTAATCCTTTACTATTCTCGAGGTATGTTTCGTGTCATTATCTTATATTATATCGCGACTTCAGAGATTAATTTTACTTTTGGTATATGGTGTCATTGCATTGTTAAGAATATAGGGAAGGATATGTCGATTCGCATTCTCCCTGATTCACAAAATTAAATAAACGCCAGACCAAGACAAACAGCATATCGAGGGCTTATATTCAAACGGGCCACATGTAAAACCCCAATTGTTCAGGAGAACATAAAAACAGTTTATTTCGCTCATTTTTAAACATTTTCCAATTCGTTCTTCTACGAGTTATTAATATTACGTCTACCAAACCTCACACTGAAAAATAAATCTTTTAACCCATTATTCGCGAAGTTACGGTAGATAGCCCGTTTTGTCTTAATTATTTTTAATGTATGTTATAAAATGTTCATATAACTCGTTTTGTTTATCGAAAATTAAAGAAGTAAAAGATAATATTTTTGGAAAAAAAATGTACAGTATGTTAAATTTTAAGAACATACCAATCAGGAGATAAAAAAAAGGAAATTTTGTAGTTGCCAGGATCATCTTTAAACGTTAGAAATTTCAAATAACAGGTGGTTTAAAAAAAAAAAATGGAAATGTGTTCAAAATTAAAATAATAATTCAAAATTAAAATTGGTGGGGTGTACCCACCAATTTTACCCGCGTATGATCTATAAGCATCTAAAAAAAGTTAAAAATCTAACTTCAATGGCTTTTTTCTTCAGACTGCATTGAGATAAAAAAAATTTTATGAGATATATTAAGATTCTAATTCAAAATGTTTAAAAAAAGTTCAAATCGCAAAGAAAATTCTCATTATTTATCAATTTTTATTTTTTCATTACTTTGAAAATCGAACAAAAACTTGCAGATAGCCTGTTTTTCCTTAAAAAAATATATATCGTCCATTCCATGAAAGAACGCCCAAAAATATAGCAAGTGTCCTCCGATTTTTATAAAATTTTACACGTATAAGGTCTATGGGTGTCTATAAATATTTCCGTTTTCAGATGCGCTAAATTCAGAAAATTCGTGATTTTATTTCGCTTTTTCAATTTCGAAAAAACCTAAAAAATCTCGAAAGTGTACAACTTTAAATACAAATATTTTTGGGAAGGTTTTGCGGAAATTTATTATTTAAACGGCGTTTGAATTGTAATTATATCAACTTAAACATGAATATTTTACAAATAAAAAATACTTTTTAAAAATGCATTTTAATGCAATTGCATTTTTTAAATGCATTTTTCTTTAAATATGCTATTAAATTTTTTTTAATTTTTTTACGTATTTTGAAAGCATGGAATCTTTACATTAAAATAAAAATCTCAAATGTACTGTGCATAATTTTCCCTTTTCTTCAACTAGTTCAAATATCTAGCTTATTCTGTTTTCATTAAAAGTTTGGAGATTGATGAGAAAGGCATTTTTGAAAAATTTTAAGACGTTTACTGCAACAGAGTTAAGCTTATTCGATAATTAGTATTTTCTTTGGGGATAGTACTCTCCTTGGTCCTATCCTTTCCATTTTTATCTCAATTATAAGGGATGATAAGGAAATATTCTTTTTAAATTGTAGGACTTTTGCGGAAATAGTTCTATGGGGGGTACAAAAAATAAAATAGCCTATTTTCACTGGGTTCAAAGGGTGATACTGTTAAAATTTCAATGGTTTATCTGTATATAAGATACGAATAAATGAGCAAACAAACACATTTCATTTAGTAACCGATTTGTTGGAAATTTCAAATATGTATTTCATATGACCAGCATTGTCAGGTTATAGTTTAGACATACAGTATGTCAAGAAAATGTTTTTACATTAAAAAAAAAACATTATTATTTCAACTTTATTTTACAATATTTGCAAATGTTTTCGATATTGCAAAATTTGTATTGTTACATTTTGTTTTAGGTATATTTCTTTAACGGGTTTTACCAGAAAAAAATTCATTATGAATGTAATTACGAAAATACAACAACAAAAACCACACATACCCTTTAATCTACCTGTCAAGAAAATGCTTTTACATTTGCGTTTTTGTCGCTATGTGAAACAATTTTTGGAACTTTGGGATGTATTATTGTCAATAAATCGTCAGTGTGATAATTATAATCACATAGTACAAGAATATGCGTTCAAATCCATGATATATATTGCGAATATATTAAATTATATATTAAGTATGTCAAGAGAAAAAACTCCAGATCAAAAACCCATTTGGAGTTTTTTATAACCTCCAATTCGGGAAAAGTGTTAAAGATATTGTACAAATGTATTCCTTATTAAGATATATACTTAATAGAATATTAAATCGCTCCAAAATTCCCGTAATATTGTAGTTGATATCTCTTAATATCCATCTATTTCAAATATTTGACAGAGTTAAAACTAGAAAAATTGAGAAAAATTTGAATATATCCACTAGGGCTTATGATAAAGGGCTGTGGAAAGTGTATATATATTTTATCTTCCAAGAAACAATGAAAAAAAAAAAAACACAGATGGATTACAATTACAGATGGAAAGCTACATGGAAAGAAACTCTCTTATGGGGACAAAGTATTCAACAATTATAATAATTCCCAATGATTTAAGTTGAAGAGCTTAAAAAGTTATGGAACGAATTATATGTTGTACAGGAATGGTTTATACAATATAAAAATACAATTAAATACGGTCAGAATACGCAGGAAACCTTCAAAATCCTTTAGAAAGCATTTAGATAATTAAATAATAAATATTCATACTTTCGTATTTAAAAGATATTGTTAAATACAGATCAATTTTATTCAAAATAGTTGGAAAATCGGTTTTATTATGAAATATAACAGGTATGTAGTAACATTTCTAGACTTAAAAAAAAAAAAAAAAAAAAAGTGTTAGTAAATATGAGTTTATGAAGGACGAAAACTAAAATTCATGTCATGAGAAAAATAATGACTCCAATCATATATGAGGAAATAGTGATAATGCAGCAAAATTTATTTGCAAATAGCTTTTAATATACCAGCACAAGGTCCAAACTTTAATCCCACATCATTTTTTCTCCTTATTTGAAGAAGAAAGTGACTAAAAGGTATTGCAGTACCATAATGAACTAAAAAAACGCACTAATGTTGGAATATACAGAATTCCAATTGACTGTGACATTCATTAATAATCTGTTATATATACCAGCTGTTACCATTTTAAATTAAAAATTCCGAAAACTTGTGATTTTCTTAGATAGTTTTATAAATGTAAAAAGAATTTCTGTGTTTGTTTAGTTTTTGCTCCATTTCTAATACTTTAAATCATTAAATATTAAGTTTCTTTGAGTTATATAGTAATAAATATATTAATTAACAATATCGTATTAAAATTTTTTATATTAGCAAAAAATTATATGGTTTTTTAAAGTCAAACTTCGACAAATTGTTGTTTTCTTTTTATGTAAAAACATTTCTTGACATACTGTATCTAATATCAACTATTTTATATATTACATAATAATTGATGCATGTACATTTGTATTCATTATTGTTTGTCACACTGTCTAAAAATATGAGATTTATATTTATTTATATGATATTACAGTGTATTTTTTAGTATTTTCATTTAATAATTATTATTTGTATTTTATATACCACAACTCTTTGAAAAATCACAAACAAGAATTATGAAGATATAACAAGAGGAAAAAGGTGATAAGGAAAAGTAAACGGACAAGTAGAAAAAGAAAAATAAATAGAATTTTACATTTAAAAGCTGACTTTTGTTTGTATCATGACATTGGCATGAACTATACTTGTAGTTTGGTTACCACCGCCACCGCCACTATATACCAATGTCCAAACCAAGTTTTTTTTTTTTTTTGTGTGGAATTTTTATTATTATTTTTTTTTCTTTTACTCTAACAATTTAGAAAACCCACCGACAAACAACAAATCTCTACTAATAATAACTGAGAGATTTACTCAATTGAGTTAGTTGCTGCTCAGCACCAATAAGCCTGGCTCTAAGCGAGAAAACTGAAATCAAAGTTTCATGACAGAGTATAAAAACAAGCTTAATAATGTTGCCAGAGCAAAATAAAAAAAAGCCAGTTAAACTCTTCTATAAAGTTTCAAAAACAATTCAGTTGTCTGCGAAACGGTGAAGAAAACGGACGTATAAAACGGAATAAACTGTGAAAATTAAAGAAAGAAAATAAATAAAATAATAAGAATTCTAAAACCCAAAACTATTTCAGAAAACAATCTACTTAAAAGAAAAAATGTACTAAATTTATTATCTTGTTGAAAAAAAAGTGAATTTAATTGCAAACAAAAGTAAACAAAAAAAATAATAATATATTTTCATGAAAAAATTTGTAACACAAGTGTTTTATTTATTAATTATGCCAAATTAAAAATAATTGAGAAAAATGAAACTGAAAACCATTTGGAAAAAATGTATATTTTTCCTTTAATATTGCACGGAAATTCGCATGACTGTGTTTTTTGTTTTTGTATTATTTTTACGGTTACTAAACTATTTCCGTTGATTGAATAGTTTGAAAACAAAAACAAAGTTTAACAAAACATAATAAATGAAAAATAAAATACATAAATACAAATAAACTTACATAGATACTGCATACAAATACATAAAATTCACTCACACTTACACAAAGATTATTGAATTAATGAATTGTTGCTGTTGGATTTTGCCATTTTTTATTGTATTTTTATTTTTTGTTTTATCTTTTTGTTATTTTTTTATAAACGCGATCACGAACGTATCTCTATAAATAAGTTTGTTTTAATTTTTGTCATAATTTTGTTGCTGTTTTTATTGTTTGTTGAATTGAATGCATCAGAAAACTTTAAAGAATAAATTCATTTGTTTAAAAATTATTTCTCCAATAAACTTCTCTCAATCAATTAACAAAAAAAATTCATTACCATTTTTAATGGTAAATGGATTTCATATTTTTCATATTAATGATTTGAAAATTAGTTCTTGAAATGTTAATAATTTATTCAATGAATATTTTAGTAACTCTCGATATAAAACTAAATAATATAATATAAGCTCCAAATGACACAGCATAATTAAATGTAATTTCCGTTTATTCGAAAATATTAAAAATAATTAGAATAAAAAGGAATTCACCTATTTGAAGCTCTGATAATACACCATTGATTTGCAAAGATTGATGATAGTAAATATACGGTTTTTGAATTTTGTTTTAATTTTTAATTTTGCATGGAAGGTTTGCCAAACGTAACGAACAAGATTTTTCCTTTGTATTCATTTCTGTGTTAAAAGTATCGTATCGGATGGTGCAAAAAAAAGCAATAATTTTCTTAACCACAGATACATTTAAAACTGGGATTTTCTTCTCTCGTACTGATCGAACAAACAATTATACGGCAATAAAAACAATATTAAGAAAAAGATCTTAACTTTAAAGTTAATATATTATGGTGTACATATATGTAAACAAATACCTTTACTGAAACATACAATCAGACAAACCAAAAAACAAAACATATACATACACACTTATTTCGCATACATACACATACAAATGAATAGAAATAATAAAAAATACAGTAACAAAAATGGTTGCCTGTTACCAAGGGCTTAAACCCGTCATACTTAACTCTTACTGCACTCAGCAGTTAATCAGTCAGTCAGTCAGCCAGCCAGTCATAATATTAACCAAGAAACAAACGAACGAAAGCAAGAAAGAAAACTAAACAAAACATGGTTTAAACATAATAACGAGTTTAAACGCGTGTTTTTAGCAATCTCCAGTTAACACAACATAATCTGTAGTTGTTGCAACAAATGTGTTTTTATTATTAGTTAATACAAAACTATCTTTCATTTTTTTTTTATATTTAAAAATATTTGAAATTAAGAAAATAAAATCAAAACACAACAGTCATCAGCAATCAGCTGATAAAATGTAACACCAACACCTATAACAAACTTGTCTTTTAATTACTCATTTTTCGTTATTCCCTCCCAAACCAGTGAACAAAAAAATGTATCGTACTCGTATTCGTATATTTAAATGTATGTGTTTATGAAGTCTAAAGGAAACATTAAAAATAAAAACATTTTGTATATGATATTATTTAATAAACAAACAAACAAGTAAACAAAAAGAAAAAATATTTTAATGTTGCAGCAACAATTTTTATTCAACAAACAACAATTTGTGATGTATTAATGAAATAATAAAAAAAAAATGAGATAATAACTTTTTGTAAAAGTGGTAAAATAACTACGTCTATCCAAATCAGAAGAAACAAAAATTAAAATAATAATAAAAACGATCAAGTGTGTGCTAAAATTTAAAAATAAAATAAAATTAGCTACAACTTGCAGTGTTGCAACAATGTGTTTAAATGTTATTTATTTGTTGGGTTTCTTAATACAACTGCAGCAGCAACATTGAATAGTGCAAAGTACAAAAACAAAGGTTTTTACTTTCAACATTTATTTGTATTTGTTTTGCTGCATTCCACTACTATTCATCATCATCATATACAATTCCATTATTCTTCAAAAGAAACCAAGGTAAACTATTAATGAGTTTTTTTTTTATTTTTTTATTTTATTTTTTATTTTATTTTTTATTTTCATTCTTTTCTGTCTAAGGTTACATCAAAGGTCAAAATAATAAATGCACCCACCCACTACATTTACAAGTTCTTTTAAAAGATTACAATTTTAATTTGATATTCTTAACATTATTTGCTTTAGCAAGCGAACTTTCAATAAACCGAGTTAGCATTTTTATATTTTATGAACCGTAAAAAAATAAAAAGATTTCTTTATGTAAAATTAAAGAATTTGCAAAGTAAGTTTTTCCAAATGTCTGCGACCTACATGATCAAATTCTGTTCCACTACCTGCGAACTGAGTTAAAATACTCCCCTAAAATTTATGTGGAAGAGCTCCCTAAAATTTTCAGTACATGATACATGAAAATATATATATTTTTTTATATAAAACATATAAAACAAAAATATTAATTTTAAGAAATTATTGTTTTCAAAAGTAGTATTCATGATTGTCACTAAATTGTATTAAACATATTTTAATCTCACGATAGATTATATCAAAGCATCAATGGTTTCTAAGAAAACGGCAGTTTTTGATATGTTTTCACATAATTCGTTGCTATAGTGAACAGAATAAATATTGCTGGCATATTTTACTACTTTTAAATACTCGATACTACTCAATACATTTTCATTTGGGTACGCGATACTACTCGATACTTAACGGATTTTTTAATTTGAAATATAACTTTTAATAAATGTTCTTTTATTTAAAATTAAAACAAATATATTTAACAAATTACCAAGAAATTTTGTAAATTTATATTTACAAATTTATATTTACAAATACAAAACAAATAAAAACGTTAACTTTAAATTTAACTTTAATAAAAATCACTAAAATTATTTTCATATATTTAAACATTTAGTTGTATTTTAGCCGTTATATTTTTAATCTGATATCATTAAAAAACTAAACTCTGAAAGTATTGAGTAACTACATTACATTACTGAGTACCAAACAAATACTCGGCAAATACTCAGTACTCGATACTAATAGTCAATACTTGCACAGCACTACAGAAGTTGCTCTCGTTTCTAAAATATTATGAGAACATAAGTGTACCTTTTAAAATATCAAATTTATAAAGCTATCCAAATTTGTATGAATATCAAATATGTTTTTGCTATAGATAACACTGTGTAACAGACATTTTCACACATGAAAAAATCGATATACACACGAAACTATATGTAGTAAAACTACGTACTCAGTTTTCCTCTAAAAAGAACTTCAAAGTTTCGAAGGAAACATATTTTTAAAAAAATTATAAAATATTTACGAATATTATATTAACCTAATATGAAAGCTTAGAATCCTCGCAATATACTAATATTTTTTATTTAAATATTGCAGCAAAAAGAATTTAGAAAATATCCTTTTGAATATGTTACTTTTTTGTATTTATTTTGCAGAAATCATTCTCACACATGAAAAAAATCGTTATATGGATACAACTAGAGACATTCCATGACAAAACTGTTTAGCCAGTTTTGCTACAGGATATCAAATTTCCTCTCGAAAGAATTTCAAATTTTCGAAAAATGTACAATTTTTAAAAATATTATATAATATTTTTTAAGATTATATTAACCCAATATGTCTGTCAAATAAAAGCTACGAATCCCTGAAATAAAATAATATTTTTTATATAAATGTTCCGGTACAAACATTAGAGAAAATATATTTTAGAAAATTGAATCCTGTAATATTATATTTATTACTTAATTAGACACTTTATATGAAGGATTTTTTCTTAACATTTTGTTCTGCAACATTTAAATAAAAATTTCTGTTATATTGCTGGGATTCATAGCTTTCATTTGACATCCATATTAGGTTGATAAGATTTTGGTAAATATTTTATATATTTTTTGTACGTCCTGGAGAAAAACTGAATATGGCGTGTTATTATGTATGAGCTCTAGATTTATACATATATAAATTTTTTCTTGTGTGAACATTTTTTTGCAAAATTATCACACAGTGTAATAAAATCTATACTATTTAATTTAATCTAGTGTATAAAATGTTTTCGATTTAAAAACTCTTGTTTTAGTAACAGAAAGAACAAAATTATTAACTAAATGTACCCCAAAGTAAATGAAGAAAAAAAATCAAAAATATTTTTGTAAGTGTCAAGTGTTGAGTGTATTTATTATTTTATCCAACAGTGTATGTAACCAATGATAATTTATATTATTTATTTATTTTTTTAATATTATTTTACCAATGTTTCTGTTTCATTATTTTATTTTATAAAAAAAAAACGAGTGCAAAATACAACTTATCCATACAAGAACTAATGAAATAAATATGTATACATATAAGCAATTATGTATGTATGTATGTTTGTATAAGTTTGCATAAATATGTATACTAAAGTGCCTTGATTTGTATGGGATCAAAAAAAGTTGCAAATGTACGTACCCCCTAAAATAAAAGATTGATATGTTTTAAACTCATTCCCAAAATATTTCGGTTCAATTATTTTATTTATGTGAGCTGGACCATTTTCAAAAGACCTCAAAAAATATGTTTTTTTTTATTTTAAATGGTATTTTATTAAAGTTTGAATATTTTTCTGAAAATTTTCCATCGTAAATTATATTTTAGGGTATCATTAGAAAGGTCTCATTCAATACTATTGATATGTGCATTTATTTAACCCTTTAATTGCACAAATAATATTTTGGTATTTCCGGTACATAATTGGTTAAGTTAATTTTAACGTGGCGAAAGTGGCGAATTGGTGTGAAATGGCAGCTAAATTTCAAAAACTCCTTTTTATTCGATTATTATCGCGGTTTTAAATAAACTTATTATCTTTTTTACAAATTTATCAATATTTAAGTGTAACAAGTACTTCCATGCGACTTATTTGCAAAAATTGATAATTTAACCTTTTAGGAACTAAATGCATCAAATTGGCCTTCTGGCTTGTAAAGGGTTAATTACAGATTATCTTCATTAAATTAAAACCTAATATATTTTGAAAAATTTCCGAAATATATAAAATTATATGTTTAAACAAAGAAAATATGATAAAAAAATGTTAGTAAAATCTTAATATTTCGCGACTGAAAAGAGACATAATAATTATTTAAATTAATATTAAAGGTCGTAGTATGCCACTATTATAATTTAAAGTTAATTTTCTTACAACTAAAATTTTGATAATGATATTGGAAGAAATACGTAATTTCAGAGGTGTTTTGAAAATTGCCCAGTTCACGTAAATGTAAACATTGAGTTGTGATCTTCATTTCTAGAGGGTTACATTTTCAACTTTTTTTCGTGAGGCACTTTAATGTATACATACAGTTTATAAAACTTCTATTGAAAATGAAATTTGTTTTTATTATTAAAATATGTATCCAGCCATAAACAAAGTATCTTTTGTAAATAAATTACTCATACATATGCATACAAATATTTAAGTATGTTGAATTTCTAATGTCCATATTCTAGACGTTTAATTGTTGGGAGTATATGTATTTATACAAGCTATTATTAATAGCTTGTAACGCATTGAAAATCAGATATAAAATGTTCGATTAGAATATTTATATTACAATATTAATCTAATCGATTCAATTATGTATATTACTTCTACTTTTTATAAAAGTTAAAAAATCCAAGGGTCTATTGAGGGCCTATTGAGACCTCTTAAAAGGTAACAATTCAATTGCAGTTTTATAATGTTGAAAAATTTCTAACCCTTCGATTTGAATTTTATTTTAATATCTTTAATACTAAATACAAATTTTAAATATTTTTGGAGAAAAAAAGGCCACCAGTTTTTTCAACATTTTAACTTTTTAAAAATATATGTTTTTTTTTTTTTAACTGTTGTGGTTGTAATCATTCAGTAATATGTAACTTTTAAATGTTCATAACTCTTTAACTATACATCAGATTTTATTGATAAAAAAAGTTTATTACAATGGATATTGTAAAGGATATAAGATATTAAAGTCTTTATAATTTGATATACATATTCTTTATGAAATCGCATCATGATTTTTACAAACAAATAAACTTTTTTGAATTTAAAAATGGGGTTAACAGATATTTTGTATATTATTTCTATACTGACATAAATGTTAAATTTTTGTTTTAAGCAACGTTTACATGTTTTTTTGAATGCAGGGTACAAAAAGAGTCGACTTAGCAGTATTTAAGTTCTTATTTTTTTGCATAAAGACAAAGTCTTTGTTTATAGTTGATAGTAGAGGTCTTTATGTTATTTTTATTTTTGTAAATACAAGTGTTTAAAGTTTAGTTTGTTGATTTTTTGTTTCTCTAACATTTTTTTTAAGTTTTGCTGTTGTTGTTTTACTTATGTATGTATATTTGTATTTTAAAATAAAACAACTCTTAGTTGTCGTTATCATTTAACCAAGATCGTAAATTTGAATTTTACACACAGAACTTTCTATTTTATTTTCCCATGTTTTGTCCGTCCGCCTGTCTAACGCTCAGCGTCATCATTATTGTACCTATACATATTATATGCGGTTTTTGTTAAAGTTTTATTGTTTTTTTTTTTTTTTTTTTTTTCAGATGTATCAATACGGCATTCGAGTATTTTTCTATTTGTTTTTTTGTTTTTTTTTTTAAGTGTATGTTTGTTGTTGTTGTTTTATTTTCCTTTTTTTGGTTTTCAACATTTTGCGATTTATACCGTTAGAATTTAAATTTATAATTTCAAATATGTATCTGTGAAATAAAGGCAGACATTTGTGATTTTATTTTTGTTTTTTGAATACAAATCATTTTTAAATCTAAAAAAAAGTACTAACACATGAACACTCTATTCATTAGAATTTTATTTAAGTACTCATTAGTGGTGTAGCATTTTGTCTGACAATTAGTCGATTAACGAATAAAAAAAAGTATTACAAATGATTTTTATGATGCAATAATTTAAATTACAAAATCAATAGCTGTTGTATGAATATTAACACATTTTTAAGCGGTCACAGAAATGTTTCCACAAACTACCAACTCAGTACAAAGAATAAGTTAAGTTTCATAGAAAATTCTTTATTTGATTTCATTCTTCCATTTGAAATCTATTTAAAGTTAATAGAAAAAATAATTTCTAGATATTAGAGTTTTGAATTTTATGCAATCAGCTGTCACACTTAATGGTTAGCCAGAAGCTAGCCAACACAATTTGAAGTAATTTTCTACGTTTCTTTCTATAAATTCCCACTAAATACGTGTATTTAAATATAAAAAGGTAACGAACAAATGAAATAATATAGAATTGAATAGAAAAGAATATTTTAAATAATTAACAACACTAACCATGTACATTGTTCAATGTTGAAGCGAGTATTACTTTCGTGTTTAAAATGTTCATCAGAATCAAAACATGAATGCGGTAATTATTTTTTTTATCTACCTATCTACTATTTTTTACTTTATTTTTAAAATTTTTGTATTTGTTTTTATTATTTTTCGGTTGTTATAAGGTCGACCGTTACGTTGTCTATTCTATAAATTTTATGTAATATTATCAAATGAGACAATAGACGGCAATATAAGTTCTTCTGACATGGTTTCTTTTTTTTAGAAGAATTTATCAACATACCTACATACATATGTATGTATATAATTTATTTACGATTTATTTATACATATTGAATGAAAATGTATTGAAAACATACTAGAATCATCAATTAAAAGATTAAGAACAACTTTCTTCTTAATCGCTTACAACAATAGTTAATTGAATAAGATGTGTTGACAGTTTATCACAATTTCCGAATACATACAACCCGTGAGGAAAGAGAATCTGTTCAATGCAATTCACTTGACAGGTTCTCAGGGTTAGTAACTGGTTCCAGTTCCGGAACTTTATATGGAAGGGACCTGTTACTCTTACATGGGGTTGTCATTGGACTAACTGGTACTGGTCACAGGACTGGTCCAAGAGGACATCTTCAGTATCGATTAATATAATAAAAATTTAAATTTTAACTATTTGTTTATTTTTATTATTATTTTTTTATTAAATTATTAAATTTTATAATTTTTCATTAATGTCGATGGCGGGACTCCGAATCGAACCCCCAGGTTCTTCTGACGTATCTCATGTTTTATAGTCTCCAACGCTAAGTTTCTAATTGCGCACTTTACAAGCATTTTAGAAATTGAGTGCGGTGGTGTCAACTGGTTCTCAACTGGAACTTAGATGACGAGTTGAGAGTCAATTGGTACTCAACTCGTACTGAGGGTACCGGTCCATTACTACAATTGCCACTAATTTCCCGCAGGTAACATATGGCCTTTAAGGAGCATCACTTCCTTACAAATAAATTTAAGGTGATCATAACTAATGAAAACTGAATTTGGTCTAATATGTTATAAAATAAATTTTTATTATGGTTAGTGTAATCAAATAATCTTTTCAGTAATTGTTTTTGTTTTAAACATAAAATATGTTTGCCACAACTAACAATATGGTGCTCTTTTACCTTTTTTTAAAATTTGGTAGAGGGGGCCATATTATTTTAAGAATGATATTTTGTTGTAATAATACTCAACAATATTTTTTCTCTGAATGTACATGAGTTTATTTTTTGCACTTATAATAAAATTTTATGTTTTTTGATGATCCTTTTTTTATATTAATATTAAGCAAATCTCTTATCTTAAGTTAAAATTAATTGCATTCTTCAGAAGCTTAATGCTGTATCTGTCTTCCTTTTTAATGTCAAAGTCCCAAAGACGAATGAAAACATTTGTCAAAATCTTTAAGAACATATTTTAATTGAGTATTAATTTTATGCATGACTAAAAATGCAGCACTTTAATACTTTACCAGCATTTTAATAAACGCTGTTACTACTTCAATTGACTTCAAATTATTTAATTGATTTTTTAAATCTATTATATTAATGTCAAAAAAATGGTCTGCAATAGTAATTAAAAATCTATATTTTTTTTCTTTTACTTATAAACATAAATTTTAATTATCTACATATTCTTTGATTTGTAGTAGATCCGTTTAATAAAAGCAAATAAAGTTGAACATAAAATAAAAATTGAATTTATACTATAAAGTAAATTAAAATTCGATAATATATTTTGGCTAATGACTATAAACATTTTTATTGCAATTATTTTTTTTATTTTATTTTTAATAGCAATTAAATATAAATGGGTCGATGATACTTTCTCCATTTTTTTAAATAAAAAAATATACATTTTTAAACGAAATAATTGCTATTAAATAGTTATTAAAATTTTAATAAATCCTTTTTGTTCAATATTAATTTTTTCTAATCAAGAAAATATTTGAGATTTTTTTTTTTTAATATAAAAAATAAAATCAATTTTTTTTTTATTAATTGTTACATCAGGTATTAGTTTGCGCAAATTAATGATTTCAAATTAACTTAGGTCGTTGAACAAATAGTAACAAGATCAAGCAAAACTATAACTTTTATTTGCCATTGATCAAATAACTCTATACAAAAGTGTAACATACGAAGGAAGTTATTACAGATATTGAAAAAAAAAAAAAAAAAATATCGTTCATTCCATGAGAGATTTATAAAAATAAAAATTTTTTGACGGAGGGTCATTAGATTTTGTTTGTATTTGTTACGCATTTAATATAAATAGCCGTTAAGTCTTCCTCATTGTTATTAAAAAAAATCTCGATTTTATTAAAGATTTTACTTTTTATAAAAGTTAAAAAATCCCACAATGTTCGTATGTAACTTTAAATGTTTATATCTTTTTATGTATAATGACGCCGAATTTTAATGATTCATGGTTCTAATAAAAGCCAACAGAGACCTCTTTAAATGCAATAAATCAAAGGTAATTTGTTTATTTAAAAATGCATTCTTACCCTTCAAAAAATGTTTATCCGTTCCATTTTAATTATTTTTTAAAGTGTTATCTTCACTACAAAATGCATTAACTAACTTTTCTACTTTTTTTTTTTTAATAATTTGCACATTTTTTCTCCAATTTTTATTATTTTTTTTTTTTTTTCGCGCAAAACAGAATTTCATTTCATGAAGAGCAAAAAAAGTGAAAATTTACCCAATTATTTTGATTTAGTAAGATATAAACAACTTTGAAGCTTCACAGCATTTAAACGGAAAGTGATAACCAGGGAAACCACAATATGCTCTTAAAAAATAGGTTTTATGAGCATTAAATATGCAGTAAAAAACGAAAAATATGCTTTAAAAACGCAAAAATATGCACATAAAAAACAAAGATTTTTTTTATAATTTTTAAAAAAAAAATATGTTTCATTAAAACAAAGAAAGGGTTTTATTAATATTTCAACGTTATAAAAAAAAGCAAAACAGAAATTGATCAACCGTGTCGAAATTTGATTTCCCATTTTTTTATTGTATCTCATAAAAGTGTTATTGATTTTTTATTTTCTTAATCTTCTAATTCTAGACACTATTATTAGTTCAGACATTATCATATTGATCACTGACTCCCAAAATATCGTAACCGACAACATTTTCGAAATTCGTGTTTTGATGAAAATCTATAATTTAGAATCATTTAGATCATCTGTCAAAATTTCACCGACGTATCAAGTGTCATTTCAGATTTATAGCGAATGCAATTTTATCGTAAGTGACGTTTTTCATACAGTGTGTAAACAATCACAAAAATGCTTCTTCTGTAAAGTTTTGTTTACTGCACTTACGACATTTTCACGGTTAGGATTCGATATGCTTTCATTCAAAAAAAAAAAAATATTGTTTTTACAACATTAACTTCAATCATAAACTTCAATCTTGTTGCTACAAGACAGGCTTGTCAACGATAAAATGGAATCCATTAAAGTAAATTTATTTATTTATTTATTTTTTTCTCATTTTTTTTATAAAATCAAATTTGAAAAACATTTCATGAGGTATAAAAAATTATCCTTAAAGTGTCAAAATATGCTCTAAAATGGTTAAATATGCTCTAAAAATAGCAAAATATGCTATAAATAAAAAAATGCAAAAATATGCACTAACAAATCAATGCCAAAATGATTTATTTGTTCTGAAACGGATAAATTTTTTTATCGATGGCTTCCCTGCGGGAAATGTGTGACGATTTGCAGTAACGGTCCGGTTCCTCTGTACCAGTTGAGTACCAATTGACACCTAACTCGTCACCAAAGTTCCAATTGTTAACCAGTTGACACAAACACACTCACTATTTAACAGTTGAGAGTTAATTTATAACATGCTCATTAAGTGTGCAATTAGCAACTCGCGTGCAATAACAATCAGTGGCTGACTGGTAAGCGTTGAAGACTATAAAACATAACATACGTCAGATGAACATGGCTTCGAGCCGGGGTGCCGCCATCGACATTAACGAAAAATTATAAAATTGAAATAAACATAATTTAGTAAAGATAATAATAAAAATAATGTTTAAAAAGTAAACAATTACCGAATTTTTATAAAATTTTTATTACATTAATCGTTACTGAACCTGTCCTCTTGGACCAGTCCTAGGACCTATGCTGTGACCTGTCCCAAGGGGCTAATTAGCCACCTCCAATGACAACCCCATGTAAAAGTGACAGGTTCTTCTCATATAAAGTTCCGGAACTGGGACCGGTTATTAGCCCTGAGAACCTGTCACGTGACTAGTTTTGAACCGGTTCTCTTTACTCTAGGGTTCATTCAACGTCCAAGAAAAAACATGCAATTGCATATTTGTGGTTTCCCTGGTGATAACTGAAATATTTTTGCATAATATTTTCACGCAAACATTGTATTTTCATTCATGTACGTTAATATAAATATTTATAAATTTTTTTTTTTTTAACTTTTTCGGGCATCCTTATTACTACCCGGTGCATTCAAAAAGTGTTAAATAATGCTCCTTATTACTAAAATTTATTGTAGAAAGATATTATCCATTATTTGCTTTTGAAGATATGTGGGGGAAAGATTTTATTTTTGAAGCTACAAAAACTTTCAGAAAAAGTACAATATCCCAAAAATATTAGATAGAAATATATTATATTTTCATCTAATTTTAAAAACTTTTGAAATTACCCTCGTTATAATAACATTTATATTTAATAAAACTTAAATAGTTATTTATATTTAATAAAACTTAAACTTAAACACACTTGTTTATACAGACTTATTTATGTATTTATGTTTTTATAAAATTTAAATTAATTAAAGTTTCTACGTAATTAGAGTGTGAAATAATATTCGTAATATTTGAAACTTTAAATAAGACAACTTAGATGTTGTTAACAAAAAAAAAATAAAAAATGCAATACAAAAGTGAAGATACCAACCAAGTTGAATAAACTTAAAGGCCAAATTACAACTTAAGCACAGTATAATACAATATTGCGGACAGACGGACCGACTGACAAACAAACATATAAGTTAAATAGAGGAACATAAAAGAACATAAAAAAAAGGAAACTTTTCATCATTATATTATATATTAATACTAATATGTATATGTGTACATTAGTATGGCTCTGTTATAGAAAAAAAAACAGTATATGAGCTACCTTCAACAGCTTTATTTAAATCGTAGCTATGGAAATATAACCATTACATTCATTATTTTTGCTGGGAACAAGAATTTGTTTTCTGGAACTATTCTAATAAACTAATTTTAGACTTAACGTAAATATTTAATGAACTTATATCAAAACTTACAAAAACTGTCCTATATTTTACACATAAGCGCATAATTTTGCATATATTACCTTAAAGTACTTATTTTAGACTTAGAAGAAAACTTTTCTTATTTGCACCCAATAGAATTTTTAATATCCGATTCCTTAATGACTTTTATATTATAAATTGATAGACATTTTGTAATTTCCTGGTACAATTAAAAAGAAAAACTTTTTTTTTTAATTGCTAATAAAATTCAAATTATTTTTACCATGAATAGTAGATAATTTAAAATTTAAGAGCAAATTTGTTAATTTTCAGTGCAACTTTTTATTTTAAAAGCATTTTTATGAAACTCATATTTTATATCAAATTTCAGGTTGCTGTGCTTTTTACATATAAACTAAATAAACAACCCTCGTATGTATGTGCAATAAAACTAATCAATAAATCTATATGCTGTTCGAAAAGTCCTCAGAAATAACTTCAAAATTTTATAAATCAAAGTAAAAGAAAACGAAAAAGACTTAATTTTACACAATGGAATTTTTGCAGCTTTGCTCCCTTTATTCTGTTTAAGTATCGATTCTTGTTGTTGCTGTTGTTTTCTTTGAATTGTTAAGAAATTTTAGATCCATTGGTTATATGACAGTCTTGCTGACAAAATTACTGAATGTGTTAATAACGAAGTTTGTGACAAACTGTCTGCGTCAAGTGTGACTCATAATTTTTTATTGTATGTATTGTTAGTATTTTCTTTCTGCTACAATATTGTTTTTCTTCATTGTTTTGTTTTTTTTTTTTTTTTTTTTTTTTTTGTAATGAAATTACAAATTGGTCACAGTTACATTTTGTATAAAAGTTTTATTATAGAGAGAACAATGTGACTTTGCACGAAATAAATATGATTTAAAATCAATGTAAAATGATGTGAACAATGAAAGAAATTTACACCAATACCTCTGCCTAACGAGGTATTGGTGTAAATTTTTTTTTTTTTTTATTAAAATCTATCAGATGTGTTGATGACAACACTGTTACTTATTGTAATTATTTACATATATACATATGTAGACTTACATATGTATGTTTTAATTAAAAACCGAAATTGGCAATGGAACTTTTTTAATAAAATAATTTTTTAATTGTGTCCAATGATTTACATAATAAAAGTATAAATGTAAAAAATTAAGGGAATTGTATTTTAATAATATAAAACATTTGATCATGTGAAGCGTTAAAAACTAGACTTTTTTTATTTTAATTAAAAATTTCATGCATTTCCAAGGAAAAACAAACAAAACGAAAAATTCTATACAAAATAACAATAATAATAAAAATAAATTGCACATACGTTTACCCAACTATTAACATTTAACTTTACTCCTAACATTGTTTAAAATTGTTTTGAGTCACGTAAAATTTGATTGTATTCCAAAAGTACTATATATATTAGAGTGTCCCGTTGAAAACATTTTTGTAAGAAGATCACTCATACGATGCGGAAGGATGAGCCGAATACAAGTAAAAATAATTAAAAAAAAAATAAAATATTCATATTCAGTTCAAACTTGTAATGTAACATAGTGTAGTTTTTAGATTATTGTACAACTTTTAGAATTAAATAACTCCCGATTTTGAAAGTATCTACTCATACAACAAACTACAATATGTTACATTTCATGTGTATTGAATTATTCTCATTTTGAAATAGAGTGATTCCATATCAAAACGGACAAAAAACAGGCATTTTCGGATCTAATTCAGACTAAGGACCCTTTCTGGTCCAAAAATATTACGTTTTAAAAATGAAAAAACTGTCGGAAGTTTTTGCAAAAGTGTACATACTTTATTGCTCATAACTTTTAAAATATACATCATTCTAGAATTCTAATTTTTATTTCAAAATAAATTTTTTATGAGCTCATATTAAAAAAAAAATAATAATTTTATATACAAAATTTGACTTTATTATTACTTTTATTTATTTTTTTCCTTTTTTCAAAGGAGTATTGAATATGAAATTATGCACGAACATGCAGAAGAGTTATGTTCACATTATATGCATTTTTAAGAATTTTTAAAATATCTTTTTGGAGATATAATGGTTTAATTTTAACCTTTGAACTTTCAAATTAAATTAACTTACTACATATCATTATAAAAGTAATTTCCCTATCTTTAAAATGATACTAAAATGATGAAATTTTATTGTGTATAGTTTAGAAGTTCAGAAGAAATTAGATTTTATTTTTGTCCATAATTGTTAAACTAAATGACTGTTCACCTTGAAACTTTACATGTGCAGGGATAAGAGTTATGTCAACGTTATATTATTTTTTTATGCAATTGAAAAATACCGTTTTCTGAAATAGGTTTTGTTTATATATGTCTAACCTTTATACTTATGATTTAAAAAAACATTGTCTTAATATGAAACTAAAACTAGAGATGTATAGTTTGGAAGTTAATAGCAAATAAACAAATACCTTTCTATAGTTTTTAGATTTTTTCGTTTTTTTAAACCGTCATTATTTTGGACCGGAAAGGGACATGAATCTAAAATTTTATGATTTGGGAAACACTTCCAATATCTGTAGTGAATTTTATTGAAATCGGAAATTTTAAATCCGATTACTGTCCGTTTTAACATGGATTCATTCAGCACCGTTATTTCATGTCTTTTTTTTTCTGCAAAATTTATTAAAAATAATTTTTTGTAAATAAAAACAATTTTTTTTGTTTGCCAAAATGTACTAAAAATCAGAATTGAAGATGAAATCTGAACATGATTTTTTTTTTTTTTCCCTCATCGTAATTGCAAAAAAAACAAAAAACAGATTCTTGAAACACTCTAATATTCATATTTAGAAAACTATACACAAATACTAATACATTTTACACAAAGGTACATAATTACATTGATATGTATCTAAATACAAATGTATTTTATTAAAAAAAATGTAACTGTTTAATTGTGTTTACTAAAGTCTTCTTTATTGACATTTTTGTTTTATACAAATTAACATCAGTTATTTATATATATGTAAATCATGTTACATATTCCTCCTTTTACTCGCAATTAAAAATATGGCGATATGAAAATTTTGCCGTATAAACAGTGAGTTAATATTTTATTTGCGAGTTAGTAACTCAAGAAAACTAATTGTGATTAGTGAAACTAATTGCAAATAAAGCGTTCGGCGTTGCTACTTCCTTTTACATTCATAGAATTTACGTTGATAATAGTTGTATTTTTACCATCCGGTACGACAAATAAGGGAATATACTTTTTTATGTAATTTGCGTATAAACAGTGAGTATTTTTACTTGCAATAATCATGCGTATAAACGTATTATATTTAATGCTCAGTAATATTGACAATATCTGACAATAACATCTCAAAATCCAATCAGAAACTTTAGTACAAACCTTTAAGCAGAAATCAGAAGCGAACAGTATCTTTAAGATCCTAAGATTATATGTACTATATTCTAGTTCATTTAATATAAATGATGTTGTATTTGTTTGTTAAATGTTATTAAAAATTAAAAGGAGAAAATTCAATAGTTTAATGTGTAATGTTTTTTTTTTTTTTTTTTATCTAATAATATTCCTGCAAGAATTTTTCAATAAAAAAAAGAAATGTATATTCTTTTATTCATATGCCCGTGGGTAACACCCATATCATTTTTATTATATAAAAAGAAGAGTTTTCATTTATTATAAAAATGTAAAACCACCATCACCCATAACAACAATTCAAGTTAAGATTATTTATGATGATATTACATGGAAGAATAATAATGATTATAAAAAAAGGAAGGAGTAGCTGAACTGCTGATGCTAAATCCCAAGAAAAATTAAGATGAAGAAGACACAGAAGATTTTTAAAATACGAATACAAACCAACCCAACACTTTTGGTTTAGGTTTACTGACCTTTCAGCATTTCTACATACATACAAAAGTACGTATGTCTAATATATATATATATATATATATATATATATATATATATATATATATATATATATATATATATACTGAATACAAGTAACTGAGTGAGATAGTATGTATGTATGTTTGACGAAAACAAAAACCTATTGTGCTAAAAAAAACATACATTAGCACAAACAAAAAAAATGTATTTACTCCTAACAAGTTAATAGGGGCACTATAGCACTAGCTTAAATACACCATCATGCCACAATTGATACCAAGTGAATTTTAGCTGGTTTTTTAAAATTTAAACTTTAAAACAAAACATTTTTTGCTCAACAGAAGAAACCCAAGAGAAAAAAATAACTAACTAAAGAAACCAAAAAGAGTGAATCAAACTAAATTTAAAACTATACGCAAACAGAAAAGAAGAAGAAAAAAATAACACTTGTATCTAACAATGTAATGTGAAGATACTTTTTACATTTTATATTTGTGCAGATCAAAAGATACATACATATGTATTTAGTTACACAAATACCAAAAACTTACATACATTCGTATGTATGTATGTTAACCATAATGTACACACATATATGAGTGTCTAAATATTTGATTGTTGTTACACTGCAAATAAATACTGTTCGTACAACACATTTATAAACTTTTCATCAATACAATGTAGCGTGTGGCACGTTTGTTTGTCCGTCGTACATATATTTCATTAGGGCAGCTTCATTTGTATGCAAAAATAAAGTTCTCATATTAATAACTTAAATGAACTTTAGTTTATTTTAGGATTTCCGACCTTGCAGCTCTTCTTTAGATAGTTGGATAAAATAATATTTTTTTTAGTGATTTTCTTTTCTTTTCATTTTTTTTTTTTTTTTTTTTTTTTGTAAAAAAAGTTAGAGCTTTATTATTTTTCGCCAAAAACTTTCAAGTTTTATTTTTATTTAATTTATTCCATAGAATAAATTTTTCATTTTAGGTGCAAACAGCAACAACTATTGGATCTACCCTAATGCACATTTATACATACATATATATCCATGATGTACTACGGATTCACCATTTGAAAACCGGTTACTCTATAATGTACCATATTTATACTTTAAAGATAAAGTGGGATACGGTGGGGAAGTTTGGCGGGTAACTCATGCTTGTTTTTATCTCTGTATTCAATTACAACAACACAAGTACAATTACAATAGTTGAATAAATTGTAACAAAATTATTTATAAGTAGAACAGGAACAGGTCACAATGTATATTGTTTGAAAAAAAAAGACACCTATAAATGTATGTATATTTATTTCATTCCAATCTATGTATTTGAACAATTTGTATTGTTTGTGTTTTTTTATATTTAAAAAGATCAAAAGGAGTGATATAAAAATTAAATACGCGAAAAAATACTTCTTTTAATATACTTTTTCGAAAATGTCAACTATAAATTCTTATTTTCTGTAACGAATAGGGTTTGGGGTCCGAGAATTTTTTTAAATTTTCCCGGGAAAATGGATTTTTAATATTACTGTGAAAATTTTACATTAATATAAAGTTTATATTATAAACACATTACTTACTAAAGCAATTTTTGATGTTAATACAAAATACATGAAATTCGATACAAGTGATGTTTTATATTATTCAAAAACATTTCATCGGTGCTCTGATGAAAATTCCTATTTGACGACTTTTCATTAGGAGAAAAACGATTTATTTTGTCAATTCACATTTCAAGTACACGAGTTTTTAACTACATATTGCTATAATCTTTTAAACATTTTAATGATGATGTAACATTTTCAATCTTCATTTACATCTTCAGATTTTTTCGACATATTAAAGTCCACTTTGTATCACATGATTTTATACTATCTTAAAAGCATGATTTTGGACTATTTTTGGCAATAATAAACATAAATTATTAATTTTGAAATATGTAAAAATTTTCAAATGAAAAATCGACAACAACTTTTCTTTTAACATCAGAAATACATACCGCTACTTTATCAAAATTTAAATTTAAAACGTGTAAAAATATTAAACTACGAATTTAACTTATTTTTCAAAAATATTCGCCTTGAAATATCTTTCAAATGAAAACTAATTTTTATCAGATTTCCGAACACTATATCAATTGATCACAAAATATTGTTGAGAACCAACTTTAAAATTTTTTAGATTTATGTTTTAGAACAAATTAAAACGATAAGAAAAAACTATTTATACTGAAATTTATGCCACAGATGATGATTTATCTTTTTTTAAATTTTTAGCATGAAAATCTATTTAAGTTAAAAATCTGAAGTATACAGTTTTTAATTAAATATTAGAAATACTAGCTTTTTATTCCATAACGCTATTCTAAAAATCATAGTTCTACTGAATCATTTTATAAAGAAATCATTGATTTTTTGTTAAATCAAATCTTCTGCAAATTTAATGGAAATATTTATATTTTTTAAATATTTTTTCTTTAATTCGTAAAAGATTTAAATAGAAGACAATTTTAACGATTCAAGATATTTTTTAAGCTTGAATTGTATATTTGGTAGTGCATTCTTTAAGCAATAAGTTATTGCGAAGTCAAAGAATTTAAGTCTATGAATTGAATTGTTATGAATGCTTGAAAGAAATGACTGAGATAATAAATTTAATTAGATTTTGAAAAGTGAATTAAAGAATTAAATCTTTGGAACCTTTGCTTACAATAGGCAAATTTTTAAATTTTAAATTGGAAATCATACTTCAATATTGTTTTATTTTCTGTTAATTAATATTGAATGTAATTTATAATGTTGTATTATAGTATTGAATAGAAAAAATAGCATTCTTTATAAAAAATCATATCATTTTTCTTATATTTTAAGTTTCCCGGGAATTCCCGGGAAATTGAATTTTTCATTCCCGTTTCCCGGGAAACAAAATATCACGGGAAATCCCAAACCCTAGTAACGAACCAATTTTAATGTAATTCTTTAATATTTAATATTTCTTAAATTTCATCGGAAGAGACATTTAGACAAAATGTTTACTATTTTTTAAGAACATTGCTTCTTGAAAGTATGCCTCTTTATATAATCTTTGATACATAGTACCAAATCTCTAAAAATAAAGCAACTAAAAATATGCTTTACAAAATTTTTTTATACGCATAAATGTTCTTTAAATCGGAAAACATGATATTAAAATTAAAAAAATATGCCCTTAAAATATTGTTTTATTCTGGCTAAATTTTAAATTATCTACTATTCATGATAAAAATAACTAGATTTTTTATAAGCAATATATCTCTTGTGCAAAATATGCTTAATTATGCTATTCAGTGTAACATATGCAAAATTATGCTCTTATGTATAAAATAATGGCATATTTCAAATTCCTAAAATATGTTCGAAATTAAGGATTTTTGATACTATGACAAAATATGCTGTTATGTAAGCAAAAATATGCAATTATGACCAAAATATGCTTATAATTCGATGCCAAAATTCTTAAAATTGTCTGAAAGTGATAAATAACTGATTATAATAGATTTTTTAATTATTGAATTAAGAATATCTTAAATAAATTTCATTTATCAACATTTATATTTGAAAGGCTTCAGATGAGTTATTAGAGATTCCAGATTATGTTATTCTCAATAGAATTTAGTAATTTATAATAATTTTGTACAGGCCCTCATTGGTATTACTTTTCTTTACATTTATCTTACCAAGTATTTAATAGATTTATACATATGTATTTTTATATATGTTAATAAATATTTATATTGTTATTCCCCCCCATTCAGTACTGTGAATAATTAGAACAAAGACAATTATTGAACGTTCAATGCAAATATTTTACGATATTGGGGTTTCTTTTTTTTGTAAAATACTAGTAGACTTATTGTTGTTGAAGTCGTCGTGGTGATACATACTTGTATTTTATTATTAATTTTATTTAATACAAAATATAAAATAAAAATCATACCAGTTGGACTGGTTCCAATAGCATTCAGAATCTGTAGCAGCAGCGACAACGGCCACAATAGCAAGAAAAAAAGGTATAACAGCAATTTATTGTTGTTTTGTTTTTGTAATCGTCGTTGCTGTTGCTCTTAACAGTAAACCAGCAACAGATAAACAGCTGTTCTTGGTAATTTTCTGTTGTATTGTCTCAAATTTCCATTTTATTTATTTATTAATATTAATAAATAAAATATGTGTATCTATATATATTTTATTATTTTTTTGTTATTGTAATATTTTAAATGTGTGTGTGTTTGTGTACAACTTGTATCATTATAAAGTAGTAGTCTGTTTTTAAATTCGCATTATTGTTTTTTTTTTTTAATTTATTTCTTGTCCCTGTATTTTTGAGGTTTTTCTGAATTTCTAAAATTTATTCAGGTTTTCTTATGTGAATGTTTTTTTTTTATGGTAAATAGTAAAATTGTAGGTACTTATGTACATATATATATATGATTTTAAAAGTGTAAACAAATGTTTTCACACAATTTAAAAACAAAGCAAGTTTTTAAGATTTATCATACAATTCAATTTGGTATTTTAATTCTTAAAAGTAACCAATTCATTCATTATAAATATTTTCACTTTTATCTTGTTGTTTCATTAATTTATATGTTTATTATGATAATATATGTATATATATTTATTTATTTTGACATTGACATTTGCCATACAATAAATATGTATGTATATTCATTCAATATTTACACATAAAACAAATATTCACAAGTATGGGTGTTGTGATTTTTTTTTTTTTATTTGGTTGGTCGTTGCTTATATGCATTTGTAAAATTCTTCATGCATTTGTTAATTTATTTCATATTTTCTCTTCCAAATTTGTCAATGCTTTTTAGCCATTATTATTCTTTTAACTTTATTATTATTTTTTTTTTTTTAATTTTTGTGTCATTGCTACAAAATTTGGCTTAACCAAGCAAGAACATAATTGTTGTAACAAAAAATAATAAAAAAAAATAAAGAAAATTTATTACCGAAACAAAAGAAGTCTTGATAAATCTATCAAGATGATACTGTACCGAATTGACAAGACCTTTTTTACGTAGAGTGTACAATCTAGTTGTAAATATTAATATCATTAAAGTGAAATTAAAATTTAATTTGATACTGTTGAGCAAGACTTGACAGTATAACAGTATTTAATTGTAATAAAAATTATTTTTTAAAAATGTATTCTCTTACAGGCTGAATTTTAAGATAGAGTGTGTTAAATATCTAACATTTTTTACAAATATTGTTATCAATCACTGGCTTAATTAACAACACACACCCACTTCCAAATAAAACTCTACAACATCATCATAATCATCGTTATTATTGCAATCAATTTAATAAAATTGGCGAAACGATTATTAATTGCACCAATTTAATAAAACACTTAACACGGTTTTGTTTTTAAACCACTTTAATATTCATTTCGATAATGTTTATTCCATTAGTCAATCAGACAGTCAGATTACACAGGGCAACAAAAACGTGAAGTTTCTCAGTGAATACACAAATACACGTCACTTTGTTTCCTAAGCCTATAAATTACTTCTTTTGATTTGACTCTAGTTTTCGAGATACAAATTAATCAGATTTCGCTAAATAAAATTTTCACAAATTCGGATTCAAATCATCTATAAAATGAACTAAATACTTTAGGAGAAATTAAGAATTATATTTAACTTATAAAAAATCGAAAACAACAAAAATATGATACAAAGCTAAATCCGTTACAAATCAAACGAGTTGTAATTCATTTAAATCAATGCATAATTTTGACTTAATTTATTATTATATGTATCATATTTATCTTTATGCAAAAAGAATAAAAATAAGTTTTTTTTTTTGACTTTTTCGATTTTTTCGATTTTTTTTTTTTTTTTTTTTAACTAAAAAATAAAAAATGCTTATTTCATCCTAGTACTCACAGATTAAAAGAGTCTTACCTTTCTAACCGATTATTTAGGGTAAAGTATATTGGACACATGACAAGAGATTTTGAAATCAATGTTGGTGTTCCGCAAGGAAGTGGTCTCGGGCCAACACTCTATCTAATATACACCTATAATTTGCCAACTTGCGATAAATTGATTATCTTCAAGTTTGCTTCCTTTACTACGGTCCTTAGCTCATACGTGGATCAATAATTACCTGAGACGAGTGCAGACGTGGTTGAAAACTTGCGTATAAAAGTGAATGAACTCAAAAGTAAACACGTTACATTTGCCCTAAGAATGGGCATTTGCACTCTTATGACGCTTAACAATGGACATAAGGGCAGCTATAAGGAGACCTTTGGCAATAAATCAAAATTCAAAAATGCGTTTTATGATTAAATTTCTATATAACTTAAAAGAGGACATTTTTCTACACAATGTTTGTTCACAATATTTTTCGTCTACGCGAATGCGTGGTCGTAACTTAAGTCCAAAGTGAAAGAAAAATTTAATACTTTTAAATTAATATTTTTTTTATTTTCATATGATACACATTAGTTAGAAAATATCATCTGATATTATAATAGAAATAATGTTTTCTTACTATTTGTGATGGCAAATTTTGTTAAGAATAAGTGTAACAAATATGGTGGTCAAATTGACAATTTATCAAAATAATATAATTATGTACTATTATTATTTTTTTTTTTTAAGTTTCAAAATTTTTGAAAGCAAAAAAGTAACATAAATTTCCAGAATTATCCATATCATTTATATACACCTTAAAGATCAGAATGTCCATTTATATATTATAATTTAAAATTTTGCGAATTTCGATTTTAAACCATTTTGAAATGTTCATTGAATTTTTTAGACCTGCAGCTCACAATTTTGAAAATAAGTCAATGAAATTTGGTGTGAATGGTTTTTTTGACACAAGAAAAATTATTACTACAATTTTTTATAATCGGTCCATACTTTCACATAGTTCCCATAGAAAGATATTCCCGGAATAGAATTACTCTACCAAATTTCAAAGGAATTGGTCCACACTAGTCCACAGTGTCCATATAAAGTACATCCCGAAATTTACTTATAGTGCATAAACCTCATAATAATTTTAACGTTAGGTTCACAGTTGTACCAAACAACTAGCTTTTATTTATAGGATTCTACAATTTTGGGGGCATCAGTAACAGTAGGTAACACAGTGGTATTAATGGAAAAATTTTTTTTTTAAATTTATAATTTCCTTTTATGTTGAATAAAACTCAGTTTTTGAATAACACTATAAACTTTTCTATTTTTGAACCAAGGTAGTTACAGATAAATCGAAAAAAATAATTTCAATATAGTTCGAAGCTGAAACAATTTTGCATAAATGTTTAGAGCATTTAAATGGCAATTTTTCATTAGTGCCTTCTATTCATCTATCTCTAATTATATGGGGTCATTTCTAGTCCGTTTAAACAAAATTAAACAAAAGTCAATTAAAACTTGAGTTTAAATGGGTTAAAATATTCTACAGAAATTTTCTACGTCGAATTTCACTAGGGGTCACCGAAGGTCCAAAGTTTATACGATAAAGCGTTTATCCAAAGAAATGAAATTGTTGAAATTATTATTAATTTTGTTTACGATTTGTACAAAATATTTAATTTTATGTTATTTTTCATTGCCTAGTTTAAGGAGTTTATATAAGAAATGTGGGAAAATTTCATAATTTCCTTTTTAACAACATATGATAAGTCGGATGAATTTTTTATCTTTGGAGACCCCTAGTAAAATTTGAAGAAGAAAATATATGTAGAACATTTTAACCCATTAAACTCAAGTTTAAATCGACTTTCATGTCAATTCCTTAAAACGGACCAGAAATGACCCCTTATAAGGACAAATAAATGAATTTAAAGTTCTAATGAAATATTTCCCGTTAAATGCTCTAAACATTTATGGAAAATTATTTTAGCTTCGAACTATATTGATATTATTTTTTTCGATTTATCTGTAACAACCTTGGTGCAAAAATATAAAAGTTTAAGTGGTCATAAAACAAAAGTTTTGCCTACCAGCGAAGGGTTTATTACACATGTCAAGAGCTATCAATTGCAATCGGAATGATTCCGCCCCCAAAATACTGATACATAGTGTAATAAAATAGTATATAAAAATTTCATATTCACCAAAGAACAAAATTAAGAAAATTAAAAAAAAAAAAAGACCTTATATATATTTTAATTATTTTTTTTGCATTAATTTTGTTCGGTGGGTTATATTATTAAAACATATTTAAAATATAAAAAAATTGTCTTTTCAACGATATCAATCACTTATTATAAAATACCGCGGTTTATTTAATGGCACGTTTGGTATACATTTGCCCCTATGTGCAATGTAAACATCCCACAGTCTGACCATGTAATATACCTTGGCATACATCTAGACAGACGTCTTACTTGCAGTCGTCATATCGAAGCCAAGAGGCTACATATGAGAATCAAAGCTTCTAATATTCTCTGGCTAATCAACTATCAATCAAAATTAAGCCTTGACTATAAATTCATCCTGTATAAAAGTATCTTAAAAGTAAGGAGTGCGATCGAAAAAATCTTAACATATATAAAGTTCAATAATTTGGAAACGTTTGATCTTAGAGTTTTTATTGTTTTTTATTTTTTTATTTAATTGATATTATACTACAGATCACAGAAAAATATAAATTTTATACTTCTGTCCACTTTTAATATTTTTGATGTTTTAGGACAACTCTTTTATCCTCTTTGATTCCCTTTTCACAAAAGTCCAATATATCTTCATGTTATTGCTTTGGTACCACTCCAGAGCTTTCTAACGTAGTGACATGATGCCAAATTGGGCTAAAAATATGTGCTCTCTTATGAAAGGAAAAAGATTTTTTTTGCAAACATTATTTGTTGTATTTTTCGGTATTTATAGAGCCCACTGTAACAAATGACTTGCTTCTTTTCCTGCAACTGCATAAATCTTGCAACACCACGAATTCTGTAGACAATTTCGTCAGCTATTCGGTCCTAAACTTATCTTTAACATTTCCTCGAGCATCAGCAACATAAAAATTGTGACCCCGAAGCTGTGAAAAATCAGTCAGTACATACGTTTCATCGTACTTTATACATCATGAGTATTTTTGTATGAAATTCGGTTTTAATTTCCGTGCTTTTACATTTTTTGCATCATTCCAGTCTGGAACTTTTTGGACTCTATATGTTCTTAATTCAGCAATAGCTTTAACTTTTTGCACCAAATAGTCAGAGCACTGAGCTAACCGGGCTGCTTTTCTACCAGATGTGTTTAGAGTTCTTTTTATTATGTTTTCAATTTTCTTGGCCTTCCCAATATCATGTGGACCATTTTTCTTCCCGAATCAGGTTTTCTATCAATGGTCGAATTCTCCTGATACTGTTTAATAACCTTGGAAACAGTTTGACAGCGGACATTTAATTCTTTCACCAATTATTTGTAGGACTAATTTAATTTTTTTTTTTTTAATTTCTTAATAATTTATAGCACGTACATCATTTTCGCCACTCATTTTGATAAAAATTGCAACAAATCAACATGGTTGTCATTAAAAATAATAACTGACATATTTTTCAATGATAACTAGATCAATAAAATTTTTAAATGTTGCTTCGGAAAAAAGTTATGAAGCAAAACGTGTGTTAAGATTTTTTCGATCGCACTCCTTAATATGGAATCCAATTATGGGGAATAGCGAGTAATACCAATATAGATCTTATACAGAGGGCCCAATCTTTTCATTATATGTGAACGACTTAGCAAATGAACTACCAGGTGGAGTTAACGTTGCTGGTACCAACATTAAAATTCTCCTTTACGCTGATGATATAGTTATCCTATCGGATTCTGCTACTAAATTACAAAAAATTACTGATACCCTACACACTTACTGTACAACGTGGAAATTAACGGTTAATTTAAGCAAATCAAAAATAATGATATTTCGTTCAGGCACAAGATTTTCCAGATTACTTAATTGGCATTTTGGACATGAAATCATCGAAATTGTAAACAATTATAAATATTTAGGAATTGATATTACCCACAAGTTGTCTTTTAACACTTACTTAAAAAATAAGCTGACTGCATCTAAACTAGCAATTTACTCTACATGGTTAAAGTACATTAATAATCCTCAAGTCTCAAAGAAAAACAAACTGAAAATATTTCATGCTGCTTCTCGTTCCATAATGTTCTATGCTGCTCAAGTGTGGGGCTATGCAAGTCCTCAACGACTACCACGAATTCTTGCTGAAGCTGTTCTATCAAAAAACGTATTCTGGGCATAAGAATGGACGAATATTTGTCAAAAAGTGAATTTTCTTCCCATTAGTACAGGGGTTCTCACAAGATCTTGCTTCGCGACCCCCTTTTGACATTGTAATGGAAGCGCGACCCACTACAACTTTGACTAGTTAAAAAATCAAATAAAATGTTATATAAAGATAAAATAATATTAATAAATGCATTGTTTCTGCTTAATGATTTCTTTAATATTTAGAGTCTTTTTCGCATAATGCATATCTAATATCATTCTCTTAAAAAAAAAAAAAACACAAAAGTTAGATACTTTAGTTTTGATGGACAAATGAGCGAATATGGCAGTTCCACATAAAAATTGTTCTAATACTTTTAGAACTTCGGGGCCAACAAGCGGACAAACATT
Organism: Protophormia terraenovae; assembly: GCA_951394005.1. Lineage (NCBI taxonomy): Eukaryota > Metazoa > Arthropoda > Insecta > Diptera > Calliphoridae > Protophormia > Protophormia terraenovae. The sequence continues at coordinate 70,010,282 of OX596077.1, forward strand.
GCTATATTTCCACTAAAATGCTTTTAAATCTACAGATTGAGAATAAAAATTTAAACCATAAGTTACATGAATCTGGTATTTTATCAATATTCACATTGAATTATAGTCGTTTAAAAATTCATTTTTACAGCCCGCAACTTTCTCTGCGAAATAAATGTTTTGTGTACTTTGCATTTAGAAGTCACACCATTCGATCAAATTTTAATAATGTGATTACACAGGATGTTATTCCATGGTTAAATATCGAAAGGGCATTGAAATGACTTTTTAAAAAAATTATTGCCATAATAAACTTATAGTTTCATCAAGTTAAAGTGAAATATTTATCTTTTCAATTAAGTGTTTTCTCTGCCACATCGTAGTTTTCTTTATATTGTGTCAGCATCACTTTCTTTATATGTTCATTGTTTTTTTTATATTTACAGAATATTTTCAATCGAAGCTCGGGTTTCTGAATCGGTTTTCTTGCAGCTAATGCAAATTGGTTCCTAAAAGAACTCATTAAAAAATCATGACTTCTGTCCTTAATTTGGGGATTTTTTGTATAAAAATATCTTTATATTTTTAAATAGTTTCATGCTTTCATCAGAATTTTTATTTAAACTTCTAATAATATTTACACAAAAAAATTCTTTGTCCAGGAACATTTTTCAGAATCTCTTCGCGACCCCCTACGAATATCTGTATTGACCTCTTGTGGGTCGCGGACCCCCATTTGAGAACCGTTGCATTAGTAGTAGCCCACTTTGCACCGAATGGATGAAAATAATTGATTTAGTGATAATAAAAGAGGAATATACACTAAATCTTTACACCCTGTAAAAATATATAGTGCAGTCTTCTAAATATCGTAAACTAATTATTAACGAATATAATTAACATTAAATGTGATAATTTTCTTTAAAACTATACAAATTTACAAATTTAAATATTGCTATAATGAATTAAGTATGTACTTGAATATTTATGCCAATCTGGAACACAACTAAAATGTTATGCCAAATATAGATAAATGAATATAAAATATTGTAATACAAAATAAAAAATGTACAAATACTATTTATATCTATTAATAAATAATAAAAAATAAATAATAATATACAGAGGGCCCAATCAAAAATTCTTAGAAATATGACAGGAGCACCCTGGTATATAAAAAATGAAAATATTCACATTGGTAAAAGAAGAATTTATAAAAATTCGTGAAAGATATGTTTTGAAACTACAGCTTCACCCTAACCCATTGACAAGACTGCTTACCAGAATGCAAACATCATCAAGGCTTTGTAGAACCGATCTACCAATTTATAATTAATTTTAATTATAAGGTTTAAACAGATCCAATAAATAAAGAAAAAACGTAAAAAAAAAATCGATATAAATTTTTGAAAATTTCTTTAACTATTGAACATATTAAATAATAATATTAATTAATTTAATTAATATTAAATAAAAAATGAATTTTTTGATATTTTATTTAACCAAATTAGACAAGAAGTTTTCGAGTAATGACAGTAAATGCTAGTAATGACAAGATTTTCTTACACTGCGAGAAAAAAAATGCAAAGTGAAAGCGTGTATTAGACATACATAGTACAAAGATTTTGATATAAATTAGCAGCTCTACAGAAAATTATCAACTTTAAAATTCTTTTGCTTACAAAATTATTTATTCCAATTAAAATCTAATAGTTCTATAAAGTATTAACCATATATACAAGTTTCTGTAAACTTGCAAATTTGATTCATGTAAAGGGAAATGAATAAATCCAAATAAAGGTTTCCCATTAGAAAAAAAACGATACTCCAAAATAATAAAAAAAAATATAAAGCTTACATGAGATTATCTTAAGACTCACGATTAAAATAATCAAATTTATATTTAATTAGAGTTGAGATTAAAACGAAAAACTTAGTGCTTAGAATTATACTTATAAAAAAAATCAATGGGTCAATCTTTTATTGCTATATTCAAGTTTAAAATTTAATCGCTATTAAGATTAAAATATATATCAGATTTGCAATATAAATATGCAATATTACAAAAAATACTCATAGTTAAAAATAATCTAATAAAAATTTCAAATTAAAAGATTAATCAGAAACTGAAAATGCTTACAATTATTTTTTTAATTGTATCAATTACACAGGGAAACACTGGTTCTGCGACACGGGGTTTCTCAATAAATTCGGATACACGGTATTAATAAGAACTAAGCCCATAACCCACTTTTTTTGAATTGACTCTAGTTCTCGCGATAAATCGCGATTTGTAAAATTAAAGAGGTTGCACTATATATCGAAGCATGTCTCAAAAACGGCTTGTTCGATTTTATTCAAAAAAATATCAAAAATTATAATTAAAATTATCTTCAAATTGTTCTTACATTACTTTTTAATATGGTCAATAGTTGTGGAGATATTAAGCCTATCTTTTGAGAAAAAAAAATTCAGAATTTTAAGAATAATTTTTTTCAGAAAATCATAAAAATTTTAAAGTGTCAAAAATTTGAATTTTTATTCTTTATTCATAGAGATAAAATTGTTGCAAATAAAACAATATATATTTCATTAAAATATATTTCAACTAAAATTATAAGTTACATAGAAACATTATAAAAATAAAAAAATAATTTCATGATTTTTTAAATTTTTCTATGTAACTTGTTAATTAATATTTTCACTAATTTGTGAATAAAATGAAAACTTATGCATTAATTTTAATAAAACATATCTTGTTTTATTTGCAACAAATCTATCTTTATGATTGAAGAATAAAAATTTAAACTTTTGACACTTTAGTTTTTTTATAATTTTTCGAAAAAAAATGTTTCTTGAAATTTTGTGTAAAATTTAAACAGTATTAAACATTAAATTATTTTAAACAGTAATATAAGAACGATTTGAATATAATTTTAATAAGGATTTTTTGATTTTTTTTTTTTTTTTTTTTACATAGAGTATACAATTTTAATTTCATTGTACAAATAACTATATAGCCACAATAATATTTACATTTTAACAAGAAATTAATGAATAAATGAATGAAATTCAAAGGTAATTGACATTTAAAATCCATTTCATTCATGTCATTTCACTTACAACGATGCCGCAATTCAAGTTGCAAATTACTAAATGAAAACTGCATTGAAATTAATAAAACAAAGTTAAATTAATAAAAAAAAAACAACAACAACAACAATAATAATGCATACATATTAATAACATGGCTAAAATGCACAATTGCAATGCGGGACGCATGCGTATTCGTACGATGATAATGAAGATTTAGTATGTTTTTAATTTTATTTTTTGCAATTTATTTAGCGCGTGTCTGGATTTTATTTCCCCCAATGAAAATTGTTAAACTCTAGTCTAATCATTTTTTTTTTTTTTTTTTAATTCGAATGTGTATTTAGTATGTTTTAGCATATGTGTGTGTTCAAAAAAAACTCAATCTCATCAATTATGTCGAATTTAAACAAATTCAATATTTATACAATTTTAAAATGAAATGCAACCTTGATATTAACGAAAATTCAAATTGCGTTGGTATCATTTAAATTGCCATTTAACGTGTTACTTTTTTCTAATTGTTAAAAAAAAAAAACAGAAAAGAAGAAGAAACACATTCAAACATATGTATACACATAAACACGAAGAAAAACAAAAACAGCGAATTGTTTAAACATTAAAAACAATAACAAAATGGAAAAGCATAAAATGATCATAAAAATTATTGTAAAACGTTCAACAAAAGACTGGCCAAATAAACAAAAACAATATTCATTTGAAACAAATTGTAATAAAAAAAATTGTGGGACTTAAACATTCACATGTATTTGTTTTTTTTTTTTTTTTTTTTTTGCCTTTTTGTGTTTTTTAAATCAAAACAAATTTTTTATTTAATTTTAAAGTTTGTTTTGGATTTTTTTGCAAAAATTTGCGTCATTTACAACAACTGAATAAACATTTATACGTAAATTTGCACTCAACGCAAACATTTCAATACCAATATATACAAACACATACACACAAAGATATGTATATTTATTACATTATTGTTATTGAAATATATTGATATGTATATATATATTTCATTCATTAAACACATTTTTTTTACAATTTCCAATTTTATTTTTTCATTTAAATTAGACCACAAAAAAAATTGCACTTGATTTACCCCCTAAAAATTAAGTTAGTTAAAATTATAAATTCTATTAGCAATATTTTTGTTCTAAAATAAGATTGAAAATATTTTAAATTTTTATTAATAAAATAAAAACGATTTTTTAAAATACTCATGAATATTTCTTTATCTGCAAAAATCAACATGAAATAGAGACCCTTGTCAATTAAATTCTAGAAATTTTGTAAAAATTCGAAAAATTAATTTTAACGCACTATGTTGGGTTGGTTATTTGTTTGTTTGTTCATTTATTTGTTGAAGAAATCAACAAATTTTAATGCGAATTTAGAGAAAAAGAAACAGAAACATTGGTAAACTGCAAAAATATACATATATAACAAAACTTAATGCATTATCTCTTAATCTTGTTCCCCTTTCTTTTTTAAAACATGCAGTTTGCTCAATAAAACTCTCCAGCACCTTCTCAGTTAACTTTGCTGCTGTCAAGCTGAAGAGAAAGAGAGAGAGAACGCGCGGACAAAATCTCAACTGAGAAAATTAAATGATAAATTTTAATTAACAATTAATAAGACTGTCAAATGAACTTGCCTTCTTTAATACACCTTAACACGAGCCCTGATTATTTTAATATTAATAAGAGTAACATTAATAAATTTTAGTTAAAAAAATATATATATAAAAAAATACAATATGGCAACAATGCCCGTCGTTTGGTGTACCGATCCAAATTCGGTCAACAATAAACCTACAGCATTCGCCCTACATGGTATTCAACTACAGGGGAATGTTACAGAAAAACAAGTCTTAGCTTTACGTGAATTAGTTAATGCAGCTGCCGAGGGTCGTTTAATTCTTCCCTCAGATGGCACCTTTATGCTTTTGGATAGTGGCATAAGTATTGAAAGTTCAATTGTTAATAATTCTACTACTGGAGCATCGTCTATGCCAACAAAAACAACAACAGCAACATCATCATTAACAGACTCACATGCAACTACAACAGTAACATCCTCGACAATAACTTCATTGTTAAAAGATGGTTGTTTTGGTGGCAATAATGGTGTTGGTAATATTAGTAACAAAGAAAATATTGATCAAAATCAAGAACGAAAACAAAGTAACGATCATCGACATTTAAAGAATACCTATATTCTTATGCCGGTTACAACGACGGCTCAAAAAAATGCCAATGTTAACTTGCCAACATTAACACCGCCCACATCTATTAATACAACGCCAACATTTGAATTAGAAGGGCCTCCAAGTTTCGAATTAGAACCAAAGTATTCTACCTTTACACCACCACCGTCAACGACAGAAGATGATAATGTTCTCTATGAGTTCCTGTGTTGTGCCAAATGTATGAATGATCCTACAACGTCACGTTGTTCCAGAAATACTAAAATGGCAGCAACAATATCGCAGCACCGTAAATCACAATCACAACAAATGCTACAACGTTTGCTAAAATCATGTGAACGTTCTTCGTCATCGACTCGTCAAGGAGGCGGACCAGAGCCTTGCTGTAATAATGGCAAAGTCAACGAACCGCATCAGCTGTATGATCCGACATACAATATTGCCAATAAGTACACGCGTCGATATCAACGCAAACACTGCATTATGTCGGCCGCCACTATTGCACGTAATCGTCATCACAATCATCGTCACAAATTACCGATGCAAAGTGTTAAAATCTTTCACAATCGTAACCACGCGTGCAGTAATGGAGGTGGAGGTAATAGCGCTGGTAGTTGTGGTGGTGCCAGTTTCAGTGGCGGTGATTATGTCTATGGCGGTTGTGGTGTTTTAACAAAATCCACCACTACAACTACAACAACAACGGCGAGTGGCAGTATTAACAACGGTAACAGTCACAGTTACTGTAGCGGTAATATTATTAGTATTAGTAATTGTTGTGGTGGTAAAACAGCAACAGTTATGACAAATAAACCTTTAGTAGTCAATCAGCAATCGTCGTTAACGCCTGCACTACAGCTGCCTCTGTATGCAACGGTTAATAAAACTAACGGTAAAACTAAAATGACGATGGAATTGAGTGCGTCCAAACAACCCACCTCCGCAAAGGTGGTTACGTTTAACGCAATCGTTCACGAGCCTCCGTTAAGTAAAAGAACCGATCAGCAAGAAAAGATTCCAGATGCAGCTGAGCACACAGTACGCCAACGCAAACTGGGTGCCGTGCAAGGCGGCCTCCAAGATACAGTTCAAATTGAACTAGACAGTTTCGTTCAGAAATTGCAAAACTCTCACGATCAGCAACAAACAAACTGTGATATGGTAATGGACACTTTACCCGTAGTCGTAAAGGATTTAATTAGTTTCGATGATGATGACGATGATGACAACGTAGATGAAGATGCTAACAAAACCTTTCAGTCCAATACTTGTGATACTAATAGTGAAATTGTAGATTTACTTTCGCAACCAATTATTGATTTACCAACCGTAACAGAAGAAGAACCAGAACCGGTATCTGTATCTGATTTAGTAGAAAATTTACCAGCTAACAAATCACCTCCTCCGGCACGTAGTAATGCATCGAGTCGAAAGACTAGTTTCGATTCGACATGTACCATTAGTTCAATGGATTCTGGTTTTATTGAAATGCAAAATAAACTAGAAAATCCACAACAATCATCATCCGTCAATCATCCAACATTGGCTAGCATTTTTACTGGCCTAGCATCGACTAATCCCTCAAATGTGCCAACACGAGATGATACTAGAGGCCATACGTCAGGAGGTGAGAAAATCGCTCGCCTCAACTATAAGGAATGTTTAACACAATCGCGTAATCGCCGTAAATCTTATGAAGAATTTAAAGCCATGTTTGCCAATTCAAACACAAATTTAGAATTACCAGCATCCTCAACATCAATATCAACGTCGGCATCGCCATCATCAACATGTCCCACAGAAACTGGCATCGTAAGTGAGAAGAATAAAACACAAATAAGACGCAAAACCTATCAAGATCTAAGAAAAGTAAATGACAAAGACATGCACTGTGATTATATTTACCAACAATCGACCACAACTAGTAATTATCATTATCATCAACAGCAGCAGCAGCAGCAACAACAACAACATCAACAAAATCAAACAGAATTAACATTAGCAACAACAGCGCTCAATGGTTTAGAATCAATATCAGAACAAGAATGTACAACAACAATATTGTCCCCTCCAGCATTAGCTGCAATGACGTTAGATACAGACAACAGAGTTGGACAAACAACGCTTGTAGTAGACGATAGTTGTTGTCATAGTGTTGGTGTTACTGGTATTGTTGACAATAGTAATAAACCGGCTTTTCCAAACAAGTTTGTTGTTAATACCGTACCAGGTACTATACATGAAATGGATACTGCTACACAGTGTACTGTTGCTGGCGGTATTGATGGTGTTGGTAGTTGCGATGGTGATGGTGTTGTAGATAATAATGTTGATGACAAAACTAATATATGCTGTCTGGTAGCATTGAAAAAAGATGATAAAAATAGCAACTGTGAAACTACCACCACAACCAATACCACTACAACAGATATTTTACGTAAAAATTCTGATTTTCTATCGAAAATTCTCGATCGTCAATTGATGACCAAAGAAAAAGAAAAAGCTCATATGCGTCGTAAATCCTATGAAGAATTTAAGCGTCTGGTACGCGAATGCGAAATGAGTACAGATAAGCCAAGTACTGATACTTCAGTCTCGGCAACGACGCCATTTAAAAGACAAAATTCAAAGCATCGCAAAAGTTACGCTTCGTTTTTATTGATGCGAAGAAATTCAAATTCGAAAGATCAAAACAATGAACGAATAAAAAAGTCCATACCAGCGAGTGAGACAAAAAATGAAACGAATAAAGTGAAATTAGAATTGCAACCAGTTACGGGTCAAATGCCAGAATCCAATGGAAATTCTGGCTCCAACAACTATCGGCACAATTTCAAAATCTATGATAAATTAGTTTACGGCACTATATACGATATAATACAACGTAAAAACGATATTTATAACTTGACCTGCCAACGTTACGATAAATATATGACCTATGGTACCATCTACGAAATACTCCATCGAAAATCATCGCAGCCATCACCACTCACATCTTCCAATAGCTACAACGGCCACAGCAGCGATAAACTATTCCAACGAAAAAGTTTATCAGCTATTTTGGAGAGAGACTGTTTCTTTTCAACGGAAAAGAACCATAAAAATGATTTGGAAAAAATAAAAAAATCTGGTATGATTTATGACATCATACAAAAACAGAATAAACAACAATATCAACAATTAGAGCTTAATACGACCATTAAGGATGCAGACAACATACAAGGAGAAGTTGTCGATAAGAATCATAAAGTATTAAATACAGCAACAGTGACAACATCAGCTCCAACAATTAATGCTAATGTTGCGGACAAAGAAAATATTTTAAATAATGTGACCACAAATGTTGCCTATAAATATGGCACCATATATGACATCTTACAAGGGGAGAAATTAGATGCCAATGGTGAAGCTGCAACCATAACAACACAAAAACTTCAACAGCAGTTGCAGCTGCAGCAGCCACTAAAATGTATTGTTAATAATCGTTTTGTTGTCAGTAAAATCGATGAACCATTAAAGGTGATTGAAGCGAAAGCTAACAAAGAACAGCGTACAATGGGCGAGCAGGATGAAGAGAAGGGAAGCGATATAAAAAATGTACTACTTAAAGCTACAAAACCAAATAAAATGAGAAGACTGTCAAATATGTTACACTACAAGGGAGGCGAAACAAAATCATCGCCAACGGATAAACCCAATACAAATATACAAACCGAACATTTAGAAAACTTAAAAGAACAAACCAAAGAGTTGATAATACACTCAAACCTAATACCACTCGACAGTGAAGAATTGTACTCTCGAATAGTTGCAAAAAATCGAGAAAATGCTTGTGCAATTTCAGGAAGTCCCATACAAAAATCAAATTCGTTAGATGCAATTTCAACTTCGGTTACAATTTCCCCACCAGCCTCACCTTCACCGCCTCGGCCTCGTCGAAGTCTGAAACAACACAACTGTTTGCTGCGCGATCAGCAAAAGCCAAAACAATTGCAATTGGTTAAGAAACTATCACTTGATAACACAATAACTGCAGGAGATCAATGTGTATCTAATCACAACGCGTCAAAGGATAAAGAGGTTAAACTCCGTCGTTGGTCGAATCAAATTCCCCTTAAATGTAACTGTGATTTTACATTCTCATCGAATAGCAACGAAAATTCTATGAAAAATCGGGAACCCTACAATTCTTGGGAGTTGTCTATAAAAATGACATCAAATTGCAACTGCATTGATTCGCTCTCTTCAAATTTAAATGCGGCTAAATCTCAATTTCATGCCACTATTGCTGCAAACAATAGCAATAACAGTAGTAACAATACGAATCATATTAATTGTATTAGTAGTGGTGTCATTGAAACATTTAATGCTGAATTGTCATCAACCACCCCCTCCTCCTCCTCCTCCTGCTCAGCTAATTCCTCAACCGCCCAGTTAGTGCGCAATACGTGCTCAATTCATTTAGACACACCGTGTCTATGTTTGGCTAACAGAAATACCACTAACTTAATATCAACAACAACAACTACGACGACGACGACAACAACAACTACAACACCAGCTGTGTCGTCTAATGGCAATAGTAAAACATCGGCCAAGAAAGGTAAATCACGGCGGCTATCGGAATTTACGCGGGGTGAATTTTTAAATGAAAAACCGTAAGTGATTTTTGTTTGTTTAAATTATTTATTTTATTTATTTAATAATTTCTTTGTTTCTGTTGTTGGTTAATAAAGTTGTATTTGCATTTTGATTTCATTCACAAAACTATTGAACATTGGTCGACGTGTTCATCGCTATAAACTCTCTTCAATTAAAGTGTAGGGCAACCAAAAATAAATGAAATAAAATAAGGTGAAGTAATGGCGGTGAATTGTGGATTAACTTAAAAAAAAAAAAAAACCAGCACTCCACAATTTCCTTAACCTCCATACCTTGTCGCTCATATATATATTTTTTTAATAATAATATTTATGTATTTTAATTTGTTGTAATTCGTAATGAAAGTGTGAGTTTTTTTTTTACTACTTTTAGTCAGCAGTCATCGTTGGTCGTTCGTCGCTTTTTACCTTATGGGGATATTTTTGGGAAACGTACGTTTTTTGTTGTGTATTCGTATTATCTTTAAATGGTCACTTTGTTTTTAGTTACCAATTATTATTGTTTTTATTTGGAGAATCCATAAAGAAATCGAAAGTTGACCAACAAATTATAAATGCTAATAATTCTTGAGGGAGAAAAGAAGAAAAATAAAGTAACGTTTAAGAAACAAATTTAAGTTTCCAAAAATAACAAATCAAATATTTAAAACTGTTGCATGCAGAAAAAAATCACAATCAATTTCTACAAAATAAAAAATATTAAAATTGCAGAAGTGAAACGAAAAATCGTAAAATCATTTGTATTAAGGATATTATGCAATATCTATTTTTCTTTCGAACGATCGATTACAAAATTTTATTATTTTTGACGATATATATTTATTTGTTAGTCAGACTTCAAAATATTAAATTTATAATTGACTTATAATTAAACAATCTGTAAGGAAGCTTTTAAAGATATAAAATTTTCGTATCATAAATACAAATAAATTCGCTTTGACGTGTTATACAATTTTTTTAAAAGTTACCGATAAACCCGTGTACGCTACGCGAGTTATTGCCGGTTAAAGGTCACAAAAAATAATTCTTTAAAATATCTCGCATAATATACATCGTACATATTTTAATGGTATTATAACATTTGTAGAGTATACTATTTTTTTATGTATCACCATTAATTTTTGGTTCAAAATAAGGGGTTTTACTTTACTTTTTGGTAGTTAAATTTTTTGATTTTGGTAATAATAAATTACTTATGGTTAAACAAAATTAACAAATTCTAAAAAAAATATAATTTTTAAGACTTCAAACGCTTTATTCGTTTTTAGACTATTCAAAAGTGTTTATGGGTTGAGACCGACAATTAGAAAAACTTTATTTTCTTCCATAGGAAAGAGGACCACCCTAATATGTATATACATGTAACAAACATTTTTATTTTAATAATATAATTTACATTTTAGCATTTTTTCTGAAGAAGTTCTTGCAAGTCTGGTACAATGATCTAAAAAATTTAACAATTTATTAATTTAAATATCTATATACAACGTAGTATTCAATATTTTATAAGTACCATAATTAAAATGCACTACATTTATTAAAAAAAAAAGTCAATGTTTATATAAAAAACATTTTTATTTGATTTTGATTAGTTAAGATTGCATAGGTAGTTGGTTAATAATTATTCCCTACTACATATTCGTACTTTCAAAGTCATAAATACAAACAACAGTAATTAATTGCAATTATATATAAATGCATAAAACATTGTACTTAAAATATCATATCTATGTAAATTAAAATAGTTTTTGTAAAAAGTCATTAGAATATACTCTTTTACATATATATTAAATATTAACAGTTTATTGAACTATTTGCTATTAAAAGAAATTAAGGTATGTAAAAGACCTTTGACCTCTTGGTTAAATTTATTTGTTTTTATTATTTTTGCAAGTGTGTATAGTAATACTCGAACATTAACATGAAAACAATTGGCGAAACTGTTACTGTAACATTAACAATATTAATGTCAATAATGTAGTTAATTTAGTTGATGATGAAATTAATTCAGTGGACAAACGTAACAAAAATTAAATCGGGTTTATATATATATATATATATATATATATATATATATATATATATATATATATATATATATATATATATATATATATATATATATATACATATTTATTTTCAGCAATAACAGCTGGCGACAATACCAAATTACCCCAGATGTTGTGCTTCCCAGAAAAAAAAAAAGTAAAAAATGAATACAACTCATAAAGTCGTCTTAACAAAACTTCTGTTATACCAGCATATACATATGTATGTATATATACAAGTACGTTAAAATGTATGTAATATAAGATTAAATATTACCAACATTGAAAAGCAGACACAATTTACATACATATTTGCCTGTAAATGTATACAATTACATGTCTGTATGTAGCGTGTTTAATGTCAAAAGTTACATAAACAAAACTAAAAAAAAAAAAAAAAAACAAAGTAAATTGTCTATAGAGGAAAAAAGGGCACATTTAAATGACCAGACTAGATGGCAGCCAAAGAGGTAAAAAAGAGGCCAATAACATATATACATACAGACATATTTATATACAAATAAACATTTACTCAAATTAATGTTGGCAACTGAAATCATGTTTTTCAATTAAACTAACAGATACACTGAAAACAAAACTCGATTTAGAAGCAAAACATAATTTTTTAACAAGTTAAACAAACAAAAATATATTTATTCATCTATCCAAGCAATCAATTAACTTATTATTAGGGCAACTAAAATTATGCAAAATCATATTTTTTCCTTGTCTTTAAATTAGCCAAACTGTTAGTTATTCATCTGCTTCCTACAATTCTAAAAATTATGGAATCTATTTTAAGCATATTTTTGCATATTATGAGCATAATAGGATATTTTGCCATATTTTCATATAAAATCCTTATTTCAGAATATATTTTTGCATATTTTATACTCAAGAGTATAAATATACATAAGGAGTGAGATCGAAAAATTCTTAACATATATAAAATTCCATAATTTGGAAACGGTTGTTTTTAGATATCTCTGCACTGGTATTAGCTCCAAACAATTTGGAGAATTGACATCTCTTGGTACAAAATCTATGTTATTGTTTTGGTACCACTCCAGATCATTCTTACCATAGTGACATGATGCCAAATCGGGCCAAAAATATGTGGACACATTGTGCTCTCTTCTAAAAGGAAGAATCCATTTTTGAAAACATTCTTTGTTGTATATTTAGGTATTTTTAGAACCCACTGTAACAAATGACTTGCTTCTTTTGACGCAACTGCATAAAGCTTGCCTTATCAGGAATTTAACACTTCCTCGAGCATTATACAAATTTTCACCCGAAAGCTGCGATAAATCTGCAAATACATACGTTTCGTCGTCCACTATAAAACATGAGTATTTGATTTTAATATCTATGCCCTATTCTTGGCTTCTAAATTGACAAAACTTGAACTTTGTATGTTTTTAAGCCTGGATTGGCTTTAACTATTCGCACCAAATAGTCAGAGCACTGAACTAACCGAGCTGTTTTTCTACCAAATGTGTTTGGAGCTCTTTTCAATATGTTTCAATTTTCTTCGCCTTCCGAATATCATGTGGACCTTTTTTTTCTTCCCGAATCAGGTTCAATGCTCAAATTCTCCTGATACTGTTTAATAACATTAGAAACAATTTGACGGCAGGCCTTTAATTCTTGGGCCAATTTTTTGTAGGACCAATTTGGATTTTTTTTTTTTTTAATTTTCAATAATTTATAGCACATACTTCTTTTTCGTCACTAGATCACTAGATCAAAAAAAAAAAAAAATAATAATAATAAATATTGCTTCCGAAAAAAGTTAAAAAACAAAACATGTGTTGAGATTTTATCGATCTTACTTCTTATATTACACTAAAGAGCATAATTGTGCATATTTTACGCTTAAATCATATTTTTTTTTTTTTTGGTGTTTTAAATTTTAAGATATTTTCAGAATTTAAGAGCATTTTTTATAAGCATAAAACACTTTTTTGCATATTATGTTTTATATGTGCAGAAAAATACATATCAAAATTCACAGAATTTCTCAAAATTAAAAAATTATGATCAATATGAAATTATTAACATAAATCGAAAAACTTTGAAAACCAATATTGTAAGATATATTATGTCTTTAAGAAGTAATAGATGACATATAGATTTTTGAAGAATTTTTTAAATCCTAAAAATTTTCTTTCGGATCATGTGTTTTAATACTTGAAACATTACTTTTTGTATTTTGATATTAAACTTTTATTTTAGGAAAATGTTTTTTTTTTTTTACTTTTTTTATTCTAAGTAATTCTTTAACATGTTATAACATTGTAGTTAGTATGTTCAAAATGTTTGGTTTTAATTGCAAAGTTGTAAATATTTTTAACAGTTTTAAGCGGCAAATTTTTTTCTGGTTTTAATTAAAAGTTCTTGACTTCACGATTGCAACGAATAGATGTTATTTGTTTTTGGTTAATCATAAAACCTGTTAAATACGCTATAAATATAATTTAATTTGGCCATTGAATTTAAGTGGCTGCAAAATAATTTTCAAGGAAATTATAAAATCATAAAAAAAAATTTATAGTTAATTAATGATTTTTTCCCAATAGCTGATAAGAAAATGTTTTAGTATTACTTTAGTAATTTAATGGATAGATTTCCATTAACGTTTTATGTGGCCAAATGACTTTTAGGAGGAAACAATAAGATTCTTAATAAAATGCAAAGAAGAAATTTGTTTTTTTTTTACTACAGTTTAAAAAAAAATAGTATGGACATGTTTATATACAAAAAGAAAACAATAATAACCACATGAAGTTAATATTTTTTTGTGTAATAGAATTTAATATAGAATTTTTGCATTGTTTCCCTCTATTGTCACGTTTCAAACGCCGTGTACGTTTTTAATTTCAAATGTACTTACTTTAATAGATACATAAATATCCAATTCTATTGCTTTAAATATCCATATGTTTGTATATATATTTCATATACGATTAAATAAAAAAAAAAACATTAATAGAATTTTTTTATTGTGGTTTTATGGATGACACATACACCCATAAATGTTTAGCAACATTCATTTTTTCAGACACATGTTGCTATCATTTTTTACCGATGAAAAATAAAAAAAACTGATGTAAATTTTTCTGATTTTATTTTATTTTTTTTTCAAATTATATATAAAATGATAAATAGTTATTTTGCATTTTCCAAACTTTATTAATACATTTTTCATATATTTTAAGACAAAATAAATATATTTTTATTTTAATATATTTTACTTGGTTTATACTTTGTGAGGAAAAACTTAAAAATATATGGAAAGTCATGGGCATTTTTTTTTTTTTAATTTTTTATTAAATTGCAGTTGAACTTAAAAAATTTTATTTTGTTTACCAAAACGTATTAAATACATACGGTTGAAAATTTTATTTCTTCTACTTTCCAAAAAAAAAAAAAAAAAAAAAAATTTACAAAAGAATAACATAATTAGAAATATATATATACAAAAATCTAGTTAAGAAAAATAGTCGAAAGAAAAAATATTTTCGGTGGATGTAAATCCATTAATAGAAAAGTACAAACGTTTTTCGAAGAAAAATTTTATGCATGTTATTGAGTGATTTATTTATTATTGTTATTTTTTTTAACTTTAAAATATGTCTTTAAATCTCAAAATTAAATCAAATTGTAAACATCCAAATATTACTAAATAAAAATATTTTATAGAATATCTTCGAGCAAATTTAAAGGTAAACTAAGATATAATAATAGATTAAGTGGTTCGGAACATTTTTAAATCTGTTTAAATTTTATTCCGCATTCCTTAGAACTAATTCCTTAATTATTAGACTAAATTACAATTACTAAAAGGCACTTACAGTTTTAGCTCTACTTTTTTAGTTTTAGGTTTACAAATTTAAAGGTTTTAATTAGATAAAAAATATATTTATATATCACTAAACATGTAGCTAAAGAAACAAATTTAAAATTTTTACACGCCTTCAGGATAATTAAATTTCTAAAAATTACCCTAAATGTTTAAAATATATTTAAATACTTGGATACGAAATTATGAATCTATTTTTATTTTGAAAATTTATTAATTGGTTTTTGACTTGTTTTATATATTTTTTTACAAAAACAAACTAAATTAATGATTAATGTCATTATGTTCCGACAGGTTTATAAAGTTGTAATTATTTGCTGGTGTTGTGACTGACGTTGTTTAAAATGTATTTTATTATTGGCTTTTTTCCACTTAACTCTGCTTTAAAAATATATATTACATAGTTATGATTCATAGTCGTGTGTAGCTTGGCGCCATCATCAATTATCTTCTCAAAAGTATCACTCACTTATGCTTCTGTGTGCTTTCTTTTAGAGGATAATAATGCATACAGTCCATCATCATTGATAAAATTTTATTATTATTATGTTTTTTTTTTTTTTTCATTACACATTAATCAGCACACATCA
Source organism: Protophormia terraenovae (assembly GCA_951394005.1). Classification (NCBI taxonomy): domain Eukaryota; kingdom Metazoa; phylum Arthropoda; class Insecta; order Diptera; family Calliphoridae; genus Protophormia; species Protophormia terraenovae. The sequence continues at coordinate 70,026,736 of OX596077.1, forward strand.
AAATAACGAGAAAGATATATAAATATGTTGTTTGTATGTAGATTTTTCTAAACACACAAATTAAATAAAGTATCTAGTACATATCGTCAGTGCTCTTATGAAAAGTGCTATGTGTAATTTTGCAATATTGGTATACCCTACACCACCATACATGGTTGGAGTATTATGCGTTTATGCTGATGTTTGTAACTTTTCTACTTAAAATCATTTTCTGAGTCGATTTAACGATATCCGTCCGTTTGGTCGACTGTTTGTCTATGCAAACTTTGTGAACAAAGAACAGATCGCAATTTTTAAGATGTCTTTATGAAATTTGGCACGAATAAGTATTTATACACAAGGAAAAAGCCTATTGAAATAGGTTATGATCCTTATCTCACCTACTCCCCACACATACAAACATCCTTCCATAATAGAGGTTTAACGATCATAAATGCCTTCAATATAGCAATATAATTGAAAACAGCTCCCATGTAAAGTCCTAGCCGAAAATCATTTTAACGTTCATAAATCTCATACAAATGTTAGTATCACATTTATGTTCGCAAACAAATAAGTTTTATATATAAGGAGTGAGATCGAAAAATTCTTAACATACATAATATTGAATAACTTGGAAACGGTTGATCTTACAGTTTTCATTATTTTTTTAATCATTTGATTATTTAGCACAGATCACAGAAATATATAATTTTTATGGTTCTAACCACTAATTATAAAATTGTGGACCATTTTTGAAAATCCTTTCTTTAGAGATTTGATAGTTGCTTCAGTCACTTTTTTGGAACAGTGTGCACATCTTCTGTTAAAATCTTCAGTATTTTGGGACACCTTTTTTGTGCTCTTGAATTCACTTTTCACAAGAGCTCAATTTCTCTCCACTGGTCTAAGCTATGGACAATTTTGAAAATTGACCTCTCTTGGTACTAAAACTATGTTATTGATTTGGTACCACTCCAGAGCTTTCTTACCGTAGTGACATGATACAAAATGGGTCCAAAAATATGTGGACACGTTGTGCTGTCTTAGGAAAGGAAGAAGTCGTTTTTGCAAATATTCCTTTATGCATATTTTGGTATTTATAGATCCGAATGTATCAAATGACTTTCCTGTTTTGCCGCAACTGCAAAAAGCTTGTCATACCATGAATTTTGTAAGAAATTTTTGCTGCTTTTGGGTCTTAAACTTATCTTCAACATTGCTTCGAGCATTAGCAATAAAAATGTTTGAGACACAAGCTGCGAAGATTCTGCCAGCACCTACGTTTCTTCGTCAATTATACAGCTTGAGTATTTTTGTATGAAATTTGGTTTTAAATTCCGAGTCCTATTTTTGGCTTGTAATTTTTTTTTGCAGAATTCCAGTTTGGAATTTTTTGAACTTTATATGTTATCAACTTTCCCATTAGCTTTAAATTTTCGCACCAAATAGTCGAAGTACTGATAATACTGAGCAGATTTTCTACCAGATGTGTTTGGAGTTCCTTTCAATATGCCTTCAATTTTCTGGCCTTCCCAATATCATGTGGTCCTTTTTTCTTACCGAACTAGGTTTCACATCAATAGTAGAGTTTTTCACGGGAAATCCCGGGACGAGAATTCCCGGGAATCCCGCGAAATTCTCACTCCCGTAATCCCGGGAAATCAAGCGGGAATTCCCGGGATTTCTTGTGTATGCAAAATGTTTATATTTAACAACTAATATATGGATATTTTAGTATATAATGTGTTTTTACATTTGTTTTTATTTATTTAATTTGATTTGTTACAAGTTTAAATATTTTTAAGGAAATTTCTCAATTTGTTTGATATTTTTCGTATAACAGTCTGAAAACAAAATATCGTTTTCTTTTTTGCTGAATAATTAAAAAAAAAAGTTGATTTTCAATTTTTTTCATTGTGGTCAAAAATAATATTTTTAAAATTCGATATTTAAGAAGTATATTTATTAAACGATTTGAAGATGCAATTTGCACGCATGTGAAAGTTGTAAGACGAACCTTTTTAAAATGTAAACTTCAAACAACAACTTACATTTTGAATGCCCCAACAAAAACGTGAGACTAAAAGTATTCAAACTGTAAAATTCCCTGAGGTTTTCTTAACAACAAGCTTACTTCCGTATAAATATTTAGAGATTTTTCCAAATAGGGTAAATGAAAACCAAGGTATTGATTCGACTTCGTATGAGTTGTTAGATAATAAAAAGTATTCATTCAATATTCAATATTTCAAAAAGAATTAGTTTATAATTTTATGATTAATTAGTTTATTTTAATATTTTTTTATCTTTTATTTAACTGAATATTAAAATTTTTAATTATTTATTTTCGGCGGGAATTCCCGGGATCCCGGGAAATTTAAAAATCAATCCCGATTTCCCGGGAGCGGAAAAAGTCCGGGAAAAGAAAAACTCTAATCAATAGTCATATTCTCCTGATACTGTTTAATAACATTAGAAACGGTTTTACGGACGACATTTAATTCTGTGGCCAATTATTTGTAAGATCTCTTTGGATTTTTTGAAATTTTTTAATAACTTGTAGGACGTAAATTTTTTTCGTCACTTATTTTGATGAAAATAAGGACAAATTAACATGGTTGTTATTAAAAATAATAACTGAAGTATTTTTCCATTATAACTAGATCAAAAAAATTTTTGAATATTGATTCCGAAAAAAGTTATGAATCAAAATGTGTGTTAAATTTTTTCGATCTCACTCCTTATGTAAGTAGAAATCGAGTTCCAGATTATATGAGGAAATATTTTGGTTCACATACACAATGGTGTATGGTATCATATGGTCCGGTTTGACCGACTATATATCTTATTGGGTTTTTAAAAGCATTATATTCCATTTTTAATATTTTTCCAATTTCAAATATTTTTAATAGTTTTTAACTAATTTTATGGCAATTTCGAAAATATTTGGATTTTGACTCTCCTCGATTTCAATTGCACTTGAAATTTTTATGGACTTCTTCATATAAGGTAAGACGTATTATCAAATTCCATATAGCACAAAGTTCATATTTTATATACGTCTTAAGTTAGACACTCGATCAATTTTGTCAAATATTATTAGACTGAAAAGAGTTGTTTCCTCTTCAGAAATATGTCTTATAAATAATACATTTTCCTGGAATTACGCTATTATGTAATTTTGCATGACTTTCATACAAAAAATAAATTGCTTTTTTGTTCTCTTGATGAAAATGTTCAAAAACACATAAGAATTTTTGTTAGCGCACCTACTATATGTAAGCTTTTTTATATATATATTTTATTTTTACATTGGCTGTTTAGTAAGTATTGAACTCAATAGGCATTAAAATATATTTTATTTTCAAAAGTATTTTACAAAATGTTTAATAGTATTTTTTTTTTTTTTTTTTTTAATTTAATTTAGATATTAAAAATATCCAGTATAAAATCTACATATTCCATATTAGTTTGATTTGATTTGACATTTGAACATTTCTTTTCATAAAATAATAGTTACTTATACGATATGTTTATTATTTACTTTACATTATTTAGCTGATTAGCTTGAAATTTTGTTACGAAATTCGTAACTTTATAACAACCTACGTATTTAATACTTGTAATATAAAATTGCATGTTGGACTGACGGACGGACTGTTGGCATGTTATTATTTTGGCAAGTCGTGATTATATTTCTTTCATTGTTTATTATAGAAATTGTTTTTGATTTTTTGTTATTACATATTTACTTTTAAAGGAAATTCAAATGGTTTTACCAATAATCTAAAATAAACAATAATAATTTTTCATGCAATCAATATACACACATATATAATTCGATTAAATCCAAAACAGCGTAACTACATTTTTTTTTATTTTTTTAATTATACATGAGAAGCAAAAACCTAAAATTCAGCTTACTATCGGGTATAATAATGGTACCTAAAATTCTGTTACAAGACACGAAATTCCTATGTGAATCCCAATTGTATTTCAGAATTAAACTGATAAACGCTCAATATTAATATTTTAATTGTGACAATAAAAGTACCAAAAATAATGTCAGTTTTCCAGCTCTGGCTTAAAAACTACTATTAAATAACAAAAAATGGAAAATATTATTTTAATTTTCTATTATAAACAAAATAAATAAAAAAGTTAATAAATCTACTCTGAAATGTATAATTCCTAAGTGATTACACAACATAATAAATGTTAATGTCAATTAAAAGTGATTTAATTAATTTTATTAGTCTTATAAAAAGTGGCATTATTTGTTAACAAACAAATAATCAACCAATTAGATTGACAAATAATATTTATTTGAGTACTTTATACATATATTCATAAATTATATAGACGTGTGCAATATTCTCATTTATTTCGGTTGTTAAACAATCATTACTATTTTATTAAATAGTTAAAAACAATATGTATATTAAATATTCGGATTCATTAGTATTAAATTTATATTTTTTTTTTCTATCTTTTTCAGGTAAGTTTCTGATGTTTTGAACATTGCGAATTTGTTTAAATTTAAGGATAAGTATTTAAATTTAATTTATTAAGAATATAGGTATATATAATTCGTAATATTTAGGTAGTTATTTTTAATTTATTTATTTCAATTTTATAAAATTAATCTCTTTCCAATCTACTGATATTGGTAGATGACAGTTAATTAAAAATATCTGTAATATTATAAGGAAAAAAAAAAAAAACTCACTGAAACGTAAATTAAGCGAAATTTTTACTTTTGTAAAAACACACATCTGACTACAAGCTTCTAATTACATTTTTTTGTACAAAATTAGTTTTTACTTTATTTATGGATTGTTTTGTTGATCATTTTCAGAATAATATTTTAAATAAATTGTTTTGTTGACAAATTGTTCGCGTAAGTATTTAGATCCCAGCAAAAAAAAAATGTTTTCATTTGAAAACCGTTGAAATCATTACTTTGATTATGTTCGAAGATTCCTGATGGAACCGTTTTGTAGCAGCATCTTCTATGCTAGCTATTATGATATTATTTATTACCAAAATACATATTAATAGTAAAATTAAATATTTGTCATTATTAGAATACTTAATAAAAAATTGGTCCACATCGTCTCTTCCGAAATACATATGAATGTTCTAATGTTCTTTTCACTTAATCCATAATTAGAGACAGGTCCTGTATGGACCCCTCCCTGAATTTTGATGCACATACAAAATGGTGTAGGGTATTACATGGTCGGGCTTAACCGACTATATATTTCTTACTTGTTTTCCAAGGAAAACAATACTATTTTTTTGTGGTCAGACTGTTTTAAAATTCGGCAAACATATTTGATGTCGTATAACTTTTAATTTATTATCAAGCTTGAAAAATTCTGAAAAAAAATATTTAAAAATATCCAAACAATTAAAATTTGCAAAATATGTACTAATAAAATTGTTTCCAAATGAGTTATTTGCTGGGATGTTTGCCACTTATTCAAAGTGTTTTATTATTGGTAACGATCAAAAATCTGCTGCATAATGTTAACAATTAAAATGTTTTTAATGTTAATTTTATAATAAAAATTAAATAAACCTAAATGATACATCATGAAGCTTAAAATAGGTGAAACGAAATGTCATAAAAAACAATAAAAATTTAAGGGGAGCAAGCAGCGTTACATCATTTTAATTGATAATATTATTTTTAAATTGGTACATTTATAGAAGACATATTTTAAATAATTAAAATCCGTTATCAACTTTTAGACATATTAATGTTTAAAGTTCACACTTTTCCGATTTTTTTGACTTTTCGGTAATTAAAGTCGTGAATAAATTCGAATTTTTCAAAAAATTCCAGAAAATAAAAATCGAAATATTTAAATGGTATACGTATGTCAAATTTTAGTAAAATCGTAAGACATAAAAAATATTTTTGGAATGGATGATATATATATGTATTATAATCAGTGTTGCCAGTGGATATTTTTAAAAATGCCTACGGCTCTTAAAAATATTCCAATTTATCCTTACGTGTCCAAAAAATCCATAACGAAAAATCTATATACATTTTAGGTATCAAAATGAATAAATTAGTACTTAAAAATTAACAATACAGATTATTTCTTTGCGACAAAAATACCTACATCCCAACAAACCAAGAAACGATACAGTATCACTAATAATATCATAATTTTAAAATTATCTTATAAAATATCGAAATTATTTTGCGCTGCTTAAATTTAACGATATCATTACTAATATTGTTATTTTCAAAAATTTTTATATCATTTTCGAGTGTACATTTTAGAAAGCAACCTATATCATTTTAGAATTATAAATGATATCATTTTCGAGCTTCTATATCACCGAAATGATATCGTAATTATATCATTACGATATCATTTGGTTTGTTGGAATGTAGGAATTTGTTGGAATTTTTCCCTACTGCTGATAACACTGATTATAATAGTAAACAGAATGTTAATTGTGATTTTTTAGAACATTGGTTTTTAATATATCATATTTTGTATTTATGCCGGCAAAAATTTCCAACTTTACCGTCATATTTTTCTTTATAGAAATATTTATGTCGAATGAATAAAAAAATAACAAAAATATTGTTTGCAATTAATTTAAGATGATGAATGTATGTCATTTTTTGCTTCATTACTAATTAAGATGTTAAAATTAATAAAAAGTGACGCTTTAAATGCCCCAAACACGCATTATAAAAGTGCTAAAAGGAAATCATTGTTAATTGTGTTTGGTGTGAAATTTTTTATATTTATGTCGACAAATATTTAATTTATTATTTCATTTTTTTATTGACAAAACGAGTAAAAGGCTTTGTGCAACGTCATACATACGGGTATTTATTTGAATTGAATCGTTGTCTACTTTTTCTCTCTACTCTTCGCTCATGAATCATCATCACCATCAGTCCAATTTATTCAAATACAAACAAATGACAAATTGAATTCATTATAAATGCGAATTTAACATTATTGTTGTCGTTTTTTTTATTTTAATATTTTAAAAACTTATTAACAGTTATTTTTTCATGGGCATTATGGCGCTAACAAATTCTTGAGGTTGTTGATAAAAGTACAACCAACAAATAAGTACGATATTAATTTGTATTTGTTAATAAAATTCTTAAAAAGATTTTAAATAAAATCAAAAAAAGACTTTAACTATATCTGGTTTGTTGAAATTAAAATGTATTCAAATACAGGCCTCAAATATGTGCAAATATTATAAAGTTAACATTGAATTGATACTTGTGCATATTAGACTAATGTTTATTAATATGAATATATTTATTTTTTAATAAATATCGTATTAAAAATGTATGTGTATATTAAAATGCATAAATTAGACACGCCTGCTAATAAAATCGATCAGTATGATTTAATGAATACTAATTCATTTCAATAAGTAAATTGCAAATTTAAGGTCACATTCTTTTTGCTAATGCATAGTTTTTGGTCCTTCAGTTTTTGTACATTTGTACGAATAAATTTATTCATTTAGAGTCTAAGGCCCGGTCTTATAGTGCTGACTTCAATATTTAAAAACTTAAGTGTTCTTTTTCTATCCCTTAAGTTTTTCCTAAGTATGAAGATTTTCTTAAGTCTTCAATAATATTTTTATAAAATTTTAAAAATCCGCACCAACGACTTTTTTATTTGCGTAGCTCATAAGTTGCAGATTTCTTTACATTTTTAAAATTATTTCAAATTATTAAATAATTTTTATTATTTACTTTTGATGCTACATTAAGGGACCATCGACAAATGTTTTGCATAAAAAAATAGATTTGATATTTTTAACGATTTTTGACATTATTATAAGCAAATAATAATGTAAAGTAAAAGAACTCCAGAACTCTAGTGACCGGTCCCAGTTCCGGAACTTTATATGAAAGGAACCCGTCACTTTTACATGGGGTTGTCATTTCAGGTGGCTAATTAGCCCCTTGGGACAGGTCACAGGATAGGTAGGACTGGTCAAAAAGGATAGGTTCAGGGTCGATTAATATAATAAAAATTTGATACAAATTCGGTAATTCTTTACTTTTTAAACATTTGTTTTATTATTATTATTATTTTTATTAAATTTTGTTTATTTTTATTTTATAACTTTTAATTAATGTCGATGGCGGCACCCCGAATCGAACCCATGTTCATCTAACGTATGTTATATTTTACAGTCTTCAACGCTAACCACTCAGCCACTGATCGTTATTGCGCGTGAGTTGCTAATTGCACACTTAACAAGCATTTTGTAAATTGACTCTCAACTGATAAATAGTGAGTGTGTTTGTGTCAACTGGTTCTTAATTGGAACTTTGGTGACGAGTTAGGTATCAATTGGTACTCAACTGGTACTGAGGAACCGGTCCATTAATGCAATTGCCACAAATTTCCCGCAGGGATATTCAATAAAAAGTTAAATAATTATGAGAAAATGTTTTAGAATAAATAAAATAAAACTATGCATTTTAGTTGAATAAAAACTCTTTAAAAGTGGAAGCAACCTAATGTAAATCCATAAAAGCTTTAAGCTTTTTGATTATTTTCGTATCAACTTAAGTTTTGAACTGTAAAACGAAATATTACTTTAGTGTAAGCTTTACTTAAATGTTTCTTAACTAAAATTGCATTTAAATAGACACTAAGGGAACAGTATAAAACCGGACCTAAATATCGAAGTACATTAGGGTGGCCCCGTTTGTATGGGCAGAAAATAAGTCATCATCGAATTTTCCAATTCGAATGAAAATGTTTCTAAAAAATAATGGTCCCCCTTTTGGGTTTTTCGGATTTGTTTTCGTATTTCAACCAAATGAATAATATGAAAATACGCATAATTTTATAAAACACATTCAAAGTTTTCAAATTACAATGACCTTAATAGAAAAATGGATGATCACATATTCTCTTCTCAATCGGTGACCATAAAATATCTGAACATGACATTTTTACAGAATATAAAGTTGATATTTCTACATCATTTACTCAAAAATATCTTTTTTTTTTTTTTAATTATGACGTTCTGGAAGTAAATGAGCAAAATATTAATAGATTTTAAAGACCATTACTTTCGAACACGGCTATAATGAACTGACTTTGGATAATGTACAATTTATAGATTAGTGAAAACAAAGAACGAATAAAATTGAATAATTTTATTTTTATTCGATCGCGATCGATTAATTTTAAAAAATTCTTCGATTATTCAAACAAATAACGAATGAATGCTATTTTTTAAGGTAAATATATTGCCATAAAAATATCGAAATTGACATAATTTTAAGAAAAAATTTGGTATCCTAAAATTTAGATTTCTAAACACCAGAGTAAATTTATTGGCTTTAAACTACATATCGATGCAATTAAATTATTCTCACAAAATCGTTTATTGAAAGTTATGTAAAATAAATATTATTCTACAATTACACTAGTCCACATTCTCCTTTAAATAAAAATAGTTGGACTAGATGGAACTTGTCGTACTAAAAAAGAATTTGTTTTCAGTTTTCAATTTTTTTTCTATCACTTAATAATTCTTTTATAGGAATGACAATTTTTCCCGCCAGCTAGTGTTTTTTATAAGTGCCGGAAGCAACATCGTTTCATTTAATGTTATTACAAATTAATTTGCTGATGTTAATTTTATTCTTAATTTAGATAAGCCACGCACATAATCATATATTTACTAACGTAGTAAAAATAAACCAATTTTTTTCACTAATAGTTTATGTTTATGAATAATGAAATAACTAAAAAATAGTTTTATTAAAACAAAAAAACTAATCATTTCAAATTCAAACAATATTACAATGTTAAAAGCTAGTTCACTGACATCAAAAGGGGTATTAAAGATCAAATGATTTCAAATTTCAAATTTGCTTTTTGTAAATGAAGCAACTAAAAACAATATTTCTGAGAAATTAACTCTTAATATTCCCCCTGAAAGACAAAATAATTTTTATTCGGTATTATTAATTTAAAAACATTAATCGAATAGTTTTTTTTATACATTTTAAAATGTTTTCGTTGATCAATCGAATGTTTTTTATTAAAATAATAAAAAAAAGAAAATGGATGGATAAACTTTATTTTTTATTAACTCATTTTTTAGTTATTTTTTTAGTCTATACAAATGTATAAAGAAAATAGTTTTAATTGTAATTACTTCGATTTAGTCAAAATTAATAAATAGTCTGAATAAAATACATACCCAGTAAACACAAATGTTTGATATAAAATCCTATTATCAAATCATATGGTGTAGAATTAAAAAAAACATTTGCCATTCTCGATATACCCCCAAAATCTTGAGTTATATCTAAAAAAACGATTTCTCACATTTCGCGGCATTAAAAATGTATATCTCAATTACCTATCCACAATTTTCGTCGGAGAGCAAAAAAGTTGATATTTTCGGGATCCTTGTAAGAAATGATGACAATGTGACCATGTTCGTCCGTCCGTGTGTCGGTTGAAATGGCGTTTATGAAGCCCACCGATAACTACCATATATAATATATATATTATATGTGGTAGTTATCGGTTTTTAGAACCCATTTTCCAGTTTCTGAAGCCTCTGTATATACTAGAAACTTTCAAAGAAGGCTCGAACATTTTTTTCTGAATTTTTGTGCTGAAAAAATGAAATAAATCGGTTCAGTAATAACTGAGATATCGGGCAAAACGAATTTTTGATTTTTTTAAGCCCTTGTTTAAGCTACAGATTTTTATTTTTATATAAATATTTTTATAAAATTTCGGTTTTTTTAATTAACCAAATTCGTTCCGAGTTATGGGCCAAAAAATTAAAAAAATTTTTAATAATATAAATACACACACAAACATTTATATTAAGCATTGTAATGACCAGGGAACCCAATTGTCTAATTTTTTATCAAAATTATGGTTTTCATTAAAAGGCTTTTATTCAACGTTATAAAATAAGGCAAAACTGAAATTTATCAACCGCGTCGAAATTTGATTCCCCATTTTTTACTGAATCTCATAAAAACGTTACTGATCTACTTTCTTAACCATCTAATTCCAGACACTATTATTAGTTCAGAAATGATAAAAATTATCATATCGATCACTGACCGCCAAAGTGTAACCGACAACATTTTTGAAATTCTTGTTTTGATGAAAATCTATAATTTAGAACCATTTAGATCATTTGTCAAAATTTCATGGACGTATCAAGAGTCATTTCAGATTTATAGCAAACGTAATTTTACCGTGACATTTTTCATGCATATGTATAACAATGTGTAAAAAATAACAAAAATACTTCTCCTGTAATTTTTTGTTTTCTGCACTTACGATATTTTCTCGGTTAGGGCTCGATATGCTTTCATAAAAAAAAAAAATATTGTTTTTACAACATAAACTTCAATCATAATATTCAATATTGTTGCTACAAGACAAGCTTCTCAACAATAAAATGGAATCCATTAAAGTTAATTAAATTTTTTTTTTTTTTTTTTTTTCATTTTTTTATAAAATTAAATTTGAAAAAAATATGCTCTAAAAGGGTTAAATATGACCTAAAAATATGCACTAAAAATCGTCAAATGCAAAAATATGCCTTTAAGATTAAAATATGCACTAACAAATCGATGCCAAAATGATTTATTTGTTCTGAAACGGATAAATATTTAATCAATGGATTCATTCAACGTCCAGGAAAAAACATGCAATTGCATATTGTGGTTTCCCTGGTAATGAATATTAATGATGTTGTTGTTTTTTGTATAGGCAAATATTTTAGTTAGCAACAGCAGTAATATAATGATTAACAGGGTTATTCTTGTTTTTTTGTATATGCATTCAGTTTGTTTATGTACATTAGGGTGGCCCTCTTTTATATGGAAGAAAATAAAGGTATTTAAATTTTCAGTATCACCCCATAGAAATGTGCGAATACCCCAAGAACCATAAAATACAAAGTTTTAGATTGATTGGAACAAATTTAGAGGTGGCTCAAAGCGATCGAAATATTAAAAATTTTAGTTATTTTATTCTGTTCATCCATGAGTAAATCATCTTTTTGAATTCCTCAGTTTATAACCTTTCTCCCATTTTTGAATCACACTTTATTAGAAAACATAACTTTTTACCTTAAGATTTAAGAATGATTTTATAATAACATTTGATATCAAATTGAGAAAATACCATTCTTCAAATGTTTTTCTTAAATTTAAATTGTCATAAGGTTTAAGAAAGATTTGAGAATAACATTTTATACAAGTTTTTCAAAAGTTTTTTCTCAAATTATTCTCAATTGTATTCTGACAATATGTTTTCTGGGTATGTACTTGTTTTACAAAATTTTAGAACATCTTGTGACATAACTTGCAACATTTGGTTACAAATGTATAGTACATTAGAGTGTCCCGTCAAACAACTTTTTTGGTACTCTGATGTAAAATTAAACGATAAATTCGTTCGACAAAATGTATGGGAATGAATAACAAAATTTTAAATTTATTTGTTTTCAGTTTTTTTTGTAACCTATAATTTAAAAATTTTTAAAAAATTCCTTAACTTTAGAGTCGTCCTATTTTATGCAGACTATTTAATCAATAAGAAACGAAACATATTTTGAACTAGACAGTTCAATGCACGCTGCTAGGAACTGAAGATTAATTTATGAAATATATACACTATTTTTCCTGTATATAGCACATCAAGAGAAGTCTTTCTACAATATTTTTACAACGAGGCACTCTAATTTACATGTATTAAATGTATTTGTATGTCAAAAGTACTACACTTGTAATATAACTTGTCTGGTCGGATGATCGGTTGAATTATGAGTGTATGTCATTGACTTTTTGACATTTTTATTTTATGTAATTTGTAATACTTGTTGTACTCGTCATATGTATATACATATGTATGATAAACATATAAACAAATTTAAATATTAAACAGAACCAAATGAATGCCTAAAAGAAACGTGCTTTCGAACAAGTAAAAACCTGATAAAAAAATATAATTAATTACTGCTTTTTTTTTAAATTAGTTCAAATAATGTTAAACAGTCAATAACTTTTGTTTTACATAAACACATACATACATATATTTACAAAATTTGTAACGAGTATTATTGCATAATTATTGGGGCTTCGCATTATTATACATTAATATTTTTATGATCCTTTATAGATTTTGAAGATTTTATCATCCACATGAGCTAGATAAAGGTACTCACATTTCGTTAGATTTATTATCGAGAAACCTATTTTGCTTCCATGGTATTTTAAACGCTGAAACGTTGATTTAAAAATTTAATATTTTTCTCCAGTTAATTATAGTGACTAAGAATTAAATAAGGTTGTTCCATTTAACGTTCGTGAAATAAAAGATACAGTTTTAATATTAAATTTTGTGTTGGCAGTAGTCCTATTGAGTGAGTGGCACCATTTATAACAAACTCCACATATGTACATGTAATACAATTGCAACATGATGACAAATTCGCACCTTTTTTAAATATATTTTTTTATTTTTTTTATTTTTGTTTTAATGATGCCAAACTTTTAAGTTGAATTTTCCACACAAAAATAACACACACCATCATCATAATTTTTTGCTGGGTATTAATGTATCTTAAAAAAGCATATACATACTATGTATGTATAGTATATACATATAAAATAAAACTTTTATTTAAAATAGATTTAGGTGAGGTAAACTACATTTGTTGCCACAAAATGTAGAGCTTGTGGGTGTCAATCAAAACATGTTGTTGTTGGTGTTGCTGCGCTGAAAGCACATTTTACACAAATATGGAAAAATGTAACCCATTTTTATATTTATATTTGTGTAAAATGTGTTAAAATACAAATAAACAATTTAGTTCAATAATTATATCGAGGGCTTATATTCAAAAAGGGCTATCTGCAAATTTCGACATATTATTTTGATATCAAATACTTTAAAAATTGCAGTTTTTAATCTTTCATCATTATATTGAGTGTACTACGATTAAAACAAGCAAACTAATGCTACAACCTTAAAAGGGAAAATATTATATATGACCATTTAAACAATCAATATCAGATAGAAAAAAAACGGCAGATTCGTGTTCAGGATATCAAATTCCATCAAGTGTATATATTTATTTGAATTATGAACACATTTCGGTTGTTTTGAGTGCCCACACTTTTCATTTTACAGTTGTAACATCTGAAGAAGTTACTGCTAACCATAAAACTTCACTTAATTTGTATCCTTTGATGTAAGATGTCATAAATTTAATATGTTGTTTTTGCCAAAAATTTAACCTAAATCTCATCTCACATTTTATAACACACATTGATAATACATTCAGAAACAACTGAGAATGTCCGAATCTATATATCCACCATCTGCAACTTTTTAAAGCTGAAAAGTGAGCGAACCACGCCTATTTTTGTTTCCGAATTTACTTTGAACCGTTGATGTACATGATTTTATGTTAAAAATATCCGTAGTTACAACGGAAACCCTGTTTTGTAGTATGTATCATTATTTCGACATGTTACACACGGAATGAAAAACATTTTTTCTTTCTTCTTTAAGCAAAAATAGGTGGACAGGATGGAATTTTACGACCTAAACAAGAATCTGCTTTCACTTTTTTCTTTCACGTACTGATTTTTTTATGGATAAAGTTGAAATTTTTTTTCGCATCATTTAACATCTGATTAGACAATTATAGCAAAAATAATTCAAATCTAAATTATTTACATATAGCATATTTTTTTAAATTTTAATAAAGTAAGTAAATTAAAATTTTTTGATGTTAACCTTCTTCCAAAGAAATCCTCACGAATCCTCAGTCCGATAAAAACTACTTTTTATATTTAATAGAATGTTAGTTTTTGAAAAAAGTTACACACTTTCTCCAAATGATAAATGGCCAAATCACAGCTAAGTATAATAGTGTTCCCAGATTAAAAAATAAAATAATAAATTTCAAGAAAACATTTAGATACTTTTTCAGATATGTATATGTTTATTTTGGCATGACGACGAATGCTATTGAAATTGGCCCCCATACAAATACAAACGCAACACTAAAAAATATATTCTCTCTTTAACATTTTGTGTTTCATATTACTACAAACTGCAGCATTATTTTCATGTAAAGCAACATACTTAAACAGTATTCAACTTGTTTGTCAAATATATAAACTACAACCTCGTGCTGCAGTGTGCTCGTAGAATTTTGCCGAAAACATATTACACACCAGTAAGTGTTTTCTTTGTTATGCTGGATATGTTTCTCTATTTGAAAATTTGCGCTTTGATTTTTCTGCTATAGTAGGTAATTTAGCAGTCTTGTTTTTGCAATTTCGATGCTTTGCGTGTAAAATAAAACACATAAGGGTTGAAATGTAACCTAATGTATATATGTATCTTGGTATGTATGTAGTGTGTATGCTCGTAAGTATGTTTATGTTTTTTATATTTCTCACAAGAATGTCTAGCAGCAATGAAATTGTCAACAAAAAGGCTTCTAAACATTGTACTATAGCAGCAAAATCAAAACGAAAATAAATAATACTGCGCAATATGGGTTCAACAAAATTGTGCAGCGCAACTCTACAGAAATATATTTTACTTCGTGTGCAATGGTTTGCTTTTGCTGCTGAAAATTGCGGAGACGAGTCACAAATTTAGTAGTATAACGATATTATAGTGTGTATATTTCTAGTTGTTGTGTATTTTATAAATGAAACATTTGTATATTTATTGCACAGTACAGATAAATTTATACAATGTTGGTCCACACTAATAGTAATACATACATGTTTCAAATATGTATGTACATTAGGGTGGTCTAAAATTCCTTTTTTGAAATTATGAAAGGGTATGTCATTTAGAACAACTTCGGCATATTTCAATTTCCTACAATGATTGGAACAGTATACTACACGGACATTTATGTCAATCATCAATTAAAATGATTTATACCCCATTTTTTATTAAAATAACTAATATTAAAAAATTACGTAGAAAGAAAAAGTAAAACTCTACTAACAAATTTTATATAAAATGTATTTTTTCGTTCATATTATTTTGAAAAAAATTACCAAATATGGATATAATATTCATATCATTAATTTTGGTGATAATTTCTTTTAAGATTTGTTCTGGAAACATCAACTTAAATTGCCATGTAGCATCCTGCTCCAATCATCGTCAACATTTGGCAAATATGTTCTAAATTATGCCCCCTTTGGTTTTTTTTTTTTTTCATACAATGTTGGACCATCCTAATGCACATACATACATTTCTAAAATAGAATTTATAAATATTTAATTAACAAACATTTGCTTTTTTCTGGTATCTTAGCTGTCCATTCCTAAAATCATTATTTATTTATAAATCAATGACAATCCATCATTAAATTTAGTCCCATACGCTTAAAGAAGAAAAATATAAGATTTTTCTCAACTACAATATGAATTAAATACCAAACACCATTTACTATACACGCAAAGAAAAAATAGGTTGGAATAAAAGGGTTAAAGCATATCAGTGCAAATAATGTAATATCTACGTATGCTCAGCGAATAGCCATGTAATGGTTGTAATATAATCATAATATGGTTGTGCTGTCTGTGTCTAAAAACATCAAAATCAAAATTTTATTGTACGAATTTTCAGTATTCTACACTATGACCAAAAAATTAAGATCACGATCCAAAGTTCTACGTTATAAAATAATTGTTGGATACTTATAAATCGGAACAGAATTTTATCTTATGAAACCTTTTAATAGATGCAGTCAGTAGGACCTTATTCAAATAGCTATTGTGCAATACATATGTATTTGCTAAAACAAATACCAAAAGTGTTGGTTAAAATTTTTTTTTTATAGTATAAAAAAACTTTTCGATAAGAGATGGATTTTATTTACGCAGTTTGATAGTTTTGACTTGGATTAACCCTATTACGTATGTACTTAGAAATAAGATTTCAATATTAAAAATAATGAATACTTTATTTAGCAAATGAAAAATGTTTAAAGTTGTTTGTGATATTTTTCGAAAAACTGCATTTGAATTACAGAAGAAAAAAATTAAATACAAAAAAAAAACAACCAAAGAGTTTATAAACTTAAAATATAATGTAAAACGAGAGAGAAACTATAGTCGGTCAAGACCGACCATATGACACCCTACACCATTGTGTATGAGCTAAAAATGAGACCTGTGGCCAATTGTAAACCAACACTTTTACTAAATGTAAAATAAATTATACAAATACAGAACAATGCATTGATACTAACATCTATATGATTTAATGTCCTTTAGGGCGATTCCCGGAAGTGGGTTTATATGGGAGCTATGGTAAATTATACTTATACAGAACTCCTCTGTACCGAATTTCATTTAAATATATTTAAGGAATTTATGATCGTTAAACACCTATTCCAGGAAGACATTTGTATGGGGGCTAGGTGAAATAATGGACCGATCATAACCGATTTCAATAGGCTTCATCCTTGTATCAAAATAATTATTCGTGTCAAATTTCTTTAAAATTGCGACCTGTACTTTGTTCACAAGGTTTACATGGACAGACAGCCAGCCAGCCAGACGGACGGACGAATGGACATCGCTAAATCGACTCGAAAAATTATTCTGAGTAGAACGGTATACTTTAAGGTGGAGGTCCAATTATTTTTTCTGTGCGTTACAAACATCAGCACAAACGCATAATACCCCAACCACCAATGGTGGTGTAGGGTATAAATATTCATAGTAGAAAGTGTCATTTTGTCCATGGACTTAAGTTACTTTTAAAAATGTTATAACATCCATAGCCCTTATGATACTTTTAAGTGTTAAGCGTGAATTAGTTGGTTGTTTATGTGACGTTTCCTCCCGCGAAGGAAACAGCTGATCGTTTATATTGCTTGTATTGTAATGCTAACAATTATTGAAACTTGACGTTGGTGTGATATGATGTTTGATTCTGTTGAAAACAGAATTTTCTTGCGTTGTTCCGTCCGGAACTTCCGTGACAGTTGTTAGCAGTGTTGTCAAACAATCACTTTTTTCTTACAATTAAACAAATATTTAACGAAAGGAAAAGGCACTAAATAAACAAATAAATAAATTAACAAAAATAATTAAATACACAAACAATTAAATAGATAAATATTTGGCATGTTTAATTTCAATCAGAGTTGCATTTTTAGGTTTTTTCTAGTATATAATTTATGGTAACTCTGTGTTTTTTCTAGCAAATGCCAAAAACATATGTCACGTTAATAATTTTGGATAATTGCACAAAATTGTTCCCGTAAATAAACGGGACATCAACATCACATAAACAACCAACTAACACGGCCTTTATGACATGCACCCTTGAGGAAACAGTGTAAAAAATATTCCTCAACGTCTACATACATATCGTCACCTAAAATACAAAAGACCATGACCACACTTTAATTTTTTACAACAGTAACAAAAAACATTATGAAACTGCACAAGTCTATAATCAAATAAGAATATAATACTCTTTGAGCCAAAATTGTCTTAAATTAAACAAATTTTATAACTGTTTATTTTATGAAGTTGATGTTATGGCCTTTTGTCTTTTGTGATTATTAATGTCATTTTTGAAGATATGAATATGAAATCCTGATTTGAAATTTGATTTTTCAGTGGTTACGGCCTTAAGCATTTTAAGTGGCGATATGTACATATATACACGGTTTCTAATTTTTTGAGATGTTGTAGATGATTGGTGGTGATGATGATGATGGTGGTGGTGCAAGTAATAACACCAATATTAGCAATAGTAAGAATGGCTGCTGCAATAGCACTAATAACGAACGATATACTACAGATAGTAATGTATTAATAACTAACTATGTATTGGAATGTAATTTGGAGTAACATCAAACAAGTCGTTAAAGTTTGTTAGTCAATTGCTGATGTTTTTGTTGTTGTCGGGTATGTAGTATTAAAGTTGTTTGTGATATTTTTAGAAAAACCACATTTGGTATGGGTTTAAAAATAGTGTATTGGTTAAAAATGAAGAAAGAAACAAATTTTTATAAAGAAAAAAAAAACAAGAGTTTGAAAAACTTAAAATAGAAATAATAATACATACGAGTAGTACGATTAATATGTATTTAAAGAAACAATTTTTCTTTTTTTCAAACAACAAGTGTTTTAATTTTTTAGCAAAGACTTGTCCGTACTTGCATGTAAGTACATACATATATATGAACATCCATCGTTCCTTATAATCGTCCATATATTGTGAGTTAGTTGTAAGTATGTACATTTATTGTCGCTTGTTGTTTCTTGGTTGGTCTATACTTGCTGCTGGTATAATCGTCATGAATGCGTGAGCGCCTGCGCATTGGTATGCATTTGATTTTCGTTAAATAAAAACATAAAAAAGACGTTCAAACTTAAGGTCGTCTGAACGTACAGAGTGTATACAAATATATTTACGAATATACATACATATATATTTATATATACATATATATGTATATGGTTATTATTTTGTTTTTGCATTTAGTTAGTTAGTTAGTTGTTAGTCTTGTGTGCTATACATTGCTATCTAAAAATATCGACAAAATAACAACATACATACGTTCATGTATTGTACATATAAATAAACATGAGTTTTTTTTCGCGATACATCTATGAAGAAAAATTAAGTTTGAAAATTAAAGTGCAAACTGCAGCAGCAAAATCAACAACAACAACATGAAAGTTACATGAATAAAACAACAACAGCAACAACTAACCACAACCACTAAAATCGTAACACATCTCAAATGTGACTTGTTACTTTGGCAAGCTAATGATGGCGCCAAATATTCATATATACACGCGCAAACCTATACATTTGTACATTCACTAACAGATATCAAAAGAATGATTTTATAAATATATAATAGTTTATCGAAGTTATTTTTCATTAGACTTGTATGAATGTACGAACAAAAAATATTTAATTTCCTCCTTTCAATTAATTTAACATCTAAGAATTTTCAATTGAAATGCGTATTGCAAAATAATTCTTTAAAATATTTTCAATAATTTTTAAAATAAAGAAAGCTAACATTTTCTGAAAGACTACTGATCAATGTTGGAAATATTATGTTACCTAAATAAAAAAAAAAAATAAAAAAAAAACGAGAAAATAAGTTATAGCCGGTCAAGCCCGGCTATATGATACCCTACACCATTGTTTATGTGTACCAAAATTCGGGAAGGGGCTGATTGTGGACCGATACTTGTATAAAAGTGTTATACCAATACTCACATTTCATTATGCACTCTTGGGTGATTCCCCACCACCTATGGTGGTGTAGGGTATAAATAGAAAAAAAAACATTTTTAACTAAACTATCGTTGTTTACATTTTAGAGTGCGTTCTTTAATATCTCTGATTTTTTATGAAACAAAATAGATACATACTTCGTTACAAACATACTTACATATATATAATTAAAACAAAATGTAAGTTGTTATAAAAATAGTTTAGCCAACCATTCAGTTCAAAAGAAATAATAAACTTTAAATTAAGCACGTTTTATCCAGTTTCTTTAGTTTGGTTATTTTTGTTTTGTTTTTATACCCTACACCACCAAAGGTGGTTGGGGTATTATGTGTTTGTGCAGAAGTTGTAACGCAGAGAAAAAATCTTCCGACCCCCACCTTAAAGTATACCGTTCGACTCAGAATCATTTTCTGAGTCGATTTAACGATGTCCGTCCGTCCGTCCGTCCGTCCGTTCGTCTGGTCGGCTGGCTGGCTGGCTGGCTGGCTGGCTGGCTGTCCATGTAAAGCTTGTGCGCAAAGTACAGGTCGCAATTTTGAAGATAATTTGATAAAATTTGGTACATATGCTTTTTTCAACACAAGGACGAAGCCTATTGAATTTGGTTATGATCGGCCCATTATTTCACCTAGCCCCCATACAAATGTACTCCCGGAATAGAGTTTTAACACTTACAGATGCCTTAAAAATAGGAATATTTTAATGAAATTTAGTACAAATAAGTTTTATATCAGCAAAAACCCGTCTGCCAAATTTCATGAAGATCGGTCCATAACTGACCATAGCTCCCATACAAACTCCTCTCCCGAAAATCACTAACATGCATAAATCCCATACAAATGTTAGTATTATGTTAATATTTAACACAAGTATGTTGTATACATATACGTAAAAACAAAATTATGTGGATCGAAATGGTGTAGGGTATCATATAGTCGGGCTTGACCGACTATATCTTCTTCTCTCGTTTTTTACTATAATTGTGTGTTTACAATATCGTAACAATACTTGTGATATGGGGGGTTTCACTGTAATCGGAGCTTTATTTTTGCAAATAGTTGCGTCTAGATTTTTCTTTAAAGATAAATTGAAAAGTGTTAATAATAAAATTTGTCGCCAAAAAAATGTATACATTTAAACAGAAATATGTAGATGGACTAGAAGGAATTTGATGTGCTAAATAAAAATCTGCCTATAGTTGTTAATCAAAATTAAAAATAATGTTAAGATAACAAAAATAATTCCTAAAAATATTGACAACTTTTTTGAACAAAGGGCATAGAAATTCTGCTCTTATTGTGCAGAACGACATTGTCATCAGTCATATAACAAAGTAATTGGGTGCTGCTTAAGATCAAGGCCAGGCCACCAACATATTTTTCCCAAGTTAATCCTGTTATTTTTAAATGCCAACAACATGCCATCATATGTAGATGACTTTTGTCAAACTTGTCCTCAACATGCTTTTAATTTTAAAAATTTTGTGGAAAAATCGTTAGTAAAAATGCTGTTCAAAAAAGTCTGACCCTTAGCCAGTTAAGAGATGATTTCTTTCGCGTACGAAAAATGAAAACGGAGAAGCGAACTGTAGCCATAAATTCGATAAAATAAATTTCATGAAATCATAATTTATTGCAAATAATGTCTAAATTAAAATGAAAAACGTCGTTTTCCGCAGAAGCAAAAGAAAAAAAAAATTATTTTTTTTGCTTTAAAATTGAGCTATTAAGTAAAAAATTTTCAAACGTTAACTTAATGCAAAAATAAATAAATCATAAACACTTTTCAAATAAAATTTTTCTTAAATGGAACAAATTTTGTGAACGTTTATGAAGTTAATGTAATGATCTTTTGACTTTTGTCAATATTGATATAATTTTTGAAGAAATGAGCATGAAATTTTTTGTAAAAATGTAGTTTGCGTCAGTACATTATAATCCAGTAAATAAAACCATCCTTTGATTTTTAAGTGGTTACGGCCTTTTGCATTTTAGTTGACGATACATATGTATAAATAAGAATATGTATATCTATCACTTAATTCATTACAATCAATCTTGGATGTTGAAATAAAAAGATATAATACTGAATTACCCCTTGTATAAACATCTCCCGATAACGGACAAAATCAGCGTGACGGTCGCTGTCCGCCTATGGGAGCTTTCACTGTATACCCTTTATACCTGTGGTGAAGGGTATAAAAAACTGAAAGCAGTTTACTTCCATATAGTCAAACTATATATATATATATTATATATTTAAGTGTATTTCTTTGTTGACCAGTATAAAGTAGTAAGTTTTTGAGAATACATGTGCTAAAGAATATAATCGAAAAAAAAAATAAAAAATACACATAAATAAATAAATTGAAATATGCTATTTCTTTTTAAACAATTTAAAATCCAGTTAAAGGATTTAGAAAGTACGTTTGAATAAAATATAACATATGTATTCTTAAATAAAAGTTAAACGATATAAGCTATAAATGTAAGTAAATCATTTTATTGTTTTTTTCTGCAGGTTCTTCTGCGAAATCATTTTTTATGGAAATAAATTGCCTTCGGAAACAATTTTTTATGCGTAATTGAATCTTAAAAAGGTTTTCTAAAACCAATTTTTGCTTTGGATCTAATTCCTTTTTAATCTTAGTCTGTTAAAGAACTAATACTTTGAGAAAAAAATATATCTTTATCTATAGTTTACCATTTATGTATGCTTCTACTGTAACTTCGAAATCTCAAATCAGGCCAGAAAACGCTAAATATATAGTTCAATGTTAGAAGTATTAATGTCATTTTGTGATAACCTTTGACATAATTATTTGGGTATATTCAGAATAGAACTGCAAAACAATTAACAACATATCTTATTTTTTGGAGTAAACTTGGCATACGACAAATTATTTTGTAAATTTTGATTTCATTTTAGTACGACTCTATGCAGGACAATTTCGTCTATTATTTTATAATTAAAACTTATAGCTAAGAAGATGAGAAAGGTCACCAATAACGTATGTATTAAAAAAATTATAATTCTTTCATATTTAAGTGCTTTGATAATTCTTTACCTCAGAGTTATTCTTATTTTAAACTTCATAAGGTTCTATTAATAAAAGCCAATGCTTAGGTTTATGTTGACTCATATTGGAATTTAAGAAAATTATACAACGAGCCATAATGCGGCTGAACACGTTTGGAATAGCTGTTAGGGACTTCTCCACTTTTTTTGCTTATTTATTATTATAACTTTTTCTTTTTCTGAATAAAGTTTCATCCCATTCGCAAAGTCTCTATTAAGCCTTTTGATTACACTGAAACCTAATTCCTTTGTCAAATGTGACGCAATTGCGATTTTCTAATATGTTCAAAATATAAATAAAATATAAAAAAAAATTGTACATTTTTCTTTGATTGCCTTCTGCAATCGGACAAATCTTCGGATTTCAAAAAATTTGATTGTTGTTTAATCTGACAAAGATATTGTGATCAAGAAAAATATTTAAAATGAAAGGCAGTAGGAGTTAGATTTATTTAAATTTAGATTCGTATATACAAGAAGCCATGAAAATTGTTTGCATTTTTTTAGTTATTGTGATTTTTGTTGTTTTGTTTTATGGACATATTTTATGAAGTAATGAGTAATCATAATTTTTGAGTTTTTCTGCCGATGAATCTTAATATAGATACATAAAAACATATCTACAAACATATATGGGCCATTATTAAACATTTTTGATTTTAGCCCTTCATAAAAAATATTTTTTTTTTTTTCGATTGCACATTAAAATCCTTTTGTATACTTATAAAGTGACTCGAATGCATGTAGAATCAGTTCGCGTTAATAATTTCCTGTAAAGGGCGCGAAAGTTATGGCCGTTTTAAGTTGAACATATAAAAATGTTTACAAACTAGGAGTTTATGTATAATTCTGGTCAAAACTACACGTAATATCGAAACCTACTGAGTTATTCAAATAAAATGTATGATATTTCCAATGTTTGATGGTATTAGTGCAGCATATTTTAGGGTTTCCTAGTAAAATTTAAAAAAATTTTCTTTGTAACAAAAATCGCGATTTTTAAAAATTTTGCGAGAAATGGGGATCGAATTTAAGTTATTTCTCAATACATTGAATGATAATATATTTTGTTAGAGTTTATTACAAAGAAATGCAATTTCATATTGTGATATATTTTTTGGTCCATAAAAACATGTTTATCTTTATCTACCTGTTAGTTATGCCAATTATATTTAATTTCATGCTGTCCACACGATGTGCCTTAGCGAAATGTGTTTTGACAAAAGTATCCCCCGTTTTCAATTGTCAACGATATTTGACTTAAATTTATGATCCCGATCAGTTATATTTGTTTAAATTGCAATTTTCTAGAAACGGTCCATAAAATTCTTGTATTAAATTTATTTTTAATGCTCCTCTGATTTTATTATGTAAAATAACAAAAAACTAAGTTCAAGCAGTAATCCAAGCAATTCCTTATGAAAATGTGAATGTGCCTCGCGAAAAACTGACTTTTTGAAAAATCTTCGCACTTGTTTTCCAAACTTTGAGACTATCTACTACGTTGACTATTTCGGGCACATCAACGGGATATAGTGCAAAATACGCACAATTACAAAAAGTATTAATCCCTGTCCCAAATTTTGTATTCGGTTGAGGGGCGCACAGACCCCGCCCAAAAAACTAAAAAATTTTGTCATCAAAACTCGACAACCCTGTATTTAACTGTTGAAAGTCCGCACACCAACAAAGATGGTGCAGAATTTATCTGCAAAGTCCGATTAGTTTACTTATGATAGAATGAGATCAAAAAATATAAAAGCGCGAACAAAAATTGTAGAAGAATGGGAAAAACTTAAGTAATTTTTAGTCGTTTTTCTATGTTCTTGAACTTTGAACAACAATTATGATTATAAAAAGAAACTTATGGTGCTAAAATTTTGCACTCTATTAGTTTCAAGTCTTGTGAGTTCATATCTGTAACCAATTTGTTTAAATTATCCTTACGATAAAACTTATGAAGGATTTAAGTCAGTTTCATCGAAGTTAAATTACCAGATGTGGTTGAGG
Organism: Protophormia terraenovae; assembly: GCA_951394005.1. Classification (NCBI taxonomy): domain Eukaryota; kingdom Metazoa; phylum Arthropoda; class Insecta; order Diptera; family Calliphoridae; genus Protophormia; species Protophormia terraenovae. The sequence goes on from OX596077.1 coordinate 70,052,146, forward strand.
TATTATTTATTATTACAATTATGCGTAAAATTACACAAACAAATCAAGATAAAAATCACCGTTAAATAATATATATAGTACATACATATTTCTTTATTTAATAATTATAGGAACCGTTAACTTCTTTTAAACTCTTTTCAATCAAATATATTTACGATATTAAGGTCAATGTTAAATAAATACTAAAATCATATTGTGGATACATTAATATTTTACAATGTTGTTGTAACTGCTGTGTCATTTTGACAGACGGAAGTATTTGGTGTTTTCTTCTTTATCTGAAATAAAAGTTAATATGTACATATCGTCCCCCAAAATGCAACCGAACCTATCTGACAATTCGAAAATTCAACAAACGATGAAAAAGAATAGACTAAATAAATAATGTTTATGACAAAGTTCTATTTTTTTCAACGCTATTCTAAGTACGGTTACATCTAGAGGTTGATCAGAAGTGTTTTTTGTCATTTTTGAAACCCTATAAAATGGCTAGTTTTTGCACTATGTAAAAACTAATGAATTTAAATCAAATCCACTTCAGAATAATTTGCGATATTGTCTCAAAACCTCAATTTTTAATTTGGAAACATACTAATCTAAGTATGTGCTACAATAATATTTTTAAATAAATTCAAAATGTTTGTACAACATTTTTAAGTATCAGAGATCTACTAAACCCTGATATATTTGGAGCATAAAATCTATTTAAAAAGTTTAGTTAAAAAACATCTTAACGTCTTTAGTATCAAAACTACATTAACTGAAATTTGGGAACGTATAACCCATTTATTACAATGACTCGCCACACATAGCCAAATAAATTAAATACTTGACAATGTTTGCCATAATACAATTTTAGTTAGTTCTTTCTATATTAATTGGTACAAATAGAGGATGATATATCTAAATGCCATCATTTAGAAATTATCCGCAACATACCAGCAAATAACCAACCAAAAGGATACTAGCTTTTTAAGTAATTTAAAAAAAATTATGTTTTAATATATCTTGAGATTTCAGTTGCTTTAAATAACATAAAAAATTTGGAATTTCATGCTAAGAAAAATTTCTGTGCACCAGGTTTATAATACTTTTTAACTTTATAATTTATGTTCAATATTTAAAAATCATTCAGATGATTATTTATTATCATACAAATGTATGCAATTTTTAACATAATTTACTCTCCGCACCAAACGCACTTTTTCAAACCGAACCCGAACTTCGGTTAATTTTGCAAAGTTCGGGCGAACCCCAACTTATTGAAGCACTTTCTAGACGCTGTTTAAACGCATATAAATGAAAAATGTATAGATATTTGTATTTTGTGAAGTTAAAGTTGTAGTAAAATAAATTTAATTTTCTTTATTAAACTCATTTTCATCCTTTTCTTTGTGTTTTTTTTTTTTTTTTTTTTTTTTTTTTGTACTTTTGACTATTATAATTGCAATTGTACTGTTTTTATGTTTTTGGCGATACAAATACATGTTAAATTCAGATTTAATAAAAAGTTCGGTGTTCGGTAAAGTTCGGCCAAAAAAAAAAAAAATGCCAAACCCCGAACACTCATCGAACATACATTTTTACCGAACACCGTATCCGAACCCGAACGTTCGGTCGGACACTATTTATTTGTATTACAGTGATGTCGTGATTATATTTCAGTTCAATTTTGTGAAACTCTTAATTTCGTAACAATATCGATAAAAAAATGAAAAATTCTACATACATAAATTATATAAACTTTCTTAATCAATTGGCCAAATATACAATTAGTTAGAAGTAGCTACTTGTTTCCATTTAATAGTCAAATTTATTCCAAATTTAAAATATAAAATTCTTTCTCCTAAATGTACACGTAAGAATTAAAATTTACTCATTTTAAATTAAACCATAATTTTTACCACAAATCTTCAAAAATATGTATTCATTTTAACAAGTTTTCTTTGGTTCCGGCTGCATTTATGGTGACGATATATTATTCTCTTTTAAAAGTAAAAGAAGAATCTATAGTTGATAATAAATTTATTAATAGTGAATAATTTCATTACAAAAGAATGCAGCTAACTTTTTATTTATACGTATGAATTAACGTACATATATTTGCAAATATTTATACATAAATATTAAATTTTTGTCTAAATATTCTAAATTTAGAATTTTATGTCTTTACGTAAATAAAAAATATAAATATCAATATTTGTACTTATGTATGTATCCGCGAAAACATTTATTAATTTATTGGATTTTATATTCACGTATACATTCATACAAACGTTCTTCTTGACAAAGTTGATTTAAATATTTTAATACTATTTTCTTTACATAAATTATAAAAAAAAATCTTTATTTTTATTCGTTTTAATTTGGATTCTTTTTTGAATTCAGTGTTTTAGAGTTATGAATATTTAACATAAATATGTATATTAAAATGTTTATTTACCTAAAAACGTTTCTTCTTTTGAATGTTGAACGAGTATTTAAATCAATTAAACATTATAAATGTCTTGACAACTTTATGCAGAGCTCTAAAATAATTAATTCTCAACGTTAATATTATAGATTTTATGTTATAGAATAAATTATGTATATCTAATTTGTAAAATAATACTAAAATAATTACACTTATTTTACATTTTGTTGACTTGTATAATAATTTATAATTAATAAAATAAAACGTTAGCTATACAACGTTATTTGTAATAAACAATTCTTTAGCGAAGATGTTTAATGTTTTTTCAGTGTTTTCACTATGATAAATAAATATTTCTGATAAATACATATGTATGTATTTATGTATGAATATGTATATGTATTTTATATAAATTTCATTAAGCACAATTAAAGAAATGGCATAAAAAGAAAATTATATCAATATGTGTATATGTATGTACGTCTGAAAAGCCATAAATATGTTTAAATGTATGTATGTATATAGCAACATTGTTGAAATAATAAAGAAATCCATTTTGCCAATAATAGTTTTGATCTTGTTAGTTTACTATAAGGCTAGTGTAATGGTCAACGTTAACAAACAAACAGAAATAAAAAAAATAAAAAAACATTTGTTGTTATAAGAGAGTTTTAAAAATGTTGCAATTTACGGGCGCCAGATGTTTATTTAAAAAGTTAAACAAGAATAAACAGTAAATCGTTTTGACGAATATAAATACATTCGTAAATCAATCTAAACATCATTTAAGTTTAGTGTAATACTTCTTTCTTACTTTCCTTGATGGATGGCTAGATATGCACATCAAGTCGTGCATCCACATGTAACCAATCAACCGCACCTCCATCCGTTTGTTTGATTGATACACTATTTATTAGACAACAATACAAACAATAAATGATGTCTTGAATTCAGCTTCTAGATGATGTTGCAGCAAGCACCATTAATGACTATGATAGTTAACCACTGACAAAAATCACAAAACTTTCGAGATAGACGTTTTCTAAAGCGGATGAAGTTAATTTGTATTCGGACACAAAATCTCAACGAAAGAATTTACTTCTTTAATTTCATCTTCCAAGCTATAAATAGAAAGATAAATACCACTAAATTGTTTTGTAAACACTATTAAATTGCGGATATAATATGAATTATATTTTCATATGTATATCTTTTGAACTTTGAGCATTTTTGTAATTTTTTATTCCAAATAACAACTCTGAAAAATTTTTTTGTTTTTAATTTGTTTCAAAAAGGATTTCTATAAATACCGCTGCCCGATTTTTACGCAGGAGCATATATTTTGGTCAGTGTCTTACATACTAATACATTAATATAATTTAAATTTAAAATAGAAAGTAAGTTTTACAAAAATTCATTGAACCTACTGTAAAAAATTATATCCTTTTTTTTTACAAACCCAAGATAAATTCTTCTTAATAAAAAATAAAAATTCATAAAAATTTCCAATGTATGTATGTAGTATATCTAATTATCATTGTTGATTATTTTATTGACATATGAAAAAGTGCACATCATCTGTGAATGCATTACAGATAGATAATATTTGGAATGTACCCGTAAATTCATCGAAATAAATTTACTGATAACTTTAATGAATTACGTAGTTATTATTTTTATTTTTTAGAAATTGTTTTTTTTTTTTTAGCAATTACATAGCAAATAACATTTACAAATGAATCTAATGAAGCAAAAATAAAACAAAAATCAATTCCACAATGATTTATAATTTTTATAATGAAAACTAATAATTTCTATATAGAATCATTAGTAAATTTCCAACACCTATTAAAGGAATTTTATTATTATTTTTTAATTTAATTTTTAATTAACTTTTAAAATTAACTTGTAATAAATACCTAAAATTGTTCGTAATTAATAACATATTACATGGTGCTACACTAAAAAAAAACAATTGGAATGTAACATAGTGTTTTTAGGTATTATCGATTAGATTGTTACACCATATGTATCCGTGATCGTGAGTTATAAAAAAAAGATTTTTTGGACGTCGCGGTTTTAAAAATTGTTATTTCGAATAACAATTATCACCTGTACTTTTATAGAAAACGTAACATACTTTTTTTTTTTTTAATAGAAGAAAAACTAAATAAGCTACATATTATTAAGTAAATAATCGTTTTCCAAAGATTCTTTTGTATATCATTTAATATGTAAATAATTTTTTCAAACTTATAATTGAATCTTGTTGAGGTCTTCTTAAACTCAATTTTTACTTTTCAATTTTAATTTATATATAATTATCAAACGCCTTGTAATAAATTGTATCCATAGTTTGAATGGAATTTAATTTTAAAGAAGATTTTCTAATTCAAAACTGCTACTCCAGATAATTTTAGTTTTTATCAAGTTCTATTAGGTTTGGATTAAAATTTGAAATAAAAATAATACATAAATATGGTTGTAAATTATTGTTAAGTAAAAAATTAAAAATAAACGTAATTTGGTTATTAAGTGAAACTTAATTATTTTAAAATATTAAAGTTTTAGCTTTTGGCTTTATTTTTCTTTAGTATCCTTCTACTTAATTATGTGGTTTACGTTTTCTTTTTTCTTGGATTTCAATTTTAAATATTTTAGTAAAAATTATAATTTAAAAGATTTATGATCACTTTTACTAAATTATATTTTTAATAATTTGCAATCTAAATCCGTAAAAATATATATATATATTTTTTTTAATTTTTTAAATTTTAATTTTTAATTTGTGATGTTACATTATTTTGACTTATGAAAATCATTGCCTTTTTTAATATAATCGTTATTTGTTGAGCTACAAGTCTGAAAAATTGTGATCACATGTATTTTGGAAAAATAAACAGTATTTCATCAAAAACCCAAATTTAAAAATTTTGATGTTTGTTTCGCAATTTCATTGACGATATACATATTTACTTAACTATTACATACCAGACGTTTTATTAAATTTAAAAATTCTTCTTCGGCATCGCATTTTCTTAAAATCTTGTTACATGTAATTAAGAATAAAAAACTTTATTACAATATAAAATAAATCATAATTAATAACATCTGAAATATATAAATATTTATTTTATTTTTTTGCAGTTGGTACTTCCGTAAAATTAAACGTATTGAGGCTGAAAAGAAATTATTACTGCCAGAAAATGAGCATGGAGCATTTTTAATTAGAGACTCTGAGAGTCGTCATAATGATTATTCACTATCGGGTAAGTTTAAAAATATATTCGTAAAAAAAAATACTCAACGAAAAAATAAAATATGTACTACATTAATACGTGAGTCTTTTTAAAAATAATTTAAATAATAATATTTTGCCAAATATGTACTAAATCTAAAAATTAATTACGGTTTAGAAAAATTGGATTAGATTTTTTTCAAGTACAGTTGAACCTTTGTTATAGTTAACCCTTTGAGGAACGATTTTTTACAAAATTGTGTAAACAATTTAATACCAATTTTAGCTATGTACCTCTATGAAATAAAACTATTGTTAAATTTTAATTTTAAAATTATTGTTTAATTTTATACAATTACATGCTAATAAAAAATTAGTCGAGTAGCAGATATTTTGTTCTGTTTTTTTCTGCGAAATCAAAGAGTACAGGAAATTTATTAGGTTTTAAACTGCATACTACTTAATATTATACCAGAATAATCCAACAATTTAGTGTTTTATAAATTTTGTAAAAATGTTCAATAAATTACATAATAAAAAGTATTAATTTGAAGGAAAATTTTTCATCATATAGTAATAAGCGAAATATAAAGTTACTTAATTTATTATTTTTTAAGAAAAAATCGCGTGTTTTAGAAAATAAAACTCAATTTTTATATTAGAGAGTACTAGGTTTTATATAATAATTTTAAAGTCTTTAAATTATTTTTATTAATCTGACGTCAAAATATTCACATGGATAGTAATGAAAAAAATTAATAAATATATCTATATGTCGAATAATCTATCAGTAATTTTATACATTTTATATTTGTATATATAACTAAACAAATAACATGTTTTTTCTTTTACAGTTCGTGATGGTGATACAGTAAAACATTATCGCATTCGACAACTAGACGAAGGTGGTTTCTTTATAGCAAGACGCACAACATTTAGGTATGTTTAGTTTATATATATATATTAATTTTAAATAAAAATTAATATGTATTAATAAAATAATTTTCCTTAAAAATTTTTGACAAATTTCAAATAAATTTTTAGTACAATCAACTAAAAATTATAACATATTTTCCATATATGTATAAATTTTCTACTAAACTCTTATAATTAAAATTATGAATATCACAATAGTATAAATAACAAGGTACAATTACTAGAAAGAACATTCTCAACATTTTCCCTGAAAAGTCAGTCACAAAGAAAACAAAAGAAAATATAATGTTGATGTTAATGTTAATATTTATTGAGCCTTTTTTTAACAATAAAAGTTAATAATTTTAACTAAAAAAAATAACAAAGATTTCTTAAGACTTTAATGTATTATCTTAAAGTACAGTAAATATTTACAGCACCATGCTTTTACAATACGATTAAAACAAATGTTTTTACATAAAAAAATTACGCTCTTGCTCCCGAAGCTTACATATCTTAAGAGGAAAACTCTTAAAATAAACTTACATCTAAATTAAATATAAAAAAAAAATAATAATTATAATTAAAATAATAATAATAATAATAAAAACAAAATTCTCAAAAAAGTACAATCCTCTATGAGTACCAGGCGTACCAAAAGAAAATATAAAAAATAAAAGAAAAACTTCAAAAAGGAAAAAAAATATTTTCAAATTGAAACCAACATTTTTTGTAAAGAATTTTATAATATATATTGTGTATTTAAATGTCCTTGAGGATGAACATCGGTGGAAAATCTCCCAAAATGTCCTTTAGTTGTATCATGATGAATATGACATTTAAAATTTAGTTATTATTGGATAAAGCTTAAATTTTTATAATATATAACCAATAAAAATTGATTTTGGATTTGTCTAAATATTGCAAAGGATTTTTTTTTTTCACTTTATTCTTAATATTTAATTTACAAATACTAATGACTTGATATTCTTACAGAACACTCCAAGAACTGGTTGAACATTATTCAAAGGATTCCGATGGACTGTGTGTTAATTTATGCAAACCATGTGTGCAGGTAATAATTACTTATATACAATTTAAAATAAAAATATATAGTACATACACACATAGTATATGGAAAGATACATATCGATGGCTTAATATATAAATGTCTTTGTCAAAAGCTTTCTAGTTAACTAGGAGAACAATATCTGTTATTATATTGTTTAGTGGGTTCACAGCATATATTCTCGTAGAAAAATTCGTAGCCTTACAACCGTTTATGCAAAAAAAATAATTCCTATGAAAATTCCAGATGATTTTATTTAATAATAGAAGTCGAAATGTTTCCAATCGAAAAAGTTAACAACAAAAAACTAATAAAAATGTTATATTCGGGCGGATAAGTATGAGTTCGAGTTTCGACGGGTACAACGTATTTGGTCCATATTTCTTTTTATTTTCATTAACAGATTTTGCCCATTTTTAATATCAAATAAGCCTTATAAGAGAAAAATGTTTGAACCAAATTTCGTCCGCCTTAGTGATCCGCTCTGAGCCCTATCCCGCTTTTGATTTTTAAATAAGAATTGAATAAAATAAATAAAAAGAATTGCATGTTTCATTCTTCTCCACTCATATTCTATATATTAAGCCATCGATATACAACACATATGTATATAAGTATGTATATTGGTATACATAGTATCTTCATTCCATTAAAAATAGTACATAATAGTCATTCCATTTAAAACCAACACAAAAATATAAATACGGTGATCGAACAATATATGACGAAAACCAAAATGTATCGCACATTTAAACGTAACTAAAATTATGGAAGGGGACATCATTTAGAATATATTTGCCAAATTTAAACTTCCTACGATAATTGAATCAGGATACTACTCGGCCATTTAAGTTGATGATTCCAGAACAAATCATAAAAAAAATATCTCTAACCAAAATTATTGAATTATACATCAAACGATAGCTAATAAAAAATAATTTTACCAATTTTTCATAATTGTTCTAAAAAAATTTAATACGAACGAAAAAACTACATTTTATTTAAATTTTATTAGTAAAGTTTTTCTTTTTATTTCTACAAAATTTTTTAATATGAGTTATTTTTATTAAAATTAAGATTTTATCTTTCCTTTTAGCAATTTTTGAAAAACTAAAAAATATGGATATATTTATTTAAATATCTGGAACCATATAAACGATGTACCTTTGTTTCGGATTGAATATACTTTTTTTTATTTTTATATAAACTAATAGTTAAAAAAGAATTACTGAAACAATTTTTGCATTAAATTGACTTAAAGTTAGTGCTAAAGAAAACCTTGTGTTAATGATTTTATTTAAACTTTTTGTTTTAACAACTTTTAGTGTTTAACTTGTAGTTATTTTTTTTTAATTGTTAACGGGCCTAAGAATTATTTAAGAAAAATTCTTGTTATCAAATTGAAAAAGTATCACTTTTTTTATCAATTCGAATTTGAGTTCAAAATTGAAATTTAACTAGGAATTTAAAAAAAAATATTTCGAAAAATACTTTAAAATTATAATTTTGAATATTTCAGTTTGTTAGAGAACAACAAATTAAGTAAATGTATACTTAACGTCTTAAGTGGGTCACGAGTTGATTAAGATTTATAAATTCCTCTTTTGTCATAAAATTCTTTAAAATCCCGCTTTGTCCATGCAGTTTTGTTCAGAATCCCGCTTTTTAGTCGTTCGGTTACGACTATGGTTACGTTATTTATAAACCAATAATATTGGTTGAGAAAAATATTTTAAGATTTGTTCTAAAATCATCAATGTAAAAGACCAGGTAGCATCCTGGTCCAATCATCGTATTATCAGGACAATATTGGCTACATTATAATAACGTATTATGCTACAAGATTCACTGAAGTCTAATGTTAGAGGTATCAAAATTATCTTTAATATGACATACAACATCATTATTTCAAGAACAATTAAATGGTCCATATTTGATGAAAAATTTCAATTCAGCTTATAAAAATTAAACCAATGGGTCGAACTCTTTGGAATTTTGATTTTTTTGAAAGCTGTTGTGTTGTTGTTTTTTAATAATGGGATCATACGGACTGTAAATTTACTTTTTTCGGTTATCGGTTCGGTGATCATGAGCTCTTTTTATTTTTTATGATTCAGTAAGTCTGAAATTTCAAATTCACCTGCACTCCCAGCAGTTGTGTGTTTTGATTTTTAATTTTGAATTATACTTTTGCATGCATTTAAATATTCATTTTAAGAAAAACTAATTATGTTATAAAACATAATTACTGAGAATAATAAAAAATTTAAACGGTACTTATCCTTTTCACATATAATAAAAGTTATAAGCCACTTTTTATTTGGATTGTTTCATTTGAAGTTAAAAATAAAAATCACCAATGGTATTAATATAATCCTGAGGATATATGTATGTACATATTTATATCTATGATGAGCTTTTCTCTACACTCTCAATAAATATCATGATTAAACTCGCAGTGGGTCTGAGTTATTAAAAAAAAATAATATTCATTACACTATATAAGAAGTGTATATCATTAAATTCGAAGAGTTAAAGAAAATCTGTTGGTTGGTTTAAAATGGAATAACTCTAGCTATGTATATAGAAAATGAAACAAAATCATTTACAATTAATATACCCTCCATCATTCTATATACTATATGGTACATTCTATATACAAAAAAATATATTTTAAACCAATAAGGTGGAGGGCATATAAAATCTAACACAATTTCACATATAAATATTTTGGTTTTCTTTGATTGAATTATATTCCTATGTTTTTATTTTTCTCTAATTATAAATTTACATTACTAACCTTTAACTAACAATATGTATTATGTTTATTATGTTATTATAATTTAAAAAATAAAAATAAAAAATACTTACACATAACAAAAAAGACCAGTCAATTTGCGGGTATATTCGAGGTAGGATTGTTGAAACATAAGTAAATAAGTATAATTGTCGTTGTAATACTTTTCTTTTTTAACTACATATTTGTAACCACAATCTGCAGCCACAAAATCACAACTTATTGTCATCCATGCATATACCTTCATTACCACCAATAACACCATCAGATCAGTACCTGTAATTATAACTTTGCTAGTTGATGTCAATTCCAAACAGCTTCCATTTAAATCTAATATTCTAGTATAAAATCCATTATTTCATTTGTTGTTTGAATTCATAATTCTGAAACAAGTAAAGAAGAAACTGAAGTTCTAGTTATATCAAGAATAATATTCTAAAAAATATAATAGCAAAGTCTATATATTGAGAAATGTTTTAAAAATTATAATCGGAATATGCTTTAAAGAAGACTTAATTTTTTTTTTAAATCTCTCAAAATATAAATATGTATATGAAACAAAAAAAGCTTACAATGCTTACTGCAATTGCAGTAGCATATGTATACCTTTTGAATTGTTTATATGATTTTTACTGTCACGAGAAACTTTTTTCTATACTGATGAAAGAAAAGCATACATTTGTCGTTTTAATTCTAATTTTTTGGGAATATTTGTTAATATACAAACAATAAAATAACTTGATTGAGCCTTTAGATCGAATTGCTTCTTTTATATGCATTATTGAAAAGGTTCACAAAATCGTAAAACTGTTTCAAAAGTGCATCGGAAAATGAATGTGTATTGGAAATGCATTTCTAAATAAAATATATATATTTTTTTTTTTCTATTATAATGATATTAAAGGAGGATTACGTTTCCTTTCTGATGCTGTGAAAATAATTGAAATCGAAATGGACAATAAACAACACGATTTTTTTTTTTTTTTGATTTGTTTAGAATTATAATCGCGAATAAAACCACGAATTTTCCGTCGATTGAAAAAACTAAAAAAATGTTATATTAATTTGGTGGTATAAAGTGAGTGTAAGACAAATATGAAGCAAATTTCCGAATAACGCTCTATTGAATGGATAAAAAAAAAACTTAAGGTAGATAATTTTTATCCGCAGGAAAATATAGAGTTTCATAAAAAACGTCTTCTAATCTTCAGACTCCAATGTAGGATAATTCCAAATTTATTTTTTTTATTCCTTAGATATTTGTATTTACTAAATAAAACATTTATGTATGTTATATAAATGGTATAAGTTTAAAAAATTATAAAACATTAAATTTTTTCATTCGAAGAAATTAACACCTATTTTATTATCAAGAGGTATATATTATTGCCACTTCTCTCCATATAGATGTCGCTATGTACAAGTTCTTGTTTCTGATAGATATTAGAGAGTTTTTGAGAACAATTATATATGTATGTTAAATAGCTCACTGTCATTTCAATATCGTATCTAGGGTTTGGGGTTTCCCGTGATATTTTGTTTCCCGGGAAACGGGAATAAAAAATTCGATTTCCCGGGAATTCCCGGGAATCCCGGGAAATTTAAATTTTAAGAAAAAAGCAATGATTTTTTATAAATAATGTAATTTTTTCTATTCAGTACTATAAAACATCATTATAAATCAAATTTATGATTAGTTAAGGTGGTTTTACACTATAATACTTTGTATTAATACCATTAAAACGAAAAATTTAACAGAGTTGACTACAAATAAAAAAAATGTGCCGAAATTTGCTTTAAGAGATGCAATTACATTTAAAAAATTTAAAGACTTCAACATACAAAGTATTGAAGATATTTACAGCATAATACATTTGAAAATATTTTTGGTATTAATACAAAATATTATAGTGTAAAACCAATTAAAAATTTAAACAATCTTAAATATTTTACAAAAAAAAAAAAAATAAGTGCTCCAAAGGTTTAATTATTTAATTCACTTTTGAAAATCGAATTAAATTTATTTACCCAGTAATTTCTTTAAAGCTTTCATATTTAATTCATAGACTTAAATTCTTTAACTTCACAAGAATTAATTGCTTGAAGAATCCACTACCAATATTACAATTCAAGCTTAAAAAATATTTTGAATCATTCAAATTTTTTTCTATTCAAATCTATTGCGAATTAGATTTAGAAAATATTTTTTGGTTCATTTTGTAAAATATTAGCTTTGTTCATGTACCTAAATTGGACCACGCGGGATCGCTATTTTACCGAAAAGTGTTCCCGTACTCCAAAATTGGGAAATGATAGAGATTTTAAGAGAATAATGTTCTACTTCTTGCACGAAAGAGCCTAGACTATATCTTTGGATAGACTTAGTAAATTGTCAAATAAACAAAAAATAAAAATATACAAATAAAAACTTTGAATGAAAATAAATAACAAATAATTAGTCTAATCTAAAATATCACTTGTATCTAATTTTATTTATATTTCGTATTAGCATCTAAAAATTACTTTAGTAAATGTACAATTTTCACTTAGGCTTTTAAATCTACATGAATATTAAATTTCCCGTTTTTCCCGGGAAAATTTAAAAAAATTCCCGGGAATTCCCGACGAAAAATTTCCGGGATTTCCCGCCCGGGAATTCTCGGACCCCAAACCCTAATCGTATCGTACATACATAAAATTATTTGTTTTAATATTCCAAAAACTTTGACATATTAACATGGTCTCAAAGCATTTAAATGTACACAAAACTTAATTAGAAACAGCACAATAAAAAAAACATAACTACTTTCTCCTCTTAATTTAGATAAAGATAATAAAGTGAACCTAAAATAATTGACTGAAAATCGTCTTACTGATAAATGTTTATATATTTTATATAGATTGAAAAACCTGTCACGGAAGGATTGTCGCATCGAACTCGTGACCAGTGGGAAATTGATAGAACGTCCCTTAAATTTGTACGCAAATTGGGTTCTGGACAGTTTGGTGAGGTATGGGAAGGTCTTTGGAATAATACCACATCGGTAGCTATAAAGACTCTTAAATCAGGTAAATAATATTTATTCAATATATTAAAATGTTAAATTAAATTTGTTCGTCTCTCTTACTCTTTTTAGGCACAATGGATCCAAAAGACTTTTTAGCTGAAGCTCAAATTATGAAAAAACTTCGCCACAATAAACTCATACAATTGTACGCTGTATGTACAGTTGAGGAACCCATTTACATTATTACCGAATTGATGAAGCACGGTTCTCTACTGGAATATTTACAAGGTAAATTGAGAACATTTACTTCTACACAGAAATTCAATTTAATTCTTACGCAATGTTTAACATCTTTCAAAAATCACGCATTTTGCCAATAACATTTCAATATTATCGAAATCTTCTTTAACAATGTTTAATTTTTGTTCAATAATAAAAAAATTACAAAAGTAGTGCAAAATTCATGCGCAATCATTATTGCTATTTGAGCTGCTATGTATTAAAGAGAAGCATTCTCTTGCGCACATACATACATATGTAAATAAACATGTCGATACATACGATTTGATATGGTCAACTTGTATCATAAATATCATTTCATTCATTATTCCATTGTCATGTATAATTTTGACAGTATAATTTCATTTGTTCAGCTATTGCAGGAAAAGGTCGCAGTCTTAAAATGCCGGTGCTAATTGATATGGCTGCTCAAATAGCTGCTGGTATGGCTTATTTGGAATCACAAAATTACATTCACAGAGATTTGGCTGCGCGAAACGTACTAGTGGGTGATAACAATATTGTTAAAATAGCTGATTTCGGTTTGGCACGGTAAGTCTATTATAATACGTACAAATCAAACCATTTACTATAATTTATTATTATAAAAAAAAAACTTCAGAGAAAATATGATATCCCAAAATCAAAAGAAACAAATATTTTTTAAAACCGAACCTAATTATAAAGTAGGTTTGAAAGTTACTTTAAGTGAATTGTATTGCCAAAGTTTGTTTTAAAATTAGGAAAAGTGTTGATGGCTTTTTGTATATCTTATTGGGTCCTGGTTAGATTCTGAGTCGATCTAACTATGTCTGTCCGTCTGTTGAAAGCAAGATAGGGCTCGAACGGAACAACGCAGTCGGACGAAATTTGGCTCAAATATTTATCTTATGTAAGGTTTGGTATTGAAAATGAGCAAAATCGGCTAATAAACAAAAAAGTTATGGGCAAAATACTAGAAAAACTGGGTGTCCGTGGTAGCTTAATTTCATACTTTTCTGCTGATATCTCTTAAACAAAAGCATGTACGATAACGAAATTTTGTATAGATAGTTCGAGTGTCGATATAAACTTGAAAACAAAAAAACGGGCATGGTCCGCCCACCTTCCATGGTGGGTATATAGATTCGGCCGAGCCGAATATAACATTCACTCTTGTTTAATTTTGCAGTTTTTTTATAGAAAATTTGAGCCATTCTGTAAAATTAAATTTACAGTGCATAATTATTACTACCTACAGTTTAGAAAATATCTTTCATATAATTGGTTCAAATTTGGCACAACTATCTTTAATTTATAATATTTTACAATTTTAGGGCCATCTGAAACGGAGGCAACACAGTATGAATGGAAATAATAAATTTTTCCCAAATTTATAATTTCCTATTATGTTGAATAAACTTCGGAATGGTATAATTTTTAACATAATTTACACCTTTTTATTATTATTGAATAATAAATTAGTATTTAAAGATTTCATATTCACCAAAGAACAAAATTAAGAAAATAAAAAAATAAAAAAAAATATGTATATATTTCCAATATTTAATATAATTAAAACATATTTAAAATCTAGCGAAAATTATATTTTCAACGATACCAATCACTTATGTTGAAATTCGTGGTTTATTTAATGCCACGTTTGGTATACCCTTGGCCCTTTGTGGAATGTTAAGTATCAATTTGGAAATTTATTTATTGAAAAAAAAATATATGCCTAAATTACACTAAAAAATGGCATAGAAAACACATATAATTTAACATGGGCTGCATAGAAAGCATTTCGAATTATTAAACACCATTCTACTGTGTCATTTTTTGCTGCTCAATTAAAGTTGACAATATTTTTGAAAATGTTTAAAACGTCGCACTAAGCACTTCGAGACGATGTCAAAGTCAGGAAAGTGAAGAAAATTAATTACGCTTTTGGTGTTTTTTTGAAATTTTAACAGGTTTATATGATATTTTTTTGTGGTTAAACGAATAGAGGTTTTATATTGATTTTTTTTTATTTGAAATGTATGAGCAACTGCTACTTTCAGTTTTTTTATATATATATATATCTTATATATTAATGTTAAAATTATTCGTTCAAAATTTAAAAATAATAAAAATTTCAAATTTTTTTATTTTTGGCAATTTTTCGAAATTTTTACTTTTTTTGAAAAATTTACCGTTTTTCTACCAAGAAACGAAACACACAAGATTTTTAAAACTGAAAGTAGCAAGCGCTCAAAAATTGTTATATACCGCAATAAAATATGAAATCTGTATTTTAAGGAACATGTTTCTTTTGAAATTTTTACCTTTTTTAATTAAAAATGTACAAAAATATTATCGTACCTAGAATTCATTCACAAATTAAAAAGGGGTTTTTACACCTTATTTTGGACCTAGGGGCAATTATGAACCGACCATAACAAAATTTGGTAATATGATTTAGATTTACATAATACACGTTCATACCGAATTTCATCACGATACCGATGTTTTTAAGCCATTTATAAGCATAATTACCATAATACCATTGTGTAAATAAGTGCAATTTCGAGGGGAATTTGTATGGGGGCTAGGCGAAATCACGGACCGATTTGAACCAAAATCAAAAAATTCCAGCCATTAACTCAAAAAACACTTCTAATAATTTTGGCCAGGTTTTCAGCCAAAATGCCTGTCCGTGTGTCGTCCAAAGTTATACAAGTTTTGAAGTAAATATTTTATCTTTAATATTATTTCTTGTGGTATGTTCAATACATCTAATTAATAAAAATCTCCTAAATATCCAAAACTGAATTTTTTGCGAATTTTTTTCAAAACAGTTTTTTCTTTTTTTATTATGTAAAATTAAAAAATCTTGAAAAATTTCTTAACTTTAGAGGAGTCCTATTTTATGCAGGCTAATTGCACAATTAAAAACGTAACATATCTTGAATGCTGAAAGTCTTAGCTATCATTACATGTAAACTTTTCATTTAAATTAAAAAAAAATGTTGAACTTTTTTCCACGACATAAGTGTCTGAAAAAAAAATAATTGTGAAAATATTTTTACTTAAAATTTTCAAAATTCCTCATACACGCTTTTTTAAATTTTTTTAAAATTTGGAAAAGAAGTCAAATATTTTTGAAAATTCTGAAAAAAGTCCCGATATTTATTTCTGATATTAAAAGAAAAAATAAATTAAAATTTTTAAAAGTACACACATTTTTTACAATTCAAAATTATTTTCACGCTTAACATTGCCAAAGATGGTTCAAAATCTTGTCTTTAAGATAGTATAAAATCTAAGTCGCAAAAATATACAAATTGCGGCAAAAATTATGAAAAAACCTTCAGAGCCAAGTTGAGATTTAAATGAAAGTTTAAAATGGTACATCGTCATTATTGTTTGTAAAATGGAATGGGAAAAGTTATAGGACCGGATAATGCTCAATTAAAAAATATTAGTACATGAAATTAAAAATAATTAAAGAGAAATTAGGTAAAATATGTCAGAAATATTTAACATCGCATAGAATATTTTCAAAAATTTCTGCAATCGTTGGTATGTTAGGCGAGAATGTATGATTTTTAGAAAGTTTATGATGATTTTTGCATTATATTAAGTGCAATTTATTGGTTCCATACTTGTAACCAATAAATTGTAGCAAAACTCGCGATTTTAGAAAAAACTTCAAATACAATAATATTTCGCCCTAAATAAGCTGATTACTCGAGTAGAATTCACTATAACTCGTTAAAATATAAAATATTTATCCACCCAATAGTTTCGGAGTTGTTTCGAAATAAGTGTCCAAAAATTTTTTTCATGCTAAATTGAACATTTTTTTTACTTAATGCCCCTATTCTGTATCTCGATTTTGCGTTTCGTCTGTAACCATGTTTGCATTTATTTTCATTGACAAAAGTTGCTTGTAAACTCATATTTAATAATCTCGGACAATTATTTATGTAAGAAGGTTGACGATAGAAGATTTTTGTATTTATTAGAGTGATATATTCCTATATATGTTTACGTAGCTCCTATTCAGTCCCTTCACAAACACTTTATAGTACATAAGACCTATATAAATATAGTGTAATGATAATGTTGAACGCTAATAAGTTTTATTGCTTTAGTTCCCACACAAATGTCATTCCGGAACAAAACAATATGTTACTATTTCAGCAAAGTTCAGTAATCAGTGTAATAGTGCTATGGAAAATCAGTGTAAGAAACTTCCTGAAATCATACTGATACGATTTTTTGGCATGTAATAATAAATGTATTATTGAATACTGAAAATATTGTTTTTTATTTATAAGAAATCATAATAAAAAATATATTTTTTGGAAAATTCTATTTTTAATGGAATGGAACTAAAAAGTTCCAACGAGTTCCAATTTAAAAATACGATTGTTATATAAAAAAAACATCTATAAAATTATATTTTAGAATATTGGCTGCGACTTTTTTCGATCTTTTAAAACATTAGAAAAAGTGTGAGCAATTTGTTAAGAATTATTTAAACATTTTAAGGTAATAGCTGAAAATTTGTCATGCTAATGTTGCAGTAAGATTGTTTTGATTAGATCTTGCCACGCCTACTTTTAAAATTTTCCTTATTTTAATAAAATTGACAAAAATATGTTGGAAATTCATACAAATAAAATAATTATTTTTTCATTATGAGAGTGGCAGTGATTCACCCGCCTATTTTTAGTGGGAATGTTTACTACCTTATCTACTAACAGAATATACAATTTCAGACGAATATTTCCAAAACTAGATTTTTGTCGTTCTAAGACTGCCTAATGTGACACTGTGCACCGAAACGGTAAGAAAATATTAAGTGACTGTTTTGACATTTGAATCGACTAATATCGACTTACATAATAACAAATTTTGAGTCAAATAACGTAATCAATTTTCATTATCAAAGACAAAAACCCAAACAATCGCAAGTGACATAGAGAATATGAAAATAAAATCTCAATAGCATTTTAGTCGGAAAGTGACAAAAATCGACATACATATTCGGGGCATAAATCTATTTTGAAAAGTGAAAACGTCAAAAATGTTTCAGTTTATCATCTTTATCTCAAAGTTGGCACTGAAAGCAGATTTGAGTTTAGCATGCGGAATTCCATCTAGTCTACATATTTTTTTTGAAGGAGCTCGAAAAAAATTTTTTTTGTCGACCAGTGTTATTAACCCATCATTGTTAAATTCGGTATTCTGATTTATGCATATATACAACATTTAGCGAGTAATAATCGTTCTAATATGCTTCATCCAACTACTACGATAGGTACGGTAGTATATCTTAAAATTTGCTTTATATTATCTTTTTCTGTGGTAATGTTATGGTGATTTAAGGATATTATCCCAATAAATATTGACCAATAATTTACCATAATTCTAAAAAAAACCTCGTACAAATAATTTTTTATACAAAAGTCAATTAAAAATAAAAAATTTAAACATTCCAACGAAAAAACGTAATAAAACATCAACCAATTCGTGCAACTTTTAAAAACCAAATTTGTTACGTTATCGTCAGTATTCAAATCGTCCGTACATAAATTATTTCGTTTTATTAAAACAGACTATAAATGTAAAGATATGTTCAGACTAGTCAAATGTTAGACCAAAATGACGTAACCATTATATAGAATATTTTATAACTACTCCATTTAAATATTTTTTACTTATCATTAATCATAGCTGATATATAACCGAATATTTTGTTGACGCTGTTTCCCCTTACAAAGCATTTGCAAGATCAAACAACGGCAAACAATTATTTTGTTGAACTAGTGGTCACGCAAATTTAATCAAATTTGAACGTAGCTTAATATTTATTTACTTAGTAAAGTTTATATCATATTTAATTTTGTCGAACGATCCCTATAATTTGTATTAAACATGTTTCTTGTTATATATATTTATTTCAAAGACTTATTAAGGAAGATGAGTATGAAGCCCGGGTTGGTGCTAGATTCCCCATTAAATGGACTGCCCCTGAAGCTGCTAACTATTCCAAATTCTCCATCAAATCGGATGTCTGGAGTTTTGGCATTTTACTTACTGAATTAGTAACGTATGGACGTATTCCATATCCAGGCAAGTTTTTTTTATGTCTAATCATATTATTTGTTTATGCACATATTAAGAAAATAAAAGGTTTAATCATCTATTATATTAATTCTCAGGAATGACGAACGCAGAAGTATTAACACAAGTCGAGCATGGTTATCGTATGCCACAACCGCCAAATTGCGATCAAAGGCTTTATGAAATTATGTTAGAATGTTGGCATAAAGATCCTATGAGACGACCCACATTTGAGACTTTACAATGGAAGTTGGAAGATTTCTTCACATCGGACCAGAGTGATTATAAAGAGGCACAAGCTTACTGATAAATGCTTTATGCTGCTTCCAAACAACAAGCACCCATTAAATCACGAACTACTACGATAGGTACGGTGTCATCTACAACATCTACGATCACAATGACAAAAACAAAATTAACTACATCACCAACTGCAATGAAAAATACAGCAACAGCTCTGAAGAAAAACTACAATTGAAAAATAAGTTTTTCTTCATATGCAATTATTAATTAACTAATCTAAATGGACAATTAACTAAGACACAGTTAAATTTTATATAATTCCAAACTCTAAACTATTTTAACGGGCTACCAATTAATCGACATATAGAAAAAAAATTAAAATAGTTGAATGAAGAAGATGAGAACTAAGAAAAGAAATAAAATAAAATGTTAGTATTAGTTTTACAAAGAAGTTAATAAATTTCAAATGTATGGAAAACGCTTTTCGAAAACACAAATAAAACAATAAGAATTATAATTAAATATTTAATACAAAATCAAAAGCGTTTATGGAAGTAACAATATAAAATATAAATTAAAAACATAAGAAAAACATACACAGAGAACAAAGCGGCGTTTAATATTTGCCAATCACATATTAATGTAATAATGTATTTAAATAAAAGGCAATTTATATGAATTTTATTTTAAATCATACACATAGTACATAGATTTACATAAATATCTTTTTTTATATATGTATATGCATACATACACACAGACATAAAACCCAGATCTGGGTCATTGTACACGCCACATTAATAAATGTATTGTATTTCGATATTTCGTTAATTGTATTGTTTCTTTTATTCATGTTCTCATTAAGCAGACTTCTTTTTACATTTATTTAATATAATTTACAGTAATAATTTAACTTTCAAATTCTTTTTATATATACTATATAATTTTTGTTTGTTTATCTAATTATAAAAAAGTAATGTATTATTTATAAATATACATAGTATACATTTATACATGCATTAATAATAATTAATTATTAATTATAAATATATTTTTATTATAGAGTCAACTTTTTTTCTAATTACTATTATAATTAATAATATATAATAATATACATAAAGGAAAATACTATATTCATATACAAACATTCATCATTTATATAGTAAACGATATTCTCATATTCATTTATATATTAGCAATTTATTTAAATTTCAATTTTGATATAAATTAAACAAAACATTAAAAACAAATAAAATCGATTAATAATAAAAGTGTAAGTAATTCATTTTTCTATACTTTAATTTGCATCTATTATTCAGATTTTATACCAATTACTGAAGTAATTTCTACAAAATTTATCTGGAACTCAAGATATATAATAAATTGACATTCCGTTTTTCATGCAGATCGGTATATAAGTTTCAGCATTATTGATCATCAAGTTGGTAAATAATATTAGAATTTTTTTAACCTCAGAATTTTTCTCTTCTTTTAGTAAAAAAAATAATATTTCATCACCGAAAATGCAAAACAACGTAACATTACATTTCATAACTTTACAAGAGGCACAGAAAACTTTCTAAACTCAATTCATTTTGATTTTTTTTCTTACAACCAAGATTTTGGGTTAAATGTCGACAAATATATTGGTGATGAATAACTTTATTTGTTTTACATATTTTTCAAGTTATGTAGATTACGTTTTTCATGATACATACTTGTTTTTTGCAACCAAAATAACGTAACAGTAAAAATTATAATTTAAACGATTTTAGATAACTTTTACTCCAAATTTTTAATAGCTATTATATTTTTAATAATTTGCAATCTAAGTACGTAAAAACAAGAAAAAAAATATATTTCTTTTTTTAACAAATGGATGCTACGTTATTTTGACTTTAAAAATAATTCTCTTCGTTAACCCTAGAAAACTAAACCTTTTTTTAACGCTAAAAACTAAAGCTCCCCTATCAGGCAACTTTTTTAAAAAATGAGATTCTTTTTAACATTTGTGAAGTTTTTTTTATTGAAAAACAGTTTATATTTGAAAGTTGAAATTCAGTTTTTAAAAACCTAAGTCTGTTGTCAAAAAAACCTAAGTCTAAGAATGTTTAGTAAAATTTTTCATTGAAAACAAAAACAATTGTAGTACGTGTGCCTTTTTGAGTAAAATCTTTCAATTGAGTTTTTTTTAGCTTCATATCTATGTTATAATCTATGGTTGGAGTATTTAACTATAAAACAAAAAATATTTAATAAAATCGTTTTTATAAGTCAATAAAATACTAAATTTACAATTAAATTTTTTTTTACTTTAAGATAAAAAACTTGAAATTATTATTTCGAAAATGACCAACATTGAATTAGGTTCTTGGGGTATTTTTCTGTTCAATACCGTTTAAAAAACTGAAATTCGTCGGAAAATGCCTTGTTGGTAATTGTTGAAACATATGCATATTTTTGACATGATTTGTTTACATTTTTTGTTATTGTTTTCGTGTCACATGCAAAAAGAACAAAAAAAAATGTTGCTAAATCAACCGCTGTTGAATTCTTGTTTTTTTTACAAGCGTCATTTTTTTACGCATGTGAAAAAAACAAGAATTCAACAGCGGTTGATTTAGCAACATTTTTTTTGCTCTTTTTGCACGTGACACGAAAACAATAACAAAAAATGTAAACAAATCATGTCAAAAATATGCATATGTTTCAGCAATTACCAACAAGGCATTTTCCAACGAATTTCAGTTTTTTAAACGGTATTGAACAGAAAAATACCTCAAGAACCTAATTCAATGTTGGTCATTTTCGAAATAATATTAGTTAAAGAAATATTGAGTTATGAAAAATTACTTTTTATTAAAGATTTACTTCGCAGAAAATAAGTAAATTTAGCGGTTTACGAATTCTGAAAACGGATTTGGATAGCTAGTAAAAAGTACTATTAGGACCCATAGATGTCTTTTTCGAAAAATTAGACTTTTGTAGGGTATTCAGTACCAAAGTTGAAAAAGTGGTCAAAAGGTGAAAAAAGGTTGTTGATCGATAAAATTGGTAAATTTGGCGGTTTACGAATTTCGAAAACGGATTTAGATAGCTACTTAAGAGTACTATTAGGGCCCATGAATGTCACTTTCGAAAAATTAGACGTTTGTAGGGTATTCAGTACCAAATTTGAAAAAGTGGCCAAAAGGTGAAAAAAGGTTGTTGATCGATAAAATTGGTAAATTTAGCGGTTTACGAATTTCGAAAACGGATTTAGATAGCTACTAAAGAGTACTATTAGGGCCCATAGATGTCACTTTCGAAAAATTAGACGTTTGTAGGGTATTCAGTACCAAAGTTGAAAAAGTGGCCAAAAGGTGAAAAAAGGTTGTTGATCGATAAAATTGTTAAATTTGAAGGTTTACGAATTCTGAAAACGGATCTAGATAGCTACTAAAGAGTACTATTAGGGCCCATGAATGTCACTTTCGAAAAATTAGACGTTTGTAGGGTATTCAGTACCAAAGTTGAAAAAGTGGTCAAAAGGTGAAAAAAGGTTGTTGATCTATAAAATTGGTAAATTTAGCGGTTTACGAATTTCGAAAACGGATTTAGATAGCTACTAAAGAGTACTATTAGGGCCCATGAATGTCACTTTCGAAAAATTAGACGTTTGTAGGGTATTCAGTACCAAATTTGAAAAAGTGGCCAAAAGGTGAAAAAAGGTTGTTGATCGATAAAATTGGTAAATTTAGCGGTTTACGAATTTCGAAAACGGATTTAGATAGCTACTAAAGAGTACTATTAGGGCCCATAGATGTCACTTTCGAAAAATTAGACGTTTGTAGGGTATTCAGTACCAAAGTTGAAAAAGTGGCCAAAAGGTGAAAAAAGGTTGTTGATCGATAAAATTGTTAATTTTAGCGGTTTACGAATTCTGAAAACGGATTTTTATAGCCACTAAAGAATACTATTAGGGCCCATGAATGTCACTTTCGAAAAATTAGACGTTTGTAGGGTATTCAGTACCAAATTTGAAAAAGTGGCCAAAAGGTGAAAAAAGGTTGTTGATCGATAAAATTGGTAAATTTAGCGGTTTACGAATTTCGAAAACGGATTTAGATAGCTACTAAAGAGTACTATTAGGGCTCATAAATGTCACTTTCGAAAAATTAGACGTTTGTAGGGTATTCAGTACCAAATTTGAAAAAGTGGTCAAAAGGTGAAAAAAGGTTGTTGATTGATAAAATTGGTAAATTTAGCGGTTTGCGAATTCTGAAAACGGATTTAGTACCTAAGAGTACTCTTCAGTAGCTATAAAAATCTGTTTTCAGAATTCGTAAACCGCTAAATTTAACAATTTTATCGATCAACAACCTTTTTTCACCTTTTGACCACTTTTTCAAATTTGGTACTGAATACCCTACAAACGTCTAATTTTTCGAAAGTGACATTTATGAGCCCTAATAGTACTCTTTAGTAGCTATCTAAATCCGTTTTCGAAATTCTTAAACCGCTAAATTTACCAATTTTATCGATCAACAACCTTTTTTCACCTTTTGGCCACTTTTTCAACTTTGGTACTCAATACCCTACAAACGTCTAATTTTTCGAAAGTGACATTCATGGGCCCTAATAGTACTCTTTAGTAGCTATCTAAATCCGTTTTCGAAATTCTTAAACCGCTAAATTTACCAATTTTATCGATCAACAACCTTTTTTCACCTTTTGGCCACTTTTTCAACTTTGGTACTCAATACCCTACAAACGTCTAATTTTTCGAAAGTGACATTCATGGGCCCTAATAGTACTCTTTAGTAGCTATCTAAATCCGTTTTCGAAATTCTTAAACCGCTAAATTTGCCGATTTTATTCGAAGTAAATCTTTAATAAAAAGTTATTTTTCATAACGCAATATTTCATTAACTGACATTATTTCGAAAGTGACCTTCTTGAAATTAGGGTCCTGAATTGTTTTTCTTTCCAATTCCGTTTAAAAAACAAAAATTGGCTCGAATTTGCCCTTTTTATTATCCCCGAAATATTATCCCCTATTTTGCCTTTTTTGTTTACATTTTTTTTAGTTGTGCACGTGGTAATCAGCGGTTGATTTGGCCGAGGCATGTTTAGTAAACATAAAAAAGTTGTTGAAAAAGTTGTTTTGTTCACATCGGTTTTTTTTTAGTTGTGCACGTGATAATCTGCTGTTGATTTGGCCGAGGCATGTTTAGTAAACATAAAAAAGTTGTTCAAAAAGTTGTTTTGTTCACATCGGTGGAAAATTACACACGCTACACATTTTTCCACTAACACACGATATTTTTATTATTTTTTCATACACGTGAAAAAATAATAAAAATAATATTTTCAACCCGTTACACGAATATTTTCCACAAACTGAAAAAATATTTTTTTATTTTATTTTTGACATTCCTTTTTTTATGTTGAAATTTAAATTGAACGAACAATGTTGCTACTTTTGGTACTAAAAATAAAACAGAATTTAAAATAATTTCAAATTATTTTCATATTCATCAACAAAAAGCAAAAAAAAATGTAACTATATTACTATTTGTGGATGTCACCCGCATCAAAAGACAAAAATCTGCGAATATAATTGTGATGAATTATATTTAAAAATTTGTTAATACTCTTTTGTGCAACTATGTATGATTATAATGTGTGGTGAAAGTGGTTTCAACGCTAATACATATAAATAAAATTTGACTAACACAATCTTAAAGTTAGGTTTTTTTTGACAACAGAGTTTGGTTTTTTTGACAAGCCTTAGTATTCTTTGGTAGAATCCATAGTAAAATAATAAAGTACTCGCACATCTACAAAAACAAAAATTGCTTGTATTTTGTTAGTGTAAAACTACTGCCCACAATGTCAGAATGCTTTGAACGGAAAAATGAGAGAACGAAAGAGAGCAAGAGAAAAAAACTCAAAAAATATTTTACATGTAAATACAAAAACAATTTGACAGTACCGCGAGGTTTGATAATGAAAAAATTGTAAAACAGCTGGTCTTACGAGTATACTTTATTATTATACTATGGTAGAATCATTAGAGAGAGTTTTCAATTTTAAAGCACTCCATAGACAAATACTGCATAAGCTCCTGCAATAAGTATGTATTAGTATAATTGAGAGAGCTTTTGAATGTGTGCGTTTTGATTTTAAAATGAACCCTTACTGCAGACAGTTTTTTCGAATGAATTTGATTTTTTTTTTCTATCATTTATGAAATTTTCTGTTTGTCATTTTAAATTAAAAGAAAAAATAAAAAAAATATTTTAATTTTTTTTAGTATTTAATTCAATTTTCTCACAAAAATTAAATTTTGATTGATAAATGTGTAGCAAGTTCGTCAATCACACACGTATAGGAGGGTTCTTCGGCAGTAGCTCTCTGCAGTATGTGTCTATGGGCGCCTTAATTCTTGTTATGTCAAATAACAGAAAAATAAAAAACAAATAATAAGAATAAAAAAAATAAAAATTTAATTTTATTTTCATTTTTTTCTTTTTATTGAATTTTTATTTGTGCAATTTATCTGGGAAGAAAGTTGTGTAGACTACAATATGCATATAAAACATAGTGCCACCGGCTCTACCTTACCACCAACTTCCAATGATGCCATCTATATCCTGCCATGGAGTTGTCGCAAAAGAACATTTACTGGAGCTGCAAATAGGTATTCCGGCTGGTCCAGTAGTTACCAATGACAAGGAATATACTTGGCTTCAGGGTTGTTGGTAGTTAATGAGAATCGGTTCATGAAGATTGTTTATTCAATGAAAAAAAAAAAAAATCTTGAAAAAAATTTATTATTTTTGTTTTATTTTTCAGTTTTTTGATATTTTATTTTAATTTTTTTACATTTTGTTTTCAATTTTTAATGTTTGACAATTCAGGGTAAAATAAATTGAGAGCACTCTCTCTAATGATTTTACCTTCTATAATCTTATGGGTCAAAAGGGTCAAAGACTGCAAGAACGAAATAATTATATCCTGGAAATTAAAAGAAAAATCATAAGCATTTTAGGAGTCATAAATTTTGAATTAAACGGTGAGTCTTAGAAGAAAATTTCATAAATTCTGAAAAATTAAGTGATATATTTTTATGTTAGATTATAATAAAAATCTTCACCAAGAGTTTAAATATAATCCAACAATAACAATAAATCCTACGCTTATTTCTTATTTTGAACATAAAGAAGGAATAGGTAAACATATTCCAGAGGAATGAAGTGTATGGATAAGATTCAATCATTACAATATCAATTCGTCAGTCAAACCCATCTTAAACAATTGCATCACTAACAAGCTCTCCGCATCAGTTTTTAGTATATATTTATCAAGATATTTGAACAATTCTAAGAGACATCTCATTAACACGTCAATTATATAATTTTAATAACATTTTTTTTTGGTTTCGTTATTAACCTGTTCTTTATTACAAAGAAAATTTTAAATTTTGTTACTATTTTGGAAAATTTTGTACTACAAATTACACTACCCAACAGGCCATGTCTTGTAGAAAATGTCGACGATGTCTTGATGATTTGACACAGTCTTCGATGACACATGTACGACGGCTCCGAACAAACATTGGTGACATTTTCGAACAAAGGGCACTTAAGTCATCAACGATAACCTGAGCGACGCGTTATGCATATTGTCGTCAACCATATTAAGAAAAATGAAATTGAAAAAAGATTCGGCTGTGCCGAATCTTTGATACCCTTCACCATCTTACCGACAAGTAATTTAATTTTCGCCATAACGTATGCTATCATTATTTCACCTTTATAAATCTAAATTTTTTCAAACTACAAAAATTTTAATACGAAAAATCAAAAAAAAACAATCATAGCAACCTTTGATTTTAAAAAATAAACAACAACAAAAATTCCATATTTATTTATTTTTGTATGTGTGTATATACAAACTGACTGCATATACAAAGAACAACAACAAAACTGTTATTCATTATACTACTGCTGTTGCTAACTAAACTACTTGCCTATTAGGGTGATCGATTATTCGACTTTTTGGAGAAACCGGTTTTCGAATAGTTGGTATTTTGAAAAAACCGGTTGTACTTTTTTAAATTCAGAAAAAACCGGTTAACCGGTTTTTTTTGCAGAAGTTAATATTTCTATCAAAAGACTACTTTTCTTAAAGAAAAATCAATAAATCTTTTTTATTTTTGGAAATTACTATTAACCCATTAAGAACGAGAAAGAAAGATATAGTCGGTCAAGACCGAAAATACCCTACACCATTGTGTGCATAAAAATTCGAGGAGGGGTCTTTTTTTAGATCTGTGGAATTATGGACCAGTACTATGGTCAATTATGGACCGATCTTCATGAAATTCGGCACAGAAATTTAAACCTATAAGGAACTTAGAGGTACAAAAATTACTGCTACATTTAAGGGATTTATGATCGTTAAATCCCTTTTCTGGGAGGTTATTTGTATAGGTGTAATAATAAACCGATATAGGTGTAATAAATCGATCATAACCAATTTCAACACGCTTCGTCCTTGGACCATAAGAAATAAAAATTGCGACCTGTATTTTGATTACAAGTTTTACATGGACGGACAGACGTACATCGTTAAATCGACTTAAAGCCGATTGGTACAAATGAAGGTGGGTCTTAGACCAATATTTTTGGGTGTTACAAACATCAGCACAAACTCATAATAATGTTATAAAATAATCATCAAAAATTATATTAACATTTACTTAGCATAAACAGAAACCATGGGTTAATATCCGAAAAGAAAATCTTTCGAATTTGTATACTTTATACATTGAAATTCGAAAGTTTTTCTTTCAAATCGAATTACACAATAACCCCCCAGAATAAATTTTATTGAAACGATTCTGCAGGTGAAACTTTTTTAAAACAAAATCTTTGAAGAACAATATCTTCGTTGAATAAAAAAAAAACTAAAACATTTAAATTAGGTTGCAAAAATATTACAGGTGTTACAATAGATAAAACAAATTTCATTCAGGATAATTATTATTTATTTATTTAATATTAAACTATATTTTTAAGACATTAGAAATCATACCTTATGAAGATTAAAAAAATAATTATAAATTTCAAATCAAATATCAAAATTTAGTGCATGGTTTTTGAAATAAAAAGGTATTTTTAAAACCGGGTTTTTGGGTTTAAAAAACCGGTCTATTCGACATTCGAAAATTGAACATTTTGAAAAAACCGGCATCACATTGACTGAAAAAACCGGTTGGAAAACCGAGTCGATCACCCTATTGCCTATACAAAAAAAAACGTCACTACCCTGCAGTCAAAGGTGACTGTCCGAAACCGGTTACTTGACTGACGAAATTGTGTCACCACTAGTCACTTTACCTATCACCTGACTAGTCACTTTAACATGGGGATGTCCTAGGAAGGAGTGTATCGCCACCAAAGGACCAAAAGGTGGCGATATAGTGACTAGTGCGAAAAAGTCAATTCATACTAATCCTTTTACAGGTGAAATTGAGTCAGTCACCTAACAATCTTTTTAACTGGTCACTTTACTAATCACCTGACTAGTCACTTTAACATGGGGGTGTCCTAGGAAGGAGTGTATTGCCACAAAAGGACCAAAAGGTGGCGATATAGTGACTAGTACGAAAAAGTCAATCTTTAAATTAGTGATTTTCAGAATGAAAAAAAATTAAAAAAAATTTTTTTGCGTATATTTTTTTATTTCGATTCTTTTTTTTATTCTTTTATTTTTATTTATATTTTATTATTTATTAAAATCTTTTCATTTTCTTTTCATATTATTTTATATTAATCAATTTAATTCAATTTAATATTTTTACATTTTTGTTTATGGCGCATCCCCGGCTGGAACTCACATCGTTATGTTTTATAGTCATGCGCGCTAACCACTCAGCCACACAGCATTCCCTGCAGTCAAAGGTGACTGTCCGAAACCGGTTACTTGACTGACGAAATTGGGTCACCACTAGTCACTTTACCTATCACCTGACTAGTCACTTTAACATGGGGATGTCCTAGGAAGGAGTGTATCGCCACCAAAGGACCAAAAGGTGGCGATATAGTGACTAGTACGAAAAAATCAATTCATACTAGTGCTTTTACTGGTGAAATTGAGTCAGTCACCTGACAATCTTTTTAACTGATCACTTTACTAATCACCTGACTAGTCACTTTAACATGGGGATGTCCTAGGAAGGAGTGTATTGCCACCAAAGGACCAAAAGGTGGCGATATAGTGACTAGTACGAAAAAGTCAATCTTTAAATTAGTGATTTTCAGAATGAAAAAAAATTAAAAAATTTTTTTGCGTTTATTTTTTTATTTTTTTTTTTTTTAATTTTTTTTTTTTTTTTTAATTTTTATTTATATTTTATTATTTATTAAAATCTTTTCATTTTCTTTTCATATTATTTTATATTAATCAATTTAATTCAATTTAATATTTTTACATTTTTGTTTATGGCGCACACCCGGGTCGAACTCACATCGTTATGTTTTATAGTCATACGCGCTAACCACTCATGCACACAGCATTCTTACATACATTGCACTATTTGTTGTTTTAATGAGCATGTTGATTTATTGACCCTTTGTGAGCGGGAGGTGGCTGTTGCTTCCACTTTATATACCCTTTGGAAGTCGTTCCTTTTACTGGTGAAATTGAGTCAGTCACTTTACTAATCACCTGACTAGTCACTTTAACATAGGGATGTCCTAGGAAGAGGTGTATTGCCACCAAAGGACCAAAAAGTGGCGATATTGTGACTAGTACAAAAAAGTCAATAAAAAAAAACACAAATACAGAATAATTGATTTTTTATTAATTGTAAAATCCAATTTAGCAAGATTAGTACCGCAATTCCGTAACTTTTTTCATTTACTACCGATATCGTTAATTAACGAAATTTTTCGGTTGTTTTTGATTTTGCTATTCTCTACTAAAGTTAGCGATTTTTTTCGTAAGTATATTTTAATGACAAATATCGATAGAAATGATAGAACGTCATTATTTGAAAAAAAATTAAATTTTAATTGGATTCTTATTTAAAAACAAAACAATTGTCTTGAAAAAAAATATGAAAAAAGTGTAAATATTATATAAATGTGTGCAGATTTTTCCAACAATTAACCAATATGAGTATATGTATGTATGGTATGTTGTTGGAAATATTTTTAAAATTAATTTAATGTTAAATGTTTCTTATATTAGACCCTTTCATTAAAAATTTGCTTTAAACTTTAAAATAACATAACTATGGAAACTTATGTTTAAAAACTCGTTAATATTTTTCGTTTAAACAAATTATTCAAATATTTTATTTCATCTAAAAATACCAACTCTCACAAAAGTTCTAATATTTGAAAAATTAAATTTTTTTGCAAATAAATTAAAATTTTCTAAAAAGGAAAAATTTATAATAAGAATCAAAATTTTTAAAAAATTCTGAAATTTTTCTTAAAATTTAATTTTTTATTAAAAATTAAAAATTTTACCAAAATTCTGTATTTTCAGTAAAATAAATTTATTCACTAAAAAAACTTTCACTAAGAACTGAATGTAATTAAAACTTAATAACAAATCAGTTTCAAAATTCTAAAAACTCAGTCATAAACTCTCATTTGAATCTCTACATTTTTGCTGAAATTCAGTAAAAACATTTAATAAACGAAAACTTTAACGAAAAAAGAATCGCCACCTCCACGCTCACCAAAGGGTCAATAAAGTATAAATCGCCACTTCCACGCTCTCAAAAGAGTCAATAAATGGTGCTATCGCCACCTCAGGGCTTTCAAAAGAGTCAATAAATAGTGCTATCGCCACCTCCACGCTCACCAAAGGGTCAATAAAGTATAAATCGCCACCATTTTTGCTGAAATTCAGTAAAAACATTTAATAAACGAAAACTTTAACGAAAAAAGAATCGCCACCTCCACGCTCACCAAAGTTCAATAAAGTATAAATCGCCACTTCCACGCTCTCAAAAGAGTCAATAAATGGTGCTATCGCCACCTCAGGGCTTTCAAAAGAGTCAATAAATATTGCTATCGCCACCTCCACGCTCACCAAAGGGTCAATAAAGTATAAATCGCCACCTCCACGCTCACCAAAGGGTCAATAAAGTATAAATCGCCACCTCAACGCTTTCAAAAGAGTCAATAAATAGTGCTATCGCCACCTCCACGCTCACCAAAGGGTCAATAAAGTATAAATCGCCACCTCAATGCTTTCAAAAGAGTCAATAAAAGGTACGATAGCTTAACTATCGCTCACAATATATGCGAAGTTAGGGTGTATAAAAAAACGTTTACATTTGAATGAGTCAGGTGGGTAGTCACAAATGGACTTTAATGTGCTAAAGCGGGTGAATTGACACCGAAAAAACTGCTGGGTATTTATTGCTCCGCACACACACTGATAACAGAACTTGAAAAATATCAAGTGGCTTGTAATGCCTTATAAGACACAGTTTTCAAAGCTCTAATAATTATCACAAAATATCAGGTACGCGAACACAACTTTTGTATACATCAGTAAAAGGCAGAAAGAGAGACATAGAAATTTGAATGTGTTTGTGTATTTTATTCCTTTCAAACATTTGGAAGATAAATTTGTTGCAAATCTTCCAGACGTCACTTCTTAGTGACTTCTGGATGATTGTCGGAATATTGTTCGAAAAATACAAAAACAAAATACATTGCTATTGCGCATTACACGTCACTTCTTAGTGACTCCCAAATGATTGTCAGAAGTGTGTACGAAATTTACAAAAGCAAAATACTTTACTGTAGTCCTTTCATCTTCCAATAGTATACTTTGAAGTCATTTCTGGAAGATAATAAGATGATAATTCGAATTTAACAAAAACAAAATACATTACTATTGCGTAATAATCTTCTTGGCTTGTGTTGGGAAGATTGTCAGTTTTTTATGAAAAGAAAACAACACAATAAAGAAGCAGGTAAAATCATGCATTTCAGTAATAATATAACTTTGGTACAGTTTGGTTGCAATATTAAAAATAAAAAGAAAAATGTTCCTGATAAATGTGGTTTTACACTCAGAATATACAAAATAGTTTAAAATATGTATGAATATAGTTTAAAAATAATTACAAAAAATATTATCTTGTCCAGAATTAATTTACAGCTATACACTGACACATTTTTGAATTTCGGAACAAATCTTAACACCCGGACATTAAAAAATATGGCGTTTATGTTTAAAAATTTATGAATGAATCAAAAAATAAAAAAAATTTTTCTTGGTTTGCCAAAGGTATAGTAAGCAAAACATCGCTTTTGAATACATTACAAAAGGATTTTGGATATTTATATCAGTAGTGTTAAAACTAATAAATGTAGAGAACTAGAAAATTATTAGACAAGTTTTATCTAAGGATATTAATATGTAATTTGTATAACTTTGGAATGGATATGGCTAGTTTTTTCACAGATTTTCTGTTAAATATCTTAAATCTTCATACTGTCGATCTTGTTTACACAGAATTACCCAGAACTAACACCAAACCTCAAACAAAGATAGTAAATAC
Organism: Protophormia terraenovae; assembly: GCA_951394005.1. Taxonomy (NCBI): domain Eukaryota; kingdom Metazoa; phylum Arthropoda; class Insecta; order Diptera; family Calliphoridae; genus Protophormia; species Protophormia terraenovae. The sequence continues at coordinate 70,085,789 of OX596077.1, forward strand.
GACACCAGTATCAGCCAAAAATCTTCATTAAGAAAAACTGACAATAAAATAATTGTTTCTTCAGGTTAGGTTATTTTAGGTTAACAAGGGTGGCGTATTCATGCCTCCACCCAGAGATCAAAAAGGTCCAATGTGATCCCTTTGAGAAATAGAGAGAAATTGAAAACAGAACAAGAGAATAGAAAACTTAGATAAAGAAGAAGAAGAAGAGAAGAGTGGAACCTAAACCCTAGCAATTAGTTTTGATTGCCCCTAAGCCATCTTATCCCCATTACAAACCCTATGAGATTAGTAAGCCCGTTGTTCTGCATCTAGTTCATGCAGTGCGTGGCTTCCAAACCTGCAAAAATCTGTCCCATTTACTCATAATATTCCCTAGTAAGATGTGACCAGTAATAATTCCTACTATGATTCTTATATTACTACGACTCATACCCAGAAGATGTTTCGAATCTGACAGTTTAAGACTAGGCCATAATGCCCTTGATATCCTGCAGTCCGTTCTGTTCCTCCAGGCACGATTCGTGTTGTCCAGAATCCATTCCCTTATGGCCCTAAAGTAGGACCCAATTGGAATTCTAACGAATGTCTCCACGAAAGACCTATACAGTCCCGAGTCAATGCGAGCCAGCTCATCAGCTATTTCATTGCCGAGGATGTAGCAGTGACCCAGAACCCAAAAGAGTCTTATTTTATAAACATTCATTAGTCTTCTCAATTCCCTCTTACACTCAAAGACCAATCTGGATCTAACATAGTGACTTTTCAGGGCCAATAATGCTGCCTGACTGTCAACGTATATAGTGATCTCAGAATTCCGTTCTACATTTTCCTCCAGCAACCCTAGGGCTTTATAAATGCCCAGAATTTCCGCTTGGAAAACGCTACAACTGTCAGACAATTTATATGACCCTCTGATATCATTTCCCAGAAAGTAAACCCCTGCTCCGGTGCCTACATCCATCTTCGAGCCGTCTGTAAAGACAGCACAACCTCCGTGGAGCTTTTCTACTCCAACCCAGAAGTCCCTTTCAGGTATTTCAATAGTGGGAGTAGCCCCGAAGTCAATTATGGTTCCGACATGATCCGTAGGTTCAGTTACGGATAGTGTCCGACCATTAAATTGAACCATATCAAGTATGCTAGCATGTCCCGCTCTGAAGTTCCTCAATAATCCTAGCTCCTTCAATCTAAATAGACTACGAACAGCCATTCCCTTCACGAACTCCTCAATTGGAAGTAAGTGGAGAATGATGTCCAGTGCCGCCTGAGGTGTACTTCTCATAGCGCCAGAGATGCCAGTTGAAGCACACCTTTGAAATTTAGATAAAAAGTTCCTGTAGGTTATTTTACTTAACACCTTCCACCATACTGAACAGCCATAAGTAAGAATCGGTCTTACAACCGAAGTGTATATCCAAGATACCACTAACGTTCTAAGTCCCCAATTCTTACCTATAGAGTTCCTGCAGGTGTAATAGGCATGGAGTCCCCTTTTGACCCTCTCCGGAGTGTTCCTCCTGTCCAGGTAAACACCCAGGTATTTGGCCTCACTTGACAATTCAAGCTCCAAACCATTCAAAACTGGTAAGCTAAAAGGCTCAACCTTATATCTCCTGGTGAACAAGACTAACTCGGTCTTCCCTGGGTTAACTCCTAATCCTTTACTATCAGCCCAAAGAGACAATTCCCGTAGACCTGATTGCATGACCTCACTGATCGTTGGTAGAAATTTACTAGAGACCAGTATTACCACGTCATCAGCGTAGGCTACAATTTTCCGTCCCCTAGCATCGAACTGCCTCAGGATGACGTTCACGGCCAAGAGCCATAGTAACGGAGAAAGGACCCCTCCTTGCGGTGTGCCCCTTGTCACAAGCTTCCTCACACAAGTGTCTCCCATATTCGAGTTGATAACTCTAGTGCTCAGCATTAGAGTTATCCACTCAATTAGGAATTCACTTGCGTTGATTGAAACCAGTGCCTCCTTGATCGCCTCAATTCTAATATTATTAAAGGCCCCCTCAATGTCGAGAAAAGCTGCCATGGTATATTCCCTATGCAACAAACCTCTATGTAACTCACTACATCATGTAAATCACTCTGATTGGCCTGTAATCCTAGGGTTTTGATTGAGTCGGTTTACCCGCCTTGAGTATGAAGATGACTCTAACCTCTCTCCACCCCCTGGGAATGTATCCTAACCTAAGGCACTCCCTAAATATACCCACAAGTAGTGAGGTGACCCTGTCATTGACATTCTGCAACATAGCCGGAAAGATTCCATCTGGGACCGGTGATTTATATGACTCAAATGTACTCACCGCCCATGTTACGTTGTCTGTAGTAACCATCTCTCTAATGTGTCGTTATCCCTCTCATCCGAGCCGGATAAATGTAGGGTTTCACTGACACTACCAGATCGCGGTCCAGACTCAATATCAGTACAGCCTGGGAAATGTGTCTCCATAAGTAAACTGAGGGACTCTGAGCTAGACTCTGTCCACGAATTGTCCGCGCGTTGTATATATCCAGGTGCCACAGGGTCCTTTGATAATACCCGTCTAAATCTAGACAACTCGTTCACAGAGTCCACGGACTCACAGAAACTTACCCATGATGTCCGTTTCGCTCTCCTTATATCCTTCTTATACCTTTCAAAACTATCCCTATAGCTGCCCCAATCACTTTCGTTACCTGATAGCTTGGCCCTATTAAACAACCTTCTAACTGTAGACAGCTGGTCCCTAAGTTCCCTGGTCAACCATCTTGGCTGTTTACGTTTGCCCGGATATACCAACGGTGAGCTCAAAACTATTCCTGATTACATTCGTGAAATTATTCACTACTGCCTCGATACCCTCAGCCGAATTCTTCCAGCTATCAGTATCCCTTAAATCCCTACTCATTAACTCACTAAAAGACTTCCAATCTTCCAATTCCTAGAGTTCCTATAGGGCTTTCCCTTCGATCCTACAAGATATAAACTGAAGCATATCATGCTATGATCTTAAAAGTAGTAGTCCATGAACAGATTGTAGCCTATAGCTCTTAATCCACATACCCTGGTGTTGTTAATCCAAGGTTCCTGGATAAGAGCTACATCCACATTAATTTGCACCACTGTTGTCCTCTTTGGTTTTATCAGACTTAGAGTATCTAAATCTGATAACCCCAAATCCGAAATTGACAACTCCCCTAAGTGACTCCAGCTTCTTTAGAGACTCCTGATCCACAGCGAATCTGAAGTCCCTACCTTGGTTCTCCTTACAGATCAAGGTGCTGACAAGCTTCCATTGGCCTGTAAGAAGACCTTCGTTCTGGTTCTCCAATACTGTCAGAATGGGTGGTGGGAACCATGCTGTCACTATTGGACAAAGGGGCAACTCGGATGCCAGTATCACCTCGAGTTTCGCCTCTGGATAGAGTGTGTCGCACTTAGCAACTGCGTTTCTAAGAAATTCAAAAGATTTCTTATTTCCGCAGTTGATAGTTTTGACACCCTTCATCCAGTCTGCGCCTCTGAATGCTACCTCATCCGGCCTTCCTTTCACGAGAGCGATTTCCTCAATGAGCCTGTGCTCAATCTGTCGCCATTGCTCAACGCTGATCCTCCCATCTGGATCAGCTTTGTCAATGACAGCAGCTTGAATACAATCTTGCATCACTGATTCCCTCGCCTTTTTTGATGTGGATGGCTGTTCATTACCCGAACCAGCTCTATTAGTTACCTCCGTATGGGGGCCCCTAAGCGAGCTACAGAGCGTATGGACAGCCTTCTTTGCCACCGAAGTTTTTTGGTCGTCCCCAGACCTGGCCCTCTTAATGACTCCCTTTTGGGAGCCCTTAAGAGTGCCGGATGGATTCTGGCCAACACTCTTCGATGAAGATGACCTCATGTCAGAAGTTTTGGCAACTACACCAGTATTGTCCTTACGGGTTACACCGGTGGAGTTGGTAGACTTCTGGCATGTCGCCATCTTGCTGATTGAGGGCTGATCATCCCCAGGCCTAGCACCCCTGATAACCTTTTGTGGTTTGAAAGATTTGCTGGATGGTACATGATCAGCCTTAACTTTGGTAGATTTTGGTTTGCCTGCTGTAACCCGCTGTTCCATAAGGGTTGCAGGTTTAGCAGGTTCGCCTATACCGTCCCTACTAGCTCCGGCTGGGATCGATGAGCATGTAGACTTTCCTCCTGTGCCCTCACGGGACACCTCTGGAGTACGGTCTGCATCCACATCTGATCCTTCAGGATAAGACATTCCCAAGTCGCAGACAGGTCCGTAGATCCGTTCGAAGGTACTTATCCTTGCCTGAAAGTGTCGAAGGGTCTCTCTTAGCTATCCTATGCAGATAGATAAGAGAGGCTCTTGCGCCACTTTGCGCTTTCTCCTCTGCCGGGTGTGTGATCCCCCTGATCACTCGAGCAATCCTTCCGCTCCGACCTGACCTGAATACCCAGGTTCTTCTCTTGACCCTGAGCGCGAGTTGAGATTACAGTGATCTCAAGCTCATCTTCAGAGCCAAGGGTAAGATCCCCGAGTTTTTTCGAGGCACCGGTCCCAGCGAAGGCATCGGTCGAATAATCAGGAAGATCATCCGTCTCTGATAGCTGGTCCAACAACTGACTTTCCTGTATCAGAATGTCTCGTTGAACCCCCATCATCACATTTTCGTCGTCCGTTAACATGTCCGTTACCGTTCTGTCGCCCTGATACCGTTCGTCATCTTTCGTCCGATTTAGATTTTTATTTAAAGAGTCAATTTTCGTCCCACGAGTATGCCAGTATAGGGAAAGACCATCTCGCGCAGTGACGGCGTGCGCGGACTAGGCTAGAGATTACAACCAACCCGTGCCATGGGCGTTGGAGGGGAGCTGTTAACTGTTAGTTTGTTTAGGCACCAACTAACCATTCAGGTCCTCGGCACTACTACCTACCACCTTGACCTTAAAGTGCGATACATTTATTTGGTCCGCGAGAGACTTAAGAAGTCCTAGGACCGGATATAATACCCATGATACGAACCATCAATCAATGGGCCAGAATGCACCATATGATAGAGTGTTCATATCATGTGCCTTATATCCAATCCCCCCGATCCTGGGGACGCGTCCGATGATTTGTTTTTGTTTCATCATTTCAATTCAACTCAATTCAAATAATATTTTTTTGCGTGGTTTGTTTTGTATTGTTTTGTTTTTTATTTTAGCAGTATTGTAAGAGCATGTATTGTGGTCCATATTGGAAATTTACATAATAAAATAGGTATTAGGCCCTAAAAATGCACTATGAACACATTTCGCCTAATATTACATTACATTACTCTAATCTGTTGCATACAATTAAGACTACCATTCCACATAAAAAATAATCAGGTATGTAATCAAAATCGATTTCGAGCCAAAAACGAAAAAGGTTGTGATACACATAAAATTTTCGATTTCAATTTCGTTTTATTGTGAAATCGAAATCGATTTCATTTTCCATTTTATTTTATGAAAATCACAATAAATTAAGTTGTAATAAAAACGAAATTGACATGATTTTATCGTTTTCAAATCGAACAAATTTTGTTACTCGTTTTAAAATTGAATTTGATTAAAACTGTTACAAAAGAATTAGAATCATTAAGTATCATTAAGCATGTGGGTAAAAAATAAAAGCTATATTATAGAAAGAAAATAAATAATACCTTTTAAAGAATATATATTGAGGCAGAGGTTAAAAAATGTATAGAGATTCTGTAAATCCTAAAATTTAAAACTTAAGCTATGCATACACGGTTGTCAGATCTAACAATGTTGGCAGATCTGACAATGTAATGCCAATGTACTGACAATGAAAAATTGTTAGCAACAGGTAAATTGCCAGTTTAGACGATCGTAAGAAAACCTTACAATTTCATTGCCAGTCAATTGTCAGACAATAAATTTATCTGCCAACAAAAATTGTCAGTTTACACTGTTGGCAGGTTGTTGTATGGCAAAAGTTACCAGATCCGTCGTCAGACGAATAAACTTTGCTGTTTAATGTGCAGCGTTGCCATTACAAATGATTTATCTGACAATGGCGCCATTGTCAGATGCATAGTAAAATAATAAAGTACTCGCACATCTACAAAAACAAAAATTGCTTGTATTTTGTTATTGTAAAACGACTGCCCACAATGTCAGAATGCTTTGAACGGAAAAATGAGAGAACGAAAGAGAGCAAGAGAAAAAAACTCAAAAAATATTTTACACGTGAAAACAAAAACAATTTGACAGTACCGCGAGGTTTGCCAATGAAAAAATTGTAAAACAGCTGGTCTTACGAGTATACTTTATTATTATACTATGTGTCAGATAATTCGCACAGCTGACAATAAAAATTGTCAGACAATTATCTGGCAATGTCAACGTTATGTGTTTACACGATTGTCAGATGTCTAACAATATTATTTGGTTACAATTTACTGACAATGCTTTTTCTAACAACGTTGTAAGACATAAATTGTAAGTTTACACGGTTGTTAGAAATTTTCTGAACATTTTTCTGCCAACGTTGTTAGATCTGACAACCGTGTATACATACCTTTAAAATATATTTTGTAATTTGTGATGGAACTTGTGGTAAGGCGATGTACCTTATTGTTTAAAAACCTATCAGACACTCGAATTAAACTGTAACTTCACATATGGGTTTTACAATTTAACTTATAAGGTTTCTGGATATATCTACCACAAAGGAAAAAACTGATTTTGAATATTAACATAAAAACATTCAAATAAAATTTATTTAATTTAAATAATACAAATTGTGATTTGACAAGAAACACATTGAACAGAAACAAAAATGGAAAATGAAAACGATCGAAATTCATCACAACCTAATCGATTTATGCCCGTAATTTCAACAAGTAGATAACTATGGGTATAATTACCTACTAGATATCTTTAACTAACTGATAAAATTGAATTGATAATCTCAAAGCTTTTTTGCCTAGGTGTTTGTACCGAACAATTTATATATAAAATATGGTAACATTTTTGATTTAAATGTCATAAAAAATTATTAAAATTGTATTTATTTAAAATTTTTCACATTTAAGAAATTTATATTTCCTATTTTTATGTGATTTTTTCAATAATTATAATGAAATATTTTTCCGGTACAGAAAATTATAGGAGACTGTCCAAACGATCAAATAAAAGACAAACATTGTTGAAATTGCTGTCTTTCATTGGACTACTTTAATCGCACCGCTGTTATTTAGAAACAAGTTTTCTCGCTCTTTGCGTTTTGGAATTTCCCGACCGCCTGTTGTTTTGACCGCATTCAAAGGTCTTCTCAGGTATTAAAACCATTGAGTTTCTAATATATGCCAATATTTATACCCTACACCGCCAAAGGTGGTTGGGGTATAACTCCCAAGATCGGACATAAATGGTATCATGGTAATATTTGACACGAACAAGTTTAATATAAGCAGCAATCATATTAACTAATTTCATTAGAATCGGTCCATAAATTGCCATTGGTCCGATATTAGGTAATTTTCCAAAAATTTCAGAAATCATTTTAGTGTACAAACACGATCGTGTAGGGTATCAAATTATCGGGATTGACTGACTATATCTCGTTTTCTTAAGGTTTGCCATAAATATTTTCATTGTTTCATGCAGAAATCACAGTTTTGAGTATTGGTCCATAACAGATTAGACTAATATCCCACTAAGAACCACCTGCAAAAATCATTTAAAAGTTTTATAAAATTACATGTGCAATTTTAAAATTCGCGAGAATATGTAGCCAATTGACCGCATAGACTCTCTCGCAAAATATGCGATTTCCTGTAATTTTTTAGGACTCGAAATGATGAATTTCTCCCAAAATTTTTAATTATTTACTTACCTAACACATTATATAAACAAAATTTATGGTGTAAGAAACACTACTGTTATCTATTCGGTAATTCATACCTACTATTTAAAATTACCAAATTTAATTTACACCATAGATATCCAGGCACTGAAAGATATCTATTTGTAGAAATTACGGGCATTAAGAATACAATTTACTTTTGAAATCGATCGAATTTCATCACATACCTGAATGTAATTATCGGTCGTAATTTTCAATATTTTTTATGTCATAAGTGGGTGCTTAAAAAATTCTGTGAGATAAAAATATTGGATTTTTTGTTTTCATATCTTTAATTTGCTTAAAGGTAAACTTTAACACTAAATAATGGTTCTATATTAAACTAGAAATCTTTCTATCGTTTCTAATGATACCAAATTTTATTTTTAATTCCAGTCTGTTACTTTTGTCATGGAGCTTTAAAAATATAATTGTATACTGCATAATTTAAGCTGTCACAGCTGAGCCACTGTATGTTAGTTGCTACAAGCAAAATCTCAAGAGTCTTGTAATTTGTTATTCACTTTAAAAGGAAGAATAATAACGACATATGTCTTCAAGATTATCACAGAATACATTTCATTTCTCTCTCTCCGGAGTCAGTAACAACTTTAGCGTGTTCATCATAAATCGTCGATGGTTATATGAATTATTTGTTCATCCATATTATGGACGCATTCACTAAATTTTTTTGTATAATAAAAATTCAACATTAATCTCAAGCCAAGAAGCTACTATAGGAAATTACATATATAGCGAAAGCTACCATAGGCGGTGATTTTGTCCGTTATCAGGAGATGGGATGGGATATGATTCATCATATTTTTTAATAAGAGGTAATTCAATAGCATAGGTACTGGTATCTTTTTATTTCAACATCCAAGATTGATTGTAATGAATTAGCTTATAGATAAACATATACTTATTTATACATATTAAAATGCAAAAGACCGTAACGTGACGTAAAAATCAAATTTCAAATTAATTAATTATTTGATTTATTCAACAATTTGATTAAATATATTTATGATTAATCGATTATTTTTGATTTCATTTGTTCAAAATTATGATTAATCAATTAATCAGGAATTTAAATAGTTAAAATTGTGAATAATTGAATAATTTTAAATTTATTTGACTTTTTTATGCTTTTAATGTTCATTATAATATATAAAAAAGATGCATGCAAAGTTTGAAAATAAAAATTTGTGGGTCTTTAATCACCAAATAACATATATTATATATTTAGCATTTTTTCTTTCATTTGTTTAATTGTAAACTAAATTTGAGAACATTGAATAATATTATTCAAATTTGATTAATCAAAATTAAAAATAATTAATCAGAATTTTTATTAATTAAAATTGTTGTATAACCGATTAATCGCACATCCATAGTATTGACAAAAGTCAAATTATCGTAACATTAATTTCAAAAACAGTCATACAATTTGTTCCATTTAAGAAAAAATTTATTTGAAAAGTGTTTTATAATTTATCTATTTTTCTATTATTTTTAAAGCAAAAAAAAAAAAAAAAAAACTAAAAATAGTGGTTTCTCTTTTCTTTTACAGTTCGCTTCTCTCCATTTTCATTCAATTTTCTAAAACTACTTTTTTAAATTTAGTCTTTTTTCGTACGCCAAAAAAAAAAAAAAAAAAAAAACATCTCTTAACTGGAGTGAATGGGGTGATTTTCTACAAGATGTGTTTGGAGTGCTTTTCAATATGGTTTCAATTTACTTGTCCATCCATTATCATGTGGACTTCTTTTTCTGAACCGTGTTTCCTATCGATGGTCGAATTCCCCTGATACTGTTTAATGACGTTGAAAACAGTATGACAGCAGACATTTAATTCTTTGACCAATTATTTGTAGGACCAATTTGTTTTTTTTTTTTTTAATTTTTAATAATTTATAGCACATACATCATTTTCTTTACTCATTTTGGTCAAACTCACAACAAAAGCCCAAATTACAATAGCGCGTAGTCAGCAACAGTATCAGCAAAAATTATCAGCTGATCACTGTCAGCACAACATGTTGCTGCCGTTATAATTACAATTCAGCGTAGGCAGCCACAATTTACAACCACCATCTTGCTTTGTTCTACTTGTGTATTTTAGCCTCTCATTTATTTGCTCACTCTCTTTGTCTCGCTCTCAATCTGAATGCAGCGCAGTGAATTTAGAAACGGCTAAATGAAACAGCACTGCAAACTGCTGCTGACCAAATGTAATCAACACCATAAAGCCCAAATTACAATAGCGAGTAGTCAGCAGCAGTGTGTGCTGTCATAATCAGCTGATTATTTAGAATGCACTGTTTGTTATGGTGTTGATTACATTTGGTCAGCAGCAGTTTGCAGTGCTGTTTCATTTAGCCGTTTCTAAATTCACTGCGCTGCATTCAGATTGAGAGCGAGACAAAGAGAGTGAGCAAATAAATGAGGGGTTAAAATACACAAGTAGAACAAAGCTAGATGGTGGTTGTAAATTGTGGCTGCCTACGCTGAATTGTAATTATGACGGCAGCAACATGTTGTGCTGACAGTGATCAGCTGATAATTTTTGCTGATACTGTTGCTGACTACGCGCTATTGTAATTTGGGCTAAATCAACAGGTTGTCTTCAAGAATAATAACTGACATATTTTTAATGATAAAATAATTTTAAAAATTGCTTCGGAAAAAAGTTATGAAGCAAAACGTGTGTTAATAATATTAATGAAATATAGAAATTTCAACAGTTCTTTTCTAAAATTTAAATATAAAATCTTATTTTCAATTGATTTTTAAAAAAATACCGCTAAAAGTAATGTAGTTTTTTAAGAAACACAATAAGTTTAAGCATCACTGTTCACATATAATTTTATTATATTTTTCCTCAAAGGAAAATGGCCTGTTTTTCGTTTGCCAAAATATTTTCACAAATTGTTGATTTAAATAAAAATTTAACACACAAATACTTTCTTGTTTATAAACTGTTTGTAAACATTTCAACAATTTTTACAAATCCTTTTTTAAAAAGTTTTCTATGTACTAAAAATAAAAATTTCTTCCCTGTATGGAAATTTAATTTTTTGGAATAAACATATGTATTCTGCATTTTTCAATATTATATTTATCATTAAATATAAAATTTAAAATGTAGAATTTGATCCCCTATTATGAAAATATTATCCTGAAGAACAATTTTTAAACAAGAAATTAAACAAAATGTTTGGATCATTTTGATCTATCTAATAGGAAAAGCTTAACCCGCTAACTTTAGGAAAAATCTTTAGTACTTAGCTCGTTCATCAGATATTTTTTGTTAATAAAATTGTAAAAACGCAACGAATTAAAATATACATATCAGTAGACATAGTAAAATATAATTTTCTAAAGTTTAATTTTTGGAGATTGATAATTAGCATTTTTATTATACGATAAGATTAGAAACAAATCTTAAAGAACTTATTAAAATTTTTTGGATGCGTTTTTTTTTTTTTCATCAGCTGTAGGTATTTTAAAAAATTTCCACTGACAACACTGCTCCAGCTTGAAATTTCACATGTGTAGGAAGAAGATCTGTGTCAAGATCATATATACTTTTTTTTAATAATTTTAAAAATATAAATAATGTTCGAACAAACGGTCTTCTGTTTTGACACATTAGAAGTACAAAAATACAAAAATGTATGTTATAAATCTTTTAGGAAATAAAAAATAATGTTCAAACAAACGGTCTTCGGATCCCCTTACATCTAAGGAGACTTGGAACCACATTTGTGAACCAATGTACTCAATAAGACGATGCGAAAACTAGGAAATAAAAAGTTGTTATCAAAGAATACTAAGAATGGAAGGCTTGTCAAAAAAACCTAACTCTGTTGTCAAAAAAATCTAACTTTAAGATTGTGTTAGTCAAAATTTATTTATATGTATTAGTGCTGAAACCACTTTCACCACCACACATCATAATCATACATAGTTGCACAAAAGAGTATTAACAAATTATTAAATATAATTCATCACAATTATATTCGCAGATTTTTATCTTTTTATGCGGGTTACATCCACAAATAGTAATATAATTACATTTCTTTGCTTTTTGTTGATGAATATGAAAATAATTTAAAATTATTTTAAAATCTGTTTTATTTTTAATACCAAAAGTAGCAACATTGTTCGTTCAATTTAAATTTCAACATACAAAAACGGAATGTCAAAAATAATATAAAAAAATATTTTTTCAGTTTGTGGAAAATATTCGTTTAACGGGAGTTAAAATACTATAAACGCGTGCGAAAAAAATAATAAAAATATCGTGTGTTTGTTAAAAAATGTGTCGCGTGTGTAATTTTCCTTAAATTTTAAGGAAAATATTTGTTTATTTTGTGTTGTTTCTCTCTTTCACAAGTGTGTTGAAAACACACAAAAAAGTCAGTCTCGCACGAGCATTCAAGCAAGAATGTTGTGCTACTGCTTGTTGCTTGAGATACACTCATGAAAAATATTAATATGATTTTTTGTCTCTTAATTAAACAACTATCTTTTTTTAATTAAGAAATAATAATTTAATACAATTATTTTTTATTATAAAATACAAATTTGAAATAATCGTTCGTACTGAATTAAATTTAGTATTATTTGATATTTTTTACTAAGAAATTAAAATCCTAAATTATTAATATATCGTTATTTTTTTTAATCAAAGAGTAGAAAAAATAAACATTAAATCATAATTTTTATAATTACTATTGTAATCGTTGCGATCCCTGGTTATTATTATTCAAATTCTAAACTAGTAACGTATATTTCCACTTACAAGTCTTGAATTGACGAAGAAACTTTCAAAATTAAATTACTATAAAAATGATGTTATTTTTTTTGGTGTATAATTTCATAATGGGACAGAAAAACAAAACATACACAAGCGTAATTGTGAATGTATGAGTGTGAAGATCGCTGGTGTAGTGCCTATAAAAAAAGTAGAAACAAGAAATTGGTTGTTTATTTACTAAAGGAGATGAAATACGATCGCGTATGTTAGTGTAGGGCATAGCATATGTGTTTTGTTGTTTTAAAAGTAGAAATACTTTAATCAGCACCGAACTAGTTATACCTTTTTTAACGTCATATGAGCTTATAGGATATCAAATTTATATTTTAAAATTTGATTTGTGTAGTTTTGTTACTTATGTATTCAAAGTATCAGATGTTAATGTTAAGTATATTAATTAAATAAATAAAAGCAAAAATATAAAATTATATATAATTGAAAAAATATAAAAAAATATTTTTATTTTTTTTATTCATATCAAATTTGTCAAAAAAAAAAAAATTAGATTTTTCTTTAATAATTTTGTTTTATTCTGTAAAGAAGGTGGAATTATATTGAAAAAAGATCTTTTGTAAAAAATATTTAATTTGTATATACCTACTATATAAAAAAATTGTTATGACAAAAATACATAAATGAATAAATAAAAACAATTTATATTTCCTGCCAAAAAATAACTTTTATATATTAAAAAAAATTTCAGTATTTTTGTTTATAAAAAATTTAAGTCTATAAATTGAAACATTGCAGTATGAATACTTTTTTCTTTTTGTATAAAAAAAAAATAATAACTTTTTGCTTAGAAAAAGGAAATCAAAAAACTTCTTTATATTTCAAAATAAATGTTATTTCTGCCCAAAAATAAAAGAAATGAAATACTTCTTTATTCAAAACAACTTTTTTACTAAATAAAATAAATATAATTTAAAAATAAGTTTTAAAATTGAAAATATTAAAATTATTTCTATAAAAAATATATATTTTCAAATAATATAGAACTCAAAAACTTGGAAAAAATCACAAAATATTTTTTTTTTTTTTTTCGAAAAAAAGGAAAAACTTTTATTTATTATTTACTTTATTTTTATTTTTCTTTCTAAAAAATCCAAAAAATGGAAAAAATATGTACTTTTAAAAATGAAAAAATTTTAATATTTTTTTAAATAATAATTTCTAAAATTAAAAATTCTCTATAAAAACATTTTTTTTTTTAATAATAATAAAAAAACACCAAAAGCAAATTATTTGCACATTTTATGAAATATATAAAAATATAATATGTAAAAGTAAAAATTAACAATTATTACTTTATCAAAAATATAACTATAAAATATAAATTGACAACTTCGAAATCATACAAAAAGTTGTTACGTCACTAAGAAAGGTATAAGCACGTCGGTGCAGATCAAAGTATTTCTACTTGTAAAACAACAAAACATGTATGCTATGGCCTACAGTAATATTAACGTTCATATCTTTTCCATTAGTAAATAAACAACTAAAATTTCTGTTGGCACTTTTTATTTCAAAATAAAAGAAACAAATATTTGTTTCTTTCAATTTGAAATAAAGATCTTTATACATGTACAATCTTATATATATGTGTGCGTGTTTTTATTTGCAATTCTTTATAAGGAATACACACATGTACAAACACATATATTTAAACTCTCTATCTCTCTCTATGTTTTGGTGGTGGATTTTGTTTTCCCTTGTTACTTATCCCCCTCATCAATGCAAAATGTTGAGAGCGAGAATTACATGAGAGCGGGTTCTATGATTAGAACCCGCCATAAGAAATTTTGTTTCTACATGATGCGCCTTCTATATATGAATATTCTTTGATAGAATACTTTCGCTTCAACTGCGACTGACAGCTACGCAACACATAAATGATATTAACCCAGTCGTTGCATTATTTTGTTATTAAAATTTTATATAATAAAATATAAAGATGTAAAAATTCTATTGTGTTCTCAGTTGAAATAATGAACTGCAAATTAAAATTTCCGACTTAACGAAAAAATATTAAAATAAGAATAAAACAACCGACAAAATATATTTACGTACTTCGGCACTTCAAAGTTGAACATTTTTCATCTTTTAAGTACTTCACGCAGAAGTTTGGCGTACTGATTTGGTTCCGCTCAATATAAATGCATGTATTTAACTTAGCTGTCAGTCGCAGTTGAAGCGAAAGTATTCTATGTAGTTGGGCCTAAAAAATTAACAAAATTATCCTTTAAAATAACATTTGCAGCACATTCTTTCATACACATATAATATTTTATTATTTTTTTTTAACACTTTTATCACATTTTAATTTCCGGCACGTTTTTATTTTTTACAAACGAGAAAAATATTTTTTTACTATTTTTGAAATTTTTTTATTGGCTGTTGAATATTAAACTAAATAAAAACAGTTGCAATTTTTGGTATTAATAATGTAGTAGATTTTACAATAATTTATATTTTTGTTGATATTTAGCAACAAAAATATAATAATTAAATCATTATAAATACAATAGACGTTAAAATCTTTTATATTTGTTGAGAAATATAAATATACACATAAAACAAAAATTTAATAATTCTTTAATACAATTTTTTGCAACTTTGTGTACATATGAAGTGTGGTGAATGTGAATTTTACACCAATACATATAAATAAAATTTTACTAACACATTCTTAGCGTTACGTACTTTTGATTAATGCGTGATGTACCAAAAGAGAGACTTTCCGTACTAGTTCTTATACTATGGTTATAGGAAAGAGTACTATTTTCCCTTCTTAGTATTCCTTGGTTGTTATGTTCACCTCTCAGCCGGCTAACAACCGATTTTGAGCCGCCGCCGACAATTTTTAGCAAAGCCGCCGCCGCCGTTAAAATCGTTCGGCGCAGGTCTCTGTTCGTGGGCCATATATACATATATACAATATATTTTTTTTGCTTAATTTTGATAAGGGTGTGATAGGAAAATTGTTTAATTCTGTTTAAAAAATATATTAATGGAATATTGGCTACAAAACAATAAATCATATAGAGCATATTTGTTTTCTTCTTTATTTGTAAAATTTAGAAACGATCAATGAAATTATAAAATGCATTGTTTTAGATGCATCTGTACGTAAATAAATACGAAAAAATAATAAAATTATAAACAAATTAGATAAAACAAAAAATGAAGTTTGCCATAAGTTACGCTTTAGTACTCTTGTGGTTGGCATACTTAATTTCATCCGGCGTATATTTATTCTCTCGAGGTTTCCTTTTGTCTCGCGTTTCAAAGACGGATGTGAGCAGTTGCCGGCATTTGTCACTAGATCCAAATGACGTAAGTATCTGTGTTATATTTTTATTTATTTCGTTTATTGACTCAATATGTATAGGACTACTATCTAACTGAGGAGGTGGTCCAAGAAATATTTAAAGATGTAAATGCCTCAGCCAATTTGTGCCTGCCCCAAAAATCAAAAGTAATAATATTGCTTGTTGATGCATTGAAATATGAATTTGGTATTTATAAGGAGAATCTCACACAACCTTTACCATATGAAAATAAACTAAGTGTGATGCATGAACTTCTGGAACATATGCCAGACCAGACGCGTGTTATGCGCTTCAAGGCTGACCCACCCACAACTACACTGCAAAGGCTAAAGGGTTTAACTACTGGTAGTTTACCCACCTTTGTTGATATGGGTTCAAACTTTGCCTCTCCCGAAATAAATGAGGACAATATTATCGATCAAATGCTAAATAATCATTTACCAATTGTATTTATGGGCGACAGTACATGGACTGATTTGTATCCCCGTCGTTTTAAAAGGTCTTATTCATATCCAAGTTTTGATATATTCGACCTAGATACGGTTGACCGTAAAATAGAGAAGCATTTGCCTAAAGAAATGCAAAAAAACGATTGGCAAGTTTTAATTGCTCATTTTTTGGGAGTCGATCACTGTGGTCACAAATATGGACCACTCCATGAGGAGATGTCACGCAAACTCAGCGAAATGAATGATGTTATTAAGTACAATAATTTTATTAAAAAATAATAATATTTATTTTATTAATATAATATATTATTGACTTTAGAAATGTGGTCGCTGAAATGGATGATAAAACGACCTTATTTGTAATGGGAGATCATGGAATGACTGCTTCTGGAGATCATGGTGGAGACACAGATGATGAAACCAACGCTCTTCTGTTTGCGTACACCAAACAAGGAAAATTTTTTAAAAATATATTTCATTCTGACAACACATCACTGCAGCAGGTATTTATGTAAATAAAGATATGTTTCTTATCTTAGATAAGATATAAATCATGTGTGCATACATGTTTAGAATTGTAAAAAAATGCGTAAAATCTTGTTGCGTTAATTATTAGTAAATACATAATCTAAACAATTGAAAATGCAGTAACATTGATAACAGCGTCTTCATACTCTACATCACCATAAATTACTCAGTGCTAAATTGTGGATGCTGAATTTAATGATGCTAAGCAATACAAAAGCTTTTTTTTACAAATTTTATCTGTAGGTAGGTAGGTAGAGAAGGGTTGCACAGTACTCGAAAGAGTTCCTGTTCATCCACTCGGAGACCAAGTTGAGACCAAGAAAAGAACTGAAAAGAATTGAAGAAAGAGATTTAGGATAGAAGGAAGATATTACCGCCCTACTTCATTCGCCGTATGCCAACGGCACTCTTTTAGCCAGCCTATTCCCATGACGAATCCTATTAAGGTACTCATATCCATTCCCGATAAGCTATCTAACTCGTCGACCAATCGGCCGCCTAGCCATTTCTGCCTACTCCGTTGTAGACATGGACAGTGACATAAAATATGTTCCACTGTCTCTATTTCCTCATTATCTTCGCACATCCTGCAAAGACCGGAGGAACCTATCTCCCAATTCCCCATCATTCCCCCTATAGGACAATGACCTGTCAGAATACCTATCATGGTTTTCAGGTTTCCCCTTTTCATGCTCAATAGTAGATTTGTATCTGCCATATCAAGTTTTGGCCATAGGGCCCTTGACACTCTGCAGTCCGCTCTACGATTCCATGCATGATTGGTTCTATCCTGAATCCACTCTCTAATCAACCTGAAGTAAAAGTCTATGGGTGGTCTAACACCACTTTCACTTACAGCACCATCCAAAGCTGAACCGTTCCTAGCCAATTCATCGGCTACCTCATTGCCCATTTTCTCGCAATGACCCGGTACCCAGCAAAGTCTAATATGATAGTTGCCCATCAATCTCCTAAGAGCCTTCTTACAGTCGCTAACTAACCTAGACTTGACAAAATGTCCCCTCAGGGCCGTTAGCGCCGCTTGGCTATCCACATACAGAGTTACCTCCGTATTCACTTCAATGTTCCTTGCTATCAATTCTGTGGCCCTAAGGATACCTAGAATTTCTGCCTGGAACACACTACAACTATCCGAGAGCCTGTACGATTCCCTGACGTTCTCCTCAAACAGATAAACACCTGCACCAGTGCCTATATCCACTTTGGATCCATCAGTGAATACCGATGCTCCACTGAATAGTTTATCCTTTCCTGACCATTGGTCCCTATTAGGGATAATCAGTGTAGGATTTTCCCCGAAATCGACCTCTGTGCACATGTAATCCGTGGACCCTAAAGGAGTCAGAGCATGTTCACCGAGGTTGATTTCGTTTAGAAGTTTGGAATGTCCTATTCTGATTGATCCTACAAGTCCTAGTTGACTAAGCCTAAGCAAGCTCCTTGCAGCCATTC
Source organism: Protophormia terraenovae (assembly GCA_951394005.1). Taxonomy (NCBI): domain Eukaryota; kingdom Metazoa; phylum Arthropoda; class Insecta; order Diptera; family Calliphoridae; genus Protophormia; species Protophormia terraenovae. Next base: position 70,104,303 of record OX596077.1, read on the forward strand.
CCATCACGAACTCCTCAATGGCAGAATGACGTCAAGCGCCGCCTGAGGTGTACTTCGTATGGCACCTGTGATGCCAATCGAAGCACATCTCTGAGCCTTAGACAGAAGATTCCTACGACTTCTTATTCTCATTGCCTCCCACCAGACAAGACAACCATACGTAAGAATTGGTCTCACTACCGATGTGTAAATCCAATTTACCACCATCGGTTTGAGGCCCCAATTCTTACCTATGGAGTTCCTGCATGTGTAGTAGGCGTTGAGACCTCTTTTCAGCCTTTCCTGTGTATTCCTCTTCCAAGATAGTTTACTATCATGAAACACTCCAAGATATTTTGCCTCATTTGCTAATTTAAGTTCAATTCCCCCTAATACCGGTAGCCTAAACTGCTCAATCTTGTACCTTCTGGTGAAAAGAACTAGCTCCGTTTTCTCCGGGTTAACCCCTAAACCTTTACTAGTAGCCCATGAGGACAGTTCGTTAAGTTCAAACTGCATGACGTCGCTGATCGTAGAGAGAAACTTCCCTGTGATCAGTATAACAACATCAGCATAGGCAACTATTTTTCGCCCTCTTGCGTCAAATTGTCTTAGAATGACATTGACGGCTAAGAGCCATAGTAAAGGCGAGAGAACTCCTCCTTGCAGAGTCCCTCTAGTCACTAGCTTCCTTATGCATACATCTCCCAAGTTCGAATTTATTATTCTGCTATTCAGCATCAAGATAATCCATTCGATTAGGAAGTTCTGAACGCATAGTGATTCTAGTGATTCTCTTATAGCTTCAACCTTAATATTGTTAAAAGCTCCTATATCAAGGAACGCTGCCAAGGTATACTCCCTATACTGTAGGCCACGTTCAATATAACTCACCACATCATGCAGCGCACTCTCAACAGATTTACCCTTCAGATAAGCATGTTGAGCCCCGCTGATGAAATGGTTGTCAATTGTCGTCCTCAGATAAAGATCGATCAGTCTCTCTAATGTCTTCAGTAGAAAAGACGATAGGCTGATCGGTCTGAAATCTTTAGGTTCCGAGTGGCTCGCCTTGCCTGCCTTAGGTATGAAGATTACCTTAACCTCTCTCCACCTCCTGGGAATATATCTCCTAATAAGACATACACTAAAAAGCTCCGTGAGAAGTGTTAGTGCCGTGTCGTTGATGTTCTGAAGCATGGCTGGAAAAATACCGTCTGGACCAGGTGACTTGTAAGGTTCAAAGGTATTCACCGCCCATACTACCTTATCCATCGAGACAATGTCACTGACTGCTTCACTAATTTCCCTGTCAGATATACAATCTGAGAATCTGAAGATTCCCCCTGACTGTGTATCTGCTTCTAAGTTCCTGCAGCCTGGAAAATGAGTTTCCATAAGTAAACTCAGAGACTCAGAGCAAGACTCCGTCCATGAGTTTTATTATTAGCTTTTTTCTATAAATGTATGTTAAAAAGGTCAGCAACTATAAATGTAAAATTCATCTTTTGTTTGCCGATAATTTAAATTAAAATTAATGAAAATTATTTCCATTTGTCCAATAATTTAAATGGAAATAAATAAAAGTTATTTCTGTTAGTTTTAAAAATGTTGGGAACTATTTTGAAATGTGTAATTTTATTTAAAAAGTCTTTGTGGGAGTTCGTTATAAACGTATTTTTTATATAAAAAAATTCTTCTTGGGACCGTAAAAATGTGTTCGTTATAAAAAAAACTTCGCTATAACCGTGTTCGTTATAAACGTAGTTATTTGTATTGAAAATGTTGGTAAAATGGGACCGAAGAAAAGTGTTCGCTATAGCCATAGTTCGTTATAACCGGTGTTCGTTATAACCGTGTTCGACTGTATTCGAAAACAAATCACCGTCGCACAGTGGCTCAAAATCATTTTTCATCAGCCATAACTCTGTAACTTTTGAATCGATAGATATTTGATGGAGAGATGTTTTCTTGAATTTTTAATGTTTTTTTTTTTTTTTTTTTTTTTGGCATTTAGTATGAAAATGCGGATTTTTAATAAAAAGGTTATAAGCAGATAAAAAAAAAAACATTTTAATAATACCCAGAATAATTTTATGAACAGGTTCCCAGTTTTTCAATTTCTTAGAGCATATTTTACCCTTAACTGCATATTTTTGCATTTGTCGATTTTTAGTAATATTTATAGCACATTTTTAGAACATATTTAACCCTTTTAGAGCATATTTTGAAATTTGAGGATTTTTGTATACCTAATGGATTTCTTTTTTTAATTTAATTTATAAAAAAAAAATCCAAAAATATTTAGTATTTAAAACTATGTTTAACTTAGTATCAAGGTTGGCTACCGTTACCGAAATAAATGGAAATACCGTTACCGCTAAAATACCGTTACCGAAATAGCCCAAAATATCGAAAACGCTAAAATACCGTTACTTTTATTTCTCGGTTTAAGAAAAATTTTTATTTTTAATAAAATTAAAGTAAAACTTGTAATAATGATATGCATATCCTAGAACGACTTTGTAACACTTCACATTATATTTCTTGGTTATGAACTGATAATCGAAATTTCTGAAACAACCGTTACCTTATCATTACCGAAATAGCACGAAATGCTAACGCTAAAATACCGTTACCGAAATAGCTCAAAATAACGATAGCGCTAAAAACCGTTACCGAAATAACTGAAAATACCGTTACCGAAAAAATTCAAAATACCATTACCGTTACCTTTTTGAATCGGTTGCCAACCTTGCTTAGTATGTTTTTAAAATTTACCATTTTATCGCTGAGGAGCTTGACTTGTAGCAACAAAATTGTAGATTTTTTTTTAATAGAAAAAATTAAAACACTTCGCCTCAGTTTTAAACATATTTCATATAAATTGTATGAAAAAATTTTCAGTGAGGTGAAGCGATTTACAGAATAAGGGAGTAAATCTATTTTTGAAATGTAATATTGGGGATATATTATCTTTTAAACTTGTCTGAATAGCATCAGTTAATGTTGTAAAAATAATATTTTTAATAATAACATAATAATGTCTAAAATTAGATGGGTAAGCAAATGGAAGATCAATTTAGTTTTTATGTAATATAATAAAAAATGGGGAATAAAATTTCGACACAATTGATAAATTTCAGTTCTGCATTATTTTATAATATTAAAATGTTAATAAAACACCTTATTTTAATGAATTTTTGTTAAAAAATTACCACAAAGTTAGCAAAATGAGAAAATGTTCGTTAGAGATCATTTTTCGATATTAATATTACTAATGGACAGGGCAAGTTTCTCAAGCTTTTCGCTTGGAAAGTAAGCATTTGCATATTTCAAAAGTATTTCACAAAAATGATTATCTTTGCATAAAATAGAATCAAAATTAGTTTTCTTAACAAAAACGCATTTTTTATGATTTTTTTGGAGTTCACTCTAATGATTTCTAAAATTTTTTTTGTAAGTATTTTGAGTACATTGTAAAAATTTTAATGAAAAAAAAAAAAAATTCAGACGCGTCAAATGTGACAATTATGTGAAAATTAATATATGTAGCTATATTTTTATAAAAATCAAAATCTATCAGAGATTGAAAGCTAAAAAATACATATTTATGCATGATTTTTGACATATTAAAATATATAGGAACGAATAAATTCGTTGGTTTTTCTGTGCATATCCATGCTATTTTTGCATATTATCCCATTTTTTCGTGCGCATATTTTAATTTTTTTCATGCATATTTAAACTTGCCCTGCTAATAAATCGTTGGCAATAGTTCTATTCTGTTTCATTTTCATTTTGTTTCGCATTTAAAATTAAAAGCTCATTTCATTTTTAAAGAATTTTTTTATGGTAAACTTAACTAACTAACTAAAGTCTCAATAATATTATTTTTCTGTTGCCCAAATCCACATTTGTCTTAGGTCAAGTTTACTGAATTAATCTGCATGAAAAAAAATTATCATTTAGATAAATATGTTATTTTGCGAATGTCTTTTGACATGTTGAAATGTTACTTACCATTTTTATAATTGTTTTCCAGAAAAGGTTTTTAAAGTTAAACTTACATCATAAACTTAAGTCTAAATTATAACCAATCAATACACAGTGGCGCAGAATCGATTTTTTTTGGAAATAAATCTGTAATTTTTGTTCGGCTGGTTGGATTTGGATGAAATTTGGTACATGCGTAACAGAGGAGTGTACAATATTAAGTTTGAAAGGGGGACCGAACAGACCCCTCAGGGGCGGAGCAAAGAAAGCTCAAAGTTGAGTCGCTTGCCAAATTTTTGTTTCTCTTCCAATTTCAAATTATTGTAGGCACTGATAAGACCTATAAAAAACGTGCTTGCATGTCCTATTTATCTCTTATAGTTTTTGAGTTATTTGCATTTGAATTTTTAAGTACCTCAATTTTGCATGTTCTTGGTCCAGTTTTATTCATATATATCCCAGTGTTTCCGACCGATTTCATTTGTTTTTTCTTTAACTAATTAAAGAACAAAATTAAAAGATTTATTTCCAAAAAATTTCGATTTTGCCCCACTGTGCAATATGAACTATGACTAAAGTATGACATGTACAAACAAGAAAATACGTATTCTTTTTAAAATAACAAAATATTGAAAAATTGTGAAAAATCAGATAATTTCTCGAAACATTTACTTTCGAGATTTTATCGAAAAAATTTAATATGTATAGAGATAATCCGATATTTTAAGAAGTCTCGAAAATTTCTCGAACATTAAATATCGAGAAATTATCGAGTAAGTTGCGATGCTACGAACATTCACTTTTTATTTAATTTTCGATAATTTTTCGAATATATTTGTTTCGAAAATACCTCGTTTTTGCGAACATTCACTAATTTCTTGTTTCAGTTCAAGCGGGAAAGTAGTTTCATCGCATATAAATAAAATTTGACTAACACAATCTTACATTAAGTTTTTTTGACAAGCCTTAAATTCATAGTATTCTTTGACATATACTAGGGTATCCAATCGATTATCCGTCATTCGGTTATGCGGTTAATTTTGGTCGATTAACTGTCCGAATAATTTAAAACTGTCTATTTTCGAATAACGAATAAAAATGTACACAAAAAATACCAATATTAGTTTGACAAAAAAATATTCTTACACAGAAAATATATTAACATGAAAAAGCGGATTTAGGAGAATATTTTATAGTATTTGCTAAAAAAAGTAATTTTTTCATACAAATAGGTTAAAAAGTTTATCAAATGTAATAAAATGTGAAAAAATTGATCTGTGTTATATTTCTAAGTAACTATTTCAATAGATTAAATGCTATAATTAGTGTAATTTATATGTTTTACATGCTTAACTAAGATTATTCGAATAATCGAATAGTTTGCCAATAACCGGTTATTAGCCGACCATCTTTTAACCTAGAATAATTATTTGTCGAATAAACCTTATAATATGAAAACCCGAATAATTGGATACCCTAACATATACGTTACACCCAGAACTAATTTGTACACAAATTAAATCATTATACCCTACACCAACATAGGTGGGAGGGTATTATGCGTTTGTGCTGATGTTTGTAACACCCAAAAATATTGGTCCAAGACCCACCTTATTTTATACCAATCGGCTTAGAATCACTTTCTGAGTCGCTTTAACGATGTCCGTCCGTACGTCTGACCGTCTGTCCGTCCATGTAAACCTTGTGATCAAACTATAGGTCGCAATTTTGAACAAAAATTAATGGAATTTAGCACACAGGTTTCTTACAGTCCAGGGACGCAGCCTATTGAAATTGGTTGTGATCGGTCCATTATTTCACCTAGCCCCCATACAATTGTCCATCTGGAAAAGGGTTTAACGATCATAAATCCCTTAAATATAGCAATCTTTTAATGAATATAAGTCTAAATAAGTGTGCCGAAATTTAGGAAGATCGGTCCATAATTGACCATAGCTCCCATATAAACCCCTTTTCAGAAAATCACTTTAACGGACATAAATCCCATTAAAATGTTAGTAGCAAGTTAATATTCGACACAAATAAGTTTTATATAAACATAAATGATAGTGCCAAATTTTACGAAGATCGGTCCATAATTTACCATAGCTCCCATATAAGTGTTAGTGTTAAATTATTCACTTTGGGGTGATTCCCGAAAGAGGGCCTCATAATATTGACAATGGTCAATTGTGGCGCACCGTGCGTTCTATAGGGTATATTGGGAATGAACCCCCTGATTTGGTTCAATCTGATATTGAAATGATTGCTAAAGGATTTTTAAATAACTTAAATCCAAATAACCTATGTGATTTAAGTTTTAATGAATTTTTAGAAAGGCCTGATATGTTTTCATTTAGTAATATTACTGTGGCTGATGTAATTGTTGCTATTAAGTCAATAAAATCGAATGCAACTGGTTATGATATGATTCCCTTAAAATTTTTTAAAATTATATGGTGGATTATGTACCGGTAATGTCAAAGATTGTTGAAAATATTATTAAATCACAGATTCTTTCCCACTGTGAGCGTTTTCACTAATACACCCTAGCCAGTTTGTTTTTCGTAGTAACCACAATACGTGTTCTTTGCTAATTGCTCTTACTGATTTAATACGAAAAGGACTCGATAAACATGAAAATTGTACTATGGTATCACTTGATCTCACAAAAGCCTTTGATCGTGTAAATCATATTGTTCTTGTTAAGAAACTAGTAGAGAAATTCAATTTCTCTAAGTCTGTCGGGAAATTAATTTATTCCTACTTGCATGGACGTTCACAATTTGTTTCTTTAAATGGGTTTAATTCGAGTGTTGGAAATGTTACATCTGGTGTTCCACAAGGGTCAGTTTTGGGTCCTATTCTCTTTTTAGTTTACTTGAATGATTGCCTTTCAATAATGAATAACGACATTTGCAAATCATTTGTATTTGCGGACGATATATTTCCTCTTTATAATGCTAATTGTAAAAAAAATGTACTTCAAAATAAAATTAATGATCATTTATGTTTAATTTCGAATTGGATGGATTTAAATTATCTTAATATCAATTTAAATAAATCTACAGCTATGTTTTTCCATTTACCTAATACGTGTACTGAAAGACCTACAATTTACATAAATGGTGGATTAATTAATTATGTGGAGTCCCTTAAATGCCTTGGTGTTATTATTGACTCATTTCTTAACTTTAATCTTCATATTGACTTGCTTACCAAAAAAATGTGCTTAAACTTAAGAAGACTTTATTCTTTAAAATCGTATACACCAAAATTTGTAAGATACCGGTTAGCATATGCTTTATTAATGTCGCAGTTTAACTATTGCTTAGAAGTTTTCTCTGGTACTTCTTTAGGAAATATCAATTGTCTATTAAAAGTACTTAGAAAAATTGTTAGATATGTATTTAATATTAGGCTGAGTGATCATGATCGCGTTTCTGAAAATATATCTAATTTTTTGCATTGTAGATTTGTTGATTACATATATCTTCGTATACTGCTACAATTTTATAAAATCATGAAATCTGGTCGGCCAAGTTGCCTTGTAGAACATTTTTCATTTATTCGATCAACCCGTAATATACAAATTAACATACCTCGCATACATCTTGTCATTCTTGAACGATCTTTTGAAGTAAGAATAGCTCGTATTTGGAACCATTTACCTTCTGATCTAAAACTATTTTCACATTCTATTATGACATACAAAAAAAAGCTCCTGGATTATTTTCGCTTATACAATATTTAAAAAATTTTATAAATACTGGTTATCAGGATTTTATGAATATATTATCTTAGTATAATCTGTGTGGTTGGGAGCCAATTAGTATACTTTTTTTTTATTTAGAATAATAATTATGTTTTGTTAATAATATGGATTATAATCTAACAATACATGTATAATTGGCCATGAAGGCTTTTATGTATTGAAATAAATAAATTAAATTTTACATAAAATAGTTTGAGAATTTTGTAATTTATAAAAAAATTGTTTTCTATGTAAAAAAATCATATACCAAAGTTATTATTAAATCAATTTAGAAATAATAGAGGTATTCACCTCAGAAATTAGAAAGTAGAGAATTTACATCGATTTCTGTAAACACAACAACAATCACATACATTTTGCACAACTTACTTTGCAAGGGTCTAGCAAAGTTGCAATTTCTGAGGTGAATACTAAAGAACAGCGATGGATGACATTCGAGTTATGAATATTAGTGCGACACCTAACATTGTTATGTTGTGCTATGTTCTTTTTTCTTGTTTGCATAGCATACGAAGGCATTTTAAAATACGAGCAAAGACACACACAGACACCAACTTAAAAATGAAGTGTCACACATGAACGAAGAAAGGCATTGTACGTTTGAAGTGACTTTGTCTCACATGCGACACGTGTGACACTTGCGACATTTTCACATTTTATATGGTATATCGTAGGTAGGCAATTACATAAAGGAATTTTGTGTGTGTTTTTTTTTTTTAATTATTCCTTAACGAAATAAATCGTACATTTTAAATTAAGTTATAAATAACTAATATTTAAAAACGGGTAAACAATAAATATTAATTTTTTTAAGGGAATACGTGGTTTAAATTATACATATTTTTGTAATTTGATATCTTAATTTTATGTATGTAAGTATATTGCATAACTTAATGCAATCGTTGTTAGAAAATTTAGAATATTATGGAAAAAATTTGTGTTGGACGAAATTATGTTTTTTATTTTAAAAACTACTATAATTCAAATCTATTAATATTTTTCGTTTTCGACAAGTTTCTTAATGTTTGTAAAAAATATCGTATTTTGTGTTCAAATGAATTCCCTTTTTGTGTTGAATAAATTTATTTAAAATAAAAAATGTTCAATTGGGTACATTTTTGTTTTCCCTAATAATACTTTATAGAAAAAAGTAAGAAAATACATAAAATTCGCAGAAATTTAAAAAAACATAATATTTTTATGGGTACCATGATGCTAGGTAATAAAAAGTATCTAAAAAGAAGAAAATACAAATTTATTTTTTTCATTGGATTTTCCATTAACCTTTTTGTTTATGAACAATTTTATAACTACCTGTACTTCATTTTTTTCAAGATTTTTTACATTTACATCTATTTACTACATAAAAATAAGACAACTCTACGAACAGTACAAGTAATTGAAAGACAATAAACTGCCTTTTAATTAAATATTTCTGCAACTCAATGAAACAATCAGTATAATAATATTAAGATTTTAAATTTTATTATATTTTGTACTAAACAATTGGAAATGTTCTTTTACTTTTCAAAAAATTTATTTATTTATTTTTTTTCATTTGATTTTAAAAATGTTTTTCAATCACCATCGAATCTCAAATGTTAACACTTCATACATACATATGTTTGTATGTGTGTGTATTTCTTACACTATCTTTGGTGGTAGTTTCTTTAAATCTGCATACAAACTCAAATGTTAGCATGCACCACCATACAGAACAATTTCTTCCACTACCTGAATGTAGAAGATATAATATGTAAGATAACGCCGGCAGAAGAGAGTAAACATTTTGTTTATATTATGTTAAATCTTAATATATTTATTTTATTTTCTTAATATTTCATTATTTTCATTCAGTCACAGAGTAAACATGTACTTTTTATTTAAGAAATTCGAAATTTTTTAGCACAATTTTAATAAAAATAAGTTTCGAAATGCAGAATAACCATTAAAATAAAAAAATTTTACAAAAAAACATTGTTTTTAGTACTTTTAAAAATACATATTCACACACACAAACAAACTTTCGTATATATGTATTTTTTTTGAGAGAAAATCTTATAAGATAGTTGTGTAGAAAAATCTTATCACAACAGTCTCATAATATTTCTTATAATACAAATATTTTAGTCTACACGTGAGATAATTCTCTCAGAGAGCGGATTTGACACTCTCTGTTACATATTATGATATAAAAAAATCATGTGTAGCCCCAGTGTAAGCGTATTTCGATATGACAGTAAATAACACTTCATTAGCCAAAGCATGACACAACATAACACTACATTAGCCAATGCATAACACAGCACAACATCAAATTTTTGCCTATGACACTTTTAAGAAAAATGATGTCTTACGCAGTCCTTTAGTGAATACCTTTAATATAATAAAGAAAACATTTGTAAAGCATCCATATAGACCTAAAGCTCGTAAAACTAAAACGCTCATATAAAATATCCCTTTTTGCTAAAAGGGAAACAATTTTCTTCAATATTTTTTCCTTTTTGATTAATAATGAAATTGAAAAAAGATTCGGCTGTGCCGAACCGATTTATTTCATTTCAAAATTCAGAAAATAATTTCCGAGCCGCCTTTAAAACCGCCATTTATAAACCGATCCTGCTGATTCAAAAAACCGAAATTTTATAAAAATTTCGGTTTTTTTTTATACCCTTCACCACACCTGTGGTGAAGGGTATACAAAAGTATAAAAGCATTGCATTAATTACTTCAAGATGCTTCAAATGGAATATCATTTTATTGCGGAGATAATCAATTAACTGAAAAAGGGATATGTTAAGGATAAAAATAAAAAATAATAATATTTATATACTTTTTGTTGTTTATTACCAAAGAATACTTTTATTACCTAATTTTCTTTAAACTGATAAAAATACAACATTAGAAAAATATTACTTTGATGATTTTCGTTGAAATAATAAAAATAAGATATTGCTTAAATATCTTCTAGGAAGATATCTTCCAAATGTTTGTAGGGTATAAATTCATTCCTAAAATATTAAATACAAAGAATTCAAAAAAGTTTATAACCTCTGTTGCAATGCTTTATGGTAGCCTTTGAAGTATATCTCCACTTTTTCTTATTTAATCTAAACAAGTGTTATGGTTTATCAAACGCTACCATAAAGCATTGCAACAGAGGTTATACATTTTTTTGAATTCTCTGTATTTTATTTTTTAGGAATGAACTTGTAAGGGCTTGCAAAGTGAACTTATTTATCTATTCGTAAATGTATGTATATTTAGTTCTTTAAATCCCATTGGAACGTACAGCAAAAAAAAAAAATAAATAAATAAATAAATAAATAAATAATTATATATACTTATTCCCATTAAATATTAAAAAAGTGGTATTATTACATATTTCTTGTTTTATTTAGTTCATTTCTGTATCAATATAACAATGGAACTCAAAAATTTTTATGTTAAATTTCTTTTCTTGTAGATCGATCTTGTACCAACTCTGGCCACCATTCTCGGTATACCAATACCATACTCCAATTTAGGTTTAATAAATTTTAATCTTGTTCCTGATATTCCGATTCCGCATTTAAGTAAAATTCAAACCCTCATTTTACACGCCTGGCAAAATGCACAGCAGATTTATAAGTATTTTTTCAATTATGCTTTAGAGAATAAACGCACATTTAATGTGGAAAAAATGGACAACTTGGAGACGGAATTTATACTGTTAACACATCGGGTTAAAACTATCTACAATGAAATTGCATTTAAATCGTTCATCGGAGATTTAAATATAAATCTCAGAGAAATACTGAGTACTTGTCGCGAGATATGGGTTAAATTTGATGCAACACAAATGTCACAAGGACTACTTGCTACGTTTTTGCCAATATTTTTCTCTTTCATATTGATCAACAATACGCGATCGATTGACTTTTACAAAATGTTCCAACTGAAAGAGGTGGGCTATACTTATCTACTGAATTTTGCGGCCGGAGTATTTGGGTATCGTTACTACAAAAATTTTACCTTCAAAACGGAAGAACATGCAATTATATTTTTCACAAGCATAATAAGTACTTTGATTTTGCTATTTCATACCGTACAGAATTGGTCAAAAATTGCAAATAATTTGTCAAAAATGAAAAGATTTAGTAATTTGCCAACCCGTTTGATCCTGATAATATTGGTATCTGTATATTTCTCCAATAGTTTTATAATTCAAGAGGGTAAAATTTTATCCTATCTTCTAGTAGCTGTAATATTCCTAATGATTTATGAACTTTTGCAAAAAAGCGTCCGAATGGATTTTAAAAACAAATTTAAATTTCAACAGTTTTTAAAGTCAGATGCATTCAAACTGTTTGTCGCCAGTTTTCTGGCTATAGCGTTAATACGTTTTGCAACATCTCTATTTCGGTGTCGCGAAGAGCAAGGCAATTGTGCAGACTTTACTAACAACGGCAATTCAGGTGGTTTTTCACTAAAGAAGCCCTCCAGTGCTAAGACATATATTTTATCAGTTGTTATAATTGTTTTGTACACGACACTAAGTCGAATCTATCTACGTTCGTGTGGAAATTTGACGGGAAATTGTGTTAATGTTTTGGTTGCTCGATATGGCCCCACAGTAGCAAGTATTTGTGCGGGCGGTCATATTCTTCTGTCAAACAGTGCTATCAAAAACATTCAAAGAACACATATTGATGCAATGGCGGTAGTTATTTACACTCTATTGATTCTCCAAATAATAATAGTGACTATATCTCCATTAATGGTGTATGTATTGCCACCCAAAAATGCCTCGACAATATCTGTGAGTCGCACAGACAGTGTGGTGCCAGAGATTTTCAAGAAAATGAAGCGCATGTATGAAGGCGATGATGCGGAACGACGCAATGGAATTCCTGTAGTTTATGGATTAGCAACAATATACTCATCAGTAATTATATCATTTGGAACATTTTTAGCAATGGTTTTAATTGTTTTGTTGGAGCCAAGATCATCCATGGGCATCATTGCTTGTATAGCTGTAGGTACTATTATACTTTTACTTCATGCTATTTTGCGTTATAGGACTTGTACAAGTTTTGGTAAGTTAATTGTATATTAAGTAGAGTGTCCCGAGAAACTGCTTGTTTGAGAAAAGCTTCGCGTTTTCTTTAAGGAAGATATCAAAAATCTCTAAATTTGATCTTGTTAAGGCAAAATTTGAGTGGGTTTCCTACAATATTTTTTTCAACGGGACACTCTAATGTACACACAATATTAATTACGCAGGTTTACAAAATGAAAAAAAAAATCTGCGGCGCGAGATTTCAATCGGATACACGGTAACAATAAGTACTAATCCACTTTTTTGAATTGACTCTAGTTTTCGCTATAAATCGCGATTTGTAATATGAAGGAGGTTGCACCATATCGTCACCGAAAATGCAAAACAACGTAACATCACTTTTCATAACTTTACAGTGGGCACAAAAAACTTTCTAAAATCTAAACGAATTATCCTACAAACAAGATTTTTGGGTTATTACATCCTTCACTACTGCCTAATATATTGATGTGAATATTTTTATTTTTATTAAATATTTTTTAAGTTATGTGGTTAACGTTTTTCAAGATTTCAATTTTCGGAAGCCAAAACAACGTAACATCAATACAAATTTTAGAAAAATTGTAATTAAAACGATTTCTTATAACTTTTAATCCAAAATTTTAATAGCTATTATATTTATAATAATTTGCAATCTAAATTCGGAAAAAAAAATTTATTTTTTTTAACAAATGTGATGTTGCGTTATTTTGACTTAAGAAAATTATTGCTTTCGTTAATATAATCGTCATTTTTTGAGCTACAAGTCTGAAAATTTGTGATCATATGTATTTTAGAATAATAAACTATATTTCATCAAAAACACAAATTTGAAAATTTTGATGTTACGTTGTTTTGCATTTTCGGTGACGATATATTGAAGTATATCTCGAAAATTACTTGTCTGATTTTATTCATCAGGGACGGAAAATAACTATTTTTGAAATTTTAAACAAAAAAAGCAGTAGTAACTAAATGTCGGAAAACTGATTCAAATATATCATTGTGATCTGTATAGAGTCTACTTTCATAAAGTGAAATGCTTTTTAAAATTTTGATTTTTATTTTTTTGAGCAGAAATAAGTTATTTTTGATTTTTATTTTTTTGAGCAAAAATAACTGTTATTTTGTGATTTTAATTTTTTTTCGAGCATAAATAACAGTTATATTACGATTTTTATTTTTTGAGCAATAGAAGTCATTTTCTGAAACATTAAATTTTATTAATTTTTTGTTTATAATGGTATTGTTATAGTGTTTTTAATAGATAATTTTTATGATTTTCTTTTTTTTTTTTTTTTTTAATTTTGGATTTTTTATTTATTTTTTTTTTTTTTTTGCGTTTATTTCATTTTGGAGTATATTTTTTCTATTTTCATTGTGTCTTTTTTTATTTTTGGTGTTTTTAATTTTCTTATTTTAATGATTTTGTTTTCTGGTAAAATCACAAAATAACTTATTTCTGCTCGAAAAAATAAAAATCAAAAATAAATGTTATTTTTGCTCAAAAAAACAAAATATAACCGGTATTTCTGCTCGAAAAATTTAAAATCAAAAATAAGTGCTCAAAAAAAAGTAAAAAATAATAATTAAATAAAATAAAAAAACAACCGGTATTTCTGCCCGAAAAAATAAAAATCAAAAAATAACTGTTATTATTTGATTTTTATGATAAAAGTCATAACGGTTACGGTCCCTGCAAAAAATTCTAATTAAAATTTCTTACATTACTTTTTACTACGGTCAACAGTTATGGAGACAATAAGCTTATTTTCTGAAAAAAATTAAATTTTACATAACATTTCAAAAAAAAAATTCGAAAATTTCAAAAAATCAAATTGAAATTTTTAATCAAAAGACTTAATTTAATAGTAACGTTCGTTTACCCAAAAATGTGTACAGTCCAGTAAAAACTTTTACTGAATTTGCGTTCGCGTACCCAAAATTCAGTAAAATGAGAACAAATTGCGAGAGAAAAATGACAGTTAATCAACTGAGTATTTACAAATTTTACTTGTTTTATTTTTGCTTGAAAATCCATATGGTTGCAAAAAATAAACAAAAAGTAAAAATGAAACGAAAATGTGTTTTGCATTAAAATTTTGGTGTCATGGGGACCCTGTTCACATGCTGGGCATATATTGGGGACGGCATGGTCTATGTGAGACCAGTAGGCATTAAGCCTGTTGCTCCATCCCGACCTTAGTTGTGCCAGAACAACTCTTGTTTTCCGTGGCAGGTTCTTCTCATTGTCTGCGATAGGCGGTGGTCGGCCTCCAAGTACGGCATTCAAACGGTAGCTTGCAATCACGGAATTTGTGGCGTCTCTATGAATGTCGTTCAAAGCTGCTATATACGAGGTGCGATCAAAAGGATCGTGAGCATTTGTATGTTCTCGTATATGCGAAGGTCTTTTCTGACATGCCTCGGGGGAGTCTCCAACTGTGTGATGTCGAAGTTTGGATGAATCCTCTGATGACATCCCAGCAGGAACTGCTGACTTAACATCACGTTGTGTTCCTTAACCGGAAGAACCTTCGTTTCCTCGTGTAGATGATGTGGTGAGGAGATTTGTAAGCAGCCTGTTACGGTTCTTAAGGCTGCATTTTGGCAGTTTTGGACATTTCTCCACTGGGTGTCACTCAGCGAAGGAGTCCACATTGGAGCAGCTTAATTTACCACTGACCGACCAATCGTCTTATATGTAGCCAATAAGGTTTCCTTATTATTTCTACTTCGCAATTTATGCATGATTGTAGTGGCGTGAGCTGAGGAGGTAAAGTGGCTATCGAAGGTGACCCCCAGGATCTTTGGGTGGTTCACATTCGGAATTTGGACTCCATCGACTACGATGCCTAGGTTCATTTTTACCTCCTTCGTCCAGGTGGTAAAGAGTGTTGCTGTCGACTTCGCTGGTGACAATTTCAAGCTAAGTGCAGTGAAAAAATTCTAGATTTCACTGATAACCATTTACCAAACCGCAAAGGTCATCAACGTTATGGCCAGTCGCCGTAATGGTACAGTCACCCGCATAGGATATCACGTCAACTCCTGAAATTAAACAATTGGCGACAGAACCCCGCCCTGAGGAACTCCTTGTTTAACTCTACGAAGTTTTAAGCATTTTTCTCGAAACTCAACGAATGACTGACGGCCACTCAAATAATTCACTATTCATCTCTTCAAGTTGTTTGGCATTGTGGACTGCAGGATATCCTGGCAGAGAGTAGCGTGACTGACGGTGTCAAAAGCTTTCAAGGATAGTCCGTTCACATGGCTTCTGCTGGTTTAAGTCATGTGCGATTTGAGTGGCTACGGCGCTTAATGCTGTGGTGGTGCTATGCATCTTACGGAATCCATGCTGGTGACGAGATGCTGGTAGGTTACAGGTCAGCTGGGGGAGGAGAAAGGCCTCGAGAGTCTTCGCGACAAGTGACAGAGGGAAATCGGCCTGTATGATTGTTCATCATTCGCGTTTTTCCCGGGTTTTAATATCGGGATGACTCTACCCATTTTCCAGGCGTTGGGTATTACCAGGCTCCTCACTGGCAGGTTAAAAACCATTGTCAGGTACTCAACTCCCCGCTCGCCTAGGTTCTTAAGCATCAGCATGGAAATTCCATCTGGACCAATCGCCTTGGATAGCTTGGCGTTGTTGATGGCCTCTGCAACTTCAGTTGGTGTGAATAGTTGTGGTATGTCCGTGACTAGAAGGTTGTGAAGTTTGCGAACAACACTTCGTTTCGCCTTTTCTCTCTCAGGATGCTCAATAAATTGTCGGGAAAAGGCACGCGAGCAATCTTTAGGGTCGGTCATGGTGGTGTCTGCAAACTTAATCGCAACCCTATCATCCTTCTTCTTCGGGTTCGAGAGAGATCGAACTGTTGACCACAACTTACCAACTCCTGTACTCAAGTTGCAGTTGTTTAAATTATCTAACCATTTTTTTTCGCTTGTTCTCATTTACCAACCTGCTGATATCACGATTCAGCTGGGCAATCCTAGGATCATCAGGGTTGGTATTTCGGATGTCATCACGTTTGTCTGCGAGTCTAGCTGCTTCGGCTGCGAAGTGCGGGCGCACTACGGATATTCGACCAGCAGGGACGAAGCGTGCGACTGCTGCGATGATGATTTCGCGGAACTTCCTCTCAGCAGTGTATACATTGGAGGGTGTAGGTAGATCATTGAAACGGCTGTTGGTAAATTCTCTGAAGCCGTGACAGTCTGCTTTCTTTTGGTTCATATACGTGCGGCTTTCAGAGACGATGAAATCGTTCGTTCGGTCCAGTGTAATGATTATGGGTAGATGGTTTGATTAAAGAGATGCCAGGTTGCGCAGTTAATCAGACCAGGGCTCGCAGTGATGTACCCATATCCGTATGGGGGCATCGTCATTCAATGTGCAGAAGGTGTATTCGTCAATTTTTTTCCGCTAACGACGCACCTTTCTGGTCATCCCCAAGGACCAATCGGGTGTCGCCATCCAATATGGTCCTGATGTCGGGATGGTAGCCTGTGGGTCAGCTGGCTACTGGCGGAATGTAGAAGTTATAGAGCTCTAATTCGGCGTCTCCCGATCTAACCGCAATACCTTGGACCTCAAATATTGATCTCTGGAATTCAGATCGAAAGAGAGAGAGAGAGAGCTCTATACTGCACTGTGTTGTGGATGATGAATGCGATGCCTACACCGTTGCTTCTGGTGCGGTCTTTTTGGAGAATGTTGTATCCGTTACAACTGTGCAGACTGGAATTGCTAGTCAGTTTAGTCTCCTGGACCGCAGCGACCACGATATTATTGTGCCTCATAAATCGGGTTATCTCAGATACTTTACTCTGGAGGCCGTTGCAGTTAAACTGCAGTACTGATATCAACTGAGGAGTCCGGATCGCAATCGATGGTGTAAGCGGCGACTGTTGTGGCTGCTGAAGATGTTGTTCTTGTGATTGCGGCGGGGAGGGTGGAATTGTAGAGTACGAGGATGACGATGACGCAGAATTATTTCGTTGACGTTGGCAGCAAGGAGCAACGAAATTTTCCGACCACTCCCTTTCATGATTTAATCCGAAACAGCTCCTAAGATGACACCAGAACAAACAAGAGTTGCACCTTAACTGGATGGACATATTGCGCAAACGGTTCTGGTATACTGAGCAGAACCAAGTTTCAATTCCGGCACGGACCAAAAAAATACGGAGCAGCAATGCCGGAAGATGTCGCTCCGAGATAAAAAATATGGTAGTTGTAGCTGGGTTGTATACGATATAGTACGAAAAATATCAAAGTGCTATCACACCTTTAAACGTATCTCAAATTATGAAAGAGGACATCATTTAGAACATATTTGCAAAATTTCAACTTCATACGATGTACATAGATCCGAAGACACAGTTTTTTTTTTTTTTTTTTTTTTTTTTTTTGGCAAAAAATAAAAAATTACTGCAGTGTAATAGTAAGCAAAAATTGCATTTTGTTTTTTGAAAAAATGGTATGTCGGACTTATATGCGATGGTTAGAATATTGGTGAGAAAAATATGTTAAGATTTGTTCTTGGATTATTAACATAAATGGCACTGTAGCATCCTGTTACAATCTTGAAATTTTGCAAATATGTTCTAAATGACGCACGTTGGGTTGAACAGTACTCAAGACGAGGATTAATTCAAAAAATAAAGTGTGGATATTGCAATAAATTTTTATACCGAGTAATAGAAAACAAACTGAATTATCATAAGCTGTGAAATTTATTGTTCTATGTTGTTTACTTTTTTTGATACACACTCTCAAAGTTCAATAATTTTTCATAAATAATCTTATAGTAACAAAAATCAAAATTTTCAAAATTCCAGGTGGTATTTTTGTTAGTTTTTGTAAAACGATAAAACGGATTAAGTTCAGATAGTGGACTATATTCTGAAATAACATTAATTCGGATATATGTTGTATAAATATTTTTAATAATTTTGTAAAAATTACCCTAAAAATGTGGTATTTTCGAGATATATGTAGAGTTTTAAAGAGTTATTGGGTACAATTGGGTAAACGAAAAATATTTTGAATAAATTCACAATTTATTTGTTGGGGGGAAGCTAGTTCCTATGCGCATTTCGCCGGTTGCTTAAGCCAGCTCATCAGGAAACCTTTCCCAATTTCTTTAGAAAAACTAAAGATATATTAGAGTGTAAACTTTATAAATTCAATGAGAATTAAAAGTTCTACACTAAAATAAATTGTGAATTTATTCAAAGTAATAATCGCGACTTTAGCACAATATTAAAATTATTAATATTCGTTTATCGCAGCTTAATTATTTTGAATTTAAATTTGCAAGTGCCCGGCATAAAACCAATAACATTCCGTTTTTGGTTTTAAAAACAACAAAAATGCATCATTGCTCTTTTGTTTTGATTTTTATTTTTGTTTACTCCTTACCCACTACATTTAGCGTCGGCAAAAAACCAACCAATGTAGAAAGGAAAGTAAGAAAAAAAATAAAATCATGGTTTGTTTGTTGGGCTTTGTTTAAGCTTTGATATTTATAGTGTAGAACTTATAATTCTCATTGAGTTTATAAAGTTTACACTCTAATATATCTTTAGTTTTTCTAAAGAAATTGGGAAAGGTTTCCTGATGAGCTGGCTTAAGCAACCGGCGAAATGCACATAGGAACTAGCTTCCCCCAACAAATAAATTGTGAATTTATTCAAAGTAATAATCACGACTTTAGCACAATATTAAAATTATTAATATTCGTTTATCGCAGCTTAATTATTTTGAAGAAAAATATTTAATTTTATATTAAAATAAACCAGTTATTATGCAAATTATGCAAAAACAACAATATATTACACTACCAGATGAATCACAGGAAGTTCAAAATGAAGATTTTAAACAACTGTTGCCATTAAAAGTTTAATAAATACATTTTTACTAAATTTCTCGTAAGTTTGGGTCTGTTACTTGCCTAAAATATATCTTTGACTGTTTTTTCTTAATATAATAAGTTTAATTTATTAATTTATAGCTTCTAGCTCAAAAGTTACAACAGAAAGTCTAAATAAAGCCCATTTTCCCTGAAAAACAAAAGTAGACAAAGCAGTTAAAAAATTGTTTTCCAAGATGTTTTTATTTTAAAGTATAGTATTTTACGTATTTATGAATATCCATTAATAAAAAAATACATATTTTTTAAATGAAAGCTTCCTCGAATTAATCCCCTTTTTCGATATAGTTCAACCCACTTTCCTTTCATAATTTTCCATACGTTTAAATGTAGCTCGCAAAAAGAGATTTTGAAGCACAAATGCTATACATATATTAATAGCATTTTCCTTTTCTGTTTAAAACAATTTTCTACGTTTGTTTTCATAAATAAATTAGCGTTTTTTTTTTTTTTTTTTTTTTTTTTGATTTAACAAAAACCTGCAAATTTTTGCAAAATTTTGTTCGCGAACTTTTTTAAATACTTTTCAATTTGAGAATATTTTGGTTTTTACTCTTCTCTCAAAAAAGTTGCTAGATAAATCTTGCTGGAAAATACACGAACACAGCTTATGTTTTGTGTTATTTGTAACAAATATATCTGTGGCCAAAAGGAAAAACTACATTATTCATTACATATTGTGTCATTTTTTTTACAGAAATCTGTCCATTACTTTATTAATAACAACATTATTCGCTTGATTTTCCTTTTTTCGAAATGTAAAGAATGTATAAATTAACATATCGTCCCTGCGCTGACTAAATTACCTATGTAAAAATTTTGAAATTTTTTTATTGGTGCATTTAGAACCCCTACTAGACATACATAAAACCACCAAAGCATTTGCCGATATTTTAACTGGTTTAGGATTCACAAAATAATCTAGTTAATACTATGTATAACTTAATACTAATATTTGAAAGAATTTTTGTTTTATCTTTTTAGAAAATTTTTCTAAGTTCATTAACAAATTACTGTTTAGTAGCATGTTCCAATCATCGCAGGAAGTTGAAACTTGCCCAATATATTACAATAATACCTTCTTCCATAGTTCAAACTTAAATTTAAATAAACTTAAGAACTTACAAAAAGATTAGCAAAAACGTATTTAAAAAAAAAATTGCGCCACAAAATTACCTATGTAACGTTTTCGTTGATTTTCTCCAAAATGCGCCAAAAATTTCGTTCTTTTTCATAATGCGCATAATTTGCGTTATTAAGCCTATTCATAAACGATAAAATTTAGTTAAAATTTTGCGAAGTAACGAAAAAACTGCGAAATTAAACAGTTTTTTAGCTTTCCTAAAAAGTTATTGAAAATTACATATGTAGGTAATTCAATCAGCGCAGGGTCGATATGCTTTTTTTTCCATATTTCCTATATTAAAATTCATGATTGAATTTAACATACACAGCCCGAAAAAAGTTTTGGCACAGTACACACATCTTTCCAAAATTGGTCACTGCATTCAAACTTCTTCAGTTAGAACTTTTTCAGTTAGGTATTTTATACATAAGTATGTAAGTTTATTAATGAACTCTAAACTTCTAAATAATAATGCAAATCATTTGCCAGAAAATTGCAAAATCAAAATTATTTCTTAATATTTTAAGGAAAAAAATATTGGCACAGGAAAGTAAAATGCATTTAAATTTCGAAATTAGTTCGGTCTATGAGTCGAAATTAATGTCATATATTCTTCGATTTAGAGCCTTTATATCTAATTTAGAGCCTTTATATAAATTTCATTAAATTTATCCCAAAAATATTACGAATGATGCCAAAAATTAATACGTCTCAGTATAATATGATTTTAAAGGTCTATTAATATCAAAATCGACCAAAAAATTATACAGTTGATAAAAGAAGTTACTACGTCCTTATAAGCGTTTTAAATTTTCCAAAATGTAAAGGATTTCGCCGAAAAACAGGGTTTCCAATAGAACTCAATATAAACGAATAGCATCATTTCAATGATGTTGTGAAGAATTAGAAAAAAAAATACTTTTTAGTGAAAGTTCACATATTAATACCTTTGAAAAATAAGGATGAGTCCGGCCATATTATCGGGAAGTCTTCGACCACAATCCAGAAAGATTTCTGGACTCCAGATAAGGGAAATGAAGTAAAATTAATATATTTGTCTATAAAGTACAACATTTTAGAATCTGATGCTAAAATAATCATTTCGTTATACAAAATAACAATTTAAAATGAAATTTAGAAGAAATAGAGGGGACAGAAACCCTAAACTGCGAAGTAAAATCATAGCTATATCGCAATTCTCGCCAAAAAGAATCTCATCGCTGCAAACTGTGTCTTATAAGGCATTACAAGCCACTTGATATTTTTCAAGTGCTGTTATCAGTGTGTGTGCGGAGCAATAAATACTGTTCTGCAGGCACTTAAAACCATACAAATACTGCGTGTATGCTTCAACTTTATGAACAAATCATGCGTGTGTTATGATATCGACCAAATAAGACATGAGAGTGCGACGCTAAAAAAATACAAGCTTTTTGACCACTTGTTTGCTTCAATAGGAAAAAAAAGAAAGATTTTTCCTTGTTTTCTTTGCATATTTTTCTATGAACAACATATGTATGTGTGTGTGTGTGCGATCATTACTGTGAAAAAGAAAAACCAACAATAAAATGTAGATATAAATATATATGTGTGTATGCAAGAACATTTATAAACAACCCCTTTGCACATATTATGAAGGTTTTTTGCCACACACAGCAACTACGTATTACAAAAAACAAACAAATCATTAAGAGCACTTGAATGCTTTAAATCATTGATAGGCACAAAGAGAGGACATACAAATCCATTGGTCGATCTGTATAGAACTGAAATTGAAAATTTTAATTTTCTTAAGATGTTTTTTTGTGCGATTTATCTGTTTATTTCGAATTTATACGTTTTTTGTTGACTTTCACGTTGTGTATGTGAAAAGAGCGAATACTCTCTCCACCTGGGTGCCGACCAATGCTTTAAATCATTTCTCAACGTCTTGTATGCTTTGCTTTCTTTTTTTTTTTTTGCCACACCACTTGCACCACTTGTTTACGACAAATGATTTGAACGCACGGATTTGCAGTCGCTCATACTCAGTACGCACTTGCTTTGCTTCGGGCAGCGAATACGAACAGTATTTATTGTTGTTTTTGCACATGTTGGCTATGAAACACAAACACACTTGAAATTCAAGTGTATTTGTTTTTCAAATCATCTTACGCAGGAGTCTAGTACCAATGTTAAGAAAATATTTTTTGTACGATCTCCTATTACAAAAATTTAAAACTTCAGACTTTTACATGGCAGTTTCCATTTTCTCAGTTTCTTTTTAAGTTTTAATAAGATTTTTGTTTATTTATCCAAATAACTGTATTTTAGAATGGTTGTGGGACTTTAACGATTATTTTTCTACTACGGTTCACTTTATTATATTAGCACAACAATGATGTGACTTTTACTTAGAATAGGTACTTCTAAATCTCATATATTTGAGCTTTTTCCTGGAAGTAAAAGCTAATATATTTATAATTATTTCTTTCTTTATAACATCACATGATAAAACTCATAATCTTTTGGGAAGAACATTGATATCGTTACGATTTTACTTCGTTGTCTTATATTATGTTCACATACATTAGTTTTCGACTTGTTTTTTAAAAAACACAAAGAGTTTTAACATCACTGTTCACATATAATTTTATTGTGTTTTTCCTTTTGGAATGTTTTTCTTTTGACAAAATATTTTCACAAATTTATTATTTAAATAAAAATTTAACACACAAGCACTTTCTAATTCAAAAAATAAAATTTTTAAACAAATAACATTTATGAACAAATATAAATTTAATTCATAATTTTTAATTTTTGTTTATAAACTGTTTGACAATTTTTACAAATTCTTTTTTCAACACTTTCTGTGTACTAAAAATACTAAAAATTTCTTCCCTGTATGAAAATTTAGTATGTTTTTATTGTGTTAAATAATTAAACAACTCGAATCGAGATGTTTTCTTGCTTTAAAAATATATGAAAAAACACGTAAATTTTTTGTGTTTTTTAAGAAAACGACTCGTTTTTCAAAAAACACATGTGAACATAGTATTAGGGTTTCCGCCCTCTCAATTTCTTCTAAATTTCTTCTGAATTGTTATTTAGTATAACTAACGTCATCAAACATCCCGCTTTTGGCGGGATTATCCCGCTTTTTAATCTTCGATCCCGCCTAAAATATTTTTCCCGCTTTTTAAAAAGAAATCCCGCTTTTTAGCTCTAAGAATTACTTATTCTATTTCCTTATTTATGTTTTATAAATATAACATTTTTACCAATATTTAAGTTTAACAAAAAATATTTGTTTATAACATTTTTCAAATCGTTTTTGACAATTAAAAGTTTTAAACTTTTTGTTACGATGATCATCTTTTCTACTGACTGATCTTAAATGTATTTTGAGTATGTTTTTGATGACTTCGATACAGGAAGACCTTCCAAACGATACGCATTGTGAAGCTAAATACGGACAAAATAATTGCAAATTTTTTAACATATCTTCCGTTAATAATCTATTAAAAAATTCTCTACCGACAGACCACTTTTTTTTTTGACAAAACTATCTACATATATTTTGTTATACTAACATTACTTGGTTTTCCAATTTCATTCAGAATATGTTGACTAAAAATTTAATTTTGTTCCATTTTCGAATAACCTTTTGAAATAATTTTTGAAACAAAGAATACCTATGGAAGAAAATTGTTTAACATATATTTAAAAAAGTTTTAAAGTTATATTTAAAAAAGTCACTTTAACATTTTTTTTCAGCAAAAAATTTAGCCAGCAATAAATCTAAATCGAAATTATTTTTTCAAAAAACTTAATTGAAGAGTTTACTATTTTACTATTTTCTATTTTAATGTGATCTTTCAATCACCTATTTGCTGTGATTGAAAGATCTCAAGTCTGATATCGATTGGTCAAAAAAGTTTATATTTTTTTCCTGAAATAGGTTAAAAACATTCATTATTTTAAGAATGTCAGATTAAAATATAAATTTTTTGAGGAAGAAAAATTGTTCTTTCAGAGAGTTTTTTAGATTTAAAAACTCAATCCGGGAGAACGTTTGTTTAAAATTTAAATAATTTTTACCAATTTTATTTACCAAAATGTGCCATTTCAAAAAAGATTTTTTGACCACAACTTTAATCTCAAGGTTAACGAAAACCATGAATTGATGATTTTATTTTAACTGAATGTTAGTGTTTAAAGGGCTTAAGAATTATTTAAAAAAAAAACTCTGATATCAAATTAAAAAGTATCACGTTTTTTTAATCAATCCGAATTTTAATTCATACTTTAAATTTAACTATGATTTTTTTTTTTTTTTTTTTTTGAAAACATTTCGAGAAACACGTTAAAATTATAATTTTTAATATTTCAGTTTGTAGCAATATATTTAATTAATTTGTTGTTCCAAAATTTCGGTGGGTTTTTCTCAATATGTAACGTCCCAAATGGGACGTGAACAAAAAATGCGAGAATAGAAGATGTGGATTTGTAAATAAGGCATAGAAAGAAAATCCCTCTTTTTTTTTACTAACTTTTTTCAAAATCCCGCTTTTTCCATAAAATATTGTTCAGAATCCCGCTTTTTAATCGTTTGGGTCCCGCTTTTTGACAAAAACCCTCTGGTCACGTTAAGTATAACGAAATGAATCTTTTAGCTTCAGATTCTAAAATGTTACACTTTAAAGACAAAAACATTAATTTTACTTCATTTTCCTTATCTGGAGTCAAGAAATCTTTCTGGATTGTGGTCGAAGACTTCCCGATAATATGGCAGGATTCATCCTTATTTTTCAAAGGTATTAATAATTTGAATATAATTTAATTAATAGAATATTAAAATTTAGCACTTCTTAAGCATATGCCTTCCATTTTGTATCAAGAAATTCGAAAATTGGAAGCCAAATTAAAGAAATTAAGTAAAGTGTCACTTTATTTGTTAAATGCATGACCAACACAACACTTTTGCCCCAAACTCGAAATACACATATTTCAAAAACTTCTTTTGTATATTAATTTAAAGAATATAATACGACAAATACCTGGACACCAAAAAAGTAGCCCATTATGCACCTAGAAGACAATAATTATGAACTAAATAGCAAGAGTAAAAAACCGCACTTTATTTTGTCCGACAAGTAGTCCGACTTTTTGTCAGGAGTACCTAAGTCTAAGAGTATGTTAGTGAAAAAGTATATAACTATGTGTTTGGTAACAAAAATGTAAATATGTTGGTGCATTTTTATTTTTCCCATACACACAGAGTTCTATAAAAATGTTTTAAAATTCAATTTGTCTGAATTTGGACCTTATTTTAAATTAAAATCTAATAGTGATCAAAAAAAATTTGTGAGTGAGTGCAATAACATGTAAAAGTTAATAATAATTTGGATATTTGCAGTTACAATTTTTGTGTTTTTTCTTTTGTTTATAGTTCTCTCAGTACACTCGATACGCATATATGTGAGAGAGAAATTTCATGAATAGCGGGTCGGACTATTTTTTAGAAAAAATAAGTTTTAGAAAAAATGCATAGCTTGAGATATTATTTAAACCAAATATAAATTTTATAAAGGGAAAAACAATACCATTACTTTTTTACTATATTGTTCGATAACCAGTATAAAAATCGGTTCCAAATATATACCAAATCAATTTTATACGAATTGTGATATATTTACACAGACGATAATTAAAAATTTTGTATCAATTACCTTTAATTTAAATTTTAAACCTTAAAAACGGTCTCCTGAAAAGTAATAAAAATTAATTATTTAGTTTTTCCTTTTTGCCACAGATATCTTCATGACTATAGAATAAAAATTTGAATTTTTGACATTTTCCAATTTTTAATTTTACAAATCTACTAGAATCAATTAAAAAAAAGTAGATTAGAGGCATAGTAGTTATTAATTCCGTGTATCCGAATTGACTGAGAAACCCCATGTTGCAGAATCAGTATTCTCTTGTGTTAAAAACTACTAATGGCATATTATGTTTAATATATATATTTTGTAAATTTTTATTTATTTTTCTTTATTAGAAATTTGTATACAGCCTACATTCACCGCGGTGGTTGCTTGGTTTTTGTTATCTCACTTTTGTTTTTTCGCTACTTCGCACCAAACAACACTTTCGCAAATAGATTGGCGTGCCGCGTTCGTGGGAAGAACTACCAACATTGGTCATTCAAACTTTATATCGGGTGTATTAGTAATACTCAACACGTTCTGTGGCCACGTCCTATTCCTCTGCATGTATGGCCTATTGTCTACGGAAACATTTTCCATTTTTGCTCTTTTTCCCAACCTTATAAAAACTAATTATAACCGCGAACAACGCAAAACAGAGATTCCTGTCTTAGCGCGCCCATCCAACATATCTGCATGTATTAATGATCGTTCGCTAAGTGACATCTCCAATGAATGTGTTGGTTTTGATATGACTCGAGGTGAATTGGTATTGTTCGAACAGGAGGCAATATTTATCGGTTCTGTTTTTAAATTAGCTACTCAGTTCTATATTTTGCAAGGCATAAAGGTAATACTTATAAATAACTAATTGTAAATACTATTGTAAATGATACTTACTTCTCTTTTAGATCTTTTGTTCCATGCTGGCGTGTACTATACATTGTCGCCATTTAATGGTTTGGAAAATATTTGCTCCGCGTTTTATTTACGAAGGCATTGCAACTTTCGTTAGTATGCCTGCTATCATTTTAGGTTTTTTACTAATTATTCGCATACATAAAGGAGTCGACACTTTAATTAGTAAAATCAATAAACTGAAGTAAATTGCAATTTCTTAATTTTATTTTAGGCAAATACGTGTTTTTATTATTAGGTCTTTTTTTTATTTTTAAACTAGTTATTAATTGTATTAAAAATTGTATTTATTTACAAAATTTCCTTACTGTTCGCATATTATTTTTAATAAATTTAAATGAAGAATTTATAATGGTAAACCTATTTTAGCTCAAAATATTTTGTTGGGTCTAAAAAATATATTTGACTTTGTTACTTTGAAAAATACCATCACGAAGACTCTCTGATAGCGCTCTTAACAGCGTCAAGAAAGCGCTCTGGTATAGTGATATCGGAACGTCGCAAATTATAAACCTGTTCGACGGATCTATGATGGTTTGTATAGCACTCTGATACAACTATAAAAGCGTTTCTACTAAACCATCATAACCAAATGTTTTAATTTACGTGAGCTGGACCATTTTCAAAACATCTCTAAAATTTCGTATTTCTTTCGATATCATCACATTTTAGTATTAAGAAAATTAACATCAAGTTATAATAGAGGCATATTACGACAGCCGGTACCGGAATGACTAGAGTTATCTCGACTAAGGGCTGTCAACTCAGAAAGAACATCTCTACAATTTTAACTTCGGAGCAGCACCTTCCGGTGGTACTACTCCGCATTCTTTTAGTTCGCGTCGGAGTTGAAATAAATCCCGGACCATGGTTCTGCACAGTTTGCCAGAACCGACTGCACCACATGTCAACCCAATTAATATGCAACACTTGCTTGGGCTGGTGTCACCTCTGGAACTGTTCCGGACTTAACCACGAAAGGGAGTGGTCGGAAAATTATGTTGCTCCTTGCTGCCAAAGGCGCCATAATCACAACCACAACAGCATCTACAACACCTGAAGCAGCAACCTCAACAACAGTCGCCGCTCACAACGATGATTGTCATCCGAACACCCTTTACAAAAATCTTAAAGTTGTTTACATTTTCTCATTTTATACGATAAAGATTCAGTTCGTTAAGATATCTTTACTAACAAAGATTTTAGGCTAGGTTAGGTTCCATTGGCAGTGGGTCCATCATAGTCTCGGCTGGTCTCGTTGTGTTACTCCATGACAGGAATACAGTGTTAATCTTGCTGTATTGTTGTCGTACTAAACCATCCAGTTCCTGAAAGTAAGGAGTACAGTGACCTAGGATCAATAGCTGAAAAATCACCTAAATTTAGGACACTAGAGCCCAACAGGTTGGATCTAAGCCCCGGGATTTCGGTGTTAACCTTGATGTCGTATAGACAATTGCTAAAAATCTAATGGCTGCTTTTTCAGTCCGTTTGATAGCAGAGATTTCCGCCTGAATAATACTGAACCCATTCGGCAGTCCGTTTCGATCCATCGCACAGTGTCACATTTATCAAAATTAGAACGACAAAAATACGAAAATAAAAGCTTATTAATAGAAGTAATTCTTTTCGCATTTATTAGTAATCATATCATTTATTGTGGAAAAAAATACTTAAAATATTAGCAAGTGTCTATAGCGCGAATTACACATTTTCAAAGTTGCATCTTTTAAAAATATTTTAATTTTATTTTCAACTTTTGTAAAGAATTATGTTAATTTTAACTTCTTATATCTGTAAAGAACCTCCGGTTATCCGGGTTTGCAGCTGGGATAAAACTCAGTCGCGTCCAAGATTCTTACATAAATGAATATACAGTTATTTTATATTGTTTTTTTTTCCTTGTTCTTTATTTAATAACAAACTTGTTTTATTGAGACACTTTTATTGAAAGCTGTGCTGTTCCGTGAAGCTTCTGTGTTGCCTTGCCGGTTCTACACCTCCTATTTAATATCTCCTATGATTTCTTAGATCTTGGATGTAATTCGAGATTTCCTTGGTCCCTGTATTTTCCGAGTGAAAACTTCCAAGAAAATATTCTACCACTTGGCCCTGAGCAGTGTGTATCCCCTGTCACTTCAACCAGATTGTAAACCTTGTTGAAGTCTTTAATCTTACTGGTTGGAAATCAGTATACCCTACGTTGGATTGATGTAATCAATTCAACCACTTATTATTTTTATACCCTTCACCACAGGTGTAAAGGGTATATATAAGTTTGTCATTCCGTTTGTAATTTCCACAATTTTCGTCGGAGAGCAAAAAAGTTTATGTTTTCGGAATCATTGTAAGAAGCGATGACGATTGGAGCATGTCCGTCCGTCCGTCCGTGTGTCGGTTGAAATGGCGTTTATGAAGCCCACCGATAACTGACATATATAATATATATGTCAAACGATCGGAAATGCTTTCGAGAATTTTGCTATTGGAATTCAGCAAGATCGGTTCATACAATGCGGAGATATGTTAAAAAAACCGGTTTTCAGAACCGGTTTTCCAGTTTCTGAAGCCTCTGTATATTCTAGAGACTTTGTTTTTACAAAGAAGTCTCGGACATTTTTTTCTGAATTTTTGTTCTGAAAAAAATGAAATAAATCGGTTCAATAATAACTGAGATATCGGACAAAACGCATTTTTTATTTTTTGAAGCCCTGGTTTAAGCTATAGATTTTTATTTTTATACAGATCGGTCACAAATATTTTTATAAAATTTCGGTTTTTGGAATCAGCAGGATCGGTTTATAAATGGCGGAGATATGCTTTAAAAACCGGTTTTTGGAACCGGTTTTTCAGTTTCTGAAGCCTCTACATATTCCAGGTACTTCGAATTTTTAAAGGGGGCTCGGAAATTATTTTCTGAATTTTTGTTCTGAAAAAATGAAATAAATCGGTTCAGTAGTAACTGAGATATCGGGGAAAACGATTTTTTTATTTTTGAAGCCCTTGTTCAAGCTACAAATTTTTATTTTTATATAGATTAGTCATAAATGTTTTTACAAAATTTCGTTTTTTTTAATAAACCAAATTCGTTCATAATCAACAGAGTTATGGCCCAAAAACAAATCTGTTAAGAATATAAATACACACACAAACATGTATATTAAGCATTGTAATGACTATTAGTGACGTTTTTTGTTTTTTGTATAGACAAGTAGTTTAGTTAGAAACAGCAGTCATATAATGAATAACAGTGTTGTTGTTGTTCTTTGTATATGCAGTCTGTACAAAAATAAATAGATATGGAATTGTTGTTGTTTATTTTTTAAAAACTAAAACATATCTGTTAAGAATATACATAAATACATTGTGACGTTTTTGCCTATAAGACAAGTAGTTTAGTTAGCAACAGAAGTAATATAATGAATAACAGTGTTGTTGTTGTTCTTTGTATATGTAGCCAGTTTGTATATACATACATAAAAAAATAAATAAATATGGAATTTTTGTTGTTGTTTATTTTTTAAAAGCAAAGCCTGCTATGATTTTTTTTTTTATATATTCAAATTTTCGTAGTTTGAATAAAATTTAGATTTATATATGTGAAAATATGAAAGCATACGTTAAGGCGAAAATTTTATTATTTGTCGGTAATATGGTAATATGATGTCGATAAGATACAAAGATGGTAATATGGTAGTATGGTGAAGGGTATCAAAGATTCGGCACAGCCGAATCTTTTTTCAATTTCATTTTCCCTAACACTGCTCTGTTAGTCTTTTAATTTTTTATTAACCGGCTACTCATCACGTCTCTTTTGTTCACTGTCCAGCACCAAAAGGTAAGAGAGCGAGCTTGTAATTTGCTCTGGCTTATATACATTTATTAAAACTAATATTATTGTAGTTTTCCTGCAGTTGGTTCGAACCGATAGCGGTTGTTGCATCGAACCTTGCTTTTCTGTTGTATTGATGTTCGCTGCTGTAACAGTTTCGTGATCTGTGTGTGAGTTTCTGTTTGTTTGCTTTGTCTCCTTCTGTTTGCTGTGTTTAAATCTCTCCTCTGCTTCTCTATTGCTCTTACACTCCTGTGTATTTCTCCCTGCTGCTTCTCCACATGCCATTTTTCGCTGCTATGCTACTCGCCTGCTCAGCTGTGACGATGTAGGCATTGACGTCTTCACTTCGGCCTTTCTCCCTGCTGCTACTTCTTCCTGTTGTGTCTTTATTCTCATTAAACCCTTAAATGGCTAGTGTGACTCGTCTCTGCAATTTGCAGCAGCAAAAGCAAACCATTCCATAAGAAGTAAAATATATTTCTGTAGAGTTGCGCACGCACAATTTTGTTGAACCCATATTGCGCAGTATTATTTATCTTCGTTTTGATTTTGCTGCTATAGTACAATGCAAGGCGAATTCAGATTAGGTGACTGCAACTCGTCAACTGACTTTTATTTCCTTCATATGGAAACAAGGCGCACAATTTTTAATTTTACCCGATTTTTCCAATTTTCTATATAGCACCCCTATCCCCATCCCCATTTTCAAAGTTAAATTTCTCAGATCTGAAACAAATTCTGAATATAAACTATACAGTTCTGAAATCCTTGAAATATTAGCCTTCGAGCACATTAGATCTAATCCGCGCACAATTTTTAATTTTTCCCGATTTTTAAAATTTTGTTTACGTTAGTATTAACAAAATATAGTAGTACATATTTTATTTTCAAATTTCATAAATTGGTATTTTTTTTTTATTAAATATAATATTTTTTTTGTATATATAGTGTATCTGAACAATCATTTGTATATATTTTTTAAAATGTTATGCCAATTTTTGG
Organism: Protophormia terraenovae; assembly: GCA_951394005.1. Lineage (NCBI taxonomy): Eukaryota > Metazoa > Arthropoda > Insecta > Diptera > Calliphoridae > Protophormia > Protophormia terraenovae. Next base: position 70,136,648 of record OX596077.1, read on the forward strand.
AAAACAACTTGATTCTGTTAGCTTTATAGTCTCTGTTATGTTAACAGAAAATGTCAAAAACGGAGCTATCTCACGGAGGTTACTTCACACACATATAATATAATATCACACTTATTAAATTAAAATTACGTAAAACGCGTAATTTTCAACCTAATACACCCCCAATACAAAATTTTAGGGAGAGAAACGAAACTTAGCATATGGTTTTGTCTTGGTATTGTGGTGATACTAAATTAAATTTGTACTTTATAATTTGAAATTTAAAAAATAATTTTTATCAAATATGCTTTGATTTTATAATTTTTGCCTTTGAAAATTCATTATAGAAATATCAGAGCGAAATTTAAATTCTGATACTCCAGATCTGGTAAGTATAGAATTCGAAGCAAATCTCGTAATAAAGATTGGTGCTGGTACCATAACAGATTTTCTGAGAAAGCATCAAAGTGCATTAAGCCATATTTTTTTCAAAAAACTAAAAAATCATTCGAATTTTGCGACAGTTTCGGTTCCTTCATGTCGCTTATTTGTTAAAGATAAAACGTCAAATAAAAGTTTCCTCATTGATACTGGTGCGGACGTATCAGTAATACCTCCAAACTACACAAATTCTTCGAACTCTCAAAATTTAGGAATCAAAATTTTTGCCGCTAATGGTTCTCAAATTCGTACTTTTGGTACTAAAATTTTACATCTTGATCTAGGCCTTCGTAGAAAATTTTCATGGAATTTTATTATTGCTGACGTATCTAAACCTATTTTAGGATCAGATTTTCTAAAACATCATTTTCTCCTCGATCTTAATAATAAAACTTTAATCGATGGCACAACATTATTACATGTCTCGGGAAAACATGTAAATCTCCGTCAATGGAAATCAAAGTTTTAGTTCAAGATGATAGTATGTTTTTATTAAAGTACCACGATGTATATCAAACTAAAGCATTACCTGGAATAAAAAGTAAGCATAACGTTTACCATCATATAGAAACCACAGTATATGCAAAAGCACGTCGTTCAGATCCTAACCGTCTTAAGATTGCAAAGAAGGATTTTCAATATTTGCTACAGTGTGGTATAATTAGGCCTTCAAAAAGTAACTGGTCTAACCCACTTCACATGGTTCCTAAAAAATGGTGAGTGGAGATGTGTAGGTGATTACAGATTTTTAAATAAAGTAGCGGTCCCAGATCGTTATCCAATACCATTTATTACTGATGCCAATGTTTATATTGCTGGTTGCTCAGTATTTTCAAAGTTTGATCTTGTTCGTGCATTCTATCAAATACCTGTCTATCCAGATGATGTACCAAAAACAGCAGTAATAACTCCCTTTGGGTTATATAAATTCCTTAAAATGCCATTCGGTTTAAGAAATGCGTACAAAGCTTTCAGAGGCTAATGGATGAAGTTCTTCGTGGATTACCCTTTGTGTTTGTGTATATAGATGATGTCCTTATATTTTCAAAATCAACTACTGATCACATGGAACATCTCAAGATTGTATTTGAACGCTTTGAAAAGTATGGTATTGTCGTCAATCAAGATAAATGTAGTTTTGGTAAGAGCGAAATGGATTTCCTGGGATTTCGAATATCTTCTGATGGTCTTCGTCGTACTCAAAGTAAAATTGAAGCTATTCAAAACTTCCCAAAGCCTAAGACAATCAAAGAATTGAGACGTTATCTTGCCATGATTAACTTCTATAGGCGTTTCCTACCAAAAGCTGCACCATTAAATCAACTACTTAAGAATTCAGTTAAAAATGATAAACGTCCTGTACCATGGTCTGTAGAAACCGAAGAAGCCTTTGAGAAATGTAAGTTCAGCCTTTCCAATTCAACTCTTTTATTTCATCTCGTAAGTAATGCCGAATTAGTACTTAATTGGAACAAAAAGTTGGTAATGATTTACAGCCATTATCCTTTTTTACCAAGAAACTGTCAGATGCCGAAAAAAGTTACAGTACCTATGACCGAGAATTGTTGGCAATTTATACTGCCATTAAACATTTTCGAGATTTTGTCAAAGGTCGTGAATTTTCATTTCATACGGATCATAAACCGCTGATTTTTGCCTTTTCTCAAAAGCCTGAGAAAGCAAGTCCTCACCAACTTCGGCAATTAAATTTTATTGGTCAATTTACCACTAATTTTATACACATTGTACCTGATGCATTTTCAAGAATAGAATCAATATCTCTCTTTGATTATGATGAACTTGAGAAATTACAGAAGAAGGATATGGAGCTTCAAGATCTTTTAAAATCTGAAACGTCTCTCAACTTACAACTAATTTATATTCCTGGTTATGAAACAAAAATATTTTGTGATGTCTCAAAAAACATTCCTAGACCATATATTCCAAAAGATCTAAGGAAGTCTGTTTTTAATGGATTACACAATTTATCTCATCCTGGTAGTAAGGCTTCAACAAAGCACGTCACTGAACTATATGTTTGGCCATTTATGAAACGGAACTGTACATATTGGACGAAAATTTGTCAAGCTTGCCAAAAATCAAAAATTTCTCGTCATAATAAAAGTTCTATAGATCTTCCTTTAGTTTTTCGTCGTTTTGCTGAAATTCATATAGATTTAGTTGGTCCTCTTAAACCATCAAATGGTCAATGTTATTTATTGACTTGTGTCTGTGAAACTTTCATGAGTGGATGGGTTTCAAGATTTGGTTCGCCTGACAGAGGACGTCAATTTACATCAAATAATTTTCGTTGCTTAACTTAATTTTTGGGAACAAAAATCAAATTTACAACATCCTACCATCCTCAATGTAATGGATTAGTAGAGCATTTTCACAGAACATTAAAAGCATCAATTTCATGTCACGAACAATCGCAATGGACAAAAGTTTTGCCATTAATGTTGGGTTTAAGATCAACAACAAAATCTTCTATAAATTGTTCTCCAGCAGAAATGGTATATGGTGAAACTCTACATCTGCCTGGACAATATTTCAGCGATTCAACAAGTCTAATGAATACTAACGATTTTGTAACGCATTTACAAACAATAATGTCAAGAATTAAACCAATATCTTGTTCAAATATTTCAAAACCTTCAGTTTTTGTAAACAAAGATTTACACCAAACTAGTCATGTCTGGATAAGAAATAATCACGTTCAGAAACCACTACAATAAAAATTCCTCGGTCCTTATAAAGTTATTAAAAGGTTTGACAAATATTTTACTCTCAAAATTGGAAACAAAACCGACAATATTTCGATTGATCGTTTGAAACCTGCCTTTATAGAAATTCATGCAACAGATGCTGAAGAGATTGTGGATACTTTTCCTAAACGAGAATCCAAATCTGTATCGTTTTCACTAGGAGGGGAGTAATGTGGTGATACTACATTAAATTTGTACTTTATAATTTGAAATTTAAAAAATAATTTTTATCAAATATGATTTGATTTTATAATTTTTGCCTTTGAAAATTTTCAATAAATGAAGTTTAGTTTTTGTTTGAATTTTTATAAATAAATGTGTATAAGATATACATCATGTAAACATTTTTCGACAATCACGTGTGATCTACGTGAGATATTTACGGTCAAAGTTCACAAAAATCTAAACACTTCTTGTAAAGAGGCCCACCCTAATGTATAGTATATAACTTCAGATATTCAATTCAAATATTAAAATGCATTTTATATGTAAATGTCCACTAAAATCATGAAATGTAGTGTTAGGTTAGGTTAGGTTAGAAAGGGTGGCGTATTCACGCCTACACCCAGAGGCCGAACGGCCCATTGTGATCCCTTTATGATAGAAAGAGAGAAATAGAAATAAACGAGGATAAATGAGAATAAATAAGAAATATACAAGAAATAGAAAGAAGAAAAAGTGGAGAAATGTAGTGTTACGATAAAGAAGGTTTGATATTTTTTCCTTTGACTTATGTATCTTCAAAGCGCCCTTAGATTCATCAAAACGATTATATACATACATAATTAAAGGAAAGGCTTATTAAAACGTTTTTAATTATTCTTTAAGAAAAAACTCACCGTAAGTGCTATTTTTTAACAACATCGTGCAATATTCCATTATGCATGGACAGTCAATTCCGCTGCTGACAAATTCGCTAATAAAAACACTCTTATATTTAACAAAATTGGCGTATAGATCTATCTGTTCACTTCCAGTTCACATCTTTTAAGATTGTCTTCCTCTTAATTTATTTTTTCTAATCTCATTTTTTTTTCTGCTGGAGTAGTTTGGTGGTGCTTTGGCTTTATCGTTTTAAATAGAAGTAATACACGAGTGAGACTTTTATTTCAACATTAAACTGAAAATTGCGAACCCAAAATGATAAATATTTATATACAATTTTTATTTTATAAAAGAATAAAAAAAAAAATACAAAAAATTTTTAGTTGAATATGGTAGCATGATTTTTTACTAAAACTTCAAAACTCGTTTCTTGTCAAATGTTAAAAATGTTGTTTTGACAAAAAAATTTAATTGAAACTACCTCGTATTCTTTATATCATGCTGTTAACATAGTCACAAAACATGCTTAAAATTTAAAAATGTTGACTTTTCTTGTCAATTAAAAATAAAAAATAAAAATAAATTTTTTTGTAAAAAATTTGAAATTTTTAGAGAAGAATGATAAATTGCAAAGTACTGCAAAATTCGATGAAAATCTGCAGAAAATGTGAGTAAAAGTATATTATATACATGCTTAATCGCTTTTTGGCCCCCAAATGTTTCAAATATGTATGTATGCATCGTTCTTTCTACAACACATTTTTTTTTTTTATATATTTTCATATTTTTTATTTTCAATTAAAATGTCTTTTTATGATAGTCATAATTCTAGGTGTGTTTACGTACTTTCCAGCAAGATTTATCCAGCAACTTTTTTTGAGAGATTAAAAATCAATTTACTCTCAAATTGAAAAATATAAAAAAAAAGTACGCGAACAACATTTTGCAAACATTTGCAGGTTTTTGTTTATAAACAAAAAAAGTAATGTCTCCTCATCAAATTAAAAAAAAAAAAAACGCTAATCTATGTATAAAAATAAAAACATAGTAATTTTGTTATTTTTTGTTAACAAAATAAAAATAAAATGCTATTAATATTAAATATTATTTGTTGAAATTTGATTCATTAAAATATAATTTTTAACCAAAATAATAGAAAAAGCTTAAAATCTTTAACAAAAAACGATAACATGGCATCTCTTTAAATGATTTTCAACAGAAAATAAAAACTTTTATAAATGAATTTTTATCTAATTTTTGAACATAAATCTAAACAAATTTATTACATTTCTTTAAACTTTCGTAGAATTTGAGTTTTTATATTTTGATTTTCTTTGTTTACATTTATAAACAAATGATCATATGTGTAATGTCAGTCATACATAGATGGCAACCATTTTTCATCTTTTGACATTCCGTTTTAGTAACACCTTTCGGAATGGTATATTTCCGTTTCTGTTCAGCACGCGCGCGGCGCGCGTACTTCAAATCGTTTTTTATAATAATAAGTTCATACCCTGTTTTGTATTAAACTAATAGTATTAATAAAGTACCTTTTTTTCTTAAATTATATTTAGAATCAAAATATCAGTGTTTTTATTAACTGTTTCATACACGACAATATGTTTTTTAAACATATGTTTTGCTGATGGAAGTTGATGGAAGAAAAACAGCCAGCAACTTTCATCAAATTCTCTATCAATGAACTGTCAAATTTTGTCTCTCTCTTGCTCTTACTTGCAAGTTTTTTTAAAGTAAACGAACGCGATTTAGCAACCTCCAGCAACATTTTGTGATGATTATCACAAATTAGCAGGTACGCGAACACAGCTTCTTATGACTGTCTTAGGTCTTAATTTGAAAACGAAATATTAATACATTTTTGTTTGTGAATAGAAAATTAAAGACTATAGTCACAATTTGTGTTTTATGACTATTTTTCAGTCACAATTTTTCTGTAAATAGGCATGTAAATTAAATTAAACTATATAAATTAAATTTACTATATAAATTCTAAGATGTTTAATAGCAAGAAATAATTAACAAAGAACTATGTACGATTTTATCGGATTTTCTTTTAACAAATTTATATTTTAAGGCAATATTTATTATATTTTTGGGTCATCTGAATAGGTAAGAATGAAATCAATTTGCGCCAAGTGTTTGTTGAATTCGTCAATAATTTTTTATTTTCCTAATATTTGCAAGAGTTTTCTATAAGAATCTTAAAAATTGGTCGCATACAAAATTTTTCGATAAAAAAAATAATTATAGTGTATGGATAATTCAAATTCAGCGATAATTATCGCTGTGGAAAAAATATGAAAGAGGTACTTATAAAGCAGCAACGAAAGCTATCAGAAGATCCATTCGAAATAACTCCAATTCTACTGATCTGCGTCAAAAATTAAACAAAAATTAGGTATTAAAGCAAGTGTTTTAACCGTAAAACGTGCCATTTGAAATTCAGTCCACCTAAGAATGCTAATTATGTATCCAATAAAGCTGCGAATGAAGGTAGTGGCTTTATATTATGAGAATTCGATTTTCTTTGCATAGAATTATGGAAAAAACTTAAAAAAGTTTACTGGAAAAAGAATTTTTACATTTTATATACTATTTGAATTCATGATGCTGCGAATTACATGGACATTCCAGCTCGACGATGCCCATTTTCACACCACCGGAGTGGTTAAAATAATGAATTTAAAGTCAAAATTTTACCACTTTGGAGTGGCCACCAAAAATAAATTTTTCATAAGGAAAAAAAAATAATTAAATAAAAATCTCGAAGTGTCTACATACTATTTAAAACGAAAATATATCTATACATACTATGTATATAAAAGTCAAAAATAATAATTATTAGTTTAGCAAAAATAAAACTAATTTTCATCAGAAAAACGATTTTACTTTTAATAAAAATCAAATACAACAATTGCAATTAGTTATGTTATTATAATAGTTTAAAAATTTCTTAAACTACAATCAAATATTCATATAATATTTAAATTAAATTGAATGCTTAAGAAATAAATTGACTACATCAAAACTAGACAAAAATCTACATGTCACTAAGAAAGATATAATCACGTTGGTGCGGACCAAAGTATTTCTACTTGTAAAACAACAAAACACGTATGATATGCATTACAGTAATATAAACGGTCATATTTGTTCGACTTGTAAATAAACAACCAAAATATGTATACTTTTTATACACTGAATATACATAATTTGTTTCAGAACACACACGTAAAAACTCATATACGGCTTTTGAACAGTTTTTTTTTTATTTCTTTATAGGTAATACACGCATGTACAAACTAGGGTGATCGACGCGGTTTTCCAACCGGTTTTAAAACCGGTTTTTTCAGTCAATGTGCTGTCGGTTTTTTCAAAATGTTCATTTTTCGAATGTCGAATAGACCGGTTTTTTTAAACACAAAAAACCGGTTTTAAAAATAGCACTTTATTTCAGAAAATATGTACTAAATAGTGATATTTGAAAATTTAGGAATAATTTTTTAAATATTCATAAAGACTGATTTCTTATGTTTTCAAAATATAGTTTAAGTCTTAATTGGAATTTATTCTATAATATTAAACAAATAAATAATAATTATCCTGTATGACCCAATTTAATTTTTTTGATCCAATATTTCCTTTATTTTTTAAAGGTGTTGTGTTAAAAAAGTTTCACCTGCAGAATCGTTTCAATTGAGACTTAATTAATATACTATCTAAATATTAAGCCATGGTTTCTGTTTATGCTAACTAAAATTTAGATGATTTTTGAAACATAATTATCTTGTAGTCATCTAGATATATAATTTGCTTAGCATTTTTTCTCTTTCCAGAGCTTTCTGAAGCTACCAAACGACGTAAAAAATTAAAATTTGGCTTAATTATAAAACTTTTTGTCCAACAAATCCTAATGGAGCCATATTTTGAAATTTGTATCAGGGAGCGGATATAAGAGGATTTATGTGTCTTTTTCTAAGAATTTGTTCTCTTTCTAGAGCTTTCTAAAGCTCCCAGAAGACATAGAGAATTAAAATTCAGCTTAATTATAATCTTATTCGTCCTACAAATCCTAACGGAGCCAGATTTTGAAATCTCTATCAGGGAGCGAAAATACGTGGATCTATATATATGGATTTAAATATATCTTTCCTAAGCAATGTTTCCTTTCCAGAGCTTTCTGAAGCTCCCAGACGACGTAAGAAACTAAAAATCGGCATACTTATAAAACTATTCGTTCAATAAATTCTAACAGTGCCAGATGTTTCTATCAGGGACCAAAAAGTCTGTTTTGGTATTAGAACTTTTGAGTTGCTATACTTATTGTTTGCTCTCCAAATCCTATAAAAAACTGTTTCTGTATTTCGGCCAGGGAGCGCATTTACGACGATTTTTTTATTTTGAAAGGTTTACGAATTTAAAACTTTAATCAATATAATTCCAATAAATTTGAACGGCTTCAAATAATTGACTTTGATTAGGGAAAGGAAGGTGTCTAAATGTTGTTAATTTTTTTTTCTTTTAATTTTCGGATTTGTTTGTGCATAATTTCATTATTATATTATTTTTCCTAACATTGTTAGGCTTTTATGCTTGTATTTAATAAATTTTAACTTATTTTTTAATAAGAATTGATTTTTTTAAAGAAATGTAGTCTTTTGATATAAATATTAACTTCTGCAAAAAACCGGTTAACCGGTTTTTTCTGAATTTCAAAAAGTGCAACCGGTTTTTTTAAAATACCAACTATTCGAACTATTCGAAAACCGGTTTCTCAAAAAAGTCGAATAATCGATCACCCTAGTACAAACACATGTATTGCATTCAAACTCTCTCTGTTTTGGTGGTGAATTTTGGTTTCCCTTGTTACTTATCCCCTTATCATAAAGTAGCACAAAATTTTTGTTTTCTTAAATTGTATTGAGTGCAACATCTTTATAAGTATAGAGTCTTTGGTAATACCATTTTTTTAAATAATTTTCGATGGCCTATTCGACTATGCTAGCGCCATTTTGATATTTGCAAAAAATGCCCTAATGTACAATTCTATACTTACTGTGAAAAAGTTTTGTGAATAAATTCGAAATTCGTTCCAAATTTGTAAAAATGTTGTCTGCCTAAATACACAATTTTTTTCTCTAATGTTTTTGTACCATTAAAAATAATGGGTAATTTTTATTTCGAAATTCCTACTCCTTTCTCTGCATATCCTCGGCTAAAATCGCTGATTTTGAACGTCATTTCCGTACAACAAAAAGTGATAGTTATATTTAAAATCTGATATTAACAATCGATTCTACAGATAATTTCAGTAAGGATGAGAAATCAAAGCTTTTGGATTGCACAGAGTAGAGATTAGGGTGTCCGAAAAATTCACTTAAAAAAAATGAAAAAGTTTTTATTAGTATATCGAGAGCTTATATTCAAACAGGGCCATATGCAAAACCCCAATTGTTCTGGAGAGCATAAAAAACACTTTATTTCAATAATTTTTCAACCTTTTGCAATCCGGTCTTCTATGTCTGTATGAATTTTACATACAAATTTATTCCCAAAACTTTTACATTGTAAGTATATATATATATATATATATATATATATATATATATATATATATATATATATATATATATATATATATATATATATATATATATATATATATATATATATATATATATATATATATATATATATATATACATATATCGTCCATTCCATGAAAGAACGCATACAAATTTACCGTGTGTCTTTCGATTTTTATAAAATTTCGCACGTATAAGGTCTATGGGTGTCTATATATTTTCCGTTTTCAGATTCGATAAGTTCAGAAAATTCGCGATTTTAATTCGCTTTTTCAATTTCGAAAAAACCTAAAAAATCTCGAAAGTATACAACTTTAAATACAAATATTTCTGGGAAGGCTTTGCGGAAATTTATGATTTAAACGGCGTTTGAATTGTAATTATATAAACTTAAATATGAATATTTTGCAAATAAAAAATACTTTTTAAAAATGCATTTTAATGCAATTGCATTTTTCAAATGCATTTTCTTTAAATATGCTATTAAATTTTTTTAATTTTTTTACATATTTGGAAAGCATGGAATCTTTACATTAAATTAAAAATCTCAAATTTTTGGGACGCACACATGCACTGTGCACAATTTCGCCTTTTCTTCAACTAATTTAAATTTTTTCATAGAAAAATTATATTTTTCTGGTATTATGAGTAGCTTTACATATTTTGTTAAAAAAAATATATTGAGCTACTTTTTAAAAATTCGTTAAAAATAATAAACCTTTATGTACCAGACTAATTATTGTTTCAAGTTATAATAAACAAAGCGTTTTTAAATACACTTTTGAAAAATTAAAATTTCATAAATTCGCAACTAACAAAAATGCACCTATAACTTTGAGTCTACATTAGACAAATTTTTATCAAGATGAACTCGAATTTATGGAAGGTGGCAACAATTGTGCAAAAACAACAATATGGCGAATTCATTAATGATTTTTATGTATGCAGTTTGACAGCTGTAACAACCAAAAATAATAATCAGCTATTTAACTGAGGCTACCTTGTATAGATTCGCACCGATTTTGACGTTTGTCTTGATTAAAATTTGTCTAATGTAGACTGTGCAAAGTAACTTTGAGTCTACATTAGAGAAATTTGTATCAAGACAAACGTCAAATTTTTGTTTGAGCTGCAGATAATTTTTTATCTCTATCAATTGTAGGGGAAAACGTATGTCATAATAAACAATGCAAAAAGTACCAACAACAATCAAGGTGGCGTCTTTTACCAAGCATTATCAAGACAACGTTGTCAGAGCTCGAGCGCTGACAATTTTCTTTTAACGCTGCAATAATACTGACAAATTCAGTCTACATTAGACAAATCTTTATCTTGATAAAATTTTGACGTTTGTCTTGATAAAAATTTGTCTAATGTAGACTCAAAGTAAACTGCATTTATATTTTTAAAATATTATGGACCGAAGAGGAGATTTTGGAAATGCTGACTAAATTACATAAAAAGAAATACAATGGCCTTTTAAATTACAGAAATCCATCAATAACTTCAAGAGATATGAATATTTAAAATTGAATACTTTTTATATTTTGTTAACTTTTATAAATGCATTTTTTAAAAATCTTTCTTATTTTTAAAATCATTAAAATTCACAAAGCCTTCTCAGAGATATTGCAATTTAAAGTTACATACTTTTGAAATTTTTTTGGTTTTTGAGAAAGGAAAAAAGCGAAATAAAATAGCGAGTTTTTGCAATTTCGCGAAACTGAAAACTGAAATTGATAAAAGGCTTAGTGGAGTCTGTGTATACAAATTATTATCGAAATTGAAAGCCATCAAGTAAAAAATACCCTTTTTCGGGCGTTATTTCATGGAATGGACGATATGTTATTGACCGTATATTTTAAATTTAGAAATAGGTTCATGTATTTTCGTGTAAATTATATGAAAAATATAGCTTTTAATGTTTAGTTTTTATACTTTTTGAACAATATTACATTTTTCCCGGGAATTCTCAGAAACGCCTTAAATAAAACCCCAATTTCCGGAACTTGAAAAGGTCGGGAAATTAAAAACCCTAATGGTGAGTGAAATTCATAGAGTAACATTCCCAAAACAATCTGAAAATAAATCAGAAGAAGTCCTTGGTTTAATTCATAAGGACTTGTGTGGTAAAATGAATGTGAAATCCCTTGGGAGGGTGGAAATATTTTTTATCTTTCATAAATAAGAAATCTAGAAGTATTTGGATATACTTCCTAAAAAGAAAAAGTGAAGTATTGGAAAAAAATTGGTAGAACTTCAAACTGGTCAAAAAAATCAAGGCACCACGAAGTGATAATGGTGGAGGATACATTAACAAAGAATTTAATAAATTTATCAACGCCAGTTTACATTCCCTTACACACCACAGGAAAATGGAGTAGCGGAAAGAAACAACAGAACATTTGTAAAATGGCACGATCTTTGCTTACAGATTCCAGACTTGATCACAAATTGTGGGCAGAGGTTATATCAACAGCAGCTTACTTAAAAAACAAATATCCATCTAAAATTCTAGTCAACAAAACTCCTCATGAAGTTTGGACTGATAGAAAACCTAACGTGAAGCATCTGAAAGTCGTTGGTTCAACTATTGTAACTAAAAAAACGAAAAGTCAAGTTTGATAAAAAAGATAAAAAAAGACGCAAATGCGGTAATCGAGCGTCGAGATGTATTATTTGTTCTAAACAGTTTACCAGGATCAGAGGAAAATAATTCAGGTGAGGAATTAATAACATTTAATGATATTATTAATACAAGCGAAGAACAAAAACAAGAAAATCATGCTGATATAACATTAATGTGGTGGAGAAGCAAGTACCTAAAACATATCATGAAACATTAGCTGTATTTGCGTACCTGATATTTTGTGATAATTATCACAAAATGTTGCTGGATGTTGCTAAATCGCGTTCGTTTACTTTAAAAATCTTGCAATTGTGAGCAAGAGAGAGAAAAAATTTGACAGTTCATTGAAAGGGAAATTGATGAAAGCTGCTGACTTTTTTTCTTCAATCAACTTCCATCAGCAAAACATATGTTGAAAAAAACTTATGATCATTTGTTTAAAAATGTAAACAAAGAACACGTCCGCCAAGATAGCAACGAAAAGATAGCAACGACGGAAGTGAAAAGTGGCAATACCGCAAAATTTGCAATAATTTCAAATAAAATTTTAATAAAAATCTAACAAAACAAATACAATAAAGTTTTAGATATTTAAAATATTAATTAATTTAAAAAAATTTACAAATTACAATATTTTTTTTTTCTTAATAACAAAATTATATACCTTAAGGAATCTGTAAATGGAATATCTCAGGAACCAGGCAGTGTCAGGACAAAAACTCTATAGGGAATGGAAGGGTACTATTTATAGATTCAAAAAAGCTTTCCGTGCTAAAAATCGTCGGAACAGTTTCTGAGAAAATCCAGTTCATCCAAAATGGTCAGTAAAACCTGGAAAATGGAATATCTCAGGAACCAGGCAGTGTCAGGGCAAAAACTGTATAGGGAATGAAAGAGTTCTATATATAAATTCAAAAAAGCTTTCCGTGCTAAAAATCGTCGGAACAGTTTCTGAGAAAATCCAGTTCATCCAAAATGGTCAGTAGAATTTAGAAAATGGAATATCTCAGGAACCAGGCAGTGTCAGGGCAAAACCTGTAAAGGGAATGAAAGAGTACTATATATAGGTTCAAAAAAGCTTTCCGTGCTAAAAATCGGAAAATGGAATATCTCAGGAACCAGGCAGTGTCAGGGCAAAAACTGTATAGGGAATGAAAGAGTACTATATATAGGTTCAAAAAAGCTTTCCGTGCTAAAAATCGTCGGAAAAGTTTCTGAGAAAATCCAGTTCATCCAAAATGGTCAGTAGAATCTGGAAACTGGAATATCTCAGGAACCAGGCAGTGTCAGGGCAAAAACTGTATAGGGAACGGAAGGGTACTATTTATAGATTCAAAAAAGCTTTCCGTGCTAAAAATCGTCGGAACAGTTTCTGAGAAAATCCAGTTCATCCAAAATGGTCAGTAGAATCTAGAAAATGGAATATCTCAGGAACCAGGCAGTGTCAGGGCAAAAACTGTATAGGGAATGAAAGAGTACTATATATAGGTTCAAAAAAGCTTTCCGTGCTAAAAATCGTCGGAACAGTTTCTGAGAAAATCCAGTTCATCCAAAATGGTCAGTAGAATCTGGAAAATGGAATATCTCAGGAACTAGGCAGTGTCAGGGAAAAACTGTATAGGGAATGAAAGAGTTCTATATATAAATTCAAAAAAACTTTCCGTGCTAAAAATCGTCGGAACAGTTTCTGAGAAAATCCAGTTCATCCAAAATGGTCAGTAGAATCTAGAAAATGGAATATCTCAGGAACCAGGCATTGTCAGGGAAAAAACTGTATAGGGAACGGAAGGGTACTATTTATAGATTCAAAAAAGCTTTCCGTGCTAAAAATCGTCGGAACAGTTTCTGAGAAAATCCAGTTCATCCAAAATGGTCAGTAGAATCTGGAAAATGGAATATCTCAGGAACCAGGCAGTGTCAGGGCAAAAACTGTATAGGGACTGGAAGGGTACTATCTATAGATTCATAAAAGCTTTCCGTGCTAAAAATCGTCGGAACAGTTTCTGAGAAAATCCAGTTCATCCAAAATGGTCAGTAGAATCTGGAAAATGGAATATCTCAGGAACTAGGCAGTGTCAGGGAAAAACTGTATAGGGAATGAAAGAGTTCTATATATAAATTCAAAAAAACTTTCCGTGCTAAAAATCGTCGGAACAGTTTCTGAGAAAATCCAGTTCATCCAAAATGGTCAGTAGAATCTAGAAAATGGAATATCTCAGGAACCAGGCATTGTCAGGGAAAAAACTGTATAGGGAACGGAAGGGTACTATTTATAGATTCAAAAAAGCTTTCCGTGCTAAAAATCGTCGGAACAGTTTCTGAGAAAATCCAGTTCATCCAAAATGGTCAGTAGAATCTGGAAAATGGAATATCTCAGGAACCAGGCAGTGTCAGGGCAAAAACTGTATAGGGACTGGAAGGGTACTATCTATAGATTCATAAAAGCTTTCCGTGCTAAAAATCGTCGGAACAGTTTCTGAGAAAATCCAGTTCATCCAAAATGGCCAGTAGAATCTAGAAAATGGAATATCTCAGGAACTAGACAGTGTCAGGGAAAAACCTGTATAGGGAATGAAAGAGTTCTATATATAAATTCAAAAAAGCTTTCCGTGCTAAAAATCGTCGGAACAGTTTCTGAGAAAATCCAGTTCATCCAAAATGGTCAGTAGAATCTGGAAAATGGAATATCTCAGGAACCAGGCAGTGTCAGGGCAAAAACTGTATAGGGACTGGAAGGGTACTATCTATAGATTCATAAAAGCTTTCCGTGCTAAAAATCGTCGGAACAGTTTCTGAGAAAATCCAGTTCATCCAAAATGGCCAGTAGAATCTAGAAAATGGAATATCTCAGGAACTAGGCAGTGTCAGGGAAAAACCTGTATAGGGAATGAAAGAGTTCTATATATAAATTCAAAAAAGCTTTCCGTGCTAAAAATCGTCGGAACAGTTTCTGAGAAAATCCAGTTCATCCAAAATGGTCAGTAGAATCTGGAAAATGGAATATCTCAGGAACCAGGCAGTGTCAGGGCAAAAACTGTATAGGGACTGGAAGGGTACTATCTATAGATTCATAAAAGCTTTCCGTGCTAAAAATCGTCGGAACAGTTTCTGAGAAAATCCAGTTCATCCAAAATGGTCAGTAGAATCTAGAAAATGGAATATCTCAGGAACTAGGCAGTGTCAGGGCAAAAACTGTATAGGGAATGAAAGAGTTCTATATATAAATTCAAAAAAGCTTTCCGTGCTAAAAATCGTCGGAACAGTTTCTGAGAAAATCCAGTTCATCCAAAATGGTCAGTAGAATCTGGAAAATGGAATATCTCAGGAACCAGACAGTGTCAGGGCAAAAACTGTGTAGGGAATGGGAGGGTACTATTTATAGATTCAAAAAAGCTTTCCGTGCTAAAAATCGTCGGAACAGTTTCTGAGAATATTGAATGGGTTTTTAACAATGTTAGGAACAAGTTGATCTATTTATTTTCAGCGATTTTGGCTAGGTATTTAATTTTATCATGAGCAAAGTTAGCAACACTTTTTGGGCGCGCGCATTTTTTTTTTTTTTTTTTGCATTGGTGTATATTCGGCGGGATTTTTTTTTTTTTTTTTTTCTTTGGCGCACTAAATAATACTAAGAAATGCGCACATATATTTGTGTGTAGTATATTGTTTGTGCGAGTAAAAGAGAAAGGGAGTTCGAATTCAGTTCATATACAATACATTGTTCTATTCATTGTATGCTATACAATGAACCATGTTATGATTTTAATAAGTGTAGCGCAGAGCATGTATGTCTTGTTGTTTTACAATTAGAAATACTTGAAGCCGCACCGAATTTTTATTGCACTGCGAAATAAAAATTTTGTTAAAATCTCTGCTTTGGTTACAATACTTGCAATTAAATAAAATTTATTTGCAAAGAATCGTATTAGGCTCCTTTATTAACAAATTGTTATCCGCTCAATAGTTTTGGAGTTTTATCGAAATAAGTGTCCGAAATATTAGTTTGGTATTTTATACCAAATTGAAGATTTATCTTGCTAAAATTTCTTTTTTGGAAAAATTTGATGAAAAATATATCATCACACTTGCCTTTTAGTAAATAAATTTAATTTAGTTTCATTTCTCATGTTAAGTTTTATATTGTGAGCAAAAAAAGTAAAAATCAAAAATAATCATTATGATTTGAGCAAAAAAATAAAAATCAAAAATAATCATTAAAAGTTGAGCAAAATAATAAAAATCAAAAATAATCATTAATATTGATTATTTTCATAAAAATCATTCCGGATTCCGATGGAACCTGTTCTGAAGATTACATTTCTGTATTTAATACTTTTATCCGGTTGTTCTATGTATCTGATTTTTTTTGTTTAAAATTTCAAGAAAATTTGTATTTTCTGTCCCTGGTAAAAACATCAAAAGTGTTTCAGCCAGGGATGGAAAAGTTGAAAAAATAGTACTTTTTTGATACTTAATTGGAATAAAAGCAATCAATGAATTAGTATCGTATTTAATTCTTCGTAATATAAAAATTACATTATTTGAATTATACACCAAATAAAAATTATCAAAAATTTTAATTTTAGTACTCTGAGAGTGAAAAAAGCACTATTTGAAATATATTTTGATACCCAAAAATATTTAAATTTTCTATCCCTGGTTCCTGTTTATCATCTTTATCTCAAAGCTGGTGAAACTACGAGTAAAAAAAGTATGTATATAGAAATGAAATTAAAAGAAATTGATACCCTTCACCATCTTATCATCTTCATGTATCATCTCATGAAAAACTACGTATTTTATGTGTTAATGGACAGCTTTTATGCTTTTTCTGATGAAAAATTAAATTTTTAATTAAAAGAAAAATTAATAAAAATTACATATTGGTGGCAATATTTCATTAAATAATTTATTTCTTCAATAAATTCTTTCCAATACGCTCCATAATTTGAGCATTTCAAAGTTTGTCACTATTGTTTATGCGCGTTATACCAATTTCGCGTTGAATGAAAATTCGTATTTCAAAAAATGATCAATAATTTAGTGCGTTATATAGAAATTGCGTAAATGAATTTTTTTTTAATTTTGTATGTATAAGTTATTTATCATACCTTGTTATAAAAAAATACACATAGGCTCCTTTGTGAACCTATCCACAATATATACAAAATTTAATTTTGAATGAATTCATCAAAAATGTCTTTGGATTCTTAGTTCGACTATTGAAGTATTTAGGTCATGAATAGGGTTATATATAATATTATACTGGTTCCCATAAATCCTTCCTAATAAGTGAACCATTTAGCAAATTGAAGAAGATTTTTATTTAAATTGTTAATATTATTGTAGCAGCTAACTTACTTTTAAAAAATAATATATACAAAATTTTAAAAATTGTTATGAATTTTTAGAAAAAATCGTCAAATTAGGTGTAAAAATCGTAAAATTGTCAACAGGCCATTTTCAGACCCAAAAATCGTCCAAATGACGATAAATCGTCAAATCTGGCAATAGTGTATATATTTGACGCGCTTCTCTTTTTATATCAGAGAGTGTCAAATTCGCTCTCTGAGAGAATTATTTCATGTGTAGACTAAAATATAGTATTATATTCGTAACGGTCGGGACCGGAAACATTCTGGAAAATCAAATTTTCCGGTTAATTGAGTAAAAATTTTGAGTAGTATTTTTAAACATTTTTTAGTTATATAATTCAATTATTCAAGTATTTAATATATGGAAAATAGTGAACAATACATAAGGGTTTCATTTTACGTAGTTTCTTAAAAAATTATATAATATTGTTTGTTTCTTTTTTTTTTTCAAATATGTAAATATTTTCGTTAACTAGATTTTCATGAATGCAGAAAACTGGCATTTTACCTTATTAAAATTCTCTTTTGTGTTTTTGTCCCAGATAATAGAGGTAATCACTGTTTATTGATGGAAAAATAAAATTAAATGGATGGAAAAAAGAAAACAATTACAAATCGAATCACTGATAATCGAGGTCCTACTGTATTATAAGACAGTTGTGATAAGATTTCTTTAATCAACTATCTTATAAGATTTACTATCAAAAAAAAAAAAAAAAACACACGATCCTGATTCCTTATATCAAAATCGATTTGAAAGATTTTTATATAGCAAGATTCTGTTAGACGAGAGCTTTAGAGACTAATATTTTTACTTTTTAGCCTGTCTTGGTGAAGTTTTTTCGCTACAGTGGGTCAGCTAATTTTACAATTAACAACAAACAGAAAAATTGTGCAAAGAAAGAATTTTGAAAAAATATTTACGGAGTCACAAGTTACAAGCATTGAAAATTTAACTTTGAAAAAAATCGATTATTTCCCGTTTTTTGCTAAAAAAAAATTGTTCGCCTTAATTTCTTATTTACATTTT
Organism: Protophormia terraenovae; assembly: GCA_951394005.1. Classification (NCBI taxonomy): domain Eukaryota; kingdom Metazoa; phylum Arthropoda; class Insecta; order Diptera; family Calliphoridae; genus Protophormia; species Protophormia terraenovae. The sequence continues at coordinate 70,155,304 of OX596077.1, forward strand.
TTACTTCGTATCTCAATGCACTCGACTCGAAAAATAAACAAAGCAATTCAAAGTATTACATTTTTTATTTTGTTTATCTCGCTCTTCTAACCACTCTCGCAATTAAAAGTGTAAAAACAACACTGTTGTTTTTATTACAACTTGTCCAGTTTTTTTTTATATAAAAAAAAAAACAAAGACATATTTCGGCAGTGTTGCCGAAGACGGGAGTTCAAAATTCAAAAAATTATACAAAGAGTGTGTGCCAAACGGTAGCAAAGTATGTAGAAAAGTAAAATTTTGAAGTATATGAGGTGAATAAAATTTCACTAGCTAATAGGGCTACTTAAATTTTTGACAAATGTATAGAAAATATTGACAATCATAAATTTTTAAATAAATAAGAAGAATAATAAAATATTTCAAATTTTTTTTGTGTTTTAATGTTTTTTAATTAAATTTTTATTTTATATTAAAAATAAATTGTATTAAAAAATATGTAATAAAAAATTCTATGAAATTGTGTGTATTTTTTTAAATCTATCAAAATTTACAATTGAAAAAAGTTTTCATTTGGCACAGCAAATTTGTAACATTTATTCAACATAGGAAATTTTTAAATTTTCTTAGAACATTGCTACCGTTTGGCGCACGCTCAAAGATGCAAATTTTTTCAAAATTAAAAAAAAAATTAGATTTATTTTGTCTTAACTCCGTGATCTCCAAAATATAAATATGGCAGCAAAAAAAGCAATGAAAAAGGGTTGTGAAAGCGATGATTTAAACCATTACGATGCTTTTTAGCAGTTGTCATTTGGAGCGAGTCTTTAGTGCTGAAAAAACTGCAGTGTCCTACCAATCACAAATGTTTTTATGTACACTGCTTCTCTGAAAACGAATAACGTTGGTTTAGGTTTGTTAAAAGATAATAAAAATATTTTTTTAGTTTGCGACATTTTAATTTTCTTAGAAATTAAACTTTTTCCCTGCTATGAATTCATTGATTTTAACTTTTTTTCTAAACAATTATTAACAACTTTCAAGAAAATCCAAAATTTCTTCTCCTTTTGCAATATTGTATTAGAATACGGAGTTTTTGAGCCTTAATTTTTTTTTTTTTAATTCATTGGATCAATTTTTTTTTTACAAAAAATATATGACTAATTTACAAAAAGAACTTCTACTAAAATTACACAAAAATTACAAAGAAATTTCATTATCCAATAAATTTAAAATTGTCCCGTTTTTGGATAATTACACAGAAAACGGCAACACTGTATTTCGGTACCGATAAAACATTAAACCCTGCAAGGCTACACTTCCTCGAATCGACGACGTATAACTATTTTCACATACTATTTCTTATTATATTTATTTCTTTTTTTTTTTTTTGTATAGTTCATATATTTAAGGAGATATTTCTATATGCGTTTGCCCAGCTCAATTCGAAAAGTCTAACTATGTATTAATTTTAAAGGATGCGTCGTCGAAATCACGAAGTATAGCCTTGTTTTGGGTAAATCCTTTGGAAGGTTGTATTTTTGCTTTTATTTTGATTTAATGATATGTCCCAAGATGTCAAACGAATATTTGTTTCGGCAACTTATATGGAAAACAACAAATAAATATAAAATGTTGGTATTTTTTCTCATATATTTTGTCGAAAGAAATTCTGGGATAGGGCAAAATTTGGAAGATATCTTCCTAGAAGATATATACGCAATATATTTTTTTTATTATTATATAAGAAAGTGAACAAAGCCATATTTTTATAATATTACTTATTATTTTTATCAGTTTAGAGAAAATTAGGAAACAAACACAAAAAAATAGATACAATTTTTATTTTTTCATTTATAAAATAAAATTTATCATCAAATGATCGCCCTTTTTTCAGTAAGGGGATTATCCCCTTCGCAATATGTTGATGATTTCTCATTGAAATCATCTAGAAGAAATAAACGCAATAGCGGACAACAATTGACTTAAAGTCAATTTTATTCCACAAATTATGGTGTATTATTTATATAAATCGTGCATACCGTTCTCGAGTTATAGTAAAATATACTCGAGTAACCGATCGCAATACTAGACACGCCCGTAAAAAAAATCTCGATCTGATGGGAAAAAACTGAAAGCAGATTTGAGTTAAGCACGTTAAATTTCATCTAGTCCACATATATATATATATTTTTTTTTTTTTTGAAGGAGCACTAAAACATTTATTTTATCGACCAGTGTAAATAGTTTTTATTGCCTAATACGATTCTTTGCAAATAAATATTGCAAGTATTGTAAACAAAGCAGAGATTTTAACAAAATTTTTATTTCGCAGGCCAATAAAAATTCGGTGCGGCTTCAAGTATTTCTAATTGTAAAACAACAAGACATACATGCTCTGCGCTACACTTATTAAAATCATAACATGGTTCATTGTATAGCATACAATGAATAGAACAATGTATTGTATATGAATTGAATTCGAACTCCCTTTCTCTTTTACTCGCACAAACAATATACTACACACAAATATATGTGCGCATTTCTTAGTATTATTTAGTGCGCCAAAAAAAAAAAAAAAAAAAAAAAAAATGCGCGCGCCCAAAAAGTGTTGCTAACTTTGCTCATGATAAAATTAAATACCTAGCCAAAATCGCTGAAAATAAATAGATCAACTTGTTCCTAACATTGTTAAAAACCCCTTCAATATTCTTAAGGAATAGCGGAAAATATTCTCAGAAACTGTTCCGACGATTTTTAGCACGGAAAGCTTTTTTGAATCTATAAATAGTGCTCTTCCATTCCCTATACAGTTTTTGCCCTGACACTGCCTGGTTCCTGAGATATTCCATTTTCCAGGTTTTACTGACCATTTTGGATGAACTGGATTTTCTCAGAAACTGTTCCGACGATTTTTAGCACGGAAAGCTTTTTTGAATTTATATATAGAACTCATTCATTCCCTATACAGTTTTTGCCCTGACACTGCCTAGTTCCTGAGATATTCCATTTTCTAGATTCTACTGACCATTTTGGATGAACTGGATTTTCTCAGAAACTGTTCCGACGATTTTTAGCACGGAAAGCTTTTTTGAATCTATAAATAGTACCCTTCCGTTCCCTATACAGTTTTTGCCCTGACACTGCCTGGTTCCTAAGATATTCCATTTTCCAGATTCTACTGACCATTTTGGATGAACTGGATTTTCTCAGAAACTGTTCCGACGATTTTTAGCACGGAAAGCTTTTTTGAACCTATATATAGTACTCTTTCATTCCCTATACAGTTTTTGCCCTGACACTGCCTGGTTCCTGAGATATTCCATTTTCTAGATTCTACTGACCATTTTGGATGAACTGGATTTTCTCAGAAACTGTTCCGACGATTTTTAGCACGGAAAGCTTTTTTGAACCTATATATAGTACTCTTTCATTCCCTATACAGTTTTTGCTCTGACACTGCCTAGTTCCTGAGATATTCCATTTTCTAGATTCTACTGACCATTTTGGATGAACTGGATTTTCTCAGAAACTGTTCCGACGATTTTTAGCACGGAAAGCTTTTTTGAATCTATAAATAATACCCTTCCGTTCCCTATACAGTTTTTGCCCTGACACTGCCTGGTTCCTGATATATTCCATTTTCCAGATTCTACTGACCATTTTGGATGAACTGGATTTTCTCAGAAACTGTTCCGACGATTTTTAGCACGGAAAGCTTTTTTGAACCTATATATAGTACTCTTTCATTCCCTATACAGTTTTTGCCCTGACACTGCCTGGTTCCTGAGATATTCCATTTTCCACATTCTACTGACCATTTTGGATGAACTGGATTTTCTCAGAAACTGTTCCGACGATTTTTAGCACGGAAAGCTTTTTTGAATCTATAAATAATACCCTTCCGTTCCCTATACAGTTTTTGCCCTGACACTGCCTGGTTCCTGATATATTCCATTTTCCAGATTCTACTGACCATTTTGGATGAACTGGATTTTCTCAGAAACTGTTCCGACGATTTTTAGCACGGAAAGCTTTTTTGAATCTATAAATAGTACCCTTCCATTTCCTATACAGTTTTTGCCCTGACACTGCCTGGTTTCTGAGATATTCCATTTTCTAGATTCTACTGACCATTTTGGATGAACTGGATTTTCTCAGAAACTGTTCCGACGATTTTTATCACGGAAAGCTTTTTTGAATCTATAAATAATACCCTTCCGTTCCCTATACAGTTTTTGCCCTGACACTGCCTGGTTCCTGATATATTCCATTTTCCAGATTCTACTGACCATTTTGGATGAACTGGATTTTCTCAGAAACTGTTCCGACGATTTTTAGCACGGAAAGCTTTTTTGAACCTATATATAGTACTCTTTCATTCCCTATACAGTTTTTGCCCTGACACTGCCTGGTTCCTGAGATATTCCATTTTCCACATTCTACTGACCATTTTGGATGAACTGGATTTTCTCAGAAACTGTTCCGACGATTTTTAGCACGGAAAGCTTTTTTGAACCTATGTATAGTACTCTTTCATTCCCTATACAGTTTTTGCCCTGACACTGTCTAGTTCCTGAGATATTCCATTTTCTAGATTCTACTGACCATTTTGGATGAACTGGATTTTCTCAGAAACTGTTCCGACGATTTTTAGCACGGAAAGCTTTTTTGAACCTATATATAGTACTCTTTCATTATCTATACAGTTTTTGCCCTGACACTGCCTAGTTCCTGAGATATTCCGTTTTCCAGATTCTACTGACCATTTTGGATGAACTGGATTTTCTCAGAAACTGTTCCGACGATTTTTAGCACGGAAAGCTTTTTTGAACCTATATATAGTACTCTTTCATTCCCTATACAGTTTTTTCCCTGACACTGCCTAGTTCCTGAGATATTTCATTTTCTAGATTCTACTGGCCATTTTGGATGAACTGGATTTTCTCAGAAACTGTTCCGACGATTTTTAGCACGGAAAGCTTTTTTGAATCTATAAATAGTACCCTTCCGTTCCCTATACAGTTTTTGCCCTGACACTGCCTAGTTCCTGAGATATTCCGTTTTCCAGATTCTACTGACCATTTTGGATGAACTGGATTTTCTCAGAAACTGTTCCGACGATTTTTAGCACGGAAAGCTTTTATGAATCTATATATAGTACTCTTTCATTCCCTATACAGATTTTGCCCTGACACTGCCTGGTTCCTGAGATATTCCATTTTCCAGATTCTACTGACCATTTTGGATGAACTGGATTTTCTCAGAAACTGTTCCGACGATTTTTAGCACGGAAAGCTTTTTTGAACCTATATATAGTACTCTTTCATTCCCTATACAGTTTTTGCCCTGACACTGCCTGGTTCCTGAGATATTCCATTTTCTAGATTCTACTGACCATTTTGGATGAACTGGATTTTCTCAGAAACTGTTCCGACGATTTTTAGCACGGAAAGCTTTTATGAATCTATAGATAGTACCCTTCCGTTCCCTATACTGTTTTTGCCCTGACACTGCCTGGTTCTTGAGATATTCCATTTTCTAGATTCTACTGACCATTTTGGATGAACTGGATTTTCTCAGAAACTGTTCCGACGATTTTTAGCACGGAAAGCTTTTTTGAATCTATAAATAGTACCCTTCCGTTCCCTATACAGTTTTTGCCCTGACACTGCCTGGTTCCTGAGATATTCCATTTTCTAGATTCTACTGACCATTTTGGATGAACTGGATTTTCTCAGAAACTGTTCCGACGATTTTTAGCACGGAAAGCTTTTATGAATCTATAGATAGTACCCTTCCGTTCCCTATACTGTTTTTGCCCTGACACTGCCTGGTTCTTGAGATATTCCATTTTCTAGATTCTACTGACCATTTTGGATGAACTGGATTTTCTCAGAAACTGTTCCGACGATTTTTAGCACGGAAAGCTTTTTTGAATCTATAAATAGTACCCTTCCGTTCCCTATACAGTTTTTGCCCTGACACTGCCTGGTTCCTGAGATATTCCATTTTCCAGATTCTACTGACCATTTTGGATGAACTGGATTTTCTCAGAAACTGTTCCGACGATTTTTAGCACGGAAAGCTTTTTTGAACCTATATATAGTACTCTTTCATTCCCTATACAGTTTTTGCCCTGACACTGCCTGGTTCCTGAGATATTCCATTTTCTAGATTCTACTGACCATTTTGGATGAACTGGATTTTCTCAGAAACTGTTCCGACGATTTTTAGCACGGAAAGCTTTTATGAATCTATAGATAGTACCCTTCCAGTCCCTATACTGTTTTTGCCCTGACACTGCCTGGTTCTTGAGATATTCCATTTTCTAGATTCTACTGACCATTTTGGATGAACTGGATTTTCTCAGAAACTGTTCCGACGATTTTTAGCACGGAAAGCTTTTTTGAATCTATAAATAGTACCCTTCCGTTCCCTATACAGTTTTTGCCCTGACACTGCCTGGTTCCTGAGATATTCCATTTTCCAGATTCTACTGACCATTTTGGATGAACTGGATTTTCTCAGAAACTGTTCCGACGATTTTTAGCACGGAAAGCTTTTTTGAACCTATATATAGTACCCTTCCATTCCCTATACAGTTTTTGCCCTGACACTGCCTGGTTCCTGAGATATTTCATTTTCTAGATTCTACTGGCCATTTTGGATGAACTGGATTTTCTCAGAAACTGTTCCGACGATTTTTAGCACGGAAAGCTTTTTTGAATCTATAAATAGTACCCTTCCGTTCCCTATACAGTTTTTGCCCTGACACTGCCTAGTTCCTGAGATATTCCATTTTCTAGATTCTACTGACCATTTTGGATGAACTGGATTTTCTCAGAAACTGTTCCGACGATTTTTAGCACGGAAAGCTTTTTTGAATCTATAAATAGTACCCTTCCGTTCCCTATACAGTTTTTGCCCTGACACTGCCTGGTTCCTAAGATATTCCATTTTCCAGATTCTACTGACCATTTTGGATGAACTGGATTTTCTCAGAAACTGTTCCGACGATTTTTAGCACGGAAAGCTTTTTTGAACCTATATATAGTACTCTTTCATTCCCTATACAGTTTTTGCCCTGACACTGCCTGGTTCCTGAGATATTCCATTTTCTAGATTCTACTGACCATTTTGGATGAACTGGATTTTCTCAGAAACTGTTCCGACGATTTTTAGCACGGAAAGCTTTTTTGAACCTATATATAGTACTCTTTCATTCCCTATACAGTTTTTGCTCTGACACTGCCTAGTTCCTGAGATATTCCATTTTCTAGATTCTACTGACCATTTTGGATGAACTGGATTTTCTCAGAAACTGTTCCGACGATTTTTAGCACGGAAAGCTTTTTTGAATCTATAAATAATACCCTTCCGTTCCCTATACAGTTTTTGCCCTGACACTGCCTGGTTCCTGATATATTCCATTTTCCAGATTCTACTGACCATTTTGGATGAACTGGATTTTCTCAGAAACTGTTCCGACGATTTTTAGCACGGAAAGCTTTTTTGAACCTATATATAGTACTCTTTCATTCCCTATACAGTTTTTGCCCTGACACTGCCTGGTTCCTGAGATATTCCATTTTCCACATTCTACTGACCATTTTGGATGAACTGGATTTTCTCAGAAACTGTTCCGACGATTTTTAGCACGGAAAGCTTTTTTGAATCTATAAATAATACCCTTCCGTTCCCTATACAGTTTTTGCCCTGACACTGCCTGGTTCCTGATATATTCCATTTTCCAGATTCTACTGACCATTTTGGATGAACTGGATTTTCTCAGAAACTGTTCCGACGATTTTTAGCACGGAAAGCTTTTTTGAATCTATAAATAGTACCCTTCCATTTCCTATACAGTTTTTGCCCTGACACTGCCTGGTTTCTGAGATATTCCATTTTCTAGATTCTACTGACCATTTTGGATGAACTGGATTTTCTCAGAAACTGTTCCGACGATTTTTATCACGGAAAGCTTTTTTGAATCTATAAATAATACCCTTCCGTTCCCTATACAGTTTTTGCCCTGACACTGCCTGGTTCCTGATATATTCCATTTTCCAGATTCTACTGACCATTTTGGATGAACTGGATTTTCTCAGAAACTGTTCCGACGATTTTTAGCACGGAAAGCTTTTTTGAACCTATATATAGTACTCTTTCATTCCCTATACAGTTTTTGCCCTGACACTGCCTGGTTCCTGAGATATTCCATTTTCCACATTCTACTGACCATTTTGGATGAACTGGATTTTCTCAGAAACTGTTCCGACGATTTTTAGCACGGAAAGCTTTTTTGAACCTATGTATAGTACTCTTTCATTCCCTATACAGTTTTTGCCCTGACACTGTCTAGTTCCTGAGATATTCCATTTTCTAGATTCTACTGACCATTTTGGATGAACTGGATTTTCTCAGAAACTGTTCCGACGATTTTTAGCACGGAAAGCTTTTTTGAACCTATATATAGTACTCTTTCATTATCTATACAGTTTTTGCCCTGACACTGCCTAGTTCCTGAGATATTCCGTTTTCCAGATTCTACTGACCATTTTGGATGAACTGGATTTTCTCAGAAACTGTTCCGACGATTTTTAGCACGGAAAGCTTTTTTGAACCTATATATAGTACTCTTTCATTCCCTATACAGTTTTTTCCCTGACACTGCCTAGTTCCTGAGATATTTCATTTTCTAGATTCTACTGGCCATTTTGGATGAACTGGATTTTCTCAGAAACTGTTCCGACGATTTTTAGCACGGAAAGCTTTTTTGAATCTATAAATAGTACCCTTCCGTTCCCTATACAGTTTTTGCCCTGACACTGCCTAGTTCCTGAGATATTCCGTTTTCCAGATTCTACTGACCATTTTGGATGAACTGGATTTTCTCAGAAACTGTTCCGACGATTTTTAGCACGGAAAGCTTTTATGAATCTATATATAGTACTCTTTCATTCCCTATACAGATTTTGCCCTGACACTGCCTGGTTCCTGAGATATTCAATTTTCCAGGTTTTACTGACCATTTTGGATGAACTGGATTTTCTCAGAAACTGTTCCGACGATTTTTAGCACGGAAAGCTTTTTTGAATTTATATATAGAACTCTTTCATTCCCTATACAGTTTTTGCCCTGACACTGCCTAGTTCCTGAGATATTCCATTTTCCAGATTCTACTGACCATTTTGGATGAACTGGATTTTCTCAGAAACTGTTCCGACGATTTTTAGCACGGAAAGCTTTTTTGAATCTATAAATAGTACCCTTCCGTTCCCTATACAGTTTTTGCCCTGACACTGCCTGGTTCCTGAGATATTCCATTTTCCAGATTCTACTGACCATTTTGGATGAACTGGATTTTCTCAGAAACTGTTCCGACGATTTTTAGCACGGAAAGCTTTTTTGAACCTATATATAGTACTCTTTCATTCCCTATACAGTTTTTGCCCTGACACTGCCTGGTTCCTGAGATATTCCATTTTCTAGATTCTACTGACCATTTTGGATGAACTGGATTTTCTCAGAAACTGTTCCGACGATTTTTAGCACGGAAAGCTTTTATGAATCTATAGATAGTACCCTTCCGTTCCCTATACTGTTTTTGCCCTGACACTGCCTGGTTCTTGAGATATTCCATTTTCTAGATTCTACTGACCATTTTGGATGAACTGGATTTTCTCAGAAACTGTTCCGACGATTTTTAGCACGGAAAGCTTTTTTGAATCTATAAATAGTACCCTTCCGTTCCCTATACAGTTTTTGCCCTGACACTGCCTGGTTCCTGAGATATTCCATTTTCCAGATTCTACTGACCATTTTGGATGAACTGGATTTTCTCAGAAACTGTTCCGACGATTTTTAGCACGGAAAGCTTTTTTGAACCTATATATAGTACTCTTTCATTCCCTATACAGTTTTTGCCCTGACACTGCCTGGTTCCTGAGATATTCCATTTTCTAGATTCTACTGACCATTTTGGATGAACTGGATTTTCTCAGAAACTGTTCCGACGATTTTTAGCACGGAAAGCTTTTATGAATCTATAGATAGTACCCTTCCAGTCCCTATACTGTTTTTGCCCTGACACTGCCTGGTTCTTGAGATATTCCATTTTCTAGATTCTACTGACCATTTTGGATGAACTGGATTTTCTCAGAAACTGTTCCGACGATTTTTAGCACGGAAAGCTTTTTTGAATCTATAAATAGTACCCTTCCGTTCCCTATACAGTTTTTGCCCTGACACTGCCTGGTTCCTGAGATATTCCATTTTCCAGATTCTACTGACCATTTTGGATGAACTGGATTTTCTCAGAAACTGTTCCGACGATTTTTAGCACGGAAAGCTTTTTTGAACCTATATATAGTACCCTTCCATTCCCTATACAGTTTTTGCCCTGACACTGCCTGGTTCCTGAGATATTCCATTTTCTAGATTCTACTGACCATTTTGGATGAACTGGATTTTCTCAGAAACTGTTCCGACGATTTTTAGCACGGAAAGCTTTTATGAATCTATATATGCAGTTTTTGCCCTGACACTGCCTGGTTCCTGAGATATTCCATTTTCCAGATTCTACTGACCATTTTGGATGAACTGGATTTTCTCAGAAACTGTTCCGACGATTTTTAGCACGGAAAGCTTTTTTGAATTTATATATAGTACCCTTTCATTCCCTATACAGTTTTTGCCCTGACACTGTCTGGTTCCTGAGATATTCCATTTTCCAGGTTTTACTGACCATTTTGGATGAACTGGATTTTCTCAGAAACTGTTCCGACGATTTTTAGCACGGAAAGCTTTTTTGAATTTATATATAGAACTCTTTCATTCCCTATACAGTTTTTGCCCTGACACTGCCTAGTTCCTGAGATATTCCATTTTCCAGATTCGACTGACCATTTTGGATGAACTGGATTTTCTCAGAAACTGTTCCGACGATTTTTAGCACGGAAAGCTTTTTTGAATCTATAAATAGTACCCTTTCATTCCCTTTACAGTTTTTGCCCTGACACTGCCTGGTTCCTGAGATATTCCATTTTCCAGGTTTTACTGACCATTTTGGATGAACTGGATTTTCTCAGAAACTGTTCCGACGATTTTTAGCACGGAAAACTTTTTTGAATTTATATATAGTACTCTTTCATTCCCTATACAGATTTTGCCCTGACACTGCCTGGTTCCTGAGATATTCAATTTTCCAGGTTTTACTGACCATTTTGGATGAACTGGATTTTCTCAGAAACTGTTCCGACGATTTTTAGCACGGAAAGCTTTTTTGAATTTATATATAGTACTCTTTCATTCCCTGTACAGTTTTTGCCCTGACACTGCCTAGTTCCTGAGATATTCCATTTTCCAGATTCTACTGACCATTTTGGATGAACTGGATTTTCTCAGAAACTGTTCCGACGATTTTTAGCACGGAAAGCTTTTTTGAATCTATAAATAGTACCCTTTCATAGTACTATATTAGTACTCTTTCATTCCCTATACAGATTTTGCCCTGACACTGCCTGGTTCCTGAGATATTCAATTTTCCAGGTTTTACTGACCATTTTGGATGAACTGGATTTTCTCAGAAACTGTTCCGACGATTTTTAGCACGGAAAGCTTTTTTGAATCTATATATAGTACCCTTCCATTCCCTATAAAGTTTTTGCCCTGACACTGCCTGGTTCCTGAGATATTCCATTTTCCAGATTCTACTGACCATTTTGGATGAACTGGATTTTCTCAGAAACTGTTCCGACGATTTTTAGCACGGAAAGCTTTTATGAATCTATATATGCAGTTTTTGCCCTGACACTGCCTGGTTCCTGAGATATTCCATTTTCCAGATTCTACTGACCATTTTGGATGAACTGGATTTTCTCAGAAACTGTTCCGACGATTTTTAGCACGGAAAGCTTTTATGAATCTATATATGCAGTTTTTGCCCTGACACTGCCTGGTTCCTGAGATATTCCATTTTCCAGATTCTACTGACCATTTTGGATGAACTGGATTTTCTCAGAAACTGTTCCGACGATTTTTAGCACGGAAAGCTTTTTTGAATTTATATATAGTACTCTTTCATTCCCTGTACAGTTTTTGCCCTGACACTTTCATTCCCTATACAGTTTTCATTCCCTATACAGTTTTTGCCCTGACACTGCCTGGTTCCTGAGATATTCCATTTTCCAGGTTTTACTGACCATTTTGGATGAACTGGATTTTCTCAGAAACTGTTCCGACGATTTTTAGCACGGAAAGCTTTTTTGAATCTATATATAGTACCCTTCCATTCCCTATAAAGTTTTTGCCCTGACACTGCCTGGTTCCTGAGATATTCCATTTTCCAGATTCTACTGACCATTTTGGATGAACTGGATTTTCTCAGAAACTGTTCCGACGATTTTTAGCACGGAAAGCTTTTATGAATCTATATATGCAGTTTTTGCCCTGACACTGCCTGGTTCCTGAGATATTCCATTTTCCAGATTCTACTGACCATTTTGGATGAACTGGATTTTCTCAGAAACTGTTCCGACGATTTTTAGCACGGAAAGCTTTTTTGAATTTATATATAGTACCCTTCCATTCCCTATACAGTTTTTGCCCTGACACTGTTTGGTTCCTGAGATATTCCATTTTCCAGGTTTTACTGACCATTTTGGATGAACTGGATTTTCTCAGAAACTGTTCCGACGATTTTTAGCACGGAAAGCTTTTTTGAATCTATAAATAGTACCCTTCCATTCCCTATACAGTTTTTGCCCTGACACTGCCTGGTTCCTGAGATATTCCATTTTCCAGATTCTACTGACCATTTTGGATGAACTGGATTTTCTCAGAAACTGTTCCGACGATTTTTAGCACGGAAAGCTTTTTTGAATTTATATATAGTACCCTTCCATTCCCTATAGAGTTTTTGCCCTGACACTGCCTGGTTCCTGAGATATTCCATTTTCCAGATTCTACTGACCATTTTGGATGAACTGGATTTTCTCAGAAACTGTTCCGACGATTTTTAGCACGGAAAGCTTTTATGAATCTATATATGGTGCCCTTCCATTCCCTGTGCAGTTTTTGCCCTGACACTGCCTGGTTCCTTAGATATTCCATTTTCCAAATTCTACTGACCATTTTGGATGGACTGGATTTTCTCAGAAACTGTTCCGACGATTTTTAGCACGGAAAGCTTTTTTGAATCTATAAATAGTACCCTTCCATTCCCTATACAGTTTTTGCCCTGACACTGCCTGGTTCCTGAGATATTCCATTTTCCAGATTCTACTGACCATTTTGGATGAACTGGATTTTCTCAGAAACTGTTCCGACGATTTTTAGCACGGAAAGCTTTTTTGAATTTATATATAGTACTCTTTCATTCCCTATACAGTTTTTGCCCTGACACTGCCTGGTTCCTGAGATATTCCATTTTCCAGATTCTACTGACCATTTTGGATGAACTGGATTTTCTCAGAAACTGTTCCGACGATTTTTAGCACGGAAAGCTTTTTTGAACCTATAAATAGTACCCTTCCATTCCCTATACAGTTTTTGCCCTGACACTGCCTGGTTCCTGAGATATTCCATTTACAGATTCCTTAAGGTATATAATTTTGTTATTAAGAAAAAAAAAATATTGTAATTTGTAAATTTTTTTTGAATTAATTAATATTTTAAATATCTAAAACTTTATTGTAGTTTTTTATTAGATTTTTATTAAAATTTTATTTGAAATTATTGCAAATTTTGCGGTGTTGCCACTTTTCACTTCCGTCGTTTCTATCTTTTCGTTGCTATCTTGGCGGACGTTTATAATTATACTATGGTATACTCGTAGGAACAGCTGTTTTACAATTTTTTCATTGGCAAACCTCTCGGTACTGTCAAATTGTTTTTGTATTCATATGTAAATTTTTTTAGATTTTTTTTACTCTTGCTCTCCTTCATTCTCTCATTTTTCCGTTCAAAGCATTTTGACATTGTGGGCAGTGGTTTTACACTAACAAAATACAATCAATTGTGGTTTTTGTAGATGTACGAGTACTTTATTAAGGCTCAACTACATAGAATACTTTCGCTTCAACTGCGACTGACAGCTAAATTAAATACATACATTTATATTGAGCGGAACCAAATCAGTACGCCAAACTTCTGCGTGAAGTACTTCAAAGATAAAAAAAATGTTCAACTTTGAAGTGCCGGAGTGCGTAAATATATTTTGTCAGTTGTTTTATTCTTATTTTAATATTTTTTCGTTAAGTCGGAAATTTTAATTTGCAATTCATTATTTCAACTGAGAACATAATAGAATTTTTACATCTTTATATTTTATTATATATAATTTTAATAACAAAATAATGCAACGACTGGGTTAATATCATTTATGTGTTGCGTAGCTGTCAGTCGCAGTTGAAGCGAAAGTATTCTATGTAGTTGAGCCTTTACTTTGAGTCTACATTAGACAAATTTTTATCAAGACAAACGTCAAAATTTTATCAAGATAAAGATTTGTCTAATGTAGACTGAATTTGTCTGCATTATTGCAGCGTTAAAAGAAAATTGTCAGCGCTCGAGCTCTGACAACGTTGTTTTGATAATGCTTGGTAAAAGACGATTGTTGTTGGTACTTTTTGCATGGTTTATTATGACATACGTTTTCTACTAAAATTGACAGAGATAAAAAATTATCTGCAAATCAAACAAAAATTTGACGTTTGTCTTGATATAAATTTCTCTAATATAGACTCAACGTTATTATACTATGATACGCACTAGAGCCCTGCAAACTGTGTCTTATAAGGCTGTACAAGCCACTTGATATTTTTCAAGTGTTGTTATCAGTGTGTGTGCGGAGTAATAAATACTGTTCTGCAGGCACTTAAAACCATACAAATACTGCGTGTGTGCTTCAACTTTATGAACAAATCATGAGTGTGCTATGATAGCGACCAAACAAGCCTCTCAAAGGCTTGTATAAAAAAATACAAGCCTTTTGACCACTTGTTTGCTTCAATAAGGAAAAAAATTGTGTTTTCTTTTTTATTAAAATTATATGTGTGTGTGTGCGTTCATGACTGTATAAAGTAATTTCGTAAGTAAAACAGTCGTTTAAAAGTATTGTTTATAAACTTATTGTTATTTACGATCAAATAAATTATTAATGTTACTAGTTATAACAATTTAAAGAAACATGCCTATTATTATGACCTATTATTAATAAAAAAATACATGAATTTCTCCAATTTTTATTTTGTTTGACATTTTTAAATACAAAGGTGATAAAAATTCAAATACTTTTGTGAGGTAAATTCGATGAATTTTCATACTATTTCTGTAATAACTTGGATACAATGCAATATTTTTTATTGCAGTTCGATGAATTTTCATACTATTTCTGTAATAACTTGGATACAATGCAATATTTTTTATTGCAGTTTTTTGCATTATAAAGTTAACAAATAGACAAATACAATTCAGTTAATAAATCTAGAATTATTTTTTTTTTTAAATCACTTAATTAAACCGTTTTAATTATTAATTTAAAAAATTCAAATACTTTAGTGAGACACTGTATATGGAAACGAATTTGAAAAATGAAAAGACATTGTTCTATATTATTTCCTTTTAGTTTTAAAATAGAATGATTACTTAGTAAATATAAATTAAATGCAATAAAATCTTTCATAATATAAATAAGTACAATTTTAAAATTTTTTATAAACATACAATTAATTATAAGACTAACTTTATTTAAAATATAAATAAATACTAAAGATAAAAATTTTCTAACTTACATATGTAACTGACAGTTTCAAATGTCAACTTTAATTTTTTTACTTTTTTAACTCTTAATAAAGAGTATTTTTTAATAACTTTATGAATTCACCCTTTTACATTTATTTAGAAAAGAAGAACCAACAATAAAATATAGACATACTGTATATATGTGTGTGTATGCAAGAATATTTATAAACAACCACTTTTTACACATTATGAAGATTTTTTGCCACACACAGCAACTACGTATTACAAAAAACAAACAAATCATTAAGCCCACTTGAAATCTTTAAATCATTTCTCAACGTCTTGTATGATTTGCTTTTTTTTGCCACACCACTTGCACCACTTGTTTACGATAAATGATTTGAACGCACGGATTTGCAGTCGCTCATACACAGTACACACTTGCTTTGCTTCGGGCAGCGAACAGTACGAACAGTATTTATTGTTGTTTTTGCACATGTTGGCTATGAAACACACACTTGAAATTCAAGTGTGTTTGCTTTTCAAATCATCTTGCGCAGGAGACTAATACGCACCATAGTAAAATAATAAAGTAAGACCAGCTGTTTTACAATTTTTTCATTGGCAAACCTCGCGGTACTGTCAAATTGTTTTTGTATTCACATGTAAAATATTTTTTGAGTTTTTTTCTCTTGCTCTCTTTCGATCTCTCATTTTTCCGTTCAAAGCATTCTGACATTGTGGGCAGTAGTTTTACACTAACAAAATACAAGCAATTTTTGTTTTTGTAGATGTGCGAGTACTTTATTATTTTACTATGGATACGCACTATTACATAGGGTCTACACAAGAGTTTTTTGTATCATAATATGTAACTTCGAGTCTACATTAGACAATTTTTTATCAAGACAAACGTCAAAATTTTATCATGATAAAGATTTGTCTAATGTAGACTGAATTTGTCAGTATTATTGCAGCGTTAAAAGAAAATTAACTTTGTCTAGTACTTTTTCCCCTATAATTGACAGATAAAAAATTATCAGCAACTCTAACGAAATTTGACGTTTGTCTTGATACTAATTTCTCTAACGTCGAGTCTATATTAGAGAAATTTCTATCAAGACAAACGTCAAATTTTCGTTTGAGTTGCAGATAATTTTTTATCTCTGTCAATTATAGGGGAAAACGTATGTCATAATAAGATATGCAAAACGTACCAACAACAATCAAGATGGCGTCTTTTACTAAGCATTAACAAGACAAAGTTGTCAGAGCTCGAGAGCTGACAATTTTCTTTCAGGTAGGGTCTACACGTGAGATTTTTCTATCATAACAAGTAACAAAACGTCGGCAGAGCTGCTGCAATTTTTTTGTTTATATCAGTATATATGGGAATACGTAGATAAAATTTTATCATAATAAATCACTTTTTTTTGGTTTTCGTCAAGGAATGTTGTCAAAATTTAATTGTTATATTTATTTTGTTTTTTAAATTTCATTTTATTTTGTCTTATTTTTGCTCCAAATAATTATTTAATTAAGATTTCCATGAAAAAATGCGCTCCTTCTTAAAAAATAATAAACGTCAATAAAATACAACAACAAAATGACGTTTGATAGCAAAACATATTTATCTTCGCTCGAGCTCTAATAATTATATCATAACGCTGCAATAATATAAATAAATTGTGTCCACAGGTGATAAATTCTTATCATGATAAGAATTTGACGTTTGTTATGATAGAAAAATCTCTCGTGTAGACCCTACATCAACGCTGCAATAACACTGACAAATTCAGTCTACATTAGACAAATCTTTATCTTGATAAAATTTTGACGTTTGACTTGATAAAAATTTATCTAATGCAGACTCAAAGTAATATAGACTCGACGTTATGATGGACTTTATCTTCACTGAATCAAGGTTAAAGACACTATAAATTGCCCTCACTGTGATTTTGCCAACAAGTACGATTATATAAGATGTATAAATATAATATTTTTGATCAATATTCCAGTCTCTTTGATTTACTTAATTCACACAATGTGAATGATTTTTGTCGCTTAATTAATTTTATAAATGAGTCTGATATTTCAGAATTAATTTGAACCTACATTATCGGATATACTTTAGCATTAGATAACAGAAGCAGACATTTTTCAATGCCCATCACTCGGAACTCTACTGTCAATTATTCTTCTCTTCAAATTTCGATCATCTGTTCGAATCAATCTTTGTTCCTCTCTTCGTGGGATACCCTGGCTATTTGGTTACGTACCTTGCAATCTTACTTTTAGAAAAAAAAACATTTTGTTATATTTATTCCGTGTTGTAAAACAAATTTATTCGAGTTTTTCACAACACTGAAGAAACATCTCGATTCGTTTGCTATCAAGTAACATCATTAGGAAAATAAGTACTATCGAAATTATTTTCGATTCGAAGTTTGTTTCGATCACGAGTGCGAGAATTACCCCCCAGGCGAACGATAAGTCGAAAGATAGTGGGACGTATTTTTAGTCGAAAGTAAGTGACTGGCTTTCGTTCCGATTACTTTACGTTCGAGATCGTTGGACAGGCTGTTAGTATATTTAAATGCAAAAAAAATAGTATTAAATGGCATTCTGAACAAAATGTTGACCATGACGATTTTACTATCGTTATTTTTGGAAATTACGATATCGAAAATGATTATCACTAGTGATAATTTATATCACCTAGATGATATCGTTATATCTTTTGGTTTATTGCGTCGTTTTAAAATTTTCATACGACACATTTATTGCTTTTAAACATGATAAAACTAATTTATTGTATCATGGTTTTTAAATAAAATATTCCGAATAAAACATTGCAGATTTAAGTAATATTTTATTCGGAATATTAGAAAATATTTCCAATAGATAGTTCAAAAGTTGGTATTTAAGTTATATTGTTAGCTACTTTTTTTTTTGCTAACTTATTACTTTGTAACAACGATAGAATCTATTATTGCATCCTTTTTATGTAACTTTACTGGAATTATTTCTTCGACAACAGCGCTACGAGCACTTGTTCCTTTTGTAAAACTCAAAATGTGTTCTTTCAACGTGGTAACATTCAGAATGTGCTGCGATTGACAGTATTTACAGGCGTTATAGGTGTCTGGTTATGACGAACTACTTGCTTTCAATAATTTTCAGACTTTAAAGAACAAAAAAACATGAATACATTTTTTATTTCTATTAAATTATTTTATTAAAAACAAAAATTTGATTTGGTATTTATTAATATATATTTAGTAAAATTAATTACTAGTGTATAGAAACTCAATACAATATAAGCATATTTTAAGATTTATTAATCGTTATTCTTAGGCACAGCTATGATTTTTTTCTTTATCGAAATAATTCGTAAAATCCGTTTTTAAAAGCTTCAAAACTATTTTTTTCTTAATATAACTGCTTTGAATATGTATGTTAATCGAATATAATTAGATAGTTATTTGATCTTTGTCATTTTGAATTATAATGTATTATTAAGCAACTTGTTTATGTTATTGTATGAATTAAAATTTTTAGTAAATTAATTTAAAAAGTATTCATAATATCACTTAATTTGCATAGAAAATGAATGCTACACCTAATTCAATCTGCAGGAAAATATGTGTTTTTTTCATTAATTTTCACATCAAAGATGGACAATATAGCTGCAGTTCTTCGAAAATTATAATAAAAATAATAAAAAAAAAAAATTCAAATTAGCAAAATAAATTCTTTTAATTATGTTGACAAATATGTATTTAAAACGCGCAAAAACGCTCTAACTACTTAGAGTGTATACAACTCCATTGTATAATTTCAAAGAAAATAAAATATAAAAATGTATACATATGTATAATTTAATAGTGTTTTGTAAATCATACAAAATTCATCCAAAGGAAGTTGTTTGGATACTCTAAATTTTTTTAATGAGAAAAAATAAAAATAGTAATAGTAATTTATTATAAAACAGATGGCAAATAATCCATAAATAACTTGAAACAAAAAAATAAAAATAAAAAAATACTAAACAATTCACGGCCATATATTCTACTCGATTTGAGAACGCATTCTTTTAGAAAGAACACTAATTAATGATGATGGCGAAGGTTCATCAGACTCATCCGACACATGCTTACGCATTCGTTGTGGTACAGGTGGTAAACGATTTACGTAGCGATCCGGTATTCCTGCCCCAAGTAAAGTGCTACGATCAAAATGATGCAAGTTGGTATTATAATATGTAATGGCATCCCAACATATATCACTAAGCTTTGGTATTGTCATCCACATTTTAAAGAGATCATTGCGACGGCACATATCCTTTTCACTATATTCTATTCCACCAAAAATGTACATACAACCGTTACCAGCATGCGCTGCAGAATGAAAATAAAGTGGACGTGGAAGTGAGGCGCTGTGTATTTTGTTCCATTGTTTAGTACGTAAGTTTAGTTTCCATATGTCATTGAAATATGTTGTGAAATCTCCCTGAAATATGCATACGATCTATTATATTCGAAACAATTTTTTATTTTTGCTTACATACCTGTAATCCTCCGGTTATGAAAGCCTCTATATCACCATTTGATAATGTATGTTGTACGCAGGATAAACATTTACGAGCCCTTGGATAGCCAGGGTCGTCTGAAGTCGATGCAGTTCGGTCGGGTAATGTTTCAAAATAGTCCCAACGATTTGTTTCCAAATTAAAGGCAGGTATGCGTTGCAAGTCGTATACAGTATGAGCTGTTCCACCGCCTAACACGTAAATATGACGACCATCGTAAACAACTTCATGTCTATAACGGCCTTCTGGATCATCTCGCATTTCAGGACGACATATATAAACATTTTCCCACACCTTAGTTATTAGGTTAAGACGATAAACATCACACGAGTAGTCGAAACCCGTTGTTCCGCCAATTGTATAGAGATAATCCTTGTGTATCACAATTCCAGGTCCATACTGAGCTGCAGGCAAATCTCCAGTTACTTTAAGAAGCATAACTTGAGGGTTTTCTCCAATTGTGTAAACATAACAATCATTTGAACATGTTTCTCCGAATGGGTATCCAGTACCACCATGTGACTGTAATAAAAGCAGTGATATATGTATGTTATATGTTATAAATTTTAGAAAAACATATGAGAAGCCACAGAACAAAACATTTTCTCAGAAATTGCTTTTTTATTATTTTTGTATTTAATGGATTGAAGTCTACATTCATGAAAAAAATTCTCCTTAAAACACAAATAAATTATATACTTTTCCAAATTTTTTTTAACATAACGTACTTTTTTACATATAAATCTCAAATATCCTTAAGTTTGTTGTGGTGAATTGATGTCATTCCATGCATTTAATGGAAAGGAGAAAGCTTCTTACCATTTCCAGATTCAAAGTGTTTTGTAAGGGAACGAAAAAATTAGTTCTCAATTTCACAGCAAATATAAATAATGAAAAAGTACGTTTTGTTCTGCAGCTTCTCATATGAACCAATGAAAAAAATCGATTTTCGATTTTAAGATCAACATATTTCATTTCGATTTTCAAAATCAATTAATCGGTCCCCAAAATCAATTTTATTTTGAAGTCAAATTTTTTATTGATAAATCCAAATAATATGTAAGTATGTACTAAACATCTGCATCAAATCATTTGCTTTTCAACTCACAGTAATGTTTTTTAATACATGCTCTCACATTACTGCTAAAATAAAAAACAAAACAATACAAAACAAACCACGCAAAAAAATATTATTTGAATTGAGTTGAATTGAAATGATAAAACAAAAACAAATCATGTTATGTTCTCTTTGAGAAATTGTTTGTCATAAGAAAAAACACTAATGTTTAATAAAAAAACATAAAATCAAAACTGTGAATTACTGTCATTCCCTTACTTTAATATGAAAAAATGCATGGAAAGTAACAATTATTTATTTTTAAATAAAAAAAATAGATTATGATTACGTTTGCTTTAAATGTTTTTGCTTAGAAAATTTAATTATTTTTTATTTCAATTATAATTAATTATATCTTAAATGAAATAAAATTTATTTTATTTATGATATTTTTATTTACTTTTAATTACAAACCTATATTATTAAAATTTTTTCATTTAATATTTCCTTCACTTCAAATTTTGTAAACAAAAAACAAACAAATGACAGTATTGCATTTTATATTTAATTCAATTCAATTCAGTTGCAAATGATTTGTTGCTAAATTGTTTTTATGACTCCCTGCACAAATGATTTTGTTTGTTTTTGTTTTGTTTTCTTTGTCTTTTCCATACGTACGCACACACAGCGAATTGATTTTAAGTTTAAAAAACAATAACAGTCAACAATTGAAAAGAAAGGGAATCATTAAAAATGAGTTACAAATGAATTGATGCAGATGTTTAGTATGTACACTAGGAAGCATAAATCTGTGTACGAACTATTAAACAATAATTTTTGTTGTAATTTCTCTATTATATCTTTGATTTTTACAGCTCTATATAATAATAGCTTAAATCATTGACAATATTATAGTAAAATATTAAGTTTAGAAATATGAATATATTTTGTTAATTTAATAATTTGTTTTTTTAATTGTATTCAATAACACTTTATATTTTGTTTTTAATAATCAAGTTTTCTAAATTTTAAATGTAATTTGTTAAAGAAAATATTTTTCATTCTAAATAAATTTTCATAGTAAATGGACTTATTGTTTATATTTTTCAAGGTTATGGGCCTCCGCAATTTCACTAAATAAAATAAATACGTGAAGGATATAATAGTTTAATAATTGAAATGGATATCAAGACAATGTTCCCAAAACTAAATAACAACAATTATCACACATGGAAGTTTAATGTGGAAATGTATTGTTGGAGCGTGAATTATGGGATGTTATAACGTCTGATATTCCAGCGCAGCCGGATGATAAATGGCTAGTACGAGATGGAAAAGCTCGGGCCGTGATTGGATTATCTTTGGAAGAAAATCAAAAGGTTCAAATAAAGAAACTGAAGATTGCTAAGGAATATTGGGAAGTGCTTAAGAAAAATCATGAAAAGGCTAATTTAACAAACAGGTTAAGTCTTCTAAGAAAACTAACATCAAAGAAACTGCAAGATGGAGAATCAATGGAAGATCATATTGCTGATCGTTTACAAGATATGGGAGAAGAATTTCCAAAACATAAAATAGTTGAATTTTTATTAGGAAGTCTACCTGAAAGTTATAATGGTATAGTATCTGCACTTGAAGTACGACCAGAAACTGGTCTAACATTAAATATGGTGAAAGATAAATTAATTCAAGAAAGTAATAGAAATTCTACAAACAAAACAGAAGAATTAGTTTTAAAAACGGTACACAAAAAGAAAATTATTATAAAATGCTTTATATGTGGCAAACAAGGACATAAAAAGAAAAATTGTTATTTAAATAAGAAAAATAAAAATAATTCTGCAAAATATGTCAACTCCGATTCAAATAACATTTGCTTTGGAGTTTTATCTTATAGTTTAAAACGCGGTTGGTTTGTGGATTCGGCTGCTACATGTCACATGTGTTGTGATAAAGATTTCTTTTGTAAGTTGTATACATCATCAAGTGAAACCATATACTTAGCTGATGGAACTATGATTAAAGCAGAAGGCAAAGGTGAAGGTTTTCTATATATTTTAAAAATAATAAAATTTTAATCAAAAATGTTTTATATGTACCTACATTCGATGGGAGTTTATTATCAGTACGTAAACTGGTATTACAAGGATTTATGGTAACATTTAATCAAAATAAGTGTATTATCTCGTTAAATGAAATGGAATATGCTACAGCAACATTGAGAAATAATTTGTTTGAATTAGCAAGAAAAGCTTCAACTTTTGTAAGTAATTGCATTCACAAATGGCACATCATTTTTGGTCATAGGGACATTAATGCAATTAAGTCTGGTTTTAACAAATCGCTATTTAATGGCATAATAGTATCTAATTGTAATTGCAATGAAGTTTGTGAAACATGTTTAAAAGCCAAAATGCCTAGAAAGCCATTTCCGAAAATTTCTGAACATCGATCTGAAGAGACATTAGATTTAATTCATAGTGATTTGTGTGGACCGATACAAACTCCCTCTCCAACCGGAAGTCGATATTTTTTAACATTAATTGAAGATAAAAGCCGTTACTGCACATTACATTTTCTGAAGAATAAAAATGAAGCCATTGATAAAATCAAAGAATTTGTTGCATACACTGAAAATAAATTTGGTAAGCGGATAAAAATAATTCGAACAGATAGAGGTGGTGAATATTGTAATAAAGAATTGGATGTATTTCTGAAAAATAAAGGCATTTTACATCAATTAACAGCACCTTATACTCCCCAACAAAATGGGGTGGCGGAAAGGAAAAATAGGAGCCTTATAGAAATGGCAAGGTGTATGTTATTTGATTCAAATGTAAGTAATAAGTATTGGTCTGAAGCAGTAAATACAGCTAATTATTTATTAAATCGTCTACCAATCAAGTGCTGTGAATGTAACTCCATATGAAGAGTTGGTTAAAAATAAACCAAATATGAATTACATTCGAAAATTTGGCTCGCATGCGTTCGTACATATAAATAAATAAAAACGACGTAAGCTTATCGTTTATTAGACCCTGAAAATGGTCATATTGTCATTAGCAGAGATGTTACTTTTATTAATGATGAGTTCAAAAATTTACATTTAAATCCAAACTCAGAAGAAACTAATAAAGATGGTGTAACAAAATCAAAACCTGTGGAACTAATATCATTTGATTTATCAAATATGGAAGAAGAAAAAACCATTGATGAACCTACTACTAATGATAACAATACAGTAGTAAATAGTAGTATAATAAATATTAGTAGCGATGATATTACTACAACTGACGGTGATGATTTAGCTGGATTTGAAACAGCGGACAATAATTCTTCTGAAGAAGAAATTCAAGTAAATCAAAGAGTATCGTCAAGATCTACAAAAGGAATTCCTCCTAAAAGGTATGCAAATATGACTTCAACATCTGAAGAACCTAAAAGTTATAAAGAAGCTATTAAAAGTTCAAATAGCAATGAATGGTTTTTGGCAATGCAAGATGAAATCAATTCCATGTTAATAAATAATACATGGGATTTTGTCGAAATGCCGAAAGATAAAACATTGGTAGGATGCAAATGGGTTTACAAAGTAAAGTCAACAATTGAAGGTAATAAACGGTATAAAGTCCGTTTAGTTGCAAAAAGCTACTCTCAAAAATATGGTCAAGATTACGATGAAATATTCGCTCCTGTGGTAAAAATAACAACTTTAAGAACTTTATTGGCCGTAGCAAGCAAGAAAAATATGTTTGTACACCACATAGATGTGAAGACTGCATTTTTAAATGGCGAAATTGATACCGAAATTTACATTAAGCAACCTGAAGGCTTTGTAGAACCTGGATAAGAAAAACTGGTATGTAAATTAAATCGTAGCATATATGGCCTCAAACAATCAGCTAGATGTTGGAATCAGCGAATTAATGATGTTTTCATAAAATTCGGATTCAGAAGGGGAAAAGCTGATAATTGTTTATATATTAAAGAATATCAAAATGATTTTATATATGTGCTTATATACGTTGATGACAACATAATTCCCAGTAAAAATGAAAAGGTTGTTAAAGACTTAATAAAAGATATA
Source organism: Protophormia terraenovae (assembly GCA_951394005.1). NCBI lineage: Eukaryota > Metazoa > Arthropoda > Insecta > Diptera > Calliphoridae > Protophormia > Protophormia terraenovae. Next base: position 70,180,765 of record OX596077.1, read on the forward strand.
GAATCACATTTTTAAATCACAGATTTGGGATCATTAAAGTTGTATTTAGGAATTCAATTAACGAGAAATAGAGACGGAATATTTTTCATGGATCAATCGGAATACATAAATAAAATATTAAGTGAAAATAATATGAATAACGCAAAAGATTCACAAATACTATTGGACCCAGGATATTTCAAAATTTATGATGATAAATTTTTAGACAATAATTATCAATATAGAAAAGTAATTGGTTCTTTATTATATTTAGCAGGAAATACTAGACCAGATATCGCTTTGGCAGTTTCTATTTTATCTAAGAAAGTCAGCCAACCAACTTTAACAGATTGGAATGAAATGCGGTATTTGAAGGGAACTAAAAACAATAAATTATGTGTTGGAACGAATCAAGAATTAATTTTAGAAGGTTTTACTGATTCTGACTGGGCCGGTGATATTAATGGAAGAAAATCTACAAATTGGGAAAATCCACAATACATTATGGAGCTAGAAAACAAAATATTGTAACCCTATCATCTACGGAAGCAGAACTAGTAGCTTTAACTGAAGCAAGCTAGCAAGCTGTATGGATTATTCAATTATTGAACGATTTTGGAATTGAAACTACACCTAAAATATTTGTTGATAATCAAAGTACTTTAAAAATTCTTTATTCCGAAAGAATTAATTCAAGATCTAAACATATAGATGTTAAATATTTTTATGCAAGAGATCTTTTATAAAACGGAATTATTATATATGAATATCTTCCTACTGATGAAATGATTGCAGATGTACTTACTAAACCATTATCAAGAATTAAGTTTTCAAAATTTAGAAATTGTTTAGGATTAAATTAATTAACAAAATTATGTTATTAAGAAGGGGTGTTAATTTAATAATTTGTTTTTTTAATTGTATTCAATAACACTTTATATTTTGTTTTTAATAATCAAGTTTTCTAAATTTTAAATGTAATCTGTTGAAGAAAATATTTTTCATTCTAAATTTTCATAGTAAAAGGACTTATTGTTTACTTTTTAAGATATTTAAATTGAGGTCCTAAAATATATAGCAAAAGTCTGCGAACACTATTAAAAAATGTATGTTTTCGCGGATTTTTTAATTTTACATGATTGAATTTGTTGGGTTTTAAATTTCTATTGATTACTTCTTAATTATTATTAAAAATTTTGCAATATAATTCAAGATGTTTTTAGTAATAAATCAAAGAAGAAATTAATTTATCCTTACCCTAATTTTTGTAAGGATGCTGAATGAATGTTGCGGAAATAATTATATAAAACCATTCATCTGTTTAAAGAGAAATGAGTACTTATCAAAATAATGGAGTCCTTTTTACTGTAATCACGTTTTGAAAGCATTTAGGACAAAGATTAATGAAAAAATAAAAATTTAGGTCATGTTATACGTCAAAAATCGGAATAAATCGCTATAAAATTTACTAAATTATGAAGATCTATTTAAATTGAAGTATATTTTTGTTGAGATTGTAAAAAAGATATTATTAAATATTAGGCTTTATGCTATAATACCACTAATATAGATTTATGCTTTATTAAAAAATAAAACAAAAAATATGCTCATAAAAGCGAAAAAATAGAATTTCTGAAAAAGGTGTATTCTAAGATGATGCTAAATGTGGTTCTCTCTAAATAAGGCTATAACACAACAAAGTAAGAAAATCGGATCATGCTATTAATGAAATAGTCCCATTATAAGAAAACCTGGTTATTTTCTATTCAATTATAATATATAAAAATGTTTTCTAGGTACAACTATGCCGCGAGAATCAAGAATGCAAACAATATTTTTTATTAATTTTATCTGGAATACTCGTACTTTATTCGAATTTAATATTTTTGTAAATTTTATTGCTGTTTGTCCCAATTTTTTCATGTATAACATGACCGCATTTAAATTTGTTCATTAATCCATGTCGTTAATTTCTCCAAAACGTGATTTAAGTGAAAAGGACCCTATTATTTAGGTTAATACCAATTTCTCCTTAGACAGACAAATGGTTTTCTGTTAATATTTCTGAATTTTTTATTCAGCATCCTTACAAAAATTAAATTCATACTTTTTCTTGATTTATTACGAAAACATCTTTAATTATATTGGGAAATTTGTAGCAACAATTAAGTAAACAACAGCAATTTAAAACGCAACAAATTTAATAATCTAAAACTAAAAAACCCGAGAAAATTTTAGATTTTTCAATAATGTACGCAGACTTTTGCTGTATAATTATATCACACTATTTTAATATTTTTGGATAACCGCGAATCTATTCACTTTTCTAAAGTTGATGTTTCACTTAAATATTGTTAAAGATCAGTAAAAATTCCAAAAATCATAATGGATATATAGAAAACGTGCGTCAATAGTGTCTTTTCATATGTTTTTATGACTTCTGCTTCCTAGTGTATGTGTATTAATTTTTTATTTCATAGAAAATAAATTAACTAAAATATAAAAAATATACAGTGTTGGAAAAAATAATAGAGACAACCCTTACTTTCGTAAACAGATGCAAGCAGTTTCTTTATATTAAGACTTTTTTTGATGATACCGCTATTTAACTGTTCCTAAAATAACAGAATTTCATTATTTGTTTACTTTTTCTCTTTTACGCTTTTATTTTATACTAGCTAATACCCGGTGTGCTTCGCCACCCCCCGAAATAAAATACATAGTAATTAAAGGATTACAAAAACACGCAAAGAAAAAACATGGTTGGTCAAACCATAATCGGTAACTATCATTAATGTTTAGGTTTATGATTCCCTCAATCATATCAGTTATTATACCTTTTGTGAACATAATATTGTCCTATCCAATATTAATATAATATGGACCTCATAATCATAACATTTATATGTGATAGTCCTCACAACCATACTGCATAAATATAACATGATCCCTATATTAAATATTATAATACCCCCAATCATAATACTATGCATACGGTTAAAATGTATTTTTATTTATTATTATTATTTTTTTAATTTAAATTTTGCGAATAGAAAATAATTAAAAAACAAATACGACAGCCTTCACTGGACGATTTCGTTCAAGAAAATTCATCTTCACATTCACACACCTAAAAGAAAATTGTAGAAATACATTTTTTTATTATTATTTTTATATTTGACCGCACTGAATTATTGATATTTATTGTACTTACCGAAAAATATTTCCAATTTGAAATTTGGCCATTGATGATTTGCTCCGTCAGCACTCGTTATTAAAAAATAATAATAAAGTTTTTTAATAAAAATTTTGTGAACTTTTTTAAACGTTTTTCTTCACTTTACGTCCGTCACATTTAAGATTTCATTACTGAATGAGTAAATTATTTCGAAAGAGAGATAACAATAAAGACGAGCATATTATTGTCATCCCTCGCATTAAAATATTACATACAAATATTTCATTGAAATAATATGTTACTAGGAAACATATTATTCTTTTAGTACACAGACTTTATATTATTACAAAGCATCATATGTTAAAATGATCAGAACAAAAAATAATTGATTCAGCTTAGTCTAAAACACAATAATTTGATTGTGTTAGCCATGTAAACTACTTAGGAACATCACTTGATTTCCGCGAGCATTTCGAAATCATGTTTTTTCTTTGCGTGAATATATTTATTTAGTAATTAAAATAAAACATTTTTTTTTAAATTAGATAGATAGATAGATAGATAGATAGATAGATAGATGTTTCCCGTGCAAAATTTGAAAATTCAAGCTCTAATAGTTTCCCAGATATAATAATTTTTGTATTTAATATTTATGGGAGGGACCATACCCCCATAATCCGCTAATTTATTAGACAAATGTTTTCATGGATGTCAAAATTCTTTGTGCAAAATTTGAGCATTCCAACTCCAATAGTTTCCCAGATATACGAATTTTTGCATTTAATTCATATGGGAGGTACCATGCCCCCTACTTCTAGTCCGCCCATATTTTTCTTAAATATTAATCTTGATAAGTGGCTCCGACAAAATTTTAGAACTCTAACTGTTATATTTTCTCAGATATGATAATTTAATATTTTCTTTATATGGGAGGTGCCACGCCCACTATTGCTAGTGTACCAATTTTTGTTCAAAATATTCATATTGAAGCTAATGCTAGTCGTACAAAATTTGAGCTCTCTAACTTTTATAGTTTCCCAGATATAAAAATTTTGGTATTAACTTTATATGAGAGATGACACGCCCACTATTTCTTTTCTGCTCATTTTTGCACAAAATGTTCACATTGACACTTAAGTTTATTGTACAAAATTTGGGAAATGTAACTGTTATAGTTTCCTAAATTTACGGCATTTGGTATTGGCAAGCAATATTAGGCGTGGGATGTGCCACACCCCCTATTGCTAGTTCGCCTATTTTTTTTCCAGAATGTTCATATAGGTGTCAAAGTTGTTCGTGCAAAATTTGAGGACTCTAGTATTACCAATTTCCGAGATATACTACTTTTAATAGTTATTTAGTAAGTGGGTGTGGCACCTCGCCCACATGGAATTTCAAAATAAAAAGTAGCCTATTTTTCCTTCCAGGCATATAGGAACACACTGTGAAAATTTCAAGAAAATCGGTTTAGCCGTTTAGGCGGCTATAGACTTCAAACAAACATACATACATACAAACAAACACACATTAATTTTTATATATATAGATTTATTTGCAAAAAAAATCAGTAAAGTTATAATCAGTATTTCGAATGGCTGCTTAAAGCAGTCGTAATTTTCTAAACAGTTGCTTTTTTTACAGCATCTTGCTGAAACAAGTTTACTTGATTTAGTTATCCACCACATACCCCAGTCAAATAATTATATGTGCATACCTATAAAGTAATTTATTTTCTTCAAAAATAGGATTTTCAAATTCAAACCTTTTTTATATTTTTAATGTTTATTAGAGCTTTATAAGTCAAATGAAAAATTTATTTCTTATGTGTATTTTGTAGCAAAACTTAATTGATTTTAAAATTGTTCATAGAAAATAATTATATGTGCACGACAAGAATTTTATAAAAATCCTTTATTTAAATAAAGTTAATTTTCAATATTCATGAAAGTTGTTAAGGAATTGTGTTGTCCTAATATAACGTTACCAGATACATCCTTCGTTATACAGATTCGTCCTTTTTGCTTTACATATATATAGGTCAAAACTGTAGTATACTTATACAAAATCAATTTGAAACATTTGATATTGTCATATAGCTCTGAATCTAAATATATCTCAGCATAGAGTATTCTTTGGAAATCCTTATGTCATGAAGGTCTGAGGATCATTACTGGTCGCTGCAGAAATATAATATTTTGTGACTTAAAAACCGATTTTGAGGCCCGATATAGTAACATCGTCACATTAATTTACTGAAAAATCTAATTTTTGTAGGAAATTCATCAACGAAGCTATTGCATTTTTTGTAAAGTAAATTTATGTTGTGCTGTGAATTAATTTAGCTACGTCCAATAAATATTTTCAACTTCTATCTAGAACTAAAATTGACTTATATTATGTGCGATTCGATACTATGATTACGCTTCAAGCATGTCTTTTGTAGACGTCGAATACCCATGTAATATTTTTGATAAACACTTGGATAATTTAAATATAATATTTTTCATCCCTTATGTACATGAACTCATGGTGTAATTAAAGTTTTTAACCAAAAAATTATATTTATCATAAAATCCTGCGTGTGGATTTTTGTACCGCTCTATTAGTTATGTTTTTGCCACCCAAAGGTCATAATTTTAATCTAAAACCTCTTTTATTATTTTATGCTCGCGTCCAATTATTAAAACCCGTTCATTTGGCCGATATTTGTCTGTAACACATGTTGTTTTTCTTCGAAAAATTTCCTTAATCCCCGCTAATAAGCAATTGATTATGGGTTACCGCTCCTAGAATGATAGCAATTTCTCAGATTTTTTTAAAATTTTCAACAGTATTATGATACCCATTTTCTGTATACACCATTTTTTGGAATTTTACATAAACTGACGTCTTACTTTAATGATTTCAGGTCTTAAACTGACAGTTCATGACCTGGTAACATATTTTGGCTATAAATTAAAAAAAAAAAATAAAATTTTTTTGGTATTTTAGGTCTAATCATTTTAAATATTCCCCAAATAACTTTAATTTTAACTTTAATTGGTTAAACGGTTCAAACTGTGGACTTCATGTCAGTCTGTTGAGTAAAAATTTCAATTTGCACATATAATTATTTTCTATTAAAATTTAGAGAATGATATGTTTATTTTAACGGTACTTTAAATACAATGCTAAGAGGAACCTAAAATTTTGCAAATAGGGACATTAGGTAAGAATGAAAAAAATTGTAAACCAAAGAAATGTATATCACTCTTGCAATATATAAAAACCAGAAAACAAATATTGCACATATAATTATTTGACAGAGGTACTAACTAAACACATTTTGCTGCTCACACACAAAACTGATTTAAGCAGCATCCAGTTTTTATTTTGTTCAGCAGTCAAATTAAATAAGCAGCGTACACACTCAGTTTTTTACTCAGCCAGCTGATTTTACGTCTTAAGCCCCAACCACTCATCTAAAAATCATCGTATCGTAATCAGCTGTTTCGACCAGCTTTATGCAGATGTGTGTATGTAGCTATTGACACAAAAATTTTAGGTAGCGTATAGCAGAAATCTACAGAAAATAGATTTTTACGTAGCTGCGTAAGTTTTAAACAACCCTGTAGTTTATTTTGTTCACAAAATAACCGAAAACAGAGTTGTTTACACAATGAATGTTCAAAAACATATGATACGTTTACTTTTGTTGACTAGTTGTACAAAATGTTTCACGCTACCTTTCTTCATTCTGCGTTGCGTTGCAAAGTTGACTGGTTGGGCCTTTAGTCGTGTGCGCTCAGCACAACGTAGAAACCTTTTTAAGCAACGTAAGAACAACTGAATAGTAAGACTGTACAGTTCTGCGCAGTCAATATACAAAGTTGTTTGGTTATGGTTTTTACATTTAAGAAGGAAAATGAAGTGGTATAGTTTTTAAATGAAAACAAATAGAAAACGGTACAATAAATACTATGAATTGTATTAAAGATATTTATATGTAGATTTATTAATTTTAATTAAAAAAAAACAAAAAATTTTTGTATATTTATTTGCAATTTATTTAAAATTTTTGTAGAACTTTTATAAAAATATTAAATAATATTTAATATTAGTAGATGAAAAAATATTAACTAAATATTAAATATTGTTTAAATTAAAAAAAAAATTTAAAAAAAATTTTTGTTCTTTTGAATAAGAAGAAAATTTTGTTATTTTGTATAATTTTCTTTGTTTTGATCTATTAAAGAAATTTGTTGTTAAGCTTAACTTTTGGACCCAATAAAAGCAATGTTTAATTGAATTAAAACGTTAAATTGTAATACGAAACTCTTTTTATTATTATTTTTTTTTTTTTTAATAAAGGGTGGTTCAAAGAGCTTTTTATCATTTTTTAACTGCAATAACTGAAAAACTAATAAATATATTTTCATAACCTGATATAAGTCCTAATAATATGTACATATATGTATACAATATTATACTGGTCAGAATCGTATATTATAACGAAATAATAAAAGAAAAAAAAAAGTTGGACACTTTCGGTAAAAATGATGGCTTAGTTGAAGATGGAGGCGAACATTTGGAAGAAAAATTATATATTTTAAATTTGCAATACATATGACTATTAAATGGAAAAAAGTAGTTCTAACAATTGTATATTTGACTCATTGATTATACAAGTATGTAAAATTTATGTTGAACTTTATGTATTTTTTCCATCGATATTGTTAGTATGTTAGAATTTGCGAAATAATAATCACTAGATCATTAATATAAATAAGAGTAAATTATCTCAAAAATTGTTTATATTTGTAAATAAATTGTCGCCTTTTTTAAATATTGAACAAAATTAATCAAAAAATTACAAAGTACTATAAAACCTGGGGGGTTATTTTGTAACTAAATTCGAAAGGAAAATCTTTCGAATTTGTATACTTTATACATTACACAATAACCCCCATGGTGGACAGAAATTATTCTGAGCATAATGGCCCAAGTTTTTTTTTTATTATTTGGAGAATTTCAAGTCTCAAAATATATATTATTAAATATTAATAATCACAGAATTGAAAATATCTTAACTTTTATTAAATTGATTAAGGATCATATTTAGTAGAAAAAATAAAAATTTTAAGTTTAGAGTAGATCCGTGTGAGTGAAAAAAAAAAACTAAATGAAATTTAAAAATTGTTCCTAACATATGGACCTACTATTCCGAAAGATATAAAATGGAATGTAGCACCCCAACAAAAATGGAACTAATAAAGAGCTGAAGGAAGTACTAAGTGGTGAAAAAGAGCAAAGTTCTTTTTCTAACCCATGATTGTTATTGGTAAGATGTTCTTCTTCTATATTTCTAGTTCATTTCTTTTGCAGTACTTCCTTTAAAACTATGTTTATACAATTTTATAACAAAAAGTCTGTTTTAGAGCTATCAAAATATAATGAATATGATTTAAAATTTATAAAATTTAAATTTTCTTAGAAATTATTAACCTTTTTTCCCGCTAGAAATTCATTAATTTTAATTTTTTTGGAAGTAATTATTATTAAATTTTAAAAAAGATGAAACAAAGTAGTTGTAGCAAAAAAGTATATATACACTTTCTTCTACTTTTGAAGAGATGAAAATGTTCTTTTTTTGGAAGCTCTTGATCGTTTTTTTTTTTTTTTTTTGCTGGGACTTTTTAAATAAAAGTTAGCGCATTATAATTTGATTTTTTAATGTTTTAGAATATTTAAATTTTGAAATAATAACGAAATAATAAAAGAAAAAAAATTTGGACACTTTCGGTAAAAATTATGGCTTAGTTGAAGATGGAGACGTACGTGTACATTTAGAAGAAAAATTATATATTTTAAATTTGCAATACATATGACTATTAAATGAAAAAAAGTAGTTCTAACAATTGTATATTTAACTCATTGATTATACAAGAATGTAAAATTTATGTTGAATTTTCTGTATTTTTTCATCGATATTGTTAGTAAGTTAGAAGTTGTGAAATAATAATCACTAGATCATTAATACAAATAAGAGTAAATTATCTCAAAAATTGTTTATATTTGTAAATAAATTGTCGCCTTTTTTAAATATTGAACAAAAATAAACAAAAAATTCCAAAGTACCATAAAACCTGGGGGGTTATTTTGTAACTAAATTCGAAAGGAAAATCTTTCGAAGTTGTATACTTTATTCATTGAAATTCGAAAGTGTTTTCTTTCGAATCGAATTACACAATAACCCCCCTGGTGGACAGAAATTATTCTGAGCATAATGGCCCAAGTTTTTTTTTTTTATTATTTAGGGAATTTCAAGTCTCAAAATATATATAATTAAATATTAATAATCACAGAATTGAAAATATCTTAACTTTTATTAAATTGATTAAGGATCATATTTAGTAGAAAAAATAAACATTTTAATTTTAGAATAGATCCGTGTGAGTGAAAAATAACTATATGAAATTTAAAAATTGTTCCTAACATATGGACCTACTATTCCGAAAGATATAACATGGAATGTAGCACCCCAACAAAAAAGGAACTAATAAGTCTGTTTTAGAGCTATCAAAATATAATGAATATGATTTAAAATGTATAAAATTTAAATTTTCTTAGTAATTATTAACCTTTTTTCCCGCTAAAAATTCATTAATTTTAATTTTTTTTGAAAATAATTATTATTAAATTTTAAAAAAGTTGAAACAAAGTAGTTGTAACAAAAAAGTTGTTCAAAAGTAGAACAAAGTGTATATATACTTTGTTCTACTTTTGAAGAGATGAAAATGTTCTTTTTTTGGAAGCTCTTAATATTTCTTTTTTTCGCTGGGACTTTTTAAATAAAAGTTAGCGCATTATAATTTGATTCGTTAATGTTTTAGAATATTTAAATTTTGAAATAAATAGAATATTTCTTTGATAAATTGTTTAATTGACTATATTTTTCCGTTTAAAACCACATTCAACTTTTATTTATTAGCAGATGATCTGCTTAATTTTGATTCGTTTGTTATTATTAAAGATATTTCATTACTCAACAACTTAAACTCCAATTCCAATTTGTAAATAGTGACATAATTTTACTAAAATTACATATGTATATAATTTTCCAGCAGTTGGTTATATTTTATAAAGCGGATAATTTATTATACTTAGGTAAATCTTAAAGATTATATAAATGTTACTTACAGTTCTATTCTCTAATTCATGACAATTATCATTAATTAATAATTACTTATTATATGCTTTTATGAGTGTGACAACTATCACCAAAAATATATAAACAATTTTTTTTCAAAGACAGAATAAAAAAAAAAAAAAAAAATTATTGTCATGTTTTTTTACTATAACATATTTTTTTTTTTTTTTGTCACTCGGTCGAGAATTGCACTGTTATTATAATTATTTTTGTATAATCAAATGTCTTATTGTTCGGCTGAGGTATTAATAAAAGTAAAAAATTAATTAAGACATTAAAGCCGATCAAGAAAATAATAAATTAATAACCAAAAAGTCTGCAACATACAATTTAATAACTTTTATTTTTAGATACATAAATAAATAAAAATCACAACAAATCTTTATTATTTCGGTAACATAATACATACATATAAATATAAAGTTTTTTTTTTTATTTATCTTTACAAAATGTCTATATTTGTTAAATGAAAATTTTTTTTTATTCAAAATTAATAAAATAAGGATATATGTATGTATGTAATATCTTTAATAAAATTCATATTATTTTATTGGACCGTTTTCTATTTGTTTTCATTTAAAATAATCAACTTCATTTTCCTTCTAAAATTTAAAAACAAAAACCAAACAACTTTGAGTAATAGATCAAAACAAAGAAAGTTATACAAAATAACAAAATTTTCTTCTTATTGCAAATAACAAAAATGTTTTTAATTTTTTCTATAATTTAAGCAACATTTAATATTTAGTTAATATTTTTTCATCTACTAATATTAAATATTATCTAATATTTTTATAAAAGTTCTACAAAAATTTTAAATAAATTGTAAATAAATATATTATATAAAAAATGTTTGTTTTTTTTTTTAATTAAAATTAATAAATCTACATATAAATATCTTTAATACAATTCATAGTATTTTATTGCACCGTTTTCTATTTGTTTTCATTTAAAATAATCAACTTAATTTTCCTTCTTAAATGTATAAACAAAAACCAAACAACTTTGTAAATCAACTGTACAGAATTATACAGTCTTAAGCCCCAACCAGTCAACTTTCCATCGCAACGTAGAATGAAGAAAAGTAGCGTGAAACATTTTGTTCAACCAGTCAACAAAAGTAAACGTAACATATGTTTTTCAACATTCATTGTGTAAACAACCCTGTTTTTGGGTTATTTTGTGAGCAAAATAAATTACAGGGTTGTTAAAAACTCACGCAGCTACGTAAAAATCTATTGTGAATCTTTGTGTCAATAGCTACATACCAGAGTTGGGGGTAGTGCACTAAATTTGCAGTTTCCACTAACACTTAGTGATAGTGCAAAATTTTTAACTACAATCATTAATTTTTTTTTTTTGTACAAAATGTTTCACGCTACCTTTCTTCATTCTGCGTTGCGTTGCAAAGTTGACTGGTTGGGCCTTTAGTCGTGTGCGCTCAGCACAACGTAGAAACCTTTTTAAGCAACGTAAGAACAACTGAATAGTAAGACTGTACAGTTCTGCGCAGTCAATATACAAAGTTGTTTGGTTATGGTTTTTACATTTAAGAAGGAAAATGAAGTGGTATAGTTTTTAAATGAAAACAAATAGAAAACGGTACAATAAATACTATGAATTGTATTAAAGATATTTATATGTAGATTTATTAATTTTAATTAAAAAAAAACAAAAAATTTTTGTATATTTATTTGCAATTTATTTAAAATTTTTGTAGAACTTTTATAAAAATATTAAATAATATTTAATATTAGTAGATGAAAAAATATTAACTAAATATTAAATATTGTTTAAATTAAAAAAAAAATTTAAAAAAAATTTTTGTTCTTTTGAATAAGAAGAAAATTTTGTTATTTTGTATAATTTTCTTTGTTTTGATCTATTAAAGAAATTTGTTGTTAAGCTTAACTTTTGGACCCAATAAAAGCAATGTTTAATTGAATTAAAACGTTAAATTGTAATACGAAACTCTTTTTATTATTATTTTTTTTTTTTTTAATAAAGGGTGGTTCAAAGAGCTTTTTATCATTTTTTAACTGCAATAACTGAAAAACTAATAAATATATTTTCATAACCTGATATAAGTCCTAATAATATGTACATATATGTATACAATATTATACTGGTCAGAATCGTATATTATAACGAAATAATAAAAGAAAAAAAAAAGTTGGACACTTTCGGTAAAAATGATGGCTTAGTTGAAGATGGAGGCGAACATTTGGAAGAAAAATTATATATTTTAAATTTGCAATACATATGACTATTAAATGGAAAAAAGTAGTTCTAACAATTGTATATTTGACTCATTGATTATACAAGTATGTAAAATTTATGTTGAACTTTATGTATTTTTTCCATCGATATTGTTAGTATGTTAGAATTTGCGAAATAATAATCACTAGATCATTAATATAAATAAGAGTAAATTATCTCAAAAATTGTTTATATTTGTAAATAAATTGTCGCCTTTTTTAAATATTGAACAAAATTAATCAAAAAATTACAAAGTACTATAAAACCTGGGGGGTTATTTTGTAACTAAATTCGAAAGGAAAATCTTTCGAATTTGTATACTTTATACATTACACAATAACCCCCATGGTGGACAGAAATTATTCTGAGCATAATGGCCCAAGTTTTTTTTTTATTATTTGGAGAATTTCAAGTCTCAAAATATATATTATTAAATATTAATAATCACAGAATTGAAAATATCTTAACTTTTATTAAATTGATTAAGGATCATATTTAGTAGAAAAAATAAAAATTTTAAGTTTAGAGTAGATCCGTGTGAGTGAAAAAAAAAAACTAAATGAAATTTAAAAATTGTTCCTAACATATGGACCTACTATTCCGAAAGATATAAAATGGAATGTAGCACCCCAACAAAAATGGAACTAATAAAGAGCTGAAGGAAGTACTAAGTGGTGAAAAAGAGCAAAGTTCTTTTTCTAACCCATGATTGTTATTGGTAAGATGTTCTTCTTCTATATTTCTAGTTCATTTCTTTTGCAGTACTTCCTTTAAAACTATGTTTATACAATTTTATAACAAAAAGTCTGTTTTAGAGCTATCAAAATATAATGAATATGATTTAAAATTTATAAAATTTAAATTTTCTTAGAAATTATTAACCTTTTTTCCCGCTAGAAATTCATTAATTTTAATTTTTTTGGAAGTAATTATTATTAAATTTTAAAAAAGATGAAACAAAGTAGTTGTAGCAAAAAAGTATATATACACTTTCTTCTACTTTTGAAGAGATGAAAATGTTCTTTTTTTGGAAGCTCTTGATCGTTTTTTTTTTTTTTTTTTGCTGGGACTTTTTAAATAAAAGTTAGCGCATTATAATTTGATTTTTTAATGTTTTAGAATATTTAAATTTTGAAATAATAACGAAATAATAAAAGAAAAAAAATTTGGACACTTTCGGTAAAAATTATGGCTTAGTTGAAGATGGAGACGTACGTGTACATTTAGAAGAAAAATTATATATTTTAAATTTGCAATACATATGACTATTAAATGAAAAAAAGTAGTTCTAACAATTGTATATTTAACTCATTGATTATACAAGAATGTAAAATTTATGTTGAATTTTCTGTATTTTTTCATCGATATTGTTAGTAAGTTAGAAGTTGTGAAATAATAATCACTAGATCATTAATACAAATAAGAGTAAATTATCTCAAAAATTGTTTATATTTGTAAATAAATTGTCGCCTTTTTTAAATATTGAACAAAAATAAACAAAAAATTCCAAAGTACCATAAAACCTGGGGGGTTATTTTGTAACTAAATTCGAAAGGAAAATCTTTCGAAGTTGTATACTTTATTCATTGAAATTCGAAAGTGTTTTCTTTCGAATCGAATTACACAATAACCCCCCTGGTGGACAGAAATTATTCTGAGCATAATGGCCCAAGTTTTTTTTTTTTATTATTTAGGGAATTTCAAGTCTCAAAATATATATAATTAAATATTAATAATCACAGAATTGAAAATATCTTAACTTTTATTAAATTGATTAAGGATCATATTTAGTAGAAAAAATAAACATTTTAATTTTAGAATAGATCCGTGTGAGTGAAAAATAACTATATGAAATTTAAAAATTGTTCCTAACATATGGACCTACTATTCCGAAAGATATAACATGGAATGTAGCACCCCAACAAAAAAGGAACTAATAAGTCTGTTTTAGAGCTATCAAAATATAATGAATATGATTTAAAATGTATAAAATTTAAATTTTCTTAGTAATTATTAACCTTTTTTCCCGCTAAAAATTCATTAATTTTAATTTTTTTTGAAAATAATTATTATTAAATTTTAAAAAAGTTGAAACAAAGTAGTTGTAACAAAAAAGTTGTTCAAAAGTAGAACAAAGTGTATATATACTTTGTTCTACTTTTGAAGAGATGAAAATGTTCTTTTTTTGGAAGCTCTTAATATTTCTTTTTTTCGCTGGGACTTTTTAAATAAAAGTTAGCGCATTATAATTTGATTCGTTAATGTTTTAGAATATTTAAATTTTGAAATAAATAGAATATTTCTTTGATAAATTGTTTAATTGACTATATTTTTCCGTTTAAAACCACATTCAACTTTTATTTATTAGCAGATGATCTGCTTAATTTTGATTCGTTTGTTATTATTAAAGATATTTCATTACTCAACAACTTAAACTCCAATTCCAATTTGTAAATAGTGACATAATTTTACTAAAATTACATATGTATATAATTTTCCAGCAGTTGGTTATATTTTATAAAGCGGATAATTTATTATACTTAGGTAAATCTTAAAGATTATATAAATGTTACTTACAGTTCTATTCTCTAATTCATGACAATTATCATTAATTAATAATTACTTATTATATGCTTTTATGAGTGTGACAACTATCACCAAAAATATATAAACAATTTTTTTTCAAAGACAGAATAAAAAAAAAAAAAAAAAATTATTGTCATGTTTTTTTACTATAACATATTTTTTTTTTTTTTTGTCACTCGGTCGAGAATTGCACTGTTATTATAATTATTTTTGTATAATCAAATGTCTTATTGTTCGGCTGAGGTATTAATAAAAGTAAAAAATTAATTAAGACATTAAAGCCGATCAAGAAAATAATAAATTAATAACCAAAAAGTCTGCAACATACAATTTAATAACTTTTATTTTTAGATACATAAATAAATAAAAATCACAACAAATCTTTATTATTTCGGTAACATAATACATACATATAAATATAAAGTTTTTTTTTTTTATTTATCTTTACAAAATGTCTATATTTGTTAAATGAAAATTTTTTTTTATTCAAAATTAATAAAATAAGGATATATGTATGTATGTAATATCTTTAATAAAATTCATATTATTTTATTGGACCGTTTTCTATTTGTTTTCATTTAAAATAATCAACTTCATTTTCCTTCTAAAATTTAAAAACAAAAACCAAACAACTTTGAGTAATAGATCAAAACAAAGAAAGTTATACAAAATAACAAAATTTTCTTCTTATTGCAAATAACAAAAATGTTTTTAATTTTTTCTATAATTTAAGCAACATTTAATATTTAGTTAATATTTTTTCATCTACTAATATTAAATATTATCTAATATTTTTATAAAAGTTCTACAAAAATTTTAAATAAATTGTAAATAAATATATTATATAAAAAATGTTTGTTTTTTTTTTTAATTAAAATTAATAAATCTACATATAAATATCTTTAATACAATTCATAGTATTTTATTGCACCGTTTTCTATTTGTTTTCATTTAAAATAATCAACTTAATTTTCCTTCTTAAATGTATAAACAAAAACCAAACAACTTTGTAAATCAACTGTACAGAATTATACAGTCTTAAGCCCCAACCAGTCAACTTTCCATCGCAACGTAGAATGAAGAAAAGTAGCGTGAAACATTTTGTTCAACCAGTCAACAAAAGTAAACGTAACATATGTTTTTCAACATTCATTGTGTAAACAACCCTGTTTTTGGGTTATTTTGTGAGCAAAATAAATTACAGGGTTGTTAAAAACTCACGCAGCTACGTAAAAATCTATTGTGAATCTTTGTGTCAATAGCTACATACCAGAGTTGGGGGTAGTGCACTAAATTTGCAGTTTCCACTAACACTTAGTGATAGTGCAAAATTTTTAACTACAATCATTAATTTTTAGTGGTGAGTTGAAAAATATCAGCCTCACTCAGCATAGTGGTAGTGAAAAAATATTTTTTTCCACTAAAATTATTTAGTGATAGTTAAAATTTTTTCAGCTTAAGCCTAGTGCAACATTTTTTTTTCTTCATTAAATACTTTAGTGCAAAAAACAACCCCCCACTAATTTTAGTGCAACTTAGAAATTGTTCACTAAATTGAAAGATGACATAATATTTTTTTAAACTTTCTTTACCAAATACAAAATAAAGACTGATCCTCATTTTCACAAACCAATTTTAAACTTAAAATGTATTTTAAAGATATATTGTATACAAATATAGTCTCTTAACTATTCGAAATCGCTGAATAATGGATATATTTTTCGGGAGACCAAATTTTATCTCTCTAACTTTAGGCATTCGGTCTGTTTAATGATGAATTAGTCAGTAACGTTACTCGTTTATATATGTATGTCTCAACATACATAAATGCGCTTACAAGATTTCCAAAACAGACTAGAAGAAATTCTAAATTATGTAGTGTTGTTCTAAAACGATTATAACTTTGATAATTACCATCGTAGGTCTCTAAAATTAGTTCAGTGGGTTGTGATTGATTGGAAAAATGTCATGTTTATGTTTAGTGAAGAAAAAAATTTCATATTTATATTTAGTGAAAAAAATTTATTTGCAGCTTATGTGTAGTGACTGTTCAGATTTTGCACTATTGAGTGTAGTGCAAATTTTTTCACTACCACTAAATTTAGTTATAGTGAAAAAAATTGCAATATCACTAAAATTTTTTAGTGGTAATGAATAAATGTTTCACTATAACTATAGTGGTGGCAAATAGTTAAAAATCAAATTTTTTCACTATAGTGCGATTTAGTGAAAAGCTGAATGCACTCACAATTTAGTGCACTACCCCCAACTCTGCTACATACACACATCTGCATAAAGCTGGTTGAAACAGCTGATTGCGATACGATGATTTTTTGTTGAGTGGTTGGGCCTTAACTATACAGTTGTTCTTACGTTGCTGAAAAATGTTTCTACGTTGTGCTGAGCGCACACGACTAAGACGTAAAATCAACTTGGCTGAGTTAAAAACTGAGTGTATGCGCTGCTTATTTTATTTGCTGCTGAACAAAATAAAAACTGGTTGCTGCTTATTTCAGTTTTGTGTTTGAGCAGTAAATTTTGTTAAGTAAGCATGTGATCGAAAATGAAAACTTAAACTGTTTTCAGCGCAGTCGCCAGTTGAAACAAATTTTTGTGTGCTTAAAATTAAACGCTGGTTATAATTTCAATTGAAAAAAATAATAGGGACGCACTACAAAAAATTACCATTAGTCAATAAAAATTATTACTTTTAACATAAACATATTAAAAATCCGTAAAGCAATGTTTATGTGATTAATTTAATCATATTGGTTTCGTGTTAATGATTTATGTCTTCGGTAAATAAATTTGAAAATGGGTCGTGGTGTTCATTGTACTGAATCTGAAAAAAATGTTATTCTTAAATTAAATTCGGACGGGTTATCAATTAGAAAAATTGCACAGATAATGAAGTGTTCCAAAACTGAAGTATTCAATACCATTCATTAAAAAAAGTCATGAAACTAGAGGTAAACAGCGTAAAACGTCAGCGCGTTTTGACCAACGCTTAGTTCTACTTTCCAAAAATAACCCCTTTATGTCATCAAATAACCTTAAAAATGAATTGTGTGCTTCAGTTACAAGTCGAACAATAAGAAATAGGCTACAGGAAGTCGGATTAATGGGACGCAGTCCGAAAAAAGTACCACTGTTGAGCAAGAAAAACATACAAAAAAGGTTGGAATTTGCCAGGCGACATCTGAGCCGTAAAAACTGGAACAACGTACTATGGTCAGACGAAAAAAAAGTAAATTTATTTGGATGTGACGGAAAATCATTTGTACGTCATCCTGCAAATGCTGAATTTGATCCAAAATATACAAAAAAAAAACCGTCAAACTCAGTGGTGGGTCTATAATGCTATGGGGATGTTTTTCGGCTTCTGTAGTTGGTCCAATAGTTTGGATTCAGGGAAAAATTTATGCTGCTGACCATACATGGTTTCAGCAGAATGAGGTGCCTGTAATGGAGTGGCCGTCCCAAACACCGGTCTTAAGCATCTCTGGTTAGTCCTATGATAAGGTTAAAAAAATGAATTATTTTTCCCAAAACATTAAGTGTCCCTATTATTTTTTCCAGGCCTTTTTTAAAAAAATATATTTTTTGGCAGAACTAGTTCCTTATTTTTGCTTTATAAGTTAAAATATTTCAAGTTATTTTATTTTATGTATATACTTTTTAATATTTATGGAATAGTAAATAAAAAAGTAAGAATATATTGAAAAATTAGAGTGCCCCTATTATTTTTTCCAACACTGTATATTAATAAAAAAACAACTAAAAATTAAAAAATAAACGTATAATAACGACTTCATAAACTCAGGTCACAAGTAGTACATGTATACAAGTTATGTGTATAAAAGATAAACATCTGTGAATATTTAATTTATCCATCAAACCAATCTTCTTCTGTAAGGCTTTGTAAAAAAGCTGTTAATTTAAATGTTCACTAGTAGAGTTGGGTACAATCGTTCATTTTACTGTTTCGTTCACATCGTTCAAAATTGTAAAATGATTCAATTCGTTTATTTCGTTCTAATCAAATTTTTATTTTTGTGAAAAATACCAATAAAAACAACAAATGTTAAATATTTTAATTATCTTTTCTTTTAGTAGAAAAAGTCAAACTAAATTTTTCATAAAAATTTAAATTATTTCTTAATATTTTAAGGAAAAAAGTATTGGTATTTATATTGAGATTAATCGGTATATGGATCAAAATTGAAGTCATATATTGCAGCTTTAATATATTCTTCGATTTAGAGCCTTTTTATCTAAATTTCATTAAATTTATCTCAAATATATCACGAAAGATACCAAAAATTAATACGTCGCAATATAATATGATTTTAAAGGTCTATTAATACAAAAATCGATAAGGAATTAATACAGTTGATAAAAGAAGTTACTACGAATAAAAGAATTTACAACGGATTTCGCCGAAAAACAGGGTTTCCAATAAAACTCACTATAAAAAACCAGCATCATTTGAATTATATAGTGAAGAATTAGCAAAAAAAAAAAAAAATAAAAACTTTTCCTAAAACATCCTAAAAAAATATTTGATATTAATATAATCCCAATATCTGAACGGAACAGTTTGAAAATAGCTGGATATAGATCAGGAGTTTTTAATAAATAAAATCCCATACAAAAAACTATAAAATGTTAAAATCAATGTACGTGAAATACATCCAGTATTTTTTAAAGATATTTGCGCCCATATTGGGATTCAAACAGAGTTAAAAACTTTTTCAGTATCCCAATTTTCTATATAAAGGTTGTGATTTTTTAATCAATTTTACATCATTGAAATGATGCTGCTTGTTTATATTGAGTTATATTGAAAACCCTGTTTTTTCGGCGAAAATCTTTTCATTTTGGAAATTTTAAAATTCTTCTTTTATCAAATGTATTAATTTTTTTCCGATTTTGATATTAATAGACCTTTAAAATCATATTATATTGAGAGATGAATATATTTTAGCTGCAATATATGACATTAATTTTGACTCATAGACCAAACTAATCTCGAATTTAAATGCATTTTTATTTTACTGTGCCAATACTTTTTTACTTAAAATACCGCAGAAGTTGTGGTCATAAATAAACTTACACAAGTATATATAAAATACTTAACACATTTCTAGCTGAAGAAGTTTGAATGCAGTGACCAATTTTTTTAAAAATGTGTGTACTGTGCCAATACATTTTTCGGGCTGTCTAAATAAGCAATATAAAAACAATTCATAAATGAACGATATGAATCAAAAATATTCGTTCTCTCTAGTAGTAATTTTAAATGAAGTAAATTACCAATATCCGTGGGAGTCTTCTGCTACATTTACTCCTATCGAACGCGTCCCCAGATGGCGGATCGGGGGGATTGGTTATAAGGCACATGGTATGAACACTCTATAAAATGGTGCATTCTGGTTTCCTATCATGTGTATTATATCCGATCCTAGGACTCTACAGTCTCTCGTGGACCAAACAAATGTTGCGCACTTTAAGGTCAAAACAAACTAACAGCTAACAGCTCCCCTCCAACGCCTATTGCACGGATTGTAATCTCTCGCCTAGTCCGCGCACGCCGTCCCTGCGCGAGATGGACGATTGATGACGAACGGTCGCAGGGCGACAGGACAGAAACGGACATGCTAACGGGGGGTTCAACAAGACATTCTGATACAGGAAAGTCAGTTGTTGGACCAACTCTCAGGGACAGATGATATTCCTGGCAATTCGACCGATTCCTTCGCTGGGACCGGCGCCTCGGAAAACCTCGGGGATCTTACCCTTGGCTCTGAAGATGAGCTTGAGATCACTGTAATTTCAACTCGCGCTCAGAGTCAAGAGAAGAACCAGAGTATTAAGGCGAGGTCGGAGCGGAAGGATTGCTCGAATGATCAGTACTTTGGTTCGGCAGGATGCGGTAATGCTCGAGCTCATCCCAGGTGGCGGATAGGGGGAGCGGTAGTCGGCGCTCCTGTGGTACGTTTCTAAGAAATGGTCACAGAGGGGTCGACGCTCGCTCGAGCCTTGCACAGTGGCTCTAGGTGATACATTGCACAAATGGTCTCCTAGACTCCCTGTCAATGCTAGGCCTACGTACCAAAGAGGAGAAAGCACGAAGTGGCGTAAGAGCCTCTCTTATCTATCTGCAAAGTATAGCTAAGAGGGACTTTCAGGCAAGGATAAATACCTTACCAAGAAGCACAGAAGGAACGTTTAAGATTCGAACGTATCTACGGACCTGTGACTCCCTGGGAATGTCTTATCCTGAAGGACCAGATGTTTATGGCTGATCGTGCACCATCCAGCAAATCTGATAACCCACAAAAGGTTGTCAGGGGTGCGAAGTAATCAATGATGCAAGATTGTATTCAAGCTGCTGTCATTGACAAGGCTGATCCAGATGAGAGGATCAGCGTTGAGCAATGGCGACAGATTAAAGCACAGGCTCATTGAGGAATTCGCTCTTGTGAAAAGAAGGCCGGATGAGATATCATTCAGAGGCGCAGACTGGATGAAGGGTGTTAAAACTATCAACTACGGAAATAAGAAATCGTTTGAATTTCTTAAGAACGCAGTTTCTAAGTGCGAAACACTTTATCCAGAGGTGAATCTCGAGGTGATACTAGCATCTGAGTTGCCCCTACGTCCAATAGTGATAGCATGGTTCCCACTACCCATTCTTGAGGTCGGAACCATTCTGACAGTATTGTAAAAACAGAATGAAGATCTTTTTACAGGTCAATGGAAGCATGTCAACACCTTGATCTGTAAGGAGAACCAAGGTAGAGACTTCAGATTCTCAGTAGATCAGGAGTCTCTAAAAATGCTGGAGTCACTGGGGGTTGTCAATTTCGGGTTTGTGGTTATGAGGTTTAGGTACTCTAAGTCTGATAAACTCAAAGAGGCCAACAGTTGTCTAAATAATTTGCATCACTGTGAAGCAGCCTCAACCGAATTGACAAAACTCCTTATTGACTCCAACGTGGATGTAACTCTTATCCAGGAACCTTGGATTAACAACACCAGGGTATGTGGATTAAGAGTTGCAGGCTACAACTTGTTTATACCATCCACATTGGAAAAGGTACGAACATGTATAATGGTTAGGAAAGATTTAAACGCTAATCTTCTTCATTCTTTCAGTAATGGAGACCTAACAGTTGTACAATGGAAAGCTACTGGAAACAGGATGCTTATACTGACATCAGTATATATGCCATACGAGGCGGCCGATCCCCAGGCATCGCTCTGCAGCAATTGGCGGAGCACAGCAAGAGAGGATTGTATATGATTCTGGGATGTGATGCGAACGCTCACCATTATCAATGGGGTAGCAGCAACATCAACAGCATTTTCCAGGTTGTAGTGATATTGAGTCTGAGGCGCGATCAGGTAGTGTCAGTGATAACCCACACGAATCCGGCTCGGATGAGCGTGATAACAACACAATTAGGAAGATGGTTACAAGAGACAAAGTTACATGGGCGGTGAGCACATTTGGGCCATACAAATTACCGGGACCGGATGGGATTTCTCCGGCCATGTTGCTGTTGTGTCGAATATTAGAAAAGAACTGTAATTTTATTTAAACTTCAAATAATTCATTACATTACATAGTGATATAAACTTAGTGACTACTTTGTATAAATAAGTACGCAGATGACGTAGTTATACTGGTCTCGGGCAAATTTCTACCTACGATCAGTAAGGTCATGTAATCAGGTCTGCGATAATTGTCTCTTTTGTCTCTTTTTAGCCCATAACTTTTTTGTTTATTTGCCCATTTTCAATACCAAACAAACCTAATATAAGATAAATATTTGTGTGAGCGGTATATTGATTTTGTCATTCCGTGTGTAACATGTCGAAGGAATCATCTAAGACCCCACAAAGTATATATTTTCTGGGTCCTGGTTAGATTCTGAGTCGATCTAGCTATGTCCGTCCGTCTGTCCGTCTGTTGAAAGCAGGATAGGGCTCGAACGGGACAACGTAGGGGGACGAAATTTGGCACAAATATTTGTCTTATATAAGGTTTGTTTGGGATTGAAAATGGGCAAAATCGGTTAATAAACAAAGTTATTGGCTAAAAACTAGAAACACAAGGTGTCCGTTTTATACTTTTCTGCTGATATTTCTTCAATAAAAGCATGTACGACAACAAAATTTTTTATGTATAGTTCGGGGATCGATATAAACTCGGAAACCAAAAATGGGCGTGGTCCGCCGACTTTACCGCCCACCTCCTATATAAGGTGAAAATCAACGAAATTGTGTTGAAATAGTTCAAAGACCAATGTAAACTCGGAAACAAAAAATGGGCGTGGTCCGCCCAATTTACCGCCCCTCCCATATAACGTAAAATTTGAAAAAGTTGATGCTGGGTATATAGATTCGGTCGGGCCGAATATAACATTCGCACTTGTTTTTGTTCAATATGTTTAAAAAGCGGGACGTCTGGTCACGTTATACATGAACGACACAACTCTAGTTTTATTGTACCATTGGAATGTTATATCCTGATACTATTGAAGGTTACATATAATTAACCCTTTAACAACAAGAGGGAAAATTGTGCACACGTAAATAATTGAACCGAAATATTTTGGAGATTAGTTTAAAACAAATCAATCGTTAATTTTAGGGCACTTTAATGTAAATATACACATACATCGGGTGTCAAAAATAAGTAAATAAACTCAAACTTTCGCTTTAAAAAGCGGCAAATGTAACGATTTATTATTAAAAATTTACAGGTTTTTCATGAATTCAACTTGTTTTATCTTACATTGAGGGCAAATTTTTCAAATATTATTCTATTTTAAGCTTCTTTCTAATGGAAGTTGAATAAAATCATTTTCGGACGAGTCAAAAATAAGTAAACAAGCAACTTTTGGCTTAATTCCTTTAATTCTTTGTTAAAAGTAATTGAAGTTTATGGTTACAAAATAATGTTAACACAACATCGGTAGTTATCTATATACATATGTATATAAAAGAATAACGTCACTGAGTGATTGACTGACTGACTACTTGGTGATTCATCATTGCACAGCCCAAACGGTTAAAGGTAGAAAGATAAAATATGGACTGTAGATTGGTCTCCTACCGAATAGATCCACTAAGATGGGATTTTTGGAAATTCGAATGTTTAGGGGATAAAAAAGAGTAAAAACCGGTAAAATCTGTAACCTTATATCTCCTAAACTAATAGAGATACAAAACTCTACTTATCTTTTAATAAAGTAAGCATAGAATTAAAATGTGCATCAAATTAGTATCTTATCAAAAAATTGGCGAATAAAAGTTTGGTGCTTTTTGGAAATTCGAACGTTTAAGGGGTAAAAATCGTACCTGATTTTGGTACTTTTTTCACAAAATATTTATACCCTTCACCACCATAGGTGGTTGGGGTATAATGCGTTTGTGCTGATGTTTGTAACGCACAGAAATAATTATCGGACCACCATCTTAAAGTATACCGTTCGACTCAGAATCACTTTCTGAGTCGATTTAATTGAAATTGGTTATGATTGGTCCATTATTTCACCTGGCCCCCATACAAATCTCCTCTTGGAATAGGGGTTTAACGATCATAAATGCCGTAAATATAGCAATATTTCAATGAAACTTGGTACGAAGGAGTTTAATATAAGTGTTAATCTTTGTGCCATCAGGATCGGTTCATAATTGACCATAGCTCCCAATAAACCCCTCTTCCGAAAATCACTTTAACGTGCGTAAAAGCCATACGAATGACAGTATCAAGTTAATCACCCCTATCGTAAATAACAAGTGGAATTTTTGTTCCCATGAAATTTTTATTCCCCTCGAAGGGAAAAATACTATCGTGAATCTCCCGTGAAAATTTTTTCCCGCTATCAGTTCTCAGTGAATGTAAAAAGGAAGAAAATTAAAATAAAAATCAAAGTAAAGTTTTTTTTCAAAAATATCCACGTACATACTAATATTTTAAAGAAAAGTGAAAAAAAAAAACTAAGCAAAATATTTAGTATTGGAGTGATAGTTTTATTGCAACAATAACTTTAATATCCGAATTATAAGAAGATCTACTTACATCTTCTGCTCTGTTCCCCAGCAAAAATAAAGTGAACAAATTAAAGGAAAAAGTGAAAAAACTCGGGGGAAAAATTCATTCACGATTAGGGGAATTTTATTTTTAGCATGAAATTATTCACGGGGAATTTTTACACGATTGCAAATTTAGGGAAAGGGAAAACATTTCGAGGGAAAAAGTATTCATGATAGGGGTGAATATTCAACACAAATAAATTTTATATAAGTAGAAACAACATTGCCAGAATTTATGAGAATCGGTCCATAATTTGCCATAGCTCCCATATAAACCCACTTCCGGGAATCACCCTAAAGAGCAAAAAATCATATAGATGTAAGTATAAATGCATTATTTTGTATTTATATAATTTATTTTACATTTAGTAAAAGTGTTGGTTTACAATTGGACACAGGTCTAATGGTGTAGGATATCATATGGTCGGTCTTGACCGACTATAGTTTTCCTCTCGTTTTTTTTTTTTACTGACACCAGTGGTGTTAGGTGTGATGATTTTACGTCATTTTGACGATTTTTTTTTTCAATTTAGTAATTTGACGATTTTTTATAGTTAGTCGCTAATATTTTGACGATTTTCTTAACTTAAATATTTTCAAAATAATTAAGCTGCGATAAACGAATATTAATGATTTTAATATTGTGCTAATGTCGCGATTATTACTTTGAATAAATTCACAATTTATTTGTTGGGGGGAAGCTAGTTCCTATGCACATTTCGCCGGTTGCTTAAGCCAGCTCATCAGGAAACCTTTCCCAATTTCTTTAGAAAAACTAAAGATATATTACAGTGTAAACTTTATAAACTCAATGAGAATTATAAGTTCTACACTATAAATATCAAAGCTTAAAAAAAGCCCAACAAACAAACCATGATTTTATTCTTTTCTTACTTTCCTTTCTACATTGGTTGGTTTTTTGCCGACGCTAAATGTAGTGGGTAAGGAGTAAACAAAAATAAAAATCAAAACAAAAGAGCGTTGATGCATTTTTGTTGTTTTTAAAACCAAAAACAGAATGTTATTGGTTTTATGCCGGGCACTTGCAAATTTAAATTCAAAATAATTAAGCTGCGATAAACCAATATTAATGATTTTAATATTGTGCTAATGTCGCGATTATTACTTTGAATAAATTCACAATTTATTTGTTGGGGGGAAGCTAGTTCCTATGTGCATTACGCCGGTTGCTTAAGCCAGCTCATCAGGAAACCTTTCCCAATTTCTTTAGAAAAACTAAAGATATATTACAGTGTAAACTTTATAAACTCAATGAGAATTATAAGTTCTACACTATAAATATCAAAGCTTAAACAAAGCCCAACAAACAAACCATGATTTTATTCTTTTCTTACTTTCTACATTGGTTGGTTTTATATATTTTTTACTATATAAATGTGTTAGCGAATATATAAATTTCAGAAAATTATATATGAATTTATATTTTTGTGCGTTTAATATAGATAAATATTTAATTTTGGGAATTCATTCATAATTAACTAAATTTGATGTATTTTTTTGTCATAAATAAGAAATAGCTTACTGTCTTTATTAAAACGTTTTCTTAATTGGGTTAATAAAGAAAAATATATAAAATCAAATAAGAGAATTGTAAATTTTAGCAAAAATATTTTGTATTCATATCAATATTTTTTGGAAAAAGGAAATCTCTAAAATTATTAAACAAAACAAACGAACTTAAACGTAATTAAGAGAAGAAATTCCTTAGGAATTTCATAATTTAAAATAATAAAAAGTTGAACAATTATTTCAGGAAATATTAATATTATTTACATTATAAACTTCTACCCTACTACATATCATAGATGTAACTTATGAATGAAATGAAAAATTAAAATACTTTTTATTTCATTTCCATTTCTTATTTCTAAATAAAAATATTTGTAAATCAATTTATTAACTTTTAAATTAAAATATTAAGGATTTCTATTTATACTAAAACAATTCAATTTATTATAAATTTGTATCTGATTAAACAAAATAAATTAAAAATTAAAATATTTTATTTAATCAAAAGTAAACAAATATTTTTTTATAAGAAGATAATCAAAAGTTTTTTATTTGATTATTCTAACGTTGAATGATATTCATATATGTGTATATTTTACTTAAATAAAAAAGTTCAACAAATTTGTATGATTTTTATTTAAAAACTATATATTCAAATAGAAAAATTGAAAATAAATATTTTGATAATTTTATTCAACAAAAACTTCAAAGAAATAAAAATATTCAGCCTCAAAAGGTTTGAATAAAAAATTCAAGTATGTATAAAAAAATTATTTTTCTTTTTCAAAGCAAATTTAAAACTATTCAAACAAATTCATGTTAAATAAAAATATTCAAAAATTTTCTATGAATAAAAAAAATTTAATGTTTTAAAACAGATTTTATCTTATTTTTAAAATAGAAAATAAAATAAAGAGCAATTGTATTCAAGCTAAAAAATAAAATATATTTTCAAAATAGTCGAAGACTTTGAAATTTGATTTAAATTTTATAAATAAATTCATATTCGAATAATTTTGTGGAAATTTTATTTTTTCTAACTTGTTAACAAATGGAATAATATTTAAATAGTTTTTATTCAAATTACATGCCTATTCACAGAAAAATTGTGACTGAAAAATAGTCATAAAACATAAATTGTGACTATAGTCTTTAATTTTCTATTCACAAACAAAAATGTATTAATATTTCGTTTTAAAATTAAGACCTGATATGTAGGCAGTCATAAGAATTGTGACTATCATAAGAAAACATTTTAATTGAAAATAAAAAATATGAAAATATAGAAAAATGTGTTGTAGAAAAAACAATGCATACATACATATTTGAAATAATTGAGGGCCAAAAAGCCTCAAAGCATACATACAACACACTCTTACTTACATTTCTTGCCGATTTTCATCAAATTTTGCAGTATTCTTTGCAAATTTTCATTCTTCCCTAAAAATTTCAAATTTTTTACAAAAAATTTTATTCTTAATTTTTATTTTTAATTGACAAGAAAAGTCAACATTTTTAAATGTTAAGCATGTTTTGTGATTATGTTAACAGAATATGAAGTTATGACCGAGTCACAAGTATAGTCGTAACTTTTAGTCATAATAAAATTGTGACTTTTTTAAGACTTTTCCTATGAATAGGCATGTTAATTTCAAATAACTGAAAATCATATAAAGAATATAAACTAATTTGGAACAATTTTATTTCTAAAAATATAAATAAAATATAAAAATTATTTTTAACAAGTATTTTTAATGAAAATATTCATAATTAACAGCTATGCTACATATGCTTTTGTAAATTACATATCTGAGGACTTTTAACATAACTCAAATTTTAAAAATTTTCATGGTAATGCTAATAATTTTTCAACTACATATATTTTTAAAAATAATAGTCGTAAGAAAATACCTATTTGTGTAAAATATGTGTCTTTAGCTTTTAGTTAAAGATATTTATACCCTACACCACCATAGGTGGTTGGGGTATTATGCGTTTGTGCTGATGTTTGTAACGCATAGAAAACGTTATCCAACACCCACCTTAAAGTATACCAACCGACTCAGAATCACTTTTTAAATCGATATAACGATGTCCGTCCGTCTGGCTGGACGGCTGGCTGGACGGCTGGCTGTCCATGTAAACCTTGTGCACAAAGTACAGGTCGCAATTTTGAAGATAATTGAATTAAATTTGGCAGGTGGGACTTTTATGACACAAGCCTATTGAAATTGGTTATGATCGGTCCATTATTTCACCTACCCCCCATACAAATGTCCCCCCGGAATTAAGTTTCAACACTAAAAAATGCCTTAGAAATAAGAATATTTTAATGAAACTCGGTACAAAGAAGTTTTGTATAAGTGTCAATCTTTGTACCGAATTTTATGAAGATCGGTCCACGATTAACCATAGCTCCCATATAAACCCCTGTTCTGAAAATCACTTTAACGTGCATAAATCCCATACTAATGTTAGTATCAAGTTAATATTCGACACAAATAAGTTTTATATAAGTAGAAACAACATTGCCAAATTTTATTAAAATCGGTCCATAATTTACCACAGCTCCCATATAAACCCACTTCCGAGAATCCCCCTAAAGTGCATAAAATCAAGTAGATGTTAGTATCAACGTATTATTCTGTATTTGTATATTTTATTTTACATTTAGTAAAAGTGTTGATCTAATATAGGTCTCCTCCCCGAATTTTTATGGTCATACATAATGGTGTAGGGTATTATATGGTCGGTCTTGACCGACTATACCTTTTTTTCTCGTTTTTTATGATATTTTGTTTTGATGTTGCTTCGTAAACCCTTCTACATTTATACATATAAATTTGTGCTGTGAAATTTTTTTAAAAATGTTTGACAAAAAACAACAATACAGAAAAATTAAAAATAAATTTTAAAAAATTTCATGATATTTTTAGCTTTGCGACGACGCGCAACTTTTCTTACCCCGCTTGCTTTTCTACACCTCTTGCCAACAAACGTAAAAGTTGCAGCTATTTTCCTTAAACATGTTTGTCAAAAGTTATGAGTTTTATTAGTTAATCCTTTTTTAATATTATCTTCCTTAACAAAATGTTAACTTTTGTTATGAAAATAACTTATTTCTTAATGTTTTTGATATTGACGTTTTTTTTAAATTTTTGTGACGATTTTGACGATATTTTTTCTAATTTTTGACGATTTTTTGAGAAAAAAAAAGCCTAACACCACTGTCTGACACATACATATGAATATTTTAACATTAGATCCTACTACAATTTAGAAATTCATTGGAATACAATGTTTGTTTCATCTAGGAGGAATAAAAAAGTACCAAAAAAAGTGATGAAATCGGGAAATTAAATTTTATTCATTTTTTATTATATTAAATCTAGAAATATGAACTTAAGTCCATGTAGTCCTAAGTGAGTGAGAATTTACAAGATACTTTTTTGTTCTTCCGATGGTACTTTTTAAATTTTCTATAATATTGAACCTAGAAAAATTAAATTAAAGATATATGATCCCAAGTGAATGAGTATCCATAACAGGGCACTTTATGGTACTTTTTCATTCTTCTAATGGTACTTTTTGAATTTTCTAATTTTTTCCCGTTCTTCCATGGTACTTTTCAAATTTTCTAATTTTCGTTCTTCCATGGTACTTTTTGAATTTTATATAATATTGAACCTACAATTATGAATATATGGTCCAAGTGAATGAGAATTTAGAAAAGAGGATTTGTGGTACTTTTTTTCTTCTAATGGTACTTTTTGAATTTTCTATAATATTGAAACTAGAAACATGAAATTAAAGATATATGATCCTAAGTGAATGAGAATCCATAACAGGGGACATTGTGATACTTTTTCATTCTTCTAATGGTACTTCTTTAATTTTCTACAATATTGAACTTAGAAACATGAAATTAAATACATATATATGGTCCTATGTGGGTAAGAATTCAATAGGGGAACTTTGTGGTACTTTTTCGTTTTTCCAATGGTACTTTTGGAATTTTCTATAATATTGAACCTAGAAATATGAAATTAAAATTATATAGTCCTAAGTGAATAAGAATCCAGAAAAGAGGATTTGTGGTACTTTTGCATTCTTCTAATGGTGCTTTTTAAATTTTCTAAAATATTGAACCTGGAAACATGAAATTAAAGATATATGGTCCTAAGTGAATGAGAATCAATAAGAGGGTACTTTGTGTTACTTTTCGTTATTATATTACTCTTTGAATATTATGTAATAATAATTAACTTTTAAACGTGGAATTAAAGATATATCGTTCTGTGTTTAGAATCTACAAGCCCTATTATATTTTAGTAGAGAAGAATGTGACCTTCTCTACTAAAATATAATAATAGAAATAATTTGGTAGTTTTTTAAACTTCGAACGTTAAAAATGTAAGAAACTGGTAACTAAAATATTTAAAAGTTTATTGTTCTGAATGCTGACAGAACACCAATATTATAGCTGTTTCCACGGGTGATAGAAATCATAGTTGAATTTTACGGCTTTCTTAATTTTTGGTATTTCATTTTGTTTTTTCTAAATAAAAAGGCTACCAAGTTTTTATCTGGTCTATGTATGAGTACTGCAAAATCGGGTTAAATGCTATATATATAAAAGTGACTCTAAATTTGTTAGTCTGTTTTAGAATTTTGTTTCGATGCTTTTATTTTATTTCAATACAATGGGGTAGCGAAGTGCACTGTGTTTATGCTATTAGAAATATTGTTCAAAAATTTATAGTTATAAAATTAAAACTTAACACAATTTGAATTTATAATATAGTATGATTTTTCTTAAAAAGAATCTACGCTAACGAAGTAGCGGGTATACTGCTCGTTTCTTATAATTTGAGAGAAATAAAAAATTACTTTTTTAATTAAATTAGAATTTGATAACATCAGAAAATTTAAATTCAACCACAATTCCGACCTAAAGGATGGCAAATAGCGCACAATTAACATGCCTATTCATAGAAAAAGTCTTAAAAAAATCACAATTTTATTATGACTAAAAGTTACGACTATACTTGTGACTCGGTCATAATTTCATATTCTGTTAACATAGTCACAAAACATGCTTAACATTTAAAAATGTTGACTTTTCTTGTCAATTAAAAATAAAAATTAAAATTAAAAATTTTTGTAAAAAATTTGAAATTTTTAGGGAAAAATTAAAATTTGCAATGAATACTGCAAAATTTGATGAAAATCTTCAAGAAATGTAAGTAAGAGTGTGTTGTATGCATGCTTTGTTGCTTTTTGGCCGTCAATTATTTCAAATATGTATGTATGCATTGTTTTTTCTACAACACATTTTTTTATATTTTCATATTTTTTATTTTCAATTAAAATGTCTTCTTATGATATTCATAACTCTTATGACTGCCTACATATCAGGTCTTAATTTGAAAACGAAATATTAATATATTTTTGTTTGTGAATAGAAAATTAAATACTATAGTCACAATTTGTGTTTTATGACTATTTTTCAGTCATAATTTTTCTGTGAATAGGCATGTAAGTGTAAGAGAACTAAGAGTAACTATCATACATACTAAACATCTGCATCAATTCATTTGTAACTCATTTTTAATGATTCCCTTTCTTTTCAATTGTTGACTGTTATTGTTTTTTAAACTTAAAATCAATTCGCTGTGTGTGCGTACGTATGGAAAAGACAAAGAAACCAAAACAAAAACAAACAAAATCATTTGTGCAGGGAGTCATAAAAACAATTTAGCAACAAATCATTTGCAACTGAATTGAATTGAATTAAATATAAAATGCAATACTGTCATTTGTTTGTTTTTTGTTTACAAAATTTGAAGTGAAGGAAATATTAAATGAAAAATTTAAATAATATAGGTTTGTAATTAAAAGTAAATAAAAATATCATAAATAAAATAAATTTTATTTCATTTAAGATATAATTAATTATAATTGAAATAAAAAATAATTAAATTTTCTGAGCAAAAAAATTTAAAGCAAACGTAACCATAATCTATTTTTTATTTAAAAATAAATAATTGTTACTTTCCATGCATTTTTTCATATTAAAGTAAGGGAATGACAGTAATTCACAGTTTTGATTTTATGTTTTTTATTAAACATTACTGTTTTTGAAAAAAATTTCTTATGACAAACAATTTCTCAAAGAGAACATGACATGATTTGTTTTTGTTTCATCATTTCAATTCAACTCAATTCAAATTTTATTTCTTTTCGTGGTTTGTTTTGTATTGTTTTGTTTTTTATTTTAGCAGCAATGTGAGAGCACGTATTAAAAAACATTACTGTGAATTGAAAAGCAAATGATTTGATGCAGATGTTTAATACATACGAAAAATGTGAAACATATAGAAATATATCAAAAAATTTTAATAAAACGACCACTTCTATTCTAAAGGTGGTTAAATGCTTTAAACACAATGAATACATTAACCGCAAATACTCTCGTAAACGCCTAAGAAACTGTACAAAAATAATAGATATCAATTTAGCTTGCTTCCTGCCCCAATATTTTTATTAAAATTTATTTCAAAAGTCACAAAAAAATGTATGAAGACAGAAAACATGGTCTAGCTATACGGAACATTACATACATAAATATATTATATATACAGATTATGCCTTAAAATATGAAATTTTAGGAAACAGAGTTCCTGGACTGAATAACCTATGATTCGCATGAAATGTACGTTTGGCTCAATATATTGAAATTTTAAGTATGCAAAAACAATACTTAAGTCTAGCGAAAAGGGGCTTAATGGTTTCGAAATTTATAAAATAAGAAAAACAGTAGTACACAATGGTAAAATAAATTCCCAGATTTACCTTATTCTGTTGAAAAGTATAATAGTTCCAAAAAAGTTATTATTTAATTATTGTGGATTTTATCCTATAAATTATGGTAAATTTGTTTCAAAATATATAGCTGAGGAAATAATTAACATTTCAGAGTGTCTTCCTCAAAATCCAGATCTATCACCAACTGCATGAAATTAAATAAATAAATAGAGTTTCCATAATTTGACCGAACTGATGGACTTAATTATTACTAAGACACCTACATTTTATCCAATAATATGCAAAATATTTGTAGTCACTATGCCAAGACGTTTGGCACTAATGTATCAAAATAAAGGCGGTCACCGTGGCTATTAGAAACCATGTTTAATTATGCAATTTAGTTTGCTAATTAATAAATAGATATTTTATTTAATGATGCATTTAAGAATGCACATTAAAAATTAATATTTTGTTGAGGGTAATTAGTTTAAATAATAAATATTATTAACGTTAATAATAATATTTGTTATTGTAAGTGGAAATTTTTTTTTATACGAATTGTTGAATATTATTAATTAAACGGAGTATTTGGGGAGCACAAGGGAATTTATGCTAAATAAAATGAAGGGCAGGAGGGGTTACCTGAACGACTGGGATGATAAATAAATAAGACCAACTAGTTTTGAATTTTAACTAACATATTTTATTTAAATACTTATAAATGGGATTGCAAAGGAGCTACAGGAGATGTTTAATCTTTAATAGTTACAAACGAAGTGATAATTAAAAAAAAATATAATACAGTTTCGAAGTTGTTCCGAAAGGAATAACGAAAATAAAACATTATGACAAAGCTCAATAAGTAATTCAGGGATGGAAAATGTCAAATAAAATACATTTCATTTTGAAATCCTAATATATATTATAAAAATGATTTTCACGAAATTTGACACACAGATAATCCTAATATTTATTTATTTATTGATGTTATATTTTACAAAGTAAATTAATAAAAGGCGCGGGTTACTAGACCATATGCGCACGTATTGACAAACTATGAAAACTAAAACATTTTCATATATAAAAATAATAAAAATAAGAATGTTAACAATATTCAAAAATTCATAAAAATGGATGTATAGAATATACATAAAAAATAAAATAATGACTAAATTAAATAACAAATGAAAAAACAAATCATAAAATAATGTTGTTGATATAAAAATAAATAAATTCAAAATTAATGGAAGGATAGATATAAAATTCAAATGTCCTGAACATTATGCTTCTCAAGGCTCCTCTTGATAATTAGTAAGTTGTCCTTTATTGTACAGTCAAGTAGCTTCTCTAATGGCAGTTCTATTCTCGATTTCCTGCATTCAGTCAATATATGCGGAATGGTAAGCTCAACGTTGCAGATGCTACATTTTGGTGGATCCGTTTTCTCATAATAATGTTTAGAATTGAATAGTGACTTACCCACTCTCAGACGAGCAAGCATTATACACTGCGCTCTCGATAAATTCTCATTGTATCTAGATCTATAATTTGTGGTATTGAGCAGTTGTTGGCCAGTTGCAAAGGGATTCGTTAATACTTTTGGAAAACATGGTATTTCCGTAACGTTCTGTAGGTTCAACGCCCTTTTGGCGCCAATGTCAGCATGTTCGTTGCCACTAATCCCGATATAAGAGGGGACCCACATAACAAAAATCTCGTTTTCAATATTCTCCAAGCACATAAAGTCATCGTAAGCTCCATTTTTATTGTTAATCAAGGCCCTCGTAGCACTTAAGCTATCAGTGCAAATTAAACTTCTGCCACCGTGTTCAATAGAATAGCTTATCGCAGTTTTAATAGCTGCCATTTCAGCCGTAAAGATTCCGGTATTGTCCGGCAATCGATTTTCACAAACCGTTTCAAATTGAGTACTTGTTATTTGCCTAACGATAGAATAGGATGTCAAATTATCCTGAAATGAACCGTCTGTATAGTATATTACATCAGGTGCCAGGGACGCGATTCTTCCCAAAAGCATACTCTTGAATCATAAAGGGTTTGTTGAGTTTTTGTTCAAAAAACTTAAGCTGTCCTCAACTTTAACAATATTCCCGGACTGAACAGGGTGTATTGGTCTGTTTGGAGTA
Source organism: Protophormia terraenovae (assembly GCA_951394005.1). Taxonomy (NCBI): domain Eukaryota; kingdom Metazoa; phylum Arthropoda; class Insecta; order Diptera; family Calliphoridae; genus Protophormia; species Protophormia terraenovae. Next base: position 70,216,553 of record OX596077.1, read on the forward strand.
GATAAGTTCGATCTCCTCAAGATGAATACTATATTTTTAATAGCTGATTCATTGTAGTATCTTGCTGTTTCCAAAAAATGTCATGTAAACCATCAGATGATATTGTTATTGATCTTGAAGCCATATTAACAGCACTCTTTTCCAGCAAATTTTGGAAATCCATGAACTTGGCCTCAGTTCTTAATTTTGCAATAGGTGTTGTTCGCAGCAGTCCGGATGCGGTTCTAAAACATATTTATTGAAGTATTGATTTTATTCACGTTCCTTTTCGATGTCCAGCCGTATATTGTTATACTATGCTGGATCGTACCGATTGTCAGTGAACTACAAATACTGAGTGCTGTCTCAATGTGAGGTCCTTTGTTGCGAGAGCAAATAAGTTTAAGAATGTTGTTAATCTTGGACAGTCTGTGTGTCAAATTTCTGATGTGTGTACTCCAGAGGAGATTTCTGGTAAAAAGTAAACCTAAAATTCTCATCTGTTCAGAAATTTGAATAGGTTCAGCTCCGAATCATGTCGTCGTTGCAGAACCTCTTTCTGCATACATGTAGAATTTCAGATTTATTTGCCGGAATTACGGCTCCTTTTTCTTTGGCCCAGTTTTGAATTATAAGGTCCAATTTGTTCAGATTGGAATGGACTGACTCCGGATTACCAGAAGCCACGGCAAAAATATCGTCAGCATAAATGCCGACGTAATCTATACCAGGTAAATTCTCAATTGCCCTTGCCAAAGAGTTAGCATAAATGGTGTATAAAACCACTGATAGGGGGGAACCTTGAGGCACGCCATTGTCCAAACTATGAGTGGCAGAGAAATAACCATCAACTTTAACAGATACTCTACGATTTGCAAGAAAAGATTTTATTACTTCTATAATTTTCCTGGGAACACCCCATTTAGTCAGCTCAAGTATTACTGATATAGTGTTTTCATTACTTGATTAAGTTCAGAAGATGAGACTGCACTATTCATCTCTTTATATTGACAATTTGTTAGTGGGAGATTATCAATTTTGAAGTTGTTTTTCTCAGAAATAATATCCAGATTAAAGGCGTCATCCGCACTAAGGGCACACCAATATTTAGCAAAGCTATCAGCGATATCCAGTGGATATGAAAAAGTATTACCATTTCTATAAATAGTGAGAAAATTACTTCCTCTATTGCACCTTAAATTGTTGACTTTGCTCCAGAGTACCCGCACATCCATGGAAGGGTTCTGTGAATTCAAGAAATTTTTCCAAGTATTGGTTTTCGCAAGTTTACATTCCCTTTTTACTTTGGCACAAAGCCTTCTGAAGTTAATTATGTTCTCCATGTTTCGGCATCTTCTAAGTGATTTCCATGCTTCCTGTCGTAATCGTATCAAATTGGATATTTCGGAATTGAACCAAATCGGGTTATTTTTCACTTTTGGTTTACGGCTTATGGGAATTGATTCATTTGCCGTCTTTCGTAAAATTCGCTTTATCTGCGCAGCTTCCGTGTTAATGTTAGATGATTCTTCAAACTGTGCGTTCACTTCGATTGCTTTTTCCTTAAACCGTGTCCAGTTTGCACGTTTGTCTAAAAAGCGAGGTATACATTTTCTTTCTATATTCTCTATCTGGTTGGTAATTTTAATAGGAAAGTGATCTCCCACTTCCGGCATAGGTAAGCAAGTCCAGTTTAAACAAGGAGCAATATCTACACTAGACATAGATACATCAACAGCTGTTAAAGTGTTTCGGGTACTTAGTAGCGTTGGGGAACCGTCATTTAAAACTACTAAATTATGGTCATTAGCAAAATCTTCCAGGATTTTTCCATTTGGTGAATTTGTAGTAGAACCCCACAAGATGTTTTGCGAATTTAAATCACCCAGTAGAATATGATTTACATTATCAACGATAGTAATATTGCCAACTATTGAATTAGATAAGTTGATGTCACCTTCTTTATAAATATTTGTAATGTGTAGATCAGTATCAAAACTGAGTACTATGGTCTGATGAAGGAGCGACTGGCTTGAGGTACTGTGGTTTTTAACGTTCAAATTATTTTTTACCATTAAAGCTATACCCGATTTGGCATAGTCATAGTCGTGGTTATGGTGGAATATTTGAAAACCAGGTAAATGGAGTAGATGTACATTTTTTTGTACTATGTGGGTTTCTTGCAGGGCTATAATGTTGGGTTTGTGTTTAGCTACTAAGAGTTCCAAAGCATATTTGTTGTTGATAAATCCCTGAATGTTCCACTGGAGAAGCGTGATCTCCCACTTAGAATATGAAATTGAGGTACTGTGGTTTTTAACGTTCAAATTATTTTTTACCATTAAAGCTATACCCGATTTGGCATAGTCATAGTCGTGGTTATGGTGGAATATTTGAAAACCAGGTAAATAGAGTAGATGTAAATTTTTTTGTACTATGTGGGTTTCTTGCAGGGCTATAATGTTGGGTTTGTGTTTAGCTACTAAGAGTTCCAAAGCATATTTGTTGTTGATAAATCCCTGAATGTTCCACTGGAGAAGCGTAATGTTCTGGCGAAAGGACATAAGAGTGAGAATGTTTTGATTTGGTTGTTGAATATTTGTATTAGTATTTGCGTTGTTTTTTGTATAATTTGTCTGTTGATTTCTTGCTTTCGAGTTTACGTTGTTGTTGATATTTGAAGTGGAGTTATTTTGCTTTGTGAGAGAATCATTTTTTTGTTTTTTAACGGTTGGTGTTTCGTTAATCGTGAATTAGTTGGTTGTTTATATGACGTTTCCTCCCGCAAAGGAAACAGCTGATCGTTTATATTGCTTGTATTGTAATGCGAACAATTATTGAAACTTGACGTTGATGTGATATGACGTCTGATTCTGTTGAAAACAGAATTTTCTTGCATTGTTCCGTGACAGTTGTTAGCAGCACAAAGTAGAACAGAGTCGTCATATCGAGGCTTCAAATTTGCCAAAATCAGTTTTTTAGAATATGGCGGGAGAAAGAGATAGAAATGTTGCATGAATATAAAATTTACGAATGTAAAAGTGATACGCTATGTTGGTTGGAATTTTGAAACGAAGCAGAAAACCAAAACAAAACAAAAATCACATTCTACATAAAAAATTATTTAACAAGAAAATCTTTAATATTTACATTTATGTGGAATAAAACATTATTTCCACAAATGAAATTTGTTTTCAACACGTAATAGCTCAAATCAAATTAGTTTTTAGCACATAAATAATAACTTTTAATTTAATAAATAGATAATTTTATATTAATTCTGTGGCCAAAAGGTAGAATTGAAATAAAAGAAACTCGACAAAATCGAGAATGAATAATCAAAACAAAAACAAGTTAGAGAATTTTGTGTGAGTGATAGGCAATAGTACACACTTTCTGTCTCTGTTTTCTTACACTACTGTATGTATACTGTGGTTAGCAGTGTTGCCAAATAATCACTTTTTTCTTACAAATAAACAAATATTTAACAAAATAAAAAGGAAAAACCACTAAATAAACAAGGAAATAAATGAACAAAAATAATTAAATACACAAACAATTAAATAAATAAATATTTGGCATGTTTCATTTCAATCAGAGTTGCATTTTTAGGCTTTTTCTAGTAAATAATTTCGGTAACTCTGTGATTTTTTCTAACAAATGTCAAAAACATATGTCACGTTATTAATTTTGTATAATTGTACAAAATTATTCCCGTAAATAAACGGGACATCAACATCACATAAACAACCAACTAACCCGGCTTTTATTTTGCTTTTCTACATGATTGATCTTGTCTTGTATGTTATTTTCTGTATTTTCGTTGTTGATTGTTGCTTTGTTTCAGGTTATCATTTGTGCGTATGTAGGTTTCTTTCTATTGTTTCTAAGAACAGGAGGCTGAAGCATGTTATGAGATGGGTTTTCATTAAAAATTTTCCACGCTTCCCGCGTGGTACATCTTCTAGAAATTCGAAGGTAATTAACCGATTTGTGTTTCCAGAAAGTGGGACATTCGGGGCCATATGATGTATGTGTTTCTAATTGACAATTAACACAGTACTTACGGTTGCAGGTTTCATGTTCCTGGGTATAACCTCATTCTTTGCATTGTTCGACACTTTTGCACCACTTTTTGGTGTGTCCTAATCTTTGGCAGTTTATACATCGCATGGGATTTGGTTTATATTCTTCAACGGGCATTCTTTCCCAACCAAGTTTCAAATGTGATGATTGCTGCTCCTGTTGCAACTATTTTCTCATTCTCTTTTCTTGTTATTTTCCGTACCTCAACCACTTTCTGGTCTTTGAGCGATGTCAATAGATCCTCTTCAGATATTTCTATTATCTTTCTAGAGAAAATACGTCCTTGTATGGTATTCAAAATTTTATGTAGTGTAATTTTTACGGGAATGCAATCTATGTATGTTGATTTAATATACTTCTCAGCAGTTTTGTTATCGGGTACTTTAATTAAAAGATCACCGCTTTTCATTTCCTTAACTTCTAAACGAATCTCACGTGAGTGAGATGAAATCAAGACCTCTTTCTACTTGGAAAACATTGTGAGCTGAGAGTGGGACAACATCTATACCTTCCTTCAGTGATACAGCTGAAGCAACTAAATATCGTGGGAGATTCAGTTGATTTGATGAAATTTACGGTAAGGGCACAAAATATTCTGCTCTCGGCCGTTTAGTTCTGTTGGTTTTGTTTCTACCGGACGGAAAATCAAGTTCCCGAAAACGGTTGTAGTCCGGGGGATGCACTCCGTTCATAGCTCCTCAGGAAAACAATAACTTTCACGAATAAAGAAAAAAAAACACAAAACAAAACAAAATTCTCCGTATACAAAAAATCAAATGAAACACTAACACTATTGCGCTAATCGATTACACTTAATTTACCGAGCGAGAGAAAAACTTGCGTACGCGGCAAATGCCTGACATAGACTGTGATAATCCTAATATGTATTATAAAAATGAGATGTAAGTTTGTTTGTTTGTTTGTGAAATTTTACACACAGATAATGCCAGTGCCGGAGGTGGTTGTAGGTTATGTAGGATCTCGATTGGATGTTACGCCCACTATTTTAAAAATCTTAAACGGCAGCACCGATTTTCACGAAATTTGACACACAGATAGTACCAGTGCCGATGGTCGTTATAGGCTATGTAAGAACTGGGTTGGATGACACGCCCACATTTTTCGCTCACTTTTCAAAACTCCTAAACGGTAGTAAATATTTGATATCGCCTAATAAGGGGCAGCGAAGCGCACCGGGTTACGCTCATTAGTTAATATAAAAGGATTAAACGACGATTAAACGTTGATTTTTTTACTTCTTTAAAAAAGGCATATTCCCTAAGTAGTAATGCGTTGAATTGAATCTTTTGTGGTTTACTTTACTAACAAGACATTATATATTTATATGTTACTTCTGATATCTTCGATATACAACTTGAAATAGAACCAATTGAGTTAAAGATACTACTTTGTTTACTTATTTATGACACCCGCTGTATGAATATAACAATTGAAAAAGTTTAAATATATGAAAGGTAAAACAAAAATAAACAAGTTGTTGCATTTTCAATGGCACTATTTTATTTTAACAAACACATATTTAAATAATCACACCTATGCACATACAAAGATTTACACGCAATAAACACTGATCCATTTACATCTGTTTATAATGATATAGTGTAGTAAGATGAAGCAACATACATAAAGTTTAAATCAAACGCATCCCTCCCATTTAAAATCATGCGCATAAATATATTTACGCAGTAAATATGTGTATAAATATATATACAAAAGTGCTTTCATACTCAGCGGTAAAAATTTGAAGGCCTTCTAAATAGTCTATTTACACATTCTTAAAGATGAAGTCACTCATGTTAGCTTGGATTGTGTACTAAAAAACTACAGTCCAAGAACCTGTAATTTTTTAGTATATTTTGCTTCAAACAACAAGAAATCTATGGGAAAAATACTGCATTTTATATTTTTTGCTTGAAGCAACAACAACACAATTCAAACCTGTTAAAAAAAAAAAAAAAACAAGTTCAAATTTCCCCAAAAAATTAAGAAATTATTTAGTTATGTTAAAAGCTTTCTTTGACCTTTCAGAAGGGATGCACTGAGGCAGGCTTTCCGGCTCTGAAAAGGGCCTTATAAAAAGCTTTTTTACCCCTTCCATTTAACGTTGGGTATAAGTATGTGTACATACATATGTATGTATGTAACAATATACATAAAAAGTACATTCTTATAAACATGTAACATATACGCAGAGGGCGATTTTGAAGTTTGGAAAAGGCAATAATATTAAATTCTTCGTATTCACAGGAAGTTACTATGGATAAAAGCAAAGCAGTACAATAACTCGCTTTATTGTTTTCAAACTTTATGATTTTTCACATCCATACAACATAAATATGAACATGTATATAAAACAAACTTACACACATGTATGTACATACATTTGTAAATATGAATGTAGTTTGTACATTGTATGTAAGTAGTTTAGGTAAGCAGCTGTTTTTGTTGATATCGTGAGCTCTCCAACAATACTGGCTGTAAAACGAGTAAACAAATATTTGATGATGGAGTCAATGTGTATGTATAACAGAATGTGAACGCTTTCGTCACTATTACGTAGTTAGGTTTTGCTTTTGACTGGGCTTTGGTTGGACCATCTTTTGTTTAGAATGTAACAACAAAACGTATAAAAAATAGATCATACTTTTAGCAGCGTAGTAAAACTACGCGCCACAATTTTGCTCAAGTAGGGAATGAAAATGAAATGAAGAACAATTAGAAACACAATGCATATATAATGAACAAAATACAAAGAATTATTTAATTAGTAATATTCATTTAATAAATTTTTTATATTTTGTAAAATAGCAAAAGATTAAAAGAAGGAGTTTCTATGTGCATATATATGTATGTACATACATATATTAATTTAACTTTTAAATATTTTTGGAGAAATTAAACATTTTTTTTTTTTATAAAAAATGTAGGCAAAACAGATGTTTTTAAGTTATACTATAGAACAAAACTTAATATAATATTTAAGTTTAATTTAATGAAAGCATAATATCATTTCAAAAAAAAAAAAAAAAACAATTTGAAAATGTGTGACCGATTATAGGCAAAAGGCTGGGATACAAAATATTATACAAATAAAAATGTAATAAAATTAAATTTTCTTTCTCTACCAGCGTAATATGTTTGTTAGGAAGTAAACACATCTTTAAGATTTCAATTGTTTTCTATTAATAAATATTAGATGTACTTATGCGTGTAGTTAAATAATGCTAATAGATTAATTAATAGAAACTAATATATATATATATATATATATATATATATATATATATATATATATATATATATATATATATATATATATATATATATATATATATATATATATATATATATATATACTACATGTGTACATAAATATGTATACATGTAGTATATCAATGTATAAATATTAAAATACTTACAATTAAAACATTATTATAGATGGCCAAAGCGTTAGAAGCCAGTTCTCTTGGCATGTCACAATTCTCTGCATTGTGAAGAAGCTTCCAGCTATTTGTGGCAAAATTATATGCCCATAATTCCTGAAATAGCATGCATGCTCCACGACGCATTGCATTAGTTCGTCTCTTAGGATTATATCCACCCAAAGAATATAAATTACTTTCTGAAGCAATTATACGATGTCCACTGCGTGCTATTGGATATGCACATGAATCGTGTCGATTTTTGTAGAGACATTGTATAAGTCGTAATGGTTGAAATGAGTATGCAGGTTTTTTCAGTTCTTGATGACGTTTTATAAACATTTTATGCATGCGTCTAAAATTACGAATTGCATATTCTGGATCCATTTCAGATAACATATCATATTCGTCTGATGAGCAACTTTCTTGATCCATCATTTCTTCTAGCTCATCGTAATTACTAATTTCATCTTCATCATCATCATCATCGTCGTCGTCATCGTCATCATCAGCTACATTATTGGCATCCTCATCGTCACTTTCATTTGAACTATCATCGACAATGTCCATTCCTACATATTCTACGTTTGCTCCTATTTCCTCGAGAGCTAAGTTTTGCAAAGGTTCATACTGATGCTGTTCAGGTATTAATCCAGCATTTTCTTCCTGCAAATTATCTTGTTGTAGTTGCTCCTCTTCTGGTATATGACCTTCTTCCTGATCCATTTTGATTCGATTGATGAAGCCTCTAAAATATCTGTACGTATGCTGTATAAATTTATTATTAAATATTTTAAGAGTATTTAACAAATTCAGCATAAAAATAATTGCTAAATTTAATGTTTTCATAACAATAGATTAACCAAATGTACACAAACACACACGCACAATATAGTATGTATGTATATCAAACACAGAATAAAAGCCCCAAAAAGAGCCCAAAATAACTATTTTTTGAAAATCTTTTGAAGAAAGATGTTTAACAAATTATGTATCAAAAATTAATTAAATTTATTGTATTGAATTATATATATCAACTCTTGAGTGTATAATTTCTTTTAGCTATTTTATCTTAAAGCTTATTAAACTCGACCAGCTGATAGTCTGTGGACATATCGAATGGGGCTGTCATTTTGACATTATTTCTTTACCTTATTTCTTCTCTTCGTTAGTATTGTTTTTGTTGCTGTTGTATTTAATATGTCTCTCACAAACACGTTTCTAGTTTTAAAATGTTTAAGTTTTTCTCTTGAAATGATAATAAAAATAGAAACTATTGACAATGTCTTTTGTAAATTATCTCCACGTCGTCTAACAGAATGACCTTCATAATTTAGCACTTATTTCTTTTAACTCTTGTTTTAATTAGCACCAATTATCATTTCCAAATTAATCTTCCAAAAAGATGTTTTAAAACGTATGAACAATTCTTGAAATGAATTTGTTTTGTTTTTTTGCCCGTAAACAAAGCGAAACACGTCACTTATCTATTACAGCTGAAAATAAAGTGAAATGGAACAAAAACAAAAATAAACGAATGAGAAATAAGAAATAATTACACAAAGAACTTTTTCTTCCCTTGAGTTGTCAACTAAATAGGCAGCACTTTTTAGAAAACAAAATACAACTCTGCCCAACACATACAATCTGGCACTATTTTTATATTTATGGAAGAAATTTACAAAATACATACATATGTATATATAAAAAATTTAAATTCCCAATTGAAAATGTATTATATTACTGTAATAATTAAATATCACATTAGAATTTTTGTAAATAACGATAAGGAAATAAAAAGATGTTAAATTCCCAATTGGAAATATATGTATATTATTGTGCTATTAAAAGATGGCATTCGATTATTTCTTAATATTAAAAATGTTTATACACAACAATGGTTAAAAGCAAAGACCGTAAAACACAATAATAAGCAGCAGTGTGTGCTGTCAAAATCAGCTGATAATTTAGAACGAACTGTTAAGCCCAAATTACAATAGCGCGTAGTCAGCAGCAGTGTGAGCTGACATAATCAGCTGATCATTTAGAATGCACTGTTTGTTATGGTGTTGATTACATTTGTTCAGCAGCAGTTTGCAGTGCTGTTTCATTTAGCCCTGTTTCTAAATTCACTGCGCTGCATTCAGATTGAGAGCGAGACAGTTTGCTGATACTGTTGCTGACTACGCGCTATTGTAATTTGGGCTTTAGCCCTGTTTCTTAATTTACTGCGCTGCATTCAGATTGAGAGCGAGACAGTTTGCTGATACTGTTGCTGACTACGCGCTATTGTAATTTGGGCTTTAGCTCTGTTTCTTAATTTACTGCGCTGCATTCAGATTGAGAGTGAGGAAGTAAATGAGAGGCTAAATTACTCAAGTAGAATAAAGCAAGATGGTGGTTGTAAATTTCTGCTGCATAATTATAAAGTATACTCGTAAGAACAGCTGTTTTACAATTTTTTCATTGGTAAACTTCGCGGTACTGTCAAATTGTTTTTGTGTTCATATGTAAAATTTTTTTCGATTATTTTTACTCTTGCTCTCCTTCATTCTCTCATTTTTCCGTTCAAAGCATTTTGACATTGTGGGCAGTAGTTTTACACTAACAAAATACAAGCAATTGTTATTTTTGTAGATGTGCGAGTACTTTATTATTATGCTATGCTGCATACGCTTAAATGTAATTATAATGGCAGCGACATGTTATTATGACAGCAGAGAAGCAAGACGAGGCAAAAATGTCGGCGGCGGCTGAACGGCATACTTTGGTCAGCGGCATTCTCAAGACAGCATCGGCTGTCTAGAAAATCAAGTTATTTTGGGAGCAAAAAAGTTAAAAAAAATCAAAAATCGCTCCGAAGTCCAAAAAAACAAAAAATATAATATAAAATAGCGCTTTTATCTTCGACCTAGCCGATTGTATCGGCGGTTTACTTTGAGCCGGCTCAGCCGTTTAAGCCGATACATGCCGGCGGCGGCCACAGTTTGAAAAGTTAAGCGGCGGCAGCTAGCCGCCGATTTTGAGCCAGTCGGCTTGGTTCTATGTCTGACAGTGAATACCCAGCAGTTTTTTGGTGTCAATTCACCCGCTTTAGTAAAGTCCATTTGTGACTATCCACCTAACTCATCTAAATGTGTACGTACGTTTTTTTATACACCCTAAAGCCCAAATTACAATAGTGCGTAGTCAGCAACAGTATCAGCAAAAATTATCAGCTGTTCTCTGTCAGTACAACATGTTGCTGCCGTTATAATTACAATTCAGCGTAGGCAGCCACAATTTACAATTTACAAATCTTACTTTATTCTACTTGTGTGTTTTAGCCTCTCATTTATTTGCTCACTCTCTTTGTCTCGCTCTCAATCTGAAAGCAGCGCAGTGAATTTAGAAACAGGGCTAAATGAAACAGTACTGCAAACTGCTGCTGACCAAATGTAATCAACACCATAACAAACAGTGCATTCTAAATTATCAGCTGATTATGTCAGCACACACTGCTGTTGACTACGCGCCATTGTAATTTGGGCTTAACTTCGCATATTTTGTGAGCGATAGTTAAGCTATAGTACCTTTTATTGACTCTTTTGAAAGCGTTGAGGTGGCGATAGCACCATTTATTGACTCTTTTGAAAGCGTGGATGTGGCGATTTATACTTTATTGACTCTTTAGAAAACGTTGAGGTGGCGATAGGACCTTTTATTGACTCTTTTGAAATCGTGGAGGTGGCGATTTATACTTTATTGACCCTTTTGTGAGCGTGGAGGTGGCGATTAGTTTTTTTATAAGTCACAAAATCGTCAAAAAAGTGAATAGTTCATCCATTGGCAGTACAGGTTGGGTTACTTGACTAACGGCAATAAATACATGGTAGGACATTTGGCTCTGATGCATCTTTTTTAGACGTGTGTTGTGTTAAATATCAATTTATTGACTCCCTGGTGCTTAACAGAGTCTTTAGTATTTTACTTTGTAAGACAAAAATTTGTCTTTAAGTATCGAAAATTCGTTAGTTAGCAAATTTTGTCGTTAAATGTTATTCTGTAGTAAAACTTTACCAATTTTGTCGTTAAACGAAAAGTTTCTTTAAGTTAACTACAAAAAAATAGCTGTCGTAAAACCATAACGATAAAGACGCTGATTTTGGCTATTAAATATAATTTTTTTAATTTTGATAACATTGTTTTATAAATAAATATAAAATAATAAAAAATATAATGAATAATAAGTGCGTTCGTTTACGTAAAAGTTTTCGTTTATTAAATGTTTTTACTGAATTTTAGCAAAAATGTAGAGATTAAAATGAGAGTTTATAACTGAATTTTTAGAATTTTGAAACTGATTTGTTATTATTAAGTTTTAATTACATTCAGTTCTTAGTGAGTTTTTTTTTTAGTGAACAAATTTATTTTACTGAAAATACAGAATTTTGGTAAAAATAATTTTAATTTTTAATCAAAAATTAAATTTTAAGTTAAAGTTCAGAATTTTTTAAAAATTGTGATTCTTATTAAAACTTTCTCCTTTTTAGAAAATTTAAATTTATTTGCAAAAAAATGGAATTTTTCAAAAATCAGAATTTTTGTGACAATTGGTATTTTTAGAGGAAATAAAATATTTGAATAATTTGTTTAAACGAAAAATATTAATGAGTTTTTAAACATGTAGTCGCTGGCTGCGACTGTTGTTTGTAAGGGGCAAATTTAACTGCCCCAAACTATCAAAAGAAACACATATCAAGTAACGGTACCAACTTAAGCCCAAATTACAATAGCGCGTAGTCAGCAACAGTATCAGCAAAAATTATCAGCTGATCACTGTCAGCACAACATGTTGCTGTTATAATTACAATTCAGCGTAGGCAGCCACAATTTACAACCACCATCTAGTTTTGTTAGCCTCTCATTTATTTGCTCACTCTCTTTGTCTCGCTCTCAATCTGAATGCAGCGCAGTGAATTTAGAAACGGGGCTAAATGAAACAGCACTGCAATCTGGTGCTGTCTAATTGTAATCAACATAACAAACAGTGCATTCTAAATAATCAGCTTATTATGGCAACACACACTGCTGCTGACTACGCGCTATTGTAATTTGGGCTTTAACGAAAGAAAGCACTGCAATAAGATCAATTTAAAAATAACAACAACATCACATAAGAATCATATATTATGTTTATACGCGTGGTTATTGCAAATAAATAATTCACTGTTTATACACAAATTGCACAAAGAAATATATTTTCTTATTTGTCCTGCTAGATCGGAAAAATGAAACTATTATAATCTAAAACTCTATGAGCGCAAAAGGAAGTGGCAACGCTGTGCGTTTTATTTGCAATTAGCTTCACTAATCTCGATTATTTTTCGTGAGTTACTAACTTACTAACTTACAAATATAATGTTTATACAGCAAAATTTTTATATCGCAATATTTTTAATTGCGAGTAAATGGTACGTATAAACGTAATAATATACTACCTTTATACGCACCATTTACTCGCAATTAAAAATATTGCGAGTAAATGGTGCTGTATAAACAGTATAAACAGTACTATATTTGTAAGTTAGTAACTCACGAAAAATAATCGTGATTAGTGAAGCTAATTGCAATGCCACTTCCTTTTAGGTTCATAGAATTTTCGATGATAATAGTTTCATTTTTCCCATCTGGCACGACAAATAAGGAAATATATTTCTTTGTGCAATTTGCTTATAAACAGTGAATTATTTATTTGCAAGTTATTTTTATTTGCAATAATCGTACGTATAAACGTAATAATAAATAAACAAGTACATAAGACAATTTAAGTATACATTAAGGTGGTTCACAAAACAAAATAGACTCAAATAAAATAATATAAATAATTTTACGCAAATAAATAAATTAATAAATAAACAAATTCATTCCTCAATATGAGCCATTTGGCGACAAAACATAAGTTTCCGTAGTTATGTTATTTTAAAATTGAATGCAAATTGTTAATGAACGGGCCTAATATAAGAAACATTTAACATTAAATTAATTTTACAAATATTTCCAACAACATACCATACATATACTCATATTGGTTAATTGTTGGAAGACAATCTGCACACATTTATATAATATTTATACTTTTTTCACATTTTTTTTAAGACAATTGTTTTGTTTGTAAATAAAAATCCAATTAAAATTTAAAATGTTTATTTCAAATAATGACGTTTTATAATTTCTATCGATATTTGTCGTTAAAATATACTTACGAAAAAAATCGTTAACTTATAGTAGAGAATAGCAAAATCAAAAACAACCGAACATTTTCGTTAATTAACGATATCGGTAGTAAGTAAAAAAGTTACGGAATTGCGGTACTAGTCTTGCTAATTAGGATTTTCAAATTATTAAAGAAATCAATTATTCTGCATTTGTGTGTTTTTTTTTTAATTGACTTTTTCGTACTAGTCAAAATATCACCACTTTTTGGTCCTTTGGTGGCAATACACCTCTTCCTAGGACATCCCCATGTTAAAATGACTAGTCAGGTGATTAGTAAAGTGACCAGTTAAAAAGATTGTCAGGTGACTGACTCAATTTCACCAGTAAAAGGAATGACTTTCAAAGGGTAAATAAAGTGGAAGCAACAGTCACCTCACGCCCTACAAAAGGGTCAATAAATCAACATGCTCATTAAAACAACAAATAGTGCAATGTATGTAAGAATGCTCTGTGGCTGAGTGGTTAGCGCGTATGACTATAAAACATAACGACGTGAGTTCGAGTCGGGGGTGCCGCCATAAACAAAAATGTAAAAATATAAAAAAGAATTAAATTGATTAATATAAAATAATATGAAAAGATTTATTAAATAAAAATTTATTGTTTATGGCGGGGGTGCCGCCATAAACAAAAATGTAAAAATATAAAAAAAAAATTAAATTGATTAATATAAAATAATATGAAAAGATTTATTAAATAAAAATAAAAAAGAAAAAAAAGAAAAGAAATTAAAAAATATACCCAAAAAAAATCTTTTAATTTTTATATAGCCACTATATCGCCACCTTTTGGTCCTTTGGTGGCAATACACTCCTTCCTAGGACACCCCCATGTTAATGTGACTAGTCAGGTGATTGGTAAAATGACTAGTGGTGACCTAATGTCGTCAGTCAAGTAACCGGTTTCGGACAGCCACCTTTGACTGCAGGGTAGCTGATAATTTTTATTGATACTGTTGCTGACTACGCGCTAATGTAATTTGGGCTTAACAGTTATAACTTTTACCATAAAAGTCCGAGAATGATTTTTATTTTTTCGAGCAAGAATAAGCTATTTTGTAACTTTTAAATTAAAAAATCACATTTTTCTTTACATATTTTCGTAAATTTGCGAATTCATAAATTTCTGAATTTATGATTTTATGAATTTACAAATTTATAATTTTATAAATTATTATATTATGAATTCATGATTTTATGAATTTATGATTTCAAAAAATTTACGAAATTATGTAAATAAAAATATGATTTTTCAATTCATATAAATAACAAAATAACATATTTTTGCTCGAAAAAGTAAAAGTCACAAAACAACTTTTACTTCTGCTCGAAAAAAATAAAAATCACAACATAATTTGCCGTCCACACGAGCCTTTTTCATGCTCGCACATTGAACAAAATGTTGTGCGCACATGCATTTGGATAGTGTGGACTCAAGTTGTTCATGTTTTGTTCTTGTTCGTACACCGTTGTTCGCACAATTGTTCGAGCAACCATGTCTGCCATCAAAAGTATTTTGTATGCGGAAGAAGAGGCGCTGCATGTAAAAGTATCGAAGTGACACTGACGGCAAACAAAAAATTATGATTTGTTCGACAAATGTTCTGCCTACTGAAAACAAATGGGAAAAAATTGTGTGTGTTGCTCTGCCGACGTTTTGTTCTTGTGCGAACAAGAAAAAGGCTAGTATAGACGGTACGTAACACAAGGCTCATATACAAGGTTAAAGCCCAAATTACAATAGCGCGTAGTCAGCAACAGTATCAGAAAAAATTATCAGCTGTTCACTGTCAGAATAACATGTTGCTGCCCATATAATTACATTTAAGCGCACGCAGCTTAAATTTACAACCACCATCTTGCTTTGTTCTACTTGTGTATTTTAGCCTCTAATTTATTTGCTCATTCTCTTTGTCTCTCTCTCAATTTGAAAGCAGCGCAGTGAATTTGGGAACAGGGCTAAATGAAACAGCACTGCAAACTGCTGCTGACCAAATGTAATCAACACCATAACAAACAGTGCATTCTAAATAATCAGCTGATTATGGCAGCACACACTGCTGCTGACTAACCGCTATTCCCAGCAGGAAAATATGTTAGTGCTTCCTCCCAACAGGCCTTTCTGAATGCCTCCGAATAAATTTTAAACACATTCCTTTTTGCCTTCTGTAAAAATTTCTTCAAGAATGCCTCGACTTCCCTTAAAATGAAATTCGGTACTAATTCTTGTTTCGATTTCATTATATGCGAAATAGAAGGTGTCACTCACCTACTAACTTTCTCATTACAAACAGAAAAAATTGTAATTACGAGACTCAAAACTCATTTAGTCTTGTTTCAAGTGTCGATTTTTAATAGCATTGAAAATATAAGAGAGCATATTTATTTAATTAAGAGTCCTTGCCTTTTCGCTTCTTTTTGGAAGGGACAAGGGAAGGCCTTGCCTTCAATGACACGCCGTGTAAAAAAGAAATAGTGTTGCAATGCGAGTGGCAGGCCTTGTAGATCCTAAATAAGGCATTTTAGAATGTATATTTTGCCCTTCTATTTCCGACTGGGTTGTAATTTCGGCTTAAGGCATTAGGGCAACAAATACAACAACCCAACTTTGTGACTGTCAAAATAAATATTGTAGAGAAAAGAAAATTAAGAAAAATTTTAATTGTATGTGTTTGCATTTATATTTTTGTTTATATTGTTTTACTAAATTTTCTGCATATTTGCTCCATGATTCATAACATAAACTTGATTTAAAATCACGAATTATGTTTTAATAAAGGATTATATCTCACGAACACAATAATAATATAAAAAAATTAATATTAGAAATTTTTTTTTTACAAAATTTTATTTTTAATTTTATTATTTTCATACACACACACTTAAAAAAATTGACTTCTGAAAAACCAAAACAAAAATCAGCTGGGTTAACAACTTCACCTTGTAAATACGCCTTGACATAACAGTTATTTTTTCTTTTAAAAATAAAAATCGCAAAATAATTTTTATTTCTGTTCGAAAATATAAAAGTTACAAAATGACTGCTATTTTTGCTAAAAAAATAAATAGCTGTGTTTTGTTGCTAACGTTCATAGGCAATTTCATACAAAATTCAAATTTATACACGTAAAGCCCCAACCACTCAACTAAAAATCATCGTATCGCAATCAGCTGTTTCAACCAGCTTTATGCAGATGTGTGTATCTAGCTATTGACACAAAAATTCTAGGTAGCGTATCGCAGAAATCTACAGAAAATAGATTTTTACGTAGCTGTGTGCGTTTTTAACAACCCTGTGGTTTATTTTGCTCACAAAATAACCGAAAAACAGGGTTGTTTACACAGTGAATGTTCAAAAACATATGATACGTTTAATTTTGTTGACTGGTTGTACAAAATGTCTCACGCTACTTATTTTCATTCTACGTTGCGATGGAAAGTTGACTGGTTGGGGCTTTAGAGGTTAACGTGTAGAATTGTACCAAGGTATATTAACTATTAGACGTGTGCCAAGATAGCGTCGATGAGATAGCGTCGAAAATGGGAATGGGAAGTCAAAAATACCAAATTTTGGGGATTTTTATGAAAAATCAAAGAAAATTTAAACAAAATAGGAATTCAAAAACCGGGAAGTCAAAAATATCCAACGAGCCGTTCCAGAGAAAAATGGGTTCCTCCAAAATGGCCCACAAAATCGTTGCTGGCCTATAACACAGAAACTAAGGATTGGCACGGTATAAACGATATAGATTATGAAAGTAGACAAAATTTAGAACAAAATAAGATAATCGTGCAAAAAATCCTACGAGCCGTTCCAGAGAAAAATGGGTCCCTCCAAAATGGCCCACAAAATCGTTGCTGGCCTATAACACAGAAACTAAGGATTGGCACGGTATAAACGATATAGATTGTGAAAGTAGACAAAATTTAAAACAAAATAAGATAATCTTGCGAAAAATCCTACGAGCCGTTCCAGAGAAAAATGGATTCCTCCAAAATGGCCCACAAAATCGTTGCTGGCCTATAACACAGAAACTAAGGATTGGCACGGTATAAACGATATAGATTATGAAAGTAGATTAAATTTAAAACAAAATAAGACAATCACGCAAAAAATCCTACGAGCCGTTCCAGAGAAAAATGGATTCCTCCAAAATGGCCCACAAAATCGTTGCTGGCCTATAACACAGAAACTAAGGATTGGCACGGTATAAACGATATAGATTATGAAAGTAGACAAAATTTAGAACAAAATAAGACAACCGTGCAAAAAATCCTACGTGCCGGTGCAATAGTAAGAGACGTAAATGATATGAGAAGTTTTTTAGATTACTTAAATGCATGGTATAATGTATTGAGTAAAAATAAAAGAAACATATCTTTTGTATGTATTAAATTTTGTGTTAGCCACTACTCAAAAATAATATGCAAAGATATAGACAATGTGGTTCCATTGACGAATGTTGCATTAAGAACATTTTTACGAGAAGCTTTGGGAATTGTATTCAATACAAATGCACTTTCTAGTTGCATTAAATGGTTTGAACAACTGTGTATCGTTCTTTGTACAAAAAAATATATAAAACAAGTTCATGATGCATTGAATTATTTAAAATATGCTTCAGATGATAAAAAACATTCCATAAAAATAGAATTTGACAATGACAAAGATGAGCCTATGTTAAGTCAAGATGACGAAAATATTGGAAAAATCTCCAATTTAAGTCCGTTTCGACAATTATTTAACAAGTACAGAATAGAAATTAATACTTGCGATGATATTGAAGCTAAATTGAATATGTTCTTTTGTCCTGAAATGGCTCAATTCATTCTCGAAAAATATGTACCATTTATTCCAATGTGGTCAAATATAATAGGATCCATTATTGACAATTCTGATAACAGAGTCAGTAATGGTCCTATTGAGACATATTTTAAGGACGTTAAACATAACGACTTAAAAGGAAAAAAAAAACTAAACTTGGACGTTTTGTTCGAATAATGGAGAAATCTACAAAATACCGAACAAAAAATATTAAAATTTGTTATAATAACGTTTTTGTAAAAGCTATTTCTCCTGGAACTTTAATAACTCCTTCGAAACAAAAGCGTCCAAGTGAAACTAAAAAAATCAAAACAAACCATATTGGAAATTGATACTAAGAAAAACATTTCTAAAATCACTGAGTCGTGGAACAAAAGACTTAAACGACTTCCACATGGACTATTCAATAATTCATTTGAAATGGTGAAGAAATCAATGGACGAGTACGAAAAGGACAATTTAGATCTTGAAAAACTGAAAGATCTTACAAGAGATGAGGACGCAAGTATTTCTATATTTAACGACGGAGATGAGATAAATTGGAAGAAAGATTTTTCAAAATCAGATTCCTTAATCCAATATAATAAAGATATCTACAAATTTCAAATTTCTCATGAGTCTGAGTTAGATAATTATAATCAGCTAAATGTATTTAATGATGAATTTACATCATCTTGCAATGAAAATGGGTCATTAACAAAGTCTGAAGTAGAAAATATAAAAATGTCCAATGACAAAGATACATTTCGCAAAGAAAATCTGCCAATAACAGCTGTTTCTGTTGAATGCAATTATGGGAGTAAAGAAAATTTAAACAATAATGAACTTTCATTTCAAAAACAAAATGAACATCAACAAAGATATCTTAAAAGTGATATGAATTTCTATTTGCTTAAATTGGAAAATGTTTTCCAGCAAACTCACGGCGAACATTTTTCTTTAACTTCCTATATAACGTTTCAAGATTTGGACACATTAACTGGTAGTAATTGGTTATCAAATATTATTGTCGACGCATCAATTACGTGCCTTATGTTTAAAAATAAGGTAATTAATTGTAAGTATATTGCATGTCAAATCAATGATTATTGTTTTAAAAATGAAGGGCTAATAGTGGAAAATATATCTAAAAGACCCAAAAAGGTGATTATTCCTCATTGTTTCAATCACCATTTTTATATCATATTTATAGATTTTGATGAAAGTTATATCTTGTGTATAGATCCAAAAGGTAATCAATATTACAGTTCAAAATTCATTACTCATTATATGAATATCTTGAAATTACATTTCCCAAACATTGAATGGGTTTCCAAAAATGTTGAACATGATATTCAAAATGATGTATGGAATTGCGGAGTTTATATTGTTCAATTCGCAGAACGTTTTCTACAATCTCAAATTTATACAAACCTTGAAGACCAAGGCGAATATAGACTATTTCTTAAAAAAATACTTTTTGAATATGGAGATCCTTTAACTAATATATGCCTTCATTGTGCACATGACGTATCAAAATGCATTAAAAAAATTCGTTGCAAGATTTGTTTTAGATACATTTGTATATTCTGCAAAAAAATATTACGGTATTTGCAGAAGTAATATAAACAATTTCAATGAATTTACATGCAAATTATGTGAAAATAAAAATTTCAAAATATAGTAAAAATTGCAATGTATTGCAAAATGGTGTATGCCTCCTGGGGAAGTCAGCCATTTAAAAAAATTGACAACGCACAATGTGTAGTACCTCAAGGTACTACACATTTCTAGATACACAGTATCTAGAAATTTTGATTTTGTGGGCCATTTTGGAGGAACCCATTTTTCTCTGGAACGGCTCGTAGGATTTTTTGCACGATTGCCTTATTTTGTTCTAAATTTAATCTACTTTCATAATCTATATCGTTTATACCGTGCCAATCCTTAGTTTCTGTGTTATAGGCCAGCAACGATTTTGTGGGCCATTTTGGAGGAACCCATTTTTCTCTGGAACGGCTCGTAGGATTTTTTGCACGATTGCCTTATTTTGTTCTAAATTTAATCTACTTTCATAATCTATATCGTGTATACCGTGCCAATCCTTAGTTTCTGTGTTATAGGCCAGCAACGATTTTGTGGGCCATTTTGGAGGAACCCATTTTTCTCTGGAACGGCTCGTAGGATTTTTTGCACGATTGCCTTATTCTGTTCTAAATTTTGTCAACTTTCATAATTCATATCGTTTATACCGTGCCAATCCTTAGTTTCAGTGATATACACTAGCAACCATTTGTGGTTATTAATAGGAAGCTTTATTTTAGATCCATTTTGTAAGTACTGTGTTGCTGAATTATTCCTACAGAAAGAATTAATATTTTTAATAATTTACAATTTAAATTTATTTAAAAATTCCCTAAAATTGGATATTTTTGACTTCCCGGTTTTTGAATTCCTATTTTGTTTAACTTTTTTATAAAAACTTTACTGTATAACAAATTTAAACTAAGATTCTTAACTACCTTGGGAAAATTTTTATAGTGGTGTTATGTCATCCATAATTTTTCATAAAAATCCCCAAAATTGGGTATTTTTGACTTCCCGGTTTTTGAATTCAACGCTAACTCATCGACGCTATCTTGGCACACGTGAATTGTATTATAAAATTATTTACTTTTCTTGGAAACAAACAAATGTAAACAAATTTTGATAGTCTGCTTTGAAACAACGAGCAAAAAATAATCAGCTGATCTTATAAGGTTACCTTATTTAAAATGGTTGTGCCATGTTTTGGTCAGTGGTGTTAGGTGTGACGATTTTACGTCATTTTGACGATTTTTTAAAATGAATTTAGTAATTTGACGATTGACGATTTTTTATAGTAAGTGGCTAATATTGTGACGATTTTCTTAAATGAAATACTTTTTACTATATAAATGTGTTAAGGATTATATAAATTCCAGACAAATTGTGTAAGAATCTATATTCTTGTACTTTTAATATAGGGAAATATTTAATTTTGGGAATTCATTCATAATTAACACACATAACTTGGATGTCTTTTTGATTCATAAATAGGAAATACTTTACTTTCTTTATTATAAAGTTTTCTTAATTGGATTGATAAAGAATAATATGATGTAACAGAAATTAAATAAGAGAATTGTAAATTTATGCAAAAATATTTTGTATTCTTATCAATATATTTTTTTTTTGTTTTTGGAAAAGGAAATCTATAAAATTATCAAACAAACGAAACTAAAAAAATCCTTAGGATTTTCATAATTTAAAATAATTCAATGACGTTTTAATAATATTGTAAAAATAATTCAAAGAAAAGTTTATAACTAAAAAAATTTTACCTTTTTAATTTTTTGTATTTAATTATATA
Source organism: Protophormia terraenovae (assembly GCA_951394005.1). Lineage (NCBI taxonomy): Eukaryota > Metazoa > Arthropoda > Insecta > Diptera > Calliphoridae > Protophormia > Protophormia terraenovae. The sequence continues at coordinate 70,238,513 of OX596077.1, forward strand.
CTACGTTAAATTTTTTTCAAAACTCGAACAATTATTTCAGGGAATATTAATAATAATTACATTATAAACTACTATGTTTTTGTAACTCATATATCTGTGGACTTTTGACTAAACTCAAAAAAAATTCTGGAGAGCTAAAAAACTGTTTTAAGAATTAAAAATTTCCATGGAAATAATAATTATTCAACTGCATATATTTCCAAATATAATAGTAGTAAGAAAATACCATAGTATAATAATAAAGTACTCGCATATCTACAAAAACAAAAATTGCTTGTATTTTGTTAGTGTAAAACTACTACCCACAATGTCAAAATGCTTTGAACGAAAAAATGAGAGAACGAAAGAGAGCAAGAGAAAAAAAACTCAAAAAAAATTTTACATGTGAATACAAAAACAATTTGACAGTACCGCGAGGTTTGCCAATGAAAAAATTGTAAAACAGCTGGGTTTACGAGTATACCAAGGTAGATTGAGAAGGTAACGACAACTCTACGAGAACTACCACACCAAAAAAAATCCCATGTATTTTGTTTTTGCATTGACATTTCTTATGTCAACTTTAATTTTGTCATTTCTCATGTTTATTTACAAAAAACAAAAACAATTCATGTAGTAAAAAGAGAGGAGGAAGACGCAATAAGACAAAAGTAAGGAAAAAAAATGTAAACATAAACAAAAATTTGACACCTCAAATTACAAAACACAGGCAGCCATATTGATTTCAAAAAGAAAAAAAATTCTCAGCTGTTTTAATGTCGTTACCTTCTTAATCTACCTTGGAGTATACTTTATTATTATACTATGGAAAATACCTATTAGTCTTAATGATGCGACTTTAGCATGTTAATTTAATCGTTAAACAATCTGCACTTAAGAAATTCTGTCAAAAGTTCACTGATATAAGTCAAATTATAAGTTTTATTGTTTAAACTATTTTAAATATTGTCTTTTTTAACAAAATTTTAACTTTATTTATGAAAAAAAAAAATTATTTTTTAAAGTTTTTGATAGTGACGTTTTTTTGATGATTTTTTAAAATTTTGTTGACGATATTTTTTCTTAATTTTTAAGATTTTTTGAGAAAAAAGCCTAACAGCACTGGTTTTGGTTTTTCTTTTACTCACTACAAAGTTTATTTTTACGATTTGTAGACAGTAAACTTTACTAAAGGTTTGATATTTTGGCAAAGAAAAATATAAAAAAATGAACTCTGAAAATTTGTTACGTTAATTCTTTGTTAATACAACTTATTCAATCAGCATTGAAACCATTCACACCAATCGTTAAGTATTCGTTGCTTTTGAGAGTATTCGTTTACATTTGTAGAAGACATGCAAATGACTAAAAACTACAGCGGAATAAATATGTTTTTATTTATTTCTTTTAAAAGCAGAAAATATGTCAGCTCTGAATACATAAACCTTCCGATAAAAGTTAATGGTTAGATGTTCCTACATTTAGCTTATCGGTCACTTTTGGCTTAACTTATACTTATAATAACCAAAAACTGTTAAAGTGAACTATAACATCCTAACTTTAGTTATTGGAAAGTTATAATAACGGGCCTTAACAGAATAAGGTAAATCTGGGAATTTCTTTTACCTTAGTAAAATTTTTTCATATTTTATAAATAGAAATGTATTTCCAAACCATTAAGCCCTTTCCGCTGGACTTAAGTATTGGTTTTCTATACTTAAAGGTCAAAGTTTAAACATTACATGCGAATCATAGGTTATTCAATCCAGAGGCTTATTTTCTAAATTTTTCATATTTTTAGACATAATCTGCATAGAACGTCATAAAATTTTAGAGATTTATTATACTTATGTATACAATTTTCCGTACAGCTAGGCCATCATTTACGAGAGTAATTGCGGTCAACGCGTTCATTGTGTTTGAAGCATTTAACCACCTTGAAAATAAAGTGGCCATTTTATTAAAGATTTTTGATATATTTCTATATGTTTCACCTTTAAGTAACGTATGACAGTTACTCTTAGTTCTCCTATACTTAAAATAAAATGATTCTTTATTTCTCTCATAATATAATAAATCACTTCCGCTGTTGTGCTAAAGCTATTCTGTAACAATAAACATCACTTTTAACAAAAAATTAAAGAAATTAAGTCAAGTCAAATTAGTATAATAATAAAGTACTCGCACATCTACAAAAACAACAATTTCTTGTATTTTGTTAGTGTAAATTTTAGTGTAAATTTTTTTACACTGTAAAACTACTGCCTAAAATGTCAAAATGCTTTGAACGGAAAAATGAGAGAATGAAGGAGAGCAAGAGTAAAAAAAATCGAAAAAAAATTTACATATGAATGCAAAAACAATTTGACAGTACCGCGAGGTTTGCCAATGAAAAAATTGTAAAACAGCTGTTCTTACGAGTATACTTTATAATTATACTATGGTTGCTTTTTTACTTATTTTTGACTCGCCCGAAAACGATTTTTTTTCAACTTTCTCTAGAATGAAAGTTAAAAAAGAATAATATTCGAAAAATTGGTCATCAGTTTAAAAGAAAACAAGTTGACTTCATCAAAAACATGTAAACTTTTAAAAATGGACTTTTACATTTGCCGCTTTTTAAAGCGAAACATAAATGATGAGCTTGTTTCAAGGCTAATTTACTATAAGGTTAGAGCAGTTCTACAACAAATAAAACAATATAAAAACAACAGCGACTTTTTTCTCTCAATTGCTGATCAAAAATGTCAAATTTTGTTCATTGAAACAATAACAAAGATGAAATAAAAATGTAAACAAATACACAAGGATACAAACACCATAATAAAAATCATTTGACAGTAAAGACAAGCGAGAAAAAAGTCAGATGTGTTCCCAACACTACCTTATAGTTAATATGCCTTGAGTTTGTTTTCTTATTTATGATAATTGTAAAATAAATATAATTATGAAATGAAAAAAAAAAAAAAAAAAAATAAAAAACTTTAATTTTAATTATAAATGCAGAAATATAAAAAATGCAAAATCATCTTTTAGAAGAGACTAAGCTTCGTCCGGGTGTCGTCCTGGAGATTCCTTTGCTCCACTTCTAGAAGATTCTTTTACGTCACTTCCAGAAGTGTCTTCTTCTAGTCGTCTGGAAGACACTTTCACGAGGAACAGTTCTTGCCGACGGAAGATGATTTTAATGATACTTTGGCAATAGTTTTGGCGAAGAGTTTCAACTTCTGGAAGACTTTTCTTAGTCACTTCTGCAATAGAAAATGTTTGCAGGGATACATCAGTTCAGCGCATCCTGCCGCGGAAATTCATGAGAAGGCAGCTCTACTAAAAATGTCGCCGACATCACAAGGAAAGTTGTGAACAATTTTTAAAAGAAATTAATATTAAAATTTAAAATTTCGTGAATATAATGATTTACAAAAGGTTTTGCCTTTAATTTACTAAAATATTGACCAAAATCGACGGCTGTTTTAAGTCATATTAAGTCGAAATTTTCACGGCGGCTGGCGCAGGTCTCTGCCGCAAACACTTCAAATAATAAATTAACGGAAAAATTTTATATGCAAATTTATAGATTCTCTTGTATAACAACTCTGTGTAATTTTTGACACTTGCTTCGTTATTGTCTTCTTAAAAAATACAACTATGTCCCAAGTTGTCAATTTTTTTAGAACCTTGCAAAAAGCGATTTATTCATCTTTCAGAATTCGTTAAAGTTATACGTGAATTTTTAAGTCCGAAACCCGAAAATAGTGTCGCCTCCAATGTCTCGCAGTGAAAAGTTCTTTAATATTTGTGATGAAGAATATCAGAAAACTTTAATTATAAAATGTTTTTATCACAGTTAAAAAACTGATAAAAATAAGTTGCAAAATTCGTTGCCGTTCACGTAACGAAAGAATGCATCTGTGAGAGTGTGTTAGGAAATAAAAATATTTTTGTTATTACATGTGCTCCATGCGGTAATTTTTTTTTTTGGTTTTGGCAAGATAAAAGAATAAAAGAAAACCCCAAATAAATAAGCAAATTTATCAAAAATTCAATAAAATAAAAAAATTTAAAGTTAAATAATATTATCTTAGAAAAAGTATAAAAAATATCAAAAAATCAATCCTTTTTCTACGTAACACACTAACCTTAAAAACAAACACATTTAAGAAGTGAGACAGGCGAAAAGTCCACTTTTAATATCCAAATACAAAAAAACACAACAAGCAGATCAGAAACGGAAAAAGCGGCAATTGAAGCAAACAACTTTTTGAAATAGGTGAAAAATATATTCATTACTTAGAAAAAATGGAGAAGTCCGCTGCTGTCAAAAAGGGCCCTGAGGTGATGGAGAACCATGAAAATGATAGCAATTCGAATACTCCTTCGGATGGAACGCCTGTAGTTGATATACCTCGTCTTAAGCTAAAAAAAGTTAACAATGACCATCATGAGAAACGCGTGTATAAAGTTGTACTTACAGGAGGTTTGTCTTTTTCTTTTTTTAATTTAATCTTATTTTGTTAATTTTACCTTGAATTGATTAAAAATTAGATTATACGGGCGAGCAGAAGACATTGTATATTGTGAATAATTTCTTTTTATTATCAACACATCAGTATATAGTATTACATCGTAGTCACTTGTTCAATGTATTTTTCAATGTCAAGGTCGTTTCTTTTTTCTTCCCTATTTGTTACTCTCTTCATACCCAATGTATTTGGATTCGATGTGGCCTGTCTATAGTCGGTATTCATTCTTGTTTATATTTTTTTGTGATTTAAATACACATAATAACATTTGTAATGAATTCGTGCGCCAATCGCCAAAAAATATGCAGTGTGGGAGATTAAAATAATGTGATGATTCAATAGGTTCAACTAGTACATGTATTTTATACAAAATTATAAAATTTTGTTTGTAAGATATTTTAGTAAAATACTGGCATATGCATGTATGCTTTAATTTGTAGCAAAACTAATAATGTAGCAAATGTAAAATTAAAGACAGATATGTGATAAAATATTTTTTAGATATTTTGGATAAATTATTTGCTTTTGAAAGCTGGATAATTTTTAAAATACAAATCTCCAAAAATATAATTTTTGATAAACTGAGTACATATTTTTTAAGATATAATAAAATATAAAAGTTATTATTACACTATCAGCTTAAAACTTTTTAAATTAGTTTTCAATCTCATGAAACAAAAATTTTAGTTACATTCTTCATGCATTTTTAATATATCGTTTTATTAACTTTTAAATATCAACATCATTTGAAAGATTTTATTCAATACAATTGATATACGGGGGACATTTAAGTGGCATTATTTTCCATACATATAAAGGTTTTTAAAAACAAAAAATTAAAAATTATGAATGAAATTTATATTTGTTCATAAATTTTATCTGTTTAACAATTTTATAAATTTTGGATTTATCTTTGTATAAATTTTGGTTTTATCTTTGTTTGCTGCTTTAAGGAGTAAAGTAACTTCCTGGACTATTCTCAAAAGTTTCTGAATTATGTTAATTCACAAAATTAAATAAATGTTATATAAAGCATTGCAAACCATTCATAAACTTTTTTGAAATCTTCGTATTTTATTTTTTAGAACTCAAATTATAAGAGCTTGAGAAGTGAACCTATTTATTTGTTCGTTACTGTATCTGCACGATTTCAAGAACATTTGTTTTCTTTTTATAAATTGTAAGTTATTTATATAATAAATAAATGCTTACGAGTTGATTAATTATTTAACACAGAAAAAACATATTAAATTTCCATACTTGGAAGAAGTTTTTAGTATTTTAAGTACATAGACGTTTGTTGAAAAAATAATTTTGTTTTCTAAATTAGAAAATGTTTGTGTGTGAAATTTGTATTTAAATCAAAAACTCTGAAAATATTTTGGCAAAAGAAAAACATGTGTGAACATAATATTACTTGTATTTTGTTGCAAATTTTGCCGATTTAACCTTTTATGGACCGCATGTACAAAAGCGCCACTATTTCCTTTAAAGGGTTAAATCTTCAATGATTTGTTTGAGTCGTTTTTAATGGTACCTTAAAATAATATATACTTTGGAAAATATATCAAATTAAAAGTTTAAATTAGGAAAATATGACAAAAAATCTTTATAATATTTTAACATTCCGCACATGAAAAGTTATGTTAATATTCCTATAAAATTGTTTTGATTGTGCTTGATTAAAAGAAGCGCATATTTTTTGAGCAGTTTTGAAAATAGATTAGCTCACAAAAATCAAAATATTCCGCAGTAAATTTTTGGATATCACATAAAAATATAATATTTTGTGAGGCACTTTAATATATATAATTTATACATCAAGATGCATATTACTAAAGACAAATATTTATTTAAAATAAAAAATATCAAAATAAGCAATAAAGAGATTATCTCAAAATTTAATTATTCTAATTTTTCTTGTTTTACTTTGCAAGCAATAATTTTTGCAACGGTCAACATTTTCAACTCCTTTTTATGATATTAAAGTAATATTTGTTAACATTAATACAAGTTTTATGATTTTGAACTACAGAGGCCGAAAAAAGTATTGGCACAGTATATAAATTTATATTAAATCGGTCACTACATTCTTTAGTAAAATGTTTTAGTTTTATGAATGTGATAAATACAACTGTAAGTTTATTAATGACCATTAAACTTTTTTTTATTTTTAATTATTTTTTAATATTTTAGGAATTAAGGAAAAAAGTATTAGTACAGGAAAGTAAAGAGTTTGATTTCGTCAGTGGGTCAAAATTTAAATCATATACTACAGCTACAATATTTTCTTAGATTTTTAGCCTCTGTATTTAATTTTCATTAAATTTATCCCAAAAATTTGTAGCAACTAATAAAATTAAGAGATGTTTGTTATACAAAGGACTACAATTATTTAACCAACTTCCAAATTATGTTGAAAATTAATCAAATATTAATGGTTTTAAAAGAAATTGCGTAATTCATGTAAAAAATGGTGTTTATCAAAGCATTTAAAAATTTAAAATTTAATGTATTGTAGTCCTAAGAATGTATTTAATATACTACTAAATAAATAAATAAAATATCTCGAACGATGCCAATAATTAATACCTCTCAATATAATATGATTTAAAAGGTCTATTAATATCAAAATCGGTCAAAAATTAATGCTGTTGATAAAAGAAGTCACTACACCCTTAGAAGCAATTAAAAATTTCCAAATTCTAAAGAATGTTGCGGAAAGATAGGGTTCCTAATAAAACTCATTACAAAAAACAACATCATTTGAATGATATAGTGAAGAATTATAAAAAAAAAAATACTTTTTACTGAAAGTTCAGACTAAAAAAATATTTTATAATTATATAATCTAAATATCTGAATGGAACAGTTTGAAAATAGCTGGGAATAGAAAACTATAAATTGTATGAAAATCAATGTTTGTGAAATGCACCTAGTATTTTTGAAATAGATTTGACCCATATTGGGATACAACCAGTGTTAATCACTTTTTTAGTATCCCAACTTTCTTTATAAAGATCGTATTTTGTTAATTCTTCATTACATCATTGAAATGATGCTGTTCGTTTATATTGAGTTTTATTGGCAACCCTGTTCCTTATCGAAATCCATTACATTTTGGAAATTTTAAAATGCTCCAAAGGGTATAGTGACTTCTTTTATCAACTGTGTTAATTTCTGACCGATTTTGGTATTAGAAGTCTCTCGACATCATTTTATTTGAAAGGTTATAATTTTTGGCATCTCGCGATATTTTTGGATATTTTTGTAATGCATTTTTACAGGAAAGTACTTTTTTCCTGAAAATATTTGGGAATAATTTAAATTTTGCATTTCTTGTGTAATTAATAAACATACACAAGAATGTATTAAATACCTAACACATTTCTAACTTAAGAAGTTTGAATACAGTGACCAGTTTTATAAAAATTTATGTACTGTGCCAATATTTTTTGCGGGCTGTGTATATCGATACAAAATGTAATTTTTATTTCTAAAAGTTATTCAACTGATTGTTTTTAAATTGTAAATCTCTTTCTTTAGAATATTCCCGATATCATTTTTGAAACGCTATATAATACTAGTTTTTCACCTTGAAAAATCTAATGATACCCAATTAAAGGTGATTATCTATATTTTTGACACAAATCAAAACTAATTTTGAATTGGTATCCAATTTGGAATAATTTGCGATTATGTGTCTTAACCTCACTTTTAAATTTGGACACATATTAATCTATGTGTTAAACATAGATTTAAAATGTTTGTACAATATTTTAAAGTATCGGAGCGAAAACATATCTCAAAATCTTTAGTATTTAAACCAAACTAATTGAAATTTGGGAATGTATAACCCATGTACTACATTGACTGATCCAGACATACCCAAATAAATTAAGCAGTTGACAATAAATTAATAAAAAGAAAATTGAGTTTGATATCTCTACAGCATCATTTAGAAATTATCCCTAATATACCAGCAAATAACCAACCGAAAAGATATTAGCTTCTTAAATAATTAAAAAAAAAAAAATATATATCCAAATACATCTTGAGACTTGAATTGATCTAAATAATACAAAAACTTGAGATATCATGCTCAAACAAATTTCTGTGCACCAGGGTTTACAATGCTTTGTAATTAATTGTTCAATTATATTTAATGCTAGCTGAATGCACCTGCGTTGCATGAAAACTAAATGGGTAAAAAATAAATTTTGAAAACGTTAAAAAACAGCTTTGCCCAGTTATTTTCAAATATCGATATTTTCAGCAATGCTTCTTCTATAAAAACTTCCTGTTTTATCAACAAATTAGTAAATATTTTAAAAAAAGTATATATTTTTCCGTAAATTTTATCAATTTAATTTATATCCTTTCAGCCTAAACTTCATCTATATTTAAAATATCGTTAAAATCGGTTCAGCGGTTTAGGCATAATTGAATCACAAACAAAAACACACACTTGATTTTATAATATTCAATAGATCATTTATTAATAAAGATTATTTCAAATGGAATGTTTCCGCCCCACACTATGATCCTCAATTTGTCGCATAGTGTTATAATAACTGTATATAGTTTTAAAGATAATTTACATTTATTTGTATTATAGTGTTTTTTTGATAATGTTTTAGTTCAATTTATTTATTTATTTATTTATTTATTTATTTATTTATTCATTTACAGTAATATAACAAGCCTCCTAAGGCCAAAAAAACTTATATTACAAAGAAATAATCCTGAATAATTACTTAAAAATAATAAAATATATGCATATAAATTTTGTGGAAAAATATTTCGCAACTCTTAATTTTCAACAATATCGGCGAAAAAATATAAGATATTCTTCATAAATTCTGTAAACTTGTATAATCAATTAGTCAAATATACAATTAGTTAGAACAAACTTTCTTTCTCCATTTAATATATAAATTTATTTCAAATTTAAAATATATAATTCTTTCTCCCAAATAGACGTGTAAGAATTATAATTGGCTCCATTTCAAATTAAACAATAATTTTGTGGTGGTTGACATATATCGATATCAGAAAAATCGGTTATTGTAGCAAAAATAAAAATTGGTACATTTAGAGTCTTTAGGAATTTAATAATACCATTTTTTTTTAAATAAATGTTTCTGTTTTAGTTTCAATTTCATATATCTTTTTCTTACATTATTAAATAACTCGTTTATTTGGAATAAAGAGAAGATAAAAGAGTGGCCAGCGCATTCACTTGATCTGAATTTTATCTTTGGCTTGTTTTGTTGGGTAATTTCCGAACAACAAATAGAAGGGTTATATTATACTCCAGGATTTGCTATAAACTTGTGAATTTTCCCAGATGTGTCGCAGTGAAAAGAAATTATTTTGTTTCTATTATTTTTGGTTTCGATCATAGCAGAATAACAGAAGGTAGAATCATAGAGAGAGTTTTCAGTTTTAACTCTTGTCATTGTTGACAATTCAGGTTAAAATAAATTGAAAGCACATTATCTAGTGATTATACTTTCTGTAGTTTTATCATGGTTTCAAATATAAAAACGTTTTTTAAGATAATTAAGACACAATAAGTTTTATAACATAAACAATATTTAATAAACACTTTAATAGTGTTAATTAGCGAAATACGTTAACGTAAAAAATGTGAAAAAACATGTGACCAGAAGCTATATTAAAATTAACTTCGTATTGTACTTTAAATTAAACGTTTTAAAAACTCATATACAAGAAATTAATTTATACAGCCATTTCGATGTAAATATGGAGTTCAGAAAGCTGGATAATGTCAATCAAGATAAAATTAATGACTGCTTATGGCTTTTTAGTAGAAATAAAAATAAATCTTAGGTGGGGTTATTTTACACAAAAAGAACGAACATTGTACTACTTCAAAATCATATATGTACATACATATGTATATAATAAATCATTTATATTTAAATATTATTGCCAAGAAAATATTATAATAATGATCTACAAAATCTATTTTTATAACAAATTAATATTTACCCCCTTCCTTACATTGAAAAAGTTCAATTTGTTTAAAGTATTTCTGTTAAATCAGAAACTGTAGAAAATCCTCCTATGGACCAAAATTAATAATACATATTTATAAATTATTTTATTATTATTCTTATTATTATGTTATAATTATTTATAAATACTATAACTTTAATTAAAATATGTTGACTTCGATCTATTTATATTACTCCAGTAACCTAACATGCATAATCTAAGAGATTTGGAATAATATTTTATTTTAACAGGATGTTAAAGATAAATTAAAATTAGTTTTTCAGTTTGCTTTCGTTATTAAATCATTAAATCTTTTTCATATATTTTTAATAAATAATTTGAAAAATTGTCTTGTTTATTTTTAAGGTCCTTGTGGTGGAAAAACAACTGGGCAGTCACGTTTATGTACATTTTTTGAAAATCTGGGATGGAAGGTAAGATTTTAATATATTAAATAGTTTTGTATAAATATAAAAATAATGGTATTGTTAGCAAGTTGACCAGCAAACACAAAGGTTTGGTATCAAATTGCGAATGGTTTGAAATCAAGATTTGAAAATAATAACTCTTAACAAAAAGGGTAATTAATTACATCGTCTGACAGTCATTTTCACACATAAAAAGAATGATTTAATGCTAACATTTGATATCAAATTGAGGAAATGCAATTTTTCAATTATTTGCTGACTTTTCCTTAGATTTATGAAAGATTTGATAATATAATTTAATATCAAATTGAGAAAATACTATTTTTAAAGTTAACACGTTTGATATCAAATGTTAAATACATCATATTTCCAACGTTCGACATCGTGTTTGCTGGGTGAGGACAGGAAGTTCCCTTATCGATAATTACCCATACATACAATTTGAATTAATAGTTTAAATATGACACTCCTAAGTTCATCTGTAGCAATTATTGACATTTGAAGCATTGAAAATATGTAGAACAAAAATATTTTAATTTTAAATTGCTAATCAAGAGCATTTTTATTTTTTATTGCTTTAACTTTAGAACTTTTATTGGTGATATAAAAAGTATCCACTTTTTTGTGCCACTAGATGGGGTTGATTTCCATATATTGTGAAACACTAATTCGAACACGTTTTTGAAAGATTACATTTTTAGTGAAGACATTGCTTTATTTTTTATTTTATTTAATTCAATGATTCTCCACAAACAATATCTCTTTAACAGAAAAAGTATAATACATGAGACTAATGAAAAAATTGTAGACCCCTTTTAGTCAATTGCGGAATTATTAACATGTTCAAAATATACACAAATCTTAAGATTCTATAAAATATTCTCTCAAGTCTAGCTAGAGTATTATTTTTAGAACCCTAAATAATTTGAAAACAGTAATTGATATTCGACATAAGAAGTGCATAAGAACTAATCGAATATAACGAGGGAATGCGTCCCGGGATTTCCCGTCCCGAGATTCCCGAGAAATTTGCAATTTTGTATGTCTCGATTTCCAAGGAAGAATTTTTAAAGCACTTAAATGGAATAAAACTGTGAATTTTAAGAAAAACTAACATATTTTTGTGACTTTTAGAAGAAAATTATATCATCTGTAAATATTTATTTTCAATGATTTATATGGCATCGATTCTATTAAATATCTTAATAAAATATCAGCACCAGCAAAGTACAACTGATTCAAAGAATCAAGAAAAATTATATAGCCTTAGTCTTAGTAGGATTAATGAAAAAATTATTAGTTAACATTCAATCTGATATTTCACCTTAAAGATCATTAATAGAGGTCTCAAATGAGCTAAAATGATTTCCAATACTGGTAAGAGAGACCCAATACGGAGCCGTGGGGCACCCCTGAAGTAACAAACCCAATATTAGAATTAATTTTATTAAGCGAAGTATATTGAAACCGATCAGAAGCGTAAGAAAAAATAAGTTTACAAGCTGTTACAGAAAAATTTTACTTATCTCTCAACTTACATAGTAAATTAGCGACTGGTAAATCGATTTCGATTATGGTCGAAATTCGATTCTTGTTGTCAAAAACGATTATTTTGTGATCGATTCTTACCAGCCAACTTTATACTGAAATCGACTTTTAGGATTCGATTAATCGAAAAATTAACTCTGCATACTGAAATATATATCGTCAATTCCACGAAAGATTTATAAAAAATGTCGATTTTTTTACGGAGGGTCATCTGATTTTGTTTATATTTGGTACACATATAACCTATGGAGCCATTTAAATATCTCCGTTTTTATTTTTTTGAATTTTGAAAAATTTGCGAATTTATTCGCGATTTTATTTTTTCAAAAAGTGAAAAAAATGACAAAAGTGTCTAACTTTAAACATCAATATCTCAAAAAGTTGTTAACGGATTTTAATGATTAAAATTGCATATTTAAGAAGAATAAGTCCACTATAAATGTAGTAATTTAAAAATAATATTATCGTTTAAAAATGAATTCATAATGCAAATGCAATTTTTGGATGCATTTTTGAAAAATGTTTACCCTTCCGATTTTAATTTTCTTTTAATATGTTAAAAAGCAATATCTTTATTACAAAATACAAAAAGAACTGTTCTGGGACAATAAAGTCTACTATTTTAAATATTTTTTTCAAAAAATTTCCAGCATTTTTTTCATACAAAAATTAAAATTTTTTTTATAAATTTTGATTTTTAACTTTTTTGGTTATACTTTTTTAGTAATATGTGACTTTAAATATTTATAACTCCTTAACTATACGTGGGATTTTATTGATTTAAAAACTAATGTAAAGTTTATTACAATAAATATTGTAAATTGTATTGTATAAATTAAAAATAATTTTTTTGCTAAAGATGCCCTCACGAAAAGAATGCAATTTTCGGATGCATTTTTAAGAAATGTTTACCCTTTTGATTTTAAATATTTTTTCTTAATATTGAAGACAAATATGTTTATTATATAAAACATCAGCACTTAATCTGGGATAAATAGGTTTTCTACCGCAAATAATAAATTATAAATTATTATGGTTTAAATTTATTTAAAAATATGCTCACAAAAATTAAAAAATACAAAAATTAAAAAAAATAAAAAATGTTGTATGAAAAATGCATATTAAAATTGCATTTGCATTGTGAATGCATTTTTAAATGATAATATTATTTTTAAATTGCTACATTTATAGTGGACATATTCTTCTTAAATATGCAATTTAAACCATTAAAATCCGTTAACAACTTTTTGAGATATTTATGTTTAAAGTTAGACACTTTTGTAATTTTTTTCACTTTTTGAAAAATTTAAATCGCGAATAAATTCGCGAATTTTTAAAAATTCAAAAAAATAAAAACGGACATATTTAAACGGCTGCATAGCGTATGCGTATGCCAAATATTATTAAAATCGGAAAACATGAAAAATATTCTTGGGCGTTCTTTCATGGAATGGACGATATATATATATATATATTTTTTTTTGTACAAATAAATTGTAAAAATTTCAAAGAAAAAATTTAAACTTTCTAAAAAATAATTGCTTTTTAAAAGATTTTAATAAAAAGTAATCATTAAAAATGCAATTCAAGAAATAATTGTTAAATACAAAGGAGGAACTTTGATTACGAGTTATATGAAATCTACACTCGTAATATAAGGGTTGCCAATATAGTTTCCGCAGTGCTGGACAGTCACATAAAGAATGTAAACATTTGTGGCCACAAAATTACAGATACTCCCCCCGATAATATATGTTTTCTAAGCAATGGAAATGTTATGATAATATCAGAAAATTTCAGTAATAAACTAGGTAATTTCAAACGTAATTTTTCATTAGAAAATCGATAACATAAAATCGATTGGAAACAACTGATTTTATTTCTCTGAAAATCAATTTACGACTAAAATCGAAGTCGATTTACCATTCCCCAATTTAAATATGTACAATAAAATCTGTGCTTTCATTAGGTTTTTGACAACGAAAGTAATATATTTAATTCGTTGTTCGTGTAAAAAGATATTGATTCGAAAATTAGTGAAACATCTAAAGAAATATGTGATACTTTTTTACTAAAAAGGAAAAACGCATCAGAAAAATTCTAAAAATTTTGTAAAGGGAAATGTGATGAGCAGAGAAACCACAATATGCTCTAAAAAATGGGTTTTATGTGCATTAAATATGCAGTAAAAAACGAAAAATATGCCCTAAAAAACGCGAAAATATGCACTTAAAAAACAAAGATTTTGTATAATTTTTTAACAAATTTATGTTTTTCATTAAAAGGGTTTTATTAATATTTAAACGTTATAAAATAAGGCAAAACTGAAATTTATCAACCGCGTCGAAATTTGATTACCCATTTTTTACTGTATCTCATAAAAACGTTATTGATCTTCTATTTTACCCATATAATTCTAGACACTATTATTAGTTTAGAAATTATCAAAATTATCATATCGATCACAGACCGCTAAAATATCGTAACCGACAATTCGGTTGAAATTCGTGTTTTGATGAATATCTATAATTTAGAATCATTTAGATCATTTGTCAAAATTTAATCGAAGTATCAAGTGTCATTTCAGATTTATAGCAATAGTAATTTTATCGTGAAATTTTTCATACATACATATAACAATGTGTAAACAATAACAAAAATGCTTCTCCTGTAAAGTTTTGTTTTCTGCACTTACGACATTTTCGCGGTTAGGGCTCGATATGCTTTCATTAAAAAAATATTGTTTTTACAAAATAAACTTCAATCATAATATTTAATGTTGTTGCTACAAGACAACAATTTCCATTTAAGTTAATTTTAAAATTATTATTTTTTTTTTTGTTTTCTCATTTTTTATAAAATCAAATTTGAAAAACATTTCATGAGGTATAAAAAAATTATCCTAAAAATGTCAATATATGCTCTAAAAGGGTTAAATATGACCTAAAAATGAAAAAGTAGTTGAAATTTTGCAACTGGTGGATCAAGACCGGCACGCAAGCTTTCTGGATATTGCGAAAGACACTAAACGTCAACCACATGATAGTTTGGAATCATTTAAAAAAAGATGATAGTTTGGAATCATTTGAAGTTCGATGTTTGAGTGCCACATGAATTATCGCAAAGGTATTTAGTTGTCCGAATTATCATCAGTGAAACGCTGAAGTCCACAAATTACTTTAAAGCCTGGTTTGACGGCAGACTATGTTATTTTGAGTGTTTGATAAAATTCGAAAGGAATTACCATTATGAGCTGCTAAAACCTGTTTGGACGAAGCAATCAAGAAATAGCAATCAGAACTGGCCAAAATAAAAGACCAATACTAGCCAACCGAAGAGCCGCGGAAAATTACTTAACCAAGTTTTTTGGCGATTAACTACAAAACTTGATTAAAATTGATTTTTAATAAAGAAAATGTTAGTTAAACAATTAAAAAAAGCGGATACTTTTTATATGACCCAATATATTAAATAATTAAATAAATAAAAATCGCCAAATGTGAAAAATCGTAAATAAATAAATAGTTAATTTTGACGAAGTGTCAACAGATATTGCTCATAAAAATAGAAAGCTATTGAAAATCATGTAAACGATTTTTTTTTTTTTAAATATATTTTCAATTGGAAATATTAAAGATAAAAGGTTTCTAATTCTGTAAAGTCTTCAAAATATGTTTATGTACATACATTAGGGTGGTCCAACATTGTGTGAAGGAAACCAAAGAGAATGGCACATTTAAACGTATCTAAAATTAAATGATGTCCCCCATTTAAAACATATTTGCCAAATTTCAACTTCCTACGATGATTGGAACAAATCCAAAACATCCTTAAATATTTTTCCTCACCAAAATATTATACTCATATTTCGCAATTTTTTTCAAAGAAGATAATTTTTGTTAGTAATTTGCTAATTTTATACATAAATTTTTGTAATTTTTCTTCATATTTTCAAAATTAAAGAGACACACTTCTGTTGTGTTATTATTTTTCTATTTCTTTTATTATTACAAAAAATGTTATTACATAAATACATAATTTAAACAAATGTGTACAAATATTAACTAAATTTAAATTAAAATGCTTATTACATATAATTTTATTAATGGGTAGGCCCTTTTAACAATGAAAATTGCAGTTGTACTGTTTTTATGCTTTTGGTGATACAAATACATGTTAAATACAGATTTAAATAAAAGTTCGTTGTTCGGTACAGTTCGGGCAAAAATCACTTTTTACCGAACACCGTAGCCAAACCCGAACGTTCGGTCAGACACTACTAAATAAGAAATATTATGTACATAGTTTTTATGTAAACAAATCTAAGTACAGTATAAACTCGATAATTCGGACGTCGATAATCCGGTTTATTCGGTAATTAGGACAGCGTTTTCCAACTCATTTCATATTCTATAATCCGGATTAATCACAACTTTGTAAACCGGATTGCCTATAAAAAAAATCATTTTTTTATTTAAATTTAGTAAAGCTTGAAAAATAAAATTAAGATGTTAGAATTAACTGTAGTTGAATTCCATTGCTTACAGTCATGTTTTGTTCTAAAATTTGTTCACTAAAAAGAGTACATACAGGGTTGTTTTTCTTAAGCTATATTCACATTTGTCAAATATTTGACCAAATTTGCGTGATCACTAGTTTTACAAAAAAAAAAAAAATTTGCCGCTGTTTGATCTTGCAAATGCTTTGTAAGAGAAAACAGCGTCAAACAGTATTCGGTTAAATGTCAACTATGATTAATGATAAGTAAAAAACCATTTTACCATTAAAATGGAGAAGTTAAAAATTGTTTTATATAGTGGTTACGTCATTTTAGTCAAATATTTAACTAGTCTGAACATACCTTTACAGTTAAAAAAAAAACTTTTGAAAAATTTTAAATATACAATATTTTTAGATGGAAAAATTTAAGTTTATCGTCACCGAAAATGCAAACAACGTAACATCACTTTTTATAACTTTACAGGAGGGACAAAAAACTTTCTAAAATCTAAACAAATTATGCTACAAACAAGATTTTTGGGTTGTTAAATCCTTAAGTATTGCCTAATACATTAATGATGAAGATTTTTATTTTTACTAAATATTTTTTAAGTTATGTGGTTTACGTTTTTCAAGATTTCAATTTTTTGAAGCCAAAAAAACGTAACATCAATAAAAATTTTAGAAAAATTGTAATTAAAAATATTTCTTATAACTTTTACGACTTAAGAAAATTATTGTCTTCGTTAATATAATCGTCATTCTTTGAGCTACAAGTCTGAAAATTTGTGATCACACGTATTTTAGGAAAATAAACTATATTTCATCAAAAACACAAATTTGAAAATTTTGTTGTTACGTTATTTTGCATTTTCGGTGACGTTATACTTTATATGTTTCAAACACTAGATAGCTAATATATTTCAATGTTAATCTTACTAGGAAAGTTAACCTGATAATGCGATAATATAAAAATTAGTTACCTAAGTCGATTATGGTAATATACTATGTTTATTTTTTATTTGTATGAGTTCTTTTTTATTAAAATTTTGTCTTTTCTATTAGATATTTTTGAAAAATTATAGAATATGGGTATATTTATTTTTCTTTAGCTATCGTTTATATATAAATCATTAATATTCATGAGGAAAAAATTTAAGATTTGTTTGAAAGTCTGTGACACATTTTACAAAAAAATATATCGTATCTAATTCATTCGTAAAATATAAGAATATTTCTTATATTTTACGAAAATAAATTTAATAAAGCATTTTAACATTTTACAATATTCACGAAATCGTTCGTAGTGGTTTCTTTCGTAATATTTAAATATTTTCGTTTTATAACAAAATATAATTTGTAATATTATTTTTTATTTTTGAGAAATACATATTACAAATTTTTATTTTAAATAATACATAGAATTATATTGTAATTTAAAACATTCAGATTTAAATAATTAAGGTATTTTATTATATTTCTGTGTTATTTTGATATAAGATAATTTTCATATTATTTAATCATTAAATTTGACTATTTTGGAGATATTTTTGACATTAAAAATTTTCATAGAAATTTTTGATTTTTTTAAACAAAAAATTCACATATTCACATAGAACCTTACTTTTCAAAGAGCATTTTCAAAGCCCCAAAGCACATAAATTAAAATAAATTTATTTGAAAAATCTAAAATTAGACAACTAATGAACGACGGAATCTTAAAAAAAAAATATTATAAATATTGAATATATTTTAACCATAATTTTCTTTATACGATATTTTGAGTTTAGACTTCAAGTTACAAGATAGAACAGCAAACATAAAAAAATCTATTTTTGGATTCTAATACATAAGACAGATCCCAATTTAATTTCGATTTATCACTTTAAAATGAGTGAAGATCCCAATTCCCCATTTTGAGCTGCTCAGGTCCAAAAACTTGTATACCTTTGTTATTATTTTTAATAACAATGAATTTCAGATTTTTACTTTTACTTAAAAAATATAGATAAATTAATATTCTAAATCTAAAAAATACAATTTCTTTGGTAAACAAATAAAAATAACATTCTATTAATATAAAATTATAAACTAAAAAAAAAAAAAATGAAAGTTTTTTGTATATGTTACAATTACTTTTGTGTTTATAAAAAAATATTCGTAAAAAATACAAATAATAAAAAAATTTCGTAAATAATAAGAAATATATTCGTAAACATTCGTTTATATTACACCATCCTTTCGTGGTCCAAAATCACGAATTATTTTGTACATTGTACGTTAGCTTTCGTTTATATAAGGCATGGATTTTTTTCGGTGTACATACATTTATTTATTTTATCTTTTATTTTCTAAATATCTTAAAATTGTAAAAGGAAAAAAAATGGACTTTAAAAAATGTGTTAAGGAAATTATTTAAATCACTGCACATACATAGATTTGAAGACAACGTTTTTTGGCCAATGAAGAAAACGCTAACAAATTTTGTTGCTTAAAAAAAGATTTTTTTTAAAGTGTACGTGTTAACTTTTTTAAATAGTTGTTTTTGTAATTAGTGACATAATACAATAAAATATTTATTATAGAAATCGACGATTCCATTTATAAAAAGTGAAATATATGAAAATCCATACGGGTGGACAAAAAATACTATGTTTTGAATATGTTTTTAATACTATAATACTACTATATGATTTAAAAGAATTAAATTTTTTAAATTTCTGTACAAAGTTTTTTGGAAAATAAAATCAAATGTCCGCATTTTCCCAGTTGGAAGCAATAAACCGAAATTAGAATGATTTGTTAGACGTTTGGTTCATCAATAATATTTTGCCAAAACTTGTCAATTCGAATAAAAAGAATATTTTCTATAGACATTTTTTTTAAATTTGGATAAAAGGTTACTTGAAAATGGAACAATATTAAATTTTTAGTCATTATATTTTGAAGGAAGTCGGAAAACGAAGATATATAAGCTATATAATTAATTAAAATTAAAAAATAATAATGGTGCTTATTTTTATTTTTTTGACCATAAAAGGGTTAAGAAAAGAACCATGATTATAACAAAGATATGAAGTTCCGTTGTCAAAAACCTAAGTTGCTTTTTTAGTCCTGCTTCATCCAACTTCATGTCGAAAAATTATTACATTATCATTGTCGGTAAATAATTCATCTACTTTTTTTCTTTCATTTTTTTATTTAAGCATTCAGAAATCCTTAATTATTTTAATTATAAATTTTTTCATTTAAAAACATCTTACTCAAGAATTGGCATTTTCATTTAAATAAATATATATATATAAAAAAAAAAAACATTGAAAGACAATAAGTAAAAATCACGTTCTTTTATGGAATTTTCGATATGTATTTTTGGTAGTTTTCTTACATATAATTTTAAATTCTTTAAACCATATTATAAATTTATTTCATAATATTTAATATTTGCAGGTATTTCGCGTTCCTGAAACTGCAACCGTACTTCTCAGGTAAATGCTTTTCCACTACAAATTATATTTATTTTAAAATTTATAAAATGAAAAATAAATATAAGTAAAATTTGATGTCATAATACAATACTGTTACGTATTTTTTGTATCTTTATCATTTATTCATTTAGTGGCGGAGTTAAATTTTCAGATCTCACGGAAAAAGAAGGTAATTTTTACAACATTATTATGCAGGAAATATATGTTTAAACAATGAATTTTTGTAAGCAAGTTCATGATAACAAAAGCAAAAGTAAAAAAATACCTACAATTAATTTTATTATTAAATATTTGGTAGTTGTTTTAGAGCTGAATATTTAAATATCAATAACAATTATAATAACAATTATTATATAAAAAAATAATAATAATTTGCTTCGCATTAAGCACGCTACAAATAGAACCCAGTGTTTTAAAGCTCTTGACATTTTTTGCTTAAAATATAGATTAAAAATTTGGTTATTTGTCAAAAGAAGTAGAATTAATATTTTTCTGTTTCGATTATTGAAACTTTTTTTCTTTAAATTTGCGTGTCTGTGAACTGTTTTGCTATAATAATCATAATAATCATTAAAATAAATTTAGTTTAGTTTAATACTAACTGATATTTCAAAAACCCTTTTTTTGTATGGCAAATATTTTGATCAAGTAGATTCTAGTTAAAAATACATAACTATTCAACCACTTAATACTAAACGTAATTGTGAAAAATATAAGTCACGATAAAGAATCGCAAAAAAAAAAAAAAACTATTTGTTTATGTCACCAAAATAGTCTTTTATGTCTAAGTATAAGTTCTGTATAAATATGGACATTAAAACTTATAAAACTTTTTTATTGGCGTGGTAATGTTGTTATAGAAAATGTTAACCAAATAAATCGAAATAAATCAAGTACAAATATTTTAGCCAGAAATGAAATTAAAATTAAATTAATAAAATCAATGTTCTTCAAATTCTTTCCAATCGTTGTTGTAAAAGAGATTCATTCATAGGCCTCTGTTAAACACATACATAGTCATTCCCATTTTCATGAATGAAACAAAAATATGTTTGTATGAATATGATAGTTTATACCAAAGTTTAGGAATGATTTGGCATTTTCAGTGGTATATATTCTACACATTTTTATATATATTTCGCGTTATATACATAAAAAAGTATAAAAAGTATTGTTGAAAGCTGTTTGGTAATTTGAATGACGACTGTTATATATATAAACATAAATATGATAATAAAAGACATAAGTGTTAGTGCCTAAAGTTTTTGGTTTTTGCATTAGCATTAAAACAAAATAAAAAAATATATATAAAAAAAAGTAAATAAATTGTTTGTCACATGTTTTTTGATAATGTATATTTTTATTGTTATTGTTATTATTATTATTTGCGTTTATTTAAAATTTAATGGTAAATACCCCTATGTACGTGTATTCAGCTCCACCAACACCAACCACGTTTAAGTATAAAAATCTTCCTTTTGCTGCTCCAGAACATAGTCTAATAGATTTGACCGCATCCTGTCCCCGTTGTTTGGCGAATGCTGCCTCTAAGCCCAATGG
This sequence comes from Protophormia terraenovae, assembly GCA_951394005.1. Classification (NCBI taxonomy): domain Eukaryota; kingdom Metazoa; phylum Arthropoda; class Insecta; order Diptera; family Calliphoridae; genus Protophormia; species Protophormia terraenovae. The sequence goes on from OX596077.1 coordinate 70,260,563, forward strand.
CAGCGAAGGTGAGTGTGTGTACGCTCTCTTTTTTTTTCGAAGAATGATCTTTTTTAATTGATATTTGCATTGTTTTCTAGCAGTTATTTAATACTTTAATTCAAATGTTATTGAATTCAAACATATCCACTTCATTTTCCATTATTGGGTATTTTATTGTCCAAAATTTTAATTCATTTAATATTCATACTAACTCCATAATGATCCCATTGCTTAAAATATCGTAAGATAAAAACTATTAAAATTGTGTACTTAATTTATTCTATGTTTTACAATATGATGGGTTAAAAATCATACATATCTAACATTAATACTCACGAGCGTTTCTGTTGCTTTTGCTTCTTAATTTAAAATTGTGTGCTTTAAAATAATTTTAATGACAAATTGATAATGATTCATAAAACTATTGATTGATTTAAAATAAAACAGTTTAAAACATCTGGCATAAAGAATTTAAGATATAAACCCGTTTTAGACCTGCTACAATTTATGTTTCATTGAACTTTATAATTAATATTTAAATGAAACTGAAAATATTTATGAATTAAAATTGCTTTACAAATAAAGTTGCTTGTTGATGTCAAACATTAAAGGGGGTTTAACATTATAATACTTAGTATTAATACCAAAAATATTTTCAAATATTATATATTACAGTGTAAATATCTTCAATACCTTGTATGTTGAAATCTTGAGATGTTTGAAACGTAATTGCATCTTTTATAGCAAATTTCCGCACACTTTTTTATTTGTAGTTTGATTTGTAATCAATTCTGTTTAAATTTTCAATTTTATTTTTTAAAAAATATTTTAATAAGAAAATAAAAAATATAACATTTAATAATACTTTACTTAATACATTTTTTGATATGTATTATAGAAAATGAAACTCTGGTATTAATACAAAGTATTATAGTGTAAAACCACCTTAAGTAACTTTGTAGAATTTCAAGATTATACTTTAATTTTATAACGTATTGTATTGCTTAATATTATAAATCTTATTGAAAATTGATTTAAACATTCTGCAAACTAAATAATACTACGCATTAAAAAATGAACTGAATACATATATATATATATATATATATATATATATATATATATATATATATATATATATATGCTTACGTCAAAAATGTCTTTTATTTTCTAAATATTTAGGTCCAATGAAAAATTATAATAATAATTTGTTTAGTATTTTCGCACACTAAAATTCCTTGTTCTGTGTATATTCACAAAAATATACTACATATATGTACATACTAGGGTGATCGATTATTCGACTTTTTTGAGAAACCGGTTTTCGAATAGTTCGAATAGTTGGTATTTTAAAAAAACCGGTTGCACTTTTTGAAATTCAGAAAAAACCGGTTAACCGGTTTTTTGCAGAAGTTAATATTTATATCAAAAGACTACATTTCTTTAAAAAAATCAATTCTTATAATTAAGTTAAAATTTATTAAATACAAGCGTAAAAGCCTGACAATGTCAGGAAAAATAATATAATAATGAAAATATGCACAAACAAATCCGAAAATTAAAGAAAAAATATGAACAACATTTAGTCACCTTCCTCTCCCTAAACGAAGTCAATTATTTGAAGCCGTTCAAATTTATTGGAATAATATTGATTAAAGTTTTAAATTCGTAAACCTTTCAAAATAAAAAAATCGTCGTAAATGCGCTTTCTGGCCGAAATACAGAATCTGTTTTTATAGGATTTGGATAGCAAACAATAAGTATAGCAACTCAAAAGTTCTTAATACCAAAACAGACTTTTTGGTCCCTAATAGAAACATCTGGCACTGTTAGAACTTGTTGAACGAATAGTTTTATAAGTATGCCGATTTTTAGTTTCTTACGTCGTCTGGGAGCTTCAGAAAGCTCTGGAAAGGAAACCTTGCTTAGGAAAGATATATTTAAATCCATATATATAGATCCACGTATTTTCGCTCCCTGATAGAGATTTCAAAATCTGGCTCCGTTAGGATTTGTAGGACGAATAGGGTTATAATTAAGCTGAAAAAACTTCTTAGAAAAAGACACATAAATCCTCTTATATCCGCCCCCTGATAAAAATTTTAAAATATGGCTCCATTAGGATTTGTTGGACAAAAAATTTTATAATTAAGCCAAATTTTAATTTTCTACGTCGTTTGGTATCTTCAGAAAGCTCTGGAAAGAGAAAAAACGCTAAGCAAATTATATATCTAGATGACTAGAAGATAATTATGTTTCAAAATTGTAGAAAAAATCATCTAAATTTTAGTTAGCCTAAACAGAAACCATGGCTTAATATGGAAGCCTGTCTCAATTGAAACGATTCTGCAGGTGAAACTTTTTTAACACAACACCTTTAAAAAATAAAGGAAATATTGGATCAAAAAAATTAAATTGGGTCATACATTATTAATTATTTATTTGTTTAATATTACAGAATAAATTCCAATTTAGACTTAAACTGTATTTTAAAAACATAAGAAATCAGTCTTTATGAATATTTAAAAAATTATTCCTAAATTTTCAAATATCACTATCGCTATTTAGTACATGTTTTCTGAAATAAAATGCTATTTTTAAAACCGGTTTTTTGTGTTTAAAAAAACCGGTCTATTCGACATTCGAAAAATGAATATTTTGAAAAAACCGACAGCACATTGACTGAAAAAACCGGTTTTAAAACCGGTTGGAAAACCGCGTCGATCACCCTAGTACATACATAAGTTTATATGCATAACAGAGGTATATTTCTACATACATATTTATGTATGTTACTGCTTAATTTTTGATGTATATGGCTGTGTATTAGAGTGTCCCGTAGACAAACATTTTGTAGGAACACCCCTCAAACGATACGTAAAAATTAGCTGAGTATGGGAAAAATATTAAAAAATTTTTTAAATTGATCTTCAGTTCCCTACCAGCGATTGAATGTCAGGGGTCTAAAACATTTCGTCCAAAAAATAATATTGAGTTTAATCTTGAAATGGGTATCAAAAAATTCGTAATTTTAAGCCAATTATAAAAAAATATTTTAAAAAATGTTCGCAAAAATTTTAGTCCATAAATCGCCATTTTAGTACATCATACAAAAAAAAATTCGATATTTTTCTTAAAAAAATAGATAAGAATTTTATAATTTTGTTCCTTTTAAGGCTAAAATTTAAAAAAAAATTCATTGAAAAACTGTTGATATGTAATTTTCCAGATTTAAAAAAAAAAAAAATTGTTCATCAAAATGCCTTAAAAATTCTTCTAGCGAACGAAAATCCAATTGGAAAAATTTTTAAAATATTTTTTCCATAACCAGCATAAAATTACGAATTTTTTGATACCCATTTCGATAAAAAAATCTAAACTTTTTTTTTACCAAAATGTATGGTACCCATGATCTTAAAATCGCTGGTAGGGAACTGAAGACCAATTTTAATTTTTTTTAATATTTTTCCCATATTCTGCTAATTTTTACGCATCGTTTGAGGGGGTGTTCCTATATCGAAATCTCAAAAAACGCTATTCTCGGGACACTCTACTGTGTATATATGTATGTATGATCTACATACAATACTGTATACTAAAATAAAATAAAGAAAGATGCCGACCTGTGGATGATTAAAAAGAAATAAATGTTTGTATACATTTTAATATTATAAGTAATGGTGGTCTTTATTTTTTGACCTAATAAAATTTAATAGGATCGTTAGAAACGTAGCCTGTTTGGGAGTACAATCAAAAGCATTTAGATCAACGGTTCTCAAATGGAGTGCGCGAACCACAAGGGGTCCGTAAGGACATTCCTGGGGGATCGCGAAGACATTCTGAAAAATATTTTTGAACACACAATTTTTTAATATATTTAAATATTACGTAGAAGTTAAAAAAAAAGTTCAATGAAAGCTGAAACTATTTAAGAATGGAAAGATATATTTATACAAAAAAATCCCCAAATTAAAGACAAAAGCATTTTTTTTAATGAGCTCTTTAAAAAAAAATAAAGAAATTAGCTGCAAGAAAACCCGATGAACGAACCCGTACCTCGATTGAAAATACAATGATCAAATAAAGAAAGTAATGCTGTCCAATGACGAAATATAAAGAAAAGTTTAAGATGTGGCAGGGAAAACAATTATTAATTAAATTAATTAAAAATATAAAGAGTTCACTTCAATTTTATAAAATTATAGAATTTTGATGAAACTATAGATTTTTTTTAAAATATATTATGCCTATAACTTTTTATATAAAGTCGCTACAATGCACTTTACGAATTTTAACCATAGAAAAATCTGCTGTGAAATAAAATTGTTAAAATTTTCTCGAATTGTGCGACTTCTTACAATAAATAAACGGACAAAACTATATTTTCGATTTGTTTTGTACAAAGTTTATTTTAGAACAGAATTTTTTTTTTTTCATATTTGAAAACTACAAACATAGATTAACAACTAGATATTTATGTGAGAGAAAAAAACCTAATTCAATTGTCAAAAACCTAATTCATACAAAAACAAAATACATGTAGTCACATATATTTTGTTTTTGTGTTTTCAAAAATATGAGTAAATTTTTTGAAAATTTAGTATAGGGTGGCTCTCACATAAACTTCTAGTTCTATTCTATGACTACAAACATATAAAATTCAAATATAACTTTATTATAATATAAGTATTAAATTTCTTTAATAGCTGCGTTTTGTTGCTAACATTGATAGTTAGCAAAAAAACGTTATCCATCCGACTTGTTATAACTTAAAATACAAACAAGATTTGAACAAAGAAATTTAAAAATTTTCGTTATAAAACTAATTATTTAAACAATTTTTATTTTTACAATCTTTTCATTCATTGACATTCAAATATTCATAATTGTATTTCTATTTATAAATTAGTATCACTTTTATCGACGTTAAAGTTAATGTGTAGAATTTTACACGTTAACTTCTAACTTATATAAATTTAAAATTTGTATGAAATTACTTATGAACGTTAGCAACAAAACACAGCTAATATTCAACTTTACAATAATCAATAAATAATTAAAAAATATTAACTAAACCTATTTGAGAAAAACATTTGTTATGTTGTTTACTACTTGGTAATCCTTTCGTTTAAACATCCGCTGGCATTTCTTCGGTAGGTAGATATTCTATTTTGATATTTCCTCCAATAACGTTTTCTCCAAAATGATGACGTATATATATATGTTTTGTTCTGTTGTGAAAAATTGGATTTTTGCTTAATAGACCAGCATCTTGGATAACAACAGATAACTGTTGAACTTTGATTACCCAGTATTTCTTCTAAAAATCTTTTTAAATGAATTGCTTCTTTTGTGCATTCTGATAGGGACATATACTCTGCTTCAGTCGTTGACATTGCTACTGTTCTTTGTTTTCTTGAATCCCAGCTTATAGCTGTATTTGATAATCGCCTATCGTCAATATTAGCTCTCCAGTCAGCATTTGCGTATCCAGTTGTTTCTCGTTAGCTTTGTAATGTAAGCCGATATTTTGAGTACCTTTCAGATAACGTAAAACTCGCTTGGCAGCAATCCAGTGTTCTTTTCCATATTTAGTATTGTACTGACTCAATACGCTTACCACAAGAGCAATATCGGGTCTGGTTAAAACTGCTAAGTACATAAGTGATCCAACAGTCCTCCATATTAATTTTTTTCAAAATGTTTCCTATATATTTACGTTGCGACATTGCAATTTCTTTTGTATTTGGATCTTGTTTAAATTCAATACCCAAACAAATATTTAAACGACCTAGATCCTTCATTTCAAATGATTTTGCCAATTCAGATTTCAATTCTTCCCACTTTTGTTTATTGGTTGTTGCTGCTATCAAATCATCAACATAAATAGCAAAGTATTGCTAAAATACCAGATTCATTTCAAAAAGACCCATGCAACTCATGTGTTAATTTTAATTTCAAATCAACAGATTTAAAAGCATTTTAGTTGAAATATAACAAAGTTTATCCCCTTGTTGGTATCAAAGCTCTTAAACTATTAGAACAATTTTCATCAACATACATTTTTATGTGAAACTATTTTTTTTATTTTTTTTTTTGCTCTTTTGTCCATCAAAACAAAGAGTCGATCTTTTGTGGACGCAGAGAGTGATATTAGATATGCATTATACGAAAAGGTCTCTTAAAGATTTCATGAAGCAAAAACAAAAACGTAATTATTATATTATTTTTAAATTATTTTATTTTTACATAACATTTTATCCGATTTTTAAACTAAATTTTAAATTTGTAGTGGGTCGCGCTTCCATTTCAATGTCAAAAAGGGCTCGCGAAGCAAGATCTTGTGAGAACCCCTGATTTGGATTTATCTGGTGCTTCTACATACCCAAATCTCTATTTATATTATTTATTTATCAATATAAGTGGACGGGGCATTGTTCGTTTGTTCTAATGTTCGTAACACACAGAAACACCCCTACCCTAAAATTTTTATAGGCGTATATTTCATTACACGAGTATATTTCACTATAATTCCAGAACGGTGTGTACGATTTAATGATGAAATATATGTTTTTTGGCTCACGTGGGTCCTTAAGGTCTTTGTGTGACATATAAAGAAAATAAAAAAAGAGACTGTAGGTGGAGAGAATGGGTGTGGAGGAAGAGAGTGGAGGGCGGTATAAAGATAGGTTAAAAGAAAAATAAGAAAATGTAGATTAGAAGGACAAATTTGTGGTAGATTTTATTTAAAGAATATTTGTCAGAAATATATCCTATAATACCTTAGCCACTTAGCTGCCCTATTGATGGCCATAACTTAAGCCTGTAGAATGCTATATTTGTTCTCGAGTTTAGACATCAATACTGACTCCACTCTTCATCTTGAAACCATCTGTATAGATACGGAAGAATCCGTCGGAATAAGTTTGTTCCATATCCGAGATAGAAGATTTGAAGATTCTATAAAAGAGGTGAAAAAACTTTTGGCAAGTCTATGAATCGTTGCTGTACCGATGTTGGATTTGATGATCCTGAATTGCAGTTGGTCAGAAACAAAGAAAAATTATTTGAGGACTAGACAATTGGCAATGTTCATTTTGCTATTCATTATTCACAAACTTTTGGGTGATTTTGTAAATATTTTGGGTTTTTGTTCACAAATTTTCCCTTGGGTTTCGTACAACCTACTACCAATTATGTAGGAATGAAGTAATGTATATTGTATTTGCTTTAGCCATTACACAGTGGTTCCAAAACATTTATTTTTGGAAATAATTCTGTACCTAGTGAACCGTTGAAGATATCTTAATAAAATTTTACAGAGGTAAGGTGTTTTTTAATTTTTTGTACGAAAATGTCCAAAATCTCAATCCGGAAAAACATCTTTAAAAAATACGAAAGTTCTGCTACCAAATTTAACATTTATATTCTTCTATAAAATAAACACTCCTTTTTTTAGAAGATAATATAACGTCACCGAAAATGCAAAACAACGTAACATCAAAATTTTCAAATTTGTGTTTTTGATGAAATATAGTTAATTTTTCCAAAATACTTGTGATCACAAATTTTCAGACTTGTAGCTCAAAAAATAACGATTATATTAACGAAGACAATAATTTTCTTAAGTCAAAACAACGTAACATCGCATTTGTTAAAAATTTTAATGATGTTACGTTTTTTTTGGCTTCACAAAATTGAAATCTTGAAAAACGTAAACCACATAACTTAAAAAATATTTAATAAAAATTTAATTATTCATTATCAATATATTAGGCAATATTTAAGGATGTAACAACCCAAAAATCTTGTTTGTATGACAATTTGTTTAGATTTTATAATGTTTTTTGTGTCTCCTGTAAAGTTGTGAAAAGTGATGTTACGTTGTTTTGCATTTTCAGTGACGATAAAATGTTTATACTTTTGGGTATATGAGGATACTATTTGAGGCCTTTCCCGGTCTGTATTATAAGACTAGGGATTTCCAGAATTGTATTTGGAATAAAATATGTTTTCGCAAATTGTCTTCTCATTTTCTCAGAAGAAATTTTAATTCTAACCGAATTTTGAATTAAATAATTGGCATTAAAAGTCCACGATTGATTTAAAAATTTTGGTGATTTTCTGTTTCCAAAGAACTTTTTTTACATTAATTTTTTTTTAATTGTCTATAACTACTGCCTTTCAATTGAAAATAAAATCATTTAACTATAATGATCTATTTCAGCACTTATCTTTTGTTGCGACTTTCGATTTTGCGACTTTCGATTTTACGAATAGTTCTCGAAATTGAAGATCACCGAAGATCCTCATCTTTTTTCAGTTTTTTATTTTTAATATCGTTATCGAGATTTAAAAAAAGTAAAGTTTCATAAAAATTTCACAAACAAATTTTAAAAATTTTAACAAAATTACTGATTTTTTTTTGTCTATACTGAAAAAGGACTATTTGTGTTTGAGGCGATATACCATTTTCGGGATAATATTAAAGGATATTATTTTTGTATAAGTTTATAACCCAATATATTAGTAATGATTTGGCATTAAAAGTTTTATTGTTTCTCATAAAATTTTATCGTAAGTTCAAAAAATTTCAAATAAATATACTTGACCTTATTTTTTGTCCGTAAAGTTTTAAAAATTTCTAATACACCTCCAAAGTTTTCAGTTATTTAAAAAAAACTCTTTTTGGGTATATACAGTAGGACCTCGATTATCCGTAACGATCGGGACCGAAAGCATTCCGGATAATCAATTTTCTCGGTTAATTGAGTAAATATTTTGAGTAGTATTTTTATACATTTTTTAGTTATATAATTAAATTATATTCAAATCGGGCCTCATGCAGATTAAGAATTTTTTTTTTTTTTGCGTCAGACTCTTCAGTTTTCTATTTTTTATATATGGTGTTAATTTTGGTGTCAAAAGTTAATTCTAACACTACTTTTTTCACTTTTTGTTTTTGGGCTATCTACAAACAGTATATTTTTTTAAGGCAAAACAGGCTATGTGTAAGTTTTTGTTTGATTTTCAAAGAAATGTTAAAATAAAAATTGATAAATAATGAGAATTTTCTTTGCGGTTTGAACTTTTCTGAAACATTTTGAATTATAATCTTAATATGTCTCATAAAAATTTTCTTATCTCAATGCAGTCTGGAGAAAAAAAGCCTTTGAAGTTAGCATCCTTTTTTGAATGCTTATAGATCATACGCGGGTACACCTATCAATATTTTATGAAGCTAAGTTGGAGCACTATACCCTAGATTTAAAGACAGAAATGAAAAAACTAATTATAAGCAAAATATCTTAGATACCAAAAGTAGTTTCTTAAAAAAATTATAATTAGATAAAAATGCAATAAACTCGCCTTTAAAGGTTTTAATAATTTTTGAATTGTTGATAAGCAATTTAATACAATTTTAATTGGTTCAAAAAACTTTTTTGCAATTTTTTTCGCATGCAATTTTTTTTCAAAATTTAATTTATACTTTTAATTTTGAACACATTTTCGTCCTTTTAGTAAACATTCTTGTTATTTGAAATTTCAAATGATTAAAAATGGTCCAGCCAACCACAAAATTTCGATTTTTTTATCTCCTGATTGGTATGATATCATACATTTAACGTATTCTAAATTTTTTTTCCAAAAATATTATGTTTTACTTCTTTAATTTCCAATAAACAAAACAAATAATTAAGACAAAACGGTCTATCTACCGTAACTTCGCGAATAATGGAGTTAAAATATTTATTTTTCCGTGTGAGGTTCAGTAGACGTAATATTAATAACTCGTAGAAGAACGGATTGCAAAATGTTGAAAAATGAGGGAAATAAACAGTTTTTATGTTCTCCTGAACAATGGTGCTTTGCATGAGGCCCGTTTTGAATATAAGCCCTCGATATGTAAATGTTTAAAAAATATAATATTAATATGTAAATGTTTAAAAAATATAATATGTATTTGAAAAATTATTTTTCAAATAAAAATTTTCGTTAACTAGCTTTTCATGCATGCAGAAAACTTGCATTTTACCTTGCTTTGACTCATTTTATTCAAACAAGGGAATTCCCCTTTTTTTTATTCACATTGTGTTTGATTGTTCAAAAGCAATCGAAAACAAATTATGCTTAGAATCCCGGATAATAAAGCTAATCATGGTTAATCGATGCAAAAATTAAACTAAATGGATGGAAAAGAGAAAACAATTACAAATTTTCTTTCCCGGATAATCAACGTTGCCGTTTAATCGAATTACAGATAATCGAGGCCCTACTGTATTTTAATTTTAAAACATTGATAATTATGGTGTCCTCAAGAATGCCTATACATACGCTGTGTCATTTCTTGAGAATATAGTGTTTTCAAAAATCGAAACCGGAAACCAGTTAACTGGTTTTTGCTTAAAAAAAAAACGACCGATTTCGAATATTTTTTTTTTATTTTTCAACAATTTGACAACCCGGTTTTTTCTTTCGGTTAACCTTTTTAAGGTATTTTTCGAATAATTCAAAACCAGTTTACGGAAAATGTCGGCGTTTGAATTGTAATTATGTTAGCTTAAACATGAATATTTTATAAATAAAAAATATTTTTTAAAAATGCATTTTAATGCAATTGCATTTTTTAAATGCATTTTCCTTTAAATATGCTATTCAAATTTTTTAATTTTTTAACATAAATGAAAAGTTTGGAATCTTTACATTAAAATAAAAATCTCAAATTTTTGGGACGCACACATGTACTGTGCATAATTTCCCCTCTTCTTCAACTAGTTTAAATTTTTTCATATAAAAATTATATTTTTCTGGTATTATGAGTATCTTTACCTATTTTGTTAAAAAAATTTATTGTGTTATTTTTTAAAAAATCCTGAAAAATAGTAAAACTTTATGTATCAAACTATTTATTGTTTTAAGTTACAATAAACAAAGCATTTTTATACCCTTCACCACAGGTGTAAAGGGTATATATAAGTTTGTCATTCCGTTTGTAATTTCCACAATTTTCGTCGGAGAGCAAAAAAGTTTATATTTTCGGAATCCTTGTAAGAAGCGATGACGATTGGACCATGTCCGTCCGTCCGTCCGTGTGTCGGTTGAAATGGCGTTTATGAAGCCCACCGATAACTGACATATATAATATGTATGTCAAACGATCGGAAATGCTTTCGAGAATTTTGCTATTGGAATTCAGCAAGATAGGTTAATACAATGCGGAGATATGTTAAAAAAACCGGTTTTTTGAACCGGTTTTCCAGTTTCTGAAGCCTCTGTATACACTACGGACTTCGTTTTTACAAAGAATTCTCGGACATTTTTTTCTGAATTTTTGTTCTGAAAAAATGAAATAAATCGGTTCAGTAATAACTGAGATATTGGACAAAACGCATTTTTTATTTTTTGAAGCCTTGGTTTAAGCTATAGATTTTTATTTTTATACAGATCGGTCACAAATATTTTTATAAAATTTCAGTTTTTTGAATCAGGAAGATCGGTTTATAAATGGTGGAGATATGCTTTAAAAACCGGTTTTTAGAACCGGTTTTTTAGTTTCTGAAGTCTCTGCATATACCAGGGACTTCGAATTTTTAAAGGGGGCTCGAAAATTATTTTCTGAATTTTTGTTCTGAAAAAATGAAATAAATCGGTTCAGTAATAACTGAGATATCGGGGAAAACGAATTTTTTATTTTTGAAGCCCTTGTTCAAGCTATAGATTTTTATTTTTATATAGATCAGTCATAAATATTTTTATAAAATTTCGGTTTTTTTAATAAACCAAATTGGTTCATAATCAACAGAGTTATGGCCCAAAAACAAATCTGTTAAGAATATAAATACACCAACAAACATGTATATTAAGCATTGTAATGACTATTAGTGACGTTTTTTGTTTTTTGTATAGACAAGTAGTTTAGTTATCAACAGCAGTAATATGATGAATAACAGTGTTGTTGTTGTTGTTCTTTGTATATGCAGTCTGTACACAAATAAATAGATATGGAATTGTAGTTGTTTATTAGAGCCCTGCAAACTGTGTCTTATAAGGCTGTACAAGCCACTTGATATTTTTCAAGTGTTGTTATCAGTGTGTGTGCGGAGTAATAAATACTGTTCTGCAGGCACTTAAAACCATACAAATACTGCGTGTGTGCTTCAACTTTATGAACAAATCATGAGTGTGCTATGATAGCGACCAAACAAGCCTCTCAAAGGCTTGTATAAAAAAATACAAGCCTTTTGACCACTTGTTTGCTTCAATAAGGAAAAAAATTGTGTTTTCTTTTTTATTAAAATTATATGTGTGTGTGTGTGCGTTCATGACTGTATAAAGTAATTTCGTAAGTAAAACAGTCGTTTAAAAGTATTGTTTATAAACTTATTGTTATTTACGATCAAATAAATTATTAATGTTACTAGTTATAACAATTTAAAGAAACATGCATTAAGTTTTATTAGTAAACAGATTTTATTAAATATTTAATATTTATATTTATATTTTATATTTTTATATTTATATTTTAAATATTTATATTTTATTTATAAACTCATTTTTACATTAGGTAATAATATGTATAAGCCTTTTCTAAAAATAACTTTAGTCCAATAAAAACAGGTATATTTCTTAGTGTAAAAAATTTATTTAAAACAGCAAGAATTTGGCAATAAAATCTGTAGAAGCACCTAAATAGATCAATAAGAAACAGGTACATATATTCTGCACTGTAAAAAATGTAAATTTATTTTTTATAAAACCACGAATTGAGTTCGCTTACAATCAGGTAAAACAGCATCCTTTACTTGATTATATATTGAACATGTACATATGACGGGACACACAATTTAGGTAAACGTCTTAAAATATTTCATTTATAATTTTATTACAGTGCAGATGTTCCATCGTATTCTTAACATTTGGGAAAATTTATTAGTCAAGGAGTAAACGTATATGGAAACGAATTTCAAAAATGAAAAGACATTGTTCTATATTATTTCGTTTTAGTTTTAAAATAGAATGATTACTTAGTAAATATAAATTAAATGCAATAAAATCTATCATAATATAAATAAGTACAATTTTAAAATTTTTTATAAACATACAATTAATTATAAGACTAACTTTATTGAAAATATAAATAAATACTAAAGATAAAAATTTTCTAACTTACATATGTAACTGACAGTTTCAAATGTCAACTTTAATTTTTTTACTTTTTTAACTCTTAATAAAGAGTATTTTTTAATAACTTTATGAATTCACCCTTTTACATTTATTTAGAAAAGAAGAACCAACAATAAAATATAGACATACTGTATATATGTGTGTGTATGCAAGAATATTTATAAACAACCACTTTTTACACATTATGAAGATTTTTTGCCACACACAGCAACTACGTATTACAAAAAACAAACAAATCATTAAGCCCACTTGAAATCTTTAAATCATTTCTCAACGTCTTGTATGATTTGCTTTTTTTTGCCACACCACTTGCACCACTTGTTTACGATAAATGATTTGAACGCACGGATTTGCAGTCGCTTATACACAGTACACACTTGCTTTGCTTCGGGCAGCGAACAGTACGAACAGTATTTATTGTTGTTTTTGCACATGTTGGCTATGAAACACACACTTGAAATTCAAGTGTGTTTGCTTTTCAAATCATCTTGCGCAGGAGACTATTGTTTATTTTTAAAAACTAAAACATATCTGTTAAGAATATACATAAATACATACACAAACATGTATATTAAGCATTGTAATGACTATTAGCAGTGTTTGGAATGGCTGCTTAAAGCAGTCGTAATTTTCTAAACAGTTGCTTTTTTTACAGCATCTTGCTGAAACAAGTTTACTTGATTTAGTTATCCACCACATACTAACTAAACACATTTTGCTGCTCACACACAAAACTGATTTAAGCAGCATCCAGTTTTTATTTTGTTCAGCAGTCAAATTAAATAAGCAGCGCACTCACTCAGTTTTTTACTCAGCCAGTTTATTTTACGTCTTAGTCCTGTGCGCTCAGCACAACGTAGAAACCTTTTTCAGCAACGTAAGAACAACTGGATAGTAAGACTGTACAGTTCTGCGCAGTCAATATACAAAGTTGTTTGGTTATGGTTTTTACATTTAAGAAGGAAATGAAGTGGTATAGTTTTTAAATGAAAACAAATAGAAAACGGTACAATAAAATACTATGAATTGTATTAAAGATATTTATATGTAGATTTATTAATTTTAATCAAAAAAAACAAAAATTTTTTGTATAATAAATTTATTTGCAATTTATTTAAAATTTTTGTAGAACTTTTATAAAAATATTAGATAATATTTAATATTAGTAGATGAAAAAAATATTAACTAAATATTAAATATTGTTTAAATTAAAGAAAAAAATTAAAAAAAAATGTTTGTTCTTTTGAATAAGAAGAAAATTTGTAGTTAAGCTTAACTTTTGGACCCAATAAAAGCAATGTTTAATTGAATTAAAACGTTAAATTGTAATACGAAACTCTTTTTATTTTATATATATATATATATATATATATATATATATATATATATATTTTTTTTTTTTTTTTTTTTAATAAAGGGTGGTTCAAAGAGCTTTTTGTCATTTTTAAAATGCAATAACTGAGAAACTAATAAATATATTTTCATAACCTGATATAAGTCCTAATAATATGTATATATATACAATATTATACTGGTCAGAATCGTATATTATAACGAAATAATAAAAGAAAAAAAAAATTTGGACACTTTCGGTAAAAATTATGGCTTAGTTGAAGATGGAGGCGTACATTTGGAGAAAAATTATATATTTTAAATTTGCAATACATATGACTATTAAATGGAAAAAAGTAGTTCTAACAATTGTATATTTGACTAATTGATTATACAAGTATGTAAAATTTATGTTGAATTTTCTGTATTTTTTCATCGATATTGTTAGTAAGTTAGAATTTGCGAAATAATAATCACTAGATCATTAATACAAATAAGAGTAAATTATCTCAAAAATTGTTTATATTTGTAAATAAATTGTCGCCTTTTTTAAATATTGAACAAAATTAATCAAAAAATTACAAAGTACTATAAAACCTGGAGGGTTATTTTGTAACTAAATTCGAAAGAAAAATCTTTCGAATTTGTATACTATATACATTGAAATTCGAAAGTGTTTTCTTTCGAATCGAATTACGCAATAACCCCCCTGGTGGACAAAAATTATTCTGAGCATAATGGCCCAAGTTTTTTTTTTTTATTATTTAGGGAATTTCAAGTCTCAAAATATATATTATTAAATATTAATAATCACAGAATTGAAAATATCTTAACTTTTATTAAATTGATTAAGGATCATATTTAGTAGAAAAAATAAAAATTTTAATTTTAGAGTAGATCCGTGTGAGTGAAAAAAAAACTATATGAAATTTAAAAATTTTTCCTAACATATGGACCTACTATTCCGAAAGATATAATATGGAATGTAGCACCCCAACAAAAATGGAACTAATAAAGAGCTGAAGGAAGTACTTAGTGGTGAAAAAGTGCTGCAGAAGTTCTTTTTCTAACCCATGATTGTTATTGGTAAGATGTTCTTCTTCTATATTTCTAGTTCATTTCTTTTGCAGTTCATTTCTTTTGCAGTACTATGTTTATAAAATTTTATAACAAAAATTCTGTTTTAGAGCTATCAAAATATAATGAATATGTTTTAAAATTTATAAAATTTAAATTTTCTTAGAAATTATTAACCTTTTTTCCCGCTAGAAATTCATTAATTTTAATTTTTTTGGAAGTAATTATTATTAAATTTTAAAAAAGTTGAAACAAAGTAGTTGTAACAAAAAAGTATATATACACTTTGTTCTACTTTTGAAGAGATGAAAATGTTTTTTTTTTGCTGGGACTTTTTAAATAAAAGTTAGCGCATTATAATTTGATTTGTTAATGTTTTACAATATTTAAATTTTGAAATAAATAGAATATTTCTTTGATAAATTGTTTAATTGACTATAGTTTTCCGTTTAAAACTTTTATTTATTAGCAGATGATCTGCTTAATTTTGATTCGTTTGTTATTATTAAAAATAATTCATTACTCAACAACCCTTCAACTCCAATTCCAATTTGTAAATAGTGACATAATTTTACTAAAAGAGAGTTACATATGTATATAATTTTCCAGCAGTTGGTTATATTTTATAAAACGGATAATTTATTATAACTTACGTGTAAATCTATAATTACGTAAATCTTAAATATTATATAATTGTTACTTACAGTGCTATTCTCTAATTCCTGACAATTATCATTAATTAATAATTACTTATTATATGCTTTTATGAGTGTGCAACTATCACCAAAAATATATAAACAATTTTTTTTTCAAAGCCATTTTTTTTTTTTTTTGTCACTCGGTCGAGAATTGCACTGTTATTATAATTATTTTTGTATAATCAAATGTCTTATTGTTCGGCTGAGGTATCAATAAAAGTAAAAAATTAATTAAGACATTAAAGCCGATCAATAAGAAAATAATAAATTAATAACCAAAAAGTCATCAACAGTCTAAATTAATAACCAAAAAGTCTTCAACATACAAGTTAATGATTTTTATTTTTAGATAAATAAATAAATAAATAAATAAATAAATAAATAAATAAATAAATAAATAAATAAATAAATAAATAAATAAATAAATAAATAAATAAATAAATAAATAAATAAATAAATAAATAAATAAATAAATAAATAAATAAATAAATAAATAAATAAATAAATAAATATATAAATAAATAAATATATAAATAAATAAATAAATAAATAAATAAAAATCACAACAAATACATATAAATATAATGTCTTTTTTTATTTATCTTTACAAAATTTCTATATATGTTAAATGAAAAACTTTTTTTATTTAAAATTAATAAAATAAAGATATATTATGTAATATATTCAATAAAATTCATATTATTTTATTGGACCGTTTTCTATTTGTTTTCATTTAAAATAATCAACTTCATTTTCCTTCTAAAAATTAAAAACAAAAACCAAACAACTTTGTGTAATAGACCAAAACAAAGAAAGTTATACAAAATAACAAAATTTTCTTCTTATTGCAAATAACAAAAATGTTTTTAATTTTTTCTTTAATTTAAACAACATTTAATATTTAGTTAATATTTTTTCATCTACTAGTATTAAATATTATCTAACATTTTTATAAAAGTTCTATTATCTTAAATAAATTAAATTAAATTACAATTTAACGTTTTAATTCAATTAAACATTGCTTTTATTGGGTCCAAAAGTTAAGCTTAACTACAAATTTTCTTCTTATTCAAAAGAACAAACATTTTTTTTTTAATTTTTTTCTTTAATTTAAACAATATTTAATATTTAGTTAATATTTTTTTCATCTACTAATATTAAATATTATCTAATATTTTTATAAAAGTTCTACAAAAATTTTAAATAAATTGCAAATAAATATATTATACAAAAAATTTTTGTTTTTTTAATTAAAATTAATAAATCTACATATAAATATCTTTAATACAATTCATAGTATTTTATTGCACCGTTTTCTATTTGTTTTCATTTAAAATAATCAACTTCATTTTCCTTCTTAAATGTATAAACAAAAACCAAACAACTTTGTAAATCAACTGTACAGAACTATACAGTCTTACTATCCAGTTGTTCTTACGTTGCTGAAAAAGGTTTCTACGTTGTGCTGAGCGCACACGACTAAGACGTAAAATCAACTTGGCTGAGCAAAAAACTGAGTGTGTGCGCTGCTTATTTAATTTGACTGCTGAACAAAATAAAAACTGGTTGCTGCTTATTTCAGTTTTGTGTTTGAGCAGCAAATTTTGTTAAGTAAGCATGTGATCGAAAATGAAAACTTAAACTGTTTTCAGCGCAGTCGCCAGTTGAAAAAAATTTTTGTGTGCTTAAAATTAAACGCTGACTATTAGTGACGTTTTTTGTTTTTTGTATAGACAAGTAGTTTAGTTAGCAACAGAAGTAATATAATGAATAACAGTGTTGTTGTTGTTCTTTGTGTATTCAGTCAGTTTGTACATACAAAAATAAATATATATGGAATTGTTGTTGTTTCTTTTTTAAAAGCAAAGCCTGTTATGATTGTTTTTTTTTTTTTCATATTCAAATTTTCGTAGTTTGAAAAAAATTTAGATTTAGAAAATATGCAAGCATACGTTAAGGCGAAAATTTTATTAATTGTCGGTAATATGGTAATATGATGTCGATAAGATAGTAAGATGGTAATATGGTGAAGGGTATCAAAGATTCGGCACAGCCGAATCTTTTTTCAATTTCATTAAATACACTTTTGAAAAATTAAAATTTAATAAATTCGCAACTAACAAAAATGCATCTATAAACTGCATTTATATTTTTAAAATATTATGGATCGAAGACGTGGTTTTTAAAATGCTGACTAAATTACACAAAAAATATACAATGGCCTTTTAAATACTTTTTAAATTACAAAAAATCCATTAATAACTTCGAGAGATATGAATATTTAAAATTGCATACTTTTTATATTTTGTTAACTTTTATAAAAATTTTAAAGAAAATTTCAAAAACAAGAAAAAAATTTAATTTTATATGAAAAATTTTAAACATGTTTTTATAAAAATTGGATTATGCATATAAGATTTTCGCGTCCCAAAAATTTGACACTTTTATTTTAATGTAAAATTCCAAACTTTTAATTTATGTTAAAATATTAAAAAAATTTAATAGCATATTTAAAGAAAAATGCAATTGCATTAAAATGCATTTTTAAAAAATCTTTCTTATTTTTAAAATGTTCGTCGTAAAGCCGCCATATGCTCAACTTTAAGACCGTTTAAATCATTAAAATTCACAAAGTCTTTCCAGAGATATTGCTATTCAAAGTTACATACTTTTGAAATTTTTTTGGTTTTTGAGAAAATTAAAAAGCGAAATTAAATCGGGAGTTTTTGCAATTTCACAAAACTGAAAACTGAAATTGATAAAAGGCTTAATGGAGTTTATGTATAGAAATTTTTATCGAAATTGAAAGCCATCAAGTAAAAAAATATACTTTTTCGGGCGTTCTTTAATGGAATGGTCGATATATATTTTGTGAAACAAGAAATTTTTATTAAAATATATATTTTTTATACAAATAAATAATATTAATATTTTTAATTTTAAAACTTATTTTTAAATTATATATATTTTATTTAGTAAAAAAGTTGTTTTGAATAAAAAAGGTATTTCATTTCTTTTATTTTTGGCAGAAATAATATTTATTTAGAAAAATAAAGAAGTTTTTTGATTTATTTTTTCTAAGCAAAAAGTTATTATATTTTTATACAAAAAGAAAAAAATATTCATATGACAATCTTTCAATTTAAACAAAAATAAATTTAATTTAATAAACAAAAATCCTGAATTTTTTTTTAAATATGTATGTATATAAGTTATTTTTTGGCAGGAAATAAGTTATTTTTTATTTATTAATTTATTTATTTATTCATTTATTTATTTTTGTCATGACAATTTTTTATATAGTAGGTTTATACAAATTAAATATTTTTTACAAAAGATCTTTTTTTTTAATAGAATTCCACCTTTTTTACAGAATAAAACATAATTATTAAAGAAAAATCTATTTTTTGTGGTGACAAATTCGATATGAATAAAAATTAAAAATATTATTTTCAATTGGATATAATTTTATATTTTTGTTTTTATTTATTTAATTAATATACTTAACTTTAACATCTGTTACTTTGAATACATAACAAGTAACAAAACTACACAAATCAAATTTTAAAATATAAATTTGATATTCTGAAAGTAAATTTACATAAGTTCATATGACGTTAAAAAGGCATAACAAGTTCGGTGCTGATTAAAGTACTTCTACTTTTAAAACAACAAAACACATATGCTATGCCCTACACTAACATACGCGATCGTATTTTGTCTCCTTAAGTAAATAAACAACCAATTTCTTGTTTCTACTTTTTTATAATCACTACACCAGCGATCGCCACTCTGATACATTCACAATTATGTTTGTGTATGTTTTGTTTTTCTGTCTCATTATGAAATTATACTTCAAAAAAAATAACATCATTTTTATAGTAATTTAATTTTGAGTGTTTCTTCGTCAATTCAAGACTTGTAAATGGAAATACACCTTACTAGTTTAGAATTTGAATAGTAATAACCAGGGATCGCAAAGATTACCATAGTAATCATAAACATTACGATTTAATGTTTATTTCTATTCTTTGATTAAAAAAAATAACAATAAATTATTAATTTAGGATTTTAATTTCTTATTAAAAAATATCGAATAATTCAGCACGAACGATTATTTCAAATTTGTATTTTATAATAAAAAATGAAAATTAATTGTAGTAAATTATTATTTAATAATTAAAAAATATAGTTATTTAATTAAAAAATCATATTAATTAATCCTATTTATTATTAAATATTTTTCATGAGTGTATCTCAAGCAAAAAGCAGTAACATAACATTCTTGCTTGAATGCTCGTGCGAGACTGACTTTCTACTGTTTTTTATTCATTTCAAGAGCATAACAAAAGAGATAAAAAACACGCAAGCTTCTTTTCCTTTTGTCTTCCCTCCCGCATCATGAAATACTTTTAAAAAATATTTCAGTTTTCATTGACATGCGCCTTGTATATGTTTTATATTCTTTGCTCTAGTTTTCGCGATAAATCGCGATTTGCAAAATTAAGGAGGTTGCAATATATTGAAGCATATCTCGAAAACGAATTGTCTGATTTTGCTCAAAAAAATATAAAAAAAATTTAATTAAAATCATCTTCAAGTCGTTCCTACATTACTTTTTAATAAGGTTAACTGTTATGGAGATATTAAGCCCAACTTTTTAGAAAAAAAATGAAATTGAAAAAAGATTCGGCTGTGCCGAATCTTTGATACCCTTCACCATATTACCATCTTACTATCTTATCGACATCATATTACCATATTACCGACAAATAATAAAATTTTCGCCTTAATGTATGCTTTCATATTTGCACATATATAAATCTAAATTTTTTTCAAACTACGAAAATTTGAATATATAAAAAAACAATCATAGCAGGCTTTGCTTTTAAAAAATAAACAACAACAACAATTCCATATTTATTTATTTTTTTATGTGTGTATATACAAACTGGCTACATATACAAAGAACAACAACAACACTGTTATTCATTATATTACTTCTGTTGCTAACTAAACTACTTGTCTTATAGGCAAAAACGTCACTAATAATCATTACAATGCTTAATATACTTGTTTGTGTATGTATTTATGTATATTCTTAACAGATATGTTTTAGTTTTTAAAAATAAACAACAACAATTCCATATCTATTTATTTTTGTACAGACTGTATATACAAAGAACAACAACAACACTGTTATTCATTATATTACTGCTGTTTCTAACTAAACTACTTGTCTATACAAAAAACAAAAAAACGTCACTAATAGTCATTACAATGCTTAATATACATGTTTGTGTGTGTATTTATATTCTTAACATATTTGTTTTTGGGCCATAACTCTGTTGATTATGAACGAATTTGGTTTATTAAAAAAAACGAAATTTTGTAAAAACATTTATGACTGATCTATATAAAAATAAAAATCTGTAGCTTGAACCGGTTCCAAAAACCGGTTTTTAAAGCATATCTCCGCCATTTATAAACCGATCCTGCTGATTCAAAAAACCGAAATTTTATAAAAATATTTGTGGCCGATCTGTATAAAAATAAAAATCTATAGCTTAAACCAGGGCTTCAAAAAATAAGAAATGCGTTTTGTCCGATATCTCAGTTATTATTGAACCGATTTATTTCATTTTTTCAGAACAAAAATTCAGAAAAAAATGTCCGAGACTTCTTTGTAAAAACGAAGTCTCTAGTATATACAGAGGCTTCAGAAACTGGAAAACCGGTTCTAAAAACCGGTTTTTTTAACATATCTCCGCATTGTATGAACCGATATTGCTGAATTCCAATAGCAAAATTCTCGAAAGCATTTCCAATCGTTTGACATATATATTATATATGTCAGTTATCGGTGGGCTTCATAAACGCCATTTCAACCGACACACGGACGGACGGACGGTCGGACGGACATGGTCCTATCGTCATCATTTCTTACAAGGATCCCGAAAATGTAAACTTTTTTGCTCTCCGACGAAAATTGTGAGAATTACAAACGGAATGACAAACTTATATATACCCTTTACACCTGTGGTGAAGGGTATAATAAATTTTATACAAAATTTCATTAAAAACATTTTTTAAAAAATCATTAAAATTCGAAAGTGTCAAACTTTTATTCTGTAATCATAAAGATAAATTTGGTGCAAATAAAACAAGATATACAATGGCTCACAGCTTATTTCGTGTGTTTACAATTTAATAACATAATTGTTAATAATTATTTTATTTTTGTATGAAATTAAAAAAACCACACCAGATAGTTAAATATAAATTGTTTTTTATTAATAACATGAACAAAAACATAAAAGTAATTCATCCTTAAAATAAAAAATTAACAGAAAAAACAATTATAACAAAAAGCCACAAAAAGTTTACATGTTTTTTTAGGTTTAAAAAATAACTAATATTTGGTTGGGTAACCTTTTTGCTTTAAAACATCTTTCAGTCTAGATTGCATAAAACTTACAAGTTTTTTTTGTGCATACCGTTGATATTTTTTCCCATTCTATTCGAAGAGCAATTTTTAAGTCCTCGTGATTACTAATTTGGTGATTTCTGATGTTTTTCTCTAGTAAACTCCACATATTTTCAACAAAGTTTAAATCTGGTGATTGGGCTGGTGTTTTAACGACGTGAGGACAGTTTCTTGATAGCCATGCTTGTACAATGTTCGATTTGTGTTTGGGATCATTATCTTGATAAAACCAAAAATCATCTGCAATACCCAATTTTTCTGCACTTTGGATTAAATTATTTTGAAATAAATTTAAATAAACGGTTTTGTCCATCGTGTCATTAATAAACACGAGGTTACCAACGCCAGATGATGACATGCACCCCCACACCATTACATGACCACCACCATGTTTCACAGTGCCTCTTAGATTTTGAGGTTGGAGTGAGTTTGGAGTATTTGGTTTTCGCCAAATGTATGACTTACCATCAGACTCAAAAAGATTAAATTTGCTTTTGTCAGCAAAAATAACCTTGTCCCAAAATGATTGGTCTTTGTTGACATGATCTCCGGCGAACTGCA
This sequence comes from Protophormia terraenovae, assembly GCA_951394005.1. Taxonomy (NCBI): domain Eukaryota; kingdom Metazoa; phylum Arthropoda; class Insecta; order Diptera; family Calliphoridae; genus Protophormia; species Protophormia terraenovae. Next base: position 70,283,885 of record OX596077.1, read on the forward strand.
ATCTACTCTTGACATTCTTTGGGCTAATAAATGGTTTATTACGGGCGGTTCTTCCGTGGAAATCAGCACGACGGAGAATTCTTCTAATTGTCTCTGGATTACATGACTTTCCTAGGAAATTTTCTGCTTCTTTTGCCAATGCTGGTGCGCTCAATCTGGGATTCTGCTTAATTTTTCTTAGTATCCAAAGTTCGTCAGCCTCAGTAAATATTTTATTTGGTGCTTTGCGGCTTTTATCTGCAATTCTCCCCTCTCGAACATATCGCTGGATAATATACTGAACTGTAGAGCAGCTCAAGTTAACGATTTCGGCAATTTGCTTTTGAGTTTTTCCATTTTTAAAATGCGTTATAACAAGTTCACGTTTTTCTACAGATGTTCGTCGACCCATGATTAAAATGTAACTAATTAATAATCTAAAACTTCTAAACATTATTAATAAATTGTTTATTACTCCATTCTATACAAATTCTTATTATTGGAACGATAATAAGTAACGGTAAAATTTAAACACGAAATAAGCTGTGAGGCTATTTATCTTTATGTTGTGATTTTGTACTGAATTATTGCTATGATTGAACTATTTAATCATAAAAATCATAAAATATTTTATTTTTTTTATTTTTCTATATAACTTGTAAATGAGTATTTTTACTAATTTTTGAATGAAATAAAAAAATAGGAATTGAATTTAATGAAATGCAACTAATTTATCTCTATGAATAAAGAATAAAAATTTGTACTTTTAACACGTTAAAATTTGTATGATTTTTTGAAAAATGTTTTTATTGAAATTTAATTAATGAAAAATTTAATTTTTTCTTAGAAGATGGCCTTAATATCTCCATAACTGTTAACCGCATTAAAAAGTAATGTAGGACAGATTTAATTTTAATTTTTTAATATTTTTTGAACAAAACCAGACAAGTCGTTTTTGAGATATGCTTCAATATATAGTGCAACCTCCTTAATCATACAAATCGCGATTTATCGCGAGATCTAGAGCAGTGATCCCCACACTTATACATTCACATTTTGTTAATGTGTGTTCTGTATAACTCTCCCGCTCTAAAATTATACACCAAAAAAATATCTTCCTTTTTATAGTAAAATTATTTATAATAATATGGAAATGAAAATAAAAGATCTTGTATTTTGTATAAAAAATAAAAATTTATAATTCTTTCAAATTAACCATAAAATTTTGATTAATAAATGATATTATTTTCAGTAAAAATTAAAAATATTCATATTTTGATTCTTATGTACCTCATTAAACATTTTTTATGAGTGTATTTCAAGCAACAAGCGATAACACAACCTGCTTCGTTGAATGCTAGTGCTAGACAGGGCTGTCAGATGTGGCGATTTTTCGCCAAACGTGGCGATTTTTAATTGCTCTTGGCGACTGAATTTTCCGTTTTGCGACATGGCGAATTTTTTGGCGATTTATAACAAGGTGGCGATATATTTGGCTAATTTTTAAAATTTTATTAAATAGGTATTCGCATAGAAAAACTAGTACGTTTTACTAGCCAACGTCTATTTTAAGTATTTTTCTATCCAAAACGTAGGTTCTCAAATGGGGGTCCGTATAAAAATTGTTAGGTGGTCGCTAAGACCTTTTGCTTGAACATAAAATTAAAAGTATTTCTTTAAACAGATAACACACATATGTATATTAATTTCTCCATACTTATAAAATTGCCAAAAATATATAGTAAAAATTCTAAAACTATTACTTGTGCATGATTTTTATTATCGTTCTAGTAATTTTTGCAAATTGTAAAAAACATTTAATGATATTTCGTCCTTGGCAAATGACATTTATTAGCAATTTTAAAATACATTTTTAAGTACAAAGGTTTTATCTTATAATTAATTAAAATCAAATGTTTTTACTATTTTCTTAAAAATAGCCTGATTTAACAAAAGCACTTGGTATCAAATTGAGAATATGTCAATAATTTGTATCTTTAAGTATTAATTTATTTTTGTATTGAGAATTATTTAGGAATAACATTTATTATGAAGGGCCTGTGTGAAACGATAGAAAAGTATAAATGTTAGTAAATTTTTGACTGTAATGAGGTGAATAAAATTTTACTAGCTCATGGGGCTAGTAAAACTTTTGACGAATGTATTTAAATTTTTGAAGTTTTAAATTTTATAGAAAATATTTAAAAAATGTAAAATATTTAGAAAATTTTTATTTTAGGGCCTAATTTTGTAAAACACTTCCCCTCACTTTGAAAAAATTTTCATGTAAATTGTTTTTGTTTTTCAAAAATTTGTATGGAAATTTTTTCAAAGTGAGGTGAAGGGATTTACAAAATAAGGGGGTTAAGTTTTCAAACACATTTATTCATATATACATTATATATTAAATAGACATAAAATGACCCCAAATAGGAGTTCTGCTTTAAAAAGGATTTGAAATGGAAATGAATCATTTTGTTTTGCAATTGTATTTTATTTTTTGTTTTCTGTTTGTACATTTATTTTTTTATTTTTTTTTTTATTTTTTTAATAATAAAAATTTAATTTGTCAATATTTTACAATGCTTTCATTTCACACAGCAGAAATAAAAATTTTTCTCACCATAGTAAAAATATTTTTTACCATAGAACTTTCCAACGTTTCACACAGGCCCGAAATTGAAAAAGTATCACCTTTTTTCAAATGAATATTAATTTTTATTCAAACTTGAAATTATCAAATTTAAAGGCACGAAGAAAGAGTTTATGAAAACCCCTGATCTAAGTCGGGGATCACACACAGCAAGTTTTCCTGCTGCAATTCTGATTTCGTAGGAGAGAGTAGAGAAGGGAATACTAAACATTTACATTCACTTTACCTCTCTCGTCTACGAGCTCAGAATTGCAGTAAGAAAAATTTCTGTTTATGAACCCCGACTAACAAAATAAAGATCCTTAATTTATAAATATCATCAATAAATGTTTGACAATTTGTTTTCTATCATCTTTCATATATGAATATTAAGATTTTATGGGCAATAATGAAAAGAAAACGTTCATGAGTAAATTAATTCTTCAAAACAATTTATAAGTTTAATAGGACAAATTTTCATTATATAAATTTAGAATTGTTCTGTAAAAAATATAATAAATTTTTAAAATTGTTGACCTAAATTGAGCTATGTATGTCAGAAAAGTGTATTGAAATTAATATTTTTTTTATTCAATTATTATTAGCTAATGAAATTATTATTGACTTTGTTGATGCTGAATTTACATTTTAAAATTATATAAGATTTGAAGCACTAAATATTTTAGTTGTTTTTAGTTTTTCTTAAAAAAAATATATAAAATTTAATTTTGGCGATTTTTGGCGATTTCTGATTAAGAATTTGGCGACAGAGGCTCAAAAAAATCTGACAACCCTGGTGCTAGACTGAATTGATATGTGCGTTTTTTATTGTGCGTTGGTTTTGGGGAACACTGATCTAGAGTCAATTCAAAAAAGTAGATACCCAACAAACCAAGAAACGATACAGTATCATAAATGATATCATAATTTTAAAATTATATGATAAAATATCGAAATTATTTTTTCCTTAGAAAAAAACTTCAAACTTTCTCAGGAAAATAAAATTAAATTGAAAATATTTTTATTAGAAGAATATTTTATGTATGTTATGCATAATATGGAAATTATATTTTTACAGCTAAATTTAGTGGAATCGCAAAAAATTAAAGAGGATAAGCTAAAGAAAACAATATCCGCCCGGATTTACATATAAAATGATTTGGAGCAGGATGGACATTAGTTTATTATGGTTATTTTATTAATTTTTGATAAAATATTTAGAATATTATATATTCATTCAATATTAGCAGATATGTATGTAAATATTCTGCAATATATTGCTAAATTATCGCGCTGCTTAAATTTAACGATATCATTACTAATATCGTTATTTTCAAAAATTATGATATCATTTTCGAGTGTACCTTTTAGAAAGCAACATATATCATTTTAGAATTATAAATGATATCATTCTCGGGCTTCTATATCACCGAAATGATATCGTAATGATATCATTGCGATATCATTTGGTTTGTTGGGTAAGAGGCTTAGTACTTGTTAATACCGTGTATTCGAATTGACTGAGAAACTTCGTGCCGCAGAAATTTTTTCTCATTTTGTAACTCTGTGTAATTTTAAACAAAAATAATAATAATATTTGTATTCTTTGGAGTCTCTAGTTTTTTAAAAGTACGACATTTTTGAGATACCTTTTATAGATACTTAAATATTTACATTTGAAAATGTAAAATTTTTTCGTGCGTTACAAATATTAGCACAAACGAATAATACCCCAACCACCTATGGTGGTGTAGGGTATAAATATATCCACATAAGATTACCTCGTAAATAAAATGGCAAATATACGCACTTGAAAATTAAGTTTGGTGGACTTGACCATTTTTAAAACATTTCTACGTTTATAGTATATTGTATATAGAGGTAACCAGTGCTACAGATTTCGTGTACATTATGGTGTCCCGTTGAAAAAGTTTTGTAGAAATACCATTCAAACGATGTTTATTAATCAGGTTAATACAGGAAAAATAATAAAAAGATTTTAAAAAATTATCTTCAGTTCACTTTCAGCGATGGAAAATCACGAGTCCAGTATATTTTGCTAAGAAAAAATCGTTTTTTTTTTTTCGAAATGAGTGTTAAAACTATCATAATTTTGAAAAATAAAATATTTTTTATATTTGTTTTCATAAAGAGTACAGCGTTATTTATTACAAATGATTTTTTTGAATTTGTATACTTACAAATCAATTTTTATTTTTGCTATTTTTCAGAATTTTTTTTTTTTTTTATTATGAAAAAAAATTTTGACCGAAAAATGCTGACGCTATATAAAAATTGTTATATAAATTAGTCACATTTTTACATTCATGCAAGTTCGTGCCCAAACATAACTTTTCGTCTGTCAAAATAATAGGTTATCTTGATAAACAACGCATATGACCACAAAACTCAAAAGTAATGACTTATATAAAATTTAAATTACATCTCCTCTTAGGCATGACATTTTATTTTTCTACTTTACTCTATTATATATTTTGTTTATTTCTTTTACCATAAGAAGTTTATAATGTAGGGAAGTGCTATATTCAGCTGGGCAGAATTTTTTATACCCTTCACAAAACTTAATAATTAAAATTAAAAAAAAAAAAAAATTGTCATAAATAAAATATATTATAAGGTAATTTTCTGCACTATCAAGCATTTACAAGAAATTAATTTCTGTAATAAAATTCCATAAAACATTTTTCTAAAAAGGATATTATTATAGGGTAAATCAAAAATTTTCGAACACAAGACGAACCTCACCAACTCCGATTTATATTATATTCGGTATACATTATATCATACTCATTAAGTCAATACAAAATTTGAAGATCTTTAAAATTTTCAAATTCTTTGTAGTATAGTTTTGAACGTGGTTCAAAGAATCAAACTTTGGAACAAATTGATGCCTAAAAAATCTAGCCTCAAACTGGGTTCCTAATTCCAGTTTGAGACTAGATTTTATATACATCCTTTTATCAATGATATTAAAAAAAACATTACTTCCAATTTTTTGTAATTTTCTTTCAAATGCTCCTTAAAGAGTTGGCAACAACATATAAAAAAAAATAGAATGGACCCATGAGTGGGTTGTGAGAAAATTAACTTTTATTAAAAAAATCATTTATTTCAGTAATAATTTTAAAATTTCGAGTGTTTTTTGAATGAAACAATTTGAATGTGTATAAAAGGCCGTTTAAAATTTCAAGTTATTATTAGCAATTCAATTTTATTATTTAGAAAAATTGTACAAAATAAATTTATCTTGGGGGAATAATACAAATAACTTTAAAAAAATATTCCTTGAAACCACGATTCTGAGTGCGGCGAAATGGAAATATTTTGACAATAAATCGTCCATTTTTAACTGTTTCGATTAATAACGAATATCTGAGCTATTCCAAGGATCCTGTTTATGAGTTAAGCGGTTTTTCATCAAATAAAATATCTGGAAAATTATTCAAATATTAAAAAAATGCATTTTAATGCAATTGAAATTTACCACTTTTGATGTACATACAGTGCTGTGCAAAACATAAGCAACAAATTAAGAATTATATTAAGAACTTCCAAAAAAGTTTAAAATATCTGCTTTGTTTTACTTTTGAAGTGGTGAAAATGTACTATTTTGGAAGCCCATGATCGTTTTTTTTTTTTTTTTGCTGGGTCTCTATATGAAAGTTTGCATATTAAAAGCAACAAAATTTCCGATTGTAAAAATTTACATAAAATTTTAAATTTATTGCTATTTTTTAAAGTAAATGGCAGTTTTATAGTAAAAGTATCTAATACAGAATTATTTATACATATTTTTGTTATTTTTTTCTTTTACTTATAGTTTTTTTAATAAGAATTATGATTTGTGACAATATAGGCCGATGCTAAATTTTTGTTTTATAATACAAATAATTTATGGTAAACAAATTTATTTTGGAAGCACAATTTAAAAAATTATGACTTTTCAGTACATGTAGAATTTCTTCCGCCAAAAACTTCGTTCAGATATTATTGAAAATAAAAAGGTAACACGATATAAAAACGGAATTACCCACTTAGTCGGAGTTCACACACAGCAATTTTTCTTGCCGCAATTCTGACTTCGTAGGCGGGAGATGCAAAGAGAATGTAAACGTTTAGTATTCCCTTCTCCTCTGTCTCCTAACAACTCAGAATTGCGGCAAGAAAAATTGCTGTGTGTGAACCCCGACCTAGATTGATTATATAGTCTCTAAGATTTAATACATACTCTGCTCAAAGTCAATTGAAAATATTTAAAGAAGTTACAGGCTAAGCAAAACAACACTGTTCACTGAAAAGCTTAAGTCCAAATTACAATAGCGCGTAGTTAGCAACAGTATCAGCAAAAATTATCAGCTGATCACTGTCAGCACAACATGTTGCTGCCGTTATAATTACAATTCAGCGTAGGCAGCCACAATTTACAACCACCATCTAGCTTTGTTCTACTTGTGTATTTCAGCCTCTCATTTATTTGCTCACTCTCTTTGTCTCGCTATTAATCTGAATGCAGCGCAGTGAATTTAGAAACAGGGCTAAATGAAACAGCACTGCAAACTGCTGCTGACCAAATGTAATCAACACCATAACAAACAGTGCATTCTAAATGATCAGCTGATTATTGCAGCACACACTGCTGCTGACTACGCGCTATTGTAATTTGGGCTTTATTCAGTAAAGGTACATTTTTTTATTTCCGTTTTTATAAAAGAAAAAAATTATAATTTAATATAAAAAAGTTGCTTTCTTCTTTAAATCAACAAAATTAATCATATTAAAACAGAAAAGTACTTTGTTTAATATAAAACAATATTTATATGTATCCAACATGACCGGATACGCAACGTCGCGCAACCCGCTAAAATGTCGAGGTATACAACTTAAACCGCACAGATCAAAAAAATAATTTTGGGGACAGAAAAGATGTAATTATGACTGTATTTGAATTCTAGCGAAAAAACTATGTCCTTTTCTTCTAAATCTAATGAAATTTCGATATTTTTAGGTTGATAGGTTATTAAAAAGTACGAGAAACTATACTTAACACAAGGATTTTATTTTATGTGATATTTAAAACGGAACCGTGAAATAACTTCCAAATGAAATAAGTCCCAATGAAATAACCCCCAATAAAATTAGTCCCAAAAAAATGAAGAAACTCCCAAATCAAAAAAAAAAAAAAAAAATATTAAATAACTTCTAAAAGGGTAAATTAAATAATTCCCAACATTTGGTAGTTTTATCATTATAAAAAAATTCAAAAACAAAATATCGTTGGAAGTTATTTCATTTGGGAGTTTGAGAAACTGCCTAACTGTGCATATTGCGTATTGTAAAAAACTAACGTTTTATAATTATAGAATTAGTTTGCTTTCTTAATTTTGTTTGTTGAGAAATTTCTTCATATACATACATATGTATGTATGTATGTAAGTTCATACTTATATTTAATGTAAGTATGTAAGGTAATGATCAAGGTTTAAATATTTAGTTCCAGCAAAAAATTTTTCACTTACGACTGTGCAATAAATATACAAATGTTTCATTTATACAATACTCAACAACTAGAAATATCCACACTATAACTTCGTTATACTACTAAAATTGTCAATCATCTCTGCAATTTGCAGCAGCAAAAACAAACCATTGCATACGAAGTAAAATATATTTCTGTAAAGTTGCGCACGCACAATTGTGTTGAAACCATATTGCTCAGTATTATTTATTTTTGTTTTGATTTTGCTGCTACAGTATAATATTTAGCAGACTTTTTGTTGACAATTCCATTGCTGCTAGACATTCTTGTGTGAAAGTTAAGGCCGGGTTAGTTGGTTGTTTATGTGATGTTGATGTCCCGTTTATTTACGGAAAGAATTTTGTGCAATTATCTAAAATTAATAACGTAACATATGTTTTTGCCATTTGTTAGAAAAAACACAGAGTTACCATAACTTATTTGCTAGAAAAAACCTAAAAATGCAACTCTGATTGAAATTAAACATGCCAAATATTTATCTATTTAATTGTTTGTGTATTTAATTATTTTTGTTCATTTATTTCTTCGTTTATTTAGTGGTTTTTCTTTTTTATTTCGTTAAGTATTTGTTTTTTTGTAAGAAAAAAGTGATTGTTTGGCAACACTGCTAACAACTGTCACGGAACAACGCAAGAAAATTCTGTTTTCAACAGAATCAGACATCACATCAACGTCAAGCTTCAATAATTGTTAGCATTACAATACAAGCAAAATAAACGATCAGCTGTTTCCTTCGCGGGAGGAAACGTCACATAAACAACCAACTAATTCACACTTTAAAAACATAAACATACATACGAACATACACACTAACTATATTACGCTACATTTCAACCCTTATGTGTTTTATTCTTACACACAAAGCATCGAAATTTCCAAAAAAAAAAAGACTGCTAAATTACCTACTATAGCAGAAAAATCAAAGCGCAAATTTTCAAATAGAGAAACATATCCAGCATAACAAAGAAAACACTTACTGGTGTGTAATATGTTTTCGGCAAAATTGTGCGAGCACAACTACAGCACGAGGTTGTAGTTTTTATATTTGACATACAAGTTGAATACTGTTTAAGTATGTTGCCATAAATTGTAAACAAACGCTGCAATTTTTAGTATACAACATGAAAATATTGCAGCAGCTTGTAGTAGTAATGGAATACGAAATGTTAAATAGTGAATATATTTTTTAATATGGCGTCTGTTAGTAGTTGATATTTATAATAAATAAGAGCTACTATAGTAGAAAAGTTAAACCTTGGTAATGATTTGTCATTTAAACTAATTAAATTAAGAGCAAGTATTTTTTTTCCTAAATTGAATGAAAAACACATGAAAAAATTCAATAAATTGATTTGGTAAAATTATATGAATGTAAATAAACATGTACATATATGTATTATAATATGAATTTCAATGGACATCACATATGAAATGGCCAATAAGTCTTCAAATTTCATTCACATTTGGTACTACATAATTAATAAAACCATTTTCACGATTAAAATAAAATAAATGCATTAAAATGTTTTAGATAATTTTCACAATTAATGTGTTTCTTAATTGCGAAATATGAGTATAATCATTTTTATTAGGCATTTTTTTTTTGTATATATCATTAATTTTGGCGAGAAAACAATTTTTGTTCTGGAATCATCAACATAAATGGTCGTGTAGCATCCTATTCCTATCATCCTAGGAAGTTGAAATTTGGCAAATATGTTCTAAATGATGTCTCCTTTCATAACTTTAGATACGTTTAAATGTGCGATAAATATTACTTTTCTTCATACAATCGAAATTTTTTGAAAATAAATCTGTAACTTCTGATCGGCTGGATTACAATAGAAAATATATCACAAAAACTGGACCAAGAACATGCAAAATTCAGATACTTAAAAATTTAAATGCAAATAACTCAAAAACTATAAGAGATTGGACATGCAAGCATGTTTTTTGTAGGTCTTATCAGTACCTACAATAATGTATAAAAATATTTTAAATTGGACGAGAAACAAAAATTTGGCAAGCGATTAAAAAATGTGTATATCAGAGGTACACAACTTTGGGCCCCTTTAGCTCCGCCTCTGAGGGGTCTGTTCGGTCCCCCTTCCAAACTTAACATTTTAAACTCTGCTATGCCTATACCAAATTTCATGCAAATTCAACCAGCCTCTCAGAAGTTACAGATTTATTTTCAAAAAATTTCGATTCTGCCCCACTGTGCAATGTTCGTCAATCTACTGTCCATGTAAACCTTGTGCCTAAAGTACAGGTCGCAATTTTAAATATAATTGGATGAAATTATATTTAAAATAGACAAAGTCTATTGAAATTGATCCATTATTTCACCCAGCCTCCATACAAATGTTCTCCCGGAATACTATTTCATTAACAGTCAGTACAAATAAGTTTTCTTAAAGAATGAAATGGAATGTAAAATTTCACGAAAATCGGTCATATTTCCCTAATATGTAAGTCCCACTATCCATTAATTTGCATAAATGACAGTATAAATACGATATTTAACATAAATAAGATTAATGTAGTAAAAATCATAATATACAATTTCATATAGATCAGTATAGTTAAGTTCATTTCCAAAAATTTCGAAATCATTTTGAGGCACAAACGCAATTGCAAATTTATAGAACTTACATGTACTATTACATTACCTTATTAAAGGAAGAAAATCAGTATTTAAAAATCTCACGTCATTAAAATTTGGTTTCGAAAGGTTAATAAAATTCGATTTCATCATGTCCTTTTGGTCACTATATATAAATATAATAACTTTTTTCTAAATTTTGTCTTCATGGACGTTCAAAAATGTCAAGGTATCCTTTCTCAGAAATCATAAAAATTTTACTCGGACAATTTTAATTACACACAAATGATATTTATCAAATTTCATAAAATGCGCTAGTTTCTGTGTGTTATATTAAATTTGTCACTTCTATGATTAATTACAGCTATTTTGACCAAATTTTGATTTTTTCTATTTATTTTCTATTAACGTTAACGTACGACAATTAATTCCATATTTGGTCACTCGTTATATGCGTTCACAACATTGTACAGTGGGGCGGCACCAAAAAATGTTGCTACGCAAAAGCGTAGCAGAGAAGTAAACAATTTTAAATTTGGAAGGGAGACTACGCTACTTTAAAGTTGAATAAAAGAGTCGTGATTTATCATCATGGTCGGTGATTTAAAATTTGAAATGATAAAGTATACAAAATGTAAGATTTTGGTAAAATAAATCGCACAGTTCTCAAAAAACCGGAGAAAATTCCAAAATTTTTAAATTCAAAATCATTTATTTTAGGACTCAAAAAAGATATCGACTTCAAATTCGATAGAATAGATAAATGGTATAGACATGTTTTTCGTAGGTCTTATCAAGCTTTAAGAACATATAAATCTCTTAAAATTGGGTTCAAAACCAACAATTTGTCTAGCACATTGGTCAAAAAAGCATTTTTTTTTTTGTTCCAGAAATTCCAAAATAATAATTTAAGAAATTGTGAAAAGTGAAAATGTATTTTATAAATAAACTTGGTAATGTGACGACGCGTCCTTGACAGTCTGACAAGGCATTAAAGTTTGTAGTTTAATATTATTTTTAACGTTTTTATTAAAATGGAAATAGAATTCTAAATGCTGTGTCGCAATACCAGAAAAATATATACTATGTTGTATAATGTAAATTGCAGCCTAAGAGATGTATTTTAAGACAACTATTTTACATTTTTTATAATTTGTGTATTTGTCTTAATTTTTTAACCTATAATTTTGAACGTAATAAAGTTATATTTGGGCTTGAATTTGCACAAACGTAAACAAGTGTATAGCGTCAGGATTATTCGGAAAACTTTAGCAATCGTCAATTACTTTAGGTTTCAACTTATTGGACAGTTTCATTAATGAATAAAAATCTAAAAACTTACAAAATAATTTCACAGGAAAAATTATTACCTTATATTTCTCAATTAACACAGTTGTTTCATTCTACATCAAAATATTCAAGCAAAAATAAAATTTAAGTAAGATTTTTTCTTATTAAATTTTTTTAATTCATTTTTGGATTCATAATTGGAAAAAGTTTTCTCTTTTTCATATTTTACACTTAATAAGGTTCCCGACAAAACTATAAGATCACTTTTCATTGCACCGTATATAAAAAGTGCAAGGGGTATTTAATGGTACTAATAGCTAAAATATTTATTACTAAGAGGTGTTCCTTTATACACCTTTTGGTATCATTTATTTGACATTTGATCTTTTTATAGACAAAAGTGTTGAAAATGTGAACTTTCCAATGAATCAAAATGATAAGGTCAGTTCATTTCTTTTCCACTAAAATCATATTTTTTGCAATTTATTCCTTGACTATCTTTATTTATTGATTTATAGAAGTCTTTAAGAAGTGAATTATTTAAATTCCAGAAGTGTTCCTAGGAATTCATCCCGCCCAGTTTTACAAATTTCCACTCTTACCTATCCCTCTGAATTGTACGATCGTTTTGCAAGATAAAAGTGCACAACTAATTCTTAAATGATCTAATTAAAATTGAATTAACATTGAAAATGTGAAAATGATAAGATTCCTGCATAACAGACACTCTATGGTCCTCAAAACTGGTCTAAGTATATCTACTACCAATAATTTTCTCATTTTTTTAAGAAAAAATTCAAAATTTTTGTGAATATTGCGCATATTATGGTGAGAATGGTGTTGGTAACTAATACTGCTATTCCAGAGTATGCATTTCAGCTAAAGGGAATGCTACAAGTGGTTTCAAGCATATTCCAAACTCCTAGGGAATTCCTATTAAATCTCTTTCATAGTCTGACAGATCATTTAAACTATCAAAAATAATTTTTTATCTTAAGAAAAAAGGAAATTCTTAAAAATAATTTATGCATTTTCTAATGAAGAAGAATTTTCAAATTTGTTACCTGGTACCACTTATATGACATGACGATTTTGAGTTAATCTCAAACAAAACCCATTTCAAAATATCGCCTTTCAATAAAATTAATAACCTTGAATACCAGCCATAGTTTCTAATAAGGATGCCAAACGGGACTGGTTTTTGCAAATCCCGGGATTCGGGATTTTGTAATTTTAAATCCCGAAATCCCGGGATTTTTCGGGATTGATATTTCATATGAAAACATCTATGTCGAACGTCGAACAACAAATAAATTAAAAATTTTGTTTTCCATACATTTATTCGAAACGAATTTTTCGTTCGACATAGAGAAACAGGCAGTAATTTTTGTATACATTTTTCAATAAAAGAAATTCATTCCTATTTTTAAAAACAAAACATAAGGTTTGTTCCTTTGAAATTCTAGTAAAACTAGTAAAAAAGAGAAATTTAAAAAATTTAAGAAACAAGATTTAAGAAAATGGAAAATATCCCAGCAAAAACTTGGTAATGGCATGTAGTTACGGATGTAGTTACTTTGTAGTGACAACATAATGTCTGCATTACATAGAAGTTGTTTAGGAACTGAATATAAATAATTATTTATGATCAGATTTTTAAAAATATAAATTTTTATTGATTTTTATTATGCAGTTACCAATTCATATATTTGAAGAAGGGTTACATAAGTGAAAGGCAAAATTTGTTAGGTTTTTTAAATAAAAATTTAAGAAATCTTTTTACAACAAAAATATTATATATCCTGACATTTCATTACTTATTTATAACCTAAAATATAAATAGTTCCTTTAGTTATTACTAATCACGACTTCAGTGATGCTTTAAAATCTATGCCCTGTTTAACTGCTTGGAAGTAATTAGTTATTGTTTATATTAGCTGCTTAACTCATTACATGGCAACCAAAGTTTTTGCTGGGTATTGAAATAAATTTTAGTGTCAATAAAAAATAAAACGTTTATTTAATTTTTTACTTATATTAAATGGATTCATGGAAACATCTCAAAAATATGACAATATGAATCTTTGCAGATAATTTTTCACATGAAATTGGCATTATCTAATGATATTTATGATTGTTGAATATCATCAATAGTTAATATGTAAACTATAGGTTGATTTCGAAGATGTCTTTCCATAATAGAGTTTGAACCTATGTGGTAGAATTCAAAACAAATAAAATCGTTTATAACCATTAACTACCAATATAAATGTGTAGACGAATTAGCACAAATCAATGTACCAATTTTTAAAATGATTAGTCGATAATTGACCAAAGCTCCCATAAACCGGCCCTTTCCAAAGATCATAAAGGTGCAAAATTAGTATTACAATACATTTATGTATACGTAAGATTTATAAAAGTAAATCATAAATTAAAAATTTTCAAAACTTTGTTAAAAATAAAATATTTAAGTAAAAAATAGCAAAAGAGAAATTTATTTTCTCTTCAAATGTAAGAAAAGCATACAAACGAACAGACCTATAATGTTCTTATCTACGTAATTTATTTTTAAAATATTTTTGAAAATTTTCTGTTAATATTTTAATGTTCTGTCTTGCCTTTAGTTAATTTTTTGATTGAATTTATGTCAACAAATCCCGAAAATGAAATCCCGGGATTTTTTTCGTCCAATCCAGGGATTCGGGATTTTGTAATCCCGAAAAATCCCGGGATTGGCATCCATAGTTTCTAACCACTCATTGCCACATCTGTGTGCAAAAACGCTAAAAACATAAATTTTTTCTGTCGGAAAATGGTGAAATAAAATGAAACCATTGCACAGAGGGCCAGGGAGATCGATTTTTGGCCAAAACCCCTTATCGTTGTCGGATATTGTAAAAAAAATCATATTTCAAGGTTATTGCACTTGCTGATTCCAAAAATGAACTAAAAAATATAAAATTCAAAATGGCGGAACCAAAATGGCTGCCAAAATTTTTTAAAAAATTTCAGATCTAGGTAAAATTTTGTGTATAGGCAGTTCTAGAGTTACTGAATTTGAAACTGAAATCAGAATTTGAAAAAACAAAATGGCGGACTCAACATGTTTCTTTATGTTATGTTAATTTCTTCAAAAATATATTTTTTTATAATCGATAAATGTGTCAAAAACCAAATACAATAAAACTTTGAAATATGTTTTCTATAAAATTATCGAAAATATTAAAAAAATTCAAAATGGCGGAAGCAATATGGCGTCTAAAATTTTTTTGTTGGAGTATCTTTCTAAAATTAAGTTTTCTGTTTGTTTTTGTTGTTACGGAATTTAAGAGCATACATAAAAATCAAGTAAGAAAGTTATAGTCGGTCTATCCCGACGATATAACACCCTACACCATTACTTTTGTACATTAAAATTATTTCCGAAATTTTCGGATCTGGACCTAATAAGAAATTAGTTTATATGATTTTTACTGATTTTAAATTTATCTGTGTCAAATATTACCATGATACTGTAATTTTTGTTCGATTTTGGGAATTAAAGTTATTTTCAAAAGTGGACTTTATATAGGAGCTATGCCTAATTGTGGACCGATCTTCCTGATATTTTGCACTCCGATTTAATATTGCATAAAACTTAATTGTAGTGAATTTTATTGAAATAGTGATATAAATAAGGCATTTCTATGCGTTAAAACCCTATTCGAGGGGTATTTTTATGGGAGCTGGTTGAAATAATTGACGAATCATGACCAATTTCCGTATTGTTTTTTTTTTCTTTTAAATAGAGATAGAAAATTAAATGAATCTATAATTATATCGAAAGTATCCATTTTTGTGTGAAAACACTGGATAATTATTTATTTGAAAAAATATCTAAATGTTTTCTTTAAATTTATGATATTTTGATATCTAGGAACAATATTATAAATTGGTGCGATATGGTCATTTATCATTTGGAGCAAGTTTGGGCAACTTTTTTCAAAAACTAACATTCCATTAGATATAAAAATAGAAAAAAATAGTTTTTATCGGACTGAGGATTTGTGTGGATTTCTTTGGAAGAAGGTTAATATCAGAAAAATTTTAACTTATATGATTAAAATTTAAAAAAAAATATACTATATGTAAATAATTTAAATTCGGGTTATTTTGGTTATAATTACCGATTTTGATGTTAAATGATGCGAAAAAAATTTTCAGCTTTCATCATAAATATATGTAGCAAAAACCAAAAACAATGGTCCTTCAATAAAATTAATTTCCAACAACTTTTTTAACTTTAGATCAATACAGAAGAAAATGGTGTAGATGGATAACAAAAAAATTTCGGAAAACATACTTTTAAATATTCCTAACAATTTGCCATATTCGTTATTTTCAAATTCTTAAAAACGACTTATGGCCAAAAATCTATCTCTCTGGCCCTTTGTGCATTGGTAGTAGAAATACTTAGATCTTTTTGAGGACCCTAGACTGTCTGTTATGCAGGAATCTTATCATTTTCACATTTCAACATTAATTCAATTTTATTTAGATCTTTTTAGTATTAGTTGTGCACTTTTATCTTGCAAAACGATTGTACAATTAAGAGGTATAGGTAGAAGTTGACATTTTTAAAGTTGGGCGGGATAAATTCCTAGGAAAACTTCTGGAATGTAAATAATTCACTTCCTAATCACTTCTATAAATCAATAAATAAAGATAGTCAAGGAATAAATTGCAAAAAATATGATTTTAGTAGAAAAGAAATGAACTGACCTTATCATTTTGACTCATTGGAAAGTTCACATTTTCAACACTTTTGTCTATAAAAAGATCAAATGTCAAATAAATGATACCAAAAGGTGTATAAAGGAACACCTTTTAGTAATAAATATTTTAGCTAGTAGTACCATTAAATACCACTTGTACTTTTTAATACACGGTGCAATGAAAAGTGACCTTATAGTTTTGCCGGGCACCTTAGTAATTGATATAATAATTTTGGTGAGAGATGCAACTTTAAACAATCTTTAATTGAATGAATTATTTTGATGATTGGTGACTTTTTTCTATGTTAAAAATTGTCTTTGTCAGAGGTACCCTACTTTGAGCCCCCCTAGCTTCACCCCCCTGTGTGGTCAAAACTTGAAATTGTACACTTTTCTGCTAAACTTATGTAAAATTTTATGTAAATCTAACCAGCCGATTAAAAATTTCAGATTTATTTCAAAAAATTTTCAACTCCCCACTGCGTTTTAATTAAAATAAAAACAAATTTAAATTGCATAAAATTATTCAAAGGCGAGAATTTAAAAACTTTAAATAAATATCTACTTAATTTCAAACGATTATACATTACACTTATTGACCGCCATATTCAATCCGCTATTTTGATTTCTTTTAATTTACCTTATAGTCGTTACTAACAACTTTCCGAATTCGGAAAATCATGAAACAAATCAAGTCTGTAAAATGTGATTATTTAAAATTTCGTTATAAAATTATAAAATAAATTTGTTTACCGCCATATTGCATCCGCTATTTTGCCCCAAAAATCCTATATTTTTTATATATTTTCTATGTACACCAAGTACTCTAATTATGTTCAAAATTCATGATCGTAATCCAATTTTATTCACTATATTCCTTCCGTCTTTCCGAATTCGGATAATCAAATAACTGATTTGTGTTTATTCTGTCAAATGGGATTATTTAACATTCCATCAAATAATAAAAACAAAATTTCGCCATCATATTGGATCCCCCATCTTGAATTTTTAACCATAGGTGCTTGGGGTATTATATGTTTGTGCTGATGTTTGTAACGCATAGAAAATGTTATCCAACATCCACCTTAAACTATACCATTCGACTCAGAATCACTTTTTAAATCGATATAACGATGTCCGTTCGTCCGTCTGGCTGGCTGTCCATGTAAACCTTGTGCACAAAGTACAAGCCGTACTTTTGAAGATAATTCAATGAAATTTGGCACGTGGGACTTTTATGATACAAGGACGAAGCCTATTGAAATTGGTTATGATCGGTCCAACGATTTCACTTAGCACCCATACAAATGTTCCCCCTTAATAGAGTTTCAACACTCAAAAATGCCTTAAAAATAAGAATATTTTAATGAAATTCTGTACAAGTATCAATCTTTGTACCAAATTTTATGAAAATCGGTCCACGATGCATAAATCCCATACGAATGTTAGTATCAAGTTAATATTCGACATAAATAAGTTTTATGTAAGTAGAAACAACACTGCAAAATTTTATGACAATCGGCCCATAATTTACCATTGCTCCTATATGATTCCACTTCCGGTAATCGCCCTATAGTGCATAAAATCATATAGATGTTATTATCAACGCATTATTTCGTATTTGTATATTTTATTTTACATTGGCCATTAGTCTAATATAAATCCCCTTCCCAAATTTGTATGCTCATACACATGGTGTAGGGTATCATATAGTCGGTCTTGACCGACTATATCTTCTTTTCCGTTTTTTATTACAGATTCGAAATCAGTTGAAGCCAAAATTAAGGGATCATAGTCCACTTTTATCCGCCATATTGCTTTCGCCTTTTCGAATTCTAAAAATCAGAAACCATATTCGTATTCAGGGACCGCAAATCTCTCAAATGTGATTATTAAAGATTTCGTAAAATAAGAAAAAATTTACCCACCATATAGGATCCGCCATTTTGAATTTTTTATTTTTTCTTGCAAAATCTTAATTACGATTTCCCCAAAAAAAATCTTATATGTGATATTTATTTTTTACGTAAACTAAGTATTTTAATTACTGCCAAAATGGCCCAGTGTGCTGTGTAATAGTAAACACTTCTATTAGAAAAACATTGCATTTTGTTTTTTGAGAAAATACTTAATTTCGCTTTAGCCAGCAATATGAAGCAAACGCTAAAAAATTGTGTTACTTAAGAAAAATAAAGTGTTTTTAGTTTTTTAGTAAGTTGTTTTTGCAATTAGAGTCACAATACCATACAAAAATGATTATGGAAATAGAAGATGGTGGGTGCGTATTTCATTTATAAACCGTGAAATATAAGAAAATTCATACTCTTTTACCTTGAGAATTATATTTTTAAATTTCTATACAAACTTTATTATGGAATTAAAAAAAATAATTAATAAACAGAAATTAAAATGATATGTTAGACATTAAAATTATAAAGTAATAGTGGTCCTCGTTTATATTTTTTGGTCACAAAAGCGTTAAGAAAAAAATTTTCAATGCGAAAATGTTTAATTTAAAAGTTATATAATTAATTTATTTATTTGACTAATAACAAATATTTTCTTTAAACAAATTGACATAAGAAAAATATTTTTGCTATTATTGAAAATATGTTACGTATAATTATTATGATTCATTTACACAATTATTTATTTTATAATCAGTCATTGCATATGAGCGAATACAATCATTTTCACGTGACTGAATAATAAATCGAATTTTAATTTGTATGCAACAATGTATTTACATTAGACTGGCTTAAAAAATAATTGTCAATGTTCTAAAGTAAAAAATTAAAATTACTACTCTATAAATAAGTAGTCTTTATGTGAAAAATGTTGAATTGTTCGGAAAATTTTGGTGTTTTATGCAGTTTTTAAAGCTCTTTCATATAACTCAATTTTTCAAACGGTTAATTAAGAAAATGTATAGAAAAATTACAAAATATAATTAGAGAAATTGTATCATAAAATAATTTACTTTTATTTAATTTGGTAACATTGAGAACAATATTTTCTCCATACAAATTAAGCCTCCCTAATGCATATGCATATGTACATTTATATGTGTGTATGTGTAAAAAAATAATACGTTCAACTAAATGAATTTAAAAGAGAATCTTTAAGAGAATGCAGATACACGAGCTTTTGTAAAAACGAGAGAGAAACTATAGTCGGTCAAGATCGACTATATGACACCTTACACCATTGTGTATGAGCTAGAAATTAGACTTGTGGCCAATTGTAGACCAACACGTTTACTAAATGTAAAATAAATTATACAAATACAGAACAATGCATTGGTACTAACATCTGTATGATTTTATGCCTTTTAGGGGGAATCCCGGTAGTGGTTTTGTATGGGAGCTATGGTAAATTATGGACCGATTCTCATAAATTTTGGAAATGTTGTTTCTACTTATATAAAACTTATTTATGTCGAATATTAACTTGATACATGACATTCGTATGGGATTTATGCACGTTAAAGTGATTTTCGGAAGAGGGGTTTTATATGGGAGCTATGGTCAATTATGGACCGATCTTGATGAAATTTGGAACAAAGATTGACACTTATACTATATTTAAGGCATTTATGATCGTTAAACCCCAATTCCGGGAAAACATTTGTATGGGGGCTATGTGAAATAATGGACCGATCATAACCAATTTCAATACGCTTCGTTCTTGTGTCAAAATAATTATTCGTGCCAAATTTCATCAAGATATCTTTAAAATTGCGATCAGTACTTTATTCACAATGTTTACATGGACAGACAGCCAGCCAGCCAGCCAGACGGACATTGTTAAATCGACTCAGAAAGTGATTTTTAGTCGAACGGTATACTTTAAAGTGGGGGTCCGATAATTTTTTCTGTTCGTTACAAACATCAGCACAAACGCATAATACCCCAACTACCTATGGTGGTGTAGGGTATAAAAAAAATTATCAATTTCAGTTAATGTATTTATTTTTCTGCAAAATAAAGGAAATAAATTGTTTTTTTTTAGGAAAACAATTTGTTAGTCTAATAAAAAAAATAATAAAACCACAAAAATAACAAATCGAAAACATTTAATATATAGTCAACATAATTTTTCTTATGTAAATAAGTGTGAATGATAATAACGCATGACCCAAACTGCTTTTTTCATTTTCGAAAGGTTATTACTCAGAAACTATTTGTATTTTTACATACTTATCGAGGGCCTATATTAAAAATGTGCCATATGCAGATTTTCAAAAAAAATTTTTTGTGTCAAACTTAGGGTTTTTATCCCGAGAATTCCCGGGACGAATTTCCCGGGAATTTTGTACATAAATACTAAAACATAAATACTAAAACACTTCCTAAATATTTGAAAAATCCAAATTTGTTTGACATGGAATTCTTTATCTTAGAAAACTTTGTCAATGCATTATTGACTTACCCAAAATTTGTGGAATTGCGAAACGGTATTTCTATTTTAGAATACTCAGAAATCAATTATTTGATATTACAGTTACTGCATTAGTGGTTTTAAATCATCATATCATCTCGCTTCGAAAATATTTGTATACGTAATTTTGTTAATTTTAAAAAATGTGTATGAAAAAATTAAGATTTAAAGAAATAAAGGAGATCTAAAGAAATTCTCTAGATACAATTTAAGTTATAAACTCTAAAAAAATAAACAAAGCAAAAGTCAAGAGATAAATTACACAAATCAACAAATGTATCGTATTTTACGTATTTCTTGTTCCTTGCCTCAGATAAGTACATATAGTGTAAACAAGAGTTAAAAAAAATCTACAATTTTCTCTTAATCCAAATCAATATTTTTCTATATAAATTAAATCATAATCAACAAG
Organism: Protophormia terraenovae; assembly: GCA_951394005.1. Lineage (NCBI taxonomy): Eukaryota > Metazoa > Arthropoda > Insecta > Diptera > Calliphoridae > Protophormia > Protophormia terraenovae. The sequence goes on from OX596077.1 coordinate 70,305,557, forward strand.
AAATAATACACAAAATCGATTACAACTGCGAGTATACTGAAAAATACACAGCTATACAGGTTTTGGCTGCATTAGTGGAAAACACAAAACTGTCAGTTTACCTCTAAATTAACTGTATCCTTAAATCTCTTTTTCTATTTAACCGATTTTTGCGAAACTTATTTGGAGGGGCCTCATATGGAAACTATAGTCAAATATGCACCCAACCTCTTGAAATTTTAGTATACTAAAGCGATTTTCTGGCAAATATTTGTATGGAGGCAAAATAAAAAAAATTGACCGATTTGAACCATTTTCTACAAGCTTTCGTCCTTACGTTTAAAAAACGACTGTGCAAAATATTATTAAATAATATTTAAAATTTCGTTACATACATATATGTAACGAAAACAAAATTTACATTAACACTGATAGAACATTTTTAAAATTTTGTAAAATTTGAACTGTTGAAACTAAAAGGACAAAATGTGTGATTAAGAAATGTATTGTGATGTGTTTAAAATTATTATAATTTCAAAATTTCAATTATTTAAACTGAGATATAAGGGAGTTATTATTTGGCCGGAATTTACCACCGTGCAGTTGTGCAAAATATTCTCTGCCGTTATTGTTGTGTTCACAGAAATCAGTGTAACTTTTCAACTTTACTAGGGTATAGAAAAAATTCAATTTTTTTATTAAAAACTTTAAAATTTTACTTTTTGATTGTTTAGCAATGAATTCAATAAAGTTAGGTTAAGCTTAAAAAGGTAGCTATGTGTGCATATATCCATAAATTTTGTACACATGGGATATACTCGGAGACCCTCATGGGTCCATTGTGAATCCCTTCGAACTCTACATCAACCTAATTACCCTTTCTTGTCCTTTTATCTGTACCTCAGCCAACTAATTCCCATGATAAAGCCTATAAAATTATACAGTCCACACTCTGCAATTTCGCTAATAAGCATATCGAGAAAATACCTACCTAACCATTTATATATCTGGTTCTGAAAACGCGGGCTATGGCAAATAATGAAGTCAATCGTTTCCGGTTCCGGTTCACATAGCCTACAATAATCCGGCATGCCGATGTTCTAGCTCTGACAGAGCAATGCCCTGTAATAACTCTTAATACACACAGAAAAAAATATGGTTGTGGTAAAAATAATTGAAAGCAACATATTATGATTGGATTAGATTATATGGTTGCTTCAAAAATTAATATGATCGTAAATAATAAATATGAACATTTTAATAATAAAATAATTAAGCTGTTCATATTATGATACGAGCCTTTGAATTTTGATTTTTAATATTTTATAGCGCTATTATCCGGTTTTATCACATTGTAATTAAATATTCTGATATTATATGAACAAATTTAGAACATTTTCACAATGTTTTAATATCTCATTTTATTTAAACCACCCCGAATATAACCATACCTTGTCTGCTTATTTAATGAAGTTGAAAAACAAACAATAAAAACAAAATATACACATATGGACAATAAATTAGGTGTGAATACCTTTAAATGAAGAAAATTTAAATTTAAAAACTTTTAAAACTCATATTTATGTTTTATTTATTAAATAAATTTATATAAGGAATGAAAAAATACTTTTGGAATTTACCTAAAATTGGTGTTTGGAGATCGGATGAAAACCAATATTATTCTGTGACCAATAAAATAGGTGTGTTCGCAAAAATTTTAAAATTACAAAAATATTTCTGTTTTTGAAACTGTTCTGTTTTGAAAAATGTTTATAATATTTAATGGTTGTATAAAAAAATATTTTTTTCATATTAATAAAATTTTGTTTCTGGTAAAAATATTCAAAAGCAAAAATTGTTTGTAGACAACTATGTATATGCGAATTCTTATTGAATGTAAACATTAAATGATAAAATTTAAACAGAAACATTGCTATCATGAACACAGTGTTATTAAAATTAATGGAAATAAACAATGAGAACATAATATTGTTGTAGTGAAATGCCCTTATCAACTGAAAATTCTAAAATTAAAATAAACTGTCATAGTCAAATATATTTACACTTTTTAAATTTTTTTGAAAATTTGACAAAGAGTATAATAAATATTGTTGTTATAATATATTTTAAAATTGTTGTTTTCTTGATGTTATGCCTGAAATGTGCAGAGTAGGTACCTTCATATAGGAAGCAGGAACTTGAATCTATATATATATTCCAAAACAAAACTTAACCTCAAAGGAGGTAAAACGAAAGCATGTGGTCAATGAATCCACACCAACAAACTGTAACTCGGTACAGTTATGTGACGCGCAAACATTAACCAATGCGAGTGAGCCGAAAACACTCAAAAGCCGACAAACACAAACGGCCTGATTGCCCTTAAGCTATAATGGCAATGACGCACGAGATGCTTCCCAACCAAGAGACGTTTAGCGACTGGCGACTTCAGATATTAAAAGAAAAATTAATTTCAGAAATCTTTACACACTTTTTTATACTTCAAAATTATTTACACAGCCTCAAAATCAATTATTTAATCTCAACATTGCCAAATATGGTCCAAAATCTTGTCTTTAAGATAGTATAAAATCTTGTAATACCAACTCAACTATAATAAGTGCAGAAATCTAACAGCATTGGCAAAAATGATGAAAAAGCCTTTCAAAGATAATTTGAGATTTAAATGAGGGTTTAAAATGGTACATCGTCATTATTGTTTATAAAAAGGAATTGGAATACTTTAAGGATCGTATAATCCTTAGTGAAAAGATATGATTATATGAAAATAAAAATAATTAAAAGATAAATTAGGAAACATATTTCAAAAAAAATTTAACATCGCTTAGAATATTTAAAAAATTTTCTGCAAACAATGGTATGTTCGGCTAGAATGTATAATACTTTAAAACGTTATCATGTTCGAATTATAAGAAGTTTAATTCAATGATTCCACAATCGTTTTTCTCTATTATAATATGCGATTTCTAAATATTACCAGACTACATTATTATTAATTTTACTTTTGTATTAAATTTTCTATTAAGTAATTCAAAAAATTAAATTTTTGTAGTTAATTTTTTTCTAAAATCACAAGTTTTGTAACGTAAAAACAATTATAATTTGAACATTAAAACTTTTCAAACGATTATGAAAATTTTTAAACGACAATAAATTTTTAAATGTTTCTGTTTTTTATATTTCCGTACACGATCAGAAATTTTTATGATGATATACTACTATTTTAAATCTTAAGAACATAAGAACTTTTCTTTTAATATCACAAATAAATACAACAACAAAACAATTATTTCAAAATATTGTATAACAACAACAATATTTGAATTCTTTAAAAAAAATAAGGTGTAAATATGACAATGACTGTATTTCTCTTTTAGATTTTTCTAAATCACCTATTTAAAAAAAAAAATCTTTAAAATATTATTAAGAAAATAATTACTGTAAACACAGAATTCAATGAATTAATAAAACTAATTAAATTTTTTAGTTTTAATGCGATTTAATTTTATGCATCAATAAAAAAAATCGAAGTGGGCTATTTAAAGGGCATTTTTAAAGATCAGCACAATATACAAACATGTTTAAAACTTGCTGTGCTTGTCGTCTAAATGATATCTCGTTACTATACTACACCATATTATTTTTTTGTTGTTTTGTTAAATTGCTTGCAAAAATTTATTTGTAATTTTAGTTTTTATTATTTAAATATAAGTTGACATATAATGTATAACACAATATAAATATCTTAATTACAATTTTTATTTACAGCTTATAAGTTCCAAGAAAATTTAATTCGTACCATGATACAAATAGAAAATACTTATTTTGAATTGGGAAAATCAAGTACACGCAACTGTTTGATTATCTGTGATCGCGGTGTTATGGACGCAAGTGCTTGTATGTTGTATATAATATAATAATGCTGTTTCAATTTCTTATGTTACTTTTCTTTAATCATTTAAAGATATTTCAAAGGAGAAGTGGGAAAAAATGATGGCTTCAAACAATTGGAATCCTATTGAAATGCGTGATAATCGTTATAATCAAATATTGCATTTGGTATCAGCTGCCAATGGCGCAGAAGAATTTTACTCAACTGAGGTAAATGCAACATTTTAAAAACATTTACATGCATATATTTTTAAATTATTATTTAATAATTATTAAATTATATTATTTATACAAACAACATAGCCTATGTTGTACTTAAAAACAGATTTCAAATGTTATTTCGATGAAAAAACATTCCGCACTTTAAAAATTTGGACCTGGTTCTTTATTTTTTCCTTTTAAAATAAAGTGGCAAAAACTTGCATGTTACATTTTTTAATTTTTTTTTTTAATTCAGAAGATATATAAAAATCAGCATTTTAACGAAAAATTATTTCAAAATGAATTTTAATATTAATGTTGACTAAAACATATATTTAACGAATAAAATTTCTAAAATCAAATAGATTAAATAACAAATAACATAATAGAAAAATAAAATTACCGTAAAACACGTAATTTTCGGGCAAATTTCCGAAAAATAAGATTTCAACCAGAATTTGAAGGAGAGAAACTAAACTTGGCACGTAGTTTCCTATTGACGTTTTGAATATCCCGTAAATAATTTTATTATCCAAAATTGTTGTAACAGCAAAAAATACGTAGGCGAGTTATATGGAAAACAAGAGATTTTTGTGAATTTTTATCGTGAATATCTTACGCAAATCACAAATGATTACCGAAAAAGTTTGACATGATGTATAAAATACCAAGAATAAACCATATGTCGAGTTTCGTTTCTCTCCCTAAAGTTTTGGATGAAATCTTATTTTACTTGGGTGTATTTGGTTGAAAATTACGCGTTTTACGTAATTTCATTTTAATAACTATGATATTATTGGTTGTTAAATTTTCTTCATTTTGGTCATTTTCGAAAGGTAATAAACTGTGAAATTTAAAAATATGAAAACGAAGAAAATTTATGTTCTAATGAATTATTTATGGTTGAACAGAATAAAAAAAAAATAAAATTTTTAATATTTCACTCGCTTTGAACCACCTCTAAATTTGTTTCAATCAATCTAAATCTTTGTATTTTATAGTTTTTGGGCTATTTGAACATTGCTAGGGGGTGAGACTGAAAATTTTAAAACCTTTAATATCGGGTTTCTTAATATTTTCTTATTCCCTATAACGCTATGCCCTGTGAGTTTTGATATTCGCAAAATTTCCTCTAATTTACATGAATCATATAGACTGAAAAAAAAAATAGCAATACGAAAATGATTCTGAAAACGTTTTGCAATGCTTGAATTCGTATTGCGGATGAAATTTTCTTCAGGAGGAAACTTGTCTCGACGGCAATTTTCCTAAGCAAATCAAAGATTCTTCATGATGATAAGTTGTTAATATCGCTAGATAAACATATGGAAAAACTAGAAGATATCGCTAAAATGATATTAGGAAAATAAAAAGAAGATTTTTCTAAGAACACACCGAAATAGAAACAAAATTCTACATTTTATTCATAAAACATGGAACTTTTTCAGTGAAATAAAGAACAACCTTTTTATCCTTTAACTGTTATCATAGGGCCCAAATGTACCCCAGGACACACACTTATTGCTTTAGTATACATATTTTTTAACATTAATAATTTACTAGAATCGGATATATAACAAAACTGGGGTCCAGATGAACTCCCGATACCAAATATGTATTTTTTGTTTAGTGTATTTTTGGATTAGTTTAATGTCATTTTTATAAGATAAAAATAGTACAAAATAAACCTTTTGTGTTTATACTTTTAAATAATGATATGAACTTTTGCACACAAATAGTCCACGGATATTTATATAAATTTCAGTTTCTCGAAATTGCGAAAATTCGGGATTTTATTTTGCTTTTTCTCCTTCAATAGTATGTAATGTCTGGTCGTGACTGAAGTCAAAAGTGAAAGAAAAATATAATACTTTTAAATTAATATTATTATTTTTTTTCATAAGGCATACATTAGAGTCAGAAAATATCATCTGGCATTATAATAGAAATGAAGAGTTTTTACTATATATGTAAATAGTACTAAAAAATCAACTCTAAACTGAAAAACATCACTGAAAAAACAAATTCAACGTAAAAGAAGTGCTTGGAATTTAACTACAACAATAAAACAAAAAAGTTAAAATTGATTAAATAATATATCGTCCATTCCATGAAAGAACGCCCAAAAATATACCAAGTGTCTTTCGATTTTTATAAAATTTTATTCGTATAAGGTCTATGGGTGTCTATAAATATTTCCGTTTTCAGATTCGCTAAATTAAGAAAATTCGCGATTTTATTTCGCTTTTTCACTTTTGAAAAAATCTAAAAATCTCAAAAGTATATAACTTTAAATACAAATATTTCTGGGAAGGCTTTGCAGAAATTTGTGATTTAAACGGCGTTTGAATTGTAATTATGTTAGCTTAAACATGAATATTTTATAAATAAAAAATATTTAAAAAAAATGCATTTTAATGCAATTGCATTTTTAAATGCATTTTTCTTTAAATACGCTATTCAAATTATTTAATTTTTTAACATAAATGAAAAGTTTGGAATCTTTACATTAAAATAAAAATCTCAAATTTTTGGGACGCACATATGTACTGTGCATAATTTCCCCTCTTCTTCAACTAGTTTAAATTGTTTCATATAAAAATTATATTTTTCTGGTATTATGAGTATCTTTACGTATTTTGTTAAAAAAAAAATTATTGTGTTATTTTTTAAAAATTCCTGAAAAATAGTAAAACTTTATGTATCAAACTATTTATTGTTTTAAGTTATAATAAACAAAGCATTTTTAAATACACTTTTGAAAAATTAAAATTTAATAAATTCGCAACTAACAAAAATGCATCTAAAAACTGCATTTATATTTTTAAAATATTATGGATCGAAGACGTGGTTTTTGAAATGATGACTAAATTACAAATAAAATATACAATGGCCTTTTAAATACTTTTTAAATTACAAAAATCCATCAATAACTTCAAGAGATATGAATATTTAAAATTGCATACTTTTTATATTTTGTTAACTTTTATACAAATTTTAAAGAAAATTTCAAAAAACAATAAAAAAATTTAATTTTATATGAAAAATTTTAAACATGTTTTTATAAAAATTGGATATGCATATAAGATTTTCGCATCCCAAAAATTTGACACTTTTATTTTAATGTAAAGATTCCAAACTTTTCATTTATGTTAAAAAATTAAAAAATTTGAATATTTTTGCATATTTAAAGAAAATTGCATTTGAAAAATGCAATTGCATTAAAATGCATTTTTAAAAAATCTTTCTTATTTTTAAAACGTTCGTCGTAAAGCCGCCATATGCGAAATTTTAAGGCCGTTTAAATCATCAAAATTCACAAAGTCTTTCCAGAGATATTGCTATTCAAAGTTACATACTTTTGAAATTTTTTTGGTTTTTGAGAAAATTAAAAAGCGGAATTAAATCGCGAATTTTTGCAATTTCACAAAACTGAAAACTGAAATTGATAAAAGGCTTAATGGAGTTTATGTATACAAATTTTTATCGAAATTGAAAGCCATCAAGTAAAAAAATATACTTTTTCGGGCGTTCTTTCCTGGAATGGTCGATATATAAAAAATATCAATAAATAAACTGATTAATATGAATTATATAAATAAAAAATATATTTGAAATGAATTATGACTTCTTTCAGTGTCTTAAAAAACTGTTTTTACATTTTTATACCCACTATCAAAAAGATGGGGGTATATTGATTTTGTCATTCCGTGTATAACATGTCGAAAGAATCATTTAAGACCCCATAAAGTATATATTTTCTGGGTCCTGGTTTGATTCTGAGTCGATCTAGCTATGTCCGTCTGTTGAAAACAGGATAGAGCTCGAACGGGACAACCTAGGGAGACGAAATTTGACCCTAATATTAATAAACAAAAAAATTTATGGGCAAAATACTAGAAACACAGGGTGTCCGTAGTAGCTTCATTTCATACTACTAATATAAATAAACAAAAAATTTATGGACAAAATACTAGAAACACGGGGTTCCGTAGTAGCTTCATTTCATACTTTTCTGCTGATATCTCTTAAACAAAAGCATGTACGATAACGAAATTTTGTACACATAGTTTAAGGGTCGATATAAACTTGGAAACCAAAAAAAATGGAGTGGTCTGCCCACCGCCAAAATTATTGAATGTAATTTGGTTAAAAGGATTTTTTTTTTTTTGACACAAAAAAAAAAAGTTATACTAAAATTTGTTATAATCGGTCCATAATTTCACCTAGCTCCCATACAAAGATATTTCCGGAATAGAGGTTTAATGGTTACATATGACATATATATACAGTAGCGAGCATTAAAAATGCAACGCTATGTGATATGATCTTTGATCGCATATATTTTGCTTATAGCAAGTCCTAATGTAACAGTACTAATGTGATTTTATTATTTGTGGTAATAGATACCTGTTGCATATAATTTTGTTCAATATTTTTGTGCGTAACGAAAATTATTGAACGTTTAGTAAAAGCAGTTGAAAATGTGAGCGAGCAAAAAAAATGCAACTCTAAACAAATAAACATGATTTTTAAAATTTTGATAAAAGTTTTGATTGGAAATGGTTGGAAACTATAGTGTTGTTAAAAAACATGATTTTCTATCGTTGCATATTGTCTAAGATACATGAAATCTACAAATAATATAAATATTTGCAACAAATTTCAATTTCATTAAATTTTGATATTTTTATGAACTATTTTGGACATTTTTCAATAGAGATTGATATTTTGGAATTATTATTTATTTTGTTAGTTGTTTTAAAACCAACAAATATTTTCTATAAATAAGCGATCAAATATTTATGATAGTTTAGCTTAACTTCATAATTTATAATTGAGTATGACCTTTCGACCGAAATAACGCAACCACTTTCGATCGTTATTGAGATGGAATCAACAGCTTAAAATATTTTGTTCGCAGTGATATGACATTATCGAATGCCTTGTATCGCTATAAATTGAAATATATGGGTTTAGAGTCAAATTAATTCAAGTTATCGTAATAGGCTCTTATTTCCATTATACAGTACTCGTAAAAATAATAAAGGACCTGCATCTAAAAGTAAAGGTGGTAGTTTTATATAAGTAAATAATATGTGTTTTGTTAGAAGGATTGCGGGTAATAGTAGCTTTGAATGGCCAAATGTGGTCATTCAGATAATATAAAATATCTACTGTTAAATGACTTGTATCAATTGTTACAGGCATGATCGTTTCAATATTGTTTCTTTAAGATAATTTTTAAGAATCTTTATATTAGAACTACATATTAATATTATTTCACTGCAATTATCAGAATGTTATTCAAAAATATGCGAAAATTCTTAAAAAGTATGGATAAAAGAGTTTTTTCTTAATATTATTAATATCCTTTGTAGTTAAAATTACCTTAAATTTATGTGTATTGGTAGTAATTAGTGGTAATACTACCAAATTATAGTTTTCATCATTTTTCAATAATTATTTTTATCAAAATGTAAAAAAATCCAATGATTTTTTAGGAGTTGTATTATTTTTTTTGCTCCCTTAAATTTACAACTTAAAAAAAAATATATATATATTATTAACTGTTCGTATGCGTAGCAATTTGGAACAAAATGACATACAATAGTTGGCTAAGGCCGCAAAGAATAAAATCACAATAATTAATACGATCAAAAATCATATAGCCTAGCGTTGCATTTTTTATGCTCGCTACTGTATATATATATACAGTGGTGGCCACGAATTTAAGACACGACATTTCACTTATATATTTCTGATAATTTTTACATCTTATCGAACAAATTTTAGATCCATGTTATTTTTTAAAGATCCTAGTAATGTTATGAAAAAAAATCAACAATAGTTTGTTACCTATATTTAGTTTCCAATTTTTATTTACATATTATACAGATTAATACAAGTTTAAGCCTGGTCATGAATTTAGGACATAGGCAAAATAAAAGTTAATTCACAAAAGTAAAGCTCAGCTTCATAAAACAATATTAGTATTTGGTGGGAAATCCTTTATTTTGAATCACAGCAGCGCATCTCCTGGGTAAACTTTCAACTAAGGCCATACAGCGCTCCTTTGGAATGGCATACCAAGCCTTTTGAATTTCTTCCCATAAATCAGTCAAATTTTTTGGCTTTACTGCTCGTACATGCTCCTCAACATCATTCCACAAGTTCTCAATTGGATTGAGATCCGGGGATTGAGCTGGCCATTTCAGAACTGTGATATTATTTTCCTCTAAGCAACTCTTCACTAGGCGTGAAGTGTGCTTAGGGTCATTATCATGCATAAATTTCCACATTAGAGGCATGTTGTCTTCAGCGAATGGTATCATGATGCTTGTCAGTATGTTTTTGTAAATATGCTGGTCCATTTTATTGATAATCTTCTGAATGGGACCTACACCATGCCAGGAAAATGCTGCCCACACCATGACATTTCCACCACCATGCTTAACCGTTTTAAGGGTGTACTTTGGGTGATGCTCCAGGTTTGGAGGACGCCATACGTACTGTTTTCCATCAGAACCAAAGCGACAAAACTTCGACTCGTCGCTCCAAAGTATATTTTTCCAAAATGTCATCGGCTTATTGAGATTTTCTCTTGAAAACGCTAGTCGGGATTTAATATTTTTTTTTTGACACAAGTGGTTTACGTTGTGCAATACACCCACGTAAGTTCTTCTCATTCAGACGTCTTCTTATTGTCCTGGACGATATATTAATACCAAAATCCGATGAAATCTCATTTTTAATTTTACTTGAGCTCTTGAAAGGATCTTTAGCAGCTGATTTATAAATTAAGCTATCCTCCCTGGGTGTAGTTTTTCGGGCTCTAGGGTGCTGTTTGACATTTTTGGTAGTGCCATGTTGCTTGATGTGTTCCAGTGCATTGTAAATCTTGGATCTGGAACATTTTAGTAGCTTGGAAATTTCCATTACTGTTTTTCCATCAGTATTCATTTGTTGGATCAATTTTCGCTCGGCATCCGAACTCCAAGTACCTCTGGCCATTTCTAACTAAATATTTTGATGTATTCTAACATTAAATGGAATAAAACATTCATTACTTACCTTTTAGCTTCAAAAAACACCAAAAAATCACTTAAAAACCAAATATTTCTTATATGTTTTAAATTCGTGACCAGCTTCAAAAGCACGTTTTTACGAAAATATAATAAAAACAGCAACAAAATGTATACACAAACAAAACCAAATAACGGTAATTGATCTTAACATTACAGGGTACACTGAAAAATTAACAAAATCTAATTTTATATTGCAGGGTTGTAATAATTATCACAACTTAGTTCGTTACATGTCGTGTCTTAAATTCGTGGCCACCACTGTATATATATATATATATATATATATATATATATATATATATATATATATATATATATATATATATATATATATATATATATATATATATATATATATATATATATTATGACAAAAGGCTTAATGGAGTTTGTGTATAAATTTTTTCATAGAAATTAGAAGCCATCAGGTAAAAAATGTTTTTTCAGGCGTTATTTCAAGGAATTGTCGACATATTACACATTTAGAGGAAAGAGAACAAGTTTACAATGTAAGACTGTTGCATAAACATTTTACGTGATGTATATAATTACCAGGGCACAGTGTGTGATTTTCGCATTCTGAGTGATCAAAAGTCTATATTTTTGCAATAAAAAAGTTATATTGTTGAAATTTGGCACATTCTTTAAACACTAAGCTGATTTCGTGAAAAAATGCCTACTCTTCATCTAACTCAATGCAATTTACTGAAGAATGTTCACCCATGGTATGTGTTTTTAAATGATAAGCGAAAAGTAATATCACTTCTACACAAATCTTAATAAAAATTATTCATCTGATATATACGGCTCTTTAACAGAAACAAAATTGCGGTTGTTATATTTGAACTAAGAGGTTTTGGTGGTTATCGTATGCTCCAAATTAATGAATCTGATGATATTAATAATATATGAATCAAATATATATTGGAATCCGCTCTAGATGTTTTTCTTGCAAAATGTTCGCAAAAGTTTTTACAATCCAAATTTCTTGCCTCCTGCTCTTCTTCGGATAATTTACCAATTGGAACAATACATTATTTGATAATATTTTTTACGTGGAATTAAATTGCATGTAGTATATCGGACATATCGTGCCCTAATGAGGAAAATCTTAAACTCAAAAACGTAAATATTTCATCAATATATTAAGATTTATAGCTTAAGCAATTTTATCGTAAATGATATTCTTCTCGCTAACATCCATCTTGAATTTTATTAACTATTTTGTTTAAAAATGATTTTATTGATTTAATATTAACATTTTTAATTAAATTATAATAATATTTCTAAAAATAAACTCAAAAATACGAGAACTTTTCATGTTCTTTAATGCAAGCAACCAAATATCAAAAAATTTTTGGCGAGAAATACGTTGACACATGATCAGTATGTAATTGATTTGCGAATTGAAAAGGAGCAAATTGGAGCAAAATGTTATTACTGATTTTGGAAGACCACTTATTAGCAATTACATAGTGCAATTTAGATAACGGGAGTTTGTGGGACTTTTTAGTTTTTGTCCAATAAAAATTAATATAAAAACAAAAAAAAAAAGTTGAAGACGGAAAAAACTTCAAGATTTTTTTTGCTGATAACCTATTTCAAATTATTATCAATCTTTAAGATTCATAAAAATCTTGCTTAAAACAAAAAAGTTACAACTATTAAAAATTAAAAAAAAAATACTCTGTATTATATTTGTTTTCTACAACAGTCTTGTTCAAAGTTCCGTTACTTAATAACGGTTAACACTTTTTTAATATTTTCTTTTTTTAACGAGAATAACAAAATTTTTTTCCAAGACACAACAAAAATTTTTAGGGGTTTTAGCTAAAAAAAAAAATCACACACTGTGCAGGGCAACCAAAAATATTGAAAATTATTTTCTTTTTTCTGTCAATTCCCTAATAATATTCATCTTATGAAATTATAGAAATTTTGCAATTACTTGATGCAATGTATTAGCTTTGAATATTTGTAAACGCAAAAAGAAAATACTTTTTGTAATTGTTAAATAAAACTCAAGTTATTTTAAGCATGAGTAGAACCAAAGAATATTCATATATAGAAGGCGCATCATGTAGAAACAAAATTTCTTATGGCGGGTTCTAATCATAGACCTGCTCTCATGTAGTTCTCGCTCTCAACATTTTGCATTGATGAGGGGCATAAGTAACAAGGGAAAACTAAATCCACCACCAAAACAGAGAGAGAGAGAAAGAGTTTAAATATATGTGTTTGTACATGTGTGTATTCCTTATAAAGAATTGCAAATAAAAACACGCACACATATATATAAGATTGTACATGTATAAAGATCTTTATTTCAAATTGAAAGAAACAATTTGTTTCTTGTATTTTGAAAAAAGTGCCAACAGAATTTTTAGTTGTCTATTTACTAATGGAAAAGATATGAACGTTAATATTACAGTAGGGCATAGCATACATGTTTTGTTGTTTTACAAGTAGAAATACTTTGATCTGCATCGACGTGTTTATACCTTTCTTAGTGACGTGACAAATTTTTGTATGATTTCGAAGTTGTCAATTTATATTTTTAATAAACTAATAATTGTTATATTTTACTTTTTTCATAAAATGTGCATATAATTTGTTTTTGGTGTTTTTATTAATTATTATTAAAAAAAGTTTTTATAGAGAATTTTTAGTTTTTGAAATTATTATTTAAAAAAATATTAAAATTTTTTCATTTTTAAAAGTATATATTTTTCCATTTTTTGGATTTTTTAGAAAGAAAAATAAAAATAAAGTAAAGTAAATAAAAGTTTTTCCTTTTTTTCGGAAAAAAAAATATTTTGTGATTTTTTCCATGTTTTTGAGTTGTATTTTATTTGAAACAAGAAATTGTTATTAAAATATAAATTTTTTATAGAAATAAATAATATCAATATTTTCAATTTTAAAACCTATTTTTAAATTATATATATTTTATTTAGTAAAAAAAATAGTTTTGAATAAAAAAAGTATTTCATTTCTTTTATTTTTGGGCAGAAATAACATTTATTTTGAAAAATAAAGAAGTTTTTTTGATTTCCTTTTTCTAAGCAAAAAGTTATTATTTTTTTTTTATACAAAAAGAAATAAATATTCATACAGAAAAGTTTCAATTTATAGACTTAAATTTTTTTATATACAAAATACTGATTTTTTTTATGTTATTTTTTTGGCAGGAAATAAGTTATTTTTTATTTATTTATTTTTGTCATAATAATTTTTTTATATAGAAGGTATATACAAATTAAATGTTTTTTCAAAAGATCTTTTTTCAATATAACTCCACCTTCTTTACAGAATAAAACAAAATTATTAAAGAAAAATCTAATTTTTTTGGTGACAAATTTGTTATGAATAAAAAAAATAAAAATATTTTTTTATACTTTTTTCAAGTGGATATAATTTTATATTTTTGTTTTTATTTATTTAATTAATTTATATACTTAACTTTAACACCTGTTACTTTGAAAACATAAGTAACAAAACTACACAAATCAAATTTTAAAATACAGATTTGATATTCTGAAAGTATATTTACATAAGCTCATATGACGTTAAAAAAGTTATAAGTAGTTCGGTGATGATTAAAGTATTTCTACTTTTAAAACAACAAAACACATATGCTATGCCCTACACCAGGGGTTCTCACAAGACCTCGCTTCGCGACCCCCTTTTGACGTTGTAATGGAAGCGCGACCCACTACAACTAAAGTAATTTTTAAAAATAATATTAATAATTTTTACATTGTTTTCCTTTAATATTAAGAGACTTTTTCGTATAATATATCTAATATTCTCTGCGTCCACAAAAGATCGAATCTCAGTTTTGAGGGACAAAAGAGTAAAAAAGATATTTTTACATAATTTGTTTTATATTTTTAGGGCTTCGGAGCCAACAAGCGAATATACTTTGCTATATTTCAACTATTTAAGATGCTTTTAAATCTGTTGATTCAAAATTAAATTCAACGAACTTCAACTCTTTTTTAAAACGAACCTGGTGCTTTCTTAATACTAACATTGATAGTACTTTCTGTTTTTAAATTATAAAGTTGCTTAAGCAATTTTTCTTCATAAAAAAAATTTTAAAAAAAGATAAAATAAAAGTAGAATTTCATGTGAAAAAACTATAGTTTCATCAAATTTAAGTGAACTACATATTTATCTTTTTAATTAATTGTTTTCCCTGCCACATCGTAAAGTTTTCTTTATACTGCGTCATTGGACAGAAGT
This sequence comes from Protophormia terraenovae, assembly GCA_951394005.1. Lineage (NCBI taxonomy): Eukaryota > Metazoa > Arthropoda > Insecta > Diptera > Calliphoridae > Protophormia > Protophormia terraenovae. The sequence continues at coordinate 70,320,985 of OX596077.1, forward strand.
GTCCCATAGACAAACATTTTGTAGGAAGATTAAAAAATTTTTAAAATTGAATTGTAGTAATACGTACTATTGATAATATATATATTTCCAAATTTAAATCGTCTTCTATTGAAACAAAATCCCACAGAAAAAAATTTTAAAATATTTTTTTCCATAACCAGCATAAAATTACGAATTTTTTCATACCTATTTCGATTAAAAAATTTTTTTGACTAATATGTATAGGACCCATGACCCAAGCAAATTTTTACGCATCGTTCGGGGGGTGTTCCTATATCGACACTCTTTTGCTTTGATTATAGTTATCTTTTTGAAGCATATTTTCAATTAAAGGTTTCTTCATTACTAGTTTCTAAAAAGAACTCATTTTAGAAAAAACTTTACGCTTGTCTTATTTGGATATATTTTGTAAAAAGATGTATTTCCATTTTTAAATAGTTTCATGTTTTTATTGGAATTTTCATTTTAACTTGTAAATAATAATTATATTAAAAAATTTTATGTTTAAGTATATGTTTCAGGAACTCTTCGCGACCCCCCACGAATGTCCTTACGGACCCCTTGTGGGTCGCGGACCCCCATTTGAGAACCGTTGCCCTACACTAACATACACGATCGTATTTTATCTCCTTTAGTAAATAAACGACCAATTCCTTGTTTCTACTTTTTTATAGGCACTACACCAGCGATCGCCACACTCATACATTCACAATTATGTTTGTGTATGTTTTGTTTTTTTTTTTTTTTTCCATTATACCATACACCAAAAAAATAACATCATTTTTATAGTAATTTTATTTTGAAAGTTTCTTCGTCAATTCAAGATTTGTAAGTGGAAATACACGTTACTAGTTTAGAATTTGAATAGTAATAACCAGGGATCGCAACGATTACCATAGTAATCATAAAAATTACGATTTAATGTTTATTTTTTTACTCTTTGATTAAAAAAAATAACGACATATAAATAATTAATGATTTTAATTTCTTATTAAAAAAAATATCAAATAATACTAAATTTAATTCAGCACAAACGATTATTTCAAATTTGTATTTTATAATAAAAAATGAAAACTAATTGTATTAAATTATTATTTCTTAATTAAAAAAAAGATAGTTGTTTAGAGATAAAAAATCATATTAATATTTTTCATGAGTGTATCTCAAGCAACAAGCGTAACAAAACCTTCTTGTTTGAATGCTCGTGCGAGACTGACTTTTTGTGTGTTTTTTATTAATTTCAAGAGCATAACAAAAGAGATAAAAAACACATAAGCTTCTTTTCCTTTTGTCTTCCCTCCCGCATCTAGAAATACTTTTAAAAAATATTTCAGTTTTCATTGACATGCGCTTTCTATATATTGTATATTCTTTGGTAGAACATAATTTAAAATTTAGCCAGAAATAAAAATAATAGACTGATTCCATCTCAAATGGACAGTAATCGGACTTGACATCTCCGATGTCTATGAAATTTACAACAGATAATAAAATTGTAGACTCATGTCCCTTTCCGGTTCAAAGATATAACGGTTTAAAAAGCGAAAAAAAAAATTATAAAAACTTTACAAAGATGTACTTGTTTAATTGCTAATATCTTCTAAACTATACATGGTAGATATCTGGTTTTAGTTTCATATTTAAAACAATGATAATATTACCTTTATAGCGATACTTATAAAGTTTTTTTTACATCAAAAGTTCAAAGGTCAAAGTTAGGCATATATAAATCAAATCATTATATCTCAAAAACTGGTATTTTTTAAATTCTGAAAAAATATATAAATGTTGACGTAACTCTTCTTCCTGCGCACGTAAAATTTCAAGTTGGAGACTCGTTTAGTTAGAAGTTATGGACCAACATAAAATAATAAAATTATATGTAGTAACTTGATTTAATTCGAAAGTTCAAAGGTCAAATTTAGGTTTATAAAAATTAAACTTGTATATCTTCAAAAACGAAAATTTGAAAATTCTCAAAAAATTATATATTAATGTTAACATAACTCCTTTGGTTTAAAAGTTATTTAAGAAAACTAAAGTCAAATTTTGTATATAAAATTTCATTATACCCTACACCACCATAGGTGGGGAGGGTATTATGCGTTTATGCTGATGTTTGTAACACCCAAAAATATTGGTCTAAGACCCACCTTAATTTATACCAATCGGCTTAGAATCACTTTCTGAGTCGATTTAACGATGTCCGTCCGTCCGTCTGACCGTCTGTCCGTCCATGTAAACCTTGTAATCAAACTACAGGTCGCAATTTTGAATCAAAATTAACGAAGCCTATTGAAATTGGTTATGATCGGTCCATTATTTCACCTAGCCCCCATACAAATGTCCTCCCGGAAAAGGGTTTAACGATCATAAATCCCTTAAATATAGCAATATTTTAATGAAATTTGGAACATATAAGTTTTATATAAGTCTAAATAAGTGTGCCGATTTTTAAAAAGATCGGTCCATAATTAACCATAGCTCTCATATAAACCCCTTTTCAGAAAATTACTTTAACGGCCATAAATCCCATTAAAATGTTAGTATCAAGTTAATATTCGACACAAATAAGATTTATATAATAACATAAATGATAGTGCCAAATTTTACAAAGATCGGTCCATAATTTACCATAACTCCCATATAAGGCCCTCTTTCGGGAATCACCCAAAAGTGAATAAATTCATATAAATGTCAGCATCAACGTAATATTCTGTATTCGTATGTTTTATTTTACACTTATAAGTATCGGTCCACATCTGACTCCAAGTCAAGACCCCTACCCGAATTATAATGTACACAATGGTGTAGGGTATCATATGGTTGACCGACTATATCTTTTTTTCTCGTTTTTTTTTTTTTAAATATGAGCTCATAAAAAATTCTTTAAATTAATTTTTGTAAATATTTTAAATTTTTACATAACAAAAATTTGCTTTTTTACCATATTTTGCTCCATAACTCCTAAACCAAAATAGTCTCCATTTGAATTTTGGCTCGAGTATAGAATAGAGTTAAATTATCAATTCAGCTTTGATCTCTATATCATGAATTTTGACCTTTGAACTTTCTAAGTAAATAAATTTTATACACACCATTTTAAATTCAATATCTTTTTCTATAAAGTGAAATATAAATTAGAATTTTACAGTATGCAGTTAAGAAGTTATGAACAATAAATTACGCACAAAAATTTGATAGTTTTTTATTTTATTTTTAAAACGTAATTTTTTTAATTTTTTATTTTTTTTTTTTTTTTTTTCTTGACCGGAAAGGGTTTTAAGTCTGAAAATTTGTAATTTGAGCAACACTTGCAATAGGTAAATTGTTCTTAAATTAGTTTATCAAACAATTTTTTTTGTTTAAAATGACCTATTTAAAATAACGACCTAAAAAATCTGAAAAAATTATAAATTAAAATCTGCGTTAGAATTTTTAATTTTTTATTACGTTTTTTCTCCTGTAAAGTTACGCATAGTCAAGATACGCCTTTTCTATATTAAACCATCGATATGATAGCTATGATCTTCAAACTTATGACAGGTAGTTTAAATAGTGGTCTACACAGTTAACTGGCTAAAATAACTAAGTTAATGATTTTAAGCCGATTGGTATAATTTAAGTTTAGACCAATGATTTTTGGGTTTATATGAAAATATCAACACAAACGTTAATATTCAATGTTCAAATTTTAAACGATTATGTGATTTTTTATTATATGTATGCATTTTTTTAAAATTATAATAATATTAATCGTTTTCACATTCGCTACATTCTTAATTAGAAAATATTAAAATAACTATTATTTTAAATTCTGATTAAATACAAAATTTTGTTACTTTTTTTAAGAGATTGAAGAAATATTTTGAGGTAATAATGAAAATAATTTCCTTGATTTTTATTAGAATTTTTGGATCTATTGCTATAAATATTTGTAAATGTTTGCTTGTAGTATGGAATTTTATGTGAACGTGATAATACTGTTATAACTATTTTTTATTATTTTTTATTTTAGGAACATGCTTGTCGTTCTGAAGGCGTTGGTTTGGCTCGTGAGCTTGACTACAAATCGGCCGCTGCTTGGGTTGGTCACCCTTATTTTGATGTTATTGATAATTCTACTAATTTCGAAACCAAAATGAATCGAATGATTGAATCTGTTTGCCAAAAACTTGGTATTGATATCGGTGATCGTTTGTTAGCTACCTCAAGAAAACTAAAATTCCTTGGTATAACACTATTTAATTTAATTTAACCTTATATTGTTTTATTATATTTTAAATTGTCTCTTGATTGTAGTTGCTTCATTACCTCCGGACTCGGAATTTCCACCCTTCCAAGATTTCGAGGTTGAACATCATTACTTGCAATCATCTGGACCAAAAGTCCAAGCACGCCTACGTAAGCGTGGTCAAAATAATCATTATAGCTATATACATACTATTCGCCGTCCCAATGTGCACGGTCAGTCTCGTATTGAAGTAAAGACTCAGTTAACACAACGTGACTATATAAACCTTTTGGCTCAACGTGATGATGCCCATTTTACCATTTATAAGAAACGTAGATGCTTTTTAGTAAATAATCAATATTTTCAGTTAGATATTTATAAAGAACCCAGTCACCCCAGGTAAAAATTATATACATTGTTAAATTAAATTTAAAAATTGTCATAATTCTAGAAATTTCAGCAGAGTGTTAAAACTAGAAATAACCTAAAATTAATATGTATTTAATTAAAAACAAGAGGTTTTTATTTGGATTTAAATTTCTTTAAATACATACATACATATCGCACATTTACTTCAAGAACATCATAACTCAAAAAACTTGTTTTTGAGTTAATAATGTAGAAATATACGTCATAATAAAATGAAAAATTTGAATGCATTTTCTGCAAAATCTGACGTTCTTGAAGTAAATAAGCAATATGAATATTGTGATCTTGTATAAAATTTGTAATTTCGTTATATGAAAACAATTTATTTTCATTTCTGCATTAATGCATTTTCTGCAAAATCTGACGTTCTTGAAGTAAATAAGCAATATGAATATTGTGATCTTGTTTAAAATTTGTAATTTCGTTATATGAAAACTATTTATTTTCATGTTTTAAAAATTATTAATAAAATTAATAATTAAAATAATAATTTTTTAATTTATTTTTTTTAGGTGCAAAGGTTTGATACTTTTGGAGACGTATTCTTCTTTATCTGGAGAGGCTTTAATGAATTGTTTGCCAAAGTTCTTAAATATAGTCAAGGAAGTTACTGGTGATGCCGACTACTCCATGTTTAATTTGTCTTTAAAAGAAGATTGGAGTATAACAAAAAAGTTTTGCCATTCATTGCATGGTAAGGAAAAATGCAATCATTGTAATCAGTGCCAGTGATTAAATAACATTTTCAGTTGAATTAACAAAATGCCAAACTATTAAAACAAAAATTACGAAACACCAAAAATTTAGAAGTAAAAACTTTGTATGTATGTCACATTGTTATAGACACTTAAAGTATTGTACGCTTAGTGGACGATTATAGTATGTTAGCCATATTTAATTTTCAATCAATTAGTTTGAATTGATTGAAATAATGCACAATCCCATTGGGAAAATTAATACTTATAATTGCTATTTAAATTTAGTTCTATGTATACTTATGGTAGAAATAGACGTTTTATTGTCTATTTTATTAAACAAACCACTCAGGAACCAATTCAAATGCTTGGTGGTCTAAAAGATTATATTTTTATATAAATTCAATTATTTGCTTATTATTTTTTAATTTCATTAAAAGCTTTATATAAATAAATAAAAGTAGTATTTGCATAAAATTGGCATAAAGAGTTAGACGTCAAAAATTGATATGTTTGTTTTAAAACTAATTTTTACAAATTTGAAGCATGAATATAAATAGAATTATTGCAATAAATATATAAATGGCAAAGAAGAAATATTACAATAATTTTCGAGTTTCGTTTAATCGGTTCTATTACCAAACAAATTGTAATGCATTTAATAAACTTATACGTTATTAAATGCAAACTAAAGTCACAATAAGTTATTGCCTTCAGTTATATTATTGTATTTTTTAGCCTCTATTAATTATAGACAGTACTGTCAATTATTTAGTACATCCTAATGCTTTTTAAATATTTCGACCCCAAACAAATTTATTCAATGTTTGGCGCTTTAAAAAATTGTTGTCACACCAAATTTTAAAATTATTAAAATTACCTTAAGTATTTTTTAAAATAGATTAACATAATAGGTTAACATAATATGTTCAAGATTATCGTGACATTAAAAAGCGAATTATTTTGAATATAATTAAGAAAATTATATTTTTTTCATCTTAATTTCTAGAGTCTTAAATTCAAAGATGTTTAATGCAAGAAATAATTAATAATGAACTAAGTACGATTTTTAACGGATTTTCTTAGAAAAAATGTTTTTTACGTAATTTTGTTGGGTCATCTGAATAAAACCAATTTGTCAAATATTTCTTGAACTCGCCCATAATTGTGTGTTTTCATAACATTTTAAACAGTTTTCTATAAGAATATTTAAAAATTGGTCGCGTAAAAAAATTTTTTTCGATAAAGAAAAACGCTAAATTTTAACGTATGGACAATTTGTAATTAACCTGTGAAATATGGCGAAGAAAAATTGAGCGAAGTCAAAATATTGTGAACAACTTCTTAAAAAATCAGTCTTGCTATGGAAAAAATATGAAAAGAGGTACTTATAAAGCAACAGCGAAAGCTGACAGAAGATCCATCATTCGAGATGCCTCCAATTATAATGATTCTGCTTCAAAAGTTAAACAAATATCAGATATTAAAGCAAGTCTTTTACCGTAAAGCGTGGCATTCAAAATTCAGTGTAACTAAGAAGACTAAAAATTATAAAGAACCCACCTCTTAACACAATTCGTGAAGTAAAACTACTCCCGCTTACCCGTGAACTCATGTTCTAAAAAAGGAATGAAACATATTTGTCTATAGGATGAAAAAAAAAAAAGTCAATCTGGACGGCTCCAACTGCTTTAGATATTATTAATTTCGTTATTTGAGAAACGAAGTATGCTAAATATATATCCCATAAAGCTGCGAAGGAAGTGTGATGGCGTAGGTTGCAACTTAATATTATGAGGCATGTGAATTTAGATTTTCTTCGCATAGAATTGCGGAAAAAGCTTACAAAAGCTTAGTGGAAAACTAATCTGTACATTGTACACACTATTTTAATTCATTTCAAGGACATTCCAGCTCGACAATGCCCCTATTCACACCGCAAGAGTGGTAAAACAATGAATTCGAAGTCAAAATAATACCACTTCGGAGTGGCCAGCATACTCTCTCGACCATAATATAATAGGAAATGTATGGACATTGCTGCCACGTAATGTTTATGAGTCAGACAGACAATACGAGGACAAAATATCATTATCTGAAGATATTGGAAAAAGTTGGAGCAAACATTCTTTGTTATAAATTGAACATTTTTATAAGTCCCTTCCAAATAGAATTGTTTGTCATTATTAATAATAAAACAAAAAAGTACCATATTAATCAAAACATCTTGTTGTTTTACTGAATAAATAATGTTGAACCTATTCAGATGACCCAAAAAATGTACCTAAAAATCGTACTTAATTATTATTTATACTTAAAAAGTTATTATGAAAAAATATATTAATTTCATTATTATTTTAAAAATAACAAGAGTTCAAATATAACGAAAATCTTGAACCTATTCTGTTGACCGGCGGTGTATTTATTCAAAATAAACCATAGAAAACAACTAGAACTCCAACTCTTTTCATTCGCTCAGAAACAAAAAATTATTCTCTTCACACGTATAAATTTGTTCTGTAGAAAATTTTACTAATACACATAAAGAGTTAGGTTTTTTTGACAATAGAGTTAGGTTTTTTGTGAGAAAGTTGGAGTTTCTAGTTGTATTCTATGAAATAAACAAAAATTAGGTTTTCTTTCTCTCGCATAACTATTTACTCATTAACAGGGTGACCACAAATGTGAAGGCATCGATAAAATATTTATCCATTTTGGAACCAATAAAGAATTTTAGCATCGATTTCTATGTGTATATTTTTGCATATTCCACCTTTAACAACATATTTTTGCAAATGAAGATTTTTAGATCATATTTTGTTATTTTTAAAACCTATTTTACCCTTTTATTTTGAGAGGTTTTAAAAATTTGTCTTGGCGTTTTTAGAGAATATCTTTCGTTTTTTACTGAATATTTAATACGCATAAAACATTTTTTAGGGCATATTTTGGTTTTCCTGGCTATTAATCTATGGTAGAATCATTATAAATCATTTTATAACTTCAGAAGGTAGAGTCATTAAAAATTGTACTAAAAAAATTAAAACAAAATAATGAAAAAAAAAAATTTGTGAAAGAATATTTTTCAAAGAAACAATTATCTTCATCTGAAGATAAAGTATATTTTTTGTCATAGGTAAGTAACTATTGGACCACCTGGAATATCTATTTGCATTTCCCATAACCCCTTTTTCGCGACATCTTCATGGCAAGATAAGCAGGCATCATGGGAAATTGTTGGTGCTGGGGTAGTAACCGGTGGCAAAGTTACGTTTTATAAGCGTTTGGTAGTCTACACAATAGCTTTTTTGCAGATAAACTGCATAAAATTGTATATGTTTCAAATAAAAATAAAAAAAAACATAATTCAATATAAACAGAAGAAACAATATTTTTTATTGGTAATTTTTATTTTTGTTCTCTATTTTGCTGTTATTTAACATAACAAAAATTAAAATTAAAAACTCTCTAATGATTCTACCTTGTGCAATGTAAAAAATCAAAACAAAAGTCAAGCGGCTCATAGACACATATTACTATAATGTATAAACACAATAAGGCCGGATTCCTTTAAACAAACACGGCGGAAATGAAAAACAATTTTATTTATTTTCATTTATTTCTACTTTTAATTTTTTACGAAATTTTTATTTATTTTTTTAATATGGTAACATTTTTTGTGAGAAAATGAAAACAACAAAAAATCCTGAGAGAAAAAAGTACATACTGTACATACTTATGTACACAGGCCGAAAAAAGTATTGGCACAGTACATAAATTATTATAAAATAGGTCACTGCATTCAAACTTCATTAGTAAGAAATGTGAGAGTTAGGTATTTAATACATCCTTGTGTAAGTTTATTAATGACCATTAAACTTCTGTGCTAAAGCATATGCAAGAAAATTGCGAAATTTAAATTATTTCCTAATATTTTAAGGAAAAAAGTATTGGCACAGAAAAGTAAAAATGCATTCATATTTTGAGATTGGTTTCGTCAATGGGACAAAATTTAAAGCATATACCAATAATTTTCTTAAGTCAAAACAACGTAAAATCACATTTGTTAAAAAAAATAAAAAAATAACAAATTTTTTTCTTTTTTTTTACGAATTCAGATTGCAAATTATTAAAAATATAATACCTTTTAAAATTTTGGAGTAAAAGTTATCAAAAATTCTTTTAATTATATTTTTTTTTTAAATTTTTATTGATGTTACGTTTTTTTGGCTTCACAGAATTTAAATCTTGAATAACGTAAAACCACATAACTTAAAAAATATTTAATAAAAATTAAATTATTCATCATCAATGTATTAAGCAATATTTAAGGATGCAATAACCCAAAAATCTTGTTTGTAAGACAATTTGTTTAGATTTTATAAAGTTTTTTGTGCCTCCTGTAAAGTTTTGAAAAGTGATGTTACGTTGTTTTGCATTTTCGGTGACGATATGGAAATCATTGTTCGTAAAATACACCCAGTATTTTTTAAAGAGACTTGCATCCTTATTGGGATACAACTAGGGTTAACCACTTTTTTACTATCCCAATTTTCTTCACAAAGGTAATATTTTGTTAATTCTTCATTACATCATTGAAATGATGCTGTTCGCTTATATTCATTTTTATTGGGAACCCTATTTTTCGGCGAAATCCTTTACATTTTAGAAATTTGAAATTGCTTCTAAGGGTGTAGTGGCTTTATTTATAAAATCATATTATATTGAAAGGTTATAATTTTTGTCATCTTTCGTAATATTTTTGGGATAAATTTAATGAAATTAGGATACAAAGGTTCTAAATCGAAGAATATATTGTAGCTGCAGCAATTGACTACAATTTTGATCCATAGACCGAACTCATGTTAAAATTTTAATGCATTTTACTTCCTGTGCCAATACTCTTTTCTTTAAAATATTAGGAAATAATTAAAATTTTGCAAATTTCTTCCAAATAATTTGCATTACCGCAGAAGTTTAAATGTAGTGACCAATTTAATATAAATTTAGATACTATGCCAATACTTTTTTTTTTTTTCTTATTTCTTTTTTAAATATATAATTTGTATAAAATTTAACAAAATTAAGAAAGTATGCATCTTCAAATTTTAATATTAGAGTATCCAAAACATGCTTTGTAAGCTCATTTTTTAAGTATACTCAGAAGATTATTTACAGAACTGGATGTTTGTACTCTTTTATTTAAGATAGATAATGTACTCCAATATGTGTATGTTCTAATAAAGTTCCACTTCAGACACAAGCATTTTTTTATATGAATTTTACAATTATAATTACGCTAAAAGTTTTATCGATCCATAACTGACCACAACTCCCATATAAATCTTCTCCGGAGAAGAGCAATAAATCTCTACTTCAATTTAGTATAATAAAGTTCCCAAAATTCATGGACATAAAAAGTTTTATATTAGTAGAGAGCACAGTATTAGTATTAGAAAAGGTCAACAATTCGAGAAAGTTGAAAAGATCATATCATTCTAAAATATTAGTTTTTATTAAAAAAAAAAAAAATGTTATATTTATACATTTTTCTGTAAAAAATGCACTGTTTTCGCTTTTCCTTTACCAAAACGGTAAGAAAATCATAAGTGACTGTTTTGTCATTTCAATCGACTAATATCGATTTACAGAATAAAAAATTTTGAACCAAATAACGTAATAAATTGTCATTATTACAGACAAAAACCCAAACAGTCGCAAGCAAAGAGTAACAAGAGACGAAATTAATTGTCAAAAACCTAAGTCGGTTGTCAAAAACCTAACTCATGCAACAACAAAATACATGTAATCAAATACATTTTGTTGTTGCCAAAAGAAAATAAAAACACATTTTTGTTTACAAAACAACAATTTTGTTTAATTGTCAATCGAAAATTTCGTCTCTATGTGTTACTCTATGGTCGCAAGGGACATAGAGAATATGAACAATAAAAACTCAATAGCATTTTAGTCGGAAATGACAAAAATCGACTTACAGAATTGGGGCATTAAAATAAATTTTTTATGATCGATGAAAGGAAAAACATTTTAAAAAGTAATAATTTTCAAGATTTTGATCGCTTTGAGCCACCTCTAAATTTTTTTCAATCAGTTCAAAACTTGGCATGTATATTTCACTCCCTTTCTGAGTAAAATTAAATAAACATTTAAATCAAATTGGGTTTTTTAAAAACCGGTTAACCGCCTTTAAAAAAACCGGTTTCGAAAAAAACTGAAAAAAAACGAAACCGACGGCGCTTGCAAAAAACCGGAAACCGGTTTTCCGTTTCGGTTTTGGATACTCTAATTAATATCTCTTGAAGTTTGGCGGATTGCTGCAATTTAAAAAAAAATCAAGTTGTCTTCTTTTTGTATAGTTCAGTCAGTCAACATCTTCAAAATATCCCTTTCGTTCAAAAATATTTGCAAAATACAAATGCAATCTATAAATAAATGCATCTATAAGCATTTTTGACAATTTTGAATTCCTAAAATTTAAATTTTTCTTTAAGAGTTCTTTAAATCGTTTTGTTTAATATAAATTGCTATATTAATAAGTCTAGTATATAAAGTTAATCTGTTTTTAATAAATTTTTAAAAAGTAACCCAATAATTTTTTTTTTTAATAAAATAGGTTTATTTCCTTACATTTTGGGTAAAGTGTGGTAAAATAGAAAAATTTAATTTTTTCTCACACAAAAATACAAAATTGTATAAAAGTACGGGAACCATAGAAAACAACTAAAAGTCCAATATAATATAATAATGAACCCTCGGCAAAAAAAGAAAAGTGCTTCCAAAAAATTAACATTTTCGCCACTTCAGCTACTTCCAAAAAGAGAAAACAAATGTGTTTCCGAAAACAATGACAAATCTGTGTTAAAACCACTAATTATGCAGCTTATTCAGCCCTAAGTACTTCCAATGAAAACACAATGTTAAAAAATCTTAGATACTTTTTCAGTTCTTTTTTTAACCTTATTCAGAATATAAAATATTATTAACTCCTGAAAAAGAGATGAACTTAAATATTTTTTAAACTTTTAGTACATAATTTCCATTTTATGGAGCATTACCATTAAAATAAAAGTATTATTTTCCTTTTAATAGAATATTTTTGAAGAGGTGAAGAATTTAATTTATGAAAAGTATATATTTATTTTTGCAGGAAGTTATTTGACCACAATCTTTAATTTTTATTATTGAACGTTTTGCTTGCATTAATTTGAAATATTATTTTTTTGCAAAATAAGTTTATTTTAAATGCTGGTTAGAGAAAATTTTGGTAGGAAAAATATTTTCTTTGTGACTCAACGCTGAAAAAATCTAACTCTTTTGATGTGTTAGAAGAATTTTCTACAGAACTAATTTATACGTGTGAAGAGTTGCTCTTCTCATCACACGTTTTCATTGCTGACCGAACCCAATAATAATTTTTTTATATTCAAATTTAAAAAATTATGGGTTATGAAATAAACAATAAAATTTAAAAAATTTCCAATTAAAGTATAATGTTAGGTTTTTATAAAATTTTCAAGTGGTTGTAAAGTGTAAAGTTAAGTTTTTTTCATATTTTATTTACTTTGAATTTTTTCTATTGTTAACCCAACGGTACATACGCATAAAAATTAACGTAAGTCAATATCCGTGTTACCCGGGTACCATAGTATACTTCCATTGATTTTATTAAAAAAAGTATAATTTTAAAAAAATTATTTATTACGACCATTTAGTTTGTCACTGAGCCTAAAGCAAATCGGTAAATACACGTAGAAAAACATGTTTAAGTACTTAAGCGATGTCCGTCCGTCTGTCTGGCCGTCCATATTAAACTTTATATGAAGCTATAATTCGCAATTTTTAAGATAATTGAATGAATTTTGGCTTTATATGATGCAGACACGAGCAGAGCTTCGAAAGAATGAATTCTATTTAGAATTAATTCACGTATAAATTTAATTCAGCTTATAAAAATTTACTTTAGCATTCTTTAAAATCATTCCTCAGAAATTAATTCTTAGGCTTAATTCTTTAGGCTTAACTTTGTATTGAATTAATTCCCTAGAGAATTAATTCCATAGAGAATGAAAATTCAATTTGAATGATTCAATTTTTCTTTAATTCCATTCTATTACAAATTGAATGAAAAATATGAAGAATTAATTCCCTATAAAATTTAATTCAATTGAATGATATATTTTTTTCTTTCATTCCCTTCTACTACAAAATGAATGACAACATTTTTCTTTAATTCTATTTTTGTATATATTTTGAAAATAAGCATTAAAAGAGTCGACAATCAGTGATATTTAGCTAAAATCAATACAAAATCATTATGTTACTATCCAGCTAAACTCCACATAAAATAGAAGATGATTGTGCCCAAATAAACGTTGTAAAGATGCTGCACTTCAGAGTTTTAAAGACAAATAATACTCGTAATACGTTCTCTGTGAGATCTAGGGATAAATCCCATGATTCAGAATAACATAAGTGCATATAACAGATGCAAATTAGGACACGTTCAATACAAAGCTAATAAAAATAATAGATATCTCATACTAAATGTGATGCACGCCCGGAAACATGTGTGTACATAAACGTGACTTACTATAAATCATTTTTAGAATTATATAAATTTGTTTAAAATCTAAAGAATTAAACAATAAAACTTTAATTCAATCTAGTACAAATTGAATGGTTGAAAAATTGTTTAATTCAATTTGTAATAGTTTGAATTTAAACAAAATTGAATGAAATCAAAAGAATTAAGCATTCCCAAAGAATTAATTCATAAATGAATTAATTTCATAATATCAAAAGCTTTAGGAATTAAGCTACAGAATTAATTATGATGAATTTATTTGAAAGAATTAATAATTCTATATGATTTATTTCATTTTTAAAAAGGGAATTAAAGAATTAATTCTTTATAATGGTTAACTATTATATTCCATATAAACTCTCTGAGAAAATCGATCAAGATAGACTATAACGTTCTTACAGTCCTAAAGTATGTTAGCACTGATTTCATCCACAATTAATCTCAGAAACCATATAATATCCTCACCGAAAATAGGTTTCGTCCGAGAAATTTTGTATCGAAAAATTTCGTTCCTTAGTACGAATGTAGGAAATAATTTCAATATATTGAGCACTTGCACGATATTTTGGAGTAGTTGTGGACATTATTACATGATATTAAAAAAAAACTGAAAGGAATTCATAAAAACGGTGAAGGATGTAAAAACGACCAAAATGTGCGCTATCATTGTTATATTCATAAATACTGGCGCAAAACAATTTTATAATAATTCATTTTAATTCATTATAAAAAATGCGAAGTTTTTAACTCGTTACATATTATCTACAAAAAGCATATAAAATATAATTTTTCCACAGGCTACTACCTCAGAACCAACAACTTCCCATGATGTGTTCTATAACCCAAAATAGCGTTTACTGGAACTGCAAATATAGATTTTTCGACTGGTCTAGTAGTTACTTACCAATGACAAGGAATGTACTTGGTTTCAGAAATTGAGAAAAAAAATTTCATAATGATTCTACCTTCTGTTGTTTTATTATGGTTTGATGTTTTCCTTTTGGGTAGACAATTTGGATTTTTGTTGTCTCATACATTTGTACGTTTTTGTATTTTTGTCAGCTTTTTCCCATTTTACAGTACTTTACCCAAAAAGTACGGAAACAAACATATTTTAAAAATGAATTTTTATATGAAAAAATTTGAGTAAGTTTCAGAAAAAGATAAATTGTGCATAGTAAATCTGTGCGTCCAAAAAAAAAATGGATTTTTGAATTTTAATGTAATGATTCTATACTTTCTAAATATGCTAAAAAAATCAAAAATCTAAAATAGCATATTCAAAGAAAAATCTATTTTAAACATGCAATTACATTAAAATGTATTTAAAAAAACGTTTTTATTTATCAAATATTCGTATTGAAACTGACATCACAATTCAAACGCCGTATAGGTATTGAATTACAAAAAGACTTTCTACAAATATTGTTACTTTTGAGATTTTTTAGAATTTTTAGAAAGTGAAAAAGCGCAAGCGTTCGTGCAAAATTTTATGAAAATTGAATATGACACTCGGCAAATTTTTGGTCGTACTTTCATGAATTTGACGATATGTACATACACATCTGCTCAAAATAATAGATACACCTAGGTTCGCTTTATATAAAGAAAAAAACTCATGTTTTCGTTCATTAAAAAATTCAAAATCAGTACATATTTATAACATACAAATAAAGTTTATATTTGATTATAAGTTAATTTCATAATTACATTGCTATGTAAGCAATTTTGATGCTCATAATAATTTTTAGATACATTTAAAAGAAAAATACATAAATTAAAAACTATTTAAGTTTTTATAAAAAATTATTAGGTGATTTTAAGCAAGGACTAATATCCTATACATCCATTCTTAATTTGGTCAACTATCTGCATTTGTATGCCCAGACTAGACATCAAATTCTGACAAGATTCCAATTGAGTCTTTTACCATATTTTTTATGTTTTCCCCTATTAATCATTTCTATTTTTGAAAATTTCTTTCGACAGCCTTTTACAAATTATCTATAGGATTTGATCCGGGTATTGACTTGGACGGAAATTATGCTGGGGGAACCTATTCTTAACTTTCCAAAAAAAAAAAAATTCTTTTCGCCACTAAATAACATGTTTCTCCATTTATTTTTCGTCCTCACTTTCAGACTAAAGTAAGTGTTTTTTAAACAAATTTTAACGTATCTTCAAATTTTTTATAGGCATTGGTGAAACTTTTCTGGCAATTCTTTCCAGAAATTTGTGGAAAGAATTACCAGCAACTTCATTAAAAATTTCAGCTTCAAAAAAAATACAATAACCTTCCTTTCCGTTTCTGGGTTATTTTTTGAAGTCTAATATGAGTTCTATTGTTTTTTTTTTTTAAAAAGGCTTTTTAGATAAAATGTAGATATATTCCTACACACAGAGAAATATCAATCACATACGTGTTGAAAACAATACCATTCTGTGTCAATGTACACCGTATGTGTTTAAATTAAACACTGCGTGTTCAATTCTTATTGAAAATCGATACCTAATTGGCACCAAGTTGAAACCATTTCGGTATCAAATTGTTAAATTACATATGTTTTCTATTAAATTTGTTAACGAAAGGTATTAAAAAGCTGTTACCGTAAATTACCAATGTGAGCACAACCGTTGTTGATTTTGAATCGAATTTTTTCCCTTAGTGTAAGGCCCTATTTGCCATTTTAAGCAACGACTTTCCAGTTTACTCTTGTTTTAAACATTTTCTATGTTAGAATACTATTTCTTTATATTTTCAACCTAAACAATCAAAAAAGGAAAATAGAATTCAAAAAAATACAAATTAATTAACTGTATCTATTTTAGCAAAAATTGTTCGCACTTAAATCGAAAACGTACACGTAATCAATTTGAATGCATATACATATTTGCTATATTTTTCATTGAATTGACATGCAATGTCAAAGATTAAATTGCTTACTTAAAGAAAAATTTCCAAAGTTATCGCCTTTTTAATATCATCCTATAAGGTGTATCTATTATTTTGAACAGATGTCTATGTATATTCTGTATATTTAACTATTCGTAAAATTAAATAAAACTTGTCAGTAAAATTTTGTTTGACGTTCCTCTCAGTTTACCTTGTAGTCAATATTTTATTGTCTTTGTTAATAATTTTTTTTTTTTTTTTTTTTTTGATTATTTTTATATATGAAGTTTTGACAACTAAAACAGCAATTCGGAATCCGGTCAAAATTAAATCTATTTTTTTTTTTATTTTCAAATCGGATTATTAAAATCCCTAAATTTTTTACTCTTTGTCTTTGCCGGTGTTGCAAAATAAATAATTTGCGTACATTAAATTATATAAGATGGTATGAAAAAAAATAGTTTTGCTTCATATTTTTCTGTATGCAGTTTGTGACAGAAAGAAGATAACTTTGTCATGAGCATAGATCATAATTAAAAAAAGGCATGTCAAAGTCCATCTTCGCCTCTGCCTTCATTTAATTTGAACTTCTCTCTTTGACAACAGAAAACACAGCCACTGCTAGTTTCTGTTTCTCCTCTAAAACATTAAGTTAAATTCCTTAAATAAAATGTACTTTATACAACTATACATATAACAAGTAAAAAAAGTTGAGCAATAGTCGTTCTCATGAATTTTAATATAAATTTTGCTTTACAAAATTATACAGAAATATTTCGGCTTTTTTTCCACCTCCCTCCCTCATAAAAATGAAGATGATATTGCACCTCATGTTAATTCGGATCAATGTACTATTTCTGTGTCCATTTCATAACGTTTCGCGTACTTAGAGCTCTAAGATCAACAATTTCATTTAGATTTTTTAATTGGAAATTTTGTATATGCATATTTACATATTTACCATGAATTAAAAGAAAAAATTGCTACATTGATGTTAACATTTAATAGGTACAAAATTATGATTTCACATGAAGTAGAATATTAATACGAAACTAATGCTCATTAATTGGAAAATTAAATCTTTGTCTACAGATTTTAATCCAATACAAGTATGAGATGAATTTCAAATATATATTATTGGACAACTTATTGAAAGTTGAAACAGAACTGATAGATACTGTTCAGGTAATTCGAAATTGGGTTATTTCATAATTACGAAGAAATATATATAACATTATTATGTTAAATTTAGAAGTGCCAATAGAATTATCCGCATAATATATGGTCTAGTGTAAAATTTGCAATTTTATAAAATTTGGTAGAATAATAAAATGCTATTTTATTGCAATTATTAATATTTATGCTTAAAAAAAAAAAAACAAAACAAACAAAAAGTCATACATATTTGTAATATTGTCATATGAATATTATTTTCCAAATTTATTAGATTAATATTTCGTACTACTATTATTTTTCTATATTTCTATTATAGAGGAATGTTCCGGCTACAAAGCTAAACAAGCAAATGGAGTTACGAATAAGCAATTGGTCCTGAATGGTCATGCCAAGGGTTAGTTTAAATTTACTTAAAGAAATATAAATAAAAAATACTTAATAAAATAGACTATTCTTAAAAAATTATATTTTATAAGACTTTTTAATAAACTAAACATGAACCAAGAGTATGGCATAAATTTAAAGTTTTAAAATTGTGGTTTTACATGTATACTACTTCGGTTTATGTCAAAAGATACTTTTTACCACAAACAAATTTGAATTAGTTTAGAAATCTCTATTTCCTTTTAAATTATATTGTATTGTTATTTTATAAATTTATATTTGTACTGCTAAATTATTACTGCATACATATGTGGACCAGCTTTAAATTATATAAATACTTTTTATTTACAAATTTTTCATTAATATATTTGTTCTTTTTGTTTTTTTTTTTTTTTGTGTGTAATCATGCTAATATAATTGTGTAAAAAAAGAAGAAAAAATACAACTTTCATGCAATTTTCAAAATTGGCCTTTGTACTTAAAAATGAATTTACTTAAAAATTTTGTTGCCTATTAATCTTATAGCAATAATTAAAAATTTGTTTTATTTAAAGTTTTCGTAAACAAAATGTTTAAAAATGTAAAGTTATGAACAACGTTAACTAAATTAAATTAATTGTAAACAGAAAAAAGAAGCTGAAAATACAATTGTAATTTATAAGTCCTATATTTTAGAAAATCTATTATTTTATTAGAAATAAATAAAATATAAAATGTTGCTAAAACCGATAAAACTATGCGTTTTCTTTATCTCAGAAATTTAATCAATAAAATTATTATGACTGCTTAAGTTAAAAATTTTTAGTTCCTTTTTTGCAGATAACAATTCTTAATTAAATATGTATACCATATATTAAATTATAGCGAGTAAATCGTTAAAGGTCTCTTAAATATTGTTTGCCATCAAATTATTAGCTTTTATTTATTCTTCGTGGTCCCAAAACGATTTTTTTGGAAATGATTCTGTAAAAATTCGCATGGACAATCCTGAGGTGTATTCCAATTGATTTGCAGGAGCACAGCTCCTTAGGTGGTCTGGGGGACGGTGTGTGGACCTCCAATGTTGGTCATTTTTTAAAAAATCGCCAAAATTTCATTTATGATTTGAATGAAAAAAAAAAAAAAAATGAACATAGCCCTTATAATTCTCCTCCTGGTTCTACTGCCCACAGACTAGCTAGAAACTTGTGCACCTCCAAACAGTTGCAAAATATCTCATCAAAAACTATGTGAAATTTCATTGAAATATATTTAACGGTTCAAAAGTTACACAACATTAAAAATTAAAACACGTTGAAACTGCTGTGCACTTATGTGTATAGAATGCTGCTAAGTGGTCCCAAAACGGAATTTCTTGGAAATAATTCTGTAACTTTAGAACTGCTAGATGTACTTGAATGAAATCTCACATGGGTTATTCTGAGGTATATGGCAATTGATTTGGAGGAGGACAGGTTCGTAGCGGGTCTGGAGGACGATCCAAAGTTGGTCACCTCGGGTATGAACATTTTTTAAAAAATCGCAAAAATTTCATTTATGATTTGATTGTAAAAAAAATACGCTTACATGTGTGGGTTATCTCTTTTACTTTTAGAGATATTTGGGCCAAAGTAAAATTTTGATCCATTTTTGGACATGTTTTTTTTTATTTTTTTTTTAATTTGGCGGGCGCAATTTGTGTCCTAAAATTTTTTTAAAATATTCTCTGAATTCTATACAAAATTCTAAACAATTTTTGTGCAAAGATCATATACCTATGTGGTTTAGATGAAGTTATATTATTTTGAATTAGAAAATTTGAAAAAAATTGCGATTTTTTTCAAAAAGGTGGTAACATTTATTCACTTTAAAATCCATTACTTTCCTCTGGACCATACATTTTTTTCATGTTTCTAAAAGAATGCTTAACATAAATGCATGTAAAATAAATCCGAGGGCAGTTGGGGTAACAGTCTCCCTGCTAGCCCTATCAGAATTTCGTTAATTTTAATTTTTGTGCTTTTAGTTTTTTGTGGAGCACAAAAATGTCAAAGCTAATACATATTTAAATAAAAATACTGTAGAAAGTAACCTCCATATGTTGGCTAAATACACAAAAAAAAATTGAATAAGCCACGCCTCTTATAACGACAGGGTGACCATTTTACTGAAAAAAGTAAATTTTTGAAGTAAGTTTTCCCCGAACAGGAATTTTTGGGTATTTTGGAGTAAAAAAAATGGGAATCTATTTATACTCTTCTTTTAAAAACCATTTTTTATATAATACTAAAATTTCAGAATGATAGCTTTATTAATATAGATTTTATATAAATTTAAATATTATTTTTTAAATAACACTAAGAGTGTGTGCCAAACGGTAGCAAAGTATGTAGAAAAGTAAAATTTTGAAGTTAATGAGGTGAATAAAATTTCATTAGCCCATAGAGCTACATAAATTTTTGACAAATGTATAGAAAATATTGAAAATCATAAATTTTATAAAAAAAAGAAACAATAATAAAATATTTCTAATCCGTTATGTATTTTAATGTTTTTTTATTTAAATTCTTGTTTTTGATAAATGTAAATTGTCTTAAAAAAATATATTAAGCAATTGAAATGAAATTTTGTGAATTTATAATTGAAAAATTGTCAGAATTTATAATTGAAAAAAGTTTTCATTTGGCCAAATACTTTGGAGGATTACAAATTTCTAGCTGGTCTGTGGGCAGGAGGAGAACCTCCGAAAGTGGTCAACTCTTTTAATTATTTCTTATATAATATCTGAGGTGACCCATTTCGGCGGTAGGGGGAGGCTACCCCGAGACCACCTAGAAACTTGTGCTCCTCCATAACAGTTGGAAACTACCTCGGTAATAACTATGTGAAATTTCGTTGAGATATATTGAACGATTCAAAAGTTAAACAAAGTTATTTAAAAAACACATCGAAACTGCTGTGCACTTATGTATATAGAATGCTTCAGCACACATTTACCATAGAAATTGAAGGAAAATGTGCAAATTTTGCGGAAGGAGGTATAGTTTCAGTTAGTTTTTAAACAATTGTGTAAAGTATTTGTGCAAGTATTTGCTATCGTTGGAAAGATTATTACTTGAAAAATAATAATATTTAAATAATAAAGTATTCCAACTAAATTTTTTCCTTAAATTGATCAAAAACGAAAAATTTTTGTATTTAGTGTTATTTAAAAAAAATATATAATATTTGAATTTATATAAAATCTATATTAATAAAGCTATCATTCTGAAATTTTAGTATTATATAAAAAAATGGTTCTTAAAAGAAGAGTATAAATAGATTCCCATTTTTTTAGTCCAAAATACTTAATATTCCTGTTCGGGAAAAACTTATTTCAAAAATTTACTTTTTTCAGTAAAATGGTCACTCTGTCGTATAAGAGGCGTGGCTTATTAAAAATTTTTTGTGTATTTTGTGTGTATTTTTATTTTAATATTAGCTTTGACATTTTTGTGCTCCACAAAAAACTAAAAACACAAAAATTAAAATTAACGAAATTCTGATAGGGCTAGCGGAGAGACAGTTACCCCAACTGCCCACGGATTTGTTTTACATGCATTTATATTAAGCATTATTTTAGAAACATGAAAAGTTTCATGTTTCAAGTTTCAGTTAGTTTTTAAACGATTGTGTAAAGTATTTATGCAAGTACTTGGTATCATTGGAAAGGTTATTACTTGAAAAATAATAATATATAAATGGTAAAGTATTAGACCTAAATTTTTCTATTAAATTGATCAAAAAACGAAATATTTGTGTATTTAGTGTTATTTTGTAAAAAAAAAAAATTAAATAAAATCTATATTAATTAAGCTATCGTTATGAAATTTTAGTATAATATAAAAAAAGTTGTCCTTAAAAGAAGAGTATAAATAGATTCTCACTTTTTTATTCCGAAATATCCAAAATTCCAGTTCGGGGAAAGGAACATGAAAACAAATTTATGGTCCAGAGGAAAATAATGGATTTTAAAGTGAAAAAATGTTACCAGCTTTTTTACAAAAATCACAAAAAATCAATTTTTTTTTTAATTTTATATTTCAAAATAATATAACTTTTTATCTAAACCACATAAGATTCATGCACGAAAATTATTCAGAATTTTGTACAGAATCCAGAGAATATTTTACAAACAAATTGAGCCCGCCAAGTTAAAAAAAGTAAAAAAAAACATGTCCAAAAATGGGTCAAAATTTTATTTCGGTCCAAATATCTTTTAAAGAAAAAAACACACATGTAAGCGCATTTTTTGTGGAGAATTATAAGGACTACCTACACAGATGGACAAAAGTCACCGTCATTTGCCTTTATGTAAGTTTGAAGGGTATCTGCGCCCATAAAACAAATGATATATAAAAATAGTTTAATTCTGCATAAAATATGGTTTATTTAAAATGTTTTTTAGTTAAAATAATTTTTCTTTCATTAACCTTATTAACAAAAATAAGTATTTATTATTTGAAGTTAATATTTCTTGTGGACAAAAGTCACCGTCACTGCATCTAAATATTAAAGAAACTTTAAGAAATTTCGCTCTTATCAACACTTCTGTCTAAATTCGTGTAATATGGTAACTTTAAGACTGATCTGTCAAAATTTAATAACGGTACTTAATTTAAAAAATTTGCTAACGCCAATTCTATTACAAGTGAGTGAAAAAAGAAAATAAACTACAATTGAAGAAAGAAAAATTATTTTAATTGAAGAAAGAAAAATTATTTTAAGTGCGTACAAACAAAATAAAACGATCCGGGAAATATGCACATTGGTTAACCGTCCACGTACCACCATTGCTGCAATTATAAAACGTTTTAAAGACGACCCAACATGTGAGTATCTGACAAGAAGTGGACGACCGCCAGCACTATCTGTTCGCGAAAAGAGGGAAATAGTAAAAATAATTAAAAAAGAGCTTAAAGCTTCATCGTCCGAAATTGCTGCAATGTTAAAGGAAAACACTAGTACGGGTGTTCACCCCCGTATTGTACGTCGAGTGCTAAATTCTGCTGGGTATAATGGCAGAGTTCGCAGGAAAAAACCGCAGATTAGCAAGGTGAACCAAATGAAACCCTTTTCTTTCGCAAAAGAGCACATAAATAAAGGAATAGACTTTTGGGATAAGGTAGTATTCTCTGATGAAAGCAAATTTTCCATATATAAATCAGACGGACGTGTTTTGACATGGAGAAAGAAGGAGGAGGCTTTGCAGGAAAAACACATTCAGTCGACTGTTAAACATGGTGGTGCTGGTGTCATGGTATGGGGTTGTATGTCAGCGGCTGGGGTTGGGGAACTAGTATTTATTGATGAAGTAATGGATAAAAATATTTATTTGAATATCCTTAAGGATAACTTGCATAAAAGTGCTCAAAAACTTGGCATTGAATCCGACTATTTCTTCCAGCAGGACAATTACCCTAAGCACACGGCGGAAATTGTTCGATTATGGATCTTATATAACACCCCTCACACTCTTAAAACTTCTCCTCAGTCACCCGACATCAACCCAATAGAGCATTTATGGGACCACTTGGATAGACGGATTCGAGAACATCACATTACTTCCAAAAATATGCTTAAAGAGAAATTAATGGAGGAATGGGAGAAAATTGATCCGGAAGTGACGAAAAAGTTAGTGCATTCTATGCAGAAACGTTTGCAAGAAATTATTAAAAATAATGACAAACATACCTCATATTAAAATAATAAAAGTTTTTAATTAACTTTACCTCACGGTGAATTTTGTCCAGTAGTTATATGAACTGTTTTGTATATTTTTAATTTGTTTTTTAATAAGTATAAGAAAAAGGAGTTATTTTAGCTGAAATAATATTTGAATAAAATATACATTTTGTTTAAGTTAACCATTTTTATATTTCAATTGTTTTCTGAGCATGAGGAGCCTTTAAACATTGTACATGATAGATGACGGTGACTTTTGTCCATGTGTGTATGTGCAAAATGTTTTTTCAAATCATAAATAAAATTTTGGCGATTTTTTTTTAAATTTCATACCTAGGTAACCGACTTTGGAGGTCCACCCCCAGACCCCCTAAGGAGCTGTGCTCCTCCAATTGGAATACACCTCAGGATTGTCCATGCAAAATTTCATTCAAATTCATCCAGCAGTTCTAATGCTACAGAATTATTTCCAAAAAAATTCGTTTTGGGACCACTGTGCAGCGTCATTAAATTTAAATTTTAAAAGGTTTAAATCGATAAATATTTTATAGTATATCGATTGCCTATACTCCACTCAGTTTTACTTTCGTTTTATTTTCAATATTCACGCTGTTGTAACTAGTCGTCTTCAACTAACTAGGGTAATCGAACAATCGACTTTTTGTTGTAATTGTCGATAAATAGATTTTCTTGATGCCAAAAGTCGAAAAGTCGAACAAAGCGAAAATAGTCGAAAAGTCGAAAATAGTCGGAAAGTAGAAAAATGTTTAAAAAATTATCCTATTTAAAATGAATAGTTTCTTATCAGCTTTTATTTTTGTGTGTAACTAGCACTCTCATTGGATAGATTTGTATGTTAATCAATATATTTGTTTGCGTTGTATTAATTTTTATTTTTAAAGTTTTTATTAAACAATTAACAAAAAATAGTCAATAGTCAAAAAAAAGTCGAAAATAGTCGGAAAAAGTCGAAAATAGTCAAAATGTCGAATATAGTCGTAAAAAGTTGAAAAGTCGACTATTTCAAAATTAAAAAAAGTCGAAAAGTCGAAAAATCGACTATTTAAAAATTACAAAAGTCGAAAAATCGTTAAATTTTATGTTAATGCTAATTTTTTCAATGTTTAAACACGGTTGTTAAAGCAAATGTTAGAAAAACCATGTTTAAACATCGAAAAAATTAACATTTACATCAATTTGAACGATTTACATTTATCATTGACATGATGTTAGTGTTATGTTACTAGTCGTCTTCACGTAACATGAAATATTTACCATTAACACTAAAATTATGTTACTGATAAATGTAGATCGTTCAATTTGATGTTAATGCTAATTTTTTCAATGTTTTAACACGGTTGTTAAAGCAAATGTTAAAAGCACAGTATACAGTATACTTTGTGGTTAAAAGAACCGTGTTTAAATATCGAAAAAATTAATATTAACATGAAATTGAACGATCTAAATTTATCATTAACATGATGTTAATGATTTTATGTTAGGTGAAGACTAGTAATTAGGTGAAGACGACTAGTAAGCAGTGAAAAATAACATACGTTGCATCAAGTGCATTGAAATAATTTGGCTCCATTTTATTTAATGTGTGTTTTTAGTCATTACTAAAGGAATTGATTATTAATTTTAAAAACTAAAGTTTTTTCGAAAGTAGAAGCTATGTATTAATATAAAAATGATTGTGACCTGTGTTTATCAAGTTTAATAAAAATGTATTGTTGAAAGTAATATTTGTTATAGCATATTTTAAGTGTTATATTCGGTCCATTTTTGGTTTTGTTTAATAACTTGATGTGTTGTTGTTATGAAATGTCCAACATGATCTGCCAGTTTATTGGTTAATATACTTTTTATATACAGTGAAAGCATATATGCAATGGAAAGCATAGTGAGACGTTTTATGAGTATCGGTCATTAATTAGCTATAGCTCCTACATAAGACCCACTATCGGAAATCATTATAAAGTGCATTATGATACATACATATATATTAAAAGGGACGTGAAGTTTGGGCGTGACACCCAAAAGGCTTGGCATATCTTATAATAAATCCGATTATGTGAATTACACACGGCCTAAATGTAATATTTATATGTTCTAAAATTAAAAGGTAACATTGTCACAAATATAGCAACAAAGATGTGTCAATATGGGCGTGGTTGTCAGTAAAGAAACTAAGAGCATATTTTGTTTGTTTGTTTGTTTTGATTTTAAATTACCCCTTCAACAGCACTATACCATTGAAGAGGATTTATTTGGCTAGGAGTTATCCTATATCGCCATCACCAATTACGGCATAAAGCCCAGGAGTCTCCTCCGAAAAATGCCTTCGATCCACACCTTCGCGCAGGAAGCCGGAATCCTCGAGCTCAACTCCTATTCGAAATCAAAATTGAGTTTTGTTTGGTACTCCACCACGCTTAACCATAGAATTTTCCAGAATTCAAAATATTTGCATATGGTTAATGCAAAGCCTCGAAGAACCGTAACGCGGTACAGTTATGCGACGCGTATAACATTAGCCAAATGCGAGAGTGAGACGCAAAACTCTCGAAGGCAGAAAAACAAAGTACAGCCTGACCGCCCTTAAGCGATAATGACGATGACGCGGTAGATGTTTATCTACCCAGAGCTGCTTTGCGACTCAAGAGCATATTTTATTTTATATGTGAGTAAAATTTTACTTAATTCGTTTCATTAGTTACGTGAAAAATAATTGTTTTAAACAATTTATCGTAAAATGTGGGCGTGACATTCAGTCAAACTTTAGCAAAGCACAAGTTGTGTAAATTGGTTGTTGAAGCAATTCAATACATCGTTATTATCTAGTTATTAATGCCGCTAGAATGGGTATTTCGACCTAAAACTCAACTCGCATAACCAGAAAATTTTTACTGCAGTGTAAACTTTACAAAGGCGTACTTACTTAATTGCTAATAACTTCTAAACTATACATGGTTGATCCCTAGTTTTAGTTTTATGTTGAAGACAAAGATATTACCTTTATAACGATATTTAAAAAGTTTTGTTCAAAGGTCCCAGTATTTTTAAAATTTCGAAAAAAATATATAATGTTGACGTAACTCTTCTTAATACACGTGTAAAATTTCAAGTTGGAGACTTTTTAGTTTAGAACTTATGGGCCAAAATAAAATCTGATTACTTATAACATCTGAACTATACAAAATAAAATTTTAGTTTTAGTATCATTTTAAAGATGAAGGTGTAGTAAAATTATTTAATTCCAAAGTTCAAAGGTCAAAATTAGACTTTTGAAAATATATTATATCTCCAAAAATTATATTTTTATAATACTTAAAATATATATAATGTTAACACAATTCTTGTCCATACCCGTAAAAATTTTATATTGGACACTCCTTTAATTTAGAAGTTATAAAACAAAATATCAAATTTTTGTATATAAAATGTATGCCCGTATTCTCTATCTCGATTTTACGTTTTGACTGTAGACGGAAGGAAGTCACAAATGGTATTCTCTATCTCAAAATATTTTTTTCGTCTAAAGCCCAAATTACAATAGCGCGTAGTCAGCATCAGTGTGTGCTGCCATAATCAGCTGATTATTTAGAATGCACTGTTTGTTATGGTGTTGATTACATTTGGTCAGCAGCAGTTTGCAGTGCTGTTTCATTTAGCCCTGTTTCTAAATTCACTGCGCTGCATTCAGATTGAGAGCGAGACAAAGAGAGTAAGCAAATAAATGAGAGGCTAAAATACACAAGTAGAACAAAGTTAGATGGTGGTTGTAAATTGTGGCTACCTACGCTGAATTGTAATTATAACAGCAGCAACATGTTGTGCTGACAGTGATCAGCTGATAATTTTTGCTGATACTGTTGCTGACTACGCGCTATTGTAATTTGGGCTTAAGTTACGTGGTTTAGGTCTATGATATACGTTGAAAATGAAAAACAAAAAATAAAGATCAAAAATGAAAAATTTCCTGAAATGCAGAGCCCCATTCTGGGAACGTTTTATGTACCTTAATTATGTTCATTAAGTAAAATAATTTACAAACATTATATTGATGAATATGTTCTTGTTTTTAATAAAATTAGTTTGAAAAAAATTTGTTTACAGAAAAAAATTGGTTTAATATAAAATATTTTTTCTTAACTTTGAGTCTACATTAGACAAATTTTTATCAAGACAAACGTCAAAATTTTATCATGATAAAGATTTGTCTAATGTAGACTGAATTTGTCAGTATTATTGCAGAGTTAAAAGAAAATTGTCAGCGCTCGAGCTCTGACAACTTTGTCTTGATAATGCTTGATAAAAGACGCCATCTTGATTGTTGTTGGTACTTTTTGCATGGTTTATTATGATATACGTTTTCCCCTATAATTGACAGTGATAAAAAATTATCTGCAACTCAAACAGAAATTTGACGTTTGTCTTGATACAAATTTCTCTAACGTCGAGTCTATATTAGAGAAATTTCTATCAAGACAAACGTCAAATTTTTGTTTAGTTGCAGATAATTTTTTATCTTTGTCAATTATAGGGGAAAACGTATGTCATAATAAGCCATGCAAAAAGTACCGACAACAATCAAGATGGCGTCTTTTACTAAGCATTATCAAGACAAAATTGTCAGAGCTCGAGCGCTGACAATTTTCTTTTAACGCTGCAATAACACTGACAAATTCAGTCTACATTACACAAATCTTTATCTTGATAAAATTTTGACGTTTGTCTTGATAAAAATTTGTCTAATGTAGACTCAAAGTTAAGTAGAATCAAAGTTAAAAGAAAATTGTCAGCGCTCAAGCTCTGACAACTTTGTCTTGATAATGCTTAGTAAAAGACTTGATTGTTTTTAGTACTTTTTGCATGGCTTATTATGACATACGTTTTCCCCTATAGTTGACAGAGATAAAAAATTATCTGCAACTCAAAAAAAAATTTTGACAGAACCTCTATCATAGTAAAAAAATAAAGTACTCGCACATCTACAAAAACAACAATTGCTTGTATTTTGTTAGTGTAAAACTACTGCCCACAATGTCAAAATGCTTTGAACGGAAAAATGAGAGAATGTAGGAGAGCAAGAGCAAAAAAATCTAACAAAATTTTACATATGAATACAAAAACAATTTGACAGTACCGCGAGGTTTGCCAATGAAAAAATTGTAAAACAGCTGGTCTTACGGGTATACTTTATTATTATACTATGACCTCTATTTTATTTTTAAGTGTTATTTAGTTTTAAGTGTGTTATTTACATACATATGCTCTGTTAGCTGTGATAAAGACCGAAAGCAAGTCTTGAATTTATGTTGATTGTGTGAAAAATACATTTTCTGTTTCATTTTAGCAATGTTGCTTAATATCATTACATAGTAATTAGAGTAAGACGTATATAGCTCTAAGAATATTATTGTTCTCATCGTATGTAATATTATGTTCACACACATTAGTTTTCGACTTGTTTTTTTAAAAAACACAATGATTTTAAACATCACTGTTCACATATTATTTTATTGTGTTTTTCCTTTTAGCCTGTTTTTCTTTTGCCAAAATA
Source organism: Protophormia terraenovae (assembly GCA_951394005.1). NCBI lineage: Eukaryota > Metazoa > Arthropoda > Insecta > Diptera > Calliphoridae > Protophormia > Protophormia terraenovae. The sequence goes on from OX596077.1 coordinate 70,350,670, forward strand.
TTTCCACAAATTTTAATTTTAAATAAAAATTTCACACACAGATACTTTTCAATTAAAAAAATAAAATTTTCAAACAAATAAAATTAATGAACAAATATAAATTTCATTCATAATTTTTAATTTTTTTGCTTTTAAACTGTTTGACAATTTTTACAAATTCTTTTTTCAACAATTTTCTATATACTAAAAATACTAAAAATGTCTTCCCTGTATGGAAATTTTTCCTGTTTTTATTGTGCTAAATAATTAAACAACTAGAATCGAGATGTTTTCTGGCTTTGAAATATATGAAAAAACAAGTCAATTTCTTTGTGTTTTTTAAGAAAACGACTCGTTTTAAAAAAACCTTTATATGTGAACATAGTATAAGACAAACAAAAATTGTTATCGAAAAATAAGAAGACTTAATAAAGCAATTACAATTACAATTTTTTTATTGGCAAACCTCGCGGAACCGTCAAATTGTTTTTGTATTCATATGCAACATTTGTTAGAGTTTTTTTACTCTTCCTCTCCTTCATTCTCTCATTTTTCCGTTCAAAGCATTTTGATATTATGTGCAAAAGTTTTACACTAACAAAATAAAAGCAATTGTTGTTTTTGTAGATGTGCGAGCACTTTCTAATTACGCTATGAATTATACTATGGTTTAAGGCCCAACCAGTCAACTTTGCAACGCAACGCAGAATGAAGAAAGGTAGCGTGAAACATTTTGTACAACTAGTCAACAAAAGTAAACGTATCATATGTTTTTGAACATTCATTGTGTAAACAACTCTGTTTTCGGTTATTTTGTGAACAAAATAAACTACAGGGTTGTTAAAAACTTACGCAGCTACGTAAAAATCTATTTTCTGTAGATTTCTGCGATACGCTACCTAGAATTTTTGTGTCAATAGCTACATACACACATTTGCATAAAGCTGGTTGAAACAGCTGATTGCGATACGATGATTTTTAGTTGAGTGGTTGGGGCTTTAGATGTTGAAAATAAGGTAAGAAGTGTTCAAAAATTTCTGTCAATGTTAATAAAACAAATACATTTGTTTTTGGTAAATTTGGTAACGTAATTTTACTTAATTTTTTTCTATTTTTCATATAAAAAAATGTTCCAAGGAGTCCGCGAAGAAAGAAAAATTTCTAAAAGGGTCCGTGAAGCATGGAGAAGTGGGAACCTCTGCCCTAGGTTACCCAGTTCGAGCCCTATCCTGCTTTCAACAGACAGACATACGGATGCACATAGCTATATCGACTCAGAATCTAACCAGGACCCAGAATATATATACTTTATGGGGTCTTAAATGATTTTTTCGATATGTTACACGCGGAATGACAAAATCAATATACCCCCGATCCTTTTGATGAAGGGTATAAAAATAAACACAAATTTTATGAAAAAATTTAATTTTTGTATGAAAAAGCTAATGTTAATTTTTTTTTTTTTTTTTTTTTTTTAATATTAAAAATAGTCGATTTTTTGTCCCAGAATAACTATTTTTGCCTATTATAGTAAATATATTGCTTTTTAACATATTAAGAGAAAATTAAAGCCGATAGCCTCAGCATCTACTGCTTTTTTCATTAGTTATAATTTATTTTTAAGCTGACAGGGTACACTGAACAGGTATAATCGTCGGCCCAGCTGATTTTGTTTTTGTGTATGAGATCTGTCAAAGTATGTTTACGTTTTATTGTTTACATTTAGTAACAAAAAAAAAATGGTATATTTTGCAATGTATTTTAATCAGTTGTTTTTGACACATAAACTACACGAAAGAAAGGGAAAAAGTTGGGTTGTTGTATTTGTTGCCGCGACGATTATACCTGTTTAGTGTACCCTGTAAGCTACTATATTTGAAGAGGACATATTAATTTTCTATATACAATTTAAATCATTAAAACACAGAGATATTGATGTTTAAAGATACGCACTTTTCCCATTTTTTGATAGTGAAAATCGTGAATAAATTTGCGAATTTTTTTAAAATTCAATAAAATAAAAAATGGAGATATTTAAATGTCTTCATAGGTTATATGCGTACCAAATATAGGAAAAATGTAAGTTCCCCGTAAAAAATTTTAATCTTTTCTTTAACTTAATTTCTATTCTCATTGAAGGGAAATATGAAATTAATATTTTTTAGATTCCCAAAAACATTAATCTGACTTCCCGTTTTAAAAAATTCGAATCGAAACGTTATCTTTACGCACGTTGTTAAATGCACCTTGGCGTTAATGATTGGCAACGCTTTTTAACGAAGTCAGCTGCTTTATTTATCTCAGTTTTTATAATAAAAAAAATACAAAACTACATCTTCTTCGAGAAAATAAAAAGCCTTTAAATAAAAATGTTAAAACCAAAAGCATTAACACAAGTTCTTAGTCAAGCAAACACCGGCGGTGTCCAGAATACTCTGTACGTAGTTTGGGAATAAAATATTCTTTAAATTGTTTGATTTCTTTTCACACAGGCTTCTAAGCCAAGAAGGAGCATTATTAGCATATTCGGGCTATGGAGATAAAGATAAGGACGCTCGTGTTACAGCAGCTATAGCCAGCAATATTTGGGTAGCATATGAAAAACACGGACGCAATGCTTTTCGAGAAGATCGTTTGCAATTTGTGTTATTGGATTGCGAATGTGGCCATGTAGCAATAACAAAGGTATTATTGTTTATGAAGTTACAATGTATAGTATGGGAGTTAATTTTATTCACTTAAAAAATTTAGTTTTTTTTTATTTATTTGTTTGTAATCGATGTACACGGGTCCACTTTGGTCCCGTTGTGATACCCTGAGGGATCATGTGATGTTATTTCACATATTTCAAACTACGTTCCAGTCGACAAAAAAAATTGCAAATGTATCCCCTAATATTAAAGATTGATATGTTGTAAGCTAATCCTCAAAATATTTTAACTCAGTTATTTCTCTCACTTGAGCTGGACCATTTTTAAAATACTTATTGCGAAAAAAATATCTATGATAGACAAATGGCTTCTAATTTTAATTTAAATATTTTAAAATTGTTTATGATTTTATTTTAAATACTATTTTATTAAAGTTTGAATATTTAGCAAATTTTGTATCGTAATTTATTGTAAAGCAATATTGTAAAGGTCTCATTAAATACTATTCAAATGTGTATTCATTTAACCATTTAGTTGCAGAAATAATATTTTGAGATTATCGGTCCATAATTGGTTGTTAATTTTAATGGCAAATAAATTGTTAGTTAAGAAAATAAATGTCACCAAAAGCATAAATTGCAGTTAAATTTAAAAACAAGTTTTTATTCGATTATTATCACGGTTTTAAGTTAACTTATTATGTTTTTAAAAATGTTATCGATATTTTTTTTTTCTGCGGACAATAAAATAGGTGTTTAAAAATTTTGTCAATATCAAATATCAGTAATATTAAAGGGTTTAATTTAAAACTTACGTATTATATTCCCAGTACAAAATTACCATTAGACTTGAAAACGATTCAAGGCGTTATCCTTCCAAACTTTCTACAAAATTGTCATATTTTAGATTAGGTTCCCACGATTATTTCTAGTTAATCCTAGCACAAACACTTCACATTTTTTCTTGTCATTAAAATGTATCAGGCATAACCATCCCGACCACTTACATACATACTACGATTACATTTTATTTATATAATATGAAAATTTCGTTCTTTCCATAATCTTTAATCGTTTTTTACACATTTTTTGATTAGGAAATTTTTTGTTTTTAATATAAAATCTATCACAATTTATAAGTCTAAACAAGTTGTTTCCTCTCTGATTTCCAAAATTTGTACAGGGATTTATTGATAACGCTTATGCTGAGGTATATCACTTTTGTGCAAGTTTTAGTTTTATAACGACCAAAAGCGTTTATGAAGTATGTTGGGACAGTCGGTTGCAAGATACAATTTGAAAGATTCTGAATAAATAAGTTATTCCTATGATTGAAATTCTGGTTAGAATTGTTTGAAACAATAATTTCAAAAACATTTCTACCCAAGTAAGAAAAAAATCAATAGCTTGTAATATTATAGGATAGTATCTTAGATTAGGATATTTGGGGTGTATGTCTTCGCTATAGGAAGGATAATAAAGGAAACTCAAAAGTAATTATATCTTCTCATTCTATTATTGATATTTATTAATCAGCCTGTTTATGAAATCCTCGTAATTGGATTGGATACGAAATTCCAATGCAATTTCAACTTGAAATGAGTTTATGAAAACGTAACGAAAAGAATTTGTTAATGGATTGATATTTTCACTCTAAATTACATTTTTATGATCTTAAATAAATAATGAACGATTTTAAGGGTAGTTTTGAAATTCTCCTTATAACTAGGGATAAAATAATTAAATTTTCAAATCCAATTATTGGATTTCATAATCGAATACATAAACCCAATATATTGTATTTGTTGAGCAAATGTTATAAAACCAATCCGTGTTGGATTCTATAAACAGGCTAAATATTTAGTTTAAAAAATAAGAAACCTTTAAGCCTTTTTCCGACGTACTTAAGTATTGGTTTTTTATACTTAAAGGTTAAAATACAATATATCTAGCCTACATTATATTTCATGCGATTCATAGGTTATTCAGTCCAGAGATTGTTGCATAAAATTTTCATATTTTATTATATCTACATTATTATACTTATGTATACAATTTTCCCTACAGCTATGTTGTCCGTCTTCATACATTTTTCTGTGATTGGAAATTAAGACCATATATACGGACTTTCGGAATATGTTTTGATAAGAATATTGGAGCAGAAAGCATAGGATTTTAAAGCAAAATTGTTATCTATTCTTTCTGTACTGATTCTTAAGCGTTTACGATAGTAAAATGTTTGATATATTTCTATATGTTTTACCTTTTTCGTAATGCATGATAGTTACTCTCAGTTCTCTTACACTTAACAGTTCACTTACACTTAAAATTTAAGCCTTGTGCATAGAACTACAAATAAATATATTACAAATAGTTTTATATACCAAAAGATTATATCAGACATAAATAAAACTGTAGGTTTTATCTAAAGATTTATAACAAATAAAAAGCACTTATTTTTAATTTGAATATAATCTTAAATATTTTACAAGTAAAATCGAGTTAAAGTCAATTTCCAAAACATGAGTTCACGAATGAAAAATTTATTATGTTTAAAGAAGTAATTTAATTACTGTAATTAAGAATGCATTTGAATGCATAAGTTCTAAAGAAGTTATGAAAATATTACATTCCTTCACCGAAAAAAGTCTATGACACATTTTACAAAAAAATATTTCGTAGCCAATTCATTCGTAATATATAAGAATATTTCTTATAATTTACGAAAATAAATTTAAAAGGCATTTTAAAATTTTACGAAATTCACGAAATCGTTCGTAGTGGTTTCTTTCGTAATATATAAATATTTTCGTTTTATAACAAAATATAATTTGTAATATTATTTTTTATTTTTGAGAAACACTTATTACAAATTGTTATTTTAAGTAATACATAGTATAGTAATTTAAAACATTCTAATTTAAACAATAAAGGTATTTTATTATATATCTGTGTTATTTTGATATAAGATAATTTTCATATTATTTATCATTAAATTTGACTATTTTTGGAGATATTTTTGACATTAGAAATTTCCATAGAAATTGTTGATTTTGAATTAAAAACTTCATCACGAGCACTTTCAAAGCCCCAAAGAACAAAAATTAAAATAGGTTTTTTTGAAATATCCAAAAATTAGAAAACTAATGAACAACGGAATCTTAAAAAAAAACGTAAAACAAGCAGCCAACGGAGCGATAAATATTGGATATCGAATATTTTTTAAACATAATTTTCATTATTCGATATTTTGATTTTTCACTTAAAAGTTTGGTGGTTCAAGTTACAAGATAGAACAGCAAACATAAAATTATTTTTATTTACTTATTTATTAAATCAAGCAATATAAAGAAGACTTTCAAGGCCAATAAATCTATTTTTGGATTCTAATACATAATACATATTCCAATTTAATTTCGATTTATCACTTAAACTGCTCATCCGATCTTATATTATAAATTATTTTTTTTTTTTTTAATATCTTAAAAAAAGCTAATTTAAAAAAAATTAATGAATGAAGATTCCAATTCACCATTTTGTGCTGCTCTGGTCCAAAAACTGTATACCGTCATTATTTTTAATAAGAATGAATTTCAGATATAAGGAAGAAATATATATATATATACATTAATATCCTAAATTAAAAAAGAAAAACTATTTGAAAACTAATAAAAATCACATTAAGGGTATTCATTTATACAGATAAATTTACATAATTCGTAAATTTACGAATTCATTTACACATTGAAATTGAAGCGTAAACATTTATAAATTGTGTAAATAATTTTTCAAACAAAGTTTGACAAATATTTTACGAGCTCGTATTTTCATTTTGTTTATTAGCTTTACCAGGCGCGGATCCAGCTCAAGCTTTTGTGGGGGGAAAATAGAACAATTTTCCTAACTGTTTCCATAAATTATATGATTTAGTACATTAAGTGCTTTCATTTTGGGAGGGAAATTTCCTTTTTTCCCTCCCCGTGGATCCGCGCCTGGCTTTACAAAGCAAATATGTGATTGGATGAAAACCCCTATTATATTAATATGAAATTATTAACGTTTTTTGTACATGTTACAATTACTTTTGTATTTATAAAAAAAAATATTCGTAAAAAATACAAAATTTTATAGTAAAACAATATAAAAATTTCGTAAATAATAAGAAATACATTCGTAAGCATTCTTTTATATTACACTATCCTTTCGTGGTCCAAAATCACGAATTATTTCGTACATTGTACGTTAGTTTTCGTTTATATAAGGCATGGATTTTTTTCGGTGTTTGAACTATTTCAACAAATTTTTGATGGGATTGCAAAATTTAATATAACTTTTTATATATCGATTGTCTGTGTAATATTTTTGCTAAATTCACAAACTTTGTTGTATTCTTTTATGTCGTAAATATTTATATCCTACACCACCATAGAAGGATGGGGTATTATGCATTTGTGCTAATGTTTGTAAGACACGGAAAGAATTATCCTATACCCACCTAAAATTATACCAATACTCAGAATCTATCGAATGATGTCCTTCTGGCTAGCACAAGTACACAAAGTACAGGTCTTAATTTTTAAGATAACTTTCTGAAATTTGGCACGTGCGGTTTTTATGGTACAGTATTCAGCGCCAGCAAAAATTCTTATACAATCGAACACGGTTATAATGAACTTGAAGGGATCGACAAATTTAGTTCGTTATAAACGTAATTGCTATATCCGTTAAATTCCCAAAAAAATGATATGTTAACAAAATACACGTATTTCATTATGATACCAATATTTGGAATTAAAATGTATTTCTTTCCTTTAAAATTGGGCGGTATTTATTATTTTTAAATATTAATGATTAATATATCAGGAATAGTATTTTTTTTTTTTCATTCATCGTTCAAATTGTGGCAAATTGATATTAATTATATTTTTTATACTAATTCAATGTTTTGTTTTATTACCGATGTTTTGAAATTGGCATGTTTTGAGATATTTACTTTTTGAGAAATAGCGATTTTCTAGTTTAGTTTATTGTTTAATCCTCATTATACCCACCATCAAAAAGATGGGGGTATATTGATTTTGTCATTCCGTGTGCAACATGTCGAAGGAATCATCTAAGACCCCACAAAGTATATATTTTCTGGGTCCTGGTTAGATTCTGAGACGATCTAGCTATGTCCGTCCATCTGTCCGTCTGTCTGTTTGTTGAAAGCAGGATCAGTTAATAAACAAAAAAGTTATGGGCTGAAAACTAGAAACACAGGGTGTCCGTTAAATACTTTTCTGCTGATATTTCTTCAATACAAGCACGCACGACAACGAAATTTTGTATGTATTGTTCGGGGGTCGATATAAACTCGGAAACCAAAAATGGGCTTGGTCCGCCCACTTTACCGCCCACCTCCCATATAAGGTGAAAATCAACGAAATTGTGTTCAAATAGTTCGAGGACCAATGTAAAGAAACAAAAAATGGGCGTGGTCCGCCCACTTTACCGTCCTCTTCCATTTAACGTAAAATTTGAAAAGTTGATGGTGGGTATATAGATTCGGCCGGGCCGAATATATTCGCGCTTGTTAGTTTTTTATATCATAATATTTAACAGAGAGTGTCAAATCCGCTCTCTGAGAGAATTATCTCACGTGTAGACTAAAATATTAGTATTATAAGCAGAATAGGTAGAATGCTCATTTTTTTGATTCGTTCGGAACATAATTTTTATCAGCGAATTTAATCCTAATTTTTAGAACGAATTTTATTTTTTTGTTTGCAAATTTAATTTTTAAATTAGTTCGAAGATCAAACATTTTATTTTGGAAAATAAAAATATTATTCAGGAATAACCCGAAACGAATCAATCGAATTAAAGTCGTGTAACGGTATAGAAATGTGTTGATTTATGTTGAATGAAAGATGTGTGGTGGATGTTTAAAACATTTGTACATGCGCTTGTGTGTTTAAGAAAGCTGCAGTTTTTTTTTTGTTTTTTATTTTGTTACTGCTGTATTGTTTAAAATAAAAGAACACAATGTTTGTAGCAGTAGTTAATTGAGTTTGTGTGTTTTCTATTTGCATATGTATGTATGTATGTATGTATGTATGTATGTATGTATGTATGTATGTATGTATGTATGTATGTATGTATGTATGTATGTATGTATGTATGTATGTATGTATGTATGTATGTATTTGTTAAAACAATACCATTATTTTTTATGATCGCTACTTTTTAAATAATTATTTGCATGCATACATACAAACTTACAAATTTAAAATAAAAATATTGGAATTTTTTATAGTCGTTTTTTTCAACAGTTCATACAGCTAAACATTTTTTCTTATACATATCTACATGTATGTATAAATGTACATGCACACAACGAACCTTTTTTACTTTTTTTCAATCACTTTTCGCACATCATTGTACCTTGTGTGTGGCGACCGAACCGTTTGTAACCGTAAAATAACGATCTTAAAAAATGTTTTTTAGATTATTTTCGTAACTCAAATTAAAAAAAGTAAAGAATACAAATTTAATCCAAAAAGTGAATTTTATTTTTAAATAAATCACGCGATTGTTTATTTACGTAATTTCTTTATAACGCGATTCTATTATTTTGAAATACGAGTTCTTATTTAACGCAAACTTGGTATAACGCGTATAAACAATAGTGACAAACTTTGAATTGGGCGAATTACAATAATGTATTGGAAAGAATTTATTGAAAATAAATTAATGGCTACAAAAACAGAATTGTAATTTATAATCGGAGTATTGCATTATTGCTTAAAGGTTAAAAAAGGGTAAAACAGCAAAATATGTAACAATATTCTAAAACTTTAATAAAAATACAATAAGAACAATCCCAAAAATAGGTATATTTAAATAAGTATGCATAAGTATGTCTATAATCAGACTTTAATTGGTACTGTGTACTTGATTTTCATAATATGCCACTAATATAAAATTAATGTAATTTTTTAATTATTTCTTTTCAATTTAAAATATAATTTTTCATCAGAAAAAGCATAAAAACTTTTCATTAACATATAAAATACGTAGTTTTTCATGTTGACAATTTTTTTTTTTGACAATTTCAAATAGTCATTTCACGATTTTTTTCTCCAAATTTGACAATTTTTCACCAAATTTATCTGGCAACTATGGTTGTGATAAGATTTTTCTACACAACTACCCAGCTGTTTATTTGGTGGCAATTAACCCGCTTTTAGACAGTAAGATTCATTGGTGTATAGTCACTTGCCGCTTTCCATCGGCTACCAATGAGCGTATTAGCAATTGGCACTTTACTGACTCTATTGTAAGCGGGAAGAAGACAAAAAGAATAATCAAAAATTTTTAACCGACTCATTGTAACCAGTAAAGTGGTTGTGTGCGCACAAAAGTTACACTTGTAGCCGTTAAAATGATTGTGTATGTAAAAAAGGGCCACCTTTTAGTCGTTGAAGTGCCTATTTGTCATTTTATTGACGCTTCGGTAGTCGTGGAAGTGATTGTGTCTGCTAAAAAGTGACACTATGAAGTCGTTGAGGTGGCAATAGACTTCCTCCTAGGATAAGCCCATGTTAAAGTGACTAGTCACGTAGTAAAGTGACTAGTGGTACCCTAATGTAGTCGGATGCCACCATTGACCCGGTATTGGCAGAGTATCTTATAAGATATACTGTCAAAAATACACATATACGAAAGTTTGTTTGTGTGTGTGAATATGTATTTTGAAAAGTACTCAAAAACAATGTTTTTTTTGTAAAATTGTTTTGTTTTAATGGTTATTTTACATTCAAAAACATATTTTCATTAAAATTGTGATAAAAAATTTCGAATTTTTTAAATAAAAAGTACATTTTTATGGTGGTACATGATAAAATGACATTGCATAAAATACAAACGAAAGCATATTTAACAAGCGCGAATTATATTCGGCCCGGCCGAATCTATATACCCACCATCAACTTTTTGAACATTTACGTTATACGGGAGGGTTTGGTGCTTCTAGTTTTTAGCCCATAACTTTTTTGTTTCTCAACCGATTTTGCCCATTCTCAATCCCAAACAAACCTTATATAAGACAAATATTTGTGCCCCTACGTTATTCCGTTCGAGCCCTATCCTGCTTTCAACAGACGGACGGACATAGCTAGATCGACTCAGAATCGAACCAGGACCCAGAAAATAAATACTTTGTGTGGTCTTAGATGATTCCTTCGACATGTTACACACGGAATGACAAAATCAATATACCCCCATATTTTTGATGGTGGGTATAAAAAGTAAAAAATAACAACTTTGTAACGATTTTTGCTTTGTTTTTTTTTTTTTTTCTTCTGTTTTTAATTTAGAAAAAAAATTTCAAATGGAAAAAATATTGTCCAAACGAAAATCTCTAATTCTCTTCCTTTTGCATAAAAGTGGAAGTACTACTCTCCACTCTCAATAGGATGAGAAATGTATTTTATTTACTTTCTCTTATTTTTATAGATTTCAAATCACATTTTTTGGAAAATTTCGTTATATCGAGTACTAAAATATATAGATTGTTCGTAATATAAGGTAAAAATTTGAGCGTACGTTATTTGCCGTCCACACGAGCCTTTTTCTTATTCGCACATTGAACAAAATGTTGTGCGCACATGCATTTGGATAGTGTGGACCCAAGATGTTCATGTTTTGTTCTTGTTCGCACACCGTTGTTCGCACAATTGTTCGAGCAACCATGTCTGCCATCAAACGTCATTTTGTATGCGGAAGAAGAGGCGCTGAATGTAAAAGTATCGAAGCGACACTGACGGCAAACAAAAAATTATGATTTGTTCTACAAATGTTCTGCCCACTGAAAACAAAATGAACAAAATTGTGTGTGTAGCTCTGCCGACGTTTTGTTCTTGTGCGAACAAGAAAAAGGCTAGTATAGACGGTACGTTAAATCGCGAATTCGTTAAACCGGGAAACCACTGTAATTAAAACTTCAAATAAAATTAATTTTTGCATTCATAAACATTTAAAAGAAAGCTAAACAACAAATACATGTACATATTTTATGCTTAATACAAGAAATTTTAGCAGCAACAAAATTACAAAAATACAAAAAAACTACATATACATAGTTGCAAAATCAAAACAAAGAAAATTTTTGTAGCACAAGAAAAATTACAGTATGTCAAGAAAATGTTTTTACAATGAACAAAAAATGATAATTTAAACTTTAAATAAACTACATTTTATTTCTATATATTTCTTTAACGGGTTTTACCAAAAAAAAAAATCATTATGGTACAATTCATACAACAACAAAAGCTACACATACCCTCTAATCTACCTGACTAGGAAATTTTTTACATATGCGTTTTTGTTGCTATTTGAAATAATTATTGGAACTTTGGAATGTATTTATTGACAATAAGGCAATACATAAAATGTATTCCTTATTAAGGCAGTACTTAATAGCATATTAAATCGCTACAAAAATAACGTAACTTTGCTTATATCTATTAATATCCGTCTCGTCAAAATATTCGTCAGAATGGAACGTAGAAGTTAAGGAAACTTGGAAAATATCCAACAGGGTTCTAGAAGTGTATGTCAATTTTGTCTTTCAAGAAACAATAAAAAAAGCACTAATCGAATACAAAGTTGAAAGCTACGGGGAAAGAAACACTCTTATGGTGGCAAAATGTTGAACACAATTTTTTTCGTGCTCCTTCAAAAAAAATAAAATAAAATAATAATATATACAGTTAGGGACAAAACTATTTGTACACCCCATGCATTTCGTATATCTTCAATAATTTATAAAGAATAAAAAATTATTATATGTAGTTTTAATTCAGGTCCATTTTTATTGAATTATTTGATAAAAAATAAATTAATATATAACACATTGTTAAAAAAAAGTACAATTTAAGTAAAAATCTTTGTACATCAGTACTTTGTACAATTATTTGTACGTTGGACTCTTGTATGATGATTTTTTTTAAATACCGTTATATTTTCTTCCTTAATCGAGTTTTATTTTACAAAATAAGAAGTTGGTTTTAACGTTTTGAATAATAAGCACATCAAAAATGGGAAAGCGAAAAGAGTTGAGTTTGGATATTAAAAATTTAATTATTGATGAACATAAAAAAGGAAAATCTCTCCGGAATATAAGTAATTTAGTAAATTTGCAACATTCCACAGTACAATACATTGTAAACAAGTATAAAAACAGCGGATCTGTTGAAAATGTGCCAAGTACTGGACGGCCAAAAAAGGTTTCCAGACGGGAAGCGAACTTGGTGATAAAAGAAGTGGCAAGAAATCCAAGAGTAACTCGGGCAAAATTAGCGGAACAAATCGCAAATACTACCGGAACAATTATTCATCCAAAAACAGTAGGGAGGATCTTACATTCTGCGGGATATGCAAGTAGAATTCCCCGCAAGAAACCGCTGATTAGTAAAAAAAACCAGCATTTGCGTTTAGAGTTTGCCAAACGATACATTGATAAGGACGAAGAATTTTGGAATAGGGTTTTGTTTACTGATGAAACCAAAGTCAATCTTTTCGGAAATGATAGCAGGGGAAAAGTGTGGCGCAAAAAAAATACAGCGTTAGATGTTAACAATTTGACCCCAATAGTGAAACATGGTGGGGGAAGTGTTATGGTATGGGGGGCAATAGCAGCCAGTGGGGTAGGGCGAATGGTATTTATAGATGGTGTAATGGACCAGCATCAATATAAACGTATATTGGAAGACAATTTGAAGGATTCCGTAGATGGTTTGGGTCTTGGCCAAAGTTGGATATTCCAACAGGTCAATGACCCAAAACATACAGCTCGTTCAGTGGAGGAGTGGTTGCTTTACCATGCACCAAGACAACTTAATTCTCCTCCCCAATCACCTGACTTAAACCCCATCGAGCACTGTTGGGATATTTTGAAACGTAAAGTCGCTACAAAGCACGTCCGAAGCAGGGATGAACTTAAAATTGCTTTGGAGGAAGCCTGGAAGGAAATATCTCCAGATGAAACGAGAAATTTGGTCCGATCGATGCCCAGAAGATTACAGGCCGTGATAGATGCAAAAGGAGGACCCACAAAATATTAAATTTTTCCAATATAAGTATTATAAGTAGGTGTAGATTATATGTACAAATACTTTTGTCCCAATGAATTTTCATTATTTTGTATTTTTTTAAATAATGTGTTGGATATTAATTTTGTTTTTATAACTTAATTAAATAAAAATATATTAAAAATAATACTGCATACGACAATTTTAAATTCTTTATAAACTATTGAAGGTATACAAAATATATGAGGTGTACAAATAGTTTTGTCCCTAACTGTATATAGACTAGATGGAATTCCGCATGCTTAACTCGAATCTGCTTTCAGTTTTGTGGGCGTGTCTAATATTGCGTCCTAATCTTGATTGCATTCACAGTTAAGTTAGAATACCCATGCATACCTACAGTCAAAGTATACAAAGTAGTCCGACTCTCTATTTATGAAATTTCTCTCTCACATATATGGGTGCCGTGTGAGCAGAGAGAACTATAAACAAAAGAAAAAAACACACAAATTTTAACTGCAGATATCCAAACGTTTATGAACTTTTACAAGTTACTGCATTCACTCACAACATTTTAAAATTTTTTTTGTTATCACCAAAAGATGGTTTTTATTTGAAATACAGGTCCATTTTGCACAAATTTAAAAAATAATTTTAATATTAATTTTTGACATTTTATTTTGTTTGATTTATAGGTTGAATTGCAGAACAGAGTTTCATTTTTTAGTATTGAAAATTCAAACAAATTGAATTTTAGAACATTTTTATAGAACTCTGTGCGTATGGGAAAAATAAAAATTCACCAACACATTTACATTTTTGTTACCAACACATATTTAGAGTTAGGTACTTTTTCACTAACACACTCTTAGAGTTAGGTACTCCTGCCCAAGAGTCGGACTACTTGTATATACTTTGCCTACAGTTAAGTGGCCTAACGATTTTATCGTCTCTGAACGCCGTACATATATAAACCAAAAGAAAGCAGACTGGCACGGCTTCAGAGAATTCACCGAACGGCACTTCAGTGATGTGCCAGTTCCCTCCAACGTTAATGATGCAGAGAGGAAGTTCCGCGAAACCATCACAACAGCAGCAGCTCGCTTCATTCTAGCTGGTTGAATACCCGTCGTGCGTCCACATTTCCTAGCAGAAGCAGAAGCAGCATTAGCGGACGTGATGAGATCCGCAACACCAACCCTGACGATCCAAGGATCGGACAGCTGAGCAAAGACATCAGCAGGTTGGTCAATGAGGATAAGCGGAAGAGATGGTTAGATTACCTGAAGAACTGCAACTTAAGTACAGGAGTAGGTAAGTTGTGGTCAACAGTCCGGTTCTCTCCAACCCCACGAAGAAGGATGATATAATTTAATTCAGTCAGAGTCCGCTGGAAACCTCCAAGAGCCTTTAGAAAGCATTTATAAAATAAACAAGAGCGAATGTTATATTCGGCTCGGCCGAATCTATATACCTACCATCAACTTTTTTTTAAATTTTTTTTATATGGGTGATGGGTAGTAAAGTGGGTGGGCCACGCCCATTTTTTGTTTCCGAGTTTACATTTGACCTTAAACTATTTGTACAAAATTTCGTTGATTTTCACCTTATATGGGAGGTTGGCGGTAAAGTGGGCGGACCACGCCCATCCAAGTATCCAAGTTTATATCGACCCTCAAACTATTTGTACAAAATTTCGATGTCATACATGCTTTTGTTTAAGAGATATCAGCAGAAAAGTATGAAATGGACACCCTGTGTCTCTAGTTTTTAGCCCATAAGTTTTTTGTTTATTAACCGTTTTCAATACCAAACAAACCTTATATAAGATAAATATTTGGGCCAAAAATAAAAATAATTTTTTCCAGGGACGGAAAATAACTGTTATTTTTGAAATTTAAAAAAAAGAAGTAGCAACCAAATGTTTGAAAACTGATACAAATATATCATTGTGATCTGTATGCAGACTACTTTCATAAACTGATATGCTTTTTAACATTTTGATTTTTATTTTTTTTTTTTTGAGCACAAATAAATGTTATTTTGTGAAAATAAATTTTGTTTTTTCAGAGAGATTTTTAGATTTTAAAAACTCATTTCGTGAGAACATTTGTGTGGGGGCTATTTAAATAATTTTTACCAATTTTATTTTCCAAAATGTGCCATTTCAAAAAGAGGTTTTGACACGAATTTTTTGTATTTTATTTTTGTATAAACTGAAAGTTATACAAATATCTGTAACAATGTTTTCGATTAAATGTACTTAAAGTTAGTGCTTACGAAAACCTTGTGTTAATGATTTTATTTTAATTTTTTGTTTTAACTGAATATTAGTGTTTCAGTTAATGTTGGCAGCCGATTCAAAAAGGTGAAAAGGTAAAAGTATATCGGATTATTTTGATAACGGGTTTTTAGAGGTAACGATATTTTTAGTTATTTCGGTAACGGTATTTCGTGTAATTTCGGTAACGGTATTTCGTGTAATTTCGGTAATGGTATTTTTTGGGTAACTGTTGTTTCAGAAATTTCGATGTATCGGTTCAGAACCATAAAATATTACTTTATTAAAAATAATAATATTTCTGAAGCCAAAAATAACGCTAACGGAATTTTAGCGTTATCGGTATTTCGAGTTATTTCGGTAACGTTTCTTTTTTTGCGTTATATATATTTTAGCGGTAACCGTATTTCGGTAACTGAATTTTAGGGGTAACGGTAGGTCAAGTTGAATGGTTTTTTTTTTAGCGGTAACGGCAACATAACTTTATTTTATTGTTAAAGGGTCTAAGAATTATTTTAGAAAAACTATTGGTATCAAATTCAAAAAGTATAAATTTTTTTATCAATCCATATTTGAATTCAATCTTGAAATTTAACTAGGAATATTTTGAAAACATTTCGAGAAACACGTTAAAATTATAATTTTTAATGTTTCAGTTTGTAGGGATATATTTACTTATTTCGATGTTCCAAAATTTTGATGAGTCGTTCTCAATTTGTAACGTCTCAATTGGGTCGTGAACCAAAAGAAAATCCCCATTCCCGGGATTTTTTGTCGGGAATCCCGGGAATTAGAAACTACTAAAAATGTGTAATTTTATTATTTTTAAAAATTAAAAATTCTACAAAAAACGTTGATTTATCATGATTAAGCAAATATAATATTGCCGTGCATTCAGTTCGATGTATATAAATACTAGGACAGTTCCTAATTATTTTAAAAATCCGAATTTGTCGGTCAGCATGGAATTCTTTACCTTAGAAAACTTCGTCAATGCATTACTGACGTTAAGTCTAAAATTTTTCGAATGCGAATGAAATCGATTATCTGATAATGCAATTAATGCAATAATTGTTTTAAATCGTCATTTCACCTCGCTTCGAAAATATTTCTATACATGATTTTATTAATTTTCGAAAATGTATGTAAACAAAATTAAGGGAGATTTAAAATGAGGCATTTAATTAAAAAGAGTGACTAAAGGAATTCTCCACATAAATTTACGCAAGGGCAGAAAATAATCATTATTCTTGAAATTAAAAAAAAAAAAAAAAACATATACAATGAACGATTGGACAAAAGCGTTTAATACAGGAATGTAAATCCTCAGAACAGGTCTCAGACAAGTATAGTGTAAACAAAACCGAGTACTCGAAAAATATTTGTGGTGTTTGAAAATTAAATTAATTACACAAGGCAACAAAATCGAAAAAAATTTAAAGACCATTTTACAATTTTGATGTATTATGGTTCCAGTAGTCCAAATATGGTCCAAATTTAAAATTCTATGGGAAGTTTTTTTTTTAATTTTATATAAAATTATAAATTTTTTTAGACGTTTTTCTACATAATTAATGATAACTCAAAAAGTGTTACTCCGATATTATTGAAATAAACTTAGAAAAATTTATATTTACATAACCTTTATCCCTTTATATACATATTGCGTTTCAATCGGATCTGTAGTTTTGGAGTTATAATAAAAAAATTAAACAAAAAATATATTTTTTTACGTGAAAATAGCAAGTTTTTTTGTTTTAAAAAAATCATTAAAAATCGATCATAAAAATCTATTGATTATTTTCGCAATTAAGTGAATTTGCTCATTTTCACAAAATTTAAGTTTTTTGAAAAATTTCTCCACTTATGTTGTCATACCTCGTAAACAACTTGTCTGATTTTGTTAAACTAAATTTATAAAAATTTTGGCTTACAATATCTTTAAATGATGTACATATACAATTGTTTTTGATGCGATCAATAGTTTCAAAGTCGGGGTTTACACACAGCAATTTTTCTTGCCGCAGTAAAGAGAATGTAAAATTTTATTATTCCCTTCTCCTCTCTCTCCTATAGAATCAGAATTGCGGAAATTAAAATTGCTGTGTGTGAACCCCGACAAAGTTATGAATAAAATTGTTAGGCAAAAAATATAAATTTAGTAAAAGAAATTAAAAAAACAAGCGATAATGTTATATTCGGCTTGGTCGAATCTATATACCCACCATCAACTTTTCCAAATTTTACGTTATATAGGAGGTGGGCGGTAAGGTGGGTCACCACGCCCATTTTTTGTTTCCAAGTTTACATTGATCCTTGAACTATTTGTACAAAATTTCGTTGACATTTCACCTTATATGGGAGGTGGTCGATAAAGTGGGCGGACCACGCCCATTTTAGGTTCCCAAGTTTATATCGACCCTCATACTATTTATAAAAAATTTCGTTGTCGTATATACTTTCGTTTCAGAAATATTAGCAGAAAAGTATGAAACGGATCCCTGTGTTTCTAGTTTTTAGCCCATAACATTTTTATAATCGGTTAATAAATAAAAATATATATACACTATTGTAGGCACTGATAAGACCTACAAAAACATGCCCGCATGTCCTATTTATCTTTTATAGTTTTTGTGTTATTAGCATTATTAGTTATTAGTGTTTTTTTTTATATATATCCTAGTGTTACCGACCGTTTTTATTTGTTTTTTCTTTAGCTAATTAAAGAACAAAATTATCTATTGTATAAACTGATAAGACCTACAAAAACATGCCCGCATGTCCTATTTATCTTTTATAGTTTTTGAGTTATTAGCAGGGTTTGATTTTAATACTATATTTATCACATTTTGCAATAAATATCTGCTGCTAGCAAAAAAAACTACTAAAAATATTTTTACCGTTTCATTTTTGTTTATAATTGCAACTATAGTTTTTTTTTAAGCAATTTTGTTGCTACTAAAATTTCTTCTATGAAGAATAAAACACATGTATTTGTTGTTATACATTCACACATACATGCATACTCCGATATACATGTGTTTTATTCTTCATAGAAAAAATTTTAGTAGCAACAAAATTACTTAAATAAAAATACTAAAAAAAAACTATAGTTGCAAAATCAAAACAAAGAAAATTTGCTAAAAATTTTTTGCAGCACACGAAGAAAAATTGTTCGTGTGCTATATGTGTCCAATAAAATTATATATACAAGACTAAAACACGAAGTATTATTTTTCTATGTTAATTTATATACGAGTTGAATATTTTTTGTTTATGCTACAAGAAATTGTAAATAAACGCTGCAATTTTTATTGACAATACTGAAAATAGAAAAATAATTTTAGTTGCAATTATAAACAAAAATGAAACAGTAAAAATATTTTTAGTATTTTTTTTGCTAGCAGCAGATATTTATTGCAAAATGTGCTAAATATAGTATTAAAATCAAACCCTGAATATACATGTGTTTTATTCTTCATAGAAGAAATTTTAGTAGTAACAAAATTGCTTAAATAAAAATACTAAAAAAAAACTATAGTTGCAAAATCAAAACAAAGAAAATTTGCTAAAAATTTTTTGCAGCACACGAAGAAAAATTGTTCGTATGCTATATGTGTCCGAAAAAATATGTGTAAGAGACTAAAACACAAAGTTTTAGTTTTTTTGATGAGCAATATTTTCTGTTTGCTGATAAAAATTGCAAAGCCGATTTACATTGTTACTAAAAAATTCGAAGGTATATTTATAATAATTTTAGTTGCCGTGTGTAGTAAAAATGAAATGGTTTAATATTGATTGCATAGTCATAAGGAGAAGAAATTTTGCTGGCGCATAATATTTAAACGCTGGTTATTAGCATTATTAGTTATTAGTTTTTTTATATATATCCTAGTGTTTCCGACCGTTTTTATTTGTTTTTTTTCTTTAGCTAATTAAAGAACAAAATTATCTATTGTGTAAACAAAATTTGAAGTTGATATCTTTACCGAGTCCAAAAATAAACGATTTTGAATTTGAAAATTGCAAAATTATATTTCGTAACCGAAAATGCAAAATAACGTAACATCAAAATTTTCAAATTTGTGTTTTTGATGAAATATAGTTTATTTTTCCAAAATGCAAGTTCAAGTACAAGTTTTCAGACTTGTAGCTCAAAAAATAACTATTATATTAACGAAGGAAATGATTTTCCTAAGTCAAAATAACGTAACATCACATTTGTTAAAAAAATAAAAATTATAAAAAATCCCCTATCTCCAACAATTGCAAATATTGTACTTGACACACTACTAGACAATGTCATTGACGAGATAAAAGCGAATAATATAGAAATTAAATTTATTACAAAGTATGTGGATGATTTGTTTGCAATTATAAAGAAATCAGACGAAGATAAGATATTAAGGACAATGAACATCACAAGAAAATACAATTCACAATAGAACGAGAGAAGAACATGTCAATTACGTATCTGGACATAAACATAATAAATGATGAAGGGAAAATAAGGACTAATTGGTATACGAAACCCACATCTTCAGGCAGAATGATGAACTATAATTCAACACAACCATTGAAAATGAAGATAAATACAGCGACGAATCTTATAAAGAAGGTATTAAAAATAAGTGATGAAAAATTCAAAAAATCCAATATCAACAGGATAAGACAAATACTTAACATGAATAGTTACCCAACATATATGATAAACAACTTAATCAACAAAACACTGAAAACTGAGAAACAGGAAAACAAACAGAGCAAGGAATGTAAAAAAGTTGTTTACAGTGTACCATATATTCCCAAACTAACGGAGACAAAAAACAATGAAGAGAATGCTTACAGAAGAAACAGCAACAATAGCCCACAAATCGGATATGACATTGAGGCATCTATTTACGAATAATAAAACCAAACTTGACAAACTGAAAAGTGATAACGTTGTGTATGAAATAAAATGTGACGGTAATGAAAGGGAGAGTTGTAACTTGGTTTACATTGGTACAACAAAAAGAATGTTGGGGACAAGAATTAATCAACACAAAACAGATATTGAAATAGGAAAAGTAACGACGGCATTATCGCTGCATGTAAAGGAGTGCGATCACAATATGGATTTTGAAAACATTAGGATTTTGGATAGAGAAAAGAAAGAGAACAAACGATATACTCTCGAAAACTTGAGAATACAACAAAAAATACACAATACAATGAATACAAAAGAGGACAAGGACAAAACAAAAAACTACAATATTCCGCTGCAATAATTAAGTATTAATTTAGTTGAAGTTCTGTGATATTAGCATTAAGTTTAACTTATATGTTTGTGTTGTAGTGATTATTTATTTATTTATTAATTCTGTGTCGTGAAGTCCAGTTTTTTAAATAATAAGTAAAATGATAAACAACAAGAAAAATCATTAGAAATTCGTAAGTTTAACAGTGATAATATTGATCTTTAACTAATTATGATTTAATAATAATTTTGTCGCTAGAATTCATCAATAAAATATCCCTGAAGAAGTTTGAAACAAGCAAAGTAAAAATGTTATGATTTTTATTTACACATTTGGAAACAAATGATTGACCAAAAATAGCCCTTAAGATCTAAAATCTTATAGAATAATTTTTATTATTTTTGACTTCAGAAAATTTAAATCTTGAAAAACTTAAACCACATAACTTAAAAAATATTTAATAAAAGTAAAAATATTCATTATCAATATATTAGGCTATATTTAAGGATGTAATAACCCAAAAATCTTGTTTGTAGGACAATTTGTTTTGATTTTATAGAGTTTTCTGCACCTCCTGTAAAGTTATGAAAAGTGATTACATTCGTAAAATTTTAAAATTGTTTATTATATCATTAAATAATTATAATTATTTGTTACAGGTTGCGAGTATACTATTATGCCTTTATGCCAAGGAAAATGTTGGCTTAGGTCTTCTCAAACAAAAAGCTATGGCCTTAGCTGCTTACCTGGAAGGACCACTTAAACAAATTGCTGCATCATAAACAAGATCATAAAATTATGGAATACATTCAAAGACAAATAATTATTAACATTTTATATTATGTATTTTTTTAATATTTAAATTTTATTTAAACTCTATCATATTATCAGTAATTAAAAATTAAGACGGAAAGAATAGAATTAATAAAAATTATTAAATTATATAGTGTAATTCGTCTTTCTCTTTATATTCCAAAAATGTTAAAAATAAGAAAACATATCAAAAGACCGATTCGTCTTTGCTAATAAATCCTTAAACATAAGTTAAATTTTCAAAATACACAACTTAATCGATTGCATATAACTTAAGGGTTCTATCCATACTTGTTGATGCTATATATTGAGCATTTTTGCCAAACCTTACACCAGTAGCCAGAGCTGTGTGGTCATTAAACACCTTTAAATCTTGCCATTGTTTGCACATGTAAACTCTGTAAATAAATATAAAATATACAAATAAAAATTAATATTGTGATTATAATTAAACTCAATGCTTAAAAATTTCCTTAGCAATAGCTGTGTTGCTGGATAAATCTTGCATTCTTTCCAGCAAGATTTATCCAGCTACTTTTTTTGAGACAGTAAAAACCAAAATATTATCAAATTTAAAAGTATTTAACAAATTTCGTAAACAAAATTTTGCAGGTTTTTATTTGTAAACAATAAAATTATAAACTTGTTAAATTAAAAAAACGAGATATAAAGCGCTACACAGTGGTTCCAAAACGCTTTTTTTTTAATAATTCTGTTTCTTGTGAACCGTTAAAGATTTTTTTTGTTGAATATTTCTATTTATTTATTGAATCTTCTTAAAAATAGAACTAACAATAAGTATTTAAATCTTAAATCTAAAAAATTAAAATTTATCTCGTCCAACCAATGTCAGGCGATAAACATCTTTTCTCGTGTAGTTCATATATGGATTAGATCTGACGTATTTCTTCTTTTTAAGCGTATGTGGCCATTACTTCTTAATATATTACGAGCAAGTGGGTTTGGGTGTATTTCAAGTTTTTTTTAGGTACGTTAATGCGTGCTTTTTTATTTCGTTAGTTACCAGAGGTACGCCGAGATCTTTATGGATATTCGATTTTTTTTACATACCATGGGGCAGATGTAATTATTATTAAAATTTTATTTTTGCGCCTTTGAATTTTTTCAAAATTAGAAGCTGAAGCCTTGCCCCATAATTGAATACCATAACACCATATTGACTTTAGAATTGTGTTGTAAAGCAATAATTTACAGTCTAAACTCAGCTTAGAATTTCTTCCAATGAGCCAGTTAATCTCAAGAGCTTTCAACTTCGTTTGGGTTAACTTTGCTTCAATATGCGTTTTCCATGTAAGGCGTCGATCTAGATGCATACCTAGGTATTTAACCTCCGTTAAATACCTAGGTATGCAAACTTGGGGGAAAAAAATCATTCACGATTAGGGGAATTTTATTTTTAGCATGAAATTATTCACGGGGAATTTTTCACGATTTCAAATTTAGGGAAAGGGAAAACATTTCGAGGGAAAAAGTATTCATGATTATTTTTAACACTATCCGGGGTAGCTCCAAAAGCCATAGAGTAACATATAGAGACGAATTTCTCGATTGACAATTGAAAAAAAGTTGTTGCTTTATAAACAAAAATGTGTTTTTATTTACTTCTAGCAACAACAAAATGTATTTGATTACATGTATTTTGTTGTTGCATGAGTTAGGTTTTTGACAACCGACTTAGGTTTTTGACAATTAGTCTCGTCTCTTGTTGCTCTTTGCCAAAAGCATTTTGTTACTAATTTTATCAATACCAGGGGCTTTTTTGGAGTTTAAATCAACAATAGCCTTCTCGATCTCTCGAATCTCAAAACAAAGGGCTTCAACTGCTCTCGTTAAAGATATCTCAATAAAATTTCACATGATCAGAGTTGAGCTAGGGGTAGTGGGTGACCCTCCAAAGTTGGCCACTCGGGTATGTCATTTAAAAAAAAAAAAAAAATCACCAAAAAGTCATTTATGAAATGACAGAAAAGAAATTTTATATATAGATAGTCCTTGTAAATCTCTTTTTAAGAAACGTTAAAAAAACTTCTTCAGACCATGATCTGAAAAACGGAAAATAAGGATTTGAAGCGCTTTTTTGAAAAATAATATTTAAATTTAAATAGAATTTAAACGAACAAAGATATCCTATTGAAATTTTGACATAATATAGATAGACTTTCTTAAAATTAGAAAAACTCACTTTTTTGTACCAAAATGCCCAAAATCTCAATCCGGGAAAAACATCTTTCAAAAATTTACTTCTTTCGTTGAAATCGTCACTGTTGTTATAAGAGGCACCCGTCAGAAAATATTTTATGAGTGTTTACCTTACATATAAAGATATTTATTTGAAATAATTTTATGATTGCAATATGATTTTGCAATTTGAAAATTTAAAAAAGAAAATTTTTTTAAATTTTTCAAAAATTAAAAAGTTTGGATAGGGCCTAAAGCTCCTTCGGATTTACTTTACACGCATTTGCGTTAAGATTTCTTTAACCCTTTGACGACCAAACACTTTCGGCTGAAGCGATTTAAATTTTTGTTTTATTTTCATAATCTGTGGCCTAATAGCAGTGACGAAAAAAATATTGTCCTCTAAGTCCCCCATTTCGCTTGGCAAATATAGTTGCCTATGGGTTGAAAGCTAATTTTTTATCCCAAATGAAGTAATTGTAAAAATTATTTAAATTTTGTTTTTTTTTTTTTATTAAAAACATAAAGTAAAATACAATAAATCTTAAAAAATTGTTATTAATGTTGTTCGTGATAGATTCCAAAACAATCACGGGATGTTGTGAAACAAAGGAACACATTGCATTGAACGCCAAAAACATTTGTGCGACTATATTTTTTAGTGGATGCACAATGGCAACAGCGTTTCCAACTTTCACTATTTTCCATTTTATGCAGAGATTTGGGCTTGCTTATAAAGTGAGTTCCCAATTTGGTTGAAGCTGAAAATCCATGTTTTCTTGAATTGAAGCAACTTGTTAGATCTTTGGCTAAAGCTGCTCGAAATTCAATTGAAGTCACGTTAATTGAGGAACTATTTGCCAATATGAGTTTTTTATATATTATATAAAATAAATAAATAAAAATGCCACTTCTTTGATCGTACTCGTAATATACTTTCTTTTGATCCATTAGATCAACGCCTCCCATTTTTTTTATTATAGTGTTGTATAATCAGGGGGCAATTAATATCTATTTTACTAGCTTGTCCAGCAACACGTCGCTTGACCTTGATTACCGCTGTTGGGTCAATAAAATTTGAGGAAAGATAGACACCTCGATTGTCCATCCATTTTACAACGGAAATGCTACCCGACATGAAGTAACTATGTCCCCTCTTTTCATATCTTTATCCGCAGGAAAATTCTTTGGCATGTGCTTTCTATTACATCGAATAGTTCCACATACCATTATGTCATTTTGCTAGAGAATGTGCATTAAGTTTATACTTGTAAAGAAATTGTCGAAGTAAACTTCAACCCCTTTTTTGGCCAGTGGCTTACATAACTGCAGGATGACAGCTTCACCAAGACCGTGTTCAACAAATGGTTTTTTTTCCTGTGTAAATGTCAATATTATACAAGTATCCTGTTCCTGACTCACATAAACACCATAATTTGAATCCCCATGAAATAGGTTTGTCCTTCATATATTGTTTCATGGCATTATGACCCTTAAACTTTACCATATGTTCATCGATAGAGAGTTTTTTGGAAAACGTATATGCGTCAGGCATAGCCTTGTTAGTGTGCTCTAAAATTGGACGAATTTTGTAGCCACGGTCACTAACATCAGCTTTACTGTTGTCGCAAAAGTGAAGATTGGCTGTAATTTCATCAAATCGGTTCCGTGACATGACTCCTGCAACTTGAGCTTGGTGAAATGTTGGATCAGTCGACCAATACAAACGTGTTGATGGGAGTTTCACTAAGCTCATACGTATGATAATACCCATATAAGCCTTAAACTCGGGCACAGTCAAAGTGAGTATACGCCCTTTTTGCAAAGCATATAGATTGGACTGCTACACTATCATGAGACACAGCTCTATATAAAAATAGCAAGTGATAACTCAAAATATCACAACATTTGTGATTTAAAAACTTAACTTCAAAATAACAAACGCTGTTAAATACTTCGTACGCTGATGGGATTTCTTCATGCTTATGCAGAACGGGCTTTAAAACTTGAGAATGTTTGTATGCGTTACTGTCTTCACTACCGGTAAAATTATGATTTTTAAAAGCAAGATTATGCATAAAACGAAATGTTTTTTTATGTGGTATAAAGAATGCTGGTCTTATTGCCTCTTTTTCATATACAGTTCCAAGCGGTAAATCGACGTGCTTAGTTCCCTCAATGACAACTTCTATGGGCTCATCATTTTGCATTTGCAGGTTGTCATTTTCTAGGAATAAGACATCTTCATTGTCTAGTTTTGTAACGACTTCATCATCGTCATCACTAAAGTCGCAAAGTAAAATTTGTTCAATTAGCTCTGGTCTAAGAAAAAAATGACGATCTCGTGCTG
Organism: Protophormia terraenovae; assembly: GCA_951394005.1. NCBI lineage: Eukaryota > Metazoa > Arthropoda > Insecta > Diptera > Calliphoridae > Protophormia > Protophormia terraenovae. Next base: position 70,377,257 of record OX596077.1, read on the forward strand.
ATCCACTCATATTAAATTCAAACACTTTTCTATCACTTTTCTATAAAAACTGATGCAACAAGTGCATATGTTCCAAATTTCAAATAAAGACTGTAAAAAACTTACATATGTACATATGTTGTATATACAATTCGGGGATTCCCATTTTTTGTTACATCAAACAATATGGGGATCCCCCTTTTTCAATTCAATATGTGAATGCAAAATACTAAACAAAGTTGCGCTTAAAAAACGCTCAAAAACTACAAATTTAATGACAATTTAGAGTTTTTAATTGTAGAGTTTTTTAGGAATGATAATTTTCGTTTCAACCCATAGGCAAATATAATTGCCAAATATAAAATGATTATCTATAGGCAGCTTTGAGTTTATCCAAACTGGTCCACTAAATTTTTTGATAGACAAAGGCTAAATCCAAAACATAATTGACGCCCATCCCCTTGCGCCCTATATTTGCCCTGTAGCAGCCCTTGGTATAAAGACCATTATTTAAACAAATTTGGAACCTCGTAGGGTACAACTGTAACCAGATAGGGACTGGCACTCAACTACAATTATGTTGCCCCAATCTTCTTCTATAAAACAGTCTTTGACATATTTGCTCTATCTGCTACCTGTACAAATATATAAGCCAAAAACCCGCAGGCAAGCATACTTGCCTATGGTCGTCAAAGGGTTAAGAAACGTTAAAAAAGGATATAGTCCGCAACAAAGAACAAAATTTATACATGAATAAATATTGCCACCTTTTTGGAAAAAAAGCTCAATAATATGAAATTTTTTAAAGTTCCAACTTCAGGTTAATATAACTTTTCATCGGATTCATATATTCATATTATTCTTGCAGCAGTATTATTTAAAAAATCTGGTGAATATTAAAAAAAAATGGGGGAAATTTTAAGTTCTTAAATTTGCAAAAAGATATTTTCTTAAATTTTTAACCGGAATATTTAAATAAAAATACCAGTACTAGCTCTTATTTGACACTTATATAGGGCCATATAATCTTCATATATGGCCCAATATCGCGGTGCCTTTAATATTTCATAAATCGTCGAGATACACCCAAGGCTGTTATTGAAATTAGTAAAATGTATACCTAACATAAGCAACAAAATTTAAGTTATTCTATTTTTTAAAGTATTAAATTTAGAACAAAACTAATTTCAGAACATTTTTAACAAATTTGGGTACTAACAAACATTTGTACCTTAGAAGATGTGATTTTCTTTCTTTTCGCAAAAAACGAGAAAAATATTGTATGTTCTCTATATGAAAGTGTGCATATCAAAAGCAACAAAATTTCCAATTGTAAAAATTGACACAAAATTTTAAAATTTATTGCGAGTTTTTTAAGTAAATGGCAGTATTATAGTAAAAATATATAAATACAGCATTATCTATACATATTTTTGTTATTTTTTCTTTAAAAATGGAAAGTAACTTTGTTTTACAATAAAAATTATGCAATACTGCTTATTTAAACTATACAAATTTATTTTGGAAGCACAATTTAAAAAATTATGACTTTTCAGTGCATGCAAAAGGACTTACGTCAAAAACTTCGTTCAGTTATTATTAAAAATAAAAAAGTTAACACGATATAAAAATGGATTCGTCCACTTAGATAGATTACATAGTCTCTAAGATTTAATATATATTCTGCTCAAAGTCAATTGAAAATATTTAAAGCAGTTACAGGCTAAGCAAAATAGCACTACTCACTGAAAAGTTACTCAGTAAAGGTACATTTTTTTATTTCCTTTTTTATAAAAGAAACTATTTATAATTTCATATAAATAGGTTGCTTTCTTCTTGAAATCAACAAAATTAATCATATATAAAAAGAAATGTACTTTATTTAATATAAAACAATATTTATATGTATCCACCATGACCGGATACCCAACGTCACGCAACCCGGTATAATGTCAAGGTATACAACTTAAACCGCACAGTTAAAAAAAATTGGGGATAGATTCTAGCGAAAAACGATGTCCTTTTCTTAGAAATCTAATGCAATTTTAATATTTTAAAGTTGTTAGGTTATTAAACAGAAATTTTGTCTAAACAGAAAGTTTAGCTTAGAAACAATGTTTCAAAAGTTGTATAGAATGTTTCGAGTCTAAAAGTGGTACCATAAATTGGAATTTATTAAATAAATTGTATTTAATAAAAAGAAACGAATATATGCCTAAATAACAATACGTAGTTAAAGGTCCTTTTTTTAATTACAAAATTAAATAAAAATTTAAACGTCACTTTAAAAAATTATAAAGTAAAATTCAAATAATTTTAATATAAATATAATAAATAATAAGATATAAATTGAAGGAATTTAAGCTTGATTTGGAAAAACATATTTTTGGTTCTACGAATGAAAGTAAATAGTTTATATACCAATATATGCTCAGTCTGGTGTAGAGGATGTGATGGTTTGAATGAAATTTGTAATATAGAAGGAATTTGGACTTAAAATTAAGTTTAGCATGTAAACTCGTTCTTTATGTTAAGAATAGCTGAACCACTATATCTAAAAAAAAGGATCCAAAGTGCTTTTTCTCATTTCAAAATGCAATAACTCAGAAACTAATAAATATTTTTTCGCATATCTTTCACAGCCTAACGGACAAAAATCCAAATAATATTTGTGTAAAATATTATACTGAGTCGTTTTTACTAAATTGTAACAAAAATAGGAAGAAACGAGAAATAAAATATTTTATATTTTGGTAGAAATTGTGGTTTAATTCAAAATAGATCCAATTATAATTCCTACGCGTACATTTGGGATAAAGAATTATTTATTTTAAATTTACAATAAATTTGTCCATTAAATGGAGAAAAGTAAGTAGTTTTAACTAAATGTATATTTGACTAATTTATTATACAAGTTTATATAATTTCTTATATTTTTACACTGATATTGTTAAACATTTTTCCACAAAATGGAACTAAGACATTGTCTCGAGATCACTACAAAACAAATAAGAGTAAATTATCTTAAAAATTGTATACATTTGTATAATTTTAAATGATCATCTTTTAAATATTGAACATAATTGAACAATGAATTATAAAACCTTATACCCAAAATAAATCTGGGTTTAGTAGATCTTCGATACTTAAAAATATTGTACAAACATTTTGTATATAAATGAAAACCTCTGTTGTTGTGTGTCCAAATTAAAAAGCGAGGTTATGAGACAAAATCGTAAATTATTCCAAAATGGATAAAAACTCATCATTAGTTTTAATTTTTATCAAAGGTATTGATAATTACCTTTAAATGGGAACCATTTTTTTCACAGTGTAAAAACTAGTCATTTTATAGCGTCACAAAAGTTACAAAAAGCACTTCGGACTACCCATAATATAAAATTTGGTTCAAATTGATATATTAAATATAGAGAAACAACGGCATTATCAAAGCAAAAGAAACAAGTATTCGTAAATATTTACGCAAATTTTAATTTTATATTATTTTGGAAAGACTATTTCTTATTTTAAGCTATATTTTTGTTTTCTTTTTTGATAAGCATTGAAAAATCAAGTAAAATTTTAAGGTATAAATTAATCGAATAACTCGAGTAACTTAAAAGATTTATTCGATTATTCGAGTATCTTAAAAACAGCATTTTCGAGTTATTTGATTATTCGAACAATGAAAAAGTCGAGTAAAATGAATACTCTAGTTTGTGCTGATGTTTGTAACGCACAAAAAAATTTTCACACTCCCCTTCCGAAAATCACTTTAACGTGCATAAATCCCATAAAAATGTCAGTATCAAGTTAATATTCGACACAAATGTGTTTTATTTAAGTAGAAATCACAGTGCCAAATTTAATGAGGTTAGGTCCATAATTTATAATAGCTCCCATATAAACCCACTTTCGGGACCTTAAAGCGCATAAATATATATAAATGTTAGTATTTAACGTAATATTCTGTATTTGTATATTTTATATACAAACACCTTTATTGAAGTTTGAAATATCGTCGCAATGCAAATCGATGAAAATCAAAACGACACAAATCGAGGCTTGAGTGAATGCAAAAAAATTTTTCAATAATATAGAAACTTTACCATTTTAGAGGTATGTTTAGTGTTACAATAACTTTCTTACACTTCGATTTATTCGCAATGCAAAAATGTGAATAAAAACGTAACATTCTCTATAGTATTCTTTTGTATAATACATAACCTTACAACCTAGATAAGCACCCAAAATTAAAAAAAAAAAAATAATGTTTATGAAAAGTAATTCTATCAATTAATAATATTTGGTAGTATGATAATTGACATATATTTTTATATTGTACCTATAGAAACTATAGTTTCTTACATAAAATTAGTTTAGCCATGGCGACAGTAAATTTGGAATCGTGTTTTGTTTTTAATATACATAGTTACCAATAAAATTTTCATCATTCTCTCGCACATTTTAATAATGAATAAATATTTAAAAAATTGTATTGGTTAAGAAATCTTCATTAAATAAAAACCAAAAAATGTACAGAACATTTAAAAAGAAAAACAAAATTTATCGGTCATATGATGGTAAAATTATATAGTAATATTTATTTATATTATAAATATTAATTAAAATCTATGATTATTATAGATTTTTACAGTAAGAAAGATTTAAAAGATCCTGGAACACCACAAATTATTAATTTAACAATTGAAGATTTCAATGCGGCAAGTATTTTACATTTTGATTATAAATTGTTGCAATTTTTGCAAATACTTATATAACCCTGTTCTAAATATGTACATACATGTGTATTTTTTTTTTTAATTATTTTATTCCAATATTGTCTTATTGCAGAAAGGTCAAGTTGCTAACCCACGGGCCCCATGCCTAGTGACAACAATTGATCCGTTATATATAAAAGACACATCATTGCAACGGAAAACAAGAAAATTTCGAATGAAAACGTAAGAGGTTACATACTGTTGTCTTTTTATTTTTTTAATTCTTATATCTGTAAAATTTTATCATGAATTAATACCATCTTTATGAACAATTTTGTTAAGATATAGATAACCAGGTAGAAACCAACCGTACGAAACATCAAGCGCTGGCAAAATATTTTTTACAAATAAAACATAGCGGTTTGCCAACGTTTAAATTTACATCTAGTAAAATGATTTGCCAATGCTTTTTTTTACTTTTATTTTTATTTATATATTTAGTTAAATTTTACATGTAGTTGAAAGTATTAATGCAAAGGGGTAATAAAAATTGTTTCATTCTGAAATTTAGTAAGAATACACTTAACATCTACCATATTTATTTTAATTTCTTATTCTAAATCTTTAACGACGTATAATCCCATTTCATTGAATGGTTGTGGATATTCAAAAAAACTCGGATGTTTTTTTATATCCTACACCACCATAGCACAGTGTCACATTTATTCAAAGTATAACGACAAAAATAAGAAAATAAAAGCTTATTAATTGAAGTAATTTTTCTCGCATTTATTAGTAAACATATCATATATTATAGAAAAAATACTTAAAGTATTGGAAAGTATCTATAGCGTGAATTATGGACTTTCAAGGTTGCAACTTTTAAAAATATTTTAATTTTACTTACAACTTTTGTAAAGAAGTATGATAATTATAACTTTATATATCTCAGTAAATACTGCAGATATTGACATGATTTTTTTGGTATGTAATAAAAAGTGAAAATATTGCTTTTTATTTAAAAGTATTGATAATATTAAAAAATATATTTTTGGAAAATTCTACTTTTAATTGACTGGAACAAAAAAGTTCCAACGAGTTCTAATTTAAAAATACAATTGTTATATAAAATGATATCTGGGAATTTTGGCTGCGACTTTTTGCGATCTTTTAAAATATTAGAAAAAAAATATGAGGTACCTCATTTTAGCAATTTCTTAAGACAGACCATTATCTTCAAAATTAGATTTTTGTCGTTCTAAAACTGCCAAATGTGGAACTGTGCATAGGCGGGGACGGTATTATGCGTTTGTGCTGATGTTTGTAACACCCAAAAATATTGGTCTAAGACCCACCTTAATTTATACCAATCGGCTTAGAATCACTTTCTGAGTCGATTTAATGATATCCGTCCACCCGTCTGTCCGTCCATGTAAACCTTGTAATCAAACTACAGGTCGCAATTTTGAACAAAAATTAATGAAATTTTGCACAAAGGTTTCTTACAGTTCAGGGACGAAGCCTATTGAAAATGGTTACGATCGGTCCATTATTTCACCAAGCTCCCATACAAATGTCCTCCCGGAAAAGGGTTTAACGATCATAAATCCCTTAAATATAGTAATATTTTAATGAATATATAAGTTCCATATAAGTCTAAATCTATGTGCCAAATTTCAAGAAGATCGGTCCATAATTGACCATAGCTCCCATATAAACTCCTTTTCAGAAAATCACTTTAACGGTCATAAATCCCATTAAAAAGTTAGTATCAAGTTAATATTCGACACAAATAAGTTTTATATAAATATAAATGATAGTGCCAAATTTTACGAAGATCGGTTCATAATTTACCATAGCTCCCATATAATGCCTTCTTTCGGGAATCACCCAAAAGAGAATTAATTCATATAAATGTTATTATCGATGTAGTATTCTGTATTCGTAAGTTTTATTTTACAGTTAATATGAGTATCGGTCCACAATTGGCCCCAAGTCTAATTAAAGGCCCCTTCCCGAATTTTGATGTACACAATGGTGTAGGGTATCATATGGTCGGGCTTGACCGACTATATCTTTTTTCTCGTTTTTTTTTTTACTGCCTTTAAATAAATATTATTGCATTTGAAATGACTTAATTTATTAGTGAAAAATTCTGCTATTACCATAACATTTCCATTGCCTTGTAAACATACACAGAAAAAAGTAAAAATGGACTTAAATTTCGAAATTGCTTACATTCATTTTGCTCCAATCATCAAAATGATAATACTAATTATCTAGAATAATTGATTTTATTATTACTGCTTTTTTTAATAAATATAATGAGCTGTTAAATTGTTAAATTTTGACTTTAATTTATTTTATTTCTATATTGTTATAGACGAATTTTTCATTTTATTTATATTTCTTTAAGAGCTGTCAATTTATTTAAAAAATGTAAACCAATTAATAAAGTTAGTTAATCATTTTATTAAAAAATAATTAAAAAACAGAAATATTTTTTTCTGTGTATATTATCGGAGAGAGTATCTGCAATTTTGTAGCCACAAATGATTACAGAAGAAAACTTTACTTTGGATTCAATTGTTTTTCCAAGTAAATAATTTGGTTTTTCAATAACAGGATTTTTTTATAAAACAATGTGAATCTGAAACGGAATCTTCTATTTAAACCAAAAAAAGTCGTTGGCTAGCATCAGCGAAAGATCGTTAATTGGTAAAGGGTTTCATTTCTTATTATTCGAATGTTAAGAAAACTTCGTATTTTGGAGTTTTGGGAAAATTCTGTTAAAAAAGATATACATATATTGCCAGTGTGTTAGCTATTTAGTTTTCAAAAGTTTTTACCAGCGATTCAAAAAACAATTGGCCAATGGAAGAATGGTGTTATCATTTGGGTGTTGGCATAACGTTGTAATAGAAGAACGTCTCACGTTTTGCCAACGTTTGAACTACCTTGAAAAATCGTTTGCCAACATTGATCCGGTTGTATTTTTCTGCCTGTGTATATTCATGTATAATAATGTATTTATTTTATCTTCTATAAGGGATATTTTAACATTACGAGAAATTACCCGGAAAAAATTTATGATTTACTCAACACAACAAAGGTTTTTGGAAAAACAAAGAGATGCTGCATATCAAGAGCAGATCTATGAACGAATAACTCAGTATCAGGAGGTAATAGAGACATTTAATTTTTAATAGTACTTTTTCATTATATTACTTCTAAATATTAGTATTTAAATCAGCAATCATGATTATGAACATCATTTCAATGGTCTATATCAAAACCATAAATTTTGAAAAAGAACGATTCCTCTATATTATTAGTAATTATCGCGCTGGAACGATATAAGAAATAATTAATCAGTCAGATAGAGGTATTTGCACTGAAAAATTTTAACTATGTAAGATAGAGGAATAACCAAAACGTTGATAAAATTGGAAAAGTTATAATTTTAGTTTAAAATATGAACCATAGACTATAGTGAATATAATGGCAACAAAATCGCAATTTAATGCAAACCTTTTAAATATACATGCTTGTAATTTGTGCACTTGTCGTTGCATAAAAATAAAAGTAGTAGAGCAAATCCAATTTTTTTTAATTTATTTTATGTTTAATAATTTATAATTTAAAAAATAAAAGCATCAAGCTCTACGAAAAATCCGTCAAAACGAAAACAACTCGAATGTACTCAATTTTTACACCTGTGCGATTTTTTAAATATTTTTTTTTACAACAATAAAAATATTTGAATATAATATAGTATAATTATAGATAAGGGTCAGTAGATTATTATACCCTTTTTAGAATTTTAAATATACCTTTCAAATCGGGAGCTATATCCGAAAGGCCGCTTTTTCGGTCTTCGCGGTTTTAAAATTTTATATCTAGAATACTAGTTGACCAAATTAAATTTTTAAACTATATTAGAACAGCAAACTTATCTTGAATATTTAAAACACAAATTCTGTTTTGAATTTTTTCTTCTATTATTTTGAATTTATATCTATTTTTGACCCACACTTTATTAAAAAAAACATAATTTTTTTTAATACATAATCTAATTCTATACTTCATTTGTAAAACAAAAAGATATCGCTTGATAAAATCTTTTATAAAGTGTGGGTCAAAAATAGATATAAATTCAAAATAATAGAAGAAAAAATTCAAAAACTGAATTTGTGTCTTAAATATTCAAGATAAGCTGTTCATTTAAATGAATATATACTTCTTAAAAACGATAATTTCTTGTCTTTCTAATACAGTTTAAAAAATTTAATTTGGTCAACTAGTATTCTAGATATACAATTTTAAAACCGTGAAGTCCGAAAAAGCTCCCAATTTGAAAGGTATATTTAATATTCTAAAAATGGTATAAAAATCTACTGACCCTTATCTATATACTATATTTAAATAATTTTATTGTTGTAAAAAAATATTTTAAAAATCGCTCAGGTGCAAAATTGAGTACATGCGAGTTATTTTCGTTTTGACGGATTTTTTCGTAGAGCTTGATGCTTTTATTTTTAAATTATAAATTATTTTATTAAATACTAAACATAAAATAAAATTAAAAAAAATTGGATTTGCTCTACAACTTTTATTTTTATACAGCGACAAGTGTACAAATTACAAGCATGTACTAATTTGTGCTACGTAATGCACATACATATATACATACATATTTATTATATTTCACGTTTTAGTTTGCGGCTGATGCTCTTCGAAAGTCTGAATTTGGTGCATTTAGTGAAATGAAAGAAACTCAACAACAATTGGAGAATTTACAGAAAAATAAAATTTCCGAGGAATTAAAAAATCAAATTGCCGAACATCAGCGGGTTCTAATGGAGGTTCAGGAAATATATGGTCGTTTTTTATTTCTACTTAAACTAATTGTAAATATGTGTTAATATTTTTTTATAATTTTTTACTTTCTGATTTAAAGAAACAAACTATGCAATTCAATAAGAAAATTATATTTACACAGTACTGTGCAAAATTAAGGTTATCCAAAATGTTGAATTATTTTTTAAAGTATTAAATTTACAAAAAAAGTAATTTCATTACAATGTTAACTCATTTGGGTACTAACAAACATTTGCACTTTAGAAGATGTGAATTTGTTTATTTTCGCAAAAACGAGAAAAATACTGTAGAGGTATTCACCTCAGAAATTTGCAACTTTGCAAGACCCTGGCAAAGTAGAAAATTTACATCGATTTCTGTAAACACAACAACAATCACATAGAATCAATTTTGCACAACTTACTTTGCAAGGGTCTAGCAACGTTGCAATTTCTGAGGTGAATACCTTTTGTATGTTCTCTATATGAAAGTATGCATGTCAAAAGCAACATTTCTAATTGTAAAAATTGGCACAAATTTGTAAAATTTGTTGCGATTTTTTTAAGTAAATTACAGTTTTATAGTTAAAAATATCTGAATACAACATTATTTATAAATTTTTCAGTTATTTTTTCTTCTTCTTATAGTTGTTTTAACAAAAATTACGATTTGTGATAATTTATCACGATGCAATAAATTTTAAGTTTATTTGTAGTAAAAAAATTGAAATTTACTTTGTTTTATAATACAAATTATATAATATTGAAACAAAATACCAATATGTTGCTATTGTTGTGCACACTCCTATATGAAGTTTGTAGTGTTTTATTCCAGTTTTTGTTAATAGACAAAGTTAAAGTTCTTTAAAGGTTTGCGTATTTGTTAATATTTAAATATGTATATAATTTCGTTAAATTATTTTTGTTGTAAACCAAATATGTATTGTAAAAAATAAAACTATTTTTTTACATTAATTTTGTAGCATTTGTTCTGCATTTCCAATAAAATGAAGATGTTTTGTTGATTTCAAGAAATTTTTTTGATGGATATTATTATATATTTCCCATATTTTATAAAAAATAAGTAAATCTTAAAATTAAGTATCGTAATTCAGATAAAATACACAAGAAATGAGTTGTGCAAAATAATAGTAGAATCGATTAAAAATACCTGTAAAAATAAAACTGCTTAAGTTTTTCTTTTTTTGGCATATTTTGTTTATACACATTAATATTTTGTGGAATAACCTTTATTGGTCCTTTGAGCGGCGCAGCGGCGTGCACTGAGTACACTAATAACCCCTGGTCCTCTCAATGGGTATATTTTTCCAAGTTGACTGCATTGGCGTCCACAATTCCTGCAAATTTCCCGGTTTCTTTTTAAAAAGAGCATCTTTGACATCTCCCCAAAGACCTTCAATGTAGATCAGATAGATTACTCCAAAACATCACTTTTATTTTCGGAAAACCACTTTTTTTTTGACAATTTATTCGTTTCTTAAGAAAATTTTCCTGCTAAAACACCCATTTGAGTGGCATATTCTTCTCTGAATAAGACAACATGACTGTTCTTACTATTTCCACATACATTGGGGCATCCATATTACCTCTTATCCAAACTATGGACCTTGATATGAAGAACATCCCCAAATGTTGATTTTCCCAACATAGTGCTTGACGGACGTCCGCGGACTTGAATATATTTTGTATCATATTATTTGTTATTTGGTCACGTCACATATTTTCTTGTTCCATTCGTCCCATATGCACCAAAAAGAACTACTTTGGACGTATTTGTGCAGAGAATGTGCGCCATTTCGTTTGCGGCCAGTCGGAGTAAAGTATCGCGAAATAAGGGTGATTGCGTACCTGTCTGTTGTTTAGTATTGGGACATTCCTTTGGAATATTGCTTACAGATTTTGTTTTTGGAGATGTCAAAAAGGGAAACTCCTAAATTTAAAATTACGATGCAGAATGGTGATGTCAAGATAGTTAACTTATACGAATTCTTGAATTTATTTAATTTAAACATTTAAATATTCTAGTATACTATTCTTTGCATTAATAAAATCAGTATTACTTGTTTGCTGTAATTAAGCTTCTCAATTGATAAACGTTTTATAAAACAAATTATGTTTTTAAATTTATCTGTTAATTTAGAATTTAATTTCAAATAATGCCTTAATATTTAAAGTATACATGTTAACTGAATTTTATAAGAAAAAGTTAGTTTTTCTAATATTTATATTTTAAAATAATTTCTTGGGAATTGTTCTATTAATTTTGCATTAATTATATATTAGAGGTCTGCAACGAATAAGTTTTCGCTGCATATGTGAAGACCGACATTGAATATAATTACTAATCGTACTCTCTCTCTCTCTCTCTCTCTCTCTCTCTCTCAGAGCACAAGTACTGAAGTGTAGTTAACCGTTGTTTGCGAATAACTACGAGTAAGTAGCAACAGAAAAACATGTTCCGAAAAAAGTGAACACAAACAAATCTAATGAACAAACAAAAAGTACTACAAATATATTGTTCACTTCACATGGTACCACGAGTATTTTCATATTAAAGGGCAAAGCTGAAATATAATTTTACGGGAAGTAATAAATAAACTGATCTATTTTATTGCAATAAAATTTATGTTATGGTTTCTTTGCACTATTTTGTTTATGTTTTTTAGACCAAATAAGTTATTTAATAATTATTTTTATTTTAAAAAATAATTTTTTTTTTTTTTAAATTTAGATATGCAATAGGAAAAAAAATCGGATAACAAGGATTTTTAAATTTTAAAAAAAAAAAACAACAACAACAATTCCATATTTATTTATTTTTTTATGTGTGTATATACAAACTGGCTGCATATACAAAGAACAACAACAACACTGTTATTCATTATATTACTTCTGTTGCTAACTAAACTACTTGTCTTATAGACAAAAACGTCACTAATAGTCATTACAATGCTTAATATACATGTTTGTGTATGTATTTATGTACAGTATCGGTCACCTAATTAGCCCACCCAACCAGATTTTTTTTAGACTTAATTTTTTTTTTTCTAGAAAAAAGTTTTTAATTGTTTTATTAATTCAATATATTGCCTTTTATATACTTAATTAATTGCAGCCAAAACTTGCATTAATAAACTAACAATTTACGCAAAAACATTGTTTTATTAAATATTCCTATAAAAATCAAGGACAGCTAATTAGCCCACTTACACTATTTATTACGAAAAATCTAAGTAAGCTCTGAAAAAATTATGTTTTAATATAAAATTCTAAGTATAAAGTAATTTTAATTAATTTAAGATACTTTTTGTGGGAAGATTTCATGGAAACATCCATTAAAATACTAATATTCGACAATACATACAAAGTGGTCAAAATCGATTAAATCCATTAAGAAAATTGGTTAGAAAGGTTAGATAATCATTAAATTATCGTCAATAATCCTCCAAAGTATCATAAATCATTCAAAAACTTCAGCGCTGTGCAAAGAAATGAAAAGCTTAGTTAAGTTGCGAATTTCAAAAATAGAATAATCATAAATTTCGCAATGAAACTCTGACTTAAAAGATTTGTGGCGAATAAAAAACGCTTTAAAATGTACTTAAGTATCTACTAAAACTAAAATCAATTGCCAAATGTTATACTATATAGTATAAAAAGCATCATAAGTATAGATGTTTCAAAAAAGAAAGTAAGTTCTTTATAGCAGTAAACAAAAATACAAAGAATTTTATCTAAAGAAACCGCTTGGATGAGATGCATAAAATATTTGTCAATAAGTTACCTAGACGAATGATTTAAGCAAAGTTATTTTCAATTTTGCAATGTTAAGGTAAGATTTTACACTTTCTTTTTAACTAGAATACTAATAAAACTTTTTAATACATCGCATATAACAACTACCAGCAATTGTTTGCACTAGATAGTATCGATATAATATCTATTAAATATTATTAGATAGTTTATCAATTTTAAAATGATCTCTCAACTTTTATCTTTCTTTTGGAAAAGATTTTTCTTACTTAAATGCTGATTATTTGATCATCTAAATTCGCGGAGTAACTCAAACCGTAATTTTAGTTAACGAATTTAATCTTTTTGTATTGCTTTCGATGTTACAGATGATTTTTTACCATAATTAAAGGACTATCAAGGTTTCTATAAAATTTCATAATATTTTAATTTACATTTTTCGCGATTTTTATTAAATGTCGAATATTCGAAATATAAGGCGTTTTAACCAATTTAGATATGAAATTTTTTACGAAAATTGCAGTACTTCTATTTTTAAACTGTAATCCATATGAAAAATTACTTTTTTTCAAAGCTTGCTTAGATTTTTCGTAATAAATAGTGTAAGTGGGCTAATTAGCTGTCCTTGATTTTTATAGGAATATTTAATAAAACAATGTTTTTGCGTAAAGTGTTAGTTTATTAATCCAAGTTTTGGCTGCAACGTATTAAGTACATAATGGTCAATATATTGAATTAATAAAACAATTAAAAACTTTTTTCAAGAAAAAGAAAATTAAGTCCAAAAAAAATTCTGGTTGGGTGGGCTAATTAGATGACCGATACTGTATATTCTTAACAGATATGTTAGTTTTTAAAAATAAACAACAACAATTCCATATCTATTTATTTTTGTACAGACTGCATATACAAAAAACAACAACACTGTTATTCATTATATTACTGCTGTTTCTAACTAAACTACTTGTCTATACAAAAAACAAAAAACGTCACTAATAGTCATTACAATGCTTAATATACATGTTTGTGTGTGTATTTATATTCTTAACAGATTTGTTTTTGGGCCATAACTCTGTTGATTATAAACGAATTTGGTTTATTAAAAAAAACGAAATTCTATAAAAACATTTATCACTGATCTATATAAAAATAAAAATCTATAGCTTAAACCAGGGATTTAAAAAATAAAAAATGCGTTTTGTCCGATATCTCAGTTATTATTTAACCGATTTATTTAATTTTTTCAGAACAAAAATTCAGAAAAAAAATGTCCGAGACTTCTTTGTAAAAACGAAGTCCCTAGTATATACAGAGGCTTCAGAAACTGGAAAACCGGTTCTAAAAACCGGTTTTTTTTAACATATCTCCGCATTGTATGAACCGATCTTGCTGAATTCCAATAGCAAAATTCTCGAAAGCATTTCCGATCGTTTGACATATATATTATATATGTCAGTTATCGGTGGGCTTCATAAACGCCATTTCAACCGACACACGGACGGACATGGTCCTATCGTCATCATTTCTCCGACGAAAATTGTGGGAATTACAAACGGAATGACAAACTTATATAACTTATATAAAAATTATAACTTAAGTACTGCAGGATTATAAATTTTTCGTTGAAAATCAAGTGACAATAATACAACTAAAAAAACTTTTTTTCATACCCAACTGAACATTGTACATGTAGTACTACGTTCAGTTTTACTTTCGCATCATACTCGACATGATCTATCTTGATATGTTCGAATAAAATTGAACATGTCGACAGTGTTCGTTATTAGCGAACACAGTCAAATAACAACAAAGAGTTATTCGAAAGTTTTGTTGTTCACAAATATGTGTACATCTTTTGTTGGCGTCGCTTCGAGTAAAGCCCAAATTACAATAGCGCGTAGTCAGCAGCAGTGTGTGCTGCCATAATCAGCTGATTATTTAAAATGCATTGTTTGTTATGGTGATGATTATATTTAGTCAGCAGCAGTTTGCAGTGCTGTTTCATTTAGCCCTGTTTCTAAATTCACTGCGCTGCATTTAGATTGAAAGCGAGACAAAGAGAGTGAGCAAATAAATGAGAGGCTAAAATACACAAGTAGAACAAAGCTAGATGGTGGTTGTAAATTGTGGCTGCCTACGCTGAATTGTAATTATAACGGCAGCAACATGTTGTGCTGACAGTGATCAGCTGATAATTTTTGCTGATACTGTTGCTGACTACGCGTAATTGTAATTTGGGCTTAACACTCAACGGTAGCAACAAAACACAGCTAATAAAAAAAATAATAAAGGTTTTCATTCAACCGGATAAATCTACACAACTGGTAAATTTATACGTATTACTTACATGTTGCATGAACGCCCCTTGTAAATAATTGGTATTCTCTTATTAATTTTTCGGAAATCATTTGCATCTTCAGAAATATTTTGTTCACGTTCCTCAAAGTTTTCGTCGCAGGATTCACTTTCATTTAGTTCCAAGAATGGCTTTTTGAACTAAAATTTTTTTGTGTCATCATATTCTGTGTTCCCAGTTTTAATAAGTTCGTTGTTTTTTGGTGTTAAAAAAAATAATTTAAACAAATGTTATGCTGTTTACGTATTAATTTACCTAACAAATATTTCCGGAAACTGTACTTAAATTGAATTGGACTTGGATGGTCGTCCAGGATTTTATGAATATATTATCTATGGTCGTTTTAATTAAAAATTATAATAACTTAAATTTTAATGAACTTGCACAAACTGTGAATCAATTTGATGAGTCTTTAATCTTTTCAACGAATGATGTGGATATGCATCTTTAGAAACAATTTTTAGAAACAAAGCCAAATCGATCATTAGAAAAGTGCGTAGGAATTATGGCATCAACATATTTTATAATATTGACAATGGTCAATTGTGGCGCACCGTGCGTTCTATAGGGTGTATTGGAAGTGAACCCCCTGATTTGATTCAATCTGTTATTGAAATGATTGCTGAAGGATTTTTAAATAACTTAAATCCAAATAACCTAGGTGATTTAAATTTTAACGAATTTTTAGAAAGGCCTGATATGTTTTCATTTAGTAATATTACTGTGGCTGATGTAATTGTTGCTATTAAGTCAATAAAATCGAATATGATTCCCTTAAATTTTGTTTAAATTATATTTCCATTAATTTCCGTTTACATCTGTCATTTGATCAATACAATATTTACAGTTTCTAAATTTCCAGAAGCTTGGAAATTGGCTCGTGTAGTACCAATTGCAAAAAATAATAACAACTCTTTGGATAATTTGAGGCCTATTAGCATTCTACCGGTAATGTCAAAGATTGTTGAAAATATTTTTAAATCACAGATTCTTTCCCACTGTGAACGTCTTTCACTAATACACCCTAGCCAGTTTGCTTTTCGTAGTAACCACGATACGTGTTCTTTACTAATTGCTCCTACTGATTTTATAAGAAAAGGACTCGATAAACATGAAAAATGTACTATGGTATCACTTGATCTCACAAAAGCCTTTGATCGTGTAAATCACATTATTCTTGTTAAGAAACTCGCAGAGAAATTCAATTTCTCTAAGTCTGCCGGGCAATTAATTTATTCCTACTTGCATGGACGTTCACAATTTGTATCTTTAAATGGGTTTAATTCGAGTGTTGGAAATGTTACATCTGGTGTACCACAAGGGTCAGTTTTGGGTCCTATTCTCTTTTTAATTTACTTGAATGATAGCCTTTCATTAATGAATAACGACATTTGCAAATCATTTGTATTTGCGGACGATATATTTCTTCTTTATAATGCTAATTGTAAAGAAATGTAAAAAAAATTAATGAACATTTATGTCTAATTTCGAATTGGATGGATTTAAATTATCTTAATATCAATTTAAATAAATCTACAGCTATGTTTTTCCCTTTACCTAATACGTGCACTGAAAGACCTACAATTTACATAAATGGCGGATTAATTAATTATGTGGAGTCCCTCAAATGCCTTAGTATTATTATTGACTCAGGTCTTAACTTTAATCTTCATATTGACTTGCTTACCAAAAAAGTGTGCTTAAATTTAAGAAGACTTTATTCCTTAAAATCGTATACACCAAAATTTGTAAGATATGCATTATTAATGTCGCAGTTTAACTATTGCTTAGAAGTTTTCTCTGGTACTTCTTTAGGAAATATCAATTGTCTATTAAAAGTACTTAGAAAAATTGTTAGATATGTATTTAATATTAGGCTGAGTGATCATGATCGTATTTCTGAGAATATTTATAATTTTTTGCATTGTAGATTTGTTGATTACATATATCTTCGTATACTGTTACAATTTTATAAAATCATGAAATCTGGTCGGCCAAGTTGCTTTGTAGAACATTTTTCATTTATTCGATCAATATACAAATCAACATAACTCGCATACATCTTGTCATTCTTGAACGATCTTTTGAAGTAAGAATAGCTCGTATTTGGAACCATTTACCTTCTGATCTAAAACTATTTTCACATTCTATTATGGCATACAAAAAAAGCTCCTGGATTATCTTTGCTTAAACAATATTTAAAAAAAATTGTATAAATACTGGTTATCAGGATTTTATGAATATATTATCTTAGTATAATCTGTGTGGTTGGGAGCCAATTAATATACTTTTTTATTTAGAATAATAATTATGTTTTGTTAATAATAAGGATTATAATTTAACAATACATGTATAATTGGCCATGAAGGCTTTTATGTATTGAAATAAATAAATAAAATAAAAAAGTAGTTTACGCATCAACTTTCAGCTCTAAGTCCCCTTTTGCCTTAGTGAAAGTCTTAAATAGGGACAATAAATATAAGAAAAATTATTTTTATTTTTCTACGCATCTTCGGAAGTTACCGTTATTTTACTTAAGCACCTTGATTTTTGCTTGTGCAAAATAATAGTAGCAAAATGATAAACATTGGCAAATAATATTATTGTTTTATTATTTTTTATCCTTTTAGTTTTTAAGTAAATTATATAGCCGTGTACTGTACATACAGTGAAATTTTGGTTTTAAAATGTTTAAAAATTGGTGGCGGCAAGTATTGCATTCCTAGCTCCCCTATCTTATTGGTAAAAATGCTTTCTGAAGGTAAAAATACAAATTCCTCCAAAAATTTTGTGGAATGTTCTCCCACAATTATTAAAAATTAAAACAAAATATATTCCAAATACTAAACACGAACTAGCATGTAAAAAATCGACTAAAAGCTAATGGTTAACCCAAACACATTTGTGACGTCCACTAAGGCAAAAGAGGACTTAGAGCTGAAAGTTGATGCGTCAACTATTTTTTGAAATCACCAGAAACAAAATCTGTAAGCAAGATTCCAAAGGAAAGTCCCATTACTAAACTACAGACAGGTACGCAATCGCCCTTATTTCACGATACTTTACTCCGACTAGCCGCACACGAAATGGCGCACAGATGCGTCCAAGGTAGTTCTTTTTGGTGCATACGGGACGCATGGGACAAGAATATATGTGACCTGACCAAATAATATGATACAAAAAATATTCAAGTCAGCCAAGCACTATTTTGAAAAAATCAATATTTGGGGATGTACTTCATACCATGGTCCATAGTTTGGATAGGAGGAAACATGGATGCCCCAATGTATGTGGAAATAGTAAAAACAGTCATGTTGTCTTATTCAGAGAAGTATATGCCACTAAAATGGGCGTTTTAGCAGGAAAATTTTCCTAAGAAAACTGTAAAAAAATTGTTTCCCGAAAATAAAGAGGACGTTTTGGAGTGATCGACTCAGTCTTCATATCTGATTTACAATGAAAATCTTTAGGGAGATGTCAAAGATGCTCTTTTTAGAAATAAACCGGGAAATTTGCCGGAATTGTGGAAGACAGTGCCGTTAGCTTGGAAAAATATTTCCACTGACAGGACCAGGTGTTATTAGTGGGCTCAGTGCCCACTGCTGCGCCGCTCAAAGGATCAATAAGGGTTACTTTACAAAATATTAATGTGTACAAACAAAATATGCTAAAAGAAGAACAATTTAATCAGGCTGTTTTATTTTTACAGGTATTTTTAATCGATGCTACTATTATTTTGTACAGCTAATTTCTTGTGTATTCAATGTCTTTGGATATTTTATCTGAATTACGAAGTTTAATTTTAAGATTTACTTATTTTTTATAAAATTTGGGATATATTTAATAAAATCCATCAAAAATCAAGAAAACATATTAATTTTATTGAATGTAAAAATGGTACATATGGCGCTACTACTTTTTGCACAGCTGCATATATATATACATATATATATACAGCAGCTTCTACATATTTTAAAAACTATTCTTTTAGGGATATTTTGATGAAATAATTGCTCCAGAAGATGTAGAAAATGATATTCAAGAAACTGAAAAATGTAAATTACCACAACCTAATGAAATTGTCAATTTGCAAATTAACGAACGAAATCCAATTGGTGAAAAGGAAGTATCTTCAATTATCAATTATATGAACAAAATTGTGAGACCATATTTGGCAAAAAGAAATCATCTTAACGCTGAAATTTGGATAAAGGTATTAAGTAATTAACCAACCTAACCTAATTAATTTATTTATTTCTAACTTTACAAAGGGTTATGAACGTACTAGACAAAAAATATTCAATTACAACCGACGGTTCAACCATCTCGCATTGTTAAATCACTTAGTGGCAATTGTTCATGATAAATCGGTATGCAACCGCCTTATTTTACATATTTTTGAATGTCCATAAAGAAATCTATTTCTAGGAAAAATCCTTTGCAAGAAACACAAAAGAAATTAAATTCCTGAAAGATCCAGAGTTTTTGAAAAAAAGGATCGAATTTCTTAAACAACGTTCTTTTGGAGTTTTGGACGATTTTGAAAGGAACCAAAGAAATGAGTAAGAAAATTGGGAAATTATCTTAATATATTTAAATATATTTTATTTATTTTAGTTTACTACAAATAAAATTGAATGCAATATTGCCTGTTATTCTTGAAAAAGTTGATAGCAAATTATCTCAAAGTAATGGTAATAATGTTATTAATCAAGTACCACCTGATAAGAAAAGACAAAAGAAACATACTTCAAAGAAGCTATCTAATATGAAATCATCAGATTCTAATGATTTAAATGAAAATCATAATTCAACTCTTGAAAAAGTGGAAAAACTTCAATGGCATTTAATGGTTAGAACAGTTACTTCTTAAAAAACAGTATATTCGATAACATTTAAATTTTAGGTCCTTTTGCAGAATTTGGAAAACATTCCACCAGACCAGTGCACTAGAGTTGAAAAACAAGTACGAAAGCGTATTCAAGTTCAAAAGGAAATGTCCAGACGTGTATTAGTGAAACAAAATAGGCTTCACAATTGGATGGAACATTTCAAGAAACATGCACTATTACGACAACAGAACATATAATAAATAGATAAATATATACATATGTATTTCTTAATTTTTTTTACTTAATAGTTTTTTTATATCTTACCTGACATCTGTTCCTGCTATAGCTAAATATGTGCCACTTTGATCGAAACATAAATCTTTAACTTCATAAGTGTCGTCTAGTTGTATTGTTTTGAAATTTTTGAGTTTACGTAAATCCCATAACTTAACGCAAGCATCATCAGCTGCTGTTGCTAGATAGTAACCATTCTCCGAAAATGAAATTGCAGATATAGGACCAGTATGACCAGGGAAGTTAGCAACATTGCTTTGTTCTTTAAGATCCCAAATTTTCACTTGTGAATCATCTGTGCCAGTACCAAAAATCAAACCATCTGGATGAAATTGAGCCGTTGTTAGACCAACCTCTGCCGTATCGATAACCTAAACAAAGAGTGTACAATTTAATATAATGATATTAAAATTATAACAATTTTTATAATGAAAACCTTTGTCAATAAACGTCCAGTGCGAATATCAGAAAATGCCCAATGTTTATCTGATGATGTAGAAAGCACATAATCACCCGTTGGATGCAACGACAAACCCGTTATCGGACCATCGTGACACCTTAATAACAATTGCGTCTGAGATGTTGGTACATTCCAAATACGTATGGACATATCAGGAGAACCCGTGATGACAGTATCCTCATCCGGATGATATATAACTTTGGTAATCTTCTTCGTGTGTCCCTTAAGTATGGCAACTACTTGTTCAGTATCTTTGTTGAATACTGTAGCATTCTTATCATTACCTCCGGTTAGAATTTTACTATGATCTGCACCATTAATATCTAGCGCCAAAATGCCTGGTATAGAAGCAGAATGCAAACCTGGATGTGATGCCACAGTAAGAAAATTCTTGATTTGATCTTGAGTCACTAATTCTTCGGGCACTGTGCGACCACGTTTTTTTCGTTCTTGTGTTAGTACAGTGGCCTTATCCTGTAGTTTTTGTATTATCTCGGCACTCATGCCTGCCTGTTCTATAGGCTGAGTTGCAAGACCAGCTGCTTCCGAAGCAATTGCTGGCTGCGGTATGGTTGTTGGTGCATTGGCAGCACCTATACCAGCCTGTGGTTTCAATGTAGCTAAGGCCTCTCTCGCCGCGGCTACTTCCTTGTTAAGACGCGCTATCACGCGACAAGCAGCGTCATGTTGATATAAAGCATGTGACAATTCCTGGCGTGTCGTTTGCAACTGCTGCCTCTGTGTAAATGAATGTAGCATTAATGCGTCCCATTCGTCTTGCAACGTTTTCAATGTAGCCGGTATACTTGTAGCCGTAGGTGGTTTCGGCTTGACAATCGGTGGTGTTTTTATTTCAATTAGCTCTTCAGCTTTCATTTCTTTACCGGTAATGGGATCAACACCATTTTCCAATATATACTTTTCTATTATTCTTTTTTCGAAAATAGCTCCAGAATGAGGAGAAATCACTGGAGTATCGGGTACCTCATTTGTAACTGCAAAATGTGTAAATACGATATTTTATATAGTAAATTATTTTGGGCTCAAACATAACCTAAAATAATAAATCTTAATTTCATATTCAACTTACTCGCACAAATTAACGACATTTTCAAAAGTTTAAAATTAAATAATTTTTACAAATTGCAATTATTTTATAACTTTTTAATGCAAATTTCTAACAGAAAAAGCAAACAACGTTCCGGCGGCAATTCAGGTAATCAATCCAGAGACCTGCGCCGAACGATTTTAACGGCGGCGGCGGCTTTGCTAAAAATTGTCGGCGGCGGCTCAAAGTCGGCTGTTAGCCGGCTGAGAGATGAACATAACAGACAGAAGACCGTTTGTTCGAACATTATTTATATATTTAAAATTATTTAAAAAAAAGTATATATGATCTTGACACAGATCTTCTCCCTACACATGTGAAATTTCAAGCTGGAGCAGTCTTGTAAGTGGAAACTTTTTAAAATACCTACAGCTGATGAAAAAAACGATTTTTCCCTACGCGTCCAAAAAATTTTAATAAGTTCTTTAAGATTTGTTTCTAATCTTATCGTATAAAAATGCGTATCAACCTCCAAAAATTAAACTTTAGCAAATTATATCTTACTATGTCTACTGATATGTCTATTTTAATTCATTGCGTTTTTACTATTTTTTATTAACAAAAAGTATCTGATGAACGAGCTAAGTACTAAAGATTTTTCCTAAAGTTAGCGGGTTAAGCTTATCCTGTTAGAAGATCAAAATGATCAAAACATTTTGTTTAATTTCTTGTTTAAAAATTGTTCTTCAGGATAATATTTTTATAATAGGGGATCAAATTCTACATTTTATATTTAATGATAAATATAATATTGAAAAATGCAGAATACAGATGTTTATTCCAAAAAATTAAATTTCCATACAGGGAAGAAATTTTTATTTTTAGTACATAGAAAATATTTTAAAAAAGGATTTGTAAAAATTATTGAAATGTTTACAAACAGTTTATAAACAAGGAAATATTTCTGTGTAAAATTTTTATTTAAATCAACAATTTGTGAAATATTGAAACGAAAAACAGGCCCTTTTCCTCAAAGGAAAAATATAATAAAATTATATGTGAACAGTGATGCTTAAACTTATTGTGTTTCTTAAAAAACTACATTACTTTTAGAGGTATTTAAAAAAAATCAATTGAAAATAAGATTTTCTATTTAAATTTTAGAAAAGAACTGTTGAAATTTCTATATTTCATTAATATTATTAACACACGTTTTTAATGTTAAAGTTTATCTTTAAGCAAATTAAAGATATGAAAACAAAAAATCCAATATTTTTATCTTACAGATTATTTTAAGCACCCACTTATGACATAAAAAAATTGAAAATTACGACCGATAATTACATTTAGGTATGTGATGAAATTCGATCGATTTCAAAAGTAAATTGTATTCATAAATCGATTAGGTTGTGATGAATTTCGATCGTTTTCATATTCATATTTTTGTTTCTGTTCAATGTGTTTCTTGTCAAATCACAACAAATTAATTTTGAAATTTGTATTATTTAAATTAAATACATTTTATTCTAATGTTTTTATGTTAATTTTTAAATAAAAAATTATGAAAAGTTAAGTTTTATAGATTTTCCGTGAAGCTGCCACAAAGGAGATATTCCTTGCTTCTGAAAAAAAATTGCCCATAAAAATAACACTTTGTGGAGGAATAATAAATTTACATTTTTGGCGATTAATTAATAAATCCTACAAAAATAAAAATGAATGTAACCAGTAAATTTTTACTGGTGATTTGAAATTGAGTTAGCACAATGATTATTTTGAATATTCAAAATCAGTTTTTCCCTTTGTGGTACATATATCCAGAAACCTTAAAAGTTAAATTGTAAAACCCATATGTGAAGTTACAGTTCAATTCGAGTGTCTGATAGGTTTTTAAACAATAAGGCACATCGCTTCATTACAAGTTCCATCACAAATTACAAAATATATTTTAAGTTTTAAACTTAAAATTCTGTGTTTTAAAGCAACAGAATAAAAAATTTTAGGATTTACAGAATTTCTATACTTTTCTTAACCTCTGCCTCAATATATATTCTTTAAAATGTATTATTTATTTTATTTTTCATTCTACAATATAGTTTTTATTTTTTACCCACATGATTCTAATTCTTTTGTAACAGTTTTAATTAAATTCAATTTTAAAACGAGTACCAAAATTTGTTCGATTTGAAAACGATAAAATCATGTCAATTTCGTTTTTATCAAACCATGATCACAGCTTAGGGCCTAATACCTATTTTATTATGTAAATTTCCAATATGGACCACAAATTTTCAATAATATTGAGGTCTGAGGGACTGTTAAAGTTGGGCCTTAATATATTAGCAAATTTTACACAATACCAAATTTATTATTCGGATTGTTATATTGGCAATATGAAAAATATGACAATATGCCCTGATTTTTTGCACTCTGCAACAAATTATCCTTTACGATATAAAGGTATCTACTACTGTCTAGGGAAATGTAAATTGATTTCGATTTTAGTCGAAAATCGATTTTCAGGAGGAAAAAATCGGTTGTTTGCAATCTATAATAATAAAGTTATATTTATTCAGTTCTATGACAATGGCATAGTCATAGAACTGAACTAAAAATGAAATTGAAAAAAGATTCGGCTGTGCCGAATCTTTGATACCCTTCACCATATTACCATCTTACCATCTTATCGACATCATATTACCATATTACCGACAATTAATAAAATTTTCGCCTTAACGTATGCTTGCATATTTTCTAAATCTAAATTTTTTTCAAACTACGAAAATTTGAATATGGAAAAAAAAACAATCATAACAGGCTTTGCTTTTAAAAAAGAAACAACAACAATTCCATATATATTTATTTTTGTATGTACAAACTGACTGAATACACAAAGAACAACAACACTGTTATTCATTATATTACTGCTGTTGCTAACTAAACTACTTGTCTATACAAAAAACAAAAAACGTCACTAATAGTCATTACAATGCTTAATATACATGTTTGTGTATGTATTTATGTATATTCTTAACAGATACGTTTTAGTTTTTAAAAATAAACAACTACAATTCCATGTCTATTTATTTTTGTACAGACTGCATATACAAAGAACAACAACAACAACACTGTTATTCATCATATTACTGCTGTTGATAACTAAACTACTTGTCTATACAAAAAACAAAAAACGTCACTAATAGTCATTACAATGCTTAATATACATGTTTGTTGGTGTATTTATATTCTTAACAGATTTGTTTTTGGGCCATAACTCTGTTGATTATGCACGAATTTGGTTTATTAAAAAAACCGAAATTTTATAAAAATATTTATGACTGATCTATATAAAAATAAAAATCTGTAGCTTGAACAAGGGCTTCAAAAATAAAAAATTCGTTTTCCCCGATATCTCAGTTATTACTGAACCGATTTATTTAATTTTTTCAGAAAAAAAATTCAGAAAATAATTTTCGAGCCCCCTTTAAAAATTCGAAGTCCCTGGTATATGCAGAGGCTTCAGAAACTAAAAAACCGGTTCTAAAAACCGGCTTTTAAAGCATATCTCCACAATTTATAAACCGATCTTCCTGATTCAAAAAACTGAAATTTTATAAAAATATTTGTGACCGATCTGTATAAAAATAAAAATCTATAGCTTAAACCAAGGCTTCAAAAAATAAAAAATGCGTTTTGTCCGATATCTCAGTTATTACTGAACAGATTTATTTCATTTTTTCAGAACAAAAATTCAGAAAAAAATGTCGGAGAATTCTTTGTAAAAACGAAGTCCGTAGTGTATACAGAGGCTTCAGAAACTGGAAAACCGGTTCAAAAAACCGGTTTTTTGAACATATCTCCGCATTGTATGAACCTATCTTGCTGAATTCCAATAGCAAAATTCTCGAAAGCATTTCCGATCGTTTGACATACATATTATATATGTCAGTTATCGGTGGGCTTCATAAACGCCATTTCAACCGACACACGGACGGACGGACGGACGGACGGACATGGTCCAATCGTCATTGCTTCTTACAAGGATTCCGAAAATATAAACTTTTTTGCTCTCCGATGAAAATTGTGGAAATTACAAACGGAATGACAAACTTATATATACCCTTTACACCTGTGGTGAAGGGTATAAATATCAAAATTTAAATTAAAAGTGAAATTTAATAAAGGCCCAACTCGAGTTTGCCAATGTTTTAGGAAAATGGAAAAAATCCCAGTAAGTATTCAATTTGAAAAAGATCTTAGAGTTTTTACATATTATCCCTAGCAGCGCATTTGGCAAAACAATCTTCTAAATCCTCTGAAAGAATAAACAAGCGCGAATGTTATATTCGGCCCGGCCGAATCTATATACCCACCATCAACTTTTTCAAATTTTGCATTATATAGAAGGGGGTGGTAAAGTGGGCAGTAAAGTGGGCGGACCACGCCCATTTTTGGTTTCCGAGTTTATATCGATCCCCGAACTATACGTACAAAATTTCGTTGTCGTACATGTTTTTGTTGAAGAAATATCAGCAGAAAAGTATTAAACGGACACCCTGTGTTTCTAGTTTTTAACCCATAACTTTTTTGTTTCTTAACCGATTTTGACCATTTTCAATACAAACCTTATATAAGATAAACATTTGTGCCAAATTTCGTCTCCCTACGTTGATCCGTTCGAGCCCTATCCTGCTTTCAACAGACGGACAGACATAGCTAGATCGACTCAGAATCTAACCAGGACCCAGAAAATATATACTTTGTGGGGTCTTAGATGATTCCTTCGACATGTTACACACGGAATGACAAAATCAATATACCGCCCCATCTTTTTGATGGTGGGTATAAAAATTATTCAAATATTAATCAAATAGCTCCAGAATATTAGTAACGTTTGAACGACTATTCTTGAAAGATGGCCTAATAATAACACAACAAAGAAACATGCTTAGTAGTGAGCATTGATTTGAATGTAAGGCATTGTAAGCCTTGCTGAAGAAGGTTGGATTGATGGATAAATTTAATATGTACAGATAGATTTCTTATATTTTATATACATAACTTTTACACATGTATTACTTGTGACCTGTACCGCAATTCCGTAACTTTTTTTCATTTACTACCGATATCGTTAATTAACGAAAATTTTCGGTTGTTTTAACGATTTTGCTATTCTCTACTATAAGTTAACGATTTTTTTCGTCAGTATATTTTAACGACAAATATCGATAGAAATGATAAAACGTCATTATTTTAAAAACAAAAATTTTAAATTTTAATTGGATTTTTATTTAAAAACAAAACAATCCCAGCAAAAATTGTATGAAGTAGTTCAAAGCGATGTAATGTTTTTATGATTTCTTAATAACTTATACATTTAAATGCATTCTTAATTACTTTCTCAAACCTAATAAATTTATCATTCGTGAACTCATGAAAACAATGTTCGATGCATGTATTCAACTCAAGTTTTAGAAATTGACTTTAACTTGTAAATTATTTGAAATTATGCGTTTTTTATACTCAAATTAAAAATAAGTGCTATTTATTTATAAATTTATAAATCTTTTAATAAAATCTATAGTTTAATTCATGTCCGACGTAATTTTCTGGTATATAAATGTCCATGTATTAATAAACCACTGAAGAAACGTAGTTGATTCATCAAGCTTTCATTGGTTTTAAGCACTCATTTTAATGACGATTGTTTTTCTAAAGTGAACCCATACACTCCAATGACACGTCAATGTTAAAATCATGCATGTTTCATCTAAAAATGAACCAGTGCAACGGCACGTGAACTCATGCATTTACTACTTCTTTTGCATGTCTTTTTTTGCTGGGATTGTCTTGAACAAAAATGTGAAAAAATTTAAATATTATATAAATGTGTGCAAATTGTCTTCAAACAATTAACCAATATGAGCATATGTATGGTATGATGTTAGAAATATTTGTGAAATTAACTTGATATTAAATATTTCTTATATTAGGCCCGTTTGAAAAATTTCTATAAACATTTTATATAACATAACTAAAAGTTTTTCTTAAAAAAAAAAAAAAAAAATATTCAGATATTTTATTTGTTTTTATTTTTCTAAAAATTTTCACTAAAAATACAAATTCTCACAAAAAATTCAAATTTTTAAAAAATCCTTTTTTTTTACAAATAAATCCCAATTTTTTGAAAAAGGAAACGTTTTTAAGAAGAATTTAAATTTTTAAAAATTTCTAAACTTTCACTTAATGTTTAGTTTTTTATTAAAAATTTAAATTTTAACCAAAATTCGGTATTTTCAGTAAAATTATTTTTTTACTAAAAAAAATATTCACTAAGAACTGAATGATGTTAAACTGTTATTTCAAAATTTTTTGGTTCTGCTCGGTATTCGATTCTCGCTCAAAAAAGAAAATAGTATCTGAGCCTAATATGTATATAGAATTATAAGTTATAAAAAATAGAATTCCAAAACTGTGAATCCTTGGAAACAAATTCCTTGGTAAAGTTGATTATGCAGCTCTTTTTTTGTTTAAACATTTTGTTTAAATATCCATTGCGGACCATATTTTATAAGATCATCAGCTCTTGTTATAATATAATGACCTGTACGATCAAATAGAACACTAACGACATATATTCCAATAAATTTGTAATATGACTACATTTACGATTGGGTTTTGTGACTCCAGAATCTGGCAGTGATACGCCATGAAGACGAGTACAATAATCCAGTATTTGCAATGTATGGCAAAAAGTTTTGACGCAACATTGTTTGAATTCCGGATGTCAGATTTGGTGCTGAGATCCGTATGTTGTCGCAGTCACGGTTGTATAAATGTTTATTCGGTACATCATCAATGCCTTTTATTGTCTAACCGATTTTCATGAAAAAAACTCATAATGATTTCTTGTACCATAGAAGCATATATTTTAACCATTTAAAGTGACCATTTTAAAATGGTTTGTAACCAATACTCCTTTATATAGCACTGTGCGTGGACCCTGCATGGAAGTTATTTTCCAAAAAGGAGTAGTGACAGTGAGCCACAGTATGTTGTTGAAAAAATAAATTTCGTTTTCTAAAAAAAAGTAGTCAAAGCATCATCATCCATCATGAACATGGTTCTTCAAGTGTTCAACGAAGCAACAAAACATCTCGAAATCAGGAAAATAGAACATAAAAATTATTCATTTTATTCTTATTATTTATTTTTTTTTTTTTTAATTTGTTTAAATTTAAAGACTTTTAGTTGCTGTTATAGACATGTATTCTACACTATTATTTCATTGTTCCTTCTCTATAAAATTCGGATCCATAATTTACTCTATCTAGTACCCAGAAAATTATATAACCTAAAAATTTTTTGGCGGTAAATATTTCATTTGGTCATCAATAAGTTAAAAGTTTGACGTGTTGGAAATCTTTCATGTTATTTTTTCACTATATTTAGTCTTAGAAGTAACACTGGGTCTCCACGTAATATTTTTATATCATAATATGTAACAGAGAGTGTCAAATCCGCTCTTTGAGAGAATTATCTCATGTGTAGACTAAAATATTAATATTATAAGAAATATTATGAGACTGTTGTGATAAGATTTTTCTACACAACTATCTTATAAAATTTACTCTCAAAAAATACACATATACGAAAGTTTGTTTGTGTGTGTGAATGTGTATTTTTAAAAGTACTTAAAAACAATGTTTTTTTGTAAAATAGTTTTATTTTAATGATTATTCTACATTCAGAAATATATTTTCATTAAAATTGTGCTAAAAAATTTGGAATTTCTTAAATAAAAAGTACATGTTTACTCTGTGACTGAATGAAAATAATGAAATATTATGAGATTTATTAGAATACATTTACCCCTTGTTTAAGATTTAACATAATATTAACAAAATTTTTACTCTCTTCTGCCGGCGTTATCTTACATATAATATCAACGTGTAGACGGTATGTAAGAATTAAACAAAATTATTCAAGATACAGTGGCCAAAATAAGTATTCCGCATACCATTTCATTTCTCTTAATTTCGTTATAATTTATATGCTTATTGAATTATTTCGATAAAAATGATAAATATTTATTTGAAATATGTATTTCCTTCTATTTTTAGTAATATTTGATCCCAAATGCACGGATCAGTATACCATTTTTTAATCAGTATACGAATTCATAAGCAGAAAAAGTATTCGACATGTTGCTTATTTGTCCATTTTCTATAATTATATTCATTTTCTTATGTATTTTTGTTGTTGGTTTTAGATCTAGGATAACAATTACATGTGTTTAAAATAATTTTACACCATTTTATTGTGATTTTGTGTAAATAAATTACTTAAAAAAAGGAAACTTCAGTTTAAACCAAAAACTTCACAATTAATAATCTTTAGCAAAGAAAAGATATTAAGGTTTAAAAAAGTTAGTTGAACGTAAAAATTTACGTTAAGTGAAACAAAATTACAAACTAAACTCATCAAACATGGCTAAACATAGTGAAAAATACTTAGAAACACACGTAGCATTCTAAAATTTTGAAATAATAAAGAAATACATGATTATAGAGTCAGGTCTAGTATAAAGAAGCCAACACATCTCAAAAGAGTTATAGAATGGAGATTAGATTTTGTGAGGGGATATAGCAGGATCTCAAAAAAAAAAGCAGAATGAAATTCTTGCAATTGGCATCGATCTAAATCATTTCGTATGTAATATGAATGTTCTAGTCTATGGAAAGCCATATACCGAGCTAGAAGAGAGAAATAAGGCAGCTACTGTAAAAATCGGCGGTTGAAGTGTTATGGTTAGGGGGCATGTGATGGGGTCTGGAGTAGGTATTTTAGTATTTACAGGTAAAATAATAGACTATCGGTATTTATAGTAATTTTTAAATAAAATTCACATAAAAGTGCTGAGAAATTAGGAATATCTAACAGACTTATGTTTACCAGGATAATAACCTAAAGAATTCTGCCTTCATTATAAAGCTTAAATTTGTCTGTAACTGCACGAAAATAATAACAAAACGCATTATAACCACCAAATATCAATCTAAATGAACATTCGTGAAGTTTTTATTAACAAAAATTTTAATTTTTAAACTTGACGAATAAAAATGGTATTAAATTCATATTGTAAACAAAATTGATCCTCAATATAACAAAATTCTTATCAAATTTATATCAAAATGCTTAGAAGACGTTACAAAATGGAAATAAAAAGCTACATGTTAATAAAAAAATTTAATTATTTTGATTTTTCGAAGCATAAAGTATAATGTCGAATACTGTTTTTGCCTTGAATTTCAATGTCATTATATAAATGGCTTTCTAAATTATCTTTTATTTGTAATAACTTTAAAATATATGCAGATCTTTATGCTCTACCAAACTTTATCTCATTTTTTTTTACTCAAAAATTCTGAGAACATTTCATAATTTTTAAAAAAATTAAAATAACATCGCTTTTTCGAATAGTTTTTTTGGCCACTGTATATTTTATTCCTAATTTTTTATTAGCATTGTTATTTAAACTTGGATTTTTATTTATTCGAACGTATTTTCTGTCAATGGAATTTTAAAGTTTTTACCATTTTTAAAATCTGCGGTCTTGTATATTAAATACAAATTTTCCCTATGCACCCACTCCTTATTCCTCATTATTTAATGATTTTATGAAGGTTAATTGAGAAATTCTTGATTTTTACAAATTTAACGACATCTAGGGGCTATGTGTGAAAAGTTAGAGACTTTACTAGTACTATATTTTTGTAGCCCCTGTCTTGCCTACAAAACATGTGCGAAAAATTTCCTCTACATATTACCTTTAAAATTTTATAACCTAAAAACTTCTCAAAGATTCAAATTTTCTTTGGTTCTCAATGGGTTAAAAATGTGACGTGATGGAAAATTTTCATTTGACTTTCTACACTATATCAAGCCTAAGAAATTATAATTTTGTAAACTTATTCCAGATATAAACATTTTTTGCGATTTTGTTGACTTGTGTTATTAACTCCCGTGGGAAAATTTTTAATAATGGTATTATGTCGGAATTTACAACAAAAAACTTTTTAATATTTTAATTAAAAAAAGTACTAAAAATTACAATAAAAAAATATATCGTTAATTTCAGGTTTCTAATCTTAGAATAACGAAAAATAAATATCAGAATTACGAAAAAGTATATTAGAATAAAGAAAAATACCACAAAATACATTTTAAGGTTTCTGATTCACTTAGGACCTTACATCTTCAATATCATAGGAACAACAAAAAGAGTACCACAAAGTTCTTCATATGGATTCGCATTCATTTAGGACCACATTTCTTTAATTTCATGTTTTAAGATTGTAGTGGTATCCCCATATTAAAATACTCATATGAATATTTCAATAAATATAATTTTTTTATGAAAAAAGTACCAAAAATAGGTACGATTTTAACGTTTGAATTTAAAAAAGTACCAAATTTGTATTTCTCATTTTTTGATAAGTTATGAATGCGGCATAAATTTTATCGGTATGTTGATTTGTTTCAAAGATACATATGGTGCCAAAAAAAGTACCAAAATACAGTTTTTACACGTTTTCTCCCTAAAACGGCCGATTTTCACAAAAGTACCAGACAGCTGTCCAATTATTTTTTAAATGAATAACGATAACTATTCAACTATTTTTGTATCATTATTCGTTTGCGAGTTATAAAGTTACCGATTTTTCCCTTTTTTTTACCATTTTTACCCCCTAAACATTCGAATTTGAGTTATAGAGTTACCGATTTTACCCTTTTTTACCCCCTAAACATTCGAATTTCCAAAAATCCCGTCTTAGTGGATCTATATGGTGGGATACCAACCTATGATGTTCCAAATTTCGTCTCTCTAGGTTCAGCCGTTTGGTTTGTGTGATTATGAATAAGTTAGTCAGTAACGTTACTCTTTATATATATGTACATACATAGATGTATTTCAAAAAAGTTATAAGTTTTAAATTTATATTTAAAAAAAAATGCACAAAACTTTAAAATTTAATTTCATAAAAATAACGTACAATGTTTTAAATTTATCCGTCATAATAAGATGATTTGTACTTCAAAAGTAAAACAATGAGAAAGAAAATTCTAATTGGAATTTTATTTTGTTTTGCGCTGCTGCAGAACTGAGAAGCAGAATTATTCTTTACATTTGCCAAATTAGGGAAGTTTTCGTTTATGTACATTTCAAGTGCATTTGCGAAATTTGCCTACCTAGGGCGCACGATTTGTCAAACATTTTTGAAAAATGCATGTAAAATCGCCATGTTTGTTTGCCGAAATTTGCAAAATTTGTCGCTGTAAATTAGAGCAGCGCAGCTTCAACCATCAAATATCGTTGCCATGTGGGGAGCAAATTTGCCGCAGAAATTCATGAGTCGACAGCAATACAAAAAATATCGTCGACATTAGGAAATTTATGAAAAAAAAAATTTTTTAATTAATATTAAAATTCAAAAGTTCAAGAATATAATGAATTTACTAAAGGTTTTATATTAAATTCATTAAGCTTGATCGAAATCAGCGGCTGTAATTGAGTCGTGTTTAACCGAAATTCTATCGGCGGCGGCGGCTTTTAAAAAAGCTCCGGCGGCTCGACTCAGCCGGCTTACAGCCGATCGGCACAGTTCTCTGAATCAATCTCTCTGCCATAGTAAAATAATAAAGTACTCGCACATCTACAAAAACAAAAATTGCTTGTATTTTGTTAGTGTAAAACTACTGCCCACAATGTCAGAATGCTTTGAACGGAAAAATGAGAGAACGAAAGAGAGCAAGACAAAAAAACTCAAAAAATATTTTACATGTGAATACAAAAACAATTTGACAGTACCGCGAGGTTTGCCAATGAAAAAATTGTAAAACAGCTGGTCTTACGAGTATACTTTATTATTATACTATGCTCTCTGCTTGATGTTTACTATAAATGTTGCCAACCATCATTGTATAAAATATATAACTGCCAGACTTGATTTTTATTGCAATTTTTTTATTTAATTCAAAATCGCTAATATATTAAAACTACACATCCCCCTATTTTATGTTTTTCTACACATTTAACATTTACCCCCTTATTTCCTAAATCCATTCACCGGTGGGCTTAGGTATTTGCTCCACCAGCTTCGCTATATCAGCTTTTTTCGAATATCAAAAAATATTTAAGTTCCGCCATTTTTATACAAAATGTCAATTTTGTTCCCAAGGAAATAATTAATATGGTCGTGTTATATATCATTAAAAAGATATTTGTATGTGCTTTTAAATGGCATCAATATAATTAAGATCGGAAAATTATTATTAAAGATATTCAGAGAAATATATTGAATTTTTATAACTCGTAAACCGAGAAAGAGCGGATAAAATTTTGTATAATATCACTATAATCACAAGTAAAGGTACTCTTGAATTAGTATAAAAATTATTTAAAAATCAATAGTTCCGGTGATCTTGATTTATGCCAAAATTTCAATACACATTTTTAAAAAAACAAATCAATTTACATCATAGATAAGGCAATTTACATAAAAAATTTGTCAAAGTGAGGGGAAGTGTAGAGCGTAGACCTCCAAAGTTGGTCACCTCGGGTATGTAATTTTTTTAAAAATTCACCAAAAATTCATTTATAACGAATGTAAAAAAAACTGCATATGGATAGTCCTTATAAATCTACAAAAAACATTTCTTTTAGTTTAAGAGATATTTGGGCCGAAGCAAATTTTAATTGTAAATCTCTAC
Source organism: Protophormia terraenovae (assembly GCA_951394005.1). NCBI lineage: Eukaryota > Metazoa > Arthropoda > Insecta > Diptera > Calliphoridae > Protophormia > Protophormia terraenovae. The sequence goes on from OX596077.1 coordinate 70,412,354, forward strand.
AAAAAATACGCTTACATGTGTAGGTTATCTCTTTTAGTTTAAGAGATATTCGGGTCGAAATAAATTTTTACCTCATTTTTAGCCTCGTTTTTTAGTTTTTTTTTTTTAACTTGGCGGGCTTAATATTGCCCATTTTAAAATATTTGCCAGATTCCTTACAAAATTCTAAATAATATTGAGTCATATAAATCCGTTAAAAAGTTATATTAATCTAAATTTGGAACTTTAAAAAAATTTTACATTTTTTTGGGTTTTTTCCAAAAAGGAATGTTTTCAAAAGAAATCTTAATATAAATGCGTGTATAGTTAATCCGGAGGAGTTTGGTGCAAAGGTCTGCCCACAGCCTTATCCAAATTTTGCCAATTTTGAAAATTTTTTTTCATTTTTTGTTATGTTCTCAAATTGCAAAGTTGGGATCGACTTAAAATTATTTTAATTATATAGCTCTATATGTAAGGTATACACTCAAAAAGTATATTCTGACGGAGGCCCCTTATAACGACATTTCAATAAAAAAAGTCAATTTTTTTAACACGTTTTATATGGATTGGGATTTTGGGTATTTTCATATAAAAAAGTGTGAATTTTTTTAATTCTCTAATTTTAGGACAAGTTTATACATATTATACTGAAATTTTAAAACGGATATACTTTTACGGATTCATATATTTATATGATTCTTGCAACAATATTATTTAGAATATTTAAAGGAAATTTTAGGGGCAATATTAAGCCCGCCAAGTAAAAAAAAAAAAAATTAAAAAAACGAGGCTAAAAATGAGGTATAAATTTATTTCGAGCCGAATATCTCTTAAACTAAAAGAGATAACCTACACATGTAAGCGTATTTTTTGTAGAGATTTACAAGGACTTTATATATATTTTGTTTCTGTCATGTCATAAATGAATTTTTGGCGATTTTTCAAAAAAAAAAAAAAAAATTACATACCCGGGATAGCCAACTTCGGAGGGCCACCCACTTCTCCCCTGACCCGCTAGGAATCAGTACTCATCCAAATCAACTTGAAAACACCTCAGCTCTAACCACGTTTATTGAGATATCTGTAACGGTTCAATAGTTACTGAAATTGCGTTACCAAAAAATTGCGTTTTGGAACCACTGTGATCCGACAATTTTTTTAAAGTTTCAACTTCTGATTTATATAACTTTTTATTGGATAGATATATTGATTGATATTATTCTTGCAGTAATATTATTTAGAATTTTGTAAAAATTCTAGTGATTAATTTCAACAAATTTTAAGGTCCAAATTAAGCCCCCCCAAGTTTAAAAAACTTAAAAATATCGAGGCCAAAAATGTGGGTAAAATTTGTTTCGACCCAAATATCTCTTAAATTTTGTAGAGATTTACAAGGACTACCCACATGTAAATTTTTTTACATTTTACAATTTTTGGCGAATTTTTAAAAAATACATATCTGAGGTGACCAACTTTATAGGTCTATCCTCTAACCCCGTGACCCGCTAGGAGCCTGAACTCCTCCAAATCACTCCTCGGAAACACCTCAGCTCTGACCATATGAAATTTTATTTAGATATCTCCAACGGTTCACAAGTTACAGAATTATTTAAAAAGTTTTTTTTTTTTTTTTCTTGAAAATTGTCCAAAATCGAACTTTTTGAATTATTTAATTTGTATGCAAATAATAAATAAAATAAGAAAATAGTTTTTTCCGTCAACTTTATTACCAAAAATTCAGTTTTCAAAATACACCTTTTTTAGTAAAAAAAAATAATTACAAAAAAATCCGTCTTCGATTTAACAAAGTGTAACCTCTTGTTATATAAAATATTTTGGCCAATATTTGGAAAACAATTTATGCATAAACTTTCTAAAAAATTCAATAATTCAAGAAATGTTGAAAATCGTATTTTATTACATACTTATTTATGTTCATAACTTCTTTCGACAAACAAATACACAGAGTACCACGTTATGGACAATACTGCACTGATATCAGAAATAATTAATTTAACTTGATTAAAAAAAAAAATTATAATGATTCTGTTGTACTTTTACTTGTGATTTAAGTAATGTAAACAATTTTTCCCGCTCCTATAAAGTTTTGATATATTTTCGTAAACATCTTCATTAATACATATGCGATTTAAATTATATTAATACAGTTTTAAAGAACCTTTCTAATGATATATAATATGCCCATATTAATTAAATTCTTGGGAGGAAAATTGCATTTTTTCTTTTTATATGCCAGAACTTTCAAAATTTGTTTAAAGCCCCAACCAGTCAACTTTCCATCGCAACGTAGAATGAAAAAAAGTAGCGTGAGACATTTTGTACATGATGAAATTATACCAGGTGACAGTACCGCTACAACAAATACAACAAGGCAAAAACAACCATGCATTTTGTTTTTGGTTTTTCCAGCACAACGTCAAAAACATTCGACAAAATAACAAAACAAAGTAAACAAAAAACAAGAATAAGAAAACAAAAACCAAGAATAAGTAAACAAAAGAAGAAGTAAACAAGCAAAATAACAGCGCCTAAAAAATATGAATTGAAAAATTATAAAATATTTTCATTTAAACGCAAATTTATTTATTTCAAATCAAATATAATTCTTTTTTAAAACAAATATTATTTTTTCTACACAAATTTACACCATTATTAAAACTTTTTTGTACCACACAATTACAATCACAATTCACAAATTATTCAGAAAATATAATAACAAAAAACCAATATTAATTGAAAAAGTATATCATATTTTCATTTTAAACTCAAATTTATTTATTTCAAAACAAATATTATTATTCTTTTTTAAAACATTATTTTTTCTCAGAGACCGGATTTTAATACTAAAAAAACAATCTTTTTATTTTTATTTCAATCGAAAAACAATCTTTAATGTTCAAAAAATAATAAAAATCCATCATGATTTTTATTATTTTCATCAATATTTTAATTTTTTTCATCATGATGAAAATAAAAATATAAATATCTTTTGTGATATTTATTTCAAAAGTTGAAAATTATTTTGAACTTTTTTCATCGGATGGAAAAAATTCTAAACAACAACAATTTCATTTGAATAAAAAAATATTTTGAAAACAAAACAAAAGTATGAATAAAAAAAACAATCATTTTAAATTTTTTTCGAACTGATATTTATCGTTAAAGATATTTATCGTTAAAGATATTTATTTTTTTCATCATTGATGGATATTTATTTTAAAAATAAAAATCCCTCACATATTTTTTTCAACAAATGAAAAAATATTTTGAACATTAAAGATATTTATTTTGATCGAAAAATAAAAATAAAACGTTTTCGGGTGCTTGTTTTTTCTACACAAATATTAAAATTTTATTTTGTATCACACAATTACAATGCACAAATTGTTCACAAAAGGAAATAAAAAAAACCACGTGTGTATTGTAAACAACTTTTGACAGTAATCTGGAAAAAATAAATGTCGGCAAAAAATCATCAGCTGATTTAGTACTGTCACCTGGTATAATTACATCATGATTTTGTACAACCAGTCAACAAAATTAAACGTATCATATGTTTTTGAACATTCACTGTGTAAACAACCCTGTTTTTCGGTTATTTTGTGAGCAAAATAAGCCACAGGGTTGTTAAAAACGCACACAGCTACGTAAAAATCTATTTTCTGTAGATTTCTGCGATACGCTACCTAGAATTTTTGTGTCAATAGCTAGATACACAAATCTGCATAAAGCTGGTTGAAACAGCTGATTGCGATACGATGATTTTTAGTTGAGTGGTTGGGGCTTAAATATTTTCAAAAGAAGAAAAGACGCCCTTTTGATTGTTGTTGTGGTACTTTTTGCATGGTTTATTATGATATACGTTTTCCCATATAATTGCCAGAGATAAAAAAATTATCAGCAACTCAAACAGAAATTTGACGTTTGACCTTATCTTGATAAAATTTTGACGTTTGTCTTGATAAAAATTTGTCTAATGTAGACTCAAAGTAAAGAACTATAAACTTAAAAGTTCGTTTTGTTTTTTACGTTCTGCAATTGAACCAATATTGTTGAAACAAAAAACTTTTGCGTAATAACGTCAAAAAAAAAAAAAAAAAAAAAAAAAAAAAAAAAAAAGAAATAAAAAAAAAAAAAAAAAAAAAAAAATGCTTTCTAGAATGTAGAAAAAGTAATGAATTTTATATACATATGTACATAAGTATGTGAATGAAATAGTTAAGATTAAAAAACTTAAGTCTAATAATGTATTAGTAAAAAATTGCATTGAAAACAAAAACAATTTTACTCAAAAAATTATGATTTTTTGAGTAATTTCTTTCATATCTATAAAAGATTAAAATTTATTTGAAAATTGTCAATATATCTACCTTTTTTGTCAGATAGTCGAAAATAGTCGGAAAATGTAGAAACTTGTCGAAAAGTTGGAAAAAGTTGAAAAGTCGTAGTGGTCAAAACAGTCGGGAAAAGATGAAAATATTCGAAAAATTCAACAAGTCGACTTTTTTTCTAACTATAAACCGTACACCTTATATACATTGTATCATGGTCAAGACCTTCTGAAAAACAAACACAAAAATCGCTAAAACATTCCGATAAGGCAGTGTCAGTTAGTGTAGGAAAGGCAGCGTAATAGAATAGTATAAAAAGAAATGTCAGAAGATAAATTGTATTAGCAAAACAAAAGTTATTTAAGAGTTAAAGAAATTGATTTTAATTTCTAAATTAAATTTATATATAGAAATGTTAAAAAACCTTTTTAAAATAAATGTCCTGCGGCCACTTAATAGACAATGTGAACACATAAGCAATTTTGGCGTTCGTATGAAAACAACAAAAGACTTTGGTGAAGATGTAAGTAACACTCAAACACAACAACAACCGGCAAAGGCAAATATAAATCCCTTTGCACGTGAAATATCGAAGAACAACGAGAGTCAAACTAATGGAGCAATTACGTTCCATAACAACATAGGGGATGTTGAATTAACCGAAGATGAGAAGAAACGACGATTGAAAGTTTTACAATTGGAAGTGGACATTGCAAATCAAGAAGGACGTCGTGTTCCTTCCCTGGACTTTTTTAAGGATCATCATTGGGAACATGTTCTAACATTACCATCCAAATCAGCTCGTATGAAATATTATGGCTTTCTATGGCAAATTGAAATGAAAAAAGAATCGAAGCAACGAAAAAAAGAGGAAAGAGCTGCAGCATCTCAAGAACGAATGGAAAAAATACGCCAAGAGAGAGCAGAGAATCCACATATTGTCTATGGCTTAGGACATGTTTCAATGTTCTTAAGAGTTTATGACTCTACCATTAATCATTGGATGAATCACAGGTAAGTTATTTTACATATCGTCACTGAAAATGCAAAACAACGTAATATCAAAATTTTCAAATTTGTGTTTTTGATGAAATAAAGTTTATTTTTTTAAAATACATGTGATCACAAATTTTCGGACTTGTAACTCAAAAAAATGACGATTATATTATAGAAGGCAATGGATTCTTAAGTCAAAATAACGTAACATCACATTTGTTAAAAAAATATATACACTATCGTACAAAATAAAGTGCGGTTTTTTGCTCTTGCTATTTAGTTCATAATTATTGTCTTCTAGGTTCATAATGTTCTAAATTTTTGGTTAGCAGGTAATTGTCGTATTATATTCTTTAAATTAATATGCAAAAGAAGTTTTTGAAATGTGTGTATTTCGAGTTTGGGGCAAAAGTGTGGTGTTGGTCATACATTTTGTGCGACATAATAAAGTGACACTTTACATTATTTCCTAAATTTATTTAAATCTTTTGATACAAAATGAAACGCATATTCTTAAGAAGTGGTAAATTTGATTATTCTTATCATAAATTCTATTAAAATTATTATTGCATTTGAAAAATAAGGATTAATTCGGCCATATTATCAGTAAGTCTTCGACCACAATCCAGTAAGATTTCTTGATTCCTGATAGAGAAAATTAATTAAGATGAACGTAGTTGGCTTTAAAGTGCAATATTTTAAAATCTGAGTTCAAAAAAACCATTTCATTATACAAAATTACAATTTAGAATGAAAATAATAAGAAATTGAGGGCCAGAAACCCTAATACTGCGAAGTAAAGTCGTAGCTATATCGCTACGGAGGAAGTAATTTTAATTATTACAAGCCTAACTGTCCAGACAAGGTACAAACAAATGGGTTCCATATGTACCAAATTTAAGAAAACATTTTTTATACGATCTTCTAATACAAAAATTTAAAACTTCAGATTTTTCCATGGCAGTTTAAAAAATTTTCTCAGTTTTTTTAAAGTTTTAATAAGATTTATGTTTATTCATCCAAATAACTGCATTTTAGAATGGTTCTGGTACTTTAACGATTATTTTTCTAATACGGGTCGCTTTGTTATATTAGCACAAAAATGATGTGACTTTTACTTAGAATAGGTACTTCTAAAACTCTTATATTTGAGCTTTTTCCTGGCAGTAAAAGCTAACATATTTATAATTACTTCTTTCTTTATGTATTTAAATGATGAAACTCATTCTCTTTTGGCGAGAATATTGATATCGTTACGATTTTACTTCGTAGTCTTAGGGTTTCTGCCCTATCAATTTCATATTATTTTGATTCTAAATTCTAATTTTGTATAATGAAATGGTTTTTTTGGCGTCAGATTACAAAATGTTGCACTTTAAAGACAATTACATTAATGTTAATTAGTTTTCTCTATCTGGAATCAAGAAATCTTACTGGATTGTGGTCGAAACTTACTGATAATATGGCCAAATTTATCCTTATTTTTCAAATGCAATAATAATTTTAATATAATTTATGAATAGAATAATAAAATTTACCACTTCTTAAGAATATGCCTTCCATTTTGTATCAAAAAATTTAAAAAATTTTAGGAAATAATGTAAAGTGTCACTTTATTATGTCGCACAAAATGTATGACCAACACCACACTTTTGCCCCAAACTCGAAATACACATATTTCAAAACCTTCTTTTGCATATTAATTTAAAGAATATAATACGACAATTACCTGGACACCAAAAATGTAGACCATTATGAACCTAGAAGACAATAATTATGAACTAAATAGCAAGAGTAAAAAACCGCACTTTATTTTGTCCGATAGTGTATATATACTCTAGGAAGCAGAAGTCTGCGTACGAACATATGAAAGACATTATTGACGGAAGTTTTCTATATATCCTTTAAGATTTTTGGAATTTTTACAGCTCTATATAATAGCTTAAATCTTTAACAATATTTAAGTAAAACATCAACTTTAGAAAAGTGAATAGATTCGCGGTTATCCAAAAAGATTAAAATAAAGTGATATAATTATACAGCAAAAGTCTGCGTAGATTACTGAAAAATCAAAAATTTTTGCGGGTTTTTTAGTTTTAGATTATTAGATTTGTTGCGTTTTAAATTGCTGTTATTTACTAAGTTGTTAAACATTTTTCAATATAATTAAAGATGTTTTTGTAATGAATCAAGGAAGAAATTAATTTATTCTTACTGAAAGTATGAATTTAATTTTTGTAAGGATGCTGAATAAAACATTCAGAAATATTAATATAAAACCATTTGTCTAAGGAGAAATTAGTATTAACCGAAATAATATGGTCCTTTTCACTTAAATCACGTTTTGGAGAAATTAACGATATGAAAAATGAAAAATTTAAATGCGGTCATGTTATACGTGAAAAAATCGGGACAAACAGCTATAATATTTACAAAAATATTAAATTCGAATAAGGTACGAGTATTCCAGATAAAATTAATAAAAAATATTGTTTGTTTTCTTGATTCTCGCGGTATAGTTGTACCTAGAAGACATTTTTATATATTATAAATGAATACAAAATAACTAGGTTTTCTTATAATGGGACTATTTCATTAATAGCATGATCCGATTTTCTTACTATGTTGTATTATGGCCTTTTTTAGAGAGAACCACATTTAGCATCATCTTAGAATACACATTTTTTCGAAATTCTTTTAGTTTGTTCGCTTTTATGCAGTGAGCATATTTTTTGTTTTATTTTTTAATAAAGCATAAGTTTTTATATTGGTAGTATTAAAGCATAAAGCATAATATTTAATGGTATTTTTTACAATCTCACCAAAAATACATTTCAATTTAAATAGATCTTCATAATTTAGTAAATTTTATAGCGATTTATTCCGATTTTTGACGTATAACATATAACCTTAATTTTTATTTTTTCATTAAATTTCCTTTTTTTTTTTTCAAAATGTGAATGGTAGTAAATTTGATTTACACATCGGTAGTGAGACCAATTCTTACGTATGGATGTCTCGTCTGGTGGGAGGCAATGAGAATAGGAAGTCGTAGGAATCTTCTGTCTAAGGCCCAGAGATGTGCTTCGATTGGCATCACAGGTGCCATACGAAGTACACCTCAGGCGGCGCTTGACGTCATTCTGCATCACCTACCCATTGAGGAGTTCGTGATGGGAATGGCTGCAAGGATCTTGCTTAGGCTTAGTGAACTAGGACTTGTAGGATCAATCAGAATAGGACATTCCAAACTTCTAAACGAAATCAACCTCGGTGAACATGCTCTGACTCCTTTCGGGTCCACAGATTACATGTGCACAGAGGTTGATTTCGGGGAAAATCCTACACTGATTATCAATATTAGGGACCAATGGTCATTAAAGGATAAACTATTCAGAGGAGCATCGGTATTCACTGATGGATCCAAAATGGATATAGGCACTGGTGCAGGTGTTTATCTGTTTGAGGAGAACGTCAGGGAATCGTACAGGCTCTTAGATAGTTGTAGTGTGTTCCAGGCAGAAATTCTAGGTATCCTTAGGGCCACAGAATTGATAGCAAGGAACATCGAAAAGAATACGGAGGTAACTCTGTGTGTGGATAGCTAGGCGGTGCTAAAGGCCCTGAAGGGACATTTTGTCAAGTCTAGGTTAGTTAGCGACTGTAAGTAGGCTAGGGAGATCGAACCTGTTTTATTCGACCGGTTTTAACCGGTTTTTTGAAAAATTTCGGGTCGTTTTTTTTAAATGTTAGCTTTTCGAATATCGAATAAACCGGGTTTTTTGCTTCGAATACTCGGTTTTTATTTTCCTTATAATAAATTTTGCCTAAAAAAGTCATATATTTTCAAAATTATTTTTAAGTTTACAATTGTATCATAATAAATAGTTTTTAAATTAGAAAAATGTAGTAAGACTTCAGTGGAATATGATTAATTTTTCTTATATAATAGTTTCACAATATGAACAGTAAATAAAAATATGTATGTCTTAATGAACATAAAAGTGGAAAATATTATAGGCAAATAATATAAGAAACCTCAACATCAGTGTTGCTAGGAGGTGAAAAAAGAGAGGTTAAATTGGACTTTCAAAAAGGTCAGAAAAGGCTAAATGCCCCAAAAAATAAAGCACGAAAGAAACTAATATTTTTTATTTAATAACTTATTATGTCTAATGATAAATCGACAACTTTGGCTTATAATTAATAAAAAAAAAAAATTATTTAATTTTTTTTTAAATAAATTTTCATAATTTTTTTTTAATTTTTCAAATTTTTGTTGATTTTTTTTTATAATATTTTTATATTCTTTTTCATATTTTTATATTCAAGAAGAGTTTCTATGGTAAATAATAATAATTATATGAATTAATAAAATAAGTCCATGCTATGAGTCGGTAAATTTGATTTTGTGTATGAAGCGCCGCAGGCGAAAATTTGTTCTATATATAAATAATCTCGATTTTTTGTGTTAATACACAAAAAGGAATAAGGTATGGTACCGTAAAAACTAAATTAGTAAAAACAAATAAGAAATTATTATCTTTGTTTAAAGAGAAGGCTAGAAGCTAAAACGAAAATTTTGCGGCTTAAAACAAAATAAAAAACCTAGATTTAGCCTTAAACGGGCAACACTGCTCATAATTAAATTTTTTGGCGGATAATAAGGCATATATTAAAAATATTAAATTAAATTAATTAGAAAATATCTTAGAATAAAAAAAACATTATTTTTAGGTATTAAAAATATAACTTTGATTTTTTCATAGACATCATGAAATTTAATTCGTCCTTATACTTAAATATATATTTGTACCGAATTAAGGCTTTAAAAATTGAGATCTGTGCTTTTTCCAGACATCATTAATTATAACGGAATACATTAAAGTGGGGATCCGAAAATTTTTTTGTGCTTTACAATTATAAGCACAAATGCTTAATATCCAAAACATATATAGTTGTGAAAAATGTTTCTAACAATTGATCATCAAATTGTAGTAACTATATTAGATACATTACCCTAGGTTCTAATGTTAACAGCAAATCATTATTTGTTTGTAAATTTATATTTTTATAGTAGTGTACGAGACTTTTTCTATATATTTATAGAACCTTAATTTAAATATTATTGGAAAACCGTGAATCTATTCATATTTCAAAACTTAATATTTTACTATAATATTATCAAGAATTTAAGCTATTATATAGAGTTGTAAAAAAATCAAAATCTTTAAAGATATAATAGAGAAATTACGACAAAAATTATTGTTTAATAGTTCGTACGCAGATTAATGTTTCCTAGTGTATATTTTTTTTCTTTTTTTTACGAATTTAGATTGCAAATTATTAAAAATGTATTACCTATTAAAATTTTTGAGAAAAAGTTAGAAATCTTTTTAATTATAATTTTATTTTATTTTTATTATCAATGTTCAAATCTTGAAAAACGTAAACCACGTAACTTAAAAAATATTAATATAAAAATCTAATTATTCATCATCAATATATTAGGCAATATTTAGGGATGTAATGACCCAAAAATCTTGTTTGTAGGACAATTTTAGAAAGTTTTTTGTGCCTCCTATAAAGTTATAAAAAGTGATGTTACGTTGTTTTGCATTTTCGGTGACGATATACATACATATTTGAAAGTTATATTTGTATTTTTAATTTTATAATTTGCGCTGAAGACTTATAAGAGCCATGCAGTTTTCCCCAAAAATCGTATTGGACTGCTCATACGATGACTACATGACAAAAAGGGAGGCGGAAAATGCAGCAAAACAACTAATGCTATGTTTTGCTGAAAATCGAGCTCATGATGATCCTTTCGATTTACATTATTGTAATGTTAACTTGGACACAGCCTGCATGAAGAGTTTACAACGTTATATACCGACAATGCTAAATCCAGAATTTCCTATGAACGTTCACCAAAAATGTTTCACAGAATTATTTCCCAAAGAGAATTTAGTCTATTTGACTCCACATTGCCGCACAGATCTGACAGAATATAATCCTGATGATGTATATATAGTGGGCGCTATGGTCGACACTGTAAGTTTTTTTACATTTATTTTAAAATCTCTTAACATTGTACTCTATCATATACCAATCAACTTCCAGATAAATAATGAACCATTATCATTGGCAAAAGCAAAGAAGCTAGGTCTACGAATGGCACGCTTACCTCTTGATCATTATTTGCAATGGGGAGCGGGTTCTGGAAAATCCCTTACTCTAAATCAAATGATCAACATTATGTTAGATCTTAAGAAGACTGGTGATTGGATGAATGCGCTACGTCATGTTCCACGTCGCAAAGTGGTTGATTTGAATAAAGAGTCATTTAATTTTAGGAACAAATTAAATAAACATGCGAATCGTATTAATGTCCGTATTGAACGTTTATTAGATAATGATGACAGCGATATACAACAAAACCAGAGTAATATTGTTCGTTCCCATAAGAATGAATTGCAATTTAATTTATCTACATGGGGTTCTAAAAATAAAAAGAAAGAAAGGCAATAATTATGTTGAATTTTTCTTAAGTCATATATATATATATATGTAAATACCATATAAAAATACGTTTGTTCCACTGTTAAAAATAGGAAATAAATGCATATGCCATTGATTACCACTTTTATACTATACTTAATTTAGGAAAGCATATTAATATTTGACATAATAACGTACAAGCAAAGAATATTCATATATAGAAAGAGCATCATGTAAAAGCAAAATTTCTTATGACGGACAGGGTTGTCAGATATTTTTGAACCTATGTCGCCAAATTGTAAATCAGAAATCGCCAACATTAAATTTTACTATTATTATTATTTTTTTTTTAAGAAAAACTAAAAAATTAAATGAAATTTTCAGTGCTTCAAATTTCAAATAATTTTAAAATGTAAATTCAGGTTCAACAAAGTCAATGATAATTGCAGTAGCTAATAATAATTGAATAAAAAATAAAATTAATACAATTTAATACACTTTTCCGGCATTGCCCCATTTTAGGTCAACAATTTTAAAAATTTATTGAAATTTATTATATTTTTTAATAGAAAATTTCTAACAATATATAATGAACATTTCTCCTATTAAACTTATAAATTGTTACGAAGAACTAATTTATTCATGAACGTTTTCTTTTCATTGTGACCTAAAAAATTTTAATATACATACTTGCAAGATTATGAAAAACAAATATCACATTTATTGAAGCTAATTTTAAATTAAGGATCTTAATTTTGGAGGGATTCATACACAACAATTTTTCTTGCTGCAATTCTGAGTTCGTAGACGAGAGAGGAAAGTTGAGTATTCCCTTCTGAACCCGACATAGATCAGGGGTTATTACAAGCTCTTGCTTGGTGGCCCACTTGAGAAGTTACGACTTGAATACGACCCACAGCCATTTTGGAGTAGCAAATTAACTGTATCCTAAGAAACTAAAATCTTTGAAAATTCATAATTTAAAGGTATCTTTTAAATTACGTATGTTGTATTTTAAGTTAAAATTAAAATTAATATTTATTTGAAAAAAAAAAAACGTGATACTTTCTCAATTTCATATCAAATGTTTCAGTTACATAATTATAAATTTAAGATAAAACCTTTCTGTTTAAAAAATGATTTTAAAAATTGTTATTAAATATTTTGAGTCAAGGACGAAATATCATTAAATGTTTTTGTTACAATTTCAATATCATTAAATGTTTTAGAACTTTAATTAGTAACTTGGGATTATTTTATAAGTACGAAGAATGTGTGTTATCTCTTTAAAAAAAAAAAAGACTTTTAATTTTATATTCAAACCAATAGTCTTAGCGAACACCCAACAATAATTTTACGGACCCCTTGTTAGAACCGCGGACCCCCATTTGAGAACCGTTGTGTTAGATAGAAAAATACTAAAAATAGTTTGCTAGTAAGAAAACGTAATAGTTTTACTCCACCAATACATTTTTAATAAAATTTTGAAAATTAGCCAAATAAATGGTCATATTGTTAAAAATCACCAAAAAATTCGCCATATCGCCAAACGGAAAAATCAGTTGCCAAGAGCAATTAAAAATCGCCAACTAAATACAACTAGAAGTACCCGCTCATATAACTCTCGCTCATAAAATTTTGCAATGATAAGAGGGAAATGTAAAGGCTACATACAATACTTTTGCTTCAACTGCAACCGACAGCTGCAGTAAAATACATGCATTTATATAGAACGGAACTAAATCAGTACGCCGAACTTTTGCGTGAAGATGAAAAATGTTCAACTTTGAAGTACCGAAGTACGTAAATACATTTTGTCGGTTGTTTTATTCTTATTTTAACATTTTTTCGTTGAGTGGGAAATTTTAAATTGCAATTCATTATTTCAACTGAGAACATAATTTAATTTTTACATCTTTATATTTTATTATATAAAATTTTAATAACAAAATAATGCAACGACTGGGTTAATATCATTTATGCGTTGCGTATTTATATACAAAGATGGAAAATGTTTAACTTTGAAGTATCGGAGTACAGTCGAACATGGTTATAACGAACACCGGTCATAACGAACAATGGCTATAGCGAACATTTTTCTTCGGTCTCATTGATTTTACCAACATTTTTCATAAAAATTCAAGAAGAATTTTTCATACAAAAAACTACGTTTATAAAGAACTCCCACAAATAATTGTTTTAGATAAATAAAATTACACATTTCAAAATGTTTCAAAAATTTAAAAACTAACAGAAATAACTTTTATTTATTTTCATTGAAATAATTTTCATTAATTTCAATTTAAATTATCGGCAAATAAAAGATGAATTTTTTATTTATAGCTGTTGACCTTTTTAACATAACATATAGCTATTGAAAATCAAGGTTTATTTTTTCTACTATAGTAGCTCTCATTTATTATGAATATAAACTACTAACAAGCGCCATACTAAAAAATATATTTACTTTTTAACATTTTGTGTTCTATACTGCTGACTACGCGCTATTGTAAAGCCCAAATTACAATAGCGCGTAGTCAGCAGCAGTGTGTGCTGCCATAATCAGCTGATTATTTAGAATGCACTGTTTGTTATGGTGTTAATTACATTTAGTCAGCAGCAGTTTGCAGTGCTGTTTCATTTAGCCCTATTTCTAAATTCACTGCGCTGCATTCAGATTGAGAGCGAGACAAAGAGAGTGAGCAAATAAATGAGAGGCTGAAATACACAAGTAGAACAAAGCTAGATGGTGGTTGTAAATTGTGGCTGCCTACGCCTAATTGTAATTGTAACGGCAGCAACATGTTGTGCTGACAGTGATCAGCTGATAATTTTTGCTGATACTGTTGCTGACTACGTGCTATTGTAATTTGCGCTTAACTCGTTATCAAACATACATTAATTTTTATACCCTACACCACCATTGGTGGGGAGGGTCTAATAAAAGACCCCTTCCTGAATTATAATGTACACAATGGTGTAGGGTATCATATGGTCGGGCTTAACCGACTATATCTTTTTCTCTCATTTTTTAATACGGCTGTAAATATCTCAAAAGATGCCAATTTAAAAATATCAGTAATAAAAGATAACATTAAATTAGTATAAAAAATATGATCTCTATTTGCCATTTGTGAAATGAATGATGAATGCAAAAAAATTTTATTCTTGATATCATTAATATTTAAAAATCATAAATACCGCACATTTTTAAAGGAAAGAAATGCGCTTTAATTCCAAATATTAGTGATGAAATACGTGTATTTTGTTAACATTTTTTTTTTTAATTTTACGGATGTAACGAATTACTTTTATAACGAACTAAATATGTCGGTCTCTTCGAGTTCGTTATAAACGTGTTCGACTGTATGTAAATAGATTTTGACAGTTGTGTTTTTGTTTTGTTTGTTTTTGTTAAGTGGGAAAAATAACAATTTTTAAAAATTTTAAGTGAAAAGAAAAGTTATTTAACGTAAAATTAATTTCTAATATGTATTTTTTAAACCGAAATGATTAATAAACGAAATCGAACCTATATTCGGCTAAGCCGAATCTTTTATACCCTTCACCATCTTACCGACAACACTAATAGATTAACAATTATGTTTGTGTATGTTTTGTTTTACTCTCCCGAGAGAGTAACCACAAACATCGATTTCGATATCCTGTTTCAGGGATGTCAAAATTTGTACAATTGTCCTTTTTGGTACAATTCGAGCCTGAAAAGTACAATGGTACACCAATGTCAAATTTGGTACAATTTAAATTTGTCCTTAATTTAAATTTTTTATAAAGTTGCTATAGAAAATCATCTCACCAAATTTCAACATAAAGCACTATGATTATTCCAGATACCCAGTCTCAGCTTTAAAATAAAATTCTTATTATTCATAGAAGATTACATATTTGTAATCTTTGAGCTAAACAGACGTGTTTTATTTTACTCCGAATTAAATCGTTATTTTAATGATAATATCGGTCAAAAATATAAATTATACCCGTTCAATACATATTACGCGAATGCACGCGTTTATTTTTATAAAATATTTTAAATAAAAAATAGAATAAAGCCCTATTTAAATTGAAAAAGAAATTAAATATAATTTGTGCCATTTATTTCATATTTCTTTGTGTGGTTATTTGTGTAATCTTAATTAAAATAAAGAGCACAAGTGTTAATAAAAGTATTTGCATACACTCTTTATGAGTCTCTTAAACGCAAATGCTAATGAGCGAAGGCTTAGTGTAAACGGCAGAAATGCATATGTGACTGTGAATGTTGATGATAATTTAATAAATAAAACAAATAAAAGAACTGATGACAGCTTGTATTTAACCGCCAAGCCAGTCAATCGTGCTCGCTCCTGCTCCCCCGCTTTGTTGACAATTAATAATTGTTCAACAAAAGAAAGCAACTCAGCTGTTGATAGAAAGTTGCCAGAAAACAATAATATTTTATCTGCGCCTGAAGTTATGCTAGGTAAATCAACTTCAGAAAAGAAATCATTCACAGTAAGTACAGAAACAATTAACCCTTCAACTGGTGCTATACCCAAAATTGGGCTCCCTTTAAATAGTGACCAAAAATCCCAAATTCAAGTTGGAATGGATCGATACATTACAGTTTTAAAACGAGGACGAAGCCCTAAGTCCTCGAAAATAGCACCCTTGGCAAAATTATCTAAAGATAGTAACTTTGATAGACCGAACAATGAAAATCGTTTTTCTATTTTGCAATGTGAAGGCAATGAGCCCGCTAATATAATTAGGTCAGCCAAACCACCACCAATTTATTTAAGAGAAATTAACTCGGACATTTTGGTTCGAAATTTGATCTCATTGATAGGTGAAAACTCCTTTTATGTCACCCCCATTAGAAGAGGTACAATTCATGAGACCAAAATACAGGTAAATAGTGAAAAAGATTATCGTAAGGTTGTGACAGATTTCGAAACCCATAAGAAAAGCTTTTATACTTATCAACTGAAAGGTAGCAAGGGTCTACAGATTGTTATAAAGGCGATATGAAACTGAAAAAAAAAAATGAAACTCACCCTATTTATAACATAAAATATTTATTACACCGAAAAATCACTGTAGAAGAACCACATAAACGATCGGGTCCAGTCCAATGTATAAATTGTCAAGAATATGGTCATACTAAGGCTTATTGCAGATTGCCACCAGTATGTGTTGTTTGTGGAGAGTTACACAATTTATCGCAATGTAATAAATCTAAAGATGACTCTAAATTGAAAAAATGTAGTAATTGTGGAGGAAACCATACTGCAAACTACAGAGGCTGTCCTGTATACTCTATCGTTAAAAAATCACTAAGCCAGAAATCGAGAATTTCCCCCGTTCAACCATTAAATACGCTCAAGGTAAATCAACACCAAAATAAATTTAATCACAATTTGAACTCAGAGGCAAGAGAGCAAATGCCCGCTTTCAATTTTACCCGGCTAGAAGCTACAATCGATTCTCTCGTTCAATCGGTAAATAATTTTACAAATTCAATGAGCAATATGATGCAAGAAATGCTTAAAATGCAATGTTATTGCAGGCTGTGCTGAACAAACCATGAACTGCCTAAAAATAAGTTTTTGGAACGCCAACGGCATTCGCCAACACAAAAATGAACTCGAATATTTTCTTAGAAGTCATGACCTAGATATAATGTTAGTCTCGGAAACCCATTTGACGTCCAGAAGCTTATTTAGGATAAATGGATATGCCTTTTATGACACTAAAGATCCAAGAGATAGAGCATGTGGAGGCTCCGGCATTTTAATAAAAACCCGTATCAAACACTACTTAATGTGTGATCTTCGTGAAGATTATCTTCAAGCTACAACAATCTGTATTGATGATTGTTATAGAAACTTAGTGATTTCATCGATATATTCACCCCCCAGGTTTTCAATTTCAGAAAATCAATATGAAAATTTTTATAAATCACTAGGACCCCCGTTTCCTGGCAGCTGGCGATTATAACGCTAAGCATACATTCTGGGGATCACGACTTATAACCCCTAAAGGTCGTGCATTGTTTAATACAATTTCTAAAATGGGTTTGAATGTTATTTCGAGCGGAGAACCAACATACTGGCCTTCTGACCCAAATAAAATACTGGATGTTATCGATTTCGCTGTTACGAGGAATTTACCAAGGGAATTAATTCATGTTAAATCTTCATTAGAATTATCTTCAGATCATTCACCCAATTTTGTTACTATATTGAACCCCCGAGAAATTGTAAACCCCACTGGTATCTCAGCGATATCTAACACAAGAATAAACTGGTTGAAATATAAAAAATATATTAGCACTCATTGCACGGAAAATATATTGCTGAGAACACCAGAAGATATCGATCTCTCTCTCAAAAATTTTGAAAAAAGTTTAAAACTTGCTGCTGAACATGCTACCCGTACCCCCCGACAAAACAGATATAATAGAATTTGTTCTGTGGATGTCGAACGGCTCTTGACTGAAAAAAAAAGAGTTAGAAGAGAGTGGCAACTGCACAGATCCCCTCAACTCAAATCGAAGCTAAGAGAATGCCAAAAGCGCCTTAATAAGCTACTAGAGTATCAAAAAACTGAATCACTGAATCAATATTTGGAAAACCTAGATGCCACCCCGTATTCGAATTACTCACTATGGCGAGCTACGAAGAAGTTAAAAAGACCAGTTACAAGTAGGCCCCCTCTACGAAATACAAATGGAGGCTGGGCAAGAAATGATACCGAAAAGGGGAATCTGTTTGTTAGTCATCTAAAGAACGTGTTTTCCCCAAATTTATCAGATGACATAATGGACTTGCCACTTGTTGTACCCCGTTTTAGAGCAGTTGAACCCCTTTGTTTTGAGATTCGAGAGATCGACAAGACTATTGTTGATTTAAACTCCAAAAAAGCACCTGGTATTGACAAGATCAGTAACAAAATGCTTTTGGAGCTACCCCGGGTAGCAATAAGAATAATACTTTTTATTTTTAATGCTATATTACGCCTTGAATATTATCCACCAGAATGGAAGGTCTCATTGGTTACAATGATACCTAAGCCCGGAAAAGATCACACTAAAGTAGAATCGTATAGGCCTATTAGCCTGTTTTCGAATATATCAAAGCTATTTGAGAAGCTATTAATGAAAAAATTGAAACCGATAGTGAATCGTTTCGATTGTATTCCAACACATCAATTTGGTTTTAGAGAAAAACATAGCACCATAGAACAAACTCACAGGCTTATAAATGTTATATCTAAGACATTTGAAGAAAAGAAATATTGCTCTGCTCTCTTCATTGACGTTTCTCAAGCCTTCGATAAAGTATGGCACGAAGGATTATTATTTAAAATTAAACAACATTTACCCACAAATACGCATAAGCTTCTAGAAAGCTATTTAACTCATCGAAAGTTTGTTCTTAAAGAGGGAGACTTTATAAGCCCACCGCAGTCCATTGAAGCAGGTGTACCCCAAGGAAGTATACTGGGTCCCTTTTTATATTTAATATACACTTCTGATATGCCAACTAATAGTCGAACCCATATATCAACATTTGCAGATGACACAGCTATACTAGGCGTTAATGAAAACCCCCAAGAAGCATCTAAACTCTTGCAGGATCATATACTATTTTTAGAAAAATGGTTGAAGCAATGGAGAATAAAAGTGAATGAAAAGAAATGTATACATATTACATTCACATTGCGGAGAGATTCGTGCCCCCCAATCCTGATAAATAATCAGATTATACCCCAACAAACGGAAGTAAAATACCTTGGTATGCATCTAGATCGACGTCTTACGTGGAAATCACATATACGCCTATGTGATGGAAATCACACGATTGTCATTTCACATGCGTTTTGAAAATCGCCAAATTTATTTCAGCATGTGCTGCAGTTCACGCGTTTTACTTGTTCGATTTCTCTCAATTTGATCAGTTGTTTCTATTAAATCGCTTATTTATGAGAAAATAAATAAGAGAGAGAGCATGGATTAAATTTTAAATTTCATATTTTTACTTAAAATTGGTAGAAATATTACTAGTTTTTACCCAAATGAAAAGAAAACATATACTTTGGTATAAGCATGCGATTTAAAATCGCTTATTTTCTTGTGATTGTGAACCACATCACACCTATTATGCGATTTGAAATCGTAATCGCCAATTTTATGCGATATGCGATTCTCATCACATAGCCGATAGATAAAAAATTAACCCAAATGAAGTTGAAATCACTTCAGATTAACTGGCTAATTGGTAGAAATTCTAAATTAAGTCTGGACTGCAAACTGTTGATCTATAACTCAATTATAAAGCCAATATGGTGCTATGGTATCCAACTATGGGGCACAGCCCCAGCTTCAAATGTTGAAAAAATTCAAAGATTCCAAAATAAAATACTTCGAATGATAACCGCATTTTTTATATACCATGGTATATAAAAAATGATAATATTCACAAGGACCTCAATGTTCCAATTGTTAAAGATGAAACGCAGAATCCTATTTGAGGAAGCTTGAAGTACACCCTAACCCACTTGCTCGAAACATAATAAGAAGCGATGAGAAAAAGGAACACAACAGACCTCCGCCTAAGCTAAACTCTTTGATTATATATAGTTTTTCGTCCGACAGTGGTTGGACATAATATAAATTAAGATTTAGAGTTAAGATTTGAATTACTTATTGTTAGTTCACTTAATTTAGTGAAGATCCAATAAATAAATTTAGATGAAAAAAAAAAAAAAAAAAATTATTCATAGATTACACAGGTCAACAGCAAAAAAAGGGCTTGAATAACTACTATATAGATTTGATGTATTATGGTTCCAGTGGTCCAAAAATGGGCCAAATTTTAAATTATTCGGAGAGGTTTTTTTTTAAATTTTTTTGTAAAATTACAAATTTTTTTAGGCGTTTTTCCACATAATTAATGATAACTCAAAAAGTTTTAGTGGACGTTGTCACCCACCTCTAATATAAAAAGGTGATGGTGGGTATATAGATTCGGTAAAGCCGAATATAACATTCTCGCTTGTTTTTTTAATTTTTTTTACTAAGTTTATATTTTTTGCATAACAATTTTTTTTCATAACTGAAACTATTGATCGCATCAAAAACAACTGTATACATCATTTAAAGATATTGTTAGCCAACATTTTTGTAAATTTAGTTTAACAAAATAGGACAAGTTGTTGAGTTATGACAACATAACTAGAGAAATTTTTCAAAAAACTAAAATTTTGTGAAAATGAGCGAATTCACTTAATTGCGATTAAATTCGAAACGAATCAATCGATTTTTATGATCGATATCTCATTTTGTTGCTATTACATGTGGCTTTACGATAAAGCAATAAATCAGAACAGTTTTTGTCGTTTTCGATTTTTTATGATTTTTTTAAAACAAAAAAACTTGCTATTTTCACGAAAAAAAAAAAAAATTTTTTTGTTTAATTTTTTTATTATAACTCCGAAACTACCGAGCCGATTGAATCGCAATATATGAAGGGATTAAAGGTTATGTAAATATAAATTTTTCTAAATTTTTTTTCAATAATATCGGATTAAAACTTTTTGAGTTATCATTAATTATGTGGAAAAACGCCTAAAAAAAATTGTAATTAAAAAAAAAAAAAAATTAAAAAAAACCTCTCCATAGAATTTAAAATTTGGACCATATTTGTACTACTAAAACCACAATACATCAAAATTGTATAGTGGTTTTTAAAGCCTCCAAAATTTTTTTGATTTTGTTGCCATGTGTTATATAATATTCGGAGAATATGTCAAATAATTAGTATTAATTATATTAATTGTTTAATAAAACTGAAGAAACGGCTCGTATATCTTAAAGAGAAAAAAAAAAAAAAAAATGAAAATTTCACATACAATAACTTTTTATTTTTCTTATTTGCAACCACATTCGTTTTAAACTATAATTGAACGTATAGATAATAAGTTTTGAAAACTCAGGTGCTTATTCGTGCTTCTTCGCCATTTTTAACAGGAACAAAATGAATACCAAGATAATATGAGAATTTGAGCAAAATTTGGACCGGAAGTGATCTTGGTAAGTTCATCTTACCTATACAGCTAAGTAAGCCCCCAAACGCCTACAATCTTTGTTTATCATATTGAAGCATTCCACTGCACCCGCCTGTTGGAAAGTGAAAAGAAATTCAGAGAATTTTTTATTTTTTTTTTTTTATTGAACTTTAAAGTGGAAGAGCAGAAATGACGTCTTTGTACCAAATCGAGAAACTCGACGACGCGAACTATGATAGCTGGTGTATACACATGCGTAGTGTACTAATACACAGTGGTTGGTGGAAAATTGTTAATGGTGTTACCAAGAAGGAGGATTCTACGACGGAACAGGCTCGAGTAGCATGGGAAGCAGATGATGAAAAGGCTCTTGCTACAATAACGCTTTGTGTAAAGCCATCCCAACTGAATATCATAAAGAACTGCACTACATCACACGAGGCATGGATGCGTCTAGAAGAGACCTATAAGCCTAGAGGTCCACTTCAAAAGGTTTCTCTATATAAACGCCTTGTGAACCTAACAATGAATGAAGGTGGAAATATTAGTCAACATATAAATGATTTTATGGAGTTGTCAGAAAAGCTAGCCGAGACGGGAATTATTATCCAAGATGAACTTCTCGTTATAATGCTGCTTTCAAGTTTACCATCCGAATATGAACACTTTGTTGTTGCCATAGAAACACGCGACGTCTTGCCTAATTTGTCGACCGTTAAAATTAAAATTCTGGAAGAGGGAGATAGACATAGACAAAAAAGTGATCGTGAAGAAGTAACAACAAGTGTACAATAGGCATTTGCAATGAAAACTTCCCAGAAGGAGAAAGCAAAAAGGGAGAAAAACAAAAACAACAAAATGAAAGGCCAATGTTTTAATTGCGGCGAATTCGGTCACTATGCGAACAAGTGCGAAAAGTCAAAGAAGAAACAACAACAACATCTTTTACATATCATGCAAGCAGATGAAACACAGCAAATAAAAAACAAACCATGGTGCGTCGACAGCGGCGCAACTTCACATATGTGTTGTGAGAGGGGAAAGTTTGTTATTTTTGTTGAGCACACAGAAGAAATTCGTTTTGAGGCAGATAAACATATCATGACAAAAGGAAAAGGTGATGTGCAAGTGGTAATCGATGGCGTACGGTTAAAATTCCAGAATGTATTATATTCTCCGGAATTAAATATGAATTTTATTTCCGTTGGTCGTGTTGTTGAGAAAGGTATGACTGTGATTTTTGATGCAACGTCTGCTATTATTAGAAGTACCAAAGGCGAAGTCATACTTAAGGCGCAAAGACAGACAAATTTGTTTATAGCAGAGGAGAAAATAGAAAAGCTGTTTTTGTCGAATAATATGAGTGAGTTGTGGCACAACAGACTTGTTCACTTGAATTATAATTCGTTGTGCGATATGTCCAAAAAAGAAATGGTGAATGGTATGAAATTAAATGGTGATCGTACAGCGCAGTGCAAAACATGTATGACCAGTAAAATTCACGTTAGCCCATTTCCTCAAGAGTCGAATACGAGAACAACTGACTTGTTAGAGGTTATACATACTGACGTATGTGGCCCTTTCCGTGTCAATTCATTTGGTGGTTCTAAGTATTTCGTCACATTTATAGACGACTTCTCGAAACGTATCTTCGTATATTTTCTGAAAGCTAAGAGTGAAGTTTTTCCAACTTTCAAAATATTTAAGCAACACGTTGAGAAGCAAACTGGCCGGAAAATAAAGGTTTTGCGAAGCGACAATGGCCGCGAATATGTCAACAATGATTTTGACCACTTCTTGGAATCGGAAGGTATAGCTAGGCAACTCACAGTGCCTCCCACACCACAACAAAATGGAGTAGCCGAACGTGCCAATCGTACACTGGTTGAAATGGCTCGATCCATGATGGTGCACAGTGGAGTTTCAAAAAGTCTGTGGGCAGAGGCTATTAATACAGCCACCTATATTCGTAACAGATGTCCAACAAAGATACTAGGCGACAAGACACCGTACGAAATTTGGTTCAAAAGAAAACCAAATCTACAACATATGAGAACTTTTGGTTCATACGCAGTAGCGCTGAATAAGGTAATGAAAGTGGCGGTAAATTCGAGGCTAAAGGTGAGAGTTACATAATGGTTGGTTATTCAGAAGTTGCTAAGGCATATCGACTATACAACAAAAGTAAACGAACCGTAGTTGAACGTCGTGACGTCATGTTTAAAGAAGATGATTTTGATGATAGTGAATCAGAGGAAGCAGCTCCGAAAACTGCAGATGATTATTTGTCAATTATTGTTGAAAATCGCGAGCAACAGGATGCTGACAACGCTATAACAAATGAAGAATTACCTATCAGTTCTGATACATCCTGCGATGAGGCAGAATATTTCAGGGGATTTGAAACTGCCGAAGATGCCGATGATACATTGATAGTCGATATTAAGAAGGAGAATAATAGAGAGTCAGCACGCGGTAGGCCGAAAATTATTAGAACGGGTAAACGCGGTAGGCCACGTAAGGAACAACTGAACAGCATGGTGCAAGAAAGTGTTCCCACTACAGTTGAAGAAGCTATAAATAGCAATAATCGTGATCATTGGTACGATGCAATGAAGTCAGAAATGGCATCTCTGGAAAAAAATAAAACTTGGTTGTTGGTAGATTTACCTAGTGGGGCTAAGCTCATAAATACAAAATGGGTTTATGCGTTGAAGAGAAACGAGAATGGCGAAATAGAACGTTTCAAGGCACGTCTCGTAGCAAAAGGCTGTAGCCAGCGATTTGGTCTCGACTACGATGAAACATTTTCACCGGTCGCAAGATATTCGACAATTCGTTTGGTAATGGCACTGGCGGTTCAATGGAAGATGCATCTACACCAAATTGATGTAAGCTCAGCTTATTTAAATAGTGACATTCAACATGAGTTATACATTCGTCAGCCTGAACTATTTGTTGATGAAGAAAATCCGCATAAAGTATTGAAACTACATAAGGCTATCTATGGTTTAAAACAGTCTGGCAAAGAGTGGAACGAAAGGTTAGACCAATATTTGAAGCAAATTGGTTTCAAGCAGTCCCAAAATGAACCTTGTCTTTACTTGGCCAGGATGAATGGTGAGTTGGTGTTGGTAACCGTCTATGTCGATGACCTTATGATCGCCTGTAAAGATGAAGACAGTAGTAAAAATTAAAAATTTATTAGCAAATGAATTTACTATTTCTGACAAAGGCAAATTACACCACTATCTTGGCATGGAAGTAGAACGTGAAGGCGACACTGGCACAATTTCAATATGTCAGGCCCAATATATTATGGATTTGCTTAAAGATAACGGTATGCAAGACTGTAAAGCTGTTGCAACACCACTCGAGGCTAACTACCAAATAAAATGTTGTGATAATGATTGTCAGGAAATACCTCAACGCAATTACCAATCTATGATTGGGGCCTTAATGTATTTGGCCATTACTACAAGACCTGATATCCTCCATTCGGTAGCAAAATTGGCTCAAAGAAATTCAAATCCTCACAGTGAGCACATGCAGGCCATAAAGAGAATTTTGCGTTATCTTCGCGGCACTATAAATATGAAGATGGTATACAAGGCAGGTGAGAAATCGGTTGAAGGTTTTGTGGATGCAGACTGGGGTGGTAATACCCATGCTCGGAAATCATACACCGGCTTCATATTCTTTGTTGGAGGTTGTCCTATATCATGGCAATCTAAGAAACAATCCTGTGTTGCTCTCAGTAGTACCGAAGCCGAATATATGGCAATGTCGGAAGCGGCAAAGGAGGCTATATTTCTGAAGCGGCTCTTGGAAGAAGTTGGTTACATATCTGGTGAAGCAATTGTACTAAATGTAGATAATCAAGGTGCAGAGAAATTGGCATCCAATCCAGTTTATCACAAGAGGACAAAGCATATAGATATACGCTATCATCATATCCGAGAAGTTGTGAAGAGTAACGATGTCATTCTGAAGTACTGTCCGTCCCAGGAAATGATCGCTGACGTTCTAACTAAAAACCTGGCGAAGACTAAGCACAATTATTTTATGGATCTAATGAGTTTTTATTGAATTATTTTTGATATGTAAACGTCATTCACATTGAGAAGGAGTGTTGGAAAATGAAATTAATGGCAACTCTGTTTTTACAATGTGAACGTCGTTAAATTTTTGCTTGTTATCTTTTGTAGTTTATCCTTACGTTTTTTAGTCTATTCTTATACTCGCTATAGTTAAGACGTTTTTAATTAATCCCTTTAATTTTGCAATAAATATTACTTTTAATTATTACTTGAACTTTGAATAAAATTATTATAAGAAAACACCGCCAATACCGCCGCATATGACACACCAGCTACTACTGGAATGGCGGACTGAACTACGTTCGCCCCTAGCAATCCTCCGCAAGAGTTCAACCCTTCGCGGACATTCCCTCGAACTAGCAATATTAAAATTTTTTCCTTAATATTTTTTCAAACATTTTAAAAAAGTGCAATGGAAATAAAAAATAGCTAATTAATTTATAAAAATATGGATATTAAAGAATCTGAGACCACAAAAAAATTCAAAAAGCCATCAAAAGTACACAAAACCATCAGCTACTCACTTGGTAATATTTTTTATATTAATGAGGATAATGATTATTTTTAGATTGACATCGATTTTGTAATTAAGTTTTCGATGACGAAGAGTTTAGGACATTAATGGTTATTTTGTGAAAATAAATTATTTAATTATTTGAAAAGTATGGTGATAAAATCTTTAAACAGTCCGAAGTTATCTACTAATGAAGGTATTATCAATAAAAGATTTTTTGACATTTATTTTTATTAATACTTCCTTTTTAGAATTAATAACATTTGCAATTTTTATTTACATAATATTTTTCCAACAAACCAGAATGTTGCAGCTGATGACTTAGGTGTAAAATACCGGAAAAATGTACCATACTTGATTCTCAGGAATTTTTCGCTTTTGTAGGATGAACTCAGGATGAATTAGATGACAAAATAAATTTTCTAAAGCTGCAAAATAAGAAAAATCCTCCCAAATTACTTATTGTTGGAGATATATGCAATATGAAATCTATATAAATTTTTTTTGATGATCTCAAGTATAATTTAAAAATAAAAATATTAGATGCCACTGATGTACTCTTCAAAATTTTCTACGTCTTTAATTTGGAATATTCCGATGAATCCTACATTTTTAATAGTTTTTTACAAGACTAATTTTAAATTCCATTAAAAAAGAAGAATGCAAAAATTCAACAACAAAAAACTAAATAATTTAATTCATTTTTAAAATATTAATATAAATAATGTTATTAAATTTTTGCAACTCATAAATGTTGTATTAGAAATAAAAAATTTACAATTCAAAAAATACAATGGTATTATTTTTAAATCAGAATAGCCTATTAAATTCCATCAAATTTTAAGTAATTTCAATTAAAATTTTTATTAAAATTGTAATAATTTTTCAATAATTTTTTAAGCAGAAATACAAAAAAGTTAATATTTTTTTTTTTATTTAATTATTTTAGTATATATTTTGATAAAAATATTTATAGAATTATTTACTATTTTCAAGTATTATGATAATTAATTTGATAATATTTATCATTGTTTTTTTTAAGAAATATGTACAACTTTGGTAATTGAATATACAATTTTCTTCATAGGTTGATGGTTGGTTGGTTGGTTTACGTGGTAGCCCGTACAACTTATGGCCAATCAATTTTATTCGTTAGACTCCGTTTTCATGAGACCAGACTACTCGCCACGTGAATGAGTTGGATTGAGTCTGTAATGAGATATAAATGTATGGAAGAAAAATGAGAGCATAAATTAATTAGATCCAGCCAGTAGCATTGAGATATTTAATAATGTCACTGAGTCTAGTGTCAGATATCTCACAGAAGTTGTCTAATTGGTACCTTCCCAGAAATTTATGTCCGATTGCGTTCAAGGCTGGGCATTTGCATAGAAGATGATGCACTGTCTCCTCCTTCTCGCGATTGCCACGTTTCCTTCGCGACTCTACACTTGTCGAGATCTCGAGATTATTTTTAAAGACATGTCGATTTGTTGTGAGTTTGATTAAAATGAGTGGCGAAAATGGTGTACATGCTATAAATTATTAAACAAATTTAAAAAAAAAAAAAAAATCAAATTGGTCCTACAAATAATTGGCTAAAGAATTAAATGTCTGCTGTCAAACTATTTCCAAGGTTATTAAACAGTATTAGGAGAATTTGAACATTGATAGGAAACATGGTTTTGGAAGAAAAAAGGTCCACATGATATTGGGAAGGCCAAGAAAATTGAATGTATATTGAAAAGAGCTCCAAACACATCTGGTAGAAAAGCAGCCCAGTTAACTCAATGCTCTTACTATTTGGTGTGAAAATTTAAAGCAAATGTGGAATTAAGAACATATAAAGTCCAAAAAGTTCCAGATTGGAATGCCGCAAAAAATTTAGGAGCCAAGAATAGGGCACAGAAATTAAAATCAAATTTCATACAAAAATACTAATGTTGTATGAAGAACGACGAAACGTATGTCAAAATTTTTAAGTTGTTGATGCTCGAGGAAATGTTGAAGATAAGTTTAGGACCGAAAAGCTGACGAAATTTCTTAAAGAATTCGTGGTGTGGCAAGAGAAGCAAGTCAGTTGTTACAGTGGGCTCTATAAATACAGAAAAATACATCGAAGAATATTTGCAAAAATTTTTTTTCCTTCCATAAGAGAGCACAATGTGTTTGCTCTGGCCCGATTTGGCATCATGTCACTACGTAAGAAAGCTCTGGAGTGGTACCAAAGCAATAACATAGTTTTTGTACCAAGAGAGGTCAATCCTCTAAATTGTCGAAGAGGACAAAAGAGATGTCCCAAAATATCAATGATTTTTAAAGGAGATGGGCAGAGTGTCCCAAAAAAGTGACTGAAATAACTATAAAATCTCTAATGGAAAGGTTACCAATAAAGGTCTACGAGTTCACAAGTGGTGGATAGAACTATAAAAATTATATTTTTCTGTAATCTGTGTTATAATATAAATTAAATAAAAAAACAATCAAAACTCTAAGATTAATCGTTTCGAAATTATTGAATGTTATATATGTTAAGATTTTTTGATCGCACTCCTTAATTTCATGCAGTCGACATAGTTTTAGCAGTTCCTCTTTACACTGTCTGACTAGAATAGAGGTAGTTTTGGATGATTTGAGCGGTAGAATTGAATATTTCTATCGCGAATTAGTTTACACGCTTCTCTGACCGCTAGTATTTCCGCCTGGAATACTGTTTGCCTCACCACGGATGGTTGGACATCTCGCACAAATGTTAGCTATATAGTTGTAACCGCTCACTACATAAATTCTGATACAGAAATAACATCACATTTGTTGGCTTGTGGAGAGTTCGAAATCAGACATACGGCTGAAAACTTGTGCAGCTTTTTAAAGAAAGTTGCTGCGGACTTCTCAATTAAGCCCAAATTACAATAGCGCGTAGTCAGCAACAGTATCAGCAAAAATGTTGCTGCCGTTATAATTACAATTCAGCGTAGGCAGCCACAATTTACAACCACCATCTAGCTTTGTTCTACTTGTGCATTTTAGCCTCCCATTTATTTGCTCACTCCCTTTGTCTCGCTCTCAATCTGAATGCAGCGCAGTGAATTTAGAAACAGGGATAAATGAAACAGCACTGCAAACTGCTGCTGACCAAATGTAATCAACACCATAACAAACAGTGCATTCTAAATAATCAGCTGATTATAGCAGCACACACTGCTGCTGACTACGCGCTATTGTAATTTGGGCTTTAGTGAGAAAATAACTGCCATTGTGAGTGACAACGCTCCAAATATAGTTGCTGCACAGTGTTGCCAATTCAGCGCTTTTCGCGCTAGATTTAGCGCTTTTCAGCAACCCAAAAGTCGCATTTTTTTCCATCAGCGCTTTTTCTTGAAAAGGCGCTAAATTGGCGCGTTCTGTATTCGGTTAGTTTTGGTTGCAGATTTTAATCATGTTTTCTACATTTTTTTTTTGGGATTTTTAGAAACTAGTTTTTTTTTGTATGTAAAATATAAAAAACAGGGAAAATACAGATTTTAAGCATTTTTTTAATTTGTTTTCAAATGTTTAAATAATTTTATTATTCACATGTATTGTTGGCTTAGTATAGAAGAGGCGTATCTTAATTTTTTTTTCTAAATCCCTTTTTATGTATTCTGGTACACCGCTATCTAATACACGTCTTTTAAAAATTTGAATGCGCTATGACTGCAAAATAAGGGACATTTACAAAAAAGTCCTAACTTGTTTCAAATATATTTTGAAAGAAAATGCCCAACTGACTTGAAGTTTGATTTATTAGTTTCATGTTTTTAAAGAAATTTTCAAGAATTTATAATGAATTTATAATCTAAAAATGCTCTTTGTAATAAGTCTTCTAGGAAACTAGGGAAGCCATGTGCATCACCCATCAAAAACATTATCTCAAATTTCAGGAAGAAGCACTGGAGATGCCATAGTAAACACGCTTGGAACCTTGGGATATGAGTCATTTGAAATAATTTATTTATAAACTAATATAAATCCTGATTGTATTTTTAAAGAAAAAATAGCCCTTTTTTAAAAATTTTACGATTTTCAATATCTAAAAAACAATCCAGCCACCAGATTGCCACCTTTTTTATGAAAATTTACTTTATAAAATATAATCTTGTAGTTTTTTTTTTGCTGTAATCTATTGAAACATTAATTTTTGTTACTTGATTACAGAAAGGAGCCCTATCTAAGATAATTTCCTAAGGAGTAGAAAAATCCAGAAATAAAAGTCAGAACTAGTTTCGCTCCTTGTTTTGATTTAAAACTTCCTTTTGTTTGTATTAGTTTTTTCCGTCTTCTGTAAAATTACACTAAGTCAACAGGATAATGCCGGGACTAAGACATTCATATTTAAATTTAACATATTTATTAATTCAAGAGCCTTAAAATTCAAGTTATTATCAAATGTATAGCCTTTCTTTGCACCTTAAATATTGTTTTTATAAAACGTTAATGTTCAATATTGCATAAAAACACTAAATACTTGCACAGAAACTTAAAATAACAAATATATATGAAATAAGTTGTTTTGATTTTAATAAAAATACATATTTAACTAAATAATAAAATAAAATTTTATTCAAATATAATATAGCGCCTAAAGTTTTTAAATAATGACCTGCGCGTTTCGGATCAAAAAAGTTGACAACGCTGTTGCTGCAATCTGACAGGGAGAATGGCGGGGAATTGGTTGCTTTGCTCACTCGTTGAACTTAATAGTTAAAGCCGCAACTGAAGAAATCGCCGACACAGTTTCCAATGTGAGAAAAATTGTTGAGTATGTTCACAAAAGCTCACAGGCTCTAAAAAAATTGCAAACTGTTCAAAAGCAAATGGACCTCCAAGATCTGAAATTAAAACAAGATGTTGTAACAAGGTGGAATTTAACATATGATATGTTACAACGCATTAACCAAATAAAAGATGCTGTCATTTCCTTGTCTATAATTCGTCCAGAGCTAACGTTGTCTCCTGGGGATTGGGAAATCTTTAACAAAGCTTTACCCATATTAAAGCCGTTTTATGAGGTAACAATGGAAATATTTGCCGAAAAAATTTAACTCTTTTTAAGGTTACAATTCTATGTAACCTTTTAGAAAGTTTTATATCCAAGTGTTCCCTACTCAATCCAAAAGTACTCACAATGGCATCGCATCTTTAGAGAGGTCTACTTTCTCGCTTTGGTAATTTGGAGAGAAATAATTTGTACGCAGGCTTTAAAAATGGTGCTTCTTACGAACAGGCGTTGATGACTTTATGAAGCAGAATTTCCCCCATAAGATTACCAAATGCGTAAGAGGAAACTCCAGCAACACCAAGTGCCACTGAAGCAGGAGTTGAAAGTATATGGGAAGCATACGATGTTGAATTTAGCAAAACAGTAAGGCCAGACAACAATACCGCTGCTTACATCCGCGAATTGGACAAATATCTAAATGAGGAATATTTAGATAGAAAAAAGGATCCTCTGTTATGGTGGAAGGAAAGAAAAAGTCTATATCCCTGAGTGTATATGCATGCGCTTAAACGGCTCTGCATTAGGGCAACTTCAGTTCCATGCGAGCGTATATTTTCTGCAACAGAGCAAATTATTAATGAGAGAAGAACACTTCTGAAGCCAACAAAAGTGGAGGATCTAATTTCTTTACATAATAATATGTAATATTGTATATAATGTAAATAATATGTAAATTTGTTTCCTATTTTAAACTTTTAAAAAGTGAATTACTTGTGTATATATTAGCTTTTAAGTTACAATTTAATAACTTGTTTTTTTTATTAATATTACTTACTTGTTTTATTTTTATTATTTTTTATTTTTTTATTATTATACTTTTTAATTTCACTTTTGAAGACTGAATTAACAATGAATTAATGTGATGATCAGTGTTTCGAATGGCTGCTTAAAGCAGTTGTAATTTTCTAAACAGTTGCTTTTTTTACAGCATCTTGCTGAAACAAGTTTACTTGATTTAGTTATCCACCACATACTAACTAAACACATTTTGCTGCTGACACACAAAACTGATTTAAGCAGCATCCAGTTTTTATTTTGTTCAGCAGTCAAATTAAATAAGCAGCGCACTCACTCAGTTTTTTACTCAGCCAGTTTATTTTACGTCTTAGTCGTGTGCGCTCAGCACAACGTAGAAACCTTTTTCAGCAACGTAAGAACAACTGGATAGTAAGACTCATAGTATAATTATAAAATATACTCGTAATTTTTTCATTGGCAAACCTCGCGGTACTGTCAAATTGTTTTTGTATTCACATGTAAATTTTTTTTTTAGTTTTTTTTTCTCTTGCTCTCTTTCGTTCTCTCATTTTTCCGTTCAAAGCATTTTGACATTGTGGGCAGTAGTTTTACACTAACAAAATACAAGCAATTTTTGTTTTTGTAGATGTGCGAGTACTTTATTATTTTACTATGGTAAGACTGTACAGTTCTGCGCAGTCAATATACAAAGTTGTTTGGTTACTTTGAGTCTACATTAGAGAAATTTTTATCAAGACAAACGTCAAAATTTTATCAAGATAAAGATTTGTCTAATGTAGACTGAATTTGTCAGTATTATTGCAGTGTTAAAAGAAAATTGTCAGCGCTCGCGCTCTGACAACGTTGTCTTGATAATGCTTGGTAAAAGACGCCATCTTGATTGTTGTTGGTACTTTTTGCATGGTTTATTACGACATACGTTTTCCCCTATAATTGACAGAGATAAAAAATTATCTGCAACTCAAACAAAAATTTGACGTTTGTCTTGATACAAATTTGTCTAATGTAGACTCAAAGTTATGGTTTTTACATTTAAGAAGGAAATGAAGTGGTATAGTTTTTAAATGAAAACAAATAGAAAACGGTACAATAAAATACTATGAATTGTATTAAAGATATTTATATGTAGATTTATTAATTTTAATTAAAAAAACAAAAATTTTTTGTATAATATATTTATTTGCAATTTATTTAAAATTTTTGTAGAACTTTTATAAAAATATTAGATAATATTTAATATTAGTAGATGAAAAAAATATTAACTAAATATTAAATATTGTTTAAATTAAAGAAAAAAATTAAAAAAAAAAAAAATGTTTGTTCTTTTGAATAAGAAGAAAATTTTGTTATTTTGTATAATTTTCTTTGTTTTGATCTATTAAAGAAATTTGTAGTTAAGCTTAACTTTTGGACCCAATAAAAGCAATGTTTAATTTAATTAAAACGTTAAATTGTATATATATATATATATATATATATATATATATATATATATATATATATATATATATATATATATATATATATATTTTTTTTTTTTTTTTAATAAAGGGTGGTTCAAAGAGCTTTTTGTTTGGTCACTTTCGGTAAAAATTATGGCTTAGTTGAAGATGGAGGCGTACATTTGGAGAAAAATTATATATTTTAAATTTGCAATACATATGACTATTAAATGGAAAAAAGTAGTTCTAACAATTGTATATTTGACTAATTGATTATACAAGTATGTAAAATTTATGTTGAATTTTCTGTATTTTTTCATCGATATTGTTAGTAAGTTAGAATTTGCGAAATAATAATCACTAGATCATTAATACAAATAAGAGTAAATTATCTCAAAAATTGTTTATATTTGTAAATAAATTGTCACCTTTTTTAAATATTGAACAAAATTAATCAAAAAATTACAAAGTACTATAAAACCTGGAGGGTTATTTTGTAACTAAATTCGAAAGGAAAATCTTTCGAATTTGTATACTTTATACATTGAAATTCGAAAGTGTTTTCTTTCGAATCGAATTACACAATAACCCCCCTGGTGGACAAAAATTATTCTGAGCATAATGGCCCAAGTTTTTTTTTTTATTATTTAGGGAATTTCAAGTCTCAAAATATATATTATTAAATATTAATAATCACAGAATTGAAAATATCTTAACTTTTATTAAATTGATTAAGGATCATATTAAGTAGAAAAAATAAAAATTTTAATTTTAGAGTAGATCCGTGTGAGTGAAAAAAAACTATATGAAATTTAAAAATTTTTCCTAACATATGGACCTACTATTCCGAAAGATATAATATGGAATGTAGCACCCCAACAAAAATGGAACTAATAAAGAGCTGAAGGAAGTACTTAGTGGTGAAAAAGTGCTGCAGAAGTTCTTTTTCTAACCCATGATTGTTATTGGTAAGATGTTCTTCTTCTATATTTCTAGTTCATTTCTTTTGCAGTTCATTTCTTTTGCAGTACTATGTTTATAAAATTTTATAACAAAAATTCTGTTTTAGAGCTATCAAAATATAATGAATATGTTTTAAAATTTATAAAATTTAAATTTTCTTAGAAATTATTAACCTTTTTTCCCGCTAGAAATTCATTAATTTTAATTTTTTTGGAAGTAATTATTATTAAATTTTAAAAAAGTTGAAACAAAGTAGTTGTAACAAAAAAGTATATATACACTTTGTTCTACTTTTGAAGAGATGAAAATGTTTTTTTTTTGCTGGGACTTTTTAAATAAAAGTTAGCGCATTATAATTTGATTTGTTAATGTTTTACAATATTTAAATTTTGAAATAAATAGAATATTTCTTTGATAAATTGTTTAATTGACTATAGTTTTCCGTTTAAAACTTTTATTTATTAGCAGATGATCTGCTTAATTTTGATTCGTTTGTTATTATTAAAAATAATTCATTACTCAACAACCCTTCAACTCCAATTCCAATTTGTAAATAGTGACATAATTTGACTAAAAGAGAGTTACATATGTATATAATTTTCCAGCAGTTGGTTATATTTTATAAAACGGATAATTTATTATAACTTACGTGTAAATCTATAATTACGTAAATCTTAAATATTATATAATTGTTACTTACAGTGCTATTCTCTAATTCCTGACAATTATCATTAATTAATAATTACTTATTATATGCTTTTATGAGTGTGACAACTATCACCAAAAATATATAAACAATTTTTTTTTTTTCAAAGCCATTTTTTTTTTGTCACTCGGTCGAGAATTGCACTGTTATTATAATTATTTTTATATAAT
This sequence comes from Protophormia terraenovae, assembly GCA_951394005.1. Taxonomy (NCBI): domain Eukaryota; kingdom Metazoa; phylum Arthropoda; class Insecta; order Diptera; family Calliphoridae; genus Protophormia; species Protophormia terraenovae. The sequence goes on from OX596077.1 coordinate 70,447,951, forward strand.
CAAATGTCTTATTGTTCGGCTGAGGTATCAATAAAAGTAAAAAATTAATTAAGACATTAAAGCCGATCAATAAGAAAATAATAAATTAATAACCAAAAAGTCATCAACAGTCTAAATTAATAACCAAAAAGTCTTCAACATACAAGTTAATGATTTTTATTTTTAGATAAATAAATAAATAAATAAATAAATAAATAAATAAATAAATAAATAAATAAATAAATAAATAAATAAATAAATAAATAAATAAATAAATAAATAAATAAATAAAAATCACAACAAATACATATAAATATAATGTCTCTTTTTATTTATCTTTACAAAATTTCTATATTTGTTAAATGAAAAACTTTTTTTATTTAAAATTAATAAAATAAAGATATATGTATGTAATATATTCAATAAAATTCATATTATTTTATTGGACCGTTTTCTATTTGTTTTCATTTAAAATAATCAACTTCATTTTCCTTCTAAAAATTAAAAACAAAAACCAAACAACTTTGTGTAATAGACCAAAACAAAGAAAGTTATACAAAATAACAAAATTTTCTTCTTATTGCAAATAACAAAAATGTTTTTAATTTTTTCTTTAATTTAAACAACATTTAATATTTAGTTAATATTTTTTCATCTACTAGTATTAAATATTATCTAATATTTTTATAAAAGTTCTATTATCTTAAATAAATTGTAAATAAATATATTATATAAAAAATGTTTTTTTAAATTAAAATTAATAAATCTTCATATAAATATCTTTAATACAATTCGTAGTATTTTATTGCACCGTTTTCTATTTGTTTTCATTTAAAATAATCAACTTCATTTTCGTTCTTAAATGTATAAACAAAAACCAAACAACTTTGTAAATCAACTGTACAGAACTATACAGTCTTACTATCCAGTTGTTCTTACGTTGCTGAAAAAGGTTTCTACGTTGTGCTGAGCGCACACGACTAAGACGTAAAATCAATTTGGCTGAGCAAAAAACTGAGTGTGTGCGCTGCTTATTTAATTTGATTGCTGAACAAAATAAAAACTGGTTGCTGCTTATTTCAGTTTTGTGTTTGAGCAGCAAATTTTGTTAAGTAAGCATGTGATCGAAAATGAAAACTTAAACTGTTTTCAGCGCAGTCGCCAGTTGAAAAAAATTTTTGTGTGCTTAAAATTAAACGCTGGTGATGATAGTTTATGCTGTTTTCTAAACACAAAAACTAATAAATTTTTTAGAATATTTTTTTATTTTAATAATTGTTTTAATTGTTGTTTTCTGATTTAGATTAATGGAATGGTTTTGTTAGAAGTTTTTGGTACTTCATACTGTATGTATATACCAAGGAATAATATTAAATAAAACCTAATTTTAAAACTTTCATATATTTAAGAAATAGCCTTTTCAAATAATATATGAAACGCTGCCTCAATGTTCCTAAAATTATACCTTGGCGAAATTATTTAATAAAATACACGCATACGTTTAATAAAATTGTTTTTATTTTTATTCTTTTTACTTAAAATTCAGTTTGAAATGTTATACTTTACTAACGCGTTTGATTTCTAATTATACATAGTTACATACATACTTTTTTAATTATTGCACAAGCAAAAAATTTTAAAATTATTTTTTTTTCTATTTTCACATGCCATTTCGGAGAAAAAAGTCCAGTAAAACAATAAAGTAAAAGTAAAGTAAAAAATAAAGTAAAACAGTAAAGTAAAAAAATTGTTTTTAATTGTTAAGAGACATAAATTTCAAACTGGCGTAAATCAAGATCTTCGGCACAGTTGATTTTTAAACAATTTTGATAGTGATTCTATAGTACTTTTACTTGTGATTATAGTGCAATAAAAAATTTTGTCCGCTCTTGCACAGTTTACGAGTTATAGGCCTTCAAAGTTTCAATATATTTTCCTTTAATAATAAAATTCGGATCTTAATTATATTGATGTAATTTAAAATCGCTTATAAATACCTTTTCAATAACACTATCATATTAATTAATTACTTGGGAACAAAATTGACATTTTGTATAAAAATGGCGAAACTTAAAAAAAATTTTGATATTCGAAAAAAGCTTATTTAGCGAGGCCGGTATTCGACATACCCAGAGGAGAAACTCTTTAAGCCCGGCCATAGGCCGGCTACACAGAAAAACCTTTATTAAGGCGGAAAAAAAAAATATAATAATTTCAAGTGTGCCGAAGATCTTGATGAGTTCCTTCTAATTAATTGTGGACGTTGTTTTGCATAACGGATGAACGCTGCGTACTACTTTAATACCACGTTGTGTGCATATGTGGCTTCGCTGTTACATTGATTGGGATTATTGATTTCCAAACTTTACCGTGTTTTGTGGGTGAACTTTTTTGACAACCGCGAAAAAGTAATACCATTTTTTAAAGAATATTCAATGGCATATTCGAGTATGCTATAGACGCTAAATACAAGGAACAATTTCCACCTGCGATAGCTAATTTTATCTACATACATATCTGTGGAAGAACTAAATCTTCAGATATATAAAAATAGTTTTTCCATTTTTCATTTTTTTGTAAAAATCTAGCAAATATATCATGAAATTAAAAATTTCCACCGCTCTATTTTAACGTCTATAAAAACTGCGGTAGCATCCAACAAATGCAAGTCTGAACGTTTTGTATCCTCAACAATTTGTACATTTGGCCACGGCAAATTGTAGTGTGTCTGCTACCAAATGGAATTATTCTTAGTTAAAGAGGTTTTGCTAACTTTACTTTTTATCTAAAAAATAAAATTTAAAATCAGACAATACAATTTTTTTTTTCAAAGATATTGTTCCACTTACATGAATTTTACAGACAATTCACTCGAGGTTTTGGTAGTTTAAAACTTAACTTTTCATCTAAAAAATAAAAAAATATGTATAAGTATATTTTATTTTTGTTTTAATGTTATTGTTCACTCACCCGAAATTGACAGACAATTCACTCTTTCACGAAGCAAACAAACATCTTTCATTCGTTACTATATCATATGTAAACAATTCAGTAAATGAATAATAAAAGAAAAGAATGAAATACTTCAGTCAGACATTCTGACCGATAACGAACGATTCACCAAAAAGAAATGTTTTTCCCAACACTAATATTTTAGTTCCATATTGTTCAAGAAGATTTCCCCTTCTCCATTCGCTCCTGGTGGGGGATAGGACTTTAATAGTATTTCTGAAGTCCATCTGGGGAATCATATATCCGGTAGATTGATTGGCTTGCGGGGGTATTAAGCTTAATATCCTCGCGGGCCCATATGTTCTTGATCTCCAGCTTTCCGTTGCAGATAATCTTATCGCACTATTGACTAATGTGTAGGTCTATGGTTGTCAGAGCTTCTGATAGACTAGTACGTAATGCACCTGGATCTTTGTATCCTGTAAAGTTGATCCACCACGTATCTCTTACTAGTAGCGGTCCACCAAACAAGAGATCCATATACAAGAACGGGCCGTACTATTGCAGTGTATAGCCATTTTGTAAATTTTGGACTCAAACCCCATTTCATACTAAACATCTTTCTACAGGTGTAGTATGCTACCGTAGCCTTACTAACCCTATGTTGAATGTTTAGCTTAAATGAAAGCATGGAGTCCAAAATAATGCCCAAGTACTTTGCATTGTCCGACAAGGAATCTTGGTCTTTGTAGTGAAAAGTACCAGCTCTGTTCTGCCCAGTTGCATGATATTGCTTGTTACTTTCAGAAACAGTCCTGATACTAGCATCACCACATTGTCCGCATAAGCCACGACTTTCACTCCCTTGTCGTCCAATTCGCACAGGATGGTATTAATGACAATAAGCCACAACAGCGGAGAAATCACACCTCCTTGTGGAGTTCCACGCATAACTTGTTTGTTCTTAACACTGTTGCCTAAATTCGCAATGATGATTCTTGTCTCTGGCATTGAGGCCAGCCAGTTGGTGATGTAATCCTCAACTCCTAATTCGTGCAGAGCTCTCTGTATCGGTATTCTTTTTAGTTTGTGCCTAAGAATCCCATTGACCTTAGTCCAGTTTGTTCGTCTTGGGTTTCTAAAGGTTGATGCTGTTTCATTGCAGACGAGTCCAATATCGAAAAGTATCCAGCAATGATCCGAAAAGGATTTCTCTTTGGATACTCTCCACCTATCAACTGATAAATTAGATCTGTCTTTTGTAAGTGTAATATCTAGCAACTCTTTCCATCCATATTGTGTGCCTTGAATTTGCATCACAGCCAAGGATAATGTCGTCTTGAGCCTCCATAGAGGCTAGAAACGCCCTTACTTCATCTGGCGGGGCTGGATTGTCGTGTGCCATATAGCTGGAGGCGATCAAGAAACTCCTGTATCGCACTAATTAGACCCTTGCGACTGTCAGGTCTGCTGAGCTATACTGTGAGCAGAGAAAGATATTTATGTGTTTTTTAGCTATAAGACAAGATCTTGGCTTACCTTTATCTTTTACATATAGTGTTTTATATGTTGAAGTCGGGAACCCTCTGACTTGGGAGTTCGAAACCCAGGGTTCCTGGACTATTGCTATGTCGAGGTCCTTTTCGGCTAAAAGAACCCTCAGATTGTCTGTAGCACATTTTGAATGCTGCAGGTTAATTTGCACGATTTTCATCATCGGTTGTTGGCTACCTCCAATTCGTCTGCTTCGCCAGTTCCTGGACCTGTGGGACGGAACACCTTAACCTTGGCGTCTCTAATCCCAAAGTACAGTTTTATCCCCGCCTTCTCTAGCTCAACTGCGCTATTCTCTGAGATGGCAAAGATAATGCACATGTTGTTGTCCTGGGTGTCGTCCTGAAGAGTATTTTTCGACATTTCTCGAAGACTATGACACTTCCAGAAGTATCTTCTTTGAGTCGTCTAAAAGATACTTCTACGAAAAACAGTTCTTCTTGACGGAAGATGATTTAAATGATACTTTGACAATAGTTTTGGCGATGAGTTCTGGAAGACTCTTCGTAGTCACTTCCGCAATAGAAAATGTTTGCAGGGACAAGTCAAACGAAAAGGTTAGTGATTGCATACAAAATTCGGTTTCTTTATTTCGAATACATTGTATACTCTGCAGACGAAAATGTCAAAACCAGTCACTTGCTGTTAGGTTTTCGTTTTATTCGCTTGTTTAAAACTAAAATAATGGATAACAGATAGTTAATGACCTTTACCGCTTAAATAACTAAACGGTATTTAAGGAGATAATTGGTAGGACGCTGCTCTCGTCAGCTGTGGCACCCAGTGTTTAGTTGTGAAATATTGAAAACTGTTTATTTCTCCGACTAAGCAACGTCACATGGAAACCATAGAGCTTGAGCAACAATCGCCATGAAACACACAGCAGCTGCATAAACGTCCTGAACAGGGATGGAAAATTAAAATATTTTTGGCTATCAAATTAAACTAAAAATAGTACTTTTTTCTCCCTCAGAGTACTCAAATTAAAATTTTTGATAGTTATTTATTTTTTATTTAGTGCAAAACTTAAAGAATGTAATTCGTAAATTCAAAATGAAGGATTAAATACGAAACCATATCATTAAAATTAATTATTATAGTTATTAAAATAAACTAAAGGAGAAAAAAGTCCAAGATCAATTCCTTAAAATAGAGAGCTTTAGTTTTGTTAAAATATATGTAATTCATTACTCGATGTTTTTAAAATTTGGAATATTTTTACTCCAATTTGATTTACAGAACATAAAAATTTGTAGTTGTAAGTATTGTCTACAATCAGTATATAGTTTAAAATTTTATAAATTAAACCTACAAGTCTAATGTTTATATAAACTTACAGTGGCTCAATAATGTAGTCGGACAAAAACTAATATTTTATAGACTTCAATATTAAGTATACTAAGAAAGGGTTTACAAACTCTTTTCTTTTATAATAGTAAGACACAATATACGCTATTTTAAAAGTGAAAGAAAATATTTATTTAGAATTCATGTATAAATAAAAAAATTCTTTTATATCTTAAAAGTTAGCACCAAAAAAGTAGTCGGACACTTAGAATAAAATTATCTTAAGTAAATATTACTAATATTTTATACTTTGTAGGAAGTCCTTTGCTTTTGATAACTGCTTCTAATCTTCTCGGCATTGATTCCACCAGGTTTCTGCAAACAGAGGGATTTAGTGCCTTTTTAAGATCATTTTTGTTGGAAATTGTATAATTTTTAAGCTGATTTTCCAAATGTGCCCATAAATGTTCGATTACGTTAATGTCTGGGGACTGTGGTGGAGTCTCGAGTACGTTTGGGCAATTATATAGTAGCCACATACGAACAGCATGTGCTTTATGTTTAGGATCGTTATCCTGGTAGAATTGGGATGTGTCTTTTATACCCAACTTATCTACACATGGCACCAAATTTTGTTTTAAAATAGATAAATATTTAGTTTGGTCCATAATACCATCTATTATACATAACTCTCCAACTCCAGAGGACGACATGCAACCCCAAACTAAAACAGAACCACCTACATGATTCACGGTAGCTTCCAAGTTTTTTTTCTTTGAGTTCTTCGTTTGGTTTTCGCCAAACGTAGGACTGTCCGTCTGATCTGAACAAATTAAATTTACTTTCGTCTGTATATAATACTTTATTCCAGAAAGAAATATCCATATTTTTGTACATTTTTGCAAATTTTATGCGTTTAGTTCTATTAACTTTATTAAAATAAGGTTTCTTACGAGCAACTCAACCGTTATAATCATTTTTCCGGAGCACTAATATTACTGTTTCTGGGTTGCAATCTCTATTTATGCGTTGAGAAATTTCCTTAGCTAATTTTGGAGCGCTAACTTTAGCATTTTTTTAACCTGTTGGATAATCCATCGTTCGTCAGAGCTGGTAAATAGTTTTGGTCTTCCTGATTTTGGCTTATTTTCCACGAATTTTCTATCTCTATACCTTTTAATTATGTCATGAACAGTTGATTTTGGTTTTCCAATTAAACGACTCATTTCTCGAACAGTTTTTCCTTCCTCAAAGTTTTTAATAATAACTTTTCGGATTTCTTCAGTTGTGTATGACTTTGGTTTTGGCATTTTCAAAAATGTTTGGTACAACGACGAAATTTCTTACACTTTTTTTTATTAATAAAGCTTTAAGAGATGTCAATAAATAAAAACTGCATAATAAAACGGGGTTTCCCCAAGTGTGCCATATGTCCGACTTCTTTTTTGATGCCTTATTTTCCACTGAGAACATATTTTACTAAAATTTAAATAAAGAAACAAATTATTTTAGTAAAATCTTGTTGGTCTTTAGAAGGCAATAGAAAAACATAGAAATTAATAAAAAAAAATTATCATTATGTTAATTTTAATATGAAAAATATTAAGATTAATATTATCCTAATGTTTGTCCGACTACATTACTGATCCACTGTATTTGAGTTATTCTTATTACGTGTCTAATTTTTTGGGAACTCGTACCATTGAAAACAATTAACTCCAACTTGCTCACAAAAAACCTAACTCAATTGTCAAAAAACCTAACTCTTTGTATGTGTTAGTAAAATTTTCTACAGAACAAATTTATCGTGTGAAGAGAGTAATTTTTTGTTTCTGATCGAATGAAAAGAGTTGGACTTCTAGTTGTTTTCTATGACTCCTACCTCCAGCATTTAGTCAAAGATAGTGTTCTTTAAAATTTCATTATTTCTTCTGAACACTAAGAAGAAATAATGAAATAATAAATACATGTGTATTTTGTACATATAAATCAAAGGAGTTTATTTAAAAATTTTATATATCTTAAATATATTTTAATTTAAAAAATTTATTTTTAACCCGAGTTGTGGAATATCCAGTTAATCGTTTGACAGTATCAAATGACTCGAGGGACTACTTCGGTACTTTTGAATGTTAAATAGTATCAAGAAAAGTACTATAGTATCAACTTTTTCACCCCTGGTCCTGAAGGTAGTGGATTAAAGCAAAGAATGCGTTTGTAGGTCTTTTTGGAGGTTTTGAATGCTGTTTATGATGTAACTTAAATCACAAATTAATATTTTCGAATTTTCAGAATTCAAACTAGAATCATTATCAGAATCCGTATTTTCATCTACATAATTTAAAAATAGACGATTATATAAATCAACAGCGAATTCCTTAGTTTCTGTTTTTGTGGAGTATTTCAAAACATTATCATTACATCGGAGTTTTCCTGAACTTAAATAAACAGTAAGTGTATTTAAAATTTTAATTCTACGATCATTAACCCTTATCATAAGTCGATTCCATAATTCTTGAGCGTATTGAGTGTTAATTTGTTTCAAATTGTTATATAAAAACTAATGAATTGCTTCTCCCTCTATTAGAGTTGCAGAATCTTTTAGAGCTCCTTAAATTTCTAATGGATATAAAGTTTTCCAAAGATTATCAAGTGCATCTTTTTCAAGATTTGTAAAAGGACTTCTACCAAACTCTAACAACGCATGATTAGAGTTGCAGAATCTTTTAGAGCTCCTTAATAGCTATTTCTAATGGATATAAAGTTTTTCAAAGATTATCAAGTGCATCTTTTTCAAGATTTGTAAAGGGACTTCTACCAAACTCTAACAACGCATGATTAACGCATTTGTTGATTCTTAAAAACTGTTCAGTCTTTTTTGACAAAGAGTTCCATCTGTGTTTTACGTCGCAAATTAATCGTATCTATAAACCTTCCTGCTTTTGTATAAAGTTTTGCAGTTCTTTTTGCTTTTCACTCGATTTATTGAAGAATTTTACATATTTACGTAATTTTCTAATTACTACTCCGACCTCGCAACAGATTGTTAAAGTATTATTATCAATATTGATACCTGCTTCTGTATTTTGGATATCGTCGTAATCATGTTCATCTTCCGATGAATCTTCAGTATCTTTATTTTCTTCGCTAATTTGCTCTTTGGTATAAATTGTATGTATATTTACATTAGAGTATCTAAAAAACCGACATTTTTTGAAAACCAGTTTTCGGTTTAACCGAAAAATCTCATTTTAGAAAAAACCGGTTGCCCGGTTTTGAACTCTTAAAAAAACCGGTTAACCGGTTTTTAGTCATTTAAATGTTTTAACAAGAAAATAATATTTGTTTGTAATTTTTTAAACAAAAGCTTAAATTTATACGTACATACAAGTATTACTCTGCAAAAATAATAAATTTTGATGTACATAATTTTAACAAGCGCAAATGTTATATTCGGCTCGACCGAATCTATATACCCACCATCAACTTCTTAAAATTTTCCGTTATATGGGAGGTGGGCGGTAAAGTGGGCGGACCACGCCCATTTTGGTATATTGACCTTCGAACTATCTATACAAATTTCGTTATCGTACATGCTTTTGTTTAAGAGATATCAGCAGAAAAGTATGAAATTGAGCTACAACGGACACCCTGTGTTTCTAGTATTTTGCCCATAACTTTTTTGTTTATTAACCGATTTTGCTTTTTTTCAATACCAAACAAACTTTATATAAGATAAGTCAAATTTCGTCTCCCTAGGTTGTCTCCCTAGGTTGTCCCGTCCGTCCCGTCTGCCTGTTTTCAACAGACAGACGGACGGACGGATGGACGGACATAGCTAGATCGACTCAGAATCAAGTTTAATTGTTTTTCCGGTGAATATAAATCATAATATAAAGTACATTATCCTAGGTCTTAAGCTTTCTTGTAGTTGAGTTGCTTTAAAATTTCGATAATTTAATTTTATATTTAAATTAGAAAAATTTAAAAAGATTAACCCATTAATGCCCACGGCGATCTAGCCAACTTAGAGATTTAAAATTTTGAGCATCATGTCAAATGAGGCAAATAAATAAATTGAAGTTAAAAAAAATTTTATATTTGGCTTAGTAAGGAAGTTATTACCTTGTAGTAAGGAAGTTAGTACCTTGTATTTTCTATATAAATCTCATGAGCTTTATAAGCAAAACATAAAAAATGCTAAATTGTCAAAATTAAATTGATATATTAAAGAAGTTTTACAATATTTATATTAATTCATCACTTAATTTTATTTCTAAATTCATATATGGAGCGAAGTGACTACTTCCGGTTACCGGGAATGTCTTCCTCTGCTTGATCTAGGATCGCGACGTCCTCATGATCTGCGTTTTCATACAGATATGTATCACAAGAATAAAGATATTCAAAAATAAATCTAACTGAATGCGTGTATAGTGCCTAGGGCGAAATTTTCCGTAGGCCCCCTACTTATTAATACCCACAATATTTATCAAACTGCTAATAATAAACGAGAACCGTGCTACAATAAATTGTTTAAACAATTTATCATATTTACTGCCCAAATAGTATATTTTAATTAAAAAAAATTTGTCATTTAGTCCTTTTTGTATTGAAAATAGAAGGGGCCAAAAAGTACGGAGAATGACCCAGTGTTACATAAACGTAACACTTTCTTTTTCCACTTTCTAATTTTTACCGGACATGCCTTATATATTTTAAACAATCAAATAAACAGATCTGGTGTGTTTTCTTTTAATATACAAAAAAATTTTTTCGTTAGAATATGTTGAACGAAAATAATAAGCCTTTTTGCAAACCTCCTGCCGTTAAAATCGAGTTTTTGCAAGTTTTCAAATAACGAACTTTACAAAATCACTTATTGCCACAATAATAGGAGAGAAAGTGAAAGAAAAAACATTTGCAGGACGAATATTAGATTACACAAGATGCAGGACGAATATTAGATTACACAATTCGTAACAAAATTTAAGTTTATATTATTTATATATAAATATAGTTAATATAGTTTTAAACATAGACATTGTCGCGTTACATATACGTAACAGTGGGCATTAATGGGTTAATATTAAAAAAATTTTAAATCTTTATAATAAGCTGCGATAAAAGATGCCAAAAAAATATTGTTTTTATAAATTATGTTAAAACTAACTAGTCTAAAGGCCGTAAAAAAGTATTATAACTTTCGATGTAAATCAGTTCCTATTTACAAAGAACAGTGTTTATTATTAGATGCATGGTTAAACTCTTTTGAAAAGTCGGTTTTTTATAAACACTAATGTTAATACTGAATATTAAAAATCCAATACAATATTTTTAATTATTAAAAAACATTTAGTTCGTGCGTTGACTACTAACGTATGCGGAATAAAATTGCAACAAAATTTTCGGAGCTTGTTAAGAACATTTTACTTAGTATAAAGAGGTTTTATCATCAATTTTGGATAACCACGTGTCTTCTCATCACATTGTAAAAATTTAATGGAAATCGGACTTCTAGTTCTTTCAAAATATTGGCAAAACTGCTTCGAAAGAATAATTTTTAATTTTTTCGATTATTTTTATATTTACTCCATACAAAATAATTAGTATTTTATTTCAGATGTTAATGAGGATCAGATAAAATATTTTTTTCGATAGATAAGAATAAATTAATAAAATTTATACCAATTTGTAAAATCTAGATAAACTTGGAAAAACATTTTGAAATTTGTCGCAATTTTATTCCGCATACGTTATTCTCGGGGAAAAAAAAGTTTTTGTTTAGTCAATTCGCAACATTTCAAATATTTTTTTTAATTACATATTTCTATACTATTTTACAAAGTTTAATGATGATGTACCATTTAAATCCCAACTTGGCTCCGGAAGATTTAAAACTATCTTAAATGAAAACTCATTTTTATCAGATACAATTGAGAACCGATTTTAAAAATTTTCCAGTTTTGTGGTTTTCATCACTAAATCAGAACGAATTAAAATGATAAAAACTATTTTAGCATGAAAAATTAATCTAAAAAATGTGAGGTTTAGTTTTTAATATAACTTACAATGCTTAAACTTTCACTTTGAATTAAGAATTCTTAAATATTAATTTTTCATTCCATAATACCATTCCCAAAAACATAATTCTATAGCTTCATTCAAAGACTTTTGTTTGAATATAATTAATTCTTTATTGAATTAATTAAATTTTTGTTAATTGAAATCTTCTCCATGTTGAAGGAAACTGTTTTTCTTTCATTTAATTTTTAATCTTTTACAAAATGAATTAAAACATATATTTTCTTAAGCTAATTATACCCTACACCACCATAGGTGGTTGGGGAATTATGCGTTTGTGCTGATGTTTGTAACGCATAGAAAAAATTATCGGACCCCACCTTAAAGTATACCGTTCGACTCAGAATCACTTTCTGAGTCGATTTAACAATGTCCGTCCGTCTGGCTGGCTGTCTATCCATGTAAACCTTGTGAACAATGTACAGGTCGCAATTTTAAAGATATCTCGTTAAAATTTGACACGAATAATTATTTTGATACAAGAACGAAGCCTATTGAAATTGGTTATGATCGGTTCATTATTTCACCTAGTCCCCATACAAATGTCCTCCCGGAATAGGGGTTTAACGGTCATAAATGCCTTAAATATAGCAATATTTCCGGTACAAAGGAGTTTTGTATAAGTGTCAATCTTTGTGCCAAATTTCATCAAGATCGGTTCATAATTGACCATAGCTCCCATATAAATTCACTCTTCCGAAAATCACTTTAACGTGCATAAATCCCATGCGAATGATAGTATCAAGTTAATATTCGACACAATTAAGTATTATATAACTATAATATTTACCATAGCTCCAACATAAACCCACTTCCGGGAATCGCCCTAAAGGGCATAAAATCACATAGATGTTAGTACAATGCATTGTTCTGTATTTGTATAATTGATTTTACATTTAGTAAAAGTTAGAGTATTCATTTTACTCGACTTTTTCATTGTTTGAATAATCAAATAATTCGAAAATGCAGTTTTTAAATTACTCGAATAATCGAGTAAAACTTTTAAGTTACTAGAGTTATTCGAATAAATTATACCATCAAATTTTACTCGTTTTTTCAATGCTTATTAATAAATATAATATTAAAGTGTGATTTGAAACGCTATAAAATGACTAGATTTACACTATGAAAAAAACTAATGATACCCAATTAAAGGAGGACAACAGCGGCGCAAAAATATATAAAATTCAATATAAATTCTATAAACTTGTATAATAAATTTGTCAAATATACAATTAGTTAGAACTAACTACTTTTCTTCATTTAATAGAGAAATTTATTGTAAATTTAAAATATGTAATTCTTTCTCCCAAATGTACGCGTAGGAATTATAATTGGCTCTATTTTGAATTAAAACATAATTTTTATAAAAAAATTTTCAATATTTTATTTCTCCTTTCTTCCTATTTTTGTTATAATTTATTAATACGACTCTATAACATTTTTCGCAAGTATTACTTGGACTTGTACCAGTTAGGTTCTGAAAGAAATGTTATTGAGTTATAACATTTTGAGAATCACAAAAAGCTCTTTGGATCACCTTTTACTTTTATGTCCAAATTCCTTCCATATTACAAATTTTATCCAAGTCATTTCCATTATATCCTCTACACCGGACTGAGAATTTATTGGTATATCAACTATGTACAGCGTTTGAAAAACTCGAACTGCTATCAAGTTTTTTGGATTGGCTAAAACTACAGCTACTGAAAATTGTCAGTAGTGGTAGCCAAAGCAATTATAATTTTTTGTAGTCTAACACTTTCTTTTACTACTGCTACTTGCAAGAAAATAACACTTAAAAAACATGTAGTTAAAATAAAGCAGTAGTTTTAAAAACAAAATAATTGACTACCACTCCATTTGTAGTCTAATTTTTACTACACTTCCCTTACAATATTTTTTATTTTTACTGCTACCTTCAATGTGTAGTTAATACTTAAAGAAGAGGTAGCAGTAAACTACCAGAGAAGGTAGTCAATAGGTAGCAGAAAAAGTAGTTTTAGGAGTAGCAATAAACAAAGAAACAACAAGAAAATATAAGTGAGCACAATGCGTTATTTTTGTAATAAGACTTAAAACAGCTTAAGCTTTAAGCTTTTATTTGTGTTTTTATTTTACAAGGTTGCCATTTCTATAAAATGTGTATGTATTATTTAATTTGTAAAACTTCCTTTGTAATATAAAGGATTTTTTCTACTTTGTAGCATTTAAATGCGTTTTTGTTTTCTTTATATATTTGTAAAATTTGTGTTTTGGATTATATGCCTTACGTGGGTGATTGACACATTATGTGTTTGTGCATAAGAAAAATTATACCAATAGACTCAGGATCATTTTCTGAGTGGATTTATTGTCCGTCTGCTCGACTGTCCATGTAAAGTTTGTGTGCAAAATACAGATCGCAATTTCGGAGACAATTTGATGAAGTTTGCTACATATCATTATTTTTACACAAAGACAAAGCCTATTGAATGTGATCCTCCATAATATAGTTTTAGCATTAAAAAATTGCTTAAAATAGGAATATTTTAATGAAATTTGGCAGAAATAAGTTTAAATATGTTTACTAAATTTCACGAAGATCGGTTCATAAAAACTGTTAGCATCGTGTTAATATTTTGCAAATATAAATAAAAGTTTAAAAATTTTGTTTACAATATTTAAAATTTTATAAATCAGACTGGAAATTATATAAATTAAAAATAAAAACATCCTTCTTTTGAAAATAATGCTTTACAACTGAAATTTACAACATTTTGTAAGTAAAGAACAAAATCTCTTATTTATTTTATTTGGCAACCCATATGACAACTCTAAAATATTTGTAAAATGGAGGGCAATGTACAAATGTTTATAAAAGTGCAGAGAAGAAATAAATAATATATTTTTTACATTACTTTTAATTTTGATATTTTAAGCTACTTCGTTTTTCATTAAACTACTTCAACTGCTACCTTTACTGCTACCTCTGCTGCTACCTCTACTTTCTATTTACTACTTTTAAAACTAAACAAAGAATTTAGCAGTTTTCTTTTGTGAATTTAGATAAAACTATAAATACTTAAGCCCAAATTACAATAGCGCGTAGTCAGCAGCAGTGTGTGCTGCCATAATCAGCTGATCATTTAGAATGCACTGTTTGTTATGGTGTTGATTACATTTGGTCAGCAGCAGTTTGCAGTGCTGTTTCATTTAGCCCTGTTTCTAAATTCACTGCGCTGCATTCAGATTGAGAGCGAGACAAAGAGAGTGAGCAAATAAATGAGAGGCTAAAATACACAAGTAGAATAAAGCTAGATGGTGGTTGTAAATTGTGGCTGCCTACGCTGAATTGTAATTATAACGGCAGCATCATGTTGTATTGACAGTGAACAGCTGATAATTTTTGCTGATACTGTTGCTGACTACGCGTAATTGTAATTTGGGCTTTATATGTGAAGACAGCAGCAGTAATAAAATTCATGTGTAATTACAAATATCGTGCGTAATTTTTATTTATATGTGTAGCCCATGTGTAATCTATGTGTATTTTTAATCCTCAGTGTAATGAAGTTAATTTTTCCCTTCTAAACATTAGTTTAATTTGCCTAATTTTCATTTTACAACACTTTCATTATAAACAGTATACTTCTTCAGATAAAACAATCGTACTAGAATCTTAATTTTACTTAGAAATACATCAGATGAAATATAAATTTGAATTTACTGATGATATTTTTACTCTTGTAGATATTGTTAATCTCAAAATTCAACAAAAGAAAATGTACGTACTTTCAAATAATGACAAATTTAATCACAATTTAAATTTAGAGCCAGAAGTATACTGGCCTAAGAGTTTTCATTTAATACGAGATAAATTATTTCAAATTTAAAAGAAAGTAATTCAGTTAATTTTAATATTAATTTTTCTTATGTATCAGCAGAAAGAATAAATAGTAATCTGATTAATTTGAAAACAGATAAAATGTACTTCAAAGCAATCTCAGCAATTTTTTTTTACAAAGGAAGGAGTACTTCTAAATGATAAATTTGAGCATAGTTCGACATAATATTTTTATTCCAAAAATTATTGGATTATTTGTTTTTTAATACTGATTACATTGCACAGTGGGGCAGAATCGAAAATTTTTGGAAATAAATCTGTAACTTCTAATCGGCAGAGAAGTGTACAATGTTAAGACATAGTTGGGTACCCTTGATATATACAATTTTTAATAGCTTGCCAAATTCCATTCCATTTTTTTCCGTATTCTGACGCAAACACATTCGAACTTTTGAGCCCCATGAGTGGTCTGTTGGGTCCCCCTTCCTATGCCTATGCCAAATTTCACGCAAATACAACTGCCGATTAGAAGTTACAGATTTATTTCCAAAAATGTTCGATTCTGTCTCATTGTGCATTGTATGAATAAAAATGTATGATATGTTTAATGGTTATCAATGTTAAAATAAAATTTCATGTGTAGTTTTTCTTCAGATGTGTAATTTGGTCTTCGGTTGTGTGTAATTAGCAACGTTTTTAGTGGCAACACTGATTCGTAGACCCAATATGTTTTTACAAATTTATTTCTTATAAAACATTTAATATAAAATGGAGAATCCATTTTCTTTATTACTATTTGATTTTTTAAAGTGACATTTATATTTTTGTGATCCATAAACGACCTTTAGCTACGTGTTGTATGTAATTTAGGCATATATTCGGTTATTTTTACAAAATATGTACAATTCTTGTTTAATAAACTTCCGAATTGTGGTGTCCTTTTAAATTCTAAACATTGTATAAAAATCTTGAAACATTGTTTTTAAGTCTAATTTTTTAAAAAAATAAAATTAAAACATCCTAAAAACTATTTAAGAAAGGAAATATTTAAAATATTTTGTACTCGAATTATTCGATTATTTGCTCGAATAAATTTTTGATCGAAATAAAGCCTCTAAAGCCTCTCTCTCTCCTTCGTAATAGATTTAAATGGAAGAAAATTTTAATGATTCAATATATTTTTAAGCTTGAAATATATAATTGATTACTCATTTTTTAAAGAATTTATCCTTTATGTAATAAATTCATGCAAAGTCAAAGATTAAATGCTTTTAATTAAAAGAATGACTGAGATAATAAACTTAATTTAATTTTGAAAGTGAAATTAAGAATTAAACCCTGGATTACGTGCCTATTTTAATTTTATGTATTTTATTTGTATGAAATATTTAAATTGCTTAATATTATTTTATTTTCTGTTAATTTATTATAATTTATAATGTTTTGTTACAGCATTGAATAGAAAAAAATAATCCTCTTAATAAAAAATCATTGTTTTTATACCCTACACCACCGTAGGTGGTTGGGGTATAATGCGTTTGTGCTGATGTTTGTAACGCACAAAAAAAATTATCGGACCCCCACTTTAAAGTATACCGTTCGACTCAGAATCACTTTTTAATCGATCACTGACCGCCAAAATATCGTAACCGACAACATTTTCGAAATTCGAGTTTTGTCAAAATTTCATCGACGTATCAAGTGTCATTTCAGATTTATAGCGAAAGTAATTTTATCGTAAGTGACATTTTTCATACATATAATAATTTGTAAACAATAATGTGTAAAGTTTTGTTTTCTGCACTTAAGACATTTTCGCGGTTAGGGCTCGATATGCTTTCATGAAGAAAATCTTGTTTTTACAACATAAACTTCAATCATAGTATTAAATCTTGTTTCTACAAGAAAAGCTTCTCAACGATAAAATGGTATCCATTGAAGTTAATTTTAATTTTCTTTTTTTTTGTTTATAAAATCAAATTCGAAAAACATTTCATGAGGTATAAAAAATTATCCTTGAAATATTAAAATATGCTCTAAAAGGGTTAAATATGACCTAAAATAACAAAATATGCTATAAATATGCATTAAAAATCAAATGCAATAATATGCCATTAAGAGTAAAATATGCAAAAATATGCACTAACAAATCGATGCCAAAATGATTTGTTCTGAAATGGATAAATATTTAATCGATGGCTTTCATTCAACGTCCAGGAAAAAACATGCAATTGCATATTCTGGTTTCCCTGCTTATAACACTATGGCAATATGTAAAGAACCAAGCGGTTTAGCCAAATAGGTGCAAATCGTAATATATTTTATGTAACCTTGGAGGTTTCTCTGGAGCAATAAAAGTAATATGCGTTGGTTGTGGTAGATTTTCCATTTCAAATGATTTATCTACTGTGGGCACTTGAGGTTCCCATACAATAGTTTTCTCTACCGTTTTGGTACATATCTTTAGGAAAATAATTAAAATAACAATAATTAAAAATATTCCAGAGATTGTCCATTCTCCAATTATAAGACGTTTTCTCACAGTTGTGATAATGTCCGTATTATTGATTTGGAGTTCACTAAGTGTCTCGAGAGATAAAAGATTAATTCGACTTTTTTCACGGTTTTCAAAGGTGAAGCTTGCCAGTTGCTAAATGTTCTATTTTCAACTTTAATAGTTGTATTATGGAATTTAATTAAGAATGTTCCTGAAATATATCTGTTTTCGTTTTCAAAAATTGACCCATTATAGTCATTTAAAAGAATTATTCCCGAATCTATTTCTTCGATTAAAGAAATTTGATGACTATTACTTAAGATACAAGATGAATTTAAATTATTAATAAGCTTGGGAATACAATCAGTTTCTGTTATATTAAGTATATCTTTTTCATTACAAATGGTTAAATTATTATAATCTTTACATTTCTCTTTTATAGCAAACATTTCCTTATATTAAATAATATTTCTTTAAAATCTAAATGTATTATTTTATTTTCCCTTTTTACAGGTCTTATAATTAAGTTTTTATAATTTTCATTTTTTGTTAATGGAATTTTTATTAAATAAAATATTTCTTTTTTATTATTATTTATTATTGATACTTTTGAAAATTCTAATGTCTCTTCTGGGCTTGAAAAATTAATATTTTCTTCGATTAGTGTTTTCATAGCAATTTTAATTTATTTTTTACTTAATAAAAGTGGATTTACAATATTTATTCTTGCCCATAAAATGGCGCGTTCAATGTTTATTAATTCTTCCTTAACTAGTCTTATTTTATTTTGCAAATTAATGACAATTTCTTTTTCCAAATAAACATCTTTTCTTATTTGATTTGACATTGTTTTAAAAATTTCAGTTAAATTATTTAATCTTTTATTAAATGCTTCATTAATGAATACTTGCTTATTATTATTGTTATTTAGGTCAACAATATTATTAGCTAGTATTTGGAAATCGTTATGATCAGGACTTCCTGCTATGTATTTAGTGGTAGGGGTAAAGTCTTCTAGGATGTTAGCAGTTTGTGTTAATTCATGGATAAGGAGGGGATATTTGTTATGGGTTTTAGGGATGTTTTGGTCAATGAATGTTTGCACGTTGTTAATGAATTCTTCATATTCTTTAATTTTTATTATGTGAATTATTGTGAATGTTCCTTGTTGTATTTTTGCTGTTCCCTTATCGATAGTAATTATATGAGAAGATGAATAATCAACTATTTCGGTCTCCGCCTGAATGCAGATTAGCTGGATCCTGTAAAATAATTTACCTTTTAATATTGCTTTTATGCACTATTTTTCCTGAATTAGTTAAAATCGTAGTACCTCTATTCTCTTTTACTATTTATTCTCTGTAACGAGGGGACAGTTTCGATCCTAATCTTTTGTTTATTTTAACATAGATCTTCTCACCTAAAGAATAGTTTTTAATTTTATCTCTATCCTTGTTATGATGCTCTAAATCTTGTTCTTGCTTTTCTTTTAATCTATTACTAATTTCTTTTCTTTCATCTTCTATCTCTTTAGAATCTTTGTACTTCCTACCAAAAAATATTTCTATTGGCTTTTTCCGAGTAGTAGAGTGAATAGATGAGTTATATTCGTAAATTGATTTTGTAAGTAAATCATGGAATGAGGTGTGAAGTTTTTCTGTTTTAACATCTCATGATTTCCGAGAGAGTGGAATGAAACCTTTCTACTTGTCCATTAACAGAACTGCAATATGGGGGTGTAGTATAAATATTTATTCCGAATTGATTTTGAAGTAAAAATTTTATTGTAGCAGAATTTAGGGATTTTTCATTATCTATTACTATTGAATCAGGGACACCGAATGCCAAAATTAATTCTCTAAGAGGTTCTTTAATATCTTCTATTGCTCTTGATTTTAGAATTTTTGCTTGTGCGTATTTCGAAAATTTGTCAATAGCTGTAAGAACCAGATTTTTTTCGGTCGAGTAGATATCGACATGAATTATCTCTCCTAGATTTTTTGGAATTGGTGTAACTTCTAAACTAGGTTTATTTGGATGCCGATCATATTTCTGTTCCTTACAAATTTTACAGGCTTTCGCTATTTTATTGGTTTTTTCCGTCATTTTGGGAAAATAATATTTTTGTTTAATTTGTTCTTTATTCTCTCTTCCATTCCGATGTGCTCTTTAATGTTCTGTTAATATTATTTCTTCCTGTTCACTTTCATTTGTTATATCCTTTACTTGGCTTTGGGTAAATCTGACTTTAAAGTTTTTAAAGTGTTCAGGGTAAAATTCCTGTATAATTCCCATAATTGGTTCGTTTGTGAAAAGTCCGTTAATCACACTTGGATTCAAATATTTCCTTAGTACTGATATTAAATCTTCTTTCGTATAATGGGGTTGTTTTATAACATGCCTGTGATATGTTGGAAAAGGGATTTCGAACTCATATTTTGCCTGGTCGTCCACCAATATGTAAATTTGATTTTTAAAAGCATTTATGGGACATTCTATAGCTGGTACTAAGTTATGCGAAGAGTTTTCAGAACTATGTTGAGTTGCTGTCATGGAGTTTATTTGTGGGGGTCTAGATAATGCATCAGCAACTACATTGGTTTTGCCTGGTTGATATTTTAATTCATAATTATACTCTTCCAAAATGGCTTTCGCGAAAGTCAGCGGTTGATGGTCTGTGAAAATATTTATTTTCCTTGACCCATACAAATAGTTTCTTTTCAAATTATTGCCAACATTTCTTTTCGTTTGTGGCGTAATGTTCTTCCGCCATATTTAATGTTCTTGAAAGAAATGTTATTGGTTTGCCATCTTGTGATAAGACTGCTCCAATTGCGTATTCGGAAGCATCTGTTCGGATGTGAAAGAATAATATCCTCTGAGGTAAGTGAATTTTTTATTTTTTGAAATGAGTCCTTTGCATCTTGATTTAGAAATATATTTTTACTTTTGGATGCGTTCTTAGAAACGCGTCCATCCTCCCCTTATAAAAAGGATGTCAGGGGTTTAGCTAGTTTTGCATAGTCTTTTATAAAACGACGGTAATAGCCTGACATACCAAGGAAACTTCTTAAATCTTTCAAGGTCTTGGGTGGAGGTATATTAACTATTGCTTTTACTTTATCTGGGTTGGTTTTAATACCATTTATTCCTACTATAAATCCTAAAAATTCTATTTCTTGTTTTGCAAATTCACATTTATCGAGTTGAACTTTAAAATTTGCAGACTCTAGTTAAATTTAAATTTTGAAAGTGACCTTCTTCGTTCTTGCCAAATATAATTATGTCGTCTATATAGACATAACAAATTTGTCCTATATGTTCTCTTAAAACGTCATCTAGAGTGCGTTGGAAAATTGAAGGAGAATTCTTTAGTCCGAAAGGAAGTCGTACAAATTAAAATTTTCCGTTATTAATGGAAAATGCTGTTTTTTCAATATCACTTTCTTTGAGTGGGATCTGATGGAAACCACTTTTTAGATCTATAACAGAAAAGTATTTATTCTCTCCCAGGTTTGATAAGACTTCATTTATTTCCGGAATTGGATAACGATCTGGCACGGTGACTGAGTTTAATTTTCTGTAATCTATCACCATTCTATATTTTTTTTCTCCCGATGCATCCATTTTTTTTGGGACGATCCAAACAGGTGCATTATATGGTGACTTTGATGGTCGAATTATTCCATCATTCAGAAGCTCAATTATTTGTTTTTCTATTTCACTTTTTAGTGCCATAGGGTAGGGATAAGATTTCGAATAAACTGGTGAATCAGTAGTTGTTCTAATCTCTCCTTGAACTCTAGAAGTGTAGGTTAATTTATGGTTAGGTTCAGTAAACAGATTTGGATACGTGTGAATTGCTTCTTCTAGCTTTGATATTTGGGTTTTGCTCAAGTGGTTGGTTCTAAGTTCAATTTTATTTATTACTTGGGAAGCGTGCTGATAAATTTTAATTCTCTTCACATTGTCTATTAACATGTACTGTTCTTTTATATGGATTATTGCATTCAGTTCTTCTAAGCTATCATGACCAAGAATGCCATGAAAAGATTTCAACGACGGCAAAATATAAAATTTTATTTTATGTTTTGGAATGTTAAAGAGATTTACTAATGTGTGGTGTGTAATTTTTATGTTGCCGGATATAGAATTCGCAAAAAAGGTTTTTCATTTAGAATTCTTTTGCTTACCAGAGAAGGCTGAATGTAATTTTTATTAGAGCCTGTATCAATTAATATTTTCAATATTTGGCCATTCTCTGTTTTACATTTAAAATATGGAAGTGAAGAGTGAGCTAATCTAAAAAATGAATATCTGATAGATCTTCTGCGTGGGTATTTCCCTGTTCGCTTTCTTGTTGATAATAGTCTTGTATGTAATCTTGAAGACTTTCTTCTTGAATTACTTGTTGGTAATCATTTTCGTGACTATTAGAATTATCGTTTTGGTTATATGACATATCATTAGAAGGCAGTTCTTCATTGACTCCAATGTGAAAGTTTCTTTGTAATTTACTATGTGGCATTGGGGTGTTAAGAGATGGTGGTGTAGGCCTTTTGCCATAAAATTGATTCGTTTGACGAGGTCTATTCTGATAATTAATATTTTTGGACTGAATAGAATTATCGATGTCCATTGGTTCAGGTCTTTGTGGTTTTGGAGCTGTAGGTCTTGGTGGTATGAAATTTTGATGAAAATATGGATTTTGTGGTTGAAAGTGTTGTCGAGGCTGATTGCGTAATTGGAAGTGTTGGTTAAAAGAATGTTGTTGGTTAAAAGAAGGTTGTTGATATGACCTTTGATTATTCTGATATTGCAATGTATTCCATTGTCTTGCGTTATTAGGCTGTTGTAGGGTAAGTTCAGGGTAAAATGGTACTCTATTCAAGTTACTATTTCTTTTTGGTGGATGTGGTAGGAATTCTTTTTGTGGTTTAATATTATGGTGATTATAGGCGTATTCTGCTCTATAGTTTTGATTTTCTAATTTCAAGCATAAGTGTAATGCTTGTGGTAAATCTGATGGTTCGCGAATACCCAATAATTTAGGTAAGTCTCCGTTGAGACCCCTTATGAAAGTGTCAAGGGCTTTATCACGATATTTTTGTGTTAGTAATGTAACTGATTCCCTGCCTATATCCATGCATCCTATTTTATTAAGTATTAAAGACAGAAGACAGAATTAACGAAGACATTTGGTACTCTAGTGTACCTAAATCACGTTTGTCCCCATAGTGAAGTGTTAGGCACTTAACAATACTCTTCCAATTAAGAGGAGTATTGTATGATTCTAGGGCTGCGTCTGCATTACCTATGATTTTATTACGGATAACACTTAGTATTCCGAAATATTTTGCAGTGCCTATAGAATTATCATAAATTTCTAGGACTCTTTCTACACTTTTCCTCCAAGAATTGAATTCCGCAGGATTACCTGAAAATTCTCTCAAACACCGGAGAATGTCAGGAATTTTATCTAATTCACCTAAATTGCTAATTCACCTAAATGTCTTTCTTCTATTACTATGTCTATGTCCATTAGGTAAATCGTCACTTGAATTATTTAACAATTGAATTGTTGTTCTAACTTGTTCTGCGACTAAGGTTGATATTTGTTGCTGTAGTGCAACATTCATTTGAAGATGATTTTGTGGATTAATTTGTTGAGGAGCTTGGTCTTGGTTAAGGACTGCTGGTCTTATTAGGTTAGATGGATTTGCCATGGTAAGGATTATGGGATTAGGATTATGGGATTAGGTGTTGGTTAGTAAACAGAGAGTTCCTTTAAAATTTTTATAAAAATAAATTTTCTGGTATTCTGAATTTTTAAACTATTTTCGTAATATTGTTGATAATTTTTATTTTTTCACTACTTTTCTAAAACTTATTTGCATTTAATTTTCCTTAATTTACTTCTTATTTATTATTACTTATTCCACAATATTGTTGATAATTTTTTATTTCTTTACCGCTTTTTTATAATTTATTTGTATTTAATTTTCATTAATTTAGTTCACTTTTTGTAACTTTTTATTTCTTTAAATTATTTTGTTCACTTATTAAAGCCTTTGCTTAAATATTATTTTTAATATTTTCTTAAATAGTAGATATTCTTAGATAATAACTTACATTAAACAGTAGATACCCCACATCTTGCTACCGTCAGGTTTAGATTATTCCTTTTTGTTTCCTACTCGGGTCCTCTGCTGAACTTATTGTAGCAATTGCTGTCTTGATCAATTCAGCGGTGATGTGCCCAGCGATGAGCTTCTTGTGGTCAGCTGGAATAACTTGCTTGTTGTAAGGTATCCTTTTCTTTTTGCTCGGGCGCCAGTTAAATTTATTTTTATTTTATTGTCTTCTTTTTACATGTGTTTCTTGTTACTGCCAAAATACAATTAAATTTTATTCTTAAACTAAACTTTAACTTAAAGTAAAAATGCAATAGTCATCAAAATGTTTTTATATTAATTCGATCAAATGCAGACATAGTGTCAGCATAATTTTTATTTTAAAATTTGGAACACAAATTAATAAACCGGACGTTACAAAATAAAAAAAGGTTAACAACTTTTGTGTCGTTAACTTATACTAGGGTATCCAAATTATTCGATTTTTTCATTGTTCGAATAAAACGAATAATTCGAATAAGCCTTTTTGATTTATTCGAATTATTCCATCACGCATTTAAAATTATTCGAATAATTCAAAATATAAAATGAAAATTTTAAATTTTGATAAATTTTCAAATATTTTATTGTAAGAGAAAAACTAAAACAACTTAACAGTTAACAATTCATTGTAAAATATATACACAAAAACAAAAAATCTAAATAACAAATATTGGAAGCGATTTCTTTTATTTTTAATAGTTCAAGTCCGAAATTAAAATGTTTAAAGGATTTGTTTTTAGATTTATAACTTCTTGCTGTATCGTTATCTGACCACTCATCTACTTTTAGTGAAAGGCAACCTTTAATTTAAATAATTTGTCGAATTTCCGTAATAATATCACTTTTCTTTTCAGAATAAAAATTTCCAATATAATTCCATATATTGGAAATATATGGTTCTTGATGTCATTCTTAAATTTCTAGAATATAAAAATTCCATTATAACTTCTAATTTCTTAAAAGCTCATACTGACATATTATCTTCTGCTACACTTCTGCATATAATTTCTTCAAGGGAATGTAGAGTTTGGATTTTAATAAATTGCACCATTGGACCGATTGAAACTGTTGATGTTGTTTGTAGTTCTTCTTCGTGATTTTCTATTTTAATATTGTGGGAAGTACGAAGATGATAATTACCGCTTTTGATAAAGTATTTCCATAGAAAGCTCATTGTAAAAAATGGTACTCATTTACCTCCCTAGCTCACTAAAAATCATAAATATTTCCTATAATATTTATCCGATTGCAAAGATTAAGATGTCAATTAAAAGCTCTTAAGGGTGCATTTACAAAAATAAAATAAAAATAATATAAAAGTTTCGCAAACATAACTTTTTAAGTACTTAAGTTTTTTTTTTTTTTTTTTTTTTGTGGAAAAAATATTTCTTAATTGCCGGCCTTCGGCTGGGCTTAAGGGTTTTTAACTCTGTGGTATGTCCAAAAGTGGCTTCGCTAACGTAATTCTTCCTTTTTACCCAACTTTTTTTATAAAGCAAATTTTCTTGATACGAGTTTCTTAAGGAAATTCGATTTTCAAAGCCCTATAACATCCAAAATATTTAATTACGGTAAAAAATTTGTACATCATTATATTCACCGTTAAAAGTACTATCAATGGCAAAAATCGGAGATGAATCAGGGCGGTCTATTTATGCCTAAAAAATACATATTTTATATATACACAGATGTTTTTAATCATACAATGCTGATTTACAATGCTGATTTTAACTTACTTTTTTTTAAAATGTTGTTGATCTATAAATTTGAACGTTTTAATTTTTTAATCAATCATCAAAAACCTTTCGTTTATTTTCAATGAAATTGTTGCAAAAATTATTACTTGCACTTATTTTTCTTCTTCTATAATTTAAATAATTAAAATTTGTGTAATACAATTTTAATTATTCAAATTAAAAAGTAATAAAGTAGTTGTAATATATTTTATATTTATACAAATTGTTAAAAAATAAGCTAAAAGAAGTATGATAATAAAAAATAAAATTATTCGTTTTATTCGAATATTCGACATAAAAATATTCGAATTATTCGTTATTCGAAAAGTGGCATTTTTAAATTCTTCGAACAATTATTCGAATGGATACCCTAATGTATACCTGTCCAAAGGGAGAGGTAGTCCCCATGCAAAGAAAATATAAATTTTCGCACATCTAAAGGAGTATTACAGTGAATTTAATATTAGTTATAGCATCAAATGGGGTAGCAAAGTGCACCGGGAAAAGCTAGTATATTGTTGGGACTTTAAAAAATGCATGTGTGTGTTTTTTGGCTGCTAGTCTTACAGCAGTTATTGAACATTTAAAAATATCTATTTGGTTTGTAAATTTGAGATGATATCCTACACCATTATCAATGTGTACCAAAATTCGGAGAGGGATCTTTTGTTAGATCAGTGGCCAATTGTAAAACTTGTATTAAGTGTAAAATAAAACATACGAATAAAGAATATTACGACGATACTAAGATTTATATGAATTTATTCACTTTTGGGTGATTCCCGAAAGGCGGCCTTACATGGGAGGTATGGTAAATTATGGACTTATCTTCGTAAAATTTGGCACTATCATTTGTACTTAAGTATATAAAACTTATAACTTGATTCTATTGATGCACATTAAAGTGATTTTCTGAAGAGGGCTTTATGTGGAAGCTATGATCAGTAATGGTCCGATCTTCTTGAAATTTATTAATCCGTTAAATGGCAATATCTAATTGTTTGTTGTTTCTTCTGAGTTTGTTCATAAAAATATTTTTATCCTAGAAATATATCGATATAAGGGTAGTATTTAAGTTATCGTATCTTATAGAGAAAGTTTCAAGCATTCATTTAATGCAAATAGTATATTTTTAAATTATTGAATAAGAAATATGTATATCGTTAGTTAAAAATTTGTATTAAGTGGATACTTTTAAATGTTCAACAACTGCAATAACACTAGCAGCAAAAAAGTCCTAACAATACCATGTATGCGACAAAAGTGATTATTTTCAATATATAATTTACACATAATAAAAAATATTCCTAAAATAGTTTTCCCTTTCTAATTTTGTGGCAACAATTTTTTGGTTATTTACAAACCCAGCAAAAAAAAAAAAAAAAAAAAAAACGATCAAGTGCTCCCAAAAAAGAACAGTTTCACTACTTCAAAAGTGGAACCAAGTGCATATTTTGAACTTTTTTTGGAAGTTCCTAATAATTTCTTCCAAAAAAGGGAAAATAAATGAATTTTTAGCGGAAAAGAAAGGTTAATAATTCCTATGAAAATTAAAATCTAACAAATTTTAATGCATTTTTATTGTCTTTTAATAATGTTAAAGCAGAATTTGTTTTAAAAAATTTTGTAAACATAGTTTTAAGAGAAGTACATCAAAAGCAATGAACAAGAAGTATAAAAGAAGAACATCCTACCAATGACAACCATGGGTTAAAAAAGAACTTCTACAGCTCTTTTTCACCACTAAGTAATTCCTTCCAATGACAACACAATGTTAAATACATGATTTTTCAGCTCTTTTTCAGTTCCTTTTTTACTGGAAAAAAATAATTTTCAAGTAATTGGCTTAAAAGTGAAAAAAGATTTTGTGAGAGCGAAGTGGAACTACCTCCTTGTTTCATTATATAACGCATTTTTTCGTTATTATTTTTTCAATAAAGAAAATAATAATAATATTGGGCTTAACACTTTCCCTCGCTTTGAAAAATTTTCATGTAAATTGTTTAGAAAATTAGGGAAATTAAATAATGCAGTCCTTTGCTGTTGTATCGAAATTATCGAATGTTATATTATATATATATATATATATATATATATACATATATATATATATATATATATATATATATATATATATATATATATATATATATATATATATATATATATATATATATATACATATATATATATATATATATATATATATATATATATATATATATATATATATATATTATAAGCTGTAAAGTGTTTATTTCAAGCAAAAAAATTTAGAAACCGATTATGGTTCTTAACAAATATATAAATACATATCGTCATCTAAAATACAAAAGGCCATAACCACTGAAAAATCAGATGTTGATTTTTTATTCTATTATATTGCACTGACCCAAACTATGTAAGTACAGCTACACAAAAAAAATTCATATTCATACCTTCCAAAATTACATCAATAATCACAAAAGCCAAAAGGCCGTAACATCAATTTCATAAACGAAATAATCACAAAAGCCAAAAGACCGTAACATCAACTTCATAAACGAAACAGTTGTAAAATTTTTTCCATTTAAGGAAAAATTGGTTCGAAGCATCTTTAATGATTTAACTATTTACGCTTTAAGTAAACGATTAACAAATTTTATTTAATTGCTTAATTTTAACGCAAAAAATTTAAAATTGTTGTTACGGTCTTTTGCATTTTCATAATGTTTTTTTATTTCTGGTGTAAAAAATTAAAATGTGAGGTTACGACCGTTTGCATTTTAGGTGGCGATATGTATGTAAATAAAAAATAAAATTTAAGAAATATTAATATTTTTAAATTTCAAAACTGAATTCTTCGAATTGAGCGCGTTGTAGTTCATAACATTTTGAAAACTATTTCGTTTGGCATAATTAAAAAGCCTTTCTTCGAAGTTATTTATTTCTTCTTTTCGTGCAGTTGACAACAATTTCGTCTCCATTATTAAAAGAGATTTTGAAGCTAAAATGCTTGCAAAGTTATCTTTGAGAAATGTAAAATAATTATGCCCAATAAAAGCAACGTCGAAAAACTTTGTCCATTGGCCGGAAATATTTTCCTGTATTGTTGAAACATCATCCGTTGATAAGAAATTTATTTTAATTCCATCAATAAAAATCCATGGTTTGTCGTAATTCTTTGTATTTTCTATATCAAACTCATTATGCGTCAGACATTTTCCCATTTTAAGACGTATAGCGCCGTATTTGCGTGAACCACTTGCATCATGTTCATAAGAACTTTGTGTTGTTAATTCATGAAATAATTCCAATAAATTTCGTTCGGTAATATCCGTTGAACGATAATCATTTTCACCGTGCACAGATTTAGTCATGCGTTCGTCATTTGTTTTTAAACCAAATGCTGCAAAAGGGCCTGTTTGAATGTCACCTACATAACCACGATGCATAAATGTCTCACCATTACGAACTAGACCAGCTGAAAGTGTTTTATTCGGTTTGCTATATTCGTATTCGGGAAAAGTAAAAGCAATGCCAGTTTCACGCCAATAACGATATTCCTATAAAAGAAACGTACGATTTATTTCAATATGTATTATAATATTATATCGAGAATTTGCAAATGTTATTTTTTTGGTAACAAAAATATATTCTTACACCAATAAAAACCTTATTCTGCAAAGCTATAAACATCCCCTCTATACCTACTCCTTACCCCTCATTTTTCAAGGGTTTTATTAGGGTAAATTAAAAAATTCTTGATTTTTACAACTTTAAAGTCTTTTAGGGGCTAAGTGTTACAAGTTAGACGAAGAGACTTGACTAATATTACAATTTTGTAGCCCCATGTCATAGTTATAAAACATGAGTGACTAATTTCCTCTACCACTTCCCTAAAAAAATTTATAACCTAAAAACTGCTTAAGGAAGCAAATTTTATTTGGTCCTCAATGGGTTAAAAATGTGACGTGATGGAAAATTTTCATTTTACTTTCTACGCTATATCAAGCCTAAGGAATAATAATTTTACAGAATTATTCGAGATATACATTTTTTTTTAGCGATTTTGTTGATCTGTGTTATTGGTTGCCAAATGACTTTCTACAAAAAAAAAAAAAAAAAAAAATGGTCAAGACCGACCATATGATACCCTACACCATTGTGTATGAGCTAAAAATTAGACCAGTGGCCAATTGTAGACAAACACTTCTACTAAATGTAAAATCAATTATACAAATACAGAACAATGCATTGTACTAACATCTACGTAACTTTATGCACTTTAGACAGATTTATATGGTAGCTATGGTAAATTATGGACCGATTCTCATAAATTTTAGCAATGTTGTTTCTACTTATATAAAACTTATTTGTGTCGAATATTAACTTGATACTATCATTCGTATGGGATTTATGAACGTTAAAGTGATTTTCGGAAGAGCGGATTTATATGAACCGATCTTGATGAAATTTGGCACAAAGATTAACACTTATACAAAACTCCTTTGTACCGAGTTTCATTGAAATATTGCTATAAAATATTTATGATCGTTAAACTCCTATTCCGGGAGGACATTTGTATGGAGGCTAGGTGAAATAATGGACCGATCATAACCAATTTCAATAGGTCCTTGGTCCTTGTGTCAAAATAATAATTCGTGCTAAATTTCATCAAGATATCTTTAAAATTGCGACCTGTACTTTGTTCACAAGGTTTACATGGATAGACAGCCAGCCGACCAGACGGACGGACATCGTTAAATCGACTCAGAAAGTGATTCTGAGTCGAACGGTATACTTTAAGGTGGGGATCCGATAATTTTTTCTGTGCGTTACAAACATCAGCACCTATGGTGGTGTAGGGTATAAATATAGGTTTAAATTGATGGTGGCTTTATATTGAAATAAGAATATATAAACATTTGATAAAGGAACTAATTTTACAACAGCTTCATAGAATGGGTATTGGCTAGATTACAAAAATCTACAAAACTTGTTCTGGTGGTGAAAATTTCGAACAAAAATCATTAGTTGCAATGCCTAGCTGTAAATGGGTACAACAAATATGAATGCATTCTGGAACTAGTTGTGGAACAAATATATTTTTGAGATATTATATTTACCTGAGAACATATTTGATTTCCCTCTCGTTCTTTTAGCACCATATTAAGATCCCAATCAAACTGACCTTCACGGTAGTCGTAACGTGTACCTAATAGTTTTCTTAGTCGTACATTCCAGTATTCTTGTATTTTGAAAATATGACCTTCCTTTGATAACCAAAAATCGAAAGAATTTTCTAAGCCATCGCGTTCTCTGTATTTCATATGGTTAATATTTAACATAGGTGTCAATTTATGTAAAAAATCATCGTCTGTAACAGCTTTGAGCATAGATTTCGCCTTAACCATCAAATAACTGTAAGATGACGGTCTCATTAGGGCATTTCCATAGACGTCCATAAAGAGATGAACCTTAGTTCGAAGATTTATAGTATCAGGATTTTCCAAAGCTATTCCAAGTAAAATCATATTTCGT
The DNA here is from genome assembly GCA_951394005.1 of Protophormia terraenovae. Lineage (NCBI taxonomy): Eukaryota > Metazoa > Arthropoda > Insecta > Diptera > Calliphoridae > Protophormia > Protophormia terraenovae. Next base: position 70,479,565 of record OX596077.1, read on the forward strand.
GCCACCACTTCTATACAACCATCGACAAGGTAGAAGTTTATAATCGGTGACATTCCTTGCAACTTGTGTGTGTACACTTTAGCCATGGTCTTAATTACATGGCGGGGATCATTTCCTCCAAATACAAGTATATTTAATTGCTCTTTGAATGGTTTTTTATTGTTCTCTTTATTTTCATTAATTTTTTGTCCCGATTGTTCATCTTGATCTTTAAAAATGCTTAAATATTCATTAAACAAGTCTAATGCTTCACTTAAACCCCAAAACATTGCACGTTTTCTTTATTCTTTTAAGATTTTGTTACAAATGAAATTAATTTTAATTTTTATTAAAATTCATAAAAATATTTGACGTTGCCATGGTTTGTTTCTATGCACGTTATATTCAAGGCTGGTTCATGGCCTTGGTTACGTTTGTTTAATGTATGGGAAGGAAATAGAAAAAAGTCAAATATGCCTTAAATCGTGTATAAAAATCGAACTGATTTAATATACATATTTATATGTAAATTATGTATGTAAAATATTTAGATATGTATGTGTATTGATACTATATGCTCTGCAAGATTTTTCTATTGCAGAAGTCACTACGAAGAGTCTTCCAGAAGTAGAAATTCATCGCCAAAACTATTACCAAAGTAAATCATCTCCCATCGGGAAGAACTGCTTTTCGTGGAAGTGTCTTTTAGACGACGTGAAGAAGACTTTTAGAAGTGTCGTAAAAGAGTCTTCTAAAAGCGTCGAAAAACATTCTTCGATGCTCACAGAACTGTCGTCTTAGTCTTTTCTAGAAGATGATTTTGTACTTCTACTATTTCTTCATTAATTAAAAAGTATTATTTTATTTTAATAGGTACACAGAGAAAACATTTTCATTGTGGCAACTGAATTTTTTGCCAATCGAATTTGGTAGGTTGCGTGTACTATCCCATAATTCAATTGGGATATCTGAATTTTATGATAGATACAACAAAATAATTCGTTTGACATATTTTCAAAATATTTATACATAGTATAGTATTATAGTATATTTTTAGGCTTACCCAACAAAAAATATGTATTTACATTTTGTATTCATTAAATGTTTTTTTATTATAACTAAAATGTAATAAATGGCACTTACTATATGGGCAATTCTTATTTTACGTTTGCCTTTATGAAACCGATCTTAAATCTAAAATATTTTTTAACTTCTTTACTGCAATTCCGTAACATTTTAACGACAAACATTTTTCGTTAAGTATCAAAAATTCGTTACTTAACAAATTTTGTCGTTAAGTGCTCTTCTGTAGTAAACCGATTTGTTTCGTTAATCACATTGGTAGTTGACTACAAAAAATAGCTGCCGATAATAATAATGTTGTTATGTTTTTGAAAATGTATTATAAAGAAGCTGATTTTGGCTCTTAAATACCATTTTTTTATTTTTTTTTTTAATTTTGATAACATTGTTTTATAAATAATTACACAATTCACAAAGTATTTGAGTTATTGTGTTATATGTTATTTAAGATAACACATTTTTAAAATTGTTTGGAAAATTTATATGGAGATATATAAAATAACAATATAACATTGTGAAACCTACCCAGCAAAAACTTGGTAATGGCATGTAGTACCGATGTAGTTACTTTTTAATGATAACAACATACTGTCTATATTGCATGAAAGTAGATCAGTAACAAATTACTTTTAACATGATATGTAATCAATTACTGGAGATCAGATTTTTGAAAATGTTACTTAACATTTATTTATTTTTTGTGTGACATTAAGCAAAATGTGTTCTTTCTGCATTTTTAGGGATTAATTCCTATTTTATTACGTAAGTATCCAATATGGACCACACATTTTCAATAATATTGAGGTCTGGCGATTGTTTAGGGAATGTCGTTATATTTGGGCATTTATATATTTGCAAATTTCACACAATATCAAATTTGTACTTCGGATCGTTACCTTGGCAATATCAAAAATAATATGCCCAGATTCTCCGCATTCTGCAACAAAATATCCTTAAGAATTTAAAGGTATCTTATACTGTCCATTAATACTATTATAATGATACCATATTGTTTTTAAAGTTTCTACCTACTGAATAGCTATGGAACTTTAAACATGAAAATATGTTCTACATAAAATGAGCTTTGAGCCACTGTATGTATATTTTGTTGACATTTGAAAAAAAAAACTTTTAAATCAAAATTTTATTTAGCAATTTTTGTTTGTAAAAATACATATAAATATATGTTCCTCTACTGAATTAAGATAAACCCCAAGCATGTTTTAAAGTTAGTTAGTTCTTAGATTGCAACACTCTTTCGATTTCAATAGCATGGCAGATAATTATAAACGGAATACCATTCCCAGACAGAAAAACAATCTAGAAGAGGTTTTTTTTTTTTTTTTTAATATTTGTATTTATTTATTGAATCTTCTTCAAAATAGAACTAACAATAAGTAATCAAATCTTAAATCTAAAAAATTAAAATTTATCTCGTCCAACCAATGTCAGGCGATAAACATCTTTTCTCGTGCATTTCATATACGGATTAGATCTGACGTATTTCTTCTTTTTAAGCGTATGTGGCCATTACTTCTTAATATATTACGAGCAAGTGGGTTTGGGTGTGTTTCTAGCTTTTTTAGGTATGTTAATGCGTGCTTTTTTATTTCGTTAGTTACCAGAGGTACTCCGAGATCTTTATGGATATTCGAATTTTTTACATATCATGGGGCAGATGTAATTGTTCTTAAAATTTTATTTTGGCGCCTTTGAATTTTTTCAACATTAGAAGCTGAAGCCGTGCCCCATAATTGAATACCATAGCACCATATTGGCTTTAGAATTGTGTTGTAAAGCAATAATTTACAGTCTAAACTCAACTTAGAATTTCTTCCAATGAGCCACTTAATCTCAAGAGCTTTCAACTTCATTTGGGTTAACTTTGCTTCAATATGCGTTTTCCATGTAAGGCGTCGATCTAGATGCATACCTAGGTATTTAACCTCCGTTTGTTGGGGTATAACTTGATTATTTATTCGAATTGTTGGACATGACTCTCTCCTCAATGTGAAGGTTATGTGTATGCATTTCTGCTCGTTTACTTTTATCTTCCATTGCTTTAACCATTTTTCTAGATCAGATACATGATCTTGCAGGAGTATAGATGCTTCTTGGGGGTTTTCATGAACGGCTAGAATACCAGTGTCGTCTGCAAATGTTGATATATGGGTTTTACTATTTGTTGGCATATCAGAGGTAAATATTAAGTATAAAAAAGGACCCAGTATGCTTCCCTGCGGTACGCCTGCTGCTATAGGCTGGGGTGAACTTAGGAAGTCTCCTTCTTTAAGAATATTCTTCCGTTGAGTTAAATAGCTTTCAAATAACTTATGTGTGTTTGTGGGTAAATTTACTCTTATTTTATATAACAAGCCTTCGTGCCATACTTTGTCTAAAGCTTGCGAAACGTCGATGAATAGAGCAGAACAAAATTTATTTTCTTCAAAAGCCTTGGATATAACATTAACAAGTCTGTGTGTTTGTTCAATAGTGCTATGTTTTCTTCTAAAACCAAATTGATGATTCGGGATGCAATCAGTTCGATTCATTATTATGTTCAACTTGTTCATTAATAGCTTCTCGAACAGCTTTGATATATTTGATAACAGGCTGATGGGTCCAACGAGTTCCAATCTAAAAACACAATTTATATATAAAAGAATACCCATAAAATAATATTTGAGTATATTAGTTGCGACTTTTTGCGATCTTTTAAAATATTATAAAATAAAGTGCGATACCTCATATTATCTATTCCATTAAAAATTTAATTTCCCAAAAAAATTTTTTTATCATTATGATTTCTTTTAAATGGAAAACAATATTATCTGTATTGATTTTTTTTACCAAGGAAATTATAATGGAATAATTTGTATACATTTGTTAGTACATACCAAAAAAATCGTATTAATATCTGTAGTATTTACTAAGATATATGAAGTTAAAATTTAACATACTTCTTTACAAAAGTTTTAAATAAAATTAAAATATTTTTAAAAGTTGCAACTTTGAAAATCCACAATTCGCGCTATAGACACTTCCCAAAAATTTAAGTATTTTTTCCATAATATATGATATGTTTAGTAATAAATGCGAAAAGAATTAGTTTAATTAATAAGCTTTTATTTTCATATTTTTGTCGTTCTAATTTAGATAAATGTGACACTGTGCGTCGGCTTGGTTCTCTGATGCTTACTTTATTTTTTGTTTGATTTTGACATAACTAACCAGCAAACCATTTAAAAAGTGCCTGTTGTTTTTGTATTGTTGTATTTGTTGTAGAACTGACTTTACCTGATAAATAAATTTGCCTTGATGCTACCCTAACCCCCCGACAAAACAGATACAATAGAATTTGTTCTGTTGATGTCGAACGGCTCTTGACTGAAAAAAGAAGAGTTCGAAAAGAGTGGCAACTCCATAGATCCCCTCAACTCAAGTCAAAACTAAGAGAATGCCAAAAACGCCTTAATAAGCTTCTAGAGTATCAAAAAACTGAATCACTTACCAAATATTTGGAAAACCTAGATGCAACACCGTATTCAAATTACTCATTATGGCGAGCTACAAAAAATTAAAAAAAAAACAGTTTTAAGCAGACCTCCTCTACGTAATACAAATGGAGGCTGGGCAAGAAATGACAGCGAAAAGGGGAATCTATTCGTTAGTCATCTAAAGAATGTGTTTACCCCAAATTTATCAGATGACATAATAGAGTTGCCACCAGTTGTACCCCATTATAGAGCAGTTGAACCCCTTTGTTTTGAGATTCGAGAAGGCTATTGTTGATTTAAACTCCAAAAAAGCCCCTGGTATTGATAAAATCAGTAACAAGATGCTTTTGGAGCTACCCCGGATAGCGTTAAAAATAATACTTTTTATTTTCAACACTATATTACGCCTTGAACACTATCCACCAGAATGGAAGGTTTCGTTGATTACTATGATACCTAAGCCAGGAAAAGATCACACTAAAGTAGAATCGTATAGACCAACGAGTTCCAATCTAAAAACACAATTTATATATAAAAGAATACCCATAAAATAATATTTGAGTATATTAGTTGCGACTTTTTGCGATCTTTTAAAATATTATAAAATATTATAAAATAAAGTGCGATACCTCATATTATCAATTTTTTAAGAATTATTTAAAAAAATTAAGGTAATGGCTGAAAATTTGTTATGCAAATGTTACACTAAGATTGGTCTGATTAGATTTTGCCACGCCTGTTTTTAAAATATATTTTATTTTAATAAATTTTACAAAAATGTATCCGAAATTTATACAAATAAAGTATTTTTTTCATTATGGGGGTGACAGTGATTCAACCAGCCCATTTTTAGTGGGAATGTTTACGACCTTATCTACTAACAGAATATACAATTTCAGACCAATATCTTCAAAACTGGATTTTTGTCCTTCTAAAACTGTCAAATGTGACACTGTGCGACGCAAAATTGTCGGCGGCTGTGTATCCAATTATGGTCGGCGGCGGCGACTTTCACAAGATCATATCGGCGGCAGCTTATTTGTCAGCTCAAAATGTTTTTTATATTATATTACATAAATTAAGTACATTTCTTATGTTTATTACTAAAAACTAATATTTCCGTTTAACATATGCAATTTTAAGTAAATTTTTATTTGTATTTTGTTCAACCTTTCTAGCCGGTATGAGTCAGCAGCGGCGACAACCATTCTATAATTTGCAGTGTGGTTTCCTCCGCAATTGCTACATTTTTTTAACTTAGAATCATTTTTAGATTTGTCACATTGGGACGACTCTCCGCAAGCAACGCAGACGGGTGGTAATCTGCAATAAGCCTTAGTATGACCATATTCCTGGCAATTTACACATTGGACACATTGGTTCTTCTACCGTAATTTTGCGATGCAGTAAATACCTAAGGTTGTATATGGAGTGAGTTTCGCCTTTCTTTAGTCTCATATCACCGGGTTCGAGTTCGACTCGGAAGAGCGATTGAGGAATTTTTTCTCGATTTCGAATATTCATTACATTTTTAATTTTAAAACCTTTGTCCTCCAAACTTTGTTTAACTTCAGTTGGATCAACAGTGGAGTCAATACCCTTTATAACGATCTGGAGACCTTTACTACATTTGAGTTGATAAGTATAAAAATTTATCTTGTGGGTTTCGAGATCTGTAATTAACTTGCGAAAATCGTTTTCATTATTTACCTGAATTTTTGTTTCATTAATAGCACCTCTCTTAATTGGAATTACGTAAAATGAGTTCTCACCTATCAATGAGATCAGATTTAGAATCAAAATATTCGAATTCTGTTCTCTCAAAAAAATGGGGGGTGGCTTTGCTGATGTAATTTTATCACGGGTTCGATATTCATTCTGCAAAATTGAAAAACGATTATCAGTATTTGGCCTATCATTTGCCAAAGAAGCTAGTTTTGAGGACTTTGGGCTTCGTCCTCGTTTTAAAACGGTAATATACCGGTCCATACCAACTTGAATTTGGGATTTAATTTCACTATTTTTAGTTTGGTCTACCTTAGGTGTCACTCCAGTTATGAGGTTAATTAAATCAGTACTTACTGTGACTGCTGTTACTTTAGAAGGGGAATTGTACAGCATACCTTCAGGCGAAATTAAATCCTGTTTATTAACAGCTGATTTATTTTCTTTTGTTTGACAATCATCAATTGTCAACAAAGCAGGGGAGCAAGAACGAGTACGATTGCTTGGTTTGGCGATCAAATATAAGCTGTCATCAATTCTTCTATTTGTTTTGTTTATAGAATTTTCTTCAGCATTCACAGACACATAGGCATTTCTGCCATTTACACTAAGCCTTCGCTCACTGAAATTAACACTTGAGACACTCATACAAGAGTATTCTCAACTCTTTTTTTTTTGGCACTTGTGCTCTTATTATTATTTTTAAATAAAAACAAACACACAAATAAATTTGAATAAACCAAATGCACAGATTAATTTTGGTATTATTTATTATTCAGGCTTTTATTTTATTAATATTTTTTCAGTAAAATAATCGCGTCCAATCGCGTGTGATTATTTTTATAAGATTTATTAATATTTCTTATCATAAAAAAAAACTATGAAATAACACGGAGGTAAAATAAAACACGTCTGCTTCGATTGGAACAAAAGGGAAGAGGTAAGTACATAAAATCATTAACAATATCCCTTACATGGACTTAATTTTAAATATATTTAATCAATTAAGTGGACAATAGTTCGATTTACCCCGGATGTTATGCTAATTTTAAACCAAGAGCTATACTCTTTATTGATATATGATTGTCCATATTGCAGAACGTCTTTAAATCTTGGGTAAGAAATCTTTCACAAAACTTATTGTCAATATTCATTTAATAACACTTAAGCCCAAATTACAATAGCGCGTAGCCAGCAACAGTATCAGCAAAAATTATCAGCTGATCACTGTCAACACAACATGTTGCTGCCGTTATAATTACAATTCAGCGTAGGCAGCCACAATTTACAACCACCATCTAGCTTTGTTCTACTTGTGTATTTTAGCCTCTCATTTATTTGCTCACTCTCTTTGTCTCGCTATCGATCTGAATGCAGCAGTGAATTTAGAAACAGGGCTAAATGAAACAGCACTGCAAACTGCTGCTGACTAAATGTAATCAACACCTTAACAAACAGTGCATTCTAAATAATCAGCTGATTATGGCAGCACACACTGCTGCTGACTACGCGCTATTGTAATTTGGGCTTTATTCATCATTCTTTTTAGCTTATTTTCACCACATTTTTCCAAAACAATTTTAGGAACGTATGTATTTATTGTATTTTGTGTTTTTATCGTTAATAAAATTAATTTTAAAAAAGTAAAAATAAAATGCTTTATTATTCACAATAATTATTTGTAACTGTTAATGTAACTAGTTATAATGACTTCAGTAATACTTTAAAATTAATGAGTTATTGAATAGCCTCAAAGTAATTAGTTCTTGCAATGACAACTGGGTAATGACATCCTAAAATGCCTTCTTGTAATAATAAAGGGTAAGTAGTTGCCTCTAATGTCATCACCGTGTTAAAATAATGAGTTATTCAGCTAATGTGTAAGTTGTGAAGAGCCATTATATTAGCTTCTTAACTCATTACATGGCAAGCAAAGTTTTTGCTAGGTATGTTTATGAATTATGTTAAAAAAATATTTTGTTTAAAAATTTTTAGATTTTTTAAATAAATATAGTTTCTTATAAAATTTTTGTTTTATAAAATGTATCACTAAAAACAAAAATTTACATAAAAAATAAGAATTTTCATGAAAAATCCAATTTTGCACCAATAAGAAAAATTTTCGGTAAAAACCGATTTTCACTAAAAAATCGATTTCTTACTAGAAATTTTATTTTCCTCTAAAAACTCGATTTTTAACTAAAAATTAGATTTTGCACTAAAAATTAAAAAAAAAAAAAACTATTTACCAATGACAACAAGTCCAAAAGTATAATTGGTTAAGTCCAACAAAATAATATTCTATACCCTTGCTTTGACCACAAGATGGTCTCTGAGTTTTTCGGAAATGACCTTATATGTGACCAATGGCCAATTGCGGAACTATTCTTATGAATCCTTGTTACTATGGTTTCTGTCTTTAAATTTATGTATGTCAAATATTATCCCAATTCTGCCATTAATGTAGATTTTATGCGTATTAGAGTAATTTTGTGGTCTGATTCTGATTCATTCTTTTATAAAATTAATTTGTATCAAACTTTATTTAAACACTCTTCCGAGAGAATATTTGCATGGATGCAAAGTGAAATAATAGACCGATCATAACCAACTTCAGTAAACTTTAGCATTATACCAAAATAGTCCCGTTTTCCAAATTAGATCAAATTATCTTTAAAATTAAAACTTGTTCTTCGTGCCCAAGTTTTACATACACAGACAACAAGCGGGCAGTGCAACCAGGCAGTAAGTATGTAAGGCGGGCGGATATCATTAAATCGACTTGGAAATTGATTGATAAAAGTCCTAGTTTTCAAAAAGTAAGATTTAATCCAACATTTTTCATAAAAAAATAAAATAAATAATTTATAAATTTTGACATTTTTCAAAATAACAATATATACAGAGCTTCGAAAGAATGAATTCTATTTAGAATTAATTCACGTATAAATTTAATTCAGCTTATAAAAATTTAATTTAGCATTCTTTAAAATCATTCCTCAGAAATTAATTCTTAGGCTTAATACTTTAGGCTTAACTTTGTATTGAATTAATTCCCTAGAGAATTAATTCCTTAGAGAATGAAAATTCAATTTGAATGATTCAATTTTTCTTTAATTCCATTGTATTACAAATTGAATGAAAAATATGAAGAATTAATTTCCTATAAAATTTAATTCAATTGAATGCTATATTTTTTTCTTTCATTCCCTTCTACTACAAAATGAATGACAACATTTTTCTTTAATTCTATTTTTGTATATATTTTGAAAATAAGCATTAAAAGAGTCGATAATCAGTGGTATTTAGCTAAAATCAATACAAAATCAACATGTTACTATCCAGCAAAACTCCACATAAAATAGAAGATGATTGTGCCCAAATAAACGTTGTAAAGAAGCTGCACTTCAGAGTTTTAAAGACAAATAATACTCGTAATACGTTCTCTGTGAGATCTAGGGATAAATCCCATGATTCAGAATAACCTAAGTGCATATAACAGATGCAAATTAAGACACGTTCAATACAAAGCTAATAAAAATAATAGATATCTCATACTAAATGTAATGCACGCCCGGAAACATGTGTGTACATAAACGTGGCTTACTATAAATCATTTTTAGAATTATATAAATTTGTTTAAAATCTAAAGAATTAAACAATAAAACTTTAATTCAATCTAGTACAAATTGAATGGTTGAAAAATTGTTTAATTCAATTTGCAATAGTTTGAATTTAAACAAAATTGAATGAAATCAAAAGAACTAAGCATTCCCAAAGAATTAATTCATAAATGAATTAATTCCATAATATCAAAAGCTTTAGGAATTAAGCTACAGAATTAATTATGATGAATTTATTTGAAAGAATTAATAATTCTATATGATTTAATTCATTTTTAAAAAGGAAATTAAAGAATTAATTCTTTCGAACCTTTGAATATATGTATATTAGGGTTCGTTTCGAAAAGAAAAATTTCTTTTGATATTTGGATTTCATATCTTTTTAGAAGGTTTTTGCATCAGTAAAAATAATGACGTATTTTGTTTTTTAAAATTCCAACTCCTTCCCCTGCATATCTTCGGCTAAAAACGCACATTTTGAGCGCCATTTTGCGCAGAGACGAATCCAATTGATTTATAAAAAAATTTCTTTTATACATCAATTCTACATAAAATTTTAGTAAGAATGAGCAATATTTAACCCGCTTAACATGCATCGTGTTCCAATTAGGGTGTCCGAAAAACTGATTTTTCCAAAAAGGTTTTAAAAATATATTTTTTTATAACGACAGTGAAAATATACTATTTGCTTTAAAAAATGGCGCAAAAAAAATTAATCTACCACTTTTCACTTTATAGTTATAAGACTAAGAAATTTTAAAATAATAGCTTTAAAAATTAATTATCTTAAAAAATAATTGTTATTACAAAATTTTAAAACATGCTCATTATAATTCGCAGCAGCCTTTTCATTTTATTGTTACAATATTCAATATTCTTAATTTTGGTTTAAATAACATTTTTTGTCTTATAACTTTAAACCGAAAAGTGGTAAAGTAAATATTTTTGCATTATATTTCTAAGCAAATACCTCTGTCAAATAATTATATGTGCAATATTTGTTTTCTGGTTTTTATATATTCCAAGAGTGATATACATTTCTTTGGTTTACAATTTTTTTCATTCTTACCTAATGTCCCTATTTGCAAAATTTTAGGTTCCTCTTAGCATTGTATTTAAAGTACCGTTAAAATAAACATTCTCTAAATTTTAATAGAAAATAATTATATGTGCAAATTGAAATTTTTACTCAACAGACTGACATGAAGTCCACAGTTTGAATCGTTTAACCAATTAAAGTTAAAATTAATGTTATTTGGGGAATATTTAAAATGATTAGACCTAAAATACCAAAAAAATTTTTTTTTTTTTTTTAATTTATAGCCAAAATATGTTACCAGGTCATGAACTGTCAGTTTAAGAGCTGAAATCATTAAAGTAAGACGTCAGTTTATGTAAAATTCCAAAAAATGGTGTATACAGAAAATGGGTATCATAATACTGTTGAAAATTTAAAAAAAAATCTGAGAAATTGCTATCATTCTAGGAGCGGTAACCCATAATCAATTGCTTATTAGCGGGGATTAAGGAAATTTTTCGAAGAAAAACAACATGTGTTACAGACAAATATCGGCCAAATGAACGGGTTTTAATAATTGGACGTGAGCATAAAATAATAAAAGAGGTTTTAGATTAAAATTATGACCTTTGGGTGGCAAAAACATAACTAATAGAGCGGTACAAAAATCCACACGCAGGATTTTATGATAAATATAATTTTTTGGTTAAAAACTTTATTTACACCATGAGTTCATGTACATAAGGGATGAAAAATATTATATTTAAATTATCCAAGTGTTTATCAAAAATATTACATGGGTATTCGACGTCTACAAAAGACATGCTTGAAGCGTAATCATAGTATCGAATCGCACATAATATAAGTCAATTTTAGTTCTAGATAGAAGTTGAAAATATTTATTGGACGTAGCTAAATTAATTCACAGCACAACATAAATTTACTTTACAAAAAATGCAATAGCTTCGTTGATGAATTTCCTACAAAAATTAGATTTTTCAGTAAATTAATGTGACGATGTTACTATATCGGGCCTCAAAATCGGTTTTTAAGTCACAAAATATTATATTTCTGCAGCGACCAGTAATGATCCTCAGACCTTCATGACATAAGGATTTCCAAAGAATACTGTATGCTGAGATATATTTAGATTCAGAGCTATATGACAATATCAAATGTTTCAAATTGATTTTTTATAAATATACTACAGTTTTGACCTATATATATGTAAAGCAAAAAGGACGAATCTGTATAACGAAGGATGCATCTAGTAACGTTATATTAGGACAACACAATTCCTTAACAACTTTCATGAATATTGAAAATTAACTTTATTTAAATAAAGGATTTTTATAAAATTCTTGTCGTGCACATATAATTATTTTCTATGAACAATTTTAAAATCAATTAAGTTTTGCTACAAAATACACATAAGAAATAAATTTTTCATTTGACTTATAAAGCTCTAATAAACATTAAAAATATAAAAAAGGTTTGAATTTGAAAATCGTATTTTTGAAGAAAATAAATTACTTTATAGGTATGCACATATAATTATTTGACTGGGGTAGTATGTATATTTTCATTGTATTTATAAAAAAATATATTTTTTACTTTTTTTTAAAAAAGTAAATTTTCAAGACACCCTAGTTGGAACACGATGCATTTAAGCATCTTACTAAAATTGTATGTAGAATTGATGTATAAAAGAATTTTTTTTATAAATCAATTGGATTCGTCTCTGCGCAAAATGGCGCTCAAAATGTGCGTTTTTAGCCGAAGATATGCAGGGGAAGGAGTTGGAATTTTAAAAAACAAAATACGTCATTATTTTTACTGATGCAAAAACCTTCTAAAAAGGTATGATATCTCAAAATCAAAATTTTGAAATTTACCCTAATGTATCTAACAAATAATTCGAAAATAACACACATATTCACAAAGTGTATTATTTTTTAAAAATTATTATTTTTCTTCATATAAAACTTTTACAAATAATACAATAACGGGGCTGTGAATTCGGTTAATGTAATTAGAAAAATATAATTAATAATAAGTACGTTCGTTTACGTAAATGGTTTTACATAGTTTTCGTTTATCAAAGGTTTTTAATTAATTTTGGCAAAATTAATAAAGAGATTAAAATGAGAGTTTATAACTGAGTATTTAGAATTTTTAAACAGATTTGTATATGTTTTTATAATATTCAATTCTTAGTGAATAGTTTTTTTAGTGTAAAAATTTTATTTCTTAATAAAAAACTAAATTTTAAGTAAAAGTTTGGAATTTGTTAAAAAAAATTTATTCTTAGTAAAAATGTCTCCTTTTTCAGAAAATTGGGATTCATTTTAAAAATTAAAATTTTTTGTGAAAATTGGTATTTTTAGAGAAAATTTATATTTTAGTGAATTTTTAGAACAAATGAAATAATCCCAGCAAAAACTTGGTAATGGCATGTAGTTACTTTTCAATGACAACAACATACCGTCTACATTACATTGAAGTAGTTTATTGACTACTTTTTTATAACTCGCTTTGCAATTACTTAATTATGATCAAAAGTTTAAAAAAATATACATTTTGTTGATTTTTTATTCAGTTTAGCAATTAATATATTTAAAGATCGAATAAATATGTGACGAGACAAAATTAGCTTATGAATTAATTTCTTATCTAAAATAGTTTTTAAAATATTAAACATTTCCTTATTGTGAAGTTTTTTTAAATTAAAATTTATAAAATCATTCCATGTTTAAAATAAAAAAAGAACAAAAAAAAAAAAGTAGCTTTTTATATCCTAAAATTTAATTCCTTTCAGTAACCTAAAACGCCACAAATTTCTCTTATTTTAACTTATAATGACTACAGTAATAATTTAAAATCAATGGGTTATTAAAGAACTTAAAAGTAATTGGTTCTTGTATTGATATATAAGTAATGAGATGAGGTAAGTAGTTGCCTCTAATGTCATCACCGTGTTTACTTACAGCTAATGTGTAAGTAGTGTAAAGCCATTATATAAGCTTCTTAACTCATTACCTGCAACCAAAGTTTTTGCTGGGTATATTTGAATATTTTTTTTTAAATGAAAGATATTTAGGAATTTTTAAAAATAAGTTTCACATAATTAGTTATGTTTAAAATTTTAATACAAATTTTTAATCAATGAGCCTAATATAAGAAACATTATTTTTAACGTTTCTTTATTTATATATTGAATCTGCCCTTCTTTAAAGGCCTCACAATATATATTCAAATCATAAAACTAGAAACTTAATACTACTTTTTCTAACGAGAGCATGTGAATAACCTGTCCCCTTAGTAACGGGGTGGAAAGTCGGTTCTACGAAGCCTTGAATTTGATTGAACTTCAATAAGAAGTCTTGCAAGTGGGTTGGGATTGTTCTGCAGTTTTGTAATGTATTTTTCACTGCGCTTTTTAAACTCATCTCTTAGAAATGGAACCTCTAAATCTCTATGTATATTCTCATTTCTTACACAGAGAAAACAGATTCGTTATCAGAACCGAATTTTTGGCCAAACGAATTTTGTCGGTTACGAGTACTATCTTACAATTCGGTTGTGATTATTAAATTTATTGGTACACATTCGTCTTTTAAAAAATAATTCAATGCAATGAACTAAGAAAATTTTAAACTATTGTGAATGAAAAATAAATTGGTTTGGAAACTTGCTTTATTGGAAAACAAATAAGTAAAAGGTAGAATAGTTAAAAGGTAAATAAATTTCTTAAAATATGCAAGATTTTAAATAAACCAAAATATACAATATATATATTCATGGAATGAACAGATATTTTAGCGATTTTGACCACTTTTTCACAAGGTAAACAATGATATTTTGTGCAATGTTGTTAAGCTCTCCTACGCAACTAAATAACATGGACAGTGCTACAAAAGGTGACCCAACATCCAACTATTGATGACCCATAAATCCAATATATGCAAAGCATTCAAAAGCAGATTGATGCCGCATCTAAAAAAAAATTCTCATTTATATATTTCTTTTTCTTTTTGGCAATATTGTAAGTCTAAATAGTATTACCTTTATTTCGTTGCTTTTGCACCAGGAATCCATACGAATCCATACAGCTGGTAACAACCATCATGAAAAAAATTCTTCCAAAGCCAATTTCATATTCTTTCAAATTCTAAAATCGTATGAACTAAATTATTTTAGATAAAAGTTTCCATTTTATGACATTTGTAGGAACTTGCTTACATATTTAGTAATGTCTGCAACACTAGTGAGAGTTTTCTAATATATAATGCTTACCTTTTTAATCCTATAAACTTCTTTTGTTATTTTTCAATTTTATGCAGAACGAAATTTTTATTATTATTTTATTTAAAATATGTCAAAAATTAAATCACTAATTATTGGTTGTGAGACCTGAATTTGATTTTCTAAAACTCAAACAGATTTTGTAATTGATTGGAATTACCATTATTTAGTAGTGTAAATTGAAACAGTAATTTTAATTCGGTTGCCACTTTAAATTTATTTTCTAAATTAATCAAAGAAATGTCTCAACCAATTTTACTACTGTAAGGATCATTATTTTGTCATAATTAAGTTTAAAATATTAGAAACATAGAAAGTCAGTTGTATTTAGTTGTTTTTAGTTATTGCTAATCAATATCAAGTGTTATTATAAATTTTTTGTTATCGTAATCGTTTTCCAATGAATCTTTTTTATGTGTGTATATACCATGGTTCACCCGTCATGGTTCTAAGAATTTTCGATTGTGCCCTCTGTATTATATCGATACTCGTATTGCTGGCTGTACCCCATAATTGGATGCCATATGTCCAAATTGGTTTTAAAACGGTTTTATACCGGATGAATTTATTGTCAATGCTTAGTTTTGATTGGCTGTTTATTAACCAGTGAATGCTAGAAGCTTTTAACTTCATATGAAGTCTCTTGGTTTCTATATGACGACGCCAAGTCAGTCTAAGTGAATACCAAGGTATGTAACATGATCTGTCTAGGGTATACTTATACCATTAAGTGTAACAGGTGGACAGTTTCCTCTTCTTAGGGTGAAAGTAACATGGCAACTTTTCAATTCATTTACTCGTATCGCCAGTTTTTTAACCAAGTCTCCACACGTCGGAGATAAATATCAAGTTGGCTAGATGCTATGTGTGGGGTTTCGTGGGAACTGAGTATTGCCGTATCATCGGCAAACGTAGAAACAGTCAAATTACCGCATACTGGTAAGTCAGAAGTGTAAATTAAGTACAAGGTAGGCCCCATAACACTTCCCTGTGGAACACCTGCATTTATTTCAAATTCTTCTGTCACAAATTCGTTATACTTTACTCTAAATAAACGATTATATAAATAAGACTCCAGCAATTTATGGGTACATGGTGGTAATAAACATTTAATTTTATATATTAGACCTTGGTGCCAAACTTTGTCGAAAGCTTGCGCTACATCCAAAAAGATAGCTCAACAATACTTCTTTAATTCAAAACACTTCCGTATCTCTCCAGTTAGACGATTCACTTGTTCTATGGTTATATGTTTTTCACGAAAACCAAATTGGTGAAATGGGACGATATTTCTATCGTTCAAGAATGGTATAATTTTAATTTGAAATACTAGGTCTATAAGAAGATGGCAAAGTAGAATCCTTTCCTGGCTTTGGTATCATTTTTATTTGAGAAGTTTTCCACATTTATGGAAAAACTCCTAGTTTTAAGATCGCAATGAAAATTATTGACAGCAAGATTATTGCCACATTCGGTAGGTTTTTAATCATTGATGGTGTTATTGAATCATATCCATGTGATTTTCTAACATTTATATTTTCCTTGATAACTGTATTTATATCCTCTGGGCTAACAACAATTATATCATCATTATTTAGTGTAGTGTCAGGTGTCCTTCCCAATAAAAAGTCATTTGTTTGGGGATTCGGTTGAAAGACTGAGCTTAAATAGCATGCTAATAAATTGGCTTTATCTTCTGAACTACGGGCCCAGGTGCTATCAGCTTTCCTTAAAGGACTTTATACCTCTACCGGTGACTTAATGTCTTTCGTTGCCTTCCATAAGTAAAAATTTGTATATCTATTATTTGTCAAACTTTCAATGTAATTTTTACTCTGGCGATCCTCTTCTTGTTGAAGGGCTTTTCTTAGTTTCTTAATTGCTGTGGACAGCCTCAGCTTTACAGCTGGTGATCTGGTTTGTTGCCATTCTCTTCTAAATTTTCTTTTTTCTAGAAGAAGTTTTTCAATATCATAATTGGAAATATGTTTATTATCTTTTTTTAAAGATTGACTTTTTTAATGATCCATGGCTGTATTAAGTAACGACGTGAAGTCGTTGACACATTTGTTTATATCTTCCTCACACTGAAAATTGGGATTCGTGTGGATGTGACTACTGATGTATTTTCTATATTTTAACCAATTTGTCCTATAGAAAGTGTTCGTAGGATAATTTGGTATGTTAGTTCTTCCATAATATGTTACTATTATTGGAGAATGGTTAGAAGTTAAGTCATATGAAATTTCCGTAGTTATTGAATTTCGGTTTATATTTTTGGATATGGCAAAATCTATGAGATCAGGAATTTTTCTAGGATCTGCCGGCCAGTATGCTGGATGTCCAGGGGACACAAAATCCATGCCATTTTTGCGATCAACTAGTACCTTATAAAGCTGTCTACCTCTAGGATTCATCAACCTTGAATCCCAGTAAGTGTGTTTGACATTATAATCTCCACATGCCAGGAAACGATCTCCTAGAGTGTTGAAGAATTCTTCAAATTTTTCCTTAGTCATTGAAAATCGTGGTGGGCAATAGACCGAGCTTAGGGTTAAACCACCTGAGAAACTTTCAAGGTGAATCGATGTTGCCTGCAAATAATCTTTTGAGAATTCATCTAGGGCATAATGTCGTATTCGATTTCTAATTAGTATACCAGTACCACCATGTGCTTTTCCATCCGGATGATTAGTAAAATGGAATGAATAACCTGAAATATAAAAATTTTATATTGTGGTGATATGAGTCTCGGAGACTAAAATCACATCAATATTTTTCTCTTTCATGAAGTATGAAATTTCCGATTTATGTTGGTTTAAACCATTTGCATCCCAGAAACAAACTCTCAAATAACTCATTTTCTCGTTAAGAGGATTTGAATCATTTGGTTCTGCGCTCTTAGAAGCTCTTGAATTGTGTTTTGCGTGGATGTCATAAAGTTTGTCATATTTTGATTTAGAGAGGTAACTGTCTGCGTTAGAGTCTGCATTAAAGTTTCTAACCCTCCCGAGTTTTGGGGGACATTAGGTTGTTTGAAACTCGTTCTCAAAATATTGACATAGGATACATTTCCAGTACTGGTTATACTCGATTGATTTGTTGTGAAATTTGGCTTAAATGAAGCCGATCCTCATTACTAACGCTAACTCCAGGATTTATTTGATTAGTAACGGCATTAACAGGTGTTAGTTTAACCATTCCGTTTCTTTTCAGCTTCTGATTCTCTCAATCTCTTTAGTAATTCCTTATATACTGGGCACTCGCGATAATTGGCTGAATGATCGCCACCGCAGTTGCCACATTTTCTTTTGAGACCTTTCTTCACAATATCACATTATGATGACGAATGCAGATCTCCACATGCTACACAAACCATTCGTAGGGTACAATAATTTTTAGTATGACCGAACTCTTGACAACTTCCGCATTGTACAGGCCCCTTCCTCTTTAGGGGTTCCTCTATAGTAACTCTGCGATTTAATAGATATCGCAGAGAATATATAGGATGCGTTTCATTTCTCTTTAGTTTCTCTTCGTTCGGCTCCAACTCTAAAATTGGTTGGGGAATCTTGTCTTTATTAAAAATATTAACTACAACTTTTATTTGATAGCCCAATTCTTCAAAACATTTAACATCAAACTAATTTCACAAATATTTCCAACAACATACCATACATACATATACTTATATTGCACATATTTATATAATATTTAAACTTTTTTTTTTTTTTTTTTCAAGAAAATTGTTTTATTTAAAATGCCGTCAAGCACTCAAAGTAAAAAAATCTAAAAAAAAGTATTTGAAACTAACAAGTATTTTTTCTTTCTTTTGATTGCTGTAATCGCGGATTTTAATATATGTGTTCAATTCTTCTAATGTAGGCTATAAAAACTTGTAGAAAAAGACCAGCATGGATTAATTTAGCGTGCCATTAACAAGTGTCAAATTGTGTTGTGCAAAAGTGGTGAAATTTAAAAAACTTTTTAAATTTTGTTTTTTCACTAGGGATTTTACGTCGTTTCGGGTATCGCAAAATTCAAAATAGAGCCAAATAGCTCTTGAAATTATGCATCATTTGACATATATCTCGTTAATGTGCCCTCAATAGAGATGGTGTAGGAGGTACCCAAACTTGGAGAAAAAAAATATGAATGGCTCCAAGAGGTGTCTTTTTCGCGAGGCACAATCGCAAAATTATTTCAATGAAGCTATAGTATAGCGTTATCAAAGAAGGTTTCCAAATTACATTTCAAAATCATCGTGGCATTTTAAAATATTAATTTGCTAAAAGTATATACATAGTTATTTTTAAAAAAATCAGAATTTTTGCATATTTTGTTGTAGTGGATTTTTGCGTTATAAGTCAATTTTAATTTGAAATAAGTTCTTGTGTAAGTAAAACTTAACGCAGAAAATATAATTTCACTAAAAATATTCAACAACGGTTTTCAAGAGCTAAGAAAGCAATGTTTTTAGTTTAACATTAATCGTCGAGGCACACCCAAGACGCTAATTAAAATTTGCGATGATATACATATGTCAATCTGTAGCTGATTTAATACCATATACCAAATTTAATATGGCGTTCGAAAAAAAGTACGATTTAATGCAACTTTAGAGATTTGAGTAAGTGCAATTAAAAAATGTATATAAATGATATAATCTTATGACTTATTTAAAAGAAAAGGTGATTTTTGCAACAAATGGATGAATACGAACAAGACTACATTACTAAAAACTGAATTTTGCAAATTTTATAAGAAGGTTTATTAATTATTAAATCGCTAATATATCCACGCATACTTATATTATCGCGATATTTTGAATTTGTATTTAAGATACACCATTCTAGAGTACAAAAATTAAATAATTTTTAATTTAGGACTATAAATAGAGTTTTGGCATTAAAAAATTTTCGATATTTTTTTGAACACCAAAACTAAACGAGTTTGAAGAATTTCCCATATACACTAAATATGTTCTCTATATTTAGCAATATGCCAAAAAAAAAGTACTTTTTCATTTTCAAGCTATGAATGCCGAATGATTTTTAATGTTTCGGGGCAGCGTTACCGTTGAGAATTTTTAAAAAGTGTCCAAAAAAGGGGATTTCAAAATAAAAAGTCTCCAAAAAAGGGGATTTTTTGAAAAAAAGGGGCCAACTGCTTTAAAACCTAAAAAAACTCCTTAAAATTTGTTTATTTAACAACAAAAACTATAAAAATTTTGTATTTTAAGAAAAACTACAAAATTCAGTTTTATAAATAACAAAATAATTTATAATTACTTTACAACAATTTGTATTATTGCAAAAATAAAGTTTTATTTATTCTGTATTTTTGTAAGAGTTCTTCACTCGTACTCCAGTCTTTCAAATCCAAAAAAAGTCGCCACTTAGTCGCCATTTAAAAAAGGGGGCAAATGGCGGCTAAAGTCGCCAAACGGTAACACTGCTTCGGGGGTGGAGTCAGCTACCTTAATATCTAATTAGGGTGTCCCTCACTTGTCCTAAAACGGAAATATAGGGTGGCCCTTAAAACTTGGATTTTTTTAATTTTTATAAATTTAACGCATTATTTATGTTAACAGCTACAAATTCAATGTTTTTATTAATTAGATAGTTAGTCTGGGTAGCAGTCTTTCATTTTCGGATATTGTTGCAATAATACACTGAGAAAATCAAAATGGCAACAAAAAAACATGGAAGTAAGAAAATACTACTGCTAACATTTAACGCGGCACAAATTGGACTGAATGTTATGCCTTGAAAGTCAACATAGTTGTTGATGACAATATCTTTATTGTTGATGACAATAATATCTATTATGAGTACATATGTTCAACAAAAATACTCGACAAATGATTTTGTACAAAGTTGCCAAACATTATTTGGTCGAATTCTGGAAATTTAAAGGTCAAAATTGTGATTTTCTTCAATAAAATTAAAATAACGGTAATTTTGTAAATAACGTAATTATGAAAAAGTCGCAAAACAAAAGATACTGCTGAAGCCCTAAAGAACCATTTTCAACAATAAAAAAGTTCTTTTTCGCAAAAAGTCGTTTTTGGCATATTGCTATCTATATTGTATTTCTTTATCTTTATCTTTAATTTGGAACATCATCCTTCAGCTTTAAACATTATTCTTCTAAATGTTTGCGGATAGCTGCTCAAATAAACAGACCAAATTCTAGGACATTCTTAACGTAACGAAATTTCCTAGGATGGGACACCTGAGATCTACTTAGTGCTTCTGATTGATTAGTGTAGCTGAAAGTAAACATTAAACTATTAAACAGCATATACATACTATCCAAGGTATTGTAAGGTAAAAAAAACTCACCAAATTTACAATTGAAAAGGATTTCGTAAAACATTTTTCAACCTGCACGAATGATACAAGTAGTACATACACCGAAAAAAATCAATGCTTTATATATACGAAAACAAACGTACAATGTACGAAATAATTCGTGATTTTGGATCACGAAAGGATGGTGTAATATAAACGAATGCTCACGAATATATTTCTTATTATTTACGAAATTTTTATATTGTTTAACGATAAAATTTTGTATTTTTACGAATATTTTTTTTTTTTTTATAAATAAAAAAGTAATTGTAACATGTACAAACAACGTTAATATTTTCAGTTTATAATTTCATAATAATATAATGTGATTTATATTAGTTTACAAAAAAAGTTTTTTCAGATTTAGGATATTAATGTAATGTAAATTCATTCTTATTAAAAATAATAATAACGGTATACAGTTTTTGGACTTGAGCAGCTCAAAATGTGAATTTTTTTAAAATTAGATTTTTTTCAAGATATTAAAAAAATAATTAATGATATAAGATCGAATGAGCAGTTTAAGTGATAAATCGAAATTAAATTGGAATATGTCTTATGTATTAGAATCCAAAAATAGATTTATTGGCCTTGAAAGTCTTCTTTATATTACTTGATTTAATAAATAAATAATTAAATAAAAATAATTTTATGTTTGCTGTTCTATCTTCTAACTTGAACCACAAAACTTTTAAGTGTAAATTCAAAATATCGAATAATGAAAATTATGTTTAAAACATATTCGATATCCAATATTTATCCCTCCGTTGGCGGCTTGTTTTACGTTTTTTTTTAAGATTCCGTTGTTCATTAGTTTTCTAATTTTTTGATATTTCAAATAAACCTATTTTAATTTTTGTTCTTTGGGGCTTTGAAAGTGCTCGTGATGAAGTTTTTAATTCAAAATTAAAAATTTCTATGGAAATTTCTAATGTCAAAAATATCTCCAAAAATAGTCAAAATAACACAGATATATAATAAAATACCTTTATTATTTAAATCAGAATGTTTTAAATTACTATATTTTACTATGTATTACTTAAAATAACAATTTGTAATACGTGTTTCTCAAAAATAAAAAATAATATTACAAATTATATTTTGTTATAAAACGAACATATTTAAATATAACGAAAGAATCCACTACGAACGATTTCGTGAATTTCGTAAAATGTTAAAATGCTTAATAAATATTCCTTTATATTACGAATGAATTGGGTACGAAATATTTTTTTTGTAAAATGTGTCATAGACTTTTTTCGGTGTATGTTGTGACCGTTAGTCATCATACAGCTAAAGCGTTTTTATATAACAACAATTATAGCAAGAAAGCTATTGAAGATTAGCCGTTTACATTTAGGAAATATCTAAAATAATTATAAAAAATGCAATATAACTTGCATATTTATAAGAATGAAATTGAAAAAAGATTCGGCTGTGCCGAATCTTTGATACCCTTCACCATATTACCATCTTACCATCTTATCGACATCATATTACCATATTACCGACAATTAATAAAATTTTCGCCTTAACGTATGCTTGCATATTTTCTAAATCTAAATTTTTTTCAAACTACGAAAATTTGAATATGAAAAAAAAAAAAAAACAATCATAACAGGCTTTGCTTTTAAAAAAGAAACAACAACAATTCCATATATATTTATTTTTGTATGTACAAACTGACTGAATACACGAAGAACAACAACAACACTGTTATTCATTATATTACTGCTGTTGCTAACTAAACTACTTGTCTATACAAAAAACAAAAAACGTCACTAATAGTCATTACAATGCTTAATATACATGTTTGTGTATGTATTTATGTATATTCTTAACAGATATGTTTTAGTTTTTAAAAATAAACAACTACAATTCCATATCTATTTATTTTTGTACAGACTGCATATACAAAGAACAACAACAACACTGTTATTCATCATATTACTGCTGTTTCTAACTAAACTACTTGTCTATACAAAAAACAAAAAAACGTCACTAATAGTCATTACAATGCTTAATATACATGTTTGTGTGTGTATTTATATTCTTAACAGATTTGTTTTTGGGCCATAACTCTGTTGATTATGAACGAATTTGGTTTATTAAAAAAACCGAAATTTTATAAAAATATTTATGACTGATCTATATAAAAATAAAAATCTATAGCTTGAACAAGGGCTTCAAAAATAAAAAATTCGTTTTGTCCGATATCTCAGTTATTACTGAACCGATTTATTTAATTTTTTCAGAACAAAAATTCAGAAAATAATTTTCGAGCCCCCTTTAAAAATTCGAAGTCCCTGGTATATGCAGAGGCTTCAGAAACTAAAAAACCGGTTTTTAAAGCATATCTCCACCATTTATAAACCGATCTTCCTGATTCAAAAAACTGAAATTTTATAAAAATATTTGTGACCGATCTGTATAAAAATAAAAATCTATAGCTTAAACCAAGGCTTCAAAAAATAAAAAATGCGTTTTGTCCGATATCTCAGTTATTACTGAACCGATTTATTTCATTTTTTCAGAACAAAATTCAAATGTCCGAGAATTCTTTGTAAAAACGAAGTCCGTAGTGTATACAGAGGCTTCAGAAACTGGAAAACCGGTTCAAAAAACCGGTTTTTTGAACATATCTCCGCATTGTATGAACCTATCTTGCTGAATTCCAATAGCAAAATTCTCGAAAGCATTTCCGATCGTTTGACATACATATTATATATGTCAGTTATCGGTGGGCTTCATAAACGCCATTTCAACCGACACACGGACGGACGGACGGACGGACGGACATGGTCCAATCGTCATCGCTTCTTACAAGGATTCCGAAAATATAAACTTTTTTGCTCTCCGACGAAAATTGTGGAAATTACAAACGGAATGACAAACTTATATATACCCTTTACACCTGTGGTGAAGGGTATAAAAATAGTACACTTAATTACCAATGAAAACCCAACAGCAGATAACACTGGTCGACAAAAAAAATTTTTTTGAGCTCCTCCTTCTTTCAGTTTTTTTCCATCAGGTCGGGATTTTTTTTTTATGCGCGTGTCTAATATTGTGCCCTAAATATGCCGATTACTCGAGTATATTTCACTATTACTTGAGAACGGTATGCTCTACTATCAAATTTTTATCCGCTCAATAGTTTAGGAGATATTTCGAAAAAGTGTCGGAAAAAAATTTTTTCATGCAAAATTAAAGATTTCTTTTTTTTACTAAAACTTTTTTTTAAATTGAAAACATCAAAAATATTTATGTTTATCACCTTTGTCTCAAAGCTGACAAAACTACGAGTAAATAAAGCCACGTGTCATAAAATTGATGCACAAACCTTGATCGGATTCACAGTTCAGTTAGGATACCCATGCATACCTACAATTAAGCTGACAAAACTACGAGTAAATAAAGCCACGTGTCATAAAATTGATGCACAAACCTTGATCGGATTCACAGTTAAGTTAGGATACCCATGCATACCTACAATTAAGTGGATATATACTAGTGGGCAAAAAAAATTATTATTTTTCGTATTAAATAAAAAAAAATAGGTGGATTAGATGTAATTCAACGTGCTAAATAAGAATCAGCTTTTACTTTTTTACTATCACGCATTGATTTTTTTATGGGCATGACTACTATGACCCCGCCTTTAGGCAGTCACACTTGTGTAACTCGAGAACAGTTTGTCCAATTAAAATAAATTGAACTTTAATATATAGCGACCTAAATTGTCTTTGAGCTCAATTTATATAATTTTTTGACCAGTTAATATTTTCGTAGTTATTAGGTAATTAGTACCGAAAATTTTAAAATTTATCTTTTTGAAAAGTGGTGAAAATTTTGATCCATAACTCTGAAATTCTTGAGCGAATGAAAAATATTTTTGACATACCTTTGTATGCATCTTTTGGTGTATCACTTATCAAAGTCGTGTAAAGGGTTCTTGAGTTATAGCCTAAGTACGACAAACCATTCTCGAATTTTATAGTGTGACCGCTGAATAAAGTGATGACATTTGTCATGCTCATAAAAAAAAATCAGTACCCGATAGAAAAAAAATGAATGCAGATTCTTGTTTAACTCGTCAAAATCCACCTAGTCCACCTATTTTTGTTTCAAGAAAAATAAAAAAAATAAAATGTTTGGCCACCACTGTATTTCTACTCAATTGTGTGTAATATGGATATTTTTACTTAACTGTAAATAAAATTTAGATTTCCGTCTCAATTTCTAAGATTCATACTATATTCATTTATTAAAATAAATTTTAGTAACAAAAAAATATAAAATTTTACATGAAAATGATTTTTTTCGGGCACATAAAAAATTAAGTTTGGAGAATTTGAAGATATTTTTAGTCCGCATCTTTTGGTGTATCACTTTGATCAATCGTACACACCGTTCTTGAGTTATGTGGAAATATACTAGAGTAATGGCCTTACTATGGGCGAAATATTAGACACGCCCATAAAAAAATTCAGACCTGATGAAAAAAAAAAACTGAAAGCAGATTCGTGTTTAACACATCAAAATACATCAAGTCCAACTAAAATGTGTATTTTTTTAATTCAAACAAAATTTGATCTATTTTATTTTTGAAAAATGACAAACGAAATAATTTAGTTTTTATTTGACTAATGCAACTTTTAGTCGGTTGGGAAAACCGAATTAAATGTTTATTATTAATTATGACCGAATTTTTATAAAAACTATTGGGTATTGCAACTGAAAATATGATTAAACTTTAAATTATTTTAAAACAAATAATAGCAATCACCAATATTTCGCTTAGAAGTATGAATTTAATTCTGTTATCTTGACCAATTGATTTCAACTTATTTAAAAAAATTCAAATTGATTTATGTAATTGAATTTATTATTACAAGAACTCTGATACAATTACATCAATGATTCTTTTTCTATAATGAACGAAAATATATTGAAGTGATAATATTTTAATATTTAAAATAGAATTTATATAGCATATTTTTAATAACAGTAAACATTTTCCAATCAATCTTTTTTTATGTGTGTATGCTTCCGAAATTTTTGGGTAAAGTGCGGTATAACCCAGCAAAAAAAAGATCAAGAGCTTCCAAAAAAGAACATCTTTACCACTTCAAAAGTAGAACAAAGTGCGCATTTTAAACTTTTTTGGAAGTTCTTAGTAATTACTTCCAAAAAAGTGAAAATAAATGAAATTTTAGCGGGAAAAAAGATTAATAATTTCTAAGAAAATTAAAATTTTACAACTTTTAAAGCATTTTTATTATATTTTAATAAGGCTAAAACTGAATTTTTGTTAAAAAATTTATTAACATAGTCTTAAGGGAAGTACTTCAAAAGAAATGAACAAGAAGTATAAAAGAAGAACATCCTACCAATGACAACCATGTGTTAAAAAAAGAGTTTCTGCAGTTCTATTTCACCACTAAATACTTCCTTCCAATGACAACACAATATTAAATTCATGACTTTTTCAGCTCTTTTTCAGTTCTTTTTTTGCTGGGAATGAGAAAAAGCCATGATACAATATATAACAAGGTACAATTATTAGAGAGAAATTTATTTTCCTTGAAAAGTCAGTAAAAAAAAAAAAAAAAAAAAAATATTTAATATTCATAATACAATGAATAACAAGGTACAATTATTAGAGAGAGAGATCTCAAATTTATTTTCCTTAAAAAGACAATCAAAAGAAAATGTAAAAAATAAAGAACACTTAACAAAAAAATTTTCTTTTATTTGATAACAAAACTATAAATTGTGAAAAATTAACTTTTAATGTGAAAAAACGAGGGACAGAAAATAATCATTATTCTTGAAATTTTAAACAAAAAAATCAGATACAAGGAACAACCGGATAAAAGTGTTAAATACAGAAATGTAATCTTCAGAACAGGTTCTATCGGAATCCGGAATGATTTTTATTTTTTTGATTTTTATGAAAAAAATCAATATTAATGATTATTTTTGATTTTTATTTTTTTTGCTCAACTTATAATGATTATTTTTGATTTTTACTTTTTTTGCTCACAATATAAAACTTAACATGAGAAATGAAACTATTACGTAATTTTTCATATAAAAGATTTCTCATCGTAAATTAGATTTATTTACTAAAAGGCAAGTAAGATGATATATTTTTCATCAGATTTTTAAAAAAATATCCAATTTTTTTTATAAAATTCGATTTTTTTTCTAAAATTTTATTTTTTTTTTATTAAAAATCAATTTTTTTATTAAAAATAAAATATATTTCGCAAAATATCCAACAAATATTTCCACATTTCAAATGTTAACGAAACATATTTAATTTTTTTCATGTGTATTTTTGTTTAAAAATTTTCAATTATTTGACTTTACATGACTTGAAAATGACAACTCTCTCTAATAATTCTACATTGTTATTTATTGTATCATGTTTAATATTAAAATTATAAAAAATTGTGAAAAAGAAAAAGAACTAATTGTGTACAAAATATCATTTTCAAAAATATACGTGTTAAATTTCGTAAAATACCCAACAAAATATTGCAGCCTTTCAAAAAATATATCCACATTTCAAATGTAAACGAAACATATTTAAATTTTTTCATTTGTATATTTGTTTTTAATTTTTTAATTATTTGACTTTGAAAAGACTTGAAAATGACACTCTCTCTAATAATTGTACCTTGTTATTTATTGTATCATGAGAAAAAGCTAATTTTTCTCTCACCAAAATACAAAAACGTACAAAAGTACGGTAATACAAAAATTCAAATTTTTTTTTTGTGTCAATTTACCGCTTTTGAACAGTAAAGTTCATTTGTGACTACCCACCTAACTCATTCAATTGTGTACGTTTTTTTCTTTACCCTAACTTCGCGATAGTTAAGCTATCGCACCTTTTATTGTCTCTTTAGAAAGCGTTGAGGTGGCGATAGCACACTTTATTGACCTTTTGGTGAGCGTGGGGGTGGCGATTGTTTTTTTATAGTTCACAAAAACGTCAAAAATGTAATTAGTTCATCCATTGGCAGTACAGGTTGGGTTAGTTGAATAACGGCAATAAATACATGGTAGGACATTTGGCTCTGATGCATTTTTTCAGACGTGTGTAGTGTCAAATATCAATTTATTCACTCCTTGGTGCTTAACAGAGTCTTTAGTATTTTACTTTGTAAAAAAAGTTAATAATGTTTTATTATATTTTTATGTTATGCGTACTACATTAATTTTTAATTTAAACACGTGAAATACATCCAATATTTTTTATATTTTTCATTTTTTTAACATATATATTAGTTTTTATTGAATCTTTCTTTTTCAGAAATTTACAATAAGTATTAAAATCTTAACCTAAACTTAAATTATTGTTGATATTGAGACTGCACAGTGGTTCCAAAACGCTTTTTTGGAAATAATTCAGTAAATAAAGAACCGTTAGAGGTATCTCAAAATTTCACATGGTCAGAGCTGAGGTGTTTTTGAGTTGATTTGGAGGACTACAGACCCCTAGCGGACCAGGGAGGAAGTGGATGGCCCTCTAAAGTTGCCCATATCGGGTATATCATTTTTTTTAAAAAATTGCAAAAAAATTCATTTATGTAAATCTCTACAAAAAATACGCTTACATGTGTAGGTTATCTCTTTTAGTTTAAGAGATATTCGGGTCGTAATAAATTTTTACCTCATTTTTAGCCTCGCATTTTTTTTAGTTTTTTAAACTTGGCGGGTTTAATTTTACCCCTAAAATTGTTCTAAAATGTTTGCCAGATTCCCTACAAAATTCTAAATAATACTACTGCAAGAATCACATAATTATCCGTTAAAAAGTTATATTAATCTAAAGTTGGAACTTTAAAAAAATTTTACATTTTTTGGGTTTTTTTCCAAAAAGGTGGCAATATTTATTCAGTGATAAAATTAGTTTTTTGTTCTGAGCTTTACCATTTTTTAATGTTTTCAAAAGAAATCTTAATGTAAATGCGTGTAAAGTAGATTCGAAGAAGTTCGGGACAAAGGTCTGCCCACGAGCCCTATCCAAATTTAGTCAATTTTGGTATTTAGCTTTTCCTTTTTTTGTTATGTTCTCAAATCGCAAAGCTGGGATCGACTTAAAATTATCTTAGTTTTTTAGCCCTATATATAAGGTATATACCCAAAAAGTATTTTCTGACGGAGGCCCCTTATAACGACAGGGTGACCATTTCAAAGAAAAAAGTAGATTTTTGAAGGAAGCTTTCCCCGAACTGGAATTTTAGGTATTTTGGAGTCAGAAAATGGGAATCTATTTATTTTTTTCTTTTAAGGACAAATTTTTTTATATTATACTAAAATTTTATAATTTTTATAATTAATGTAGATTTTATTTATGTTCGAATATAATTTTTTTTTTTTTTTTGAAAAATAATACTAAATACAAAAATTTTTCGTTTTTTGCTCAATTTAATGAAAAAGTTTAGTTCGAATACTTTATTATTTATATATTATTATTTTTCAAGTAATATCCTTTCCAATAATACTTGCATAAATTCTTTACACAATCGTTTAAGTACTAACTGAAACTTGACCCCCCTTCAGCGAAATCTGCACATTTTCCTTAATTTCCATAGTAAATTTGTGCTGCAGCATTCTATATACATAAGTGCATAGCAGTTTCAACGTATTTTTTAAAATTATTTTGTGTAACATTTGAACCGTTAAATATATTTCAATGAAATTTCACATAGTTATTACTGAGATAGTTTTCAACTATTTTGGAGGAGCACAAGTTTCTAGGTGGTCTTGGGGTAGGTGGGAGGACCTCCGAAATGGGTCACCTCGGATATTATATAAGAAATAATTAAAAGAGTTTACCAGTTTCGGAGGTTCTCCTCCTGCCCACATACCAGCTATAAGCTTGTACTCATCCAAAATATTTGGAAAACCCCTCAGTAATAACTTTGTTAAATTTCTTTGAAATATTTTGAACGGTTCAAAAGTTAAACAAAGTTATTTAAAAAACACATTGAAATGACTGTGCTCTTATGTATATATGTTTCAACGTGTTTTTTTAAATAACTTTGTTTAACTTTTGAACCATTCAAAATATTTCAAAGACTTTTTTCATTGAAATGGTCACCCTGTCGTTATAAGGCGCCTCCGTCAGAAAATACTTTTTGGGTATATACCTTACATATAGGGCTAAAAAAACTAAGATAATTTTAAGTCGATCCCAGCTTTGCGATTTGAGAACATAACAAAAAAAGGAAAAGCTAAATACCAAAATTGACTAAATTTGGATAGGGCTCGTGGGCAGACCTTTGTCCCAAACTCCTCCGGATTTACTTTACACGCATTTACATTAGGATTTTTTTGAAAACATTAAAAAAATGATAAAGATCAGAACAAAAAACTAATTTTATCACTGAATAAATATTGCCACCTTTTTGGAAAAAAAAACTAAAAAATGTAAAATTTTTTTAAAGTTCCAAATTTAGACTAATATAAGCTTTTAACGGATTCTTATAATTATGTGATTCTTGCAGTAGTATTATTAAGAATTTTGTAGGGAATCTGGCAAACACTTTAGAAAAATTTTAGGGGCAAAATTAAGCCAGCCAAGTTTAAAAAATTAAAAAAAAAGCGAGGCTAAAAATGAGGTAAAAATTTATTTCGACCCGAATATCCCTTAAAATAAAAGAGATAGCCTACACATGTAAGCGTATTTTTTTGTAGAGATTTACAAGGACTATCTATATATAAAATTTCTTTTCTGTCATATCATAAATGAATTTCTTGCGATTTTTTAAAAAAATGACATACCCGATATGGGCAACTTTATAGGGCCACCCACTTCCCCCCTGGCCCGCTAGGGGTCTGTACTCCTCCAAATCAACTCGAAAACACCTCAGCTCTGACCATGTGACATTTTGAGATACCTCTAACGGTTATTTATTTACTGAATTATTTCCAAAATAAGCGTTTTGGAACCACTGTGAACTGCAAAATCCAACGTAGAGTTTTCATTAGTAGTGTTATCTTCCAAGATCCAGTGTTTCCATTCTTCTTAGGCGTTTGTGACCCTCAAAAGTTAGCAAATCCCTAGCGAGAGGTTTTGGGTGTTCAGATAATTTTTTCATATATTTGATGCTACTGTTCTTTATCTCCTCACGAATTGTAGGAATATTGAGATCCTTGTGGATGTTGCTATTTCTGACGTACCATGGTGCACCTGTTACTATTCTTAGGAGTTCGGACTATCTTCTCTGTAATTTTTCAATGTTTGATGAGGATGCTGTTCCCCAGAGCTGTATGCCATATAACAATATAGGTTTTATTACTGCTTTATATAACAGTACTTTATAGTCCAAGTCTAGGGCTGACTTTGGACCAATTAACCAATGAATTTGGGCAGATTTTAGTTTTATTTAAGTAACTTTGGATTCTATATCACAAGTCCATGTTAAACGCCGGTCTAGGTGAATACCAAGATATCTTTGTCCTGTTCAGGTTTTTGGACATTGTTTATTCGAATGGGAGGACAACTTTCCCTGCGTAAGGAAAATGTTATATGGACACATTTCGAAGCATTCACATTGATCTTCCATTTATATAGCCATTTTTCCAGCTCAGTGATATAGGATTGGAGTTTTTCGGATGCAATCACAGGATTTGTATGCATACTTACAAAAGCAGTATCATCTGCAAAAGTTGATGTATGAGTCAATATAAATGGATTACCTCTCAATTATTTTATATAATACAAAACCAATTTATTAAAGAAATAAATTATTCTGCATTTGTGTTTTTTTTAAATTGACTTTTTCGTACTAGTCACAATATCACCACTTTTTGGTCCTGGGGTGTCAATCGACTTCCTTTTAGGACATCTCCATGTTAAAGTGACTAGTTAAAATGTTTTATCAGGTGACTGACTCAATGTAACTAGTAAAAGGAACGACTTCTAAAGGGTGACTAAAGTGGAAGCAATAGCCACGTCACGCTTACAAAGGGTCAATAAATCAACATGCTCATTAAAACAACAAATAGTGCAATGCACTCTGTGGCTGAGTGGTTAGAGCGTATGACTATAAAACATAATGATGTGAGATGTGAGTCGGGGGTGCAGCCATAAACAAAAATGTAAAAATATAAAAATGAATTAAATTGATTAATATAAAATAATATGAAAAGAAAACAAGTGCGAATGTTATATTCGGCCCGGCCGAATCTATATACCCACCATCAACTTTTCAAATTTTACGTTATATGGGAGGGGGCAGTAAAGTGGGCGGACCACGCCCATTTTTTGTTTCCGAGTTTATATCGATCCCCGAACTATACGTACAAAATTTCTTTGTCGTACATGCTTTTGTTGAAGAAATATCAGCAGAAAAGTATAAAACGGACACCCTGTGTTTCTAGTTTTCAGCCCATAACTTTTTTGTTTATTAACCGATTTTGCCCATTTTCAATCCCAAACAAACCTTATACAAGACAAATATTTATGTCAAATTTCGATCATAGCTAGATCGACTCAGAATCTAACCAGGACCCAGAAAATATATACTTTGTGGGGTCTTAGGTGATTCCTTCGACATATTACACACGGAATGACAAAATCATTAAATAAAATATAAATAAAAATAAAAAAAAAAAAAAAAATTAAATTACCAAAAAAAGAAAAGAAATAAAAAAAATATACGCAAAAAAATCTTTTAATTTTTTTACTCTGAAAATAACTAATTTAAAGATTGACTTTTTCATGCTAGTCACTATGTCGCCACCTTTTGGTCCTTTGGTGCCAATACACTTATTCCTAGGACATCCCCATGTTAAAGTGACTAGGCATCTAATTGGTAAAGTGACCAGTTAAAATATTGTCAGGTGATTGACTCAATTTCACCAGTAGAAGGATTCCTATGAATTGACTTTTTCGTACTAGTCACAATATCGCCACCTTTTGGACCTTTGGTGGCAATACACCTCTTCCTAGGACATCCACATGTTAAAGTGACAAGTCAGGTGATTAGTAAAGTGACTAGTGGTGCCCTAATGTCGTCAGTCAAGTAACTGGTTTCGGACAATCACCATTGACTGCAGGGATGTTAGAGCTACCTATGATCTGTGACACAAATACAAACATAGGTGCAATGCAAACAGCGCCAACCATTGTAAGCAGATCCAACATACCAATACAAGCAGCACCTGCATTAAATAATGTTTATGCATCGCCTGCTACAAATAATCGTATGTCTCCATATTGTGAGACTCAACATCAGGCTCCGACAACAAGTGTTTTCTCGAATTCAGCCACCATGTTATCACGTAAAATTCAAGATTTGCCAGAATTTAGCGGTGAACCAGAGGACTGGCCTTTGTTTTATACAACGTTTACTCAGTCAACTACAGCGTACGGATATACAAATTTAGAAAACAACCAGAGACTTCACAAATGCCTAAAGGGAAATGCTAGAGAAGTTATTAAATCTTTGTTGATTCATCCTGACAACGTTGATGCCGTCATAGAACAACTTAAATTCCGTTTTGGTCGCCCTGAGCAACTTATTCATAGTCAGCTGCGTCAAGTAAGAGAATTTTCGTACATTGGAGAAAATAATTTATTAAATTTAGTGCCCTTTTCTACTAAAGTTAACAATTTAGCCGTTTTTCTACAATCGGTGGATGGTATACAGCATATTTGTAATCCAACGTTATTAGAAAAGTTGATATCTAAGCTACCCATGAGCAAAAAATTGGATTGGGCCAGAGTTGCAGCAAGTATTCGACCCTATCCAACTGTTATAGATTTTAGTAATTTGCTAAATGAGGTAGCTAATTTAATATGCAGCATTCAGGATGTTGAACAAAAAGATCAAAAGCAACAACAAGGCCATATGTGCCAAGGTCCTCATAAAATTTATGATTGTGAGTGTTTTTAAAATTGAAATATACAGGATCGGTGGAAGCAAGTTAAAAAGATCCGCGCTTGTTTTTCTTGCTTAGTTATCGGACATACCACCCAGTACTACCGCCGTAAGAAGATATGTTCAAAGAACGGATGCCAACGTAAACACAACAAGTTGCTCCGTGAGGACTCACCTTGTGATCTAACTTCCTCATTACCAGCTCCAGGCAATCAACCAAATGTACTCAGCTGTTTAGCTGAAAATAATAACAAATTACTATTTCGAGTTCTGCCTGTCAAATTGTATGGCGAAAATACCCGTGTAGAAATACGCCTGCGGGAAATTTGTGGTAATTGCAGTAATGGACCGGTTTCTCTGTACCAGTTGAGTACACCTAACTCGTCACTAAAGTTCCAATTGAGAACCAGTTGACACAAACACACTCACTATTAACATGCTCGTTAAGTGCGCAAATAGCAACTCGCGCGCAATAACAATCGGTGGCTGAGTGGTAAGCGTTGAAGACTATAAAACATAACATACGTCAGATGAACATGGGTTCGAGCCGGGGTGCCGCCATCAACATTAACGAAAAATTATAAAATTAAAATAAACATAATTTAATAAAGATAATAATAAAAATAATGTTTAAAAAGTAAACGATTACCGAATTTTTATAAAATTTTTATTACAATAATCGTTACTGAACCTGTCCTCTTGGACCTGTCCTAGGACCTCTCCTGTGACCTGTCCCAAGGGGCTAATTTGCCACCTCCAATGACAACCCCATGTAAAAGTGACAGGTTCTTCTCATATAAAGTTCCGGAACTGGGACCGGTCACTAGCCCTGAGAACCTGTCACGTGACTAGCTTTGAACCGGTTCTCTTTACTCTAGGGATATGCCCTTTTTGATGATGGCTCGTCAATTACAATGCTGGATAGAGATGTTGCGGATAAAATTGGCATTCGTGGGAAAAGTACCCCTTTAAATATCCAGTGGTTTGGTGGACGATTGGCCCGAGAGCCATCTATGTCGTTTAATGTCAAGGTAAGTGGTGTTAATAAAAATAGTTGCCACTTACTTAAAAATGTGTATGCTGTCTAATTTAAATTTGCCCATACAAAGTCTAACACAGGAAGATATTGAAAAGGTAAAGGTTCGTCTCATCTCCCGGTTAAACCCTACACCAACGTGCAGCCAAAATTATTAATTGGGTTGGATCATGCATCATAGGATTGCCATCTATCACCAAAAATAGTAAGTCAATTGGGCCTTTTGCCTGTAACACTGAATTGGGCTGGGTAGTGTTTGACCCTTGTCATAGTTTGCCACTAATACAAGAATCGTGCCTTTTTATAAATGTCAAAAGAGATAATGACATTCACCAATTGGTTTCTGAATATTTCAACGTAGAAAGCATGGGTGTAAGATCAGCTCCTATTGTGGAGTCTCAAGAAGACGTCAGGGCTAAGCGCATTCTGAAAGAATCTACACAAAGAGTTGACGGCCGATTCCAGACGGGCCTTTTATGGAAATATGATGAGGTGAAGTTCCCAAAAAGTTATTTTATGGCACTCAAGAAGCTAGAACGTATAGAAAGGAAATAAAACTCTTTTCCAAAGCATACAAAGACGTTTTACAAGGTTACTTTGATAAGGGTTACGTACGAAAGTTATCTCCTGATGACGTCAAAGTGTCCAGTCTCAAAAAATGGTATTTGCCACATTTTGGAGTGACCAATCCTAATAAACCAAATAAGGGTTACGTACGAAAGTTATCTCCTGATGACGTCAAAGTGTCCAGTCTCAATAAATGGTATTTGCCACATTTTGGAGTGACCAATCCTAATAAACCAAATAAGGGTTACGTACGAAAGTTATCTCCTGATGACGTCAAAGTGTCTAGTCTCAAGAAAAGGTATTTGCCACATTTTGGAGTTACTAATCCTAATAAACCAAATAAATTAAGGTTAGTTTTCGATGCCGCCGCTAGTGTAGATAATATTTCTTTAAACTCACAGCTGCTAAAAGGACCCCAAGATATTGCCTCTTTGCCGTCTACGCTTTTTAATTTTCGTTGTGATAGAATCTCACGAAAATTTCTATGAAGAGATGGAAATACGAAAAGGATACCAGATGAGTTCGCCCTGTTCGGTCTTATATAGGGTTGCCAGGTGGGCTGGATTCAGCTGGATTTTGTAATGCAGTTTAGTTTTCCAGCCGAGGTATGACTCAGTCTGTCCAGGTTCGTTTCAAAGGTCTGCTTCCTTTGAAAATAAAACACAAGTATTTCCTTAGATGGTAATAGGAAAACAAAGCTTTTATTTATGAAACCTTAAACTACTTAAATATACTTAATGCTACGGTGGTTCGGGTATTTCAGCGGTGATACGAGGGTACGTTGAGACGATGAAGTGTTGGTACGATGAATCGTTGATACGGTGAAGCGTTGATACGGGAAACGATAATGCGGTGAAAGGGAGAAGGAAACTGGTAAAATATAGGAGAAAACGGGTTTCTTATTATTAATACTGGTATTTGTGCGGTTTTCGGAAGTGGCAAAACTACTTCGCTCTTGAGAAGAATTCGGAAGTTCCCAAGTTCGATAAATATAAAAGAAATAATAAATTCGTACTCAACAGAATGTGGGAGCTTTGAGTTCGGCTAACTACGAATGCAAAGTACAAAAGTAACTATTTCGGACTCAAAAGAATTCCGAGGCTTTGAGTTCGGCTAACTACGAATGCAAAGTACAAAGTAACTACTTCGGACTCAAAAGAATTCGGAGGCTTTGAGTTCGGCTAACTACGAATGCAAAGTACGATAGTAACTACTTCGGACTCAAAAGAATTCGGAGGCTTTGAGTTCGGCTAACTACGAATGCAAAGTACAAAGTAACTACTTCGGACTCAAAAGAATTCGGAGGCTTTGAGTTCGGCTAACTACGAATGCAAAGTACGAAAGTAACTACTTCGGACTCAAAAGAATTCGGAGGCTTTGAGTTCGGCTAACTACGAATGCAAAATACGATAGTAACTACTTCGGACTCAAAAGAATTCGGAGGCTTTGAGTTCGGCTAACTACGAATGCAAAGTACAAAAGTAACTACTTCGGACTCAAAAGAATTCGGAGGCTTTGAGTTCGGCTAACTACGAATGCAAAATACAAAAGTAACTACTTCGGACTCAAAAGAATTCGGAGGCTTTGAGTTCGGCTAACTACGAATGCAAAGTACAAAAGTAACTACTTCGGACTCAAAAGAATTCGGAGGCTTTGAGTTCGGCTAACTACGAATGCAAACTACGATAGTAACTACTTCGGACTCAAAAGAATTCGGAGGCTTTGAGTTCGGCTAACTACGAATGCAAAGTACGAAAGTAACTACTTCGGACTCAAAAGAATTCGGAGGCTTTGAGTTCGGCTAACTACGAATGCAAAGTACGAAAGTAACTACTTCGGACTCAAAAGAATTCGGAGGCTTTGAGTTCGGCTAACTACGAATGCAAAATACAAAAGTAACTACTTCGGACTCAAAGGAATTCGGAGGCTTTGAGTTCGGCTAACTACGAATGCAAAATACAAAAGTAACTACTTCGGACTCAAAAGAATTCGGAGGCTTTGAGTTCGGCTAACTACGAATGCAAAGTACAAAAGTAACTACTTCGGACTCAAAGAATTCGGAGGCTTTGAGTTCGGCTAACTATGAATGCAAAATACAAAAGTAACTACTTCGGACTCAAAAGAATTCGGAGGCTTTGAGTTCGGCTAACTACGAATGCAAAGTACAAAAGTAACTACTTCGGACTCAAAAGAATTCGGAGGCTTTGAGTTCGGCTAACTACGAATGCAAAGTACGAAAGTAACTACTTCGGACTCAAAAGAATTCGGAGGCTTTGAGTTCGGCTAACTACGAATGCAAAGTACAAAAGTAACTACTTCGGACTCAAAAGAATTCGGAGGCTTTGAGTTCGGCTAACTACGAATGCAAAATACAAAAGTAACTACTTCGGACTCAAAAGAATTCGGAGGCTTTGAGTTCGGCTAACTACGAATGCAAAGTACAAAAGTAACTACTTCGGACTCAAAAGAATTCGGAGGCTTTGAGTTCGGCTAATTACGAATGCAAAGTACGAAAGTAACTACTTCGGACTCAAAAGAATTCGGAGGCTTTGAGTTCGGCTAACTACGAATGCAAAGTACAAAAGTAACTACTTCGGACTCAAAAGAATTCGGAGGCTTTGAGTTCGGCTAACTACGAATGCAAACTAGATAAAATACGGTTAGTAACAACTACGACACGTGTCTATGTTAAAGAGCGGATATCGGGTTATATTCGGACGGTACTTCGGGATCATGCAGAAGTGCTGTACGAACAACAATATCAGCTCTCCTTTTCATCACAAAACTTTATCTACATATATAAGTAAAAAATAAAATAAACTAAATGGGAATTATTA
This sequence comes from Protophormia terraenovae, assembly GCA_951394005.1. Taxonomy (NCBI): domain Eukaryota; kingdom Metazoa; phylum Arthropoda; class Insecta; order Diptera; family Calliphoridae; genus Protophormia; species Protophormia terraenovae. The sequence goes on from OX596077.1 coordinate 70,518,499, forward strand.
CGTACCATCAAGAATAACATAACAAAGTGGAATGAAATAAACAATACTGTACATTAGAGGGGTTAAAAAAATAGCAGCATTGTACATTAGTATGGTTAAGTTAAATATGGTTTTTTATAAAAATGGATTTGTAACGGCACATTACATTCCCCTCCTACTTTCGGAAAAAAAAAAATTTTATGCGCTAAGTGAGTTTCGACCTTTCGGTCTGCACTACCCGAAGGTAACATTTACCGAAGCTCAATGAACTTTGGCTCAACTTAGAGTGCGTATATATTTATTTTTTTTATCTTTTTTATTTTATATATATATATATATATATATATATATATATATATATATATATATATATATATATATTTTTTTGTATATAAAATAAATTAAACTTAAAGTATTATTCAAAAGAAAATGTAAAGAAAATAAATAATATTGTTCACAGATTAAAAATTACAACAACAAAAAAAAATTCACTCCTCCGGCAATCTAATAGTTTTGGTACGGCCTTGGCATCTGAGGCGAGCAATGCCGTGGCGTACCCTTACCTCCACTTTAGGTCTGCCCTTTGGATAAATTATCCACCGACCTACTTTTGACGATGGGGCTTTGATGGTCAGTCCCCTGAACGGGTCATCTTTCCCCTCTTCCCCCTCACTTAGCTCCGGCGGATTCAAGTTGAGGATATCGTTGAGCAGGTCCTCCTCTTCCTGGTTTAGACAATCCTGCTGAGGGGTCGTATTATTTCCTTGACTACTGGTCATACTCTCTTCCTCACTTGGTCTGGGTAAGGTAGGGGATGGGTTCGGTGGTGTAGTCCTGGACAGGGGTGCCAAGGGTGGGGGTCCGGAAGTCATCCCATGTAGGGGATGTATCACACGCTTGTCCCATACTTCTTTCGCCAATGCATCCACGACCCTATGCCCCGATTTGGCAATTGGTGCATTTTCCACACTTTGTATTATTGGCCTAGCCTCAAAGGGAGGAAGGAAAGGTGGGACATGACGGGGCATGGCCGTTTTTTGTAAGTAAGTTTTTATTTTGCCAGGGGCTAGTGGTCTTGTGTGCTTGCGCTCCATTCTGCAAATGATTGAATTTCTAATCTGAGGCGGCCTTTTATACTTTTTTTTCTATTTAATTTGGTTGCCCAGGTATAATTTATTGTGTCCTCCTTTCTTTTATATATTCTTTCTTTATTTCTCTTTACTATTTTTTTATTTTTTTTTTTTTATTTTTTTTTATTCCTCTCTATGGGATTCCCTTTCGTGATATGGTTTTAGGTCTTGTACATGTGCACGATTGGTTTTCCCTGTATTCGTTTGGAATATATATATATTCGATGATATTTTCCCAATTATTTCGTAAGGGCCGCAATATTTTGGAGCGAGTTTGCCTGCGAAGTGAGAAATAGCCGATGATAAGGTATGATTTCGCTGGAAAACCTTTTCCCCTACTTTGGGGTGCCATTCCCTTCTGCGCAAGTTATAATACCTTTGCTGTTTCTTGGATGCTCTCTTCATTATTTCTATGATGTTATTCCATTCTTTCGGCCCGCGTTCTCGGAGAACAACGCTACCCGTGGGGACTTCACCTTCCTCAAAAATCTGGTTCGGTGGTTTGAGGTTTCTTCCGAATAATATTTCGGCGGGGCTGGTTTTCGTGGTGTCATGGCTGGCTGTGTTGATTGCAAATGCTATCTCGGCAAGCGGAACATCCCAACGCCGGTGGTTGCCTTCGGTATTTTGTGCGATAAGGGTTTTTATAACTCGGTTTACTCTTTCGGTGGGGTTTTCCTGTGGTGTGTAGGGGGCCGTTAACCGGTGTTGTATTCCGCATTTACTTAGGAAATTTTCTACCGATTTGCTCACGAATTGAGAACCGTTATCGGATATTACTACCGAAGGGCATCCAAATCGATAAATTATTCTTTCCCTTAGCGCGGTGATGACGGACGCAGATGTTGCACTTCGTAGAGGGACAAGTTCGACCCATTTACTGAATTTGTCCACAAATACCAGTAGAAAACTTCGTCCCGAGGATGAGCGTGGGAGAGGTCCTACGAAATCCATACACACTACCTCCCATGGATGGCTGCTTGTCATTGTTGTCATTAATCCCGCTTTCCGTTTTTGTTCGACCTTGAAGCGACCGCAGGTGGAGCATGACCGAACATACTCTCGGATATCCCGCACCATTCCCGGCCAATAGTACTTTTCCTGAGCCCGACGAACCGTTTTATGAACCCCAAGATGCCCTGCCGTTTCCCGGTCATGGACCTCCGTGAGTATTCGGGGAATATCATTCGGAGGGATGCAAAGTTTCCACTCAGGGGTATCTGAAACTGCCGATTTTTTTGTGATGTGACGAAAGAGCCGGGCTCCTACTATCTGGTAGTCTGGAAGATTCTAGGCTGGCTCTTGGAGTCTTCTCCAAATTTTCTCATACCAGTTCGGTTTTAACGAAATTACCGTGGCTGAAGGGTCCATAGGATTAGTCGGTAATGGATTTCGGGAAAGAGCATCGGCTACTACATTCAGTTTGCCCCGTCTATACTCGATCTCGAAGTCGAATTGTTGGATTTCCAATGCCCAACGGGCTAAACGACCGGAGGGGTTCTGAATTGAGTGCAGCCATTTTAGCGATTGGTGGTCGGTGATAACGATAAACTTGTACCCTTCTAAGTACGATCGCATTTTCCTGATACCCCATAGTACTGCCAAGCACTCTTGCTCGGTTGCGGAATATTTTCGTTCCAGTTCGTTCAGGGTTCGACTTGCATAGGCGATGACTTTTTCTTGTTCGCCATGCCGTTGAAATAAAACTGCTCCTAAACCTTCTTTACTGGCATCGGTTTGCAAGAAAAACGGTCTTTCGAAGTCAGGGCAACTTAATATGGGTGCTTCAGTTAGTTTAAATTTCAGGGTTGTAAAAGCGCTCTCCTGGTCGGATCCCCAATTCCATTTGTTCTTCTTCTTTAATAGACGTGTCATCGGTTCGGCTATTTTTGAAAAGTTTGGTATAAATCGGCGGTACCACGATGCAATTCCCAGTATGCGCCGAAGTTCCCGAATGGTTTTAGGAGAATCTAGCTTCCGAATTGCTTCTATTTTGCCAGGGTCGGTATGAATGCCTTCGGTGCAAACTACATGTCCGAGATACTTCAAACTTGTTCGCATAAACTCGCATTTGTCGAAGTTAATTTGAAGGTTGGCCGATAACAGACGGTCAAAAACTATTTTAAGCATATCCAAATGTTCGTGAAACGTTCGTCCCAACACGATGATATCATCCAAATATGCGAATACTTTTGGATGTAATTCGGGCCCAATGACGGTATCTAAAATACGTTGGAAAGTGGCTGGTGCTGAGTGTAGACCGAAGGGCATGACTTTCCACTGAAACAAACCTCGGCCGGGAACGGTAAAAGCGGTATATTGCCGAGACTGTGCTGCAACTGGTATCTGCCAGTACCCATTTTTCAGGTCAATCGTAGAAATAAAAGAAGCTTCTCTTAATTGGTCGAGTATGGCATTAATTTGTGGGAGAGGGTAAGCGTCTGGTTCTGCTGCTGCATTGATTTGTCTAAAATCTATGCACATGCGCCAAGTTCCTTGTTTTTTACGAACAAGTACGACGGGTGAACTGTAGGGGCTGTGTGAAGGCTCTATGCGGTCCATAGCAAGTAATTCATCTACTTCCTCGTTAATGATGTTTTGCATAGCGGGATTACGGGGATAGTATCGTTGCTTTATAGGTCGATCGTGTTTCATGTGTATAACATGTTCTCCCATATTACAGGGTCCTTTAATCGCCTCGAACGATGCCTTAGCTGAAGACAACAGGGTTTGTAACTGGCGCTGTTGTTCTGTGTTCATGTCTTCTCGAGATGTGATGGAATGTATCGTGTGAAGGCGATTCATTCTCGTGGGAGTTAGTGCTTGTAGTTCGACTCCATCAATTAGGAGGGTGGCTTTACGACGACGGAGAAAATCCATCCCTAAAATTACAGGTTCGGCTAAGCTGTCGAGAGCCGAAGCCAGTAACTGGGTAGTCTTTCCGTTGGCGGTGACCACAAGCGGGTAGACGTTGATACTAGATATGCAGGAACCGTCTGCTAACTGGATGGTCCGTTGATGGTTCCGAGGTCGGATATTCCGATTCTCGAGCAATTGGCGAACCATTTCCCCGATGTAAGTCAGAGTAGATCCCGTATCAACAAGTGCTCTTATTGGCATATCGCAAATAGAAATCGTGAGGTAATACCGACCATCGGAAATTGTTTCTCCGTGAGTACAATCACAGTCACGGGACATTATACCATCCTTACCACACCACGAGCAAAATAGCCGACCTGGGTTGGGACACTGACCCCTATAATGTCCCGATTGCTTGCAGTGCCAGCAGTGGGTGTTACGTGTATAGACTTCAGCTGGTAGTGGAGCGTCGATATAATGATTGGGTTGGGGTTTTCCTTGTTTGGCTTCTTCTCTTCGTAAGAGCTCGTATTCATCCGTCAACTCCATTAACTCGTCGAGAGTTTTGAAATCCGTGCGTCGAACATATAGTTTATATTCGTATCGTAAACCATCATATATGCGGTCAGTATGGTTTAGTTTTCGTAGCTCCGGATGTTGCCGAATGAGAGCCTGTAAGCCCATTACATAGTCTTTTGCCTTTTCTCGAGAACCCTGTTTCCGGTGATAAATATTTTCTTCGAGATGCGCTAAATATCGTTTTGGCAAGAAGAAACGAATGGCTTCCTCTTTAAAGTGGTCCCAATCAACAATATCTTCTCTTTTTACTCTATACCATTGTAATGCCCTATTTTTCAAAATTTCCAGTAAAGAGAATAACAATCGACTACGATCGAAACCGTAGCAATCGGCTAGTTCTTCCAACCTTTCGATAAACTCCATCAAATTATCGCCTCCATCATATGTCAAATCCCATCTACGAATAGTTGCCATAACTTCGGAATCACTTGGTGTGTTATGAGAAGATCTTCGAGAATCAACACTAGGAACTTCAATACTTATTTGACTAACCAAGGGTTTCCTCTCTTCCCTTAGAGTCTCCTCTTCCAAAGCCAAAAGAAGGTTCTCCGAAGATACTCTCTGTCGTTTCAATCGTATCAACTCACTCAGCTGACGTCGCAGTTGGTCGACAGTGACCCTATCGGTTATAGGAATGTTGTGTTGTCGGCATACTTCTATAAGTTTATCCTTCCGAAGCAGATAGATCCATCCGAGGGAATCCGTCTGCAGCGTAGTTTGAGTAGAGAAGGTTTCATTGCTTTGTTCCTGGCCCGATCCCAGTTCGTTGGTGGTTCTGTTCGGTGTTTTACCACTAGGTGCGTTTTTGGAATCGGGTCCCTGCTCGGGCGCCATTGTAATGCAGTTTAGTTTTCCAGCCGAGGTATGACTCAGTCTGTCCAGGTTCGTTTCAAAGGTCTGCTTCCTTTGAAAATAAAACACAAGTATTTCCTTAGATGGTAATAGGAAAACAAAGCTTTTATTTATGAAACCTTAAACTACTTAAATATACTTAATGCTACGGTGGTTCGGGTATTTCAGCGGTGATACGAGGGTACGTTGAGACGATGAAGTGTTGGTACGATGAATCGTTGATACGGTGAAGCGTTGATACGGGAAACGATAATGCGGTGAAAGGGAGAAGGAAACTGGTAAAATATAGGAGAAAACGGGTTTCTTATTATTAATACTGGTATTTGTGCGGTTTTCGGAAGTGGCAAAACTACTTCGCTCTTGAGAAGAATTCGGAAGTTCCCAAGTTCGATAAATATAAAAGAAATAATAAATTCGTACTCAACAGAATGTGGGAGCTTTGAGTTCGGCTAACTACGAATGCAAAGTACAAAAGTAACTATTTCGGACTCAAAAGAATTCGGAGGCTTTGAGTTCGGCTAACTACGAATGCAAAGTACAAAAGTAACTACTTCGGACTCAAAAGAATTCGGAGGCTTTGAGTTCGGCTAACTACGAATGCAAAATACAAAAGTAACTACTTCGGACTCAAAAGAATTCGGAGGCTTTGAGTTCGGCTAACTACGAATGCAAAGTACAAAGTAACTACTTCGGACTCAAAAGAATTCGGAGGCTTTGAGTTCGGCTAACTACGAATGCAAAGTACGAAAGTAACTACTTCGGACTCAAAAGAATTCGGAGGCTTTGAGTTCGGCTAACTACGAATGCAAAGTACGATAGTAACTACTTCGGACTCAAAAGAATTCGGAGGCTTTGAGTTCGGCTAACTACGAATGCAAAGTACAAAAGTAACTACTTCGGACTCAAAAGAATTCGGAGGCTTTGAGTTCGGCTAACTACGAATGCAAAGTACGATAGTAACTACTTCGGACTCAAAAGAATTCGGAGGCTTTGAGTTCGGCTAACTACGAATGCAAAATACAAAAGTAACTACTTCGGACTCAAAAGAATTCGGAGGCTTTGAGTTCGGCTAACTACGAATGCAAAGTACAAAGTAACTACTTCGGACTCAAAAGAATTCGGAGGCTTTGAGTTCGGCTAACTACGAATGCAAAATACAAAAGTAACTACTTCGGACTCAAAGAATTCGGAGGCTTTGAGTTCGGCTAACTACGAATGCAAAGTACAAAAGTAACTACTTCGGACTCAAAAGAATTCGGAGGCTTTGAGTTCGGCTAACTACGAATGCAAAGTACGATAGTAACTACTTCGGACTCAAAAGAATTCGGAGGCTTTGAGTTCGGCTAACTACGAATGCAAAGTACGAAAGTAACTACTTCGGACTCAAAAGAATTCGGAGGCTTTGAGTTCGGCTAACTACGAATGCAAAATACAAAAGTAACTACTTCGGACTCAAAAGAATTCGGAGGCTTTGAGTTCGGCTAACTACGAATGCAAAATACAAAAGTAACTACTTCGGACTCAAAAGAATTCGGAGGCTTTGAGTTCGGCTAACTACGAATGCAAAATACAAAAGTAACTACTTCGGACTCAAAAGAATTCGGAGGCTTTGAGTTCGGCTAACTACGAATGCAAAGTACAAAAGTAACTACTTCGGACTCAAAAGAATTCGGAGGCTTTGAGTTCGGCTAACTATGAATGCAAAATACAAAAGTAACTACTTCGGACTCAAAAGAATTCGGAGGCTTTGAGTTCGGCTAACTACGAATGCAAAGTACAAAAGTAACTACTTCGGACTCAAAAGAATTCGGAGGCTTTGAGTTCGGCTAACTACGAATGCAAAGTACGAAAGTAACTACTTCGGACTCAAAAGAATTCGGAGGCTTTGAGTTCGGCTAACTACGAATGCAAAGTACAAAAGTAACTACTTCGGACTCAAAAGAATTCGGAGGCTTTGAGTTCGGCTAACTACGAATGCAAAATACAAAAGTAACTACTTCGGACTCAAAAGAATTCGGAGGCTTTGAGTTCGGCTAACTACGAATGCAAAGTACAAAAGTAACTACTTCGGACTCAAAAGAATTCGGAGGCTTTGAGTTCGGCTAATTACGAATGCAAAGTACGAAAGTAACTACTTCGGACTCAAAAGAATTCGGAGGCTTTGAGTTCGGCTAACTACGAATGCAAAGTACAAAAGTAACTACTTCGGACTCAAAAGAATTCGGAGGCTTTGAGTTCGGCTAACTACGAATGCAAACTAGATAAAATACGGTTAGTAACAACTACGACACGTGTCTATGTTAAAGAGCGGATATCGGGTTATATTCGGACGGTACTTCGGGATCATGCAGAAGTGCTGTACGAACAACAATATCAGCTCTCCTTTTCATCACAAAACTTTATCTACATATATAAGTAAAAAATAAAATAAACTAAATGGGAATTATTACGTACCATCAAGAATAACATAACAAAGTGGAATGAAATAAACAATACTGTACATTAGAGGGGTTAAAAAAATAGCAGCATTGTACATTAGTATGGTTAAGTTAAATATGGTTTTTTATAAAAATGGATTTGTAACGGCACGTTACAATTTTGGAGCTTTTTTGATAACTGTCCAGTTTTCAGACAAAATAAAATTTGTCCAACTAAAAAAACAATAATATGTGAAATGCATTCACGGTCGATTGAAAATAAGTATTTTAATCCAACAGCGAACCGAGTCGATTTTTCTTCCTCTTTTCGTTAGTTAAATGGGACGGCCTTCATAAAGTTGCCCGAAGAGGAATGGACAGCAAGTGTTATTGAAGCTTCCAATGAAATGGATGAATAAGAAATATCCCAAAAGACTTCTTTATTAGTTAGAAACAATAACCTTATAGATTTTAACAGATTTTCATCTCTTTGTCGTATAAAAAGAGTCATGGCGTTTGTACTAAGATATATATAGAAGAAACCACTATTTGTGAAGTACGAAAAAAATTTTGGATACCTCAATTAAGAATCCTTTTAAAGAAAATCGTGTCAAATTGTCAAGAATGTAGAATCAAAAATGCTACACCTCGTGCACCGATAATGGGACCGTTCCCATTTGATCGACTTGAGCCAAACATTCCGCCTTTTAAATATACAGATCTAGACTACTTTGGTCCTATAAATTTGTCGATAGGACGAAGAACAGAAAAAAGGTGGGTAGCACTCTTCACGCGCCTTACGATTCAGGCAATTCATTTAAAATTAGCTTACGATTTATCGACGGATTCGTGTATAATTGCTATAAGAAATTTTATTAATCGAAGAGGACTGCCAGCAAAGCTTCGTTCTGATAACGGAAAAAACTTTATAGGTGCTAACGAAGAAGCCAGGCGTTTTAGTGAAGTTTTTGATACCGAACAAATACAAAATGAAATTTCAAGCAAAGAAATTGAGTGGATTTTTAATTGTCCTGCAAACCCATCTGAGGGTGGAATTTGGGAAAGGACGGTACAGAGCGTGAAAAGGGAATTGCGACATACGTTAAAGGAAGTGTCACCTAAAGAACATGTCCTGCATTCACTGTTGATAGAAGCTGAAAACATCGTTAATTCCCGACCTTTAACTCATTTGCCTGTAAGTCCTTATGAGGAGGAGCCGCTAACTCCTAACCACTTTTTAATTGGCAGAAGAAATATTACTAATACGTCGTCTGTTGAATCTTCCGATATAGAACCCTTCAAGCTGAAAAAGCAGTGGCGAGTTGCTAGATGTTTACGAGATCGTTTCTGGAAGAGGTGGGTCAACGAGTATTTGCCTACGCTGACTAGAAGAACAAAATAGTGCGAACGTACTAAGCCAATCAAAGTAGGTGACTTGGTTTTTATATATGATCCAAATATTCCAAGAAGTCAATGGCGGAGAGGTTTGGTCACTTACGTTTATGTCGGCTCTGATGGTGTAATAAGAAAGGCTGATGCGAAGACTTCTACTTAAATATCTAAGTTGGCTGCCTTGGACGTGGAAAATAGTTAAGCTGATTGCTCCACGAGGACGGGAGTATTCCTGAACGAGCTCTAAAGGGTTATGTATTTTATTTTCTTTTTGTTAATTTTCTTGTTATCAATTCATTATGAATGTCCTTTGTCATTTGTTGTGCCGCTGTTTGCATTCCTTCTTTAAATAGAAATTGAACTTTGGTGAAGACGGGTGTAAAACTGCGGTAATTTTTTTATAGTTTGTCTTATATTTTATGTAAACCGTTACATTTTCTTTTCTTTCATTAGAAATAACATTACCACAAATATATTATAATCGTTCAACGCAAACCCGTCTTTTATTTAGGAAACAACAGCACACCTTGTGAATCCCCCAAATAATAATAATTTTTGGTTTGTTTAATTTTAATAAGAGCTGCATTTTTTGCGTTTTTCTAAAAAAGAAACTTACGGTATCTCTGTGTTTTTGCTTACATATGTCAAAAATATATGTCACGTTATTAATTTCGGATAATTGCACAAAATTATTTCCAAAAGTAAAGGGTACATAAATAACACATCTACACAATGTTTGCAAAAATGTCGCATTAGTGCTTATAAAAACTTGAACATTTTTTTATTGGGTTATGTAAATATATATTATTTACTAGTCTCCTGCGCAAGATGATTTGAAAAGCAAACACACTTGAATTTCAAGTGTGTGTTTCATAGCCAACATGTGCAAAAACAACAATAAATACTGTTCGTACTGTTCGCTGCCCGAAGCAAAGCAAGTGTGTACTGTGTATGAACGACTGCAAATCCGTGCTTTCAAGTCATTTATCGAAAACAAGTGGTGCAAGTGGTGTGGCAAAAAAAAAGCAAATCATACAAGACGTTGAGAAATGATTTAAAGATTTCAAGTGGGCTTAATGATTTGTTTGTTTTTTGTAATACGTAGTTGCTGTGTGTGGCAAAAAATCTTCATAATGTGTAAAAAGTGGTTGTTTATAAATATTCTTGCATACACACACATATATACAGTATGTCTATATTTTATTGTTGGTTCTTCTTTTCTAAATAAATGTAAAAGGGTGAATTAATAAAGTTATTAAAAAATACTCTTTATTAAGAGTTAAAAAAGTAAAAAAATTAAAGTTGACATTTGAAACTGTCAGTTACATATGTAAGTTAGAAAATTTTTATCTTTAGTATTTATTTATATTTTAAATAAAGTTAGTCTTATAATTAATTGTATGTTTATAAAAAATTTTAAAATTGTACTTATTTATATTATGATAGATTTTATTGCATTTAATTTATATTTACTAAGTAATCATTCTATTTTAAAACTAAAAGGAAATAATATAGAACAATGTCTTTTCATTTTTCAAATTCGTTTCCATATACGTTTACTCCTTGACTAATGAATTTTCCCAAATGTTAAGAATACGATGGAACATCTGCACTGTAATAAAATTATAAATGAAATATTTTAAGACGTTTACCTAAAAAAACTTTAAATATTTAATAAAATCTGTTTACTAATAAAACTTAATGCATGTTTCTTTAAATTGTTATAACTAGTAACATTAATAATTTATTTGATCGTAAATAACAATAAGTTTATAAACAATACTTTTAAACGACTGTTTTACTTACGAAATTACTTTATACAGTCATGAACGCACACACACACATACAATTTTAATAAAAAAGAAAACACAATTTTTTTCCTTATTGAAGCAAACAAGTGGTCAAAAGGCTTGTATTTTTTTATACAAGCCTTTGAGAGGCTTGTTTGGTCGCTATCATAGCACACTCATGATTTGTTCATAAAGTTGAAGCACACACGCAGTATTTGTATGGTTTTAAGTGCCTGCAGAACAGTATTTATTACTCCGCACACACACTGATAACAACACTTGAAAAATATCAAGTGGCTTGTACAGCCTTATAAGACACAGTTTGCAGGGCTCTATTATTTACCATGATCCAAAGTGTCACACTTATCCAAATTAGAACGACAAAAATACAAAAATAAAAGCATATTATGGAAGAAATACATAGAATATTGAAAAGTGTCCATAGCGCGAATTATGGACATTCAAAGTTGCAACTTATGAAAACATTTTAATTTTATTTAAAATTTTTGTGAAGAAGTATGTTAACTTTAACTTCATATATCTCAGTAAATGTAATAACAAATGTATCCAAATTATTTTTTTTTTTTATTATAATTTGCTGTGTTAAAAAATGAATACTGAAAATATTGTTTTTATTTAAAGGAAATCATAACATTAAAGAATATATTTTTTGGGAAATTCTATTTTTAATGGACTGGAACTAAAAAGTTCTAATGAGTTATAATTTAAAAATACGATTGTTATATAAAAGAACATCTACAAAATTATATTTGAGATATTGGCTGCGACTTTTTGCGATTTTTTAAAATATTAGAAAAAAATCAAAAAAAAAAAAAAAAAAAAAAAAACATTATTTAGCAATTTTTTAGGAATTAATTAAACATTTTAAGGTAATGTCAGAAAATTTGTTATGCAAATGTTGCACCAAAATTGGTGTGATTAGACCTTACCAAGCCTACTTTTAAAATATCCTTTATTTTAATAAAATTTACAAAAATATGTCCGAAATTCATACAAATAAAAAAAAAAAAAAATTTCAGTATGAGAGTGGCAGTGATTCTACCCGCCCATTTTGAGTGGGAATGTTTACGTCCTTATATACTAGCAGAATATGCAATTTTAGACCAATATATCCAAAATTAGATTTTTGTTGTTCTAAAACTTACAAATGTGACACTGTGCGATCTTAACTAAATAATTGACATCCCCAGTTGGTAAGATTTTAATTGTTGATGGATTCCTCCTTATGCTTTTGAAATTATTTTATTATTATTATTTTTTTTTTCATCATATTATGAATAGTTCTTGTTAAACAGCAACTGTTGATTACATTTTGTGGTTGCAGCAGCAACATTTTAACAAAATTTATCACCATTTAACTCTCCGATATTTCTTAACACCTACATACATAGAAACCCAGCAGTTCTGGTGACCGAATAAGTAATTTTTTAAACACAACATCGTACAATAGAGAGAATTTTGTAGGAAGACCCCTCAAACGATGCGTAAAAATTAGCTTAATATGGGAAAAATATTAAAAAAAAAATTAAAAGTGATCTTCAGTTTCATACCAGCGATTGAAATTCACGGGTCTAGAATATTTCGTCCAAAAAATAGTATTGAGTTTTGTCTTGAAATGGGTATAAAAAATTCGTAATTTTTTGCCAGTTATAAAAAAATATTTTAAAAAATTTTAGTACATCATGCAAAAAAATTTTCGATATTTTTCTTTAAAAATGGATAAAAATTTCATAATTTTGTTCCCTTTATGGGTAAAATAATAAAAATTTTCATTGTAGTAAGTGTTGCTGATAATATATAATTTTCCAAATTTTTCCAAAAAAAATTTCATAAAAATGCCTTAAAAAGTCTTCTAGCGAAACAAAATCCCATGAGAAAAAATTTTAAAATATTTTTTCCATAACCTGCATAAAATTACGAATTTTTTGATACCCATTTCGATTAAAAAATCTAAACTCTTTTTGAGCAAAATGTATGGGACCCATGATTTTTCAATCCCTGGATCAATTTGAAAATTTTTTTAAATAATTTTTTCGTATTGAATAAATTTTTACGTACATTGAAATCTCGACTTTCCTCGGGACACTCTATTGTACAAGGATGAAGAAGAAAACAAATATTATTAGCAATCCTAAGATATAAAAATATACTTAGCATAGATTAGATAACTTATCTGGTAAATTTTCTTAAAGTGCCTAGAGCAGGGATTCTCACAAGTTACAAGTTCACAACCCATTTGAGACATTACAATTAAGTAAATATGTTCGTTCGAATTTTTCGAACAATTTATTTTGAAGAAATTATTAATGGTCTTTTTCAAACAACAAATATTTCAGGGACCGTAACGATTATGAGCTATACAATGCAAATCACAAATAATTGATTACACTGGTCGACAAAAAAATCCTCCCCCAAAGACGAATAGTTGAACTTGATGCATTTTGATGTGCTAAACACGAATCTACTTTCGGTTTTTTTTCCATCTGGTCTGGATTTTTTTTATGGGCGTGTCTAATATTTCGCCCATAGTAAGGCTATTACTCTAGTATATTTCGTCATAACTCAAGAACGGTGTGTACGATTGACATAAGTGATACACCAAAAGATGCGTACTAAAAATATCTTTAAATCTCCTAAATTGAATTGTGCTCAATAGTTTCGAAGTTATTTTGAAATAAGTGTCCAACAAAATTATTTCTCATGCAAAATTTTAGATTTTTTTGTTATTAAATTTTCTTTTAATAACTGAAAACATCAAAAAAGTTTATCATCTTTATTTTAAAGCTGGTAATGCTGCGAATAAAATAAGGTATGTATCATAGCGTAATTAGTAGGGTGATCGACGCGGTTTTCCAACCGGTTTTTTCAAAATGTTCATTTTTCGAATGTCGAACAGACCGGTTTTTTTAAACACAAAATACCAACTATTCGAAAACCGGTTTCTCAAAAAAGTCGAATAATCGATCATCCTAGTAATTAGAAAGTGCTCGCACATCTACAAAAACAACAATTGCTTGTATTTTGTTATTATAAAACTACTGCAAATAATGTCAAAATGCTATGAACAGAAAATGAAAGAAAGAAGGAGAGGAAGAGTAAAAAAATACTCGAAAAAAATTTTGCATAGGAATACAAAAACAATTTGACATTTCAATGAAAAAATTGCAAAACAGCTGTTCTTACGAGTATACTTTATAATAATACTATGGTATGTATCTTCAAAATTAATGCACGAATCTTGATTTTAATCACAGTTAAGTAAGTATACATACAATTGAATATAAATAGAGTTGTGGGTAAATTTTTTTTGTTATTTTTTCTTGAAACAAAAATATGTGCACTAGGTGGATTCACTTTTTTTCTATCACCTGAATAAGGTGATAGAAAAATCATCACCTTATTCAGCAGTCACACTGTAAAATTCGAGAATGGTTTGTCAAATTTAGACTATAACTTAAGATCCGTTTACACGATTTTGATAAATGATATATCAAAAGATGCAAATTGTCTTCAAGGTATGTCAACAATATTTTTTACTCGCTAAATAATTTCAGAGTTATGGATCAAAATTTTCAACATTTTTCAAAATTTTTTTTTTTTTAAATTCTTTCACTACTAATTACCGAATAACTACGGAAATATTAACTGGACAAAAAATTATATAAATTCAGCTCAAAGATAATTTAGGTCGCTATATATTAGAGTTTAATATAACTTAATAGGACAAACCGTTCTCGAGTTATACAACTGTGACTGTCTAAAGGCGGGGTCATAGTAGTCATGTCCATAAAAAAATCAATACGTGATAGAAAAAAAGTAAAATCTAATTCTTATTTAGCACGTTTAATTCAAACTAAATTACACAGTGTGACAGTCAAAATATGCTTTTGAAATGACCTAGTGTACATTGTACATATTAGGTAGATCATTATGTTATTCTTAAAATTGTCGATACACTCCCAAAGTTACCGTTAAAAAAAAAAAAAACAATTTTTTTATGACTTGACGGAATAAATTTTTGTTTAGAGTTAAGTTTTTTACCAATTTTGATTTTTTTAACGGTTTTAAATTGTTCGTTACCTAATGCAAATTTAAAATAAATTTACAACAAGCGAGAATGTTATATTCGGCTTGGCGAATCTATATACCCACCGTCTGTAACTTTTAAAAATTTTACCTTATATGAGAGATGGGTGATAATCTGCAGAAAAGTATGAACTTAAGTTACAACGGACACGCTGTGTTTCTAGCATTTGGTCCATAACTTTTTTGTTTATTAACCGATTTTGCCCATTTTCAATTTGAACCAAATTTTGTCCCCCTAGATGGTCTCCTGATGGTGGTTTTAAAAAGATTTTTATATAAAAGAATTTTATATAAAAATATAGAAAAAATGCCGCGAAAGTTCAAGAAATGTGATCAAATTATATATGTATATTTAAAGAGCTTAATCTCTCGTCTATCTAAAGCAAGCACCCGAAAACGTTTTATTTTTATTTTTCAATCAAAATAAATATCTTTAATGTTCAAAATATTTTTTCATTTGTTGAAAAAAATATGTGAGGGATTTTTATTTTTAAAATAAATATCCATCAATGATTAAAAAAATAAATATCTTTAACGATAAATATCTTTAACGATAAATATCAGTTCGAAAAAAATTTAAAATGATTGTTTTTTTTATTCATACTTTTGTTTTGTTTTCAAAATATTTTTTTATTCAAATGAAATTGTTGTTGTTTAGAATTTTTTCCATCCGATGAAAAAAGTTCAAAATAATTTTCAACTTTTGATATAAATATCACAAAAGATATTTATATTTTTATTTTCATCATGATGAAAAAAATTAAAATATTGATGAAAATAATAAAAATCATGATGGATTTTTATTATTTTTTGAACATTAAAGATTGTTTTTCGATTGAAATAAAAATAAAAAGATTGTTTTTTTAGTATTAAAATCCGGTCTCTGATCTAAAGTTATTAAATAATTCAAAATTGGTAAAAAATTAACTATTCATTTTTTTAATTCGTCAAGTCGTAAAAAATCGGTTTTTATCTATAACTTCAGATTTTGATGGTTTATCGAAAAATCTAAAATTTATAAAATTATCTTCTCAACTGGACCTTCAGCTCACACTAGGTCATATTAAAAGTATATCCAACTTTTTCCATTTTATTAAATAGTGTTTTTACTTTACTATTTTGAGCTGGTTATAGAAAAAATATATTAAAAAATTTCTCCATGGAAATTTTTTCTCTAGAAGACTCTTAAGAGCATTTTGATGAACAAATTTTTTGAAAATTATTTATTATCAGTAGTACTTATTGCAATGCAAAGTTTTAATATTTTAGCCATAAAAGGATCAAAATTATTAAATTTTTATCCATTTTGCAATAAAAAATATCGAACTTTTTTTCGCATGATGTACTAAATTATACTTTATGGAACAAAGTTTTTAAAATATTTTCTTCATAACTGGCTCAAAATTACGAATTTTTGATACCCTTTTCAAGACAAAACTCAATACTTTTTTAGACGAAATGTTCTAGACTCTTGACTTTTAATCGCTGGTAGGGAACTGAAGATGAATTTTATTTATTTTTTTTAATATTTTTTCCATATTGAGCTAATTTTTAAGCATCATTTAAGGGGTGTTCCTACAAAATATTTGTCTACGGGACACTCTAATATACATATATTATTCTCAATTTCGTTTAACTGCGTTAAAGGGATTTTCAGAGAGGGAATTGTGGACAACTGTAAACCAATTGTAGCATATTGATACGTATTTATAATATAATATTGTTATACTTAAATGAGATTTATAAATTTTAGTCTGATTCCCGGAAGTCGGAGCTATGCTCAATTATCGATTGATTTTTATGAACATTTGCAGTTTACTTTCTGCTTTTATGCATATGGGCAATTATCAAAAATTTTTGATGGCACATTAAAATCCTTTTGTATATATATAAAGTGACTCGAATGCATGTAGAATCAGTTCGCGTTAATCATTTCATGTGAGGGGCGCGAAAGTTATGGCGGTTTAAAGTTGAACATATAAAAATTTTTACAAACTAGAAGTTTATGTACATTTGTGGTCAAAATTACACATAATATCAAAACCTACTGAGTTATTTAAATAAAATTTATGATATTTTCAATGCTTGATGGTATTAGTGCAGTATATTTTAGGGTTTCCTAGTAAAATTTTAAAAATTTTCTTTTCAATAAAAATCGCGATTTTAAAAAAATTTTTGAACAATTTGGAACGAATCTAAGTCATTTCTCCATATTTTGATTGAAAATATATTTTGTTAGAGTTTATTACATGGAAATACTTTTTAATATTGTGATCCTTTTTTAACACAAGTAAATATTTTTTGGTCCATAAAATGTTTATCTCTCAAAATTGTTTGATGCGCCTCCGAATTTTTATTAAGCATAACAAGCACCTACTAATTATGTCAGTTATTGTTAATTTCATGCTGTCTACACGATGTGCCTTAGCGAAATGTGTTTTGACAAAAGTGTCCCATTTTCAATTATCAACGACATTTGACTTAAATTTATGATCCCGGTCAATTATATTTATCGCCGCTCTTATATCTATATATCCAATATTTGTTTAAATTGCAATTTTCTATTTAAATTATGCAATTTTTGCATAATCTTCAAAAAGTCCATAAAATTCTTGTATTAAATTTATTTTTAATGCTCCTCCGATTTTGTTATGTAAAATAACAAAAAACTATGTTCACGCAGTAATCCAAGCAATTCAATATGAAGAAGTGAATGTGTCTCGCGAAAAACTGACTTTTTTGAAAAATTTTCGCTCTTGTTTTCCAAACTTTGAGACTATATACTACGTTGAATATTTTGGGCACATCGGGATATAGCGCAAAATACGCACAATTACAACATGTATCAATCCCTATCCCAAATTTTGTATTCGGTTGAGGGGCGCACAGACTGCGCCCAAAAAAGTGAAAATTTAAAAAAAAAAAAAAAAAACAAAAAATTTTATCATCAAAACTTTACTATCTTGTATTTAGTTGTTAAAATTCTGTATAACATCAAAGATGATGCAGAATTTATGTACAAAGTCCGATTAGTTTACTTATAATAGAGTTAGATCAAAAAATATAAACGCGCGAACAAAAATTGTAGAAGAATGGTAAAAACTTAAGTAGTTTCTATCAGTTTTTCTATATTCTTGAACTTTGAACAACAATTCTGGTTAGAAAAAGGAACCTATTGTGCTAAAATTTTGCACTGTATTAGTTTCAAGTCTTGTGAGTTCAATCTGTAATCAATTTGTTCAAAATATCATTACCACAAAACTTATTAAGGATTTAAGTCAGTTTCAGCCAGGTTACAAATTTTTGATAATTGCCCATATACTTATTTGCTTGCGTACAATATAATCCATACATATAAAAATTTATATGGGAGTTATGTAACTTATGATGATGAAAAGTTATATTTAAGAGTCCAAACCATCTATGGTGATGTAGGGTATAAACATTTTAATTTAAAAAAAAATCCATACTGGGAAGAGCAGGTTTAATGTTCAAGAATATGTTTAAGTGTATGAGCTTGATTTTTTTTAATGTTCATATTTTAATTTTTCTACTTATTTTTATTCAATGTATTTAACTGTTAGTGTATACATTCATACATATATATGAGCATATATACATATATGTATATGAGTATATTCTCATATGGTTCATGCGTATGCATAAAAATTGCATTCACCGAAAAACGCATAAAATCCAATTTTTATTTCTTAAAAACATAAAATTTTTGTAGCGGCATCCTTTTTTGATATGAAAAAAAAAAAAAAGTAGAAACAGACGAAGGCGAAGAAACACTATTAAACTGAATTGAATTATACCGACAACAACTTCATATTAAATCTTTTCAACTCTTTATGAACATTTAATAAATCTTTTATTCATGCAACACTTTATGTCTTCATGCATATTTGCAAAACAACTGCAACATCATTACCACTAACAAAAACCAACCAAATCAACTTACAAAAGGATGTCAGAAGAAATACATCACTTTGAAATTGCAATAAGTATTAAATAAAAATGAAATAAAAATTAACATTTTGTATAACGCTTAATATGTACATAAATAAAAATTATTCTAAGAATAATAAATAATACTTCAATTCGCACTATTTCACAAAAACTCTATTTGTAAATGCAATAGAAAAGTTTACAAATTATTCACTGATTATAATTTTGTCACGAAAAAAAGTTGCAAATGTACCCCTCTAGAAATGAAGATTGGTCTGTTCTTTATATGATTCCCAAAATATTACATCGGAATATTTAAATTAATGTCAGCTGGAACATTTTCGAAATATTTTTAAAAATACGAATTTCTTTTAATATCATTATAAAAACTTTTTTTAAAAGAAAATTAACTTCAAATTATAATAGAGGCATAATACCACCTTGAATATTCATTTAAATAATTCTTATGTCTCTTTTTAGTCTCGGGGTATTAAGATTTAACTAATGTTTTTTTGTCATATTTTCTTTATTCAAACATATAATTTTATACTAATGTACCATTAGAATGGTCTATCCTGATACTATTGAAGATTACTCTTAATTAAACCTTAAAAATCAAAGGGCTCAATTTTTGAGTCACTTGGAAGTATTATTATTATACTTAAAAATATGTATGTATATGAATTTATGAAAAATATTATAAGTTCCTCTAAAACCGGGATAATAATTGAATTAAACACATTTTTTATTTTTAATCACTATTTTACACGAATTTATATTTTTTATGATAAAAGTATGCTTTTGGTGAAATTAATTTTCTTAATTATTTGTTTGACATAAAAATTAAATAAACTAATTATGGATCGGAAATCCCAAAGTATCACTTGTGCAAATAAATGAATACATATATCAATATATGGAATAAGACCTTACCCAAAGTTGGCTTAAAATATAAGTTATGATGAGAAAGGTCCAAATTATTCAAACTTTAATAAAATGTATTTAAAATAAAATCAAAGAATATTTTACTAAATTTTTAATTTCCCGATAATGAAAATTAATTTAACTTTTTTTATTAAACGTAATTTGTCACATGTTGTATTTTTTTTTTTTTTTTTGACAAAAAGTTAATAATTATGAATTCGAATTGAAATGCACGGAGGAGATGTAGATTAGGACCCAAGCTTTCAGAAAAATTATCTAGTAGTCACCCTGTGATAACACGAGATAAGCTACAGGGTGTCAAAGTTGACTATCTCGAGTATGTAAAAGTTTCATAAAATCGTAACTTCTACAAATCCAATTTCAAAGATTTTTACATTTCTATAAAGTGTTTAACAAGATAAAGAATATATCTTACATTTAAAAAGATATTTAAGCTTGAATTTTGAATTTTTGATTTTTTTCTTCGATTTTATTTCTTTTTTTGGGATTAAGTCCTGAGGCATATGAGAGAACAATTTTTTAAAAATATTGTGTAATTTGGAACATATTCTGAAATAATACGCTGAAAAAAATTTCAATTATCTCTATTCGTCTAGACGTGAAAAATGTTCAAAGTCGGCACTCTGAAATTTTTTTTAATATAGTACTATTCTTTCGCTTTTGAGATAAAAAGTTGTTTTAATAAAAATTTTTTTTCTTTACATATTTCAAAAGAAAAGGTTTGTGCCCTATATACAGGTCGAAAATGATGAATTTTGAAAGAAGTTTCATTTTTATCGATTAACGAGCTGTAAACCCGCTACTTCGTCAGCGGAAATTTTTTATAAAAACTATATTATATAATAAATTTAAACTAAGATTCTTAACTCCCTTGGGATCATTTTTAATAATGGTGTTATGTCATCCATAAATAACAATATCTCTTTAATTTCAGTCTTATAATCTTAGAATAATGAAAAATAAATATCAGAATTACGAAAAAGTATATTAGAATAAAGAAAAAGGACCAAAAAATCCATTTAAAGGTTTATGATTCACTTAGGACCTTACATTTTCAATTTTATGTTTCTAAGGATGAAAATTGCAGAACATTCAAGAAGTACTATTAGAAGAACGAAAAAAGATACCACAAAGTACCTTCTTATGGATTCTCATTCATTTAGGACTACATATCTTTAATTTCATGTTTCTAGATTCTGAATTATAGAAAATTAAAAAAGTACCATTGGAAGAACAAAAAAGTACCACAAAGACCCCTCTTGTGAATTCTTTCTCACATAGGACCATGCATATTTAATTTCATGTTTCTACTTTAAATATTATAGAAAATTCAAAAAGTACCATTAGAAGAACAAAAAAGTACCACAAAGTCCCCTCTAATGAATTCTCATTCATTTAGGACCACATATCCTTAATTTCATGCTTCTAGGTTCATAATTATAGAAAATTCAAAAAGAACCATTATAAGAACAAGAAAGTACCACAAAAACTTCTCTTATGGATTCTTATTCATTTAAGGCCACATATCTTTTCATGTTTCTGGGTTAAATATTATAGAAAATTCAAAAAGTACCATTAGAAGAACAAAAAATTACCACAAAGTTCTCTCTTATGGATTCTCATTCACTTAGCACTTTATGTCCTTAATTTAATATTTCTAGGTTAAATATAATAGAAAATTCAAAAAGTACCATTAAAATAGCAAAAAAGTACCACAACGTCCCCTCTTATGGATTCTCATTAACTAAGGACCACATATCCCTAATTTCATGTTTCTAGGTTTATAATTATAGAAAATTCAAAAAGTACCATTAGAAGAACGAAAAATTACCACAAAGTCCCCCCATGTGAATTCTTTACAACATCGGACCATGCGTATTTATTTTCATGTTTCTAGGTTAAATATTACAGAAAATGAAAAAAAGTACCACAAAGTCCATCCTCTTGAATTTTTATGTAATTTCCCGCCTTTACCCCTTTTTTGGTACTTTTTTTCACACATCGAAGTATCAAAAATTGTATTCCAATAAATTTCTAAATTGTAGTGGTATCCCATATTAAAATACCCATATGAATATTTCAATAAATATAAAAAAAGGTTTTATGAAAAAAGTACCAAAAATAGGTACGATTTTTACCCCTTAAACACTTGAATTTCTGAAAAGTACCAAATTTGTATTTCTAATTTTTTGATAAGTTATGAATACGATATAAATTTTATCTGTATGTTGATTAGTTTCAAAGATACATATGGTGCCAAAAAAGTACCAAAATACAGTTTTTACCCGTTTTCTCCCTAAAACGGCCGATTTTCAAAAAAGTACCAGACACCTGTCCAATTATTTTTTAAGTGAATCACGATAACTATTCAACTTTTTTTGTACCTTTATTAGTTTGGGAGATATAAAGTTACCGATTTTACCCGTTTTTACCCCCTAAACATTCGAATTTCCAAAAATCCCGTCTTAGTGGATCTATATGGTGGGAGACCTACCTACGTTCCAAATTTCGTCTCTCTAGCTTCAGCCGTTTGGGCTGTGGGATGATGAATCAGTCAGTAAGTCAGTCAGTCAGTGACGTTACTCTTTTATATATATAGATAAGAAACAATAAGGAATTCTTCCATGAAAATTTATAATTAAGTCGTTGAACTCTGTAATTTGAATATTTTAGATTGTTTATGTTTTAAATAAATTTAAAAAAAATAACAGCTTTTTATTGTTCTATATTTCAGTACTTATTTGTAACCTCATTTTGCTAATAATAACTTCTGTAATACTTTAAAATTAACAGGTTATTGAATAGCTTCAAAGTAATTAGTTCTTCTAATGACATCTAAGTAATGACTTTCTGAAATGCCAACCTGTAATAATATAGAGTAAGTAGTTGCTTCTAATGACATCGCCGTGTTAAAATAATGAGTTATTCATCTAATGTGTAAGTTGTGAATTAGCTTCTTAACTCATGACATGCAAGCAACATTTTTGATGGGATTTTAATATGCTTCTTTGTGTAATTAAAAAAAGTCATTTAAAAAAATTTACGTTGAGTTGACTTTGAGTGTCAAATTGATTAATATATTGCCTGACTAAATACCGTCAATAAATTAAAAAAAAAAAAAAACTTGCGTGACATTTTTTTTATTAAACGATAAAAATTAAACTTCTTTCTAAAATTCAACATTTTCGACCAACGCTGGATGTAGGTCGCAAAACTAAATCAATTCGAAATTTCTCTTTTAGCCTTTTCTTTTGAAATATGTAAAGAAAAAATGGTTTTTATTAAAATAACTTTGAGAAAAATGTGAAAGATTTTTCATAATAATTTCAGTGTCGACTTTGAACATTTTTCACGTCTAGACGAATGGAGATAATCAAAAAATTTGTTCAGCGTATTATTTCGGAATGTGTTCCAAATTACACAATATTTTTACAAAATTTTTCCTCATATGCTTCAGGACTTATTCCCAAAAAAACAAAATAAAATCGAAGCAAAAACTACTAGATAATTTTCTGAAAGCTTGAGTCCTCCTCTACATCTCCTCCATACATTTCAATTTGATCCGAGCAATAGTTTAGTAGATGGAGATTTATTACCAATAAATTTGCGTTTGGCCCCACTGTGTGTTGATCGAAAACCATATAGAGTGATTCCATGTCAAAACGGAGAGCAATCGAATTTAACATCTCCAATGTAAATTAAATTCAATACAGTCATTGACCATTGATAGTGTTTCTCAAATCATAATATTTTAGACTCATGTTCTTTTCCGGTCCTGTTTAAAAAACGAAAAAAGTTAAAAACTTTACAAAGGTGTACATATTTAATTGTTAATAACTTCTAAACTATGCATGGTAGATCTCTGGTTTTAGTTTCATATTTAAGATATTTCCTTTATAATGGTATGTATAATGTTATTTTACATTAAAAATTCAAAGGTCAAAGTTAGATAAAATCATACCAATATATCTCAAAACACGGTATTTTTAAAATTTAAAAAAAAAATATATATTATGTAACTTCTTCCTACGTAAGTAAAATTTCTTGTTTTGAGTCTCATTTAGTTTAGAAGTTATGAACCAAAATAAAATCTAATTACTCATAACTTCTAAACTAAATACAATAAAATTTTAGTTTTAGTAACATTTTAAAGATAAAGATAATGATATATAATAATGATATGTAATAAGTTGATTTAATTTGAAAGTTCAAAGGTCAAAATTAGACTAAGCCTCTATATTTCCAAAAATGATATTTTTAAAATTCTTAAAAAATTATATAGTATTAACACAACTCTTGTCTACACGCGTGCACAATTTCATATTGGAGACTCTAATTTAGAAGTTATGTAATATAATATTAAAATTTAGTTTTTTTTTTAAAATATGAAATCATAAAAGAAATATTTTTAAATAATTTTTGAAAATATTACAAATTTTTACATAACTCCTATATATAATTTTTTAAAGAATTTAATAAAATCGGAGATATCAAATCCGAAAATTCCTGCTTTTTGTTTGTTTTGGCATGGAATTACTCTATAGTGAACAAATAATTAAACCGAAATATTTGTGGATACGTTTAAAATATATTAGTCTTTAATGTTAGAGGGGTACATTTGCAACCTTTTTTGTTCTCCATACAAATCCATATACATATGTGATCATACTTTTATTTATTGTTCTAAAAATTTATTATTTTTAAATTTAATTAGCTTAGATTTTATGAAATTTATATAAGGAAATAGTGTAATTAGAAGGTTAACCAAGCACAACATAATGAAAATTATTCTGTAATTCACATAATTCACCACATTTGAAGTTTTTCTATTAAAGAAATTTTTATAAAAATACATTTTAATTGGTTAAATTGTGAAAAATAATTAAAATTTTTCCTGCTAAAAAGACGTTTATTTTTAATTAAAAAAATAATAATTCACAAGTGCATTTTCAGCACTTTTTTAGTTCCAGTTACTTTTAAAGTGTTGAAGATTTTATTTTATCTAAAATAAATTATTCTAAGGCAAGAAAATCTATTTTTAATATATATATATATATTTTTTTTTTTTTAATTTTCATCAATTTTTTTATACAAAAAATTTAAATTTTTTATAATTTTTTGATTTTTAATATTTTTTGGTTATACTTTTTTAGTAATAAGTCGGATTTTATTGATTTAAAGGTATATTTCAAATATTTTTTTTGTTAAAGATGCACTCACAACAAGAATGCAATTTTCGGATGCATTTTTAAGAAATTTCTACCCTTTTGATTTTAAATATTTTTGTTTAATGTTGAAGTCAAATATATTTACTACATAATACCTTAGCATTTAATCTGGGACAAATAGATATTATACCACAAATAACAAATTATTAAATATTATGATTAAAATTAAATTTAATCATAATATTCATAATTTATATTAAATGTATTTTATTGCATGAAATTGTGGTTCATTTAAAAATTTTTATTATAATTTAATTCAAATATTGCAAGGCCGTTTGATGACTGCCGACCTTTGTAAACAATTGTCCATTTTCGATCATTCATTTTAGTCAAGTATGGATCTTCCCTATTTAAAAATTTTGTAAATCGCTGCGGAAGATAAAACCATTTATTATTATCTAAATATGCTATGACTTTTGATCCATGTTGCGTTTCTTTCCAATCGAAATTTAAAATTTTGTATGGTTGATATAGAGGAATGTCGTCAATTTTTATATATTCGGGCTTAATACCCTTAGCCAATTTAATAATTTGTTCATACATCTAAAAACGAAACATTTAAAATAGAAAAAAAATAAATAAATAATCAAAAGTGTTATCCAAAAGCGATAACTCACCATTTTGTTAAGTATACTTTGAAGTAACTTTTAGAGCAATGATTTAAAAATATATTCTCATATGTCTTTTTATAGCAATTAAAGAAATACTCTCTTCTCTTGAAAAAAAATCATAAAACAGATTCACTAGTTTTTACTCCAAAAAGTTTTTATAAAAATTGAGTGTTTTTCATATAATTCCAATTTACTCTCATTTTATTATTATTATACTCTCATCATATTAACATAAATTTCACAATTCTGTTAACATAAATTTCATAATTGTCTTAACATGAATTTCACAATTCTCTTAACATAAATTTCATAATTGTCTTAACATAAATTTTACAATAATTTCCAAATATAACATTAGAACATAACCTTTCCCAACTAAATCAAACATATTTTTTCATCAAAGTCAAAAACCTTTTACAAAAAAATAAAACATATTTTTCATCAAAGTCAAAAACCTTTTACAAGGTTATTTTATGTATATGAAAAAAAAAAAACAAAAACAATTCTCAAGTTAAATTTTATATACAAGTCATCACTTTTTAATTTCACCACAATTAAAAGCACAAAAATTACTCCCTACTATTTTATTTGAATGTACTTTAACATAATTACATACATATTATTTATTATACAATTTCCAATTTCATAAAATGCATTTGGCCGTGTTACAAAAATATTGTAGAATTTAATAAAAAGCACACTTGTCCCCACTTTATGTATCTGTCATCAAATGAAAAAAAAATCATGCAATTTATGATATATTCTTAAAGAATAGAATTATCAATTTTTCCTACATATCTTATACATATAAACGCCTTAAACTAGGCAATTAATTGTAATATGAATTAAAAAGTTTGGTTGAAATCATTAAAAATTATGAGAATTATTAATTTTTCCCACATTTCTTATACATATAAACGCCTTAAACTAGACAATGAAATGTAAATGTAGTGAAATGTAATGGATTCAAAAATTTGGTTAAAATCATTAAAAAATTATGAGAATTAATAATTTTTCCTACATTTCTTATACATATAAACGCCTAAAACTAGGCAATGAAATGTAACATCAATTCAAACATTCGATTTTTGTACTTCTTTTTAAAATATTTGTAAAGATGTTGGTTTTCAACTTCATAAAAATATAAAAATATTCCAGTGAACATTTGCTTTCAAAAAGTTAATTAAACAATTAATTCTTTCAAACCCCAATGTCTATAACACTTTCCTCTAATATATCATTAAGAACAAATTATGCGTGACCTTACCCAACAAAATCAAACATATTTCTCATCAAAGTCAAAAACCTTTTACAAGGTTATTTTATGCATATTAAAACAAAAACAATTCTCAAGTTAAATTTTACACTTTACAAAAACAAAAATAACCATATGAATAAACCAAATATACTCAAACACTATTTGTCTAAGTCATCAGTTTTTAATTTCATCACAATTAAAAGTGCAAAAAAAAATAAATAAAAAAATTGTCTCCATATTAATTCGTTTGTATGTACTTTAACATAATTACATACATATTATTATACAAAAGTAAAAAAAAAAATGTTGACAAAAATAAATTCATTGGTTTCCAATTTCATAAAATGCATTTGGCCACACAAACAAATATTGCAGTATTTATTAAAAAAGCACACAATAAACATACATACATACATATATTATTACTATATATTAAACACACAAAGGGGGACGGGATCTCCCCCTTTATATTTCTTCTGATGGATCAATAAAAAAAATTTGCCATCTGCGAACCCTAACTTAAAAAAAATTTTCAGTAATGACAAAAAAAATTCTTGAAAAAACAAACCCCCTCCCCCCTCAAATGTTTTGGAGGCTACGCTCAGTTGTCCCAGAACCGACCCAAATACATTTTTTTCCATAAACGATAAAAAAATCAGCCCCCCCTCAAATGTTGTTGGAGCTACGCTAAATTGTCCCAGAAGCTACCCAAATATACTACTCATATCATTATTATATATCATTATCTTTATCTTTAAAATGTTACTAAAACTAAAATTTTATTGTATTTAGTTTAGAAGTTATGAGTAATTAGATTTTATTTTGGTTCATAACTTCTAAACTAAATGAGACTCAAAACAAGAAATTTTACTTACGTAGGAAGAAGTTACATAATATATATTTTTTTTTAAATTTTAAAAATACCGTGTTTTGTGATATATTGGTATGATTTTATCTAACTTTGACCTTTGAAATTTTAATGTAAAATAACATTATACATACCATTATAAAGGAAATATCTTAAATATGAAACTAAAACCAGAGATCTACCATGCATAGTTTAGAAGTTATTAACAATTAAATATGTACACCTTTGTAAAGTTTTTAACTTTTTTCGTTTTTTAAACAGGACCGGAAAAGAACATGAGTCTAAAATATTATGATTTGAGAAACACTATCAATGGTCAATGACTGTATTGAATTTAATTTACATTGGAGATGTTAAATTCGATTGCTCTCCGTTTTGACATGGAATCACTCTATATGGTTTTCGATCAACACACAGTGGGGCCAAACGCAAATTTATTGGTAATAAATCTCCATCTACTAAACTATTGCTCGGATCAAATTGAAATGTATGGAGGAGATGTAGAGGAGGACTCAAGCTTTCAGAAAATTATATAGTAGTTTTTGCTTCGATTTTATTTTGTTTTTTTGGGAATAAGTCCTGAAGCATATGAGGAAAAATTTTGTAAAAATATTGTGTAATTTGGAACACATTCCGAAATAATACGCTGAACAAATTTTTTGATTATCTCCATTCGTCTAGACGTGAAAAATGTTCAAAGTCGACACTGAAATTATCATGAAAAATCTTTCACATTTTTCTCAAAGTTATTTTAATAAAAACCATTTTTTCTTTACATATTTCAAAAGAAAAGGCTAAAAGAGAAATTTCGAATTGATTTAGTTTTGCGACCTACATCCAGCGTTGGTCGAAAATGTTGAATTTTAGAAAGAAGTTTAATTTTTATCGTTTAATAAAAAAAATGTCACGCAAGTTTTTTTTTTTTAATTTATTGACGGTATTTAGTCAGGCAATATATTAATCAATTTGACACTCAAAGTCAACTCAACGTAAATTTTTTTAAATGACTTTTTTTAATTACACAAAGAAGCATATTAAAATCCCATCAAAAATGTTGCTTGCATGTCATGAGTTAAGAAGCTAATTCACAACTTACACATTAGATGAATAACTCATTATTTTAACACGGCGATGTCATTAGAAGCAACTACTTACTCTATATTATTACAGGTTGGCATTTCAGAAAGTCATTACTTAGATGTCATTAGAAGAACTAATTACTTTGAAGCTATTCAATAACCTGTTAATTTTAAAGTATTACAGAAGTTATTATTAGCAAAATGAGGTTACAAATAAGTACTGAAATATAGAACAATAAAAAGCTGTTATTTTTTTTAAATTTATTTAAAACATAAACAATCTAAAATATTCAAATTACAGAGTTCAACGACTTAATTATAAATTTTCATGGAAGAATTCCTTATTGTTTCTTATCTATATATATAAAAGAGTAACGTCACTGACTGACTGACTTACTGACTGATTCATCATCCCACAGCCCAAACGGCTGAAGCTAGAGAGACGAAATTTGGAACGTAGGTAGGTCTCCCACCATATAGATCCACTAAGACGGGATTTTTGGAAATTCGAATGTTTAGGGGGTAAAAACGGGTAAAATCGGTAACTTTATATCTCCCAAACTAATAAAGGTACAAAAAAAGTTGAATAGTTATCGTGATTCACTTAAAAAATAATTGGACAGGTGTCTGGTACTTTTTTGAAAATCGGCCGTTTTAGGGAGAAAACGGGTAAAAACTGTATTTTGGTACTTTTTTGGCACCATATGTATCTTTGAAACTAATCAACATACAGATAAAATTTATATCGTATTCATAACTTATCAAAAAATTAGAAATACAAATTTGGTACTTTTCAGAAATTCAAGTGTTTAAGGGGTAAAAATCGTACCTATTTTTGGTACTTTTTTCATAAAACCTTTTTTTATATTTATTGAAATATTCATATGGGTATTTTAATATGGGATACCACTACAATTTAGAAATTTATTGGAATACAATTTTTGATACTTCGATGTGTGAAAAAAAGTACCAAAAAAGGGGTAAAGGCGGGAAATTACATAAAAATTCAAGAGGATGGACTTTGTGGTACTTTTTTTCATTTTCTGTAATATTTAACCTAGAAACATGAAAATAAATACGCATGGTCCGATGTTGTAAAGAATTCACATGGGGGGACTTTGTGGTAATTTTTCGTTCTTCTAATGGTACTTTTTGAATTTTCTATAATTATAAACCTAGAAACATGAAATTAGGGATATGTGGTCCTTAGTTAATGAGAATCCATAAGAGGGGACGTTGTGGTACTTTTTTGCTATTTTAATGGTACTCACAACAAGAATGCAATTTTCGGATGCATTTTTAAGAAATTTCTACTTTTTTGATTTTAAATATTTTTGTTTAATGTTGAAGTCAAATATATTTACGACATAATACCTCAGCATTTAATCTGGGACAAATAGATATTATACCACAAATAACAAATTATTAAATATTATGATTAAAATTAATTTTAAAATAAACTCACAAAAAATAAAAAATACAAAAATTTAAAATTTTTTGTTTTTTTTTTTTTATGAAAAAATTTTAAGAAATATTAAATTTTTTTTTTTAAATATTGGACCATTTTGTCCCAGAACAGTTTATATTGCAATTTTTAGCAAACATAATAATTTTTTTATATTAGAGGGAGAAAAAAAATTGAAAGGGTAGACATTTTTCAAAAACGCATCCTAAAATTGCATTTGCATTATGAATGCATTTTTGAATTATAATATTATTTTTAAATCACCACATTAAAAGAAGACATATTCTTCGTATATATGCAATTTAAATCAATTAAATCCGTAAACAACTCTTAGAGATATTGATGTTTAAATTACACACTTTTTGAAATTGAGATATTTAAGTGGCTCCATAGGGTATGCGTATGCCAAATATTAGCAAAATCGGAAGACATAAAAAATATTTTTGGGCGTTCTCTCGTGGAATGAACGATATATGGGCAATTCTCTTTTTACGTTTCCCTTTATGAAAGCAACCTTTAACGTCAAATATTTTTTTAAATTCTAACCTTTTTAAATAACTTTTGATGCAATTATGTTAACAACACTTGGTTGTGTAACACACAAAAAATTCAAGACCTGAATTGGATCCATGTGGTACCGGCAAGCACTCAAAGTCAAAAAATCCAGAAAAAGTGTTTGAAACTAATATTTTTTTTTTTTTTCTTTCTTTTGATTGCTGTCATCGCAGATTTTAGCATATGTGTTCAATTCTTCAAAAGTAAACCACAAACACTTGCAGAAATAGGCCAAAGTGTGTTCAATCAGTCTATCGTTGACCAATGTTGAAATACATTGTGGACAAGTTGTCTTTTAATGAGAAATTTTGCGCCGTTTCGTGTATCAGAGAATATAGGATGGTGGTTTGTTGCCTTTGTAATTATGCATAGTTTGAGCTATATCTCGTTAATGTGCCCTCAATAGTAACACTACAGGAGGTGCCCAAAACTTTGGGAAACAAAGCGTGAATGGCTCTAAGAGGTGCCTTTTGCGCGAGGCACACTCACAGCGTAATCAGCGTAATTTCAATGAAGTTAAAATATCGCGTAATCGAAAAACATTTTCAAATTACATTCTAAAATCATAGTGGCGCGAAAAAATATTAATTTGCAAAAATTTTATAACATTTTTATATTGATCTAAAATTTTGCGTATTTTATATTAGATTTTTTCGCACTATGCGTGAATTTAAATTTATAATAGGTACACCTAAGTTGTTTTAGTTAAGCGAAAAATGGGTTTTAACAAAAAAATTGCATAAAAAGTATTCATGACCTAAGAACGGGGTGTCTATAATATTTCATAAATCGTCGAGGCACACCCAAGGCGCCAACTGAACTGTTATCAGAACTTATATTGAAATCAAGTGACACTCAAAAATAATAACGCGTTTAAATTTAATGCAACTTTTAAAATGTTTGTGTGTGTATTTTTGTCACTGAAGAAATTATTTTATAGTAATATAATTAATATTTGCAACTTTTTATTTATTATCATCATTTGAAGATTTTTTTTTGCTGTAAGATATAAAAAAAAAACACATCAGTGATTTAAATGCAGTTAAAAAAAATTAAAAATCTATGCATACTTAGTTTTTTGCTCGATATTTTAAAGGAAAGATTAAACAGATATATAATCGCGAATATGTTCACTAATATAAAACTTATCGAACTTTCTTCAATTTGTATTTTGTATATCTTTGTGTAGATTACATACAGTGCTGTGCAGATTATAAGCAACAAAATTTTAGTTACCCTAATTGTTGAATTATTTTTTAAAGTATTAAATTTGTAATTATAACGAAACTATTTTCATAACATTATTTGGGTACTAACAAACATTTGTACCTTAGAAGATGTGATTTTCTTTCTTTTCGCAAAAACGAGAAAAATATTGTATGTTCTCTATATGAAAGTGTGCATATCAAAAGCAACAAAATTTGCAATTGTAAAAATTGACACAAAATTTTAAAATTTATTTATTGCCTTCTTTTAAGTAAATGGCAGTTTTATAGTAAAAATATCTGAATACAGCATTATTTACACACATTTTTGTTATTTTTTTCTTTTACTTATAGTTTTTTTTTAATGAGAATTATGATTTGTGACAATATAGGTCGATGCAATAAAACTTTGTTTTATAATACAAATTATAGAATACTGCTTTATTAAGGTAAACAAATTTATTTTGGATGCACAATTTAAAAAATTATGACTTTTCAGTGCATGAAAAAGGACTTCCGCCAAAAACTTCATTTAGATAATATTAAAAATTAATAGGTAACACGTTATAAAAACAGACTTGTCTACTTAGATAGGTTATATAGTCTCTAGAGTTTAATACATACTATACTCAGAGTCCATTGAAAGCATTTAAAGAAGTAAGAGGCTAAGCAATATAGCACTGTTCACTGAAAAGCTTATTCAATAAAGGTACATTTTTTATTTCTGTTTTTATTAGGGTATCCAATCGATTAACCGTCATTCGGTTATCCTGTTAATTTTGGTCGATTAACTGTCCGAATAATTTAAAACTGTCTATTTTCGAATAACGAATAAACCGAATAATTTGTGTCGAATAACCGGTTAATCGAAATGTAGTTTTCTGGAGTTATAAATTATAATTTTTTTTATTTTTATAATAAATTTATGACAACTACATCTTTTTTATGAGGTCTGTAACATCCCGCTTGACCACAAACTTCGATAAAGATATCGCCTTCGAATAATTCTCGCACATTTCTCTAACAAAACCTTCGAGAACGACTTTCGAAGGCGTTTTGAGAATGAACTCGTAGAGTTCAACTGTCGTTCAGTTTGTGGCAGCAAATCGATCGATATCGAAGGTTCGTTTATAATATCTATATCGAGTAATAAGTGCTATCGTTAGTAAAACGAGAAACTTTTCGTTAGAGATCATTTTTCGATATCGAAAATTGTTCGATATTTATATTACTAATGAATCGTTTGCAATAGTTCTATTCCTTTTCATTTTCATTTTGTTTCCCATTTAAAATTAAAAACTGATTTCATTTTCAAATAAGTTTTTTTATTATAAACTTAACTAACTAAAGTCTCAATAATATTAGCTTTCCGGTGGCCAAATCCACATTTTTCTTAGGTCCAAGTTTACTGAATTAATCTGCAAGAAAAAAATTTACATTTAGATAAATATGTAATTTTGCGAATGTCTTTTGACATGTAGCAATGTTACCATTTTTATAATTATTTTCGAGAATAGGTTTTTATTCTTTTAAAGTAACAAAATATCGAAAAATTTAGAAAAAATAGATAATTTCTCGAAACATTTACTTTCGAGATTTTATCGTAAAAATTTAATATAGTGATAATCCGATATTTTAAGAATTATAGAAAATTTCTCGAACAATAACTACCGAGAAATTATCGAGTAAGTTTCGATGCTGCGAACATTCACTTTTTATTTATATTTGACTCTTTTAACAAAAAAAAAAAAAAAAAAACATTTTTACACAGAAAATAGACTTACATGAAAAATTCATTAAATAAAGCGGGATTAGTATTAGCTAAAAATGCAATTTTTTCATACAAATAGGTTGAAAAGTTCATAAAATGTGATAAAATGTGAAATATGTTGTTCTATATTACATTTCTTAGTAACTATTTCAATAGATTAAATGCTATAATTAGTGTAGTTTATATATTTTAAATGTATAACAAAGATTATTCGGTTAATCGAATAATTTGCCTATAATCGGTTATTAACCGATCAGCGTTTAACCTCGAATAATTATTTGTCGAATAAACCGAATAATATGGAAACCCGAATAATTGGATACCTTAGTTTTTATACAAGAAACAATTTATAATTTCATATAAATATGTTGCTTTCTTCCTGAAATTAACAAAATTAATCATATTAAAAATGAAAAGTACTTTATTTAATTTAAAACAATATTTATATATATCCACGTCGCACAACCCGGTATATTGTCAAGGTGTACATTTTAAACCGCACAGTTCTAAAAAAATAATTTTGGGCAGAGAAAAGATGTAATAATGACTGTAGTTGAATTATAGCGAAGAAACTATGTCCTTTTTTAGAAATCTAATGAAATTTTAATAATTTTAGGTTAATAGGTTATTAAAAAGCACAGAAATTTCGTTATACATGGAGAAATATCTTCTTTAATTCAACATTTTTGCATGGAAAAAATGCGAAACATATTTTAAAACTTTTGAAGGATTGGATTAAACGTCATTGCTTAACCTTTTTTAACCATGTGGTCTAATACTCAGACGCAAGATCTGTTGAAGATTTTTTATGCAGCTGCAAGATTAGTGCAGTCCAAAGTGTTGTTTAGTCAACAAATTCAAATGTAAATCATTCCAGAGAAATCAATTAACAATTTAATCGAATTAAAACTACTAAATTTTACGGAAAATGTTAAATATAGAACAAAATAAAGCAAAATATGAATATTTTGCTATTGTTGTGCACACTCCTATATGAAGATTGTAGAGTTTTATTCCAGTCTTTGTTAATATATAAAGTTAAAGTTCTTTAAATGTTTGTGTTTTTGTTAATCTTTAAATATGTATATCATGGTATAAAAAATAGGAGGTAGTTTCATTTCAAATTATTTTTCGACATATTAACATTTGATAACAAAGGGGTTTTGAAATATTGGTTAAAAATTGTGCTACCATATTGAAGTTTTGTTTGTTTTGAAATCCAATTTTAACAATTAAAAAAAAAAAAATAAATAAATAAATTTAAACACAAATATTTAAATTTCATAAATATTAAGTTCCACAATTACAACAAACATGGGCATTCAAGAATGGCAGTTTTTTAAATGGATATTATTCTCATAATCTCCATAAAGAAATGTTAAATGATATCCGAGGGTGAAAACCGTAAGGCTAACATTTGAGATGAATAATATCAAATCATTTATGTATTTATACGGCTTTTATAATGTGAAGTAGTAATGTGGATTATAGCAAAAGTTTTCTTAATGAAAGCATGATATTTTTGTTTTCCCTGTAAGCATCTATAAAATTTTCACCAACAAACTCATGTCACTGCTACACATCCCAGTGACATTTCTTTTTGTTTTTACTACGTATTATTTTCGATAACTTAAACAATTGTTTTCTTTATATTCTTGGTAATAAATTACACATTTTTACTTAACAATTTCTCTTATTTTCAGCGTGGCAACGTCTTTTAAATCGTTTACAAAAAAAAAAAAAAAAAAAAAAAAACTTCAATAAACCCGTTTCTTGTCATACAATTTGAAATGGAACTACCTTGTATTCGGGAAAGACGTCAAATAGTATCCTAATGTACCCTAAAGTATAAAAATTGCGTATTATCCTCTAAAAAAGAAGTATTTATTTTATAGAAGAATATAAATATTAAATTTGGTAGTACAACTCTCGCATGGGTCCAAAAAATACAGATTTGGAAACATTAAATGCCCCATGTACAATAAAGTTCCGCATGAAAAAAAGTTGCAAATGTACCCCTGTAGAAATGAAGATTAGTATGTTCTTATATGATTCCCAATTTATTACATCTCAATGTTAAGATTTACGTAAGCTGGACCATTTTTAAAACAACACTGAAATTACGTATTTATTTCAATATTATTATCAAAATTTTAGTTATAAGAAAATTAACGTAAAACTATAATAGATGCATACTACGACCTTCAATATTAATATTCATTTAAATAATTATTACGTCTCTTTTCAGTCGCAGAATATTAAGATTTTACTAAAATTTTTTATCATATTTTCTTTTTTCAAACATGGAATTTAATATATTTCGGACATTTTTCAAAATATGTCTTTAAAATAGGAATTTTTTAATGAAATTTTGCACAAATAAGTCTTATTTATGGCTTAAACGGAAATGCTACTACATAAACTCTTATTTTCGCAACCATTTTAAAAGCTATATTCCTATTATACCGACAATATATACTTACTACTTCTATATAGGTTTCATATAAAAGGTAAAAGATTATTGGCGGAAGTCGAGTGTCAAGTTCTTTTTTGGAAATCAATCTCGTTTTTCAGGTAAGTATGTCAAGTTAGATAACAATTTAAATCTCCCAACCCTAATGGTATCTAAATAGAAATTATAAAAAATGAGGATATGAATGGCAAATATGGGTTAACTATGACTTCCTTCTAATGACAACAGAAGGGTATGTTTAGTTTTCGTTTTTTACATTCAAAAAAATATTTTTAATTATAAAAAATTTATGTATTAATATTCTTTACGCGATTAACAATTCCCCAATCATTTTAATTATTTAAATCTCGAATTCCGGTATTTTCAAAAATCAATCCCGTTTGGCATCCCTACCCATACCCTATCCAAACTTTGTCATTTTAGAAAAAGTTTTTTTAATTATTAAGTTTTTTAAATTCTCAAATGTCAAAGCCAAGACCAACAA
Source organism: Protophormia terraenovae (assembly GCA_951394005.1). Lineage (NCBI taxonomy): Eukaryota > Metazoa > Arthropoda > Insecta > Diptera > Calliphoridae > Protophormia > Protophormia terraenovae. The sequence goes on from OX596077.1 coordinate 70,555,497, forward strand.
AGAAATATAATTTATATGTACCCCCCTAATTTGGATAAACACATAAATAATATTTTCTGAGCCACGTCTTTTACAATGCTGGGTTAACATTTTAATGAAAAAAGTAAATTTTCGAAACTAGTTTTCTTCGGAATGGTATTTTGGGTATTTTTAACGAATTTTTAAAAGAATTACATACCCGAGGTAAACAACTTTGAAATTATACCTTCTACCCTATGGACCTGCTAGAGATCTGTGGTCTTCCAAACAACACGAAAGCGTATTTGCCCTGACCATGTAAAATTTTATATAGATATCTCCAACACACAGTGGGACCAAACTCAAAATGTTTGGTAATAAGTAAATCTGTATCTCCTAAGCTACTGGTCAGATCAAATAAAAGTGACTACCATCCTGTAGTCACTCTATGGTAACCAGAGTTGCCACAAAGAAAATATTTTCCCTACCAAAATTTTCTTTTAAAACTACCAAACATTTAAAATAAACATATTTTGTAAAATTTTTTATATTGAAAATTAATGCAAGCAAAACGTTCAATTATTTTCTCTATTTTTATTATTATTCGTACTTAGTACTTAGGGCTGAAAAGGCTGCATAATTAGTGGTTTTAACACAGATTTGTCATTGTTTTCTAAAAAATCAGATTTATTTTCTCGTTTTGGAAGTAGTGCATTTAGTTCTACTTTTCAAGTGGTGTTAATTTTTTGGAAGGACTTGTTCGTTTTTTTTTCCTGAGGTTTCATTATTATTCTCATTATTATATTTTTTCTGTTTAAAAAAATTTCAGGTTATAAAACATTCTACCAAATACTCAGAATATTTGGAAGAAACTACCAAACCTTCAAAGATTAAAATAAATCTACCAATGGCAACGCGGATGGTAAAACGAGATAAGCTACAGGGTGTCCAAGTTCACTACCTCGAGTATGTATAAGTTTAAAAAAATAGTAAATCAAGTCCGATTTCAAATATTTTTGTAAAGTCCTTGGTAAGACTTTATTTGCCTCAGCTTAATTATGTTTTTGGGGAATATGTCATGAGGAATGAGGCAATTTTTTTTTTATTCTGTCATTTTTAAATGTATTTCAAAAGAATATGTTGAACAAAAATTTAATTATCTCAATTCGTTTAGACATGAAAAATTTTCATTTTTTCTTAACATCTTTCAAAAGACAAGGCTTAATAAATAGTTAATATAGAAATTTTAATTGATTTACGCCCTAAATCCAGCATTGCACAGTTTTGAGATTTTCGCATTCTGAGTGATCAAAAGTCTATATTTTTGTAAGCAAGCTATATTGATGAAATTTGGCACAAACCATTTTCTTATCACTAAGCTGGTTTTGTGATAAAAAAAAAACGTGATCGTACAACTGCCACGCCTGCTTTTTATATAACTCAATGCAATTTTGTGAAGAATATGCATGTATGTCTGTATGTATGTATGTATTTTTTAAATGTCAAACGAAAAGTAATATGACTTTTACATAAATCTTAATTAATAAAAATTATTCATATGGCATTTTAACAGAAACAAAATTGCGGTTGTTACATTTGACCTCTTAGGTTTTGGTGGTTATCGTATACTCCAAATTTATGAATCTGATGATATTATTAATCTATGTATCAAATATATATTGGAGTTCCCTCTACATGTTTTTCATTCAAAATGTTTGCAAAAGCTTTTACAGTCCTAATTTCTTGGAAAAAAAATTTCGTTTGAAAAATAACCGGAAATCAGTAAAAAATGTTATAAACAAAAACAGTAATACAAATAAAAACAACAAAAAACAATAACATTACAAATGTAAACAAGCTCGAATGTTGTATAAGAGGTAGGCGGTAAAGTGGGCGAACCACGCCTATTTTTGTTTCCGTGTTTACATTTGTCCATGAAGTATTTGTACAAAATTTCTTTGACCTTTCACCTTATATGGGAGGTGGGCGGTAAAGTGGGCGGAGCACGCCCATTTTTTGTTTCCAAGTTTATATCGACCCATGAAAATTTCGTTATAGTACATGCTTTTATTTAAGAGAGATATAGCAGAAAAATATGAAATTAAGCTTTATTTACCGATTTTGCTCATTTTCAATATCAAACAAACCTTATATAAGACAAATATTTGGGCCAAATTTCATTCCCCTTCGTTGTGCCGTTCGAGCTCTAACCGGCTTTCAACAGACGGACATAGCTAGATCGACTCAGAATCTAACCAGGACCCAGAAAACATATACTTTATGGGGTTTTAAATTAAAAACAGTGTGTATGGTCTTAATTACTACTGTATAATTCATTTCAGTAATATAAACTCCCGTTTTTTAATTATGCACTATATTTTTTAAATGAATGAGTAAAATTTTCCGAAAATAGGCTTTATTGTTTTTTATACGCAGAAATTAGACTGAATGTTATGCCTTGAAAGTCAACATAGTTGTTGATGACAATAATATCTAAAATTCTGAGGCGGTGCTTGAAGATTACATTCCTACTTCAAAAGTTATATATGAATGAGGGTGAAAAAAACACATTTTTTTCAATTTTTTTTAAACATTTTCCAAACTTTCTCGTAAACGAAAAATGCGATCGTCACGCACCACATCAGAATTTTAGATATTATTGTCACAACAACTATGTTGACTTTCAAGTAGGGTTTTTATCCAGGGAATTCCCGGGACGAAATTCCCGGAAATTTTGGCAATTTTTCACTTCCCGATTCCCGGGATTTTTTTTCGGGAATCCCGGAAATTAAACACTACTAAAAAATGTGCAATTTCACTAATTAAAAATTCTATAAAAAACGTTGTTTTATCATAATTAAGCAAATACAATATTGCCGTGCATCCAGTTCGATCTATACAAATACACTAAGCAACTCGAATCAAATAGGTTAAAAATATTTTAACAGAAAATTTATATTTATTTTTTACAGGGAGTTATCAATCTTTAATTTTTATTATTGAACGTTTTGCTTTGCTTTTTTGCAAAATTATTTTATTTCAAATGTTGGTACATTTGAAATAAAATAATTTCATTAAGATGACTTTCCCCTGCGAGGGGTAGTCATCTTGTCGCGATGCAGGGGCTTACGTGCGAGGACTTGTGTTGGCCGGGCTGGCGAGACAGCTATTTTGGGTTGCTGTCTCGTAGGGTTACCCATGCCAGAGGGGCTCACAAGTAGCACTAACCAAGAACTACCCACCCCCCCAATCTGATAGCGTCTGTTTTCCCCAGAGGGGCGGCTATCAGATTCCCATACGCCACTTTTCCTTTCATTGAGAAAGGGTGAAACGATGGGGACCTTGGTCCGTTTGGTCCTTTAGGGCCTCGCACCTTATGGTGCTTGTCCGTCTGAATTCCACCAGCGTCTGCTCCCATATTGGGCGGCTTGGTGGTCTGCGTCTGATCCCCAGTGGGGCGGCAGTCACAACACCTGGCAGCAGGTATAAAATGTTGTTTTTATAAAACGTCCGAATGTCTGAGAAGGAGTCATGCCCCGCGTACCCGGTAAGGGGCTTCATAATCTCCGGGGACCCTACTCCCACGGCGGCGGTAACAGGCTGTGGTGAGTCGAATGCGACTGTAACCCAAACTAGTCAGGTGATAACATCGGGCTCGGCTAGTTTGCAAGCTACTGATGTTGCAGTATGTAGGCCTGGTAAACCCAAGCTTGCAGACTGTAAAACTAAAGCAACCCGACCAGAAGGCGGTTGTTTTATAAAAAGCAGTGAGGTGCCTCTGAACTTCGCACCAAGTACCTCCAAAGCTGCAAAGGTCCGAATCGACAATACGTCGGTTAAAACCCCTGATTCGGGTGCTGCTAAGGAGGGAACGATTAAGTCGTCCCACAAGGCAGCTTCCCATGTGCCAGTTGTGCAGAAGGGACCAGTGACGGAATCCTCCTGTCCCTTGCTCCCACCTCCCCCAGCCAGAACAGGCGAAAATGTGAACCCCAGGCACAAAACACCTGCTCGACGGGCCTCAACCACAAGGCGCTCCGCCTTACGCTTTATTGAGCAATTAGGCTCTAAAAGGGTCGAAGACCTCACCAAGGAGCAAAAAGCTTCCTTGGAATGGGCTAAAGCCCACATTGCTAGCCTCAATGAGGCCCCTCCTTCTGTCTCGACAGGGGCAGTGCCTAAACGGCAACGTTCAGAGGAGGAGGCCAATGGACAGAGTCAGCAACCAGGGACTAAACGTCCCAAGCCCGCACAAGCGACGATAAACAAGTCCTTCAGCGAGGTGGCTAAAAATCATCTCGCCAGAGCTGTTATCGATCGCAGTGTCAGCGATGGAGCCATTTCCCATCAAAGATGGGATCTGGTTAAACAAAAACTTTTGGGTGTGTTCTGGAAGATCCTCAAGGATAATCCAGGACCACCTCCTCAATGCGATGACATTGGCTGGTACCAAGGTCACGTTAAGTTAATGGCTTGCGTAGACGAACGCTCAGCGTCTCTACTAAAACTCGCTGTTAACGAAATAGGAGAGGTATGGGAAGGCGCCATGCTGGATGTGGTTTCTGTGAGTGAAATACCCCGCAGGCCTAGATCCATCGCCGTCATTCCTGCCGAACCATCGGATCCCGAGGAAATCCTTAGGATCCTTCAGTGTTGTAATCCTCACCTTCCGACACATGATTGGAAAGTTGTGAAGGTTACAGCTCCTGAAGGGTCATCGAGGAAGGTGATTGTTGTCCTTAACCAGGACTCTTTGGAGCCACTGAGGGAGAAACAGGGAAAGGTGTACTATGGCTTTAGTACTATCTTTCTCCGGGTCTACCGCAGTGACAACAAAGGCAATCCCGCTCCAACGGTAGCTGCTGCCGTACAGTCCGCAGATTGTACTGTAGTTGTTGACAAGGCTAGTTCGTGTGACAAAGAGGACACAAACTCTCTCACAGAGATGGTAGGTGGACTCTCTGTCTACACGGACGAAGCTAGTGATGAGGACGTGCTTCTGGAATCTGACCAGGAGGACGTCAACGTCACGATCATTGACAACACGGAAGATGGGGAGGGTGACGCAGATCAACCTCCACCACTCTAAAGCAGCGTCCGCTGCACTGCTCCTCCGGGTTACCAACAATAAGGAGGAGCTCATAATGGTCCAGGAACCATGGATCCACCAGGACCGGGTTTGTGGACTAAAAATTAAAGGCTATAAGCTACTGTTTGCCAAAGGAACAGGTAACAATAGAATTAGATCTTGTATCCTGGCTAAAACCTCTCTGAATATCTTCATCTTGTCTGATTTTAGTGATGAAGATACAGTTACCGCGGCTTGGGAAACACCAGTAGGTACTATATGGGTGATCTCGAGCTACATGGCTCACGACCACGGTGATTCTCCGCCTAGCGAGTTAATCAAGAAAGCGGTCAATATGGCGAACAGCACCAACACACCTATCATCATTTGTGCTGACGCTAATGCACACCACATTATTTGGGGTAGTACTAATACCAATCCAAGGGGTGAGTGTCTACTTGATTACATTCTGAGTAGTAATTTAGAAGTAGTTAATAGTGGCTCTGAGCCTACCTTTATTGTTGCAAATAGAATGGAAGTTCTTGACTTAACGTTGATTAGTTCTAAACATTGCAGTCTAATTAGAGACTGGAAAGTCTCTAATGAGTGTTCCTTTTCTGATCATAGATATATTGTATTTGAAATTGGGGTTGCGGAATCTTCGCCTCCCCCTATTCTTAACAGAAGGAAGACGAATTGGGAGCTCCAACATCGGGTGCTCTCAGTTCATCTTGCTAATCCACCTACAGTTACTGATAATAGGGAAATTGAGAATGCAGTGAACTTTCTGACAGAATCCATACGATCTGCTACGAATGTGGCCTGTAAACCCAGCATACGAAGGGGAAAGGAAAAACCACCATGGTGGAATCCAGAAATTGCACGCACTAGAAGTGCTTGTCGTAAATTGTTCGACATGGCCAAAAGATCAGGAGACTGGTCGGCCTATAAAACTTCAATTAACAGATTTAAAAATTTGATAAGAAATGCGAAAAGGAAGGCGTGGAGAACTTTCTGCAATAGTGTTGAAACTTCCTCTGAAACCAACCGATTACGCAAGATTCTATCAGCCACCACGGCTGTACCCAGCTACATACAAAAACCTTGTGGTAAGTGGAAGGTGGATAGTCGTGAAACCCTTGATGTTTTACTCGACGCTCACTTCCCGGATAGCCATCCTGTTTCTCATGCTGATCAGGAGGTAACACATATTCAATCGGAAAGCAACGTAGCGATCGACATTGATGATCACAAACTGCGCTGGGCGATTGACAGTTTCGATCCGTTCAAATCACCGGGTCTGGATGGTATTATACCCGCAGACTTACAGAGGAACGTTGATCTGATAATACCTTGGCTATTTATAGGGCATGCTTGAAATGGTCATACATTCCGGCTTGCTGGACTTTGTGCAAGGTAGTCTTCATACCCAAGGGTGGCAAACCCTCCCACACTAAACCGAAGGATTTCAGGCCGATTAGTCTGGTTTCCTTTCTACTCAAGACTCTGGAAAGGGTCATTGATATACACTTGAGAATGGCTATACCAGCTGAGCTTCTCTCGAATTCGCAACACGCCTATACGAAAGGCAAATCTGTTGAAACTGCTCTGCATTCACTGGTCGATAATATAGAAAGGTCATTAATGTTTGGAGAGTACACAATGGTCGCCTTCTTAGATATAGAAGGTGCTTTTAACAACGTTGAACCCGAATCAATAATTCAGGCTATGCTGGATTTGGGCATCGACCGTAACTTGTGCAGCTTTATCGATAAACTACTCAGGAACAGGATAATTTGTTCTACCATGGGTGTCACCAGTGTTAGCAGATTGGCTAACAGAGGCACACCTCAGGGAGGGGTTCTCTCTCCTCTTTTATGGAACCTAACCATTAATACTCTATTGCGGAAATTCGACAATATGATGATAAAATGCGTCGCATATGCTGATGACGTGGCGGTTGCTGTATCTGGCAAACATATGGTAACACTATCTCAACGCATGGAGGCTGCTCTGAGGACCTTGAGTGAATGGAGCGTCTCCTGCGGTCTTAGTGTGAATCCAGTCAAAACGGAGCTGGTGCTCTTTACCAGGAAATATAAGGTTGAGGAATTTAACCCTCCTAAACTAAGGAGTTGTAATGATGAGACGGAAGAGGAAACGGTTTTTCACCTTCTCTGTGACTGTCCATCTTTATCGGAGCTTAGATCGAACCTGTTAGGATCTAGCGTCCTTAATTTGGGTGACTTATCGAGTATTAATCCTAGGTCACTGTACTCCTTCCTTTCGGGGACGGGATGGTTTGGCGCGACAACAACACTGCAGGATTAACACTGTTTTCCTGTCATAGGGTAACACAACGGGACCAGACATTGATGGACCCACGTGAGATGTCTCGGAGAGACACGGCCCAAGGAACCTAACCTAACCTAACCTTGGTACATTTTAGTAGGTTTTAGTAGTTTTTACAGAAAATTTTGGTGGGAAAAATATTTTCTTTGTGGCAATATGTATTTCTATTATAATAAAGTCAGAAATCGATTATCTGATAATGTAATTAATGCATTTCATTTCATTTCGCTTCAAAAATATTTCTATTCATAATTTTGTTAAAAAAATTAAAGAATTTTTAAAACAACACTTTTAATTAAAAAGAATAGCTAAAGAAATATTCTATATAAATTGTCTATAATTCTAAAAAGACGAATCAAAACTCCAGAGATAAATTCCACAAATCTACAAATGTATCGCACATAATTTTACGTATTTCTTGTTCCTTGTCTCAAATATATCGTAGATTAAACAAGAATTTTAAAATAATTTAAAATTTTTCTCAACCCAAATCAATATTTTTCTATACAAAACAAATTCTAGACAATAAAAAATAATGTACGATTACAAATCCGAGCACTCGGAAATATTTTTGTGAAGCTTGAAAATATTAAATTTATTAATTATCAAACAGAAGTATTTTTAAATAATTTCCAATATTTACATATTGGAAATTCTTTACAATATTATAACAAAAATGTTGTCTTCAAACATATATTTTTAATAGATTCCCGATTCCCGGGAGTTGAAAAAGGTTGGGAAATTAAAAACCCTACTTTCAAGGCATAACATTCAGTACAATTTGTGCCGCGTTAAATGTTAGCAGTAGTATTTTCTTACTTCCACGTTTTGTTGTTGCCATTTTGTTTTTCTCAGTGTATTATTGCAACAGTATCCGAAAATGGAAAATCGCTACCCATACTAACTATCCAACTAATAAAAACATTGAATTTGTAGCTGTTAACATAAATAAATTCATAAAAAGTTAAAAAATCCAAGTTTTAAAGGCCACCCTAAATTTCCGTTTTAGGACAAGTGAGGGACACCCTAATTAGATATTAAGGTAGCCGACTCTACGCCCGAAGCATTAAAAATCATTTGGCATTCATAGCTTGAAAATGAAAAAGTACTTTTTTTTGGCATATTGTTAAATATATTTAGATTTATAACATAAGCAATTTTATCGTATCTGATATTCTTCTCGCGAACGTCCATTTTGAATTTTATTAACTATTTTGTTAAAAAATTATTTTATTGATTCAATATCAACATTTTTAATTGAAATTGTACTAATATTTCCAGAAATAAACTCAACAATACGAAAACTTTTCATGTTCTTTGATGCAAGCAATGAAACATCGAAAATTGTTTGTCGAGAAATACTTTGACACATGAACATTAATTGCTTTGCGAATTGAAAAGGAGCAAATTGGAGCAAAATTTTATTACTGATTTTGGAAGACCTCCTATCAGCAATTACAAAAGTGCCATTTAGATAACGAGACATTTTTTTTGTTGATAACCATTTTCATATTATTATTATTTTCTACGATAGATAACATATCAATCTTTAATATAAAAAGTATTCATAAAGATTTTAAATTTAAAACAAAAAAGTTACAACTATTCAAAATAAAACTCATCACCAAAAAAATACTTGGTATTATATTTGTCTTCGACAACAGCCCAGTTCAAGGTTCCGTTACTTAATAACGGTTAACATTTTTTTAATATTTTCTTCATTTTTCAGTTATTTGGAAGGTTTTTAATGAGAATAACAAAAATTTTTCGCGTTTGCAATCAGCTAAAATGTCAAAATCACACACTGTGCGCCTTTCCGAATTTTTATGTAAATCTAACCAGCTGATTAGAAGTTACAGACTTATTTCTAAAAAAATTCGATTCTGCATTGTTGCGAATTTAAAGAAGGTGGCAACATTATGGCGAATTTTTTTTTTATATAGCAATTTGACAGCTACAACAACCAAAAATAATAATCAGCTGTTTAACTAAGGTTAACTTGTATAAATTCGTACTGATTTTGACGTTTATCTTGATAAAAATTTGTCTAATGTAGAAATTGTTGACCGTTTGTGAGCTTTATCATTTAAAAGGTATTTAGAAGGTGTGTCTATTGGTATATAAAACATATCCAAGAGCGACATGAATATTTTTTTATTCCATGAAACATCCTTTTTTTAAGGTTTTTTCACAACATTGTTATTTTTATTGAAATTTCAAATTAGTAAATTTTTAAATGCTTTTAGACATGAGTTTTTGGTATCTGTTTAATATTTGTTTTAAAATTCTTTAAATTTCGTGGTTTATGAGACAATCAATCTGATATAAAATTTTATAAAAACATAGTCAATATGGGTATCAAAATTCTTCTTTTGATAAGAACTAAATGTCTAAATTAACACATTTATAGAAATTATAAAAATGTTAATATAGAAACAAAAAACATTAACGGAGAATGTAAAAACTAATGTAATGTTTTATAAAAAAAAATAATTTTTTGATTCAATTTAGAGCTTGTTGAGCTATACAGCCTAAACTATTTAAATTGAGTTCCTTAATAGTCATAATTATTCTTTTACCTGTTATTTGATTAATTTTATTATAATCATGGGCTATTTCAAGGACTGGGGGAAATAAAACCGCAATTTATTATATTGTTTAACGTTTTGCAGTCAACAAACGTTTTCAATACTAAAAATTATCATATTTAATTTCTGAATTTTTTTATTCACTGTTAATATAATTTATCAATTGCATTAAAATTATTGCAATTTTTGTGAATATTTTAATTCAAATTAGTAGCTCTTATCAAAAGAAGAATTGTGATACCCATATTGACTATGTTTATGCAAAATTTTAAATCAGATAAAGTGTCTAATAAACCACGAAAATTAAAAAAATTTTAAACAAATATTAAAAGAATACCAAGAACTCACGTCTAAAAGCAAGTAAAAATTTACTTATTTGAATTATCAATAAAAATAACAAACCATGTTGTAAAAAAACCTTAAAAAATAGGATGTTTCATGGAATAAAAAATATTGAGGTCACTCTTGGATATGTTTTATATTCCAATGGACGCACCTTCCAAATACCTTTTAAATGATAAACACTGCAGATATTCCACATTAAGCCATGACAAATTCTGAGTGGATAATACCATACTCTTGACATTTTCAACATTTAAGCAGGTAAGGAGTTCATGAAATGTGAAAATTATCGAGATTCTTTAGATTATCTTCATTTTTTCCAGAATTATTCGCTTTTTATCTCCCCAAGACTCTCAGATATTAATAAAATTGCCGTAAAATATCAAAAGTCAAAATTTCTACAAATAAAAATGTGTCAAATATTTAAAAATCTCTCGATACCCAGCAAAAACTTGGTAATGACATGTAGTTACGGATGTAGTTACTTTATAATGACAACAACATACTGTCTGCATTACATAGAAGTTGTTTAGTAAGTAATTATTTATAACCCGAATGTAAATAATTATTTATGATTAGATTTTTGAAAATATTAATTTTTATTGATTTTTATAATGCAGTTACCAATTCATATGTTTGAAGAAGGGATACATAAATGAATTAATTTGTAATCTAAAATAGTTTATTTTTATATCATTTATTTTAATTACATTTTTGGTTGTTGTTAAGTTTTTTAAAATAAAATTTAAAAATCTTTTTACAACAACAAAAAAATATTTTATATCCTGACATTTCATTACTTATTTATAACATAAAATATAACTTGTTCCTATTGTTACTACTAATCATGACTTCAGTAATGCTTTAAAATCAATGCGCTGTTTAACAGCTTGGAAGTAATTAGTTATTGCAATGACATCTAAGTAATGTGTAGGGTAAGTAGTTGCCTCTAATGTCATCACCGTGTTAAAATAATAAGTCAGCTAATGTGTAAGTAGTGGAGAGCCATTATAGTAGCTTCTTAACTCATTACATGGCAACCAAAGTTTTTGTTGGGTATTTAATAATAATTTAATAATATGAAATGTTTTCTTTTAATTAATTTTTATTTGGACCCATTATATTATTTTACACAATAGTTATATGCGATTAAAACAATGTCTCTCTTGCCTCGTATACATACTTTTGTGATGTAAATTTCAGTGGTTCTTTTATACATATACAAATTTGTTGCCTTTTTCGGCCACACATCAGTCTTTATAATTTAAATAACACTGGTCAACAAAAAAATACAATACCATATACGAATAGTTGGACATGATGTATTTTGATGTGCTAAACACGAATCTGCTTTCAGTTTTTTTTCCATCAGGTCTGGATTTTTTTTATGGGCATGGCTAACATTTCGGCCATAGTAAAGCCATTACTCTAGTACAACGGTTCTCAAATGGGTGTCCGCGACCCACAAGGGGTCCGTAAGGACATTCGTGGGGGGTCGCGAAGAGTTCTTAAAAAATATTCTTAAACAGGCAATTTTTTTAATATAAATATTACTTAGAAGTTCAAATGAAAATTCCAATAAAAGCATGAAACTATTTAAAAATGGAAAGTTTCGATTTTTTAATCAAAATGGGTATCAAAAAATTTGTAATTTTATGCTATGGAAAAACTATTTTACTATTTTTTCCGTTGGATTTTGTTTTGCTAGAAGACTTTTTAAGGCATTTTAATGAACATTTTTTTTGAAAAATTTTGAAAATCATACCTTATCAAAAGTACTTATTACTACAATGCAAATTTTTAATATTTTAATATTTTTTAAAAAACATCGAATTTTCTTTTTTTTTGTATGATGCAAAAATTTTTTAAAATATATTTTTTTTTTTTTAAATATCTTTCTCCGGGTCTACCGCAGTGACAACAAAGGCAATCCCGCTCCAACGGTAGCTGCTGCCGTACAGTCCGCAGATTGTACTGTAGTTGTTGACAAGGCTAGTTCGTGTGACAAAGAGGACACAAACTCTCTCACAGAGATGGTAGGTGGACTCTCTGTCTACACGGACGAAGCTAGTGATGAGGACGTGCTTCTGGAATCTGACCAGGAGGACGTCAACGTCACGATCATTGACAACACGGAAGATGGGGAGGGTGACGCAGATCAACCTCCACCACTCTAAAGCAGCGTCCGCTGCACTGCTCCTCCGGGTTACCAACAATAAGGAGGAGCTCATAATGGTCCAGGAACCATGGATCCACCAGGACCGGGTTTGTGGACTAAAAATTAAAGGCTATAAGCTACTGTTTGCCAAAGGAACAGGTAACAATAGAATTAGATCTTGTATCCTGGCTAAAACCTCTCTGAATATCTTCATCTTGTCTGATTTTAGTGATGAAGATACAGTTACCGCGGCTTGGGAAACACCAGTAGGTACTATATGGGTGATCTCGAGCTACATGGCTCACGACCACGGTGATTCTCCGCCTAGCGAGTTAATCAAGAAAGCGGTCAATATGGCGAACAGCACCAACACACCTATCATCATTTGTGCTGACGCTAATGCACACCACATTATTTGGGGTAGTACTAATACCAATCCAAGGGGTGAGTGTCTACTTGATTACATTCTGAGTAGTAATTTAGAAGTAGTTAATAGTGGCTCTGAGCCTACCTTTATTGTTGCAAATAGAATGGAAGTTCTTGACTTAACGTTGATTAGTTCTAAACATTGCAGTCTAATTAGAGACTGGAAAGTCTCTAATGACTGTTCCTTTTCTGATCATAGATATATTGTATTTGAAATTGGGGTTGCGGAATCTTCGCCTCCCCCTATTCTTAACAGAAGGAAGACGAATTGGGAGCTCCAACATCGGGTGCTCTCAGTTCATCTTGCTAATCCACCTACAGTTACTGATAATAGGGAAATTGAGAATGCAGTGAACTTTCTGACAGAATCCATACGATCTGCTACGAATGTGGCCTGTAAACCCAGCATACGAAGGGGAAAGGAAAAACCACCATGGTGGAATCCAGAAATTGCACGCACTAGAAGTGCTTGTCGTAAATTGTTCGACATGGCCAAAAGATCAGGAGACTGGTCGGCCTATAAAACTTCAATTAACAGATTTAAAAATTTGATAAGAAATGCGAAAAGGAAGGCGTGGAGAACTTTCTGCAATAGTGTTGAAACTTCCTCTGAAACCAACCGATTACGCAAGATTCTATCAGCCACCACGGCTGTACCCAGCTACATACAAAAACCTTGTGGTAAGTGGACGGTGGATAGTCGTGAAACCCTTGATGTTTTACTCGACGCTCACTTCCCGGATAGCCATCCTGTTTCTCATGCTGATCAGGAGGTAACACATATTCAATCGGAAAGCAACGTAGCGATCGACATTGATGATCACAAACTGCGCTGGGCGATTGACAGTTTCGATCCGTTCAAATCACCGGGTCTGGATGGTATTATACCCGCAGACTTACAGAGGAACGTTGATCTGATAATACCTTGGCTATTTATAGGGCATGCTTGAAATGGTCATACATTCCGGCTTGCTGGACTTTGTGCAAGGTAGTCTTCATACCCAAGGGTGGCAAACCCTCCCACACTAAACCGAAGGATTTCAGGCCGATTAGTCTGGTTTCCGTTCTACTCAAGACTCTGGAAAGGGTCATTGATATACACTTGAGAATGGCTATACCAGCTGAGCTTCTCTCGAATTCGCAACACGCCTATACGAAAGGCAAATCTGTTGAAACTGCTCTGCATTCACTGGTCGATAATATAGAAAGGTCATTAATGTTTGGAGAGTACACAATGGTCGCCTTCTTAGATATAGAAGGTGCTTTTAACAACGTTGAACCCGAATCAATAATTCAGGCTATGCTGGATTTGGGCATCGACCGTAACTTGTGCAGCTTTATCGATAAACTACTCAGGAACAGGATAATTTGTTCTACCATGGGTGTCACCAGTGTTAGCAGATTGGCTAACAGAGGCACACCTCAGGGAGGGGTTCTCTCTCCTCTTTTATGGAACCTAACCATTAATACTCTATTGCGGAAATTCGACAATATGATGATAAAATGCGTCGCATATGCTGATGACGTGGCGGTTGCTGTATCTGGCAAACATATGGTAACACTATCTCAACGCATGGAGGCTGCTCTGAGGACCTTGAGTGAATGGAGCGTCTCCTGCGGTCTTAGTGTGAATCCAGTCAAAACGGAGCTGGTGCTCTTTACCAGGAAATATAAGGTTGAGGAATTTAACCCTCCTAAACTAAGGAGTTGTAATGATGAGACGGAAGAGGAAACGGTTTTTCACCTTCTCTGTGACTGTCCATCTTTATCGGAGCTTAGATCGAACCTGTTAGGATCTAGCGTCCTTAATTTGGGTGACTTATCGAGTATTAATCCTAGGTCACTGTACTCCTTCCTTTCGGGGACGGGATGGTTTGGCGCGACAACAACACTGCAGGATTAACACTGTTTTCCTGTCATAGGGTAACACAACGGGACCAGACATTGATGGACCCACGTGAGATGTCTCGGAGAGACACGGCCCAAGGAACCTAACCTAACCTAACCTTGGTACATTTTAGTAGGTTTTAGTAGTTTTTACAGAAAATTTTGGTGGGAAAAATATTTTCTTTGTGGCAATATGTATTTCTATTATAATAAAGTCAGAAATCGATTATCTGATAATGTAATTAATGCATTTCATTTCATTTCGCTTCAAAAATATTTCTATTCATAATTTTGTTAAAAAAATTAAAGAATTTTTAAAACAACACTTTTAATTAAAAAGAATAGCTAAAGAAATATTCTATATAAATTGTCTATAATTCTAAAAAGACGAATCAAAACTCCAGAGATAAATTCCACAAATCTACAAATGTATCGCACATAATTTTACGTATTTCTTGTTCCTTGTCTCAAATATATCGTAGATTAAACAAGAATTTTAAAATAATTTAAAATTTTTCTCAACCCAAATCAATATTTTTCTATACAAAACAAATTCTAGACAATAAAAAATAATGTACGATTACAAATCCGAGCACTCGGAAATATTTTTGTGAAGCTTGAAAATATTAAATTTATTAATTATCAAACAGAAGTATTTTTAAATAATTTCCAATATTTACATATTGGAAATTCTTTACAATATTATAACAAAAATGTTGTCTTCAAACATATATTTTTAATAGATTCCCGATTCCCGGGAGTTGAAAAAGGTTGGGAAATTAAAAACCCTACTTTCAAGGCATAACATTCAGTACAATTTGTGCCGCGTTAAATGTTAGCAGTAGTATTTTCTTACTTCCACGTTTTGTTGTTGCCATTTTGTTTTTCTCAGTGTATTATTGCAACAGTATCCGAAAATGGAAAATCGCTACCCATACTAACTATCCAACTAATAAAAACATTGAATTTGTAGCTGTTAACATAAATAAATTCATAAAAAGTTAAAAAATCCAAGTTTTAAAGGCCACCCTAAATTTCCGTTTTAGGACAAGTGAGGGACACCCTAATTAGATATTAAGGTAGCCGACTCTACGCCCGAAGCATTAAAAATCATTTGGCATTCATAGCTTGAAAATGAAAAAGTACTTTTTTTTGGCATATTGTTAAATATATTTAGATTTATAACATAAGCAATTTTATCGTATCTGATATTCTTCTCGCGAACGTCCATTTTGAATTTTATTAACTATTTTGTTAAAAAATTATTTTATTGATTCAATATCAACATTTTTAATTGAAATTGTACTAATATTTCCAGAAATAAACTCAACAATACGAAAACTTTTCATGTTCTTTGATGCAAGCAATGAAACATCGAAAATTGTTTGTCGAGAAATACTTTGACACATGAACATTAATTGCTTTGCGAATTGAAAAGGAGCAAATTGGAGCAAAATTTTATTACTGATTTTGGAAGACCTCCTATCAGCAATTACAAAAGTGCCATTTAGATAACGAGACATTTTTTTTGTTGATAACCATTTTCATATTATTATTATTATTTTCTACGATAGATAACATATCAATCTTTAATATAAAAAGTATTCATAAAGATTTTAAATTTAAAACAAAAAAGTTACAACTATTCAAAATAAAACTCATCACCAAAAAAATACTTGGTATTATATTTGTCTTCGACAACAGCCCAGTTCAAGGTTCCGTTACTTAATAACGGTTAACATTTTTTTAATATTTTCTTCATTTTTCAGTTATTTGGAAGGTTTTTAATGAGAATAACAAAAATTTTTCGCGTTTGCAATCAGCTAAAATGTCAAAATCACACACTGTGCGCCTTTCCGAATTTTTATGTAAATCTAACCAGCTGATTAGAAGTTACAGACTTATTTCTAAAAAAATTCGATTCTGCATTGTTGCGAATTTAAAGAAGGTGGCAACATTATGGCGAATTTTTTTTTTATATAGCAATTTGACAGCTACAACAACCAAAAATAATAATCAGCTGTTTAACTAAGGTTAACTTGTATAAATTCGTACTGATTTTGACGTTTATCTTGATAAAAATTTGTCTAATGTAGAAATTGTTGACCGTTTGTGAGCTTTATCATTTAAAAGGTATTTAGAAGGTGTGTCTATTGGTATATAAAACATATCCAAGAGCGACATGAATATTTTTTTATTCCATGAAACATCCTTTTTTTAAGGTTTTTTCACAACATTGTTATTTTTATTGAAATTTCAAATTAGTAAATTTTTAAATGCTTTTAGACATGAGTTTTTGGTATCTGTTTAATATTTGTTTTAAAATTCTTTAAATTTCGTGGTTTATGAGACAATCAATCTGATATAAAATTTTATAAAAACATAGTCAATATGGGTATCAAAATTCTTCTTTTGATAAGAACTAAATGTCTAAATTAACACATTTATAGAAATTATAAAAATGTTAATATAGAAACAAAAAACATTAACGGAGAATGTAAAAACTAATGTAATGTTTTATAAAAAAAAATAATTTTTTGATTCAATTTAGAGCTTGTTGAGCTATACAGCCTAAACTATTTAAATTGAGTTCCTTAATAGTCATAATTATTCTTTTACCTGTTATTTGATTAATTTTATTATAATCATGGGCTATTTCAAGGACTGGGGGAAATAAAACCGCAATTTATTATATTGTTTAACGTTTTGCAGTCAACAAACGTTTTCAATACTAAAAATTATCATATTTAATTTCTGAATTTTTTTATTCACTGTTAATATAATTTATCAATTGCATTAAAATTATTGCAATTTTTGTGAATATTTTAATTCAAATTAGTAGCTCTTATCAAAAGAAGAATTGTGATACCCATATTGACTATGTTTATGCAAAATTTTAAATCAGATAAAGTGTCTAATAAACCACGAAAATTAAAAAAATTTTAAACAAATATTAAAAGAATACCAAGAACTCACGTCTAAAAGCAAGTAAAAATTTACTTATTTGAATTATCAATAAAAATATCAAACCATGTTGTAAAAAAACCTTAAAAAATAGGATGTTTCATGGAATAAAAAATATTGAGGTCACTCTTGGATATGTTTTATATTCCAATGGACGCACCTTCCAAATACCTTTTAAATGATAAACACTGCAGATATTCCACATTAAGCCATGACAAATTCTGAGTGGATAATACCATACTCTTGACATTTTCAACATTTAAGCAGGTAAGGAGTTCATGAAATGTGAAAATTATCGAGATTCTTTAGATTATCTTCATTTTTTCCAGAATTATTCGCTTTTTATCTCCCCAAGACTCTCAGATATTAATAAAATTGCCGTAAAATATCAAAAGTCAAAATTTCTACAAATAAAAATGTGTCAAATATTTAAAAATCTCTCGATACCCAGCAAAAACTTGGTAATGACATGTAGTTACGGATGTAGTTACTTTATAATGACAACAACATACTGTCTGCATTACATAGAAGTTGTTTAGTAAGTAATTATTTATAACCCGAATGTAAATAATTATTTATGATTAGATTTTTGAAAATATTAATTTTTATTGATTTTTATAATGCAGTTACCAATTCATATGTTTGAAGAAGGGATACATAAATGAATTAATTTGTAATCTAAAATAGTTTATTTTTATATCATTTATTTTAATTACATTTTTGGTTGTTGTTAAGTTTTTTAAAATAAAATTTAAAAATCTTTTTACAACAACAAAAAAATATTTTATATCCTGACATTTCATTACTTATTTATAACATAAAATATAACTTGTTCCTATTGTTACTACTAATCATGACTTCAGTAATGCTTTAAAATCAATGCGCTGTTTAACAGCTTGGAAGTAATTAGTTATTGCAATGACATCTAAGTAATGTGTAGGGTAAGTAGTTGCCTCTAATGTCATCACCGTGTTAAAATAATAAGTCAGCTAATGTGTAAGTAGTGGAGAGCCATTATAGTAGCTTCTTAACTCATTACATGGCAACCAAAGTTTTTGTTGGGTATTTAATAATAATTTAATAATATGAAATGTTTTCTTTTAATTAATTTTTATTTGGACCCATTATATTATTTTACACAATAGTTATATGCGATTAAAACAATGTCTCTCTTGCCTCGTATACATACTTTTGTGATGTAAATTTCAGTGGTTCTTTTATACATATACAAATTTGTTGCCTTTTTCGGCCACACATCAGTCTTTATAATTTAAATAACACTGGTCAACAAAAAAATACAATACCATATACGAATAGTTGGACATGATGTATTTTGATGTGCTAAACACGAATCTGCTTTCAGTTTTTTTTCCATCAGGTCTGGATTTTTTTTATGGGCATGGCTAACATTTCGGCCATAGTAAAGCCATTACTCTAGTACAACGGTTCTCAAATGGGTGTCCGCGACCCACAAGGGGTCCGTAAGGACATTCGTGGGGGGTCGCGAAGAGTTCTTAAAAAATATTCTTAAACAGGCAATTTTTTTAATATAAATATTACTTAGAAGTTCAAATGAAAATTCCAATAAAAGCATGAAACTATTTAAAAATGGAAAGTTTCGATTTTTTAATCAAAATGGGTATCAAAAAATTTGTAATTTTATGCTATGGAAAAACTATTTTACTATTTTTTCCGTTGGATTTTGTTTTGCTAGAAGACTTTTTAAGGCATTTTAATGAACATTTTTTTTGAAAAATTTTGAAAATCATACCTTATCAAAAGTACTTATTACTACAATGCAAATTTTTAATATTTTAATATTTTTTAAAAAACATCGAATTTTCTTTTTTTTTGTATGATGCAAAAATTTTTTAAAATATATTTTTTTTTTTTTAAATTGGCTAAAAATTACGAATTTTTTGATATCTATTTGAAGACACAACTCAATACTATTTTTTGACGAAATGTTCCAGACCCGTGACTTTCAATCGCTGGTAGGGAACTGAAGATCAATTTTAATTTTTTTTTAATATATTTCCCATTTTAAGCAATTAATTAAAAAGATAAATATGTAGTTCACTTAAATTTGATGAAACTATAGTTTTTTTCACATGAAATTCTACTTCTACTTTCATAAAAATATGTTATGCCAAGAACTTTTTATAAAATCATTTCAGTACACAAAACTTGTATTTCATCGATAAGTTTCCCGGATATATAAAGAAAATTAGCTTAAGCAACTTTATAATTTAAAATCAGAAAGTCCAAAAAGAGTTGAAATTCGTTGATTTTAAATAGTTGAAATATAGCAAAGTTCATAGGGCTCCGAAGCCCTAAAAATATTCAAAATTATTTCTTCAATATACATTTTTATGTAAAAATATCGTTTTTCTCTCTTTTGGTCCTCAAAACAGAGATTCGATCTTTTGTGGACGCAGAGAATAATATTAAATTTATACGAAAAAGTCTCTTAATATTCTAAGAAAACAATGCCGAAATTATTAATATTATTTTTTAAAATTATTTTGTCTTTACATTTTTTCTGATTTTTAAATTAGTCAAAGTTGTAGTGGGTCGCTCTTCCATTGCAATGTCAAAAGGGGGTCGCGAAGCGAGGTCTTGTGAGAACCCCTGCTTAGTATATTTCCTTATAAGAACCAAACTTCATTTTTTTGTGTGCTCAATAGTTTCGAAGTTATTTAGAAATAAGTGTAAAAAAAAAAAAAAAAACTTCTTGCAATATTTTAGATTTTTTTGATACTATTTTTTTTAATAAATGAAAACATCAAAAATATTTCAATTTATAATTTTTATCTTAAAGCTGATAATGCTGCGAATCAAATAAGGCATGTATCTTCAAAATTGATGCATAAATCTTGATTTTATTGTATAGAAATACAGTGGTGGGCATGTTTTTTTTTTTTTTTTTGTAGAGATTTATAAGGACTACCTATATGTGATTTGTTAGCACTCAAGACATAAATAATTTTTTGACGAATTTTTTACTAATTTTAGAGGTCTACCGTTTACCCCCGTGACCCGCTAGTAGCCTATACTCCTCCACCTCAGCTCTGACAATGTGGAATTTTATTTCACATATTTCCAACGATTAACAAGTTACATAACACTGGTCGACAAAAAAAATAAAAAAAATTCGTGCTCCTTCAAAAAAAAATAATAATATGTGGACTAGATGTAATTCCGCATGCTCAGCTTTTAGTTTTTTCCCATCAGGTCGAGATTTTTTTTATGGGCATGTCTAATATTGCCTCCTAAATAAGCCGATTACTCGAGTATATTTCACTATAACTCGAGAAAGGTATGCACGATTTATATAAATAATACTCCAAAATATATTGAATAAAATTGCCTTTAAGTCGTTCTAAGTGTTCGAAATAAGTGTCCAAATTTTTTTTTTTTCATACTAAATTCAAGATTTCTTTTTTTTACTAAAACTTCTTCTTAAAAGTGAAGACATCAAAAATGTTTCGGTTTATCATCTTTATCTCGTATCATAAAAATTGATGCACAAATCTTGATTGCATTCACAGTTAAGTTATTATACCCATGCATACCTAGAGTTAAGTTTTTTTTTTTTTACTACATACTTTATTTATTGAATCTTCAGTAATTATACATGAACTAACAATAAGTATTAAAATCTTAAATCTAAATATTAATATCTAATTTTGTCCAACCACCGTCAGACAAAAATCTATTTTAATACGTATATTTTAGCTTCTCAAGTTTGATGTGTGCCTTCTTCTCAATCGAGTATATCCATTGCTTAGTAGGATGTTTCGAGCTAGAGGATTTGGGTGAATTTCTAGCCTCCTAAAATATTTTTCAGTATGTTCTCTTATTACATCTTTCACAAAGGGGACGTTTAGATCCTTATGAATATTTGAGTTTTTGACGTACCATGGTGCCGCAGTTATTATCCGCAAAATCTTGTTTTGTCGTCTCTGTATTTTCTCTATATTTGACGCCGAGGCCGTGTCCCACAACTAGAGTTAAGTGAAAAAAAAAAAAAATTTTTTCGTCTTAAATAAAAAAAATTGGTGGATTAGATGGAATTTAACGTGCTAAATAAGAATCAGCTTTTACTTTTTTCTATGACCCCGCCTTTAGGCAGTCACACTTGTATAACTCGAGAACGGTTTGTCCAATTTATATAAATTAAACTCCAATAGTTTAGTGAATTTACATAATTTTTTGTTTAGTTAATATTTCCGGAGTTATTCGGTAATTAGTAGCGAAAAAATTTAAAAAAATTTTTTTTTTTGAAAAATGGTGAAAATTTTGATCCAGAACTCGAATAAAAAATATACCTGCCTGAAGACAATTTTCGTATGCATCTTTTGGTGTATCATCAAAATCGTGTAAACGGTTCTTGAGTTATAGTCAAAATTATACAAACCATTCTCGAGTTTTATAGTGTGATCGCTGAATAAGGTGATGATATTAGTAATGCTCATAAAAAAAATCAACACGTGTTAGAAAAAAAGTGAATGCAGATTCTTGTTTAACTTTAAATCCATCTAGTCCACCTATTTTTGTTAAAAAAAAATATATATATTTTTTTTTGCCCACCACTGTATTTCTATTCAATTGTATGTAACATGGATATTTTTACTTAACTGTGAATAAAATCAAGATTTATTTATTCATGCTCACCTACTGCTATTTATATCAAAAGAATGGAAGTTTAGCGGTTCATACCATTCATTGTTCAATTCAAGTTTTTAAATTTGATTAGGCAAAACTTTAACATTCAATTTATTAAAATTTTCACCCAGAGGGCTATAATACATAAATTTAAAAAAACACAATATATATTTTTTTTTTTTTTGTTTAACAAGACATGTTGTAAGTGGCAGAAGAGGCAGTTGCAGCCGATAAAAACTAATCGAATTATACTAAAGCAATTCATATTATCAATACTGTGTGTAAGTATGTATTTATTCAGTTAAATGTGCATTCAAAGGGTTACTACTTGCAATTTTAAATAACATCTATCGAATACAATTCACTATTTAGAAAATAACATACAGCAGTTTGTGTGGAAAATACCAAATGTAATATGTACAAGATGTAAAAATTATTTTAATTTTTTTCATTTTGCACAAATAGTATGTATGCCAATCTTAATCTGCAAGTGCAGACATCCTATATTCAAACATGTAATAAAATTCATACGTATTATATTTATTCAATAAATTGTGTTAAACGGATAGTTAGCACTCAACACCTTGTTACCACTTTCGATAGTTTTAAATGTGTTTACTTGTTCTACAGAATCTTTTTAGAGGTAAAAAACGAAAGAAAACAATTGTCATCTTCGAAACATTACAATATTCAATTTTAGATGTCTGCAGTGTAATTTAGGAGCTAAATAAACCTATAAAAAGAATAGCTAACTACTCAAGTTCAAAAGTTATGTGTAAATTTAAACATTTACACCTAAGGCAATTAATGACTTTATTATTTTATTTTCATGCATTTCACTTTGTTTTCATTTAATCACATATTAGAGTTATTCTTTTACGTAATTTTTCATTTACGCGGGAAATAAATTGGATTGATTTTGGAATGCTGAGATTTTTAAGAAATAGGAATAGGTGTAACATTTTAAAAATATACATATATAAATGATTAGTTAAATCAAAAAATCAATGGTTTCAAGCACTTTGAAACACCCTATAAATTTGTAGATACATATTCCAAAAAAAAAAAAAAAACCGTTTTAAGAATATTTTTTATATTAACAAAGACAATATTTTCGTGATTTGAAAGCAATAGAATGAATATAACTTACTAAAATGCAATAAATTGATTCATGAGTTAATTTCAAATATTTTTAGCATGATAGCATGCAATTGACACTTTACTAACCCTATGGTAAACGGGAAGAAGACGAAAAAAAGATAACAAAAATTTTCTACTGACTCGTTTTAAGCAGTAAAGTTATTGTATATGCACAAAAGCGCCACTACGTTCTCGTAGAGATGGCGAATACTATTTTACTTACACATTGGTTTTCGTGCAGTGGATTTTGTGTGCAAAAAAGTTCCTCCATGAAGGTAGGTGGCAATTGATTTCCTCCTGTTAAAGTCACTAGTCACGTAGTTAATAAAAAAGTAACTAGTTCGAGACAGCCACAATTAATTGCTGGGATACTACACAGTAAGTAATTGAAAAAAGCGTTCACAAACTTTGAACTTTCAGTTGCAAGTGCAATTTTTATTCCACCGATTGGCAATTAAATTTAATCATTTTAACACAAATTCTTTTTCAACACGAAGAACATGACTACATTAATTGAGATCACTATTTCCTTTACACGAAAGGTTAAGGTTGCCCTTTTAAAATAGTCTCAAAAATATTATGTAGTTAAAATATGAGTACACGCAAAGAAAAAATATAGTTCCTGTTACCATAAACTAAGAGCAACGTACTATGATTGTAATATATGATTCCAAGTTACAATCAGGGCTGTCAGATGTGGCGATTTTTCGCCAAACGTGGCAATTTTTAATTGCTCTTGGCGACTGAATTTTCCGTTTTGCGATATGTCGAATTTTTTGGCGATTTTTAACAAGGTGGTGATTTATTTGGCTAATTTTTAAAATTATATTAAATAGGTATTCGCATATTAAAACTATTACGTTTTCTTACTAGCCAACGTCTATTTTTAGCATTTTTCTATCCAAAACGGCGGTTCTCAAATGGGGGTCCGCAGTTCTCAACAAGGGGTCCGTACAAAGATTCTTAGGTGTTCGCTAAGACCTTTTGCTTGAACATAAAATTAAAAGTACTTCTTAGTTTCTCCATACTTATAAAATAAAGTTGCAAAGTTGCAAAAAATATAGAGTAAAAATTCTAAAACTATTGTTTGTGCATGATTTTTATTATCATTTTGGTAATTTTCGCAAATTGTAAAAAATATTTAATGATATTTCGTCCTTGGCATAAGACATTTATTAGCAATTTTAAAATACATTTTTAAATTTAAAGGTTTTATCTTAAATTTATAATAAATTTAAATGTTGACATGTTTTTACTATTTTCTTAAAAATAGCCTGATTTGGTATCAAATTAAGAATATGCCATTAATTTTTATCTTTAAATATTAATTTATTTTTGGATTAAAAATTATTTAGGAACTTACATGTGTAAAAAAATTCTTACTACATTTAAGGGATTTATGATCGTTAAACCCCTTTTCCGGGAGGATATTTGCATGGCGCTAGTTTAAATAATGGAACGATCATAACCAATTTCAACACGCTTCGTTCTTAGACTATAAGAAACCTGTGTGCCAAATTTCAAATTTAATACTTGTTCAAAATTGTGACCTGTATTTTAATTAATTAATTATTTTTTTATGAACAGACAGACGGACGGACGAACATCATCAAATTTGATATGAAATTGAGAAAGTATGACTTTTTCCAAATGAATATTCATTTTTATTCAAACTTAAAATTCAACATACCTATGTATTTTCAGAAATACCTTTAAATTATCAAATTTAAAGGCACGAAGCAAGAATTTGTAAAAACCCTTGATCTAAGTGGTGGATCACACAGACCAATTTTCCCTGCTGCAATTCTGTGTTCGACAGGGAGAGAAGAGAAGAGAATACTAAACATTTACATTCACTTTACCTCTCTCGTCTTCGAACTCAGAATTGCATCAAGAAAGATTGCTGTTTGTGAACCCCGACTAACAAATTAAAGATCCTTAATTTATAAATTTCTTCAATAAATGTTTGACAATTTGTTTTCCATCATCTTTCAAATATGAATGTTAAGATTTTATGGGCCATAATGAAAAGAAAACGTTCATGAATAAATTAATTCTTCGAAACAATTTATAAGTTTTATAAGACAAATGTTCATTATATAATTTTAGAATTATTCTGTTAAAAAATATAATAAATTTCAATAAATTTTTAAAATTGTTGACCTAAAATAGAGCTAGGTATGTCAGAAAAGTGTATTGAAATTAATATTTATACCCTACATCACCAAAGGTGGTTGGGGTATAATGCGTTTGTGCTGATGTTTGTAACGCACAGAAATAATTATCGGACTACCACCTTAAAGTATACCGTTCGACTCAGAATCACTTTCTGAGTCGATTTAACGATGTCCGTCCGTCTGGCTGTCTGTCCATGTAAACTTTGTGAACAAAGTACAGGTCGCAATTTAAAAGATATCTTGATGAAATTTGGCAAAAATAATTATTTTGATACAAGGACAATGCCTATTGAAATTGGTTATGATCGGTTCATTATTTCACATTATAAATGCCGTAAATATAGCAATATTTCGATGAAACTCGGTACAAAAGAGTTTTATATAAGTTTTAATCTTTGTGCCAAATTTTATCGGGATTGGTCCATAATTGACCATAGCTCCCATATAAATCCGCTCTTCCGAAAATCATTTTAACGTAAAAAAATCCCATACGAATGATAGTATCAAGTTAATATTCAACACAAATAAGTTTTATATAAGTAGAAACATTATTGTGAAAATTTATGAGAATCGGTCCATAATTTACCATAGCTCCCATATAAACCCACTTCCGGGAATCACCCTAAAGGGCAAAAAATCATATAGATGTTAGTATGAATGCATAATTATGTATTTATATAATTTATTTTACATTTAGTAAAAGTGTTGGTTTACAATTGGATACAGGTCTAATGGTGTAGGGTATCATATGGTCGGTCTTGACCGACTATAGTTTCTCTCTCGTTTTTTTATTCAATTATTATTAGCTACTGAAATTATCATTGACTTTTTCGATGCTGAACTAACATTTTAAAATTATATAAAACTTGAAGCACTAAATATTTTTGTTGTTTTTAGTTTTTCCTAAAAAAAATATAAATAATTTAATTTTGGCGATTTCTAATTAACAATTTGGCGACAGAGGCTCAAAAAAATCTGACAACCCTGGTTACAATAAGTATATTTGTACGTAATCATTATTATGATTCCAATTTACAATTTATTAGTAAGGTTCATAACCTTATTAATAACATTTAGTAAGTTTTATAACCTTTTCTTAAGTATTGCTTTCAATTTCATCATGTTAAACTAATTTCATCATATATATACTTCCATTTTACCATATATATAAAATAATTTCATCATACATATAATTCCATTTTATCATATATATTATTCCATTCTATCATATATATGAACTAATTCCATCATAAGTATAATTCCATTTTATCATATATATAATCCCATGTTATCATATATATAATTCCATTTTATCATATATATGAACAAATTTCATCCCATATTTTCATATTTATATTCATTTGTACCACGATACTGAATAAAAACAAAACTTGTGAATTTATATTTGTTCATATATAAACTAAATGAGAATTATAACTACTGGACTGATACACAAAAATGTATATTCAAAAGCATTAAAAGTTAATGGCTTAATGGTTGTAGAATTAACCAAATTTGTAAAATGAAATGAATGGTTATGTAATTAACTAAATAGTTGTAGAATTCACTAAATGATTGTATTTATTCATATATATGATTTCATATAAACATATTTAAATATATATTATAATTCAGTGAACCATATTAAAATTTTGATTGTGGGTAATCATTAAATGATTAAAAAGAATCATAAACGTTGCTATCCTAACTTCATATTTAAATCAATGAAAAACGGCTATATAATCATTGAATAGTTGTGGTGATCATGCTGTAACCATGTTTTTTCTCTGCGTGTATATTTTTCTCTTTTGTGTTTATACTTAAATTCATTATTTCTCTGAATTATCTTAATTTTTTGATAGCGCTGGTCGGAAAAAAATATGTAATCTAGATGGAATTCGTTTTTTATGGGCGTGCCTAATATTTCGCCTATAATAAGGCCGTTACACTAGCATATTTTACCATAACTCAACAACAGTGTGTACGATTGTTATAAATGATGCGAAATAAAATGTCTTCAAACCATCCTAACTTCATTTTTTTTATTAAAATTAATTAAAAACATTATTGACGTAATTCAAATATTACCTGAATCTAACATTATCGCAAAAGAATTATCTTAATTTAAAAGCAATGTTTTTAGTATTATTTTTAATTAAAATTTAATTTTAATCTTTATTAAAATATCACATATATCCTAAAAATTACTATTACAAATGTAAACATTTATGTCTTATGTTTATTTGTTTTGATTGCAAGGAAATTCAGTCATCTTATAAAAGCACCAAGTATTTTGCAGGGACACATGATAACAAAAGGGATTACAAATGTATGGGATGATATAATATTAGGAATATTTAGTGATATTTTACTTACGACGTTTAAACCCAAAATTATTTATAACGTACACAATACGTCCTTTTGAGTTATTATCTGAAGAATCTCGAAGTGGAAAAAAATATAGATACATACAAAACTCAAAAACAAGAAAATTTTCCTCGAATATTTTGAATTGAATTTTAAAATTATAATTTTTTCTTATTTTTTAATTTTAAAAATTCTTAAAAAAGTTATTATATTAATAATTTATTTTATTAAGTTGGGTATTTTAACTTTTTTTTCTGTGAAAGGTATTTAACGTTCTGAATAAGAATCAGCTTTCACTTTTTTCTATCACGGATTGATTTTTTTTATGGGCATGACTACTATTACCCCGCCTTTAGGCAGTTACACTTCTATAACTGGAGAACTGTTTGTCCAATTTATATAAATTAAACTCCAATAGATGCTGATTCAAATTATCTATCAGTTATGTTTATATAATTTTTGGTTTTAATATTTCCGTAATTATTCGGAAATTAGTAGCGAAAACATTGAAATCGTAAAATTCCATATATTTTTTTATAGAAGAAAGACAACTTTCTTTTTTGCACATCAGTGTATTTCTACTTAATTGTAGGTATACACGGGAATTTTCACTTAACTGTGTATAAAATCAATTTAATGATAAAATGTCTTATTTTATTCGCAGCATTACCAGCTTTAAGACGAAGATGATAAACTGAAACATTTTTGATGTTTTAATTTTTCAAAATAAATTTTAAGTGCAACTATTCGTCTATAAGGGAGAATTTTTTTTCCGTTAAATCAATAGGTATAAGAATATCACCTAAACTTGTTAATGTTAGGATATAATTGTCCGTAAAATATTTAACGTCTTTATCAAATATTTTTGATAAAGAAGTTCAACGATTTTTAACGTAATGAGTGATTCCATTTAAAAACGGACATCAATCGGACTTAAAATCTTCGATGTCCATGAAATTCACTACAGAAATTGGCAATTGGAAGTGTTTCTCAAATCATAAAATTTTGGACTCATGTCCGAAAAAAAGGTAAAAACTTTACAAAGTTGTACTTGTTTATATGCTAATAACTTCGTAACTATAAATGGTAGATATATACTTTAAGTTTCATATTAAAGATAATTAATTTAAAATGTTCATTTTCGGTTATCCGAATTTTTTAGTCGGTGAACCGGTTTCATAAATAAGATAAAAACATTTTCTTCATTTTATTTCTTCTTCCGAACTTAAAACAAGACAAAATGTTATTTTTTATAGTACACATTTTTGTAAATTTTTGTAGAAAAATATTTGTAAAAAATTATAAAATATTTCAAATTCCTTAGGTAATTCTAAATTAAAAACAAATAATATTTTAAATATAACATCCACAGCTGTTACTATTTTTATAATGGGATATTTCATATCATCAAAATATATATACAATTGATTAATTTTAGACAAACTTCCTATAATTACAAGAAGAGGTTGCGAATCGGCTATATAATTCTTTTTTATATACCCTTCACCAAAGGTGTAAAGGGTATATATAAGTTTGTCATTCCGTTTGTAATTCCCACAATTTTCGTCGGAGAGCAAAAAAGTTGACATTTTCGGGATCCTTGTAAGAAATGATGACGATAGGACCATGTCCGTCCGTCCGTCCGTGTGTCGGTTGAAATGGCGTTTATGAAACCCACCTATAACTGACATATATAATATATATATCAAACGATCGGAAATGCCTTCGAGAATTTTGCTATTGGAATTCAGCAAGATCGGTTCATACAATGCCGAGATATGTTAAAAAAACCCGTTTTTAGAACCGGTTTTCCAGTTTCTGAAGCCTCTGTATATACTAGGGACTTCGTTTTTACAAAGAAGTCTCGGACATTTTTTTCTGAATTTTTGTTCTGAAAAAATGAAATAAATCGGTTCAATAATAACTGAGATATCGGACAAAACGCATTTTTTATTTTTTGAAGCCCTGGTTTAAGCTATAGATTTTTACTTTTATACAGATCGGTCACAAATATTTTTATAAAATTTCGTTTTTTTGAATCAGCAGGATCGGTTTATAAATGGCGGAGATATTCTTTAAAAACCGGTTTTTGGAACCGGTTTTTCAGTTTCTGAAGCCTCTGCATATACCAGGGACTTCGAATTTTTAAAGGGGGCTCGGAAATTATTTTCTGAATTTTTGTTCTGAAAAAATTAAATAAATCGGTTCAGTAATAACTGAGATATCGGGGAAAACGAATTTTTTATTTTTGAAGCCCTTGTTCAAGCTACAGATTTTTATTTTTATATATATCAGTCATAAATGTTTTTATAAAATTTCGTTTTTTTTAATAAACCAAATTCGTTCATAATCAACAGAGTTATGGCCAAAAAACAAATCTGTTAAGAATATAAATACACACACAAACATGTATATTAAGCATTGTAATGACTATTAGTGACGTTTTTTGTTTTTTGTATAGACAAGTAGTTTAGTTAGAAACAGCAATCATATAATGAATAACAGTGTTGTTGTTGTTCTTTGTATATGCAGTCTGTACAAAAATAAATAGATATGGAATTGTTGTTGTTTATTTTTTAAAACTAAAACATATCTGTTAAGAATATACATAAATACATACACAAACATGTATGTTAAGCATTGTAATGACTATTAGTGACGTTTTTGCCTATAAGACAAGTAGTTTAGTTAGCAACAGAAGTAATATAATGAATAACAGTGTTGTTGTTGTTCTTTGTATATGCAGTCAGTTTGTATATACACACATAAAAAAATAAATAAATATAGAATTGTTGTTGTTTATTTTTTAAAAGCTATGATTGTTTTTTTTTTTCATATTTTCGTAGTTTGAAAAAAATTTAGATTTAAATATGTGAAAATATGAAAGCATACGTTAAGGCGAAAATTTTATTATTTGTCGGTAATATGGTAATATGATGTCGATAAGATAGTAAGATGGTAATATGGTGAAGGGTATCAAAGATTCGGCACAGCCGAATCTTTTTTCAATTTCATTTTATTTTTATCTTGGTACCAAATTCGTCCGTCTCGCATTTTTGTTGTGGTGGAACACATTATGTATATGCCACAATATGTTGATTTTTTTTAATTCTGAAATAAAAAGAAGTATACAGTTATTATTAAATAATTATATATAGTTTACTTTTTATAGTAAAAATAAATAAAAATAAATATATAAATAAATACATAAAGAAGTATATAAGAAATAAACAATTTAATTTGTTACTTTGGTTTTCACCATATGCAAAATTTTGTTTTCGTAGACGGCTACTTTGAAATTAATTGTTTGGCTTGTGAATATGTATCTGATGTTACCAAAAACTCTTTCATTTCTTTAAATCTATATTGAGCTGATTTTCCCCTAATAGAAATCAAACTAGTACACTGATACATTTCAGCATCGTGAATTTTTAAGTGCGAAAAGGGAGTCCGATTCCAAGACTAATCAGTCACATTTGTTGATTTTTTTTAAGTAGAATATGTGTTTTAATTATTTTAATTTCCACTGAAATGTTTTTTATTTTTTTGCATATATTATTTTTAACACTATGAGACATTCTAAAATTGCGACGATCACACGTTACTCCTATGAAGTTCAAAGATTTACTAAACATAAAAGTTCAATTAAAAAAAAAAAAAATAA
Organism: Protophormia terraenovae; assembly: GCA_951394005.1. Lineage (NCBI taxonomy): Eukaryota > Metazoa > Arthropoda > Insecta > Diptera > Calliphoridae > Protophormia > Protophormia terraenovae. The sequence goes on from OX596077.1 coordinate 70,587,256, forward strand.
ATAAAATAAAGTTAAGAAAAAACTCTCACATTAATCAAATAGAAAAAAGTGTAAAAAAACCAAAAGTAAATAAACAAATTTGTATTATCTGCATTGATTCAATTATTATTTTTATTGATGATATATCATCATGTATAACTAACGTGACCAGACATCCCGCTTTTGGCGGGATTATCCCGCTTTTTAAACTTCGATCCCGTCTAAAAGGTTTTTCCCGCTTTTTATTAAGAAATCCCGCTTTTCTAATTCTAACAATTACACTAAGAGGAAAAATTCGATTCAAAATCAACAACGGTTGTGGTCACATTGGTAATTTACAGTAACAGCTTTTTATTACCTTTCGTTAACAAATTTAATAGAAAACATATGTAATTTAACAATTTGATACCGAAATGGTTTCAACTTGGTGCCAATTAGGTATCGATTTTCAATAAGAATTTTTAATTTAAACACATACGGTGTAGATTCACTATTGACACAGAATGGTATCGTTTTCAACACGTATGTGATTGATGTTTCTCTGGGTGTACATATTCGATTTTTCTATAACATTCTTTTCAATATAAGGTGTAACTATAAATAATTTTTTCCACTGGATAGTTGATAATTTTCTACAAATAGTTTTTGATAATTAAAAGATCTAAATATTTTATTACGCTGATCATATTTTCTACTGACTAATCTTAAATGTACTTTCTGTGTATTTTTTTGATGACCTCGATGTAGGAAGACCTTCCAAAAGATACGCATTATTAAACTTGTTAAAATATTTAAACAATTTTTAACACATCTTCAGTTCTCTATCAGAGAATGAAAATCTCAGATCTGATATATTTTGACCAAAAAAGTTTAGAATTTTTTTCCAAAATATGTTAAAAACTTTAATTATTTTAAGAATGTTAGAATAAAATATAAATACAATTTTGAAGGCAGAAATTTTGTTCTTTCAGATTTTTAGATTTTAAAAACTCATTTCGAGAGAACATTTGTGTAAGGGCTATTTAAATATTTTTTTTAAACAATTTTATTTACCAAAATGTCCTATGTTTTGACATGAACTTTGATCTCAAGGTTAACATGGATATTTTCATATTGTACCTTTAATAACCAGGGCAAGTTTTTATATGCACAAAAATAATTGAAATATGCGCCTGAAAAAGCATGAAAAAATGGTATAATATGCACAGAAATATGCAAAAATAGTATGAATATGTACATAAAAACCAACGAATTTATGTATTCTTATATATTGATGTGTAGAAAATATGCACAAATATGCATTTTTTAACTTTCAATCTCAAATAAATTTCGATGTTTATAAAAATATAACTATTTTAATTTTAAGTATCATATTCGACGCTTCCGAATTTTTTTTCTTTAAAATATTTACAATGTACCCAAATACTCACAATAAAAATTTTAGAAATTATTTGATTGAACTCCAAAAAATCACGAAAAAATTGTGTTTTTGTTAAGAAAACTAACTTTTTTATCCATTTTATGCAAATTTGTGCAAAGATTTAAAATATAAGCATTTTTGTGAAATTCTTTTGAAATATGCAAATGCTTACTTTCCAAGCGAAAAGCTTGAAAAACTTGCCCTGTTAATAACTATCTTCAACCATATAAATGATGTGCTTTTGTTTCAGATTGGATACTTTTTTTTTATTTTTTAATGAACTAAAAGTTATAAAAAATATAATATTGGCAGCCGACTCAAAAAGGTGAAAAGGTAACGGTATATCGGATTATTTTGATAACGGTTTTTTAGAGATAACGGTATTTTTAGTTATTTCAGTAACGGTATTTAGCGTTATCGGTACTTCGAGTTATTTCAGTAATGTTATTTTATGTTGTTTCATAAATTTCGAAGTATCGGTTCAGAACCATAAAATATAATTTGTAGTCAAATATTGTAATAACGAGCTGGGGTGCCATAACTTTATTACATGTTTTATTCCAACTTTATTAAAAATAATAATATTTCTTAAAACCAAAAATAAGGCTAACGATATTTTAGCGTTATCGGTATTTCGAGCTGTTTCAGTAACGGTTTTCAGCTTTATATATTTTAGCAGTAACCGTATTTGCAATTAATTCGGTAACTATATTTTAGGAGTATCAGTAGTCAAGTTGAATGGTTTTATTTAGCGGAAACGGCAACCAAATTTCGTTTTATTGTTATCGAGTCTAGGAATTATTTAAGAAAATCTATTGCTATTAAATTCAAAAAGTTTTTTCATTATTTTTGTTTTTTATCAATCCGTATTTGAATTCAATCTTGAAATTAAACTAGGAATATTTTGAAAACATTTAAAAAAACATGTTAAAATTATAATTTCTAATGTTTCAGTATGTATTTCGATGTTCCAAAATGTTTATGTGTCGTTCTCAATTTGTAATGGGTCGTGAACAAAGTGCTTGCGAGTACAACTGATTTAGATTTTTAATTGAGATATAAAAATAAAATCCCTCTTTTTTAAAAAAGCTTTTCAAGATCCCGCTTTTTCCATATAATTTTGTTCAGAATCCCGTTTTTTAGTAGTTCGAGTCCCGCTTTTTGACAAAAACCTGGTCACGTTATGTATAACACGCTAAGACGAAGCTATATGTCAAAATTCGATTCCTGGAATCCTTATTTTACCGGACTATGTTTGAATTTATAATATCCTTAATAGGTTCCAATTCAAACAAAATAACATTTATTTTGGTAAATTTCTTAACAATATTAGAAATTTACTTTTTTTTTTCTGTGCAAAGTACTTCATTTTCTAACAGGGATATACATATTTATGTTGTAATATTTTTGTACATTACCTTTGCAGATGACAGGCGTAAGTATATAAAGTAAATACATAATGTATATTATTTAATCGGATAATAAAACATTACTAACCCCTAGTTTCTTGGCATGATGCTTTCCGTTTGGTACGAGTAGATAAATATTTATACAGAGCACTAAACGTCGATATAATTTAATTCCAGCAGATGCGCACTATACAACCAATCAGATGCCACGAATTGTTTTGTACGCACTAAAGATTATACAAAAAATGAAAACGTGCTTTGAATAAATTTAATTATATACAAATGTATACAAGTATTTAAATACATGCTTTCAATATTCAAAAACATACATATGTACTACATACATATGTATGTATGTACATTGTACATACATATATCAACCCTGCAAACATTTTCTATTGCAGAATTGACGAAGTTGAAACTAATTAAATTCATCTTCCGTCGGGAAGAACTGTTCCTCAAAGACGACACTCCCAGAAGTGTCGTAAAAGTATCACAAAAGATTCTTTTGGACGACAACCGGACGAAGCTCACAGAAGTGTCGTCTTAGTCACTTCTAGAAGATGATTTTGCATTTCTGTTTTTATAATTAAAATTCGAGTTTTTTTTACATTTCATAATTATCTTTATTTCACAAATATCTTTATATGTCATTACAAAAGAAACAATTCACATAAAAATTAATTTTATATTTAATAATAAAATCTTCATTCAAAAGAAAAAAGAAGATTAATAATAATTTGTATAATTGAATTGCATTTAGATTACCTTTTGTGCAAAGAATGCGAAAACACTTTAACAGGCAAAGTTTTGGACTTCTTCGAATATGCAAATACTTGTGAGTTTGATTGAGTTTTTCCTAAAATAAATTTAAATTGTGAGAAAAGCCCGATATTACTAAAAAAATGTTTAATAATATTTACTTATTTCTTAAAAATTTCTTTTGTTGATAATTTCTAAGTTATGATTTTATTAATAATAACAAGCGTGAATTATATTCGGCCCGGCCGAATCTATATACCCACCATCAACTTTTCCAAATTTTACGTTATCCTGAAAGCAGGATAGGTCTCGAACGGAGCAACGTAGGGGGACGAAATTTGGCACAAATATTTGTCGTATATAAGGTTTGTTTGGTATTGAAAAAACTAGAAGCACAGGGTGTCCGTTTTATAATTTTCTGTTGATATTTCTTCAACAAAAGCATGTACGACAACGAAATTTTGTACGTATAGTTCGGGGATCGATATAAACTCGGAAACCAAAAATGAGCGTGGTCCGCCCACTTTACCGCCCACCTCCCATATAAGGTGAAAATCAATAAAATTGTGTTCAAATACTTCAAGGACTAATGTAAACTGTAAAAAATTGGCGTGGTCCGCCCACTTTACTGCCCACTTTACCGCCCCTCCAATATAACGTAAAATTTGGAAAAGTTGATGGTGGGTATATAGATTCGGCCGGGCCGAATATAATTCGCGCTTGTTTTAGATTAAATTTATTTAAATTGTCTATAACTGCTGCCTTTTAATTGAAAATAAAATTATTTAACTATAATAATCGATCTCGGCACTTATCTTTTGTTGGGACCTTCGATTTTACCATATTTTTATAGTTCCAATTCTATAGATCCTTTATGATACGAATAGTTTTCGGAATTGGAGATCATCGATGGTTCTCATTTTCTCCGTATTTTATTTTAAATATCGTTATCATTATTTAAAAAAGTGAAGTTTCATAGACATTTTTCCAAAAAATTTTAAAAATTTTAACAAAGGACTATTTGTGCTTGAGACGATGTACCGTTTTCGGGATAATGTTAAAGGATATTATTGTTGTATAGGTTTATAACCCAATATATTCGTAATGAATTAGCATTAACAGTTTTTTGTTTTGCATTAAATTTTGTCAAAAACTCAAAAAATTTCAAACAAATGCACTTGACCCTATTTGTTTGTCCATAACTTTACATACAGTAGGAAGCTTGTAATTTGTGCTTTTGTCGTTGCATAAAAATAAAAGTAGTAAAGCAAATCCAAAAATTGTTTCCTTAATTTATCTTATGTTTATTTAATAAAATAATGTATAATTTAAAAATAAAAGCATCAAGCTCTTCGAAAAAATCCGACAAAACGAAAGCAACTCGCATGTACTCAATTTTGCACCTGAGCGATTTTTAAAATATTTTTTTACAACAATAAAAATATTTGATTATAATATAGTGTAGTTTATAGATAATTGTCAGTAGATTATTATACCATTTTTCGATTCTAAATATACCTTTCAAATCAGGAGCTATATCCAAAATTGTGGAACCCATGGATTTTTGAAAAACCCGTAAAATCTTCAGGCATCATAAATAATGGAAAAAGCCATATAAAAGTAAAATAACAAGATTTTATGAGTTGTACACATTTTAAACACTTCACTGGATCTACAATTTGCATCCGATTTATCAAGCGATACCTTTTTGTTTTACCAATGAAGTATAGAATTAGATTATGTATTAAAAAAAGTATATCTTTTAATAAAGTGTGGGTCAAAAATAGATATAAATTCAAAATAATAGAAGAAAAAATTCAAAAACTGAATATTTGTCTTAAATATTCAACATAGTTTTGCTGTTCATTTAAATGAATATATACTTCTTAAGAAGGATAATTTTTTGTCTTCCTAATACAACTTAAAAAATTAATTTGGTCAACTGGTATTCTAGATATAAGATTTTAAATCGCGAAGTCCGAAAGAGCGGTCTTTCGGATATAGCTCCCAATTTGAAAGGTATATTTAATATTCGAAAAATGGTATAATAATCTACTGACCATTATCTATAAACTACACTATATTATATTCAAATATTTTTATTGTTGTAAAAAAAATATTTTAAAAATCGCTCAGGTGCAAAATTGAGTACATGCGAGTTGTTTTCGTTTTGTCGGATTTTTTCGTAGAGCTTGATGCTTTTATTTTTAAATTATTCATTATTTTATTAAGTACTAAACCGAAAATAAATTAAAGAAAACATTTTTGGATTTGCTTTACCACTTTTATTTTTATGCAACAACAAAAGCACAAATTACACTCATGTACTCATTTGTGCTACATACTGTACATAAACACATACATACATACATACACCTGCAATTGATAGCTCTTGATAAGTGTAATAAACCCTCACAGAAAAAAAGTAAAAATGGACTTCAATTACGAAATTACTTATAGATATATATATATATATATATATATATATATATATATATATATATATATATATATATATATATATATATATATATATATATATATATATATATATATATATATATATATATATATATATATATATATATATTAATTAAAGTTTGATTTTTATATTTCTTTAAGAGCAGTCAACTTATTAGAAAAATTGTAAACCAATTAGAAAGATAATTATATTAATAAATAATATAATTAAATTCCAATATGAAGTTAGTTAATAATTTTATAAAAAAATTTTAGAAATAATTTTTTCTGTGCTCCTGAGTATTTTTCGCTGGTAAGAAATTTTTGTGTTTTGTGACCTTTTAAATTTTTCTATTTTTGCGCCAAAGAAGTCTCAGATAAATGGATAAAAATAAATTAAATATTATTCGAAGCTCAATTATTTGAACATAAATAGTTAGAACATTTAAATAGCAATATTTCATTGTAACCTTCTATTCATCTATCTCTCATTATAAGGGTTAATTTTTAGTCCGTTTTTTTTTTTTTTAATTGCATAAAATTCGTTTAAAACTTGAGTTTAATGGGTTAAAATGTTCTACAGAAATTTTCTACGTCGAATTTCACTAGGGGTCACTGAAGGTTTAAAGTTAATCCGTTGAAGAATTTATCAAAAGAAATGAAATTATTAGTAATTTTGTTAATGATTTAAACAAAACTTTAGATTTTATATTATATTTCATTGTCTAGTTAAAGGCGTTTATATAAGAAATGTGGGATAATAACTGATAATTCTATTCCTTAAAAACATGATAAGTCTTACGAATTTTTTACCTTTGGAGACTGTAGTAAAATTTTACGATGAAAATATATGTATTACATTTTAACCCATTAAACCCAAGTTTTTATCGACTTTCATATCATATCTTAAAAACGGAAAAGAAATTACCTCTTATAAGGGAGATATGAATTCAACGTTTTAATGAAATATTCCCCGTTATATACTCTAAATATGCTTAAATAATTGAGCTTCGAACTATATCTTCTTGTTTCTGATTTACTTCGGTGCAAAAATATAAAAGTTTATAAGGTCGTAAAGCAAAAAATTTGCCTACCAGCGAAAAATCATTTGGAGTTTTTATTATACTTATCAAGAGTTATTAATTGCTGATGTAATGATTCGTCCGACTCCAAAAGACTGTTACATATGTAGGTTATCATAACAAAAACAAAAGGTTTACCAAGTAAGAAATTCATCGATAAAGTAAATATGAAAATATAAAAAAAAAAAAAAATTGAGAAAGTTGATACTACAAATTTTATTTAAATTTGAAAAAATGTATGTCGCTCTTTAAAATATTGTTGGCTGTCTTTTGTAGCTTAATTAAACGTTTATTTATGTAATTGTTTTATAAATTAATTGTTTAAGACTATTTCTTAGCAGTAAAATGGGCCGCATAAAATCAATCGTTTACTTAAATAAAAAAAATAGATAAATTACTTTACCATTTCGTTTATGAAGTTGAAGCTGCGGCCTTTTTACTTTTGTTAATACATATTGATTTAATTTTTTAATATATGAATATAAAATTATTAGTACAGATATATTTTGAATCAGTACATCAATATCAAAAAAAAAAAAAAAATCAACATTAAAAAAGTTTTGGTGGTTACGGCCTATTGTATTATTGTAAGTATGTATAAAATGTGTATGTACATTAGGGTAGCCTTTTTTTGTGAAGATATTCAAATTCTCGGTCTTACTCCCTAGAAATTTGCGAATAGCCTAAAAAAATACATAGTTTTATGTTGATTAAAAAAATTAGAGGTGGCTCAAAACGATCGAAATATTAAATTTTCTAGGGGATGGGACCGAGAATCTGATCACGTAATAAGAGGACCACCCTTATAAAATAACATATATGTATACATACATAAATTCATATCTTACAAGTAAATAACAATAATTCTTATATAGGTTTTTATGCAAAAGAATACCTATTTGTATACATGTATGCACATTAGACTGAACCAAAATTTTTTCAAATTTCGAATTTTTACCGTAACTCCCCCTAGAATCGTTCTTTAGGTTGCAAAAACTTACTGTGTGAAATATTAGTGAAATCGGATATCGTTAACCCGTGCCGCATCGAACCTGAAGTGTTGCTATTAAATACTTTATTTTGCCTCTAAAGATTAAAAATCGTAATATATACATAATTTTCTATCAAATAAGATATAAAAAGAGAAAATTGGTTAAACAATTTTAAAGTTATTACGAATTCCCCAGACCATTAAAGTGTTTAAGAACACTTGTGTAAGGAGTGTACAACGAAAATTTTATTTTTTTGATAAATGCTTGAAAAAAAAAACTATTTTCAATTAAATTTGAATCATATTTCCATATTTTTTTTTTTTTTGCACACTTTTCCAGGCTTGGTTAAAAAAAAATATTTAAATTTTTTAAGACAATTTTTTTATACAAATTTCACTTTCAAAAAAAAAAAAAAAAAAAAAAAAAACTGCAAGTTTATAGACAACAGTATAGAAAATATAGTTTAAAAAGAATGATTTGATTATGATCGGCGCATGAAAACTACAGTGCCGAAATTTTTACAGAAATCTGTCCATAAATTAGGAGATAGTAATCTGAATAACAACACAATTCATTTGATTTAACTTTTTTCGAAATGTAAAAATTTTATAAATTGACGTATTTACTAAATTATTTACTAAACTAAAAATTATATTTTTTAATATTTTGGAAATGGTATAAGTTCATAATTCAATATATTTATGATATATATTTTGGAAAAAATGTACCTATAACTTGAGATAATATTTACACAAAATCTTAATTTTATGAAGGGAAAAAACAATACCATTACTTTTTTGCTATATTTTTCGATAATCAATATACATGTTGCTTTCAAAAATTTCCCAAATAATTTTCATACGATTTGGGATATAATTACACTTTAGATAATTCAGAATTGTATATCCATGACCTTTAATTTTAAACCTTAAAATCGGTCTCCTGAAAAGTAATAAATATGAATTATGTAGTTATTCCTTTTCGACACAGATATGTATGTTTTGTAAAAATATACATAATACATTACGCTGCACAGTGGAACAGAATAGAATATTTTTGGAAATAAATCTGTAACTTCTGATCGGCTGGTTGGATTTGCGTGAAATTTGGTATAGGCGTAGCAGAGGAGTGTACAATGTTAAGATAGGGTTACCCAACAGTGACTTATAAAAGTTTAAAGTGGTGTAGTTTTGGTTCTATAAAATATATTGATTTCAATCTTTTTTATATAACGAATGTAATTTAGATGAAAAAAATCGAGTTTATACTATTTATAATTTTTGAAATTAAAGTAAAATTTTTGTAAAAAACTGGTTTTTTGAGAAACTATAAATATTTTATCTGTATTAAAATCTTTTCGGTGAATGTAGACTTTATCGTATAAAAAGAGAAAGTGAAAAAAACTTAAAGATTTTTGTAAAAGGAATCCCACAATTCCGAAAAAAAACCGAAAATCCCAAAAATGGGTTTTTCACATTTTCAGCTTTAAAATCCACATTTTTCCGAAGTCCCGTAGATTTTGGTTGAAAACTTTTAACAACATATTACAGATTCCTAAATTGCTTTCCGTTTGCCGATTCGTGCTTTGGGATTTTAGAAAATATAGACTAAAGTCAAAGCTTTCAACACAAAAAACACAAAAAGTCATCATTTTTGCAATTTTCAAATTCAAAATTGTTTGTTTTTGGACTCGGTAAAGATATCGACTTCAATTTTCTTAATTCAATAGATAATTTTGTTCTTTAATTAGCTAAAGAAAAAAGAAATAGAATAGGTCGCAAAATACTAGGATATATATGAAAAAAAAAAAACAAGCGCGAATTATATTCGGCCCGGCCGAATCTTTATACCCACCATCAACTTTTCCAAATTTTACGTTATATTGGAGGGGGCGGTAAAGTGGGCGGACCACGCTCATTTTTTGTTTCCGAGTTTACATTGGTCCTTGAAGTATTTGAACACAATTTCATTGATTTTCACCTTATATTAGAGGTGGGCGGTAAAGTGGGCGGACCACGCTCATTTCCGAGTTTATATCGATCCCCGAACTATACGTACAAAATTTCAGAAACCAACTTTCATCCGCCCATGTTGTTCTGTTTTCCTATAAAGGATATGTATCCTGAATGTTTATTGGTTTTTTTGTTTCGCTATAAAATTTTAAGTTAACAGAATATTTTTGATGTAGTGTAATTTTCTAAAAATGCGTACAAAGGACTTTTGATCCTAAATTTTTTTGTTCATTTGGTCAGGAAATGTCGCCAAAAATCCTTTTTAAAGTCATACACCCAATTTAACAGAGTTTGACAGAAGTTGTTAACGCCTTAACAGAGCTCTGTTAAAACTAAAGTTTTGTGTCTAGGATTTCATATTTAAAATTTATCTTTACACACATCCTTAGGTATAATAAATTACACATTTTGCTTAAAATTTATAGGGATATTTTTTTTTATTTTTCTCAGCGTGGCAACGTTTTTTAAATTGTTTACAAAGAAAATAAACTTCAAGAAACCTGTTTCTTGTCAAATAATTTGAAGTGGAACTACCTTGTTTTTTTATATAATGTAATAGTCTTTCATATTCAATTTAACCTAAAAAATTCCATTTGGAAGGGACTTATAAAGATTTTGAACATTAAACAAAAAAGAAGGAATAAATTAAAATCAAAGATTTGAAAGGCTTAATTGTTTATTTTTTTTTTTTTAATCGAATTAAATTTATTATCCTAGTCATTATTTTAAAGCATTAAAATAATTTAATTCATTCATTCAACAATTATACAATTCAAGCTTAAAAAATATATTGAATTATTCAAATTTTTTTCAATTCAAATCTATTACAAATTAGCTTTAGAAAATATTTTAAAATTCATTTTGTAAAAGATTAAAATACAAAATATTACAAATTGAATGAAAGAAAAATATTTTCATTCAATTCGGAGAAGATTTGAATTAACAAAAATTTAATAAATTCTTTATGAATTAATTCAATAAGGAATTAATTCTATTCAAACAAAAGCCTTTGACTTAAGCTATTGAATTATATTTTTGGGAATGGTATTGTGGAATGAAAAATTAGTATTTCTTAATTCAGAATTAAAATTTAGTGGAATTAAGCTATGATTTAATTAATTCTTTCGAAGCTCAGATTAAAATAGTGTATAAAATGTAAAAATTATATTTCCAGTAGATTTTTGTAAATTCTTTTCGTAAATCTCTGCAAAGAAAATCAAAGTTCACATGTCTTATAATATGTAGAAAATAATAATATTTATAACCATTGGAGCCTTCCAGATTGATTTTTTTCATATTAAAGAACAATATTTTAAATTCTTTTTTTAGAACATTCGTTCACAGGTAAATGGGAGTAGAATTACTTCACGAATAATGCTTAGAGGTATGTTCTTTATAATTTTTAGTCTTCTTATGTGCACTGAATTTCGAAAAACATACTTTAAGGTAAAAATACTTGCTTTAATACCTAATTTTTAACGAAGAATCAGTAGAATTGGAGGCATCTTGAATGACTAGAGCCATTAGCCTTCGTTGTTGCTTTATACGTACCTTTTTTCATATTTTTTCCATAGCGAGATTGATTTCTTAAAAAGTTAATGACGATATTTTGACTTCGCTCAATGTTTCTTCATCATATTTCAAAGGTTAAGTCTAAATTGTTCATACGCTATAATTTCGCTTTTTCTTTATCGGAAATTTTATTACGCGACTAATTTTTAAAGATTCTTATAGTAAACTCCTGAAAATGTTCAGAAAAAACACAATTATGGGCGACTTCAACAATTACTTGACGCAAATTGATTTTATTCTTAATGAATATATTTTTCTCTCTGAATATATTTTTCTCTCACATATCACGGGTGCTGTTTGAATTGTAATAGAACTAATATAAAGGAAAAACACTCTAATTTTAACACTAAAGACTACAATTTTGAAGCACTTTTACACTTTATTACACCAGCACACATAATTTTAAAATTTTTTTTAATCCCATTAGCTTCATTTTAATTCAAAAATGGGTCCATTTCGCACAAAACACAAATATTTGTTTCATTACTTTTTGACAATTTGTTTTGTTTGTTTTAGAAATTAAATTTCACAACAGGGTTTCAATTTTTGGTATTAAAAATTCAAACAAATTGAATTTTAAAGCATTTTTATAAAACTCTGCTTGTATTACCCCTAGTCTCCACGCAGATATTTTTGTGTCCGCAATTGTCAAATTCTATCTCTCTCTTCAAAATGTTACGTGTGGACCAATAAGAAATCTATTGCGCAATCTATTTCGCAATAAATGTTTAAACACAAAGCTGAGCAATAATGTTTAACATAAGCTGTCAAATTTATTGTTATTTTTTTAAATTTTGATTATTTTAGCAAAATAAAGATGAAAAATGCATTAAATTTGTTTTAAAACTATAAATAAAAAAATAAAAACCGAGAATAAAATAAAATTTTCCTTAAAAAAGAAAAATTAAAATGTTTCTTTCTCATGTACGTTTTCTCCACCCCTTAACATAAAGTTGGAAATAAAAACTTTTTCCTGTTATTCTGCCGACGTTATTTCTTGTGTTAGGAAATAAAAACGTCTGCGGGGAGACGTAGAGTAAAAAATATAAACAAAAATTTTACTAACACACTCTTAGAGTTACCTAACTCCCCGCCTGACCTGAGTTTCGTTATTAGCGAATATTCGCTAAAAGCGAAGAATTCTCGAAACAAATATATTCGACAAAATATCGAGAATTATATTAATTACGAATGTTCGTAACTTCGAACTTTCCTCGATAATTTCTCGATAGTAAACATTCGCATAATTTTAGAGAATCTAAAAATATTGATATCGCTATATTCAACTTTTATAAATAAAATATCGAATCCAAATGTTTCGAGAAATTGTATAGCCTCTTAAATTTCTCGAAGAATTCTTATGTATATATAAAAGCAACTTATTTTCATGTTTTTGCAAAACAATGAGAATGTATTGTCATTCTTGAGTCAAAGTTCATAGTAGTCTGTTGTAAAATATTGCGCTTTAACATTTAAGTTAAGTAATATTTTCGGATGTGTTTAATAAAAAGCAATATGATAAAATTTTAAGAAAAATGATAAATAATGTTTCTATTTGTCTAAATATGTACACAGATTTGTAATATAGCATACATATTTATTTTTCTATCTAATATATTTTCCTTCAGGTTTATTCAGAAAATGTTTGCGTTAAAAGAAGGGGATTTGAACAACAAAAAAATTAAAAATATTGGGAGAAAAGGCATTGATGACTCTACTCTGGGCGAAATTTAAATTTTGTTATATGGCTTTATTAATTTTATTGTTTATTATACGAATTATTTTTGCAATATATTTTATTATTATGTAAAAAATTTTTTTAATATTTGATATATTGTGATGTATGAAATAAGACATAAGTAACTTTAGAAATAAAATCAACTTTTAGTTTTAGATTGGGAACATGATGGAAATGAAACAAAATAAAAAACTATCGTTTTCGAACTATTGCTAATGATAATAAACACAAGTGATTAGTAAAATCAGTATCGAATAATTTTCATCAGTTTTTGATATCGAAAACGAATCACTAACGAAAATTTTTACGTTTCGCTATTGATATCGATAAAGGTTCACTATTAATACGAAAGGCGAACCTTCGAGATCGAAAGATTTGCTGCCACAAAGTGAGCGACGGGTTCTCGAATGTTTTGTCAGAGAAATGTTCGCGAAATATTCGAATGGCATATCATTAACGAAGTTTGTGGTCAGCTGGGTCCTGTAAAAGAGGCGGACTACTTGTATAAACTTTGTTATAAAAATTTAAAGTTACATATTACTAAATGAGGACAACCAAAAAAAAAAAAAAAAATAATAATAAATTAAAAAAAAAACAAATAAAAATTATAAAAAAATTAAATTTTTTTCTTAAATATTACAAATAGTTGATTTTATTGTCTTAGAATAATTTTTTGTACATTTTATAGTAGATATTGATTTTTAACATATTAAAAGAAAATTAAAATCGAAGTTGTAGAAATTTGTAAAAAATTAATTGCATTATAAATGCATTTTTATATTTTTAAATTATTTTTAAATTACTAAATTTAAAGAGGACATATTATTCATCTTCTATAAGCCATTTAAGTCATTAAAATCCGTTAACAACTTATGGAGATATTGATGTTTAAATTCACACACTTTTCCAATTTTTTTTTTTACTTTTCGGAAAGTGAAAATCGCAAATAAATTCTCGGAATTTTCAAAATTCAAAAAAATAAAAATGAGGATATTTAAATGGTTCTATAGGCTGTACGCGAACCAAATAAAAGAATCGGATTACCTCAACTAAAAATTGCAATTATTTTTATAGCAAATCTCTCGTGGAATGAACGATAACCATCTTTGTTAAATTAAAAATAATGAGAGTTTTAATGTAACGAAAATTTTGAACCTATTATTTTGACCGGCAGAATCCGCAAAATTGTTAAAAAAATTACAGTTTTAAGTTGGTCCAACACATAACGTCCACTTTAGTAAATAACTTTTGACTAATTAAAAGGTATATTCATGAATGTACGATCGGGACAAATTTTTGGAAACAGAAAGAAATATATAAAATACATAGTTAACAAGTTTAATTACAGTGTGTACGTGTGTCATATTTTAAGATATGATTTTTTATGGGCTTTTATGCTTCTGTATAAGCAAACATACATACAGATATCACTCAAAATTTGGGATTTTTAACATGCTCGAGACTTGTTGACAAAGATTACAAATTGTTAATATTTTTCTTATGTTAGCTATTGTCTTATCTTTTTTTCTTTTTTGTAGAAAATCTTCGAACCACTTAATAAACATGCCTAAACTGCAGTATGCACTATGGTCAGTGTCATTATTCTGAATAATAGAATTAAAAAACTTTGAGCAATTTTTGACTGCAATAGTTTTTTTAAGTACATACAACAAGTAACAGATGTTTCAATAATAAAACTTTTCCTACAAATTACCCCTCAACTTTTTTTTTTTTCAATTTTAAGACTTTTATAGTATTTTAATTGAATGTGCAAACGAAAGAAAATACCAAACAGAGTAAACACTGCACAAGTAATTGCTTACAATGTTTAAATGTTCATATACACTAGATATACATACATAGATACATTATGATATGTATATGTACATACTTACAAAGATACATGATGATGATGACGATTATACTGATGATAATTATGTGAATTAGCACAGGTTGTAGATACATAAACATTTTTACTCTAATGGATCTTTAAATACAAGTAGCAAATTTGTACTAGATTTTCAATATTTGTATACATACAATGGAGGAAAAAATAATAGAAACAAAATTATTTATTTTATATAAATTCCTATTTCTCAGTAAAGAAGCACGTAATCCGGTTCATTTATATTTTAAATTAACTCTAAGTTTAAGAGATACAGGCAGCATATTTCCTTGGAAAAATAATAGAAATTAATATAATTATATTTACCAATAATCAGTAAATATAATCAGTATAATTTCATAATACTCCAACACATCTGGGACTCACCATTTTTTTATAACTGTAATACAAATTTAGCATAGAACACCAAAACAAATGTCAGTTTTCATTTTCTTTAATTCTTTTCGTTGTTTAGTAATTTTTTTCCTCTTACGCAAAATTTTAAACGAACGAAACTATAAATCTATGGGTTTAACTTTCACATTTAGAGCATTTACTTATAAAATCGTGTTCATTAGCTCCTTGGTGCTTTTCTAAAAAGTAAGGACCTGATTCAGTACAATAAATAAATTCCTTTAAAATAAAATTTGCATAAAAATTACTAATATTCTCAAATTTTTTTCTTCAAAAAACCACAAACAGTCCCTAAAAATTATCTTAAATATTTGAAGTAAAGTTTGGTATAAATTTGTAATATCATGCGGAAGATATAATGCTATCATTGTACTCCACATTAAAAATTTACATCAGTATGAAAGTGTAGAGAGAGTATTAACAAGAAAATAAAAGAAAAAACACATTTTTTGTAATCTAAATAAAATGTAACTATTCATCATTGTTGTTAAAAAAAGACGAATAATGATAAATTATTTACAAATACTCTTTTTAATTGGCATGACAACAAAAATTAAAATGCATTGCATGCCAATTTCTTTTCTTTAATATTCACCAAATTAAACTTTTAATAGTAAACTGTAACAAGGATAACAAATAGAAACAAACAAAAAAATAAATAAAAAATAAATTGTTTCTATTTAATATCAAACAATGATTCTACAATATTTTATTCTGAACTCTACTATTTACGTGTTCTCTGAAAATTGTGGAATTTGAATTTATTTAATTTTACCCTATTTAATGATATATATTTTCATTATACTCCTTTAATTTCTTTCTCTCTATTACTTACTCTGTTTAATAATAATGTATAGTATGTAAATAAGAATGTAATATAACAGTTACAATATTGCCCTCATCATCATAATTATCATTACAATCCATTTCATCTTCATGATTAAGTATTTGCTATTGTACGAATGTCGGCCGGTAAGATTCGAAGTCACGTCTGAATAAAAACAATTTGTCAAAGTCAAATATTTGTACAAAGTGTTGTATTGTAGTTATAAACGTAATTTAAATCTGCGGTCATTACAACATTTATCACCCCTTTTTTTTGTGTGTTTCTGTTGCCCTTTTATTTGATACGAATCCAAATTCAATACACTACTGTTGTCTGCATTTTCTTCGCTGACACCAATCGCAGATGACATCTTGTATCACATTATATCGACTTTACATGTACATACATACATATGTATGTAGTATGCATTGTATATATAAAAAAAAAAGAATCATTATTGTTTTCTGGTCGGTACTTTCTGACATTATAATCGTGTATAAATTTGACACAATCTTTTCCCAAACCTGTGAATATACATACAAATATTCATCGTGTGAGTGTATGAATCAATGGTGACTAAAAGGCGTTAATAAAAGAGAGGATGACAATTATAAAGTAGAAAATAATAACATCATTGTCATTGAGATTGTCATGCTCATTGTCATTCAAAGCAGAACAAACTCCAACATAAGAGAAATAAATACCCACACCTTTCAACTCTCATTTATCATTTAAAATATGTATACAATTGAATATATTTAATACACACACAAACATACTGACATGCTCAATTGAATACAATTCACCTTTTATTGTTCAATTTATTTGTTATGTATAAGTTTATATTATATTAATAATTCTACGTACAATTCCAATTAACAATAGGATAAATAAAATACATACATATTTTCATATATTTATGATATTTAAAAGAAAAATGGGTATAATAACAAATATGTATGTATGTATGTATGTATGTATATATATGGATGCCATTAATTACTCGTAGGAGAACAATAGAGCTTTAAGCAAATAATCAGTTTAGAGACTGAGAAAAATCGGACTTAAATGGTATTAATTATAATTAATATGTGGTCTGAAAATACAATACAATTTTATTTTTATATCATAATACTGCATTCTGATATCAGCATTCTTAACAATCACAATTGTACTTTTCGAAGCTGTGTGAATTACCGTTAAAGATCTGTGATATACGATTTTTTGTTTCCGAGTTTACATTGGTCCTTGAAATATTTGTAAAATATGTTGCTGATGTATAACTTTATATGGGAGCCGTGTGATAAAGTGGGCTGATCACCATTTTTGGTTTCCGAGTATCGATTTCTCGAACTATCTGTACAAAATTTCGTTATCGTACATAGTTTTGTTTAAGAAATATCTGCAGAAATGCTACAACGGACATCCTGTGTTTCTAGTATTTGCCCCAAAACTTTTTTATTTATTAACCGATTTTGCCTATTTCCAATACCAAAAAAAAAAAAAAAAAAAACCTTATATACACTTAACCAAAAATGAGCAGTAAATACAGTAAAATGGGGTGTAGAATTGAAGAAAAGTAGGTTAAATATCAACCAACAAAATCGTTAGTCAATTCAATAGAATTTTTTGTTAATTTTTCGTAAGTTAGTTAAATCGACGAAAATTCGTCAAAATGACTAATTCGATTAGTTAATTAAAAGGTAGTTAATGTGACAAATTTGTAGTCAAATTGAAGAAAATTTTATTCAAATTAACTAAAAATTTTATTCATATTGAAGAAATTTTATTCAATTTAACTAAATTATTTTATTTAATTCTACTAAATTTTAATTAAATTGAATAAAAAATGTATTCAAATTAACTAATTTTTTTCTTCAAATTGAAGAATGTTTATACAATTTAACATTAGAATTTTATTCAAATTGACAAAATTTTGTCAATTCCAACCCAATAAGCATTTTTCCTGGAATTCAAGTGTTAGAAAATTTGAATTCCAGTTATAAATCCAAATTTCAAGTGTTGAAATACAGTTCTACTACACTTTTATTCAATAGCATACTCCAGTGAAAAGGAAACTTGAATTCAAGTTGAACACATACAGTTACTATCAAGTGTTGAATTACAGTGAAATTCTAGTCAAAAAAATAGTTGAATTCCAGCTTGTAAAAACAATATAAATCAAGCCTTTGGTGACAGTGAAAATCAAATAGTCATCATAGTGGAATTCAGGCAAAATTTTTGTTAATTGTAATAAGCTCAACGTTTTGTTTTTATTTTAAAATTTTAAAATTATTTATTACATTTCACAAAATATTACATTTCTTAAATAGCTGAATACAATTTTAAACACATTTTCCCATTTTAACACATTCCTGATTATTGGTTGTATGTATTTCGCCTGAGTTTCCAAATTCTGATTATTCTGGAACCATTTAAAACTCGGATTTTCTGTTTGGTCATTGCAACTATCTTGTTAATATTCATTGTATAAAAATTTAACTTTTTTCTTTTACACAAATTTTATTTTTTCTTATTGTTATTTTATTTATTTATTTTTTTGACAACAGACGAAAAATTTGAACAAAATTTAAGGCACGTTCTAACTTGAAAAATACTTAGAAAATGGGTTGGAATTCCAGTTGAATTCAAATAAAATTTCAAGTACTTGAATTTTAATCTTTTGAGTGCTTATTGGGAAAGTATTGTTTAACCCCTGTAGGATAATTTAATATAAATTAAAATCCTCAAAATAAAACAAATAAGAAATTTTAAACACTTTATTAATATTTATTGTATAAAAAAAATATAATTCATAATATAAATAAGCATTTTAAAATATATAAAGAAAATTATTTAATTAAATTTAATTTAAACTTACGTACCAAAAGTTTTAATTAAAGTGATTTTATGATAAAGGTTTGATCCTTTCAAAAATGTAAAAAAAAACAAATTTACTACCGTCTGAAATATAAAAATATATTTGAGATATATTATATATAAATTAAAATCCTCAAAATAAAACAAATAAGAAATTTTAAACACTTTATTAATATTTATTGTATAAAAAAATATAATTCATAATATAAATAAGCATTTTAAAATATATAAAGAAAATTATTTAATTAAATTTAATTTAAACTTACGTACCAAAAGTTTTAATTAAAGTGATTTTATGATAAAGGTTTGATCCTTTCAAAAATGTAAAAAAAAAAAAAAAACAAATTTACTACCGTCTGAAATATAAAAATATATTTGAGAAATAAGAAATTCTGTTATTTTATAATTTTTAATTAAATTGTAATATATTACCTTCAGGCATATTATTTATTTGTTTTATATTTTGTTACAAAAGTTTGTTTGCTGGATCCTTGTTATGATCGCTATATAAGATGATGTTTTATAAAAATTCTTTATAATTCAAATGGAAACAACCCACATTTAAGTACAAGTGTTTAATCGAAATCGACCTGAGAAAATAAAAAAATAAACATTTATTAAAAATTTTATTTAACATAACCAGGGCAAGTTTTTCAAGCTTTTCGCTTGGAAAGTAAGCATTTGCATATTTCAAAAGAATTTCACAAAAAATGCTTATATTTTGAATCTTTGCATAAATTTGCATATAATGGATACAAAAGTTAGTTTTCTTAACAAAAACACACTTTTGTGTGACTTTTTGGAGTTCAAAATAAAATGATATCTAAAATTTTTTTGGGAGTATTTTGATTACATTATAAATATTGTAAAGAAAAAAATTCAGAAACGTCAAATATGACACTTAAAATTAAAATAGTTATATTTTTATAAACATCGAAATCTATTAGAGATTGAAAGTTAAAAAATGCATATTTGTGCATATTTTCTACACATTAATATATAAGAATGCATAAATTCGTTGGTTTTTATATACATATTCATGCTATTTTAGCATATTTCTGTGCATATTATACCATTTTTTCGTGCTTTTTCAAGCGCATATTTAAATTTTTTTTGTGCATATAGAAACTTGCTCTGAACATAACAAACTATTTTTGTACCATTTATTAAGAACATTAGATGTGCACTCACTCAGTAAACAACAACCAGTGGACTGCATTCAATTTCAGCCCATACAGATTTATCTAAATATTTTTAAAGTTTATTTCAGGATGATCTATAGCAACATATAAAAAATGTAAAGAAATCGAAATCATTTATAAAATAAGTACATATATATACCTAAAATATTAAAAATTTAAAATGTTTAACATTACCGTGAAAAGTATAAAAAAGTCCTTACGAATAACAGTGCTTTAGTTAGTTGCATTTTGTGACATCCATGAGTTTGCACATAAATTAACATTTTTTGCAGGAGAATTATATATTTATTGATCGAAACTTACTTGTTCTTGAAGTATATCTGATTTAACACAAATTTCAATATGTTTTTTTTTATTCGAGAATTTTCGTATTTGTATAAAAAAAAATTTAAACGAAATTTAAATCTATTGACACAAAAACACGTGCACAAGCTTTATTGTTTGCCATTCAACTGATCTTCTTCACTATGCGTTTTCTGTATTGAAGAAATTTCTTCAGTTCTACACATGTTTCTTCAATTTGCCTAAAAGAAATTATTTAAATTAACGAAACTTATTAAATTCTACATGTCTTTAGTAAATTTGAAGAAATTTCGTCAATTTAAAGAATTTTATTCAATTTGAATAAAAAATATTAGTAAATTTTAAAATTTACGAAAAATATTAGTTAATTTAACAGATAATTTATTCAAATTAACTTCTTTTTGGGGTGTTAAATTGAATAAAATTGTGTGTTGTTTTTCTTACTGGCAATTGTTTAATAGTTACTGACAATTTAACTAAATTTTTGTCGATTTAACAGATTTTTCGTAAATTTTTTAACGAAATTTTATTCAAATCAACATATTTTACAAAAAAAATATTTTTGACAAAATTTTTTTAGTAGATTTGAAGAAAATTTGTTGATTTGAAGAAAAATTCTATTGATTTGAAGAAAAAATCTGTTAATTTAAATATTTGTTTTCGTTAAAATTCTACGAAAAATTTTCGTCAATATTACCTAGGAGATTTGGTTCAGTGTAAGATAAATGTTAAAACTAAATTTCATTTTTTCATCATTAGTTTTTAAGTTATAATATTTTATCATTCTTAGAATTCGCTTTATTTCCGGACGTTATAGTTAAATTGTGATTATAATTTTACTTCACACCGTCTAAATATATGTACTAATCTTTTGTTGCACATATTTGCGAGAAATCGCTTTCTCGATATCTTCTATTTATATCCTACACCACCATAGGTGGAGAGGGTATTATTCAATTGTGCTGATGTTTGTAACACCCAAAAATATTGGTCTAAGACCCACCTTAATTTATACCAATCGGCTTAGAATCACTTTCTGAGTCGATTAAACCTTGTAATCAAACTACAATGGTGTAGGGTATCATATGGTTGGGTTTGACCGGCTAAATAAAAATAAATTAATTTATTTCAGTAAAAACCGGAGAAGAAAAAAATAGCACACTTTTTTCAATGTGAATATAAATATCAAGTAATATTTTCATTTACATATGTAGATCGACAGAGTTAGATACATAGATAGACAGAGTTTGTTCTATATTTTGAAATTTTAAATTTAAACTATTTGACAGTTTTTGAACATGGTAATTTTCTTTGTTCAAAAACTGTCAAATAGTTTATATTTAAAATTTCAAAATATAGAACAAACTCTGTCTATCTATGTAAATAAAAATATTAACTAATATTTATATTCACTGTATATTAGAGTTCAACATCAAGATAATGTTTCTTCGTTTTCATCTAAAATTGCAATAACAACCTTCTTACGATGGTTGCGGTCTCAATGATGGATAGTTTTTTCTAATATGATAATAACGGTAACTCTCAACAGCTTATTGTGTATTCAGACAAAATAGTCCGTCAATAAAAAATTTAATAAATTCTTGTTTGTTTTGTAAAAACGGATGGCCGTTGAAACAAATGTTTCATGTACATTACCCGATATTAAAAGAACTTGTTCCGTCTTCAGATGAATCGATGGAAATTTGACACTGACATGCTGTATTTATCTTTATGTTGTAGAGTATCCAAGTGCTAATCTCCCAAAAACTTTCTTCAATGATATTGTTTTGCCGAATATTTTACAAGCTAAAAAACTTTTTAAAGCAAAATACAATGTAGTTGAAAAACAAATACTGTAGTTGGAAAGCAAACATTATAAATGAAAAAAATATTATAGATGAAAAATATATATTCCAAAACAAAATACGAAATTTTTAATCATGTAAAAGGCTAACATATTATATTTATTTGTAACATTTTATAAATTTTATAAAAAATATTTCTGCGACCAAATTAAAATAATAAATTGGGATCTCCATAATATAATAAAATTTAACCAATATTTAAAAAATATTTCCTTTTTGCACTTAGAAACATTCAAAGATAGTATATTGTATCAGGAAATTATAAAATTTCTATAAATTTATAAGATTAAAATTGTAGGGGAATCGTATTGAATAATATGTATATGAGAGTAAAATTAAATTTTTACTAATGGAAAATTCTGTAAAAATTCTATGGGATTTGCCAAAATATGCAAAAATATGCTATAACAAATCGATGCCAAAATTCTTTAAATTGTCTGAAATGCATAAAGAACTAAATGTTTTGGTTGCTATGATAATTATTGTTGCCGTAATAATGCCTCTGATTGAATGTATGTTAAACATACAAGAAATTTATGCCAAAATATTTAATAAATAAGGGAAAACGAAATTACAAGAAAACTTTGGATGACACATCGTTTAAAATATTAAGCGTTCTTCTGTGATTGTTAGTTTTGTAGATATAGATAAACTTAAATAGTATAACCCTCACCAAAAATTAACTTTTCCAATTTTACACAAAATATGCATTTATGGCAAAATATGCTAAAATTGTTGAATTTTTGAAATGTTCGATAGGAGCCATTCACAAAAAATGCAAAAAGTAATAAAGACTAATGAGAATGTGTAAATATCAAATATTCACTAGTAGCTTAACATACTAATTATGAAAATGTCATTAAAATTAAAACTATATTCACAGTTTACGTAAAATGACTTTATTTGACTCACAATATTGGTTGTGAATAAGTATGTTACTACAAACAAAAATTTACAAAAATATTTAATTTAATCGAGAGCATATCCTAGAATTACGTATAACGACCTCGTTAGTAAAAATGTTTGAGTTTTTTTGATTAACTCTCCATTTACTTTAATCAGTAAATTTATTGCATTTAAATTATGTGAAAATATAAATAAAAATATTTTTATATTTGACCATTATTTAGTAAATTGATCAAATAATTTATTTGTTAACCTTTGATCAATTGACTTTTATTGATACTACCAGCATTTTCTTGCGGTTACAAATACAAACACCAACACATGATTTTCATTTGAAATCACACTCCCTCATAACAATGTAAATTGACATTGATTTAAAAATATTTAAAATTTAAAATTTTAATTGAAATTTAATTAAAAATTAAAGTCATGCGTTGGACATGAAGTTCATAAATGTATTTTGTATTAAATTAAAAACCTAGAAAAGTCAACTAGAAGACCAACTCTTTTAGTTGGCTGAGCTAAAGAAAATTATTCTTTTTACATATATAAATTAGTTTTGTACAAAATTCTACTAACACAGATGAGTTACGAAAATAGTACCTATTTAATTTTAGGAAAACATTTTTAAAATGAAAATATATGTACGTACATATTTCGATCAGTATAATTTTTATACCCACCATGAAAAAGATGTTGAAGGAATCATCTAAGACCCCACAAAGTATATATTTTCTGGGTCCTTTTAAAAAACCGGTTTGACGGTTAACCGAAAATTGGGCAAAATTAAAAAACCGGTTTTTCGGTTAACCGTCTACTTAAAAACCGGTTAAACCGGTTAACCGAAATTTTAATAATTGCTCTAATTTGAAGCTTAATAAAAATATTTTTGGTTAAAAAAGTTTTTTTTGTTATTGGTTTAACGATGCATTAAATAATAAACACTGTTCTTTATAGATAGCTACTGATTTACATCGAAAGTTTATAATATTTTTTTTCAGCCTTTAGTTTTATAAAAAAAAAATTATTTTGGCATCTTTTAGCACGGCTTTTGAAGCTTTATAATGATTTAAAATTACTCTATAAAGTATTCATAATTTTTTTCAGACATAGGATTTAATATTATGATTTACATTCACCGCTTTTGAAATGTTTCTTTTAAAGAAATGTTTATATAATTTTAATAAAAAATGTAGTTAATAAAACTATCTTTGGAATAATAATTAATATTTTTTCTGCTAAAAAGAGATTTGTTTTTGATTTTTAGAAGAATTATTAATAATTTAAAAATATATTTTCTGCACTTATTTAGTTCTACTTTTGAAGTCTTTTTTTTTCCCCTATTATCTTATATAAAATCTAATTTTTCTCTTAAGCTATACATTAGTAGGTGTAATGTTATTTTCTTCTTTTGGAAAATTTCATTCGCATGGAATTAAAGTTATTTGTAAATGGAATGCTTAATTATCTATCTGATTTTATTATACATACAGTTTTAAAATATATTAAACTTCCAACAAGTAAATATATTACCTGACTACTTGTTAACACAAACAGCAAGCATTTTTAGTTGTTTTAAAAAAATTTTCTTATATTTTAAATTCAGAAAAATGTTATAAAATGAGAAAATTTATTGATATTTTTAGCAAATTTTTAAAACCGGTTAATTGACACAAAAAAACCGTATAAACCGGTTAACCGAAATTGAATAATACAAATTAACCGGTTCGCAAATAACCGAAATTTTAAGAAAAAACCGGTTTTTCGGTTAACCGGTTTATAAACACTAGTATTGAGAATGGGCAAAATCGGTTAATAAACAAAAAAGTTATGGGCTAAAAACTAGAAACACAGGGTGTCCGTTTTATACTTTTCTGCTGATATTTCTTCAATAAAAGCATGTACGGCACACAGTGGGGTCAAACTCAAATTTTTTGGTAATAAATCTGAATCTCCTAAACTACTGGTCGGATCAAATTGAAATGTATGGAAGAGTTGTAGAGGAGGACCTAAGCTTTCAGAAAAATTATCTTGTAGTCACCCTGTGATAACACGAGATAAGCTACAGGGTGTCAAAGTTGACTATCTCGAGTATGTAAAAGTTAAAAAAAAAATCGTAACTTGTACAAATGAAGTCCGATTTTAAAGATTTTTATATTTCTGCAAAGTGCTTGGCAAGGTAAAGAAAAAATAAGCTTACTCATCTAAGTTATCTCTTACAGTTAAAAAGATATTTACACTTGAATTTTAAATTTTTGATTTTTTGGCTCGACTTTCTTTCGTTTTTCGGGAATAAGTCCGGAGATATATGAGGTAAAAATTTTTTAAAAATATTCTGTAATTTGCTACATATTAATAATAATATGCTGAAAGAATTTTTGGATTATCTCAATTCGTCTAGACGTGAAAAATATTCAAAGTCAGCACTCTGAAATTGTCATGAAAAATGGCTATTTTTTTACAAAAATATAGTACAATTCATTCACTTTTTTCTCAAAGTTCCGTTAATAAGAAAATTGTTTCCTTATTAATTTCAAAAGATAAGGCTTCATAAATGTTTAATAAAGAAATTTTGAATTGATTTAAGTTTGCACCCTACATCCAGCATTGACCGAAAATTGTCAATTTTAAAAAATAGTTTCATTTTTATCGATTAATAAAAAAAATGTCACGCGAGATTTTTTAAATTTGGTACCCATATTTTTTATAGAAATTGATTTAGAATGATTTAACACTAAACTGCTTCCCGCCTGGCCAAAAACGAATGCAGGAGTGGAGATTTTATGTTAAAAGTCAGTTTTTTAACGATTTTTTTTAAAGCATATTAGCATAATATTTTTAATATTATTTCTTATGTAATGTATAAAACACAAATCAAGCTTTCATTCCTAAAAAAATGAATAAAATAGCTCCAATAACCTATTTTTGGTAATTTTTCAAAAATAATTTTTTTTTTTTTTTTAAATAGCTGAAAATCCAAAAAAATTAATTAATTTTTTGATACAACTCCACAAATTTTGCAAATACTTTAAAAATTTTAAAAGAATATAAAAATAGACCTATTTACCAATTCAACGATATATAACATATTGATATAGGTCATTTAATAATAGTAATATAATGGCCTCAAAACTACCAAGTCTCGTCAAAAGTTGCAAAATTCACTATTTTGTTCCGTATTTCCATATGTGTGTATACGTAACACTCGTAACCTCTTGTTTATTAATGACACGATGGACAAAACCGTTTATTTAAATTTATTTCAAAATAATTTACTCCAAAGTGCAGAAAAATTGGGTATTGCAGATGATTTTTGGTTTTATCAAGATAATCACCCCAAACACAAATCTAACATTGTACAAGCATGGCTATCAAGAAACTGTCCTCACGTCGTTAAAACACCAGCCCAATCACCAGATTTAAACTTTGTTGAAAATATGTGGAGTTTACTAGAGAAAAACATCAGAAATCACCAAATTAGTAATCACGAGGACTTAAAAATGGCTCTTCGAATAGAATGGGAAAAAATATCAACGGTATACACAAAAAAACTTGTAAGTTTTATGCAATCTAGACTGAAAGATGTTTTAAAGCAAAAAGGTTACCCAACAAAATATTAGTTATGTTTTAAACCTAAAAAAAACATGTAAACTTCTTCATTTTAATACGTACACGAAATAAGCTGTGAAGTGGCTTTTTGTTATAGTTGTTTTTTCAGTTAATTTTTTATTTTAAGGATGAATTACTTTTATGTTTTTGTTCAAGTTATTAATAAAAAACAATTTATATTTAACTATCTGGTGTTGTTTTTTTAATTTCATACAAAAATAAAGTAATTATTAACAATTATGTTATTAAATTGTAAACACACGAAATAAGCTGTGAGCCACTGTATATCTAAAAAAACGCGAAAATATGACCTTTAAAAACAGAGATTTTGTACAATTTTTAAACAAAATTATGATTTTCATTAAAATAAAGGGTTTTATTAATATTTCAACGTTATAAAATATGGCAAGACTGAAATTTATCATCCTCGTCGAAATTTGATTCCATTTTTTATTGTATCTCATAAAAACGTTATTGATCTTCTATTTTCTTACCATCTAATCCTAGACACTATTATTAGTTCAGAAATTATTAAAATTATCATATCGATCACTGACCGCCAAAATATTGTAATCGACAACATTTTTGAAATTCGTGTTTTGATGAAAATCTATAATTTAGAATCATTTAGATCATTTGTCAAAATTTCATCGACGTATCAAGTGTCATTATACCCTACACCACCAAAGGTGGTTGGGGTATTATGTGTTTGTGCAGAAGTTGTAACGCAGAGAAAAAATCTTCGGACCCCCACCTTAAAGTATACCGTTCGACTCAGAATCACTTTCTGAGTCGATTTTAAGTTACTCGAGTTATTCGAGTAAATTATACCTTAAAAATTTACTCGTTTTTTCCAATGCTTATTAAAAAGAAACAAGCATTTTGTGTGGCTTAGTCTAGAAAACAAAATAAGAAAACCAAAATATAGCTAAAAAAATAATATATAATTAAAATTTGCGTAAATATTTATGAATATTTTTATCTCTTTTGTTTTGATAATGTCATTGTTTCTCTATATTTAATATATTCATTGATAAATAGGTCTAAATTTGGTGTATCAATTCGAAACAAATTTTATATTAAATGGTGCTTTTTGTCATTTTTGAAACTCTATAAAAAAAAACTAATGATACCCAATTTAAGGCGATTATCAATACTTTTTGATAAAAATAAAAATTAAGTATGAGTTTTTATCCACTTTGGAATAATTAGCGGTTTTGTCTCATAAACTCACTTTTTAATTTGGACACATACTAATCTATGTGCTACACAGAGGCAGGGTTGTCAGATTTTTTGAGCCTCTGTCGCCAAATTGTTAATCAGAAATCGCCAAAAATCGCCAAAATTAAATTTTATATATTTTTTTAAGAAAAACAAAAAACAACTAAAATATTTAGTGCTTCAAATTTTATATAATTTTAAAATGTAAATTCAGCATCAACAAAGTCAATGATAATTTCAGTAGCTAATATTAATTGAATAAAAAAATATTAATTTCAATACACTTTTTTGACACACATTGAAATTTATTGAAATTTATTATATTTTTAACAGAATAATTCTAAAATTATATAATGAATATTTCTCCTATTAAACTTATAAATTGTTTTCATCTCTCTCCTACGAACTCGTGCCTTTAAATTTGATATTTTAAAGGTATTTCTGAAAATACGTATATTGAATTTCAAGTTTGAATAAAAATTAATATTCATTTGAAAAAAAGTTATTCCTAAATCAAATGTTATTCCTAAATAATTCTCAATCCAAAAATAAATTATTAAAAATTAATGGCATATTCTTAATTTAATACCAAATGCTTTTGTTAAATCCGGCTATATTTAAGAAAATATTTAAGATAAAGCCTTTGTATTTAAAATTAATTTTAAAATTGCTACTAAATGTCTTATGCCAAGGACGAAATATCGTTAAATGTTTTTTACCATTTGCAAAAATTACCAGAATGATAATAAAAATCATGCACAAACAATAGTTTTAGAATTTTTATTCTATACACAGAAAAAAATATTTCAAATAATTTTTTAATAAAATTATTAATTAACTTTTTATTGGAATTTAATTATATGATTTATTAATATAATTAATTTTCTAATTGATTTACAGTTTTGTTTTTTAATAAATTGGCAGCTGTTAATAAAATATAAATAAAAATTAAATATTTGTCTATAAAAGTACAGAAATAAAATAAATTTAAGTAAATTTTAAAAAATTTTCAGCTCATTGAATTTATTTATGGAAAAGAAGTAATAATAATATCAATTATTCTAGTTATTAATATTATCATTTTGATGATTAGTACAAATTTCGTAATTGAAGTCCATTTTTACTTTTTTCTGTGTATTTTTTGCAAATTTATTTTATAAGTATGGATAAATTAATATACTTATGTATGTGTGTTGTCTGTTTTAAGAAATACTTTTAATTTTATGTTCAAGCAAAAGGTATTAACGTCCACCTAACAATCTTTATTCGGACCCCTTGTTGAGAATCGCGGACCCCGATTTGAGAACCGCCATTTTGGATAGAAAAATACTAAAAATAGACGTTGACTAGTAAGAAAACGAAATAGTTTTACTATGCGAGTACCTATTTAATACAATTTTAAAAAATAGCCAAATAAATCGCAACCTTGTGAAAAATCGCCAAAAAATTCGCCATGTCGCAAAACCGAAAATTCAGTCGCCAAGAGCAATTAAAAATCGCCACGTTTGGCGAAAAATCGCCACATCTGACAGCCCTGCACAGAGGTTTTCAGTTATACTCAAAATGTATGTACAATATTTTTAAGTATCGGAGATCTACTAAAACCAGATTTATTTTGAGCATAAAATGTCTTTAAATGGTTTAGTTATAGCGAAAACATGTCTTAATATCTTTAGTATCAAAACTACAGGAAGAAGGATACAAGCTTCTTAAATAATTTTAAAAAATTATGTCTAAATTTATCATGAGACTTAAATTTTTCTAAATAAAACAAAAACTTGAAATCATGATCAGAATAATTTCTGTGCACCAGGTTTTTGAATGTTTTATAATTCATTGTTCAATTATGTTCAATATTTAAAACACATTCAGATGATCATTTAATATTATACAAATATATACGGGTTTTAAGATAATTTACTCTTATTTGCATTATAGTTATCTACTGATTATGTTTTAGTACAATTTTGTGCAAAAATATTTCGCAACTATTAATTTCCTAACAATATCGGTGTAAAAATATAAAAAATTCTGTATAAATTATATAAACTTGTATAATAAATTAGTCAAATATACAATTAGTATTTTTCTTCATTTAATGGACAAGTTTATTGTAAATTTAAAATACATATATAATTGTTTCTCCCAAATGTACGTGTACGTTTAAAATCCTCCAATTTATTTCTTATAAAATATTTAATATAAAAAGGAAAGTCAATTTTCTTTATCCTTTTCAAATTCTTAAAATTATAAAAAATTATTTGAATTTTACATTATAATTTTTTTAATTGACGTTAATATTTTTGTTAAATTTTTGTAATTGAAAAACGACCCTTAACTACGTGCGATAATTTAGGCAAATATTAGGTTCTTTTCACTAAATACAATTTTTTTTAATAAAATTACAATTTTTGGTGTAACTTTTAGATTCTAAACATTCTATAAAAATATTGAAACATTGTTTTCAAGCTAAATTTTGTAAAAAACTAAAATTAATACATCTTAAAAGCTGGTTAAGAAAGAAAATCTTTAAAATTTTTTTTACTCGAATTATTCGATTAATCGGCATAATTTGCTCGAATAATTTTTTACTCGAAATTCTTGATTTTAATTTAATCGAACAATTATTTGATTTTAATTTTTCGATTAATCGAACAAACAATATTCGAGTGAATACCCTACTGGCTGTCCATGTAAAGCTTGTGCGCAAAGTACAGGTCGCAACTTTGAAGATAATTTGATGAAATTTGGTACATATGCTTTTTTCAACAAGGTCGAAGCCTATTGAATTTGGTTATGATCGGCCCATTATTTCACCTAGCCCCCATACAAATGTCCTCCCGGAATAGAGTTTTAACACTTATAGATGGCTTAAAAATAGGAATATTTTAATGAAATTTAGTACAAATAAGTCTGTCTGCCAAATTTCATGAAGATCGGACCATAACTGACCCATATAAACTCCTCTCCCGAAAATCACTAACGTGCATAAATACCATACAAATGTTATTACTTATTATGTTAATATTTAACACAAATAAATTGTATATACGTAAAAACAAAATTATATGGATCGAAATGGTGTAGGGTATCATATAGTCGGGCTTGACCGACTATATATTCTTCTCTCGTTTCAGATTTATAGCGAGAGGAATTTTATCGCGAGTGACATTTTTCATACATATAACAATGTGTAAACAATAATGTGTAATGTTTTGTTTTCTGCACTTACGATATTTTTGCGGTTAGGACTCGATATGTTTTCATAAAAAAATATTGTTTTTACAACATAAACTTCAATCATAATATTCAATCTTTTTTTTATTTGTTCTGAAACGGATAAATATTTAATCGATGGCTTCATTCAACGTCCAGGAAAAAACATGCAATTGCATATTGTGGTTTCCCTGCTCATAATAATAGATACAGTTAATTAATTTGTAATTTTTTTATATTAAATCGAATTCTATTGTCGTTTTCTGATTGCTTTTACGTAACAGAATAAGAATTATTCTGACATGGTAAGAAATAATCATTGTACTAAATAGGTGATAAACATTTTTGAAAACAATATAAAACTGGAAAGTCTTTGCTTGAAATGGCAAATATGGGCTTAGAGAGAAATCACATTTTATCCAAAATGCCTTATCTAAAAAATAAGGTTAAAACTTGTTAAAAACCATTTACTTTAGTCCTAATGTGAACGCGAAAAAAATGGAGAAACATATTATTTAGTGGAAAAAAAAAACTAATTTGTTTGGAAACGACTACCAAAGAAGTGTACGCCGCATTAAAGGAAGAAAATTTCACGTTCAATTCATAAACAGGGAGGTGAGGACATATAGGTTTGGAATGCTTTTAATGGATTTTTGATGGTCTTATTTATAATTTTGATAAATACAATAAACGCAGAAGGGTACAGAGATATATTGGAAATTGTTATATTTCCATATGTCGTAGAGGATATGTCATTCACTTTGGACATTCGAGCAAGATAATGACCACAAATTCAATTCGAGTTTAGTTAAGAATAGGTTCACCCAGAATAATGTACGTATTTTAAGCTACCCAAGTAGTGTTTATAAACCGGTTAACCGGTTAGCCGAAAAACCGGGTTTTTCTTCAAATTTCGGTTATTTGCAAACTGGTTAATTTGAAATATTCAATTTCGGTTAACCGGTTTACCCGGTTTTTCTGTGTCGGTTAACCGGTTTCAAAAATTTGCTTAAATATCACAAAATTTCGTCCTTTAGTTGCTTTTTTCTGAATTTAAAATATAAAAAAATATTTTTGAACTACTAAAAATGCTGTCAGTTTGAGTTAACAAGTAGCCAGGTGATATATATTTACTTGTTGTAAGTTAAATATATTTTAAAACTGTATGTATAATAAATCAGATAGATAATTAAGCATTCCATATACGTAAACTTTAATTTCATGCGAATGAAATTTTCCAAAAGAAGAAAATACTTATAACATTACAACTACTAATGTATAGTTTAAGATAAAAATAAGATTTTATAGAGTGTAATAGGAATAAAGAATTCAAAAGTAGAACTAAATAAGTGCAAAAAATTTACTTTTAAATGATTAATAATCTTCTACAAATTAAAAACAAATCTCTTTTTAACAGAAAAAATGTAAATTCTTTTTCCAATTTTATGCAGATATATAAACTTTTATAAACTTTTCCTTGAAAGAAAAAAATTTAAAAGCGGTGATGTAAATCGATCACAATTTATAAAGAACACTGCCCTGCAGTGTTCTTTATAAACTGTTTATTATTTGGTGCATGGTTAAACCAATAAGTTGAAATACACTTTTTTTAACCAAAAATATTTTTATTAAGCTTCAAATTAGAGCAATTATTAAAATGTCGGTTAACCGGTTTTTTAGTAGACGGTTAACCGAAAAACCGGATTTTTTATTTTACCCAATTTTCGGTTAACCATCAAACCGGTTTTTTGAAAAGTCGTTTTTTATAAACACTATACCCAAGACAATCTCTGAATCTAAATCCTAAAAATTACTTGTTGAATGATTCAAAGAAAATACTGTCGAAAGAAGTTTTAAAAATAAAGATGAATTAAAGGTGAAAACATAAAAAATGTGGTGAAAGACTTGTCAGAAATTTATGTTAAGAAAGCCCAGATGAATGCAGTAAGCCAAAATAAGTATGAATATACAGGATATTATAGTCCTAACATTATCTAATATTAGATAACATTATCTAATAATTTTTAATAAAAAATTAACTAGTTTTTAATATATGTATTTTTCTTTTAAATGTATCTATTACTATGGACATTAAAATTGTTTACATGGTAATATAATTATAAAATTAACATATAATCGAATGTAGTTTATGACACATTTAGGTTTCTTTATATTTTTTTAATGAACGCAAAAGTGCCTTTTTTTATTCCATACAGAAATCGAACATACTATGTGCAACTATTATTTTGAGCAGATGTGTATGTACTAGGGTATCCAATCGATTAACCGTCATTCGGTTATCCGGTTAATTTTTGTCGATTAACTGTCTGAATAATTTAAAATTGTCTATTTTCGAATAACGAATAAACCGAATAATTTGTGTCGAATAACCGGTTAACCGAAATGTAGTTTTCTTGACTTATAAATTTGAAAATTTTTTATTTTTATAATAAATTTATGTAAACTTAATTTTTTCAAGAGGTCTGTTACATTTCAATAGAAATAAATAAAAATAATTTTTAGTGATGTACTTTTTCTTCTGCTTTAGAAGTAATAAAACAGGATCCAATATATATTGAAAAATTTAAATGAATTGTTCTGCTATAAGACGTTGAATGTTATCTTTACAAAACTGAAATAAATGAAAAACAATATTAAGCAAAATTTTCTTTATTAAAATAATAATAAAAATTAAAACTACTTTCCTTAAGCCGTTAACAAAATTTGGATGTTCATTGCAATTTTGCTTAAAATCGTAAACATGACATAACACAGGTATAAAAAAAATTCAATTCATTAATAATATTATATCTTCATAAATTAAAAACTTACATCAATAGAAATCCTAAACACATAACTTTGATTAAAGTAAATTCAAAGTTACACAATTCATAAACTTTCAATTATTATCTCCAAAATGTACACAAAAAATATTAATTCAGACTCTTTTAACAAAATATCATTCTTACACAGAAAATACATACATAGATACATACATACATGAAAAATGTATTAAATAAAGCGAAATTAGGAGAATATTTTATAGCATTAACTAAAAAATTAAAATTTCTCATACAAATAGGAGAAAATAATTGCGAAATGATCCCTTCGTAAAATAATTTGATCTTATATTATGTTTCTAAGTAACTGTTTCAATAGATTAAATGCTATAATTTGTGTAATTCATATGTTTCACATGTATAACTAAGGTTATTCGGTTAATCGAATAATTTATCAATAATCGGTTATTAACCGATCAACTTTTAACCTCGAATAATTATTTGTCGAATAAACCGATTAAAATGAACACCCGAATAATTGGATACCCTAGTATGTACGTACTATTAGGCTGCATTGAAATTTACCAACTTACGAACTTTGACCGTAACTCCCTCTAGAATTGTAAAAACAAACTGTGTGAAATATTAGTGAACTCACATATTGTTAACCCGTGCTGCATCGGACCTGAAGTTTGTAGAGGTGCGTTTATATGGGAAAAGTTGGTCTTTTTGCAGTTTTTAGGAAAATGTTAAATACTTTGTTTTGAACCTATAAGTAATTGTAATCTACATATAATTATCAATCAAATAACATATATAAAAAAAAAATCGATAGAGAAATGTTTATGTTATTACGAATTCCCCAGACCATTAATGTGTTTTAGAACACATATGTAAGGAGTGTACGACAAAATTTTAAAATTTTTGATAAATGTTTAAATAAAAAGCTATTTTCAATTCAATTTGAACCATAATTACTGAAAAATACATTTTCATTTCGCAGGATAATCCAAACACCTTTCTATGCTCAGTTAAAAATTGTTTATATTTTTTAAGACCGTTTCAAAGCTTTTGCAGTTTTTTAAGATATAATGTCAAATTTTTTTGAACTTATATTTAAACTAAACAAAATTAATATGTAATAATGTAAAACATATGTCAAGAAATACATTTAAAAGTTTATAAAAAAATTGGACAAGGATAATCTTTAAAATACGGAGGTCAAAGGTCAAAATTAGATTAAAAAAAAAAAAAGAAATTTGTAAGGAAAACTACGAAAAATAATTTTTTTTTATATGGATTTTTATACAATGATTTCTATGTTTAATTTTGATAGTTTGTCATGGCTTTGCTTGCAAGAATAAGGTAATTTTAATTTAATTTGTTCAAGATATTAATCAATAAAATTTTCTTTTAATATATTTCTGTAAGCGCGTTTAAAAAAAGCAGACCCCAGGCTCGGTTGAGGGTTAAGTTTGCGTTTTTAATATATATATAACCTTCAGTTATATTTCCATTAAATTTCATAGAAATTTTCTAAAAATTTGTAATTTCTTCTATTTTTGACCTTTGATCACCATATTTCAAAGGTTATTGTTGTCCAATTTTTTAAAAAACTTCAGAATGTATTTCTCGACATATGATTTATCTTATTAAATAATAATTTTGTTTAGTTTGAACATCAGTTCAAAAAAATCTGCAGAATTCAAATCACAGGTACGTACGGCTTAGTCATACAAGGTATTGTCTTAATTCTTTTTTAATTTTATTTTCTATAGTGTTGTTTATAAACATGCAGTCTTTTTCGAACTTTTTTGAAATTTGTTGAACAAACCTTTTTAAAGTTTTAAAATGGGGTTTTGAAACGGTCTTAAAAAATGTAAACAATTTTCAACGGAGCATAGAAGAGTGTTTGGATTATCGTTCGAAACAAAAATATATGTTTCAGTAAATATGGTTTAAATTGAACAAAAAATTACTTTTTATTTAAACAATTATCAAAAAATTAAAAATGTCGTTATCCACTCCTTACGCAAGTATTCTAAAACACATAAATGGTCTGGGGAATTTGTAATAACTTTAACATTTTTTGAACGATTTTCCCTTTTTATATGTTATTTGATATATAATTATGTGTAAATTACAATTTTTAACATTTAGGTGTAAAACAAAGTATTTAATAGCAACTTTTTTCTAAAAACTTCAAAAGGTCCAACTTTTTCCCTATCCTACAAATTTCAGGTCCGATGTGGCACAAGTTAACGATATCTGATTTCACTAATATTCTAGAGGGAGTTACGGTCAAAATTCGAAAGTTGGTAAATTTTGGTGCAGCCTAATGTACTATGTATGTACTTATGTATGTATATTTATCTATTGATGCAGCTCATTAATGCTTATCGCCAGGACAAATTAAAACTAAGTATGTAAACTCTCATTTACATTGTTATTCCGATTTTATTCTTTTAACAATCTAAATTCTATGTAGTTTTGTAAATCGAATGTTTTCAGTGAAGTGGTTCTATTATATTATGTTTGTTTATTATTTTATTATTACAATCATATTGAACAAAAAAAATGTGATTTTTTGAAATTTCAATAAAAATACGTTGAAAACGTAAAGTATACCTGTATATGTAGGTGTTTGAATAAATGATTATATTAATCTTTGTATAAATCGAAATTATTTCTAAAATAAATTTAATGCGATCAGCTTTAAATAGGAGTAACATTTGGCTGTTAATATTCACATGATAATTAACAACGCGATCGTCTGAACACATTGAGTAAATTAACGTGTCAAATTTAAAATATATATAATTAACAGGTATTTTTGTATCTATAATCGAAGTAATTCAAATTAATAAACATTACTTATGTATATGAACATAAGTTACACAGATCTACAAAAGAGCATACAAATAATTGTTATTCTTAAAAAATTCGATCACACAATAACAACAATATGGCGAATTCATTAATGTTTTTTTATGTATGTATGTATGTATGTATATGCAGTATGACAGCTGTAACAACCAAAAATACCTCACAGATGTTGACGTTTGTCTTGATAAAAATTTGTCTAATATAGTAGATACTACGTAACATAAGTTCATATTAGCCAAATGTTTAACACGAAATATTTCGTCGTCCTTTCCAGAAATTTTTGCAACAAAATTCAGTGTTGATTTTTTGTTCACATTACGCGTCAAATAAATTGACGTTTTTGTTAAACGATAAACAGTTATCAAATATTGTAAAACACGAAAAGGGGGAAAACATTTTAAGCCTGTTCAAATTTGATAATTATTTTTTTATTTATTTATTTAATCGTTTGTAATTAGAAAGCCCATTACCATTATGTAGGAAGGGGACTTATGGTAGTCCTGTGGTTAAAGTATTTTATATTATGTTGACACTTACTTATATGTATGTACTTTAGGGTGATTTTTGGAAGTGGGTCCTATATGGGAGCTATCATCAATTACGGACTGATCTTTATGAAATTTGGTTCAAAGGTTTATACATATATTAGAGTTTTCAAATTGGTCGGTTTGTCTATTATTCGAACAAAACAAATAATTCGTTCGAATTATTTGTTCAAGTAGTTCAAATAATTCGAATAATTAAAAAACAATAATAAAGTAAAATATTTATGATTTTTTAAGTTTCTGTAAATGTATAAAAGTCAGCAATTCATTGGGAATATCTTTAAAAAAAAATGTTCAGCCTGACCACAAAAGAAATTTAAAATTATATTTTTGTTAAAATCAACTCTATTTTAAAATAGAACCCAATAAAGATCGATTCAAACCTTGTAAATTTGTTGGAAAATTTCCTTTAATAAATAGCATAATTATCAAATTGAATTCAAATTTAAAATTTCAAAAAATTCCAGTTAAAGTATAATGTTAGGTTTTTATAAAATTTTCAAGTAATTGAAAAGTTTAAAGTTAAGTTTTTTTATATTTTATTTTGATGAATGCAAAATTTCCTTTTCAGCTAATATAAAAAAAATATATCAATATATAATTTATTCATGCAAAATTTCAGTTTTAAAAATAGTGTATTTTAAAATTTGTAAAAAACGTTTTGAAAATATTTGAGAAACATTTGAAACATTTGTTTAATTATTATGTTAAATTATGAAAGCGTTTGAAAAATAAATTTGTTATATTAGAACCCTTTTGTTGGAGAAAGCCATAGTTTTGTATTTGAAATAATATGAATTTAAAGCCTTTTCTCATAGCTAATGTTTGAAATTTAAACTTGCTTTCAAATGAATAAATATAATATTTCAAAGGTTTTTGCTTATTGGGAAGTTTTGTTTTTCCATACCATAAGAAATATTTAAAAATCTATTTTAAAAAGCTTTTTAAAACTCATACATTGAAATATTTGAAAATATTTTTCAATGAAATGAAATAATAAAAAGAAATTTAAAAAAATTATAAAAACAAATTATACATGAACTTTCAATCCAAAAAAACCAAAAAGCTTATTTTAAAATTTAAAATGAAATTTTAAAATCTTGTTTGAAAAAAGCTTTATGGTAAATAACTTTAAATAATAGTCGACTAAAGATATCTTAATTTTGGTTTATGTAAACTTTATCGTATAAAGTGGTTCAAAACAAGAGACAACTGGAGAAACTCGTTGCTTGAAATGGCATATAGAAACTCGTGTTAGACCTCAAAATATAACCTCTAAAATGGAAAAGAAGATTATTGTATTGAGAAAAAAGAACCCCTTTATTTCTTTGAAGGCTATTTCAGCTTAAATGAAGTAGGTCCGCAAACAATTTTTCTTCGTTTTGCGCAAGACAAATCAGGAAGGAATTGTCAGAAAAGTTTCATCAATGCGTATACAAAATTTGAAGATATGTACTGTTAAAATTTGTTAAAAAAAAAAAAATTACTTAAGCCCGAATGTGAAAGCGGAAAAAAAATGGAGAAACATATTATTTTCTGGCGAAACGAAAGCTAATTTGAATATTTTCTTTCTTTCTTTAAATTTAAAGTGCCTCTATGCTACGCCGATGTGTAAAAGTTTTGAAAGAATTAGATCTTAATTACTAAATATGAATGAAATTACCATTGTGCACATGAAAAGAGTATATTTCATATTTCGTTCAATTTTTTTAGCTTGAATAAAGAAATTGAATTCTTTCAGTTTTGTTTTAGAGTATTTTGGGTCTAGTGTTAATAAACAAAAGAATTGTAATTAAAAAAATGTTTCCATTTGTATTGTAATAAGTGTTATTCCGTGTTTTGGTTATGTCCGCCACTGTATACTCTTTTTGGATATAATCAGTGTTGCCAAAATGGCGGTTTTCCCGCTAGATCTGGCGATATTTTGTTGTACATAGCGGGTACTTTTCGTAAAAAAACCGCTAAGTGGATTTTCTGACTACAACATTTTTCTAGCTGGCGGTTTCTAGCGACTTTTCTTTATTGTAAAAACATGGTTTGAAACAAAAATAAGAAAATTTAAAGGTATTATTTTACTTCTATAACTAATTTATCAAAAATAAGTAGTTACCCGGAAATTTTGTGTAAAATCAACTGTTATTCTATAAAAAAGTCAATGAAATTATTTTTTTTCTCAAAACCTTAAATCACCACAACATTATAGTATAAGAATCGGTTCAAAACTAGTCACGTAACACGTTCTCAAGGCTAGTGACGGGTTAAAGTTAAAGAACTTTATATGGGAGGAGCCTGTCACTTTTACATATGGTTGTCATTGGAGGTGGCTAATTAACCCCTTGGGACAGGTCATAGGATAGGTCACAGGACTGGTCCAAGATAACATGTTAAGACTTGATTAATATAATAAAATTTTGAAGAAAAATTTTTACTTTTTTTTGTTTTTTATTTTTATTAAATTATATTTATTTTTATTTTATAATTTTTCGTTATGTCGATGGCGGCACCCCGAATCGAACCCATATTCTTCTGATGTATCTTACGTTTTATAGTCTTTAACGCAAACCACTCACCAACAGATTGTTATTTCGCTCAAGTTGATGATTTCACACTTAACATCTCTGTTAGAAATTGACTCTCAACAGATATTTTGGAATGTGATGGTGTCAACTGTTTCTCAACTGGAACTTTGGTGATGAGTTAGATGTCAATTGTTACTCAACCGGTACTTAGGGACCGGTCCATTCTTGCAATTGCCACAAATTTCCCCAGGGATCTTTGAAACTCTGGGATATTATTTTATTCGAAAGAAAACGTTTTCGAAAATCAATGTATTTAAAATAGAATCGAAATGTACAATGAGTCCCTCGGTTTGATGATTTGCAGTATAAAAATACAGCAGAAACCCAATTTTTTTAAAAATTTCAAGTTGGTTTTGTATGCTCCATATATCTATGTCAGCCGAATATAGTAAAATCTAAATACAAATTTATTACAAGTTTGCAAAATTGATTTGAAATGCAATCAGATACTCAAAATTACATGATTAAAGAGAAGAAATATTTTAACGGTAAAATTCAGCGATTTTATTTTAAGAGTAGGCGGTTTCTAGCGGTTTTTCAAACACAATCTGATGGGACATGGCTTCAAAGTTTTGACAACACTGGATATAATGTTATTTATTAAGCTGTATTAATATATCGGCTGTAGTTAAACTCAATCCCTTCTTCTTTCTCTATAAGAACATAATAGTTGTTTAGTCCTCCAATATTTACACCCTCATTCATATCTTATCAGATTACATTTCAATTATATGACCTGTTATCCACAAAAGTCCTTGCAATAGTATCAACAACGTGTTTATATGAATTCCTATGATATTTGTTTGAGTGTGTGTATCTATGAAAATAACACCTACATACACAACTAATATACTTACATATTTATATATTTACTTTAAAGTTATTGCAAATGTCAAAATTGTGGGGTATATTTGTTTCACAACAGATATGTAAGTAAGTATGTATGTATGTATGTATGTA
The DNA here is from genome assembly GCA_951394005.1 of Protophormia terraenovae. Lineage (NCBI taxonomy): Eukaryota > Metazoa > Arthropoda > Insecta > Diptera > Calliphoridae > Protophormia > Protophormia terraenovae. Next base: position 70,628,759 of record OX596077.1, read on the forward strand.
TGTATGTATGTATGTATGTATGTATGTATGTATGTATGTATGTATGTATGTATGTATGTATGTATGTATGTATGTACTTGTAATCATAGAGTATTAGGAATAAATACGCTTTGGTTTGATGAAGCTTGAACGGTCAAATTCTATTACATTATTATATGTATGTATAGTATTTGTAAGTTCTTTTGTAGGAGGGAAAGAGGGGTGTGATTGTATTTATGAATGCAGTAAGTGTATGTTTGTATTTTGTAATTATCACCTTGTTTGTAATAAGTCTTTGTAAGGATTCTTAACAATTTAATATCCTTTTATATTACTTGTATCTTGTAAATATTTTTAATTTTTTGTTTCGTTCAGAATTATTATTTTCTCTTTGTTTTTTGTTGTGAAATTTGAAATCAGTATGATTGATTTTCACAGATAAGTACACCGCAATCAGTGAGTTAGTCTACTTAAATACAGTACATACATACAATGTAATCCTACCACACAAATTTACAGAGAGACAGACAGATAGAGAGTGATTGGACAGACAATCAGGTTGATAGTTAAAGAAATATAGAAAATAAATTAAAGCGTCATGGAATAAGCAGTCTTACATTTACAATACATACTCTACGAAATACAGACACACATACACACACACACAATTAGTTTTGTTTGAAAAGAAAAAGACGACTTTATTTGTTTTGAAAAGGATTGTGGCAGGATTTAGTATAAATTACATTTACTAACCAACAATACCAAACAACAAACTTGGAATACAATTGTGGTGGACTGGTGGTCATATTAAGTTCAAATCTGATTAAAAATTTCTTATATTCTTTTTCTTTTCCGCTTTTCTTTACTTCTGTTTCGACTTATTCTTCAATGTTATTTATTTTATTTATTTAATATTATTATTATTTTTTTTATGCTCATTTTTGTTGTTGTAAAAGATTTTTACACATGTCACAATTATAATTACATGAATCTTTGAAATAAGCAACAAACATATTGTATACAGTATATTGAAAAATTTTGGTACAAAGATATAAGTATATACTTATGTATGTAGCTTCAAATTGTTCCTTCTAACATAACCAGTGTTGCCAGTTTAGCCTTTTTAAGGCTAGATCTAGCCTTTTTATTTTGATTTTAGCCTCAAAATTTTCGTTTTAGCTTCTAGCTTTTTTGTTAGCCTTTTTTATTTTTAACATAGCCTTAAAAAGGCTAAAATTTTGCAAATTTAATTTTTACAAAATCATCAATTTAAGCATTTGTGTATATTAATTCTTACAAAAATATCGATATTATTTATATTTAATGAAAATTTTCGCCTGCGGCGCTTCATTCTACAAAAATATTACAATTATTTTTTGACAAACTTTATTACCCATATAAACTAATTACTTTATATTTACAAATTCACTAAAATATATTTAACAACTACCAAAATCTAATGAGAACAAAAAAATTTGTGCTTTTTTAAATAAAAAAATATGTTAGCTTTTTTCTGGCTTTATTTTTTGGGGCATTTAGCCTTTTCTGACCTTTTTTTAAGTCCAATTTAGCTTCTTTTTTTCTCAAGTCCTGGCAACACTGAACATAACCATAGATAAAAGAATATTATGCAATAAAAACCTGTTATTTTTCAAAGTAAAAAAAGCATTTATATAATTTAATCCAATTGTTATTATATGCTGTTGTTTTATAGAACATCATAATCATCATATACTAGATTTTTACTGGATACCACAACATTTTTACGCACATATTTTGTAAAAACTGTAATTTGGTACTTTTTTGGCAACCTATCTATCTTTTAATCCAGTAAGCATAGAAATAAAATGTGCATCAAAGTAGTACCTTATCGAAAATTGGCGAATACAAGATCGCTTCTTTTTGGAAATTCGAACGTTTATGGGGTAAAAATCGTACCTGTTTTTGGTACTTTTTTCACAAAAAATTTTTTTTCTTTTTTTTTAATTACCAAATTCGTCAATACAATTATTTTATTTAATTAAAAAGGGACCAACAACCGTTTTTGTAAATTTAAAAACAACTTTTGCTACTTAAAATTGTTAAGACTTAACATTTTTTTTTTTTTTTTTTTTAACAATGAATTTGTAACATTAAATAAAAATGTTGTTACCAAGCAACGAACTATATTTCAACAACTGGTTAGTCCTTTTAAAAAATTATGTTGTCAATATTTATACATTTTTTCAAAATTTTTTATTTTGCAAAAATCATAAAATTAAAACAAGAGTTACATTACAAAATATGTATATGTTACAAGATTAAAAATAAATTTCAGAGATGAACTGTTTAGTTTTCCTTGTGACAAATGATTTATTTTTCACACGATATTCCGATGTTCCGGAATATTTACAATCAATCATCTCTGAATGCTTCAAGTAATGGAATAAGTATTTTTAATTAAACAGATTTTCTTATTGTTACCATTGTTAGAATCACCAAATCCCAAAGGTTCAACCAAATTGCACAAATTTGTTCTCGTTTCTGTTTATAGGTGAACTGTTAAAAATGGTATAATTAATTGTATGTTAACATTTTGTAATAACTTAGTATTTTAATACTTACCTTTCATGGAGATAGACTTATTGTTTTAGCTTTTAATATACCACTGCCTCATCTGCTATATCAAATTTATTCTCCTTCCAAATATACAACAATTTTAAAACAATATTGTAAAAATATTTTAAAATTTTAAATTTTTTGACACATATTTTTATTTTTTTAAAACGAAATTTTAATTAAAATGTTAACAACTGAAAATGTTGAGAATCAACTTGTAAATTTGTAAATATGACAACGTACAATCGAAGTAATAAAAAATATTGTTAATATTTTTGGATGTGAGTTAACCATACTTTTTAATTACTTCTAAACTTTTGATATTTTTTTCTGTGTTGCAATATTAAACATGAAATTAAATATACATGGTCCTATGTGGGTAAGAATTCAACAGGGGAACTTTGTGTTACTTTTTCGTTCTTCTAATGGTACTTTTAGAATTATCTATAATATTGAACATAAAATCACGAAATTAAAGATATTTGGTCCGAAGTTATTATAATATTACTCTTTAATTTTTTTTATAATAATAAGATGTATGGTTCCGTGCTGAGAATTCTTCTCTAATAAAATATAATAATAGAAATAATTTGGGAGTTTTTGAACCTTGGAACGTTAAATATGTAAGAAACTGGTAAATATAAATTAAATTAATTGGTAAATAAAATATTTAAAAAGTTTATTGTTCTTAATGTCGACAGAACTACAATATTATAACTGTTTCCACAGGAGTTAGGATTCATAGTTCAATTTTACGGTTTTTTTCACTTTTGATATTTCATTTAGTTTTTTCTAAAAAAAAAAACGGATACCATTTTTATCTGGTCTATATAAGAGTACTGCAATATCGGGTTAAATGCTATCTATATAAAAGAGGATCTGTGTTTATTAGTCAGTCCGTTTTTGAATTTTATTCGATGCTTTTATTTTATTTCAATACAATGGGGTAGAGATGCGCACTGTGTTTAAGCTATTACACTGGTGGGCTAGATGGAATTCCGTATGCTAAACTCGAATCTGCTTTCAGTTTTTCCAATCGGGTCAGCTTATCATCTTTATCTCAAAGCCGGAAAAACTACGAGCAAATGAAGATACCCATGCATACCTACAGTTAACTGGAAATACGCAGGCGGGCAAAAACAATTTTTTTTTTCATCTTAAATAAAAATGAAATTGAAAGAAGATTCGGCTGTGCCGAATCTTTGATACCCTTCACCATATTACCATATTACCATCTATTATCGACTTCATATTACCATATTACCGACAAATAATAAAATGTTCGCCTTAACGTATGCTTTCATATTTTCACATATATAAATCTAAATTTTTTTCAAACTACGAAAATTTGAATATATAAAAAAAAAACAATCATAGCAGGCTTTGCTTTTAAAATATAAACAACAACAACAATTCCATATTTACTTATTTTTTTATGTGTGTATATACAAACTGGCTGCATATACAAAGAACAGCAACAACAACACTGTTATTCATTATATTACTTCTGTTGCTAACTAAACTACTTGTCTTATAGGAAAAAACGTCACTAATAGTCATTACAATGCTTAATATACATGTTTGTGTATGTATTTATGTATATTCTTAACAGATATGTTTTAGTTTTTAAAAATAAACAACAACAATTCCATATCTATTTATTTTTGTACAGACTGCATATACAAAGAACAACAACAACACTGTTATTCATTATATTTCTACTGTTTCTAACTAAACTACTTGTCTATACAAAAAAACAAAAAACGTCACTAATAGTCATTACAATGCTTAATATACATGTTTGTGTGTGTATTTATATTTTTAACAGATTTGTTTTTGGGCCATAACTCTGTTGATTATGAACGAATTTGGTTTATTAAAAAAAACGAAATTTTGTAAAAACATTTATGACTGATCTATATAAAAATAAAAATCTGTAGCTTGAACAAGGGCTTCAAAAATAAAAAAATCGTTTTCCCCGATATCTCAGTTATTACTGAACCGATTTATTTCATTTTTTCAGAACAAAAATTCAGAAAATAATTTCCGAGCCCCCTTTAAAAATTCGAAGTACCTGGTATATGTAGAGGCTTCAGAAACTGAAAAAACGGTTTTTAAAGCATATCTCCGCCATTTATAAACCGATCCTGCTGATTCAAAAAACCGAAATTTTATAAAAATATTTGTGACCGATCTGTATAAAAATCTATAGCTTAAACCAGGGCTTCAAAAAATAAAAAATGCGTTTTGTCCGATATCTCAGTTATTGAACCGATTTATTTCATTTTTTTCAGAACAAAAATTCAGAAAAAAATGTCCGAGACTTCTTTGTAAAAACGAAGTCCCTAGTATATACAGGGGCTTCAGAAACTGGAAAACCGGTTCTAAAAACCGGTTTTTTTAACATATCTCCGCATTGTATGAACCGATCTTGCTGAATTCCAATAGCAAAATTCTCGAAAGCATTTCCGATCGTTTGATATATATATTATATATGTCAGTTATCGGTGGGCTTCATAAACGCCATTTCAACCGACACACGGACGGACGGACGGACATGGTCCTATCGTCATCATTTCTTACAAGGATCCCGAAAATGTAAACTTTTTTTTCTCTCCGACGAAAATTGTGGGAATTACAAACGGAATGACAAACTTATATATACCCTTTACACCTTTGGTGAAGGGTATAAAAATAGATGGATTAGATGAAATTTAACGTGCTAAATAATAGGATTGGGTTGTAATCATTACTTTAGGTAATCTATTACATGTACAATTACAATTAACCAGTAATTTGTAATTGAAATTTTCAATTACAGGTTAATTGTAATTGAAAATTTCCAATTACAATTACAAGTAATTGTAATTGAAAATTTCAATTACTAATTAACTTTGAAATGTATGTTTTTTTAAAAAATAATTATTGTATGGCATTAAACATATTCAAAATTATCGTAAATAAAAATCGTATGTTGAATTTTTTTAATAGCACTTCGATAAAATTTAATTTTAAAAGATTTAAGAGTGTAATTAATTACAATTATTTTCAATTACATTGTAATTGCAATTAAAAATTTTTAATTAAAATTACTGTAATTGTAATTGAAAAATATCAATTACAATTACTTGTATTTGTAATTGAAAATGTTCAATTACAATTACTTGCAAAGTAATTTAATTGAAAATGTCATCATTAACCCCCAATCCTGCTAAATAAGAATCAGCTTTTACTTTTTTTCTATCACGTATTGATTATTTTTATGGGCATGACTACTATGACCCCGCCTTTAGGCAGTCACACCTGTATAACTCGAGAACGGTGTGTCCTATTAAGATATATTAAAGTCCAGTATATAGAGACTTAAATTGTCTTTGAGCTGAATTTACATAACTTTTTATCCAGTTAATATTTCCGTAGTTATTCGGTAATTAGTATCGAAAAAAAAAATATTTTTTTTTTTTTTTGAAATTCTTGAGCGAATGAAAAATATTGTTAACATTCCTTGAAGACAATTTTTGCATGCATCTTTTGGTGTATCACTTATCGTGTAAACGGTTCTTTAGTTATAGTCTAAATTTAACAAACCATTCTTAAGTGTTATAGTGTGACCGCTGATTAAGGTGATGATATTAGTCGTGTCCATAAAAAAAATCAGTACGTGATAAAAAAAAAGTGAATGCAGATTCTGGTTTAATTCATCAAAATCCATCTAGTCCACCTATTTTTGTTTCAAGAAAAAACAAAAAAAAATGAAATTGAAAAAAGATTCGGCTGTGCCGAATCTTTGATACCCTTCACCATATTACCATATTACCATCTTATCGACATCATATTACCATATTACCGACAATTAATAAAATTTTCGCCTTAACGTATGCTTGCATATTTTCTAAATCTAAATTTTTTTCAAACTACGAAAATTTGAATATGAAAAAAAAAAAAAACAATCATAACAGGCTTTGCTTTTAAAAAAGAAACAACAACAATTCCATATATATTTATTTTTGTATGTACAAACTGACTGAATACACAAAGAACAACAACAACACTGTTATTCATTATATTACTGCTGTTGCTAACTAAACTACTTGTCTATACAAAAAACAAAAAACGTCACTAATAGTCATTACAATGCTTAATATACATGTTTGTGTATGTATTTATGTATATTCTTAACAGATATGTTTTAGTTTTTAAAAATAAACAACTACAATTCCATATCTATTTATTTTTGTACAGACTGCATATACAAAGAACAACAACAACAACACTGTTATTCATCATATTACTGCTGTTGATAACTAAACTACTTGTCTATACAAAAAACAAAAAACGTCACTAATAGTCATTACAATGCTTAATATACATGTTTGTTGGTGTATTTATATTCTTAACAGATTTGTTTTTGGGCCATAACTCTGTTGATTATGAACGAATTTGGTTTATTAAAAAAACCGAAATTTTATAAAAATATTTATGACTGATCTATATAAAAATAAAAATCTATAGCTTGAACAAGGGCTTCAAAAATAAAAAATTCGTTTTCCCCGATATCTCAGTTATTACTGAACCGATTTATTTCATTTTTTCAGAACAAAAATTCAGAAAATAATTTTCGAGCCCCCTTTAAAAATTCGAAGTACTCTGGTATATGCAGAGGCTTCAGAAACTAAAAAACCGGTTCTAAAAACCGGTTTTTAAAGCATATCTCCACCATTTATAGACCGATCTTCCTGATTCAAAAAACTGAAATTTTATAAAAATATTTGTGACCGATCTGTATAAAAATAAAAATCTATAGCTTAAACCAAGGCTTCAAAAATTAAAAAATGCGTTTTGTCCGATATCTCAGTTATTACTGAACCGATTTATTTCATTTTTTCAGAACAAAAATTCATAAAAAAATGTCCGAGAATTCTCTGTAAAAACGAAGTCCGTAGTGTATACAGAGGCTTCAGAAACTGGAAAACCGGTTCAAAAAACCGGTTTTTTGAACATATCTCCGCATTGTATGAACCTATCTTGCTGAATTCCAATAGCAAAATTCTCGAAAGCATTTCCGATCGTTTGACATACATATTATATATGTCAGTTATCGGTGGGCTTCATAAACGCCATTTCAACCGACACACGGACGGACGGACGGACGGACGGACGGACGGACGGACGGACGGACGGACATGGTCCAATCGTCATCGCTTCTTACAAGGATTCCGAAAATATAAACTTTTTTGCTCTCCGACGAAAATTGTGGAAATTACAAACGGAATGACAAACTTATATATACCCTTTACACCTGTGGTGAAGGGTATAAAAATGTTTGTCCACCACTGTATTTATATTCAATTGTAAGTAACATGGGTATTTTTACTTAACTACGAATAAAATCAAGATTTGTGCATCAATTTTGAAGATCATGCCTTATTTTATTCGCAGCATTACCATCTTTAAAATAAAGATGATAAAAAACATTTTTAAAAATAAATTTTAGTATTTTTAGAAATTATTCAGAATAATTTCGAAACTATTGAGCACAGTTCAATTTAGGAGATTTAAAGATGTTTTTAGTACGCATCTTTTGGGGTATCACTTATGTCAATCGTACACAACGTTCTTGAGTTATGAGGAAATATACTAGAGTAATGAAGTAAAAAAAATCCAGACCAGATGGAAAAAACCTGAGAGCAGATTCATGTTTAGCACATCAAAATGCATTCATCTTTGGGGGAGGATTTTTTTGTCGACCAGTGTTATCAATATTATTTAAAAATTTATAGAACTATAAATTTTTGAATAATGAAATGAATTAAAATTTTATCAAATTTATATTTATAGAACTATAAATTTTTGAATAATATTGATAACACTTTAACTTTATAAAATTATAACAATTTGAATTTATAATTTAATATGGTTTTTATTCAAAAAATTTACGCTAACGAAGTATCGGGTATACTGCTCATTACCTGCATATATTTGAATAGGAATTTAGGAAAATTTGGTGCACTGATTAATATTCATAAAGTTAATTTATTGTTATGTTTTATATTATTTATATTAATGTGATAATTATCTTGAAGGAAATGCATATATCAATGGAATTTATTTTTTCTCTTATAAAATATGTAAGTTTATTACCAACAACTTAAATATTTGATTTAGGGTAATGCATTGAGGGCCCACATTCAAAACCCTTTATCTCGAAAAATACAAATACATCTTTTCAGGAGAGAAAACAAAACTGTTTATTTCTTTTATTTTGCAAGTATGTAATTTTTTTTACAATCTTTATATAAAACCACGACCAAATCATATATTTTGGTTTTAATATTTTACAATACTGGATATTTTAAGGAGAGAGTTTGCATTTTTAAAAAATTCAATGTGTATAAATAAAATCACGATGTAGAGGTTTTTTCATTGTAAAAAATAAATTTAATTATAATTTAATGTATGATTTTAAAATTTTTTAAACTAATTAGTAATAAACGGTTAAACGGGTTTTCACTATGTTACATCACAGTTATTTTTTCATTGTAGCATCGTGTTATTTTTTCTGCAATGTGGGTTTTGATAAAATTTTAATTCATTTAAAAAATAATACAAATATTTTAACAAAAAAAAAAAAAAAAAAATATATATATATATATATATATATATATATATATATATATATATATATATATATATAAAAAAAATATTAAAAAAGGACTACAATTTAAATTAAATGTGTATGTATATACTTTATGGTGTTAATTATTTAAAAGTTTCACTGTCTGATCTTTTTCTTTGTAAGAAAACTGACTCGATTTACTGTACATGTTGAATGAAAGCAATTCTACAATGAAAATACACATTCCGCAGTGGAGCAAAATAAAAATATTTTGGAAATAATTCTTTAATTTCTAATAGGTCAAATTTGCATACAAGTTGAGTTTAAATTTGGAAGGCGAATCTCGCAGACCTCTCTGAAGGTCACTGACGTTGAAATTTTTAAAACGATTGCCCATTTTTTGCTTCTCATTCGATTTCAAAGATTTGTGAATATCTATACAATATTAAGCAAAATTATTATACACATTGAATTGTGTTTAGTGAGTCATCGGAAAAAATAAAGAGAAAAACACGATATATTATAAATATTCTATTAAACGCCTTACTAATGGGCCTTTCTTGTAGTGCTGCTTCTTTCCTTGCGAGTCTGATCTTGCCATTAATTGTTACAGAGCCGATTATAAATTTGACTCATTAAGTTTTGTAAACTTTATATATTTCGTCTGCGATAGTATTGCCCGAGGAGTTCGAGTGACCTCTTACCCAGATTAGGTCAAGTTGACACCCGATAGTGACTTCATCGCAACTTAGCTGTAAGAACGAACTTAGATATTTACACATAACCTGTACATAACCTGTATTTTAATAGCCGAGATCTCTGCCTGAGGACAATACAGTGATCAGAGAGTATTTCAAGGAAGTATTTCAGTACATGCGAATGTAGAATCCAGCACCTACCCCAAGATTTTTTTTCATCAGTGTAGACCTTTACTGGGTATGGGTAAGATTGTACAAAAGTCTATATTATCAGAGACATCGTTTAGATCACTCAAGATCGTCACATGTCTATAACTTCTAGTATACTATGTGTCTATAATATTGAGCCTAATTGAAGATATGGTCGCGATTTGTTGGTTAATGAGATCAACCGGTACCCAATATTTTAAAAGAAACGATGCCTTGGATTGAGTTACACAAAGCGCTCCAATTATCATAAGTGGCAAACTTCGCAGGATCCTGTTAAAGATTAAGCGATTGGTGTATTTACCAATTGCTTTACATCGGACTTAATATGGGCTAAATTACCATATCGAAAAACCTTCATGAATTCTTAGGATTCACATCCCAGAATTTCTCTATAACTTCCCACACACGGCAGAATTCCTGGATTCATAGTGAAGATTATGACCTAGTTGGTCAAGGGTCTCTATTAAATTGTCAAAGGATCCTTCTATGTCAAGAAAGGCATATCATCTATGTACGAGAAAATTCCCTATACATCCTACAAGCGAGTATAATGCAGGCGTGACATTGGGTATGTTGGGACACTGATAACAGGCCAGACTTAGTCGTCGTACGAAGTTGTTGGTTGATTGACTTATCCGAAGTTTTCAAGAAGAAGTCTTTCTGTCTGGTATGAAAGCTTTTACCCCTTTTGAACATAAAGAATCCTTAGGAGTACTGAATTTTACAACAAAGTAAATTGAGAAAGGATCGTTTACGGAATCGATTATAAACTATATAAATTATTCCAGGAACCATAAAATCATGACCATGATATGTTTGCCGTAATGGTGCTCAAATATATTTTACTCTTTGTATATTTTTTGAAATGATATTTAATTATGTTGCTCCAGCCACATACTGTAAATCCCGTAAAATATTCTCATTTTTTAAGATTTTTTAATTTACCATCCACCTCCTATATAAGGTGCAATTAAAAAAATAATTGCAGTCGGTGGGTATATAGATTCGGCCAAGCCGAATATAACATTCTCACTTGTTTTCTTTAAGATTACCTTTATGAAGACATCTTTCAGATAAAAATAAAAAACCTTTTTAGAAAACAGAGCGATAAACGAGAATTTAAAAAAAAAAAACAAGAATTAATCTGCACACAGAAAAAGATTTGGTTAGAAAATGGTTACTATTATTAAAAGTTAAGGAATTTGAGCATAATTCTATATCAGAAATAAAAATAATATAAATCTAGAAGATTTTCTATATTTGCAATAATGTTAATATTCCCACAATGGAGTAAGTGTTATAACAGCTATTAATATAGTTATGCTAACCAATTATTTAGTAATTTATCAATTCAATTGAGACACACAAATTTACTTCTTTAAAATGTACTTAAATTTAACATATATAAGCCGTGGCGACCAAAATTCGTCTACGTAGTGTATTTTAAGTTCCAGTTATAAATAATTGGTTCTTATATTTAAAAATCTTTTATGGCTAAAGAAAAGAATTGGTTCGGTCAAACGAATTTATATGTATTTCTGTTTGACTTTTTTTATTAATTCATATGTACATAAATAAAGAAAAGAAAAAATAATTATAATATATTAAAAAAATATATGAATAAAATACATTAAATAAAAAAATACAGCTAATAACAATTGGAACAAATAGCGCAAGTAAGTGTAATGTTAATTATTTAAAAAAATAAATGCTTATATTGAGTTTCTTCCTTACAATGAGCAACTTATGTTATTTGATGGATATAATCCCAAGTTGGACAGACGAAGAATTCTTGAATCAGGAACTAATACAACAAGGTAAGCATGTTTATAACACAAATGAACATCCACACTATGTTAAAAATTTGGTACGCCTTCGAATAAGATTGCATTTGGTTTTGCCTTTAAAAGTGGGAATATTTAATTAAATCTATGAAATATAATTACCAATCCTTCGGCAGCGCCTAAGATTATTTGTAAATAGAAAGTTTACATTCTCCTTTGTAATATACATAGATACGTAATTATTAATATTTTTTGAAAATAAAAATTGTACATAAATAAAATATTTATAAAAAAAAATTGTGCTTTTGTTTTTGACTTTTTGTTTTCAATTCTATTTTAGGAACCGAATTTCTTAGATATTGTTTCGGTTGTACCTACTATCATTTTTAGTTACTATAACTGAAAAGACTTTTGAAACGACCATTTAATTAGTAAACATAAATGAAATATTCGGAAATCACAACAGTTTATTTAGATAGTTGGTGCAACCGACCAAATTCGATTGGCAAAAAATTCGGTTGCCATAATGAAACTGTTTTCTCTGCGTGGAAAGTTTGGTTTTAAGTTAAACATTTATACATCTTTTTTAGAACTTTGTTATGTTTGTTAGTGCAAATTTCAAAATTATTTTTTATCAAAAACTGAAATTTTAAATTTCAGATGTGAATATCTATATCAACGTCTAAATCGGACCGATAAGAAAATACAGACTCATATAAAGAAAATATTTTTATTCTGTCCACTGTGTATTATATCTAAATTCATTAATGACTTTTAAAATGTGTAGGTATGTATGTGTATAAATATGTATGTATCTATGCATTTATAAGTACAAGTATTATAAAATTGATTTTGTTTTTATTATTAAAATCGATTAGTATTATTTTTTTGTTTATTTCTCTATATTCGTTGTTCTTTCTTCATTGGCATTTTTGAAACCATAAAAGTTGTATTGTCAGTATTATTTTTATACAAAATATTACATTTTCAATATTGTTTTTATAACATAAGAAATTAGAATATTAAAACATAATTACATATGTATGTACATTAATATATAAGTAATATCTACGAATATAATAAGTAGGGGACGGATTTTTAAGCATTTATTTTTGGAAAATATGCACCTATAAAATGCAATTAAAAAATCAAACTAAGCCTAAAAAATTAAAAAATATGCATTTTTTTTTCTTAATTTATTAAATAAAAAGAAAAAAATAAGTTATTTTATAAGAAAAAACAAAAATTAGTCTATATTAAGCTAAGAAATGGAATATATTTTGTATTTTTAAAAGTTAAAGCTATGTTTTAAAATATCAATACTAATTATTTGTACTTTTTTAAATTTGTTCTACTTAAGATCACATTTTTTAAACTTATATTAGAGACATTGAGTTTAATACAACCTTAGTTAGATAGATTTTTTTATTTATATACAGAGACATACTTTTTACTAAGTTGTCAAATGTAAATTATTGTCTATTTTTGCGTAAAAACTGTTTATACATTGAAAATGATCTTTCAACGTCAACAGAAGTGATAAGGGCGTATTTGAATAATTGTAGTTCAGAAGAAGAGTATTCATCTTAACGCGAAACATCATCTGAACGTAAAGTAATTGATTTTGATTTTTTTTTTTTAATTTTCTCAAATCTTTTATTTTTTTTAATAACTGCTTACAACTTAAATATTATTTTTTCAGCAACGGGGCCTTCTGCTGCTTCTATTTTTGCAATAGCAGTATCAATTTAACTGATTTGAGTACTTAATGAATCGAAACCCTCTAATTTAGTAATAGTTTCAGAAAGAAATCCATAGTTGGAAGAAACAAATGAGATTTTATTTTGAATATTGCTTGATGTTCGTACTCGTTTAACTTTTTTATAGCTTTAGAGTTGTTATCCATCAACTCATCCACAGTATTTTTGAAATCATCAATATATTGTTCGTAGTATTTTACAGCATCAAGCCAAGATGCCCATCTTAATAGCTTTTGCGGATTTTACCATATATTTACCCGGGTCCGATAAAAATAAAAGAATTTGATTTTTATTAAAATCCTCTCCCAACAATTTAACTGACTCATGAAACGTACAGGCAATAGTTTTGTGATTCACACATTCGGGTTCTAAAATATGAATCAAAAACTTTCGGTTGCTCAACTCTACGTCGTGATCCAAAGCTCCAACAATTACATTAACAATGTACCGGCCGGTAATGTTAGTTGTTTCGTCCATACTTATCCGTAGAAATTTATTTTTTAAAAAATATTTTATTTCTTCCAGCTGAAAACTGTACAATTTTTCAACATAACTTTTTCTAAGCGTCATGTACGTCTTTAAAAAATTCAATAAAATTGGATGAGATAGTTTTCTATTTGCTTTTCGATATCCATTCTTGGTGTTTATTTGCTATTTATGTGCTGATAAACAAGAAACTTCTTTTCATGGTTGACTGCTTTATTGCAAATTTTGCAAAAAAGTATTTAACCGTCAGTTTTAAAAATTTCTTTAAATTCTAATACGTAATTATGTAAAACTGAAGTTTTTGGTTTTTTTACTTTGAACATTTTATCCTAAATATACAACCTTTTTTTTATAATTTAATGTAATATTCTTACCAAATTCTATTCTAACTTGTTTGAGATTAACCGAACAATGAGTGTTAAAAATAGCTAGAACACCTGTTATGCACATTTTACCAGAGTCCGGATTTTAATACTAAAAAGCAATCTCCTTATTTTTATTTCAATCGAAAAACAAATCTTTAATGTTAAAAAAATAATAAAAATGCATCATACATTTTGGGGTATTATGCGTTTGTGCTGATGTTTGTAACGCATAGAAAAAATTATCGGACCCCACCTTAAAGTATACCGTTTGACTCAGAATCACTTTCTGAGTCGATTTAACGATGTCCGTCCGTCCGTCTGTCTGGCTGTCTGTCCATGTAAACCTTTTGAACAAAGTTCAGGTCGCAATTTTAAAGATATCTTGATGAAATTTGGCACGAATAATTATTTTGACACAACGACGAAGCTTATTGAAATTGGTTATGATCGGTCCATTATTTCATCTAGTCCCCATACAAATGTAATCCCGAAATAGGGGTTTAACGAACATAAATGCCTTAAATAGAGAAATATTTCAATGAAACTCGGTACAAAGAGTTTTGTATAAGTCTCAATCTGTGTACAAAATTTCATCAAGATCGGTCCATAATTGACAGTAGCTCCCATATAAACCTACTTCCGGGAATTGCCCTAAAGGGCGTAAAATCATATAGATGTTAGTATCAATGCATTGTTCTGTATTTGTATAATTTATTTTAACATTTAGTAAAAGTCTAATTTTTAGCTCATACAGAATGGTGTAGGGTATCGTACGGTCGGTCTTGACCTATTGACTATAGTTTCTCTCTCGTTTTTTTTTTTTTTTTTTTTTTTTTTTTTTGTTTATTTTTTACTAAAATGGAAATCGAAAATACACGTTCAACATAAGTGGAAGTTGGACAAATTGTCAAATAGCAATATTGTAACTTTTCCAATTTTTCTGTTGCTTTGTTGCATTTGTCCAGGTTTTGAATGCTGTTATGGTGTATCTTAAATCACAAATTAAACTGTTCGAATTTCAGAATCTGTATTTTGATCTACATCATTTAAAAATAGAGGATTAAGTATATAAATCAACAGCGAATTCCCTAGTTTATGTTTTTGTAGAGTATTTCATATCATTAGGAAATTCAGTGCATCGGAATTTTCCTAAACTTAAATAAACAGTAAGTGTATTTACAACGTTAATTCTGCGATCATTAAGCCTTATCATTGTTATACAAAAACTTATGAATTGCTTCTCCCTCTATTAGAGTTTCAGAATCTTTTAAAGCTTCTTAATAGCTATTTCTAATGGTTGAAAATGTTTCCAAAGACTATCTAGTATATATGATATAATATGACATCTCAATAAATATTATACCACAAATACTTTAAAAGATATTTGTAATTTTGTGTATACAACTTTGTACATATTTTGAGCTATTTTACAATTTCAAACCGCGATATTTCGCGAACCACGTTATGAAATTATCTGAAATTTTAAATTAGTCTTAGTTTTGACTAGAATAATGATTGTACCAAATTTTTCGTGTTGGTTTTAAATGAAATGACTCTATACTAAATTTCACGCAAATCCAACCAGCTGATTAGATGTTACAGATTTATTTCCAAAAATTTTCGATTCTGCCCCACTGTGGATTCGAGTTTATCTAGTTTAAGGAATAGAAATTTCGCAGAATTATTTCCGATATATATTTTATGCTTTTTCCTTGATTAGGTTACAAACAATGTGTGTAACATAAGTACTGGTAAATAAGAAGGAATTAAGTCTTTTTTTTCAGTTAGTTTTCACACGGAAATTTCATATATTCATACAAGGTAATATGCGTTGAAGGATTTGTAGATATAAGTTTTGAAAACATAAAATTTGAAGGATATCGATATTAGAACTAACATTGATTACAAAAGCTTTATGTGGAATTATGATAAGTTTCATTGCGTATACCAGTTTCATAATAATATAGTTTTTCGTGAAACCAAAACTGTTTTTTATTAAAATGATGAATTCAGGAAAATTTTTTTGAATGAATTAAGTAC
The DNA here is from genome assembly GCA_951394005.1 of Protophormia terraenovae. Classification (NCBI taxonomy): domain Eukaryota; kingdom Metazoa; phylum Arthropoda; class Insecta; order Diptera; family Calliphoridae; genus Protophormia; species Protophormia terraenovae. Next base: position 70,645,295 of record OX596077.1, read on the forward strand.
CTACTGCAAGAAAATAAAAATGCATAAGCTTCTTTTTGAGAATGGCGAAGAAGGGCGTTAATAGTAATAAAATGTTGAATTAACTTAAAACACATAACCTAACGCACATACTATCATATCATAAGCATGTGTGTATGTTTATTTACCTGTTTTGTAAGTATGCATTGTATGTATAATATACATACCCAGCAAACACAAAGGTTTGATATCAAATTGATAATGATTTGAAATCAAGTCCTTTCTCAAATGTCAAGCGTTTGAGAATGATTTGAAAATAACTTGAAAATAATAGCTTTCTCAACAAAAAGGGGAATTAATTGTCAAATTGAGAAATGACATTATTATGAAATCATTGCTAAATGTAATTCTCAAATTTTTTTCAAATGTGGATTGTGACCACATGTGGAACATAAATAAAAGTATAACAGGAAGTAATTTTATCTATATATTTATTAGTTAGAAACTGTTTAATTAAATAAAGTAAATAAAATATGAAATATTTATTTTAATATATTCTTTGATTTGATAATAACATTTGATATCAAATTAAGAAAATACCATTTTTGTAATATTTGTTAACTATTCTTTAGATTTCTGAAAAATTTTGCAATATCACGCTTCAATATCAAATTAAGAAAATGCTATTTTTTTAAATATTTTTCAAGTTTTTTTTTTAGGTTTGAGAATGATTTGATAATAAAAAGTTGAGAATGTACAATTTTTTTAAGTTTTTTTTTCTCAAATGATTCTTAATTTGAAATCAAACAAGTTTGATATCAAATGTTAAATCCATCATATTTCAAACGTTTCACCTCGTGTTTGCTGGGTACATATGCATATACCATTTCGTACATATTACTTATATAGGTATGTGTGTATGAAACAACTTATTCTTTCATTTACACCTCAACCAAAACGAATCCAAAGGTATTTAAAGTCTCAGAGAGTTTTAAATCATTTATACGATATTTGCCAACACAGCTGTCTTCCGCTTTATGCTATTGAGCACATTTGTTTTGCAATGATATTCATTAAAAGGGCAACCTTACGGAAAACGACGCGCAGCGTTGCACAGTGGTCAAAATGACTTATCCAGCTTCATTTAATTCATATATTGAAAGCTTTAAATCGATAAATATCTTATGGTTTGCAGATCAGAAATACTTAATTTTTTTCTTTTTAATATTGACACAACTATAAGCGGACAAAGATAAGATATGTAAGTATGAATGTTGCAGAAAGGGCATTGAAAAAATTTACCACCTACATAATCAATAATGCAGCAAAAAAAAAAAAAAAAACGATCAAGTGCTCCAAAAAAGAATATTTTTATCACTTCAAAAGTAGAACTTAATAAAAATAAAAGTATTTTTGCAGGAAGAAAAGGTTAATAATTCCTAAGAAATTTATATTTCAATAATTTTTAAGTGTTTTTATTAAGAAATTTTATAAGCATAGTTTTAAAGAAATACTTCAAAACTAATAAACAGGAATCATAATACAAGAAAGTCCTACCAATAGCAACCATAATCTCATCTTCTGCAGCTATTTTTTAGTACTAAGTACTTTCTTCCAATGAAAACAAAATGTTAAAATTATGACTTTTTAAGCTCTTTTCTTTCCCTATGTTTATTTAGTTTAATAGAAATTTATTAAAAAAAGTAACTAGCTTTTTTAAAGTGATACCCTCTATAATTTCGTGGACTGCAACTCTTGGGATTCCATCGGATTCGATCCATTTCTTATCTCGTTTATTATAGAGTTGAGAATAAATTTAATTTTGGTGAATCGTTCTTTATTGATCAGTACGACTGAATGAAAGATTTCTTTATTTTCTTCCATCTTTCATTTTCTGAAGTTTGTATGCAATAGAAACGAATGGAAGATTCTTTTTGTTTGATGTTTGTTTGTGTGAAGCAATAATGTCTTGATAATGTATTTTGATGTTTTTAACATACTACATGTGCGTATTATTATTTATGTCAAATTTATTTGTGCCAGATGAAATCACATATTCAAACCACCATATTCTTTTCAGGTGGTTTTAATATATGAATTCAGAAAAAAAAAGGAAAAAATGAATGAAATATGAAAGAAATGTGAAAAGTAAAACATAAACATGAAAGATTTTGTACAATTTCATATCTTTCATTTTACTGAAATCTAAAATCTTAAGATATTTTATTCGTATAAAGATCTTTCGTTTCGTAATTTCTGAGATATTTGGGAGAATATGAAAAACCCATAAAATTTAAAAAAAAATTGGCGGGTAATGTGGTACACAATATTCTGCAATTGTGATATCCCAGCAAAAATTGCTGCATACCCAGAAGCAGGTTTGTAAGGGAGAGATAAAAGAACTCTCCCTTGCCAACCTGCTTCAAGAAGGCATGATTTTTGTTCGTGATGTCCCACTTGGTAGGGCTCTTTGCTGCGCTACGTATTAAGTTCATACATGCCTTTAATATGCGCATTTTAAGGCATCATACATGTGATGATATCATGCCTCTTTTATGTGCATCTTTTAGAGATCCCAGAGGCTGTGAAATCATGCCTTGAATTTAAATAATGCATTTATGAAAATTATTATTTTTTATTATTATTATTTTTTTTTTTTTTAATTTATTTGATTTATTTTATAAAAAAAAAAAAATTAAAAAGAAAAATCAGATATTTTTTAAATAAGTTATTAACTTATTTGAGTCAAATGGCCTTTTTATTGGGGTAATCCTTAATTGTTTAATCTGCAAAAAAAAAAAAAAATAATAATAATAAATACAAATATTATACTACTTAATAGGAAAAAAAAGAAAAATTTACACAAAAAACATGGAATATGTTATACGTACCGTATATTATATATAGAAATTTGGGTAACCCATATATCACCCATTGTTTTTTTTTTTATTTATTTTTTTTCTCTAATCGTATAAAAACAAAAACACAAAATTTCTTCAAAACAAGTCAAATTGAAAATTAAGAAAGTAATAAAACACAAAATACGTTACAAAACATGTCATTTCTTGTATATTATATAATGAAAGCTAAAAACAATATACATATTTAAAGCTTTAATAATTTAATAAATAATTTTATTTTGTTATTATAAAAAGTTATTTAAACAAATATAATAATTTTACTTACAATTTTAATAGGTTTTAATATTAATATTTTTTTCGACTTTCACGAACAAACTTCCCAGCAAAAATTGCTGCATACCCAGAAGCAGGTTTGTAAGGGAGAGATAAAAGAACTCTCCCTTACCAACCTGCTTCAAGAAGGCATGATTTTTGTTCGTGATGTCCCACTTGGTAGGGCTCTTTGCTGCGCTATTAGGTTCATACATGCCTTTATTATGCGCATTTTAAGGCATCATAGATGTGATGATTTCATGCCTCTTTTATGTGCATCTTTTAGAGATCTCAGAAGCTGTGAAATTATGCCTTGAATTAAAATAATGCATTTATAAAAAATATTATTTTTATTTAATATTATTTTTTATTGGATTTGTTTTATAAAAATTTAAAAAGAAAAATCGACAATTTTTTAAATCAGATCATCAACTGGCCTTTTTATTGGGGGAATCCTTAATTATTTAATCTGCAAAAAAATTATAATAATAAAAAGTTATATTACTTAATAGAAAAAAATTAACACAAAAACATAAGATTATGTTATACGTACCGTATATTAAAACAATAAATAACCCATTGTTTTTTATCTAATCGTATTTTTTTCTAATCGTATAAAAACAAAAACACAAAATTTCTTCAAAACAAGTCAAACTGAAAATTAAAAAAAGTAATAAAACACAAAATACGTTACAAAACATGTAATTTCTTGTATATTATAAAGAAAACTAAAAACAATATACATATTTAGAGCTTTATTAATTTAATAAATAATATTATTTTGTTAATATAATAGCTATTTAAAATAAATAAAATTTTACTTACAATTTTAATATAATTTTTGTACATTATTTTTTCCGACTTTCACGAACAAACTTACCTCTTAACACTTTGAACGTTCGATCACAACTAATCAACTCAGTTGAAAATATTGCATCATCCAACTTAGCAGAACTTTTTGTATTAAATTAAAAATAAAAATGGGGAGAAGAAAGTCATTCGCTTATAATCCCGCATCCACGTAAGCGAGAGAGGATGCAGATTGTAATTCGGTAAAAAAAAATATGAGCCCAATGTAAATTTCTCGCTTCCTTTTATAGCTTACTCAAATGTGCATCAATGATGTGCTATCGGCAGGCATGAATAATTTTGCACTGCTTACCAGTACCTAAAAAAATTTTGCCGGGTTACTTCTTATTACTTTGAACACTCGATAACAACTAATCAACGCAGTTGAAAACATTGCATCACCCAACTTAGCAGAACTTTTTGTTTTAAATCGTAAATAAAAACGGGGAGAAGGAAGTCATTCGCTTACAATCCTGCATCCACGTAAGCGAGAGAGGATGCAGGTTGTAATTCGGTAAAAGAAAATATGAGCCCAATGTATATTTCTCGCTTCCAACTAATCAACGCAGTTGGAAGCGAGAAATATAGTTGCTTTTTGTGGTGCATTATTTACATTTTTGTTACAATATTCAATATTTGGAATCAAATTCCTCTTGTACTATGGTTTTTAAAATTAACGAAAAAACTTTAAACATGTCCACTTTTGCTCGATTTTTTATCCATAAATGTTATTAAAACTTTAATTTACATATAGAACATACTTTCAAATTTCGGTGCTCGTTGTTTTAACAGGATCTTGCTGCTGGTAAAGTTATGGTCCGAAGAAGCATTGCTGCCAAAAGCTCTACAATGCTCTTTTTGATCCTGGACATGCGCTACAAATTAGTGTGGGATATACTAAATAATTTTACTCCCAATAAAATATCTTTCTTCATATCTTCTGATTTAAATTTTCTTATTTCTTTTTTTTTTTTTTTTTTTTGGCATGTTTAGTTATGGAAGGTTAATGTGATAGAGAATATCAAATAATCCGCCTTGTTTTATTAAGATAAATATTAAATAAAATATATTTAGGAGCTAGAAATATAATATTGATGCTAATATTTTTTGCTAATAAAACACTCACAAATAACTTATGAAGTTTAAAAAATCGGTTTTGTAAAAAATTTAATTTTGAACAGATCAGAAAAAAGTCGATCATACGACCATATGGATTTTTGAAAATTGTAAATATCAAATAAAATCATGTTTACTTAATTCTCTGAGAACTTAATATTATTAGGCTTGGTGCCGTTATTCTTCTATTTATACTTAAAAAAAACTTACAATAACCCGCCAATACCACAATACCCTACTTACTTTAATCTAATTTATTGTTGATGTGAAATGTTCAAAATGATCTGCCCATTTATTGGTAAATTCAATTTTTATATACACTAAAAATTTTCCCAAGTGCACCACTATCTTTATGTCCCACACCCACCATAGTGGTTGGGTTATTACCCAGCAGGAAAATATGTTAGTGCTTCCTCCCTGCAGGCCTTTGTGATTGCCTCCACACCTCACCGAAAAAATTTTAAACACTTTCCACTTTGACTTCTATAAAAATTTATCCAAAAATATCTCGGCTTCCTTTAAAAAAATCCGGTACTAATTCTTGTTTCCCTTTCATTAGATGTGAATTAGAAGGTGTATCATCCCAGAAAAGAACTGAAAAAGTCATGATTTTAACATTGTGTTGTCATTGGAAAGAAGTACTTAGTGGTGAAAAATAGCTGCAGAAGTTCTTTTTTAACCCATGGTTGGCATTGGTAGGATGTTATTCTTTTATACTTCTTGTTCACTGCTTTTGAAGCACTTCTCTTAAAACTTAAAATGTTTATCCAATTTTTTAATAAAAATTCTGTTTTTGCCCTGTTAAAGAATAATAAAAATGTATTAAAATTTGTAAAATTGGAATTTTGTTAAATGTTATTACCATTTTTACCGGCTAAAAATTCATTTATTTTCACTTTTTTGGAAGTAATTATTAAGAACTTTCAAAAAAGTTTAAAATATGCACCTTGTTCCACTTTTGAAGTTGTGAAAATGTTCTTTTTTAGGAAGAACTTCATCGTTTTTTGCTGGGATTGGGACAAAGTATGAGTTCAATGAAATCAATGTACTATTCAATAGATTTATATGTTATTTAACGAATGTGTTCATTAAATCAATTTACAGATAAGTTGAACAGATGAACTTGTACATTGAATTTTAATATTAATGTGATGGTAATACATTGTTTCAACGTACCATATACATTAGATCCTATTTAGTGTAAAAATTCATTGAAACAATGAACTTTTTCGTTGTATTTATGAACCTATATCGTTCAGTGTACCTATTTGAAAATTTTCTATTTTAAAAAATGTATTATTTATTTTGATTCCTACGAACATAGCTACCTTTTGATAACTTATCTTCCTCATATATCAAAACTACTCATAGAGAGTTTCGATAATAGCATTTCTTTATAAGTTTAATTTTAGACGACTTCAAACTTTCGATAACGAGCTGCCAGAACGAGGTCTTTTCTTGAAAAATTTTAGATTTTCTAACACGTTATTCTGTTTATTTATAATTATTTACAAATATTTATTATATGACGACTCTTATAGAATTTTCCTTTGATATTCTTGTAGTGCTATAAAATTTTACACTATTTCTGATAATGATAGAATTAAGAAAAAAAAAATGTGTTTAATTTAATATCTTTCTTGCAAAAATATATAATTACAATTTCAAAATTCTAAATATCATTAAAAAGTATATAATTTTAATTACCTGTTTTCCTCCCGCGTTTTCACGGACGGGAATTCCCGTTTCTCAAGCCCTAGATATGTATCTGAGTCAAGTTTGATATTATTCTTTTTAAAAATGCGTCTGACGTTGGTGTAGAAATTAGTTCTTTACTTCGAGTCTACACTAGAGAAATTTATATCAAGACAAACGGCAAATTTTTGCTGAGTTGCAGATCATTTTTTATATCTATCAACTATAGGGAAAACTTATAATAAACTCGACGTGAAAAAATTTAATACAAACTAATGACTAGATTTCTGTATTATACAGTTAAGAATTTAATACCACTAGTATGATTATTTCGACCACTGTGAGTTGTTAGCAGAAGACATTTGATGATTTTTCATATAGATGGGATCATATAGAAATTGCCATTAATAATATGTAGTAATAAAAATATTGAATACATACAAATCCAAACATGTTTAATAGCGAATTAGGGTTGCCAAAAGGAAAATCCTGACCAGAAACCAAAAAAAGTTTCAGATGGTGGGAATAATAGACTGAACCGAATATAACATTTTTACTTATTGTTTTTGTAAAGCTTATATTTAAATATTATTTAGAACGCACTTTAAAATAATAAGTAAACAAAATTACGTTTAAACAAAAACTAAACTGAAATTACTGTCAAATTTATGACTAATAAGTTAAAAAGATATTGACAATTAGCAAAAAATATCTTATGTACTCTTCAAAAATTGGCCAAAGAAGAAAACGGAAAAGTTTTGAATTTAATATTAGATTGAAGTTAGGTTTAGAAATTTCTTTTAAAAAATAACTAATAAACCTAAAATCGCTGAATTCGAAACATGATTTTGATTTAAATTTGCCGTATAAAACTTAAAGTTATTTTTCATATTAAAATTGTAACGAATGATAATAAAAATTAATTTTCTATGACTTCAAAAGGGAACTACATATATTCACAATTTGCTCTTTTGTGGAAATTATTAATGTAAAATAAATTTTATAACATTTTTAACTTTTAACCAGGGACCGTAGCGATTATGAGCCACATAATAAAAATCACTATTTAATTATTATTTTTAGATTTTTATTTTTAGTTAAAAATTACGATTATTATTTGTTTAGATTTTTTTGCTCAAAATTTAACGAATATATATTAATTTTTATTTTATAACTAAAAAATAATTATTTCAGATTTTTATTTTTCTACTATAAAATAACGATTATTATTTTCTTTATTTTTTTTTTTTTTTAATTTAAAATTATAGGTATCTAAAATAATTTGTAAGCAAAAGAAAAATAAAATAATCGTTATTTTTTAATTAAAAAATAAAAAAATAACCGTTATATTTTCAGCAAAAAATAGAAATCAAAAATATTCCTTAAAAATATGCTCTAAAAAACGAGAAAATATGCATTTAAAAAACAAAGAATTTGTATAATTTTTTAACAATAATTATGTTTTTCATTAAAACAAAGGGTTTTATTAATATTTCAAAGTTATAAAATAAGGCAAAACTGAAATTTATCAACCTCGTCGAAATTTGATTTCCCATTTTTTTACTGTATCTCATAAAAACGTTATTGATTTTCTATTTTCTTATCCAACTAATTCTAGACACTATTATTAGTTCAGTAATTATCAAAATTATAATATCGATCACTGATCGCCAAAATATCGTAACCGATAACATTTTCGAAATTAGTGTTTTGATGAAAATCTATAATTTAGAATCATTTGTCAAAATTTCATCGAAGTATCAAGTGTCATTTCAGATTTATAGCGAAAGTAATTTTATCGTAAGTGACATTTTTCATACGTACAAAAATGTGTAAACAATAACAAAAATTCTTGTCCTGTAAATTTTTTTTTTTCTGCACTTACATTTTTGCGGTTAGGGCTCGATAGGCTTTCATTAAAAAAAAATATTGTTTTTACAACTTAACTTCAATCATAATATTGAATCTTATTGCTACAAGTCAAGCTTCTTGACGATAAAATGGTATCCATTAGTTAATTTTAAAATTATTATTATTTTTTTTTTTTTTTTTTTGTTTTCTCATTTTTTTTTTTTTTTTTTAATCAAATTTTAAAAACATTTCATGAGGTATAAAAAAATTATCATTAAAATGTAAAAAAAAATGCTCTAAAAGGGTTAAATATAACCTAAGAACCAGTGTTGCCAGAACTTCTCTGAGAAAAAGTGATAAATGGCTATTAAAAAAGGGGGAATTTAGTAAAAATAAGTGCTAAATGATTGTTAAAAAGTGCAATTCGTTAGAAAAAAGTGCTAAGTTTTAAATAAAGTAATTAGAATAAACATTTTTATGTATGCATATATTCACTATTTATACCCTACACCACCATAGGTGGGGAGGGTATTATGCGTTTGTGCTGATGTTTGTAACACCCAAAAATATTGGTCTAAGACCCACCTTAATTTATACCAATCGGCTTAGAATCACTTTCTGAGTCGATTTAACGATGTCCGTCCGTCCGTCCATCTGACCGTCTGTCCGTCAATGTAAATCTTGTAATCAAACTACAGGTCGCAATTTTGAACCAAAATTAATGAAATTTGGTACACAGGCTTCTTATAGTCCAGGGACGAAGCCTATTGAAATTGGTTATGATCGGTCCATTATTTCACCTAGCTCCCATACAAATGTCCTCCCGGAAAAGGGTTTAACGATCATAAATCCCTTAAATATAGCAATATTTTAATGAAATTTGCCACATATAAGTTTCATATAAGTCTAAATAAGTGTGCCGATTTTTAAAAAGATCGGCCCATAATTAACCATAGCTCCCATATAAACCCCTTTCCGAAAATCACTTTAACGGCCATAAATCCCATTAAAATGTTAGTATCAAGCTAATATTCGACACAAATAAGTTTTATATGATCATAAATGATAGTGCCAAATTTTACAAAGATCGATCCATAATTTAACATAGCTCCCATATATGGCCCTCTTTCGGGAATCACCCAAGAGTGAATAAATTCATATAAATGTCAGCCTCAACGTAAAATTCTGTATTCTTATGTTTTATTTTACACTTATGAGTATCGGTCCACATTTGACTCCAAGTCTAATAAAAGACCCCACCCAGAATTATAATGTACACAATGGTGTAGGGTATCATATGGTCGGGCTTGACCGACTATAGCTTTTGCTCTCGTTTTATATATATTTTTTTAATTTGTTTGGTTTACGCACATTATATTGGTCATATTCTTAATTCTTAAGGAACAAATCAATTCAGAATAACTTCCCATCTTCATACTTATTAACGTATTCACATTATATTTTGGACCACAGTAAATTTCACACATAAGTATGTCTTATTGAAAAATGTATAAAATAATTTTAAATAATTTTGTTAAAATAAGAACATTAAGGGTTTTCATTCAACCGGATAAATCTACACAACTCGCAAGTTTATACGTATTACTTACATGTTGCATGGACGCCCCTTGTAAATAATTGGTATTCTCTTATTTTTCGGACATTTTAGCAAATAAAATAAGTTTCCATCCAACCTTTTTTATTTTTATGCTTTGTTTTTTTTTATCCATTTGAATATAAAAAATTTAAAATTAATAAAATTTTATTTTTTTAAATCTGACTTTTCAAATATAAAAGTTTAAGAATTCGTTTACATAGAAATTGAAGCGTAAACATTTATAAGTTGTATAAATAATTTTTCAAACAAAGTTTGACAATTTTTTTACGAGCTTGTATATTTATCATATTTATGAACTTTATTTATATGTTTGAATGAAACCCCCTATTAAATTATAGAAATATAAGCATTGCGCATGAAGAACTGGAATATAAAATTTAGCTCATAAAAATATTGGGTTCATCTCCCAGAGTTTTTAGGTTAAAAGGCTTTTTTAATTCGTGTGTTGGATAAAATATTTGATTCCCTATGTAAGAGCTTTTATTGCATTTCGTAGGCTGTCCTAATAATCGGTATTTTCCTAAAACTATGTTCACATTTGTCAAATATTTGACCAAAATTGTGCAACCACTACTTTTACAAATAATTGTTCACAGTTGTTTGATATTGCAAATGTTTTGTAAAAGAAATCAGCATCGTTCTAAATTTGGTAAAATGTCAGCAATGAATAATAACTAGTAAAAAATGTTTCCATTAAAATGGAGAAGTCAGAAAATATTTTTATAGTAGTTACGTCATTTTGACTAGTCTGACCATACCCTAAGACTATTAGTTTTGGAGTTGTCAAAAAAAAAAAGATTTGATATTTTTAACTATTTTGTGCTTTATTTAGATTTGATATTTTTAACTATTTTGTGCTTTATTTATCCAAAATTAAAATTAAAGTGCAAAAATTAAAAATAAATGCTAGAAATGCACTTTTAATGCTAAAAAATTCATTTTATTTAAAAAAAAGTATAAAGAGGTGCTAAAAAGCATCTAGCACCAAAAAGGTGCAGTACCCGAAAAATAAGTGCTGGAATTGTACTTTAAATGCCGTTATGGCAACGCTTCTAAGAACAACAATATATGCCGTTAAGAGTAAAATATGCAAAAATATGCACTAACAAATCAATGCCAAAATGATTTATTTGTTCTGAAACGGATAAATATTTATCGATGGTTTCATTCAACGTCCAGGTGGTTTCTCTGGTTATAATATTCCTTTATACCTTTAAATGCTCTTCGATACTTTGCTATGGTATTTTGCAAAATGTTATATACTTAATATACATAATAACTATGTATATTAAGCACTTAAATAAATAAAATGTTTGTAAAATAGTATTCCCTAAGTTTTTTGTGAGCTAAAGTCAATCAAAAAAAAAAAAAAAAAAAAAAAATGATTTATAGGATTAAAATTAAATGATCTCATATAATCAAAAAGGTTCTAAAGTATAGTACCACAAAAAAAAAACACTTCTTTTGTTGCCTTCTGTTATCAATTACAAAGTTATATAAAATTATTTATAAATATTTTTTTGTTAAAAATTTTTATTTTCTATTTTTTTATTATAAACACATACATATATATGTATATGTATAAGGAATATTGTATCTAGTTTAATTAATGTTTAAGATTGTTAATGACATTCATTTGATAAATGGAACGAAACAACCACAAAAGGTATGATTAAACTGCAGAATTAAATTATTCCTGGAATTTTGGATGATATATGTACATTAAAGTGCCTCGATTTGTATGAAGACAAATAATGATGCAAATGTACCCCCTTAAAAAGATTTATATGTTTTACACTTACTTATATTTCGGTTCAATTATTTCGTTCACGTCAGCTAGAGATTTTTTAAAATACCTCCAAAAATATAGTTTTCGATTTACAGTGTACAATATTTATTTTTCTCTAGATATCGTTTGAAGTGTAAATCATTAATATTGGTGCGAAAAAAAAATCAAGATTTGATAATCGGGTAGCATCCCGTTCCAATCATCGTTGGAAGTTGAAATTTGGCCAAGCAGTTCACTACCCTCGATATCATATCGTTGAATAATATACGGAACTGTATAGAAGCTTAAGCTACCATTTTCGACAATTTCTTTTTGTGTTTTCCCATTTTTTACATGCGAATAAGAAAATGTATGTTGTTCTATAGATATTGGACGACCCATGTTAAAAATGTAACTTATAAACACTTTAAAACTTCTAAACATCATTAATGAATTAATTAATTATAACAACATTATATACAAATTTACTACAAAATAATGTTAAAAATGTAAACATGAAATAAGCTGTGAGACTATTTTTTTTTTATATATATATATATATATTATGATAATGTTCCTAATTTTGTTAATTAATGAATCATAATGTTTTTTAATGTACTTAATTACAAAATAGTATAATATATACTACTTACAAAAAATATACATTTCGATCTATTTATGGCATTAAATAAGAACGTTATCAACTAAAATTGCATTGAAAATTCAAAACACGAAATAAGCTGTGAGTCACTGTACATTAGGATGGCCCTCTTTTATATGGTGGAAAATAAAGGTTTTCCAATTTTCAAGTCTCACCCCCTAAAAATGTTTGAATAGTACAAAAACTATAAAATAAAAAGTTTTAGATTGATTGAAACAAATTTGAAGGTGGTTCAAAGTGATTGAAATATCAAAAATCTTTGTTTTTTTATTCTGTTCAACCATAAATAATTCATTAGAACATAAATTTTCCTAATTTTCATCTTTTTGAATTTCACAGTTTATTACCTCTCCAAAATTACTAAAAGGAAGAAAATTTAACAACCAATAATATTAAAAGAAAACTACGTTAAACGTGTAATTTTCAATCAAATACAACCCTGTAAAATAACATTTCAACCAAAATTTGAGGGAGAAGAATAAAAATCGGCATATGGTTTTGTCTTGTTTTGTTTTTGACATCATGTTTTTCGATAATCAAGTGTGATCTACGTGAGATATTTACGATCAAAGTTTACAAAAATGTCTTGTTTTGCATATAACTCATTTATGTATTTTTACTACTACAACAACTTTGGATCAAAAAAATATTTACATGATCTATAAAACGTCAATAGGAAAGTTTCGTTTCTCTCCCTCAAATTCTGGTTGAAATCTTATTTTTCGGAGTCTATTTGCCCGAAAATAACGTGTTTTACGGTAATTTTACTTTAATAACTATTATGGTTTTAGTTATTCAATCTTTTTAATTTAAGGCATTTCAAAAATTGCATTTAAAATTAATTATTCATGATCGATGAAAAGAAACATTTTTAAAAAGCCATTATTTTGAAGATTTTGATAGCTTTGAGTCACCTCAAAATTTTTTTCAATCAGTTAAAAACTTGGCATGACTTAGTTTTTCGACTATTCGAACAGTTCTAAGGGGAGAGAACCAAAATCTGGACACTTTTTGCAATGAGGGCCACCCTAATGTACATACATATGCATGTGAGATATATATACATATGCATGTATATGTGCTTTTTTTAACCCATGGTTGTCATTGGTAGGAAGTTACTCTTTTATACGTCTTGTTCATTGCTTTTGAAGCACTTCTCTTAAAACTATGTTTATAAAAATTTTTAATAAAAATTCTGTATTTGCCCTATTAAATAATTATAAAAATGCTTTGAAATTTGTAAAATTTAAATTTTGTTAGAAATTATTACCATTTTTTCCTCTAAAAATTCATTTATTTCCACTTTTTTGGAAGTAATTATTAAGAACTTCCAAAAAAGTTCAAAATATGCACCTTGTTTCACATTTGAAGTTGTGAAAATGTTCTTTTTTTTTGGAAGAACTTCTTTTTTTTTCTGGGTTTAGTTATGCGAAAATTAATATTAGCTTTGTAGTTCTTCTCACGATATTTGAGGAATAATACTTCTTTAGATATGCCATAAAAGATACTTGTTTTGTATGGTGGTACCACTTTCCCTGTTCCGATCGAACAATACAATTCCATAAAAACATAATAACTGCAAACAATTGTAATGGAGAGGCCAACCTAATGTACATTTAATTTTAATGTTTATACAGATATATACATATGTATGTATTTAGAACAACCATAAAAAAATATTTATATGTGTGTGATTGGTAAATATTTATTAAATGATCCTTTTTTCATTAAATTTGAATCATAAGATAATTAAATTGAAAATGATTTTTTACGCAAAACAGTAATAAAAATAAAATAAAAACATGTTTAAATGTTTTCAATCAACATGTCGATCAATGTTTTTGATTGATTCCCTTAAGGCGAGATACTCGTATATAATGGATTTGATACTTAGGCATTTCTGATGTTTGCACCATTCACCTAAAAAGAGTTATATTAAAAAAAAAAAGAACTTTTTGATCATTAAATTTTGAAGAAAACGAAAATACATACATGTACCTACATAAAAACATTGTATCAATAACAGCCAACGGATTAAAAACGAACAAATTATTTTTCATTTTATTCTTAATATTAAATTGTACGAATTGAAAACAATTTTATGATCATTTGCCTTTCTGAATATACAGAAACAACAAGAACAAAAAATATTATTACCGTCGTAAAATCTGTAGAAAATGATCTTAACTGATTGATTTTCAAAAAGCACACACACACCGAACAAAGGTGAAAGAAACATTTAATTTGATGATTTGATTTGTTTGTGTGGCATATGAACAGTTTATATTTAAGATATTTAAAATTACTTTTTTTACGATTTTCATGAGTATATCATATTGTTTATGGATATAAAATGCCCAAAAACATACTCAAATACTACAGATAAGTTCAAATATTTAGTTATCTTATAAAAAAATAATAAATTACAAATGATGCATGTAATACTTCATTATTCCTAACTTCATAAAAAAAAAAAAAAAAAATTTGCAAAAAAAAAAAAATGTGATGACCAATTTCTAGATCTATTTAGTTTAGGATATGTATTTTAATATACATATACATATATTTTAATTTAACTTCTATACTGTAAAATCCTGAAACTTCAGAATTTCTTATATGTTTTCTTTTTCAAATGAAAATGCTTATTAGTTAATTTATATTGTCACTATTGTCACCAAATATTGTTCAATATATACGTAGATCAAGGTTGGCTACCGTTACCGCTAAAATACCCTTACCGCTAAAAAAAAAAAAAAAACCTATTCAACCGCAAAAATACGACCTGTACCACTTGATAATCGAAATTTCTGAAACAACCGTTACCGTTAAACTATCATTACCGTAATAGCTCAATATACCGATACCGATTTTGTGACCGTTTAAAAGTAATAAGTAAATTCGAAAAGCATTATTTGTCATAGAATATATTCCAAATAAAAAATTTAAAAATATTACATGAATGGTGGAGGATAATTAATTACTAGATTTTGTATTATGTTTCAATCAAGTACCTTCAAGAATGAATTAAAAGGCTTAAAATTCCATTACTACATGTATCTAAATTAACTGAGAAGTTTAGTTCTCCAGAATCGGTGTTGCTTATGTAATTGATATAATAATAAATTTATTCATACAAATATTTCAATTTGCCACAATAAACATTAAGTAAATGTTTATATACAATCAATGCTATTAAAGCAGTCTCATCTGTAAATAGGATTTTTTATATGGTTATACCGACGATGTGTTGGTTAGTCGATCGATTAAACGATTTATCAGATAAATACATGTTTCTTAAACAAATCATGAAATGATTGAATGAACATATTTTATTTCATCATTTATTTTATGCAGTAAAACATGTGTGATTGTGTTTAACGATCAACACTTCATTTTAATTAAATTTAGTTAATTATAATTAATTATTACATACATACATGCATACATATTTATATTTCATTAAGATTTGGTTATAAACATTTAATGATTTATATAAAATATCGTAAATTTAAAAAATTTTACAAATTTAACCCCTACATTTAAAGATTGATACGTTATTAAGTAATTCCCTAAACATTTCGATTCAATTATATAGCACCCATGAACTGCAACTCTAAAATTATGGGTTTCGATTAACAGTGAACTATGGTTTTACCGACCACTTTTCTTGGCCAAAATTAAAATTTTGCCCAATCGTTCTTTTTGTTTTTGTTGTCGTAATTTAACTCTAGGATGACTGGTAACGTTATGTGCACTAAATTATTCTCTTGGTCTGTTCAGACCACACAACGGTTATGGGTAAAATGTTGGCCCTAGGAACTATTTATAGTACCACTAATATAACTCTGCTCGGAATTCATTACAAACATATGAATTTTATTATTTACAATGTCATAGGTTGATACTAATGTAAACAATCCCAGCAAAAACTTTGGTTACCATGTAATGAGTTAAGAAGCTAATATAATGGCATTTCACAACTTAGACATTAGATGAATAACTCATTATTTTAACACGGCGATGTCATTAGAGGCAACTACTTACTTTATATTATTACAGGTAAGCATTTCAGAAAGTCATTACTTAAAGGTCATTCCAAGAACTAATTACTTTGAATTTATTCAATAACTCATCAAAGTATTGCAGAAGTCATTATTAGCAAAATGAACAGTAACTAGTGACATTATTGGTTACAAATAAGTACTTAAATATGGAACAATAGAAAGCTGATATATTTTAATTTGTTTATTTAAAACATAAACAATTTAAAATATTCAAATTACAGTTATAATTTTTCATGAGTGAATTATCATGTATGCATGGAGTACCCCAATGGATTTGTTGACAATAAGCTAATCTGCCTGCCTTTCGTCGTGTGTTCGACTCCACCAGAGACTGGTGTTTATACAATTGATAAAAAGTAACAAAAAGCAGTGTTGCCAAAACTTTGAGGCCATGTCCCACCAGACTGCATTTGAAAAACCGCTAGAAACCACCTACACTTAAAATAAAATCGCCGATTTTTACCGCTAAAATATTTCATCTCTTCAAACATGTTTAAATTTGATAGCTAATCTTTCAAAAACTTAATTTTGGGTACCTAAATGCATTTCAGTAATCAAATCAAATTTAAAAAGTTATAATATATTTTTTGCTTATATTTTACTATATTCGTCTGACATTGATATTAAGAGCATTTGCAGGCAAAATCAATTTCTAATTCTTTAAAAAATCAGTTTCAGTTGCATCTTCATACCGAGAGGCTTATTGTATATTTTGATTTGATAACATTTTCTAAAACGTTTTCTTTCGAATCGAATTACCCAATAATACTCCAAGGTTTGAAGGATATTTCCATACTATAATGTAATGGTGATTTAACATTTAGAAAAAAAATTAATTTCAATATTTTTTTTTATAGAAAAACAGTTGATTTTATGTACAATTTCCGAGTTTCTAATAATTTCATATTTTAGATAAATTAGAAGTTAAAGTAGAAGTAAAATAATAAATTAATGTTTCTTATTTTTGCTTTAAAACATGTTTTTACAATAAAGAAAAATCGCTAGAAACCGCCAGCTAGAAAAATTCCAGAAAATCCACTTAGCGGTTTTTTATGGAAAGTACCCGCTATGCACAAAAAAATACCGCCAGATCTAGCGGGAAAACCGCCGTTTTGGCAACACTGACAAAAAATAGGTTAGGTTAGGTTGCACAGGCTGTCTCACTATCAAAAAGGAGACTCGCTTGGGTCCTTAGTTCCCTTTGTGTTGCCTGAAAAGAATTAAAAAGAATTAGGAGATAGTAGAGAAGGAGAAAGAAGGGAAAAGAAAGAAGAAAACATCGTCAGAAACAGAGCGAGCAGGTATAGAATGAAGTGTCCTATACATTTATCTTGTGAACCAATTTGATCCCCTGATAAACAAATCTAGCCTATACAGAGCCATATTCGATAGGTCCCTAAGATCGTTAAAACGCGACCTACCCAATGAGCGTTGCCTAATGTCCTGCAGAGCGGGGCAACCGCATAGAAAATGAGATATAGTCTCCTCTTCCTCTAAATCATGACAACTTCTACAGTAGTCATTGTAAGTAAGTCCCAATCGACTCGCATGCCTACCAAACCTACAGTGGCCTGTCAGTAACTCGATCATATTTCTGAGCCGCTCTCTGTTTAGACTCAAAAGGAATAGAGTCCTCTTATGGTCCAAATTTGGCCATAAAATTCTAGAGACTGAGCAGGCATTTTCCTGTGACCACAGTACCTGAGCCCTATCCAGAAACACTCGCTTCACATGAAGCTTACAGAACGACAGGGGGGCTCCACAAAGACGATCAATATGATCATCATCCATCATCGACCCCCTTTTCGCCAGAGAATCAGCAACAATATTGCCCCTAAGAACCCCGTGTCCTTTCACCCAAATGAGTGTTAAATTTGAATGTCTCGCCATCCCATTCAGAGATGCCCGGCATTCATGGACTAGTGTCGACGTGGAGTAGACATCGATCAGGGATTTAATAGCAGGTTGGCTATCAGTAACAATACGAATATTCCTATCAGAAATCCTGTAATACCTAAGCCAGTTCGTTGCCCTTTTAATAGCCGAGAGTTCAGCCTGAAGAATGCTGCAACCGTCAGGAAGCCTAAAGGATACACTGGTATTTGTTTCCTCGATGAAGAAACCACCGCCTACTTGGTTCCCATTTTTAGAACCGTCAGTATAGATCCACATACAGTTGGGATCAAGTTCCAAATCAGCATTCCCTTGGAAAATCACTCCGAATTTCCTGTCAAAGAAAGGAGTGGGGATGCAATAGTCTATATGGTCTGGAAGATCATCAATGATCCGAAGGATACTGGAGTGACCATAAGTTCTCTCCCTCCAGTCTCCTGCTGCGCTCAATCTAATTGCGGTGTTGATCGCAGTTTGCTTCACCAACAAGTTTGCTGGTAGCCAATTGAGCATTGCAAATAGTGCCTTGGTAGGAGTTGATCTCATGGCACCAGTCACGAGAACAGCAGAGGTCCTCATAACCTTAGTAATGATAAAACAAAGTGACATCTTGTCCAGCGCTTTCCACCAGACAGATGCCCCATATAACATTATTGGTTTCACGACTGTTTCATAGAGCCAGCTCACTTGGGATGGGTTCATACCCCATTTCAAACCAATGGCCTTCTTACACACGTAGATGGCCATTAAGGCTTTAGAGGCTCTCGCCCGAACATTCAGGTTCCAGGATAGCTTCCTATCCAGAATTAAGCCTAGATACTTAGCACTGTCAGAGAGTGCCAGACTAACTCCATTCAGTTTAGGAAGGGAGAAAGGAGGGATCTTATATTTCCCCGAAAAAAGGACGAGTTCAGTCTTACTCGGGTTGACACCCAGACCGTTCCTAGTGCTCCAGGTACTCAGTACATTTAGAGCATTCTCAAGCCTTTGCGAAAGTGTGTTCAGGTCTATCCCTGATACCGCTACGGCTACATCATCAGCATAAGCAATTGTCCTATAGCCCAATAGATCCAGTCTCAAGTAATTGATTACATATCAGGTTAAAAGTCAGTAGTTACTAATCTACTTTCATGTAATGCAGACAGTATGTTGTTATCATTGAAAAGTAACCACATCCGTAACTACATGCCATTACCAAGTTTTTGCTGGGATCATCTAAAAAATTATTTTGTGATTAATTTTCGGTATTAAAATGCGCATAATTTTGATAATTTCGTCTAAGGAGATAATTTGTCTTTGTGTACTATTTTTGTGTCAAATTAAACTAATTCTGGCGCAAGGTATATTTTGAAACATGTACCTACAAGATAAGTATACAGCTATTTACTCATGTACAAATTTGCGACAGGGATATATGATGACTTCACGTTTTTAATCTGAATTGCCTAAGGAACCTTTATGATAGCTAATTTTCAAAATTATTGATCCATAGGGTAAGTTTTGGAATTATCATATCGGAAAAAATAGCAATGTAGTGAAGCATCTAATTGATATTTTCGCCTTATAAATCTTTGATCGACTAAACCTATTCCATTGGTTGTATATTATTCATGGTACCTATTGCAATTTATTTTTTATACAGAATTTTTTTTTTTTTAATGTTCATAGTACTCCCCAGAAATTTTCGGGTTGGTAATTTTATGTATTATGAGAGTTTTAAGTGGTTCCAAGTAAGTACGTTTGTTTATCAGATTTACTTTATTGCAAAATTTCCAGTATTTTCCGAACATAACGTTTCATCACCCTCATCGTCACTGTATAGAAATGACAGTTGTTTATTATCTCGATTTTAAAGAAAAGACATCTATCACTATTCATCCTTTTTCTTTTTAGTTGCTCTAAGGCGTTAAAATCTGGAAGGACTATTTTATAGCATTTAATCACATCAATGCCCACATATTTTTGCAACACGATGTCATTTTTTGAACTAATTGCAAATTTTTCTGTAACTCAATTTTCGTTCCCTATTGAAGATCATTTACTCATAAATTTGGGTAAATACTATTTTATTCAGACAGCTTACACTTTCAACTACATATCATGATTGTTTTTGGAATGATTGTACATACACGAATAAAAAGCAACATGTTTATGAAGAGAAAACACAATGTGGTCGCTCCAGACCAAGAGGTCAAAGTTAGCGTACTTTCTTATTGAACCCAAAATTTTCCTAGTTATCGTACTTGAATCGACTCAAAATTAATATCATTCGATTTAGTAGATATCAGTTATAGATATCATGTTATACTTTTTTTGATTTTTTACTTAAAATAAAAGATATTGAACTCCACAGTCAAATTTGGTCTGGCCAGCCAGTAAACACTTTAAAACTTAAAAATTTTATTTTATTGAACAAATCTAAAACATGTATAAAAAACACGAATTTTGTTAATACTTTTCGTTAATTTTTGAATGCAAGTAAGGACTGCGCACGAACAAATCAGCGCATACAAATCTGCTTATAGAAACTAAACCAATGGGCGAATTAATGACTGTTATGATGAAGTTCTAAACATAAATAATAAATTATTTCCTGTTGGTTTTTATGGAAATATCTGATCTTTTCCGGAGTTCTTCCAATTAAAGGATTTATTGTGTTTCGGTAATTTTTTTTCTCCAATAAGTCCACTTACATTTAAACTCCGTTTCATTTTATACTGAGCTTTTAATGCCCAATATCTTTCAATTGCACGAAGTTCCAGACAATTTGATGTATTTCGGTACAAATACTAACAATTTCTTTGTTACCACTCCATTGCACAGTGTCACATTTATCCAAATTAGAACGACAAAATTACGAAAATAAAATCTTATTAATTAAACTAATTCTTTTCGCATTTATTACTAAACATATCATATATTATGGAAAAATCTTAAGTTTTTGGGAAGTGTCTATAGCGCGAATTGTGGATTTTCAAAGTTGCAACTTTTAAAAATATTTTAATTTTATTTAAAACTTTTGTAAAGAAGTATGTTAAATTTTAACTTCATATATTTCAGTAAATACTGAAGATATTAATACGATTTTTTTGGTATGTTCTAACAAATGTATACAAATTATTCCATTATAATTTGTTTGGTAAAAAAAAAAAATCAATACAGATAATATTGTTTTCCATTTAAAAGAAATCATAATGATAAAAAATATATTTTTTGGGAAATTCAATTTTTTAATGGAATAGAACTAAAAAGTTCCAACGAGTTCCAATCTAATAATACAATTTATATATAAAACAATATCCATAAAATTATATTTGAGAATATTAGTTGCGACTTTTTGCGATCTTTTAAAATATTATTAAATAAAGTGCGATACCTCATATTACCAATTTTTTAAGAATTATTTAAAAAATTGGTGTGATTAGATTTTGCCACGCCTGCTTTTAAAATATATTTTATTTTAATAAATTTTACAAAAATGTATCCGAAATTTATACAAATAAAGTATTTTTTCCAGTATGGGAGTGGCAGTGATTCTACTAGCCCATTTTTAGTGAGAATGTTTACGACCTTATCTATTAACAGAATATACAATTTCAGACCAATTTTTTTTTCCATTCAACTTTTCTGATAAAAATTTAAAGCAATTAAATTTTTGGGACACTTTTCTTCCAGAGATGAGGGAATTTTCTCTCAACATCCTTTCTATTTTGCTTGAGTCCTACAGCCTGAAGATACTATATTTTTTCTACTACCAGGTTTCCATTTAGTGACCATGACTTCTTTGTATAATATTATGACACGAAAAATTGTATTTTGTGAAACAACTGCCTTCCTACCAATTGTTCTTTTTTTTTTTTTTTTTTTTTTTTTGATATAAGATTTCATGAAAAATTTTAATTATGTGCTTAGTTGTTTTTTGTTCCATTTCCATTTTAAAAAAAAACTAGTTTTGTTATTACCATAAAACTTAGCACATGGCTTGTGAGCATAATGATGAATATAAACCTGTTAATAGAATTATTTATTATTTTACTACATCAAAAGTTGGATCATCGAGAAAAAGTGCTTGTTTTATTCGACATAGGAAAAATTGGTTTCGTAAGAAATTTTCATTTTTAATAGGCCTACAAATTTTCAGTGAAAATTGTAATAAAATCTGATCATATTATTGATAAATATTTTTTTTCTGAATAAATTGGAAGAGTTCTCAATCTTAAGTTTTACAAAGATGAAAACAAAGAAAAAAATTATAAATATAGAAATTAAAATAACAAGCGTCGATATATGTACATTAGACTGCTCTAAAATTTACCAACTTTCGAATTTTGACCGTAACTCCCACTAAAATCGTTCTTAGTGCAGTGCACCCAGTTTTTAATTTTTTCCATTTCGTGATCTTTGATTTTTTTCTGTTCCAGTTTCCGATTTTAGATGAATTTTAATAGCTTCAAAAATTTATTTATGTGTTTCCCTTTTAAAAATTCTTATAATTATAATACATGTAGCAAAGTATGTATATACAAGTAGTCCGACTATTTGGCAGGAGTACCTAACTCTAACAGTGTTTAGTAAAAAAGTACCTAACTCTAAGTATGTATTAGTAATAAAAAGTTTAATGTTTTGGTGCTATTTTATTTTTCCAGCATAAATAAAATAATAAAAATAGCTTAAATAAAATTTTGTTTGAATTTTCAATACCAAAAATAGAAACTCTGTTCTACAAAATAATTTCTAAATTGAACAAAATAAAATGTCAAAAATAAATAAAATAATTTTTTTGTGGTTTGTGCAAAATGGACCGAAATGAAATATAAAAGTGTTTTTATATTGTTTTAAAAAATTGTAAAATTATATGAGTAAGTGTAAAAACGCGTAAAAGTGCTTAATAATTTGAAAATTTCCACACGCAAAGAAAAAACATGGTAGGTCAAATCATAATCGGTAACTATCATTAATGTTTAGGTTTATGATTCCCTCAATCAAATCAGTTATTATACCCTTTTGTGAACATAATATTGTCCTATCCAATATTAATATAATATGAACCTCACAATCATAACATTTATATGTGATAGTCCTCACAACCATACTGCATAAATATAACATGATCCCTATATTATATATTATAATACCCCCAATCATAATACTATGCATACGGTTAAAATGTATTTTTATTTATTATTATTATTATTATTATTATTTTTTTTTTAATTTAAATTTTGCGAATAGAAATTAATTAAAAAAAAAAAATACCACAGCCTTCACTGGACGATGTCGTTCAAGAAAATTCATCTTCACATTCACACACCTAAAAGAAAATTTGTACAAATACATTTTTTTATTTTTATATTTGACCGCACAGAATTATTGATATTTATTGTACTTACCGAAAAATATTTCCGATTTTAAATTTGGCCATTGATGATTTGCTCCGTCAGCACTACGTGGATCTCGTTATTAAAAAATAATAATAATAAAGTTTTTTAGTAAAAATTTTGTGAACCTTTTTAAACGTTTTTCTTCACTTTACGTCCGTCACATTTAAGATTTCATTACTGACTGAGTAAATTATTTCGAAAGAGAGATAACAATAAAGACGAGCATATTATTGTCAGCCCTCGCATTAAAATATTACATACAAATATTTCATTGAAATAATATGTTACCATGAAACATATTATTCTTTTAGTACACCGACTTTATATTATTACAAAGTACCATATGTTAAAATGATCAGAACAAAAAATAATTGATTCAGTTTAGTCAAAAACACAATAATTTGATTGTGTTAGCCATATAAACTATTTAGGAACATCACCTGATTTCCGCGAGCATTTCGGAATCATGTTTTTTCTTTGCGTGCATGTAAAAGGTTTGTGTTTTTGTTTTTTGTTTACAGTTCTCCCAATTCACACGGAACCTATACATGTAGAGAGTCGGACTACTTTGTATACTTTGACATGTAGTATATTTCAAAGATATATTGATCACAAAAAGAAAAATTAATTATCAGCAGACAAAGTTATGAACAAAAATATGTGATAAATTGTATTCGAATGCACATCTTGTGTAAAAATTACATTTAGTAACAAAAGTAATATTTTGGGATCACCGGTCCATATATGTACATTAACCCTAGAATACTAACGTTATTTTGACTACTTTTTTATTTATCCGTGTACTAATAATTCGAACGACTAAAAATGTTATATTTTTACATATTTTATATATGTAAAAAAAACCTGATGAAACTTCCCCTAAAATTTATATTATTTATTTATTTATTTATTTATTTATTTATTTATTTATTTATTTACTTATTTATTTATTTATTTATTTATTTATTTATTTATTTATTTATTTATTTATTTATTTATTTATTTATTTATTTATTTATTTATTTATTTATTTATTTATTTATTTATTTATTTATTTATTTATTTATTTATTTATTTATTTATTTATTTATTTATTTATTTATTTATTTATTTATTTATTTATTTATTTATTTATTTATTTATTTATTTATTTATTTATTTATTTATTTATTTATTTATTTATTTATTTATTTATTTATTTATTTATTTATTTATTTATTTATTTATTTATTTATTTATTTATTTATTTATTTATTTATTTATTTATTTATTTATTTATTTATTTATTTATTTATTTATTTATTTATTTATTTATTTATTTATTTATTTATTTATTTATTTATTTATTTATTTATTTATTTATTTATTTATTTATTTATTTATTTATTTATTTATTTATTTATTTATTTATTTATTTATTTATTTATTTATTTATTTATTTATTTATTTATTTATTTATTTATTTATTTATTTATTTATTTATTTATTTATTTATTTATTTATTTATTTATTTATTTATTTATTTATTTATTTATTTATTTATTTATTTATTTATTTATTTATTTATTTATTTATTTATTTATTTATTTATTTATTTATTTATTTATTTATTTATTTATTTATTTATTTATTTATTTATTTATTTATTTATTTATTTATTTATTTATTTATTTATTTATTTATTTATTTATTTATTTATTTATTTATTTATTTATTTATTTATTTATTTATTTATTTATTTATTTATTTATTTATTTATTTATTTATTTATTTATTTATTTATTTATTTATTTATTTATTTATTTATTTATATCTTCGGATGCCTGAGTAATAAGGTTTTAAAAAATAATTGTATACGTAAAATTTACATACATTAGTATTGCAGGGTTAAGTAAAATTTTATGACAAATAAATTCTTAGTTGAGAAAATCAATGTAACCATAAAAATTATTAATTCGTGTAAAAAGCGAGTAAATTACTAAGAATTTTTTAATTCGATTATTAATACAGCTTTAAAATAATTTATTATATTTTTCATAAATTCATTGATTTTTGTGTTTAATAAATACTTCCATTCAACTTATTTGCAAAATTGATCTTCGGAACCAAAAGGTATAAAATTTACTTTATTGCTGTTAAAGGGTTAATTACTAGTAGTATCCCTACAGTAAAGATAACCGGTTAAAAACTAGTCACGTGACAGGTTCTCAGGGCTAGTGACCGGTCCCAGTTACGGAACTTTATATGAGAGGAACCTGTCACTTTTACATGGGGTTGTGATTGAAGGTGGCTAATTAGCCCCTTGGGACAGGTCACAGGATAGGTCCCTGGACTGGTCCAAGAGGACATGTTCAGGATCGATTAATATAATACAAATTTTTAAAAAAATTCTTTTATTGTTTACTTTTTAAACATTTTTTTATTATTTTTATTAAATTATGTGTATTTTTATTTTATAATTTTTCGTTAATGTCGATTGCGCCACCCTGAATTGAACCCATGTTCATGTAACGTATGTTATGTTTTATAGTTTTCAACACTTAACAATCAGTCACTAATTGTTACTGCGCGCTAGTTGCTAATTGCGTACTGAACAAGCATGTTTAAATTGACTCTCAAATGTTAAATAGTGAGTGTGTTTGTGTCAACTTGTTCTCAATTGGAACTTTGGAGACGAGTTAGGTGACAATTGGTACTCAACTGGTACTGAAGGACCGGTCCATTGCTGCAATTGCCACAAATTTCCCGCAGGGATAAAATAGTATCAGGAAATACTTTTTCAATGGAACTTTGAAAACCAATACAAATTTTAGTCTCAAATTTCATTTCCTACACACTGAAAAAATATTTGTTGTAAAACGGTTACATCAATATAAATTTTTTAAAACTTATCAAAATTTATTTACAATAATTAAAATATTATAAATACTGCAATTTATTAACGTTTGTAACAATCTAGTAGTTATTAGGATACAGTTGAGATTACTACAAAAGTAAATTTAGTCAGATAAATCAATATGAGTTTTATTAAATTAATTTAAATAATTTTATTACCACGACCGAATTTAAGTAATACGAATTGATAACTGCAAACATTTATTTTATAATATAAAATAAATTTTCGGTTAAGAAATATAAAAAACCAAATTCGGTAATTCCAATCGAAATTTGTTAATAGTATTTGACATTTTAAAAATAAATTATTTATTGAAAATTTGTGAGCAAATAAATATGTATCTTTAACATTTTATTTCAAGAAAATTTTAAAAAAGTTATTTAAATATAATTAAAAGTACATATGGTTGTGAGTATATATTACCCATTAATTTTATTCTAAAAAGCTAAAATATCATAATTAAATCTCCTTAGGTAAGAAGACATTACATCAAATCTCACCCAAATCATGGATTACAAATTTCGGAATTTCTTTACTAGTGCTTTACGAGTCAACTAAAATAATGCGATTAAAGAAGTGGTAAGTGCAAAAAATCATTAATAATATTCGTTCATATGATTTTTTAAAGTCTGATTCAACATTCTTATATCATTGCAGTTATTTAGCAATGATTCTTTTTGGCAACTGCAAATCAATATTTATCCCTATTATAAAGAAATATTCTATTTATATCAGGTTGTCCTTTTTTGGAGCGCTTTGGAAACAAAAGTCAGATACCTTTCACTGAATTTATTGTCAATATTCCTTTGATATAATTTAATGATTTTTCTATTTAGCTGGCTTCCGGCAGTCAATCTTTTGATCTGTGTATCCAGATCCCAGTCAACAGGCTGAAAATGCATAAGATGTCAGTAAAAGTGTTGGCTTAAAATTTTATACCATTTTTTATTTAATTAAAAAAAAAAAAAAAATAGCTAATGATTTGTGTACTTTTGAAATTGTTAAAACATTTACTTAATTTCAATAGGAATGTTTACGCTCTTATCCTTTCTTTAGTTTATTAAAATCAAATTAAAATGTTGTTTATCGAAAAATTAATCGGATTTAATGATCATACAATAATAGTAATATGTATAATTGATAAACGAACACTGATCAATTGAAGTAGAATAAAATATTTATTTTTATTTTTGTGTACATATCTTTAATTGATACAATTTTGTTTTATAAATTTATTTTGCGAAAAAATTCTACATAAAAAAAGAAAAAATAAAATAACAATTGACGCACATAACACAATAAAATTCTTGACGCAATTCGAAGCTAAAAGAAAGAGAAAACAAATTTAAATTAAATTAGAATACAATTATATCAAACAAAAAATAATCTAAAAATCACTTCTATATCAATAGATTAACTTACCAATACACAGATAATATTGTACATACATGCATATGTATACACTTATACGAATGTATTTAGCCGTATTTTTCGATGTTGTCACCTCCTACAAATGTTATTGATATTGTTGTATTTTAATTATTTTTCTATATATTTTTATCCATATTATTGTCGTTGTCGTTGTTGTTGTTGATGGTGCTACTTTATAAGTCACCTGTCAAAACAAATTAATCGAATTTTCTATTTGGCCACTGAAACAAACAAATCGTATAAAACCAAAAAATGCAAAATGAAACAGAAAAATAGAATAAACTTTTGTTTTTATTTATTTTTAATAAAATAACTTTGTGAAATGTTTGAAAAATAAACTAAAAAAAAACATGTATCGATTAATAAAAATGAAATGAAACAACAACACAAGTGAATGTTTTGTTATATCTTGAAGTATTTCATGATATAAAATGGACAGCAGCAACTGCAAATGTTAAAAGCGTTGTTTCCTAATTTTGTTCCTCTACTTTTTCCAGCGATATAAAACATTTAAACAAAAAATATAAAAAATAAAGATGAAAACAAAAACATTGTTTAATAATAGATGATTTATAATACCCTTCATTATAGGTGATAAGAGTATATAAATAATTATTTATATATGAACTCGTATTATGATTAGGGTAGTATTTAATGAAATTATTTTCCGACAAAAATACAATATTTGAAAATTCGTAATTATTTTTATATAATTAAATCTTAAAACTAAAGCTAGTTTCTCTCTGACGAGAGCTTAAATGGTTAAATGAGCATTACATCAGGTAGGCCGGCTCTACGAAGCCTTGAGTACGTTTGTTCTTCAGCAAGAAGACTAGCTAGTGGGTTGGGATGACTCTGTAGTATTTTTCTCTGAATTTTCCCGATTCCCTTTTAACTTATGGCACCTCTAAGTGTTTATGGATATTATCATTTCTTATGCGCCATGGTGCACCCATCTTGGTCCTAAGAGTTTTTGATTGGACCATCTGTATAAGATCAATACTCGTATTGCAGGCAGTTTCCCATACAGGATGACTTTATTGTCAAGGCTAAGCTGTGATTGGCTGTTGATTAACCAGTGACTTCATATGGAGTCTCTTGGATTCTATATGATGTCGCCTGTCTAAATAATATCAAGGTATTTGACATGATCTGATTGGGGTATACTTTTACCATTAAGTGTAACGGGTGAACAGTTTCCTCTTCTCAGGGTGAACGTAACATGGTAACTTTTCAATTCATTTACTCGAATACGCCAGTTTTTTAATCATGTCTCCACACGTCGGAGATAAATATCTAATTGACTAGTTGCTATGTGTGGATTTTTATGGGAACTATTGCTGTAAATAGTCAGTTCATTGCATATAGGCAAGCCGGAATTGTAAATTAAATAGAGAGTTGGTGCAAGAACACTTCCTTGCGGAACTCATGTTTTTATCTCAAATTCTTCTGTCACAAACTGAATGACGGTCAGATAGATAAGACTCCAGCAATTTGTTTAATTTTATATATTATAACTGAGAAGTTTTCCAAATTTTTGGAAAGACTCCTAGTTTTAATATCGCATTGAAGATAAGAGACAGCACGATTATTGCCACATTCGGTAGTTTTTTAATCATGGATGGTGTTATCGAATCACATCCAGGTGATTTTTTTACATTTATATTAATGTCCTCTGGGCTAACAACAATTATGTAATCATCATTTAGTGTAGTGTTAGGTGTCTCTCCCAATACAAAATCATTTGTTTGGGGGTTTAATTGGAAGACTGAGCTGAAATAACATGCAAATAAATTTGCCTTATCTTCTGCACTACGGGCCCAGCTTTCCTTAAAGGACTTAATGCCTCTTAATATCTCTCGCTGCTCTCCATACGGAAAAATTAGTATGTTTATTATTTGTTAAGCTTTTAACGTAATTTTTAATTTGGCGATCCTTTTCTGATTGAAGGGTTCTTTTTAGTTTTTTACTTGCCATGGACAGCCTCAGCTTTGCAGCAGGTGATCTAGTTTGTTGCCATTGTCTACGATGTTTTCTTTTTTTAAGAAGAAATTTTTGGATATCAAAATTTGATATATATGAATTGCATTTCTTGGAAAGTTGACTCCTAGAATGTTCCAGAGCTGAAGCAATTAATGCCGTAAAGTCATTGACTACTGATATATTTTTTATATTTCAACCTATTTGTTGTATAGTAAGTGTTATTAGGAAATTTTGGTATATTAGTCCTTCCATAATAAGTTTATATTATTGGAGAATGATAAATCATATGAAATTTCTGTGGTTAACGAATTTCGATCAATATTTTTAGATACGGCAAAGTCAATGATCAGGAATTTTTCTAGGATCAGCCGGCCAGTTTGTTGGTTGTCCAGGGGACACAAAATCCAAGTCATTTTTGCTATCAACTAGAACCTTATATAGCTATCTACCTCTGGGATTCATCAATCTAGAACTCCAGTAAGCATGTTTAACATTATGGTGTATTAAAGAAATTTTCAAAGTTTTTTTTTTTTTTTGATTATTGAAAATCGTAGTGGGCAATAAATTGAGCTCAGGGTTAAATTCCGAGAAAAACATTCAAGATGAATGGATGTTGCTGCATATAGTCCTTTGAGAATTTTTCTAGAGCGTAATGTCCTAATCGATTTCTAATCAATACCGGATAGAACGATGGTAAAGCCCAATGGAATGAATAACCTGGAATAAAAAAATTATATTAATTGGTGCGATGAGCCTCTAAAACTAACATCACATCGCATTTAAAAAATAGCAATTCAAATTACTTGTAATTCTAATTACAAATAGTCAATAACAATTATCTATAAACCAAATTTATTTATTAAAATTTAATAGACTGTACATTAGAGTGTCCCGTGGACAAAGATTTTGTAGGAACAACCCTCAAACGATGCATAAAAATTAGCTGAATATGGGAAAAATATTAAAAAAAATTTAAATTGATCTTCAGCAGTGTTGCCAGGACTTGAGAAAAAAAGAAGCTAAATTGGACTTAAAAAAAGGTCAGAAAAGGCTAAATGCCCCAAAAAATAAAGCTGGAAAAAAGCTACCATTTTTTTTTTATTTAAAAAAGCATTAATTTTTTTGTTCTCATTAGATTTTGGTATTTCTTAAAAATATTTTAGTGAATTTCTAATATAAAGTAATAAGTTTATATGAGTAATAAAGTTTGTCAAAAAATAATTGTAATATATTTGTAGAATAAAGCGCCGCAGCCGACAAATTTCATTAAATATAATTTCGATATTTTTGTAAGAATTAATATACACAAATGCTTAAATTGATGATTTTGTAAAAATAAAATTTTTAAAATTTTAGCCTTTTTAAGGCTATATTAAAAATAAAAAAGGCTAACAAAAAAGCTAGAAGCTAAAACGAAAATTTTGAGGCTAAAATCAAAATAAAAAGGCTAGATCTAGCCTTAAAAAGGCTAAACTGGCAACACTGATCTTCAGTTCCCTACCAGCGATTAAATGTCACGGGTCTAGAACATTTCGTCCAAAAAATAGCATTGAGTTTAGTCTGAGTATAATGAGTATCAAAAAATTCGTAATTTTAAGCCAATTATAGAAAAAATATTTTAAAAAATGTTCGCAAACATTTTGGTCCATAAAGCGTCATTTTAGTACATCATGCAAAAAAAAAATGTCGATATTTTTCTTAAAAAAATAGATAAGAATTTTATAATTTTGTTCTTTTTAAGGCTAAAATTTTAAAAAATTGGATTGTAGTAAGAACTGTTGATAATATGTAATTTTCCAGATTTTTTTCATCAAAATACCTTAAAAATTCTTCTAGCGAACGAAAATCCAATTGGAAAAATGTTTAAAATATTTTTTCCATAACCAGCATAAAATTACGAATTTTTTGGTACCCATTTCGATTAGAAAATCGAAACTTTTTTTTTACCAAAATGTAAAACGCGATATTAAATTTTCGCGATCGTTAAAAAGGTTTCCCCACCAAACGCGTTGAAGTTTTGAATTTAAAAATTTTAATTTAAAATTTTTTAAATTTGTTTATATAATGCATTATTTTTATTAGAAACCAAATAATATTGTCTTACTACTGACATTGACTGTTGCCATCAATAAAATAATCTTCTTCACAAAAAGCAATAACTTCGCATATTATAAGTTGCAAAAATTCATAATATTTGTTATTCTAATTTTTAAACTTTTTATTCTTTAAATATGATTTTAAATGAATGTTTTAGTCAACATTAATATTAAAATGCATTCTAAATTATTTATATGTTATATTTGGCGAATAAAAATGCTGATTTTTATAAATCTTGTGAAAAATCGTAAAAAAGAAATTGTGATCAGTATGACTTAGCATTTTATTTTATAGTGGCTATTAGGGAAATTAAGTATAGTGCCAAATTTTGTCACAAATATGAAAATTATAAACTTTTTTAATATTATAATGTAATAAAAAATCTCAAATGGTTTTAGAAATTGCTTTCGGTGCGGAAAGTTTTTTCATTTAAATAATGTTTGAAAGCGGGTTTTAAGCTATGTTCACATTTGTCAAATATTTGACCAAATTTGCGTAACCACTAGTTTTATAAAAAAATTGTTTGCCGTTGTCTGATCTTGCAAATGTTTTGTAAGTGAAAACAGCATAAAACAACATTCGGTAAAATATTAGTGATTAATGATATGTTAAAAATATTTTCCTGTTACAATGTAGACGTTAAAAAGTATTTTATACAGCGGTTACGTCATTTTGGTCAAATATTTGACTAGTCTAAACACACCTTTAGTATCAATACAACATGGGCTTTGACGTGGTACCTTGTGTTTTTATATCCTACACCACCATAAGTGGTTGGGGTATTATGCGTTTGTGCTGATGTTTGTAACGCACAGAAAAAATCTTCGGACCCACACAAAGTATACCGTTCGACTCAGAATCACTTTCTGAGTCTATTTAACAATGTCCGTCCATTTAGCTGACTGGCTGCCTAGTTTTGGGGTCGATATAAACTCGGAAAACAAAAAGAGGCGTGGTCCGCCCACCTCCCATATAAGGTGAAAATCAACGAAATGTAATTATTATGAACATTTTCTTCGTTTAATATTTAATTGTTGATTCTGAATTACCAGCTACCAAGGAATATCCATATTGTATATTCTTCCCAATAAGCAAAAACCTTTGAAAATTCATACCTATTCATTTGAAAGCAAGTTTAAATTTCAAACATTAGCTGTGAGAATAGGCTTTAAATTCATATTATTTCAAATAAAAAACTATTGAATCGATGTTTATTCCCAATAAGCATCGATTCAAACCTTATAAATTTGTTGGAAAATTTCCTTTAATAAATAGCATAAATATCAAATTAAATTCAAATTTAAAAAATATGGGTTATGAAATAAACAAGAAAATTTCAAAACTTTCCAGTTAAATTATAATGTTAGGTTTTTATAAAATTTTCAAATAATTGTAAAGTGTAAAGATAAGTTTTTTTATACTTTATTTATTTTGTATTTTTTCTATTGTTTATGAGAAAATATTCAAATGTTTTTCATATTTAAAAAAGCTTTCAGTTTTTTTTTTCATTAAAAAGTTTTAAACTTAGACATGTTTGTTCAAAAAATAAAATATTATACATACATTATAGAAAGAAAATATTTGTACTCATTTGTGCCGCAATAAAATGGACAAAATTAGCTATTAAGGTCCATGAAATATGATGAAGAATATGCTCAAAATGATGAATGCAAAATTTCCTTTTCAGCTATTATAAAAAATATATCATTATATAATTTATTCATATAAAATTTCAGTTTTAAAAATAGTTTAGAAAAAACTTTGTTTCATGTTTAACTCAAGCGTATTTTATAATTTGTAAAAAACGTTTTGAAAATATTTGACAAGCATTTGTTTGTTAAAGATACTTCCAGCTTAGTTTTAAGTTATGAAAGCATTTGACAAATACAATTGTTATATTAGAACCCTTTTGTTATAGAAAGGCATAGTTTTGTATTTGAAATAATATGAATTTAAAGCCTATTCTCACAGCTAATGTTTGAAATTTAAACTTGCTTTCAAATGAATAAATATGAAATTTCAAAGGTTTTTGCTTATTGGGTTGGGTTTGCTGATACTTAAACAATAATACAATTTTAGTTTTATTTTTGTATTTGAAAATGTTAAATGTGTATATATTTTATTAGTTATCCAACAGAAATGTCTATTAAAAACTATTTACGCTACCTATTGTAATTTCTTTACTTAAATATCATAACAAAAAAGTTATCTTCAAGCATAGTTATATTTTTATTTTAAAATGTTTTTTAATTAGCTTTAATGCTTTTTAACAATATTGTATTTTCCTGGATACACAGAATTATCGGGAATGCCTAAAATAAAACCCGATTCCCGGGAATTAAAAAAGTTTGAGAAAAAAAGAACTAAAATAAATACGTTACGAGCAAATAAATAGGTTCACTTCGTAAGCCTTTATAAATTTATTCCTAAAAAATTTAATACGAAAATTTTAAAAAAGTTCATGACCTCTGCTGCAATGTTATATGGTAGCCTTTGATAAATCATAAAAATTGGTAAATTAAATTAGAGAGAGGGGAGATATAATAAAAAAATAAAAAAGTTTTAATATGTGTGTAGCAAATAAATAAGTTCATTTGAAAACAAAAAAAATTTAAAGTCAACAAATTTTGCGGTTTATCAAAAGCAGCAGAGGTCATGAACTTTTTTAAAATCTTCGTATTAAATTTTTTAGGAATAGATTTACAAGGGCTTAAGAAGTGAACCTATTTATTCACTCGTGACTGTAATATTTATGTAACTTAAAAAATCTGACTGTTTTCGATTTTTTTTTTATAAATATTAAAAATGGATGGCTTGCTTGCAAGTTGTCTCTCCATGCAAACATTGTGCAAAAAGTAAATTTTATGAAATTTGGCACAATGACGAATCCTATTGGTTATGATCGGTCCATTATTTCACCTAGCATCCATACTCAAAGAGTTTAAACACTTATAAATGAATTTTTTATGTTACTATTAAATTCATAGTAGATACTACTCTTCTTTCAGAATAAGCCATTTTATTTATTTCCTTTAAATTTAAAATTTAATCTTAAATAGTTAAAGAAAAAATACAGAAAGTGTACATTAACATATAAAAAGGATTATTTTGAGGTTGACTATTTCAAATAAACGATTTGACGGTTTTGTGTTTTAAGGAATTTACATCAAATTTATCTAGCAACTATGGTATGGAAAGATTTGATACATACATATCTACGAGAAAAATAATACCGGCAAAAAAATCGAATTAGAACTTGGCAAAACATGCGGCAGAAAATTGGTTAAAATGGAATTGTCCTTAAAAAATAAATAAGTATTATAAATATACATACGTATAGTTTGTGAAATTTATTTTTAATATATTCTGCAGACTTAATAATATAAAATTCAAAAAAGCTTAACTAAATACTGCAAAATTATTTACAACCGTTCTTTAATTTAATTCAATAACATAGTTGAATTAAATTAAAAAAAATCTTCAAATTTGGAGAAAAAAATCGTCAAAATCGTCTAATCAACTATCTGAAATCGTCAAAAAAAAATGTAATATTATAGTAATAAAAATATTCGCAAAAAATCTAAAGATCTTTAGAAATATATATGAACAACATTTTGACGCTTTTCCTTTCCCTAATTGAAGCTAAAAATTTGAAGCTGTTGGAATCAGATGGGATAATAGTGAATAGAAAAATCACGATTTCAATTTTGATCAATTTTGAAGATACATTCCTTATATTGCTTGCAGCATTACCCCTTTAAAATAAAGATGATAAACTGTAATATTTTTCATGTATTCATTTATTAAAAGAAATTTTAGTAACAAAAAAATCTAAAATTTTGCATGAAAATTAATTTTTTTGGACACTTATTTCAAAATAACTTCACATAAAAAAATTAAGTTTGGATGATTTGAAGATATTATTAATACGCATCTTTTGGTGTATCACTTTGAGGAAATATACTAGAGTAATGGCTTTACTATGGGCGAAATATTAGACCTGATGGAAAAAAACTGAAAGCAGATTTGTGTTTAGCACATCAAAATACATCAAGTCCAAATGTTCGTCTATGGTGGAGGATTTTTTTTTTTTGTCGACCAGTGTAATCAATTTTTTCAATAAATTCTTTACAGTCAGTACTGTAATTTTCCCAATTTTAAGTTTGTCACTATTGTTTATACGCGTTATACCAAATCCGCGTTAAATGAAAACTCGTATTTCAAAAAAAACTCATAAAGAAATTGCGTAAATGAAGTATCGTGTAAATCGAGGGTTACCTGTATATAATTTTGTATGACTTACAAAAAAATAAAAAATAAATTATTTATCTTGCCTTGTTATAAAAAAAACACTTAAGCTCCATTGAAAGGCTACGATATACGAAATTAAATTTTGAATGAATTCATCAAAAATGTCTTTGGATTCTTAGTTCGACTGTTTAAGTATTTTGAGCATTTGTAGGATTTATTCGCCGTTTCGTAATAAAAGCATACATAATTGATTCGAATATAATATTACATTGATTCCCATATTTTATAAGTTATCCATTAAAATTGTTAATACTTTTGTACCAACTAATTTATTTTTAAAAAATATATAAAAAATTGTAAAAATATTTCTAAATTTTCTTTTAGAAAAGATCGTCAAATTAGGGGTAAAAATCGTTAAATCGTCAACAGGCCATTTTAAGACCCAAAAATAGTCAAAATGACGAAAAATCCTCACATCTGGCAACAGTGTTCAATAATATTTTGATGACTCTAATATAGTTTTTGTCATGTACTAGGTCCAAGACCATCACAAAACTTGCCTGAAGTGATCTACAATATAATTTTTACTTCTGAAAGGGGACTCAATTTGTTAATCAATCGTGTTTCATGGTGATCTGGAAACAGTGACTGAATAATAAAACACAAGAGAAGTGCCTTTCAATATCGTCTCGCACCTTTTTGAAACCCTTTCATATTTTCAATATATTAAAAAAAAAAACTTTCTTATTGAATCGTAACAAAGTTCGTGATTATTTAAAAAACAAAAACAGAAAAATACAGTGAAAAGTATAAATAATAATTCCATCTTTTTTTTTTCTGAATAATAAAATTGTACATGTTGTATGTATTAAAATATTTTTACTTTTATTTTATCATGTAAGAGATTTCTTTACATACATATTGAAATGTATGTCTATATGAATATGTGTATGTATGAGTCAGTATTTATGTAAGTATATTTTCTTGGTTCAAATGAAAATATGTACAGACACAAAATTAAAATAAAAGAATTTGTATATTTACGTCTGAATAGTTGGGAGAAATGACAAGCAGCGAAATGAAGAGAGTCTGGTCTTGAAAATTTTGTTTAGAATAATAAACGTCAGGGCGTGACAGCGGAAGTGTCAAGAAAATGACAAATGTATATTTTTTAAGTTAGGTACAGAGCGCATCTCAATTATGTCAAATTGTGACAATTGCGGATTGTTAACTTAACGAGAGAAAACAAATTAAAACAAAAGCAAAAAAACTCGTTAATAATATTTTTATTTTTATATGTATATTTATGTATATATGAGTTATATAGAAGCACTAAACCTGCCCTTCTTTGTTTGGGAAATTTCAAAAATAACTTTTATTGGTATTCATTAAACACATTTTTCTTGTTATTAACTAACAAATCTATTTTTGTTATTGTTATAAAATTGGATAGATAATAATTTCATTTAATACAAATTCCCTTGTAAAAAAGGTTTCTAACCTCAAATTTTTTGCAAGAAAACCAATTAACAAAACAAGATCCCATCCCATACTGAGCATGTTTAATATATGTACACAATACACAAACTGTGTGTAAAAAATGTAAAATGCTATAAACGCTTTCGGACAGCATTGCCAATTTAGTGACTTTTGTGGTATATCAGGCGTTTTTAAATAGACGTATTTTTTCAGATATGTAGTTCCGTTCAAATTATTAATATTTTTTTTTTTTTTTTTAATTTTTTCTCAAATTTCTTTATATTATTTAATATAAAAACCACATACAATTGTTTTCAACGTTATGTATATTTAAAAAATCCTTTAAAATACATACTATTCCGGAGCTTACAACAATTTAACTTGTGTAATTTTTTATATAATAGACTCTAATGAAATCTATAAGTAAAAATCTATTTACTTTCAAAATGTGTATTTTCAACATCATAAACACTAAAAAAAGAGCGTGTTTTGATATGCTGCTTTAGCATCACTGCTTTCACATCATGTATGTGTGTAGGTATGTATTCACCAAATAATAAGCGGGAAAATTATTTTTTATTAATGTGGTCAAAAACACTACAATAGTCGAACGGATATGTATTTGTATGAGTGTGTCTTTTTTTTTCATATAAAAATAAAAATAAATTAATCAATGTTTAAAGAAATTTTGTTATTTGTATCGTGAAAAATGTGTATATATTTAATACAAGTATAAATACAATGATTTTTATTTATCAAAAAAAAAAAAAGTGGAATTTAAAACATCTCTTAAATTGAATTATAACCATCCGGCATAAACGTACTGTAACAGTTGGTTAAATTGATCAATCCCACACTATTCTGGCTCTCTTACCAAAATACATACAAACATATTTCCTCAGAGATGAACAGGTGATATGGATAATATGTTTGGTGTTATTTGGTTATATACAATAAACTCTTCAAATTCAGAATTTATCAAAATTTTGTATTTAAATTAACTAAAATCTAACAATTAAATAAAATGATTGATATAAAAACTAGTTTAATTATTTTGAATATAAAAACAATCACAAAAACTACTCACGTGTTCATCTCTAATATACTATGACTGCAAAAGAAACGAACAATTAAGTTTTATATGTATGTGCGTATGTGTGTGTGTGTGTACATATACCGCATCTGAGTCCAAAAAGAACAAAAAACAAACAAACAAACAAACAAACGATATGTCAACCATTGCGTGGATTAATTAATCAACATGTTTGTTTTTATTTTTTGTTATATTGCGGGGATTTGAATACGAATCCATCACAATTTCAATGCTATTTATCTACGTTATATATTTGTATTGTATAATATACATACATACATATTAATATTTATAGACATACATGTGTATTAGTGTGTCTTATTTTTATGCACGTACATAAATTTAAACTACACCCATGTACGAAAATCACAAAAATAATATAAACAACTTAAAAATATACTTATTTATTAATATAAAAAAAATTAGATTAGTTTGGTATATTATTTAAAGAATGGGTAGATGAAAATGCTAACAATGTGACATTGACAACTGTCAGGTTTTAGATCTGCTTTTATTTAATCTATTTTCTTTTTTCCTTTGTTGGTTTTGTTGCTATATGTACAAAATTGTTATTAAAAATTTAATTAAATTAAAATATTTTTTTTGTTTTATTATTTTGTTTATTCTGTAGCAAAATTTATAAAATTGTGTCCACCGGTACCTCAGTACTGTAAGCTATAGTCAGAGTTTCAAAAGTATGAATTAAATCTTAACTTAATTCCCTTAAATCTTAATTCTGAATTAAGAAAAACTAGTTGTTCATTCAATAATACCATTCTCAAAAAACATAATTCTATAGCTTCATTCGAAGGCTTTAGTTTAAATAGAATTAATTCTTTATTTTATTAATTCATAAAGAATTTATTAGATTTTTGTAAATTCAAATCTGTTCCAAACTAAATGAAAATATTTTTCTTTAATTAAATTTTAATATTTTTTTATCATTTAATGAATTGAAAAATATTTTAATCATTCAATATATATTTTAAGCTGAATAATATAATTGATTGTGAATTATTTTTTAGGGAATTAAATCTTTATAGAATATATAGTTTTGTAGCTTCAGATACTGCAAAACTCTAATCTTGGGTTATGTTTAATAACTTTTTAATAATTTTTTATAAACTTCTGTCTCAATGGCGGTGGATATTTTTATAAAGTTTTGCAAAAAATTGTTTGATGCGCCACACACACTTTCGTTAAGCATTATTAATACCACCTATTTATTCCTATTATGGTCAATTCATGAAATGTGTCTTAGGAAAATGTGTTTTGACAATAGTGTCCCGTTTTCAACTATTAACGACATTCGACTTAGATTTATGGCATCGATCAATTATATTTATCGCCGTTCTTATATCCATATATCTAAAATTTTTGTAAAAATTGCAATTTCCTATATAAAAATAAAAAAACAAAGAATTAAATTTTTACATAATTTTGAAAAAGTCTAGTAATTTTTTATTAAAGTTGATTTTAATGATATAATAACAAATGTATAACAAATAGTCTGACTCCCTATTTTATAACAAAATAAATGAAAAAAAAAAAAAAAACAACTAAAATTAATGAGGCCCAAAATTACTTGTTTGTTTTTTTTTTGGAGTATAAACTGGCTACTTATAATTTTAAATGGCACTTTTCATTGCTGCTCACAGAAAGTTTTTACGCAAATGAACATTGTTCGTTATAAAAGTGCAATATTTATTGGCTGTTTTTTTAAAAAAGCCTTTTCGCTTTAAAATGCAACTCTAATAGTATCGAGTACTAAAAAAAATATAAAGTATTGAGTACTCAGCACTTAAATACTCAGTATTTTTACAACACTAGAGTTTTTTATGGAGACTCTTCTTCTAAACTTAAAATTATACGTTCCTCTAATACAATCAGCCGATTAGAAGTTAAAGATTTATTTCCAAAAATTTTCGATTCTGCCCCACTGTGCAACGCTTGCTCTTAAATCTTTAAGCTTAAATTTTAAGTTTGCAAAATATTATAAATAATACTTTCTTATTGTTTTGTTTGTAAAAATATTTCTATCGTTTTAATATAAAATCAAAATACACAACATAATTAATAGTGAATTTCGTTTTTTACTTTTATTTTATTTATTTATTTATTTTTTTCTTTTGCAATCAAGAGATATCATTAAAATAAAATTCTTATTAATGTTCATATCTATCTATGTTTGTATGTATGATATGAGTTGTAGAATTAATGATCGCAATCGTTAATCTCTGACATTCTAGAATCGCATGAGTATTTTAATGCGAGGATATGTAGGAATATTTTTTGTTGCATAAGCTTTAAAACGCAACACTTTTTGATTAAATACCTGCAAAAAACATAAAACTTTAATTTAATACCACAGGTATGGGAATTAAGCAAAACAGATTTGTTGCTTTTTTCCAGACACTTTAAATCAATCAAATATATTTTTTAATATCCTCCTCTTATTATGTTCAACTTGTAAGATTTGTGGGAATTTTAGATGTATATGTACTATATAGTTATTATTTATTATGATTTTTTAATAAAGTAAAAAATGATTGTGGAAAAAATCTTTCTCGAAAATTAATAAATAATTTATAAATATTTTCTTTAAAAAAAGGTGGTCTTTAAACTATAATATTTTGTCTCAATAGAAAATAGTATTTTCAAGAGTATTATAGTGTAGATACCGTTAATAAATTTTTTAATTTTTTAAAACGTTATTCCATAACATTATGCAAATTTCAGTAAAGTATTTTATTTGTAGTTTGATTTTCTTTATTTTTCTGTTATAACATTTTTTTAAATTATTTTATGTGTTTATATGTTTTTTGATCGTGTATTATTGAAAATGTAACTCTGATATTAATACAAAGTATTACATTTATACAAATACAAATAAATAAATTTTAAAATCTTTTAAAATATTTCTTCCGTATTCAGCTTAACAATGCGTATCGTTTGAAGGGTCTTCTCACATCGAAATCTCAAAAAGACCTTTCTCGGGACACTCTAACGTACACTAAAAAAATTATGTAAGTAATTTAACAGAAAAATAAGTAAAAACAAATATTATTTCATTTAAAAAACGGACTGCTTACATTTCATTTAAAACAAACGAAAATTTCAATTATTTTTGAATGTTGATTTTTTAACTACACACAGAAAAAGAATTAGTTAGAAAATAGTTACAGCTATAAAAATAAACGACTTTAGAATGATATTTAATTAAATATATTAAAATTTAACGTATTCGACTTAAGATTTGTATTTAGAACTGTAAAAACATTATTATAATGAATTTTCTGTTTGTATCATTGATATATTAGTTCCTACAATCAATACATACCTATACTAAAATTAATTATTGCGACTTAGGAGTGACATCCGATTTTAATTAACTAATATAAATTACAATAGCATATATTGTTTATAGCAATCAAAAAAATCATTTGTGTAGAACAAAACATTAAATTCGATATTCCCAAACGATACAAATTATAAAGAATTTTGACATACAAAAATAAATTAAAGAAGAAATTGTGATAATTTTTTAATTGTTAAAAAAAAAATTCTAAAAATAAATGTTTAAATAATATTAAAAAAGGAAGCCTAGAATAAGTGGAAATATTAAAAAAAACAAATAAAAGGTACGTTTTACATAGATAATAGATGCTAGAACATTATTTGATATTTAAACTTATTTCAGATTGTTTTCTTTAACAAATAGGAAGATCCACAAGGAAATTTTCCGTAGTTATTGGTATCAGTTGTTGCCTAAGATATACAGAGCAGACATAGCTTTAGGCTTTTAAAGAAGTCATCACAGGTATAACATATGTATGTGAACTTTTTCGGAGAAAAAGTCCAAATTGTTAATGTTCTTTTCTTGTAATCCGATTAAAATGTGCGTGCTAAAATACTCTTGTGGTCTTTAGAGAATCAGATTGCTGACATACGGACGCATATTACAATAAAAGCCATAAGTCCCGCCGACGAAATTATCTATTCAGTAGAAGTCCACAGTGATTCATGTTTAAGATGTCATAAGTATTGAGAACTGCAATATTTTATAATTTATAATTTTTTACATTTCCTTTGTTTGTATATTATATATTTATTTTTGTATGTAATTTTTTATTTCAAATAAACGAAAATAGAAAAAGAAATGTCTAATTTTTTTGAAATTAATTCACAATAGTCATATTACAATACAGTGCTGTATACCATATTCATTCGGTTATTCCAATCGAATTGTGAGTTAGTCCTTGGAACTAACCAAATTCGTTTGGCAAAAAATTCGGTTGTGATGATGAATTTGTTTTCTCTGTGTAACAAAAACATTAAAAATTACTGATTTTTCTGTTATTTTTACTAACATTATTTAACATACCAAATTATAAAATTTAATGTTTTTCATTTGTTATAAACAGGGCAAGTTTTTATATGTACAAAAAAAATATAATATGCACAGAAATATGCAAAAATAGCATGAATATGTATATAAAAACCAACGAATTTATGCATTCTTATATATTAATGTGTAGAAAATATGCACAAATATGCATTTTTTAACTTTCAATCTCCAATAGATCCAATATCATATTTGACGCTTCCGATTTTTTTTTCTTTACAATATTTACAATGTACTCAAAATACTCACAAAAAAAATTTTTAGAAATCATTTGATTGAACTCCAAAAAATCACAAAAAAACGTGTGTTTTTGTTAAGAAAACTAACTTTTGTATCCATTATATGCAAATTTATGCAAAGATTTAAAAAATAAGCATTTTTTGTGAAATTCTTTTGAAATATGCAAATGCTTACTTTCCAAGCTAAAATCTTGAAAAACTTGCCCTGGTTATAAATTATAGAAAATTACCTGCTAATTTATTAAAAATTACTGTTTTTTTTTCATTTGTTGACATTAAAAATTATTTTCCTAACAAAAAAAAAATGTAAACCACAAAATATTTGAGTACAGTTCTTTTTTATTTCCATCTTTTATATTATTAAATATATTGTAATATAACTTTTGTAATTGCTCTTATTTTTAATTCAAAAACTTACAAAATGTATTTTTTTAGACGGAGCAATACAGT
Source organism: Protophormia terraenovae (assembly GCA_951394005.1). Classification (NCBI taxonomy): domain Eukaryota; kingdom Metazoa; phylum Arthropoda; class Insecta; order Diptera; family Calliphoridae; genus Protophormia; species Protophormia terraenovae. The sequence goes on from OX596077.1 coordinate 70,689,646, forward strand.
CCGGGTATACATATATCGTTGACTTAATACTATCTCTTTAACTTATTTCTGTTGAATATGTTGAAATATATGAAATTTTATAGTTAATACATGATACTGTTTTTGGATTTAGACCTTACTACTTTCTTAAAATAAGGTAAAGAATTTTCTTCCAACTTTCCTACTTCTGAGCAACATCTATCACCAAGCAACAACAACTGTAAAGGAATATTTACTTACCAGATGTTCTTTTTATTTTTTAATTTTTTATAATTTAATTTTATTAATTAATATTTTTTTTACAATAATACCTTTGAATATATATTTATAGTTAAGTAATTCTATTTTGGTTTGGGATAAAGAAATTACTGAAATTATTAACTGCAACTAAAAATACTTTTCTTTGTAGTTTATTTGTATTTTTAAAGAATAATTTTCTGTGTGAAATAACTAAATTTTCTGTACTTTTCAACATAAATGAAAACTTTAAAAATAAATTACAGTCAGCAAATGTAAAACTTTTTTGAGTGTATATAAAATCGCTTTAAAATTGTATAAATCACAATTTCTTTCTCACGAATCTGTCCAGAGAAAAAGCATGGTTGCGGAAATATAACGACAACAATATTATATTTGCAGAAACAGGAACAAATTATAATTACTTTCAATAATATAGATAATAATAATTATGTTTAAATTTGAATTTATCCCAATTAAATATTTTAATATGGTTGAGTGAAACGAATTATATTTTTACAAAAAAAAAACTATGGTAATCATGCAAAAATATTATTATTTCTGTAAATTTTAAATTTTACAAATAAACATAATATATTAACTTTTTACATAATATATTAACCCTTACATATCATAGTTGAAAAAATCATAATTTTTTTATTTTTGAAAATATGCTTCATTACCAGAAGGTTTAAATATGCATGAAAAAAATTAAAATATGCGCTTGAAATAGCACGAAAAAATGGAAAAATATGCACAGATATATGCAAAAATAGCATGAATATACATTAGAAAAACTGACATAGTTATGCGTTTTTATATATTGATATGTAAAAGACATGCATAAATATGCATTTTTTAACTTCCAATCTCTGATAGATTTCGATTATCCGCAATGGTCGGGACCGGAAGCATTTTGGACAATCAATTTTTCCGGTTAATTGATTAAAAATTTTGAGTAGTATTATTTTTTATTGGGGATGCCAATCCCGAAAATCCCGGGATTTTTCGGGATTAAAAATCCCGAATCCCGGGATTGGACGAAAAAAATCCCGGGATTTAATTTTCGAGATTTATTGACATAAATTCAATCCAAAAATTAACTAAAGGCAAGACAGAACATTAAAATATTAACAGAAAATGTTCAACAAAATTTTAAAAATAAATTACGTAGAAAAGAACATTATAGGTCTGTTCGTTTGTATGCTCTTCTTACTATTTTTACTATTTTTTCAAGTATTATACTCAAAAAGCGCTTCTGTGCACATAAAAATAGTAAAAGTAATAAACATTTCAAGAGAAAATAATTTTCTCTTTTGCTTTTTTTACTTAAATATTTTATTTTGAACAGTCTTGCAAATTTTGTATTTATGATTTACTTTTATAAATCTTACGTATACATAAATGTATTGTAATACTAATTTTGCACCTTTATGATCTTTGGAAAGGGCCTGTTTATGGGAGCTTTGGTCAATTATCGACGGATCATTTTAAAAATTGGTACATTGATTTGTGCTAATTCGTCTACACATTTATATTTTTGAATGATTAATGCTCGTTTAAGTAAATTAGAAGAGGTCCATGTATGTGGCTTATGGTTAATTATAGTCCAATGTTAAAAAATTGTATTTGGTAATTTAAGGTTACAAACGATTTTATTTGTGTTGAATTCTACCAAATAGGGTCAAACTCTATTATGAAAAGACATCTTAGAAATCAATCTATAGTTTGCATAGTAACTATTGATGATATTCAACAAGGCTTTAAATCATACATATCCTTAGATAATGGCAATTTTATTTGAAAAATTATCTGCAAAGATTCATATTCCCATATTTTTGAGATGTTACCAGGAATGCATTTAATATAAGAAAAAAATTAAATAAACATTTTATTTTTTATTTCACTACCCAGCAAAAACTTTGGTTGCCATGTACACAGAAAAAAGTAAAAATGGACTTCAAATACGAAATTTGTAATATTAATTAATTTTTAATTGATTTTGCTCCAATCATCAAAATGATAATATTAATAACTAGAATAATTGATATTATTATTACTTCTTTTTCTTAAATAGATACAATGAGCTGAAAATTTTTGAAAATTTACTTAAATTTATTTTATTTCTGTATTTTTATAGACAAATATTTAATTTTTCTTTATATTTTATTAACATCTGTCAATTTATTAAAAAACAAAAGTAAAAACCAATTAGAAAATTAATTGTATTAATAAATCATATAATTAAATTCCAATATAAAGTTAATTAATAATTTTATTAAAAATTATTTGAAATATTTTTTTCTGTGTAATGAGTTAGTTAAGCAGCTAATATAATAGCTCTCCACTACTTACACATTAGCTGAATAACTCATTATTTTAATACGGTGATGACATTAGAGGCAACTACTTACCCTATACAATACTTAGATGTCATTACAATAACTAATTACAAGCAGTTAAACAGCGCATTGACTTTAAAGCATTTCTGAAGTCATGATTAGTAATAACAATAGGAACTAGCTATATTTTAGGTTATAAATAAGTAATGAAATGTCAGGATATATAATATTTTTTTGCTGTTGTAAATAGATTTCTTACATTTTAATTTAAAAAACCTAACAACAACCAAAAATGTAATTAATATAAATGCAATAAAAATAAACTATTTTAGATTACAAATTAATTCATACGCAAATTTTGAATTTCATTTATGTATCCCTTCTTCAAATATAGGAATTGGTAACTGCATAATAAAAATGAATAAAAATTAATATTTTTAAAAATCTGATCATAAATAATTAGTTACTAAACAAGTTCTATGTATGCAGACATTATGTTGTTATCATTACAATATAACTACATCCGTAACTACATGTCATTACCAAGTTTTTGCTGGGTATTTTCCATTTTCTTACTTTTTCAAGTAAAAGCTTGTTTCTTAAATTTTTTAAATTTCTCTTTTTTACTAGTTTTACTAGAATTTCAATCGAACAAACCTTATGTTTTGTTCTTAAGAATAGGAATGAATTTCTTTAATTGAAACATATTTAAAAAATTTACTTTTTCCTTATATTTAAAATGTGTTTTCATATGAAATATCAATCCCGAATCCCGAAAAATCCAGGGGTCCCGAAAAAATCCCGGGATCCCGGGATTTGAAATTACAAAATCCCGAATCCCGGGATTTGCATCCCTATTTTTTATTTACATAATTCAATTATTCAAGGATTTTATATAAATATTTAATAACATAAGGAAAAAACATTGAACAATACATACACAGAAAAAAATATTTCAAATAATTTTTTAATAAAATTATTAATTAACTTTATATTGGAATTTAATTACATGATTTATTAATATAAATAATTTTCTAGTTGGTTTTCAGCTTTGTTTCTTAATAAATTGACAGCTGTTAATAAAATATAAAGAAAAATTAAATATTTGTCTATAAAAGTACAGAAATAAAATAAATTTAAGTAAATTTTCAAAAATTTTCAGCTCATTGCATCTATTTAAGGAAAAGAAGTAATAATAATATCAATTATTCTAGTTATTAATATTATCATTTTGATGATTGGAGCAAAATCAATTAAAAATTAATTAATATTACAAATTTCGTAATTGAAGTCCATTTTTACTTTTTTCTGTGTAAGAGTTTCATTTTATGTAGTTTCTTAAACAAAACATATTTTTCAAATTCACTCGGTTTTGTTTTATTCAAATTATGTTTGATTGTTCAAAGGCAATCGAAAAAACTGATGCTTAGAATCCCTAATAATAGAGGTAATCACGATTAATCGATGCAAAAAAAATTAAATGGATACAAAAAAACAAGACAATTATAAATTTTCTTTCCCGAATAATCGACGTTGCCAGTAATTCGAATCACAGATAATCGAGGCCCCACCGTATATTAATTTTAAAAATCATATTTGACGCGTCTGAATTTGTTTCTTTACAATTTGTTACAATATACTCAAAATACTCACAAAAAAAAAATTTATAAATCATTTTATTGAACTCCAAAAAATTACTAAAAATAGCGTTTTTTTTTTTTTTTTTTTTTTTTTTTTGTTTCGTTAAGAAAACTATTTTTTTTTTTCATTACATACAAATTTATGCCAATATTTACAAAACAAGCATTTTTGTGAAATACTTTTAAAATATGCAAATGCTTACTTTCCAAGTGAACAGCTTGAAAAACTTGCTCTATTCATTACATTACCAACTTCATTATTTAGTTTGTATATGAATAAATATAAAAAATATACTATTTTTGGTTATATTTGATGGGATTTGAACAATATGATACTATTTAACTATTAAATAAAAAAATATTTTTGACCATAGGCTCCAAATAGGACCCTCTCAGTAAAATCGTTTACGCATATGCATAATGGTGTAGTGTATCATCTGATCGGGCATAGCCAACATGCACGTGTTATTTATTCAACTACCTGAACTTTGTAAGATCTTGGTCATAATTTACAAATAGGATTTTTAATTTCTCGACCTTTTTCAACTCCCGGGAATCGGGATTTTATTTCAGACATTCCCGGGAATTCTCGGGAATAAACGCAAAAAACTATATTTTTCATATAATTTGCACGCAAATATATGAATCTACTTATTTCTAAATTAAAAATATATGTATGTTTGAAGACCAATTTTTTTTCTTTTATAATATTTTAATAAAAGAATTTCCAATAGATATTGAAAATTGTTTTCAATAAATACTTCTGTTGGATAATTAATAAATTTAGTATTTTAAAACCCCACAAATATATTTTCGAGTACTCGGACTTGTAATCGATTTTGTATAAGTACATTATTTTTTGTTGCTTAGGATTTGTTTTGTATTAAAAAATAGTGATTTCGATTGAGAGAAAATTGTAAATTGTTTAAGCTCTTGTTTGATTTACACTATATCCTAGATAAGGAAAAAGAAATACGTAAAATTATATTTGTTGATTTGTGTAATTTATCTCTTGATTTTTACTGTGTTTTTTTTTAGAATTTATTCCGCAAAATTTTATATAGAGTATTTCTTTAGTTGCTGTTTTTAATTAAATATCTTATTTTAATGCACTGGCAAAGTTTTCTGAAGTTCTAAGAGAATTCCATGCTGTCAAACAAATTCAGATCTTTCAAATATTTGGGAAATGTTCTAGTATTTACGGTTCTAGTATTTATACACATACGAGCTGAAAACCCGCTACTTTGTAAGCGGAACTTTTTTATAAAAACCATATTGTATAATAAATTTAAACTAAGATTCTTAATTCCCTTGAGAACATTTTTAATAATACATAAATAACTATATCTCTTTAATTTCGGATTTCTAATCTTAGGCTAAAGTATATTAGAATAAAGAAAAAGACAAAAAAAAAATCCATTTTAAAGTTTCTGATTTACATAGGACCTTACATCAATCAATTTCATCAATTTTATGTTTCTAAGGATGACAATTGCAGAACATTCCTGAAGTACTCTTAGAAGAACGAAAAAAGATTCCACAAAATTCTTTCTTATGGATTCGCATTTATTTCTTCATGTTTCTAGATTCATAATTATAGAAATTTCAAAAAGTACCATTATAAGAACAAAAAAGTACCACAAAGACCCCTTTTGTGAATTCTTTCTCACATATGACCATGCATATTTAATTATATGTTTCTACCTTAAATATTATAGAAAATTCAAAAAGTACCATTAGAAGAACAAAAAAGTACCACAAAGTTCCCGCTTATGGATTCTTATTCACTGAGCACCACATGTCTTCAATTTTATTTGTCCAGGTTCATAATTATAGAAAATTAAAAAATTACCATAGGAACAAAAAAAAAATACCACAAAATCCCTTATTATGGATTCGCATTCATTTAGGACCAAATGTCTTTAATTTTATGTTTCTATGTTAAATATTATAGAAAATTCAAAAAGTACCATTAGAAGAACGGAAAAGTATCACAAAGTTCTCTCTAATGGATTCTCATTAACTAACGACCACATATCCCTAACTTCATGTTTCTAGGTTCATAATTATAGAAATATTTAAGTACCACAAATTCCACTCTTGTGAATTTTTATCTACATTTTTTTAATTTCATGTTTCTAGATTCATAATTATAGAAAATTCAAAAAGTACCATTATATGAACAAAAAAAGTACCACAAAGACCTCTCTTGTGAATTCTTTCTCACATATGACCATGCAAAAAAGTACCACAAAGACCCCTCTAATTAATTCTCATTTTTTTAGGACCAAATATATTTAATTTTATGTTTCTGTGTTAAATATTATAGAAAATTCAAAAAGTACCATTAGAAGAACAAAAAAGTACCACAAAGCCCCATCTAATGAATTCTCATTCATTTAGGACCAAATGTCTTTAATTTTATGTTTCTATGTTAAATATTATAGAAAATTCAAAAAGTACCATTAGAAGAACGGAAAAGTATCACAAAGTTCTCTCTTATGGATTCTCATTTTCTTCTTTTTTTTTTTTGTGCATATAAAAACTTGCCCTGGTTATGACTCATTAAGACCTTTGAAAAATACGAATATGGCAAAATCGACGGTAAGATACGTTACAAATACATATGTTAAAAAAGTAAAAAAGGGTAATTAACGGAGAAATTAATCGACTATGGATGCCGAGCAAAATAGTCAATTATCAATAATGGTACATAAATTGTTAGAGGAAGTCACAATTTAATAATTATAATAAAACTTCGTTAAGTGGTCTGAAATCGTTCAGCATTAAAATAACCACATGTATAAACCCACAGTGGGGCAGAATCGAAAATTTTAGGAAATTTATCTGTAACTTCTAATAGGCTAGTTGTATTTGCGTGAAATTTGGTATAAGTGTAGCAGAGGAGTGTACAATGTTAAGTTTGGAAGGTGGACCTAACAGACCTCTCAGGGGCGGAGCTAAAGGGGCTTAAATAAACCCACAGTGGGGCAGAATCGAAAATTTTAGGAAATTTATCTGTAACTTCTAATAGGCTGGTTGTATTTGCGTGAAATTTGGTATAAGTGTAGCAGAGGAGTGTACAATGTTAAGTTTGGAAGGTGGACCTAACAGACCTCTCAGGGGCGGAGCTAAAGGGGCTTAAATAAGGTACCTTTGACATATAAAATTTTTAATCGCTTGCTAAATTTTTGTTTCTCGTCCGATTTAAAATATTTTTATATATTATTGGAGGCCTTGATAAGATCTGCAAAAAACATGATTGTGTGTTTGGAGTAAAAGTGTTGTGTTGGTCATGGAATAAAGTAACACTACTTAATTTCTTATATCGGAAAATCTTCGACCACAATCCAATAAGATTTCTTGATTCCAGATAAAGAAAATGAAGTAAGATTAATGTAATTGTCTTTAAAGAGCAGCTTTTTTAAAAGAACTCCCATTCCATTATACAAAATTATAATTTAAAATGAAAATTAGAAGAAATTGAGGGTCAGAAACTCTAATACTGCGAACTAAAATCGTAGCTATATCACAATTCTCGCGAAAAATTTTGACTTTTGAGTTTATTTAATAATCTCATGTATTTTATGTAAGAAATACGGAAAATATTTTTTGTTATTATATTGACTGGTGCTCAATATTTAAAATTAACAAAATTTTTTCTTCAAAACGAAGAAAATTTAGGGTTATACCCAAATTAATTAAAATGTATTTTTCTTTTTTTTCGTTAGTTTTGGCCGACTCTGTATATATGTATATTTTAATAGAAAATATTTATTAAACATAGCTGATTTTTTACTCACACTTCTGTATACTTTTAAATGAAAATTCATACTTTTTATATACACTACATACATATACTATGAACATATGTATTTATGTATGTGTATTAGGGAGTATGAATGAGTACAATGTATCTTTTCTACTTTTATTCGAAAAACTAACAAAATAAAAAATATAAAAAATACTCGTACTACACATTTAGAATATTAAAATATTCAATATCATATTCATGTTATGATTTTCTTAAGATTTCCATAGTTTGTCTGTTTTTAATGGATTCCTGTCAATCAAGAACATTTGTGATTGATTAAGTGACAAACAGTTGAAATTCAAAATGAATTTAAAGTAAAAATAATTCTTCAGATTGGAAGACGGGAAATAAAAAAGTAGAACACGGTCTATGTATGTATGTATGTCCACAAAGCAGTATAAATATGTATGTACAATGTACATATCTATTTTTGTTTGCTTGTTTATATGTAGATGTCGATTTAATTTAAAATTAGAAGTATTTCTAAAGTATCCGACATCCAAAAATACATCATTTAATTGATATGTACAAATTTTGAAATAATAATATATGGTAAAAGCACCTCTAAAAATCGGCTCTTATAAAACTTTTCGTCTTATAAATCCTAACGGAGCCAGATTTTTCTACCTGTAGTATTCATGTAATATTTTTTTTTAAATCTGTTTTGGTTTTAAGAAATTTTGAGTTGTTATACTCATTGTTTGCTCTCAAAATTCTATTGAAAACTGATTTTGAATTTCGCCCAGGGAGCGAATTTACTTCGATTTATTTTTTTCTTTAGTTCACTAATTTAATACTTTACCCAACAGATTCTAACAGCTTCAAATCTTTAACTTTGATTAGGTAAAGGAAAGGTGTCCAATTGCTGTTTATATGTTTTAAAGATATTTTTATTAAAGATTTTCGAATTTGTTTATGCATACACACAGAAAAAAGAATAGTTGGAAAATGGTTACTATTATTAAAACTTAGTTCAATTAACACATAATTTATTGTAATCATAGAAATAATATTATTTCAACAAACTTTCTCTAATTATAGGATTAAAAACATAATTATAACAGTATAAGTATCCCTTATAATGTAAATTTAGTTATCTTAATCAATTTGATACTTTACAAAATAGTTTTAAATCAATAGGTTGACATAACCTTATTAATTCCATGTTTTTAAACGAATTATTAGTATTTGCTATCAATATTGAATTTACAATAAAATAATTTTAATTTTAATCGAATTTCCTTTTGCAATAGCTAATGTTTTAAAAAATATTCGGTCGTATTTCATAATACAAAATCAATTCAGTTATCTTAACCGATTGAAGGTTGTATTAATGAAATCAATTATTTCATATGACATTTTTAAAAATGAATTAAAAATTATTAATAGTTTAAATTTTAAGGCTACAATTGTATACAAAATTATTTCAAGAATTTTTATTTTAAATGGTAAGTTGTAGAATTGTGTTTTAATGTACATTTAGATGTTGTTTATTAATTCAACAGATATCTTCTAGTAACAGAAGAGGAGGAAACTGATGACACTGTGGTAGCCGAACCAGAGGCAAATCTTAAATAGGAAGACATAGTAGAAGTTTCAGTAGCTACGGATTGATTACTGGGATTTTGAAGCAGTAATAATTATAATATGTTGTTGGATTGGTTAATTCTGTATAGCTTTTTTGTGGATTGAAGGCTATTAAAGGAAAAGATCATCCTACACTAGCAAATTATCCCTAGAATGTTTGCTTAATGTTTTTCTGCCAATTTTAAATCTAAAGCATATTTGGATTTTGGTTCATATTCGTTGTTATTAATTGAATTATCTTTTCCAATAGTTTTTCTATCTTTCTCATCATCAAAAACCGTTATGCATTGTTCCCGGAGTATTTGTTGAACTACCATGCTGCCACCCGTAGTACATATGCACTTCGGTCAGACATGACATTTTCAACATTTTCGCCTCTTTACCAAGGGATTTTTTTGATCTTGGCCCGCTCCATTAATTCTTTTACTAGCTTTAAATGTGTCGCAATCTCAAAGATATTTACGTTAAATGTGCCCTAATTGGTTTAAGCTGTCTCTAATGGCCTCAAATCACTTGTTTTTGTAATTGGGTCTATCCTTAACTATAGCTTCTATATAACCCTTTCTCTTGGTAAGTGTATTGTATTATCGTGTTTTAGCGGCTATCAATATACTAATTGTTTCCTTTTATTTCATCCATTACAGTTACCAACATTGCGAGCCGAATTGTCCCATCTGCATTATGCAGAGATCTGTTGGCACATAAATAAAAAAAATAAATGACTAGTATTGATGAAGTAGACAATTTCTCAAGAAAACTTTATTTAGTTATATACATTATTTTATTTACATAGCTATTTATACTAAAATTAAAATAAAATGTAGAAATACAAATTTTTAAAATTTTTTTTTTTTTTTTTTTATTTGGATAGGCCTAATATTATAAATACGTTATATACATATATTCCAACTAAATTATTTTTTTAAAACAGTTGTGTCTATCATAAAATACCACTATCACAACCGAACTATGAGATAGTACTCACAACCTACCAAATTCGATTGGCAAAAAATTCGGTGGCCACAACGAAATTGTTTTCTCTGTGTATTTATACCCTACACCACTATAGGTGGTTGGGTTGTTTTCTCTGTGTATTTATACCCTACACCACTATAGGTGGTTGGGATATTATGCGTTTGTGCTGATGTTTGTAACGTATAGAAAGAGTTATCCAACACCCACCTTAACCCAAATTGACCTAGAGCATCCATATGGTAACGTAAACAACGGTTAGATAAAAACCTATATAGTATAGAAGATACTAAAAATTTTTAATAAATTTGAATTACATTTCATTATATGGAATCTTGTTAATTATATTTGTACACACAGATAAAAAAATTATCAGAAAACGGTTCTAGTTGTTAATATTTTACAGAGTAAAGCGAAATTCTATTTTTATAATTAGATTACTTCAAATTTAATTACTTTTCTCTATTTGGAAACATTCAATTATTGTTCAAATTGATTAAAAGTTATAACAATTATAAAATAAGAACATACAACCGAATCGTTGTTTTAAATTATTTTTTCAAATAATTCGAAACAGACAACCTAATTAAATCAACTCATATTGGTGATTGTAATTGAAATATTCGATTATATTATAAAAAAAACTCAATTCGATGATAGTAATCGTATTAAAATAGAAAATGTTTTCGTTTTCCTTTGACATTTGTAAACAAATAAATTAAATAAAAATTTTTCACAAATTTTGTTATAGGAAAATTTTTACAAAATAAATACATATTTAGTCGTCAATATTAAAACATTGGTCAAATAATGCATATTTAATGGTAAGTTTTTTAAGATTTCAAATCTCCTGGGCGGAAGCAAAAACTCTTTTAGATGTACGCATACATTTTCCGAAAAAGTTAGTTTTCATTTATGTATATATGTATTTGCAGATAAAAGCATAAAACATCTTTGGTTCACGCAAGGTGATAAAGTCAAGCCGTTCGACATTTCAAGAAAATCATAAAGCAGACCTCCTCAACTTAATATCAAGACCGTTCCCATTTAAATACTAAGCAAATTTAGACGAATTGTAAATATTATATTTGTGTTTTTATATTTTCTCTGTGCTTCAGTAAAATATAATATTAAAACAAAATGTCAACTGACTTATTTATTAATTCACAATAGTCATTTTAGTTTCTTACCTTGTCACAGAATAGTTTTTAAATACAGTTGAGAGTACCGAAAATATTCAGCAATTGTAATGGAATTATGTGATAGTTATTGGAACCGACAAAATTCGATTGGCAAAAAATTCGGTTGTCATTGGTATTATACGTTTGGAAGCAATTGATCCTTTTGGAAACCCTTAAAATAATTATTGATAAAAATTTAAAAAATTAACGACGTGAAAAAGTAATTCATACATTTTTTGACACAGTGTTAATTTTCAGAAAAATCTTATATGATTTTGATATAAACAAGAAGTTCTATATTATATTGCACAGTGGGGCAGAATCGAAATTTTTAGGAAATAAATCTCTAACTTCTGATCGGCTAGGTGGATTTGCATGAAATTTGGTAAATGTATAGCAGAGGAGTGTACAATGTTAAGTTTGGAAGGGGGACGGAAAGTTGGGTATCTCTGATTTATCTCTTATATTTTTTGAGTTATTTCCATTTGAATTTTTAAGTACCTCAATTTTGCATGTTCTTGGTCCAGTTTTATTCATATACATCCTAGTATTTCTGACTGATTTCATTTCTTTTACTAATTAAAGAACAAAATTATCTATCGAATAAAAAAAATAAAAAATTTGAAGTCGATATCTTTAGCGAGTCCAAAGATAAACGATTTTGAATTTGAAAATTGCAAAAATTACGACTTTTTGTGTTATTTTGGCCGGAAAAGTATCTACAATAAAATTTTCTTAAACAACATATAATAATTTTATTATTTTCTGAAAGTTATCTTCACAGAGAAGACTCTAAGATAAAAAACAAGCCAAATAACTCAAGTGCTCAAGGTACACACCCTCCCGAATTCGACCCACTTTATATGAAAGTTTTGACTTTAGACTATATTTTCTCAAATCCCAAAGCACGAATCTTGAACTATATTCAAGAATTCGCAATATTTTTTTAGAAATTTTCAATCAAAATCTACGGGACTTCGGAAAAATGTGGATTTTATAGCCGAAAATGTGAAAAACCCATTTTTGGGATTTTTGGCGTTCTTTGGGGAATTGTGGGATTCCTTTTAGTAAAATCTTAAATATTTTTCACTTTTTCATTTTTCACGATAAAGTCAACATCCACCGATATCTCTAATAACAAAGATTTTATTACAGATAAAATATTTGGAGTTTCTCAAAAAACCACTTTTTCACATAAATTTTACTTTAATTTCAAAAATCAGAAAAAGTATAAACTCGATTTTTTTCATCTAAATTACATTGCATAACCGACAAAATTGAAATCAATATCTTTTACAGAACCGAAACAATGCCACTTTAAAGTTTATTAAGTCACGGAAAATTCCATTTTTGCTTATTTTTGCACAAACACACATTCCGCCATTGGCTAAGGGAACAAATTATTTATGTTGTTATTGCTTTTTCACATCCACAATAGTACAATGCCTTTGGAATTTTCCGTGACTTGATAAACTTTAAAATGGCATAGTTTCGGTTCTGTAAAAGATATTGATTTAAATTTTTTTCTGTGTAACAAGGAATTACGTCAGCTATGCGTTTCTAGCAGTAGTATTTCACGTTAAATCCTTGATACATTCCTTTAAACCGAAATGTGATTGTTTATCATAAAATACACAGAGAAAACAGATTCGTTATCACAACCGAATTTTTGGCCAAACGAATTTTGTCGGTTACGAGTACTATCTTACAATTCGGTTGTGATTATTAAATTTATTGGTACACATTCGTCTTTTAAAAAAATAATTCAATGCAATGAACTAGGAAAATTTTAAACTATTGTGAATGAAAAAATAAATTGGTTTGGAAACTTGCTTTATTGGAAAACAAATAAGTAAAAGGTAGAATAATTAAAAGGTAAACAAATTTCTTAAAATATGCAAGATTTTAAATAAACCAAAATATACAATATATATATTCATGGAATGAACAGATATTTTAGCGATTTTGACCACTTTTTCACAAGGCAATGTTGTTAAGCTCTCCTATGCAACTAAATAACATGGACAGTGCTACAAAAGGTGACCCAACATCCAACTATTGATGACCCAGAAATCCAATATATGCAAAGCATTCAAAAGCAGATTGATGCCGCATCTAAAAAAAATTCTCATTTATATATTTCTTTTTGGCAATATTGTAAGTCTAAATAGTATTACCTTTATTTCGTTGCTTTCGCACCAGGAATCCATACGAATCCATACAGCTGGTAACAACCATCATGAAAAAAATTCTTCCAAAGCCAATTTCATATTCTTTCAAATTCTAAAATCGTATGAACTAAATTATTTTAGATAAAAGTTTCCATTTTATGACATTTGTAGGAACTTGCTTACATATTTAGTAATGTTTGCAACACTAGTGAGAGTTTTATAATATATAATGCTTACCTTTTTAATCCTATAAACTTCTTTTGTTATTTTTCAATTTTATGCAGAACGAAATTTTTATTATTATTTTATTTAAAATATGTCAAAAATTAAATCACTAATTATTGGTTGTGAGACCTGAATTTGATTTTCTAAAACTCAAACAGATTTTTTTAATTATTATAATAAATAATTGATTGGAATTACCATTATTTAGTAGTGTAAATTGAAACAATAATTTTAATTCGGTTGCCACTTTAAATTTATTTTCTAAATTAATCAAAGAAATGTCTCAACCAATTTTACTACTGTAAGGATCATTATTTTGTCATAATTAAGTTTAAAATATTAGAAACATGGAAAATCAGTTGTATTTAGTTGTTTTTAGCTATTGTTAATCAATATTAAGTGTTATTATAAATTTTTTGTTATCGTAATCGTTTTCCAATGAATCTTTTTTATGTGTGTAGGAACATCGAAAAGCTGAATTTTCACGTATATAATGGCATTTGTGCTGAAAATTTTTGGGAAAATAGAAAGGAAGTCTTAAATAATTATAGTTTAAAACTCCAAAAGTCATTCGCTACTCTGTAAATTATATTAAGTGGATGTCCTCCAATATTCAAAGGTTGATTCCTAACACAATAAGTTTTTATGATCGTGATGATAGTATTTTTTTAGTACCAACAGCTCAATAAGCCGTTATATCGGTGAATGCTCCACCTAAATGGGGTGTACTTAATGCTGAATATTCGATATATAAATTATTACCATACTAGAACACATATTGAATTGTATCTCTTTAAGAAATTTACCAATAAAAAACATTTTTTTTTTTTTGAAAAATTTACTGATATTCTTCATACAAAAAAAAATCTATGTAGTGCCTGGCGTGACCATATGGTAACGGCCCGTTCTGTCCGACCTAGGGACCGAAACAAAATTTTATATAATAGATAAATTGTCTTAGGGTCCATAGACCTAAATTTGAAAATTTCATCATTAACTTAAACAAAAAACATTCCCTGTCAATTTGGGTATACAAATCGACTCAGAATCACTTTTTAAATCGATCTAACAAATTACAGGCCACAATTTGAAAGATAATTCAATAAAATTTAGCACGTGGAACTTTTATGACACAAGGACGAAGCCTATTGAAATTGGTTGTGATCGGTCCATTATATCACCC
Organism: Protophormia terraenovae; assembly: GCA_951394005.1. Taxonomy (NCBI): domain Eukaryota; kingdom Metazoa; phylum Arthropoda; class Insecta; order Diptera; family Calliphoridae; genus Protophormia; species Protophormia terraenovae. The sequence continues at coordinate 70,704,977 of OX596077.1, forward strand.
AGACACCATATAAATGTCCCCCCGAAATACAGTTTCAACAATCAAAAATGCCTTAAAAATAAAAATATTTTAATGAAATTCGGTGCAAAGAAGTTTTTGTAGTCCACAATTGACCATAGCTCCCATATAAGATATAGTTCGGAAATAGCCCAAAATTTCATAAAATCATACAAATGTTAATATCAAAGTAATATTAGGTATTCGTATATTTTACACTTAGTAATAGTATCGGTCCAAAATAGGCCACAAGTCTAATATAAGTCCACTCCTCGAGTTTTGATGCATATATACAATGTTGTAGAGTATCATATGGTCGGTCTTGACCGACTATATCTTTTTCTCTCGTTTTAACATTTTTATTATGTTATTTTTCCAGGCATTGCCAGACTTATAATTATAAATGGTCACAGTACAAAAACAGGATTAAAATTGGTTTAGTTTTTAATTTTTTAGATCGATATCGATTGTAAACATGCGCCCAAAATCGTGTTGTTTTCATATGAATTATGAAGTATTTTCGTAAAAAACATCTCCTTATTTGATCATATCAAGTACACCGAAAAAAATCCTTGCGTTATATAAACGAAGGTGGCATACAATGTACGAAATAATTAGTGATTTTGGACCACGAAATACATAATAGCGTATTAAATCGCTCCAAAAATTACATAACTTTGGAACTTATATCTCGTAATAGACGTCTACTTAAAATATTCGGCTGAGTGGTACGAAGAAAAGTTAAGGAAACTTGGCAAATATCCACCAGCGCTCCTGATAAAGGGCTCTAGAGAAAGAATATATAAATTTTGTCTTTGAAGAAACAATAAAAAAAATCTGATCGAATAAAATTACAGGCTGAAAGCTACGTGAAAAAAGCACTCTTATGGGCACAAAATATTTAAAAATTATTATCATTCTCTATGATTTATATTGATAAGATTAAAAAGTTATGGAGCAGATTATATATTGGGTATGAATGTTAATATAATGTTGAAGTATAATTGAATCCACTCAGAGTACGCCGAAAACCTTCAAAAGCCTTTAAAAAATAAAAAATATATATTCACACTTTCATACTTATGACATATTGTTAAGTCCAGATCAATACAAAAATATATTTTATTCAAAATAGTTGGAAATTCGGAATTTTTATGAAATATTTTTGATTTGCTACAACATTTCGAGATTTTGGAAGCTCGTTTAATAAAAGGTGCTAATAAATACGAGTCTATGAAGGACATAAAGCGAAAAGTCAAGTCACGATAAAATAATGACTCCAAACACATATGAGCCAAAGATTGATAATGAGGCAACGTTAATTTGCAAAAAATGTTAAATATACTAGTACAGAGTCTATAATTTAATCCCACATAATATTTTTCTCCTTATGTGAAGAAGAAAGTGGCTAAGAGGTATTACAGGACCATATTGAACTAAAAACTCACTAATGGTGGAATATACAAACTTCCAACTGACTATTACATTTATTAATTAATTTTTTAGATGAGAAATGTTCCACAAGCAGCTATACTTGCCATATAAAATTGTTGCCATATTAAATTGTAAATCCCAAAATTTTGTGATATTCTTTACCAGTTTTATAAATGTAAAAAGAATTTGTTGACACTAAAATGTTAGTGTTTGTTTAGTTTTTACTCTATTTTTAATAGCTTAAATCTTAATTTGTTGTGTTTTTCTGTGTTATATAATATTAAATATATTAATTAACAAGTTCGTATTAAAAAATGTTACATTTGATAAAAATTATATATCGTCCATTCCATGAAAGAACGCCCAAAAATATACCAAGTGTCCTCCGATTTTTATAAAATTTTATACGTATAAAGTCTATGGGTGTCTATAAATATTTCCGTTTTCAGATTCGCTAAATTCAGAGAATTCGCGATTTTATTTCTCTTTTTCACTTTTGAAAAAATCTAAAAAATCTCAAAAGTATACAACTTTAAATACAAATATTTCTGGGAAGGCTTTGCAGAAAGTTGTGATTAACCGGCGTTTAAATTGTAATTATGTTAGCTTAAACACGAATATTTTATAAATAAAAAATATTTTTTTAAAATGCATTTTAATGCAATTGCATTTTTCTTTAAATATGCTATTCAAATTTGTTATTTTTTTAACATAAATGAAAAGTTCAGATCTTTACATTAAAATAAAAATCTCAAATTTTTGGGACGGACACATGTACTGTGCATAATTTCCCCTTTTCTTCAACTAGTTTAAATTTTTTCATATACAAATTTTATTTTTCTGGTATTATGAGTATTTTGTTAAAAAAAATTATTGTGTTATTTTTTAAAAAATCCTGAAAAATAGTAAAACTTTATGTATCAGACTATTTATTGTTTTAAGTTATAATAAACAAAGCATTTTTAAATACACTTTCGAAAAATTAAAATGAAATAAATTCGCAACTAACAAAAATGCATCTAAAAACTACATTTATATTTTTAAAATATTATGAATCGAAGACGTGGTTTTTGAAATGCTGACTAAATTACACAAAAAATATACAATGGCCTTTTTAATACTTTTTAAATTACAGAAATCCATCAATAACTTCAAGAGATATGAAGATTTAAAATTGCATACTTTTTATATTTTGTTAACTTTTATAAAAATTTAAAAAAAAATTTCAAAAACAAGAAAAAATTTTAATTTTATATGAAAAATTTGAAACATGTTTTTATATGAATTGGATTATGCATATAAGATTTTCGCGTCCCAAAAATTTGACACTTTTATTTTAATGTAAAGATTCCAAACTTTTCATTTATGTTAAAAAATTAAAAAATTTTAATAGCATATTTAAAGAAAAATGCATTTGAAAAATGCAATTGCATTAAAATGCATTTTTAAAAAATATTTTTTATTTTTAAAATGTTCGTCGTAAAGCCGCCATATATTAAATTTTAAGGCCGTTTAAATCATTAAAATTCACAAAGTCTTTCCAGAGATATTGCTATTCAAAGTTACATACTTTTGAAATTTTTGTGGTTTTTGAGAAAATTAAAAAGCGAAATTAAATCGCGAGTTTTTGCAATTTCACAAAACTGAAAACTGAAATTGATAAAAGGCTTAATGGAGTTTATGTATACAAATTTGTATCGAAATTGAAAGCCATCAAGTAAAAAAATATACTTTTTCGGGCGCTCTTTCCTGGAATGGTCGATATATATTTTTTAAGACAAACTTTGAAAAAATCTTGTTTTCTTTCAATGTAAAAACATTTTCTTGACATACTGTATATGCATGTAATCGCAATACATGCGATTAAGTAAATGCATATATTGAATACACTGAAAAAAGTAATTTTAACGAAGGTTAGGTTATGTCGAAGAAGCGAACTAATTTTGGCCAGTTCGTCCGCAGTAATATTACCCGGGGTATTTGAGTGACCCCTAACCCAGACTAGCTCCAGGTTTGAATGTCTCGCCATCTCGTTTAGAGATGTCCGGCATTCATGTACCAGCCTGGATGTCGAAAAGACACCTGAGAGCGATTTGATCGCAGCCTGACTGTCCGTACAGATTTGGATATCCGCACCGAATACCCTATAGTACATCAACCAGTTTACCGCTCTTTTTATGGCCGAAATCTCTGCCTGAAGAATGCGTTATCTTCACCATGTGTGTCTTTTGGGATGATTGTGACGTTGACGTCATCTTGGTCTGATTCCAAGAGGGCGTCCTCGTCAACTACTTCGTCCACTCGCTCAAAAAAATTCACCCACAAACTCAGAGTTTGAGTGAGTGTCCTCTTGAGCAAGAGAACTAGTAGTCTCCTCACAAGACATTGCTTCCGGAGATAGATTATCATCGTTTTGTACCGGTCTGTCTCTGTCATCACCTCGGTAGACCTGTAGGAAGATTGACTCGAAACCGTAGTAAATCTTCCCACTTTTCTCACGAAGGGGTGGCAGTGACTCCTTGTTCATGACGATGACAATCTTTCTAGATGCACCGTCGGATTCGGAAACTCTGGTGACCTTCCAATCACTTGTAGGGATTTCAGGGTTTCCGAAACTAATGAGTTCTAGTAGTTCCTCTGGTTTGGATGGTTCGTCCGGTATACGGGCCATGGCTCTAGGCCGACGTGGAATCTCATCAATAGATACCACGTCGAGTCTAGCACCTTCCCATAGGCCGTCCAAAAGAGCGATCGCTTGCTTCAAGAGCATAGCTGATCTCTCATTTGAGCAGGCCATTAGTTTCACTCGGCTACGATACCATCCTGCGTCATCACACTGAGGGGGGGGGGGGGGACCGGGCTTCTCTTTCAGAACTTTTCAGAAGACTCCCATCAGCTTCCTCCGCACAATATCCCAATTCGCATGGGATATAGCGCAATCTGGATCGCTCCTATGGATGACGGCCCGTATTAAGTGACCTTTGGCCACTTCACTATACGATTTGTCCATCGGATTGTAGGGCTTTGGACGTTTGGCCCCGGGCTGTTGGCTTTGCGGCTGTGCCTCCTCCTCAGAACGTTGCCGTTTAGACCCGTCTTTCGACGTGGGGAGGGGGTTACGCTGCAATTCAGCCAATAATGATTTTGCCCAATTTAGAGAAACGAGTTCCTCTGAAGTAAGGAATTCGGCGGGCTTTTTTCCCAACCGATCCAGAAATCGTTCGGGGGCGCGCCGTCTTAAAAAGGCCCTCCTGGCGGGTGTTACGTGCCTTTGGGTCGGTTTATTGCCCTGTTGGGCTGGAGGCTGAGTTCCGGAAACCGAAAGCTGGTTCGCATTTCCTTCTCTGGCAGGGAGAGGTAACACTGGGGAGCCCGAAAACTTGTTCGCAGCTCCTTTGGTTACATTAGGCACTGGGGTTGCTGCCGTCCGAGTTGGTTTCGGACAGGCAGTCCCCGAAGCAGGGGGTTTCGCCGGTCTAGTGCCGGCGCGGGCCTGTGCAGCTTTTGAGGTGCTTGGATTGAAGCACAGAGGCACCTCACTGCCTTTTTGTTTGCTTCCCTGTTTGGGAGCTATTTTGACGCAGTCGGAAGCTTTGGGTTTCCCCTTACCTCCTCCTGCTTGTTGTTGTTGTTAGCTCGCAGATTAGTCTGGCCCGGTGCCTCCACCAGACTAACCTGAACCTCTGTAGCTCTCGATTCACCACGGCCGCCAACCTCTGGCCGTGGGAATAGGGTCTCCGGAGATTATAAGGCCCCCGACCGGATACATGGGGCACGTTTTCTTTTGTGACATTTCAGACGACAATTAACTTTTGCATTTTATACTTGCTGCCAAGTTTATAGAACTGCCGCCCCACAGGGGTCAAAGCAGACCACCAAGCCGCCCAAATTATGGAGACAGATGCTGGTGGATTTGACGTACACAGGATGTGTGGACGGTGTGGATACAAGTATCCAACGGACATGTTCTCTCTAGATGTCCATTCCTGGCAAGAATGGAAGAACATTCAGAGAGAACGTCTGATAGCCGCCCCTACTAGGGATAACAGACGCTATCGGTCAGGGGGGGGTAGTTCTTTGTTTGTGTTCACCATGAGCCCCTCTGGCATTGGTGGCCCTGCCAGTACGGCCTCATGGGTCATTACACTTAAGCCTTCGCATCGCTTCAAGATGACTACCCTTCGCGAGGTAGATTTTAACGAATAAAATACATTAAATGAAATTCATGAATTTTTATTTTAATGTTCATTGAAATCATTCATTAAATTTATTTCTTATTGAAATAGCTAAATCAGTTGTTTGTTTTAATGTATTAGTTCATTGATTTAAAAATATAGTATACATAAAAATAGTAACTCAATTCGTTGCTTCAATGCACTAATGCACTGATTTTATAAAGAAGAAGAATTACACAACGAACAAATACATAAAATCAATGAAATATTTAATTAAATTATTCATTCAATGCTTTCTAACGGGAATTATAGTAAAACGAAAACAACCCAGTTTGTATTTATCTCTTAACAAGAAATGACGCATTTTAAACAAAAGTTTGCACAGATTTAATAAATATGTTCAAGAGAAAATAAATAAAATAATAAATTTTGGTATAATTTTTTTTCCTATACATACACATTTTTAATTCATTCAATCATCTACTTGATTGATTTCATTAATTTATTAATTGGGATTTTTTTTCTGTTTTGTATTTTTAATAGTTTTTGATAATTGATATCATTTTGGTGAGAGGTGCAAATTTAAACAAGTTTATAATTGAATGAATTATTTTCATATATATCATGGTACAATAATATCAGGTAACAGTATAAAATCAATTTTGTAATATTTCTGTCAAAATTTGTTTACGTTTAAGCTTTGTTTATATTTATGTTTTGTTTACATTTACAGTTTGTTTATATTAACTACACTGAGGCCTCGATTATCCATAATGGTCGGGACCGAAAGCAATCTAAATAATCAATATTCGCGGTTAAATGAGTAACATTTTTTATTAATATTATTCAGTTATTCAAGGATTTAATATAAATTTTTGAATTATATAAGGAAAAATAATAGTTTTTTAAGAACATGAACAATACATAAAGGTTTAATTTTACGTAGTTTTTTAAAAATATCATATAATGTTTCTTCTTTTTCAAATTCTTCTTTTTCTTAACTAGTTTTTCATAAATAAAGTAAATTTGGATTTTACCTTTCTCTGACTTATTCAAACGAGGGAACTCCCTTTTTTTGTTTTATTCATATTGTGTTTGATTGTTCAAAACCAATGAAATAAATTATGCTTAGAAACCCGAATAGAGGTAATCACGAATAATCGATGCAAAAAAATAAAAAGATGCAAAAAAAAAAAGAAAACAATTATAAACAATTGTAAAATCGACGTTGCCAGTTAATCGAGGCCATAGTGTAATATACACGTGCTTTGTTTTTTATATATTTTGTTTTGCTTTTTGTTTTCTTCTTTTTAACATTAAGAAAACAAATAAACCAACAAAAATTACTATTGTTGTTGCCTTGTTGTATTTGTTGTAGCGATACTGTTACCTGATATTATTGTACCATGATATATATTTGTTAATTGGTGACTTTTTTCTGTGTGTGTAAATAATAAAATAAAATGAATAATTAAAAAATAAATAAAACAAAAAGTCCATTCAAATTATTAAAGTCCATTAAAATATGTACATACGTATATTTATTCACACAGGAGAATTTGAGCAACAGTAATGAATACACTTAATTAAAAGAATTACTTAAATATTGAACTTACTATTAGAGTTTTTAATTTCCCGACATTTTTCAACTCCCGGGAATCGGGATTTAATTTTAGGAATTCCCTGGTATTCGGGATAAATACAATATTATTCAAAAATTATCAAAACTAAACACAAAGAAAAATAAATTTTTCATATAATTTGCCCGCAAATATATGAATCTAAGTCTCAAATATGTTTAAAGACTACTTTTTTGTTATAATATTGTATTAGAAGAATTTCAAATAGACATTGAAAATAGTTTTCAATAAATACTTACCTTGGATAATTAATAAATTTAGTATTTTCAAATCACATAAATATATTTCCGAGTACTCGGATTTTTAATCGATTTTGTGTACATTATTTCTTGCAGTTTAGGATTTGTTTTGTATAGAAAAATATTGATTTGGATTGAGAGAAAATTGTACATTTTTTTAACTCTTGTTTACACTATACTGAAACAAAAATCAAGAAATACGTTGAATTATATGCGATACATTTGTTGATTTGTGTAATTTATCTCTGTTTTTATTTTACAGTTTATAACTCAAATTTTATGCAGAGAATTTCTTTAGAATCTCACTTATTTCTTTAAATCCCCTTAATTTTTTTCATACAAATTTCTGAAAATTAAGAAAATTATGTATAGAAATATTTTCGAAGCGAGATGAAATGACGATTTAAAACAACTAATGTAATAGAAATACACTTTCGCATTCCACAAATTTTGTGCTTAAAGTCAGTAATGCATTGACAAATTTTCTAAAATAAAGGTAGTTGAGGGATACAAACCCTACTTACTATACATGTTTGAAGTTCCGCTATTATTAACACAAAATATAAGTTTAAATGCTGAACTACTTTTAAGTGTAAATTTCTTCAATATCACAAGGTTCATCAAGTCATCGTCATATTCATATTCTCAACGCCAGGCTGAGAATCTATTGGAATATCAACTCCATATTTACACATATCGGCTATAAGTACTATAATTCGTAGAACAAACAATGTGTATTTTCAAATCAAGTTAAAAATCCTCCAATTTGTTTCTTATGAAACATTTCATATAAAAAGTGAATTTTTTTTCTTTATCACCACCAAACACAAATTACAAAAAATAGTTTATTTAAATTTTGCATTATAATTTGTTAAACTTACGTTATACATTTGTTTGATTTTTGTGATTGAAAAACGACCTTCAATGCTTTGTAATTTAGGCAAACATATATTTGTTTTTTTTTTCACCAAATATAATTTTTATACCCTTCACCACAGGTGTAAAGGGTATATATAAGTTTGTCATTCCGTTTGTAATTCCCACAATTTTCGTCGAAGAGCAAAAAAGTTTACATTTTCGGGATCCTTGTAAGAAATGATGACGATAGGACCATGTCCGTCCGTCCGTCCGTCCGTGTGTCGGTTGAAATGGCGTTTATGAAGCCCACCGATAACTGACATATATAATATATATGTCAAACGATCGGAAATGCTTTCGAGAATTTTGCTATTGGAATTCAGCAAGATCGGTTCATACAATGCGGAGATATGTTAAAAAAACCGGTTTTTAGAACCGGTTTTCCAGTTTCTGAAGCCTCTGTATATTCTAGAGACTTTGTTTTTACAAAGAAGTCTCGGATATTTTTTTCTGAATTTTTGTTCTGAAAAAATGAAATAAATCGGTTCAATAATAACTGAGATATCGGACAAAACGCATTTTTTATTTTTTGAAGCCCTGGTTTAAGCTATAGAGCTATACAGATCGGTCACAAATATTTTTATAAAATTTCGGTTTTTTGAATCAGCAGGATCGGTTTATAAATGGCGGAGATATGCTTTAAAAACCGGTTTTTGGAACCGGTTTTTCAGTTTCTGAAGCCTCTACATATTCCAGGTACTTCGAATTTTTAAAGGAGGCTCGGAAATTATTTTCTGAATTTTTGTTCTGAAAAAATTAAATAAATCGGTTCAGTAGTAACTGAGATATCGGGGAAAACGATTTTTTTATTTTTGAAGCCCTTGTTCAAGCTACAAATTTTTATTTTTATATAGATTAGTCATAAATGTTTTTACAAAATTTCGTTTTTTTTAATAAACCAAATTCGTTCATAATCAACAGAGTTATGGCCCAAAAACAAATCTGTTAAGAATATAAATACACACACAAACATGTATATTAAGCATTGTAATGACTATTAGTGACGTTTTTTGTTTTTTGTATATACAAGTAGTTTAGTTAGAAACAGCAGTAATATAATGAATAACAGTGTTGTTGTTGTTCTTTGTATATGCAGTCTGTACAAAAATAAATAGATATGGAATTGTTGTTGTTTATTTTTTAAAAACCAAAACATATCTGTTAAGAATATACATAAATACATTGTGACGTTTTTGCCTATAAGACAAGTAGTTTAGTTAGCAACAGAAGTAATATAATGAATAACAGTGTTGTTGTTGTTCTTTGTATATGCAGCCAGTTTGTATATACATACATAAAAAAATAAATAAATATGGAATTTTTGTTGTTGTTTATTTTTTAAAAGCAAAGCCTGCTATGATTGTTTTTTTTTTATATATTCAAATTTTCGTAGTTTGAATAAAATTTAGATTTATATATGTGAAAATATGAAAGCATACGTTAAGGCGAAAATTTTATTATTTGTCGGTAATATGGTAATATGATGCCGATAAGATACTAAGATGGTAATATGGTGAAGGGTATCAAAGATTCGGCACAGCCGAATCTTTTTTCAATTTCATTTTAAGTAAAATTCCAAATTAGTTACAAACTCAATTAGAATCTAGTATAATGTTCACACACATTATTTTTTGACTGGTTTTTTGAAAAACATCACTGTTCACATATAATTTTGCAAAAATATTTTCACAGATTTTAGATTCAAATAAAAATTTCACACACACATTCTAATTCAAAAAATTAAATGTTTAACAAATAAAATTTATGAAAAAATATTAATTTCATTTTGTTTAACAAATTTGTATGTACGGAAAATAATAAAAATTTCTTTCCTTTAAATTTAAGTTTATCACTTTTATCTCAAAGCTGGCAAAACTGCGAGTAAATAAAGCCACGAATTGTAAAAATTGATGCACAAATCTTGATTGCATTCACAGTTAAGATTGGATACCCATGCATACCTATAGCTAAATGGAAATACACTAGTGGACAAAACATTTTTTTTTTTTTTTTTCTTTTCGTCTTAAATAAAAAAAAGTTGTGGATTAGATGGAATCCAAGGTGCTAAATAAGAATCAGATTTTACTTTTTTCTAACATGATGACTATGGCATGACTACTATGACCACGCCTTTAGGCAGTCACACAGTTTTGTCCAGTTAATATTTCCGTAGTAATTCGGTAATTAGTACCGAAAATTTTAAAATTTATTTTTTTGAAAAGTGGTGAAAATTTTGATCCATAACTCTAAAATTCTTCAGAGAATAAAAAATATCTTGAACGTACCCTGAAGACAATTTACGTATGCATCTTTTGATGTATCACTTATCACGCCCATAAATATCCAGACCTGATGGAAAAAAACTGAAAGCAGATTCGTGTTTAGCACATCAAAATACATCCAGTCCAACTATTCGTCTATGGGGGAGGATTTTTTTGTTGACCAGTGTAATTAAACAACTCGCATCAAAATGTTTTTTGGCTTTAAAATATATAAAGAAACAAATCAATTTTTTTTTTTGTGTTTTTTGAGATAACGATTCGTTTCCATCTATATGCGAACATAACTTAAACATTATATAAAAATTTGTAATAGTTGTTTTCAATCAAAAAAGACTAAAATTTCAACATCATTAACACTAGTAAATCGAATAATTTTTATTTAATCGGAAAATTATTTTAATTTAATTTATCAATTATTCGAACAAACAATATTTGAGTGAATACCCTAATATGTATTTATGTAGATAAAACAATTAAAATGCAAAGGAATATGTTATTATCCACCAATACGAGGGTTTCAAAAAATATCATGAATAAAAAAACCAAGAGGATTAAAATATTAAGTATTCATAAATAGTACATCAATTATTTTAATTTAATTCTTAATAAAAATATTTTACAGAGCCGAAAATGTGAAAAACCCCATTTTTGTGATTTTCGGCGTTTTTTTTTTTTTTTTTTTTGGAAATTGTGGGATTCCTTTTACGAAAATCTCGAAGTTTTTTACACTTTCTCATTTTACACGATAAAGTCTACATTCACCAAAAAGATACTTTTACTAACAAAGATTTTATTGCAGATAAAATATTTATAGTTTCTCAAAAAATATATTTTTTACAAAAATTTTAATTTAATTTCAAAAATCAGAAAATGATAAACTCGATTCCAAAATTTAACATTGTACACTCCTCTGCTACGCCTGTTCCCCATCACGATACTTACAGAGAACATTCGAAATGGTTCCATCCTCTACATATATATTTTTCACGAATTTAAAAATACCACTTTTGAAAATACGCTACCGCGAAATTTAATTCACGAATTATCCACCAATAAAATTCAACATAAAAACATGTTTCATGTATCATTTTAAAGGTAATTTCATTACCATTAAATATTTGCATTTATGAACGTTGTAACGTAAATATTTTGGAAGATATTTGTATTTTTAAAAAGACAATTTTTCTCATTTTTACCAGCGTCAATATTAATATTCTTGCCGAATTTTATTACATTCGGATGATTTTTGGAAGAAATTGGCGATTTTTCTATTTTATTACAAACAAAACAATACAAATTGAAATAAATATTGAGTATTTATTGTGACATTTGTTGTAATAACTCCTAAAATATTGCGAGTCCCAGAATGCCACATTCCACGGTTATAGAAAATATTTTCATCATTAACATATATTTTTTTAAAAATTAAAAAAAAAAAAAAAAAACTATTTTCGAGATATTTACCCGTGAACGAAAAATCACGAGATATGGACCATTTTGATGTTTAGAAAAAAGTCATGTTATACGTCATATTAAAGGTAATTTTGATACCTTTAATAAATCTTATATAATAAATACTTCGAAAGATATTTGTAATTTTGTGTATGCAACTTTGTACATATTTTGAGCTATTTTGCAGTTTCAAATCGCGATAATTCACGAACCATTTGATGAAATTATCTGAAATTTTGAATTAGTCTTAGTTTTGACAAGAATAATGAATGTACCAAATATCATTAAATTCGGAGAGGAAAATTAAAAAATTTTAATTTTTCGTCTTGATTTTAAATGGAATGACTCTATAACAAAAAAAAATTCTATTTTATTTAATACAAAATAACTTCAATTAACAAACAACGAATAAATTAAGTTTAAGCAAAGAATATAAATCATATAATTTATATTCTTTGGTTTAAGTGAAAAATACCCACAAAAATTATGGTAAGAAGAGTGTTTACTATTGTGACACATGGAGAGTAATTTGTAATTGCACACAGGGCAGTCAGATGTGGCGATTTTTCGCCAAACGTGGCGATTTTTAATTGCTCTTGGCGACTGAATTTTCCGTTTTGCAACATGGCGAAGTTTTTATTAAATAGGTATTCGCATAGTAAAACTATTACGTTTTCTTATTAGGCAACGACTATTTTTAGTATTTTTCTATCCAAAACGGCGGTTCTCAAATGGGGTCCGCAGTTCCAACAAGGGGTCTGTATAAAGATTTTTAGATGGTCGCTAAGACTTTTTGCTTGAATTAAAAGTATTTCTCCATACTTATAAAATAAAGTTTCAAAAAATATAGAGTAAAAATTCTAAAACTATTGTAAGACATTTATTAGCAATTTTAAAATCCATTTTTAAATACAAAAGGAATTTCTTAAATTTATAATTAGTTGAAATCAAATGTTTTTACTATTTTCTTAAAATAGCCTAATTTAATAAAAGCATTTGGTATCAAATTGAGAATATGCCATTAATTTTTATCTTTAAGTATTAATTTATTTTTTGATTAAGAATTATTTAGGAATAATAAACTTCAAATTCAACATACGTATTTTCAGAAATACCTTTAAATAATCAAATTTAAAGACACGAAGCAAGAGTTTGTAAAAACTCCTGATCTATGTCGGGAATCACACACAGCAATTTTTCCTGCTTTTTATGAACCCCGACTAACAAAATAAAGATCCTTAATTTATAAATATCTTCAATAAATGTTTAACAATTTGTTTTCCATCATCTCTCAAATATGAATATTAAGATTTTATGGGCCATAATTAGGGATCGCAATTTCCCGGACTTTTTGATTTCCCGAGATAGCGGGAACAAATTTTCGACTTCCCGGGATCCCGGTTTAAGAACTATAAGTAATGCTACTCTCATTAGTTGAACAACTTAGACCCAGAGGGATATGTATTTTTGCATTAGCGATTTAAAACAGAATTGTAAATGTACTAAGGAAAAGAAATTTTATTAGTAGCTTAATCTACTTCTTAATTAACTAGAGTGAATGCTGTCGTGAAAATGCTTTGTGGATATTGACACAATATTAAGCATATCGCTTTTCCGAAACCCTTTGGGGTAATTGAAATGTGTGTTAAAACTATATTAAATTGTTTGTAGCTTCAATGGGTGATCCATTATTATATTAAATTTATTATATGAAAATATAAAAAATATATTCGCAAATTTTAATGCACCTTCATAAACTTTTTAATATCATATACACGGTCAACGAAATCAAATTAAATTTTATTGCAATTTATTTTATCTTTTTGTTAAATGGTGGTCCGAAGTGCTTTTTCATCAATAACTCATAACCAGGGAAACCAAAATATGCTCTAAAAAAAGGTTTTATGCGCATTAAATATGCAATAAAAAACTAAAAATATGCTCTAAAAAACGCGAAAATATGCACTTAAAAAACAGAGATTTTTTTGTAATTAAAAAAAATATGATTTTCATTAAAACAAAGGGTTTTATTATTATTTCAACTTTATAAAAAAAGGCAAGACTGAAATTTATGAAGTTTGTCGAAATTTGATTCAGATTTATAGCGAGAGGAATTTTATCGTAAGTGACATTTTTCATACATATAACAATGTGTAAACAATAATGTGTAATTTTCGCGGTTAGGACTCGATATGCTTTCATAAAAAAAAATAAAAAATATTGTTTTTACAACATAAACGTCAATCATAATATAAAATTTTTTATTATTATTATTTTTTTTTTTTTTGTTTTCTAATTTTTTTTTTTTATAAAATCAAATTTGAAAAACATTTCATGATGTATAAAAAAATTATCCTTAAAATATCAAAATATGCTCTAAAAGGGTTAAATATGAGCTAAAAATAAAAAATTATGCTATAAATATGCACTAAAAATTAAGAGTAAAATATGCAAAAATATGCACTAACAAATCGATGCCAAAATGATTTATTTGTTCTGAAACGGATAAATATTTAATCGATGGCTTCATTCAACGTCCAGGAAAAAAACATGCAATTGCATATTGTGGTGTTCCTGCTCATAACTAATAAACATATTTTTTTTAATAAACAATATTTGTGTAAAATAATATACTGGTCGGAGTCGGATGTATTATGTTATAAAAAAATAGGAAGAAAGAAGAAAAAAGATTTTTTACATTGTCTATTAAATCGATAAAAGTAGTTAGTTTTAACTAATTGTATTTTTGACTTATTTATAAGTAAAAGTTGCGAAATATTTTGGCACAAAATTGAACTAAACATAATCATGAGATTATTATAATACAAATAAGAGTAAATTATATTAAAAACTGTATACATTTGTATAATAATAAATGATCATCTGAATGCCTTCTAAATATTGAACATAATTTGGTACTAAATATGTTGAGATATGATACTTAAAATACTTAAAAATATGTTAAAGGCATTTTGAATATATCTGAAAAGCTCTGTGTAGCACATAGATTAGTACGTATCCAAAGTGAAAAGTGAGGTTAAGAGACAAAACCGCAAATTATTCCAAAGTGGATAAGAACTCAACATTAATTTTTATTTGGGTCAAAAGTAAAGTTAATAACCTTTAATTGTGTATCATTAAAGTTTTCTTAGTGCAGTCCTTAATGTCATTTTCAGAAATGTTTCAGAAATGACAAAAAGCACTTTGGACTCACTACATACTTTTTATATTAACTTCCTTAATATTTTGTAAAATTTTTATAAGACCAATTCCGCATGTTGTTTATACATATTACTGACTAATTTATAACACATGTTTAAGATGTCTACATGATTGTACTAATATTTTATTAAGATATAAAATTGAATTCATGCTATAGTCATTCCATATAAATCATCTAATTAATGAATTGTATATAAAACTTTATTAATGACATTGTGCTTAAGATATAGATCCCATCTGGATTTTTAGCTTAATCTTTTTTAAAACATTACTCAAAATTAAATTAAACGTTAAAATTCATGCTGTTATCTTCCATTTAAGTAATTTTAAAATTCCCGGGAATCCCGCCCGAAATTCCCGAGAAAGCGGAACAAGAAAAATAGCAAAATTTCCCGGGAATCCCGGGACGGGAAATCCCAGTTTGCAATATCTAGCCTTAATAAAAAGAAAACGTTCATGAATAAATTAATTCTTCGAAACAATTTATAAGTTTAATAGGATAAATGTATAATTTTAGAATTATTCTGTTAAAAATATAATAAATTTTTAAAATTGTTGACCTAAAATTGAGCTATGTATGTCAGAAAAGTGTATTAAAATTAATATGTTTTTTTTTTTTTATTCAATTATTATTAGCTTCTGAAATTATCATTAACTTTGTTGATGCTGAATTTACATTTTAAAATTATATAAAATTTGAAGCACTAAATATTTTAGTTGTTTTTAGTTTTTCTTAAAAAAATATATAAAATTTAATTTTGGCGATTTCTGATTAACAATTTGGCGTCAGAGGCTCAAAAAACTCTGACAATCACAAAAAAAAAAAAAAATTACACTCTGTGGAAAGGAAAGAACTAAATTTTTGAGAAACGGTATCGGTAAATTTTCATTTGAGACATCGGTACTTTTCATTTTGAATTATTCAAGATGTCGTTTGGCACCTGTATCTAAATATGTATATCGGTTAGAAAATCAACCCAGAATAATGTGGACTTTAAATAAAGCCTTATGTTGGGAAAGATTTTTTTTTCTATTCGCCTATGTATCTATACACTTTCACATCTTGTTAATAGCATTAATATGTATTACATATTTATTATGTATAAAAAGATAAAAAAGGCAACCATCTAACAAGAACAAAACATGAAAAACAATTAACAGGAATTAAATAGGAAAGCAATAGAGATTCTATTATATACTACAGCAACAACAAATAAACCGATTGATAAACAGCTGTAACCGTTTTTGAATTTCATTGCTGATCTTTAACCAAAAAGAAAAAAAAAGACAAATTGTTGTTATAGTTTGTTGTTGTTGTTATTACTGCTGATGTTATTGGTATTCCTGTTGTTATTAATGATGTTTTAACTGGTGTTTAATTAATTGTTACTCAACCCCTGGCAGCAATTTTCTTGTTGTTAAATTAAAATTTTGTTAAAATTGTTGGTGTTGAAATTCTTTAATATTAACGAGTGTTTATTTTTTTATTCTAAATTGTTTTTCATTTTGTAAATTTAATTTTAAAAAAGTAAACTCCTAAGAAAAAGTCTAGAAATTTACAAAAGCGACTGCAAACACAACAACATGCTAAAATTCGTGAATGTACATATGATTTGCACAAATTTTTATTAATAAAAGTAAATACATAATATATTTTTATGTTTTCTTTTTAGTGAAAGCATCTTATGAATACACACACATACTTATGTATGTATGTATGTATGTATGTAGTAAATTATTTGTATATGCCTCAAAAAGCTTTTAAAATCACAATTTTCTTTATTTCCCTGCAAAAGATTTACAAATCAAACCAATTTAACAAATTTGGTTACATTAAAATGTCTGTTTTTTTATTTTATTAGGTAAAAATCTCATATTCATATTTTGCATTATTTTAACGTTTTCAAAATGGAAAGTACGATATTGATCTATTGCTCAACTTTAAAATAAATAATTGAAAAAGTACAAATACAAAATAAAAAATACGTAATGTTTAGTTACACGTTTGTAAGTATGTGCGAGATGTTGTATCAGTATTTTTTGTTTTCAAAAATTTTTAACTAACGGCGGATGTACGTTTATTATTTACAACAAACACACACTCAAAAATAAAACAAATGCAAACTATATGTTTATATGCCCAAATATTTAAATAGATATTTGTCGGCTCAACAATAACAATTATTGTTAACAATCATTTAAATATGAATGAGGTGTGAAATTGCGATTGAAAAATTTTAATATACTTGCTCAAACACACACACACACACTATTTATAAACAATAACATTAACAAAAAAAATATAATATTTGACAGGAAATAGATTGATGACGAAACGAAAAATCGTGGGATTTTTTTAAGAAGAAACTATAAGAATTATTAACACAAATAGTGATACTTATGAATATATTTTAAACTATATACATACATATGTATGTATGTTTGAAAATCCAAAATTTTAAATAAAAATATTTTAAATTTCAACAAAATAATATTTATGAATGCAAAATCCGTTTGCGTGAATTACTTTTATTAATGAGCGAAAAAGTCATGGAGGTTTAAAGTTGAAAACTTTCCTTATTAATATCATAATCAGGGCAAGTTTTTATATGCACAAAAAAATTATAAATATGCGCTTGAAAAAGCACGAAAAAATGGTGTTATATGCACAGAAATATGCAAAAATAGCATGAATATGTATATAAAAACCGACGAATTTATGCATTCTTATATATTAATGTGTAGAAAATATGCACAAATATGTATTTTTTAACTTTCAATCTCTAATAGATTTCGATGTTTATAAAAATATAACTATTTTAATTTTAAGTATCATATTTGATGCTTCCGAATTTTTTTTCTTTACAATATTTACAATGTACTCAAAATGCTCACCAAAAATTCTTTAGAAATCATTTGATTTAACTCTAAAAAATCACCAAAAAATTGTGTTTTTGTTAAGAAAGCTAACTTTTGTATCCACTATATGCAAATTTATGCAAAGATTTAAAATATAAGCATTTTTTGTGAAATTCTTTTTAAATATGCAAATGCTTACTTTCCAAGCGAAAAGCTTGAAAAACTTGCCCTGATCATAATAATAATAATAATAATAATAATAATAATAATAATAATAATAATAATAATAATAATAATAATAATAATAATAATATTTTTCATAGATATTAATCAAAGATTTCTTTTTTTTCAGAAAATTAAAAAAATTTCACAGATAAATATTATTAAACTGTACATAATTATCATAGAGTTACAAAATGAAAAAACACGGTATTAATAAGTACTAAGCCTCTAATCAACTTTTTTTAAGTTCTCGTGATAAATCATGATTTGTAAAACTACACAGAAAAAAATATTTCAAATTTTTTTTTTAATGAAATTATTAACTAACTTTATATTGGAATTTAATTATATTATTACTTAATATCAAGCACCCGAAAACGTTTTATTTTTATTTTTCAATCAAAATAAATATCTTTAATGTTCAAAATATTTTTTCATTTGTTGAAAAAAATATGTGAGGGATTTTTATTTTTAAAATAAATATCCATCAATGATGAAAAAAATAAATATCTTTAACGATAAATATCTTTAACGATAAATATCAGTTCGAAAAAAATTTAAAATGATTGTTTTTTTTATTCATACTTTTGTTTTGTTTTCAAAATATTTTTTTATTCAAATGAAATTGTTGTTGTTTAGAATTTTTTCCATCCGATGAAAAAAGTTCAAAATAATTTTCAACTTTTGATATAAATATCACAAAAGATATTTATATTTTTATTTTCATCATGATGAAAAAAATTAAAATATTGATGAAAATAATAAAAATCATGATGGATTTTTATTATTTTTTGAACATTAAAGATTGTTTTTCGATTGAAATAAAAATAAAAAGATTGTTTTTTTAGTATTAAAATCCGGTCTCTGCTTAATATTATTAATTTTCTATTGGTTTACAATTTTGTTTTTTAATAAATTGACAGCTGCTAATAAAATATTAAGAAAAATTAAAGATTTGTCTATAAAAATATAGAAATAAAATAAATTTAAGTCAAATTCCAACAACTTTCAGCTCATTATATATATTTAAGGAAAGGAAGTAATAATAAAATCAATTATTCTAGTTATTAATATTATAATTTTGATGATTGGAGCAAAATCAATTAAAAATTAATTAATATAAGCAATTTCGTAATTGAAGTCCATTTTTACTTTTTTCTGTGGAAGGAGGTTTCACCATATGTTGAAGCATATCTCAAAAACAACTTGTCTGATTTTATTTAAAAAATAAAAAAATAAAAAAAAAAAAAAAATTATAGTGTCTTCAAGACATTCTTACTTTACTTTTTAATACGATCAACAGTTATGAAGATATGAACAAAAATTAAATTTTATGCCGCAGAATCAGTGTTTCCCTGATTCCACAGATGTTATTTACTAAGAAATGGTATTTAGGTGATCGCGAAAAATTTTTACTTCTACTTTTTTATATTGATGCTTTTTATATGGAAGTTTACAGTGATGCTTTTCTTTATACTCAGGGCTGCGAGATACTTCTTTTGGTCAACCCCAAATTTTTAAAAAAATTTCCCCGAAAAAACACCAAAAAGCAAAAAACACGATTTTTAATTCAAAACAATTAAATTTTATTGTTTTAAAAAAATATTTGTAATTTGTATTAAGAGAGATTATTTTTGGTTGAATATTTATACATAAATACATTCATATGTACTTCAAAAATACATAATATCATCGGATCGTTAGCATATTAAGAACTGACTGTGCAAGTCATTTGTCTTTGAAATTATATACTTTTGGCTAAAATTCTAGTAAATTAGATGGAAAATCATTATCTAAATTTTACACAGATTTTTTCAAATTCTATTAACTTATCAAAAAATGCTATTATATCAAAATTCCCCAATATAATTTTATTATCCCCAACCAATTCCCCAAACCCCAAATCAAAATTTTCATCCTTTTCTGCATCTAAAAATCCTCAAATTTGGGGTTAAAACCCCAAATCTGGCAGCCCAGTTTATACTAAAAAATAATACAATGAAATTTATATATGTATTTAGACGGGTACATCTCATTTTGTCCAGAAATTGTATAATTTAATGTATTAATTGTGATATCAGAAAGTTTCATAATGCCCACGGACAATGCTACCTTTAATAAAAAAAAAAAAAAAAACTCTGAAATCGCTTTTGGATACTCTAGTTTGAATCTAATCTTAAAGCAATTTTTACTTTGATTGACTCACATCAAAAACACGTATTTTATTATAGGGATGTCAATAACTAAAAATGTAGTTGTTTTAGAGAGAATGAGTATAATGCACTCAAAGAAAAGTTAGGTTTAGTAAATGAAGAACGTCAGTTATACTTGGAGCTTTATTATAATACACAACATATTTTTTTATGTATTTTTGCTTTCCTTAAATTGCCAAAAAAAAATATAAGTCACATTCCTCCAATTTCATCTTAAAACATTAATATTAAATAAATATATGTTTATTATTTACCAAACAATTTATTTCCAGTTCATTTTGTACTCTTTGCACTCTCAGCAACGAGAATGAATACGTGTAAACCTAGCCAGTATCGTATCCCTATTTTATCACTAACATTGCGGCGTCGCACAATGTTTTTTTTTTTTTTCAATAACTTTTGAATTAATATTTTTATCCGCGACTTTTTGTATATTATTTTTCACAAAATTAGCTATCGCCGACAATACAATAATCATTAAATATTTCCATATTTTGTCATTTAAAATTACAACAAAAATTATGTAATATGCATATTATGGAAAAATTTATTCTAGAATTTTGAATTTTAAAATATTGGGATCGGGATATTGTATCACTATGTCCATAACATATATGTATATGTAAAACTTCAACCAACGCTGACAATTTCAATGGAACCTTTATACGTGTTCCTTCAGACTGACGTCCGGGCGGACATAATTAAAACATAATATGGTTATCAAATGACGTCAAAAGGATATAAATATTATCCACTATTGCGTCCTCCATACGTCCATCAATGTTTATAATATTTTGATATTTTTTCTAAATTACTAGTAAATATAAGATCTTCATACAATGTTTACACTTATATTGAAAATAAATTAAATATTTAAGTGAAATTTTCCCCTATCGTGATGTCTTAATGAGTTTTTTCGTCAGAATATTCACATTAGCCTCAATTTAAGTACACAGACTAATTGGTGACTTCTTGATTTTATTTACTTTTAGTACATTACATTAAAAGGTTCCCATTATTTTTCCCTTAAAAAAGTTAAATTCGTATTTTGTTTTATAAAAACATAATTTTTTTTTACTAAAAGAATTCTTACATGCAGTCTTGCACTTTCTTACAGCTAAATTATGTATGAAACAAATCAAGATAACTTACATTACAATAATATGTAAGTATAATTTTTGCTGGTTGTAGCAACATAGTTAAAAGTCTAGGTAAAAATAAAAAATAATGTGAAGTAAAGGATTTTTTGAAAACAAAAAATAAATATGTTGAAATTATCGGAAATAAAATATATAATTTGCACTAAACAAGACATGAATATACCTTTCAAATAAAATAGTAAAAAATTTAATGTGTCAAACCGTAATGCGTATCAAAATACTACAGAGAATTATTTCACGTGTAGATTCAAAAATTTATTAGTATTACAAGATGTATTATAAGATTGTTGTCATGAGATTTCTCTACACAACAATCTTATAAGATGAATTATCCCAGCAGGAAAATATGTTAGTGCTTCCTCCCAACAGGCCTTTCTGAATGCCTCCGAACAAACTTTAAACACATTCCTTATTGCCTTCTGTAAAAATTCCTTAAAGAATGCCTCGACTTCCTTTAAAAAGAAATCCGGCATTAATTATTTTTTCCATTTCATTAGATGCGAAGTAGAAGGTGTCACTCACCTACTAACTTTCTCATTACAAACACAAAAAATTATAACTACGAGACTTACAAAGCTCAAACTCATTAAGTCTTGTTTTAAGTGTCGATAAAGAAGGTAGTCCGCATATCTTATTTTAATATATTTCCCTGCGGGAAATTTGTGGTAATTGCAGTAATGGACCGGTTTCTCTGTACCAGTTGAGTACCAATTGACACCCAACTCGTCACCAAAGTTCCAATTGAGAACCAGTTGACACAAACACACTCACTATTAACATGCTCGTTAAGTGCGCAATTAGCAACTCGCGCGCAATAACAATCAGTGGCTGAGTGGTAAGCGTTAAAGACTATAAAACATAACATACGTCAGATGAACATGGGTTCGAGCCGGGGTGCCGCCATCGACATTAACGAAAAATTATAAAATTAAAATATTCTATTTCCGACTGGGTATCAAAAAAATACATACATATATACGAAAGTATATATGTCTTGTGAATCCAAATTAGGGATATGGCTGTGTTTGTGAGAGTGAAAAAAATGCACTTAAAGAAAAGCTGGATCTAATAAATATAATACGTTAGTTATACATGGTTATTTATTGTTACATAAAACTTATTTTTATGCACTTTCGCATTCCTTGCACTAAAATTTATTAATATTGAAGTAAAAAACATAATTATCATTTCTCCAACTTTATCTTAAAACATTATTATTAAAGAAATTGATTACTAAACAATTAATTCCCGAAAAAGGAGGAGGAAAAATTTTACGTTTAGCATTCGTATTTGAATCAAGTTACCTATGTTTCTAACTTGAATATAGCTTTCCTCGAGATCCAACCATTATTACAAACATTTCTAAGCAGCTGTAGTTTATTTAAAAATAACAAATAATTTTCTTTATACTATTTTTATAGGTATTTTTAAATGACATTGTTGAGTATTAGGATTTGTAAAAATTTAGAATATCATAAAACAATTATATTGTCTAAACACAAATTGTTTGATTATTAAAGATGCATGAATTTTTCGAAATACTACTTTCAAGATTTGCAAATTACACTGGTCGACAAAAAAATTGTTTTTCGTGCTCCTTCAAAAAAATAATGTGGACTAGATGGAATTCCGTATGCTAAACTCGAATCTGCTTTCATTTTTTTCCCAACAAGTCGAATTTTTTTATGGGCGTGTCTAATATTGCGTCCTAAATAAGTCGATTACTCGAGTATATTTCACTATAACTCGAGAACGGTATGCATGATTTATATAAATAATACACCGAAACATATGGAATAAAGTTGGCTTTAAGTCGTTCTACTAACACATTTTTATCCGCTCAATAGTTTAGGAGATATTTCGAACTAAATGTCCGAAAAATTTTTCATGCTAAATTCAAGATTTATTAATTTTTTTTTTACTAAAACTACTTTTTAAAAGTTAAAACATCAAAAATGTTTTAGTTTATCATCTTTATCTCAAAGCTGGCAAAACTGTGAGTAAATAAAGCCACGTATCATAAAAATTGATGCACAAATCTTGATTGCATTCACAGTTAAGTTGGGATACCCATGCATACCTACAGTTAACTGGAAATACACTAGTGGGCAAAAAAAAAAACAATTTTTTTGTCTTAAAAAAAAGGCGGATTAGATGGAGTTTAACGTGCTAAATAAGAATCAACTTTTACTTTTTTTCTATAACGTATTGATTTTTTTATGAGCATGTATTTCTACTCAATTGTATGTAACATGGGTATTTTTACTTAACTGTGAATAAAATCAAGATTTGTGCATCAATTTTGAAGATACATACCTTATTCTATTCGCAGAATTACCAGCTTCAATCTAAAGATGTTAAACTGAAATTTTTGATATTTTCATTTATGGAAAGAAATTTTCCATTTGAGATCTTGAGTTATAAGGAAATATACTCGAGTAATGGCCTTAATATGGGCGAAATATTAGACACGCCCATAAAAAAAAAATCCACACTTGATGGAAAAAAACTGAAAGCAGATTCGTGTTTAGAACATCAAAATGCATCAAGTTCAACAATTCGTCTTTGGTGGAGGATTTTTTTTGTCAACCAGTGAATAATGATAGAAATACAATTGAGTCGTCGGAACGTACTACGATCATATTTGTGTTGTATTTTCTTTGAAAAATGTCCTGGTAACCCTCTTCTACGGTGTTATCTCACATATCAGCGTGTAGATATTATGTTAGAAAACAAAAATAGCACTCGTATCAAAAAACGTTCTGAGAACATAAACTCCAAAATTTTATAATTCCAGTGTCAAATTTAATTTATTTTGCGTAGTTTGCCATTTCGCAAAACATAAAACGAAACCCTCGTACAAATACTAAAGTAAATGTAGATACAGAGAAGTGTTTTTATTATATTTCATATATATTTTCTCAATTTCTTTTAATTGTACGAATTCGTTGTACATAGTACATTCATTCATACATATGTATGTAAATACAATAATACATACAATACAAATGTATCTTGATACAAAAACTTGTATTTGTTTCAATTTTTTATTTTTTATTATTTTTTTTTTACCTTCTCATCTCAGAAAGTAACTGTAATTTATCTTTGAAATAATTTATCAATGTTCGGTTTGTGCTTAAATTAATTTAGAGTAGTAAATAAAATAAATATCAGTAGGGGGAATATGGATGGATTGTGAACTTTAATGCTAAAAATAAATTTATTTGAAATAAGCATTTTGAAAGTTTCTAAAAATACATATAACTGATTGTGGTTTTAGTTAATGTGAAACTATTGAAATCAATTTAATATATAATTATTTATAGGTACTAATTAGATTTTTTATTTTGCACTAGAAATTTGTGTTCTCTTACATATAAAATTGATTATCAATTAAATTCTACAACATAAGATTTTTTATTTTTTTTATTTTTCTTTAAATACTTTCATCTTCTGTACATCCATAGAAACAAGTTCATATGCATGTAAGTATGTATGTGCATTAGGGTGGCCCCAAAATGAAAAGTGTCAATGTTCTCAGCTCAAATGAAAATTTAATTCATTCTAAGACCGTTTCTAAAAATGTTGGTTCCGACATTATCCTTTCTGAGCTAGATCAAAATGAAAATAGGTATTTTTCGGGTTTTTCCGATTTTTTTTTTTTTTTCATATTTCTGCCAAAGGAACAATGAAAATTTGGTATCATAAGAAAGGACTTTGGGGCGCGCATTTGATGACGTTAAAATTTAGTACCAGGTCCAAATACGCACAAAATTTTTAAACTTTTCGCAAAAAATTTATATATTTGAATTTTTTTTTCACATAAATATTAAAAAAAGTAGGATCAAAATAATACAAATATAGCAATTATACCAAAAGGGGTTTTCCGTTTTATAATTTTCGAACTTGTTTGAATTTTATTAGAATTTTTCAAACCTTAATTTCCTTCATATACAAATGTTTCTATATGGGAAGGATTTAAATAAATTTAGCATCAAAATACGTGTATTTTTCTAAGCTTTTTAATGATATATAACACTTCATACTTCTATTAACAAACAACGGAATAATTTAAGTTTAAGTGAAATACTCACAAAATGTATGCTAATAAGGACATTTGTTGAGGCCCCAACAGAGGACGACGACGAAGACGATTTATTGGACATCGACATGGATCCCCTCCTATAAATGTGACCCCCCAGTTGCTATGTCTGTGGTCACTTTCTCACTACTGTGAATGTTTATCAATAAGATTGACAGATAATCTTTTATGTCCTGTCAATCTGATTGATCGCCATTACAGTTGGTGAAAAATTTGCAACAGCATATACAGCAACCGAAAAAATCTTCCTAAAAAATTTGTTCAGCATTTGTTTACAATTATACCAGTTAAGTAAGTAACACACAGAGAGCGAATTTTTCTTTGCGATTTACAATAAAAAATTACTCTCTGTGTGTGCTTCCCAGCATAATTTTTTTGGGTATTTCACCTTAATTTAATTTATTCCGTTGTTTGTTAGTAGAAGTATGAAGTGTTGATATAGAGATTGCAACCCGGGCTTTCCCGTCCCGGTATTCCTGGGAAAATTGTAATTTTTTTGTCCCGCTTTCCAGTGAATTTCGTCCGGGAATTTTAAAATCACTTAAATGGAAAAAAATTTAAACAAAAACTTATATATTTGAGTAATCAAATGTAATTTTATTCAGACTCAAGTTCATTCTAATGTAACAATTAATTTTTATATATTATTAAAAAGCTTAGAAATTAACGCGTATTTTGATGCTAAATTCATATCAAGCCTTCGCATATATGAAAGAAATTCTGTTTTGCAAAATTCTAATAAAATTTAAAAAAGTTCGAAAATTAAAAAAACGGAAAAACCCGTTTCGGTATAACTGCTAGAGGATTATATTGTATTATTTTGATACTATTTTTTGTCCTATTTATGTGTAAACAATTCAAATATATAAATTTTTTGTGAACAATTTACAATTTTTGGATATATTTGAACCTGGTTCTTAATTTTTGTTACGTCAAATGCGCGTCCTAAAGTCCTTTCTTGCAATACCAAATTTTTATATTGTTCATTTGACATAAATATAAAAAAAAATCCGAAAAAGACGAAAAAAGGACCTATTATAATTTTGATCTAGCTCACGAAAGGATAATGTCAGGACCAACATTTGAGAAACGGTATTTTAGAATGAATTACGTTTTCATTTCAGCTGGGAACATCGATACCATATTTTCTCTTCATACAAACGGCGCCACCCTAATGTACATATATAAATTGTAAATACATATGTACATATCGTCGGTGCGCTGACGAATAGTCGTATGTGTAATTTTTTGAATTCTTTTATTATTGCATCTTGTATCTTTATTAGTCATACATTAACCAAACAAAACGTTGTTCATTATCTCAAAGGGTTTCGATGTCACTAAAGGTCCTATGTGTAGATTTACTTTAGAAAAATTTTTTATTGATTTTTACTACTCATACATAAGACTTTTTTAAGAAAAAAAGGCAAAATTTTCTAATGAATTTTGCCTAAAATGAATCCTGTATATTGTGAATTTATCTTGTATATTCATAACTTCACTGGGAATTCAAAAACTTGTAGATCGCTTGAAACGAATAAAGTTATTTTCTGGCATTCTCCTTTTCATCCTACAACTGGAAATACCAATTTTTTTATAAACTCAATGTATTTTTATTTAATTATTTCTTTTAATATAATCATCAGGGAAACCACAATATGCTCTCAAAAAATGGGTTTTATAAAAAAACGAAAAATATGCTCTAAAAACGGAAAAATATGCACTTAAAAAAATAAAGATTTTGTATAATTTTTTAACAAAATTATGTTTTTCATTAAAACATAGGGTTTTATTAATATTTCAACGTTATAAAATAAGACAAAACTAAAATTTATCAACCGCGTCGAAATTTTGATTCCCCATTTTTTACTGTATCTCATAAAAACGAAATTCTATTTTCTTACCCATCTAGTTCTAGACACTATTATCAGATCAGAAATTTTCAAAATTATCATATCGATCACTGACCGCCAAAATATCGTAACCGACAACATTTTCGAAATTCGTGTTTTGATGAAAATCTATAATTTAGAATCATTTGTCATAATTTTATCGATGTATCGAGTGTCATTTCAGATTCATAGCGAAAGTGATTTTATCGAAGGTGACATTTTTCATACATATAACAATGTGTAAAGTTTTGTTTTTTGCATTTACGACTTTTTTGCGGTAAGGGTCGATATGCTTTAAAGAAAAATAAAATATTGTTTTTACAACATAAACTTCAATCATAAAATTCAATCTTGTTTCTAGAAGACAAGCTTCTCAACAATAAATGGTATCCATTAAAGTTAATTTTAAATTTTTTTTATTTTTATTTATTTTTTTTTTTTTTTTTGTATAAAATCAAATTTGAAAAATTTTTCATGTGGTTTTAAAAATTATACTTTAAATATCAAAATATGCTCTAAAAGGGTTAAATATATTCTAAAAATAAAAAAATATGCACTAAAAATCGCCAAATGCAATAATATGCCGTTAAGAGTAAAATATGCAAAAATATGCACTAACAAATCGATGCCAAAATGATTTATTTGTTCTAAAACGGATAAATATTTAATCGATGGTTTCATTCGACGTCCAGGAAAAAACATGCAATTGTATATTGTGGTTTCCCTGATAATCAGATTCGAATGATTCTGTTAAATAATTATCTGATAATTGAAAAAATAAAACGGTTGTTTTCTTCTCCTGAAAAATAGAAAAAAAATACATAGAACTTTTTGTCAGCGCACCGACGATATGTATGTATTTTACTCAAACTATTAAAATGAAATGATGATAATTAAGTACGATTTTTTGACAGCTATTATAGAAAAAGAGGATGGTTATTTGATGGATTCCTTATACACATTATTATTGTTCTACCTTTTTCTAATTGTAGCCTTAAGCTATTGATTTAATAGTTAATAGTTGTAATTTGTTTTCTGTTTGTAAAATGTACATATGAAGTTACATACATACTAAAAACTCATTTTGATAAATTATTTATGCTTCATACATATAGAAAACATACATACATACATACGTACATACATTCTTAATATGTATCTAATACAGTGTTAATTTGTATCTCCTTTACACGATTGTTTTTATTTTAAAATAATTTAAAATAATTTCATTAAATTATTAATTAAATCCACAAATTTTTATTCAGTCGAACCCAAACATATGATACCCTATATCATCAGGTATCCAGGTTTTTTCAACAGTTCGCCGAACCAGTTCCCTATAGTCGAATTCATTAGCCACGTAGAACTACCAAAAAAAGTTATTCTACAAGACACTAGAAATGTTTAAATGTATGTAAACAACTGGTAATTCATGCTAACTATTCCCTATTAATTTCACTATAAATTTTAGATTTTAATTTTACTCTTTTTTTTCAATTGGAAAATTGAAAATATGAACAATTCTTATTCAAATATTTCCAATTTTTTTCTTCTGACACGAACGTTGTGTTGTGGTTTTATTAACCAAAATTTATGCCTGAAAAGTCTATTCGCATTAATCATTTTTATCAATACTCACAAAAATTATGGTAATT
This sequence comes from Protophormia terraenovae, assembly GCA_951394005.1. Lineage (NCBI taxonomy): Eukaryota > Metazoa > Arthropoda > Insecta > Diptera > Calliphoridae > Protophormia > Protophormia terraenovae. The sequence continues at coordinate 70,734,439 of OX596077.1, forward strand.
TATTTGACTCGGAATTGTTTTTATTTACGTGATATTTAAGACAATTTTAGTAAAAGCTTTCAGTCGCGAAAAAATACATACTTTTTATAAATATTTACGCTAATTACAGTGGTGAAAAAAACAAAAATTTTTCGTTCTCCTTCAAAAAAAAAAAAAAAAAAAAAAAGATATGTGGACTAGATGGAATTCGACATAATAAACACGGATCTGCTTTTAGTTTTTTCCCATCAGGTCGAGATTTTTTTATGAGTGTATCTTATATATATTGCGACCGCAAAGACAAATAAGCCGATTAATCGAGTATATTTCACTATAACTTAAAAAAGGCGTGTACGATTTTTTATACTATAAATGATACACCAAAATATGAGAAACAAAATCGGCTTTATGTCGTTTTAATATTATATTTTTATTCGCTCAATAGTCTCGGAGTTATTTCGAAATAAATTTCTTTTGAAAAGTGAAAACATCAAAAATGTTTCAGTTTATCATCTTTATATCAAAGCAGGTAAGACTACGAGTAAAATAAGCCACGTATCTTCAAAATTGATGAACAAATCTTGATTTCATGGACAAACCTTTTTTGAGTTTTATATTGTGACCGATGAATAAGGTTATGATATAAGTAATCAGTATGTGATATGAAAAAAGTGAAAACAGATTCTTGTTTAGCTCGTCAAATTTCATCTAGTCCACCTATTTTTGTTTAAAGAAAAAGAAAGAAAAAATATCTTTTTGTCCACCACTGTATTTCTACTTAATTGGTTATTTTCACTTAACTGTGAATAAAGTTAAGATTTGTGCATTAATTTTGAGATACATGCCTTATTTTATACGCAGCATTACCAGTCAGAAATTTTAGTAACAAAAAAAAAAAAAAATCTTTAATTTTGCATAAAAAAAAAAAAAAAAATTTTGGACACTAATTTCGAAATAACTCCAAAACTATTGAGCACAATCATACACTCCGTTCTTGAGATATGGTAAAATATCTTAGAGTAATGACCTTATATATTAGAAATATTAGAAACGTCCATAAAAAAATCCACACCTGATAGGAAAAAGTCAAATCAACTATCAAAAAATTTTACAGATTCAAATATTTAAAATTTTGAATTAAATTTCTTTAACAAAATTTTTGAGACCCGTTTCAACATTTTGATTTTAACTATTTTTTTCTAGTTTATTTTTCAATCTTGAGGAGTTCAACTGGCAGTCCTTGCTTCAGCAATCATTTTAAAGTATTACTCCTCCTCTATCTACAACATAAGTTTCATCAAGATCAGTCTAGCAGTTTCACAGATACTGATTTATTATAATTGCAGTGTTATCAATGTGTGTTATAAAATTTTCAAATAGCCCTTTACTTTTATCACAAATTAAAATTGTAAAAGATAAAATTTTTGGTAAAAATCAGACAATTTATTTATTAAAATTATCACATCTTACGAATCAAGACAACAACTGTAAAATAACTCAAAAGAATGGAAATGTGATCATAATTCAAAATATAAATAAGTATTAGAACAACAAATTATGCATAAATTGTTTGCAAAAAAAAATTAAAAACTGATTAAAATCGCATAAAATTTCTTACCAAAAACCACGGTATTAGCTTTATGGAATTAAAGTTTTATTCGAGTTTGGTTACGGTAAAATATGTCACGATTCTTGTAAATTATGATTTATATTAATAATTATTCTGGATTAGGGTTTTTAATTTCGCGACCTTTTTCAACTCCCCGGAATCGAGAGTATTGTTCAAAAAGTAGAAAAACTAAACACTAAAAGCTATGTATATATTTTTGGTCATATATTTTGCACGCAAATACATGAATCTATTTCTAAATTATACATTCTTTTTTATTGCTTATGATTTGTTTTGTATAAAAAGATATTGATTTAAATTGAGAAATAATTGAAAATTTTTTTAATTCTTGTTTAATTTACACTATATTTCAGACAAGGGACAAGAAATACGTAAAATTATATGTGATATATTTGTTGGTTTGTGTAATTTATCTTTTAATTTTTACTTTTTTTTCTAGAATTTATAGGTAACTCAAATTTTATATAGAGTATATCTTTAGTAACTGTTTTTAATTAAATGCCTTGTTTGAAACCTTAATTTGTTCATATACATTTTAGATAATTAAAAGAAAATATATATATGTATCAGGCGCGGATCCAGCCAAAGCCTTTTGGGGGGAGGGGTTAAATTTTTTTATCGTCACTGGAAAAATTATGTTTTTGTATATAATTTTTGAAAAATTAAAATTTAACCATTTTTTTTTTTTTTTGTTAGAAAAATTATTTATTTTACTACATTATTTCATATTATTATTATTATTATTATTATTATTTTGAATTACAAACAAAAGTGCACAATTACAAATATGTATTTAAATAAACATCTTTCAGGGAATATTGAGTGGATTTAAATTATGAAAGCTGTGTTTTTACTTTTGTGTTACTCCTGAATAGTTCAAAATAAAATAATTTAAATAAAAAATGCATCATTAGAAAAACACAAAAAGCTAAGCTATTTAGATCTTGATAGAATGTCAAGCACACTGATCTATCTCTTCGTTATATGAAAATTTTTTACTTAAATGTAAAATTTAAAGTCAATCTGAAAACACCGAAACAACCCATTGAATAAAAACTTTTTTAAATTTTCAAACCTCATCAAAATTTTTATATCAATTACTATAAAATATTAAAAATTGAAAAAATTTTCGAATTAAAAAATTTATTAATTCAATCAAGATGAATAAATGAATAGAAATTTTTATTTTTGAAATAAATTTCTTATTAAATTTTATTTTTACTGGATACGTTATATGTTAATTGAGAAATATATTTTAATCATTTGTTCCGTAAAGAGAAGCCCGTAAAGAAAATCTAGTGAAAATTATGTAAATAAATCACTTTATAAAATTTCATACTATTTCAGTCTAAAATTTTAAAATTTCATAAAATTTGTTATATATGAACAAAATAAGTAACTTTTTTTCATTTTATCTCTGCTACAAGATTATATTTTTGTAGTTTTACTCGAAAAACGATCTTCTTGAGTACATCACAAACCAATTTTCGAGATAATTTGAAAAAACAATTTTGAGATTAGTTGCTGAACTAAAAAACTCGTAGCTTCCAAAATTTTAGGTTAATTTTAGATTATTTAATTGATTAGGAAGAACGTAGCTTTTAACTACACAGAAAAAAGTTTGTACATAAATATAAAAATTTTGTTTCATAGATTTTAGTTCATATTATTTAAGAATAATTTCTTAAATACTAAAAATTTTTTCTATATGAATCAAAAGTCGAAAAGACTTTTATGCCCCTATTCTCTATCTCGATTTTACGTTCCGTCTGTAGTAGGGAATGGTAAACAATGCCAAAAATCGATTTTCGATTTTACGATCAACTTTTTTCATTTCGATTTTCAAAATCGATTAATCGGTCCCCAAAATCGATTTTATTTTAAAGTCGATTTTTTATTGATAAATTCAAAGTGTATCAAAAACAACTAAAAATTAAAAAATAAAGATAAAAAAAATTTTACATACAAATCAAAATCTAGTTTGTAATGAGATTTTATCAAAATCTCTTAAAATTTTATTAGATTTTGAAAAATATCGTTATCCAGCACTGTTTTTCTTTCTGTGTTTAAGTAAAATGCAACAATGTTCCAAATAATATTGACATTTGTGTTTGAAGAAATATTTGCAAAATTAAAAATAGCAACAAAAAACTGAATTTTATTTTGAAATAATAAATTAATTTAAAATATGTAAATAAAAAGTTTAATTTAATATGGAACACATTTAAAAGTTTTTAGGGATTGTTTCGTGTTTCAAATTGTCAAATAAAATCTACAAAAGTGACAAAGGTGCGTATGTAAATGGTGTAGATTTTATTTTTTCGAAATCTCATTCAAACGAGATTTCAAGTACAAGTGTAAATGTGGTATAAAATGATTTCAAATATTCAGGCCACAAGTAATACATGTATAAAAGCTTTGTATATAAAATATAAGAAATCTGTGAATATTTAATTTATACATCAAACCAATCTTCTCCAGTAACTTTGTAAAAAAGTCTTACATTTAAATCAATGTTCACTACTAAGCTTGTTCTTTGTATTATAAGGCCATCCTTCAAGAATAGACGTTCATACGGTACTGATATTCTCGAGGTATTTCATTAATATTTGGGTAAATTGCTTTAATTTTTTTTCCTTCAGAGGATTTAGACGATTGTTTTGCCAAATGCCCAGCTAGGGATGATATGTAAAAATACTAAGCTCTTTTGCGAATTGAAAAACTCGACTTGGGGCCATTTTTAAATTTAATTTTTAATCCTTAAATGTTCACCGCCAAATTATGTTAAAAAATCAGACATCAAACGAGATTAAAGCCGAATGATTTTTTGCCACACGCAGTTCAAATATTTTTCCGACGTCGTAGAGACATTTACCGAATTTAAATTTTGAAATTTTTTAGTCCTTTGTAGATCGCCATAGAACTGATTTAACACAACTTTATTATTACCAACAAAAAAAAAAAAAAATAGTTAATTTATAAGATTTTTATAATTGTACATACTTTTTTTTAACTTTTTAAAACAAAATCGATTTTTGAAACTAAATAATCGATTTCAGTATAAAATCGTTGACATAAAATCGATTGCAAACAATCGATTTTTTTCCCCTAAAAATCGATTTTCGACTAAAATCGAAATCGATTTACCATTCCCTAGTCTGTAGACGGAAAGCAGTCACAAATAGTATTCTCTAAGTCGATATAGTTATTTCGTTTGACTTACGTGGATTAGATCTTAGATATACGTTACTTTCAAATGGAATGTTGCCAATATAGGAAACAATATTAAAGTTAAAAAATATTTAGTTGAATTTTTTTTTATAGTTTTACTTTTTTTTAATATGGAAATACTGAATACAAAAAAGTGACAATTGGAAATAAAAAGAAAACAATTCATATAAAAAATATATAACAAATAAATTTTGGATAATTTTGTAGGTTTTTCTTATTTCTATTGTGTAATTATTGTTGTTTATCCTGAACGGCTATAGGAGTAATCGACGTATGCTTTAAAAATGCACAAATATCCAAAACGTACAAAGAAATGGATGAATTTGGAGATCGGATGAAAAAAGAACCTTTCAATTTTTTTTCAAATTATAAAGAAAATAATAACAACCCTTATAAAATTAAAAAAACAAGAGCAAACTAAAGTGAATAGACCAGCTACCACCGAAATAATTTATCTGATGATTTATAAAATCTAAGCAAAGAACATGTTTACAAGAAAATATCAGAAGACAGGAACATTTTTTCCTTAATCAAGTTGGAGCAGATTGCGAAGAAACCTATGTTGTTGATTTCCAATTAAATGAAATCTTTATATTACAATTCCTACAAATAAAAATCAAATTTAAAAAGATTCAATTTTTTAATCATTTTTTTAATGTGAACAATTTTCGGTTTTATTTGAACTGGTCATCGTACTGTTTATTAGTTAATTTATGTAATACAATCCAACTTTGAAAGAAATATTTAACAAAACTACATTTTGAAAAAAGTATTCATTGCATTCCTTTCCCAAACGGCAATATCGATTTACAGAATAACAAATTTTGAGTCTAATAATGTAATAAATTGTCATTATCACAGACAAAAATGAAATTATGCTGCGGAATGGTATCAAATTTGTGCAAATTTCTTAAAATTATTTTCTGGCAACTTTTTCTTGGTAAATTATTATTTATTACTAATATTTTCTATTTTAAGAATTTTTATTTAAAATTTGCTTTAAAATCGTATAAAAATACATAAAAATTAATGCAAAATTCCTAAAATTTACATAAAGAACAACTTAATAATATCTATGAAAAAATTTTATTTTTTAAGAAAAAAGTTTGAAAAAAAAAGTAATTTTCGATTCATAATATTTATGTACCAAATTTTTATATGTATGTACTTTTTTTTCTGTGTATATTAAAATACTTTTCTATTTTAAAACTCCAACAATGGTGGAATTTTTCTTTAAGACAGAACATAGGTATTTTTTTCTAACGTCTTAAAAAACTCAAAACTTCTATAAAAAAAATGTTTCATATATTTTAAGCAAATCATTTCATTTTGAACTTTATTTGTAGCACACATTCTGGGGAATTTCACATAAAATCGAATAAGTTCTTCAGTTTTTGTCTAACTAAAAAACTAAATCTTGCTATATTCACAACAAAAAATTGCATATTAAATCATTGCATATTTTTTATTGACTTTTATAGAGAAATTCTAATGCATTGAATCTCCAAAAATTACAAACCAAAGAAATAAATACGACAGCAAACTTGATTATTCTACTTTCAAAAAATCTTAATAGAAAAAATAAGAGAACCTAAAAAAATTTAAGCATAACTCCAGATTTTGAGAGGCCTTTAAAAAAATTATTTATGATACTAATTATGTCATTTCCCGAGTGATTTTTAATTTTTTCAATTAATTTCTAAATATGAAAATTGTTCGACAGAAGTACCAACAACTCTTCAGGAAAGCAAAAGAAAAACAAATTATTTTCTTCAGTACAATTTTCAGAAGGTTTAATAAAATATTTGGGAAAAACTAAGCGAAAAGTTTTATTTTTGTCATCGACTTCTAGGAAAATGGTAGAAATTTTCTTGAGAAAATGTTAAATTAATGGCATTTATTTTAAAAATTTTTTTCTTAAAACAAAATTATGAATATTTTCAATAAAAATGTTTCAAAGATTTTTCTTGAACACTTTCAATGCCAAAAAGCCATCATAGATGAAGATGTGAGTCAATAACAAAAATGTAATGTAGGAGTAGAGCCTCAAAAAACTTATAATGAAAAATTTTCTTAAAAAAAAAATTTAAAACAATGACATTTTAACAAAATATATGGAAAGAAATATCAAAAACAAATTTAAAATATATAAATATTTTTTTTCAATTAACACTTTAATTTATTTAATCATCTACTTGATTGATTCAATTAAAATATTAATTTTATTTTCATTTAAGTTTTTGATTCATACAATTAACACATTGTTTAAAGCTTGTATTTTTTTTCAAATTACTTTTTTAATTAAAATTTTAAAAGTGTTTAATTGGAAATGAAATTTTTGTTTTCCAGTTTTTACAATTCTTGGTAATTAATATAATAATTTTGGTGAGAGGTGCAAATTTAAAATTTTTCAATTGAATAAATCATATTGATAATCAAAACTAATTTTTACTTTTTTCTGTATAATTTGATTAGACTTCAAAACTCCACATATAAAACTTAAAAAAAACTATTTTTCCATTGCAAAAATCATAACTTTTTTCAACAAATGCTAACATGACCAGACGTCCCGCTTCTGGTGGGATTGACCCGCTTTTTAAACTAAAATATTTTCCCGCTTTTTATAAAAAAAATCCCGTTTTTAACTTTAAGTAATTATTAGATTTCCTTATTTAAGTTTTCTATAACATTCTTACCAATATTTAAGTGTATTTTTTTTTACTGGAAAGTTGACAATTTTTTAACATAAGTATCTTCAGTTCTCTACCAGTGATTAAAATATCTTAAGTATGATATATTTTGCTCAAAAATGTTAGAACTTTTATTATTTTAAGAATGTTATGTTTAAAATATAAATAAATTTTCGGAGGAAGAAATTTTGTTCTTTCAGAGAGATTTTAAAATTTAAAAACTAATTCCGGAAGAACATTTATATGGGGGCTACTTAATAATTTAACCAATTTTATTTACCAACATGTGCGCTTTCAAATAGATGTTTTAACCCTAACTTTGATGTTTTGAATCCGAATTTGAATTCAGACGGCATTTAACAAGCAATTTATTTTTTAACATTTTTATAAAAACGTTAAAATTATAATTTTAAATGTTTCAATTTGTAGTGAATCCCTACTAGGGAATATTTGAGGAGCAACAGAACAAAACGTACTTTTTTGTTGATTTAAAATTGTTGGGAATATTGAGAATAATTTTAGCTGTGTTTTGTTGCTAACGTTCATAGTCAATTTCATACAAAATTTAAATTTATATACGTTAGGAGTTAACGTGTAGAATTATACATGTTAACTTTAACGTCGATAAAAGTGCTCCCAATTCTCGAACAAAATTACTATTAAGAATATAAAAATGACAAAAAATAAAAAAATATAAAAATAAAATAAAATTGAAATAAAAAAATTGTCAATTTTTAATTTTGTACTGAAAAACTAGCAAATTTCGTGATACAATTTACCAATAATTATTAAGTGTTCCCAAATCGGGTTAGTGTCGTTTTTTTTGCTAACAGTGAACGTTAGCACTCAATGGGAGCAACAAAACACAGCTTTTGTTCAATCACTTATAAAGCACCATGTAAGTAAAAATAATATGAATAAGATATATATGTATAAGATATAATAAACGACAAAAAAATCATCAAAATAGTGTTAAGGCTCCCATAGACACATACTGCAGAGAGATACTGCCTATGAACCCCCCCTATACGTGTGTGATTGACGATTTCACTACACATTGATCAATCAAATATTTATTTTTGTTAAAAATTTCCAATAAAAAGAAACTATTTTAAATATTTTAATTATTTCTTCTTTCAGTTTAAAAAGTCAAACTGAAAATTTTATAAAAGAAAAATAAAACTTCAAAAATTCATTTAAAATATTTGTTTGCAGTATGAGTTCATTTTGAAATCAAAACGATTTTGATTTTTCATACTGCATTGTCGGTGTGACGCACACACTCAAAAGCTCTCTCAATTTTACTAATACATACTTATTGCTTGAGCTTATGCAGTATGTGTCTATGGGGCGCTTTAAGGATTTAAGATTTTTAATTGTTTTTTCTAAGACTCCTCATTTACTCAAATTGTGGTTCCAAAAGAAGTTGTGGTTCCAAAAGAAGTTTATATTAACAAATGGAATGTGAACTCAAAAGCCCTAATATTTTTAAATCTTCTGTTATTTTTTTACCAAAGGAAAAATAAATGTGGACTTTTTAAGAGCTAAATTCCAAAAATTATTATTATTTTTGTTTTTAAGAAATCATGAAATAGATTTTATCGACATCTTAAAATTCGATAATTTTACTAAAATTTCCTTTTATATCCGTGATTTACAGCACATGTTGTAAAGAAATTAAACGGATCCAAATTAAAAGCAATAATTGAAAAAAAAAATAAAAAATCACGCACAATGAAGGGCAGGTTTACTGCAGTATATAAAGAAATATTATAATAATGAAAAGGGCGTTCTGTCAGATACAATGTTAAAGATATTTATTTTTTTATAACCAAAAGAACAAAACTTATACATAGTGTAAGCGTATATTTATCGAGATAGATTATATCTTAGCTTAACACATAAGCAAACAGCGATTGCCTGCCACAGCGAATAAAAACAAACAAAATACAGAGTCAAAACATTTAACGAAAGAAAGAAACGAACGAAACGTACGAGGCGCATAATCGCCAGAGAGAACAAAATCCATTTTTTATAGGTACATATTCATGTTGATATAATGCAAAGATTACAATATCCAATTTGAATTGATGAAACGGAATCAAAAGCAACCAACAGATAGATACAGCAACAACAACAACCAACCAACTATCTCAACCACCACCTGGCTGGCAAACGAAACAACGAACTCCGATTGGCTGCGCAACGATGAAATAAATTTTATACAACAAAAAATAAAATAATGATAAACACATCAAAAAAAAAAAAAAAAAGAAAACAACAAAACAAAAATGAAGGAATGAATGAGAGAGAGAAAGAGTATAGCTATTAGCACTAAGAGAGAAGAGAACAAACAAAAATTAATTTATAATAACAAAAACAATTGTATGTGTAAAATAATAATAATAATAATAATAAAACAACAACAACAATAAGAACAACGAAACGAACGATATTAAACAGCAATTCGAACAAATTGCTTTTTTCTTCCTAAATGCCAGTGGTAATCAAAAATTGATTTTTTCCTGCATTCAGTTGGTTGTTAAATTTATAAATAAATCACAAGGTACACATACAAACTCACTTTCACTAACACTTATTCAGAAAACAAGAGAAGAGATATAGAAAGAAGAATAAACAAAGCAAATCGACTATTCAGTGAGTGAGAAACGAAGAAAAAATTTGCAAAGGTTTTATACGGAACAATATAGAATCGAAACAATTGGATGTACAAAAACCCAAACAGGTTTTTAACTTGAACAATTTTATAAATTTTAATAATATGCAAAAACACTACGCAACATTCATACATACATACATACATATACATGCATACATACATATATACATACATTGTACATACAAATGTTTTTGGTTAGGCTATGACCAAAGTTAAAATTTAACTTCGCGGATTCAATTTCTCAGATAAAAACCCCAAATCACTTAAAATATTTAATTTTTGCTATATTATTTATCCGATTGCAAAAATTTAAGTATTAACTGGAAGATGGTAAATGGGAATTTATAAAAACACAAATAATTTTCTATAGCGATTCATTTAATATTATTTATTTGGATTATTTTGTAATTTTTCCTGAATTATAATTTTTTGTACAAACTTTGGCCGGGCGGTAGTGTTTTACCTCTGTGGTTTTCCTTTTTACCCAATTTTAAATAACAACAATTTTTACTATTATATTTTCACTCATAAATGTACCATTATTGATTAAAAATTTAAAAAAAACGAAAGTACCAGCAAAAACTCTGGTTGCCATGTAATGAGTTAAGAAGCTAATATAACACTGTGATGACATTAGAGGCAACTACTTACCCTATACAATACTTAGATGTCATTACAATAACTAATTACTTCCAAGCTGTTAAATAGCGCATTCATTTTAAAGCATTTCTGAAGTCATGATTAGTAATAACAATAGGAACTAGTTACATTTTAGGTTGTACTAAGTAATGAAATGTCAGGACATAAAATATTTTTTTGTTGTTGTAAAAAGATTTTATAAATTTTAATTTAAAAATATAAGAACAACCAAAAATGTAATTAAAATAAAAGTAATAAAAATAAACCATTTACATTATAAATTATTCATACTCAAATTTCGGCTTTCATTTGTGTATCCCTTCTTTAAATATATGAATAGGTAACTGCATTATAAAAATCAATATAAATTAACTATTTAAAACTCTGATCATAAATAATTATTTATAAATAATTAGTTACTCAACAACTTCTATGTAATGCAGACAGTATGTTGTTGTCATTACAAAGTAACTACATCCGTAACTACATGTCATTACCAAGTTTTTGCTGGGTAAATCAGGGATCTCATGTTATACTAATAAACGAATTCACCATTAAGGTAGTCAGGTGTATGGATTCGGATTTTCCACCTATTTTGATGATTATCCAGTGTCCAGCCAAAATAAAATAAGTACAGCTAAATATATTTTTGGAAAACAAATCAAAATCGCTAGAGATCCGCTTTCTTTACTACCCACTTCCCACATAAGATAAAACAACAATGCAAACATATTTCAATGGGTTATTTCATCTTATAAACAAGTACTTTAACTTTTGCAAAAGCTACCGCTGAGAACAGTGGTACATATACAGCTTCGGTCAATAAAATAGCACCACTTTATATATTTCATTTTAAATATATAAGGATTATACAAAAACAATTGAATTTATGTCCAATATTTTTAATGAAAATATATGCACCTTTAAATGATAGAACTTAAGAGCTTTTTTAAAGGAAAAAAAATATATAAAATATTTTGAATGTTACGAAAAAAAAGACCATAGTATAATTCGTTAGGACAAATTAACAATAACCGAAACACTTTTCTGGTCGTATTTTATGTTCCGATAATACCATTTTAAAATTTGAACATATATCTTCAACAGTGTTGCCAGTTTAGCCTTTTTAAGGTTAAATCTAGCCTTTTTATTCTGCTTTTAACGTCAAAATTTTCGTTTTAGCTTCTAGCCTTTTTTGATTCTTAAAATTGCCTTAAAAAGACTAAAATATTTGTACTTCAGCAAAAAAGAAAATCATTTCTTACTTGGTTTTACAACTCTTATTTTTATAGAATCAATAATTTAAAAATTTTAAATTATTTATAGTTAACAAAATATTTATTTATGTTATATTTGATTTAGGATATCCGGTGCATGATTTCCTAAATCAAATATAACATAATTTATCATATGGATTTTAAGCAATTAATGTAATAATTATTTTTTAATACATATATATGAAGTACATATATATGTACTTCATTAACCACAGAAACTATTTATCAATATTATATACAAAATTCTTATAAAAACGAAAAGTTACACAAATATTTGGAAATTATGAATTATAAAAGGCTGCCAGAAAAATTACCCAAAACAAAATCGCCCAAATTAAATATAAAGAAATCGGTCAAAACATTTCAATACAAATTTGGGTCATATTTCATATGAAAAATTATTCAAAATTTTGCGATGATTTTTCGTAATTTTTGGGCTATAATTATTTTTGATAACACATTTTTAATATTCTGGGTGATTTTTCACTTTTATTTATTTATTTTTTTTAATTTTTACAACATGCATGAGAAGGCCATCCTATTAAGAAAAGTTTTATTCAGTAAAGCCGGGATTTGAAATTCGTCAGAGTTGAAAAATGACAAACCAAAAATGATGAACCATTTTAATTTAGATCAGAATCCTACTCAGGCCGAAATTAAAACTATTTTCATTCTGAATATTACTGATTTTGTCCAGAATTTTATCATATAATGAATAAATTTTCATACCAGAAAGTGTCATAATTAGGGTTTGGGGTCCGGGAATTCCCGGGAAATATGTAAAAATTTTCAAATGAAAAATCGACAAAAACTTTTCTTTTAATATCAGAAATACATACCGCTACTTTTTCATAATTTAAAATACACGTTTTATACTACGAATGTATTTTATTTTTCAAAAATTTTCGTCTTCAAATGATTAACAATATCTTTAAAATGAAAAATAATTTTTATCAGATTTTCGAAGACTAAATCAATTGACCACAAAATATTGTTGTGAACCAACTTTAAAAGTTTTTAGATTTATCTTTTGGAACGAATTAAAACGATAAGAAAAACTATTTATACTGAAATTTATGCCACAGATGATGATTTATCTTTTTTAAATTTTTAGCATGAAAATCTATTTAAGTCAAAAATCTGAAGTATACAGTTTTTAATTAAATATTAGAAGTACTAGTTTTTTATTCCATAACGCTATTCTAAAAATTATAGTTCTACTCATTTTTGTTAAATTAAATTTTCTGCAAATTTAATGGAAATGTTCATATATTTTAAATATTTGTTCTTTAATTCGTAAAAAATGTAAATAGAAAAAAATGTTAATGATTCAAAATATTTTTTAAGCTTGAATTGTATAATTGGTAGTGCATTATTTAAGCAATTAATTATTGCGAAGTCAAAGAATTTAAGTCTATGAATTGAATTGTTATGAATGCTTCAAAGAAATGACTGAGATAATAAATTTAATTCAATTTTGAAAAGTGAATTAAATCTTTGGAACCTTTGCTTACAATAGGCACTTATTTTATTTGTATGAAATATTTAAAATTTTTTAAATTTTAAATTGGAAGTCATACTTCAATATTGTTTTATTTTCTGTTAATTAATCATGAATGTGATTTATAATGTTGAATTATAATATTGAATAGATGGCTGGCAGCCATCAAAAAGTGATTATAATTCAAAAATGACGAAAAATTATTTCAAAACATTGGGTCATTTTACATATAAAATATAACCCAGATTTGTATAGGAATTTTGTGCGCGATTTTTCATTTGGTCATTTTGTTCTATTTTTTATTAATAAATGTATAGCAATATCTTTAAAAAAATAATAAAAACTAATGAGAAATAACAAAAAAAAAAATAAATTTTTATATTAAAAAAATATTAGCTTTTTTCTGGCCTTATTTTTTGGAGTATTTATCCTTTTAAAGTACAATTTAGCCTCTTTTTTTCTCACTCATGGCAACACAGATTTTAAATTTAATTTTAATCCCCATAACCATCTTTCAATGTCCTTTTTACATATCACATACTTCTCTCAAATTAATAAATTTAAGACTTATTCGGGTCCAGTGTGGTCCCGTTGTGTTACCTTGAGAGATCACAAGATGCTGGCTCACATGTTCATAACAACATTCGAATCGAACCAACGAGACGCATGTATGAAAGAGTAGACCAGTCTAATGCCCATTAGACTGCAGTGATTTGTATGGAGACAAACAATGTTACAAACATATCCCTTAAAATTAAAGATTGATATGTTTAAAACTAATCCACAAAATACTTCGGTTCAATTACATATTTCGTTGTTGGACCATTTTTAAAATACCTCCAAAAATATAGTTTTCGATCAAAAGTGTACAAAATTTTGTAACTTTGTCAAAAAATTACAAAAATTTGAGCACAATGTTTTTAAATTTGCTTTTTAATTCAAAATTAATATTTTAGTAAATTTTTTTCTGATTTTGTTTAAATACTAATTTATTAAAATTAGAAGATTTCGGACATTTTTTTGTTCTAATTTTGATTTTAGGGCATCATTGGAATTTGTCTTATTCAGTACTATTGATATATGTATGTATATGTATTCATTTAACCCTTTAGTAAAAAAACTAATATTTTGAGATCATCGGTTAATTTTTATGGCAAATAAATGGATAGTGACTAAACTTTAACATTTTCTATATTCAGTTATTACCGCGATTTTAAAATGATTCATTACATTTTTCATAAATTCATTGATATTTAAATATTTTTATACAACTTTTTTGCAAAAAATGCAGACTTTATCTTTTGGGGACTTAATGTAAGAAAATTACCCTTTTGCTTTTAAAGGGTTAATTGTTTGTAATTTAGTATTAGAAGAGACCTTTCAAATGGTACCTTAAAACCCAATATATAAAGCATGGACGCGTATATAAGGGTGTATAAAACCACCTATTTATATAAAAATAATTTTAAATATCTGCTAATTTCATTGAAAAATTACTTCTAAGGCACAATTTAATGAAATTTTTATTGTTTCATATTAATTTTTTTCTTGGACTTTTTGGTATTTTTTTAAAAAAAGTAGTACAATTCATAAACTTAAGGATGGAAAGAAAACATATTAAATTTATGCAATATTTACTCATATTGTCAAAGATTGTATTATCTTGTGAGTTTTATTGCATCAAACTAAGAACAAGTAAAAGGGCGGGTGTTCCATCATTTAAATAATATAATAACGGTCAATTTAAATCATTTGATATCATACACCATGCATGCGTCAAATATTATTGCTATGTTGGCATTTATGCAAGGTATGATCAGTTTTTGACACACTGATTTATGCATTTATACAGCAATTGGTCCGAATTTTAATGAAATCATAATTAATATAACTTTTTTTTGTTAATTTTTACTATTGTTCTATAAAAATATATGAATATAAGCCATTATATTCCATTATAAGCTATTTTCATCAGCAAAATTTGACATGTTCTAATCCGAATCTTTTAATGATACCTTGCATACAGATGGATGCTTAATAAATTTTACGAAATATCGAAAAAAAGTAAGAAAACAATTAAGTTTTGTGAAGTTTTTATAGTTTCCTGTAAAATTTTCTCCCCTTAAATTTCACGAAACATACAAGTACATATTTAAATAATATAAATATGATAAAAACTGTTAATAAAATTTTAATATTGTAAATATTGAGCTAAAGATCCATGTTGCTATTGCCCATTAAAAAATTAGATTAATAATTTTAATAATCAATCTAATATATAAATAAATAAAATGTCGGAAATGAAAAGGGATGCACAGTGTCCCATTCAAAAAATAAAATGGAAATAAATCTGGAATTTCCAAACAGAATCTAGCAGAATCCACCCATATAAAAATCTTTTAAATCGGTTGAGTACACAGATAACAAGGAAATCTACGATTGCAAATTGTTTAAAAAGTTATGTCGACCATTTGGTTTTATTTTCTCAAATAATATTGAGTTAAAAATTTAAATATCTAAAATTTTTGTGAAAATTTAAAAATTTCGAAATTTTTATTTGAACTGTGAACATCGATAACATTCACATTTATGTTATCCTAAAAGCGTGGTTCCCACAATTATACACCCCGCACACACTTTCAGGAATTTCGGACTTGATGCCTATTAGAAGTGATATCATCCTTCTACTAAGAGTCAGAAGGGTTTTAGTTCTATGTTTATCAATTGAGGACCAAAGGGTTCTAGATATCCTGCAAGTGGTTAAGGTGGACCACCTACGGGACCTTTCCTTAAGCGCCCAATCTTCTATCAGATTCGACAGTTCAACAAGAGGAATATCGACTTCTGCAAGGGCCTCCCTTGCATCCATTGATGAACCAGCTCTTGCGCACTCATCCGCCTTTTCGTTGCTAAGAATGCCTTCGTGCCCTGGTACCCATACTAGTCTTACATAGTCTGCGCAACTGGGAAAGAGAACGATTGCAAGTATACATTTCGATTTGTATTGACAGCACTCCACCACACAAGTGCTCCATAGGTAAGAATTGGCGTAATTACCGCTGTGAACATCCAGTGTACGATGTAAGGCTTGTGTCCCCATCTCTTACCAAAAGTCTTCTTACATGCATAGAAGGCGCATAAAGCCTTATGCATCCTGCTCTCAACATTACGTTTCTATACGAATAAGTTAGGAAAAAAATCTGTTTTTTTTATTTGAAAAATAATATGGATTTACGCCATGAGCTGTTAGAATATATATGTTTTTAGTTAACTTTTGTTCCATCACATATTTCAGTACATACGACCTTATTTATACGAGTATAAGACGAATTTAAAACTGTTGAAATTTTTAAAGATAAATTGTATTAGGGGGAAAATAATGATAATTTTGCTATTACAAATATTAAATATCAATATACATGTGTATCTTATACAGTTTTAAAGGTCAGTAAATTATTAAAAGTGAGAGAAAATCTTATATTTTTTTAGTTTAGATTTCAGGGAAGGACCAAATTATAATCTTAAATGTGTTTCTTGCTTTAAAACGAAGTAAAAAAGTGATTGTTTAACAATAGAAAAACAAACTCCAATTCAAACTCGAAAATAATATCAGATTTATATGAAAAAGGAAAAATCCTTGCGAAAAATTGCAAATTTTTTTCAAGGAATTATTGCGGAATAATATATAAATATACCAAACATCATACTGCAGATAATTTTCTTCTGGCAAAATGGTCAAATCATTTACAGACACAAAGAAAAAAGTCAAAGAAAGTCCTTCTTCTAGTACCTTAAACAAAGGTGAAAAAGCACGAAAAATATTGCAAAGATGGAATAAAGGCGTCAATGTCACATGTGTGGTTGAGATAGTTGAATATGATCGAGACTCGGTAATGGTCTGAGGACGTCTGGAAGCTTCAGGAATCAGTAATTTCATTTTTATAATATGGATTCTAGTGAGCTTATTGCACAACTACTTATTCCAAAATGACAAAGATCTCAAGCATTTTTCCAGAATTGTGAGGGAATGGTTGCTTTATCGTACTCCAAAACCTATTAGTAATGCTCTGAAGTCCCCAGACTTTAATCCACTCGGGCATTTGTTGGATCATATTCGCAAAAAATTAGACAAATTACCATTATTTACAGTGATCAACTCTAGCTGGCATTATAGAAAGAGTAACCCAAAATATCACCGAATCACAATGTTTAAAGGCTCCCCACGCTCAGAAAACAATTGAAATATAAAAATAGTTAACTTAAACAAAAGTATATTTTATTCAAATATTATTTCAGTTAAAATAACTCCTTTTTCTTATACTTATTAAAACACAAATTAAAAATATACAAAACAGTTCGTATAACTACTGAACAAAATTCACCGTCAGGTAAAGTTAATTAAAAACTTTTATTATTTTAATATGAGGTATGTTTGCCATTATTTTTAATAATTTCTTGTAAACGTTTCTGCATAGAATGTACTAACTTGTTCGTCACTTCCGGATCAATTTTCTCCCATTCCTCCATTAATTTCTCTTTAAGCATATTTTTGGAAGTAATGTAATGTTCTCGAATCCGTCTATCCAGTAGTCCTATAAATGCTCTATTGGGTTGATGTCGGGTGACTCAGGAGGAGTTTTAAGAGTGTGAGGGGTCTTATATAAGATCCATAATCGACCAATTTCCGCCGTGTGCTTAGGGTCATTGTCCTGCTGGAAGAAATAGTCGAATTCAATTCCAAGTTTTTGAGCACTTTTATGCAAGTTATCCTTAAGGATATTCAAATAAATATATTTATCCATTACTTCATCAATAAATACTAGTTCCCCAACCCCAGCCGCCGACATACAACCCCATACCATGACACCAGCACCATCATGTTTAACAGTCAACTGAATGTGTTTTTCCTGCAAAGCCTCCCCCTTCTTTCTCCATGTCAAAACACGTCCTTCTGATTTATATATGGAAAATTTGCTTTCATCAGAGAATATTACCTTATCCCAAAAGTCTATTCCTTTATTTATGTGCTCTTTTGCGAAAGAAAGGCGTTTCATTTGGTTTACCTTGCTAATCTGCGGTTTTTTCCTGCAAAGTCTGGCATTATACCCGGCAGAATTTAGCACTCGACGTACAGTACGGGGGTGAACACCTGTACCAGTGTTTTCCTTTAACGTTGCAGCAATTTCAGACGATGAAGTTTTAGGCTCTTTTTTAATTATTTTTACTATTTCCCTCTTTTCCCGAACAGATAGTGCTGGTGGTCGTCCACTTCTTGTCTGATACTCACATGTTGGGTCATCTTTAAAACGTTTTATAATTCCTGCAATGGTGGTACGTGGACGGTTAATCAATTTTTATTTTGTTTGTACGCACTTAAAATAATTTTTCTTTCTTCAATTGTAGTTTCTTCTCTTCTTTCACTCGTTTTTAATAGAAATGGCGTTAGCAAATTTTTTAAATTAAGTAACGTTATTAAATTTTGACATATCAGTCTTAAATTTAGCATATTACACGAATTTAGACAGAAGCGTTGTTAAGAGCGAAATTTCTTAAAGTTTCTTTAATATTTAGATGCAGTGACGGTGACTTTTGTCCACAAGAAATATGAACTTCAAATAATAAATACTTATTTTTGTTGATAAGGTTAATGAAAGAAAAATTATTTTAACTAAAAAACATTTCAAATAAACCATATTTTATGCAGAATTAAACTATTTTTATATATCAGTTGTTTTATGGGCGCAGAGGCCCTTCAAACTTACATAAAGGCAAATGACGGTGACTTTTGTCCATCTGTGTATGTATCAATTTGTCGAACAATAAAATTAACTTGGAATCCAAAATAGCATATACATACATACATACATACATACATACATTTAGTGTAGCCTGACATGACAAGACACTTTTTTTGCTTTCATCGCATTTTGTTTATAAATGACAAATTTTGAAATGTTCAGAATTGAAACATAAACGTAAACAATAAAAGGCAAAAAGTATTCTTAATAGATACGATATGAAACGTTTTGGAAACGTTGAAACACTTTATTTACGAACCAACTACACAACAATAACAATATAAATCCAATTGGAATTTATATAAAGCAGTTATTTATTATATTGTTGCTCAATTGTTTTTGTTGTTGTTTTTTGTTTCTTTTTGTGCGCTAATTCAATCATCATCCACCATCAAAAAAACAAAAAAAAAGCAACTACCATATCAACACACACTAATACCAATCCGATTAGAAGGAGAATAAGAAAAGTGTAAACGAATGATGTGTGTGTTTCATTTCTCTATTTGATTCCAATTCGAATCGAATTAAATTCTTGTTTTCCCCTCCTTACACCGACCAATTGTTTTTGTGTGTTTTTTTTGTAGTTTCATTTGCAGTCTGCTTCTATTTCTCATTCGGTTTGTGATCTTCGTCGTTCATGCAACGGCGTCGTTTTGTGCGGAATTGATAAAAAGTGTTTATGAAATCAAATAAATTAAAACTATATAAATTAAATTAAAAACCGCTAAAAAATTAAGAAAAAGAGTTAAAACATACAACAGTAAAAGTGTAAATAAAAATCATATACATAAAAAATATATAACAATTAGAAGATACAAAAAAAAAAAAAAAAAAAAAAAAATATAGATATAATATTTATAAAAAAAAACTACAGTGTATTTAATCAAGTATTATTAAAAACAAAATCATAGAATTTGGAAAAAAAATCCAAGATTTAAAAAAAAAACAAGTGGTGTTTATATCGGCTTTTTACTCCGACGGTATTTTGCAAACAACAGAATAAAAAAAAACAAACAAAATCCCACTTTGGATTTTATTTTTTCTTTAACGTGTAATTCTTATAGAACAAAAAAAAAATATTATTAAAATGTTTAACGGTTTATTATACTTATTCATATTAAGTGGCTACTGATCATCGCATTTGTTCTCCCTCTCTCACCGCCCCTTGTTCTGTCAGTGACCCCTTATACATTTACGATATTAGTTACGATCAATTCAAATTGTATTCGATTTCTATATACACACACACACACATATGTACATTGTGTTGATAAAAAATTTGGCGGCATTAGTTTATTTTGTTATAATAAGCGATAGATAGTGTGTGGTGGAGTAGAGTTTAAAATCGAATCTGTTTATTTAAAAAAGTTTTGACATAAATTTATCAAAATTTTGCACCTAATGCAACTAAATACTATGGACTGCACCGGGCGTTCAAATATAAATGAACGTGATTCGGAGCTAGGCGATGATATGGTAAGACTTGAAATAATTTGTTAAATATGTACATATTGTATGTTATAGATGTGTAATTATACAAATATTAGTTCAAAAGACAACATTATTGCGTACATTCACATGTATGCATGAATTTAAATTAAAAAAAAAATATAATTTCGCTGCAAACAATTTTCGTCGTTACCGTCGCAAAAATTCTGCTGTCAATTTTAGTTACAAAAAAAAAGAAAAAAATAAAAAAATATGATTTGCAGTAAAATTTTGATTATGTATGTATGTAATTCCGAATTCGAACATTTTCATTTTGCTTTGTAAATAAAATATAATAAACCTTTGTAAATACACCCAGAGAAATATCAATCACATACGTGTTGAAAACGATACTATTCTGTGTCAATAGTGAATCTACACCGTATGTGTTTAAATTAAACACTGCGTCTTATTGAAAATCAATACCTAATTGACACCAAGTTGAAACCATCTCGGTATCAAATTGTTAAATTACATATGTTTTCTATTAAATTTGTTAACGAAAGGTATTAAAAAGCTGTTACCGTAAATTACCAAATTGAGCACAACCGTTGTTGATTTTGAATCGAATTTTTTCCCTTAGTGTAAAATATAATAAAATACATGCATTTTTACAAATTAAATATGAATACATTTTTTAATTTATAATGAGTTTCCAACGAGAAAGTTTACACACTTAGAATTTATTTTGTGAAAGAACAACCTGTGATACATTTAATTGAAATCGGGGATATCAAATTAAATTTATATTTGTCTTATATTATTTACTTTTCAATATTCTAACAATGATAAATTAAGACTTTTCTTTTAGTCGGGAGATTATAAATATATAAGACAGTGCTTAAAGACCTTAACCTTGAAAGATGACATTTTTATGTACATATGTATGTTATATACATACGTTTTGCAAAAAAGTTGTATAAAAGTATTTATTATACTAAAATACAGATGAATTTAAGAAAAAATTAATTTTAAAATCGCGGTAATAATCAAATAAAAGAAAATGTTTGAAGTTAAGTCGCTATTTTACACGAATTTATAGTATGTATTTTGACAAATTTATGCTACTTGTGAAATTTATTTTCTTAACCAACCATTTATTTGCCATAAAAATTAATTTATCCTATTATGGACCGGTGATCCCAAAATATTAGTTTTGTTACTAAAGGGTTAAATAAATACATACAACAATAGTACTTAATAAGACCATTCCAATGATGCCCTCAAACCTAAATTTCGATAAACGAGAAAGAAAATTATAGCCGGCCAAGCCTGACCATTGTTTATATGCGTTTAAACTTGGGTAGGGGACTTATATTACACCTGTGGCCAATTGTGGTCTGATACTTTTATTAAGTGTAAATTAAATTATACGAATATACAATATTACGTTGATCCTAACATTTATATGATTTCATGCAATTTTGGGCGATTTCCGAGATGGGTCTTATATGGGGGCTATGGTAAATAATGGACCGATCTTTAGAAAATTTGGTACAATAATTTATACTTATATATAACTTATGTCGAATATTAACTTTATACTAACATTTGTGTTTTTGGAAGAGGGTTTTATATGGGAGCTATTTTGAATTGTTAACCGATTTTCATGAAATTTAGTAAAAAGATTGATACTTATACAAAACTTTCACCGAATTTCATTGAAATATTCTTATTTTTAAGACATTTTTGAGTGTTGAAACTTTTTTCCGATGGGGACATTTGTAGGGTGCTAGGTGAAATAATGGACCGATCACAACCAATTTCAATAGGTTTCGTCCTTGTATCATAAAAGTTCCATGTGCCATATTTCATTGAAATATCATCAAAATTGTGGCCTTTACTTTGTGCACAAGGTTTACAAGAACAGCCAGCCATGCTGCAGTCGATTGGTATACCTTAAGGTGGGCGTTGGATAACTTTTTCTATGCATTACAAACATCAGCACAAATGCATAAAACCCCAACCACCTAGGGTGTTGTATGGTATACAAATATTCCGAAATAATTTAAATACTAATTTATTAAAACTCAGAGAAAATTTTATTAAAATCTTTATTACGTGAGAATGAAAACAAATGTAAAAAAATTGTTTTCTCATTATGTATTAAACGTCGTTTGTTTATTCAATTTTGAAATTTTTGTGTACACTGTTGATCGAAAATCATATTTTTGGTGGTATTTTCAAAATGGTCTAGCTCGTGTGAACGAAATAATTGAATCGAAGTATTTTGTGGATTAGTTTTAAACATATCAATCTTTAACTGTAGGAGGGGGGGGGGGGGGGGTTACATTTGCAAATATTTTATGGATTAGTTTTATACATATCAATCTTTAACTGTAGAGGGGGGGGGGGGTACATTTGCAATATTTATACCCTACACCACAAAGGTGGTTGGGGTATTATGTGTTTGTCCTGATGTTTGTAACGCATAGAAAAAGTTATCAAACACCCACCTTAAAGTATACCAATCGAATCATTTTTTAAATCGATCTAACTAACAATGTCCGTCCGTCTGGCTGGACGGTTGGCTGACTGTCCATGTGCACAAAGTACAGGTCGCAATTTTGAAGATAATTCAATGAAATTTGGCACGTGGGACTTTTATGATACAAGCCTATTGAAATTGGTTGTGATCGGTCCATTATTTCACCTAGCCCCCATATAAATGTCCCCTCGGAATAGAGATTCAACACTTGAAAATGCCTTGAAAATTTAAATATTTTAATGAAATTTGGCTCAAAGAAGTTTTGTACAAGTATCAATCTGTACCAAAATTTACGAAGATCAGTCCTCAATTGACCATATCTCCCATATAAAGCCCTCTTCCGAAAATCACTTTAATGTGCATAAAACCCATACGAAAGTTAGTATCAAGTTAATATTAAACACAAATAAGTTTTATATAAGTATAAACAACATTACCAAATTTCATTAGAATCGGTCCATAATTTACCATAGTTCCCATATAAACCCATTTCCGAGAATCGCCTTAAAGTGCATAAAATCATGTAGATATTAGTATCAATACATTATTCTGTATTTGTATATTTTATTTTACATTTAGTAAAAGTGTTGGTCTACGATTGGTCACAGGTCTAATATAAGGGGAATTTTTATGCTCATACATAATGGTGTAGGGTATCATATGGTCGGCCTTGACCGACTATACTTTTTTTCTCGTTTTTTTTTTTGTGTTCATACAAATCAATGCACTTCTATATATCTTCGGTGCGCTGTCGAAGAGTCCTGTGAATTTTTCGTTGTCGCATCTTGTATCATTTATAGTCATACGTGCACCCACCAAAGCGTTTTTCATTATCTCAACGCGTTTTGAATTTACAAAAAGTCCTATATGTACATTTCTTAGAGAAAATAAAACTACATATTTTTGTTTTTAGATATCACCTTGGGTTCACCAAGTTGAATCGGAAACCTTACTTTATCGTTGCACTCCCTGATCCTTTGGTAGCGTAGCATAAATAGAAAATCAATATCGCTCATTGACTAGAGGGACATATGAATCTCGGCATCGATTTGTTTTAGCATATATTGTGCACAAAAACAATTTTTTGCATATTTAAATTTAAGAAACAAGTTAAGCATATTTTGAAAACAATAAAATTTTTTAAAGAATTTGCCATCAGTGAAAATTATCTTTTAATGTCACATACGTTTTTCGAAATCCGATTCCCTAATATTTTTCATCTTATAAATTGATAATTTTTAAATTTCCTTATAAAATGTATTAGTTTTGAATATTTTTAAGTGCAAAAATAAAATATTTTTCAGCAGTTGTTAATTTTTAGCATGAATAGTAAGATGTTAATTTAAAATTTAGACAGAAAAAATATTTTATTTTAAGGGCATATTTTATGATTTTAAATCATTTTCAGTTGCCGTGTTAACGACATTTCAACTGAGTACTACAAATGATTCACATTAGGACTATAATTTTTTTACATTTTTTGCGTAGTCGAATAGGCTCCCAGGAAAAACTTTGCTTGCCATGTAATGAGATAAGAAGCTAATATAATGGCTCTACACTACTTTCACATTAGATGAATAACTCATTATTTTAACACGGTGATGTCATTAGAGGCAACTACTTACTCTATATTATTACAGGTAGGCATTTCAGAAAGTCATTACTTAGATGTCGTTACATGAACTAATTACTTTGTAGCTATTCAATCACTCATTAGTTTCAAAGTATTACAGAAGTCATTATAAGCAAAATGAATAGTAACTAGTTACATTATCGGTTACAAGTAAGTACTGAAGTATTGAAAATAAAAAGCAGATCATTTTTTATTTATTTATTTGAAAATATGCGTAAATCAGGATTTGACATACTATTTCATACCATAGACTTGGAGTTAATTCTTGAAGCGCATTCTTGTGACCCGTGCAGAAATTGAATAAAATACTGGACCTTACTGACCTGCCCCGTTCTGAAAATTGTTAAGAGTTTAATACGTTTAACAAATTGTTTTAAGATAGCCAATAAATTTTTCTTACCTTTATGTAATTGTTGCCTGTTGAGTTTCAAGGTATTATAAATTTTTGCCAATGTGACTAAGAGAAACAATACAAATTAGTGGATATTTTTTAGTAATATTCAGATACTTACCACTTTTAAACACTAATAATTTACCAAAAGCCTTTTGAAATAAGAAATTGATTTTTGTAAACATTAACAAACAAATTGTATTTTCTTGAATTTATTTTTTTATGTCAAGAATTTTTAATTTTGAAAAATTTGACAAACATTTTTTCAGACACAAAATTTATTTAGTACACAAGACAGTAAAATTAAATGAACAATAACACTTTTTGCATATAACTAGCTTATTGAGCATAGTACGTATTTTGATGTTAATACAACATTTATAGATAATAAAATTTCCTCTACTACATTTTTATACCCCTTTATTGGTTTAAGAGTTATACCGTATTTTATGTTTGATGTAGTATTTCACATAAACTCAAATTACAGAGTTCATGAATGAATTCATGTACGTATAAAGTGGCCTAATGGATTTGTTAAAAATAAGCTATTTTGTCTGCTTACGTCGTGGTTACGACTTCACCGGAGACTGGTGTGTTTACGATTATTTGTTTTAAGGCTCCATTACTCTACCGTAAATGTAAATGTAAAAACGTAAATGTAACTGGAAACGTAAGTAGGTGTTTACTCAAAAAACGTAAATGTAGCCAGTACTTTGCTGTTGTTTTGTTCACAACAACATCAGTGATGTAAATTACACATTTTTTCAGTAAATCAAATTCAGTTTAAAAATCGCTAGATTTATTTGTTTGTGTTTTAGCGACTTGTATACAAAACGAAATTTGTGCTTTTATTGCAAAATTTTAAAATTTTAATTTATTGATTAAACTCCGCACTTTATTTAAATTATTTTAACAAGTTTTTTCCGAAGAAAACAGCAAAACAAATTGTTCAGTTGATAAACTTATTATATCGATTTTTTACGCAGATTTAGTATATTGAAATAAAAAGATGTCAACACTGTCCTTTCAGCTGTCACGTAAAAACGTAGAGCGACCTAATTTGATTAGGTTGCTACGTAATATTTACGTTTTTGAGTACACAAACACACATAACTCTCATAAGCAAAACGTGTCAGCTGATTCGCTACATTTACATTTACGGTAGAGTAACGGAGCCTTTAGTCTTCGTGACTTTAACAAATAATTAATGTATTTTCATATTTTACCCACTTTTAAAATATATAATTTTTATAATATAAACGAAGAGATAGATAAAAAGTAACATTTCCAAAAATCTGATCTTATGTTACTGATTACATATCAAGTTAAAGGTAAGTAGTTACTAATCTACTTTCATGTAATGTAGAAAGTATGTTGTTATGATTGAAAAGTAACTACATCCGTAACTACATATCATTACCAAGTTTTTGCTGGGCTATTGAAAATTATTTTAAAAAATTTCTTTTTCGTTGTTGTCAAAAAAATTCACCCACAAAACGCGGTAAAGTTTTGAAATCATTTACTTTTTTTTTGGGAAATTAAAAAAATCGTTTTTGAAGATGATGTTTTTATTCCAAAATGACCCTAACAACACAATATTCTAAATCGCATGGTGCTAGGTCCAAAATTTGATTATAGCCCTAATGTAGATCTATTTTTTATGCTATACGATTTATAGTAAAACTTTTTTAAGAAATATCTAAGCATTTAGTAAAAAATGTCTGATACTTTACGTGAGACTATCTCTTTTAAATTTTTTTGTTAAAAAAAAAAAAAAAAACAAAGAACATTTTATTTAGACCTACTGAAATATTTTACTTATTATAATGTTTTTCCTAATATCTTAGTAACAAATTGACACAATCAAAATTAAGAAAATTTGAAATTTTGAACAAATTATATTTTATTTATTATATGAGATGAAAACTCTATTAGAAATACTCATCAACTTAATTAAATTATTTTTACTGATATTTTAAAACAAGAACTATAATTTCTTGACTCGTAATCTACAATCCTAAAAAATGTTACATTTTTTTTAAAATACGTTATTTTATATTTTGCAATATTTGTCTATCTGCACTTTATTATATTTGTAACATAAGTTGCAAAGGTTGGATATATTTCAAAAACTATAAAATATATGAATTTGAAATTTATAATTGCATTACAAGAAACCAAATTAATTTAATTTGGAGATCTTTGAATAAAATCCCCAAATTCTATTTTTATCTATTACATATCGAATAGTTTTATACTAAAATATAAAAGTTTTTCTATACGTAAATCCATATGTAAAAGTACTCGTATTCACTTACATAAATATGTATGTATTAGTATCTATTTAGTGAATAAATGTTTCATGGCAATTTTAATTTTCTATATAATTCGTTGAGTAAATAATATTCTTTCATATATCAAACTCAATTTAAAAAATTCCCATACAATTAACAATAAAAGTGTATTGTTAGGAAATTTAAAAAAAAAAAAAAAGTAAAATAAAATAAAATTATCACTTAACTAAATTAGTAAACAAAATATGATTTCTATGAAAATGATCATGGTAAATAAAAACTCTTTTATATTTTTTTACTTCAGTCAAATTTATTTGTATCTTATAAATTCCATCTAATGTAGATATTTATTAAGAGTAGATAAATAAACAAATTTATAAAAGAGTGACGGTTTTAACACAAAGTAACAAAACATCCAAATTCACTCAAACATATGTACATATGTATGTATATGTATGTATATTTACAGATACAAAGAAAGACACTTATCTTTGAATGTTCACATAGAAATAAACTAACTAACGTTAGTTGAACTTTTTTTGAATTGAATTAAAAAAATAAAATTGACTGTTTACCTTTATACATGTTTACATATTTAAATAAAGTTATTTACTTGCTTAGAAACTATTTAGTAGATATTTGTATCTGAGAGATATTAATAAAATCTCACCATCAAATACAAGTTGTAAATATTCTGTCTGTCTGTCTGTCTATCTGTCTGTAGCTAATCATAATGATAATTTCAATGAATGAGTGACACTGTTCTCGGATAGATTTATTTAATATAATTTAATTGAATTGATGTGAATGACTTGTATTGATTTTTGATGATGACGATATGAATATGACGCCTGTGACGTACTCTTCATATATCTTATATTTTACATTCATATGAGGCTGTATAAGACGATGTATAATCTTGTGAATGTGTGAATATATTTAGGGGGTCCCACACCATACAAGCGATCTTTAGCAACAGACTAAACAAAACAGCCAGCTGCTGTTTAGTTGAGCCAGCATTAATTGAAAATTTTTAAATTTTATTTCTTTTAACTGGTTTCGTCGGTTTTTTTTTGTATTTTTAGGTAATTTTGGTTTTGTTATTATGAGTATAAAATTTATTTTATTAATATTTTTTTTTGTTTCGTTTTCGTTGTTAATGGTGTTCACACGTAAATTTATTGTTTAAATATTTGAATTATTTGTTAGCAACTTAAATGAATATTAAATGGGAATTGATTTTTGTTTCCTAATAAATCTTTGTGTTGTTGTCGTTGTTTATTAAGTCTTATAAACATTTTTAATAGCTTTTCTTTTTATTTTATTTTCGTTATTTTTATTTTTTTTTTGTTAATAAATTTAAAGTTTATTTGATTTAATTGATGAGCAATCACAAATATTAATAACGACATGTACGTTATTGTCGTTGTTGTTATTTTTATTAGTGAATTTATTTTTAATTAAAAATAAACAAATTAAACAATTTTTATTTATTTAGCTATTTAATTAGAATGATTAAACAATTTACTTGTTTATTCATGAATCCTTATTCTATACAAGAGGATATCATCATCAATTATTATTTATTTTATTTTTTAATGACATTCGAAGAAATTCGAAAATTATTTAACCCTAATAAAAAAAAAAAAAAAAAAATACTTATTTAACATAAATATCATTAAAAATAAAATATTTTAATATAAAAAGAAATTTTATTTATTGCATTTACTGACATTAAAAACATTCCAATTAAAAAAATACGATTTATTTCGATTTAAAACCAAAATCGTAATTAGGCATCTCTCCCACATGTGAAAGATTGGAAATGAAAATCAATTGATTATAAATCTTATTAAATTTTGTGGGAATTTTTAAAACTGCTTAAGTATACTTTAATATACGGGCTAGACGATATTCTGTATAAAATTAACATTTACCCTGAGCACTCACTCACAAACTCGTACATTTTCAAAAGCACATTTATAAAATGTACTTACTAACGCTCGTAATGATAATTAAAAGAAAAATTGTGTGGTAATTATAAAGAATTTGAAATTTTTATATAAAATCACCATAATGAAATAAAATATATATATTTTTTTTTGGCAAAATCTTAAAAAAAAAACAAAACAGAATACTGGCACTTAAAAAGACATAAATTTTAATGGTTGATATTTGACTTAATTTCATAGAAATTATAAAATAAACAAAAATAAAGAAATAAAATATAAAATACCAACTGAATAATAGTGTTGTCATAATTTATCGTTTTAATATAGTCATTAAATATTTATGAACTCAAATACTTATGAATGTGACCTGAATTTGATTAAATAAAATAAAGTAAAAATTCCTTTTATTCGAATGATATGATACCGACCGATACTATTTAACAGATTGAGTGAGTGAGTGAGTGAGTGTGTATGTGTGGTTGGGGTTAACAAATGGTCGAATAATTTATTACTTACTGTTAGTACCAGTCCTAGAAATGAAATCAATCATTAAAACGATTAGCATTATAATCGGTTTCTTAAGATCACTATTTAATTGTTTTATGGTTTGTTTTCATTTCTTCCTCCATACTTATAAATCTTTAAATCGTAAAATCAAAAATTTCACATTCTTAAATTTATGAAAATCTTTTTGTTGTGAAAAGTATTTTCATTAGACCGTTTAAATAATTTGTTGACCAGGAAAAAAAAAATACCCATTTGATTTCTTGGGAGAGCTGTGAGAGTCGAATGAATGTGAAAAAAACACAAAATAACGACAACAGAAAAACAATGATTTTGTTTAACGGCAACATTAACACGTGCTGGGCGTCAGTGTGAACGGTTCCCACATTAAATCTTCAAAATCTTGCAAGAGATTTTAAACCAAAAAATGTATCTAAATACATTTATACTTGCTGGATGTTTACATGTATTTCAGTTTATGTACGATTGTGTGCATTTGTAAATGTAGTATACATATCTACGTACGTATGTATGTATTTTCAATGAGGTTATTTTTCTTTTAGTTTATATTTTGACTTTTTGAATTTTATTTTTTGTTTTTTACTATAATTTAATGACTATATGTACATTAGAGTGTAGAAAGACCACGCAAACATTGTGTATTGATGAGTTTAATACAGGAAAAATAATAATTATTTTATTTTTTTAATTCATCTCAGTTCCATACCAGCGATTGAAAATCACGGGTCTAGTACATTTTTTGCAAAATATATGAAAATTGTATACTTTGTTCCTGTTATGAGTAAAATATTGAAAAGTTGTTTTGTAGTAACTATGGTCCAACTTGAAGAAGTTTTAATAAAATTTGTATACAAAAATGCACTGAAGAGTATTTTAGAGGTCCAAAATGCCATGGGAGAAAATTTTTAAATATTTATTCCAAAACCAGCTCAAAATTACGATTTTTTTTTATTAACTGCTTAAAAAAAAAAAAAAAAACAAGTGAGAATGTTATATTCGTCTTGCACTCCATCTGCAACTTTTGAAAATTTAATCTTATATAAAAGGTGGGCGGTAAAATAAAGACCACAGCCATTTTTTGTTTCCGAGTTACATTGGTCCTTGAACTATTTGTTAAAAATTTTGCTGATGTTTTATCTTATATTGAAAGTGGGCGGACCAAGCCCAATTATTTATTAACGAGTTTATATAAGCGAGTTTATATAAAAGATAAATATTATTTTCGATTCCAGCTTTGCGATTGATGCGAAAATTTTAAATTTATAGAAAAAATAGATCTAGGTCGACAAATTCTAGTCCTTGCAGGGATAAAAGGTTTAAAGGTTTTTTCCTTTATACTATTTTGAATTAAGTAATCTTTCAGAAAAAAAATAATAAATGCTTAAAAAAATTTATATAACTGAAAAAGAGTTCGGGGTTCACACACAGAAATTTTACTCATAAAATTTGGCACTGATATTTCTAATCACTTGTGTCAAATATTACTAACGTAATTCTTAAGAGGATTTTTTTATGGGGCTAGGTGAAACAATGGACTGATCATAATCAATTTCAATAAGCTTCGTCCTTGAATTAAAATAATTACTTGATCAAAATTTTATCAAGATATCCGATGATATTTTCTGTGCGTTATGAACCGCCCTAACCACCTATGGTGGTGTGGGGTTAATTCAAACAATATGAAAAATTCAATTAAACCATGTTACCGATTTTTTTTTTTAATTTTTAATTGCAAGTATTAAAACCACTATATATAATACTCGTATTGGAAAAAGTTAAACATTTTCTGGTTCTATAAAGTTTTCTCCAACTTTTTCCAATCTCTTCAGATAATGAAATTTTATTTTCGTATTGTCCGACTCATAAACATTACGTGACAGCAATTTTCATACATTTCCTATTATATTAAGGTCGGGAGAGTATGGTGACCAGTGCCTACTCTAAAGTGGTAAAATTTTTTACTTTGAATTCATTGTTTTACCGCTCCTGCGGTGTGATATATAATCTCGAATTATGGCTCTTGTGTCAGCTTTCGTTGTTGCTTTATATGTACCTTTTTTCATATATTTCCCATAACGAGACTGATTTCGTAAAAAAATGTTAACAGTATTTTTGGACTTTGCTCAATTTGCTTCGCCAAATTTCATAGATTAAGTCCATACGCTATAATCTTGCTTTTACCAAGGTTGGCTACCGTTACCGCTAAAAAACCCATTTAACTTGACTACCGTTACCGTTACTACTAGAT
The DNA here is from genome assembly GCA_951394005.1 of Protophormia terraenovae. Taxonomy (NCBI): domain Eukaryota; kingdom Metazoa; phylum Arthropoda; class Insecta; order Diptera; family Calliphoridae; genus Protophormia; species Protophormia terraenovae. The sequence goes on from OX596077.1 coordinate 70,766,883, forward strand.
AATGCTAAAACACCGTTCTGAATCGGTTTCAAATCTTGCTTTTTTCTTTATTTGAAAATTTTTTTACGCGACCAATTTTTAAAGATTTATATAGAAAACTGTTGAAAATATTAGAAAAACACCCAATTATGGGCGAATTCAATAAATATTTGACGCAAATTGATTTTATTCTTAATGAACCTATTCAGATTACCCAAAAAAATTGCCTTAAAAAATACATTTGTTGGAATACTTAGTTTTTTATTATTTCTTGCTGTTAAACATCTTACAATTTTATTATATTAAAAATAATGCGAGTTTTAATGTAACGAAAATCTTACACCTATTCTGTTGACTGGCAGTGTATATACATTTGGGTATCCAATCGAATAAACCGAATAATTTGTGTCGAATAACCGGTTAACCGAAATGTAGTTTTCTGGAGTTATAAATTAGATTTTTTTATTTTTATGATGAATTTATGTCAACTACATCCATCTTTTTTATAAGGTCTGTAACATCTCAGTCAACAGAAAAAAAAAATAAAAAATTTAGTGAAGTATTTTTTCTTTCCATTAATCGAAATACTTATTACTAGGAAACTGTTTGAAACAAATTAGAAAAAATGTTATGCATATTTTTTTATAAAAAATGTGTTGGCTTAATAAAAATTAAAACTAATTTTCTTGCGCCGTTAAAAAAAATTTGGATGTTCATTGGAATTTTACATAAAATCGTGAACATGATAAATACAGGTATCAAAAAATTCAATTGATTGGAAATGATACGAATTTGTAATACTTTTAAATCACAAGTTCAGAATCTTACTGACTTTTTGGATACTATTTTTTGTTGGGATAGAATGTTTTATAAAATATAGACTTACATGAAAAATTCATTATTTAAAGCGGAATTAGGAGAATATTTTATAGAATTTGCTAAAAATGCAATTTTTTCATACAAATAGGTTAAAAAGTTTATCAAATGTGAAAGTATTTGATCTATATTATATTTCTAAGTAACTATTTCAATATATTAAATGCTATAATTAGTGTATTTTATAGGTTTTACATTTATAACTAAAATTAATCGGTTAGTTGACTAATTTGCCAATAATCGGTTATTAACCGATTAACTTTTAACTTCGAATAATTATTTGTCGAATAAGCTGAATAATATAAAAACCCAAATAATTGGATACCCTAATATACATTAACATTTTTAGTTTCAAGAGATTAGCCGACCAGACGGACGGACGGACAGTGATTCTGAGTCGAACGGTATACTTTAAGGTGGGGGTCCGAAGATTTTTTCTCTGCGTTACAACTTCTGCACAAACACATAATACCCCAACCACCTTTGGTGGTGTAGGGTATAAAAAGTATTATTAGTTGTCATATTTTTTAATTTTTGAATTAAAATATTAAAAAAAAAAAACGAAATATTTTGTATTCATAAAAAATAACATAGTAAAATCCCTCATTAGATATAGATTAATAGTCTAGTATAAAAATGAAAAGGATCTCAATAATATTTTTGTAAAAGAAAAACTATTATTCATAGAAATGGAAAGAATATGCCGTCAGAAATCTGTAAAATTCTTTGTGGCTTTCTTAAAAACAAGCTTTCTTCCCTTATTATTCCCACCATCAAAAAGATGGGGGGTATATTGATTTTGTCATTCCGTGTGTAACATGTTGAAAAAATCATATAAGACCCCATAAAGGATATATTTTCTGGGTCCTGGTTTGATTTTGAGTCAACCAAGGAAGACGAAATTTGGCCCAAATATATATCATGTATACATATGGTTTGTTTGGTATTGAAAATGAGCAAAATCGGTTAATAAACAAAAAAATTATGGGCAAAATACTAGAAACAGAGGGTGTCCGTAGTAGCTTCATTTCATACTTTTCTGCTGATATCTCTTAAACAAAAGCATGTACGATAACGAAATTTTGTACAGATAGTTCAAGGGTCGATTTAAACTTGAAAACCAAAAACTGGGCGTGGTTCGCCCACTTTACCGCCCAACACTCATATAAGGTGAAACGTCAACGAAATTTTGTACAAATAGTTCAAGGATCAATGTAAACTCGGAAACAAAAAACCGCCTACCTCCCATATAACGTAAAATGTGAAAAACTTGATGGTGGGTATATAGATTCGGCCGAGCCGAATATAAAATTTGCTGAATTATCTTATAAATAGTATTTATTTATTTATTTATTTATTTATTTATTTATTTATTTATTTATTTATTTATTTATTTATTTATTTATTTTTTTTAATTGCTTACGGTATTTTTTTATACTCTAAATTTAACCCAGTTAATAAAATTTGACATCTATCAAAGTGGAATGTGATTAAATATTTTTTAGAAAGGTGTGGAGCCATTCACAGGGATGAAGGACATACTTTATTCATTATTCGAGTATATACAGTATGTCAAGAAAATGTTTTTACATCAAAAGAAAACATGAATTTATCGAAGTTTGGCTTTAAAAAACTATATAATTTTTTGCTAATGTAAATTTTTTTAATACGAATTTGTTAATTAATATATTTATTACTATATATCTCAAAGAAACTTAATATTTAATGATTTAAACTATTAGAAGTGCAGCAAAAACTAAAAAAACACAAAAATCTTAGTGTCGAGAAATTCTTTTTACATTTATAAAACTGCTTAAGAAAATCACAAAATTTCGGAATTTTAAATTTAAAATGGTAACAGCTGATGTGTATTACTGCTTTTGGAACCTTTTTCATCAAATACAATTATTAGTGAATGTCACAGTCACTTGTAATTTTGTATATTCCAACATTAGTGCGTTTTTTTAGTTCATTATGGTCCTGTAATACCTTTTAGTCACTTTCTTCTTCAAATAAGTAGAAAAAAATAATGTGGGATTAAAGTGTGGACTCGATGCTGGTATATTTAAAACTTTTTGCTAATAAACATTGCCGCATTATCACTCTTTGCTTATATATACTTGGAGTCATTATTTTTCTCATGACTTGAATTTTAGTTTTCGTCCTTCATAAACTCATATTTATTAACACTTTTTATTAAATGAGCTTTAAAAGCCTAGAAATGTTACTGCACACCTATTATATTTCATAATAAAACCGATTTTCCAACTATTTTTAATAAAATTGATCTGTATTTAACAATATCTTTTAAATACGAAAGTATGAATATTTATTTTTTTATTTTCTAAATGCTTTCTAAAGGTTCTGAAGGTTTCCGGCGTACTCTGGCCGGATTAAATTTTACTTTTATATAGTATAAACATTCCTGTACAACATATAATTCGCCCCATAACTTTTTAGGCTTACCAACCTAAATCATTGGGAATGATAATAATTGTTGAATATATTGTCCCCATAAGAGTATTTCTTTCTATGTAGCTTTCCATCTGTAATTGTATTCCATATGTGTTTTTTTTTTACATTGTTTCTTGGAAGATAAAATTGATTTAATATTCTATTAAGTATATATCTTAATAAGGAATACATTTGTGCAGTATCTCTAATACTTTTCCCGAATTGGGGGTTATAAAAAACCCCAAATGGGTTTATGATTTGGAGTTTTTTCTCTTGACATACTTAATATATAATTTATGAATTACTCGTAATATATATTATGGATTTGAATGCATATTCTTGTACTATGTGATTATAATTATCACACTGACGCCTTACTGACAATAATACATCCCAAAGTTCCAAGAATTGTTTCACATAGCGACAAAAACGCAAATGTAAAAACATTTTCTTGACAGTTAGATTAAAGGGTATGTATAATTTTTGTTGTTGTACTTTCGTAATCACATTCACATTGATTTTTTTTTTTTTTTTTTTTGGTAAAACCCGTTAAAGAAATATACCTAAAATAAAATGTAACAATAAAAATTTGCAAAGTTATAAACATTTGCAAATATTGTAAAATAAAGTTGAAATAATAATTTTTTCTTCAATGTAAAAACATTTTCTTGACATACTGTATGTATGTACATATATATATTAGGGTGGCCCACATTATGAAAGGTCTTCAGAATTTAGTTCTCATCCCTAGATATATTTGAATAATATAAGATCTTAAAAATACAAAGTTTCCCAGCAAAAACTTTTCTTTCATGGTAAACTGGCAAGTATAATTAGAAACAAAAATAAACTACTTATTTTTTGTCCCAATAACTAGTTACTTATGTTTGAGTTGTCCACGAATTCATGTAGTTATTTTTAGACTCTAAGGATACACAAAAATATGTACCTAAACGAAAAAAATTTGCCGTCAGTGATATTTGAACTTGGGACCATATTAACTATTCGTTTTTAATGACTATCGTCTTACTCAGTACACCATCTCGCACTTAATCTTCAAAGTAACAAAACTTGTTTTAGCATAAAATATATTTTTAAACATTTTGTTAAAAAAAAAAAAAAAAAATGAATAGCATCAGAATGGGGTTGAACCAGCGCTCTAGCCAACTGATCCATGAGATTGTAAATTACTCTGCTATACTATTGAGTACTTATTTATGTAATGTAGAGAAGGCAAATAATAATGACGCCCCATTACCAAGAAAGTACTTTAATAAGTAGTTTTTGCTGGGTTTAGACTGAATAGAATATATTTAGAGGTGCAAAAAAAAAAAAAAAAAATGTTTTTTTTTTTTGGTGATTGTTGGCCGTAAATATCTCATGTAGATCACACATGATTATTGGTAAAAGTAAGACATCAAGATTTCCGTTTTCTTCCTCCATACAAAAAGAGGGTAACTCTAATACATATGCATAAAATGTATTCGAAAAAAAAGAACGAATAAAAATGCTAATTAAATGGCAATAGTGCAAAGTAAAGCATGTTTAAGAAGAAGAAAATGAAAAAGAAGGAATTAAAAACAGACGTTGAAGAAAAATCAACTAAATACTAAAATGAAATCATTAAAAAAGTAATTATCAAAATGCTAATAAAATAAACATGCAGTCATGCACATACATGTTTATATAAATATTATATATGAGTACCAATAATCATACATATCAACATACATACATACATTTATATATAAATACTTAACGTATATATGTACATATATACATACATTTTTACGTATAAAAGTTACATATAAATCCATTAATATGCATATAGGCGTGGCTAATAAACGCATATAATATCATGATGGTAAAATATTTCAATATACATACAAATTTACAATATTTATACATACATATGTATGTATACATCTGCAATTTCATAATTATTTATATATGTATTGCTTACACACATACATACATACATATGTATGTGAATAAACGAGTTTAAGCAATAAATTATTAAATGTGAAGTATAAAAAATAATATAACAAAATACATAAATATGGAAGAATCCATGTTAATAAGTTTATCAGACATACATTTGCGTCTTATACTTTATTGTTAATAACGTTTAGATGGATGGAGGCAATGTGAAAGAAATAGTGAACCGATCATAAGCAATTTCAGGCTTCGTCTTTATCCCAAAATAATTATTTGCACCAAATTGTATTATTTCCGACCTGTACTTTTTTTTTGTATATAAAGTTTACATGGACAGACAACTAGCGAGATAGAAGGAATACTTTAAGTTGGAGGGGTACATACATATATGCAAATATTAAAATACATACCTACAAGTTGCATGTACTTTAACTAAAAAACGTTTAATGTTTCAAAAGAATGAACTTCAATTAAAAATGAACATTAATATAACGTTAAATAAGTGAGATAGTTGTAATAAAGTAAATAGTAAATAGTAAAAAATTATATCGCTCATTTGCTGCATCTACGTCATAACTCAAAAAACGCAAAGGTATAAATAGACCACCCTAATTCAGCTCCGATTTTTTTGGCCGCAAATAAATATTTTGGAAGTTATAGGGCTTTTAAAATCGAATTTTCCTAAGAAACTCGTATCAAAAAATTTTCGTTATAAAAAAAGTTGGGTAAAAAGAAAGAATTTCGTTAGCGAAGCCACTTTTGGACATAGCACAGAGTTAAAAACCCTTCCGTCCGGCCGAAGGCCGGCTATTAGAAAAATTATTTCCACAAAAAAATTGTTTTTTCCACAAGAAATTATAAAATACCTCAAAAGTTGTGTTTATGAAACTTTTATATTATTTTTATTTTATTTTTGTAAATGCAACCTTAAGAGCTTTTAATTGACACCTTAATCTTTGCAATCGGATAAATAGTATAGGAAATATTTACGATTTTAAGTGAATTAGGGAGGTAAATGAGTACCAACGCAAATTTCAAGTTAACATCACTAATGTGTTTTATTAACTGTCAAAGTCTTGTGTAAAAATTGTCTTATATTTCTCGCAGAATTGCGTTAAAAGTATTCCCTCAAAATTTTACAATCTATTGTTTATTGCTTAAGCCCTTATGCGACTAGTTTTTTTTAGTATTTTTCTTGGATTGATGGAACAGTGCAAATATTCTGCAATAGAAAAATTTACTAAGTGGAAGAACACAAAGATAGCAAATTAATTTTCAAAGTTATCGATAAATAATCTTAAGTTGTCAAAAAAATAAAAAATAAAAGTTTTTAACTTAAAATTGACATTTCAAGATTAAATAAATGTATTGCCCCCACTAGTTGTTCATAGATGATATCAGCGATTTTAAGCATTTTTATTTTGGTTTCAGCGCTTTGTTTTATGGAAATGAAGTGGGCAACATTGCATTGTTTTTATATATTTGATTATTTTTATCATTCGCTGTCTAATTTTATCAATCCAATATCAATAAAATACAAAGAAAAAAAAGCTAGTGTCATATAGGCTTTTATTGTAGGCTATTGTGTAGCCAACATCGTAAAGTTATTTAGAAAAGCAATTAAATTTGACCAAAATATTAATTTTATAAAAAATTATTAAAAAATATATATTAAACGTATTTAGCATCACCGTTTTCAATGAAATATCAGGACCTCTTCTAATTCAAAAATATTGCATTATTAAAATGGAAAAAAAAAAAAATTATAATTAATAAATCAATCAATAAATAAATAAAAATCCAAAAAATTGCACACAGATTAACATTCATAATTATTTAAAACTCCTGAACTATACATATTAAAATTATATTTTAGACGAAATTGAATATTTCGTGAAATAATTATTGATTGTTGGGTATATAATAAACAATTATACTAAAATAAATACCTACTCGTGCCAAATTTTATTAAATATCTTTTAAGTTTCTTACTGTAATTTGTCATTGTAGAAATATTATTAATTAACAGTTTTCAATGTTAGATAATCTTATAACGAATAAAAGCGTTTTATTTTGACCATACGGTACAGACCTAAAAAAATTAACGTTAATATCCGTGGTGCCCGGGTACCATAGTGTATTTTTCGTTGACTTTATTAAAAAAATATAGTTTTATAAAAATTATTTATTACGACCATTTTATTGGTCACAAAACTTAAAACTTGAGTATTTTAACGATGTAGTCCGTCTGACTTGCCGTCCAGCTTTTAATGAAGCTACAAGTCGCAGTTAGTAACACATTCTTAGACTTAGGTTTTTTGAAAACTGAACTTCATATCTATGTTATAATCTATGGTTAGACACTCATAAATTTTTTAGTATTGCATAATTTAGTACGTATAAAAGTTTTAGGGACGTTAGAAATCCTATTCAATTTTATAAAACAATTTTTATTAACGTTAAACCAATTCATAAATTTTTTTTATCAGGTTCGCACCTCAAAAATTCATAGCTCCAACATAAGGCCCATTTCTGAAAATGATCATGAAGTACATAAATTATTATTGGTACCCATTACTTTTTTTAAAAACAAAAGATTCTAAAAAGTATAAATTGTAATTTAAAACTTTATAACAATACTTGATCTACAATAAAACACACGTTCCATAGAAAATCGGTCAAGACAGACTATAACGTTCTTACAGTCCAAAGAATGTTAGCTCTGACTTCATCCACAATTAAGCACAGGATCCATATAATATCCTCACCGAAAATAGGTCACGTCCGAGAATAACTTTTTTTAAAACGTTGTTGTCAGTTGCCAGTGTTGGCATAGCATTCAATCAAGTTTTGAGCAACATTATGGAGAGTTTACGTTCCTTAGCACGAATATAGGAAATAATTTCAATATTTTGAGCTCTTACATGATAATTTGGAGTGGTGGACATTATTACATGATATTCAAAAAAACTCAAAGGAAGCTATAAAAACCAAAGTCAATGCGGTGAAGGATGTAAAAACGGTTAAAAATGTGCGCCATCATTGTGATATTCATGGCTGAAAACAGTGATAATGCGAGAAGTTTTTAACTCGTCATATATTATCCTTTATTTCTCTTTCTAAAGTTCCTAAATAACCTAGAACTTTAAAAAAGCTTACTTCTGTTCTCTTTCAAATCCTAACGGCACCATTTCTTATAACTTGGCAATTAGTGGAAATAAAAGTTAATTGTACAGAAATTATATGGAGTACCCGGGTACCATGAATATTTACACTCGTAGGTATCAACTTTAAAGCCATTTTATATATAGACCAAATTAATAAAATTTAGTTTTTTTTTCAGGTTTTATGCTGTATAAACACGTTAATCACGAAGATTTGAAGACTCGTTGCTATATCTTCACTACTAAAGAAATACGAGCACTTTAAAGTTAAATATGGTGCCCGGATACCCGGGTGTGTACCGTAGGGTTAAACAAAATATTTACAAATTCAATTTTATGTATTTGTACGTATGTATATTAGAGTGGCCCTCATTAGGAAAAGTGTTCAGATTCTTATTCTAACCCTCTGGAAATGTTCGAATAGTCGAAAAACTAATTGAAATTTTGCAAATTATGATTTTTTAAAAATCATATCAAAAAACAAAGTTTTTTTTTTAAACAAATCATGAGAGGGATATTATATTATCCTGCAGGATTAGAAGCTGATTTAAAAAAAATTATTTAAAATTGAATTTTATTTCAATATTTCCAAAAGAAGTAAAAATTTGTCCGTAAAAATTTCTAAATATTTTCTATAGATAATTATGTCTAGATTAGATAATTATGTTTTATAGATAATTATGTCTAGATTACGATTCCTTTATACTAATTGCAAAAAACTGTGAAAAAGTCAAAGATTTTCCGCATAAATTCACCCTACAAATTTCGGGATCAATGTGTGTTAGCGAAATCTGTTCACTCTAATAATTTACACACTATGTTTTTATATCAAAAAGAATAATCCAAGGGAGAATTATGTCCCAAATTCGGCTTTGTATCCAAGACGTGAAGAAAATTATGTAAAAATAAAATATCGAGGGTTTATTTCCAATTTTTGTTCAAGCATATTGAGGTCTTTGTTCAGGAGAACAAAAAAAAAAAAAACTGTTTCTTTCACTCATTTTCAACAATTTGCAATTCGGTCTTTTGCAATATATTTATAATACGTATACTAAGCCTCACACAAAATATTTCTTTTAGGCTTATTATTCGCGAAGTTTTTAAGTTTTAATTGTTTGTTATAAAATGTTCAGATAGCCCTTTTTGTTGATTGAAAAATAAAGGTGTAAAGGATAAATTTTGTTGGTAAAAATTAGACAATATATTAAATTTATGATATTTTACAAATCAAGAGACATAAAAAGTGAAGTTTGCTGATTAGAGGGGCCATATTAAAATGTTAAAATGACAAGTGTGGAAACTCAAAGAATGAAAATGTGTTTGTAATTCAAATTATAAATAAAAATTGCAAAAAAAAAAAAAATTAACTGATTAAAATAGTATTAAATTTCTTATCAACAACACATTTTTTGTTAAAAATATTTTTCAAAATCTGCAGTTAGCCCTTTTTGTACATACATATGAATGCATTTATATGTATGCATTCATATGTATGTACATTGGATGGTTATTTGTGCAAATTTTTACTTGTTTGGTGTAAAATGTGTTGAAATTAAAACCGTAACAAAGCGCGAAAACAATAACTAAAATTGTGAATATATTTGTACGTATGTACGTACATACATATGTATTCAGTATTTACGCTTAATTATTATCTACATAAATATATTGTTACCTATGTATGTATGTATGTACGTATAGATATATAAACACATTCGTACAGTCAGATAAACGAATAAAACGAAGACGACGAGTTGTTTGTATCTCATACAAATATATACATATATTTATGTATCCTATGGATTAAAATGACTGCATGTACAATATGTAGTTTTAGTATTTAGTAACGCTTGTATTTTATTTATATGAAGATCATGGTGGCGGTACTAAAACAACAAGGGTTATTTCGTAAACCGGTTTTATTTTAGCGCATTTAGCGTATTTGTATTTTTATTTCACGTTTTGTTTTAAATACCGTATGTAACCGATAAATACAACCCAATCCATAGTTGCATATATGTACATATATATGCACAATAGGGTTATAACTTTTTGCAATTTTTGCAAATATCCAAAATACCATAGCAAGGCATTGTAGAGCATTGAAAGTAATAAAGGATTGTGATATTAATTTTTCGCGATCGTTAAAAAAGTTCACGCACCGAACGCGGTGAAAACTTTATATTGATATTATTGCTTTGGGATCAAAAATATTATAATTTGCACCAAATCACATAAGTTTTGACCACTTAGCTGTGTCGTCTTTGATATAAAATCATTCGTCAGTGATGATATGCCTATGAAATGTCTCAAAATTTTATGATGCGAGTTGAAATGGCAAATAATTTAGAACCTATTTATCACAGAATATGTGGAAAAATTTTTTTGAAGTCCAAAAATAGTTATAACCCTAATGTAAAATATACATACTCATGCTATATACATATGCAAATGCACATACATACATATATGTATGTACATTAAATTTTATTTTGATTTAAATATTAAATTTCTAAATTTGTTTGGGTATTTAATCTGCTTGTGATTTTTGTTGCAGAAAATGTCTACTTATAATTGCAATATCAATTTTTAATTTGAAATACATACATACATATGTTGTTGAAATACATACTTATTTTTGTCAAATACCAATAGTCCTCTTAATGGGCGTGAAAATCCTTTTATCGTTATAATTTTTCATGGTTAGTTAGTAGCGAAAGAAAGAAAAAAAGAAAGAAATAAAGAATAAAAAATATGACAAGAAAGAAGAAAATGCTTATCCCATCCCTAATCTGTTTATCACATGACTACCGCATGTGCTGTAATTGAACAACACGGTCACTTCAATATCGAAATTAAGATTGTGTACAAGGATGCGTATCTGTGTTTATAAGTGTCTTCTTTTGTATGTATGTGTGTATTTAGCTCATGTTATTTGTAGTCACCAATAATTCATTGAAATTAACAAAAGAGAAATGAAAAAGGATCAACTTAGACCAAAACCAAACCCAGCATGATCAAAAATCTTAAACTAAATAACACCAAATACTTTTCATAAATACACAGTTAAGGCATTGTCGCATTATCATTTTATTTAGCTACTTTAAAACATACATGCACACATGCGCTAGGACGGACATAGGCAAAAATACATTCTACTAGTAGGGGTTCCTCATAATATTTGTTTATTAGAATTCTAAGAAATTTGTAATTTAAAGAAAAACTACAGCTCGACTCACGAAAACTCTAAGGACAACAATAACAACAAACAACTAAAAAAAACGGCTTTAACCAGATTTATGGACTAGATCAGATTTAATAATAGAAAATAATGAATTTTCGAGTGGAAAAACACTTCGCTGCCATTATGACATTAAATGTGTTTTTCCTCGGATCAAACACATGATCGTTTTTTTTCTTTGAATAAATTATGTGTGTGTGTGTTTTACGTACTGAATGAGTGTATAAATACATATGGATGCTGTAAGGACACTGGTCATATTACTAAAATAAAAAAAAAAAAAAGAATATTGGAAATGTTGAATATCGTATTTCATTAGAACGAATAATAAATTTGTGCAATACTAATTTTAATAAAAATGGAATGGGGTTACATATTGATAACGTGCTAATTTATGTGTAAATCCAATTTTTCTATCAAAAAATATAATTTACAGAATTTTCCAAACCTTTTCCGATCTATACCGAAAGCAATTTTATCTTAAGAGTCATTTCTTTCACATAAGGAGTGCGTTCGAAAAAATCTTAAAATTTAATAATTTGGAAACGGTTAATCTTAGAGTTTTTGATTTTTTATATTTAATTGATATTATATTACAATTCACATAAAAATATAATTTTTATAGTTCTGTCCATTACTTATGAATTCGTGGTATTTTTTTTTTTTGTGAACTCTTCCATTAGAACAACTGTTCCATTTTGGAACAGTTTGCCCATCTCTTATTAAAATGTTCGATATTTTGGGACACACTTTTGGTACCCTTCAATTCTCTTTTCACAAGAGCCCAATATCTCTCCACTGGTCTTAGCTCCGGACAATTTGGAAAATTATCCTCTCTTGGTACAAAAACTATGTTATTGGCTTGGTACCACTCCAAATCTTTTTTACCGTAGTGACATAATGCCAAATCGGGCCAAAAATGTGTGGACACATTATGCTCTCTTATAAAAGGAAGAACGCTTTTTTGGAAACATTCTTTGATGTCTATTTCGGTACTTATAGAGCTAACTATAAGAACAGACTTTCTTATTTTGCCGCAACTGCATGAAGCTTGTCACACTATGAATTTTATAAGAAATTTTGTCGGCGTAACATATCTTTAACACTTTCTCGAGCATTAGCAACATAAAAATTTTAGTTTCGTCATCCATTATACAACATAAGAATTTTTTTAATGAAATTTGATTTTATGAGGCTTAATACGAGTTTCTATCGTTTGTTTGGAAAAATTGAAGATATCTTCCTAAGCTCCTGCTTGCAATTTCAAACGACGACTTTACAATTTTCTCTTGTTTTGAAGAATGTTTCCCTCCTATTTGAAACAATAATTGTTTCTTCCCATTTTCTATGTCAGAATACTATTTCTTTTCAATATTTTCATTATAAATGCAACTGTTTACGTAATAAGATACGTAAATACAATAAAAAAAGAACAATAGAATTCGATTTAATATAAAAAAAATACAAAGTAATTAACTGTATCTATGATTATGAACAACAATTTTGGCATTTAAATCGAAAACATATACTTATGTTAATCAAATTGTTTACTAAAAGAAAAATACTCGGAGTATTTCTGAAGAATTTTCCAAAATTGTCGCCACTTAAATATCATCCTATAAGGTGTATGTATCTATTATTTTAAGCAGGTGTTGTGTATGTATACATACTATGTATATTCCCGCTTGACCACAAAATTCGATAAAGATATCACCTTCGAATAAATCACGAACATTTCTCTAACAAAACCTTCGAGAACGACTATCGAAGGCGTTTCGAGAATGAACTCGTAGAGTTCACCTGTCGTTCAGTTTGTAGCAGCAAATCGATCGATATCAATGTTCGTTTATGATATCTATATCGCATAATAAGTGATATCATTAGCGAAACGGAAAAATATTCGTTTTCGATATCGAAAATTGTTCGATATCGGTATTACTAACGAATCGTTGGCAATAGTTCTATTCTGTTTCATTTTCATTTTGTTTCCCATTTAAAATTAAAAGCTCTTTTAATTTTTAAACCATTTGTTTTATTAAGAACTTAATAAAACAAATATTCAAAAATTCTTAATGTCAACTTTCTAATACAGTTAGAACATAGTGATATATGTCGATGGTCCCAGAGGAAGTCTCAATAATATTAGTTTTTCTGTTGTCCAAATCCACATTTTTTTGGTCAAAGTTTACTGAATTAATCTGCAAGAAAAAAATTATCATTTAGATAAATAACATATAACATAGCGAATGTCTTTAGACATGTAGCAATGTTACTTACCATTTTTACTATTTTTCAGAAAGGGTTTTTAAAGTTAAATTTACATCCTAAACTTTAGTCTAGTTTAAAACCGATCAGTATGAACTATGTCTAAAGAATGACATGTAAAAACAAGAATATGCGTATTTTTTTTTTTAAGTAACAAAATATCGAGAAATTGAGAAGAAAATTTCTCGAATCATTTACTTTCGAAATTTTTTCGAAAAAATTTAATATTGCGATAATCCGATATATTAAGAATTCTCGAACCTTAACTATCGAGAAATTATTTAGTAAGTTACGATGCTACGAACATTCACTTTTTATTTAATTTTCGAATACATGGGTTTCGAGAATTCCTCATTTTTGGTTAAGATGTGCAAACAATTACAAAAATGATTTTCTTGTGAAGTTTTGTGTTTTGCACTTAAGACATTTTCATGGTTAGGGCTCGATATACTATAAATATAAATGGATATAAATGATTTAAGGAACATAAAGAATATTAACTGCAACACAGGAATATGTAATATTTATGGATAAATGAATATGAAATTCATATGATAAGTATTTAGATGAATGCAAGTATACATATTTACATATTTATACATATTTACATACATCCATATGTATATAGTTGTATTGTAGGGTGCAAATGAAGCGCAACTGTGACTATGTATTGCGAATTGAGAATTTTCAAATTAAACACAACAAGCCGCCAGCTTTTGGTTGAAACACTGCACATCAAGTACCAAATCAATACCAAAAATTCTAAAGCTTAAAACATTAATAATAAAACATTAACAACATTTATTGTTCATTATTTCGGTTTGTGAGAATTTCTAAGAAATCTTTGATGTGTAGCGAACATAAAGAAGAAAAAAAAAAAAAAAAAAAAAATGAAACTGGCTATCGACAAATATGAGTAGATTCAATTTAATATATATATATATATATACATATGTACATATGTATGTATGTTTTTATGTAAGTATTTATGTTAAATATAAAGTATGTGAATTTTATTATTGGTTAGTATCAATGTCATGGTATTTCTCAAATTTTTATTTTCATTGCATTAACGACAAACGTTGTACAGTGGAGCCAAATACAAAATAAATGGTAATAGGTTTGGATCTTTCAAGCCATTGACATTTTTTAGCATAATTAAGAAAATTATAGAGAATTTCAGCGTATTTAAACAAAATTTTGAAATTTAATTTTAAAAGTTATGGGCAAAATCGCAAAAAAGTTAAGGCCAAAAATGAGAAATTTATTTTTTGAAGTAAAATATATTTTAAGCCATAAGAGATAATTTTGCACGTAAGCATGTAACAATATTTAAAATCGGTTCATATTGCAAACAGATATTAAAAAGAAATTAAAGTGATATCTTCTGTTCAGTTTTATATTAGAATATAATAACTTAAAGCGATTAAGAAATTTGTGAAATTCACTTTTTTCAAAATTGATTTTAAGAGCAAAAGAAATCCCATGTCAATATGGAGATTCATATAAAAAAGCTACATGGAAAGTTGAAAATGCCAATATTTTTTATTTAAAAAACTTTGCTTTTTGGCGTTCTTATTAGTATTTTTATATTTTCTAAAGATGTTGTGATCATAGAATACAACTAGAACTCCAACTTGCTCACAAAAAACCTAACTCAATTGTCAAAAAAACATAACTCTTTGTATGTATTAGTAAAATTTTCTACAGAACAAATTTATACGTGTGAAGAGAATAATTTTTTGTTTCTGAGCGAATGAAAAGAGTTGGACTTCTAGTTGTTTTCTATGGTTGTGATAAACTTGTAATTAAAACATAGAAATTATATTTTATTGAATTTAAAGACTTAAAAATTTTTCTTTGAAAAAAAAAAAAAAAAAAAAAAAAATTAACATACACAGAAAACATTTCTACAAAAATAGTATAAATTTTTCATTGTTTTCATAGATTATTGACATACAGTGCTGTGCAAAATAATAGACTTATTTTTATTTGGTAAATATTTTCCATTATGAATGATATTTAAATTTATTATTTATTTTCTTAAGAACTGTACTAAAAGATACACCATCCACAAATGTTATTGTTTTTTATGACTTTATTTAAATAAAAAATAAAAAAATCATTTTCCTATGATTCAAAATAATAGACTTATTCAATATTTCTTAAACAAATATATATTTTTTTCATTAAAGACTAAAACAAATTAAACTGTCTACTAATATTGAATATTATAATAATATGCCAAGTTAATTCAATAACCTGAATGACCGCCATTATTGTTTAAAATGCACTGAACTCTTCTGGGCATTGATTCTATAAATTTTTCTATAGAAATTGCCTCCCATTTCTTTTTAACATCTTTCCAAAGTTGATTTTTATTCCGAAATGTCTTCCCATCTAGACCTCTCTTCAGTTCAACCCAAAGGTTCTCAATAGGATTTAGATCCGGTGACTGTGAAGGCCATTCTAAAACAGATACATTGTTAGCACTCAGCCAAGATTTAACAAATTTTGAGGAGTGCTTAGGATCATTGTTCTGTTGTAAAGTCCATTCTGGTGGCATATTGGTCTCCACATAGGGTAGCATAATATCCTTCAAAATATCACGGTACATTTCTTGGTTCATTATTTTTGTGATCTAATAAAGAGGGCCAACACCATGCCAACAAAATTCACCCCACACCATTATACTTCCTCCGCCGTGTTTTACAATCTTTTTTGTATAACGATCATCTAGTTCCTTTCCATTTGGTCATCTAACATTTCTGCGACTATCTGACCCGAACAAGTTAATTTTTGTCTCGTCGTTCCATAAAATGTTCTTAAAATTATCAACTTCACTATTTTTAATTTTTGTAACAAATTTTATTCGAGCTGCTTAGTTTTTTGAGCTTAAAAATGGTAACTTCCTGGCGATTCTACGTGGCAAACCTTTCTCTAAAAGTTTTCGTCGGACTGTTGAAGCACTAATTATGTTATCTATTTCTTCAGAAACGGCTTTTGAAGATAGAAATGGCTGCTTCTTCACTATAAGAGCTATCTGTGAATCCGTGGTTATTTTGCAAGGTCTACCACGTGTTTCTTTTGATCCAAATTCCGCAATAAAATCAAGTGTTTTTCCTTGGTCACGTAATTATTTCACTATTCGCCTTTCTTAAGGAGTGCTATGTACATTACGACTCATCATTTCGTAAAAATAATATTATTTTATAATATTTTTTCAACAATAATATTTCATTTACCTTACATTTAATTATTTTCAGAAAATTTATCCAAATTATAAGGTAAATTAAAACAAAAAATATAATCCTTTAAAATAAGTCTATTATTTTGCACAAATTATATTTTAACTTTTTTTGTTGAAATGTTTACGAAAGCGCATAAAGGAAAGAAACTTCTTAAAAATACCCATTATTTTTAGTATTGACAATATCAAAAATAACGGTACCAAAAATTCCTAAGAGAATGTTTTTTTAATAGTGTTAAATCGAAGAGAAAATATTTAATATACAATAGCCTATTATATTGCACAGCACTGTAAATATGAAGCTTAAAAAAACTCAATTTAAAAAAATTACTCAGAAAGGCACACGTACTAAATTTTTTTTTTTTTTTTCATCAAATTCTTAACATTTTTTTTGTTATATGGGAGGTGGGCAGTAAAGTGGGCGGATCACGCCCTTTTTTCGTTTCCAAGTTTATATCGACAACCGAACTATCCGTACAAAATTTCGCTTTCGTACAGGCTTTTGTTTAAGAGATATCAGCAGAAAAGTATGAAATGAAGCTACAACGGACACCCTTTGTTTCTAGTGTTTAGCCCATGACTTTTTTGACATGTTACACACGGAATGACAAAATCAATATACCCCCCATCTTTTTGATGGTGGGTATAAAAATCAAAAAATCAAATTTTTCATTTATATTTTTATTCACTTTTTTCTCTAAAATAAAATTTTCTTTTACAACATATAATAATTTTAAACTTTTCTGAAAGGTATCTTCACAGAGATAACTTTAAAATAGAAAAAAATCTCAATAACTGAACAACTATTTTATTTTATATTAAGTTATTGCTCATATTATTTCTTTTAACTATTTATTATTTAAGATACTGATCAATCTAACTACGTTTGTAATTTGCTGCATTTATTTATTTTTGATACATTTATATACATAAATATTCCTCAACTGTTAATTAATATTTCTGTTGTTTTGTAATTCCGGTTTTTATATATCAAGTTAGAGAGAAATTGTTACAATTCCAACACTGTTAAATAAGAATTCTGTTCTGTTACTTATAGAGATTATACCTATTTACTTATTTTTTGGAGATGCATTTATGCATTTACATATTTATTAAAAATAACTGCATATTCTTAGATAAGTGTTTAAAATTGTATATGCTTTTAAGTACAGTAGGACCTCAATTATCCGTAACGGTCGGGACCGGAAGCATTCCGGATAATCAATTTTCCCGGTTAATTGAGTAAAAATTTTGAGTAGTATTTTTAAAAATTTTTTAGTTATATAATTAAATTATTCAAGGATTTAATATATGTATGTAAATGTTTAAAAAATATAATATGTATTTGAAAAATTGTTTTTCAAATAAATATTTTCGTTAACTAGCTTTTCATGCATGCAGAAAACTTGTATTTTACCTTGCTTTAACTCATTTTATTCAAACAAGGGAATTCCCTTTTTTTTTATTCACATTGTGTTTGGTTGTTCAAAAGCAATCGAAAAAAATTATGCTTAGAATCCCGGATAATAGAGGTAATTACGATTAATCGATGCAAAAATAAAACTAAATGGATGGAAAAAAAGAAAACAATTACAAATTTTCTTTCGCGTATAATCGACGTTGCCGGTTAATCGAATCACGAATAATCGAGGCACTACTGTATTATTTTTTTTTTTTTAGTTATATGCTTTGTCTTTTTCAATATACATATTTGTTCAATTGCATTTTGATTTTGTTAAAATAAAGAACTGACAGTTGCTTCACTAATATATATTACTATAAAAAGCTGTTGTATAATTTTTGCTAAATAAAAGTATATACAGTAAAAGCTCCCTTAACGGACAGCTCCCATAGGCGGACAATTTTTAGGTCCTATGGTTTAGGTGGCACTTTTACAATAAATTAATCTCCGCTAGGCGGACGCTCTCTTAGGCGGACGCGGACACCTGTTTTTAGAGAAAACATCTCTTGTAGGCAATCAATCAATCTTGGATGTTTAAATAAAAAGATATAATACTGAATTACCCCTTGTATAAAAAAAAATTATGTACCATGCCAGCCTATGGGAGCTTTCACTGTACATATTTCTTTTAATATTGTGTTATCAACTCATCCAACACCCTCCTGAATTTGACCCATTTTATATGAAAGTTTTGACTTTAGTCTATATTTTCATAAAATCCCAAAGCAGGAATCGGCAAACGGATTGAAGTGAAGGAATGTGGATTTTATAGCCGAAAATGTGAAAAAACCCATTTTGGGGATTTTTGGCGTTTTTTTTTTTGGGAATTGTGGGATTCCTTTTACAAAAAACAAAGTTTTTTCACTATCTTATTTTATACGATAAAGTCTATATTCACCGAAAATTTCGTTTCTTTACCAACAAAGATTTTATTACAGATAAAATATTTACAGTTTCTCTAAAAAACATTTTTTCACAAAAATTTTACTTTAAATTCAAAAATGCATCTAAATTACTTTACTTAACTGACATAATTCTTCGTTATATAGAAAAAGATTTAAATCAATATCTTTTATAGAACCGAAACTATGTCACTTAAAGGAAAATTCAAAACACATTGTACTATTTTGGATGTGAAAAAGCCATAACAAAATAAATAATTTGTTCCCATAGCCAATGTTCGAATGTGTATTTGTGCTAAAATACGCAAAAAATGGAATTTTCCGTGAATTATTAAACTTTAAGGGGGCAAAGTTATAGATTTATTTCCAAAAATTTTCGATTCTGCCCCACTGTGGAATGTAGCAAATCTCCGGGTTGTAAGCAAATTTAATATATTTTTTGTAAGATTATTGTAGGGTTGAAGCTCGAATGTGCACTTAAATACATTTCATAATACTTTCATTGCAGAATTAATAGCATTTTAAAAATGTTTCAATGCAATTTTAATAATCAGAAAGGATCAAAAAAGCTAGAAGCTTAAATGGAAATTTCGAAGCTAAAAGCAAATATATTAACCTTCATACAAGCCTTAAAAATGCTAAAATAGTAACACTGAATAGCATGCAGAATCACAGAATTATTTACATCTTGCCTCTTTTAGATAAAGTGTAAAAATATATACATATACATACCCAGCAAAAAAAGAACTGAAAAAGTCATGATTTTAACATTGTGTTGTCATTGGAAGGAAGTACTTAGTGGTAAAAAAAAAAGAGCTGCAGAAGTTCTTTTTTTAACCCATGCTTTAAAATTTGTAAAATTAAAATTTCGTTAGAAATTATCACAATTTTTTGCCGCTAAACATTCATTTACTTACACTTTTTTTTGGAAGTAATTATTAAGAACTTCCAAAAAAGTTTAAAATATGCACTTTGTTCTACTTTTGAAGTTGTGAAAATGTTCCTTTTTTTTTTTTTTTTTTAAGAACTTCATCGTTTTTTGCTGGGTATGAATTATCTGCCTGTTTCTCTATGTCGAACGAAAAATTCGTTTCGAATAAATGTATGGAAAACAACAAATAAATTTAAAATTTTGTTTTTGTTTTCTATACATTTATTCGAAACGAATTTTTCGTTCGACATAGAGAAACAGACAGTAAGTTTTCGGTTAGGGGGACAGGTCTGGCCAGATTTTTTTCAACTTCAATTCTTAAAAATTTTGTTTTCCATAAACTGTTAAAAAGTTAGTCTGTGAAAACTAATACAATTGAAACAAGTGAGAACGGCATATTTGGTCAAACCGGACCATATACTATCCTACACCATAATGTTTGTGATTCTAAACCGATCGGTGTAGTTAAACCATATCATAAACATAACCACAAATGCATATTAACCCAACCACCTATGGTGGTGTATTATATAATTATAAGTATTTTTTTTTCATCTTAATTTTCCTGTGTTTGAAAATATTTAATAGAATAAATTTGAAAAAAGTGAAATTACAAAATTTTCAATAATAAAATCCACCAAGAAAGTTGTTGAAATTTTCAACTGCTTAATTCTGAAATTAAAAACATATGTATGTATATCATAAACATTATTTCATCAAGCAGAACAACCAAAAAATTCACTAAAGAAAGCATTTTATTTTTTTGAATTAATTTATATTATCTACTATTCATGCTAAAAATAACTTCATTATTAATACGCTATGCGACAAATTTTGAGTCGTCAAATATTGCCTCTGATACCATCAGATTTATTATATATCCAAAGCTTTTTTCAAAGTTAGTTAGAATTTCGATTTTATGGGCTCTTAAATTTCGGATATTTTGGAATACTTTTTTATTAAGGTGTGTAAGTATTTATGGGTATAAACTATTTAATGGAATACGAAGCTTCTTAGATATTATGTAAGATTTTAATTAAATGCTCCTCCTTTTTTATGCCCACTTTTCATAACAAAATCTCCCATTTGAATTGCTAAAATATGCTGCTACGTTTAAAATACGCTTTTAGGATCAAAATATGCAAAAATATACGGATATATAACTAACAGTTTGGTTCATTTCAAGCCTAGGATTTTATGTTGCCCTATGACCAGGGAATTATCGCCATTATGACATGACTATTATCAAAAATTTACTTAATGGTTCTTCCATTTATCTAATGAAGTTATTATCTTTTTAATAGTATTCGTATTCGGAGGTATTTTATCTTTTATTTTTAATTTATAAAAATAAATAAATAATAATATATAAACTAAACTAATTATAATAAATCAATTCTGTCGTCAGTAATTACACAATTTATTTGTATGTAAATAATCGTATGAATGTACATATACATATGTATGTATGTTATGTATGTGCATATATGTATATTACAGTTGTAAGTTTGTAAGAATGCACTTTGATATTGATTTGCTGTCGTTGATTTTTTTTTGTTTTTTAATTATTTAATTTTTAAATGTACGGAAAAACTTGTGTTAATGTGTATGTGTGTGTTTGTATAGATTTTTAATGGCAATTTTTAATTGAAATTTTATCAAGCATTCATTCGCTTATTCGTCATTTGAAAATGTAAACGAATGTTTTACTCAGATACTCGTGTAATAATGACTACAATAAATACATACATATGAACATAAATGCATGTACCGCTATATTTACATATGTATGTACAATGTACAATACATACATACATAGATTTTGCCATTACAACGTATTCACAAATGTATAGATACTAGAATATGGTATAGTATGTATGTACTAGTATACTATGTATTACAAACTGTGGGTTAAATTACTTTAAATTATTATTTTCATTAAGAGCGAAAGAAAAGACTTGATGGAATTGTGCAGGTAGCAGTAATGAATGCGAAAACGCATTCATCATTTGCCACCGTGCCACGAACCAAACACGAAATATACTTCAACCAATAACAACAACAACAGCAAAAAGTACCAGTACTCATAACAGAAAAACGCCAATGCACCCCAATCTATGAAATGTTAGAGAACTTTTATTTCAGACAGAATTTTAAATAATGAATACATTTCATTTATTTTGAATTACTAACTCATTAATACTATATTGATCTGATGTGAACTTAAGAAACTATTAATTTAATTTGGTTTTAACTTTTTATAAAGATAGTAAATCTGAATCGATTAGATTATACATTTGTGCTGATGTTGATAAATAAAAAAATGAAGAAATAAATAAATAAAATAGATAAAGAATTTGTCAGGCGCCCACCTTAAAGTATGATATACTTACGTAAAATCACGTTCTAGTGATATGTTACAGAAGAAAAAACGCTTAGAATATTGAAAAGTGTCTATAGCACGAATTATAGATTTTCAAAGATGCTACTTTAAAAAATATTTTAATTTTATTTAATTTTTTTGTCGCTTTTTTGCTTTTTTTTTTTTTTTTTTTGCTAGTTTTTCGTTTTTTTCGTCTTAATACTTTTTTCCATTTTTTAAAACAAAAACTGCTTTTTTTCAATTTTGGCTAAAACAATCAGTTTTTTAACATCTATGTATTAAAACTGTGATGTATACCAGTTCGAGTAAAATTGTTAGTAGCATCACTTTCGATATGCTTTTATTGGAACCAGATTACGCAAAGTTAGATATCAGCGGAAAAGTATGAAGAGGAGTTACAACGAACACAAGTTTTTTCTAGTATTTGGCGTTTAACTTTTGCGTTTATTAACTGATTTTTTATAAAAAGTAATTCAGCGAATTTAATGCAGTATTTCAAATAACCTGGGACAATTTTTAAATATAAATACAATTTTTTCTGTAGTAAATTTCTATGATGAATATATTGGAAGTTTATATTTAAATTCGGATGAAGTTTCTTAAAAGATATTGAACATTTATCATCATAATGCGTTACGTAGTGTCTATATTAGACAATTTTTTATTAAGACAAACGTCAAAATTAACACGAATTTATGGAAGGTGGCAACAGTTCAATAAAAGCATCAATAAAAGCAACAATATTTATTATTGTTTTTTATTTATATATGCAGTTCGACAGCTTTAACAACAAAAAATGTTTAACTGAGGTTACCATGTATAGATTTGCAATGATTTAAACGTTTGTCTTGATAAAAATTTGTCTAGTATAGACACTACGTTAGGGACTCTCATTTATAGCGGTGAAATCCTTAAAAAATATATTTTTCTTTTTCTGATTTTTTTTTTTTTTTTTTTTTTTTTGCTATAAACACCATTTATACCTCATTTTTTTTTCTTCTCTGGTAATAATAGATGTTTCCAAATTATTTATAAACTTTTTTATTTAAAAGAAATTCTAATATTTAAAAATATATATTTTTGGGAAATTCTATTTTAAATGGACTAGAACTCAAAAGTTCAAATGAGTAGCAATTTTAAAAATACGATGGGAATATAAAAGGACATACATACATTAAATAATATTTAAGATTATATTAAATAAATTATTAAATAAATTATTAAATAAATTATTATTTTTTTTTTTTTTTATTAAATTTATTTCACCTTTTTTCTTTGTGTTTTTTCGTATTTTCGATTAAAAAATTGCAGTTGTACTGTTTTTATACTTTTGGTGATACAAATATATGTTAAATTCAAATTTAAAAAAAAAGTTCAGTAATCGGAAAAAACTTGCCCGAACCGAACCCGAACATTCGGTCGTACAGTTGTAACGATATCATCATTTTAATGAAATTCTACACATAATTTTATAAGATATACTAAATTTTATCTCAATTATGGAGATCGGTCTATAATTGATCATTGTTTGATCTTCAAAAATGTATATTATCCTTTCCCTCTATAATGCAGCAGAATTAAAAAATAACGTTTTTCAGTTTGTCCTTTAAGTAAGTTTCCATTTTGAGTAATTTTTTATACCCATCATCAAAAAGATGGGGGTATAAAATCATTTAAGACCCTGGTTAGATTCTGAGTCGATCTAGCTATGTCCGTCCGTCTATCCGTCTGTCCGTCTGTCTGTCTGTTGAAAGCAGGATAAGGCTCGAACGGGAGAACGTAGGAGGACGAAATTTTGCACAAATATTTATTCTATATAAGGTTTGTTTGGTATTGAAAAATCGGTTCATAAATAAAAAAGTTATGGGCTAAAAAGTAGAAACACAGGGTGTCCGCTTCATACTTTTCTGCTGATATCTCTTAAACAAAAGCATGTACGTCAACGAAATTTTGTATAAATAGTTTTAGGGTCGATATAAACTTGGAAACCAAAAAATGGGCGTGGTCCGCCCACTTTACCGCCCACCTCCCATATAAGGTTAAACTCCGACAAATTGTGTTCAAATAGTTCAAGGAAACTCGGAAATAAAAAAGTGGGCGTGGTCCACCCACTTTACCATCCACCTTCCATATAACGTAAAATTTCAAAAAGTTGTTTTCAATTTAAGTGCATATTTTAAGCTTTTAACAGTCTATATAATGAAAAAATAAACACTTAAAATAAATATTCTTCAAATTTGTTTTGTAATCGAAGTTAAAGAATTAATTACTTTGTAGAACTGTACAGAATTTAATTTATTGCAAAATGTGATACGAAACATGACACCTACAGGTATAAAAACAGCAACAACAACGCTTAGTACCAACAAAAAAGATACATAAAAATGTACAATAAACTACTCGTCTACATACATACATATGGATTCACCAGTGTATGAAACAATAAAAAAATATTAAAAACTAAAACATTCATAATGCAAACGAAATAAATATGTATGTATGTATGTACACATGTATGTGTATTGTATAGAAATTTCCTTATGTCTGCGGCCGGAATATATTAGTTTTTTTTTATTTTTTATTTTTTTTAACAAGAATACATATATTAAACTGGAAAATGACATTAAATTGTAATTACTTTTGTTGTGTATTACGAGTAGTTGTTGTTTATTGATAAAAATATAATTTAGCTTAATGAGTTTTGCTTTTTTTATTGCTCGCATTGAAAATTATTTTAAATTAATTTCTAGAAGAAAAAATGGAGTATATATAAGAATATTAATTAATTTTTACGGTAAACATTTAGTTATCAACACTTCAACGTTCAGTATTTTATTCTAGATACAAAAAGTTGATGGATGTTTTACAGGAGTATTCGAGTAATGGAATATATTCAAGTTTAACATAAATTCGTACTATGTAATCTTTAGAACCGGAAGATTAATGTAACGATTTAAAGTGTACTTAAATGGAGTTGTGCACAGTGGGAAATTTTTGTTATTTTCTAAACTTGTAAATCTTTAAAAATAAATGAATACAATTTTGACACCAACAATCTAAAGAATATTTTTTAATATTGTTCAATATGGGGTAAAACCATTCGCAGATTGTTCTAAATTATGTTATCAAATTTAATGTTTATTGTTACATATACTAATATGTAACAGAAAGACAATCGGACAGATATAAAATTAATAGCACTTAATGTGAGAATGTTCTATCCAATCCGAAATAGTTTCTTGATGATTGACTCAATTGATTTCTGAGATGTGAGTAAAAAAAACCTTGTAATAAGTATTCAACTGTAATAAAATTTATTTGTTTTTTTTCAAATAAAAAGTTAAAATATTTTGAATAAAACAAAACAATTAAATAAATACATTGAAAATTTTGTGATATTAATATTAATACATTTAAACAATTAGAGTTGATAAAATATTAGCAAAACAATAACTATATGAAGAGGAGTAATGTTCACAGAAAAAACTAAATTTCCAATTCAGTAATAAAATTCTTAAAGTCAATAATTTTATTTACTGAAAGAGGACCTATCACGAAATTCGTAAAAACAAAAACTCTAATTCGTAAATTGTTTATTGAAAAAAATTCTTTTTTTTTCTTATTAAAATAATATACTATTTATAAAACATAATTGGGGGATTCACAAAGTGTGCTATCATGTCATATTGTCATAATGTCATAAAATTTTACAAACAAAAAGCAATAACAATATTTTTTATACATTGAAATATTTTAGGACATTTGATAATACGACATGATAGCACACTTTGTGAATCCCCCAAAAATTTGAAAATCTGTAAAAATTTCAAACAAAAAAAATTGGTAAATGGTAAATTTGGAAACTTCAAACTATACCTTTTAGGAGGAATATTTTACCGACATCTTTCTCTAAGAAGCAGATATGTTTTTGGAATTATTTAGGCTAAAAATAAACAACAATTGCATTTCCCACAAAGAGTCAATGTAGATTTCGTATATTTAAATGATTTAGAAATTTGTGATACTTGTACTATCGGATTGCGGAATGTACACAACGAAACGGCCAGCGAAGAGCAATGCGTGTTAGCTAGCCTAAAACAAAACATATGTTAGTGTATTGGAACTACACAGTATCACATTACTTACGTTTAGATCCTTTAAAACAAGCATATTGTGTTATTGACTCCCATATATATTTTTGTTTTTTGAAAATAAATTATTTGCTAATTTTGTTTGAAGTTGTCAAACAATATTTGAAATCAATCAATAAAATAAAATATTAAAATCAAATAACTATTTTATTAAAATTTAATTTAAAATCAAATAATGGATTGTTGAAAATTTTTTTCTCATAATTTTTTCTGTGTTCATGAAATCAAAATAAATTTGTTGTATAATATATTTAATAGCTAGAGGACAAATAAACATAAACATACATCCGGTTAAAGGATTTATTTTATAAAAATAAACTAATGAGTTTTAGTTCGATTAGAAAAACAGATTATTTTGCAAAATTAAATGGTTAATGAACTTTAAATTAAAAATTTTTCTATATAAAATATCGTCTTGTTATTTATTACTAGAGGTCATAACATGTTTCTTTTTTTAATGGGTTAAGCGCCTAATTAAATAAAATATTTTGCCCTGGAGATTGATATTTTTGTATAAATATTATATGTGTTTTTCAAATACAAATTATATTTAAAACAAAAACGAAAAATCACTAAATGATGGATAAAATAAAAACAAAACGAAATTGAATTTTGACAATTCATTTATCATATTTTCATTCATAATTTAGCCAATTCGAGAGAGATGAATTAATGAATGAATGAAAAAAAAATAATAATAATAATTTTCAATGAATGAAATTCATGGTTTCCATAGCTCCGATACGAAATAAACAATCATCTTAACGTTTTGTAAATAATAATCAATCGATCATTAATTCGATCGTTTTAATGAATGAAACCAAAAATAAACCAACTAGAAAAACTGCTAAAGTTCAATGGCCTGAAAATGATTTTAGCACAAATATTTTTTTTATTTTTTTCAAAGACCCTTAAAACGTAGATTAACCTTTTTCTTAATTTGAATTTAATAAAAATACTCAATAGTATAAATATATGTAATAACTAAAAACGTAGGATAATAATATAGTGCGGAAATATAAAATACCTTTTATTTCGTTACATTCATTTAGTGTTGATTTAATATTATTATTTTTTCGTTTATAAGTGACCAACTAAAAAACCGATCAACCAAGATACAACAGTCGCATTTGTACGCGTTTTAGATTTAATGAATTAAAGTCACTTTATAGAAAATTACCCAACATTATTCATGGTAATAACTTTGATTTGTTGGACAGACGGACAGACAGACAGACAAATAAACAACTATCCAGCCAACCGACCAACTAAGCATAAATATTTTAACACGTAAAAATTCTGTTTACAGATATTTCAAAGAAATTATTCTTTACAAAATTAAAATTAAAAGTGAATGATTTTTAGGTATATGCATTGTATTTCAATTTAAAATTAGAAGAATTAATCCTGCAATGAACTGTAGATTTTTAAACTACAAAAACAAGAACCAAACACAAAAAAAGTGTGAGTGATTTTAAGTAAAAAAGCACGTTTTTAATTTTATTTCCTTAAGAAGTGGCGCATAAAAAGTATAACATTTACAATACTCGCTCTATCGAACACAATACAATACAATACAACACAACACAAACATAAAATAACAACAAACAAAATTTGTAAATGTCATGTTAACCCAGCATGTGACATACTTTGTTGGCATTTAAATAGCAAGAGCGATCGATGGTAAATGAAAAATAAAATAAACTTGGTTTGTGTTGCAAAAATTAAATTACTTACTCTATAATACAATACAATAAAGAGTTTTGTTGTCATATCGTTCAATCGATCGTTTTGGTATTGATCATTGATCGTTTTATTCTTAACATTCGCATATCATCTACTTATATTATTTTACACTCAAAGAATGTAGTTAGTTAATTAAATAAGTAGAAATTAATTTACAATAAAATTTATAACAATCAAACATTATATTCAATATATCAAATGAAAGAAATCTAATTAGATTATATAAAAATTTATCCATCAATAGAAGCCATAATTGAAAATGGTTTATATTCGATTTTTTTATGCAGCATTTCAAAAATATTCGCTAAAATTTTCCACTTCGTGGTTTTAATTTGAAAACTGAGATAAACTTTACAAATAAATTTTCTTGAGTGTCGATAATTCTTCGTACGTTCCTGCGACCACCATATTAATTTAATAGTAAATGACTCTATTTGGTGCGACGATTGTACCCCTCTACCATTTAAATGTTAGTGTTTTGTGGTGCCACGTATAATGGCTTTGATCGAAAGTGAGTGAGCTTCGACAATAGTATGTACAAGAGTCGTAAAAGAAATGAAGACGAAATAAATGTTGGTCATAATATTTTTACTTGTTACAACAAATGTTGCAAATTAATATCGGTTATTTTATTTATGTATAACAAATGCTGTGGCTGTATGCATCATATTTATTGCGTTACATATTAATGTTAAATTTTTTTTCTCGCTTTTACAGTCACATGATGATCATTCCGATGATGAAATGCGTGACTGTGATTCAGTTGAAGGAGATCATATGTCTAGAGTTGGATCGCGATTAAACACATCTATGACAAGTAACGGAGCGGGAACGGCTGGTGATATGAATGGACCTGATCATCCAAATGATATGGGTATGAGGTCAGTATATATTTATGTGTATATTTTTGATTATGTTTTGTATTTATATGTTATTTTATTTTTAAATTAAAATATCTTAAAACAAAAATTATTTCCATACAGTCATCATCATCAATTTCCAACAAATCATCCTTTGAATGCTTTGGGTAGTTTTATGGGCATAGGTGGTTTGCACGGCATTCCAAATTTGCAGCACAATGATGTGTTGGAAAAGCTAAAAATGCAAGTACGTGATATGAAAGTGGGTTTAATGGTAAGTCTAATTTTGTATTATTCAAGATTTATTAAATAAATAATGATTAAAGTATTTATTATCTATTTACAATAAATTACCATTGCATAGTTGAAACTATTAATACCTAATTATTATTTCCCTTTTTCAAAGGATCAAGAATATGCTGCAGCTCATGCAGCTGCATTTGGGTCAAATGTGTTGCCAACACCTATTAATACCGCATTCACTTTACCACCCACAACTATGGCATCGTTCACACATGCCGCACAGACTCTGGCTGCTCAAGCCGGTAATAATATAAATTCACATTTGAATGCAAACTCTTCATCGTCTTCAGTGGGAGGACCATCAATGCCTAATGGCAGTCACAATAGCTTTTCATTTACCTCCCCAACGGCACCCAGCACAAAAGATGGTAAGTTTATGTTAAATAACTTAAAACTAAACTATTACTATCATAAATATTCTAATTATTGTAATTTTATTAATTTGAACTCAATGAGTATTTTTGTTATTGTATATTTTCTACATTTCAAATTATTATAGTAAATCCTGCCTCGAATTCATCAACATCAAGTGAAACCTCCAATTCTTCACAACAAAACAATGGCTGGAGCTTCGAAGAACAATACAAACAAGTTAGACAGGTAAATTAAGTCTTATTTTAAATACATATTTAGTTGTTGCTGTTTTTTTTTTTTTTTTCTTTTTTGAATATTAAAATTACGATATCAGTTCATTGTTAACACGGTGCTACAAAACACTTGGAATGCAACACAGTGTATTTTGTAGGTATGGATGAGCAGATTAGTACATAATTTTTAAAATTTTTAATACGCCTCCAAAATCAGGAGTAATTTCAAAAAGACTTTGCGGTTCAAGTTTTTAAAACTGTAGAAGATATTAAGGACAGATATTCAATTTTTTAACTATTATTTTTTTTTTTTAATTTTAGCAATTTTTTTCCTAATACTATATTTTATTTTTTATTAGGAGAAATCATGAAAGAAATATGTTTTCTAATAAAGCGTGGGTCAAAAATGGCTGTTGAATCAAAAAAAAAAAAAAAAAAAAAAAAAAAAAAGAGGAATAAAAAAATCAATTTTGCTATGAATAAAGATGTGTATGTATGTATATATTTTAATAAAGGAGCGATCTGCTATTTCTAATACATTTTAAAATACTTGAATAAACTCTGAACAATCTGTTTTTTGGAAACAGCTTCCGATTTGAAGGTGTAATGATTTAATCTCCTATACATATAAACTCTGTGACATTGCAAGTGTTTTTTTACTGTAGCACCGTGTAATTATATTGTGTTTATGTTAAGAAACTAACTTCGGTATAAATCGAAATTATCATGTTTCCGTATTTTTGTCGTTTTTATTTTATCAGAGGTGTTAATTTTTGCAGTTGTATGCATCAAAAGTGTCTAGACTTGTTTCTCATAATTGTACATAAACTGTACATCGTATTAAATATTTTACCCTTTGCCTATTATATGATGCTCATTAAGTTGCAATCCACTTCATGTACTTAAGATTTTAATGAAGCTGCTCAATCTAAACTTGAACAATTAACAAACAAGTCGACTCATCTTATCTTTCCTTATTACGAGTATGTTTTTATATATTTACTCGTTTACAATTATTCCTCTTACCGCAACTACTTACGTGTTGAAATGTGAAAATTATTTGAAGTGTGAACTTATAATAAAAAGGGTTGTTGTAAACCATTTAAGATCAGGAGTTTAAATACTTGTTTGTGTCTTATATTTTTTTCTTTATGCCGATTTAAATAAAATAAATTTTCACATAAAATATCCCAAAATTTAAGATATTTTTTAAGGGCAATTTCTCTTTTTGAAAGACAGTTATTAATATTTTGTATTAAGAAAAATCTATTGAAGCGTGTAAATTTAATCCTTAAAACTTGATTTATAAATTTTTAATATTGCATTTAGAAAACATATGTGAGTTTTCTTTTGAGATTTTAAATATAAATATTCGTTTAACATGTATTTACCTTGAAAACTTGAAAATTTAATTGCATTCAAAATAACGAAATCTTTAATTTGCCGCTTTAAAAAAAGGAAAACAATTTTGTTGTTATTTTCAAAGTTTAGCAAATCTATAAGAACTTAAGAAGAGAAATGTGTATTTAATTTAACATTTTTCTTAAAGCGATTTTAATTAATTCGTTTACGTTTTTATATTAATTTGTGGCTATAAAAATTGTTATATTCACCCCCTGCACAAATGCCACAAACACCATATATGTATATGTACATATTTAGGTATAATCTGTTTGTATGAATGTACTTGAAGTGTGAACTGAAACAGCTTACGGGCATTAAAACACCGTAAAGTGTTAAAACTACGATTGTACGAGTATAAAATTACAAAATTAGCAACCAACGAATATTTCATTTCATTCACTTGCATGAATATAAACACGCATACATGTACATATTTATATAAATGATACAGCGTCCATGTATTGATGAGGCTCCAAAACGAGTAAAATATCTACACAAAAAAGGAAAACAAACTTATAATAAGTGTATCTTTGCTATTTACACTATACATACATACATACATATATGTATATATGTATATAAATGTATCTCGTACATTTTACGTCTGTATAAATTATACATAAATATATGTATATATGTTCATTAGGGTCGTCCGTCCAACATTGTATCAAGAAAGCAAAATTGTATAGCATTTTTAAACGTACCTTAAATTATGAAAGGGGGTGTCATGTATTTGCCAAATATTCTCACCAAAATTAATGAATGATATATGTATACATCAAACGATAGCTAATAAAAAATTATACCCATATTTCTTAATTAAAAAAAATAATTAACATGAACGAAAAAAGGACATTTTATATAAAATGTGTTAGTTTTCATTTTTTATTTCTACGTAATTTTTTATATGAGTTATTTTCATTAAAATGTCAATTTTATCCTTTCTATCAGTTATTTTTGGGTGTATTTATTTTTCTTTAGCTATCGTTTGATGTATAAATCATTAATATTGGAGAGAAAAAAAATTTAAATTTTTTATAGGATCGTAGCAAGTTAAAATTTGGCCAGGTTCTAAATGACATCCCCTTTCATAATTATATGTACATTTATATTCAGTTACCAAAAAGGAATTTTGGACCACCCTAATATACATATATGTATGTATATTACACTTACTCATCTTTAACAAATTAAAACGTTTTATTCATAGCCCGATTGTTGATGTAAATGTTACCATTTTTGCTTTTGGTAATTGATGTATACAAACATACATATGCATGTACGTATGTACATTTGTATTACGTTATCATCTGCATTAAATATTTAGCAATAGTTGTTGCTTTAATTTTGATTCGGTTTGATTGTATCTGTGTGTTTTTATTTTATTTGCCATAAAGACGAATTCGTTCTACACTTTAATAAAAATTAACTCTGATGAATCTTCTGCGTTAATTCATTTTTACAAAAAAATAAAGAAATCCTTAAATTTTGTTTTGTACGAAGAGTACTAAACCAAACCATTGAATTTATATTTTCTTTTAAAAGTTTGCCGCTAAATTGATTTATACTATTTGTCTGGTCGTTGGCATAATCCGGAGCAAAGTCTTTAAAAACCACCTTAGCACCTTTTGTGGTGAAATATTGTGGTTCATCTCGTAATATCTGTAAGAGAGCGATAAAATTTACTTTATAACTATGTATTTGTATGCATCTAAGTATGATCTGTCTATCATATTGTAAGTAAAATATACAGCGATTTTGTATGTAAATCAGTAACATCGAAATTTGCAAATGTGGGTGTTTCTTTTGTGGCAGTATAAATACATACATACATACATATTTATGTTCTACATACACATTTTTTTTTTATTACAACCAGGTATAATGATAAGTTAGTTCTACAAAGATTTTAAGTTAATATAATTAATCCTTTTAGTAAGAAAACCCAAATGTCCTAATTTATTTGCGTACTTAGATAGAATTTTTTACATGGGAAAATATTTAATAGCTTTATGAACCATTCTATAGTTCAATTCCAATCAACTAACTACCTGTCAAACGTTTTAATTTAAGATGTAAAACTAAGCACCTTATTTAACTAATGACCATATAAGCAGTTACTACTGTGTTATAATTTTCAATATTTAAATCGTACATACATATGTATATCTGAAAAAATTTTTAGGTAAATTTGGTTTTTAAAATGGAGTTATATCATGTTTAACTAGTTTTAGTAGTTTAGTTTAAGTACCCTGTGGGAAATTTGTGGTAATTGCAGTAATGGACCGGTTTCTCTGTACCAGTTGACACCTAACTCGTCACCAAAGTTAAAATTGAGAACCAGTTGACACAAACACACTCACTATTAACATGCTCGTTAAGTGCGCAAATAGCAACTCGCGCGCAATAACAATCAGTGGCTGAGTGGTAAGCGTTGAAGACTATAAAACGTAACATACGTCAGATGAACATGGGTTCGAGCCGGGGTGCCGCCATCGACATTAACGAAAAATTATAAAATTAAAATAAACATAATTTAATAAAGATAATAATAAAAATAATGATTAAAAAGTAAACAATTACCGAATTTTTATAAAATTTGTATTACAATAATCGTTACTGAACCTGTCCTCTTGGACATGTCCTAGGACCTCTCCTGTAACCTGTCCCAAGGGGCTAATTAGCCACCTCCAATGACAACCCCATGTAAAAGTGACAGGTTCTTCTCATATAAAGTTCCGGAACTGGGACCGGTCACTAGCCCTGAGAACCTGTCACGTGACTAGTTTTGAACCGGTTTTCTTTACTCTAGGGTAGTTTTATCTAAATAAAATTAAAAAAAAAAAAAATAATTATAAATAATACAATTAAAATTTATTGCTATGAATATTTTGAGATCTTTGTATGTATGTTCCGTACAGAAGAATTAGTGTTACAAAAGGATATAAAACACATAAATTGGTTGAAAAATGTAAAAGTTATTGAAAATTCCCCAGGCCATTACGTTTCTCAGAGCACTTTTTAAAAATATTCGAATAAAACAATTGTATTACTTAAAATACATCTGTAGTTACTTGAATATGAGTTTTTGTCCTTATAGAATAACGTAAACCTGTTCTCAGCTATGGTAAAAAAATGGTCAAAAAATATTTTTAACGGTCGTTTCAAAACTCAAATTTAAGTTTTTTTGATACTTTGTTAAACAAATTTCAATATTTTTGGGAGATCTCAAAGGGATTTATGAACAACATATTACGGAATAAAACAGTAAAAAAGTTAGGTCAATACCTCTTATAGTTTGCCTGTACCTGCATTTTGAATTCAGCGGATATTGTAATATTTTGGCAAATCAGCCATTTTATTAAATAGTTGTGTATTTTAAATGGAACTTTTTTAAAATTTTATAATCCACATAATTCTAAATATAAATCAAGAGTTTCATACAATTTGGACGACATTAACCCATAAACTTTAAAGGTCAAGGCTCAAATTTTGTAATATTTGCAATTTTTGATGGAAACTAGTCGAAATTTTATCTATTTTTCGGTAGATTATCATAAAACTTAAGAAATTGATTTATTAACAACCGATATTTACAATGATAGTGAAAAAATGAAATTAACCCTTAAACGGCCTTGGGGTCAAAATTACCCCGATGTTTTAAAAACAGGCCAATTTGAATATATTTCAATAAAACCCGTTTGCAATCCCATTTTTTTTTGTAACACTAATTCTGTGTACATTACGATTCCTTTGCAATAAAATGAAAAACTAATTATTTAATGACAAAATTTTTGTGAAAACTGAAAAAATGCATATTTTCCCCTTGTAAATGCATCTTCAAACTTCAGAGCCGTTGCGGCACCAGTTAACGTAGTCCTATTGCCCTAACTTTTTGCACGGCGTATTTTTATAACCCATAGAACAATTTTAAGGGGGGGGGGGTGTACGTCCTGTAGGATAGCATTTTTTTTCCTTCATACAAGCTTGGAGCACTCTAATGTTCATAGCAAAATGGGTACAATACAGTTTATGGATGTTCTACTATTATGATCTTCGTTCCAAAATTGGTCAGTTCATTTAATACTTTTTACCAAAAAATTTTAGTTCTTGAGGAGAATTTCTTAATATATGTGTACGAATTGTTAACATCTTTTGAAAAAGTGTGTTCTGTTTTTAACAGAATGTGGCTTTGTTTTTACTTATTTTTATGATAAGTTTATATTTAATTATTTCTTAATTTTCACAAACAACAAGTGTGTGAAAGAATGAAAGAGTGAACTATATAAAATCATCCATTTTCTTTAAGGCGTTACCTAATAATTAATTATTATTTTTAATTTTGTTTATTATGTACTTTTTGTTACTTTTTTATAATTATTGAAAACAAAATGCTTATGATAAATAAATAAATAAATATTCTCACACAATTGTAAGATGAAAATAAAAAATTTTGCTCTAAATATTAAAAACTTTAATGATGTTTGATGTGCCCAAAGCCATTTGGGGGGTTTTGTTCGTTCGGTTTTTTTTTGTTTTTATTTATTTTTTTTTAATATTGAAAATTGTATGTGTATGTATGTATAAGTATGGGTAAATACGTTTAAATAAGTTTTCATCTAATTTATTTGTTGTTGGTCGTCTTAAACAAATAACTTATCAATCAAAATAACAACTATTTTTAAATTAATTAATGATGGCATTTCCTGTGTAAAAATACGACAGGCTGACTGACTGTTTGACTGTCTGTCTGTCTGTCTGTCTGTATTTCTTGTCTATCAATATACATATGTATGTATATTTTAGTTTATGTTACCGTAAATCGTATTAAAATTATGAAAATGTGTTTGTATGGATTTTCGTACTTTGTATGCGTCATATTTAGCCGACATCATTGACTAAACATCTAGTGTATTTTCGTTTCCTTAAATTTACTTTGGTTACAGTTATAGAGTCTTAACATTTTGCTAAGTTGTCTTCTTGGGAGGCTATTTATACCTAAAGTTTTACATGATTTTTCGTTATGATTTTTTTTATTTATATTAAAAATGTATAACTTATATTAAAAGTGTTTTCTAGTATATACCAATAAATTTAATAGTGCACAGGGATCTAATTAAACTTAAGCTATTTTTTGTTTTATTAAAATTACCTATTATACCTAAGGACTGCGCACGAAAAAATCCGTGCATATAAATTTTTAAAGGTTTTATTGCGTTTCGGTCACTTTTTCTCGAATTAGCCCACTAATTTTTAAATCCCGTTTGACTTTATTCTGAACTTTGTTCTTTAAACAATATTTTACTAGAGTTCAATATCTTTCCGGACAGTTAGATGGACCAACCTCTTTTGATACAAACACTAACAATTTCTTTGTTACCACTCCATTGTTTTGTTGATGTAATGAGAAGAAGCGAGAACAGGCCAGAAAAACCCGGATACACTGTATTTTCTTAGGAAAGGAAGAAGTCTTTTCCAAAGTAACTCATTCACGTATATTTCTGTGTTAATGGAACCATTTTTATGAATGAAGTGCTTCTTTCCCGCACATGCAAATGTTTTGACAAACAAAAAACTTTCTTGGGAATTAAGCTTTTTTTGATACACGATATTTTTCTGCCACATTCCCGCTAGCATCTGCGACATAGAATTCCTCGCCTGGAAGTCGAAAGAAGTTAGCTTGTACGAACGTTTCATCGTCTATTATGCACTAATCATAATTATGAAAGTATTTTCACGTTGTTTTTTTACCTCCAAATTCTTGCTTGCGTTTCTGTTAGGATTTTTTTGTACCTTATAGGTCTTCAGGCTAGATTTTCTTTCAACTTTTCTGATAAAGATTCAAACCAATTAACTTTTTGATAAATTTTTCTTTATGTGATGAGGGGATTTTCTCTTAAAATCATTTCTATTTTTTCTGCAACCTGAAGATACTATTTTTCCTCTACTACAAGGTTTCCATTCAGTGACCATGACTTCTTTGTATAATATTATGACGCAAGAGCTGTATGTTATGACACAACTGCCTTCCTAGCAATTATATGTTATGACACAACTGCCTTCCTAGCAATTTTGTATATGGTCGATGTAAGATTTAATAAAAAAAAATTAATTATGCGTTTAGGTATTTTTTTGTTCAATTTTCATTTTAAGAAAAACTAGTTTCGCTATTACCATGAAACTTAGCACATGGCTAGTGGGCATAATGACAAATGTAAACCAGTTAACAGCATTATTTATTTTTCACCACACCAAAAGTTATAAGTCCAAGAGCATGCACGGATTTTTCGGTGCGCAGTCCTTATTTGAAAAATTGGAAACCCTTTCTTTTATACTGAATTCATCCTCAAAAATATGGTCCTCTTAAAAAAAAAATAAAATAACGATGAAATTCGTGAAAATTTTGAAAACAATTTTATTGAGGGTAGACAGATAGATTTTTCGTTTTATTTCTTTCACATTTGTTGTTCCTTCTTTCTGTTTATCACTCTTTATTTTGTGACTTTTAGTTGAATTGTATGACTATGTATGTGTGACAATTGTACGAGTCTATATTAAAATATCATTAAACAGTAATTATGTGTAGTCGTATAAAAAAATAAAATAAAATGCCAAAAATAAAAATAATTAATTTATACAAAAAAATACTGTGTATTTAATGTGTATAGTAAACATACATTGATATAATTATTTCCTATCACATACACACAAAAGTTTTATAAAATATACGTATACCCATTATGTTTATACTTGAGTGTTGGTGAATATAGTACCTATTAAAAATTAGTCTTTCAGACCAACAAAAGTCAAATTTAGTTGATGTATCTACGAGTATGAGAAACATAAAATAACAACAAAAAATAAAAAAAGAAAGATGTCGGCCGATACAGCCATCCATCGTTCGTTGTAGGTTGTCTTCTGTTGCCATTTGAATAGATTGAGTACAACTTGGTTCATATTCATATTTATTCGATACATTGTTGTTTTTGTTTCTTCTTTTTTATTATTACTTTTCTTTTTTTTTTTTTTTTGTTAATACACATATCTTTTTTAAGTTTAGTAAATTGAATTTTAAATTTCCATTTTTAATCTAAAAGGGAGAATATCTACATACATACACATGCATGTATATTTATTCATCATGTCTACTAAATATTTTAAAAATGTAAGTGTGTATGCGTGTATTTGTGTGTGATTGTTTTTTATTTTCAATATTAAAATATTTCTTCTTTTCGTTTTCATTAATCAATGTCAATTGTATATAGTTGTGTTTGTAGTACTCGCACAAAATAATTATATATATATATATATATATTTTTTTTTTTTGGTTTTCCCTTCTTTAATTATAGTTTTAAGTTGATTTTTCAATTGGGAGTATTTTCTTTAAACTTTAATTTAATCAAAATGAAGAATATTTAAAACTACTTTCAAATACAACAGTCATTTTAAATAGGTACTTATTTATACATAAACATTTATATTACTTATAAAGTTTATAAAAAAATACTTTATTTCAAAATAACTATGATAATGAAACACTCCACTGCAAATTAAAACAAGTAAGAATGTTATATTCGATCTGGCCGATCGATCTGACCTAATATCTGCAACTTTTTGTGCCACCTCAGTTTAAAAGTCCACCTTATTGGGCGGATCACTCCCATTTTAGATTTCTAAGTTTAAATTGACCTTTAAAAAAATAGAACCAAACGTACATGCTTTGATAAAGAGATATCGGCAGAGTTAACTTTTTCAGTATTTTACCCATAACATTTCTGTTTATTCACCGGTTTCCCATTTTCAATCCTAAACAATCCTTATATAAGAGTAGTATTTAAGCCAAATTTCACCCCACTTGGTGATCTGTCCCGTTTTCTATCCGTTTACATCAACTATGAAAACTTTGAAAATACATAATTTGGATCAAGGCCATTTTTTAATAAGTAATAGCTTTTAAATGAAAACACCACCGATATTCTTGTAAATTGCATATTCATTGGTATAAAATGTTTGCGATTTGCCGACATTAAAATTCTTGCTTGTTACAGTTTTGTCATTATAGTGATGTACAGTTATTCAAAAGATAAACTTTCTAAAAGAAATTTTATTTTGAGTAAAGTGAGAAGAGATAGAGCCAATTGCAAAAGAAAAAATAATAATAAAACATGTTTGAAAGTACATTTATTCATACGTAAATGGCCATGAAAATATGTAGAAATCTTTATTTATTAGTCCAGAATTAAAAAAAAATTTCATTTGAGAACACACACATCCATAATATACAGAAAATCCACACATGTATAGAAATGTAAATGTGTATGACTATTAAAATAAAGGACATAAGGAAACAAATTTGAAATTAAAACGAATATTAAATGTAAAATGAGATTAAGCAGACATTTGGTGACAAATCTGTTTAACATATTTTTATTTTATGATTATTTTTTTTCTTTCATATTCCTTTCGACATTATTTTAGTATTAGTCTACAATACACAGTGGGGCAGAATCGAAATTTTTTGGAAATAAATTTGTATCTTCTGATCGGCTGGTTGGATTTGCATTTTTTCGTGACTTAATGAACTTTAAAGTGGTATAGTTTCGGTTCTGTAATAGATATTGATTTCAAACTTTTTTTGTATAACGAAGAATTATGTCAGCTAAGCAATGTAATTTAGATAAGAAAAATCGAGTTTCTGATTTTTGCAATTAAAGTAAAATTTTTGTAAAAAGCGGATTTTTGAGAAACTCTAAATATTTTATCTGTAATAAAATCTTTGTTATTAAAAATATCTTAACGAAATTTTCGGTGTATATAGACTTTATTGCATAAAATGAGAAAGTGAAAAAAACCTTTAAGATTTTCCTAAAAGGAATCCCACAATTCCCCAAAAAACGCCGAAAATCCCAAAAATGTTTTTTTTCACATTTTCGGCTATAAAATCCAAATTTTTTCCGAAGTCCCGTAGATTTTGATTAAAAACTTTTAACAACATATTACAGATTCTAAAACTGCATTCCGTTTGCCGATTCGTACTTTGAGGATTTGAGAAAATACAGGCTAAAGTTAAAACTTTCATATAAAATGGGTCGAATTCGGAAAGGTGTATACCTAGTAGGGTGATCGACGCGGTTTTTCAACCGGTTTTAAAACCGGTTTTTTCAGTCAATGTGCTGTCGGTTTTTTCAAGATGCTCATTTTTCGAATGTCGAATAGACCGGTTTTTTTAAACACAAAAAACCGGTTTAAAAAAAACCATTTTATTTCAGAAAACATGTACTAAATAGTGATATTTGAGTCGAAATTTAGGAATAATTTTATAAATATTCATAAAGATATCATGTTTTAAAAATATAGTTTAAGTCTAAATTGGAATTTATTCTGTAATATTAAACAAATAATTAATAATTATCCTGTATGAATTTTTTAATCTATTGTAATATCTTTTTTACACCCAATTTAATTTTTTTATCCAATATTTCCTTTATTTTTAAAGGTGTTAAAAAAGTTTCAATTGAGACAGGCTTCCATATCAAGCCATGGATTCTGTTTATGCTAACTAAAATTTAGATGATTTTTTTCAACAATTTTGAAACATAATTATCTTCTAGTCATCTAGATATATAATTTGCTTAGTATTTTTTCTTTTTCCAGAGCTTTCTGAAAATTAAAATTTGGCTTAATTATAAAACTTTTCGTCCAACAAATCCTAATGGAGCAATATTTTGAAATTTTTATCAGGGAGCAGATATAAGTGCATTTATGTGTCTTTTTCTAAGAATTTTTTCTCTTTCCAGAGCTTTCTAAAGCTCCCAGAATAAATTCTAACGGCTTCAAATAATTGTCTTCGATTAGGGAGAGGAAGGTGTCTAAATGTTGTTCATATTTTTTTCTTTTAATTTTCGGATTTGTTTGTGCACTTTTTCATTATTATATTATTTTTCCTGACATTGTCAGGCTTTTACGCTTGTATTTAATAAATTTTAACTTGATTATAAGAATTATTTATTTTTTTAAAGAAATGTAGTTTTTTGATATAAATATTAACTTCTGCAAAAAACCGGTTAACCGGTTTTTTTTTGAATTTCAAAAAGTGCAAGCGGTTTTTTTTTAAATACCAACTATTCGAACTATTCGAAAACCGGTTTCTCAAAAAAGTCGAACAATCGATCACCCTAATACCTTGACCATTTGAGTTATTGGGCTCGATTTTTATTTTATAGTCTTCTCTGTGAAGATACCTTTCAGAAATATATAAAATTATTATATGTTGTTAAAGAAAATTTAATTTTAGAGAAAAAAGAGTGAAGATACTTTTTCAACCAAAAAATCACAAAAAGTCGTCATTTTTGAAATTTTCAAATTCAAAATCGCTTATTATTATTATTATTATTTTTTTTTTTAATTAGCTTAAGAAAAAACGAATAAAATCGGTCGGAAATACTAGGATATATATGAAAAAAAAAAAAAAAAAAAAAACTGGACCAAGAACATGCAAAATTTAGCTACATAAAATTTCAAATGCAAATATCTCAAAAACCGTAAGAGATAAATAGGACATGCAAGCATGTTTTTTGTAGGTCTTATCAGTGCCTAAAATAATGTATAAAAATATTTGAAATTGGAAGAGAAACAAAAATTTTGCATGCGATTAAAAAATTTCTATATCAGAGGTACCCAATTTTGAGCCCCTGAGGGGTCTGTTCGGTCCACCTTCCAAAGTTAACATTGTACACTCCTTTGCTATGCCTATACCAAATTTCATGCAAATCCAACCAGCTGATCAGAAGTTACAGATTTATTTCCATAAAATTTCGATTCTGCCCCACTGTGCAATATAATACATACAAATTACAAGAACAAAAAGCAATAACTACAATAATGATGAGCAACGATCGTAAAATATGAAACATATTTAAACCTCTTGAAATTTTATAAAATTATAAATTTGAAACACATTTTTAAAGCAAAAAAAAAAAATCATTGTAAAACTGTTAAAATATTTGATATAATGACGAAAAACCCTCTTCACTTAAAAGAAAAAAACAAATACATATGTGTGTATGTAGGTATGTATTGTATGTTGTTTCAATGATTTTATATATTTTCTCTTAAAAAGTAATAATAATAATAAATTTGTTTAGTAGTTATTTTGTTTTAGTATGTACTATGTAATTATATACATATATATATTTATAGATGTGTATGTTGAATGTACTATTAAATGTATCTCTAATATATCCAATTAATATGTATATACATTGTATTCAATACTAAATTTAAAATAGTTTGTCAGAAAAAGAAAACGATATATACTTGTATTACGAATATTAACAATTTGCATGAGTTGGAATTATATTTATAATATTTCCCATATACTTTAGCCAAAAAAATTACAATATTTTTTCCATGTTATTATTAATTTTTTTGATTTTTGTTTACAATTTTAATTGTTTTAGTTTATCTGTATTCTCCACGAACCCAATATTGTTTTATGAACTTTAACATTAAAAATGAAAATAGTTAATTGAAGCACAACGAATTGGAAATTAAGTTATCGTTTGGTCATTGTCTAGATATCGAAATTTTTTATTTAATCCTTATTATTCTATATCCTATCTAGTGCGATCAATTATTCGAATGTTGTTTAAAAATCGGCTCTCGTATTAATATTAAAAATATTCACCTCAAAAACGGCAACATTCCTAGACCCTTGCAAAGGGGAAAAATAGCATCGATTTCTATAAAGACAACAAGAACCACATAGAATATTATTTTTCACAACTGTTTGAAAATTATCAGAATAAAAAGTTGGAAAGTGTAAATAGTAATGAAATATCACTTTTTTCGGTGTAGGGAAAAAGTATTTATTTTTTTTTTTTTGCTTCAAAAATGATTCCTAGGATTGCAAAATTTTGTGGTGAATACCTTCTTTATTATTATGAAGAAAATGGTTAACAAGTTCCTAATAAACTTCAAAATATAACTTAAAATATTTAAACGAAAAACTAAAAAAATTACACAGAGTTACAAAATGAAACATAATTTCTGTGGCACGGGGTTTCTCTGTCAATTCGTATATACGGTATTTATAAGTACTAAGCCTCTAATCCACTTTTATATTATTGACTCTAGTTCTCGCGACAAATCGCGATTTGTAAAATTATGAAGGTTGCCCCATAATTTGAAGCATATCTCGAAAACGACTTGCCAGATTTTATAAAAAAAAAATCAAAAAATTTTAATTAATTTAATCATTTTTACATTACATTTACACACTTTTCATTACGGCCAACAGTTATGAAGATATTAAGTCCATTTTCTGAAAAAAAAAAAAAAAAATACATTTTTTGTCAATTGAAACACAGTCACAATATTTTCTGTGAATAATGTACAACTTTAAACAAATATTTTAATGGTGTTTATATTTGCTTTAAGTTAAATAGAACAAAAATAAAATTTTATAAATTGATTTAGATGCATAAATGCACTTGTGTAATTAATAATGGAAATAACAATTTTTATTCAATTTAACCTAAAAAATTCTATTTGGAAGGGACTTATAAAGATTTTCAACTTGAAACAAAGAAGGTTTGCTCTAACTTTTTCCAGTCCCTTCAGGTAATGATTTTTTGTCCTCCTATTGTCTGTTCGACTCATAAACATTACGTGACAGCAATTTCCATACATTTGCTATTATATTAAGGTCGA
The DNA here is from genome assembly GCA_951394005.1 of Protophormia terraenovae. Lineage (NCBI taxonomy): Eukaryota > Metazoa > Arthropoda > Insecta > Diptera > Calliphoridae > Protophormia > Protophormia terraenovae. The sequence goes on from OX596077.1 coordinate 70,811,490, forward strand.
GAGAGTATGGTGGCCGCTCTGAAGTGGTAGATTTTGACATCGAATTCATTGTTTTACCGCTCCTGCGGTGTGAATTAGGGGCATTGTCGAAATGGAATGTCGATGGAATGAATTAAAATCCTAATATATATTATAAAAATGAAGTTTAAGTTTGTTTGTTTGTGTGTCAATCACGTCTAAACGGCTAAACCGATTTTCACGAAATTTGACACACATATAGTACCAGTGCCGGTGGTCGTTATATACTATGTAAGATCTGGCTTGGATGTCACGCCCATATTTTACGCCCACTTTTTTAAAACTCTTAAACGGTAGTAAATATTTGAAATCGCCTAATAAGGGGTAGAGAAGCGCGCCGGGTTAAGGTCGTAGTAAATAAAATGTGTAAATTCTTTTTCCAGTAAAATTTTGTAAGTTCACATGTCTCATAATCGCTTTATGGGATACATAATTAGCATTCTTCTATTCTCAAATAACGAAAATAATAATATTTATAGCCATTGGAACCTTCCAGATTGATTTTTTTTTTCATCTTATAGTACAATACTTTTCGAATGGTGTTTAGAAGTTCTTTATAATTTTTAGTCTTCTTAGGTGCACTGAATTTCAAATTACTTGTTTTTTGTTTAACTTTTGTCTTTTATTTAACTTTTATAAACCGAAAAATTAAAATAAATAAAAACTCTCGAAGACCTGTTATTCAATTTGTTTATACTTGTCTTAAAAAAAAAATTTACATTTTTTCGCAAAAATGTCAGTTATGTCAGAGGTTATTTTATTACGCCATTGGAAAAAAGTTAAAATTTTTTTTCTAGTATTTGGCTTATTAATAGTAATTGAGTGATATTTTTTTCATCAGAATTGGGAAAAAGCGAAACTCTAATTCCCATAGATTCCATATAAGGCCTCATTCAAAATTCTTACACAGATAAATTTTATCATGAATAAGTTTCGTTTAAACAGAAACATAATTCTTTATTTAAGTTTTCCTTCTTTATTTTCAGCGTCGTTTGATGCGTCAACATTTTTAAATCGACATCACTGATGGAAATTAAGTGTAAAATAATAACAAATTGGTTTTTTTAATTAAAAGGTATTATTTCTATACAAATATAAAACACAAATAAATAGCAGATACTCTTCTTTTTAAATACCTTTGAAATATTTGTAATTGTGTTAAATGTACATATTATAAATAAACCCAGTGAAAAAGATAGAGAAAGTTTTGGTAAAGTAAAGAAAAATGAGTTAGAACCCCTTACTTAGAATTGAAAATTCAACAAAGTTAAATAAACGACGTAGATATTTATGCACACATATAATTATTATAATGTCTTCTGAGTTTATTTTTTTTTATTTATATTTGCCTTAAGAAATGCTCTGCGTTAATTCCTTCCCATCCGATGTCAGTTTGAGCTTCTCAAAGGCTTTAAAGGATGTAAATTCAGTGACAATCATAATTTAAATACAGTTCATTAGGATGGTTTGAATTAAAAATACTACTAAAGTAAAATAAGTAATTATTAGAAATTTTAGATTTTTTTTTACAAATAAAATAAAATAAAACAGATTTAATGAAATCTGAAACTTGTTTAAATTCATCAAAATCAATCGATTATAATTAAGTTCTATGAATAAATACACACATCCATATATATGTCTATATGTTATTCGATTAATTGAACTAATTTCTAAGAATTAATAGTTAAATATACATATATGTACATTACAGTGCCTTGATTTGTATGGGGACAAAAAAAGTTGCAAATGTACCCCCCTTAAATTAAAGTTTGATATGTTTTAAGCTACTTCCCAAAATATTTCGGTTCAATTATTTAATTTACGCGAGCTGAACCACTTTTAAAAAACCTCCACAAATATGGATTTCGATCGACAGTATACATAGTTTTTAACTTATTGTCAAAAAAAATTGCAACATATGATAGAAAAAAAACGACGTCTACTACATATTGAACAAAAAATAATTAAAATTTTTTTTTTTCATTCTCGCGAAATTAAAATTTTATTAAAATTTTCAATGATTTTATTTTAAATAGTATTTTATTAAAGTTTCAATATTTTGGAAATTTTTCATCGTAAATTATATTTTAGCGTATCGTTGGAAAGCTCTCATTAAATACTATTGATATGTGCATTCATTTAACCCTTTAGTTGCACAAATAACATTTTGGAATTTCCGGTCCATAATTGGTTAAGTTGATTTTGACGGCAAATAAATGATAGGTTAAGGATATAAATGTCCCCAAAATCATAAATAGATCAAAAAATCATTAAATTCGCGTAAAAAGAGGCTAAATTTCAAAAAATCATTTTCATTCGATTATTTTCGCGGTTTTAAATGAACTTGTTATATTTTTCATAAATTTATCAATATTTAAGTGTAATAAATACTTCCATGCGATTTATTTGCAAAAATTGCTAATTTAATCTTTTGGGAACTAAATGCATAAAATTGAGCCTCTAGCTCTTCATGGGTTAATTACGTGTTATACTCAATAGCAGTAGGATAGACCATTCCTATGGTATATTAAAACCTAATATATTTTAAAAAATGTCCGAAATATATAAAATTGCAAGTTTGAACAAAGAAAATATCATAAAAAACGTAAGTAAAATCTTAATATTTCGCGACTGAAAAGAGACATAATAATAATTTAAATGAATATTCATCGTCATTGTATGTCTCTTTTATAATTTGAAGTTAATTTTCTTATAACTAAAATTTTGATAATGATATGAAAAAAATACGTAAATTTAGAGGTGTTTTGAAAATGGTCCAGCTCACGTAAATTTAAAGATTGAGATGTAATATTTTGGGAATCATATAAGAACATACTAATCTTCATTTCTATAGGGGTACATTTGCAACTTTTTTTCGTAAGGCACTTTAATGTACATATGTACGTACTTTTATGTGTATTTACTACTCATTTATAATTAAATATTAAACGTGAATTATATATTTGAGCTCAAACACAAATAGTTTATTAATGGAAAGTACTGGACATATGTACATATGTATCTATATACACACATAGATAGTTTGGTACCATATTTTTTTCCAGGAACTAAAGTATCAAATCACAAGTACGACAAGTACAGTATTTATTTATATTTGTGTTCCTTAAAATATTTCCTAGGAATAGGAAATACAACAAAGTGCTTATAACTAGTTTCTCCTCATACTTGCAACTAAAATATACATACATTTATAAATGCCTATATATGTGAATCAAACATACATACTTACATACATATGTACTATGTATGTAGGTAGCAAATGGTAAAATAATAAAATTATATACAACGGTTCTTTATCGTATATTTTTTTATTACTTTTGTAGATAATATTTCATATTTATAAGTATAAAGATACATACATATGTGAGTGTGTATGTTTGTTCATCAAAAAATTACACACGAATTACTCACTAAATGTATTTACCCGAAAGAATATACATAAACCTTTTTACGATCGTACTACGTTTATGATTGGTCTAAATTTCATTTTATTACTCTATATTGTTGTAATTATACACATTAGTATCTTGGTATCATCTTAGTGTGTGTGTATGTGCATATGAGTATCTATGAATTTATTGTGTATTTTTTTATTATTATTTTAAGGCAGGTTTTGTTGGTATAACAAGGGTTGTTGTTATAGCAAATAATAAAATACTTAATTAATATCATTTACACATCCACATAAAACGTATATATATGTGTGTGTATGTATGTATGTATGTATGTTGTTTATGTTTTATCTTATAAATAACAAAGTTTCCATTTAATGACACTAATACCTATAAAAATATTCGTATCGTTTGATTTGAGCTCAGGTCAATAAAAATAATGAGTATTTCGAATGTATCACATGTGTTATGGATGTATGTGTGTGTTTGTGTATAAAATTTAAAAGTGCGTATGAGTACGCAATTGAAAGAGTGAATGTGTGTGAGAGAGAGAGTTTGTATCTATGTGTATTTGTATGACGTTTGGTTGATTGTGCGTATGACTCTCTATTTTTAGTCGATTAAAGACCTTTGATATTGTAACATCATCGAATTATTAAAAGCGGTTTAATCATAAATATTAAATACAACAAAATAAATAACACAAACAAAAAAGAGAATAAAAATATCGTGAAATTGTGTACCAATAAAAATGAATTAGAAATTCATTAATAAACAAATATGAGAATAAATCTAAGTAAACAATTGTAGAAATAAATGCAAAGAATACTAAAAGAAATTTGATTTAATTTTTAAAAATAAAGTGAAAACAATAAATAAATAAAAAATAATAATAAAGACTCAAAATTATATTCAAAATGTTGATTTCTGAGGATCAAATTCAAGAGGTAATTAAAGCAGTGGTGGTGTTAATAAAACATGCTTTATAAAGTTTAAAACATTAAGTTCATTTAAGTGCATTTTTTCTAACTTAATGATTAAATAAAGTTAAATGTAGAAAAAAGGCAACATATCCAACTCCAGTTTATGATCTCAGTCTCAGGATACTTGTTTTGATTGATATCAAAATGTTACGCCTACAACACAAAAGTGCAACGGTTAATCACACACATACAAACGTATAGAAACTAAAATAAAAAAATGCGAAAATTCTAAATAAAAGAATAAAAATCAAGTAAAAGAAAAGAACTCCTCAACAAGTCATAACTACCGCCCCAACGTATACACATACATACATACATACATACATACATACATACATACATACATACATACATACATACATATGTAGATATAATGTGGTCTCACATTGAGTCAGTTTTGTCAGACAGACATACGGACGGACGAACAGACAGACGGACATAGTCACACATTTTGTTTTTGGTTCTTTGCTCCATCGTAGACATCATATAATATTTGTTGCATTCATCAAATCTGTTGATGTTCAAAATAAACGATTTATGCAACACACTGTTCACCGTACATTCAAGTACATTCATCATTTCTACAACATTCATTTTATTACAACAACATAAATATATCATAAAATAAATAAAGAAAAAACAAAAACAGCACATTATATAAAAAGTTGAATTTTTTCTCTTTTCCATTATTTAATACATTTAAAAAATTCTCAAAATGACCACAAAAAAATATACAAGAAAAATCAAGAAAAACACAACTTTTTAAGAAGGAGTTAAAAATCTTTAATCATAAAAGTATATTAAGACTCATGAAATAATGCTGGCCATTTCTATATATTTTTCGTTAAACAAAAGCCTCTAGACTCTGGTGCAACAATATAAATTCTAAATGGATATTTTCAAAGTATTTTTGCCATAAATTAACTTTTGCAGTTGATCCTGCCCCTTCATAGATTATTGTTTTATATCTTTAAGGTCAGCGTGTACATCTATATGTGTGTGTGTACATTTTAGAAGAAAAAGAAAAACATATGATTGCATCATATTAGTTGATATGTTTTCATTATATTTGATGTAAACATATCACAATTACGTTATGTGAAATTCTGAAATCCTTATTAATCGTTTATTAACTTTTCACTTCTTTTTGAAAACATTACTATTTGATAAACCATTTATTTATTTATTTTTTATTAAAATATTTTATTTTCGCTGTAGAAAATACATGGTTAGGTTATAAGCATGATACCGATCAGTTAGAGACCATCGTGGTCCATTATTTTTCGCATTCTACGCCTTCCTTGATGTATTCTTATAATGTCCATGGGATAGTACCTCTAATATCAGTCAGGTTCTGAAAGAAATAAGATCCAATTATATTAAATCGCCTATTAGATAGGGTAAGGCGTTCACATAAGTAGTGATAACTGTCTTCAACAGCTTCCCTGCAACAGCTTTCGATATTTGCTTAATTTTCTGAATGACCGTGGAAAACTTCTATTTCTTCGTCCACCTGTGACAGGTTTTCAACTCTTCCATCAGTAATCTTTGAACCATCAGTATAGAAATTAAGTATTGAAGACAGGAAAGTAGTTTCTAATTCTACATTGTATAGAGTTAAATAATCTGTTTTGCAATCTCCTATCATATCAGTAATTATCTCCGAGTGATACAATATTCAATACAATACAATACAAATATATTAAATAAATATTTTTTGATATAAATACATTTATATGTTAAACTATTACACAGAGTTACAAAATGAGAAAAAACTCCTGCGGCACAGGGTTTCTCAGTCAATTCGGATACACGGTATTAATAAGTACTAAGCCTCTAAACCACTTTTTTTGAATTGACTCTAGTTCTTGCGATAAATCGCGATTTGTACAATTAAGGAGGTTGCACTATATATCGAAGCATATCTCGAAAATGACTTGTCGGCTATAAAAAATATAAAAAAACATTAATTTATTATTATTTATTAATTTAAATTAATTAAAATTATGTATCTTCAAATCGTTCTTACATTACTTTTTAATACGGAAAACAGATATTAAGCCCATCTTTTGAGAAAAAATTAAATTACAAAATTTCAAGAAACATTTTTTTTTTTCAAATAATTATAAAAATTTTTATTATTTAATCATAAAGATAGATTTGTTGCAAATAAAACAGGATATATTTAATTAAAATCAATGCATAAGTTTTCATTTTATTCACAAATTAGTGAAAATACTCATTAACAAATTACATAGAAAAATTAAAAAAATCACAAAATCATTTTTTTTTTAATTTTTCTATATAACTTGTAAATGAGTATTTTCACTAATTTGTGAATAAAATCAAAACATATACATTGATTTTAATGAAATATATCTTGTATAATATAATTAGAATAAAAATTTGAATTTAAAAAAAAATTGTTCTTGAAATTTTTTATAAAATTTAATTTTTTCTCAAAAGTTAGGCTTAATATCTCCATAACTCTTGAAAAGTAATTTTAGAAAAATTTGAAGATAATTTTAATTAGAATTTTTTAATATCTTTTTGAATAAAACCGGATAAGTTGCTTTTGAGATATGCTCCGATATATAGTGCAACCTCTTTAATTTTACAAATCGCGATTTATCGCGAAAACTAGAGTAAATTCAAAAGAAGTGTGTTAAAGGCTTACTACTTAATAATACCGTATATCCGAATTGACTGAGAAACCCCGTGCCGCAGAATCAGTGTTTCCCTGTGTTATATAGTTTAAGAAATATTCAATAAATACTTTAAGCCAATATATTCAGAAAATTTTCGATTTATTTCGGTTATTCGAAAATTAACAATTTCATATAATTTGAGCAATTAATCGATTAAAGTTTAAGCGATTAAATACTCTAATACCTACAAGATCGTTTTCGTTAATCCATTTCAACCAAAAGTGTTGCTCCTCCCAGGCATTATAAATATTAAAAATGAGAAAACAACTGACTTTTGCAGTAGACTATTTCCAATATCTTTCATATTTATTTAATTTTATTATGACCATATGAATGGGCACTTCACATAATCGTACATATTTGTTAATAAAAGTGTGTCTGTGTATTTTGCGAAAACTCAACTCATTTTAACATGTTAAAAAAAAAAAAAAAAAGCACGAGTAAACTTCGTAAACATGGTATTTCATTGTATAAAGCACATACATATGTACATATTTATGTTGTACATTAGGTTGGTCTCAAAAGATTTATCTTGGCGTTAACTGTTCGACATACAAGGAATTTCAAAAATAATACAATTCTAAATATCGTTTCCTATGTGGAAATATGAAATAAATCATTTCATCCAGAATACCGACGGAAAATATCTGGACAAATATGTACTATGTTGAGAAATTTTATCTTAAAATTAATTCTATTTTTATTTTATTTTGAAATATCGTTTTTGGGAATTTCCTGGGCCATCCTAAAGTACATACATATGTACTTTCTTGCATACATGTAGAATGAAACATAAATAAGTATTAGAGGTTTAACCTTTTAACAATTGATCGAAAGAAAGCTTTAAACTTTTTTTTTTTTTTGGTAGTGCAACCAACTTGTATCACGATGATGATTGACTGGTGATGCATAAGTATAGAAATATATATAAAAAAAAAATAATGATGGTGATGCATGCCGCGAGCTCATAAAATTTAAATTGAGTTTAGTTTCATATTTTTAATATCCAGCAAAGAAACAAGATATTAAAAAAACAGAAGAACATTATTTCCAAATAATTGCTCTGTTTAAACGTAGTTTAACACATTTTATAAAAAATATATATAGTATATATTAAAATGAATTAATCCGATTTCAGGTTAAGTAAAATCTTGACAATTTTAAAATAAATTCTAAATATAAATAAAATTTAAATTTGAGTTTAATATATTTATCAACCTTGTGCAGAAATGTAATTTCATATATTCATACATACATACAATGTTTGTGATCTCGGAAATACGAGATCACTTTTAAAATTATACTCACACACTTATTTGTTTTTTTTTTTTTTTTATTTCTATGGCATTCATATGTTGATATATTTTGTATGTAAGGGTGAATTGAGGGTCTTTTGATTACAGGCTTGTAGCAATCACTTTTAAATTACAGTCGTTTAAATACTCGCTCATAAGATGATGTGCGTGTTGCAGCAAGCAACTCTTAAATATTTTATAACCGGTAGCTAAGCACACGTTATGACCATAATTTGCAGTTTTAACACATAATTGAGACAAATTAATGATTTTTGAAAATATTTTAGTCTTACTTTGTTTTTTGTTAACTACAACTACAATTTTTTAAAATGAGTCTTGAACAAACAGATCATACATAATAAGTGTCATAACTGGCACAAAAAAAAAAAAAAAAAAAATGAAGGGTTGTGGTCCTTTTTCTTTCCAATTATTATCCTCGCTATTCTTAATTAGATGTATTTATAATATTTTTGTTATTGTTTGTGCCTACAAAATAATCACAACAAATTAAAAATCATTTATATTTCCACACCTTTTTTTTACGTATAATTACTACTTAGTCGTAAACAAAGGTAAAAATCTACAAAATGTTGACAACCACCAATGATGAAAACATCTCTCTATCTCATTTTCTTTCTACCTCTCATTTTGGCACTCCAACCACCAATACAATACCATTATCATTATCAACATCACCACCACCCTGTGCGCTTAGAGAATACAAAAACAAGATTAATGAAATTGAAAAAAGATTCGGCTGTGCCGAATCTTTGATACCCTTCACCATATTACCATCTTACTATCTTATCGACATCATATTACCATATTACCGACAAATAATAAAATTTTCGCCTTAACGTATGCTTTCATATTTTCACATATATAAATCAAAATTTTTTTCAAACTACGAAAATTTGAATAAGAAAAAAAAAAAAAAAACAATCATAGCAGGCTTTGCTTTTAAAAAATAAACAACAACAATTCCATATTTATTTATTTTTTAATGTGTGTATATACAAACTGACTGCATATACAAAGAACAACAACAACACTGTTATTCATTATATTACTTCTGTTGCTAACTAAACTACTTGTCTTATAGGCAAAAACGTCACTAATAGTCATTACAATGCTTAATATACATGTTTGTGTATGTATTTATGTATATTCTTAACAGATATGTTTTAGTTTTAAAAAATAAACAACAATTCCATATATATTTATTTTTGTACAGACTGCATATACAAAGAACAACAACAACACTGTTATTCATTATATGACTGCTGTTTCTAACTAAACTACTTGTCTATACAAAAAACAAAAAACGTCACTAATAGTCATTACAATGCTTAATATACATGTTTGTGTGTGTATTTATATTCTTAACAGATTTATTTTTGGTCCATAACTCTGTTGATTCTGAACGAATTTGGTTTATTAAAAAAAACGAAATTTTATAAAAACATTTATGACTGATCTATATAAAAATAAAAATCTGTAGCTTGAACAAGGGCTTCAAAAATAAAAAAATCGTTTTCCCCGATATCTCAGTTATTACTGAACCGATTTATTTCATTTTTCAGAACAAAAATTCAGAAAATAATTTCCGAGCCCCCTTTAAAAATTCGAAGTCCCTGGTATATGCAGAGGCTTCAGAAACTGAAAAACCGGTTCCAAAAACCGGTTTTTAAAGCAACTCCGCCATTTACAAACCGATCCTGCTGATTCAAAAAACCGAAATTTTAAAAAAATATTTGTGACCGATCTGTATAAAAATAAAAATCTATAGCTTAAACCAAGGCTTCAAAAAATAAAAAATGCGTTTTGTCCGATATCTCAGTTATTATTGAACCGATTTATTTCATTTTTTCAGAACAAAAATTCAGAAAAAAATGTCCGAGACTTCTTTGTAAAAACGAAGTCCCTAGTATATACAGAGGCTTCAGAAACTGGAAAACCGGTTCTAAAAACCGGTTTTTTTAACATATCTCCGCATTGTATGAACCGATCTTGCTGAATTCCAATAGCAAAATTCTCGAAAGCATTTCCGATCGTTTGATATATATATTATATATGTCAGTTATCGGTGGGCTTCATAAACGCCATTTCAACCGACACACGGACGGACGGACGGACGGTCGGACGGACGGACGGACGGACGGACGGACGGACATGGTCCTATCGTCATCATTTCTTACAAGGATCCCGAAAATGTCAACTTTTTTGCTCTCCGACGAAAATTGTGGGAATTACAAACGGAATGACAAACTTATATATACCCTTTACACCTTTGGTGAAGGGTATAAAAATAATAATACAAACCCCTGCGCTACTGTGGCGTTAAACTGACGTCGGTGAACATCAGACTCTGTCCGATAATGATCTTGTCTTTTGGGCACAGAATGAATGCTTTGTCATGAAATTTGCGGGTTATTGTTTGTTGTTGTGATTGTTTTGAGTGTTTGTATCAGATAGATACAACTAGAAACTATTTATTATTTATTGCTGTTGTTGTGTACAAAACACATATTCGTTTTTTTTTTTTTATTCTTTGTAAGATTATTGATTTAATTTTTTTTGTGTTCTTGAGGGTTAATAGTAACAATGATAGTTCTATTGTATATATAATAATAAGATTTGTATTGGCTTGATGAGGATCTGTCATAATATTTATCACCTTGTTAATGTCACCTATTGTATTTACTTCTCTATCTTTAACTTATTATACGTATTTATTTGTTTGTTTTGTTGTTTTTTATCTGTATTTAATTATTATACAATAATAATTTTTACTTAAATCTTTTCATTTTCAGTTATACGAGATCAACGATGATCCAAAACGTAAAGAGTTCCTTGATGATCTATTTTCATTTATGCAAAAAAGAGGTAAGTTGTCATTATACATCTTTTTATATAGTAATTAGATCTAATAAATTATTATTAAATATCAATTCAATGTCATCAATAGGGATATCTAGAGAGAAAGTGAGAGTTGTTAATGACAATGTTTTGGCTTCCCTGCCAAAACATTGCATGCAGGAATGATTGAAGAAGAAAAAAAAAAATGTTTATTTTAAGGCGTCTGTCTCATAATACATTTCATGCATTTTTATTATGAGTAGCATTATGACTGGCCATAAAATTATTTATAAATGCATTAAATATTACTGTTGTTTTACATTAAACAAAAACAACATTTATTCATTCCACAAAAACAAACAAACAAAATAAATAATAAACCACATATAGTACTTGTATGATTGGTGATGATAAGTACTAAAACATAATAATCAAAATAGTACTTTTTTTTTTTTTTTTGGGGGGGAGAAATTAAAAATAACATTTTTAAAGTGAGACCAATTTCTTTAAAATGCTATTAATATTATAACAACAGTCTCATAACTGAAAATGTTATTTTTTATTTTTTTAACTGAGTATATTGAGAGACATATTTTTCACTTTAAATGTCTAAATTTAAATTTATATACATATTTTGACAAACATTCATATTTATTTTATTTGTAAACATTTAATTCAAAATTAATTTAGAAACCCAAAATTTTGTTTGTAAAGAAAAATAGAATGAATTAAAAACATAAAAGTATAATAAACTTGTAAGTTTGTTTAATTCAGCCTTTAAGCTCGAAAAATATAGGAACTTTTTTTCAATATATTTTACTCGGATATATGATTTTTGTGTTACTTCGCCTGTAAAGTAAGATTTCTGTGTACGAAATAGTATTGAAGGATAAAATGTGCTCTGGTACTTTGTATTGAAATAAGTAAAATATAACTATCGTCAGTCATACTATTGGGGCTCAGCACATGCTGAGTTTTCATATTTTTGTTATTGTTTTTATTATTTTAATTATTACTATTTCATTCTCTTCCTTTTCTTTGCTCAGTGTGTTTAGTTCATCTAATGTAGACTTTTGGGAAGAAAATAAAATGAACATTTTCATTAAAATCTCAAGCACATCAACGTCAACATGATTGCTAATGACATGATCAACACTTGAACGATTCGTCACTTCTAAAGTCATTTATTTAGTGTGTCTGTCTGACTGATTGTCTGTCTGTCCGTCATTGAATTCATTTTTATTGCCCAATGTACTCAACTTCACAATTACATATATATATATATATATTTTTTTTAATATAATTTTAAATACGGTTGAATGCTGCAAGAAGCATTCGGTGGCATTTCAAATTAAAATAATTTTGTTGTTGTTATTTCGTCTTTCAGATGCTTTTAATAATAAAAATTATGTTAATTAAATGTCAAATGTACGTTATTGTTTATTTCGAAAATGTGAAACAAAAACAAAAAAGAAAAATTAAATAAAAATAAATAAATACATAATTTTAAGATTTTAAGAAATATTTTAGACAGTTAAAGAAGAAATGAAATAAATAAATAATTTTTTTATTTCTGTACGTTTGATTTATTATTTTTGTTCTTTTTTCGTTCATTTTTAAGTGTTTTATAATGATGTATTTTGGACGTGACATTGCAGTGAATTTCTCTTACGGTTAGGTTATTACAATAAATATGTTTATATGAAAAATGTTTCGTTATGATTTTTATATATGCATGTGTACACATAAAGAAAAAAATATATATATATTTGAGCATTGCTACTGTAAACAAATCATATTTAAACGTTTTAATGGTCACAGGAATAACGACTATTATTAAAGCTACATTATTATGGTTGTATGAAACCAATAATTATTGACGTGACCAAATTTTTTTTTTCGTTAACATAATATGTGGTTGTCATAACCGCTAACATGGTTGCCTTTTATCTTATTCCAGAATTAGAAGGGAACCGTATTAATAATATACATATTGATGTGCATGTTATTCCAGTGAATCTAAACATTTAAACACCATATGTTTGCGTAAGAATGCTCAAATATGTATATTTTTTCTCTGTGTGTAGTAAGTCTTCTAGAGTTGTATGTGGTACCATATTTTCAACATTTTAGTAGTTATTTGTACAAGTAGTCATTTACAACTACTTATCTTAAAGTTACCGTAAAACTGGATTGAATTTAATTCAATGAACATAAATTTTGTACAGTAAGAGATCACTTTAATTATTTCAAATATTTCTAGAAAGTTATATAGACTTTAAGACACCTTCACACTCTATTGAATTAAATATATGTAGCTCTTATTTATATTCACTATTCAGTATTATATGGAACCAACTTAAATATTTTTTTGTAAATTTATTCCCAGTCTGCTTATTAAAAAAAATAAAAATAATAATAAGGTAGAATAACATAGAAATTTATTGTTGTAGGGATAAGCTAGTTCCGATACGCATTTCGCTGGTTGCTTAAGACAGCTCATCAGGAGCTATGTTAATTTCAAATTTTTACACTTTGTGGGTTGTATCATTTTTCTACATTACACTTTAATAAATAAAACATAGTTGTATTTTTCTTTTAATTCAATAAATTTATGATTTATAAATACATTTGGTAGATTGCATTTACACACGCACAAATATTTTCAATATTGTATCCATCAGTTAATGTGACAAAATCTGTCACCTCATAAATGTGAATTTCAAAATGTTTTCATATTAAAAATCTAATATTCTTTATGACATTTGATGCATTTGAGATATTTTTTACATTTTATAAAACCATACAAAAACTCATACTCATAATTTATAATTTAAATTTAAAAGAAAATAATTAAAAATTAAAATCTTAAGTGCAACTAAAAAAAAAAAAAAACACACACACAGAATTTTGTTACGGCTGCTACAACGAAAATTATTCTTCATATCAATCAAATTACATAAATATAATGACACTTTGACAATTCATTGAATCGTAACGTTTTTTTCTTCTATAAATCCACCATTAGTGCAAGATATATAGAAATATTATTATTTATATTTTTTATTAAGTTTATTGTTGTAGTTGTAGTTTTGGTTTAGTACAATTAAAATTGTAATTGTATGCAACAACATGAATTGAATGTATGCATGAATAAAACACATGTTTCACATCTTGTTGACGATGGTGTGATGTTGATGTGATGTGTTTCACAAATTTGTTGCTCCTGTTTGCCTCTACTGTTGGATATTATTTTAAATATTTTGTTTTTGGTTCCTTTTCAATAAAATAATGATTGAAGTGACACATTAATGTCTGGGTGAATGTGTGTATGTCTATGTTTTAAGTATTAAAAACAAAAATTAATGTTAAATTAAAATAAAAACACCTCGTTTAAAAAAAAAAAATGAAATAATGAAATGTTTATAAGACCCCCTTTTAGTTAAGTTTTTTATTTATGTTATTTATTTGATGTATTAAATTTCATTGATTTTATATTGTTCTTTCTTCTACTTACACTCAAGAGAGGGGAAGGGTCTGACTGACTGACTGTCTACTTGTGTGTAACAAAATACAGAAACATAAAAATAAAATCTTATTTTAGTAGTCAATGTACGACCCCTGTGAAAAAGTCATCAATGTCATACAATATTCTCATTCGTATTTAGTCCAGTTATTAAATGTAATATAGGAAATATTTTAAAAAATAAACAAAATTGAATATCTTTTTTGTTTTTTGTATTAAAATACAGTATTAATTAAGTAATACATATGTATGTAATTGTATTGTCTTGGTTTTACTTTGTATAATGTTATATATTTTTGCAAGAAAAACCCCAAAATATTTGTATTCGTAATTATGTTTCTCTTTATTATTTACAATTATAAAATACATAATTAAATTACAAATTGTTATATGTGAGGTAGGTGGAAAGAAACCTTAATAAACATTTAGAAAAATTTGCAAGTGCTGAAGAAAATGTCATAAAGAAAATAAATGTTCGTACTGTAATTTGTTCACTTAATGTTAAGAGTACTTTAGAGATGCCATTTTTTAAAACTTTGTTTTTAATTTATATATACCTACATATATTTTTAATCAGATCTATTTTCTTTTGCATTTTTGAAATATTATTTAGGATCGTTTTTATTTTAAGTAATGATATTCATAGGGTTGTTTGATGCAATTGTCTTTAAGTGTTTGGTTCACTGATTTTTAGATATTAAGTAATCATTTAAGTTCCCAGAAATAAAGATCAATTGTTTCCAAAAAAAAAAAAAAAAAAAAAAAATAACATTTTCTCCGCTTAAAAATAGTTTTCTTTTAATACCAACACAATGATAAAATCATTTCTTTTATAACTTAACGAACCACAATTTTCTTAAACTTAAGAAATTCTTAAAATATTTCATATTTTTTAATTTTTGTATGTATGAATAAATATAAATATCATTGACGATGAAAATTATCATTTAATGTATTTAATTTTATTGTAAATATTACGGTAAAAATTCTCAAAATTACCATGTAAAATTGTGTTCATTTATTGATCAAAGTTAAAAATTTGCATACTTACATATGATAAGAAAAAATGACAAATATGTCCTTCTGTGTTGCACAGTCTGTGCGAAAAAATGATTTTTGTTTGGTACTCTGCCATCTCTTGTTGAAAATTTGGCCCATTGTGAAATTGATATTAAAGGAAATTTTGTTTAATTTCATATGTTTGTTTAACAGCGCCCTCTATGTTTAAGTGCACGCATTTCTAAATTAGTATAGTAATTGATTTGATTTATTAAAGCGAAATTAAATTATTATAACTTCTTGTTTTAATTTTAAGCAATTTTACACTAAATATTAAAATGAAAACACTGACTTTACAAACCCCCATTAAAAAGATTTTTTTTGGCATGAATTTCTTATAAAAATTCAATATTTTATGGTAGTAAATTTATTTCTACTACTTAATAAATTTTAGGTGCATTTTAGTAGATACAAGATTTTAAAATATTTATACAATATATTAGTAAAAAAATAGTAAGATTTAAAAAAAATGCTTGTTTATACATATATACATATACAGTGGTGGCCACGAATTTAAGACACGACATGTAACGAACTAAGTTGTGATAATTATTACAACCCTGCAATATAAAATTAGATTTTGTTAATTTTTCAGTGTACCCTGTAATGTTAAGATCAATTACCGTTATTTGGTTTTGTTTGTGTATACATTTTGTTGCTGTTTTTATTATATTTTCGTAAAAACGTGCTTTTGAAGCTGGTCACGAATTTAAAACATATAAGAAATATTTGGTTTTTAAGTGATTTTTTGGTGTTTTTTGAAGCTAAAAGGTAAGTAATGAATGTTTTATTCCATTTAATGTTAGAATACATCAAAATATTTAGTTAGAAATGGCCAGAGGTACTTGGAGTTCGGATGCCGAGCGAAAATTGATCCAACAAATGAATACTGATGGAAAAACAGTAATGGAAATTTCCAAGCTACTAAAATGTTCCAGATCCAAGATTTACAATGCACTGGAACACATCAAGCAACATGGCACTACCAAAAATGTCAAACAGCACCCTAGAGCCCGAAAAACTACACCCAGGGAGGATAGCTTAATTTATAAATCAGCTGCTAAAGATCCTTTCAAGAGCTCAAGTAAAATTAAAAATGAGATTTCATCGGATTTTGGTATTAATATATCGTCCAGGACAATAAGAAGACGTCTGAATGAGAAGAACTTACGTGGGTGTATTGCACAACGTAAACCACTTGTGTCAAAAAAAAAAAATTAAATCCCGACTAGCGTTTTCAAGAGAAAATCTCAATAAGCCGATGACATTTTGGAAAAATATACTTTGGAGCGACGAGTCGAAGTTTTGTCGCTTTGGTTCTGATGGAAAACAGTACGTATGGCGTCCTCCAAACCTGGAGCATCACCCAAAGTACACCCTTAAAACGGTTAAGCATGGTGGTGGAAATGTCATGATGTGGGCAGCATTTTCCTGGCATGGTGTAGGTCCCATTCAGAAGATTATCAATAAAATGGACCAGCATATTTACAAAAACATACTGACAAGCATCATGATACCATTCGCTGAAGACAACATGCCTCTAATGTGGAAATTTATGCATGATAATGACCCTAAGCACACTTCACGCCTAGTGAAGAGTTGCTTAGAGGAAAATAATATCACAGTTCTGAAATGGCCAGCTCAATCCCCGGATCTCAATCCAATTGAGAACTTGTGGAATGATGTTGAGGAGCATGTACGAGCAGTAAAGCCAAAAAATTTGACTGATTTATGGGAAGAAATTCAAAAGGCTTGGTATGCCATTCCAAAGGAGCGCTGTATGGCCTTAGTTGAAAGTTTACCCAGGAGATGCGCTGCTGTGATTCAAAATAAAGGATTTCCCACCAAATACTAATATTGTTTTATGAAGCTGAGCTTTACTTTTGTGAATTAACTTTTATTTTGCCTATGTCCTAAATTCATGACCAGGCTTAAACTTGTATTAATCTGTATAATATGTAAATAAAAATTGGAAACTAAATATAGGTAACAAACTATTGTTGATTTTTTTTCATAACATTACTAGGATCTTTAAAAAATAACATGGATCTAAAATTTGTTCGATAAGATGTAAAAATTATCAGAAATATATAAGTGAAATGTCGTGTCTTAAATTCGTGGCCACCACTGTATGTATGTATATACAATTTGTGCTGTAATGGAAAATAAAATGCATTTAAAAGCATGTTATTATACATATGTATGTATTATTGTTATTTGTACCTTTTACAATCATTAAAATAAAATTGATGATTAAATATTTGTATCCATTATTGTTTTTACGATCAGCAATCGATTGTTAATTGTTTTTATACGTATGTATGTGCGAGTGTTTTATTCAAGATGCATTTGCTGGCGCACAAACGGTCTTTTTTTAATATAAATTATTTATTATTATTATTTTTGATTTTTTTAGTACATACAATCAACATGTCCATCAACCTTGCTATTTCAGTTTAAGTTATTCATCATAAATATTTTGTATAAATGTTGTATGTACCACACACACACTTTTATATTCATTGATTTATTTCCATATTCACATTCATAGTTGCATACATTCATACATACATATGTATGTACATTGATTTTTGATTGATACCTTTAGGGCCAACTCTAAAAAACAACACATCGCATCAAACAATCCTATAAACGTCAAGATGCGTTCGTACATATACAAACATACACACGTACATTAAATATTATTTTTGTTTATACTTGTATAAATTTAAGTAGTTCACAATTCTTAAAATATTTTGAGCGATGCCAAAAACAGATCAAAACACACAAAAAGGTCCATAAATGTTGCACCAACAACAATAACAAAAGCAGCAGCAACATCCCAGATCTGTCTGCAAACGTTTCATTTCATTTGTAAAAATCAAATTAAAAAAAATCTAATAAAATAAAATGCAACCAATAAAAGATAAAAAAAAAAATCGTTTAACATAATGAAACTACAAATTACTTTTTTTGTTTATTATAAATTGTTTCTGTTTTCTTTTCATTAATTTGTTGTTGAAGTTTTTTTTGTTCTTTTTATTGTTTATCGATTTAGTTTATTGTATTATTATTATTATTGTGTTGTTCTTTTTGTTGTTGGCAATAATGTGTGAGGGTGTTTAAAGATCTACTTAAGATCATTAAATTATTTTTAATGTTTCTCTGATAATTTATACTCGTTTTCTTGTTTTTCTTGCTTCTTTAGATTGATATTAAATATGTTTTTTTCTATACACGTATAAATTGAAATGAAACATAAATACTTATAACTAGGGGGCGGATTTATGTATATGCAAATGCATGTTTTTTTTTTTTTTTTCTTTTACCCATTTAAAATGTTATTATCTATACAAATCAGACATTTTACTAAAAAATAGCATCGATTTGTTAGTGCATATTTTTGCATATTTTGTTCAAAATTTTTATTGTATATTTTAATTTTTTGGTTTTTAAACATTTTTTATTACAATCTTATTTTTATATTTCTCATTTTGAGGTAAAATGCAAGCACCCGAAAACTTTTTAATTTAATTTTTCAATCAATATAAATATCTTTACTGTTCAAAAAGTAATTTTTCATTTGTCGAGAAAAATATGTGAAAGATTTTTATTTTTTAATATAAATATTCATAAATATCTTTAAAAATAAATATCAGTATGGAAAAAATTTCAAATGATTTATTCATACTTTTGTTTTGTTTCAAAAACATTTTTTTATTCAATAAAATTGTTGTTTAAAATTTTTTTATCCGATGAAAAAAAGTTGAAAATAATTTAATATTTTGTAATAAATATGACAAAAGATATTTATATTTTTTATTTCGATCATGATGAAAAAAAAAAAATTAAACTATTGATGAAAATAAAAAAGAAATATGATAGATTTTTTTATTTTTGAACAATAAGGATTGTTTTTCGATTGAAAAAAAAAAAATAATAATAATAAAAAGATTGTTTTTTTAGTATTAAAATCCGGTCTCTGGTAAAATGTGCATAACAGGTGTTCTAGCGATTTTTAACACTCATTTTCCGGTTATTCTCAAACAAGTTATTAACATAGAGGTTAGAAATTATTATTTGGAAAAAATAAAATCTTTAAAAAAAAAATAAATAAATAAATAAATAAATAAATAAATGGATAAGTATGGACGAAACAACTGACATTACTGGCCAGTACTTTGTTAATGTAATTGTTGCAGTTTTGGATCACGACGTAGAGTTAAGCAAACGAAAGTTTTTGATTCATTTGTAGATCTCGAATGTGTGAACCACGAAACAATTGCCCGTACGTTTCATGAGTCAGTTAAATTGTTGGGAGAGGATTTTAATAAAAATCAAATTCTTTTATTTTTATCGGACGCGGTTCCATATACGGTAAAATCCGCAAAAGCTATTAAGATTTTTTATCTAAAAATTTTTGCATGTAACCTGCTTAGCCCACGCATTATACCGAGTGGAGGAGGTGCGCAATAATTTTGATACACGCGTTGCAATATTAAAAGAAAATTATCTCAATATGTTATTAAAAAAAATAAAGGATTTGAGAAAATGAAAAAAAAAAAAGTATTAGATCTTTAGAAGAATACTCTTCTTCAGAACAACAATTATTGAAATATGCTCCTATCACTTCTGTTTACGTTGAAAGATCATTTTCTATGTATACAAATTTTTTACGCCAAAATAGACAATCATTTACATTTGACAACTTAGTAAAAAATATGTTTGTGTATAGAAATAAAAACCTATCTAACTAAGGTTGTATTAAACTCAATGTCACTAATATAAGTTTTAAAAAAAAATGTGATCTTAAGTACAAATTTAAAAAAGTACAAATAATTAGTATTGATGTTTTAAAACATAGCTATAACTTTTAAAAATACAAAATGTATTGCATTTCTTAGCTTAATATAAACTGTTTTTTGTTTTTTCTTATAGAATAACTTATTTTTTTATTTTTATTTAATAAATATAAAAAAAATAATGCATATTTTTAATTTTTTAGGATATATTTTGAATTTTTAAGTGCATTTTATAGGAGCATATTTTCAAAAAATAAATGCATAAAAAACAACCCCCTACTTATAACACAGGGTAACAAAAATGTTCAGTCTTAATTTTGAAGACACCAAAATATTTTTGCATTAATTTTCATTTAATTTTTTTTTTTAATAAATTATAATTAATTTTTAGTGAATATCTAACAGATATGTAGAAGCTAATTTTTTATGAAAATTCTTAAAAATTAAGAAAAATAACCTGAATTTAAGAAACAATAAAAATCAATAATTATAAAAAAAAACTCCTAAAATAAAAACAAACTATTTTTTAAACTCAATTATCTGGAATGATGTAAAATAATTATTTTATTATACTTTTTGTTGTTATTTATATTTCTAATCTTTTTTTCTATTATGTTTGTATATTTCTAGGCACACCCATCAATCGTTTACCAATAATGGCCAAATCAGTATTAGATCTTTATGAACTGTATAATTTAGTGATTGCTCGAGGAGGTCTTGTCGATGTTATTAACAAAAAGTTGTGGCAAGAAATCATTAAGGGACTTCATCTGCCATCGAGTATAACAAGTGCTGCATTCACACTACGTACACAGTAAGTTTTAAATACAATTTGTTGGTTTATTCTTTCTTCACTTGTACTAAATAAATGACACTAAAAATTTATTAAATAATGGGCAAATTTTCCACATCAAACAATTTTACTATTTTACCAACAACAACAACAATAATAATAATAAAAAATAAAAATAAAAATACAAAATATACAATATACATATTTATTTATTTAGTATAATGTAAATAAAATTCATTCTCATACTCCTCGTACATGTCGTGTAGTATTTCATGTAGAATATAAAAAAGAAAAGATGGCAGATTATGACAAACCACAATGAAATTAGTTTTTAAACAGACGTTTATTGTCTAACAACAATAAAAATGTAAAATAATAAAAAGGTTACAACAACAATACCAACAGCAACAGCAGTGACAGCTAAATTATTTGCAACTAAATATAATACATATGTACATACATAAATACATTGTACCTCAACTTCTCTCTTGGTGTAACAATAAAACAAATCTCTGGTAAATAAAGGATCTTGTAAAAATTTGTTGTACTACTTAAATACTAACTTATTATTTAGTTGATGATGCTATTGTCGTTATTATTGACAGATACCACAGTTCTTTAAAAGTTTGTTTTTTTTTACATTTTATTAAATTAGTTGTCATTTTAACGGGATTACTATTTCAGCAAAATTTCAATTTTATTTCCCAGATATGGAAGAATTTTTATTGAAAGAATATGATATTTTAACATAGTTAATTTTTAGCTTATTCCTGTGCGATTCGCTACACATTTGGGGGCTACGCCTTTGCCTTTTTGCTGTAATAGTTCTTGAGATATGCGGTATTTAATATTTTTGTTGTATGGAGGTACTATATCCCCTGGTCCTATCCGTTCCATTTTCATTTTAAGTTTGAAAGTTGATGAGAAAGACATTCCAGTGAAATTTTAAGACTTTAGCTGTAACAGTATTTAATTTATCCGTTAATTAATTTTTTTTTCTTTGTATGGGAGCTACCATTCACACTGCTGCTATCAAAAAAAAAAAAAAAGTGTAGATATTTAAACTACTCTGTATTTTTGACAATGTATTGCTTCTATATACATTAGGGTAGTCCAAAAATCCTTTTTGTTAACTACATATAATTATGAAATGGGATGTCATTTAGAACAACCTGGCCAAATTTTAACTTCTTACGATAATTGGAAAAAGCTGCTGCTTTGGGCGTGTATTTACATCGATGATCCTAAAAAAATCTGAAAATTTTTTTTCTTACCAATATTAATGATTTATACATCAGACTATAGCTAAAGAAAAAGAAATATATCCATATTTTAAAATTTTTCAAAAATAGCTAATGGGAAGTATAAAATCGTCATATTAAAATTTTTATTAATCTCATATACAAAATTATGTAGAAAAAGAAAACTATTAAAAAATTATACCAAATGTCCTTTTTTCCTTCATATTTACTTTTATTTTTGAAAAAATAAATAATAATATATAATAATATTTATTAGCTATCGTTTGGGGTATATTCATATTAATTTTGGTGAGAAATTTTTTGATGATTTGTTCTGGAATCATCAACTTAAATGACCGTTTAGAAAGAATACTGTTCCCATCATCGTAAGAAGTTTAAATATATCAAAAATGTTCTAAGTGATGCCCCCTTTCATAATTTTTGTTAAATTTAAATGTGCGAAATACTTTAGTTTTCTTCATAGAATTTTGGACCACTCTAATATACATACATATGTACATGAATTTATATTTATAATTTTATGTGAGTACGTGTTTTTGACAATTGTGTTGATTGGTAATGTTGCTAATAATTAGTTCTTCGTACAAAGTATCTGTAAATATTGAAAATAATAAAATTTAATTCATAATTTATAGTTAATTTTTTTTGTTGTTTTTGTTGCCGTTCACAGCAACATTGTAAAATGTTTAAAAACATTAAATCTTAAGTGCGTTTGAATGTGTGCTGTATTATTGGTGTTGTTGTTGCATTTTATGCATTTTAAAGTCCGCCATCAGTTTGTCAGCCAGTCAATCATGTTTCAAACATGATTTTTATGCGTCTCTATGCCTCGGTCTATAACTTAGACCAACACCCAGAAAATACAAAAATACAAAAAAAAAAATATGAAGAAGAAATAAAAGTGGAATTATGAATGTATATATGAACTTTGGTTTTGAGCCGAATTTATGAAGAAAAGCGGTAGTAACTGTGTAACAATAACACTGAATAATACCAGAGGTGGTCGATTGTTAAAGTTATTGAATGTCTGACTGGTTAGTTTATTGGTTATTTTTGTTAGACAGATTTTCGATGGCTGATTGTCTGGTTTTGCACTGGTTGGATGATTGTTCGTATGTGTCAATGACATGACGAGAAGCACACGCGACCGGACAAGACAATTCTTTTTTATTATTTTTTTTTTTACAGACTTTTATACATTTATTAACTAAATAATACTTACCAACGTATTTGTTCTTGTTCTATGATTATAGTGTTATATATAATGCACATATA
Organism: Protophormia terraenovae; assembly: GCA_951394005.1. NCBI lineage: Eukaryota > Metazoa > Arthropoda > Insecta > Diptera > Calliphoridae > Protophormia > Protophormia terraenovae. The sequence continues at coordinate 70,835,486 of OX596077.1, forward strand.
ATGTAATAGATTTCATTAAGTGTTAAATGAAAAAAAAAAAAAAAAAAAAAAAAAAAAAAACAACGTTTAAAGAAAAGCAAAAAAAAATAAATAAAAAAAAAGTATTAAAATAATATGAGAAATGACGCTCATAAAATTGATTGACTTTCATAGTAAAATTTGTTTTCATTTCTCTATTCGCTCAAATTCAAATTCGCATTCACATGAATACTAACATACATACATACATTTGTACATTAATAAATACAATTACGAGTACTATATATGAGATTGTACTCATTTTATTTACGAGTTACAGTATCCAACCACCAATAGCCGCGCTTGATTCACTAAATAACAAGTTTATTTGTTAAATAAATTTAAAAACACACACAAATATAGACTCATTCACTCGGTTTTATGTACTAATACTTGCAGTGTGCGAATATTGATTTATTGGATATGAATATGTACATATTTTATAACAAATGTACCCACCCTACAGTTCTGATGGCGTTATTGGAAAATTTTTTTTATAATACGAACAATATGATTCCATTTGTATTAAAATTTTTGTTTATTGCTTTTACATATTCCAAAAATTTTATTCCGTCCGCAATAACCCTTTTTACACCCAGAGAAACATTGACCACATCCATGTTGAAAATGACACCATTCAGTGTCAAATTACCAACGGAGAATTGATACGGTAATGGTATTTATTTGACACTGCGTAATTGTCAAATTATTAAATATTAATTAAATGACAACAAATTTTCAATGTGACCACGTCGGTTGTTAATTTTATGCTGGAAGGCCAAAGTACGCGGACGTGGTGACGAACAGCAATCAGCTGATCTTGTTTTCTCACGAGCACTCGCATTCTATATAAAAAAAGTTGAAATAATTTCGACTTTGACGCGCTACCGCGTCTTACAGCATTGCCATATCAAATTTATGACAATGTTTTCAAATTTTCCTTTGACAATTTTTGTAAACAAATTATTTATTTTTAAGCTGGTATGTAATAAGGCTGTCGGTCATCGCTGCGTGACGCGTACATTGGCCTTCCACTATTAGTGTTAACAAGCGCATGTAAAAATAAGCGAGAATGTTATATTCGGCTTGGCCAAATCTATATAACCACCATCAACTTTTACAAATTTTACGTTATATGGGAGGTGGGCGGTATTGATCCTTGAACTATTTGTAAAAAAATTTCGTTGACGTTTCACCTTATATGGGAACTAAAAAGTTCCAACGAGTTCCAATTTAAAAATGCGATGTTAAAATCTATATACCCCCCACCTTTTTGATGGTGGGTATAAAAATAATTTGTAAACTGGGATGGCTCACGATAGTTAGGGAAATTTTTAGTTTTACATACAGCATAATTTTACTTTTTATACCCACCATCAAAAAGATGGGGGGTATATTGATTTTGTCATTCCGTGTGTAACATGTCGAAGGAATCATCTAAGACCCCACAAACTATATATTTTCTGGGTCCTGGTTAGATTCTGAGTCGATCCGTCTGTCTGTCTGTTGAAAGCAGGATAGGGATCGAACGGCGCAACGTAGGGGGACGAAATTTGGCACAAATATTTATCTTATATAAGGATTGTTTGGTATTGAAAGTGGGCAAAATCGGTTAATAAACAAATAAGTTATGGGCTAAAAACTAGAAACACTGGATGTCCGGTTCGTACTTTTCTGCTGATATTTCTTCAATAAAAGCATGTACGAAATGATAACGAAATTTTGTACGTATAGTTCAAGGGTCGAAACTCGGAAACCAAAAAGTGGGCGTGGTCCGCCCACTTTACCGCCCCCTCCCATATAACGTAAAATTTGAAAAAGTTGATGGTGGGTATATAAATTCGGCCGGGCCGAATATAACATTCGCGGTTGTTTTAATATAATTTTAAATTGTGCGCTATTTTTTTTTTTTATTAGAATCTCATTTTGATTATTTTTAATAATATTTTTAATAATTCGTCCAGTTTTTAGCTTTTTTGGATATTCGATTTTATATGAAACAATCGACTAAAACTTTCGATTACTTGTTTGTCTTTAATTGATTTAAAACTTTTCAGACCACTTTGTGTTTAAACGTCGTAAGTTTACTTTTAAATTCAAAACATATTTGCTGTAATAATGGCAGTCAAAGAATAAATATTATATCATATATTATTATGTATTATTATTATTATTATTATTCACATGCATATAAATAGTTTTTTTAAACCTATCCTAATTTAATTATTTTAAAATTCCATTATAAAGAATTTAAATGTGTTTGTGTGTTATAACCATAAGTTAGTATATGTGTACTTAACTCTTTGATATTGAGCGTCATTGCTACATAGTTGTATGCATTAAGAACAACATTTTGAAAAATATTTGTATTTATGTATGTATGTGTGTACATATATTTTCATAAGAATTTTATTTTACCTTTTTTATGGTAAATAAATGAAAATACATAAATTCATCATCATTCTTAGACATGCCTAAATCAATATTACAACTAATGTTGCACGATGGTGCAGCATGCGGCACATACACACACACACACACCTACCCTCATATACAGACTATTGCACTTGAAAATTCAAGTGAAATTCATTGTATTCAAAAAATACAAAGTGACACAACAAAATGCTAATATGATGATAATGATGACAACAATGACAATGATGGCAATGAAGCGTTATTTTGATCTGAGTTGGTATGATTATGGTAAAATTATTACCTCTACACAAATTGTTTTAACTACAAAACAGAAAATCAACTTAATAAATCGACACACCAACAAATAAATTAAAAATTAAAAGATGTTTTTTAATTTAGGAAAACTATTTGCTTTCATTTGTTAAAAATTATTAATTCATTCTTGTGATTGATAGGTGGTAGACAAAAATGTAAAAATGAAAACTTTGTTAAATAATTTTTATGGTCCGGTCAATATTTTAACCAAATTAACATTAATATTTTTAAAAAGATTTTTATGATGAATAATTTTACTCTTGTCGCATATATATAGACTTAACATCGTGTTAATTGAATTACAAAATAAAATGTTAATGAAAATGCAATTCGTTGCTCCTGTTTGAAAGTTAATTTACAATTTAAATAAAACTCTATTTTTGCCTTTTGCACAAAATGATGTTGCGAGATAATGCATATTATATAACATTGATATTATATAACATTTTAAAGTTTTTCTGCAAACAATTTTGTTATATAGTTATATTAAAACAAATATTTTCCAAAAAATATTAAATGTACTGAGCAAAGTTTAAAACAAACTATAAAATACTATTCATATTTCATAACAAACTACGAATTGCCTATTAAAAAAAAAAAAAAAAAAAAAAAAAAAAAAAAAAAAAAATAGATTTTTTTCTGTTCAGATGATTATAAATCACTGAAAGGGAATTGAAAATTAATTTTATTTTGTATTTTTATGTATTTAAGTCATGGATACGTAGATAGGAGGTGATGGACTAATTGATAATGATTAAATGTATAGTTTATATCTTCTGAATTTATCATAAACCCTAAATTTTGAATTATAACAGTCTTTTTGAAAATGTGTGATATGTATTTATGTATATAAACTTATTAGTTTTAGCTTATGTACATATACATACATACACATGTATGTGACTTGCAATGAATATCCGCAATCATGCCTATTATAATTAGCATCATGTCTTTCACATTGTTTAGTGTTAATGTAAGAGAGCTGGAGTAAAATCTTCCTTTTTCATCTGTTATGTTTACTTGATAATTCACAGAAAGTGTAGTCATGAACAAACAACATTTACAAAAAAAAAAAAAAAAAAAAACAAATATACAAATCTTGGCACAACCAGACACAAAGGATAATATGATGGCAAAGGTATGAACTAGTAGGTACTAATACAAATACAAACCTATACGTACACGCATAGATCGTTGAACGAACGGACAGTTGGACAGACGGACAACATCTTAAGATTTAAATGAATCTTGGGATTTTTTTTTTTGTTGTTTTACAAATAACCATTATATGAGTCTAAAGAAAACTAAATAGTTTTTATACATTATGCATACTTTCATTAGGGTGGCTCCGTTAGTGTGGGAAAAAATTAAGACTAAATATTTTCAATTGAAATAAAAGTTTACTTTTTCAATTTCCTTTTTGTTATTATATGAAAAGTCCTTAGATACAGAAAAGAAATGGTGCTATAAAATAAAGATATAATTTCTCAACCGTTTCATTTAGAGCTGGAATAATTAGCAGCTCTTATTTTGGGATTACCTTAATATATGTACATACGTACAAACACGTACGTACATAAAAACATTTATTGATTGAGTTCTTAAGTGTTTATTAAATTAAATGCAAAATATTGCATGTATGCGTTGATGAATTATAAACAAAAACGTAAAGCAAAGCAAATAATGAAATATACATATTTATAAAAAAATCTACATACATACATTCATAATATATATTTAAAAAAGAAATAAAACAACATTTCATTCCTACAAAAGTTGTGTTGGACTGAACTTTTAAATAATTCACATTGGACCACACTGGAAAAAACTAATGTTTGTAGGTGTTATCTTAAGATTAATAAAATCATAATTTTATCCCAACTACATTTAAAATCTATATTATACCAGCTTATCCCCATTTGATGGAATAACTAATATTTATTTTATATTGAAGCTACTACTTCCCTTCGACCTATCTGCCCTATTTAATATTTGATATGATAATTACTTATAAACATTTTTTATGACTCAGTAAATCACTCTTTCAGATATGCAAAAATTATTATTTTGTTTATGTTGGGGGCTTTCCCTCCCGCTTGTCCTTTCCGTCCCATATTCATTTCATCAATGCAATATGATAAGAAAGTAGTTTCCACAAAATTTAAGAGCTCTCACTATAATAGTTCTTTAAATATGCCACTAAGAATATTAGCTTTGTATGAATGTACTATTTCCCCAAATCCTACCCGTTCCATTTTAATCTCAATTATGTAAATTGATAATAAAATTATTTCAACACAATTACAAGACTTTATCTATAATAGTTCTGGAGATATGTGATAATAAATGTTTACTTTGTATGGGGTCTACCATTTCCCCTGCTCCTATCGAAAAATAAAGTAGAAAACGTATTGAAACTTCACTGTACATATTTGCTATGATAATTTTTAATCAAAATAAAAAAAGAAGCTGCAGTTGGTTAAACGCACGTACCAATTGACTGTAACCAAAACTGTTTATATCGGAGTTTTGTAGATTTGACGGAACTTATTTGGGAAATCTATTCCATCAATTTAATAAATTTTCCATTAACTGTCAGTTTATATGGACAATAAGGCGACTCCACTATTTACACTTACATACGTTCATATTATTAAAAATTTAGTTCATATTATACATATATTTTTAAAAACATATTTTAGGAGTTTATTTTTAATAAATAAATTCATTAAAATCCGTCCTTTACACATATATTTTTCTGTTTGAAAAAAGTGTTTATAGCCTTATGGTATAATTTTTTAATGTGTAATAGAGGAAACGAAATAATTAGAGGCAGAATTCCCATTATTTATTTATTTTTTTTTAATGAGCTCCTTAAATATGTTTGTAAAACTTTTTAATATGCACTATACACTTATGTGAAAATTTCTAAAAGCATATTTTGGGTACTTATTTTAAATCAATAAATGCATGTAAATCCGCTCCTTAATAACTAAGGATGTTTTCTAAAATACTTTGACTATACTGATGACTGTTCTTGAGCTGGACCGTTTTTTAAAAAAAAATTATTATTATTTTTTTTTTTAATTTTTTATATAGGCAATTGAATATTTATTTTATAAAATTTATTATATAATTTAACAAGTTCATCCACATGTTAAACAAGTTTATAACTTTTATAAATTTATTAATTTTACTTTTAGATATATGAAATATTTGTATCCCTATGAATGTGAAAAAAAGAATCTAAGTACTCCAGCAGAATTACAGGCTGCAATTGATGGTAACCGTCGGGAAGGTCGCCGTTCCAGTTATGGTCAATATGAGGCAATGCACAATCAAATGCAAATGGTAAGGGCAAATGTTAAAATACATACATATATGTATGTATGTATGTATGTATGTATGTATGTATGTATGTATGTATGTATGTATGTATGTATGTATGTATGTATGTATGTATGTATGTATGTATGTATGTATGTATGTATGTATGTATGTATGTATGTATGTATGTATGTATGTATGTTTTTATATACACACTTACACACCATTTTTTTAATCAATGTTATGATGATTCTATTATTTTAAAATGTTTTTATTTGTCTTCCTTTTGACTGCAGCCTCCAATGGCTCGTCAATCTTTGCCAGGCGGCATGCAACAAATGTCACCATTAGCATTGGTTACACATGCAGCTAACAATCAACAAGCACAGGCTGCCGCCGCTGCTGCGGCTGCACATCACAGACTGATGGCACCATCGTTTGGTCAAGTACCGAATTTGGTAACACAGGAAATTGAACAACGTATGATCGAGTATTTGAAATTAATTCAAGTGAAGAAGGAACAAAATGCCATGAGTAACGGTTCAGGTCCTATGGGCTTATCGCCTCATCATCAACATCACCAACAACAACATCAGCAACAACAACAACAACAGCAGCAACAACAACAGCAGCGCCAGAGATCCCAAAGTCCCGAAATAAGCACCAGGGAGGCTTTAAATGCATTAGAAATGTCACGTGTGGCATTGTGGCAAATGTATCATAACAACACCAGCCCACCAGCTTCTGTGAATACCTCACCACAAGGTGGTGGAAATGTAAATAGTGGTGGGAATCATGATGTTAGCGAAGCACAACGGTAAGTTGATATACTCAGTATGGACAACAACCGACTTATGTTGAATTTTGTTTCACCTCTGTGTATTTTTATTTATTTTTATTCTAGTAGCGAGGCTTTAAACCTATCGGATTCACCACCTAATCTCACCTCCATTAAACGTGAGCGAGAACGCGAACCGAGTCCGGAATTAAATGAACACAGTGATTTTCAACACCAGCCTCCACCAGCTAAACGTGCCGGATTTCCTGCCAGCTTCTATTTACCATCTGGCATGGGTGGTATGGCTGCTGCTGCCGCTGCAGCCAACTTTCACTACAAAGGTGGCAATCACGATTCGGACGCTGAGGTTGATGAAGAAAATGATGAAGATGAAGGCGACCACAATACAACAGTGAACTCCTCACATGACGATCACAACGAACGCCAGCATTTAAATAGTAGTTCACTTCGACCACCTCGACATCATGGCAGTAGCAGCAGTGTTCACAATGATAAATCTGACGATTCAGCCATTGAAAATTCTCCATCAACCTCTGCGGCATCAGCTGGTAATGGTCATATTTCTCCCGTATCAACTAAGAAAATTCACTTGTCAAAGCAAACACAACAGCAACCACATAATGTATCAACAGCGAATTCTGGCAGCGGTGACTCAAGCGCCGACCAAATGACGACGGGTAACACTTCCTCGCTGGGTCCTTTCGAAGCGTTAAACTTGCTTTCAGGAATGCAATTTCGTGTAACACGAAACGGTATGTTGGTTTATTATTCTATAAATAATTCTTTTCAAAAAGTAAAATTATTTCGTTGTATACATTGTATGTACAACAATAATGTATAAATTCAAACATTTTATATTTAATTATATACATTTTTTTAAAGAATTTTCTATAATGATCGATGTGTTTGTTTTCGTACAGGTACCAATTCAAAAGGCGAGCAAGAGTTAGTGGTTAACCTTGAATTAAATGGTATTAAATATTCTGGTGTACTTATTGCAAACGCAGCGAATTTTGCAACCGAAACAACATCGTCGTCGACAGCGATGTCCTTAATCAGCGAAAACACCTTCAGTAATAAAAATATCAACAGTTGTAACAAAAGTGATAACAGCATTACAAACAGCACTCGACAGACTGGCAGGCGCAGCCACAGCCCCACCAACATCATTAACAATAGTAATGAAACGAGCAAGGATTTAGTCGTTGCCATGGATGCAATGGAAGATACTGGTGAATTGAGAATGCGTGATACTGAAACACCACCAAATACATCCACGACAACGACGACAACAACAACGGCAACTACAACAAATCAAACAAATGCTGCCATAGTTAACGGTCCCAACAGTAGCACTAACACACTCAAGGATGCCCTAATAACATCATAGAAACAGCACAACACACACTCCTTCCTACCACAATCACAAATAAATAGACAGAACAGACGTTTATAATCAAGTTGTTGAATAGAGTTAAACAAAGGCCTTGAATGAATGTTGTGTTGCTGCTATAAAAAAGGAAATGATAGCGTAGAAAAAACTGTCGGAAGCATGTAAATAGAGTGATGGAAATAAAAGTAAAGTAAAGCAAAAAATTACTTACAACAGGCAGGTAAACAAGTGACTGACAAGAATCAAACATAATTTTAAACTTGGAAATTTATTTAAATAACTTTAACGCTAACAAAAAAATAATTCGAAGAGTGCAAAGGATACAACAACAAATAACAAAGAAATATGAACACACGCAAAAAGATACTTACAAACAAACTTACAAATTTACCTATACTCGCTTACTTACATTTACGCAAGTATCCAAGGACGAGTATAATGATCAAGAGAACTTGGTATGTCCAGTGGTATTTAACCTTAATGTTGCTGTTATTTTTGCTACATGTTACATTTCAAAGAGGAAAGCAAAGCAGCAAAAAAAAAAAAAAAAAAAAAAACAATAAGGACTTGTTGTCCTAAAGTGAAATATATGCGTATATTTGTATAATTTTATATGTATTTACTAGTAATACGTTTGTATGTTGGTTATAGATGGATTTTCTAGCTAAATATACATATGTATATACGAAGTACATGTATGTGTATTTGAAAAGGTCCTTAAAAAGTAGACTCATCTCGACTCTACTCAAATAAAGTTATACCAAAGGAAAGTTAGGAAAATAAAAACAGAAAATAATAGAACTAAAATTCTATTATAACCACATTCTATTATAACAACTACAACTATATGATTTTTAATTAAAACAAAAACAAGGGCAACAAAAAAATAAAAATGAAAGAATCTGAAATAAATACAAGGGATCCAATTCATACATACATCCATCCACTCATTTCCACTCCATTCACATGCCATAAGTACACATGTGTTTCTAATAAACCCACACAGTCACTCGCATTCACACATATCCTCACACACACATACATTTACATGTCTACCAATGCTGCGATAGTATTGTTTGGAAATCAAAATTTTGTAAATATTTGTATTTGTTTGAAGGATCAAACAAAAATTGTATTTAAGTATCAAAAACTCTAACCTTAATCTAACATTTTTGAATTATAACCATAATTAAAAAAACTAAAAATAAAATATTAATACAAACATATACATAAATCCTATGCAAAAAGAATTTACAAAACTTGAGGAAATAAAAACAGTAAAAAATTTATTAATTAACATAAAGCATAATATAATGAAGACCGACTTTATAGTCTATTATAAATTTAAGTTAAATGCGATAAAATAAAAAATCATAATAGTAATATAACATTTTGTAGAGTAATTAAGTTAATATTAAATTTAAAATTTAATGTGTATTTATATTTAAATATATTATTATTATTCTACCTATACTATATACATATTAATACATTAAATATTATTATAAGTACATAAACAACAGTAACAAATTTGTATTTGTCTTAATTGTTGAAAAAAGAAAAGAAACGAAAAGTTAATAAATATGATACATACATATGTTGTATAAAATTAAAATAAAATTTCAAAGAAACATATATTTTTTATCCTCTCTAGATTATGTTACAGTTTCTATTTTTTTTATTTTTGCTGACTTGTACAATGTACATACATACATAAATATTACATATAACACAATAACAAACAGACTTTGAAGTGTGGGCTTGTAATCGTAACGTAGTTTTATGAACATAGACTAGGGTATCCAATTATTCGGGTGTTTACATTAATTGGTTTATTCGACAAATAATTATTTGAGGTTAAAAGTTGATCGGTTAATAACCGATTTTTGACTAATTATTCGATTAACCGAATAACCTTTGTTATACATGTAAAACATATAAATTACACAAATTATAGTTTTTAATCTATTTAAATAGTTACTTAGAAACATGATATAAGATCAAATTCTTTTAAAAGGAGATCATTTCGTAATTATTTTCTCCTATTTGTATGAAAAATTTTCATTTTTTAGCTAATACTATAAAATATTCTACTTATTCCGCTTTATTTAATATATTTTTCATGTAAGTATATTTTCAGTGTAAGAATGGTTTTTTGTTAAACGAGTCTAAATTAATATTTTTTGGGAGCATTTAGGAGATGATAATTAAAAATATTATGACTTGTAAAACTTTGAATTTACGTTACTCAGTTTAATTATTTATGAAGACATAATATTATTACCTTTTCTTGACGCTTTTTATAAAACATTCTATCCCAACAAAAAAAAAAAAAAAAAAAAAGCATTCAAAGAAATCAGTAAGATACTGAATTTGTGATCCAGAAATAGTACAAATTCGTATAATTTTCAATGAACTGAATTTTTTGATACCTGAGTTATGTCATATTCACGATTTCGTGCCAAATTGCACAAAATTTCGACTCCAGGAAATTAGTTTTAATTTTTATTATTATTTTAATAAAGAAAATTGCATAACATTTGTTTCAGTTATTTTCTTTTTTGGAAAAATAATATCCGAATATCAACGTCTTATAGCAGAACAATTCGTTTAAATCTTTCTATATATGTATATTGAATCCTGTTTTATTACTTCTAAAGCAGAAGAAAAATTACCTCACTAAAAATTATGTTTATTTATTTTTACTGGAATGTAATAGACCACTTAAAAAGATGTAGTTTACATAAATTTATTATAAAAATAAAAAATTTTCTAATTTAGAACTCGAGAAAACTACATTTCGGTTAACCGGTTATTCGACACAAATTATTCGGTTAATTCGTTATTCGAAAATGGACAGTTTTAAATTATTCAAACAGTTAATCGACAAAAATTAACCGGATAACCGAATGATGGTTAATCGATTGGATACCCTAACATGGACGTTTTAATTTGATTTACAAAAGAAATTCTTTACTTATATTTAAAACTTAAGTAAAACATAAACATTGATAAAATTTAAAACGTTATTCATTCAGAGTGTTACATATAGGGAAAACTGATGACTTGGTTTCTTAGTGATTCTTGGACTGAAGGCTGTAAAATAATTTAACTATGATGATATGTATTATGAAGCAATTTTTATATATTAAATAATTTAATAATGAAATAAGACATTATACTGTTTCTAAAGCTTTTGTAAAAATAAAAATCATAACAAAATTTTTGTTTTTAAATGTCCACTTATGCTGCATATTTAGCTTAATTAGCTGATATTTGCCATAATTTTTATTTTTACAAGAGCGATTCGCTCTTTTTTTTTTCGAAATGTGTTTATGTTTATCTTCTCCCTTACGGAAGACATGATTTTAATATGACGAGTTCTTGCTTGTAAGCATTACATTTTTAAAGTAAAAGGCTCTTTTCGTAATCTTAAAAGATAAGCAAATTTATATATTGTATGTATAAGTCAGAAGTTAGGTTGGAAACGTTTTTTGTTTTTTTAAGAATTCACTTACTTATAATTTACCCTTTATTTCCTTCCCTCTATTACAGCGTTTATACGCATCTCAATTAAAAATATTGCTACATGAAAATATTACCGTATTTGAGTTAATATTTTATTTTCTCACCAAAACTAATATTGATTAATAGGGTTCATCAAATCGACTTTCGAATAATCGAATCGATTTTTTGTTGTAAAAAGTGTAAGATGTACTCAATTTCGACCGTTCCTCTAATTGCTTTTTTTTTTTTTTTTTGAAGAATATTTTTTTTTTTATGGATGCTAGATGAAAAAATTAACTAATCACGATTAAGGTTTTTGTGCATAATACACCACCTACAGTAGAGTGAAAACGAAATCGTATTTAGCTTCTTAAAAAAATAAAAAGTTATGCTTCTTTTAATCGAATTTAAGGTTTTAAAGTAGAATTGATGTTTTAAATGTAAGAAACATTTTGAAAATTAATTTATATAATAAAAACAATAATAGTTTTATTAATTGCACTTTCAAAAATCACAAATAAACGAATAAAAAAATTTCATTAAAAATCTTTTTGTTAAAAAAAAAATGTTCTTTTTTTACATTTTAAAAAGGTACTATAAAACTGAACTGCCATTTCTTAAAATTCATAACGTTTTATATGAATTTTAAGAAATGGCAGTTATCACTCTACTGTTCTTCTCTGCATTGCTTTTTTTTTCATGATTTTATAACAAAAAGACACTACTAAATAAATTATTGAAAAAAACTTAAAAAACTTAAAAAAGTTTTCTTGTTACTATGTGTTTTTAAAAATATTAAGTATTAAAATTAGTTTATTTAATTTAGTTAATATATTGAAAAAGTTAAAAAAAATATAATTTTAATATTTTCCTTGAATTTAGTTTCAATTTGAATGTAAGTAAACAATGGTCATTCATTATTATATATAGTATTTATGTATATATTGATCATTTAATTAAGTAATTTAATTATAATAATTTAATTAAAAATTATCTATCGTATATTATGTGTAAATATAGAAAATTTAATATAATTAATTAAAATATAAAAAACAATAAATCACAAAACAAAATTAATGTAAAAACTAAATCAAACATTTAAATATTTAGTCATAATTATTCAAATAATAAACTGTATTACATATAAATCTAAACCAAGAATTTTTGTTCATAACTAGATGAATACCACCGCGTTGCATGGAAGATAAAAGTTAATAGAAAAATTTAAGGAAATATAAAAATGCAGCTTTCTATAGTTATTTTCAAATATCGATATTTCTAGTAATGCTTCTTCTATTAATACTTCCATTTTTATTAAAAAGTTAAGACAAAATTAAAGTGCATAAAACTGCATACATGAGGATAAGTTTTTTAAAGCTGTTCGCTTGAAAAGTAATATTTTGAATATTTCACAAGTATTTAAATAAATGTTTTCCAAATCTTAGTATACGTTAAACAAACTTTATAGAATGCATTTCGTTCCGACGCACGTTGGGGTAAAAGGGGTCGAAAATGGCGCTTAATTCAGGGAGAGGTGATATCAACATTTTAATGATGAGGATCTATTTTTATATTTATTATTAGGTAAAAAAATGTATTTTTTGAATTTTAGGATTTTTTTGGGCAGAATGGTAATGTCTGTCCGTCCGTCTATACCTTAGGATTAAATGGGTCTAAAATCGCCGCATTATTCAGAGAAAGGTGATATGAATATTTAAATGATCATGATTTAATATTTTATCAATTAGTTAGTAAAAAAAGATATTTTTAGAACTCTTGAATTTGTTTTGGGTGAATAGTAATGTCCGTCCGTCTGTCTATACATTGGAAAAAATAGGTCTAAAATGGCCGCAAAATTCAAGAAAAGGCGATATCAATATTTTAATAATCACAACATGTTTTGTTTTTTATTAGTTAGTTAAAAAATATAAACTTTAAAAATACTCCGATTTTTTTGGCAGAATGGTAATGTCCGTCCGTCTGTCTATACATTAGGATTAATTGGCTAGAAGAAAGACGCATAATTCAAGGAAGGGCGAAATGAATATTTTAATAACTACAACTTGTTTTGTTCTTTACTAGTTAGTAAAAAAATGTACCATTATATCTCTACGATCTTTTTTGGCTAAATGGCAACATCCGTCCATCTGTCTGTACATTGTGAAAAAATGGATCTAAAATTGCAGCTTACTTCAAGGAAAAGTGAAATCGATATTTTTATAATCACAACTTGTTTGATTTTTACTAGTTAGTAAAAAAAATGCTTTACAAGAATCTTACAAATTTTTTCTGCCTGATATGTAATGTCCGTCCGTCTGTCTATACATTGGGGTTAAACATGTCAAAAACTAAGCATACTTCAGAAAAAGTGATATCAGTACTTTAGTGATCACTTTTGACTTTATTATTTATTAATAAGTAAACAAATTCATTTTTAGAATTCTAATGCTTTCTTTGCAGAATGGTAATGTTTTCATACAAAAAAAAAAAAAAAAAAATATCGTCATCAGTGAGAATAATCAACTGCGGATTGTGGTAGGTCTATATGTTTTATACTTTTTCCCCATACTTGATTGGATCGGAACTTATCAAAAGTATATTAAATATATCTTCGTTTGATTTTTGTCTACTACATTTTCGTGAAAAATGTTTCCGGTAATTTTTGAAATCTTTTTTTCTTGCTTCTTGGGTGTCTTAGAAAGTTGGCCATTTCGTAGAAGAGCATGTTTTATAATTTCTGGGCCGTGAATAAAAAACTTGTGGAGGATAGGAGACATACAATACCATGGATCAACGTAGTATCTGGCTGTATTCTTCGCATAATTCCTGAATTTTGACACATCACTTTGTAGAATATAAAAACATTACATGAAATCATGTTCATTTTAACTGAGTTCGACTGTATTAAGCAGTAAAATTAGTATTTTGTTTATTTAAAATAATTTACAAAACAATAACAAAAAACTATAGTGAAATAACGAAAAATAAAACAAAGTAAAAAAATAAAAAAAATCTGCACTTAACCTGTTTTTGGTTTGGAGCAACTTGAGTTTTTTCACAAAAATGTAAATTTTTGTTTTTAAGTAGACAATATGTTATATTTTTCCGACAATTTTTCAGAACAAAAGTCTTGTTATATTTTTAGTTACATTCCATGAAATTTGAAAATTAGTGCATTTTTGGACTATTTTCAAAAAAATTACAAAAAATACCAGGACAAAAAATAATTTACAAATTCTTGCATAAAAGTAAACTCAAATACATGTAGTTGATGGTTCCATTTTAAAATTTTTCTTAAAGGCACTTTTTATTAAAGAAAAATTCACCAAAAGTTCATAAAAATTTAATTTTTTGCTCTTTTCTTAAAATATAAAAAAATTTTGAACTTTGACAGCTCAGTACTCAAAAACCACGCAACCTACGTTAATGACTTTTATCGTTATTGATATATAATTTTGTCTATTTTTATTCGGTGTCCAATTTTATTTAAAAAAGTTAATTTTCAAAATTCAATTAAACGCCACTTTCGACCCCTTTTACCCCAACGTGCGACGTTTAGTAACGAACCGAGTTCAACTCTGCCAAAGATTGTCAACTCTGAAATAGCTGTACCAACCAAAAGTTTTTCCGCGGCAAAGAACCTCCAACTATAGCTAGTTTTTACAACAACTACGATGCCTATTGATGAGTTACAGGAAAAAAAAAAATAAAAAATATTAATGTATCTTTAGTTCCTAAAACTTTTTCGTTACTAATAAAGAACAAACAGCCCAATCATAAATATTCTGAAGGAATTTATTTCCCACGAAAAAATCTTTTTTGAGAATTATTTCCCTTAAAATAGTTGATATAAAAAGGGAATTTATATTTCACAATAAGAGAATGGGGAAAAGTGAGAAATCCACGCGGAATTTTTGTTTATGATAGGGCTGAAAATAAATCGAGATTTTTTTCTATGATTTAATAAAAAGACTAGTTATGGACCATTTTGAAAAAAAAAACTTTTTTTTTTATAATGTGCTCAAAAAGAATCTCGATATATTTTGTTCCTGTTATTAATAAAATATTGAAAATTGTTTTGTAGTAATTATGGTTCATCTAAAAGTAGTTTTAAAATAGTTGTTCACAAAAATTCACTAAAAAGAAGAAATACTAAATAGATTTTATTAAATTTTTGAATTTTTATTCAGGCTCAAGTTCATTATTGTAATAATCTTTCCAGAATACAGAAAAAGGTTTATTAGACACTAGCAGGATGGAATGCATTTTCTGATCTGCTACGATCTTCGTCAGCATCCATTGTGCCTTTTAGTGCTAATCGTAAAGATCTTTCATCATTTACAAAAAATAAATAGATTTTATTTTTTATTTATTTTTTATTTTTCTATGAATAAAATTCTGCATTTTTGACATTAATGATTTTTTTTTTTTTTAATTTTATATGAAATTAAAGGCTTTTCATTAAATAGGCTTAATATCTCCATAACTGTTGAGCGTATTAAAAAATGATGCAAGTATAACTTGAAGCCAATTTCAGTTCGATTTTTATTGATTCAAATCAGACAAGTCCTTTTCGGGATATGCTTCAATATATGGTGCAACACCGTTAATTTTAGAAATAGAGATGTAAAATAAAAAGTGATTTATAGGTTTAGTACTTAAAAAAAAATATGTCAGCTATCCCGTGTCTCAGAAAAAACTTAATTTTGTAAACCAGTGTAATTTAGGCATTTTCTAATGAAGAAGAATTCTGAAAATATTTATTGCCTGGTACCACCTATCTGACATGGCGTTTTCGAGTTAACTTCAAATGGGAGCCACTCTAAGATATGCCTTTCAATCGAATTAATAATCTAAATACCAGCGATATTTTCAAACCACTTTCTGCCACATCTGTGTGCAAAAACGCTAAAATCATGAAATTTTTCTGCCAGAAAATAATAAAAACCGTTAAAGCGCGGTTCGATGAACCTAGAGTGTTTGTCTGAACGTATTGCAATTCTTAATGTTAACTTAATTGAATTCAAATCATTTTATAATTGTGGACTTCTATCCTGGAAAACGACCGTATAGCGATAAAGTAATTTAGTAAATATAGTAATGCAGTGTAAATAATATTTGTTCCTTTAGTGTGAAATATATTTTTTGGGGGAAATAAATACAGAAATAATTTTAGCAACACATAAATATATTTTTTGTCAAATTGCACAATGAATATGAGGAAGTTCTATTTCCTATATCAAATAGATAAGGCATGCTGAAGATTGAATGAAGTCATATTATAAAGTACTAACGATTACAGATCGACTTCATCTTATGAGTTCTATAATAAAACCTAAGGACGCGATTGATATTTTCGACCAAATACATATGCAGGTAAATATCACACTAAATCAAGAATTATCGGTGCTGCTCTACATTTTCTGCATCAAACTAAAGTTTAATTATATTATTAGTTTATTAAAAAAATATGTTAAAAACAATTAAATTTTTATAAAATTTCCTTAAAAACTGCATAAGGATCTTGTTTAGCAACAAATGTCATCGACTGTGTTCTACTCCAAACAGTGTTGCCAGATGAGGGGATTTGTCCCCAAACTGGGGATTTATACTTTCATTTGGGGACAGATTTTCGTGGGGAGGGATTTGGGAATTTTCGTAAAATATGCGGATTCTTTATTAAATAATACATTTATTTAATTTATAAACAATTTTCTATAAATTTTAATTTTAAAAGAAAATTTTCTATAAGTTTTAAATTTTGTAGATTATTCAGATAAATTAAATATGTAAAATTGTTTCGTTAAATATCCTATTTATAAAAATATGTTGTTAATTTTCTTTCTAAAGGAAATTTTCAATGAATTTTCTATTTATAGAAAATGTGGAATAATGTTTTATTTACCCAGCTAAAAGAATATGTATGGATCATATATTTATACATATATGAAGCTCCATATATGTTTAGATCCGAAAATTGAGGGTATATGGAGTTATATGATCATACATATGTCCATATATTTATTAATATATATCAGTAACTCTATTGTGAATTATAAATAACTTTTATTTTATATATATATATATATATATATATATATATATATATATATATATATATATATATATATATATATATATATATATATATATATTTAATTTTATTTAATATACATATAAAATGCAACATACAATAAATATTTTTGAAAACAATACATGTTTTGATGCAAAAACTGCAATTTAAATACATACATTGCGGAAAATATCCGCTGGACTTTATATACTTATATACATACATATACGGACCATGACATGGTTTAGCTAGAACCAAAGAATATTCATATATAGAAGGCGCATCATGTAGAAACAAAATTTCTTATGGCGGGTTCTAATCATAGAACCTGCTCTCATGTAATTCTCGCTCTCAACATTTTGCATTGATGAGGGGGATAAGTAACAAGGGAAAACAAAATCCACCACCAAAACAGAGAGAGAGAAAGAGTTTAAATATATGTGTTTGTACATGTGTGTATTCCTTATAAAGAAATGCAAATAAAAACACACAGCCATATGTATATATGTTTGTACATGTATAAAGATCTTTATTTCAAATTGAAAGAAACAAATAATAATTGTTTCTTTTGTTTTGAAATAAAAAGTGCCAACAGAAATTTTAGTTGTTTATGTACTAATGGAAAATATATGAACGTTAATATTACTGTAGGGCATAGCATGCATGTTTTGTTGTTTTACCAGTAGAAATACTATGATCTGCACCGTCGTGCTTATACCTTTCTTAGTGACGTGACAAATTTTTGTATGATTTCGAAGTTGTCAATTTATATTTTATAGTTATATTTTTGATAAACTAATAATTGTTATATTTTACTTTTATATATTATATTTTTATATATTTCATAAAATGTGCATATAATTTGTTTTTGGTGTTTTTTTTATTATTATTAAAAAAAGTTTTTATAGAGAATTTTTAGTTTTTGAAATTATTATTTAAAAAAAATATTTAAATTTTTTCATTTTTAAAAGTATATATTTTTCCATTTTTTGGATTTTTTAGAAAGAAAAATAAAAATAATGTAAATAGTAAATAAAAGTTTTTCCTTTTTTTCGGAAAAAAATTATTTTGTGATTTTTTCCATGTTTTTGAGTTGTATTTTATTTGAAACAAGAAATTGTTATTAAAATATACATTTTTTTAGAAATAAATAATATTAATATTTTCAATTTTAAAACTTATTTTTAAATTATATATATTTTATTTAGTAAAAAAGTTGTTTTGAATAAAAAAGTATTTCATTTCTTTTATTTTTGGGCAGAAATAACATTTATTTTGAAAAAAATAAGTTTTTTGATTTCCTTTTGCTAAGCAAAAAGTTATTATTTTTTTATACAAAAAGAAAAAAATATTCATACAGCAGTTTCAATTTACAGACTTAAATTTTTTTATAAACAAAAATACTGAAATTTTTTATTAATATATAAAAGTTATTTTTTGGCAAGAAATAAAAGTTATTTTTATTTATTTATTTATTTATTTATTTATTTATTTATTTTTGTCATAACAATTTTTTTATATAGTAGGTATATACAAATTAAATATTTTTTACAAAAGATCTTTTTTCAATATAATTACACCTTCTTTACAGAAGAAAACAAAATTATTAAAGAAAAATCTAATTTTTTTGGTGACAAATTTGATATGAATAAAAAAAAAAATAAAAATATTTTTTTATATTTTTTTCAAGTGGATATAATTTTATATTTTTGTTTTTATTTATTTAATTAATATACTTAACATTAACATCTGTTACTTTGAATACATAAGTAACAAAACTACACAAATCAAATTTTAAAATATAAATTTGATATCCTGAAAGTATATAAGCTCATATGACGTTAAAAAAGGTATAACTAGCTCGGTGCTGATTAAAGTATTTCTACTTTTAAAACAACAAAACACATATGCTATGCCCTACACTAACATACGCGATCGTATTTTATCTCCTTTAGTAAATAAACAACCAATTTTTTGTTTCTACTTTTTTATAGGCACTATACCAGCGATCTCCACACTCATACATTCACAATTACGTTTGTGTATGTTTTGTTTTTCTGTCCCATTATGAAATTATACACCAAAAAAATAACATAATTTTTATAGTAATTTAATTTTGAAAGTTTCTTCGTCAATTCAAGACTTGTAAGTGGAAATACACGTTACTAGTTTAGAATTTGAATAATAATAACCAGGGATCGCAACGATTACCATAGTAATCATAAAAATTACGATTTAATGTTTATTTTTTCTACTCTTTGATTAAAAAAAATAACGATATATTAATAATTTAGGATTTTAATTTCTTATTAAAAAATATCAAATAATACTAAATTTAATTCATTACGAACGATTATTTCAAATTTGTATTTTATAATAAATGTATAATTGTATTAAATTATTATTTCTTAATTAAAAAAAGATAGTTGTTTAATTAAGAGACAAAAAATCATATTAATATTTTTCATGAGTGTATCTCAAGCAACAAGCAGTAACACAACATTCTTGCTTGAATGCTCGTGCGAGACTGACTTCTTTGTGTGTTTTTTATTAATTTCAAGAGCATAACAAAAGAGATAAAAAACACACAAGCTTCTTTTCCTTTTGTCTTCCCTCCCGCATCTAGAAATACTTTTAAAAAATATTTCAGTTTTCATTGACATGCGCTTTCTATATATGTATATTCTTTGCTAGAACGTAATTTTTCGGCAACATACTCACAACAGCAATATCTGCAGCAGTAACTTCAACAATAGTCGCCACTGTCACTGAATATTACAAAAAATTTCTTGGCCCACCGCTTAGTATAAATAGATTGAACTTGCAGAATCCCCAGTCTGCAAATTTTTAATACTTAAATCATGTTCAAATATTGTTTAAAAATAACGAACGAAAGTGTATATTTTCAATAATAGCTATTTAGAATATTTCACTTACCTTATTTTAACACTAATAATTGACCAATGGAATCGTCCATAATGAAACATTCATTAAACAAAAAAATTATATTTGTTTTAATTTATTTTTTATTATGTCAAGGAAATTTATTTTGAATATATTGACAAACACTTTATCAAAGACACAATTTATTAAGTAACCAAATATACTAATAACAAGAAAATTTGTTAAAGATATTTGTATAAAATAATACAAATAAGTTTGGTATTTAAATTACATATTTTAAATTTATATACAATTTTATTATTCATTTTAGGTAATGTAGCTTTAAATTTTTTTATTTCTAATTTTCATTAACACTCATATTTTCTAAAGAAAGCGTTTTCGGATAGATCATATGTATATGTTTCCAGATATGGAAAATGTTTTCATATATGACACCATATATGACTAAAAATTCACATATATAGTTTCATATATGATAATATTTTTGATATATGGTATTATATATGAATTCATATATTGTAAATATTTTCATATACGAGCGCATACTATTTCATATATGAAACGATATATATCCATATATATTGATACATGGACCATATGCAACGATATATGATAGTTTTTAGCTGGGTAGTGAAAATATTGGATCGATTTCTATGTATAAAAAATATTAAATTATTTTTCTTATTTATATGTCGTTTACACCAAACAAAAACTTGTAGTTTTTTGCTTTATACAGTTTCAGAATGATCATGAAGATCAGTCTATAATTGACCCCTCTCCCAAAATCACTTTAACGTCCATTAATTCGACAGAAATGTTAGTATTATTTTAATATTTAACACAGATAAGGTTTATATAAGTAAAAACAAAATTATGAACCACAATTGAAATGTTTTTAATAAAAGTTAGTGTTAGACTAACATAAATATTGAAGCCCTTTCAGGGTTAATCACTTCTATAAATCAGTAAATAAAAATGGTTAGGGAATAAATATCCAAAAATGTAATTTTAGTGGCAAAAATGGACTGACCTTATAATTTTGAGTCATTGTAAACGTAGAAAATGTGCGTTTTGTTTTATTAAATGATTAAATGTCAAATAAATGATACCAAACGGGGCACGTAGGAACATCTTTATGTAATAAGTATTTTAGCTAGCAGTACCATCAAATATCCATTGAAAAAAAAAATGCCTTTAACAATTTTGCCGCTGACCCATCTGTCACCAATAAGCATGATGGCAATTGCTACTTTACCGATCCTTTGGTAAACGGGAAGAAAACAAAAAATATAATAATTTTTTACTGACACATTGTGTCCCCCAAAGTGATTGTGTGTACACAAAAGTGCCAGTTTTAATATCATGATATTATTTAAAGCTCCAGTAATATTTAGAAAAAAAAAAAAAAAAACTAAAAAAGTCAGAAAATGTATTCGGTCAAGCTCGACCATTGTACACTGAACCAAAAAGTTTATGTACCTTATTACAATAAAAAAGTTCATTGTTTCAATGAATTTATGCACTAATTTTGATCCTATGTACGGGTTCATTAAAACAATGTATTGCCATACATTAATATTAAAATTCAATGTACATGTTCATTGATTAAGTTTATTCAATGAACACGTTCATTAAATAAAATAAATAAATCGAGTGAACAGTACATTGATACCAATGAACACATATTTTATCCCAATGAAACTATACATTGAAAATGTATTATAATAGGCTTGTTCTGTATTTTTGGTTTTTATTTTATTTCAAATTAAATGATTAAATTGTATTATATTGAGTTAATATAATAATATTACATTTCAATAAAACATAAAAATAAACAAAATACATGTTACAGATGTGACGTGAACTTCTTGCTTGCTTTGTCATTTACACGGCAAGTTTAAATATGCATGAAAAAAAACTAAAATATGCGCTTGAAAAAGCACGAAAAAATGGGATAATATGCACAGAAATATGCAAAAATAGCATGAATATGTATAGAAAAACCGACGTATTTATGCATTTTTATATATTGATATGTAAAAAACATGCATAAATATGCATTTTTTAACTTTCAATCTCTGATAGATTTCGATTTTTATAAAAATAAAAATATATTAATTTTTAAAAGTTATATTTGACATGTCTGAATTTTTTTATTTACAATTTTTCAACGTACTCAAAATAGTCACAAAAAAAATCTAGAAATCATTTGATTGAACTCAAAAAAAAAATCACTAAAATATTTATTTCCATTATATGCAAATTTATGCCAAAATTTTAAAGACCAGCATTTTTTGTGAAATTCATTTAAAATATGCAAATGCTTACTTTCAAAGTAAATACCCTAGTCATTTATTTTATAAAATACTTCCTGTTGTCTTCTATATTTGTCAATAATGGTATGGAATATCCATTTAGACACCGCATTATTCTGAAAGAAAAAAACAGTTTATAAATAAAATTTTTAAAATTCGTTCAAATGACTATTTACCTTTAAATTTTTTAAATTTACAATTTTTTCATTGTATTTATAAAAAAATATTTTTAAAACTTTTTTGAAAAAAGTTAATTTTTCGGACTCTCTAATTGGAACACGATGCATTTTAAGCGGGTTGAATAGTGCTCATTCTTACTAAAATTGTATGTAGAATTGATGTATAAAAGAAATTTTTTTATAAATCAATTGGATTCGTCTCTGCGCAAAATGGCGCTCAAAATGTGCGTTTTAGCCGAAGATATGCAGGGGAAGGAGTTGGAATTTTAAAAAACTAATTACGACATTATTTTTACTGATGCAAAAACCTTCTAAAAAAGTATGATATCTCAATGTCAAAATTTTCAAATTTACCTTAATATTTATATGTGTATATTAAAATGTTCGTTTGTTTATTTCAAAATGAAAAAATGCTTAGCAAAAATCAAAAAAAAATAAATTGATTAGAAAAACAAAAGAAAAAAAAATAGATTAACTTTATTAAGTGCTTCCACATCATCAGCCCAGTTTGTTCAACCAAACTCGGTAAATGAAGAAATACCTAACACAAATGTGGAAATTAATAATAACGAAAACTATTTCTTAGAATAGAGTCTTTTAAAAAATGATTTTAAAGAGTGGTTTTTGAAATATCATCCTACTATTAATTGTACAACAGCATTACTTAAAATATTACACAAATCTCATCCGGAAATTCCATCAAGTGTAGATACTTTAATCGGAAGGAACCAGACGGTATCCAAAAGAACTATAGCACCAGGTTCTTATTTGCATATTGGCCTTGAGGCTAACTTAAAAAAGTTTGGCGACAATATCAAAAGTGAAAAACTTAATGAAATAATATTGGATTTCGGAATCGATGGCCTTCCATTGTTTAAAAGTAGTGCTGTAGGTTTATGGCCTATATTGGGCAGAGCTGTAAACATTCCAAATACTAATGATTTCCTTATTGGGACCTACGTAGGAATAAAGAAACCACATAATGTAGATTTATTCCTTCATGATTTTATAAATGAAATAAAAAAAAAAATAAAAATTGATGGTTTTATACTTGATGGCAATAAAATAGAAGTAAAAATTCGTGCATTCATATGCGACACTTCAGCGCGTTCTTATATTTGCAGAATAAGGGGTCATACCTCGCTAAATTGATGCAGTAAATGTGAGCAGAAAGGAGTGAGTATATCCAGGGTAACAATATTTAAGACTTATGAAGGTAAATTGCGTACTGATGATGACTATAAATACAGACGGGATAAACATTTCCATCAATCTCAATATCAAACAGAGCCAATATTAATGGAAACTGCCGATATTAAAATGATATCTCAATTTCCATTAGATGTCATGCATCTTATTGATTTGGGAGTTATGAAAAAAATGATTTTATCATTACTTCAATCAAGTACTATTGTAGGAACTGTGTCTCGAAACACGCAACAAGCTATGTCATCACTTCTGACTTCTTTGTCCCCTTTTATTCCGTATGAATTCAGTAGAAAATCAAAAACATTTGATGACATTTTAAGAAGGAAGTCGACGGAATTTCGTCAATTTCTACTTTACACGGGACTTCTTCTAATAAAAAAATTTTCAAATAACATATTTTTTGAACACTTTTTACTTTTGTCTTGCTCGTATAGAATGTTAATTCGTAAAAACATTACAGAATCTAAAATCAATGTGGCTAATACAATGCTACACAAATTTGTTCGAAAATTCCCCAAAATTTATGGTGAGACAAGCGTTACCCATAAATAATGTTCATAACTTGCTCCACCTTAAAGAATTTGCTCTACAATTCGGATCACTATCTGACATAACTGCCTACCCATTTGAAAATATGATGAAATCTTTGAAAACAGCAATTAAAAAACCGCAGGATATAGAACAACAGTTATTTAACTATTTCTATGAATTGCCTTTGCAAAAAGAACCACCATTTCAAGGAACTAAATGTGATTCAAAAGGAATGGAGCTCTGGAATCAAAAACACAAAGTATCTGGATAAGTTTCCTATAAAAACGGAAGCTGAACTGGAAGAGATGGAAGACGATATTTCAGAGGAAACAAAGGATGCAATGGTAGAAAATCAAACTTCAATTCGTTTAATACTTTACTTTTTTATGTGCGTTCTTTAAATTTTAGATAGCTACAATAAAGAATATTGTGGGAAAAACTGGTATACGGAAGAAGGTGTCTTCAATTTTTGACAAAGACCTCTTAGTTGACTTTAACGTTGATGGTAAAAACGGTAAAAAGAGGCTCTTGGATTATCTCAAGGTTTTGAACACAGTTTTCAGTAAGTATAATTAAATATTAAACCTTTCTTTTATTGATTATTGATATACAATCTTATTATTTATTATTTGCAGAAGCTGTTTATAAGGATGAATTGTTGTCAAAAGATGGCTATTTAAGAGAACTAAGATTTGGCGTCCGTTTGGTAAAAAATAGATTCTACAAGGATGAATGTCTTAAACGGAAGGGACATGAGGAAAATAGTTTTTTCAATGAAGACGAACCATTTTTTAATGTTGAAAATGAAAATGCCAACGAAAAACAATTAGCTTTTAAAGAATTATAAATTCTCTAAATGTCAAAAATTTATATTATTTTTAAATATTTTTAAAATTAATGATCATTTTGTAAACAAAGTACAAATATATTATTTTACTTAAGTTTTATATACAATAAATACAGAATATAATTTACTGCCTGTCCCACGATTTCAAGCGAAAAATTCGTTTCGACAATTTACATGGAAAACAACAAATAAATTTAAAATTTTGTTATTGTTTCTTATACATTTTGTAGAACGAGTTTTTCGTCCGATATTGTGGGACAGGCTATTAATATAAATTTGTTACAATTGAATTTAAAACATTTTATATATTAAATTTTCTTATTGAAAACTAATAAGTTTTTAAGTTTGAATTAAATTTTTGTTTTCTTTATTGAAAATAACTACAGTATGTCAAGAAAATGTTTCTACTTTGAAGAAAAAATTATTATTTCAACTTTATTTTACAATATTTGCAAATGTTTAAAACATTACAAATTTCTTTTTGTTACATTTTGTTTTAGGTATATTTCTTTAACGGGTTTTACCAGAAAAAAATTCATTATGAATGTAATTACGAAAATACAATAACAAAAACTACACATACCCTCTAATCTACCTGTCAAGAAAATGTTTTTACATTTGCGTTTTTTTTCGCTATGTGAAACATTTTTTGAACTTTGGGATGTATTATTGCCAATAAATTGTCAGTGTGATAATTGTAATCACATAGTACAAGAATATGTGTTCAAATCCATGTTATATATTACGAGTAATCCATAAATTATATATTAAGTACGTCAAGAGAAAAAGCTCCAGATCATAAACCCATTTGGGGTTTTTTATAACCTCCAATTCGGGAAAATTGTTGAAGATATTGTAAAAATGTATTCCTTGTTAAGATATATACTTAATAGAATATTAAATCGATCCAAAATTCCCGTAATATTATAGTTGATATCTCTTAATATAAAGTGCTGTGGAAAGGGTATATCAATTTTATCTTCCAAGAAATAATGAAAAAAAACACAGATGGATTACAATTACAGATGGAAAACTACATGGAAAGAAACACTCTTATGGGGACAAAGTATTCAACAATTATAATCATTCCCAATTATTTAAGTTGATAAGCTTAAAAAGTTATGGAACGAATTGTATGTTGTACAGGAATGTTTATACTATATAATAATACAATTTAATACGGTCAGAATACGCCGAAAACCTTCAAAATCCTTTACAAAGCATTTAGAAAATTAAATAATAAATATTCATACTTTCGTATTTAAAAGATATTGTTAAATACAGATCAATTTTATTCAAAATAGTTGGAAAATCGGTTTTATTATGAAATATAATAGGTGTGCAGTAACATTTCTAGTCATTTAAAGCTCATTTAATAAAAAGTGTAT
Source organism: Protophormia terraenovae (assembly GCA_951394005.1). NCBI lineage: Eukaryota > Metazoa > Arthropoda > Insecta > Diptera > Calliphoridae > Protophormia > Protophormia terraenovae. Next base: position 70,862,706 of record OX596077.1, read on the forward strand.
ATGAGTTTATAAAGGACGAAAACTAAGTCATGAGAAAAAATACTCCAAGAATATAAGAGCAAAGAGTGATAATGCGACAATTTTTATTTGCAAAAAGTTTTAAATATACCAGCATAGAGTCCATACTTTAATCCCACATCATTTTTTCTCCTTATTTGAAGAAGAAAGTGACAAAAATATATTACAGGACCATAATGAACTAAAAAAACGCACTAATGTTGGAATATACAAAATTACAAGTGACTGTGACATTCACTAATAATTGTATTTGATGAAAAAGGTTCCACAAGCAGTTATATATACCAGCTGTTACCATTTTAAATTAAAAATTCCGAAAATTTTTGATTTTCTTAAGCAGTTTTGTAAATGTAAAAAGAATTTCTTGACACTAGGATTTTTGTGTTTGTTTAGTTTTTGCTCCATTTCTAATAGTTTAAATCATTAAATATTATGTTTATTTGAGTTATATAATAATAAATATATTAATTAACAAATTCGTATTAAAAATTTTTTACATTAGCAAAAAATTATATAGTTTTTTAAAGCCAAAATTCGACAAATTCATGTTTTCTTTTAATGTCAAAACATTTTCTTGACATACTGTATGTAATTTTAATAATAATTTTGTTTATTAAAAAAATACATTGCAAATAATGTAATATCTGTATTTATGACTTTAGTATTTTATAAAAACTTGAATTTATTAAAAAATAATCAGTTTAAGTCATTTAACTTTTTAATTTAACTTTCTAAGCTATTATATAGAAAATCAAATTAATTAATTAACTTTATTTAAAATATTTAATTTTTTATAAGTAAAAAAATAAAAAAACAATTCCTAATAAACAAAAAAATTCGTGTTTTATTGCATGAAATAGTGTATTATTAAGAGCTTTTTTGAAATGTCAAAAGAAATGCATGAATATTGTACAATCAATAATGCATAATTACATTGCATTTTGAATGTACTTACGAATTCATTTTGTAAGGCATGATGGAACAACTTTTATGTGCTAAAGAAAATGCGCTTATTATTATCGTTAATTTCATGAAATAAGAAAAATATTAAATAAGCGATTGTTGGAAGCAGAAATTATTGCTTCTAAGCGGCTCCTCTCGAACAAAAATCATGCATTATTAATGCGCTTTGGTAAGTGATTCCGTAAGATCGTCTCCCTTATAAAATTGCTTCTAGGTAAGCAGTATTTTTTGCTGGGTATGTGCAAAGTTTCAATTTTCTTCGACACCTCCTTCTATTTTTATAAAATTAAAAACGGTGTGTTAGCCAGAAATGCGTTTTTCTTATTTCAGGATATATGAGAGGAAGGCGTGTTCTTGTTCCGATTAAAAAATAAATTAGAAGACGTATAAGCAAACTATTTTTAATGGCTGACACAAATTTTGGTAAAGTTCAAACCAGTATTTTAGAAAAAAAATTAGTTTTTTAACTTCAGGATATATGGGAGGTAGGCATGTCCTTGCGCCAATTTTTTCAAAACTTCGTATTTATGCATTCTAAGCCTAAAGTAATATGCGTACCAAGTTTCAATTTGCTACGACAACTCCTTCTATTTTTGTCTCATCGTTGTATGGGATCAAAGCACTGTGCGGTGGTCTTAACACCGGGTGAGTACAATGCGCCTACCAACGCCCCATCCCAACTCCTGCAATGCAAAACCACACCGAGCTCACGCTCTACCCGCGATTTGGGTATAAACCACAGCCACCACATTGCTCCCCAAGGGACCGTTCCATAGTCAGGCTAGAACCGAAGTTCCTGGGGCTCCTGACACCCGTGGGTTCCGGTCGGACTTAGTATAGTCAAGAAAGACTACTACCAGTTGATCTCCAAACAGTTCGGGCCTGGTGACCCGCCACACGCAAACAACTCGCGCGCAATAACAATCAGTAGCTGAGTGGTTAGTGTTAGAAATATACTTTATGTACTTTATACAAAAACACTTTTCTTAATCAACATTTATATTTTTAGTTAGCATTGAAAATTATTTTATATTGTCATATAAAATTATGAAAATTTTCTACACACAATTTTGAAATTTGTTTAAAATAAAAGAAAATCGTGTTAATTTATTTACGAGGATTTTCATCAGTTAGCGTTGAAGACTATAAAGCATAACATACATTAGATGAACATGGGTTCGATTCGGGGTGCCGCCATCGACATTAACGAAAAATTATAAAATAAAAAAGTAAACATAATTTAATAAAAATAATAATAATAATAGAAAAATGTTTAAAAATTAAACAATTACCGAATTTTTATAAAATTGTTATTATATTAATCGACCCTGAACCTCTCCTCATATAAAGTTCTACACTGAACCAAATCTCGTAGGTAATATTGACGAAAAAAAATATTTAAATTAACAGATTTTTTTCTTCAAATCAATAGAATTTTTCTTCGAATCAACAAATTTTCTTCAAATCTACTAAAAATTTTTTGTCACAAATATTTTTTTTTTTTTTTTGTAAAATATGTTGATTTGAATAAAATTTCGTTGAAAAATTGACGAAAAATCTGTTAAATCGACGAAAATTTTGTTAAATTGGCAGTAACTCTTAAACAATTGGCAGTAAGAAAAACAATTAATTAAACAATTTAATTAAATTTAACATCCCAAAAAGAAGTTAATTTGAATAAATTATCTGTTATATTAACAAATATTTTCCGTAAATTTTAAAATTGACTAATATTTTTTGTCAAGTTGAAGAATTTTCTTCAAAACACATTTTAAGAAACTAAATAATTTATTTTATTCAAATTGAATAAAATTCTTCAAATTGAAGAAATTTCTTCAAATTTACTAAAGCCATGTAGAATTGAAGAAAATTCTTCAAAATAAGTTTGAACGTCTTTACATACAATTACAGTTTTTGATAATATGTAAAAAATATAAAAATATATACACTAGGAAGCATAAATCTGCGTACAAACTATTAAACAATAATTTTTGTCATAATTTCTCTATTATATCTTTAAAAATTTTGATTTTTTACAGCTCCATATAATAGCTTAAATCCTTGAGAATATTCTGGTAAAATATTAAGTTTAAAAATATTAATAGATTCGCGGTTTTTCAAGGATATTTAAATTAAGGTTCTATAAATATATAGCAAAAGTCTGCGTACACTATTAAAAAATGCATGTTTTCGCGGATTTTTTTTTATTTTACATGACTGAATTTGTTGGTTTTTAAATTTCTATTGATTACTTATTTATAATTAAAAAATTTGCAATGTAGTTTAAGACGTTTTTCGTAATAATTCAAAGAAGAAATTAATTTAACCTTACCCTAATGTTTGTAAGGATGCTGAATGAAAGTTCCGGAAATAGTTATATAAAACCATTCATCTGTTTAAAGAGAGATGAGTACTTATCAAAATAATATAGTCCCTTTTACTTAAATCACTTTTTGAAAGTATTTAGGACAAAGATTAATGAAAAAAGCAAAATTCAGGCCATGTTATACGTCATAAAATTTACTAAATTATAAAGATCTATTTAAATTGAAGTGTATTTTTGTGGAGATTGTAAAAAAAATATCATTAAATATATTAAATATTATGCTTTATGCTTTAAAGCGAAAAAATTAATAGAATTTCTAAAAAAGGTGTACTCTAAGGTGATGCTAAATGTGTTTTTTTTTTCTAAATAAGGCCATAACACAACATGGTAAAAAAATCGGATCATGCTATTAATGAAACAGTCCCATTATAAGAAAACCTGGTTATTTTATATTCATTTATATTGTATAAAAATGTCTTTTAGATACAACTATACCTCAAGAATCAAGAATGCAAACAATATTTTTTACTAATTTTATCTGCACGCAAAGAAAAATTAGGTTCTAGGGATTATAAACTAATAATTCCATTTTATCATATATATTATTCCATTCCATCATATATATGAACTAATTCCATCATAAGTATAATTCCATTTTATCATATATTTTTTCATATCTATATTCATTTGTACCTATAGTTGCCAGATAAATTTGGTGAAAAATTTGGAGAAAAAAATCGTCAAAATCGTCAAATCAACTATTTGAAATCGACAATATGAAAAATTACGTCTTTTATATGTTAATGAAAACTTTATACGCTTTTTCTGATGAAAAATTAAATTTTAAATTGAAAAGAAATTAATATTAATTTCATTAACTTTATATTGGTGGCATATTATGAAAATAAAGTGCATAGTACCTGTTAAGTCTGATGATATACATACTTATGCATACTTTTTTAAATATAAATATTTTTGGGATTGCCCTTATTGTATTTTTATTAAAGTTTTAGAATCTTCACAGAAAAAATTAAATTTCGTATTCCATTACTAAATTTATAAAACCAATTATATTTTTTACTAAAATCGAACCTATCACTGAATTCGTAAAATCAAACATTCAAATTCGTAAATGTTTTATTGAAAAAATTTTATTTTTTTTTTTTTTTATTAAAATATTTTCACTATTTATGAATTTGAATATTTGAAAATAGTCTTAAAATTCAATAAATATTTTTAGGAAACCAATAAAAATAATATTTAGTTTTTAGTAAATTTTCAAACAATATTTATTTTTGTTTTTATAAAATGTTTAATAAGAATTTTTAAATGGAATATTAAAAAAAGTTGTATATAATAATCTGTATGTGTATGTTAATTTGATGTTGTCTTTGAAAGAAAATATAGAAAGATGTTACTGTTGCAAGTTCTTTTGACATTTCTTTCAAAATACAATTGTGATACAATCAACCTAAAAAAGAAATCATATCGTTATTACAATTAAAAATAATTTTAAGATAATTCTACTTACCATTTGTAGTTTAAGGTTTTTTAAGCGGAATGCATTGTTTGCTTTAGTTAGGGATGCCGAAAATACATAATTAATTCACCTATTAGGATGGAAAGAACAAGTTAGAGCAGGGGTTCTCACAAGATCTTCCTTCGCGACCCCCTTTTGACATTGTAATGGAAACGCGACCCACAACAAATTTAACTAGTTAAAAAATCAGATAAAATATTACGTAAATATAAAATAATATTAATAATTGCGACATTGTTTCTACGTAATGATTTCTTTAATACTAAGAGACTTTTTCGTATAATACATATCTAATATCATTCTCTAGCGGATAAACATTGTTATATTTCAACTAAAATACTTTTAAATCTGCAGATTGAGAATAAAATTTAAACTATGAGTTACATTGTACCACTTTTTGAAATGAATCTGGTATTTTATCAATAAATCAATATAATATATAAAGTCGTTTAAGCAAAATTAATTTTTATAGCCAGCAACTGTCTCGAAATAAATGTTTTGTGTACTTAGCATTGAGAAGTCACACCATTAGAGCAAATTTTAATAATCTTATTACACAGGATGTTATTCCATGGTTATATTTCGAAAGGGCATTGAAACGACTTTATAAAAAAATTTTTGGGGGATTTTTTGTATAAAAATGTCTTTCCATTTTTAAATAGTTTCATGCTTTCATTTTTTTTTTTTTTTTTTATATAACTTCATTTATTTATTGTATCTACCTTTACTTCAAAGGCCTAACAATAAGTAGTAAAATCTTAAATCTAAAACTTAAAACTATTAACTCTCAATTGAGAGCCAACATGGGCTAGTAATATTTAATTAAGTGGTAAATCTGCTCTTCGGAGTCTTGATTGAGATTGAGTAGTTGTCAACAACCTTGCAAGAGGGTTAGGATGTTGACGTATCATTATGGATATTTTTATTCCTTATGTACCATGGTGCGCCCGTCATGGACCTAAGGATTTTCGATTGTGCCCTCTGTATAAGATCAACGCTAGTGTTGCTTGCAGTACCCCATAATTGTATACCGTATGTCCAAATTGGTTTTAAAATAGTCTTATACAGGATAACTTTGCAGTCAAGGCTAAGTTTTGATTTGTCACTGATCAACCAATGAAGATTGGAAGCTTTTATTTTAATAAAAAAATAAAAAAAAAAAAAAAAAATAAAAAAAAAAATAAAATGCTTTCATTGGAATTTTTATTTAAACTTCCACATAATATTTACATAAAAAAATTGTGTGTTCAAGATAATGTTTCAGAACCTTTTCGCGACCCCCCACGAATGTCTGTACGGACCCCTTGTGGGTCGCGGACCCCCATTTGAGAATCGTTGAGTTAGAGTGTTAAGATCAATTTTTTACTATTGTTTTTGTAATAATATGTGAGCAAAGGCGTTTCAGGAAGTAAATTCCTTGTGATGATTTCTTTAAAAAACAACGATTGCATTCATCCTAAAAGATGGATGTAATCCATGTGAAGATACAACTAGTGTTTATAAAAAACCGACTTTTCGAAAAACCGGTTTGACGGTTAACCGAAAATTGGGTAAAATTAAAAAACCGGTTTTTCGGTTAACCGTTTACTAAAAAACCGGTTAAACCGGTTAACCGACATTTTAATAATTGCTCTAATTTGAAGCTTATTAAACAATTTTTTTGGATAAAAAAAGTGTATAAAAACAACTTTTTTGGCATCTTTTAGAATAGCTTTTGAAGCTTTATAATGATATAAAATTATTCTATAATATTAGTTTTTTCATTTTTCTAGCTTAAAAATAAAATTAAATTATCGAATTTTTACAAAAATAAAGATCTAGACCTAGGATAATGTACTTTATATTATGATTTATATTCACCGCTATTAAATTTTTTTTCTCAAGGAAAAGTTTATATAATTTTTATCAAAAAATTTAATAAAAATATCTGTATGAAATTGGAAAAATAATTAATAGCCTGTTTCTCTATGTCGAATGAAAATCAAAGCGAACGAAAGCAAGTCGAACGAATTCGAATAATTTTGGGTTTCTGTATTTCCTAAGCTTTCGTTCGCATGGAGTTACGTCTTTTCCCATTGTTTTTGTTTTATTTTACTTTCAGAGTAACTTTTTTTCGTAAAAATATTAAAAATACTTCTAAATTGTTTAAACGTATATACAACCAAGTAAATAAACAAACAAAATTAAAATAATTAAAAAAAATTGAAAAACAAAAATTTTTTTGATTTTTTTTAGAAATTGTTTTTTAGACTCGAAATCGACATTTATGGATACCAAATGCATAAAAATTAATAATAAACATGATTAAGGAACATTTGCAATGTCCTTGTGAGTATTTTTCCTATTTTTCTTTAAAAAATTCAACCAGTCGAAAGCAAAATAGCAAGTGACTGATTTTGACATTGTTGTTCTTATCGTTCGAAATACAGAAACCCAATTTTATATGAAAACACTTACGTTTTCTTTCGACTTATCGTTCGACTCATTGTTCGCATAGAATTGAGTTAGAGAAACCCAAATCAGTTTTCGTTCGCTTAGAAGGCGAAAGAAAGCATTCGTTCGACATAGAGAAACAGGCTATAACATTTTATCTGCTAAAAAGAGATTTGTTTTTAATTTTTAGAAAATTGTTAATCATTTAAAAGTACATTTTCTGCACTTATTTAGTTCTACTTTTGAAGTCTTTATTCCTATTATTCTATATAAAATTTTATTTTTCTCTTAAGCTATACATTAGTAGGTGTAATGTTACATATTTTCTTCTTTTGGACAATTTCATTCGCATGAAAATAAAGTTTTTGTAAATGAAATGCTTAATCTAATTTATTATCAGGCCTGTCACAGAAAACCATTCCGATCGAAAGTGGAATTAATTCTTCTTCAAAAAACATGAAACGAAGAAATTTTTTGGAATGAAACCACTTTAAATTTTCAAAGTGGAGTTGATTTGTGGTCTCCACCCCAAAAAATGTCTTCGTTTCATGTTTTTTGAAGAAGCAAAGTACGGAATTAATTCCACTTTCGATCGGAATGGTTTTCTGTGACAGGCCTGTATATATACAATTTTAAAATACTTATATTTAACTTCCCATAAGTAGATATATACATTAGGGTTCGTTTCGAAAAGAAAAATTTCTTTTGATATTTGGATATCATACCTTTTTAGAAGGTTTTTGCATCAGTAAAAATAATGGCGTATTTTGTTTTTTAAAATTCCAACTCCTTCCCCTGTATATCTTCGGCTAAAAACGCATATTTTGAGCGTCATTTTGCGCAGAGACGAATCCAATTGATTTTTAAACAAAATTTCTTTTATACATTAATTCTACATACAATTTTAGTAAGAATGAGCACTATTTAACCCGCTTAACATGCATCGTGTTCCAATTAGGGTGTCCGAAAATTTGATTTTTTTCAAAAAAGTTTTAAAAATATATTTTTTTACAATCACAGTGAAAATATACTATTTGCTTTAAATAATGACGAAAAAATAATTAATCTACGACTTTTCGCTTTAGAGTTATAAGACTAAGAAATTTTCAAATAATAGCTTCAAAAATTAATTATCTTAAAAAATAATTGTTATTACAAAATTTTAAAACATGCTCATTATAATTCACAGTAGCCTTTGCATTTTATTGTTACAATATTCAATATTTTTAATTTTGGTTTAAATAAATTTTTTTTTTTTTTTTGCTATTATATGAAAATTTTAATGTCTTATAACTTTAAAGCAAGAAGTGGTAAAGTAAATATTTTTGCGTTATATTTCTAAGCAAATAGTATATTTTCATTGTATTTATAAAAAAAATATACTTTTAAATTTTGTTTTTTTTTTTAAGTCAATTTTTCGAACATCCTAGTTGGAACACCATGCATGTTAAGCGGGTTGAATAGTGCTCATTCTTACTAAAATTTTATATAGAATTGATGTATAAAAGAAATTTTTTTATAAATCAATTGGATTCGTCTCTGCGCAAAATGGCGCTCAAAATGTGCGTTTTTAGCCGAAGATATGCAGGGGAAGGAGTTGCAATTTTAAAAAACAAAATACGCCTTTATTTTACTGATGAAAAAACCTTCTAAAAAAGTATGATATCTCAAAATCAAAATTTTGAAATTTACCCTAATATACATATATCACCTGACTACTTGTTACTATATTTTCTTATATTTTAAATTCAAAAAAATTTAACAACTAAATGACGAAATTTAGTGATATTTTTAGCAAATTTTTGAAACCGGTTAACCGACACAGAAAACCCGGGTAAACCGGTTAACCGAAATTGAGTATTTCAAATTAACCGGTTCGCAAATAACCGAAATTTGAAGAAAAAACCGGTTTTTCGGTTAACCGGTTTATAAACACTAGATACAACTCCCTCTCCTCTACCTTCAGTGTTAGTCTGCAAACAATTTTCGTTTTTAAAATTCTAAGATTAATCAAAGTGGATTACAAAAGCCATACATTCAGCCCCTATTAAATATATATTTAGATCAGATATGCTACATTTTCTAAGAACCCAGATGTAAAAGCTTAGCATTTTTCAAAAAACAGAATGTGGACCAGTTGTTCACCCATGTTTGTTTATATTAAGTAACATTTAAATGACTGTAGTAGATATCAAGTATGGACCAATTCTTGTAAAATTTATTTATATCGTAAATGATCATTTTGATTGGAAATTTAAAGCGTTTATGAGCGCTAAAAGTTAGAACTATCATACATGTACGCACAAAGTTTATATAAAGATCGGTTTAACTCATACAAACAGACACCGTTGACTCATGATATGTTTTTATAGTGGATAACAAAACAATATTTCTTACACGTTTTATATTTCGTTTATCAATAACAACGGTACCTAAATGGAGGATCTCAAATCCCTAGAGATCCATACATACATATAATGAATACATTTGTTTTGTTGGTTTCTTTGTTAAGATGGTAGATAGGAGCTAGAAAAGTTTAATAAGAGACTTGATCAAACCTGCTGTTTTAAGACATATATATATATATATATATATATATATATATATATATATATATATATATATACTCACTAGGTCTCGAGTTCTTTTCCTCAGAAAGATAAAAGTACTTAATCTTACTTAGTCTACTCTCCAAAGTCATCTCAGCTAGTACTGCCAACTATTTTCCTAGTAATTGTTTAATATATGTGTAGAACATTTCTCATTATATGTATGTATATACCTCATCGATCCTGTATGGAATTGTTTTACTCCATTTGCATTGGAAATATCAAAGTATGTATGTTTGGGGGTCTGCGCGAATAAAGAAATGTCTGAGAGGGTCGTAAAGTTAAATCTGCTGGAAACCTGATCTATAAGATAAATAAATATCAATTATTACAAATATTACGCAAATCTGTAGGAAATTTTTATTACTTACCCTTCAAATGTTAGATTTTGCAATATGTTTTTTGTTTTAATAATTTTTATAAATATATTTTTATACATATTTTTTGAAAATGTCAAAACACTGGAAATTGTTTTTGCTTTTATATTGGATTTTAAATTTTTCAAAACCAGTAAAACAAAATATTAAAATAAAATAAATATTTTAATAGAATTTGGTTTAAAACCAAATAATGATTTATTAAAAAAAATTCTAGTCATAATTTTTTCTGTGTTGTTACATATTTTGACGTTTTCCCCTTTTTTAATCTTACAAAAATTTTTTTTAGCAATTATGCAACACTTCGCTTATAAACTACATTTTTTATTTTGTAGCCAATAAATTCTTTCCAATACAGTTCTGTAATTCGCACAATTCAAAGCTTGTCACTATTGTTTATAGGCTTTAAATGAAAACTTGTATTTCAAAAATATGGTCAATAATAAAATCGCGTTATAAAGAAACTGCGTAAATGAAGTATCGTGTAAATCGAGGGTTACCTGTATGTAATTTTGTATGACTTTCGGACAAAAATAAGTTATTTATCTTGCCTTGTTATATAAAAAAAACACTTAGGCTTCTTTGTAAGCCCATCTACGATGTACGAAATTTAATTTTGAATGAATTCATCAAGAATGTCTTTGGATTGTTAGTTACTCTATTTAAGTATTTTGGCCATTTGTAGGGTTTATTCGTCGTTTGGTAATAAAATCATACACAATTGATTCGAATATAATATTATATTGGTTCCCATTTATCTTTCCTAATAAATGAACCATTTATATTAGCAAATTTAAGAAGTTTTTCATTCGAATTTTTAATACTTTTGTACCAAATAATTTATTTTTAAAGAATAGTATATACAAAATTTTAAAAATAGTTCTGAAGTTTCTTTTGGAAAAAATCGTCAAATTAGGGGTAAAAATCGTCAAATCGTCAACAGGCCATTTTTCGACCCAAACATCGTCAAAATGACGATAAATCGTCAAATTTGGCAACAGTGTTTGTACCACAATATGTGGTACATTCATTATACTTCATTATATTTGTTCATATATAAACTAAATGAGAATTAATGTACTAACAAACTACTGGACTGGTACACAAAAATGTGTATTCAAAAGGCATTGAAAGTTAATGGCTTAATGGTTGTAGAATTAACCAAATTTGTAAAATGAACTGAATGGTTATATAATTAAATAAATAGTTGTAGGATTTCTAAATTATTGGATTTATCATATATATGATTTCATATAAACATATTTAAATACATATTATAATTCAGTGAACCATATTAAAATTTTGATTGTCGGTAATCATTAAATGATTAAACAGAATCATAAACGTTGATATCATGAACACAGAATATTTAAATCAATTAAAAACGGCTATATAATCATTGAATAGTTGTGATGATCATGCTGCAACCATGTTTTTTCTCTGCGTGTGGAATACTTGTACTTTATTCGAATCTAATATTTTTGTAAGATTCATAGCTGTTAGTCCCGATTTTTTCACGTATAACATGACCTTATTTACATTTTTTCATGAATCCATGTCGTTAATTTCTCCAAAACGTGATTTAGGTGACCTATTATTTCGGCTAATACTAATTTCTTCTTAGACAGACAAATGGTTTTCTGAATGTTTTATTCAGCATCCTTACAAAAATTAAATTCATACTATCAATAAGAATAAATTTATTTCTTCGTTGATTTATTACGAAAACATCTTTAATTATATTGGAAAATTTATAACAACAATTAAGTAAACAACAGTAATTTAAAATGCAACAAATTTAATAATCCAAAACTAAAAAACTTGCGAAAATTTTTGATTTTTCAATAATTTACGCAGACTTTTGCTGTGTAATTATATGACTTTATTGTAATATTTTTGGATAACCGCGAATCTATTCACTTTTCTAAAGTTGTTGTTTTACTTAAATATTGTTAAAGATTTAAGGTAACATATAGAGCTGTAAAAATTCCAAAAATCTTAAAGGATATATAGAAAACTTGCGTCAATAATCTCTTTCATATGTTCGTACGCAGACTTCTGCTTCCTAATGTATTTCTTATAATTGTATTATTTATTTAGTATTTACTGGAAATTATTAACTGTGCTATATATATTTAAAAGATTAAAAAAATGAAGTAGTAAAAATAAATAAAAATTCTTTAATATGGTTAAAAAATTTTGTAAATTTTACTAAAGACGTGTAAAATTGAAGAAATTTTTTTAAAATTAACAATTTTATTTTAGTCAAATCGAATAATATTCTTCAATTTGACGAAATTTCTTAAAATTTTCTAAAAAATAAATTTCGTTAATTTAACTAATTTTTTTTTAGTCAAATTGAAGAAAAATGTGTAGAACTGAAGAAATTTCTTCAATACAGAAAACGCATAGTCAAGAAGATCAGTTGAATGACAAACAATAAAGCTTGTGCACGTGTTTTTGTGTTAATAGATTTAAATTTGTTTAATTTTTTTTTTTTTTTATACAAATACAAAAATTTTCGAATAAATAAAACATAGTGAAAAATAAGTGTGAATTTGTGTTAAATCAGATATACTTCAAGAACAAGCAAGTTTCTATCAATAAATATATAATTCTCCTGCAAAAAATGTTAATTTATATGCAAACTCATGTATGGCGCAAAATGCAACCAACTAAACCACTGTTAAGCGTAAGGACATCTGGAGGACTTTTTCATACTTTTTACGGTAATGTTAAATATATTTTAAATTTTTAATATTTCAGGTATATTTACTTATTTTATAAATTATTTCGATAGCAAATATAAACAAATTAAATTAATCAACTGCCAGACCACGGTCATCATTATCTCAAGAAGCCGTTTTGTATTATGGAGAACTGCACGACAAACATTTGCTTAGAAAACCTAAAAACAATCCTACTACAAGTAAACACAATGATTTGCAAATGTAGGTTAATATTTTTTGTACTATGTATATACTTTTGTATTTATATTTTCTTTTTCTTTATATTTTTTATATGTTGCTATAGATCATCCAGAAATAAACTTTAAAAAAATTAAGTTATAAATCTGTGCACTGATTGTTGATTACTGAGTGAGTGCACATCTAATGTACTTAATAAATGGTACAAAAATAGTTTGTTATGTTAAATAAATTTTTTAACAAATGTATATTTTTCTTATGAACCGTTCAAATTATTTCAATGAAATTTAAAATAGTTATTACTGAAATATTTTCCAAAATATTTTAAAAGATTACAAGTTTCTAGCTGGTCTGTGGGAAGGAGGAGAACCTCCGCAAGTGGTCAACTCTTTTAATTATTTCTTATATAATATCCGGCGGTCCTCCCTGCCCCGAGACCACCCGAAAACTTGTGCTCCTCCATAACAGTTGGAAATTACCTCAGTAATTACTATGTGAAATTTCATTGAAATATATTGAACGATTCAAAAGTTAAACAAAGTTATTAAAAAAAAAAAAAAAAACGTTGAAACTGCTGTGCACTTATGTGTATAGAATGTTTCAGCACACATTTACCACAGAAATTGAAAATAGATAAAATAGATAACCCACACATGTAAGCATATTTTTTGTAGAGACTTATAAGGACTATCTATGTGCAAAATTTTTTTGTGAGTCAAATCATAAATCAAATTTTGGCGATTTTTTTAAAAATTTTCATACCCGAGGTGACCAACTTTGGAGGTCCACCCCTCGTACCCCAGACCCACTAAGAACCTGTCCTCCTCCAAATCAATTGGTATACACCTCTGGATTGTCCATGTTTCCATTTCATTTGAATACATCCAGCAGTTCTAAAGTTACAGAATTATTTCCAAAAAATTTCGTTTTGGGACCACTGTGCGTCTTCAAAGACACTATTTGCGATGCTGAACTGGATCCCAGTGGACCTTCTGGCCCGAAAGCTCGCCATGAATACAGCAACTATATAACTGGCGATATAGGGTGTATGGTCACTCGAGCTTACTAGGAACAACTAACGTTCTCCCCTTGCTGATAGACTACTGCGCTCCCGAACCGATCCTCTCGAGATTGTACACATTATCCATTGCTGAGGACTCAACCGACACACCCCCAGATGGAGTCCTATGCATCTACACAGATGTCTCAAGGAACGCTCATGGTGTTGGTGGTGGCATTTACATTGCTGAATTCGGGATAAGAAGGTCGTTTAGACTTCCAAACGAATGCAGTATTTTACAGGCCGAAATTATGGCCATTAAAGGAGCGGTTAATTGGCTTAGGTATTATAGGATATATGGTAGAGATATCGTAATTTTTACCGACAGTCTGACAGGTGTATATACTACATCAAATCTAGTCCATGAATGCCGGACATCCCTAAATGAGATGGCGTCACATTTGAGAAATGCACTCAAATGTGTGCGTGGACACGGGGTCAACCAAGGCAATAACACTGCCGATGAGTTAGCAAGGCACGGTACTGCCCTACAGGTTCTGTGGTCTGCCCCTGAATGCCTGTAAGAAGCGTGTTGAAATCGTATTTTATGACATGGCACAACACAGATGGGAAATCGAACCCACATGTCAAATTACAAGTATGATATGGTCCAAGATCTTTCGAGATCACATCTGAGAAATGTCGTATCAGCAGTCTCAGGACACTGTAGATTTGGTACTCATGCCAATAGACTGGGTATTCAATCGTACGATTTTTGCAGGAGCTGTAACAACGAGGATGAGGAGGAATCTATTTTCCATCTCTTCTGCACATGCCCTACCCTGGAAAACCTTCGATTGCGTTATCTGGGACTAGGTTTTCTCGATAGCCTCACCGATTTATCGATCAGCAGCATTAACTCATTTGTGAGGGAATGCGGATGGTTTCAGGAATAGAACTCCAACACATGGACTCTTTGATGTCTATACAGCGATAAATTCCTCTACGTTTTTTTTTCTGTATGCAACTGCTAATATTTCGTTATACTACTTCTTTACTTTTTCTCTACCTTATATGTTTCTTTTTCTCTAAAATTACATTTTATTCAAACTTAATAATGAATTTTCAATTACATAAATATAGAAACATGGAATTGAGAAAATGTAATCCTATGTAGATAAGACTTTGTGGTACTTATTTCTTCTTCTATTGACACTTTTTTGCATTTTCTGTAATATTTAACCTAGAAACATGAAATTAAATACACATGGTCCGATGTTGGTAAGAATTCACAAGGGGGGACTTTGTGGTACTTTTTCGTTCTCCTAATGGTACTTTTTGAATTGTCTATAGTTATGAACCTAGAAACATGAAATTAGGGATATGTGGTCCTTAGTTAATGGGAATCCATAAGAGGGGACTTTCTGGTACATTTTTTGTTCTTCTAATGGTTCTAAATGAATGAGAATCCATAAGAGTGGTCTTTGTGGTACTTTTTTGTTATTTTAATGGTATTTTTTGAGTTTTCTACAATATTTAACCTAGAAACATGAAATTAAGAACATGAGATGCTAAGTGAAAGAGAATCCATAAGAGAGAACTTTGTGGTACTTTTTCGTTCTTCTAATGGTACTTTTTGAATTTTCTATAATATTTAACATAGAAACTAGGGTGATCGACGCGGATTTCCAACCGGTTTTTTCAAAATGTTCATTTTTCGAATGTCGGAATAGACCGGTTTTTTTAAACATAAAAAACCGGTTTTAAAAATAACATTTTATTTCAGAAAACATGTACTAAATAGTGATATTTGAATCGATATTTGGGAATAATTTTTTAAATATTCATAAAGACTGATTTCTTATGTTTTCAAAAAAATAGTTTAAGTCTAAATTTAAATTTGTTCTGTAATATTAAACAAATAAATAAGTAACAATTATCTTGCATGAATTTTTTAATCTATTGTAATATCTGTAATATTTTTACACCCAATTTAATATTTTATGATCCAATATTTCCTTTATTTTTTAAAGGAGTTGTGTTAAAAAAGTTTTAAAGTTGAGACAGGCTTCCATATTAAGCCATGGTTTCTGTTTATGCTAACTAAAATTTAGTATAATTTTTGATGATTTTTTTTATACAATTTTGAAACATAATTATCTTCTAGTCATCTAGATATATAATTTGCTTAGCATTTTTTCTCTTTCCAAAGCTTTCTAAAGCTCCCAAACGGCGTAGAAAATTAAAATTTGGCTTAATTATAAAACTTTTCGTCCAACAAATCCTAACGGAGACATATTTTGAAATTTTTATCAGGAAGCGGATATAAGAGGATTTATGTGTCTTTTTCTAAAAATGTTTTCTCTTTCTAGAGCTTTCTAAAGCTCCCAGAAGACGTAGAAAATTAAAATTCGGCTTACTTATAACCCTATTCGTCCTACAAATCCTAATGGAGCCAGATTTTGAAATCTCTATCAGGGAGCGAAAACACGTGGATCTATATATATGGATTTATATATATCATTCCTAAGCGTTGTTTTCTCTCCAGAGCTTTCTGAAGCTCCCAGACGATATAAGAAACTAAAAATCGGCTTACTTATAAAACTATTCATTCTACAAATTCTAACGGAGCCAGATGTTTCTATCAGGGACCGAAAAGTCTGTTTTTGGTATTAAGAACTTTTGAGTTGCTATACTTATTATTTGCTCTCCAAATCCTTTCAAAAACTGATTCTGCATTTCGGTCAGGGAGCGCATTTTTTTATTTTGAAAGGTTTACGAATCTAAAACTTTAATCAATATTATCCCAATAAATTCTAACGGCTTCAAATAATTGACTTCGATTAGTGAGAGGAAGGTGTCCATATGTTGTTCATATTTTGTTTCTTTTAATTTTCAGATTTGTTTGTGCATATAATATTGTTTTTTCCTGGCATTGTCAGGCTTATACGCTTGTATTTAATAAATTTTAACTTGAATATTATAAGAATTATTGATTTTTTTAAAGAAATGTAGCTTTTTGATATAAATATTAACTTCTGCAAAAACCCGGTTAACCGGTTTTTTCTGAATTTCAAAAAGTGCAACCGGTTTTTTTAAAATACCAACTATTCGAAAACCGGTTTCTCAAAAAGGTCGAATAATCGATCACCCTAATAGAAACATAAAATTAAAGATATTTGATTCTAAATGAATGAGAATTCATTAGAAGGGACTTTGTGGTACTTTTTTGTTCTTCCTATGGTACTTTTTTAATTTTCTATAATTATGAACCTAGAAGCATGAAATTAGGGACATTTGGTGCTAAGTGAATGAAAATCCATAAGAGGGGACTTTGTGGTACTTTTTTGTTCTTCATGGTACTTTTTTAATTTTCGTTAATATTTAACCTAGAAATATGAAATAAGGATATGTGGTCCTAAATGAAGGGACTTTGTGGTACTTTTTGGTTCTTCCTATGGTACTTTTTTAATTTTCTATAATTATGAATCTAGAACATGAACATGAAATTAAAGATATGTGGTCCTAAATGAATGAGAATCTATAAGAAGGGACTTCGTGGTATATTTTTTTGTTCTTCTAATAGTACTTCTTGAATGTTCTGTAATTTTCATCCTTAAAAACATAAAATTGAAGATGTAAGATCCTAAGTGAATCAGAAATCTTAAAATGGATTTTTAGGAACTTTTTCTTTATTCTAATATATTTTTTCGTAATTCTGATATTTATTTTTCGTTATTTTAAGATTAGAAACCTGAAATTAAAGTGATATTTTTTTATTGTAATTTTTGGTACTTTTTTAGGTAAAATATTTAAAAAGTTTATTGTTGTAAATTCCAACATAACACCATTATTAAAAATGTTCCCACGGGAGTTAAGAATCTTAGTTTAAATTTATTATATAGTGACTAGAGGGTTTTGTCAAAAGCGGGATCCGAACGACTAAAAAGCGGGATTCTGAACAAAATTGTATGGAAAAAGCGGGATATTGAAAAGTTTTGTAAAAAAAGAGGGATTTTTCTTTTTCTATATCAATTAAAAATCTAAATCAGCTGTTCTCTCGCAAGCACTTGGTTCACGACCTAATTGAACCGTTACAAATTGAGAACGATCCATAAAAATTTTGGAACATCGAAATAAGTAAATATGTCCCTACAAACGGAAACATTAAAAATTAGTCTAGTTAAATTTCATAATTGAATTCGAATACGGATTTATAAAAAAAAAACTTGATACTTTTTGAATTTGATAGCAATAGTTTTTTTAAATAATTCTTAGACCCGTTAACAATAAAACCAAGGTTGGTTGCCGTTACGGCTAAAAAAAAAAAAACCATTCAACTTGAATGGTTACCGAAATAATTGAAAATACAGATAACGCTAAAATATATAACGCAAAAGAACCGTTACCGAAATAGCTCGAAATGCCTATAACGCTAAATAGCGTTATTATTGGAAGTTGAAATAAAATTTGTAATAAAATTATGGCTACCCCAGCTCGTCATTATAATACTTGACTACATATTATATTTTATGGTTCTGAACCGATACTTCGAAATTTCTGAAACAACAGTTACCCATAAAATACCGTTACCGAAATAACTAAAAATACCGTTACCTCTATAAAACCGTTATAAAAATAATCCAATATAATTTTACCTTTTCACCTTTTTGAATCGGCAAGTTAAACACAAATATTCAGTTAAAATAAAATCATTAACACAGGGTTTTCGTAAGCACTAACATTAAGTAAATTTAATCGAAAACACTGTTCCAGATATTTCTATACTTTCAGTTTATACAAAAATAAAAAAGTATCCAATCCGAAACAAAGGCACATCATTTATATGGTTCCAAATGTTTATATGGTTCCAGATGTTTATTAAAGATACAGTAGGCAAATATCCATGTTAACCTTGAGATCAAAGTTCATGTCAAAACAAAAGTTCTATCAAAATGATTTTTTAAAACCTTAAAAAAATTCTTAAAATTATTCTTAAATTTAAACCTATTTCTTGAAAAAATTCTAAACTTTTTTGATCAAAATATATTAGACTTGAGATTTTTCATTCACTGGTAGAGAACTGAAGACATTTTAACAAATTTTCAACAGTATTATGATAAACATTTTCTGTATACACCATTTTTTGGAATTTTACATAAATTGTCGTCTTACTTTAATAATTTCAGCACTTCAAATGACAGTTCATGACCTGGTGACATATTTTGACTATAAATTAAAAAAAAAAAAAAAAAAATAAAAAAATTTTGGTGTTTTAGGTCTAATCATTTTAAATATTCCCCAAATAACATTAATTTTAACTTTAATTGGTTAAACGATTCAAACTGTGGACTTCATGTCAGTCTGTTGAATAAAATTTTCAATTTGTACATATAATTATTTTCTATTAAAATTTAGAGAATGATATGTTTATTTTAACGGTACTATAAACACAATGCCAAGAGGAACCTAAAATTTTGCAAATAGGGACATTAGGTAAGAATGAAAAAAATTGTAAACCAAAGAAATGTATATCACTCTTGGAATATATAAAAACCAGAAAATAAATATTGCACATATAATTATTTGACAGAGGTACTTTTATGAAACTAGAGACTCCAAAAAATACAAATATGCTTATTATTTTTGTTTAAAATTATCAGTCGCTGAATAAATATAAAAATTTTAAAAATTCTCAAAAAAAATTTTGGACACGTTTTTCACACCATTTCTTAAGAACTTTTGTAAAGGTTCAAAATTTTCATAGATTTTACACGTTTTTTTGACGCTATGTCAACCTTGGATGTAAAATTTTGAACTGGTTTTGATCCTTATTAATTTTTTATGACTCCCATATTCAGTGTGTTTTACGATTTTTTATCATAACCTTTTTCCCGACTCACTTTTCGATGCCAATTCAAAATTAATTTTCTGTTGTTTTCCAATTTTTAAGAATATGAATTAACAGTTTGGATTTAATAAAAAAGTATTACATATTTAAAATCTTAGGACTTCGCAAATTCAGAAAAGTATCCGATCTATATCATGTTGCTTACAGCAACTGAAATATTTACGTTTTAAAATGTAAAAAATTTTTCGTTTACACATTTTTTTAAGAAATTTTCAAATGTAAATATTTAAGTATCTATAAAGGGTATCTCAAAAGTGTTATACTTTTATGAAACTAGAGACTCCAAAAAATACAAATATGTTTATTATTTTTTTTGTTTAAAATTATCAGTCGCTGAATAAATATAGCTCTGACATTTTATTAAGATGCTTAATTGAATGAATGCCATAAAGTCATCCCAAATAATCCGTTAAATAAATTGTACACAAACACTTACAAATGGAATTGTCGTTAAGATTTAGTTCCTATCTGGATTTTTATCTTAATTTTGTTTAAAAAATGTTAAAATGTATAATTTTTTGCTAAAATTCAATCAGTTTTCTTCCATTAAGTGCTTTTAATATTCCCGGGAATCCCGGACAAAATTGCCGAGAAATCGGGAAATGAAAAATTGTAAATTTCCCGGGAATTCCGGGACGGGAAATCCCGGGATGCATTCCCTAGCCTTTAGACTAGTTTTAATATAATTTATGAAAACAACTTTTGTGGCAACTTTTAAACTTTTGAAGCTTAATAGCCTGTTTCTCTATGTCGAACGAATGCTTTCTTTCGCCTTCTAAGCGAACGAAAACTGATTTGGGTTTCTCTAACTCACTTCAATGCGAACAATGTGTCGAACGACAAGTCGAAAGAAAACGTAAGTGTTTTCATATAAAATTGGGTTTCTGTATTTCGAACGATAATAACAAAAATGTCAAAATCAGTCACTTGCTATTTTGCTTTCGACTGGTTGAATTTTTTAATGAAAAATAGGAAAAATACTCACCAGGACATTGCAAATGTTCTTCAATCATGTTTATTATTAGTTTTGATAAATTAATAAATAAATAACAAATTCTAAAGAAATTTTAAAAAAATTTTTGTTTTTTTAATTTATTTAAATTATTTTATTTTTGCTTGTTTATTTTCTTGGTTGTACCTACGTTTAAACAATTTAGTAGTATTTTTAATATTTTTACGAATAAAAGTTACTCTGAAAGAAAAATTAAACAAAAACAATACGAAAAGACGTAACTCCATGCGAACGAAAGCGTAGGAAATACAGAAACCCAAATTGATTCGAATTCGTTCGACTTGCTTTCGTTCGCTTAGATTTTCGTTCGACATAGAGAAACAGGCTATAAATCTATCTATAATCTATGATCTAAAATTATTCTATAAAGTATTTTTCATTTTTCTAACATAAAAATAAAATAAAATTATTGAAATTTTACAAAGAGGAAGCTTTAGACCTAAGATAATGTACATTATCTTATGATTTATATTTACCGCTTTTAAAGTTTTTCTCTCAAGGAAAAGTTTGCATAAAATTTGGAAAATTAATTAACATTTTTTCTACTAAAAAGAGATTTGTTTTTAATTTTAAGATTATTAATCATTTAAAAATACATTTTCTGCACTTATTTAGTTCTACTTTTGAAGTCTTTATTCCTATTATCCTGCATAAAATCTTATTTTTCTCTAAAGCTATACATGAAATTAAAGTTTTTGTAAATGGTATGCTTAATTATCTATTTGATTTATTATATATACAGTTTTAAAATATATTTAACTTCACACAAGTAAATATGTATATTTATCACTTGTTAACTCAAACAGCAAGCATTTTTAGTAGTTTCAAAATATTTTCTTATATTTTAAATTCAGAAAAAAAGCAATTAAGGACGAAATTTTATGTTATTTTTAGCAAATTTTTGAAACCGGTTAACCGAAATTGAATATTTCAAATTAACCGGTTCGAAAATAACAGAAATTTGAAGAAAAACTCGGTTTTTCGGTTAACCCGTTTATAAACACTAATTATTAGAGTGTTTAATATTTCTTATTTGTTTTATTTTGATGTTTTTAATTTATAGTAAATTTTCCTACAGGGGTTAAGCAGCACTTTGGAATTGACAAAATTTTGTCAATTTGAATAAAATTCAAATGTTAAATTTAATAAACATTCTTCAATTTAAAGAAAAAAATTAGTTAATTTGAATAAATTTTTTATTCAATTTAACTAAAATTTAGTAGAATTAAATAAAATAATTTAGTTAAATTGAATAAATTGAAAAAAAATTTTTAGTTAATTTGTATAATATTTTCTTCAAGTTGATTTAAAATTTGTCAAATTAACTACCTTTTAATTAACTAATTGAATTAGTCATATTGACGAATTTTCGTTGATTTAACTAACTTACGAAAAATTAAAAAAAATTATGTTGAAATGAATAACAATTTTGTTGGTTGATATTTAACCTACTTTTCTTCAATTCTACATCCCATTTTACCGTATTTACTGCTCATTTTTGGTTCAGTGTAGAACTGGGACCGGTCATTAGCCCTGAGAACCTGTCACGTGACTAGTTTTGAACCGGTTCTCTTTACTCTAGGGTTATTAGTAGTTTGATAAACATTGTGGGTATGAATAAGTAGGAGCCTACGTAAAAATTTGCCCTAGGCACTATACCCGCATTCAGGTCAGATTTATTCTTGTATATCCTTATTCTTGAGCCACCTATCAGCATGAAAACGCAGATCAAGCAGAGGAAGGCATTTCCTTTAACTTAAACCCATATATAAGTTTAGAAAAGTTTTTCAACGATGAATTAATACAAATGTTGTAAAACTCCTTAAATACATCAATTTTATTTTGCCTTAACACTTTTTAGGTTTTACTTATATAATCCACGAGATTTATATAGAAAATACAAGGTCCAAAACTTATTGAGTAATGCCCGATGCTACATATATGTAACGGCTTATAACTTCCTTACTAAACCAAATATAAAAAATTTTTCAACGTCAATGGATTTACATATATGCCTTACTTGACATGATGTTCTAAATTTTAAATCTCTAAGTACTGTTTCAGTTTTTACAATATTTGGTTTGAAACAAAAATAATTTTACGAAATTATATACATATTTAAGGATTAACAAAAACACAAACATTTAAAGAACTTTAACTTTGTCTATTAACAAAAACTGGGATAAAACACTACAACCTTAATATAGGAGTGTACACAACAATAGCAACATATTCATATTTTGTTTCATTTTGTTCTATATTTTATTTATTTTTTATTTATTTATTTATTTATTTATTTATTTATTTATTTATTTATTTATTTATTTATTTATTTATTTATCTATTTATTTACTTATTCATTACAATACATAAGAAGCCTTCCAGGCCTATAATACATGTATTGCTAGATTAACATTCGTGTTTCAAACTATCAATTTTACTTAAAAGTTTATAATAATAATTTAACAAGTTTATAATAAAAAAATAGATGGGCAATTCTCTTTTTACGTTTGCCTTTATGAAACCGACCTTAAACCTTAAGTATTTTTTATAAATTCTGACTTTTTAAACATCTTTTGATGCAATTATGTTAACAACGCTTAGTTCTGTAACAAAAAAAAAAAAAAAATCAAAACCTGAAACGGTGCCATGTGGTGTGGGTAAGTACTCAGAGTTAAAAAATCTAAAAAAAAGTGCTTGAAACTAACAAGTTTTTTTTATTTTTTTATTTCTTTTTATTGCTGTAGTCGCGGATTTTAGCATAAGTGTCCAATTCTTCTAAAGTAGACTATAAACACTTATAGAAAAGGACCAGCATGGATTTAATTTGCGTGCAGTTTTTTCACTGGGGATTTTACGCCGTTTCGGATATTTCAAAATTCAAAACAGAGCCCAATAGTTCTTGAAATTATGCATCATTTGACATGTATTTCGTTAATGTGCCCTGAACAGAAATGCTGTAGGGAGTACCCAAACTTGATGAGGAAAAACGTGAATGGCTCCAAGAGGTGCCTTTTTTGCGAGGCACACTCGCAACGTTATTTCAGTGAATCTAGAGTATAGCGTTATCAAAGAAGGTTTCCAAATGACATATAAAAATCATTGTGGCGTTGTCAAATATTAATTTGCTAAACGTGTATAGCAATTTTAAAGAATTCAGCAATTTGGCATATTTTGTTGGCGTTATAAATCAATTTTAAACTGAAATAAGTTTCCGTGTAAAGTTTTACTTACGCAGAAAGTATAATTTCACTAAAAATATTCATCAACGGTTTTCATGGGCTAAGAACGCGATGTTTTTAGTTTAACATTAATCGTCGAGGCACTCCCAATGCGCTAATATGTAGCTGCTTTAATACCCTATATCGAAATCAATATGGCGTTTGAAAAAAGTACGATTTTGCATTTAATGCAACTTGAATTGAGTAAGTGTAATTAATTATGACTTATTTAAAAAAAAAATGATGAATTTTGCAATAAATGGATGAATATGAACCAACACTACATCACTAAAAACTGAATTTTGCAAATTTTATAAGAAGGTTTAATAATTACACTGGTCGACAAAAAAAAAAAAAAAAAAATCCTCCCCCATAGACGAATAGTTGAACTTGATGTATTTTAATGTGCTAAATAAGAATCTGCTTTCAGTTTTTTCCATCAGGTCTGGATTTTTTTATGGGCGTATCTAATATTTCGCCCATAGTAAGGGCATTACTCTAGTATATTTCAAGTATATGCAAGAACGGTGTGTACGATTGACATAGGTGATACACCAAAAGATGCGTACTAAAAATATCTTCAAATCACTCAGACTTAATTTTTTTGTGTGCTCAATAGTTTCGATGTTATTTTGAAATAAGTCTCAAAAAAAAAAAAAAAAAAAAAAAATAATAATAATAATTTTCATGCAAGATTTTAGATTCTTTTTATCGAAATTTAATAAATGAAAACATCAAAAATGTTACAGTTTATCATCTTTATCTTAAAGCTGGTAATGCTGCTAATAAAATAATGTATGTATCTTCAAATTGATGCACAAATCTTGATTTTATTCATAGTTAAGTAAAAATACCCATGTTACATACAATTGAGTAGATATACAGTGCTGGGCAAAAAAAATTATTTCATCAAAAAGATGTGGGGTATATTGATTTTGTCATTCCGTGTGAAACATGTCGAAGGAATCATTTAAGACCCCACAAAGTATATATTTTCTGGGTCCTGGTTAGATTCTGAGTCGATCTAGCTATGTCCGTCCGTCTGTTGAAAGCAGGGTAGGGCTCGAGCGGGACAACGTAGGAAGACGAAACTTGGCACAAATATTTGTCTTATATAAGGTTTGTTTGGAATTAAAAGGTTGATTGTAGGTCGCTATATATTGAAGTTTAATTTATCTTAATTGAACAAAATGTTCTCGAGTTATACAATTGTGACTGCCTAATGGCGGGCTTATAGAAGTCATGCCCATAAAAAAAGTAAAAAGCTGATTCTTATTTAGCACACTAAATTCCATCTTTTTTTATTTAAGACGAAAGACGAAAAAAAAATGTTTTTTGCCTCTAGTGTATTTCCATTTAACTATAGGTATGCATGGGTATCCTAACTTAACCGTGAATGCAATCATAATTTGTGCATCATTTTTTATGATACGTGGCTTTATTTACTCTAAGTTTTACCAGCTTTAAGATAAAGATGATAAACTGAAACATTTTTGATGTTTTCACTTTTAAAAAGAAGTTTTAATAAAAAAATTTGAATTTTGCATGAAAAAAATTTTTTCGGACACTTATTTCGAAATATCTCCTAAACTATTGAGCGGATAAAAATTTTATAGTAGAACGACTTAAAGCCAATCGTGCATACTGAAAGCAGATTCGAGTTTAGCATGCGGAATTCCATCTAGTCCACATATTTTTTTTTTTTTTTTTGAAGGAGCACGAAACAAATTTTTTTGTCGACCAGTGTTATTAAATCGCAAATATATCCACGCAAACTTAACTTATTGCGATATTTTTAATTTGTATTTTTGATACAGCATTGCACAGAGCACAGTGGGGCCAAAAGCAAAATAAATAAATTGTAATAAGTATGGAACTTCGAAACCACTGATCCGATTTACATGAAACTCGGAACATCGATAGAGGAGGAGTTAGGCTTTCAGAATATTGTTAGATAGAGTCTGTAGCGGCAGCATGGACGCCGCTACAGTGGGTCAAAGTTGACCACCTCGAGGGTGAAAAACATATATGGACTTATAACTTTTACAAATATTAACCGATTTTAAATATTTTTACATTTTTGAATTCTCCATTTTCTTATAATCTCCAATGTGTGTTGTGTTAATAAAAAATATTGTGGTCATATTCAAATATTAAAAAACGAACGTTTATTCGAGCTTTCAACATTAACATTATTAACATTATATTAATGTTAAATTTGTCATTTTTTTTTTCATTCCGGCCTGAGCCCTATCTTGTTTCAACAAACAGACGGACGAATATATTTACTTTATGGGATCTTAGATATTATTTTTTTCATGTTACACACGGAATGATATACCCAATATGCCCTCATCATCACAAATGCCTACGTGTAGACCCCTTTTAACTATGTATATGAAACGATCGAAAAAACGCTCTTGGTTTGCTTTTGAAAAAAGTCGAATAAGCAACGTTAACACACTTAACCAAAAATGAGCAGTAAATACGGTAAAATGGGGTGTTGAATTGAAGAAAAGTAGATTAAATATCAACCAACAAAATCGTTATTCAATTCAACAGAATTTTTTGTTAATTTTTCGTAAGTTAGTTAAATCGACGAAAATTCGTCAATATGACAAATTCAATTAGTTAATTAAAAGGTAATTAATTTTACAAATTTTTAGTCAAATTGAAGAAAATTTTTTTCAAGTTAACTAAAAATTTTATTCATATTGAATAATTTTTATTCAATTTAACAAAATTATTTTTTTTTTTTAATTCTACTAAATTTTAGTTAAATTGAATAAAAAATTTATTCAAATTAACTAATTTTTTTCTTCAAATTGAAGAATGTTTATTCATTTTAACATTTGAATTTTATTCAAATTGACAAAATTTTGTCAATTCCAAAGTGCTGTTAAAACCCCTGTAGGAAAATTTACTATAAATTACTATCATCAAAAATAAAACTAATAAGAAATTTTAAACACTTTAATAATATTTATTGTGCAAAAAAATATAATTCATGTTAGAAATAAGCATTTTAAAATATATATAGAAAATTATTTAATTAAATTTAGTACAAACTTACGTAATTAAATTAAAGTAATTTTATGATAAAGGTAAGACCCTTTCAATAAAGTAAAATAAACCAAATAAACTACCGTCTGAAATATAAAAAATATATTTGAGAAATAAGAAATTTTCTTATTTTATAATTAAATTGTAATATATTACCTTCAGGTATATTCCCTATTTGTTTCATATTTTGTTACAAAAGTTTGTTTGCTGGATCCTTGAAATTATTGTTATATAAGATGATGTTTTATGAAAATGCTTTATAATTCGAATGATAAAAAAATCTGGATTTATATCTGGATGATCCATAGCAACGTATAAAAAATATCAAGAAAAGGAAAATATAAATAGAAAAGTATATATACAAAGTACAAAAAATATATACCTACATTTGGAAATCGTTTGTGTTCACTTGTAGTAGGTTTGTTTTTAGGTTCTCCTTAATCCAAAACGTCTCCTTGAGATAATTATGACCGTGGTCTAGCAGTTGATTAATTTAATTTGTTTATATTTGATATCGAAATAATTTATAAAATAAGTAAATATACCTAAAATATTAAAAATTTAAAACGTTTAACATTACCGTGAAAAGTATGAAAAAGTCCTCCAAATGTCCATACGCTTAACAATGCTCTAGTTCTGTCGTTGCATTTTGTTCCATCTATGGTGTACATAAGTTAAAATTTTTTGAAGGAGAATTATACATTTATTGATCGAAACTTGCTTGTTCTTGAAGTATTTCTGATTTAACACAAATTCACACTTATTTTTCACTATGTTTTATTTATTCGAATATTTATATTTGTATAAACAATTTTGAAACAAAATTTAAATTTATTGACACAAAAACACGTGCACAAGCTTTATTGTTTGTCATTCAACTGATCTTCTTCACTATGCGTTTTATGTATTGAAGAAAATTCTTCAGTTCTACACATGTTTCTTGAATTTGACTAAAAGAAATTATTTAAATCAACGAAATTTATTCAATTCTAATGCCTTTAATAAATTTGAAGAAGTTTCGTCAATTTGAAGAATTTTATTCAATTTGACTAAAATAAATTAGTTAATATTAACGAAATTTCTTCAATTCTACACGTCGTTAGTAAATTTGAAAATATTTAGTCAAATTGAAGAATATTATTCAATTTTACTAAAATATGTATGTGTATGCTTTTAGTCGATTTAAAAATTTTTAGTCATGCTGAAGAATTTTATTCAAATTGACTAAAAAATATTAGTCAAGTTTGAAATTTACGAAAAACATTAGTTAAATTAACAGATAATTTCTTCCAATTTATGTTAAATTGAATAAAATTGTGTGTTGTTTTTCTTACTGCCAATTGTTTAAGAGTTACTGCCAATTTAACTAAATTTTCGTCGATTTAACAGATTTTTCGTAAATTTTTTAGCGAAAAATTTAATCAACATATTTTAGAAAAAAATATTTTTTACAAAACTTTTTTTAGTAGATTTGAAGAAAATTTGTTGTTTCGATAAAAAATTCTATTGATTTGAAGAAAAAATCTGCTAATTTAAATATTTTTTTTTTTTTTTCGTTAAAATACTACGAAAAATGTTCATCAATATTACCTACGAGATTTGGTTCAGTGTAGTGAATATATAACATAAAATGACTCAAGCGCATTTGAAATCCTTGTACTGATTTTAAAAATGACAAATTATTTATATCTTTCGGAAAATAATACTCACAAAATATGGCAACTTTAATAGTAAATAACCATACGTAATAAAGCAGAACAATATCCTTGCGAATGCACATGGTCATGTTTGTGTTTGGAATTTGTGTATTTTTAAATGTTTGAAGCAACAGTTGTCATGCGTGTATATAAGTAATACATTCTTATTTACGAATACAAACATTTATACATATATAGAGAATGTAATATTACCTACATACATATGTATGTATTTTTATATACATTTGTATATTAAAAAAAAAAAAAAAAACAAGAATTAATAAATGATGCTCTCTTTCAAAATGTTTAGCAACATTTAAGGGTTTAGAGTTTAATGGGCGCAAACTCTGACTTTGACCAAATTGGGAGATTTTTATCCGCATCTATTTTTGGATGTACATTTTAAGGGGATTATTTGATTGCTGCTTCATTATGAACTCAGTTAAAAAATATTTCAACATTTATGTTTATGTATCCATAATGTAGTCAACACTCACCCCACTTTATTCTAAAAACTAAGTAATAACATCTTTAATGTGGAAAACTTTCCTTTATAATTATTACATTTTTCTAGTTAAATATGCATATCAACCAGATTAAATTCATTTTTAAATGTCAATTATGGTTTGACAATTAGTATGGTCTCTAGATAATGGAATAATTTTTTCCGTTTAAATAATGCAATTTTCAACATTATATTGAGGATGGAAATACGAATTCTGACTTTACTTAATAGAGAAAGCTCCATAAACTAATTCTAACAATTTTATTTTGGTCCATAATTAAGCAGATTTTATAAAGGTTGGAAACCGATTGAAAAAGGCAAAAAGGTAACGATAATGATATTTTGGATTATTTTAGTAAGATTATTTTAGCGGTAACGATATTTTTATTTATTTTGGTAACGCACAGTGGTTCTAAAATGTTTTTTTTTTTAATAATATTGTAACTTTTGGTCCGTTAAATATATCTGAATAAAAATTGACATGGGTAGAGCTTAAGTGTTTTTGAGATGATTTGGAGGAGCACAGATGCCTAGTTGATCCAAATCTGCAATAAATGTAGGTTTGAATCAACTAGAGAAAAGAATAGACTCTTTGGAACAAATTAGAGGTTTCGAAACTGCATTCGGTTTGCGATGTTTTTAATTCTAAAAATCAACTCCTTGAAAATACATTTCAGAACAGTACAAAATTATGTTCTTAAGTAAAATTTTGTTTTGGAGAAAAAATAATGTTAGCACTTTTTAGCCATAAAAAGATATCGAATTCTACTTTTTTCTATTCGATAGATAATTTTGTTCTTTAGCTAACTGGACCAAGATTTGCAAAATTGAGATTGAAATTTCAAATGTAAATAAATTGAAAACTATAGAAGATAAATAACACATAGAAGCATGTTTTTCATAGATCTTTTTGAGAGCTTTAAGTAAATGTAAAAATAGTTAAAATCGCGAAATAGCTCCGCTCCGTCTTCCAAATTTAAAATTGTACATTCCTCTGCTACGCCAATATGAAATTTTATGTAAATCTAACCAGCCGATTAGAAGTTAAAGATTTATTTCCAAAAATTTCGATTCTGCATTACTGTGCAATATTCACTACGCTTCATAAAAGTTCCATTTTCCACGGGTTCCATTTAAGACCTTCCCCGAATTTTTAATCAGATGTACATTGGTGTATGTTATCATATGGTCGGGTTTGATCGACTATATATTTCTAACTTATATTATAGATATAAGGATATGACAACTCAGCAACGCATAGTGTAATAAATCTTTATCTATTAAACTACTGGTCAGACCTAATTGAAATGTATGGGAGAGTTGTAGTGAAAAACCTAAGCTTTCGGAAAGAATATCTTGTAGTCACCTTGTAGTAATACGAGATAAACTACACTGTTTCAAATGTGACCACGTCGCACAGTGTCCCATTCAAAAAATTAAATTAGTATAAATCTGGAATTTCCGAACGGCTGGTCCGATTTTAATGAAATTTCGCATAGTAATAGTAGAGCTTTTCAAATATATATATAAATATTCTTATAATACGAAAATTTGTTGAAGACTTTTTGTGAAAAATTCCGAAGAAGGAAATGAGATTTTGTGCATATTATTAATTTTTAATTTTGGTATAAAATTTTTGTTACCCAGCTAAAAAAATATGTATGGATCATATATTATACATATATTGTGTTCCATATATGTTTGGATCCGAAAACTGAGTGTATATGGAAATATATGATCATACATTTATTGATATATATTCAAAAGGTTTATTGTGAATGAAATTTATAAATATTTTATTAAAAATGCACTTTGTTATGTAATTTTATTTATATATAGCTTAATATAAAACAGATATATTTCGGAGGTAAAATTTATGAGTTTCAGCGGGACACTCATTTGCCTACAACACTTTCTAGGAAGATCATTTAATCAATGCGCATTAATAGAAAACGCTAAATACGGAAATAAACAATTGATTTACCGGCGTTTTTTGCAAATGTACAAGTCCCGTAACCGCTGGTAGGGAACTAAAGTATAATTTTTATGTTGTATTAGGCGTATCAATACGCATCGTGTAAGTAGTCTTCCTACAATGAAATAGCAAAAAATCAATTTTTGGATTCACTCTAAATTCCTATGATATGGATATTTTACATACATTTTATGCATTCCATAACATTTTGTGCTTTGAAAGAACGTTTGACCAATGGAAATTTGTTAAGACATTGTTATAGATTACGGCCGATATTCGCCCATTAAATTATGTAAAAAATAAACTTTTTTTTTTAATACCACCTTTGCAATTTGAAAAATTAAGACGAAAATTGGAAAATCTAAAAAGTAGGTCAAATTTGGGAGATCCTGGTTCTCTCATAATAAAGTTTTTAATTTTTTTTCCTTTACAGAATTTTCAATCTTGCAAATCTTGGGGATACACTGATTTTGTCATTCCGTGTGTAACAGTCGAAGGAATCATTTAAGACCCCATAAAGTATATATTTTCTGGGCCATGGATATATTCTGATTCGATCCAACTATGTTCCTCCGTCTGTCTGTCTGTTGAAAGCAGGCTCAAATATTTAGCTTATATAAGGTTTGTTTGGTATTGAAAATGAACAAAATCGGTTAATAAACAAAAAAGTTATGGTCAAAATACTAGAAACACAGTGTATCCGTTGTAGCTTTATTTCATACTTTTCTGCTGATATCTCTTAAGCAAAAGCATGTACGATAACAAAATTTTGTACAGATAGTTTGAGGGTCCGCCCACATTACCGCCCACCTCCCATTTAAGGTGAAACGTCAACGAAATTTTGCACAAATAGTTCAAGAACCAATGTAAACTCGGGAACAAAAAATGGGCGTGGTCCGCCCACCTCCCGTATAACGTAAAATTTCAAAAAGTTGATGGTGAGAATATAAATTCGGCTGAGCCGAATATAACATTCACGCTTGTTAGATTTTAAATCAATTTTCCATACAAATCAAAATCTAGTTTGTAATGAGATGTTACCAAAATCTCATAAAATTTAATTATATTTTGAAGAAGAATATCGTTATCCAACACTGTTTTTCTTTCAGTGTGTTAGTGAAATACAACAATGTGCTAAATAAAAATGACTTTTGTATGTAAACAAATAATTTAAAAATTTAACAAAAAATTAAACTGAAATTATTCATAAAAAATGTTGAAAAAAAAATTTAAAAAGGTTTTTTGTGAATTTTGTATTTTTGAAGTCTCATTCAAACATGTAGTATAAAAAAGAACTACTTTTTAAAAAAAAAAAAAAAAATTAATTCTTTTTTTCAAAATTCAAATAAATAAAACTTGATTCCGTAAAAATATAATTTTTTATTTGTAGTTAATAAAATAAAAAATATTTCCAGAAAATAGAGGTGCCCAACTTTGGGGCCCTGTGGACCCGCCCACGAGATTTGTCTTAGCAAATTGAAACTTGGTACGCATATTTCTTTAGGCCTAGAATGAATAAATACGAAATTTTGCAAAAATCGGCGCAAGGACGCATATATCTCGAAATGTAAAAACCCATTTTTTAATTTTATATTTTACAATATTTTATTTAATAGGTGCAAGGGCATACCTATCTCCCCTAAGCCCTATAATTTTTAAATATTATTTTAATTTTTGCACCCACATTTTATCTTCAATCACTTGCCTAATTTCGCCCGATTTCCGGTTCAACATTTTTATTTTTTTTTAGTTTTCAATATTGTATTCAATTTTAAAGCAAAGCAGATTTAACATTACGAAATATTTTAACATAAAGAACTCTTAGACTTTTGTGTAAGAAAAATTAATTTTTAAATTTTTTGAATTATTATTTTTGTTTAGTTGTGGCAAAAAAGGAAATAAGTCTTCTTTTATTTATTAAAAAACAATATTAAATTTCAGAATCAAGCAAAAAAAATTCAAAATTTAATATTTTTATATATATATTTTTGTATTAAAAGTAAAAAAAAACCCTCTATAATTAGCGCCATCTGGAGGATTTTTAGCGTAATGTATTGGTTCCAAGAAATATATTTTTCTGTTCCCTAGTTGTTTTTTAAATTTCGAAATATATATATATTTTTTTTTAATTTAATTTTTTTCAATTTAACTTTTTTTAAAGCTGTGGCAAAAAATAGGCTCTTATTACTTTCTAATCTGTTAAATAACTGTAAAAGTTTACATAAACCGTAAACAACATTTTATAATTTTTTTTTATATCCTTCATCAAATTTTATGATTTTTTATGTTTTAAGTAAAAAATAAGTGTGTAAATTTGAGCAATAATATATTCGAAATAATTTATTTTAAAAATAATAATAGTTTTTTTCAATTCAGAAGTAATGAAAAAACAAAACTTCGACGCATTTCATCAAAATATTTTTTGAATATTTTTTTCCTAAAACAGTTTAAAACCAGGTTTTTGCTTTATTAATATTTGCTTTAAATTGTCTGACTTTGGCGGCCTCTAGTAGCCACAAAAATAATTTTTTCTAAAAAATACTTTTTAAATTTTATGACCTATATTGTCACCTTTCTAAGAACGCACAGTGGGGTCAAACTCAAATTTTTTGGTAATAAATCTGTATCTCCAAAACTAGTGCTCGGATTAAATTGAAATGTATGGAAGGAGAGGAGGACTTAAGCTTTCAGAAAAATTATATTGTAGTTACCCTGTGATAACACAAGATAAGCTACAGGGTGTCTACCTCGAGTATGTAAAAGTTTAAAAAAATCGTAACTTCTACAAATGAAGCCGATTTTTAAGATTTTTATATTTATGTAAAGTGCTTGGCTAGATAAAAATAAGCTTACTTGCCT
Organism: Protophormia terraenovae; assembly: GCA_951394005.1. Classification (NCBI taxonomy): domain Eukaryota; kingdom Metazoa; phylum Arthropoda; class Insecta; order Diptera; family Calliphoridae; genus Protophormia; species Protophormia terraenovae. The sequence continues at coordinate 70,897,142 of OX596077.1, forward strand.
AAGTTATCCCTTACAGTTCAAAAGATATTTACACTTGAATTTTGAATTTTTGATTTTTTGCCTCGACTTTCTTTCGTTTTTCGAGAATAAGTCCTGAGGTATATGAGGTAAAAATGTTTTAAAAATATCTTTTAATTTGCTATATATTTCAGAATAACATGCTGAAAGAATTTTTGGATTATCTCAATGCGTCTAGACGTGAAAAATATTCAAAAACATCACTTTGAAATTGGTATGAAAAATGGCAATTTTTTACAAAAATATACAATTCAAGTACAATCAAGTACAATTTTTTCAATTTTCTCAAAGTTCCGTTAAAGAAAAAAAAAATTTGTTTATATATTTCAAAAGATAAGGCTTTATAAATGTTTAATAAAGAAATTTTGAATTGATTTATGTTTGTACCCTACATCAGGCATTGGACAAAAATGGTGAACTTTGGAAAAAGGTAAAATTTTTAGATTTTTTAATAAAGTAATTTTTTTCTTTACATAAGAAAAGGCTTTTGAAATGGTAAACAAGGAAATTTTAAATGAATTTAGATTTGCACCCTACGCCCATCATTGGTCTACTAGTTAAGAAGATACAGATTTATTACCAAAATGTTTGCGATCGGTCCTACTGTGCAACGTAATGTAATTAAAGCCTTATATATTTTCTGTAGAATTTGGGACTACGAATAGGCGTGCTAAATTCATGACCACCACTGTATGTATGTTTATATAAATACATTTTACGAATTATTTATTAATTTCTGTTTTGTCTATTTTTGTTGCCAATTTGAAAATCTTAAATTTAATTTAACGCATTATAAACTTTATCGACGTCAGTTTTTGACCATCCACAATCAGTCAGTGTTCAGTTAAATTAACAGAACTAACTCAACAGAATTCGATGAAAAATGTACGAATGAGTATATGTACATATGTATGTACATTAGTGTAGTCCAACCAAAATATCATAAAGGAAATTAAGGGAGTATCGCACATTTAAACGTACCTAAAACTATGAAAGCCGATATCATTTAAATCTTGTTAAAAGTCTTCTTTTTTATTTCTGGTTAATTTTTTATATCAGTTATTTTTATATTTAAATTACATTTTTATCGTTTCTAATAACTATGTACATTAAAGTGCCTTGATTTGTGTGGGCACAAAAAAAGTTGCAAATGTACCCTCCTAAAATTAAAAATTGATATGTTTTAAACTTATTCCCAAAATATTTCGGTTCAATTATTTCATTTACGTGAGCTGGACCATTTTTAAAATACCTCCAAAAATGTGGTTTTCGATTAACAACAGTATACAGAATTTTTAGCTTCTTGTCAAAAAAAATTACAACATATGATAGAAAAACGACGTTTAATACATACTGAGCAAAAAATATTTTAAATTTGTTTTCATTCTCGCGAAATTAAAATTTTTGTAAAATTTTCAATGATTTTATTTTAAATAGAATTTTATTAAAGTTTCAATATTTTAGTCATTTTTCATCGTAAATTATATTCTCATTGGAAAGGTCTTAAATACTATTATGTGCATTCATTGTAGTTGTTGTTGTTGTAACAGCTACAGTTATATATTTCTAATCGGGGGGTTCTGCTTGAAGGTCAAGGCCAAGAAATTGTGCCACTTCTTCAGGATGAGTCCACAAATCCATAGGACTGAGTGAAGTGGGGTTGGCCGGACAGCTAAATATGTGGTGGGTATCATGGGGACGCAGTCCACAAGCTGGGCATATATTAGGGACGGCACGGTCTATGCGAGACCAGTAGGCATTGAGCCTGTTGCTCCATCCCGACCTTAGTTGTGCCAGAACAAGTCTTGTCTTCCGCGGCAGGTTTTTCTCATTTTCTGCGATAGGCAACCGCGGAATTTGTGGCGTCTCTATAAATGTCGTTCAAAGCTGCCATATATGAGGTACGATCAAAAGGATCCTGCACATACCTTTGTATGTTCTCCTCGTATATGCGAAGGTCTTTTCTGACATGCTTCGAGGGAGTCTCCAACTGTGTGATGTCGAAGTTTGGATGACTTCTCCGATGACATCCCAGAAGGAACTGCAGACTTAACATCACGTTGTGTTCCTTAACCGGAAGAACCTTCGTTTCCTCGTGTAGATGGTGTGGTGAGGAGATTTGTAAACAGCCTGTTACGGTTCTTAAGGCTGCATTTTGGCAGCTTTGAATATTTCTCCACTGGGTGTCACTCAGCGAAGGAGTCCACACTGGAGCAGCATAATTTATCACTGACCGAACAATCGTCTTATATGTAGCCAATAAGGTTTCTTTATCCATACCCCAAGTGCTGCCGGCAAGCGCTTTGAGGACCTTATTTCTACTTCGCGATTTATGCGTGATTGCAGTGGCGTGAGCTGAGGAGGTAAAGAGGCTATCGAATGTGACCCCCAGGATCTTTGGGTGGTTCACAGTCGGAATTTGGACTCCATCGACTACGATGCCTAGGTTCATTTTTACCTCCTTCGTCCAGGTGGTAAAGAGTGTTGCTGTCGACTTCGCTGGTGACAATTTCAAGCTAAGCGCAGTGAATAAATTGTGGATTTCAGTGAGATAACCATTTACCAAACCGCATAGGTCATCAACATTATGGCCAGTCGCCGTAATGGTGCAGTCGTCCGCATAGGATATCACGTCAACTCCTGGTGGAGGCATTGGGAGTTTCGAGAGGTAGAAATTAAACAAGAGTGGCGACAGGACCCCGCCCTACCATGTGCATTCATTTAACCCTTTAGTTGCACAAATAATATTTTGTGATATCCATTCCATAATTGGTTAAGTTTATTTTAACGGCAAATAAATGGTTAGTTAAGGATATAAATGTCCTCAAAAGCATAAATTTATCAAAACAGCTGTAAATTCATGTAAAATAGCGGCTAAATTTCAAAAACTTCTTTTTATTTGATTATTATCGCTGTTTTAAATGAACTTATTATGTTTTTCATAAATTTTTCAATATTTAAGTGTAGTGAGTACTTCCATGCAACTTATTTGCCAAAATTGCTAATTTAACCTTTTCGGAACTAGATGCATAAAATTTACCATCTAGCTCTTAATGGGTTAATTACGTGTTATCTTCAATAGTAACAGGATAGACCATTTCTATGGTACATTAAAACCTAATATATTTTGAAAAAATGTCCGAAATATATAAAATTACATGTTTGAACAAAGAAAATATAATAAAAAATTTTAGTAAAATCTTAATATTCCGCGACTGAAAAGAGACATAATAATTATTTAAATTAATATTATAATTAATAATATAAGGTCGTAGTATGCCTCTATTATAAATTGAAGTTAATTTTCTTATAATTAAATTGTGGAATCATATAAGAACATACAAATCTTCATTTGTAGAGGGGTACATTTGCAACTTTTTTTCGTGAGGCACTTTAATGTACATATATATTTTAAAATTACAAAGTATGGGTATATTTTAGTTATTTTATTATTATTATTATTATTATTATTATTATTATTATTATTATTATTATTATTATTATTATTATTATTATTATTATTATTATTTTTTTGAGCTATCGTTTGACGTACATATGTATGTATGTATGTATGTATATGAAGAAATTCAAAAATTTTTAAAATTTAAGTAAAATATTTTCACAATATATATTTTTTTTTTTTTTTTGACACTAACGTCGATTTGTGATTTTATTAACGACTTTCAAAAATATAAAAACTTAAAAATAAAGATTTGGCTTTATCAAAATCATAAATTTTACATTTTTTGTTATTTTAAAATTAAACTATAATGCGAAATATGTGGGTTTGATTTTTGAGGCTAAGAACATGTTTTTTGGTCCATACAATTATAAGACCTTAAAATATTTTGACGCCACCTTTTTAGAATTTTAGAATAAAGCAAACAAAATGCCTTCATTTCATATCAATATTAACATCATTTATACCTCGCAATAGTTGTCAGCAATCTAAATGAGTTTGGAGATGAATGCCGATATAAATGACGTTTCCTTAATTAATTTATTTTTTTTATTTTTTTTTTTTTTTTTGTTTTTCATAATATCAATTTTAATCTTTAAGATAATTTTTTGAAGGTATTTTTCAATGTTCTAAAATCATATATTATACTAAAAAAATTCGGAACAAAGACCATAGTTGTCGTTACTTTACTTTTTGTACCATAGTCGAGATGTTCTAAAGCTCTTATGACACAAGCATTTTTTGTATTTTATTGATATTGGATTGATAGAATGAGACAGCAAATGATAGAAAGGAACAAATGGGGAAGAAAAATACAAAATCTTTTCTCTTGTCTCGTTTTATTAAACAAGCTTTCAAAGCTTAGAAATGTTGTTGCACATCTATTATATTTCATAAAAATACCTAATTTCCAACTAATTTGAATAAAATACATTTGTATTGATCTGTATTTAACAAAATCTTTTAAATACGAAATTATGAATACATATTTTTTATTTTCTAAATGCTTTCTAAAGAATTTTGAAGGTTTCCGGCGAACTCTAACTGAATTCAATTATATTTCAACATATTATTAACATTCCTACACAACATGTAATCCGCCCCATAACTTTTAAAGATTATAAACATAATCATAGGGAATGATAATAATTTTTCAACATTTTGCCACCATTAGAGTGTTTTTTCCCCGCAGCTTTCAACTTGTATTTGTATTCGATTAGTGTTTTTTTTATTATTTCTTGAAAGACAAAATTTACATATACTTTCTGGAACCCTTTATTAGGAACCCTGTTGCATATTTTCCAAGTTTCCTTAACATCTTCTACGTTCCACTATTAATAGATATAAGCTCCAAAGTTACGTTATTTTCGTAGCGATAATACGCTAATTCCTTATTAAGGCAGTACTTAAGCCTTAATAAGGAATACATTAATGCAATATCTCTAACACTTTTCCCGAATTGGGGGTAATAATAAACCTAAAACGGGTTTATCCCTTGCAATTTTTTCTTTTGGCATACTTTATATATAATTTATGAATCACCCGTAATATAAATTATGGATTTCATCGCATATTCTTGTACTACGTGATTAAAACCATCATACTGAATGAAGCCTTATTGTCAATAAATACATTCCAAAGTTCCAAGAATTGTTTCAAATAGCAACAACAACGCATATTTAAAAACATTTTCTTGACAGGTAGATTAGAGGATATGTGTAGCTTTTGTTGTTGTAATTACAAACACAATGATTTTTTTTTGTAAAACCCGTTAAAGAAATATACAAAAAATAAAATGTAAAATAAAAATTTGCAAAAATTTGTTATAGAACATATCCGAATATTGAAAAGTAAAGTTTAAATTAAAATTTTTTGGCCACTGTAAAAATATTTTCTTGACATACTGTATGTGTAGATATTTATATCATATGTCCATGTTAAGGCACTAGTAAAATTTGTTGTCGAAAAAAGTTATACCCCTAATGTATATATTTTAAATTCATGCATATATGTAGATATGTATTTTTATTAAATTTATTTTAAGATGCCAAACACGATCGCTCATACATATTGTAGACTTAATTATAAAATATATATACATGATATTGTACGTAAAATTGCACGAATATATTTTAATTCATTTACACAAGAAGACTGATAAATAATTTTTTATATGTATTTATTAAAATACCCAGCAAACACAAAGGTTTGATATCAAATTGAGAGTGATTTTAAATCAAGTCTCTTCTCAAATGCCAACAAATTAATTGTCAAATTGATAAATACTATTATCAAATCATTGCTAAATGTAATTCTCAAACTTTTTTCAAATGTAGATTGTGACTTCATGTAAAACATAACGAAAAGTAATTTGCATTTCTTATTTTTTGTAAAGTTTTCTTTTCTATAGACTATCAAAATATTCATTAATTGGAAAATATTTAATTAAATAAAGGAAATAAATAATTTTGTTTATCAACTTATTTATTTGCATATAATTTTTTAATTACATTTTTTTAATTTATTCTTTTAAATATCAAATTAAAAAAATATATATCTGTATTTACGAATGATTTTTTAATAATATTCAACATCAAATTGAGAAAATACTATTTTTCAAATATTTTTAAAGTTAAAGCATTTAGAATGATTTAATAATAAATAACATTCGATATCAAGTTGAAAATGTCCAATTTTCAAACTTAAAATTAAAACCTCTATCTACATTTGCAACAAGTTTGGGAAACACGTTTAATATCAAATGTTAAAGTCATCATATTTCAAACGTTTGATATTGTGTTTGCTGGGTATACATACATAGATATACATACATGTGTATGTAAACTTAGCAATAATTCCTACAGTTCTTCCTTTCGGAAATATATCTTTATAACTTAAATACTTCTGTGGCAACAAGAAACAAGCGAGAATGTTATATTCGGCTTGGCCGAATCTATATACCCACCAGCAACTTTTTCAAATTTTACGTTATATGGGAGGTGGGCGGTAAAGTGGGCGGTCCACGCTCATATTTTTTCTCCCAGTTTATATTGGTTCTTGAACTAAGGACTGAGCACGAAAAAATCCGTGCATGTTCTTAGGCTTATAACTTTTGGTGTAGTGAAAAATAAATAAATCTGTTAACTGGTTTACATTTGTCATTATGATCACTAGCCATGTGTTACGTTTCATGGTAATAGCGAAACTAGTTTTTCTTAAAATAGAAATTGAACAAAAAATACCTAAACACATAACTAAGATTTTTCATGAAATCTTACATAGGTCATATAAAACAATTGCTAGGTAGGAAATTGTGTCACAAAATACAGTTTCTTGGGTCATAATATTATACAAAGAAGTCAAAGTCAATGAATGGAATCCTGGTAGTGGAAGAAAAATAGTATCTTCAGCCTGCAGCAGACAAAATAGAAATGATTTTGAGAGTATATCCCCTCATCTCAGAAAGAAAAGTGTCACAAAATGTTAATTGCTTTGAATCATTATCAGAAAAGTTGAAAGGCAATCTAGCCTGAAGACGTACATATGAAGTTCAAAAAATCCTAATAGAAACGCAAGCAAGAATTTGAAGGTAAAAAAATAATGTGAAAGTTCTTCAGACGAATTTTTTTCATAATTATGATTAGTGTATAATAGACGGTGAAACGTTCGTACAGGCTGACTTTTTTCAACTTCATGGCCTGGAATTTTATGTTGCAGATGCTAGAGAGAATTGGCAGATAAATATCGTGCATCAAAAAAATCAAAATTCCCAAGAAAGCATTTGATTTGGGAAGCCATATGCATATGAGGGAAAGAAGCACTTCATTCATTAAAAATGGTTCCATTAACACAGAAATATACGTGAATGAGTGTCTTTGGAAAATACAGTATATCCGCTTTTTTCTGGCCTGTTCTCTCTTCTTCTTATTACAGCAACAAAACAATGGAGAGGTAGCAAAGAAATTGTTAGTATTTGTACCGAAAAAGGCTAATCCATCAAATTGTCAGAAACTCCGTGCAATTAAAAGATATTGGGATCTAGTAAAAAAATATTTTAAAAGTTTTAATGTCCTCAGCATAAAATGAAACAGAGTTTAAAAATAAGTGGACTTATTCTAGCAAAAAAGTGACCGAAACAGAATAAAACCTTAAATTGGAAGAATTCTGGAAAAGATCAGATATTTCCTTAAAAACCAAGAGGAAATAATTTATTCTTTTATGTTTAGAACTTGAACATAACAGTCATTAATAAAAATATAGTTTTAAAAAAATTGCAAATTGGTTTAGTTTCAATAAGCAGATTTATATACACGGATTTTTTCGTGCGCAGTCCTTATTTGTACAAAATTTTGTTGACATTTCACCTTATATGACAGGTGGGCGAACCACGCCCATTTTTTGTTTTCAAGTTTATATCGACCCTCGAACTATCTGTACAAAATTTCGTTGTCGTACATGCTTTTGTTTAAGAGATATCAGCAGAAAAGTACGAAATGAAGCTACAACGGACACCCTGTGTTTCTAGTATAATAAATTTTTTGTTTATTAACCGATTTTGCTCATTATCAATACCAAACAAACCTTATATAAATATTTGAGGCAAATTTCCGCCCCCCTTATGTTGTCCCGTTAGAGCCCTATCCTGTTTTCAACAGACAGATTGACGGACGGACATAGATAAATCGACTCAGAATCTAACCAGGACCCAGAAAATATACACTTTATGGGGTCTTAAATGATTATTTAGACATGTTACACATGGAATGACAAAATTAATATATCTGTTTGATGGTGGGTATAAAAATTATACAAATAGTTTTTTTTTACTAAATAGGACTAATTAAATAGGACTAATTTGAATTGTAACATATAGAGCATTTTGATGAAAAAAAAAAAATAATTTTCTATATAACGGTTTATCTCTGTAACTAGTGACAATTCAAAAAAAAAATCAGGCTTAGAATTCCATGATCACGTGTATAGAAATTAACAGAGAAAATAATATAAATTTAAATTGAGTAGTGAATCTAATTATACTTCTCATAAGAACAAATACTTTACGGATATATACATGTGCATTTTCATACTTATGTATTTGTGTATTAAATTTTATTATACATTTATAATCAAAATAAAAAATCATTAGAAACAACAAAAACTAAGAGAAAATAATTTGTTTTCGCTTTTCAGTTAATAAAATTTGAAATAATTGCATATAACAAGTCGTAAAATTTTAAATTTGTTTTTAGCTATAAATTTTACGATTTTTACTTGGAAATCAAATAACAAAAAATATAAACAACAACAAAAATAATACAATAACTAAATTTTTCTTAATACGTGTTTATGAATGTAATTGTTTAAACAGTTTTTATATATTAAACAAGTTGATGATTTGAAGTAGATGAACACTTTTCTTTTTGAAATTTATTCATTTAACTTAAATATGTAACTATAATTATTATGACATTTTTGATTCATCTTCTCAAATCGATTTTAACTTACTGACCTAAAAAAGGAAATAATATTGTAAAAATGTTAATTTTTTTTATCATTGCTAAATTTTCGCACTTAATATTAAGATTTAATCCTCCTGGAATGGGTTTTTAAAATATGTCCGTATTTATATACATATAATTTATTAGAGACATTTATATAATTCCTATATTAGTCCCGCTTTCAAAAATGATAGTAATATATCTCCAATAAACAGCAAGTAATTAGCTGAACTTTACCCAAAACTTTTTTTGCGTTTGTGCTGATGTTTGTAACGCACAGAAAAAATATCCAAACACCCACCTTAAAGTACACCAATCGACTCAGAATCATTTTCTGAATTGTCTGTCCATGTAAACCTTGTGCACAAGTACAGGTCACAATTTTGAAGATAATTTGATGAAATTTGGCACATTGAACGCTATTGAAATTGGTTATGATTGGTCCATTATTTCACCAACCACCTTTGGTGGTGTAAGGTATAAAAACTAAATTATATGGATCAGAATGGTATAGGGTATCATATGGTCGGTCTTGACCGACTATACTTTTCTCGTTTTGGTATGTCGAACTAGGAGAGCGCTCTCAAAGTCAAAGTTTTTTCAAAAATCACTGGAATATACCATCAACTTTAAATACAAAAATTATATATGTACAGTAGCGAGCATTAAAAATGCAACGCTATGTGATATGACCTTTGTTCGCATATATTTTGCTTATAGCAAGTCCTAATGTAACAGTACTAATGTGATTTTATTATTTGTGGTAATAGATACCTGTTGCATATAATTTTGTTGAATATTTTTGTGCGTAACGAAAATTACTGAACGTTTAGTAAAAGCAGTTGAAAATGTGAGCGAGCAAAAAAAAAAATGCAACTGTAAACAAAAAAACATTTTTAAAATTTTGATAAAAATTTTGATTGTTGTTGTTAAAAAACATGATTTTCTGTCGTAGCATATTGTCTAAGATACATGAAATCTACAAATAATATAAATATTTGCAATAAATTTCAATTTTATTAAATTTTGATATTTTTTTGAACTGTTTTGGAGATTTTTCAATAGAGATTGATATTTTTGGAATTATTATTTATTTTTTCAGTTGTTTTAAAACCAACAAACATTTTCTATAAATAAGCGATCAAATATTTATGATAGTTTAGCTTAACTTCATAATTTATAATTGAGTATGACCTTTCGACCGAAATAACGCAACCACTTTCGATCGTTATTGAGATGGAATCAACAGCTTAAAATATTTTTTTCGCTATGATATGACATTATCGAATGCCCTGTATCTCTATAATGTTCAAATATCCATTGATTTTGGTCCTGGAACAAATTCTAACACAAGGAAAAACAGTTAAGAAATATACCTATTTTGAACTCTTCATATGTTGAAAAATTAAAAGTGCATCCTTCGTGATGATTGGGCTATTGGACTTGTTTACTATTGGAAATTAATATTTAAGTAAGTATGTCTACCTAGACCGTCTAATATTGAAATATATGGGTTTAGAGTCAAATTAATTCAAGTTATCGTAATAGGCTCTTATTTCCATTATACAGTACTCGTAAAAATAATAAAGGACCTGCCTCTAAAAGTAAAGGTGGTAGTTAGAAGGATATCCAGTTACCATATTTACATTATTAAATCAACGATTGCTGGCAATAGTAGCTTTGAATGGCCAAATGTGGTCATTCAGATAATACAAAATATCTACTGTTAAATGACTTGTGTCAATTGTTACAGGCATGATCGTTTCAATATTGATAATTTTTAAGAATCTTCTTATTAAAACTATATATTAATATTATTTCACTCCAATTATCAGAATGTTATTCAAAAATATTCGAAAATTCTTAAAAGGTATGGAGAAAAGAGTGTTTTTTTTAATATTATTAATATCCTTTGTAGTTAAAATTACCTTAGATTTATATGTATTGATAGTAATTAGTGGTAATACTACCAAATTATAGTTTCCATCATTTTTCAATAATTATTTTTATCAAAATCTAAAAAAATCCGATGATTTTTTAGGAGTTGCATTTTTTTTGCTCCCTTAAATTTACAACTTAAAAAAAAAAAATATTATTAACTGTTCGTATGCGTAACATTTTGGAACAAAATGACATACAATAGTTGGCTAAGGCCGCAAAGAATAAAATCACAATAGAATTGGCTAATTTAATGACGTTCTAGCCCCAATCAATACGATCAAAAATCATATAGCCTAGCGTTGCATTTTTTATGCTCGCTACTGTATATGTTAACTTTTTTTATTTTATTGTCCGTTATATCATAAATTATTAATATCTTAAAAAACAGAATCATATATTTTTAATGTCCTTTTTTTATTTAGACAATGACAAATGTTCATTTTAAAACGAATATTTTTTTTAATTAAAAAAATTATGTAAATTGTAAATTTCAAGATCTATAAGTTGTATAAGGCAAATGTTGAAGAGCATAAACTTATATGCAGGTTATAGCCAGTATTCCAGGGACTAATAATATAATAAAATTATTCTGCCATGGACTGTCCTGTTGAACAACATTTTTAATTTTCTAACTTAGTTTCACAACAAGTATATACTTTTTAATGAAGTTTGTATACATTGTTCGACATTGAATTTTAATTTTATTTTAGAATATTAAATAATGTTAAAAACAACTAAAGCACTAACATCGTGTAAATGATCATTAAAAATAAATTAAGACAAAGCGGGCTATCTACCATAACTTCGCGAATGATGGGGTTAAAAGATTTATTTTTCAGTAGAAGTAATATTAATAACTCGTAGAAGAACGGATTGCAAAATTTTGAAAAAATTATTGAAATAAACAGTTTTTATGTTCTCCTGAACAATTGGGGTTTTGCATATGGCCCGTTTTGAATATAAGCCTTCGGTATGTTGAATATTTGGTTTAAATTACAATTAGTATTCATTTAAATAAAATGGTGATACTTTCTAAAGGTTATTCCTAAAATAAAAAAATAAAAATAAATTAATACTTAAAGAAAAACAAAAATCAAAAATGGTATTTTTTCAATTTGATATCAAATGCTCTTTTCAAATCTAGCTTTATTTAAGAAAATAGTGAAAACATTTTTGATTTCAATTAATTATAAATTTAAGATCAAATCCTATTTTAAAAACCTTTGTTTTTAAAATAGGATTTGAAAATTTGCTAAGAAATGTCTTCAACCAAGGACGAAATATAGTTAAATATTTTTAAGAATTTGACAAAAACTAACAGGATGATAATAAAAATCAAGTGCAAACAATAATTTTCAAGTTTTCACTCTATAAGATTATCTTTAAATACTCTGCAACTTTAATTAGTAACTTCGTTTTATTTTATAACGATATTTTAGCGTTACGATATTTCGAGCTATTTCGGAAATGATAGTGTAACGTTTGTTTCAGAAATTTCGATTATCGGTTCATAACAAAGAAATATAAAGTGGAGTCAAGTGTTACAAAGTCGTTCTAGGAAACTCATCACTAGGGTAAGTTTTTCAAGCTTTTCGCTTGGAAAGTAAGCATTTGCATATTTCAGATGAACTTCACAAAAATGCTTGTTTTTTAAATCTTTGCATAAATTTGTATATAATGGATACAAAAGTTAGTTTTCTTAACAAAAACACAATTTTTTTGTGATTTTTTTGAGTTCAATCAAATGATTAAAAAAAAAAAATAAAAAAATTTTGTGAGTATTTTGAGTACATTGTAAAGAAGAAAATTCGAACGCGTCAAATATGATATTTAAAATTAAAATAGTTGTATTTTTATAAAAATCGAATTCAAGCGCGTATTTAAATTTTTTTGTGCATATTTGTAGCGAATCCCCATTTTAAAACCGTTGTTATAAAAACTTAGGGTTTAGTTAAAAAGTTAGTATCAATGAATAAGGATAATATCTCAATTATGATATTTTCGGGGACACGCCATAACCTCCAATGCCATTATGTCCATGTACATTATGACCTCTTTTCCTGTGCGACATTTAACAAAAAAAAAAAAAAAAAAAAAAAACATTATGTCTGTGGACAATATTACCATTCTGTAATATTGCAAAGGCTTACATTTCAAGGGGGAAGCTTGAAAAACTTTCCCTTGTTATGGTTGTTAATTTCAATTTATTGAATTAATTAAGACAAAATATTTGTTTTCAAGTTTTATATCCTTAAAAAATTCGATGATATTCCAGCAACTAAACTTAATGTACACAGAATTTTAAATTTTGGTTAATATTGTTACTTAACAATTCTCGAATTTTGTAAAGTGAACATAAAGTTCGATAAAATACAATAGATCGATAACGTAAAGTCTTATTATAAGTATTTTCGCGTCGGAAATGTCAACACAAACATACATAGGGTATATTTCAATAAATATATATTTTTTATTTGTTGGCTATTTAAAAATTTATCAAATTGAATTTGTGATATTTAAATTTTTAAGATTGACTAGCGTATGATTGTGTGAATCGCACCAGCAGAATAGAAATTGCAGATTTATTTCTAATACATTTTATACTTCAAAGATATATAATAGATGCGTACCTATATAAGCACGGTTGTGATTAATTTTAACTACGCTTAGATGTAAAATAAATTTGAAATTATAATTATTCTTAGATTAATTAATAATATTTAATTAATTCTGTAATCAAATTAGCGTGCACTTCTATCAAATGCCCACTTAAATACTTTTGCATTATAAACAAGAGAAATAAATAAACAAACAAACAAATTAAGAAATAAATTTAAAAAAATAAAGTGGCTAACAAGTCTAAAAATAACCTAGAAAAAGTATATTTTCTCTAGATGATGTTCTAATGTTATCAGGTCTAAATAAATAATTCAAATGGATGTTCTATGTTCTTAAACATAAATTTCTATGTGTATGTATAAATGTGTGTGTAGTACGTTAAAGATTTGAAATACAACTTTTAAGAGAAAGAAATTTATATTTAAGAGGCATATACGAAAAGTAAGAGAAGTTTTTAGAGTTTCATTTACAACGTCTTTGAACCTGTTCTGTTGAGTATAGTATTGCCAGAGGTGATAAACTATTTAAAACCAGTCAATACCTAATTATACTTATTCAAACTTAAAAAAGTTTAGATTTGTTTTTTTTTTTTTACAAAAGTTCAATTTAAAGTTGTCATCAAATTTAAGTTTTTATTTTAATAAATGTATAAATGTATTGGCTAACAATTATGCATTATGTGTTTTCTTCATCACAAAAATTGCATAAATATATTTTAAGTATTGAATTTTAAAATAATTAGTTTAAATCTATTTTAGCAGTCAATTACAATTGAATTTATCATGTTGGCAACATTTCGAAATTTGCAGAACAAGATATAGCTACATGTTCAACTCAAATGAGAACCCGAATAGAAAAGTTAATATGTGTAAAAAAAAAAAAAAAAACTAACTAAAAAGTTAGTTAACTACGTAGGAGCTGAGGGCAACACTGGTTGTGTATCTAAATACAAGCACAAATTTACATAGATACATACATACAAGTTTATATACTAGTATATGTACGTTTGAGTATGACTGTTTACATACGTATGTATGTATGTATGTATGTACGTAAATATGTTCTGTTGAAAGTTATTCTTTATCTTATGAGTAACATCGATGAGGATGCAAATTGACACTTATCAGATACAAAACATTTTTACAAAATGTTGAACAAATGACAGCAACAGATTTGCAACAATATTCACATTGGATTCTCTCCAAAATTAACCACCGCAATTGGATTCTGTTCTGTAATCATTCTTCTGTTTTATTTCAAGAGCCAGACAACCAACTGCTTGTCTGCCCGTCTACCTATCCGTACGTCTCAAGCAACAAACACTTGTGCGAAAATATTCAACATTTTTGTATTTCAGTTGCGTTCCGACAGAATTAACAGATACACGCATGGCGCAGTGAAAAGAAAAGAATAATAATATAAAGAAAAAAAAAAAAAAAAATAATAAAATAAAAAGAAAACAAAAGAGTAAAAAAGAAAATAAAAATATTAATAAATTTTAAACAACAATCAGACAATATACAAATCATCACGTATTCGGATTGATTGGTTCATACGTACGTAAACAAATATTTAAAAGAGATACATAAGTACATACATACCTACGAGTATTCGTAGATACATGTATTTTATAGTAGATGAATGGCTAAATAATAGAGAAGAGCTCTTTTGGCAAACAAACCTGTAGTATCGTGATTATTCGTATCTTTTGTCGGCGGAGTATTATTATCGATATATTTGTTGTTATTAAATATTGTTTTTAAATAAGTTTTGTCACAGTAAATATACTCGCACCGGATAGATGTTACTCGTCGGTCTATTGCATCTACTACTTTATACATATTCTGTGTATTAAAAAATATTGCTGCTGCGAGTATTTTTCTACATACATACATTACTATAGTGTACGTACATATATAATTCATTGGTATCTACAAACATACATATTTGTTATTTTTGTTTTTGCTAAACGTTTGCGTGTGTGTGCGCTTTTATTCGATTAATTTTTTCAAGTTTATACGTTGCGTCGTCTGTGCTTTTCTTAGTTTGATCCAACATATACTACGTATGACGCTGACTGGTAGTCCTACAGTTGTATATATCGTCATTGTCAACTTCGGGGTCGGTAGTCGATTGATTTTACTTTACTGCTCACAATACAATTATTGAGCACGGGTCGTCTGTCCATCCGTCTGTTTGTCGGTCTCTTACTGAGCTTGCGAGTGAATGCGATTAAGGTATTCTAAGATTATTGTGCTCGCGGCGGCGGCGGTATATTAAACAGTTGAGTGTTTGTGTATTATATACTATATGTATTCAAAGTGTGCAGCACGATTTGTTTCGGAACGACAAAACGATTGTACTACAAACAGCTGGTACTCGAGAATCTGTTGATTTCAAACCGTAAGGTTAAATACACGGTGTTGAAAAAAAAAAAATAAAATAATAATAATAAAAAAAATTTTTATTTATATCGTAAAAATGTTTAGTTTGGTGTTTCATATAATGTAATAAAGAAAGAAGAAAAGAATAAAAACAAAAATATTTGTAAAAATAATTTAAAAAAGTGAATTTTAAATAGAAGAATAAAAGAAAAAATTAATTTACCCACCAAAATATTTGCCCACCTCACAACTATTTAACGCACAAATAAAACGTTCGTATCATCACATTATTTAAACAATAAATACACACATATACATACATATGTATATACGTTTTAATATTTATTTATATTTTGTATGACAAACATTTACATACGTGAGTACATACATAGGTTTGTATATGTAGGTAAATATACATATACTTTATATATATACCTCAGGTACGATATACATATATCTACAGTCTATCAAAAAATCTTTTTACTGAATAAACTTTAAATATTTACTATTCTTTACAAAAAAAAAAATGTTGAAATGTGTTTAAACTTTTAACTATTTGGATATACATACATTAGACTCCACCAAAATTTACCAACTTTCGAATTTTGACCATAACTCTATCTTCTTTGTGTTGCAAGAATGTACTGTGTGAAATATTAATGAAATTGGTATCGTAAACCCTTGCCGCATCGGACTTAAAATTTTTAGGGTGCGTTTATATGAGAAAAATTTGTAGTTTTACCATAAAAAAATTAAAAACCGTTTTCTACACATAATTATCTATCAAATAAGTTATAAAAAGGGAAAATCGGTTAAAAATGTTGAAGTTATTACGAATTCTCCAGACCATTAATGTGTTTTAGAACACTTGTGTAAGGAGTGTACAACGAGTATGTTTTTGCAACCCAAAGAACGATTCGAGAGGGAGTTACGGTAAAAATTCGAAAGTTGGTAAATTTGGTGCAGTCTAATACATACATAAAAACTATCAAACGGTGAGCAGTCAAAGGAGCCTATAATCGGTATATAAGTACATTAGGGTGGCCCTCATTTCAAAAAGTATCCAGATTCTTGTTCTCACCCCCTGAAAATATTCAAATAGTCGAACAACTAAGACAAAGCGATCAAAATGATCACTTTTTAAAAAATGTTTGCTTCCCCCGATCATAAATAATTCATTTTAACTGAAATTTGCTAGGTTTATATTTTGTTCAATTTCAGAGATTATGAGCTTTTTGAAATGTTCAAAATCAAGAAGATTGGATAGCTAATGACATAATAGTTATTAAAATAAAATTACCGTAAAACACGTAATTTTCTACCAAATATACCCCCTACAATAAGGTCCTATAAAGAATTTTATGATCCAAAATTGTTGCAATAGCATTAAAATGCCTAAGTTATTTATATGTAAAAAGAGATTTTTGTGAAAATTTTGACATGACATATAATACTCCAAGACGAAACTATAGCTGAGTTTCGTTTTTCCCCCTCAAATTTTGGTTAAAATATTATTTTACTGGGGTGTATTTGATTGAATATTACACGTTTTATGTAATTTTATTTTAATAATAATAATAATAATGATTTTAGAAAGGTAATAAACTGTGGAATTCAAAAAGATGAAAATTGAACAGAATAAATAATTATAATTATTTATATTGCAATTGATTTGAGCCACCCGTTAATTTGATTCAATCAGTCTATAGCTTTGTTTTAAAAACTTAGTTTTTTGGCTTTTAAAATATTTCTAAGGCGTGAGACTAAAAATTCAAAAACCTTTATTTTCCTTGATATAAAAGAGTGCCGCCCTAATGATATATACAGAATTGTATGAAGAAATCCAAATAAAATTGCACATTTAAACGTACCTGTAATTATTAAAGGGGATATCATTTACACAGAAAAAAATATTACCATATATTTTTCATTTAACACAGTTATTTAATTTTACATAAAAATTTAATAAATATACTCAAATAAAAGTAAAATAAGAATCAAATTTAAATAAGATTTTATTTCTCATTTAATTTTTTAATTCATTCAATCATCCACTTAATTGATTCAATTAATTTTTTAATTGGAAATTTTTTTCTGTTTTTCATTTTTTACAGTTTTTAGTAATTAATATACATAATCATTTTGGTGAGAGGTGCAAATTTAAAAAAGCTGTTAATTGAATTAATTATTTAATAACATATTTGATGATTGATTTTATTCTTTGAGTTTTTCTGTGTAGAAAATCTTGGTCTAATTTCAACGTCCTACGATGTCTACAACAAGACGCTATTTGAGATCAAATCTTAAGATTTGCTTTCATTATATCAATTGTTAGCCAATGAAAAATAAATACATATGTTTCGTGGAACGATAACAATAAAAGATCATTTTATTTCTTCTTATTTCTGAATAATTATATAAGTTTTTATTAAAATTATATTTTTATCCTCCCTATTATTATTTTTTTTTTTAATTATAAAATATGGGTATATCATTAATATTGGTATGAAAAAAGTTAAGATTTGTTCTAGGATGATCAACATAAATGGGCAATGATCATAGGAAGTTTAAATTTGGAATGATGTACAAAATAACCTCACTTTTCATAATTTTAGGTACATGTTAATGTAGTACGCTAGTATATTAAAAAACCGACATTACCAGAAAACCTGTTTTTTTAGTTATTAGAAAAATGGTTTTTAAAAAAACCCGGTTTCGAATAAGGCGTTAAAGTAAAGGTTTTTATATAAAATAAAACTATTTTTAAAATGTTTATTATTATATAACATATTGCTATATTGCAACTGGAGGATAATACTTATAATCAGGGCAAGTTAAAATATGCGCAAAAATAATTAAAATATGCGCTTGAAGAAGCACGAAAAAATAGTATAATATGAACAAAAATATACAAAAATAGCATGAATATGTATATAAAAATCAACTAATTTATGCACTGTTATATGCTAATATGTAAAAATATGCACAAATATGTATTTTTTAACCTTCAATCTCTGATAGATTTCGATTTTTATAAATATATAACTATTTTAATTTTAAATATCATATTTGACGAGTCCGAATTTTTTTCTTTACAATATTTACAATATAATCAAAATACTCATAAAAAAATTTTTAGAAATCATTTGATTAAACTCCAAAAAATCACAAAAAAATTGTGTTTTTGTTAAGAAAACTAACTTTTGTATCCATTATATGCAAATTTATGCAAAGATTTAAAAAACAAGCATTTTTGTGAAATTCTTTTGAAATATGCAAATGCTTACTTTCCAAGCGAAAAGCTTGAAAAACTTGCCCTGCTTATAATAGTATGTATTTTTGAACTGAGTTCCAATAGTTTCTTCTGATCCATGAAATTCATTTTATTTTGGTTGGGTGTAATAAACGTCAAAACCTAAATTGAATAAAACATACAAATCTCAGCTTTCAGTACGTCTCACAATGAACTGTCAAGTGAAAAAAGTCCATTTTTTTTTTAAATTTAATTGCAAAGTTTATACGTAATGATTGCTAAGACTTTCAGCATTCAAGATATGTTTCGTTTTTTTATTGTGCAATTAGTCTGCATAAAATAGGACTTCTCTAAAATCAAGGAACTTTTTAAAAGTTTTTAAATTTTACATAGCAAAAAAAAAAAAAAAAAACTGGTTTGGAAAAAAATTCGCCAAAAATTCAGTTTTCGATATTTAGTTTTTTTTTTATTTTTATTAATTAGATGTATTAAAAATCCCACAAGGAATATTAAATATAAAAGAATAAAATACACTGTGAAAAACTTGTATAGCTTTGGATAAAATTTTAAAAGTTTTCAAAAATATTGACAATTTTAATGGATCAGCAAATAAAGGCACAGTAGAAATCAACCTAAGTCTGAATGGTGTTTAAGAATTGGAAATGTGTTCTATGCAGCCCATGTTAAATTATATGTGTTTTCTATGCCAACTTTTAAAGTAGGTTAATTTTAAAAATTGTCTTAATTACGGATTTTGTATTAAGTGATTCAAGTTTTTCGATTTATCTATTGAAAATACAATTAATGATTAATAATTGTAGGGTATGTATTCCTGAGATACTTTACGATCGCGATTTTATTAGAAATATTAGTACAGAAAATACGAATGAAAATCAAATAATCAAATTTTTAATTCCTCCTAATCCTGTAGTGACAGTTTATCGAAACATAACAAAACAAAACAGCGGCATTTATAACTATTACGAAACAGTAGTTTCCTATTAAAATATTATTGCAAACATTCTTCTTTCATACACAGAAAAAGTAACCAATTAACAAATATATATGAAAATAATTCATTCAATTATAAACTTGTTTAAATTTGCACCTCTCACCAAAATGATTATATCAATTACTAAAAACTATAAAAAATACAAAACAGAAAAAAAATTCCCAATTAATAAATTAATTAAATCAATCAAGCAGATGATTGAATGAATTAAAAATGTGTATAGGAAACAAAATCATACCAAAATTTATTTTTTATTTTATTTTTTCTTGAACATATTTATTAAATTTTGATGCAAAATTAAACAACTGAGTTAATTGTAAAAAAGACGGTAATAATTTTTTCTGTGTAGTTCAATCAGCCAAAAAACTAAAATTTTCGTAAATCTATGTAAACATATCTACAATGGCTTTTACAGAAATATATAATACAAATATAATAATAAGTCATTCTTAAATAAAACTAATTGCAAATAAATATGCTTAGAAGATGGTAATACTTTTTAATAAAAAAGTAAATAATTTGTGCAAAAAATATCATAACTAATATATTTAATATTCGGTTGTGTATAGCAATTGATCGTCACCGAAAATGCAAAACAACGTAACATAAAAATTTTCAAATTTGTGTTTTTGATGAAATATAGTTTATTTTTCCAAAATACGTGTGATTACAAATTTTCAGATTTGTAGCTAAAAAAATAATGATTATATTAACCAAGGCAATAATTTTCATAAGTCAAAACATCTCATTTGTTAAAAAAATATTTTTATTTTCTTTTTTTTACGAATTCAGATTGCAAATTATTAAAAATTATAATAGCTTTTAAAATTTTGGAATAAAATTTATCAGAAATCTTTTTAATTAAAATTTTTCTAAAATTTGTATTGATGTTACGTTTTTTTTTTTTTTTTGGTTTCAGAAAATTGAAATCTTGAAAAACGTAAACCACATAACTTAAAAAATATTTAATAAAAATAATAATATTCTCCATCAATATATTTGGCAATATTTAAGGATGTGATATCCCAAAAATCTTGTTTGTAGGACAATTTGTTTGAAATTTTTATAGAATATAATATAAATTTGGAAATAAAAAGTTTTAAAAAGTATTAAAATCCTATTTTTTGCAATTACATGTAGGTCAGGCTAAGTTATAAGGGTGGCTTGCTATTGTGAGTGCACTCGGGTGGCCTTAGACCTATTGTGATAGCCTATAGAGAAAGGAACTTTTCTCCCCTTCTACCATGGATAGAATTACTTCTGTAGTCCTGACATGGAGCGTTAAATCTCCGATCAAGATATCGTATAACAAATCTGTTACGGATTCTTCCTCTTCTTCCCATATGTTCTGATATATATGGGCCATTATCAAACATTTTTGATTTTAGGCCTTCAGAAAAAAAATTATTTTGATAGCACATTAAAAACCATTTGTACAAATATAAAGTGACTTGAAAGCATGTACAATCAGCTTGCGTTAATCATTTTGTGTAGGGGGCGCGAAAGTTATAGCGGTTTTAGTTGAACATATAAAAATTTTAACAAACTAGAAGTTTATGTATAAATCTGGTAAAAATTACACGAAATATCAAAACTTAAGAGTAACGTTACTGACTGACTGATGCCCACAGCCCAAACGGCTGAAGCTAGAGAGAGACGAAATTTAGAACTTAGGTAGGTCTCCCTCCATATAGATCCACTAAGACGGGATTTTTGGAAATTCGAAAGTTTAGGGGGTAAAAAAGGATAAAAACTGGTAAAATCGGTAACCTTATAACTCGCAAACTAATAATGATACAAAAAAGTTGAAAAGTTATCGTTATTCATTTAAAAAATAATTGGACAGGTGTCTGGTTCTTTTTTAAAATCGGCCGTTTTAGGGAGAAAACGGGTAAAAACTGTATTTTGGTACTTTTTTGGCACCATATGTATCTTTGAAACCAATCAACATACAGATAAAATTTATGTCGTATTCATAACTTATCAAAAAATGAGAAATACAAATTCAAACGTTTAAGGGTAAAAATCGTACCTATTTTTGGTACTTTTTTCATAAAACATTTTTTTATATTTATTGAAATATTCATTTGAGTATTTTAATATGGGATACCACTACAATTTAGAAATTTATTGGAATACAATTTTTGATCCTTCGATGGGTGAAAAAAAGTACCAAAAATAAAAAGGGGTAAAGGCGGGAAATTACATTTTATTCAAACTTAATAATGAATTTTCAATTACATTAAATATAGAAACATGAAATTAAGAAAATGTAATCCTATATAGATAAGAATTCACAAGAGTGGAATTTGTGGTACTTAAAAATTCATGGTCCTGTGGGTAAGAATTCAAGAGGATGGACTTTGTGGTACTTTTTTCTTTTTCTATTCGTACTTTTTTGCATTTTCTGTAATATTTAACCTAGAAACATGAAATTAAATACGCATGGTCCGATGTTGGAAAGAATTCACAAGGGGGGACTTTGTGGTACTTTTTCGTTCTTCTAATGGTACTTTAAGAATTTTCTATAATTATGTACCTAGAAACATGAAATTAGGGATATGTGATGCCAATGAGAATCCATAAGAGGGGATTTTCTGGTACTTTTTTGTTCTTCTAATGGTTCTAAATGAATGAGAATCCTTAAGAGAGAACTTTGTGGTACTTTTTCGTTCTTCTAATGGTACTTTTTGAATTTTCAATAATTATGAACCTGGAAACATGAAATTAAGGACATGTGGTGCTAAGTGAATAAGAATCTATAAGAGGGGACTTTGTGGTACTTTTTTGGGTACTTTTTGAAAATTCTATAATTATGAACCTAGAAACATGAAATTAAGGATATGTGGACCTAAATGAATGGGAATCCATATAAAGGGCTTTTGTGGTACTTTTTTGTTCTTCCTATGGTACTTTTTTAATTTTCTATGATTATGAACCTGGCAACATGAAATTAAGGACATTTGGTGCTAAGTGAATGAAAATCCATAAGAGGGGATTTTGTGGTACTTTTTTGTTCTTCCAATGATACTCTTTTTTTAATTTTCGGTAATATTTAACCTAGAAACATGAAATAAGGATATGTGGTCCTAAATGAAGGGACTTTGTGGTACTTTTTTAATTTTCTATAATTATGAATCTAGAAACATGAAATTAAAGATATGTTGTCCTAATTGAATGAGAATCTATAAGATGGGACTTTGTGGTATCTTTTTTCGTTCTTCTAATAGTAATTCTTGAATGTTCTGTAAGGTCCTAAGTGAATCAGAAACCTTAAAATGGATTTTGTGGTACTTTTTCTTTATTTTGATATACTTTTTCGTAATTCTGATATTTATTTTTTGTTATTCTAAGATTAGAAACCTGAAATTAAAGAAATATTTTTTATTGTAATTTTAGGTACTTTTTTACGTAAAATATTTAAAAAGTTTATTGTTGTAAATTCCGACATAACACTATATTAAAAATTTTCCCACGGGATTTAAGAATCATAGTTTAAATTTATTATATAGTATGGTTTTTATGAAAAATGTCCGCTAACAATGTCGCGGGTTTACAGCTCGTTAAAATTAAATTTATGATATTTTCAATACTTGATGGTATCAGTGTTGCATATTTTAGGGTTTCCTAGTAAAATTAAAAAAAATTTCTTTGTAATAAAAATCGCGATTTTTAAAAATTTTGCAAAAATGGGCATTAAACCTAAGTTATTTTTTCATATAGGATACGAAAATATATTTTATAACAGTTTATTACAACGAAATGCTATTTAATATTGTGATCCTTTTTTACCCTATTAAATATTATTTGGTCCATAAAATTTTTATCTTTCTAAATTTTTTGATGCGCCTTCGTATTTTCGTTAAGAAAAAGCTGTTTTGACAAAAGTGCCTGATTTCAAATATCAAAGAGATTCGACCTAAATTTTTGGTCCTAATGAATTATATTCGTCGCCATTCTGATGTCTATATGTCCATGAATTGAAGAAATTGCAATTTGCTATATAAAAATAAAAAACAAAAAGTAAAATTTTTACGTAATTTTCAAAAAGTCCATAAAATTTTTGTATTAAATTTATTTTTTATGCTCCACTGATATTATTGTGTAAATTTTAAAAGAACTAAGTTCACGCAGTAACCCAAGCTATTCCATATGAAACTGTGAATGTGCCCCGCAAAAAACTGACTTTTTGAAAAATTTTCGCTTTTGTTTTCCAAACTTTGGGACCATCTACTACATTAACTATTTCGGGCACATCAACGAGATATAGCGCAAAAAACGCATAATTACAACAGGAATAAATCCTTATACCAAATTTTGTATACGGTTGAGGGGCGCACAGACCCAGACCAAAAAAACAAATATATTAAAAAATTAAAAAATTTTGTCATTAAACCTCGGTTACCCTGTATTTAACCGATGAAAGTCTGCTGAATAAAGCCCAAATTACATTTACGCGTAGTCAGCAACAGTATCATCAAAAATTATCAGCTGTTCACTGTCAGTACAACATGTTGCTGCCGTTATAATTACAATTCTGCGTAGGCAGCCACAATTTACAACCACCATCTAGCTTTATTCTACTTCTGTATTTTAGCCTCTCATTTATTTGCTCACTCTCTTTGTCTCGCTCTCAATCTGAATGCAGCGCAGTGAATTTAGAAACAGGGCTAAATGAAACAGCACTGCAAACTGCTGCTGACCAAATGTAATTAATACCATAACAAACAGTGCATTCTAAGTGATCAGCTGATTATTGCAGCACACACTGCTGCTGACTACGCGCTATTGTAATTTAGGCTTAACAGAGATGGTGCAGAATTAACCTACAAAGTTCGATCAGTTTATATATGGAAGAATAAGATCAAAATAAAGGCGAAAATAATAGGTGTAGAAAAGTGGGAAAAACTTAAGTAATTTTTAGTTTTTGAACTTTGAACAACAATCATGACTCTAAGAAGAAATCTATGGTGCTAAAATTTTGCGCTCTATTAGTTTCAAGTCTTGTGAGTTCAGGTGTGTAACCAGTTTTTTTAAATATCCGTCCTATTTATAGGTTTTTATAAAATAACATAACATTTCACAAAACTAGGCTAATCGAGTGAAAAAAAAACAGACTTTTGAATTATTCGAATATAAAAGTTATTCGAAACCGGTAAATTTTTAAAAAAGTGAAAACTGGTTAACCGTTTTCGTTTTTTTTTTAAGCCTAATTAATGAATGACATGTAATGGCTATACACTTTCTTGATACACTGTATGGATATTTAATATATTGAGTAACTTTAGAAATTCTTATTTTTTTATAAATTCCTTAGTAAACACATTAATGTACATGAAAGTATTATGGTACATATACATATGGATATATATGTTATGTACCATATGTAAGATACATATATAACAACAATAAACAATAATGTTAAAATAATTTTTTGCAATAGAAATTAAAAAAAAAAATATGCATTTTTAATAACGGAAGAGTTTCTTGACATACTGTATATATTTACACACATTCTATCTACATACATAGTATTTATGTACGTTTTTGGATTATTTGTTTGTTTGTTTTTGTTGTTGTGTATCTTATTCTTTACCTCATTGTACAACTAACGAACAAAAAAAGCAATCGTACTATAAAACTCTACATTCTTACTCACTGATTGTTAATTTACTTATTTAAATATAAATAAAAAATAAAAAAACCAAGAATAATAATAAATTTGCTTTTATTATTAATATTGTTGTTGTTTTCTTATTATAAAATTTTGTTGTAGTTCGGACTACTGTTTGTTGCCTCTATGTATAAGTGCTATCGTTCATATGATACTCAGTACGATTTTAAGAAACAAAAAAAAAAAAAGTAAAATTTGTATTAATTTAATCAAATAGAGAAAGAGAAGATTTAAAAAAATGTGTATAAAAAATAACAACAACAAAACGAATAATAAACTGAGAAACAACATCGTACTATTAAAAAAGAAAATAAAAATAAAACAACAAGTTGGATATTATCTACTTTATTAAGATACACAACTACATACATGATTACATACAATATATGTATGAACCCAATGAACATAAAGTAAAAGATTATTATTATTTTTTTGGTTATTGTTTCAAACCTTTCTTCATATCTTTATGAAAAGCACCACTTTTTTTATCTTATTTTGAAAGTTACATTTCGAGAATTTTATTTATTTATTTTCACAGTGAAATCAAACTTGAGTGTTTGCTGGGTATATATGCTTATGGATGTATAGAAAACAATATGTATATGTATATATGTGAGTAAATTCTGAAGAAAATATCGGACAAGGCAAAATAAAACATAAATAAATTGAACAATGTGTTTAAATGTTATTAAAGTATTTTTAATTGTTTTGTGCAAAATCAATTAAAATGTTTAAGAACAAATTTATTCGTTCTTAGAGAAACAAACAAAATCTTAAAAATTTTAAATATGATTTACTTAGAATCTGTTATTAAGTTCAAAAATTTTCTAATGGTGTACCGATACTTGTATTAAGTGTAATGTATATTTATAAAAACGTAGTATTGTGTTCATTTATGTGACTTTTATACATTTACGTTAATTCCCGGAAGTAGGTCTATATGTAGGCTATGGTCAATTATGATCCGATCCACATAAAATTTTGCACTGTAGTTTTTACTTATGTATATGAACTTTTTTGTGTTAAATATTAACTTAATACTAACATTTCTGCCGAATTAATTCACGTTAAAATGATTTTCGTGAAAAAGATTCATATGGGCGCCGCCTGTGGTGGTGTAGGGTATAAAAAGTGTATTTTGTTGTGAAACGCATTACGTGTATTTTATATACATGATAGGTTTTCAGGGCTAGTGACCGGTCCCAGTTCTGGAACTTTATATGAGAGGAACCTGTCACTTTTACACCTGTCACTTTTACATGTTGTAGCTAATTAGCCCCTTGGAACAAGTCACAGGGCTGGTCCAAGAGCTCAGTATCGATTAATATAATAAAAATTTGATAAAAATTCGGTAATTGTTTAATTTTTAAGCATTTTTATACCCTACACCACCAAAGGTGGTTGGGGTATTATGTGTTTGTGCAGAAGTTGTAACGCAGAGAAAAAATCATCGGACCCCCACCTTAAAGTATGCCGTTCGACTTAGAATCACCTTCTGAGTCGATTTAACGATGTCCGTCCGTCCGTCTGGTCGGCTGGCTGGCTGGACGTCTGTCTGGCTGGCTGTCCATGTAAAGCAATTTTGAAGATAATTTGATGAAATTTGGTACATATGCTTTTTTCAACACAAGGACGAAGCCTATTGATTTTGGTTATGATCGACCCATTATTTCACCTAGCCCCCATACAAATGTCCTCCCGGAATATAGTTTTAACACTTATAGTGCCTTAAAAATAGGAATATTTTAATGAAATTTAGTACAAATTAGTTTTATATCAGCAAAAATCCGTCTGCCAAATTTCATCAAGATCGGTCCATAACTGACCATAGCTCCCATATAAACACCTCTCCCGAAAATCACTAACGTGCATAAATCCCATACAAATGTTAGTATTATGTTAATATTTAACACAAGTATGTTGTATATAAGTAAAAACAAAATTATGTGGATCGAAATTGTGTAGGGTATTATATTGATCGACTATATCTTCTTCTCTCGTTTTTTTTTATTATTATTTTTTATTTAAATTATGTTTATTTTTATTTTATAATTTTTCGATAGTGGCACCCCAGATGGAACACATGTTCATCTAACGTATGTTATGTTTTATAGTCTTCAACGCTAACCACTCAGCCACTGATTGTTATTGCGCTCGAGTTGCTAATTGCTCACTTAACAAGCATGTTATAAACTGACTTTCAACTGTTAAATAGTGAGTGTG
Source organism: Protophormia terraenovae (assembly GCA_951394005.1). Taxonomy (NCBI): domain Eukaryota; kingdom Metazoa; phylum Arthropoda; class Insecta; order Diptera; family Calliphoridae; genus Protophormia; species Protophormia terraenovae. Next base: position 70,925,224 of record OX596077.1, read on the forward strand.
TTTGTGTCAACTGGTTCTCAATTGGAACTTTGGTGACAAGTTAGGTGCCAATTGGTACTCAACTGGTACTGAGGGACCGGTCCATTACTGAAATTGCCACAAATTTCCCGCAGGGTATGTACAATGTATATACATATATGGATTTATATACTTAAGGGTGATTTTCGAAAGTGGGTCTTATATTGGAACTATAGTCAATTGTAGAACGATTGTTATAAAATTAAATACTGTAGTTTCAATTTATACAAGACTTATTTGTTTCAAATGTTATTATTTGTATGTAACTTGCATAGGTTAAGTGATTTTCGAAAGAGGGGTTTATATTGGAGCTAAGGTCAATTATGGATCTTCATGATATTTGGAACACAAATTTATTATATTATTTCATTAAAATATTTCTATATTTATGAGAAAAAAAATGAATGAATTTCAATTATGTGTGATGTATTTATTAAATATTAATTTCTTTTTCTTTATTATTAAAACTAAAATTTTAGCTATCATTCATTATATTTTGTACACAACTTTTTGTGTTTCTCGTAAATTATTTAGATATATTTCGTACTAGCTGAATGTCCCTACTTTTCATGAAATCTAAAAGTTTATTAAAAAATGTAATAAAACGTAAAAATATATCCTTGTCTAGTTAGTAAAACAACGATACTTCTCATAAAGCTTCTTCTATTCTTATTTATAATAAATCTGTTCAGTGATTTAGGCGTGATTGCGTCATAAACACACATTTAATAATACTAACATGGATATAATTTATCTCGTCAAGAAATAATCAAGTTTTAATTTTGACGTCGATAGAAATTTATCGATTTGAAAACGATCGATTTACATCACATACTTCATTATTACTATTTATTTTAATTGGTAAAATTTTTGTTATTGGAAACTTGAGAAAACACTGTTTTTTGGAAGTTTAAAGAGCTGAGAAAATGCTGTACAAAAATATTATATATATAAGCAGTGCGTTAGATATTCAGTTTTCAGATTTTTTTTGCAAAATCTAATTATTAACACTAATAGAAGGTCGTTTTCAAAGAGCTTCAATATACTCAAGTGTCCTAGCAAGTCACCAGCCTTAAAGTGGGCAATTTCTGGCAATCTCAGTACACTTCTACAATCTTCCTCCTTCATTGAAATGTGTAATGAAGGAATTTGTGAAATAGCAAAAACAATTGGCCAATGGTAGAATGATGTTATCATTTATGTGTTGGCATAACGTTTTAATAGAAGAACGTCTCACGATTTGCCAACGTTTAAACTACCTTGGGAAATGGTTTGCCACGAACTAGATCATATCATATGCTTTATTTTGACTAATTCGATAAAAATTAGAAATAAATATATTATTTTAATACTTTTTTAGTAAAAAAATTCATTAAGGTCAATAATTGTTGTAATGTTTTGAAGAATTTTAAAGGTACGTAAACATTATTTTATAGATCTTCCAAATGCATTGATTAAAATTTCTCGTTAAATAAACTATTAAGAATAAATGTATTTATTAAATGAAGATTCCTTCTTTCTAAGTATTGAACAATCTGGTGTTTAATATACATACATACAGTACTGTGCAGAACAAAATCAACAAAAAAGGGGTAATCCTGATTTATTTTTATGATGATTTATTTTTAAAGTAATCAATTTGCAAGAAAAACTAATTATATAAAATTTAAGTATTAAAAGTAATTTTTACTTTTTATGTAAAAACGTGCACAACAAAAGTTGTAAAAAATGCAAAAAATTTTTTAGAATTTTTAGGATTATTTTAAAGTTAAGGGCATTTTTATAATAAAAATATCTAAATTCAGCGTTATTTTCTTTTTGTTATTTTATCTTTTACTAAAAATATTTTTTAATAAATATTTTGGTTTGTTATAAAATATCTCGATGCATTTAATTGTAAGTTTTTTGGAATCAAAATATAAAACATGTTTAGTATAGGTATAGGTTTTTATTACCGTGTTTGTAAAATATTTTATAATTTTTATATAAATTTTCTTTATTATGCTTTATTTAATTTAAAATAATATTCAATTAAATCAAATCTGACCGGATTCGTAACGTAGGGCATCGTGGTAAATCGTCAATGTGTATAATTTTAACCGCACAATTCCAAAAATTATTTTGGGGCAGGACAATATGTCATTACCAGGGAAACCAAAATATGCAATTGCATATTTTTTCCTATTTTTTACCTCTTGTAATGTTTTTCAAATTTGATTTTATAAAGAAATGAGAAAAAAAAAAAAAAAAAATAATTTTAAAATTAACTTTAATGAATACCATTTTATCGTTGAGAAGCTATGTTGTAAAAATAACTTTTATTATTAAAGCATATCGAGCCCTAAACTTTACAGGAGAAACCTTTTTTTTATTGTTTACACATTGTTATATGTATGTATGTCACGATAAAATTATTTTACGCTATAAATCTGATATGACCTGATACGTCGATGAAATTCTGACAAATGATCTAAATGGTTCTAAATTATAGATTTTCATCAAAATATGAATTTCGAAAGTCTGTGTTCGATATGATAATTTTGATAATTACTGAACTAATAAAAGTGTCTAGAATTAGATGGGTAAGAAAATAGAAGATCAATAACATTTTCATGTTTTAATAATTTTGTTAAAAAATTATACAAAATCTTTGTTTTTATTGCATAGTTTTCGTTTTTTACTGTGTATTTAATGCGCATAAAACCTATTTTTTTTAGAGCATATAGTGGTTTCCCTGGTCATTATGAATCTGCTTCCATTCTAGCTAAAAAACTATGTGCTTCTCTTAAAAAATCTAACAAAATTTTGATCTTTTTAGGTTAATAGACACTAAAATCATTCATAGAGAAATATTTTGGTTAATTAATTGTTTTAGCAACAGTAATGTGCGAAATATATTTAAAACTATTGAAGAATTGGATTAAATACAATTGCTTCAAATTAGTGTAGTCCAAACTGTTGTGTAGTCCAACAATTTAAATGGAAACTATTCTAGAGACGACAATTTATAATTTAATCGTACCAATATTGTTCATTTTTACAGAAAATATAAAATATGAAACAAAACTAAACAAAGCAGAAATATGTTGCTATTGTTGTGCGCATTTTTCAATGAAGATTGTAGTGCTATTCCCCAATTTTTTGTTGTTTTTTAAGTACGAAGTAAAATACCTTTAGAAGTTTGTGTTTTTGTTAATTATTAAATATGTATATAATTTCATCAAATAATTTTTGTTGTAAACTAAATATTGTAAAAAATAAAATAATTCTTAGGTTTACTCTAATTTTGTTGCTTTTGTTCTGCACTGTACTGTATGTGTGCTATTCAATTTTAATCATTGTCGTCTATATTTTAATGGTTAGATTTCAAGCTCCAGTAGAAATGATAACATGAAAACTAATAAAGTGTTTTGCAATTAGGGATCGCAATTTCCCGGACTTTTTGATTTCCCGGGAAAGCGGGAAAAAATTTTCGACTTCCCGGGATTCCCGGGATCCCGGACTAAAAACTATAATTATTATTACTCACATTACAAGGTCAACTGAGACCCAAATAGGATATAAATCTTTCCATTAGCAGATTTTAAACAGAATTGTAAATGTAGCGAAAATGAAATTCAAGTAATTGATTAATCTGAATAATTGAAAGAGTTTTATGGGTATCAACACAATACTAAGCAAAAACAAAAATAATAATTATTAATTTTATTTAAAACACAGAAAAATCAAAAAATAAATTCAATTAAAAAATATGTTAGTAAATAATTTATTCAATTAACAGCTTTTTTAAATTTGCACCTCTCACCAAAATTGTAAAAACTGAAAAACAGAAAAAAATTCTAGATTAAAAAATTACTTAAATCAATTGAATGAATTAAAAATTTAAATGAGTAAAAAAATATTACTGAAATTTGATTCTTACTTTAATATATTTATTAAATTTTGAAGCAAAATTAAACAACTTTGTTAATTAACCATAAAACAATGTATTTATGACAGAAAATAGAGATGTCAGAAATTGACTAAAAAATATTTACTCAGACAATGATATCATTCAATAAAATTTTTAACTAGTTTCGTAAATCATTATAAAATTTAAATTTATTAAAAGTCCACTAAAAAGAATTTATTAATTCTTAAAGAAGTGGCTGATGATCACTTTTTCGGAAACCCCTAGTTGTGATTCATACTTGAGTTCAAACGCTATTAAATTGTTTATAGTAATCCAATTTAAACGTAGCTTATATTTTGAAATTATTTTGACTAAAATTTTACAAATGATGACCTTATTCATATTTTAAAGTAGGTTTAAATTTAGCTTGAAAAAATTAACTTTGGACCAGTCAGTTTCAATTTCTTGATTATTAATATTCCTAATAAAACATTTGATTTCATGTTATATATCAGACCAGACGATCTCATACATAGCAGAAAATATTATCTGTAGCTTTCCAGTTGAAAATTATATGAATAATTAAGGATTTGTTGGACTCACTTTCTAATTCTTCTCTTAAATTTTAATATTAATGTTTTGTCAAATTTCTATGAGACAAATTCCGCTTGTTGTCTATACTACTAACAACTTATAACGAATAGGTACATATTTAAAATGTTTAAATTAATCAGTTTTCACTAGCTGTTTTTTAGTGCTGACATTTTATTAAGATGCTTAACTAAATAAATGCCATAAAGTCATCCCAAATAAACCGGTTTATATAGTGTACACAAAACATACTAATGGAATTGCCGTTTAGATTTAATTCCTAGCTGAATTTTTAGTTTAATTTTCTTTAAAAATGACTAAAATGTATAAATTTTTGCTAAAATTCAAGTAGTCTTCTTCCATTTAAATGCTTTTAAAATTCCCGGGAAGGCGGGACATAAAAAATGTTTAATTTCCCGGGAATTCCGGGATGCATTCCCTAGTTGCAATACAAACCCCCTGGTAATCCCACAGACAACAAGACTGTAACTTGCTTGGGCATATTATATACCGTCTTGGGGTCCTAAACAAAAGGAAGCATGAAATCGTTTTTACGTCCTTAAGAATATATTTAAATTGTATAATGTATAATGGAATTATAACATTTTAAGTTCAAATAACGATTGATTATTTTTTTATGTTTATCAGTCCTTTTAAGAGAAAGATTCGATGGAATTTTTGTTGGAATCATAAACAAAAAGACATGAAAGCATGAAATCATATCTAGGACCTTGAAAATATCCGTAAATTGTAAGACGTATGATAGAATTAGTTACTTTTTTAATAACATTTGAATTGTTTTATGTTGATTTGGTCCCTTTAAGCGAAATTTGTTGTTGAACTAATGGTAAAAGGAGGCAGCAGAAACAAAGCTCTAAAGCAATTACACCATATACATGATATGTTGTGTAATACCCGTTCCTTATTATACAAACTTATATTTATACGCTTATACATTACTTACGAATCACTATGTCATAAAAAATATTAGAATTTTATTAATATTAGAAAACATTTTTTTAAATAAACCCAACAAACCATAGATTAACAACTAGATATTTATGTGAGAGAAAAAAACCTAATTCAATTGTCAGAAACCTAATTCAAACAAAAACAAAATACATGTAGTCACATATATTTTGTTTTTGTATTTTCAAAAAAATGAGTAAATTTTTTGAAAATTTAGTATAGGGTGGCTCTCACATAAACTTCTAGTTCTATTCTATGCAACAAACCAAGAAACGATACAGTATCATTAATGATATCATAATTTTAAAATTATATTATAAAATATCGAAATTATTTTTTCCTTAGAAAAAAACTTTAAATATTTTCAAGAAAATAAAATAAAATTGAACATTTTTTTACATCTTTAGATAAACCCTTACTATTAAGAGATGATTGTTTTATATTAAGTTTAAAGATATGCATTCACATAAATGTATGTACATTAGAGTGTCCCGCAGAAAAAATTTTTGTAGGAACAACTCTCAAACGATGCGTAAAAATTAGCTGAATATGGGAAAAATATTAAAAAAATTTTTTAAATTGATCTTCAGTTCCCTACCAGCGATTGAATGTCACGGGTCTCGAACATTTCGTCCAAAAAATAGTATTGAGTTTAGTCTTGAAATGGGTATCAAAAAATTCGTAATTTTTAGCCAATTATAGAAAAAATATTTTAAAAAATGTTCGCAAACATTTTGGTCCATAAAGCGTCATTTTAGTACATCATGTAAAAATAAATGTCGATATTTTTCTTAAAAAAATAAATAAGAATTTTATAATTTTATTCCTTTTAAGGCTAAAATTTTAAAAAATTGCATTGTAGTAAGAACTGTTGATAATATGTAATTTTCCAGATTTAAAAAAAATATTGTTCAACAAAATACCTTAAAAAGTCTTCTAGCGAACGAAAATCCCATTGGCAAAATTTTTAAAATATTTTTTCCATAACCAGCATAAATTTTGATACCTATTTCGATTAAAAAGTCGAAACATTTTTTTTACCAAAATGTATGAGACCCATGATTTTAAATTCGCTGGTAGGGAACTGAAGACAAATTTTAAAAAAATTTTAATATTTTTTCCATATTCAGCTAATTTTTACGCATCGTTTGAGGGGTGTTCCTACATCGAAATCTCGAAAAATGATATTCTCGGGACACTCTAATGTACATATATAATTGTAAAAAGAAAATAAAAATAATATTGATTTTGAAATAAATACAATTTTATTAATTAATTTTATTGAATTTAAAATAAATTTTATTTGATTATATGGGGGATTCACAAGGTGTGTTATCATGTCATATTGTCATAAAATTTTACAATAGAAAAGCAATAACAATATTTTTTATCCATTGACATATTTTAGGACATATGACAATATGACATGATAGAACACCTTGTGAATCCCCCAATAGTATATATAAATTAAAATAACCCAGAAAAAAAAAATTCAGAAGACGTTCTAAAATCATTAGTTCTAGAACTTGTGTAATCAGCACCACTTCAGATTCTTTAAAAGTAGTGATATCGCAACCAATTCTGAACAAATTACTGGTTCCTAAATGACTTCCAAGAATTGGTTAAAAAAACTAGAGCGCCTAACTAAAAAATATGTGCACTTAAATTTAAAGAGCATTAACTCATAATTGAAACAAATATTTTTTTTATAAATTGCGTATATGAAAACTACTTATTGGCACATAAAAATTTAAGTCGATTGTGGTGTAGTGAGGAAGATGGCAAACACAACCAGTATGCTGAAGGGTGGGTTAAAATCTCAGCCTAGCCAAATGTTTTTTTTTTTTTTAGTGTAAAAAAGTCAGCATCCAAAACAACTCTTTGGAACCCAAATAAAACTAGTGAAATTTTGGACATCGCGAACAAAATTCATCAGCTATAGCACTAAAAGTGAAAGCTGTTTTTCATATTGATTTTGCTTACAAATCACGTTATTTAGTAGGCGAAATTTTTGCTGGGTACTGGCTAGATAACACTTCCATAGAACTAGTTCTGGAAGTAACATTTAAAAATAAATCATTGGCCGTAACGCGAAAGTAGTACTAATACAGGCTATTTTCGTGAATGCAAAATCAAAGAATACGAAATTTAATTTTTCTGTGTTGGTAGCTATTTTTTTTTTTTTTTTTTCAAAAACTTTAAAATCCAAAAATATATAAAAATATATAAAGTATTTATGGTTGAACAAAGTGAAACAAACAAAACTATCGAAATCAAGCATTTTTTGATTTCGATAGTTTTGAGTCATCTCTAAAATTTTCATTCAGTTTAAAACTTGTATTTTTTATTTTTTCTTTTGGCTATTCGCAAATTTCTAGATGTGAATTAAAATTTAAGCACCTTATTTCCTCCGTACATAAAGGGGGCCCTCTAATGATAGATGTGCTTTTGTGACATTTGAATTTTTTGACATTTCTGTGTGTCTAGCATACAGTGGTGGCCACGAATTTAAGACACGACATGTAACGAACTAAGTTGTGATAATTATTACAACCCTGCAATATAAAATTAGATTTTGTTAATTTTTCAGTGTACCCTGTAATGTTAAGATCAATTACCGTTATTTGGTTTTGTTTGTGTATACATTTTGTTGCTGTTTTTATTATATTTTCGTAAAAACGTGCTTTTGAAGCTGGTCACGAATTTAAAACATATAAGAAATATTTGGTTTTTAAATGATTTTTTGGTGTTTTTTGAAGCTAAAAGGTAAGTAATGAATGTTTTATGCCATTTAATGTTAGAATACATCAAAATATTTAGTTAGAAATGGCCAGAGGTACTTGGAGTTCGGATGCCGAGCGAAAATTGATCCAACAAATGAATACTGATGGAAAAACAGTAATGGAAATTTCCAAGCTACTAAAATGTTCCAGATCCAAGATTTACAATGCACTGGAACACATCAAGCAACATGGCACTACCAAAAATGTCAAACAGCACCCTAGAGCCCGAAAAACTACACCCAGGGAGGATAGCTTAATTTATAAATCAGCTGCTAAAGATCCTTTCAAGAGCTCAAGTAAAATTAAAAATGAGATTTCATCGGATTTTGGTATTAATATATCGTCCAGGACAATAAGAAGACGTCTGAATGAGAAGAACTTACGTGGGTGTATTGCACAACGTAAACCACTTGTGTCAAAAAAAAATATTAAATCCCGACTAGCGTTTTCAAGAGAAAATCTCAATAAGCCGATGACATTTTGGAAAAATATACTTTGGAGCGACGAGTCGAAGTTTTGTCGCTTTGGTTCTGATGGAAAACAGTACGTATGGCGTCCTCCAAACCTGGAGCATCACCCAAAGTACACCCTTAAAACGGTTAAGCATGGTGGTGGAAATGTCATGGTGTGGGCAGCATTTTCCTGGCATGGTGTAGGTCCCATTCAGAAGATTATCAATAAAATGGACCAGCATATTTACAAAAACATACTGACAAGCATCATGATACCATTCGCTGAAGACAACATGCCTCTAATGTGGAAATTTATGCATGATAATGACCCTAAGCACACTTCACGCTTAGTGAAGAGTTGCTTAGAGGAAAATAATATCACAGTTCTGAAATGGCCAGCTCAATCCCCGGATCTCAATCCAATTGAGAACTTGTGGAATGATGTTGAGGAGCATGTACGAGCAGTAAAGCCAAAAAATTTGACTGATTTATGGGAAGAAATTCAAAAGGCTTGGTATGCCATTCCAAAGGAGCGCTGTATGGCCTTAGTTGAAAGTTTACCCAGGAGATGCGCTGCTGTGATTCAAAATAAAGGATTTCCCACCAAATACTAATATTGTTTTATGAAGCTGAGCTTTACTTTTGTGAATTAACTTTTATTTTGCCTATGTCCTAAATTCATGACCAGGCTTAAACTTGTATTAATCTGTATAATATGTAAATAAAAATTGGAAACTAAATATAGGTAACAAACTATTGTTGATTTTTTTTCATAACATTACTAGGATCTTTAAAAAATAACATGGATCTAAAATTTGTTCGATAAGATGTAAAAATTATCAGAAATATATAAGTGAAATGTCGTGTCTTAAATTCGTGGCCACCACTGTATATGTATATATATTCGTATATACATATACACATACTTACGTACATAAATACATACACTTGTATTAAGTTTAACGAAGAATTAATGAAAATTTAATGTCACTACTTTCCTCGTGTTTGTTTGCAATTAAATATTACAAACTGTTAAAATATGTAAGTTGCTTTTTCATTAAAATTAGCAATAATTTATTATAGCCAATAAAACTTTATTTGGTGTTAAAAAGAAAATATCGATTAATTATGGTCATAATTGGTATGAACAAATGCGACTGTATATGTACATATAGCGGATACAAAAAACACTAAATCGCACATAAGATTTAACTTCAAACTTATAACTTCAAAACTTATAACGGTAATAATCGAGATACTTGTATGCATAAACATTTTTATTTTTGGGACCTTTAACCGCGAATAACACGAGTAGTTCGCTCGTGATTTTCGATGACATGCAACTGTATGTATAAGACAGCAAGACGAAGCTGTATGCCAGAATTCAATTTCCTCCATCAAATTCCAAGGTGAAGCCCTTATTTTCTTGAACAAATTACAAACTACTTACGAAATTTTGGTGGTAGTTATTTAATGTTTTTTTACAATTGTGAGATATTTAATTTTGTTAGAGATTTTTTCATTTTTATTGGGCCCGGCCAGAAAAATTGCATCTCTGGCCTTCGGCCGGGCTCAAGAGTCCTCTGTGGTATTTAAAACACCAGCTTCGCGAAGTAAAATTTTTCTGACAACGATATATTCGGCTTGACCAAATTAATAAACTTACCGGCGATTAGTTCGCCAAAAACTTAATTGAAATTTTATTTTAAAAATACCAATACCTACTAAATATTTTTTTAAGTATGACTTTCTTTTAGCCAGAGTTGGGTAGTCTCAATTACATTTTATTTGTAATTAAAAGTAAAAACTAGCCCTTAATTTTGGAATTACACCCTGCAACAGCATTTTTATGCATAAAAAAGCACTATATAGACATCGATCTAAACTCGGAAACTCGAACTGATCCGCCCACATTATAGCCCACCTCTCATATACAGTGAAATTTTAAAAAGTAATAATAGATTCGGCCAAGCGGAATATAAAATTCTGTCATTCTTGTATTGTACATATTGAATAATTAGGAGGTATAGACGCTAATTACTTACAAATTTTCATATTTAAACTGAAAACTGACTATGAATTATTCCCAAAGAAAATCGTTGTAACAAAGGGGTTCGTATTTCAATTTCTCGCTAAAAATGTTGACATTACAATTTAATTTCAGCTGCCATAAAACTTATGTTAACCCATTAATGCCCACGGCGATCTAGTCAACTTAGAGATTTAAAATTTTGAACATCATGTCAAATGAGGCATATAAACTCACTGGCGTTGAAAAATTTTTTATATTTGATTTAGTAAGGCAGTTATCAGTGGTTACATATAAGTAACAGTGGGCATTACTCACTAATTTTTGGACCTTGTATTTTCTATATAAATCTCCTGGGTTAAAAAATTTTTTGAAAAGAGGCTCAATAAAATTGATATATTTAAGAAGTTTTACAACATTTGTACTAATTCATCAATGAAAAACTTTTCTAAATTCATATATGGGACCAATTGACTACATCCGGTTACCGGAAATGCCTTCGTCTGCTTGATGTAGAATCACATCTTCCTCATGATCTGCGTTTCCATGCTGATAGGTGGCACGAGAATAAGGATGCACAAAAATAAATCTGATCAGAAGTGCCTAGGGCAAATTTTTCCTTAGGCCCCTTACTTATTCATACCCACAATATTTATCAAACTCCTAATTATAACAAAGGACGGTTCTATAACCACTTATTTAAACAATTATCATGTTTATTGCTCAAATAGTATATTTAATTAAAAAAATGTTTTCATTTAGTCATTTTTGTATTGAAAATAGTGGGGGCCAAAAAGTACTGAGAATGATCCAGTGTTATATATACGTGACACTTTATTTTTTCATTTTCTAATTTTCATCGGACCAGCCTTTTATATTTTTAAACAATTACATAAACAAATTTGATTTGTTTTAATTTAGTATAAAAAAATCGTTAAAATATGTTGAATGCAAATAATAAGCCTTTTTGAAATCTTCCTGACGTTAAAATCGATTTTTTGCATGCTGTCAAATAATGAACTTTGAAAATCACGTTTTTCCACAACAAAAGGAGAGGAAATGAAATAAAAAACATTTGAGGTTGCAGGACGAATATTGAATTACACAATTTTTAACGAAATTGAAGTTTATATTATTCCGTTTTTGACAATATAGTTTTAAACTTAGACATTGTCGCGTTACATATACGTAACAGTGGGCATTATTGGGTTAATAACATTACATTTAAAAAGTTCAGTACATACAGAAGTAAATGTAAAATTAGGCAAAAATAAATAAAAAATAAATTCTATACTTTGTAGTTAATTATTATATTTGGAAAAATATATACATATTTTATGCGAATATTAAACTGATTTCAACAAGAGATGAATAATTTTACTCACAACTAAATGTAAAGCCCGCCCACAAAAAAAAAAAAAAAAAACTAAATTTTTAAAATTTTTGTTGTAAAATTAGATTATAACTAAAACTTTATTTAATAAAATTTTATTATAAAATATTTACATGATCTATTCTTATTACCCCACATTTGCTTTTTACAGTAGTTTTGTCAACATTAAAGCAGGATCTTCGTCACTTATTCTGAAGATGTTAGCACTATCTTCTTTAATTAATTGAGGGATTAACTTCCCTTGGAACAAAATTTATATTATTTTCATTCAGTTGTTGAATAACTGTTTTAATAGACCTCCTTAGTCCTTTTACAACTATCTCTTTGTGTTTTAGGTATATAGCGCAGCTACTAATAAATAACTAAATTTCCATCCTAATTAAAAATTTCACTGTAGATGGGAGTAGGAGATATTGTTTGATCACAATTAATGTATGTATGTATGTATGTATGTATGTATGTATGTATGTATGTATGTATGTATGTATGTATGTATGTATGTATGTATGTATGTATGTATGTATGTATGTATGTATGTATGTATGTAATGTATGTTGCTAATATTTTGACGATTTCTTTAAATGAAATACTTTTTGTTATATATTTGTGTCAACGATTAAACAAATTTCAGAAAAATTTTGTAAGAATCTATTTTATTGTACTTTTTATATAGGGAAGTTTTTAATTTTGGGTATTCATTCATAATTAACACACATAATTCGGATTTATTTTTAAGTCATAAGTACGAAATATCTTACTTTATTTATAAAAAAGTTTTCTTAATTGGATTGATAAAGGATGATAAAGGATGGTATGATATAACAGAAATCAAATAAAAAAACTGTTAATTTTAGCAAAAATATTTTGTATTCATATCAATATTTTTTTTTTTTTTGGAGAAAAAATCTATAAAATTATCAAACAAAACAAACGAAACTAAAAAAATCCTTGGGAATTTATTAAAATAATTCATTGAAGTTTTAATAATTTTTTAAAACTAATTCAAAGAGAAGTTCATAACTAAAAAATATGTTAACGTTTGAATTTGTAGTATTTAATTATATACTGCGTCAAATTTTTTTGAAAACTCGAACAATTATTTCAGGGAATATTAATAATTACATTATAAACTACTATGCTTTTGTAAATAGTATATCTGAGGACTTTTGACTTAACTAAAAAATTTTTTGGAGAGCTAAAAAACTGTTTTAAGATTTAAAAATTTCCATGGAAATAATAATTATTCAATTGCATATATTTCCAAATATAATAGTAGTAGAAAATACCTACTTGTCTTAAAAGTGCGACTTTAGCACGTTAATTTAATCGTTAAACAATCTGCACTTAAGAAATTCTGTAAAAAGTTAGCTGATTTAATTCAAATTATAAGTTTTATTTTATAAATTCTATTAAATTAATAATTTTTGAATTTTTATTCAGGCTCAAGTTCATTATTGTAATTATTTTTCTAGAATACAGAAAAAGATTTATTAGACACTAGCAGGATGGAATGCATTTTCTGATCCGCTACGATCTTCTTCTTGTGCCTTTTAGTGCTAATCGTAAAGATCTTTCATTTAACTCACACTTTTGAAGAATTAGAATATGTAACTTCATCACATATTCTAAGTTCTTAAGTATTAAGTTGAAATAACTTTACAAAAGCTTTTTCTTTTATTTTATTGTATTCTAAATTATTACAATGTTGTTTTACTGCTCTAGCTAACCGTCGGTAAGCCTTAGTATGCAGATTTATATATTGTTTGTTTTGTCTGTTACATTGTTGGTTCTATATTACAATTCCAACATACAGTCAGTAAACAAGTTACAGCGTGCCCTCTGTAGTATTAACTTTTAGTAAATATTCATCATTTACTAAAAATTAGTATTCTATTAAAGTTTAAATATTTTGGCCATTTTCTATAGCAAATTATATTTTAGGCCATTATTGGAAAGCTCTCATTGAATACTATAGATACGTGCATTCATTTAACCCTTTAGTTGCACAAATAATATTTTGCGATATCCTGACCATAAGTGGTGAAGTTAACTTTAACGGCAAATAAATGATCAGTTAAGGATATAAATGTGCCTAAAACATAAATTGATTAAGAAAACTGTAAATTCCTGTAAAATAGTTGCTAAATTTCAAAAACTCCTCACAAAAAAAGTTGCAAATGTACCCCTTTAGAAATGAACATTATGTTCTTATATGATTCCCAAAATATTACATCTTAATGTTTAAATTTACGTGGGCTGAACCATTTTTAAAACACCTCTAAAATTACGTATTTCTTTCATATCATTATCAAAATTTCAGTTTTGAGAAAATTAACTTCAAATTATAATAGAGGCATACTATGACCTTGAATATTCATTTAAATAATTATTATGTTTCTTTTCAGTCGCGAAATATTAATATTTGACTTAACATTTTTTATCATATTTTCTTTGTTCAAACATGTAATTTTATATATTTCGGACATTTTTCAAAATATATTAGGTTTTAATGTACCATTGCAATGGTTTATCCTGATACTATTGAAGATAACACGAAATTAATCAATTAACAGCTAGAGGGTAAATTTTATGCATTTAGTTTCCAAAAGGTTAAATAAAAAATTTTTGCAAATAAGTTGCATGGAAGTACTCACTACACTTAAATATTAATAAATTTATGAAAGACATAATAAGTTCATTTAAAACCGCGATAATAATCGAATAAAAAGGAATTTTTAAAATTTAGACGATATTTTATACGAAGTTACATCTTTTTTGATCAATTTTTGGGAACATTTATATATATCCTTTACCAACTATTTCTTTTATAAGAAATTATATTAACTTAACCAATTATGAACCGGAAATCCCAAAATATTATTTGTGCAACCGAAGAGTTAATTGAATGCACATATCATTAGTATTTAATTTATACTGTAGGACCAATGATGTCCTACATTATAAGTTTCGATGGAAAATGTCCAAAATATTCAGACTTTAATAAAATATATTTAAAATAAAATCATTAAAAATTTGAATATCGCGAGAATGAAAATGAATTTTATATAGACGTTGTTTTTCTATCAAATATTGTAATTTTTTTTGGACAAAAATTTAAAAATTCTGTAAACTGTTGATCGAAAATCATATTATTGAAGGTATTTTAAAAATGGTCCAGCTCACGTAAACGAAATAATTGAATCGAAATATTTTTTTGATTAGTTTAAAACATATCAGTCTTTAATTTTAGTGGGCTACATTTGTAACTTTTGTTTGTCCCCATACAAATCAAGGCACTTTAATGTATGTATATTGTGTGGATCTAAAACCTTGTGGCCATTTTATATGGTTTTAGTCTAAAAAAAAGTAAAAATTATTGTTACATTTAAAATTTAAAGTCATTGCGCCTATTTTGGTGATGGGTGCACAGGGTTCAGTTCAGACGAATAAATTTACCTTTTTATTCTTGTTAATATTATTTACTTATTTGGATAAACACACAAACACTTTAATATACGTACCCAACAAACGCGAAAGTTTAACTCAATTTGAGAGTTTTGATGAGATATGAATTCACTTATTCTTAAATTTCAAAAACTATAAATGTTGGTAAATTCGAAAATATCAACCGAGAAAGTATAGTTTTTAAACTTTTATTTTCAATTGTCAATTTAAATTCAAACTTAAAATGTAATATCAAATGGTAATAACATTATACATATGTATGTATGTATGTATGTATGTATGTATGTATGTATGTATGTATGTATGTATGTATGTATGTATGTATGTATGTATGTATGTATGTATGTATGTATGTATGTATGTATGTATGTATGTATGTATGTATGTATGTATGTATGTATGTATGTATGTATGTATGTATGTATGTATGTATGTATGTATGTATGTATGTATGTATGTATGTATGTATATCAAACGTTTGACATTGTGTTTGCTGGGAATATTGTCTTTTAAACACATTTTCAATTTACACCAAATAATACAAAAAAGCAATTTGAATTTAATAGGATTACAGAATAATTTGAAATATTTATTATTTATTTATATATTTTATTTTTCAGGTAAAATGTTAAATGCTTGTCAATTTCAAAACTTTTTTCGCTGTTTCTATCGTACTTCCTGCATTGTATGTGACTGTGTTTGAAGATACAAAAATCATTTAATACAATTAAATTTTCAAGAATTAACTTATATGTTCTTCGACATCTTATTTCTATGGGTACAAATACTTGGAGTTACGAGCATACGAGTAACAAGTAAGTCAAAAAAGCTCAATGAACTGGTTTTAATATTAATATGTAATGCATACGTACATATTGGTTTTATGCTAAAATACTATAAATCCTTTTGTTGTGGGGTTTATCTTGGATGTTGATTTTAATATAAAAATGTACGACAAGGGGACGGATTTTTTGCAATTATTTTTTTAAAATATTCGCATAAAAAGTGTATTTAAAAATTCAAAATATACCCTAAAAATTTAAAAAATATACAATTATTTTTTATTTTTATACCCTTCACCTCAGGTGTAAAGGGTATATATAAGTTTGTCATTCCGTTTGTAATTTCCACAATTTTCGTCGGAGAGCAAAAAAGTTTATATTTTCGGAATCCTTGTAAGAAGCGATGACGATTGGACCATGTCCGTCCGTCCGTTCGTGTGTCGGTTGAAATGGCGTTTATGAAGCCCACCGATAACTAACATATATAATATATATGTCAAACGATCGGAAATGCTTTCGAGAATTTTGCTATTGGAATTCAGCAAGATCGGTTCATACAATGCGGAGATATGTTAAAAAACCGGTTTTTATAACCGGTTTTCCAGTTTCTGAAGCCTCTGTATATACTAGAGACTTCGTTTTTACAAAGAAGTCTCGGACATTTTTTTCTGAATTTTTGTTCTGAAAAAATGAAATAAATCGGTTCAATAATAACTGAGATATCGGACAAAACGCATTTTTTATTTTTTGAAGCCCTGGTTTAAGCTATAGATTTTTATTTTTATACAGATCGGTCACAAATATTTTTATAAAATTTTGGTTTTTTGAATCAGCAGGATCGGTTTATAAATGGCGGAGATATGCTTTAAAAACCGGTTTTTGGAACCGGTTTTTCAGTTTCTGAAGCCTCTACATATACCAGGTACTTCGAATTTTTAAAGGGGGCTCGGAAATTATTTTCTGAATTTTTGTTTTGAAAAAATGAAATAAATAGGTTCAGTAGTAACTGAGATATCGGGGAAAACGATTTTTTTATTTTTGAAGCCCTTGTTCAAGCTACAGATTTTTATTTTTATATAGATTAGTCATAAATGTTTTTACAAAATTTCGTTTTTTTTAATAAACCAAATTCGTTCATAATCAACAGAGCTATGGCACAAAAACAAATCTGTTAAGAATATAAATACACACACAAACATGTATATTAAGCATTGTAATGACCAGTGTTGCCAGGACTTGAGAAAAAAAGAAGCTAAATTGGACTTTAAAAAAGGTCAGAAAAGGCTAAATGTCCAAAAAAATAAAGCCAGAAAAAAAGCTAATATATTGTCTTTTTAAAAAACACATTTATTTGTTAGCTCTTATTAGTTTTTGGTACTTCATGGTACTTCTCCTAGAATGAAGCGCCGCAGGCTAAAATTTTCGCTAAATGTAAAAAATTTTGATTTTTTGTGAGAATTAATACACAAGAAAGCTTAAATTTGTGATTTTTTTAAATAAAATTTGTAAATTTTTAGCCTTTTTAAAGCTATGTTAAGAATCAAAAAAGGCTAGAAAAAAAAGCTAGAAGCTAAAACGAAATTTTTGAAGCTAAAAGCAAAATAAAAAGGCTAGATTTAGCCTTAAAAAGGCTAAACTGGCAACACTGGTAATGACTATTAGTGACGTTTTTTTGTTTTTTTTGTATAGACAAGTAGTTTAGTTAGAAACAGCAGTAATATAATGAATAACAGTGTTGTTGTTCTTTGTATATGCAGTCTGTACAAAAATAAATAGATATGGAATTGTTGTTGTTTATTTTTAAAAACTAAAACATATTTGTTAAGAATATACATAAATACATACACAAACATGTATATTAAGCATTGTAATGACTATTAGTGACGTTTTTGCCTATAAGACAAGTAGTTTAGTTAGCAACAGAAGTAATATAATGAATAACAGTGTTGTTGTTGTTCTTTGTATATGCAGTCTGTACAAAAATAAATAAATATGGAATTGTTGTTGTTGTTTATTTTTTAAAAGCAAAGCCTGCTATGATTGTTTTTTTTTTTCATATTCAAATTTTCGTAGTTTGAAAAAAATTTAGATTTATATATGTGAAAATATGAAAGCATACGTTAAGGCGAAAATTTTATTATTTGTCCGTAATATGGTAATATGATGTCGATAAGATACTAAGATGGTAATATGGTGAAGGGTATCAAAGATTCGGCACAGCCGAATCTTTTTTCAATTTCATTTTAAATAAAAAATGTTATATATAAGAATTAGTTCCAAAGTTATTTACAAGATTAATATGCAATTTTGTGTGGCTTTCATATACAAAGTCTATTCGTCAACGCACCGACGATATAAACTTCTTGTTATTTTATTAAAATATTTGCATCTTATAACTCAGTGAAATAATATGCATGTAGTGATGTGTAGGATTTCTAAAAATCCATCTGACTGATACGATTGACTTAGAATTTCATACAGGTGAAGGTGGTTTTTTTCACAGTGTTGACAACTATTTGTAACCTAAACGCTAAACAGAAACAAAATCAAAAGAGCATATTTTTTACTTTTTACTAAAAAAAGCGAAGACGGTGTTTTAAATACCGCAAAGGAGAAAGTCCTTTTGCCCGGCCGAAGACCGGCTATGCGACAAAATTAACTTAGCGAAGCCGGTGCTTTCGTCCGGCCGAAGGCGGACTATTCAGACAAAATTTAATTAGT
Organism: Protophormia terraenovae; assembly: GCA_951394005.1. Taxonomy (NCBI): domain Eukaryota; kingdom Metazoa; phylum Arthropoda; class Insecta; order Diptera; family Calliphoridae; genus Protophormia; species Protophormia terraenovae. Next base: position 70,944,319 of record OX596077.1, read on the forward strand.
AAAACGGCCTTCTCCTCTGTGTTATTTAAAACACCAGATTCGTTAAGTGCAACTTCTTGCAACATCGAAACTACAAATTTGCTAATTATTTTATTGGATAATTTTCAGTTGGAAATTATTTCATTTGACACATTTTTACATTTAATAAATTTTAACTTGAATATTATTTATATTTTTGAAGAAATGTAGTCTTTTGATAGAAATATTAACTTCTAATTGATTAACCGGTTTTTCTGAATTTCAAAAAGTGCAACCTGTTTTTTTTAAATACCAACTATTCGAAACCCGGTTTCTCTAAAAAGTCGAATAATATACCTACAATATCTGCAACATGATTTTCAAGATACTTTTTTTAGTGTTGGTGGCTATAATAGATTCGGCCTAGCCGAATATAACATTCCGTATTCATATTAAGATGGCGCATTTGTACGGACCATATTTGCGTCTACAAAGAAAGCATATTTCATTTTAATATGTTGTTTCTAAACATTTTACATAAAAATAAGGAACAAATAAAAAAAAAAATTATATCTTAAAATGAAGTACTTATACTTTTATCTTAGGTGAATAAATGTTCCAAATTTGCTTTGAGACTATCCTAATGTTTATGATCGTATGTATGTATTAAACAAATATTAGAATTTTTGTTTGGGTAAACAAATTCATTTGCACATGTTCATTTACTTAAAAACACACAATTAAACAAACAGATAAACACACGCATCAATCAACACACTCGCAATCACACACATATACATACATATATATGTATTTGCTTTCATGAGAGGTTTTTGATTTAAAATAAATTTTTAAATTCTTGGAATCGTTATAATTCAACGAAAATTCACGCCTGCGATCCAATTGACAATTCAACAAAAGTTGTAAATTTCCGAACATCACTTGTATCAATAAAAAAAAAAAAAAAAAATCAGCCCATTTAACAATATCGCGCTTATTTTTATTCACTCGGTTTCTATTTATAAATTTTTTAATCTTCATACTGAAAATAAAAATTCAAAAAAAAAAAACTTATTTACAATTTAAATTTTAATACAATCGCTTAAAAATAGACCAGACCATTTAAATGTTAATTTTTTTTTCTCTAAATATTTACTCTTTGAATTTTGAACTTATTTTTCTAAATTCCTTGATTTTCAATATTCGGTGAAATGAAGAAAATTGGATACACGGTTGGTTATATACACATTTGTGCAAGAAACCCATTGAATAAACGCATCTTCTCAAAAAACATTTGCTTGTATGTGTGTTGCTGTTCAAGTCTAAAAATTAATTTGAGTACTTTTAAGGCTTAATTACTCATCTCTTTATAGGGTTCCAAAGTTGTTCGGTTCATGTATACATGAAGTTTCGCTTATATATGTATATAAAAACATTCATACATATGTATTTCCGTCTACAGTAGATGCGAATAATATACTCGTATAGTTAATATTAAAAAAAAAAGTTTCAATAACAATAATAAGCACGTAGTAAAATTCATTGCCTTTGGAGACTTTGGTGTTGCACGTACGGTATTTCAATTGTTTTCAAAATATTGTCATTTTCAATTTAATACCAGTTATTTTCAATACGTTTTTGTGTCTGTTTAATCCATGGTCAGAATATATGTACATATGTATGATAGTTTTTGTTATTGACGTTATCTTCGTATAGTTATTAAAAGTCAATGTCTGGTGGTGGTTCGATAGTGTTAATATTAATAGACCCAATAAATATTAGTTGTTCATCGTTTTCGATAGTTTGTCAAGAGGGTCGAGAGTTTTTTTTTTTTTTTTTTTTTTTTTTTTTTTTTTGTGCAGCTATCTAGTAAACAGCGACTGCTAAAGGGTCGATGGATTTACTGAGGGTTAAATATAAAGTGAAGAGTGTTACAACCAAAGGCTTTTGCAGTAACTAATCAAAGTTCGTACGTACGCCATGTGAATATTTAAGAGAAATAATCACAAGTATCTGGAAATACAATATAGGTGCCAAATTAATTTTAAATGGGAAATATAAAAACTTTTATCCAATGTTAATTTAATCATACTACTTGTATTATTGTGGGTCACATTTTTGATGTAATTATAATATGAGCAGTATTTTTTTTACCTATTATTGTATAAATGATTTCATATTGCACTATCGATTTGAAACAATTAAAGGATTAGATACGGCGTTACTACATATAATCCTAAACTACATATTTCTGAATAATTTTCTAATTTGAAACATTGCATACATATGCACATAATTTTAATTTTTAAAATAATGACAACAATTCGTAAAGTTTTGCTAGTATGACATTCGTTGTGATTATATTTTGATATGCTTCAAAAAATGTCATGATGTTAAGTAATCATCAAAACATATTATTTAACACCAATTTCAGTGAAATATTTAAGGTTAATTTTCTATTTAAAATTTTAATGAAATACTTACATTGTAATAGTTTAACGAAAACATTCTTTTATTACTTATTGTAATTGTAATACTTAAATAAGTAAATTTGTAAACAAAGTTTCTTTCATAATTTTAATTGAAAGACAAAGCAAGAATAACTAAATTGAGTAATGTTATATATAAACTTTTCAAATGAGATAATATGCAAATTGGTAATGATTTAATTTGCTGTAAACAAATTATCATTAATGTGGTCACATTAAAAAATTCAATTCAATTTCCATTGGCCCTTTTACATATATACTGCCTCTTACTAATGAAATAATAAGAATATGAAAAACAAAAGATGAATGAATACACATTAAGATGGCTCCGATTGTAAATCGGATGTTTCCAACAAAAACATGTAAGAAAAATATAGTCGGTCAAGCCCGATCGTATGATACTCTACATCATTGTGTATGTGCATTCGGCGCAAATCTTATATTAGACTTGTGACCAATTGTGGACCCATATTTTTACTAAGCGTAAAATAAGATAAAATAATACTGGATATTACGTTTATACTAACATGAAATGATTTGTCTCTGTTATTAAATTAATGCTAACATTTGTATGGGATTTATGCTTGTTAATGTGATTTCCGGAAGAGGGTTTTATATGGGAACAAATATCAATTATGGACCGATCTTCGATCATTTTTTGTAGAGTTGCCCAAAAGTAAATATGCATGTATCTATGTACGTTATACTGGTTCACATTTTTTTTCTTCATTTAAACGTACTAAACGCTATTGTTTAATGTTTAATTTTTTTAAGATTTGTTCTGCGATCATGAACATTTTTAAATGCCCGTGCAGCATCCGGTTTTAATAATAATAGGAAGTTTAAATTTTGCCAAGATATTCTATTTCGATACTCTGTTTTTTTTTTTTTTTCATACAAAATAAATAAATGTATACAGTAAGGTGACTCACTCAAAAAGAGTTTCTGTAACCTCCCTGAAAATTAACCTTAATATTTTATGAAGTATCCCTGATGACTATAACGACGTCTGTCTGTGTGTTAAAATAAATTTTATCGGATATGTATGTTGTATATATCAAATTGAAGAGAATGTTCTTTAGAAGAACGCTAACAAAAATGGGTTTATAAATAGCCGAGATATCGCTATTCGAAGATACCTCCAAAAATAGTTTTTGTTGTCGGCTACTATACAAGTTAGAAACTTTGTTTTAGCACGGAAAATTCAGAATATTTCTTAAATTTTTTTTCTGAATAAATTAACAAAATCGGTCTATAAGTATCCGAGATATCGGCCGAAATGTATTTTTAGACTTTTGTAACTTCTTGTATAGATTTGGTATAAATATTTTTCTAAAATTTGTTTTTTGAATTAAACAAATCGGTCTATAAATAACCGATTTATTGGCAAATCTTTTTTTTTAAATTTATTTAATGGCTGCTTTTCATATTGGTGTTGTTTTTATGGGCACTGGAAAACAACAACAATAAGCTATATCAAATTTAGTTTTTTAACTTTTTGAACCCCGGTATAAGCTAGAAAATTTGATTTACTGATCAAAAAACAAAAAAAAAAAAAACAAAAAAAAATATATATGTATATATCGTGAATATTCTTATTGCCTAGAATTGATATAGTTTTGAAAGTAAAATGAAAATTTTAATCACGTAAAATCTTTAACCCATTGAAGGCCACAAAAAAATTGTTTCTCTGAGGAGTTTTTAGGTTTTAGGTATGAACCTACATTAAACTTACTTTATGTGACATTATGACTTATTTTCTATTTTTCTTTGTGTTTTGCAAAGAATACTCGCTTGTTTCCCCCTAATCTAGTCTTCTATATCTTCCTACCCTCATTTTTATTCATTATAGGTACGATTTGTTTATCCTAGACAAATAAATTCACATAAAAAATAATAAAAATGTAAAAAAAAATTTAGTGATGTACATTCAATCAAAACTAATAAAATAAACTCTTTGTTCGAAAACTAATTTTATCCGTTTCATATAATTTTTCATATTTTTGCTTTTAACTTTTTATATTTTTACTAATTAACAATAATAATAGAAAAAATATTTTAAAAAGAATTAATTTTATGCTTAAACAATACGTTTTTATTAATTTGAAGAACCGAATGAATTAATATTCGGTATGCACAGCTTTAACTATAAAGAGGGGAAAGGATACAAGTGTTGCCGTTATCAACTTTAACAAACTTTGTATTTTAAAACTGTGTTTTTACATACGTTTTCTTAACAAATGTTTGTTAGCCTTAAAGTGTTGGGTAACTAATGTGTACTTGAAAGCAAATTTAATAATATTTTTCGAATTTAATATTGTAACGCCATGGAAATATTTTATTTAACTGTCTACGCTATTTTTAGTCGAAGGAGACTTTTGATGTCTACGCATTTATTTTGTTTTTAACACGAAGAAAATTTTGTTCACTTCAATTACTTAAGTTAGCTAAATATCTCCACCACTTTTCCTAGTACTTTAATTCTCCTTTTAAATTTTTGTATCATGGATTTTGCGCACAGCTTCCCATGTTTATAACTTGCAAATCAAATAGATACTACACACAGAGAAAAAACATGGTTACATAGCCGATTTTCATTGATAGCAACGTGTTCATGATAGCAACGTTTATGATTCTGTTTAATCATTTAATGATTACCCACAATCAAAATATTAATATGGTTCACATAATAATATAATATGTATTTAAATATGTTTATATGAAATCATATTTATGAATAAATCCAATCATTTAGTCAATTCCACAATAATTTAGTTAATTACATAACCATTCATTTCATTTTACAAATTTGGTTAATTCTACAACCATTAAGCCATTAACTTTTAATGCCTTTTGAATACACATTTTTGTGTATAAGTCCAGTAGTTATAATTCTCATTTAGTTTATATATGAACAAATATAAATTAACAAGTTTTGTTTTTATTCAGTATGATGAATGTAATACATATCGTGGTACAAATGAATATGAATATGAAAATATGGGATCATATATATGATAACATGGGATTATATATATGATAAAATGGAATTATACTTATGATTGAATTAGTTCATATATATGAAATTATTTTATATATATGATAAAATGGAGTTATATATATGATGAAATATATATGATGAAAACATGGAATCATAGTTGCCAGATAAATTTGGTGAAAAATCGTCACATTTGGAGAAAAAAATCGTCATAATCGTCAAATCAACTATTTGAAATCGTCAAAAAATCGTCAGCATCAAAAACTACGTATTTTATATGTTAGTAAACAGTTTTTATGCTTTTTCTGATGAAAAATTAAATTTTAAATTGAAAGGAAATTAATAAAAATTACATTAATTTTATTTTGGAGGCATATTATGAAAATCATGTACACAGTACCTATTAAAGTCTGATTATGTACATACTTATGCAATATACATATTTTTGGGATTGTTCTTATTGTATTTTTATTAAAGTTTTAGAATCTTGTTACATATTTTACAGTTTTCCCCTTTTTTAATCTTTAAGCAACTATGCAACACTCCGATTATAAATTACACTTCTTTACTTTGTAGCCATTAATTATTTCATTAAATAATAATTTTTTCCAATAAATTCTTTCCAATACAGTACTGTAATTCGCCCATTTCGAAGTTTATCACTATTATACGCGTTATACCAAGTTTGCGTTAAATAAAAACTCGTATTTCAAAAAATGGTTCAGTAATAGAATCGCGTCATAAAGAAATTGCATAAATGAACTATCGCGTGAATCGAGGGTATGTATGTAATTTTGTAAGACTTTCAAACCAAAATAAATTATTTATCTCGCCTTGTTATAAAAAAACACATGAGTTCATCAAAAATTTCTGGATTAATAGTTCGGTTATTTAAGTATTTTGGCCATTTGTAGAGTTTATCAACATACGTAATGAAATCATACATAATTGATTCGAATATAATATTATATTGGTAATTGATAAGATTTTTATTTTAATTGTTAATATTTTTGTAAAATAATATATAAAAAGTGTAAAAATAGTTCTGAATTTACTTTTAGAAAAAAATCGTCAAATTAAGGGTAAAAATCGTCAAATCGTCAACAGGCCATTTTTAGACCCAAAAATCGTCAAAATGACGATAAATCGTCAAATCTGGCAACAGTGCATGGAATTATTAAATGATAAAAACATGATGAAATTGAAAGCAATACTTAAGAAAAGGTTATAAAACTTACTAAAAATTATTAATAAGGTTATGAACCTTACTAATAAATTATAAATTGGAATCATAATAATGATTACGTACAAATATACTTATTGCAATCATAGTATGTTTCTCTTAGTTTATGGTCACAGGAACCTTTTTTTTTTTTTGCTTTACGTGTATATACTATATATTTATGTTGTCCTTTATATTATAGCTAATAGTCATGACAGAAAATCTAGAAATAGAAGAAGAAAGCAGAGTTTAAGAAATATTTTATCCATTAAAATTTTATATAACAAACTTACCGTTTCCTAATTGATAAATGTATAATAATTCTTTTATAATTTGTTCACTTTATTACGTCAAGCATAGTTTTGATTGCAGTATGTAATATTCAGTACAAATAGGGTAAATTCGAGTGGTTATCTCCACCGAATTTATTAAAATGTTTAAAATATGTACAAATCGTTTAAAAAAAATCATATAGTTAATTGTAGCGATACTAAAACTGCTTTAGTAATAGTTTTGTATTTATAAATATAAAAAATCTTTCTTTTTAATAAAATATCTATGTTAACAATCAAATATTGATTTATAATACTACATTTTAATAATTCTAAACGTTTTCCAACTAATCTTTTTTCTGTGTGTATTAAAGTCATAATTTTATTATTATTTGTGACTCGATTATAACTTCCCAGCGGTAAAAAGAAGGGGTAAAAAGTCCTTTCAGAAGGCCTTTTTTAGAGCCGGAAGGCCTTCTTCAAATATTCTACTTGCTTTCCGTGTTCATGTATTTTTTTTCACGTGATGTCATTGCAATCAAGGCCTTACACATTCGCGGCCCAATGCATTCCTTCTAAAAGGCCAGATAAAGCATTTAACATAACAAAATTATTTCTTTATATTTTTTTTTGGAATTTGATGTTGTTTTTGTAACGGTTTTGAATAGTTTTGTTGTTGCTTAAATACAAAAAATGTATATTCCTACTTCCCTTCTAAGAGAAGCAAAGTATGGCGATGTATTTTTCTGCAAAGTTTTGTTGTTGCTTAAAACAAAATATATTAAAAAAATACTGCTTCTATCTCGCCTTTTAAGAGAAGCGAAGTCGGAAGTTCTTTTGTATATTTTGGAAGGCAAGAATGAGGCATTCTTGTAGGCTTTACTATAGAAGGCATGTTAGCATGAGCAACTCCATTCTAAAGAAGGTGTAAATTGACCTTCTAGAAGCCCTGAACGATGGAGGCCTTAAAAATTTCACCGCTGGGTTCATATGCTTAACCCATAGTATAATAATAAAGTACTTGCACATCTACAAAAAAACTAATTGCTTGTATTTTGTTAGTGTAAAACTACTGCACTTAATGTCAAAATGCTATGGAGAGAAAATGAGAGAATGATGGAGAGGAAGAGTTGAAAAAATTGAAAAAAATTTTGCACATGAATACAAAAACAATGTGACAGTACCGCGAGGTTTTCCAATGAAAAAATTGTAAAACAGCTTACGAGTATACTTATACTATGGCTTAATCATAGAAAACATAGAATAGAATTACAAGTTTATGTGAGAGCCACCCTATACTAAATTTTCAAAAAATTCACTCATTTTTTTGAAAACACAAAAACAAAATATATGTGACTACATGTATTTTGTTGTTGTATGAATTAGGTTTTTGACAATTGAATTAGGTTTTTTTCTCTCACATAAATATCTAGTTGTTAATCTATGATAGAAAACAACTAGAACTTTAACTCTTTTCATTCGCTCAGCAACAAAATATTATTCTCTTCACACTTTATACATTTGTTCTGTAGAAAATTCTACTATCACATACAAAGAGTTAGGTTTTTATGACAGTTGAGTTAGGTTTTTTGTGAGAAATGTTTAGAGAAGAATATATAATTTGTAAAAAATACTGCAAAATCCAATGAAAGTCTGCAGGAAATGCGCGTTAACAATTTTCTTATAACTATATTTTCGCTTTTTGACCCTCAAAGATTTCAAATATGATTTCATGCATTGTTTTTTTCACAACAAAATTGTATACATATATTTATAATTTTTATTTACATTGAAAATGTCAACTTCTATGGCTGTATACAAACTAGATCTTAGTTTTGAAAACAGAAAACACAATTTTTCTTTTTGTAAATAGGAAATTTAAGACTATAATCTCAAGTTTTTTGTGAATAGGTATGTTAATCTATCTATTGCCTAGAAAATTTCATAACCTAAAAACTCCTCAGGGAAGAACTCCTCATGGGGTTAAAAATGTGACGTGATGGAAAAAAAACCGAAAATGTTTCTTGTGATTGCGATGACTACTGTGAGCGTCAAAAAAAAAGTAAACAGCAAGTATTCTTAAAAATAAAGTTACTTTATATTTAGATTAAAAATGCTATATAGAAAAGATTAATGCACAGTTGTTTGGTAACTAAATTTGGATTTCATAAGAACAAAATTTTAAAACAGCAGCACATTAAAAAAATAATGCACTTTTTGTGAATAAATATATTTTTTTACTCGTCAAAAAAAAGTAAACAGTTTTATAATTAAATGCAAAAAATTGCATTTAATACTTTGTGTGTTTTCCATTAAATATCCTAGTCAACGAGTCGGCAAGTTTTTTGGCAAAATTCGGTGATATTTTGGCTTATTCTTTCTGTAAAGCCAGATAGAGATGATCACTGCAAATAATGGTACTTTTTCTAACTTTTTGCCAATATGTTCCAACAGATGCCCAATTGGATTAAAGTCTGGGGACAGAGCATTGTTGGGGAGTACGATAAGGCAACCATTCCCTCACAATTTTGGAAAAATGCTTGGAATCTTTGTCATTTTGGAATAACTAGTTGTGCACACTAGGATCCATATTAAATTTAAAACTATTTATATGATATTATATTTCATTGCCGATTCTATAAATATGAAACTACTGATTCCTGAAGCCTCCAGACGTCCTCACACCATTACCGAATCTCGATCATGTTCAACTATCTCAACCACACATGTGACATTGACGCCTTCATTCCATCTTTGCAATATTTTTCGCGTTTTTTTTGGCGCCAAATATTTAAATTTACTTTCGTCATTAAGTAAAATGGTTTCCTGGAAGGTTTAACACTAATTTTTATAGTCTTGGGCGAGATCCAAACATTTAGTTTGGCTGGCTTACGATATGTAGGGTTCTTACGTGGTGTTTTTCTATGGAAGCCATTTTTGTATAAGCGGAAATTAAAGTTATTTTATCAGCTTTTTTTAAGGTACTAGATGAAGGACTTTTTTGACTTCGCAAACTATAGCTTTTTTCTTTGTTTTTGTAAATGATTTGATCATCTTGCCCGAGGAAAATTATCTGCAGTATGATGTTTGGTATATTTATATATTATTCCGCAATAATTCCTTAAAACGATTTTTGCAATTTCACGCAAGAATTTTTCCTTTTTTATATAAATCTAATATTATTTTCGAGTTTGAATTGAAGTTTGTTTTTCTATTGTTAAACAATCACTTTTTACTTCGTTTTAAAGCAAGAAACACATTTAAGATTATAATTTGATCCTTCCCTGAAACCTAAACTAAAAAAAAAAAAAATATAAGATCTTCTCCCACTTTTACAATTCACTGACCTTTTTATAAAAGAAAGGTGCCACTGTTTACTTTATTTTGACGCGTAAAAATTGGTATATTTTCTATAAAATTAAACTATATCGTTATTCCGATCTATTTTCGCAAATTGTTTTTATGAGTTCAATTCCTACCTAATTACCAAAGAGTTTTAGAATATGTGAGTGAGCTGTTTACTTTTTTTTGATGCTCACAGTATATCTACAACATATTTTTCTCGATACTTTTTTAATGTTGACCTGCGTTATTAACCATTATTGATAATTATATAATAATTATCGTTTTGTGGTTTTGATATTATCTTTGTTTATAAAAATTTTATGTTATGATTTTATTTAGAGCAATTAAATTGTATATAACTATAAATCACTTTATTAAATTTCAAGAGGATCCGTCCATAACTGAACATAGTTGCATTAAACATAATGGGCATAAATTTCATACAACTGCCATATTTTTAATTAAATTTTACATAAATATGTTTTGTATACATAAGTATCGGCCCATATATAATTAGAGTTTCTGTATAAGGACCTATCCCGAAAATTACTTTATAGAGTGTACATGAAGAAGTAGGGTCCATGACGGACTACTGCCTTTTTATGCTAAGTAGTAAATTACTCACAAAACGATATTAAATATAATATAAAAATTATAGACTACCATCCTTTTCATTTTATACTCATATCGTCCTATAATATCAACTATAAAGTAGTAAAATATAATATAACCTAGCGCATCCTTCAAAATTTTAAAGTCCTTTAAAAAAGATAAATGAACACGAAATGTAAAACTGAAAACGCAGTTATACTATATTAAGTCAAATTTTTATCATGCGTGAGAAATTTGATTTTCTTGTACGGTGTATTCATTCATATGATTCTTTAGAAATCAAAAACTCTGAATCAAACTAAAAAATTTAACAAACAAAATATTTAGATTAAGTATATGCAATTTTATGTTTAGATTTTTCAAAAAACCAATTACTGTTAACGGTACAAACAGTTTTAAGTATTTGGTTTGATCGTAAGATATTTTATTGTCAATGAACCGATACGAACACATAGCATTATTATCGATAATTAGTATTTTATACGAAAAGATTTGTTTTAATTGCAGGTAATATTTCAAAAAAGAATTTATTTTAATGTAACTCCTTGTGACAATCATTTTCACATACAGTGTCTCACTAAAGTATTTGAATTTTTTCATTAATAATTAAAACGGTTTAATTACGTGATTTAAAAAAATTAATTCTAGATTTAATAACTATATTGTATTTATCTATTTGTTAACTTTATAATGCAAAAAACTGCAATCAAAAATATTTCATTGTATCCAAGTTATTCCATAATGAGTATGAAAATTCATCGAATTTACCTCACAAAAGTATTTGAATTTTTATCACCTTTGTAAATGTCAAACAAAATACAAATTGGAGAAATTCATGCATTTTTTATTAATAATTGGTCATAGGTATCACAATTAAATGTTTACTAATTTATTTCCCCAATTTGGAGTACAATTTTTGGGGATTTTTGGTCCAATTTTATATTTAATGGACTTAGAAGGTTGATTTCGAAAGAACACGCCTATTTTACCTTTATAACTGACCAAAACAATATTTTTTTTTGTCATTATATTAAAAAAATAATAAGGTTTTAGTTCCTTATGAGCTTTTTGTTAAAACCCCATATACGAAGGGTCCAAGTCGATAATTATGAGGCATGGCACCATTAAAAATAGAATACCTCAAATATCAAGCCCATTTTGGTTCCCTACGTATCAAAAATTTATTTCAAAATGTTGGGGAATATCTTCCCGATATATAGCCAATTATAAATTTGAAGGCTAAAATATCTGACTTTATGATATGCTCCAAAATATACCCCGACATAATTGTACTTGGGTTTATTTTTCTAATTACTTAGCCATATTATTTTTGGATCAATAACTTGCAGTCCAGAAATGTTGGAGCGAAAAATTTTTAACTTTATTTTCATCAACATAAGTAATATTAACAGAATAGTAAACTTTTTCGGGTATTTTTACCTTTTTATAGTTTCCCGTATACCTTGAAAGTCATATAGTTATGTAACTTAAAATATGCCTTTTGTCGCGTTTTACACTATGGCTCCAATTTCTCTGTATTTTTGTAGCCAGTATCTAAATCTCCCATATAATAACAGCTAATACCTAAAGAAACACAATCTCAAAGTTTTGTTAAAATATGTGGACCAATACTTCAGTAAAATAGGCTCAATATTGAAGATTTTTTAATTTTTAACAACATAATGAAACTACGTACCCCGCTTGGAATGTCAATATTTAAAACTTTTGCAGTAAAAATTATTTTTCGAAGACATGATATAGTCCATTTATATTTCCGAATAAAACAAATTAAATTTAAGAAATAACTTAGGAAAAATTACCCGATTATTCCAATTTTCCCTTTTGTAAGTTACATGTAAAGAAACTTTGCTTAATGTCTCTAAAATTTTACCCCCAAATTTATAAAAAGAATTAGTAAACGCTTAACACTAATACTTAATAACAATTAATATAAAAAAACATATATTTTTTTGCCTTTTTGTATTTTGAAAATCTTCAAATATAAAAAAAAAAATAAAAAATTCAAATACTTTTGTGAGGTACCTAGTCACTTCAGGCACGTGTTATTTTTCTCAATTTCTCGGAAACGATTCAACATTTTGTGCTACTTTTTGCAGCATTTGGTAGAAGACAACTCAGGCAAAAAAATTCCATTCATAAAAAATTATTATTTTTTATTAACCTAATTTTATAACTAAAAATAGCTAATTTTTTTATTTAAAAACTAAAATTCACTAACTTATGTGAGACACTGTATGAAAAAATCTATATATATGCACGAAATATAAGACCATATGTAGTAAAACTACGTACTCAGTTCGTTTCCAGGACGTCAAATTTCTTCTTAACCCTAAAATACTAACGATATTTTTATACATTAATACTATTCATACGTAAATTTTATGTACACATGGCTATTCTTCTGAGACACTTAATTTTTAGGTTTATTTTTATATCAGCTAAAAGCATTTTTATTATTTATTTGTCTTTAAAAAGGCTTAAAGTGAAAAACAAATTCAATAAATAATAATAAAAGACTTTGAATGTTTAGACAATATGTTCTAACCTTCCGTTTTTTGGATAATGGCTAAATTTTCAACTCATTTTTCTTACCTGTACAAAGTTCTTAGTTAACAGTAATCTCAGCAGCTCATAATTTTCTTTCAATTATTAAATTAATTTCATTGAAACGTAAGAATTGACTACTATATTCACCAAATGAAGATTATTCGCCGAATATTTCAACTTTTACTCTGACATTTCAAATCATATTTCTAAATTTATATACAAATTTATACTTTTAATACTAACGATACGTAAATTTTACGTATCAACTTGTTTCATTCAAATCATGTAACGTCTAAAAATTTATTATTTTCTTTTTAATATATGTTTAAATCAGTTTTGGTCCAGGATGTCAAATTTAATTCCGAAAGGATTTCAAATTTTCGAAATATGCACAATTTTAAAGATTATTATAAAATATTTACAAAGATTATATTAACCTAATATGGGTGTCAAATGAAAGCCATGAATCCCTGCAATATAATAATATTTTTTATTTAAATGTTTCGTTACAAAAATTTTAGAAAATATCTTTCTGAAAATTTAATCCTGTAATATTATATTTATTACTTAATTAACACTTTCTTATGAAACATTTAAATAAAAACTTTTGTTATATTGCAGTGATTCATGGCTTTCATTTGACATCCATATTTGGTTTATATAATTTTTGTATTGCGCTTGCCTTTTAGTGAATAAAACCAATTTATGATAAAAAAAAAAATCATTCTTTTTGCTAAAAATTGCATTTATCATATTAAGTTTTATCTTGTAAGCAAAAAAACTAAAAATAAAATCCAGAAAATAATCATTATAAGTTGAGCAAAAAAATTAAACTCAAAAAATAATCATTAAAAATAATCCTTCCGGATTTCGATAGAACCTGTTCTGAGGATTACATTTCTGTATTCCGAACGTTCTTTCTATCTGATTTTTTGTTTAAAATTTCAAGATAAATGGTTATTTTCTGCACAAAAATCAACTCTATTTTTAGGTTAACAAAAAGGAATTGACTTAAAGGTTAATTTAATCGGTATTACTTCAATCTGTTCTGTATTTAATTTCAATAAGATGTTATTATAAAAAACTCTCGCTTTCATGTTATAGGTGCTCAAAATTTGAGATATTTAATACTTCTTTAAGATTTTTAAGAAATAATTTTTTTTTTATTTTTATTATTATGTATTATAGGTATACAAATATTAAAGATATACGTAATACAAAAAAAAAATAATAATAATCATATATGTGTATTGACAACTGATTACGAGAAAATAACGTTAAATTTATAAATATTCTCAACATAATTGTAATTTCTTTTCGATATTCGATATAAACTTTGTGGGGTTAGCAGTTTATTTGTTTGTAGCAGTTCATCATTTGTCCAAATTGTTAGAACAGGGCCGTGTCACGTGTTATGCCTTTCATCTTGTTTTCCACATTTGCATTATTTTATTTCTGTTTTTTTTTTTTTTTTTTCTTTTTATGTTTATGTATTCAAATCGAATAAATAAGGGAGATTTTTACTTTAATCAATAATTATTAAATCGTTTGGAAGTTTTTCTTCGTCATTTTTTTATTTTGTGCTTTTACTTTTGTTTTTTATACACTCATCACTTTAAGAACCAACAAGTGTTTTTGAAAAATTACAATGGCGCAGTGGTCCTAATTTATACAGTGGTGGAAAAAATAATAAAAGCGATTTTTTTATATAGCTTCCTATTTCTCAGCAAATAAGAGTTCCTGATTTTCCAGCTCGCACATCTACCTTTCCTCAATTCAGTCCACTGTTATTCCAGCTTAAAGAATTTTTTATACATTGAAAATTTACATAAAAATTTAATAAATATAGAAAAAATATTTCAAACAAAAAACGAAAACATTGAAAATATCCATTCGGAAAATTTAGATTTCTTTTCTTTTTTTGTATTGCATTTTTTTCTATTTTTTCAATTTTTGTCGTTTTTTTTATATATATTATGACAAAAATTAAAATTCCCTCCCTTTTTCCCTTCGGCTAAAATTTTCCTTAAAAATTCCCTCAAAAAGGAAAAAAAAAACTCCGTCCATCTGACACCACTGATCAGTACCAAACAAATTTAGATTCATTGGAGTATAAAACCTTTTTCAGTGTCGGCGTATCTCGACTTTTCCAAATTTTACAGGAGATTGAAAAAAACTGAATAAAACATAAGAAAATTAAGATACAGAAAAATTTAGTATGTATTTTTAATTTTTATTTTTTGATGTACTCCATAGGAAGTTATCTTAGATAGGACATTTTGTTACTGAATTTATTGAAAATAAATGGTAAGTCAAAAAATGAAATGGAAATAATTATGGAACTTCGGAACGGCTGTTCATGAAATTTCACATGGTGATAGTAGAGGTGTAGGCGAGTATAAGTTTTGAACTTGGACCATATTAACCTACAGGGGGCGAGTCCACGGGGTCCCAAAGTTGGACACCTCGGGTATAAAATTTTTTAGAAACAATCCTGTTTCCTTATATCCGAACCGATTTGAAAGATTTTTATATAAGAGGATTCTGCTTGTCGAGATCTACGTTGTCTAATGCATATTTTATCTCTTTTAGTTTAAGAGATATTAAGCTTCAAAGATTAAAATTTTTATACCGACCATCAAAAAGATGGGGGGTATATTGATTTTGTCATTCCGTGTGTAACATGTCTAAGGAATCATTTAAGACCCCACAAATGGGTTCTGGTTGAATTCTGAGTCGATCTAGCTATGTCCGTCCGTCTGTTGAAAGCAGGATAGAGCTCGAACGGGGCAACGTAGGGAGACGAAATTTGGCACAAATATTTATCTTATATAAGGTTTGTTTGGTATTGAAAATGGGCAAAATCGGTTAATAAACATATGGGCTAATAACTAGAAACACAGGGTGTCCGTGAAATACTTTTCTGCTGATATTTCTTCAATAAAAGTACATACGACAACGAAATTTTGTACGTATACTTGGTGGATCGACATAAACTCAGAAACCAAAAATGGGCGTGGTCCGCCCACTTTACCGCCCACCTCCAATATATGGTGAAAACCAACGAAATTGTGTTCACATAGTTCAAGGACAAATGTAAAGTCGGAAACAAAAAATGGGCGTGGTCCGCCCACTTTACTGCCTACTTTGATGGTGGGTATATAGATTCGACCGGGCCGAATATATTCGCGCTTGTTACTTTTTAGCCTGTCTTGGTAAAGTTTTTTCGCTACAGCGGGTCCAATTTTCATCCGATATATAAGATGTATTTTTTATCTGTCTGACGGATCTAATAGAAGGATATGAATTTAGCACTATGCTGAAAAAATGAAAACATTGAGCTTTATTAAAATATTTCTTGTTCTTTTGTCTTCTTTTCAAATATGTATAAACAATTTTTACAGTACGAAAATTTGTTGAAGAATTTTTGCAAAAAACACTGAGAATGGATGGATTTGTGATTATTTGCATATTTTTCATATTTAATTATGTAATAAAATTCTTGTTAGTTTATAGTATCGAATGATATTTTATACCAAAATAGATTTTGTGATGTTTAACTTAAAGCGTTATTCACTTTTTTAGATTTGTCTAAGAAAATACCGTAATTCTCAAAAAACTTTAAAAAATTTCCAAATCTGAGATTTTTTACTTTTTTTGCAATTACTTTCAAACGGATATCGGAGTGCAAAAATTTCTACTACGAAAAAATTAAAAACACTTATATAACACTACTATAACTATTTTTTTATTCCAGCTTTGCGATTTGAGAAATTATGGCGGAAATTCGAAATTTGTTTGAAAAATAGGTCAAATTTAGGAAACCCTGGTTCTCGAAAAATTCAATTTCAGAAAGTTTTTTTCCTTTATAGTATTTTGTGTTTAGTGATCTTTCAGAAAAATATATAATATAAGTTACTTAAGAAAATTTTTATATAACGGAAAAAGAATATGACCACTTTTTTTTTTAGCAAAAAACGGGAAAAAATCTACTTTTTTCAAAGATTAACTTTAAATGCCTATAACTTTTGACTCCGTAAATATTTTTTTCAAAATTCTTTCTTTGCACAATTTTCTATTTCTTAATGAAATAAAAAAATTTAAGAAAAATCGGGTGAAAATTGGACTCGCTGTGGTGGAAAAACTTCACCAAGACAGGCTAAAAAGTAAAAAATTTTAATTTTTTAAGCTTAACATCTCTTAAACAAAAAGAGATAATATATGCATACGTCGATGTTTTTTGTAGATCTCAAATAGCAGAATCCTCTTATATAAAAATCTGTCAAATCGGTTCGGATATAAGGAATCAGGATTGTTTTTAAAAAATTGTATACCCGAGGTGTCCAACTTTGGGACCCTGTGGACTCGCCGCCTGTAGGTCTATATGGTCCAAGTTCAAAACTTAAACTCGCCTACACCTTTACTATCACCATGAAATCGGAACAGCCGTTCCGAAGTTCCATAATTATATCCATTTCATTTTTTGAATCGCACACTGTGTATCGTAAGCTTGGAATAAACCAATGCTATAATTGATTTTTATACCCTGCACCACCAAAGGTGGTTGATTTTGAAGATAATTTGATGAAATTTGGTGCATATGCTTTTTTCAACACAAGAATGAAGCCTATTGAATTTGGTTATGATCGGCTCATTATTTCACCTAGCCCCCATACAAATGTCATCTCGGAATAGAGTTTTACACTTATAGATGCCTTAAAAATAGGAATATTTTAATGAAATTTATTAAAAATAAGTTTATATCAGCAAAATCAGCATAATTTTAGTATTATGTTAATATTTAATACAAGTAAGTTGTATATAAGTAAAAACAAAATTATGTGGATCGAAATGGTGTAGGGTATCATATAGTCGGGCTTGACCGACTATATCTTCTTCTCTCGTTTGATATGCGAATGTTTTACCAGAATTATTTTCATAATAAATTGTAGGAAAATTCTAAAAATAAACATGAAATCATGAAAGATTATTTAAAAATTTTTTTTTAATTATTACGGCTTTTTTTTTTTATTAAATGCCTATAAATTCGTTATTTGCAGTTATTTGTGAGACGTGTATTGAATTGGGCTGCACCAAAATTTACCAACTTTCCAATTTCTAATCGAACCTGAAGTTTGATGGGGGCGTTTCTATGGGAAAAGGAAACCAAAAACCTCCCATAACTACCTATAAAATACAATTTTAAATTAGAATGGCACAAAAAGTTGCAGATGGTAGGTATAACAGATTCGGTCGAGACGAATATAACATTGACAAATCATGGACCCATCATCGAGACTGTCTTCAGGACATAGATAACTGGGACAGCATCTGTTTTTAGGGATACATTTTTCATTTCCTCTTTTATAGTGTGAAGAATTTAATAAAGTGTAAAAGTCAAAGTTAAATTAAAAAACTAGATTTTGCTCAAAACCAGCAAAAAGTTAAGTAAAAAACGAATATTTAAATTCAAAAAATGTAAGTAAAAATGAAATATGAATGCAAACACAGACAAAAATTAACATAAGAAGCATTTCATTATACAATATTTGGTACATTTCTTTTACCGTTTATATTTTTTGTCCGGTTACGAGAGATGTTTTTTTTAAAAAGGTGTCCGCGTCCGCCCAAGAGAGCGTCCGCTTATCGGAGATTAATTTATTCTAAAAATGCCATCTAAACCATGGGACCTAAAAAATGTCCGCCTACCAGAGCTGTCCGTCTATGGGAAATGCACGTTAAGGGAGCTTTTACTGTATATAATTTTTATTTTGTATAAAACACGATATTTTTTGTGTCAACATCATCAAAGTCAATTTTATTGTTATGTTGTTTATTCTAATTCATCGTAATGATATTTTTCTTTTTCTTTTTTGTTTGCATTTGATTTACTGATTTAACTACATATAAACATAAGTAATTACTACAGTTTTGCTTTCTTTTTATTTTCTTCTTACATACTATTTTAAATTTAAGGGACCCTTAAACAAAATACAAAATTTAAATGCAATACTTAAGATAAATATTAAAAAGTTATTTGATGTTTTCATTTAAGTTTATGCTAAACAGTTATCAAATTTATACATTGGTTATTTTCTTATGTAGACGTAATTTAAACATGAATTGGATACTGTGAACCAATACTGAGTATTTCAGGCTATTATGAGTTAGTTAATTAATTTGTGACATTTAACCTTTAGTATCTCATATAGTTAAAAAGATGTTTACGCTTTGATTTAAATTTGTATAAAATTAATGTATAATAAATTTTATTCACTTTAATTTCGAAAACTATGACAACTGTTTGAATGTTATTAAAAGTTATTTTATAATGTTTATAACTTTATATTTGTATTATAAAACTGCATTGCATTTAACGTTTTTTTTTTTTTTTTTTTTTAATTTTAAATAAAAATAAATATATTTTATTTGTAGTTTAATTCTTATTTAATTTTCTTAAATTTTTCGTTGTTATTATTACTCTTAACAACAGATGTAGAGGATATAAATATCGTCTATTCCACGAGAGATTTATAAAAAATGACAAATTTTTTCGGATATTCATCCGGTTTTGTTATATTTGATACGTATATACCCTACAGAGCCTTTTAAATATCTCAATTTTTATTTTTTTGAATTTCTAAAAATTCGCAAACTTATTCACGATTTTCATGATTTAAATTGCATATAGAAGACGATATTTTTTCTATAAATGTATTAATTTAAAAATAATATTATCATTTAAGAATGCATTCATAATGCAAATTTTAGGATGCAGTTTTGAACAATTTCTACCCCTTCCAGTAATTGGTAAATCTTTTTTTATATATTAAATGTCAGCTTCCATTATAGTATTTGCTTTATTGGCTACTGAAAAACAACAACAATAAACTACGACATATTCGGTTTTTCTAACTGTTTGAAGCACCAATGTAAGCCACGGTCACAGAATATTTGTTTTGCACCGTAACGATTATACATTTCTTAAAGAATGCGAACTTTTGTAAAATTTTAAAGTAATAAATTTATTATTTATTTATAAAAGCTTAGTTCTATTTCATCTTTATATAAAATATTAAATTATTTAGTTTTAGATGTAGTGTAATTGTATCCAATATATTTTGGATTTATTTATATTTTACATTCCTGTAACACATCTCATCACGGGTGAAAGGTATATAAGATTCGTTGCAGCCGAATATAGCACCCTAACTTGTTTTTCTTTTAAATTATATTAATAAAGAAAATAAAAAATACCCAATAAACCATAGAATGATATGATAGCGAAAACGATATCATCTTTGGTGCCGATTATAATATCATATTGTATTGCTAAAAACTATATTATTATGATATCTAAGGCCCGGTTGCAGTGTTAACATTTGGCGACTTTAGTCGCCAATTGCCCCTTTTTCAACCACATAGCCACTTTTTTGGCCCCTATATACCACTATATGCTAAATGACGAGAAACTAAGTTGTTTGAAATATGTATATCGACCCATTATATATTAATTTCAACGAATAGATTAATCATTTTGAGATTGTTTCACAGTATATTGATATAAAAAACCGCGGAGGATTTATAAATAAACTGAAACTGTTAGTAACTAATAATAATAAAGTTTATGAACAGCTATTTATAACATATGCCGAATCTTTTAGAGTGGATTAAAAAAATAAAAAAAAAAAAAATACGGCAAATATTTATATTCTAATTTATATTTTTACATTCATCATAGCAATCCTTCGGGGAAACGTGTTTTTTTTACTGAATTATCAATAATAAAAACTAGTTTGTCTAACAGACTTAAGTCAATACTTTTGGAGCCATACGTTCGTCCTAAATTTGTCCGACGGGGATTTGAAAGATTGGAGTAAGAGTGAAGAATTCGTACAAAAGTACAGAAATTTAATTAATTAAAAGAGGATTGCAGTTTACTATTTTGGTGAAAAAATCTTTATTTTTGCAATAATAAACATTGTTGTAAAATAATTATAAATTAGTTTGTTATTAATAAAACTAAATTTTGTACTTTTTCTTAAAATACAAAATTTTTTGTTTTTGTTGTTATGAAATAAACAAATTTTAATGAGTTTTTTTAGGTTTTGAAAGAGTTGGCCGAAAAAAAAAAAATCCTCTTCTTTGGCGACTTTTTATTTTTAAATCCCCTTTTTTGACAATTTTTAAAATTCTCAATGGTAACGCTGCCCGGTTGTATACTAAAGTGCAAACTTAGTTAAGAAACATTTAAGTAAGGGGGGTTTTATACCTTCTATTAAAACCAGAGCTTCATTTTCTATAATACATATCAAAAAATGTATTATGAAATGTATTATTAATAGCCTGTTTCTCTATGTGGAACGAAAATCAAGTCGAACGAATTCGAGTAATTTTGGGTTTCTGTATTTCCTAAGCTTTCGTTCGCATGGAGTTACGTCTTTTCGTATTGTTTTTGTTTTATTTTTCTATCAGAGTACCTTTTTTTCGTAAAAATATTAAAAATGCTACTAAATTGTTTGAACGCGTATACAACCAAGTAAATAAACAAACAAAATTAAAATAATTAAAAAAAATTAAAAAACAAAATTTTTTTGGATTTTTTTTGGAAATTGTTTTTTAGACACAAAATCGTCATTTATGGATACCAAATACATCAAAATGAATAATAAATATGATTAAGAAACATTTGCAATGTCCTTGTGAGTATTTTTCCTGTTTTTCTTTAAAAAATTCAACCAGTCG
This sequence comes from Protophormia terraenovae, assembly GCA_951394005.1. Taxonomy (NCBI): domain Eukaryota; kingdom Metazoa; phylum Arthropoda; class Insecta; order Diptera; family Calliphoridae; genus Protophormia; species Protophormia terraenovae. The sequence continues at coordinate 70,966,528 of OX596077.1, forward strand.
AAAGCAAAATAGCAAGTGACTGATTTTGACATTTTTGTTCTTATCGTTCGAAATACAGAAACCCAATTTTATATGAAAACACTTACGTTTTCTTTCGACTTGTCGTTCGACTCATTGTTCGCATAGAAGTGAGTTAGAGAAACCCAAATCAGATTTCGTTCGCTTAGAAGTCGAAAGAAAGCTTTCGTTCGACATAGAGAAACAGGCTATAAATGTCATATTTTTATTATATTTATTAAATATTTTTTAAAAAATTAGGAACGAACAATTGAACTAAACTGATTACAAATCAAACTACTAATAAAAAGGAGAGCGGAAATTTGCTTTCAGAGATACAATAACGTTTCAAACATTTCAAGATTTCAACATACAAAGTACTGAAGGTATTTATACCATAATACATTTGAGAATATTTTTTGTATTAATACAAAGTATTATAGTCTAAAACCCCCTTAAGTAATATTTCTTTTTACAGTTCAAAATTTAAGTTGAAAAGAAAATAAACAAAAAGCTTGAAGCTTTTATGTACAGTATAAACTCGATAGTCCGTATAATTGATTGCAGACCTGGTACACTTTTGTTAAAAAAAGTACTCAAATATATTATTTATTTAATATACATATGAAACATTTCAAGCATTAAATCCAAACTTTTCGTCTAATAACATTCCAAATTTTAAATTATCAAAAGATTTTTAATTTAGCTACAAAAAAGTAAACTTCTTTGTACTTATTTCACTGAAAAAAAAATAATAATAATATTGGAATAATATTTAACTACAAATTAATGAATTCAACCACAATTAACTCTTACAACATATTTCTATTATATTTTTTAAGATACAGAATAGAAACCATTCCGGATTACAGTGTGTATAATGAATTGGAAAATGCCGTCCGGATTACCGAAAAATCCGGATTATCGAGTTCATGCTGTATTTACATTAGGTTGCTTCTATTTTTCAAGTTTTTCTTTAACCTAAATTCATAGTTTTATTTTATTTATCCTAAAACTTTTTCTCATAATTATTTTAACTTTTTATTGAATATATTTTACTTTTACTTTTTTTTTTTTTTTTGTAATAATGTCAAAAATCGTTAAAATATCAAATCTAGTTTTTATGGAAAACATTTTTCGATGTATCAAAAGTAAATAAAGTAAAAAAAAACAAAGAAATTATTTAATAATTGTAAAATATAAAGAATTCAGCAGATTATGAGCTACGCAATTCAAAAGGTGTTGGTGGAAAATATATATCCACACAGAAATTATTCATTTAAATAATTTTTTGGAAGCTTTTTAAATGTTTAAACAATTTTGTTAGATTTTTTATTTTTGTTTATTTTCAATAAATATTTTTGAAGACTTCAGAAAATTTTCATACTTAGGAAAAACTTAACGAATAGGAAAAGAACATTAAATATAAAACAATTTTTATAATTTAAGTACGTTTTCACCACTAAGTGAGCACTATAGGACCATGCCTAAATTTAAAAAAAAAAAATTTTTTCTAATAAAATGAAAAACATAAAAATTTAGAAAAAACTTCAAAATAATAAAATTAAAATTAAAAAATTTCAAAAAATTTTAAATTTTCAGCTTTTAAGAAAAGTGAAAATATGTATATGAATTTTTAGCGGGAAAGAAGGTGATAATTTCTAAAAAAAATCTTCAAACGCAATAAACAAAAATCATAAAAAAAATAAAAAATACATTCTACCAATTACAATAGTGGGTTAAATAATCATCTGCAATCTTGACTTTTTCAGTTCTTTTGTTTCGAGGGTTTTATTAGTTTGATCAATTAGTTTAAATTAAATTTTTGGTTATTGTGTTTTTCGAAAATAAAATTTAAAAAATCTTTTTACGTTTAAAATAAAAATAAATTTAAAAAGCAGCTTTTGTATTATTCGTAACATAAAATGTAATTAGTTCCTATTGTTTTTGCTATAATTGACTTCAGTAATACATCAAGATCAATGAGTTATTGAATAACATGGAAGTAATTATTTCGTGTAACGACATCCAAGTAATGACATTCTAAATTGACTATTTGTAACAATATAATGGAAGTAACTACCTCTAATATCATCTCCGTGTTAAAATAATGGATTATTCAGATAAAGTGTTAGTAATGAAGATCCATAACATTAGCTTCTTTACCTACTGAATGGCAACTTTTTTTATATTTTTCCCAGCAGTCTATGGTGGATGTTGCTACATTAGGGTACCACTAATCACTTTATTAGCTACGTGTCTAGTCACTTTAACATTGGCATGTCCTAGGAGGAAGTCTATTGACCCCTCAAAGACTACATGTTGGCTCATTTTTGCACACACAATCACCTCCACGACTACAAAGTTTAACTTTTGTGCGCACACAACCACTTTATTGGTAACAAAAATGTATCAGTTTTGTTTTCGCCTTCTTGCCGTTTCCCATAGAGCCAGTAAAGCGGCAATTGTCAATACGCTCATTGGTGACCAATGGAGAGCGGCAGGCAACTATACACCAATGATTCTTACTGTCTAAAAGTGGGTTAATTGCCACTAAATAAACTGCTGGGATATAAGAAAAAAATAAGTTCGACCGTAATTACTACAAAACAATTTTTAAAAAATAATCGAACATCCATATGTTTTTCCTTTGAGGTCTTTTCATGAAGCGCCAAATGTGTTTTAGGAAATATTTAAGTTTATTTTTATGTTGGCGTAAGCATTTTGAATTCTTATGTTCAAATATTATAATTTATTTTCTATAAACGATTTTATTAGACACTGTTGATAAAGTAGGTACATAAATAATAATAATACATACATATTTTTCTAGCACGCATGTCTTGTCTTGTAAGATGTTCAGTTTAAATAATTTTATAATTAGTTCCCATAGAATATTTTAAAGGAAGAAAATTAATGAGCTGTATTTGATTAATTTATTGTATAATGTTTAATGATTAATAAATTTTATGTTATCTATGTATATATTTTTACATATACATTAGACTGCACCAAAATTAACCGACTTTTGAAATTCAACCGTAGCTTTCTCTGAATCGTTCATTGGGATGCAAAAATATATTGTGTAACATATTAGTAAAATTGGATATCGTTAACACGTGCCACATCGGATCTGAATTTTATATGGTCCGTTTACATGGAGAAAATGTGGCTTTTTTTTAATTATTTATTTAATATTTTACTTTGTAACAAAATATTAAAAACCGTAATGCAGGCATAATTATCTATCAAACAAGATATAAAAAGAAAAAAATCGATTAAAAAATGTTTAGGTTATTTCGAATTTCCCAGACTATTAATGTATTTTAAGCGACTTGTGTAAGGAGTGTAAAAACAAATTTTAAATTAAATATATACACATATATAAATGTGCATTTATACCCTGCACTTGTTATACCCTACTTCTCCATAGTTGGTTGGGGTATTATGCTTTTGTGCTGATGTTTGTAACGCACAGAACAAATTATCGGACTCCCACCTTAAAGTATACCATTCGACTCAGAATCACTTTCTGAGTCGAATTAACGATGTCCGTCCGTCCGTCTGGCTGTCTGACCATGTAAACCTAGTGAACAAAGTACAATTTTAAAGATATCTTGATGAAATTTGGCACGAATAATTATTGGATGAAGCCTATTGAAATTGGTTATGATCGGTCCATTATTTCACCTAGCCCCCATACAAATGTCCTCCCAGAATAGAGGTTTAACGATCATAAATGCCTTAAATATATCAATATTTCAATGAAACTCAGTACAACTCGGAGTTTTGTATAAATGTCAATCTTTGTGTTAAATTTCATCAAGATCGGTTCATAATTGACCATAGCTCCCATATAAACCCCTCCATAGCTCCCATATAAACTCCTATAGCAAAAGACTACACAGAATGTTTAGGTATTCCTTCATTGGGCATCATATTAGACAGCGCTGCCGGAATATTCGATGCTTTAGAGTTAGTTTATAAATGTGGGGTTTGAATTTTAATTTAACTTCTATTACGACTCAAGCTAGATTTAATTCGTCATTATATAAGATATTTCATATTGGCTCAACTATTTCTGTAACTGCACAATGGTCCCAAATAATTTTTTTGGAAATAATTCTATGATCCGTTAGAGATACCTAAATATTTTAAATTTCACATGGTTAGAGCTGAGGTGTTTCCAAGTCATTCATCTATGACTTGAATGTAAAAAATTTATATATAGGAAGTCCTTATAAATCTCTAGAAAAAACATGCATACATGTGTAGGATATCTCTTTTAGTTCAAGAGATATTTTGGTCGAAGCAAATTTTACCCTCCTTTTTCTCCTTGTTTTTTTTTTAGTTTTTTAAACTTGGGGGCCTTAATTGGGGCCCTAATTTTTTTTTTTAATTTCTAAAAAATTTTAAATAATATTAATGCAAGAATCATATAAATATATTTCTCCTTTAAAAATTTACATTTTCGGGGTTATTATCCAAAAAGGTGGTAATATTCTTTTACTTCTAAAATATTTTTTTTGTCCCGGACTACAGAACATTTGTAAAGGTTTCAAAAGAAATCTTAACGTAAATGCATGTAAAATAAAATCGAAGGCACTCTGGCAAGTCATAAGTGAATTTTTGGCGATTTTTTTAATGTCTGTAAAACCTGTTAAAAACCCGAACGGTTTGGAATAATTTTTGTTTTCAAACAATTTGAATGACCGTTTTTTTACCGACGGTTAAATACTATAATACTTTATATTAATACCAAAAATATTTGAAAATGTATTATGGTGTAAATACCTGCAATAATATGTTTAAATTGAAATTTTTGAAACGTAATTGCATCTTCTAAAGCAAATTTCGGCACAATTTTTTATTTGTAGTTTTATTTGTATTCAATTCTGTTAAATTTTACGTTTATAATTTTTTAAAAAATAAAAAAATGTGACATGTAATAATACTTTCCTTAATACATTTTTTCGTATGCATTATAGAAAATTAAACTCGGGTATTAATACAAAGTATTATAGCGTAAAAGTCCCTTAACCGTTTCTTTTTTATGAAATGTTCTTTCTTTTACTTTTAACGTAGGTAACCCATTTTTTATTTAGAGCCTGATTTGTTTGGTCCTGTTATTAAATATTTATGTGTAAAACATTCAAGTATCCTAATTTTTTGTGAAAAATTGAAAACTTTTGAACTTCTTATTTGGATTTGGTGCTAAATTTTTGTTACGCCATTAAATGTGCGTCCCAAAGGACTTTCTTGTCATACCAAATTTTCATATTGTTCTTTTGGCAGGAATCCGAAAAAACCCGAAAAAGTTACTTTTTTTTATTTTGATCCAGCTGAAGAAAGGATAATGTCAAGACGAAATTTTTGAGGAACGGTATCTTAGAATAAATTAAATTTTCATTTATGCTTAGTGCATAAATGACTAAGCTTAAAATACAACAATATTTATTAGTATATTATTTGATTCACCAAAAAACATCTTGATCTTCTTTTTTAGAGTGCCGATGTCTCAGATGGAAGGCTAATACAATAGGAACGAAATGTAGCCGACGTAAACCCACATAAAGAAGAAAATGTGACAACATATCATTTTTAAATTCTATCACACACACGCACACAAACTAACATTTAAGCACATGAGAACGACACAAACAGGATAAATGTTCATCATCAATATATTTTCTATGGTTTCATTTATATCAGAAAGTTTAAAAACTAAAAAAGAAGAAATAGCGAATTAATCACAATTATTAAAATATATTATACATAGAACACAATTAAAGTCCAAAAATTCTAAAGTGTAGTCTACAGTGTGGACATTAGAGAAATTATTATACAATATTTTAATTAAAGATGGGTTGTTCTCCTAGTTCAATGGCAAGAACTTCAGCACCTGATTCTGGTGAAACAACAGCTGCAGCTGGTACTGTAGCTACAACTACAAATGAAAAAGATGGAAATTTATTTTTTTGTATAAAATTGCGGAGGTCACGTTTACGACGGTGTAGTCAACAAAATGGTGCCGAAGGTAGCGGTGGAAGTGGTACTGGCAGCGGAAGTGCTGTAGCAAATGGAGATGATATGTGCAATCAGGCATTGTTAAGTCCTCTCCAAATAAAAGGTGAAGCAGATTATGAAAAGGTAAGTCCGACATAAATTTGGAAGCATTTACATTACATACCATCAACAAAGAAAACAACAACAAACATATTATATATGAAATTTAAGAAAACATTGTTTCTATAAAAATGTAGTCAAACTTAAGATGCCAGTTATTTATTTTAAGGCAAAAATGTCTGTTACAGGTATGGGAAATGGTTAATTTTTAATTTGTTCCAACCATAAAAATTCAATTTTTTTTTTGACCAACAGAGTATCAATTATGTCATAATTACACTAAGTTATAATGTTATATTGGCTTTACCGAATATATTGGACCCACACCTAAAATTCTTATTGTACCACACTAATATAAAATGTCACCTTATATGAGAGGTGGGCGGATCATTCTGGGTACCGAGTTTATATCGATCCTTAACTTTTTAATTGTAAATACAATTTGTTTCTTCTTTAAACAGACACACAGACAGTCGGACTTAGCTAGATTAAAAAAAGAATGTATATATAAAGCTATTTATTACGAAGAAAATATTATTAACGCACAGTGGGACCAATCTGTATCTACTGAACTACTGAGCAGATCGCACTTAAGTGTATGTAATAATACGAGATAACCTACGGCTTCCACACAAATTAAGTTCGATTTTAAATATTTAAAACTTTTATAAAGAATTTGATGAAATGAAGAAAAAAATATGCTCACTCACCTATGATGTGTATCTGTTATGGCTAAAAAAAATATTTTCGCTTGAATTTTATTTTTTTTCTTTCGACTTGAATTTTTTTAGTTTTTCTCAAATAAAGTCCATAATATAGCAGTCACAATAAAAAAATTAATGTAATTTTTTCACATACAATGCACGGTGGGGCAGAATTAAATTTTTTTGGAAATAAATCTCCAACTTCTAATCGGCTAATTGGATTTACATAAAATTTCACGCAAGCGTAGCAATTTTAGTCTGAAAAGAAGGCCCATATACACATCAGGAGCGGAGCTATTGGGGCTCAAAATAGGGAACCTTTGACATAGATTTCATCGCTTATCAATTTTTTATTTATTAAATGATTTTAAATATTATTGTGCTATTCATCTCTTATGGTTTTCAAGTTACTTGAATTTTAAATTTCAATTATCTGAATTTGGCAAAATTGTTCTAGTTTTTCAATATAAATTTCAATTTTTGGTCCGATTTTGTAAAATTTTTACCAAGTTGTCTATAGTTATCAATCAAATAAGAAACTTGAGTCGATGTCTTTTCTGAGTCCAAAAATAAAAAATTTTGAAATTGAAAATTGCTTTTTTGGCCGAAAAAGTTTTTACACTCTTTTTTCTCTAAAATAAAATTTTCTTTAAGAGCATATAATAAATTTATAATTTTCTGAGAAGTATCTTCATAGATATGATTTCAGAATTAAAAATAAGACCAACTGGACTATGTACAGAGCTTCCCGAATTTGACTTATTTTAAATCCAAATTTTTATTTTTGCCGATATGATCTAAAATCGCAAAGGCTAATTCTGCAAACCAATGTGTTTCAATGAGTTTGTCAATGACTTCTTCCAAACATGCAATAAATTAGGAATTTATAAGCAATAAACAATCACATTCCATTTTTGGGATTTACGTACGTTTATTTTTTGGAATTGTGGGATTCCTTTTATGAGAATCTTAATTTTGTGCACTATTCCGTTTCAAATAACAAAGTAAACAATCACTGGAAGTTTCGTTAAGATGTCTTAACAAACCAGTATTTTACTAGAGATCAAAAATTTATAGTTTATCAAAAAATATTTTTTTAAAAAATGTTATTTTAACTTCAAAAATCAGAAAAACTTAATTTTTTTAAAAGGCTTTTTTCTGTCTAGCTGTCATAATTATCAATTATGAACAAAAATATTCAAGTTAATATCTTTTATAGAATCAAAATTACGCTAATTTGTCGCGAAAAAATTTCAAAAAAAATTGCGCAGTGGTCCCAAAACGAAATTTTTTGGAAATAATTCTGTAACGTTAGAGCTGCTGAATGTATTTAAATAAAATTTCACATGAATAATCCTGAGGTGTATACCAATTGATTTAGTGGGCAGGTTCTTAGCGAGTCTGGGGGACGGGGGTGAACCACAAAAGTTGGTCACCTCAGGTATGAACATTTTTTAAAAATCTCCAAAATTTTATTTATGATTTGACTGAACATAGATAGACCTTATAATTCTCTACAAAAAATACCCTTATATGTGTGGGTTATCTCTATTACTTTAAGGAATATTTGGACCAAAGTAAAATTTTGACCCAATTTTGGACATGTTTTTTTTTAAATTTTTTGAATTTGGCGGGCTCAATTTGAGTCCTACAATTTTTCTAAAATATCCTCTGGATTCTAAACAATTTTCGCGCAAGGATCATATACCTGTGTGGTTTAAATAAAAACTAATATTATTTTGAAGTAGAAAATTTGAAAAATTGTGATTTTTTTCAAATAGGTGGTAGCATTTTTTCACATGTTTCTAAAAGAATACTTAACATAAATGTATGTAAAACATATCCGGGGCAGTTGGGGTAACAGTCTCCCCGCTACAGTCTTCGTTAATTTTTGTGTGTTTTTAGTTTTTTGTGGATCACAAAAATGTCAAAGCTGATATTAAAATAAAAATACCTTGGAAACTTACCTCTATATGTTAGCTAAACACACAAAAAATATTTAATAAACCACGCCTCCTATAACGACAGGGTAACCATTTTACTGAAAATTAAATTTCTGAAGCAAGTTTTCACCGAACTGAAATTTTGGGTATTTTGAAGTAAGAAAATAGGAATCTACTTATTTTCTTCTTTTAATGACAAAATTTTTTATATTATACTAAAAATTCACTATAATAGCTTAATTAGTGTAGATTTTATTTAATTTCAAATATTAATTTTTTTGGAAAAATATCACTAAATACAAAAAATTTTCGTTTTTTGATCAATTCAATAAAAAAATTTAGTTCGAATACTTTACTATTTATATATTATTTTTTAAGTAATAACCTTTCCAACGATACCAAATACTTGCATAAATACTTTACACAATGGTTTAAAAACTAACTGAAACTTTAACCCCTTCGGCAAAATTTGCACATTTTCCTTCAATTTCTATGGTAAATGTGTGTTGAAGCATTCTATACACATAAGTGCACAGCAGTTTTAACGTGTTTTTTAAATAACTTTGTTTAACTTTTGAATCGTTCAATATATTTCAATAAAATTTCATCAAAAGAAAAAAATAAAAAGATTCCCATTTTCTTGCTTCAAAATACCCAAAATTCCAGTTCGGGGAAAGCTCTCTTCAAAAATTGAATTTTTTCAGTAAAATGGTCACCCTGTCGTTATAAGTCGTGGCTTATTAAATATTTTTTGTGTGTTTAGCTTATATATGCTGGTAAGATTCGAAGGTAATTTTAATATCGGCTTTGACATTTTTTTGCACCACAAAAAACTAAAAACACAAAAAATAAAATTAACGAAATTCTGATAGGGCTAGCGGGGAGACTGTTACCCCAACTGCCCTCGGATTTGTTCTACATGTTAAGTATTCTTTTAAAAACATAAAAAAAAAATGTATGGTCCGGAGGAAAATAACGGATTTTAAAGTGAAAAAATATTACCACCTTTTTGAAAAAAATCACAAAAAATCACAATTTTTCAAATTTTCAACTTCAAAATAATATAATATAATAATCCGCAAAACAAAGAATTGTGTCAGCTAAATGAAAAAAATTGAGTTTATACTTTTTCTGATTTTTGAAATTAAAGTAAAATTTTTGTAAAAAAGTGTTTTTTTTTTTTTTTTTTTTTGAGATACTATAAATATTTCATCTGTAATAAAATCTTTTTTATTAAAAATATCTTAACAAAATTTTCGGTGGATGTAGACTTTGTCGTATAAAATGAGAAAAAGAAAAAAGCTTTAAGATTTTTGGGAAAGGAATCCCATAATTCCCAAAAAACGCCGAAAATCCCAAAAATGGATCTTTTCACGTTTTGGGCTATAAAATCCACATTTTCCGAAGTCCCGTAGATTTTGATTGAAAACTTTTAACAACATATTGCAAATTCTTAAACTGCATTCCGCTTTTTGGACTCGGTGAAGACATCGACTTAATTTTTTTTTATTCAACAAATAATTTTGTTCTTTAATTAGCTAAAGAACAAATGAAATCGGTCGGAAACAATAGGATATATATGACAAAAACTGGACCAAGAACATGCAAAATTGAGGTACTTAAAAATTCAAATGCAAATAACTCAAAAACTATAAGAGATAAATAGGACATGCAAGCATGTTTTTTGTAGGTCTTATTATTTCAAATTGGACGAGAAACAAAAATTTGGGAAGCGATTAAAAAATGTGTATATCAGAGGTACCCAACTTTGAGCCCCTGAGGAGTCTGTTCGGTCCCCCTTCCAAAGTTAACAATGTACTCTCCTCTTCTATGCCTATACCAAATTTCATGCAAATCCAACCAGCCGATCAGAAGATACAGATTTATTTCCAAAAAATTTCGATTCTGCCCCACTGTGCATTGTATTATTGTGGATGTTAAAAAATCATAACGATGGTATGTTTGTGCTAAAATACGCAAAAAAGGGCACTTTTCGTGAAATATTAAAATTTGTGTAAAAAGATTTTTTTAGAATTTGCATTATAAAGTCCTCAATTATTGGAGTTTTCGAAACTGCATTCGGTTTGCAGAACTAGCCTTTGGGATTTTAGATCATATCGTCAAATGTCAAAATTTGGATTTAAAATAATTTTTGAATGAAATTTCAAAATTGTTTATTTTTAGACCCAGAAAAGATATATCTATAGTTAAGGTTTTTTTTTATTGGGATATATATTGAAAAAACTGAACCAAGATTTCTTAAAATTAAGATAATTTAAATTTCAAATGCAAATTACTATATGAGATAAATAGCTCAGGAATGCATGTTTTCCGTAGGACTTATCGAGAGCTTTAAGAAGATGTACAAATTAAATTTTGCAAATCGGATAAGAAACAAAAATGTGGCAAATTTTCTATATGAGAGGTACCCTATTTTGAGCCCCCATAGCTCCACTTCCAAAGGATATATGGGACGCCTTTTCCAAACGAAAAATTGTACGCTCCTTTGCTATGTTTGTAAAAGAATTTACAGATTTATATCCAAACAATTTAAATTCTGCTCCACTGTGCAGTGTTTCACACATTATTTTAGGTAGTGTATACTTTTTGTTTAATGCTCTCTAGCAATTAAGCTGATGGGAACTTAAAAAAATGTCGTATCATTTGAAAGGTAAATAGCTCTAGTTCTACAAATCTACTTCATTTAATGCAAAAAATCGCGTTCAAATATATAATGCGTTTGTGCTGATGTTTTTAATACCCAAAAATATTGGTCTAAGACCCACCTTAATCTATACCAATCGATTTAGAATCACTTTCTGAGTCGATTTAATGATGTCCGTCCGTATGAAATTTGGCACACAGGATTCTTACAGTCCGGGGACGAAGCCTATGGAAATTGGTTATGATCGATTCATTATTTCACCTAGCCCCCATACAAATGTCCTCCCGGAAAAGGGTTCAACGATCATAAATCCCTTAAATATAACAATATTTAAATATAATCGAACTACAGGTCGCAATTTTGAACAAAAAATATGAAATTTGGCACACAGGATTATTACAGTCCGGGGACGAAGCCTATGGAAATTGGTTATGATCGATTCATTATTTCACCTAGCCCCCATACAAATGTCCTCCCGGAAAAGGGTTCGACGATCATAAATCCCTTAAATATAACAATATTTAAATATAATCGAACTACAGGTCGCAATTTTGAACAAAAAATATGAAATTTGGCACACAGGATTCTTACAGTCCGGGGACGAAGCCTATGGAAATTGGTTATGATCGATTCATTATTTCACCTAGCCCTCATACAAATGTCCTCCCGGAAAAGGGTTCAACGATCATAAATCCCTTAAATATAACAATATTTAAATATAACAATATTCAATTTGGCACAAATAAGTTTCATATAAGTCTAAATAAGTGTGTCGATTTTTAGAAAGATCGGTCCATAATTGACCATAGCTCCCATATAAACCCCTATTCAGAAAATCACTTTAACGGGTATAAATCCCATTAAAATTTTAATATCAAGATAATATTCCACACAAATAATTTTCATATAAACATAAATGATAGTGCCAAGTTTTACAAAGATCGGTCCATAATTTACCCTAGCTCTCATATAAGGCCCTTTTTCAGGAATCACGCAAAAGGGAATAAATTCATATAAATGTTAGCATCGACGTAATATTCTGTATTCGTATGTTTTATTTTACACTTAATATGAGTATCGGTCCACAAGTCTAAAAAAGAAGACCCCTCCCCGAATTTTGATACACACAATGGTATAGGGTATTATATGGTCGGGCTTGACCGACTATATCTTTCTCTCTCGTTTTTTTTTTTTTTTTACTTTAACGCCAAATTACTATATAAAATTAAAGTTTAAATTGGGTTGCACAAAAAATTGCAGATGGTGGGTGTCTAGATTCGGCCGAGCTGAATATTACATTATTATCTTTTGATTATTCGAAAGTATGAGAAATCCATCTTTTCATTACAAAAACGCAAAAACAATAATTTTCAATATTTTAGAAATTAAGTATTATATAACACACATATGTATGAATTTATGTATATTTCTGTTCATTTTTTTTCAGATGAGTTGTGGAAAGAAGGATTCAATTGTAACAGTCGCGGCTTTGGGAAATTTCACACACACAGTAGTACGACGTGCAACAGGAAGTGAGTAGAATTAACAAAATATACAAATATATATATAAAAAAATACACTGTTAATAAATAAATCAAAACTTATTTTTTTCATACTACAATATTTAATAAAAATTGAAAGACATTCGATAAAGTTTAAGGCGTTCTTTCATGGAATTGTCGATACAAGTACATACTTAGTACGTAGAATGATAACATTTTTCAACTTAAGGATATAAAATATATATTGTTCAAAAATTTTTAGATTTTTTGCAATTAAATTTATTTTAGAATCTTGTTTTATTTTACACAATTCAAATTTATGATTGAATTGTATAAAAAATATACCCAATAAACATCGATTCAAACCTTTAATTTTAATTTTCTTTAAAATACACATAATTGTGTTTTCAAATTATTTTCGAAGATACCAAATATGTGTTACGAAGATAACAAGAGAATTTTAAAACATTTCTATAAAATTATAACGTTACAAGATTTATGTTAAATTTACAACTGATAAATATTGAACTAAATTTATGTATAAGATATATAAGAAGAGATATAGGTGATTTTACTTACATATAATGAATCCAATCGAAATAATTCGTATTGCTGAGAAATTTTTGAATATTTGAGTAAAAGTATTTAATACGTTTATCAAAATAAAGCTAAAAAATTTAAGAATACACTTAATTTCATGGTTAATTGACAGCTTTGTGTTGTCCAGTATTATTTTTTCTAATGCGGCCAACCCATCTATCGTTTTTTATTCCGCCATTAACCTTTGGCTTTCAAATTTGATAAAAGTAACCAAGTTCAACAGTCCCCAGTTTAAATCAGAAGATTTGTAAATCAGAAAACTTGCAAACTTTGAAAAAACATGTACCTTCCTAAAAATAGGCGCACAAAGTCCACATTTTTTGCAGGTCTGAATAAAGCAGTTGCTAAATTCTTTGGACCTCATAAGGTTTTCGAAACTGCATTTAGTTTGTAGATTAATTAGGACATATAGGATAACGTCAAAATTTCGATATAAAATAAGTCAATCTCGGGAGGGTCTGTACATAGTCCTATTGGGTGCTTGGGCTTGTAATTCATAAAGAAAATTTTACTTTAGAGTAAAAGAGTGTAGATGGAATTTGAATTGTAAAAAAGAGTCTGCTTTTATTCGCTTCACCTCACTTTGAAAAATTTTCCATACTAATTTTTTAAAAACAAAAACAATTTATATGAAAAGTGTTTTTTTTTTATGTGAGGGAAAGTGTTTTACAAAATTGAGCCCCTAAATACATAGGTACTTACTTAAAAATATGTACTAAATATTAAATTTTATTACTTATAACTAGGGGGCGGATTTTTATGCATTTATTTTTGGAAAATATGCGCCTATAAAATGCACTTAAAAATTCAAAATATACACTAAAAAATTAAAAAAAAAGCATTTATTTTTTTTTAATATTTATTAAATAAGAAGAAAAAAATAATAAGTTATTCTATAAGAAAAAACAAAAATCAGTCCATCTTAAGTTAAGAAATGCAATACATTTTGTATTTTTAAAAGGTCAATACTAATTTTTTGTACTTTTTTAAATTTGTACTCCTTAAGATCACATTTTGATTAGTGACATTGAGTTTAATACAACCTCAGTTAGATAAGTTTTTATTTATATATACAAACATTTTTTTACTAAGTTGCCAAATGTAAATGATTGTATATTTTGGCGTACATACATAGAAAATGATTTTTCAACGTCAACAGAAGTGATAGGGGCATATTTGAATAATTGTAGTTCAGAAGAAGTGTATTCTTCTAAACACGAAACATCATCTGAACGTAAAGTAATTGATTCTGAATTTTTTTTCATTTTCTCAAATCATTTATTACTATTTTTTAATAACAGCTTTCAACTTTAATTAACGGGCCTTCTGCAGCTCGATTTTTGCAATAGCACTATCTATTAAACTGATTTGAGTACTTAATGAATCGAAACTCTCTAATTTAGTAATAGTTTCATAAAGAAAATTTTAAATGACGACAGTGTTAATAACTTGTTTGAGAATAACCGGCAAATAAGTGTTAAAAAGCGCTAGAACAACTGTTATGCACATTTTAAAAGAGACCGGATTATTATACTAAAAAACAATCTTTTTATTTCAACCGAAAAACAATATTTAATGTTCAAAATATAATAAAAATCCAAAATATTTTATTTTTTTCATCATGATCGAAATAAAAAATATGAATATCTTTTTTGATATTTATTACAAAATTATAAAATTATTTTTAACTTTTTTCATCTGATGAAAAAATTTTAAACAACAACAATTTGAAACAAAACAAAAGTATGAATAAAAAAAATCATTAGAAATTTTTTTCATACTGATATTTAATTTTAAAGATATTTATCGTTAAAGATATTTATTATTTTCATCAAGATGGATGTTTATATTAAAAAATAAAAATCCATCACATATTTTTTTTCAACAAAAGAAAAATTATTTTTTGAACAGTAAAGATATTTATATTGATTGAAAAATAAAAAGTTTTCGCGTGCATGCATACCTTTTCATACCTCAAAATGAGAAATATACAAATATGATTGTAACAAAAAAAATTTTAAAAACCAAAAAAAAAAAAAATGAAAAATATGCAATAAAATTATTAGATAAAATATGCAAAAATATGCACTAACAAATCGATGCCATTATTTTATTAAAATGTCTGATTCGGATAGATAACAACATAAGATCAAAAAAAAAAAAAAAACATGTATTTGCATATACTTATAACTATTCACTAATAAAATCTTGCTATTTACTTAACGTGACCAAAAAGCGGGACACGAACGACTAAAAAGCGGGATTCTTAACAAAATTTTATGAAAAAAGCGGGATTTTGAACAGTTTTGTAAAAAAAGAGGGATTTTATTTTTATGTCTTAATTTAAAATCTAGATCAGCTGTTCTCTCGCAAGCACCTTGTTCACGACCCAATTGGGGCATTAAAAATTGAGAACGACCCATAAAAATTTTGGAACATCGAAATACAAACTGAATCATTAAAAATTATAGTTTTAACGTGTTTCTCTTAATGTTTTAAAAATATTCCTAGTTAAATTTCAAGATTGAATTCAAATACAGATTGATAAAAAAAAACATGGACTTTTTTGAATTTGATAGCAATAAATTTTGTTAAATAATTCTTAGACCCGCTAACAATAAATCCGAAGTCTAATTGAAAATATAGTTACTGCTAAAATATATAACCAATAACGCTAAAATACCGATAGCCTTATTTTTGGGTTTAAGAAATATTATTTTTAATAAAGTTGAAATAAAACTGGTAATAAAGTTATGGCTACCCCAGCTCGTCATTATAATATTTTTCTGCAAATTATATTTTATGGTTCTGAACCGATATTTCGAAATTTATGAAACAATTTATGAATACCATTACCAAAATAACTCGAAATATCGATAACACTAAATACCGATACCGAAATAACTAAAAATACCGTTACCTCTAAAAAATCGTTATTAAAATAATCCGATATACTGTTATCTTTTTGAATCGGCTGCCAATATTATATTTTTATAACTTTTAGTTTATACAAAAATGATAAAAGTATTCAATACGAAACAAGGGCACATCGTTTATATAGTTCCAGATAGTTATTACAGGTACAATATGAAAATATCTATGTTAACCTTGAGATCAAAGTTCATGTCAAAACATCTTTTTGAAATGGGACATTTTGGTAAATAAAATTGGTTAAAAAAATTACTTAAATAGCCCTTACACAAATGTTCTCACGAAATGAGTTTTTAAAATCTGTAAATCTCTTTGAAATAACAAAATTTCTTTCTCCAAAAATGTATTTATATTTTATTCTAACATTCTTAAAATAAAGTTTTAAACCTATTTCTGGAAAAAAATTCTAAACTTTGGTCAAAATATGTACTTGAGATTTTTCATTCACTGGTAGAGAACTAAAGATATGTTAAAAAATTTGTAATTTTGGGAAGTTTTCCTACATCGAAGTCATCAAAAAAATACACACAAAGTACATTTAAAATTAGTCAGTAGAGAAGATGATCAGCGTAATAAAATATTTAAAGCTTAATTATCAAAAACAACTTCTATTAATATTGATATGAATGTTATAGAAAATGTAAATAAGAAAATCGAAAAAGTAATTGTTAGAGATAGAAAAGCGGGATTTCTTAATAAAAAGCGGGAAAAATATTTTAGGCGGGATCGAAGTTTAAAAACCGAGATAATCCCGCCAAAAGCGGGATGTCTGGTCACGTTACATTTACTGTAAAATTAACTTAATAGTGCTCGGAGGCGACAACCTAGGGGAACGAACGGCTCATATATTTATTTTATATAAGGTTTGGCATTGAAAATGGGCAAAGTCGGTTAATAAACAAATAAGTTATGGGCTAAATACTAGAAACACAGAATTCCGTTGTAACTTTAGATCATAATTTTCTGCTGATTTTTCTTAAACAAAAGCATATATGGCAACGAAATTTTGTACAGATAGTACATTTTGAAAAAATCTCCTATACCACATAACACGCTTATACCACAATGCCCAAACCTGTACACTATATATTGAAGAAAACAACTTTGTTCGTAATTGTGACACAATTAAATAACCAACAATTAAATTTAAACGTACCTCAAATTATGAAAGGGACGTCTTTTAAAATATCTCTGCTAAATTTCAACTCCCTATGCACTATGGTTTTGCCACTTTTCTTGGCCAAAAATAACAAAAAAAAAGAAAAAAAAATATATTGTTTAATATTATTTTGTTTTAATGTATTGATCTTGTGTCACAACAATTTAATTCATTTTTACACTTTTTATGCGTCAGAAGTAAAGTCATTTCAAAGAAATTTTGCACATATTTCACTTATAACTCCACTTAAAGGCGTGCATTTTGCTTTGGTAGCATTAATTTTGATACACAACGATATTATAGCAATATCTGCCAGTTTATTTCTTATCTTGGCATTTTTATTCTTTGGTTAGACGTTTGTAAATTATAAGAATTTCCAATGCTAACTTATTCGGAAAAAATGGATTTTCTCGAAAAACGCAAAAAATTGCAAAACGAGACAATATGGAAAATATACCACAGATATATGTCTATTTATTTTCATTGAGTTTTTGTTTACCGATTTTCACCGAAAACTTGCAGGTCTAATGAAATGAAAAATGAACCAATTTATTTTTGGGTTGCTAAAAAAACACAGTTTTTTTTTCCTAAGATGCCAACAAGTTCTTACTGATTTCGTATATACAGTGCTTTTTATATTTATAATGTCATTTTATTTATTAATATATCTTTGTTAATATTCATTAAATTGTTTATATTTTTTAATATTATGTTTTCATATGAGGTTTTCTATTGATTGATATTATTTTGAAAATGATTGTTATTGTTGTTGTATGTTTATTAACAAATAATTAAAAACTCAGTGTTTCATAATTATAAAGTCAGTTGGTAAAAAAATGCTGAATATGTTCGGTATATAAGAAAATTTTAAGTTTAATGCAACTAATGTTGTTTTCAGAATCTGAATGAAGTATAAAATAAATTTTTTAATGATTTCGACAAATTTTTAAAATTTTTAAGTAAAAATACGAATTTAGAAGAAATCACATAAAATCAGTATATTTTTGAATAGTGAGGTAATGTAAATGTAATTTTTTATCCAAGATCTATATTTTATATTACTTATCTAAGCATTCCAAACGTTCTTTTCGAAAAAGGTTATTTTACGAGCGCGATATATTCACTACATGACTTTCGTCAATTCACAACAATCTCTTCTAATATTTTCGTTACAGTCTTAACAAAAACTGAAACTAAATTATTTATGTTGTATAACAGATATCTCAAATTCATTTACTGACCACATTCCTGAACTACATATTGAATAAGATTTGGTATTCATGTTATAAAATGAAACCTAATAGGAAACAAACACACAGAAAATTTCTATTAAAAACCGTGAAGTAAATTTGTAAAACATTTGCAAACATGATGCCATTTAAAGTTATTTCGCCACAAGGAAGGTATAAAAATTCAATTATATTGAATGAGCATTATCATATTAAAACTATTAATTTAATTTTTCTCATGCAGTCAAATTACAAAAAAAAAAAAAAAAAAAAAAAAATCCTTACCAACATGCTCCAAAATCATATAATTATAATTACAAATTACAAAAAATAGTGCTTATCCGCAATTATAACTTAAATATTTACAATTTAATATTTATTCGATAGAGCAAAAAACACAGAATTTTTTGCATAAAATTTTCAAAATATGGAGTAATGCAAATTTAAAAATTCTGGGACAAAATATTTTTTAAAGTAATTCAAATACTAATCGTACAATTTTCAATGATACTTAACCGACCGAATTTCTCATTAATTTCACTTAAATTTTCATAAATTTAAAGAAAACTAAAAAATTGCGTTATAATTATGAAACAAGCAGAAGTAATATATTTGCCGCTAAAACAACAACAACAATAATAACATGGACGTTCCAAGTGGCAGCGATCGATAATAAATCCAAAGGCCTAAATTTTAAAGGTTTAAAATTTTTAATTAATATTTCAAAAAGATATGATGCAAAATAAATTGACGTTATAAATGTGAAATGTACTGCATAATTACACTGGTCGACAAAAAAATGTTTTTTCGAGCTCCTTCAAAAAAAATAAAAAAATATGTACACTAGATGGAATTCCGCATGCTAAGCTCGAATCTGCTTTCAGTTTTCTCCCATCAGGTCGGGATTTTTTTTATGGGCGTGTCTAATATTGTGCCCTAAATATGCCGATTACTCGAGTATATTTCACTATTACTTGAGAACGGTATGCACTAGACTCCTGCGTAAGATGATTTGAAAAACAAATAAACTTGAATTTCAATTGTGTGTTTCATAGCCAACATGTGCAAAAACAACAATAAATAATGTTCGTACTATTTGCTGCCCGAAGCAAAGCAAGTGTTTACTGTGTATGAGCGACTGCAAATCCGTGCGTTCAAATCATTTATCGTAAACAAGTAGTGTGGCAAAAAAAAAAGCAAATCATACAAGACGTTGAGAAATGATTTAAAGATTTCAAGTGGTCTTAATGATTTGTTTGTTTTTTGTAATAAGTAGTTGCTGTCTGTGGCAAAAAATGTGTGCATAGGGGTTGTTTATAAATGTTCTTGCATACACACTAGGGTGATCGACGCGGTTTTCCAACCGGTTTTAAAACCGATTTTTTCAGTCAATGTGCTGTCGGTTTTTTCAAAATGTTCTTTTTTCGAATGTCGAATAGACCGGTTTTTTTAAACACAAAAAACCGGTTTAAAAATAGCTTTTTATTTCAGAAAACATGTACTAAATAAAGATATTTGAGTCGGAATTTAGGAATAATTTTTTAAATATTCATAAAGACTTCTTATGTTTTAAAAATATAGTTTAAGTCTAAATTGGAATTTATTCTGTAATATTAAACAAATAAAAAATTAATACTTATCCTGTATGAATTTTTTAATCTATTGTAATATCTGTAATATTTTTACACCCAATTTAATTTTTTTGATCCAATATTTCCTTTATTTTTTAAAGGTGTTGTGTTAAAAAAGTTTCACCTTCAGAATCGTTTCAATTGAGACAGGATTCCATTCTGGATTCTGTTTATGCTAACTAAAACTTAGATGATTTTTTTCAACAATTTTGAAACATAATTATCTTCTAGTCATCTAGATATATAATTTGCTTAGCATTTTTTCTCTTTCCAGAGCTTTCTGAAGCTCCCAGAAGACGTAGAAAATTAAAATTCGGCTTACTTATAACCCTATTCGTCCTACAAATCCTAACGGAGCCAGATTTTGAAATCTCTATCAGGGAGCGAAAATACGTGGATCTATATATATGGATTTATTTTATATGTCTTTCCTAAGCATTGTTTCCTCTCCAGAGCTTTCTGAAGCTCCCAGACGACGTAAGAAACTAAAAATCGGCTTACTTATAAAACTATTCGTTCTACAAATTCTAACAGAGCCGGATGTTTCTATCAGGGACCGAAAAGTCTGTTTTGGTATTAAGAACTTTTGAGTTGCTATACTTATTGTTTGCTCTCTAAATCCTATAAAAAACTGATTCTGTATTTCGGCCAGGGAGCGCATTTACGACGATTTTTTTTATTTTGAAAGGTTTACGAATTTAAAACTTTAATCAATATACATAATTCCAATAAATTTGAACGGCTTCAAATAATTGTCTTCGATTAGGGAGAGGAAGGTGTCTAAATGTTGTTCATATTTTTTTCTTTTAATTTTCGGATTTGTTTGTGCATATTTTCATTATTATATTATTTTTCCTGACATTGTTAGGCTTTTACGCTTGTTTTTAATAAATTTTAACTTAATTATAAGAATTGATTTTTTTCAAGAAATGTAGTCTTTTGATATAAATATTAACTTCTGCATAAAACCGGTTAACCGGTTTTTTCTGAATTTTAAAAAGTGCAACCGGTTTTTTTTAAAATACCAACTATTCGAACTATTCGAAAACCGGTTTCTCAAAAAAGTCGAATAATCGATCACCCTAATACACACATATATATGTATGTATGTGTTCATTTTATTGTTGGTTTTTCTTTTTCACAGTAATGATCCCTTTAAACATTTGGAATATAATTTTGTTGCCAATTTTCCAGACGTCACTTCTTAGTGACTTCTGGATGATAATTGGAAGATTGTTCGAAATTTACAACAACAAAATACATTGCTATTGTGCATTAATCGTCCAGATCACACTTCTTAGTGACTTCCAGATGATTGTCAGAAGTGTGTACGAATTTAACAAAAACAAAATATATTACTATTGCGCAATAATCTTCTTGACGTGTGTTTGGAAGATTGTCAGTTTTTTTATGAAAAGAAAAGAACACAATAAAGAAGCATGTAGAATCATGTTTTCAGTAACAATTTAACTTTGGTACAGTTTGGCAGCAGTAATAAACATAAAAAGAAAAATGTTCCTGATAATTACATAAGTGTTTTTGATTGTTAATAATTTGAAAATTATTAACAAAGAAAATGTTTAAAAGGTAAGTAAATCTCATAGTATAATTATAAAGTATACTCGTAAACCCAGCTGTTTTACAATTTTTTCATTGGCAAACCTCGCGGTACTGTCAAATTGTTTTTGTATTCATATGTAAAATTTTTTCGATTTTTTTTTACTCTTGCTCTCCTTCATTCTCTCATTTTTCCGTTCGAAGCATTTTGACATTGTGGGCAGTAGTTTTACACTAACAAAATACAAGCAATTTTTGTTTTTGTAGATGTGCGAGTTCTTTATTATTATACTATGGTAAATCTTTTATTTAGTAATATCGGATTTTACTCACAATTTATATTAACTTTAGGAAAAATTTCATCGAATAAACAAGTATTTGCAAAGAAGTCAAAAACTTTGCTAATCTAAATACAATTTAACTATACAAATTATTATTAATCTTCTTTTCTTCTTTTAAAGGTATCGGATTTGACCAGAAGTTTCTTATGAAGATTTTATTATCAAATGTAAAATTAATTTATATGTGAATTATTTATTTTGTAGTTTCATATGTATAAATAATTGTGAAATAAAGATAATTATGAAATGTAAAAAAAAATAATTTTAATTATAAATACAGAAATAAAAAAAAAATGAAAAATCATCTTTTAGAAAAGACTAAGACGACACTTCTGTCATCATTTTCTGGGTGACGTCCAGAAGAGTCTTCTTCGACACTTCCAGAAGTGTCTTCTTCGAGTCGTCTGGAAGACGCTTCCACGAGGAACAGTTCTTCCCGACGGAAGATGATTTTAATGATACTTTGGCAATATTCGTGGCGATGAGTTTCAACTTCTGGAAGACTCTTCTTAGCCACTTCCGCAATAGAAAATGTTTGCAGGGATCGCACACACACACACACACACACATACATACATATGTTGTTCATAGAAGAACATGCAAAGAAAACAGAAAAAAAACTTTCTTTTTTTTTCTTATTGAAGCAAACAAGTAGTCAAAAGGCTAGTATTTTTTTAGCGTCGCACTCTCATGTCTTGTTTGGTCGCTATTATAGCACACTCATGATTTGTTCATAAAGTTGAAGCACACACGCAGTATTTGTATGGTTTTAAGTGCCTGCAGAACAGTATTTATTGCTCCGCACACACACTGATAACAGCACTTGAAAAATATCATGTGGCCGGTAATGCCTTATAAGACACAGTTTGCAGGGCTCTAGTATGCACGATTTATATAAATGATATACCTCGATGTGCGGAATAAAATTAGCTTTAAATCACTCCACTATGAAATTTTTATCCGCCCAATAGTTTAGTAGATATTTCGAAAAAAGTATCGGAAAAAAATTTGTTCATGCAAAATTTAAGATTTCTTTTTTTTTTTACAAAAACTTTTTTTTTTAAATGAAAACATACAAATATTTAAGTTTATCACCTTTATCTCAAAGCTGGCAAAACTACGAGTTAATAAAGTCACGTATCATACAAATTTATGCACAAATCTTGATTGGATTCACAGTTATGTTTGGATACTAGGGTATCCAATTATTCGGGTGTTTACATTAATTGGTTTATTCGACAAATAATTATTCGAGGTTAAAAGTTGATCGGTTAATAACCGATTATTGACAAATTATTAGATTAACCGAATATCCTTTGTTATACATGTAAGACATATAAATTACACAAATTATAGCTTTTAATCTATTTAAATAGTTGCTTAGAAACATGATATAAGATCAAATTCTTTTAAAAGGAGATCATTTCGTAATTTTTTTCTCCTATTTGAATGAAAAATTTTAATTTTTTAGTTAATACTATAAAATATTCTACTTATTTCGCTTTATTTAATATATTTTTCATGTAAGTATATTTTCCAAATTTTTTTATCGACTCCAGGAAATTAGTTTGAACTTTTATTATTATTTTAATAAAGAAAATTGCATAACATTGTTTTGTCATTTGTTTCAGTTATTTTCTTTTTTGGAAAAATAACATCCGAACATCAACGTCTTATAGCAGAACAATTCGTTTAAATCTTTCTATATATATTGAATCCTGTTTTTTGTTACTTCTAAAGCAGAAGAAAAATTACGTCACTAAAAATTATGTTTATTTATTTTTACTGGAATGTAATAGACCTCTTAAAAAGATGTAGTTTACATAAATTTATCATAAAAATAAACAATTTTCTAATTTATAACTCGAGAAAACAACATTTCGGTTAACCGGTTATTCGACACAAATTATTCGGTTTATTCGTTATTCGAAAATAGACAGTTTTAAATTATTCGGACAGTTAATCGACAAAAATTAACCGGATACCCTATTGGATACCCATGCATACCTATAGCTAAGAGGAAATACACTAGTGGGCAAAATAAAGAAAATAAAATAAAAAAAATAGGTGGATTAGATGGAATTCAACGTGCTAAATAGGAATCAGCTTTAACTTTTTTTTTTTTATCACGCATTGATTTTTTTATGGGCATGAATACTATGACCCCACCTCTAGGCAGTCACACTTGTATAACTCGAGAACAGTTTTTCCAATTAAGATAAATTGACCTTTAATATATAGCGACCTAAATTGTCTTTGAGTTGAATTTATATAATTTTTTGTCCAGTTAATATTTCCGTAGTTATTCGCTAATTAGTACAGAAAATTTGAAACATTTTTTTTTTTTTTTTTGTTTTTGAAAAGTGGTGAAAATTTCGATCCATAATTCTGAAATTCTTGACCGAATGAAAAATATTGTTGACACACCTTGAAGACAATTTTCGTATGCATCTTTTGATGTATCACTAATCAAAATCATGTAAAGGGTTATTGAGTTATAGCCTAAGTTTGACAAACCATTCTCGAATTTTATAGTGTGACTGCTGAATAAGATGACGATATTAGTGATGCACATAAAAAAAATCAGTACCCGATAGAAAAAAAGTGAATGAAGATTTTTGTTTAACTGTATTTGTATTTTTACTCAATTGTATGTAACATGGGTATTTTTACTTAACTGTGAATAAAATTTAGATTTGTGCATCAATTTTGAAGATACAAGCCTTATTTTATTTGCAGCATTACCAGCGCTAAGATGAAGATGATAAACTGTAACATTTTAGAAGTTTTCATATATTAAAAGAAATTTTATTGACATAAAAATCTAAAATTTTGAATGAAAATGATTTTTTTCGGACACTTATTTCAAAATAACTCAGAAACAATTGAGCACATAAAAAAATTAAGTTTGGATGATTTGAAGATATTTTTAGTACGCATCTTTTGGTGTTTCACTTATGTCAATCGTGCACACCGTTATGAGGAAATATACTAAAGTAATGACCTTAATACGGGCGAAATATTAGACACGTCCATAAAAAAAATCCAGACCTGGTGGAAAAAAACTGAAAGCAGATTCGTGTTTAGCACATCAAAATACATCAAGTCCAACTATTCGTCTATGGGGGAGGATTTTTTTGTTGACCAGTGTTATAAAAGTACTGTTTTACTCAATTAATGAAAACCGTTGAAAAATGCACCTTTTATATACATATTTAAAATTTGTTTAAGAAACTCAACTTTGATCTATTGTATTATGACGACAAATTAGTAAAAGTGAGAAAAAACTCGATTTTCTGGCGTTTTAAAGTGTTTGCTATAAAACTACGATAATTAAAATACAAAAAGAAAATATGACCAAAATTAATTTTGGCCAAGAAAAGTGGTCGGCGAAACCATAGTGCAATGATTGGAACTGGATGCAACACGGCCATTTAAGTTAATGATTTCTGAACAAATTATCAAACATTTTTTCTAAGCAAAATTAATGATATAGATATGGGTATATTTATTTTTCTTAAACTATCGAATGATGTACAGCTGTGTGCAAAATAATAGTAGCATTACCATATACTTTGGAATTTTTGTTGCTGCATAATTCCTAGACAAGGAAACAATTTGTTTATATGAAAGTCCTAAACATGAATAATAATTATAAAAAAATATTTGTCTTTTTCTATGCATCTTCAGAATTTACCGTTATTTTACTTAAGCCGCGTGGTTTTTGCCTGTGCAAAATAATAGTATGTACCAAAATTTTAAACATCGGAAAATAGTAAAATTTTTTCTTATTACTTTTGTTCCATTTGGTTTTTAAATAAATTATACAGTTGTGTACTGTACTTATAGTGAGATTTTGCTTTTAAAAATTCTTAAAATAGGTGGCGGCAAACACTGTATCACTAGTACCCGTAATTTAATGGTAAAAATACTTTCAGAAGGTAAAACATACCGATTTATGTAAAAATGTTGTGAAATGTTCTCCCACAATTATTGCAAATTTCAAAAAATATAATCCAAACCAAGAAACATGAACTCGCGAGTAAAAAAAAATCTTCTAAGTGACTCTACGCCTACAAAGCGAATGGTGAACTCAAATACATTTGTGACATCCACTAAGGTAAAACAAGATTTAGAGCTGAAAGTTAATGCATCAACTATTCCTCGACATCTCCAAAATTAAAATCTGTAAGAAAAAAGTCCAAGAAAAGTCCCATTACTAAACTAAAGACTGGTGTGCAATAGTCTTAATTTCACGATACTTCGCTCCGGTTGGTCCCATTCGAAATTGTGCACGACCCAAAATTCGTTCTGAAGTCCGTCAAGCACGGTGGTGGAAGAATCAACGTTTGCAGATGCTTTTGATATCATATCTCAGGGTCCATATTTTGGATAAAAGGTTACATGGATGCCCCAAAGGAATTATGCAGAAATATTAAGAATAATCATGTTGTCTTATTCAGAAGAGAATATGCCGCTCAAATGGATGCTTTTGACAAAAAAATGGTTTTCCGAAAATAAAAGCGATGTTCTGGAGTCACCGGCTCAGTCACCATACCCTTTCTCATTGAAAATCTTTAGGGAGATGTTAAAGATGCTGTTTTTGAAAAGAAACCGGGAAATATCCTGGAATTGTGGAGGCCAATGCTATAAGCTTGAGAAACATTTGTTTATAAAACAAACTTTCAGCTCAGTTCTAAATTTTGAAAGCATTTGATAAATACAATTGTTATATTAGAGCCTTTTTTGCTAGAAAAAGGCAAAGTTTTAAATTTAAAAATAATTTAAGTTAAAGCTTATTCTCACAACTAATACTTTTAATTTTAAATAGTTTTCAAGTGAATAAATAATCAATTTCAAAGATTTTTGCTTATTGGGTATTATTAATTTTGTCATTCCTGGTTTGTATTGATACATGTGCTTGTAAGATTATTTTATAAATGGTATGAAATATGATCTTGTTTTGTTTTTCTCATATCTTTCAGACATATGTGTTTTTGACAACATAACAGGTGTTTGCAAATTAAAAGGTTTATTATGTTACCTTGGCAATAACACTAAAGCTCAATCTACATTGTAGTTTTCAAATTTAGGATCATTATCTAGACGGAAAATATAATGTGAAGACATACATACATACGTACAGTAAACATTTATTTATGCTTTGATTAAAAACATTAACGAATTCCTTATATTGTACTATATTCAAAAACAGATCAGAAGCCCTACCTACATTCCTTACTCTGATTATTGTTGTGCAGTCACCGATAACAATTTAAGGCTCAAACTGAAAATGATATCAATTTCAAATTTTTTCAGCTATTCTTCAGTCACAGCTATAAACTGTAGCAGTTTCCTTGATTTTAATAACAATTCTAGTATAAGAACGCCAATTTGATTTTCCGGTGAGGAGTTTATATGGGAGCTATGGTCAATTATGGACCGATTTTATGAAATTTGCAGACATATTTTTGCTGATATAAAACGTGCACCAAATTTCATTAAAATATTCCCATTTTTAAGGCATCTATAAGTGTTAAAACTTTATTCCGGGAGGACATTTGTATGGGAGCTAGGTGAAAAAATGGGCCGATCATAACCAAATTCAATAGGCTTCGTCCTTGTGTTGAAAAAAGCATATGTACCAAATTTCATCAAAATTGCGACCTGTACTTTGCGCACAAGCTTTACATGGACAGCCAACCAGCCGACCGGACGGACGGATATCGTTAAATCGACTCAGAAAGTGATTCTGAGTCGAACGGTATACTTTAAGGTGGGGATCCGAAGATTTTTTCTCTGCGTTACAACTTTTGCACAAACACATAATACCCCAACCACCTTTGGTGGTGTAGAGTATAATTAGTTAGTGCGAGACATTTATTATGAATTCTATCAAATTTGAAATTACCATTGATCTTCCGATTTGATTCATATTTAGCATACACATACTTTATATCACCAAAAAAGCATATTTGTTTATTTTTTTCAAATGACGGGAAATTCGCGGTTCTATTCCCGATTCTACTTCTATTACAAAAAACAAAAAAAAAAACATAACATATCATCTTATGTCTTGAAGCTGAAGTCCGCTTTCATTAACTTTGGCGGCATTATAAAGGAAACGTAGTCCTCTTTAAATAGCACAATAACAGAAAAAATAATTTTTTAGCAAAATAAATTTTTATAACTTAAAGTATAAAAGTTCTGTTTAGGTAATTTTTTAGTTTATTTTTTTAAAAAAATTACGAAAGTGTGTGCTGAATCAAAAATATACATATATGAGTAATAAGAAATATTTTAAAATTTCGATACCATTTCCTTTTTTAAATTTGTTGACGAAGAAATTCTATTAGAAATGCATTTAAAAAAATGCAAATGCATTATAAATCTAAAGCAATTTCTAGTAAATCTTTCATTTTTGACTAACTTAGCTTAAAATATGTTAAAGTGTTAAAACAGAGAGCATTTTTTGAGTCTATTAAATTAGACAACTATTTTCTAAATATTTAAAAATATATTATAGTATTTTTCACTAAAAATGTTTAAATATGTATATTAAACAATTCCATCACAAAAGAAACTAAATTGAATTCTTGAAGCAATAAATGATGAAATGAAAAAAAAAAAGCGCGAATTATATTTGGCCCGGCCGAATCTATATACCCACCATCAACTTTTTCAAATTTTTGTAGACGGTTAACCGAAAAACCGGTTTTTTAATTTTACCCAATTTTCGGTTAACCGTCAAACCGGTTTTTTGAAAAGTCGGTTTTTTATAAACACTAGAAGTGTTTGGAAATTTTTTAAAATTGTTTTGTGATGTCCTCAAAAAGGTCTATAGCCCACATTATATTGTTTCCTAGTGAAAATGAAAAGTGCCATTTTGTAAAACCGTGTAGTATAATGCTTAATAATTTTTTTGTATGAGAAAAACCATTATTCGTACAAATATGTTATAAATCTGGAAAGAATAGGGCTTCAGAAATGTGTAAAATTCTTTGGGGCTTTCTCAACAACAAGCGTATATAGTATTGGAAAAATCTAAAATGTTTCTGATTCTGTAAAGTCTTGAGAATATATATACATTTACATTTTGAGTTTCGAGATAGCAGTCAACAAAATATCTTAAAAGTTGCAAAACATCAGAAAAAAAATTTTGGACAAATTTCTTAAAAAAATGTGTTAACGAAAAATTTTTTACATTTTTAAACGTAAATATTTCAGTCGCTATAAGCAATATAATATAGATCAGATACTTTTCTGAATTTGCGAAGTCCGAAGATTTTAAATATGTAATACTTTTATATTAAATCCAAACTGTTAATTCATATTCTTAAAAATTGGAAAATAACAGAAAATTAATTTTGAGAACATTTTTTTAAACACTGCATCAACCAACTTCAAGTAAAAAAAAAATCCTAGTTTAACAATGACAATTTTAGTGAATGATACATCAAAGAAAAGACAATGTCATAATCTATCAACTTAAATACTAAATAATGTGTTGATTAACACTCGGGCTAAATTTGGCATCGAAAAGTGAGTCGGGAAAAGGGTTATGATAAAAAACCGTAAAACACTGCATACGGGTGTCATAAAAAATTAATAAGGATCAAAACCAGTTCAAAAATGTCACATCCCAGATTGAAACTGTGTCAAAAAAACGTGTTAAATGTAAAAAAATTGTGAACCTTTACAAAAGTTCTTAAGAAATGATGTAAAAAACGTATCCAAAAATTATTTTCTGAATTTTTACAATTTTTATATTTATTCAGCGACTGATAATTTTAGACAAAAATAATAAGCATATTTGTATTCTTTGGAGTCTCTAGATTCATAAAAATATAACATTTTTGAGATATCCTATATAGGTACCTAAATATTTACATTTGAAAATGTAAAATTTCTTTCGTTTACATGCTTTATGTTTTTTAGAAATTGTGTGACATTAAATAGCCTTATTATTATTTCAATATACATATCAATGAAAATTTCCTAAGAGCTACTACTAAATATTTGTAGATAATTATAAATGAACAGAATAACGTTTCCAAAAGTGGTAAAATTGTTTAAGAAAAGAACTCATTCTGATAGCTCATGTTTATATTGGGAGTCATCGAAAATTAAACTTATTATGGGATGCTATTATCGAAACTCTCTTTGAGTAGTTTTGGATTATATTCGAATATAAAGAAGATTATTATTGCATACAAATATTATTCTAGATACATATATTGTTCAATTCACGGAAGAAAAAAAGTAACTAAATTTATATGAAAAAATTTTCAAAGTGAGGTGAAGTGTTTTACAAAATTAGGCTCTAAGATAAATAATATTTTAAACAAGGCAGGACTCATTATTGGAAAAATTTTTGTATATGGAATAAGCTAGAATTTTGATAAGAAATGCAAAACGTTTCTAAAAAACAATGTGTATGCAAATAATTCATAACAAATATGTTTTACTCCTGCGTGTTATATAAAAATGTATATTAACTTTAAATACTTTAACCGAATTGCTTCCAAAACGAAACTTTAATTTTGTTTTTATATTAATTTTGTACTATTTTTTATATAACACTTTAACAAAATTATGTATATTTTTTAATAAATCTAGTATATTATGGTAATTTAACACGATTTTTCATTCCCGTATCCCGAGAAGTTAAAAAAATGCGGGAAATTCCCAAACCCTAGTTGTTATATAATAGTTTTTATTTATTTTTCAAAATATTTTCAAATATTGAATTTTAATTCAATAGTTTTTAGAAATTGTGTAACATTAAATAGCATTATATGAATAAAAAATAACGAAAAATTCTTCTTTAAACAAGCTTTTGTTAATTGCTGTCGTTTTCTCCAATTTAAATCCAAAAAAAAAAAACTATATTAAATGTTTTATTATTGTACCCTACACCACCATAGGTGAAAAAATTTTCGCACCCCCAACTTAAAGTCCGTCTGGCTGGCTGTCCATGTAAAGCTTGTGCGCAAATTACAGGTCGCAATTTTGAAGATAATTTGATGAAATTTGGTACATATGATTGCACAAGGAATTTGCCGAATTTCATGAAGATCGGTCCAAAACTGACCATAGTTCCCATATAAACTCCTCTCCCGAAAATCCCTTTAACGTGCATAAATCTCATATAAATGTTAGTATTATGTTAATATTTAACACAAGTAAGTTGTATATAAGTAAAAACTAAATTATGTAGATCGAAATGGTGTGGGGTATTATATGGCCGGCTGGACCAACTATATCTTCTTCTCTCGTTTTTTTTTTGTTAAATTTTAAATTATCGACTTTTACATGCCAAAAATGAATGGATTTTGATTACTGAAATATGTAGATTAAAAAATTATATTTATTTATAAGATGAAAATTTAACAGTAAGCAGACAAATTATTGAATTGTTAGTTTTTTATATAAGAGTACTTCACTATAAAATATGCTAAAATATGTTTTAAAATAAAGATTTTCCATGAAAATGTGACAAAGTAAACAAAATAAGCCGTTTAGCCAAAAATACGCAAAAATATATTCTGCAACAAATCGATGCCAAAAATGATAAAATTGTTTAAAATGGAAAATGACCAATAATTAGTTTCAAAAAAAACTCCACGAACTAAGAAAAATTTAAAATTTACAATAGGAAAAAATAAAAAATTTCTTTAGTCAAAATAAAAGAAGGCAGAATGAATTTATCTTTAATATAGTTAAACTATGATTAGAAAAAAATATTCCTCTTATTTTCCCATCGAAAAATTTTAAAGTAAATAAATGGGTATTAAAAATTTAAACTTGCTTAATACAAAATTTTGGAAATGCAAATTTTGAAGTGGTTTTAAAAAAAAAGTTTAAAATAACTACGTAATACATTTATACATTTTTACAAAACGTTTTTCAATTTTCCCAATAGGGAATATTTTATATTTCATTTGTTTTTCCTGGGTTTCCTAAAGAATTTCATTAAATTTAAGCTTAAATTTTACATACGATTAAAAATTTATATTTCTATAAAAAAAAAATGTAGTCTAAGTCCTAGTTTCATCAGTCATATTGAAATTACACTAACAAATGTTTTAATATTACTTAAAAATTACGTCTTCATGAAAAATATTTTTTATTTTATAAATCCGAATCAATTCAAAACTTTGTACGAAACAAAACATAAGAAATTGAACAAAAGCATTTAAGAAACAACACAGAAAAAAAGTCATAAAATTTAAAAATTGTTTAATAAAAACACTGGATGACAAAAAATCCTGCCCCAAAGACGAATAGTTGGACTTGATGTATTTTGATGTGCTAAACACGAATCTGCTTTCAGTTTTTTTCTATAAGGTCCGCATTTTTTTTTATGTATATAGTATATATCATCATAACTCAAGAACAGTGTGCACGATTGACATAAGTGATACACCAAAAGAGCGAACTAAAAATATCTTCAAATATCCAAACTTCATTTTTTATGTGTTCAATAGTTTCTTTTTCATGCAAAGTTTGAGAGTTTTTTGTTCAGTAACCAATCTAAAAATAATTTTTTCAACATATCACAAAATTTTGATGGTATTTCAAGGGTTGGTGATTTACTCAAGAAGATCGTTTTTCAAGTGAAAATAGAAAATATAATTTTGTAGCAGAGATCAAATGAAAACAATTTAGAAATTTTATAAAATTTCAGACTGAAATAGTATGAAATTTTGTAAAGTTTTTCACACAATTTTCACTAGATTTTCTGCACGGAAAAATAAAAATAAAATTTAAGTAAGATTTCATTTCATATTTAAATGTTTAATTCATTCAATCATCTACTTGATTAATTTAATAAATTTTTTTATTGGACAAATTTTTCTATTTTTCATTTTTTATAATCAAATTTAAAACAGTTTTTAATTTAATGAATTATTTACTAAGGAATGAGATTGAAAAAATCTTAACACACATTTTGCCTCATAACTTTTTTCGGAATCAATATTCAAATTTTTTTTTTTTTTTTTTGATCTAGTTATCATGGAAAAATACTTCAGTTATTATTTTTAATAACAACCATGTTAATTTGTCCTTATTTTCATCAAAATAAGTGACGAAAAAGATTTACGTCCTACAAGTTATTAACAAATTTCAAAAAATCCAAATAGGTCTTACAAATAATTGACCACAGAATTAAATGTCGTTCGTAAAACCGTTTCTAATGTTATTAAACAGTATCAGGAGAATTTGACTATTGATGTGAAACAAAGTTCGGTAAGAAAAAAGGACCACATGATATTGGGAAGGCCAGAAAATTGAAGGCATATTGAGAGGAACTCCAAACACATCTGGTAGAAAATCAGCTCAGTTTTCTCAGTACTTCGACTATTTGGTGCGAAAATTTAAAGCTAATAGGAAAGTTGATAACATATAAAGTTCAAAAAATTCCAAACTGGAATTCTGCAAAAAAAAAAAAATTACAAGCCAAAATTAGGACTCGGAATTTAAAACCAAATTTCATACAAAAATACTCAAGCTGTATAATTGACCAAGAAACGTAGGTGCTGGCAGAATCTTCGCAGCTTGTGTCTCAAAAATTTTTATTGCTAATGCTCGAAGCAATGTTGGAGATAAGTTTAAGACCCAAAAGCAGCAAAAATTTCTTACAAAATTAATGGTATGACAAGCTTTTTGCAGTTGCGGCAAAACAGGAAAGTCATTTGATACATTCGGATCTATAAATACCAAAATATGCATAAAGGAATATTTTCAAAAAAGACTTCTTCTTTTCTTAAGAAAGCTCAACGTGTCCACATATTTTTGGATCCATTTGGTATCATGTCACTACGGTAAGAAAGCTCTGGAGTGGTACCAACTCAATAACATAGTTTTAGTACCAAGAGAGGTCAATTTTCAAAATTGTCCATAGCTTAGACCAGTGGAGAGATATTGAGCTCTTGTGAAAAGTGAATTCAAGAGCACAAAAAATGTGTCCCAAAATACCGAAGATTTTAACAGAAGATGTGCACACTGTTCCAAAAAAGTGAGAAGGTCCACAATTTTATAATTAGTGGTTAGAACCATAAAAATATATTTCTGTGATCTGTGCTAAATTATCAAATGATTAAAAAAATAATGAAAACTCTAAGATCAACCGTTTCCAAGTTATTGAATATTATGTATGTTAAGAATTTTTCGATCTCACTCCTTAATACATTTGTTGATTGGAAACTTGTTTCGGTGTTATCAGATTAGCTTCAAATTTTAGATCTAAGTAAAAAAAGTAATTTTAAAAATTTCTCATATAACGAAGAGATAGTTCAGAGTGCTTGACATCCTATAAAGATCTACATACGCAGAAAAAAATATTTCCTTACTTTTTTCAATTAACACAGTTGTTTAATTTTGCATCAAAATTTAATAAATATATTCAAATAAAACTAAAATAAAATTCAAATTTAAGTAAGATTTTATTTCACATTTAAATTTTTAATTCATTCAATCTTCCACTTAATTGATTAAATTAATTTTTTAATTGGAAATTTTTTCCTTTTTAATTTTTTACAGTCTTTAGTAATTGATATAATCATTTTGGTGAGAGGTGCAAATTTAAAAAAGCTGTCAATTGAATGAATTGTTTACTAACATATTTTATTTTTTGATTTTTTCTCTGTAACTTAACTTTTTGTCTTTTTCTGATGCATTTTTTATTTTAATTATTTTAAATTATTCAGAATATAACACAGAAGTAAAAACACAGACTTCATAATTAAAATCAATTCAATATTCCCTGAAAAAATTGTATTTAAAGATTTGTAATTGTGCATTTTTATTTGTAATTAAAAAATAAAATGTAATAATGTAATCAAATAACTAGTGTTTCTGAAAAAAAAATGGTTAAATTTTCATAGTTCAAAAATTATAAAAACATAATTTTTCCTATGACGATAAAAAAATTTCACCCCCTGGCCCATCAAATGCTTGGGGTGGATCCGCATCTGGAATAGATAGAAGACATTTCAAATTCGATTAAAATTTATTCATATTGCAAAAAGGGTGTTTGTTATCTTATCAGTTTTAAAGGACAAGAAAAAAGACAAATATCCGTCATTTTAATAATATACTGTTGATGCGATTCATTTACATTATTAAAATGATGGATATATGTATGCTCTTTCACTTGTCCTTTATTAGATGTTTTTTTATTTTTTTGCAATATGAATAAATATTTCATAAATTTTAAATGTCTTTTTCCTATTTATTAAAAAAAAAAATTCTAAAAATCCAAATAAAAATTAGTATGAAAAAATACAAATTCTTTGAAGTAATTTTTTCGGTAAAGTTAACAGATTTTTAAAATTATATTTATATAAATAAATGTAAATTAATTACGAAACTCCCTTATATGCATTTATGCTTCAAGTGTTGCAAATGTAAACGCTGAAGCCTATGGACTGATAAAAACATAGATTATATTTCACATATTTTTATTAAATACTCGTAACACAAAATGTACTTATGTATATTTTCTTTTCATATTAGAAGATAACTTGTTAATTCTGGCAGAGATGCTGATAACACATGATCAAACTAAGTACCCAATTTGTACTAACTTTAAAATATTTTCGTGGGAATATTGTTGGTATATTTGTCCGATATTTACTGGCATAATTTTCATGAATGTTTTTTAAACGATGCATTACTCTCTCAAAATATTACAGACGTATTTCTCTCAATATGATACTGATTTTCAGTTTCTTAAATACTAAAAATACTCACCAAATTCTCAACTACTAGTTATAGTACGACCAAAAATAGAGTTGCCATAACATGATAATTCTTATTATATTATTTACATTTTTCACAATAAAGATGATCTATTTTTAAAGAGCATGTTCTTTTCATTTTATGACGGATATATTAGAAAAATATAAAATCCATGTCTTAAAAGCCGTAACCATTCTTCGAATCGGTGTAAGTAAAAATATTGGAAATAGCAAATGAAACTATGTATTTCGTTGCTAATAATGCAACCGGCCTTAATAACATTTCGATAAACGATGAAAAGAACAGACTGATTAAAAATCTATTGTGAATAAATTTCCATTTTGATTAATCCTAATTAAAGTAAACTTGAATATCATTTAGAAAAATTGTATTTTACGATCATAAATATGTACATAATTTTAACAAGTATTCTTTGGCTTATGCCGAAAAATTGTATGTGCTAGTAAGGGACGATTGAATTTAAGGTAAGGATAAAAGGGTGGTCCAACATTGTATGAAAAAACCTAAATGTATCGTACATTTCAAAGTATGTACCTCAAATTATGAAAGGGGACATCATTTGGAACATATTTGCCAAATTGCATCTTCCTACGATGATTGGAACAGGATGCTATACGGCCATTTAAGTTGATACTTTTAGTCATCGCATATACCAATGTTTCGTAGTTTTTTTTTTTTTTTTTTTGCAAAAAGGACCTTTTATATAAAATTTGTTGGTATAGTTGTACTTTTCATTTTTACGTAATTTTTTAATATGAGTAATTTCTAATAAAATATCGATTTTGTCCTTTCTATTAGCTATTTTTGAATAATCAAAAAAAAAAAAAAAAAAAAAAAATATGGGTCTGGAACAAATTCAAAAACACAAGGAAAGACAGTTAAGCAATATATATATTTTTAACCTTCGTGACTTGCACTTGTTTACTATTGAAAATTAATATTTAAGTAAGTATGTCTACATAGACAGTCAAAAATCTAAATACATATAAGTATGCGTTTAAAGTCAAATTAATTCAAGTTGTCGTATTAAGTTCTAATTTCCATTATACAGAACTCGTAAAAATAATAAGGGACCTGCCTCTAAGAGTAAAGGTGGTAGTTTGATTTTAGTAAATAATATGTGTTATGTAGAAGTGTTGTTGTTAATGTGGTAAACAACATTAAATCAACGATTGGTGGCAATAGTAGCTTTAAATTGTTTTTAATATAATATTTAAGAATTTTCATTTTTGAACTACATATTAATATTATTTCAGTGCCATCACTTACGACTGTGCAATAAATATACAAATGTTTCATTTATAGAAGACACAACAACTAGAAATATCCACACTATAACTTCGTTATACTACTAAAATTGTTACTCGTCTCTGCAATTTGCAGCAGCAAACGCAAAGCATTGCACACGAAATAAAATATATTTCTGTATAGTTGCGCACGCACAATTTTGTTGAACCAAAGAATATTCATATATAGAAGGCGCATCATGTAGAAACAAAATTTCTTATGGCGGGTTCTAATCATAGAACCCGCTCTCATGTAATTCTCGCTCTCAACATTTTGCATTGATGAGGGGGATAAGTAACAAGGGAAAACAAAATCCACCACCAAAACAGAGAGAGAAAGAAAGAGTTTAAATATATGTGTTTGTACATGTGTGTATTCCTTATAAAGAAATGCAAATAAAAACACACATGTATAAAGATGTTTATTTCAAATTGAAAGAAACAAATAATATTTGTTTCTTTTATTTTGAAATAAAAAGTGCCAACAGAAATTTTAGTTGTTTATTTACTAATGGAAAATATATGAACGTTAATATTACTGTAGGGCATAGCATACATGTTTTGTTATTTTACAAGTAGAAATACTTTGATCTGCACCGACGTGCTTATACCTTTCTTAGTGACGAGACAAATTGTTCTATGATTTCTAAGTTGTCAATTTATATTTTATAGTTATATTTTTGATAAACTAATAATTGTTATATTTTACTTTTATGTATTATATTTTTATATATTTCATAAAATGTTTTTTGATTTTCTTTTTCTAAGCAAAAAGTTATTATTTTTTTTTTTTTTTATACAAAAAGAAAAAAATATTCATACAGTAATGTTTCAATTTATAGACTTAAATTTTTTATAAACAAAAATACAGATTTTATTTTTTTTTTACAATTATAAGGGTTATTTTTTGGCAGGAAATAAAAGTTATTTTTTATTTATTCATTTGTTTATTTTTCACATAACAATTTTTTTTATACAGTAGGTATATACAAATTAAATATTTTTTACAAAAGATCTTTTTTCAATATAATTCCATTTTCTTTACAGAATAAAACAAAATTATTAAAGAAAAATCTAATTTTTTTGGTGACAAATTTGATATGAATAAAAAAAATAAAAATATTTTTTTATATTTTTTTCAAGTGGATATAATTTTATATTTTTGTTTTTATTTAATTAATATACTTAACTTTAACATCTGTTACTTTGAATACATAAGTAACAAAACTACACAAATCATTTTTTAAAATATAAATATAAGCTCATATGACGTTAAAAAAGGTGTAACTAGTTCGGTGCTGATTAAAGTAATTCTACTTTCAAAACAACAAAACACATATGCTATGCCCTACACTAACATACGTGATCGTATTTTATCTCCTTTAGTAAATAAACAACCAATTTATTGTTTCTACTTTTTCATATGCACTACACCAGCGATCGCCAAACTCATACATTCACAATTATGTTTGTGTATGTTTTGTTTTTCTGTCCCATTATGAAATTATACACCAAAAAAATAACATAATTTTTATAGTAATTTATTTTTGAAAGTTTCTTCGTCTTATAAGTGAAAATACAGGTTACTAGTTTAGAATTTGAATCGAATAACCAGGGATCGCAAATTACCATAGTAGTCATAAAAACTACAATTTAATGTTTATTTTTCTATTGTTATAAAAATTATAAATTAGAATACAATTTCTCATTAAGAAATATCGAATAATACTAAATTTACTTCAGCACGAACGATTATTTCAAATTTGTATTTTATAATAAAAAAATTAATTATAGTAATTTAATATTTCTTAATTAAAAAAATAAGATAGTTGTTTAATTAAGAGACAAAAATCGTAATAATTACTCCTACTAAACATCAAACATTTTTCATGAGCGTATATCTAGCAACAAGCGATAACACAACCCTCTTCATTGGATGCTCGTGCGAGACTGACTTTCTTGTTTGTTTTTTATTTATTTCAAGAGAATAACAAAAGAGATCAAAAACACACAAGCTTCTTTTCCTTTTGTCTTCCCTCCCGCATCAATAAATACCTTTAAAAAATATTTCATTTTTCATTGAGATGCGCTTTCTATATGTTGTATATTCTTTGGTTGAACCCATATTGCGCTGTATTATTTATTTTCGTTCTGATTTTGCTGCTATAGTAACAAGTTAAGCAGTCTTTTTGTTTACAATTCCATTGCTGCTAGACTTTCTTGTGTGAAAGTTAAAAACATAAATATACATACAAACATACACACTAACCTACACACAAACGTACATACCAACATACATATACATATAAACATTACGTTACATTTCAACCCTTACACACAAAATTGCAAAAAAACAGATTGCTAAATTAACTACTATAGCAGTAAAATTAAAGCACACATTTCCAAATAAAGAAGAATGTCTAGAACAAAAAAGAAACACCATACAATAATGCAATATGTTTTCGGCAAAAATGTGTAAAAACAACTACTACGAGTTGCTGGCTGAAATACATATCAAACAAGTTAACTGCTGTTTAAGTATGCTATTATAAATTTTAAGCAGACGCTGCAATTTTTAGTATACCACATGAATATATTGCAGCAGTTTTTAGTAGTATGGAACACAAAATGTTAAACAGTGAATATATTTTTTAATATGGCGTTTCTTAGTAGTTGATATTCATAATAAATGAGAGCTACTATAGTAGAAAAATTAAACGTTGGTTTTTCATACACAACAAGATTGAATCTTATAAATTACAGTGTAGAAATTATTAAATAAGAAAAGATGCCACAAGTTATAAAATAAAATGAATTATAAATTAAATTAAAAAAAGATTCGGCTGTGCCGAATCTTTGATACCCTTCACCATATTAACATATTACTATATTACCATATTACCATCTTACCGACAAATAATAAAATTTTCGCCTTAACGTATGCTTTCATATTTTCACATTTATAAATCTAAATTTTTTCCAAACTACGAACATTTGAATACAAAAAAAAAAAAAAAAACTGTCATAGCAAGCATTGCTTTAAAAATATAAACAACAACAACAATTGAATATTTATGTATTTTTGTATGTATGTATGTATGTATGTATGTATGTATGTATGTACATATATACAAACTGACTGCATATACAATCTGACTGCATATACAAATAACAAAAAGAACAACAATGTTAATCATTATATTACTGTTGTTGCTTACTAAACTACTTGCCCATACAAAAAACAACAATGCTTAATATAAATCTTTTTCTGTGTATTTATATTATTAATTTTTTTTTAGTTTTTGGCCCACAACTCAGTTGTTTATGAACGAATTTGGTTGATTAAAAAAACCGAAATTTTGTAAAAATATTTATATAAAAAAATGTAAAAATATTTATATTTATATATATATATTTATATATATATATATAAGCCCGACTATATGATAGCCTACACCATTTCAATCCCCATAATTTTGTTTTTACGTATATACAACTTACTTGTGTTAAATATTAACATAATACTAACATTTGTATGTGATTTATGCACGTTAGTGATTTTCGGGAGAGGAGTTTATATGGGAGCTATGGTCAATTTTAGACCGATCTTCATGAAAATAGGCAGACATATTTTTGCTGATATAAAACGCATTTGCACCAAATTTCATTAAAATATTCCAATTTTTAAGGCCAAATTTCATCAAATTATCTTCAAAATTGCGACCTGTACTTTGCGCACAAGCTTTACATGGACAGCCAGCCAGCCAGCCGACCAGACGGACGGACGGACGGACATCGTAAAATCGACGAAGATTTTTTCTCTGCGTTACAACTTTTGCACAGACGTATCTGTGCAAAAGTACCTTATTTAAATTTTGATTGAGTTCAGCAATATTCTCCTGAATAATATCGGAAGGACTGCTGAGAAATAGTTGGACATCATCAGCGTACATATGAATCAAGCAATGTGATAGAACGTTGGGTAGGTCGTTCGAATATATTGAGAAAATATATATTGATAGTAATACTACCAAATTATACTTTTCAGCATTTTTCAATAATTATTTTCAACAAAATTTACGAAATTCCGTTGATTTTATTTACAACTTTTTTTACAAAATGTTTAATAACTATTCATATGCGTAACAATTTGGAACAAAATGACAAATAGTAATTGCCTACGGCCGCAAAGAATAAAATCACAACAGAGTTGGCTAATTTAATAACGTTCTAGCCCTAATCAATATGATAAAAAATCATATAGCTTAGCGTAGCAATGTATGTAGGTACATTAGAATACCACCCATGGATACGTTTTTCGACCAAATAACGTACGAAAACCCCTCTAAAAGGAACAAAAATATGAAATTTTTATCAATTTTGCAATAAAAACAATTGAAATTTTTTTGCATGATAAACTAAAATGACGGTTTATGGACTAATATTCTTGAGAAAATTTTGTTTAATATTTTTTCTTAACTGGCTTAAAATGACGAATTTTTTTATTTATATTTCGAGACAAAACTTTCTTGGACAAAATGTTCTAGACCCGTGACTATAAATCACTGGTAAGGAACTGAAGATCAATTTTAAAAATTGTTTTCCGTATTTAGCACATTAATACTCATCGTTTGAAGGGTCTTCCTACAAATTTTTTTTTCTACGGGACACTCTAATGTACTTAAATATCCATGGAAGAT
Source organism: Protophormia terraenovae (assembly GCA_951394005.1). Taxonomy (NCBI): domain Eukaryota; kingdom Metazoa; phylum Arthropoda; class Insecta; order Diptera; family Calliphoridae; genus Protophormia; species Protophormia terraenovae. Next base: position 71,008,666 of record OX596077.1, read on the forward strand.
AGACAAAGTTTAATACATACATATGTATATAATACAAATTTTTACAATTCGAGAAAGTTAAAAAATCCAAAAATTAATTTCGCTTTTATGCATATAGAGTTATTAAATATTCGAAGTATTGTATACGGGTTTTCAAATAATTCGATAAATTAATTCCAATAATTCATTTTTAATTTTTTTTAGAATCTAAAAGTTTATGATTTAAGAATAGCCAATGTCAGTTGTAAATTTCAATGAAATCGGAGATGTCAAACTTACATGAATTTCTTTTAATATTTTCACTTGTTAATAATTTCTTTATAATATTCTATTTATATAATATTATGGACAATATATATGTAGCCTTATAACCCAATTCGATTTTTTTATTTATTTATTTCTTTTCATTAGGTATATTAAACTGCACTCTGTTATAGTTATTTATTGCATTAAATATTTAATGTTATTGGTCATTTTTTAATTTTTAATTTTAAAAAAGCGGCAACACTAAGCCCACACTATTTACACTTTGAATCTCTCTGATTTTTAGACTTGTTGTTAGTGTGTTAAATTATTGTTTATTGTTGTTATTACTATTGTTGTATTTTTTTTTTTTAAGACTCGATCTGTTTTGATAATTGCGCTCCCAGTTTAGTTATTTTGCGTAGTCTAACCCATTCAGTTCGAACCTTCGGCTAGATTTCTGTTAAATAATTTTTTTACATTTATACTTTTGAAAATAAAAATCAATTTTTTAATATTAAAATACCAAAATAAATCGACTAGAAAACTAGTACATGCAATCAGTCTAAATCAGATTAAAATAAAAAAAAGAAAAAAAAAATTGTATCAAGTAAACATATATACATACAATACGTACATATTAATATTATGCGTACGTAAGTGTGTGTATGTACATAAATATGTACAAATACATAAAATAAAAAAAGTAAATAAATGATTTAATTAAATGTGCTAAGAGTTAAAGTTAACTAAAGAAAATAATGTGCGCTACCATTTATCCACAGTAATCGTACTACATACATATAGATATGTATATGTATGTGTATACGTTAATTCAAGATCGTTTAGTGCCTATTCAATATACATAGATACATCATATGAGTTAATCAAAGTGAAAAATTAATTAATAAAATTTTAAAATACTGCGAAAATAATAATAAATTAAACATTGTACATATGTAGAATGTATCTATACACAACATTCTATGTATATGCGAGTTCCAACATAATTAAAAAAAAAAGAAATAATACATATGCATACATAGTATGTATGTTTGGAGGGATGTATATATGTTGTGTATAAAAAAGTGCGTTTGAGTTAAAAATTTACAACAAGTTCGTTTAATTAATCGTTCATTGAATCGTGTTATTGGAATGTGTTCACTAAACCTGAGTCGATCTGTTGATCAAATGTATTATATCACAAATCTGTTAAACGAGAAAAACGATATTAAAACTTACAAAGTCATTCGTGTTGTTTAAAAGTACAAACATTGATACATACATACATACATATAAAAAAAGTGCTGTTGAAATGCATGCCACCAATTTAAAAATTGCAATTTTTGTGTGTCATTATAAACACACCACATAATTGTGAAATGTGCTAAAAAAAAAAAAAAAAAGAAGTTTATTTACTGACAACATTTTCTAGCACTGATAAATTAATTATTATCATTAGTAGATTAAAGCATAGGCTATTCGTTCGTTTATAAACCGCTGTGCATCACACCAACATTCATATTCCAAAACTGTTGTAATTAGTAATTACAATGTACACACAAACAAATCGATCAGCAGTTTCCGTTCTGTAGCTCAGTGTTAAATAGTGCTTTTTGTTATAAATTGTAGTCCGATCCCTTAATTTATCCTTCTTAATGTTGTTCTATAATATGAATTCTTCGAGTTTTAGAAAATATTGCAGTTTAATTCTTTATTGATCACTTTTTATTAAAAATAAAAATTAATTTGTTTAAAGAAAATCGCAATTTGATAAACCTAAAGGAACATTTAATAAAGTTATAAAAATATTAAGAAAATATTTAAGTATTTATAAAAACTTCAAAACCGGAAGGATACAAATCATAAAAATAAAATAAAAATCACAACTTTGCAGCAGCTTTCTTTCCTTCCTATGGCAGCACTGTCTTAAAGTTCAAGTGAAAATAAATTAAAATTTAGAATTAAAAAGATTTCACTTGAAAATGTTTAATATGTATTTTCAGGTTCTAAACATTTGTTTTCATTTCAATATACATAAGTTAAATTTCAACAAAATGTTTAAATGATTTACTTTGTTTTTATTGGTTGCGGTTTTAAAGCTAGCAAGGAACGCCAATACCCATACTTGCATACATTTATACAAAGATCTTAAATTAATCTTGCGTTTTTGTCGAATTGGGTCTTACAATAACACGATCATGGCTAACGAGTAGAAACGCATATAAATATTTTACAAAATAACAACTATTATGTACTTAAATAATCACTACTACACACAATCATAAGTATAACAAAAATGATATTAACAACCTATTACAACGCAGTGCACTTTAATTAAAGCAAAGAAAAATATATATATATATAAAAAAAAACAACAACAGAAAATACATATAAGATTTAAATTAAAAACAAAAGTTAGTTCTAATGTAAATCAAAAGCATGCAATTAAATCAGTCATTTAATAAAAATTATATTTTACCTAAAAATGTGTAAATAAAATTTGCAAATAACTTATCCCATTATAAAACCTAGTTTTCAATGGCATCAATAAAAAATAAAAATAATAATAATAAAGTTGGCAGCTTTTATTCATAAGTAAATAAATAAAAAGTGTATATATAGTTATTGAACACAATAACAGTTACATATGTATACATACATATGTAGGTATTTGATATATCGATTAAAACGATCAAATCAATTGATTTAACATCTCATCATCAACGTCAACATCACAAACATCACAAACATAATGCTGACGGCGGAGGGACCCGTTAAAATACCAAGTAAATTATATCCATATACATACATATATTATTTATTTGCTTCTATTATTTAAGTTCAAACAAACATATGTACTGGACTTAGGCCTCGATTTGCGTCGCTATTCTATATACAGCAAACCAGAAATCAACTAATAGGTTTTTGCTTTTTCAAAACCGACCGGTTTCGAATAATTTTTATTTTCGAATTATTCGACATGCTGATTTTTTTTTCTATCGGTTAACCGTTTTTTTTTTTTTTTTTTTTTTTTTGAAAATGTTATTTCTACTACTTGTTTTACTAAACAACCATACTTCGCATTTTTACATTTGCTCTTGGAACCTTTTTAGTGCTGATTCATTAAACCAATCAAATTTTTTTTTAAATTACAAATTTTGACATGTGACATGTGCATACAAATTTTATTTGAAAGCAATTCGTTTATTCTGAATAAAGCCCTAAAATAGTAGAAAGTATTTCTAATTTACGTTATTATCAGATAATAATTTAAGATTTAATTTTTGTTACCAAAATAAACATAAAAAGTAAGTTTTTATTTTGACGATTGTCACAAGAAATACTTCTTGCGCAAAATAAAGAAAATTTCAGTAAATTGTTAAAAAGAAAATAAAAATTTTCAGCATGATCACTTAGGTGCAGAAGAGGGATATAACTTTTTATTTTTACATTTCCAGCAAAAACTTTTTAGACTCTAGTGATACTAAAAAATATGCACCTAAAAATAAAAATATAAAAAACGAAAAAATTTGCCGTCAGTGAGTTTTGAACTTGGGACCCTATTAACTAGTCGTTTTTAATGACTAACGTCTTACTCAGTACACCATCTCGCAATTAATATTCTAAGCTAAAAAACTTGTTTTAGCATAAAATATATTTTTAAAATATTTTGTTAAAAAAACGAATAGCTTCAGAATGGGGTTGAACCGGCAACCTTCTGGTTGTTAATCCTGCGCTCTAGACAACTGATCCATGTGATTGTAACTTACTCCGCAATTATACTATTGAGTACTTATTTATGTAATGTAGAGAAGGCAAATAATAATGACTCCTACTTTCCAGGAAAGTACTTTAATAAGTAGTTGCCATTACCGAAAACCAAAAAGTTTTTGCTGGGATATTGTTAAATTTTTTAAAATTAAAATTTATAAAATCGTTTTATATACGTATATTAAGATTTCATTACTTATTAGTAACCTAAAACGCAACTAGTTCTTCTCGTTTTAACTTAAACTAAAATCATTAGTAATACTTTAAAACCTATTCTTGTAATGGCATACAAGTAGTGACATGAGATAAGTAGTTGCCTCTAATGTCATCACTGTGTTAAAGTAATGGGTTATTCAGCTAATGTGTAAGTGGTGTAAAGCCATTATATTGGCTTCTTAACTCATTATTTTGTAACCAAAGTTTTTGCTGGGTTACTTATTACTAATTTCAAACATTTTAAATACATTTGTATTTTTTTTTTATTTTTAATTGAAACCGTATTCGAAACGTGTTTTTTTTTAAAAAGTTATTTTTCGATCATTTAAAAACTGGTTTTCTGAAAATTTAGATTTTTTGAATACACAAATTTGGAAGGGGATTTTTGACATAACGCAAAATATAAGAATTTGCAATATGAATTATGAAGAAATCAGAGTAAAGAAAAAATTAAATAAATGTTTCGCAATTAGATAGAATAGCAGAATAAAATGTATATAAATATCTTAGTCTTTGAATAAAAAATTCTACTTTTTATTAAAGAAGAACTTATTTTCTGATTAAATAATCTTTTTTTCTAAAATAAATTATTAAGAAAACGACGTAAACACATAGAAAATAGTAATTCGTTATGTGTTGTTTTAGTTTGCGTTACAATTCTCTGGTTCCAATTAACAACGCTGATCGGGGTCTTAGTGTACTAATAATTTTAGACAGCAATCCCAATTTAACACCTAAACTCTAATGTTTTCAATTTTTGAAAGTCCATGCAACAATATATATTTTTTTCATAATTCATAATAGAACTTTTACATAAGTTAATATCGATTGCTCCAAACTAGTATATTCCGGTGCGCTTCGCTACATCTTTTGATGCGATAACTAATATCTACTTTATACTTCCTCTGGATCTCTACTCGAAATTGGTTATAAACATTATTTCTACAGCTTTTTAAGACTTTCAGTAAATTACACCTTTAGATATGCGAAAATAAATATTTGCTTTGTATAGGGGCAGCATTTTCTCCTGGAACCATCCTATTTTCATTTCATCAATACAATATAAGATAGTGGATCCCACAAAGTTAGAGGATACCAATCCCCCTGAGCCGATCGAAAAATAAAATATCATATTTTAATTTAGGGACACACAGGATGAAGCTACGAAGCAAAATCAGTTCAGCCGTTAGAGAATTTTAAAAAGCTGGCGTAAAATGTGGGCGTGGCGTCCGTTCAATATCCAACAAGTTTATAACATGCTCCAGTGCAAGCAGTATCTGTGACGAGAAAATTTTAAAAAATAGTTGTTTTAAAAGTGGGAGTGAAAACAAATTCTTAAGCAATACTTAGCTGGAACATAATAATTTATTTGTTATCAATAAGGTTTAAGAAAAAATGTGATAAATAGGTCCAAAAAGAGCAACTATTTTTGTGTTTTGTAGTTATATACCAGACGTTGTAAGTTTTTTATTTTTTATAATCAAACCTTTAATGAAACACGAGATAATAATCTAAATTTCAACAAAATTAAATTAAAGCAGATTCTTAAAGCTTATTAAATGTCCTTTAAAATTAGCCCATAATAATAGTATGCTATGTTTGGATTTAGTGATAACATGTTGTTTTCCGTCAAATCTATGAAATATTTTTGAAATACCTTAAATTAAAATCTTCATGTCTCTCGGCGGAAGCTAGAATTTTATGTAGATTTCGATTTTGCTATACGCCTATTAAGTTTTTTTCTCACTTGAACAAATTGGCCCACCCTAATATATATATATATATTAGGATTAGAAAAAGCTTTCTACTAAAATTAAGCAATTTATATAGTTTCTAAAAAAATAATACAAACAATTTGGCTAAATTTAAAAAATATTCGACAAAAATTAAAATTTTCAGATATATTTGATAATAGCTCCAAAGAACTGTGATTAATGTAATAACGAGTATGTATGACAATATTGATTGAATGGTTAACTTATTTAGAGATTGCAATCATGTTGATCTGGATATCAGTTTTTTAATAAAAATCTTATTCTTAGTGAAGTAAAAATTTGTAAAGGTTTTACTAATGTTATAATATTATAATTAATATATTAACTTAAATTATTCATGAATTAACTAAACATCATTAAAATACATTTTTAAATTTTGTTTTAAAGCACCGGTAACGCAACAACGCTTAAATACAAGTTATTAAATAAATCCGTATAATAGTCATAATAAATAATGAATTATTGTTAACTAATGGACTTGTAATGTTGTGACGTCAATGCATTTTCTCACATTTTATATTGATTTTGCTTTTAATCATTATGTCAATGAGCAGCACATAGAATGAACATTAGGGGTATACAGCTTGACATATCTGCAAAATCATGACAAACCTGGCTTAATATTATCATTTCAGAGTTCAAATTAATTGGGAAATGTTTTTATCAGAAACTAAAAATAAGTTATTTTTGAATTTATATATATATCGTCACCGAAAATTCAAAACAACGTAACATCACTTTTCATAAATTTACAGGAGGGACAAAAAACTTTATAAAATCTAAACAAATTGTCCTACAAACAAGATTTTTGGAACATTACATCCTTAAATGTTGCCTAATATATTGATGATGAATAATTAAAATTTTATTAAATATTTTTAAAGTTTTGTGGTATACGTTTTTCAAGATTTCAATTTTGTGAAGCCAAAAAAACGTAACATCAATAAAAATTTTACAAAAATTGTCAAGTCGGTCAAGTCCGATAATTTGATACGACTTTTTGCACTAAAATATTTTCAAAATTTTTGGAAATATACCTAATATCGGACAAATATTACTATGATAATATTTTATATACTAAGTAGTGTTTGGGGTTTCCCGTGATATTTTGTTTTCCGGGAAACGGAAATGAAAATTCGATTTAATTTTAAGAATAAAGCAATGATTCCTTATAAAGAATGTTATGATTAGTTAATGTGGTTTTATACTGTTATACTTTGTGTTAATACCAGATTTTCGTTTTCTATAATAATATTAAAAAATGTTTTAAGAAAATTATTATTAAATGTCATGTTTTAAATTTTCTTTATTAAAATATTTTTTCAAAAATTAAAAACGAAAAATTGAACAGAATTGACTATAAATAAAACTACAAATAAAAATTACTTTTGAAAAATCTAAAGACTTCAACATACAAAGTATTGAAGGTTTTACACATGGTACAATAATATCAGGTAACAGTGTCGCTACAACAAATACAACAAGGCAACAACAACAGTAATTTTTGTTGGTTTATTTATTTTCTTAATGTCAAAAAGAAGAAAACAAAAAGCAAAACAAAATAAATAAAAAACAAAGCACGTGTATATTACACTGGGGCCTCGATTAACCGGCAACGTCGATTTTATAATTGTTTTCTTTTTTTTGCATCTTTTTATTTTTGCATCGATTATTCGTGATTACCTCTATTCGGGTTTCTAAGCATAATTTATTTCATTGGTTTTGAACAATCAAACACAATATGAATAAAACAAAAAAAGGGAGTTCCCCCGTTTGAATAAGATAAGTCAGAGAAAGGTAAAATCCAAATTTACTTCATTCACGAAAACCTAGTTAAGAAAAAGACGAATTTGAAAAAGAAGAAACATTATATGATATTTTTAAGAAACTACGTAAAACTAAACCTCTATATATTGTTCATGTTTTTAAAAAAACTATTATTTTTCCTTATATAATTCAAAAATTTATATTAAATCCTTGAATAACTGAATAATATAAATAAAAAATGTTACTCAATTAACCGCGAATATTGATTATCCAGATTGCTTTCGGTCCCGACCATTACGGATAATCGAGGACTCAGTATAGTTAATATAAACAAACTGTAAATGTAAACAAAACATAAATATAAAAAAAGCGTAAATGTAAACAAATTTTGACAGAAATATTACAAAATTGAAAGCAGCAAAAAATTATCAGTCGATTTTATAATGTTACCTGATATTATTGTACCATGGTTTTACATTGACAGGATAATACATTTGAAAATATTTCTGGTATTAGTGCAAAGTATAGTGTAAAACCAATTAAAAATTTAAACTATTTTAAACATTTCATACAAGTAAAATAAGTGCCTATTGTAAGCAAATATTCCAAAGGTTTAATTCTTTAATTCACTTCTCAAACTCGAATTAAATTTTTTTTCCAGTCATTTCTTTAATGCTTTCATAACAATTTAATTCATAGACTTAAGATTTTTGATTCTTTAAATTAATTGCTTAAATAATTCACTACCAATTATACAATTCAAGCTTAAAAAATATTTTGAATCATTTAAATTTTCTTCTATTCAAATCTATTAAGAATTAGCTTAGAAAATATTTTTTGATTTATTTTGTAAAATATTAGCTTTGTTCCCGTACTCTAAATTGGGTTCACGTGGGATCTCTATTTTACCGAAAAGTATTCCCGTATTCGAAAATTGGGAAATGAGGGAGATTTTAAGAGAATAATGTTCTACTTTTTGCACGAAACAGTCAGACTATTTCTTTGGATAGACTTAGTAAATAGTTATATATAAAAAAAATAAATATATAAAAATAAAAACTTTAAATGAAAATAAATAAACAATATTTCGTTTTTGTTACTAAGAAGAAAGCTTCAATTAAAAAATTAAGAACGTTGATATATGCTAAAAAAAATAACACTCACATATGAATTTCAAATAGTTTCATGTTTTCTTTTTGGCAAAAAATCGGTTTTTGTGTTTTCGTATTTTTGTACATTTTTGAGAGAAACATCAGCCTTTTCTCATTTTACCCAAAAAGTACGGGAACAAACCTATTTAAAAACAAAATATAATGAGTTCAATGAAAGAAAAAATGTATATAAAATATTTTAAAAATATAAATATTTCCATTCAATTTGCAGAAGAATTGAATTAACAAAAATTCAATGATTTCTGTATAAATTGATTCAGTAGAAGTATGCTTTTGTGAATGGTGATATGGAACGAAAAATTAATATTTAAATTAAAAGATTATAGAAATATATAGTTAAAATCTCGTGTATTCGAAATGTGAATGGAAAAAATATTTTTATTTTCCTAGTGAAAGTAGTCAAATAGGACTTTTCATCAGCGCGCCGATGAAATGTTTTTCAATAATATAAAATATCACTTGTATCGAATTGTATATATATTTTGTATTAACAGCTAAATATGCCTTTATTAAGTAGCAATTAATTTATTAATGTAAAATTTGCACTTGGGCGATACAAACAGTAAAACTTTTAGCTATAGGATTATAAAACTACATGATTAAATTTACCGATTTCCCGGGAAAATTTGAAAAAATTTCCGGGAATTCCCGACGAAAAATGTCCGGGTATTCTCGGACCCCAAACCCTAATACTATGATAATATTTTTGTAAAAAAGTGTTTTTTTGAGAAACTATATATATTTTATCTGTAATAAAATCTTTGTTATTAAAGATATCTTAACGAAATTTTCGGTGGATGTAGACTTTATCGTACAAAATGAGAAAGTGAAATCGCCGAAAATTCCAGAAATGGGTTTTTTCACATTTTCGGCTATAAAATCCACATTTTTCCGAAGTCCCGTAGATTTTGATTGAAAACTTTTAACAACATATTGCAGATTCTTAAACTTCATTCCACTTGCCGATTCGTGCTTTGGGATTTGAAAAAATATAGACTAAAGTCAAAACTTTCATATAAAATGGGTAAAATTCGGGAGATATCGAATTTTTTTTATTCAATAGATAATTCTGTTCTTTAATACAGCGAGTAAGCATGTTTTTTGTAAGTCTTATCAGTACCTATATATATTTGAAATTGGACGAGAAACAAAAATTTGGCAAGCGATTAAAAAATTTGTATGTCAGAGGTACCCAACTTAACATTGTACACTCCTCTGCTATGCCTGTACCAAATTTCATGCTAATCCAACCAGCCGATCAGAACCTACAGATTTATTTCCAAAAAATTTCGATTCTTCCCCACTGTGCAATATAAACGAAAATATAAATGCAAACATTTTTATTTACAATTTTTCTACATTTTCTTTTTTCTACAATATTAATTTTTGACAGCCACAAACACTCCAAGCTGGGTTGATGTATTTGTTGCCCTAATGATTTAACCTTGTATAAGAGCCTTTAATACTACTATAGTATTACCCATAGTAAAATAATAAAGTACTCGCACATCTACAAAAACAAAAATTGCTTGTATTTTGTTATTGTAAAACTACTGCCCACAATGTCAGAATGCTTTGAACGGAAAAATGAGAGAACGAAAGAGAGCAAGAGAAAAAAACTCAAAAAATATTTTACATGTGAAAACAAAAACAATTTGACAGTACCGCGAGGTTTGCAAATGAAAAAATTGTAAAACAGCTGGTCTTACGAGTATACTTTATTATTATACTATGAGTATTACCAAAAGCAAATTTATTTATCAGGTCAGTTAATCAGCTGATTTTTTTTTTTTTTTTTTGCTTTGTTTCGGTTATTACATCTGTCAAACTTTGTTTACGTTTACCAGAGACCAAAACGGACCGGCAGATAGTCGCCGCGTAATTTTTCTAGCCGTCGTCGCCGCTGACTCATACCGGCTTTAAAGGCTGAGCAAAATATAAATAAAAATTTACTTAAAATTGCATATGTTTAACGGAACTATTAGTTTTTAGTAATACACATAAGAAATGTACTTAATTTATGTAATACAATACAAACAACAGTTTGAGCTGACAAATAAGCTACCGTCGATATGACCTTGTGAAAGTCGCCGCCGCCGACAATTTTGCGTCGGCTTGGTTCTCTGATACTTACTTTACTTTTTGTTATTTTTACAAATTCGCTTTTTTTCTAATCAGCTGATTTTGACACAACTAACCAGCAAACTATTTAAAAAGTGCCTGTTGTTTTTGTATTGTTGTATTTGTTGTAGAACTGACTTTACCTGATAAATAAATTTGCCTTGGTATTACCCATAGTATAATTATAAACTATACTCGTAAGAACAGCTGTTTTACAATTTTTTCATTGACATACCTCGCGGAACTGTCAAATTGTTTTTGTATTCCCATGCAACATTTTTTTCTAGTTTATTACTCTTCCTCTCCTTCATTCTCTCATTTTCATTCTCAGTTTTTTGACAACTGAGTCAGGTTTTCTATGGTTTAAACGAATAACAAAAAAATAAGATAATTCATATTTTATACAAAACTTTGGCAATTAATTTGACTGCCGTTCTTATTTTATTTATTTTCTCTCAACCAATGGCAAACCTTCCCGTTGCCGGCGGTGTTGTGTTTCTACCAAGGTTGGCTACCGTTACCGCTAAAAGCCCTATTTTATGAAATTATGAAATGGGATGTCATTAACATCGATAATCCTAGAACAAATTTTAAAATTTTTTCTCTCCAATATTAATAATTTATACATCAAACGACAACTAAAGAAAAATAAATATTTTTCAAAAATAGCTAACATAAAGGATAAAGTCGTCATTTTAATAAAAAATTACTCATTTTAAACAAGTTATAATGCTATATTCGGCTGTGACTAATCTTATATACCGTTCACACGTGTTGAGATATGTTAAGTATATGAAAGTTTAATACATTATACCATATCTATGTATACACTAAAAACCTTAAATCAAAGACTCTACATAGAGTCTTTGCTTAAATGTTCTACATTTTCATATGAAGTCAAGATTATTAATATAAATAAAAAATTTAACAAAAGTTTACATATCTTTATAGAAATTATAATCGCTTCGATGCAGAGCAAATATTTTATAAATGTATAGGGTATAGGGATAATTTATGGACTGATTTTAAAAACTGAAATTAGAAAAAATATGTATGACTGATCTATGCAAGAACGAAGTTCATAGCAGAAATAATAGCTGCAAAAATCGTAATAACGCGTTTTAAACTCGATAGAAACTGGACCGACTTAGTTCACTTTTTCAACACAAAAAAATTTTCAGTGAAAGAACGAATTCTGTAGCTAACATAGGACCTTCAAAAAGTTGAAAAAGCCACATGTATATGCCTTAATTTATTGTTGTTGTTGTTTTTCAGTACCCATGAAAACAACAACTATAAGTTGTTTATGAACCAATTTGGTTGGTTCAAAAACCCGTAATTAAAGAAAAATATTTGTGACTGATCTATATACATAAGAACGAAGAACCTCTGTTTAATAAGATTGGGCATCGGCTATAAATGCCGATGCCCAATTAGCCGAGAGGCTAATAATGGACCGATTAATTGAGAAAAAAAAAACTCCGATATTTTTTGTAGCTTATGTATAGATTCAGAAAATCGAAAACCGGAGTAAAAAAAATAACGTTTTTTCAACCGGTTTTTTCCGAAGTTACGATAGAAAATTTGTAAAAAAGATTGATCTTTTGATATATATATCACATATCTATGTTATCGGGGGCTACATAAACGCCATTTAAATCATTTTATGGTCCGAAAAATTCTAAAAAAATTACATATATCCGCCATTTATGAACCGATTTTGCTGAATTACAAAAGCAAAATTATCAAAAGGATTTCCGATCGTTTGATATATATTATATATGCCACTTATCGGTAAGCATCATAAACGCCACTATAACCGTTAAACGGACAGACGGACGTGGTCCTCCGACGAAATTTGTGGAAATTAAAAGCGGATTGACAAACTTATATATACCCTTTAAACCTGTAGTGAAAGGTATAAACATTACGTAGAAGTAAAAACTACTTAAAAATTTTATATAAAATGTCCTTTTATCGTTCGAAATTTGGGTATAATAATTTTTCATAACCTAACGTTTGATGTATATATCATTAATTTTTGCGAGTTTTTTTTAAAGATTTGTTATGCAATCATCAACTTAAATGGCCGTATAGCATTCTGTTCATCGTAGGAAGTTTAAATTTAGCAGAGATGTTTTAAAACATGTCCCTTTTCATAATTTGAGGTAATTTAAATGTGCGATACGCTTCTAATGTACATATATATATATATATATATATATATATATATATATATATATATATATATATATATATATATATATATATATATATATATATATATATATATATATATATATATATATATATATATATATATATATATATATATATATTATAAGACATTCTGCAACAAATGTATCGATATTAATCTATGTGTATAAACCCAAGAAACCAAATGATATCGTAATGATATCATAACGATATCTTTCGGTCATAATTTTTGTAAATAAGGATATTAGTATTGATATCGTTTCCCTTCAAATACAATTTGATATTTTTACCTTTATTGTTTGAAATTCCGCTAAATTTTGATGTAAAAATATTATTTTCATATACAAAACAAAAATTATTTTTTTTTTTCTACAAGAATGTTCAATTTACTTTTATTTTCATGGAAGTGTTTGAAGTTTTTATTCTAAGGAAAAAATATTTCGATATTTTATCATATAATTTTAAAATTATATCATTAATGACACTGTAACGTTTCTTGGTTTGTTGGGAATGAAAAATTATGAATAAATTATTTTTGTGTATATTTTGACAGACTGTAGTCCATACACCCTCTATTGTCTCCAAACCGCTAAGTTTATTATATATACGTATTTTAATACATAGTATCTGTGGCCAAAAGGAAAAACTACATGTCTTGAGTTATGTCGTTTTCCGTTTTTTCAGTTTTTAGGATTGTTGTATTTCATTACATATGAAGTCATTTTTTTACAGAAATCTGTCCATTACTTTAGGAGATAGTAATCTGAAAATAAACATAATTCGTTTGATTTTACTTTTTTCGAAAAATTTTATAAATTAACATATGCTTTTTTTCATATTTACTAAATTAAAATTAATGATGGAATTTAATACACTTATTTGAAATATGTTATTTCTTAAGACTAAAATTTTATTTCTTTAATATTTTGGAAATGGAATATGTACATAATTCAACATATTCATGATATATTATAAAATTCCATTTTGGAACAAATTTATAACTTAAAATATTATTCAAACAAAATATAAATTTTATAAAGGGAAAAATAACACCATTACTTTTTTACTATATTTTTCGATAATCAATATACATATCGGTTTCAAAGATATCCCAAATAATTTTCATACAAAATGCGGATATAATTATACTGTAGATAATTCAGAATTGTATACCATGACCTTTTATTTTTATTTTAAACCTTATGAAAAGTAATAAAAATAAATTATGTATTTTTTCCTTTTTGAAACAGTATAAATTTAAACTGACATGAAATACTACCCAATTTTCATTTTTGGATCACCTAATCTTAATTTTTCAACTAGTAATTGAAACTGTAAATATAAATCTTATAATAAATTTGAAAAACTAAAATAAAGGTTTTATTTTACCTAACAAAATTTACTTTTTTAAAAATATCAATACGATTTTTGATTCCTTAGTCGGACAGCAATGTATATTTTGGGAACATAAAATTGAAATCACAATTGTAAATGAATTAAAAAAACACTGTTAAAACCAGCGTTTAAATATTCAGCTCCAGCAAAATTTCTTCTCCTTATGACTATGCAATAAATATTAAACTGTTTCATTTTTACTACACACAGCAGCTAAAATTATTCCAAATATAACTTCGTGTTTTTAGTAACAATGTCAATCGTCTTTGCAATTTTTAGCAGCAAACAGAAAATATTGCTCATCAAAAAAACTAATACTTCGTGTTTTGGTGTCGCACACATAACTTTGTCGGACACATATAGCACACGAACAATTTTTCTTCTTGTGCTGCAAAAAATTTTTAGCAAATTTTCTTTGTTTAAATTTTGCAACCATAGTTTTTTTTAGTATTTTTATTTAAGCAATTTTGTTGCTACTAAAATTTATTTTATGAAGAATAAAACACATTTCGGAAGATTGTTCGAAAATTACAAAAACAAAAAACATTGCTATTGCGCATTAATCTTACAGACGTCACTTCTTAGCGACTTCTAGATGATTGTAATTTACTAAAACAAAATACATTATTATCGTCCTTTCATCTTCCTATAGTATACATTGAAGTCACTTCTGGAAGATAATAAGATGATAATTTGAATTTAACAAAAAGAAAACACATTACTATTGCGTGTGTTAAGATGTTGTCAGATTTTTATGAAAAGAAAACAACACAATAAAGAAACAGGTAAAATCATGTCTTTCAGTAATAATTTAACTTTGGTACAGTTTGGTTGCAATATAAAATATATGAAGAAAAATGTTTCTGATAATTACATAAGTGTTTTTTGTTAATAAAATTATAATTTGGAAATAATCAACAAAGGAAATTTTTAAAAAGTAAGTAAATATCCTTAAACTTTTATTTATTTAATATCGGATTTTTCTCACAATTTAAATTTATTTTAGGAAAAACTCCATCAAACAGACAAGTATTTTCATATTTAAGGAAGTCCATAAAGTAACCTGTAAAAGTGTGTTGCCGCATTCCTTGTACAAAAGGTAATATAAGTAAATACAATTTAACTATTAATATTATTATTAATCTTCTTTTATTCTTTTAAAGGTAACGAATTTCACCAGAAGTTTCTTATGAGGATTTTATTATTAAATGTAAAATTAGTTTTTATGTGTAAAATTAATTTATATGTATAAATAATTGTGAAATAACGATAATTATAAATACAGAAATAAAAAATGCAAAATCATCTTCTAGAAGAGACTAAGACGACACTTCTGTGATTATCTTCCGAGTGGCGTCCAGAAGAGTCTTTCTCGAGTCATCTGGAAGACACTTCCACGAGGAATAGTTCTTCCCGACGGAAGATGATAGTTTTGACGATGAGTTTCAACTTCTGGAAGACTCTTCTTAGCCACTTCCGCAATAGAAAATGTTTGCAGGGAATTGTTACACATATACACATACATACTCCAATATACATGTGTTTTATTCTGCATAAAAGAAATTTTAGTAGCAACAAAATTACTTAAATAAAAATACTAAAAAAAACTGTAGTTGCAAAATCAAAACAAAGAAAATTTGCTAAAATTTTTTTGCAGCACAAGAAGAAAAATTGTTCGAAAAAATTGTCCGAAAAAATTATGTGTACGAGACTAAAACACGAAGTATTATTTTGCTATGTTAATTTATGTACGAGTTGAATATTTTTTGTTTATACAACAAGAAATTGCAAATAAACGCTGCAATTTTTTTTGACAATACTACAAAATAGAAAAATAATTCTAGTTGCAATAGTAAACAAAAATGAAACGGTAAAAATATTTTTAGTATTTTATTGCAAAATGTTGTAAATATAGAAGTAAAATCAAACCCTGATTAAAACGACACAAGTATTATAAATGAATATTTTGAACAATTTGTCGTTTCGTTCTAGAAATCAACGAACTAATAATTTCGTAGTATGAATGAAATTTTCAAAAGAAAAATTTATACAAAATTACAAGAATAATTGATACAGATAGCAACACACACATACGACTTGAAACCCAAATCAATATCGAACAATCGAAATTATATTTGTTTGATGTTATCTTATCTCTAAATGATGTTAATTTTGTTGGTAACCATCATTGTGAAAAAATATCTGCACACAAAACCATTCGTAGTATATACCAAAACACAAAATGTTTATTTGTTGACTAGTTGATTTTTCAACACATAAATAGTTATAAATAAATGTACTATATGTATGTACATTAGGGTGACGCCGTTTGTATGGAGAGAAAATAAGGTATCGATGTTTCTACCTGAACTGAAAATATACTTCATTCTAAGAGACCGTTTCTCAAAATTTTTGTCCTGACATTATTCTTTCGTCAGCTAGATAAAAATAAAAATAGATCCTTTTTTCGAGTTTTTCGGATTTTTTTCATATATCTGCCAAAGGAACAATATGAAAATTTGGTATCGCAAGAAAGGACTTTGAGGCTCGCATTTAATGACATAGCAAAAATTTAGAACCATGTCCAAATAAGTCCAAAATTTTGCAGTTTTTCACAAAAAATTTAGATATTCGATTTTTTACGCATAAATATTTAAAACGAGAAAAGAAGATATAGTAATATTTTTATCACCCTTTTTTCCATCAGATTCTAACGGCTTCAAGTCTTTAACTTTGATTGGGGAAAGCAGAGCTCCATTTCTTTTCTTTTTGTGCATATTTTTATTATTATTATTATTATCAACACAAAGGGAACTATGGACCCAAATGAGCTTTCTCTGTTAAAGAGCAGCCTGTGAAACCTAATCTATTATTATATTATTTTTAATGGTATTGCCAGGCTTATACGCTCCCATTAAAATATTTCCTCTCTTAAATTTTCAGAGCAGTACATTTAAAACTTTTTCGATAAGCAGTCTAATGTACTTGCGTATGTAGTAGGTATATATTTTAGATTCGTGCGAGAAAATTCAGCTGCTAACTGTAAAAAATATAAAAGCGCCAGAATTATAGTTTCAAAACATTTGAATGAAATACATGTTAATACCCAACAAACATTTTAGTTATATAATATTCTGAAGGACTTTTAATTATATTCTCCATTAGCTACACATACGCACTTATCTTATGTTGTACGACACGTTAGGGTGTCCGGAAGTGTAAATTTTGTAATGTGTTGCAAGCGAAAATTGAAAAAAATTCGATTGTAACACATATTAGCGATATTATCAGTTAAAAAATTGATATTTTGGAGAAATAAAATGATAATTACCTAATTCTGGCAAATATAGTTATATTGACCTAACAAAATTGAATACAGGAATCATTGCTATTTATTATTTATATTTTTATTTAAATACTTATATAATTTATTAAATAACTGGGATATTCCAAATATTCCATTATTTAATATTAAAAAAAATTCAAATTCAAATATTCCTAAAAACTTGGTATACATTTAACTATCGCAAGGGTAAAATAGTAATTACAGTATCCTCATCCACTTCTGACTTTGACGACTTTTTTATTTTAAATGCCATCGCAAACATTTTGAGAAACCGTATTGTAAAATAAAGTAAATTTTCATTTGAGCTGGGAATATCGATAAGCGTTTAAATTTTTTTTTTTTTTTTTAATTCTTTTGTGTGAAATTCAATTTTAAAGGTTCACTAATTTTTCAGAACAAAATTTGTAAAATAAATAAATCTCAATGTTTGCTGGACAATTATACACGCACACTTCAATACTGTTGAGTGGCATTATTTTAGTATTTTTTTTAGATTTTTCATTCAGTTTTACTATGGTTTGTTAGACAGTTTGATTCGGTAGGTTTTTTTGTTATTGGACACCGACTGAGATGTCGTAGCTTTTTCAGTTGTTATATTCTTTGTAAAGAGAACAGTTGATAATTGTGGTTTGTAATATGCGCTTATTTAAAAATATGCGCTAACCTAGAGAAAGCATAAATTAAAGCAAAGTTATTAATCCCAAACAAACATAAAAAAATAATTCGGGGAATTACACAGCGACCAATGTATTGGAAGAAGTGTAGTAAGTATACCAGAAAGTTTGCCTAAGTTAATAGTGAAAAACAAATCACATTTAATTACAAAAAAAGGCATCTAAAATAAGTAACAAGGTCAAGCCCGACAATACATCATAATGTATGCCCATCAAAATTCGGGCAAGGATCTTATAATAATTGGCCACAGGTCAATTGTGGCTGTATACTTATATTAAGTACAATGTATTTTTCTATTATACATACATATGCATTATAATATTAATATTTATATGGGATTTATGTACTTATGAGTGATTTCCCGAGGAGGGACTTGTATGGATACTATGGTCAATTATGTATGGTCCAATTCTAATAAAATTTATCGCTGAGATTTCTACTAATATAAAAATTATTTGTGAACATTAAATTGATTTTCGGAAGAGGTGTTTATATGAGAGCTATGATCACTTGTAGACCGATCGTCATTAAACTTAGTACACAGATTTTTTTTATTATATAAAATAATTTGTACCAAATTTCACTAAATAGGCTTAAATAAACGTAAAACCCTATTCCGGGAGGATATTTTAATTAGGGCTAGATGAAATAATAGACCGATTTCAACAGGCTTCGTCCTTGTACCAAAATATTTATTCGTGCCAAGTTTCATCAAGATATCTAGAAAATTGCCTTGTACTTGGTCACAAGCTTTACATGGTCGGAGAGTCAGCCAGACGGATGGCTTGAAAAGGTTAAAATGCATTAAATTATTATAAAAATAGGCAAAATGCTTTTAGCACAGTAGCTCTTAATTTAATACTTTTTAATTTTTTTTAAAGAATTTTTTATTCAATTTGATTGTATTAATTGTCATTTTTAAATTTTTTACTTTTATTTTATTTCACAATTCTACAAAAAAGAGCAACGTAAACATTTTTTTTTTTTTTACAAAACAATTTAGCATTGTCGTTTGCTACTGTAGAATTTTTTGAACGATTTACATTTTCTGGCAATACTGTTATATGGTATGTCATGTATTCAAAACTATTCCCAAAATATATAAACATTAAAATTGTACAAATAAATTACATATAAAAGCAAATCCTTAAAATTTCTTGTAAAAATAAAATTATTTAAAGTGGAAAAATTAAATATTTAAACATCAGTGAAAAATATCATAAAAATGTCTATTGTGACAACGGAAAAATTAAATAGCAGTATAAGAAATGAAAAAAAAAGTTTAAATAAAATCATCAGACATTTTTAATGCCTCGTTATAAAACTCAACGCATCAAGTTGGAACAGAGACAAGGTTATATGAATTTTCATGATTTCTTAATGCGATAAAATAAAATTGTGGTTGTATTTCTATTTAGTTCTTCCCAGATATTTCCCACATTCATCTGATGCTAGCAGTACAAGACCATCTGTTCCATCCTTTGATTTAAACAGAAGTTCATTATCAACTAGACTTAATATACGTGATATATCAAGATCGAGTGTACGATTCGAAGGATTTGACGATGTAGAAGTACTTCCTCGAAAATATACAAAACCATTTTCAGAATGCCCTGGTAAATCATCAAAATATAATATTGGATACATGTCGTTGCAGCAATGACAAAAACAGTTGCATTCACATGTACATATGTGGTTCTTTAAAAACTTTTCTGGAGATCAAAAATGAATTTGTATTTTTACATTAAGGTCATACAAAATTACTCCTAGCTTTATTTAAAGACTGCCAAATTAGTAGAGATATTAGAAAATAATATAGTCAGTCAATTAAATGTGACTGTTTTTGTCGGAGTGCCAGCGATGTTGCTCAACAATGTAATTCCGTTTGAACCATTTTTTAACAAAATGATGTCTATAGAATAATGTTATAGAGGTTTCAATTAAAAATTTATTTTTAGATATCGTTTTAGTATAACCGTAGGTAGGTTACGTGATAAATATGTACAGTGCACTCGCGAAAACGTGAACACTCGAAAGAGTGAACGACTCAGAAACGTGAAAAAATTTTTTTACACAGACTATTCTAAAACGAGAATAAAACATGAAATCTCAAAAACGTGATTTTTTTTTTGTTTGTTTAATGTTTAGTGTTTATAAATTGGAATTTCCTCGAATAAGAATAAAATGTCTTTTATTTCTAATCCTAGAAGCATTGTTTTTGTTCGTTAAAACAAAAAAGTTATATATTTATTTACGTTTATCGAAAACGTGAACAGTCTCGAAAACGTGAATATCCTTGGTAAAAATTAGTTCACGTTTCCGCGAGTCTACAGTATGTATAATTATCTAGTTTGGACTTCACACCATTAGAAACCTCTTCTTATCCATTTGTTCACAAAAATTAGTGTCTGATAATATCATCGTCACTTCGGTACATAAATAATTTTAAGAGATGGTTTTATTCTCAAAGTCCTTTTAGGTTTTTCATTTAATATCATTGCTTTCGCTATGTTTGATTTATTTTCCTTTTTATTATTATCTGAGAATGTTTTTTAGCGACAGTTTTCAATTTAGTAAATAATTTTATATATCGAGGACTTATATTCAAAATTGGCCTCATGCAGATTTCCAATTTTTTTTTTTTTGCATCAGACCCTTTAGTTTTTTTTTTTTTTATATATATATACATGGTGTTAATTTTGGAGCCAAAAATTAATTCTAAAGCCCAAATTACAATAGAGCGTAGTCAGCAACAGTGTGAGCTGACATAATCAGCTGATCATTTAGAATGCACTGTTTGTTATGGTGTTGATTACATTTGGTCAGCAGCAGTTTGCAGTGCTGTTTCATTTAGCCCTGTTTCTAAATTCACTGCGCTGCATTAAGATTGTGAGCGAGACAAAGAGAGTGAGCAAATAAATGAGAGGCTAAAATACACAAGTAGAATAAAGCTAGATGGTGGTTGTAAATTGTGGCTGCCTACGCTGAATTGTAATTATAACAGCAGCATCATGTTGTACTGACAGTGAACAGCTGATAATTTTTGCTGATACTGTTGCTGACTACGCGTAATTGTAATTTGGGCTTAACACTATGTTTTTCACTTTTTGTTTTTGGGCTATCTACAAACAATATATTTTTTTTAAGGAAAAAACGGGCAATCTGGAAGTTTTTGTTTAATTTTCAAAGTAATGTAAAAATAATGAGAATTTTCTTTGCGATTTTAACTTTTTTTTAAACATTTTAAATTAAAATCTTAATATATCTCATAACAATTATGTTATCTCAATGCAGTCCGAAGAAAAAAGCCTTTGAATTTAGATTTCTAACCTTTTTTAGATACTTATAGATCATACGCGAGTACACCCATCAAAACATTTTATAAGGCTTAGTGGGAGCACTATACCCTAGATTTAAAGACAGAAATAAAAAATTTAAATAAAATTCTTGATTATAAGTAAAATATCTTAGATATCAAAAGCAGTTTCTTAAAAAGTATAATTAAATAAAAAGTGCAATAAACCTCGTCTTTAAAGGTTTTAATCACTTTGAGTTGTTGATATGCAATTTAATACAATTTTAATTGGTTCAAAATTTTTTGGCAAACATTTTTTTTGCAATTTTTTCCAAAATTTAATTTATAATTTTAATTTTGAACTCATTTCAGTTTTTTAGTAAACAAACCATTTATTTGATTTTTCTAACGTTTAAAAATGGTCCTGCCAACCACAAAATTTCGTTTTTTTATCTCCTGATTGGTATCATGTCCTAAATTTAACATATTGTCAATTTTTTGTTTTTTTTTCCAAAAATATTATCTTTTACTTTTTTAATCTCCGATAAACAAAACGGGCTATATGAACATTTTATAATATACATTAAAAACAAAACGGGCTATCTACCATAACTTCGCGAATAATGGAGTTAAACGATTTATTTTTCAATGTGAGGTTTAGTAGAGGTAATATTAATAACCAGTGTTGCCAGGACTTGAGAAAAAAAGAAGCTAAATTTTACTTTAAAAAAGGTCAGAAAAGGCTAAATGTGCCAAAAAATAAAGCCAGAAAAAAGCTAATATATTGTCATATTAAAAAATACATTTATTTGTTAGTTCTCATTAGTTTTTGGTATTTCTTGAAGATATATTAGTGAATTTATAAATTTGACATAAATAGTTCCTATGGATAATAAAGTTTTTTAAAAAATAATTATAATATTCCCCTGAAATGAAGCGCCGCATGCGAAAATTTTTGCTAAATATAAAAAAATTTAGATTTTTGTGCGAATTAATACATAAAAATGCTTAAATAAAATTTGTAAATTTTTAGCCTTTTTAGAGCTATGTTAATAATCAAAAAACGCTAGAAAAAAAGCTAAAGCGAAAATTTTGAAGCTAAAAGCAAAATAAGAAGGCTAGATTTAGCCTTAAAAAGGCTAAGCTGGCAACACTGTTAATAACTCGTAGACGAACGGATTGCAAAATGTTGGAAAATGAGGGAAATAATGTTCTCCTGAACAATTGGGGCTTTGCATGTGATCCGTTTTGAATATAAGCCCTCGATATGTTTATATGTATTTATTTTTTCTAAAAGATACAGGTAAACACTACTGAATATAATAATTTTATTACTATTTTGTTCCTATATGCTAGACAAGACAAACCATCTTTTTATTAAAAAAAAAAGTATCAAATCCATTTATTTCATGTTAGTGAGTAAATACTTTTTATCTTATCTAACATAAGAGAAAAAATCGATAAATTATGTATAGAAATCATTTAAAGTTCTGCAATCAAATCATTTCATCACTGTTACCAGATTGGAAGATTTTGGTGTTAAAAACAAAATAGATTGTTGACGATTCTTGCCTTAAATTTTACGATTTTTTTTTTTTTTTTTTTTTGAAAAGGAGATTCTAAACAAAAATTAATTCATCCACAAATAAAAGAAAAATCTTCTCCAAATTACAAATGTAAATTGTTTATTTATAAAAAAGATTAATGAGAATCAATCTATTATATTTGATTCTTTCATTTTAAAATGGCGAATAAACACTTTATAAAACTCAAAATAATTTTGTAATTTCTATAAAAACATTTAATTATACAATCAAAGCATTTTCAGATAGCAGTACTAAGTATTATTTATGGCAAATTAATTCGAACATTCTTGTTGAATTCATTTTAAAGTTTCAAAGTTTTCAACAACTTTTGAAGAAACGCACATACTTTAATGTTCCTTTAAAAGTCATATTCGTATATTTTTGAACTTATTAGATATTGTTTAACTTTTGAAATTAAAAAGAAATATTTTTGGAGGTATTTTAAAAATGGTACATCTCATGTGAGTGAAATAATTAAGCAAAAACAATTTGAGGATTAGTTTAAAACATATCAATCTTTAATTTTATGAGGGAACATTTAAAACTTTTTTTTGTGCCCATACAAATCAAACTCGTTTCCTTTTTTTATTTTTTAACTTTGAGTGCTTGGTGGTACCACAGCAGTCGTTTCAGCTCTTGAATTTTTGTTGTGTTACTCCACCAAGTGTTGTTAATATAATTGCATTAAAAGTTATTTCACAAAATCTGTCCGATATCTTTCCAATTCTTCTAATATAAACCACAGACATTTGTAGAAATAGGCCAACGCACAGTGTGGTGTTTTCATATAACGAGCGGCCAAAAATAAAAGGACTTGTCGTAGATGAATGAAATTTGACACACAATTTTTTTTTTTTTTTATAAAATAATATTCTGTATGAAATTTGGAAAAAATCGAAAATGATCATGTTTATACAAAAAGCGAAATACGTTCAACATTTGGATCATTATAAAACAGATTGTTATTTTTATATAATTCTTTCTTGTAATATTTTTATTAAATTATCTTCTCGATTTGTTAAAAATACATTATTTTAATACTAAATAACCATATATTTCTTCATAAATCTTCCTATAGTTTGGGTCTTTTAGAAAATAAGATGTTCTATCAGGTCTTTATTAATATCTAGACAGCTATGTTTCCAAATAAGGTTTAAGCGAATTTTTCTTAAAACACTGTATGTTACTTGTATATATTCTTTTGATAACATTCCTACTGAATTTGTGTAGTTTTTTATATATTCTGTAGAATTTATTTTTTTTGCAGTAACCAGCACAATACTAAAACTTTGGTAATATTGGATTAAAAATGCATGACTACTTGTTTTATATAAATATTTTTTGATGTATAATAAAAAACAAATTATATTCTTATTTTCTAAATGATATTTGCAAAAATTATGCATTTCCAATACGTTGTTCTGTAATGAAAAAATTATTTAGCCGCAAATTGTTATTTTTTCAAACGCATCTCTACTTATGTACCAACATGTTTTTATTCTTGCCAAAATTAAATTTTGTTTTTTATTGATTTATTTGTCCAAGCTTTCTTTTAGATTTACCTTCCAATATTTTTCTTACTTCTATATACTCATATGAGGAGTCGCAGATCAAAACGTACTTTCTTCATTATTTCAATTTGCTGGGAAATTGATAATTAATTTTTTCGTTCCCTTACAATGCAGTTTGAATCTTGAAATGGTGAGAAGCGTTCGCCTTTCCATAAAATACATGGAATGACATCAATCCATTTTTATTATTATTATTTTTTTTTTTTTAATTTTGAAAAATTCGCGAATTTATTTGCGATTTTAATTTTTCAAAAAGTGAAAAAATTTACAAAAGTGTCTTACTTTAAACACCAATAAAAAGTTGTTAACGGATTTTAATGATTTAAATTGCATATTTAAGAAGAATAAGTCCACTATTAATATAGTAATTTAAAAATAA
This sequence comes from Protophormia terraenovae, assembly GCA_951394005.1. Classification (NCBI taxonomy): domain Eukaryota; kingdom Metazoa; phylum Arthropoda; class Insecta; order Diptera; family Calliphoridae; genus Protophormia; species Protophormia terraenovae. The sequence continues at coordinate 71,034,177 of OX596077.1, forward strand.
TATTATTATTTATAAATGCATTCACAATGCAATTTTTGTATGCATTTTTGAAAAATTTCTACCCTTTAAATTTTTTTCTTCTCCTGATATAAAAAACATTATAATGTTTGCAATATAAATTGTTCTGGGACAAAAAATTTAATATTTCTTCAAATTTTTTCATACAAAATTTTTTTTTTTTTTAATTTTTGTATTTTAATTTTTTTTTTTTTTTGAGCTTATTTTAAAATTAATTTTAATCATAATATTTTATAATTTCTTACTTGCGGTAGAAAACCTATTTATCCCAGATTAAGTGCTGATGTTTTATGTAATAAACATATTTGTCATCAATATTAAGCAAAAAATATTTAAAATCAAAAGGGTAGAAATTTCTTAAAAATGCATCCGAAAATTGTATTATTTTCGTGAGTGCATCTTTAGCGAAAAAATTATTTTTGATTTATACAATATAATTTACAATATTTATTGTAATAAACTTTACAACAATTTTTAAATCAATAAAATCCGTCGTATAGTTAAGGAGTTATAAATATTTAAAGTTACATATTACTAAACAATTATAACCAAAAAAATTAAAAATCAAAATTTTTGAAAAAGATATTAAAAATAGTAGAGTTTATTGCCCAGAACAGTTATTTTTGCATTTTATAGAAAAGATATTGCTTTTTAACATATTAAAAAGAAATTAATATCGAAAGGGTAGAAATTTTTCAAAAATGCATCCAAAAATTGCACTTGCATTATGAATGCGTTTTGAAAGGATAATCTTGTTTTTATGTAGTAATTTATAGTGAACTTATTCTTCTTAAATGTGCAATTTAAATCATTAAAATCCGTTAACAACTTTTTGAGATATTAGTGTTTAAATTCAGACACTTTTGTAATTTTTTTCACTTTTTGAAAAATTAAAATCGCGAGTTTTTCAAAATTCAAAAAAATAAAAATGGAGATAATTAAATGGCTTCATAGGGTATATGTGTACCAAATATGAAGAAAATCAAATGACCCTCGGTAAAAAAATTGGCATTTGGTGGAATGGACGATATATAAATATATGAAAAAATTTAGATTTTTTTTTTTTTTTGCAAAAAGTAAATTTTTTGCAAAAAAAAAAAAAAAAAAAATCTAAATTATTCTATCAAAGTTTTTTCTGGTATAGGTATTCAACGGGTTGGAATACAATAATAACAAAAAAACAATTTCTGAAAAAATGCAAAAAGTACGTTTTGTTCTACGACTACTAATATGTAGGCTACATTGCACAGTAGGGCAGAATCGAAATTTTTTGGAAATAAATCTGTAACTTCCGATCGGCTGGTTGGATTTGCATGAAATTTGGTAAATGCGTAGCAGAGGAGGGGGACCGAGCAGACCCCTCAGGGGCAGAGTTTTTTCTTTAACTAGTTAAAGAACAAAATTATCTATTGAATAAAAAAAATTTAAAGTCGATATCTTTACCGAGTCCAAAAATAAACGATTTTGAATTTGCAAAAATTATGACTTTTTGTGTTTTTTTTTACCGAAAAAGTATATACACTCCTTTTTCTCTAAAATAAAATTTTGTTTAACAACATATAATAATTTAATACTTTTCTGAAAAATATCTTCACAGAGAAGACTTTAAAATAAAAAGCAAGCCCAATAACTCAAATGGTCAAAGTACACACTCTCCCGAATTTGACCCATTTTATATGAAAGTTTTGATTTTAGTCTATATTTTCTCAAATTCCAAAGCACAAATCGGCAAACGGAATGCAGTTTAGGAATCTGTAATATGTTATTAAAAGTTTTCTATCAAAATCTACAGGACTTCGGAAAAATGTGGATTTTATAGCCGAAAATGTGAAAAAAATAATTTTTGGGATTTTCGGCGTTTTTTCGGGAATTGTGGGATTCCTTTTAGTAAAATCTTAATTTTTTTTTCACTTTCTCATTTTATAGGATAAAATGTACATCCACCGAAAATTTCGTTAAGATATCTTAAATAACAAAGATTTTATTTTCCATGACTTAATAAACTTTAAAGAGGCATAGTTTCGGTTCTGTAAAATATATTGATTTCAATCTTTTCGGCCAAAAAGACACAAAAAGTCGTCATTATTGCAATATTCAAATTCAAAATCGTTTGTTTTTGCAATTTTCAAATTCAAAATCGTTTATTTTTGGACTCTGTAAAGATATCGATTTCAAATTTTTTTTTATTCAATAGATTAGTTATTAATTAAAGAAAAAAACAAATGAAATCGGTCGGAAACACTAGGATATATTGAATAAAAATGTACCAAGAACATACGAAATTGAGGAACTTAAGAATTCAAATGCAAATAACTCAAAGACTTTAAGAGATAAATAGGACATGCAATTAAAAAAAAATATTTCAGAGGTACCCAACTTTTAGCCCCCTTAGCTCCGCCCCTGAGGGGTCTGTTCGGTCCCCCTCCTCTGCTACACATATACCAAATTTCATGCAAATCCAACCAGCCGATCAGAAGTTACAGATTTATTTCCAAAAAATTTCGATTCTGCCCCACTGTGCATTGTAATTTTAATTTCAGACTTAAGCTAATAACACATTTAAATATAAAAGATATATATTTTACAGTTTTTCTTTTAATCTCTCTCTCTAAAGTTGAAAGTTATATAAAAATGTTATTTCTTATTTACCTCAAAGTAATAATAAATACCCACGACAAATAAATCATGAAAAAATCATAATTTTTCATTGCATTTTTCATAATTACCAAAAACTTTCAACTTCGACGGTCTATAACTTTTTTAAAAATAAATAATTTTTGAAAATTTGTTTTTATGTTTATCGCTTAGAATGTCCTTAATATAAACGCATTACAAAATTTTGAAAATTGTGAAAATCATTGTTTTTGTTTATTTTCTTTATTTTTGGCCGCACTCACCACACAGTGCAACGTATGTTTAATCAGTATGTCGTTGACCAGTGTTCAATTACATTGCGCAGTGGGGCAGAATAGAATTTTTTTGGAAATAAATCTGTAACTTCTGATCGGCTGGTTGGATTTTTTGTTTATTAACCGATTTTACCCATTTTCAATACCAAACAAACTTTATATAATACAAATATTTGAGCCAAATTTCGTCCTCCTGCGTTGTCCCGTTCGAGCCCTATCCTGCTTTCAACAGATATTCTAAAGGAAAGTTTAAACAGATATATTATCGCGATGTTCACTAATATAAAACATCTTTTAATTTGTATTTTACATACTTTTGCATAGTGTCACATTTGGCAGTTTTAGAACTGCAAAAATCCAGTGTTGAAGATATTGATTTAAAATTGTATATTCTTTTAGGAGATAAGGCCGTAAATATTCCTACTAAAAATTGTCGGGTAGAATCACTGCCACTCACATAATGAAAAAAAAAATAATTACTTTTTTAATTTTATTTTTGTAAATTTTATTAAAATAATAGATATTTTAAAAGTAGGCGTGGCAAGATCTAATCACACCAATCTTAGTGTAAAATTTGCATGACAAATTTTCTGCCATTACCTTAAAATGTTTAAATAATTCCTAAAAAATTGCTAATATGAGGTACCGCACATTTTTTTCTAATATATTAAAATATTCTCAAATATAATTTTATAGAGGTTCATTTATATAACAATCGTATTTTTCAACTGGAACTCTTTGGAGCTTTTTAATTCCAATCCATTAAAAATATAATTTCCCCAAAAAATATATTTTTTAATATTATGATTTCTTTTAAATGAAGAACAATATTTTCAGTATTGATTTTTTAACTTAGCAAATTATAATAGAATAAGTTGGATATATTTATTATTACATACCAGAAAAAATCATATCAATATCTGTTGTATTTACCGAGATATATGAAGTTAATGTTAACATAATTCATTACAAAAGTTGTAAATATAATTAAAATATTAAAAAAAAAAAAAAAAAACTTTGAAAATCCATAATTCGCGCTATGGACACTTTCCAATACCTTAAGTAATTTTTCCATAACATATGATATGTTTACTAATAAATTGCAAAAAGAATTACTTCAATTAATAAGCTCTTATTTTCGTATTTTTGTCGTTCTAATTTGAATAAATATGGCACTGTGCTGTGTTATTGACGCAAGTTTTCTATATATCCTTTAAGATTTTGGGAATTTTTACAGCTCTATATTACAGCTTTAACAATATTTAAGTAAAACATTAACTTTAGAAAAGTGAATAGATTCACGGTTATCCAAAAATATTAAAATAAAGTGATATAATTATACAGCAAAAGTCTGCGTATATTATTGAAAAATCTAAAATATTCGCGCGTTTTTTAGTTTTAGATTATTATATTTGTTGCGTTTTAAATTGCAGTTGTTTACTTAACTGTTGTTACAAATTTTCCAATATAATTAAAGATGTTTTCGTAATAAATCAACGAAGAAATTAATTTAATCTTACTGAAAGTATGAATTTAATTTTTGTAAGGATGCTGAATAAAATATTCAGAAATATTAATAGAAAACCATTTGTCTGCCTAAGGAGAAATTACTATTAACCGAAATAATATGGTCCTTTGCACTTAAATCACGTTTTAGATAAATTAACGACATGGATTAATGAACAAATTTAAATGTAGATAAAATGTACTCCAGATAAAATTAATAAAAAATATTGTTTGCATTCTTGATTCTCGCGGTATAGTTGTACCTAGAAAATATTTTTATATATTATAAATGAATAGAAAATAACCAGGTTTTCTTATAATGGGACTATTTCATTTATAGCATGATCCGATTTCCTTACTATGTTATGTTATGGCCTTATTTAGAGAGAATCATATTTAGCATCATCTTAGAATACATCTTTTTTAGAAATTCTATTGATTTTTTCGCTTTTATGAAGTGAGAATATTTTTTGTTTTATTTTTTAATAAAACATAAGTCTGTATTAGTGGTATTATAGCATAAAGCTTAATATTTAATGATATCTTTTTTACAATCTCAAAAAAAAAAAAACGAGAGAAAAAGGTATAGTCGGTCAAGACCGACAATATGATACCCTACACCATTATGTATGACCATAAAATTTCGGGAACGGGTCTTATATTAGACCAACACTTTTACTAAATGTAAAATAAAACATACAAATACAGAATAATGCGTTGATACAAACATCTACTTGATTTTATGCACTTTAAGCACAAATTACAATAGCGTGTAGTCAGCAGCAGTGTGTGCTGCCATAATCAGCTGATTATTTAGAATGCACTGTTTGTTATGGCGTTGATTACATTTGGTCAGCAGCAGTTTGCAGTGCTGTTTCATTTAGCCCTGTTTCTAAATTCACTGCGCTGCATTAAGATTGTGAGCGAGACAAAGAGAGTGAGCAAATAAATGAGAGGCTAAAATACACAAGTAGAACAAAGCTAGATGGTGGTTGTAAATTGTGGCTGCCTACGCTGGTTTTATATGGGAGCTATGGTAAATTATTGACCGATTCTAATAAAATTTGGCAATGTGGTTTCCACTTATAAAAAACTCATTTATGTTGAATATTAACCTTATACTAACATTAGTATGGGATTTATGCACGTTAAAGTGATTTTCGGAACAGGGGTTTATATGGGAGCTATGGTTAATCGTGAACCGATAAAATTTGGTAGAAAGTTTGACACTTGTACAAAACTTCTTTGTACCAAATTTCATTAAAATATTTTTATTTTTAAGGCATTTTTGAGTGTTGAAAATTAATTCCGGGGGGAAATTTGTATGGGGGCTAGGTGAAGTGGACCGATCACAACTAATTTCAATAGGCTTCGTTCTTGTATCATAAAAGTCCCACGTGCCAAATTTCATTGAATTATCTTCAAAATTTCGACCTGTACTTTGTGCACAAGGTTTACATGAACAGCCAGCCGTCCAGCCAGACAGATCGATTTAAAAAGAGATTCTGAGTCGATTGGTATACTTTAAGGTGGGTGTTGGATAACGTTTTCTATGCGTTACAAACATCAGCACAAACGTATAATACCCCAACCACCTATGGTGGTGTACACTTCAACTTAAATAGATCTTCATAATATAAGTAGTAAATTTTAAAGCGGTTTATTTCGATTTTTGACGTATAACATGACCTGAATTTTTATTTTTTCCTTAATTTTTGTCCTAAATGCTCTCAAAACGTGATTTAAGTAAAAGTGACTCTATTATTTTGATAAGTACTCATTTTTCTTTAAACAGATGAATGGTTTTATATAGTTATTTCCGGAACATTCATTCAGCATCCTTAAGCAAATTAGGGTAAGGATAAATGAATTTCTTCTTTGATTTATTACGAAAATAATTAAGTAATCAATAGAAGTTTAAAACTCAACAAACTCAATCATGTAAATTTAAAAAATCCGCGAAAACATACTTTTTTAATAGCGTCCGCAGACTTTTGCTATATATTTATAGAACTTTTAAATATTCTTGGAAAATCTCGAATCTATTAATATTTCTAAACTTAATATTTTACTATAATATTATCATGGATTTAAGCTATTATATAGAGTTGTAAAAAATCAAAATCTTTAAAGATATAATAGAGAAATTACGACAACAATTATTATTTAATAGTTCGTACGCAGATATATGCTTCCTAGTGTATGTGCATTTATTTTTGACATCGGACTTAAAATGTTATTTTTACAATTTATTTAAATTTCTGATTTTTAACTACCAAAACATAAACGGTCATTTCTTGTCCATTAATGTAAAATTTAACAAACTGTCAAATATTAAAAATATATCAATCTATTCGTACTTTGTGAATTAAATTTTTTAATGAAATGTTAAAAAATCAATATAATCGCGATTATTTTCGGCGTCATCAACTATATCGTATCGCATTTAATTTGTATTTTAGACATACACGTGCAAAATATTTTGAAATATTGCTGAAAATAGCATTTAGGCTTTTTTAATTTTCTATCTTAAAACTCCACAACATTGACGCCTTTCGCTAAAAGTCATTCACGCGAACAGATTTGTGTTTCATTAAAGCCAGTTAATATTGGTAAAAAATAGCATTGACGAGCCATTAAAAAATTTAAAATTTTTGTTAACGCCAAAAGTAAACGAGTTTGAAGAATTGTCCATATAAGCAATTTAAATTTTACTAAGTTGTCATTTTACGTAAATACCGTAAATATGTTTAATTACATTTTCCCAAATTGTATGTACATATATGTATGTCGAAATTGTTTTATAAAAACCAGTAGTTAATTATTTTAAGGAGTTAAAATTGTTTTAAATGTAAATAAAATGTTAATTGTTTTTATTGCTTTTTAGGCACGGGTACATCCGGAACAAGTTCATCTGGCGGTGGGAGACCTGGACATAGAAAATCATCATTAGCATTAACACCGGAGGACGAGTCTTTAGACCAACATCAGGTAAATAAAAAAAATTAAACCACAGACTAAACAATATATAATCGCAGAAAAATGTGATTATTATTTCATTATATGAAAGCACTTTTCTAAAATTTACTTTACAACCCAATCGGAACGAGAGAAAAAGATATAGTCGGTCAAGCCCGACCATATGATACCCTACACCATTGTGTACGGTATAATTCGGGGAGGGGTCCTTTATTAGACTTGGAGTAAAATGTGGACCGATACTCATAAATGCAAAATAAAACATACGAATTCAGAATATTACGTTGATGCTGACATATACATGAATTTATTCACTTTAGGGTGATTCCCGAAAAAAAACCGTGGTAAATTATGGACAAATTTTTATAAAATTTGGCACTATCATTTATGTTCATATAAAACTTATTTGTGTCGAATATTAACTTGATACTAATATTTTAATGGGATTTATGCCCGTTAAGTGATTTTCTGAAAAGGGGTTTATATGGGAACTATGGGTAATTATGGACCGATCTTTTTAAAAATCGCCACACTTATTTGGACTTATTTAAAACTTATATGTGCCAAATTTCATTAAAATATTGCTATATTTAAGGGATTTATGATCGTTAAACCCTTTTCCGGGAGGACATTTGTATGGGAGCTAGGTGAAATAATGGACCGATCATAACCAATTTCAATAGGCTTCGTCCCTGGACCATAAGAAGCCTGTGTACCAAATTTCATTAATTTTGGTTCAAAATTGCGACCTGTAGTTTGATTACAAGGTTTACATGGACGGACATACGGTCAGACGGACAGACGGACGGACATCGTTAAATCGACTCAGAAAGCCTATTGAAATTGGTTATGATCGGTCCATTATTTCACCTAGCTCCCATACAAATGTCCTCCCGGAAAAGGGTTTAACGATCATAAATCCCTTAAATATAGCAATATTTTAATGAAATTTGGCACATATAAGTTTCATATAAGTCTAAATAAGTGTGCCGATTTTTAAAAAGATCGGTCCATAATTAACCATAATTCCCATATAAACCCCTTTCCGAAAATCACTTTAACGGCCATAAATCCCATTAAAATGTTAGTATCAAGCTAATATTCGACACAAATAAGTTTTATATGAACATAAATGATAGTGCCAAATTATACAAAGATCGGTTTATAATTTACCATAGATCCCATATAAGGCCCTCTTTCGGGAATCACCCAAAAGTGAATAAATTCATATAAATGTCAGCCTCAACGTAAAATTCTGTATTCTTATGTTTTATTTTACACTTATGAGTATCGGTCCACATTTGACTCCAAGTCTAATAAAAGACCCCTTCCCGAATTATAATGTACACAATGGTGTAGGGTATCATATGGTCGGGCTTGACCGACTATAGCTTTTGCTCTCGTTTTCTTATATGTTTTGTATTTTACACATGAAAAAACTCAGAGAACGTCCGCACATGTGTGCCACTTTGACAAGCACTGATTTAGAGTTCTTTAAGTCCCGCTATTAATTTTTTTTCTGTTTGTAAAAAGAAAGTTAATAAATGAGTGATAAGCCTTCTATTTCGCATCTTATGAAAGGGAAAACAAGAATTAGTACCGGATTTTTTTTTTTTTTTTAAAGGAAACCGAGGCATTCTTAAAGAAATTTTTTGTAGAAGGCAAAGTGGAATATGTTTAAAATTCATTCAGAAAGGCCTGCAGGGAGGAAGTACTAACATATTTCCAGCTGGAAAAAATCAACATATTTGTACATATAATAATTTAAATCTATTACGTTTTAAAAATGTAGGCTAATTGAGAATTAAGTTTTTTAAAATTTTATTGAAATATAACTAAACATATTAATACTTTGTTATTATATATTTTGGAAAACAGTCAGTATATTTTTATAATTCCAGTATGTTGAAACAGATTGTTTTTTTCCATTTTGTTCAATAGATGTGTTAAATATGTACCACATTTGGTATAATTTGTGAAAACATAACTTTTTTAAAGAAAGCAAAGGTAAAATTTAAGCATCAAGTTTTGTATATTAAATTTTTATATTGGTATTTTGAAGCAGCCATAATAAAAATCAACGTTTTTAATAAAGCATAAGAAGGGGATTATATTATCCTTCAGAAGTAAAGGATTATTTTTCAGTAATTATAATTAAATTTTTATTAAAAATAACGCTTCATTTAAACATTTCCAAAAAAATTAAAAATTTGTGTTCGAAAACACGTTAATGGTCGGTGGTATTTCTAATAACTTTAATATGTATTTTCTAACCGATTTTAAATATTTTTATGTTATCTGACATATAAATATGTCTAGAATATTCTTTGATGATGATAATTTCTTTACAAATTTTCCCATATAAATGCACCTTTCAAACTTCAGATCGATGCACATGTATTCGCAACAGCTGATCATTCTAATTATTTTCACACTATGTTTTCATAAAAAAGAATAAAGACAATAAAAATCATTTCTCGCGAATTTCATATACGTCTCAGGTCTGATGTATCTCTTGTATACTTGGCTTGAGACCAAGAATTTTATCCTGCATACACAGAAAAGTCACCAATCCCCAAATATGTATATTAGTAAATAATTCATTCAATTAAAAACTTTTTTTAAAATTGCACCGCTCACCAAAAGGATTATATTAATTACTAAAAACTGTAAAAAATTAAAAACTGAAAATAATTTCCAATTAAAAAACTGATTAAATCAATTAAGTAGATGATTTAATGAATTAAAAATTTAAATTTTATTTTTACTTGAATATATTTATTAAATTTAGATGCAAAACGAAATAACTGTGTTAATTGAAAAATATATAGTAATAATTTTTTCTGTGTATAAAAAAATGGTCTTCCTAAAGCTGATATTATATCGTAAGCAAAAAAGTTCGATATCTATGCCCTACACCACCCATACGAATGTCTTCCCTGATCAATGGAAATATTGTAATGAAATTTGGCATATATAAGTTTTATGTAAACATAAATCTGTATGCTGAAATACATGATCGGTCCATAATTGACCATAGCACCTATATAAACCCTCCCTTCAGAAAAACCCTTTAGCGGGCATAATTCTCAAACAAATGATAGCATTGGGTTAATATCTAATTCAAATCAGTATTAAAAAAATGGAAACTTTCCTAAAACGCATAAATAATATTATGCATAAATGATATTATGCATAAATATGTATGTTTCATAGAAATATATAGTATTTTTAACGTGACCAGACGTCCCGCTTATGGCGGGATTATCCCGCTTTTTAAACTTCTATCCCGCCTAAAATATTTTTCCTACTTTTTATAAAGAAATCCCGCTTTGTAACTCTAACAATTCCTTAATTACGTTTTCTATAAAATTCTTACCAATATTTAAGTGCGTCTAAAAATATATCGTCCATTTCATGATAGAACGCCAAAATATCTTTTAAGTCTTCCGATTTTGCAAATATTTGGCATACGCATACCTAAAGTGACCAGACATCCCGCTTAAAATATTTATTAAGAAATCCCGCTTTTATAACTCTAACAATTACTTATTCGACTTCCTTATTTACGTTTTATATAAAATTTTTACCAATATTTAAGTGTAACTAAAAATAATTTTTTGCACTGGAAAGTTGATAATTTTTTACAAATCGTTTTTGATAACACTGGTCGACAAAAAAATTTTTCGTGCTCCTTCAAAAAAAAAAAAAAAAACAAAAAAATATGTGGACTAGATGGAATTCCGCATGCTTAACTCGAATCTGCTTTCAGTTTTTTCCCATCGGGTCGAAATTTTTTATGGGCGTGTCTAATATTGCGCCCTAAATTAGGCGATTACTTGAATATATTTCACTATAACTCGAGAACGGTATGCATATATCTATCTATATATATAAAAGAGTAACGTTACTGACTGACTGACTGACTGATTCATCATCCCACAGCCCAAACGGCTGAAGCTAGAAAGACGAAATTTGGAAGGTAGGTAGGTCTCCCTCCATATAGATCCACTAAGACGGGATTTTTGGAAATTCGATTGGGTAAAATCGGTAACCCTATAACTCGCAAACTAATAATGATACAAAACAAGTTAAATAGTTATCGTTATTCATTTAAAAAATAATTGGACAGGTGTCTGGTACTTTTTTGAAAACCGGCCGTTTTAGGGAGAAAACGGGTAAAAACTGTATTTTGGTACTTTTTTGGCTCCATATGTATCTTTGAAACCAATCAACATACAGATAAAGTTTATGTCGTATTCATAACTTATCAAAAAATGAGAAATACAAATTTGGTATTTTTTACAAATTCAGACGTTTAAGGGGTAAAAATCGTACCTATTTTTGGTACTTTTTTTATAAAACAGTTTTTTTATATTTATTGAAATATTCATATAATATGGGATACCACTACAATTTAGAAATTTATTGGAATACAATTTCTGATACTTCGATGGGTGAAAAAAAGTACCAAAAAAAGGGGTAAAGGCGGGAAATTACATTTTATTCAAACTTAATAATGAATTTTCAATTACATTAAACATAGAAACATGAAATTAAGAAAATGTAGATAAGAATTCACAAGAGTGGAATTTTTTGTACTTAAAGAAACATGGTCCTGTGGGTAAGAATTCAAGTGGATGGACTTTGTGGTACCTTCTTCTTCTTCTATTGGTTCTTTTTTGCATTTTCTGTAATATTTAACCTAGAAACATAAAATTAAATACGCATGAGCCGATGTTGGAAAGAATTCACAAGGGCGGTACTTTTTCGTTCCTCTAAAATGGTACTTTTTGAATCTTCTATAATATTTAACATAGAAACATAAAATTAAAGATATTTTGTCCTAAATAAATGAGAATTCATTAGAGGGGACTTTGTGGTACTTTTTCGTTCTTTTGAATTTTCTATAATATTTGAAGTAGAAACATGAAATTAAATATGCATGGTCCTATGTGAGAAAGAATTCACAAGAGGGGTCTTTGTGGTACTTATTTTGTTTTTCTAATGGTACTTTTTGAATTTTCTATATGATTTGAAGTAGAAACATGAAATTAAATATGCATGGTCCTATGTGAGAAAGAATTCACAAGAGGGGTCTTTGTGGTACTTATTTTGTTCTTCTAATGGTACTTTTTGAATTTTCTATATGATTTGAAGTAGAAACATGAAATTAAATATGCATGGTCCTATGTGAGAAAGAATTCACAAGAGGGGTCTTTGTGGTACTTATTTTGTTCTTCTAATGGTACTTTTTGAATTTGATATAATTATGAATCTAGAAACATGAAATTAATGATATGTGGTCCTAAATGAATGAGAATCCATAAGAAGGTACTTTGTGGTATCTTTTTTCGTTTTTCTAATAGTACTTCTTGAATGTTCTGCAATTTTTATCCTTAGAAACATAGAATTGAAGATGTAAGGTCCTAAGTGAATCATAAATCTTAAAATGGTTTTTGTGGTTCTTTTTTTATTCTAATATACTTTTTCGTAATTCTGATATTTATTTTTCGTTATTCTAAGATAAGAGAAATTGTTATTTATGGATGACATAACACCATTATTAAAAATGTTCCCAAGGGAGTTAAGAATCTTAGTTTAAATTTATTATATAGTATGGTTTTTGTAAAAAATTTCCGCTAACGAAGTTGCGGGTTTACAGCTCGTTATATATAAATAATACACCAAAATGTGTGGAGAACAAATTTTGTCCGCTCAATAGTTTAGGAGATATTTCGAAATAAGTGTACGAAAAAAATTTCCTTTTTTTACTATAACATCTTTTTAAGAGTGAAAACATAAAAAATGTTTCAGTTTATCATCTTTATCTCAAAGCTGACAAAACTACGAGTAAATAAAGCCACGTATCATAAAAATTAATGCAGAAATCTTGATTGCATTCACAGTTAAGTTAGAATACCCATGCATACCTACAGTTAAGTGGAGATACACTAGTGGGCAAAAAAAAAAAAAAATTTTCGTCCTAAATAAAAAAATAGGTGAATTAGAATTTAGCGTGCTATATAACAATCAGCTTTCACTCTTTTTTATGACCCCAGTCATACTTGTATAACTCGATAACGGTATGTCCAATTAAGTTAATTTAAACTCGAATAGGTAGTGATTTAAATTATATTTGAGCTGAATTTACATAATTTTTTATCCAGTTAATATTTCCGTAGTTATTCGGTAATTAGTAGCGAAAAAATTGATTTTTTTTTTTTTTTTTTGAAAAATGGCGAAAATTTTGCTTTATAACTCTGAAATTCTTGAGGAAATAAAAAAATATAGTCTAAATTTGACAAACCATTCTCGAATTTTATAGTGTGACCGCTGAATAAGGTGATGATATTAGTCATGCCCTTAAAAAAACAGTACGTGTTAGAAAACAAATGAAAGCAGATTCTTGTTTAGCTCGTCAAAATCCATGTTTCAAGAAAAAATAAAAAAAAAAAAAACAATTTTTTTTAACGCCACTGTATTTCTACTCAGTTATATGTAACATGGGTATTTTTACTTAACTGTAAATAAAATCAAGATTTGTACATCAATTTGAAGATACATACATTATTTTATTAGCAGCATTACCAGCTTTAAGATAAAGATGATAAACAGAAACAGTTGATGTTTTTATTTATTAAAATAAATTTTAGTAACAAAAAAATCTAAAATTCTGCTTGAAAAAGATTTTTTTGGACACTTATTTCAAAATAACTTCGAAACTATTGAGCACATAAAAAAATTAAGTTTGGGAAATTTGAAGAGATTTTTAGTACGCACTTATGTCTATCGTACACACCGTTCTTGAGTAATGGCCTTACTATGGGCGAAATATTTGACACGCCCATAAAAAAAATCCAGACTTGATGGAAAAAAAGTGATAGATTCGTTTTTAGTACATCGTCATGCATCAAGTTCAACTATTTGTCTTTGGGGGAGGATTTTTTTGTCGACCAGTGTAATTAAAAGTTTTAAATATTTTGTTACGCTGATCATCTTCTCTACTGACTTATCTTAAATATACTTTGTGTACATTTTTTGATGACTTTGATGACCTTCCAAAAGATACGAATTATTAAGATTTCAATCACTGGTAGATCTCTACCAGTCAAGTCTGATATATTTTGATAAAAAAAGTTTAGAATTTTTTTAATTAGAAAAACTTTATTTTACGAATGTTAGAATAAAATATAAATAAATTTTGAGAGGAAGAAGTTTTGTTCTTTCAGAGAGGTTTTTAGATTTTAAAAGCTCATTTCGTGAGAACATTTGTGTGGGGGCTATTTAAATAATTTTTACCAATTTTATTTACCAAAATGTGTTATTTCAAAAAGATGTTATGACATGAACTTTGATCTCAAGGTTAACATGGATATTTTCATATTGTACCTTTAATAAATATCCGGAACCATATAAACGATGTGCTTTTGCTTCGGATTGGATACTTTTTTATTTTTGTATACACTGAAAGCTATAGTAATATACAATGGTTTCGATTAAATTTTTCTTAAAGTTAGTGCTTAGTGTTTAACTTGTTGGCAGCCGATTCAAAAAGGTGAAAAAGTAACAGTATATCGGATTATTTTGATAACAAGTTTTTAGATGTAACAATATTTTTAATTATTTCGGTAACGATATTTAGCTTTATCGGTATTTCGAGTAATGGTATTTTATAGGTAACTGTTGTTTGAGAAATTTCGAAATATTGGTTCAGAACCGTAAAATACTTATAATCTGTAGTCAAGTATTATAATGACGAGATGGGGTAGCCATAACTTTATTACAAGTTTTATTTAAACTTTATTAAAAATAATAATCTTTCTTAAATCCAAAAATAACACCAACGGCATTTTGCGGTAACCGTATTTTCAATTATTTTGGTAACGGTAACCAACCTTGATTTTATTGTTTTATTTATTGAATAGATATAGTTCCACACAAGTTAGTTGCAATTACTGTACATTTCGTTTCTCAATATTAAAATATTCGGTTAACAAAAACAAATATCATTGGTATTTACTGAAATAAAAGCAAATAATTCGATTCCAAGTACTAAATAGTAATTTATTTACGTATTTGTCAAAATTTTGTAACGTTTTTATTTTTTCATTTTGCTTTTATGTTGTTTTTAAAATTATTAAACATTTATTCATACATTATAACACATTAAAAACTATTCAGCTTATTTTGCCAATTCCAAATATAAAAATTTCATAGGGGAAGCATTACATTGTGCCGCAGGGCAATAGCGGCCTGAAGATATCTAGGAAATTTTATTAGCTTGGAAACTACACTTCCTTCTCTTCCAAAACATTTTGCGGCATCTAAAATTGATGATTATTAAAAAATAAATGATAATAAAGGACATAATAACAGATATACTTATCCATGGCAGCGTAGTCTAAAAAATACCATTTTCATAAAGCATATCATACATTTAGGCTGTTTATTTTCTTGGCGAACTTTTATCGAAATATGGAAATTAGTAAAATCCATATTTCCGTTTATAATAAACTTAATTATATTTCGATGTTCCAAAATGTTGACTGGTCGTTCTCAATTTGTAACGTCTTAATTGGGTCGTGAACCAAGTGCTTGCGTGAGAACAGCTGATTTAGATTTTTAATTGACATATAAAAAGAAAATCCCTCTTTCTTTACAAAACTTTTAAAAATCCCGCTTTTTCCATACAATTTTGTTCAGAATCCCGCTTTTTAGTCGCTCGGGTCCCGCTTTTTGGCAAAAACCCTCTAGCCACGTTACGCATACCCTATGAGCCATTTAAATATGTCCATTTTTATTTTTTCGAATTTTGAAAAATTCGCGAATTTATACACGATTTTGATTTGGAGAAAAGTCAAAAGAAAAAAAATACGCAAAAGTATGTAACTTAAAACATAAATATCTCTAAAAGTTGTTAACGGATTTTAACGATTTAAACTGCATATATAAGAATAATATGTCCACTAAAAATGTAGTAATTTAAAAATAATATCATTTCAGAATGATAATGCAATTTTGAAAAATGCCCTTTTTATTTTTTCTCCCTCTAAGATAAAAAAATTATAATGTTTGCTAAAAATTGCAATATAAATTGTCCACTATTTTAAACAATTTTTTAAAATTTGTTCATACAAATTTTTTTTTTTTTTTTTTTGTAATAGGGTAAGTGTACCGTTAATCGGCAGTTTAACGTTTTGTCTTAGTTTGAAGTTATCTGCGGACGAATGTAAACATTGCTTGTGATTGACAAATAGATATTGCACCTCACTGAAGGATATTGTTTCAATTTTGCAAAGATTTTTGCTAAAAATTTATTGCTAAATTTGCCTAATTAATACATTTCATAAAATACATCGAATTTGCCTGTAGTCGGCAAACATTTCCCAATATTCGGCATGTAATGATCCAATAGTCGGCAAGGCATTTTTAATAAGTAAATATAAACAAATTGCACTGAAATCTATGTTTTATGCCAATTATCCTATAAATAGTGAATATATTGAATTTTTCATTGTAGAAAACTAGTGCTGTTGGCCAAAACTAATGCGAATGAATATACTTTATAGTGTGCCTAGTAAGTGTTTTCTTTGGAATAAATGATGTAGGAACACAACTCAAATGATACGTATCAATGTGCTAAATAATGAAAAAATTAAAAAAAAAACTTTTTAAAATTAAAATTCAGTTCCCTTCCACTGATTGATAATTAAGAGTATGACACATCTTGGTCCAAGAAAAGTTTTAACATTGGTATCGAAAATTGACTAATTTGGAAGTGTTGTGGAAAATCATAATTAAATGTTTTGCTCATGCGTTTTTTCTTCTTCGTTCTGGCGGAAACAAATCAAAATTTTAGTAAAATAATTTTTTAATATTTTATTCATAAAAGAGAAAAGTATAAAAAAGTTCTAAATGAGAGAAATGCTAAATATTTTTTTTTCATAAAAACTCAAAAGTTAAATTATTTTAAAGCACTCCTAAATGAAATTTGTATGTATTTTTCCAAAGAATATTTCAAATCTTTCCCCTGATGTTCTAAAATGACCATAATTTTATGCCCATAATTTTCAATCGCTGGTAGAGAAACAGAATATGAATTTAGAAAAAAGTATTTGTTTTTACAGCAATTTTTAATACGCAATGTTTGAGTGATTTTCTTCGGATAATTTTAACGGAACACTCCACAGTGGGGCAGAATCTAAATTTTTTGGAAATAAATCTGTAACTTCTGATCAGCTGTTTGAATTTGCATGAAATTTGGTATAGGCGTAGCAGAGGAATGTACAATGTTAAGTTTGGAAGGGGGACCGAAGACACTCCTCAGGGCCGGAGCTAAGTTGGGTACCTCTGACATACAAATTTTTTAATCGCTTGCCAAATTTTTGTTTCACGTCCGATTTCAAATATTTTTATACATTATTGTAGGCCTACAAAAAACTTATAAAAACTTATAAAACTTTAAAGTGGTATAGTTTCGGTTCTGTAAAAGATATTGATTTCAATCTTTTCAATCTGTATAACGAAGAATTATGTCAGCTAAGCAATGTAATTTAGATGAAAAAAATCGAGTTTATACTTCTTCTGATTTTTGGAATTAAAATAATATTTTTGTAAGAAATTGTTTTTTTAAGAATCTATAAATATTTTATCTGTAATAAAATGGTGGAGTTAGACGTTATCATGTAAAATGAGATAGTGAAAAAAACTTTAAGAGTTTTGTAAAAGGAATCCCACAATTCCCAAAAAAACGCCAAAAATCCCCAAAATTTTAAAATTTGTATAAAAGGAATCCAACAATTCCCAAAAAAAAAAAAAAAAAAAACGTCGAAAATCCCAAAAATTATTTTTTTCACATTTTCGGCTATAAAATCCACATTTTTCCGAAGTCCCGTAGATTTTGATTGAAAACTTTTAACAACATATTATAGATTCTTAGACTGTATTCCGTTTGCCGTTTTTTTTTTTTTTTTTTTTTTTTTTTGATATTTTAGAAAATATAGACTAAAGTCAAAACTTGCATATAAAATGTATCAAATTCGGAGGGTGTGTACTTTGACCACATGAGTCATTGGACTTACTTTTTATTTTAAAGTCTTCTCTGTAAAGTTACCTTTCAGAAAGATATAAATTTATTATATGTTTTTAAAGCAAATTTTATTTTAGAGAAAAAAGAGTGTAGATACTTTTTCGACCAAAAAAACACAAAAAGTCGTAATTTTTGCAATTTTTAAATTCAAAATCGTTTATTTTTGGACTTGGTAAAGATATCGACTTAAATTTTTTTGCATTCAATAGATAATTTTGTTCTTTAATTAACTAAAGAAATAAAGTCGGTTGGAAATACCAGGATATATATTAAAAAAACTGGATCAAGAACATGCAAAATTGAGGTACTTAAAAATTCAAACGCAAATAAACTATAAGAGATAACCCAACAAACCATAAAAACGATACAGTATCATTTATGATATCATAATTTTAAAATTATGTGATAAAATATGGAAATTATATTTTCCTTAGAAAAAAACTTCAAACATTTCACGAAAATAAAATTAAATTGAAAATATTTGTATTAGAAGAATATTTTATGTTATGCATTATATGGAAATTGAATTTTTAGTGAAATTGCAAAAAATAAACGAGTATAAGATAAAGAAACCAATATCAGCTTAGATTTAAAGGGGAATTGTCTTCGGATTACAAAAGTTTCGTATTACATGTAAAATGATTTGGAGCTAGATGAACTTTAGTTTATTATGGTTATTTTATTAATTTTTGATAAAATATTTAAAATATTATATATTGATCCAATCTTAGCATATATGTATGTATATATTCTGCAATATATTGCTAAATTATCGCGCTGCACAGTGGGGCAGAATCGAAATTTTTTGGAAATAAATCTGTAACTTCTGATCGGCTTTTTGGATTTGCATAAAATTTTGTATAGGCGTAGCAGAGGAGCGTACAATGTTAAGCTTGGAAAGGGGATTGTACAGACCCCTCAGGGGCGGAGCTAATGGGGCTCAAAGTTGGATATCTCTGACATAAAAAATGTTTAATCGCTTGCCAAATTTTTGTTTCTCGCCCAATTTCAAATATTTTTGTAGGCACTGATAAGACCTATAAAAAACATGCTTACATGTCCTATTTATCTCTTATAGTTTTTGAGTTATTTGCATCTGAATTTTTAAGTACCTCATTTTTGCATGTTCTTGGTCCAGTTTTTTTCATATATATCCTGGTATTTCCGACCGACTTTATTTCTTTACTTAATTAAAGAACAAAATTAAAATAAAAGGTTAGCCCAATAACTGAAATGGTCAAGGTACACACCCTCCCGAATTCGACCCATTTTATATGAAGGTTTTGACTTTAGTCTATATTTTCTTAAATCCCAAAGCACGAATTGGCAAACGGAATACAAGTTAGGAATCTGTAATGTGTTGTTAAAAGTTTTCAATAAAAATCTACGGGACTTTGGAAAAATGTGGATTTTATAGCCGAAAATGTGAAAAAATATCATTTTTGGGATTTTCGACGTTTTTTTTGGGAATTGTTGGATTTCTTTTATACAAATTTTAAAGTGTTTTATACTTACATTTTATACGATAAAGTCTACATCCACCGAAAATTTCGTTAAGATATCTTTAATAACAAAGATTTTATTACAGATAAAATATTTATAGTTTCTCAAAAAACCAGTTTTTTGCAAAAATTTTACATTAATTTCAAAAATCAGTAAAAGTATAAACTCGATTTCTTTCATCTAAATTACATTGCATAATTCTCCGTTATACAGAAAAAGATTGGAATCAATATCTTTTACAGAACCGAAACTATGCCACTTTAAAGTTTATTAAGTCACGGAAAACTCCATTTTTTGTGTACTTTTGACCAAACACACATTCGAACATTGGCTGAGAACAAATTATTTATGTTGTTATGGCTTTTTCACATCCACAATAGTACAATGTTTTTGGAATTTTTAGAGGATGGAACCATTCTAAATGCTCCTTGTAACTATCGTGAGGAGACTTTAAATAGTTTATGAGTTATTGAAAAAAGTCGCGGCGAATAAAGTGAACAAATTTATGCTTGAAGTTTCTTTCAAAATAATTATTTTTTAGTTTTACAATGCGTTTTATTTTTAGCAATAATTCAGAAGCTATTTATAGTCCCAGCACGATACTTACAGAGAGCACTCAGTAAGGCTAAATCATCTACATATATATTTTTCACGAATTTAAAAACACCACTTTTTGAAATACGCGACCGCGAAATTTAATTCGCGAATTTTCCGACAAAAAAATTCAGCATGAAAACATGTTTCAGGTATCATTTTAAAGGTAATTTCATTAGCTTTAAATATTTGCCTTAATGAACGTTGTAACGTAAATATTTTGGAAGATATTTGTATTTTTAAAAACTCGGCATTTGCGTTACCAGCGTCAATATTAATATTTTTGTAAAATTTCAGTAAATTCGGATGATTTTTGGAAAAAATTTGCGATTTTTCAATTTTATTACAAACAAAACAGTTGCAACAAATATTTCGTATTTATTATGACATTTATTATAATAAAATATTGCGAGTCCCAGAATGTCACTTACCAGGCTTATAGAAAACATTTTAACCGTTAACATATATTTTTTTTTAAATTTTTAAAAAGACCACTTTTCGAGATATTTGCCCACGAATGAAAAATCGAGAGATATGGACCATTTTGATGTTGAGAAAAAAATCATTATTATCATCATATTAAAGGTAATTTTGATGCCTTTAATTTGACATCTCCATAAACCTTATATAATAAATAATTCGAAAGATATTTGTAATTTTGTGTATGCAACTTTGTACACATTTTGAGCTATTTTACACTTTCCAACCGCGATATTTCGCGAACCACTTTATGAAATTATCTGAAATTTTGAACAAGTCTTAGTTTTGAGAAGAATAATAATTGTACCAAATATTATCTAATTCGGAAGAGGTGAGAAAATCAGCTTGTTGGTTTTAAATGGAATGACTCTATTGATGTTTAAATTCGATGCCGAACTTAGGTACACTACCCTATTTGTATTTTTTGTGTTCATTTTAAAATTAATTTTAATCATAATATTTTATAATAGCTTTATGCCTCAGATTAAATGCTGATGTATTATGTTGTAAATATATTTGTCTTCAATATATAGCAAAAATATTTAAAATCAAAAGGGTAAACATTTTTATACCCACCATCAAAAAGATGGGTCGATTTAGCTATGTCCGTCCGTCTGTCCGTCTGTTGAAAGCAGGATAGGGCTCTAACGGGAAAACGTAGGGGGACGAAATTTGGCACAAATGTTTGTCTTATATAAAGTCTGTTTGGGATGGGCAAAATCGGTTGATAAACAAAAAAGTTATGGGCTAAAAACTAGAAGCACAGGGTGTCCGTTTTATACTTTTCTGCTGATATTTCTTCAACAAAAGCATGTACGACAACGAAATTTTGTACGTATAGCTCAGGGATCGATATAAACTCGGAAACCAAAAATGGGCGTGGTCCGCTCACTTTACCGCCCACCTCCCATATAAGGTGAAAATCAACGAAATTGTGTTCAAATAGTTCAAGGACCAATGTAAACTCGGAAACAAAAAATGGGCGTGGTCCGCCCACTTTACCGCCCCCTCCCATAAACGTAAAATTTGAAAAAGTTGATGGTGGGTATATATATTAGGCCGGGCCGAATATTTAAATATTTGTTATCAATTTTATTTACCAAAATGTGTCATTTCAAAAAGATGTGACCCGAACTTTAATCTCAATGTTAATATGGATATTTTCGTATTGTA
Organism: Protophormia terraenovae; assembly: GCA_951394005.1. Lineage (NCBI taxonomy): Eukaryota > Metazoa > Arthropoda > Insecta > Diptera > Calliphoridae > Protophormia > Protophormia terraenovae. The sequence continues at coordinate 71,056,431 of OX596077.1, forward strand.
CTTTTAACTAGTACTTTTTACTAATAATCATATAAATGATGTGCCCTTGTTTCGGATTGGATAGAGTTTTTATTTTATATTTGTATAAACTGATAGTTACTTAAAAAAATTACTGAAACAATTTTTTGATTAAATTGACTTAAAGTTAGTGCTAACGAAATCCTTGTGTTAATGAATTTATTTTAACTTTTTGTTTTAATTTAATGTTAGTGTTTAACTTCTAGTTATTGTTTTATTGATAACGAACCTCAGAATTATTTAAGAAAAACTCTTGTTATTAAATTGAAAAAGTATTACGTTTTTCTATCAACCCGAATTTAAATTCAAACTTGATTTTTTTTTTGTTAAAACATTTCGAGAAACACGTTAAAATTATAATTTTTAATGTTTCAGTTTGTAGGAATAAGGACTGCGCATGAAAAAATCCGTGCATGCAAATCTGCTTATAGAAACTAAACCAATAGGCGAATTTTTTTTTTTTTTTTTTTTTTTTTTTTTGTAATTATATTTTTATTAATGACTGTTATGTTCAAGTTCTAAACATAAAAAATAAATTATTTTCTGTTGGCTTTTTAAGAAAATATCTGACCGTGACTTTTTTGTATAATATTATGATCCATGAAACTGTATTTTGTGACAAAACTGCCTTCCTTGCAATTGTTTTATATGACCGATGTAAGATTTCAAGAAAAATTTCTATTATGTGTTTTGGTTTTTTTTGTTCAATTTCCATTTAAAGGAAAACTAGTTTCGCTATAACCACGAAAGTTAACACATAGCTAGTGAGCATACCGACAAATGTAAACCAGTTAACAGAATTATTTAATTTTCACCACATCAAAAGTTATAAGCCCAAGAGCATGCACGGATTTTTTCGTGCGCAGTCCTTATATTTACTTAATTTGTTGTTCCAAAATTTCGATGAGTCGTTCTCAATTTGTAACGTCTCAAGTGGGTCGCGAACCAAGAGCTTGTGAGAATAGCTGATTTAGTTTTATAAGTGAGAAATAGAAAGAAAATCACTCTTTTTTACAAAAAATTTCAAAATCCCGCTTTTTCTATGCAATTTTGTTCAGAATCCGGCTTTTAAATCGTTCGGCTCCCGTTTTTTTTAAAAACCCTTCTGGTCACGTTAAGTATTCTTAATACAAGTATCGGTTCACAATTGGCCACGAGTCCCATAGAACCCCTTTCCGAATTTTGATGCACATACACAATGATGTAGGGTACTATATAGTCGGGCTTGACCTACTATACATTTCATACTTGGTCTTTTTTTCTTAAATGGATACAATTTTTTTTCTCTTATGAGTGAAATGTGAAAAATTATTAGAGATATTTGTTCCCCAGAAACGACTAAGAATATTTTTCAAAACTTCGATGTTGCATTCCAATATTTTTTCTTCCATCCAACCTTCCGAAAACCAGCGATAATGCTATTAAAAAAGGGACTATAATTTAACTAAAAAACATGTTACAACATACAGTAAGACCACCTTCATTAACGACAGTTAAAATAAGACGATATGTGCATATATGGGCTGATCTGAATACATAAGACTTGAAACTATCTAATATAATAGAACATTTAAATACAAAAACTTGTAAAAAGATCTAAAAATTACTTAACTCTTCCCATTCAGTTACACTTTTTGTTGCCACGTTTATAATTTTTGATCTAATTCGATCTTATGTAAACTAATCGGACTTTGTGGATAAACTTTTAATTTATACAATTTGTTTGTATTTTGGTCGGTTTCTGTGCACCCCTCATTGCAATACAAATGTTGAAACTTGTAAATGTGCATATTTTGCGATATATCTCGTTGATGTGCCGAAATAGTTAAAGTTCATAGTTAACGTACTTAGTAGATAGTCTCAAAGTTTGGAAAAGAAGATCGAACATTTTTCAAAAAGTCAATTTTTTCCAGGCACATTCACATCTTCGTATTTTTTGGCGATAAATATAATGGATCGCGACCATAAATTTAAATCAAATGAAAGTTGAACACGGGACACACTTGTCAAAACTCATCATATGGGCAGTGCGAATTTGACCGTAATTGGCATAAATAGGTGGTGTTTATAATGGTTAATGGAAATGTAAAGGCCCATCATTTCGAAAGATAAACATTTAATGGACCAAACAAAATTTACTGGATTTAGAAAGGATCACAATATTAAATAGCATTTCTTTGTAAAAGATCTAATTTGTATTAAATATGTAAAAAAAAAAGTAATTTATATACATTTTACTTGAATAATTTAGTAGTTTTTATATCACAAGTAATTTTTAACAGAATTATACATAAACTTCTAGTTTATAAAATATTTTATATCATTTATATAAAACTGCTATAACTTTCGCACCCCCTGCACGAAATGCTTCACGCGTACGGATTCTATATGCATTCGAGTTATTTTATATTTATATAAATGGATTTTAATTTGAAGACCTAAAATCAAAAATGTTTGATAATGGCACATATTAATTAGACTGCACCAAATTGTACTGACTTTTAGATTTTGACCGTAACTACTACTAGAATCTTTCATTGGGTTGTAAGTAGATATTTTGTGAAATATTAGTGAAATCGCACCTGCAAAAAAAAACAAACTTTTTAGTAAAAAGTTTTTACAGTTTTTTTTTTTTTTTAAATATAGCTATTAAATATCGTTATCGACATATAATTATCTACCAGACGAGATATAAAAAGACAAATTCGGTTAAAACGAATTCCCAAGACCATTAATGTGTTTTAGACCACTTATGTAAGGAGTGAACATACAAATTTAAAATTTTTTGAGAACTATAATTACTGAAAAATACGTTTTTGTTTATCAAGGATAATTCAAATCAATGTCAATGTTTGGTTAATATTTTATAGCAATAGTACAGAAAATAAAATTAAAAAAAAATAGGTCAATATCTTGTATGAAAAAATTGGACTAGGATTAACTTGAAGATAAGAAGGTAGATAATTGAAATATTTCAAAATTTTTAAGAAAAATTTGACGAAAAATTACCTTTTGATTATGATTTCGATGCAATGATTTCCGTGAGGAATTTACTTTACTTGTCAGAATGAAGTAATTATCATTTTATTTGTTCATGATATTTATTAATAAAATTTACTTTTCAAATTTAAAAATAGCTGCGCTTAAAAAATGCTGACTCCAAGCTCAGTTGAAGGTTAAATTTTCTTTTGTTACTGTTAATATAAAAAGATCAACGAAAGTCTTTAGTTAATGTTTCTGTACAATTTTGTAGAAATCCAGATAAAAATAAATATGTTTTCATTATGTTTCCCATAAAACTTTGAAATATTGCAAATTTTGAACTTTGACATTCATATTCTAAAGATTAACTTTCTCTAACTTTCCTCAAAACTTCAGAATGTATTTTTTTGAGATTTTTTTTATCTATTGTGTTATAATCCTGTTTAGTCCGAATATCAGTTCTAAAAAAATTTAATTTTTTTATAGATGCATTTTTGAGAAATGCATAACTTAAAATCGGGATGGCAACGTAGTACAATTCTTCATTTAATACAATTTGTTATAATCTAGAAGAGTGGGAGTGTCTTAATCATTGTTTCAAATTAAATAAGTTGAAGATTGTTTCCAAATGTTAATTTTAAAATTTGTTTCATTACGTACTTAACATCACCTCGATTTTATAAATGAACTAGCATAGGTACGATTGAAATCGTGCCTATTGAACTTAAATAGAAAAAAAAAGTAAATAATATTTTCCATTGAATTGAGGGTCTTCGTTTTGGGTCGTGAATAATATCGATGGTAATTGTTAGCATTTAATTAGCGTAGTTGAAACACCAAAGGATTTAGCCGTGTGTGGCTACGTTCTTATTTTGAGACATATTGAAGATTTCAAAGTAGATTCAAATGTAAAAACATGTACTTCCATGTACTTTAGAGCACATTATGTTATATATCATAAGATTTTCCTAAATAATTATATTTAATAATTTGAAGTCAAGAATGTACTAAGGGACACCGAAGGTCTAAATATCGTCAAGCGTGACATTTATTTAAAAAAAAGTATATTGAGGGCTTATGTTCAAAACGGGCCGTATGCAAAACCACAATTGTTCAGAAGAGCATAAAAACTGTTTATTTTAATAATTTTTCAAGTTATATTTTATAATGTACCTTTAAACTATATTTAGCAATGATTACAAAGTGTATAAATACTAGGGTGATCGACGCGGTTTTCTAACCGGTTTTAAAACCGTTTTTTTCAGTCAATGTGCTGTCGGTTTTTTCAAAATGTTCATTTTTCGAATGTCGAATAGACCGGTTTTTTTAAACACAAAAAACCGGTTTTAAAAATAGCATTTTATTTCAGAAAACATGTACTAATTAGGAATAATTTTTTAAATATTCACAAAGACTGATTTTTAATGTTTTAAAAATATAGTTTAATTGGAATTTATTCTCTAATATTAAACAAATAAATAAGTAATAATTATCCTGTATGACTTTTTTTAATCTATTGTAATATCTGTAATATTTTTGCACCCAATTTGATTTTTTTGATCCAATATTTCCTTTATTTTTTAAAGGTGTTGTGTTAAAAAAGTTCCACCTGCAGAATCGTTTCAATTGATACAGGCTTCCATATTAAGCCATGGTTTCTGTTTATGCTAATTCAAATTTAGTCTAATTTTTGATGATTTTTTTCTACAATTTTGAAACATAATTATCTTTTAGTCATCTAGATAAGTATATAATTTACTTAGCATTTTTTCTCTTTCCAAAGCTTTCTGAAGCTCCCAAACGACGCAGAAAATTAAAATTTGGCTCAATTATAAAACTTTTCGTCCAACATATCCTAACGGAGCCATATTTTGAAATTTTTATCAGGGAGCGGATATAAGAGGATTTATGTGTCTTTTTCTAAGAATTTTTCTCTTTCCAGAGCTTTCTAAAGCTCCCAGAAGACGTAGAAAATTACTTATAACCCTATTCGTCCTACAAATCCTAACGGAGCCAGATTTTTAAATCCCTATCAGGGAGCGAAAATACGTGGATCTATATATATGGATTTAAATATATCTTTCCTAAGCATTGTTTTCTCTCCAGAACTTTCTGAAGCTCCCAGACGACGTAAGAAACTAAAAATCTGCTATTCGTTCTTCAAATTCTAACGGAGTCAGATGTTTCTATCAGGGACCGAAAAGTCTGTTTTGGTATTAAGAACTTTTGAGTTGCTATACTTATTGTTTGCTCTCCAAATCCTATCAAAAACTGATTCTGCATTTCGGCCAGAGAGCGCATTTACGACGATTTTTTTGTTTTGAAAGGTTTACGAATTTAAAACATTAATCCATATTATCCCAATAAATTGTAACGGCTTCAAATAATTGACTTTGATTAGGGAGATGAAGGTATCCATATGTTGTTCATAGTTTTTTCTTTTAATTTTCGGATTTGTTTGTGCATATTTTCATTATTATATTATTTTTCCTGGCATTGACAGTCTTACGCGCTTGTATTTAATAAATTTTAACTTTAATATTATAAGAATTATTGATTTTTTTTAAAGAAATGTAGTCTTTTGATATAAATATTAACTTCTGCAAAAAACCGGTTAACCGGTTTTTTCTGAATTTCAAAAAGTGCAACCGGTTTTTTTAAAATACCAACTATTCGAAAACCGGTTTCTCAATAAAGTCGAATAATCGATCACCCTAATATATACATACATGAAATATATATGTGTATATACGCTAGGGCTATAACATTTTAAATTTTTTTATCAAAATGGTCCTTGCATAATCGTATAGGCCATTGAAAATTATTTGAAATTTTTTTACAAAACGCGGTAAGGTTTGAAAATCAATTAAAAAAATTGCATGTAATGTCATTACTATTTTACTTTATTAATTAAATATTTCAATTCTTCTTAAATTAAATCGTTTTTGTGGGTGAGGTTTTCATGCGACATTACCCGAAACAAAATTTTACGTAAATAACACAACATTCGACATCGCATGGAGCTACGGGCGCTAATATATACTCTTCCTTCGAAAATCAACGTACATAAATTCTATGCAAATGTTGACATCAAGTAAAAATTTGACACAAACTCTATAAAGGTAGAAATCATAGTTTTAATTTCTATGCGAATCGGTCCCTAATTGAATATAGCTTCCATATAAGGTACACACACATAACCTAAAATAAAACAATTTATGTTCTATATTATGCGAATTTTTATGTACATTTTAATTTTTAAAATTTTGACAATGATTTTTTATACACACAAAATTTAGTTTAGTGGTTGGTACAAATTTAAGTAAAGCATTTTCCATCTATGTACTGATAACTTTTCTTATCGAAGTCAATAGAGTCAGAGAAAAAAATGATAAAAAATTTTAACAGAGAGAAAGAGCGTTGTTAAAAGTAAATAAATTAAACTAAATTTAATATTTAATTCAACTCAAAGGTAAGTGAGTACGTTCATTTATCGGTTGGATTAATCATGAAAAAAAAAAAAAATAAATACCAAGTAAATGTTTTCTCAGCCATCTCGCATCTTATACTTGCCAATCAATACGAATATTTTAATCCATATACATTAGGGTGGTCCAACATTGTATGAAGAAAGTGTATCGCACTCTTAAACTTATCTAGAATTATGAAAGGAGATGTCATTTTGAATATATTTGCCAACTTTCAACTTCCTACGATGATAGGAACAGGATGCTATACGGCCATTAAAGTTAATGATTACAGAATAAATCTTAAAAAAAAAAATCTTACCTAAATTAAGGATACATACATCAAACGTTAGCTAATGAAAAATTATTTAACCATGTTTCGTAATTTTTGGAAAAAGTAAATACGAACAAAAATAAAAAATAAAATTTGTTGGTAAAGTTCTACTTTTTATTTCTACGTTATTTTTCAATATGAATTATTCTTATTAAAATATCGATTTTATCCTTGCAGGAAACTTATCGAAGCCAGTGTTTGAAAAACCACAGAGGATAAAGTCCTTTCGCCCGGGCGAAGTCCCGCTATGCAGAAAAACTTTACTTAGCAAAATTAATTTTAATTATTTCATTGATAATTTTAAATTGGGAATTATTTCATTTGTGTGGGGACTTATTTCATTAGGAACTATTTATTTTGGGACTTATTTCATTGGGAGTTATTTCACTAAATGTGGCTCTTATTTCCTTTGTTGTAACCTGTCCAAGGAATTTTGGTCCACCCTAATTACATATTTCATATATGTATATTCTACGTCTAATTTTTGGAACACGTGCAAACGGATGAAACGGAAATTCGGGGATGTGTCCTATTCTGGACCTGTGGTATATTGTATTTGTATATGCATGTGTTTCTTAAAAAAATGCGTATGTATGTTGATATCAACGCTTATACGAATTTATACACTTTAGGGTGATTCCCGAAAGTGGGAATCACCCTAAATAACATTTATATTGGATTTAAACACGGAAGAGGGGTTTTATATGGGAGCTATGGTCAATTTTGTGAGGATTTTCATATAATTCGGCACACAAATTGATACTTATACAGAAATTCCTTTCACCGAATTTACATATGTATGCGAATTAGGTGAAATAATAGACCGATAATCATTCGTGCCTAATTTTAAAAAACGTACTTTGTTCACAAGGTTTACACAGATGGACGGACATCGTTAAATCGGCTCAGCAACTGGTATAGTTTAAGGTACAAACATCAGCACAAACGCATAATACCCCAACTACCTATTGTGGTTGATACAGATGATTGAAAGAACAGCTTTTATAGATTTAAAAAAAAAAAAAAACATCAAAAATTTTAAGCTTGGCTGAAAATGACTAAAATTTTACCCTAAAATATGTCACATATATCACATCAAACCACAGAATACTAAGAATTGAAAGCTTGTCAAAAAAACCTAACTCTGTTTCCAAAATAAAAAATTACTTTAAGATTGTGTTAGTCAAATTTTATTTGTATGTATGAAAGAGTGTTGAAGTCACTCACCACACATCATAGGCAGTTGCACACATCATGTGCAACTATGTGTTTTCGCAGATTTTCATAAATTTTAATTTTTTCATTCGGATTAAATCCACAAATATAAATATAATTAAATGTTTTAGCTATTTTTTGATGAGTATGAAAATAATTTAAAATTATTTTAAATACCGTTTTATTTTTAATACCTAAAGTAGCAACACACAATAAAAATATTGAGTGTTAGTGAATAAATGTATCGCGTGTGTAATTTTCCTTAAATTTTAATATAAAAAAATGTGTATATTTTGTATTGTTTTTCTCCTCACAAGTGTGTTTAATTCACACAGAACTTATATGTGAGGAAAGAAAAATGTTGTTGTTGAACAAAAAAAAAAAAAAGCCATTTCTATTCTTAGTATTCTTTGCATCAAATATTGAAAACATTATACATTTTATTTGAATGACTCAGAAGGTTTCGATATAACGCGTAATTTTGACCAGAATTATACATTCTCAATAAAACATAGAACGATATGATAGCGAAAACGATATATTAGGTGCCAATTGCATTTACCCAATTCACAAAGTATATTATTTGAGTTATTATTTTAAATAAAAAAAAAATGTTAACCATTTTTGGAAATTTATATGGAAATTTAAAATAACATTGTGAAATCCATGTCTATGAATTGTATTAAAATTATTTTGTTTCCAAATTAGTTGATTTTTTACAAAAAAAAAAAAAAAAAATAGAACATAATAATAATAATAATAATTTTATTAATTTATTACAAAATATTTTCCAAAATTTACATCAATAATAAGACTTCATAAAAAATTCAAATTTTTAGCAATAAAATAAATTTTCACTACAATGCGATTTTTCACTAAAAATTGTATTTTCTACTAAAAACTAATTTTTCACTTGAAATCTAATTTTCTACTTAAAATCAATTTTTTCAAAAAATCGATTTGTCACTATCCAACAAATAAATTTAAGAAATATCAGCAGAAAAGTGTGAAACGGACACCCTGTGCTTCTGTGTTTTTAGCTCATAACTTTTTTGTTTATTAACCGATTTTTTACCGATACGTTGCTCCGTTCGAGCCCTATCCTGCTTTCAACAGACGGACAGATGGACGGACATAGCTAGATCGACTCAGAATCTAAACAGGACCCAGAAAATATATACTTTGTGGGGTCTTAAATGATTCCTTCCACATCTTACACACGGAATGACAATATCAATATACCCTCCATCGTTTTGATGTTGGGTATAAAAAAGCATAAACATTTGAAAAAACTTCCAAATAAAAATATTAAAATTTCAACAAACAATCATAAGGTAAAAAAAAATAGAAATAAAAATTTTGAATGTTCTAAACAAACCCAATTAGGTACGTATTCGTTAAAATATTTTTGAGGCTAAAATTTGCCTTAAAAATTCCCTCAAAAATGGGAAAATTCCCTCCGTCTGACATCACTGGTTTACAAGTACTATTTTTCATTTTTACTATACCCCTTCTATGAAGAAGTAACAACTTCTAAAAGGGTCCATGAAGCATGAAGTGATGGGAACCCCTGACCTAGATGATATCGTTATAACATCGTTTGGTTTATTTGGTAACTTCTAGTTTGCAAATTTTTTTTTTTAACTTCAAACTGTTATAAAATTATAGAAATGTGTCGTAATCAAAATAATATAAAATAGGTCTTGATATTGATAACGTTTCTGAATTTTTAACGTTGCGATTGATAGAAAAAACTGTTAAATTACTTAAAAAGAAAACTTTAAAGAATTTTTTGTAACTAATAATAAAACTTAATATTTTAACACAAATAAGAAATATACTTTTGCTCTTTACTGTATATTCGAATAAGAATACAAACACATAAATTCTCCTATATATATACGATTTTAATCACTATCCAACAAATAATTGGCAATACAATTAAATCATTTTTATTGAGAACCCACTGAGAATACACTTAAGTGTTTTTAAAGGAACATTCTTTCATTAGGTGTTGTGTTTTTTACTTTTTTTTCGATTTTTCATTATTAGTAAAATTCTTTGGTCGCACCGTTTAGTAGTTGAGTGAATAGAGTAAAAGCCACACAAAAAATAGAAATGTATATATCGTGCGCCTAAATAAATCAATTAAATGATTAAAACGATTTAAAATTGACAATAAGAAGAGAACTAAAAATAATTACAATTATACATTTTACAATTAACAATACGCGATCATGTTTAACTAGAATATGAAATGTACAAAATATGTAATTTTTAAATCAAATAAAATGTGGAACAAAATAAAATATCAAAACGATTGTAATTTTAATATCCATTAAAGAAACGTAAAAATAATCAAATAGTTAGTTGTAAAATATATAAAGGAAAATAATTAAACAATTAATGTTTAAATATTATATAATTGAAATATATAATAAATAGAAATTAAAACAAGAAAATAATAAATTATTTGCAAATAGAAAACGAATTGCTGAATTTTGACGTCAACATTTCCAAAAACATACATGCATACTTATATACATTATCATTAAAAAAATTATCTTCATTTTATAACAATATATGTATGTATGTATGTACGTATGTATGTATGAAGTTACCTGTATAAGTGTAAACATTAGAGAGGTTCATCAATATGTGGAAAAAAATAAAAAATTTTAAAATAATTTATACAAGTACTTAGAAAAAAAAATTCGCTTTAATATTCATTAGAATTTAATCGAAATTTTATTGAAATACAGTTTTTTTCGATTTTTCCTATTCTAATTGTCTTAGGATGTTGTAATATGACCAATATATTACGAATAATAGGCTCTAATATTGTTTTAAGTGTTAATAAATTTTGTTTTGTAAAATAAATTTTGAAAAATATTTCAATCAAAGTAATAATTTATATTATCTTATCTAACTAACGGTGATATGCGTAGTAAATATTACAGAAAATGTGTTTATATGTAAAACATCAAATAGCTAAAAACAAAAAAATATAAATATATGTATGAATGTGTAAATAAAAAAATAATAATAATATGTATAATTAAAGTACAATATTACAAAAGTTAAAATAATAAATTAAATGAATAATATGGAAAATAATAGTAAATCAGAAAACAATGTTTAAAAGTACAAAATAATATATGTATTAAACTAAATACATATATTATTTAATATATATATATGAAAAAAATAAATAAATAAAAAGAAAACAAGAGAAAAAAATCAATCATTCAATAAATTATATTAAATATATGTACATTTATATATATTCATACATACATACGTACATATGTATATCACATTGCAACAAATAAATCGAAAAAAAAAAAAAAATTACTCATCATAAATCTGAAATTTAAATTCGTATATCGGAAGGTGTTAGAACAATGCGCAATTGTTTTACAAAAATCACAAATGTATTTCGTAAAAAACCATTACAACAAAATCAACCTGAAAACAATCGTTTAAATGGAGAGGAATTTTTGCAACCACACCGATATTGTGAAGCCGATAATGGCGAACATACAACAACGGCATCAACAACAATAGCATGTGTTATTGTAAACGAATGTTCGGCTACAACCGATTTTGATAAGAAGCCGAACAATAATAAAAGTGATTACCATCATGATAATGAAGAAGAAGAAGGTGATAATGATAAAAACGTAATTGAACATCGAGAGATAAGCTATATTGTGGCAGATAAAAAGAAGAAGGCCGTTAAAACAACAAGCCAAAAGACGTCAAGTCTAGGAAGCAATGCTACCACAAACGATGATAAGCAACAAATTTGTAATCTAAAAGCCAACCAACAAATTTATTTTGACAAAAATACATTAGAACTTCATGAGACAAATAATCGATTTGTAGATAAAAACTTAATCAACCCTTTACAGCAAACAAATGTCGAAGAATTACAGGTCACAATTAGAAGAAATGATACGGAAACCGATAGACTTATGCAACAAATTGAAACCATAACTAACCAAACAAAACTGAATACATCTAACGACACACAGCATCAACAGCAAGAGCAACAGCAACAACCACAAAAAAAGAAAACAAACTTGCAAATTACTGGACTAGCTAAAGGAAATAGCAATAATACTTCAGATGACAGTAATAAACAAGAAACACATACTTATATAGAGGAATACAAATCATTTGTCGAAGACAATAGAAGAAGTTTTATAAACAGTCCTTTACCCTTGTCTTTGCCTCGAGACATTGATTTATTTGCCACCGATGAGATACTAAAGCGACCAAAAACGTACAACAATAGTAGACACTCAATAGAAAGAGACTTATTGAAATTGCCAAAGGTGCTATCACGACCACCATCGCCACCAAATGTCGCGGATGTTAGCAATACGTCAATTATGGCAAACAATGAAATTGTTGAAGCCAAGACTCCAGAGGAAATTGAATACGAAGCAAAAGTGGCTGCCGAAGGAGAAGATATAATGACGCCATTGCCAACAGACACTCAAACAAAACACCAACACACACTTGCCTTCGGTCGAAATGTACAACCGGAAATAGTGGAAGTAATACGCAATCTAGATGCCAATACATTGCGCATCAACAATCTAACACTTGATGACAAAGTCGAATTGTTGCGACGTTATGAAGGCAAATATCACCACCGTAGACATAGTCGCGGAAATAGTAATGTCCGCTTAATACCAACCGAAACAAACAATCAAACAGTACAACAGCTACAGCCACTACAGTGTCAGGACGATTCATCAGATTCCGATTTCGGTGATGTTGTTTTACGCCGAAAAGTTCAAAGTTCATTAAGAGTTGACCATTCCAGATCTAATTTATATGAACGTCGTCAACCAAAAGGTCCTAAACTGAAATTATTTTTGGAAAACAAAAAGTCAAACGCCACTAATGAAACAAATCCAATTACATTGTGTCAAATAGCAGACAGTGATGTTGAGGTATGTTTAGATTGTCATTTGTTTGTAAAATATGTTCTCTATTATAATCATTGATCGTCAAAAGTCTCACATTTAAAAAAAATCAGATTATAGAAGTATGTACATATACTTATTTGTTCTGTTTAACTAGGGTGACTGACTGATCCTCATTTTTTCGGTTTACTGTTTACTGTCGGATTTTTTATTCTCATTTTTCAAATAGAACGGGTTTTTTCTCTTATTGCACCTAAAACATTCTTACAAAAAAGTAAAGTATTCTAGTTTTTTTTTTTTTTTTATTGAATATTTGAAAGAAAACCACTACCTAATTTTTTAAAGGAAGTCTATTTGAAAGCTGTTTATCAAATTAAGTTATAGTTTCTATTCATAAAGGGTGGTCGGAAATGCTTTTTGTCATTTTCAAAATGCAATAACTCAGAAGGTAATAAATATATTTTCATAATTATTTCATCTGATTGAAGTAGTATTTATTAAATTATTGAAAAAATAGGAAAGGAGAAAAACTATTTTGGACATTTTTTGATTTTTATTTAATTAAAGAGAGAGAGCCAATTATAATTCTTGTGTGTAGCTTTTTAAGAGAAAATTATAAATTGTATATTTTGCTAATTGCCTAGCTAAAAAAAATATGTATGAATCATATATATACAACATAAATTATGTTTCATATACAGTGCTGTGCAGTACAAAATTGGGGTAAACCTAAGAATAGTTTCTTTTTAGAATATTTGATTTACAATAAAAATAATTTTACGAAATTATATATATACATTTAAGGATTAACAAAAACACAAACATATAAAGAACTTTAACTTTGTCTATTAACAAAAACTGTAATAAATTATACAATCTTCATATAGGAGTGTGCACAACATTAGCAACATATTCATATTTTGCTTCATTTTGTTCTATATTTTACATTTTCCGTAAAATTTAGTAGATTCAATGCGATTAAATTGTTAATTGATTTCTCAAGAATGATTTCCATTTCAATTTGTTGACTAAACAACACTTTGGATTGCACCAATCTGGAAGCAGCATAAAAATTTTCCACAGATCTTGCGTCTGAGTATTAGACCATATGGTTAAAAAATGTTAAGCAAGAATTTTAAGCAATGACGTTTAATCCAACCCTTCAAAAGTTTTAAAATATATTTCGCATTTTTTCCATGCAAAAACATAGAATTAAATAGAATTAAACACTTTTTAATAACCTATCAACTTAAAAATATCAAAATTTCATTAGATTTATAAGAAAAAGATATAGTTTTTTCGCTAGAATTCAGATACATCTTATTTTTTTGATCTGTGCGGTTTAAGTTGTATACCACGATATTTTAGCGGGTTACGCGACGTTGCGTATCCGATCATGATGGATACATATAAATATTGTTTTATATTAAACAAAGTACTTTTCTTTTTTAATATGATTAATTTTGTTGATTTAAAGAAAGCAACCTATTTATATGAAATTTCCCAACAAACCAAATGATATCATAATGATATCATTACGATATAATTTCGGTGATATATAAGCCCGAGAATGATATCATTTATAATTCTAAAATGATATAGGTTGCTTTCTAAAAGGTACACTCGAAAAAAATATCGTTAAATTTAAGCAGCGCACAGTGAGAGTAATTAAAAGTCTATCTTTTTGTAGTTAAGAAAGCTATATTGATGAAATTTGGCACAAACTGTTTTCGTAACACTAAGCTGATTTCGTGGGCGTGATCAGGCAACTGCCACGCCTACTTCTCATATAATTCAATCAAATTTTATTAAGAATATATGTGTGTGTATGAGTGTATGTATGTATGTATGTATGTATGTATATATATATATGTATATATGTATGTATGTATGCATATATATATGTATATATGTATGTATGTATGTATGTATGTATGTATGTATGTATGTATGTATGTATGTATGTATGTATGTATGTATGTATGTATGTATGTATGTATGTATGTATGTATGTATGTATGTATGTATGTATATATATATATGTATGTATGTATGTATGTATGTATGTATGTATGTATGTATGTATGTATGTATGTAAGAATGTGTAAATGTTTGAATGCATGTATTTTTAAATCTATGATTTGTTTACAAATTTGAATCAATAAAAATTATTTATCAGCATCATCAAAAGAAATATTCTGTATTTTTAACAGTAACACAACTTCAGGTGTTACATTTGATCTTTTAGTTTTTGGTGGTTTTCGTAAGCTGTAAATTAATGAATCTGATGATAATAATAGTCTATGTAGCAAATCTGTATTGGAGTCCTCTTTAGATGTTTTTATTGTGAAATGTTAGCGAAAGTTTTTACAATCCTTATTTCTTGCCTCCTGGGCTTCTTCCGATAATTGGACAATAGGTACAATACATTTTTCAATGATATCTTTCCCATGAAATAAAATTTTATGTAGTATAGCGGGCATATAAAACCATTTATAGTTTTGCAGATACATATTTCTAGTTTCTATGGCATAATTTTTAAAGGCAACAGAATCAATTTCAAGACCACATCCGAGAGTATCCAAAATAATGTGAAAATGCTTTACCAATTCTACATCTAGACAAATAATTTCTGCAGCGTCTTTCAGTTTTACCATCATTATAATTGCCTGATTTTATAAATCAATATCTTTTTCAACCAATTTCTAATTGAGTGTAAAAATCGAGCTTCCATCCTATTCGCTAACATCAATTTTGAATTGATTTTATTAATTATTTTGTTTGAAAATAATTTTATTGAATCAATATCAATAATTTTGTTTGATGTTGTACTAATATTTCTAGAAATAAACTCAATAACACTCAAACTTTTCCTCTTCTTTGATGCAAGAGACCAAACATCAAAATTTTTTTACGTTACGAAATACGTTGACAAATGATTAGTAATTGCTTTGCGAATTGAAAAGGGGCAAATTGGGGCAAAAGTTTATTACTGATTTTGGAAGACCTCCAATCAGCAATTACAAAAGTGCCATTTAGATAACGGGACTTTTTACTTTTTTTCCACACTGTGCAGCGCATTATCGGATAGTGACAGAGTGACACCATTTAGTTTCTGGGTTACAAATTTAGGAATCTTATATTTCCTCGTGAATAATACCAGTTCAGTTTCAGTTGGGTTTACACCCAGTCCACAACTGTAGCACCATTTGACTAGGAGATCTAGTGCGGATTCCATTATTTCCGAAAGAAGTTTCGGATCTTTGCCTGTGGCAATTAATGCCACGTCATCAGCGTATGCAATTGTCTTGCAACACGTCTTTTCCATGGTCCTAATTACCCCTTGAGGGGTGCCTCTCGTTGCTACCTTGCAAATATTCGAGGCGCCCATATTCGATTCAATGCACCTAAAGGTAAGAAGCCTCTGGACAAATGAAATTATCGTTCGATCTATCCCAAGTTGTAGCAAAGCTTCTACCACAGAGTCAGGTTTGACGTTATTAAAGGCACTTTCAATATCCAGGAAGGCTACCATTGTGTATTCCTTATAATTCAAGGATCTTTCTATATGGCTTACTAGTGAGTGCAGCGCAGTGTCGGTCGATTTACCCTTCATGCATGCTGAGCCGTTGATAGTGTATTCGATCCTAAGGATGACCTGATGTGGGCATCTATAATTCTTTCTAAAGTTTTCAATAAGAAGGATGATAGACTTATAGGTCTGAAGTCCTTCGCCTTGGTATGAGATGCCTTACCCCCATTTGGGATGAAGACCACCTTATATGCTGTCCACATTTTTGGAACGTGTGATAGACGTAGACAGGCCTTGAAAATAGTCAAGAGCCATGGCTTATCGTCAATAGTAGCTGGACATACAGGTAACTTATCACACAATATTCCTGCATAGATCGACCAGTTGGTCTTTCTTCTGTTCATAAAAGAATCTGAAGAGCCTACTTCAAAAGAAATTTCGAAGTCGATATACATGTGATCCGATTCCTGATCAAGTTCGAAAATCTGTCGCTAATAAGTGTAACATCAAGAACTTCCCTTCTGTTAGTAACAATAAAGGTGGGTTCATTACCCCTATTAACTACTGTTAGTTTATTATCCACAATAAAGTTGAATAGTGACTCACCCCTTTGGATGATGTCTGAGTTGCCCCAGATGGTGTGATGTGCATTAGCATTTGCGCATATTATGAGAGGGATATTCCTACTATTGGCACAGGATATCGCCTTCTTTTTCGTGGAGTTCGGTGGGTTTTCTCCTTGGTCGTGTGCCATATAGCAACTCATGAGCCATACTACTCGCTTTTTGCTTTCGACAGCGATTGTACATGTGTCCTTATCGCTAAAATCAGATAGAATAAAAGCTTTAAGGATATTTTTGACCATAATGAAAGCTCTGGTCTTACCTGGTCCGGCAGCATATAAAATGCTATAGCCGTCCTTATGTAATCCGCAAACCCGGTCTTTATACAACCATGGTTCTTGGATAAAAATAAGGTCCTCCGTGCCTGAAGCTAAGCGGAGGAGGAGGGCAGCTGACGCCGCTTTGGAGTGATGAAGGTTGATTTGGATTGCCTTCATCAAAGTTCATCGCTATGGACGACTGTGACGTTGGCGTCCTCTGGATCGTCGTCCGATTCCAGAAGGATGTCCTCATCATCTGCCATATCCATCTTACCAAAGAAGTCGCCCACATATCCAGTGACAGATTGTGCGTCTTCGTTGGCAGATGAGTAGGCAGTTTGTCGTGCAAGCTCATCTGATCCACATTCTCCGGAGCTTGTGGCGTCTCTTTGTCATCACCTTTGTAGACTCGGAGGAAGATAGTTCCAATACCAAAGAACACCTTCCCCTGCGTCTTCCTAAGTGATGGCAGCGAGTTTAGTATAATAGTGGCCTTTCTGGAACCTTCTACAGCTTCAGTGACCTTAACTACTTTCCAGTCTTGTGTGGGTAGTTGAGGGTTACTGACCTGGAAAATTTCCAGAATCTCCTTTGGGTTGGATAGCACAGCGGGGATCTTAGCATAGATCTTGGCCTCTGTGGAACTTCGGCAAGAGGTATTGCTTCGATCTTCGCGCCCTCCCAAACTTCCCCGAGGGATTCAATGGCAGACTTGTACAGCAACGCTGAACGTTCATCTGCACAAGCTATTAATTTGATGTGACCTTGATACCAACTTACATCTTCACATTGGGGCGGTGGTCCAGGGTGTTCCCGGACAAATTTTAAGAACGCCGCACTAAGAGCCATGACGACCAACTTCCAGTTGCCTGATGAGATGGTGCCATTGCTAGAGTTGCGGTCTATGATCGCCCATATGAGGTGGTCTTTGGCCACTTCCTTGTACGACGTAGTTTGTGGCCGTGCAGGCATGTTCTTGGAACGCTTGGTTCCTGGGAGTGGGTCTTCCTCGGACCGCTGCCGTTTAGGCGCTACTTCTGATGGCATCCGTTTAGGTTTCCATCTTCCGTAGGAGAGACCCGTTGTAAACCCTCGAGGTGGGTTCTGGCCCATTGGAGAGAGCTTTCCTCCTGCTCCGTGAGCTCATCAAACGGCTTTGCACCGAGTCGATTTACTATCTTGTAGGCGGAACGCCTAGTAGTGAAGGCCCGTTTGGAGGGATTTTTGTGCCTGGGGGGTTCAGTATTTGAGGCCGTTGAGGCCGAGGGAGGTGCTACGATGGACATCGAATCGTTCTTCGCTTGTCCATCGTTCACAATTTCTGTATCAAGGCCGCTTTACCATCACCTGAAACAGGGGTTTTGATGGAATTTGATTCCATCCGGACCTGGGGAGCCTTAGAGGTACCTGGTTTCGACGAACCACATTGTACCAAGCTCGTGCGACCGCTTGAAGGCTTGATAGTTTTTATTTGTTTCGCACTAGTAGCAGATCGTCTAGTAGTACCCGGCGAAACTCTACTAGACGAGGCCTCAGTAGCATACAACTTACTACAGCCTGAAACCGACGCTGCAGTAGTTGGGTCTCCGGAGATTATTAAGCCCTTTACCGGATACGCACGGCATGATTTTTTTCGGACATTGGACGAAAATAGGGGGGTTTGCATTTGTTGCCTACTGCCAGGCTTAGAGGGACTGCCGCTCCACTGGAGTCAGACGCAGACCATCAGCCGCTCACAATGAGAAACAGACGCTGATGGATTTAGATTGTTGCAGACCGACGGCCTTCATGAGGCAAACAGGGCCACCTAATATAATATATATATATATATATATATTATATATATATATATATATATATATATATATATATATATATATATATATATATATATATATATATATATATATATATATATATATATATATATATATTAGGGTAGCCCTCTTTTGTATGGAAAAAAATAAAGGTATTTCAATTTTCAGTCTCACCCCTTAGAAATGATCGAATATAATACAAAGATTTAGATTGATTGGAACAAATTTAGAGGTGGCTCAAAGCGATTGAAATATTAAAAATTTTATTTTAGATTTCTAAAATAACCAAAATGAAGAAAATTTAACAACTACTAATATCATATTTATTAAAATCAATTTACGTAAAACGCGTAATTTTCGACCAAATACAACCCAGTAAAATAAGATTTTATCCAAAACTTTAGAGAGTGAAACAAAACTTGGCATATAGTTTTGTCTTTGTATCTTATACATCATTTCGGTAATCCCTTGTGATCTGCGTAATCAAAATTCACAAAAATCTCTTGCTTTTCATATATCTCACCTACGTATTTTTTGCTATTACAACAATTTTGGATAATAAAATTATTTACAGGACATATAAAATGTCAATAGGAAACTACATGCCAAGTTTCGTTTCTCTCCTTGAAATTTTGGTTGAAATTTTATTTTTCGGGGTCTATTTGCCCGAAAATTACGTGTTTTCCAGTAATTTTATTTTAATAACTATTATGTTATTAGTTATAAAATCTTTTTGATTTTAGAAATTTTAGATAGCTCAACTTAGACATCTACCCAGGAATTTTTAATTAATTTTTTATGATCGACGAAAGGAAAAAAATTTTAAAAATCATCATTTTCCAGATTTCGATCGCTTTGAGCCACCTCAAAATTTTTTTCAATCAGTTCAAAACTTTGCATATCTCATCAATATCTCTAAAAGTTTTTAACGGATTTTAATGATTTAAATTGCATATTACGTCCACTATAAATGTAATAATTTAAAAATAATATTATAATTTAAAAATGAATTCATAATGCAAATGCAATTTTAGAATGCATTTTTGAAAAATGTCTACCCTTTCGATTTAAATTTTTTTTAGTATGTTAAAGTTAGAATCTTTTGCGATTTTTTTTTACTTTTCGATATATATATATATATATATATATATATATATATATATATATATATATATATATATATATATATATATGTATATATATATATATATATTCGGATGGGTCAATTTGTTCGAGTGAGAAAAAACGTAACAGGCGTATAGCAAAATCGAAATCTACATAAAATTCTAAGGAAATTACACAAAGAAAGTATGGGTCTAAAATGAAAACCTAGCTCCCGCCGAGAGACATGAAGATTTTGTTTTAAGATTTTTCAAAAAAATTACATAGATTTAATGGAAAACAACATGTTATCACTAAATTCAAACATAATATTATGATGGGTCAATTCAGTTCAGCAAAATACACAAAAGTGTATTTTGGTAAAAAAAAAACTTAAAGAAAAAATAAATATTATTAAAGAAAAAATAAAATAAATACAATCATTTATTTACAAGCAACTGTGTTTTCAAATATCTCAGCAACCAAGCAACTCTCTATTCTAAAATCTTAAGTGGTATAGGAAATCTGTATTAACATACGTCTTTTGCCAAAATGTTCAAAATAGTGTTCGAGATATAGTTTTCCAAGACTTAAGGTTTAACCAATGACCTTTAACCTTTATTTATAAAAAAAAATAAATATATATATATAGAAGAATATGACCAATTGAGCTTGTGGATTCTAAACACAAAACCATATACATATCTCTAATTTCACGTTTGAAAGTTAATTATTATTACATAATATTCAAAGAGTAATATAATAATGAGAAGTACCACAAAGTACCCTCTTATTGATTCTCATTCACTTAGGAACATATATTTTTAATTTCATGTTTCAATATTTTAGAAAATTCAAAAAGTACCATTGAAAGAACGAAAAAGTACTACACAGTTCCCCTCTTGAATTCTGTATTTGCCAATTTTCGATAAGGTACTAATTTTTTGCACATTTTGTTTCTATGCTTACTGGACTAAAAGATAGATAGGTTTCCAAAAAGGTACCAAATTACAGTTTTTACCCGTTTTTTCCTAAAAGAGCCGAATTTCAAAAAAGTACCAGACACCTATCCGAATTTAAAATTTTATTGAAAAATAAAAAAAGCATATATGTATGTGTAAACAATCTGTTTGGCACATAGAATAGTTTGTATCCAAACTGAAACGTGAGGTTACGAGGCAAAATCGCTGATTATTCCAAAGTGGATAAAAACTCAACATTAGTTTTTACTAGGATCATAAGTAAAGATAATCACCTTTAATTGGGTATCATTAGTTTATGCATAGTGCAAAAGCTAGTCATTTTATAACGCACAGTGGTTCAAAACGCTTTTTTGGAAATAATTCAGTAACTAAAGAACCGTTATAGGTATCTCAATAAAATTTCACAGGGTTAGAGCTGAGGTGTTTTCTAGTACAGGCCCCTAGCGGGTTAGGGGGAAGTGGATGGCCATCTGGGGTATGTAATATTTTTGAACCCTTGTAAATATCTAAAAAAAAACGAGAGAAGAAGATATAGTCGGTCAAGACCGACTATATGATACCCTACACCATTGCATATGAGCACAAAAATTCGGGAAGTCGATTTATATTAGACCTGTAGACCAACACTTTTACTAAATCTAAAATAAAGCATGGAAGTACAGAGTAATGCGTTAATAATAACATCTTGATGATTTTATGCATTATAGGGCGATTTCCGGAAGTGGGTTTATATGGGAGCTATGGTAAATTATGGACTGATTCTCATAAATTTTAGCAATGTTGTTTCTACTTAAATAAAACTTATTTGTGTCGAATATTAACTTGATACTATCTTTCGTATGGGATTTATGCACGTTAAAGTGATTTTCGGAAGAGGGGTTTATATGGGAGCTATGGTCAATCGTGGACCGATTTTAATAAAATTTGGTACAAAGATTGGTATTTGTACAAAACTTCTTTGGACCGAATTTCATTAAAATATTCTTAATATTAAGACATTTTTAAGAGTGGAAACTCTATTCCGGGGGGACATTTGTATGGGGGGTAGGTGAAATAATAAACCGATCATAACCAATTTCAATAGGCTTCGTCCTTGTATCATAAAAGTCCCACCTGCCAAATTTCATTCAATTATCTTCAAAATTGCGACTTGTACTTTGTGCACAATGTTTACATGGACAGCCAGCCGTCCAGCCAGACGGACGGACATCGTTAGATTGATTTAAAAAGTGATTCTGAGTCGATTGGTATACTTTAAGGTGGGTGTTGGATAACTCATTCTATGCGTTACAAACATCAGCACAAACACATAATACCCCAACCACCTATGGTGGTGTAGGGTATAAAAATACGCTTACATGTGTAGGTTATCTCTTTTAGTTTAAGATATATTCGGGTCTAATTTCTTTTTTTCATTTTTAGCCTCGTTTTTTTTTTTTTTAACTTGGCGGGCTTAATATTGACTTTAAACAATTTTTAAATTTTTTGGGTTTTTTTCCAAAAAGGTGGCAATATTTATTCACTGATAAAATTTATTTTTTGTTCTGGGCTTTATAATTTTTTTTAATGATTTAAAAAGAAATCTTAATCCAAATGCGTGTAAAGTAAATCCGGAGGAGTTTGGGGCAAAGGTCTACCCACAAGCCCTATCCAAATTTTGTCAATTTTGTTCGAAATTTTGAACGAAAACGTGGGTTTTTCAATCCTTATATAAAGCGAACTTAGGTGTTTCTATTATTATAATTTTGAGAAGGTGTGTATTTCAAATAAGTATGTTAAATTCAGTCATGAATTTTAATATAGGAAATATGGAAAAAAAGCATATGTAAGTTTATAAAATTTTTATATTTTCATCCAGACTATCATACTATTTCCAAAAGTAAAGGACAGATTTCTGTAAAAAATTTACACAACATATAATGGAATACAACAATTCTAAAAATTAAGAAAACAGAAAACAAATAACTCAAGTTATATAGTTTTTCATTTTGGCCATAGATATATATGTATGTGAAAATATTAATTTTAATTAATCGCATGAATTTATGATATTCATATAGAAGAAGCATGGCGACACAACAACCACTATTTTAAAATGCTAAAAAAGAAGCGATTATTTTATATTTTGCATCAACAAACTTACAACTTTTACTAGTAATATTCTTACATATATTTTATATGTATTATGTAGTCTTCAACTGATAGAATCTACATGCAGAGAAAAAATATAGTTAAAGTACCAATTAACTTATCCTACTTTAACTAGAGCATAATATTAATGATTGTGACATATACATACACACATGTCGATTTTGAAGTATTTTAATGAATACTTTAGCTACTTTTGATTTTTGTTGCTTTTCCTCAGCAACTCTCAGCAATTAAAAACACAACTCACTCTCAATTTATTATAATATTTACATTAAAATTAAATCTTATCATTATTAAAAAACACTATTGAACATCAACTCTTGTTCAATTTACACACACTGGTTCTGTGATGCCGACTCTATACGACTCACCATCTAACTCTGTCCTTTGTCACAAATGGTCGATCTTTTATACCCATGTTCCCATTCATTAACGTCCCTATTTGTCGAAACCCAACCCTAAAG
This sequence comes from Protophormia terraenovae, assembly GCA_951394005.1. Lineage (NCBI taxonomy): Eukaryota > Metazoa > Arthropoda > Insecta > Diptera > Calliphoridae > Protophormia > Protophormia terraenovae. The sequence goes on from OX596077.1 coordinate 71,080,318, forward strand.
TCTATGTCTCTGTACTGTAACAACGTCGAATCGCTCCTCCCTCTTTCCCCAGTTCCCACATTCGGCCCTCCTGACCGTACATTCGACCCGAATGTAGAACCCAACGCTTCATGTGTTCAGCGACAGCGATATACCTTCCGGAACCTTCGAATCCTTCAACTTTCTTTATCTTTGAATGACCATGTTTCGTTCTTTTGCCGACTTCGTATGGACCCAAACGTTTAGGCTGCAGCTTTAAGTCCTCACCAAACTCTTTGTGCTTCAAAGTCACCACATCATTGTCATCATATTGCCTCTTTAGGACACGATTTTTAACGAAATCATGTCCATCGAGCTGATGCATCTTAATCTCGCCTGTCTTTTGTAAACTCGTACTCACTTCTTGATTGTTAACTTCTACAGCTTCTCTGACCTGTCGAATAGCAGGTGTTTCCTCAACGATCATGATTACTCTAGATGAGGTTTCCTCTGAATTTTGTCGTCCTTGATCATCTTTCATATGGCTAAGCTCTATCTGCTTACTAGTACTACATTCAACAACTCTGCTATCAACACCAACATCCGCAAGATCACCAAATACCTCCTTCACAACCGGAAACTTATGCTCACCTTCATCTTTAAGCTGTAGACTGCATATTTTTGGGAAAAATCTCACACCATTTTTATCGATTGCCATATTCACAAACGCAAGAACATCGTTACCGAGAATAGCTTCTTACAAAATATCCTGGTCTCTCACAACATTGAATGTAGTTGGCACCGAAATTCCATCCAATTCAATATTTTTAGAAAAGTTACCAAGTGTTGTTATGTCCCTCTGACCTATGCCTTTCAACGTTCTTATTTCAGGCTTTAAATTCACGTCTTTCATCACTACCAGCCATTCTTTTCGTAAACAGCTTACGTCGCTACCAGTATCAATAATTGATGTGATTTCACGATCATGAAAAATAATACTTTTAAATATCCTATGCGAAGATAATGATGACAGTGTCTGGACATTATTTTCTTCCTTCTTCATAACATTTACATTTCCATCCTTTACGTTATTCTTGCATTCGAAACTTTTACGTCCCAACTCTTTGCACTTGTAGCATATTACACCATCAGTTTTACATTTTTTCGCCAAATGTCTTTTGTCGCCACATTTGAAACACCGCTTCTCACCTTGAGGCTGATTTGATATATTGGTCTGCTCTGCTTTGGACGGAAACCTTTCGAGGTTGATTGATGCACTGAACTATTTATCTTCTCGTATACCTTTATTTTGGCCTTTAAATCATTTATATCTATAGCTTGATATAAAATCGATTTATTGACCTTTGAGTCCGGAATACCTTCTATAAAGTACTCTATTATGCTCTCTTGATCCATGCCAATTGGAGCCCCTATCTCCATCAGTACATACAAATATTCACGGAAGCTCTCACCATGTTTCTTTTTACGGCTTTTCAGCAAACGATGGACCTCTACTGATGACAGCTGCTCTCCAAACTCGCTACGCAATGACGTTTTTAATTAAGACCAATCGCGAATTGAAGTTTGGCTTCTTACAAACATCTTAGCAGCTCCAATACATAATTGCCTGGCATAGATATACTTCTGAAGGTCGTTCCATCTCACTATATGGGCGCAATCTTCAAAATCACGGAGCCACTGGTCAACCTCCGGCTGGCCTTCTCCTGAGAATTTCGACAAAGTTTCCTCAATATCCCTCAAGGTAAAGGTTGACGGCCCATGATGATACATCTCTGCGCGCTGACCACCTGAAGCCGCTTCTCCGTACTCAGAATTATCATCATCTGCAGTACCAGGGGATTGAAAGTTCCTTATTAGCCTTTCCTGTAAAACAGTCTTACTACCGTCTGTCAACAGTCCAAGTTCCCCCAATTTCCCTCTCAGTTCTTCAACAGTCAATGTCAAAATTTCATTCAGCTCCATCTCAAAATATACAGAAATAAATATAAAAAAATAAAAATAAACGAAAGAAATTAAAGCTCTAAAAATAAAAAAATAAAAAATGCACACAGCAATAACAAAAACAAGTGATCCTGATGCGCAATTAAATATGCAAGTAAACCCTTTTGTAACAAAAAAAAATTTATAAAAAACCTAACGGACAGATGTCGCACGTGTGCACAAGCCACAAAATATCAAAACAATAAACGGACAAAATTAAAACATCAAAACAATATGCGCACAAAATCCCAAAAACAGACAACAACAATTACACATAATTAAAAAAAAAAACTACTTAATTCCCGACCCTTTAACAAAAAAAAAAACAAAACTGACCTAACGGACCACAGACAACACAATCAAATATTTGCAGCTGCAAATTCCACCACAAAAATAAAAAAATCGTTAACAACAAACACAAACAACTATATGCTGAGCACAATACACAAAAATTGACCTAACGGTCTTCCTCGCAAAAAAAAAAAAAACACACACAAAAAAACTCAACAAGTGCGAACACAACCTGCACGTGCACTTCAATCCTACACAAACAATTTCCCTGCGAACGATATGAAATCAAAACACAATAATATTATCACCATAGCACAAAATTTCTCCTCTGGGCGGTACTTCAGACACTCTCACGCTTCGTTGTTGCAAAACGTACTCTGCTTTCTCACCCCTTCACACAACACACCATAAACGTACTATTCTGCATATACTTCAACTCTTTCTCCCTTCCTTCTTCACACGTTCAGCTCAGCAGCGCCCTCTATTAACAAGCATATAGCACCCAAGCAGATCATTAAACTCTATGCGCCATCTATGCAGGAAAATTTTCGTTCAAAACACTCACATCTATTGCAAATTACTTCTTAAGTTGTTGTTGTATAGCATATTGTGCACCGTGATGTTGTTGTTAGTTTCCCCTCTTCTGTGTTGTCATCGACTGTTCTTTTTTCTCTTTATCAGCTGCAACTCTCTCTCCGTCTCACTTTGACACACTACGCTTGTATGCAATATTTTGACGAAAATTGCAATACTCAAAGTAGTTTAATGAATACTTTGTTTCATTGGCTCAGTGTGATCATCCCGGTTGAGCCCCCAATTGTAGAATTTGAAGTATTTTAATGAATACTTTAGCTACTTTTGATTTTTGTTGCTTTTCCTCAGTAACTCTTCTCTTCAATTAAAAACACAGCTCACTCTCAATTCATTATAATATTTACATTTATTTACATTAAAATTAAATCTTATCATTATTAAACAACACGATTGAACATCAAATAGAATACTTTCGCTTCAACTGCGACTGACAGCTAAGTTAAATACATGCATTTATATTGAGCGGAACCAAATCAGTACGCCAAACTTCTGCGTGAAGTACTTCAAAGATGAAAAATGTTCAACTTTGAAGTGCCGAAGTACGTAAATATACATATTTTGTCGGTTGTTTTATTCTTATTTTAATATTTTTTCGTTAAGTCGGAAATTTTAATTTGCAATTCATTATTTCAACTGAGAACATAATAGAATTTTTACATCTTTATATTTTATTATATAAAATTTTAATAACAAAATAATGCAACGACTGGGTTAATATCATTTATGCGTTGCGTAGCTGTCAGTCACAGTTGAAGCGAAAGTATTCTATGTAGTTGAGCCTTAACTCTGCCCTTTGTGACAAATGGTCGATCTTTTATACCCATGTTCCCATTCATTAACGTCCCTATTTGTCCAAACCCAACCCTAAAGTCTATGTCTCTGTCCTGTAACAACGTCGAATAGCCCCTCCCTCTTTCCCCAGTTCCTACATACATATATTTTATGTTTAGTACAAACAATTTGTTAACTGCAACCAAAAGATGTTTTTTGCAATTATATAAATTTTTCCTGTGCCCAAAAACGTTTAAACATGATATAGTTGCAGTGATAATGTTCAACTATATTTTTTCTCTGCGTATAGTTTAATTTACTTTGGAACATAGAGGTACTTAATGTATACATACGTACCAAATTGAGCATTTACTTTTTTGTATTAAAAAAATTGTTTTATTAAATATTTTGCTTTCTTTAATGTTTTCTGATTTAAATTATTTTCTCTGTGATTTCAGCGAAATGTCTTCGAAATAAAATACCCCACTGTGTTACCACCGAATCCTAATCTCAAGGTATGTTTTATATTTATTTATTTGTTATCGACTAAATTCCATAATTTACCTTAATATGACTTTTGCATTACATTCTTTCCGTTTCATTGCACATTGTGTGAAAAAGGCTCTTTTAATCTTTCACAAAACTGATAACATTTGTGAGGTGATGCAACAAGCATGTAATCGACAACATTTGGAAGTGACATTAGTGAAATCAAAAGAAAGTGCCATGGAAAGTCTTTGCAGTGCCACAGAATGTTTTCACATCATAATAGTTGATGCACGTTCTGCAAAACATTTAGATGCTGAACACATTGCCAGGTAGAAAAAAAAAACTATTTTTATAATTAAGCAATTGATTTGATGTGCCCATAAAGCAAAACAAATTAATTTGCATGAATTAATTCACCATAATAATGGATTGATTAATTGCTTCAGTTTAGAATATTCACTCGCTTATAATTTTAAATATTCTTATTGATCTTTATCTTTATGTTTCGCATTTTTAACTTTTGTCATTTTCAATTTTATTTTTTGTAGATCAATTCGTCATATGAGCGGCCATCACTTTACGACAATAATAGCAGTGGTAAAGAAAAGGTAATAAAACAATTTTTTATTATATTTTTTTTTTTTTGCTACCAAACTCCATATTTTTCTTTTCACACGAAAATCTTTAATTATTTAATTAAAGAAGATGTCATTTAGAACAACTTGACCAAATTTCAACTTCCTACGATGATTAGAACAGGATGCTACATTGATAATCCTAGGACAAATCTTAAAATTGTTTTCTCACCAACATCACCAACATTGTTTCATCACCAACATAAATAAACCCATATACTTTATGTTTTCAAAATCGCTAAAATGAAGGATAAAATCGTCATTTAAAAAAAAATTACTCATATCAAAAAATTTCTTAGAAATAAAAATTTTAAATAAAATGTCCTTTTTTTTGTTCCATTTCTTTTAAATTACAAAATATGGGTATAATAATTTTTTATACCCACCATCAAAAAGATGGGAGGTATATTGATTTTGTCAATCCGTGTGTAACATGTCGAAGGAATCATCTAAGACCCCACAAAGTATATATTTTCTGGATCTTGGTTAGATTCTGAGTCGATCTAGCTATGTACGTCTGTCCGCCTGTCTGTCTGTCTGTTGAAAGCAGGATAGAGCTCGAACGTAGGGAGACGAAATTTGGCACAAATATTTATTGAAAATGGGCAAAATCGGTTAATAAACAAAAAAGTTATGGGCTAAAAACTAGAAACACAGGGTGTCCGTTTCATAGTTTTCTGCTGATATTTCTTCAACAAATGCATGTACGACAACGAAATTTTGTACTTATAGTTCGGGGGTTGATACCACTTTACCGCCCACCTCCCATATAAGGTGAAAATTAACGAAATTGTGTTCAAATAGTTCAAGGACCCATGTAAAGTCGAAAACTGCCCACTTTACCGCCCCTTTCATATAACGTAAAATTTGAAAAAGTTGATGGTGGCTATTCCCACCAAGCCGAATATAGTGGCGCTTGTTATTAGCTATAATTTGATATGTAAATCGTTAATTTTAGTGAGAAAAAGTTGTGTAAGTTTTGTTCTCGAATCATCAACTTAAATGGCCTTGTAGCATTCTTTTCCAATCATCATAGGATGTTTAAATTTGGCAAATATGTTCTAAATGATGTCCCCTTTCATAATCTTAGGTACGTTTAAATGAGCGATACACTTTGTTGGACAACCTTAATGTACATATTTATATGTCAACAGCGCATGAAAGATCTAGTAGCTTCTTAAATTTTAACTAATTTTTTTTTTTAATTTACTTAATTTACAATGCAATAAGTCCATATAGAGGTCAAATTGATTAACAGATATTAGAGATAAAAATGGTTAAATTCGCAAAGTCCGAAAAATCTTTTTTTGGGTTATAACTCCTAATTTTGGGGTATATCGAAAACTTAAAAAATGGTATAATAATCAAGTCTTCCATACCTTCAAACTGCACTATGTTACATTCTACGCACAGTGGGGCAAACGCAAATTTATTGGTAATAAATCTGTATCATCTAAACTTCTGCACGGATCGAATTGAAATGTATGGAAGAGTTGTAGAGGAGGATTTAAGCTTTCAGAAAAAACATCGCATCCCACCCACCCAGTGATAACACGAGATAAACTACATGGTTTCAAAGATGACTATCTAAAGTATGTAAAAGTTTCAAAAAATTGTAACTTCTACAAATTATGCTTGATTTCAAATATTTTTCAAGATACAGGAAAAATAAGCTAACTCACCTATATTCTCTATTACAGTTAAAAAGGTATTAACTAGAGTATTCATTTTACTCGACTTTTTCATTGTTCGAATAATCAAATAACTCGAAAATGGAGTTTTTAAATTACTCGAATAATCGATTAAATCTTTTAAGTTACTCGAGTTATTCGATTAATTAATACCTTAAAATTTTGCTCGATTTTTCAATGCTTATCAAAAAAGGATACAAAAATATAGCTTTAAATAAGAAATAGTCTTTCCAAAATAATATATAATTAAAATTTGCGTAAATATTTATGAATATTTGTCTTTTTTGCTTTGACAGTGCCGTTGTTTCTCTATATTTAATATATTCATTGATAGTTAAATAAATAGGTCTAACAAATTTGGTCTATCTATTTGAACCAAATTGTATATTAAGGGTAGTCCGAAGTGCAATTTTGTCTCATAACTTCACTTTTTAATTTGGACACATACTAACCTTTGCATAACAGAGGTTTTCAGTTATATTCAAAATGTTTGTACAATATTTTTAAGTATCGGAGATCTACTAAACCCAGATTTATTTTTAGAATATTTTATAGTTCATTGTTCATTTAAAATTATACAAATGTATTCAGTTTTTAAGATAATTTACTCTTATTTGTATTATAGTGATCTCGTGATTATGTTTTAGTTCAATTTTATGGAAAAATGTTTCGCAACTTTTAATTTTCTAACAATATCAGTGTACAAATATAAGAAATTCTATAAAATTGTATAATAAATTAGTAAAATATACAATTAGTTAGAACTACTTTCTTTTCTCCATTTAATGGACACATTTACTGTAAATTTAAAATAAATAATTCTTTCTTCCAAATGTACGCGTAAGAATTATAATTGGCTCTATTTTGAATTAAACCATAATTTCTATCAAAATGTAAAATATTTTAATTCACATTTCTTCTTATAATTTAGTAAAACCGACTCAGTATAATATTTTACACAAATATTTTATGGATTATTGTCCGTTAGGCTGTGAAAGAATTGTGAAAATATATTTATTAGTTTCTGAGTTATTGCATTTGAAAATGACAAAAAACCCTTTGGGTTATCCTTTTTTTTAGATAAAGTAGTTCAGCGATTCTTAACATAAAGAACAAGTTTACATGCTAAACTTAATTTTAAATCCAAATTCCTTCTATATAAGAAATTTCATTCGAACTATCAACATTATATCCTCTACAGCAGATTGAGAATTTATTGGTATATGTACCTTTAATCGTAGAAACAATAATATGTTTTTCCAAATCAAGTTTAAAATCCTTCAATTTATTTCTTATTATTTATTATATTTATATTAAAATTATTTGAATTTTACTTTATAATTTTTTAAAGTGACCTTTATATTTTTATATAATTTTTGTAATTAAAAAACGACCTTTAGCTATTTATTGTAATTTGGGCATATATTCGGTTCTTTTTACTAAATACATTTTTTTTATAAAATTCCAATTTGTTGCACCACTTTTATATTCGAAACATTCTATACAAAACTTGAAACATTGTTTTTAAGCTAAATTTTTTAGAAAACTAAAATCAAAACATCCTAAAAACTAGTTAAGAAAGAAAATATTTAAAATATTTTTCACTCGAATTATTCGATTAATCGGCATAAATTGCTCGAATAAATTGTTACTCGAAATTCTTGATTTTAATTTAATCGAACAGTTGTTTGATTTTAATTTGTCGATTAATCGAACAAACAATATTCGAGTGAATACCCTAGTATTAACGATAGAATTTCGATTTTTGATTTTTTGCATTGACTTTATTCGTTTTCCGGAAATAAGTCCTAAGGTATATGAGGAAAATTTTTTTTTAAATATTAAAAATTTTTTCTATTATCGTTTTTATTAAAACAACTTTGAGAAAAAAGTGAAAGAAAGAAAAAAATAAAAGTTTGGCTCCACTGAGCTACGTGAATTCAGCTTTTTTAATTTTGTAGCTCCGTGTAAATATTTCCAAAAAATGGAAAATAAATGTATTTTTATCAGGAAACGGGTTAAAATTTGCCAAGATAACTAGACATTCACATATTTAAAGGTATTTTAAGGTTAAAACTTATTTTTTATTAAAATATTATATAAACATATTTTTAAGAGAACTACTTCAAAAGCAATAAACAAGAATCATAAAATAAGAACATCCTATCAATGACAAACATATGTTAACATAAAGAACTTCGGGATTATTTTTATAGGATTTCATACATGAAATATTGTAACGGAATTATGATTACCGTTTACTTAAATAAATCCTAATTGCCCAACAAATGTGTTTCGAAAATCCGTGTTAACTATTAAAAATAGCCCACTAAATGTTTTCATTGTTTATAAATATGCCGTAAATTAACGTTAGTTTATATTATTTTTAGCATATCGGAAAGAGATGATGTACTGAATGCACTATTAGACGCTGGCGTTAATAGGGTAAGTACATTCACATAGATATAAAGTTTATATATTCAAATTATATTCACACATATATGTACATAATATCTTTATATATATATATCTCATTCCAGTGCATGGCGGAAAGCACAAATTTGTCAATGTGCACAATGGAGCTAAAACAGACGCTTCATTCTATAGTACGACCACATAATGTCATATCAACGCAGCAGGTAAGAATACTCACTCTTCGATAGAAATATTTAATAAACAAATTTTCGTTCTAAAATATGCATATTACCAACAAAAACGAGAAAGAAATATTCGGTCAAGACCGATCATATGATACCCTATACCATTGTATATGAGCATGAAAATTAGGAAGGGACTTATATTAGACCTGTGGCTAATTATAGACCAACACTATTACTAAATGTAAAATAATCATCTATATGATTTTATGCACTTTAGCGTGATTCCCGGAAGTGGGTTTGGAAGGGTAAATTATGGACCGATTCTCATAACTTAATACTAACATTCGTATTCGATTTATGCACGTTTATTTAATTTCCGGAAGAGGGGTTTATATGGGAGCAATGATCAATTATGGACCGATCTTTTATACAAAACAATTATACAAAACTTCTTTGTACTGAATTTCATTAAAGCCAGCCAAACGGACATCAGGAAGTGATTCTGAGTCGAACGGTATACTTTAAGGTGGGGGTCCGATGATTTTTTCTGTGCGTTATAAACATCAGCACAAACGCATAATACCTAACGTGACCAGAGGATTTATGTCAAAAAGCGGGACCCGAACGACTGAAAAGCGAGATTCTGAACAAAGTTCTAGGGAAAAAGCGGGATTTTGAAAAGTTTTGTAAAAAAAGAGGGATTTCCTTCTTATATCTCAAAATTCTAAATCCGTTGCTCTCTCGTAAGCGCTTGGTTCACGACTCAATGGATACGTTGAAAACAACCCATCACAATTTTTGAACATCGAAATAAGTAAATATGTCCCCACAAACTGAAACATTATAAATTATAATTTTAACGTGTTTCTCGAAATGTTTTCAAAATATTCCATGTTAAATTTCAAGATTGAATTCAAATACGGATTGATAAAAAAACTTGATACTTTTTAATTTGATAGCAATAATTTTTCTTAAATAATTCTTAGACTCATTAACAGTAAAACCAAGGTTGGTTGCCGTTACCGCTAAAAAATCATTCAACTTGACTACTGTTACCGAAATAATTGAAAATACGGATACCGCCAAAATGTATAACGTTAAAAAAAAACCGTTACCGAAATAGCTCGAAATAGCGTTATTTTTGGGTTTAAGAAATATTATTATTTTTAATAAAGTTGAAATAAAACTTGTAATAAAGTACTCGTCATTATAATACTTAACTATAGATTATATTTTATGGTTCTGAACCGATACTTTGATAATTATGAAACAACAGTTCCCCTTAAAATTTCATTACCGAAATAACTCGAAATACCTATAAAGCTAAATACCGTTACTTCTAAAAAAAACCGTTAACCTACCTTTTCACCTTTTTGAATCGGCTGCCAACAAGTTAAACACTAATATTCAGTTAAAACAAAAAGTTAAAATAAAATCATTAACACAAGGTTTTCGTAAGCACTAACTTTAAGTAAATTTAATCGAAAACATGATTCCAGATATTTCTATAACTTTCAGTTTATACAAAAATATAAAAAAATAAATCCGAAACAAAGGCACATCGTTGATATGGTTCCAGATTTTTATCAAAGGCACAATAAGAAAATATCCATGTTAACCTTCAGAATTCATGTCAAAACATATTTTTGAAATGGCACATCTTGGTAAATAAAATTGGTAAAAATTATTTAAATAGTCCCACACATAAATGTTCTCATGAAATGAGTTTTTAAATCTGAAAGTCTCTCTGAAAGAACAAAATTTCTTCCATTATTTATATTTTATTCTAACTTTCTGGAAAAAAATGTTAAACTTTATCAGACTTGAGATTTTTCATTCAGTGGTAGAGAACTGAAGATATGTTAAAAAAATTCTAAATATTTTAACAATCTTAATTTTAATTTTGGGAGGTCTTTCTATATCAAAGTTATCAAAAAATACTCAAAAAGTACATTTAAGATTTGTCAGTAGAGAAGATGATCAGTGTAACAAAATATTAAAAACTTTTAATTATCAAAAACGATTTGAAAAAAATTATCAACTTTCCAGTGGAAAAAAATATTTTTAGTTACAATTAAATAAGAATGTTATAGAAATGTAAATAACAAAATCAAATAAGTAATTGTTAGAGTTAAAAAAGCGGGATTTCTAAATAAAAAGCGGGAAAAATATTTTAAGCGGAATCGAAATTTAAAAAGCGGGATGTCTGGTCACGTTAATAATACCCCAATATTTTTACACTGCTATGACATTGGAGCCAACTACTTACATAATATTATTACGATAGGCATTTTGAAAGTCATTACAAGAACTTATTACTTCCAAGCTGTTCAATAACTCATTGATTTTAAAGCATTACAGAAGTAAAGTGATTATTAAAAACCATTGAATCTACACAGAAAACATTATACATACCTGAAATGAAATTTTTACATATACTGAATGATTTTTACACACAAAAGTTTTTCATTATAACTGTAAAATTTTACATACATATGTATATTGTTTCATTTTTATTAGCATTTGTGTACAAGAACCTGCTTCATGATTCTATTTAATTCTTCTTAAAAATAAGGGCCAAATTAATGTTTCTTCAAAACTGAAAATAATAAGAAAATAAAAATTTCCTAAAGAAAATTTCAAACATGAAATAAAAATATAAATGAAAACATTATATTGTTTTCTTCAAGCCTTTTTTTAAAGTTAAATACACACAGAAAATAGTTTCGTTGTGGCAACCGATTTTTTAGCCAATCGAATTCAGTTGGTTACCACAACTATCTTATAATTCGATTGCAGTTACTGAGTATATTGATGCACTCAACTGTTAAAAAAAAAAAAATCGATTCGGTTAGAAGTATATGCGATTATTATGAATTAAAAATAATTTGACTTTTCGTTTTTAAATTTGCTTTATTTAAATACAAAATAAAATAAAAATAAATACATGAAATACAGAAACATGTTTGATAAATAAAATATACATGTTGTGTACATATTTGCATCATTATCTCAAATTAATTCAGACTGATACGAAACTATACATAACTTTAATCTCTGGCTCCCAACAATTTATTTCCACCGTTGTTCTTGTTACGTACATTACTTGAGTTGGAAAAGCTACAATATGCATAAAAAATGATCAGATAAGAATTCATGACAAAGTATTTGGCACATGTAAACAGCTAAATTACCTATTTGCAAAACTAACTGGGTTCTGAAGGGATAGAATCTTCAAAAGAATACAATTCCTTAGTATTAGTAAATTGTTAATACATTAATACAATGTGCATTATTTCTAAACATGGACATCGATGGTCATAGTATCACCATATTTGTGAAAAAGTAATTTTATTTCAGCAAACTCTCTCACACTCAAAGCTCCCACTTATGGCTACATTTTATATTAAGACCTTTAAAGCGTCACAATGATCTTAAGTGACTAATATTTTCGTAATTTTTTTATTAAAGTTGTTTGTTACTATTTTCCTTTTTTTATTTTAATTTATTTTTTTTTTTTCGAAAACTTCAAAAAAGAAATCTATCGTAATTTCAGTAGAGAACACCGAATTAGTGTTTCATTTCATGTAACCGAATTTCTTATGATTGAATTTAAAATCCAAACCAATATTTACGATTGGAACATTGTGAAATAAATTTTATTTCGGTAGTCATCATAAATTTTTAATAAAACGAATTTGAAAAAGAGGCAATTGGTTGAGTAAGCTAAAATTTACTGTCGAATGAATCATAATTTAAGTCTCTCGACGATTGTAACTAGTTTCATAGGGTAATTTTAGTAGAAATTTGAGTAGATTTTTTTTTTAATATACGCATTTTGTATTCTCTATCATAATATAATAATTTAACACACATACATACTTATATATAATTCAAAATGTATTTTTTATATTACAGGCTCTTTATACTGCATTGCATCGACTGAAAGAAGTTTTAATTATTACCGACGATCTCCTAAGAATACAGTATGCCAACAGATCTGCAGAAAGATTGCTGAATATGCGATTGGTAAGACTATAATTTTTATTTATATATAGTGTCTCACATAAGTAAAATAAAAAAAATATTGTATTTCATATTGCAATATCTACAGTAAGATTATTGAATATACGATTAATGTGAATTAACACAGAACAGAACAAAATATGTTCGAAAAAATTTCAATTAAATTATTAATCAGAATTTGAAAATGATTTAAAATATTTTTATAGTTAAAAAAAATACTCAGAATATTCTAACAAATTAAATTTAAATTTTACATAGAAAAATCTAAAATACAATTTCAATTACGAATAATACGTATTCAACTATTTCATTAATTGAAACTCAATCTCTGAAAAAAAATGTATATTCAATTATTCTAACTATCATTTATTTTTATTTGATTAATTTATTAATTGATACAATTAGAAAAAAGTTTAATAATTGATACAATTAAAAAAGTAATTGAATAGTTTTTATCTTTGATAAATCGTTTAATATACCAAATTTTTTCTATTAATGTACGTCTAATATACATCATATCTTAAAAAACCCAAATTTCGAGTTAACTGACAAATTCTTGTGCACCAGCCTTTCTTTGTCTTAATTACGTAATCTTTTGTGTATTACTTCAGAGAGGGGAAAAGTGAGAAATCTCATGCGAAATTTTTGTTTATCACTGGGCTAAATTTTCATGATTTTTAAAAAAAATATATAAATATACACAGAAAAAAGTAAAAATGGACTTCAATTACGAAATTGCTTATATTAATTAATTTTTAATTGAATTTGCTCCAATCATCAAAATTATAATATTAATAACTTGAATAATTGATATTATTATTACTTCTTTTCCTTAAATAGATGCAATGAGCTGAATTTTTTTTAAATTTTCTTAAATTTATTTTATTTCTGTACTTTTATAGACAAATATTTAATTTTTCTTTATATTTTATTAACAGCTGTCAATTTATTAAAAAACAAAACTGTAAACCAATTAAAAAATTAATTATATTAATAAATCATATAATTAAATTCCAATATAAAGTTAATTAATAATTTTATTAAAACATTATTTGAAATATTTTTTTCTGTGTAACTTATTTTTCGAACTACATCTAAAAAGAAACCAGAACTTAATGCACATTTTAATATATTAAAACAGGGTTAGGGTTAATGATCACATTTTCAATTAAATAACTTTATATATAATTGTAATTGAATATTATAATTAATATTTTTTCAATCAAACTGTAATTGGAAACAATTCTATTTAATTACACTTTTAAATCCTTTAAAATTTAATTTCATAGAAATAGTTTTTAATATAATGTCTATTCTATTTCAACAACAACAAAGTTATTTTCAGTAATTTTGTATACTTTTAACGCCATACAATCATTATTTTTTTTTTTTTAAACATATACATACATATAAGAAGTTAATTAGAAATTTTACAAGTAATTGTAACACAGGTCAACAAAATCGCAAAAAAATTGTATATCTGGAATAAGTCTACGATATTATTATTATTCCTTAGGCTTGATATAGTGTAGAAAGTCAAATAAAAATTTTCCATCACGTCACATTTTTAACCCATTGAGGAAAATTAGTTTCCTTGAGAAGTTTTTAGGTTATAAAATTTTCCAGGTAATAGGTAGAGGAAATTGTTCACACATGTATTATAGGCAAGACATGGAGTCTCATAGACAAAAAGTCTCATAGCCCCTAGAAGTCGTTAAAGATTTAAAAATCAAGAATATCTCTATTAACACTCATAAAACCATTGAAAAATGAGGGAAAAGTAATGGTGTATAGGGAAAATTTGTATTTTATATAACTGATACAAGACTGTAGATTTCAAAAATGTTAAAATTTTTAAAATCGCTTTGACAGAAAATGCGTAGACACCAAAAGTTTGAAAAAATAAAAATCCAACTTTAAATAACAATGCTAACAAAAATGAAATTGAAACCCTTCACCATATTACCATCTTATCGACATCATATTACCATATTACCGACAATTAATAAAATTTTCGCCTTAACGTATGCTTGCATATTTTCACATATATAAATCTAAATTTTTTTCGAACTACGAAAATTTGAATATGAAAAAAAAAACAATCCTAGCAGGCTTTGCTTTTAAAAAATAAGCAACAACAATTCTATATTTATTTATTTTTGTATGTGTGTATATACAAACTGACTGCATATACAAAGAACAACAACAACACTGTTATTCATTATATTACTGCTGTTGCTAACTAAACTACTTGTCTTATAGGCAAAAACGTCACTAATAGTCATTACAATGCTTAATATACATGTTTATGTATGAACATATTTATGCACAGTTAGGGACAAAACTATTTGTACACCTCATATATTTCGTATACCTTAAATAGTTTATAAAGAATTTAAAATTGTCGTATGCAGTATTATTTTTAATATATTTTTATTTAATTAAGTTATAAAAACAAAATTAATATCCAACACATTATTTAAAAAAATACAAAATAATGAAAATTCATTGGGACAAAAGTATTTGTACATATAATCTACACCTACTTATAATACTTATATTGGAAAAATTTAATATTTTGTGGGTCCTCCTTTTGCATCTATCACGGCCTGTAATCTTCTGGGCATCGATCGGACCAAATTTCACATTTCATCTGGAGATATTTCCTTCCAGGCTTCCTCCAAAGCAATTTTAAGTTCATCCCTGCTTCAGACGTGCTTTGTAGCAACTTTACGTTTCAAAATATCCCAACAGTGCTCGATGGGGTTTAAGTCAGGTGATTGGGGAGGAGAATTAAGTTGTCTTGGTGCATGGTAAACCAACCACTCCTTCACTGAACGCGCTGTATGTTTTGGGTCATTGTCCTGTTGGAATATCCAACTTTGGCCAAGACCCAAACCATCTACGGAATCCTTCAAATTGTCTTCCAATATACAGTGGTGGCCACGAATTTAAGACAGGACATGTAACGAACTAAGTTGTGATAATTATTACAACCCTGCAATATAAAATTAGATTTTGTTAATTTTTCAGTGTACCCTGTAATGTTAAGATCAATTACCGTTATTTGGTTTTGTTTGTGTATACATTTTGTTGCTGTTTTTATTATATTTTCGTAAAAACGTGCTTTTGAAGCTGGTCACGAATTTAAAACATATAAGAAATATTTGGTTTTTAAGTGATTTTTTGGTGTTTTTTGAAGCTAAAAGGTAAGTAATGAATGTTTTATTCCATTTAATGTTAGAATACATCAAAATATTTAGTTAGAAATGGCCAGAGGTACTTGGAGTTCGGATGCCGAGCGAAAATTGATCCAACAAATGAATACTGATGGAAAAACAGTAATGGAAATTTCCAAGCTACTAAAATGTTCCAGATCCAAGATTTACAATGCACTGGAACACATCAAGCAACATGGCACTACCAAAAATGTCAAACAGCACCCTAGAGCCCGAAAAACTACACCCAGGGAGGATAGCTTAATTTATAAATCAGCTGCTAAAGATCCTTTCAAGAGCTCAAGTAAAATTAAAAATGAGATTTCATCGGATTTTGGTATTAATATATCGTCCAGGACAATAAGAAGACGTCTGAATGAGAAGAACTTACGTGGGTGTATTGCACAACGTAAACCACTTGTGTCAAAAAAAAAATATTAAATCCCGACTAGCGTTTTCAAGAGAAAATCTCAATAAGCCGATGACATTTTGGAAAAATATACTTTGGAGCGACGAGTCGAAGTTTTGTCGCTTTGGTTCTGATGGAAAACAGTACGTATGGCGTCCTCCAAACCTGGAGCATCACCCAAAGTACACCCTTAAAACGGTTAAGCATGGTGGTGGAAATGTCATGGTGTGGGCAGCATTTTCCTGGCATGGTGTAGGTCCCATTCAGAAGATTATCAATAAAATGGACCAGCATATTTACAAAAACATACTGACAAGCATCATGATACCATTCGCTGAAGACAACATGCCTCTAATGTGGAAATTTATGCATGATAATGACCCTAAGCACACTTCACGCCTAGTGAAGAGTTGCTTAGAGGAAAATAATATCACAGTTCTGAAATGGCCAGCTCAATCCCCGGATCTCAATCCAATTGAGAACTTGTGGAATGATGTTGAGGAGCATGTATGAGCAGTAAAGCCAAAAAATTTGACTGATTTATGGGAAGAAATTCAAAAGGCTTGGTATGCCATTCCAAAGGAGCGCTGTATGGCCTTAGTTGAAAGTTTACCCAGGAGATGCGCTGCTGTGATTCAAAATAAAGGATTTCCCACCAAATACTAATATTGTTTTATGAAGCTGAGCTTTACTTTTGTGAATTAACTTTTATTTTGCCTATGTCCTAAATTCATGACCAGGCTTAAACTTGTATTAATCTGTATAATATGTAAATAAAAATTGGAAACTAAATATAGGTAACAAACTATTGTTGATTTTTTTTCATAACCTTACTAGGATCTTTAAAAAATAACATGGATCTAAAATTTGTTCGATAAGATGTAAAAATTATCAGAAATATATAAGTGAAATGTCGTGTCTTAAATTCGTGGCCACCACTGTACGTTTATATTGATGCTGGTCCATTATACCATCTATAAATACCATTCGCTATTGCCCCCCATACCATAACACTTCCCCCACCATGTTTCACTGTTGGGGTCAAATTGTTAACATCTAACGCTGTATTTTTTTTTTTTGCGCCACACTTTTCCCCTGCTATCATTTCCGAAAAGATTGACTTTGGTTTCATCAGTAAACAAAACCCTATTCCAAAATTCTTCGTCCTTATCAATGTATCGTTTGGCAAACTCTAAACGCAAATGCTGGTTTTTTTTTACTAATCAGCGGTTTCTTGCGGGGAATTCTACTTGCATATCCCGCAGAATGTAAGATCCTCCCTACTGTTTTTGGATGAACAATTGTTCCGGTAGTATTTGCGATTTGTTCCGCTAATTTTGCCCGAGTTACTCTTGGATTTTTTGCCACTTCTTTTATCACCAAGTTCGCTTCCCGTCTGGAAACCTTTTTTGGCCGTCCAGTTCTTGGCACATTTTTAACAGATCCGCTGTTTTTATACTTATTTACAATGTATTGTACTGTGGAATGTTGCAAATTTACTAAATTACTTATATTCCGGAGAGATTTTCCTTTTTTATGTTCATCAATAATTAAATTTTTAATATCCAAACTCAACTCTTTTCGCTTTCCCATTTTTTATGTGCTTATTATTCAAAACGTTAAAACCAACTTCTTATTTTGTAAAATAAAACTCGATTAACGAAGAAAATATAACGGTATTTAAAAAAAATCATCATACAAGAGTCCAACGTACAAATAATTGTACAAAGTACTGATGTACAAATACTTTTGTCCCAAAGATTTTTACTTAAATTGTACTTTTTTTAACAATGTGTTATATATTAATTTATTTTTTATCAAATAATTCAATAAAAATGGAGCTCAATTAAAACTACATACAATAATTTTTTATTCTTTATAAATTATTGAAGATATACGAAATGCATGGGGTGTACAAATAGTTTTGTCCCTAACTGTATATTCTTAACAGATATGTTTAGTTTAAAAAAAAAGTAAACAAAACCAATTCCACATCTATTTATCTTTGTACAGACTGCATATACAAAGAACAACAACAACAACACTGTTATTCATTATATTACTGCTGTTGATAACTAACTAATTGTCTATACAAAAAAACAAAAAACGTCACTAATAGTCATTACAATGCTTAATATACATGTTTGTGTGTGTATTTATATTTTTAACAGATTTGTTTTTGGGCCATAACTCTGTTGATTATGAACGAATTTGGTTTATTAACAAAAACCGAAATTTTATAAAAATATTTATGACTGATCTATATAAAAATAAAAATCTGTAGCTTGAACAAGGGCTTCAAAAATAAAAAATTCGTTTTCGCCGATATCTCAGTTATTACTGAACCGATTTATTTCATTTTTTCAGAACAAAAATTCAGAAAATAATTTCCGAGCCCCCTTTAAAAATTCGAAGTCCCTGGTATATGCAGAGGCTTCAGAAACTGAAAAACCGGTTCTAAAAATATTTGTGACCGATCTGTATAGAAATAAAAATCTATAGCTTAAACCAGGGCTTCAAAAAATAAAAAATGCGTTTTGTCCGATATCTCAGTTATTATTGAACCAATTTATTTAATTTATTCAGAACGGACGGACGGACATGGTCCTATCGTCATCATTTCTTACAAGGATCCCGAAAATGTAAACTTTTTTGCTCTCCGACGAAAATTGTGGGAATTACAAACGGAATGACAAACTTTACACCTGTGGTGAAGGGTATAAAAATAGGAAAAAAAAATATATTTTGAATAATTTTGTTTAATTCTTACTTCTAAGACTAAATGTAGGAAAAAAGTATTTCATTTACATTTCCATCACATCACAATTTTAACCCATTGATGACCAAATGAAATATGTACCTCTAAGAAATGTTTAGGTTATATCATTTTCTGGGTAATAGATAGAGTAAATTATGGATCCGTATTTTATAGAGAAGGAACAATAAAACAAAAGTGTAGAATATGCCATGTCTCTAACATTCCCTCCATAGCTCCTAAAAGTCTTTAATGTTGCTAAAAGCACTGAAAAAATGGGAAAAATATGCGAAAAACAAGGGGTGCTTTTGCACCAAAATGCTGTTACTGAGAGATTATATCAACGCATTAGTGCTGTGCAAGTATTGAGTATTAGTATCGAGTACCGAGTATTTGCCCGCTTTTTTCGGGTACTCAATACTGTAAAGTAGTTACTCAATACTTTCAGAGTTTAATTTTGCAATGGTATCATATTAAAAATATAACGGCAGAAATACAACTCTGTATTTAGATACAAGTAAATTTTTAAATATATGAAAATAATTTTACTGATTTCTATTAAAGTTGAATTTAAAGTTAACGTTTTTATTTCTTTTGTGTTTTATATAAACAAATTTACAAAATTTCATTTGTTTGAATTTTAAATAAAAACATTTATTAAAAATTATATTTCAAATTAAAAGTTCCGTTAAGTATCGAGTAGTATTGAGTACCCAAATGAAAAACTATTGAGTAGTATCGAGTATTCAAAAGTAGTAGAATTTGCCAGCACTACAACGCATATGGAAATCAAATTTGGTGACAGACTTTTACAGCTTCTTAAATCTTAAATCCTAATTAAAGAAAAAAATATCCGTAAATTTTTCAATGAAGATTAAAATAAAAACATTATATATTTTAAAATTGTGACGTCATGGAAATGATTTATTTAACTTTCTACACTATATTTAGTATAAGGAGTTAAAATTAGGCCAAATTATTCGCGATATATTTTTCTTATAATTTTTTGTTAACTGTTATTTAAATTTGTATTTTTATTTTTTCATACTTTTGATAGATACACATTTTCTGTCAGTGTGATTTTAAAAACTTAACCATTTTTGATATCTATGGTCTTTTGTCTGTTATATGAAATACAAATTTCTCCTCTACAGCCACTCCTTACCCCTCATTTTTCATTGGTTTGATGAGGTTTAATTGAGAAATTCTTGGATTTTACAACTTTAAAGACATCTAGGGGCTATATATGATAAGAGACTTAACTACACCATTTTAAAGTGAAATTGGGAGCACTTTACATAAAATTGAGAAAATTTCAAATTAAATTGAGATTTTCAGGTTAATATTGAGAAAATTCCAATTAAAGTTGAGAATTTAAAGTTAATATCGAGAAAATTTCATATGAGATTGAGATTTTCAAGTTAATATTGATAAAATTCCAATTGGAATTAAGAATTTCAAGTTAATATTGTAAAAATTCCAAATGAAAATGAGATTTTCAATTTCATATTGACAAAATTCCAAATGTAAATTAGATTTTCAGTTTGATATTGAGAAAATTCCTATTAAAATTAAGAATTTCAATATGATATTGAGAAATATCCAAATAATATTTTGAAAATTCTAAACGAAAATGAGAAATTTCGAAATGAAATTGAGGTATACAAATTCTATCGTATTAAGTATTATAAAATATATGTAATATTTTTTTTTTTTTCGCAAACTTCCAAATAAATAAAAATATTACCTTGTGTACAATTTATAAATAATCATTAATAAGTTCAAAACTTTCTTATAGATTCACTGACATATTTTTAAGCGTAAATTGTTTCCCCCAAGAATACAAGCTCCCGGTGTTTGAAAGATTTACCATTAATACTTTTATTCTTGATTTCGCCCTGCTTTTAACTTTGAGCCAAATGAAATTAATAATTTTTAATTTAAAAAAAAAATTGTATGAACAAATTTTAGGAAATATTAAAAAAAAAAAAAATTGTTTTTTGTCCCAGAAAAATTTATATTGCAATTTTTTGCAAACCTAACATTTTTTTTTTTTTATTAGAGGAAGAAAAAAAATTAAAGACTAAAAAATTTCCAAAAATGCATCCTAAAATTGCATTTAAATTATGATGCATTTTTGAATGACAATATTATTTGCCATTAATTAATCTATATATATGTAAAAGAGTAACTACCGTTACTGAATAATTGATTGATTGACTTAATTGTTGATTCATCATCGCACAGCTCAAATGGTTAAAGCTAAAGATGAAATATGGACTGTAGATTGGTCTCCTTACAAATAGATCCACTAAGACGGAATTTTTTGAAATTCTATTCTTAGTAAATTCGGTAAACTAAACTAATAGATTTACAAAACAAAAAAGTTTAATATTAATTTAAAAAATAATAGGATAGGTGTCTGGTACTTTTTTGAAATTCGGGCCTTTTTGGAAGAAAATGGGTAAAAACTGTATTTTTTTGATTAAATTAGTACTTTATCGAAAATTGACGACTTTTTAGAAATTGGGAAGTTTAAGGGGTAAAAACCGTACCAGTTTTTGGTACTTTTTCATAAAGTATATATTTTTTAATGAAACATTAATATGAATATTTTAACTTTAGATTCCAGTACAATTTAGAAATTCATTGGAATACAATGTTTCATCCAGGGGAAATTAAAAGTACCAAAAAGGGGATAAAATCGGAAAATTAGATTTTATTTAAAATAAATAATGTATTTTTTTATTATATTTTATTATTAAGATACAAGAACTTAAGTATATGTAGTCCTAAGTGAGTGAAATTTCACAAGAGGGGACTTTGCGGTACTTTTTTGTTCTAATGATACTTTTTGGATTTTCTATAATATTGAACCTAGAAACATGAAATTAAAAATATATGATCCTAAGTAAATAAGAAACCACAACAGGGGACTTTATGGTACTTTTTTGTTCTTCTAAACGTAATTTTTGAATTTTCTACAATATTGACTCTAGAAACATGAAATTAAATATACATGGTCATATATAAAATTAAAAATATATGGTCCTAAGTGAATGAGAATCCAGAAAACAGTACTCTTTAGTAGTACTCTTTCTTTCTTCTAATGGTGCTTTTTTCTACTTTTTCGTTCTTCTAATGATACTTTTAGAATATTCCACAAGCGCTATTAGTCACATTCTTGTGACTAAATACTAAAATATAATAATATAAATAATTTGATTGTTTTTGAACCTTCGAACGTTAAAGATGTAGGAAAGTGGTAACTAAAATATTTAAAAAGTTAATTGTTCTTAATGCCGTCAGAACACCAATATTATAACTGTTTCCATAGGAGTTAGGAATCATAGTTAAATTTTACGTTTTTTTCTTTTCACTTCTGGTATTTCATTTTATTTTTTCTAAATAAAAAGGCTACCATTTTTATCTGGTCTATATAGGAGTACTGCAAGATCGAGTTAAATGCTATCTATATAAAAGTATTTCATTGCACACTGTTAAATATTTTTCATAAATGTATAGTTATAAAATTATAACTTAATAAAACACAACTTGAATTTATAATATAGTATGGTTTTTATTTAAAAAAAAAAGCGGTACACCCGCTACTTCGTTAGCGTAGCGTACATTTATAAAAGACATATTCGTTTTCTATATGCAATTTAAATCATAAAAATCCGTTAACAACTTATAGAGATATTGATGTTTAAATATACATTTCTAATTTTTTTTTACTTTTCAGAAAGTGAAAATCGTGAAAAAATTGTCGAATTTTTCAAAATTAACAATAATAGAAATGGTGACATTTAAAAGACTTCATAGTGTATGCGTATGCCAAATATCAAAATCGGAAGAAATATTTCTGGGCGTTCTCTCGTGGAATGAACGATATATTTTTTTTTTAATTTTTTAAGAAGATCTTACGTTATTTTTTAACTAAAGAAAATCATTCCCATTACAAGTCTTAAAATTTGTGATAACATGTTCTTTGTAAAAATAAAAAACGCAAATTTGAAAATGTTGATGCTACGTTATTTTGTATTTTCGGTGACGATATTATTATTGTCAGAAAGTATAAAATTCGAATAAAATATAGTTATTTGACTTTTTCTTTCTCTATTGAAATTAAATGCATAATTTGTTTTTAATAATTGTTAAAAACTACTGAATATATGTATGTATGTAATTTTTCTTTATTGTTTTCAATGTAATTTTCGGATATGCTAGGACCATTTTTATATTTCAATTTTAATTATATGATATGTATTATGGATGCTTGTAAATATATGTTATTATTTACGTATAATTTTATGTAATTTATTATTTCAATTCCCTTTTATAACAAATAGGATGAAATTATAAACAAGCCCCTGGCCGAAATCTTTGTGTCGGATGTTTCCTCTATCAACCACAATACCGGCAAAGGCATACGAGAATTCGACGGCATTCTGACAGTTAAAAGAAAAAATCAAGATGGCATACCAATGCATGTTCGGGTGGTACCAGTTGCGTGTATTGGCAGGTACGTTCAAACATTCATCTGTATTATTATAATAAGGGTCCTCATGAAAACGCGCAAAACCCTCGCAAACAGTGCAATGTGTGAAACTACTAATAAATGAGATATAAAAACTTACTTTTAAGTTAATTATAGTATAATAATTGCATCTAAATATCTTTGATATTATAAAAATTTTTCAATATTTTACATTGATTTCTAATTTTCTTATCCCTAATGTTGCACAACATTTGAAAAGGGACGTTCATGAAATATGTCGCGTAAATTTGCACAATTACATAAAAGGGAAACTTATGTGTTTGAATGAGTACCCTTAATGTATTTGGAAATCGGTATACAGAGGTTAATAAATTATATTTAGTAATGAACCTGTAACAATATTGAAATATATATTATGAATGTGTATTTAATTTTTTGGGCCAGAACTCCAACACATTTTGTCTTTAATTTCGATGTACCTGGTGGACAGACGGACTTTATAGCTACCCTGCCACAACCAAAAGAAGCTCCAAGGGGATCGCTTCACTCAATACGCCGAGGAAGTTTTGATGTTCGATCTATTGCCTCCGATGGACTTAGGCGTACAAGTTTAGCTAAGCTAACATCTTTACCTTTAGAGGCACCTATAACAAAGGTATGTATGACTTATAAATACTTATGAATCACTATACATACTCACATTAGACATACATATTGATCTTAAGTAGTTTAATGTTCACAGTAGCATAATGCATTTTATTTTGTTTTATTTATTTTAAATATTTATGCTTTATTGTTATTTTTTTTTTAATTTGCCATTATTTAGTTTGTTAATGTTTTTGTTATTACATTTTGTTGTTATTTATTATAATTAATTGTACTAATTTTTTTCCTTTTTTATTTATTGCATTGCGTTCGTTACATGTTAACCCTCTTGCATTTTACTGATCTGCGTTCGATACGTTTTTTTAATTCGTTTCATCGTTCGATTTTATGTTTGTTCGAAAACTGAAAAATCGTGCGTTAATTACGCCTCTATCTAAAATGCAATCAACCAAAAATGCAACAAAAAAAATACAAATTATCTGTTCTGAAGATAATAAATTTACTCTCACAAGTACAGGAGAATTGTTCAGCGGATGAGGCACGTCTTATTGATAAGGTTATGGAATTTTTGAAACGAGAAGGATTATACAGCCCTCAAATGAAGGAAATTCGGCCAGATGATCCTATTGCAACCGATCTAATAGGTGCTCTTCTAACTGTAAGTATTTGGGTAATAAATAATGCTCAACACCAACTCTAATTGTTATTTGCATTTTCTTTTGCGAATATATTTTAGGGGCCGAATGTTTATTCATCCCGGCGGAGTTCAAATGACTCTATTGTCAAGTCTGGTCGTCCCTGCAATAGTACAAACACTCCTGGAATAATGCCAGCTAAAATGAAGGTTAGTGCAGAATATAAGTTGTTCATTTTTATACCCTTCACCAAAGGTGTAAAGAGTATATATAAGATTGTCATTCCCTTTGTAATTCTCACAATTTTCGTCGGAGAGCAAAAAAGTTTACATTTTCGGGATCCTTGTAAGAAATGATGACGATAGGACCATGTCCGTCCGTCCGTGTGTCGGTTGAAATGGCGTTTATGAAGCCCACCGATAACTGACATATATAATATATATATCAAACGATCGGAAATGCTTTCGAGAATTTTGCTATTGGAATTCAGCAAGATCGGTTCATACAATGCGGAGATATGTTCAAAAAACAGGTTTTTAGAACCGGTTTTCCAGTTTCTGAAGCCTCTGTATATACTAGGGACTTCGTTTTTACAAAGAGGTCTCGGACATTTTTTTCTAAATTTTTGTTCTGAAAAAATGAAATAAATCGGTTCAATAATAACTGAGATATCGGACAAAATGCATTTTTTATTTTTTGAAGCCCTGGTTTAAGCTATAGATTTTTATTTTTATACAGATCGGTCACAAATATTTTTATAAAATTTCGGTTTTTTGAATCAGCAGGATCGGTTTATAAATGGCGGAGATATGCTTTAAAACCCGGTTTTTGGAACCGGTTTTTCAGTTTCTGAAGCCTCTGTATATACTAGGGACTTCGAATTTTTAAAGGGGGCTCGGAAATTTTTTTTTGAATTTTTGTTCTGAAAAAATGAAATAAATCGGTTCAGTAATAACTGAGATATCGGGGAAAACGAATTTTTTATTTTTGAAGCCCTTGTTCAAGCTACAGATTTTTATTTTTATATAGATCAGTCATAAATATTTTTATAAAATTTCGTTTTTTTTAATAAACCAAATTCGTTCATAATCAACAGAGTTATGGCCCAAAAACAAATCTGTTATGAATATAAATACACACACAAACATGTATATTAAGCATTGTAATGACTATTAGTGACGTTTTTTGTATAGACAAGTAGTTTAGTTAGCAACAGAAGTAATATAATGAATAACAGTGTTGTTGTTGTTCTTTGTATATGCAGTCAGTTTGTATATACAAACATAAAAAAATAAATAAATATGGAATTGTTGTTGTTTATTTTTTAAAAGCAAAGCCTGCTATGATAGTTTTTTTTTTTTTTCATATTCAAATTTTTGTAGTTTGAAAAAAATTTAGATTTATATATGTGAAAATATGAAAGCATACGTTAAGGCGAAAATTTTATTATTTGTCGGTAATATGGTAATATGATGTCGATAAGATAGTAAGATGGTAATATGGTGAAGGGTATCAAAGATTCGGCACAGCCGAATCTTTTTCCAATTTCATTCTTTTTTATTTTAAATTATTTAAAATTTTTAAAAGGCAACACCCCTCATTATGGAAATACTGGAAGAATCTCTAAACTGGGAATTTAATATTTTTAAACTAGAAGAAGTCACAGAAAGACATCCACTATTATACTTGGGTATGGAAATATTTAGACGTTTCGATGTTTTCTGTACCCTTGGAGTGGACGAAACAGTATGTAAAAATTGGCTAGCTTTAATGGAAAGTCATTATCATGCCGATAACTCATATCACAACAGCACACATGCAGCAGACGTAATGCAGGTATAGTTAAACTTTTTATTTTTTCACTCGCATAAGACTTGTCCAGTTGACAATAATTGTCTGCTCTTTATAGGCAACTGGTGTTTTCATAGCACAATTAGCTGCCAAGGACCTAGTTATGGATCGTTTGGAAGAGGCTACAGCACTTATTGCTGCCGTTGCCCATGATGTTGATCATCCTGGACGTTCTTCGGCCTTTCTCTGTAACTCAAATAGTCCGCTGGCTATAATGTATAATGATTTAACCGTACTCGAATCACATCATGCATCAACTACCTTTAGACTCGCATTAGGTACATACTTTTTAAAATTCTACTCCATATGATTTTCTACGTTTATATATTTACGTCTGCACATAAGAGTGCCCATAAATGGTGCTCTTTTGCGTTCCTTATGATTTTATGAATATATCAAGAAATATCGGTGTGTACTGAACTGTTTAATGTACTTACATATCTTCCTATATAATGGATCTCTTAAGTTGTAATTCTTTGTAATTTTAGATAGAAATGAGTAAACTTTAAGATCGAAAAACTTTTGAATGGATTATCAGATTTTATGTTCCTCTTTATCATAAAAATTATACATTTTCTGACGCAAAGACCTCTAAAGTAAACAAAAATCCTTTATCGTATTATATCCTGAAAAAGGATATTTTAATTTTCATTAACTTTTACAGAAATATCGTTATAGTATAAATATTTAAAATTATTTTATTTTAACATATTGGATTGGTGTCGTTAAAAGAAAATTTTTTATAGATTTTAAACATGTTTTAATATTATAATCCACCGAACAATATTAATGAAAAATTCATGAAAATATACATAAATACTTTGTTTATTTTCTTAATTTTGCTGCAGGTCCAAATAATTAAATTATCTATCAAACATTTTAAATTATTATATTATACTATATTGATAAATTGTCAATTTGACCACTTGATGACTGCATTTCTATGCAACATTTTTTACAAAATTTTCCATATATTCGTACTTGACCGATTATGCTTTTCTTTCTCGTTTTAGTTGATTTTTTTTTTTTTAACATATGTATCACAGTGTGTTAGTTACTAAAGTAAAATTATTGTAACTTCTGATCCTATTAAGAAGCCGATTTAAGGGCGGACCTCGCCTTTTTTTAGTTTTGGAGTTAAAATTGATCCTTGAAGTATTTGTGCAGAATTTCGTTGATGCCCATGCTTTTTTATAAAAGATATCGGCCAAAAAGTATAAACTCGAGTTACGACGGACACCTTGTTTTTCTAGTATTTGGTCCATTACATTTAGGCTTATGAACCGATTTTGCTAATTTTCTATACCAAATAAATCGTATATAAAAAATTGCAATCTCCTTTGTGGTTCACCAATAGCCCAATACTTCTTTCAACCAACACACACACGGACGAATATAGTAGGTGGTAGATCGTCTTAGATGATTGTTTCGACATGTTACACATGGAATGACAAACCCAATATAACATTATGTTATATTATGAGATATATTAAGATTCTAAGGGAAACATTTGACTGAAACTAACAAATATTTATTTGCACAAATTTTATTTGTGACAAGAAGATTAAATAGAGAAATTACTTATCCTCGGAATTTATGCATATTGTATCGTCTTGGTGCCTTATACATACTGCTAAAAGTCGTCGTTAATCACGTGTTTGTTACGCGAGTTACTCGCAGTTGAAGGTTGCAAAAATCATTTTATGCATTTTACGATATATTTAATGTTTTTTAGTATCCGCTATATTTCAGGGCGATATGGTAAAATTTTAAGGATAATTATACCAACCATCTTCTAAAGATATTTACTCTTCTGTTGCATATATTGCCAGAAAATCTTTACCTGGTCCAAGTTAAGGTGTCCGCAAGATTAAAATTGCCAAAGAGGCAACATATTAAAATTACGATAACAAAATGAAAAGTCTTCGGTCACATACTTGAGCAAGTCAAAGGACTATCCCTACAAGATGGTACATAAAAACTACTTCAGCAAAATTGTTGCAAATTTTATATTCTATAGATGTTGTAATAGAAACATATTTTTGGCACCTTTCACCGCGAATAACCCGTGTAGCAAAAACGTGATTATATGTGACTTTTAGCAGTATGACTATGTTATGTTGTCAGTGCCGATTGTTGCGACAGTGTGAGCTCAATTCGTCCAGTTGGGAGGTGGATGAGCTGTACTTTTGTCGATTTGACTATATTTAATGTCTGTTTGAACAAACAAATATTGGAAAATAAATGTGCGCAATGTGACAAAAAAAAAAAAAAAATAAACTACATATTATTTTGGAAAAATTTTATGTTGTTCGGGTAAACAAATTCGAATCAAACATTTGTCTAATGTGACCGTACCTTAATTCAAAATGTTTAAAAAAGTTCAAATCGCAAAGAAACTTCTCATTATTTATAAATTTTTATTTTTACATTACTTTGAAAATCAAATAAAAACTATACATATTGTTTGTAGATAGCCAAAAAACAAAAAGAGAAAAACATAGTGTTAGAATTAACTTTTGACTCCAAAATTAATACCATAAATAAAAAACAGAAAACTAAAGAGTCTTACTCAAAAAAAAAATTTTTGGAAGTCTGCATATGACTCGTTTTGAATATAAGCCCTCGATATATTTTATTTTCCTAAACTTTATTATATTTATTCATGATACAATGAATAACAAGGTACAATTATTAGAGAGAGTTGTTATTTTCAAGTCTTGTAAAGTCAAATAATTGAAAAATTTAAAACAAAAATACACATGAAAAAATTTACATTTGAAATGTGGAATTTCTTGAAAGGCTGCAATATTTGTTGGATATTTTGCGAAATTTAACACGTATATTTTTCAAAATGATATTCTGTCCACAATTCGTTACACACATATTAGTTTTCTCACATAAAAAGTTATATTTTCACAATTTATAACTTTAATATCAATTTTTTTTTTTTTTTTTTTAAGTGTTCTTTATTTTTTACATTTTCTTTTGATTGACTTTTCAAGGAAAATAAATTTGAGAACTTTCTCTCTAATAATTGTACCTTGTTATTCATTTTATCATGATATTTATCATTATTATTACTCATCGCTCATTTTCTATCTTTCCACAGCTGATGACAACGTCAATATTTTTAAGAATTTAGATAAAGATACTTATAAATTGGCACGAAGTACTATTATTGATATGATTTTGGCCACTGAAATGACTCGACATTTTGAACATTTAGCCAAATTTGTTAGTGTTTTCGGTGCTGACGTTGAGCCCAGAGATGTAAGTTTTACCTTTTAATAAATTTTATTTTTATTATAATAATTTTACATAGTGATAAATGAAAAAATCGAGAACGGATTTTTTTAAGCATTTAAGTATTTTTTGGAAGAAATCCGACTAAAAATGCATTTAAAAATTCAAAATACATATCTTAGAAATTAAAAAGTAAACAAATATTATCAACATGAAAACTATTGGAGGATTCACAAAGTGTGCTATCATGTCGTATTGTAAGTCCTAAAATATTTCAATGTATAAAAAATATTGTTATTGCTTTTCCTTTGTAAAATACGACAGATAGCACACTTTGGGAATCCTTCATATATTTTAAAAGATTAGTTCTATTTCTTTGTCATATTTATACCCTACACCACCAAAGGTGGTTGGGGATTATGTGTTTGTGCAGAAGTTGTAAAATTTGGTACATACGATGAAATTTGGTACATATGCTTTTTCAACACAAGGACGAAGTCTATTGAATTTGGTTACGATCGGCCCATTATTTCACCTAGCCCCCATACAAATGTCCTCCCGGAATAGAGTTTTAACACTTATAGATGCCTTAAAAATAAGGATATTTTAATGAAATTTAGTACAAATAAGTTTTATATCAAAATTTGTCTGCAAAATTTCATGAAGATCGGTCCATAACTTACCATAGCTCCCATATAAACTCCTCTCCCGAAAATCACTAACGTTCATAAATCCCATACAAATGTCAGTATTATGTTAATATTTAACACAAGTAAGTTGTATACATATACGTAAAAACAAAATTATGTGGATCGAATCGGTGTAGGGTATCAATTATTCGGGCTTGACCGACTATATCTTCTTCTCTCGTTTATTTTAGATTTAATTTATAAAATTTATATTCATGACACAGAGTTTTACATAGACTTGTTTGCATGGATAATAAAGTTTAAAATGTTTATACATAGAAAATTCCTTCTCTACGTCAATGGATGTAACAGGAGTATTTAAATATTTGTAGTAAGAGTTTTATTATAAACACTATATAGCATCTGAATGTAGAATAATTGAGGTAGATTTTTTTTAGCTTTCTCAAATCCTTTATTTTTTTAATCACAGCTTTTAACTTTCAGCAATAGCGACTTCTCTCAATAATATTATAAACTAATCTGCTTAAAGAATCGGATACCCTCTAATTTAGTAATAGTTTCATTATAAAATTAATAATTGGAACAAACAAACGAGAGGTTAATTTTAATAAAGCATAAAGCATGTATGTAAATGAAAAATTTGTTTACATTTGCAATTGCAAATATTAAACCCACAGTATATAGTATTGGAAAAGCTTAAAAGGTTTCTGATTCTGCAATGTCTTAAGAGTATATGTACATTTACATTTTGAGTCTCGAGATAACAGTCAACAAAATATCTTAAAAATTGCAAAACATCAGAAAAAAATATTTGAACAAATTTCTTTAAAAAATGTGTAAACGAAAAATTTTTTAACATTTTAAAACGTTAATATTTCAGTCGCTGTAAGCAATATGATATAGATCAGATACTTTTGTGAATCTGCAAAGTCCGAAGATTATAAATATGTAATTATTAAATTGAAACTGTCATGCTTTACTCGTTTAACTTTTCCGGGTATTTTATCAACCCTGTAAGAATGTCAAATTTAATTTTAATAAGGAAGATAAGGATTTCTGTAATATAATACAATTTTTTATTTAAATGTTGTAACAAAAAGGTAATGAAAATCCTTATGAAAATGATACCTTTTGATTATTTTATTTCAATTATATACAGTGGTGGCCTGTGGTTAGCACACATTATATCTACTGTTTTTAAAAGAAAATTATTTCCTCTCATTACAATTATTTACTAAAACTTTTGCTTTTTAGTGTTTTTTATGGTGTCTGCAATAAGTCCCGTTCCTTTTTTTTTTTTTTTGCATTCTATCGCAATTCTCTTTTAATTTTTTATTTAAGTGCAGTAATAGGCAAAATAAGCTGGTCACAATTTTAGCACAAGCAAGTATATTTAAATTTTTTATATGTTTTTTGTGAATATAAATAATTAATTGGTAAGTTTAGATATTATTTCATCAATGAAGATAAAAAATTAAATAAATAAACATTATTTGGACATGACTAAAAAAAAAGTGGTTTACAGAGGAACAACGTAAGATTATTCAACAGATGTACTCAAGAGGAATAAGCATAAGTGAGATTGCTAATACTTTGGAATGTTCCAGAAAGATGGTTTATAATGCACTAAACCATATTCGGAAGTGTGAAATATTTAAAAATAATACACAGGCTCCTAGGCCAAGAAAAACGTCACGTAAAAAGGATTCTTTAATATATATATAGAACCTCTGTCGAAGATCCTTTTAAAAGCTCCACCGTATTCCAGAGGGAAATTTCAATAAAATATGTTATCAACGTGTCCTGCAGAACAATAAGAAGAAGACTTAATGAAAAAAATTTACATGGAAGCATTTCTCAGCATAAGCCACACGTTTCAAATAAGAACCTACGGGATCGGTTGTGCTTTGCTCGTGAGCATTTGGAAAAGCCATTAGTTTTTTGGAAAAATGTCCCCTGGAGTGATGAATCCAAGTTTTGTAGATTCGGATCGGATGGTAACAGGTATGTTTGGCGTCCTCCAAACATGCAACACAATCCAAAGTACACTTCTAAAACAATAAAACTCGGTGAAGGAAATGTGATGGTGTGGGCAGCTTTTTCTGGGCATGGCGTTGGTCCTATATGCAAGATTGATACACATATAGACCAATATGTATACCAGAATATACTACTAAATAAAATGATTCCTTATGCAGAGGACAACATGTCACTTAGGTGGAGTTTTATGCACGACAATGACCCAAAACACTCCTCACGCTTAGTGAGGAGTTGCTTGGAAGAGAACAATATTAACGTGTTAAAATGGCCAGCCCAATCTCCCTATCTCAATCCTATTGAGAAACTTTGGAATGATGTGGAGCAGCACGTAATGAGAGCAAAACCTAAAAATTTTGCCGATTTATGGACAGAAATAGAAAAAGCTTGGTATGCTATTTCAGTGGAGCTCTGTATGGGACTTGTGGAAAGTATGCCAAGGAGATTGGCAGCTGTAATAAAAAATAATGGATACCCAACTAAGTATTAAGTTTATAGTGAAATAAGTTTTTTGTTTTGTTACTTTTTTTAAACGTTAATAAATTTTTTTTATTTTGTGCTAAAATACTGTCCAGTGTTTTTTGACTGTTATTCTATTCTGAACAGAAAAACAGCAATGATATATATAGGAATGACAATGAATATATTGTGATGTGATCTTAGGAAGACATGTTACACGTTTATAAAAGAAAATAAAGAAATAGAGGAAATATTTGCTTTTAAAGATAGGCAGTAGCAAGTGTGCTAACCTCATAGCCGCCACTGTACATACATGGATATTACTAGAGACCATCCATGGTAAAGCTGTGTACCTTGTTTTTAAATGTCAAATTTCCGCAAAACTTTGAAAACCTAATTTTTGAATAATATTAAAAAATATTTAAAAAGAACATTTACATTGGGATTTCCCTACAACTTTTATGTTTGTAGGCAAGAGGCGTAGAGAAGCAAACGGGCTAAGAAAAGTTTCACGTCGCACAGTGGGTTGAACTATAGTGAAAAAGAGGATTAATTCGTGGAAGCTTTAATTTAAAAATATATATTTTTTATTAATGGATATTCATAAATACGTAAAATACTATAATTTAAAATAAAAATATCTTGGAAAACATATTTTTTTAAATTGTTATGGCTTCTTTTGTTTTTCGTGGAAAATGGTCTTTATTTAGTCTTTTTGTTGTAACTTTTGAACTAAAAGCTATAAATTAATAAATCAAATTGTAAATTGAAGTAAATTTATTATATGAGATAATTAAAAAAAAAAAAAAGAAAAGACAAATTAATCCTTGTTTTGGGTACTGTTCAACCCAACGTGAGTCGTCACAAAGCTAAATATTTCAGGAAATTTTTTCAAATTTATTTGTTGTTTTTTGTCAAATATTTTTTTAAAAATTTCACAATACAAATTTATATGTGTAACTCATTTTTATTGAATTTTTGCCATGCACATATACAGTGGCTCTCAGCTTAAATTATACAGTATACAGTTTTATTTTTAAAGCTCCATAACAAAGTAACAGGCAGTAATTAAAAATAAAATTTGGTATCATTAGAAGAAAAAGGCTTTTAGTTTAACATAGAACCATTATTTATTGTTAAATTTTACCTTAAAAAAAAAAAAAAAAAAATATTAAATATTTTTATCTCACAGTTTATTATACGCAGCCACTTTTGACATCAAAAAGTTCGAAGTTACGACCGGAATGGTAGTCTTAATTGTTTGCAACAGATTTGAGCCGTTTTGCTACCGTTGCATGCAGTTTTTATGTAACATTATGCATTTTCATGACCTTATTTATATTTTATTATGTAAATTTCCCATAAATTTAATTTGGGCATTTATGTATTAGCAAAGTTTGCACAATACCAAATTTTTCTTATTTCTTTTTATACCCTTCACCACAGGTGTAAAGAGTATATATAAGTTTGTCATTCCGTTTATAATTTCTGCAATATTCATCTAAGACCCCAAAAAGTATATATATTCTGGATCCTTATTGGTAGAGGAAAAGATATAAAGATGTCCGTCTGTCTGTTGAAATCAGTTTTTAGAAAGCCCCAGTTATTGGATATATATGTTTTATGCATCAAATTGTAGGAAATATTAGAAAAATGCTAATAAAAATGAGCAAAATCGGTTGATAGATAACTGAGATATCGGTAAAAAACCGAAAATAATCCCAAAAAATCGTATTTGTTGTTGGCTTTTCTAGGCTCCTATACAAACTAGCGACTTCGTTTTTGCACGAAAAATTCAAAATCTTTCTTCAAATTTTTTTCCTGAAAAAAATCGGTCCTTTAGTATCCGAGATATCTGCCAAAACGCATTTTTAGACTTTTTAAAGTTCCTATAAAGCTACGGGTTTCGCTATTGAACAAGTTGGTCATAAATATTTTTAATAAAATTTCGGTTTTCTTAATCAACCAAATTCGTTCATAAACAACCGAGTGGGCCAAAAACTAAAAAAAAAAAATGTGAATAATATAAATACACACAAAAATATTTATAATAAGCATACATCATACATACATACATATGTGTATCTACAATATTTTTCGATAATTTTTTTATTTTTTTTATTTTAATTTAAACATTTTCTGTTCGTATATTATTTTGTACTTATTTTTCTAGATCGTACAAACCGAAGAAGAAAGTTCAATACTAATGCGGCGCATGCTTATCAAAGTTGCCGATGTTAGCAATCCAGCACGACCAATGATTTGTTGTATCGAATGGGCACGACGTATTGCCGAAGAATATTTTACACAAACTGACGAAGAAAAAGCAAAAGAATTACCAATCGTTATGCCAATGTTCGATCGGGCAACTTGCAGTATACCAAAAAGTCAAATTGGTTTCATAGAATACATCATACAGGACATGATGCATGCTTGGGACAGTAAGTATCATAATCAAATAACTGCGAGTATTAATTTAAATATCTATTTTTCCATTTAAGGCTTCATCGATATGCCCGAATTGATAACGTACATGCAGATTAACTATTCACAATGGAAGAAATTCGAAGAACAGGGCATTCATACCCTTGCTGAAGTAAAGGCTAAACAGATGTCTCTTATGAATAAAAAATCAGCTCTCAAATAGCACATGGCGTTTAAGAGACTATTTTCGGGATTGCTTAAGCCGCAACCGATACAACTCCAATGTGCATTTTCTATTGGTGAACATGAAATAGAAGAATATGTTCAAAAATAAATCACCAATAAGATCTTGAGAGAAAATGTGTATCTACTCAAATGGAAACAATCTTAAATTAAACTTATCTAATGTATAGATAAATAAAAATCACACACACACACGTTTACCAAAGGTGTCGCAAAAATAAACTTTGCCACAAAAAATACCTGTTCAACAAAAATGAAAATATTTAAATAATAAGTTAAAAGCAAAGTGCTGTATTTGTTAATTATAAGTTTGTGTAATCTTTAAAACAAAATACTTTTTTTCCTATAATTCAACGACTTCAAAAAAGAAAGAAACTTTTGCTATTTTTACAGTCTTTCATCCACGATTACTAATTACAGTTTAGTATGTCATGTCTCCTTCTAATCTGATATTACATTTATTAGCTGCTATTTCCTTTTCATTTACTATCCATCGCAATTGTGATTTTCATCTCTTTAGAATTTAGATATCTCCATTAATGTTGTTTGTTTGTTTATTTGTATATTTATCAAGTCAATGAATGTTCTTACTTTTAGTATCATTTACATGTAATAAAAAAATTTGTATCGCATCTTGTAAAGAATTGTAAGAAAATCTTATAAATATGTTTGTTCAGTGAAAAAGTAAAAACAAAGTTTTTCTCAAAAAAAAAAATGTTTAATGAAATATTTTTAATTGAACGCCGTACAAAAGTTAATAATTTTTTCTCTTTTTTGGGCTGGACTCAACTTAAGAAATTCACACCCTAATATGTAAACATAAACACATAAACACTAACAACTACATATACATATAGATAGTATTTATGGATTAAATGTAACTTAAACCACACTAATGATGTTTTTCAATAATAGATTATCTGGTATGTAAGAATGGTCCTCTTATATATAGTGGAGAATAAAGGTTTTTAAATTTTTGGTCTCACTCCCTAGAAATGTTGGAATAGCTTAACAACTAAAAAATACGAAGTTTTAAATTAATTGAAACAAATTGGCTCAAACCCAACAAACCAAAAGATATCGTAATGATATCATTACGATATCATTTCGGTGATATAGAAGACCGAGAATGATATCATTTATAATTCTAAAATGATATAGGTTGCTTTCTAAAAGGTACACTCGAAAACGATATCATAATTTTTGAAAAAAAAAAAAATATTAGTAATGATATCTTTAAATTTAAGCAGCGCGATAATTTAGCAATATATTGTAGAATATATATGCATACATATATATCTGCTAAGATTGGGTGAATGTATAATATTCAAAATATTTTATTAAAAATTAATAAAATAACCATAATAAACTAAAGTTCATCCTGCTCCAAATCATTTTATATGTAATACGAAACTTTTGTAATCCAAAGACAATTCCTCTTTAAATCCGGGCTGATATTGGCTTCTTTATTTTATCCTCTTTTATTTTTCGCGATTCCACTAAATTTAGATGTAAAAATATAATTTCCATATTATGCAAAACATAAAATATTCTTCTAATAAAAATATTTTCAATTTAATTTTAATTTTATCATAAAATTTTAAAATTATAATATCATTAATGATACTGTATCGTTTCTTGGTTTGTTGTGAAGCGATTTTTATTCTATTCAACAATTAATAATTGATTTTAACAATATCATAGTAAATTAAATAAAATTATATAAAACACTTAATTTTCAACCAAATATAATCCGTAAAATAAGATTT
The DNA here is from genome assembly GCA_951394005.1 of Protophormia terraenovae. NCBI lineage: Eukaryota > Metazoa > Arthropoda > Insecta > Diptera > Calliphoridae > Protophormia > Protophormia terraenovae. The sequence continues at coordinate 71,118,177 of OX596077.1, forward strand.
CAACCAAAATTTGAGGGAGAGAAACGATTATTTGAACATTCCAAGGGGATGAGGACAAGAATCTAAACACTTTTCCTAATTAGGGCAAACCCTAATGTATATATTGTCAACAAAAATGCAAATGGGTGTAACCACTGAAAAATCAAATGTTGGTTTTTACTGGATTATAATATACTGACCCAAACTACATCTTTACAAAAAACTTCATATTCATATCTTCAAAAATTACATCAATATTAACGAAAGTTAAAAGGCTCTAACATTAACATCATAAAAGAAACAGTCGTGAATTTTTTTTCCATTTAAGAAAAATTAGTCGTGAAAATTGTTTTATGCATAGAACTTAATTTTAATTTTACTTATTTGCTTAATTTTTACTTCTGCTGTTAAAAATTAAAATATGTAGTTACGTCCTTTTGCATTTGAGGTGACGATATATAATATATAGATTTAACTATGCAATTTACTTCAAGAATGTCATATAAGTCACGAAATTTACGAAATCGTGCAAAAAATAAAATTAAAAATTTTTCTCTTCAGTGTATTTTGATAAATATTGAAGATGCTGCCTTAGTTTTGACATGTGAAGATGGCACCTTAGACGTTCTATAAAATCGCTTTGTTTTGGTTTTGATAAAGCGAAATTTCTATTTTTAAGATCTTTATCGCGCATTGATAAAAATGTTTAATGCAAATAGACTTTGCATGCATACATATTATTTAATAAAATCACAAATCATATAAAATATATTTACTAAAAATTTTTGTAATTCCTCAATACACAAAAATCAATTTTGAAAACAATTATTCAGTTCACAACCTGAACAACGAAAAAAAAATTATATCTTTCATTTCACGAAAGATTTATAAAAAATGGCAATTTTTTAAAGGGCCATCCGATTTTGTTCACATTTTTTGAATTTTAAAAAATTTGCGAATTCGTTTACGATTTTCATTTTCCGAAAAGTGAAAAAAATGAAAAAAATGGAAAAATATCTCTAAAAGTTGTTACCGGATTTTATTGATTTAAACTGCATGTAGAAGACGAATATTGTAAATTATATTGTATAAATTCACAACAAGAATGCAATTTTCGGATGCACTTTTAAGAAATTTCTACCCCTCTGATTTTAAATATTTTTTTATTATATAATAAACATATTTGTCTTCAATATTAAAACAAATATGTTTGTTACATAATACATCAGCATTTAATCTGAGACAAATATACATTATACCACAAATAACAAATTATGAAATATTAAGATTAAAATTAATTTTAAAATGAACTTACAAAAAATAAAAAAAATTAATTTTTTTAAAGTAATATTTTTTTTTTTTTAATTATGAATGCATTTATAGAAGGCATATTCATCTTCTATATGCAAGTCATTAAAATCCGTTAACAATTTTTATAGATATTGATGTCTAAACTTACACACCAAAGAACATAGAATAGAACTAGAAGTTTATGCGAGAGCCACCATATACTAAATTTTCAAAAAATTTACTCATTTATTTGAAAATACAAAAACAAAATATATGTGACTACATGTATTTTGTTGTTGTATGAATTAGGTTTTTGACAATTGAATTAGGTTTTTTTCTCTAACATAAATATCTAGTTGTTAATCTATGCCAAAGAATACTAAGAATTGAAAATTACTATCTTTTTTACAACAACAACATTGCTCTCTCCTCACATACAAGTTTTTTGTGAATTCAACAAATTTGTTTCTTAAGCTATGTATACACGGTTGTCAGATCTAACAACGTTGGCAGAAAAATATTCAGAAAACGTCTAACAACCGTGTAAATTAAATAATTTATGTCTTGCAACGTTGTTAGAAAAAGCATTGTCAGTAAATTTTAACCCAATAATATTGTTAGACATCTGGCAATCGTGTAAACACATAACGTTGCCATTGCCAGATAATTGTCTGACAATTTTTATTGTCAGATCTGACATCCGTGTATACATAGCTTTAGACTTTAAGGAAAATTACACACGCGACACATTTTTTCACTATCACATCATAATATTATTATTTTTACTCACATTTATTAAATTTTCTCTCTAGTAACACGAATATTTTGCAGAAACCGGAAAAAATATTTTTATACCCACCATCAAAAAGATGGGGGGTATATTGATTTTGTCATTCCGTTTGTAACATGTCGAAGGAATCATCTAAGAGATCTAGCTATGTCCGTCTGTTGAAAACAGGATAGGGCTCGAAGGGGACAACGTAGGCGGACGAAATTTGGCACAAATGTTTGTCCTATATAAGGTTTGTTTGGGATTGAAAATGGGCAAAATCGGTTAATAAACAAAAAAGTTATGGGCTAAAAACATAGAGTGTCCGTTAAATACCTTTCTGATGATATTTCTTCAATAAAAGCACGCACGACAACGAAATTTTGTACGTATAGATCGGAGGTCGATATAAACTCGGAAACCAAAAATGGGCGTGGTCCGCCCACTTTACCGCCCACCTCCCATATAAGGTGAAAATCAACGAAATTGTGTTCAAATAGTTCAAAGACCAATGTAAAGTCAGAAACAAAAAATGGGCGTGGTCCGCCCACTTTACCGCCCCCTCCCATATAACGTAAAATTTGAAAAAGTTGATGGTGGGTATATATATTCGGCCGGGCCGAATATATTCGCCCTTATTTTATTTTATTTTTGACATTTCTTTTTTGTATGTTGAAATTTAAATTGAAAGAACAAAGTACTATTTTTAGTATTAAAAATGAAACAGAATTTAAAATAATTTTAAATTATTTTCATATTCATCAACAAAAAGCCAAAAAAAAAAAAAATAATTATATTTATAATTGTTTTTGGACAAGCCTTCATTTCTGTCCTATTTTCATCTCTACTATGTATCTTGATAAGAAAATTATTCCTACATAAATTTCTCTAATAGTTCTTCATTTAAGCGCTAAATAATGTTTACTTTGTATAGGACCTATCACTCCCTCCGATGGATAGATACATCTTATTTTTCGTCCCATCATCTCATCAGTTGATGGGAAAGTTAATGCCACAAAATTGTTATAATCAGCCTGTTTATGAAATTCTCAACGGATTTGAATTGGAAATGAAATTTCAATTCAATTTCAACTTGAAATGGGCTTATGAAAACGTAACGAAAACAATTTGTTAAAGATTTACACCCGTATGCAAAAAATATTATTAACTTTGCTTTCAAGTACACATTTATTACCCAACACTTAAAGGCTAACAAACTTTTGTTAAAAACACGTATCCAAAAACACTGTTTTAAAACACAAAGTTTTTTTAACGTTGATAACGGCAACACTTGTATTTTTTCCCCTCTTTATAGTTAAAGTTGTACACTACCGAATATTAATACATTCGGTTGTTCAAACTTCTAAAAAAGCTTTTTATTGTTTAAACATTAAATTAATTCCTTTTAAAACATTGTTTCCATTATTATTATTACTTAGTAAAAATATAAAGAAATAATAGAAGTTAAAGCAAAAATATGAAAAATTATATGAAGCGGATAAAATAAATATTCGAACAACGAGTTTATTTTATTTATTTTGATTGAACGTACATCACTAAAACATTTTTTTACATTTTTATTATTTTTTATATGATGTTATGTGAATTTTTTGGTTTTTTCTCTAAATATTAGTCTGAAATAGACAAATCGGACCTAAAATTAATAAAAATATCGGCCTGAAGAAGAAGAAAGGTATAGAAGACTAGAATAGGTTGGAGCAAGCGCGAATTTTTTGCAAAACACAAAGAGAAAAAGGAAATTAATCATAATATCACTTGTAGTAAGTTTAATGTAAGTTCATACCTACTTTAAAATATTTAGATTACATTTGTTATATTTTAGTTTTGCATACAGTTTTAAGGAATTTAGCTTAACAATACTTTGTAAAGCTGAGTTAAGTTTTTTTGCATACGGCCGTTAATATTTCCGGTCTAAATTACATTTTTATATGAACGACTTTATGCGTTATTTTGAAATTCTCCTTATAAACTATGGACGAATATATTTAAATTTTCGAATCCAATTATTAACAGAATTCGAATCAATCATAAACAGAAATCGAATACACAAACCCAATTTATTTGTTTTGTTGAGAAAATTTTGTAAAACCAATGCGTGTTGGATTCTATAAACAGGCAGAATGACTTGTTGTAGGTCTTCTTGAGGACATCATAAACCATTTTTCAAAATTTATAATACACCTTCAATTTCGAAGTCCCATGAGGAGTACCAATTTCTCTGCTCCAATCACAAAATAAAGTAGCCTATATGTATTAATATGTTGCCTTTTAAAGTACTATATTAAAAACTTTTAAAATCATACATTAGATGGTAATTAAAAGTATGTATTTATTGCAATGCATTGAATATTACCCTACAACACCATAGGTGGTTAAGTTATTATGTGTTTGTGTAAATATTATAACGTTCGTCTCAGAATAACTTTCTGGTCGGGTGGCTTTCCACGTAAAGCTTATGCGCAAAGTACAGTTCGAAATTTTGAAGATAATCTGATGAAATTTGGTACACATGTTTTTTTTTTTTTTTTGCACAAGGACGAAGCCTAATGAATTTGGTCATGACCTACCCATTATTTCACCTGGGCCCCCATACAAAAGTCCTCCCGGAAAAGAGTTTTAACACTCATAAATACCATAAAAATAGGAATATTTTAATAAAATTTGGCACAAATAAGTTTTATATAATTATAAATTCATATTTCGTGATGATCGGTCCATAATTGACCTTAGCTCCAATTTATGAGCCAATTTCGGGAAACACTCAAAAGTGTATAAATACATGTGAATGTTAGTATCGATGTAATATTCTGTATTAGTATGTTTTATTTTAAACTTAATACAAGTATCGCTCCTTAATTGGCCCCTTCCCTCTGGTACATAGACAATGGAGTAGGCCATCATATGATCGGACTTGATCGACTATATTGTCACCTAAAATACACATTTTCATATTTTACACCAGAAACAAAAAACAGTATGAAAATGAAAAAAGCTGTAACCACAATTGTCAATTTGTTTGCTTTAAAGTTAAGCAATTAAGTAAAATTTGTTAATCGTTCACTTTAAGCATAAATAGAATAGATAAAGCATAAAACACACTTCGAACAATTTTTTTTCTTAAATGGAATACATTTTACAACTGCTTCGTCGTTGATGTCACGGTATTAGCTTTTGTGATTATTGATGTCATTTTTGAAGATATGAATATGACATTTTTTGATTAGATGCAGTTTGGGTCATCGCATTATTATACAATAAAAACCAACATCTGATTATTCATTGGTTACGGCCTTCTGCATTTTAGGTGACGATATCTTTCTTACTTGTTTTAAATGCAAAACTCTCTATCTTTAAATTGTGAATATTGCGAAATATCAAAAACAAATTATATGTAAAATCCCTGCGGTACCAGTTGAGTTGAAACCTAACTCGTCACCAAAGTTCCAGTTGAGAACCAGTTGACACAAACACACTCAATATATAACAGTTGAGAGTCAGTCTATAACATGCTTGTTAAGTGCGCAATTAGCAACTCGCGCGCAATAACAATCAGTGGCTGAGTGGTTAGCATTGAAGACTATAAAACATAACATACGTTAGATGAACATGGGTTCGAGCCGGGGTGCCGCCATCGCGTTAACGAAAAATTATAAAATAAAAATAAACATAATTTAATAAAAATAATAAAAAAAATTGCTTAAAAATTATACAATTACCGAATTTTTATTATATTAATCGACACTGAACATGTCCTCTTGGACCAGTCCTGTGACCTTTCCAAAGGGGCTAATTAGCCACCTCCGATGACAACCCCATGTAAAAGTGACAGGTTCATCTCATATAAAGTTCCAGAACTGGGACCGGTCACTAGCCCTGAGAACCTGTCACGTGTATAGTTTTGAACCGATTCTCTTTACTCTAGGGATTTAGTCGTGGTTTTAAATAAATATTGTAGAAGAATTTTTTTTAAATACTTTATAAATAATTATGTGTTTTCGAATGTGTGACTAAGTGAGTGTTGTATGGGATAATTCAGTATTGCCAAAAGTTCACATCTACATTTGTCGCTAACTAGACAAGGTAGAATTATTGGGAGAATTGACATCTTTCAAAAAGTAAAAATATAAATGAAAATATATAAATGTGAGAAACTAAATTTTTGATAAAAATTGAATACTTTAAAATGGACCATAATTACAACAAAACAACTTTTCAAAATTATATTCATAAAAGTATGAATCTTTTATATATATATATATATATATATATATATATATATATATATATATATATGTATATATATATATATATATATATATATATATATATATATATATATATATATATATATATATATATATATATATATATATATATATATATATATATATATATATATATATATATATATATATATATATATATATATATATATATAATATATATATATATCAAAATTGTTTTCCCATAATAATGTAATAGAAACTTGTGAACCGAAATTATTCTCAAAAAAGATGTATTTTTTTTTCATAACGAGCTTAAAAAAATCTATTTGTTTTTGACCAAAATGTACTAGGACCCTGATTTTCAAATGCTGGTAGGGAACTGAAAATTAATTTTTAAAATTATTATTTATCCTATATTCAGGTCATCAATAGGCATCGTTTAAATGGCCAAAAAAAATATATAAAATTCAATATTATGTTTGGTATATTTCGTTACACTTATGGATTCTATAAATAATATTTACTTTGTATAATAAATATGATAAGAAAATTATTCCCACAAAATATTAAGACTCAATCTACAATTCCTTAGATATTCAATTATTAAAATAACTAAATTTACTTAAAACAAATAATAATAATATCAAAATTTTGTATGGTTTTACGATATTGTGTTCACAATCGCTATAGATATCCCATACAACTTACAATTGGTTGTGAATTAAGCAATTATATTTTATCAAATATTATAAAAAATTTAATACTTAGTTGCATTAATTTTTACTTTTTGCTTGCTTTTTTGTTAATAAAGATTAATTAATGTATTGCCATATATTTTACAAAGAATCACATTTATTTTTTAATTTTATTGTGGCAATTCCTACAAAAAATTCTCTGAGTACTCCGATTTATAATCGATAAATCGACTTTAGTGGTCGTAAATGCTTCAAAATACATTAGCTTACTTTACACAGGGTATGGCTGCTTTAAAATGACACACAAAACGATACACTTGGTTAGGGACATAATGTGTACTTTTGTAAAATACTCGTGTATAGTGAATTATCTATTTATACTTTCTAAACAATATACAAGTTAAAATATAATACAAGTATAGTAATTCGTAAGCAACACAAAGTAAAACACACTAGATCGATTATGAATCGGAATACTCGGATAATTTTTTGTAGGGTTGCTAGCAAATTTGACCGTGCTAATCTATCACTGAAAATCATCATTGTTAATATAAATTTAATACATGCTAAATCCAATTTACATTTTTTACTTGAAATCTCGTTAAATGAAATTTCGAATATTTGTCAATTTGTTTGTCAACTGGATTTTGAAAATATTTTACACGATCACTAAACATTGTCAAAAAAAGTCATTTTTATGAAGCACTAACACACTGAAATAAAAACAGTGTTGGATAACGATATTTTTCAAAATCTTGTAAAATTTTATGAGATTCTGATAAAATCTAATTAGAAACTTGATTTTGATTGGTATAGAAAATCTAAATAAAATTATGTATATTTTAGTTGAAATCCCATTTAAAGTAGATTTTGATGCAAATGTAAATGGAGTATTACCAAAATTTACGTAACAAGTAAATTACTAGCTCTAAGCACAATGTTTAAAAATTATAACTATTTCATTTGATATCTAATTTTATCAAGTTATCACCAAATTATCAAATTATTTGATAATTTTAAGAATTATTTGAGAATAATATTAATCTCTATAATTATTACATATTTATTTATTATAATATATTATCAAATGTTATTGAATATTTGATGTATTACACATTGTATCAAATGGAAAAATGTTTATTTTTCAAATCTCTAACTTTGTATTAGGTAGATAATTTGTTGTTCTACTTATATAAGCATATGTATGTATTTGGGTAGAAAATAACAATGGAATAAAATATTTGTAAATATTTCAAATAAGTTTAGTCAAATATACATAGAAATATTTCATATTACGTATTTATTTCTAAACTTCAAAGAAAATAGAAAATAATAATTTTATTAATTAATAAATTTGTTAAAATTGTATTAAATTAACATGTAGTAAATGTATGTATGAATACCAGAATTGGAAAGGGGCTAAAGATTATATACAGTAATCTGTTACGTCTAAAATTACTGTAAGGAGTAATTAATTATTACAATTACTGTAATTGCAATTAAACGTGTAAATGAAATTCCCCTACTATGTCTTATACATACATACTATATGTAAAGTATCTACTAATATTTATGTATTGTATAATGTAAATGTAATTTTTTACATTTGACAATCTCTTAAAAAAAAAAACCGAAAAAATAGACAAAATTTATATATGTATGTAAAAATAATATAAAAGAAATATATAAAATATTTTATACAAAAACTAACTACTCTTATACAAATCGTTTAATAAATATAAAACTTTTTCTAAAAACAAGATTTTTAAGCAAAGAACTTATACAATAAAAATTAGCAAAATTTAATTATCATTATTTGTTTACTATTATTGTTAATATTTACTTACTATTGAATTATACTGTATACAAACATGTTTCCTAATGATTAAACTATGACTGAACAAATAATAAAAACATACATACTTGTATACCATCTAAGCATTGTATTAATTTATTATATACATACGTATATGAGAGTTATAACTTTTTTTTGGACTTTAAAATACCACATGCACCACCTTATAGCCAATATTGTCCTCATAATAAAAACCGAACTTTTTAGTCGATTTAGAGAAGAAAAAAAAAAAACTTCACCGAGCGAGCAGGATATTTTGTATAGACCAAAATCACTTCATTTGGACACCCCTTCCAACTATATAAGAAAATTATTGTGATATGACAAAATATTAAGAAGAAAATTACTTAGAACTTATTGGTTATCGAATAAAATATAAACATCTGTCAACAAACTAATTTAGCACATTTTTGCACATATTTTATATCAAATGATTTTACATTTAAATCTACATCGTAAAGTATAGAGAAATTTAATAATACATGAAAAATATGTAAAATAAGAAATAAAGAAAAAAATAATAATTATTCTAATTAAATAATTATACTCATTACCTGATAATGAGTTGACATTATTCTTCTTATTTCTTTAAGTAGTGGAATAATTACCAGTAAATAAAAAGTTGTTTCAAATCCGAACTAAACCCATATTTTTGAAGGAAATTATTTAAATTTCTATGGGTATGTTAAAACTATTAACAAATCAAATAAATTTAACGTGTACGTGGCGTAGCACAGTGGGGTCAAACGCATTTTTTTTGGTAATAAATCTTTATCTCCCAAACTACTGGTTGGATTAAATTGAAATATATGAAAGAGTTTCAGACGAGGACCTAAGCTTTGAGAAAAATCATCCTGTAGTCACCCTGTGATAACACAAGAAAATCTACAGGGTGTCAAAATTGACTACCTCGAGTATGTAAAAGTTTAAAAAAATCGTAACTTATACAAATGAACTCCGATTTTAAAGATTTTTATATTTCTGTAAAGTACCTAGCAAGATAAAGTAAAAATAAGCTTATTCACCTAAGTTATCTCTTACAGTTAAAAAAATATTTGCACTTGAATTTTTAATTTTTGATTTTTTGGCTCGACTTTCTTTCGTTTTTAGGGAATAAGTCCTGAGGTATATGAAGTAAAAATTTTTTAAAAATATCTTGTAATTTGCTATATATTTCAAAATATCATACTGAAAGAATTTTTGGATTATCTCAATGCGTCTAGACGTGAAAAATATTCAAATTCAGCACTGAAAAATGGCTATTTTTTGCAAAAATATAATACAATTCTTTCATTTTTTTCTCAAAGTTTCGTTATAGAAAAAACTTTTTTCTTTATATATTTCAAAAGATAAGACTTCATAAATGATTAATACAGAAATTTTGAACTGATTTAGGCTTCCACCCTACATCAGGCATTGGTCGAAAATGGTAAATTTTGGAAAAAGTTAAATTTTTATCGATAAATAAAAAAAATGTCACGCGAGCTTTTTTAAATTTTTTGATGACATTTCATAAAAAAATAGATTTAGAACGATTTGACACTAAACTGCTTCCCGCCCGGCCAAAAACGAATGCAGGAGAGCAGATTTCATGAAAAAAGTAAATTTTTTAAACGACTTTAACTAATTGCATGAAAAAGCATATTCGCATAATATTTTCGCCATTATTTCTTAAGTAGTGTATAAAATATATATTGATCTTTTACTCCTGCAAAAATCATTAAAAAAAATTTACAAATAAATTTTTGGCAATTATTCAAAAATAAACAATATTTAATAAATGTAAGCGATTATTGCGAATATTATCTCGTTCAACAACCAAAACGTGCCAATACCATTGTTTGTTACGTATACGCACATATGGAAATATTGTAAATCAGTGAATTTGGTGAGAGTTGACCTAAGTTGTCAGTTTTGAGACCATGATATAATGCTTTTAAAACAATCTATATATACATATTATACATCAATGAATTGGTAAATAAGTCTATTTTTATATTCTTGTAATATTTTATTATTTTTTTGGAAAATAAGCGGAGTTTTGCTTTACAAAACATTATTTTTTTGGTTTTTATAACTTTTTTATATTTTTTAAATTTGAAAAATTGCCAAAAATTTATTTATTAAGCTTTTTTAATATTTTTTGCAGGAGAAAAAGATGGATATGCATTTTATATACTACATTAGAAATACTTGTGAAATTGTTATGCTAATATGCTTTTTTATGCAGTTAAAAAAAGTCGTTTAAAAAATTGACTTTTTCATGAAATCTGGTCTCCTACATTCGTTTTTGGCCGGGCGGGAAGCAGTCTAGTGTAGAATCGTTCTAAATCTATTTTTTTATGAAATATCATCAAAAAAATTACAAAAGCTCGCGTGACATTTTTTTTTATTTATCGATAAAAATTTAACTTTTTCCAAAATTCACCATTTTCGCCCAATGCCTGATGTAGGGTGGAAGCCTAAATCAGTTCAAAATTTCTGTATTAACCATTTATGAAGTCTTATCTTTTGAAATATATAAAGAAAAAAGTTTTTTCTTTAACGAAACTTTGAGAAAAAAATGAAAGAATTGTATTATATTTTTGCAAAAAATAGCCATTTTTCATACCAGTTTCAGAGTGCTGACTTTGAATATTTTTCACGTCTAGACGCATTGAGATAATCCAAAAATTCTTTCAGTGTGATATTTTGAAATATATAGCAAATTACAAGATATTTTTAAAAAATTTTTTCTTCATATACCTCAGGACTTATTCCCGAAAAACGAAAGAAAGTCGAGCCATAAAATCAAAAATTCAAAATTCAAGCGCAAATATTTTTTTAACTGTAAGAGATAACTTAGGTGAGTAAGCTTATTTTTTCTTTATCTTGCCAAGCATTTTACAGAAATATAAAAATCTTTAAAATCGGACCTCATTTGTATAAGTTACGATATTTTTAAACTTTTACATACTCGAGGTAGTCAATTTTGACACCCTGTAGATTTTTTTGTGTTATCACAAGGTGACTACAGGATGATTTTTCTCAAAGCTTAGGTTCTTGTCTGAAACTCTTTCATACATTTCAATTTAATGCAACCAGTATTTTAGGAGATACAGATTTATTACCAAAAAATTTGCGTTTGACCCCATTGTGCACCCCTTCCAACTATATAAGAAAATTATTGTGATATGACAAAATATTAAGAAGAAGAAAATTATTTAGAACTTATTGGTTATCGAATAAAATATAAACATCTGTCAACAAACTAATTTAGCACATTTTTGCACATATTTTATATCAAATGATTTTACATTTAAATCTACATCGTAAAGTATAGAGAAATTTAATAATACATGAAAAATATGTAAAATAAGAAATAAAGAAAAAAATAATAATTATTCTAATTAAATAATTATATACTCATTACCTGATAATGAGTTGACATTATTCTTCTTATTTCTTTAAGTAGTGGAATAATTACCAGTAAATAAAAAGTTGTTTCAAATCCGAACTAAACCCATAGTTTTGAAGGAAATTATTTAAATTTCTATGGGTATGTTAAAACTATTAACAAATCAAATAAATTTAACGTGTACGTGGCGTAGCACAGTGGGGTCAAACGCATTTTTTTTGGTAATAAATCTTTATCTCCCAAACTACTGCTACTCCCAAACTACTGTAGTTTTGGAGATACAGATTTATTACCAAAAAATTTGCGTTTGACCAAACTGTGCGTGATGAGTTCGACAGCAGTCTTTGAAATATGTGCGGGAGATTTTCCTAGGTTCAAATCTCAGTTGAGTGAACATTTTGTTTTTTTTTTTTAGCAATTTTGTAGTATTTGCAGTACTTGATAAACCACTTATTTGATTGTTTAAAATAAATATTTCAGTAATGGAGACCCAAGAATTCGTGGACGTCGCAATATAAAGGTTTTGAGTTTTTCATCCTTATTATAAGTAGTAATCGAACTTTTGGCAATGTATATGTTGGCTTACCGGGTAAGTAAAGTTTTTGTTCGATTTGGTTTAAAATGTAAATTTTTTGATACCAAAGCAATATTATATAAAACGATTTTTTCGCTGCGATTGGTGCGTGAACTTTTTTAACGATTGTAAAAAATGAAAACATATTCATTTATACTTTTCCATGCTCTACAAGACTTTGGTATGGTATTTTAAATATTTGCAAAAAGTTATAATTTGATGAATTTTTGTACATGTTTAAGAGCTAGTTTTTATTAATTTAACTTTATATTCGACATTAAAAATTTTAAACCTAAATACATACTAATTATATCAACTTTTACATAAGTAATTTCAAAATTTTACTTATGTTTACTTTTTTAAAAAATTTCGTTACAAAAAAAAATATTTTTTCGTGGTAACACTGTTTATAAAACAGGGATCGGAGCTCTTAAATTTCACATTCTATATTTGTGCTCTTATATTGTGCACGGAAACAATTTTTAAACTTATAATTTCATAATATCTGTTGCTCTTAAACAATTTAGGGTCTGTAATAAAAACTATAATTTAATATAAAAATAAATTGCTTAAAATATATTGAAAACATATAAAATTTATTAAACAATTATTCTTCTCTCCACAGGTAAGAGCATATAGGTGTGACAAAATTAAGAGAACATTTGCACGTATGCACCATTTTGCTCGTCGCTGTTATAAAATCTAGACACTTGTGCTATTAATCCCTTAAAGTATAATGATACACTAATGATACGTAAATTTTACGTACACATGGATAGTCCACTAAAACACTTTATTTGTTGTTGTTACATCGGCTAAGTGCATTTTTATTATTTATTTGTCTTCAAAAAGGATTAAAGCTAAAAAATACATTTAATAAATAAGAACAAAGCATTGAAAAACCCTCCAAATTTCATAAAGATTTTATTTATGAAAAGTCATGATAAATTATGATCTGGTGCTCAGCAGCGACTTGAGATATTTTTTTAAATATGATAATATGTTTTATCCTTCTGTTTTTTGCATAAGGAATAAATTTTTAACACATTTTCCCTCCTTTTTCTAGAAAATTCTTAGTATAACGGTAATCTCGCCAGCTCATGTAATATTTTGTCGATTATGACACAAATTTCATTGAAAAGTTAGGATTGACTTCTTCATCCATTAAAATAAGATTTTTCGGCGAATATTTCAACATTTATCCTTCCATTTCAAATCACATTTATACTCTTAATACTAACGATACGTAAATTTTACGTAGTAACTTTTTTTGCATTCCGAACATGTAAACATCTAAAAATTTATTATTTTCTTTTTAAAATATATGTATGTATGTATTTAAAAACGCCTAAAAAAGAACTTGAGGAATTTCATACACTTAGGTTGAGAGTAGGGTATTCACTCGAATCTTGTTTGTTCGATTAATCGACAAATGAAAATCAAATAATTGTTCGATTAAATTAAAATCAAAAATTTCGAGTAATAATTTATTCGAGCAAATTATGCCGATTAATCGAATAATTCGAGTAAAAAAATATTTTAAATATTTCCTTTCTTAACTAGTTTTTAGGTAGTTCTAATTTTAGTTTTCTAAAAAAAATTAGCTTAAAAACAATGTTTCAAAATTTGTATAGAATGTTTCGAATCTAAAATTGGTACCATAAATTGGAATTTTATTAAAAAAAATTTTATTTAGTAAAAAGAACCGAATATATGCCTAAATTACAATACGTAGTTAAAGGTCGTTTTTTAATTACAAAAATTAAATAAAAATATAAACGTCACTTTAAAAAATTATAAAGTAAAATTCAAATAATTTTAATATAAATATAATAAATAAGGAATTTAAGCTTGATTTGGAAAAACATATTTTTGATTCTACGAATGAAAGTACATAGTTTATATACCAATAAATGCTCAGTCTGGTGTAGAGGATATGATGGTGATGGTTTGAATGAAATTTGTTATACAGAAGGAATTTGGACTTAAAATTAAGTTTACCATGTAAACTCGTTCTTTATGTTAAGAATAGCTGAACCACTTTATATAAAAAAAGGATGGTCCAAAGTGCTTTTTCTCATTTTCAAAATGCAATAACTCAGATACTAATAAATATATTTTCACAATTCTTTCACAGCCTAACGAACAAAAATCAAAATAATATTTGTGTTTTTACTAAATTATAACAAAAATAGGAAGAAAGGAGGAATAAAATATTTTACATTTTGGTAGAAAGAATTATTTATTTTAAATTTACAATAAATTTGTCCATTAAATGGAGAAAAGTAAGCAGTTCTAACTAATTGTATATTTGACTAATTTATTATACAAGTTTATATAATTTCTAATATTTTTACACTGATATTGTTAAAAAATTTTCCACAAATTTGAACTAAAACATAATTACGAGATCACTATAAAACAAATAAGACTAAATTATCTTAAAAACTGTTTACATTTGTATAATTTTAAATTATCATCCTAATGCCTTCTAAATATTGAACATAATTGATTGTATTGATAATCACCTTTAAATGGGTATAATTTTTTCACAGTGTAAAAACTAGTCATTTTATACACAAATGTCACAAAAGTCACAAAAAGCACTTCGGACTACCCTTAATATAAAATTTGGTTCAAATTGATAGACCAAATTTGTTAGACCTATTTATTTAACTATTAATGAATATATTAAATATAGAGAAACAACGGCATTATCAAAGCAAAAGAAACAAACATTCATAAATATTTACCTAAATTTTAATTTTTTATTATTTTAACTACATTTCTGTTTTCTTTTTTGATAAGCATTGAAAAATCGTGTAAAATTTTAAGGTATAAATTAATCGAATAACTCGAGTAACTTAAAAGATTTATTCGATCATTCGAGTAACTTAAAAACTGCATTTTCGAGTTATTTGATTATTCGAACAATGAAAAAGTCGAGTAAAATGAATACTCTAGTTGAGAGTAATAAGGATTTGAAAAAATGTTTGCGTAAAAGTTTTTGAAATATGTGTATTTCGAGTTTGGGACAAAAATTTTTTAAATTTTCGATACAAAATGAAAGGCATTTTCTTAAGAAGTGCTAAATTTTATTATTCTATTCATTAAATTCTATTAAAATTATTACTGCATTTGAAAAATAAGGATAAATTCGGCCATATTATCGGTAAGTCTTCGACAACAATCCAATAAGATTTCTTGATTCCAGATAGAGAAAACTAATTAACATTTATGTAATTATCTTTAAAGGACAACATTTTATAATCTGACGCCAAAAAAAACCATTTCATTATACAAAATTACAATTTAGAATCAAAATAATATGAAATTGAGAGGGCAGAAACCCTAAGACTACGAAGTAAAATCGTAATGATATCAATATTCTCGCCAAAAGAGAATGAGTTTCATCATTTAAATACATAAAGAAAGAAGTAATTATAAATATATTAGCTTTTACTGCCAGAAAAAAGCTCAAACATAGGAGTTTTAGAAGTACCTATTCTAAGTAAAAGTCACATCATTGTTGTGCTAATATAATAAAGCGACACGTAATAGAAAAATAATAGTTAAAGTACCAGAACCATTCTAAAATGCAGTTATTTGGATGAATAAACATAAATCTTATTAAAACTTAAAAAAAAAACTGAAAAAATTTTGGTAACTGCCATGGAAAAATCTGAAGTTTTAAATTTCACTCTGCAAAAAATATTTAAAAAGCTTTATGAATGAATTTTTGGCAATTTTCCAAAAATTTTCAAAAACGAGAGAGTCAAGGCAAAATATAAAAAAATAAAAATTCAAGTGTAAATATCTTTTTTTAAGAGATAAGTTTGCATAGTAAGCTTTATCTTGCTAAGCACTTTACAGAAATATAAAAATTGTGGTGAACGATTCGCTAAAATATTGAAAATTATTATTGTATTTAATATAACCAATTTTTATATGTAAGTTCTTCATAACAAGAATTTTTTCTCACACCTAATATTTTTTAATATGTTATTACAAGTTTTAACAAGTTTGTTGTTAAATAAATTTAAAGCTTTTGCAATAATATTTTGTTTAAAATGTTGACAAACATTTGGTCTTATGTATAACTTTGTTGCAGAGGAGATGGTACATTTGTGGGTAACATAAGTATGTACCACTTTGTTATTAATGATATTGTTTATTAATTTTATATATTTTATAAACTCTGATTAATTAAATATCGTTATATTACATATATTTATTAACTTCACTTAAAATAAATGGGAAAAGTATTATATACTATTCGGTCGGTTGTAGCGGCCGATTTTACAGTACATTCATTGTGAATGTGTTCAACCTTTGGACTATACTTGAGTCTTTTCACCGAACTTAATTCATTGTTTCGGATCGTCTGCCCATTTTCTTTTCTCTGCAACATTTTCTCCAATTGAATTTGAAATTAAATTTCCTTAAATTTACCAATATATTAAGTTACTACACCATAATATGCGAGGAGGTGAAAATTAGCCTCTTAATCCCCGGAAATTTTCATAAGTTTTTGTGAATTTTAAAGAAAAAGAAGAAGTCAAAATTGTAAAACTGAAACTTTTTCGAAAAGGGGCCACAGCCACCTAAAAAGTTCTAGAACTAACTCATGTCCCAAATTCTTTGCAAGAAAATACTACCGTCTGAAGATTGTGGTAAGTTATCATAAGCTTATGAATTGAATAAAGCCTAAAGTATTGGCATATTTTATATTCCCCAGGTGAGTCCAAAATCCACGTGTTCTATATACTTTCAAGTATATTAATCGTTCAATTATAACAACTAAAATCCACAATCTCAGACGATATAAACGTTTTAAGATCTCGTTTTGTTATTTTGAACCTAATCGTTAACCAAAAATTTTTATGTGTTTAGCTAACATATGTAGGTAAGTTTTCAAGGTATTATTTTTTTAATTTCGGCTTTGACATGTTTGAACTCCACAAAAAACTAAATTAACAAAAATTAAAATTAACGAAATTCTGATAGGGCTAGCGGGAAGACTGTTGCCCCAACTGCCCTCGGAATTGATTTACATGCATTTATGTTAAGTATTCTTTTAGAAAAGTGAAAAAATTTTACCACCTTTTTGAAAGAAATCACAAAAAAATAAAATTTTTTTGTAATTTTCAACTTTAAAATAATATAACTTTTTATCTAAAACATGTAGGTATATGATCTTTGTATCCAGAGAATATTTTAGAAAAATTGTAGGACTCAAATTGAGCCCGCCAAGTTAAAAAAGCTAAAAAAAAAACATGGTCAAAAATGGGTCAAAATTTTTCTTTGGTCCAAATATCTCTTAAAGTAAAAGAGATAATCCACACATGTAAGCAGTTTTTGTAGAGAATTATAAGGACTATCTATGTGCAAAATTTTTCAATCAAAGCACAAATGAAATTTTGGCGATTTTTAAAAAAAAAGTTTATACCCGCGGTGACCAACTTTGGCGGTCCACCCCTCGTCCCCCAGACTTGCTAAGAACCTGACCTCCTGCAAATCAATTGGCATACACCTCAGGATTGTCCATGTGAAATTTCATTTAAGAACATCCAGCAGTTCCAAAGTTACAGAATTAATTCCAAAAAATTTAGTTTTGGGACCACTGTGCGATTACGATTTGAAATCGCATAATAGGTGTGATGTGGTTCATATAAAAAAAATTGGCATTTGCTGAATCATGTTAAAATAAATTTGGCGATTTTCAAACCGCATGTGAAATGACAATTGTGTGATTTCCATCACATGGGCGAGATAATATACCAGTGTTGCCAGAAATTGTTATACAGAAGCAAACAACAATACTAAATTATTTTGTAAATAATACTGTTAGTGTTGCCCTTTTTTCTAATGTTGGAAAATATGTATATTAAAATAGGATTGATATTTTAAAATTGAGAACTAATATCGTCAAATTTACTAAGGAATTCTTTCAAAAAAGTATTGAATTAAAAATTAATGTAAAAAAGTGCTAAAACCAATTTAGCATATTTATTTTTACAAATTTTCATTATATTTTAACCATTTCAAATGCTAAATATAGCACTGAAAGTGCTTCAATGGCAACACTGTAATAAACATATGATCAGTGTTGCCACAAAGAAAATATTTTTCCTACCAAAATTTTCTCTAAAAACTATTAAAATCTACCAACATTTAAAATAAACATATTTTGCAAAAAATATATACATGTATATTTGAAAATTAATGCAAGCAAAACGTTCAATAATAAAAATTAAAGATTGTGGTCAAATAACTCGCTGCAAAAAAAAAAAAAATATATATATATATATATATATATATATATATATATATATATATATATATATATATATATATATATATATATATATATATATATACATATAACAAAATTTAAGGTTATAAAACATTCTAGCGAAAACTCTGAATATTTGGAAGAAACCAACCAAACTACCAAACCAATTTTGTTCCAAACGTGCCAAAACGGCAACGCTGTATGTGATTTCTCTGAAATCTTCGTGTATTGGTTGTACACACTATTTTCAAATTGATTAACTAATAAAACCTTTCCGTTCACATAATTGTCATATCATTTTGGTGCGCTTTATCAAATTTCATTCACTTTATACAACACATACATACATATTTAATTGTATTCTCAAAATTTAACATCAACCTAAATTCAACAATACACACTACCTTAAATCGATAAGCTTAAATTTTAAAGTTATTACAATGATCATTTAGTGGACAGCAAGCAGTGACTGAGTTAAGAGGTTAAAAAAGTGAAATTGCCTGTTTAATTTATTTCGATAACCAATTATTTGAATTTAAATTAACGTGATAATACGTGTATTCTGTTTAAAAAAATGTAAGAAAATTAGTTCGGGAAAAAGTCGAATAATAAGCCAAATATCAATATTATCAATAAAACAAAAGATGTTATGATTTGACAAATATAAATATTAAATGTGTGTATAACAAACTATATACATATGTACATATCGTCATACTTTAGTGATATATAAAATTTGTATGTTAATTAAGATTATATTTTGAACAAATATTTATAGTAGTATTTATGGTATATACATACTTACGTATGTACATAAATTCATATTGCTCCATTTCATTTTCAGTAGAGCTAATTGTACATAGAATTAAAATTATTAAATTTTAAAATGTTTTTTAAATGTTTATCAAAAATAAGCAAGTTTATTCAATGAAAAATATGATTTTTTTTTTTGCTATTAACTCGCTTACAGCAGGCGACCATGTAATCTAAAAGTAATAATATAAGCTTTTTGCTTCCTCGATGTATGTGAAATCGAAATCCAATTTAACGAATGATATAATGTGAGGTCCATTTATTAAACAGGGATATTCGTTATATCGAACACGAATTTTTGATATATTTTCATTAAATTTTGAGAAAAATCAATAAGATTATTTGTTTTTTAATTAAAGTTGATGGATTATAATTTATTTTTCGATAATACAAATAATGCAGCTAATTTTCTATAAAAAATAGTATTAAATCTTAAATATACCATCTATTTATCATTTACACTTAAGACAATATAAAATTTTTAATATTTTAGCAACTAGTCAGAATTTTTTCTTCAAATTCGTTATATCTGGATAATAAATTTACTCAATAGTAGTGTATGTGTGTAGGCATATTTATTGTTTATATATAAAATAATTTAACTAAAACCAAAAAAAAAAAAAAAAAAAACGAAGAAATGCTAAAAAAAACCTTTCATTACTTCAGAAGTAGAATAGATAAGTGCATATTTTGCACTTTTTTGCAAGTTATTAATAATTACTTCTAAAAAAGTGAAAATAAATGTATTTCTAGCAGGAAAAAAGGTTAATAAATTGTTGCAGTTGTTAAAATATATAGTTCAAACAATACTTTTATTAAACAATTTTATAAACATAGTTTTAAGAGAAGAACTTGAACAAAAGAGCAATGAACAAGAATCATAAGAAAAAGAACAACCTACTAATGAAAACCATGGGTAAAAAAAATACTTCTGTTCTTCTTCTGTTGCTTTATTGTCTTCCCTCATCATACAAGAAAATCAAAATAAAAACCAAATTTCTTAAAACGAGCCAAACTATACGTTACAAAACATGTGATATTTGTATTTTACAGTGAAAACGAGAAAACCAGTTTATTTAAATCTGAACAAAAATTCGTATGAAAATGAAAATATTTTCTCCAGATTTAAACGTAATAAACCTTTAAAAATTAATATAAACAAACAATGAATATAAATTTTATCAATTTTATAAAAAAAAAAACCTTACATTCATCAATTTTTATACCCACCATCAAAAAGATGGGGAGTATATTGATTTTGTCATTCCGTGTGTAACATGTCGAAGGAATCATTTAAGACCCAACAAAGTATATATTTTCTGGGTCCTGTTTAGAATGGCACCCACTATACCGCCCACTTTACCGCCCACCTCCCATATAAGGTGAAACTTCAACGAAATTCTGTTCAAATTGTTCAAGAACCAATGTAAGCTCGGAAACAAAAAATGGGCGTGGTTCACTCACTTATGGGAGGTTATATAACGTAAAATTTGAAAAAGTTGATGGTGTGTATAAAGGTTCGGCCGAGCCGAATATAACATTCACGCTTGTTTAAGATATATAATAATTTTTAAAATCAATTTCTGTTAACTAATTGTAATACATGTTTTTATTTTTCAAATTTATCTTTTAACTATTTTTCCTTTGTTGCTAGTCTATTCAAAAAACCGACATTTTCAGAAAACCAGTTTTTAATAATAAGTAAAATAAAATTAAAAAGTCATATCACTCTTCTACAGCTAGGTTATCATGCTGAATACTTTTTTTTAGTTATTCACTGAAATTTTCCTTATGGAGAAGTATTTCTTTTGACAATCGTCAAAACTAAAATTTACGTTTTACTTTTATTTTGTTAACAAAAATTAGTGTTAATAAATAAAATAATATACAAATCTCAGTTTTCAGCAGTTTTGCCAGGTCTTGAGAAAAAAAAGAAGTTAAATTAGACTTTAAAAAAAGTCATAAAAGGCTAAATGCACCAAAAAATAAAGCCAGAAAAAAACGATATATTGTTTTATTTAAAAACGCATGAATTTATAAATATAACATAAATAGATTTTATGGCTAATATAGTTTGTTAAAAAATAATAATATTATTGTAGATTCATTCGAAAATTCTCAGTCGAAAATTTTCGTTAAATATAAATAATTTCGATTTTTTTTGTGCAAATTAATACATAGAAATAGTTTTAAATATGACTTTTTAACGGATTCTTGTGTTTATAAGATTCTTGCAGCAATATTATTTAGAATTTTGTAAGGAACCTGGCGAAAAAAATTTTAGAGCAATATTAAGCCCGCCAAGTTTAAAAAAACTAAAAAAAAAAACAAGGCTAAAAATTAGGTAAAAATTTATTTCGACCCGAATATCTCTTAAACTAAAAGATATAACCTACACATATAAACGTATTTTTTGTAAAGATTTACAAGGACTTTCTATATATAAAATTTATTTTTTGTCATATCATAAGTGAATTTTTGGTGATTAAAAAAAAAAAAATTACACACCCGATAGGCCAACTTTAGAGGACCACCCACTTCCTGCCCGCTAGGAACCTGTACTCCTGCAAATCAACTCGAAAACACCTCAGCTCTGAAATTTTTTGAAATTTTATTGATATAACGGTTCAATAGTTACAGAATTAAATATTTCCAAAAAAAAAAAAAACATTTTGGAACCACTGTGGGCCGTACACAAGTATATTTCACCATAACTCAAGAACGGTGTGTACGATTGATATAAATGATAAACTAAAAGATGCGGACTAAAAATATCTTAAAATTTGCATAACTTCACTTTCTTAAGTGCTCAATAGTTTCGAAATTAGTGTCCGATTTTTTTATTTTTTTGCGAAGTTGAAGATTTTTTGATAACTAAAATTTATTTTGAAAAATTAAAGTATCAAAAATGTTTCAGTTTACCATTTTTATATCAAAAATAATCGTACAGACCGTTTTCGAGTTGTAGTAAAATATACTCGAGTAATATTTAGGGTGAAATATTAGACACAGCCATAAAAAAAATCTCGACCTGATAGGAAAAAACTGTATTCGTGTTTAGCATGCCGAATACAATCTAGTCCATCGAAAAATTATTTTTCTGCCGACCAGTGTAATCGAATAAATTAATAAACCAAATCGTTTATACTTATTTAAAAAAAAAAAAAAAAAACATCAAATCATTTTTTATGTTACTTAACATCAAATCATTTTTTATGTTACTTAATTAACATAAAAAATGATTTGATGTTCCCGAAAAAAAAAAACATTTTTAATTTAATATTCAGGCTCAAGTTCATTAATGTAATAATTTTTATAGAATATTTTTTTTTTTTTTTTTTTTACATATATATTAGTTTTTATTGAATCTTTCTTTTTCAGAAATTTACAATAAGTATTAAAATCTTAACCTAAACTTAAATTATTGTTGATATTGCCACTGCAAAATCCAACGTAGAGTTTTCATTACTAGTGTTATCTTCCAAGATCCAGTGTTTCCATTCTTCTTAGGCGTCTGTGACCCTCAAAAGTTAGCAGATCCCTAGCGAGAGGGTTTGGGTGTTCAGATAATTTTTTCATATATTTGATGCTACTGTTCTTTATCTCCTCACGAATTGTAGGAATATTGAGATCCTTGTGGATGTTGCTATTTCTGACGTACCATAGTGCACCTGTTATTATTCTTAGGAGTTTGGACTGTCTTCTCTGTAATTTTTCAATGTTTGATGAAGAGACTGTTCCCCAGAGCTGTATGCCATATAACCATATAGGTTTTATTACTGCTTTATATAACAGTACTTTATAGTCCAAGTCTAGGGCTGACTTTGGACCAATTAACCAATGAATTTGGGCAGATTTTAGTTTTATTTGAGTAACTTTGGATTCTATATGACAAGTCCATGTTAAACGCCGGTCTAGGTGAATACCAAGATACCTTACTTTATCCTGTTCAGGTATTTGGACATTGTTTATTCGAATGGGGGGACAACTTTCCCTGCGTAAGGTAAATGTTATATGGACACATTTCGAAGCATTCACATTGATCTTCCATTTATATAGCCATTTTTCCAGCTCAGTGATATGGGATTGGAGTTTTTCGGATGCAATCACCGGATTTGTATGCATACTTACAAAAGCAGTATCATCTGCAAAAGTTGATGTATGAGTCATAGGGCTCGTGGGCATATCTGCCGTATATAGTATATAAAGAAGAGGCCCTAAAATACTTCCTTGAGGTACTCCTGCGGAAATTTTTCTGCGTGAAGAAATCACATCTTTCGATCTTATTTGAAAAGATCTATTTATTATATAGTTTTTTAGTAACTTATGAACGTTCTGTGGAAGTAACGTGGTCATTTTATGTATTAGTCCGTCGTGCCAGACTTTATCGAAAGCTTGAGATATGTCAATAAATAACGCAGAGCAATACTGCTTGCTCTCGAAACCTCTTCTGATGAGAGTTGTAATTCGATGCACTTGTTCAATAGTACCATGTTTTCTCCTAAAACCAAACTGATGGTTAGGTATACTGTTATTATTATTAAGATGTAATAATAGGCTCTCAAGGAGCAATTTCTCAAACAATTTCGAAAAAATTGATAATAAGCTTATTGGACGGTAAGATGTTACTTGAGTGACGTCTTTTCCAGGTTTGGGTATCATTACTATCTCTGACAACTTCCAAGTACTTGGAAAGTAGCCAGTACGTAAAATGGCATTGAAAATGAATAAAATAAATTTTAGAGCCGAGTTTGGCAAGAAACAAATCATTGTGCTGGTAATTTTGTCCGTTCCAGAAGATTTTCCTGCCTTCAGACCTTTTACTGCTAATTTCACGGCAGAGAGCCGGAATTTTAATGGAGAGTGAATATGGTTGCTAACTACAACAGGTCTTAGAGTTGAACCTGTATTATTTGGAGTGAAAACGTGTTCTAAATGACTAGCGAATGCTTCAACTTTTTCATTAGAACTTTTTGCCCATTGGCCATTTTGGAGGCGTATGGGAGACTCATATGCAATAGGGCATTGCATATTTTTCACCGCCTTCCATAGACTATAATCAGTTTTCTTAGTAGAGTCTAAGTTTTGCAGATATGTTTTCAATTTGGATTCTTTTTGATTCTTCAGAGCGAAGCGTAATCTTTTGATACATTGATTAAGTCTAGTTTTGACGGCTGGTGATCGAGAATCTTGCCATTGACGTCTTAGTTGCCTTTTTTCCCTAATAAGAGATTCAACATTTGAGCAACATTTAATATATTTTGGCCTTCGTGAGAAACGCGAAGGTGTGGATAATATAGCTGCATTAGTCAGGATATCCGTGAAGATATTAACTGCAGATTGTATTTCGTTTTCGCTTTTCAGTGGAATATTTTGTGGTAAGTGGGAGCTTATGTACATTTTGTATTTTAACCAGTTTGTTTTCTTGTTTGGGAAACAAGAGCTTTGAGTTTCAAAGTGACTTGGACTATTAATCAGTGTCAGGATCGTTGGTGTATGGTCTGACGAAAAATCAAGTGAAGGAATCACTGATATACATTCACGTTTTACATTTCTAATTACAGCAAAGTCGATAAAATCGGGAATCTTATTGAGGTCTGTAGGCCAGTAAGTAGGTTGGCCACACGATATGGAATCTAGTTTGCTGGATGATATTGCTTCAAATAACTGCCTACCTCTGGGAGTTGTTAAACGAGAGCCCCAAAAGGTATGTTTTGCGTTATAGTCTCCTGCTGCTATAAATCTTGGGCCTAAAGTTGCAAAATAATCAAGAAATTGATTACGATTAATAGAATATCTTGTAGGACAATATATAGAGGATATTGTTATATTGTTATCGGGAATATTTATTGAAGTGGCCTGAATATGATCCGTTCTGTATTCTGGCATTGGAAAATGCTTTATGTCTTTACGAACTAATATTGCTGTCCCTCCGCATGCCCTACCGTTAGGCTGCTTTGTGTCATAGGTATAGTAGCCATTTATTCTGAAACAGTTCTTTTGAGTAAAGTGAGTTTCAGATACCAGTAGCAGATCAATATCTTGCAACGTTAAAAATTGTTGGACTTCGTGTTTATGTTGGCTAATTCCGTTAGCATTCCAGTAACATATTCTTAAGGAATTCATTTTTTACTTAGCAAAATCTGCATGAGCATGCTTTGATTTTGCATTAATTGCTGTAACATATTTTGCATATTTGACATAAAACTGTTCATGGTTTCAATTAGTTTCTCAATAGAGCTTTGAGAATTTATGTTGGGAATTACTGAACCCTCTTTTAAAGCGTGAGCATATGAAAATAATGGAGCATTATTTTCATTATTTTTATGAGTTTGGTTGGGAATTACTGAACCCTTATTGAAAGTATTTGGAAATTGAGCATTTCCTTCTACGTTTAATTTCATTTGTGTAGTAGAACCTTCTTTTACCGTATGAGCATACGACAATTGCCGATTCGTGTTCAGGTTACTTCTATGTTGTGCACTAGAAGTAGGTCCATTAGGGAGACTTGGAAAATTAGAATCCTGATATTGAGCATTTACAGGTCTTCTTGCCTTTGAAGTCCCTTTAATTTGAATATACACAGGGCAACCACGGTAGTTTGCAGTGTGATTCTGACCACAATTGCTACACTTTCTTGCACGGATGTCTGTTTTTGAATGGGGACATTCCAGACTTTTATGGATATCTCCACATCTAGCACAAACTGATGGCAATTTGCAGAAGGACTTAGTGTGTCCATATTCCTGACAATTTAAGCACTGTGGGGGACCTTTGCGTTTAATTGGTTCTTCCACAACTATCTTGCGATTTAGAAGGTATCTTAAACCGTATATGGGATGTGTATCACTCTTTTTCTTCAATCGGGAAGAATTATAAGATATTTAAACTCTAAAAATTGGTTGAGGTACCTTATTTTTATTAATTATATTGTGAACGGACTTCACTTCATAGCCTTCAGATTCAAGAGCTTCTTTAATCTCATCAGCCGGTACAGAACTGTCAATACCTTTAATGACAACCAATAAGCCTTTTGCGCTCTTTAGTTGATATGTATAGTAGTTTCTTTTTTCACTATCAAAACAGTCAACTATAATTCTATAGTTTTTTTCTGTGAATGTCTGAATTTTAGTTTCAGAAACATTCCCTTTTCGTAGAGAAACTACGTAGAAATTTTCTTTGCCTACAAGTTGGGACAACTTTTTTACTAGAGCGTTAGTAGTAGGCTCGCGCAAGTAGAGTGGAGGAGGCTTATAATTTTTGGTACTCTTTGCAGATTCAACTTCACTTTCTTGGTTATCCAGTATCGAGAACCGATTTTGACTTACCTCATTTTTTTTCTGTTGTTTTGGATTTGGTTCAAGTTTTAATGTCCTAGGGCTGGACTTACGTTTAGTGATGGTAATATAACGGTCCATCCCTGTTGGAATTTTGTTATGTCCTGAGTTCACTAAATTATTATTATTCTTTGGTATGGCACCAGTATTTTTCATTGATTGCCGTGATGGAGAAATTATTTCACTATTATCTTTTGCCAGATCACTTTTGTTACCGCTAATGGTATTAACAGTGTTAATATTATAATAATTATTGTTTGAATTGTCATTCAATTGTGTACTACTTTTTTCATCAACCATTAAACTAGTTGTTTGTTTATATTTCTGATTTTCTTTTGTGCTATATTCTACACAATTTGGCGCACTAGTAATTGCACTAGAGAGAGGAGATCTCTCATTTGTTGTTTTTGCGGTTAAATAATTCCTGTTCTTTTGTGTATCATATAAATTATTATTATTGTTTAAGGGGCTCAATACAATGTATGCGTTTTTACCATTTGTACTGAGTCTCCTCTCACTTAATAGAGAGTTAGAGCAACTCATTAACACACAAGCACAAATGTATATTTGTATATATTTTTTTGTGTTGTACTTTGTTTTGTATTCTTTCTTAAATTTTAATATGCAGATATTAAGTTAACAATGTAACAAAATATAAATATTTTATAATTAATTTATGTACAAATGCTTTAGATTTGTTAAGCGTCCATTCGCTTTTTTTTACTTATCTTTTGTTTCAACTATATACACTATTATTTTCACAGCACTTCACTAAGAAATTATTATTTTTAGTAGAGCAATGTAAAAACACGTCTATACACGAGAGAAAACTCTAATTATAGAATATTGAAAAAGATTTATTAGACACTAGCACGATTGAAGGCATACGTAACGATCGTCATCAGCGTCCATTGTGCCAATATAACAATTTATATAATTTTTTTAAAAATTATATGCATAAATCTTTATCAATTTTTTATATGAAACATTTTTTTTTTTTTTTTTTTGGAAATTTTTTTGATTTAAATTCCAAATATACCTATTAAAGACAAAATAGTTTTAATAAAAATACCACTTATTCAATAATTTTAAAGAAAAAATACAAACTCTTTTTTTAAATAATTAAATTTATAATGTTGATACAAAATGCATTCAATATTTGGATCTTCATAAAACAGAATTCTATTTTTATGTAATCCTTACTCAGAACCACTTTCTTGTGAAAAAGATACATGATTTAGTGTTGAAGCAAATAAAACTGCAGTAAACCTTTGCAATTATTGGATTAAAAAAGTATTTTGAAAAAGATATTTGCAAACATTATATATCTCCAATAAGCTGTTCTGCATTGAAAAAATACTACTCGTACGTAGGCTGTATTGTAATTTTTTTGATTATCAAATTTCATCTGACTTTACACTGTAAATGCAGGACACTGCAATTTTTTTTTTTTAATTTCAGACTAATAGAAATAACACATTAAATTTTAAAAAATATAGTTTTTTTTTTTTTTTTATCTTTCTTTAAAGTTGAACGTTATATAACAGGGGTGAGCACGAAAAGGCCAAATTTAAAAATTATAGTTATTTTTGCATAGATTTTTCTTTTTTTTAAATAATCACAATTGAAATGTAACAGCCTTATGATAAAAAAAGAAAAATATAGAATTTACGATTTTTATTTATTTTTTATTTTTTTTTTTTTTTTCGAAACATATTTTTTAATATCTCTGAAACTATCGAGCAGATTAAAAAATTATGTGGAGTTGACTTATAGAAAATCTGAATTAGAATTATTCAAATGGTTTATTTCATTAAACCAATTTCATTAAACCATCTATATATTACTGTTTATCTCGGATACAAGAGTCAATTCACAAAAAAGTAATTTATAGACTTAGAACTCCATGATCACATGTATCCAAATTGACTGATATATCTTGACTACTTAAAATATCTTTAAACCCAAAAATATTAAAGTTATTTTAATTGGTGCTTATGATGTATATTTGATGTATGAGGATTTTGATTTCTTCATAGAGGATGATAATTACAGTTGCCCACAAATTTGAATCAGATGAAATGAATCTTCTATCTTATATTTTAATACTTTAATTTTGTATGAAACTAATAAAATAATTATAATTCTTCATATCACAAATCACTTACATATATATTAGATAATTAACTAAAAATATGAAGGTAGATTAGTGGGTCCGAAGAAACTATTTCATGTTTTTGATGTCGATGATATAATACATTTCAAACGTTTTAATGAGGTGATCTCAGAAACAACACTTAATAATTTTTAAAATAAAAAAAATAAGGCTTCAAGATTTTCCTATTTATTTAGAGCTAGTTATAAAAACAAATATTTAAATTTTTCGTAGACATTTTTGTTTTTAATCGATCTTGGGTAATTTTTAAACATAATAAAAAAATATATCGTCCATTCCATGAGAGATTTATAAAAAATGACAATTTTTTTACGGAGGGTTATCCTATTTTGTTCATAACTATTTGGTAGGAATATAGAAAATTCAAATTATTTTTTTTGAATTTTAAAAAATTCGTGAATTTTTTCACGATTTTAATTTTTCGAAAAGTCAATAAAATAAGAAAAGTGTATGTATAACTTTACAAATCAAAAAGCCTTTGAATTTAGATTTCTAACCTTTTTTGGATAATTATAGATTAAATGCGGGTACGCCCATCAACATTTTATGAAGAAAAGTGGGAGCACTATACCCTAGATTTAAAGACGGGAATGAACAAATTTTAATAAAATTCGTGATTATAAGCAAAATATCTTAGATACCAGAAGCAGTTTCTTAAAAAAAATTATAATTAAATAAAAAGTGCAATAAACATCGTCTTTAAAGGTTTTAATCACATTTGAGTTGTTGATATGCAATTTAATACAATTTTAATTGGTTCAAAATTTGTTTGCAAAAAATTTTTTTTCGCATGCAATTTGTTTTCAAAATTCAATTTATAATTTTAATTCTGAAAACATTTCCGTTTATTTTGTAAATACACCTGTTATTTGAAATTTCTAACGTTTAAAAATGGTCCTGCCAACCACAAAATTTCCCCTTTTTTATCTCCTCATTGGTATGATATCATAAATTTAACATATTTTAATTTTTATTTTTTCCAAAAATATTATCTTTTACTTTTTTAATTTCCGACAAACAAAACGGGATATATGAACATTTTATAACATACATTAAAAATAATTAAGATAAAAATTCGCGAATAATGGGGTTAAAAGATTTATTTTTTAGTGTGAGGTTTAGTAGACGTAATATTAATAACTCGTAGAAGAACGAATTGCAAAATGTTGAAAAATTAGTGAAATAAACAGTTTTTATGTTCTTCTGAACAATTGGAGCTTTGCATGTGGCCCTCAATATGAATATTTTTTTATTTTTTAAGTTTCGAACTCTTTTTCTAGGCCAAATTTACAAGACACGTGATTTTCAATCGCATCGCATAGATAATTAAATCATACGAAATACCGATTTCATGTAGCTCCTCAATAAAATGCATAAAATGTCGAAAAGTTTCTACGAAAATTTTCCAAACACTTTTATATTTAAAAAATTTGAAAACAAAATGGGGAGATAATGTTGGAAATCCTTAATTAGGTTTTACAAGTCAAATACAATGACCTAAAAAATTAAATTATAACCTATAAAAATATCAAGAAATCTACTATTTTTGCCCCTAAAATGTTTACAATAATTTATTTGTATTAAATTTATGATTTACTTTTGAATATTTAAATATAAAATTTTTATTTATTTCTCTTTTTTACTTTTAGAGCAATGATAAACTACACACGACAAATAAATCATGTTAACATATGTGTTTAGTAATATCATTCTATTCATTACAAGACAACCCCATTTTGCTATAATTACCAAAAACTTTCAATTTTTACGGTCTATAACTTTTTTAAAAATTGTTTTTGAATATTGTTGGTTAGAATTTTCTTAATAGAAACGCATTACAAAATTTGGGAAATTGTGAAAATAATTTTTTGGATTTTTGGACGCTCTCACCACACAGTGTGGCCATTTTTGCCGACATGTGTTATATAAATACATACATATATGCAGGCCTGTTCGTTAAACCGAAAAGTTCGTAATATACAGCACTAACTTAAAGTACATATTTTTGCATAAAATTTATTAAAAATTTCTAAATGTTGGCTTATTAAAATGTATTTTATTAAAAATAGTTATTTTTAATGAAATATCTTAAAAATATAACAAAAAAAGAAGAATTCATGAACAATTGCATCTATTTATTTTTATTCAAAAATTTTAATAGCTGTTATATTTTTAATAATTTGCAATCTAAATTCGTAAAAAGAATAAAAAATAAAATTATATTTTTTTAACAAAAGTGATGTTACGTTGTTTTGACTTAAGAAAATCATTGCCTTCTTTAATATAATTGCCATTTTTTTAGCTACAAGTCTGAAAATTTGTGATCACACGTATTTTAGAAAAATGAACTATATTTAATCAAAAACGCAAATTTGAAAATTTTGATGTTACGTTGTTTTGCATTTTTGGTGACGATAAATACTTTTAATTATACAAAAAACCTATTACATTTTTATTTTATTAATTTATTTTTTCTCATTTGTATTGGTTTTTGTTTTCAAATTAATATCGGGAATGTCAGGCATATGTAAATGTTCCTTTTTTACTAATAATGACATCAGTAATATTTTAAAATCAATTAGATTTTTAACTGTTTGAATTAATTAGTTGTTGTAATGACTTCCTAAAATGCCAAAATCATTTTCTGATTAGATATAAAAATGCCTTACATTCGTCTGGCTGCCTATCTGAACATATAAAACTTGGGCCAAAGTATAGGTTGCAATTTTTAAAATATCTTGATAAAATGAATAATTATTTTGATTCTGTCCCTTACTTTAATAAACGTCATACAAATATCGTAAAAAATAAGTTAACGTTTATCATAGTGTTAAATTTTTTGAATATTGGCTACCATGCTTTGCTACCCCATTTGATAAATAATATTTTCTTTATATGACGGCTACTACTCCCCCTGAACCTATTCGCCCTATTCGAAATTTAATACGAAAATTGCTACTACAACTTTTTAACATTTACACAGTTTTACTCTTTTAGATACGCGAAAATTAATATTTTCATTGTATGGGGATTACCTCTCCCCCTGAACTTATCGATTCTATTTTCATTTTATCAATGCGATATGATAAACTACTAGCGTAAATAAATACCTCCGACACTAATACTATTTGTGTACAAAATTTCATAAATATCGGTTCAGCCGTTTGCGTGTTGTAAAAAAGTGGGCGTGTTGTAAAGTATAGGTGTGGCATCTAATAAAGATACAGCATAGCCTATAAAATTGTTACAAGTCCATAGAATCGCGCTTGTAAACTTTTTAGAGTACATCGTAAGGAGTGTAGAAACAAATTAATTAAGTTTTTGAGAACTGTTAAAATAAAATGCCATTTTTAATTAAATTTTAACCAAAATTACCGAAAATAAGTTTTTGTTTCTGCAGACTAATTCAAACCCGTTTTTTTTCTTTTTTTTTTTTAACAAACTCAAAATTGAATTTGACACCCATTTCGGGAGAAAACTCGAAATTTTGTATGAGCAATACATACTGAGCCCATAATTTTAATTGGTGGTAGGGAATTTAAGATCAATTTAAAAATTTGTTTTAGTAATTTTCTTATCAGTTATTTTATTTATATGCATTAAATATCTTAAAAGTACAAGACCCTTCCTTTAAAATTGCAAATGCTGCAAATGTTAAATATTCGTGGTTTTAAATAAACATTGTAAAAGAAAATGTTTAAAATACTTGGAAAATAAAAGGTCTTTTTTGAAAAGACCCTTGAAATGTTTGACTTTGTGTTTGTTAGGTAAACTGAAACGTATAAAACTCTTTTAATTAAATAAGATGGTTTAAGTTATACCATTGAGAGTATAGAGAAAGTTTTATCTTTAATTTATTCAAGTATGTATTAAATAATTTGTAAAATGCTATACACAACTAACCTTGATGCAGCATCGACCTACTTAAAACAGAAATACAAAATTTAATGATGTTAAAAAAGTTGAAAATGATAATAAATGCTGAAAAAACATACATACAAAAATAAGTAAATAATAATAAAACGAGAGAAAAAGATATAGTTGGTCAAGCCCGACCATATGATACCCTACACCATTGTGTACATTGTAATTCGGGGAGGGGTCTTTTATTAGACTTGGAGTCAAATGTGGACCGATTTATGCCCGTTAATGTGATTTTCTGAAAAGGGGTTTATATGGGAGCTATGCTGAATTATTTACCGATATTTTTAAAAATCGGCACACTTATTTAAACTTATATGAGACTTATATATGCCAAATTTCATTAAAATATTGCTATATCTAAAGGATTTATGATCGTTAAACCCTTTTCCGGGAGGACATTTGTATGGGAGCTAGATGAAATAATGGACCGATCATAACCAATTTAAATAGGCTTCGTCCCTGGTTCAAAATTGCGACCTGTAGTTGGATTACAAGGTTTACATGGATGGACAGACGGTCAGACGGACATCGTTAAATCGACTCAGAAAGTGATTCTAAGCCGATTGGTATAAATTAAGGTGGGTCTTAGACCAATATTTTTGGATGTTACAAACATCAGCACAAACTCATAATACCCTCCCCACCTATGGTGGTGTAGGGTATAAAAAGAAAGCAACACCCATAGATTAACAACTAGATTTTTATGTGAGAGAAAGAAACCTAATTCAATTGTCAGAAACCTAATTCAAACAAAAACAAAATACATGTAGTCACATATATTTTGTTTTTGTATTTTCAAAAAAATGAGTAAATTTTTTGAAAATTTAGTATAGGGTGGCTCTCACATAAACTTCTAGTTCTATTCTATGGCAACACCAAACTTGTATTTTAAATTAAAAAAGTCAGCTTATCATTGTATTATATAAGTAATATCTATGCAAACATTTTCCATTACGGAACTCGCTAAGAAGAGTCTCCCAGAAGTTGAAATTCATCACTAAAACTATTCACAAAGTATCATAAACATTATTCCGTCGGGAAGAATTATTACTCGTGGAAGAGTCTTGTAGAAGTCGCGAAGAAAAAGTGTTGAAAGAGACTTTCTGAACGATACTCGGGCAATGCACAGAAATGTCGTCTTCGTCCCAACTAGAAGATTATTTTACACTTCTCTATTCAAGTATTTGTAATTAAAATTTCTCTAGAGGGAAAGGAACTAACATAAAACATGTCACGGAACTGGTCCTAAGTGATAGGGCCTAGTTGTTCTAACACCTTATATGATGTGGACCTGTCACTTTAATATGGCGTTGGCTTAGGTGATAGAAAACAGTTTTTGGGACAGATTATGGAACTAATCCAATAGGACATATTTAGAGTATCCAAAACCGGTTAACCGGTTTCGGTTTTTTTTTTGTATTTTTCGTTTTTTTTTATAGGCGGTTAACCGGTTTTTTAAAAACCCCATTTTATTTAACTTTTTACTTAATTTTACTCAGAAAAACAGTAAAAAAATAATAATTAAAATAAAATCTGCAATACCAATGACAACCATATTATTTAATTAGGCAATTGCCTTTAAATAGTTGAAATAAATGGAACTATTGAGTTTGAATGAAAAAATGAGTGCCTTAAAATGATTGCTGTATATTGAAATGAAATACATTTAACATTATTTATCCTGATATAGATCCAGCGAAAAAAGAACCGAAAAAGTCATGTTTTTAACATTATGTTGTCATTTGAAGGAAGTACTTAGTGATGAAAAACAGCTGCAGAAGTTCTTTTTTAACCCATGGTTGTCATTGGTAGGATATTATTCTTTCATACTTCTTGTTCATCGTTTTTGAAGCACTTTTCTTAAAACTATGTTTATAAAATTTGTTAATAAAAATTCTGTTTTTGCCCTATTAAATAATAATAAAAATGCTTTAAAATTTGTACAATTTAAATTTTGTTAGAAATTATTACCATTCTTTCCCGTTAAAAATTAATTTATTTTCACTTTTTTTGGAAGTAATTAATAAGAACTTCCAAAAAAGTTTCAAATATGCACTTTGTTCCACTTTTTTGGAAGAACATTATCGTTTTTTGCTGGGTATGTATATACCACAGTGCCGAATTGCTTAAAATCCTATCAATTAAAAACTTTTGGGCCTTATTCAATAAATAGTTAAAGGATACTGAGTACTTAAAATTACACACATTAAAAGGAAAAAATATACAGTAAAAAGTATAAACCAGTAAGAAATCATTATCTCAAATTTAAAACTTTCTTTCATAAAAGAAATAAAACCATATATTGGTTTAATTTTTATAAATAGAATTTTATGTATTAAATTTTTTGTTCTCACAAAATTAATAAATTTTTTTTTTTCGAGAAGACATATTTTCAAATACCAGGGTTAGGAATAAAATATAAAAGAAAAGTAATGAATTAAAACATATATAAAAACAAAGTCTATTTTAAATTCAAAAATATATATACATACTAGGGTATCCAAATTGTTCGAATAAAATAAATAATTCGAATAAGCCATTTTGGTTTATTCGAATTATTCTATCATGCATTTAAAATTATTCGAATTGTCCGAATAATTCAAAATATAAAATGAAAATTTTAAATTTTGTAAAAGGAAAACAAAAACAACTTAACAGTTAACAATTCATTGTAATATATGTACACAAAAACAATAAGTCTAAACAACAAATGTTAGAAGGTGATTCCTTTTATTTTTAATTATTCAAGTCCGAAATTAAAATGTTTAAAGGACTTGTTTTTAGAATTATAACTTCTTGCTGTACGTTTATGTATTTATAAAAAAAGTTATCTGACCACTCATCTACTGTTATTGAAAGGCGACCTTTATTTTCAATAATTTGTTGAATTTCCGTGTTAATATTACTTTTCTTTTCAGAATAAATTTCTAGAATTGAAAAATTACGTTATAACTTCTGATTTCTTAAAAGCTCGTACTGACATATTATCTTCTACTACACATCTGCATATAATTTCTTCAAGTTTTGTTTTAAATAAATCGCAACATTGGACCGATTAAAGCTGTTGATGTTGTTGGTAGTTCTTTTTGAATTTTTATTTCAATATTGTGGGATGTACGGAGAGGATAATTACCGCTATTGATAAAGTATTTCTATACAAAGCTCATTGTAAAAAATTTATATTTTATATACACAGATATTTTTAATCATACGATACACTGTTAATTTTACGTACAACTTACATTTTTTAATTTTTGTTGATCTCTAAATTTAAACGTTTTAATTTTTTAATCAATCATCGAAAACCTTTCCATTATTTTCAAAGAAATTGTTGAAAAAAATTGTTACTTACACCTATTTTTCTTCTATAACTCAATATGGTGTGATATGTTAGATGAAAAAGCTACTTAATAACAATTCAAATAATTAAAATTTGTGTAATAATAAAATTTTAATTATTTAAATTATAAAATAATA
Organism: Protophormia terraenovae; assembly: GCA_951394005.1. NCBI lineage: Eukaryota > Metazoa > Arthropoda > Insecta > Diptera > Calliphoridae > Protophormia > Protophormia terraenovae. Next base: position 71,155,005 of record OX596077.1, read on the forward strand.
AAGTAGTCGTAAAATATTTTATATTTATACAAATTGTTAAAAAATTAGCTAAAAGAAGTAAAATAATAGAAAATAAAATTATTCGTTTTATTCGAATATTCGACATAAAAATATTCGAATTATTCGTTATTCGAAAAGTAGCATTTTTAAATTCTTAACAATTATTCGTAAAAATTATTCGAATGGATACCCTAATACATACCAATTAGGGTGTCCCTCATTACAAAAGGTGTCCAGATTTTGATTCTCACCCCCTGGAAATGTACCTGATGTATAAGATACCCAGCAAAAGCTTCGCCTACTAAATAACGCGATTTGTAAGCGAAATCAGTATGAAAAACAGCTTCCACTTTTAGTGCTATAACTGATGAATTTTGTTCGAGATGTCCAAAATTAAATAAGTTTTTATTTGGGTTCCAAAAGAGTTGTTTTGGATGCAGATTTTTTTTACGCACAAGAAAAAACATTTGGCTCGGTTGGGATTTGAACCCACGTATCAGAATACTGGTTGCGTTTGTTAGTCTGCCGTCTTATTCGCTACACCGCAATCGACTTATATTTTTATGTACTAAAATGTGGTTTTCATATAGGGAAATAAATTAACTCAATTTATACGTTAAAAAAAAAAAAAATATTTGCCTCAAGTGGGAGTTGAACTCACTTTGAATTTAAGTACACGTTTTTTAGATAGGCGCTCTAGACAACTGAACCACGTAAAAATCAAATTACTTTCATATTTACTAAATACTAGTTATTGATGTACTATTACGTATTGCTGCGAGTGGCGAATAAGGCTACATTGTAATGCATACAGGAAGCTGTTGCTTTTAAAAATAGAAGCTAATTTTTTGCTGGGATACCAAGACAAATCTATATGCTAAGTTTCGTTTCTCTCTCTAAAGTTTTGGATTAAATCTTATTTTACTGGGTTGTATATGGTGAAAATTACGCGTTTTACGTAAATTAATTTTAATAACTATGATATTATTAGTTGTTCAATTTTCTTCATTTTGGTCATTTTAGAAAGGTAATAAACTGAACAAAACAAAAAGGTATAACCGAGGAAAATCTAAGTTCTAATGAAAAACTTACGGTTGGACAGAATAAAAAAACTAAAATTTTTAATATTTCAATCTCTTTGAGCCACCTCTAAATTTGTTCCAATCAATCTAAAACTTTGTATTATATGGTTTTTGGGGTATTCGAGCTTTTCTAGGGTATGAGACCGAAAATATAAATACCTTTATTTTTTTCCATACAAAAGAGGGCCACCCTAATACCTATATAACTTCTCAAAAGTTGAATGTGAAATAAATAATTTTGAAATTATTCTCACCAAAATTTATTATTTTTTCGGAGTAAAACATACATGCATATAAATTTCGGCTTTTGTTAAAAAAATCACAAAAACACAATATTTTCTTCGTAAGAAATTTAAATGACTGAAACCCGGTTAACCGGTTTTTTCAAAAGTCCAAAACAGATCAACCGGTTTTTTCTAAAATGTGATTTTTCGGTTAAACCGAAAACCGGTTTTCAAAAAAAGTCGTTTTTATGGATACTCTAGACATATTCAAAATCGATTAATATAATACGAATTTGCCAAAAAATTGAGAATTGCTTAAATTTTTTTAATTATTTATCTGCAGAGCATAAGCAACAAAAAAGGGGTTATGCTAAAAGATGATTTATTTTTCAAAGTATGTATTCAATTTTCAACAAAAAAATTTTAACAAATTTGAGTATTAACAACAAGTTTTTTCTTACAAAAACGAGAAAAAAACAGTATGTTCTCCATATAAAAGCAGCAATTTTTCCAAATTTAAAAAAAAAAAACACACCAAATTTTTTAATTTGTTGGGGTTTTTGTGAAGTTAATGACAGTTTCATAGCAATAATATCTGAGTTCAGCGTTATTTTTATTTCTTTTTGTTATTTATTTTACTAAAAAAAAATTAAATAAATATTTTAGTTTATTATAAAATATCCCGATGCATAAAATTTTAAGTTTTTTTTTATTTAGATCTATACAAGAAATTATAGAACATTGTTTATTTAAGGTCTACAAATTAATTTCGAAACCACAATTTTAAAAATTATGCCGTTTGTATCAGAAACATTTTACAATTTTTATATTAATAGGTGGTAGATTTTCATATAAACAAAATTCAGCATATTAAAAAAGAAAAGTGGTTTAACCATAATCAATAATATATAATTACGACTGTACTTTCATTCTAATTGAAAAACAATGTGCTTTACTTAGAAATCACAAAAATAGCTTTATGCATATGAGTCATTCCATTTAAAATCAACACGAAAAATTACAATTTTTGACTTTACCTCTCCGAATTTAATGATATTTGGTACAATCATTACTCTTGTTAAATCTAAGACTAATTCAAAATTTCAGATAATTCCATCAAGTGGTTCGATTTGAAAGTGTAAAATAGCTCAAGATATGTACAAAGTTGTATACACAAAATTACAAATATCTTTAAAAGTGTTTATTATCTAAGATTTATTCAGATGTCATATTAAAGGTATTAAAATTACCTTTAATATGACGTATAACATAAATTTTTTTCTCAACCTCGCGATTTTTCGTTCGCGGGTAAATATCTCGAAAAATGGTCTTTTTAAAAATTAAAAATATATATATATATATATATATATATATATATATATATATATATATATATATATATATATATATATATATATATATATATATATATATGTTAAAGGTGAAAATGTCTTCTATAATCGTATAATAATAATAATAATTGAAATTGCAAGTATGAATTTGTTCACTTCATTTGGCGCAACTTTTTTCAATAACTCATAAACCATTGAGAGTCCCTTCACGATACTTACAGAGAACATTGAAAATGGTACCATCCTCTACATATATATTTTTCACGAATTTAAAATTACCATTTTTTGAGATACGCGACCGCGAAATTTAATTCGCGAATTATCCACCAATAAAATTCAACATAAAAAAAATGATTCAGGTATCATTTTAAAAGTAATTTAATTACCTTTAATGTGACGTATAACGTAAATAAATAAATTTTATATAATAAATCTTTGAAAGATATTTGTAATTTTGTATATACAACTTTGTACATATTTTGAGCTATTTTACACTTTCAAATCGCGATATTTCGCGAACCACTTGATGAAATTATCTGAAATTTTGAATTAATCTTAGATTTGACAAGAATAATTGATTGTATCAAATATTATTAAAGTCGGAAGAGGTGAGAAAATCAGCTGGTTGGTTTTAAATGGAATGACTCATATGTATGTATATTTTAAAACTTTTGAAGGATTGGATTAAATATTGTTGTACATACTCTTATATAAATCCTAGAGTAAAGAGAACCGGTTCAAAACTAGTCACGTGACAGGTTCTTAGGGCTAGTGACCGATCCCAGTTCCGGAACTTTATATGAGAGGAACCTGTCAATTTTATATGGGGTTGTCATGAGAGGTGGCTAATTAGCCCCTTGGGACAGGTCACAGGACTGGTCCAAGAGGACAGGTTCAGTGTCAATTAATAAAATAAAAATTTGATAAAAATTCGGTAATTGTTTACTTCTTAAACATTTTTTTATTATTTTTATTAAATTATGTTTATTTTTTTATTTTATAATTTTTCGTTAATGTCGGTGGCGGCACCCCGAATCGAACCCATGTTCATCTAGCGTATGTTATGTTTTATAGTCTTCAATGCTAACCACTCAGCCACTAATTGTTATTGCGCGCGAGTTGCTAATTGCGCACTTAACAAGCATGTTATAAACTGACTCTCAACTGTTATATATTGAGTGTGTTTGTGTCAACTGGTTCTCAACTGGAACTTTGGTGACGAGTAAGGTGTCAATTGGTACTCAACTGGTACTGAGGGACCGGTTCATTACTGCAATTGCCACAAATTTCCCGCAGGGAAGATTGTAGTGTTTTCCTTCCGTTTGTTTTTTTTTTTTTTTTTAATAGACAAAATTAAAGGCTTTAAAAGTTATGTTTTTGTTTTTTACAGTGTTTTTAACACTTAAATATAATTTCATAAAATAATTTCAGTTGTTAACTAAATATTGTTAAAAATAAACCAATTCTTAGGTTTACCCCACTTTTGCTGCTTTTGTCCTACACAGTATTGTATGTATTAACATTTTTCATATTTTCATTTTATTATATTTTGTTAATATCGATGGCAGCACCCCGAGTCGAAAACACGACCCAGCCATGTAATTAGCTAAGAAAAATTCTGCGTGCTACTCAGACGCTTTAGCTAACTGAGCCATTATAGAAATAAATGGGACTTGTTATTCGCCGGTAAATTATTAATCCACTACTCAAAAAAGTTAAAAATAATAATGACAACTCAATATTGTGTTTTTTTTCATTTGTTACATATGTTTGTACTTGGAAGAAAAAAGTGATTGTTTAGAAACACTGCTAACAACTGTCACGGAACAACGCATAGTGTAATAAGAAAGTGAGTTCATAAGTACAGCTGATTTACAATTTTTTCATATAAAAACCTCGCGAAACTGTCAAATTGTTTTTGTATTCATATGCAATTTTTTCGCGTTTTTTTTTTTCTCATTTTCTGTTCATAGCATTTTTACATAATGTGCAGTAGTTTTACTCTAACAAAAAGCAAGCAATTGTTGTTTTTGTTAACCTTTTTCCCACTAAAAATTCATTTATTTTCACTTTTTTGGAAGTAATTATTAAAAATTTCCAAAAAAGTTTAAAATATGCATTTTGTTCTACTTTTGAAGTAGTGAAACTGTTCTTTTTTGGAAGCTCTTGATCGTTTTTTACTGGGACCTTAAATGTACTAAACCACTTCTAAATTTGAATATTTAATAAAAAAGGAAACAAGTATTTAAAAATGTTATATTCGGATTGAATGAATCAATTATACAATTATATTGAGAATATTATGTAGATTTTTTAAGGGAAATTATTTATGTAATAATTGTGCCTTTTGTTTAGACAATAAAATCGGAACTTTCTACGAAAGTATAATTTTAAAGATACTACAGACACAGTGCCTAATATACTAATGATCCCTACAAATAGAATGTGTATTTTCGGTTACAAGTTTGACAGAAAACAAACTTCGAGATAGCGTGTAGTAAGAGCTTAATTGTGTATTAGCTAGTATGTGCATTAGAGTGTTCCGTAGACAAAAATTTTGTAGGCAGACCCCTAGGAAAAATATTAAAAAAATAGATAAGAATTTATTAATTTTGTTCCTTTTAGGGCTAAAATATTAAAAATCTGCATTGTAGTAAGTACTGTCGATAATATATAATTTTACAGGTTTTTTAAACAAATTTTTCATCAAAATACCTTAAAAGTCTTCTAGCAAAAAAAAAAATCCCATTGAAAATTTTTTTAAAATATTTTTTTCATAACCAGCATAAAATTACGATTTTTTTAGTACCCATTTCGATTAAAAAATCTAAACTTTTTTTGACCAAAATGTATGGTACCCTTGATTTTTCAATCGCTGAAGACCAATTTTAAAAATTTTTTAAATAATTTTTTCGTATTAAGATAATTTTTACGCATCGTTTGTGGGGTTTTCATACATCGAAATCTCGAAAAACGCTATTCTCGGGACAATCTAATGTGCATTAAACGTAAATTAAAAACTGTTTCTATTAGAAATGCTCCTAACCATTAGGGATGCCGACAGGGGCTGGATTTTGAAAAAACCGGGACTCGTGATTTTATGATATAATTTTTCGGGATTTAAATTCTAAATATATGAAAAATTTAATTTTTTATACATATTTCAGTAAAAAATCATTCCTGATTAAAAAAAAAAAAAAAATATTTTCACACACAAAATTAATTTGATTTTATATATAAAATTTAGATATGAATAATGATTTATAACCATATGTAGGGAAGGTAATATGTGTTTTGCAGATGTTTGAAGACAAAATAATAATAGTAACAATTGCTATAACATATACATATGAATGTATAATACAATAATAAATTTTTATATTTGATGGTATGAGTTTCTAATCATAATATTTCTCAGGCTTAGGGTATAAAGAGGTCAGATGTGACCAAATATAACTTTTATGAAATAATAATTCAGATACTTATAGCAATTTTTAGTAAAAATAATGATTTTTTTTATCATAAATTGGATATATTCTCTAAAAACCAAGTGTGATAATGCTTTTTTCATCAAATCTTTTAATAAAAACTTGTTTGAATTGATTTGAAATCGCGATTTGTGAAATTAAAGAGGTTTCAGTATATATTGGAACATATCTTGAAAACGACTTGTTTGATTTTGTTCAAAAAGATATCAAAAAATTATAATTACAATTATCTTCAAAGTCGTTCTTATGTTATGGAGATATTAAGCCTATATTTTGAGAAAAAATTAAATTTTATACTAAATTTCAAGAAAACATTTTTCAAAAAAAGTGTAAAAAATTCAAATTTTTATTTTTTAATTATAAAGATAAATTTGGTGCAAATAAAACAAGGCAAGAATGGGCCAGAAAATGCATTCCATTCCGCTAGTGTCTAAAATATCTTTTTCACTGTATTCTTCATTAATTATTACGTTAATAAGAACTTGAAATTAAAAATTTACCCAAATTAGTAAATAAATTACTTTTAAATCCGTGTAAATAATTATGAAGTATAAAAAATGTGTGTAAATACATTTGAAATAAAAAATGAATACGAATTTTCTTTTAATATCACAAATAAATAAAGCGACTATCAGAAATTAGCACAATCTACTGAACACATTTCGGGCATAACAACAAAAGAAGTAAATTATTCAAAATATTTTATAACAACATATATATTTGACTTCTTTTCAAAATTTTCGATAAATTTTAAAGTGTTTAAATGTATATATATATGGCTGTACACTCATTTTATATGATTACAAAAAGTAATGTTTAACAAGCTTTTTCTATTTTTTTCACGAATTTAGCAATTTATAGCCACCATGAATTGGAAACACCGTTTGGCACATACATACAGTTAGGGACAAAACTATTTGTACACCCATGCATTTCGTATATCTTCAATAATTTATAAAGAATAAAAAATTATTATATGTAGTTTTAATTCAGGTCCATTTTTATTGAATTATTTGATAAAAAATAAATTAATATATAACACATTGTTAAAAAAAAGTACAATTTAAGTAAAAATCTTTGGGACAAAAGTATTTGTATATCAGTACTTTGTACAATTATTTGTACGTTGGACTCTTGTATGATGATTTTTTTAAATACCGTTATATTTTCTTCGTTAATCGAGTTTTATTTTACAAAATAAGAAGTCGGTTTTAACGTTTTGAATAATAAGCACATCAAAAATGGGAAAGCGAAAAGAGTTGAGTTTGGATATTAAAAATTTAATTATTGATGAACATAAAAAAGGAAAATCTCTCCGGAATATAAGTAATTTAGTAAATTTGCAACAGTACAATACATTGTAAGCAAGTATAAAAACAGCGGATCTGTTGAAAATGTGCGTGAAGGTATACGAAATATATGAGGTGTACAAATAGTTTTGTCCCTAACTGTATGTTTGTGTAGGTTTTCGCTAGGCAACACCCATTGTTTTGTTTTTGTAACAATGGCTGTTACAATAACAAAACAATGGCTGTCGACATGTCGCCCAGTGTAAACCCACACTTTATTTTGGCATAACGATGAATCCTATTATAATTGATTATGATCGGTCTATTATTTCAACTAGCCCCCATACAAATGTTCTCCCGGAATAGAGTTTTACATTTATAAATAAATATATAAATCCCTATATATATGTATTATAAAAATTATATGTAAGTTCTAAACGTCTAAACGGCTAAACCAATTTTCACGAAATTTGACAGTGCCGGAGGTGGTTATAGGCTATGTAAGATTTCGATTGGATGTTACGCCTACATTCTACGCCCACTTTTTTAAAACTCTTAAACGGCTGCACCAATTTTCACGAAATTTTACATACAGATAGTATCAGTGCCGGTGGTGGTTATAGGCTATGCAGGATCTCGATGGGATGTTACGCCCACATTTTCGCCTACTTTTTTAAATCTCTTTAACGGCTGCACCGATTTTTACGAAATTGGACACACAGATAATATCGGCACTGATATTATCTGTGTGGTGGTTATACACTGAACCAAATATCGTAGGTAATAGTGACGAAAATTTTTCGTGGAATTTTAACGAAAAAAAAAATATTTAAATTAACAGATTTATTCTTCAAATCAATAGAATTTTTCTTCAAATCAACAAATTTTCTTTAAATCTACTAAAAAATTTTTGTCAAAAATATTTTTTTCTAAAATATGTTGATTTGAATAAAATTTCGTTAAAAAATTGACGAAAAATCTGTTAAATAGACGAAAATTTTGTTAAATTGGCAGTAACTATTAAACAATTGGCAGTAAGAAAAACAACACACAATTTTATTCAATTTAACACCCAAAAAGAAAGTAAATTTGAATAAATTATCTGTTAAATTAACTAATATTTTACGTAAATTTTAAAATTTACTAATATTTTTTAGTCAATTTGAATAAAATTCTTCAAATTTACTAACGACATGTAGAATTGAAGAAATTTCGTTAATATTAACTAATTTATTTTAGTAAAATTTAATAAAATTCTTCTTCTTAAAATTGAATAAAATTTACTAAAGACATGTATAATTGAATAAATTTCGTTAATTTAAATAATTTCTTTTAGTCAAATTGAAGAAACATGTGTAGAACTGAAGAAATTTCTTCAATACAGAAAACGCATAATGAAGAAGATCAGTTGAATGACAAACAATAAAGCTTGTGCACGTGTTTTTGTGTCAATAGATTTAAATTTCGTTTAAAATTTTTTTATACAAATACAAAAAATCTCGAATAAATAAAACATAGTGAAAAATAAGTGTGAATTTGTGTTAAATCAGATATACTTCAAGAACAAGCAAGTTTCGAGCAATAAATATATAATTCTCCTGCAAAAAATTTTAATTTATGTGCAAACTCATGGATGAGACAAAATGCAACCAACTAAGGACATTTGCAGGACTTTTTTAATACTTTTCACGGTAATGTTAAACATTTTAAATTTTTTAAATTTTAGGTATATTTACTTATTTTATAAATTATTTCGATAGCAAATATAAACAAATTAAATTAATCAACTGCCGTTTTGGATTATGGAGAACTGCAAGACAAAAATTTCCTTGGAAAACCTAAAAACAATCCTACTATAAGTAAGCACAAATGATTTGCAAATGTAGGTAAATATTTTTTGTATACAAACTTTTTTATTTATATTTGCGTTTTCTTTACATTTTTTATATATTGCTATAGATCATCCAGAAATAAACTTTAAAAATATTTAGTTATAAATCTGCATGGGCTGAAATTGAATGCAGTACACTGGTCTTTATATATTTTAAAATGCTTATTTATAACATGAATTATATTTTTTACATAATAAATATTATTAAAGTGTTTAAAATTTCTTATTTGTTTTAATTTGATGATTTTCATTTATAGTAAATTTTCCTACAGGGGTTAAACAATACTTTGGAGTTGACAAAATTTTTTCAATTTGAATAAAATTCAAATGTTAAATTGAATAAACATTCTTCAATTTGAAGAAACAAAATTAGTTAATTTGAATAAATTTTTTATTCAATTTAACTAAAATTTAGTAGAATTAAATAAAATAATTTAGTTAAATTGAATAAAAATTCTTCAATATGAATAAAATTTTTTGTTAATTTGAATAATATTTTCTTCAATTTGACTAAAAATTTGTCAAATTAACTCCTTTTAATTATATTGAAGAATTTTCGTCGATTTAACTAACTTACGAAAAATTAACAAAAAATTCTGTTGAATTGAATAACGATTTTGTTGGTTGATATTTAACCTACTTTTCTTCAATTCTACACCCCATTTTACCGTATTTACTGCTCATTTTTGGTTCAGTGTAGGTTATGTAAGAACTCGGTTGGATGTCACGACCACATTTTACGCCCACTTATTAAAACTCTTAAACGATAGCAAATATTTGCTATCGCCTAATATGGGGTAGCGAAGCGCACCGAGTTTAGCTCATAAATAAATAAATAAATAAATAAAATTTATTTAAATTACTTCTATGTACTAAGCCTTATATGCTTAAATTAACAAACTTTATTCACAATAATATAGTTTAACATTGATACTGTAAACATGTCATGTTTAAACATACTTATTTTATAATATTTAATGTCGCTGGAATAATTTATAGAATTGCAACAATTGATTAGATTTGCATAATATTTTCTACAAAAATAATTTGGTTACCTTAACCAATGTTTACAAATGATTATTATAATAATAATATGAATGCCATTATATAAATTATTCAGTGACCATAATATTCAAACATGATATGTTGGCGATGACAATGCTCTGATATATTTTTGAAACTGAAGATGTTTGGGTCAAAAATATTTTCTGGGACATTTACATATACAGATACTGAATAAAAATCAACTATAATATACATACGTATGTAACTTTCTACTTCAAATGCTAAATATTTGTTTACGTTTTAGATGCCGCGTTGCAGTTTTCAAGCAGAAAGTATTCCTTTTAAGGAAATCGATTTGCTGGCAATATCAGGAGGTTATTCCTCATTTTTTCCATCTGCTGAACCATCTGTACCAATAGTTGGAGACTGGAGGAATCGTTATTGTTCGTTGGCAGATACATTTAAACCAGTTCTTGACCGTGTTCACAACTTTAGTGTACGTGAAGATGATGTTTTTATAGTAACCAGTACAAAATGTGGCACAACATGGGCTCAGGAGATGACATGGCTTATAATGAATAATTTTAACTTTGATGAAGCGAAAAGTATTGATTTGACAATACGATCACCATTTTTAGAGTGAGTATAGATGTATAATTGAAAAATAACAAAATAACATATTTTAAGAACACAGACGATTATTTAAACTAAAAAGTATTTTTATTAAAATTTAAACCATAATTTAATAAAACAAGGTAGAATCACTAGAGAAAGTCGTCAAATTATTGGTATGTAAAAAAACTGAAAAAAAAAAAAAAAAATATATATATATATATATATATATATATATATATATATATATATATATATATATATATATAAAACGTTTTGTTTCCATTTAATATCTAAAATACTTTATGAAATGCAGAACTCCTTTCTGGGAACGTTTTATGAACCTTCATTAGGGTTATTTGTCATATATGGGCAATTTAACCTGGCTGAAACTGACTTAAATCCTTAATAAGTTTTGTGGTAATGATATTTTGAACAAATTGGTTACAGACCTGAACTCACAAGACTTGAAACTAGTGCAAAATTTTAGCACAATAGGTTTCTTTTTCTAACCATGATTGTTGTTCAAAGTTCAAGAATATAGAAAAACTGATAAAAACTACTTAAGTTTTTACCAGTCTTCTACAATTTTTGTTCGCGCGTTGATACGTTTTCATCTTACAAAAAAAGTGGCCCATAATACATCCGGAAGGCAATTTTTGTAAATTTTAAATAGCAAGAATACAAAACCGCACTTTATTTTGTCCGACAGTGTATATCGACCATTCATTCCATGAAACATCTATAAAAATGGCAATTTTTTTTACGGAGGGTCATCGATTTTGTTTATATTTGGTATACATATAACCTATGGAGCCATTTAAACATCTCCATTTTTATTATTATCTTACATTAAAAGGGGACATATTCATCTTCTATACGCAATTTAAATCATTAAAATCCGTTAACAAATTTTAGAGGTATTGATATTTAAAGTTACATACTTTTGCAATTTTTTGACTTTTCGAAAAATCAAAATCGTAAATAAATTCGCGAATTTTTCAAAATTCAAAAAAATAAAAATGGAGATATTTAAATGGCTCCATAAGGTATGCATATGCCAAATATTAGCAAAATCGGGAGACATAAAAAATATTTTTGACGTTCTCTCGTGGAATGGATGATATATATTTTGTTGAAATTAACTGGTTCATAATTAACCATAACTTCCACATAAAATCCACTTCCGAAAATACCTTTACTGGTAATATGTGTGTTAATATTTTTTATAAAGGTATAAATGTTTCTTTTAATTTTAAAGCATAAATAAAATTACTTTATATAGTATCTTGAATTTTAAATACAAAACAAATTTACAATTTAACTAACTTTTTAATACTGTTAATACAAATATATAACTTTTAGTTTAATATTAACTGGAAGTTAGAAAAGTTGTTGTTAAATTTAACTTAACCGTACTTTGTGTAACGGGCATTAATATTTTTTAATTGTTTAGGGGCCTTGTAAAGGTTCCAAGATTTTATATTTTTGTTAAATATATGAATTTTGGTAACGTAATTTTATTTAAAATAAATATTTTTTGAACTTTTATTTTTTATTTCTACCATACTTGGAATATGGTTCTGCGAAAAAAATAAAAATTTCTAAATGGGTCCTAGAAGCATAAAGAGCTGGGAACCCCTGGTTCTATACGTACGTAAAATAAGAATCATGTTACTATTTTTAGTTATGTTAAGATATGTAATTTGTTTTTTATGAACTCGGATCATAATATGTTAAAATGACTTCATAATACTTATAATAATATAGGTTTATGATTAGCATAAATGACCAAAAATTTATAACTATAATAAAACACAGTAATCAAACATTGACATGTGTTTATTAACGAGCTTTCAGTCCCAAAATTTCTAAAGCCTTTACCATAAAAATTTTGTATGTAGAAAAAATACTTTTAAAAATCGACGTAATGTACTGTTAACATAGAGTAATACATAGGGACGAAATTCTCGATTGACAATTAAACAAAATTGTTGTTTTGTAAACAGAAATGTGTTTTTATTTTCTTTTGGCAACAACAATTACATGTATTTTAATGACATGATATCAAGGTTGGAAACCGAAACGAATAACGGTATCGGTATTCATTTTATTTTTATTTCGGTAACGGTATCGGTAACGGTATTTTAAATTATATCGGTATCGGTATACCGGTACCGAAACTAAAATACCGGTAAATACCGTTATTATTAAAAAACTGGAAAAAGTCTTAAAAAAGATAAATTTTTAAAACTTTTTTAATAAAATTTCACAAAAAAGATTATTTCAATATTTTATTTAATAAATTTCACTTGAAATTTTTTGAAATATGAATATTTTTTTTATATAACTTCATAAAATTTTATTTCATCAAAGGCTAGCGCTACAAAAATATTGAAAATGCGTTTCGGATATCGTAAGAATACTCCAATAACGATAAAAAAGAAAATAATATTCCCCCAAAGCGTTTTTATTAGGTTATATAATAGTTTAGGTATGAGTAAGAGTTAATGCGTCAATTACAAACGAGAAATTTTGTATAGGAAAAATAGTACTCCAACAAGAGATTTTTGGCTCCCTAACTCCCCATCATCCCATTAACTCACTAGAAGTTTTTAAAGTTGCAAGATTAAAACGACGCACAGTGTGCGATTCAAAAAATGAAATGAAATTTTCCCGGACTTTTTGATTTCCCGGGATAGCGTGAAAAATTTTCGTCTGATATATTGTGAAAAAGTTCTAAGAATAACCGCACAATGGTTATTCATACATACTTACATATATTAGATATGTATAAAAAATGTCGTACTTGAGCCAGAAAATGAAATCACAAAATATTTACTCAGACATTCGTATATATTATTTAAACATTTTTACACAAGCTTTAAAAATCTCTTTGAAAAATTAATTTACTAAAAATTCACTTAAAAATGTAGAATTTAATAATTCTTAAAATAGTGACTGATGAACGTCTTTTCCGAAACCGTTTAAATTTGAGTTCAAATAGTATCAAATTGCTTGTAGCTTCAATAGAGTGGTCCATCAACATTATTGGAAATAATCAAAGTGTATCGCATATTTAAACGTACCTAAATTATGAAATATTATTTTCGAATAATGTCTTCCTATTATGATTGGAATATCATGCTATATGGTCTGACATAACTAACGTTTTCCCTTAACTTTCTTAATGTTTTTCCAAATTTCTAGATATTAATTCCGGATGTTGTCCATAACAATGACAAATTTACATCGTATATTAAGGATGTTTACAAGATCCTTTCAATCAGTTTTAGTTTTTTACTTGCTGCTTCTTAGTGCTGACATGATGTTTATTTGAATTCATACCTAAGATTCATCCTTATATTTATTGCAAGCGATACTAGTACAGCAAAGAAACAAACAATAAAAGTCCTCTTTAAAACAAAATTCTATAAATATTACATTAATAAACTCTTTTTATTAAAAATAATTTTATCTTTCTTATTTCCTCAAGTAAATTATATTTTTTTTATCAGTAATTTTATTTATTGAATCTTCACAAAAGTTAAGTGAACTAACAATAATTATTTAAATCTTAAATCTAAATCTTAATATATATTTAGTCCAACCAACATCGGAATAAAAGCGATTATAAATTATATGATAAATTATTCTTACAATACAATATTATGTTGAAAAAATTGTATTTTTAAAATACCGAAACCAAAATACCGGTATATACCGGTACAGAGGGTAACGGTATTTGAATACCGGTATTTTTAACAAAATAATAATTTCCGTATCGGTATCAGTTACGGTAACCAACTTTAAACGGTATTTATTCGGTATCGGTATTTATAACGGTATCGATTTCCAACCATGATTAAAACTTAAATAAAAATACAAATACTAAAAAAATATTATATAAATTGACGTATTAATAATTTTTTTTTATTATTTAATTGCAATATTTAATAAAATTACTTATAAAATTTATTATTTTTCGTCAAGCATTTTTCCTCCACTATATGACTTTTTCATTGATGAATGATGGTAAATGTTAGATGTTGCAAGTGTGAACAAATGTTTCACATTTTCAACACCTTCCATGAATTTCTTCATGATATACGAAAGTGTGAATACGGCATTATGGATCGTTTCCGATAGCGTCTTGTTTATCCGATTTTAAATGAACAATCAATTGTGGATACTATAGATCATTAATCTAAATTATGAGTTCTTATGGCTAAATTATTTGTATTTATTAATCGCACTTTAATTATTGTTAAATTTTATTATATGTATTTCACTTTTGTTTAATAGATTTAATGGCGTTGTTCCAAATGTTCCTCATGATACAATAGAAACAGCAAATAAGTTAAAATCACCGCGACTGTTAAAGTCACATCTACCTGCAATGTTTTTGCCGCAACAAATTTGGACTAAAAAAGCAAAGGTTTTTATTAAACATTTTCCATAACTGAAAGTGATTTAAAATTGTATTATTTTTTTAAATCTTTACTTTTAATTATTTTAGATCATATATGTATTTCGCAACCCAAAAGACGCTGCTGTATCTTATTTCCATCATTGGCGAGGCATGGTTGGTTACAAAGGAACCAAGGAAAATTTTGTGCAATCCTACATAGATGGTCATGTCAACTTTAATCCATTTTGGCCGCATGTTTTAGACTTTTGGCAAATGCGTAATAGTCCACATATATTTTTTACAAGTTATGAACGCATGAAAAACAATTTGTCTGCTGTAATTCGAGAAGTTTGTCAGTTTTTGAATAAAGATATTACAGATGATCAGCTTTCGCAGTTAGTTGAACATTTGTCATTTGACAATATGAAAAATAATCCAGCCTGCAACCATATCAAAGAATTCGAAAGTATGAAAGCAGCAGCTGGCCGCGAAGTTGATGAATTTAGGTTTGTTCGTCGTGGTATTGTTGGCAGTCATAAAGACGAATTACCTCCTAATGTTATACAAGATTTTGATGAATGGAATTATTCAAATTTAAAAGATTATAATTTATCAATTGATGATTTTATAACGTACTCTAAATACCAGAATTAATTTCGCTAAGTACAAGTTTATTAAAAAATAAAAATAAAAAAATAAATAAAACATTTACATACTTATATTTATAAAATGGTGATTTTTTATATAGAAAAAAAGATATAAGGTGTCCAGGAAAACTATAAGGTCACTTTGCATTGCACCGTGTATTAAAAAGTACAAGGGGTTTACTACTTATTTATTCCTTGACTATCTTTATTAATTAATTTATAGAAGTGTTTGGGAAGTGAATTATTAAAATTGCAGAAGTGTTCCTATTCATACCGCCCAGCATTAAAAATTTCCACTTTTACCCATCCCTCTGAATTGTACAATCGTTTTGCAAGATAAAAGTGCACAACTAATTCTAAAATGATCTAAGTAAATTCAATTAACATTGAAAATGTAAAAATGATAATATTCCTGCCATACCTTGAAGACGTATGCATCTTTTGATGTATCATTTATCAAAACTCAAAAACGATTCTTGAGTTATAGTCTAAATTTGAGAAACCATTCTCGAATTTTATAGTGTGACCGCTGAATAAAGTGAAGATATTAGTCATGCATTAAAAAAATCAGTACGTGATAGAAAAAAAGTGAATGCAGATTCTTGTTTAACTCGTCAATATCCACCTAGTCCACCTATTTTTGTTTCAAGAAAAAATAAATTTTGTTATTTTTTTTTTTTGCCCACCACTTTATTTCTACGCAATTGTATGTATAAATGGGTATTTCTACTTAATTGTGAATAAAATCGCGATTTGTGCATCAATTTTGAAGATACCAGCTTTAAACTGATGATAAACTGTAACATTTTTGATGTTAAATTAAAATAAATTTTAGTAACAAAAAAATCTAAAATTTTGCATAAAAATGATTTTTTTTTGGGCACTTATTTCAAAATAACTTCGAAACTATTGAGCACATAAAAAAATAAAGTTTGGGTGATTGGAAGATATTTTTAGTACGCATCTTTTGGTGTATCACTTTGTAACGTGTAGTTACAAATATTAAACCACTAACATATTAACATATTTTAACTACTGTAGTATTTACAATAATTTAATTTAAACATAAATAGTCAAGACAACACATGGGAGCAAGAATCGAAGTACCGATCTTGTTATACTTTGATCTTAGGGAACAAAGTATCACCAGACACGACCGAAGTTCTTTCTTCCGAACCGTAGCCGAATCCGTAGTTAGCCGACCGAGAGCCGAAGAATTTATCTCGTCGGATTGTAGTAGTACCGCAGTTAACCGATTGAGAGCTGAAGAATTTATCTCATCGGATTGTATTTAGTCCATAAAATAGCTCATACAATCTTAGTTAGCCGACAGAGAGCCGAAACATTTATCTCGTCGGATTGTATTTAGTTCGTAAAATAGTTCATACGATCTTAGCTAGCCGACAGAGGGCCGAAGAATTTATCTCGTCGGATTGTATTCAGAAGTTAGCGTAGTTTTATTTTGGTTCTATTTGAGGACTAAGAGCCGAAGAATTTATATTGTCGGATTGTAGCGTAGCTAATACCATCTTAGCTAGCCGATCGAAAGCAGAATCATTTATCTCGTCTGATTATATTTTAGAGACGAAACCCGTAGTTAGCCGACTGAGAGTTGAAGAATTTGTCTCTTCGGATTTAATCTTGTTAACTGACCTAAGAACTAAATTTGCCAACCCTATGCTTTCCCCTCATAGATAGGTACCATTTCGTCGTTGTTCTTGTCACAAGGAAGCTCTGTGGTAACAGTCAAAGGAAGCAGACCTTTGAAGAAAGTGGACAGACTGAGTATACCCCAGCTGGAAACAAAACTGCATTACAACTTATGTCAACCGTAGACATCGTTCTTGAGTTATGAGGAAATATACTAAAGTAATGGCCTTACTATGGGCGAAATATTAGACACACCCATAAAAAAAATCCAGATTGATTGAAAAAAAACTGAAAGCAGATTCGTGTTTAGTACATCAAAATACATCAAGTCCAACTATTCGTCTATGGGGGAGGATTTTTTTGTTGACCAGTGTAATCTGATGTCGTTTTCCAACTCATTACATAATCATTAGCATTATTTTTTTATTAAAATTTTAATACAATTTACCTCCGTGTTATTTCGTAGTTCTGTGCCTTTGTTTTATTTATATTTATTTGTGTGTGTATTTGTTATACCCTACACCACCATAGGTGGTTGTGATATTATGCGTTTGTGATGATGTTTGTAATGCATAGAAAACGTTATCCAACACCCAACTTAAAGTATACCAATCGACTCAGAATCACTTTTTAAATCGATCTAACGATGTCCGTCCGTCCGTCTGGCTGGTTGGCTGGCTGGACGGCTGCACAGTGGGGTCAAACGCAATTTTTTTGGTAATAAATCTGAATCTCCTAAACTACTGGTCGGATCAAATTTTGAAATGTATGGATTCAAAATTGAAATGTATGGAAGAGTTGTAGAGGGGGACCTAAGCTTTCAGAAAAATCATCTTGTAGTCACCCTGTGATAACACGAGATAAGCTACAGGGTGTCAAAGTTGACTACCTCGAGTATGTAAAAGTTAAAAAAAATCGTAACTTGTACAAATGAAGACCGATTTTAAAGATTTTTATATTTCTGGAAAGTGCTTGGCAAGATAACTCATTACTCATCTAAGTAATCTCTTACAGTTAAAAAGATATTTACGCTTGAATTTTTTGGCTCGACTTTCTTTCGTTTTTCGGGAATAAGTCCAGAGATATATGAGATAAACATTTTTTAAAAATATTCTGTAATTTGCTACATATTTCAAAATAATATGCTGAAAGAATTTTTGGATTATCTCAATTCGTCTAGACGTGAAAAATATTCAAAGTCAGCACTCTGAAATTGGCATGAAAAATGGTTTTTTCTCAAAGTTCCGTAAATAAAAAAATTTGTTCATTATTAATTTCAAAAGATAAGGCTTCATAAATGGTTAACAAAGAAATTTTGAATTGATTTAAGTTTGCACCTTACATCCAGCATTGGCCGAAAATTGTCAATTTTAAAAAATAGTTTCATTTTTATCGATTAATAAAAAAAATGTCACGCGAGCTTTTTTAAATTTGGTACCCATATTTTTTATAGAAATAGATTTAGAATGATTTAAAACTAAACTGCTTCCCGCCCGGCCAAAAACGAATGCAGGAGTGGAGATTTTATGTTAAAAGTCAGTTTTTTTAACGACTACATATTTTTAAAAGCATATTAAAAGCATATTAGCATAATATTTTTAATATTATTTCTTATGTAATGTATAAAACACAAATCGAGCTTTCATTCCTAAAAAATCAATAAAATAGCTCCAATAACCTATTTTTGGTAATTTTTCAAAAATATTTTTTTTTTTTTTAAATAGCTGAAAATCCAAAAAAATTTAATTTTTTTAATTAGAGCTAAAGCATCTTCAGAGGTAAAGGACGATGTTGATTTCGGTGTCACTATGCTTTGGATTATTCGATGTAATCGATTGGGAGAAGCTGTTGGTAACACATCTATAACTTTTTCTACTTCCTTTGGTTGCGTATGTGTTACTAAAGCTTTAAATGTATCTTTTATTTCGGCATTCGTATGTGAATTTATAATAGATTCCTGTTTGGTCCTCTTTGTTCTTAGCTGAACTTCATCGTAACTTTTTTTTGGTCGACCCTTTTTCTGCTTTCCCATGAAAAGTGGTATTTCTCCCTCCAACCACTCTTCATTTTTCTTCTTGAACTTTGGTATTGACCAATCTGAAGCTTGCATCCTTTTTTCGTATGATTTATAAAAATTTTCGAGCTTTAAACTGTCTTCTGCAGTAAGAGTTAAACCAAAAGATACTACTGTATCAATGAGTTTCCTTATTTTTTCTGGACGATTGATAATATCAGATAGATTATCCCAGATTACTTTGCAAATAGAAAAGTGTTTTAATGTAATCTCCATAATGGCAAATTCATTATAAATCTGCATATTTATAAGGATACTTATATATAGAAAAAGAATATTTATATCAGATAAATGGTGACAGGCAAAAATGAATTAAAAATAGTGAATTTAGCAACTTTTGACGTTTTGAGGCCATTATATTACTATTATTAAATGACCTATATCAACATTTTATATATCGTTGAATTGGTAAATAAGTATATTTTTATATTCCTTTAACATTTTTAAAGTATTTGCAAAATTTGTGGAGTTGTATTAAAAAAATTAATTTTTTTTGGATTTTCAGCTATTTTTTAAAAAAAAAAATTATTTTTGAAAAATTACCAAAAATAGGTTATTGGAGCTATTTTATTGATTTTTTAGGAATGAAAGCTTGATTTGTGTTTTATACATAAGAAATAATATTAAAAATATTATGCTAATATGCTTTTAATATGCTTTTAAAAACAGTCGTTTAAAAAAACTGACTTTTAACATAAAATCTCCACTCCTGCATTCGTTTTTGGCCGGGCGGGAAGCAGTTTAGTGTTGAATCATTCTAAATCTATTTCTATAAAAAATATGGGTACCAAATTTAAAAAAGCTCGCGTGACATTTTTTTTATTAATCGATAAAAATGAAACTATTTTTTAAAATTGATAATTTTCGGCCAATGCTGGATGTAGGGTGCAAACTTAAATCAATTCCAAATTTCTTTGTTAACCATTCATAGCCTTATCTTTTGAAATTAATAAGGAAAAATTTTTTTTATTAACGGAACTTTGAGAAAAAAAGTGAATGAATTGTACTATATTTTTGTAAAAAAATAGCCATTTTCATGCCAATTTCAGAGTGCTGACTTTGAATATTTTTCACGTCTAGACGAATTGAGATAATCCAAAAGTTCTTTCAGCATATTATTTTGAAATATGTAGCAAATTACAGAATATTTTTAAAAAATGTTTACCTCATATATCTCTGGACTTATTCCCGAAAAACGAAAGAAAGTCGAGCCAAAAAATTCAAGCGTAAATATCTTTTTAACTGTAAGAGATTACTTAGATGAGTAAGCTTATTTTTTCTTTATCTTGGCAAGCACTTTCCAGAAATATAAAAATCTTTAAAATCGGACTTCATTTGTACAAGTTACGATTTTTTTTAACTTTTACATACTCGAGGTAGTCAACTTTGACACCCTGTAGCTTATCTCGTGTTATCACAGGGTGACTACAAGATAATTTTTCTGAAAGCTTAGGTACAACTCTTCCATACATTTCAATTTGATCCGACCAGTAGTTTAGGAGATTCAGATTTATTACCAAAAAATTTGCGTTTGACCCCACTGTGGGCTGGCTGTTTTGAAGATAATTCAATGAAATTTGGCACATGTAATTTTTATGATACAGGAAGCCTATTGAAATTGGTTGTGATCGGTTCAATATTTCACCTAGCCCCCATACAAATGTTCCCTCGGAAAAGAGTTTCAACACTCAAAAATGCCTTTAAAATAAGAATATTTTAATGAAATTCGACGCAAAAAAGTTTTGAATAAGTATCAATTTGTGTACCAAATTTTAAGAAAATCGGTTCACAATTGACCATAGCTCCCATGTACCACTCTTTCGAAAATCTCTTTAATGTGCATAAATCCCATACGAATGTTTGTATGAAGTTAATATTCGACACAAATAAGTTTTATATAAGTAGAAACAACATTTCCAAATTTTATTAGAATCGGCCCATAATTTAATTTATACCAATCGACTTAGAATCACTTTCTGAGTCGATTTAACGATGTCCGTCCGTCCATGTAAACCTTGTAATCATTTTGAACAAAAATTAATGAAATTTGTTACACAGGTTTCTTACAGTCCGGGGACAAAGCATATTGAAATTGGTTATGATCGGTCCATTATTTCACCTAGCCCCTATACAAATGTCCTCCCGGAAAAGGGTTTAACGATCATATATCCTTTAAATATAGCAATATTTTAATGAAGCCTTATATTCTTAGTATTCTTTGGTTTAAGGTAACCGAATTTAATTCTTTTAAATTCACTTAAATACAAAATATTTTTCAATCAAAATTCGTTTATATAATTCATTTTCAGGTTCAGTTTCCAGTATTTGGTTCCAAAATTTGTAAAATTCGGTTAACAAAGACGAAAGAATTATATTCGCCCAAACGAATTTATACTTACATACATATATAATTTTGTTTTGACGTTTTATAAAAAAAGAAAAATTTAAAAAGAAATATATTGTAAAATATTTAAAAACTGCGAAGAAAAACTAATTGCATTCAAATAAGAACATCAAACCCATATAAGGCGCAGCTAATGATGATTCAGTGTAAACCAATTGCGAAAGTTATGCCAGTAAGTTTAATATTATAATTTCATGAATATGGTATGTAGTTCATTGGACTCAAGAACTAATTTCAACAAGGTAAATATAGTATTATAAAATAGTATGCAACATAATTTGCTCAACCACTGTTGCTTAATTTCTTTCAGGGATATTCCTTGCTAACATACAGTTAGGGACAAAACTATTTGTACACCTCATATATTTCGTATACCTTCACGCACATTTTCAACAGATCCGCTGTTTTTATACTTGCTTACAATGTATTGTACTGTGGAATGTTGCAAATTTATTAAATTACTTATATTCCGGAGAGATTTTCCTTTTTTATGTTCATCAATAATTAAATTTTTAATATCCAAACTCAACTCTTTTCGCTTTCCCATTTTTGATGTGCTTATTATTCAAAACGTTAAAACCAACTTCTTATTTTGTAAAATAAAACTCGATTAGCGAAGAAAATATAACGGTATTTAAAAAAAATCATCATACAAGAGTCCAACGTACAAATAATTGTACAAAGTACTGATGTACAAATACTTTTGTCCCAAAGATTTTTACTTAAATTGTATTTTTTTTTAACAATGTGTTATATATTAATTTATTTTTTATCAAATAATTCAATAAAAATGGACCTGAATTAAAACTACATATAATAATTTTTTATTCTTTATAAATTATTGAAGATATACGAAATGCATGGGTGTACAAATAGTTTTGTCCCTAACTGTATATGATACGCGTTTAAATTCATCATATTACATCAGGTTCAGTAGTCCCAAACGCTTGAGAAATAACAAGAAGACCACCATTCTCTACTTTATAAACATGAATATGAAAATATTAATAATTTATTTTGCACATTAATGTTTTATTGTTGTAAAAATAAAATATAAAAATATAAGTTATGTTTTAACAATTTGTTATTTATTTAAAATTCTATTTTCGGAACCGAATTTTTGGGTATTGTTTCACTTGTATCGACCATTAATTTCTGCCATTCTAACTGAAAAATCATTAAAACCTACCAATTATTTGATACACATAAATGATATATTTAGTCATCAACCTTTTTTTGTGATAGTACGTGTAACCGAACGAATTCGATTGGCTAAAAATTCGGTTATCATAACGAAACTGTATTCTCTGTGTACCTTCCCAAATTATGTAAAATGTAGACAATGGTGTAGGGCATCATATGGTCGGGCTTGACCGACTTTATCTTTTTCTCTCGTTATAATATATATTACGATAGATAGTCGAACTATGTTCAAATTTATCAATTCGAAGTGTCTCTTCCTTTGTGAAAAAATTACTGAGATTGCTTCGGAGTACATTTTATCTGTTTTCAAATTAATCAGATTACTAAATGTACTTCTGCTGATACATAAGAAAAATGTAAAATTAATATGAAGTGAATTACTTTTTTTAAATTTGAATAATTTGTCTCCCATTAAATGAAAACTTTTGACCAGTATATACTTCTGGCTCTAAATTTATATTGAGATTAAATTTGTCATTATCTAAAAGTGCGTGCATTTTCTTTGGTTGAAAAGATTGGACAATTTTGGGATTAACAATATCTACGAGAGATTTTTTTTTTCTGAAGAAGTGTTATAGTTTTCATAAAGTGTTGTAAAAGAAAATTTGGCAAATTAAACTAATGTTTATTTACGGTCTACACGAGCCTTTTTCTTGTTCGCACATTGAACAAAATGTTATGCGCACATGCATTTGGGTAGTGTGGACCCAACTTGTTCATGTTTTGTTCTTGTTCGCCCAATTCTTCCATCAACCATGTCTGCCATCAAACGTCATTTTTTATGCGGAAGAAGAGGCGAACAAAACGTCGGCAGAGCAACACACACAATTTTTTTAATTTTGTTTTCAGTGGGCAGAACATTTGTCGAACAAACCATAATTTTTTGTTTGCCGTCAGTGTCGCTTCGATACTTTTTCATGCACCGCCTCTTTTATATCGTTGCAGTAAGCGAACGAATTGTAATCATTTAGAGTGTAGAGACTCTGAAATTCAGCTTCCCGTTTGAGGTACGCCGTAGAGTTAACATTTGCATGTGAGAGTTTTTTTTTTTTTTTTTGCTTTAAAAACGCTGTCCAAAATATGGCAAGTCGCTGCGATAGTCCCAATATGGCCACAATGAAAACTATTTCCATTTGTGTTATTAGTTGTGGTCCATCTCTTCCCTGTTGGGGCTCATAATTGGTATCAAATGGATCTTCATAAGTAATACCACTTACTCTAGTCATTCCTGTAAATTCTATCCTACGATCTGGAGTTAGCGGCCTTGGCGATACAAAATGTTCAGGTGCAAGCACTGGTAGTGTGGCTGTTACAGTTGCTTTATAAATTTTGTTCCTCTCAGCATGTCGATTTAGACGACATGTGTAATTTACGCATGCATAGCAACTGGTTGCAACATGATCACCTGGGCGATTAATCCAGTTTACCAGCTTACAATACTTCATACTATATTTGCCTCCACTCAACCATGCCATGAGATTGCTATAACATTGGCGACACACAGTATTAGGTGTGTAATTTTCACCATTCAAGTCTACTTCGCCGAAAAACAACTTATATTTTCTATTGAATTCACTAGTTAAAAGATTATTTTTCTTTTGAAATCTTGTAGAACTTTTTTTCTGATTTGATGACCGCAAACGTAGCAAAATAAATCAATTTTTTCACATTGCATATTGAAATTGTCAATTGCCAATGTTGTGTGCGAATTATGCTGTAGCACTTTCTCTATAACTTTCACCGCTGAGCTCTCGTTGACGTCGCGCTGTGTAATGCCTCGATGTGAGCTTCGTATCGCTTTTATATTGTGTGATGCGTCCCTTGATGCGTGTGCTGAGCTACTGCTTTGCCTGTGCTGCTGCGGTCGCGTGAGTTGTTTATTGAGATCTTAGGTACATTTTTATAGTTGATTTTTTCCTTGAATTTTGAACGATTTGCTACCTATGGACCTGAACAGGGGAAAAAAGGTAAAAAAATCGAAATTTTTAAAGTTTTTTGCGATTTTGATTTTGAAGATGAAGTTTTATTGATTTTATATGTTCACAATTTCTGTTCTTTATGACAAGAGCTTCAACTTAGCCTCAGAGAGTAAATCAAAATTCCGAACGGTTGCGGTTGGAAAACGTTCACTTTTTTGCAAAAATGGAAGACACGGGTCTTTTTATACCCTTCACCAAAGGTGTAAAGGGTATATATAAGTTTGTCATTCCGTTTGTAATTCCCACAATTTTCGTCGGAGAGCAAAAAAGTTGACATTTTCGGGATCCTTGTAAGAAATGATGACGATAGGACCATGTCCGTCCGTCCGTCCGTGTGTCGGTTGAAATGGCGTTTATGAAGCCCACCGATAACTGACATATATAATATATATATCAAACGATCGGAAATGCTTTCGAGAATTTTGCTATTGGAATTCAGCAAGATCGGTTCATACAATGCGGAGATATGTTAAAAAACCGGTTTTTAGAACCGGTTTTCCAGTTTCTGAAGCCTCTGTATATACTAGGGACTTCGTTTTTACAAAGAAGTCTCGGACATTTTTTTCTGAATTTTTGTTCTGAAAAAATGAAATAAATCGGTTCAATAATAACTGAGATATCGGAAAAAACGCATTTTTTATTTTTTGAAGCTCTAATTTAAGCTATAGATTTTTATTTTTATACAGATCGGTCACAAATATTTTTTTAAAATTTCGGTTTTTTAAATCAGCAGGATCGGTTTGTAAATGGCGGAGATATGCTTTAAAAACCGGTTTTTGGAACCGGTTTTTCAGTTTCTGAAGCCTCTGCATATACCAGGGACTTCGAATTTTTAAAGGGGGCTCGGAAATTATTTTCTGAATTTTTGTTCTGAAAAAATTAAATAAATCGGTTCAGTAATAACTGAGATATCGGGGAAAACGATTTTTTTATTTTTGAAGCCCTTGTTCAAGCTACAGATTTTTATTTTTATATAGATCAGTCATAAATGTTTTTATAAAATTTCGTTTTTTTTTAATAAACCAAATTCGTTCAGAATCAACAGAGTTATGGACCAAAAACAAATCTGTTAAGAACATAAATACACACACAAACATGTATATTAAGCATTGTAATGACTATTAGTGACGTTTTTTGTTTTTTGTATAGACAAGTAGTTTAGTTAGAAACAGCAGTCATATAATGAATAACAGTGTTGTTGTTGTTGTTCTTTGTATATGCAGTCTGTACAAAAATAAATAGATATGGAATTGTTGTTGTTTATTTTTTAAAACTAAAACATATCTGTTAGGAATATACATAAATACATACACAAACATGTATATTAAGCATTGTAATGACTATTAGTGACGTTTTTGCCTATAAGACAAGTAGTTTAGTTAGCAACAGAAGTAATATAATGAATAACAGTGTTGTTGTTGTTCTTTGTATATGCAGTCAGTTTGTATATACACAGATACAAAAATAAATATGGAATTGTTGTTGTTTATTTTTTAAAAGCAAAGCCTGCTATGATTGTTTTTTTTTTTTTTTTTTCATATTCAAATTTTTGTAGTTTGAAAAAAATTTTGATTTATATATGTGAAAATATGAAAGCATACTTTAAGGCGAAAATTTTATTATTTGTCGGTAATATGGTAATATGATGTCGATAAGATAGTAAGATGGTAATATGGTAATATGGTGAAGGGTATCAAAGATTCGGCACAGCCGAATCTTTGATACCCTTTTTTTTTTGGTCTTTTATCACGTAGTGGTGTCCGTATATATTTATATTTCCATGACTTAAAAAATTACACTCAGTGATATTAAATATTAGAAGATAAATATTCTAGTTAATTACATAAGTGTTTTTTTTTTTTTTTTTTTAATAATATCATAATTTGGAAATTATTAACAAAAAAACACTTTTAAAAGGTAAGTAAACTTTTATTTGGTAATTTCGGATTTTACTCACAATTTAAATTTATTTTAGGAAAAACTTCATCAAACAGACAAGTATTTGCATATTTTAAGAAGTCCAAAACTCTGCCTCTAAAAGTGTCTCGTCGCATTCTTTGCACAAAAGCTAATTTAAATACAATTTAACTATAAAAATTATTATAAATCTTCTTTTCTTTTTTAAAGGTACCGGATTTCACCAGAAGTTTCTCATGAAGATATTATTATTATTAAATATAAAATTAATTTGTTGTGATGTCATATATAAATAGTTTTGAAATAAACATAATTATAAAATATAAAAAAACTTAAATTTTAATTATAAATACAGAAATTAAAAATGCAAAATCATCTTCTAGAAGAGACTAAGACGACACTTCTGTGATCATCTTCCGGGTGGCGACCAGAAGAGTCTTCTTCGACACTTCCAAAAGTGTCTTCTTCGAGTCGCCTGGAAGACACTTCCGAAGGAAGACGATTTTAATGATAATTTGGCAATAGTTTTGGCGATGAGTTTCAACTTCTGGAAGACTCTTCTTAGCCACTTCCGCAATAGAAAATGTTTTCAGGGTGGATTTTACAAACTAAAGCAACAAATGCCATTAGACTTTTTTATACCCTTCACCACAGGTGTAAAGGGTATATATAAGTTTGTCATTCCATTTGTAATTTCTACAATATTCACCTGAGACCCCAAAAAGTATATATGTATATTCTGGATCCTTATTGATAGGGGAGTCGATATAAAGATGTCCGTCTGTCGGTTGAAATCAGTTTTTAGAAAGCCCAGATATCGGAAAAAAACCGAAGATACTTTGTTTTTACACGAAAAGATTCAAAATCATTCTTCAAATTTTTTTACTGAAAAAAAATCGGTCCATTATATCCCAGATATCGGCCAAAAAGCATTTTTAGTATTTTTGAAGTTCCATATAAGCTACGTGTTTGACTATTGAACACATTGGTCATAAATATTTTTATAAAATTTCGGTTTTTTGAATCCACCAAATTCGTTCATAAACAACCGAGTTATGGGCCAAAAACTAAAAAAATAATAATATAAATACACAGAAAAATATTTATATGTATTAAGCACTGCACAGTGGGGTCAAACGCAAATTTTTTGGTAATA
Organism: Protophormia terraenovae; assembly: GCA_951394005.1. Classification (NCBI taxonomy): domain Eukaryota; kingdom Metazoa; phylum Arthropoda; class Insecta; order Diptera; family Calliphoridae; genus Protophormia; species Protophormia terraenovae. The sequence goes on from OX596077.1 coordinate 71,183,389, forward strand.
AATCTGAATCTCCTAAACTACTGGTCGGATCAAACTGAAATGTATGGAAGAGTTGTAGAGGAGGACCTAAGCTACATAGAAAATCTTGTAGTCACCCTGTGATAACACGAGATAAGCTACAGGGTTTCAAAGTTGACTACCTCGAGTATGTAAAAGTTAAAAAAAATCGTAACTTGTACAAATGAAGTCCGATTTTAAAGATTTTTATATTTCTGGAAAGTGCTTGGCAAGATAAAAAAAAAAATAAGCTTACTCATCTAAGTTATCTCTTACAGTTAAAAAGATATTTACGCTTGAATTTTGAATTTTTGATTTTTTGGCTCGACTTTCTTTCGTTTTTCGGGAATAAGTCCGGAGATATATGAGGTAAACATTCTTTAAAAATATTCTGTAATTTGCTACATATTTCAAAATAATATGCTGAAAGAATTTTTGGATTATCTCAATTCGTCTAGACGTGAAAAATATTCAAAGTCAGCACTCTGAAATTGGCATGAAAAATGGTTTTTTCTCAAAGTTCCGTAAATAAAAAAATTTGTTCCTTATTAATTTCAAAAGATAAGGCTTCATAAATGGTTAATAAAGAAATTTTGAATTGATTTAAGTTTGCACCCTACATCCAGCATTGGCCGAAAATTGTCAATTTTAAAAAATAGTTTCATTTTTATCGATTAATAAAAAAAAATGTCACGCGAGCTTTTTTAAATTTGGTACCCATATTTTTTATAGAAATAGATTTAGAATGATTTAACACTAAAGTGCTTCCCGCCCGGCCAAAAACGAATGAAGGAGTGGAGATTTTATGTTAAAAGTCAGTTTTTTTAACGACTATTTTTAAAAGCATATTAAAAGCATATTAGCATAATATTTTTAATATTATTTCTTATGTAATGTATAAAACACAAATCAAGCTTTCATTCCTAAAAAAATCAATAAAATAGCTCCAATAACCTATTTTTGGTAATTTTTCAAAAATAATTTTTTTTTTAAATAGCTGAAAATCCAAAAAAAAATTTTTAATACAACTCCACTAATTTTGCAAATACTTTAAAAATGTTAAAGGAATATAAAAATAAACTTATTTACCAATTCAACGATATATAACATGTTGATATAGGTCATTTAATAATAGTAATATAATGGCCTCAAAACTACCAAGTCACGTTAAAAGTTGCAAAATTCACTATTTTGTTCCGTATTTCCATATGTGTGTATACGTAACATTTTAGTTTTCTAATGTATTATGTAGGTATATATTTTTGTTATTATAAAGTAGTAAATTCTTTATTTGAGTAATGTTTATTTAATATGTTCTACATATTTACATACTTATTATACATATATCCCGTATATTTATTTTATTAAGAATATATTATCGAAGATATTATTAGAGATTTTCTTGAAAATAATCAGAAACATCAAATTTTTAACTTCCTTAGCTTCGGAATCCTCTTTTTCTATTTCAAGAGTGATTTCTGGTAGCCATCGTGTTCTTATAGAATATATAACTGGATCTGATGATATTAATAAATATTCCATTAAGTCCATATTTTGCGCTATTTTCGAACATTTTCGGGTATTGAAGAGTCGGAAATGTTTAACATCTTTATTTCGGGCTTCCTGTGCTTCCTCTGTTAGCTCTCCCAATGGCAAAATACTATTTTCTATTATTTATTTACCATGAGCCAATACTTTGTGAATTGTTGGAGTCATTGATTTCCAGGGGTATGTAATGTTAAGTAGTTCTTTAGTTTCGTAAGCAAAAATTTTAAATTTGTCCGCATTAATTTGTTTTTTGCTATTAATGGCTGCCAATATAATCTTAAAACGCTTCAAAATATTTAAGTCAATGCCTGTGATTGAAGATGTGATTTCCGGATTTTCAAAGAAACGTCTTGCTGTATTTCCATCATTTGAGCTTCCATTGCCATGTAGAGGTTTATCAATTATTAATCCGAGTTGTTCCTTGAATTCTAATTGAATTCTTTTCTTCTCCTCTTTTCGTAATTCGTGAAGTTCCAAATTGTTTTTTACTGTAGCATTTTCCTGCCCAGGAATATTTCTGTACTTCATATCATATGCAAGATGTAAGCAGAACTCCAAAAATCTTATCCTTGCGTGGAGTGGTGATATTCCAAATTTTAAAGAATTTTTATTAACAAGGACTTCAGAATTATCCTGAAATTGTGAACTTATTTTTCCACATATATTACATTTCCATGTAGATGTTGTATCTGTTATAGCGTTTGCAACTTTTCCATCAATCATAGTTAATTGTTGTTGAAATGTAACTTTAATAGTTCTGTTTGATACTTTTACATATATTGGGGGCAATGCATTAATTTCTTCTTCCAATTGGTTGACAATGCTTTTTATTGTAACCGTGGTTTCTTTTGTGTAATCAAAAAGGATTGGACGGCACAAAAATTTGGAACCTGGAGTTAAATTTATCCATATATCATCAAAAAGCGAGTCATTTCTTGTCGATGAGGAAGGCTTATTTAAGCGCATTCGAAGTGGTACCAGAGACGCTATAAACAGCGAGGAATAATTATTTCCAGAATTACTTCCATCCAGTTGTTTGTATTCCGAAAATCCTGATGTTCCATCGCAGCCCCATTTGAATATTAAAATAAGTTCAGAGTCTTTGCATTTTTCAATGTTATCATTGCTGAAGGTAGATATAATTCTAGAGGCAGTATTTTCAAGTAATTGCAATATATTAACTTTAGCACTTTTAACAGAAGCATTAACCGGGTGCTCCATAGTCTGTAAAATATTACTTTTCGCTTCTCTCACTGATTTGCTACTGGGAAAGATATCATATCCTTTTTCGCTAACAGATTTTCTCAAAATCTCGTATTGGTTTCTTGATAATCCTAAATTTAATATTAGAGCTAAAGCATCTTCAGAGGTAAAGGACGATGTTGATTTCGATGTCACTATGCTTTGGATTATCCGATGTAATCGATTGGGAGAAGCTGTTGGTAACACATCTATAACTTTTTCTACTTCCTTTGGTTGCGTATGTGTTACTAAAGCTTTAAATGTATCTTTTATTTCGGCAATCGTATGTGAATTTAGAATAGATTCCTGTTTGGTCCTCTTTGTTCTTAGGTCGACCTTTTTTCGTATGATTTATAAAAATTTTCGAGCTTTAAACTGTCTTCTGCAGTAAGAGTTAAACCAAAAGATACTACTGTATCAATGAGTTTCCTTATTTTTTCTGGACGATTGATAATATCAGATAGATTATCCCAGATTACTTTGCAAATAGAAAAATGTTTTAATGTAATCTCCATAATGGCAAATTCACTAATAAATCTGCATATTTATAAGGATACTTATATATAGAATATTTAAGAAGAATATTTATATCAGGTAAATGGTGACAGGCAAAAATGAATTAAAAAATTTAAATTTTTGCTCAAAACCCCCAATTTTATTCAGTTTATTTTTATGACCTGTAGTGTTAAACAGGTACGTCAACAAATGTACCTATGCGATTGTAAAAAAATCATTTTTGTTATTATACATTAATTAAGTAGCTAAGTAAATTATTTAAAAACTTAAAAAATGTAATAAAAAACGAAGGAAAATATACTTATTTATGTACTTAGGTAATTTTAAAAACCTTTTCAGTAGAAAAAAATTATGAACACTTTAAATAAATTCATTAATAAATATTATTATCTCGTAACAAAAATAAGCAATGCAGTTGAGTGTTACGTATACACACATATGGAAATACGGAACAAAATAGTGAATTTTGCAAATTTTGACGTGACTTGGTAGTTTTGAGGCCATTATATTACTATTATTAAATGACCTATATCAAAATGTTATATATCGTTGAATTGGTAAATAAGTATATTTTTATATTCTTTTAACATTTTTAAAGTATTTGCAAAATTAGTGGAGTTGTATTAAAAAAAATAATTTTTTTTGGATTTTCAGCTATTTTAAAAAAAAAAAAATTATTTTTGAAAAATTACCAAAAATAGGTTATTGGAGCTATTTTATTGATTTTTTTAGGAATGAAAGCTTGATTTGTGTTTTATACATTACATAAGAAATAATATTAAAAATATTATGCTAATATGCTTTTAATATGCTTTTAAAAATAGTCGTTAAAAAAACTGACTTTTAACATAAAATCTCCACTCCTTCATTCGTTTTTGGCCGGGCGGGAAGCACTTTAGTGTTAAATCATTCTAAATCTATTTCTATAAAAAATATGGGTACCAAATTTAAAAAAGCTCGCGTGACATTTTTTTTATTAATCGATAAAAATTAAACTATTTTTTAAAATTGACAATTTTCGGCCAATGCTGGATGTAGGGTGCAAACTTAAATCAATTCAAAATTTCTTTATTAACCATTTATGAAGCCTTATCTTTTGAAATTAATAAGGAAAACATTTTTTATTTACGGAACTTTGAGAAAAAAGTGAATGAATTGTATTATATTTTTGTAAAAAATAGCCATTTTTAATGCCAATTTCAGAGTGCTGACTTTGAATATTTTTCACGTCTCGACGAATTGAGATAATCCAAAAATTCTTTCAGCATATTATTTTGAAATATGTAGCAAATTACAGAATATTTAAAAAAAAAAATTTTACCTCATATATCTCCGGACTTATTCCCGAAAAATGAAAGGAAGTCGAGCCAAAAAATCAAAAATTCAAAATTCAAGCGTAAATATCTTTTTAACTGTAAGAGATAACTTAGATGAGTAAGCTTATTTTTTCTTTATTTTGCCAAGCACTTTCCAGAAATATAAAAATCTTTAAAATCGGACTTCATTTGTACAAGTTACGATTTTTTTTAACTTTTACATACTCGAGGTAGTCAACTTTGACACCCTGTAGCTTATCTCGTGTTATCACAGGGTGACTACGAGATAATTTTTCTGAAAGCTTAGGTCCTCCTCTACAACTCTTCCATACATTTCAGTTTGATCCGATCAGTAGTTTAGGAGATTCAGATTTATTACCAAAAAATTTGCGTTTGACCCCACTGTGCACTGTTGTTTTTTTTTTTTTTTTTTTTTGCAGTCAGATTGTATATGCAGTCAGTTTGTATATATACACATACATACGAAAATATATAAATATTCAATTGTTGTTGTTGTTTATTATTTTTTTTTAAAGCAATGACTGTTTTTTTTTTTCGTATTCAAATTTTCGTAGTTTGGAAAAAATGTAGATTTATAAATGTGAAAATATGAAAGCATACGTTAAGGCGAAAATTTTATTATTTGTCGGTAAGATGGTAATATGGTGAAGGGTAGCAAAGATTCGGCACAGCCGATTTTTTTTTAATTTCATTTTTATTAATTTTGTTTACCGCTATAAATTATTTTTATACATGCACATATATCCATATGAATCTATTTTGCTTAAATATCATTATACAGCTGACATGCTGTCCGAACGATTCATGATCAAAAAATACTAGTATTCTTCACAAAGACCAAAAGAATAAAATGTTTTTTGGATTATTTTTCGAACACGAAAAAAAATAAGTTTTTTAAATTAACATTTTAACAGGAAAGTAAAAAAGTAAAGAAAACTATTTTAACTCAAAACGAGGGTTATTTCAATATTCGGCTGGGCCGAATCTTTTATACCCTTCACTATATTATCATCTTACCGACAAATAATAAAATTTTCGCCTTAACGTATGCTGTCATAGTAATCATTGCTTCCTTAACAAAAACAACAATATACACACATATTTATATATTATTGTATGTATTATTGTATATATACAAACAAATTGACTGCAAATATAAAAAAACAACACTGTTAAACACTATAATACTCTGTTGTTAACTCAACTGCTTGCTTATACAAAAAAACACAATAGTCATTGCAATGCTTAATACAAATGTTTGTGTATATTTTTAATAAATGTTTGCAGTTTTTACTTATAATTATATAAGTAAAAATATATGGACCGATTTGTTTAGATCAAAAAATCAAAAATTAAAAAAAAAAAATATTTGTAACAGATTTATTCAAAAGCAAATTCCGAAGCTTATATAGCGGTGTCATAAAGTTATAACCAATCTGTTCAAAAACGAAACACGTAGCTTATATAGGAGCTTCAAAAAGTCTAAAAATGCGTTTTGGCCGATATCTCACATACCAATGAACCGATTTTTTCATTTATTCAGCAAACAATTTTTAAAAACGATTCTGAACGGATTTTGCCCATTTTTATTAGCGTTCTTCTAGGGAGTATTCCCTAAAATTTGATGTGTAAAACATATATATCCGATAACTGGGGCTTTCTAAAAACTGATTTCAACAGACAGACGGACATCTTTATATCGACTTACCTATCAATATGGATCCAGAATATACATATGTACTTTTTGGGGTCTTAGATGAATATTGTAGAAATAACCAACGGAATTACAATCTTATATTTACCCTTTATACCTGTGGTGAAGAGTATAAAGAGAATTTTATTTTCCGAAAAATATTTTTACTAATGAAGAAGAATGCAAAATTTCTTTTCAATTCCTCTATTACTATAACTATTATATTACTAAGAAGCTATTGACACAAAAATTCTGGTAGCGTATTACAGAAATCTATAAAAAATCATGAACCATGGTGTATCTTTATTTAATAATTCAATGTTTCAGATATTGGTAACAATAAATCAGTGTTGCTAAAACTTTGTAGTTATGTCCCACCAGATTGTGCTTGAAAACCCACCAGAAACTGCTTGCACTTTAAATAAAATCGATGATATTTACCGCCAAAATATTTCTTATTAAGGGAACTAATAAATTGTTATTTTTTATGTGATAAACATGTTAAAAATTAATACTCTTTCACAATCTTCTTTTTGAAAACTTGAACGTATTTAATTATAACCAATTAAGTTGGAAAACATTATTGGTTACAGAACTTGCTTTGTAGAGTAGTACATTTTATTTTTATTTCAGTACATTCAACTTAAAATATTTACAGGCAAAATCACCTACATATAAAATTCTTTAAACATTTTGTTTCCATATTGCAAAATCTCAAATATTGTATTTATGGAACCGAAGAGAAAGTCATTTGAAATTATATTTTAAATAATTCAAATTTGGAAAACACTTCGTTTTGATTCAAATTACACAAAAAATCTCCAGTGTTTGACAGATTTGTCCATATAATAATGTTGAGGTGATTTAAAATTGTCAAAAAAAAATATTAAAAAACAGTTTAAACTTTTGAGTTTTTGATACCTTGATACTTTATATAAGTAAATTAGTTAGTTGTAGAATTAAAAAAATGTCTTTAAATATTAATCTTTCAGTTTCAAACCCATGTATTTCCAATAAAGGAAAACGTCGCTAGAAACCGTCAGGTAGAAAAATATTGCAGCCAGAAAAACCACTGCAAATTACTCGCTAAGGGCAAAAAAATATCGTCAGATCTAGCGGAAAAATCTAGTTTTGGCAAAACTGCAATAAATTAAAGTAAATACTTTTTGTGTTAAATAAATTACTAGCAGCACGATGATATATATGGATTCAGTCGGTTACTTCTCAGGTAATTTGGATTCTAATACTTTTAGATGCGGAGTTGAAGATAATGGGAATAACAGACGATACAATTTGCTGTGCCTAAACCGATGACCGAAGTCACGGTGCCGAAACAGACGGATCAAAGCCGCTTAGTCTGAAACAGACAAAATTGCTGTGCAAGGTTTTCGGATTTTGGCAAATTGAATTGTCACTATATCATACAAACTTAGAGTACTTATGAGAATAATTATATAAACTTAATGAGAATTATTAAATCTCAATAACATTCTTAGAACAAAATGGTTACTCTCTTTTGCCGGCGTTATCTGACATATTATATCAACATGGACAGTATGTAACTTTGAGTCTACATTAGACAAATTTTTATCAAGACAAACGTCAAAATTTTATCATGATAAAGATTTGTCTAATGTAGACTGAATTTGTCAGTATTATTGCAGCGTTAAAAGAAAATTGTCAGCGCTCGAGCTCTGACAACTTTGTCTTGATAATGCTTAGTAAAAGACGCCATCTTGATTGTTGTTGGTACTTTTTGCATGGTTTATTATGACATACGTTTTCCCCTATAATTGATAGAGATAAAAAATTATATGCAACTCAAACAAAAATTTGACGTTTGTCTTGATACAAATTTCTCTAATGTAGACACAAAGTAAAGCCGCAGCGTTGCCAATTTAGCGCTTTTCGCGCTAGATTAAGCGCTTTTCAGCAACCCAAAAGTCGCATTTTTTTACATCGGCGCTTTTTCTTGAAAACGCGCTAAATTGGCGCGTTTTGTATTCGGTTAGTTTTAGTTGCAGATTTTAATCATGTTTTCTAAATTTTTCTGAATTTGAAATGTAGAAACTTTATTTTTTTTATGCAAAATATAAGCAATACAAGGAAAATTCAAATTTTAAGCATTTTTAAATTTTTTCTTCAAATGTTTAAATTATATTATTATACATACTTAATATAGAAAAAGGCGTATTTTATTTACTTTATAGAATTTTTTATGAAAATAATTTTTGTGAAACATTCACATATCAAAATACTGTATGTTATTGTGTTGGAAAGAAAATTGTGACTCAAATGTTCCAAACAAAGATGGATGGAATGAAGATGAAATATTGCAATATCTAAGTATTTTCAAAAGTGGTCTTTGTAATAAGCCTTTTATTTAGTTTAGTTTTTTTTTCAGAAATCTATTGAAATATTAATTTTTGTTACTTAAAGCACCAATTATAGCATTAATTTATTCAAATTTTAAATTACTGAAAAAAAATCCCTATCTAAGATAACTTACTAAGGCGTAGAAAAGTGCAGAAATAAGAGTTAGAATTAGTTTCGGTAATTGTTTTGAATTCAAAGTTTCTTAGGTTTTATTCGGTATTTTCCTTCTCCTGTAAAATTGCGAAAAGAGCAGCCATCGATATGTATTCTGTATTTCTATTTATTTTATTTTCATACTTAGTAAAAGAGATGAAAAAAGAAAAAGTTTTAAAACAGGATTTGGACACTGAGTGAGCAATATAATGCTGGGCCTAAGACTTTCATACTTTAATTTAACATATTTTTAATTTTAAAAGCTTTTAACTAAAATTTATTATCAAATGTATAACCTCTCTTTGTCCCTTAAATATTGTTTTTATAAAACGTTAATGTACAATATTGCATATTATTACCAAATATTTGCACATGAACTTAAAATAAGAAAAATATATGTAATAAGTTGTTTTGCTCTTAATAAAAAATATATATTTAACTAAAAGATAAATTTTATTCAAATATAATTTAGCGGTTTTTAGCGCGTTTTTAAGTGATGACCGGCGCGTTTTGCTTCAAAAAAGTTGACAACACTGTAAAGCCGAATCGCTATGAACAGAAAATGAGAAAATAAAGGAGAAGAGTAAAAAAACGCGAAAAAATTGCATATGGATACAAAAACAATTTGACAGTTCCACGAGGTATTTCAATGAAAAAATTGTAAAACAGCTATTCTTACGAGTATACTTTATAATTATACTATGGTTAAAAGCTATATTTTAATGAATTAAATTAATTAAATTTATTCAATGTTTTTAACAAATAATATATAATATTTATTAATAACATTCTACTTTTATTTTGCTAAAAAAAAAAACAATTTTGTATATGGGCCGTTATAAAAAATTTTTAGCTTGGCTGAAACTGACTTAAATCCTTAATAAGTTTTGCGGTAATGATATTTTAAACAAATTTGTTGCAGATCTAAACTCACAAGACTTGAAATTAATAGAGTGCAACATTTTATCACTATAGGTTTCTTTTTATAATCATGATTGTTGTTCAAGAACATAGAAAAACGGCTAAAAATTACCCATTTTTCCCATTCTTCTACAATTTTTGTTCGCGCGTTTATACTTTGATCTCATTATATCATAAATAAACTAACTGGACTTTGCAGATAAATTCTGCACCATCTTTGCTGTTGTGCAGACTTTGAACAGTTAAATACAGGGTAGTAGAGTTTTGATGACAACATATTTTCGGTATTTAAAATTTATTAGTTTTTTGGGTGGGGCCTGTGAGCCCTTCAACCGAATACAAAATTTGAGATAGGCATTGATAGCTATATCCCGTTGGTGTGCCCGAAATAGTCAACGTAGTAGATAGTCTCAAAGTTTGGAAAACAAGAGCGAACATTTTTCAAAAAATCAGTTTTTTGCGAGGCATATTCACAGTTTCATATGCAATGGCTTGGATTACTGCGTGAACTTAGATTTTTGTTATTTTACATAACAAAATCGGAGGAGCATTAAAAATAAATTTAATACAAGGATTTTATGGACTTTTTGAAAATTATACAAAAATTTCACTTTTTATTTTTGTGTTTTTATGTAGAAAATTGCAATTTAAACAAATATTAGATATATAGATATAAGAACGGCGATAAATATAATTGATCGGGACCATAAATTTAAGTCAAATGTCGTTGATAGTTGAAAACGGGACACTTTTGTCAAAATACATTTCGCTAAGGCACATCGTGTGGACAGCATGAAATTATCTATAATTGGCATAATTAGTAGGTGTTTGTTATGCTTAATAAAAGTGCGGAGGCGCATCAAAAAATTTCGAAAGATAAACATTTTATAGACCAACAAATATTTACTTGTGTTAAAGAAGGATCACAATATTAAATAGCATTTCTTTGTAATAATTTCTAAAAAAATATATTTGCATTTAATCCATGGAGAAATAACTTAGATTCGATCCCCATTTATAGCAAAATTTTTAAAAATCGTTATTTTTATAGCAAAGAAAATTTTTTAAATCCCAGCAAAAAAGGAACTGAGAAAGAGCTGAAAAAGTCATGAATTTAACATTGTGTTGGCATTGGAAGGAAGTACTTACTGGTGCAAAAGAGCTGCAGAAGTTCTTTTTTTAACCCATGGTTGTCATTGGTAGGATGTTCTTCTTCTATGCTTCTTATTGATTTCTTTTGAAGTACTTCCTTTATAACTATGTTTATGAAATTTTTTTACAAAAATTCAGTTTTAGCGTTATTAATAGATAATAAAAATGAATTAAAATTTATAAAATTTTAATTTTCTTAGAAATTATTAACCTTTTTTCCAGCTAAATTTCATTTATATTCACTTTTTCGGAAGTAATTATTAAGAGCTTCCAAAAAAGTTTAAAATGTGCACTTTGTTCTACTTTTGAAGTGGTGAAAATGTTCTTTTTTGGAAGCTCTTGATCGTTTTTTGCTGGGATTTTATTAAGAAACCCTAAAATATGCTGCGCTCATACCATCAAACACTGAAAATATCATAAATTTAATTTGAACAGTAGGTTTTAATATTACGTGTAATTTTGTCCACAATTATACATAAACTTCTAGTTTGTAAATATTTTTATATGTTTAAATTAAAACCACCATAATTTTCACGCCCTGATTCTACATGCATTCGAGTCACTTTATATGTATGCAAAAGGATTTTAATGTGCAATCAAAAAAGTATTTTCTTTTTTTGAAGGGCTAAAATCAAAAATTTTTTATAATGGCCCATATATGTTTCGTTTTTATAGATTAGCGTTTTTTATTTAATTATAATAATAGCATTACTAATTTGTTGTTTACATAAAAAAAAACTTGCAAATGTTTCAAAAAATTCGCGTACTTTTTAAATAATTTTTCAATTTGAGAATAAATTGATTTTTACTCACTCAAAAAAGTTGGAAGTCATTTCCAAAAAAAAAAAAAAAGAAAAAACAATTTTCCGGACTTTGCGGTCTTAAAAATTGTTGACATATTTATAATGCACTAGCATTTAACTCGCTACTGTGTTAAGGGACTTACGGGATTCCTATCAGATAAAAACTTGGAATTTTTTTTAATATACCAAAGTGAGAAAACACGTAAAATTAATCTATTCCTAACTTCCGTGGGAACAGTTATAATATTGGTGTTTTCAGAAAATGAGTAACAAACATCTCAATCGCACTTTCTACAGATTCGATTTAAATAAGAATTATCCATGCAGTGGGATATCGTTCCACTTCGTTACCCCTTATCAAAAAAACTTTTATATAAACACAAATCGCTCCCAAATACCTCCCATATAAATCCTTCTTTCGAAAATCCAGCATAAAGGTATAAATGCCATATAAATTTTAGTATGAACATACCTAGTTGGCCATGTCCTTAAGACTACATCAACGACGAATAAAAGACCCATAGTGAATTCTTGATGACAGCCCATACAATTCGTCGACGACTTTTTCGAACATATGTCCGCTAAATCGTTTACGACATTTTGAGCAACAATGTTATTCAAATTGTCGTCGGCGATTATATGGAGGACAATGGACTTTTATCTAACGTCATCGAATATATTGGCAAAATTTTTTTAATCAATCCTTGTATATATATTATCCTTATATACATATATTATAAAAGTGAAGTGTAAGTTTCTTTGTTTGTGCGTTATTTCTTACCATCTAATTGCAACCACATATCGTCTACCTCCATTTCATTTAATTCAAACCGACTTAAATTAACCGTTGTTAATCTTTAGAGTAAACCAATCAGTACACTCAAATGATGCCGCCGACCAAAAATCAACGCCAAAGAGAACCATTGCACAGTGGGGCAGACATTTCTTTTGTAAAATTTTCATCGCTTGCCAAACTTTTGTTTGCGATTTCAAATATTCTTAAAGACCTATGAAAAACATGCTTGCATGCAGTGCACAGTGGGGCAGAATCGAACATTTTGGAAATAATTCTGTAACTTCTAATCGGCTAAATGGATTTGCGCGGAACTTGGTATAGGCGTAGCAGAGGAGTGTGACATATACAATTTTTAATCGCTTGCCAAATTTTTGTTCCACGTGTAACGATTCCTATGATGTAAAAAGTTCGGGAACGGGGCTACCTATAAATACGGCTGTGCTCGTCGATGGGGGGTTGTGTTGAGTTCCCAAAATGTTATTATAAATATATTGAAATACGTTCCAAAGATTTAAAATTAGGTAGCAAATAAAATAAAAAAAAATGATCCACTAAGTCAAATAAAAGATAGCATGTGTCTGATGATTGATGTGTAGCAAAAGATGGTATATGCTACACTGACCTATGCCCACCCTCCGTGCTGACAGTTTATCTAATTTAGTTATCAGCCCTAACAAAAAGATAAAGAAAATTACCCTACCTACCACATACCTCTAACCAAAGAGAAACAAGAGACGAAACTAATTGTCAAAAACCTAAGTCGGTTGTCAAAAACCTAACTCATGCAACAACAAAATACATGTAATCAAATACATTTTGTTGTTGCCAAAAGAAAATAAAAATAAATTTTTGTTTACAAAAAAACAATTTTATTTAATTGTCAATCGAGAATTTCGTCTCTATGTGTTACTCTATGCCTCTAACTTCACTTTTCATAACAAATAATTTAACAAAATTAAGGTTCCATTTCAACAAATAGTATGAATATTTTATATTTATTTATAATTAGATAATTAAGTAGTATTTAAACTTTGTTTAAAAAAGAAAATAATATTTTATTGCGAAATTTATAATGTATGGTCACCATTTATTTATAAAAAAAGACAATTATGAAAATTATGATATTTAGAAAATTAGTTCATTTTTTTATAATTTTTATTAATTACGACAAAAAAAAAATTAAGAAATGTGGTGACGTTTAGAAATGCTATTGATTTTAATTATTGAGTGTTATGTGTATATAAAAAAAAATTGAATGTATTATGAATATCCAACATTGAATTAAAAAAAAATTTATACGGCAACTCTAATTACAATATTGATATATTTTTTTATATTTTTGTATATAAAAAAAATTTAACTATAGTTTTAAGTGAAATTTATATATTCATAATACATACAAATATTTTTGAGTTTTGAGAGATATAAAAAAAATGGCTGATAAATAAAATACAAACACAACTTATATTTTATAATCCAACGATGTCAGGAGGCGCCAGATGACCGTAGATTAGTTGCGTATTATACTTATTAGGAGCGAATTAATTTGTTATATTTAAGTGTGTATGAGTACATGTGTGGACTGCATTACGTATGAATATTTTAAATTTTCATTCGCAATGGAATCCACACACAATTTTTGAGTGTTTATGAGTATTTATATATGTATTTTTATTGAGTGTTAGTGTAGGTGTATGTATGCTTTTCTAAGTATATGTGAAAATATATTTAGTATTTTATGATTTAAATGATTTTTTTTTTTTTTTAATTTAGTATTTACATTTGAGTATTTACAATTTAAAAATATTAAAAAAATTATAAGAATTTTAGGTGACCATAAGAAAATTTAATCAATTATGAAAAATTAAATAATTATTTTACGATATTTAAAAAATTTAAACAACTGTAAGTTTAAATTGTTATGTAGTTAAAGAGATAGTTGTAAAATTACGAAGGAAGACTTTATTTTCTTTAAATAGTAGCGTTAGCTTTAATAAGCAAATCAAATAAGTGAAAGTAAAATAAATTTCAACAAACGTATGACGAATCTGGTCACCCAATGGGATGACCTAACGGAAGTAATAAAATAAAGCCACAAATGTAGGTTAAGCAAGGTGTTTGTGAAGTTCTTAAACGATGGTAACTGTTATAAAAATAATTTGATTGAAGCCGGTCTCTCAAAAAGAATTCACCAAAATTTGCTCCAATGCTGACTGCAAATAATGATGGACACTATCGTTTTTATCATTCCTTTATTCCAGATTGTGGTTTCCAAAATGTAGAAGATAATTTTCACTATTATTTGAACCCAAAATTGTGCAAATTCTAAAATAATAGAAAACCGGGCAACCGTTAAAACATGATGTTCCATGAAAACAACAAAAAATGTCCTTACCGTTCGACAAATATAAATTCCAGATATTATTAATATAAATTGTCCTTGTCCAAACATATATCTATGATTTCGCCTATAAAATTAAGTTCCTTGCAGCACACAAAAAAAAATTATTTTGCTTCACAAAAAAAAAATTATAATTTCAAAATTCACTCAACCGTCTTATTCAAGAAAATTTTTCAGAATGAGAAAAAAATATTTTAAATTTTTGACAAAACATAATAATAAATATCAATGCTTACTAAAAAGAAAAAAAATTCTAAACTATCCTCAACAAATTTAAAATTATACAGTCACAAAAAAAATGTTAGTAAATGTAAAACGAAAGGAAATATAGGTCGTCATCACACACGTCCGATTTCAAATATTTTTAAGATCTGCTATTTATCTCTTATAGTTTTCGAGTTATTTGCCTTTGGAATTTTAAGTACCTCAATTTTGCAAGTTCTTGGTCCAGTTTTGTTCATATATATCCCCAGTATTTCCGATTTATTTTAGTTTTTAACTAGTTAAAAAACAAAATTATCTATTGGTGTCATTCCATTTAAAACCAACACGAAAAATTACAATTTTTGACTTTTCCTCTCCGAATTTAATGAAATTTGGTACAATCATTATTCTTGTCAAAACTAAGACTAATTCAAAATTTCAGATAATTTCGTCAAGTGGTTCGCGAAAAATCGCGGTTTGAAATTGAAAAATAGCTCAAAATATGTACAAAGTTGCATACACAAAATTACAAATATCTTTCGAAGTATTTATTATATAAGATTTATAGAGATGTTTTTTTAAAAGTATCAAAATTACCTTTTATCTTGATAAAATTTTGACGTTTGTCTTGATAAAAATTTGTCTAATGTAGACTCGAAGTTATGATTTTTGACAGGGCGTATAAATAAGGTAATTTTATAAATTTGCGCCAAATGAAATGAATTTACCTTATAATTAATACGTGTTTGTTTTTTTTTTTTCATAACTTTGAGTCTTCATTAGACAAATTTTTATCAAGACAAACGTCAAAATTTTATCAAGATAAAGATTTGTCTAATGTAGACTGAATTTGTCAGTGTTATTGCAGCGTTAAAAGAAGATTGTCAGCACTCGAGCTCTGACAACTTTGTCTTGATAATGCTTAGTAAAAGACGCCATCTTGATTGTTGTTGGTACTTTTTGCATGGCTTATTATGACATACGGTTTCCCCTATAATTGACAGAGATATAAAATTATCTGCAAATCAAACAAAAATTTGACGTTTGTCTTGATAGAAATTTCTGTAATATAGACTCGACGTAACAAAACTTCTGCGAATTTAAGGAGAATGTGCAACAAGTGATCATAAGAAAGAAGTGAAAATAAAACAGTTATTTTTAATAATAAAATTTATAATTATTTATATAAAATGGATAGGAAAGTTATTTTATTTCGTTAAAGTTACATATGTAGAATCCTTATTACAAAAATTATTATTTTTAGATTTTTAAATAAAAAACAAAAATCCTGTGACGCAGACGCTACAGATAATGTTGAAGAAGCTTCTACAAGGTAATAAAATTGACATAATTAATAATATAATAATTAAATGCATTACTGAATTTATTTGTTATTTACAGCGATGAAGCAACCAAATTGCAAACAACAAAGAGAAAATGGATGAGAAATGGCTGCATTCCTTCGACTGGCTGCGGGAAAAGAATGGTTTTGCGTTTTGTGCTGCGTGTAAAAGACAATTAGTAAGCCACTGTAGCCACCTCAAAGCGCATGAAAAAACAAACTTTCACATACAAAACTATGAATGCCAGAAGAAGCAGCATCGAATCGAAGAATTTTATAATAATGAAAAACAGAGTCAAAGCCAGCAGGTTAAAAATGCCGAACTCACCCTTGTTATGTTTTGTATATCCCATAATTTACCATTTTTGTTAATGGATTACCTGCCGGCCTTATTAACAGAGTGTTGCCAAGATTCAAACATAGCTAAACTTATTAAATGTGGCAGAACAAAATCGGTGCAATTAGCTGATTACGTCGCTAAGCAGGCAAGTCAGAAAACAATGTAATTTTTAAGAAATAATAGGTTTTCCTTAATTGTTGATGAAACAACTGACGTTTCTATGAAGAAATGTATAGTTCTAGTTGCTCGTTTCTACGACGGCGTTAGTTCCGTTCAAGATGTATTTATAGCCTTAATAAACTTAATTGGGCTGGCAACAGACGGCGCTAATGTTATGGCTGGTGATGTTGGTGGATTAAAAAGACTACTTAATAATGAAACCAATTTATTTTACATTAAGTGCACATGTCACTGTCTCCACTTATGTTCAAGTTATGCTTGTAAATGTTTGCCAAAAAATATTGAGCTTCTCTGTCGTAATATATACACTTTTTTTCGCATAGTCCCAAAAGAATTCATGAGCTTAAGGAATTCCAAGAATACTGTTCTGTAAAACCACACAAAATATTAGGCGTATGCCAAACTCGATGGCTTTCTTTAGAGGCAGTTATTGTCAGAATCATTGAACAATGGGACAGTTTGAAATTGTATTTTATATCATGCTGAACTTGCCGAAAATATGTCTGATAAAGTCAAATGCTATTTTTTATTCTTGTCATATATTTTACCAATTATTAATAATATCAATAAAGAATTTCAGTCCGAAAGTTCACGTTTGCCATATTTATATACTAGTATAAAATCAAACTTTTTACTAATTTTAAGTAATTTTGTAAGAAAAGAACTGATTAGCAATAATATTGAAATAGATTTTAAAAATAAAAGCAATCATATTGAAATGACAAAAAATTTTATTGGCACAAAAGCAGAAATGTATATGCAAAATAAATTGGACCCTGACGAAATTTTTGAATTTAAACAAAATATATTAAACTTTTATATTGAGCTACTGAATCAGATAAATGATAGATTTGACTTCAAACGTGATGATATTAAAGTTTTATAAATAATAACTCCATCTAAAGTGTTATCTAAGGAAGATTTACCTATATTGCCGCTTGTTCTAAAATTTTCTAAATTAGTAGATATTATTATATCTCAATGGAATTTAATAAGATTATCTGATATAAATCTTTCCACGGAGTTAAATATTGATATATTTTGGAATAAAATAAGTTTAATTAGAAATGGTTTGAATGAGAAATGTTATGGTGATCTAGCTAATTTTGTCTTTAATTTGCTTTCATTGCCACATAGTTCAGCAGCTGCTGAACGTAAGTTTTCGTCACTTTCTTTAATAAAAACAAAGTTAAGAAATAAATTAGAAACTATTACCATTAATAACATAATGCTTTGCAAGGAACTTGTTAAAAATAATGATCCCCACTACGTGTGGTCAGGAAAAAGATATTTTCCTAAAAATTAAATAACAAAATATATATACCAAATATTATAATTATTAAATAATCAAATGTAGTGTATAATAAATATATATTATTTAATATATAATTTGTATTATCAAATTGAAGTTATTTATGCTCTTATACCGAGTACCTTAAGTGAAAATTTCACATTTAATTTATTTGTTTACAACAAAATACATTGAATTTAATGAGTATATATTTTTATTATATTTTTTTAGTTTATAAATATTATTAAAATGAATTTGTAGATAGTTTTTGTTATATACTTATGTTTTGTTACTTATCACTACATGTATGTAATTACATATATGTACGTTAGTACTTTATTTAATGAAAAATAATATTTTCTAAAAAACTATGCTTTTTAAATGACTTGAAAAAATTGGTAGGTTTGAAACGATTTTGGTAGGTTTTTAACAAAAAATTGGTAGGATTAAATTTTGTTCAGTGACAACGCTGATTGTAAACTAACCAACACATGCAAACATAGAAACATTTTACATTTCAGTCTTATACCACAAAATTAAGCAAAAAATAATCAGCTGATCTTAAAATTTCACCTTGTACTCCTTCCACACATAACGGCAAAATTCTTGGACTCGGCGCAAAGGGCTACAAGCTTTTGTATGCAAACTGCACAGGTAACTTAAGATCTTGTATATTGGCTAAAAACCACCTTAATATCTTCATCTTAACTGATTACAGTGATGCAGATACGGTGACCACAGCATGCGAGACAGGAGAAACAGTGGTCTGGTTAACCTCCTGTTATATGGCGCACGACCACGTGGACCCCCCACCACACAAACTGGTCCATGACATGGTTAATGCAGCGAAAAACCAGCAGACTCCCATTATTATCGGAGCCGATGCCAACGCCCATCATCACATCTGGGGCAGCTCTGACACCAACACCAGAGGTGAGTGTATTTTAGACTTCTTACTTTGTAATAATCTAGTAGTAGTCAATAAGGGTACGGAACCTACTTTTGTAGTTGCAAACAGAAAGGAGGTTCTTGATATTACCAAAATTAGCGCGGCACATCAGCAGCTCATCGGAAACTGGAGGGTATCAAATGATTGCTCTCTGTCCGATCACCGCTATATTGAATTCTCCATCCAGGGAATTACCATTTTAGCTAAACCATTCCTTAATAGGAGGAAAACTAAGTGGGAGGAGCAAAAACGAATCCTAACCAATCTACTTTCACAGCCCCCGGTCATTCATTATATTGGTGAACTGGACATGGCAGTGAATAGGCTTACGGCATCCTTCAAGGAAGCCACTGCATGCACGTGCAGACCATCTAGACATAGGAATAAGGTTAGACCGCCGTGGTGGTCACCCGAAATAGCAGAATCTCGTAAGAGATCTCGCAAGCTGTCCAACGACGCTAAGAGGACTGGTGACTGGTCGCTCTATAAGGCATCTTTGAATATTTTCAAGAATCAGGTCAGGAATGCAAAACGCAAATCCTGGAGGGATTTCTGTAGTAGTATTGAAAACTCCTCCGAGACGAGCAGACTGCGCAAGATCCTGTCGAAATCCCCTGCTGTTCCAGGATACATTCAGAAAATGGACGGCAGCTGGACCACAAACAGCCATGAAACTCTGGAACTCCTGATGGATACGCATTTCTCGGGGAACCAAACATGCGACGATTTCGTTTATGGAATCGTAGGACTTATGTCCCAATACCCATTGACTCACATAGCCTTCAATGGGCCATAGGAAGCTTCAGTCCCTTTAAATCACCGGGACCGGATGGCATCATACCGGCCGATCTACAACACAACATAGATGTGGTCTCACCGTGGCTATTGAATATATATCAGGCCTGTTTAACTTGGTCTTACGTACCAACGTTATGGACCATGGGAGAAGTTATCTTCTTACCTAAAGGGGGTAAGCCCTCTCATACAAAGGCGAAGGATTACAGACCGATAAGTCTCACATCTTTTCTGCTCAAGACACTGGAGAGACTAATTGACATCCATATTAGAATGTCAACTAGTGAGAATCTCCTATCAAGCTCTCAACATGCCTATACAAAAGGCAAATCAGTTGACACTGCTCTTCACTCGATCGTGGGATGTATAGAGAAATCTCTCGAATACGGCAACTATATACTGGCGGCCTTTCTGGATATAGAAGGCGCTTTTAATAATGTTGAACCGACATCTATAAGGCTGGCTCTGGAGGATCTGGGGCTGGACCAATCAGTGGTAGAGTTTGCATCAAAACTACTTAACTTTAGGATCATCAGATCCAGCATGGGCACTGCCACTATTAAAAGGCATGCGACACGGGGCACTCCACAAGGAGGGGTACTATCACCTCTACTTTGGAATCTGGCTCTAAATAAACTGCTCACACAAATGGATTCATATGGTTTTAAAACCATAGCCTACGCGGATGACTTGGCTGTGGTCATATCCGGAATCCATCTGGACACGCTATCTCAACGGATGGAGATGGCGCTTAAGACCATCAATGGTTGGTGTAACAACAGTGGCTTAAGCGTAAACCCCTCCAAAACGGAACTTGTACTTTTCTCAAGAAGATACAAAATACCATATTTTAGACTACCAAAATTGAATGGTACTGAACTTGCTCTGTCCACCAGTGCTAAATATCTGGGCATAATTCTGGATAACAAATTGTCTTGGAAGCCCAATATGCAGGCAAGAATATCAAAGGCTATAACGGCTATATATGTCTGTAGGAGGGCCATAGAGGCCAAATGGGGCTTAAATCCCGTCAACGTGAATTGGATTTACGAGACTGTCGTCAAACCAATACTATTCTACGGAGTGTCAGTATGGTGGAACTCACTTGATACTGCTTCGAAATGCTCCAAACTCGAAGGAGTCCTACGCAGAATGAGACTTCTCATTACCGGCGCAATGCGCTCCACGTCATCAAAAACGCTATTTGCGATGCTGAACTGGATCCCAGTGGACTTTCTGGCCCGAAAGCTCGCCATGAATACGGCAACTAGGCTCAACGCCACAGGTGGTTGGCAATATAAGGCGTATGGTCACTCGAGCATACTAGGAACAACTAACGTTCTCCCCGTGCTGATAGACTACTGCGCTCCCAAACCGATCCTCTCGAGACGGTATACTTTCTCCATTTCTGAGGACCCAAACAACACACCCCCAGATGGAGTCCTATGCATATACACCGATGGCTCAAAGAATGCTCGTGGTGTTGGTGGTGGCATTTACATTGCTGAATTCGGGATAAGAAGATCGTTCCGACTCCCTAACGAATGCAGTATTTTACAGGCCGAAATTATGGCCATTAAAGGAGTGGTTAATTGGCTAAGGTATTATAGGATATACGGTAGGGATATCGTAATTTTTACCGACAGTCAAGCTGCAATCAGAACCCTGACAGGTGTATATATTACATCAAATCTAGTCCATGAATGCCGGACATCCCTAAATGAGATGGCGTCACATTCGAGAATTGCACTCAATTGGGTGCGTGGACACGGGGTCAACCAAGGCAATAACACTGCCGATGAGTTAGCAAGGCACGGTACTACCCTACAGGACGCTGACATAGATTGGTTCTGTGGTCTACCCCTGAATGCCTGTAAGAAGCGTATTGAAATCGCATTTTATGACATGGCACAACACAGATGGGAAATCGAACCCACATGTCAAATTACAAGGATGATATGGCCCAGGCTTGACGCAGCTAGATCATCTTTCCTTTTGCGTCTCTCGAGATCACATCTGAGAGATGTAGTATCAGCAGTCTCAGGACACTGCAGATTTGACATTTATGCCAACAGACTGGGAATCCAGTCATATGACTTTTTCAGAAGCTGTAACAACGAGGACGAGGAGGAATCTATCTTCCATCTCTTCTGTTCATGCCCTGCCCTGGAAAACCTTCGATCGCGTTATCTGGGACAAGGTTTTCTCGATAGCCTCACCGACTTATCGATCAGCAGCATTAAAGGCATTAACTCATTCGTGAGGGAATGCGGATGGTTCCGGGAATAGAACTCCAACACGAGGACTCTTTTGATGTCCATACAGCGACAGATTCTTCTACATTTTCTGTATGCAACTACTAATACTATTATCTTGCTAGACTACTTCTATGCATTCTCTTTGAACTATTGTTTCTCTTTTTCTCTAACTCTTAACTTTCAATCCTACCCCCCTTTTTCTCCCTTCTCCTGCATCCTTCCACATCCTCTGTCTATCTTTTTCTCTTCTTCTTACAGGTAACACAAAGGGACCTCTCAGGACCCAAGTGAGCCGTAATCTAGTTTTATTGGCGGCAACCTGAAGAACCTAACCTAACCTACTCCTTCCACCATGGTAGTAACTATTAAGGCCCAACCACTCAACAAAAAATCATCGTATCACAATCAGCTGTTTCAACCAGCTTTATGCAGATGTGTGTATGTAGCTATTGACACAAAGATTCTAGGTAGCGTATCGCAGAAATCTACAGAAAATAGATTTTTACGTAGCTGCGTGAGTTTTTAACAACCCTGTAATTAATTTTGCTCACAAAATAACCGAAAAACAGGGTTGTTTACACAATGAATGTTGAACAACATATGTTACGTTTACTTTCGTTGACTGGTTGAACAAAATGTTTCACGCTACTTTTCTTCATTCTACGTTGCGATGGAAAGTTGACTGGTTGGTTCTTTATCAAATACTACTATCCTAATACTACTATGTAACATCTGTTTAATTACTACGCAAAAAATCCGACTATGCATTTTTGTGTGGCAAACAGCTATAAAAAGACAGATCAATCGGCTGGTAAGTGGCTTAGTGGTATGAAGTACTAATTGATGCGGAGGTCAGCTTCCCCAATAGTAATTCTTAATAATAAGGGCCGTTATTATAACTTACCTATAAGGTATCAGATAGTTAAAGGTAAGATAAACTAAAGTGAACTATATCTACTTTTGGTTATTACCACTTAGTTTTAAGGTAATTTTTATAATACGGCAATATCAAAGCAAAAACCGATTACTTTTGGCCAATTAACGTAGTGGCAACATGTACTATTTGAACGTAACTGCCACTAACGGAAATATAAACAAAGAAATTTTTTAAATAAATGAGTTTAAGGTAACTAAAAGACAACGCCAGAGCAAATATAAATATAGACAGAATAATAATTAAAAACTACAGCGAAATAAATATGATTTTATTTATTTCCTTTATAAATTAGAAAATATGGCAGCTCTGAATACATAAACCGTCCGATAAAAGTTAAATGTCAGATGTTCTTACCTTTAGCTTATTGGTTACTTTTGGCTTAACTTATACTTATAACAACCAAAAACAGTTAAAGTGAACGATAACATCCTAACTTTAGTTATTGGATAGTTATAATAACGGGCCTAAATAGAACAATCAACTGGTGGCTGATCAGTAACTCCAAAATGAGGCTAGCCTCTTCCTGGTGTTATTTATTCCCAATAGTTTGTGCTCTACCCATCTAAGGGCAGCTAAAGTTGGAATAGTGGGACTAAGGTGAGGTTAGCCTCTAACCAGACCCAAGATTCCCATTCAGCTGCTTGGACCAAGGCTACAATAGCAGTGAGTGTGAAGAACACGGTGAGCCTAAATGAGGTTAATCCTCTAATTGGTCACATATGTTGTTCCTTAGCTGTCGCTAATAGAATAGCTTCATCCTTCCTTAAAGGTAATTGAGCCAAGTTCTCGCGAGCCACAAAATATTGTTTTCTGCCCTATTTGCGGTACTAATGGTGCTTCTCTCCATAAGCCACCTCTACTATGAAAATCAATAAAGATAATTTTTATACGTTTAAGAATAAAAACGTGTTTTATTAACAATTTGGAACGACTCTGGACACCACCAGCAACCAGCGGTAACCGTGTCGTTACAAGTTTTCAATCAAAACGGAAAAATATAGACTTTATAGCCGAAAATGTCAAAGAAAAATAATTTTGGGAATTTCGGCTTTTTTATTTTATTTTATTTTTTTTTTTCTTGGATTATTTTTACAAAACTCTGAAAGTTTTTTTATACTTTCTCATTTTATGACATCTTTACTAGCAAAGATTTTATTACAGATAAAATATTTATAATTTCTCAAAAACACATTTCTTACAACAATACTACTTCAATTGCCAGAATCAGAAAAAGTATAAACTCAATTTTTTTCAGTTCAATTATATTCCCTAGCTGACATAATTCTTTGTTAAAAAGAAAAAGATTAAATCAATATCTTTTATAGAAACGAAACTACGGAAATTTAAAGTTTAATAAGTCACGGATAAATAACTCCGAAGCTATTGAGCGCATATTTTGATACAAATATTTATTTGGAATTTTGGAACAACTGTTCGGATTTCAATTAAATTTCACATAGTGATAGTGGAGGTCTAGGCGAATTTAAATTTTGAGCTTGAACCATATAGACTTTCAGGGGCGTGTCCACAAGTTCCCAAATTTGGACTCTTTGGGTATACATTTTTTAAAACGAAACTGATTCCTTATATCTAAACCGATTTGAAATATTTATATACTAGGATCGTATGAATATCTTATATATTTTAGTTTAAGAGATATTATGCTTTAAAGATTAAAAGGTTTACTTTTCAGCCTGCCTTGGTGAAATTTTTTCGCTACAGGGGTCCAAATTTCACCAATTTTTTTTTTTTTATTTTTTCTAACAATAAATAGCAAAATTGTGTAAAAAAATTAGTTTAAAAAGTATTAGCGGGGTCAAAAGTTATAGGCATTTAAATTTGAACTTTGAAAAAAAGATTTTTTTTTTTTTTTGACAATAACATATATCGTCCATTCCATGAAAGAACGCCCGAAAAATGGTATTTTTTTACTTGATGGCTTTCAATTTCGATAATAATTTGTATACCCAAACTCCATTAAGCCTTTTATCAATTTCAGTTTTCAGTTTCGTGAAATTGCAAAAACTCGCGAATTTATTTCGCATTTTCACTTTCTCAAAAAAAATTCAAAAGTATGTAACTTTGAATAGCAAGATCTCTGAGAAGGCTTTGTGAATTTTAATGATTTAAACTGCCTTTGAATGTCGCATATGTCGGCTTTACGACGAACATTTTAAAAATAAGAAAGATTTTTTAGAAATGCATTTTTCTTTAAATATGCTTAGTATTTAAAATTTTTAATTTTTTTACATGATTAAAAAGTTTGGAATGTTTACATTAAAATAAAAGTGTCAAATTTTTGGGATTTTCTTTAAATTTTGTATAAAAGTTAACAAAATAAAAAAAGTACGCAATTTTAAATATTCATATCTCTTGAAGTTATTGATAGATTTCTGCAATTTAAAAAGTATTCAAAAGGACATTATATTTATTTTGTGTAGTTCAAACAGCATTTCCAAAATATCCTTTTCGTTCCAAAATATTTTCCAAATATAAATGCAATTTTTAGATGCATTTTTGTTAATTGCGATTTTATTAAATTTTATTTTTTCTGAAAGTGTATTTAAAAATGCTTTGTTTATTATAACTTGAAACAATAATTAGTCTGGTACATAAAAGTACAAAAAATCGAAAGATTTTTATAAAATTTACCTATTTTCCAACAAATTTCGAATTTTTCCCTAATTTATCAAAACTCAAATCTGGAATAAAATAAAAAAAACATACTTTTTATATAGTCTAATTTTTTATACCCTACACCACCAAAGGTGGTTGGGGTATTATGTGTTTGTACAGAAGTTGTAATGCAGAGAAAAACTCTTCGGACCCCCACCTTAAAGTATACCGTTCGACTCAGAATCACTTTCTGAGTCGATTTAACGATGTCCGTCCGTCCGTCCGTCCGTCTGGCTGTCCATGTAAAGATTGTGCGCAAAGTACAGGTCGCAATTTTTGAAGATAATTTGAATTTGGTTATGATCGGTCCATTATTTCACCTAGCCCCCATACAAATATCCTCCCGAAATAGAGTTTTAACACCTATAGATTGCTTAAAAATAGGAATATTTTAATGAAATTTAGTACAAATAAGTTTTATATCAAAATTTGTCTGCAAAATTTCATGAAGATCGGTCCATAACTGACCATAGCTCCCATATAAACTCCTCTCCCGAAAATCACTAACGTGCATAAATCCCATGCAAATGTTAGTATTATGTTAATATTTAACACAAGTAAGTTGTATATACGTAAAAAAAAATTATGTGGATCGAAATGGTGTAGGGTATCATATAGTCGGGCTTGACCGACTATATCTTCTTCTCTCGTTTTAATTTGTAATAGAAATTTGTTCTCCCCAATATCGGTTGGAAGGATATAGCAAAAAAAAAAAAACATTTTTGCAAACATTTTTAAGGTTCTTTGAAATTGTATAAGGAAATTTGTTCAACAATTTTTTAAAAAATACCGAAAAAGAATCGATTTGAGATATTGTGCATAGTATTAATTTTTAATTATGCAATAAATTTTTTTTTAGTAGATATTTTTATATTATATATAATATAATATTTTACACCTGTAGTGCGATTCAGTAAATGTTGACTATCTCGAGTATATAAAAGTTTAAAAAAATCGTAACTTCTACAAATGAAGTCCGATTTTAAAGATTTTTATATTTCTGTAGTGTTTACTCACCTAAGTTCTCTTTATAGTTAAAAAGATCTTGAATTTTTGATTTTTCCCTCGACTTTATTTCGTTTTTCGGAAATAAGTCCTGAGGTATATGAGATACATTTTTTAAATATTCTGTAATTTGTTATAAATATATTCCAAAATAATACGCTGAAAGAATTTTTGAATAATCTCAATTCGTGTAGACGTAAAAAATATATTTTTTTTTTAAATTTATTGACGAATTTAGTCAAGAAATTTATTGAGATCAATTTGACAACAAATTGTTTCCTGCCCGCGCAAAAACGGATACAGCAGTGCAGATTTTATGAAAAATGTAAATTTTTTAAAAACACAAAAAAAAAAAAAAAAATTTAATATTACAAGAATATAAAAATGGATTTATTTACCAATTCAGTGATGTATAATATGTAAATATAGATCGTTTTAAAAACATGGTGTCAAAACTGACGACTTTAGTCAACTCTCACCAAATTCACTGTATACGCACATATGGAAATATTGTAATTTCCATATGTGCGTATACGTAACACACGATTGTATTGGCACGTTTTAATTGTTGAATGAGATAATCTATATATATATATAAAAGAGTAATAGCTGAGGGAATGACTGACTGACTTACTTGGTGATTCATCATCGCACAGCCCAAACGGTTAATGCTAGAGAGATGATATATGAACTGTAGATAGATCTCCTACCGAATAGATCCACTAAGACGGGATTTTTGGATATTCGAATGTTTAGGGGGTAAAAAAGGATAAAATCGGTAACCTTATATCTCCTAAACTAAGAGAAATAAAAAAAGTGGAATAATTATAGTTATTCTTTTAAAAAATAATCGGATAGGTGTCTGGTACTTTTTTGAAATTCGGCCTTTTTAGAGAGAAAACGTGTAAAAACTGTAATTTGGTATCTTTTTGGAACCCTATCTATCTTTAAAACCAACAAGCATAGAAATAAAATGTGCATAAAATTTCTACCTTATCTAAAATTGCCGAATACAAGTTTGGTACTTTTAAAATCGGGAAATTATATTTTGTTTACATGTAATGATTAATTTTTTATTATATTAAACATAGAAACATGAACTTATGTATATGTAGTCCTAAGTTAGTGAGAATTTAGAGTAAGGGATTTTGTGGTACTTTTTCATTCTTTTAATGGTACTTTTTGAATTTTCTACAAAATTGAACATAGAAACATGAAATTAAAAATACATGGCCCAGAGAAGGACTTTTTGGTACTTTTTCGTTCTGCTTATGGTACTTTTTGAAATTTTTACAAAATTGTATCTAGAAGTATGAAAATAAATATACATGGTACTATGTAGGTAAGAATTGAAGAAAGGAACTTTTTGGTACTTTTTCGTTCTGCTAATGGTACTTTTTGAATTTTCTACAAAATTGAAATGGGAACATAAAATTAAAGATATATGGACCTAAGTAAATGAGAATCCATAAGATGGTACTTTGTGGTACTTTTCGATATTATATTACTCTTAGAATATATTGTAATAATAATTAACTTTTAAGCGCGGAATATTATAAAATAATATTATAATATAAATAATTTAGTAGTTTTTGAAACTTCGAACAATAAAAATGTAAGAAACTGGTAACTTAAATATTTAAGAGTTTATTGTTTTTAATGCTGACAGAACCCCAAAATTATAATTGTTTTCGCGGGTGATAGGAATCATTGTTGAATTTAACGGGTTTCTTAAATTTTTTTTCTAAATAAAAAAGGTACTAAATTTTTATTTGGTCTATGTAGAAGTACTGCAAGATTGGGTTAAATGCTATCTATATAAAAGTGAATCCGTGTTTGTTTATTTTAGAATTTTGTTTCGAAGCTTTTATTTCATTTCAATACAATGGGGTAGCGAAGCGCACTGTGTTTATGCTATTAGAAATATTGATTAAAAATGTATAGTCATAAAATTAAAACTTAACACAATTTGAGTTTATAATATAAGTATGGTTTTACTTAAAAAGAATTTACGCTAACGAAGTAGCGGGTATACTGCTCGTATTCGTAATAATCGATTAAAAGTATTAAATATTGTTTATCTTTGAAAAATTGCCAACAATGTATTTGTATAGCTTTTTCAATGATTTTTATTTTACACACTACATAAGAAATAGTAACTATTATGTTTTTTGTGCAATAAAAAAAAAAATTGCTTTAAAAAAATAACTTTTTTCATAAAATCTGCACACTTTTCATTCGCACGACATTTTTTTTTATTAATCGATAAAAATAAAATTTTTTTCCAAAATTTACCATTTTCGACCAACGCTGGATGTAGGGTACATTTGTCTTTTGAAATATGTAAAGAAAAAAAATTTATTAAAACAACTTTGAGAGAAAAGTAAATGTGTAGTGAATTTTTGTCAAAAATAGACATTTTTCGTACTGATTTCAGAGTGCTGACTTTGAGCATTTTTTTACGTTTAGACAAATGGACATAATCGAAATATTTTCTGCATATTATTTCGGAATTTAGTCCAAATCACTCGATATTTTAAAAATATTTTCCCTCAGATGCCTCAGGACTTATTTCCGGAAAACGAAATAAAGGCAAAAAATAAAAAATTCAAAATATAAGCGTAGATATATTTTTAACTGTAAGAGATAACTCATGTGAGTTGGATTGGTTCTTTATCTTGTCAAGCACTTTACAAAATTATAAAAATATTTGAAATCGGACTTAATTTGTAGAAGTTATGATTTTTAAAACTTACATACTCGAGATAGTCAACTTTGACACCCTGTAGCTTATCTAGGTGACTACAAGATGATTTTTCTGAAAGCTTAGTCAGTTTTTATAGTTCTTGTTTGTAGGATTAATAACACAGAGTTACAAAATGAAACAAAATGTTTGCGGCACGGAGTTTCTCAGTCAATTCGGATACAAGGTATTAATATGTACTAGTCTCCTGCGTAAGATGATTTGAAAAGCAAATCCACTTGAATTTCAAGTGTATGTTTCATAGCCAACATGTGCAAAAACAACAATAAATACTGTTCGTACTGTTCGCTGCCCGAAGCAAAGCAAGTGTGTACTGTGTATGAGCGACTGCAAATCCGTGCGTTAAAATCATTTTTCGTAAACAAGTGGTGCAAGTGGTGTGGCAAAAAAAAGCAAATCATACAAAACGTTGAGAAATGATTTAAAAAATTCAAGTGGTCTTGATGATTTGTTTGTTTTTTGTAATATGTAGTTGCTGTGTGTAGCAAAAAATGTGTGCAAAGGGGTTGTTTATAAATGTTCTTGCATACACACAATATATTTATGTCTACATTTTATTGTTGGTTTTTCTTTGTCACAGTAATGATCGCACACATACATACATATGTTTTTAAAAAAAAAACATGCAAAGAAAACAGAAAAAATCGTACTTTTTTTTCTTATTGAAGCAAATAAGTGGTCAAAAGGCTTGTATTTTTTTGGCGTCGCACTCTCAAGTCTTGTTTGGTCGCTATCATAACACACTCATGATTTGTTAATAAAGTTGAAGCACACACGCAGTATTTGTATGGTTTTAAGTGCCTGCAGAACAGTATTTATTGCTCCGCACACACACTGATAACAGCACTTGAAAAATATCAAGTGGCTTGAAATGCCTTATAAGACACAGTTTGCAGGTCTCTAATATGTACTAAGCCTCTAATCCACTTATTTTAAATCGCGATTTCTAAAATTAAGGAGGTGGCACTGCATATTGAAGCATATCTCTAAAACTACTTGTCTAATTTTGTTCCAAAAAATTCCAAATATTAAGCCCATTTTCTTAAAAATTTTTAAATTTAATAGAAAATTGTGAATTTTTTTTATTTTTATACCCTACCCCACCATAGGTGGTATTATGCGTTTGTGCTGATGTTTGTAACGCACAGAAAAAATTATCGGACTCCCACCTTAAAGTATACTGTTCGACTCTGAATCACTTTCTGAGTCGATTTAACGATGTCCGTCCGTCTGGCTGTCGGTCCATGTAAACCTTATGAACAAAGTACAGATCGCAATTTAAAAGATATCTTGATGAAATTTGCACGATTATTTTGACACAACGACGAAGCCAATTGAAATTTGTTATGATCGGTCCATTATTTCACCTAACCCCATACAAATATCCTCCCGGTATAGGGGTTTAACGATCATAAATGCCTTTAATATAGCAATATTTCAATCAAACTCGATACAAAGGAGTTTTGTACAAGTGTCAATCCTTGTGCCAAATTTCATGAAGATCGTTTCATAATTGACCATAGCTCCCATATAAATCCCTCTTCCGAAAATCACTTTAACGTGTATAAATCCCATAAGAATGATAGTATCAAGTTAATATTCAACACAAGTAAGTTTTATACAAGTAGAAACAACATTGCCTAAATTTATGAGAATCTGTCCATAATTTACCATAGCTCCCATATAAACCCACTTCCGGGAATCGCTCTAAAGGGCGATAAATCGCTCTAAAGGGCATTAAATCATATAGATGATAGTATCAATGTGTAGTGGTTAAAATATTCACTTTGTAATTTGAAAATATTTAAAACATTTTATTCTTATTGAATCTGGCAACAATCTGGCAACGCTATGCCTGAGTAGAACGTGTGTGTAACTCAGCTGTCTTTTGTTATTAAATTAAAACTTAACTAAGTGCTTTTATTATAAATATCTTGGTTGTTTATATTGTTTAAAGTTTTTTGCACCATAAATCAATCAAATATTTACATTAAACTATTTTGTGAGTAATAATTCATCATCTTAGTTGAACTGCTGTTGGTTGTTGTGTTGCTTTGCTGTTTATTGCAGTATTTTAACTGTAGTTGTGCCATCTTTGAATTTGTTGGTGCTTTGTTTGCTTTTTGCTGCATTTAATTTGTTGCTGCTTATTCTATTAATATGCCTGCTGTTAAGCCTACTAAATTTGTGGTTTGCAATGAAACTATTGCTAAAACCCATGGCAGTATTAAGTGCAGTTCCTGCAAGTTGTGGCTGCATCTGCATTGTGCTGATGTCTCTGAAAAACACCTTGCTTTGCTTAAAGATAAACCTTCCTTTTCGTTTACTTGTGCTGCTTGTCTTGGTAGTTCTGGTGGTGACAGCACCCTGCGTGATGAAGTTCGTGATTTGAAAAATAGTTTCAATGAATTTGTGAAATCTGGCCAAGAGGATCGTGATGCTTTTAAGAACGCTATAACTGAAATACTCTCTGATTTTAAGAGTGAAGTTTCTGCTTGTATTAAACAAATGAAAGATGACATAACTACTTGCAGTAAGTTGATTGACAGTATGGATTCTTCGACTACAGCAAAGATTAAAACTTTAACCACAGAAAACAATGTCCTTCATCGCAGACTTAATCGTGGAGACATTGTTGTAAGTGGACTTCCCTCGGGATTGACTAAGATACTGTCAACTATTGTATCTTTGTGCTCGTTCTATGGTGTTGAAATTACTGATCGTGACATTAACTATGTTTCGTATATGAGTAATAGGCGACTTATTCTCGTAAAATTCAACAATGTATCTATTCGAGACAGAGTAATGAGCTGCTACTTTAAGGATAGATCATTGAAAGTGAGTGATATTCTTGGAGGTGAAATAAGTAGTCGAGTATATTTGAACGACCATTACTCTCCTGCGGCTTCCAGTCTTAATGCCCTTTGCCGTAAATTGGTACGGGAAAAAATTATTTCCAAATTTAAAATTCTTAATGCTGATATGGTGAAAGCCAAACTTACTATGCCCGATGGTAATGATGTTGTCTGTGACTTGGATGGATGTACTGCTCTCTATAAGAATAATGTTTGCACTGCGGTTTTGATTTGATTTTATTTTGTGCTTTTTTTTAACTTGTTTTAAGGATTTATATAATTTGAATTATTATTATTTTTTTTTTTTTTATCTTTGTCTTTAAGGCAAGTTACTGTTTTGGACTTTTGAATACTTTCTGATATTTTTTATTTTATTTTTCTTATTTAAATATTACATGATCTCATTTTTTTTGCTTTGATTAGCTGTTTTAATATATGTAATTTATTTTAATTTGAAGATTATGCATTTTTTTAAATCATTAGTTTTTTGTTATATTTGGTTCCCCGCCATTCACATATTTTTTTACATATACATTAATGATTAATACTAATATTGGTCCCGTTGTTGGTAGTAGCTCTTCAACGCAATTTTCTACGTCTAGATATCCTGGTCAATTGAGGATTGCTCATATTAACTCTCAGAGTATTCGGCCTAGTGGAAATTGTGTTAAATTTGATGAGTTCAAAAGTATCATTACGGTTAACTTTGATATAGTTGCGGTTTCGGAAACTTGGTTAAAACCACATGTTTCTGATAAATCTCTTCATGTTCCTGGCTTTACTTTGGTTAGGAATGATAGGTTGCATTTGCGTGGTGGAGGTGTGTGCCTTTATATATCTACCGGTATTTAGTTTAATGTTGTGTTCAAAATTTCGGATCCGGGTAGTTGTGAGTCAATCTTCATTGAGTTTTTGGATAGGGATACTAAGTATATTTTTGGTGTTGTCTATCTTCCTAATGGTAATGTTGCTTCCTTTGAAAACTACCACCATGATTTATTTTTAAGATTTTCTAAAATTATAATTGTTGGCGATTTAATGTTATAAAGGCTAGTGTTATGAGATCGCTTTGTCTGAGATGTAATTTGGCTTTGTTTCACAATTCTAAACCAACTTATTTTGATGTTGCTCATAATTCTACATCTTTACTCGATTTTTGGTTGGTGAGTGAGATGTCCTTGATTAGTTATTCAGACCAAGTGCAGTGTCCTGGTATATCTCATCATGCTTTAATTTTTGCTACCTTTTATGTAAATTCTGAGTTTCATTTACCTTTTTTTGAGTATAGGAACTTTAAAAATATTGACTGGGAAGGCCTTTTTTCATTTTTATCGAGTGTTAACACTGATTCCTTTTTTTCTACGTCATGTATTGACTCTCAATGGTCCCATTTGAGTTCCCTGCTTGAGTCACTGTATTCTTTTGTTCCCGTTGTTAGGAAGAGAATTCCGAATTGCGTTGACAACTGGATGCAATCTAATTCTATAGTACTAGCTATTTCGTTAAGGGATTTGGCTTATTCTGTTTTTAGATCGTCTTCTTCTAGAGAGAATTGGGAAATCTTTTGTCGGTATCGCAATAAAGCCAAGAGTATTATTCGTAAAGAAAGGAAGAAATATTTTGCTAATTTGTTTTCTGGTTTGGATCCATCCGTTATGTGGAAAGTTTTAAAAATATTTGGCTCTGATAGTGGCTTTAAATGTGACTTTAGTGTGGATGATATTAATGACCACTTTGTTAATGTTGTTCGTATGGATGATTCGGATAGTGTTGATTTCAGTAATTCCATTTTTTTCAAGTGGTACTTTTTCTTTTAGATGCATATCTGAAGATGAGCTGTGGTCTGCATTTTGCAGAGTTAAATCAAAATCTGTGGGAAATGATGGGATTCCAATTGTGTTCCTTAAGCTGTTATTTCCTTATATTTCTCGGTTTTTAATTTTTCATATTAACACGATTTTGTGTTCATCTGTTTTTCCTTCGGCTTGGAAAGTTGCTCGTATTGTTCCGATTCCTAAGGCTAGGGTGGTTCATAGTTTAGATGATTTAAGACCAATTTCCATTCTCCCTGCCTTATCTAAAGTAGTTGAACAAATTCTTAAGGATCAGATTATTTATTTTGTTGACAGAAAATTTTCTCCTTCACAATATGCTTTTCGTCGTGGTCATAGTACTACTACGTTGCTGCTGAATTTGACGGATATTATTAGAGGTAATGTTAATAGGGATTTCATGACAGCTTTAGTGTCTCTTGACTTATCGAAGGCGTTTAATTCGATTAGTTATTCCATTATGATTAGTAAGCTAGCTATGCTATTTGGGTTTTCCAGGTCTGCATGTAAGCTTATTTATTCATATTTATGTGGTAGATCTCAATTTGTTAATTTTGAAGGTAATAGTTCTGGAATGCTTCCCCTGTCCTCTGGAGTTCCGCAGGGCTCTGTTTTAGGTCCTCTTCTATTCATAATGTATGTCAATGACCTACCTGAATATGTTGATACTGGTATTTGCAAATCTTTTTTGTTTGCTGATGACATTTTTCTTCTTTTTGGTACGCATCGTTCTAACAGTGATGTACTTGAATCCAATATCAATTATAGTCTGAGTCGTGTCTTACAATGGTCTTCTTTAAACTCATTAATTATTAATGCCTCTAAGACAAAAGCTATGGTGTTTTGTAATACTGATTATCATCTTCCTGTTTTAAATATTTGTATTGGCGAGGATAGGATTTTGTTTGTTGATCATATGAAATGCTTGGGTATTTTTATTGATCAACGTCTTACGTTTGAAAAGCATATTGATCACATTCATAGCAGAGTTTTGGGAATTTTACGTCGAATTTATTCAAATAATATTTATTTACCTGTTCAAATCAAATATAGATTGGCTTATGCTATTTTAATGCCTCATATTTTTTATGGCCTTGAAGTAATATCTGGCACTACTGCTAATGTTTCTGCAAGATTAAATCGCATTGTTAACACTATTGTGCGCTATGTTTATAATGTCCGTAGATGGATGCATATTTCGGAATATGTTAAACGTTTCCTTGGAAGTTGTTTTAAGCATTTTGTTCTATATCGTAACTTGCACCTTTTTTTTAGAATTATTAAATATGGTCTTCCTTCACTACTTTGTTCTGAGTTTTGCTTTTCTCACTCCAGCAGGAATCCTCAAATTGTTATACCTAGGATTAGGTGTAGCAGTTTTGAGAGATCTTTTGTTGTGAGAGTGGCACGATGTTGGAATTATTTACCAGTAGAACTACGTTTATTTTCACATTCTAATAATGCATTCCGTTTAAAATTGTTGGCGCATTTCTCTTCTCTCTAATGGCGATTTTTACTAATTTTTTTATGATATAAATTGTTTATTCACATTTGTTCACTTATGCCATGTGACTTATTTTTCACTGTTTAGTGTTGCAACCGTTACTTTTATGTATAATGATTTTCAGAGTTCCACATTCTTATAGCTACTACCTAGGGACATTTCATTCTTATTTGTTTTCTTTAATTTGTTCTACTTTCTCGGCTGGGGAGCCATTAGTTTTTTCTATAATTTTTTTTATTTAAATAAGTTATATTTATTTTGTTTTTATATTTTTATTATAAGAATTGTTATTGTAATTTTTATTATTATACTCATGAATTTTCTTTTGTAATATATGTTTATTGGCCTTGGAAGGCTTTTGTATATTACTTGTTATGAAATAAATAAATAAATAAAAATAAATTCCAATCAATCATTATTATACTTTTTCAAGAGAATTGTTAATTTTTATTCTTGTTCAATAAAATCAATTTCTAATTGACCAAATATGTAAAGTTATGTAAAAGTAATTACCAACATATTAAGAAAGATCATTCTAAAAACAAAATAAGTTATTACAACTGAAAATCAATTCAAATAAATGCATCAGATCATCGAGATCAAAATAAACTGATCCAATTGAAGAATAAAACTATTATTATTTTTTCTGCAGAAGCTATCAACCAAGAAAGTTCAAACCCGAAAGATTAGTTCAAATACCAAGATTGAACCATTTGAAACTGAAATCAAATCAAGCAACAAGATTAAAATCCCTCTTATAATTGGAAGCATAATTAAACAGGCATTTATACACAGATATTTAATTATAAATATTGTTTGTTGAAACTATATGTTATATTTCTTGATAATAACTTAAATTCGTTATTAGATTTTATAAATATTTTAATTTACTTTACATATACATAATACATATATAATTAATTGTAAGCTTTATCCGGAAAATGATACACAAGAAAACATAGAAAATAATGGTGGCAATGAAGCACCAATTCAAAATTCAAATTGTCCTAGAGTCTGATAATAATTTATCTAACTTTCTATTTTCACTCATTTAGTGTCTCTCTATTAATATATTTTTTAAGTGTTCATAACTTTATAGGAGGATTTTTAATCACATCAAGAACTGTAACTATGATATCCTGAGGTAATGCAGTTACAATGTATTCATATTTTGTTCTATTTTGTGTTATGCCTTTAGTTGTAAATTGCATTTCTGCATGAATGAACCATGCTTCAGGACAGCTAGTCCAAAACTGTGGAAGTTTAACAGAAGTAGCAGAAATTTCAATATTTGTCTGAGACATTGAATTTGATGAATTTGATTGTAAATTCAATGTCTCAGACAAATATTGAAATTTCTGCTACTTCTGTTAAACTTCCACAGTTTTGGACTAGCTGTCCTGAAGCATGGTTCATTCATGCAGAAATGCAATTTACAACTAAAGGCATAACACAAAATAGAACAAAATATGAATACATTGTAACTGCATTACCTCAGGATATCATAGTTACAGTTCTTGATGTGATTAAAAATCCTCCTATAAAGTTATGAACACTTAAAAAATATATTAATAGAGAGACACTAAATGAGTGAAAATAGAAAGTTAGATAAATTATTATCAGACTCTGAAATTGGAGATCAAAGGTCATCTGAATTCTATCGTTCACTCACGTTATTAGCAGGATCTAATTTTAGTCCTGAGATTGTAAAGAAAATTTGGTTAAGGAAATTACCAAAAAATTTAAGTATAGTTTTAACCGGTTCAAATATATCAGATATTAACGAACTAATTAAGATAGCTGACAATTTATGGGAAGCACTTAATAATACTGAAATAAATTGTCTGAACACCACCTATTCTAATAAATCAAACTCTAATCCAAATCTGGAGAAAATAATAGAAAACCTTACTATAGCAACAACAAACATAGCTGAAAGTTTTAAATTACTTTCTACAGAAATTTCATCAATAAAAAGACAAATAGATAATGAACAGTACATACCACGTTTTAATCAATTTAGCAGAAACAGATCAAGATCTAGAGGTAGATCTAATAGAAGGAATTGGTTATGTCGATTCCACTACAGACTCGGCAGTCAGGGTAGAAATTGTGAACAACCATGTTCATATTCTGAGAAAAATGAAACAAAAAACTAAATAAATACATACATGTTTATTTACACGTCGCCTATTCATTTATGATAAAATTAACAAACTGAAATTTTTAATTGATAGTGGTGCAGATATATCTGTCCTACCATCATCTAGATTTAGATCACATAAAGGAGTTTCTGATATTATTTTGACAGCTGCAAATGGTACCACTATATCAACTTTTGGTAAAAAAATTATTGAATGTTGATTTAGGGCTACGTAGAGAATACACGTTTATTTTTCATATCGCTAACATACAAAAACCAATTATCGGTGCTGACTTTCTCCATAAATATGGCATTTTAATTGATGTAAAGAATAAATTATTAATTGATCCATTAACTAATTTAACTGTTAATACAATTTCACAATACTGTAAAACGCCTTTACCGAAAATTTTTTCAGTAGAAAATCAATATACAAACCTGTTGAGACAATTTCCTTCACTGATAGCAGAACCAGACTATTCGAAACCCGTTAAACATAACTGTGTCCACAAGTTAGAAACCAATGGAATATTACCTTTCACTAAACCAAGACGTTTAGATCCGATAAAATTAAAAATTGCCAAAACCGAATTTGAATATTTAGTTAAATCTGGAATTTGTAGGCCTTCCAAATCTTGTGTAGCATCAGCATTACATTTAATACCAAAGAAAGATTCAGGAGATTGGCGTCCTTGTGGTGATTTTAGACGCTTAAATTTTGTAACAGTACCAGATAGATATCCTCTTCCACATATCCATGATTTTATTTTTATAGCCTGTTTCTCTATGTCGAACGAAAATCAAAGCGAACGAAAGCAAGTCGAAGGAATTCGAATAATTTTGGGTTTCTGAATTTCTTACGCTTTCGTTCGCATAGAGTTACGTCTTTTCCTATTGTTTTTGTTTTATTTTTCTTTCAGAGTAACTTTTTTTCTTAAAAATATTAAAAATACT
Organism: Protophormia terraenovae; assembly: GCA_951394005.1. NCBI lineage: Eukaryota > Metazoa > Arthropoda > Insecta > Diptera > Calliphoridae > Protophormia > Protophormia terraenovae. Next base: position 71,222,353 of record OX596077.1, read on the forward strand.
ACTAAATTGATTAAACGTATATACAACCAAGTAAATACACAAACAAAATTAAAATAATTAAAAAAAAATTGTTTTGGATTTTTTTTTTTTTTTTTTTGAAATTGTTTTTTTTAGATACAAAAGCGTCATTTATGGATACCAAATACATCAAAATGAATACTACACATGATTAAGGAATATTTGCAATGTCCTTGTGAGTATTTTTCATATTTTTCTTTATAAAATTCAACCAGTCGAAAACAAAATAGCAAGTGACTGATTTTGACATTTCTGTTCTTATCGTTCAAAATACAGAAACCCAATTTTATATGAAAAGACTTACGTTTTCTTTCGACATGTCGTTCGACTCATTGTTCGCATTGAAGTGAGTTAGAGAAACCCAAATCAGTTTTCTTTCGCTTAGAAGGCGAAAGAAAGCATTCGTTCGACATAGAGAAACAGGCTATTCATTTGAGAAATAAATGTGGATTAAAAATTAAACCTGGTAAATGTTTATTAGGGGTAACGGAAATTGATTTTCTTGGCCATATTATATCGGAGAATGGTATTAAGCCATCAGAAGACAAAGTTAGTGCGATTAAAAACTTTGAAAGACCAAATTCTGTTAAGCAGATGCAAAAATTCATAGGTATGGTGAATTACTATCATCGATATATATCGAAATTAGCAGAACTTTCAAATCCCATACACTCTATGATAACAAATGCTTTAAAAAAGAAGAAAAAAACTTTAGACTGGAATGATCAAGCTCAAAAAGCTTTTGATATTATTAAAGAAAATTTTGCATCTAGAATTTTGAATATATTTATCAATTTACGAATTATATTCAACATATTAGTGGAGATTCAAATATTATAACTGGTACTTTATCGAGGGCATTTGAGATGAATACAATCACTAATACAGATTTTAATATGAATGTTTTATTTGAAGAACAACTTAAGGATATAGAACTTAACGATGTGTTAGAGGCTAATAATAACAATACAAATTTAAAACTATTAAAATTTCAATGTTATAATTTTGAATTATGGTGCGAAGTCACATTAAATAATCCACGTCCATATATACCTAAAAACTTACGTAGAGTTATATTTGAAAAATTACATTATATATCACATCCTGGCATTAGAGCTACAAGGCATTTGATTACACAATGATACTTTTGGCCAAATATGCGTAAGGAAATCAATACATGGACAAAACATTGTATCAGTTGTCAAAGATCAAAAGTTTATAAACATACAAAATCTCCAGTAGCCAAAATAGACATTCCCAAAGGTAGATTTGAACACATTCATATGGACACAGTTGGCCCATTACCACCATCTAAAGGATATAGATATATATTGACAATCATAGACAGATATACACGATGGCCTGAAGCATATCCACTCAAAGATATCTTAGCATATTCAGTTGCTCAAACGTTCTTTACTAATTATATAAATAGATTTGGAGTACCTTTAAAAATAACAAGTGATCAAGGAACTCAATTTACATCAAAAATTTTTACAGAATTGACAAAATACATAGGTAGTCAAAAGATTACTACAACAGCATACCATCCACAATCAAATGGAATAATTGAGCGATTTCATAGACAATTAAAGGCGTCCATAATGCCTAGTAACAATAGTGAAAATTGGTACGATATACTTCCGATGCCCTTACTAGGTTTAAGATCGGTTTTTAAAGAGGATTTGCAATCAACATCAGCTGAATTAGTCTATGGTCAATCCATACAATTACCAGGAGAAATTGTAATTCATGATAGCCAAAATGCATGTGCGGACATTTTAAGTTCAATTAAAGAATATTTTAAAAATATTCACTCTAATTTGTCACACCACAAAGATTGCGAATCAAACATATGTTTACCAAAAGATTTATATAGTTGTAAGTATGTATTTCTTCGTGTCCAACATAAACGTTCTCTGCAAAGTCCATATGAAGGACCATACAAAGTTATTGAAAAAGATGAAAAGTTTTTCAAAAATTGAAATTGATGGAAATGTAAGGACTGTATCAATAGATAGATTAAAGTCTGCACTTGTAGAACAAACAACAATTATTAGTAAACAAAATAACATAACTAAACAAAAACGGGTTACATTCAATTTATTAGACATTCATTTTTCCGGAGGGGGAGTATTGTAGTGGTTAAAATATACACTTTGTAATTTGAAATATAAATATTCACTTTGTAATTTGAAAATATTTAAAACATTTTATTCATATTGAAATTCCAATCAATCATTATTATACTTTTTCAAGAGAATTGTTAATTTTTATTCTTGTTCAATAAAATCAATTTCTTTTTATAAAAAATTAAAATAATATCTTGGTCACATATTGGAACCACAAATGCATTGTTCTGTATTTGTATAATTTATTTTACATTTAGTAAAAGTGCTGGTCTACAATTGGCCACAGGTCTAATTCTTAGAACATACACAATGGTGTAGGGTATCAAATGGTCGGTCTTGACCGACTATAGTTTTTCTCTCGTTTTAAATTATAAAAATTCAAAAGTGTCAAAAATTAAATTTTTTATTCATTTGTCATAAAGATAAATTTGTTGCTAATAAAACAAGACATATTTCGTTGAAATCAATGCATTAATTTTGATTTTATTTACAAATTGGTAAAAATACTCAATTACAAGTTACATAGAAAAATTTAAAAAATCACAAACACAGTTTTTTTTTATTTTTTTAATTTTTCTATGTTAACAAGTATTTTCACTAATTTGTGAATAAAATCAAAATTTATGGATTGACTTTAATGAAATGTATCTTATTTTATTTGCAACAAATTTATCTTTATGATTAAAGAATTAAAATTTGAATTTTTGACACTTCAAAAAAAAAAAAATGGATTAGAGACTAAGTATTTTTAACCCAAAATAATTAATTTGTATAGACTAATGTGTAAAATTTAATCTAAAAACCTGCTTAGGTTTTAATAAATGGCCAACAAATATCATGATCAAAAATACTGAAAAGGTTAATATAAAAATATGATAGTGTAAACCCCTCTTATATATATATGCGTTTGTGCTGATGTTTGTAAGACCAAAAAATATTGGTCTAAGACCCACCTTAATTTATCGGCTTAGAATTACTTTCTGAGTAGATTCAACGATGTCCGTCCGTCTGTTTTATTTTACACTTAATATGAGTATTGGTCCACATTTAGCACCAAGTCTAATATTTCCCCGAATTATAATGTACACAATGGTGTAGGGCATCATATGGTCGGGCTTGACCGACTATATCTATTTCTCTCGTTTGATTTTTATAATAGGAATCAAGAATAAACTTAATTTTGGAAACCAAGTAGTGTATTTTGTAATTACAAAATGTACATATATCAGCAAAAGTCTTTGTTTGCAGAATAGAACATATAACACTTGGTAATTTAAGGACCCATTGACTTTAGGTTCTTGAGGTAAAGTGAAATCAAATAAGTTAATCTTTAAATAATTATTATTTTAATATAAAAAAGTTGAAATAAAAAATAAAAATAATAAAGAACAAATACATTGAGTATATAAAAACTGTTATATGTATGTATGCATATCTAATGAAATAGAAACATACGTATAATAAAATTAATACAAATAGGTATTTAAATTTAAAAATTAAAAATAACAAGAAATAATAGATAAATTTATAGGTAGTATAAAAGCAGTCTGTTATAATTTTCTATATAGTATGTATGCATGTGCGTTAATAAGTATTTATACATTTCTTTTAACTATTATGCTGTTGTGGTTTCGACTTTTTTATCTTTGTCTTCTTTAGAAGAGGGACCAGTCTGGGAGATGGGAACTACACGCTCTGTATTTGGTGGAGGCAACTTTTTCATGGGTGCAGTTACGGTTAAAAGTCCATCGGAAGACAACGATGAAGTAACACTGTCTGGGTTGACGTCATCTAAAGAAATATAAAAGTAATATTTTAGAGAAGCCTATAAAACTCGAGTATCAACATCTACATATAAATCTAGTAACATACTTGGTAAAATATAGCGTCTGGTAAACTGTCTGGATACGAAACCATGCTCGTCTTGCCTTTCTTCGTGTTTGGCCTCTACAATGACAAATTTGTCAGTGACCTTAACGCTAATTTCGTTGGGTGTAAACTGTTGAACATCTAAAATAACTTCAAATTTTTCATCATTGATATTTAGAGTTGAACCAGAATCTTGCTTTTGCAAGCCAGTTGTACGTTGCCAAGGCCGTAAGTATCCAGAGCGCAACATTGTTGGCCGAGAGTTCCAAACTGAAGACAATAAATCATCTCGTCTATATACATAGATTTAAAGTTTATTATATTGTATTTTTATATGGATGGACAAACTGCGCATAAAAACATTAACAAATTAATATACATCCAACTTACTTCAATCCCGTTCCAAAATGTTGGTCCAAGAGGCGCGATGTGCGCGTTGGAAACTCAAGTTCATCCCACCAGTCACGAAACATTAAAGGTACTACTGACATCTATACACCATAAAAAAAGAAAAATCAAAACACTAATGGTAATTAATTAAAATCACCACCAAATGTAAAAAAAAAAAAAAAAACAATTAAACATATCTTAAGAGATTTTTTTTTATTTTTGTAATTGAAATAATTGTCATTTTACATGGACACTGAATAATCAAACTAATTAATTCTTTTCAATAAATTCATATACATTAATTTTTTTCTTCAATTTCGATTTTGCTTTAACCACAAGTATTCTTATTTTATCGGATTTTTTTCCACTCGTTTATAAAATTAAAGTTTTATTTTTACTACATTTTTTATTTAAATTAATTCTCTATTATATAACTTTCGCACCTTTTTTAATCTATATATATATATATATATTGTATTAACTTTTCACCTGAGATGTTTTCACGTCCGAGATTTTTAATTATTAATAGGAATTTTTCATTTTCCACCAGTTTTTATATTAGAAAATTTTTGCCCGTTCATTGCTTGATCATCATTCTATAAACACATTGACTAATATATACATATATATGTAGTATGCATATATGTATGTATATAAATTGTATTATAAATAAAAATCAAATTTTGTTGTTTTATTAGGGTAATTCAATGTGTTGGATGTATCATTTCTTTCATAAATAATCTATACACATGTAGTTCATACCGCAATATTTGGAGGAATATGTTATACAATTATGCGGTTGAATTTTCAATACTAATAATGGATTTAACATAAAATTGTTTTTAAAATGCTAAATTCCTAATCTCAATTATATTTTTAATGCAAATAATAGACTCAGAATTTTTAAATTCATCCTATACAAGTAGAAACTAAAATATCAGGAGCAGGAAGATCCTATAAACACATAAAATATGCACTTTTATTACATTTTTACTTTCATTTAGAACAAGTATATATTCGGCAGAGTTGGGGGTAGTGCACTAAATTGAGAGTTCATTCAGCTTTTCACTAAATCGCACTATAGTGAAAAAAATTTTGATTTTTAACTTTTTGCCACCACTATAGTTATTGTGAAACATTTCTTCGCTACCACTAAAAAAATTTTGTGATATTGCAATTTTTTTCACTATAACTAAATTTAGTGGTAGTGAAAAAATTTGCACTACACTCAATAGTGCAAAATCTGAACAGTCACTATATAAAAGCTGCAAAAATAAAGATGAAATTTTTTTCTTCACTAAACATAAACATGACATTTTTCCAATCAATAAAGCTCACTGAACTAATTTTAGAGAGCTATGATGGTAATTCTCAAAGTTATAATCGTTTTAAAACAACACTACATAATTTAGAATTTGTTTTAGCGTGTTTTGGAAATCTTATAAGCGTATTTGTGTATATTGAGACATACATATATAAACGAGTAACGTAACTGACAAATTCATCATTCCACAGACCGTTGAAAGATACAATTTTGGGCTCCCGAATAATATATCCATTATTCAACGATTTCGAATATTTAAGAGACATCAAATATATTATATATGTTTTAAATATATGTTTTAAAATACATTTTAAGTTTAAAATTGGTTTTTGAAAATGGCGGTTAGTCTTTATATTGTATTTGATGAAGAAAGTTTAAAAAAATAAAAGATCATCTTTCAATTTAGTGAACAATTTCTAAGTTACACTAACATTATTGGAGGGTTTTTTTTTTGCACTAAAGTATTTAGTGAAGAAAAAAAATATTGCACTAGGCTTGAGCTGAAAAAAATTTAACTATCACTAATTAATTTTAGTGGAAACAAATACTTTTTCACTACCACTATGCTGAGTGAGGCTGATACCCCCAACTCTGATATTCGAAAATAAATAGTGCTATATTTGTTATTAAATCATTTGCATAAAAAGTGAACAAAAAATGTATAATATAAAGATTAAATAGTGCCGATAACCATATAACTCAATATGTGCAAAATTTATCAATTCAGAATGTTGAAAAGAAGTAACTTTCAACAACATATCTTTACAATCTCGACCACCATAAAATTTCAAATACTCTAAAAAAAGGATTTCATGCTGCTGAATTTATATTGGAACGAGAGAAAAAGATATAGTCGTTCAAGCCCGACTATATGATACCCTACATAATTTTGTTTTTACTTATATACAACTTACTTGTGTTAAACATTAACATAATACTAACTTTTGTATGGGATGTATTCACGTTAGTGATTTTCGGGAGAGGAGTTTATATGGGAGCTATGGTCAGTTGTGGACCGATCTTCATGAAATTTGGCAGACGAATTTTTGCTGATATAACTTATTTGTACTAAATTTCATTAAAATATTCCTATTTTTAAGGCATCTATAAGTGTTAAAACTTTATTCCGGGAGGACATTTGTATGTGGGTCAGGTGAAATTCAATAAGCTTTGTCCTTGTGCAAAAGAAATCATATGTACCAAATTTTATTAAATTATATTCAAAATTGCAGCCTGTACTTTACTCACAAACTTTACATGGACATCGTTAAATCGATTCAGAAAGTGATTCTGAGCCGAACTATATGCTTTAAGGTAGGGTTCGGAAGATTTTTTACAATATTTGCATAGACACATAATACTCCAACCATCCATGGTAGTGTAGGGTATGTTCCATAAAATGCAACTCTGATCTCATAGAAAATGTTATTTTATGAATTAAAACTAAATCAAGTAGAACAGACACATACCCAGCAGGCCATGTCTTGTAGAAAATATCGACGATGTCTTGATGATTTGTCACAGTCTTCGATGACACATGTACGACAGCTCCGAACAAACATTGGTGACATTTTCGAACAAAAGGGCACTTAAGTCATCAACGATAACCTGAGCGACAGTGTCATGTATATTTTCGTCAACCATTTTAAGAAAAATAAATGAAAAAATAGTAGCGTTCCGCCGAGATTTGAACCCAGGCCACCAATTTCTCTCTTCCTTATTGAATAGTCAAGCGCACTCACCACTTCAGCTACGACACTCTCTACTTTTTAATGGTTTTATTAATGCTTTTATTTATCTTATAGGTATATACGACATGCTGCATGACAATGTCGTGTATTTGGTTTAACTCACGACATTCTCGCTGGACATTTTACTCATGTTGTCACCGAACTAGATATGTACGACAATTCCGTATATTTTGTTATTGAAGTCGCCGAAAATGGGGTAAAATGACAATATAGGTGACTTTTATTCAAACTTGTCCTCTAAATGCATTTTCTTGACGACAAATTTAGACGACATCCTCTATGAAAGTGTCGTTAATGGACATGTGGCCTGCTGGGAATAGGTCAGTAAATCGTGGCCTTTAGCAGATATTCCAACCAATTTTTTTCCAACAGTTGTACCTACTTTAAAAATATGGCTATCCCAATCGAATTATAGAATAGTATTTTCAACCGATCAAATTCGATTGCCATAACGAACGAACTCTTTTAATTTTATTAATTTGATATTATCCTAGAATTATACAAACTTTCCACATAGACTAAATGTAAATACATTGTTTCAAATATGACACGAAAATGCGTACCTCCCTATAAATTTTACAAAAAATCTAAAACTGTTCTGTTAGATATCAAAAAATATAAAAAAAAATTTAAGAAAATATGTGGCGTACGTCTGTATTGATGTACGTACGTATTTATTTCTCATATTCTAATTTTAGATGAACGTCATATTATTAGTATGACTGTAGTATATTTTTGTACTGTGCGGCTTTTATAGAAAATATCATGAAAATCGCGTGGGAAAATTATTTGTTTGTTTATATTTAAATCTTGATGTTATTCATTGATTGCAGAAATAAACAAATGTATTTATAACCTACACCACCATAGTTGGTTGGGGTTTGTGCTAATGTTTGTAACGCATATATATCTCAATATATACCAATCGACTCAGAATCACAACTGCCACGCCTACTTTTCATATAACTCAATGCAATTTTGTAAAGAATGTGCGTGCATGTATGTAATTTTAAACGATCAACGAAAAGTAATATAACTTCTACACAAATCTTAATTAATAATCTTAATTAATAATGTATTTATAACCTACACCACCATAGTTGGTTGGGGTTTGTGCTAATGTTTGTAACGCATATATATCTCAATATATACCAATCGACTCAGAATCACAACTGCCACGCCTACTTTTCATATAACTCAATGCAATTTTGTAAAGAATGTGCGTGCATGTATGTAATTTTAAACGATCAACGAAAAGTAATATAACTTCTACACAAATCTTAATTAATAATAAAAATAATTAAACTGATATATACGGCTTTTTAACAGAAACAAAATTGCGGTTGTTATATTTGACCTCTTAGTTTTTGGTGCCTATCGTATTCTCCAAATTAATGATATGATTACATTAATAATCTATGAATAATTATAATATGTATTGGAGTTCCAAGATAAAGAAAAAAAAATAAGCTTACTCACCCAAATTATAAAAAAGATATTTACACTTGAATTTTTGATCTTTTTTTAAAAATATCTTGTAATTTGCTATATATTTCAAAATAATAAGCTAAAAGAATTTTTGGATTATCTTAATGCGTCTAGACGTGAAAAATATTCAAAGTCAGCGCTCTGAAATTGGTATGAAAAATGGCTATTTTTTTTTTTTCAAAATATAGTACTATTCTTTCACTTTTTACTCAAAGTTCAGTTTAAGAAAAAAAAATTATCTTTATATATTTCAAAAGATAAGGTTTCACAAATGGCTAATATAGAAATTTTGAACTGATTTAGGCTTGCACCCTACATCAGGCATTGGTCGAAAATGGTAATTTTTGGAAAAAGGTTAAATATTTATCGATTAATAAAAAAATGTCACACGAGCTTTTTTAAATTTATTGACGATATTTTATCGACAAATAGATTTAGAACGATTTGACACTAAATTGCTTCCCGCCCGGCCAAACACGAATGCAGGATAGAAGATTTCATGAAAAAGTCAATTTTTTAAACGACTTTTTTTTAAGTGCATAAAAAAGCATATTACCATAATTATTTCTTATGTAGTATATAAAATACATATCGGTCTTTCTCTCCTGCAAAAATCATTAAAAAAGCTTTACAAATAAATGTTTGGCAATTTTTCAAAAATAAATTTTCGTGTTATCACAGGATGACTATAAGATAATTTTTCTCAAAGCTTAGGTCCTCCTCTGCAACTCTTTCATACATTTCAATTTAATCCAATTAGTAGTTTAGCAGATACAGATTTATTACCAAAAAATTTGCGTTTAACCCCACTGTGTTCGCTGCCCGAAGCAAAGCAAGTGCGAAGTGTGTATGAGCGACTGCAAATCCATGCGTTCAAAGCATTTGTCGTAAACAAGTGGTGTGGCAAAAAAAAAAAAAGCAAAGCATACAAGACGTTGAGAAATGATTTAAGCCCCAACCAGTCAACTTTCCATCGCAACGTAGAATGAAAAAAAGTAGCGTGAGACATTTTGTACAACCAGTCAACAAAATTAAACGTATCATATGTTTTTGAACATTCACTGTTTAAACAACCCTGTTTTTCGGTTATTTTGTGAGCAAAATAAACCACAGGGTTGTTAAAAACGCAATCAGCTACGTAAAAATCCATTTTCTGTAGATTTCTGCGATACGCTACCTAGAATTTTTGTGTCAATAGCTAGATACACACATCTGCATAAAGCTGGTTGAAACAGCTGATTGCGATACGATGATTTTTAGTTGAGTGGTTGGAGCTTTAAAGCATTCAAGTTGTCTTAATGCTTTGTTTGTTTTTTGTAATACGTACACGCAAAGAAAAAATATGGTTCGGGTGACCATAAACTAAGAGCAACATACTATGATTGTAATATATGATCCCAGGTTACAATAAGTATATTTTTACGTAATCATTTTTCTGATTCCATTTAATCATTTTCTCATCATTTAATGATTCGGTTTAATCATATTTATAACTTTTTTTTATAATATTTCTTCCGATTTCCCAATTTTTTTATCATTTAATAATCCCATTTTATCAGATATATAAACTAATTTTATCATTTAATAATCCCATTTTATCATATATATAAACCAATTTTATCATTTAATATTCCCATTTTACCATATATATAAACGAATTTAATCATTTAATAATCCCATTTTATCATGTATATAATCCCATTTTATAATATATATAATCCCCTTTTATCATATATATAATCCCATTTTATCATATATATAGTCCCATTTTATCATATACATAACCCCCTTTTTGTAATACTGAATATATTTAAAATAAAGCACATTTATCTGAAATTTTTATTTATTTATTGAGAATATTGAACAAAAATTTATTAATTTTTAATTATAAAATTATAAGTTATTAATAGTTTTTTATATAATATTTATACTCTACATATTAATTTTTAACATATATTTACATATTCATTGTTTAAATATTATTTACATATTATATTTTATAATATTTACATAAGAATTTAAATCAACAGTTTCTTTGGTAATGCAAATATAGCCAATAAGATTTGATTATAAAATTTTATTGGCTATAGAATAGATATTAAAAAATAAAAATCCTCATAATCCTGCTGAAGGGCTTGAAAATGTGAGTTAAATCCATGGTTTGAAAGCCTTTGACCGCAAAGATTGTAAGATTCATTAGAGCAATATATGTGGTTTATATGACCAAATAATGGAACGTCATTTTCATAAATTTCAATATGGAAAACCATTCCTGCATATCTCAGAACAGGACATATTTTTAATTTATTTTTTTTTATTTTGTGGTTTTATTTCACAATTTTTTAAACTTAGAACACAAATAAATTGAACACTTTTCTAAAAACACACAGCTTTACCGTTTGCCTTCTAACAAACTACTGAACTTATACACAAAAATGTGTATTCAATAGTTATGTAGAAAATAAATATGATTAACGATAAAAATACAATAATTGTGTGAAATCAAATTATAGTCCAAAACAAATATTTTATATTTGAGAAAAACATAAACATTTTCAAATACAAACATTCAACAGTTGTGCAAAACAAAATATGACTTAAAATCAAATAAAAATATTAGCTAAATGGTTGTAGAATTGACTAAATTTTGTAAAATTAACTTAATGATTATAGAATTAACTAAATAATTGTAGAATTGACTAAATGATTGTATTTATTCATAAATATGATTTCATATAAACATATTTAAAAACATATTATAATTCAGTGAACCATATTAAAATTTTGATTGTGGGTAATCATTAAATGATAAAACAGAATCATAAACGTTGCTATGATGATCACAGTATATTTAAATCAACAAGAAAACGGCTATATAACAAGGTACGGAAAAATTCGGATTACGAATTTAATTTTCAGATTTTTTTCGCTCTTTTTAATATAATTCGTAAATTTAAAAATAAAATTCACTTTTTGGATTAAATTTGTATTCTTTACTTTTTTTAATTTGGCTTACGAAAATAATCTAAACAACTTTTTTTTAAATTTGTATTTATGCGGAAGATCGTTATTTTACGATTACAAACGTTCGGTCGCCACACATATTGTACAATGATGTGCGCAAAAAGTAGTTGAAAAATAATTAAAATGAAATTGAAAAAAGATTCGGCTGTGCCGAATCTTTGATACCCTTCACCATATTACCATCTTACCATCTTATCGACATCATATTACCATATTACCGACAATTAATAAAATTTTCGCCTTAACGTATGCTTGCATATTTTCTAAATCTAAATTTTTTTCAAACTACGAAAATTTGAATATGAAAAAAAAAAAAACAATCATAACAGGCTTTGCTTTTAAAAAAGAAACAACAACAATTCCATATATATTTATTTTTGTATGTACAAACTGACTGAATACACAAAGAACAACAACAACACTGTTATTCATTATATTACTGCTGTTGCTAACTAAACTACTTGTCTATACAAAAAACAAAAAACGTCACTAATAGTCTTTACAATGCTTAATATACATGTTTGTGTATGTATTTATGTATATTCTTAACAGATATGTTTTAGTTTTTAAAAAATAAACAACTACAATTCCATATCTATTTATTTTTGTACAGACTGCATATACAAAGAACAACAACAACAACACTGTTATTCATCATATTACTGCTGTTGATAACTAAACTACTTGTCTATACAAAAAACAAAAAACGTCACTAATAGTCATTACAATGCTTAATATACATGTTTGTTGGTGTATTTATATTCTTAACAGATTTGTTTTTGGGCCATAACACTGTTGATTATGAACGAATTTGGTTTATTAAAAAATCCGAAATTTTATAAAAATATTTATGACTGATCTATATAAAAATAAAAATCTGTAGCTTGAACAAGGGCTTCAAAAATAAAAAAATCGTTTTCCCCGATATCTCAGTTATTACTGAACCGATTTATTTAATTTTTTCAGAACAAAAATTCAGAAAATAATTTTCGAGCCCCCTTTAAAAATTCGAAGTCCCTGGTATATGCAGAGGCTTCAGAAACTAAAAAACCGGTTCTAAAAACCGGTTTTTAAAGCATATCTCCACCGTTTATAAACCGATCTTCCTGATTCAAAAAACTGAAATTTTATAAAAATATTTGTGACCGATCTGTATAAAAATATAAACCTATAGCTTAAACCAAGGCTTCAAAAAATAAAAAATGCGTTTTGTCCGATATCTCAGTTATTACTGAACCGATTTATTTCATTTTTTCAGAACAAAAATTCAGAAAAAAATGTCCGAGAATTCTTTGTAAAAACGAAGTCCGTAGTGTATACAGAGGCTTCAGAAACTGGAAAACCGGTTCAAAAAACCGGTTTTTTGAACATATCTCCGCATTGTATGAACCTATCTTGCTGAATTCCAATAGCAAAATTCTCGAAAGCATTTCCGATCGTTTGACATACATATTATATATGTCAGTTATCGGTGGGCTTCATAAACGCCATTTCAACCGACACACGGACGGACGGACGGACATGGTCCAATCGTCATCGCTTCTTACAAGGATTCCGAAAATATAAACTTTTTTGCTCTCCGACGAAAATTGTGGAAATTACAAACGGAATGACAAACTTATATATACCCTTTACACCTGTGGTGAAGGGTATGAAAATGGTTCATTGTGTGCATGTACACTTATACATACATGTAGATGTGTATAAAAAAATATTTTTTAGCGGTATACTGTTTTAAAATTGTAAGTTTATACACGCAGAGAAAAAACATGGTTACAGCATGATCACCACAACTATTCAATGATTATATAGCCGTTTTTCATAGATTTAAATATACTGTGTTCATGATAGCAACGTTTATGATTATGTTTAATCATTTAATGATTACCCACAATCAAAATTTTTATATGGTTCACTGAATTATAATATGTATTTAAATATGTTTATATGAAATCATATTTATGAATAAATCCAATCATTTAGTCAATTCTACAACAGTTTAGTTAATTACATAACCATTCATTTCATTTTACAAATTTGGTTAATTCTACAACCACTAAGCCATTAACTTTTAATGTCTTTTGAATACACATTTTTGTGTATCAGTCCAGTAGTTATAATTCTCATTTAGTTTATATGTGAAAAAATATAAATTGACAAGTTTTGTTTTTATTCAGTATGATGAATGTACCACATATCGTGGTACAAATGAATATAAATATGAAAATATGGGATCATATATATGATAAAATGGGATTATATATATGATGAAATTAGTCCATATATATGATAAAATGGAATTATATATATGTAACATGGGATTATATATATGATAAAATGGAATTATACTTATGATGGAATTTGTTCATATATATTATAGAATGGCATAATATATATGATAAAATGGAATTACATATATGATGAAATTAGTTCATATATATGATAACATGTAATTATTAAATGATAAAAACATGATGAAATTGAAAGCAATACTTAGGAAAAGGTTATAAAACTTACTAAAAGTTATTAATAAGTTTATGAACCTTACTAATAAATTATAAATTGGAATCATAATAATGATTACGTACAAATATACTTATTGTAACCTGGAATCATATATTACAATCATAGTATGTTGCTCTTAGTTTATGGTCACAGGAACCATATTTTTTCTTTGCGTGTATGTATGTAGGTAAGTATATGAATTCATTTTTGGCTGTGATGCATAGATGCCCATTCAAAGCACATTTGTGCTGAGAGCCTCACACATACTCTTACGCTCTTTCATTTAGTATTCGCTGACACATCAGCAAGTACACATGCTAAGCAGGTGTATTATACAAATGAATGAACAAGGAAAAATGTTTTAATAACCTATGTTTATAATTAAGCTTTCTAAAATATATTGTAAGGTTCTAACTAACAGTATATTGTGTTATATTGTATTCAATAACATTTTTTTATTTCTTTATTTTTTAAATTTAGCAATGAAGTTTTAATGAAAATTATTTTTGTTATTTTCTAAAGAAATGCTAAATCTTTTTTATTAATTAACGTTGATTACTTTTTTATTTAATTCACCCATCTTTTCTTTAAGTGCATTTTTTTTTTTTTTTTGTTTTTTACTAACACAACTACAGTTTTGTCATGGGCATCTATGCTGTGATGCAAATATATAATTATTTAAAAAGTAGCTGTTCAAAAAAATAATAGTGTTGTTGGTGTAATATCGATAAATTTTTGTTTTATGTGTAAACAAGAAATGCAATAGCAAAAATAGAATTTGTTTATAAGGTTAATAAATTTTAATATTTTAAATGATTGTAAAAAGTAAAAAAAGGGTTGATTACAAAGAAAAAAAATGTTATAACAATCATAAACATGCATTGCATAGATTGTTTGGAGAAAAATTTTATGGGATTATTAAATTTTGTAAATTAAATATTTACCGCAAAATATATGTATATGCATACAAAATAATTATTTTTATTGCTCATATAAAATTATGAAACATGGATTTAAATGTGCAAAAAAAAAAAAAAAAAAAAAAAAAAATATATATATATATATATATATATATATATATATATATATATATATATATATATATATATATATATATATATATATATATATATATATATATATATATATATATATATATATATATTATAAAAATTATAAAAATTCTAATTTTTCTATATTGCTAATTGAAAAATATATTTACGTACATGAATATATACATATGTATGCAAATAAAAAACACAAACTCAATTAACTATTGCCATAAACATTGTGTTGTTGTTTCATTTTAACAAACAAAAGAAAAACACGCGGTTATAAACACACAAGCGCATGTACAAATGTCGTCAACACATTTTACATCGTTGTACACGACTTCAAATCGAATAATTCTTTTCGGGTTAATTCCCAAATAATATTTTTATTTTCAAAAATAAAATTTGTGATCTTCGAACAAATCTAAAAATTAAATTTGTAAACAAAAAAATAAAATTCGTTCCAAAAAATTAGGATTAAATTCGCTGATAAAAATTGTGTTCCGAATCAATCAAAAAATGAGCGTTCTACCTACCCTGCTATATAATCATTGAATAGTTGTGGTGATCATGCTGTAACCATGTTTTTTCTCTGCGTGTAGTTGCTGTGTCTGGCAAAAAACCTTCATAATGTGTTCAAAGGGGTTGTTTATAAATGTTATTGCATACACACATACATATATGGGCAACTATCAAAAATTTTTGTTTTAGCCCTTCAAAAAAATATTAATTTTATTTGATGGCACATTAAAATCAGAGACCATAAGTGTTATAAGTTTTAAAAAATAAATAAAATTTTAATTGTTATTTTTTTTTTTTTTTTTTTATTGTTTGAAAAATAAAAATTTACCCAGGAAAAATTGTATTAGTTCTACAACTAGTTCCAGAACACATGGAAATAGCCTGTACTTGTTCTACTTTGGCGTTACGACCAATGATTTTTGTTTGAAATTGTCACCTCCAGAACTAGTTCTGTGGAAGTGTTACCTAGCCAGTACCCATTCTATGGAACGGTTCTAGAACTAGTTCTTTAATCAATGATTTTTGTTCGAAATTGTTACATTCAGAACTAGTTATATAGAAGCGTAACAGAACGATTTCAGAACCTGTTTTTTTTTTTATTCTAATGAACTTTTTTTAAAGGCCACTTTTAAAATCAATTTAATTTTGCAAATACTCTTCTTTTTTAATTTTTTTATACAAGTTTTTTAAACAGTTCTAGGAAGTTATTCGAGAACCAGTAATTTGTTTTTAGAACTGATGTAGAAGTCGTACAGAATTAGTTCTTAAGCACTAGTTCTCTAAAGCATTCATTAAAACTAATTTAAAATCACAATAAATTTATACTCCATTAGTGTAAGAATTGGTTGTGATACCACTAATTCTGAGGATGTTATTAAAGAATCCGAAGTGGTTCTTATTATACCAGTTCTAGAACTAATGATTTTAGAACTTGTTCTAAAATTTTTCCTGGGTACTTTGATTTTTATATTTTCATACAAAAATAAAAATTTACTTTTGATTTTTTTAAATAAAAATCAGTTTGTGATTTTTAAAACATAAATGGAAAATAAAATCAAACAATAAGTTTTATATTTTCAAACGGGAAGAAAAAATATTATAAGATTTTTATTTTTGTTTTTAAATAATATAAATATCATGTATTTAAATTTGTATTTAAATATAGAGGAAATATATATGTAGAAGCTTTTAAATCAATTTCGACTATTAAACGAATTCTTTGAGATATAAGACCAATACACGAGTATATTCTACAATAACTCGAGAAAATGTTGTCCGATTTAGCAAAACCAAAAGATACAGACTTAAATTATAATTAAGTCAATATAACATTATTTCTTTATCTGCTTAACAGTTTCGAAGTTATTCAGAAATAAGTATCAAAAAACATTTTTTTTTTTTTCAAAATGTAAGAATTTTTTTCTTGAAAACTTCCTTAAAAAATTAAACCGGCAAAAATGTGCAGTTTTTAAAACTTTATTGTAAAGCTGATTATACTATGGATAAAATAGATTGATATATTGTCGAGCTAAACAGCAATCTGTAGTGCGATTCAGTAACTTTTAACGATTCGACAATCGCAAGACTTGTCAATAGCATGTGTTGTTTGCTGTAACGATTGTACGATTCACTAAGTATTCTTAAACGGTTGTATATAACTATTGTTGTCATGTGGCAACTCTCTACAAGGAAATACCGAAAAAAGTATAGTTCCAAACCAAATAAAAAAGAAAAACAAACAAATTTGAGACAAATCGAAATTTTTTAACAATTTTAAGACGGCGATTGATTAAATTATGTCTTTGATATTGATTAAGATATGTTTCAGTTAATGGTTTTCTTCAAAATGATCACTACTCCAAAAAAACGTGTAAACACGGACTGTAACCTTGGAAGCACAAATTACAACCACAGAAAAACGACTGAGTCATAGGGTTGACTTCTTGCCTACTTTTAGTTATTAATATAACAACACAAAAGTTTTTGTCTTTAAGTTGACCCTAACAAGTATCGTTAAAAGTGTTATTGAATAACGAAATCGACAATTTTGTTGTTTACTATTTTTAACGATTCGATTATCGTTAAAACAAGTTACTGAATCGCACTACTGCTTTCACTTTTTTCTATCACGTACTGATTTATTTTCATGGGCATTACTACTATCACCACCTCATTCAGCGGTCACACTGGTGAAACTAGAGAACTATAATAATTCTATTGGCGAAAAATAATAAAGATTTTTAACAGATACTCCTTGAAAACTTCGCTCAGAAGATTCTTGAAGTTAATTCTAAAAGGAACAACTTTCTCTAATCGATTTTATTTATAGATCAAATATAAATTTTTTTATTAAATTGAAATTGAATTTGCCAAATACTAATTGGCAAATTCAATTTCACCAATCGTTAACATTAAAGTGACTCACGCATATTTATTAGCACATACACCTGTAGTGCGATTCAGTAACTTGTTTTAACGATAATCGAATCGTTAAAAATAGTAAACAACAAAATTGTCGATTTCGTTATTCTGTAACATTTTTAACGATAATTGTTTGGGTTAACTTAAAGACAAAAGTTTTTGTGTTGTTATATTAAAAACAAAAAGTAGCCAAGAAGTCAACCCTACGACTAAGTCGCTCTTTTGCGGATGTAATATGTACTTCCAAGGTTATAGTCCATGCTTCCACGTTTTTTTGAAGAAGTGATAATTTTTAAGAAAACCATTAACTGAAGCATATATTAATCTATATCAAAGGCATAATTTAATCAATCGCTGTCTTTAAATTGTTAAAAAATTTCGATTTGTCTTAAATTTTTTTGTTTTTCTTTTTTATTTGGTTTGGAACTTTACTTTTTTTTAGTATTTCCTGGTAGGGAGATGCCACATGACAACAATAGTTAAATACAATTGTTTAAGAATACTTAGTGAATCATACAATCGTTACTACAAACAACAGATGCTATTGGCAAGTCTAGCGATTGTCGAATCGTTAAAAGTTACTGAATCGCACTACTGATCGAGAAACCATAAACATCATTTATTTATCAATAATAATAGTGTAGATATATGCAAATAAGTTTTATTTTATGCCACAAAAAAAATCATTTTATGATTTTTACTTTTTGTTTAAAAATATAAAAATCATTGACTGATTTTTATTTTTTAGTATGAGAAAACAAAAATTACTACTTGAGCATTATTTAAAAAATTATCAATAATTGTTATTTAAAATTTATAAAATAAACCTCAAAAATAATTTTATTACTGAGAAATAAAATAAAAATCAAAAATAAAATTTTATTACACAAAAGCTTCCGTAGCGTAATAACAAATGCTATGGTGTACTCAGAATTTCTCTAACTAATTTCCTTCATATTGATTTTTTTGATACAAAATTACATGAATAATAATTATTTTTTGTCTCTGATTAAAATCCTTTTATATACATATAAAGCGACTCGAATGCATGTAGAATCAGTTCCCGTTAAACATTTCATGTGATAGGCGCGAAAGTTATGCCGGTTTTAAGTTGAACATATAAAAATTTTTACGAACTAGAAGTTTATGTAGAATTCTGGTCGAAATTACACGTAATATCAAAACCTACTGAGTTATTCAAATAAAATTTATGATATTTTCAATGTTTGATGGTATTAGTGCAGCAGATTTTAGGCTTTCCTAGTAAAATTTTAAAAATTTTCTTTTCAATAAAAATCGCGATTTTTAAAAATTTTGTGAAAAATTTGGATCGAATCTAAGTTATTTCTCCACATATTGATTGAAAATATATTTCATTAGAGTTTATTACATAGAAATGCTTTTTAATATTGTGATCCTTTTTTAACACTAGTAAATATTTTTTGGTCCATAAAATGTTTATCTCTCAAAATTTGTTGATGCGCCTCCGAATTTTTATTAAGCATAACAAGCACCTACTAATTATGTAAATTATAGTTCATTTCATGCTGTCCAGAGCATGAAATGTCGTTAATAATTGAAAACAGTGTCCCGTTTTCAATTATTAACGACATTTCACTTAAATTTATGAACCCAATCAATTATATTTATCGCCACTCTTATATCTATATTCTATTTCGGGCACATCAATGGGATATAGCGCAAAATACGTACAATTACAACAAGTATTAATCCCTATCCCAAATTTTGTATTCGATTGAAAGGCGCACAGACCGCGCCCAAAAAACTGAAAATTTTAAAAAAACCAAAAAATTTAATTGAAAGTCTGCACAACAACAAAGATGGTGCAGAATTTATGTACAAAGTCCAATTAGTTTACTTAAGATAGAGTAAGATCAAAAAGTGTAAACGCGCGAACAAAAATTGTAGAAGAATGGTAAAAACTTAAGTAGTTTTTATCTGTTTTTCTACATTCTTGAACTTTGAACAACAATCATGGTTATAAAAAGAAACCTATTGTGCTAAAATTTTGCACTGTATTAGTTTCAAGTCTTGTGAGTTCAGGTCTGTAACCAGTTTGTTCAAAATATCATTATCACAAAACTTATTAAAAAATTAAATTTTTGATAATTGCCCATATATGTATGCATATCTACATTTTATTGTTGGTTTTTCTTTTTTGAATAAATGTAAAAGGGTTAGTTCATATAATAATGAAAAAATACTCTTAAGAATTAAAAAAGAAATTAAAGTTATTTAAAAGTTAAAACTCTCAGTTAAAAATTAGTATGTTTCGTAATTAATTGTTTGTTCATAAAAAATCATTTTAATTTTAATATTTTAATTTACATCACATAATTAAGTAATCATTCAATACATCATTTCAAGATAATGTGTAAAGTTATAAAAATAAAAAGAAAATGTATTAAATTTTATAGTAATTAAAATTCAAAGCCTTCCAAATTTCGGATTTAATTTTACCTGTGATATTTTTTTTAACAGACACTGGTATGATAGTAAAAAAATGAATAAATTAATTTTGGGATGTCCAATTCGTATATATACAGACAATTAGTAATACATTTAATATTTTTAATTATTTGGATCATAAATCATAAACATCTGCATCAATTCATTTGTAACTCATTTTTAATTACTCTCTTTCTTTTCAATTGTTGACTGTTATTGTTTTTTAAACTTAAAATCAAATCTCTGTGTGTGCGTACGTAAGAAAAAGACAAAAAAATCAAAACAAAAATATACAAAATCAATTGTGCAGAGAGTCATAAAAATACTTTAACAACAAATCATTTTCAACTGAATTGAATTAAATCTAAAAAGAAATATTAAATTAAAAAAATTTAAATATTATAGGTATGTAATTAAAAGTAAATAAAAATATCACAAATAAAATAAATTTTATTTCATTTTAGATATAATTAAATATAATTAAAATAACAAATTATTATATTTTCTAAGCAAAAACATTGAAATCAAACGTAATTATTATCTGTTGTTTATTTAAAAAAAACATTATTGTTATGTTCCCTGCATTTTTTCATATTAGATGTAAGGGAATGACAGTAATTCACAGTTTTGTTTTGATGTTTTTTATTTAACATTATTGTTTTTCTAAAAATCTCTCATAAGCAGTAATTTCTCAAAGAAAACAGAAAATGTTTGGTTTTTGCTTCATCGTTTCAATTCAAATAATTTTTTTTTGTACAGAGTTTGTTTTGTATTGTTTTGTTTTTTATTTTCGCAGTAATGTAAGAGCATACATTAAAAAACATTACTGTGAATTGAAAAGCAAATGATTTGATGCAGATGTTTAATAAATCACACCAAAATTAAAAATTATTCTTTTAAACGACTGTTTTGATTACGAATATACTATCATTTACACAGTTATAACTGTGTGTATGATCGCACACACACACACATACATACATATGTTGTTCATACAAAAACATGCAAAGAAAACAGAAAAATTCTTTTTCCTATTGAAGCAAACAAGTGGTCTAATGTATTGTATTTTTTTAGCGTCGCACTCTCGTCTTGTTTGTTCGCTATCATAATACACGCAAGATTTGTTCATAAAGTTGAACCGCACACGCAGTATTTGTTGCTCTGCACATACACTGATAACAGCACTTGAAAAATAACAAGTGGCTTGAAATCACTGTTGCCAGATTTGACGATTTTTGGGTCTTAAAATAGCCTGTTGACGATTTTTACCACAGACTAATAACCAGACTTGTAAGAAGTGACGTTTACAAAGTCTACTTATCATATGTGGTTACCACCATAATTTGAAAGAGAAAGAAAAAAACATAATATGCATGTGGCAACATGAAAAAATGAACAACTATACATTACGAATAAAAACATATGATAACAAAAAGAAAAACAAAACAAATAAAAAATTTTCATTTTCAAATTGAAAAAATAAAAACATTTTTTATTTAATTTTAAAAAATATTAACAAAAAAGTGAAAAGTGTGTGTAAAGATGGCAAGCAATTGTTCCCGTCAGAGTGGTAAGTATTTCCTGAAAAATAAAACAATTGTTTGTTAGTAAATACAAAACAAAATTTTGCTTGTTTACTTACAGACAGAAGGAGGAGCAAATTTTTTACCAGCAAAACCAGTAAGCAATCATCATCAAATTATTAACCAGGTAAGTGCAACTAAAAATAAAAATGTATGTTGGTAAGGGAAAAAAATCTACTTTAACACATGTTTTATTTTCAGTCTCACCTTATAAATGAATACGGCCAGTTGACGGATAAATTGGTCTTGGACACAGACCAAACCTCAAGGAACAAACTGGATGGAATTTTCTTGAAATCGACGGTAAGTATTTCAAATCGTCTGTAAATAAAAGAAAATATAAATCTTGTTTATTTTTTTTAAACTTTTTTTAATACAATTTGAGGGTGTACCTTTTTTGATGATGGCAGCAAAAAAGTCGAAATTGGTACGGGACACAGGACGACTTCTATGGATCCAATTGGACCGAATCCTTTCCAAATCGACGGTAAGTACTCCAAATCGCCTAGAAATAAAAGAAAATATACATTTAAATTAATTTTTTAACATTTTTTATTTCATTTTAAGGGTGCACCTTTTTGATGATGGCAGCAAAAAAGTCGAAATTGGTACGGGACACAGGACGACTTCTATGGATCCAATTGGACCGAATCCTTTCTTAATCGACGGTAAGTACTCCAAATCGCCTAGAAATAAAAGAAAATATACATTTAAATTAATTTTTTAACATTTTTTATTTCATTTTAAGGGTGCACCTTTTTGATGATGGCAGCAAAAAAGTCGAAATTGGTACGGGACACAGGACGACTTCTATGGATCCAATTGGACCGAATCCTTTCTAAATCGACGGTAAGTACTCCAAATCGCCTAG
This sequence comes from Protophormia terraenovae, assembly GCA_951394005.1. Lineage (NCBI taxonomy): Eukaryota > Metazoa > Arthropoda > Insecta > Diptera > Calliphoridae > Protophormia > Protophormia terraenovae. The sequence continues at coordinate 71,245,772 of OX596077.1, forward strand.
AAATAAAAGAAAATATACATTTAAATTAATTTTTTAACATTTTTTATTTCATTTTAAGGGTGCACCTTTTTGATGATGGCAGCAAAAAAGTCGAAATTGGTACGGGACACAGGACGACTTCTATGGATCCAATTGGACCGAATCCTTTCTAAATCGACGGTAAGTACTCCAAATCGCCTAGAAATAAAAGAAAATATACATTTAAATTAATTTTTTAACATTTTTTATTTCATTTTAAGGGTGCACCTTTTTGATGATGGCAGCAAAAAAGTCGAAATTGGTACGGGACACAGGACGACTTCTATGGATCCAATTGGACCGAATCCTTTCTAAATCGACGGTAAGTACTCCAAATCGCCTGGAAATAAAAGAAAATGTACAATTTAATTAATTTTTAAACATTTTTTTATTCATTTTAAGGGTGCACCTTTTTGATGATGGCAGCAAAAAAGTCGAAATTGTTACGGGACATGGAATGAAAAATAAAATGGGGTAATCAGTTAATATAATTGGCAATGGACTCACCCCTTCCAACGGCTGGCTAATCGTGCTTCAAATTTTTGTATTTAATATGTCGAATATTTTTTCGTTGTATTGTTTATTATTATTTTTTTGTTAATAAAAATTTGATTTTTTTTTCGACCTTATCTGGTCTAGATCCATCATGTTTTGTTTTAAACAGCATTACCTCAAGTAGGATGTGACTCTTCGCCACGCATGATGGTCTTGTGTAAGGAGAAGCTGTAAATGCATATGCATTTTATATTCGCTACACTTACACCTGGATTTTGGTACATGGAAAATAAAAATTTTTCAATTCAAATCCAAGGTTATTCTTGAGTAAAGCTAACCTCGAATAGAAAAATAGGTATTTAGTCAAACGATTTTATAACGATTTGACCATATTTCAAGTATGTTATGAGTATTTTCAATTGTACCAAATTATCCTGAATGCCATACTACAATACTACAATTCATTTTAAAACTAATTTGAATATATTAATGTATATAACAAAATATATGAACATAAAAGTACTTAAACACAATTTTTAAAGAAACGGTTAAAATATTTTTTTTAATTCAAGAGTAATAACAAAAATAAGTGAAAATTAAAATTGATATTAAATTCAAATGTAATTAAAATTAATTTAAAAGTAATTATGGAAAATTATTTATAGAAAATAAATACTACAATTAAAAAAAGATGTGTGAATAGTGTAGTTTGTATTGTTATGTGTTCAAGCTGTTACATATTATTTATATACATACACCTTATCCAAATTATTAATAAATTGTTTTTTGAGTTTAATATCAGGTACCTATGTTGTTTGGTTTGTGTTAGTAAACGTGATGAATGAGTGTTATTTGAGATAAATTAGATTATGTAATTAATAATTAAATGATATATACAGTTATATACAATGAAATGTTAATATAAATCTTAACTTATATATGAAAAGTTCTGAACTAAAGCATTTGAAAAGGATTTAATCGCGTAGAACAAACAAAGAAAAAAAAAACAGAAACAAAAAAATGATTTTACGTTAAGTTTGGAAGTCAGGTCTGTCAAATAATAGTAGATCCTTTAGACAAGAAGTCATATACAATTTTACCTTAAGCCGTTGAGGAAAATCTTAAATAAAAGTAAATCAATTTTATTTATTAGAGACGCATAGAAATTTTTGTTTGAAATTGGGCTCTTTTAGTCTAGTGTTGAAAAATCGGAGAATAAAATATATTCGAATTCGAATAAATAAATTTAATACATCTTCATGTTTTACTTTATCGCAGCAAAGATATGGTTGTACGTTAACAAGTTCGTCGAAAATTATTTGACGTAGGCCATTTCTATGGCAATTTTGATCGAATAAAATAGTGAATTTATTTTCTAATACTTTAAAATATTCAACGAAGCCTTGAGGTGGTTTAACTAAATGACATTTGTCGAACTGTTTTTCAAAGGTAAATTGATAATTTTCAGAAATTTCCTCATTGTCATCAAAATTTGGAAGAGGGAAATCACATAAATGCATTTTATGAAGCTTAAGATAAAAATATCCACAAATATAAACAAACGCATTACTTTCGAGGACAGCTCTTTCCTCCCTATCAATATTAGCACTATGGATATCTGACTCCCTAATAGAAGGGCAAGGATTTGGTAGAGAATGGAACTCATCCCATTGCGTGTTATTAGGATCGAAGCTATAAGCTAAATCTACAATAGAAAAATCTAAAACCTTATCATCTGATGAAACTGTTTCACAGTTTCCATTTACTACATAGTTAACAAAATGAAGGCCCCAACGTTTTTGATATGAGCATGAAAAATTTCGCGCTGTTATTCGTACGCAATTACCAGATCCCTTTCGAATCTGTCCAAAGAAATGTTCTAAAGGATCTTGTATCAGTCTACGTGTCTTAAGTCCCTGAAAACCTTCTTGATTAAGATAAGACCAAAGATTTTTTAAAGCCGAAATATTGATTAACCAACCAGAAATGAACCTGAAGTTATTTGTGATGTCAGCTCCCTTTTCATCTGTGATTTTAAACGTTTGTAACATTTCGGAGGCTTCCCTAAGGAGTTCTAATTGTTCTTCAGAACCAGTGAAAGCAGCGCTTTCTGAGCGGCTATTAAAAAGGTCGAAAAGGTTGTTATAAAATATAAGATAATCTGCCGTATTCAAAAAAGTTGAGGATTTCGAAGAACAAAGTTTCCCTGATGCATGCAAGGTTCGCATCCCTATTGCGACTGTACGACTTAAAACTTGAGCTGCTAAGGAAACTCTCATACGTTGAAAGTTATTTGGATAAATATGTTCCGTACTTAGCTTAGGAGCACATTTTATTGAATTAGAATCTACTTCAAAGAAATGGATTACATCCTTCCAGGATACAAGTTTATTATTAAAGTATACTTTATGATCTAAGTTAAGCAGACAATTACGGGCGCTTTTCAAAAGGTGTGGAGTATCATGCATGAAATAAACCCTTTTATTATTCACCTCAAAATACGGCTGTTGTTGAGTAACACCAACAACTTTGGAAAAATTTACGAAGTTGGCTCCTTGATCGCAAACGAATTGGCAAGGTTTCAAACCTATTTCCTGTAAGTGAGATATTGCCTCAATAATATATTGCTTCATTACTGTACCTTTGCAGCTGCCATGGATAAAGAAATAAGATACTGCTTGCGACCAACTATTACCACCTATACCACTTGCCATTATAACCATAGCGCTAGTCGCTAAATTTTGTGAACGATTTCCGTCCCCAAAATCCTCGAGGCCTATTATTTTATCTTTGAATCTATCGTAATCAAGATAACTCTTAAGGGACATTTCGTCACAGGATACACTAACATACTTCTGTTCGTCAGTAAAATCGCGAGCACGTACTTTTAACGCTTCAAAAGTCCCATATAAATTCCCGGGAGACTTTGGCCACTCTTGCACAAATCGTTGTAAAGTCCTAATTTGTGGCCAATCTAATATTTTACTTAAATACCGATAAACTAAAGGAGATAAAAAATATACCGCTAAAGCAATCAATTTCAAGCCAACTGTATAACGACGATTTTTGGCTTCTCTATTGTGATTTATTAAACTATTTTCAACGCATACCGATAGCGAATTTGACATTTTTGAGGTCATGTCATTTTTCTTTTTCAACTCGAATTCCAATTTTTCAATCTTTTCTTTATATTTATCTACTTGCTTCGATAACCTTGCGTTCGCCGTTCGTAATTTTGACTTGTTACGTCTTTCTGCTAAATAAAGTCCGCGGTAATGGTCAAGTGCTACTTGTAAAGTCTTTAATTTTGAAGAAGATTTTGATTGTACGTAGTCTGCCGAATAATTTGTGCTTGTGTTGTCCTCATTAATATCCTCAATGTCATTATTCCCTATATCTATCATGATACTATCTAGTGGAGATCCTACTCTATTTTCTATTAATTTGTCCGTCGTACATCTGTCCATTATTTCTAAGCTACCTGGCTCTTCTAAACTTTTTCCCTGTTTAAGATTAAAAATCGGAATTTGAGTTGAATTTCTTGAAATTGATTCCGAAATTTCGCTATTTATTACTTTATTTGCATTTAGTTCAGCACTTTCATTTTTTGGAACAGCAAATTTTGATGTTTTGTCGCCAAAAAGGTATTCATCCGAAAAATGCCGACTGCATGCAAATAAACGTTTCACCGAAGACTTCACACCTAAAATGCGAAGCCATTCGGAACGTCTAGAATAAATTTAAAATAAAAATGTTAATAAAAATGTTATTTAATGTAATGTGTTAAAGTGATTCTAAATACAAAAGTATCACAAAGAACAACATTTTAATTGTAAGAGCTTTAATAAAAAAGACTCCTCTTATAGATTCTAATTCATTCATTACGACTATACATCTTTAACTTAATATTTTTATAAAAAATACCATTACTAGAGCAAAAAAGTACCACAAAGTCCACTTTTATAAATTATTACCCACATAGAACCATCGATCTTTAATTTTAAGTTTTTAGACTAATTATTACAATACAATACATTCAAAAAGTACCAATAAGAAAACTCTGCCCTTGTTATTGTAGCAATTGAAAAATATTTTTTTTTGATTTGGATTTTTATCAACATAGAACCATATATCTTTTATTTAATGGTTAATTACACCTGTCGACAAAAAAATGTTTTTTCGTGTTCCTTCAAAAAAAAAGTATGTGGACTAGATGGAATTAATCATGCTAAACTCGAATCTGCTTTCATTTTTCTCCCATCAGGTCGAGATTTTTTTATGGGCATGTCTACTATTGCACCCTAAATAAACCGATTTATATAAATAATACACCAAAATGTGTGGAATAAAGTTGGCTTTAAATCGTTATTATAACAAATTTTTATCCGATCCATAATTTAGGAGTAATTTGGATTAAGTATCCGAAAAAATGTTTTCATGCTAAATTCAAGATTTCGTTTTTTACTAAAACTTCTATAAAAAGAAATCAGTACGTGATAAAAAAAAAAACTGAATGCAGATTCTTTTTTACTCGTCAAAATCCACTTAGTTTATCTATTTTTGTTTAAAAGAATAAATATTTTTGTTTGCCCACCACTGTATTTCTACACAATTGTATGTAACATGGATATTTTTATTAACAGAGAATAAAATCAATATTTATGCATCAATTTTGAAGATACATGCATATTTGATTCGCAGAATCACCAGCTTTAAGATAAAGATGATAAACTAAAACATTTTTGATGTTATCTTTATTAAAAAAATTTGGAAACAAAAAAAATCTAAAATTTTGCATGAAAAGTATTTTTTTTTTACACTTATTTCAAAATAACTTCGAAAATATTTGACTTACTATGGCTAAAATATTAGTCATGCCCACAAAAAAAAAATCCAGACCTAATGGGAAAAAAAAAAACTTAAAGTAGATTCGTGTTTAGCACATCAAAATACATCAAGTCCAACTATTCGTATATGGTGTTGTATTTTTTTTTTTGTCTACCAGTGTTCTAAAAGTACCATATATTTTTATTTTCATATTTCTAGTAATAGAAAATGCAAAGAATACCACTAGAAGTACGAAAAAGTATCAAAAATCCTTTCATATATTTACTCAGGAGCGTTTATGCTTATTTTCATACTTCTGAAATATAAGAAGAACGAAAAAGTAAAAAGCAAATGAAAAGGTCCATTTTTACAAATTTACATGTTTTGTTTTCTTTTACATCGATTACAAATTTTCCCAATATTATTCTATTATATGTTTCTTTCTAGAGAAATTAGAAAAAGGTCGTTTTTTGGCGAGTCAAAAATATGTAAACAAGCAATCTTTGGCTTAATTACTTTAATTTTTTATTAAAAGTAAGTTAAGTTTATGGTTCCAAAATTAATTTACCACTACAGCGGAAGTTATTTCTTATATTATGAGAGAAATAAAAAATCATTTTTTCGATTAAATTAAAAAATTTGATGAAATAAGAAAATTTTAATTTAAGCATAATTTCGAGCTAAATTAAGGAAAATAGCACACAATTATGTATAGGAGAACTAAGAGTACCTATCATACATTACGAAAAAGGTGAAACATATAGAAATATATCAAAAATCTTACAAAATGGCAAGTTTATTTTCAAAGTTGCTAAGTATTTTAAATACAATATATTTCGATCTTTCTCTTCTGCAAAAATCATTGAAAAATCTTTAAAACCCAATTTTTAGCAATTTTTAAAAAATAAAAAGTATAAAAAATATATAAAAACCAAAAAATATTGTTTTCTAATGCAAAACTCCACCTATTTTCCAAAAACCAATAAAATATTACAAGAATATAAAAATAGACTTAATAACCAATACATTGATGTATAATATGTATATATAGATTGTTTTAAAAGCATTACATCATGGTCTCAAAGCTGACAACTTAGGTCAACTCGCACCAAATTCACAGTTATATAATATTTCCATATGTGCGTATACGTAATAAACAAATGTATGGCACGTTTTGGTTGTTGAACGAGATAATTTATTAAATATTTTTTATTTTTTAAAAATTGCCAAAAATCGGGTTTAATAGATTTTTTAATGATTTTTGCAGGAGTGAAAGATCAAAATATATTTTATACACTGCATAAGAAATAGTGGCGAAAATATTATGCAAATCTGCTTTTATATGCAATTGAAAAAATTCATTTAAAAAATTGATTTTTTCATGAAATCTGCTCTGCTGCATTCGTTTTTGGCCGGGCGGGGCGCAATTTAGTGTCAAATCGTTCTAAATCTATTTTTTTATGAAATACCGTCAAGAAATTTAAAAAAGCTCACGTGAAATTTTTTTTTAATCGATAAAAATTTTGACTTTTCCAAAATCCACCATTTTTGACCAATGCCTGATGTAGGGTACAAGCCTAAATCATACACCTCAGGACTTATTCCCGAAAAACGAAAGAAAGTCGAGCCAAAAAATTCAAAATTCAAGTGCAAATATCTTTTTAACTGTAAGAGATAACTTGGGTGAGTAAGCTAACTTTATCTTGTCAAGCACTTTAGAGAAATATAAAAATCTTTGATATCGGACATCATTTGTATAAGTTACGATTTTTTTAAACTTTTACATATTCGAGGTAGTAAATTTTGACACCCTGTAGATTTTCTTGTGTTATCACAGGGTGACTACGGGATGATTTTCCTCAAAGCTTAGGTCCTCCTCTGCAACTCTTCCATACATTTCAATTTAATCCAACCAGTAGTTTAGGAGATACAGATTTATTACCAAAAAATTTGCGTTTGACCCCACTGTGCGGCAGGCAACACAGTGGTATGTATTGAAAAAAATTTATAATTTCTTATAATGTTGAAAAAACTTTATAATGGTAAAATTTTTTGGCATGTATTTAGACCTTTTTTTAATTATTGAAAAATAAAATAGTATTTAACAATTTAATATTCACCAAAGAACAAAATTAAGAAAATATAAAAAAAAAACATTTTGATATTTTTATTATTTTTGCATTAATATTGTTCGGTGGGTTATATTATTAAAACATATTTAAAATCTAGAGAAAATTATCTTTTTAACGATACCAATCACTTTTGTTAATATACCCTATGTGCGATGTTAAATCAGTCACTGACTAACATTACTCTTATATATACAGTGAAAGCACCCATAGTAGGACAGCAATCGTCCCGTTGATATTTTCCAATATTAACAAAAGTCAAAAGATCGTAACATTAACTTTATAAACGAAACAGTCGTTAAATTTGTTCCATTTAAGAACAAATTTTGTTTAAAAAGTATTTAATGATTTATCTATTTTTGTATAAATGAAAAGACTGAAAAATTTTACTTAAATTTTTTTTCTTCTGCAATAAATTATGATTTTATGAAAGTATACCCTACACTACCACAGATGGTTGGGGTATTATGCGTTTGTACTGATGTTTGTAACGCACAGAAAAAATTATCGGATCCCCACCTTAAAGTACACTGTTCGACTCAGAATCACTTTCTGAGTCGATTTAACTATGTTCATCCGTCAGTCTGGCTGGCTGGCTGTCTGTCACATGTAAACTTTGTGAACAAAGTACAGGTCGCAATTTTAAATATATCTTGATGAAATTTGGCACGAATAATTATTTACGAAATTTTATTGAAACTGGTTATGATCGGTCAATTATTTCACCGAGCCCCCATACAAATGTCCTCCTGGAATAGGGGTTTCACGATCATAAATGCCTTAAATATAGCAATATTTCAATGAAACTTTGTACAAAGGAGTTTTGTACAAGTGTCAAGATCAAGATCGGTCCATAATTGACCATAGCTCCCATATAATCCCTTCTTCACAAAATCACTTTAACGTGCATAAATCCCGTACAAATGATAGTATCAAGTTAATATTCGAAAAAAATAAGTTTTATACAAGTAGAAACTAGTCTCCTGCGTAAGATGATTTGAAAAGCAAATCCACTTTAATTTCAAGTGTGTGTTTCATAGCCAACATGTGCAAAAACAACAATAAATACTGTTCGCTGCCCGAAGCAAAGCAAGTGTGTACTGTGCTATGAGCGACTGCAAATCCGTATGTTCAAATCATTTATCGTAAACAAGTGGTTCAAGTGGTGTGGCAAAAAAAATCATACAAGACGTTGAGAAATGATTTAAAGATTTCAAGTGGTCTTAATGATTTGTTTGTTTTTTGTAATACGTAGTTGCTGTGTGAGTCAAAAAATGTGTGCAAAGGGGTTTTTTTATAAATGTTCTTGCATACACACATATATATGTATGTGTACATTTTATTGTTGGTTTTTATTTTTCACAGGGATGATCGCACACACACAGGCATACATACATATGTTGTTCATAGAAGAACATGCAAAGAAAACAGAAAAAAACTTTCTTTTTTTTCTTATTGAAGCAAACAAGTGGTCAAAAGGCTATTTTTTTAGCGTCGCACTCTCATGTCTTGTTTGGTCGCAATCATAGCACATAAAGTTCATAAAGTTAAAGAACACACGCAGTATTTGTATGGTTTTAAGTGCCTGTAGAACAGTATTTATTGCTCCGCACACACACTGATAACAGCACTTGAAATATCAAGTGGCTTGTAAAGCCTTATAAGACACAGTTTGCAGGGCTCTAGTAGAAACAACGTTGCCAAAATTTATGAGAATCGGTTCATAATTTACCATAGCTCCCACATAAACACACTTCCTGGAATCGCCCTAAAGGGAATAAAATCATATAGATGTTAGTATCAATTCATTGTTCTGTATTTGTATAATTTATTTTACATTTAGTAAAAGTGTTGGTCTGCAAGTGGTCACAGGTCTAGCTAATACACAATGGTTTATCATCATCGTTTATTTATGGCTTTGTTTGAAATTTCCCTGCTTACAGTTTATTTGTATCCGTTTTCATTCTATTTTCTTTCTTACGTACGCAAACACTATGGGTCAAACTTCTTCCAATAATATTTTTACAAACGATTTCTCCAGGAAATTTTAAAAGGATAAGTTTCATTTAAAACGTCAGGATTAAGAAAATGTCCCAAATACAGCAAATCAAGATTACTAGCAGACTTAAAATTGTTACATTTTTTTCCACCTTAATAAAGGTTTCTCAAAATCAAAAATTGTTTGTGCTGGTAATCTTGATTTAAGCCACTTACACTTTTATTATCGGTCACTAACACAACACAAAAAAAAAACACACATAATAAACACACAAAAATGTTCCAATTGGTTATATTGGAGTTATTTAACATAACCAATTGGTATTCAAGCGGAAATTATAAATCAAAAGATTCAAATTGGACAAAAAGTAGTTTCCATCCAATAGAAATCTTTTGCTTCTTCCGGCATAATTAAACTTTTAAAAATACAAAAACACTTACCTGGTCGGATCTTCCGGAAACTTGTGGAGTTTGTCCCCCGTTTGGCAACCCATAACACATTTGCGGCTCCTGAAAAATATAATATTTCAAATTAAATAAAATTAAAACAATAATGTTAAAAAATATTTACTTACATTTTTCTTGAATTTTTTTCCAGTTTTTTTTCTGCTTCCACCGGTTTGTTAGAAAAAGGAACAATTTCAATGTTCCTTTTTGAAATGATGCAACAGAAATGAGAAAATTTGGCGCAAAAAGTATATTTTTCCGCCAAAATCTTAAATTTTCTCATTTCTGCGCCAAATTTTTTGTAAAAATATATGAAAATAAAAAGTAAACAATAACACCATTAAATAAAAGGGATAGCCATACTTTTTAGTACAATTTGCTATCCCTTTTAGATAATGGTGGTAAATTGAGGCTGCCACTATGTAGCCACTTCGCGGTTTTTTTAGTGCTGCCAATAGTCGTGTCATATCTATGCCTTATCTATGATTTTTACTTTGAGTCTACATTAGACAAATTTTTATCAAGACAAACGTCAAAATTTTATCAAGATAAAGATTTGTCTAATGTAGACTGAATTTGTCAGTGTTATTGCAGCGTTACTTTGAGTCTACATTAGACAAATTTTTATCAAGACACACGTCAAAATTTTATCATGATAAAGATTTGTTATTGCAACGTTAAAAGAAAATTGTCAGCACTCGAGCTCTGACAACTTTGTCTTGATAATGCTTGGTAAAAGACGCCATCTTGATTGTTGTTGTTACTTTTTGCATGGTTTATTATGACATACGTTTTCCCCTATAATTGATAGAGTTAAAAAATTATCTGCAACTCAAACAAAAATTTGACGTTTGTCTTGATACAAATTTCTCTAATGTAGACTCAAAGTTAAAAGAAAATTGTCAGCGCTCGAGCTCTGACAACTTTGTCTTGATAATGCTTAGTAAAAAACGCCATCTTGATTGTTGTTGGTACTTTTTGCATGGCTTATTATGACATACGTTTTCCCCTATAACTGACAGAGATAAAAATTAACTGCAACTCAAACAAAAATTTGACGTTTGTCTTGATAGAAATTTCTCTAATATAGACTCGACGTTACCCCTGATTTGACGATTTTTTCTAAAAGAAAATTCAGAACTATTTTTAAAATTTTTTATATTTTATTCTGCAAAAGTATATTAGTTGGTAAAAAAATATTAACAATTTAAATAAAAATCATTTTAAATTTGCTAATCTAAATCTTCCTAATAAATGAACCATTTATTAGGAAGGATTTATGGGAACCAATATAATATTATTTTATTACGAGATGGCGAATAAACCCTACAAATGGCCTAATACTTAAATAGTCGAACTAAGAATACAAAGACATAAACTTTGAATTGCGCAAATTACGATATTGGAAAGAATTTGTTAAAAAAATAGGTTATTTAATGAAATAATGGCTACAAAATAAAAAATTGTAAATTATGAGCGAAGTGTTGCATAACTGTTTAAATATTTTTTAAAGATTAAAAAAGGGGAAATGACAAAATATGTAACAAGACTTTAATAAAAGTACAATAAGATCAATCCCAAAAACATGTATGTATATTTAAATAAGTATGCATAAGTATTAGAGTGCTCCAAAAAAACGAAGTTTCGAATTTTGAAAATTTTGAAATTGAAAGACTTAATGCCCAAATTTTTTTTTATCAATTTGCTGAACCTTTCAAAAAGGGTTAATCCCAATTTTTTTATCAATTTGCTGAATTAATGAGACACCATTTTCAAAAAGGGTTAATGTCTAATTTTTTTATCAATTTGCTGAATTAATGGGATTGCAAATGGGTTTTATTGAAATATATTCAAATTGGAATGTTTTTAAAACATCAGGGTTATTTTGACCCCAAGGCCGTTTAAGGGTTAATTTCATTTTTTTCACTATCATTGTAAATATCGGTTATTAATAAATAAATTTCTTAAGTTTTATGATAATCTACCGAAAAATAGATAAAATTTCGACTAGTTTCCATTAAAAATTGCAAATATTACAAAATTTGACCTTTGACCTTTAAAGTTTATGGGTTAATGTCGTCGAAATTGTATGAAACTCTCGATTTATATTTAGAATTATGTGAATTACAAAATTTTAAAAAAGTTCCATTTAAAATACACAACAATGTAATAAAATGGCTGATTTGCCAAAATATTACATAAAAATGGTTTTTTTCTCGAAATCCGCTGAATTCAAAATGCAAGTACAGGCAAACTATAAGAGTTATTGACCTAATTTTTTTACTGTATTATTTCGTAATCTGTTTTCCATAAATCCCTAAGTTCCATTTAAAATACACAACAATGTAATAAAATGGCCGATTTGCCAAAATATTACATAAAAATGGTTTTTTTCTCGATATCCGCTGAATTCAAAATGCAGGTACAGGCAAACTATAAGAGGTATTGACCTAATTTTTTTACTGTGTTATTTCGTAATCTGTTTTCCATAAATCCCTATGAGATCTTCCAAAAATATTGAAATTTGTTTAACAAAGTATCAAAAAAACTGAAATTTGAGTTTTGAAACGACCGTTAAAAATATCAACACTTTTTGACCATAGCTGAGAACAGGTTTACGTTATTCTATAAGGACAAAAACTCATATTCGAGTAACTACAGATGTATTTTAAGTAATACAATTGTTTTATTCGAATATTCTCAAAAATATATTTATTTTTTTGTCACAATTCGAATTCAAGTGCTCTGAGACACGTTAATGGCCTGGGGAATTTTTAATAACTTTTAAATTTTTCAACCAATTTTTGTGTTTTATATCTTTTTGTAATACTAATTCTGTGTACATTGCGATTCCTTTACAATAAAATGCAAAACTAATTATTTAATGACAAAATGTTTGTGATAACTGAAAATGAATGCATATTTTCCCCTTGTAAATGCATCTTCAAACTTCAGAGCCGTTGCGGCACCAGATAACGTAGTCCTATTGCCCTAATTTTTTGCACGACATATTTTTATAACCCATAGAATAATGTTAGGATGGGGGGGGGGTACCGCCTGTAGGATAACTTTTTTTTCCTTCATACAAGCTTGGAGCACTCTAATAAGTATGTTTACATATAATCAGACTTAAGGCTCAACTACATAGAATACTTTCGCTTCAACTGCGACTGACAGCTACGCAACACATAAATGATATTAACCCAGTCATTGCAAAATTTTACATAATAAAATATAAAGATGTAAAAATTCTATTATGTTCTCAGTTGAAATAATGAATTGCAAATTAAAATTTCTGACTTAACGAAAAAATATTAAAATAAGAATAAAACAACCGACAAAATATTTTTACGTACTTCGGCACTTCAAAGTTGAACATTTTTCATCTTTGAAGTACTTCACGCAGAATTTTGGCGTACGGATTTGGTTCCGCTCAATATAAATGCATGTATTTAACTTAGCTGTCAGTCGCAGTTGAAGCGAAAGTATTCTATGTAGTTGAGCCTTTAATAGGTAATGTGTACTTGATTTTCATAATATGCCAATATAAAATTAATGTAATTTTTATTAATTTCATTTCAAATAAAAATTTAATTTTTCATCAGAAAAAGCATAAAAACTGTTCATTAAAATCATATTGACGATTTCAAATAATTGATTTGACGATTTTGACGATTTTTTTCTCCAAATTTGACGATTTTTCACCAAATTTATCTGGCAACTATGCTTGCAATGCTCTATAAGACACAGTTTGCAGGTCTCTAGTATCTAGGGTGATCGATTATTCGACTTTTTGGAGAAACCGGTTTTCGAATAGTTGGTATTTTGAAAAAACCGGTTGCACTTTTTTAAATTCAGAAAAAACCGGTTAACCGGTTTTTTTGCAGAAGTTAATATTTCTACCAAAAGACTACATTTCTTAAAGGAAAATCAATAAATATTATGATGTTCAAGTTAAAATATATTACACATAATTATTTTTTGGAAATAACTATTAATCCAATAAGAACGATAAAGAAATAGTCGGTCAAGTCCGACAATACCTACTCAATTACGTGCACCAAATTCGGGGAAGAGTCTTCTTTTCTAAACCTGTGGAATTGTGGGCCAATACTATGTTCAATTATGGACCGATCTTCATGAAATTCGGAACACAGATTTTAACTTATATGAAACTTACATGTGTAAAAAAAAATCTTACTACATTTAAGGGATTTATGATCGTTAAACCCCTTTTCCGGGGTTTGCATGGCGCTAGTTTAAATAATGGAACAATCATAAACAATTTCAACACGCTTCGTTCTTAGACTATAAGAAACCTGTTTGCCAAATTTCAAATTTAATACATGTTCAAAATTGTGACCTGTATTTTAATTAATTAATTATTTTTTATGAACAGACAGACGGACGGACGAACATCATCAAATCGACTTAAAGACGATTGGTACAAATTAATTAAACCAATATTTTTGGGTGTTACAAAGCATATGAACGAACGAATAATATAATATATAAATTTTAAGAAAATAATCATCAAAACAAACAAAACAGAAACCATGGGTTAATATGATAAGAGCCAGAATCAATTTCACTGAAACTATTCTGTAGGTGAAACTTTTTTAAAACAAAATCTTTGAAAAATTAAGAAAATATTGAATAAAAAAAATACTAAAACATTCAAATTAAGTGTAAAAATATTACAGGTTTTACAATTGAAGTAATTATTACTAATTTATTTATTTAATATTACAATAATTAATTTCGTTTTAACCTTAAACTATATTTTTAAAACATTACAAATAATACTCTAAAAAATATTCATACATTTTGATTCAAATATCTGTATTTAGTACATGTTTTTTGAAATAAAAAGCTATTTTTAAAACCGGTTTTTTGTGTTTAAAAAAAACCGGTCTATTCGACATTCGAAAAATGAACATTTTGAAAAAACCGACAGCACATTGACAGAAAAAACCGGTTTAAAAACCGGTTGGAAAACCGTATCGATCACCCTACTAGTATCCCAGCAAACACGGTGTCAAACGTTTGAAATATGATGACTTTATCATTTGATATCAAACATGTTTCTCAAACATGCGTCAATGTGGATAGAGTTTTGAATTTCGAGTTTGAATATAAATTGAGAATCATTTGAGAAAAATCCTTTGAAAAATTTTATCTTCTCAAATTGATATCAAATGTTATTATCAAATCATTATCAAACCTAAAGATAACTTTAAAAATATTTGAAAAATTGTACGATCTTAACTTGGTATCAAATGTTATTATCAAATTATTCATAAATCTTAAGACAAGTTTACAAAAATTTGAAAAAATCGTTTTCTCAATTTGATATCAATTTATTTATAAATATTATAAATATTTGTAAACAAAATTAAAAAAAATTGAAGAATAATGTATATTAAATTAAATCTAATCATTATTAAAAAAAAATGAAATTAAAAAAAGATTCGGCTGTGCCGAATCTTTGATACCCTTCACCATATTACCATCTTACCATCTTACCATCTTATCGACATCATATTACCATATTACCGACAATTAATAAAATTTTCGCCTTAACGTATGCTTGCATATTTTCTAAATCTAAATTTTTTTCAAACTACGAAAATTTGAATATGAAATAAAAACAATCATAACAGGCTTTGCTTTTAAAAAAGAAACAACAACAATTCCATATAGATTTATTTTTGTATGTACAAACTGACTGAATACACAAAGAACAACAACAACACTGTTATTCATTATATTACTGCTGTTGCTAACTAAACTACTTGTCTATACAAAAAACAAAAAACGTCACTAATAGTCATTACAATGCTTAATATACATGTTTGTGTATGTATTTATGTATATTCTTAACAGATACCCAGCAGGCCACATGTCCATTAACGACACTTTCATCGAGGATGTCGTCTAAATTTGTCGTCAAGAAAATGCATTTAAAGGACAAGTTTGAATAAAAGTCACCTATATTGTCATTTTACCCCATCTTCGGCGACTTCAATAACAAAATATACGGAATTGTCGTACATAACTAGTTCGGTGACAACATGAGTAAAATGTCCAGCGAGAATGTCGTGAGTTAAACCAAATACACGACATGCTGCATGACATTGTCATGCAGCATGTCGTATATACCTATAAGATAAATAAAAGCATTAATAAAACCATTAAAAAATAGAGAGTGTCGTAGCTGAAGTGGTAAGTGCGCTTGAATATTCAATAAGAAAGAGAGAAATTGGTGGCCTGGGTTCAAATCTCGGCGGAACCCTACTATTTTTTCATTTATTTTTCTTAAAATGGTTGACGAAAATATACATGACACTGTCGCTCAGGTTGTCGTTGATGACTTAAGTGCCCTTTGTTCGAAAATGTCACCAATGTTTGTTCGGAGCTGACGTACATGTGTCATCGAAGACTGTGACAAATCATCAAGACATCGTCGATATTTTCTACAAGACATGGCCTGCTGGGTATGTTTTAGTTTTTAAAAATAAACAACTACAATTCCATATCTATTTATTTTTGTACAGACTGCATATACAACGAACAAAAACAACACTGTTATTCATCATATTCCCAGCATGTCATGTCTTGTAGAAAATATCGACGATGTCTTGATGATTTGTCACAGTCATCGATGACACATGTACGACAGCTCCGAACAAACATTGGTGACATTTTCGAACAAAGGGCACTTAAGTCATCAACGATAACCTGAGCGACAGTGTCATGTATATTTTCGTCAACCTTTTTAAAAAAATAAATGAAGAAAAAAGTAGGGTTCCGCCGAGATTTGAACCCAGGCCACCAATTTCTCTCTTCCTTATCGAATAGACAAGCGCACTTACCACTTCAGCTACAACATTCTCTACTTTTTAATGGTTTTATTAATGCTTTTATTTATCTTATAGGTATACACGACATGCAGCATGACAATGTCATGCATCATGTCGTGTATTTGGTCTAACTCACGACATTCTCGCTGTACATTTTACTCATGTTGTCACCGAACTAAATATGTACGACAATTTTTTATATTTTGTTATTGAAGTCGCCGAAAATGGGGTATGATGACAATATAAGTGACTTTTAATCAAACTTGTCCTCTACATGCATTTTCTTGACGACAAATTTAGACGACATCATCGATGAAAGTGTCGTTAATGAACATGTGGCCTGCTGGGTTACTGCTGTTCATAACTAAACTACTTGTATATACAAAAAACAAAAAACGTCACTAATAGTCATTACAATGCTTAATATACATGTTTGTTGGTGTATTTATATTCTTAACAGATTTGTTTTTGGGCCATAACTCTGTTGATTATGAACGAATTTGGTTTATTACAAAAACCGAAATTTTATAAAAATATTTATGACTGATCTATATAAAAATAAAAATATATAGCTTGAACAAGGGCTTCAAAAATAAAAAATTCGTTTTCCCCGATATCTCAGTTATTACTGAACCGATTTATTTAATTTTTTCAGAACAAAAATTCAGAAAATAATTTTCGAGCCCCCTTTAAAAATTCGAATTCCCTGGTATATGCAGAGGCTTCAGAAACTAAAAAACCGGTTCTAAAAACCGGTTTTTAAAGCATATCTCCACCATTTATAAACCGATCTTCCTGATTCAAAAAACTGAAATTTTATAAAAATATTTGTGACCGATCTGTATAAAAATAAAAATCTATAGCTTAAACCAAGGCTTCAAAAAATAAAAAATGCGTTTTGTCCGATATCTCAGTTATTACTGAACCGATTTATTTCATTTTTTCAGAACAAAAATTCAGAAAAAAATGTCCGAGAATTCTTTGTAAAAACGAAGTCCGTAGTGTATACTGAGGCTTCAGAAACTGGAAAACCGGTTCAAAAAACCGGTTTTTGGAACATATCTCCGCATTGTATGAACCTATCTTGCTGAATTCCAATAGCAAAATTCTCGAAAGCATTTCCGATCGTTTGACATACATATTATATATGTCAGTTATCGGTGGGCTTCATAAACGCCATTTCAACCGACACACGGACGGACGGACGGACGGACGGACATGGTCCAATCGTCATCGCTTCTTACGAGGATTCCAAAAATATAAACTTTTTTGCTCTCCGACGAAAATTGTGGAAATTACAAACGGAATGACAAACTTATATATACCCTTTACACCTGTGGTGAAGGGTATAATAAAAAATAAAAAGTAAATAAATATTTACATGAACTTTAAGTAGCGGATATTTGGAAATAATTTTTGAGATAATTTTCCTTAAAAAAGATTCTAAAATTTGCCGTCTTTGTAAATAAGTGTATATATTTTATATATTATTATTTAATTCTTTTAAACATTAATTTTTATTTACAAATTACATATTAAAATATTATTTTTACAAACAAATACTCAAAGCTACAAATTAATAAATATATTAACAAATAAAATAATAAATGAAATTAAAAATCAAAAAATGTTTATTTATGTTCCACATTTAGTCACAATCCATATTTGAAAAATGTTTGTGAATTTCATTTGATAATGATTTGATAATAATAGCATTTCTCAATTTGAGAATTAATTCCCCTTTTTGTTAAGAAAGCTATTATTTTCAAGTTATTTTCAAAGCGTTCTCAAACGTTTGACGTTTGAGAAAGGGTTTGATTTCAAATCATTCTCAATTTGATATCACACCTTTGCGTTTGCTGGGTATGTACCTATTGACACAAACATTCTAGGTAGCGTATCGCAGAAATCTACAGAAAATAGATTTTTACATAGCTACGTGACTTTTTTTGTTATAAAGAATGTCAGCTTGCTGTAATGACCAATGAAACAAAGAGCGTACGTTCCCTTGTATGTTTAAATTACATGTTAATGAAGTTGCGTAAAATAGAAATGAGAAGTGTTTAGCCTTGAGCTTGAAATTAAAGAAATTTATTTGTGTGTATATGATTGAAACAAAATTTATTTAACCTTGATCTTGAAAGTTAAAAATAAAAAAAAGGAAGGAATCCGCAGCAACGGTTGTGGAATATTTTAAAAAAAGTTGTTGCAAAAATTACCTTTATATTTAGAAAATTCTTAGTTGGAAAAAAAAAAGAAAAATCGTAATAAAGGACGAATCCTTTATTACGATGTCCCCCCAGAATATAGTTTCAACACTCAAAAATGCCTTAAAAATAAAACTATTTTAATGAAATTCGGTAAAAAGAAGTTTTGTATAAGTATCAGTCTTTGTACCAATTTCATGAAAATCGGTCCACAATTCACCATAGCTGCCATATAAACCCCACTTCCGAAAATCACTTCAACGTGCATAAAACGCATACAAATGTTATTATAAAGTTAATATTCGACATAAATAAGTAATATATAAGTATAAATCATTGTACCAAATTTTATAAAGATCAGACTATAATTTACCATAATTCCCATATAAGGCCTACTTCGGAAATCGCCCAAAAGTGCATAAAATCATATATGTAAATATCAATATTCGCGTAATATTATGTATTCGTATATATTATTTTACACTTAGTATTGATCCACAATTAGCCACAGGTGTAATATAAGTCTCCTTCCCGAGTTTTGATGCACATATACAATGATGTAGGGTTTTATATGGTCGGGCTTGACCAACTGTATCTTTTTGTATTAAACTGCAGAAAAATCATAATTCTGAGAGGAACATTGATGCAATGAAAATGCATACCTCGTAAAATAAAACGTAACTACTAAATTAAACAGGTTTATTATTTTAATTTGAACAACTAACGTATACTGCCAATTGTTTAAGAGTTACTGCCAAATTAACTAAATTTTCGTCGATTTAACAGATTTTTCGTAAATTTTTTTAACGAAATTTTGTTTAAATATATATATATATATATATATATATATATATATATATATATATATATATATATATATATATATATATATTAAAGGGCTGCATGAATGCCGAAAAATGAATGCTGAATACATTCATCGTAAAAACAGTTAGTTCATGTTGTGTGCTTTTTCATTGTGAAATGAATGAATGAGTATTATCCACAATAACTGACCACGAAAACTCAAAACATATGAGTAGAGAATGCAAAACCATATAGTACAGAACCTATGTGAGTTGTGTGGATATGTTGTATACGATTTCATTGTGCAATGAAATAGATAATTCATTGTATTTTCTTTTCCGCTTTTGTTTTGATTTGTACATATATAAAAAGTGCGTGGCAAAAGCAAAGACAAAATCCACCACCAAAGAAGCACAAAAAAAAGATCAAAAGCCATATATGAGTTCGTACATGTATGTACTACCCATAAAGAAATACAAAAAATACAGAGCAATACATTAGTTTATACATGTGTGTTCTTTTTATAACGTTCTTTAATTTGAAGTTTTGGTTGTTTGTTTACTAATGGACGAGTTGTGACCTTTTTGTTACTGTAGGGTATAGCATACGTGTTTTGTTGTTTTACAAGTTGAAATACGTTGATCCGCACCGAGTTGATTATACCTTTCTCAGTGACATATCTACTTTTAAAAAGGTCAATTTATATCTTAAACTTTATAAATTTAATTTAAATGTTATATGAAAATTTGATAATTGTTTAAGAAATTATTATTTGATTTTTATTGAAAGTAAAATTTTCCATTATTTTGTTTTGTATTTCTCTGATGAAAAAAAGTTTTATTTCTGTTAAACTAGTAATTATTATTTCAGGCTTTTATATATAATATAATAAGTTTTGAATGTTTGTGAATATTTTCATCTAAAATATTTGTTAAAAATAAATTATTTTATGTAGTTTATTTATATTTTAGATGTAAAATAAAAAAATGTAAAATATTCTTCAATTGCTTGAAAACAATTTGAAATAAAATTTTTTAAATATTTTTCTATTTGTCATATAAAATAAAAATTTTAAATCAAATTCCAAAGTCTTCCACTAAATTGAAAATATACATATCTTATTTCCTTAGGTTGAATACAATTAATCTATATTTTAAATTCAATTTTAAAAAATCTTTTTCAAAACATTTAAATTTTTCTATTCTTAGAAAATATTTGAATATTTTTGATCATCATTAATATTTTGTAATATTTTTAAATTTGACTGGAATAATAAAAATAAGTAATATTTTCATTTTTATACTTAAATATTTGAAAAAAACTATGTAACTTTTTTTCAAACCTTCTGTGGCTGAATATTTTTATTTCTTTGGAATTTTTGCTTAATAAAATTATTTTTTTTTTCTATTTAAATATATTGTTTTGCAATCAAAATCATAAAAATTTGTTGAATTTTTTTCATTTAAATAAAATATATATGAAAATTATTTAAGATTACAATAATCATATAAAAACGTATGAATATCTTCTTAAGAAAAAAATATTTGTTTTAATTTTGATTAAATTAAATATGTTCTTCTTTAATTATTTTTTTTTTAATAAAATAGAAAATTATAACAAATTTAATTGATGTATTATAAATAAAAATACAATTAAAATATCCCAATATTTCATTTTGTAACTATATCAATATGTAAAATCTTTAGAATGTTACCATAAACTTCTGTTTTTTTTACTACGTTATAAAGCAACCACCAAACAAGCAAAACATAATATCCATCACATAAAGCATAAACATTCATAGTATCTACTGATAATTCGAATTATTCATGAAAATGGTCGTACACTGAGTGAAGTTGATACGAACAGCGAAAAAAAAACTCACAACGAAGTAACTGTTAGCCTACGATCATTGTCAAAACATACAAAGAATTGTTTTTTTATTTTCGTTTTATCTACTCATACTTTCTTATAATGAATGAATGGTATACTTATCTATACACATAATTTTTCACTATAACAGAGTTCATTGAAGTGAATGTTTTACGCCGGCAAGAAAATGAATGTGTTTGCGCAGCCCTTTAATATATATATATATATATATATATTCGAATCAAAAAATGTTTGTCAAAAATATTTTTTTTTTTTTTTTTTGTAAAATATGTTGATTTGAACAAAATTTTGTTAAAAAATTTACAAAATCTGTTAAATCGACGAAAATTTAGTTGCAGTGGCAGTAAGAAAAACAACACACAATTTTTATTCAAGTAAATGTCCAAAAAAGAAGTTAATTTGAATAAATTATCTGTTAATTTAACTAATATTTTTCGTAAATTTTAAAATTAACTAATATTTTTTAATCAAGTTGAATAAAATTCTTCAGTTGGAATAAATATTTTCAAATTAACTAAAGGAATGTAGAATTGAAGAAAATTCTTCAAAATAAGTTTGTACATCTTTGTTTTAAGATTGTATTTATGTTGAGGTTAATAAATAAAATTACAGTTTTTGATGTTAAAAATATAAAAATATATATTTCTTTTAATTGTATTATTTATTTAGTTTTTACTAGAAATTGTTGACTATACTATATATGTATATGAACGATATGTATAAAATTTAATAAAATATATTAATTTAATTAATTTACTTTAACTAAAGTTAAATTTTACTAAAGACATGTAAATTTTAATAAATTTTGTTAAAATTAATTTTTTTATTTTAGTCAAATTGAATAATATTCTTCAATTTGACTAAATATCTTCAAATTTACTAAAGGCATGTAGAACTGAATAAATTTCGTTAATTTAAATAATTTTTTTTAGTCAAGTTGAAGAAACATATGTAGAACTGAAGAAATTTCTTCAATACAGAAAACGCATAGTGAAAAAGATTAGTTGAGCGACTAATAAAGCTCTTGTGCTCGTGTTTTTGTGTCAATAAATTTAAATTTTGTTTAAAATTGTTTATACAAATATAAATACTCGAATAAATAAAACATACACAAAAAAAACTATGACAAATTTTTTTTAAATAAGTCATTAGTTGACTTTAAATAAAATTTTATTAAATAAATAATTAGTTTCAATTGTTTTGTTGCTGTAATGAGAAGAAGCGAGAACAGGCCAGAAAAAAGCGGATACACTATATTTTATAAGGAAAGGGAGAAGTCTTTTCCAAAGACACTCATTCACGTATACTTCTGTGTTAATGGAACCATTTTTAATGAATGAAGTGCTTCTTTCCCGCATATGCATATGGCTTCCCAAATCAAAAACTTTCTTTGGAATTTTGATTTCTTTGATGCATGATATTTTTCTACCACATTCCCTCTAGTATCTAAAACATAGAATTCCTGACCAGAAATTTGAAAAAAGTCAGGCTGTACGAACGTTTCATCGTCTATCATAAGTCGGAAAAATTTGTCTGAAGTACTTTTACGTTATTTTTTTACCTCCAAATTCTTGCTTGTGTTTCTATTACAATTTTTTTGTACTTTATACGTCTTCAGGCTCTATTTCCTTTCAACTTTTCTGATAAAGATTCAAAGCAAATAACTTTTTGTGGCACTTTTCTTTCAGAGATGAGGGGATTTTCTCTCAAAATACTTTCTATTTTGCATGAGTCCTACAGCTTGAAGATACTATTTATCTTCAACTACCAGATTTCCATTCAGTGGTCATGACATCTTTGTATAATAGTATGACCCAAGAAACTATATTTTTTGACACAACTGCCTTCCTAGCAATTGTTTTAAATGAACGATGTAAGTTTTCATTTAAAATTTTAATTATGTGTTTAGGCGTTTTTTGTTCAATTTCAATTTTAAGAAAAACTAGTTTTGCTATAACCATAAAACTTTGCACATGGCTAGTGAGCATAATGACAAATGTAAACCAGTTAACAGAATTAGTTATTTTTTACCACATCAAAAGTTATAAGCACAAGAGCATGCACGGATTTTTTCGTGCGCAGTCCTTAAATTATTTCTAAACGAATTTAAAAAAACCAAAAAAAAAAAAAAAAACTTTTGACAACTTCAATTAATATTATAAAGAAAATATGTATATAAATTGAATAAAAAATTAAGAAAAATGTACATTTGAAGTCTCCAAGGGGAAGTACCATTTAGTTTTGTGGAAATTGTTTTCAATCTTTAAAAGATCCATAATTTCTTTGTATAGGCCAAAATTTCTTCTGTACTGCTTTCACTTTGGTATACTTTGCTTTCAGACGAACTGCGTTACGCGTTTATACAACACAAATGTTACAACGAAGTCCTTAGTAAGTCAAACTTTTAAAGCCTTATAAACAGAGATACTGGATGATCCTTATATTAGGTAAGAAAATTGAAGTTTTAATTTAATATAAAATGTATATTTTTGTTTATGTTTTTTAAGCAAATACTAAATCACTAATATTCGTCAATAGTCGAACGAAAAATTCGTTTCGAATAAATGTATAGAAAACAAAAACAAAATTTTATATTTATTTGTTGTTTTACATACATTTATTCGAAACGAATTTTTCGTTCGACATAGAGAAACAGGCAGTTAGTATTTGAAATTAACAATTTTCTTATAGGTCCGCTTTCAGTAAAAAATTTGATTTTTTGAATTTATTAATAGAATTTGAAATTTAGTTCTTTCTGTGTAGTGAAAAATAAGTGTGAATTTTTGTTAAATCAGATATACTTCAAGAAGAAGCTAGTTTCGATCAATATATAATTCTCCTGCAAAAAATTTTAACTTATGTGTAAACCCATGGATGGCACAAAATTCAACCATAGAACTAAATCACTGTTAAACGTATGGACATTTGGAAGACTTTTTCATACTTTGCACGGTAATGTTAAACATTTTAAGTTTTTTATATTTTAGGCATATTTATACAGTAAAAACTAAATTTCAAATTCAATTATAAAATTCATAAAGTCAATCATTTTATTTACTGAAAGAGGACCTATCACGAAATTCGTAAAAACAATAACTCCAATTCGTAAATTGTTTATTGAAAATAAAAATATTTTTTTCCTATTAAAATATTATACTATTTATAAAACATAATTGGGGGATTCACAAAGTGTGCAATCATACCGTATTGTCGTAATGTCATAAAAATTTACAAAGGAAAAGCAATAACAATATTTTTTATACATTGAAATATTTTAGGACATATGACAATACGACGTGATAGCAGACTTTGTGAATCCCCCAAATATTAGAAAATCTATAAAATTTCAAACAATTCAATTTTTTTTAATTAAAAATTTAAAAAAAAAAAAAAAATTGAATAAATTTCGTTAATTTAAATAATTTCTTTTAGTCAAATTGAAGAAACATGTGTAGAACTGCAGAAATTTCTTCAATACAGAAAATCCATAGTGAAGAACATCAGTTGAATGACAAACAATAATGCTTGTACACGTGTTTTTGTGTCAATAGATTTAAATTTCGTTGAAAATTTTTTTATACAAATACAAAAATTATCGAATAAATAAAGCAAAGTGAAAAATGAGTGTTAATTTGTGTTAAATCAGATATACTTCAAGAACAAGCAAATTTCGATCAATAAATATATAATTCTCCTGCAAAAAATGTCAATTTATATGCAAACTCATGTATGGCACAAAATGCAACCAACTAAAGCACTGATAAGCGTAAGGACATTGGAGGACTTTTTCATACTTTTCATGGTAATGTTAAACATTTTAAATTTTTAATATTTTAGGTATACAGTGCTGTGCAGTATAATAGGCTATTGTATATTAAATATTTTATCTTCGATTTAACACTATTAAAAAAACATTCTCTTAGGAATTTTTGGAACCGTTATTTTTGATATTGTCAATACTTTTTAAGAAATGATGGGTCGTAATGTACATAGCACTCCTTAAGAAAGGCGAATAGTGAAATAATTACGTGACCAAGGAAAAGCACTTGATTTTATTGCAGAATTGCTTGGAAGGTCTCACCATTTCGTAAGAAACGCGATCAAGTGGAATCCATCAAAAGAAACACGTGGTAGACCTTGCAAAATAACCGCTACCACGGATTCACAGATAGCTCTTCTAGTGAAGAAGCAGCCATTTCTATCTTCAAAAGCCGTTTCTGAAGAAATAGGTAACATAATTAGTGCTTCAACAGTCTGACGAAAACTTTTAGAGAAAGGTTTGCCAAGTAGAATCGCCATGAAGTTACCATTTTTAAGCTCAAAAAACTAAGCAGCTCGAAAAAAATTTGTTACAAAAATTAAAAATAGTGAAGTTGATAATTTTAAGAACATTTTATGGAACGACGAGACAAAAATTAACTTGTTCGGGTTAGATAGTCGCAGAAATGTTAGATGACCAAATGGAAAGGAACTAGATGATCGTTATACAAAAAAGATTGTAAAACACGGCGGAGGAAGTATAATGGTGTGGGGTGAATTTCGTTGGCATGGTGTTGGCCCTCTTTATTAGATCACAAATATAATGAACCAAGAAATGTACCGTGATATTTTGAAGGATATTATGCTACCCTATGTGGAGAACAATATGCCACCAGAATTGAGAACCTTTGGGTTGAACTGAAGAGAGGTCTAGATGGGAAGACATTTCGGAATAAAAATCAACTTTGGAAAGATATTAAAAAGAAATGGGAGGCAATTTCTATAGAAAAATACCAAAAATTTATAGAGTCAATGTCAAGAAGAGTTCAATGCATTTTAAACAATAAGGTTATTGAATTAACTTGGCATATTATTATAATATTCAATATTAGTAGAAAATTTAATTTGTTTTAGTCTTTAATGAAAAAAATATATATTTGTTTAAGAAATATTGAATAAGTCTATTATTTTGAATCATAGGAAAATTATTTTTTTTATTTTTTATTTAAATAAAATCATAAAAAAACAAAAACATTTGTGGATGGTGTATCTTTTAGTACAGTTCTTAAATAAATAAAAAATAAATTTAAATATCATTTATAATGGAAAATATTTACCAAATAAAAATAAGTCTATTATTTTGCACAGCACTGTATGTACTTATTTTATAAATAATTTCGATAGCATAAACAAATTAAATTAAACAACTGCCAGACCACGGTCATCATTATCTCAAGGAACCATTTTGGATCATGGGGAACTGTACGACAAAAATTTCCTTGGAAAACCTAAAAACAAACCTACTACAAGTAAGCACAAATGATTTGCAAATGTAGGTAAATATTTTTTGTACTATGTATATAATCTTTTTTATTTATATTTTCGTTTTCTTTACATTTTTTATATGTTTGCTATAGATCATCCAGAAATAAAATTTAAAAATATTAAGTTATAAACAGGGCAAGTTTTTATATGCACAAATATAATAGAAATATACGCTTGAAAAAGCACGACAAAATGGTATAATATGCACAAAAATATGCAATGTGCATTCAATCTCAAATAGATTTCGATGTTTATAAAAATATAACTATTTTAATTTTAAGTATTTTCATATTTGGCGCTTTCGATTTTTTTTACAATATTTACAATGTACTCAAAATACTCACAAAAAAATTTTTAGAAATCATTTGATTGAACTCCAAAAAATCACCAAAAAATTGTGTTTTTGTTAAAAAAAAAACAAACTTTTGTATCCATTATATGCAAATTTATGCGAAGATGTAAAATATAAGCATTTTTTGTGAAATTCTTTTGAAATATGCAAATGCTTACTTTCCAAGCGAAAAGCTTGAAAAACTTGCCCTGGTTATAAATCTGTATGGGCTGAAATTGAATACAGTTGTTGATTACTGAGTGTGTGCACATCTAATGCACTTAATAAATGGTACAATAATAGTTTGTTATGTTAAATAAAATGTTTAATAAATGTATATATTTCTTATTTTCTCAGGTCGATATCGATTAACACTTGTACTAAAATGTGGGTTGTTCCCATTCGAATTATAAAGAAATTTCATTACACATTATCTTTTATAGCGATCATATTAAGGATCCAGCATACAAACTTTTGTAACAAAATATGAAACAAATAGGGAATATACCTGAAGGTAATATATGTATTACAATTTAATTACACTATGCAACAGTATTTTGTGGGCGGAATCATTCCGATTGCAGTTGATAGCTCTTGATATGTGTAATAAACCCTCCAAAGGATTTCTCGCTGGTAGGAAAAAAATTGTAGTAGCAACAGATAAATCGAAAAAATTAATATCAATATACTTCGAAGTTAAAATAATTTTCCATAAATGTTTAGAGCATTTAACGAGGAATATTTCATTAATTTATCTTGCCTAATAAGCGGTAATTTCTAGTCCTTTTTAAGGACATGACATGAAAGTCGATTTAAACATGGGTTTAATGGGTTAAAATGTTTTACAGATATTTTCTTCTTCAAATTTTACTAGGGATCTCCAAAGATAAAAAATTCATCCGACTTATCATAAGTTGTTAAAAAAGAAAATTACGAAATTTTCCCACATTTCTTATATAAGCTCCTTAAACTAGGCAATGAAATATAACATAAAATTAAAAGTTTTGTGCAAATCGTAAACAAAATTAATAATAATTTCATCAATTTCATTTGTTTGGATAAACGCTTCACTGTATGAACTTTGGACCTTCGGTGACCACTAGTGAAATTCGACGTAGAAAATTTCTGTAGAATATTTTAACCCATTAAACTCAAGTTTTAATGGACTTTTATTTAATTTTGTTTCAACGGACTAGAAATGACCCCATATAATCAGAGATAGATGAATAGAAGGTTCTAATGAAATATTGTTAAACTATTTGAGTTTCGAACTATATTTATATTATTTTTTTCTATTTATCTAAAACTACTTTGGTGCAAAAATAGAAACAAAAATTATGCCTACCAGCGAAAAATCCTTTGGAGGGTTTATTACACATATCAACAGCTATCAATTGCAATTGTAATCATCAATTTGTTGCACAGTGTTATTAAATAACAGAATTTCTGATTTCTCAAATATATTTTTTATATTTCAGACAGTAGTATATTTGGTTTATTTTAAATTTTTGAAAGGGTCTAACATTTATCATATTTTAAAATATATATTTTATATATTTTATTTTTTAAAATGCTTATTTCTAACATGAATTATATTTTTTCCACAATAAATAATATTACAGTGTTTAAAATTTCTTATTTGTTTTATTTTGATGATTTTAATTTATAGTAAATTTTCCTACATGTGTTAAACAGCACTTTGGAATTGACAAAATTTTGTCAATAATATTAGATACAGTTAATTTATTTCTAATTTTTTTATATTAAGTCGAATTCTATTGTACTTTTTTGATTATTTTTACATAATAGAATAAGGACAGTTGCATTTAGGTTAAAAATATTATAAAGAAATAGCATTCTTAAATAGAAATTGGATAAAACAACCATTGTACCAAATAAAAAATAAAAACTGTTCAAACCAAGAGAAAAATGGAAAGTCGTTACTTGAAATTGCAAGTAGGGGTTTAAGAAAATATCTACGATTTCTACAAAATGCTTACATAAAAAACAAGCATTTGAAACTTGTAATAGACCTCATAAAATAAGCCCAAAATCGGATAGAAGGGTTATTTCAATTCTCTGAAGGCTATTTTAGCTGAAATTTTTCATATAATAGGTCCGCAAAGAGTTCGTTTTCGTTTTGTGCAATATCCCAATATATCTCAGTACCCATATGCATGTATTGTATTCAGTATATCAGTATAATAAATAATTTGAATTTAATTAAAATCATTTCAAAACCTTTTTATTTTCACTTCACTCTAAAACAGTAATATTTTTGAATTTAACGTGGAATTTTTCCCTACAGGGTGGCAGGCAAATTAGTTTTCATTTCGCTAGAAAATATTATGTCTCTCCATTTTTGTCCGCGAGTACATTCGAACTAAAGTAAATGTATTTCAAGAAGTATCTTAAAATTTTGTGTACGCATTGATGGAACTTTTCTGGCAATTTTGTCCGAAAATGTGTCTTCAAAAAGACTGTTTGCGGACCTATTTCATTAAAAAATCATACCAGAAATAGCCTTCAAAGAAATGAAGGGGTCCTTTTTTGCCAATACTATAATCCTACCTTTCGTTTATGGGGTTCTCTTAATAGGTCTAATATGAGTTGTTTTTTAGATAGGATACTTTGCGCAAAATGTAGATATCTTCCTGAGTACCTATTTGCCATTTCAAGCAACTACTTTGCAGTTTTCGCTTGTTTTGAACCATTTTTCTCTCATATTTGGTGCACTGATTATTTCTTCCCACTTTATGTGTCAGAATACTCTTTCTTTATAATATTTTCATCTTAAATGCCACGTTTCTTATTCAATTATGTAGAAATTTTCAAAAAAAGTACAATAGAATTCGTCTTAATGTAAAAAAATTATCTATCTATTATTATGAGCAACAATTTTTGGTACTTAAATCGAAAACGTATGTGTAAATTAATTTTTATGCACATACTTGGCATACTTTTCATAAAAGTATCATTGCTAGATCAAGTTGTTTACTAAAAGAAAAAAAAATTAAGTATTTCTGAAAAAATTTCCAAAGTTACCATCACTTTAATATCATCCCACTAGATGTATTTATTATTTTGAGCAGATATGCATATTCTCTGTTTGTTTCATATTTTGTTACAAAAGTTTGTTTGGTGGATCCTTGATATGATCATTAAATAAGATATTTTATGAAAATACTTCATAGTTCTAATGGAAACAAACCACATTTTAGTACAAATGATTAATCGATATCGACCTGAGAAAATAAAAAATATACATTTAACAAACTATTTTTGTACCAATTATTGGGTACATTAGATGTGCACTCAGTTCAATTTCTGCCCATGCAGATTTATAACTCAATATTTTTAACATTTATTTCTGGATGATCTATAGCAACGTATAAACAAGCGCGAATGTTATATTCGGCTCGTCCGAATCTATATACCCACCATTAACTTTTTCAAATTTTACGTTATAAGGAAGGAGGGCGGTAAAGTGGACTCATTTTTGGTTACCAAGTTTGTATCGATCCTCAAACTATTTATACAAAATTTTGTTGTCGTACATGCTTTTGTTTAAGAGATATCAGCAGAAAAGTATGAAACGGACACTAACTTTTTTATTTATTGATTTTGCCCATAAATATTTGTGCCAAATTTCGTTCCCCTACGTTTTCCCATTCGAGCCCTATCCTGCTTTCAACAGACGGACAAATGGACGGACAAAGCTAGATTGACTCAGAATCTAACCAGGACTCAGAAAATATATACTTTGTGGGGTCTTAAATGATTCCTTCGACATGTTACACATGGAATGACAAAATCAATATACCCCCCATCTTTTTGATGGTGGGTATAAAAATGTCAAGAAAAGGAAAATATAAATAGAAAAATATATATATATATATATATATATATATATATATATATATATATATATATATATATATATATATATATATATATATATATATATATATATATATATATATATATATATATATATATATATATATATATATATATATGAGAGAAAAATGGTTCAAAACAAGCGAAAACTGCAAAGTAGTTGCTTGAAATGGCAAATAGGTACTCAGGAAGATATCTACATTTTGCGCAAAGTATCCTATCTAAAAAACAACTCATATTAGACCTATTAAGAGAACCCCATAAACGAAAGGTAGGATTATAGTATTGGCAAAAAAGGACCCCTTCATTTCTTTGAAGGCTATTTCTGGTATGATTTTTTAATGAAATAGGTCCGCAAACAGTCTTTTTGAAGACACATTTTCGGACAAAATTGCCAGAAAAGTTCCATCAATGCGTACACAAAATTTTAAGATACTTCTTGAAATACATTTACTTTAGTTCGAATGTACTCGCGGACAAAAATGGAGAGACATAATATTTTCTAGCGAAATGAAAACTAATTTGCCTGCCACCCTGTAGGGAAAAATTCCACGTTAAATTCAAAAATATTACTGTTTTAGAGTGAAGTGAAAATAAAAAGGTTTTGAAATGATTTTAATTAAATTCAAATTATTTATTATACTGATATACTGAATACAATACATGCATATGGGTACTGAGATATATTGGGATATTGCACAAAACGAAAACGAACTCTTTGCGGACCTATTATATGAAAAATTTCAGCTAAAATAGCCTTCAGAGAATTGAAATAACCCTTCTATCCGATTTTGGGCTTATTTTATGAGGTCTATTACAAGTTTCAAATGCTTGTTTTTTATGTAAGCATTTTGTAGAAATCGTAGATATTTTCTTAAACCCCTACTTGCAATTTCAAGTAACGACTTTCCATTTTTCTCTTGGTTTGAACAGTTTTTATTTTTTATTTGGTACAATGGTTGTTTTATCCAATTTCTATTTAAGAATGCTATTTCTTTATAATATTTTTAACCTAAATGCAACTGTCCTTATTCTATTATGTAAAAATAATCAAAAAAGTACAATAGAATTCGACTTAATATAAAAAAATTAGAAATAAATTAACTGTATCTAATATTATGAGCAACAATTTTTGGATTTTAAATCGAAAACGTACGTGTAAATTAATTTTTATGCACATTTTTACTAAAAGAAAAAAACTCAAAGTATTTCTGAAGAATTTTCCAAAGTTATCGTAACTTTAATATCATCCCAATAGATGTATCTATTATTTTGAGCAGATGTGTACCTGAAAATAACGAAATTATAAAATTTCTCAAATATATTTTTTTATATTTCAGACGGTAGTTTATTTGGTTTATATTACCTCATTGAAAACGCAGTAGACCCTTTATAATAAAATTATTTATAATTAAAACTTTTGCTAAGTAAGTTTGTAATAAATTTAATTAAATAATTTTCTGTATATATTTTTTAATGCTTATTTCTAATACCTCATATTTTCAATAAATATTATTAAAGCGTTTAAAATTTCTTATTTGTTTTATTTCTGATGATAGCAACATATAGCAAATATTCCTACAGGGTTTTAAACAGCATTTTATAATTGAAATAATTGTGACAAATTGAATAAAATTCAAATGTTAAAATGAATAAACATTCTTCAATTTAAAGAAAAAAATTAGTTAATTTGAGTAAATTTTTATTCAATTCAATTCATAAAATGTATATTTTTTTAGACAATTTACAAATTTTTAGTCAAGTTGAAG
This sequence comes from Protophormia terraenovae, assembly GCA_951394005.1. Taxonomy (NCBI): domain Eukaryota; kingdom Metazoa; phylum Arthropoda; class Insecta; order Diptera; family Calliphoridae; genus Protophormia; species Protophormia terraenovae. The sequence goes on from OX596077.1 coordinate 71,278,757, forward strand.
AATTTTATTCAAATTAACTACAAACTATTAGTAAATTTTAAAATTTACGAAAAATATTAGTTAAAGTAACAAATAATTTATTCAAATTAACTTCTTTTGTGGGCGTTAAATTTAATAAAATTGTATGTTGTTTTACTTACTGCCAATTGTTTAAGAGTTACTGTTTTAACAGATTTTCGTAAATTTTTTAACGAAATTGTTTATTTTACAAAAAATATTTTTGACAAAAATTTTTTAGTTGATTTGAAGAAAATTTGCTGATTCGAAGAAAGATTCTACTGATTTGAATAAAAAATCTGTTAATTTAAATTAATTTTTTTTTATTATTATTTTTTTTTTTTTTTCGTTAAAATTCTACGAAAAAAGTTCGTCAATATTATCTACGAGATTTGGTTCAGTATAAAAACAATAACATTACATGACGTTTTTTAAAATGATTTTCAAACTTAGCGGTTCATCCACAAACTTTGGGGGTGAACTTTTTTGATAACCTCAAAAAAGTAAATAGCATTTTAAAATAATTTTCAATGGCCTATTCGATTATACGAGGGCCATTTTGATATTTGCAAAAAAAAATTTAAAAAGTTATTGCCCTAATGTACATATTTCTCTTATTTTTATACCCACCATCAAAAAGATGGGGGGTATATTGATTTTGTCATTCCGTGTGTAACATGTTGAAGGAATCATCTAAGACCCCACAAAGTATATATACTCTGGGTCCTGGTTAGATTCTGAGTCGATCTAGCTATGTCCGTCCGTCTGTTGAAAGCAGGATAGCGCTCGAACGGAGCAACGTAGGGAGACGAAATTTGGCACAAATATTTGTCTTATATAAGATTTGTTTGGGATTTAAAATGGGCAAAATCGGTTCACTAACCAAAAAGTTATGGGCTAAAGACTAGAAACACAGGGTGTCCGTTTTATACTTTTCTGCTGATATTTCTGCAACAAAAGCATGTACGATAGCGAAATTTTGTACATATAGTTTGGGGATCGATATTAACTCGGAAGCCAAAAATGGGCGTGGTCCGCCCACTTTACCGCCCACCTCCCATATAAGGTGAAAATCAATGAAATTGTGTTCAAATAGTTCAAGGACTAATGCAAACTCGGAAACAAAAAATGGGCGTGGCTCACCCACTTTACTGCCCACTTTACCGCCCACATTACATCCTTCTCTCATATAACTTAAAATGTGAAAAAGTTGATGGTGGGTATATAGATTCGGCCGGACCGAATATTTGCGCTTGTTTCTTCTACATTTCTCTGACAACAGTTTAAAAGTTTAAATAGAATTAAAAGCAAGTTCTAACTTGAAAAATACTTAAGAAATGGGTTGAAATTCCAGTTGAATTAAAATAAAATTTCAAGTACTTGAATTTTAGTTTTTTGAGTTCTTATTGGGTAATTATACATATAATAAAGTTAACATTAATCTAATATATCCAGGAACCTATTTTTATACAATTTAAATTCTGTATATGTATGTAGTATTATATAAGGGCATATCTATAGGCAGCCGGGCGAACGAACAACTTAGAAAATGATTCTATACACTTATGTGTGGAGGTCTCAATAATAGTTTATTCTATGCGTTACAAAGATTAAATCACACCCTCTACACCTATGTTGGATGTAGGGTATAAAAAAAAGTAAACAAACATAAACTTTAAAACTGGAACGATGTAATAGGGTTTTTTATATTGCATTGCAATAACACGAACACAAGTGAAAAAGAAAAGCTTTAAATATAAAATTCTAAAGTTTTTGCATAACTAAATAAGCATCAATTTGAATAACAACAAATGGTTGGTAAAAATTGTTTAAATACTCGTTTAGTTCAATTCGAATAATTTAAATTAAGTTTTACCTTTGTAGGTTCCAATTTTGATAGCAACATACGCTATTATGTTGCATACCGTAACAACGGCAACGGCAACATCTGGTCATATTGTTAAAAGAAGTTACTCCGACCAAAGCGTGCACGGTTACATGACAGAGGTGAGTTTTACACATATACATACATACGTATAATAATAAAATTAAACAAAAAATAATATGAATTTGTTATCCTTTTGTGTTTTATTAGCGAACTTGCTGGTGGAATGAAGTGTGTAAAGAAGAATTTCAAAATCAGTTTCGTTGCAAGTGTCCTCAATTCTCCTATTGCCGGTAATATTAAATATACATACACATTTACATAAATACATATTAATACAATAATAAATGTAGCATCGAATGTTTTAATGAGACATTTTTTTTAGTTCTCCTGGACGTTACTACAATGCATATTGCTCCATGACCGACACTGGTTACATATGGACGCAACCCACATGGGACTGGGGGCCTCAAGCATTTCCTAATATTTAATAAATGTGATTTACATATGTATATTACAAATGTCTTGTTTTTCCAAAAATTCATACATTAATGTGTCTTATTATTGTGTTATCGTTTCGTTTTAATAAAAAATTAATAATAAAATGTTATTGTTAAAAAGATAATATTTAAATACCAAACACTCTTGGATAAAATACATACATACACACTAAGTAGTAAGTAACCTACAATAAACATTGATACCTAAATATATATATATAAGTGGTACAAATATACTTTACTTAGTACATGTGTATGTATCATCTCTAACTTGATATTAATTTCTATTATACTTATATTACAAGGGACAATGAATTCGTTGCATGTGTGGTTACTATTCAATATTCTGTATCTAGCGTTTCTTTGACGTCACGTAAAATTTGGAAAATCGATACCCATCATTGATAATTTTGAAATATTTTTTAACACAGTGGTTTAAACATGTAGGTTTATAAAAATATGTTCGTTAATACAAAAAGAAAAAAAAATAGAGTCTAAATACATCTAAATCATTTTCGAAAAATATATGAATATATTGTTTGGATTTTGTGATATCGTCTTAAATCGATATCAATCAATCAATCTATTCTACAAGAAATTTTAGTAAAAATCCAAAATAATTAAATTAATTCTGACTTTTTACTACCCGTCATGAAATTCTTTATTGTTGTTTCAGAAATACAAAACAGTAGTAAAAATAATAAAACGGGGTGTAGAATTGAAGAAACCTAGGTTGATATACAACTAACAAAACCGTTAGTCAAATCAACACACCATTTGAGTTAATTTGTAGTAGTTTTTGTCAAATTAAAGAAATTGAAAATTTGTGTATGTATAATTAAATTTTGATTAAATTGTGTTAAAAGGATGATATTTAGAATTGACATCAAAAGCACGAATAATGTTAAAGACGGTTCGTATCAGGCCACAAAGTTTCTTCATTAGTGTCTAATATATTTTTTTTACTATATTCTTCATTAATTATTGCGAACTAAAGCCTGAATAAATTAAGGTCCTAATTTTGTAAAACACTTTACCTCATTTTGAAAATTTTTTCATTTTATTGGAATATGGTATTTAATTGGAATTTAGTTTTTATTAGGTGTGTTTGCGTACTTTCCAGCAATTTTTTTGAGAGAGTAAAAATCAATTTATTCTCAAATTAAAAAAAAAAAAAAAAAATATTAAAAAAAAGTATGCGAAGAACATTTTGCAAAAATTTGAATTTGTTTGTACACAACAAAAAGTAATGTCCGCTTATTAAATTAAAAAACACTAATCTATATATAAATATAAAAAACATTGTAATTTTGTTCTTTTTTGTTAACAAAATAAATGTAAAATGTTATTTATATTATATATCATTTATTAAAAACATAAAGATAAAAATTGATTCATTAAAATACAATTTTTAACCAAAACAATAAAAAAAGCTGAAAGTCCTTAAATTAAAACGCTAACATGGCATCTCTTGAAATGATTTTTAACAGAAAATAAAATCTTTTATAAATTAATTTTTATCTATTTTTTTAACATAAATCTAAACAAATATGAATTGTAAATATTTGTGTAATATTTTATTACATTTATTTTTCTTACTTTTCGAAGAATTTTATTAAGTTTTTATATTTTAATTTTCTTTGTTTACATTTGTAAACAAATGATCATCTTGAAATATGTTTTTTTCAACATATGTTTTGCTGATAGAAGTTGATGGAAGAAAGACAGCCAGCAACTTTCATCAAAATCTCTAGCAATGAACTGTCAATTTTTGTCTCTCTCTTGCTCTCAGTTGCAAGATTTTTAAAGTAAACGAACGCGATTTAGCAACTTCCAGCAACATTTTGTGATTGAAAGTGATTTTTACTTAACATTTGAAATAAAAATCGAACTATCTGTACAATATTTTGAACTATCTGTACAAAATTTTGTTGTCGTACATGTTTTTGTTTAAGAGATATCAACAGAAAAGTATGAAATGAAGTTGCAACGTGTTTCTAGTATTTATCCCATAACTTTTTTGTTTATACAGTCGAACACGGTTATAACGAACTCGATGGGACCGATAAATTTAGTTCGTTATATCCGTAAAACTCCAAAAAGAAATATTTGTTAACAAAATATAGTTACGTATTTGAATACGATACTAATATTTGTAATTAAAGCATATTTCCTTCCTTTTAAAATAGGCTGTATTTATGTTTTAAATATCAACAATGATTTTACTATATCAGGAAGAATATTTTTTGTATCCATCAGTCATAGGTCAACAGGAAATTGAGATTAACTATATTTTTTTATACTCATTCAACTTTTTCTTTTATTACCGAGGCTTTGACATTGGCATGTTTTGAGATCTTTACTCTTTGAGGAATAACGATTTTCTAATATTTTAATTTTTAATCCTCTTATAATTTCAGTTTTATTTTTAGATATTTTCGTTAATGTGTTTGCGTTATTTTAAACAACTATAAAAATAAAATTCCTCTTTTATTTTTCCGATAATTTAAATTGAAATAAATAAATTGAAATAAATAAATGTTATTTCTGGTACTTTTTACATTTTTGAAATGTGCAATTTTATATATCGAAAATTTGTATTTTTAGGAGTTCGTTATAAACGTAGTTTTTTTATGAAATATTGTTCGTGGGACCACAAAAATATGTTCGTTATAAACGTTGTTATTTGTATGGACATTTCGTGTAAAATCAATGGGACCGAAGAAAAGTGTTCGCTATAACCATAGTTCGTTATAACCGGTGTTCGACTGTAAATCGACAACAAATTTTTGTTTTAATTAAAAAATCTGATTTCTAAAGAAAATTACATAGATTATAACATAGATATGAAGCTTAAAACAACTCAATTGAAAGAAATTACTGAAAAAGGCACACGTACTACAATTGTTTTTGTTTTCAATGAAAAATTTTACTAACACATTCTTAGACTCGAGTTTTTTTTGACAATCGACTTAGGTTTTTGAAAACTGAACTTCATATCTATGTTATAATCTATGGAAAATTACAATTTTTATAAAAAATTTTATTTTTAGTACAAACTTAAATTTTTGGAAAGAAATTTTAGTTTCTTTTTAAAAATTTTGATTTTAGTAAAATAGTTGATTTTGATTTAAAAAAAAAAAATGTATTTTTAGGAAAATTCGTAAGATTTTTGTTTGAAAAATAGGAATTTTGATGTCAAATCCAGTTTATAACAAAGAAAACCTATTTTTTCACTAAAAATTGGGAATAAATTTTATTCTTTGAGTAAAAAAATCAAAATATTACACGTTGCTACAAAATGAAACTTTTTATTTTCACTCGGAAAACTTTATAAAGTGGCTGTAGAGCTTCTTGAGGACATTACAAAACAATTAAAAAAGAAAAGATTTTAAGATAGTTCCCGCACTATAGACTAATAAATTTTAAGTCAACGAACGAAATTTGGCTCAAATAGTTATCTTATATAAGGTTTATTTAGGGTGTCCGTTGTAGCTTAATTTCATACTTTTCTGCTGATATCTCTTAAACAAAAGCATGTACGACAACGAAATTTTGTACATATAGTTCGACATAAACATGTAAACCAAAAAATGGACGTGGTCCGCCCACTTTACCGCCCACCTCCCATATAAGGTGAAACGTCAATGAACATAAATGATAGTGCCAAATTTTACAAAGATCGGTCCATAATTTACCGTAGCTCCCATATAAGGCCCTCTTTCGGGAATCACCCAAAAGTGAATAAATTCATATAAATGTCAGCATTAACGTAATATTCTGTATTCGTATCTTTTATTTCACACTTTTCAGAACACCTTTTAATAAAAAATATATTTAACTAATTTTTTTTTTAGTAGATTTGAATGGAAGCAAACCCCTGTTCATGCACGCAGAGAAAAAACATGGTTACAGCATGATCACCACAACTATTCAATGATTATATAGTCGTTTTTCATTGATTTAAATATACTGTGTTCATGATAGCAACGTTTATGACTCTCTTTAATCATTTAATGATTACCCACAATCAAAATTTTAATATGGTTCACTGAATTATAATATGTATTTAAATATGTTTATATGAAATCATATTTATGAATAAATCCAATCATTTAGTCAATTCCACAACAATTTAGTTAATTACATAACTATTCATTTCATTTTACAAATTTGGTTAATTCTACAACCATTAAGCCATTAACTTTTAATGCCTTTTGAATACACATTTTTGTGTATCAGTCCAGTAGTTATAATTCTCATTTAGTTTATATATGAACAAATATAAATTGACAAGTTTTGTTTTTATTCAGTATGATGAATGTACCACATATCGTGGTACAAATGAATATAAATATGAAAATATGGGATCATATATATGATAACATGGGATTATATATATGATTAAATTAGTTCATATATATGATAAAATGGAATTATACTTATGATGGAATTAGTACATATATATGATAATATATATGAGAATGGAATAATATATATGATAAAATGGAATTATTAATATGATGAAATTAGTTTATATATATGATAACATGGAATTATTAAATGATAAAAACTTGATGAAATTGAAAGCAATACATAAGAAAAGGTTATAAAACTTACTAAAAGTTATTAATAAGGTTATAAACCTTACTAATAAATTATAAATTGGAATCATAGTAATGATTACGTACAAATATACTTATTGTAACTTGGAATCATATATTACAATCATAGTATGTTGCTCTTAGTTTATGGTCACAGGAACCATATTTTTTCTTTGCGTGTGCTTAATTTAAAAATAAGGTCCATTAGAACAGCGACATTTGTGACATTGGGTCAATTATTTTCAGACGAAATAAAATTATTACATAATAACCTGGACCTTTGAAAACATATGCTTTTTTTAAGAAAAAAATATTTAGTTTCAGCTGGAATGCTATAATACATTTTGTTTGTCCTAGTTCACACACAGCAATTTTTCTTGCCGCAATTCTGAGTTTAAAGAAGAGAGAGGAGAAGGGAAGAGTAAACTTTTACATTCTCTTTGCTTCTCTCGCCTACGAAGTCAGAATTGCGGCAAGAAAAATTGCTGTGTGTGAACCCGGACTTTTGTTAGAATAACTTTACCTGTAAAAATGAATTAATAATCTTTTTCTTTGTAAATACATATGTAATTAAATTTGCATATTATTTGCGTTATTGTGTTATATGTTATTTTAAATAACACATTTTTAAAAAAATGTATATGAACATTTAAAATAACATTATAACATTGCGAAACCTATGTTTATGAATTCTGTTAAAAATAATTTTGTTTAAAAATTTGCATATTTCTTAAAAAAAACATATATTTTACAAATTTTTTTTAAATGTGAACACATAAACACACAATTTTATAGCAAAAATAAGATTATTCATCAAAAATCCAAATTTTCAACAATAAGCTAAATTTTTACTATATTTAGATTTTCACAAAAAAATCGATTTTTCACTAAAAACTCGATTTTTATCTAAAAAATAAATTTTTCGCTAAAAATCAAAATTTTTACTAAAAATAATTTTTTTTTGCTAAAATAAAAAAATCAAGTCAAAAAATATAGTCAATCAAGTCCAACAATATAATATCCTTGCCCTTGCCTTTGAGGCACAAAATGATTTTCGAGTTTTTCGGAAATGGCCTGATATGTGACCAATGGATAGGTCCACAACTTATGAATCCTGAGTACTATGGTTTTTCTTTATATGCAATTTATTTGTGTCAAATATTATCCCAATACTGTCATTTATGTAGTTTTTATGCGAGTTAGAGTAATTTTTTGATCTTAAGGGAGCTTTGCTTAATTATGAACCGAAAATTTGGTATTCTGATTCACTCTTTTACAAAATTTATTTGTACCAAATTTTATTGAAATCGTGACATAAATAAGGTATTATTTATTTATTTATTTATTTATTTATTTATTTATTCTCATAAACATTCAATATTATTACATATGTTAATAATAATATTTATTCATATATGGATTTACTGAAAAATCAATATATGAATAAAAACTGTTGAATTGATTGCATATACGTCTCATATGCAAAAATTACACCATTATTTTTACATATGCTAAAACTTTAAAATAAAAATTTCGAGCTTTCCCTAGTAAAAACGTTGAAATTTACCGCCTTAATTTGCTTCACTTCACTTTGCATTTTTTCAAAATGACGTTAAATGTTCTACAAATGAAATACATATGTATTCCAAAGATCAGTTTTGTTCGTAGGCGGTCCTTAGGAACTAAAAAATGAAAATATTAATATTTATTGAATTTCTTAATGAATTAATAAAATAATTAATTAGATAATTAATTATGAAATATGTCACATAGATATTATCCCGATTAAAATAATAATATTTTCTTAATTAAATAATACAGTATATTTTATTTTTATTGTTGTAAAATAATTTAACAAAAATTACAAAATAAACTACTGTGTACATATGTTTGTTTAGGACGCATGCGCTAAGTTTTGTATTATTTATGTACGTGTTAATCAGCCTTTGATAATACTAAAGTATCTATCAAACCAGCAACAATCTATACAATTTTACTTTCATTCGTAAAAATTGTTGCAAACTAATAAGAATTTATCGCATTCCAGTATGATAAAATAGTGTTTATATACACAAAAAATAAAAATAAAAGTAAACGATGTAAGAAAAAAAATCTATAATAACAAAAAAAGTATTTTAACAAAATAATATATATATATATTTTCATAAAGGAAACTTTCTAATGCTGAGACTTTAAATATTTTTGCAATTGTGATATCTATAATTGCAAAAGTTACGGCTAAGCATTTGCCTACACATCATGTCGTTGACTTTCCAGATGAGACATTAACTCTAAATGAAAGGTTCTTTAATGATGTCAGGGCACTGATAAAACGGCGCTTAAAAGAAAATGCTGGAGTAATTTCAATTTAAATTACTGCTTATAATACAAAATTTTATTTATATTATATTATGGTATATTTACAGATTAAGAAGATTAATTTGGAAAGCGAAAAGAATGTGCTAAATAATAAAGAAATTTCGTCGGTTAACAACTTTGATATAAACCCTACTGCTTCAACATATGTCCCAACACCAGTCTTGGTTGAAAATTGGCCTGCAAATAGCCATAGCTTTGGGCAGGTGACAGCTGTCTCCATAGACCCTCAAGGTAATCCAGTTATATTTCATCGAGCTGACAGATATTGGGATGCAAAGTAGGTTAACAGCTGTTATGTACATATGTATATATACATAATAACCAGGGCAAGTTTTTATATGCACAAAAAAAATTGAAATATGCGCTTGAAAAAGCACGAAAAAATGGTATAATATGCACAGAAATATGCAAAAATATCATGAATATGTATATAAATACCGACGAATTTATGCATTCTTATATATTAATGTGTAGAAAATACGCACAAATATGAATTTTTTAACTTTCAATCTCTATTAGATTTCGATGTATATAAAAATATAACTATTTTAATTTTAAGTAACATATTTGACGCTTCCGAATTTTTTTTTCTTTAAAATATTTATAATGTACTTAAAATGCTTTTTAGAAATCATTTGATTGAACTCTAAAAAATCACCAAAAATTTGTGTTTTTGTTAAGAAAACTAAATTTTGTATAAATTATATGCAAATTTATGCAAAGATTTAAAATATAAGCATTTTTTGTGAAATTCTTTTGAAATATGCAAATGCTTACTTTCCAAGCGAAAAACTTGAAAAACTTGCCCTGATAATAACTTATTTCATATTATTTATCACCCATTCTCTTTTTTTCTGGCAACAGCTCTTTTAATGATAGCAACATATATTATATGATTGAATACGGACCAATACAGGAAAAGACAATATATGTATTGGATCCAAAAACAGGCTCAATAAAATCTGGATGGGGAGAAGACTTATTTTATATGCCACACGGTATGACTATAGATGTTCATGGAAATTACTGGATCACTGATGTAGCTATGCATCAGGCTTTTAAGGTATTTTAAATTACAATTTATTTCATAACATACAATTTCAATTAAAATTTTTAAAGATTTAACATACAATTTGTAAACTTAACACACGTTTTGCCTCCTAACTTTTTTCGGAAGCAAATTTTTAATTGTTTATCTACTTATCTTCGAAAAAAAATATGTCAGTTATTATTTTTAATGACAAACATGTTGATTTGTTGTGAGTTTAATTAAAATGAATCACAAAAAAGAAGAAAGTGCTGAAATTATTAAAAAATTTCCAAAAAAAAGTCCAAATTGGTCCTAAAAAAAATTGGAAAAAGAATTAAAGCCCTTCGTCAAACTGTTTCCAATTTTATTAAAATAGTATCAGGAGAATTTGACCTTTTGATAAGAAACCGGGAAAGAAAAAAAGGTCCACATGATATTGGGAAGGCCAAGAAAATTGAAAAGAGCTCCAAACTAATCTGGTAGAAAAGCAGCCCGGTTAGCTCAGTGCTTTGACTATTTAGTTCGAAAAGTTAAAACCCATGCAGGTTTGAAAACATGAAAAGTCCAAAAATTTTCAGACAAGAATGTTGGAAAAAATTTAGAAGCCAAAAATAAGGCACAGAAATTAAAATCAAATTTCATAAAAAATTCTCATGTTGTATAATGGACAACGAAACGTATGTACTGGCAGATTTTTCGCAGCTTCCGGGTTAAAAATGTGTATGTTGTTAATGCTCGTGGAAATGTTGAAAATAAGTTTAAGACCCAAAAGCAGACAAAATTTCAAAAAAAGGCTTCTTCCTTTCATAAAAGAGCGCAATGTGTCCACATATTTTTGGCTCGATTTGGCATCATGTCGCTACGGTAAGAATGCTCCTCCAAATTGTCCGGAGCTAAGACCAGTGTAGAGATATTGGGCTCTTGTGAAAAAAGAATTGAAAAACACAAAAAAAGGTGTCCCAAAATATCGATGATATTAAAAGATGGGCAAAGAGTTCCAAAAAAGTGACTGAAACAACTATCAAATCTCTAATGAAAAGGTTACCAAAAAAGGTCCACGAATTCATAAATAGTGGTTAGAACTATAAAATTTATATTTTTCTGTGATCTGTAATATAATGTCAATTAAATAAAAAAAATCAAAACTTTAAGATCAACCATTTCCACAAGCAATAGCATCTTAAAGAAAGTGTAAATATACCTTCTAGAAAAAGGGTTTTTAAACATTACAAGGGATGTACAAGAGAGACTGATAATGTGTATGAAATAAAATATGCTGAAGAGATTATTCGAACTAAAGACATACATAACATAAAAAATTATGTTAAATTATGTTATACAAAATTTGTAGAAAACTAATTTTATATATTACGTTGTTTATATCTCTAAATTTTTCGAATCGTTAAACATTCTTAACATTAAACAACAAGGCAGATAAGTAATTATATTAACTGAATTTGATTCAATAAGTGCTTTTATGTGTAAAATTTCTTTATGGAAAGGACGTCTTCAGTCCCCTCTACCAAAATATTTCTCATTTCTACTTTTGAATGATGTGTTGGATTCCGCCGATGTTCAAATCGTTATAACATATGAAAAGTATAAAATGTACTTGTAATCACCATGATTTTTTCCCGATATTCCTGGAGCTTGAAAGCAATTTTTACATAACCCAGGCAACATTGCTATTAATGACATATCGTTAATTTTCAAGAATAACAATAGAACTAAAAAACAATTTGTGTGCCAAAGCTGATTTTGAATGTATTTTGGTTAAAATATTACTAAGTTTACATATTGGTTAGAAATGAAGCGTTGAAATTTCTGCACAGTGTGTATCTATAAATTTGTGCGAAACTAGATTTTCTGACCTACATAAAATCTAAATTTAAATCAAACTTGGCTGAGGAAAACTAAGTAAGGTGTCTTTGTAAGAAATTTCTTCCAATACTAAAAAAACTTGTAAAAACAAACCATTTTACTACATTCAGCCCCGTTAACAATAAAACAACTATTTAACTAGAAGTTAAACACTAACTTTCAGTTTTTGTTAAACTATTTTAGCACATCGTTGACATTTTTTCAGTTATTTATTAAAAGGACTATACAAAAATATATACATACAATTTAAGAACAAAGTTTGGGTCAAAATATCCTTTTGAAATGGCACATTTTAGTAATTAAAATTGTATATAGTTTTCTATATATATATGTATGTGCAATTAACAAAAATTGTTGATTTTAGCTCTTCAAAAAAAATTTTTTTTTTATGGTACATTAAAATCCTTCTGTATACATATAAAGTGACTCGAATGCATGTAGAATCAGTTCGCGTTAATAATATAAACATATAAAAATGTTTACAAACTAGAAGTTTATGTAGAATTCTGGTCGAAATTACACATAATATCAAAACCTGCTGAGTTATTCAATTGAAATTTATGATATTTTCAATGTTTGATGGTATTTGTGCAGCATATTTTAGGGTTTCCTAGTAAAAATTTCTTTATAACAAAAATCGCCATTTTTAAAAATTTTGGGAAAAATGGGGATCGAATCTAAGTTATTTCTCCATATATTGATTGAAAATATATTTTGTTAGAGTTTATTACATAGAAATGCTTTTTAATATTGTGATCCTTTTTTAACACTAGTAAATATTTTTTGGTCCATAAAATGTTTATCTCTCAAAATTTGTTGATGCACCTCCGAATTTTTATTAAGCATAACAAACACCTACAAATTATGTCAATTATAGTTAATTTCATGCTGTCCACACGATGTGCCTTAGCGAAATGTGTTTTGACAAAAGTTTCCCGTTTTCAATTATCAGCGACATTTGACTTAAACGTATAGTCCCGATCAATTATATTTATCGCCGTTCTTATATTTTCTACACAAAAATACAAAAATAAAAAGTGCAATTTTTGCATAATTTTCAAAAAGTCCATAAAATTCTTGTATTAAATTTATTTTTAATGCTCCTCCGTTTTTGTTATGTAAAATAACAAAAAAATTAAGTTCACGCAGTAATCCAAGCAATTCCATATGAAAATGTGAATGTGCCTCGCGAAAAACTGACTTTTTTTAAAAATTTTCGCACTTGTTTTCCAAACTTTGAGACTATCTATTACGTTGACTATTTCCGGCACATCAACGGGATATAGCGGAAAATATGCACAATTACAACAAGTATCAATCCCTATCCCAAATTTTGTATTCGGTTGAAGGGCGCACACACCGCGCCCAAAAAACTGAAAAATTAAAAAAACCAAAAAATTTTGTCTTCAAAGCTTGACTACCCTGTATTTAGTTGTTGAAAGTCTGCATAACAACAAAGATAGTGCAGAATTTATGTACAAAGTCCAATTAGTTTACTTAAGATAGAGTAAGATCAAAAAGTATAATCGCGCGAACAAAAATTGTAGAAGAATGTAATTTTTATCAGTTTTTCTACATTCTTGAACTTTGAACAACAATCATGGTTATAAAAAGAAACCTATTGTGCTAAAATTTTGCAATGTATTAGTTTCAAGTCTTGTGAGTTCAAATATGTAACCAATTTCTTTTAAATATCATTACCACAAAACTTATTAATTATTTAAGTCAGTTTCTGCCAGATTAAAAATTTTTGATAATGGCTCATATACCATTAGACTCAGAAGGTATCTATTTTTATGCATATATGGTATTTAAGAATGTCTGTCTAGCTGTCCGTCTCTTCATGTAAACAACTTTGAATATATACATATATTTTGTTGAAATTAACTGCTTCAATTTCAAAATTGCATTTATTAATTATTTTTTAATTGATTTTGCTCCAATCAACAAAATGATAATATTAATAAATAGAATGATTTATTTTATTATTACCGTGAAAATTTTTAGAAATTGACTTCAATTTATTTAGTTTCTATATTTTTATAGAAAAATTTTTCATGTTTGTTTATATTTTATTAATAGCTGTCAATTTATTTAAAAACAAAATTTTAAACCAATTAGTAAGTTAATTAATATTAATAAATAATATAAATAAATTCCAATATAAAGTTGGTTAATAATTTTATAAAAAAAATATTTGAAATATTTTTTTTTCTGAATAAATGAATTTTGGTAACGTAATTTTATTTAAAATAAATATTTTTTGAGCTTTTATTATTTTTCATTTCTACCATACTAAAAATATCCCAAGGGGTCCGCGAAAAGACAAAAATTTTTAAAAGAGTTCGTGAAGCATGCAGTGCTGGGAACCTCTGTTCTAGAAGACCTACACGATGGCGGCCTTACAATTTTACCATCGGGACATATTGCATACTATAAACAAAATGATATTAATATGTATGTATGTCATAGTATTAGAGACTGTTCAAAATGAATCTATTCAGTTAGAAGCAAAAGGAAGATTTGGGGACCATTGAATGCTAAGTTCAATCAATCTCTTTAGTTTTACTGTTCTCTATATGCATTTTGGTATCCAGGTATTTGTCGTCTAATATTGTTTAATTTAATGAACAAAGGAAGATTCTAAATTATTTGTATTTCGCGTTTGGGGTAAAAGTGTTGGGTTAGTCGAGGATTTTGTGCGACAAAATAAAGTGACACTTTACTAATTTTAAATTTTTTATTACAAAACGGAAGGAGCATGGTTTAGAAATGCTTAATTTTGATATTCTTCTCATTTAATATTAACTTGATACTATTATCCGTATGGGTTTTATACACGTTAATATAATTTCCGAAAGAGAGACTTATATGGGAGCTATGATCAATTATTGGCCGATCTTAATGAATTTTGGCACAAAGATTAACACTTACACAAGACTTCTTTGTGTCGAATTTCATTAAAATATTGATATATATAAGACATTTATGACCACTAAACCCTATTCCGAGAGGGCATTTGTATGGGGGCTAGGTGAAATAATGGACAAAATAACTGTTTGTACCAAATTTCATCAAAATATCTTTAAAGTTGCGACCTGTACTTTGTTCACAAGGTTTACATGGACAGACAGACAGCCAGACGGATGGACGGACCCCAACCACCTATGGTGTTGTAGGGTATAATAAGGGCAACACCATCCAGAAAAATTTCTTGATGCCAGATCGGAAAAATGAAGTGAAATATATACAATTGTCTTTAATATATAAAAATTCAGAATATGAGTTTAAGAAACCATTTAGTTATTACAAAATAATAATTTAAGTTAAAAATTTGAAGAAATTTCGGGAGCAGAAAACCTAATATTATGTTCAGACACATTAGTTTTTTACTTATTTTTTAAGAAACACAATAAGTTTAAGGCATTACTGTTCACGTATAATTTTATTGTGTTTTTCCTTTTGGACTGTTTTTCGTTTGCCAAAACATTTTCACAAATTGTTGATTTAAATAAAATTTCACACACAAACATTTTCTAATTCAAAAAATAAAATTTTTAAACAAACAAAATTTGTGAACAAATATAAATTTAATTCATAATTTTTGATTTTTTGTTTTTAAAATGTTTGTCAATTTTTACAAATTTTTTTTTTTTCAACAATTATCTATGTACTAAAAATACTAAAAAAGACATTGAGTTTCATCTTTCAAAAAGATAAAGATGTATTTATAATTATTTTCTCTCTTACTGTGAGGAGAAAAATAAAACTTATGTGTTTTAAATGTAGCTATGTTTAGTTAATGTCACTTCTACATGCTTGCTTGTGACTTGTAATGGAAAAATAATCGTTAAAGTACCAGAATCATTCTAAAATATAATTGTTGGGAAGAATGAATCAACATTTGATCAAAAAAATCTAAAAACCGAAAATAACTTGTAAAGAGCTATGGAGAAGTTCGAAATTTAAAATTTTTATAATAGCAGGTCGTATAAGTAGCATTTTCTTAGAATTGGTACATCTGGAACTCATTTGTTTGAACTATGTCTGTACAGTTATGGTAGTAAATATTTAAATTTATTCTTCCTTTATCTCTGCGCTTACGAAAATAAGTTTCTTTTGGCTAGAATTGCGATATCGTTACGATTTTACTTCATAGTCTTATGGTTTCTGCCCCAGCAATTTCTTCTAATTTTCAACATAAATTGTTATTTTGGAATAACCATCATATTTTTGTATAATGAAGACAATTGGATCTATTTCACTTTATTTTACCGATCTGGAATCAAGAAATATTTCTGGATTGTGGTCGAAGACTTCATAATAATATGAGCGGATATATCCTTATTTTTCGAAAGTAATAACAATTTTAATTGAATTAAATGAGTAGAATATTAAAATTAAGCATTTCTAAACCATGCTCCTTCCGTTTTGTAATAAAAAAATGTAAAATCGGAGGATAAACTAAAAAAATTAGTAAAGTGTCACTCTATTTTGTCGCACAAAATCCACGACTAACCCAACACTTTTACTCCAAACACGAAATGCAAGCAATTTAGAAACTTTTGCTTACAAATTTAAACAATATAAGACGAAAAATACCTGGACAACAAAAAAGTGGCCTATAATATATTTGGAAAACAAGTATTGTGAATTAAATAGCAAGATTACAAAACCACACTTTATTTTGTCCCACAGTTAGGGTTTGGGGTTTCCCGTGATATTTTATTTCCCGGGAAACGGGAATGAAAAATTCCATTTCCCGGGAATTCCCGGGAATCCCGGGAAATTTAAAATATAAGAAAAAAGCAATGTTTTTTTATAAAGAATGTTATTTTTTCTATTCAATACTATAATACAACATTATAAATCACATTTATGATTATTAACAGAAAATAAAACAATATTGAAGTATGACTTCCAATTTAAAATTAAAAAAATTTTAAATATTTCAAGCAAATAAAATAAGTGCCTATTATAAGCAAAGGTTCCAAAGATTTAATTCTTTAATTCACTTTTCAAAATCGAATTAAATTTATTATCTCAGTAATTTCTTTGAAGCATGCATAACAATTCAATTCATAGACTTAAATTCTTTGACTTCGCAATAATTAATTGTTTAAAGAATGCACTACCAATTATACAATTCAAGCTTAAAAAATATTTTGAATCATTAAAATTTAAATTTGTATTTAAATCTTTTACGAATTAAAGAAAAAAATATTTAAAAATATAAATATTTCTATTAAATTTGCAAAAGATTAGATTTAACAAAAATTCAATAATTTCTTTATAAAATGATTCAGTAAGAACTATGATTTTTAGAATAGCTTTATGGAATAAAAAACTAATATTTCTAATATTTAATTAAAAACTGTATACTTCAGATTTTTAGCTTAAATAGATTTTCATGCTAAAAATTAAAAAAAAAATAAATCCTCATCTGTGGCATAAATTTCAGTATAAATAGTTTTTCTTATCGTTTTAATTCGTTCTAAAACATGAATCTAAAAACTTTTAAAGTTGGTTCACAACAATTTTTTGTGGTCAATAGATATTGTTTTCGGATAAAAATCTGATAAAAATTAGTTTTCATTTAACATTTGAAAGATATTGTAAATCATTTCAAGACGAATATTTTTGAAAAATAAAATACATTCGTATTTTAATATATTTACACATTTTAAATTTAAAATTTGAAAAAGTAGCGGAATGTATTCCTGATGTTAAAAGAAATGTTGTTCTCGATTTTTCATTTGAAAATTTTTAAATAATTCAAAATTAATAATTTATGTTTATTATTGCTAAATATAGTCCAAAATCGTGCCTTTAAGATAGTATAAAACAGTGATCCCCACACTTATACATTCACATTTTGTTAATGTGTGTTCTGTATAACTCTCCCGCTCTGAAATTATACACCAAAAAAATATCCTCCTTTTTATAGTAAAATTATTTATAATAAAATGGAAATGAAAATAAAAGAATTTGTTTTTTGTATAAAAAATAAAAATTTATAATTCTTTCAAATTAACCATAAAAATTTTATTAATAAATGATATTATTATTAGTAAAAATTAAAAATATTCATATTTTGATTCTTATGTACCTCACTACCACATAACATTAAACATTTTTTATGAGTGTATATCAAGCAACAAGCGATAACACAACCTACTTCGTTGAATGCTAGTGCTAGACTGAATTGATATGTGCAGCGTTGCCATAACAGCATTTAAAGTGCAATTCTAGCACTTATTTTTCGGGTGCTGCACTTTTTTTGCGAAAAAAGGTGCTAGATGCTTTTTAGCCGATATTTTTATAAGTCAAATTTTATATTCCAGTTCTTCATGCGCAATGCTTATATTTCTATAAATTTATGTTCTTATTTTATTTTAACAAAATTATTTAATACATTTTTCAATAAGACATACTTATGTATGAAATTTACTGTGGTCCAAAAAATAATGAGAATACGTTCATAAGCAGGGCAAATTTTTCAAGCTTTTGCTTGGAAAGTAAGCATTTGCATATTTCAAAAGGATTTCACAAAAATGCGTGTTTTTTAAATTTTTACATAAATTTGCATATAATGGATACAAAAGTTAGTTTTCTTAACAAAAACACAATTTTTTGGTGATTTTTTGGAGTTCAATCAAATGATTTCTAAAAATTTTTTTGTGAGTATTTTAAGTCATTGTAAATATTGTAAAGAAAAAAAAAAATTCGGAAACGTCAAATATATTATTTAAAATTAAAACAGTTATATTTTTATAAACATCGAAATCTATTAGAGATTGAAAGTTAAAAAATGCATATTTGTGCATATTTTCTACACATTTATATATAAGAATGCATAAATTTGTTGGTTTTTATATACATATTCATGCTATTTTTACATATTTCTGTGCATATTAAACCATTTTTTCGTGCTTTTTTTTGTGCATATAAAAAACTTGCCCTATTCATAAGTATAAAGATAGGAAGTTATTCTGAATTGATTTGTTCCTTTAGAATTAATAATATGAGCAATATAATGGGCGTAAACCATACAAATTAAGAAAGAAATTGTGAATATATGCATAAATAACAAACATGTTTATTCTTATTACTTAATTTAAAATTTAGCACTTTTTAACAATCATTTAGCACTTATTTTTCCTAAATTGCACCTTTTTAATAGCCATTTAGCACTTTTTCTCAGAGAAGTTCTGGCAACACTGGATATGTGTGTTTTTTATACATATCAAGAGAATAACACAAGAGACAAAACGCACGCGTGCGTTGGTTTTGGGGAACACTGGTATAAAATCATGTGATACAAACTGGACTTTAATATGTGGAAAAAATCTAAAGATATTGTCAAAAAAATTATGAAAAACCTTTCAAAGCCAAGAGATTTAAATGAAGTTTGAAATGATACATCATTATTAAAATGTTCAAAA
The DNA here is from genome assembly GCA_951394005.1 of Protophormia terraenovae. Lineage (NCBI taxonomy): Eukaryota > Metazoa > Arthropoda > Insecta > Diptera > Calliphoridae > Protophormia > Protophormia terraenovae. The sequence goes on from OX596077.1 coordinate 71,298,478, forward strand.
GATTATAGCAATATGTAGTTAAAAACTCGTGTACTTGAAATGTGAATTGACAAAATAAATAGTTTTTTCCCCTAATGAAAAGTTGTCAAATATTAATTTTCATCAGCGCAGCGATGAAATGTTTTCGAATAATATAAAATATCACTTGTATCGAATTTCATGTATGTATATTTTGTGTTAACGTCAAAAATTGCTTTAGTAAATAATGTTTTTATAATATAAACTTTATATTAATTTCAAATTTTCACTGAGGCGATAATAACAGTAACACTTTTTGCTATAGGATTATAAAACTACGTGAATATTAAATTTCCCGTTTTCCCGGGAAAATTTAAAAAAATTCCCGGGAATTCCCGATGAAAAATTTACGGGAATTCCCGGGATTTCCCGCCCCGGTAATTCCCGAACCCCAAACCCTACCCACAGTGTACCTTTGTTATATACAAATTTTGCTATTTTGATTGCTAAAATCTACGATTACAGCAATCAAAAGAAGGAACAAAATACAAACTAATTAAAATTATTTTATTTAAAAAGAATAATTTCTTAGCTGATTTTATCTATATACTGTGGGACGATTTAATCTCCCTTTATTTAAAAAAAAGAAATAAATATAAAGTATGTAGGTAGTTTTGGTTTATTTTTAAAATTTTATTATTGTACAAAAGTTTTTCAATCAGGAAAGCTTTTTTTTATGTAAAACAGAGACTAATACTAAAAAAACAAACTTTTTATAAAACTCCTTCATGATTTTTTTTATTTTCATCAATAGTTTAATTTTTTTCATCATGATTGAAATAAAAAATATAAATATCTTTTGTGATATTTATTATAAAAGTTAAAAAATATTTTGAATTTTTTTCATCGGATTAAAAAAAAATTCTATACAACAACAATTTCTTTGAATTAAAACTATTTTTTGAAACAAAAACAAAAGTATGAATATAAAAAAAAAAAAAAAATCATTTGAAATATTTTCCATACTGATATTTATTTTTAAAGATATTTATTATTTTCATCATGATCACATATTTTTTTCAACACACAGAAAAAAGTTTGTACATAAATATAAAAATTTAGTTTCATTGATTTTAGTTCATAATATTTTCTTAAATATTAAAACTTTTTTCTATAATATCACATTTACACATACGTTCGAAATCTTGTTTTAATAAGATTTCGATGAAACGAAATCTACCCTGTTTATATTACCAATTTCCACAGTTATGTAGATTTTGTTTGACGTCTGGATTCTGAACAGATTATTAACATTCACTATAAATTATTTGTGAGTTATATTTTCCATAAAAACTTTTCTAATTTAAATTTTGTAATTAATTTGAACTAAAATTTGTTTTGTTTACCGTTTAATTTTAATTTTATAAATATTTATTTTTATTCAAATGTCATTTTTATTGAGCACATTGTTGTATTTCACTAACACACTGAAAGAAAAAAGTGTTGGATAACGATATGTTTCAAAATCTAGTTTATTTTTGTGAGATTTTGATAAAATCTCGTTAGAAACTAGATTTAGATTTGTATGGAAAATCGAATCAAAATCTCATAAAAACAAGTAGATTTCGATTGAAATCTCATTTAAACTAGATTTTGAGCATATGTAAATGTGCTATAAGAATCAAAAGTCAAGAAGACTTAAGCAAATTGTTTAAATTTTATTTAATATTTTCTTTTTAATGAAATGTCTGAAATTTTCTTTGGAAAATTTTTAGTTTTCAATTATTTTTAGCTACATGTTGGGATCATTCAATAGAACAGAAGAGCTGTAGGCGATATTGGCAGCCGCTTTAGGCCAAGTAAGGTCCCGTTGTGTTGAGCTGTTTAATAAAATTATGTACATACACTAAGAAGCATAAATCTGCGTGCGAACTATTAAACAATAATTTTTGTCGTAGTTTCTCTAATATATCTTTAAAGATTTTGATTTTTTGCAGCTCTATATAATAGCTTAAATCCTTGACAATATTATAGTAAAATATTAAGTTTAGAAATAGGAATAGATTCGCGGTATTTCAAGAATGTTTAAATTAAGGTTCTATAAATATATAGCAAAAGTCTGCGTACACTATTAAAAAATTTATTTTTCGCAGATTTTTTAATTTTACATGATTGAATTTGTTAAGTTTTAAATTTCTATTGATTACTTAATTATTATTAAAAATTTTGCAATATAGTTCAACATGTTTTTCATAATAAATCACAGAAGAAATCATTTTATCCTTACCATAATTTTTGTTAGGATGCTGAATGAAAGTTCCGGAAATAATTATATAAAACCATTCATCTGTTTAAAGAGAAATGACTATTTATCAAAATAATAGAATCCCTTTAACTTAAATCACGTTATGAAAGCATTTAGGACAAAGATTAATGAAAAAATAAAAATTCAGCTCATCTTATACGACAAAAATTGGAATAAATCGCTTTAAAATTTACTAAATTATGAAGATCTATTTAAATTGAAGTGTATGTTTGTTGAGATTGTAAAAAAGATATCATTAAATATTTTAGGCTTTATGCTATAATACCACTAATATAGACTTACGCTTTATTAAAAAATAAAACAAAAAATATGTTCACTGCATAAAAGCGAAAAAATCAATAGAAATTCTAAAAAAGATGTATTCTAAGATGATGCTAAATGTGGTTCTCTCAAAATAAGGTCATAACACAACATAGTAAGAAAATCAGATAATGCTATTAATGAAATAGTCCCATTATAAGAAAACCTGGGTATTTTCTATTCATTTATAATATATAAAAATGTTTTCTAGGTACAACAATACCGCGAGAATCAAGAATGTAAACAATAATTTTTATTAATTTTATCTGGAATACTCGTACTTTATTTGAATTTAATATTTTTGTAAATTTTTTAACTGTTTGTCTCTTTTTTTTCACGTATAACATGACCGCATTTAAATTTTTTCATTAATCCATGTCGTTAATTTCTCCAAAATGTGATTTAAGTGAAAAGGACACTATTATTTCGGATAATACTAATTTCTCCTTAGATAGACAAATGGTTTTCTGTTAATATTTCTGAATGTTTTATTCAGCATCCTTACAAAAATAAAAAATTCATACTTTCAGTAAGAATAAATTAATTTCTTCCTTGATTTGTCACGAAAACATCTTTAATTATATTGGAAAATTTGTAACAGCAATTAAGTAAACAACAGCAATTTAAAATGCAACAAATTTAATAATCCAAAACTATAAAATCCGCGAAAAAATCGATTTTTCAATAATGTACGCAAACTTTTGCTGTATAATTATATAACTTTAATTAAATATTTTTGTATAACCGCGAATCTATTCATCTATTCATTGTTAAAGATTTAAGCTATCGTATAGAGCTGTAAAAATTCCAAAAATCTTAAAGGATATATAGAAAACTTGCGTCAATAATGTCTTTCATATGTTCGTACGCAGACTTATGCTTCCTACTGTATATGCTGCAGAATGGTATCAAATTCCTAAATATTATTTTCTAACAACTTTTTCTTGGAAAATTTGCCATTTATTGCTAATATTTTCTATTTTAACAATTTTTATTTATTATTTGCATTGCAATCTTATAAAAATAAATCAAAATTTTCATAAAAAAAAAATAATTATATCTATGAACTAAATTTTATATTTTTTATATTTTATGAAAAAAGTTTGGGAAAAAAAGTCATGTTCGATTCATAATTTTTATGAAGAAAATTTTTAAATATATGTACTCCTAAACTAATAGAGATTCAAAAAAAGTTGAATAGTTATTGTTATTCATTTAAAAAATAATCGGACAGGTGTCTGGTACTTTTTTGAAAATCGGCTCTTTTAGGTAGAAAACGGGTAAAAACTGTATTTTGGTACTTTTTTAGCACCAAATGTATCTTTTAAACCAGACAACATACCGATACAGTTTACATCGTATTCATAACTTATCGAATAATGACAAATATAAATTTGGTACTTTTTGGAAATTCAAACGATTAAGGGGTAAACATTTTACCTATTTTTGGTACTTTTTTCATAAAACATTTTTTTATATTTATAGACATAAACATATGCCTATTTTAATATGGAATACATCTACAATTTAGAAATTCATTGGAATACAATTTTTAATACTTCGATTAGTGAAAAAAAGTACCATAAAGGGGGTAAGAGCGGGAAATTATATTTTATTCGAACTCTGTAATGAATTTTCAATCATATTAAACCTAGAAACATGAAATTAAGTAATATAGTCATATGTGGATAAGAATTCACAAGAGTGAAATTTGTAGTACTTGAAGATACATGGTCCTATGGGTAAGAATTCAAGAGGAGGGACTTTATGGTACTTTTTTGGTCTTGTATTGGTACTTTTTGAATTTCATGTAATATTTAACACAGAAACATGAAATTAAATATGTATCAGTTTTTAGAAAGCCCCAGTTATTTGATATATATTTTACGCATCAAATTGTATGGAATATTCCTTAGAAGAATAAAAATGAGCAAAATCGTTTTATAAATATTCGAAATATCAAAGATACCTCAAAAAATCGGCTTTTCTAAGCTCCTATACAAGCTAGCGACTTCGTTCTTGAACGAAAAATTTAGAATCTTTTTTCAAAATTCTAATGTATTCAGTCTTTCAGTATTCTACAAATATTATTATATTAAGGAACTAGAGCCTTAATAAAAATTCAAAAATCTTTTTTTTTTAATTGTTTATTTATTTCATCTATAGATTTGATCTTACTTAAATTAATTATATAACATAAATAAATTTAATTTTAACGTATCTTTATTAACATAAAAATTTAAAAAAAAAAAAAAAATAAAAGCAGCATCATCAAATATACGGTTTCTTTTTAGGTCAAAACAAGTTACTTGACCAGGCAAAATGTTATAAACAAACATGATACAACTGTAAGATCTACGGCCATATAATGTAATGTGGACCAAATAACTTTCTCCTAGCATCTCCTCTTAGGAGGTAACATTAGGCCATAATAATAACACACTGGTCGACAAAAAATCCTTCACCAAAAACGAATAGTTGGACTTGATACATTTTGATGTGCTAAACATGAATCTGCTATCAGTTTTTTTCCATCAGGTCTGGATTTTTTTAACGTGTCTAATATTTCATCCATAGCAAGGCCATTACTCTAGTATATTTCCTCATAACTCAAAAACGGTGTGTACGATTGACCAAAAGATGTGGACTAAAAATATATTCAAATCACCAAAATTTTAGTTTTTGTATGTGCTCAATAGTTTCGGAGTTATTTTGAAATAAATGTCTGAAAAAAAAAACTTTTTTATGCAAAATTTTAGATTTTTTTTTGTTACTAAAATTTCTTTTAATAAATGAAAACATGTTTCAGTTTATCATCTTTATCTTAAAGCTGGTAGTGCTGCGAATAAAATAAGGCATGTATCTTCACAATTGATGCACAAATCTTGATTTTATTCACAATTAAGTAAAAATACACATGGTGGACATTTTTTTTTTTTATTTTTTCTTAAGACAAAAATAGGTGGACTATATGGATTTTGACGAGTTAAACAAGAATCTGCATTCACTTTTTTTTCTATCACGTACAGATTTTTTTATGGGTATGACTAATACATCACCTTATTCTCGAGAATGGTTTGTACAATTTTGACTATAACTCAAGAACCGTTTACACGATTTACAAAGATGCATACAAAAATTAAAGGTACGCCAACAATATTTTTTATTCGTTCAAGAGTTTCTGAGTAATAGGTCAAAATTTTCACCATTTAAAAAAAAAAAATTTTTTTCACTACTAATTACCAAATAACTACGGAAATAATAACTAAGCAACAATGTAAATTCAGCTTTAAGTCGCTATATATTGGACTTTAATATATCTTAATAGGAGAAACCGTTCTCGAGTTATACAAGTGTGACTGCCTAAAGGTGGGGTCATAGTAGTCATGCCCATAAGAAAAAAATCAATACGTGATAGAAAAAAGTGAAAACTGATTGTTTTTTAGCACGTTAAATTCTATCTAATTTACCTACTTTTTTATTTAAGGCGAAATTTTTTTTTTTGCCCACTAATGTATCTCCACTTAATTGTAAGCATGCATGGTAATCCTAACTTAACTGTGAATGCAATCAAAATTTGTGCATCAATTTTTATGGTACGTGGCTTTATTTACTCGTAGTTTTACCAGCTTTGAGATAAATATGATGAACTGAAACATTTTCCACTTTTAAAAAGAAATTTTAGTAAAAAAAAAAAGAGATCTTGAATTTAGCATGAACAATTTTTTTTTTTTCGAGACACTTATTTCGAAATAGCTCCAAAACTATTGAGCGGATAAAAATTTGGTAGCACAACTGCTTAAAGCCAATTTTATTATACGTATTTTGGTGTATCATTTATATAAATCGTGCATACCGTTCTCGAGATATAGTAAAATATACTCGAGTAATCGGCATATTTAGGACGCAATATTCGACACGCCCATAAAAAAATCCCGACCTGATGGAAAGAAACTGAAAGCAGATTCGAGTTTAGCATGCGGAATTCCATCTAGTCCATATATATTTTTTTTTAAGGAGCACGAAAAAAATTTTTTTTGTCGACCAGTGTAATTTAAAAATTATTTTTGTAAAAATTTTTTAAATGCGCTCTAAACAATCCGATTCTTTTTTATAAAATTGACACCAAATTATTGAGCAATACTCTAAAATGCTACGGACAAATGAAACATATAATGATTTGAACGTAAAGGGGTCACTAAATTCTCTGGAGTTTCTCCTTATAAATCCAATTATTATGATGATTAAATGATAACTTTACGTCAAATATAACTCGCAAATCCTTAAATTCAACATCACGCTTAAGAGCTGTGTTATTTACGGAATAATTAAGTATAATATGGTCCAAAAGAAGTGTGAAAGAAATTATACAACACTTGGTATTATTCATTTTAATATCAATGTCAAAGCACCATTGAGACAAGCGGTTTAAATCGGACTGCAATTTTCGACAGTCAATTAAATTTGATATATTTGAAAACAATTTAAGATCATCCACAAATAAGAGGCATTTTGCTAAATTTGCATATAGATGGTAAATCATTTATAAACAATAAAAAAAATAAAGATCCAAGATGTGTCCCCTGAGAAATACCAGAAAAAGCATTAACTAAACGTTTTGAGGAAAATTACCAATAACAATAGATAATTTTATGTTTATTAGAAAGTTTTTAAAAAATAACAAAATATTGTCAGTTAAACCAAACTTATGAAGTTTCTGTAGAAGGAAAGAATGTCTAACAGAGTCTAAAGCATTCACAAATATTTATATAACAACACATTGAGATTTAAGTTCCATGGAACTGGTTATTTCACGAGTTACTAATGCTAAATTAGTAAATGTAGATCTACCTGGCATAAATCCATGTAGACAAGTACATACTGAATCTTTTAGAAGAATGAAGTTTATTCTTAATAATTTTACCAATTAACTTTGCAAAAATATGTTGTTTAACAATAGGTCTATAGTTAGTAACTTAACTACGATCACCCTACTTTAAAAATAGGTACTATATAGGCAATGATTAATTCAAGAGTTGAATAAAATCAAAATACTTAGGTGCCACAATATGTTTAGAACACTTTTTATAAAATATAGATGGATAATTTCCAACTGATGATTTAGTATCATTACTTAAAAATTATATTGCATTAACTATATATTCTTCACTAATAATAAAACTGTGGGAATTATCAGAATTACAAATATAGTAGTGAATATTAAAATTATCAGAATTAGGTTTAGTAAAGGATATCTCAAAATGACAGATTTTGTCAAAAAAAAAAAAAAAACGGGTATAAATTAGATCAAACAAAGCTAAAGTAGTGATATAATGTAGTATTCCAGTTATTTCCTTTAGTTAATTCCTTTTTTTATCTTATAATATTTTACTTTTGTGTCGTGATTTCTCTTTATTGTCTTTGTTGGAATAGAACTACTCCCCAGACTGAGCATAGTCGGTAACAGAAGATAGCCAAATTCCATACAAAGATAATGTTTTACGAATTGGAATTCGTTACATTACATAATACATATTTATGTGTAACCAGCACTTTCATTGAATAGATTGTATGTTAATCAATTCCGTTGAATTTATTTAATATATTTTTAAGTTTTAGTAAGAAAAATAACAAAAAACAGTCAAAAGTGTTTAAAATAATCGGAAAAATCGAAAAGTCGAAAATAGTCTGTAAAAGTCGAAAACTCGGCTTTTTTGAGGATGTTTTCCGTGTATTCATTTTCAAAGTAGGGCTAAAAATATAATTTTTACATTTTTTTTTCATTGATGTATATATATTGACATGAAATATCCTTAAAAATAATATTAGATACAAATTAAGAAATGAAGACTATATCTCATATATATACATAAGCTCTATTGTTTTCTTTTTTTTTTTTTTTTTTTTTTGTAGTTCAAGCCACACGAAACTCAGCCGTTATTGACAATTGGAAAACGATTTCGACCTGGATCATCTCCCAAGCATTTATGTAAGCCAACATCAATTGCCGTCTCTACAACTGGAGAAGTAAGTAGCGTTATAAAAATTATAGTTATAAATTTATGTCGTATTAAACAGGAATCACATTAGCTCAAAATCTTTAACTTAAAACACTAATATGACATCTCTTAAAATTCTACAGCAAATTAATACATTTATAAATTAAGCTTTCATTCTTCACATTGTTTTTGCTGTATTTTTCTTTCAGAGTAATTTTTTTTTTTTAGGAAAAATATAAAAAATAACTACTAAATTGCTTTATCATATACATAACTATGCAAATGAAATAGAAAATAAAAATAAAAAAGAAAAAAATTAAAATCAAACATTTAATAAATTTTCCGATTTATAAATATCTGAACCAAAATCTTGGTTATACGATTTGGGGCTTTTTAAAATGAATACCAAAGATGATTGAGGGCCATTTTCAATGTCCTGTTAAGTAATTTTATTGTTTTTCATAACAAAATTCATCCAGTCGAAAGCAAAATAACAAGTGACTGATTTTGGCATTTTCGTTCGTGTAATATACTAGGGTGATCGATTATTCGACTTTTTTGAGAAACCGGTTTTCGAATAGTTCGAATAGTTGGTATTTTAAAAAAACCGGTTGCACTTTTTGAAATTCAGAAAAAACCGGTTAACCGGTTTTTTGCAGAAGTTAATATTTATATCAAAAGACTACATTTCTTTAAAAAATCAATTCTTATAATTAAGTTAAAACTTATTAAATACAAGCGTAAAAGCCTAACAATGTCAGGAAAAATAATATAATAATGAAAATATGCACAAACAAATCCGAAAATTAAAAGAAAAAAATATGAACAACATTTAGACACCTTCCTCTCCCTAATCGAAGTCAATTATTTGAAACCGTTCAAATTTATTGGAATTATATTGATTAAAGTTTTATATTCGTAAACCTTTCAAAATAAAAAAAAATCGTCGTAAATGCGCTCCCTGGCCGAAATACAGAATCAGTTTTTTATAGGATTTGGAGAGCCAGTATAGCAACTCAAAAGTTCTTAATACCAAAACAGACTTTTTGGTCCCTGATAGAAACATCTGGCACTGTAAGAATTTGTTGAACGAATAGTTTTATAAGTATGCCGATTTTTAGTTTCTTACGTCGTCTGGGGGCTTCAGAAAGCTCTGGAAAGGAAACATTGCTTAGGAAAGATATATTTAAATCCATATATATAGATCCACGTATTTTCGCTCCCTGATAGAGATTTCAAAATCTGGCTCCGTTAGGATTTGTAGGACGAATAGGGTTATAATTAAGCTGAATTTTAATTTTCTATGTCTTCTGGGAGCTTTAGAAAGCTCTGGAAAGAGAAAAAATGCTAAGCAAATTATATATCTAGATGATTAGAAGATAATTATGTTTCAAAATTGTAGAAAAAATCATCTAAATTTTAGTTAGCATAAACAGAAACCATGGCTTAATATGGAAGCCTGTCTCAATTTTCAAATTCTTCAAATTCTTAGAAAAAGACACATAAATCCTCTTATATCCGCTCCCTGATAAAAATTTCAAAATATGGCTCCATTAGGATTTGTTGGACAAAAAGTTTTATAATTAAGCCAAATTTTAATTTTCTACGTCGTTTGGTAGCTTCAGAAAGCTCTGGAAAGTGAAAAAATGCTAACCAAATTATATATCTAGATGATTAGAAGATAATTATGTTTCAAAATTGTAGAAAAAATCATCTAAATTTTAGTTAGCATAAACAGAAACCATGGCTTAATATGGAAGCCTGTCTCAATTGAAACGATTCTGCAGGTGAAACTTTTTTAACAACAACACCTTTAAAAAATAAAGGAAATATTGGATCAAAAAAATTAAATTGGGTCATACAGGATAATTATTAATTATTTATTTGTTTAATATTACAGAATAAATTCCAATTTATACTTAAACTATATTTTAAAAACATAAGAAATCAGTCTTTATGAATATTTAAAAAATTATTCCTAAATTTTCAAATATCACTATCACTATTTAGTACATGTTTTCTGAAATAAAATGCTATTTTTAAAACCGGTTTTTTGTGTTTAAAAAAACCGGTCTATTCGACATTCGAAAAATGAACATTTTGAAAAAACCGACAGCACATTGACTGAAAAAAACCGGTTTTAAAACCGGTTGGAAAACCGCGTCGATCACCATATAATATACACGAAATACAGAAACCCAATTTTATATGAAAACAATTACGTTTTCGTTCGACTTGCCTTTCGACTCATTGTTCGCATAGAAGTGAGTTAGAGAAACCCAAATCAACTTTCGTTCGCTTAGAAGGCGAAAGAAAGCATTCGTTCGACATAGAGAAACAGGCTTTAATTTTGTACACAGAGAAAACAGATTCTTTATGACAACCGAATTTATTGCCAATCGAATTAGGTTGGTTACACGTACTACCTTAGAAATCAGTTGGAGCAACCGAATATTTCGTTTCTTAATATAATTTTACCGGAAACTACAAACAAAATATTGGTCTAGAAAATATATTTTTTAGTAGTTGTAGCTATTATATTGTAACTACAACTATTTTAAAAAAGCAATTCGGTCAGAACAACTAAAAGTTGTTGTTGCCAATAGAGTCATGTCGGTTGAAAGCAACGCATAGAATTTGATTGTAAGTACTGAAATTACTGCCATGTGCAAAGGTTTTTAAAATGTATATTAGGCGAATATAACAGAATGTATCAGTGAGAGCCAGTAATATTAGGAACATATTTTAAAAATGTATGTTTGTTTAAAATTTATTTTTAGCACTTATTTATATAAAAATACACATATATGAACAAATTAAGCAAAATGGGATCTTGTTTTCAGTTTTTTATTCTCCTTCTTGACGTTAATTTTTTGAATCTTCTTATTGTCCATTGGTAGCATGGTTTCCTCTTACTACGGTAAACACTAATGTGGTTAAATATTACAATAGGTAATTTATTATAATGTAAATTAACCATTTTACTTCCCTGTGATTGTTTAATATTGGTGCCATGTCCATAGTTTGTTGTTACTCTTGTTATTGCTTATCACAGCTTAGTCTGATACTGATGCTATAGCCATTAGTATTTTTTTTTAAATCTTTTCTTCGTATCTTAATGTTTTTTTTGTATCTAACATTTGCACACACATTTTAATAAAAATAATTTCTTTTTGAAATGTCAACATTTATACTAACGAAAATATCGATTGCAAACACCGAATTTAGTTTTCTTCTATTATAACCGAATATTTATTTCCTAATATAAATATAATGGTTGTATACTCCAATTTATAGTACTAAAATTCAGTTGAGAGGATCAAATTTGTTAAATTAATTTCATATTGGTTGAGCTGAATAAATTATCTTTTATAATATTAATTAATTAATTACAATTCAAGTTAAAGTGTTTTAAGTACGAAAAACTAATTGGATTTATAATTTTTTAATAATTGTAATTGAATATCAGTTATTTTTAAACAATTTTTATTATTGTAACCGTTTTCTAACTAATTTGTTTTCTGTGTGTATATATCATTCCTAATTATATCTAAAAATCCAAGTGAAAATAAGTGTGAAAAAATATAAATTCCATAAAATTGTGGCTTATTTTTTTTTTTTTCTTTTTGTGAATTTCATGAATTTTAAGATTTTTTTTTTAAATAGATGCAAAATGATTAAAGGAATATTATGTAATAATATAAAATAATATATCAAAATTTGTATTTTTAAACCCACCATCAAGAAGATGGGGGGGGTTGGTATATTGAGTTTATCATTCGTATGTAACATGTCGAACAAATGATTTAAGACCCCATAGAGTATATATTTTCTGGGTAGATTTTAAGTCGATTTAGCTATCTTAGTCCATCTGACTGTTGAAAGCAGGATAAGACTCGGAGGAGAGCACCTAGGGGACAAAATTTGGGCAAAATCGGTTAATAAATAAAAATGTTATGGGCCAAATTCTAGAAACACAGGTGTCCGTAACTTAAGTTCATACTTTTCTGCATATATCACTTTAACAAAAACGTGTACGACAACGAAATTTTGTACAGATAATTTGACGAAATCAAAAATGGGCGTGATCTGCCCACTTTGCCACCCAACTCCCATATAAGGAGAAAATTTCAAAATTTGCAAATAGTGGGTATATAGATTCGGCCAAGCTGAATATAACATTCTCAATTGTTTTTATTCTTTTGGCTATAGTGGCCCCAAGACTATTCCAATCCGAAATTATTTTACATATATAGTCACTGACCCCTTTTTGTTTCAGTACCTCTAGTATTACGTTAATTTGGCCGTGTTGAAAGCCTTTTGAACTTTTGGCTTCCATAACAGTTTTGACTATATCATTTATAGCATTCACGGTGCATCGTCCTTTGCGGAAACCATACTGATTCTGCATTTATGTATAAGAACGATTTCTTGTATTTTCCACTTTGCAGGAAATTTTACTCTTTTCACCCATAAGTTAAACGTATGTATTGGAAATACGGCTGTACGAATAATCGTCCAAGGGAAAATCGCCCAAACCCCATAAATGAACAAACGCACAAAAAAAAACACAAATTCAAATTGGGTGATTGTTCATTACGTTTGGGTTTTTGACATGTTTAATTTTTAAAAATGTACAATTACCCAAAAATTACTATTTATTTATCATTAATCAATATAATTTTTCTTAATAGCCGGCCTCCGGCCGTGCGGAAGATTTTCAAAAATATTGTTTGCAAAAAAAAAAAAAATATTATTAAGTAAAAAAATTGCAGAAGTATAGACAATACATTAAAAAAATAAGGTTGAATAAATATTTTACCACAGTATAATTAGTTTTTAAGAGAATATTCATAACATTTATGTGTTAATTGATATTATGAAAAATAACCCTAAATGTTGGTCGGTTATTTATTTAGCTATTTGACTGATTATTCACAAAATTTTGGGTGATTTTGTAAATATTTTTGGCTTTTGTTGATAAATACACAAAGACCCAAAAAATTGGGCCTTTGTACATTTTTGGGCTTTGGGCGATTATTCGTGCAGCCTTAGAAAACCTATTAAGGTTGGTTATAATCGGTCCATTACTTCACCTAGCCCCCATACAAATGACCTCCCGGTATGAATTAAATTAGGAACATATACATAAGTTTTAGATAAAGATAAATCATCATTTATGATCATGATCGGTCCATAATTGACCATAGTTCCACTTCAGAAAACCGTTCTAACTTTAAATCCCATAAAAATAATATTATCATGTAGGGCATTCACTCGAATATTGTTTGTACGATTAATCGATAAATTCAAATATTTGTCCGATTAAATTAAAATCAAGAATTTCGAGTAAAAATTTATTCGAGTAAATTATGCCGATTAATCGAATAATTTCCCTTCTTTACTAGTTTTAAGGTGTTTGAATTATAGTTTTTTTTTTTAATTTGATTGAAAACAACTGTTGAAAATTTTTATATTATGTTTAGATTCCCAATTTGGAATTTTATTAAAAAAATTGTGTTTGGTGAAAATAACCAAATATACATATGTATGCATAAATTACAAAGCAAATATATAAACGGCACTTTAGAAAATTATAATACAAAATTTAAATATTTTTTTTGTAATTTGGGTTTTGAAGTGATAGAGAACTTTTTGTATTAACGGTCTTATTCATAATAACTTCTTATTTTAATAGGTTTATTGTACAAAATAGATATTAAACTGTTTTTCCTTATTAACTTCTTATAAAAAAACATTATTCATAATGTATTAAAAACAGTTCAATAACTATTAAACAGTTTTTGTTTTGTTCTGGCAATACTATGTTTATTTTCTCTCAATTTTCTATTAGTGATAAATAAAATATTGAAAATTTATTCGTAACTTAAAAAAACATTTTAGTTTTTCTTTTATTTCATGTCTTTTTTTCACAAAAATATATTAATTTTTATTAGAAAACGTGTCCAATGCTTTAAAAATTTAATAGGTCATGGAGGCAACGGGATAAATGGCCTTTTTGGTATATTAATTTGTGAAATATTTTAAATACTCGAATAATTAATTTGTTTTGGTTTTATGTACATCAACAATTTCCTATTTTGTTATTAATTAATTTTTTTCATATTTTTTGAATTATTTAAAATAAACCCTTTTTAGTCTATCTACCGACCACCGGATATTATCATAATGAAAGGACATGAGATGATAAAATGCCTGAATTCTGAAATTTAATATATAAAGCATTATGTCTTTGAAAAAACAGGAATTTTACACATGTTTAAATAAAATGCGCCAATTTAAATCAGCGAATTGCATTGCAGGTAGACCTACATATTTTCAATACAGTATTTTTAAAAAAGAAAAGTAATTGCAATTAGGAAATTATTACTAATGCAATTATTTCATTAAACACAACACTCACACATTCCACTTTGCAGATGGAGTTATTAGCACTTTTTCATTAGTAACAAACATATTCAAAATTGATGGAAGCTCATTGAATATTTTATTAGGGGTTTATTAATTATTATATGTGCTTTTATTAGATCCAATAACAAGTAGAAGAATACAATGAAGAAATATGTGGAAAAAGGCGGATTACATCCACTTTTAATTTTCATGAGTACATTGATCCTTCACTATTATATATAGAAAATTTTGATGGCTTTTGTTTAAGAGATATCGGCGTAAAAGTATCAACTAGAGATACAACGGACACTGGCCTTTCTAGTATTTGGCCAGATAGTAGATAAGTCTTTTTTTTTTTTGTTTTTTTTTTTTGAGATGGGTTTAACTCTACGGTATATACCCGGGTACCCGGGAACCATTTTTAACTTTAAAGTGCTCGCATTTCCTTATTAATAAAGATATAGCCACGAAACTTCAGATCGTCGTGATTAAGGTGTTTATAAAAACTAAAAAAAAAACCTTAATTTTATTAACTTGTTCTATATGTATAATGGCTTTAAAGTTGACACCTACGGGAGTCAATACCCATGGTACCCGGGTACCCCCATGTAATTTCTGTATTTTGTACTACAATTACATTTTTTTTTTTTTTGTTTTTACTATTTATTTTTGAAAATCTTACTTTTATTGTCCTTTGATTCATAAAAAGTTAAAATTTTACTATTTTTTGTTTAAACTAGGAAATATGCATGTTCATGGCAGTCAAAATTGCGAAATTATAAGTAGTGACTCCATTAGGATTTTAAGGAGAACTAGTTTTTGAAATAAGCTTTTTTTGATATTTCTAAGTTATTTAGGAGCTTGGAAAAAAGAAATATATTTGACAAGTTAAAAAATTTTCGAATTATTGCAGTTTTTATGCATTTTATCCGTTTTCACCGCATTGACTTTAGTTTTTGTGAATTCCTTTCAGTTTCTCAATATCATGTAATAATGTCCACCACCTTTAATCCAAAATATCATGTAAGTGCTCAAGATATTGAAATTATTTCCTATATTCGTGCTAAGGAACGTAAGCTTTCTATATTGTAGCTCCAAACATTTATAACACGCTATGACAAGACTGACAACATTCCCTAGTGTTGTAAAAAAGGTTATTCTTAGACGTGAACTATTTTCGGTCAGAATATTTTATGGATCCTGTGCTTAATTGTGGATGAAGTCAGTACTTATATTCTTTAGGACTGTATGAACGTTATAGTCTTTCTTGACCGATTTTCTCAGAGAGTTTATGGAACGTGCGTTTTATTTTAGTTCAAGTCTTGTTGTAAATTTTAAAATTAAAATTTATACTTTTTACAATGTTTTGTTTAAAAAACATGACGTTTTTTTAACAAAATACTAATTTGTGCATTTTATGATGATTTTCGGAAATGGGCCACATATGGGAGCTATGGATTTTTGAAAAATGTTATAGCATAGTTTTTACGTTAATAAACATTATTTTATAAAATTAAATGGGGTTTCTAACGTCCATAAAATTTTTGTATGTACTAAATTATGTAATACTAAACAAATTTATAGATGTAAAAACCCGATTCTAGGAGAAAAATTGTATGGGAACTTGGTTGTAATAGGTAACCATTATAAACTAATTTTAACAAATCACGTGTCTGTATCATATGAATTCAAAATTCATAGAATTATTTCAAAAACTGCAATACTGTAGCTTTCTTAAAAGTTTATTATAAACTGCAAGACAGACGGATGGACATCGCTTAAATACTCGATATATTTTAAGATCTAGGGCCAATTAAATGGTCATAATAAATAATTTGTATAAAATTATATATTTTTTTGAATAAAATCAACGAAAATTACACTATGGTACCCGGGTACCACGGGTATTGACTAACGTTAATTTTTTTGGGTATGTACCGTAGGGTTAAAATTATACGAACTTTTTTGGCTTTAGCAACAAAGTACAAATCCATTTGGTCTTACTCTTAATAAGCTAAAAGAACATTGATGCTTTGTTCGCAAATATATTGTGCAGATATACTTTAAATTTGTTTAGAAAATACCTTTCCATATGTATTTTATGCAACTGAAAGAAAAAGCAGTTATATTTGAAACAATATTCTAATTACTATCCGCAGTCTGTGTAAAAGATTTTATGCAGTTATTTATTCTACTTTATGAAACTGTGCAATAATACCAAAATAAAAAGTAATATGTTTAAAACTATGCAAAACTTTTTTATAAAAGCATTCAATTTGTCAAAAAAGTAATATATTTCTAAAAATTTGTTTTATCAAACTGTTAAAATAGGTTCTCACCTATAAGGAGATAATATTCAATAACAAGGAAACGGTTGATCTTAGAGTTTTCATTATTTTTTTAATCATTTGATAATTTAGCACAGATCACAGAAATATATAATTTGTATGGTTCTAACCACTAATTATAAAATTGTGGACCATTTTCGAAAACCCTTTCTTTGGAGATTTGATAGTTGCTTCAGTCATTTTTTTGGAACAGTGTGTACATCTTCTGTTAAAATATTCGGTATTTTGGAACACCTTTTTTGTGCTCTTGAATTCACTTTTCACAAGAGCTCAATATCTCTCCACTGGTCTAAGCTATGGACAATTTTGAAAATTGAACTCCCTTGGTACTAAAACTATGTTATTGATTTGGTACCACTCCAGAGCTTTCTTACCGTAGTGACATGATACCAAATGGGTCCAAAATATGTGGACACGTTGTGCTTTCTTAAGAAAAGAAGAAGTATTTTTTGCAAATATTCCTTTATGCATATTTTGGTATTTATAGATCCGAATGTATCAAATGACTTTCCTGTTTTGCCGCAACTGCAAAAAGCTTGTCATACCATGAATTTCGTAAGAAATTTTTGCTGCTTTTGGGTCTTAAACTTATCTCCAACATTGCTTCGAGCATTAGCAATAAAAATTTTTGAGACACAAGCTGCGAAGATTCTGCCAGCACCTACGTTTCTTGGTCAATTATACAGCTTGAGTATTTTTGTATGAAATTAGGTTTTAAATTCCGAGTTCTATTTTTGGCTTGTATTTTTTTTTTTTTTTTTTTTTTGCAGAATTCCAGTTTGGAATTTTTTGAACTTTATATGTTATCAACTTTCCCATTAGCTTTAAATTTTCGCACCAAATAGTCGAAGCACTGAGAAAACTGAGCTGATTTTCTACCAGATGTGTTTGTAGTTCCTTTCAATATGCCTTCAATTTTCTGGCCTTCCCAATATCATGTGGTCCTTTTTTCTTACCGAACTAAGTTTCACATCAATAGTCAAATTCTCTTGATACTGTTTAATAACATTAGAAACGGTTTTACGAACGACATTTAATTCTGTGGCCAATTATTTGTAAGACCTATTTGAATTTTTTGAAATTTGTTAATAACTTGTAGGACGTAAATCTTTTTCGTCACTTATTTTGATGAAAATAAGGACAAATTAACATGGTTGTTATTAAAAACAATAACTGAGGTATTTTTCCATGATAACTAGATCAAAAATAAAATGTTGAATATTGATTTCGAAAAAAGTTATGAGGCAAAATGTGTGTTAAGATTTTTTCGATCTCACTCCTTAATAAATTTTTTTAATTTTATACAGTTTTATTAAATGCTTATAAAACAAAAAAGTGATTATGAATAATAAATTTTCAAAATTTCTTATTAACCTTTAATAAAACCTTTTATAAATTGTTCAAAATTATTATGAATAAGGCTGTAAATGTTTCATAAGAAGCAAATTGGAGAATTTTTAACTTGATTTGGAAATACACATTGTTGGTTCTACGAATGATAGTACAGCCAATATGTGTAAATATGGATGGCTTGTATAAAACTTGTGATATAGAAAAAATTTAGACTTAAAAGTGGTTCAGCCTGTAAATTTATATTGTATGTTAAAACCACTGAACTTATTTATCCAAAATAATTCAGAATGTAGATCAAATTCATAAATGCGTATTAGATTTAACTGTTTGTTTCTCTATGTCGAACGAAAATCAAAGCGAACGAAAGCAAATCGAACGAATTCGAGTAATTTTGGGTTTCTGTATTTCCAACGCTTTCGTTCGCATGGAGTTACGTCTTTTCGTATTGTTTTTGTTTTATTTTTCTATCAGAGTAACTTTTTTTTCGTAAAAATATTAAAAATGCTACTAAATTGTTTAAACGTATATACAACCAAGTAAATACACAAACAAAATTAAAATAATTTAAAAAAATTGTTTTGGATTTTTTTTTTTTTTTTTGAAATTGTTTTTTAGACACAAAATCGTCATTTATGGATACCAAATACATCAAAATGAATAATAAATATGATTAAGAAACATTTGCAATGTCCTTGTCAGTATTTTTCTTATTTTTCTTTAAAAAATTCAACCAGTCGAAAGCAAAATAGCAAGTGACTGATTTTGACATTTTTGATCTTATTGTTCGAAATACAGAAACCCAATTTTATATGAAAACGTTGTTCGCATAGAAGTGAGTTAGAGAAACCCAAATCAGTTTTCGTTCGCTTAGAAGTCGAAATAAAGCCTTCGTTCGACATAGAAAAACAGGCTATAACTAACAAAGTATAGAAAAACAATGAATTTATGAAAAGAAAAGAGAGAAATGTTTACAAATTTTAATTTTATATTATTCCGAAATAATTTTTCAGAAGTGTTATTTAAGTCTTTTTTGTAAATTAAGTGAATATTTTTGATGTTTTTGTTTTCTTTTTTAACAAAACACTAAGATAATATAGAATACTTGGCTTATATCTTAATAAAAATTGAAAGAAAGAGTAAAATTTTAAGGTATAATTTTCTCGAATAACTCGAGTAATTTAAAAAATCTGCTCGATTAATCGAGTAATTTAAAAACTGCATTTTCGAGTTATTGGTTAATCGAATAATGAAAAAGTCGAGTAAAATGAATACTCTAGTATCAGGTGAATATACGACACAAATCAGTGTTATTTAAATAGAAACCACACTGCCAAATGTTATGAGGATCTGTCCATAATTGACCTAGCATCCGTTTAAGGCCCATTTCCGGGAATCACCCTAACGTGTATGCCATATATTAACTAAATCTGAAGAACTACGGTAACTTCATATTTGAGGTCTCATGGAATTCATTGATCTATATAATACTGCTCCAAAAATAATTAAAAATTTTTTATGTAAAAACAAAGTGTGCAAAATATTAAATTAATAGGATGTCGCTAACACGTGACACAACGACACTGAAGTTTGTAGGGTGCATTTATATACAGTGGCTCAATAATGTAGTTGGACAAACATTAGGATAATATTAATCTTAATATTTTTCATATTAAAATTAACATAATGATACTTTTTTTATTATTATCTATGTTTTTCTATTGCCTTCTAAAAACCAACAAGATTTTAGTAAAATAATTTGTTTCTTTATTTAAATATTATTAAAAAAATATTCTCAGTGCAAAATAAGGCATCAAAAAAGAAGTCGGACATATGGCAACGCTTGAGTTTATTTTTAAACATACTTGGGGAAACCCCGTTTTATTATGCAGTTTTTATTTATTGATATCTCTTAAATCTGTATTAATCAAAAAAGTGTAAGAAATTTCGTCGTTGTACCAAAAATTTTTAAAAATGTTTAGACCAAAGTCATACACAACTGAAGAAATCCGAAAAGTTATTATTAAAAACTTTGAGGAAGGAAAAACTGTTCGAGAAATTAGTGGTTTAATTGGAAAACCAAAATCAATTATTCATGACGTTTGGCGAAAACCAAACGAAGAACTCAAAGAAAAAAACTTGGAAGCTACCGTAAAGCATGGAGGTGGTTCTATTTTAGTTTAGGGTTGCATGTCGTCCTCTGGAGTAGGAGAGTTATGTATTATGGACCAAAATAAATATTTATCTATTTTAAAACAAAATTTGGTGCCAAGTGTAGAAAAGTTGGGTATAAAAGACACATTCCAATTCTACCAGGATAACGATCCTAAACATAAAGCACATGCTGTTAGTATGTGGCTACTATATAATTGTCCACACGTACTCGAGACACCACCACAGTCCCCAGACATTAACGTAATCGAACATTTATGGGCACATTTGGAAAATCAGCTTAAAAATTATACAATTTCGAACAAAAATGATCTTATAAAGGCACTAAAGGACGAATGGGCGAAAATTGATCCCTCTATTTGCAGAAACCTGGTAGAATCAATGCCGAGAAGATTAGAAGCAGTTATCAAAAGCAAAGGACTTCCTACAAAGTATTAATTTTTAGTTATATTTATTAGTTATATTTACTTAAGATAATTTTATTCTAAGTGTCCGACTACTTTTTTGGTGCTAACTTTTAAGATATAAATGAATTTTTTTATTTTTTATTTATACATGAATTCTAAATAAATATTTTCTTTCATTTTTAAAATAGCGTATATTGGGTCTTACTATTATAAAAGAAAAGAGTTTGTAAACCCTTTCTTAATATACTTAATATTGAAGTCTATAAGGTTATTAGAATTTTCAAACTACTGTGTGTGCAAGGTGCCGTCAAATAAAATAAAATACTATTTTTAGTCAAATTTTAACTATAACTAATTACTGAATAATATGCTTCGACTCCAGCAGGATAATATAACGTTCAGTGCTTTGTTCCCATACAACGATGGGACAAAAACTTGGTACGCATATTATTTTACGATTAAAATTAATAAATACGAAGTTTTAGAAAAAATCGGTGCAAGGACACGTCTACTTTCCATAAATTTAAAGATAAAAAAACGAATTTTTTCCAAATATTTCTTCTTATATGTATTAAAAAACAATACTAAATTTCAGAATCAAGCAAACAAATTTGCAAAATTTTATTTACCTTTTTTTTTAAACTCTATCGAACTCTTGTAATTTTTTTTTTATTAAAATATTATATATTTTGTGCCATCTTGAGGATTTATTACATACTATAATGAGTAAAAATTATATTTTTCTCTTCGCTAGTTGTTTTGAAAATTTCGAAATAATTTTTATGATTTTAATTTAGCAAAATAAATTATGTTGACACTGAGAACTCTTTGAGATTGTAGTAAAAACAGGAAACCCCATAACGTATATATTTTGTGGGTCCTAGTTGGATACAGAGTCGATCTATCTATGTGCGTCCGTCTGTCTGTTGAAAGCAGGATAGAGCTCGAACGGGACAACCTGGAAGGACGAAATTTGTATCAACTATTTATCTTATATAAGGTTAATAAACAAAACAAAGTGTAACTTTTCTGCTGATATATCTTAAACAAAAGCATGTACGATAACGAAGTTTTGCACAGATAGTTCAAGGGTCGATACAAACTTGGAAACCAAAAATGGGCGTGGTCCGCCCACCTCCCATATATCGTAAAATTTGAAAAAGTTTATGGTGGCTATATAGATTCGGCCGAGCTGAATATAACATTCGCGCTTGTGTTATATGAAACTTTCTTGTTAGTAACAAAAAAAAAATTTTTTTTGATTCATTTTCATTCAAATAGTTTATTGTACTGTGGCTCTCAGCTTAAATTATGCAGTATACAATTTTATTTTTAAAACTCCAGAACAAAGTAACAGACTGGAATTAAAAACAAAATTTGGTATCATTAGAAAGAGTAAGATTTCTAGTTTAACAGAACCATTATTTATTGTTAAAGTTTACCTTTAAGTACCTTAAAAATATGAAAACTAAAAAATCTATTATTTTTATCTCACAGCTTATTTTATGCAGCCACTTACGACATCAACAAGTTCAAAAATTGCGACCGATTGTATGCAAAAGATATGAGGCGGTTTGTTACCGGTTCGTGCAGTTTTTGTGTAACATTAAGCGAAATGTATTCCACTGCATTTTTAGGTCCTTATTCCTATTTTATTATGTAAATTTCCAATATGAACCACAAATTTTTTATAATATGGAGGCCTAGTGTTTAGCGAACGTCGTTAAATTTGGGCCTTTATATATTAGCAAATTTTGAACAATATCAAATTTTTTCTTCGGATCGCTATCTTGGCAGTATCAAAAATATGATAATATGCCCTGATTCTTCGCACTCTGCAACAAATTATTTTTTAGGATCTAAAGGTAAATTATACCATATTTTTTTTTAAGTTCCTATCTGCTGCATAGCTATGAAACATCAAACATGAAAATATGTTCTACATAAAATAAGCTGAGCCACTGTATGTTTTTTTATTTTTTTTAACAATTTATCTGAAGAAATATTCTATGCTGTTTCGTGCAAGAAGAAGAAAATTATTCTCTCAAAAAAGCTCTAACATTGAGTACGGGAACGCATTTCGGTAAAATTGGGATCCCGCGAGCTCTCAATTTAGAATACAGGAACAAAGCTAATATTTGCTTTAAATCTTCTGATTTTAGCGCCCTCTCGTAACCACAAAAATAATTATTTCCAAAAAAAAATCTTTTTAATCTTTTTTTCTGAAAACGTATATTTCAACACAATTTGAAAAATGTTTTTATTTAGATTTTTGACTATGGGACAAAGCACTGTGCGACGTTCCTATGTATTTTTTTTACTACTTTTAAGGAGAACAAAAAACTGTTTTATTTTGTAAATTCGAATGGTTTTATGGTTTTAAAAAAATCGATATCTTTTGGTGTCCTATTTTTTAGCCAAAAACAATAATAATCTTTCTTTTCTTAAGGGAATCTATAGAACTCTATGTAACTTCAAAACCCGTTGAGTTATCGTATGACATAACGATACAAAATTCATTGTAAACATTGATTTTTATTAAGGCTTGAAAGTGCCTATTTTTTTTTAATTTCAAAAAATTAAGGATAAAACTGTTTGTTTTATGCATAACGGCACAGTATGTAAAATTAAGGAAGAATTAGGTCGATATCTCTTATAAATTCGGCGTATCTTAGAATTTTGTGATGTAAAGTCAACTTGTAGGTACTAATATATATAATACTAAAATTATAACATAATAATATTATGTAAACAGATATTTTGAAGTATATTCCGAAATTTTTAACGAATTTGAACAATTATTATTATTATTTTTTATTTTTATTTTTTTTTTTTGTAGGTAATTATCTATCTGGTTTGGAAAATAATCATGTTTAGAATACGATTTCTTTACATTAAATATAAAAAAAGAGTTGATAATAGCAAAATATTGTTCAAAACTGTGAAAGGTTCAACTGTGAAAAAGTCAAAATTTCCACATATAAATACACCCTATAAAATTCAAGGATTAAGCTCCATCAGATCAATATAATATTTTGAACATGTTTTTACATCAAAAAGTACAATCCGATTTTTTTAGAGCAGTACAATATATACACATCAATCAATCTTCTATCTATACATGTAGATTAGAGTGGCCCTCTTTTATATGGAGGAAAATAAAGGTTTTTTAATTTTCAGTCTCACCCCCTAGAAATGTTCGAATAGCCCAAAAACTATAAAATAAAAAGTTTTAGATTGATTGAAACAAGTTTAGAGGTGGCTCAAAACGATTGAAATATTAAAAATTTTAGTTTTATTATTCTGTTCAACCATACCTAATTTATTAGATCTTAAATATTCCTCGTTTTCATCTTTTTAAATACCACAGTTTATTGCCATTCTAAAATGACCAAAAGAACAAAATGGAAAATGATTGCATTTCATATCTTAGTGGTTGCCGACTTTAGGAACAAAAATGTTTCATATATTCCTATAGTCGGCATAGACCGGCTCCTACAGGCGAATTCGATATTTTCATGAATCCTAAAGTCGGCATCAGCTTCTAGTTATTATTTTATTAAAACTAATAGACCAAAAGGTCTCGAAATAGCATGCTATTTTGGGGTATGTAAAGTTTTTTGACAATATTTATATCAAAGCTCATGGATTTCATCAAAGAATACTAAGAATAGAAGGCTTGTCAAAAAACCTAACTCTGTTGTCAAAAAAATCTAACTTTAAGATTGTGTTAGTCAAATTTTATTTATATGTATTAGTGCTGAAACCACTTTCACTACACATCATAATCATACATTTCGGTCTTCTAGAGGATTTTTTAATACATCATAGGCAAATATATGCAAAACTGTGACAAAATTAATGCATTAAAAATAGTTTTTGCTGAAACTTAGATCAATCTAAAAGTATTGTAAACAAATTTTTCGTCCGAAATCCTAAAAAATTCCTTGTAAACCGAAATCGTTTCCCTTTAATGGTCAAATTATCTATATTGGTGACTTTTTTTAAGTCAATTGGAAATAGATATAGGTCCAAATACCTATATCTACCTATATGTACCTAATTTAAATATATATTTTTCTTCCATAATATGTTTGAGTAAAGAAAAATTTAATTTATCCCCATTTTATAGAATAATGGACAGAAAAAAACGATTTTCAGTGCAGTGACTTTTTATTTCATTAATAAAAAAGGCCATTCCGACTATTGGATCATGATATGCCGAATATTGGGAAATACATGACGACTACATGTTAATTCGAAGTTTTTTATAAAATATATTAATTGGGCATATTTAGCAATATTTTTTTAGCAAAAGTCTTGGTAAATCTGAAACAACATCCTTTACTGAGGTGCAATAAAGTTAAACTGCCGACTACCGGTACACTTACCCTATATATTTTTTATTTTTTTTTATTTTCTTAATTTTGTTCTTTGGTGAATATGAAATTTATAAATACTATATTATTATTTAATAACTAGAATACATAATAATAGTACTGTTTTGAAGTTTATTCAACAAATTAGGAAATTATAAATTTGTGACAAATTGTTGTGTTGATTTTGTTTCTGGTGCCCATAAAATTGTAATTTCTAATAAATAAAAGCTATTTGTGACAAATTTGAACCTGGCATTAAAATTATTATGTGATTTATGCAATTTAAGTAAATTTCGGGAAGAACTATATATGGACACTGTGGTCTAGTGTGGACCAATTCCTTTGGAATTTGATAGAGTAATTTATGGTTACCAAACATGTAATGTTGCTAAATTTTATCAAAATATGTCATATATAACCATTAAACCTCTATTCCGGGAATATTTTTGTATGGGAACTAGGTGAAAATGTGGATCGATCATAACAAATTTTTGTGTCAAAAAAAAAAAAAAAAAAAAAAAACATTCATACCAAATTTCATTCAATTATTTTCAAAATTGCGAGCTGCAGGACTAAAAAATTCAATTATCCATCAAACATTTCAAAATGGTTTAAAATCGGAATTTGCAAAATATTAAAACAGAAATGAAAAACAACGTAACATAAAAATTTTCAAATTTGTGTTTTTGATGAAATATAGTTTATTTTTTCAAAATATGTGTGATCACAAATTTTCATACTTTTAGCTCAAAAAATAACGATTATATTAACAAAGGAAATGATTTTCTTAAGTCAAAATAACGTAACATCACATTTGTTAAAAAAATAAAAAAAAATAGATTGCAAATTCTTGAAAATATAATAACTATCAAAATTTTGGAGTAAAACTTATCAGAAATGTTTTTAATTATAATAAACACAATAACAAAAATTTATAAATGATAAGAGATCATAGTGCTACAAAGTTGACCATTATTAATTCGCATGTCATTAGCAGTGTCGCAAGCTTAGCTTTCTTTTGTTTTTTCTTAAAATTGCCTTAAAAAAGCTAAAATGTTTGTACTTTAGCAAAGAAGAAAATCATTTCTTACTTGCTTTTACTAATTTTATTTTTACAGAATCATCCATTTAAGCGTTTTTTGTATTAATTCGCATAAAAATCTAAATTATTTATATTTAACAAAAATTTTCTAAATCAAATATAATTCATATGGATTTATTAATCAATTAGTATAATAATTATTTTTAAACAATATCATTAAAAAAAAAATAATAAAAACTATTGATAACGAGAAAAAATATATATTTTTTTTTAATATCATTACTCTTCCCTTATTTTTTTGGGGCATTTTGCCTTTTCGGACCTTTTTCAAAGTACAATTTGGCCTCTTTTTATCTCATCTCCTAGCAACATTGGTCATTAGAAGATATGTATAAAAGGGTATTTTCGATTTTTAGGAACAAAGAAAGCTATTATTTATATTGAATGTATGGAATTTATGTAGGAACTTGACTCCCATATTTTTGAATTTATTTTTCCCCAAAACTGATCTGGATCAAACAACTCGCAAAATGATAATTTGGCTATTATTTTCTAGACAAAATTTGAAAGGAAATCAAAATGAAATTTATGTTTTCTAACTATTCAATTCAAATGGGTTGCGTCTCTTTCATATTTGAGGCTGAAATTTCTTCAAAAGTCTGCTTTTTTTTCAGAAAAAAATTAAAAATTCAGTCGATTTTGTCGATTAGACACCTATACAGAAAGAATAAAAGTAATATAAATCATAGTTTTAGGTTCTATGATAAAAGTATTTCATGAGACGTTATGTTCTTTAGAATAATCTTGAAAGGATATCTTCAATTATGAAATAAATATATTTATGAAATAAATATATTGACTCTTAAAAAAGTATAAAATATCCCGAACTATGGGTTCGGGATATTTTTCCATAATAACCCTACATCCGATATTATGGAAAAATTATCCAAAACATTATTTCCGTTTTGGGAGGAAGCAATTAAAAGAGCGGATTAAAAATTAATCCAATTAGAATAAATACATTATAGATTCCATAAAAATGCTAAAATTTTAAATTTTTTGCAGCTGTAATTCGACAAACACTCCCTAAAATTTATTAATGGCAAACGAATTAATAATGGTCAACTTCGTAGCACTATGATCTCATATAATTTTTGTAATTTTGTTTTTATTTTTTCATTAAAATGGAATTTTGTTATTGTTATTTTTTTTTTAATAAAGGACATTAAATATTTAAACCAAAGAAAAAAAATTCTAGAAAATCTGAAATATTTCAGAAAATAATCCTACACAAGTTTGAGAAAATTAAACACTGTACAGTAGGGTTGTAATTTTTTGCGATTTTTGTAAATATCCAAAATACCATTACAAGGTCTTGTTATGCGTCAATTACTTGAGGGACAAAAAAATAACAATGTTTGTTATAATTTCGAAGTTAAGATAAGAAAGATGATGTATTTTAACAAAACGCTGAGTTAAGGGGCAAATAGGGTATTATCGACTAGCTCTCTAAGTGGTATTAGACTCCTAACCAGGTTTGCGCGCATAACATATCTATACTCTTTGCCCGAAAATACCTAAGAGTATATTTATCAAAAAAAAGAATGAAAAAATGAAAATCCTACCCTACTGACTATCCTACTGTCAGACGCCTTGACAGAACGCGTACCCTATTTCTATAACATTCTGTCCCTAAGACAACCATTCATCCCTACAACTTACCCATACCAGCAATCATCCTAACATCCATTTAAAAAAAAAAAAAAATTAATACAATTTTGAATTCATAATTATATCTACACAAAAAAAAATTTATTAAAAAAAATAACTTAGCCTAATTATTATTGTTTGTATTGAGGTTGTTGTTATTATTTTTCATATTACCATTAAATGAGAGCTGTTGTTGTTGTTTGCGTTGTAAGTGCATTGAGTTTTGTGGCTGCTGCTGTTGATGATGATAATGTGTTGTTGTAGTTGCTATTTGCTGTTGTTGATTTTGAAGTGATTGTTGTGGTTGTGGATGATGTTCTATGGTTAAATCGTGAGTTTTATAAACATTACGTGCATAATTATATTGTTGTTGTTGTGGCTGATTTATTAGATAGTGCTGTTGTTGCTGCTGTTGTTTTTTTTTTAATTGTTTGTTTAATAAAAAAAAAAAATTATAATTTTGTTTTGAAAATAATTCAATTGGTTTAAGTAAATAATTAGAGAACGATAATTTTAAGAATTTTAGTTTGTTTAAAATTGTTGGTTGCTTCTTGTTGTTGTTTTTTTTTTTTATAATATAAATATTTCATTTTAAATTAAATTAAATTTAATCTTTTCGTTTTGTTTTTAGTATAATATATTTTATTTTTTTTATTTTATGCCTTATTTTTTTTTTCTTGTGACCGATCACCACCACGCCAGAATACTTAATGTCGCATCTAAAAAAAAACATGCGTGTTTTACTTATTTCTTTTCTTCCTGTTCGCTTTCCTTGCATTCAACCACTTGTTAACTGGCACGTGTCAGTTTCTGATTGGCTGAATGCATTAACGGTAAATCCTGAATAATAGCAAATGCATAAAAAAAGTGGAATAACTACATTCCATTGTACAGGGACGTTAATGTTGGATGGGTTGCCAACTTTCTCTTGTTTTAATGAGAATAGAATGTAGGAACGTCAAAGTAAAACAGTAATGCAACTGTAGTGGAAAAGTTATTGAATAAATTACATTCCTGTGGAATGTGATTTATAAATAATGCCTAAAAGAAAAAAAATCCGTAACAGTCTTGTAGAACATTGAAAGGCATAAAGGAATGTGATATTGTTGGGATCAAAAATATATCTGTGGCTAAAAGGAAAAACTACACAATAAAAATTGTTTTTTTTTTTACTTTTCATGAGACCGTTTTTAAGGTTTAAAATTAAAATTAAAGGTCATGGGTATAGAATTCTGAATAATAACATATCGTCACCGAAAATGCAAAACAACGTAACATCACTTTTCATAACTTTACAGGAGGCACAAAAAACTTTCTAAAGTCTAATCAAATTGACCTACTAACAAGATTTTTGGGTTATTACATCCTTAAATATTGCGTAATATATTGATGATGAATATTTTTAATTTTATTAAATATTTTTTTAATTTATGTGGTTTACGTTTTTCAATATTTAAACTTTCAACACAAATTTTAGAAAAATTATAATTAAAAAGATTTCTGATAACTTTTACACCAAAATTTTTATAGCTATTATATTTTTTATAATTTGCAATCTAAATTCTTAGAAAAAAAAATTTTTGTATTTTTTATACCCTTCACCACAGGTGTAAAGTTTGTCATTCCGTTTGTAATTTCCACAATTTTCGTCGGAGAGCAAAAAAGTTTATATTTTCGGAATCCTTGTAAGAAGCGATGACGATTGGACCATGTCCGTCCGTCCGTCCGTCCGTGTGTCGGTTGAAATGGCGTTTATGAAGCCCACCGATAACTGACATATATAATATGTATGTCAAACGATCGGAAATGCTTTCGAGAATTTTGCTATTGGAATTCAGCAAGATAGGTTCATACAATGCGGAGATATGTTCAAAAAACCGGTTTTTTGAACCGGTTTTCCAGTTTCTGAAGCCTCTGTATACACTACGGACTTCGTTTTTACAAAGAATTCTCGGACATTTTTTTCTGAATTTTTGTTCTGAAAAAAATGAAATAAATCGGTTCAGTAATAACTGAGATATCGGACAAAACGCATTTTTTATTTTTTGAAGCCCTGGTTTAAGCTATAGATTTTTATTTTTATACAGATCGGTCACAAATATTTTTATAAAATTTCGGTTTTTTGAATCAGCAGGATCGGTTTGTAAATGGTGGAGATATGCTTTAAAAACCGGTTTTTGGAACCGGTTTTTCAGTTTCTGAAGCCTCTGCATATACCAGGGACTTCGAATTTTTAAAGGGGGCTCGGAAATTATTTTCTGAATTTTTGTTCTGAAAAAATGAAATAAATCGGTTCAATAATAACTGAGATATCGGGGAAAACGAATTTTTTATTTTTGAAGCCCTTGTTCAAGCTATAGATTTTTATTTTTATATAGATCAGTCATAAATATTTTTATAAAATTTCGGTTTTTTTAATAAACCAAATTCGTTCATAATCAACAGAGTTATGGACCAAAAACAAATCTGTTAAGAACATAAATGCACACACAAACATGTATATTAAGCATTGTAATGACTATTAGTGACGTTTTTTGTTTTTTGTATAGACAAGTAGTTTAGTTAGAAACAGCAGTAATATGATGAATAACAGTGTTGTTGTTGTTCTTTGTATATGCAGTCTGTACAAAAATAAATAGATATGGAATTGTAGTTGTTTATTTTTAAAAACTAAAACATATCTGTTAAGAATATACATAAATACATACACAAACATGTATATTAAGCATTGTAATGACTATTAGTGACGTTTTTTGTTTTTTGTATAGACAAGTAGTTTAGTTAGCAACAGCAGTAATATAATGAATAACAGTGTTGTTGTTGTTCTTTGTGTATTCAGTCAGTTTGTACATACAAAAATAAATTTATATGGAATTGTTGTTGTTTCTTTTTTAAAAGCAAAGCCTGTTATGATTGTTTTTATTTTCATATTCAAATTTTCGTAGTTTGAAAAAAATTTAGATTTAGAAAATATGCAAGCATACGTTAAGGCGAAAATTTTATTAATTGTCGGTAATATGGTAATATGATGTCGATAAGATGGTAAGATGGTAATATGGTGAAGGGTATCAAAGATTCGGCACAGCCGAATCTTTTTTCAATTTCATTTTTTTTAACAAATGTGATGTTACGTTATTTTGACTTAAGAAAATCATTGCTTTCGTTAACATAATCGTTATTATTTGAGCTACAAGTCTGACCACACGTATTTTGGAAAAATAAACTATATTTCATCAAAAACACATATTTGAAAATTTTGATGTTACGATGTTTTGCATTTTCGGTGACGATATTTCAAATAATTGTATTAAATTCCATCATGAGTTTTAATTTAGTAAATATGGAAAAAAGCATATATTAATTTATAAAACTTTTACATTTCAAAAAAATAAAAAATAATAAAATCAAATGAATTGTGTTGTTATTCAGATTACATTAAAAAAAAAGTTATGTAGTTTTTCCTTTTGGCCGCAGATATTAATTTCTACCAAATTACATAAATTTTGGCCGCTTTCTTTGTCCTCTTTGATATAAAATCGTTAAATCGCGATATATGGGAAATTCTTCAAACTCGTTTACTTTTCATGTTCAAAAAAATGTCGAAAATTTTTAAATGGTACATCAACGATATTTAGTATCAATATTCCTTGGCTCTAGTGGAACACAGATCTGTTCGCGTGAATGACTTTTACCGAACGGCATCAATGTTGCCAAAATTCTACTTATAGTCCTAAATCAAAAATTATTCCATTTATGTACTCTACAATTCTGTACCTAAAATACAAATTAAAAATATCACTATAAGTTAAGTATGCGTGAATATATTAGCGATTTAATAATTATTAAACCTTATTATAAAATTTGCAAAATTCAGTTTTTAGTGATGTAGTGTTGTTCATATTCATGCATTTATTGCAAAATTCATCTTTTTTTTTTAATATGTCATATGACAATGTCATTTATATGCACTTTTTAATTGCACTTAGTCAAATCTCTAATGTTGCATTAAATGCAAAATTGTACTTTTTTCGAACGCCATATTGATTTTGATATATGGTATTAAAGCAGCTATAGATTGACATATATTATCGCCAATTTTGATTAGCGCCTTGGGTGTGCCTCGACGATTAATGTTAAACTAAAAACACCGCGTTCTTAGCCCATGAAAACCGTGAAATTATATTTTCTGCGTAAGTAAAACTTTACACAGGAACTTATTATACCCACCATCAAAAAGATGGAGGGTATATTGATTTTATCATTCCGTGTGTAACATGTCGAAGGAATCATCTAAGACCCCACAAAGTATATATTTTCTGGGTCCTGGTTAGATTCTGAGTCGATCTACATAGCTATGTCCGTCCGTCTGTCCGTCTGTTGAAAGCAGGATAGGAAGCAACGTAGGGGGACGAAATTTGGCACAAATGTTTACCTTATATAAGGTATTGAAAATGGGCAAAATCGGTTAAGAAACAAAAAAGTTATGGGTTAAAAACTAGAAACACAGGGTGTCCGTTTTATACTTTTCTGCTGATATTTCTTCAACAAAAGCATGTAGACAACGAAATTTTGTAAGTATTGTTCGGGGATCGATATAAACTCGGAAACCAAAAATGGGCGTGGTCCGCCCACTTTACCGCCCACCTCCCATATAAGGTGAAAATCAACGAAATTGAGTTCAAATAGTTAAAGGACCAATGTAAACTCGGAAACAAAAAATATGCGTGGTCCGCCCACTTTACTGCCCACTTTACCACCCCCTTCTATATAATGCAAAATTTGAAAAAGTTGATGGTGGGTATATAGATTCGGCCGGGCCGAATATAACATTCGCGCTTGTTTCAGTTTAAAATTGATTTATAACACCAACATCCGCTATAAAAAAATATGCAAAATTGCTGAATTTCTTAAAATTGCTACACACGTTTAGCAAATTAATATTTTAAAACGCCACAATGATTTTTAAATGTCATTTGGAAAACTTCTTTGATAACGCTATACTCTAGCATAACTGAAATAACGTTGCGAGTGTGCCTCGCAAAAAATGCACCTCTTGGAGCCATTCACGTTTTTTCTCTCCAAGTTTGGGTACCTCCTACAGAATTTCTGTTGAAGGCACATTAACGAGATATATGTCAAATGATGCACAATTTCAAGAGCTATGTCAAATGATGCACAATTTCAAGAGCTATTAGGCTCTGTTTTGAATATTGCGGTACCCGAAACGGCGTAAAATCCCCAGTGTACAAATTTTTAAATTTTTTAAAATTTGGTTTCACGACTTTTGCACAACACAATTTGATACTGGTTAATTGCACGCTAATTAAATCCATGCTAGTCCTTTTCTACAAGTGTTTATAGTCTACATTAGAAGAATTGGACATTTATGCTAAAATCCGCAATTACAGCAATCAAAAGAAAGGAAAAAAACTTGTTAGTTTCAAACACTTTTTATAGATTTTTTGACTTTGAGTGCTTGCCGGCACTACATGGAACCGTTTCAGGTTTTGAATTTTTTTTCTGTTACAGCAAAAAGTGTTTTTAACATAATTGCATCAAAAGTTGCTTAAAAAATTCAGAATTTAAACAAATATTTGAGGTTGAAGGTCGGTTTCATAAAGGCAAACGTAAAAAGAGAATTGCACATATATATATATATATATATATATATATATATATATATATATATATATATATATATATATATATATATATATATATATATATATATATATATATATATATATATATATATACATATATATATATATACATATATATATACAGCTGTGTGCAAAAAAAGTAGTAGCACTATCACGTACTTTGTACTTTCTATTGCTGCTCAATACATAGACAAGGAATTCAAAAATAATTTGTTTATATGAAAGTCTTAAATAGGGACCATAACTATAAGAAAAATTATTTTTATTTTTTGCTGTGCAAAATAATAGTAGCAAAATGATAAACGTTGGCAAATAGTACTATTGTTTTATTATTTTTTATCCTTTTGGTTTTTATGTAAATTAGATAGCCGTGTACTGCACATGCAGTGAAATTTTGCTTTTAAAAAGTTTAAAAATTAGTGGCGGCAAGCACTGCATTCCTAGTACCCCTACCTTATTGGTAAAAACACTTTCTGAAGGTAAAACATACAAATTTCTCCAACAAATTTGTGGAATGTTCTCTCACAATTATTAAAAATTAAAACAAAATATATTCCAAACCACTAAACACGAATTCGCATGTAAAAAAAACGATTAAGTGACTTTACGCGTAAAAAGTGAATGATTAAAGAGGACTTAGAGCTGAAAGTTGATGTGTCAACTATTTTTTGAAATCTACAGAAACAAAATCTTCAAGCAAGATTCCAAAGGAAAGTTCCATTACTAAACTACAGACAGGTACGCAATCGCCGTTATTTCGCTATACTTTACTCCGACTGGCCGAACAGGAAATGGCGCACGGATGCGTCCAAGGTAGTTCTTTTTGGTGCATGGGACAAGAATATATGTGACCTGAACAAATAACAAATAATATGATATAAAAAATATTCAAGTCAGCCAAGCACTATTTCGGAAAAATTAATTTTTGGGGATGTACTTCATATCATGGTCCATAATTTGGATAGGAGGAAACTTGGATGCCCCAATGCATGTGGAAATAGTAAGAACAGTCATGATGTCTTATTCAGAGAAGTATATGCAACTCAAATGGGTGTTTTAGTAGGAAAATTTTCCTAAGAAACGAGTAAATTGTCAAAAAAATGGTTTCCCGAAAATAAAAAGGATGTCTTGGAGTGATCGACTTAGTCTCCATATTTGATCTACATTGAAAATCTTTAGGGAGATGTCAAAGAAGCTCTTTTTAGAAACAAACCGGGAAATTGGCCGGAATTGTGGACGACAGTACCATCAGCTTGGAAAAATATTTCCATTGAGAGGACCAGGAGTTATTAGTTTGCTCAGTGCCCGCTGCTGCGCCGCTCAAAGGATCAATAAGGGTTATTCCACAAAATATTAGTGTGTAAAAACAAAATATGCCAAAAGAATAAAAACTTAATCAGGCAGTATTATTTTTACAGGTATTTTTTTATCGATGCTACTATTATTTTGCACAGCTAATTTCTTGTATATTTAATCCCTTTAAATATTTTATCTGAATTACAAGGTTTAATTTTAAGATTTACTTATTTTTTATAAAATTTTGGATATATTTAAAAAAATCCATCAAAAATTATATCTTGAAATCAAGAAAACGTCTTAATTTTATTGAATGTAAAAATTTTACATATACATACATATATATATATATATATATATATATATATATATATATATATATATATATATATATATATATATAAACAAAGTAATTTTTGTTTTGTAATCCATACGATATTCTAAACTTGTACCATTTAAATATTTTGAACTGTATATAATAGATATAAAAAAATATTAAAAAATTTTTCAAAACCATTTTAGAAATCGACCGGTGCGTGAAGATTTTATCGGAATCGATTTAAAAAAATAGTTTTTGTTTATTGGTATTTTAAAGTCCAAAAATAGTTATATTTATTTTAGGAGCTAATGAAACAAAAAAAAAAAAATTAAAAAAAAAATTTTAGTACGGTAAACATATGTGTAGGTGAAAGTGATCTAATTTAATTTATAAAAGAAAAGGATTTTTAACTAATTATTGCAAAATACTACGTCCTTGAATGATTTTTGAGTTAGTATAAACATTTTTTTCAAATGAACCTATTTATTTGCTCGACAGATATTAACACCTTTTTTAAATTTTTAACTATATATCCTCTCTCTCTCTTAAATAACCTATTAAAATGTAATGGTTTATTAAAGTTTGCCATATAACATTGTAACAGAGATCATAAACTTTTTTGAAATCTGCGTATTTAAATTTTTAGGAATGAATTTATAAGAACTTATAAAGTAAATCTATTTATTTGCTCGTGACTGTATATATGCTAATTATCGGATAACTTAAATACTGTTACAGCAAAAGTCAAAAGGTATTCAAAAATACTTAACAAAGTTTTACTAACCATTGTAAAGCAAAATTCCTTAAACTTGTATTCAAAAAAGATGATTTGCTTACTATACCTGTAGTAAACCATCGTTAACTTTAAATTTTTTAAAGTTTGTACTACCCTACTTCAAGGCTATTTTAAGATAATTTCTGTTACATTACGAAATTCAAAATTGTGCCTATTTAAAAACGAATTAAATAAAATATTTTCTATAATTATTTTTAAACTAGGTATATATTTTAAACTATATTTTTAAACTATTTGTATCATCACAAAATCATAAACATAAACAGGAAAAAATATATTTTGGATTTTGGATTAATATACCAACATTATGGGTGCCCGCATATCAACCCAATGTTCGCCGTAATCGCATATATTCAACATTTTCCGAAAGTAAAATAGGGTACTTTGTTTTTAAATCGGATTAGGGGGAAGTGTATCTTAAAATTTGTTGGAAATAGTTTTCTTAAAAAACTCCAATAACAGCTTCCTACTTAATGTTAAGCATTAGCAACGTTAAGCTGTAGCAATAGCAAGTTAAAAAAATTTATACCTACTAAAATTTGTACTAAAAATTTAAATTAATTTATAAAAAAACTGCTATTATTATTTTGTAACAATCCGAATGTCTTTTATTTTATTTATTTTTTATTTTTTTTTTATTATTTTTTTTTTGTTTTGTACAATTTTTTTTCACTCAAATTTAAATTAAAAACAATTGATTAAATCAACAAAATTTTACTTTTAGTTTTTTATAGCTGATGGGTACTGCAACCAGAGAATTTTAAAATTTAATGCTGCTGGTCGACTTTTGCGAATCATTCCTCAGCCACCTGGTAAGAATAGTTAACGTTTATTAACTTTGGTATGTTTAACATCCTTTTTCAGAGTTTCTTTCGCTACAAGTGCCACATGCAATCACATTACTGGAACACTTGGATCTACTATGTATAGCCGATCGGGAAAATATGAGAGTTGTCTGTCCCAAGTAAGGATTATTATCCAAATATATATATCGTCACCGAAAATGCAAAACAACGTAACATCAAAATTTTCAAATTTGTGTTTTTGATGAAATATAGTTTATTTTTCCAAAATACGTGTGATCACAAATTTTCAGACTTGTAGCTCAAAAAATAACGATTATATTAACGAAGGCAATAATTTTTTGAAGTCGAAACAACGTAACATCACATTTGTTAAAAAAATAAAAAAAAATGGTTTCTTTTTTTTACGAATTTAGATTGCAAATTATTAAAAATATAATAGCTATTCAAATTTTGGAGTAAAAGCTATCAAAAATTCTTTTAATTAAAATGTTTGTAAAATTTTTATTGATGTTACGTTTTTTTAGATTCACAAAATTGAAATCTTGAAAAACGTAAACCACATAACTTAAAAAATATTTAATAAAAATTAAATTATTCATCATCAACAGGGCAAGTTTTTATATGCACAAAAAAAATTGAAATATGCGCTTGAAAAAGCACGAAAAAAA
Source organism: Protophormia terraenovae (assembly GCA_951394005.1). NCBI lineage: Eukaryota > Metazoa > Arthropoda > Insecta > Diptera > Calliphoridae > Protophormia > Protophormia terraenovae. Next base: position 71,336,428 of record OX596077.1, read on the forward strand.
TAGTATAATATGCACAGAAATATTCAAAAATAACATGAATATGTATATAAAAACCAACGAATTTATGTATTCTTATATATTAATGTGTAGAAAATATGCACAAATATGCATTTTTTAACTTTCAATCTCTATTAGAGTTCGATGTTTATAAAAATATAACTATTTTAATTTTAAGTATCACATTTGACGCTTCCGAATTTTTTTCTTTACAATATTTACAATGTACTCAAAATACTCACAAACAAATTTTTAGAAATCATTTGAATGAACTCCTAAAAATCACAAAAAAATTGTGTTTTTGTTAAGAAAACTAACTTTTGTATGCAAATTTATGCAAAGATTTAAAATATAAGCATTTTTTGTGAAATTCTTTTGAAATATGCAAATGCTTACTTTCCAATATATCAATATATTAGGCAATATTTAAGGATGTAATAACTCAAAGATTTTGTTTGTAGGACAATTTGTTTAGATTTTATAAAGTTTTTAGTGCCTCCTGTAATGTTGTGAAAAGTGATGTTACGTTGTTTTGCATTTTCGGTGACGATATGTATATTATTTACGAAATTTACTTAAAACTACCTTTCAATACCATTTACAGGGCTGGACTAAAATCATCTCAAGGTGAAGGTCAACCGGCTGCAACAATACAGGAACCAGATTTAGGTAGGGTATTTGGTGTTGCTGCATATGGAGACATTGTTTATGCTGTTAATGGTCCGACATCAATGTTACCAGTGCGCGGTTTCACCATCGATCCGCGATCTGAAACGATTATTGGACACTGGGGTGAATTTAAAAATCCACACTCCATTGCAGTTTGCGTAAATGGCTCAGCGTTATATGTGAGTGAAATTGGCTCAAACCATCAAACGAATCGTATTTGGAAATATGTTTTAGTTTAGATAAATTTAATCTATTACAAGAAAGATAATATTCATACATAGAATACCTACAGTACCTAATAATAGTATACATACGCGTATAGAGAAATGTTTCCAGTGGATTCTTGTGGATTTTTTGTAATAGAGCACAATTAAATGCTATTTTATGCAATAAAATAAACGCAAATACATAAACATTTTAAAACACATACAATATCTACAGATCTATATATACATATACACACATCCAACCACGTTATACATACATATAATATATATAATCTTATTTTATATAAAAAAGAAATAATATCTTATGTTATGTTTTAAAATTTTACAATTAAATATGTATTTATGTACATACATATATTTCAGTTTACTTAAAAACATACCTACATACATAAATACAAATTGTAATTTACATAAAATAAATAAAATTACTTAATGTTGTAAAATTGTCATTAATTTTATTTATGTAATATTATTTATAACGATTATTCTTTTCTGCCCTTAAAGTTGTATATCGTCGGCACGCTGACGAAGAGTCCTATGTGTAAATTGTTGATTTATTTTATTGTAGGATCTTGTATCGTTATGAGAGCTTTCCATTATCTCATCTGTAGTGCGATTCAGTAACTTTTAACGATTCGACAATCGCTAGACTTGTCAATAGCATTTGTTGTTTGTAGTAACGATTGTATGATTCACTAAGTATTCTTAAACGATTGTATATAACAAGGTTGGAAACCGATACCGTTATAAATGCCGATACCGATAAAATACCGTTTAAAGTTAGTTACCGTAACTGATACCGATACCGAAATTATTATTTTGTTAAAAATACCGGTATTCAAATACCGTTTCCCTCTGTACCGGTATATACCGGTAATATAGTTTCGGTATTTTAAAAATATATTTTTTCAACATATGATATTGTAAGAATAATTTCTCATATAATTTACTTAAGAAAATAAGAAAGATAAAATTATTTTTAATAATAAGAGTTTATTTAATGAAGGACTTTTATTGTTTGTTTCTTGGTTATTTTTAAAGATGTTTAAATCCCTTAAACCTAGTGCGACTTCACTTTGATAAAAAGTCTTACTGTGAACACGAAAAAGATATGGGCATTTCAACTTACGATATGCTTTCTGGGAATTTTGACCGTGATTCACGGGAATTTTAAAAGCACTTAAATGAAAGAAAATTGCATGAAAATGCTAAATCCAGCTGGGAACTATTTATATAATTTCATTATTCTTTAAATTACTTGTATAGTCATGTCATCACTAATAAGCAGCAAGTAAAAAAAACTTAAACTCATTGAAAGGATCTTGTAAGCATCTAAATACGATTTAAATTTGTCATTGGCATGGACAACATCCGGAATTAATCTCTAGAAATTCGGAAAAAAAATTAAGATAGTCACGTCAGACCATATAGTAGGAAGTTGAAATTTCTCGAAAACATTATTTCATAATTTAGGTACATCTAAATATACGATGCACTTTATTTTTAATAACGTTGATGGACCACCCTATTGAAGCTATAAACAATCTTATACTATTTGAACTCACATTCTTAAGTAAAATCCCGGGAAATCGAAAAGTCCGGAAAAATTTTATTCTGAGCGGCTTCAAAGTTTGAATTATATCTAAATTTCTCACTCTCATTTAACCATGATTATGGCGCGTCGTTTTGATCATGCAACTTTTAAAATTTCTAGTGAGTAAATGGGATAATGGGGAGTTATGGACATAATTAGTACTTTCTTGTTGTAGCACTATTTCTTCTCTACAAAATTTCTCGGCTGTAATTGACACATTAGCTCTTACTCTTACCTAAACAGTTATACAACCCATAAACTCTTTGGGGAATCATATTTTCTTGACTAATTTTTATGGTGATTGAAACGAGTATTCCGAAACGCATTTTCCATATTTTTGTAGCGCTAACTTGTGACGAAATAAAAAAAATGTTATGCTTTTCTGTTTTTTTCTGTTACTTCACGGATTTTTTGCCATTATGCAATTTTACATTTTTAATTTGTAGAATAAAATTATTATTTTTTTTATTTTTTTGGAAAACGTTTCCAAAATTAATTGAACGATTTTTGTCTGTATTAAAAAATTGTGGTAAGTACAAATTTTGTCCAATTTTTTACTTTACTGTATTGCAAAGAATTATACCAATTTGCCTTTAAAAATTCGAGTTTAATATTAATAAATGTTGCTATAAAATAAGCATTTGTAAAAATCGTATGAAGTTCTCTAACGAAAAATATTCATATACTAACATGTAATTTAATATTTTTTTGCGAAATTCAAGTAAAAATTAAACTTTTTTAAGTTTTTACTAGTTTTTTAATAATAACGGTATTTACCGGTATTTTAGTTTCGGTACCGGTATACCGATACCGATATAATTTAAAATACCGTTATCGATACCGTTACCGAAATAAATAAAAATTTAATACCGATACCGTTATTCGTTTCGGTTTCCAACCTTGGTATATAACTATTGTTGTCATGTGGCATCTCCCTACAAAGAAATACTAAAAAAAGTAAAGTTCCAAACCAAATAAAAAAGAAAAACAAAAAAATTGAAGACAAATCGAAATTTTTTAAAAATTTTAAGACGGCGATTGATTAAATTATGCCTTTTATATAGATTAATATATGTTTCAGTTAATGTTTTTTTTTTTTTTAATGATCACTACTTCCAAAAAACGTGGAAGCATGGACTATAACCTTGGAAGTACATATTACATCCGCAAAAGAGCAACTTAGTCGTAGGGTTGACTTCTTGGCTACTTTTTGTTTTTAATATAACAACACAAAAATTTTTGTTTTAAGTTAAAACAAACAAGTATCGTTAAAATTGTTACAGAATAACGAAATCGACAATTTTGTTGTTTACTATTTTTAACGATTCGATTATCGTTAAAACAAGTTACTGAATCGCACTACTGGTTTTGATTTTAGAAAAAGTCCATGTACAGAATTCTTTGAAGAAAAAAACAAGCGCGAATGTTATATTCCTTGAACTATTTGAACACAATTTCGTTGAAGTTTCATTTCATATGGGAGGTGGGCGGTAAAGTGGGCAGACCACGCCCACTGAAATGGACACCCTGTATTTCTAGTTTTTAGCCCATAAATTTTTTATTTATTAACCGATTTTGCCCATTTTCAATACCAACCTTGTATAAGACCCAGAAAATATATACTTTATGGGGTCTTAGATGATTTCTTCGACATGTTACATACGGAATGACAAAATCAATATACCCCCCATATCTTTGATGTTGGGTATAAAAAGCACTTATTGATTTTTATTCTTATATGTAAACTTTTGTTAAGAACAAAAGTATTAAAAATGAAATTTAAAATTTCTTATAAAAAATCCTATATTTTATTGGTTCTATACATAACTTTAGATTTAAAATTATTCAACATGTCGCACAGTGCTCACTGAAAAAAGTGGAAAGAGATATCCTACGGTTATGAAATTTAGTATATATGTATGTAATTAAATTTGTCCGCTAATTTCAAATCTAAATCAGATTTTTAAAATTATTAAAATTTATTACGATATGAAAAATTTTATACAATTTCGAACATTTTCACCAAATTTAACATTTTGTTTTGAACTTTTTCAGTATAAGATATAAATTTACATTAACGAAAATGATAAAATTGATGTTATGAAAAAACAAAATTGCATGCACCAAAAAACATGTTCTTAACCTCAAAAATCAACTCCACATTTCGATGTAAAATGTATCATCAAATAAGAAACTTGTTAAAAATTTTTCTAAAATTCACTTCTAAAAAAATTAAAATCGAGCTTTTTGTTAGGAATATTATTATGAATAGTAATGTTTAAACGACTATATATTCCAAACTAAAACCGATATTCACTTAATTTATTCAGCAAGGGATCTCAAGAAATGTCTTTTACTTATTACTCATAATTTTGGAAAATTTTAAACCAATATTGTTTTTTTTTTTTATTCTATTTACGAAATTGTGCAAAAAATAAAAAATGTTCAGTGTGTTTCGATAAATATTTAAAATTCTGTAATAATTTTGACATTTACTGATAGTACTTTAGAAGTTCTATTAAATCGCGTTGTTTTGACTTAAATAAAGCCAAAGCTCTATTTTTAAATTTTTTTTTAAATCTTTTATTTCAACCTCCACAACTTTTGCGCGTATTGATAAAAATGATTAACGCAAAGAGATTTTGTAAAACCACAAGTCGACGCACAGCATTCGATTTTAGATTTTAGGACGACAAAAATATAAAAAAGTAACATTAATTGCATGTTAAAAGTAAATAAAGAAAACCAAAAAATTGAGTCCGAAATTTATGAAAATTTAAAAATCATTGAAAAGTGTGCTAATTGAAATATTTTAAAAATTCTTTTTTTTTATTATAATTGTGGTAGTGTGCATAATCAACGCACAAAATAACTTTATTTTCTAATTAAAGGTAAGTTTTCTGTTAAGTGTTGACCTAAGTGATGTTTTTTTTTACAATTTTAAACAAAGAAAAAAGACTTTGTTAGACGATATCTTTTTGTCGTCATCCGATGAACCACATCTGCAAACGGTACTGTAATCTATCAACCTTGTCTTTGAAGAATATTAACAGAAATACTGCAAACAGCCACCATTGAACAATTTTTTCAAAAGTACAATATGACCTCTGATAGAATTACTAGGAGCAATATTTTTGTGGTATGACTATTTTCTTTAGAAAAATACCGACACGATCGAATTGTTGATTTTATTTTTGCAAATTTCTACAGTAATTCAGCAACTACCATACAATTTGATAAAGATTTTTGCTTCAAACCTCTGCAGTCAGTTTGAAAAGAAATGGAAAAAAAAAACCAACAGAACAAGACCCCGATTTCTTCATGATAATAACGATCGGTTAGTAGAACGATTGATTACACTATGCAACAGTATTTTGGGGGCGGAATCATTCCGATTGCAATTGATAGCTCTTGATATGTGTAATAAACCCTCCAAAGGATTTTTCGCTGGTAGGCAAAATTTTTGTTTTATGACCACTTAAAGTTTTCTATTTTTGCACCAAAGTAGTACTATGTTTATATCCAACCAGCTGATCAGAAGTTACAGATTTATTTCCAAAAAATTTCGATTCTGCCCCACTGTGTATTGTAAAACAGTGAATTTGGTGAGAGTTGACTTAAGTCGCCAGCTTTGAGACCATGATATAATGTTTTTAAAACAAACTATATATATATATATTATACATCAATGAATTGGTAAATAAGTCTACTTGTATATTATTGTAATATTTTATAAGTTTTTGGAAAGTAGATGGAGTTTTGCTTTAAAAATTATTAATTATAAATCAACACAACCGATGAAGATCAGAAGTTTCGGTTCTGTAAAAGATATTTATTTCAATCATTTTCTGCATAACGAAGAATTATTTATGTCAGTTTAGTTTATACTTTTTCCGAGTTTTGAAATTAAAGCAAAATTTTTGTATAAAAGTGGTTTTTTGAGAAACTATAAATATTTCATCTGTAATAAAATCTTTGTTATGAAAGATATCTTAACGAAATTTTCGGAGGATGTAGAATTTATTGTATAAAATGAGAAAGTGGAAAAAAACTATAAGATTTTTGGGAAAAGAATCCCACAATTCCCAAAAGAACGCCGAAAATACCAAAAATGGGTTTTTTTCACATTTTCTGCTATAAAATCCACATTTTTCCGAAGTCCCGTAGATTTTGATTGAAAATTTTTAACAACATATTGCAAATTCGTAAACTTTATTCCGCTTTTCGATTCGTGCTTTGGGATTTCAGAAAATATATACTAAAGTCAAAACTTTCATATAAAATGGGTCAAATTCGGAAGGGTGTGTACTTTAACCACTTAAGTCATTGAGCTTGTTTTTTATTTTAAAGTCTTCTCTATGAAGATACCTTTCAGAAAAGTATAAAATTGAATGAAATTTTTTTTTAGACAAAAAAGAGTGAAGATACTTTTTCGGCTAAAAAAAAAAACACAAAAAGTCGTAATTTTTGCAATTTTCAAATTCAGAATCGTTTATTTTTGGACTCCGTAAAGATATCGACTTCAAGTTTTTTTATTCAATAGATAATTTTGTTCTATTGTTCTATTGTTTTTATATCTTTTTGATGGTGGGTATAAAAACGATTGTGTCGGTTTTAGTTATGATCGTAGGCAAGCAGGTACTTCGTTGAGAGTGGTTTTTCGCTGTTCATACTCACTTCACTCAGTGTACGACCGTTTTTCATAAATAATTCGAAGACAAGGTACGAAAAAATTCGGATCTCGAACAAAATTTTAAGTTTTTATTCGCTTTTTTAAATATTATTCGTAAATTTAAAAATAAAATTCACTTTTTGGATTAATTTTTTTCTTTACTTTTTTTAATTTGAGTTACGAAAATAATCTAAAAAACTTGTTTTTTAAAATTTGTATTTGTGGGGAAGATCGTTATTTTACGATTACAAACGGTTCAGTCGTCACGCACATGGTACAATGATGTGCGTAAAAAAGTGGCTGAAAAAAAGTAAAAGAAAGGTTCGTTGTGTGCAATAATTTTTAACGGTATGAACTGTCGAAAAACAGAAAAATTACTATAAAAACTCCAATGATATTTTAATTTTAAATTTGTAAGTTTGTATGTATACATTCAAGTATATTAACTGATTTTTTGGCAGTCATGCAAATAACTATTCGAAAAGTAGCGATCGTAAAATATAATGGTATTGTTTGTGTGATATCCATAAATTTTTGATTTGTATGTAACACAGAAAAAAGTCACCAATTAACAAATATATATGAAAATAATTCATTCAATTATAAACTTGTTTAAATTTGCACCTCTCACCAAAATGATTATATCAATTACTAAAAACTATGAAAAATACAAAACAGAAAAAAATTCCCAATTAATAAATTAATTAAATCAATCAAGTAGATGATTGAATGAATTAAAAATGTGTGTGGGGAAAAAATCATACCAAAATTTATTTTTTATTTTATTTTTTCTTGAACATATTTATTAAATTTTGAAGCAAAATTAAACAACTGAGTTAATTGTAAAAAAGATGGTAATAATTTTTTCTGTGAAACAAATACATACATACATACATACATACATACATACATACATACATACATACATACATACATACATACAAACATACATACATACATGAATACTTGTATGTACATTTATATATGGATAAAAATAAAGGTTTTAAATATTGAAATATTAAAAATTGTAGTTTTTTATTCTGTTCAACCATACCTAATTTATTAGATTTTAAATATTCCTCGTTTTCATCGTTTTGAATTCCACAGTTTATTGCCATTCTAAAATGATTAAAAGAACAAAATTTAACAACTAATAATATCATAGTTATTAAAATAAAATTACTTAAAACGCGTAATTTTCGACCAAATACACCCCAGTAAAATTAGATTTCATCCAAAATTTTAGGGAGAGAAACGAAACTCGGCTGTTTTTGCTGGTTTTGTCTTATAAATCATGTCAAATTTTTTCGGTAATTACGTGTGAACTGCTTAAGATATTCACGATCAAAGTTCACAAAAATCTCTTGTTTTGCATATAACTCACCCACGTATTTTTCTCTATTACAACAATTTTGAATAATAAAATTAATTACAGTGTATATAAAACATCAATAGGGAACTACATGCCAAGTTTCGATTCTCTCCTTCAAAATTTTGGTTGAAATTTTATTTTTCGGGGTCTATTTGCCCGAAAATGACGTGTTTTTAGGTAATTTTATTTTAATAACTGTTATGTTGTTAGTTATCCAATCTTCTTGATTTTAGGAAATTCAGAAAGCTAAAATTAATTTTTTATGATCAATGAGAACAAAATTTTAAAAAGTCATCATTTTCAAGATTTTCGCTTTGATCACTTTGAGCCACCTCTAAATTTTCAATCAGTTGAAAACTTGGCATGTTTTAGTTTTTCGACTATCCGAAAATTTCCTGGGGATGAAAACCAAGATCTGGACACTATTTGCAATGAGGGCCACCCTAATGTACATACATAAATGCTTAATAAGGTAGAATTAGCGTTCTACCTACCCTGTTATTAGAAGATTATGATGAATGGTGTAAGCAAACTTGCCAGATAAATTTGATTAAAAAAATCTTCAAATTTGGAGAAAAATATCGTCAAAAAATCAACTATTTGAAATCGTCAAAAAATCGTCAACTTGAAAAACTACGTATTTTTTATGTTAATGAACTGTTTTTATGCTTTTTCTGATGAAAAATTAAATTTTAAATTGAAAAGAGATTAATAAAAATTAAATTAATTTTATATTGGTGGCATATTATGAAAATCAAGTACACAGTACCTATTAAAGTCTGATTATATACATACTTATGCATACTTACTTAAATATACCTATTTTTGGGATTGTTATTATTGTATTTTTATTAAAGTTTTAGAATCTTGTTACATATTTTGCCGTTTTCCCCTTTTTTAATCTTTAAGCAATTATGCAGCATTCCGTTTATAAATTACACTTCTTTATTTTATAGCCATTAATTATTTTATTAAATAATATTTTTTTTTCAATAAATCCTTTCCAATACAGTACTGTAATTCGCTCAATTCAAAGTTTGTCATTATTGTTTATACGCGTTATACCAAGTTTGCGTTAAATAAAAACACGTATTTTAAAAAAATGGTTCAAAAAAGAATCGCGTTATAAAGAAATTGCGAAAATAATCTATCGCGTGAATCCAGGGTATGTATGTAATTTTGTAAGACTTTCAAACCAAAATAAATTATTTATCTTGCCTTGTTCATCAAAAATGTCCGGATTCTTAGTTCGGCTATATTTAAGTATTTTGAGCATTTGTAGAGTTTATAAACATACTAATGAAAGCATACATAATTGATTCTAATATAATATTATATTGGTTTCTATAAATCATTTCTAATGAATGAACCATTTACATTAGCAGATTTAAGAAGACATTTATTTTAATTGTTAATATTTTTTAACCAACTTTTAAAGAATATATAAAAAAAATGTAAAAATAGTTCTGAATTTACTTTTAGAAAAAATCGTCAAATTAGGGGTAAAAATCGTCAAATCGTCAACAGGCCATTTTTAGACCCAAAAATCGTCAAAATGACGATAAATCGTCAAATATGGCAGCAGTGGGAGAGAGTATTATGATGGAAGTTTATGTATTATTTATTCCTGTTGTTTCTTTTTTGTTTGTTTTTGTTTTGTAAATACAATAATAGCAAACATGCTTAACATTTTATATGATTTTGATTTATTTATTTAAATACATATATGGGCAATTCTCTTTTTACGTTTGCCTTTATGAAACCGACATTCAACCTCAAATATTTTTTTAATTTTTTTTTAATGTTGTGCAAAAGTTTTAAAAATTTTAAAATTTTGCAGTTTTTTCGCTGGGGATTTTACGCCGTTTCGGGTATTTAAAAATTCGAAACAGCCTAAAAACTCTGAAATTATGCATCATTTGACATATATCTCTATAATGTGCCCTCAACAGAAACGAAGTAGGAGGTAAACATCTGCATCAATTCATTTGTAACTCATTTTTAATTACTCTCTTTCTTTTCAATTGTTGACTGTTATTGTTTTTTAAACTTAAAATCAAATCTCTGTGTGTGCGTACGTAAGAAAAAGACAAAAAAATCAAAACAAAAATAAACAAAATCAATTGTGCAGAGAGTCATAAAAACACTTTAACAACAAATCATTTTCAACTGAATTGAATTGAATTAAATCTAAAAATGCAATACTGTCATTTGTTTGTTTTTTTTACAAAATTTGATGTGAAGGAAATATTAAATTAAAAAAATTTAAATATTATAGGTATGTAATTAAAAGTAAATAAAAATATCACAAATAAAATAAATTTTATTTCATTTTAGATATAATTAAATATAATTAAAATAACAAATTATTATATTTTCTAAGCAAAAACATTGAAATCAAACGTAATTATTATCTGTTGTTTATTTAAAAATACATAATTGTTATGTTCCATGCATTTTTTCATATTAGATGTAAGGGAATGACAGTAAGTAATTCAAAGTTTTTTCAAAGTAATTTCTCAAAGAGAACAGAACATGTTTTGTTTTTGCTTCATCGTTTCAATTCAACTCAATTCAAATAATTTTTTTTTACAGAGTTTGTTTTGTATTGTTTTGTTTTTTATTTTCGCAGTAATGTAAGAGCATACATTAAAAAACATTACTGTGAATTGAAAAGCAATTGATTTGATGCAGATGTTTAGTAGGAGGTACCCAAACTTGGAGAGAAAAAACGTGAATGGCTCTAAGAGGTGCCTTTTTTGCGAGGCACACTCGCAACGTTATTTCAGTTATGCTAGAGTATAGCGTTATCAAAGAAGTTTTCCAAATGACATTTAAAAATCACTGTGGCGTTTTAAAATATTAATTTGCTAAATGTTTATAGGAATTTTAAAGAATTCAGCAATTTTGCATATATTGTTATAGCGGATGTTGGCGTTATAAATCAATTTTAAGCTGAAATAAGTTCATGTGAAAAGTTTTACTTACGCAGAAAATATAATTTCACTAAAAATATTCATCAACGGTTTTCATGGGCTAAGAACGCGATGTTTTTAGTTTAACATTAATCGTCGAGGCACACCCAAGGCGCTAATCAAAATTGGCGATGATATATGTCAATCTGTAGCTGCTTTAATACACTGTATTTTAGATACAGCATTGTAGAGTACATAAATGCAATAATTTTTATGACTATAAATAGAATTTTGTCAATTTAAAAAAAAAAATCACCTTAAACCGCCATAACATTGATGCCGTTTGGTAAAAGTCATTCACGCGAACTGATCTGTGTTCCACTAGAGCCAAGGAATATTAGTACTAAATATCGTTGACGTGTCGTTTAAAAATTTTCGGTATTTTTTTGAACATCAAAAGTAAACGAGTTTGGAGAATTTCCCATATACATTTTTCATTAATAAAAAATTTAAAAAAATCGGGCCTCATGCAGATTTATGAAATTTTTTTTTGCGTCAGAGTCTTAAAAGTTAATTCTAACACTACGTTTTTCACTTTTTGTTTTTGGGCTATCTACAAAGAGTGCAAAACGGGCTATGTGCAAGTTTTTGTTTGATTTTCAAAGAAATGTTGAAATAAAAATTGATAAATAGTGAGAATTTTCTTCACGGTTTGAACTTTTCTTAAACATTTTGTATTATATTCTTAATATATCTCATAAAAATTTCAATGCAGTCTGGAGATAAAAGACATTGAAAATAGATTTTTAGCCTTTTTTAGATGCTTATAGATCATACGCGGTTACACCTATCAACATTTTATGAAGCTAAGTGGGAGCACTATACCCTAGATTTAAAGATAGGAAAGAAAAAATATTAATAAAATTCGTAATTATATGCAAAACATCTTAGATACCAAAATCAGTTTCTTAAAAAAATGATAATTAAATAAAAAGTACAATAAACATCGTCTTTAAAGGTTTTAATAATTTTTAAGTTTTTGATATGCAATTAATACAATTTTAATTGGTTCAAAATTGTTTTTGCAAAAATTTTTTTTTTTTTCAAATTATTTTTGCATGAAACTTTTTTTCAAAATTTAATTTATAATTTTAATTTTAAACACAATTACATCCTTTTAGTAAACATTCAAGTTATTTGAAATTTCAAGGGATTAAAAATGGTCCATCCAAAAAGAAAATTTCGTTTTTTTTATCTCCTGATTGGTATGATATCATAAATTTAACATATTGTCAATTTTTTTTCCAATACTATTATGTTTTACTTCTTTTATTTCCAACGAGCTGTAAACCCGCTACTTCGTCAGCGGAAATTTTTTATAAAAACTATACTATATAATAAATTTAAACTAAGATTAACTCCCTTGGGAACATTTTTAATAATTGTGTAATGTCATCCATAAATAACAATATCTCTTTAATTTCAAGTTTATAATCTTAGAATAATGAAAAATAAATATCAGAATTACGAAAAAGTATATTAGAATAAAGAAAAAGGACCACAAAATCCATTTAAAAGTTTCTGATTCACTTAGGACCTTACATTTTCAATTTTATTTTTCTAAGGATGAAAATTTCAGAACATTCAAGAAGTACTATTAGAAGAACGAAAAAAGATACCACAAATTCCCTTCTTATGGATTCTCATTAATTTAGGACCACATATCTTTAATTTCATGTTTCTAAGTTCATAATTATAGAAAATTAAAAAAGTACCACAAAGTCCCTTCTTATTGATTTCCATTCATTTAGGACCACATATCCTTATTTCATGTTTCTATGTTCAATATTACCGAAAATTAAAAAAGTACCATTGGAAGAACAAAAAAGTACCACAAAGTCCCCTCTAATGAATTCTTATTCATTTAGGACCACATATCCTTAATTTCATGTTTCTAAGTTCATAATTATAGAAAATTCAAAAAGTACCATTAGAAGAACAAAAAAGTACCACAAAAACCTCTCTTATGGATTCTTATTCATTTAAGACCACATATCTTTAATTTCATATTTCTGGGTTAAATATTATAGAAAATTCAAAAAGGTTCCATTAGAAGAACAAAAAAGTACCACAAAGTCCCTTCTTATGTACCACATATCCTTATTTCATGTTTCTAGGTTAAATATTACCGAAAATTAAAAAAATACCATTGGAAGAATAACAAAGTACCACAAAGACCCCTCTTGTGAATTCTTTCTCACATAGGACCATGCATATTTAACTTCATGTTTCTACTTTAAATATTATAGAAAATTTAAAAATTACCATTAGAAGAACAAAAAAGTACCACAAAGTCCCCTCTAATGAATTCTCATTCATTTAGGACCACATATCCTTAATTTCATGTTTCTAGGTTCATAATTATAGATAATTCAAAAAGTACCATTAGAAGAACGAAAAAGTACTACAAAGTCCCCCCCTTGTGAATTCTTTACAACATCGGACCATGCGTATTTATTTTCATGTTTCTAGGTTAAATATTACAGAAAATTAAAAAAGTACCAATAGAAGAAGAAAAAAGTACCACAAAGTCCATCATCTTGAATTTTTACCCACAGGACCACGTATCTTTAAGTACCACAAATTCCACTCTTGTGAATTCCTATCTACATCTTCTTAATTTCATGTTTCTATGTTTAATGTAATTGAAAATTCATTATTAAGTTTGAATAAAATGTAATTTCCCCTTTTTTGGTACTTTTTTTTCACCCATCGAAGTATCAAAAATTGTATTCCAATAAATTTCTAAATTGTAGTGGTATCCCATATTAAAATACTCATATTAATATTTCAATAATCGTAAAAAAAGGTTTTATGAAAAAAGTACCAAAAATAGGTACGATTTTTACCCCTTAAACGTTTGAATTTCTAAAAAGTACCAAATTTGTGTTTCTCATTTTTTTATAAGTTATGAATACGACATAAATTTTATCTGTATGTTGATTGGTTTCAAAGATACATATGGTGCCAAAAAAGTACCAAAATACAGTTTTTACCCGTTTTCTCCCTAAAACGGCCGATTTTCAAAAAAGTACCAGACACCTGTCCAATTATTTTTTAAATGAATAACGATAACTATTCAACTTTTTTTGTATCTTTATTAGTTTGGGAGATATAAAGTTACCGATTTTACCCGTTTTTACCCTTTTTTACCCCCTAAACATTCGAATTTCCAAAAATCCCGTCTTAGTGGATCTATATGGTGGGAGACCTACCTACGTTCCAAATTTCGTCTCTCTAGCTTCAGCCGTTTGGGCTGTGGGATGATGAATCAGTCAGTCAGTCACGTTACTCTTTTATATATATAGATAAACAAAACGGGCTATGTGCACATTTTATAACAAACATTAAAAATAATTAAGACAAAACGGGCTATCTACCTTATAATTAACTCGGTGTGGTTCAATGTATTTCTACTTGTAAAACAACAAAACACGTATGCTATGCCCTACAGTAAGAAAAACGGTCATATTTCGTCTATTAATAGATAAACAAACAAAATTTAAAAATAGAGAACTTTATAAGCAGAACACACATGTACAAACTAATGTATTGTTTTGAATTCTGTGTTTCTTGTATTTTTTTATGGGTAGTACACACACATGTACAAACTCATATGGCTTTTGAAGAAGGCTTATTTACTATTAGGTTAGAGCAATTTTACAACAAATACAACAACAAATAAAAGTTCTCTCATTTGTTTTCGTAAAATGTCAAATTTTGTTCATGGAAACAATAACAAAAATGATATAAAAAATTTAAACAAAACACACATAGAAACAAACACCATATAAAAAAAAGAGATTTGACAGTTATCACATAAGGAAAAAAAAAAGTCAGCTGTGTTTTCAACTCTACCTAATAGTTAATATACCTTGGCTTTTGAACTGTGTTTTATTTTTGTATTTCGTTGCACAATCGTGCTGGCCAGTGTTGCCAGAACTTCTCTGAGAAAAAGTGCTAAATGGCTATTAAAAAAGTGCAATTTAGTAAAAATAAGTGCTAAATGATTGTTAAAAAGTGCAATTCTTTAATTTGTATTAAATTAAAATAATTATATTGGTCATATTCTTAATTCTAAAGCATAGATGCCCAATTCAAGCACATTTGTGCTGAGAGCTTCACACATATTCTTATTCTCTTTCATTTATTCTTCGCTAAGAGAGCGATGAGTACACAAATGCACTGAAAAAAATTGTACATTATGTATGAAAACAATTATTATTAAATTTAGCAATGAAGTTTCAATAAATATTATTTGTGTTATTTTTCGATTGTTTAGTATTTATTTTTTAACCATTAAAGTTGATGACATATTTTATTTAATTCACCCATTTTTCTTTTAGTGCTTTTTTTTTTTACTAAAAACACGACCCGCAAAATAGTGCACACGGGCAAATTATCTCTTAATTTTGTCACATATATATGCTCTTACATGTGAAGAGAGAATAATTATT
Organism: Protophormia terraenovae; assembly: GCA_951394005.1. NCBI lineage: Eukaryota > Metazoa > Arthropoda > Insecta > Diptera > Calliphoridae > Protophormia > Protophormia terraenovae. The sequence continues at coordinate 71,352,391 of OX596077.1, forward strand.
TATTAATTTTATATATTTTTAATACTTTTTTAAGCAAATTGTTGTAATATTCAATTATAGTTTTTATTACAGATCATAAATTATTTAAAAGCAAAATATATTATTAAATTATAAGTTTAAAAATTGTTTCCGTGCAAAATATAAGAGCACGGAAACAAGAGCATATAGAATGTGAAATTTAAGAGCGCCGTTCCCTGTTCTAAAGGAACAAATCAATTCAGAATAACTTCCCATCTTTATACTTATTAACGTATTCACATTATATTTTGGACCACAGTAAATTTCATACATAAGTATGCCTTATTGAAAAAATTATAAAATAATTTTAAATAATTTTGTTAAGAACATTAAGGGTTTTCATTCAACCGGATAAATCTACACAACTCGTAAATTTATACCTATTACTTACATGTTGCATGAAAGCCCCTTGTAAATAATTGGTATTCTCTTATTAATTTTTCGGACATTTTAGCAAATAAAATAAGTTTCCATCCAACCTTTTTTATTTTTGTGCTTTGTTTTTTTATCCATTTGAATATACAAAATTTAAGTTTAATAAAATTTTCTCTTTTCAAATCTGACTTCAAATATAAAAGTTTACGAATTCGTTTACACATTGAAATTGAAGCTTAAACATTATAAGTTGTGTAAATAATTTTTCAAACAAAGTTTGACAAATTTTTTACGAGGTTGTATATTTATCATATTTATGAGCTTTACGAGGCATTTATGTGTTTGAATGAAACCCCCTATTAATTTATAGAAATATAAGCACTGCTCATGAAAAACTGGAATATAAAATTTAGCTTATAAAAATATTGGGTTCATCTCTTAGAGTTTTTAGATTAAAAGGCTTTTTTAATTCGTGTATTGGATAAAATATGTTATTCCCTATGTAAGAGCTTTTATTTCATTTCGGGTACCTTTTTGTGAAAATGGGTTTACTTTATTTATTTTTTCGTAGGCTGTCCTTATAATCTGTATTTTCCTAAAACTATGTCCACATTTGTCCAATATTTGACCAAAATTGTGCAACCACTACTTTTACATATAATTGCTCACAGTTGTTTGATATTGCAAATGTTTTGTAAAAGAAATTAGCATTGTTCTAAATTTGGTAAAATGTCAGCTATGAATAATAACTATTAAAAAATGTTTCCATTAAAATGGAGAAGTCAGAAAATATTTTTATAGTTACGTCATTTTGATTAGTCTGACCATACCTTAAGACTATTAGTTTTGAAGTTGTCAAAAAAAAGATATTTTTAGCCATAGATTATAACATAGATATGAAGTTCAGTTTTCAAAAACCTAAGTCGGTTGTCAAAAAAGAATGTCTTAGTCTAAGAATGTCTTAGTAAAATTTTTCATTGAAAACAAAAACAATTGTAGTACGTGTTCCTTTTTGAGTAATTTCTTTCAATTGAGTTTTTTTTTTTAAGCTTCGTATCTATGTTATAATCTATGTTTTTAGCTATTTTTTGTGCTTTATTAATTCAAAATTAAAATTAAAGTGCAAAACTAAAAATAAATGCTAGAAATGCACTTTTAATGCTAAAAAATTAATTTTATTTATAAAAAAGTATAAAAAGGTGCTAAAAAGCATCTAGCACCTTTTTTTCGCAAAATTAATTTTTTTTATATTTCATAATTATCTTTATTTACAATTATCTATACATATAAAACTACACAATAAATAATTCACACATTAATTAATTTTACATTTAATAATAAAATCTTCATGAGAAATTTCTGGTCAAATTCGGTACCTTTAAAAGAAGAAAAGAAGGTTAATAATAATTTTATAGTTAAATTGTATTTAGATTACCTTTTGTATAAAGAATGCGGCAAGATATTTTTACAGGCAAAGTTTTGAACTTTTTTAAATATGCAAATACATGTTTGTTTAATGAAGTCTTTCCTAAAATTTATATAAATTGTGAGTAAAATCCGATATTACTAAATAAAAAATTAAGAAGATTTACTTACCTTTTAAAAATTTTATTTGTTAATAATTTCCAAATTATTTATTATTAACAATAAAAAACACTTATGTAATTATCAGGAAAATTTTTCTTTTTATGTTTATTATTGTACTGTACTGTACAATTGTTACTGAAAACATGATTCTACCTGCTTCTTTATTGTGTTTTCATAAAAAAAAAAAAACTGACAATCTTCCCAACACACGTCAAGAAGATTATTGCGCAATAAGTGACGTCTGGAAGATTGGCAACAAATTTATCTTCCAAATGTTTAAAGGGGACATCTCTAATGTAGAAACACATGTATTGTATTTGAACTCTCTCTGTTTTGGTGGTGGATTTTCGTTTCCCTTGTATTGAGATCAACATCTTTATAAATATAGTCTTTGGCATTTTTTATATACACATAACAACATTGAAAAATACAATACAGTAGACGCTCACAAATTAGTTTCAGTAATTCGAACGTCCAGAAATTAGAATCAGTGTATGCAATACATTAAACGCTCTGAAATTCGAATTTAAAGTTCTAATTTCCGAGCGTTTTTTTTTTTTATTTGAACACAAGAAATCTCCAATTTATTTTTATTCTGTTTGAACATAGTAAAACTAAAAAGGGGAATCACCAAATAATATATGTTTACTCCCTATTTGTTGTTTTTTTGTCACATTTATGTATATTTGTGGCTAGTTTATTTGCGAAATTTGATACGCGTGTACATATTTGGCAGTCTCTATTAAAAAGTGAAAGTGTATCATTAGAAATGTCAAATAAACGTAAAAAAAACACTTTGTCATTGGAAACTAAAGTCAAAATATTAGAAAAGCTTGACAAAGGAGTTCAAGGGAAGCGGTTAGCCCTAGATTTTAATGTGACAACATCTTCAATCAGCTACATCAAATCACATAGAACAGCAATATTAAATGCTGTTTCCAACACATATCAGGAGACAAGCAATAAATCATTGCACAGCGCTGAATATCCTAAAATGGAAAGTCGTCTGTATGAGTGGTTTTTAAATCAACGAGAAAAAAAGTGTACACTGACTGGGCACATACTTAAACAGAAAGCTAAACAAATATTTAAAGAGGAATATATCCCGATAAAGATGAAAATGCATTCCGTTCAAGTGATGGATGGTTTACCAAATTTAAGAAACGACACGGTATCCGTTTTTTTAAAATTTGTGGCGAGATTCTTTCTCCAAACGATTGCATTGGTATAGAAGACATCGACAGATGGAATGAAGATGTGTTTGAAGACAGATCTGTATATGTTCTCAGTAGCGATGGTGAGTCTTCAGATAGCTGCGAAGACGATGTTGTTGAAGTCTCACCAGTTGTCTCTAATATTACAGCCATTGAGCGTAAATAATTTAATAAAATGGTGCAATAACAGTAAATTGTTTTATACTATTGATATTTCGAATTCGATGAAACCAAAAATACAAACAAATATAACTGATTATATGTCAAAGATTAGTTGTAAATTTGGCCATTGTGCAGTCTATCCCTCCAATAACTCCAAAAATACAAAAAAATATAACTGATTATATGTCAAAGATTAGTTGTAAATTTGGTCATTGTGCAGTCTATCCCTCCAATAACTTTTAACTTTATTATTTAATTTTTTCTTTTTTTTTTGTTTTTTTAAATACATACATTTGTAAAATATTTTAGTTTTTTGGACTGAATTGTTATGTTTTTTAATTTAATTTATAAAAATACATTTAATGTATTGGACTGAATTGTTACGTTTTGTTTTCTTGTTTTTATCAAATAAAATTGAATTTAAAAAAATTCAAAAGTGTTTTATTTTTTGGAAGTAAATTTACTCAATTTTTTATTCGAAAAAATAAACGTCCAGAAATTAGAATAATTCAGAAATTCGAATTGCCTCAAAAACAAAGCGGTTCTAATTTGTGAGCGTCTACTGTACAACGAGTTAACTATTTCATTGTATATTGTACAATGTACAATGAAATCATATACAACATAACTTTATTATTTATACATAACTTTATTATTTAATTATACCCTACACCACCATAGGTGGGGAGGGTATTATGCGTTTGTGCTGATGTTTGTAACACCCAAAAATATTGGTCTAAAACCCACCTTAATTTATACCAATCGGATTAGAATCATTTTCTGAGTCGATTTAACGATGTCCGTCCGTCCGTCCATGTAAACCTTGTAATCAAACTACAGGTCGCAATTTTGAATCAAAATTAATGAAATTTGGTACACAGGTTTCTTTTAGTCCAGGGACGAAGCCTATTGAAATTGGTTATGATCGGTCCATTATTTCACCTAGCCCCCATACAAATGTCCTCCCGGAAAAGGGTTTAACGATCATAAATCCCTTAAATATAGCATTAGTTTAATGAAATTTGGTACATATAAGTTTCATATAAGTCTAAATAAGTGTGCCGATTTTTAAAAAGATCGGTCCATAACTAACCATAGCTCCCATATAAACCCCTTTTCAGAAAATCACTTTAACGGGCATAAATCCCATTAAAATGTTAGTATCAAGTTAATATTCGACACAAATAAGTTTTATATGAACATAAATGATAGTGCCAAATTTTACAAAGATCGGTCCATAATTTACCATAGCTCCCATATAAGGCCCTCTTTCGGGAATCACCCAAAAGTGAATAAATTCATATAAATGTCAGCATCAACGTAATATTCTGTATTCGTATGTTTTATTTTACTCTTATGAGTATCGGTCCACATCTGACTCCAAGTCAAGACCCCTCCCCGAATTATAATGTACACAATGGTGTAGGGTATCATATGGTCGGGCTTGACCGACTATATCTTTTTCTCTCGTTTTTTCTTTTTTTTGTTTTTTAAATACATACATTTGTAAAATATTTTAGTTTTTTGGACTGAATTGTTATGTTTTTTAATTTAATTTATAAAAATACATTTAATGTATTGGACTGAATTGTTACGTTTTGTTTTCTTGTTTTTATCAAATAAAATTGAATTTAAAAAAATTCAAAAGTGTTTTATTTTTTGGAAGTAAATTTACTCAATTTTTTATTCGAAAAAATAAACGTCCAGAAATTAGAATAATTCAGAAATTCGAATTGCCTCAAAAACAAAGCGGTTCTAATTTGTGAGCGTCTACTGTACAACGAGTTAACTATTTCATTGTATATTGTACAATGTACAATGAAATCATATACAACATATTCACACAACTCATATTGGCTCTGTACTAGTATATGGTTTTGTATTATCTACTCATATGTTTTGAGTTTTCGTAGTCGGGTATTGAGGATAATACTTACTCATTCATTCATTTCATAATGAAAAAACACACAACCTGAACTAACTGTTTTCACGATGAATGTATTCAGTATTAATTTTTCGGCATTCATGCATCTCGTTAGTATGTACTCCAATGTAATTACATTATTATACAAAAATAAATACATTGGTATTCAATTTCATAAACTGCAAAAACTATTTTTTCCCCTATTAAAGTTCACATGTCAAAATAAAATTTATTAATATCAGAAATCAGAAATTATCATAGTTGAAGTCACTTCAGCCTTAGAAGTATTTTAAAATTTCCAAAATGTGAAGTATATCACGAAATTTAGGGTTCCGAATAAAACTATAAACGAACATAGCACAACCTGCTAAATAGAGCGTGAACCTCTTAAAAATACGTTTATTAAACGTAAAGGTCATACGCTACCATAAAAACTAATTTGATTAGAATGGGAGGGCAATAGTTGTTTTTGTTTTTAATGAGGATGAATTTTAAATTGAAGAGGAATTTGTTTATATAAAATTGAAAACCTATGAATTTATTTTTGTAATGTTTTCTTGTATATGGTTTCTGTCATCTTCCGTGAAATTTGTTAAATACATAAAATTAAATTTAAATGCAAGTACTAAAAATATAGCAAAATATTGTAGCTGTAGTATATGGTCTTAAATTTTGACTCATAGGCAAATGTATTAAACACAGTAAAGGTTTTCACTTCACAAATTGCAACTTTGCTAGACCCTTGCAAACAGGTAAAGTTGCATCGATTTCTGTAAACACAACAACAACCACATAGAACAACATTTTGCACAACTTTTAACCAATTGTCAGAGTAGAACCAATTGCAAAATGGGTAGGGTATCACATAGTCAGTATTGACCGACTATATTTTTAAAACGTTTATTTTAGCAACAGGAGTCTCTACACCAAGTTTTATGATGCTAGCTTATTTGGAAATAATTTTTACCGCAATTTCGGCTTTTGGGCACATAGTGCATCATTATAAAATTACTTACTTGATCAAATTTTCTTTGGTAATAAAAACATCCTATAAATGACGCGTTAATGCTAAATTCATATATTTTTCACCCGAATATGAAGTGGTTTTGCTTAAAACAAATGACATTTTAAAAAATTTTACATGCATATGTATATAATATTTTATATGTAAATTTAATAAGAAAAAATATAAACACCTTATAAAATGTAACAAAACTTGATTGTTTGATTTGAATCAATTAAAATTTTACTTACTAATTTTAGTTGAGAAAACATTTTGTTTATCTTCAACTTATTACCTATTACAACCATGTTACAATAAAATCTAAAACATTATTTAAGTTTTTTAACCAATCATCTAAATTATCCTGCGTTTCAGCTGCAAAAAATACTGTTGCAGTGGATACATCTTCACATGCTTTACGTATCGTACATTCAAGGCAAAACGATCGAGGGCGTGCGCAAAGTTCTCTAGGTGAACTAGTTAAGGGGCTCTTCATATTACGTTTTGTATCCCTTAAATCAAGAACCATTAAGGGTGATATATTCAAACTGTTTTCATCCTCCCACACATACAAGAAAATGCCATCTAACGTACACCAACGTCGATTCCAATTATGTTGTGAGTGCGGATCTTCGACATTTAAAAAACCCTGAAATATACGTTTTGGAAAACGCACTTCTGCCCGTCCTTTTAATCGCAGTTGCCCAGACAAATTTGTATATTTTGTTTGAGATGTAAGTGGTATTGTGCAAACGCTAGAGGCACGTATACAAATCCGATCAGAATTTAAAGATTCTTGATGTACATATTCGTATGGCACAAAATTTCTTGCATCTATAGTAAAAGATGCATGTAAACGAAATCTGGAAACTACTTCATTAAAGGACGATGAGGAAGAAGATGTTGACATCAGGGTTGATGAAGGACTTTGTGTGAAAGTCTCAATTATTTTCTGTAACAAAATGTAGCAAAATATAATGTTTAAACATAATATCAATAAACAAGTTCAAAAGCTAACAAATAAAAAGAGTTATTATTTCTTACTCTTTTCCTTGGTTCGGTTAAAATAGTAGATATTTTACGTAAACGAAGCATAAAAATATTGCATTTTACAGCGTCTTGCGACATATTTGTTTCCAACTCTGAACATAGAACAAATTCAATACCACAATCTCGAAATAAAGCTGTACCATTTAAACATTCAGCCGATTGCGTGGACTTAATTACACCTCCACATTCAAAGGTTACAATGTAAAAATAATTAAAAAATATATCCTGATTAACATCAGATAACACAGGCAAATACATATCATCTATAAAGAAACGCATTTTTGGTTTTTGTTTCATGGTTTGATTTTTTCTTACTGTTGACGACAACATCTGATGATTTTCTCGACGCAATGCTGAAAATAATAGCAGTCGTTCAGCCTCAACCATTTCACTCGAAATTTCTAAATCCGGCAGCTTTCGGCAAATGCTTACAGTCTGTGCTATTTGTTCATTGACAGATGCAGATTCATTCAGGTTAAATAAGGCCTCTAAATTAAGATTCGAATCTGTACACGGAGATTTATCTCGAGTCGAGTTTCCTGTTGCGTTATTCGTTGAAAAATTTAAAGAAGTAGACAAACGTTTTCCTTCAGCCCTAATGAACGATTTACTTTTTCTAAATGATTTTTGTAATACATTTTTTAAACTTTTATATTGTGTGAATGCATTGATTGTCTTTACGTTCGGATTTTTTACAACCTCATATGCAGATATCTCATTCATACTAAGAGAATGTGCTGGAAGTTTTTGTTTGTGTGGTGTATTTGGACAGCTGTTATTTAAATTATCACTGATGTTTATCGGCTCCACATCAAGATCCAATACACTCGAATTTAAATTATCCTAAATTAATGAAAATAATAATAATGATGTATGTAAATCAAATAATTTTTGGCCAATTACTAAGAAATGTTCCCAAACCCAAAGAAGAGGTTAAAAGGTGTTCAATTTTGTTTTCATACGTCTGATATTCAAAACATTGATGTGGTGGTAGTTAGTAGAAATTATTATTTAAGGAGCCGCAGAATAAAGCGTACTTTTTTAACTTTTGTTAAGACCTTGATCCAAAATTTATTCCGATCAGTATTTTTTTATTCTGTATGATTGTTTACAATTTATTTATTATATAATAGATCATAATATAAGAACAATATAATAAGTTTAGAGCTGACTGCAAATGACAGAATTTATATAATTTCATACATTCTACAATATTAAATTTCCAAAAACTAGAAATAAGTATAAAATACATTTTATTCTGCGGCTCCTCTTTTGGGCAATATTTTTATAGTAAATTGCTTTTTATAGAGTCTTACATGTGTGTACATATGTACGTATATTAAATAGTACAGAAAAGATGTTTTCCTTATTTACTAAAGGCCAGAGAAATATGAAATATGTACATATTTAATAATATGTATTATATATGTAGTAATACTAATAGGAATCAATAAAAAATTCTACCTTTGTCGTAAAGGATTGCTTCTTAGGTGTACTTTGGTTATTAGATGATGGCGGAACAATGGTACTTAAACCCAAATTACTGCCAGCAGTTGTAGAGTTGTCTTCTTCATCCATAGATTCGGCAATACCATCAACATCATCATAATTATTAGGTAATTCATAGGATACCGTATCATTGTGATGCAAATCTTGATCGTTGACAGCAGATGTACTAATAAAATCATTAGGAGACGGCTGAGTCATAGAAACATATGATTGATTTGGTACCTTTTTGATATGTAAAAAGAAAAAAAAACACAAATTCAGATTAAATGTAATAATAAAATTCATATCGTCACATAAAATGCAAAAGTCCGCTCAAAAATCTAATGTTGGGTTTTAATTTTTAATTTCATCTTCATATCTTGAAAAATTTATAACAATATTAACAAAAGTTAAAAGGCCATAACATTAACTTCCAAAACTAAACTGCCGTAAAATTATTTATATTTCAGAAAAATTTGGTTTGAAGAGTGTAATAAATATGCTTTAACTACCCCTGTCAAATAATTATACATACACATCTGCTCAAATTAATAGATACACCTAGTGGTATTATATTAAAATAACGATAACTTTGGAAAATTCTTCAGAAATACTTCGAGTTTTTTTCTTTTAGTAAACAATTTGATCTGGCAATGATACTTTAATGAAAAAGATGGCAAGTATGTGCATAAAAATTAATTTACACATATGTTTTCGACTTAAATACCAAAAATTGTTGCTCATAATAATAGATACGATACTGTTCACAGAAAAAAGTAAAAATGGGCTTCAATTACGAAATTTGTAACATTAATTAATTTTTAATTGATTTTGCTCCAATCATCAAAATGATAATATTAATAACTAGAATAATTGATATTATTATTACTTCTTTTCTTTAAATAGATGCAATGAGCTGAAAATTTACTTAAATTTATTTTATTTTTGTACTTTTATAGACAAATATTTAATTTTTCTTTATATTTTATTAACAGCTGTCAATTTATTAAAAAACAAAACTGACAACCAATTAGAAAATTAATTATATTAATAAATCATATAATTAAATTCCAATATAAAGTTAATTAATAATTTTATCAAAAAATTATTTGAAATATTTTTTTTCTGTGTTAATTAATTTCCAATTTTTTTTTTTATATAAAATATAATTCTATTGTACTTTTTTGATTATTTTTACATAATAAAATAAGAAAAGTTTTATTTGGGTTGAAAATATTATAAAGAAATAGTATTTTGACACAGAAGATGGGAAGAAACAATCAAATAGGAGAGAAAAATGGAAAATCGTTACTTTAAATTGGAAGTAGGGGTTAAGGAAAATATCTACGTTATCTATAAAATGCTTTTGTACGATTGAAACTTGTGATAGACCTCATAAAATAACCCCAAAATCAGATATTCACCCGAAATTTTTGATGGAATAGGTCCGAAAAAAAGTTAGTCTTCATTTTGTGCAATATCCCAATATATTCCAGTACCCATATTCGTTTATCGTATTTATCAATATGATAAATAGGACCATTTGAATTTAATTAAAATCATTTCCAAACCTTTATATTTTCACCTCACTCTGAAACAGTCAAATTTGTGAATTTATCGTGGAATTTTTTCCCTACAGGGTGGCGAATACTTCTTCGGAAGTTATTTCCTAACAAATAATTTTTCATTTCGCCAAAACATATTACGTTTTTTCATTTTTTTCCCGCGTGTACATTCGGACTAAAGTAAATTTAATTTAAGAAGTTTTAACAGTTTCTGAAAATTTTGTATACACATTGATGGAACTTTTCTGGCAATATTTTCCGGAAATTTGTTTTGCAGATGACGAAGACAAACTGTTTCATTAAAAATTATAGTGGAAATAGCCTTCAAAGAAATGAAGGGGTCCCTTTTTTGCCAATATATTAATCCTCCTTTTCGTTTCTGGTATTCTTTACGTGTTTATGTAATTTATTTTTTAGATAATGCATATTGCGCAAAATGTAGATGTTTTCCTGAACCCCTTTTTGCAATTTCAAGCAACGACTTTGCATTTTCCGCTTGTTTTGAATCATTTTTCTCTACTATTTGGTGAATTGATTGTTTCTTCCCATTTTCTGTGTCAGAATATTATTTCTTTATAATATTTTCAACCCAAATGCAAATTTTCTTATGTAAAAATAATAAAAAAAAAGTACAATAGAATTCGATTTAATATAAAAAAATTAGAAATAAATTAACTGTATCTATTATTATGAACAGCAATTTTTGGTATTTAAATCGAAAACGTATGTGTAAATTAATTTGTATGCACATACTTGTCATATTTTTCATTAAAGTATCATTGCCAGATCAAATGTTTCACTAAAATAAAAAAACTCGATGTATTTCTGAAGAATTTTCCAAAGTTATCGTCACTTTAATGTAATCCCACTAGGTGTATCTATTATTTTGAGCAGATGTGTATATAGTTATTTCTTTTCTTTAAAAATAAACATTTCAAATTCAAACCTTTTAAAATGTTCATATGTGCAAGCCAAGAATTTTATAAAAATTTTTCATTTATATAAAGTTAATTTTCAATATTCAAGATAGGAATTGTGACGTCCAAATGTATCGTTACAAAAAGCACCCACCCCTCGTGGTACAAAATTGTCCTATTTTCTTTAAATATTTAGGTCAAAATTGTAGTACACTTATACAAAAACAGTTTGAATCGTTTAATATTATCAAACACCTCAGCATCTAAATATATCGCAGCAGTCAGTATTCTCCGGAAATCCTTGTCATGCAGGTCTGAAAATGAATACTGATCTTTGCAGAAATATAATATTTTGTTAAAATAAAAATAGGTTTCTCATAGCATTTTATTCGTGCGGTAACCCATAAACGACTGCTTATTAGCGGTACATAAGGACGTATTTTGCATTTTTTGACCAAAAATAACGTGTGTTACAGAAAAATAATGGCGAAATGATGTTTTTTTTAATAACTGGATAAATAATAATGGATCAAAGCTACCTATCTCGGGCCTCAAAATCGATTTTTGAGGCCCGAGATAGGTAGCTTTGATCCATTATTATTTATCCAGTTATTAAAAAAAACATCATTTCGCCATTATTTTTCTGTAACACACGTTATTTTTGGTCAAAAAATGCAAAATACGTCCTTATGTACCGCTAATAAGCAGTCGTTTATGGGTTACCGCACGAATAAAATGCTATGAGAAACCTAAAATTTTGCAAATAGGAACAATAGATAAAATTATAGACCAAATAAATATGTATCACTCTCTTGGAATATATATTAACCAGAAAACAAATATTGCACATATAACTATTTGACAGGGATATTTTCGTTTTATGTAAACGATTAAAAAATTACTTATTTGCATAAATTTAAAGTAAAGAATTATAAATCGTGGTTACGGCTGTAAAAAATTAAAAAATGTGGTTACGACCTTTTGCATTTTAGGTGACGATATGTAGGTATAAATGATTGTATTATTATTGTATGCATTGTTATTCAAAATTAATATTTTCCTTATGTAACCCTAACATACATATTTACTCCGCATGGGAGCTACTACTCCCCCTGGCAGAGAACCAAGCCGACTAGTTCAAAATCGGCGGCTAGCCGCCGCCGCTTAATTTTTCAAACCGTGAGAGCCGCCGTCATGTATCGGTTTAAGCGGCTGAGCCGGCTCAAGGTAAGCCGCCGATACAATCGGCCGCACCAAATATTAAAACACTATTTTATATTTAATTGTCTATATTTTTGGACTTCAGATACATTTTTGACTTAAATTTTATTTTTTCTTTCAAAATATATTCAAGAATTCATATTTTTCGGTGTAATGTCCTTTTTGCACACACTACTTCTTTGTATTTTATAATACATTAAATACATTACTGCCATCTATACATATGTTTGCCGTACTAAACAATTTTTTTTTTTTTTGCTCCCAAAAAATTTTGGTTTTTCTAGGTAAAATAACAAGACGACAACCAAAATGTGAAGTGCAGCCGCCGACGACAATTTTGCCTGGACTTGGTTCTTTGCCTCCTGGACCCGCTCGTTTTAATCGAATTACGATATAAAAAATATTTCTACAAAATTTTACGATTTTCTCTATAATACTCCTTAATATATGCAAAAATTTATATTTACATGGTATGGGTCTAATGTTCCCTTCACTCCGACCTATTTTATTTTTAACAATATAATTTGTTAAATTACAGTTAATAAGATATACGATAAAAAGTTACCCATTTTTCACAGTGTAAAAGTAAATAAATATTTTACTTAGTTTATACCAGAGACCAAAGATAACTGATCCACTTATTAAAATCACATAAATTAAATAACTATTGTAAGGAGATTTTTATTTAAATGGTTAAGTATAACCTTTACTACCTTTTGTTGTTTTTTTTATGGTAGAGAAAAGAGATAATAATTTGTAACTGTGCTCATCTTTAATAACTGTTAGCAGTTCTCTTCCTATATTCTTATATATTTTGTTAATTTTTTTTACGAAAGAAATGGTTTTTTTTAATTAAACAAACGTCAATTAACGTACATGTGACTTATTTAATTTTAACATAAAAGAGTACAATTCCATTAAATAAAAGTTAAAGAGTAAATTTTGTCAAAAACAATATGTTACAAATATCTCATCTTGATTTCTATTTTCTTTTACTATTCAAATTCGTGCAACCCTTTATTTAAAAAATTTCTCATATAAATCACTTGGTGCTAAATAAATGCAAAAATATAAATGGACCAGTTATTTTTGGTCCCTGGTTTATACACAATTCTTATTTACAAATAAAGTTATTTGTAAACACTGAGCTCACTATTTATACGCAGATAGTAGAGATAAATAAATAAATAAAAAACAGTCAAAGCTAATACATTACATCAAGAAATTACAAAATTTTTAAAGATTAACTGCCTGTTTCTCTAAATGCGAACGAAAGTTTCGTTCGAATAAATGTATTGAAAACAACAAATAAATTTAAAAATAATTTTTGTTTTCAATCCATTTACTCGAACAAAACTTTCGTTCGCATTTAGAGACACAGGCAGTAAAATTATAAGGGAATTAGATTTGAATAACGTATGTGAAAATTAAAAAAAATGTATAAAGGTAAATTACGTAAAAAAATTTCATTGGGTGCAAAATATCTCCAATTTTTCTCTAAGTGTAAAGAATGCAAAACTATGCTCTTTAGTGTAATATATGCAAAATTATGCTTTTAAGTACAAAATATGCAAAAATACGCCATTTAAACTAGAATATGCTGCTAAGCCATAAATATGCTACAACAAATCCATGCCAAAATTCTTAAAGTTGTCTGAAACGGATAAATAACTAACAATTTTGTTCATTTGAAGCCCAAGAAAAAAATATGATTTTGCTTTATTTTTGGTTGTCCTGGTAATAACATTTTATTTGGTGTATTATTCCTTGTGGGATTTTTATAAAGAATTTAATTTAACTAATATTTTTCGTAAAATTTTAAATTAACTAATAGTCAGTTTGAATAAAATTCTTCTATTTGACCAAAAATTTGTAAATCGACTAAAAACATATCGAGGGCTTATATTCAAAACGGGCCTCATGCAAAGCACCATTGTTCAGGAGAACATAAAAACTGTTTATTTCCCTAATTTTTCAACATTTTGCAATCCGTTCTTCTACAAGTTATTAATATTACGTCTACTAAACCTCACACTAAAAAATAAATCTTTTAACTCCATTATTCGCGAAGTTATGGTAGATAGCCCGTTTGTCTTAATTATTTTTAATGTATGTTATAAAATGTTCATATAGCCCGTTTTGTTTATTGGAAATTAAAGAAGTAAACCATAGTATTTGTGGGAAAAAAATTTACAATATGTTAAATTTATGATATCATACCAATCAGGAGATAAAAAAAGCGAAATTTTGTGGTTGGCTGGACCATTTTGAATCGTTAGAAATTTCAAATAACATGAATGTTTACTAAAAGAACGAAAGTGTGTTCAAAATTAAAATTATAAATTAAATTTTGAAAAAATTGCATGCGAAAAAAATTGCAAAAAAAATTTTTGAACCAATTAAAATTGTATTAAATTGCATATCAACAACTCAAAAATTATTAAAACCTTTAAAGACGATGCACAGTGTGCGATTTAAAAAATTAAATGGAAATAATTATGGAACTTTGGAACGCCTGCTCCGATTTTTATGAAATTTCACATGGTGATAGTAGAGGTGTAGGCGAGTTTAAGTTTTGAGCTTGGACCATATAGACTTACAAGGGGCGAGTCCACAGAGTCCCAAAGTTGGACACCTCGGGTATAAAATTGATTAAAAACGATCCTGATTCCTTATATCTGAACCGATTTCAAAGATGGGAGGATTCTGCTAGTCGAGATCTACAAAAAACAAATATTATCTGTTTTAGTTTAAGAGATATTGAGCTTCAAAGATTAAAATTTTTACTTTTAAGCCAGTCTTGGTGAAGTTTTTTCGCTACAGCGTGTTCAAATTTCACCCGATTTCGATTTTTTTTTCAGTCTCATTAGCAACAAGTAGAAAAATTGTGCGAAGAAAGAATTTTGAAAAAATATTTACGGAGTCAAAACTTACAAGCATTAAAATTTAAACTTTCAAAAAAAGTTGATTTTTTCCCGTTTTTTTTGCCAAAAAAATGGTAACATTCTTTTTCTGTTATATAAAAATTTTCTTAAGTAACATATATAGTATTTATATTTTATAAAAAGTATAACTTTTATTTGATTCCAGCTTTGCGATTTGAGAAATTAAGGCGAAAGTTCGAAATTAGTTGAAAAAATTGGTCATATTTGGGAAACCCTGGTTCTCGCAAAATTCGATTTTTGAAAGCATTTTTTCCTTTAAAGTATTTTGTGTTTAGTTATCTTTCAGAAAAATATAAATACTATATATGTTACTTAAGAAAATTTTTATATAACAGAAAAAGAATGTTACCATTTTTTTGGCAAAAAAATGTTACAATTTTTTTGGCAGAATCCTCCCATACAAAATCTTTAAAATCGGTTCATATATAAGGAATCAGGATCGTTTTTAATAAATTTTATACCCGTGGTGTCCAACTTTGGGACCCTGTGGACTCGCCCCCTGTAGGTCTATATGGTCCAAGCTCAAAACTTAAACTCGCCTACACCTCTACTATCACCATGTGAAATTTCATAGAAATCGGAGCTGCCGTTCCAAAGTTTCATAATTATTTCCATTTCATTTTTTAAATCGCACACTGTGCGATGTTTATTGCACTTTTTATTTAATTATCATTTTTTTTTTTAAGAAACTTCTTTTGGTATCTAAGATATTTTGCTTATAATTACGAATTTTATTAAAATTTTTTCATTCCTGTATTTAAATCTAGGGTATAGTGCTCCCACTTAGCTTCATAAAATGTTGATAGGTGTATCCGCGTATGATCTATAAGCATCTAAAAAAGGCTAAAAATCTAACTTCAATGGCTTTTTTCTCCAGACTGCATTGAGATTACAAAATTTTTATGAGATATATTAAGATTATAATTCAAAATTTTTAAGAAAAGTTCAAACCGCAAAGAAAATTCTCATTATTTATAAATTTTTATTTTTACATTATAAAAAATATAAAAAAAAAAATAGAAAACTGAAGAGTCTGACGCAAAAAAAAAAAAAAAATTGTAAATCTGCATGAGGCCCAATTTGAATATAAGCCCACGATATATTTGTAAAACCTTTGCTTATTTCTAATATGAAGTATATTTTTTACACAATAAATATTATTAAAGTGTTTTAAATTTCTTATTTGTTTTATTTTTGATGATAGTAACTTTTAGTCAATTTTCCTACAGGGGTTTAAACAGAATTTTAGAATTGACAAAATTTTGTCAAATTGAATAAAATTCAAATGTTAAAATAAATAAACATTCTTCAATTTGAAGAAAAAAATAGTTAATTTGAATAAATTTTTTATTCAATTCAACAAAAATTTACTAGAATTGAATTAAATAAAATAATTTAGTTAAATTTAATAAAAATTCTTTAATATAAATAAAAAATTTAGTTAATTTGAATATTTCTTCAATTTGACTAAAAATTTGTCAAATTAACTACCTTTTAATTAACTAATTGAATTATTCATATTGACGAATTTTCGTCGATTTAACTAATTTACGAAAAATTAAAAAAAAAATTCTGTTGAATTGAATAACGATTTTGTTGGTTGATATTTAACCTACTTTTCTTCAATTCTACACGCCATTTGACCGTATTAACAGCTCTTTTTTGGTTCAGTGTGTCATTTAGCAATTTTTTAAGGTTCGTTTTCTTCTATATGTTCATTTCGAATTTGACTTTTTTGGTAATATCATGCTTTATTTGTAAAATATATTATGTATTAATCTTTCCTTACTTATTTTTGTTAAAAAAATCCTCCTGAAAATTAAATATACTCCGCACAAAGAGTACCTATATAGTTTCAAGGATCTTAAATTTTTTATACATTAAGTATAAACAATAATAAAACAAAGGTTTTGCACAAATATGTATATCCCTTGGATATTACCTTGGCCACAAATATGTTTATATTAATAAAAATCTGTTGGCAAACATTTTATCCGACATGTTGAACAGTTTTAATTCTAAAATTATGTGTAGTACCAATTCTTTTAATTTACAAGATAGTGAACCTGAAGTTGAACATCTAAAGGATGGTCCGAAGTGCTTTTGTACTATGAAGAAACTAACGATATATATATATATATATATATATATATATATATATATATATATATATATATATATATATATATATACTAGCTTATACCCGATGTGCTTCGCCACACCCCGAAATAAATAAAATAGATAGATAGATGTTTTCCGTGCAAAATTTTAAAATTCAAGCTGCAATAGTTTCCCAGATATACGAATTTTTGCATTTAATTCATATGGGAGGTACCATGCCCCCTACTTCTAGTCCGCCCATATTTTCTTAAATATTAATATTGATACCAAAGTGGCTCCGACAAAATTTTAGAACTCTAACTGTTATATTTTCTCAGATATGATAATTTAATAATTTCTTTATATGGGATGTGCCACGCCCACTATTGCTAGTGTTCCAATTTTTGTCCAAAATATTCATATTGAAGCTAATGCTAGTCGTACAAAATTTGAGCTCTCTAACTTTTATAGTTTCCCAGATATAAAAATTTTGGTATTAACTTTATATGAGAGATGACACGCCCACTATTTCTTTTCCGCCCATTTTTGCACAAAATGTTCACATTGACACTTAAGTTTATTGTACAAAATTTGGGAAATGTAACTGTAATAGTTTCCTAAATTTACGGCATTTGGTATTGGCAAGCAATATTAGGCGTGGGATGTGCCACACCCCCTATTGCTAGTTCGCCTATTTTTTTCCAGAATGTTCATATAGGTGTCAGAGTTGTTCGTGCAAAATTTGAGGACTCTAGTATTACCAATTTCCGAGATATACTACTTTTAATAGTTATTTAGTAAGTGGGCGTGGCAACCCGCCCACATGGAATTTCAAAATAAAAAGTAGCCTATTTTTCCTTCCAGGCATATAGGAACACACTGTGAAAAATTCAAGAAAATCGGTTTAGCCGTTTAGGCGGCTATAGACTTCAAACAAACAAACATACATACATACATACATACATACATACATACATACATACATACATACATTAATTTTTATATATATAGAAGATATACATATATATATATATAAAATCCAATAAATATTTTGTTAATTATACATTTTTTGCACCATAGGCGTTCCAAAGAAGTGCAGGCATTCTGGGAACTTTATTTTTCTTTTACAAATATGTATAAAAAAATAAAATATCACATCAAGCACTACAGGATTATTCACACTGGAATAGTTAATTACTTTTTTTCTTTTGGTACTTAAGTTGATTTTATTTAATTTGTGTTTTTAATTTACATTTATTTTATTTATCACAATTTTTTGCACTATTTTTTTATTTTTTATAAAATGCTTACAAGTCTAATTTTTTCTGTTTCCATTTCATGCGTTTCGTAGCAAAATAGCTAGATTGAACATACCCTTGCCTTCTTTTTCTTCTTTTTCTTTCGATTCAGTTTTTGGTTGGAATACATTTCTTCGATTTGTGCGTAACTGAATGCGGGAACGTAATCGAAATGCAGAATAAGGGCGATTATCTATACTTTTGACCCAAATAAAAATTAATGTTGAGTTTTTATCTATTTTGGTATAACTTGCGATTTTGTCTTATAACCTCACATTTTAATTTGGGCATATACTAATCTATGCGCCACACAGAGGATATCAATTAAATTCAAAATGTTTGTGCAATATTTTTAAGTATCAGAAATCTACTAAACTCTGATTTATCTGGACCGTAAAATGTCTGTAAATGGTTTAGTTATAGTGAAAATATCTACACATCTTTAGTATAAAAAAAATTACACTAATTGAAATTTGGGATCGTATAACAAATTGGTAAAAATTTAAGGTGATATCTCTAAATATCATAATATAGAAATTATTCGTAACATACCAGCAAATAACCAACCGAAAGTATACTAGCTTTTTAAGTAACTTAAAACAAGCACGAATGTTATATTCGGCTCCGCCGAATCTATATACCCACCATCAACTTCTTCATATTTTTCGTTATATGGGAAATGGGCGGTAAAGTGGGCGGACTACGCACATTTTTTGTTTCCGAGTTTACAGTTTGGGGCGACCCCAAACTATCTGTGCAAAATTTCGTTGTCGTACATGCTTTTGTTTAAGAGATATCAGCAGAAAAGTATGAAATTAAACTACAACGGACACCCTGTGTTTCTAGTTCTTAGCCCAGAACTTTTTTGTTTATTAACCGATTTGATCCATTTTCAATACCAAACAAACCTTATATAAGATAAATATTTAATTTCGTTCCCCTACGTTGTCCCGTTCGGGCCCTATCCTGCTTTCAACAGACAGACCGACGGACATAGCTAGATCGACTCAGAATCGAAACAGGACCCCCAAAAAAATATATACTTTATGGGGTCTTAAATGATTCCTTCGACATTTTACACACGGAATGACAAAATTAATATACCGGTATAAAAATGACGTCTAAATATATTTTGAGATCTGAGTTGTTCAAAATAATACATACACTTGGGCTATCATTCTCAGAATAATTTCTATGCACCAAGTTTTACAATCTATCACGCCTAAACTGCTGAATTGATTTAAGGAAATTTTAAATGCAGATGAAATTTATAGAAATATAACATATAAATTAAAATTAAAGTTTTTTGCCGGTTTTTTGATAAAACCGGAAGTTTTAATAGAAGAAAATAAGTGACAAAGCTGCTTTTTTCTTCGTTTTTTATTTCTTTATTAACCGTTTGGATTCCAGGCAACGCAGGGGCATTTAGCTAGTACTTTATAATTTATTGTTCAATTATGTTCAGTATTTAGAAGGCATTGTGAAAATGTATTCAATTTTTAAGACAATAAAAAATCTTTGTTTTATAATAATCGCGTGATCATGTTTGAATTAAATTTTGTGCAAAATAAATATAAGAAATTCTACATAAATTATATAAACCTGCATACAATTAACCAAATATACAATTAGTTAAATATACAATTTCCTTAATAGTCAAATTTATTGCAAATTTAATTTTTTCTCCCAAAGGTACACGTAAGATTTATAATTGGCTCCATTTTAAATTTTACCCAAAATTTCCAAAACAACTTATTAAAATCGACTCCGATCAATATATTTTACATACACATCTGCTCAAAGTAATAGATTCAGCTAGTGGGATTATATTAAAGTGACGATAACTTTGGAAAATTCTTTAGAAATACTTCGAGTTTTTTTCTTTTAGTAAACAATTTGATCTGGCAATGATACTTTAATGAAAAATAAATGCATAAAAATTAATTTACACATACGTTTTCGAAGTTAATTTATTTCTAATTTTTTTATATTAAGTCGAATTCTATTGCACGTTTTTGATTATTTTTACATAATAGAATATGAAAAGTTTAATTTAGGTTAAAAATATTATAAAGAAATAATATTTTGACACAGAAAATGGGAAGATACAATCAGAGCACCAAATAGGAGAGAAAAAATGGTTCAAAACAAGAGAAAAATGGAAAGTCGATACTTGTAATTGCAAGTAGGAGTTCGGGAAACTCCTTATAACATGTACATACTGAAATACATATCGCTTATTTACTTCAACAACGTCATAACTCAAAAAATGACATTTTTGTGTTAAGGATGTAGAAATACGCGTTATATCAAACTTAATCTTCTGTAAAAATATCGTGTACATATCTTATATGGCCACCGTTTGAGGAGCGAATTTGGCGTTAATTTTTCTATGAGGGTAAATGTTAAAGCGATTTCTGCAAAACTTTAAGTAATTGAGCGATATGTAGTTATGTAACAATATTCATCGCAAAATTATCTCTATAAAGAGAAATATTTGATAAAAGCAAACAAATTAATTATTTTGAATAATAAAACGTTCTTTTTTGTTGAGTGCGGATTTTTTTATTTAAACATTTTGAGGTTGCCAAAAAAAAAAAAAGTACCCGGTAACATCCTAAAATGAAAGATGATATGTCATAAACTAATCTTCAATATATTTTGGATCATTATTTCGCTTTCGTAAGCTGGACCATTTTTAAAATACCTCTAAAAATATGATTTTCTATCAACAATGTAAAAAAATTGTAATTTCTTATCGAAAGTTACAATATATAAAAAGTCGCGCTCGGATGTCATTGACAGATGGTCTCCCGACCTTTTGCCTGGTCTGATTAAAATGCGAGTAATTTATTACGGATGATAAATGATAACAAAAATATTGGCGGCTGAAATATTTTTTCTAAAGTGGATGATGTTATCTACTTCTAATCTGAACAGTGCACAGTGGTCGAAATACGCAATCTGGCGTCATTTAATTTAAAACAGCGTTGAAACATAATTATTTATTTTTGTTTCACTTGGAAAAGTATAAAAAAGTAAATTTTAAACACATTTCATTTATTTTAATAATTTAGATATAAAAAAATTTGCACAATTGATACATAGTTTTAAGGCAAAAATACATGTTTCTAATCAGAATCAGAATTATAAGAACAAACAGCGTCTTCTTGTATATTTTGTTCTAAAAGTAAGTTTTGGACATCATTATCTACTATTATTTGGTTTCGGGAATATAAAGAAGGGCGTTTAGAGATCGAGGAAATAAGAGGATCAGAAGAGAAGAGAAGTGAATGCATAAAATCTTCCATTGTGTTTTTTCTTGAATTTTTTCGTGTATGTTTTTCTCTAAAATTCCTTAGATCCTTATTTCTCGATTCCTGAGCTTCTTCAGACATCATCCTTATTGGAAGAGATACGTGGTTTATAATATCGGCATCATGAATTAAAATTTTGTGCACGGAAGACAACATATAAAACCATGGATATAGCGTAACATATATCTCTGCTGTTTGCATACAATACATTTGAAATGCATGTGTATTAACTTTATACCCACACGACATAGTTCGTAAAATTACACTAAATCTGCTTATTAATTCTACATTGACTCCAGTCAAAATAGCAGCTAAATTTGGCTCTTGAAGAAATCTTCTTGCAGTGATACCGTTATTAGTATTTCCTGACCCAGGCCTAGGAATATCAACTAATAAAGATATTCTATTTCTCAATTTTTCTTGTATGTCTAGTTTAGTTTGTTGAACTATGTCTTTATCACAACCACGAATTTGCCATTTTTTATAGGCATTCGGTAAGCAATGTGTAGAATGCATTCAAAGCATCTTATCCACGCATGGAGTGTTGACAAGCCATATTCAAACATATTTGTATTACATGATCGGTTTTTGAACAGCATTTAAGTCGTTCATCATTGTAGGTGTGGCTCCGCAAATCCCACATTTTTTCGACGAGGATTCTGCTATAACACTAAACACTTTTCCATCTATCATGGTCATGTAAAATTTGTGATACATTTGAAAAAACTCAAATTGTGTGGGCTTTATTTCCGAAATTTGATTTTTAACTGCTTCAACTTCCCTACTAACTAATTCAGAGGTTTCTTTTTCGAAAATTAATTTAATTGCTCTACAAAACCGTGTTGAAGAAGGTCGTGAATTCTCCCAAAGAATAACATCCCCCATTTTTATTTGCAATGGCACAATACACACAGCAAATATGTTTTCATCTATTCGAAGCGATTCAGCGTCAGAAAATCGTTGCCGATAAGTGGAATGTCCACTACTGCCATCACATCCCCATTTATATATAGCTGTAATTGGATCTTCATTGATATTCACAAAACACTCCTTTTGCAATTCAACTATCCTCCTTACAGTATGGTCAACCAAGCTCTGCAAAGACACTTCTGCAGACCTATCAGTAATTTCGACTCCGAGAGGATAACATTATTTTTTATTTTTTTTTTTTTGCTAACAACAATGTATCATATGATGGATATATGATTGCATTTCTTATTTTTGCACCAGTTTGCATAAGTTTGTAGGAATGAAGCAATAGTTTTTTTAATCTTAGCTGCAACTTCTTTGTCAGAATGTACCATTGATACCACTTCAGATGCACTTCTTTTCCCCGCTTTGTGTAAACTAACGCGGTTGGCCACTACAAGCTCCTCACAAAGGGTTTCATTCACAAGTTGTGAAACTTTGTTTATTTGGGTTTTAGGGCAGCATTCTGCGAACTCTTTTGTAGGTCGTCCAGCATTATGACTTGTTGTTGGTTGCTCAAACAATAAAATTTCACTATTCAACCAATCTTTACTGCGTTCTTCAAAATTCGATAAAGTCCTGTTGGAGTTCTTCCACTTTTCTACCAGTCTATTTATAAAGCTTCTCAGTTTTCTTTTTTATTTCTCGGCACTGATTCTCACTAAAATTATTTTTGGGAATGATATTATCAAATACATGGGCCTCTACAGCTGAAAATTTGAAAAAGTGTGCGTTTTGAGACATTCATTTCGCCTAAAAAATACAATAACAGGTGAACGGGCAGGAACGGGCAGACCATTTTGGACATTTTACAATAACAACAAATAAAATTAATACATAAAATAGGAATTGGACTGAATCCCATTGAATCCCGAAAGTTGCACTCCATAAAACTACAATATAGAACACTTCTAATATACTACCATATACGTCACCTACCACAACCCATTTCTAAAAAACTAGAGGAACACAGGTCACAAACATTAATTTTTTAGTGCATAAATACCTTTTACTCAAAAAAAAAAAATATATATATATATAGTTTCCAAAAAATTAATCACTTGTGTCAATATCAACAAAAATTACACACTGAGTAATTTGGCGCCAAATTTTTAAATACAAAAGCTACAACAAATAATAATGCTATAACAAATAATATTAATAGCAAAACAAAAGTAAAAACGTCAATATGATCAATATGGTATCAGTTATCGATAAAGTGCAAAAAAATTATCGATTTTAACATTTCTTAATTTTGAATTTAATGACGCCAGATCATGCATTTCGACCAATGTGCAGTGTTACCATTTTAGCATTTTTTCTGCTAGATTTGGCAGAATGGATTGGGAAATTGCATATTTATTTTGAAAAATTCTTCTAAATGCTTTTTAGCATAATCGATCTACTAACAGCAGTTTTTTTTAGCATATATATATTTTTTTATTATTCTTTCGTTATTATTTTTAAATTTTGTTATTTACAATCAGAGTTTCGAAAAAATTAATTAAATGTTAGCTTAATTCCCTTAAATCTTAATTCTGAATTAAGAAATACTAATTTTTTATTCCATAATACCATTCTCAAAAATATAATTCAATAGCTTAATTCAAAGGCTTTTGTTTGAAAAGAATTAATTCCTTATCGAATTAATTCATAAAGAATTCATT
Organism: Protophormia terraenovae; assembly: GCA_951394005.1. Lineage (NCBI taxonomy): Eukaryota > Metazoa > Arthropoda > Insecta > Diptera > Calliphoridae > Protophormia > Protophormia terraenovae. The sequence goes on from OX596077.1 coordinate 71,377,211, forward strand.
CAAATCTTCTCCAAATTGAATGAAAATATTTTTCTTTCATTCAATTTGTAATATTTTGTTTTTTAATCTTTTACAAAATGAATCAAAAAATATTTTCTAAAGCTAATTTGTAAAAGATTTGAATTGAAGAAAATTTTAACGATTCAATATATTTTTTAAGCTTGAATTATATAATTGATGAACAGGGAAACCACAATATGCAATTGCATGTTGTTTCCTGGACGTTGAATGCATCCATCGATTAAATATTTATCCGTTTCAAAACAAATAAATCATTTTGGCATCGATTTGTTAGTGCATATTTTACTCTTAACGGCATGTTTTTGCATTTACCGATTTTTATTGCATATTTATAGCATATCTTGTTATTTTTAGGTTATATTTTACCCTTTTAGAGCATATTTTGATATTTCAAGGATCATTTTTTATACCTCATGAAATGTTTTTCGAATTTGATTTTATAAAAAAAAAACGAGAAAAAAATAATAATAAAAAAAAAAAAAAATTAAAATTAACTTTAATGGATACTATATTATCGTTGAGAAGCTTGTCTTGTAGAAACAAGATTGAATATTATGATTGAAGTTTATGTTGTAAAAACAAGATTTTCTTCTTGAAAGCATATTGAGGCCTAACCGAAAAAATGTCGTAAGTGCAGAAAACAAAACTTTACAGTATAAGCATTTTTGTTATTGTTTACACATTGTTATACATATGTATGAAAAATGTCACGATAAATTTACTTTCGCTATAAATCTGAAATGACACCTGATACGTCGATGAAATTTTGACAAATGATCTAAATGATTCTAAATTATAGATTTTCATTAAAACACGAATTTCGAAAATGTTGCTACGATGTTTTGGCGGTCAGTTATCGATATGATAATTTTGATCATTTCTGAACTAATAGTTGATGGATAAGAAAATAGATGATCAATAACGTTTTTATGAGATACAGTTAAAAAAATGGGGAATAAAATTTCGACGCGGTTGATAATTTCAGTTTTGCATTATTTTATAACGTTGAAATATTAATAAAACCATTTGTTTTAATGAAAAACACAATTTTGTTGAAAAATTAAAGAAAATCTTTGTTTTTTTAAGTGCATATTTTTGCTTTTTTTTAGAGCATATTTTTCGTTTTTTACTGCATATTTAATGCGCATAAAACCCATTTTTTAGAGCATATTGTGGTTTCCCTGTTGATGAATGAATTCTTTAAGGAATTAATTTATTACAGAATTAATTCAATTCTGTAATGTCATTCTTTTAAATGCTTTAAAAGAATGACTAAGATAATAAATTTAATTCGATTCGAATTAAAAAATTAAGCCTTTCGAACCTTTGTTTACAATTTTAAATAAACGGGTTACAGATCTGAACTTATAAGACTTGAAATTAATAGAATGCAGAATTTTAACACCATGTGTTTAATTTTATTATGATTAATGTTGTTCAAAGTTCAAAAACTTAGAAAAAGGGCTAAAAATTACTAAACTTTTCTACACTTTGTTTGCGTGTTTATACTTTTTGATCTTATTCGATCTTATATAAACTAATGGGACTTTATTCATAAATTCTGCACCATTTTTATTGTGCAGAATTTCAACGGATAAATACAGGGTAGTCGAATTTTGATGACAAAATTTTTTAGTTTTTAAAAATTTTTGGGAGGGATTAGGATTTCGAAATAGAGACTAATACTTGTTGTAATTATGTATGTTCTGCGCTATATGTTATTGATGTTCCCAAAATATTAAACGTCATAGTTTGGAAAACAATAGCGAAGTCTGTTTTTCACGAGGTGAGCTTAATTTTTTGTAATTTTACACATTAAAATCGAAGGAACATAAAAAGTAAATTTAATAAAAAAAGTTTATTATCAAAAATTTAATGGATGAAAACCTATTTGAACAATTGTCTAAATTTGTAATATCTTTATCAGTATTACTCTTCTCTAATGCTAAAGTGGAGCTTTTATTTACCGTTATGGATCAAAAATTTCGAAAAGATTACCTTCCAAAACAATATTTATAGCAAATCTTATAAAATAGAATAACTTCACTTAACAAAACGATAGTATAAAATATTGCTTGCAACACATGGTTGTTTTAGTAATAATAAAATATATACATATTTATATTTTCTTATGTTTCTTTGCTTTTGTAAAATATATCGTTCATTCCACGAGAGATTTTAAAAAATTTCAATTTTATTTTATAAAAAAGTATTAAAAATAGTAAATTATCTTGTCCCAGATTAATTATTTTTGCATTTTATAGTAAAGGTATTGCTTTTCAACATATTAAAATAAAATTTAAATCGAAGAGGTAGAAATTTTTCAAAAATGCATCCTAAAATTGGATTTGCATAATTATAGCATTTTTAATTATATTATTTTTAAATTACTACATTTATAGAGGATATATTCATCTTCTATATGCAATTTAAATCATTAAAATTCCTTAACAACTTATGTTTAAAGTTACATACTTTTCCCATTTTTTCGACTCTTCGAAAACTGAAAATCGTAAATAAATTTGCGAGATAAAATAAGAATAAGAGTTTATCACACAGAAATGCTTTTAAATATTGTGATCCTTTTTTAACACAAGTAAATATTTTTTGGTCCATAAAATGTTTATCTCTCAAAAATTTTTGATGCGCCTCCGAATTTTTATTAAGCACTAGCTAATACCCGGTGTGCTTCACCACCCCCCGAAATGAAATACATAGTAATTAAAGGATTAAAAAAATATACTAATTTTTGTATTTAATTTTTATGGGAGAGACCATACCCCCATAATCCGCTAATTTATTAGACAAATGTTTTCATGGATGTCAAAATTCTTTGTGCAAAATTTGAGCATTCCAACTCCAATAGTTTCCCAGATATACGAATTTTTGCATTTAATTCATATGGGAGGTACCATGCCCCCTACTTCTAGTCCGCCAATATTTTTCTTAAATATTAATATTGATACCAAAGTGGCTCCGACAAAATTTTAGAACTCTAACTGTTATATTTTCTCATATATGATAATTTAATATTTTCTTTATATGGGAGGTGCCACGCCCACTATTGCTAGTGTACCAATTTTTGTCCAAAATATTCATATTGAAGCTAATGCTAGTCGTACAAGATTTGAGCTCTCTAACTTTTATAGTTTCCCAGATATACAAATTTTGGAATTAACTTTATATGAGAGATGACACGCCCACTATTTCTTTTCCGCCCATTTTTGCACAAAATGTTCACATTGACACTTAAGTTTATTGTACAAAATTTGGGAAATGTAACTGTAATAGTTTCCTAAATTTACGGCATTTGGTATTGGCAAGCAATATTAGGCGTGGGATGTGCCACACCCCCTATTGCTAGTTCGCCTATTTTTTTCCAGAATGTTCATATAGGTGTCAGAGTTGTTCGTGCAAAATTTGAGGACTCTAGTATTACCAATTTCCGAGATATACTACTTTTAATAGTTATTTAATAAGTGGTCGTGGCACATCGCCCACATGGAATTTCAAAATAAAAAGTAACCTATTTTTCCTTCCAGGCATATAGGAACACACTGTGAAAAATTCAAGAAAATCGGTTTAGCCGTTTAGGCGGCTATAGACTTCAAACAAACATACATATATACATACAAACAAACACACATTAATTTTTATATATATAGATAACAAACACCTACTAACTATGCCAATTATAGTTAATTTCATGCTTGACAAAAGTGTCCCGTTTTAAATTAAATTTATGATTCCAATCAATTATATTTATCGCCACTCTTATATCTATATATCCAATATTTGTTTAAATTGTACTTTTCTATATAAAAATACAAAAACAATAAGTGGAATTTTTGCATAATTTTCAAAAAGTTAATAAAATTGTTGTATTAAATTTATTTTTAATGCTTCTCCGAATTTGTTATGTAAAATAACAAAAAACTAAGTTCACGCAGTAATCAATGCCATTTCATATGAAACTGTTTACCTCGCGAAAAACTGACTTTTTGAAAAATTTTCGGACCTGTTTTCCAAACTTTGAGACTATCTACTACGTTGACTATTTCCGGCACATCAACGGGATATAGCGCATAATACGCACAATTACAACAAGTATGAATCCCTATCCCAAATTTTGTATTCGGTTGAGGGGTCTGTGCGCCCCAAAAAACTGAAAAATTTTAAAAACCAAAGTCTGCACAACAACAAAGATGGTGCAGAATTCATGTACAAACTCCAATTAGTTTACTTAAGATAGAGTAAGATCAAAAAGCATTAACTCGCGTACAAAAATTGCAGAAGAATGGTAAAAACTTTTTTTTATCAGTTTTCTATATTCTTGAACTTTGAACAACAACCATGGCTATAAAAAGAAACCTATTGTGCTAAAATTTTGCACTCTATTAGTTTCAAGTCTTGTGAGTTCAGATCTGTAACCAATTTGTTTAAAATATAATTACCACAAAAGTTATTAAGGATTAAAGACAGTTTCAGCCAGGTTAAAAATTTTTGATAATGGCCCATATGTATGTTTATATACATTATATTACCCATAAAATGTATGGATTTTACAAAAGTTTTAATTTGGCTTGCTCCACCGGCAGTTTCTGGTAGATGGGGCTAAAAAAATACTATTTGTGCAAAAATTGGGTCGATCGGTCGTAAACCGGCCAGTCGTCTTTGACCTTTGCCCTAAAATAAGGCTTAAAAGTAACTAATATCTTTATTGCGCTAAAACTCTTTAATTCAACATTTTCCGATAAAATATTATATAAGCTTTTTTATTCGGAATAAAATGCAGAAATGTTTGACATAAAATTTTTTAGCCTACTATGACTTGTTGTGATGTTATAAGCAATCAAAGTAAAAATGTTTACATGAACTTTTTTTAAAAAAGCCCTGGTTTTAATATGGGCCTAGCCTGCTAGAGACGGTTTTTATTATTTTGTAGAGCAGGATTTGTAGTTTTTATAAATCGATACGTTTTGTCACATTTTCTTAATATATTAGGGTAGATGGACCAAAATCTTAATTTGGGGTATCAATTTTTTACTTATTATACAAATATTGGTACTAAATGTAGGGTGTAGCATGAAATTTTGAATAATTTCAGAGAGTATTTTTAAATAGTTATCGAATTAAACCGTTACTCGAAATTTAGGTGTTGCCGATTAACCAAAAATTTTAAAATTTAATATTTTTACATATAAACAACTTTTTTATCTCTTTTACCTTAAAAATCGGTGATATATATTAAAAAACAACTTGGAAATAAATAAAAATATATTTTCAAAAGAACTTGTAAATTAACTTATATGAGTTAAAGTCATAGAATAACGGAATTTAGTTTTGTTTCGATTCCATCAGAAATATATTTTTGTCTGTTGTTGTTTAGTTTCCTTTCAAAAAGGAACAATAATGCAATTTATTTTATTATTTACCTCTATTGAGGGTACATGACATAATAAAAGTTAATTAAAAATAAACCATTTTATTTCCGTAATGCATTGTCTTGAACACTTAAATTGTAATTTTTAATCTCAGTTTCAATGCATTTATCAAGAAGTACATGGTATTTAAATATTTACTTAAATACAAGGTTTTATAAACTAATTACTTCCATTCTACATTTAGAAATTCATCATCATCACTTGCTGTTTTAATTTTAAATTTTTACGAATAATAATGAAATTTAGCAGATGACATCGAGAATTTTCTAGCAACACTGTATATGAAACTCAAAGACAGACGGACATCATTAAAGTGTTAGATTGCATAATTCTCAGTTCATTTTAGTATAACTGGTCTTGGTATATTCACTTTTAGGCATCATATCACAAACAGAAAATATTAAATATTTTATGTTTATGTTTTAATATTAACATTTTTCAGAGCTGTAAATGAATCATTTATTTTTGAATTAATTCACGAATCATTCATGCACCGAATTATCAAATTTTGAATAAGTTCTTTCACAAAAAAAAAAAAACAATAATAATAATAATAATAATTTAATGAAATTTGAGTCAATTCAAATCAATTTGGTAAAAATGAATTGCAATTCATTTCCAATTCAAATGAATTTCAACTAATTCAAATGAATTTGTAGAATGAATTGCAATTCGTTTCTAATTCAAATGAATTTGTCAAAGTGAAATGCAATTAATTTCCAATTCATTTGAATTGAATTGACTTTGAATTAATTCAAATGAATTAATTCAAAATCAAAAGAAAAAAGAATTAGCAATTCATTTCCAACTCATTTTAATTGAATTGATTGAGATTTGAATTGATTTTGTAAGTAAATCTACAGTAAGCATCACATTAAACTGTCGTTTTGTTATTCAACTAATTTTTTATGTAAAAGACAGCAAGCATTACTCTCGTTTTGTATATCACCTAGTATAGTCCAAAGACAAAAAATTCTTAGATTTAAAATTCCCATGACATACTGGAATTGTCAGGTAGCGGCAGAATAGAAATTGAATTATTAGGTATCGGCGAAAATCCTATCAAAATGGGAAATTTTGTTTATTTGCTAAAAGAATGAATGATGCATTCTAATGAAATCTAATTAGCCTTATTTTGTAACTAAAAAATAGCATAATTAGTTGATGGAATTAATTCCTATTATATGTCGCTCATTTACTAAAAGAGTGTTATAACTTAAAGAACATAATTTTTGAGTTAGTTATGCAGAATTATTTGTTATATTCTGGTTCATATTCTGTCAAAATTTTATAATAATATCTTGCAGAGAATATGTGCTATAAGATTCCTTCTTTTCAATGTGAATTGGTTGTCGTTGAAAACTTTAAATGCGTTTGTACAAAATCGTGTTTTTTTTAATTATGACACTCTTTTAGTAAATGAGCTATATGTATATATGTTTAACATATTTATGAAACACAATTGTGTTTTGAACTACATACATACAATGTCATTTTTCCTAATTTTTGTTTATTTGTGAAAGATAGTTTTATTTTTTTGAAATAAATATAACATAAATATTATCAAAAAGTTTGTCGTTGGGTGGTCGTGGGTCACAAAATTTCAAGAATTATTAATTGCTTCTTGAATATTAAATGTGGTTTGTCGTTCAGCGTATTTCAAAATAAAAATCAGTTCTTCTTGAAGAAACAAACTCCAAACACTATGTATTCTTTGATCAGGCGCGGATCCAGGACATGACTTTTCAATTTTCATTCTACAAATTCATTTGAATTTGAAACGAAAAAAGAATGATTCATTTACAGCTCTGCCGTTGTTTCTAAAACAATTTATAGCACTAACTTATATGAAAAATCATTTACCTGTTTAGGTAATTTTATGAAAGCATTTTATATATTGTCCCTGCGTTGACTGAATTACCTATGTAGTTTTCAATAACTTTTCAAAAAAGCTAAAAAAATGCTTAATTTCGTTGTTTTTTCGTTACTTCGTTTTTATGTTATACATATATAGTATTAAATATATTATTTTGTAAAACCTAAACCAGTTGTGATATCGGCAAATGCTTTGGTGGTTTTATGTATGACTAGAAGCGGATCTAAATGCAGCAATAAAAAATTTCAACATTTTTACATAGGTAATTCAGTCAGCGCAGGGATGATATGTAGTATTTCACAGGTATTTTCGTAAATCATAAACCAGTTAAAATATCGACAAGTAAGAAATGAAATCAGCGCATGTCGATATGTTCCAGTGTATCTAATTCTCCAACATCCTCACACATTCTGCAAAGACCCGAAGAGCTGATATCCCAATTTCATGATATTTTCACTCTTATGGTTTTCAGGATTCTTCTGTTCATGCTTAATAGTATCTGCCATAGCAATAATTATGCTCTGTTGAAGACAACATTTTGGAATAAAACCTCAAAGGTTGCAAATTTCTCCATCTCATTGCGAAATCTAATCCTGCAACATCTGAAGAATCTATTTATAAGCATATATCTGCGTTCGAATCAGCCTAATAATGTTTGCGTTTGCTATAGCTGATTTGCAGACGTTGAAATCTTGCTCGAATTCAGAAGTCCATGGGATTATTCTTTGGTCATTCGTAACAGTGCCTTTAGTAAGATCGTTGAGTCTTGATAGAATTTCATCTCCATTTTGCAAATATGTTTTATAGAAGTTCAGCGTTTTCAAGAATCTTCGCAATTTCATTACAGTGTTAGGTCTTTTGAAATCCATTATAACTTGAACTTTTGATTTCATAGGTGATATGTCATCTGCAGATATTTGGAATCGAATAAAATCGATTACTTTTGGATCAAATACACATTTTCGGGAGTAATTAAAATTCTATATTCACTGAACCGTTCGAATAGCAAACAAAGATGAATAAAATGTTCTTCATTGTTTTGGATGAGATTAAAACGTCGTCTATGTAAGCGAAGACGAAATCTAATCCTCTTCGCCCTTCATCCATGTAGCGCTGGAAGATTTGTGCTGCTTGGGTACATCTGCAGGATTAAAACGGAAGTCTCCGCAGGGACGTCAATCTCCTTTGCTTATCTGGACCATGTGAAGAGGATTTGGACATTCACTTTTTGAAGGATGAATTATTCCTTAGTCTAACATGAATCGAAATTTTTTCTTTCAATTGCTAGCTAAACTTTTTGGAACCGCGCTTTTGCAGTTACAGGTCTTCCACCCGTTTCAATAAAATGAAACGCTTTAGTGCTTTTAACTGCGGGTAGAGATGAATTTATACAAGTGTTACCAGTAGTCTTATTGAAAAAAAAACCCTTACACTTCAAAAATACATTTTTCCCTAAGCCATTTTTCCCCTACAGAAAAAAATAAATAAATTCCCGTAGTTTACATTCGTCTTAATTAAAAAAATTGCATCATCAACTTTCAGGAATTGAATTGCTAAGGAACTACATATACTTAGTAAAATATTAGCTAAAGTTTAATTTAAATTATAGGGATATCTACTTTAAAATTATATTTTTAAAGTTTATTTACTTCAAAAGTGCAGAGGCCAAAGTTGGCGGTATAAAAATCAAACCTTATATCTCAAAAAAAAAAAAATAATAAAATCTCCTTGTGAATTTTCATGATACACACCGATGTTGTGATATTAACATCAATAATCACTACGCTAAATGTTTCTATCTCGAGAAATAATTCTTCCGCTACCAAATGTTTAAAATTTTTTGTCCAAAGCTTCAATTTTTGTGGAAAGTTTGTGAAGAAAATCGTCGGAAGATGATACTGCAGTTACCTGAGGATATGCGATGTTCATAATTTTATCTGCTTTTTGATCCATAGTCAAAATCTGCGCGCTTGTAATTCAACGTACACTATCTGTAAGTTGATCTAGGAATAATATTTTAATGACGTCACCTACGTTATTACCAGATGCGAGAGCTTTCATTGCAGAAAGTGTGTTGGTTTTTGGTCACCTGTTACTAAACCACCAAACGGTTTCTTAAGTTTTGCTTCTTCAGAAATGGCAAATCATTAGATGAGTTGCTCCTTAATGGCATTATACTTTCCTTCTGGAGATGGGGAAACCAAAATATCTTGTGGTATCAAAATTGCAATAACGTGAAAAAATTTGGTTTCATTCCTTGTTATGTGTGCTATAGAGAAAATGCTCTCAATTTGTATAACGATAGATACGGCTGTCCAGACCAAAATTGTGGTAATTTTTGTACGTTCGCAGACGCTGCAGCAACTTCTGGATTGGTAAAACTTCCTTATATTTGAGGCAATATTGGCAGACGTCACGTGCTTCCAGCAGCAGAATCTTTAATAGATTCTCGTGTAAAGGCATTTCGAGGTCAGTACTTATAGAGGTTTTTATATTAAAACAACCGTTTTATACCATTTAAAAATTAACTCAAATTTTATTTTTCGTCCCCTTGTGTCGAATTGTCTTTGAATGTCATTGACGGTTAAAATTCATAACAAAGGAAAGAATAAGCCCCATTGCGGTGTTCCTTTAGTCACTAGTTTCTTTATGCACTCGTACCCAATTTTAAAATGATGATTCTGCTATTAAGCATTAGGATGATTTATTCGCTTATGAAGTTTTGTATAGCGATTCACTAATAACCTCAATATTAATATTACTGAAGATCCCCTCTATATCCAGGAACGCTATTGTAGTCCCCCTTACTGCAAGCCCTGTTCAATATAAGTCACTTCATCATGAACAGATTTACCCTTAATGTAAGCATGTTGAGCCGAGGGAGAGGAAGATCACAACATGTCTCGAATGTCTCCAATATAAAAGACAATAGGCTGGTTGATCTCAAATCCTTAGGTTTCGAGTGGTTTTCCTTATCGCTCTTGACTACAAAGATGCTTCTAACCAGGGTAGGAAGAACGCTCTTTTTCAAAGAAATATTCAATGCAGTGAAATTAACTTCAACTTTTAAAACTACTTTTATTATTTTTTTCTTGTTTTTGACTACTATGAAGGCAAAATATTTTTTTTTCTTGAATTATCATAATTGTGCGCATACTAAGTGGATCATCTCGTGCAGTGCGTAAAATTAAAGATTGTGAACTACTTCATATATTTAATGATTATATTTCACTTTTCTTTCACATTTATTTCTTTAATATTTTTTTTGTTTGCAGCTGATTTAAAGAATTGAATTCATTTGGCAACAAAAATGCATAAATGTAGTTTGTTCACAACAGCTGAGTTGACTTTTTCCTACCACCTTGATCTTAAACTGTAATGAATAAGCATTTTAATCTACAACCTACCCATGGGCATAGATTTTGCAGATTCTCGGCACTTTTTTTTACCTCCTTGATCTTAAAAGTGCGCTTAATTTATTTGCTCCACAAGGGACTCTATAAGCCTCTAGATTCAGATGTAATGAATAGGATTCGACCACAGCCAGCATCAGGGGATCTGTAATCAGTAGTAAATGATCACCAGTCCACTGGCTGTCGTCGAATCAAACGCCTTACATATGGACACTACGCGTATTTCTACATCATTAACTCAGAAACCTATTATTTATTTATGACGTTCTTGAAATAAATGAGCGATATATTTCTTAAGCTATATTCACATTTTGCCAAAATTTGTTTGCCGATTTTTATCTTGCTAATGTTTTGTAAGAAAAATCAATGTCAAACTTAATTCGATAAAGTGTCAGTTGCGATTAATGATAATTAAAAAATGTTTTCCTATATTTTATACTTACGTTTTCCACCTTTTCCAAGTTTTCATGTTCAATGCCAGCATCCACTAATAATTCACTTCTACATAAATTTTCCAAGAATATTTCACTTCGATGAAGAGATAAATCGGATTTGCTCAGAATTCGTTGGTTTTTAGGAGGTGAATTGTGCTCCATAACCCTTACATTATTTAACGACTGATAATGTAACAACGGCATAGGCGATGAGTATGAACAACTTTCGCTTTCAGGTGGCTCTGGAAGTGGTGGTAAGAGAGTAATGTTAGTTATAATTTTTTTATTTTTGAACGAATCCTGCATGATTTTAGCCAATGGTATTTCGGTTTTTGAATCAGTTAATTGTAATTTGTTTCCGACCGACATTTGTTGTTTTTTACTCTTATTAACTTTCGCATATAATACTTCAGGATTGTCAAAGGAAATGCAATTCTGAAAGGCAGTGTTATCAAAGTTTGGACTTTCTGATATATGAACACTATCATCTTCAATTTCCGAATATATAGGATCATTGTAATGATCTTCTGCTTTTCTGGTTGATTCCTTATGTTCATGTAATTCGACACGTTCCCTCAAGGTTTTACAATGGTGACTATCTGGACAATCAAAGCCGGTCGAACGACTATCGGCAATACGTTCAGTTTCCTAAAAAAAATATGAGAATAAAAATGTTATTTTTGTCAAATTAACTAATATTGGTATAAATTAAGATCCCTGAAAATTTTTGAGTGTAATTGAATAGTTTGAAAGTTATGGAAAGCTTAATTTGAAAAATTAAAAATCACTTACAGTACTGTGCAGAACATAAGCAACAAAATGAAGATTATTCTAAATGTTGAATTATTTTTTAAAGTATTAAATTTAGAACATTGTTCACACATTTGGGTACGCAAACACGAGAAAAATATAGTATATATATGGTTTTGATCTTTATTAATTTTTTATGGCACCCATATAAAATGTGTTTTACAGTTTTTTATCATAACCTTTTTCCCGATTCACTTTTCGATCCCAAATCTAGCCAGAGTGTTAATCAACACATTATTTAGTATTTTAATTGATAGATTATGGCATTGTCTTTTCTTTGATGTATCATTTACCGAAATTTATCATTGTTAAACTAGGATTTTTTTTTTTACTTGAAGTTGGTTTATGCAGCATTCAAAAAAATTTTCTCAAAATTAATTTTGTGTTATATTCCAATTTTTAAGATTATGAATTAACAGTATGGATTTAATAAAAAAGTATTACATACTTAAAATCTTCGCACTGAAATATTTACGTTTTAAAATGTAAAAAATTTTCGTTTACACATTTTTTTTAATGTGTACAAAATTTTTTTCTGATGTTTTGCAATTTTTAGGATAATTTGTTGACTGATATCTCGAAACTCAAAATATAAATGTATATGTATTATCAAGACTTTACAGAATCACAAACCTTTTAGGTTTTTCCAATACTATATACTGTGGCTTAAATATATGCAATTGAAAATGTAAAAAATTTTTCGTTTACATGGTTTATTATCTAAGTCGATTGGTAACTTACACTATGCAACAAATTGATGATCATCGCGTGGGGGCGGAATCATTCCGATTGCAATTGATAGCTCTTGATATGTGTAATAAACCCTCCAAAGGATTTTTCGCTGGTAGGCAAAATTTTGTTTTATGACTACTTAAACTTTTCTATTTTTGCACCTTCAATTTCCATATAGTTAGATATGCGAACCATTCACCCAATACAAATAATGGCCATTGGAGTAAATGTCCATTATGTGAATTTTCACGAAAAATACATTTTTAAAAATTCCATTTATTTAAGGTCTGAAATTATTTCAGAAAATTGACTCATGCCATTTTATTAGGGACCCCTTAGGCCAACATTTTAATATAGTGATATATGCGAACCTTTCACTCAACTCCAAATATGGCCATTAATCCTCTCAAGAAATTGTTAAAAAAATTTTTATTTTTTGTTCAAGATTTTCTGAAATCCCAAAATTATTTCAGACATTCCACTATAAGGGTTCCAAAAATGACTCTCTTGGCTAACATTTCTATGTAGTGAGATATGCGAACCATTCATCCCTTCGAGTAATGACCATTACAGTAAAATTCCATATGATAAATATTATCAAAAAGTAAATTTTTTTCAATTTGAATTTGTGTAAATTCTGGAGTTATTTTAGACTTAAAAATACGTCAGTTCGTTTAGGGACACATGGGTCCTATTCCTTCAATTTTCTCTTTTGAAAATGTCACTATGAATTCCTTCAACTGTTAAATGCTTAACATTGCGCTGTTAACTGTTAAATTTGCTATGCTAAAATATTTGGTTCTTGTCTCTGCTAGTTAAATTCGAATTTATCTTCACACACATTAATCATTATATTACTGCTGTTGCTAACTAAACTACTTGCCTATACAAAGAAAAAAAAATAATAGTCATTACCAAGGAAACCACAAATATGCAATTTCATGTTTTTTCCTGGACGTTTAATGAATCCATCGATAAAATATTTATCCGCTTCAGAACAAATAAATAATTTTTGCATCGATTTGTTTTTGTTATTTTTAGGGCATATTTAACCCTTTTAGAGCATATTTTAACATTATGAAATGTTTTTATATTGATTTTGTCATTCCGTGTATGAAATGTCGAAAGAATCATTTAAGACCCCATAAAGTATATATTTTCTGGGTCCTGGTTAGATTCTGAGTCGATCTAGCTATGTCCGTCCGTCTCTCCGTCTGTTGAAAGCAGAATAGGGCTCGAACGGGACAACGCAGGGGGACGAAATTTGGCTCAAATATTTATCTTATATAAGTATTGAAAATGGACAAAATCGGTTAATAAACAAAAAATTTCTGAGCTAAAAACTAGAAACACAGGGTTCCGTTGTAGCTTAATTTCATACTTTTCTGCTGATATCTCTTAAACAAAAGCATGTACGACAACGAAATTTTGTACAAATAATTCAAGGACTAATGTAAACTCGGAAACAAAAAATATGCGTGGTCCACCTACTTTACCGCCCACCTCCAATATAACGTAAAATTTGCAAAAATTGATGGTGGGTATATAGATTCGGAAGAGCCAATTATAACATTCGCGCTTGTTCAAATTTGATTTTATATAAAAAGAAAAAAATTTAAATTAACTTTAATGGATACCATTTTATCGTTGGGAATCCTGTCTTGTAGCAACAAGATTATGATTGAAGTTAATGTTGTAAAAACAATATTTTTTAATGAAAGCATATCGAGCCCTAACTCCGAGCCTATATTAGATAAATTTTTATCAAGACAAACGTCAACATTTTATCGTGCTAAAGATTTATCTAATGTAGACTGAATTTGTCAGTATTATTGCAGCGTTAAAAAAAAATTGTCAACGCTCGAGCTCTGACAACTTTGTCTTGATAATGCTTGGTAAAAGACGCCATCTTGATTGTTGTTGGAACTTTTTGACAGATAAAAAATTATCTGCAACTCAATCAAAAATTTTACGTTTGTCTTGGTACAAATTGCACTAATATAAACTCGACGTAACCGTGAAAAGTAAGTGCAGTAAACATTTTTGTAATTGTTTACACATTGTTAAACAGTAGGGAGCACAAATGAGTACATGCTTGTAATTTGTGCACTTGTCGTTGCATAAAAATAAAAGTAGTAAAGCAAATCCAAAATTTTTTTCTTTAATTTATTTTATGTTTAGTATTTCATAAAATAATTTATAGTTTAAAAATAAAAGCATCAAGCTCTAAGAATAATCTGACGAAACGAAAACAACTCGCATGTACTCAATTTTGCACCTGTGGGATTTTATAGTATTTTTAAAATATTTTTAACAACAATAAAAATATATTTGGAATATAATATAGTGTAGTTTATAGATATGGGTCAGTAGATTATTATACCATTTCTATATCCGAAGGACCGATTTTTCGGACTTCGCGGTTTTAAAAATGTATATCTAGTAAAGGGCTGCGCAAACACATTCATTTTCTTGCCGGCGTAAAACATTCACTTCAATGAACTCTGTTATAGTGAAAAATTATGTGTATAGATAAGTATGCCATTCATTCATTATAAGAAAGTGTGAGTAGATAAAACGAAAATAAAAAAACAATTCTGTGTATGTTTTGGCAATGATCGAAGGCTAACAGTTACTTCGTTGTGAGTTTTTTTTCGCTGTTCGTATCAACTTCACTCAGTGTACGACCATTTTCATGAATAATTCGAATTATCAGTAGATACTATGAATGTTTATGCTTTATGTGATGGATATTATGTTTTGCTTGTTTGGTGGTTGCTTTATAACGTAGTAAAAAAAAACAGAAGTTTTTGGTAACATTCTAAAGATTTTACATATTGATATATGTAGTTACAAAATGAAATATTGGGATATTTTAATTGTATTTTTATTTATAATACATCAATTAAATTTGTTATAATTTTCTATTTTATTAAAAAAAAAAATAATTAAAGAAGAACATATTTAATTTAATCAAAATTAAAACAAATATTTTTTTCTTAAGAAGATATTCATACGTTTTTATATGATTATTGTAATCTTAAATAATATTCATATATATTTTATTTAAATGAAAAAAATTCAACAAATTTTTATGATTTTGATTGCAAAACAATATATTTAAATAGAAAAAAAAAAAAAAAAAAATATTTTCATAATTTTATTAAGCAAAAACTCCAAAGAAATAAAAATATTCCGCCACAGAAGGTTTGAAAAAAAGTTACATAGTTTTTTTCAAATATTTAAGTATAAAAATGAAAATATTACTTATTTTTATTATTCCAGTCAAATTTAAAAATATTACAAAATATTAATGATGATCAAAAATATTCAAATATTTTCTAAGAATAGAAAAATTTAAATGTTTTGAAAAATATTTTTTAAAATTGAATATAAAATATAGATTAATTGTATTCAACCTAAGGAAATAAGATATGTATATTTTCAATTTAGTTGAAGACTGGAATTTGATTTAAAATTTTTATTTTATATGACAAATAGAAAAATATTTAAAAAAATTTATTTCAAATTATTTTCAAGCAATTGAAGAATATTTTACATTTTTTTATTTTACATCTAAAATATAAATAAACTACATAAAATAATTTATTTTTAACAAATATTTTAGATGAAAATATTCACAAACATTCAAAACTTAATATATTATATATAAACGCCTGAAATAATTATTAGTTTAACAGAAATAAAACTTATTTTCATCAGAGAAATACAAAACAAAATAATGGAAAATTTTACTTTCAATAAAAATCAAATAATAATTTCTTAAACAACTATCAAATTTTCATATAACATTTAAATTAAGTTGATAAAGTTTAAGATATAAATTGACTATTTTAAAAGTAGATATGTCACTGAAAAAGGTATAATCAATTCGGTGCGGATCAATGTATTTCAACTTGTAAAACAACAAAACACGTATGCTATACCCTACAGTAACAAAAAGGTCACAACTCGTCCATTAGTAAACAAACAACCAAAACTTCATATTAAAGAACACACATGTACAAACTAATGTATTGCTCTGTATTTTTTGTATTTCTTTATGGGTAGTACACACATGTACGAACTCATATATGGCTTTTGATCTTTTTTTTGTGCTTCTTTGGTGGTGGATTTTGTTTTTGCTTTTGCCACGCACTTTTTATATACAAATAAAAACAAAAGCGATAAAGAAAATACAATGAATTATCTATTTCATTGCACAATGAAATCGTATACAACATATCCACACAACTCACATAGGTTCTGTACTATATGGTTTTGTATTCTCTACTCATATGTTTTGAGTTTTCGTGGTCAGTTATTGTGGATAATACTCATTCATTCATTTCACAATGAAAAAGCACACAACATGAACTAACTGTTTTTACGATGAATGTATTCAGCATTCATTTTTCGGCATTCATGCAGCCCTTTAATATCTAGAATACCAGTTAACCAAATAAAATTTTTTGAACTGTATTATAAAGACAAGAAATTATCCTTTTTAAATTATATACGCATTTAAATTAACAGCAAAACTATGTTGAATATTTAAGACACAAATTCAGCTTTTGAACATTTTCTTCTCTTATTTTGAAGTTATATCTATTTTTGACCCACACTTTATTAAAAGACATATATTTTTTTATTACATAACCTAATTCTATGCTTCATTAGTAAAACAAAAAGGTATCACTTGATAAAATCGAATGAAAATTTTGGAACCTATGAATTTTTGAAAAACTTGAAAACCCCGTAAAATCTTCATGCATCATAAGTAATGGAAAAAGCCATATAAAAGTAAAATAACAAGATTTTATCAGTTGTACACATTTTAAACACTTCACAGGATCTAGAATTTTCATCCGATCAAGCGATACCTTTTTGTTTTATGTATAGATATGAAGCTTAAAGAAACTTAATTGAAAAAATTACTCAAAATTTTTTGAACACATTCTTAGACTTAGTTTTTTTTTTTTTTTTTTTTTTTTTTGACAACCGACTTAGGTTTGTGACAACGAAACTTCATATCTATGTTATAATCTATGGTTGAAATATTAATAAAACCCTTTGTTTTAATGAAAGACATAATTTTGTTAAAGAATTATAAAAAATCTTCGTTTTTAGAGCATTTTATTAGTTTTTTACTGCATATTTAATGCGCATAAAACCCATTTTTTTACAACATATTGTGGTTTCCCTGGTCATTACAATGCTTAATATACATGTTTGTGTGTGTAGTTATATTCTTCACAGATTTGTTTTAGTTTTTGGCCCATAACTCGGTTGATTATGAACGAATTTGGCTGATTAAAAAAAACGAAATGCGTTTTGCCCGATATCTCAGTTATTATTGAACCAGCACAGAAATTCAGAAAAAAATGTCTTCTTTGCAAAAACGAAGTTCCTAGTATATACAGAGGCTTCAGAAACTGGAAAACTGGTTTGTTAAGCATATCTCGGCAATGTATGAACTAGGGTATCCAATTATTCGGGTGTTCATATTGATCGGTTTATTCGACAAATAATTATTCGAGGTTAAAAGTTGATCGATTAATAACCGATTATTGAAAAATTATTGGATTAACCGAATAACCTTATTTATATATGTAAAACATACAAATTAAACAAATTATAGCATTTAATCCAGGGGTTCTCACAAGACCTTGCTTCGCGACCCACTTTTGACATTTAAATGGAACCGCGACCCACTACAACTAATTTAATTTTTAATTAATTAATTTAATTAATTTAAAAATCACATAAGATGTTATGCAAAAATTAAATTAAAAAAACAAACTTATAATATTAGTTACAACGTTGTTTTGGCTTCATGAGATCTGGAATACTAAGAGAGTTTTTGCATCATTCTCTCCTATATGCTCAGTAGCCCTGTGCTAAATTTTATTGCAATAAGTAGCAAAGTTAGTTTTTCTTAAAATTGGAATTGAACATAAAAATATATAAAGACTGTAGGGAGGAAAAAAAATAATTTTAGAAAAAAAAAAGTTAATTGCTCTGTCAGAAATTAAGAAATCTGGCATGAAAAGGTACAAGGTCCAAAAAGTTCCTGATAGGAACGCAATAAAGAATTTAGAAGCAAAACAGGACGCAAAAATACTTCAGACGAAATTTTTGCAGAATTATGATTGCTGCACATTGTGTCCGCATTTTTCTGACATTTTGTGTCTACGCCTCAATTTAGCCGCAAAGCGATGAAGTGGTATCAGATGAATGGTGTTGTGATTCTATTGAAAGAAGCTAATCCACTAAGTTGTCCAAAACTCTGCCCAATTGAAGAATTTTGAGCCATAGTAAAAAAGAATTAAAGTTAAAGCTGCAGCAGAAATGAACAAATGTTAAAAAAAACAGTTGACTTATTCCACCAAAAAAATAGCCAAGAACACAAAAAAAAAAAAAACCCCTAAATAAAAATATTAGTTTTCATAAACAGATTTGTATGCACGGATTTTTCTTCCGCATTACTCATTTAAAATGATTTTAAATCTGTTTATTCAAAATTAAATTTAACACATGAGTTAAATTTTAACTTATTCTGAAACTAATCTGATAATTTATCAATATTCTCATGGAAAGAACTTTTCTTCTTTAAATTAAAAAGTTGCATAAGCAAATTTTCTTTATATAGCCCGGAAACTTCTCCATGCTACAAAAACTGTATATAATAAACATTAAGATGTCGCACCATTCAAGCAAATTTTAATAATCTTATTCAATAATATTTTATTATATGGTTAAAATACGAAAGTTGTATTAAAACGACTTTATGAAAAAATTCTTGGCATTATTTATTTATAAAAAATAAAACCTACTTTTATTCATGTGAAAAATGTATAGTTTCATCAAATTTAAGTGAACTATTTATTTGTGGTCTTTATCAAGCATAATATTTTCAATCGAAGGTTTCCTCAATAGTTGATTCGTAAAAGAACTCATTTTAGAAAAAATTTACAAATATTTCCATTTTTTAATAGATTAATTATTTTATTGAAAATTTTATTTAAACTTATGCATAATAATTACATTAACAATTGTACTAGAATATTTTTTCGGGATCTCTTCGTGACCCCCCACGAATGTCCTTACGGACCCCTTGTGGGTCGCGGACCCCCATTTCAGAACCGTTGATTTAATCTATTGAAATAGTTACTTAGAAACATAATATAAGATCAAATTCTTTTACAAGGGGATCATTTCGTAATTATTTTCTCCAATTTTTAGCTAATACTATAAAATATTCTCCTAATTCCTATTTATTCAATACTAGCTAATACCCGGTGTGCTTCGCCACCCCCCGATAGATAGATGTTTCCCGTGCAAAATTTGAAAATTCAAGCTCTAATAGTTTCCCAGATATACTAATTTTTGTATTTAATTTTTATGGGAGGGACCATACCCCCATAATCCGCTAATTTATTAGACAAATGTTTTCATGGATGTCAAAATTCTTTGTTCAAAATTTGAGCATTCCAACTCCAATAGTTTCCCAGATATACGAATTTTTGCATTTAATTCATATGGGAGGTACCATGCCCCCTACTTCTAGTCAGCCCATATTTTTCTTAAATATTAATATTGATACCAAAGTGGCTCCGACAAAATTTTAGAACTCTAACTGTTATATTTTCTCAGATATGATAATTTAATATTTTCTTTATATGGGAGGTGCCACGCCCACTATTGTAGTGTACCAATTTTTGTCCAAAATATTCATATTGAAGCTAATGCTAGTCGTACAAAGTTTGAGCTCTCTAACTTTTATAGTTTCCCAGATATAAAAATTTTGGTATTAACTTTATATGAGAGATGACACGCCCACTATTTCTTTTCCGCCCATTTTTGCACAAAATGTTCACATTGACACTTAAGTTTATTGTACAAAATTTGGGATGTGTAACTGTAATAGTTTCCTAAATTTACGGCATTTGGTATTGGCAAGCAATATTAGGCGTGGGATGTGCCACACCCCCTATTGCTAGTTCGCCTATTTTTTTCCAGAATGTTCATGTAAAAAAAAAAGTAGCCTATTTTTCCTTCCAGGCATATAGGAACACACTGTGAAAAATTTAAGAAAATCGGTTAAGCCGTTTAGGCGGCTATATACTTCAAACAAACATACATACATACATACATACATACATACATACATACATACATACATACATACATACATACATACATACATACATACATACATACATACATACATACATACATACATACATACATACATACATACATACATACATACATACATACATACATACATACATACATACATACATACATACATACATACATACATACATACATACATACATACATACATACATACATACATACATACATACATACATACATACATACATACATACATACATACATACATACATACATACATACATACATACATACATACATACATACATACATACATACATACATACATACATACATACATACATACATACATACATACATACATACATACATACATACATACATACATACATACATACATACATACATACATACATACATACATACATACATACATACATACATACATACATACATACATACATACATACATACATACATACATACATACATACATACATACATACATACATACATACATACATACATACATACATACATACAAACAAACACACATAAATTTTTGTATATATAGATAGAAGAAGATGGATAGATATTTTTCACGTAAGTATATTTTCTAAGTAAGAATGATATTTTGTTAATCGAGTCTAAATTAATATGTTTTGGGTACATTTAGGAGATGACTAAAAAAGTGTTATGACTTCTGTAACAAAAAATTCATCCAAAGAAGTCAGTAAGATACTGAAATTATGATCCATTTTCGTATAATTTTCAATGAATTGAATTTTTTGATACCTTTTTTGATTATGTCATGTCATGTTCACGATGTGAAAAATTGCAATTAATATCCAAACTTTTTCATCGGCTCAAGGAAATTAGTTTTAATTTTTATTTTTATTTTAATAAAGAAAATTGTTTTTCATTTGTTTCAGTTTTTTTGTAAAGATAACATCCAAATATCAACGTCTTATAGTAGAACTAGTGTATTCATTTTACTCGACTTTTTCATTGTTCGAATAATCAAAAAACTCGAAAATGCAGTTACTCGAATAATCGAATAAATCTTTTAAGTTACTCGAGTTATTCGATTAATTTATACCTTAAAATTTTACTCGATTTTTCAATGCTTATCAAAAAAGAAAACAAAAATATAGCTTAAAATAAGAAATAGTCTTTCCAAAATAATATAAAATTAAAATTTAGGTAAATATTTATGAATGTTTGTTTCTTTTGCTTTGATAATCCCGTTGTTTCTCTATATTTAATATATTCATTAATAGTTAAATAAATAGGTCTAACAAATTTGGTCTATCAATTTGAACCAAATTTTGTATTAAGGGTAGTCCGAAGTGATTTTTGTGACGCTATAAAATTACTAGTTTTTACACTGTGAAAAAATTATTCCCATTTAAAGGTGATTATCAATACTTTTGATAAAAATTAAAATTAATGATAGTTTTTATCCATTTTGGAATAATTTGCGATTTTGTATCATAACCTCACTTTTTAATTTGGACACATACTTAACCTATGTACAACAGGTATATACAACATGTTTTTACAATATTTTTAAGTATAGGAGATATACTAAACCCAGATTTATTTTGAGTATAAGGTTTTAGAATGTTTTATAATTCATTGTTCAATTATGTTCAATACTTAGAAGGCATTAAGATGATAATTTAAAATTATACAAATGTATACAGTTTTTAAGATAATTTAGTCTTATATGTTTTATAGTGATCTCGTAATTATGTTTTAGTTCAAATTTGTCGAAAAAATTTTAACAATATCAGTGTAAAAATATTAGAAATTATATAAACTTGTATAATAAATTAGTCAAATATACAATTAGTTAGAACTACTTACTTTTCTCCATTTAATGGACAAATTTATTGTAAATTTAAAATAAATAATTCTTTCTCCCAAATGTACGCGTAGGAATTATAATTGGCTCTATTTTGAATCAAACCACAATCTCTACCAAAATGTAGAATATTTTATTTCTCCTTTCTTCCTATTTTTGTAATAATTTAGTAAAAACACAAATATTATTTGGATTTTTGTTCGTTAGGCTGTGAAAGAATTGTGAAAATATATTTATTAGTATCTGAGTTATTGCATTTTGAAAATGAGAAAAAGCACTTTGGACCATCCTTTTTTTAGATAAAGTGGTTCAGCTATTCTTAACATAAAGAACGAGTTTACATGGTAAACTTAATTTTAAGTCCAAATTCCTTCTATATTACAAATTTCATTCAAATCATCACATCCTCTACACCAGACTGAGCATTTATTGGTATATAAATTATGTACTTTCATTCGTAGAATCAATAATATGTTTTTCCAAATCAAGCTTAAATTCCTTATTTATATTTATATTAAAATTATTTGAATTTTACTTTATAATTTTTTAAAGTGACTTTTATATTTTTATTTAATTTTTGTAATTAAAAAACGACCTTTAACTTCGTATTGTAATTTAGGCATATATTCGGTCCTTTTTACTAAATACAATTTTTTTTAATAAAATTCCAATTTATGGTACCACTTTTAGATTCGAAACATTCTATAAAAATTTTTAAACATTGTTTTTAAGTTAATTTTTTTAGAAAACTAAAATTAAAACTTCCTAAAAACTAGTTAAGAAAGGAAATATTTTTTTACTCGAATTATTCGATTAATCGGCATAATTTGCGAATAAATTGTTACTCGAAATTCTTGATTTTAATTTAATCGAACAATTATTTGATTTTCATTTGTCTATTAATCGAACAAACAATATTCGAGTGAATACCCTAAGTAGAACAAATCATTTAAATCCTTCTATACATAATGGATCCTGTTTTATTACTTCTAAAGCAGAAAAAAAGTACCTTATTAAAAATGATTTTTATTTGTTTTTACTGGAATGTAACAGTAAGATGTAGTTTACATAAATTTATGATAAAAATAAAAAAATTTCTAATTTATAACTCAAGAAAACTACATTTCGTTTAACCGGTTATTCGACAGAAATTATTCGGTTTATTCGTTATTCGAAAATAGACAGTTTTAAATTATTCGGACAGTTAATCGACAAAAATTAAAAGGATAACCGAATGACGGTTAATCGATTGTATACCCTAGTATGAACCGATATTGCTGAATTTCAATAGAAAAATTCTTGAAAGGATTTCCGATCGTTTGATATATATATTATATATACCAGTTATCGGTGGGCTTCATTTCCACCGACACATGGACGGGCGGTCATGGTCCTATCGTCATCATTTCTTACAAGGATCCTGAAAATAGCAACTTTTTTGCTCTCCGACGAAATTACAAACGGAATGACAAACTTATATATACCCTTTATACCTGTGGTGAAGGGTATAAAAAGTTACATGAAGCGTTTCCATCACACTTTTAACCCATTGATGACCAAATCAAATATGTACCTCTAAGAAATTTTTAGGTTATATAATTTTCTGGGTAATGGATAGAGCAAATTATGGATCCGTATTTTAAAGAAGGAATAATTCAACAAAAGTGTAGAATATGCCTCTACATATGTCTCTATAGAGACATATGTTATAACATGCCGCAATACACTGCCGCTCATCTGAATACGACATAAATGTTATTCAGATTTTGCGGCAAAGAATGCTAAGAATAGAAGGCTTGTCAAAAAAACCTAACTCTGTTGTCAAAAAAAACCTATCCTTAAGATTGTGTTAGTCAAATTTTATTTATATGTATTAGTGCTGAAACCATTCACCACACATCATACATAGTTGCACAAAAGAGTATTAACAAATTATTAAATATAATTCATCACTAGGGCAAGTTTTTCGAGCTTTTCGCTTGGAAAGTAAGCATTTGCATATTTTAAATGAATTTCACAAAAAATTCTTGTTTTTAAAATTTTGGCATAAATTTGCATATAATGGAAATAAAAATTAGTTTTCTTAACAAAAATGCAATATTTTAGTGATTTTTTTGAGTTCAATCAAATGATTTATAGAATTTTTTTGTAACTATTTTGAGTACGTTGTAAAAATTGTAAAGAAAAAAATTCAGACATGTAAAATATAACTTTAACAAGCGCGAATTATATTCGGCCCGGCCGAATCAATATACCCACCATCAACTTTTTCAAATTTTACGTTATATGGGAGGGGGCGGTAAAGTTTATATTTGTCCTTGAACTATTTGCACAATTTCGTTAATTTTCACCTTATATGGGAGGTGGGCGGTAAAGTGGGCGGACCACGCCCATTTTTGGTTTTCGAGTTTATATTGATCCCCGAACTATACGTACAAAATTTCGTTGTAGTACATGCTTTTGTTGAAGAAATATCAACAGAAAACTATAAAACGGACACCCTGTGCTTTTAGTTTTTAGACCATAACTTTTTTGTTTGTCAACCGATTTTGCCCATTTTCAATCCCAAACAAACCTTATATAAGACAAATTTCGTCCCCCTACGTTATCCCGTTCGAGCCATATCCTGCTTTCAACAGACGGACGGACATAGCTAGATCGCCTCAGAATCGAACCAGGACCCAGAAAATACTTTGTGGGGTCTTATCAATATACCCCCCATCTTTTTGATGGTGGGTATAAAAATTAATATATTTTTATTTTTATAAAAATCTAAATCTATCAGAGATTGAAAATTAAAAAATGCATATTTATGTATGTTTTTTACATATCAATATATAAAAATGCATAAATACGTCGGTTTTTCTATACATATTCATGCTATTTTTGCATATTTCTGTGCATATTATCCCATTTTTTCGTGCTTTTTTAAGCGCATATTTTTGTTTTTTTCATGCATATTTAAACTTGC
Organism: Protophormia terraenovae; assembly: GCA_951394005.1. Taxonomy (NCBI): domain Eukaryota; kingdom Metazoa; phylum Arthropoda; class Insecta; order Diptera; family Calliphoridae; genus Protophormia; species Protophormia terraenovae. The sequence continues at coordinate 71,402,924 of OX596077.1, forward strand.
CCTGTTCATCACAATTATATTCGCAGATTTTCATCTTTTGATGCGGATTACATCTACAAATAGTAATATAATTACATTTTTTGGCTTTTTGTTGATGAATATGAAAATAATTTCAAATTATTTTAAATTCTATTTTATTTTTAATACCAAAAGTAGCAACTTTGTTCAATTTAAATTTCAACATACAAAAAAGGAATGTCAAAAATAAAATAAAAATATATTTTTTCAGTTTGTGGGAAATATTCGTGTAACGGGAGTGAAAATTCAGTAAATGTGCGTGAAAAAATAATAAAAATATCCTTAAATTTTAAAGAAAAAATTAGTTTATTTTGTGTTGTTTCTCTCTCTCACAAGTGTGTTGAATTCACACAGAACTTGTATGTGAGGAGAGAGAGAAATGTTGTTGTGGTACGAAATTGACACATTTTCCATTCTTGGTATTCTTTGTTTTCCGGTTTCCCTCTCAAAATTCTACTCTTATGAATTAAAGTTTAAAGTTTTTACAGTTTCAGTTTTAATGTTAACATTAATGTTCTTCATTTAGATTAAACAAAGCATTTTTAAAGATTGCTTTTATAAATTTATTAAAGTTAATATAACTTCTTTATCTGCTCACAGAGAAACTTGTGCTCCTCCAAAACAGTTGGAAAATACCTCAGTAATAATCATGTGAAATTTCATTCAAATACATTTGTCCGTTCAAAAGTTAAAAAAAAATTATTAAAAAAAACACGTTGAAAGTGCTGTGCACTTATGTATATAGAATGCTGCAGCACACATTTACTATAGAAATTAAGGAAAATGTGCACATTTCGCTGAAGGGGCGCCAAGTTTAAGCTAGTTTTTAAACGATTGTGTAAAGTATTTATGCAAGTATTAGGTATCATTGGAAAGGTTATTACTTGACAAATAATAATATGTAAATAAAAAGGTATTCAAACTAAATATTTTTATTAAATTTATCAAAAAACTAAAAATTTTTGTATTTAGTGTTATTTTTCAAAAAAAAAAAAAAAAAAAAAAAAAAAATGATATTTGAACTTAAATAAAATCTACATTAATTAAGCTATCATTGTGAAATTTAAGTTCTTAAAATTTTGTTCTTAAAAGAAGAGAATAAAAAGATTCCCATTTTCTTACCCCGAAGTACCAAAAATTCCAGTACGGGGAAAGCTTCCTTCAAAAATGTACTTTTTTCATTGAAATGGTCACCCTGTAGTTTTAAGAGGCCTCCGTTAGAAAAGACTTTTTTGGTGTATACCTTACATATAAGGCTAATAAATTAAAATAATTTTAAGTCAATCCCAGCTTTGTGATTTGAGAACATAACAAAAAAACAATATAATAAATTCCAAAATTGACAAAATTTGGATAGGGCTCGTGGGCAGACCTTTGTCCCAAACTCCTCCGGATTTACTTTACACGCATTTACATTAAGATTTCTTTTGAAAGCATTAACAAAATGTTAAAGCCCAGAACAAAAAACAAATTTTATCAGTGAATAAATATTTCCACCTTTTTGGAAAAAAACCCAAAAAATTTAAAATTTTTTTAACGAATTCATATATGATTCTTGCATTAATGTTATTTAGAATTTTGTGGGGAATCTGGCAAATATTTGAAAAATATTTTAGGGGCAAAATTAAACCTGCCATGTTAAAAAAAAAAAAACTAAAAAAATACGAGGCTAAATATGAGGTAAAAATTTATTTCGAGCCGAATATCTCTTAAACTAAAAGAGATAACCTACGCATGTAAGCGTATTTTCTGTAGAGATTTACAAGGACTATCTATATATAAAATTTCTTTTCTGTCATATCATAAATGAATTTTTGGCGATTTTTTTAAAAAATGACATACCCGAGATGGACAACTTTGGAGGAACAACCAATTCCCTCAGCTCTGACCATGTGAAATTTTATTGAGATACCTCTAACGGTTCTTTAGTTACTGAATTATTAAAAAAAAAACGTTTTGGAACCACAGTGGGATGGTTAGCTCGTAAAGTGTATGAATCTGGGAAACAGAATGAAACAAAATCCGATCTAATTGAAGCCATTAACAAAGCGTGGAATACGATTTCTTTGGATTACATAAAAAGCCTTTATGACTCAATTCCAAACCGCATTTTTGAGGTTATCTCTAATAAAGGAGGTAAAATAACGAAGAAATAAAATTTTTTAAAGTTTTTATTGAAAAAGTTTGGAAATTTAATCTTTTATTGAATTTTAAGCTATACGTCGTAATGTGATGAGCCAACACTTTTAGTCATTATTTTAATTTTTTTTTTTTTTTTTTTTGTTTTTAACACGTATTCCTGAATTATTATGAATTATAATATATCGTGTAAATAAAATTTAATTTAAATTTAAAAAAGTTAGCTTTTTTTTATTATTCACTAGCGAAATATTAAATGCCAAAAGCAATTTTTGTATGTTTTGGCTTTTTCCATTACTAGGTTTTACGGGTTTTTCAAGTTTTTCAAAAATTCATAGGTTCCACAATTTTCATCCGATCAAGCGATACCTTTTTGTTTTACAAATTAAGTATAGAATTAGATTATGCATTAAAAAAGTATGTCTTTTAATAAAGTGTGGGTCAAAAAAAGATATAAATTCAAGCTAATAGAAGAAACAACTTCAAAAACTGAATTTGTATCTTCAATATTCAAGATAGTTTTGCTGTTCACTTAAATGAATATATAATTTTTAAAAAGGATAATTTCTTGTCTTTCTTATACTGTTTAAAAAATTTAGTTTGGTCAATTGGTATTCTAGACATACAATTTTAAAACCGCGAAGTCCGAAAAAGTGGTCTTTCGGATATAGCTCCCGATTTTAAAGGTATATTTAAAATTCTAAAAATAGTATAATAATCTACTGATCCTTATCTATAAACTACACTATATTATATTCAAATATTTTTATTGTTGTAAAAAAATATTTTAAAAATCCCTCATGTGCAAAATTGAGTACATGCGAGTTGTTTTCATTTTGTCGGATTTTTTTTCGTAGAGCTTGAAAATTAAACAAAAAAAAACATATGTTTGGATCAAAAATAATTATTATCCATTTTTGCTCACAATATAAAACTTAACATGAGAAATGAAACTATTACACAATTTTTAATAAAAAAATTTTTTGCTAAAAATAAATATTTTTACTAAAAATAATAGTTTCATTTCTTATGTTGTTTTATATTGTGAGCAAAAAAGTAAAAATCAAATATAATAATTATTTCTGAGCAAAAAAATAAATAAATAAAATAAAAATCAAAAATAATCAATATTTTTGAAAAAAAAAAAAAAAATAATCATTAAAAGTTGAGCGAAAAAATAAAAATAATCATTTTTATAAATAAAAATCAAAAATAATCATTATTTGTTGAGTTACGGTCCTGAAAATAAATTATTAAAAACAATGACAATGAAAATTTCGGCAGCTTATTTTCAGCTGGGAACTAAGCCGACCGGCTCAAACTTGGTAGCTAGCCGTCGCTTATTTTTTTAAGCCGTGGCTGCCGCCTGCATGTATTGTCTTAACACTACATCCAGACTAGCCTTTTTCTTGTTCGCACAAGAACAAAACGTCGGCAGAGAAACACAAACAATTTTTTTTCATTTTGTTTTCAGTGGGCAGAACATTTGTCGAACAAATCATAATTTTTTGTTTGCCGTCAGTGTCGCATCGATACTTTTAGATCATAGATGCCCACGCATACTAACACAACACATGTAGCTGTGTTAGTAAAAAAAAAGCACTAAAAGAAAAATGGGTGAATTAAATAAAATATGTCATCAACTTTAATGGTTAAAAAATAAATACTAAACAATCGAAAAATAACACAAATAATATTTATTGAAACTTCATTGCTAAATTTAATAATAATTGTTTTCATACATAATGTACAATTTTTTTCAGTGCATTTGTGTACTCATCGCTCTCTTAGCGAAGAATAAATGAAAGAGAATAAGAATATGTGTGAAGCTCTCAGCACAAATGTGCTTGAATTGGGCATCTACGTTTTAGATGCAGCGCCTCTTCTTCCGCATACAAAATGAAGTTTGATGGCAGACATGCTTGTTCGAACAACGGTGTGCAAACAAAAACAAAACATGAACAAGTTGGTTCCACACTAACCAAATGCATGTGCGCACAAAATTTTGTTCGATGTGCGAACAAGAAAAAAGGCTTGAGCCAGCTCAAGATAAGCTGCCGATACAATAGGCTGCGCCGAAGATAAAAACATTATTTTATATTATATTCTCTGTATTTTTTGGACTTCAGAACATTTTCGAGTTAATTTTTATTTTTTCTGTCAACATATATTGAATACACTTTAACTTTTTGTATTTTATAAATTAAAATTCATCACTGCCATCTATACATACAAAAGCAACAAAATTAGGGTAAACCTAAGAATAGTTTTATTTTTTAGAATATTAGGTTTGCTAAAAAATATTATACGAAATTATATACATATTTAAGGATTAACAAAAACACAAACATTTAAAGAACTTTGACTTTGTCTATTAACAAAAACTGGAATAAAACACTACAATCTTCATATAGGAGTGTGCACAACAATAGCAACATATTTTGCTTCATTTTTTTATTCTACATTTTACAATTTCCGTAAAATTTAGTAGTTTTAATGCGATTAAATTGTTAATTGATTTCTCTGGAATGATTTCCATTTGAATTTGTTAACTAAACAAAACTTCGGACTGCACTAATCTTGAAGCTGCATAAAAATATTTCACAGATCTTGCGTCTGAATATTAGACCACATGGTTAAAAAATGTTAAGCCAAAATTTTAAGTAATGACGTTTAATCCAATTCTTCAAAAGTTTTAAAATATATTTCGCATTTTTTCCAAGCTAAAACGTTGAATTAAAGAAGATATTTCTCTATGTATAAGGAAATTTTTGTGCTTTTTAATAACCTATTACCTAAAAATCAAAATTTCATTAGAAAAGGACATAATTTTTTCTCTAGAATTCAAGTACATTATTACATCTTTTCTCTGATTAATTTTGTTTATTTCAGGAAGAAAGCAACGTATTATTTTTTATTTTATTTATTTATATATTTATTATAATATGAATTCTATTTACATTTGTCTTATAAAGGAGTTTAGAAACTATGTTTCTTTTCTATTTAGTAGTGTATTTTACAGTTTTATTATGTACATATATACAATGAGTTTTATTATTTTTTAGGAAGGAATAAATTTACAAAAACCTATTTAAAGCAGTTAGGATAAAAACAGACTAACACAGAAAAAATTATTACGGTATTTTTTTCAATTAACATAGTTGTTTCATTTTGCATCGAAATTTAATAAATTTATAAAAGCTAAAATGAAATAAAAATAAAATTTTACTATACTTTTATATCCTATATACATTTTTAATTCATTCAATCAACTACTTGATTGATTTAATTAATTTATTAATTGGGAATTTTTTTCTGTTTTGTATTTTTTACAGTTTTTAGTAATTGATATAATCATTTTGGCGAGAGGTGCAAATTTAAACAAGTTTATAATTGAATGAATTATTTTCATATATATTTGTTAATTGGTGACTTTTTTCTGTGAAACTACGAGTAAAATTACGTTGAAACAAGTTCATTAACATGAGGGTGTGGTAAGATAAGCATCTTGTGTTAAAGTTTAAATTCAATCTTTCAAGTCTATCATGTACAAGTTCGAAGCCAGAGAGATCATGTAAACGACGAACCAATGTAGATTAAATACCATCTTAAGTAGTTTATTTTGAGTAACTTGGAGCTTATTTACATGACATTTCGCAGATGAGAAACAAACTGGAGCACCGTAGAATATTACAGGTTGAAATATTGATTTTATAATAAGTTTTTTATTGGAAAATTTTAGCTTAGATCTCCTATTTATAAGAGGAATTCTTATTAGTTTGATTATTTTGTTTACCACATATGGAATATGATAATTAAAGTTGACTTTTTCATCTAGAATAACACTTAAATATTTTACATTATTTTCCCATGGTATGTCGTAGTTCATAAAACGCAATGGTACTTGAGGTATGAAGCAGTCTTTTCGCTTTCTGGTAAAATAGATAGCTTGAGTTTTTTGGGGATTAATTAAAATATTCCATTTATTGAAATAATTTTTTAATTTACTAAGCGCGAACTGTAGACTTGTTGTTATATTAGTTGAAAGTTTTCTAATTTTGATTAAGGGTTGGGAAGTGTTGTGGCCGCTTCTAAATCCAAATTGTTGAGGTGGTAGAATATTATTTCTGTCAATGAAATTAATAATTTTTTCTTTCAGAATTTTTTCTAAAATTTTACTTAATGACGACAGCAGACTAATTGACCTGTACGACAGCGGGGACTCAGAAGGTTTGTTAGGCTTAAGTATCGGAATTGTTTTCGAGATCTTCCAAGCAGAGGGAAAGTAGCATAGATTTAGACAAGCAATATGTATGGTTGTGATATAACATAAACCCTTCTTTGGCAGGTGTTTTAAGCATTTATTATTTATTTCATCAGCACCGGGGGATTTTTTATTTTTAAGACCTTTTATTATACCAGCAATTTTACCACATGAAATAAAATAAGAACTTGGTGGAGTAACACTTTCGTCATTCACTTGGGTTGCAACATTATTTTCCTCAGAAACCGTTTCAAATTAAAAGTTTGAGCCAAAAGTTCAGCTTTCTCTAGTTGGGTGTAACAAATTATATTATTATGTTTTAGAATTGGAATGTTACAAGTTTTCTTCCTTAAAATTTTAGAAACTTTCCAAAATGGAGGAGATGATTTGTCAATATTAGACAATGTGTTATTCCAGGATAGGTTTCTGAATTTAAAAATCTCATTTTGTATATTTTTATTTATATGGTCTCCAATGTCTTTGAATCTTTTCCAGTTTCTCCTAAAAATGTTTCTCATTTGCATCATAGTGATTATATTATTCGGTAGCGGTTTGGACACTGGTGCTAGACGTTGTTTTGTGATAGACTTATATACTGCTGTTTTAATTACAGTATTAAAAATATTGATGAAATTCTCAATTTCATTACAAGTAGTTATTTCTTTGAAATCTACTGGGGAGGGCAGAATATCTTTTATGTATTTTGAAAATTTTGACCATTTTGCTTTATGAAAATTATATATTATATTTTCAACCTCCTTATGCTTTAGATTGATATTGCTCATAATTGGTAAATAATAAGATCCTAAATTATTAATTACTTTGACAGCTGACAAGTGTGCTGTTATGTTTGTTACAAAGAAGTCCAGAGTAGATGGTTGTTTATTTGGATCGGCAGGTATATATGTGGATTCATGAGGAAACGCTAATTCAGTTTAATTTAGTTGTATTTTCTCATATAAGATATTTCCCCAAGAATTATTCCTTAAACATCCCCAGAATCGATGTTTACAGTGTAGGTCCTCCCTAGAATATATTTGTTATTGTTGTCCGTTAATTTACGAAGATCAGACCTAAATTTAGTTTTTTTTTGGAATCATCTGATCCATGTGCTCCTCCTGGGAAGTAACATGAATAGATGTCTATGACATCATTACCACAATTTACTCTGATTCCAACATTTTCAATGAGGTCTGTGTTCTTTGGAAGTAACAATTGATGGTGTATTTTTTTGTGATAAAAATGGCAACTCCACCTCCAACTCCTGTTGGACGGTCGCATCTATAGCAGTAAAAAATCTTATTTTTAATTGACAATTTATTGTTTAACCATGTTTCGGAAATTAAACAAATATCAACATTATGTTTTTCCAGGAAGTGAAATAGTTCGTATTTTTTTGATCGTAAACTACGAGCATTCCATGATGTCAACTTTATATTATTCATTGAAACAGAAATTTACAAGCAAGGTTGGTAACAACCTGAAATTGTTCCTCGCGAGACTTGTAACTTTTAAGGTTTTTTTCAATTCATCAAATTAAAATAAAATATGGTTAATATTGCTATTAAACTGAGTGAAAGGTTGATTATAATTCCACCTTGACATATTTGGTAGGGCACCACTTTGGTTTAACGCGTTTGGAGAGTTGTTGTGTAGTTAACTCTATTATTAAATTCTGGATTCCGTCTGGGACTCCTAGGTTGAGTGCGTTGACGAATTTGTTTATACATTTCTCTGCTAGGGCATTCTGGAGACATTGTGATTACAAGCGCAGTGAGCACAAAACTGTTTAACATTGCATCTACTGGAACCATGACCGTACATCTGACAATTGTAACATTGAGTGAGTTTAGATTTATTGGGCTTTTGGTATTCCCATCTCACTTTTATGTAATTTATTACAGAATATTTCTACTCTAATTATCTAAGCGTTATTGACTTCCTCTCAAAGTAAACAATGTAGATTACTTGCTCCCTAGTACTATCTGTAGCTCTGGTCAGAATTTTACCGTCGGTGCATTTAAGGCCTAAGTTTAAAAGACGAGACTTTATAACGGCTGGATCACTTTTATCAAGTCCCAGCAAGACAGCCTTGTACGGTTTTTCAGTTTTTGAAGCATAGGTGAAGTATTCGAGTTGGAATTTATTTTTTAGCGTTTCGCAAAATTTGTCATAGTTTTCTTTTTTGGTTCAAAATAATTTAAGACCAATTAAAATTTTACGTATAGAGTAATTTTTTACATTTAATATTCTACACATTGCATGTACATGCTTTATTTGACACTTTGGAATAGTGATTGGAGGTATGGCAACCTTAACAGCTGTTTCGACGATAACTTCATCGTTATCGTCATCATCAAGAGTTTGAAGTGGTGTAAAATAATTTTGGTTTGTAGTTCTCTGAGAGCTACTAGCAGTTGCGTATCTCTTGCTCATATTGTGGCCAACGTTTTTGCGCTTAATTTTGGTTTATTTTGATATAATAACAAAACACTTAAGAAAAAAATAAATAAAAAATACCGTACACTTTTTGACGGCAGATCAAAAGTAACACAAGAATAAATAAATTTTATATTCTTTATTTACTAACCATTTATTATATTCATTTGTAAATTCTATAAATTCATTTTATTCAACAAAACTTTAAAGGTAAATAATACAATCAAGTGTGTAAAGATCAAATCAAAGTAAAGTTAACAAAAACATAAAAGTTTAATAGTAATATAATACTGATTAAAGTAATATTCCATATACAACATTTCTTCCCTTGCCTAAGGAGAGAACAGCGCCCTGGGTTTTCTTTGTCTAGTCGAGCGTCTGGGAGCTGCTGTTGGGTTATGAGTTATCTTGTTTGCTAAATTGGAGGAGGGGGTTGACAAACGTTCTGCTGGAGGTATGTGTTCGGTTTCTTGTGGCCTTATCTCATCAGCGTCCTGCCAACTCCCTGCAGCTGGCGGTATATGCTCGGTTTCTTGTGGCCTTAACTCTTCAACATCTTGCAAATTCTCATCTTCCCTGATCTTGTATTCAACGTAGTGGACGGTCTTGCGCCGTTTGGTGTACTCGTAGGAAATTCGGTGTTCATGAAATGATCATTGTCACTATTTGTTGATTGAAAGTTTGAATGAGAACTTGATTGTCCAGTGGCACCACACACAGTTGGCATTGCGAATTCCATATTTTTCGGTATATCACCTCCCTTCTGCCTTATACTACCACTTGAGCATTGAATCTGATCGACATGTCTTTTAAAGAGTTTGTTCCTGAATTCTATTTCATAATGTAGGTCGCCCAAGCGGCTCCTAATAACACCTGGTAGCCATTTTTCCATTCTGGGGTTGCTGTATGCGTCTGTCACAATCAGTAGCATTACTCCTAAGAAAGGACCAGGGTAATCAATTGGTAATTGATTAATTACAAAACTATCAAATTCGTCGTAATCTTCTTCTAGAGGTTGAATACTAGAAATATTGTGTATTCTCTGAGGTATCCTCGAACAAAAATCAGCATTAGGTTTATATATAACATTATAATTAAAGTTGCTTCAAAAATCTGAATAGTTTGCCATTCGACCTACGCATAACGCTGAGAGCGGTTTTTCGGGATGCAAGATTTGGGATAACGGTTTATGATCCGTTACCAATGTAAAGTGCCTTGCATATAAATATTTAAAAAATTTCTTTACAGCCGATACGATCGCCAACGCATCTTTATCAATTTGTGGGTATTTTGTCTCTGTTGCCATCATTGTACGGCTGGCATAGGCAATCGGTCTTTCTAGGCCGTTTTCAAACTTATGCGATAAGACTGCACCTAGTCCATGCCTGCTGGCGTCAGTGGCCAATATCAAAGGAAGAGCAGGGTCGTAAGGTGTTAAAACTTGCGGAGATATAAGTATTTCCTTTATCTTATTATACGCCTCACTCGCATCTCTATTCCATTTAAATTCTTTCTCGAGTAACATATCTCTTAATGGTCTTGATATTGTAGCCAAATTCGGTATAAAGCATTATAATAAGTAGCTATATCTAAAAATAGTTGAAGTTCTTCAGCTGTTGTAGGCTTCGGAGCATTTTTTATTGCTTCAATGTGTTTGTTTGATTTATGGATGCCATGGCGGTCGATTATGTGGCCCAAAAATTCTACCATTGGAGTGGCAAATATGCATTTTTCTCGATTTAGGTGAAGTCCTTCTTGATTCATTTTGTTTAGTATTACACGAAGATTCGAAATCATATGTTGAAAATTATCCGCATATACGAGGATATCATCAACAAAACATATGACATTTGGTATGTCACTTAGTAGATTCTCCATGCGTCTCTGCCAGATTGCTGGAATGTTAGCGGCGTCATACACTGCTCGTGTTGGCCGGATTAGTCCATGAGTTGGTGTGTTTAGTGTTAGCACATGAGCAAATTCATCGTCTATTGTTAGATGGGAATATGCGTCTGTCACATCAAGATGACAAAAAATCGTTGAACCTCGTATTTTGTTAAGCAGGTCTTCTATTTTCGGAATTGGGTGTTCGTCAATGATTATGCGTGGATTAACTGTAGGCTTATAGTTCCCTGTTATACGAATGGCACCACTTTTTTTGGTTACTACATGAGTAGCTGAAGCCCATTCCGAGTACTCAACTTTTTTGTAAAGACCAGATTTTATTTTCGCGTCAATTTCCTTTATATACGCATCTTTAAGTGCTAAAGGAACCTCACGGGCCCTAACGAAGATCGGGGTAGCATCTGGCTTCAAATGCACTTTTGATAGTGGACCTTTTAATTTACCAGCAACATTGCTGAACATATTTTTAAATTCTTCTAGTAGCTGATTTAGTTGTTCTTGTTGTTGTTGTGTCAACTCCGGAGATGTTGTATTGATGCTATTAACTTGGTTTGGGACCGCAAATATTTTGACGAAGTCAATTTCTTTTGCAAAATTTGTTATCCATTCTCTTCCCATTAATGTATCAAAATTGCCGTATACAATGTATAAATTAAGTGTGTTTCCAATTCGGACATTAACAGGGAGACGACCCATACAATATACTTTATGGCCCGAGTAACTCGTAAATTGTCTGTCGGTTGCAGTTTAAATAAAGGCTTTATTTTACGCAAACAATTTATACTCATTATCGAACAGGGAGAGCCGGTGTCGAGTTCCATATTCACAGCTTTTCCATCTATTAGTGTTGCTATTATTTTCCTCTCATTGGACTTTATCGAGTTTATATTCTCTATTCTATTGAGTTTTTGTACTACTACGTCAGCTGGTTCATCTCCTTCTGATTCTGTAATGTGATGAGTTTTACTTCGACACATTTTCAAAATATGACCTATCTTGCCACATCGATAACACTTAACTTGTCTAAATTTACACTCGTTCCTAGGATGCCTACCACCGCATCCAGAGCATTGTGTATTATGTGGAATTACCTTACCTTTAGTCATATTTCGTTTAAAACCCGTAGACGCTGGATGTAACCTATGTATCTCCTCGTCGTGGGCATGTTCTGATATTGACGGGTTTATTTCAGTCGTTGTGGAGTGTGTAAGTTCCATATTGTGAGCAATTTCATACGCTGCCGCAAACGTTTCGGGGTTATTGTTGATGATTTCATCGCATACCTCACGTGATCTCATACCACAAAGGAGTTGCTCTGTTACCATTCGGTCCAGGAAATTATCATAATCACAGTGAACAGCGCACTGCTACAGACGTAAAGCAAAATTTGCAATGGACTCATCTTTGTCCTGTACCACTTTACGGAATTTTATACTCTCTGCGTATTTATTTATTTTGCTGTCAAAATGATTAGTTAATACATTTTTTATTTCCTTGAATGTTAAAGTCTCTGGACTCTTCGGACTTATCAGGATCCTTAGTGCGTTATTGAGTTCTGCCCCCATGTGAACACGTGCGTAACTATGATATTCGGCAACAGGTATCTTAGACAACTGCAATGCCCATTCGAACCGTTGAAAGTAATCAGCAATTGTTGCACCGTCATCTCTTTTAAATTCAAGCATAGAAAAAACTGGGGCCTTTGCAGAAACTGCCACTGGAGGGTTCATGTCTGCAACAGCGGCTTGTGCTGCATCTATAACTGCTCTACGAATGGCTTCTGCCAAAGAGTCCGTCAAATTTTTTAGTTCCATTTTCTCCATTTTATCCTTAGAACACTTCTGACACCAATTTTATATTCTTTATTTAATAACCATTTATTATATTCATTTGTAAATTCTATAAATTCATTTTATTCAACAAAACGTGTTCATACAAAACTTTAAAGGTAAAGAATCAATTGTGTAAAGAACAAATCAAAGTTAACAAAAACATAAGAGTTGCCATAGGCTTAATAATAATATAATACTGATTGAAGTAATATTCCATATACAACACTTTACTCATCAAATGATAGTGCAAGACTGAAAGCAACGTATTTATATAAAATTATAAATAGTTTCTTGTATAAAAACAGAAATAAAAAATGTACCTTTATTGAATAAGCTTTTCAGTGAGCTGTGCTATATTGCTTAGCCTGTAACTTCTTTAAATGCTTTCAGTGGACTTTGGGTATAGTATATATTTTTAATAATATCTGAATAAAGTTTTTAGCGGAAGTCCTTTTATATGCACTGAAAAGTCATAATTTTTTAAATTGTGCTTCCAAAATAAATTTGTTTACCTTAAGCAATATTCTATAATCAATATATATAAAAATTAATGTGTGTTTGTTTGTATGTATGTATGTTTGTTTGAAGTCTATAGCCGCCTAAACGGCTAAACCGATTTTAATGAATTTTTCACAGTGTGTTCCTATATGCCTGGAAGGAAAATAGGCTACTTTTTATTTTGAAATTCCATGTGGGCGAAGTGCCACGCCCACTTACTAAATAACTATTAAAAGTAGTATATCTCAAAAATTTGTAATACTAGAGTCCTCAAATTTTGCACGAACAACTTTTACACCTATATGAACATTCTGGAAAAATATAGGCGAACTAGCAATAGGGGGTGTGGCACATCCCACGCCTAATATTGCTTGCCAATACCAAATGCCGTAAATTTAGGAAACTATAAAAGTTACATTTCCCAAATGTTGTACAATAAACTTTAGTGTCAATGTGAACATTTTGTGCAAAAATGGGCGGAAAATAAATAGTGGGCGTGTCATCTATCATATAAAGTTAATACCAAAATTTTTATATCTGGGAAACTATAAAAGTTAGAGAGCCTAAAATTTGTACGACTAGCATTAGCTTCAATATGAATATTTTGGACAAAAATTGGAACACTAGCAATAGAGGGCGTGGCACCTCCCATATAAAGAAAATATTAAATTATCATATCTGAGAAAATATAACAGTTAGAGTTCTAAAATTTTGTCGGAGCCACTTTGGTATCAATATTAATATTTAAAAAAATATGGGCGGACTAGAAGTAGGGGGCATGGTACCTCCCATATGAATTAAATGCAAAAATTCGTATATCTGGGAAACTATTGGAGTTGGAATGCTCAAATTTTGCACAAAGAATTTTGACATCCATGAAAACATTTGTCTAATAAATTAGCGGATTATGGGGGTATGGTCTCTCCCATAAAAATTAAATACAAAAATTAGTATATTTTTTTAATCCTTTAATTACTATGTATTTCATTTCGGGGGGTGGCGAAGCACACCGGGTATTAGCTAGTTTGTATTATAAAACAAAGTTACTACTTTCCAATTTTCTTATTCCAAATAAACTAAAAATGTATTGCATCGGCCTATATTGTTACAAGTCATAATTCTACATTATGTGTAAATAATGCTCTGAATACAGCATTATTTACACATATATAGTTTTTTTATTTTTACTATAAAACAGCCATTTACTTAAAAAAATAGCAATAAATTTTAAAACTGTGTGTAGTGTTTATAAACCGGTTAACCGAAAAACCGCTTTTTTCTTCAAATTTCGGTTATTTACGAACCGGTTAATATGAAATATTCAATTTCGGTTAACCGGTTTATCCGGTTTATTTGTATCGGTTAACAGGTTTTAAAAATTTGCTAAAAATATCACCAAATTTCCTCCTTTTTCTGAATTTAAAATATAAGAAAATATTTTCAAACTACTAAAAATGATTAGTATTTAAGTTAACAAGTAGTCAGGGGATATATTTACTTGTTGGAAGTTAAATATATTTTAAAACTGTATGTATAATAAAATCAGATATATAATTAAACATTCCATTTACAAAAACTTTAATTTTATGCGAATGAAATTTTTCAAAAGAAGAAAATAACATTAAACCGACTAATGTACAGCTTAAGAGAAAAATAAGATTTTATATAGGATAATAGGAAGAAATAAAGACTTCAAAAATAGAACTAAGTGCAGAAAATATACTTTTAAATGATTAATAATTCTTCTAAAAATTAAAAACAAATATATTTTTAGCAGAAAAAATGTTAATTATTTTACCAATTTTATACAGATATTTTTAATTAATTACATTTCTTTATAAAAATTATATAAACATTTCTTTAATATAAAAACCTCAAAAGCGGCGAATATAAATCATAATATAAAGTACATTATCCTAGGTCTGAAGCTTCCTTTTTGTTGAGATGCTTTAAAATTTAGATAATTAAATTTTATCTTAAAATTATAAAAAAAAAACTAATATTAATAAATCTTATGGAATAATTTTAGATCATTATAAAACTTCAAAAGCTGTGCTAAAAGATGCCAAAAAAATTGTTTTTATAAATTATATTAAAACTATTCTAAAGGCTGAAAAAAAATATTATAAACTTTCATTGTAAATCATATAAAGAACAGTGTTTATTATTTAGTGCATGGTTAAACCAATAAATTGAAAAACACTTTTTTAACCAAAAATATTTTTATTAAGCTTCAAATCAGAGTAATTATTAAAATATCGGTTAACCGGTTTAATCGGTTTTTAAGGAGACGGTTAACCGAAAACCCGGTTTTTTAATTTTACACAATTTTTGGTTAACCGTCAAACCGTTTTTTTATAAACACTAATTGTGTGTCAATATATTTCTCGTTTTTGCGAAAAGAAATAAAATCACATTTTCTAAGTTACAAAAGTTTGTTAGTACTCAAATGTGTTAACAATCTTATGAAATTAGTTTTGTTCTTAATTTGATACTTTAAAAAATAATTCAATATTTAGGATAACTTTAATTTTGTTGCTTATGTTCTGCACAGCACTGTATATTTACTGTACTAAATTTTTTTTATTTTTTTGCTTACGTTTTTTTTTTCTAGGAAAACAACAAAATACATATAAGCCGCCACCGATACCGTCTTGAGAAAGCCGCCGACCAAAATTTGGAGTGTAGCCGCCGCCGACAAATTTCCTCGGCTTAGTTCTCTGCCGGTGTGAGCCGACAAATTCGGCGGCGTCTGAAATGTAGATAATCGCTCGGCGGTAACCCGTGGTCCTCACCTAACATAAAATATTTAACATTAATTTGCGGTCCACACGAGCCTTTTTCTTGTTCGCACATTGAACAAAATGTGCGGTATTTTAAATGACATCAATATAATTAAGACAATTATTACTAAAGATATTCAGGAAAATATATTGAAAATTGAAGGCCTATAACTCGTAAACCGAGCAAGAGCGGACAAAATTTTTGATTGCACTATAATCACATGTAAAAGTACTATATAATCACTATCAAAATTGTTTAAAAATCAACTGTGCCGAAGATCTTGATTTACGCCAAAACTTTACAACTAAACAAAAATTTATATATTAAACGCCCTTTTTGAAATGAAGGTATTCCGACTGGCGTCTTTTGAGTAATTGTGATTTGATCCTATTTATTATTAACTTAAACAAATACATTTTTAAGCCCACTTGAAATTTTTATTAAAAAATAAATTTTAATAATTATTTTTTATTTAGATTTTTTTTTTTTGCGCAGAAATAATATTTTAGATTTTTATTTATTTTTTATTTTTTTCTCAACTGATTATTTTGTGCTTTTGGTACTCATTTACCTCCCTAACTCATTTAAAATCGTAAATATTTCTTATACTATTTATCCGATTGCAAAGATTAAGATATCAATTAAAAGCTCTTAATGGCGCATTTATAAAAATAAAATAAAAAAATATAAAAGTTTTATAAAGACAAATTTTTTTTAAATTTTGTAATTTTTAGTGCAAAAAAATAATTTTTTTGTGGAAATATTTTTTCTTAATAGCCGGCCTTCGGCCGAGCGGAAGGTTTTTTAACTCTGTGGTATGTCCAAAAGCGGCTTCGCTAACGTAATTCTCCCTTTTTACTAAACTTTTTTTTTAAAAAATATGTTTAAACAAATAGCCACACACAATGAAAAGTCAAGATATAAACATGAATGTATACCACAATGAACACATTGAAATATGAGCAGCAGAACATTTTAACATAATTTCATCTCTAATGTAGACGGTATGTAAGCAAGTGTTTTTTCGTACATCGTTTAGTTTAGTACATCATGGTTTTGTAAATAAAAATATAAAAATAATTTAATTATAAAAATTTAGATTTCTCTGAGATGTTAAAAGTTTACACTTTGCATAGACAAATTTTTTTGTTGAACAAAATTGAAAGTATTCAAAGTGTAAATGCTCTACTTAACCACATGCAATCCTCTGATTTAAAAACATACAAACGTCCAAAAAATAAATCATTCGTAATGCATCGCAAATGGAATCCAGATTTGGTTAAGATTAATTGCGCTAGTAGAGAGGTGCAAAATTATAAATTATTATCGTATAATATATTGGCACAAGATCTACTAGTGGAACATCTTCATTTGTACTATACTATTGACAATAAAATGCTAAGGTGGGAAAGTCGCCTAAACAAACTTAAAGATGAAATTGCCATTCTCATGCCGGACATTATATGCTTGCAGGAAATGCAGTATGATCATTTAAAGGAACTTGTGAATCAGTTCAGTACTACAAAACAGAACAGTAGATTGGAGTACGTTTTTAAGAAAAAAACTGGGATCAGAAGTGATGGCTGTGCCGTTATCTATGATAAAAACAAATTTAAATTAATATCGGAACAACATGTAGAATATTACACGGATGGTGTTCCAACACTTAATCGCGAAAACATTGCATTGATGGTAAAATTACAACCACAAGATGATAAGACTGCTACATTTGTAGTAGCAACTACGCATTTATTGTACAATCCAAGACGTGAAGATGTTCGAATATCCCAAGTAAACAAACTTCTGCAAGCAATTATTGACTTTTCTCTGTCATCAGATACAATAAATTGTTTACCCGTCATATTGACTGGTGATTTTAATTTTACTCGTGACTCACGTGCTTTTGAAATATTAACAGCATTGCGAAAACCAAAACTATTACCAGAGAATAATAAAGATGTCCAAGACACGGAAGAGTTTTTTCAAATGGATGCCATTGACTTTGGAAGCGAAGATGGAGCATCAACATATCAAAATCAATGGATAACTGTAGATTATATATTAAAATCACGATCAAAAAAATATAAAAAATCAATTCAAATAAATAGCACATATAAATTACCATCTGTAAATCAATGTTACAGAAATGGTCTTATACCCAATAAATTTGTTGGCTCTGATCATTTCTCGTTGGCAATTCAATTCTCTATAATTTAAAAAATTATAAGAATAATAACATGTTAATATATTAAAAATAAATTTAATAACATATTTTTTATTTTTTAAGGCATGTTTGTTTATTCGAAAATTCCGAATGGACAATGTTGGTGAGGTTCATAATAGTGAATGGTATGAAAATTTAATAATCGATTTTCGATTTTTCGATCAACCATTTTAATTTCGATTTTTATAGTCGAATAATCGAACCCCATGATCGACTTTTTAATCGATTACACAGGGAAACACTGATTCTGCGGCGCGGGGTTTCTCAGTCAATTCGGATACACGGTATTATTAAGTACTAAGCCTCTAATCCACTTTTTTGGAATTTACTCTAGTTCTAGCGATAAATCGCGATTTGTAAAACTAAGGAGGTTGCACTATATAATGAAGGATATCTCGAATACGACGTGTCTGATTTTGTTCACAAAGATATCAAAAAATTTTAATTAAATTTGTCTTCAAATCTTTCTTACATTACTTTTTAATACGGTCAACAGTTACCGAGATGCTAAGCCTATTTTCAGAAAAAATTGAAATTTTGTACGAAATTGCGAAAAAAATAATTTCACAAAATCAAAAATTCGAAAGTGCCAAAAATTCAAATTTGTGTTTTTTAATTATAAAGATAAATGTTGCAAATAATTTTTTTTTAATATAAAGAAACTGTTTGCATCTGTTTGCGAAAGTAAGGGTCGTCCCCATTATTTTTTCCAACACTGTATATATATTAGGGTAAATTTGAAAATTTTGATTTTGGGATATCATACCTTTTTAGAAGGTTTTAGCAGCAGTAAAAATGATGCCGTAATTTTTTTTTTTTTTTAATTTTCCAACTCCTTCCCCTGAATATCTGCGGCTAAAAACGAACATTTTGCGCAGAGGCAAATCGGGTTGATTTATAAAAAATTTAATTTTATACATCGATTTAACATTAAATTTTAATAAGAATGAGCATTATTTGACTCGTTTAAAATAAAGCGTGTTGTAAAAAATTTTTACTTTTTTCAAAAAAGTTTTAAAAATATATTTTTTTATACATAAAATGAAAATATACTATTTGCTTAGAAATATAACGCAAAAATATTTACTTTACCACTTTTCGCTTTAAAGTTATAAGGTATTAAAATTTTTATATAATAGCAAAAAAAAAATTATTTAAACCAAAATTCTGTTGTTATTCTCATGACAAACAGACGTATATTTTTTTCGCTCCGCGATTTTAAAAATTTTAATCGAGAATCGGTGAAAATTAAATATATTATAATACGATATTGGACGCTAAACAAATAATTGTATTACTAGTGTTAATATACATTAAATATAATACATTAAACATTAAAAGAAAACAAATTAAATTATATTTTAAATAAATAAACAAACAAAACAAAATTTGAGATAAAAAAAAGTGTTATAATCAGTGTTGCCAGAACTTCTCTGAGAAAAAGTGCTAAATGGCTATTAAAAAAGTGCAATTTAGTAAAAATAAGTGCTAAATGATTGTTAAAAAGTGCAATTCTTTAGAAAAAAGTGCTAAATTTTAAATAAAGTAATTAGAATAAACATTTTTGTTATTTATGCATATATTCACTATCTTAATATATTTTTTTTAATTTGTATGGTTTACGCTCATTATATTGGTCATATTCTTGATTCCAAAGGAACAAATCAATTCAGAATAACTTCCCATCTTTATACTTATTAACGTATTCACATTATATTTTGGAACACAGTAAATTTCATATGTCTTATTGAAAAATGTATAAAATAATTTTAAATAATTTTGTTAAAATAAGAACATTAAGATTTTCATTCAACTGGATACACAACTCGTAAATTTATAAAATATTTTTTTCCCTATGTAGAGATTTTATTGCATTTCGGGTACTTTTTTGTGAGAATAGGTTTACTTCTCTTATTTTTTCGTTGGCTGTCCTTATAATCGGTATTTTCCTAAAATTATGCTCACATTTGTCAAATATTTGACCAAAATTGTGCAACCACTACTTTTACAAATAATTGTTTACAGTTGTTTGATATTGCAAATGTTTTGTAGAAGAAATCAGCATCGTTCTAAATTTGGTAAAATGTCAGGTATGAATAATAACTAGTAAAAAATGTTTCCATTAAAATGGAGATCAGAAAATATTTTTATAGTAGTTATGTCATTTTGACTAGTCTGACCATACCTTAAGACTATTAGTATTGGAGTTGTAAAAAAAAGATTTGATCGGTAAACTATACAAAGATATTTTTAGCTATTTTGTGCTTTATTTATCCAAAATTAAAATTAAAGTGCAACAACAAAAAATAAATGCTAGAAATGCACTTTTAATGCTAAAAAATTCATTTTATTTATAAAAAAGTATAAAAAGGTGCTAAACAGCACCTAGCACCTTTTTTTCGCAAAAAGGTGCAGTACCCGAAAAAAAAGTGCTAGAATTGCACTTTAAATGCCGTTATGGCAACGCTGGTTATAATCATCAGTTATACATAATTGAAGAGTCTATGAGTTCTCATGATGAGAGAAGACTCAGCATAAACGGCAGAAATGCGTATATATTTCTCAACGGAGAGAGTGTAAAAAATAAAAATATTTGTGATCCACAATACAACAAAAATTATTTAACCGCCAAACCACTTGAGAGCGCTCGCTCTTGTTCGCCCGTAATTCAGTTCCACGAAGAAAACACACAAACAATATCACCAACTAAAAATTGTTTAGAACAAAACATAAAAGAAAATATGAAAAAAACAAAATATAACAACAACCATGGATTTAAAAACAACACATTCAATGCCGGTTAATACACAAGCTTGTAATCCACTACCAACAATAACTAGTGAGAGTTTGAAATTATTTAACCCTTCCAGCAGCGCAGATAAAAATGATGGTACACATAAAGGTGCTATCCCGAAGAATAAGATAAGTACTACAAAATCTGAAATTCCAACAGGTATGCTTAGATATGTAAGTATTAATAAAAGGAATTTAAGCCCCCAGAAAAGTTTGACTTCTGCAAAAAAACAAAAGGTAATTAATAAACCCTTGATGAGCAACCGTTTTGCTCTCTTGAGTGATGATATGGAAACAAATCACACAAAAGATGATAATTCTAATAAAAAAATCATCTAAACCCCCACCAATATATCTTCGTGAGCCTAGCTCCAATAATTTAGTTAAGTCATTTATTGAGCTTATTGGAAAAAACAATTTTCATATTGTTCCAATAAGAAAAGGTGGCGTTCAAGAGACAAAAATTGTAGTATACACTGAGGATTGTTATAGAAAAATATCTCTTTATTTAAATGATTGTAAAAAAAACTTTTATACATACCAACTTAAAAGTAGTAAAGGTTTGACAGTTGTCATTAAAGGAATAGAGTCCAGTGTTGAACCAGTTGAAATCAAGGAGGCCCTGGAAGAATTGGGCTATCAAATAAAAGTAGTGGTAAATATTTTTAATAAAGACAAAATTCCCCAAACCAATGTTTAGAGTTGAATTGGAGCCGAACGAAGAGAAACTAAAGAAGAATGAAACGCATCCTATATATTCTGAAAGGGACTTCTGGGTTGGAGTAGAAAAGCTCCACGGAGGTTGTGCTGTCTTTACAGACGGCTCGAAGATGGATGTAGGCACCGGTGCAGGGGTTTACTTTCTGGGAACTGATATCAGACGGTCATATAAATTGTCTGACAGTTGTAGCGTTTTCCAAGCGGAAATTCTGGGCATCTATAAAGCCCTAGGGTTGCTGGAGGAAAATGTAGAAAGGAATTCTGAGGTCACTATATACGTTGACAGTCAGGCAGCATTATTGGCCCTGAAAAGTCACTATGTTAGATCCAGATTGGTCTTTGAGTGTAAGAGGGAATTGAGAAGACTAATGAATGTTTATAAGATAAGACTCTGTTGGGTTCCGGGTCACTGCGACATTCTCGGCAATGAAATAGCTGATGAGCTGGCTCGCATTGGCTCGGGACTGGATAGGTCTTTCGTGGAGACATTCGTTAGAATTCCAATTGGGTCCTACTTTAGGGCCATAAGGGAATGGATTCTTGACAACACGAATCGTGCCTGGAGGAACAGAACGGACTGCAGGATATCTAGAGCATTATGGCCTAGTCTTAAACTGTCAGATTCGAAACAACTTCTGGGTATGAGTCGTAGTAATATAAGAATCATGGTAGGAATTATTACTGGTCACTTCTCACTAGGGAATATGATGAGTAAATGGGACATTGGCACGACAGATTTTTGCAGGTCGTGCGATGATGTAGACGAGCTAGAGACAGTGGAGCACATTCTCTGTCATTGCGTAGGACTTCAGCGGCGTAGGCTGAAGTGGTTTGGAAGCCACACACTGCATGAACTAGATGAGGTTACGAGCAACGGGCTTACTAATCTCATAGGGTTTGTAATGGGGATAGGATGGCTTAGGGGCAATCAGAACTAATTGCTAGGGTTTAGGTTCCACTCCTCTTCTTCTTCTTTATCTAAGTTTTCTATTCTCTTATTCTGTTTTCAACTTCTCTCTATTTCTCAAAGGGATCACAATGGACCTTTTTGGTCTCTGGGTGAAGGCGTGAATACGCCACCCTTTTCAACCTAACCTAACCTATATATTCTTTGCGATACCTACTGAATCGCAGAGTTACTATAGAGGAACCCCTTAAGAGAAAGGGGCCTGAGCAATGCGGCAACTGCCAAGAGTTCGGTCACAGTCTCAAAAGAAAATGTGGCAACTTCAGTGGCGATCATTCAGCCAATTACCGCGGGTGCCCAGTGTATAAGGAATTATTGAAAAGATTAAGAGAGAATCAAAAGTTAAAAAGAAATGGAATTGTCGAACTAGCACCTGTTAATACCGTTACTAATCAGATGAATTCTGAAGTTGGCGTTAGTAATGAGGGTATGGCTTCAGTTAAGCCAAATTTGACAATTAATCAAACGAGCATGGCCAATCCTGGAAATATTTTCTATGCCAACGTTTTAAGAAAGAATTACCAACAACCTAATGTACCCCAAAACTCGGGAGGGTTAGAAACTTTAATGCAAACTCTAACGCAGATAGTTACCTCTCTAAATGAAAATATGACAAACTTTATGTCATCCATGCAAAACACAATACAAGAGCTTCTAAGAGCGCTTAACCAAATGATTCAAATCCTCTTAACGAGAAAATGAGTTACATAAAACGGAAATTTCATACTTCATGAAGAAGCAAAATATTGATGTGATGTTAGTCTCCGAGACTCATCTCACCAACAGATACAATTTTTATATTTCAGGTTATTCATTTCATTCTACTAATCTTCCGGATGGAAAAGCACATGGTGGTACTGGTATACTAATTAGAAATCGAATACGACATTATGCCCTAGATGAATGTTTCTCAGGTGGTTTAACCCTAAGCTCGGTTTATTGCCCACCAAGATTTTCAATGACTAAAGAAAAATTTTAAGAATTCTTTAATACTCTAGGAGATCGTTTCCTGGCATGTGGCGATTATAATGCAAAACACACGTACTGTGGTTCAAGATTAATGAATCCTAGAGGTAGACAGCTTTATAAGGTACTAGTTGATCGCAAAAATGGCATTGATTTCGTATCCCCTGGACATCCAACGTACTGGCCGGCTGATCCTAGAAAAATTTCCTGACCTCATAGACTTTGCCATATCTAAAAATATAAACCGAAATTCAATAACTACTGAAATTTCTTATGATTTAACTTCTGATTATTCTCCTATAATAGTAACATACTATAGAAGGACTAACTTACGAAATTATACTACGAATACATTCTATAGAACAAATTGGTTGAAATATAAAAAATACATAAGTAGTCATATCCACACGAATCCAAATATTCAGTATGAGGAAGATATTAATGAATGCGTCAATGACTTTACGTCATTACTTACATCAGCAATGGAACATTCTAATAGTCAAAATTTTATAAAAGACGATAAGATTACTTCCAATGCTGAAATTGAAAAACTCCTCCGTGAAAAAAGAAAATTCAGAAGAGAATGGCAACAAACTAGATCACCAGCTGCAAAGCTGAGGCTGTCCATAGCCAGCAAAAAGTTAAAAAAAAAGCCTTCAATTAGAAGAGGATCGCCAAAGTAGAAAATATATTGAAAGCTTAATGAATAATAAACATACCAATTATTCAATTTTTGAAGGCAGCGAAGGATATTAAGCCAACGGTACAGGCACAAAGTCCTTTAAGGAAGGCTGACGGTACCTGGGCCCGTAGTGCAGAAGATAAGGCCAATTTATTTGCATGCTACTTAAGCACAGTCTTTCAACCCAATCCCCAAACAAATGATTTTGTATTGGGAGAGACTCTTGACACTACACTAAATTATGATGACATAATTGTAGTTAGCCCAGAGGACATTGATACAATCATTAAAGAAAAAATAAATGTTAGAAAATCACCTAGATATGATTCAATAACACCATCAATGATTAAAAAATTACCGAATGTGGCAATAATTGTGTTATCAATTATTTTTAACGCGATCTTAAAACTAGGAGTCATTCCAAAAATTTGGAAGACTTCTCTGATTAAAATGATACCAAAGCCAGGAAAGGATTCTACAATAGCATCTTCTTATAGACCCATTAGTTTACTCTCTTGCTTGCCAAAGCTGTTCGAAAAAGTATTTCAAAAAAAAAAAAATTCTACCATTCTTGAACGATGGAAATATAGTCCCAGTTCACCAGTTTGGTTTTCGTGAAAAACACGGAACCATAGAACAAGTGAATCGTCTAACTGGAGAGATAAGGAAATGTTTCGAATTAAAGAAGTATTGTTCAGCTATTTTCTTAGATGTCGCACAAGCATTCGACAAAGTTTGGCACAAGGGCCTAATCTATAAAATTAAATGTTTACTACCACCATGTACCCACAAATTGCTGGAGTCCTATCTATCTGACCATATATTTAGGGTAAAGTATAATGACTTTGTAACAGAAGAATTTGAAATAAAAGCCGGTGTTCCACAGGGAAGTGTTCTTGGACCTACCCTATATTTAATCTACACCTCTGATTTACCTATATGTAATGAACTGACTATTTCAACATTTGCTGATGATACTGCAATACTCAGTTCTCATGAAAACCCACAAATAGCATCTAGCCAACTAGATATTTATCTCCGACGTGTGGAGACATGGTTGAAAACCTGGCGTATTCGCGTAAATGAAGTGAAAAGTAACCATGTTACATTCACCCTGAGAAGAGGAAATTGTCCTCCAGTTACACTTAATGATATAAATATACCCCAGTCAGACCATGTTACATACTTTGGTATTCACTTAGATAGGCGACTTACTTGGCGTCGTCATATAGAAGCCAAGAGACTTCATATGAAGTTAAAAGCTTCTAGTCTTCACTGGTTAGTTAAGAGTCATTCAAAACTAAGCCTTGACAATAAAGTCATCCTGTATAAAACCGTTTTAAAGCCAATTTGGACATACGGCATCCAACTATGGGGAACAGCCAGTAATACGAGCATTGATATTATACAGAGGGCCCAATCAAAAATTCTTAGAACCATGACGGGTGCGCCATGGTACATAAGAAATGAGAATATCCATAGGGATTTAGAGGTACCATTTGTAAGAGACGAGTTTAGGAAGCTCAGAGAAAAATACATACTTTCCACCCCATTAATAGTAGGACCATGGAATAACCAATGATCTCGATAGAGATTGAGTAATGTTTAATATTTAGTTTTTAAGATTTTAATACATATTGTGAGGTCTACAATAAGACAGATTCAATATACAAATAAAACGTAAAAAAAAAAAAAATTTAAACCAAAATTAAAAATATTGAATATTGTAACTGTAAAATGCAGAGGCTACTGTGAATTATAATGCTCATGTTTTAAAATTTTTTAATAACAATTATTTTTTATAGTTATTATTTGAAAATTTCTTAGTCTTATAACCCTAAAGCGAAAAGTCGTAGATTAATTATTTTTGCGCCATTTTTCAAAGCAAATAGTATATTTTCACTGTATTTATAAAAAAATATATTTTTAACTATTTTGAAAAAATTAAATTTTTCGGACACCCTAATTGGAACACGACTCATTTAAAGCGGGTTGAATAGTGCTCATTTTTACTAAAATTGTATGTAGAATTGATATATAAAAGAAATTTTTTATAAATCAATTGGATTCGTCTCTGCCCAAAATGTGCGTTTTTAGCCGCAGATATGCAGGGGAAGGAGTTGGAATTTAAAAAAACACAATACGCCATTATTTTTACTGCTGCAAAAACCTTCTAAAAAGGTATGATATCCAAATATCAAACGAAAATTTTATATATTATATAATATATATCGTCCATTCCATGAAAGAACGCCCAAGAATATTTTTCATGTCTTCCGATTTTAATAATATTTGGCATACGCATACGCTATGGAGCCGTTTAAATATCTCCGTTTTTATTTTTTTGAATTTCGAAAAATTCGCGAATTTATTCTCGATTTAAATTTTTCAAAAAGTGAAAAAAATGACAAAAGTGTCTAAGTTTAAACATAAATATTCTCAAGACTTTACAGAATCAGAAAGCTTTTACTTTTTTCCAATACTATATACCGTGACTTAAATATTTGTATTGAAATAAAAGTATCGAAATAAAATTCAAAAACAGATAGACTAACAATCACGAATTTACTTTTATATAGGTAGCATTTAATAGAATCTTGCAGTACTACTACATAGATCAGATAAAAACTTGGTATCCTTTTTATTTAGAAAAAAATTAAATACCAAAAGTTAAGAAATCCGTAAAATTCTACTTGATTCCTATCTTCTGTGGAAACAGTTACAATATTGGTGTTCTCTCAGCATTACGTACAATAAACTTTTTAAATATTTTAGTTTCCAGTTTCTTACATCTTACTTTAACGTTGAAGGTTCAAAAACTAACAAATTATTTATATTATTATATTTTAGTAGAGAAGAATGTGATTAATAATACAACTTTAATTTCGTTTTTTAAAGTTAATTATTTTTACAAAAAAATTCAAAGAGTAAAAGAATGAAAATCCAAAGTATCCTCTTATGGGGTTTTATTCACTTAGGACCATATATCTTTAAATTCATGATTTTAGATTAAATATTATAGAAAATTCGAAAAGTACCATTAGAAGAACAAAAGATAGCGATAGTTATTTGTTACATTACGAGAGAAATAAAAAATCACTTTTTCGATTATATTTGAAAATTTAATCAAATTACGGTCAATTTAATTAACCGTAATTTCGACCTAAACGATGGCAAACAGCGCACAACTAAGTAAAGGAGAACTAAGAGTAACTATCATGCAATACAAAAAGGGTGAAACATATATAAATATATTAAAAATCTTTAATAAAAGGCCACTTTATTCTCAAGGGTGTTAAATGCTTCAAACACAATGAACGCGTTGACCTCAATTACTCTCGTAAACGCCTAAGAATCACTATAAAAAGAATAGATAACAATTTAAAAATCCTATGCTTCCTGCTTCAAAATTTTTATCAAAACTTATTCCGGAAGTCCGAAAACTATGGTCTGAACTTAAAACTCATCGAAAAATATGTGAAGACGGAAAACATGGTCTAGCTATACGGAAAATTTTTATACATAAGAATAATAAATCTCTAAAAATTTACGACATTCCTAAAAATATGAAAAATTTAGAAAATAAATAAATGAATAACCTATGATTCGCATGAAATATAATGTAGACTATATATACGTTTAGCTCTAAATGTTTAAACTTTAACCTATAAGTATAGAAAAAGCAATACTTAAGTCCGGCGGAAAGAGCTTAATGGTTTGGAAATACATTTCTATTTATAAAATAGGAAAAACAGTGGTACACAAACGTAAAATAAATTCCCAGATTTACCTTAATCGCCTCAAAAAGTTTTTGTTTAATTTTTGTGGATTTTACCCTATAGTAGGAAAATTCAGCTATAAATTAGGGTGAATCTGATTCAAAATATATAGCTAGGGAAATAATTAACATTTCAGAGTGACCTACTCAAAGTCCAGATGTGTCACAAATAGAAATTGCATGAAATTTAATTAAAAAAAATAGAGTCCCCATAATTGACCAATCTAATAGACTTATTTATTACTAAAACCTCTTAATTTTGTCCAGGGATATGCAGAATATATGTAGTCACTATGCCAACACGTTTGGCACTAAGGTATCAAAATATAGGCGGTCGCCAGGGCTATTAAAAAAAAGTAATTATTATTAACAAAAATACCGGGAAGTACTTTCTAGATGCTGTTTAAGCGCAAATAAAAAAATAGAATTTGAAAATTTGTATTTTGAGTTGTAGTCAAATAAATTTAATTTTCATTATTACTCATTTTCATCCTTTTCCTTTTGGTTTTTTTTTTCGTACTTTTGATTATTATAACTTCCAATACTGTTTTTATGCTTTTGGTGATACAAATACATGTTAAATTCAGATTTTAAAAAAAGATCGGTGTTCGGTAAAGTTCGGCCAAAAAAAATTGCCGAACCCCAAACACCCACCGAATATAATTTTTTCAGTCGGACACTATTTTTAAACAACGAACATTGAATCAATAATTACATATTTACTTACCAAAAACGTGCGGACAGCTTGTTCATCATCTGCTTCTAGTTTTGCACGTATATTACTAAGAATATAACTTATTTTTGATATTGATACATCGTGATCTAGTTCAGAATTGAATGAACGATATGTTTTTTTATCGAGTGTAGGTTCTGGTGCTGTAAAATGATTGCCATTTTCAAGAGTATCTTCTTTACAGACGAGAGCGCAATTAAGCGGAAAATTTAATTTTCGTTGACTAGAGCGTGGTGCTTTTTTAGGCGGCGAATGAACTGTACGAGAAAAATTAAAATGTGTCAGAGTCGGTTCAGTAGCATTCGGAGTAGTATTTTGTGATTGTGTTGAGGATTGTATGGGTGAATGATAACTACCAGGAGGAGATTGTGGGATTGAGCTTTGTTCGTATGGAGTATGAATATTAAGTTGGCGACAAGAGCTGTTGTTACTTGCAGTCTGAACACCTACTGTACGATGAGGTGTTTTGTTTATAACAAGACAACTACGAGTTCTGTTCTCTTTTTTAGGGGACACCAGACGTAAAAATTTCTTTTTTGATGATTTAATAAAATCTTTTGAACTGGAAAATACATTCGATTTACTATTATTAGCATCGTTCACGTTGTGTTTATTTGACCAAGGAGATAGATGTTTTAGCTGTTCGGACCAAAGAAATTTTCGTGATTCATACTTTCCCTTTTTAGATGGAGAAGTTATCTTTGTTTTTACAGGAGTATTCTTATCTTCTACATTTGAAGCTAAATTATGATGTACAAAACCATCAACTGTATCTAGATTTATTCTAGGCGGTATTTGCCATCCAATTGCATTGTCGTTGCCTATTACATCACAACTAGGACGTTCTTGGGGTTGAGCTTGTGTAGTAGTTGAATGAAATTCTTTCTGTTCCGAATTTACATCATAATTAAGCATATCATTAATTTTTGTCTCATTCCAGCCAATACTCATTACTTTGGTTACATTTTCAGACACTGGTCTAATATTTTTACCATAAAGTGGAGATTTTTTCGATTCTGCAACTCTCTTCATATCACTTAGATTTGGATAAGTTGAAAGAATACTTTCAGTTTGTGTTTTCATATCTTTTGGAGCTGAAAAATATTAAATTCATTGAGTTTTTCAAAATATTTTGGTATAATAAATAATAGTCTGAGTTCACACAAGGCAATTTTTTTTGCTGAAATTCTGATTTCATGTGAGATATTGCGAGAATATGAGAGGGTACAAACTTGCCTATACTTCGAAATTCGTTTTGTTTTTCATTTTTCGTATTTCGAAACAAAATTAAGGTTATAAGTAATATTTGCTTAAGTAACATGTTTGTATGTGAACGTAAATGCAAAAATTGCTGTGTGTAAACTGAGACTTACAACTTTTACGAAATAATTTAAACAAAAGTTCTCAGAAACTACACATAGGTGGTCGTTATTACTTTCAACAGGAACTAATAAATAAATAATTAACCCAAACATACAGCGGAAATTATAAAACATCCTACACAGAAATTCATGTTCGTTAAAAAAAAATATATATAGCATTCTTATAGAGCATGGTCATGATGGTTTGAAGACGGTTTGAGAGAAACGCTTTTATAGTGCTATCAGAGTCTATACAAACAAGAAAAATTGGAAGAAAATATATGGGCAAATATCTTTTTACGTTTACCTTTTTGAAACTGACCTTTAACGTCAAATATCTTTTTCTATTCTGATTTTTTAAATAACTTTCGATGCAATTATGTTAACAACAACAACGAAAAACTAAAATTTTTTTTATGAGGAAGACAACTTAACATGAAAAATGTTATGACATTGAGTTTTGATTGGTGAGGGATTCATTGAGGGATATGCATGCAATTGGGTATTCCACTCTGATATTTTGGATTTTGCAGGTTATTTTTGAGTACACTCATGATAAAATTGGATTGGATGTTTTCCTTTAATTAGGACTGAGTTATTTGGTGGAGTTATAGGATTATTACTTTAACTTTTTTCATCGCTGAAACGCTTAGCATTCAGGTATTGAATTTTTTCATGATTGCATTTTGTGTGCAATAAAATAAAAAATTTGTTATTCAATTTATTTTTATTTCTGTTATTTTTTTTTTTTTTCATAGTTGATATATTTCTTTATGCCCGTGTTTCCTATCATCATTGTGTCACTGCAATTAGTTGCGTTTTATAAATAACCATTATTAATATTGTTAAACATTGTGACAATTGAGTTATCATTATATTAGTAATTCCTATTGCCAACTACAAGCAAATTGAAGTAGTATTTATTTAAACTATACAATTTTTATGTTCTACATTATTTTTAAATGTGTTGAATTGAATTTTTTGCTATTTTTGTGTTAATCATTATATAAATTATTATGAATATGAATGTTATTATTTTTTAATATAAAGTATAATTGTGAGTAGATTAAGTGGACCAATTATTGCCAATATGCTAGGTTCTTACCAAATAAATGAATAAATAAATAAATAAATAAAAAATTGGTGGAGTAACACAACAAAAATTCAAGAGCTGAAACAGTTCCATGTGGTACCGCCAAGCACTCAAAGTTAAAAAATCAAAAAAAGTGTTTGAAAATAACAAGTTTTTTTTTATTTTTTTTTTTCTAATGTACGCTATAGACATTTGTAGAAAAACACCAGCATGGATTTAATTAGCGTGTCATTAATCAGTGTCAAATTGTGTAAAATCGGCAAACCAAAATTTTTTTCTAGGGATTTTACGCCATTTTGGGTATTGCAAAATTCAAAATGGAGCCTAATAGCTCTTGTAATTATGCATCATTTAACATATATACCTCGTTAATGTGCCCTCAACAGAAATTCTGTAGGAGGTATCCAAACTTGGAGAGAAAAAAACGTAAATGGCTCCAAAAGGTGCCTTTTTCGCGAGGCACACTTGAAACGTTTTTTCAGTGAAGCTAGAGTATCGCGATATCAATGAAGGTTTCTAAATTACATTTTAAAATCATTGTGGCATTTTAAAATGTAAATTTGCTAAATGTGTATATTAATTAAAAAAAAAAAGAAATTTTGCATATTTTGTTATAGCGGATTCTTTATAAGACAATTTTAATCTGAAATAAGTTCTTGTGATAAGTTTTACTTACGCAAAAAATATGATTTCATTAAAAATATTCATCAACGGTTTTTATGAACTAAGATCGCGATGTTTTTAATTTAACATTAATCGTCGAGGCTCATCCAAGGCGCTAATGAAAATTGGCGATGATATACATATATCAATCTGTAGTACGACTTTGCATTTAATGCAACTTTAGAGATTTAATTGAGTGCAAATAAAATGTATTTAATATATGAAATTGCCTTATTATTTATTAAAAAAAAAGAATTTTGCAATTATTGGATGAATATGAATAAATAAGTATACATCACTACTAATTATTATTTGAAAAAAAAAAAAAAAAAAACTTTGCAAATTTTATATGAAGGTTTAATAATTACTAAATTGCTAATATATCCACACATACTTAACAGTTTGTATTTAAGATACATCATTTTAGAATACATAAATGCAATAATTTTTGATTTATGACTATAAATAGAATTTTGGCAATTTTTTTTACAAATATTTATCTTAAAACTCCATAACACTTAAAGTAATTCGCTTAAAGTAATTCACGCAAACAGATCTTAGTTCCACAAGAGGAATTTTAGTACTAAATAGCTATAAAAAAATTTTAGAAATTTTTTGAACCCCAAAAGTAAACGAGTTTGAAGAATTGCCAAGACCCAGGAAAAATTTTGCAATATGTTCTGGTGTAATCAGAACCACTTCAGATTATTCAATAACATCCTTAGAACATCCTGTCGCAACCAATTCTGTTACTCATGGAGTTGAACCATATTTTGATTCTTAATAGGTTTTAAGGAATGTTTTTAAGAACTAATGCTTAAGAACTAAAACTAATTTAAAAAAAAAAATTAAATAAAAAATTTCAAAAATTAATAATTAATAATGGCTAGGTAACACTTCTACAGAACTACACCATTTTAAAGTGAAAATTGGAAAGTTTCAGTTTAAATTAAAGGATCGAAAGAATTAATTCTTTAATTCACTTTTTAAAATTGAATTAAATTATATAGAGTTGTCAATTCTTTCTAATAAATTCATTGTAATTAATTCTGAAGCTTAATTCCTAAAGCTTTTGTAAAACGGTGTATGGTAAGCCATATTTATGTACACATATGTATCGTGGAGTGCGCTTCTTTTAATATCAGATATCGAGTACTTTTATTAGTTCTCTATTGAACGTATATTAAATTTCATCTGTTATATGTACTTAGGTTATTCTGAATCATAGGATTTATCCCTAGATCTTACAGAGAACGTATTACGAGTATTATTTTTCTTTTTAACTGTGAAGAAGTTCAGCATCTTTACAAAGTTTATTTGTACAGAATCATCTTCCATTCTTTGTAGAGTTTAGCTGTTTAGTAACATGTTGATTTTGTATTGATTCTAGCAAAATACCAATTATTTTCAACTTTTTTAATACTTATTTTCAAAATATATATAAAAATAGAATTAAAGAAAAATATTGTCATTCAATTTGTAGTAGAAGGGAATGAAAGAAAAAAATATATCATTCAATTGAATTTAATTTCTTAGGGAATTAATTCTACATATTTTTCATTCATTTTGTAAAAGAATGGAATGAAAGAAAAATTGAATCATTCAAATTGAATTGTAATTCTTCAAGGAATTAATTCTCTGGGGAATTAATTCAATACAAAGTTAGGCCTAAAAAATTAAGTCTAGGAATTGTTTTCTGAGGAATGATTTAAAAGAATGTTGAACTAAATTTTTATAAGCTGAATTAAGTTTATACGTGAATTAATTCTAAATAGAATTCATTCTTTCGAAGCTCTGGTTTAAATTGAGAATCTCAAGTTAACATTGAGAAAATTCTAAATGAAATTGAGAATTTCAAGTTAATATTTAGAAAATTCCAAAGGAAATTTAGAATTTCAAGTTAAAATCGATAAAATTCCAAATGAAATTGAGATTTTCAAGTTAATATTGTGAAAATTCCAATTTGAATTAAGAATTTCAAGTTAATATTGAGAAAATTTCAAGTGGAATTAAGAATATGAAGTTGATATTGAGAAAATTCCAAATGAAAATGAGAATTTCAACTTTATATTGAGAAAATTTCAAATGTAAATTAAATTTTCAATTTAATATTTTGAAAATTCCAAATGAAATTTAGAATTTATACTTGATATTAAGAAAATTTCATATGAAAGTTGAAAAAATCCAAATTAAATTGGAAAGTTTTCATTATATTCTTACATCTTAATTTTGAGGAAATTAAATTAAAAATTACATGCGTAATTTTATTATTTTGGGCAAAATTATCCTTATTAATCGATGCTTAAAATTATAAATTTCATTTGGCTCAAAGTTAAGAGCAAGACCAAATCAGGAAT
This sequence comes from Protophormia terraenovae, assembly GCA_951394005.1. NCBI lineage: Eukaryota > Metazoa > Arthropoda > Insecta > Diptera > Calliphoridae > Protophormia > Protophormia terraenovae. The sequence continues at coordinate 71,437,140 of OX596077.1, forward strand.
AAAAGTATCAATGGTAAATCTTTCAAACACCGGGAGCTTGTATTCTTGGGGGAAACAATTTACGCTTAAAAATATGTCAGTGGATCTATAAGAAAGTTTTGAACTTATTAATGATTATTTATAAATTATACACAAGGTAATATTTTTATTTATTTGGAAGTTTGCGAAAAAAATATTACATATATTTTATAATACTTAATACGATAAAATTTGTATACCTCAATTTCATTTCGAAATTTCTCATTTTCGTTTGGCATTTTCAAAATATTATTTGGACATTTCTCAATATCATATGAAATTCTTAATTTTAATATCAAACTGAAAATCTAATTTACATTTCGAATTTTGTCAATATGAAATTGAATATCTCATTTTCATTTGGAATTTTCACAATATTAAATTGAAATTCTTAATTCCAATTGGAATTTTATCAATATTAACTTGAAAATCTCAATCTCATATGGAATTTTCTCGATTTTAACCTGAAATTTTGAATTTCATTTGGAATTTTCTCAATTTGAATTGGAATTTTCTCAATATTAACCTAAAAATCTCAATTTAATTTGAAATTTTCTCAATTTTATGTAAAATGCTCCCAATTTCACTTAAAAATTGTGTATTAATTTTTTTAATACATTATTAAGTATTATAAAATATATTTAATATTTTTTCGCGAACTTCCAAATAAATAAAAAGATTTCCTTGTGTACAATTTATAAATAATCATTAATAAGTTCAAAACTGTCTTATAGATTCACTGACATATTTTTAAGCGTAAATTGTTTCCCCCAATAATACAAGCTCCCGGTGTTTGAAAGATTTACCATTGATACTTTTATTCCTGATTTGGTCTTGCTCTTAACTTTGAGCCAAATGAAATTAATAATTTTAAGCATCGATTAATAAGGATAATTTTGCCCAAAATAATAAAATTACGCATGTAATTTTTAATTTAACTTCCTCAAAATTAAGATGTAAGAATATAATAAAAACTTTCCAATTTAATTTGGATTTTTCCAACTTTCATATGAAATTTTCTTAATATCAAGTATAAATTCTAAATTTCATTTGGAATTTTCAAAATATTAAATTGAAAATTTAATTTACATTTGAAATTTTCTCAATATTAAGTTGAAATTCTCATTTTCATTTGGAACTTTCTCAATATCAACTTCATATTCTTAATTCCAATTGAAATTTTCTCAATATTAACTTGAAATTCTTAATTCAAATTGAAATTTTCAAAATATTAACTTGAAAATATCAATTTCATTTGGAATTTTCTCGATTTTAACTTGAAATTCTAAATTTCATTTGGAATTTTCTAAATATTAACTTGAAATTCTTAATTTCATTTAGAATTTTCTCAATGTTAACTTGAGATTCTCAATTTAAACTGAAATTTTCCAATTTTCACTTAAAAATGGTGTAGTTGTAGAACTAATACATTTCTCCGGGGTATGTATATTTATTTATCTACAGTCGAACAGTCGGTTATAACGAATTCTAAAGGACCGATATATTTAGTTCGTTATATCAGAAAAATTGAAAAAATAAAAATTTGTTAACAAAATTTACGTATTTCATTACAATACTAATATTTGGAATTAAAGCGTGCTTCTTTACATTAAAGATGGGGGGTATTTATGATTTTTAAATACTAACGAATAATATTTGTTTGCATTCATCATTCATTTCACAAATGGCAAATTGAGATTAATTATTACGTTTATACACGCGATTATTGCAAATAAAAATAACTTGCAAATAAATAATTCACTGTTTATACGTAAATTGCATAAAAAAATATATTTCCTTATTTGTCGTAAAAGTAAAAGGAAGTGGCAAAGCTGTACGTTTTATTTGCAATTAGCTTCACTAATCACGATTATTTTTCGAGAGTTACTAACTTGCAAATATATTAATTAATATATTAATATATTAATAACTGTTTATACAGCAAAATTTTCATATCGCAATATTTTTAATTGCGAGTAAATGGTGCGTATAAACGTAATATATGTTTTTTATACTAATTTAATGTTTTCTTTTATTACTGATGTTTTCAAATTTGCATATTTTGAGATATTTATTTTTTGAAGAATAGCGACATTCTAATATGTTTATTCCTCAAATAATTTCTGTTTTATTATTAGCTCTTTTCGATAATTGTATGTTATGTTAAAAAGGACAACAACTATAAATACAAAATTCATCTTTTATTTGCCGATAATTTAAAATAAAATTAATGAAAATTATTTCCATTTATCCAATAATTATTGGATATATTAATTAATTAAAAAAAAACAAGTATCGATCCACAATTCCACAGGTCTAGAAAAAAGAAGACCCCTCCCCGAATTTTGATGCACACATTGGTGTAGGGCATTGTCGGGCTTGACCGACTGACTATATCTTTCTTTCTCGTTCTTAATGGGTTAATAGTTATTTCCAAAAATAATTATGTTTAATAAATTTTAACTTGAACATTATAAGATTTATTGATTTTTTTAAGAAATGTAGTCTTTTGATTGAAATATTAACTTTAAAAAAGTGCAACCGGTTTTTTCAAAATACCAACTATTCGAACTATTCGAAACCCGGTTTCTTCAAAAAGTCGAATAATCGATCACCCTAGTACTATATCAAACTCAAACATTATACTAAATTACACTGGTCGACAAAAATTTTTTTTCGTGCTCCTTCAAAAAAAAATATATGTGGACTAGATGGCATTCCGCATGCTAAACTCGAATCTGCTTTCAGTTTTTTTTTTCCATCGGATCGAGATTTTTTTATGGGCGTGTCTAATATTGCGTCCTAAATAAGCCGATTACTCGAGTATATTTCACTATAACTCGAGAACGGTATGCACGATTTATATAAATAATACACCAAAACGTGTGGAATAAAATTTGCTTTAAGTCGTTCTAATGTCCGAAAAAAATATTTTCATGCTAAATTCAAGATTTATTTTTTTTTTTTTTTTTACAAAAACTTCTTTTTAAATGTAAAAACTTCAAAAATGTTTCAGTTTATCATCTTTATCTCAAAGCTGGCAAAACTACGAGTAAATAAAGCCACGTAGCATAAAAATTGATGCACAAATTTTGATTGCATTCACAGTTAAGTTAGGATACCCATGCATACCTACAGTTAAGTGGAAATACACTAGTGGACAAAAAAAAATTTTCGCCTTAAAAAAAAGATAGGTGGATTAGATGGAATTTAACGTGATAAATAAGAATCAGCTTTTACTGTGTTCCTATCACGTATTGATTTTTTTATGGGCATGATTAATATGACCCCGCCTTTAGGCAGTCACACTTGTATAACTCGAGAATGGTTTGTCCTATTAAGATATACTAAACTCCAATATATAGCGAATTAAATTGTCCTTGAGGTGAATTTACATAATTTTTTGTCCAGTTTATATTTTTGTAGTTATTCGGTAATTAGTAGCGAAAAAATTAAAAATTTTATTTTGAAAAAAATCTTAAAAATTTTGATCCATAACTGAAATTCTTTATCGAATAAAAAATATTGTTGACATACCTTGAAGACAATTTTCGTATGCATCTTTTGGTGTATCATCAAAATCGTGTAAACGGTTCTTGAGTTATAGTCTAAATTTGACAAACCATTCTCGAATTCTATAGTGTGAACGCTGAATAAGGTGATTTTATTAGTCATGCCCATAAATAAAAATCAGTACGTGATAGAAAGAAAATGAATGAAGAATCTTGTTTAACTCGTTAAAATCCACTTAGTCCACCTATTTTTGTTTCAAGAAAAAAAAATTTGTTTGCCCACCACTGTATTTCTACTCAATTGTATGTAACATGGATATTTTTACTTAACTGTGAATAAAATCAAGATTTGTGCATCAATTTTGAAGATACATACCTTATTTTATTGCAGCATTACCAGCTTTAGGATAAAGATTTATCAAAAAAAAATATTTTATTTATTTTTTTTTTTTTTTTTTCACTTATTTCAAAATAACTTCGAAACTGTTGAGCACATAAAAAAATTATGTTTGGGTGATATTTTTCGTACGCATCTTTTGGTGTATCACCCATGTCAATCGTACATACCGTTCTTGAGTTATGACGAAATATACTAGAGTAATGGCCTTGCTATGGGCGAAATATTAGACACGCCCATGAAAAAATCCAGAAATATGCACTTAAAAAGCAATAATTTTGTATTTTTTAACAAAATTATGTTTTTCATTTATACAAAGGGGTTTATTAATAAATCAACGTTATAAAATAAGACAAAACTGAAATTTATTAACCGCGTCTAAATTTAATTCTCCATTTTTTACAGTATCTCATAAAAACTTTGATCTTCTATTTTCTTACCCATCTAATTCTAGACACTATTATCAGTTCAGAAATTATAAAAATTATCATAACATTTTCGAAATGCGTGTTTTGAAAATTTAAAATCTATAATTTAGAATCATTTAGATCATTTGTCAAAATTCCATCGACGTATCAAGTGTCATTTCAGATTTATTGCGAAATAATTTTATCGTGAGCTTTCATGAAGAAAATCTTTTTTTTTCAACATTAACTTCAATCATAATATTCAATCTTGTTTCTACAAGACAAGCTTCTCAACGAAAAATGGTATCCATTAAAGTTAACTTATTTTTTTTTTTTTTTTTTTTTCTCATTCTTTTATATAATCAAACTCGAAAAACATTTCATGAGAGGAATAAAAAAATTATCCTTGAAATATCAAAATATGCTCTAAAAGGGTTAAATATGACTTAAAAATAACAAAATATGCTATAAATATGCACTAAAAATCGCCAAATGCAATAATATGCCGTTAACAGTAAAATATGCGAAAATATGCACTAACAAATCGATGCCAAAATGATTTATTTGTTCTGAAAGGGATAAATATTTAATCGATGGCTTCATTCAACATCCAGGAAAAAACATGCAATTGCTTATTCTGGTTTCCCTGGTCATCACTGATAACTACTTTTATAATGTTAAAAGTATATAAATTGTTAAAAATAAAAATCTAATAATATGAATTCATTACAAATAAATAAAATAAAATTGTTATAATTATGCATTTTCTATATTTTGGTTAATTTTATAAATAAATATTTTAAAAGTGGTCGAATTCTCAAAAATAAAGGGATTCAAATGTAATATTTGAGGAGCTGCAGAACAAAACGTTCTTTTTTGTTCATTTAAAATTTACAGATTAAAAAATTACGATTTGAAAATTAGAAAAAAAATTTAATTTTCAAGCAGTTTTACGTATTTAATTGCTATTACTGAATTATACATAAAAAATCGAATTATACATTAAAATGATATGTACGAAGATATTTTATTTCGAAAGCTCAAAGGTTAAAGTTGGGGGGCATAAAATTCAATTTAAAACAATTTTTCAATGAAATTTTAAGCTCATTGAAACATGTGAACCAAATATGGCAAAATAAAGTTCATTTTTATTTATATATGAGTAAAAAAGATATAACATGGATTTAACTTTTGTTCATTTAACCTAACTTAACCTAATCAGTGTTTACGTTTAAAGTTGGTTCAAATATCAAAAAGGACTTCCTAACTTTGAATTTTATTTAATATTGAACATGATTGAATATGTTAAGTTACAATTACAATGAAAAAAGTACTTTTTGGAAAAACTAAAACAAAAATGAACCTTTTATTATGCAGCAATTTTTTTATGAGTAAATTTTATCGTGAAAAATGATGGAAAAATTATCATCACAAAAATTTTTCTATTAGATTTCAAAACATATAATACAAAAATGACAAATGAGAAAAATTTCAAATTATGCAAAAGTACGTTTTGTTCTGCGGCTCATCATTTGAGAATCATATAAAAACATATCAATAATAATTTCTAGAAAGGTACATTTGCAACATTTAACGTGAAGCACTTTAGTATTGTCAGTAAGATCTAAGTTTTAATTAAGCTACTACATATTGATTAAAAACACATGTAATATTCAATTTATATATACACATTTATTACATCATCCACCAATTATGCTACTTAATGTTAATAAATTTAACATACACAAACTACATTGATAAAATTAATTTATAGATGTAAAAGTAATATCATTTATTTTAACTTACTCAATGGATATGATTTCCTTTTATTACTTTCAGTCTTCTTTGTAGATTTTAATCGATCACTTCTTACTTCAGTTTTGGCATTTTTGTTGCTAGTAGCTCCCAATATTACTTTGTAACCTTTCTTTTTTAAGAAATCATCTACCACTCTTTCAGCTTCCCGTACCGATGCAGAAGTTGAGACAGAAGATCCACTGCACAGATCATCATCAATACGAGTTGTTCTTGGTGGTTTTGGGGGAGCTTCTTTAACATTTCTGGGCTTGTAGTTAAACTGGGATGTTGATAATCGTTTTTGTAGTAATTGACCGCCCGCACTACGACGTCTTTCACAACATTCGGAACATTTTTTGCTTCTTTCTAATTGCGTAGTGTTAAGAGCATTTCTAATTTGCGGATTATCTAATGCTGAGAAAGTTTCTAATGTTGGCGCTGTTGGAATGTGTACTTCAGGTGCGGTTGGGTATACCGTCTTTTTTTTGTTCAAATTAAATTTAGTTGGTTTGGTTACATCTTTCAATAAAGTTTTTTTCTGTCTTAAGATTTCTTTATTCTGGAATGGCTGGATCTTATGTTTATTTACTCTTACTTTAGATATAACACAGTTTTCACGAAGTTCCTGTATAATATGTATAAGAGGAGCATCTCTTGGACTAGTTTCAAGGCTACTTATAGCTGTTAATTGATTTGTTTTTGCAGTAGTGTCTTTTACAAAACTGGCTTTTGATTTTAATTCAGGAGATTTCCGCACTTGTGATGTTCGTTCTTTGGACCTTTCTTTAGATCTTGAATTCTTTGTATTTCTATCGCCCTGAAAAATGTAAATAAATATGATTAATAAAATGTTTATAAATATTAAATTCATGCATACCTGACCACAATCCGACCGTCTATTGCGTCGAGAGTATCTCGCATGTATACCTCGTGTTGGATTGCAACTGCCCAAATTGGCACCACCATCTCCGCTATCACTTGTAAAACAATAGCAGAATCCATTTTGGCATGGTTTGCATTTACGTTCCTGCTCTTTATTGCACAGATTTTGATTAATTAATTCTAATTCTGCAGTTTCCTGACAGTTTTTACTATTTCTATTCCCTTTCTTTTCAGCATCTTGGCGATGATGGGATAAAGATGTGCGCCGAATACGACGTGCTCGGAATTCATTCATGCATTCTTGCAAACTGAAAGATGTACTAGTTTCTCCATCATTAACAATATCATCATCCTCTGTGTCACCATTATTATTCTTTACAAAACATTCATTTTGAGCGTCTTCCATCCACTGCATGTCTTCAAATTCATGTGATGAGCGATCATTTTCACCATCACTTTCATCAGTGCTGACGTCCCCAGATTTTCCACAAGACCCACCGGTTTTTCTCGTTTTTGTATTTGTCATCTTCTTAAAGAAAATACATGTTTAACAAAAATATGTAATTTATGTACACACAATACATATATATGTATGAATATTATGAAAGTATGCATCTACTGTTATACGGCCGTATGCATGTGCATCTTCTAAATACTTTTGCACATACATACATATTTATGTTTTTGCTTTATATGTACACATTCATATGTATGTACATAAGTATATTTACATAAAGGATCTCACTTACTGGTTTAAATATTTTATTTTTTAGATTGATGATAAAATAACTATAAAATAACACGTGATATAGAATATTACAATATCCGATTTTTCTCTGTGACTTCAAAGTAACTTAAAATATGCGGCAGTTTGCCAACAACTTTAAAATGCATACAACGATTAGCTAGCTAGCAGAGACCTGCGCCGAACGATTTTCACGGCGGCGGCGGCTTTGCTAAAAATTGTCGGCGGCGGCTCAAAGTCGGCTGTTAGCCGGCTGAGAGGTGAACATAACAACTTTTTATTTCCTAGTTTTCGCATCGTCTTATAGAGTACATTGGTTCACAAATGTGGTTCCAAGTCTCCTGTAAGATGTAAGGGGATCCGAAGACCGCTTGTTTGAACATTATTTTTTATTTCCTAAAAGATTTATAACATACATTTTTGTATTTTTGTACTTCTAAAGTGTCAAAACAGAAGACCGTTTGTTCGAACATTATTTATATTTTTAAAATTATTAAAAAAAAGTATATATATATTGACACAGCTCTTCTCCCTACACATATAAAATTGGATATTCTGAAACATTTTTTATTTTATTACAGATTTTAACATTCGGATATTTTAAATTCGTCGATTTTGTTGAAATGAATCAAAAAAATTATTATTATTTTTATTTTTCTTGAAAAATGGAACGGAAATAATCTTAAAATATGGTCTTAAAGTAGGGTCGAACCATTATTAAAATTTTTAAAGTTTACAAGGCTTTACCAAAGGTATAGTAAGCAAATCAATGTTTTTGAATACAACTTTAAGTAATTTTGATTATAAATGGTTGGTAAAGCTGTGTTAAGTTTTTTTGAATACGGCTGTAAAATTATAGATTATATTCAAACTAAATTCTTTAAAAATACTGCCATTTTCACAGCTTCCGATTTCTTTATATTCTGAGTTTAATGCTAATTATCAACCTCCAAAAATTAAACTTTAGAAAATTATATTTTACTATGTCTACTGATATGTATATTTTAATTCATTGCGTTTTTACTATTTCTAAAGATTTTTCCTAAATTTAGCGGGTTAAGCTTCTCCTATTAGGTAGATCTAAATTATCCAAACATTTTGTTTAAAAATTGTTCTACAGAATAATATTATTTTCATAATAGATACAAATTCTAATGTAAGCTTGATAACAAATTACTAACTTTTTGTATGTAAATTTCCATAAGAGGAAGTTAGGAACTCTTTATGAAACCTACATTAATTTTTTGGAATACGGCTATATATTTATTGAAAACTGTAATATTGAAAAATGCAGATGTTTATTCCAAAAAAAAAAAAACAAATTGACTTGTTTTTTCATATATTTCAAAGCCAGAAAACATCTCGATTTGAGTTGTTTAATTATTAAACACAATAAAAACAACTAGGTTTCCATAGGAAAGAAATTTTTAGTATTTTAGAACATAGAAAATTGTTTAAAAATGCCCAGGAAAATTTTAGAACATGTTCTAAAATCACTAGTTCTAGAACTGGTATAATCAGAACCACTTCAGATTCTTATATTTGTTCAAATTTATTATTGGTTTAAAAATTTTATTTTTGGAATTAGAAAGTATATGTGTGTAAAATTTTTATTTAAATCAACAATTTGTGAAAATATTTTGGCAAAGGAAAAACATAATAAAATTATATGTGAGCAGTAAAGCTTAAACTTATTGTCTTTTTTAAAGAATTACACCACTTTTAATGGTATTTTTTAAAAATCAATTGAAAATAAATTTAAATTTTAAAAAAGATCATTGGAAAATTAAATTTTTCATTTAAATTTTTAAAAATAAAAATTTAAAATTAGATTTTCATTTAAATTTTATAAAAAAAAAAAACTGTTGAAATTTCTACATTTCATTAATATTTCAGAAAACAATTATTTAAAATTACAATTTCTATTTCAGAAAAGTACAATTTAAAATAAGTTTTTATATTTTAAATTCAGAAAAGATCAATTTTTAGTTAAATTTTACGTTTTAAATTCAGAAGACTACAAATGAAATTCAGTTTTTTATTTTAAAATTCAAAAACAACAATTGAAATTTAGAATAATTCATTAAAATTTAGAACATTGAATAAGAGTGATTTAAATGATGAAATAATGTTAGATCAACTTAATTTATGTGACCTTTAAGCAAATAAAAATAAGAAATTGTTTCAAATCCATCTGGAAAGTTCTGAATTTAATTTATTTATTATTTTTTTTTTTTTTTTTTTTTTCAAAATTTCAATATTTTTCTGAATTTTAAATGGAAAAATCTTCTTATAAATTGTTCTTTTCAAAAATTTAAATAAAAATTCCAATTTAAGTTGTTATTTTCAAAATTATAAATTGAAAACCTAATTTTCAAGTAATCTTTTTTCAATTCTAAATAAAAAGTATCACTTTTAATTGGTCAATTCTGAAATTTATATGAAAAATGTAAATTTCAATTGTTATATTCTGGAATTAAAAGAGAAATATTATTTTAATATGTTGTTTTCTGAATTATAATAAAAAAATCATAAACTAAAATGATATTTTCAAATTTTGAATTGGAATATCTCATTCTCATTTGTTCTTTTCTGAAACTGAATTCATAAACCTCATTTTAAATTGTTGTTTTCATAATATCATATAGAAAGTTTTTATTTTAACTTAAAAATAGTGTAGTAAAAAACATATGTGAACATAATATTAAATAACATATAACACAATAACTAAAATAATATACTTTGTGAATTGGATTAGTATGTATTTAGTTCATATTTTTTAATCTTAACACACGTTTTGCTTCATAACTTTTTTCCGAGCAATTTTTAAAATTATTTTATCATTGAAAATATGTCAGTTATTATTCTTGAAAACAAACTGTTGATTTGTTGGGAGTTTGACCAAAATGAGTAACGAAAATGATGTATGTGCTATAAATTATTAAAATTAAAAAAAAAAAAAAAAAAAAAAACAAATTGGTCCTACAAATAATTGGTCAAGAATTAAATGTCCGCTGTCATACTGTTTTCAACGTCATTAAATAGTATCAGGGGAATTTGACCATCGATAGGAAACATGGTTCAGAAAAAAGTCCACATGATATTGGATGGATAAGTAAATTGAAACCATATTGAAAAGCACATCTTGTAGAAAATCACCCCATTCACTCCAGTTAAGAGATGATTTTTTTATGCGTTTGTTCTGATGTTTGTAATACCCAAAAATGTTGGTCTAAGACCCACCTTAATTTATACCAATCGGCTTAGAATCACTTTCTGAGTCGACTTAACGATGTCCGTCCGTCTGACCGTCCATGTAAACCTTTTAATCAAACTACAGGTCGCAATTTTGAACCAAAATTTATGAAATTTTATACACAGGTTTCTTTTGGTCGAGGGCCGAAGCCTATTGAAATTGGTTATGATCGGTCCATTATTTCACCTAGCCCCCATACGAATGTCCTCCCGAAAAATGGTTTAACGATCATAAATCCCTTAAATATAGCAATATTTTAATAAAATTTGGCACATATTAGTTTAAATAAGTCTGCCGATTTTTAAAAAGATCGGTCCATAATTACCCATAGCTCCCATATAATCCCTTTTCGGAAAATCACTTTAACGGCCATAAATCCTATTAAAATGTTAGTATCAAGTTAATATTCGACACAAATAAGTTTTATATAAACATAAATGATAGTGCCAAATTTTACAAAGATAGGTCCATAATTAACCATATCTCCCATATAAGGCCCCCTTTTGGGAATCACCCAAAAGTGAATAAATTAATATAAATGTCAGCATCAACTTAATATTCTGTATTTGTATGTCTTATTTTACACTTATGAGTATCGGAGTATGGAGTATATTTGACTTCATGTCTAATAAAAGACCCATCCCCGAATTATACTGTACACAATGGTGTAGGGTATCATATGGTCGGGCTTGACCGACTATATCTTTTTCTCTCGTTTTTTTTTTTGCGTACGAAGAAAGACTAAATTTAGAAATTTTATAAAAATGGAATGAAAATGGAGAGAAGCGAACTGTAGCTGTTATTCCATAAAATCATAATTTATTCCAAATAATGTCTAAAGAAAATGTATAACGTCTATTGCCGCTGAAGCAAAATAAAAGAGAAACCACTATTTTTAGTTTTTTTTTTTTTTTTTTTGCTTTAAAATTTCCCTTAATGATGCAAAAATAGATAAATAATAAAACACTTTTCAAATAACATTTTTCTTAAATTGAACAAATTTTATTAATGTTTTTGAAATTAATGTTACTATCATTGACTTTTGTAAATACTATGGATGTGCGATTAATCGGTTATACAAAATTTTATTTAATCTATACACATATTAATCAGTTAATCGATTAATCAACAATTCTAATTAATAAAAATTCTGATTAATTACTTTTAATTTTGATTAATCAAATTTGAATAATATTATTCAATGTTCTCAAATTTAGTTTACAATTAAACAAATGAAACAAAAAATGCTAAATATATAATATATGTTATTTGGTGATTCAACGACCCACATTTTATATTTTCAAACGACTTTGCATGCATTTTTTTTTTTTTTATATTATAATGAAAATTAAAAACATAAACAATAAAGTCAAATAAATTTAAAATTATTTATTCACGATTTAAACTATTTAAATTCCTGATTAATTGATTAATCATAATTTTGAACAAATGAAACCAAAATTAATCGATTAATCATAAATATATTTAATCAAATTGTTGAATAAATCAAATAATTAATTAATTTGATTTTTAAGTCACGTTACGGTCTTTTGCATTTTAATATGTATATATAAGAATATTTTTATCTATAAGGTAATTCATTACAATCAATCTTGGATGTTGAAATAAAAAGATACCAGTACCTATGCTACTGAATTACCTCTTATTAAAAAATATGATGAACCATATCCCATAGACGGACATGTCCTGATAACGGAAAAAATCACCGCCTATGGAAGCTTTCGCTGTATATGTAATTTTCTATAGTAGCTTCTTGGCTTGAGATTAATGTTGAATTTTTATTATACAAAAAGATTAAGTGAATGCGTCCATAATATGGATGGAAAAATAATTCATATAACCATCGACGAATTGTGATGAACACGCTAAAGTTGTTACTGACTCCGGAGAGAAATGAAATGTATTCTACAGCGTAACGTGTGATAATCTTGAAGCGTAACGTGTCGTTATTCCTCTTCCTTTTTAAAGTGAATAACAAATTGCAAGACTCTTGAGATTTTGATACACACTAATATACAGTGGCTCATAGCTTAAATTATGCATTATACAATTTTATTTTTAAAGCTCCATGACAAAGTAACTGACTGGAATTAAACATAAAATTTGGTATCATAAGAAAGAGGAAGATTTCTAGGTTAATATAGTGTTAAAGTTTACCTTTAAGTAAATTAAAGATATGAAAAGAAAAAATCCAAAATTTTTATCTCATAGCTTATTTTAAGCACCCACTTATGACATAAAAAATTTGAAAATTACGACCAATAATTACATTCAGGTATGGGATTAATTTCGATCAATTTCAAAAGTAAATCGTATTCTTAAATCGATTATGTTGTGATGAATTTCGATCGTTTTCATTTTCCATTTTTGTTTCTGTTCAATATGTTTCTTGTCAAATCACAACAAATTAATTTTGAAATTTGTATTATTTAAATTAAATAAATTTTATTTTAATGTTAATTTTTTAATAAAAAATTATCAAAAGTTAAGTTTTATAGATTTTGCGTGAAGCTGCCACAAAGGAGATATTCCTTGCTTCTGAATAAAAAAAAGAAAACATTGCCCATAAAAATAACACTTTGTGGAGGAATAATAAATTTACAATTTTGGCGATTAATTAATTCAGCCTACAAAAATAAAAATGAATGCAATATTTTAATAGGAACGCTTTTTAGCATATGCAGTTTGGACTTTGCATTGGTTTTAAATTTTTACTGGTGATTTGAAATTGGGTTAGCACAATGATTATTTTGAATATTCAAAATCAGTTTTTCCCTTTGTGGTAGATATATCTAGAAACCTTAAAAGTTAAATTGTAAAACCCATATGTGAAGTTACAGTTTAATTCGAGTGTCTGATAGGTTTTTAAACTATAAGGTACATCGCTTCATTACAAGTTCCATCACAAATTACAAAATATATTTTAAGTTTTAAACTTAATATTCAGTGTTTTAAAGCAACAGAATACAAAATTTTAGGATTTACAGAATTTCTATACTTTTCTTAACCTCTTCCTCAATATATATTCTTTAAAAGGTATTATTTATTTTATTTTTCTTTCTACAATATAGCTTTTATTTTTTACCCACATGATTCTAATTCTTTTGTAACAGTTTTGATCAAATTCAATTTTAAAACGAGTACCAAAATTTGTTCAATTTGAAAACGATAAAATCATGTCAATTTCGTTTTTATCACAACCATGATCCAACCTAATTTATTGTGATTTTCATAAAACAAAATGGAAAATGAAATCGATTTCGTTTTTACAATAACACGAAATTGAAATCGAAAATTTTATATGTATCACAACCTTTTTCGTTTTTGGCTCGAAATCGATTTTCATCACATACCTGATTACTTTTTGTGTGGAATGGTAGTCTTAATTGTATGCAACAGATTAGAGGCGGTTTGCGTGCGTCCAGTTTTTATGTAATATTAGGTGAAATGTGTTCATAGTGCATTTTTAGGTCCTAATACCTATTTTATTATGTAAATTTCCAATATGGACCACAAAATTTCAATAATATTGAGGTCTGGCGACTATTTAGAGAGCGTTGTTAAAATTGGTCCTTTATATATTAGCAAATTGTACACAATACCAAATTTATTATTCGGATCGTTATATTGACAATATCAAAAATATGATTTTTTGCACTCTGCAACAAATTATCCTTCTAAAGGATATAAAGGTATCTACTACTGTCTAGGGAAAGGTAAATCGATTTCGATTTTAGTCGAAAATCGATTTTCAGGAGGAAAAAATAAAGGACTAAAAAATATCAAAATTTAAATTAAAAGTGAAATTTAATAAAGACCCAAGTCGAGTTTGCCAATGTTATAGGAAAATGAAATTCTCAGTAAGTATTCAATTTGAAAAAGATCTTAGTATTTTTACATATTATCCCTTGCTGGGCATTTTGCAAAACAGTCTTCTAAATCCTCTGAAAGAAAAAAAAAATGTATCCAAATATTAATCAAATAGCTCCAGAACGTTTAGTAACGTTTGAACGCCAATGCTTAGTAGTGAGCATTGATTTAAATGTAAGGCTTGTTGTTGTTGTTTTGCTGATGTCGTAAGTTCCTCCCTGGGGAGGATCTTTGGCAGAGCTGAGCTCGGGTCGCTCCGGAGCAAAGATACAATTATCGTGGGAATGAAATGTAAGGCTTTGTAAGCCTTGCTGAAGAAGATTGGATTGATGGATAAATTAAATGTTTACAGATTTCTTATATTTTATATACATAACTTTAATATATGTATTACTTGTGACCTGAACGTTTAAAATCATTTTATAGGTTTATTATTTTAAATTTTTTTTAGTTGTTTTTGATACAGTTTTGACTTTATGAATAAAAAATCGACTTCAAAATAAAATCGATTTTGGGGACCGATTAATCGATTTTGAAAATCGAAATGAAAAAGTTGATCGTAAAATCGATAATCGATTAACTAACATACCAAACCATGAAACTGCCACCAACATGTTTCACTGTTATTTTAAAATTTTCTTGGTTCAGCTCGGCATTCGGTTCTCGCACAAAAAAGAGCCTAATATATAGAATTATAACTAATTAACAAAAATTAATAGAGTTCCAAAACATTGGATCTTTGGAAACAAATTCCTTGGTAAAGTTGATTATGTAGCTCTTTTTTTGTTTAAATATTTAAAAGTCTTCTTGCATGCAATAATCAGCCAATAATCGGCCATCCATTGCGGACCATATTTTTATAAGATCATCAGCTCCTGTTATAATATGACCTGTACGATCAAATATAACACAATAAACTTACGACAAATGACCGACAGTTCTACGAAGAAGTTTAGTTTTACTACCTATTAAGACTTGTAGGCACTAGAAGTTTTCTACGAACCGGTCCTCCGTATTCCCGTCCAATAAGAACTTTTTCTATTTACCAAAATTAATTGAATATATTAATATAATAAATAAATATTCCAATAAATTTGTAATACAAATACACTTACGAATGTTATGTATGGGTATCACTCCAGAATCCGGCAGTGGTACGCCATGAAGACGAGTACAATAATCCAGTATTTGCAATGTATGGCAAAAAGTTTTGACTCAACATTGTTTGAATTCCGGATGTCAGTTTTGGTGCTGAGATCCGTATGTTGTCGCAGTCACGGTTGTATAAATGTTTATTCGGTACATCATCAATGCCTTTTATTGTCCAACCGATTTTCATGAAAAAAAACTCATAATGATTTCTTGTATTAGAAGCATATATTTTAACCATTTAAAGTGACCATTTTAAAATGATTTGTAACCAATACTCCTTTATATAGCACGCACAGTGCGTGAACCCAGCATGGAAGTACTTTTCCAAAAAGAAGTTGTTGAAAAAATAAATTTCGTTTTCTTAAAAAAAGTAGTCAAAGCATCATCAAAACAACAAAACATCTCGAAATCTGGAAAAATAGAACATAAAAATCATTGATTTCGGAACAATTTGTATTACAAAAAATATAAAAGGCTTATAGTCGACAATACCTATTTTTCATTTTATTCTTTAAATTTGTTTAAATTTAATTTTTATAAAAAGAAATTCAATTAAATTATGTTGTTTTTCAAGTTGTTTACATTTGTATTGTAACTATTTTCTAAATCTCTGCTGACTGTGTCACAGCATCGACGATGTTGTACTTGCCTTCATACACTCATCATACACGATTTACATGTAAATCAAATGGTATGATAAGTTGCACAAACCTGGCTAATTAATGTTGTCATACACGACTCATAAGCTCCCGTGTTAACTTGTATGATGATATGATGATCATACATAAGTGCAGCGCAGCTTCATCCATCAAATTCAGCAAATATCGTTGCCACTTGGAAAGCAAATTTGCCGCAGAAATTTATGAGTCGACAACATTACAAAAAATGTCGCCGACATTATAAGGAAATTTATGAAAAAAAAATTTTAAAATTAATATTAAAATTTAAAATTTCAAGAATATCATGAATTTACTAAAGGTTTTATATTAAATTCATTAAGCTTGACCGAAATCAGCGGCTGTAATTGAGTCGTGTTTTAGCCGAAATTTTATCGTCGGCGGCGGCTCTTAAAAAACTTCCGGCGGCTCGACTCAGCCGGCTTACAGCCGATCGGCGCAGTTCTCTGCTAGCTAGTCTTATCAAAAAAAAAAAACATTTTAAGCTGCATTCAAGGCATGGCGGAACTAATAAGGTTGCAATATCTCTACAACAAAAATCAAGGCATATTCATAAGGTATATCCCAAGGCGAATTCAAACAGGTGGCGTCACTATATTTTTGGCAAAGGTCAAGATCACTGGAGCTAATGTTTTTTTAATAATCTAAACACGGCACTCATTAAGATCTTCGGCACACTTGAAATTATTATATTTTTTTTACGCCTTAATAAAAGTTTTTCTGTGTAGCCGGCCTGTGGCCGGACTTAAGGACTTTCTCCTCTGGGTATGTCGAACACCGGCTTCGCTAAATAAGCTTTTTTTGAATATCAAAAATTTTTTTAAATTCCGCCATTTTTATACAAAATATCAATTTTCTTCCCAAGTAATTTATTAATATGGTAATGATATATATCATTGAAAAGATATTTATAAGTGCTTTTAAATGACATCAATATAATTAAGATCCGACAATTATTAATAAAGATATTCAGGAAAATATATTGAAACTTTGAAGGCCTATAACTCGTAAACCGAGCAAGAGCGGACAAAAATTTTATTGCACTATAATCACATGTAAAAGTACTATATAATCACTATCAAAATTGTTTAAAAATCAACTGTGCCGAAGATCTTGATTTACGCCAAATTGACATTTTGTATAAAAATGGCGGAACTTAAAAAAAATTTGATATTCGAAAAAAGCTTATTTAGCGAAGCCGGTGTTCGACATACCCAGAGGAGAAAGTCCTTAAGCCCGGCCGCAGGCCGGCTACACAGAAAAACTTTTATTAAGGCGTAAAAAAAATATAATGATTTCAAGTGTGCCGAAGATCTTGATGAGTGCCTTCTTTTGTGATAATAGTGAGTTATAGGCCTTCAAAAATTCAATATATTTATTAAAAGATTTCCAATCTAAACTATATTAATACTATTTAAAAGCACATGCATTTTTAATGACATATTACATTACCATATAAATTATTTTAATTTTTTTTTTTATTATATTAACTAAAAATTTACGTTTTGTATATTTTACCTTATTATATTATTTTACCTAATTTATAAGCTGGTAATAATGCTGACGCCCGTTGCCGCGTGACGCGTACATTGGCCTTCCACTAATAAAGGCTCAACCAAGGTAGATTAAGAAGGTAACGCCAACTCTACAACAACTACAACACCAAAAAACTCCATATATTTTGTTTTTGCATTGTCAACTTTAATTTTGTCATTTCTCATGTTTCTTATAATAAAAAAAGAGAAGAAAGACGCAACAACACAAAAATAAACAAAAAATTGCAAAAAAAAGAATGTAAACATAAACAACAATTTGACACTTCAAATTCTAAAACACAAGCCGCCATATTGATTTCAAAAAGAAAAAAAATTCTCAGCTGTTCTAATATCCAAGGTAGATTAAGAAGGTAACGACAACTCTACAACAACTACAACACCAAAAAAAACCCCATATATTTTGTTTTTGCATTGACATCTCTTATGTCAACTTTAATTTTGTCATTTCACATGTTTCTTTACAAAAAACAAAAATAATTCATGTAGTAAAAAGAGAGGAGAAAGACCCAATAAGACAAAAGTAAACAAAAAAATGTAAACATAAACAAAAATTTGACACCTCCAATTACAAAACACAGGCAGCCATATTTCAAAAAGAAAAAAATCTCAGCTGTTTTAATGTCGTTACCTTCTTAACACTGGGTCTCCACGTAATATTTTTATATCATAATATGTAACAGAGAGTGTCAAATCCGCTTTCTGAGAGAATTATCTGACGTGTAGACTAAAATATTAGTATTATAAGAAATATTATGAGACTGTTGTGATAAGATTTGTCTACACAACTATCTTATAAAGCCCAAATTACAATAGAGCGTAGTCAGCAGCAGTGTGTGCTGCCATAATCAGCTGATTATTTAGAATGCACTGTTTGTTATGGTGTTGATTACATTTGGTCAGCAGCAGTTTGCAGTGCTGTTTCATTTAGCCCTGTTTCTAAATTCACTGCGCTGCATTCAGGTAGAGAGCGAGACAAAGAGAGTGAGCAAATAAATGAGAGGCTACAATACACAAGTAGAATAAAGCTAGATGGTGGTTGTAAATTGTGTCTGCCTACGCCGAATTGTAATTATAACGGCAGCATCATGTTGTACTGACAGTGAACAGCTGTTAATTTTTGCTGATACTGTTGCTGACTACGCGTAATTGTAATTTGGGCTTTATATTACATAAATTAAGTTCATTTCTTATGTTTATTACTAAAAACTAATATTTCCGTTTAACATGTGCAATTTTAAGTAAATTTTTTGTTTGTATTTTGTTCAGCCTTTCTAGCCGGTATGAATCAGCGGCGGCGACGGCTAGAAAAATTATGCGGCGACTGGCTATCGGTGCGCTTTGTTCTTTGGTAAACTTAAACAAAGTTTGACAGATGCAATATCCAAAACAAAGTAAAAAAAAACAGCTGATTAACTGACTTTACCTGATAAATAAATTTGCCTTGGATTTAACCAATTGATATCCTTTTACAGCGATTTTTTACGCAATTTAGTATAATGAAATAAAAAGCTGTCAACACTGTTGTTACAGCTGTCACGTAAAAACGTAGAGCGACCTAATTTGATTAGGTTGCTACGTAACATTTACGTTTTTTAGTACACATACACACATAAATCTCATAAGTAGGGAATGGTAAATCGATTTTAGTCGAAAATCGATTTTCAGGAGAAAAAAATCGGTTGTTTGCAATCGATTTTATGTCAACGATTTTATACTGAAATCGATTATTTAGTTTTAAAAATCGATTTTGTTTTAAAAAGTTTAGAAAAATATGTACAATTATAAAAATCTTATATATTAACATTTTCTTTTTGTAATAATAAAGTTATGTTAAATCAGTTCTATGACGAATCAAAATTTAAAAAAAAAATCGTCTAAATCCTCCGAAGGATTAAAAAATTAAAACATTTCATCCAAATATTAATGAAATAGCTCGAAAATTTTTGGAAATACTGGCAATATCAGTACTGTGTAAACGTCTATTCTTATAATAGCCCAACAAAGAATAGGCTTAGTAGTGAGCATTGATTTAAATGTAAGGCTTTTTTACAACGCCTTACTGAAGATGGATTTGATGGATAAATTAAATATTAAGATTTCTATTTTATATACATAACTTTTATACATGTATTATTTGTGACCTGCATATTTGAAGTCATTTCATAGGTTTATTTTTTAGTTGTTTTTGATATACATACATTTTATTTCACTTTATCAATAAAAAATCGATTTCAAAATATAATCGATTTTGGGGACCGATTAATCGATTTTGAAAATCGAAATGAAAAAAGTTGATCGTAAAATCGAAAATCGATTTTTGGCATTGTTTACCATTCCCTACTCATAAGTAAAACGTGACTCCACAGTTGAATGAAGAATCCCCACAAAGCTGACAATATAGACCCAGTGGATCGGGTCAGCTTTTTTAAACATCCACTCTGGTGGCTTTGACACATTGTGTCAATGAAAGAAGAAGTAAAACGTGTCAGCGGATTCGCTACATTTACATTTACGATAGAGTAATGGAGCCTTTATTTCACCATGCTCATGATAGAATTACAAGGTAACGACAACTCTACAACATCAAAAACAACCCCATGTATTTCGTAATTGATATGATTACAAAACAGAGAATCAAGCCGAGGAGAAATTGTCGGCGGCGGCTGCATGGCATATTTTAGTCGGCGGCGGCGGCTTACACAAGACAGTACCGGCGGCGGCTTATACGTCGGCTTGCCGTTTTTTCCTAGAAAAAACAAAATTTGGGCGCAAAAAATAAAAAAATTTTAGTAGGTAAACATACGTATAGGTGGCAGTAGTGTATTCAATGTATTCAATGTGGCAGAAAAAATAAAATTTAAGACAAAAATGGGTCTGAAGTCCAAAAGTACAGAAAATTAATTATAAAATAGCATTTTTTTATCTTTGACGCAGCCGATTGTATCGGCGGCTTACCCGGCTCAGCCGTTTAAGCCGATACATGACTGCGGCGGCCACGTCTTGAATTATTAAGCGGCGGCACCTAGCCGCCGATTTTGAGCCGGTCGACTTGGTTCTCTGTTACAAATTGAAAATAATTCTAGCTGTTTAGATGTCGCTACCTTTTTAATCTACCTTACATACTGTCTCCACATTGATATAATATGTAAGATAACGCCGGCAGAAGAGAGTAAACATTTTGTTAATATTATGTTAAATCTTAAACAAGGGGTAAATGTATTCTAATAAATCTCATAATATTTCATTATTTTCATTAAGTCACAGAGTAAACATGTAATTTTTATTTAAGAAATTCGAAATTTTTTAGCACAATTTTAATGAAAATATATTTCTGAATGTAGAATAACCATTAAAATAAAACTATTTTACAAAAAAACATTGTTTTAAGTACTTTTAAAAATAAACATTCACACACACAAACAAACTTTCGTATATGTGTATTTTTTTGAGGTAAATCTTATAAGATAGTTGTGTAGAAAAATCTTATCACAACAGTATCATAATATTTCTTATAATACTAATATTTTAGTCTACACGTGAGATAATTCTCTCAGAGAGCGGATTTGACACTCTCTGTTACATATTATGATATAAAAATATTACGTGGAGACCCAGTGTTAGATTACAACATGTGATTGCCTTTCAGCCGGCTAACAGCCGATTTTGAGCCGCGGCCGATAATTTTTACAAAAGCCGCCGCCGCTAAAAATTTTCGGCGCAGGTCTCTGCTGGTAGAGGTTAATTGTTACGACAGTGAGGATTTTTTTGTATTGTAATTGTATAAAATTCGATAATAATAATAATAATAATAATAATAATAATAATAATAATAATAATAATAATAATATGTCGAATAGCCATTTGTTTTTGAAATCTGGTTTTCCTCGGGCTCCCTTGCAGAATGGACTAGGCCGTTATGTATGTCAACTCCAAAGAGTTACTCTGAAGTTTTGTAAGAATAATGGATCAAGCAAAGGCATGCGGTAAAATATAGCACAGGTCCAGTAATATATATTTGTATTATAAATTAAAACTTTCAGGGAATTCATCGAAAGCAGTTTAATAGATTTTGCCAAAGAGAATCCTGGCATCGTAGTATATGTCAAACCCAGACGTCACCGCACTCCTGTATTAGTAGGAGAATATCGTAAGTATTAGGACATTTTGAAAGAAATCAAGATCTTCGTCATAAACATACTGTCATACAAAGCCAAACAACCAAAAAATTATAAAAAAGTGGCACTCATCAAGATCTTCGGCACACTTGAAATTATTATATTTTTTTCGGCCTTAATAAAGGTTTTTCTGTGTTGCTTAAGGACTTTCTCCTCTGGGTATGTCGAATAGCGGCTTCGCTAAATAAGCTTTTTTCGAATATCAAAACCAACTCAGCTCCGATTTATTTGATTTTTTCGCCTTTTATAGTACATTTATCGGTGAAAATAATGATGTAAAAATTTTTCAGCGCAATTAAATATTTTGGAAGTTATAGGGCTTTGAAAATCGAATTTCCCTAAGAAATTCGCATTAAAAAATTTTTGTTATAAAAAAAAGTTGAGTAAAAAGGAAGAATTACGTTAGCGAAGCCGCTTTTGGACATACCACAGAGTTAAAAGTCCTTCCGCCCGGCCGAAGGCCGGCTATTAAAAAAATATTTCAACAAAAAAATTATTTTTTTGCACTAAAAATTACAAAATATTTAAAAAAGTTGTCTTTATAAAACTTTTATATTTTTTTAATTTTATTTTTATAAATGCGCCATTAAGAGCTTTTAATTGATACCTTAATCTTTGCAATCGAATAAATAGTATAGGAAATATTTACGATTTTAAGTGAGTTAGGGAGGTAAATGAGTACCAAAAACGTTTTATACCTAATACATATCTAGCATTACATGTTATACCTATTAAAACTTTACTATTATTATGTTATTTTTTATGTTTCAAAGTTTTATATAACATTTTCATTTGCAAAATTATGCAGGCCGGATTATGAACAATAACGGTACTAGATAAAATATATCTTACCTTTAAAACTATAAAATTCTTAAAATTAAATTCTTTAAAAACTAAACAAATATCTTCCATCTTAATGAATTCCAAACATATTTTCCTATTCTCCTAGCTGTGGAAAATTTTTTATTTTAAATAAAAACAAAATAATGTAAACATTGAAGAAATTTTATAATTTCTATAAAATAATAAATGAACGCGAATTAAAAAACAAAAGAAAACAATTTACGGAATATTTTTTGTTATACAGGTATGTCACAGAACACAAATCGTTACGAAAGTGAAATTTAAATCGTATTTAGCATCTACAGAAAACGAAAACAAAAAATTTCGTCTTCAATCCGCATAAAAATAGTAAAGTGAAATTGATATTTTCATCGCATTTAAATGTAAAAAACCTTTAAAAATTAATGCAAACAAACAATGGATATCACTTTTATTAATTTCATTAAAAAAAATACTACATAAACCAGTTTTGTAAGAAATTGAAGCATTTTTTTAAATTAACAGTAAAGAGACAAAAAGCACTTTTTTGTTAAGTGAACACACAAAATTTTTAAATTTAATTTAAAATATATTTTTATACCCTTCACCAAAGGTGTAAAGGGTATATATAAGTTTGTCATTCCGTTTGTAATTCCCACAATTTTCGTCGGAGAGCAAAAAAGTTTACATTTTCGGGATCCTTGTAAGAAATGATGACGATAGGACCATGTCCGTCCGTCCGTCCGTCCGTCCGACCGTCCGTCCGTCCGTCCGTCCGTGTGTCGGTTGAAATGGCGTTTATGAAGCCCACCGATAACTGACATATATAATATATATATCAAACGATTGGAAATGCTTTCGAGAATTTTGCTATTGGAATTCAGCAAGATCGGTTCATACAATGCGGAGATATGTTAAAAAAACCGGTTTTTAGAACCGGTTTTCCATTTTCTGAAGCCTCTGTATATACTAGGGACTTCGTTTTTACAAAGAAGTCTCGGACATTTTTTTCTGAATTTTTGTTCTGAAAAAATGAAATAAATCGGTTCAATAATAACTGAGATATCGGACAAAACGCATTTTTTATTTTTTAAAGCCCTGGTTTAAGCTATAGATTTTTATTTTTATATAGATCAGTCATAAATGTTTTTATAAAATTTCGTTTTTTTTAATAAACCAAATTCGTTTATAATCAACAGAGTTATGGCCCAAAAACAAATCTGTTACGAATATAAATACACACACAAACATGTATATTAAAAATTGTAATGACTATTAGTGACGTTTTTTGTTTTTTGTATAGACAAGTAGTTTAGTTAGAAACAGCAGTAATATAATGAATAACAGTGTTGTTGTTGTTCTTTGTATATGCAGTCTGTACAAAAATAAATAGATATGGAATTGTTGTTGTTTATTTTTTAAAACTAAAACATATCTGTTAAGAATATACATAAATACATACACAAACATGTATATTAAGCATTGTAATGACTATTAGTGACGTTTTTGCCTATAAGACAAGTAGTTTAGTTAGCAACAGAAGTAATATAATGAATAACAGTGTTGTTGTTGTTCTTTGTATATGCAGTCAGTTTGTATATACACACATAAA
Source organism: Protophormia terraenovae (assembly GCA_951394005.1). Taxonomy (NCBI): domain Eukaryota; kingdom Metazoa; phylum Arthropoda; class Insecta; order Diptera; family Calliphoridae; genus Protophormia; species Protophormia terraenovae. The sequence goes on from OX596077.1 coordinate 71,462,039, forward strand.
AAAATAAATAAATATGGAATTGTTGTTGTTTATTTTTTAAAAGCAAAGCCTGCAATGATTGCTTTTTTTTTCATATTCAAATTTTCGTAGTTTGAAAAAAATTTAGATTTAAATATGTGAAAATATGAAAGCATACGTTAAGGCGAAAATTTTATTATTTGTCGGTAATATGGTAATATGATGTCGATAAGATAGTAAGATGGTAATATGGTGAAGGGTATCAAAGATTCGGCACAGCCGAATCTTTTTTCAATTTCATTTATGTTCAATTCTTCTTCTAATACTTCACTTTCATTAATCAATTGGTTTCAATGCTGAAATACCAAATATTTTTCTAAAAAAAAAGCATTTTTAATATTTTTCGAATTTATGAAAACGTATTGAGCTGAAGAAGCAAAATGAAAATGTTACGAATTCGACTATACGAAAATGTTCACTTCCGAAAAATTTCTGTGACACCATATTGTTCGTTTAGATTTTTTTTTTCTAAAATTGACAAATAACTCTTTAGTCGGGGTTCACACACAGCAATTTTCCTTGCCGCAATTCTGACTTTGTAGGCGAGAGAGGTAAAGAGAATGTAAAAGTTTATTATTCTCTTCTTCTCTCTCTCTGCTATAAACTCAGAATTGCGGCAATTAAAATTGCTGTGTGTAAACCCCGACTTACAAATAAAATACCGATAAAAAAGATAGATAGACATACATATATTTTTATATATTTATCTCTTTACAAATTACCATGATTTTGACATAATTTTTTAAAAGTTTTCGGGTCACCCTGTTATTAAAAGAAGCTGATTCCACATATAAAAAAATGTGTTCTTTAATATAGAATAGGTAATTTTACCCAATTACATTTACGCATAGTCAGCAACAGTATCAGAAAAAAATATCAGCTGTTCACTGTCAGAACAACATGTTGCTGCCGTTATAATTACATTTAAACGTAGGCAGCCACAATTTACAACCACCATCTTGCTTTATTCTACTTGTGTATTTGAGTCTCCCATTTCTTTGCACACTCTTTTTGTCTCGCTCTCAATCTGAAAGCAGCGCAGTGAATTTAGAAACAGGGCTAAATGAAACAGCACTGCAAACTGCTGCTGACCAAATGTAATCAACACCACACAGTGGGGCCAAATTCAAAATAAATGGTAATAAGTCTAGAACTCTTGACTGAAAAAAGAAGAGTTCGAAGAGAGTGGCAACTCCACAGATCCCCTTAACTTAAATCGAAGCTAAAAAAATCTCAAAAAGGCTTAGTAAACTTTTGGAGTATCGAAAAACTGCATCTTTGTGTAAATATCTGGAAAAGCTCGATGCAACGCCTCGGTCAGATTACTCACTACACAATTGCATATTTTTTTACTACATAAGTCATAAATAATATAGAATACAACTTTTTTAAGGCTAGAGTAAAAAATTATATTGCACATGAAGTCTTACTTCAAAAAAATTCTATATTCGTTCATCTATAAAGGTTTTCTTAATTATTTTGCATAATTTTAACATACATTACCTTAAAAATGTCCATAATTTCAGTGCGCCACCTTGCGTAATGTAGCAAAATCAACCCCTAATTGACCATTGATGCGTTTTCGCAACACCAATTTTTCGGAGCTTGGTGTTTCTATCTCCCTAAATTATTTCTCAAAAAGTGAATGGTTTCATATTTTTTGATGTCTTGACTATCGTTTTAAAGGTTATTCAAGATGTTTTGTAACATTTTTCGAATTAATTTTTAAATTTTAAAAAAGGTCAATTTTATAGACCTTTTTTTGATCCACTCTACCGGGGGTAAAAAATCGTCGGAATTAATTTTTTTTGATCAATTCAATTAGTTAAAATTCCAAGCTAAATGTACATATATAAAACATTATCATTAATTTGAAACTAAATTAGTTACGGTATAGGTAAAGTTACTGATGCGAAAACGCAACAGTGGTTGGAAATGGGTTAAATAAATACATTACCCCGAACGAATCAAATGACATAATTGAGTTGCCACCTGTTGTGCCCCATTTCAGAGCAGTTAAACCCCTTTACTTTCAGATTCGAAACGACTAACACTTTTATTAAAATGAAAAATAAAACAATTGATTTTTGGTTGATGAATTAATTTAAATAAAATAACAGCAAAAATTCCTAAATACTTTCCGTTGTTTTCAAAATATTAAGCAAAAACTGAAAAGACCTCAATATTTGTACTTTTCCAGAGATTGTGTTACATAAGTACTCTTTGTGTTAGTTGTGTAAAAAATTTGGAATAGGCAACATACATATTTTAAATGTGTGCATTCTATAATTATTTTAACCAAAAAAGAGTTTAAAATAAATGTTTTTGCATACTCTGTGCATATATCAAATTTGTTGTACTTTTTTGCATTTTTTTACAGTATCCCTTAGTAGTTCAGTGTTTTTTAGCCGCAGAAGCTGCAAATCTTATTTTTCTTTTTCTACAATTTACACTATAATTGTAGATTTACCTGGAGATAGGAGATTTTCGACATTTTTAGGATGCTTGGTTGTTATACTGGGAGTAGAACACAGTCGATAAGAAATTTGTCGCTAAACTAGATCCTTATGCAGTTTTTGAGGAAATTTTATAAAAAATGGTTCTTTATTTGTTTTTAACATATTTTTTAATAAACTATTAATATAATTAATGTTTAGCTTCATGCAGAAAATGTAGAGCAGCACCGATAAGTCTTGATTTAGTGAGATATTTCACTGCATATTTGGTCGAAAGTATCAATCGCGTCCTTATGTATCATTATAGAACTGATAAGATGAAGTCGATCTGTAATCGTTAGTACTTTATAATATGGCTTCATTCAGTCTTCAGCATGCCTTTTCTATTTGATATAGGAAATAGAGTTTCCTCATCATCATTGTGTAATGTGACAAAAAAAAAAAAAAAAAATATACTTATGTGTTGTTAAAATTATTTCTGGAAGTCATATTGTATTTATTTTTCCCCAAAAAATATATTTCACACTATAGGAACAAATATTAAATACACTGCATTACTTTATTAACTAAATTACTTTATCGCTAAAAGTTCAAAAAGTCACACTAAGTGCTTCGTTTCGACTAACAAGGTTGCTTAAAACACTAACTTCCAGACCGCACACAGCAACATACGTCTGGACACTTCAAGGTCTTATTTACGGCAGGTGTTATACCGAAATTCTCAAAAAAAATATGCAACGAATAAAGAAATATCACTCAAAATAGCTTTGTTGTTAGTCGAAACGACTAACGAAGCCCTTCCAGGTTTAATTTAAACTCCAAAAGGCACCTGGTATTGTTAAAATCAGTAACCAGATGCTTTTAGAACTACCCCGGATAGCATTAAAAATAATACTTTTTATATTTAACGCTATTTTACGCATTGAATATTATCAACTAAAATTGAAGGTGTCACTGATTACCATGATATCTAAGCCGGGAGAAGATCACACAAAAGTAGATAAGTCTATTATCAAATATGTCAAAGCTCTTTGAGAAGCTCCTAATGAATATTACAAAATGTTGCTGGAAGTTAGCATCTCTCGTTCGTTTACTTTAAAAATTTTGCAATTGAGAGAAAGAGAGAGAGATAAAATTTGACAGTTCATTGAAGATGAAATTGATGAAAGCTGCTGGCTGTTTTTCTCCCATCAACTTCCATCAGCAAAACATATGTATGTATGTTGAAAAAAACATAAGATCATTTGTTTACAAATGTAAACAAAGAAAATCAAAATATAAAAACTAAAATTCTATGAAAAGTTAGAAAAATAAATGTAATAAAATATTACACAAATACTTACAATTCATATTTGTTTAGATTTATGTTAAAAAATTAGATTAAAATTTATTTATAAAAGTTTTTATTTTCTTTTTAGGAGATGCCATGTTAGAGGTTTTAGTAAAGGATTTTCACCTTTTTTATTGTTTTGGTTAAAAATTATATTTTAATGAATCAACTTTTAATTTAATGTTATTAACAAATAATATTTAAATTAATAACATTTTACTTTTATTTTGTTAACAAAAAAAATACTATGTTTTTATTTTTATACATAAGCTGTGTTTGCGTACTTTCCAGCAACTTTTTTTGAGAGAGTAAAAATCAATTTACTCTCAAATTGAAAAATATTAAAAAAAGTACGCGAACAACATTTTGCAAACATTTGCAGGTTTTTGTTTATAAACAACAAAAAGTGATGTCCCCTTATTAAATTAAAAAAAAGTTTTTTTTTTGTTCTTTTTTGTTAACAAAATAAAAATAAAATGTTATAAATATTAAATATCTCAAATTGAAAAATATTAAAAAAAGTACGCGAACAACATTTTGCAAACATTTGCAGGTTTTTGTTTATAAACAACAAAAAGTGATGTCCCCTTATTAAATTAAAAAAAAGTTTTTTTTTGTTCTTTTTTGTTAACAAAATAAAAATAAAATGTTATAAATATTAAATATTATTTGTTAATAACAATAAATTAAAAGATGATTCATTAAAATATAATTTTTAACCAAAATAATAAAATAAAGCTGAAAATACTTAACTAAAAACGCTAACATGACATCTCTTAAATTGATTTTTCAACTGAAAATAAAAACTTATAAATGAATTTTTATCTATTTTTTTAACATAAACCTAAACAACTTCGTGAAAAATCCAGAAATTAAAAAAAAAAAAAAATATGAATTGTAAGTATTTTTGTTATATTTTATTACTTTTATTTTTCTTACTTTTCCTAAAATTTGAGATTTTATATTTTTATATTTTATTTCTTTGTTTACATTTGTAAACAAATTATCATATGTTTTGTTCATCATATATTTTTGCTGATGGAAGAAAAACAGCCAGCAACTTTCATCAAACCTAATGTTCATAGTATAATAATAAAGTATACTCGTAAGACCAGCTGTTTTACAATTTTTTCATTGGCAAACCTCGCGGTACTTTCAAATTGTTTTTGTATTCACATGTAAAATATTTTTTGAGTTTTTTTTTCTTGCTCTCTTTCGTTCTCTCATTTTTCCGTTCAAAGCATTCTGACATTGTGGGCAGTAGTTTTACACTAACAAAATACAAGCAATTTTTGTTTTTGTAGATGTGCGAGTACTTTATTATTTTACTCATAGTACTCATAGTAAAATAATAAAGTACTCGCACATCTACAAAAACAAAAATTGCTTGTATTTTGTTAGTGTAAAACTACTGCCCACAATGTCAAAATGCTTTGAACGGAAAAATGAGAGAACGAAAGAGAGCAAGAGAAAAAAACTCAAAAAATATTTTACATGTGAATACAAAAACAATTTGAGAGTACCGCGAGGTTTGCCAATGAAAAAATTGTAAAACAGCTGTTCTTACGAGTATACTTTATTATTATACTATGATTTTACTATGCTAATGTTATAAACAAAACGTTTGAAGAAAAGAAATATTGTTCCACTTACTTCATTGACGTATCGCAAGCTTTTGACAAAGTGTGGCATGACGGCTTGTTATATAAAATAGGACAAAATTTACATATAAAAACACATAAATTTAAAAAAAACTATATAACCGGTCGGAAATTTATTCTTAAAGAAGGTGATTTTTTAGTTCACCACAGCCTATTGAAGCAGGCGTTGTTGTTGTAACAGCTAGAACTTCTTAACAATTTTCAGTCTGGGGGTTCTGCATGGAGGTCAAGTCCAAGGAATTGTGCTACTTCCACTGGTTGTGTTCATAAATCCGTTGGGCAAAGAGAAGTAGGGTTCGCTGGATATTTAAATATGTGGGGGTATCATGGAGGCCCTCACCACATGCTGGGCATAAGTTGGGGACAGCACGGTCTATCCGGGACCAGTAAGCATTGAGCCTGTTGCTCCATCCCGACCTCAGTTGAGCCAGAACTACTCTTGTTCTCCGCGGCAGATTCATCTCGTTATCTGCAATAGACGGTGGGCGGCCTCCTAAAACGACATTCAAGCGGTAACCTGCAACCGCGGAATCGATACCGTCTCTGTGAATGTCGTTCAAAGCAGTCGAGTAAGAGTTTCGGTCCAAGGAATCCTGAACATATCTCTGAATGTTCCCCTCGTACATACGAAAGTCATGCCTCAGGGGAGAATCCAACTGTGTGATGTTGAAGTTTGGATGTGCCTCCGATGACATCCCAGGAGGAACTGTTTGGTTAACATTACGTTATGTTCTTTGACCGGTACCTTCGTCTGTGGTGTGGGGAGGTAATCTGTAGGCAGTCTGTGACGGTCCCTAAGTTTGCATTTGGATAGCTTTGTAAATTTCTCCGCTGGGTATCACTTAACGAAGGAGACTACACTGGAGCAGCATACATTCTCACGATAGCCGGTTTTTCGTACCGGAATGACAGAAGATATCTCGGCCAAGGGCTGTAAACTCAGCAACAACATCTTTACAATTGAAGCAGGTGTGCCCCAAGGTAGTGTACTGGGCCCTATGTTACAGCTCCTATATGCCAACTAATAGTCAAATCTATACATCAACATTTGCAGATGATACAGCTATTTTAAACACCCATAAATGTCCACAGGAGGCATCTCGAATTTTGCGGGACCATATACAGTGGATTACCATGAGAATTTGGATCCCATTGCTAGAGATAGTGCTACTCTAAGAGCCTCTTTTGCTAGTAATCCAAAGTATCAACCCTTCCACTAGATCCACGAGGCTAGAGAAATTTAGAAATATATTTTATGATTCTGGTATTAGTGTTATATTTAGAACTAATTGCTAGGGTTTAGGTTCCACTCTTTTTTATCTATGTTCTATTCTCTTTTTCTTTTCATATTTCTCAAAGGGATCACAATGGACCATTTTGGTCTCTGGGTGGAGGCGTGAATACCTAATGTCCAAAGTATCAACCCTTTCACTAGATGCACGAAGCTAGAGGATTTTAGGAATCTATTTAATGATTCTGGTGTTAGTGTTATAGGTGTATCAGAAACATGGAAATTGAAATCTTTTTATCTCCATAGTTTTGGCCTTGAACAAAATATAATAGTTTTGACCGAAACATGGCTCCGTGATAAACCAGCAAAGAAGATCCACAATTCCGAGATAATGTGTGATAAATTTCAAATATACAGACGAGATAGAGTGGGAAAAGATGGTGGTGGTGTTTTGATAGCAATTTCGACTCTTTTTACCATCGGAAGAAATTGGGACAAATGAACTTCGAAATATAGAATTCATTGCTACTTGTGTTAAACTGAAAAATTAAAATATTTATAACATGCTCCTATATTCCTCCAGCATCAAGCATGGATATTTATGAATCTCATTTAGAAGCTATACAATTTGTAGTAAAGAAATCTAAACCAAATGATATGATTATTGTACTCGGTAATGTTTCATGGATTAGAACTCCAGACTCAAATTATTTAAATCCTTCAACAGACACGAACATACAGTTATTAGATTCTATCGCTGATCTAGTACTCTTCCAAGTTAACAGAGTAGCAAACTCATTGGGAAAATTTTTAGATCTAATATTTGTTGATCAACCCTCAGATACTAGTATTCAACGCTGTAGTCCTGTATCTACTCCAGAAGATAATAACCACCTAACACTTGAAATCAATATTCTTGTTAATACACACCTTGCTCAAAAATCTTCCATAAGCGATGAATTTGTGTTCGACTTTAAGAAAGCTGATTATTTAAAACTAACACAACTTCTTTCAACAAATAATTGGTTCCAGCATTGTCCAACTAACAATTTACAACCATATGAAATTGACTTAATTCTTATACAATTTTATGATGGTTTATTTAATTGTTTTAGACAGTCTATTCCAATGGTGAAAAAAACTGTTCTGAAGGGTCCTCCATGGAATACTAAATATCTATCCAAGCTCAAAAACTTAAAAAACAAACATTATAAGATATATAGAAGAACCGGCCTAACAAGATCTATCTATAACTCCACAAATAACCAATGCTATAATAATTATCTCTCCAGGATAAAACGAAATTTTAAACTTAATCCGAAGTCGTTCTACAATTTTGTCAACTCAAAACGCAGAGTTTCAGGATATCCATCCATGATGAAATATGAAAATAACGAGTCATCACAGGATACTAAAATTTGTGACATGTTTGCAGACTTTTTCTCCTCCTCATATTCAAATAAAAAATTTTGTAAATTCTCAAACTATCCATATAAAATTACAGAATCGACTCCAATTATTTGTCCGGTATTACATATATCCACTATGAATGAAATAAAAAATCTAAAATTCTCCGAAAAAAAAGGTCCAGATGGTATTCCAAGCTGCGTGTTAATCAAATGTATAGTTCCATTAAGTTCTACTTTAACATACTTATTTAATATGTCCCTTTCCAACGGCTATTTTCTTGAGATTTGGAAAAAGTCATTCATCATTCCCTTGTTTAAATCTGGAAGTAAGTCCAACATCTCTAATTACAGGGGTATAGCGAAATTAAGGGTCATTCCCAAACTTTTTTAAAAAATAATAACAGATATTTTATCACACCAAATATCATCTTCTCTTTCTCCTGCCCACACGGATTTAGAAAAGGATGCTCTGCCACTACAAACCTTTTGGAATTCACAAGTAATATTATAAATTCTTTCAATCATCATATGCAAACTGACATCATTTACACTGATTTCAGCAAGACCTTCGATAAAGTGAATCATGATCTTCTTGTATATAAGCTACATACTTTAGGATTATCTCCATTATTTCTAAAGTGGATTACAACCTACCTTATAAATAGAGAATAATGTGTTCTGTTCAGGAATTATAAATCCAAATCTATTCCAGTTCTGTCCGGAGTGCCCCAAGGTAGCCATTTAGTACCAGTACTATTCCTTATTTTTATTAATGATTTACCTTCCTGCATCAAACACTCAAAAATATTAATGTATGCTGATGACGTAAAGCTTTTCCTTAGCTTTAAAGACTCCAGTCAATGCTCCCTACTTCAAGTGGATTTAAATAACTTCCTTAATTGGTGCAATATCAATTTAATGGATTTGAATTTGAATAAATGTAAATATATGTCATTTTACAGACGAAGTCCAGTACTCTGTAGTTACACCTTTAATAATCATCAGTTAGAGAAAGTTGAATCATTCCTTGATCTTGGGGTTCTCCTTGATAACAAATTAAGTTATAATTCTCACATATCGCAAACAGTTAATAAAGCAAAAGGAGTTTTAGGTTTCATAAAAAGTTGGGGAAAGGAATTTGAAGATTCTTATATTACAAGACAGCTTTATATATCCCTGGTAAGACCTATCCTGGAATATGCATCTGTTGTTTGGGATCCTCAATATGATGTTCACGCAAAGAAAATTTAATCAGTCCAGAAGCAACTTATGCTGTTTTGTCTACGATCACTTCCTTGGAATCCAAACATAAATCTTCCCCCGTATGAAAGTCGTTTAGCATTAATTAAACTTCCCACACTTAAGAACAGACGAATTTATCTTAACACTTCATTCATTATAAATTTAATAAATGGGGTCACAGTTTCCGAGTTTCTTGTTCATAAACTTGAATTCCTTATCCCATTTCGTCCAACATGGAACCACATCCCTCTTAAAATCCAATACTTCCGTAACAATTATTCCAATTTTGATCCGTTTCGTAGAATGTGTAATGATTTTAATATGTTATACGATCATATTGATTTCTCCCATGATGTAAATGCTATCAAGAACAACATTCGTAATTTTATGAACACATGAGTTCTTTTTAGTTTTTAAGTTTTCGTTTTTATAAAAATTGTAATCCTATATGAATTTTAAATTAATATATATATTGTACCCTAGACTGTAAGAAATTATATTTCATTGGCAAATTAAATTAAATAAATAAATAAATTTCTGTCTCTTTGAAATATAAAATAGTTTATAGGAGTACAGAGTATGGCGTCTGCGAATCATTTTTTGTTGAGGTTATAGGAGAGGGTGGTTTTCCGTTTTTGGTTGAGGATGTGTATTTGTCTGGTGGCAGCATTGACGCATTTGAACGTTTACATAGTGATTTATTCGATAAATACACTAATATAATTATTAGGGGAGATTTCAACTGCAATCTCTTCAATGAATCTTTATCTAACAATTTTCATCTGATGTGCCTTAGAGTTGGTTTGAGTCCAGTTCATAATTCAGGCCCCACGCATTTGGACATAGTACATAATAGTACGACACTTATTGACTATTTTCTTGTAAGCAACATATCTTTTGTTGTTGATTCTGGTCAGTTTATGTTTCCCTTTACTAATTCCTATCAAAGTTTTATATATTTCTTTTAACATGGTAGCAGAATGCAATTCTGATGTGGTTGAGTTTAAAAACTATAATAAAATTGATTATGACAGATTCTTTTCTTTTGTGTGCCAGTCTGATACGTCTAATATCTATGGTACAAATGATGTTGATGTGCAATTAGATTCTCTTTTTTAATTGTTAAATAAACTCCATGATATGTTTCCAATGTCTAGAATTAGTAGACGTGATGTGTTCGACTTTATGAGGTTAAATAGTGTTTCACATTTAAGGTCTTTAAGAGACTTAGCTTTTCAGGCTTATCGGGAAAATCCAAATGATATAAATAGGAAAATATATTGCAAATTTAGGAACAGAGCTATATACGTATACGTTTTTTTAATAATGTTGATAGTAAACTTATTTGGAAAAGATTAAGAACACTTGGTTGTTCTGGTGGTGATAACTCTTTAGGTGAAATGGATGTTGAATCTTTGAATAACAAATTTTTGGACATAGCAGAGTAGATAATTTTAATTTCTTAGGTTTTGATAACAATATAAATTCCTTTTCTTTTCGATGTGTCACTGAAAATGAATTGATTCTTGCTATGCAGCAAATTAAGTCAAATGCTCTTGGTCATGATATGATTTCTATGAAATTTATTAAACTTATTTATCCTTTAATATCGGATATATTGTTGTATGTTGTCAATACTATTTTTACTTTTTTATATTTTCCTAAATTGTCAAACTAGCAAGAATTGTGCCTATTCCAAAAGATTCTAGTTGTTGTATTGACAATTTGAGACCAATAAGTATATTACCTTCGTTATCCAAAATTGTTGAAAACATAATGAAAGGCAGATTTTATTGCATTTAGATCAATCATCTTTACTAGATCAAAATCAGTTTGCATTTCGTAAGAACTATAATACTACCTCACTATTGATCACTATGACTGACTCTATAAGAAAACATTTAAAAGAACATAAGCAATGCGTAATGGTTTCGTTGGACTTAAGTAAACCGTTTGATTGTATTGATCATTATCTTTTATTACGTAAGTTTAGAGACAAGTATAATTTTTCTGCAACAGCTTGTAAACTTATATATTCCTATGTTTTTGACCGGTTTCAATATACTTCACATAATAAGGTTAATTCTAATATTGTGTCTGTTACTTCAGGGGTGCTCCAGGGCTCAGTCCTGGGTCCCTTGTTTTTATAATTTTTTTCAATGATTGTATTGAATTAATTTATAATCAATTCTGCAAGTCATTTGTATTTGCAGATGATGTACATTTAATGTTTTCTGGTGGAAACCTTTTTAGCTCATTTGAGACCTCTATTAATGATTAATGAAATATCAGATTGGATGTTAGCTAATAATCTTTCCATTAATCCTACTAAGACTAAGGCTATACAATTTTTCTTGGGTAACCATGTGGTATCACACCTTAATATTATTCAATATGTTGATCATTTGAAGTGCATTGGAATATATTTAGATCAGGAACTGAATTTTGATCGCCATGTTAGTCATATTTTTAGTAAAGTTTTCATCATCTTGAGAAGGTTATATTCGATTAGTTCTTATATGCCTAAATTTGTTAAAAAACGAGTAGTTTATGCACTTCTTATGTCGAATATCAATTATTGTATTGAAATTATTGCGTGTTCTAACAATAATAATAATATTGCGTGTTCTAACAATAATATTTAATAGAATCTTGAGATTTGTGTATAATTTGAAAATTCGTGATCATGTTACTAATTCTGCTATTGACTTCATAAGATGTGCCTATGATAAATACGTTGTGTTACGAACTTTATTGTGTTTTTTGATATCTTAAAATATGGTGCCCCCAAAGAGTTATTTAGAGAATTTAGATTTCTTCATTCATCACGGAGTCTACAAATTGATATACCGCTTATACGTTATCAAATTTTTTCGTCTTCATTTTTAGTCAGAGTTGCTAAAATGTGGAATAATATACCTTTAGAGCTTAACAGCCATATTCAAAAAAAATAATTTCTTATGGAAATTTACATACAAAAAATTTATTACTCGTTATCAAACATACATTAGTACATTAGTTTTTTTGAATACGGCTGTAAGTATTTTTCCTATTCTGTTGCTAATTATAAGAAAAAACTTCTCCTTTTTCTAAATCTTTAGCGAGGACTACAATTTTTTTCATTAGTCTCACATTATATTTTTTCTGTTAAAGAGATATTTGTTTGTGGAATCTTGAAAAAATAACCAATAAGTCCTTTTACTATGAAAATTTATTTAGAAGGAAAAATATTTTCTTAAACAAATTACATTTTAAATTTAGAAAACTTGATTATTAAAACCAAAGTATACAACATAGTATAGTAACTAGTATAGAAACTGACTCTCTTTTTTATTCAACACTCTTCACATACATATGCTGTGTGAATTCAACACACTTGAGAGAGACCTAAACAACACAAAAAATTAACAAAATTATCCTTTAAAATAACATTTGCAGCACATTCTTTCATACACATATAATATTTTATTATTTTTTTTTAACACTTTTATCACATTTTAATTTCCGGCACGTTTTTATTTTTTACAAACGAGAAAAATATTTTTTTACTATTTTTGAAATTTTTTTATTGGCTGTTGAATTTTAAACTAAATAAAAACAGTTGCAATTTTTGGTATTAATAATGTAGTAGATTTTACAATAATTTATATTTTTGTTGATATTTAGCAACAAAAATATAATAATTAAATCATTATAAATACAATAGACGTTAAAATCTTTTATATTTGTTGAGAAATATAAATATACACGTAAAATAAAAATTTAATAATTTTTTAATACAATTTTTTGCAACTTTGTGTACATATGAAGTGTGGTGAATGTGAATTTTACACCAATACATATAAATAAAATTTTACACACATTCTTAGCGTTACGTACTTTTGATTAATGCGTGATGTACCAAAAGAGAGACTTTCCGTACTAGTTCTTATACTATGGTATACAAAGTAGTCCGACTCTCTTTAAGTAAAATTTCTCTCTCTTGACATACAAGTTCTGTGTGAATTCAACACACTTGTGAGAGAGAGAAACAACATAAAATAAACAAATAATTTCCTTAAAATTTAAGGAAAATTATACACGCGACACATTTTTCCACTAACACACGACATTTTTATTATTTTTTTTACACACATTTATTGTACTTTCACTCCCGTTACACGAATATTTTCCACAAACTGAAAAAATATTTTTTTATTTTATTGTTGACATTCCTTTTTTTTCTGTTGAAATTTAAATTGAACGAACAATGTTGCTATTTTTGGTATTAAAAATAAAACAGAATTTAAAATAATTTTAAATTATTTTCATATTTATCAACAAAAAGCAAAAAAATGTAATTATATTACTATTTGTGGATGTAACCCGCATCAAAAGATAAAAATCTGCGATTATAATTGTGATTAATTATATTTAATAATTTGTAAATACTCTTTTGTGCAACTATGTATGATTATGATGTGTGGGGAAAGTGGTTTCAGCCATAGAGTAACACATAGAGACGAAATTCTCGATTGACAATTAAATAAAATTGTTTTTTTGTAAACAAAAATTTATTTTTATTTTCTTTTGGCAACAACAAAATGTATTTGATTACATGTATTTTGTTGTTGCATGAGTTAGGTTTTTGACAACCGACTTAGGTTTTTGACAATTAGTTTCGTCTCTTGTTTCTCTTTGGTTTCAGCACTAACTTTGAGTCTATATTAGACAAATTTTTATCAAGACAAACGTCAAAATTTTATCAAGATAAAGATTTGTCTAATGTAGACTGAATTTGTCAGTATTATTGCAGTGTTAAAAGAAAATTGTCAGCGCTCGAGCTCTGACAACGTTGTCTTGATAATGCTTGGTAAAAGACGCCATCTTAATTGTTGTTAGTACTTTTTGCATGGTTTATTATGACATACGTTTTCCCCTATAATTGATAGAGATAAAAAATTATCTGCAACTCAAACAAAAATTTGACATTTGTCTTGATACAAATTTCTCTAATGTAGACTCAAAGTAATACATATAAATAAAATTTGACTAACACAATCTTAAAGTTAGGTTTTTTTTTGACAACAGAGTTAGGTTTTTTTGACAAGCCTTCTTTTCTTAGTATTCTTTGTCTTTAACAGAGTTTAAATTTTTGATATTGAAAATTTAAACAAATTAAAATTTAAAACATTTTTATAAAACTCTGTGTGTATAAGAAAAATATAAAAGCACAAACACATTAATATTTTTGTTACTAACACATACTTAGAGTTAGGTACTTTTATTAGAGTTAGGTACTCCTGCCAAAGAGTCGGACTACTTGTACTTTGTATTTGAACGTTTATTTAATAAAATGAATACGTTAAAATATGTAAATCTAAGCATTAACCTAAATGACATAGCTATTTAATGAATTAAATTAATCATTAAATTGCCCAAAAAGTGTCTTTTTGTATTAACCGTTGAATAAAATAAATAAAATCGAAAAATTTGTTAAATCGCGAATATATTTAGTAGTCTACATTTTTTACTTTTAAACGTTAAACCACAATTTAGTTATGTTATAACAACCAAAAAATAGAAATAAAATAATACATATTAGCATATTAAAATTCTTAAAAAACAAACTTCGAATAACAAATTTGACAAATTACAAAGAATTTACTATTCACAAAAAAATAAGAAAAAGTTAGTAACTCGTTATCAAACCTACATTAATTTTTTTGAATACGGCTGATAAACTTTAAATTTAACGTGCGCGTTGTTTTTCATAATGGATAAATGTTCTGTATTACTTTAATACTAATGCAACAGCGAAGCAACACTTGTACACTTTTGCTTATTGCTTTCCAAACTTTACCTTGTTTTGTGGGTGAACTTTTTTGACAACCGCGAAAAAGTAATAACATTTTTTTAAAATAATTTTCAATGGCCTATATTCGACTATGCTAGGGCCAATTTGATATTTGCCAAAAATGTAAAAAAGTTATAAACCTAATGAGCATATTTGAAAAGGAAATACACCCAAACCCACTAGCTCGAAATATACTAAGATGTAATGGATACATCCGATTGAAAAGAAGAAACACTTCAGACCTGAGCCAAAGTTGAACCATATGCATTAAAATCGCTTTTAGTCCGACGGTGGTTGGAGCAAATAGATATTAACATTTAGATTTAAGAATTTATTAATTATTATTAGTTCATTTAAATTTTGAGAAAATTTGGCCAGCGATGATTACCAAAAAATTTGTGCAGTGTGGCCTGGAGTGAAAATTTAAAAAATGCTAAAATCTTATTGAAAAATGCTCAAAAATAATGCTAAATTACACAGTTACAAAATGGGATAAAAATTCTGCGGCACGAGGTTTCTCAATCAATTCGAATACACGGTATTCATAAGTACTAAGCCTCTAATCCACTTTTTTTGAATTGGTTCTAGATTTATAAAATCCACATTTTCCCGAAGTCCCGTAGATTTTGATTGAAAACTTTTAACAACATATTACAGATTCTTAAATTGCATTCCGTTTGCCGATTCGTGCTTTGAGATTTGAGAAAATATAGGCTAAAGTCAAAACTTTCATAAAAAATGGGTCGAAATCGGGACCTTGACCGCTTGAGAAATGAGTTGAATATTGTTGTTTTATATACAAAGGTTTTATTGAAAGTGAAAAATTTTTGAAAACTCACAAACTAATAAAATATAATACTTCTATAATATAAAATTCTTATGCAAAGTGTTTAATAAAGTAAACATATAATATTATGAACAACATTATAACATTATAAACAACACCTCCCCTTAATGTTATAATTACATGAGTTATACAAATATTACCATTATAAAACAAAAAATTAAAATCTAATCATCAAGAGAATTAGAAATAATATTTAAACATTTTTTTAAGTTTTCAAAAATTGTCTTTGAAAGGGGTTTAGTAAAAATATCTGCTAACTGCTCTTTAGAATTTACATAGTGAAGCTCAAATTCACGTTCAATAAATTTTTCACGAATAAAATGATATTTGACATCAATATGTTTTGTCCTCTTATGATATTCTGAATTCTTTATAAGTTTAATTGTACTTTGATTATCCAAATACAAACAATTTTCTTTGATGTCGTACGTGATTTCATTCAAGAATCGCTTAGTCCATACGATGTCTTTTACAGCTTCACATGCTGCAATATATTCGGCCTCAGTAGTTGATAGTGCAACAATACGTTGTTGTTGAGATCTCCAACTAACAGTGCACTCACCTAATTGGGTTACTGTTCCTGAAGTTGATCTACGGTTTTCAATATCTCCAGCGTAATCAGAATCGGAAAATGTTTTCAACATGTATCCGTTTTGATATATCTTAATACTCTTTTTGCAGCATTTATATGAACTTTATTTGGGTTCTCAATATATCTACTTAAAACACAAACTGCATATGATATATCAGGTCTAGTAATAATTGATAAATATAAAAGTGAACCAACTAATTCTCTGTACGGAAATCGATCATTTATTTCCCCATTGCTTTTATCATTTATCCAACCTGGTTCTAAAGGCGTTGATACAACATTACAGTCCTGCATACAAAATTTTTTGATGATTTTTTCCATATATTGACGCTGATTCAGAAAAATAGATTTAGAATTTAAAATTTGTATTTGGAAACCAAGAAATTTATTTATTTGACATTCTTTTAATTCGAAATGACTGTTAAGATGTTTTAGAAGTTCATTAGCAAGTTTTTCGTCGTTATATATTAATAGACCATCATCCACATATATTGCTAATATAAGTTTTGATTCTTGTACATTTTTAATAAAAACACATGTATCAGTCTTACTAATTTTCATACTAAATTTTTCTAAAATTTCACAAAATTTTTTATTAAAACATCTTGGTGCTTGTTTCAATCCATACAGGCTTTTCTTCAACAAACATACTTTTTTAGGATCCTTAATATAACCAGGTGGTTGACTCATATAAATTTCTTCATTTAAATCTCCATGCAGAAATGCTGTTTTTATATCAAATTGTTTAATTGACATTCCTTCAGATACAGCTACTGCTAATATCAATCGAATAGAGTCATATTTTACCACTGGACTATAAGTTTCCTCGTAGTCAAAACCATGCTCTTGTGTAAAGCCTCTAGCCACCAAACGGGCTTTGTATCGCTCAACTGTGTTATCACATTTATATTTAATTTTATATATCCAACGACAATCAACTACTTTTCTTCCCTCAGGTAACTTGCATAGTTCCCATGTCTTGTTTTTTATCAAAGCATTATATTCCTCATCCATTGCTGCTTTCCATTTATTGCAGTTTTTTGATTTGATAGCTTCGTCATATAAGGTAGGTTCTTCTAAATCTTCTTCCAATACAGAAATAAAAAATTCATCGATGTTAACTCTTTGCTTTGGGTTAGGTCTGAAATTATATCTTGTGTTTTCTGTTCTTCTTATATCCGGTATATTTTCCACTATCTGCAAACTAGAATTATCATGCTGAGATGAGATTGAACTAATACTTTCACCAGGTTCTTCAATTTCTACAGATTCTAAATTTTGAATTTCATCATTTGGCTCATGAAAACATTCCACAGTAGATCCACTATTCAAATTATTAGTTAAATTATTACCTTCAGATTCTAGAACTTGGCAATCTTGACTTATTTCTTGATTGCTTATACCATCTCCAGAAATCTTGAATTGAAAAAAACTTTTGTCATCATCATTGTTGTCTTCGATTTTATTCACATCAATTTCATCACAAAAAACTACATCTCTGTATATTTCGATTTTATTGTTATGTTTAAAAAATAAGCGGTATCCCTTAACATTTAAATCATATCCAACCAAAATACCTTTCTTACTTTTTGCATCCCATTTTTTCGCGTTTGTTTTGAAATATGTGCAAAAACTTGAGTACCAAAAACTTTTAAATGGTCAATTTTAGGAATTTTGTTAAACCATACCTCAAATGGGGACTTGCTTTTTATTGGACTTGGTCCTGTTCTATTTAAAACATATACAACATGATGTACTGCTTCAGCCCATAGAAACTTACATAAACTTTTAGTTTGCAAAAGGCATCTTGCTAATTCAACAATTGTTCGAATCTCCCTTTCAGCAGCTCCATTTTGTTCAGGAGTATAGTATACAGATTTCTGATGTTGTATTCCATAATTTTTTAATAATTTATCCATATTATTGTTTACGAACTCAGTTCCATTATCGCTTCTAAAAATGTTGATTTTTATATTTTGATTTTTCATTGCACTTAAAAAGTTCTTAATATTTTCAAATACTTCATTCTTATGCTGCATGAAATAGACCCACTTAAATCGCGAATAATCGCCTTTTAACAACAGGAAGTATTTTGATTTTCCAATTGATGGTTCTTCCATGGGTCCACAGATGTCAGCATGAATTAATTCACCACGATATTTCGACATATTTTCACTAGAGGTATATGGTAATCTGTGTTGTTTACCTAAGCAACATCCTTCACATATCTTTTCATCTACGTTTACATATTCAATATTTCTCAATTTCAAAACTTCTGTAACATGTTTCATATTTTGGTGAACAAATCGTTGGTGCCACAACTTAGTTGAATTTTTATTAGTATTGGCAATATAATTGTGCTCATTTTTATTCACTACTTTTATATCCAACTCGAATAAATTTCCTTTACGATGACCAATAGCTTCAACTTTATTATCTCGAATAAAAGTACAACAATCTTTATTGGATTTCATAACATACCCTTTATCCATAGCTGCTGTTGCAGAAAATAAATTTACTTTTATATCTGGTACAAAAAGCACGTTTTCTAAATACTTTTCCTTTCATCCATCATAACCATAAATTAAAACATTAATAGTTCCTTCACCAACAGCATTTAAAATAGTTCCATCTCCAATTCTTATTTTAGATGGCTCTTTGAGTTGACGATAATTCGAAAACCATTCTTTATGTGAGGTCATATGTTCTGAAGCTCCAGTATCGATCAACCAACCTTCGTCATTTTTCGAAATAGTCTCACTTCCAGTCATAAAAGCATTCGATTTCGACTTTACATCCTTAGCATTCTTATTTTTCTTCCATAATGGACAATCTTTTTTCCAATGACCTTCTTTATTACATTTAAAACATTTACCTGGCTATTTTTCTTCACGTTGATTGTTTTGTTTTTTTTTTTTTGTTGCAAATGCTTCAGATACTTCCACATCACGATTAATTCGAGACTGCTCCAACACTAAACGATTTGTTAAAGTAAAAATTTTTTCTTGCATTCTTCTGTAGATGTAATGTCATTAAAATCTTTGTTATTACCATATTTTCTGTCAATGGTTCACCCAAACTTCGCAATCTCTCTGCAAGTTCTTCCATTTTGGCAATATGCATTTCAATTGAATCTGCTGCATCCTTTTTGAATTCATAAAATTGCTGTTGCAACAAATGGATACTAACTTCGGTTTGCATTTCGTGGATTGTGTGCAACTTTTGCCACATTTCAAACCCTTCTTTGCAACACATCAAATATTTTAAAATTACATTATCGACGGATGTAATAATAATTCTTTGAGCCTTAATATCAGCTTTCTCCCAAATGTCAAGATTTCGAAGGAAAATAGCATTGTCGGCATCCCCGTTACCATCTTGATTAACTGGTCTTTTATAAGAACCATCTACAACTTTGTAAAGGTCAATAGATTTTAAAATTATACGCATCTGGAACTTCCATGAACTCCAATTCACAGCCCCACGTAGTTTTTCAATTTTAAATTCTTCCATGGTTTAATACCCTTACCTTTTAATTATATAGATAATTGTTACACAAACTTAAAGAACAAAAAAAATCCTAATTTTATTTTGTCCTGATAACAAAGTTCGCATTTCGTCCTTCTAGGCGTCTTGAATTTTTAAGAAATCCTTCCAGGCGTCTTGATCCTTTAAAGCGTCTTGAAAATTTCCAAAAGCGTCTTGACTTTCATCCAAACCCTTCTTTCCATGCGACTTGCTGAAAACTCTTTCTACAATCCTATTGGTTTCTTGATTTAAGTGATATTAATCCTTTTTCGTTTTCAGTTAGAGTATCCTGGGCCCATAACCAGTTGAATATTGTTGTTTTATATATAAAGGTTTTATTGAAAGTGAAAAATTTTTGAAAACTCACAAACTAATAAAATATAATAAAATAATATAATAAATAACTCCCCAAATAAAAAAATGAAATAAAGCCCTAAAAAATGAAATAACACCCCAAATACCGTTGTTGCGTTCTGTACAAAATTTTGGGGACTTGTTTCATTTTATTTTTGGGGACTTATTTCGTAGGGAGTTAATTCCCTGTGAAATAACTCCCCAAATCAATAATAAGTCCCCAATATTGGGGACTTTTTTCATATAAAACAATTCCCCATGAAATAAAGCCCCAAACGAAATGAAATAAAACCCTAAACTAAAATGAAATAACACCCTATTTTTGGGGATTAATTTCATAATGAAATAAGCACCCAATTTAAAAATGAAATAAGTCCCCCATTAAAAAATACTACATCTTGAAATATTAAATCCCGTATTCTGAACTTTATGATTAATGACAAAGCATTAACAAATAACAATTTTTGAAATTTTGTTCATGAAAATTGTTTTTGTTGTCAGAGTACGGGGTATTAAGTAACCATATATATTTTTTTTTTTACATCATGCTTTCAAATGCAGAAATGAGCAATTGTTACTCTCATTTGTTATTATTAATTTAAATGCAGCAACACGAGCTTCGTTATTTTGATTTAGATGCATTTATTAGCTGAGAACAACAGAAATAAATCTAGTTAGAAAAACATGTAGAGACTTTGAAGCTAGTTATCATATTCTAATATTAGAAATACTTCATGTATGTAGATATAATAATTATCTGGTTCTGAGAATTACAGATAGTACTTTATGCAGAAAAATAATTTGTATTTGTTAATTTATTTTATAAATTTGCGAAATAAGCGCAGGCAAAAATTTTTGTTAAATATAAAAAATCGCGCGAATACTTATCTATCTATTAATAAGGATCCAGAATATATATACTTTTTGGGGTCTTAGATGAATATTGTAGAAATTACTAACAGAATGACAAACATATATATACCCTTTACCTGTTCTCAAAATTCCTTATAACATTCTCAAATTGTTTTTTCAAATTTGTCGCAATTTGTTCAGCTTAATGGTTTTAGCTCTGGCATTAGAACTCTGTCGTCTGGTGTCCCCAAGGCTCTGTGTTAGGACCTCTTTTGTTCATCCTGTATATTAATAGTCTTCCCAGTTGTGTCGACTCTACATTATGTGAATCTTATTTATTTGCGGACGATGTTTTCTTATTGTTTAGAAGCAGACTTGATTTTGGGGATGTACTTGAAAGTAAAATTAATTTTAATTTGCAGCGTATTCTTGAGAGGACTTCTGATAACTCTTTATACATTAATCCGTCTAAAACCAAAGCTATTATGTTTGGGCCCACTAATCGTTTTTTAGTAATATGCGTATTGCTTTAGCAGGCGTTCAAATTGATTTTGTAAGTCATATTAAATGTTTGGGCGATGAAATGGCATTGCTCGTTTAAAGAATTTATTATGTATAGAAGTTTGTCCATTTTTGTTGAAATTGAATGTGCATATACAATACAACTCTGTTTAACAATGCGAATATTTACTACTCTGTTTTCTTATATTTTCTTTTTGTTATACTTTGTATTTTGAATTAAACTGATTTTATGTTTTCATTCCTAAATAAACTTTTGAATTGTCCACACGTGTCGTCTTTGTTTAAGGAATCTAAAGGCAAGAGTATAGTATCCCAACAGGTTATGGGCCCAGAGGCATTGAAGATTAAATAGTTTCTAGTGGGAAAGTATTAATTAATTGAAAATGGCCTCCATGTTTAATATACCGAAATTGGATGACACGAATTATGACTCTTGGAGTCTTCAGGTGAAAAGTGTGCTTGTACACCAGGTTTTGTGGTCCGTAGTGTCAGGAAGCTTGACAAAGCCTGAGGCAACTGCTGCGAATGCTGCTGCAGTGGCAGAATGGATTACAAAAGATGAAAAGGCAACGGCAACAATAATATTGTGTTCAACCCTAATGCAAATAGCTCACATAAAGAATTGTGAAACGTCTAGTGATACCTGGAGGTCATTAAAGGAGGTACATCGTCCAAAGGGACCCGTGCGTAAGGTTACATTGCTTAGGCAGCTTCTACAAACCCGTATGTCAGAAGATGCGTGTGTTCAACAATACATATGTAATTTTGGTACAATTGTTGACAAATTGGCAGAAACGGGTGTCACCCTTCAGGAGGAGTTGTATGTGATTATGTTACTCGCTAGCTTACCAAAATCTTACGAGAACCTTGTGGTGGCTCTTGAGGCGAGAGATGACCTTCCAAAATTATCTACACTAAAGATTAAATTAATTGAAGAAGGGGAACGTAGAAAGGCAAATAACAATGGATCAACAAGTGCAGGCAGTAGCGTGCAAGTAGCAAGGCAATCAACGAGACAGTTATAAAAAAAACAACAACAATACAAATGAAAACAACAGTTCTCGAAGAAAATCAAACTTCAAATGTTTTAGTTGTGGCAGAATTGGTCACTATGCGGCACAACGCAAAGAAAATGGTGTAAAGACAGAGCAGAAAGATGATCGAACACATCGTGCTTTTTCTATTTCAAATGACTGTGAACTACGAAAGAACATTTGGTGTGTTGACAGCGGCGCGTCGGCGCATTTGTATTGCGACCGCAACATGTTTGATCAGTTTGAAGAACATGAAGAAGAAATTATAATTGCTGGTAGTAACAGAATACAAACTGAAGGAAAAGGGCAAGTTTACATGAAGGAGTTTGATTTAACATTGAAGGAGGTTCTATATGTTTCGTGTTTGCAATGTAATTTTATTTCGGTTGCTAAGGCTGTAAGTAATGAAGCTTTGATAAGAAAAGGCGGAAAGGTTTGGTTAACTGCCAAAAGAGTAGGCGGTTTATTTTTGTGTGGTGTAGACAATAATGAATGTTTATTTTCATGTGAAACCACCGAGGAGGCGATGAAATGGCATAAACGTTTTGGCCACATGAATTTTGATAGTTTGAAACAACTGATAAATAAGGAAATGGTTTTCGGCGTGAAACTGACCATCCCTGATAATATGAGCTGTAATGTTTGCTTGCAATGTAAATGTAGTGTTAGACCATTTAAACATTCGGAGAACAGAGCCAATGATTTGCTGGAAATAATACACAGTGACGTTTGCGGTCCCATGAATACAACATCCAGTGGCGGTGCAAAGTACATGTTGACGTTCATCGATGATAAGAGTCGATATGTATTCGTTTATTTTCTTAAGAATAAATCCGAGGTGTTCGAGAAATTTAAAGAGTTTAAATCTATGGTTGAGCGGCAGACTGGTCATAAAATTAAAATATTGCGCAGTGACAATGGCACTGAATTTGTAAATGGAGCGTTTGATGAGTACCTTAGAGAACATGGAATTGTCCGGCAGTTGTCCGTTCCCTATACACCCCAACAAAATGGCGTGGCGGAAAGGTTCAACCGCACGTTGGTCGAGATGGCGAGATGCATGCTGGTTGATGGAGGCGTTGCTGAAAATCTTTGGGCCGAGGCAATTAATACGGCTGCATATTTACGAAATCGCTGCCCAACGAAAGCATTATGTGATGTAACGCCGAATGAGGTTTGGTTTAGACGTAAACCAGTGATTAAGCATTTAAGAGCATTCGGGTCAACTGCTATTGCCCTGGATAAGAAACAGCATGATAAGTTTAAACCAAAGGGTAATGAATATATTCTGGTCGGGTATTCCGACACTGCCAAGGCTTACAGATTATATGAAAGGGCTACCGGTAAGGCAATTGTAAGCAGGGACGTTTACTTCATTGAGACAGAATCAGTAGAATTTGTTGATATTGAAATACTATCAGAAACGGAAGTACAACAAAATGATAATGGGGGAAATAATATTGAGGAAGTTACCCAAGATGAAAGCGACTATGAATCGGCTGATGAATTTTGTGGATTTGAAGAGGTTTCTGAAAGAAAGAAAGCCGGAAGACCCAAAATTAATCGCACAGGTGCACCAGGTAGACCAAAGAAAATATACAATACAGTAAATTTAATGTGCTCTGGAAATATCGACGTTCCCGAAACCGTTAATGCAGCACTATCGAACGAATATTCGAGTTTTTGGTGGAATGCGATGGAGAGTGAGTATAATGCACTTTTAAAGGTTGTTCGCAAGTTTATGGAGTAGATTATGGGGAAACATTTTCTCCCGTCGTAAGGTACGAATCTATAAGAATGGTGTTTGCGTTTGCAGCTGAGTACCAGTTACACTTACACCAGATGGATGTTTCTACAGCATACCACAACAGTGAACTGGACGATGACATTTATATTACACAGCCCGAAAAATTTGTTGACGAGAGAAGACCACATCACGTATTAAAGTTGAAGATGGCATTGTATGGCCTCAAACAATCATGCCGCCAGTGGAACCGTAAGTTGAACTCTTTGTTAAATGAAATTGAATTTTATGCGTGTGAGAGTGAGCCATGCCTTTATATAAGGAAGAGTGAGAATAATGTGAATATAATTGCAGTATATGTGGATGACATGTTAATTGCGTGCTCTGATATCAATAATATGGAATTTATAAAACGTGAAATTTCTAGGTCTTTGTAGTGGACAAAGGGCCAGTAGACCATTTTTTGAACATTGAAATTGAGAGAGATGGACCAACGGGATCAATTGCAATTAGTCAAAAGGCAAGCATAGAACAGTTACTAAAGAGATATGATATGGATAACTGTCGGTCAGTATCAACACCTTTGGAGCCGAACTTCCAAATTGCATGCAATAACGAGAATTGTAAGAGAGTTGACCAGGTTGAGTATCAGTCGTTAGTTGGTTCTCTCATGTACATTGGTTTATGTACCAGGCCTGATATCATGCGCTCTATATCAAAACTATCTCAGAAGAACAGCGATCCACATATAGAGCATTTTACAGCATTGAAGAGAATGCTAAAATATTTGAGCAAAACCAAGGAGATGCGACTAGAGTATCGTAAAACTGGCCACCCAATCGAATGCTACGTTGACGCAGACTGGGGAGGAAATGCTATTGACCGTAAGTCATATACCGGTTATGTTTTCCTTTTAGCTGGTGCGGCATTTTCATGGGAAAGTCGTAAACAACAATCAGTGGACTTATCAAGCACTGAGGCTGAGTATATGGCACTATCTTCTGCAGCCAAGGAAGCAACATACATAGGAAAGTTATTGAAGGAAATCCAATTACATGACAACAATGTTATTATAATCAAAGGTGACAATATGGGAGCGTTACAACTGGTTAACCGTAGTAAGCATATAGACATTAAGTACCACCATGTCAGGGATTTATATGAGAAGAAGCTGATAGATTTGAAGTACTGCAGCACTAATGATATGATTGCTGATATGTTGACCAAGAATCTGCAGAACGTTAACCATGAACGTTTTACGAAACTTTTAGGTCTGGTTAAATAATTAATATTTACCTATAATTAAAATTGAATCGGAATATGAATATTGGCATTGAGGAGGAGTGTTGAAATTGAATGTGCATATACAATACAACTCTGTTTAACAATGCGAATATTTACTACTCTGTTTTCTTCTATTTTCTTTTTGTTATACTTTGTATTTTGAATTAAACTGATTTTATGTTTTCATTCCTAAATAAACTTTTGAATTGTCCACACGTGTCGTTTTTGTTTAATTTGTTCAATTTTCCATAAGGTTAAAACTGGAAGACCACTACCTCCTTACAACTCGTATGCGTTCACTCATTCTTCTAGAAACCCTCAAATCTTTATACCTAAAATATCATATTTTTATGAAAAGTCTTTTTTAGAAACTAGATTTTGATTTGTATGGAAAATCTAATTAAAATCTAATAAAATTATGTAGATTTGGCTTGAAATCTCATTTAAACTAGATTTTGGGGTATAAGATATGATTTTGAGTCGATCTCTTTAACAAAAACATTGATTACTATTGACGCTATTTGTACAGTAGTTCAAGGATCCATGTAAACCAAAATATTTACCGCGCACTTCCTATATAAGGTGAAATTTTAAATTAGGGTGGCACAAAAAGTTTGTAGATAGTGGGCATAATATATTAGGCCAAGTCGAATATAACATTTTTACATTTTACGCCCTTTCGAATTTCTGGTGGCGTTATAATCTTTATGTAAGCCTTAATGCTTTATATGTCCAAATATTAAGGTGTTCTGAGATCTTGATTTAGGAAAATTTAATAAACACATGAATATATATACTAAATATGAAATTAATTCCTAATCTAACTTACTCTTTACAGTTAATGGAGAAAGTGAGTGGTTAAACTGTCGAAACTCATCTAAGGATGATATTCTTAAGTGGATAGAACTTTTGAAGACACAAAATGGACCGTCAAGTGGAATACGTTTGCGTAAAATGTGGCATACAGATGTACCCTCAATTCAAGGTCCTTGGACGCCCTTCTTATTGCGAAGTCCTGATAATAATTTAGTAACTTATCCCAGTTCAGAACAATCACGTCCATTAGACATTCAACCTTCGGCAACTGAGAAATTGATTGAATTATTTAAAGAACAACAAAAGCTTAACGACAGAAAGTCTGATGACGAAATTTTAACGTTAAAGCGCGCTGAATAAAAAGTATTTTTATTTAAAATGTATAAAATTATCATTTATTGCAACGTGTTTCATAAAAATTATTAGGTCCTTTTCTTGAGGTCTTTATTTGGGGATAATTAGACAAAAATTACTAAAGCTCCGAATTTGACAAAGGAAACGAATTCTGATACAGTATGTCAAGAAAATGTTTTTACATTAAAAGAAAACAGTACATATTTTTTTTAACAAAATTTTTTATAAAACTGCTAAAGAAAATATGGTAACAGCTGGTATATATAACAGCTTGTGAAACCTTTTCCATCAAATAAATTTGCTAATGATTGTTATAGTCAATTGGAATTTAGTATATTCCGCAATTAGTGCGTTTTTTTGTTCATTATGGTCCTCTAATACCTCTTAGCCACATTTTTTTTTTACATTATTCAAACAATTAAAGTGTGGGATTAAAGTGTGGACTCTGTACTTGTATATTCAACACTTTTTGCAAATAAACATTGCCGTATTATAAGTCTTTGCTCATTAGAGTGTCCCGTAGACATTTTGTAGGAATACCCCTCAAACGATGCGTAAAAATTAGCTGAATATGGGAAAAATACTAAAAAAATTTTTTAAATTGATCTTCAGTTCCCTACCAGCGATTGTTCCATAAACCGGCATTTTAGTACATCATGCAAAAAAAATGTCGATATTTTTCGTAAAAAAATAGATAAGAATTTTATAATTTTGTTCCTTTTAAGGCTAAAATTTTAAGAGATTGCATTGTAGTAAGAACTGTTAATACTATGTAATTTTCCAGATTTAAAAAAAAAATTGTTCATCAAATACCTTAAAAAGCGAACGAACATCCCAATGGATTAAATATTTTTTCCATAACCAGCATAAAATTACGAATTTTTTGATACCTATTTCGATTAAACTTTTTTTTGAACAAAATGTACTGAAGACTAAACATCTGCATCAATTCATTTGTAACTCATTTTTAATTACTCTTTCTTTTCAATTGTTGACTGTTATTGTTTTTTAAACTTAAAATCAAATCTCTGTGTGTGCGTTCGTAAGAAAAAAAAATCAAAACAAAAATAAACAAAATCAATTGTGCAGAGAGTCATAAAAACACTTTAACAACAAACCATTTTCAACTGAATTGAATTGAATTAAATCTAAAAGTGCAATAC
The DNA here is from genome assembly GCA_951394005.1 of Protophormia terraenovae. Lineage (NCBI taxonomy): Eukaryota > Metazoa > Arthropoda > Insecta > Diptera > Calliphoridae > Protophormia > Protophormia terraenovae. Next base: position 71,490,312 of record OX596077.1, read on the forward strand.
TGTCATTTGTTTGTTTTTTTTTTTTTACAAAATTTGATGTGAAGGAAATATTAAATTAAAAAAATTTAAATATTATAGGTATGTAATTAAAAGTAAATAAAAATATCACAAATAAAATAAACTTTATTTCATTTTAGATATAATTAAATATAATTAAAATAACAAATTATTAAATTTTCTAAGCAAAAACGTAATTATTATCTGTTGTTTATTTAAAAATACATAATTGTTATGTTCCCTGCATTTTTTCATATTAGATGTAAGGGAATGACAGTAATTCAGAGTTTTGTTTTGATGTTTTTTATTTAACATTATTGTTTTTCTAAAAATCTCTCATAAGCAGTAATTTCTCAAAGAGAACAGAACATGTTTTGTTTTTGCTTCATCGTTTCAATTCAACTCAATTCAAATAATTTTTTTTTACAGAGTTTGTTTTGTATTGTTTTGTTTTTTATTTTCACAGTAATGTAAGAGCATACATTAAAAAACATTACTGTGAATTGAAAAGCAAATGATTTGATGCAGATGTTTACTGAAGACCAATTTAAAAATTTTTTTTAAATATTTTTCCCATATTCAGCTAATTTTTACGCATCGTTTGAAAAACGAAAAACGCTATTCTCGGGACACTCTATTGCTTATATTTGCTTGGAGTCATTATTTTATAATGACATGAATTTTGGCTTTTTGTCTTTCATAAACTTATACTTATTACCACTTTTTATTAAAACAGCTTTCAAAGCCTAGAATTTTGTGGCACATCTACTAGAGTATCCAAAAAACCGACTTTTTTTGATAACCGGTTTTCGGTTAAACCGAAAAATCACATTTTAGAAAAAACCGGTTGGTCGCTTTTGGACTTTTGAAAAAAACCGTTTAACCGGTTTATTTAAACAAAAGACGAAATTTATTCTGAAAAAATAATAAATTTTGGTGTGAATAATTTCAAAACTAAAGTTTTTTATTTCACATTACAACTTTTGAGAAGTTACATACATATATATATATGTTTTAATTCAATACCTTTCTTTAATACTTTCTTCCTAACCCTGGTATTTGAAAATTTGTCTTCCCGGAAAAAAAAAACAAATTAATTTTGTGATTGAATTACTATGAATAGAGAAAAAAAATCTAATTCGGCACTTATGTATATACATACCCAGCAAAAAACGATGATGTTCTTCAAAAAAATATACACAGCTGTGTGCAAAAAAATAGTAGCACTAAAACGTACTTTAGAGTTTTTGTTAATACTCAATTCCTAGACAAGGAATTCAAAAACAATTTGTTTATATGAAAGTCTTAAACAGGGACCATAATTATATACACTACTTTAGATTTTTACGCATTTACGGAAGTTACCGTTATTTTACTTTAGCCGCTCGGTTTTTGCCTGTTCCAAATAATAGTAGCAAAATAATAAACATTGCAAAATAGTTTGGTTTTTAAGTAAATTATATAGCCGTGTACTGTACATTCAGTGAAATTTTGCTTTTAAAAAAAATTAAAATAAGTGGTACGAAACACTGTATTCCGATCACCAGAACCCTATTGGTAAAAATACTTTCAAAAGGTATAACATAAAAATTTCTGCGAAAAAATTGTGGAATGTTCTCCAGCAGTTATTGCAAATTTCAAAAAATATAATCCAAACCAAGAAACACGAACTCGCAAGTAAAAAAATCTTCCAAGTGACTCTACGCGTACAAAGCGAATGGTTAAATCAAACACATTTGTGACGTCTACTAAGGCAAAACTGGACTTAGAGCTGAAAGTTGATGCGTCAACTATTTTCTGACATCTCCAAAAATAAAATCCGTAAGCAAGATTTCAAAAGAAAATCCCATTACTAAACTACAGACAGGCACGCAATCGCCCTTATTTCGCGATACTTTACTCCGCCTGGCCCCTTAAGAAATGGCGCCTGGCCCCTTTTTGGAGCATATGGGAAGCATGGGACAAGAATATATGTGACGGGACCAAATAACAAATAATGTGACCCAAAATTTTTTTAAGACCGTCAAGCACTGTGGTGGGAAAATCAACATTTGGGAATGTTTTTCATATCATGGTCCATAGTTTGGATGAGAGGTAACATGGATGCCCCAATGTATGTGGAAATAGTAAGAACAATCAAGTTGTCTTATTCAGAGAAGAATATGCTCGTAAGGAACGAGCAAATTGACAAAAATAAATGCTTTTCCGAAAATAAATGTAATGATTTAGAGTGACCGACTCGGTCACCATATCTGATCTGCATTGAAAATCTTTAAGGAGATGTCAAAGATGCTTTGAAAAATATTCCCAAATTATAAAACTTGGGAAATATATTATAAAATCCAACAAAAAACATTTCTCGAAATCAACAAAACATGTTAATTTTATTGAATGTAAAAATGTTACATATGGCGCTACTATTATTTTGCACACAGCTGTATATATAAAAAAATATTTGAAACTTTTTTGGAAGTTCTTAATAACTACTTCCAATAAAGTGAAAATAAATAAATTTTAAGCGGAAAAAAATTTTAATAATTTCTAACAAAGTTTAAATTTTAACAAATTTTAAAGCATTTTTATTATTATTTAATAGGGCAAAAACAGAATTTTTATTTAAAAATTGTTCAAACATTTTAAAATTTCAGATTAAAATTGATTTATAACGCCAACATAACAAAATATGTAAAATTGCTAAATTCTTTAGAATAGCTATACACGTTTAGCAAATTAATATTTTAAAACGCCACAATGATTTTTAAATGTCATTTGGAAACCTTATTTGATAACGCTATACGCTAGCTTCACTAAAATAACGTTGCGAGTGTGCCTCGCGAAAAAGTCATCTCTTGTAGCCATTCACGTTTTTTCTCTCCAAGTTTGGGAACCTCCTACAGCATTTCTGTTGAGGGCACATTAACGAGATATATGTCAAATCATGCATAATTTCAAGAGCTATTAGGCTCTGCAAAGGCCTAAAATCCCCAGTGAAAAAACTGCAAAATTTTAAAATTTTTTAAAATTTGGTTTCACGACTTTTGCACAACATAATTTGACACTGGTTAATGGCTCGCTAATTAAATCCATGCTGGTCCTTTTCTACAAGTGTTTATAGTCTACGTTAGAAGAATTGAACATTTATGCTAAAATCCGCGACAGCAATAAAAAGAAATAAAAAAACTTGTTAGTTTCAAACACTTTTTTTGGAATTTTTGATTTTGGGTGCTTTCCGGCACCACATGGAACCGTTTCGGGTCTTGAATTTTTTTTCTGTTACAGCACCAAGTGTTGTTAACATAATTGCATCAAAAGTTGTTTAAAAAAGGCAAACATAAAAAGAGAATTGCCCATATATACATTGTACAATGTACATGTATTTATTTTTCAATGTATATCAAAAGTTATAAAGCAATTATTTTAAGGCACTATTTTTTTCATTAAAACTCAATAGTTCGATTTATTTCGAGAGAATTGTCTAATTAAATAACCTAGTTGTCACTTTTATTGCATATTTTATTTTTATTATTATTTTTTACTCTTTTTCTGAGTAAAATTAAGTAAAAAGTTAAATAAAAAGGTGTTTTTATAAAACCGGTTAACCGCCTATAAGAAACCTGTTTCGAAAATAACCGAAAATTACAAAAAAACCGACAGCGCTTATAAAAAACCGGAAACCGGTTTTCGGTTTTGGATACCCTAACATCTACCATGAACCCACATGTCGCACTGCTAGAATAATATGGCCCACCTATGATAATAGAAGGACCAATTCCCTTTACTCGCACTCTAGAGTGCAAGTGAGACTGCTAGTGTCGGTAATTACAGGGCACTGTATTTTAGGGACTCATCCGCGTAGAATGGGTCTTCTGTTTAACGACTTCTGTAGAAGTTGCAATGATGAGATGGAGGAGGAATCAGTCTTCCATCTACTCTGCGAATGCCCGGCATTATCAGAGATTAGGAGGTCCATACTAGGCTCTCCGACTCTGGATCAAGGTGACTTGAACACAATTGATTTAAAGTCACTATTTTCTTTTCTTGTAGGATCAAGATGGTTTGGTGAAGCAATGTTGCAGTCGGAGTAGCAGCGGACTGCAAACCTGTATCTGGGTAACACAACGGGATCGTACATCACGGACCCAAGTGAGATGTCTGTCCAGGACACTGCCCGTACTACCTAACCTAACCTAACATCTACCATATTTCATAAAAAAAAAACAAATTTTCAACTATTCTGAATAAAATACATTTGTATTGACCCGCCTTTAACAGTATCTTTTAAATACGAAAGTATAAATATATATTTTTTATTTTCTAAATGCATTTTAAAAGCTTTTGAAGGTTTCCGACGTACCCTGACTGGATTCAATTATACTTCAACATAATATTAACATTCCTACACAACATATAATCTGCTCCATAACTTTTTAAGCTTATCAACATAAATAAAGGCAATGATACTCATTTTCTAACATTTGGCCCCCATAAGAGTGTTTCTTTCCACGCAGCTTTCAACCAGTATTTGTATTCGATCAGTGTTTTTTTATTGTTTCCTGAAAGATAAACTTGACATAACCTTTCTAAATCCCTTTATCAGGAGCCCTAGTGGATATTTTCCAAGTTTCCTTGACTTTTCTAAATTTTTCTAGTATTGGGGTTTATAATAAATCCCAAGTGGGTATATCACTTTTTTTTCCTCGAGATATTTAATATATAATTTATGAAGTAATCGTAATATAAATTACAGAGTTGGGGGTAGTGCACTAAATTGTGAGTGCATTCAGCTTTTCACTAAATCGCACTATAGTGAAAAGAATTTGAATTTTAACTATTTGTTACCACTATAGTTATAGTGAAACATTTCTTCACTACCACTAAAAAATTTTAGTGATATTGCGAATTTTTTCACTATAAGTAAATTTAGTGGTAGTGAAAAAAATTTGCACTACACTCAATAGTGCAAAATCTGAACAGCCACTACACATAAGCTGCAAATAAAATTTTTTCACTAAACATAAATATGAAATTTATTTTTGCACTAAACATAAACATGACATTTTTCCAATCAATCTGAACTTACTGAACTAATTTTAATGAGCTATATGGTAATTATCAAATTTATAATCGTTTTAGAACAACATTACATAAATTAGAATTTCTATTTGTGTCTTTTGGAAATCTTATAAGCGTATTTGTGCATATTGAGACATCCATATATAAACGAGTAACGTTACTGACTAATATATCATTCCACAGATCGAACGCCTAAAGTTAGAGAGATAAAATTTTGTTCTCCCGAAAAATATGTACATTACAAAAGAATTTTTGGAAATTCGAATATTAAAAAGACTATATTTGTATACAATATATGTTTAAAAATACATTTTGAGTTAAAAATTGGTTGTGGAAATTGTCGTTAGTCTTTATTTTGTATTTAGTGAAGAATGTTTAAAAAAACATTAGGTCATCTTTCAATTTAGTGAACAATTTTTAAGTTCCACTAACATTAGTGAAGGGTTGTTTTTTGCACTAAAGTATTTAGTGAAGAAAAAAAATGTTGCACTAGGCTTGAACTGAAAAAAATTTAACTATCACTAATTAATTTTAGTGGAAAAAAATATTTTTTCACTACCACTATGCTGAGTGAGGCTGATATTTTTCAACTCACCACTAAAAATAAAGATTGTAGTTAAAAATTTTGCACTATCACTAAGTGTTAGTGGAAACTGCAAATTTAGTGCACTACCCCTAACTGTGATAAATTATGGATTTCAACGCATATTCTTGTACTACGTGATTATAATTATCATACTGAAGCTTTATTGTCAATAAATACATTCCAAAGTTCCAAGAATTGTTTTAAATAGCAACAAAAATGCATACATATGTAAAAACATTTTCTTGACAGGTAGATAAGAGGGTAAGTGTAGTTTTTGTTGTTGTATTTTCATAATTACAATCTTAATGAATTTTTTTTTTTGGTAAAACCCATTAATGAAATATACCTGAAATAAAATGTAACAATAAAAATTTGCAATGTAATAAAACATTTGTGAATATTGTAAAATAAAGTTTAAATAATAAATTTTTGTTCATTATAAAAACATTTTCTTGACATACTGTATATAGCTAAGGTCATACAAATTAGAACACTTTTCATGACAAATAATTTCGTTATATTTTTTTCGCAGTAAACTTTATTATACCCACCATGAAAAAGGTAGGGTTATATTGATTTTGTAATTCCGTGTGTAATATGTCGAAAAAATCATTTAAGACACCATAAAGTATATTTTTTATGGGTTTTGGTAAGATTCTAAGACGATCTAGCTATGTCCGTTTGTCTGTCTGTTGAAAGCAGGATAGGGCTCGGAGGGGACAACCTAGAGGACGAAATTTGGCTCAATTATTTATATATACGTAATGTTACGGACAAAAAAAATAGGGTCAAGAGTATTTATTTGAAATTTTTTGAGTTTTCGACAAAATTTTATGCAAAACAATAAAACTTTTAGTGCCAAATAATTGCAAATATATTAAACTATAAATCTATATAAAAATAATATCCTTTAATATTATCCCAATAACGGTACATTGTCTCAAGTGAAAAAAGTCCTTTTTCAGTGCTGATTAAAAGAGTAGGGTCAGCAGTAAATTTGTCAAAAATTTTTAATTTTTTTTAAAAAATTTGAAATTATACTTTTTTAAACCTCGATAACGAAATTAAACATAAAAAACCGAAAATAGATAAGAATCTTGATAGTCGCTAATTCCGAGAACTATTCATTCTAAAAAGGATCTTTTTATTAAGCACTTTAAAAATATGTAAAATCAAAGGTCCCAACAAAAGATAAGTACCGAAATTGATCATTATAGTTAAGTAATATTATTTTAAATTAAAAATCAACAGTTACCCAGCAAAAACTTTGCTTTCCTGGTAAGCTAGCAGGTATAATTGGAAATAAAAATAAACTACTTATTTTTTGGCTCAATAACTAGTTACTTTTGTTCGAGTTGTCCACGAATTCTAGTAATTTTTCTAATTCTAGTATACTCAAAAATATATAGCTATTTTTTAGTTTACAGTATATACAAAAATATATATGTACCTACTTTTTGCTTACAATAATTTAAAAAATATGTAGCTTATTTTTTGTTTGTAGAATTTTTTTTTTAACTTTTTATTTATTTATTGAATCTGCCTTTTATAGGCCTCACAATAAGTAATTAAATCTTAAAACTAAATTAAAGCTGTTTCTCTCCAGCGAGAGCCTAAATGGTTATATGATCCTCACATCAGCGGGGTGGTAAGTCGGCTCTACGAAGCCTTGAGTAGGTTTGTACTTCAGCAAGACGTCTTGCTAGCGAGTTGGGGTGATTTTGTAGTTTAAGGATGTATTTTTCTCTAAATTTCCTGAATTCGTCTTTGACTAACGGCACCTCTAGGTCTCTATGGATATTCTCTTTTCTTATGTACCATGGTGCACCCGTCATGGTCCTAAGAATTCTTGATTGGGCCCTCTGTATAAGATCAATACTCGTACTATTGGCGGTTCCCCATAATTGGATGCCATATGTCCAAATTGGTTTTAAGACAGTTTTATACAGGATGACTTATTGTCAAGGCTCAGCTTTGATTCGCTGTTTAATAACCAGTGAAGGCTAGAAGCTTTTAACTTCATATTTAGTAGGGTATCCAATTATTCGGGTGTTTATATTAATCGGTTTATTCGACAAATAATTATTCGAGGTTTAAAGATGATCGGTTAATAACCGATTATTGACAAATTATTCGATTAACCGAATAACATTAGTTATACATGTAAAACATATAAATTATACAAATGATAGCATTAATTCTATTGAAATAGTTACTTAGAAATATAATATAAGATCAAATTCTTCTAAAAGGGGATCATTTCGTAATTATTTTCTCCTATTTGTATGAAAAATTTTAATTTTTTAGCTAATACTATAAAATATTTTCCTAATTCCGCTTTATTTGATACATTTTTCACGTAAGTGTATTCTCCGTGTAAGAATGATATTTTGTTCAACGAGTCTAAATTAATATATTTTGGGTACATTTAGGAGATGATAATTAAAAGTGTTATGATTTGTGTAACTTTGAATTTACTTTACTCAAAGTAATGTTTTAAGAATTTCTATTGATACAAGTTTAATTATTTATGAAGATATAATATTACTACCTTTCCATGTTGCTTTTTATAAAACATTCTATCCCAACAAAAAAAGCATCCAAAGAAGTCAGTTAGATACTGAACTTGTGATCCAGAAATAATGCAAATTTGTATCATTTTCAATGAATTGAATTTTTTGATACCTGTGTAATGTCATGTCATATCATGTTCACAATTTTGTTCAAAATTGTAATGAACTCAAGAAAATTAAGGAAATTAATTTTTTTTATTATTTTAATCAAAAAAATTATGCATAATATTGTTTTTCATTTGTTTCAGTTATTTTCTTTTTTGTAAAGATAACATTCGAATATCAACGTCTTATATATATATATATATATACAGTGTTATAAATAATAGGGACAACCCTTACTTTCGCAAACAGATGCACGCAGTTTCTTTATATTAAGTTTTTTTTGGGGGTCCCGCTATTTATCTGTTCCTAAAATAACGGAATTTCATTATTTGTTTACTTTTTCTCTTTTGCGCTTTTATTTTATATTTATTTGCAAAAAAAAATCAGTAAAGTTGTAATTTCAATTGCAAAAATAATAGGACGCACTACAAAAAATTGCCATTAGTCAATAAAAATTATTCTTTTTAACATAAACATATTAAAAATCCGTAAAGCAAAGTTTATGTGATTAATTTAATCATATTGGTTTCGTGTTTTTGATTTATGTCTTCGGTAAATAAATTCGAAAATGGTTCGTGGTGTTCATTGTACTGAATTTTAAAAAAAATGTTATTCTTAAATAAAATTCGGGCGGGTTATCAATTAGAAAAATTGCACAGATAATGAAGTGTTCCAAAACTAAATATTCAATACCATTCATTCGAAAAAAGTCATAAAACTAGAGGTAGAAAGCCTTAAACGTCGGCGCGTTTTGACCAACTTTTAGTTCTAGTTTCCAAAAATAACTCCTTTATGTCATCAAGTAGCCTTAAAAATTAATTGCGTGCTTCAGTGACAAAGCGAACAATAAGAAATAGGCTGTAGGAAGTCGGATTAATTGGACGCAGTCTGAAAAAATTCCACTGTTGAGCAAGAAAAACATACAAAAAAGGTTGGAATTTGCCAGGCGACACCTGTGCCGTAAAAACTGAAACAACGAACCATGGTCAGACGAAAAAAAAGTAAATTTATTTGGATCTGACTGAAAATCATTTGTACGTCGTCCTGCAAATGCTGAATTTGATCCAAAATATACCAAAAAAACGTCAAACGGTGGTGGTTTTATAATGCTGTGGGATGATTTTCGGCCTCTGAAGTTGGTCAGGGAAAAATTAATGCTGCTGACTATATAGACATTCTTCAGAATAAAATGCTTCCATTTGCTGAGGATGAAATCTCACTAAAATGGGAATTCATGGAGGATAATGATCCGCTAGAAGTGTCAAAACGTGGTTTCAGCACAATGAAGTGCCTGTAATGGAGTGGCCGTCCCAATCACCGGACTTAAACCCCATTAAGCATCTCTGGGAAGTCCTCAAAAATAAAATTGGTAGCTTTAAATCAAAAAATAAACAAGAGTTGTAAGAAAAAATTCAAGAAACCTGGTACTCAATTCCGCCCGAGGTATGTGCAAATCTTGTGGGATCTATGAATCGCCGTTGTCAGGATGTTATAAAAATGAAAGGATCTTCAACCAAGTATTGAAAAAGTATTTGAAAATTATGGTAATGTTAAAAAAATAAATATTTTTTCCAAAACTTTAAATGTCCCTATTATTTTTTCCAGGCCTTTTTAAAAAAAATATATTTTTTGGCAGAACTAGTTAATTACTTATATATATATATATATATATATATATATATATATATATATATATATATATATATATATTAAATCCTCTTTTATTACTTCTAAAGCAAAAGAAAAAGTACCTCACTAAAAATTATTTTTATTTATTTTTACTGGAAGAGGTCTATTACACTCTTAAAAAGATGTAGTTTACATAAATTTATCACTAAAATAAAATATTTTCTTATATAACTCAAGAAAACTACATTTCGGTTAACCGGTTATTTGACACAAATCATTCGGTTTATTCGTTATTCGGAAATAGACAGTTTTAAATTATTCGGACAATTAATCGACAAAAATTAACCGGATAACCGAATGACGGTTAATCGATTGGATACCCTAATATTTAGTCTCTTAGATTCTATGTGACGGCGCCAAGTAAGTCGCCTATTTAAATGAATACCAAGGTAGCTGACATTATCTGACTGCGGTATACTTATACCATTAAGTGTAACAGGTGGACAGTTTCCTCTTCTTAGGGTGAACGTAACATGGCAACTTTTCAATTCATTAACTCGTATTCGCCAGTCTTTTAACCATGTTTCCACACGTCGGAGATAAATCTCTAATTGACTAGATGCTATGTGTGGGTTTTTATGGGAACTAAGTATTGCTGTATCATCAGCAAATGTGGAAATAGTCAACCCATCGCAAATAGGCAAGTCGGAAATGTAAATTAAATAGAGGATTGGCCCAAGAACACTTCCTTGCGGAACACCTGCTTTTATCTCAAATTCTTCTGTCACAAACTCATTATACCTTATTCTGAATAGACGGTCAGATAGATAAGATTCCAGTAATTTGTGGGTGCATAGTGGTAGTAGACATTTAATTTTATATATTAGACCTTTGTGCCATACTTTGTCAAATGCTTGTGCGACATCTAAAAAAAATAGTTGAACAATATTTCTTTAACTCAAAAGATTTTCGTATATCTCCAGTTAGACGATTTACCTGTTCTATAGTTCGGTAGGTTTTTAATCATGGATGGTGTTATCAAATCATATCCAGGTGACTTTCTTACATTTATGTTTTCCTTAATGATTAATGTCCTCTGGGCTAACAACAATTATGTCATCATCATTTTGTGTAGTGTCAGGTGTCTCTCCTAATACAAAATCATTTGTTTGGGGATTTGATTGAAAGACTGAGATCAAATGACATTCAAATAAATTGGCCTTATCTTCTGCACTACGGGCCCAGGTACCATCAGCTTTTCTTAAAGGACTTAATGCCTCAACCGGTGGCTTAACATCTTTCGCTGCCCTCCATAGGGAAAAATTTGAATGTTTATTGTTTGTTAAATTTTTGATGTAATTTTTATTTTGGCGATCCTCTTCTAATTGAAGGGTTTTTTTGTTTCTTACTTGCCGTGGACAGCCTCAGTTTTGCAGCAGGTGATCTAGTTTGTTGCCATTGTCTACGAAGTTTTCTTTTTTTCGTTTTTCAATATCAGAATTCTATATAAATGAATTGCATTTCTTAGAAATTTGACTCTTAGAATGTTCCAGAGCTGAAGTAATCAATGACGTAAAGTCATTGAAGCCGTTGTTTATATCTTCCTCACACTCAAAATATGGATCTGTGTGGATATGACTACTGATATATTTTTTATATTTCAACCAATTTGTTGTGTAGTAAATGTTATTATGAAATTTTGGTATATTAGTCCTTCCATAATAAGTTAATATTATTGGAGAATGATCAGAAGATAAATCATATGAAATTTCTGTAGTTATCGAATTTCGATCTATATTTTTAGAAACGGCAAAATCAATGAGATCAGGAATTTTTCTAGGATCAGCCGGCCAGTATGTTGGTTGTCCAGGGGACACAAAATCTAAGCCATTTTTGCGATCAACTGGAACCTTATATAGCTGTCTACCTCTGGGATTCATCCATCTGGAACCCCAGTAAGTATGTTTGGCATTATAGTCGCCACATGCCAGGAAACGATTTTCTAGTATATTAAAGAAATCCTCAAAGTTTTCTTTGGTCATTGAAAATCGTGGTGGGCAATAAATTGAGCTCAGAGTTAAATTCCAAGAAAAACATTCAAGATGAATGGATGTTGCCTGCATATAGTCCTTTGATAATTTGACTAGGGCGTAATGTCGCAATCGATTTCTAATCAATATAGCAGTAGCACTAGGGTATTCACTCGAGTATTGTTTGTTCGATTAATCGGCGAATGAAAATCAAATAATTGTTCGATTAAATTAAAATCAAGAATTTCGAGTAACAATTTATTCGAGCAAATTATTCCGATTAATCGAATAATTCGAGCAAAAAAATATTTTAAATATTTCCTTTCTTAACTAATTTTTAGGATGTTTAAATTTTAGTTTTCTAAAAAATTTAGCTTAAAAACAATATTTCAAAATTTTTGTATATGTTTTGAATATAAAACTGGTACCATAAATTGGAATTTTATTAAAAAAAAATGTATTTAGTAAAAAAACCGAATATATGCCTAAATTGCAATACGTATAGAGGATGTGATAGTTTAAATGAAATTTGTATTATAGTAAGAATTTCGACTTAAAAATAAGTTTAGCATGTAAACTCGTTCTTTATTTAGGAATAGCTGAAAAAAGGATAGTCCAAAGTGCTTTTTTTCATTTTTAAAATGCAATAACTCAGAAACTAATAAATATATTTTCGCAATTCTTTCACAGTCTAACGTAGAAAAATCCAAATAGTATATATATATATAAATATATAAATAAAATATTTTACATTTTGGTAGAAATTGTGGTTTAATTCATATTAGAGCCAATTATAATTCGTACGCGTACATTTGAGAGAAAGAATTATTATTATTCTTTTAAATTCACATTAAATTTGTCTATTAAATGGAGAAAAAAAGTAATTATTTCTAACTAATTGCATATTTGACTAATTTGTTATACAAGTTTATATTACGAACTTTATACATTTGTATAATTTTAAATGATCATCTTAAGGTCTTCCAAATATTAAACATAATTAAACAATGAATTATAAAACCTTATACTCGAAATAAATCTTTAGTAGATCTCCGATACTTAAAAATATTGTACAAATACTTTGTATATAACTGAAAACATCTTTTGTACATAGGTTAGTATGTGTCCAAATTAAATAGAGAGATTATGAGACAAAATCGCAAATATTCCAAAATGGATAAAAACTCTGATTAATTTTAATTTTTATCAATTTAAATATCACTGAATATATTAAATTTAGAGAAGCAACGGCATTATCAAAGCAAAATAAACAAATATTTAAGCAAAATTTAATTATTCTATTATTTTGAAGAGACTATTTCTTATTTTAAGCTATATTTTTGTTTTATTTTATTGAAAAATCGAGTAAAATTTAATGGTATAAATTAATCGAATAACTCGAGTAACTTAAAATCTTTATTCGACTATTCGAGTAACTTAAAAACTGCAATTTTCGAGTTATTTGATTATTCGAACAATTAAAAAGTCGAGTAAAATGAATACTCAAAGTAGCACCATGTGCCTTACCGTCAGGATGATTTCTACAATGGAATGAATAACCTGGAATATAAAAATTATATCTATTGGTAAGATGGGTCTCTGAGACTAACATCACATCGATATTCTGTTTTTCCATGAAGAATGATACTTCAGATTTGTGTTGGTTTAAACCATTTGCATTCCAGAAACATACTCTCAAATAACTCATTTTTTTGTTAGGAGGATTTGTATCATTTGGTTCTGCGCTCTTAAAAGCCCTTGTATTGTGTTTTGCATGGACTACGTAAAATTTGTTATATTTTGATTAAGGGAGGTAATATTCTGCGTAAGTGTCTGCATAAATGTTTCTAACCCTCCAATATTTTGGGGAACACTAGGCTGTTGGAAACCAGTTTTTAAAACTTTGGCATATGATATATTTTCATTCTTGTCTACATTCACTTTCTTCGCCTGCATGTCTAAAGTTACTCGTTCGTTCATATGAGTAACTCCTGAATTACCATGGCTAGAAGCTGACTCATATGTTGATTCAACAATACCTCTTTTCATTTGGTTTTGTCTCTCTCTTAATCTCTTTAATAATTCCTTGAAAACAGGTCAACCGCGGTAATTAGCTGAATGATTGCCACCGCAGTTACCACATTTCCTCTTGAGACCTTTCTTTAAGATATCACATTGTGACGAAGCATGAAGGTCTCCGCATGCAACACATACTGTACGCAAAGTACAATAATTTTTAGTATGTCCAAACTCTTGGCAATTACCACATTGGACAGACCGATTTCTTTTAAGGGGTTCCTCTATAGTGATTCTACGATTCAACAAGTATCGCAAAGAATATATAGGATGTGTTTCGTTTCTCTTTAATTTCCTTTCGTCCGGCACCAACTCAACCCTAAACATTGGCTGGGGGATCTTATCTTTATTAAAAATATTGACAACAACTTTTACTTGGTAGCCCAATTCTTCCAGGGCCTCCTTGATTTCTATTGGTTCAACACTGGACTCTATACCCTTAATAACCACAATCAACCCTTTGCTACTCTTAAGTTGATACGTATAAAAGTTTTTTTTATTATCGTTTAGGTAACTAGAGTGTAGACTACTATTTTTGTCTCTTGAACGCCACCTTTTCTTATTGGAACAATATGGAAGCTATTTTTTCCCAATAAGATCAATTAATGATTTTACCAAATTATTTAGGCTCACGTAGATATATTGGTGGGGGTTTTGATGGTTTTTGATTAGAACCATCATCATTTTGATGATTATTTACATCATCACTCAATAGTGCAAAGCGATTGCCAATCAAGGGGTTGTCACTTACTTTTTGTTTTTTGACAGAAGCCACACCCTTTTGGGGGCTTAAATTTTTTTTATTAATACTAACATAACAAGCATACCTGTCGGAACAATTGTTTTTGTTATACTTATCTTATTATTTCCCGGCTTCGGAATAGCTCCTTTCTGAGTACCATCTTTACCACCTCTGGTTTCATTAGTGTTAATGATATTGAAGCTCTCACTAGATGTTGTTAGTGGTTTATCAACAGTAGTTAGCTGTGTTGATTTTAAAGCTGTTGTTGTTGATGATAATTGTTTTTTCATGAATAAAATAAATACAATTTTTTTTTAGAATGTCAACTGGTTCTTGTAAGATTTGGTGGTATCATTGATGTGTGTATGTAACATGATTCCCAAAATACGCCTAATTGGACCGACTTTTTTAAAATAAGGTGTGTTTGCGTACTTTCCAGCAGGATTTATCCAGCAACTTTTTTTGAGAGAGTAAAAATCAATTTACTCTTAAATTGAAAAATATTAAAAAAAGTACGCCAACAACATTTTGCAAACATTTGCAGTTTTTTTGTTTATAAACAACAAAAAGTAATGTCCCCTCATTAAATTGAAAAAACGCTAATCTATGTATAAAAATAAAAACATAGTAATTTTGTTATTTTTTGTTAAAAAAATAAAAGTAAAATGTTATTCATAGTAAATAGTATTTGTTAATAACATTAAATTAAAAATTGATTCATTAAAATATAATTTTTAATCAAAACAATAAAAAAGCTGAAAACCCTTAACAAAAAACGCTAACATGGCATCTCTTAAAATGATTTTCAACAGAAAATAAAAACTTTAATAAATGAATTTTTACCTAATTTTTTATCATAATTCTAAACAAATATGAATTATAAGTATTTGTGTAATATTTTATTACATTTATTTTTCAAACTTATCGTAGAATTTGAGTTTTTATATTTTGATTTTCTTTGTTTACATTTGTAAACAAATGATCATATGTTTTTTTCAACATATGTTTTGCTGATGGAAGTTAATGGAAGAAAAACAGCCAGCGGCTTTCATCAAATTCTCTATCAATGAACTGTCAAATTTTGTCTCTCTCTTGCTCTCATTTACAAGATTTTTAAAGTAAACGAACGCGATTTAGCAACTTCCAGCAATATTTTGTGTTATCACAAAATAACAGGTACGCGAACACAGCTATAGCCTAATATGCAAGCATTAATATGACACACACTTTAATGCTATTTTTGACAGAGGGACCATGTATAACCATGATGGTCAGTTTTCAAACTTCGTGAAATTTGGCACTCTATTTTATTTATTTTTAAATGAAATCATCACCAACCAATATAAAGCATTTATATAACCTTTATAACTATTGATCAATAAAAATATATGGATATACATATACCACTTAAAGCTATTTTCCGCCGCTAAATTTAACATATAGACAGTTGTTTTATAAGTCTTATTAAATTCATATAAAAAGTAAAGAACAATAAGTTTTATGATTTTATGCAAATTTTGTCTTATAAAATGTTACTTATATTTCATTAGTTTTCTTACATCTTTATGCACCAATTGATAAGAAAGTTTGACTCAATGTATTTCTATGTACGCGTTGTGTTTTACGGTCCCCAATTTAAAAATTTCTTCAATAAATGCAGTTGTATTAATAAAACAGTAGTACTTCTAAAGGTCATTACCAGAGTGTAAAGATTTCTTACTTAAAGTAATGGGATAAATAAGATGTTTATAAGATCATTACCAGTTAGTACTTACTAGGCTTTTCAAAATAACTACATTTGTAACAGCTACTGCTTTCCAAGAAATGTGTAAAGAAAGTACTACTCATTACCCAAATTCAAAAAGTTTTTGCTGGGTAAAAGCAGTTTAAAAAATGATTAATGTATAAAATCTCCAAAAATGTTTATCAAGTCGTGGACCTTTAGTGCCAATAAGTCGATTTAGAATTAGTTGAGAACATAATTTTCTTCTATGAATGTGAGAAGACAATTTGCGAAAACATAGTTTATTTAAAATACCGTTCCAGAAGGCTCCAGTCTTATAGTACAGACCGGGAAAGTCCTTAGCATCATCATGTACCCAAAAGTATAATATTGCATGTTACCTTCTAAAAACGGAAGTATTTTATTTTATAAATTAATATACAAATTAAATTTAGTCGCAGAACTTTTATAGAGGCCCAAGAAATACAGATTTGGAAACCTCTGATACCCCTATATAACACTGGTCGACAAAAAAATCCTCCCCCAAAGACGAATAGCTAAACTTGATGCATTTTGATGTGTCTAACACGAATCTGCTATCAGTTTTTTTCCATCAGCTCTGGATTTTTTTTATGGGCGTGTCTAATATTTCGCCCATAGTAAGGCCATTACTCTAGTATATTTCCTCATAACTAAAAAACGGTGTGTACGATTGACATAAGTGTTACACCAAAAGATGCGGACTAAAAATATCTTAATTTTTTTATGTGCTCAATTTTCAAATAAATGTCCGAAAAAAAATTTTTATGCAAAATTTTAGATTTTTTTGTTACTAAAATTTTTTTTTAAGTGAAAGCATCAAAAATGTTTCAGTTTATCATCTTTATATTAAAGCTGATAATGCTGCGAATAAAAATTGATGCACAAATCTTGATTTTATTCACAGTTAAGTAAAAATACACATGTATACATACAATTGAGTAGAAATACAGTGGTGGACAAAAAAATAATTTATTTTTTTATTTTTTCTTGAAAAATAAATAGGTGAACTAAGTAGATTTTAACGAGTTAAACAAGGATCTGCATTCACTTTTTTTCTATCACGTGCTGATTTTTTTTATGGGCATGACTAATATCATCACCTTATTCAGCGTTCAGACTATAAAACTCGAGAATGGTTTGTACAATTTAGACTATAACTCAAGAACCTTTTACACGGTTTTAATAAATGATACACCAAAAGATGCACACGAAAATTGTCTGTTAAGTTTGTCAACATAATTTTTTATTGATTAAAAATTTCAGAGTTAGGTTAGGTTAGGTTTGGTTAGGTTGAAAAGGGTGGCGTATTCACGCCTCCACCCAGAGACCAAAAAGGTCTATTGTGATCCCTTTGAGAAATAGAGAGAAATTGAAAACAGAACAAGAGAATAGAAAACTTAGATAAAGAAGAAGAGAGGAGTGGAACCTAAATCCTAGCAAATAGTTTTGATTGCCCCTAAGCCATCTTATCCCCATTACAAACCCTATGAGATTAGTAAGCCCGTTGCTCGTAACCTCATCTATTTCATGCAGTGTGTGGCTTCCAAACCACTTCAGCCTACGCCGCTAAATGCCCTTATGGCCCTAAAGTAGGACCCAATTGGAATTCTAACGAATGTCTCCACGAAAGACCTATCCAGTCCCGAGCCAATGCGAGCCAGCTCATCAGCTATTTCATTGCCGAGAATGTCGCAGTGACCCGGAACCCAACAGAGTCTTATTTTATAAACATTCATTAGTCTTCTCAATTTCCTCTTGCACTCAAAGACCAATCTGGATCTAACATAGTGACTTTTCAGGGCCAATAATGCTGCCTGACTGTCAACGTATATAGTGACCTTAGAATTCCGTTCTACATTTTCCTCCAGCAACCCTAGGGCTTTATAGATGCCCAGAACTTCCGCTTGGAAAACGCTACAACTGTCAGACAATTTATATGACCGTCTGATATCAGTTCCCAGAAAGTACACCCCTGCACCGGTGCCTACATCCATCTTCGAGCCGTCTGTAAAGACAGCACAACCTCCGTGGAGCTTTTCTACTCCAACCCAGAAGTCCCTTTCAAGTATTTCAATAGTGGGAGTAGCCCCGAAGTCAATTATGGTTCTGACATGATCCGTAGGTTCAGTTACGGATAGTGTCCGACCATTAAATTGAACCATATCGAGTATGCTAGCCCCGCTCTGAAGTTCCTCAATAATCCTAGCTCCTTCAATCTAAATAGAACACGAACAGCCATTCCCTTCACGAACTACTCAATTGGAAGTAAGTGGAGAATGATGTCCAGTGCCGCCTGAGGTGTACTTCTCATAGCGCCAGAGATGCCAGTTGAAGCACACCTTTAAACTTTAGATAAAAGGTTCCTGTAGGTTATTTTACTTAACACCTTCCACCATACTGAACAGCCATAAGTAAGAATCGGTCTTACAAAGTGTATATCCAAGATACCACTAACGGTCTAAGTCCCCAATTCTTACCAATAGAGTTCCTGCAGGTGTAATAGTCATTAAGTCCCCTTTTGACCCTATCCTGAGTGTTCCTTCTCCAAGACAATTTGCTGTCCAGGTAAACACCCAGATATTTTGCCTCACTTGACAATTCAAGCTCCAAACCATTCAATACTGGTAAGCTAAAAGGCTCAACCTTATATCTCCTGGTGAACAAGATTAACTCGGTCTTCCCTGGGTTAACTCCTAATCCTTTACTATCAGCCCAAAGATACAAATCCCGTAGACCTTATTGCATGACCTCACTGATCGTTGGTAGAAATTTACCAGAGACCAGTATAACCACGTCATCTGACAGATCAATCAGTCTCTCCATTGTCTTCAGTAAGAAAGACGATAGGCTGATTGGCCTGTAATCTTTGGGTTTCGAGTGAGTCGGTTTACCCGCCTTGGGTATGAAGATGACTCTAACCTCACTCCACCCCCTGGGAATGTATCCTAACCTAAGGCACTCCCTAAATAAATCCACAAGTAGTGAGATGACCATATCATTGACATTCTGCAACATAGCCGGAAAAATTCCATCTGGGCCCGGTGATTTATATGGCTCAAATGTACTCACCGCCCATGTTACTTTGTCTCTAGTAACCATCTCTCTAATTGTGTTGTTATCCCTCTCATCCGAGCCGGATAAATGTAGGTTTTCACTGACACTACCAGATCGCGGCCCAGACTCAATATCAGTACAGCCTGGGAACTGTGTCTCCATAAGTAAACTGAGGGACTCCGAGCTAGACTCTGTCCACGAATTTTCCGCGCGTTGTATATATCCAGGTGCCACAGGGTCCTTGGATAATATCCGTCTAAATCTAGACAATTCGTTCACAGAGTCCACGGACTCACAGAAACTTACCCATGATGTCCGTTTCGCTCTCCTTATGTCCGTCTTATACCTTGCAAAACTATCCCTATAGCTGCCCCAATCACTTTCGTTACCTGATAGCTTGGCCCTATTAAACAACCTTCTAACTGTAGACCGATGGTCCCTAAGTTCCCTGGTCCACCATCTTGGCTGTTTACGTTTGCCCGGATATACTAACGGATAGCTGAGCACAAAACTATTCCTGATCACATTCGTGAGATTATTCACTACTGCCTCGATACCCTCAGCCGAATTCTTCCAGCTATGAGTATTCCTTAAATCCCTACTCATTAACTCACTAAAAGACTTCCAATCTGTCTTCCTAGAGGTCCTATAGGGCTTTCCCTTCGATCCTACAAGAACCAAACTGAAGGAAATCATGCTATGATTCGAAAAGGAGTAGTCCATGTTTACCCTCCAGTCCCTAACGAAATCGCCCCTCCGGTTTGCTAGCGTTATATCTATAACTGTTTCCCTATCTTTCGTTCTGAACGTGGGTTGACTCCCCCTATTACAGATATGAAGATCATAATCAGTTATAAAATTAAAAACTAACTCACCCCTTTTATTGACGTCCCTGCTACCCCATTGATAATGGCGAGCGTTCGCATCACATCCTAGGATCATGTACAGTCCTCTCCTCCTGCAGTGCTCCGCCAACTGCTGCAGAGCGATGGCTGGTGGATCGGCCGCCTCATATGGCATGTACACTGATGCCAAAACCAGCTTCCTGTTTCCAGTAGCTTCCCATTGTACAACCGTTAGGTCCCCATTACTGAAAGAATGAAGAAGATTAACATTTAAATCCTTCATAAACAATATACATGTTCGTACCTTTTCCAATGTGGATGGTATGAACAGATTGTAGCCTATAGCTCTTAATCCACATACCCTGGTGTTGTTAATCCAAGGTTCCTGGATAAGAGCTACATCCACATTGGAGTCAATAAGGAGTTTTGTCAATTCGGTTGAGGCAGCCTCACAATGGTGCAAATTAATTTGCACCACTGTTGTCCTCTTTTTGGTTTTATCAGACTTAGAGTATCTAAATCTGATAACCCCAAACCCGAAATTGACAACTCCCCTTAGTGACTCCAGCTTCTTTAGAGACTCCTGATCCACAGTGAATCTGAAGTCCCTACCTTGGTTCTCCTTACAGATCAAGGTGTTGACAAGCTTCCATTGACCTGTAAGAAGACCTTCGTTTTGGTTCTCCAATACTGTCAGAATGGTTCCAACCTCTAGAATGGGTGGTGGGAACCATGCTGTCACTATTGGACGAAGGGTCAACTCGGATGCCAGTATCACCTCGAGTTTCGCCTCTGGATAGAGTGTGTCGCACTTAGCAACTGCGTTTCTAAGAAATTCAAAAGATTTCTTATTTCCGCAGTTGATAGTTTTGACACCCTTCATCCAGTCTGCGCCTCTGAAAGCTTCCTCATCCGGCCTTCCTTTCACGAAAGCGATTTCCTCAATGAGCCTGTGCTCAATCTGTCGCTATTGCTCAACGCTGATCCTCCCATCTGGATCAGCTTTGTCAATGACAGCAGCTTGAATACAATCTTGCATCACTGATTCCCTCGCCTTTTTTGATGTGGATGGCTGTTTATTACCCGAACTAGCTCTATTAGTTACCTCCGTATGGGGGACTAAGCGAGCTACAAGGCGTATGGACAGCATTCTTTCCCACCAAAGTTTGTTGGTCGTCCCCAGACCTGGCCCTCCCTTTTGGGAGCCCTTAAGAATGCCGGATGGATTCTGGCCAACACTCTTCGATGAAGATGACCTCATGTCAGAAGTTTTGGCAACTACACCAGTATTGTCCTTACGGGTTACACCGGTGGAGTTGGTAGACTTCTGGTATGTCGCCATCTTGCTGGTTGAGGGCTGATCATCCCCAGGCCTAACACCCCTGATAACCCTTTGTGGTTTGCCAGATTTGCTGGATGGTACATGATCAGTCTTAACTTTGGTAGATGTTGGTTTGCCTGCTGTAACCCGCTGTTCCATAAGGGTTGCAGGTTTAGCAGGTTCGCCTCTACCGTCCCTACTAGCTCCGGCTGGGATCTATGAGCATGTAGACTTTCCTCCTGTGCCCTCTCGGGACACCTCTGGAGTACGGTCTGCATCCACATCTGATCCTTCAGGATAAGACATTCCCAAGGAGTCGCAGACAGGTCCGTAGATCCGTTCGAATCTTTTGACGTTCCTTCTGTGCTTCTTGGTAAGGTACTTATCCTTGCCTTGGTAAGGTACTTGGTAAGGTACTTATCCTTGCCAGTCGAAGGGTCTCTCTTAGCTATCCTATGCAGATAGATAAGAGAGGCTCTTGCGCCACTTTGCACTTTCTCCTCTTTGGTTCGGCAATTATCAGCGGTTGTCGCATTAAGCATTACCGCATCTTGTCGAACCAAAGTACTGCCGGGCGTGTGATCCCCCTGATCACTCGAGCAATCCTTCCGCTCCAACCTGACCTCAATACCCTGGTTCTTCTCTTGACCCTGAGCGCGAGTTGAGATTACAGTGATCTTAAGCTCATCTTCAGAGCCAAGGGTAAGATCCCCGAGTTTTTCCGAGGCACCGGTCCCAGCGAGGGCATCGGTCGAATAATCAGGAAGATCATCCGTCCCTTATAGCTGGTCCAACAACTGACTTTCCTGTATCAGAATGTTTCGTTGAACCCCCATCATCACATTTTCGTCGTCCGTTAACATGTCATCTTTCGTCCGATTTATATTTTTATTTAAAGCGTCAATTTTCGTCCCACGAGTATGCCAGTATAGGGAAAGACCATCTCGCGCACCTAACGGTGTTGTTAATATACTACTATTTTTAATTGCCAGATCAATATCTTTGCATCTGGGAACTCTAGAATGATCTTCCGAAGAAATAATGGTTCTTCCAATTGTTGTCTTATATTCCTAGAAATTTATGTCCCAAGTAGATTTTGAACCGACTTAACAGAATTAAAACTTCCAGACTTAGTAACATTTTTTATTGATTTTCTGTTCCTTAAGAACTTTTTTACATTAATCCTTCTTTAAATTGCTTTTCACTGCTGATTTTTAATTGAAAATAAAATAACTTAACTATAATAATCAATTTCGGTACTTGTCTTTTGTTGGAACCTTTGTTTTTACCCATATTTTTAAAGTGCTTAATCTAAAGATCCTTTTTGATATGAATAGTTCTCGGAATTAGCGACTATCAATGATTCTTATCTTTTTTCGGCTTTTTATGTTTAATATCGTTATCGAGATTTAAAAAAAAAAAAGTATAATTTCAAAAAAATGTAAAAATTTTTGACAAATTTACTGCTGACCCTATCCTTTTTTTTTTTAGCACTGAAAAAGGACTTTTTGCACTTGAGACCAGTGTTTCGAATGGCTGCTTAAAGCAGTCGTAATTTTCTAAACAGTTGCTTTTTTTACAGCATCTTGCTGAAACAAGTTTACTTGATTTAGTTATCCACCACATACTCACTAAACACATTTTGCTGCTCAAACACAAAACTGATTTAAGCAGCATCCAGTTTTTATTTTGTTCAGCAGTCAAATGAAATAAGCAGCGTACACACTAGAGCCCTGCAAACTGTGTCTTATAAGGCTGTACAAGCCACTTGATATTTTTCAAGTGTTGTTATCAGTGTGTGTGCGGAGTAATAAATACTGTTCTGCAGGCACTTAAAACCATACAAATACTGCGTGTGTGCTTCAACTTTATGAACAAATCATGAGTGTGCTATGATAGCGACCAAACAAGCCTCTCAAAGGCTTGTATAAAAAAATACAAGCCTTTTGACCACTTGTTTGCTTCAATAAGGAAAAAAATTGTGTTTTCTTTTTTATTAAAATTATATGTGTGTGTGTGCGTTCATGACTGTATAAAGTAATTTCGTAAGTAAAACAGTCGTTTAAAAGTATTGTTTATAAACTTATTGTTATTTACGATCAAATAAATTATTAATGTTACTAGTTATAACAATTTAAAGAAACATGCAGATGTTCCATCGTATTCTTAACATTTGGGAAAATTTATTAGTCAAGGAGTAAACGTATATGGAAACGAATTTGAAAAATGAAAAGACATTGTTCTATATTATTTCCTTTTAGTTTTAAAATAGAATGATTACTTAGTAAATATAAATTAAATGCAATAAAATCTATCATAATATAAATAAGTACAATTTTAAAAATTTTTATAAACATACAATTAATTATAAGACTAACTTTATTTAAAATATAAATAAATACTAAAGATAAAAATTTTCTAACTTACATATGTAACTGACAGTTTCAAATGTCAACTTTCATTTTTTTACTTTTTTAACTCTTAATAAAGAGTATTTTTTAATAACTTTATGAATTCACCCTTTTACATTTATTTAGAAAAGAAGAACCAACAATAAAATATAGACATACTGTATATATGTGTGTGTATGCAAGAATATTTATAAACAACCACTTTTTACACATTATGAAGATTTTTTGCCACACACAGCAACTACGTATTACAAAAAACAAACAAATCATTAAGCCCACTTGAAATCTTTAAATCATTTCTCAACGTCTTGTATGATTTGCTTTTTTTTGCCACACCACTTGCACCACTTGTTTACGATAAATGATTTGAACGCACGGATTTGCAGTCGCTCATACACAGTACACACTTGCTTTGCTTCGGGCAGCGAACAGTACGAACAGTATTTATTGTTGTTTTTGCACATGTTGGCTATGAAACACACACTTGAAATTCAAGTGTGTTTGCTTTTCAAATCATCTTGCGCAGGAGACTAGTACACACTCAGTTTTTTACTCAGCCAAGTTGATTTTACGTCTTAGTCGTTTGCGCACAGCACAACGTAGAAACTAGAGTATCCAAAACCGAAAACCGGTTAACCGGTTTTTTTAGAAACCGGTTTTTTTTTAAAGGCGGTGAAATGGTTTTTAAAAAACCCCATTTTATTTAAATTTTTACTTGATTTTACTCAGAAAGAGAGTGATATATGCATGCCAAGTTTTGAACTGATTGAAAAAAATTTTAATGTGGCACAAAGCGATATAAATCTTGAAAATTATTACTTTTTAAAAGGTGTTCCTTTCATCGATCATAAAAAATTAATTTTAAATGGGTTTATATCTTGTTGAATTCCACACATTATGAGCTTTCTGAAATTCCAAAAATCAACATAATAGTTATTAAAATAAAATTACTAAAAGACACATAATTTTCGGGAAAATAGATCCCGAAAAATAAAACTTCAGCCTAAAATTGAAGATTAGAAACGAAATTTGGTAAATAAATTTATTATCCAAAATTGGTTAAATAGTTTAAGAAAGGTAACAAACTGTGGAATTTTATGAAAATGAGGAAAATTTAAAGGGTACTGAATTAGGTATTGTTGAGCAGAATAAAAGAAACAAAACTTTTTAATATTTCAATCTCTGAGTCAACTTTAAATTTGTTTCAATCAATCTAAAACTTTGTATTTTATAGTTTTTGGGCTATTCGAACATTTCTGGGGGGGGGGGGGTGAGACTGAAAATTAAGAAACCTTTATTTTCCTCCATATTAAAGGGGGCCACCCAAATAATTTATCAAAAGTTATAACGTCAAATAAAGAACTTTAATTTTGAAATTATTCACACCAAAATTATTATTTTTTCAGATAAAGCGGTATAAATTTCGGCTTTTCTTTAAAAAAATAATATTTTCTTCATAAGAAATTTAAATGACCAAAAACCGGTAGTAGTATGTTTGGGTCGGTTCTGGCGCTTTTTCTGCCCTATGTAGGAAAAAATGTGTTTATATAGGTTCTGGAACAATTTAGCGTAGCTCCAAAAACATTTGAGGGGGGGGCTGATTTTTTTTTATCGTTTATGAAAAAAATGTGTTTGGGTCGGTTCTGGGACAACTGAGCGTAGCCCCCAAAACATTTGAGGGGGGTTGTTTTTTTTAAGATTTTTTTTTTATCATTACTGAAAAATTATTTTAAGTCAGGGTTCGCAAATGGCAAAATTTTTTTATTGATCAAATTGAAGAAATATAAAGGGGTAGGTCTCGTCCCCCTTTGTGTGTTTAATACATTGTAATAATATATGTATGAATGTATGTTTATTGTGTGCTTTTTTAATAAATGCTACAATATTTGTTTGTGTAAACGGCCAAATGCATTTTATGAAATTGGAAACCAATGAATTTATTTTTGTCAAAATTTTTTTGTTTTATTTTTGTATAATAATATGTATGTAATTATGTTAAAGTACATACAAACGAATTAATATGGAGACATTTTTTTTTTTTACACTTTTAATTGTGATGAAATTAAAAACTGATGACTTGGATAAATAGTGTCTGAGTATTTTTGGTTTATTCATATGGTTATTTTTGTTTTTTTAAAGTGTAAAATTTAACTTTAGAATTATTTTTTTTTTTTTTCATATGCAAAAAATAACCTTGTAAAAGGTTTTTGACTTTGATGAAAAATATGTTTGATTTTGTTGGGTAAGGTCACGCATAATTTGTTCTTAATGTTATATTAGAGGAAAGTGTTATAGACATTGGGGTTTGAAAGAATTAATTGTTTAATTAACTTTTTGAAAGCAAATGTTCACTGGAATATTTTTATACTTTTATGAAGTTGAAAACCAACATCTTTACAAATATTTTAAAAAGAAGTACAAAAATCGAATGTTTGAATTGATGTTACATTTCATTGCCTAGTTTAAGGCGTTTATATGTATAAGAAATGTGGGGAAAATTAATAATTCTCATAATTTGTAATGATTTCAACCAAACTTTTTAATTCATATTACATTTAGTTGCCTAGTTTAAGGCGTTTATATGTATAAGATATGTAGGAAAAATTGATAATTCTATTCTTTAAGAATATATCATAAATTGCATGATTTTTTTTACATTTGATGACAGATACACAAAGTGGGGACAAGTGTGATTTTTATTAAATTCTACAATATTTTTGTAACACGGCCAAATGCATTTTATGAAATTGGAAATTGTATAATAAATAATATGTATGTAATTATGTTAAAGTACATTCAAATAAAATAGTAGGGGGTAATTTTTGTGTTTTTAATTGTGGTGAAATTAAAAAGTGATAACTTGGATATAAAAATAAACTTGAGAATTTTATTTTTTTGTTTTTTAATATGCATAAAATAACCTTGTAAAAGGTTTTTGACTTTGATGAAAAATATGTTTTATTTTGTTGTAAAAGGTTTTTGACTTTGATGAAAAAATATGTTTGATTTAGTTGGGATAGGTTATGTTCTAATGTTATATTTGGATAAATGTTATATTTGGATAAATTTTACAATTTATTTTAAGACAATTATGAAATTTATGTTAAGAGAATTGTGAAATTCATGTTAAGACAATTATGAAATTTATGTTAACAGAATTGTGAAATTTATGTTAATATGATGAGAGTAAAATAATAATAAAATGAGAGTAAATTGGAATTATATGAAAAACACTCAATTTTTATAAAAACTTTTTGGAGTAAAAACTAGTGAATCTGTTTTATGATTTTTTTTTCAAGAGAAGAGAGTACTTCTTTAATTTCTATAAACAGACATATCAGAATATATTTTTTTAATCATTGCTCTAAAAGTTACTTCAAAGTATACTTAACAAAATGGTGAGTTATCGCTTTTGGATAACACTTTTGATTATTTATTTATTTATATATATTTTTTTTTATTTTAAATGTTTCGTTTTTAGATGTATGAACAAATTATTAAATTGGCTCAGGGTATCAAGCCAGAATATATAAAAATTGATGACATACCATACAAAATTTTAAATTTCGATTGGAAAGAAAAGCAAAATGGATCAAAAGTCATAGCATATTTAGATAACAATAAATGGTTTTATCTTCCGCAGAGATTTTCAAAAATTTTAAATAGGGAAGATTCATACTTGACTAAAATGAATGTTCAAAATTGGACAATTGTGTGCAAGGGTCGGCAGTCATCAAACGGCCTTGCAATATTTGAATTAAATTATAATAAAAATTGTTAAATGAACTAAAATTTCATGCAATAAAATACATTTAATATAAAAATATAGAGTAAATTTGAATTATAAATGTTCTAAAGTACATAAAAAAACACTCAATTTATGTAAAAATTTTTTGGAGCAAAAAATAAATTAATTATTTTTCATAAAAATTTAAAGTGGAATAGATATAAATATAAATCTCTGAAGCAAATTTTTTAATCAGTTATTAAACTTATTAAAAGGAGGAACCAAAAATGAATTCGAATAATATTACAAATGCCGATATTGTTGCGGCTTTCAATAAATTAACAAAGCCATATCTGGCAACAAAGGATTTACTTCCATCAAAGCCATATAAGGTTTTAACTATGTTCCGTCATAAGAACAAATATGGAAATGTTTTAATTGCAGAGCATGAGGAGGGAATGTTATATCTTCCCAAACGATATAATAATTTGGAAGATAATATAATAGAAGGAGTTTACAATAAACAATTTATATTAAGAAGAAAGTTAGAAAATGGCTTGCATGTTTTGGAATTGGAAGAAGCAGCCGATGATAATTCTGCAGTAGAAGACGAAGTGAGAGAGTTTTTCATTCCAAATTCACAATCATTATTCAGTTGGCAAAATAGTAAAATAAAACATTTATAGTTATTAATTTTTTAGCAAATTAAAAAAAAAGTAATAAAAGCCTAACATATATGTAAAAGAAATTGAAAAAATAAAGGGTAAATTATAGATAATAAAAACTAAACTATCAATAAGTAACTACAAAAATAATTATATTATACTTCTTTGTATATAATTAAATAAAATATTCCTGAAATTTATATGGAAATGATAACCAAACATTGTTTATGCTTTCAATACAGAAGAATTTTTGTCTCCTATATACACGAAGAAAATTTTTACTTGTAATAAAATATGTATGTATTTACTTTTTATATATATTTAGGTGAATAGTGTCAAAAAAATATATATTTTTTTTGGTTTATGCTATGTGAGAAAATTTATGTTGTTTACATCATTCATATATATTTATGTATATGAAAACCTTGTGGAAGTTATTTGACCATATAATTTTTGTGAAAAAAATTAAAAAAAAAATAATAAAAAATTATATTTTTTAAAAAATTTTGTAAAAAAATATAATTTTTGTGAATCTCTGCGGAAGATAAAACCATTTATTATTATCTAAATATGCTATGACTTTTGATCCATGTTGCGTTTCTTTCCAATCAAAATTTAAAATTTTGTATGGTTGATATAGAGGATTGTCTTATTTTGTTCTAAATTTAGTCTACTTTCATAATCTTTATCGTTTATACCGTGCCAATCCTTAGTTTCTGTGCTATAGGGCAGCAACGATTTTATGGGCCATTTTAGTTTCAGTGCTATAGGCCAGAAACGATTTTATGAGCCATTTTGGGGGAACCCATTTTTCTCTGAAACGGCTCGTAGGATTTTTTGCACGATTGTCTTATTTTGTTCTAAATTTAGTCTACTTTCATAACCTATATCGTTTATACCGTGCCAATCTTTAGTTTCAGTGCTATAGGCCAGCAACGATTTTATGGGCCATTTTGGAGAAACCCATTTTTCTCTGGAACGGCTCGTAGGATTTTTTGCACGATTATCTTATTTTGTTCTTAATTTAATCTACTTTCATAATCTGTATCGTTTATACCATGCCAATCCTTAGTTTCAGTGCTATAGGCCAGCAACGATTTTATGGGCCATTTTGGAGAAACCCATTTTTCTCTGGAACTGCTCGTAGGAGTTTTTGCACGATTGTCTTATTTTGTTCTAAATTTAGTCTACTTTCCGTGCCAATTCTTAGTTTCAGTGATATACGCTAGCAACCATTTGTGGTTATTAAAAGGAAGCTTTATTTTAGGTCCATTTTGTTGCAATTATTGTGTAGCTGAATTATATTTACATAAAGAATTTTAATTATTTTTTAATAATTTACAATTTATATTTTTGTTCAATATTGGAAATTTTTTTAAAAACTCCCCAAAATTGGATATTTTTGACTTCCCGGGTTTTGAATTCCTATTTTGTTTAAATTTTCGCTGATTTTTCATAAAAATTCCCAAAATTGTGTATTTTTGACTTCCCGGTTTTTGAATTTCCATTTCGACGCTATCTTGGCACACGTTGTTTGTTATGGTGTTGATAATATTTGGTCAGCTGCGGTTTGCAGTGCTGTTTCATTTAGCCCTGTTTCTAAATTCACTGCGCTGCATTCAGATTGAGAGTGAGACAAAGAGAGTGAGCAAATAAATGAGAGGCTGAAATACACAAGTAGAATAAAGCAAGATGGTGGTTGTAAATTGTGTCTGCCTACGCTAAAATCATAGTAAAATAATAAAGTACTCGCACATCTACAAAAACAAAAATTGCTTGTATTTTGTTAGTGTAAAACTACTGCCCACAATGTCAGAATGCTTTGAACGGAAAAATGAGAGAACGAAAGAGAGCAAGAGAAAAAAAACTCAAAAAAAATTTACATGTGAATACAAAAACAATTTGACAGTACCGCGAGGTTTGCCAATGAAAAAATTGTAAAACAGCTGATCTTACGAGTATACTTTATAATTATGCTATGGCTAAAATGTAATTATAACGGCAGCAACATGTTGTACTGAACAGCTGATACTTTTTGCTGATACTGTTGCTGACTACGCGCTATTGTAATTTGGGCTTAAGACGTAAAATCAACTTGGCTGAGTTAAAAACTGAGTGTGTGCGCTGCTTATTTTATTTGCTGCTGAGCAAAATAATAACTGGTTGCTGCTTATTTCAGTTTTGTGTGTGAGCAGTAAATTATGTTAAGTAAGCATGTGATCGAAATTGAAAACTTAAACTTTTTTCAGCGCAGACCAGTTGAAAAAAAAAAAATATTTGTGTGCTTAAAATTAAACGCTGCTTGAGACAATGTACCGTCATTGGGATAATATTAAAGGATATTATTTTTATACTGATTTATAATTGAATATATTCGCAATGATTAGTCACTAAAAGTTTTATTTTTTTACATAAAATTTTGTCGAAAACTCAAATAATTGCAAATAAATATTCTTGACCCTATTTTTTCCGTAACTGTATATTGAAAATGAAAAATGGTATTGAAAATCTGTTAGTAGCTTCATTTCGTACTTTTCGGCTGATATCTCTTAAACAAAAGCATGTACGTCAACGAAATTTTGTACAGGTAGTTCGAGGATAGTTCGACTATAAAAATGGGCGTTATCCGCCCACCCCCATATAAGGTGAAACATCAACGAAAATAGTTCTAGGCCAATGTAAACTCGGACACAAAAAATGTGTTAAGTTGGCAACGCTAATGTTGTGTTAAAGATTAAATTATTTCATCCCCTTGATTATAAATAATCACAATTATTCCAGATGTTGCACAGTGGTCCCAAAACGAAATTTTATGGAAATAATTCTGTAACTTTAGAACTGCTGGATGTATTTGAATGAAATTTCACATGGACAATACTGAAGTGTATGCCAAGAGGGCAGATTCTTAAGGACTTAGATAGTCCTTATAATTCTCTACAAAAAATATACATACATGTGTAGGTTATCTCTTTTACTTGACCCATTTTTGGACATGTTTTTTTTATTTTTTTTAACTTGGCGGACTCAATTTAAGTCCTCAAATTTTTCTAAAATATTCCCTGGATTCTGTACAAAATTCTAAACAATGTTCGTGGAAGAATCATATACCTATGTGATTTAGATAAAAAGTTATATTATTTTGAAGTAGAAAATTTGAAAAAAATTTTGATTTTTTGTGATTTTTTTCAAAACGGTAGTAACATTTTTTCCTCTGGACCATACATTTTTTTCATGTTTCTAAAAGAACACTTAACACAAATAAGTCCGAGGGCAGTTGGGGTAACAGTCTCTCCCCGCTAACCCTATATGAATTTTGTTAATTTTAATTTTTGTTTTTTTTAGTTTTTTGTGGAGCTCAAAAATGTCAAAGCTGTAATAAAAAAAACTAATATCTTCAAAAGTTACCTACATATGTTAGCTAAACACACAAAAAATATTTAATAAGCCACGACTCTTATAACGACAGGGTGACCATTTTACTGAAAAAAAGTCAATTTTTGAAGCAAGTTTTCCCCGAACTGGAATTTTGGGTATTTCGAGTAAGAAAATGGGAATCTATTCATTTTGTTCTTTTAATGACAAACTTTTATATATTACACTAAAATTTCACAATGATAGCTCAATTAATGTAGATTTTATTTAAGTCTAAATATAAGTTTTTTTTTTTTTTTTTTTTGAAAAATAACACTAAATACAAAAGTTTTTCGTTTTTTGATCAATTTAATGAAAAAATTCGTTCGAATACCTTATTATTTATATATTGTTATTTTTCAAGTAATAACCTTTCCAACGATACCAAATACTTGCTTAAATTCTTTACACAATCGTTTAAAAACTAACTGAAACTTTACCCCATTCGGCAAAATTTGCACATTTTCCTTCAATTTCTATGGTAAATGTGTGCTGCAGCATTCTTTATACATAAGTGAACAGCAGTTTCAACCTGTTTTTTTTTAATAACTTTTTGTAAGTTTTGAATCGGTAGTTTCCAATTGTTTTAGAGGAGCACAAGTTTGGTGGTCTTGGGGCAGGGAGGAGGAACGCCGAAATTGGTCACCTCGGATATTATATAAGAAATAATTAAAAGAGTTGACCACTTTCGGAGGTTCTTCTCCTGCCCACAGACCAGCTAGAAATTTGTAATCCTTCAAAATATTTGGAAAATTCCAAACAATAAAAAATTGTCAAGAAAGGAAAAAAAAGCAAAGAGAATGAGAGAGTTGAATTAGAAATGAAACAATACAAACCACCATTTGAAAATATAGAAGTACAAAATAATGATGAGACTACAGTCGAACAAGATGAAACGCCAATAGAAATATTTGATGATATATCAGAAGATAATCGAAGTATTTATAGTTCACTAGATGAAATTCAAGATGAAGACCGTTCTATAGAAGTTGTAGATAGTGAAGTAGAAGAAAATAGCGGAAGAAAAAGGCCTAGAGAATCAGATGATGAAAACGAACCAATTTTCAAACGTTTAAGGAATAGAACTCTAACTCGGAAGATTACATGAACGGAATAGGAACTCCAGTCACATATAATGATGCAATTAACAGTGACAAAGTTCACAGTGGAAAGATGCCATGAAATCAGAAATGAAATCACTGAAAGAAAATAAAACATGGGATATGGAATTCTGAACAAAAAGAACAAAGGCCCTTTCCTCAAATTGGATTTACACTGAACCAAATTTCGTAGGTAATATTGACGAAAATTTTTCGTAGAATTTTAACGAAAAAAAATATTTAAATTAACAGATTTTTTCTTCAAATCAATAGAATTTTTCTTCAAATCTACAAAAAAAATTTTGTCAAAAATATTTTTTTGTAAAATATGTTGATTTGAATAAAATTTCGTTAAAAAATTTACGAAAAATCTGTTAAATCGACGAAAATTTACTTAAATTGGCAGTAACTATTAAACAATTGGCAGTAAGAAAAACAACACACAATTTTATTCAATTTAACACCCCAAAAAGAAGTTATTTTGAATAAATTATCTGTTAAATTAACTAATATTTTTCGTAAATTTTAAAATTGACTAATATTTTTTAGTTATTTTGAATAAAATTCTTCAACTTGACTAAAAATTTGTAAATCGACTAAATGCATACACATTTTAAGAAACTAAATAATTTATTTTATTCAAATTGAATAAAATTCTTCAAATTGAAGAAATTTCTTCAAATTTACTATAGACATGTAGAATTGAAGAAAATTCTTCAAAATAAGTTTGAACGTCTTTACATACAATTACAGTTTTTGATAATATGTAAAAAATATAAAAATATATATTTCTTATAATTGTATTATTTATTTAGTTTTTACTAGAAATTATTGACTGACCTATATATGTATATGAACGATATTTAGAAAATTTTACAAAATATACTAATAAATAAACTAATTTACATTTACTAAAATTACATAAAATGAAGTAGTAAAAATAAATAAAAATTCTTCAATATGATTAAAAAATTTAGTAAATTTTACTAAAAGACATGTAAAATTGAAGAAATTTTGTTAAAATTAACAATTTTTAGTCAATTTGACTAAATATCTTCAAATTTACTAACGACATGTAGAATTAAAGAAATTTCGTTAATATAAACTAATTTATTTTAGTCAAATTGAATAAAATTCTTCAAATTGGCGAAATTTCTTCAAATTTACTAAAGGCATGTAGAATTGAATAAATTTCGTTAATTTAAATAATTTCTTTTAGTCAAATTGAAGAAACATGTGTAGAACTGAAGAAATTTCTTCAATATAGAAAACGCATAGTGAAGAAGATCAGTTGAATGACAAACAATAAAGCTTGTGCACGCGTTTTTGTGTCAATAGATTTAAATTTTGTTTAAAATTTTTTATACAAATACAAAAATATTCGAATAAATAAAACGTAGTGAAAAATAAGTGTGAATTTGTGTTAAATCAGATATACTTCAAGAACAAGCAAGTTTCGATCAATAAATATATAATTCTCCTGCAAAAAATTTTAATTTATGTGCAAACTCATGGATGGCACAAAATGAAACCAACTAAAGCACTGTTAAGCGTAAGGACATTTGGAGGACATTTTTATACTTTTCACTGTAATGTTAAACATTTAAAATTTTTTAATATTTAGGTATATTTACTTATTTTGTAAATCATTTCGATAGCAAATATAAACAAATTAAACTAATCAACTGCCAGACCAGTCATCATTAACTCAAGGAGCCGTTTTGGATTACAACAAAAATTTCCTTGGAAAACCTAAAAACAAACCTACTACAAGTAAGCACAAATGATTTGCCAATGTAGGTAAATATTTTTTGTACTTTGTATATAAACTTTTTTATTTGTATTTTCATTTTCTTTACATTTTTTATATGTTGCTATAGATCATACAGAAATAAACTTTAAAAATATTAAGTTATAAATCTGTATGGACTGAAATTGAATGCAGTGCTCTGGTTGTTGATTACTGAGTGATTGCACATCTAATGTACTAAATAAATGGTACAAAAATAGTTTGTTATGTTAAATAAAATTTTTAATAAATGTTTATTTTTTTTCTGAGGTCGATTTCGATTAAACACTTGTACTAAAATGTGGGTTGTTTCCATTTGAATTATAAAGAATTTTCATAAAACATCATCTAATATAGCGATCATATCAAGGATCCAGCAAACAAACTTTTGTAACAAAATGTGAAACAAATAGATAATATACCTGAAGGTAATATATTACAATTTAATTATAAAATAACAGAATTTCTTATTTCTCAAATCTACTTTTATATTTCAGGTAGTAAATTAGGTTTATTTTACATTTTTGAAAGGGTCTAACCTTTATCATAAAATTACTTTAATTAAAATTTTTGCTACGTAAGTTTATATTAAATTTAATTAAATAGTTTTCTTTATATATTTTAAAATGCTTATTTATAACATTTATATTATTATACGAGCTGTAAACCCGCCACTTCGTTAGCGGCAATTTTTTATAAAAACCTTACTATATAATAAATTTAAACTAAGATTCTTAACTCTCTTGGGAACAATTTTAATAATCGTGTTATGCCATCCATAAATAACAATATCTCTTTAATTTCAGGTTTATAATCTTAGAATAATGAAAAATAAATATCAGAATTACGAAAAAGTATATTAGAATAAAGAAAAAGGACCACAAAATCCATTTTAAGGTTTCTGATTCACTTAGGACTTTACATCTTCAATTTTATGTTTCTAAGAATGAAAATTGCAGAACATTCAAGAAGTACTATTCGAAGAACGAAAAAAGATACCAAAAAGTTCCTTCTTATGAATTCCCATTCATTTAGGACCACATAACCTTATTTCATGTTTCTAGGTTAAATATTACCGAAAATAAAAAAGTACCATTGGAAGATCAAAAAAGTACCACAAAGTCCCCTCTAATGAATTCTAATTCATTTAGGACCACATATCCTTAATTTCATGTTTCTAGGTTCATAATTATAGAAAATTCAAAAAGTACCATTAGAAGAACAAAAAAGTACAACAAATGCTCTCTTATGGATCCTTACTCATTTAAGACCTCATATCATTAATTTAATGTTTCTGTGTTAAATATTATAGAAAATTCAAAAATTACCATTAGAAGAACGTAAAAGTACCACAAAATTCTCTCTTATGGATTCTCATTCAATTAGCACTTCATGTCCTTAATTTCATATTTCTAGGTTAAATATTATAGAAAATTCAAAAAGTACCATTAAAATAGTAAAAAAGTACCACAACATCCCCTCTTATGGATTCTCATTAACTAAGGACCACATATCCCTAATTTCATGTTTCTAGGTTCATAATCATAGAAAATTCAAAAAGTACCATTAGAAGAACGAAAAAGTACCACAAAGTCCCCCTTGTTAATTCTTTCCAACATCGGACCATGCGTATTTAATTTCATGTTTCTAGGTTAAATATTACAGAAAATGCAAAAAAGTACCATAGGAAGAACAAAAAAGTACCATAAAAGTCCCTTCATATGGATTTCCATTCATTTAGAACCACATATCCTTATTTTATGTTTCTAGGTTAAATATTACCGAAAATTAAAAAAGTAACATTGGAAGAACAAAAAAAGTACCACGAAATCCCCTCTTATGGATTCTCATTCACTTAGCATTACATGTCCTTAATTTCATATTGCCAGGTTCATAATTATAGAAAATTAAAAAAGTACCATAGGAAGAACAAAAAAGTACCACAAAGACCCTTCATATTGATTCCCATTCATTTAGGACCACATATCCTTAATGTCATGTTTCTAGGTTCATAATTATAGAAATTTCAAAAAGTACCATTATAAGAACAAAAAAGTACCACAAAGACCTCTCTTGTGAATTCTTTCTCACATATGACCATGCATATTTAATTTTATGTTTCTACTTTAAATATTATCGAAAATTAAAAAAGCTACCATAGGAAGAACAAAAAAGTACCACAAAGTCCCTTCTTATGGATTTCCATTCATTTAGGACCACATATCCTTATTTCTTGTTTCTAGGTAAAATAATACCGAAAATTAAAAAAGTACCATTTGAAGAACAAAAAAGTACTACAAAGTTCTCTCTTATGGATTCTCATTAACTAAGGACCACATATTCCTAATTTCATGTTTCTAAGTTCATAATTATAGAAAATTCAAAAAGTACCATTAGAAGACCGAAAAAGTACCACAAAGTTCCCCTTGTGAATTCTTTTCAGCATGTTTCTAGGTCAAATATTACAAAAAATGCAAAAAAGTACCAATAGAAGAAGAAAAAAGTACCACAAAGTCCATCCTTTAAATTCTTACCCACAGGCCATGTATCTTCAAGTACCACAAATTCCACTCTTGTGAATTCTTATCTACATTTTCTTTATTTCATGTTTCTATGTTTAATATAATTGAAAATTCATTATTAAGTTTGAATAAAATGTAATTTCCCACCTTTACCCCTTTTTTTGGTACTTTTTTCACCCATCGAAGTATAAGAAATTGTATTCCAATGAGTATCCCATATTAAAATACTCATATGAATATTTCAATAAATATAAAAAAAGGTTTTATGAAAAAAGTACCAAAAATAGGTACCCCTTATACGTTTGAATTTCTAAAAAGTACCAAATTTGTATTTCTCATTTTTTGATAAGTTATGTCTCACTAAAGTATTTGAATTTTTTTAATTAATAATTAAAACAGTTTAATTACGTGATTTTAAAAAATGAATTCTAGATTTATTAACTAAATTGTATTTATCTATTTGTTAACTTTATAATGCAAAAAACTGCAATCTAAAATATTTCATTGTATCCAAGTTATTCCAGAAAGGGTATGAAAATTCATCGAATTTACCTCACAAAAGTATTTGAATTTTTATCACCTTTGTATTTAAAAATGTCAAACAAAATACAAATTGGAGAAATTCATGTATTTTTTATTAATAATAGGTCATAGGTATCACAATTAAATGTTTTCTAATTTATTTCCCCAATTTGGAGTAAAATTTTGGGGGATTTTTGGTCTAATTTTATATTTAATGGACTTAGAAGGTTGATTTAGGAAGAACACGCCTATTTTTCCTCTATAAATGATCAACACAATAATTTTTTTTGTCATTATAGTAAAAAAATAATAAGGTTTTAGTTCCTTATGAGTTTTTTTTGTTAAAACCCCATATACGAAGGGTCCAAGTCGATAATTATGAGGCATGGCACCATTAAAAATTGTATACCTTAAATATCAAGCCCATTTTGGTACCCTACGTATCAAAAATTTATTTAAAAATGTTGGGGAATATCTTCCCGATATATAGCTAATTATAAATTTGAAGACTAAAATACCTGACTTTATGATATAGCTCCAAAACACACCCCGACATAATTGTACTTGGGTTTATTTTTCTAATTACTTAGCCATATTATTTTTGGATCAATAACTTGCAGTCCAGAAATGTTGGAGCGAAAAATTTTCAACTTTATTTTCATCAACATAAGTAATATTTACAGAATAGAAAACTTTTTCGGGTATTTTTACCTTTTTATAGTTTCCCGTATACCTTGAAAGTCATATAGTTATGTATCTTAAAATATGCCTTTTGTCGCGTTTTACACTATGGCTCCAATTTCTCTGTATTTTTGTAGCCGGTATCTAAATCTCCCATTTAATAACAGCTAATACCTACAGAAACACAATCTGAAAGTTTTGTTAAATTATGTGGTCCAATACTTCAGTAAAATAGGCTCAATGTTGAACATTTTTTAATTTTTAACAACATAATGAAACTACGTACTCCGCTTGGAATGTCAATATTTAGAATTTTGCAGTAAAAATTATTTTTCGAAAACATGAAAAAGTCCATTTATATTTCCTAATAAAACAAATTAAATTTAAGAAATAATTTAGGAAAAATTACACGATTATTCCAATTTTCCCTTTTGTAAGATACATGTAAAGAAACTTCGCTTAATTTCCCTAAAATTTTGTATCTTCAAATATAAAAAAAATTAAAAAATTCAAATACTTTTGTGAGGTACCTGAAATGACTGCACGTGTTATTTTTCTCAATTTATCGGAAACGATTCAACATTTTGTGCTACTTTTTGCGGAATTTGGTAGAAGACAACTCAGGCAAAAAAATCCTATTCATAAAAAAAATATTATTTTTTATTTACCTACTTTTTTTACTAAAAATATCCAATTTTTTTATTTAAAAATTAAAATTCACTAACTTATGTGAGACACTGTATATATATATTTTTTTATATTTATATCATATTATTTACACAATACATTTTTTTACACAATAAATATTATTAAAGTGTTTAAAATTTCTTATTTGTTTTATTTTGATGATTTTAATTTATAGTAAATTTTCCTACAGGGTACTTTGGAATTGACAAAATTATGTCAATTTGAATAAAATTCAAATGTTAAATTGAATAAACATTCTTCAATTTGAAGAGAAAAATTAGTTAATTTGAATAAATTTTTTATTCAATTTAACTAATATTTAGTAGAATTAAATAAAATAATTTAAATTGAATAAAAATTCTTCAATATGAATAAAATTTTTAGTTAATTTGAATAATATTTTCTTCAATTTGACTTAAAATTTGTCAAATTAACTACCTTTTAATTAACTAATTGAATTAGTCATATTGACGAATTTTCGTCGATTTAACTAACTTACGAAAAATTAACAAAAAATTCTGTTGAATTGAATAACGATTTTGTTGGTTGATATTTAACCTACTTTTCTTCAATTCTACACCCCATTTTACCGTATTTACTGCTCATTTTTGGTTCAGTGTATAAATTAAAGATGAATCCGGATGGGTCTTTTGACAACTATAAAGCGAGGTTGGTAATCAAAGGATTTACTCAAAGGGAAGGTATTGATTACAGTGAAACATTTAGCCCTGTTGCGAAATTGGGGACTATTAGAGCTGTTTGTAAGTATAGCTGCAAGCCAAAATATGCATCTTGCTCAATTTGATGTGTCAACTGCATTTTTGTATGGACAATTAGAATAAACAATCTTTATGAAACAACCAGAAGATGCATCATACATACTTTCTTAGACTTGAAATCAGAAGATATGAAGACAAGATTACTATAAGTCAAGAATCTTATGCTAATAAACTGTTAGAAAAATTTAATTTTTCAGGCTGCAAAAGTGTTTTAACGCCAATGCTTAAAAATTCAGAAAATTCAAATTCAGGGGAAGAAAAAGATAATAATAAAGAGACAAAATTTCCTTACAAACAAGCAGTTGGTGGAATTATGTATTTCATGCTTGGAACTAGACTGGATCTGGCATATTTCGGCGGCTGTTCTAAAACCGGAAGATCTACATCCGGAGTTCTAATAAAATTTGTCGGTGGTGCTATAACGTGGCTTATTCAAAGACAAACAATGGTGGCAACATCCACAACGGAAGCCGAAGTGGTCGCAGCAACTGAAGCAACAAAAGAAATTATTTGGATAAGCCGTTTGTATGCAGAAACTATTGGTTACAATGAAATTCCTGTTTTATTTGTTGATAATTCAGCTGCCGTTAGACTTGCACAAAATCCCGAATATCACCGAAGAAGCAAACATATTGCTCTCAAACATTTCTTTGTTCGCGAAAAAGTTATTGAGCGGAAATTGGAAATTAAACAAATTCCTACTCAAGAACAATTGGCAGATATTATGACAAAACCATTGCAACCTCAACGACTAAAATATCTTAGAGTCTTCAAAAATATTAACATCACATAACAAGGGGAAGTGTTGAAGTTATTTATTAATGTTATGTTTAGTTAATACTGTTATGTTTTATATACTTGTTAATACAATCTAGTTAATATATATTTTTGTATCATTGAATATTTTCTTGCTTCAATAAAAACTTTTGCTGTAAAATCTTTTAGAAACATGAAAAAAATGTATGGTCCAGAGGAAAATAATGGATTTTAAAGTGAAAAAATGTTACCAGCTTTTTGAAAAAAATTACAAAAAATCAAATTTTTTTCAAATTTTCTACTTCAAAATAATATAACTTTTTATCTAAACCACATAGGTATATGATTCTTGCACGAACATTGTTTAGAATTTTGTACAGAATCCAGAGAATATTTTAGAAAAAATTAAGTCTGCCAAGTTAAAAAAACTTAAAAAAACATGTCCAAAAATGGGTAAAAATTTTACTTTGGTCCAAATATCTCTTAAAATAAAAGAGATAACCTACACATGTAAGCATATTTTTTATAGAGAATTATAAGGACTATCTATGTGCAAAATCAATCAAATCATAAATGAAATTTTGTCGATTTTTTAAAAAAATTTTCATACATGACCAACTTTGGAGGTCCAAACCTATAAATAAAATTAATTTATCAGGCATTTTTACAATTATGGATATAGAAATTACAATTTTTTAACACACAGAAAAAAATAATACATATATTTTAAAATTTTGTTCATAAATATTAAGAATCGAACGACTTTTTTTCCCACTTTTTTCATAAAAAATAAAATTTGGTTCATAGATATTATTAAATTGATCATTATGAAAATTTTATGAATTTTGCAAAAATTTTGCTTAAATTTTTATTTATTTGTATAAGATTCTAATTCAAACGCTAAATAAAAAGAGTTATAATAGAAAATATTCATGAAAAATTTAACAGCCGTATTCAAAATGAAAAAGTCTATGCTTGCTAACGAGTGGCTAAGTTTTTTGTGAGTAAATTTCCATAAGAAAAAGTTAGCCACTCGTTAGCAAGCATAGACTTTTTCATTTTGAATAAGGGGGTAAATTTTCAAGAAAAAGTTGTTGGAAAATAATGTTTAGCAATTTGCATAAATTTGATACCATTTTGCAGCACATATGTACATAATTTTATTATTTTGTTGAATGATCCCAATATGTAGCGCGAATTGATGTATTTAAAATACAAGAGGCACAAAGTTTATTATGAATTAAATTTTTGCGATTCTTTTTTTTTTTTGCTTTTATCATTAATCAATCCTCCCCCGTTCGCTTGCGTTATATCTATAACTGTATCTCTATCCTTCGTTCTGAACGTGCGGTCGCTCCCCCTATTGTATTAGAGTTATCCACTGAATTAGGAATTCATTTTTATTATCTGAAACCAGTGCCACTTTGATCGCCTCAATCCTAATATTATTAAAGGCCCCTTCTATATCGAGGAAGGCTGCCATGGTATTAGGGAGATCGAACCGGTTTTATTCGACCGGTTTTAACCGGTTTTTTTTTTAAATGTTAGCTTTTCGAATATCGAATAAACCGGGGTTTTTGCGTCGAATACTCGGTTTTTATTTTCTTTATAAATTTGGC
Source organism: Protophormia terraenovae (assembly GCA_951394005.1). Taxonomy (NCBI): domain Eukaryota; kingdom Metazoa; phylum Arthropoda; class Insecta; order Diptera; family Calliphoridae; genus Protophormia; species Protophormia terraenovae. Next base: position 71,532,777 of record OX596077.1, read on the forward strand.
CTAAAAAGGTAATATATTTTCAAAATTATTTTTATGATTACAATTGTATCATAATCAATAGCTTTTAAATTAGAAAAGTGTCATAATATTTAGTACGGGTTCACACACAGCAATTTTTCTTGCCGCAATTCTGGCTTCGTAGGCGAGAGAAGCAAAGAGAATGTAAAAGATTACTCTTTCCTTCTCCTCTCTCTTCTATAAACTCAGAATTGCGGCAAGAAAAATTGCTGTGTGTGAACCAGGACTTAGTAAGACTACGGTGGAATTAATTATTATTTTTTTATATAATGGTTTCAAAATATCCCAACAAACCAAGAAACGATACAGTATCATTAATGATATCATAATTTTAAAATAATATAATAAAATATTTAAATATTTTTTCCTTAGAAAAAAAAACTTCAAATATTTTCATGAAAATAAAAATAAATTTAAAATTTTTATAGAAATAAATAATTAATGTAATGTATTACATTAAAATTATATTTTTACAGCAAAATTTAGTGGAATTTCAAACAATAAAAGGGACTAACATAAAGGAATCAATATCAAGTTGGATTTTAAAGGAAACTATTTTCGGATCGCAGAAGTTTGGTATTACATACGTAATTATTAGCAACGGGATGAAATTTTGTTTCATTTTATTATCTTGTTTTAATTATTGATAAAATAAAAAGAATATTATATATTCATCCAATATTGGTATGTATATATTCTGGAATATATTGCAAAATTATAGCACTGATTAAATTTAACGATATCATTACTTATATCATTATTTTCAAAAATTATGATATCATTTTCGAGTGTACCTTTTAGAAAGCAACCTATATCATTTTAGAATTATAAATGATATCATTCTCGAGCTTCTTTATCACCGAAATGATATCGTTATGATATCATTACGATATCATTTGGTTTGTTGGGATGAACAGTAAATAAAAAATATGTACATATGTCTTTATCTAATAAACATTTCATATCTTAAAAGTGAAAAATATTAAAGGCAAATAATATAAGAAGCCTCATGATCAGTGTTGTTAGGAGGTGAGAAAATTGGACTTTCGAAAAGGTCAGAAAAGGACTAAATTTTCCAAAAAATAAAGCCCCAAAAAAGCTAAAATTTTTTATTTTAAAACTGATTATTGTTTTGTAATAAGTTTATAAATAAAACAAGAACGACTGTTAACAGATCTATCCTATGGAAATTCGACAACTTTGGCTTATATTTCATATGGAAAATTATTTAATTTGTTTAAAATGATTTTTTTCTAATTTTTGAATTTTCCAAATTTTTGATGATTTTTTTGCTTTTATAATAATTTTGTAAAGTTATATTTATGAAGAGTTTATATGGTTAATGAATTTAATTAAAAAATAATTATAAGAATTAATAAAATAAGTTGGTATATTTGATTTTGAGTATGAAGCGCCGCAGACGAAATTTTGTCCTAATTAATCTCGATTTTTTGTGCAAATTAATACACAAAAAGGTTTGAAAGTACGGTTCTGTAAAAACTAAATTAGTAAAAAACAATACGAAATTATTATCTTCTTTATTGAAATATTAAAAATTTTAGCCTTTTTAAGGCAATTTTAAGAAAGAAAAAAACTTAAAAAAGGCTAGAAGCTAAAACGAAAATTGTATGCTAAAAGCAATATAAAACGGCTAGATTTAGCCTTAAAAAGACTAAACGGGCAACACTGCTCATGATTAAATTAATTGGCGGATAATAAGGCATACATAAAATTTATTAAATTAAATTAATGAGAAAGTATAAATATTTTTTAATAAAAAAAACATTATTTTTAGGTATTAAAAATATAACTTTGGTTTTTTCATGAACAACATGAAATTTAATTCGTCCTTATACCAAAATATATATTTGTACCAAATTTCATTAAGGTCTACAAAACTGAGATCTGTGCTTTTTTCGGACATCGTTAAAACGACAAAGGAAATGATTTTGAGTAGAACGGAATACTTTAAAGTTAGGATCCGAAGATTTTTTGTGCGTTACAATTATAAGCACAAATGCATAATATCCGAACCAAATATGGTGGTGTATGATGTTTTTAACAATTGATCATCAAATTGCAGTAACCACATTAGATGGGTAGTCTACGTTTCCCTAAGTTCTAATGTTAACAGAAAATCATGATTTTTTTGTAAATTTATATTTTTGTTTGAAATATTAAACTAAACTACCCCTCTATATTGTTTCCAAAATTTTAAGCAAAAACCGGTTAACCGGTTTTCGCAAAAACCCGAATAATCAATCTCCCTACATGGTATACTCCATATGCAGCAAACCCCGCTCTATATAACTCACTAGTAGTATATTTGTGTAGGTTCTGGGACAATTTAGCGTATCCCAAAAAGCATTTGAGGGTGGTTGAATTTTTTTTAAGATTTTTTTATCGTTACTGAAAAATGTGTTTATGAATGTTCTGGGACAACTTTCGTATCCGCCAAAACATTTGAGGAGGGGTTGATTTTTTTCAAGATTTTTTTTATCGTTACTGAAAAAATTATTTAAGATCAGCGTTCGGAAATTGCAAAAATGTATTTATTAACCAATCAGAAGCATGTATCATACATAACGTGACCAGACATCCAGCTTTTTAAACTTTGATCCCGCCTAAAATATTTTTCCCGCTTTTTATTAAGAAATCCCGCTTTTCTAGCTTTTATTTACATTTTCTATAAAATTTTTACCAATATTTAAGTGTAACTAAAAATAATTTTTTCCACAGGAAAGTTAATTTTCTATAAGTCGTTTTTGATAATTAAAAGTTTTAAATATTTTATAACGCTGATCATCTTCTCTACTGACTAATCTTCTTCGATGTAGGAAGACCTCCCAAAAGATAAGCATTAGCTTGTTAAAATATTTACAAATTTTTTTAACATATCTTTAGTTCTCTACTAGTGAATGAAAAACCTCAAGTCTGATAGATTTTGACCAAAAAAGTTTAGAATTTTTTATTCCAGAAATAGGTTTAAAACTTTAATTATTTTAAGAATTTTATAATAAAATATAAATAAATTTTTGGAGGAAGAAATTTAGTTTTTTTCAGAGAGATTTATAGATTTTAAAAACTCATTTCGTGAGAACATTTGTGTGGGGCTATTTAAATAATTTTTACTAATTTTATTTACCAAAATGTGCCATTTCAAAAAATGTTTTGACATGAACTTTGATCTCATGGTTAACATAGATATTTTCATATCGCAGCTTTAATAACTATCTGGAACCATATAAACGATGTGCCTTTGTTTCGGATTGGATACTTTTTTATTTTTGTATAAACTAAAAGTTATAAAAATATAATATTGGCAGCCGATTCAAGAAGGTGAAAAGGTAACAGTATATTGGATTATTTTAATAACGGTTTTTTACAGGTAACGGTATTTTTATTTATTTCGGTATCGGTATTTAGCGTAATCGGTATTTCGAGTTATTTCGGTAATGGTATTTTATGTGTTACTATAGTTTCATAAATTTCGAAGTATCGGTTCAGAACCATAAAATATAATCAGTAGTCAAATATTATAATGACGAGCTGGGGTAGCCATAACTTTATTACAAGTTTTATTTAAACTTTATTAAAAATAATATTATTTCTTAAACACAAAAATAAGGTTAACGGTATTTTAGCGCTATCGGTGTTTCGAGCTATTTCGGTAACGGTTTTTAACGTTAATTATTTTAGCAGTAACCATATTTTCAATTACATATTTCGGTAACTGTATTTTAGGCGTAACGGTAATCAAGTTGAGTGTTTTTTTTTAGCGGTAACGGAAACCAAGTTTGGTTTTATTGTCAACGGGTCTAAGAATTATTTAGCAAAATCTATTGCTATCAAATTCAAAAAGTACCAAGTTTTTTTTATCAATCCGTATTTGAATTCAATCTTAAAATTTAACTAGGAATATTTTGAAAACATTTAGAGAAGCACGTTAAAATTATAATATTTAATGTTTCAGTTTGTATTTCGATGTTCTAAAATTTGTATGGGTCGTTCTCAATTTGAAATGACTCAATTGGGTCGTGAACAAAGTGCTTACGAGAGAACAGCTGATCTAGATTTTTAATTGAGATATAAAAATAAAATCCCTCTTTTCTTTACAAAATTTTTAAAAATCCCGCTTTTTCCACACAATTTTGTTAAGAATCTCGCTTTTTAGTTGTTCGGGTCCCGCTTTTTGACAAAAACCCTCTGGTCACGTTAATCATACATTGCAATAGAATATGTATGTTTGTTTATTTTGTGCTTTTTTAATAAATACCACAATATTTTTTGTGTAAACGCCCAAATGCATTTTATGAAATTGGTAACCAATGAATTTATTTTTGTCAATATTTTTTTTTTGTATAATAATCAAGGTACGAAAAAATTTGGATTTCGAATTTAATTTTAAGTTTTTAATCGCTTAATCGTAAATTTAAAAATAAAATTCACTTTTTGGATTAAATTTGTATTCTTTACTTTTTTAATTTGAGTTACGAAAATAATCTATAACTTTTTTTAAATTTGTATTTGTGAGGAAGATCGCTATTTTACGATTACAAACGGTTCGGTCGCCAAACACATGGTACAATGATGTGCGCAAAAAAGTGGTTGAAAAAAAGTAAAAAAGAGGTTCGTTGTGTACATGTACGTACATGTAGATATGTAGAAAAAAATACTTTTTAGCGGTATGAACTGTCGAATAGAAGAAGAAAAACTGACTATAAAAAATCCAATGATATTTGTTATTTTAAATTTGTAACTTTATATGTATGCAAGTATATCAATTGATTTTTTGGCTGTCATGCAAATAAATATTTAAAAAGTAGCGATCGTAAAAAATAATATTGATTGTGTGATATCGATAAATTTTTGATTTGTATGTAAACAAATACATACATACATACATACATACATACATACATACATACATACATACATACATGTATAAGTACATACACAACTGCTTAATAAATTCTAATTTTCCCATATCTCTAATTGAAAACATGTATTTACATACATACCTTCATGCATACATAAATATCCAAATAGAAAACACACAGACTCAATTAACTACTGTCAGAAGCAGTAACAAAACATAAACAAAACTGCTGCTTTCTTAAGCAAACAAGCGCATGTACAAATGTTTTAAACATCCACACATCTTTCATTCAACATAAATAAACACATTTTTATGCCGTTACACGACTTCAATTTGATTAATTCTTTTCGGGTTAATTCCTGAATATTTTTGAAAATAAAACTTTTGATCTTCGAACAAATTTAAAAATTAAATTTGCAAACAAAAAAATAAAATTCGTTCTAAAATTAGGATTAAATTCGCTGATAAAAATTTTGTTCCGAACGAATCAAAAAAATGAGCGTTCTACCTACTCTGATGATAATATATATATGTAGTATTAAAATAAAAAAGTAGTGTGAATAAAATGAATTATTGTATATAAAAAGCTATTTTTTTTGTGTGGCTTTAATATACGATTAAAAGAGTAAGCTAATAGGTTAAAAAAAGGTAAATAATATTTGCTCCCGACGTTTACTTTAACGTACAGAGCTCGCGTTCAACGAAATAACACTTAAAATAATAATTTACATATATACAGTACAGTGCCTTGATTTGTATGGGGACAAAAAAGTTGCAAATGTACCACTCTAAAATTAAAGTTTGATATGTTTTATGTTAATTCCCAAAAGATTTCGGTTCAATTATTTAATTTACGTGAGCTGGACCATTTTTTAAATACCTCCAAAAATATGGTTTTCGTTCGACAGTATACATAGTTTTTAATTTTTTGTCAAAAAAATTACAACGTATGATAGGAAAACGATGTCTACTACATATTGAACAAAAAATAATTTAAAATTAGTTTTCATTCCCGCGAGATTAAAATGTAAGTCAAATTTTCAATGATTTTATTTTAAATAGTCTTTTATTAAAGTTTGAATATTTTGGACATTTTTCATCGTAAATTATATTTTAGGGCATCATTGGAAAGCTCTCATTAAGTATTATTGATATGCGCATTCATTTAACCCTTTAGTTACACAAATAATATTTTGGGATTCCCGGTCCATACTTGGTTAAGTTAATTTTATCGGCAAGTAAATGATAATTTAAGGATATAAATGTCCCCCAAAATAATTGATAAAAAAAAAAAAACTCGTGTAATATAGAGGATTAATTTCACAAAATAATTTTTATTCGATTATTTTCGCGGTTTTAAATCAACTTGTTACTGTTTTTCATAAATTTATCAATATTTAAGCGTAATAAGTATTTCCATGCGATTTATTTGCAAAAATTTCAAATTTAACTTTTTAGGAACTAAATGCATAAAATTTACCCTCTAGCTCTTAATGGCTTAATTACGTGTTATCTTTAATAGTAACAGGATAGAACATTCCTATCGTACATAAAAACCTAATATATTTTGAAAATTTTCCGAAATATATAAAATTACAAGTTTGATCAAAGAAAATATGATAAAAAATATAAGTAAAATCTTAATATTGCGCGACTTAAAAGAGACATAATAATAATTCAAATGAATATTCATGGTCATAGTATGCCTCTTTTATAATTTGAAGTTAATTTTCTTATAAATAAAATTTTGATAACGATATGAGAAAAATACGTCCATCACAGGTAAATTTAAAGATTGAGATGTAATATTATGGGAATCATATAAGAACATACTAATCTTCATTTCTAGAGGGGTACATTTGCAACTTTTTTTCGTAAGGCACTTTAATATACAGCTGTTAAATTACAGTAACAAACAGAGAACATTTACATACATATATCACAATATCATTTTGGCAAATTGTACGAATACAATTATATACATAGTTATAATTATTTAAAATTTAAAAATTGTTAAAGCTATTTTCTCATATAATTAAATAAAAATTGAGTATCTAACTTAGTATACGAAAATACCAAAATACCATTTTGTTAAAATAACCAATAAATTTTATAAATATCAAATATTAATATATTAATTACTAAAATATTCATTCCCTAGCCTCTATGAGTGCCAGGTATTACTTTAAAGTAAAATTCCGGTAACGAGAGGATATTTGGGCCTTCATTAAGGTTCTCCAGTAAGATGCCAATGGGTGATAAGTAGGAAGACGTATTACAATTACAATTCTTCTCGGAATAAAAAATTTCATTCAACAACGAGTTGTCGTGAAACTCTAACTTTTCAACGGTTCTTTTCTGCAGTTGTAAGGCATATCTGCAGAATGGTGTAACGTTTGATTGTTTGTAGATATACGAATTGGAGTAACGTTTTCGGTGACTTTGAATGTTTTTGATAATGCATCTTCTCAGGACGGTTCGTTCGCAGATTTCAAGCTCTTTAGCTACCACTGCACACTGTCACTTTTATCCAAATTAGAACGACAAAAATGCGAAAATAAAAGCTTATTAAATGAAGTAATTTTGTTCGCATTTATTAGTAAACATATCATATATTATGGAAAAAATACTAAAGTATTGGTAAGTGTCTATAGCGTGAACTATGGACTTTCAAAGTTGCAACTTTTAAAAATATTTTAATTGTATTTACAAATTTTGTAAAGAAGTATGTTAACTTTAACTTCATATATCTCAATAAATATTGCAGATATTGATGTGATTTTTTTTTTTGGTATGTAATAATAAATGTATCCAAATTATTCTGTTATAATTTGCTAGGTTAAAAAGTAAATACTAAAGATAAAGTCTTTATTTAACAGATATTATATTATTAAAAAATATATTTTTTCGAAAATTTGTTATGCAAATGTTACACTATGATTGATTTGATAAGATCTTGCCACTCCTACTTTTAAAATATCCCTTATTTTTATAAATTTTACAAAAATATGCAGAAAATTTATACAAATAAATTAATTTTGTTCAGTATGGGAGTGGCAGTGATTCTACCTGCACATTTTTAGTGGGAATGTTTACGGATTATCGAAAAAAAGCAACGTTTTAAATGGTATACATTAGGGTGGCCGCGAAATGAAAAGTATAGATGTTCCTATCATAAATAAAAATTTGATTCATTCTAAGGTACCATTTCTCAAAATTTTGGTCCTGAAATTATCCTTTCGTGAGCAAGATAAAAATGAAAATAGGTTATTTTTTCAATAACAATATACAAATTTGGTATCGTAAGAAAGGACTTTAGAGCGAGCATTTAATGACATAAGAAAAATTAAGGACCAGATTCAAATAAGATCAAAATTTTGGTTCGTCCTTGTGTTGAAGAAAGCATATGTACCAAATTTCATCAAATTACCTTCAAACTGCGCATAAGTTTTATATGGACAGCCAGCCAGCAAGAAAGCCGACCAGACGGACGGACATTGTTAAATCGACTAAGAAAGTGATTCTGAGTCGAACTGTGTACTTTAAGGTGTGGGTCCGAAGATTCTTCCTCTGCGTTACAATTTCTGCCCAAACAAATAATGCACCAAGATACCTATGGTGGTGTAGTGTATAAGAACAGAAAAACTTGTTTTGGTATAACTGCTATAGGATTATATTGTATTATTTTGATCCCAATTTTTTAAATATTTGTGTAAAAAATTCAAATTTTTAAATTTTTTGTGAAAAATTGCAACATTTTGGACTTATTTGGACCTGGTCCTAAATTTTTGTTACGTCATTAAATACCAGCCCCAAAGTCCATTCTTACGATACCAAATTTTCATATTGTTCCTTCGGCAGATATAGGAACCAAACTTTTGAGACGCAGTACCTTAGAATGAAATAAATTTTCATTTGAGATGAGAACATCGTTATCAGATAAAATACTCCATACAAACATTCATATGAATTTATCTTAGTTTGTGATGAAAACTGTTGATAAATATGAACAAAATCATTTAATTTGTTCATTATTTGTCTTAAAAATTTGCATTTATTATCAATATTTTATTTTAAATTTAATAAATATTTGACTTTGAAATGAAAAATTATTGTACAAAAAGAAAAGTTTTTTTGTGTTTTGTTTTCTTTGGAAAATTTTTTTTTTTGAGAACTTTATTATTTTGTACTTGAAGAAAAACATTTTTTTAAAAACTTTTTTTTATATTTTTTGTTTTAGTATGTTATAAAATAATTTTTAACTTCAATGAAAATATTTTTTTGTAAAAAACAAAATAAAAAATGTTTCCGGTCTTTGCTACTAACAGAATATAGAATTTCAGAACAATATTTACAAAATTGGATTTTTGTCGTTCTAAAACTGCCAAATGTGACACTGTGCACTGGAGAGATTGAAAACAATATAGGAAAGGCGTAAACTAGAACTGGTCTAATAGCAACCTTATAAAGAAGGAGCTTTGTTTTCTGTGGAAAATATTTATTATAAAATAAGTTAGAGGACATGCCTATGATGCGCTTAGCTTTTGATAAGAGAATTCTTCCATGATTATTAAATTTCATTAAAATGTCGAAATTCACTCCTATATATTTGATATTAGACTTGAATGGAATAGTAATTCCATCTAACGACAGCTGCAAGAGTTTGCTCTGGGGGACAACAAATCTAGCACACTTGCCAGATGCGTTTCTTATACAAATTGCCTCAGATTTGCCTGCGTTAATTCTTATACCTCATTTCCTGTAGAATATTCCTATATCGGAGAGATGGAAGGCTGCATTCTGAAGTGCGAGCATAGGAGATTCATTGTGCGAGTAAATCATACAATCATCGGTATATAAAATCGCTTTTGAGTTATCAGTCAAATGGGGAAAATCATATATCCACACCAAGGTCAACCAGTTTATATATGATTCCCTTATGCCATGCAGAGTCGAACGCTTTTTCGATGTCCAGTGATATCGCAACTGTGCAAAATTTCCGCCTTAAATTTTTTACGACATCACTTTGAAATTTCATGAGGGCATGTAGAGTTGAGTAGTGTTTTTTAAAGCCAAATTGAAACGATGAGATGGGGTTGACTGTAAATTCATTTCGACAGCAACGAAATAGGACGGAAGTCTGTTATTCTCATGCTGCCATTTGTCTTTTTCAGTAGTATTATTATTGCTGATTTCCATACCGTAGGGAAATAGTAATTATTGAGGCAGTTGTTAAGATAATTGTGAGAAATTCCAATGAGGAAGGTGGAAGCTTTCTTATTATAAAATTAGAAATTCCATCTATGCCATGTGATTTTTTGTTGTTGATTCGTAAAATGGTAATTGTCAATATTTTCAATTGAGTTAAATGTATCGTCAAAAGAATAAATATGTCTTGTGCTTGTGTCAAGTGATGTTTCGGGTACTTTTTCATTGTAAACCGAAGAGTAATATTCTTGGAAGTGTCCAGCAATCTCGTTGTCATTATTTTATTGTTGTCATTATATGTTATTGACGCATATGGAATGACAGAAAGGAGATCTGTTTTTACTTAGTATTGAGTTTATTTCTTTGAAAGCCATTATTCCAGGTATTATTTTCCCAAGCCTATTATTAAAAGCATCAGCTTGTTCGATATTCACCATCTCCTTTATAATAGTTTTTAACAGTAGAATTTGGGTGGATAGTAGTCTGTACTCAGGACTGAGTCTATTTACTGAACGATGAAAACATTTATTGAGGTCTTAATTTTAAAGAATTTTTTTATGTTTTCTGAAATTGGAATTCTATTATTCTTTAACTCAATTTTTTCTGAATGTGAGTTTTGAATTAAAAGAAGGTTACCGTTGAATTCATTTATTAAAGAATCAATTTCAATTTTCAGGAGGCATAAGGGCACGAGAGGCGATATCCATTTCCCTGAGGATTAATTGCATCTTTTAAAGATAACATCTTAATAGTATCTAACAGATCTATTTGTTTTCCAGCGATTAATGTCAAAAGGCTGTTTCTGTAATATAATTTGTCATCCATGCTGACTTAGAGAATTTATAATTCACTGGACATGAAAAATGTTTGAAGCATCGAGGATTTTTAGATTTTCCAATTACCAGTAGTTTAAGTTTGTGTGTTCCCGTCGCATTCGAACAACTCATGAAAGTTAATCGCTCTCCATCTTTGCGCCTGTAGCACTTTTCTCCAATGATGATACGTATGTTTTATCTGGCAGCTGCTTCCAGTAGAAACCGGACTCGTCAGCAACAAAGTTGGTCTTCACATAGAGAGAGTTCTTCCATTTTTGCTCTTAATTTTTCTTTAAACGGGTCAACAAGTTGTGGTTGAGCAGAAAGCTTTTCTCCGGAAATTTTCAAAAGGCGAACACCAAACCGCTGCTTAAATTTTTTGAGCCATCCATCGCTGGCATTAAAACCACGATCACTTTCTTTGATTTGTTGGTGAATTTCCAAAGCTTTTGCTTTTAGCATCAGTCCGCTTACTCGCAATTTTTTGTTTCGCATGCTAAGGAACCATTTATAAAGGGTTTTTTCCATTTTCGGAAGTTCAGAAGCACGTAATGTTTTACGTTTCCCGGTACCATAAAGAGTATTATTTACACGATTTGTTAATTCCAGATTTTTCTTTTTAATGGAACAAACGGTTGATTTAGCAACACCATATTTTCTTGCCAAACCACTGACACTGTAACCCTTTTGCAATAATTCAAGAATATACACTTTATCTTAACTTTCGGTTTTTTTAATGACACTTTCAACATTTACGTAGCAATGTCAAAGAACAACTGACAATTCAATGAGTACATACACATACAATAAGAAAAAAGATCGTTGTAACATCATCAAATAAGTGAACACTTTATTTGGGGATTTCCCATATTAAAATTACAGGTTTAAAAAGTAACGAAAATCTAAATTCGAATTGTGTTCACGTTTTAGAATAGTCTGTGTAAAAAAAATTTTCACGTTTCTGAGACGTTCACCCTTTCGAGTGTTCACGTTTTCGCGAGTTAACTGTAATTCAAATTTACTCTAATTTTAAAATCATATTAACATAAATTTCACAATTCTCTTAACATAAATTTCATAATTCTCTAAATGAATTTCACAATAATTTCCTAATATAACATTAGAACAAATTATACATAACCTTACCCAACAAAATCAAACATATTATTTATGCATATGAAAAAAACAAAAACAATTCTCAAGTTAAATTTTCCACTTTACAAAAACAAAAATAACCATATAAATATAGATGAATAAACTAAAAGTACTCAAACACCATTTATCCAAGTCATCAGTTTTTAATTTTATCAAAATTAAAAGTGCAAAAATATTAAATAAAAAAATTGTCTCCATATTAATTCGTTTGTATGTACTTTAACATAATTACATACATATTATCCAAAATTAAAAAAAAAAAAAAAAATTGGATAAAAATAAATTCATTGGTTTCCAATATCATAAAATGCATTTAGCCGTTTACACAAACAAATATTGTAGAATTTATTAAAAAAGCACACAATAAACAAACATACATACATATATTATTACAATATATGAAACACACTAAGAGGGAGGGGACCTCCCCTTATCTTGCTTCTGATTGATCAATAAAAAAAATTTTGCAATTTCCGAACGAATTTTTTCAGTAACGATAAAAAAATCTTGAAAAAAAATACAAACCCCCCCCCTTCAAAATGCCTTGGGAGATACACTCAATTGTCCCATAACATACATACACACATTTTTTCAGTAACGATAAAGAAAAATCAACCCAATCAAATGTTTTTGGAGCAACGCTAAATTGTCCCAGAACCTTTATAAAAATACTACTACCGTTGCTTTAGAGTGTGTCTAGAAAGTATTTTCTTTGGAATAAATAATGCAGGAACACAACTCAAATGAAGCGTATCAATGTGCTAAATAATGAAAAATATTAAAAACTTTTAAAAATTAAAATTCAGTTCCTTTCCACAGATTGATAATCAAGAGTATGACACATCTTGGTCCGAGAAAAGTTTTAACATTGGTATCGAAAATTGACTAATTTGGAGGTGTTGTGGAAAAACATAATTAAATGTTTTGCTCATGCATTTTTTCTTTTTCGTTCTGGCGGAAACAAATCAAAATTTTAGTAAAATAATTTTTTAGATTATATTCATAAAAGAGAAATGTATAAACATAGAAAACAACTGGAACTCCAACTTGCTCACAAAAAACCTAACTCAACTGTCAAAAAAACCTAACTCTTTGTATAAGTTAGTAGAATTTTCTACAGAACAAATGTATACGTGTGAAGAGAGTATTTTTTTTTTTTTTTGTTGCTGAGCGAATGAAAAGAATTGAAGTTCTAGTTGTTTTCTATGTGTATAAAGTTCTAAATGAGAAAAATTTCATAAAAACTCAAAAATTAAATTATTTTAAAGCACTCCTAAATGAAATTTGTATGTATTTTTCCAAACAATATTTAAAATCTTACCCCTGATGTTCTAAAATGACCATAATTTTATATCTATAATTTTCAATCGCTGGTAGAGAGCTGAATATGAATTTAGACAAAAAATATTTCTTTATACATCTCATAATTACGCAATGTTTGAGTGGGTTTCTTCGGTTATTTTCAACGGAACACTCTAATATGCATTGATATTAATATGAACAAATACCTACTTTACATATCCCGCTGCTCTACACCATTTCCAGTTGTATTTCGGAAATTTATATTTTAGAAGTTTCCATTTATATTTCAGAAATTTATAATTTTGCTTCAGAAGTTTCCAATTATATTTCACAAATATCTATTTGTAGCTCAGAAGATTCTAATTTGATTTCAGAAATTTTTATTTGTAGATCAGAATTTTCTATTTGTAGTTTAGAAAATTCTAAATGTAGTTTAGAATTTTCCATTTGCATTTCAGAAATTTCAAATTCTAATTAAGAAATTTCCATTTGAATTTCAACAATTCAAATGGAAATTTCCATTTGAATTTCAACAATTCAAATGGAAATTTATAATTATATTAACCCGAAATTTATAATTGTATTTAAGAATTTTTTCTACAGATAATATATGTTTAATGTTCTAAAATGCACTTGGAAATTTCGGAAATACACTTAGAAAATGTTGAAATTCAAATGGAAATTTCTTAAATAGAATTTGAAATTTCTGAAATGCAAATGGAAAATTGAAGAATTTTCTAAACTATAAATAGAAAATTCTGATCTACAAATAGAAATTTCTGAAATGTAATTATAATCTTCTGAACTACAAATAGATATTTCTGAAATATAATTGGAAGTTCTGAAGCAAAATTAGAAATTTATGAAATATAATTAAAAATTTCTGAAACATAATTAGAAATTTCTAAAATATAAATGGACACTTCTAAAATATAAATAGAAACTTCTAAAATATAATTAGAAACTTCTGAAATACAACTGGAAATAATACTGATGCCGACTTTAGGATTGAAGGGAAAAATGGATTTGTCTATGCCTGCTATAGGAAATTGTAAACCTTTTTTGTTCCTAAGGTCGGCAGCCACTAAAATAAGAAATGCAATAATTTTTCACTTAATTATCTTTTGAAACTTTTGAAACAAAGTTTGAATAGAATAACTTGTAGTTATAAAATAGCTTAAACTATTATGGTTAATTACTATTTTAAAATTGGTCTATACACTATTTTTTTATTGAAAAAAGCTATTCAAAACCTGTTGTTACAGAATGAGGAAAAATTCCACAAAAGACATAAGTATATTTTTTCAACACATAATGGATCATTTATTAATAATTAATTATCGCTATTCTTAATTATTGAAGTTTAAATTCGAAATTGCGGACTACTTGTACATGCCGAACTTAGGTACACTTACCCTATTTCCAATAAAGGAAAAAGTCGCTAGAAACCACCACTGTCGGCTTCTTTGGTTTTATCAGACCTAGAATACCTGAATCTGATAACCTCAAATCCGAAATTGACAACCCCTCCACAGTGACTCCAGCTTTCATAGAGACTCCTGATCTACTGCGAATCTGAAGTCTCTACCTTGGTTCTCCTTACAGATCAAGGTGTTGACTAGCTTCCATTGACTTGTAAAAAGACCTTTATTCTGGTTCTCCAATACTGTCAGAATGGTTCCGACCTCTAGGGGAACCATGCTATCACTATTGGACGTCGTAGAGGCAAATGAGGTGCTAGTATCACCTCGAGTTTCACCTCTGGATAAAGTGTGTCCCACTTAGCAACTGCGTTCCTAAGAAATTCGAAAGATTTACGCAGTTGATGGTTTTGACACCCTTCATCCAGTCTGCGCCTCTGAATGATACCTCATCCGGCCTTCCTTTTACAAGAGTGATTTCCTCAATGAGCCTGTGCTCAATCTGTCGCCATTGCTCAACGCTGATCTTCCATCTAGATAAGCCTTGTCAATGACAGCAGCTTGAATACAATTCTGCAGCATCGATTCCTTCGCCTTTTTTGATGTAGATGACTGTTCATTTCCCGATCCAGCTCTTTTAATTACCTCCTTGTGGGGGCCCTTAACAGAGCTACAGGGCGTATGGACAGCCTTCTTTGCCATCGAAGTTTGTTGGCCCTCTTAACGACCCCCTTATGGGGACCTCATGTCAGAAGTTTTACCAACTGCATCAGTGTTGTCATTGCGGGTTACACCAGTGGAGTTGGCAGGTTACCGACAAGCTGCCATCTTGCTGGTTGAGGCTTGATCATCCCAGGCCTAGCAGCCCTGACAACTTTATGTGGGTTGTTAGATTTGCTGGATGGTGCACTATCAGCCCTATCTGTGGTAAATTTTGGTTTATCTGCTCAAACATGCTGTTCCTATAGCGTTGCAGGTTCGCCTCTACCGTTCTACTAGCTCCGGCAAGGATCGATGATGATGTTGACTTTCCTCCTGTGCCCTCACGGGACTTCTCTGGAGTACTGTCTGCACCCTCATCTGATCCTTCAGGATAAGACATTCTCAGGGAGTCACAGATAGGTCCGTAGATCCGTTCGAATCTTTTAACGTTCCTTCTGTGCTTCTTGATAAGGTACTTATTCTTGCCTGTAAGTGTCAAAGGGCCCTTCTTAGCTATCCTTTCTCCTCTTTGGTTCGACAATTCTCAGCGGTTATCGCATCAAGCATTACCGCATCTTGTTGAACCAAAGTACTGCCGGGCGTATGATCCTCCTGATCATTTGAATAATCCTTCCGCTCCGACCTCGCCTTAATACCCTGGTCTTTCTCTTGACTCTGAGCGCGAGTTGAGATTACAAGCTCATCTTCAGAGCAAAGGGTAAGATCTTCGAGTTTTTCTGGGAAGATCATCCATCCCTGATAGTTGGTCCAACAACAGACTTTCCTGTATCAGAATGTCTCGTTGAACCCCCATCATCATGTTTGTCGCCCTGCGACCGTTCGTCATCATTCGTCCGATTTGGCTTTATGTTTGGAATCTCAATTTTGTCCCACGAGTATGCCAGTAAAGAGAAGGACCATCTCGCGCAGTGACAGCATGCGCGGACTAGGCTAGAGGTTACAACCAACCCGTACTATAGGCGTTGGAAGGGAGCTGCTGCCTACCACCTTGACCTTAAAGTGCGCTACATTTATTTGGTTCGCGAGAGACTGCAGAGCTGTAGGATCGGAGATAATACACATGATACGAACCCTCATGTAATGGGCCAGAATGCACCATTTAATAGTGTAAATATCATGTGCCTTACAACCAATCCCCCCCTATTCGCCACCTGGTGACGCGTCCAATAGGAGTAAATGTAACAAAAAGACTCCTACGGAGTCTTAACATCAAGAAATATTAAAACTTTTAATTGTTTGTTCCAACTATGAATTTTTTTCTAAAACTATTACTACATTGGAGGGTTTCAATTCATTAAGTACTAAAATCAGTTCAATTGATATACCATTGAAAAAATGGAAGCCACAAAGCCATATTGCTGCAAAAAAAAAAATAAAATTCAAGTTCCAAGCTGTTATTTAATGAAATAAAAGAATTTTAAAAACTGTTCAAACTGTTTGAACAATACAAATTTATCTAACTAGTATTTTTTGAATTCTGTATTATATTTATAACCAGGGCAAGTTTTTATATGAACAAAAATAATTGAAATATGCGCTTGAAAAAGCACGAAAAAATGGTATAATATGCATAGAGATATGCAAAAATAGCATGAATATGTATATAAAAACCAACGAATTTATGCATTCTTATATATTAATGTGTAGAAAATATGCCCAAATATGCATTTTTTAACTTTCAATCTCAAATAAATTTCGATGTTTATAAAAATATAACTATTTTAATTTTAAGTATCATATTTGATGCTTCCGAATTTTTTTTCTTTACAATATTTACAATGTACTCAAAATACTCACAAAAAATTTTTAGAAATCACTTGATTGAACTCCAAAAAATCACCAAAAAAATGTGTTTTTGTTAAGAAAACTAACTTTTGTATCCATTATATGCAAAGATTTAAAATATAAGCATTTTTTGTGAAATTCTTTTGAAATATGCAAATGCTTACTTTCCAAGCGAAATGCTTGAAAAACTTGCCCTGTTTATAACTAACAACTATTGAATTATATTAAAATGAATGCATTTTATTATTTACCTATTGATAATATTATTTACATACTTTTGTTATTTACACCTAATGTAATATTGAACATTTGTTATTGTGATTTACTATAACAAATTTCATATTGTGAATTTAATACGCTACTGAACAGTAATTCCAGTGGGATTTTCGAAAAGTACATTTTTTCTAAATAAAACTTAAAATTATTCCTGAAATCCTTAAATAAAATTTCTTTATTTTATTTACATAATTGGAATCAAACCTTTTTCTAATTATCTAACAATTTCGTATGAAATTAATCGAGTTTTTCAAAAACATTTCAAACTCAATTATTCTACATTCACTTGTTTTTATACCCACCATCAAAAAGATGGGGGGTATATTGATTTTGTCATTCCGTGTGTAAAATGTCGAAGAAATCATCTAAGACCACACAAAGTATATATTTTCTGGGTCCTAGTTAGATTCTGAGTCGATCAAGCTATGTCTGTCCGTCTGTTTAAAGCAGGATAGGGCTCGAACGGGACAACGTAGGGTAACGAAATTTGGCACAAATATTTGTCTTATATAAGGTTTGTTTGGGATTGAAAATGGGCAAAATCGGTTGATAAACAAAATCGGGCTAAAAAATAGAAACACAGGGTGTCCGTTTTATACTTTTCTGCTGATATTTCTTCAACAAAAGTATGTACGATAACAAAATTTTGTACGTATAGTTCGGGGATCAATATAAACTCGGAAACAAAAAATGGGCGTGGTCCGCCCACTTTACTGCCCACTTTTCCGCCTCCTCCCATATAACGTAAAAATTTTAAAAAGTTGATGGTGGGTATATAGATTCGGCCGGGCCGAATACAACATTCGCGCTTGTTCCTTTTAAACTACAATTATTCAAATACTATCCTATCACATCTGTTGAAGTAGAAGGATAATTTTCTATTTTTACGCCAATATAGATAGTTTACGTTTGACAGCCTAGTAAAAATATGTTGGTTGTTTAATCTCAAATGTAACGAATGAATGTTTATGCATTAGTTAGCATACTATGAACTGATTTTTGTTGTTTTTCTTATAGAATTTTTCTTTTTAATAATAGATATTAAAAATTAATGTTTTTAAAATTTTTAGGATATACATATTTTGAATTTTTAGGCACATATTTTCAAAAAATAAATGCATATAAATTCACCCCATACTAATGACTGTTTATCATATTTGTTAGTAAAAATTAATTTTATCAGGCCTACATGTAATATCTTGCTTACCACTACTATTAATCTAGTTTAGAAACATATTCGATTTTATTTAGCGTGTCGACAAAAATATTGTGGCAAACTTTTAATCGACTTTCATGGTATTGGTTAAGTCCATCTAGAAATTTCATGTTACGCCCGCAATATTTCCGTCTTTTCTCCTAGAACGCTAAACTAAATTTTTGATAACCTAACGGAAAAAATTTATTTTTTATTTAATTAAATTTCACTTTTTCTTTCAGAATAAAAACTTAAATGAGTAAGGGCTTTATTTAAACGACTATAAATCCGTTATTTGCAATAACAACTCTCTAAATTTCTCTAATCAAACGTGTTTGGGTGTGTTCTACTAGATTACATTAAAAAAGTGATTAAAAAAAAAATCGAGACGCTTTTTCTACGTTTATTAAGTCAACAATATGTACATTATGCTAATTTACATTAAGAACGTCATAACTAAAAAAATAGGTTATATTGAGATTTATTTTCTGTAAAAATATCGTGTACATGTCTTATATGGTCCCCAATTGAGAAGAGAATATGTCATTAATTTTTCAATTATGGTAAAATGCATTTAAAAACTTTGAATACGATTTCTGACGTTCTTAAAGTAAATAAGCGATATGTACATTAAAGTGTCTTACGAAAAAAAAGTTGCAAAAGTACCCCAGATTAGTATGTTTTTATATGATTATCTAAATATTACGTCTGAATGTTTTCATATACGCGAGCTGGACCATGTTCAAAACACCTCTAAAAATTAAATTCAAAATATAATAGATACATATTAACACTTGGAATATACATTTAAATAATTCTTACATCTCTTTTTACTTGTGAAATATTAATATTTTATTAAAAGTTTTTGTCATATTTTCATTATTTAAATATGTAATTGTATATATTTGGGAAAATTTTCAACATATGTTGTGTTTTAAAAATTACAGATAATTAACCCTTCAAAAGCCAAAGGGTCAATTATATACATTTGGTTCCCAGAATGTTAAATCAACATTTTTTGCAAAAAAGTTTTATGTAAATATTTAAATATCAATGAATTTATGAAAAATATAATAAATTCTTTTAAAATTGCGGTTATAATCGAATAAAAGAAAGTGTTTGATGTTTAGTCGCCATTTTATGGTATTTTGAGAAATTTAATTACCTTAAAAATTAACAATCAATTATGGACCGGTGTTTTGTCACTAAAGGGTTAAATGAAAACATATATCAGTAGTACTTAATAAGGCCATTTCAATGATGGTCTAAAATCTAAGTTAAAAATGTCAGAAATATACAAACAAAATAGAATTAAAAAAAATCGTGGGAATTCTTTAATAAAATTTTATTTTTGCAAAAATTAAAACCATTTTTACGAAATTTTTGGCTCATTGATTTTTTTGACAAAAAGTTGAAAATTGTGTACACTGTTGATCGTGTACATATTTTTGGAGGTATTTTAAAAATGGTCCAGCTAACGTGAATGAAATAATTGAACCGAAATATTTTGGGGATAAGTTTAAAACATATCAATCTTTAATTTTAGGAGGGTACATTTGCAACATTTTTGTCTATATACAAATCGAGGCACTTTAATGTACATATGTATGAATACAAATAAATTCATTTTATTAAAATTATAATCCTACAAACATTTGGAAGATATTTTCCATAAAAGATATTTACGCAATTTAATCTTTTTATTATTTGGAAGAACATCATCAAAGCAATAATTTTCTAATACATATTGTATTTTATCAGTTTAAAATAAATTTTTTGTCATTTGTAAAGTAAATTTTATCATCAAAATATCGTCCATTTTTCAGTAAGTAAATTGATGATATCTCGTTGAAATCATTTGCAAGAAGTTAACGCAATGCATATTTCTATTTTTCAGTCATATTTTTTCAGTTGTCGAAAAATTATTTAGAAATTTAAAAACATTGGTAAAAATTGTCTTAGCAAAAAAAATTTATACATACATATCTTATGTGAGCGTGCAAATTTTTCATGCTTTACTTTGAGTCTACATTAGAGAAATTTATATCAAGACAAACGTTTTTCCTTTTTATTTCGTTAAGCATTTGTTTATTTGTAAGAAAAGTTATTGTTTGGCAGCACTGCTAACAGCTGTCACGGCACAACGCAAGAAAATTCTGTTTTCAGACATAACATCACATAAACGTGAAGTTTTTATAATTGTTAATGCCGGGTTTGTTGGTTGTTTATGTGATGTTGATGTCCCGTTTATTTACGGGAAGAATTTTGTGCAATTATCCAAAATCAATAACGTGACATATGTTTTTGGCATTTGTTAGAAAAAACACAGTTACCATAACTTATTTGCTAGAAAAACCTAAAAATGCAACTCTGATTGAAATTAAACATGCCAAATATTTATCTATTTAATTGTTTGTGTATTTAATTATTTTTGTTCATTTATTTCTTCGTTTATTTAGTGGTTTTTCTTTTTTATTTCGTTAAGTATTTGTTTTTTGTAAGAAAAAAGTGATTGCTTGGCAACACTGCTAACAAATGTCACGGAACAACGCAAGAAAATTCTGTTTTCAATAGAATCAGACATCACATCACAACGTCAAGCTTCAATAATTGTTAGCATTACAATACAAGCAAAATAAACGATCAGCTGTTTCCTTCGCGGGAGGAAACGTAACATAAACAACCAACTAATTCACGCTTTACGCATGATTTACAAGATGTTAAAGCATTGTTTATTATATTATTTATAGATTTCTTTAGCAATAATTTTAATATATTTTTATTACATCTTCCAGGGATTATCTGGCGATATCTTCCTTTTTTTCACATAGATGATTATCTAGCAATATTGCTAGATTTTTCTTTCAGTCGTGTATTGATTTCTTATTGCTTAGATGTATCGCCAGTGACGCATAATCACTCCAGATGGGGGAAACTTCCGCAATAAGAATATGAATATTGCGGCAATAAATTTTTTTTAAAGCAATAAGAATTCGAATTACTTTCGTATTATTTTGCTTATAGGGAATGTTTTATTTTAACAACTAAAGGGGTTTTTACACTATAATACATTGTATTAATACAAATATTTTCAAATGTATTCAATACTTTGTACATTCGAACACGGTTATAACAAACTATGGCTATAGCGAACACTTTTCTTCGGTCGCATTGATTTTACACAAAATTTACATATAAATAACTACGTTTATAACGAACACGGATATAGCGAACTTTTTTTTATAACGAATACATTTTTATGGTCCCAAGAACAATATTTCATACAAAACACTACGTTTATAACGAAGTCCTAAAAATACAAATTTTCGATAAATAAAATCGCACATTTCAAAATATTTTAAAAATGTAAAAACTACAAGAAATAACTTTTATTTATTTCAATTTAAATTATCCGACAAATGAAAGAGAAATTTTATTTTTAAAGTTGTTTAATATTACGCATACACATTAATGAAAATATCTAGAAATAAAACTGAAATTACAAAAGGATTAAAATTAAAATATTAGAAAATTGTTATTCCTCAAAGAGTAAAGATCTCAAAACATGCCAATGTCAAAATATAATAAAACGTAATAAAATAAAACGTTGAATGAGTACAAAAAAAAATTTCCTCTTAACCAATGACTGATAAATATAAAAAAATATTATTTCTGATATATTAAAATCATTGATATTTAAAACATAAATACATCCTATTTTAAAAGGAAGGAAATACGCTTTAATTACAGATATTAGTGTCGTAATCAAATACGTACCTATATTTTGTTAAAAAATATTTCTTTGGAATTTTACGGATATAACGAACTACGTTTATAACGAACTAAATTTATAGGTCCCTTCGAGTTCGTTATAACCGTGTTCGACTGTATCTTGAAATTTTTAAAACGTAATTGCATCTCTTAATGCAAATTTCGGCAAACTTTTTCATTTGTAGTTTTTTTTATTCAATTTTGTTCAGTTTTCTGTTTTTAGTTTTTTGAAAAATATTTTAATAAAGAAAATAAAAAATATGACATTTCCCAATAAACCATAGAACGATATGATAGCGGAAACGATATCATATTAGGTGCCGATTATAATATCATATTGTGTTGCAGAAAACGATATTATTATGATATTGAGATTTCGAAATATTTCTTTCCAATAAAATTAAAAAAATAAAAATTTGGAAAAAACTTCAAATAAAAATACAAAAATTAAAAATTTTTCAACAAAAACAAGCTGGGAATCAAATACAAAAAAATCAATACTTTATAGAATTTTAGTGGTAAAACCATGTTATTCAGGTATGTAATTGCAGAAATATGTATGTCCCTAAGGAATAATCATGCTTGCAAATATTATTGACAATATTTGCATAAAATATGTCATGTATGATGATTTTTATGTTTTATTTTTTTTATTTAGGATTTTAATCATATTTTAGCTGATTATGGTACTTTATAATTATATTTAGAATATTTAAATGAAAATAAACATAATTTTTAGTATTTAATGGCATTCAGAAAAAAATTTGGCTCATGACGATTTTACTATCGTTATTTTTGGAAATAACGATACCGAAAACGATATCATAATTTTATGGAAAAACGATATCATAAGGAATGGTACACTTTAGTCCGTAAAAACTATCGTTTTAGATTCGAAAACGATTATCACTAGTGATAATTTTTATCACCTATATAATATCGTTTCGATATCGTTATAATATCGTTTGGTTTATTGGGTTAATAATACTTTCCTTAATACATTTTTTGATAAGTATTATAGAAAATTAACCTGATATTAATACCAAGTATAATAGTGTAAAAGTCCCTTAAATAAATAAAAGTCGATTAAAAATTTTATATTTATTATTAAGTTTTATTAAGAAATTCGTCATTGGAAACAATCCAATTGGGTGGTGCTTTAGTGTGGTCAATATCAATATGTATGTATATTTTATTATATAGAATATATGTATGTATGTAGCTAAATGCAAATGTTTCACACATACAAATATATATTTGCATTACTTATTTAAAATATACATTATTGTAGTGTATTTAATTCTTAAATTTTATTACTTATAGTTATAGTACGTAACTATTTACATATATTAAGTTTTTAATTATTTTATGCATGTATTATAATGTATAAGTATGATTTTTATTTAGTTTTTGTCTTCATTTAATAGTAAAAAAGTACAAATTTATTAAATTGCTTCTTTGTAGAGTTTACAAATAGTATTAGTATTGATTTAATATCATTTATTTTCTGCGATTTTGAATAAATTTAATACATAACTAAATCTTAACTACTTATATATTTTTATTTACATATAAAAGATTATCGCCAACTTTTATATTTGCTTATTTATGTATACAAAAATATTTGATGTTATTTTACATATTAAGGACGTCACTTTTTAAAATAATAACCACATACACATTTTATGAAATATCCAATAAACTAAAAGTATTTTTTTTTTTATTTGTTATATAAATTTATGTGTCATTCTTTATAAGCTTTTTTAAGTACTATGCAATTTTGCATACAGTCATGTTAAAAACAAAATATTCAATTGATACAGAATTTTTGTTTTTCTTTCAAAATAATAAAATTAATGGAACAATAGCTAAAAAAATAATAAAATAAAAAACCGTTACCGAAATAGCTTGAAATTCCGATAACGCTATTTCTCGGTTTAGGAAAAATTATTTTTAATAAAATTGCAATTAAACTTATAAATAAATAAAAAATCCAGTTTATATTTTATGGTTCTGAACCGATACTTCAAAATTTCTGAAAGAACCGTTACTTTTAAAATACTATTACCGATATAGCTCAAAATACCGATTACATTAAATTACCGTTACTGAAATAACTGAAAATACCGTTACCGCTAAAATACCCTTACCGAAATAATCCGAAATACCAATACGGTTACCTTTCTACCTTTTTGAATCGGTTGCCAAACTTGATAAAAAAAAAAATAATAAATAAAATTCATAATCTACAGAGATAGTGATCAGAGAATTTAAGTTAATTAGATTTTTCTAGTTTTAAATAATAAAATTTTACAAACAAAATAAAATTAAGTCCAAAGAAGAAAACAAAATTATAAAAATGTTATTTTAAAAGTTATTTTTGTTACACATATTAAAAATTTTATGTAAATAATACAAACAAATATTTAACCTTTTGCAATAACTAACAGAATAAATTTGAACGAAAATTCATTCTTTAAACAAATATAGATTTCTGTTTTCATTATTTTTTATATATATCACGTACAGATTTTTATAGGCATGACTTGCATCTCTTTTCTAAATTTCTGCGCAGTTTTTTATTTGTATTCAATTCTGTTATATTTTTAATTTTCAATTAAAAAAAAAATAAGAAAAATGACATGTATTATATATAATGAAATTCTGGTATTAATACAAAGTATAATATTTTAAAATTGCCTAAATAAGAAATAATTAAAAAAAATCAATTGACATAAACCCTCTAAAAATAAATATACAACAAATATACAAAAATGCTTTAAAGAAAAAAAAATTGCTGCATTTTTATACCCTTCACCACAGGTGTAAAGGCTATGTATAAGTTTGTCATTCCGTTTGTAATTTTCGAAAAAAGTTGATATTTTCCGAATCGTTGTAGAAATGAAATAAGAAATGATGTGTGTCAGTTTAATGGTTTTTATAAAGCCCACCGATAACTGCCATATATTATACATAACGACCGGAAATTATTTTATTAAAATTCAGCAAGATCGGTTCATGAGTAGCGGAGATATGCTAAAAAAGCCGGTTTTTAAAACTGGTTTTCGAGTTCCCGAAGCCTTTGTATGTGATAGGGACTTTGTAATAAATAAATCGGTTCAATAATATTTTTACAATTTAAAAATCTTTGCATTTTTAATAATAATTTAATTATTTGACGTGTTTTCTTTTAATTTATTTTAATTTGGATCCATTATATTATTTCGCATAATAGTTATATCCGATTTAAATAATGTCACTCATGCATGTTGTTTTATTTTTTTTAAAATTTAAGATTTATAAATGTAAAAGTATGAAAGCATACTTTAAGGCGTAAATTTAATTATTTGTCGGTAAGATGGTGAAGGGTATAAAAGATTTGGCACAACCGAATATAGCACTCGATTTCGTTTTGGTTCATATAGTGAGCTGTATAAAGCAAAGTTGTTTGATTTAATAAAAAAAACATCGAGGTATATTGTCCAATAAAAATAAAAAAATAAAAATTAAATAAATTTTAAATATGTATTCGACTACAAAAAAAATATTTCGTATGCACGTAATTGTGAAGTACTAAGACTATGAACCACTTTTTTAAATTGACTCATGATTTCGCTGTACTGTACTAAACCTATAAATTCTCGCGATAAATCTCTATTTGTAAAATTAACGAGTTTGCAACATATATTAAAACATATCTCGAAAACGATATACAAATACAGAATGCTGATATATAAATTTCATTTTAAAAACAACTTTTAAAATAACCGGTTCAAATGTATGAAGTTCCAATTAGTATTTACACTTCAGCAAAGTTTTTTTTTTAATTGATTCCTTCTAGTGATACGAAAAAAAAAAAATTGTAATATTAAAAACAAAATATTTCGAAATCGAAATAGAGCACAAAACTGTTTAAATTTAATAGCATTATAGAATTAGCAAGGACATTAAAAAATCTACAAAAAATGTACAAGAAAGATTTGTATCAATTACACGGTGCTACAAGATAAGAAAAGTTGATTACACTTAGAATGTAAAATAGTGTAGTTTGTATGTATGTGTAAGTAGACTATGCCATTTTTAGAATTTTCGTTAAACCCTCAAAATTTCGGACTTCACGGTATTAACATTTTTTATTTCGGCTTTACCATTTTGAAAAGATATATTAGAATATAGTATATTTATTAGAACATATTTTTTCCTAATACATCAATAAATTTAGCTATCACAGGCCAACCACGTGTTATCTACAAACTATATGTGTTTTTCCACTGTAGCACCGTGTTATTATTAAAATTATTATTATTATTTTTTCTGTTATTGTTCCATTAAACTAATATAAATATAATATTTTATAAAAGCTTAGCATATGCCCATATAATAAAATTTGTAATCTATTTTTATTAGTGTAATACTTTTTATTTTTAAAGAAAATTTATGTACTTATTGTTATGATCATGTTCGTAAATTAGATTGCTTCAAAAAATCGACTTTTTTTAATTTTGACCGTAACTTCCCCTAGAATCGTTCTTTGGATTGTTAAACGATATCTGCGATAAATTTGTGAAATCTAATATCGTTAACATGTGCCGCATCGAACATAGAGTTTGTTGGGTACGTTTATACATATGGGGAACATTTTTATACCCTCCACCAACACTAGAGGTGAAAGAGGGTGTACTAAGTCGCTTTAAACAGAATCTGTATAACATCAGGTATAATTTTAGCATGGAGTGTGCGTGTTGATAAACGCAAAGGAATACAACTATGTTTTGTATGGAGTATGATCGCGGTAAATTCGTTTTAATAGCAACATTTTTTAACAAATGGTCATTAAATTATTTTTTATATTTATGAAGACTTCGATGTGTTTCAATCCAATAACATCGATAGAGGAGATAGAGGTATGGATTTGTTAATCAGGTCAACAATGTTGAAGGGATAATTTTTATAAATATGAAATGTTTTGTTCATTTTCAGTTTTATTTAGCACAACGATGAAAACATATAGATACATAATTATGTTCCTTTATAATTGTTAACTTATTATAAATTTTATATATTGTGATATTTTTATACATTTGTTTTTAAAAATAAAACAGTAATGTGCTTAGTTATGTGGAAACATTTTATATTACTTTTTAGTTAATTTCAATTAATATCATTAAAAAGCGTAGTTAATTTTTACTATTTTCTTAAATAAAATCTTAAGAAAAGTCTTTAAATATAATTTCACAACATTTTTGAGTATACCCTTGTACATAATATATTTTGATAGTTAATGCTTAATTTATAATCGGTTGAAGCGATTTTCTTAAAATGTAAAAATTAGTTTAAAGTTTTTACGAATTCAACCGAGCATTTAATAAATTTTTTTATTTAGGATATTTGGGAGAGTTGAGGTTAAAATTAAAAAGTCGGGACATTTTGGAGCAGTTTATTTTACATACGAACATACATATGTGTGTACACGTGTATATGTAAATGCTTGCACAAATATTAGATTTTTTTTTTAAATATATATAATAACACTGGACAAAAAATTTTTTTCGTGCTCCTTCAAAAAAATATGTGGACTAGATGGAATTTCGTATGCTAAACTCGAATCTGCTTTCAGTTTTTTCCCATCAGGTCGAAATTTTTATCATGGGCGTTTCTAATATTGCGCCCTAAATAAGCCGATTACTCGAGTATATTTTACTATAACTCGAGAACGGTATGCATGATTTTTACAAATGATACACCAAATTATGCGGAATAAAATTGGCTTTAAGTCGTTCTACCATTAAATTTTTATCCGCTCAACATTTTATGAGATATTTCGAAATTAGTGTCCGAAAAAAATTTTTTATTCTAAATTCAAGATTTCTTTTTTTACTAAAACTTCTTTTTAAAATTGAAAACATCAAAAATGTTTCAGTTTATCATCTTTATCTCAAAGCTGGTAAACATACGAGTAAATAAAGCCACGCATTCACAGTTAAGTTAGGATACCCATGCATATCTACAGTTAAGTAGAGATAATCTAGTGGACAAAAAAAATGTTTTTCGTCTTAAAAAAATTGGTGGATTAGATGGAATTTAACGCGCTAAGTAAGAATCAGCTTTTACTTTTTTTCTATCACGTATTGATTTTTTTTATGGGCATGACTACTATGACCCCGCCTTTAGGCAGTCAAACTTGTATAACTCGAGAACGGTTTGTTCTATTACGATAAATTAAACTCCAGTGTATAGCGACTTAAATTGTCTTTGAGCTGAATTTTCATAATTTTTTGTTCAGTTAATGTTTCCGTAGTTATTAGGTAATTAATAGCGAAAAAATTATTATTATTTTTTTTTTTTTTTGTTGAAAATTGTGTAAATGTTGATCCATAACTGTGAAATTCTTGAGCGAATAAAAAATATTGTTGACATACCTTCAAGACAATTTTCGTAAGCATCTTTTGGTGTATTATTTATTGACAAACCAATCCCGAATTTTATAGTGCGACCACTGAATAAGGTGATGATATTAATCGTGACCATTAAAAAATATGTACATGATAGAAAAATCTTCTTGTTTTACTCGTCAAAATCCACCTAGTCCATCTATTTTTGTTTCAAGAAAAAATAAAAGTAAATATTTTTTGCCCTCCACTGTATTTCTATACAATTGTATATAATATGGGTATTTTACCTAACTGTGAATAAAATCAAGATTTGTGCATCAATTTTGAAGATACATGGCGTATTTTATTCGCAGCACTACCAGCTTTAACAAATAAAGATGATAAATTGAAAAATTTTTGATGTTTTCATTAAAAACAAAAAAAAAATTTTGTAACAAAAAAATCTAA
Source organism: Protophormia terraenovae (assembly GCA_951394005.1). Classification (NCBI taxonomy): domain Eukaryota; kingdom Metazoa; phylum Arthropoda; class Insecta; order Diptera; family Calliphoridae; genus Protophormia; species Protophormia terraenovae. Next base: position 71,562,164 of record OX596077.1, read on the forward strand.
AATTTTGCATGAAGAAGATTTTTTTGGACACTTATTTCAAAATAACTTCGAAACAAAAATAAAGTTTGGGTTTTTTGAAGATATTTTTAGTACGCATCTTTTGGTATCACTTATGTCAATCGTACAAACCGTTATTGAATTATGTGGAAATATACTGGAGTAATATTAAACACGCCCATAAAAAAATCCAGACCTGATGGAAAAAAAAAACTGAAAGCAGATTCGTGTTTAGCACATCAAAATGCATCAAGTTCAACTATTCGTCTTTGAGGGAGGATTTTTTGTCGACCAATGTAATCAGATTTGCCTTTGAATTGTGGCAATTTGGTAGAGATCTAGTCTGACAGTATGGGTTTGATTCCTGCTAGAAAATCTGCAGTGTTTTCATAGTCTTTGTTACTCCGTTCGGTTAAGATTAGAATATAATTTGTTATTATATTGTAACTATGTATTACATAAATTAATTTTAAATTTAATAAATTGTTTATATTTACCAGCAAAAAATAAAAATAAAATAAATTAAAATGGTTCAAAGTAGTTACTATTTTCACGACTTCTAAATCTGATTTGTTGATTTTCTTCTCGCAATATTTTTAATTAGTAGATATCATTTTTATTTAAACAATAAATTCGTTTTTTTTTTTTTTTTTTTTTTCTTTACAAATTTTCATTTAATAATACGTTTCCACTGAATTGAAACAATCAGACTCGTTTTACATTGTCGAGTTTTCGAACAAATTCTGAAATTTTCTTTTCATCATACATTTTTTAAAACTTTTATTAGTCGAAGAAACCAAATTTTTTTATAAAAACTTTTTATTTTATTCATATTTTTTTTTAAGTTGTCATTTTGTTTAATGAAAATTATTTATGGATTAATGCATGATAAAATTACAGAAGGTAGAATCATTAGAGAGAGTGTTCTCAATTTATTTTACCTTGAATTGTCAAACAATAAAAAATAAAAACAAAATGTAAAAAAATAAAAAATCAAAAACTGATCATTGGAAGTTGTTGGTGGTGAGGTAGTATCCGGTGGCATTATTTTTTATATGCATATTGTAGACTACACAACTTTTTTCCCAGATAAATTGCACAAAAAAGTTTCAATAAAAAAGACGAAATGTAAACATAATATATTTTTATTTTTTTTTTTTTTTTTCTCTTATTTTTTGTTTTTTATTTTTCTGTTATTTGACATAACAAGAATTAAAATTGAAAACTCTCTCTAATGATTCTACCTTCTGTTATTCTATTATGGATTAATGAAAATAATAAAAAAAATTAAAAAAACGATTTCGACATAATTTGAAACAAAAACAGTAAAAGAGTTGTTTGATTAATGAAAATATGTTGAAAATAGCTAGTTTCTTTTAAATGACATGCTTTCTTGCCAATGAACATTTTCTTTAACCAATTGAAAATTGTTTTCAAATCATGAAACATACATTAGTTCTTCGCAATCGTTGGACTGAAAAATTGTATCATTGAATTTTCTCCAATAACACACTAATGTTAATATCATGCATGATTAACCTAAATTGATCAAGATCGTCTTCATTTGCAATTTTCTGCTGGGTTCAAATTTCAATAATACTAAATCGTGATATAAAAAAAATAAATAAATAAAAAGGTCAGAATAAAAAATCCTTAACTCATAAAATACTGACACTTTGAACATTTTTCAAGATTTCATATTGTAGTGTGATGTATTGTGTATTTAATAAGACTTTTTTAGAAATTGACTAGTTAATAATGTTGAATCATATTTGGAAAAAACATAACTCGAGAAAGAAATGTTTTATTTTATTCAATAAAATGCCAAACAAATTTTGTTCATCAGTTTCGGAGAAAAAAATTGTGTCGGAAAAGGTTACATTTTCAACTTGTTCTTAAAAAAAAGTAATAAAAATCGAAACATCCAAAAGTGTTTTATTTTGGGTAGAATTTGATTTTTAATATTTGTATCTTTTAATTTCACCGAAACTAATAAGAAAAATTATGATGAAAGTATAAATTGAATATATTATAAAATATAGCTTTTTGTTTTTATACAAAACCATTTCGTTTCCGAAATCTGTTGTAATATGCGACGCAACCTCATTGATTTTCTATAAAACGTTTTATATCGTGAACTAGAGTCATAGAGTTTATGTACTAAGAACTACATGATATCGTGCTAAAAATCTATGTCACAAATAAAAATATTTTAAGTTTAATAAAAATAATAAATCTATTTCGCATCTAATGAGAATACGGTTTGTGCAAGAAAGTATATATTTATAATACATACATATGTATGTTTGTTCAATCAAATTTGTAGTTAAGTCGTTATTCCCTATTTATATTTAGATATATACTACCTATATAAAGTGTTAGTGATTTTATAAATTATAAAAAATAAATACGTATTACATATGTATATGTATTGTTATATATTCTACTGCTATTAATAATATAGGCATAATTTTTAAGTGGTATTTGGTATTGCAGTTTAAATTAAATTCAAACCCTAACTCTACACATCAGGTTCTGTGATATGTTTATTCATAGAGTAATAAATTGTATATGTAATTTGATTTATATAATTCTTTGGTTATTGATTTTTTATACTTCATATATCCCCCGTATCCATGGCAGTATTTATATCAGCTACTATTTTACCCATTATTTCTCGATATGGTGAATTTGGTTTAAATGCTGTCTCCAAAAGTGTTGGATCGCCGAAAAATTCAAATACTTCATCGATTCGATTTAAAGATTTTTCTGTCAAATGTCTCTGAACAATAGATTTTAAAGCTACGTGTGATTCAGCTATTGATTTTTGTAAATATTGCAGGTCAAAACTATAATCAACTTCATAGAAAGATATAACTGATAATTGAGTATTCTGAAAAAAAAAAAAAAAAAAAAATATAAATAAAATTAACTATAATTTTATTTCTTTTAATATTTTAACAAATATATGTATGTAGAAGTACCTGAAACTTTCGTTTAAATATTTCTGCTTGCGTCTGTTCTTCGGCACTGAATTGATTGTTGCGATGTAAAACTCCAATTTTTATAACGATTTTAATTATATTTTTAATAATTTTCTCTGCTTTCACCTTGTTGCCACACTGCAAAACAAATTACAAAATATTTCCATTAGCTTTAGGTTTTGATCACTTTAATAAATGTAGGTTAAGAAGGACCCAATACATAATGGATTGAACCAAACAATTAGGATGGCAAATATGGATCATTAAATGAATGAATTAATTTTATGAATTAATTTTATAGATTAATATATGAAAGAAATGCCATTAGATCACACTGACACACCTAAGTTGAAATTTGAAACATTTTATACATTTATAACATTTATAATTACACTGAGTTTCAAAATGAGAAAAAAATTCTGCGGCGCGGGGTTTCTCAGTCAATTCGGATACTCAGTATTAATAAGTACTAAGACTCTAATACACTTTTTTTGAATAGACTCCAGTTCTCGCGATAAATCGCAATTTCAAAAATTAAGGAGGTTGCACTATATATTGAAGCATATCTCAAAAACGACTTGTCTGATTTTGTTAAAAAAAAAAATATCAAAAAATTTTAATTAAAATTATCTTCAAGTCATTTCTACATCACTTTTTAATACAGTCAACAGTTATGGAGATATTAATCCCATCTTCTAGAAAAAAATTAAATTTTATACAAAATTTCAAGAAACAAATTTTTCAAAAAATCATAAAAATTTGAGTCTCAAGTTTAAATTTTTACAGCCGTATTCAAAAAAATTTGTTAATTTATGTTTTATATACATACTAGCTAATACACAATTTGGCTCTTAATGTGTTTATTAAGAAAATCGTATTCAAAAAACTATTTACTATCTAAATTAACTAATAAACAGTTTTTTGTTTATGTAGGCAACCCTTCTCAGTTTCTCTCCCATTCTTATTGTTAGTGTCGTTAGCAGTAAGAATAAATTATTCGTTAAATGTTTTATTCTATTATTATTTTTGATGATCTAGTATGTTTTTGATGATAAATAAGTTTTTTTATTTTGGAAAAAACCTTTCTTTTGCTTGTATAAATATACTAATGTATAAAAGGAATAATTTTATTTAATTCTTGTTTGATGTAATTATATGTATCCGAATAACGAATATTCTGTGATAAAATCAGCATCACTATTTCATATTTTGTTTACATCATTTTTGTTGAAATTTTGATAAAATTTTTACTATTTTTATGTTTTTTTCTGTTAAAATGCATACATTTTAACCCGGAATTGATATGATAGATTAATTACACCTTAATCTAAGACGTGTATATATTAATGTACTATTTAGATTTAGGTGGAAACAACAAATAATGAAAATGTTAAACATATGCGATTGTGGCGAACATTGGGTTGACATGCCGGCAGCCGGAATTATGATATTTTAAACCAAAAGCACACAAAATATACTTTTTCTTATCTATGTTTATGATTTTAATTCAAATAGTTTAAAATATGTATATAGTTTAAAAATAATTACAGAAAATATTATTCTGTCCCGGAATTCATTTAATACGTTTTTAAATAGATATTCCGAAATATTTTTTATTTTATTACAGATTTTAACGTTCGGACATTTTAAAATACGTAGTTTTTGTCAAAATGAATCAAAAAATTTATCATTATTTTTATTTTTCTTAAAAAATGTAACGGAAATAATCTTAAAATATGGTCTTAAAGTAGGGTCGAACCATTATTAAAATTTTTAAAGTTTACAAGGCTTTACCAAAGGTATAGTAAGCAAATCAACGTTTTTGAATACAACTTTAAGGAATTTTGTTTATAAATGGTTAGTAAAGCTGTGTTAAGTTTTTTTGAATACGGCTGTTATTCTTTTATCATGAAGATAAATTTGGTGTAAATAAAAGAAGACATCTTTCATTAAAATCAATGCATAAGTTTAGAATTTATTCATAAATTAGTGAAAATACTAATTTACAAGTATTTTTTTTTTTTACATAGAAAAATTAAAAAAATAAAAAAATGATTTTGTGATACATATTTTTAATTTTTCTGTGTAACTTCCCAGACAGAAACTGCCAACCGTACGAAACATCAAGCGCTGGCAAAATATTTTTTACAAATAAAACAAAGCGGTTTGCCAACGTTTGAATTTACTTCTAGTAAAATGATTTGCCAATGCATTTTTATTTTCACATATTTAGTTTAATTTTACATGTATTAATGTAAAAAAGGAATAACAATTGTTTCATTCTGAGATTTAGTAAGAATACACTTAACATCTATCATATTTATTTTAATTTCTTTTTGTTATAAATTTTTATAGATTTAGAGCCAATCAAAAAAACTCTGATGTTTTTTTTACAAATACTGCCTTTTAAATTAATATTATTACATTTGAAATTACTTAATTTATTACTGAAAAATTCTGATATTACCATAATATTTCCATTGCTTAGTAAACATACACAGAAAAAACTAAAAATGACTTCAATTACGAAATTGCTTATATTAATATTTCTTCAATCATCAAAATGATAATACAATTAACTAGAATAATTGATTTTATTATTATTGTTTTTTCTTTTTTTTAATAGATATAATGAACTGAAAATTGTTGCAAATTGACTTAAATTTATTTTATTTCTATATTTTTACAGCCAAATTTTTCATTTCCCTTTATATTTTTTTAAGTGCTATCAATTTATTCAAAAAGTGTAAACCAATTGGAAAGTTAATAAACGATATAAAGTTAATAAACGATATAATTAAATTCCAATATAAAGTTAGTTAATCATTTTATAATTTCAAACATTTTTTTCCGTGTATATTACACTTGTCGACAAAAAAATTTTTTTCGAGCTCCTTCAAAAAAAAAAAATATGTAGACTAGATGGAATTCCGCATGCTAAACTCGAATCTGCTTTCAGTTTTTTTCCATCAGGTCGGGATTTTTTTATGGTCGTGTCTAATATTGTGCCCTAAATATGCCGATTACTCGAGTATATTTCACTATTACTTGAGAACGGTATGCACGATTTATATAAATACCACGAAATTAGCTTTAAATTGCTCTACTATCAAATTTTTATCCGCTCAATAGTTTAGGAGATATTTCGAAAAAAGTGTCGGAAAAAAATTTTTCATGCTAAATTCAAGATTTCTTTGTTTTACTAAAACCTTTTTTAAAGTGAAAACATCAAAAATATTTTAGTTTATCACCTTTATCTCAAAGCTGGCAAAACTACGAGTATATAAAGCCACGTATTATAAAAATTGATGCACAAATCTTGATTGGTTTCACAGTTAAGTTTGGATACCCATTCATACCTATAGCTAAGTGGAAATAATCTAGTGGGCAACATTTTTTTTTATTAAATAAAGAATAGGTGGGTTAGATGGAATTCAATGTGCTAAATAAGAATCAGCTTTTACTTTTTTTCTATCACGCATTGATTTTTTTTTTATGGGCATGGCTACTATGACCCAGCTTTTAGGCAGTCACACTTGTATATCTCGAGAACAGTTTGTCCAATTAAGATAAAACTTTAGTATATAGCGACCTAAATTGTCTTTGAGCTGAATTTACATAATTTTTTGTCCACTTAATATTTCCGTAGTTATTCGGTAATTAGTACCAAAAATTTTAAAATTTATTTTTTTGAAAAGTGGTGAAAATTTTGATCCATAACTCTGAAATTCTTGAGCGAATGAAAAATATTGTTGACATACCTTGAAGACAATTTTCGTATGCATCTTTGATGTATCATTTATTAAAATCGTGTAAAGGGTTCTTGAGTTATAGTCTAAATTTGACAAACCATTCTCGAATTTTATAGTGTGACCGCTGAATAAGGTGATGATATTAGTCATGCACCTAAAAAAAATCTGTACGTGATAGAATTGTATGTAACATGTAACATTTTTAATTAACTGTGAATAAAATTTAGATTTCTGCATCAATTTTGAAGATACATGCCTTATTTTATTCGCAGCATTACCAGCTTTAAGATAAAGATGATAAACTGTAACATTTTAGATGTTTTCATTTATTAAAAGAAATTTTAGTAACAAAAAAATCTAAAATTTTGCATGAAAATGATTTTTTTGGACAAAATAACTCCGAAACTATTGAGCACATAAAAAAATTAAGTTTGGGGAATTTGAAAATATTTTTAGTCCGCATCTTTTGGTGTATCACTTTGATCAATCGTACTCACCGTTCTTGAGTTATGAGGAAATATACTAGAGTAATGGCCTTACTATGGCCGAAATATTAGACACGCCCATAAAAAAATCCAGACCTGATGGAAAAAAACTGAAAGCAGATTCGTGTTTAGCACATCAAAATACATCAAGTCCAACTATTCGTCTATGGGGGGAGGATTTTTTTGTTGACCAGTGTTATCGGAGAGAGTATCTGTAATTTTTGTAGCCACAATTGTTTACAAAAGAAAACATAACTTTGGATTCAATTGTTTTTATACATTTTCCAAGCAAATATTTTGGTTTTTCAATAACAGGATTTTTTAATATCACAATTTTTGTATAAAACAATGTGAATGAACGGAGAAGACTCCGTTTCAGATTCACATTTAAACCAAAACAAATCTTTGGCTAGCATCAGCGAAATATCGTTTATTGGTAAAAAATTTCATTTCTTATTATTCGAATGTTAAGAAAACTTCGTATTTTCGGTTTTTGGAAAATGCTGTTAAAAAAGATATACATGTATTGGCAGTGTGTTAACTATTTAGTTTTCAGAAGTTTTTACGATTCAAAAACAATTGGCCAATGGTAGAATGATGTTATCATTTGGCATAACGTTTTAATAGAAGAATGTCTCACGTTTTGCCAACGTTTGAACCACCTTGAAAAATCGCTTGCCAACGTTGGCCCGGTTGTATTTTTCTGCCTGGGTTGTAAATGAGTATTTTGACTAATTTATGAATAAATTCTAAACTTATTATTAAAGAATAACAATTCAGAGACCAGATTTTAATACTAAAAAACAATCTTTTTACTTTTATTTCAATCGAAAAACAATCTTTAATATTCAAAAAATAATAAAAATCCATCAAGATTTTTTTATTTTCATCAATAGTTTAACTTTTTTCATCATGATGGAAATAAAAAATATAAATATCTTTTGTGATATTTATTACAAAAGTTGAAAATTATTTTGAACTTTTTTCATCGGATGGAAAAAATTCTAAACAACAATTTCATTTGAATAAAAAAATATTATGAAAACAAAACAAAAGTATGAATAAAAAAAAAATCATTTGAAATTTTTTTCGAACTGATATTTTTCGTTAAAGATATTTATTTTTTTCATCATTGATGGATATTTATTTTAAAAATAAAAATCCCTCACATATTTTTTTCAACAAATGAAAAAAAATTTTGAACATTAAAGATATTTATTTTTATTGAAAAATAAAAATAAAACGTTTTCGGGTGCTTATAACAATTTTAATTTTTGACACATTCGAATTTTAATGATTTTTTAAAAAAAAAATTTTCTTGAAATTTTGTATTAAATTTAATTTTTTCTAGAAAGATGGGCTAAATTTCTCCATAATTGTTGACCGTATTAAAAAGTAATGTAAGAACGACTTGAAGATAATTTTAATTCGAATTTTCTGATAGTTTTTTTTTAACAAAATCAGACAAGTCGTTTTCGAGATATGCATCAATATATGGTGCAACCTTCTTAATTTTACAAATCGCGATTTATCGCGAGAACTGGGGTCAATTTAAAAAAAAAAGTGGATTAGAGATTATGTCGATAATTTAAATTTAACTGATATAATTTTAACGTTTTATTTTAATACGACTACTATTTTTATTTTTGATTAAATGCAACTTCAATTCAACGATCATTTTAAATGCAACTCTATGTTTGTTAAATGTCTATGTTAACTGATCTGATTTGAATTTAACGAATTAAGCCCAATCAGCTAATCAATTAGCATTAATTATATCGTTCAAACAGTGAGGATCATTATAAAGCTGGGGTGGGCACGAAAATTGCTTAAAAGACCAAATTTGGAAATTCGCCGATCTATCGAGGGCCGCAATATATTATTCTGGAAAAATAACAGTTTAAAAAATTTTATTTACTCATACATAAAAATCTTACATACTTATTTAAACAATTATGTTTTTTATTATTAGGTACTTAAGTTTTTAAATCAAAAAATATTACATTTTATTTAATTGGTAAGATTTTGATTTCTTCATGGACCCAGTTGGCCGAATGATTATAGACGATATTGTCGTCGACGTTGTCTGCAGGAAATTGTATATTTTGTCGTTTATAAAATTCTATTCAAGACAAATTAAGTAACAATTGCATGCATATTGTCGTGCTTCTGGTTCAATTGAGGACTACATGATCGACAATGTCCTGTATTTGTTCTGTTTCAATTGTCAAACAATTATTTATATTAGTTTTGTTAAAAAAAAAAATAAAAAAAAATTATAATATAACTCTAATTGTTTAACGCGTGTTAAAATAAAAATAAACAAAAATCAATTAATACTTTTATTCCATGAATTATATATTCATACAACGGTAATATTTCGTGCTGATTTTTGGTCGGTGGCAGCATTTGTGCGTACTGCTTCTCAGACTTGAATTGAATTAAATGCAGATAGACGATATGTGGTAGCACAAGATGTCGAAAAATGCCTCTATGAACATTCTGCAATCAACATAACTCAATCCACCGCTTATATTCATCCTAATCAATGCAGCAGAGACATTCCACATCCATCCATGCAAAATGCACGAAAATTTTAAACAACATTATATTCTTTTCTTGATGACCTTCGTGGGTCAATTCAATAAAAACAAAATTTCAAAACTTTTGCACACAGAGTTTGTTTTATTTCATATAATATATTATCGTTAACGACATAGTCATCTAAAAATGTCGCCAACATATTCGTTGACGTCAGATTAAACTCCACTGTCCTCCATATAATCGTCGACGACAATTTTCACGACATTGTTGCTAATAATGTCGTTAACGATTTAGCGGACAATTGTTTGAAAAAGACGTTGACGAATTGTATGTGCTGTCGTCAACATGTCGTCAAGAGTTTACTATGGGTCTTGTACGCGTCGTCGATGCTGTCTTGAAGACATGGCCAACTGGGGATGATTATAAATAAAGACTTATAGCAAAATGTGTTTTTAAAAATTTGAATTAGATGAGAATTTTGAAATACTTTAATTAATTCATTCCAGTATAAAACTTATGAAATATCAAAATTTCATTTATTAGTGAGTATAAAGGAACGATTGTATTTTTTTTTACGTAGATTTTCATTATAAATTTAAATAGGTTTAAATTTCATAGGTAGATATAGCTATAGCTGGTTAAAAATAAGTAGGGATAAACAATTTTACCATCTCTAAGAAATGTATGGTTTGTGAATTTCACAAGTAATATTCAATTACCAGATTTTTAATTTTCAAATTTTATAAATTAAAGAATGAATTATTAATAGTTTTAAACAAAGAATACTAAGAATAGAAGGTTTGTTAAAAAAACCTAAATCTGTTGTCAAAAAAAACCTAGCTTTAAGATTGTGTTAGTCAAATTTTATTTATATATATTAGTGCTGAAACCACTTTCACCACACATCATAATCATACATAGTTGCACAAAAGAGTATTAACAAATTATTATATATAATTCATCACAATTAAATTCGCAGATTTTTATCTTTTGATGCGGATTACATCCACAAATAGTAATATAATTAAATTTTTTTATTTTTTGTTGATGAATATCAAAATAATTTAATATTATTTTAAATTCTGTTTTATTTTTAATACCAAAAGTAGCAACATTGTTCGTTCAATTCAAATTTCAACATAAAAAAGGAATGTCAAAAATAAAATAAAACAAAAATTTTTTCAGTTTGTGGAAAATATTCGTGTAACGGGAGTGAAAATACAATAAACGTGTGTGATAAAATAATAAAAATATCGTGTGTTAGTGGAAAAATGTGTCGCGTGTGTAATTTTCCTTAAATTTTAAGGAAAATGTTTGTTTATTTTGCGTTGTTTCTCTCTCTCACAAGTGTGTTGAATTCACACAGAACTTGTATGTGAAGAGAGAGAAATGTTTTTATTGTAGGAAAGAGTACTATTTTCCATTCTTAGTATTCTTTGCCAAGAAGTCAACCCTACGACTAAGGCGCTCTTTTGCGGATGTAATATGTACTTCCAAGGTTATAGTCCATGCTTCCACGTTTTTTGGAAGTAGTGATCATTTAAAAAAAACCATTAACTGAAACATATTTTAATCTATATCAAAGGCATAATTTAATCAATCGCCGTCTTAAAATTGTTAAAAAATTTCGATTTGTCTTAATTTTTTTTGTTTTTCTTTTTTATTTGGTTTGGAACTTTACTTTTTTTTAGTATTTCCTTGTAGAGAGATGCCACATGACAACAATAGTTATATACAATCGTTTAAGAATACTTAGTGCTATTGACAAGTCTAGCGATTGTCGAATCGTTAAAAGTTACTGAATCGCACTACTGGTTAATTTGTTTAATATACTAAAATAAATAATAAATAACTCGAATAAATAACTCGAAAATGCAGTTTTTAAATTATTCGAATAATCGAGTAAATCTTTTAAGTTACTCGAGTTACTCGATTAATTTATACCTTAAAATTTTGCTCGATTTTTCAATGCTTATCGAAAAAGGATACAAAAATATAGCTTAAAATAAGAAATAGTCTTTCCAAAATAATATGTATATAATTAAAATTTGCTTAAATATTTATGAATATTTGTCTTTTTTGCTTTGATAATGCCGTTGTTTCTCTATATTTAATATATTCATTTATAGTTAAATAAATAGGTCTATCAAATTTGGTCTATCTATTTGAACCAAATTTTATATTAAGAGTAGTCCGAAGTGCGATTTTGTCCCATGACCTCACTTTTTAATTTGGATACATACTAACCAATGCACAGTGGGGCAGAATCGAAATTTTTTGGAAATAAATCTGTATCTTCTGATGGGCTGGTTGGATTTGCATGGTATAGGCATAGCAGAGGAGTGTACAATGTTAACTTTGGAAGAGGGACCGAAACGACCCTTCAGGGGCGGAGCTAAAGGGGCTCAAAGTTGGGTACCTCTGATATACAAATTTTTTAATCGCTTGCCAAATTTTTGTTTCTAGTCCAATTTCAAATATTTTTATACATTATTGTAGGCACTGATAAGATATTGATATTTTCAAAATTGCAAAAATGACGACTTTTTGTGTTTTTTTTTTTTTCCGAAAAAGTATCTTCACTTTTTTGTCTCCAAAATAAAATTTTCTTTAAAAGCATATAACAATTTTATACTTTTCTGAAAGGTATCTTCATAGAGAAGACTTTAAAATAAAAAACAAGCCCAATGATTTAAGTGGTTAAGGTACACACCCTCCCGAATTTTACCCATTTTATATGAAAGTTTTGACTTTAGTCTATATTTTCTCAAATCCCAAAGCACAAATCGGCAAGCGGAATGCAGTTTAAGAATTTGCAATATGTTGTTAAAAGTTTTCAATCAAAATCTACGGGACTTCGGAAAATTGTGGATTTTATAGCCCAAAATGTGAAAAAACCCATTTTAGGGATTTTCGGCGTTTTTTTGGGAATTATTATTATTAAGTTTTGCAAACTTTCATAAATTCTGATAAATTCCGCTTTTATAGAAATTTTCCAAAATATCACGTAAACCGGATTTATTAATAACTTACACGTCCGAGTCAAAATGGTGTTAAACAATTTTGAAATGCAAAAATTTTATGCAATTTTGAAAATTTTCACTAAATTTTGTTCTGAGTTTTTTCAGTGTAAGATATTACTTTAGATAATCGAAAAATATCAGTAAAGAATCAATAAATAAAATTTCAATAAAATTGATATTATGAAAAAAATTAAAGAAACGTCTTTTATATCGGCTACAGCGGCATTCATCTCCAAACTTATTTTGCTTACTGACAACTATCGCGAAAGCATTTTATTTGATTAGATATGTCTTTTATTACTCTTAATTTTTCAAAATTTTTAGCCAATATTATTCTTTAGCTATTTACGAAATTGTTCAAAAAATAAATTAAAAAATTTTTCTATTCAGTGTATTTCGATAAATATTGAAGATTCTGTAATAATTTTGTATGAACGGTCAGTGTAGAACCGAAATAATTGAGGGCACATCATAAAACATATCGAGGTAAATTTTAAGGTGTGCAACAAAGTCACTTTTTTGAATGAGTCGCCTTAATACATATCGTCCATTTATTTGAGAGAACGCCGAAAAATATTTTTATGTCTTCCGATATTGCTAATATTTGGCATACGCATACCCTATGGAGCTATTTAAATATATACATTTTTATTTTTCTGAATTTTGAAAAATTCGCGAATTTATTCACGATTTTTCTATTCAGTGTATTTCGATAAATATTGAAGATTCTGTAATAATTTTGTATGAACGGTCAGTGTAGAACCGAAATAATTGAGGGCACATCATAAAACATATCGAGGTAAATTTTAAGGTGTGCAACAAAGTCACTTTTTTGAATGAGTCGCCTTAATACATATCGTCCATTTATTTGAGAGAACGCCGAAAAATATTTTTATGTCTTCCGATATTGCTAATATTTGGCATACGCATACCCTATGGAGCTATTTAAATATATACATTTTTATTTTTCTGAATTTTGAAAAATTCGCGAATTTATTCACGATTTCGATTTTCCGAAAAGTAAAAAAAAAAAAACATTTCTTTTTTTTAATTTTTGATTTTTTGTTTGTTTTTTGTTTTAAAATTGTTAAATCAATAAAATCCGACGTATAGTTAAGGAGTAATAAACATTTAAAGTTACATATTACTAAGAGTATAACAAAAAAAAAAAATCAAAAATTTAAATTTTTGTATGAAAAAATTTATGGAATTATTATTATTTTTTTTTTTTTTAATATTAAAAATAGTAGCTTTTATTGTCCCAGAACAATTATTTTATAGTAAAGATATTGCTTTAACATATTAAAAGAAAATTAAAATCGGAAGGGTAGAAGAAATTTTTCAAAAATGCAACTTAAAATTGCATTTGCATTATAAATGCATTTTTAAATTATAATATTCTTTTTAAATTACTACATTAAAAGAGGACATACTCATCTTCTACATGCAGTTTAAATCATTAAAATCCGTTAAGGTCCAACTACATACAATACTTTTGCTTAAACTGCGACTGACAGCTAAGATAAATACATGCATTTATATTGTGCGGAACTAAATCAGTACACCAAACTTCTGCGTAAAGTACTTCAAAGATGAAAAATGTTCAACTTTAAAGTGTCGAAGTACGTAAATATATTTTGTAGGTTGTTTTATTCTTACTTTAATTTTTTTCATTGAGTCGGAAATTTTAAAGTGCAATTCATTATTTCAACTAAGAACATAATTTAATTTTTACATCTTTATATTTTATTATATAAAATTTTAATAACAAAATAATGCAACGACTGGGTTAATATAATTTGTGCGTAGCTGTCAGTCGCAGTTGAAGCGAAAGTATTCTATGTAGTTGAGGCTTTAACAACTTTTAGAGATATTGATGTGTAAATTTACACACTTTTCTAATTTTTTGACATTTCGAAAAATCAAAATGGTGAATAAAAATTTAGACATTTAAATGGCTCCATAGGTTATATGCGTACCAAATATGAACGAAATCAGATGACCCTCCGTAAAAAAAATGGCATTATTTACAAATCTCTCATGGAATGGACGATATACATTAGGAGTGGGTCTGCCTAAATCAAAATCCACAAAAAAAAAAAAAAAAAAAAAATTGGGACAATCTGCTGTTTATTTTAAAAATATTGCATTTGAATCCTTTTTGTAAAAATTTTGAAATTTTTTAAAAGTCACCTAAAAATATCAAAGTTTTATACTTTTTAATAAATGTTCTGTTATTTAAAATTTAAACAAATCACCATGAAGTTTTGTAAATTTGTTTATATAAAACACAAAATAAATAAAAACGTTAACTTTAAATTCAAGTTTAATAAAAATCAATAAAATTATTTTCATATACTTAAACATTTACTTATCTGTATACAGAGTTGTATTTTAGTCATTAACATTAAAAATTAAACATTAAAAAATTAAACTCTGAAAGTATTGAGTAACTACTTTACATTATTGAGTACCCAAAAAAAAGCGGACAAATACTCGGTACTCGATACTAATACTTGCACAGCACTAAATGTGTGCGACACACCGACAATGTAGTATGAAAAATCATAATCGTTTTGATTTTAGAAGAGATATCAGCAAAAAAGTATGAAACGGACACCCTGTGTTTCTAGTTTTTAGCCCATAACTTTTTTGCTTATTAACCGATTTCTTCTTATTAACCATTTTCAATCCCAAACAAACCTTATATAAGATAAACGAAAACATTAACAGTAAATTTTTGTATTCTGTAAATTTACTTACGTTTAACATTTATTTAATATGTTAATATTACATTATTTACGTTAAGTCACTTTAAAAAGTTTATATAATTGCCAGTATAAAAATGTTGTGTTTTTTGATTGTTCACATATAGAGGTTTTTTGAAAAACGAGCCGTTTTCTTAAAAAACACAAAAAAATTGACTTGTTTGTTCATATATTTCAAAGCTAGAAAACGTCTCGAATCGAGTTGTTTAATTATTTAACACAATAAAACCATACTAAATTTCCATACAGAGAAGAAATTTTAAGTATTTTTAGTACATAGAAAATTGTTGAAAAATTAATTTGTAAAAACAGTTAAAAACAAAAAAAAAATAAAAAAATAAAGAGAAAAAAAAGGTATAGTCTGTCAAGACCGACCATATGATACCCCACACCATTTTATATGAGCATAAAAATTCGTGAAGGGGACTTATATTAGACCTGTGGCCAATCGTAGATCAACACTTTTACTAAATGTAAAATAAAAAATATACAAATACAGAATAATGTTCTTTTATGCACTTTAAGGCGATTCTCGGAAGTGTATTTATAAGGTAGCTATGGTAAATTATGGACCGATTCTAATAAAATTTGTGTCGAATATTAACTTGATACTAACATTCGTATGGGATTTATACACATTAAAGTGATTTTCGGAATATGGGTTTATATGGGAGCTATGGTCAATTGTGGACCGATTCTCGTAAAATTTGGTACAAAACTTCTTTGCTCCGAATTTCATTAAAATATTTATATTTTTAAGGCATTTTCGAGTGTCAACTTCAATAGGCTTCATTCTTGTATCATAAAAGTCCCACGTGCCAAATTTCATTATCTTCAAAATTGCGACCCGTACACTTTGTGAACAAGATTTACATGGACAGCCAGCCGTCCATTTAAAAAGTGATTCTGAGTCGATTGGTATATTTCAACCACCTATGGTGGTGTAGGGTATTACAATGCATAAATTCGTTGGTTTTTCTATGCATATTCATGCTATTTCTGTGCATTGTATCTAGGGTTTGGGGTTTTTCGATATTCCATTTCCTGGTAAACGGGAATGTAAAATTAAATTTCCCGTGAATTCTCGGAAATTTTGATTTTTTTTAACATAAATTTTAAGAATGAATATTGTAATTTCTATTCGATACTATAACATATGAATCTAATAAAAAATGAAACTAGTTTTTATTTCATTTCCATTTCTTATTTCTAATTTAAAATATTTGTTAATCAATTTATTAATTTTGAAAATAAAAATATTAAAGATTTTTATTTATACTACATCGAATGAATTTGTAAAATTTTATACATATCTGATTAAACAAATAATTAAAGAAAATAATTTATTTAATAAAAAACAAATATTTTTAAAAGACAATCAAATGTTTTTTATTTGATTATTTTAACCTTGAATAATAATTATTTGTAGTTTATTTAAATAAAAAAAGGTTCAATAAATGTTTAGGATAAAATAAAATAAATAAAATAAAATTATTCTGCTGCAAAAGGTTTGAATAAAAAAAATATAAAGTTGTTTCAAATATTCCAGTATAAAAAAAAAAAAAAGATTAAAAAAAATAATATTTATTTTTCTTTTACTAAACAAATTTAAGTTGAATTGAGCCTATTTACATTGGGGATTATCGCAGCGTTTTTTTATGATATTTTGTTTTGAAGTTGCTTCGTAAACCCTTCTACATTTATACATATAAATTAATGTTGTGAAATTTTTTTAAAAAATGTTTGACAAAAAACAACAATTCAGAAAAATTAAAAATAAATTTGAAAAAATTTCATGAAATTTTTAGCTTTGCGACGACGTGCAACTTTTCTAACACCGCTTGCTTTTATACACCTCTTGCCAACAAACGTAAAAGTTGCAGCGATTTTTCCCAGGGAAAATCGCCAATGTAAATGAGCTCATTCAAAAAATTTTCTATAAATAAAAAAATTTATGTTTTGAACAGATTTTATTTAATTTTTAAAATTGGAAATAACATAAAGAGTAATTGTATTCAAGCTAAAGAAATATTTTTATATTAGTTAAAGACCTTACATACAAAAAATATTCGAGGTAATATTTCCTTAGTCGGTTTAGATAATTTCTTTTCATATGAAAATAAAATACTAAGTTTTATTATCTAAGTTACTTCGTAATTAATACATTATATTTAACCTACAATCCATGTCAATTTTGCTATGAGAAGGTATCTTCTTCGAAATTATTTAAATACATTTTTTTTATTTGTGTCAATTGAAAATAATTTTGGTATAAAGAGGTATGTATTGAAATTGATACAATAAAAACTGTCTAAATTTTTAGCAATAATGGTTGATGATTTAAGCAGACTCTTCTGGGTCACAACCGGCAACCTTCCGTGTGGTAATCCTCGTGATAAATGTCGTTCCTTTGATGATTCTTGCAATCTTCACTTTATCGTTGGGATTCTGCTGTTCAAATCATACATTACTTATTGCCTCTACCTTAAGAAGATGATATATGGTTTATTGTTGTCAAATGCTTAAGGTATATCGTCAATTTGCCTGTTCCCTATTGAAGTTGATCCGAATGATGATTTCTATAGAGTTTTCAAAGTACGTTGCATGAATTTTCTACGCTTATTATTGCTTACGTATACCTATTGTCGCCCTTGTTATTTTCCCACTTCGTAGATTCTTTTCCGGTTTATGTTTAAAGTTCGTGAATTGCTCTAGAGTTACGAGTATTTATGAGTAGTAAGTAGTGTTGTGTGACTTTGATAGAGATTTGTTGCCTTTAACCAATGATAAGTATGCATGTGAGAGGGAAATACACGTTTAAATCCAAATGAAAATAGTTACTCTACTAGGAAGCACGTCATATTATCATCAAAGAAACAAAGTCTAAACAGCATAAATAGCATTAGATAACCTCATTTTCAATTAGAACAGGTAAGAATTAAATAATAATAGATTTTACTTTTTAAATATTTAAAATACATTTCGTTATATTTAATAGAAATTAGATTATACTGATTTTGAGGAATGACACTGTTTGGAAGGTTAATCGCCGGTTAATAACCAAAGCCGTATATTTTTACTTTACCCACTAAAAATATTGATGTAATATGTATATAAATTTAATATTTATTTTAGTAATTCAATTATGCATATTTATAATATAAAATAATTATATAAATACAATTATATAAATTTTATGTAATTGTATTTATATACATACTTATTTTACTTTATTAATAAAAAAGTTTAAATAATAAACAAAATAATTGGTGAAAACTATTTTGTATAATAAATAAAAGAAATTTGTATATTTTACAAAGAATCATGTATAATCAAGGAGGAAATTTAATATAAATGAACGTATAAATTTACTTTACTTTGTTATCATAGGTAATTTTTCAAAATGTTTAAGTAGTTTTACCAAAAATATTAGGCAATTTTTCGAACGTAGACATTACCTAAAATTATAGTTATATTGCCTAAGAAACTTTGTAACTGTCATACTACCCTTTTGCTTAGTTAATTTTATACCAAGTTTTTAGGAAATATTACCTATGAATTATTTTGTGTGTAGAATTTGTTATAAATTTTATACATGTATATTCGAATACTTCTGAGGAAATTTTTTTTCTGACTTGTTAATACAGTCCAAGCTTGGTATTCGTGACTACCGATTATCGCGACAGTACGGTTATCGCGACGGCTTCATTTTTAAAATTGCAGGTTCTATAATCGCGACAGTTTACGAAAAACGGGTTTTATTTTCGCGACTTTTATCTGTTTTTTTAAATTTGATTACAATGTCTATAACCAAAAAAGGAAAATCCCCGTCTTTTGGTATATTAACCTTTTTGGATGATTTTGATCTTCAATTTTGTCAGTTTATTCGTGTCATTTGTTGTGTAAATACATCTCGCATTAAAAAAGTTCGTACGTGCAACAGAAAGTGGCCCTGGCAAACGTTGCACCTTAAAGAAAGCTCAGTACCCAAGAATGGAAAAATGCTTTATAAGTGGTTTGTAAAACAAAGGGAAAAAAATGTTCCAATATCATTAGCGATTTTACGATCAAAAGCCAGTTATATGTATTCCAAAATTTATGAAAGGTAGGATGGTTGAAGAAATTTAAGCGTCGACATGGGATTCGATTTTTAAAAATTACGGCCGAAACCCCATCTTACTGATCCATTTGTGAAAGAGTTTAAGGATTACGTTGATGAGCATGGGTGGACTCTTCACCAAATCTACAATGCCGACGAATCCGGTTTATATTATAGGATGCTTCCAAATCACACTCTTGACACATGTAATGAGAAAACGGCTCCCGGAAGAAAAATATCTAAAGAGCGAATAACTTTTTTGCCATGTTCAAATGCGAATGGCATAGACAAACCTAAATTGTTGGTTGTTGGAAAATCGAAAAACCCACGCGCCTTTAAATGCTTTTTCAATAATCCTGTAATATACAACTCCAGTAATAACGCCTGGTTGACATAATTTATATTCAAGGACTTGTTCCATAACGAATTTGTTCCCCACGGAAGTTAATTTTCACCAATTAGTAAAATTAAGTTGTTCATAAGTAAACATTTTTTGGGTCCGAGAATTTTTGGCTTTAAAGGGTCTGTCACAAAAAGCTGTTTTGCTTTTAGATAACGCGACGTGTCACCCAGTTGATGAACTAAAAAGTGATGAGGGTTTAATTATAGCAATTGTACTGCGCTTATTCAACCGTTAGATCAAAACGTTATCAACTTGGTCAATTAAATTATAAAAAACCACTGCTCACCCACTTGCTTGGCGAGAAGGGAACAAATTTGGGGCTCAAACTAAAAAACTTCAATCTCAAAAATTCAGTTCAGATAAAATATCAGTGTCCAATATCCGAAAATCCTGGAACACCTTGCTCGAATTCTGTAGTGAATGGAGTGAAGCGGATAACATGCCCTTAAATATTTTACAAAATATAATTCAGGAAGAAAATGAAGATCTTTCAACTATTGGTACACTTGTAGCTCAGATTGGTACGGAACATCTTTTCACGAATGCTGAAACAAACAACTGTATTCAAGAAGAATTTCATGTGGAAAGTAATGAGGAGCAAATGGAATTATCAGATTCGGAATCGGAGGATTATACGATAGTGGTCATGAAGAAAACAAAATTAAAGTAGACGATTGTATAACATCGATAAACATATGCATACAATAGGCTTTGGAAAATGATAAACCGACAACAGCACTATATGAACTACGTTATTCAGCTGTTATTTTAAAAAATAATTTGCCAAAAAAGCAACTCAAAATCTCCAATTTCTTTAAAAATTTTTAAAATGTAAATACATATATCAATAAAAGCAATTCTAATTTTAAAAATTACAAACAATTTTTCAATAAAATTTTGGGTTCTGTTATCACGAAATATTCAGTTTTCGCAAAAGGTCTGGTTTTTAATTAGTCGCGAAAATCGAGCTTGCACTGTAATATCTGAATCATTTTATTTCACATTAATTTCAAGTAACTGAAAATTGTATTATAAAGAATACAAAATGATTTGAAACTAATTTGTTTCTAAAAATATAAATTAAACATAAAAATAATTTATTTTTAACAAATATTTTGAATGAAAATATTCACAATGAACAGCTATGACATAACATTATAAATCATAATTAATTAACAAAAAATAATACTAAAGTATGATTCCTTATTTAAAATTTAAAGATGTTTAAATATTTTATACAAATAAAATAATTGCCTATTGTGAGCAAAGGTTCGAAAGGCGTAATTCATTTAAAAATCGATTATAATTTATAATTTAATTCATAGATAAATCTAATGTTTTTATAAAACGAAAAGACAAAATTGGATTTTTAGGTTAAATAAATTTTTAATGTTTAAAGAAAAAAAAAGATAAACACTAATCTATGGTATAAATTTCAATATACAGTGGAAGCTCCCATAGGCGGACAGTGATCGTCACGCTGATTTTGTCCGTTATCGGGAGATGTCCGCCTATAGGATATGGTAAATAATATTTTTTTCAAGGGGTAATTCCGTACTATAGCTTTTTATTCCAACATTCAAGATTGATTGTAATGAATTAACTTTTAAATATACATATTCTTATTTATACATATATATCGTCAACTAAAATGCAAAGGCCGTAACCACTTAAACATAAAATGTTGGTTTTATTTACTGGTTTATAATGTACTGACCCACACTACATTTTTATTCAAAAAGTTTCATGTTCATATCTCCAAAAATTACATCAGTATTGATAAAAGTCAAATAATCGAAACATTAACTCCATGAACGAAACAGTCGTGAAATTTGTTACAAATAAGAAAAATTTTATTTGAAAGGTGTTTTATGATATATTTTTGCATTAATTTTAAAGCAAAAAAAACTAAAAATTATTATTTCTTTTTCTTTTGCTTCTGCGACAAATGACGTTTGCATTTTCATTTAAACATTATTTGCAATAAATTATAGTTTTATGGAATTTATGACTACAGTTCCATTCTCTCCGTTTTCATTCCATTTTCCTAAATTTAGTTTCTAAATTTAGTAATTTTTCGTAAGCGAAAAAAGGTCAGACTTCTTTTTACTAATGATTTTTCCACGAAATTTTAAAAATAAAATGCGCGAATGTTATATTCGGCTCGGCCGAATCTAAATACCCACCATCAACTTTTTTAAATTTTACGTTATATGGGAGGTGGGCGGTTAAGTGGGCGGTTAAGTGGGCGGACCACGCCCATTTTTGTTTCCGAGTTTGCATTGATCCTTGAACGGACGGACATAGCTAGATCGACTCAGAATCTAACCAGGACCCAGAAAATATATACTTTGTGGGGTCTTAAATGATTCCTTCGACATTTTACACATGGAATGACAAAATCAATATACCCCCATCTTTTTGATGGTGGGTATAAAAATCAACTATAGTACGAGCTCGATTTGCGCAACCAATACATTTTTTACATTACAGAGTTTGTAAGTGCCCCATATAATGAAGCATAAAAAGATTATCCTTAAGCGTAATTTTCTATTGACTCCGAGAAGTAATTATTGAAATAATGCATTTGCCTTTTTTATTTTATTTAATGAAACTAAATTATTTCACATTCAATGGTCGTCTAACGTAACTTTTTCGGTAATTGCAACAACCCTGGTTGATTATTAGTTGCACTGTATTTACTTTTAATATTGCCAAAGACCTTGCCTTTAAGATAAGTATAAAATCATGTGAAACAAGCTCAACTTTAATATGTCTGAAAAATCTAAAAATATTGGCAAAAAAATATAAAATAAGCTTCCAGAGCCTAGATGAGATTTAAAATGGCACGACATCCTTCACAATTTGTATGTAGTTAAAAAATAGTGTAATCGAAATGTTGAGAATTGACAAAATAAAACTTTTTTTTTTTTTCTCGTGAAAAGTAGTCAAATAGGACTTTCCATCCGAGCACCGACGCATATTGGGGCAGAATCGCAAAAAATGGCGCTTAATTCAGGGAAGTGGTAAAGCGCATTATTCATAATTTCTGAATCAAATAATTATTTTCTGAATTTATTTTAATAATTGTAGTTTTTTCCCGGAAATGTGTCAAACTGTAGTTTTTTTTCCCGGAAATAGGTCAATTAATTAATTTCGTGAGGATCGGTCCATAATTCCTTTATAAATCTTCGTATAAAGATAAGTACAAATAAAGTATAATTAAGTATTAGTCTAACCTTCAAATTTAACAGGGTTCGGACCATAATTGACCATGGCCTCCATATAAGGTCCTGTCACGCTAATGTCAATTCTACACTATTTTGTCTATTAAAGTGATTTAATAATGCAAAACTTGTAAGACTGTATCTTTCTTACTCGTTTTCAATATTTTCGTAAAATTCCATTTTTAAATAGTCAATAAATAAGTTAAATAAACGTTAATTTTAAATATATGAACATTTTATTTTATTTCATTTTTGTTCCGGGAATAGCATATTTTTCATTACATTTTTTTAGAAAATATTTTCGCACAAAATCCGCAAAATGTTTTTTTTATTTCTATACTAAATGCCCGGCAAAACTATAAGGTCACTTTTCATTGCACCGTATATTCAAAAGTACAAGGGGTATTTAATGGTACTACTAGCTAAAATATTTATTACTAAAAGGTGTTCCTTTATACACCTTTTGGTATTATTTAAAAAAATGTTACATTTTTGGGTTTTTTCCAAAATGGTGGCAATATTTATTCAGTGATAAAATTAGTTTTTTGTTCTGAGCTTTATAATTTTTTAATGTTTTCAAAAGAAATCTTAATGTAAATGCGTGTAAAGTAAATCCAGAGGAGTTTGGGACAAAGGTCTGTCCACGAGCCATATCAAAATTTTGCAAATTTTGGAAATTTGTTTTTTCTTTTTTTGTAATGTTCTCAAATCGCAAAGCTGGGATTGACTTAAAATTATTAAATTTCACAATGATATATATATATATATATATATATATATATATATATATATATATATATATATATATATATATATATATATATATATATATATATATATATATATATATATATATATATATATTAAATAACACTAAATACAAAATTTTTAGTTTTTTGATAAATTTAATAAAAACATTTAATTTGAATACTTTATTATTTATATATTATTATTTTTCAAGTAATAACCTTTCCAATGACACCAAATAATTGCATTAATACTTTACACAATCGTTTAAAAACTAGCTGGAACTTGGACCCCTTCAGTGAAATGTGCACATTTTCCTTAACTTCTATAGTAAATGTGTGCTGCAGCATTCTATATACATAAGTGCACAGCAGTTTCAACGTGTTTTTTTAAATAATTTTGTTTAACTTTTGAACGAATAAATGTATTAGAATGACATTTCACATAATTATTACTGAGGTATTTTCCAACTGTTTTGGAGGAGCACAAGTTTCTAGCTGCTCTGTGAGCAAGTGGCAGGTCCTCCAAAATGGGTAACCTAGGATATTATATAATAAGTAATTAAAGTAGTTGACCACTTTCGTAGGTTCTCCTTCCGTCCACAGACCAGCCAGATACTTGTGCTCCTCCAAAACAATATTAGATTAATATAACTTTTTAACGGATTCGTATAATTATATGATTCTTGCAGCAATATAGAATAGAATTTTGTAGGGAATCTAGCAAGCATTTTAGACTCTCCTCTGCTATGCCTATACCAAATTTCATGCAAATCCAACTAGCCGATCAGAAGTTATAGATTTATTTCCAAAAAATGTCGATTCTGCCCCACTGTGCTTTGGAGGGCCACACACTTCCCCCTGACTCGCTAGGGACCTGTACTGCTTCATATCAACTCGAAAACACCTCAGCTCTGACCATGTGAAATTTTATTGAGATACCTCTAACGGTTCTTTAGTTACAGAATTATTTCCAAAAAAAAGCGTTTTGGAACCACTGTGTAATGATGCTTTATTTTATCGATTTTAACCTAGTATCAATTACTTTTTCAAAATATAAATTTTTTCTGTACGACGAAATGCTTTTGAATAATTTAAAATACCACTTATATCGAATGTGAGGATAAAAAATTTCTGGAATTTTGGCCCACATAAATATTAAGAATATTTTTACGAATTGGCGTTTTATCGGTAGGGAAATGGATTACATCCATCTATATTGGGGGTAAATTACATTCGCTTATGCAACTCTTTTCGTTTCAGATGTTCCGGAGGTTGATGGGGTAAAGGATAAAACAAAATGTTCTGGAGGTCGATGGGGTACACAGGAGGAAAAGCGTTCAGGTCAGGAGCAGGTGGTGGGTTTGATCTTAGATGGCACACTGGCCATTTAAGGGTTAATGAGAAAATAAAAACTCAGCAGGCAGAAGTAGCAGTAGAAAGCAGCAGGGAGAAAAGCCGAAGTGAAGACGTCAATGCCTACATTCGAGTAGTAGAACTGACGAATCACGGAGGTAGCAGCGAAAAAAGACAGCAGAGAGAAATACAGATAAGTGTAAGAGGAATAGCATGAAGAGAAGCAGAGGAGAGATTAAAATTTTGTATGCTTTTGGTGATACAAATACATGTTAAATTAGGATTTAATAAAAAGTTCGATGTTCGGTAAATTTCGGCCAAAAAAATTGCCGAACACCGAACACCGTAGCGGAACCCGAACTTTCGGTCGGACACTACTAAAAATGTCTTTAGTGTGTTTACATTAATGCAGTGTTGCCAATCGTAGGTAAAATTCCTTTCTTGTAGGGATGGTTTCGTAAATTTCAGGTGTAGGGAAAAAATTACCGATTTTTAATGTGTTCCTTATTATTTCAAAAAAAGTATTTTCTTGTTTTATTTATTTTATATATTTTTTTTTACTTCTTAACTCTTTTAATTATTTTTCGATAATAATCCTTTTATTAACATTGAAAATGCACAAAGCTTGTTATAAAATATAAAATATTGGCCCTGATTGGCTAATAGTAACTGAACGAGCTTTTAAAATATAAAAGATCGATTCTGATTGGTCAATAGCACCTGATCGAATTTCGTTGTATTCCTTGTTTAGAAACTCCATGCTCATTGGTCAATCAGTATGTTGCCATATGAGATAAATATTTCCAGTGTTGGTAAAAGGATTATATGTTACAAGTAATTACTCGTTACAACTTCGGCCGACCTGACAAACCAATCGACCTCGATTGAAACTTTTTAATTTACTTAGAATAATTTTAAATATTATACTTATCACTAGTACTAACACTAAAGGTATTGCTTATTGCGAAGGGAAGTTTTTGAATATCATTCTATGCCACTGTCGTCTGTTAGCCATTTTCTTATTCTAGAGGCTTCTATAATACCATCGTATGGTATTTGAGTAAGTTGACAATTTTCGATATCTCTAATAGCATAACGGTCATGTAGCAAAACTTTATGAATTACATATGGACCACGATACTTTGGGATTAATTTTTTATTTGTTCCAACTACTGTATCCACATTACGAATAACAACAAAATCACCCTCACAATATTGCTTTGCTGGTTTGTTATGCTACTGAAAATATTTTTGATTATAATCTTGTGAGAATAAATGAGAATTTCCAGGGCGAATTCCTTCTGGACATACACAATATCCTAAGTAGTCAATTTTATTATAGCCAAATTTACATTTGGATGTGCGTAACTTCAGTCCCCTCTCCTTCATTCTTCGCAATACTTTAGAAACCAATAACATATGCGTCGTAAAATCAGTAGTAGCAATAATATCATCCATGTAAATTACTATTGAACCTTCATCAACCAAATCTCTAAATATACTATAAATATACCTCTGAAAAACGGCGGGTGCATTTTTTTAAACCAAAAGGCATATACAGGTACTCGAACTGGCCATATGGTGATACAAACGAAGTGTATTTTATGGAATTTGGTGCCATTTTAACATGGAAAAATCCGTTCCGTAAATCGAGAGTTGTAAAATATTGTTTCCCGCCAAGATATTCTATGCAATCTTCAATTAATGGCAATAGAAAATTGTCCCTAACAGTTATTTTATTTAAAGCACGATAATCAACACATTTACGTAGCTCCCCATTTTTCTTCTTTACTAATACTACAGCGGATGCATAAGGGGATTCGCTAGGCCTAATGATATTATTCAACATCAAATCATCTGTAATTTTCCTCAGTTCATTTCTTTCATAATATTCATTTCATAATCATATGGCCTTACTTCTACATCATTTGCCTCAAGATAGCTCACATTTATAATATTGCACAATTCATCGCGATGTTTTTGGCTGAGATTCGGATTAACATCAATATCTGATGAAGTCACATTAACACAATAAATTTCATGTAATAAGTTTTTCAAACTACAAAAATCAGCAGCATTACAATCAGCTTCACACAAAATTTCAGTTTCGGTCTTATAATCTTTACCTAAGTTATTTTTTGCTGATTCAGTATTCTCAAAATGAGAAATTGTAAATTTATTGTTATTATAATCTTTTAAGTCACAATCAGAACAGTCCGCAAATAATTTTTCCGCATCACTAATAACAGCTGTTTGATTTTCAAATTCATTTCCCCTGTTTGGATCAAGTTCACAAAAAAAAAGATTGGGCTTCATTAAGAATTTCATGACATTTATTTGAAAAAGTGTTTTTAATTAGTTTTTGATACAAATGTATATTGAATTTATTGAGAAAATCTCTCCCCAATATAAGTGGAATAGACATAGTTGTGTCCGACACAATATGTAAAATTTTTTCTCACATTGGTTTCTAAATTTAATTTTTACTTCAGTTGTTTCATAAGTCATTAAATAAGATTTTCCTAGTCCGCGGTACATCGATTTCATAACAGCATTAGTTACATTAAATGGAACAAAGGATTTCCGTATAAAATTAGTTGGACTACCGGTATCGAAAAGAGAAAAACACTTTATAAATTTTTTGCACTTGATCCTACTATCGCAAAAAGCAATACTTACATTGTTTACAGCATTTATATCATTTCCATAAAAATCTTCATCGGAATTTACAGCGGCGATTTCATTCTTACGGTGCATTAATATTTTCTTCGGGTTGGTGCAACTGCGATGATCATGTCCTGTTTGCCAGCATCGGAAACAGCTTCCATCGGGTCGCTTATCAAAAGGGCATTTACTTTGATAGTGTCCCATCTGCGTACAATTATAGCATCGTATTTTGGTGGTATCTGATGAAGATGAATTGGGTTGGACAGGTTTCTTTGTGATCGTAGTTGTATTTGATAGAGAAGCATCACGGTTGACAGTAAAAAAAAATTTTATAAATTTCGCCACGACTTACTGCCCGACCAAATTCTTTTATTAGTGTTGCTTTCAGCTGAGCATAGCTAAAAACTTCTGTTTTATTCAGAAGAAGTCTTGCGGTGCCTGTTAACGAGTTGCACAAGGATGTGTATTTAAACAATTCATCAGCAGCAACCACTTGCATTACACGTTCGAAATTGCGAAGAAATGCACGAATCTCACCATCAAATTGCACAATGGCGTATTCTATGTCACGAAAAGTCAATCGGTTCGAGGTGGCAAGTGGTGTTACTAATTGTACTTCCTTAGGAGTCGATGATTCACCATTTTCTAAAGCAGCGATAGCTTGCTGCAGCTTCAGCAACTCATGTTTTTTACGAATAATTTGAAGCTGATGGTCTAAGTCAGAGGCTTCAGTTTCAGCTGATGCAATGATTTTACTAATACCAAGCTGGCCTACTTCATGACTACACTTAGGTCCCACATTAGCATTGGAATTCGGATAGCAAATTTTTTAGCATCGTCTTCACATTCTGCTTCAACATTTGATTTGGCATAAACATCAGATTTGGCATCAATATTAGATTCGCTACCCAATCTTCGGGCAGTACCAGATTTTATGTTTGCAGCAGAGTCTTCCATACCTAATACAGCGGTTACCTTATTTAATTCAGCAGATGGTTCAGTATTAGATTTGGTACACAATTTAAGGGCAGCATCAATAGCTTCGGTTTTTACGTTTGCAGCGGAGTCTTCCAGACATAATACAGCGGTAGCCTTATTTAATTCAGCAGATGGTTCATCTTCTTTTCTAATATTTGCAGTCACTGCGTTCTCATAAAGTTCCCGAAGGCGAGCAGAAGAAGCATTTGACGGTATTTCCACACCAGCATTCTTTAAGCCATCCAGTAGCTGTTGCTTAGATAAACGCGACGTCATATTATATTTTAAACAATGGACCCCACACCTGAGCTTTAATGTGTTTATTATTATTTCAAAAAAAGTATTTTCTTGTTTTATTTATTTTATATATTTTTTTTTTTTACTTCTTAACTCTTTTAATTGTTTTTCGATAATAATCCTTTTATTAACATTGAAAATGCACAAAGCTTGTTATAAAATATAAAAGATTGGCCCTGATTGGCTAATAGTAACTGAACGAGCTTTTAAAATATAAAAGAGCGATTCTGATTGGTCAATAGCACCTGATCGAATTTCGTTGAATTCCTTGTTTAGAAATTCCATGCTCATTGGTCAATCAGTATGTTGCCATATGAGATAAATATTTCCAGTGTTGGTAAAAGGATTATATGTTACAAGTAATTACTCGTTACAGATTTTTTACTTTATGCCAATTGTAGGGATTTTTTAAATTTATCTTTTTGTTAACAATAAGGTAAGTGCACCTAATGTCGGTATGTACCAGTAATCAGCATTTTGAAATTTAAACCGAAATAATTAACAACAGCGAATACTAATTATACTGGTCGACAAAAAAAATTTTTCATGCTCCTTAACTATCAAATTTTTATCCGCTCAATAGTTTCAGAGATATTTTGAAAAAGTGTCCGAAAAATTTTTTTGCATGCCAAATTTTTTTTCACTAAAACTTCTTTTTAAACTTGAAAACATCAAAATTGTTTCAGTTTATTATCTTTATCTCAAAGCTGGCAAAACTACGAGTTAATAAAGCCACGTATTATAAAAATTTATGCACAAATCTTGATTGCATTCACAGTTAAGTTAGGATACCATGCATACCTACAGTTATGTGGAAATACACTAGTGGAAAAATAAGAAAATAGGTAGATTAGGGTTAAATAAGAAAATAGGTAGATTAGATGGAATTTAACTTGCTAAATAAGAATCAACTTTTACTTTTTTTCTATTACGTATTGATTTTTTTTATGGGCATGACCACTATGACCCCGCCAATTAAGTTAAATTAAACTCCAATAGATAGTGATTTAAATTATCTTTGAGCTGAATTTACATAATTTTTTGTTCAGTTAACATTTCCGTAGTTATTAGGAAATTAGTAGCGAAAACATTAACAAATTTTTTTTTAGAAAAATCGTGAAAATTTTGATTCATAAATCTAAAATTCTTGAGCTTTTAAAAAATATTTTTGACATTACTTAAAGACAATTTTCGTATGCCTCTTCATTTATCAAAATCGTGTAAACGGTTCTTGAGTTATAGTCTAAATTGGACAAACCAATCTCGAATTTTATAGTGTGACCGCTGAATAAAGTGATGATATTAGTCATGCACCTAAAAAAAATCAGTACGTGATAGAAAAAAAGTGAATGCAGATTCTTGTTTAACTCGTCAATATCCACCTATTTTTGTTTAAAAAAAATATTTTTTTTTGCCCACCACTGTATTTTTACTCAATTGTATGTATACATGGGAATTTTTACTTAACTGTGAATAAAATCAAGATTTGTGCATCAATTTTGAAGATTTTATTCGCAGCATTACTAGCTTTAAGATAAAGATGATAAACTTAAACATTTTTGATGTTTTCATTTTCGAAATTGGAGAAAAAGTCGTCAAATTAACTATTTGAAATCGTCAAAAAATCGTCAATATGATAAACTACGTTTTTTATATGTTATAATAAACAGTTTTTATGCTTTTTCTGATGAAAAATTAAATTTTTAATTGCAAAGAAATTAATAAAAATTATATTAATTTGATATTGGTGGTATATTATGAAAATCAAGTACACATTACCTTGTATACATACTTATGCATACTTATTTAAATATACATACATATTTTTGGGAATTGTTCTTGTTGTACTTTTATTAAAGTTTTATAATCTTGTTACATATTTTGCCGTTTTCCCCTTTTTTAATCTTACAAAAAATGTTTAAGCTATTATGCAAAACTTCGCTTATAAATTGCATTTTTTATTTTGTAGCCATTATTTCATTAAATAATCTATTTTTTCAATAAATTATTTCCAATACGATACCGTAATTTGCGCAATTCAAAGTTTGTGACTATTGTTTATACGCGGTATACCAAGTTCGCGTTAAATAAAAACTCGTATTTCAAAAAATTGTCAATAATAGAATCGCTTTATAAAAAAATTGCGTACATGAAGTTTCGCGTAAATCGAGGGTTACCTGTAATGTATGTAATTTTGTATGACTTTCAAACCAAAATAAGTAAGGAACTGATTTTTTTTTTTTCAACTGGACACTCTAATGTACAATAGTACAATTCAAATCGAGACGAAAAATTGGGACCTTACCTAAACGAATTTAATGATATTTGGTGATATCATTATGCTTGTCAAAACTAAGACTGGCGCGAAATATAGCGACTTGAAATGTAAAATAATTAAACATATTTACGAAATTGTATACACAAAATTAAAAATATCTTTCAAAGTATTTATGGTATAAGATTTATTGAGGCGTCATATTAAAAAAAAGTTACGTTTAATATGACGTCGCGAATTATCGAATATTAAAATTCATCATAAAAACATGTTTCAGGTATCATTTTAAAAATAACTTTATTACATTTAATTGTACAACTCAATGAACGTCGTATTACAAATCGCGAACCATAGCGAAAACTGAAGCATCAATATTAACGTTCTTACCAAATTTCATTATATTCGTATGATTTTTGGAAGCAAATTGCGATTTTTCTGTTTTCTTATAAACGAAATAATACAAATTGTAATAAATAATTCGTATTTATTATGACCAGGGAAACCACAAATATGCAATTGCATGTCTTTTCCTGGACGTTATATGGAGCCATCGATAAAATATTTATCCGTTTTAGAACAAATAAAGCATTTTGGCATTGATTTTGCATATTTTACTCTTAACGGCATATTTTTGTATTTGACGATGTTTAATGTACATTTATAGCATATTTTGTTATTTTTAGAGCATATTTAGCGCATTTAGAGCATATTTTGAAATCTGAGGACTTTTTTTATACTACATGGGATTTTTTTCAAATTTGATTTTATATAAAAAAAAACAAAAAAATCCAAAAGTATTTAGTTATTAAAATTAACTTTAATGGATACCACTTTATCGGAAAGGAGATTGACTTGTAGCAACAATATTGAAGATTAATTTATCTTATTTAAGCCATATTTAATAAAGATTCATTAAAGCTATTTTTGAAATGTAATATAGGGGACGTACATATTAGCATCATTTAATGTTGTAAAAAAAACATTTTTGTACCCATCATAAAAAGTATGGAGGGTATATTGGGTTTGTCATTCCGAGTGTAACATGTCGAAGAAATTATTTAAGACCCCATAAAGTATATATTTTCTGGGTCTTAGTAAGATTCTGTGTCGATCTAGCTATGTCCGTCTGTCTATTGAAAGCATGATAGAGCTAGGGGGAACCGCCTAGGGGGCGAAATTTGGCTCAATTATTTATCTTATATAAGGTTTGTTTGGTATTGAATCGGTAAATAAACGGAAAAGCAATGGACCAAATTCTAGAACCACAGGTTGTCCGGTGTAGCTTAATTTCATACTTTTCTGCAGATATCTCTTAAGCATGAGCATGTACGACAACAAAATTTTGAAAAGATGTTTAGAAGATTGATATAAACTTGTTCACAAAAAATGACCGTATTGAACCCACTTTACCGCGAACCTCCCATATAAAGCTAAATTTTAAAATGTTGCTGATAGTGGGAATATAGATTCAGCCAAGTCGAATATAACATTCTTACTTGTTTTAATTAAAAAGTATATAATAGTTTTAACAATTTCTGAACAATTTGTTAAAAAAATTACAATTTGCGTTTTTAGAGCATATTTGTCGGAGCATATTTGTGGTTTCCATGATTATGAAATTTTTTTAATAATTCATAAACTATTGCACGTCACAGCATGCCACTTACCAAGTTTATAGAAAACAATTTCACCATTGAGGTGAGAGAAACCAACTGGTTGGTTTTAGATATTATTATACATAATCTGTTGCGATTTTAATCAATATCACTTACATGAAGTTTACAAAGGCGATATAAATTATCCAATAGTGATGCGGTCGTACCATCAATAAAAGTCTTTGCTATATTTTTTGTGGCCATACGGGAAAGAATTTTTTTTTGAGCTCGTAAGCCAATGTCCCGCGATTTGAAAACTCCATCAGCCATTACTAAATTAAAAAAAAAAAAATACATATATATATTAATTGTATAAATAAGCAATTATATAATTAAAGGATAATTATCAAAAAACAGTAAATACATCAAAAAAAAACTGCAACATAAGATCAGAAATCATAGACAAATTCAACTAATAAAATTATTTTTCAAAACTCATTTCGTACAAAATTAAAAGAAAACACTTTAAATGATTAAAAACAATAAAATATGAATAATAAAGCAAACGAACTGAATCAATATTATTAAATCATAAAATTAATAAATCATGGCCAAATATCAAACGCATTTGCATGGAATAATTGGTTCATCCTTTACCTTCTAAATTCCAATAGTCAACACTCCAAAGCAATAGGCATTGACGTATTCCCTCGGCGGCCATATTGTTACTTTATTTTTTCTGTATCATTAAAATAAAGATGATATAGTTACAAAAGATCGTAATTATGTATTATATATATATAATCATATGTTTACTTTATTTATTTATTTATTTATTTGTTTTCCTATACCACAAGACTAAAAGTCTTAGGATAGGATAGGATAAGTAAATCATGTAGTAGTAATAAGTTAAACAATATAAACATAATATTTAATAGTAAAGATAATAATAAAATAATAAAATTAAAATATTGAAGTAAATAATGAAATTTCAAACAATAGATCAAAAATTTAATTACTAATAAAAAAGGCGAAAATTGTTTTCCTAAATTTCGTTGCCTTATTTAAGAATTGGATATGCGATGGTAGTGCGTTCCAAAGACGTATACGATTAATGAAAAATTGCCACTCAGACAGTCTCCTATGTCTTATTTGGATAATGTCGTAGTTTCTACGATAATAGGCAAAGATAAGACGATTAAACAAATAAGATGGCTATTTCGTATTAATAATTTTGTGTAACAAGATTAATGATCGGATTTTAAATAGATCACAAAATGTCACTCCATAAAGTTGTGAAAGCGGGACCCACACGATTAAAAAGCGGGATTCTGAACAATATTTTATGGAAAAAGCGGGATTTTGAAAAATTTTGTGAAAAAAGAGGGATTTTCTTTCAATTTCTTATTTACAAATCCACATCAGCTATTCCCGCAAACTTTTGGTTTGCGGGAATAGCTGATGTGGACCCATTTGGGACGTTACATATTGGGAAAGACCCATTGAAATTTTGGAACAACAAATTAATTAAATATATTGCTACAAACTGCAATATTAAAAATTATAATTTTAACGTTTTTCTCAAAATGTTTTCCAAAAAAATCATAGTTAAATTTAAAGTGTGAATTGAAATATTGATAGCAGAGTTTTTTTTAATATTTCTTAAGCCCGCATATAATAGAGTAGTTAATAGATAGGTTTTAGCAAGTGTTATTCGTATATGTACGGTAGTCAAATGTTGCAATTTTTATTGTTAGATTTTTAACTTTCAGTTATTACAAAAATAAATTAAAGAGTCTATCCAATCCTAAACAAAGGCACATCGTTTATATACTTCAAACTACTTATTAAAAGTACAATACGAAAGTATTCATGTTAACCTTGAGATTAAAGTTCTGGTCAAAAAATCTTTTTGAAATGGCACATTTTGGTAAATAAAATTGGTAAAAATTATTTAAATAGCTTACATACAAACGTTCTCCCAGAATGAGTTTTTAAATCTAAAAATCTCTCTGAAAGAACAATTTTTCTTCCTCAAAAAATTTATATTTTATTCTCACATTCTTTAATTAATGAAAGTTTTTAACCTATTTCAGGAAAAAAAATATATATAAACTTTTTTGTCGAATCCATATCACACTTGAGATCTTTCAATCACAGCAAATATGTCCTAAGACACAAACAAAATTTTTTTACTTCAGTATAATAGTAAACTCTTCAATTAAGTTTTTTGAAAAAATAATTTCGATTTAGCCAGCAATAAAGCAAAAGCTAATAAATTTTTTGCTGAAAAAATTTTAAAGTGAACATGTTAACCTTTTTAAATATATCGAGGGCTTATATTCAAAACGGGCCTCATGAAAAGCACCATTGTTCAGGAGAACATAAAAACTTTTTATTTCCTTCATTTTTCAACATTTTGCAATCCGTTCTTTTGGAGTCAAAAGTTAATTCTAACACTACGTTTTTCACTTTTTGTTTTTGGGCTATCTACAAACAGTATATTTTTTTAAGGAAAAACGGGATATCTGCAAGTTTTTGTTTGATTTTCAAAGAAATGAAAAAATAAAAATTGATAAGTAATGAGAATTTTTTTTGCGATTTGAACTTTTTTTAAACGTGGGAAAAATATTTTAGGCGGGATCGAAGATTAAAAAGCGAGATAATCTCGCCAAAAGCGGGACGTCTGGTCACGTTAAGTTTACACTAGAGTGTACGATAAACTTTTTTTTGCGAATCTAATGTATACACGATGCGTATTGATGAACAAAATAAAAGAAAAATATAAAAAATTGTCTTCAAATCAAGGACCGTAATGATTATGAGCTTTAAAATAAAACTCAACACTTAATGATTATTAATAATTTTTATTTTTTCGCTCAACCCATAATGATTATTTTTTTGCTCACAAAATAAAACTTAATATGAGAAATGAGACTTACGCAATTTTAGCAAAAAGAATAATTCGTTTTATCATAAATTAGATTTATTCATTAAATGCAACTGTGAGGATGCTTCTTCATCAATTTTTTTACTAAATACCAAAATTTTTACTAAAAATCGAATTTGTAACTAAAAAATTCTGCACTAAAAATCAAATTTTTAACTGAATATATGGGCAATTCTCATTTTACGTTTACCTTTATGAAATCGACCTTAAACCTCAAATATTTTTTAACTTCTGATCTTTTTAAATAACTTTTGATGCAATTATGTTAACAACACTTGATGGTGTAACAAAACAAAAATTCAAGACCTGAAACGGTTCCATGTAGTGCCGACAAGCACTCAAAGTGTCTGAAAAAAGTGTTTGAAACTAACAAGTTTTTTTTATTTCTTTTGATTGCTGTAATCGCGGATTTTAGCAATTCTTCTAATGTAAGTTATAAACACTTGAAGAAAAAGACCAGCATAGATTTAATTAGCGTGCCATTAACTAGTGTCAAATTGTCGTAAACCAAATTTTAAAAAATTTAAAATTTTGCAGTTTTTTCACTAAGGATTTTACGTCGTTTCGGGTATTGCAAAATCCAAAATGGAACCAAATAGCTCTTGAAATTATGCATCATTTGACATATATCTCGTTAATGTGCCTTCAACAGAAATGCTGTATGAGGTACCCAAACTTGGAGAGAAAAATCGTGAATGGCTCCACGAGGTGCCTTTTTCGCGAGGTACACCCGCAACGTTATTTAAGTAAAGCTAGAATATCGCGTTATCAAAGAAGGTTTCCTAATTACAATTTAAAATCATTGTGGCATTTTAAAATATTAATTTGCTAAAAATATATAGTGTTTTTTAAAAAATCAGAAATTTTGCATATTTTGTTGTAGCTGATTTTGGCGTTATAAGACAATTTTAATCTGAAATAAGTTCTTGTGTTAAGTTTTACTTACGCAAAAAATATGATTTCACTGAAAATATTCAACAACGGGTTTCATGGGCTAAGAACGCGATGTTTCTAGTTTAACATTAGTCGTCAAAGCACACCCAAAACTTTACTTTCCCGTTAAGCCAATATATTACATTTCTAAAAGACGGTAACTACTTATAATTCGGGCGAAAAACTCATTACATCTATATAGCGATGTCAACGAATTCATGAGTCCCCATTATTAAAGTACTTATTTTAAACAATCAAATAAGTAGTCAAATGCTACAAAACTACAAATATTTCAAAACTACAAAATTGCTAAAAAAAAAAATAAAAACAAAAAGTTGGCTCAACTGAGATTTGAATCAGCAAAAACATTCGTTCATGTTTCAAAGACTACTTTCTTCTTACTCACTACTCCACCACGTTATTAATATTTTTAACATACCAATAGAAATTCGAATAATTTTCTAAAAAAATTAATGGGTTTAGTTTGGTGTTGAACCGATAACCTTCTGAGTGTTACGCTGTATCTAGTTATTCCACTACTCGAAGAAATGAGAAAAATAATGACAACTAATTACCAGGTAATGACTCTAGTAAGTAGTAGTCATTACTAAAAGCCAAACAATTTTTGTTGGGCTGTAGCTGCTTTAATACCCTATATCAAAATCAATATGAGGTTCGAAAAAAAGTACGATTTTGCATTTAATGCAACTTTAGAGATTTGAGTAAGTGCAATTAAAAAATGTATATAAATAAAATTGTCTTATGAATTATTAAAAAAAAAGATGAATTTTGCAATAAATCGATGAATATGAACAATACTACATCACTAAAAACTGAACTTTGCAAATTTTATGAGAAGGTTTAATAATTATTAAATCGCTAATATATCCACGCATACTTAACATATCGCGATATTTTTAATTTGTATTTTAGATACACCAGTGTAAAGTACGTAAATGCAATAATTTTTGATTTAGGACTATGAATAGAATTTTGGCAATTTTTTTATAAATTTTTATCTTAAACCTCCATAATATTGACGCCGTTCGGTAAAAGTCATTCACGCGAACAGATCTGTGTTTCACAAGAGCCAAGGAATATTAGTACTAAATATCGTTGATGTGCCATTAAACAATTTTCGAAACTTTTTTGAACACCAAAAGTAAACGAGTTTGAAGAATTTCCCATATATAAATATATACTTTTTTTTGCTAAAAATCTAATTTAGTTAAAAATTTTGCTTTTTGTTAAAAATTTAATTTTTGGTAAATTCTTTAGAAATTAGATTTTTAGTAAAAAAAAAATAAATGATTTTGAGTAAAAAATTAGTTTTTTAGTAAAAAAAAAATCGACTTTTAGTAAAAATTTTATGAAGAAATCATCATCACACTTGCCTTTTTGTGAATAAATATAATATATGATAATAAATCATTCCTTTTACCTAAAATTGCGTTTTCTTTTTTTGTTATGTTCTCAAATCGCAAAGCTGGGATCGACTTAAAATTTTTTTAATTTTATAACTCTATATGTAAGTATTTTCTGACGGAAGGGTGACCATTTCAATAAAAAAAAGTCAATTTTTTTAACACGTTTTATACGGATTAATATTTTGGGTATTTTCATGAAAAAAGTGGGAATTTTTTAATTATATGATTATACTAAAATTTCAATAAAATATCACTACTTTTTTAAATTTTATTATTGTTTAAATATTAATTTTATGTTTTGAAAAAACTCCAAAAATTCTAAATTCAAGAAATTCTGCGATCAAATTACATTACACTAACTTTTATTTTATAAATTATGAATCTCCATATTCTAACGTTTTCTTAAATACTAAATACTTGTATAAAAAGTTTATACTTTTGCTTAAAACTTAATAGAAACTTGGCCTCCTATAGACAAATTATGCTATTTTTCATACATTTGTACGCAAATGAATGATGATAGATACGAGCAAAAACACAAATTACACTGGACGACAAAAAATCCTCCCCCAAAGACAAATATTTAATATTGATGCATTTTGATATGCTAAACACGAATCTGCTCAGTTTTTTCCATCAGGTCTGGATTTTTGTATGGGCGTGTCTAATATTTCGCCGATAGTAAGGCCATTACTCTAGTATATTTCCTTATAACACACCAAAAAATGCGGACTAAAAATATCTTCAATTCTTCCAAACTTCATTTTTTTATGTGTATAGTTTCGAAGTTATTTTGAAATAAGTGTAAAAAAAAAAATTTTTTAATAGGACAAATCGTTCTCGAGTTATACAAGTGTGACTGCCTAAAGGCGGGTTCATAGTTTCGAAGTTATTTTGAAATAAGTGTAAAAAAAAAAAATTTTTAATAGGACAAATCGTTCTCGAGTTATACAAGTGTGACTGCCTAAAGGCGGGTTCATAGTAGTCATGCCAATAAAAAAATCAATACGTGATAGAAAAAAAGTAAAAGCTGATTCTTATTTAGCACCTTAAATTCCATCTAATTCACCTATTAAAAAAATTTTTTTTGCTCACTAGTTTATCTCCACTAAACTGTGAATGCAATCAAGATTTGTGCATCAATTTTTATGATACGTGGCTTTATTTACTCGTAGTTTTACCAGCTTTCACTTTTGAAAAGAAGTTTTAGTAAAAAAAAGAAATCTTGAATTTAGCATGAAAAATTTTTTTCGGACACTTATTTCGAAATATCTATTGAGCGGATAAAATTTTTTACTAGAACGAATTAAAAGCCAATTTTATTCCGCATAATTTGGTCTATCATCTATATAAATCGTGCATACCGTTATCGAGTTATATATTACGTTTATACGTACCATTTACTCGCAATTAAAAATATTGCGATATGAAAATTTTGCTGTATAAACAGTGAGTTAGTATTATATTTGTAAGTTAGTAACTCACGAAATATAATCGTGATTAGTGCAGCTAATTGCAAATAAAACGTACAGCGTTGCCACTTCCTTTACGTTCATAGAGTTTTCGATTATAATAGTTTCATTTTTCCGATCTGGCACGACAAATAAGAAAATATATTTCTTTGTGCAATTTGCGTATAAACAGTGACTTATTTATTTGCAAGTTATTTTTATTTGCAATAACCGCGCGTATAAACGTAATAATAGTGAAATATACTTGAGTAAATGGCTTATTTAGGACGCAAAATTAGACACGCCCATAAAAAATTTCGACCTGATGGGAAAAAACTGATAGCAGATTCAAGTTTAGCATACGGAATTCCATTTAGTCCACATATTAATACCCTACACCACCACAGGTGGTTGGGGTATTATGTGTTTGTGCAGAAGTTGTAACGCAGAGAAAAAATCTTCGGACCCCCACCTTAGTATACCGTTCGACTCAGAATCACTTTCTGATTCTAAAAATAGGAATATTTTAATGAAATTTAGTACATATAAGATTTATATCAGCAAAAATCCGTCTGCCAAATTTCATGAAGATCGGTTCATAACTGAGCATAGCTCCCATATAAACTCATCTCCCGAAAATCACTAACGTGCATAAATCCCATACAAATGTTAGTATTATGTTAATATTTAACACAAGTAAGTTGTATATAAGTAAAAACAAAATTATGTGGTGGTAATGGTGTAGGGTATCATATAGTCGGGCTTGACCGACTATATCTTCTTCTCTCTTTTTTTTTTTTTTGAAGGAGCACGAAAAAAAATTTTTTGTCGACCAGTGTTATTTAAATTTGCTTCTTGCATGTGTAAAAAAATTTTCTTAAGCAGCATACATTTGCCGCACAAATGTAAGAAAAATAGCATAATTTGGCTAGAGGAGGTCAAGTTTCTATTAAGTTTTAAGCAAAAGTATAAACTTTTTATACAAGTATTTGGTATCTAAGAAAACGTTAGAATATGGAGATTGATAATTTACAAAATAAAAGTTAGTGAAATGTAATTTGATCGCAGAATTTCTTGAATTACTAAAAATTTAGCATTTTTGGAGTTTTTTCAAAACATAAAATTAATATTTAAACATTAATAAAATTTAAAAAAGTAGTGATATTTTATTGAATTTTCAGTATAATCATATAATTAAAAAATTCCCACTTTTTTACATGAAAATACCCAAAATATCAATCCGTATAAAACGTGTTAAAAAAATTTACTTTTTTTCATTGAAATGGTCACCCCGTCGTTATAAGGGGCCTCCGTCAGAAAATACTTTTTGGGTGCATACCTTACATATAGAGCTATAAAATTCAAATAATTTTAAGTCGATCCCAGCTTTTCGATTTGAGAACATAAAAAAAAGAAAACAAAAATTTCCAAAATTGACAAAAATTGGATAGGGCTTGTAGGCAGACCTTTGCCCCAAACTCCTCCGGATTTACTTAACACGCATTTGCATTAAGATTTCTTTTAAAAACTTAAAAAAAAAGATAAAGCCCAGAACAAAAAAAAATGTTATTAGTGAATAAATATTGCCACCTATTTGGAAAACAACCCAAACAATTTACAATTTTTTTAAAGTTCAACTTCAGATTAATATAACTTTTTAACGGATTCATATATGATTCTTGCAGCAATGTTATTTAGAATTTTATAAAGAATCTGGAGAATATTTTAGAGGCAATATTAAGCCCGCCAAGTTAAAAAAACTAAAAAAAACGAGGCTAAAAATGAGGTAAAAATGTATTTCGACCCGAATATCTCTTAAACTAAAAGAGATAACCTACACATGTAAGCGTATTTTTTGTAGAGATTTACAAGGACTATCTATATATAAAATTTCTTTTCTGTTGCTACATTTAAGGCATTTATAATCGTTAAACCTCTTTTTCGGGAAGACATTTGTGTGGGGGCTAGGAGAAATAATGGACCGATCATAACCGATTTTAATAGGCTTCGTCCTTATTCTTGCCATATTTTGTCCTTAACATGGACAGACAACCAGACGGACGGACAACGTTAAATCGACTCTGAAAGGAATTATGGGTCGATTGGTATACTTTAACCCTAGAATACTAACGTTATTTTAACTACTTTTTTATTTGCCTATATACTAATAATATAAAATTGTTATATTTTTGCATTTTTATATGTAAAAACACATGATGAAAATTCCTCTAAAATTTGGTCTCATTATATCTTCGAACGCCAGAGTAATAAAAAATAATTGTATACGTATAAATTTACGTACAATAGTATTGCAGGGTTAAGGTGGGGGTTCGAAGATTTTTCTGTGCGTTACAAACATCAGCACAAACGCATAATATCTCAACCACCTATGGTGGTGAAGGGTATAAAAATTGTAAGAAAATAATCATCAAAATTGAAATTAACTTTTACTTAGCATAAGAGTACAACTAGAGGCCTTAGCGTAAATCCTGGAAAAACGAAACTTGTCCTCCTTTCCCACTACCTGGTGTTGAATTGAAGGTGTCAGATAGTGCGAAGTATTATATTGGGATTATACTGGACTCCAAACTATCCTGACTCCAGAATACAAGGACTAGAGCCTCAAAGGCCGGTATTGCCCTATATATTTGTAGGAAAGCCATTGGGAACTCCTAGGAATAAATCACAAGAATACGAAATGGCTCTTCGACATGGTGATTAAGCCCATACCTATATATGGAGCTATAGTATGGTGGAGAGCTATGGAGAAATCCATCTACATCGGAATCTTTGAAAGGATTCTGCATAGTTCAACGCTACCTATTACAGGTGAGCTGGGTTAGAGGTCACTCAAATACCCAGGGAAATCTTATTGCGGACGAACTGGCCAGAAACGGTTCTCTTCTACGGCATGAAGATACGAATCAACTGGTCGAAGTACCGCTTTCTTCCTGCAGATCAACAATACTGCGGAACTCATCGGGGATTGCTCAATATAGATGACAAATGCGTCCACATGTTCAACTTCGAGGCAAATATGGCCTCATTATGATGGAACTTGGTCAAACATCATCCTGGGACTATTAAGGCTCCGGTTACGTATTCTGGTATCCGTTGTCTCAGGGCTAGGAGATTAGGGCTGGCTTTTAACGACTTCGTATGAGTTGCTGAGTTGCTATTTTTTATGCCACTGTACAACTATCACTGAAATAAGAACTGCTAAATTTGACAGTCCGTTTGTGCATGTATTATCAGATCTTTCTGTTATCGACATCAGAGCAACCAATTCTTTCATACATGGGTCAGCTTCGTTCGACTCGAACGTAGTTTCGGATATGTGAAAAAACATCACATGATCCCTCAGGATTTCGCAAAGGGATCAAAGTGGACCCAAGTGAGCTGTCCTGTATTGTTCAGACAGCAGCCCATTGAACCTAGCATAAACAGAAACAAATGGCTTAACATGGAGAAAGCCAAATTTCATAAGAAATCAAATTTTATGAATATTTAA
The DNA here is from genome assembly GCA_951394005.1 of Protophormia terraenovae. NCBI lineage: Eukaryota > Metazoa > Arthropoda > Insecta > Diptera > Calliphoridae > Protophormia > Protophormia terraenovae. The sequence continues at coordinate 71,605,632 of OX596077.1, forward strand.
AAAATTATTCCTAAATTTCAAATAAAAGTATTTAGTATTTAAAAAAAAAAATGCTATTTTTAAACCCAGTTTTTTGTGTTTAACAAAACTGGTCTATTCTACATTCGAAAAATTAACATTTTGAAAAAACCGACAGCACATTGACTGAAAAGGCAACTTTGAATTCTACCTGGACTGGGATTGAATGAATTTTTTAATGATTTTAAATTTACTAATACAATTCTATTACTGATAGAAATAAAATGCATTCCACATGCTTGAGAAATGTTGAAAGGATAGGAAACTGTTTTATCACGCCTTTTTATACCCTACACAACCATAGGTGGTTGCGATATTATGTGTTTGTGCAGAAGTTGTAACACAGAGAAAAAATCTTCGGTCATCCACCTTAAAGTATACCGTTCGACTCAGAATCACTTTCTGAGTCGATTTAACGATGTCCGTCCGTCTGGTCGGCTGGCTAGCTGGCTGTTCATGTAAAGCTTGTGCGCAAAGTACAGGTCGCAATTTTGAAGATAATTTGATGAAATTTGGTACATATGCTTTTTCCAACACAAGGACAAAGCCTATTGAATTTGGTTATGATCGGCCCATATTCACCTAGCCCCCATACAAATGTCCTCCCGGAATAGAGTTTTAACACTTATAGATTCCTTAAAAATAGGAATATTTTAATGAAATTTAGCACCAATAAGTTTTATATAAGCAAAAATCCATCTGCCGAATTTCATGAAGATCGGTCCATAACTGAGCATAGCTCTCATATAAACTCCTCTGCTGAAAATCACTAACGTGCATAAATCCCATACAAATGTTAGTATTATGTTAATATTTAACGCAAGTAAGTTGTATATAAGTAAAAACAAAATTATGTGGATGGTAATGGTGTAGGGTATCATATAGTCGTGCTTGACCGACTATATCTTCTTCTCTCGTTTTAGAGTAGGTCTGCAAACATATTGATATATCATTTGCCTTAAAGAATCCGAATTAAACAAATTTAAGGTTATTAAAAGATCTACGATTGGAATTGACGAATTTGTAAAAGCAGTTAGGATTAGACTTCATGCGAACGATATGAATATTGTATACTATATATTGTATTCCTGTATATATATATATATATATATATATATATATATATATATATATATATATATATATATATATATATATATATATATATATATATATATATATATATATATATATATATATATATATATATATATATATATATATATATATATATATATACAGTATGTCAAGAAAATGTTTTTACATTGAAGAAAAAATTATTATTTCAACTTTATTTTACAATATCTGTATTTTACCAGAAAAAAATTCATTAGGAATGTAATTACGAATATACAACAACAAAAACTACACATACCCATTAATCTACCTGTCAAGAAAGTGTTTATACATTTGCGTTTTTTTTCGCTATGTAAAACAATTTTAGAACTTTGGGATGTGTTATTGCCAATAAATTGTCAGTGTGATAATTATAATCAAGAATATGTGTTAAAATCCATGTTATATATTACGAGTAATCCATAAATTATATATTAAGTAAGTCAAGAGAAAAAACTCCAGATCATAAACCCATTTGGGGTTTTTATAACCTCCAATTCGGGAAAATTGTTAAAGATATTGTAAAAATGTATTCCTTATTAAGATATATACTTAATAGAATATTAAATCGATCCAAAATTCCCGCAATATAATAAAGAAAAAACTCCAGATCATAAACCCATTTGGAGTTTTTTATAACCTCCAATTCGGGAAAATTGTTAAAGATATTGTAAAAATGTATTCCTTATTAAGATATATACTTAATAGAATATTAAATCGATCCAAAATTCCCGTAATATTGTAGTTGATATCTCTTAATATCCATATTCTTCAAATATTTGGCAGAGTTAAACCTAGAAAAATTAAGAAAAATTTGAATATATCCACTAGGGCTTATAATAAAGTGCTGTGGAAAGGGTATATCAATTTTATCTTCCAAGAAACAATGGAAAAAACACAGATGGATTACAATTACAGATGGAAAACTACATGGAAAGAAACACTCTTATGGGGACAAAGTATTCAACAATTATAATCATTCCCAATGATTTAAGTTGATAAGCTTAAAAAGTTGTGGGGTGAATTATATGTTGTACTGTAATGTTTATACTATATAAAAATACAATTTAATACGTTCAGAATACGCCGCAAACCTTCAAAATCTTTTAGAAAGCATTTAGAAAATTAAGTAATAAATATCCATACTTTCGTATTTAAAAGATATTGTTAAATACAGATAAATTTTATTCAAAATAGTTGGAAAATCAGTTTTATTATGTAATATAACAGGTGTGCAGTAACATTTCTAGACTTTTAAAGCTGATTTAATAAAAAGTGTTAATAAATATGAGTTTATGAATGATGAAAACTAAAAGTCATGAGAAAAATAATGACTCCAAGCATATATGAGCAAATAATGATAGTGCAGCAAAATTTATTTACAAAAAGCTTTAAATATACCAGCATAAGGTCCAAACTTTCATCCCAAATCATTTTTTTCTCCTTATTTGAAGAACAAAGTGACAAAAAGGTATTACAGGACCATAATGAACTAAAAAAACGCACTAATGTTGGAATATACGAAATTCCAATTGACTGTGAAATTCATTAATAATTTTATTTGATGAAAAAGGTTCCACAAGCAGTTATATATACAAGCTGTTAGCATTTTAAATTAAAAATTCCGAAAATTTTTGATTTTCTTAAGCAGTTTTATAAATGTAAAAAGAATTTCTTGACACTAAGATTTTTGTGTTTGTTTAGTTTTTGCTCCATTTCTAATAGTTTAAATCATTAAATATTAAATTTCTTTGAGTTATATAATAAATATATTAATTAACAAATTCGTATTAAAAATGTTTATATTAGCAAAAAATTATATAGTTTTTTAAAGCCAAACTCGACAAATTCATGTTTTCTTTTAATGTAAATAAATATATATATATATATATATATATATATATATATATATATATATATATATATATATATATATATATATAAAAAAATAATAAAGCAAATATAAACATTTTTTCTTTCATTTATTTTATATTTTGTATTTAACAAAATAATTTATAATTTAAAAATAAAAGCATCAAGCTCTAAAATAAAATCCAACAAAACGAAAACAACTCGAATGTACTCAATTTTGCACCTGAGGGATTTTATAGTATTTTTAAAATATTTTTTTAAATTGGTAATAAACAAGAGTTGTGAGAAAAAATTCAAGAAACCTGGTACTCAATTCCGCCCGAGATATGTGCGAATCTTGTGGGATCTATGAATCGCCGTTGTCAGGATGTTATAAAAATGAAGGGATCTTCAACCAAGTATTGAAAAAGTATTTGAAAATTATGGTAATGTAAAAAAAAAAAAAAATAATATTTTTTCCAAAACTTCAAGAATCCCTATTATTTTTTCCAGGCCTTTTTAAAAAAATATATTTTTTGGCAGAACTAGTTAATTACTTTTACTTTATAAGTTAAAATATTTGAAGTTATTTAATTTTATGTATATTCTTTTTAATATTTATGGAATAGTAAATAAAAAAGTAAGAATATATATATATATATATATATATATATATATATATATATATATATATATATCTAGAATACCAGTTGATATATATATATATATATATATATATATATATATATATATACATACATATAGTTTATTTTTCTTATTTTGTAATAAGAAAAATAAACAACATTGTTGAATAAAAGTTTGAGATAACATCAGCAAAATTATTTAAGAATATTATGGAGTTCCAATCAATATTAGATAAGTTATTAAGTTTTAGATAATTTGTACGAGAGAAGCAGTACATTTTATGTGTTATAGCGCAGAAATCAGGTTTATTATATCGAGGGCTTATATTCAAAACGGGCCTCATGCAAAGCACCATTGTTCATAACATAAAAACTGTTTATTTCCCTCATTTTTCAACATTTTGCAATCTGTTCTTCTACGAGTTATTAATATTACGTCTACTAAACCTTACACTGAAAAGCGGAGATTAAAGAAACTACTAAATTAGTAGAGAAATTAGTTTCTGTTTCATAATTATAAATAAAATTTTTTCAAATATAATTATTTTAATAATATTCAAATTTAAAATATCAAAATTCTTAATTTTTCATTTATGTTTTTAGCCAACAGAATAAAATAATTTTGCTAAAATTTAAATTTTAAAATTTTAATTTTTGTATTCAAATTATAATTGTTTATACATAATTTCAAAGAAATGAAAATTTGAAAAATGAAAACTAAAAATTTAATTTTTATTACTAAAAAAATTTTAACTAAAATTATATGAGAAATTTAAAAAAATTTACTAAAAAAACTAACGAAATTTCATTTTAAGTTTAAAAAATGGAAATAAATTTTTTTATTACTAAAAGCAAATCCTTAAAATTGTGTAAAATAATTAAAAATGAGCTTATTGGCTACAAAACAAATAAGAACCAAATTTAACTGCACTTGTGGCCGAAATTTTCTGGTTAATTTTTTTTTTTTTTTTTCTGTGTTGCCCTTAAAAAAATATGTTGCATGTTAAACAAATTATACAAAAAACTCAAACATATTTATCTAGAAGAATTAATTTTTAATATTTGGTGCTTTATAGTTAATATTGCACAAAATTTTAGCATCCAAAATTTTACCAAGAATACGAAAATTCAGCAATACTTTATAATTTCTCAAAAATATGAAGATTTCCCAAAAACTTTAAATTTCACCAAACATTTTAAATTTTTCAAAAATATGAAAATTTAACAAAAAATACAAATTTTACCAAAAATAAAAAATTTCGAAATTTCACCGAAATCCAAAAGAATAAAATCCCATCCATATTCTGATTTTTTCTCGAAAATTACAGATGTCATAAAAAATCCGAAATTTCGCATAACCCCCTTAAAAAAGCTTAGATAATTCAAAAGTAATTTTAGTCGGCAGTCTTTAATTTTTCTAAATCGAACAAATAATTCTAGATTTATAGTTAAATATTTTTTTTACCACCATATGACATGCTATAAAAAATCTGTGACAGACAAGTTCACATATTCTTTTTTTGCAGACCAACAAATTTCAGTTAAAATTCTTTATGAGACAAAATTTGGAAACACTTTCGATAGTCTCACTTAAAATGGCGTACTTATGCATTTCATCAAACACTTTCCAACTGTGAAAAGAGCTTGTGTCTCTCAAAATACTGAGAAAAATCAAACCAAAGTTATCATAAAATTATTTAAAAGAAGTCTGACAGATACATTAAAAATTTGATAATTGATTCCACGTAGGGTGATCGATTATTCGACTTTTTGGAGAAATCGGTTTTCGAATAGTTCGAATAGTTGGTATTTTGAAAAAACCGGTTGCACTTTTTAAAATTCAGAAAAAACCGGTTAACCGGTTTTCTTTTCACAAGTTAATATTTCTATCAAAAGACTATATTTCTTTAATAAAAATCAATAAATCTTATAATGTTTAAGTTAAAATTTATTAAACATAATAATTTTTGGAAATAACTATTAACCCAAAATAACCTAAACCATTGTGTGCATCAAAATTCGAGGAGGAATTGTAGACCAATACTATGGTCAATTATGGACCGATCTTCACGAAATTCGGCACACAGATTTAAACTTATATGGAACTTACATGTGCAAAAATTCTTGCTACATTTAAGGGATTTATGATCGTTAAACCCCTTTTCCGGGAGGTTATTTGTACAGGGGTTAGGAGAAATAATGAACCGATCATAACCAATTCAACACGATTCGTCCTTGGACTGTAAGAAACCTGTGTGTCAAATTTAATTAATTTATGTTCAAAATTGCGATCTGTATTAAGGTGGGTCTTAGACCTATATTTTTGGGTGTTACAAACATCAACACAAACGCACAATACCCTCGCTACCTATGGTGGTGTAGGGTATAAAATAAGAAAATAATCATAACAAATGTTATTAACTTTTACTTAGCATAAACAGAAACCATGGATTAATATGTAAAAAGTGAGAATCAATTTTATTGAAACGATTCTGCAGGTGAAACTTTTTTAAACAAAATCTTTGAAAAATGAAGAAAATATTGAATGAAAAAAAAAAAACTAAAACATTTAAATTTAATCTTTAACTATATTTTTGAAACATTAGAAATAATACTTTATGAATATTTAAAAAAATATTCATAAATTTCGATTCAAATATCAGTATTTAGTGCATGTTTTGTAAAATAAAAAGCTATTTTTAAAACCGGTTTTTTGTGTTTAAAAAAACCGGTCTATTCGACATTCGAAAAATGAACATTTTAAAAAAACCGACAGCATATTGACTGAAAAACCCGGTTTAAAAACCGGTTGGAAAACCGTGTCGATCACCCTAATTCCACGACAGATTTTATTAAAATATTTATTCAGTCTAAAAAAGATTGCATATTAACATTAGTTTGGTTCCATTTCAGTTAATTTATTTAGAAAAATATATAAAATACATAAATATTTATTCTAATAACGTGTAAATAAATTTTAATTATGTATAATATAATAAAAATTTCCTTTTGGCAGCAAACAATTTGAGTTTAATTTTTAGTAATTTTAGTTTAAATTTTTTTAGTAAAAAATATCATTTCTCATAAAACTAAAATTTTTATTTCTCAAACTTTAATTTCTCATAAATTTAAAATTTTCAAATTTTCATTTCTTTGGTAGTAAAATTTTCTATGCTAAGAAAATTGTATACTAAAATTATTATTTTTATTAAACTAAAAGCAATTTGAAATATTTTATATTTACAAAAATATTTTTAGTTCAATATAAGCGACAGTTAAATAAATTTTCATATTTGAAATTACTTTCCTTTTAAAAACTAAGACTAAACATATTGCTGTTTAGTTTTTAGTAATCAGAAAAATAGTCCCTGCTGAAAAGTAACCCAACAAACCAAGAAACAATACAGTAACATTAATGATATCATAATTTTAAAATTATATGATAATATATCGAAATATTTTTTTCCTAAGAAAAAAACTTCAAACATTTTTAGGAAAATAAAAATAAATTGAAAATTTTTGTGGAAAAACAATATTTTATGTTATGTATTATATGAAAACTATTTTTTCAGCAAATTTTAGTGAAATCGCAAAAAATATAAGAGGACAATACAAAGGAATCAATATCAGCTTGGATTTCAAGAGGAACTGTTTTTGGATTTATTATAAATTTGTAGCAGGATGGACATTAGTTTATAATTGTTATCTTTGTATTAATTTCAAATTATTTAGAATATTAATAAGTAATCCAATTATGGTACATGTTGCTAATTTATCGCGCTGCTTAAATTTAGCGATATCATTACTAATATCGCTATTTTCAAAAATTATGATATCATTTTCGAGTGTACCTTTTAGAAAGCAACCTATATCATTTTAGAATTATAAATGATATCATTCTCGGGCTTCTTTATCGACGAAATGATATCGTTATGATATCATGGCGATATCATTTGGTTTGTTGGGAAGTATTTTAACTTAATTATTTTTAATGTATGTTATAAAATGTTCATATAGCCCGTTTTGTTTCTTGGAAATAAAAGAAGTAAAACATAATAAAACATAATAAAAAAAATTAACAATATGTTAACCAATCAGGAGATAAAAAAGCGAAATTTTGTGGTTGGCTGAACCATTTTTAATCGTTAGAAATTTCAAATAACACAGGAATGTTTACTAAAACGACGAAAATGTGTTCAAAGTTAAAATTATAAATTAAATTTTTAATTGCAAAAAAAAATGTTTGAACCAATTAAAATTGTATTAAATTGCATATCAACAACTCAAAAATGATTAAAACCTTTAAAGACGATGTTTATTGCACTTTTTATTTAATTATAATCTTTTTCAGAAACTGCTTTTGGTATCTAATATATTTTGCTTATAATCACCAATTTTATTAAATTTTGTTCATTCCTGTCTTCAAATCTATGGTATAGTGCTCCCACTTAGCTTCATAAAATGTTGATAGTTGTACCCGCGTATAATCTATAAGCATCTAAAAAAAGGTTAAAAATCTAACTTCAATGGCTTTTTTCTTCAGACTGCATTGAGATAACAAAATTTTTGTGAGATATATTAAGACTCTAATTCAAAACGTTTAAAAAAAGTTCAAACCGCAAAGAAAATTCTCATTATTTATGTTAGATTAATTTCTACATTAAATGTTGGATGGTAACGATCTACTGAATGAGTAATTGGGGTTGAACTGTGCAGAAAAATTTCACTCGGGTGATTTACAAATACGGGATCCAATATACGTTATTGATTTGAAACAATACCAAGCTTGGCAGATTATTAATAAATTAATTGGTTTTTATAGAAAATAGATAGTTAAATTCGTCGGATTTTTTCCACAATACGGTAGGTATGTTAAAGTCGCCTAACATTAGAAATATGTATTTTTATATCTGAGAAATGTTTATCATATATATCTGTTGAAAAATTCGCAGAATATATGTACAAAAAACGAAAAGGGAAATTTTTTTTAGCTATAAGTTGAAGACAATCAATAGATAGCAATTTAATTTGTTCACAGGGAATGGAATTCATTAGTGCAATGAGAATGCCGCCGCCAAGTTTGTTCAACCGACCCTGTCTAAATACCTCATAATTTGAACATAATATCTCATTATTTTGCACACTTTCCTTTTCGTTCAATCATGTTTTAGTGAAGGCAATAGTGTAGAGAGTGGATAAATTTGTATTTACCACTCGACCGTTTTGATATGCTAAATTTATTTTATTTTTTATTTTTATTTAATTCAACGGTTAACACAAAAAGCCACTTTTTGGCGAATTTAATGTATTAAAAAGAAATATACATTTTATCAAATATTTAGATTAATAGAGACTTCAGATTCGCAGTGGATCAAGAGTCTCTGAAAAAGCTGGAGTCACTGGGGGGAATTGTCAATTTCGGTTTTGGGGTGATCAGATTTAGGTACAACAAGTCTGATAAACCCAAAGAGGCTGTCAGTGGTGCAAATTAACTTGCATCACTGTGAGGCAGCCTCAGCCGAACTGACAAGACTCCTCATTGACTCCAACGTGGACGTGGCCCTCATACAGGAACCCTGGATTAACAACACCAGGGTATGTGGTCTGAGGGTCACGGGATACAACCTGTTCATACCATCCACAACGGAAAAGGTACGAACATGTATATTGGCTAGGAATAATCTGAATATTAATTTTCCTCATTCCTTTAGCAATGGGGACCTTACAGTCGTCCAACAGGAAGCCGCAGGAGGTAGCGAGCTTATAATGGCGGCTGTGTACATGCCGTACGAGGCAGCCGATCCACCAGGTATCGCTCTGCAGCAGCTGGCGCAGCACGATAGGAGGAGAGGCGCGTACATGGTCTTAGGATGTGATGCGAATGCTCACCACTATCAATGGGGAAGCAGGGACATCAACAAAAGAGGTGAGTTGGTATTCGATTTTATAACTTCCCAGGCAGAAAGTGCCAACCGTACGAAATATCAAGCGCTGGCAAAATATTTTTTATAAATAAAACAAAGCGGTTTGCCAACGTTTGAATTTACATCTAGTAAAAAGATTTGCCAATTCTTTTTTTTACTTGTTTTATTTTTATTTATATGTATATTTTGTTTAATTTTACATGTACATATATTGAAAGTATTAATGGTTAATAACAATTGTTTCATTCTGAAATTTAGTAAGAATACACTTAACGACTTATAATCATATTTCATTGAATGGCGGAGGATAATCAAAAAAACTATGATGTTTTTTTTATAAATACTTTCTTTTTAATATTATATTAAATATTACACATGAAATAATGAACTGAAAATTGTTAAAAATTTACTTAAATTTATTTTACTTCTATATTTTTATAGACAAATTTTTAACAAATCTTAATATTGAATATTATCGTCTGAAAATACCTTAAATAATATAATTAATTTCCAATATAAAGTTTTTATTTAAACCAAAATAAGTCGTTGGTTACCGAAAGATCGTTAATTGGTAAAGCATTTCATTTCTTATTATTCGAATGATAAGAACACTTCGTATTTTCGGAGTTTTGGGACAATTCTGTTAAAAAAGATATACATATATTGGCAGTGTGTTAGCTATTTAGTTTTCAGAAGTTTTTACCAACGACTCAAAAAACAATTGGCCAATGATAGAATGATGTTATCATTAGAGTGTTGGCATAACGATTTAATAGAAGAACGTCTCACGTTTTGCCAACGTTTGAACCACCTTGAAAAATCGTTTGCCAACGTTGGCCCGGTTGTATTTTTCTGCCTGGGTTGTTTTGATCTACACATCTGTAATAGGGGTAGTACTCCTACGTTCAGAACGAAAGATAGGGAAACAGTTATAGATGTAACGCTAGCTAACCGTGGGGGAAATTATGTTATGGATTGGAGAGTAGTTTTGAATTATTCTTTTTCTGACCACAGCATGATATCTTTTAGTCTCAACTTTGAGAAAGCGAGGGAGCAACCCTATAGGAACTCGAGAAAGACAGATTGGAAGTCCTTTAGGAGGTCAGTCTGTAGGGACCTTAGGGATACTGAGGACTGGAGAAATTCAGTTGAGGGTATCGAGTTGGTAGTGAATAATTTCACGGATGTCATTAGGAATAGTTTTGTGCTCAATTGCCCAGTGATTTATCCGGGCAAAAGGAAACAGCCGAAATGGTGGACTAGGGAACTTATTGACCAGCTGTCTACAGTTAGGAAGCTGTTTAATAGGGCCAAACTAACGAGGAGCGATGAGGATTGGAATAGCTATAGGGATAGTTTCTCTAAGTATAAGAAGGACATTAGAAGAGCGAAACGGACTTCATGGGTAAATTTCTGTGAATCTGTGAACTCTGTTAACTAGTTGTCTAGGTTCAGGCGAGTATTATCCAAGGACCCAGTGACACCTGGATACATACAACGTGCGGATAACTCGTGGACAGAGTCTAGCTCAGAGTCCCTCAGTTTACTTATGGAGACTCATTTTCCAGGCTGTAAGGATTTAGAATCTGAAGGAGGAACAGGTAGCGTCAGTGATAACCTACAACCCGATTCAGATGCTAAGGATACCGATGTGATAAGGGGGATGATCACTAGAGACAAGGTAGCAAGGGCGGTAAATTCATTCGAGCCATATAAATCTCGGGGCCCGGTTGGAATATTTCCGGCCATTCTACAAAATATCGATGAAAGGGCCATCTCTCTATTGACGGAGGTTTTTAGGGAATGTCTTAGAATGAGGTACATTCCCAGAGGGTGGAGAGAGGTAAGGATCATTTTCATACCCAAAGCGGGTAAGACGACTCACTCGAAGCCCAAGGATTACAGACCGATCAGCCTATCGTCTTTTCTATTGAAGACAATAGGAAGACTGATCGATCTTCATCTTATTACAAGCATAGGAACTCAGGTCATTAGCGGGTCTCAACATGCTTATCTTAAAGGTAAGTCCGTTGAGAGTGCTCTGCATGACGTTGTGAGTTATATTGAGCGGGGTCTGCTGCAGAGGGAATAGACCATGGCAGCTTTTCTCGATATAGAGGGGGCCTTCAATAATATCACGATAGAGGCTATTGAGGAATCACTTGTTTTGCTGAATATAAGTAAGCTTCTTGTTGAGTGGATGCTTAGCAGCAGGGTCATCAACTCAAGCATGGGTAGCACTTGTATAAGGAAACTCGTGACTAGGGGCACACCGCAAGGGGGGGGGGGTCCTTTCTCCATTACTGTGGCTCTTGGCCATGAACGTCATTTTAAGACAGTTTGATGCTAAGGGACGGAAAATTGTGGCCTACGCCGATGACGTTGTTTTACTGGTCTCTGGTAAGTTTTTATCTAAGATCAGTGAGGTCATGCAGACAGGTCTACGTGATCTGTCCCTTTGGGCCAACAGGGAAAACGGAACTAGTTTTATATACTAGGAAATATAAGGTAGAGCATTTTAGCTTACCGGTATTGAATTTAATTGAGCTTGCATTGTCAAGTGAGGCCAAATACCTGGGTGTGTACTTGGACAGTAAATTGTCTTGGAGGAGAAACACCCAACAGTGTCAAGAAGGGACTCAATGCCTATTACACCTGCAGGAACTCTATAGGTAAGAATTGGGGTCTTAGGCCGCAAGTTGTATATTGGATTTACACTTCGGTTGTAAGACCGATTCTTACTTACGGCTGTACAGTCTGATGGGAGGTATTGGGTAAAAGAACGTATAGGAACCTTCTCTCTAAGGTGTTCAGAGGTGTGCTTCAATTGGCACCTCAGTAGCCAGGAGAAGTACACATCAGGCGGCGCTGGATATCATCCTCCACCTTATTCCAATTGAGGAATTTGTGAGGGGTATGGCTGTCCGCGGCCTATTTAAATTGAAGGAGCTGGGATTATTAGGTACCTTTAAAGCGGGGCACGTCAGCATACTAGATGAAGTCCAATTCAACGGTCGGACACTATCCTTGGCTGAGCCAACGGATTATGTCGGGACTACGATTGACTTCGGTGCTACTCCCGTTTTGGCATTACCTAACAGGGACCTCTGGGTTGGAGCAGAAAGGCTCTATGGAGGGTGTGCGGTCTTCACGGACGGCTCGAAGATGGAAGTTGGCACTGGTGCAGGTGTATACTTTTTGGGAACTGATATCAGACGAAGCTACAAATTGTCTGACAGTTGTAGTGTCTTTCAGGCGGAGATTCTTGGTATCTATAAGGCTCTAGGCTTGATTGAGGGGAATGTTGAACGAGACTCTGAGATTACTATCTATGTTGATAGTCAGGCAGCGTTATTGGCCCTGACTAGTCTGTTTGTTAGGTCCAGATTGGTACTTGAGTGCAGAAAGGAATTGAGAAGGTTAATGGATTCCTATATGATTAGACTCTGTTGGGTCCCTGGTCACTGTGACATTCTTGGCAACGAAATAGCCGATGAGCTAGCTCGCAGTGGCTCGGAGCTGGATAGCTCTTTCATAGAGTCATCTGTTAAGATTCCTATTGGATCCTTCTTTAGGGCCATAAGGGAATGTACTCTGGACAACACGAATCGAGTCTGGAATGATAGATCGGACTGCAAAGTTTCTAGGGCACTATGGCCTAGCTTAAAACCGGCAGATTCAAAGCATCTTCTAGGCATGAGTCGTGGTAGTCTTAGAGTTATAATAGGCATGGTTACGGGTCACTTCTCAATAGGGAACATGATGAGTAAGTGGGACATTGGCACATCAGATTTTTGTAGGACGTGCGATGATGTTGAGGAGCTAGAGACAGTTGAGCACATACTCTGTCACTGTGTAGGGCTTCAGCGAAATAGGTTGAGGTGGTTTGGAAGCCACACACTTCATGAACTAGGTGAGGTTAATAGCAAAGGACTTGTCAACCTCATAGGGTTTGTAATGGGAATAAAGTGGCTTAGGAACAATCATAACTGATTGTTTGGGTATAGGTTCCACACTTTTCTTCTTTCTATTTCTCTTATATTTCTAACTTATCTTCGTATATCTCTATTTCTCTCTTACTTTCATAAAGGGATCACAATGGGCCGTTCGGCCTCTGGGTGTAGGCGTGAATACGCCACCCTTTCTAACCTAACCTAACCTAGATTAATACTTAGATTTACATATTTTAACATATTCAATTTATTAAATAAACGTTCAAATACAACGTTCTCCACAAACAAATAAGATCTCTTTAAAAAAAATATAATGTGAGACTAATGAAAAAAATTGTATTCCCCGCAAAAGATTTAGAATAAGAAGTTTTTTCTTATAATAAGCTACAGAATAGGAAAAATACTTATGGGGTTAATGATTGGTAAAATTAATATTTTTTGAATTATTATTATTTTGAGTAAGTAGATATACAATATCCGAATGAGAAGTTCTTCTATATTCATATTTATGTATAATTGCAAGGGTATTCATTCGAATATTGTTTGTTCGATTAATCGACAAATTAAATTCAAATAATTGTCTAATTAAATTAAAATCAAGAATTTCGAGTAAGTCATTCCGATTAATCCAAGAATTAAATTTAAAAAATTTAATTTCACTAGTTTTAAAGATGTTTGAATTTTAGTTTTAGGTTTTTTTTTTTATTTGCTTGAAAAATAATGTTGCAAATTTGTATCGAATGTTTAGAATCTAATTTTGGTGTCCCAAATGAAATTTTATAAAAAAAAAAAAATTATTTGGTTAAAAGAACCAAATATTTGTATGCATAGTTAGTTAATAGTCGTTTTTCAATCGCAAAAATCAAACAAACGTATAAAAGGCACTAAAAATTATAATGTAAAATTTAAATAATTTATTTTTTGTAATTTTGGTTTAGAGTTGATAAAGAGAAAATATTCACTTTTCAATTAAATGTTTCATAAGAAACAAATTGGATAACTTTCAACTTGATTTGAAAATAAATATTGTTGGTTCTACGAATGATAGTACAGCCGATAGAGTTGATATACCAATAGATTCTTAGCCTGGTGTAGGGAATGAAACTTTTGTTATACTTAGAAGAAATTTAAACTTAAAAGTAGTTGAGCATGCAGACTTATACTTTATGTTAAGAATTGTTGACTTCTATAATTCAGAATTTTGTTCGAATTCATAAATTAGACTTTTTAGGCCTATTTATTTAACTATCAAAATATTTATAAAATATAGAGAAACAATTTATGAAAATAAAAGAGAAAAATGTAGACAAATTTCAACTTTATATTATTTTGGAAAAAATATTTCAGAAGGGTTATTTAAGTCTTTCTTGTAGATGTAGTAGGGTAGACCATTTTTTTTTAACAAAATAAAAAAAAGGGTTATAAAAATAGCACTTCATTTCAAAAAACATGTACTAAATACTTATATTTGAATCGAAATTTAGGAATAATTTTTTATATGTTTATAAAATCTGATTTCTTATTTTTTAAAAATGTAGTTTAAGGTTAAATTGAAATAAATTCTGGAAGATTGAACAAATAACTTAGTAATAATTATGCTGAATAAAATTTGTTTTATCTATCGTAACACCTGTAATATTTTACACCCAATTTAAATGTTTTACTAATTCGTTTGATACAACATTTTCTTAAATTTTTAAAGATATTGTATTAAAAAAGTTTCACCTGCAGAATTGTTTCAATAAAATTGAGACAGATTTTTTCCATCTGTTTATAGCATAAACAGAAACCATGGCTTAATATGAAAAAAGTCTACTTCAATTTTATTGAAAAGATTCTGCAGATGAAACTTTTTTAATACGACACGAGAAAATAGAGAAAATATTGGATTAAAATAAAAAAATTAAAAAAAATACTAACAACCGCATTCACAAAAAAATAATGTTTTCTTGATAACGAGTTACTAACTTCTTGTATGTAAATTTTCATAAGAAAAAGTTAGTAACTCGTTATCAAACCTACAATCATTTTTTTTTAATACGACTGTAAAACATTTAAATTTGGTGTAAAAATATTACAGGCGTTACAAGAGATAAAACTAATTTCATTAAAGATAATTATTACTAATTTATTTGTTTAATCCTACAGAATTAATTTTAATTTCAATTTTTAAAACATGAGGAATCAGATTTTATGAATATTTAAAAAAATGATTCCTAAATATCGATTGAAATATCAGTATTTAGCACATATTTTTTGAAATAAAAAGCTATTTTAAAACCGGTTTTTTGTGTTTAAAAAAAAACCGGTCTATTCGACATTCGAAAAATAGATATTTTGAAAAAACCGACAGCACATTAACTGAAAACACCGCTGTTAAAACCGGTTGGAAAACCGAGTCGATCACCCTAGTTAATAGTTACTTCCTAAAATAATAATAATAATAATATGTTTGTTTTCGTACTTTTTGGGTAAAGTGCAATAAAGTGATAAAAGTCTAATTTTTATCTCACAAAAATACAAAAAATTACAAAAGTACGGGAACACAAACATCCAAATTATTTACCCTGAAAGAAAGAACACATTATAGATTATTGATAATAACTTTCAGTTTAAAGATTTTAAATTTATAAATATGTTAAATTAAAATATGAAGGTTTCAGGCCCAGCATTATACTGCTCACCATAGCTGTTCATTGTGAATATTTTCAATCAAAATATTTGTTAAAAATAAATTATTTTAATATTTTATTTATATTTTTAGAAATAAATTTCTTTAAAATTATTTTATACTCTTTGTAATATGATTTTTAGTTACTTGAAATTAATTTGAATAAAAATTATTTAAATATTATTCCATTTGTTAACAAGTTAGATAAAATAATATTTCCACAAAAGTATTCGAATATGAATTTATAAAATATAAATCAAGTTCTTAAGTCTTTAACTAATTTTAAAATATATTTTATATCTTTAGTTTGAATACAATTGTTCTTTATTTTATTTTCCATTTTAAAAATAAAATAATATCTGTTTTAAAATATTAAATTTTTTTTATTCATAGAAAACTTTTGAATATTTTTATTCAACATGAATTTGTTTGAATAGTTTTAAATTTACTTTGAAAAAGAAAAATAAGTAAAATATTTTTCTTTATACTTGAATATTTGAAAAAATTTTATAATTTTTTGTTATTCAAGCCTTTTGAGGCTGAATATTTTTATTTTTTGGAGTTTTTGTTGAATAAAATAATAAAAATATTTATTTTAAATGTTTCTATTTGAATATAAAGTTTTTGAATAAAAATCAGAAAAATTTGTAGAACTTTTTTTTATTTAAATAAAATACATATGAATATTATTAAACTTTAAAATAGTCAAATAAAAAACTTTTGATTATCTTCTTATAAAAATATATTTGTTTTTCTTTTGGTTAAATAAAATATTTTAATTTTTAATTTATTATGTTCAATCAGATACAAATTTATAATAAATTCAATTGTTTTAGTATAAATAGAAATCCTTAATATTTTTATTCAAAAGATAATAGATTGATTAACAAATATTTTTTAATTAGAAATAAGAAATAGAAATAAAAAGTATTTTTATTTTTTATTTCATTCATAAGTTACAGCTATGCTGCTCACTTAGTGGCCTAATCCTGTTTTAAAACCTTTTTTTTTTTTTCATCGCTTAAGCTTTTCCTAAGTATGAAAATTGTGTGACGTCTGAAAAAAAATATTTATTGAAAATAAATAGAAATACAGAATACATATCGATGGCTGCCCTTTTCGTAATTTTACAGGAGAAGAAAAATACTGAATAAAACCTAAGAAACTTTAGAAACTTTTAATTCAAACCAAGTACCGAAACTAATCTGGACTTTTCTACGCTTTAGTATGTTATCTTAGATGGGAATTTTTTCAGTAATTTAAAATTTTAATAAATTAATAATTGGTGCTTTAAATTACAAAAAATTAGTGTTTCAATAGATTACTGCAAAAAAACTAAACTAAAAAAAAATATGTCTTTTAAGGATCTTCATCTGAAGGCAGGATTGTTTTTAGATATTGGAAATCGACTCTTCCTGATATTTGAGATGTTTTTGATTTGGAAGACTTGTTACAAAGAGCACTTTTAGAAATACTCAGATATTGCTATTTTTATTTCCATTTTCATGCCATTCGTCTTTGTTTGGAACATTTGAGTCACAATTTAAAATAAGAAATTCCAACACAATATGATATGTGTATGTTTCACAAACATTATTTTCATTAAGTATGTATAATAATATTAAGTAGACATTTGAAGAACAAAATTTAAAAATGTTTAAAAACTTAATTTTCCTTGTATTGTTTATATTTTGCATAAAAAAATAAAGTTTCTTCATTTCAAATTCAGAAAACATGATTAAAATCTGCAACTAAAACTAACCGAATACAAACACGCCAATTTAGCGCCTTTTCAAGAAAAAGCGCTGATGTAAAAAAATGCGACTTTTGGGTTGCCGAAAAGCGCTAAATTGGCAACGCTGTTCTAAGCTGTTTTGTGCAAGAAGAAGAAGCAAATTATTCTCTCAAAAAATCCAAACTCCAAAAAGTCGATATATCGATCACCCTAAAGTGTAGGCACATTTTTTTTAATATAATACTAAGATAATATAGAATACTTGTTTTATTTCTTAATAAACCTTAAAATAAGGAGTAAAATGTTAAGGTATAATTTACTCGATTTATTTTAAAAATCTACTCGATTAATCGAGTAATTTAAAAACTGCATTTCGAGTTATTTCATTAATCGAATAATGAAAAAGTTGAGTAAAATAAATACTCTAATAATTTCATTAGGTGGCCAAAATTCGTGACTTACAATCATATCAAAATTTTCCTCTGGTAGGACAATTTTAAAAAATTAATTACTCCGTTTTTCAGAATATTTATGCGAATATAACTTACAGATAATTTTAATCGGTATCTATTGGAGTTTAATTTATCTAAATTGGACAAACCGTTCTCGAGTTATACAAGTCCAACTGCATAAAGGCGGGGTCATAGTAGTCATGCCTATTAAAAAAATCAATACATGATAGATAAAAATTAAAGCAAATTCTTGTTTAACACGTTTAATTCCATTTAATCCACCTACTTTTTATTTTATAAATAATATTTGATAAAAGTTTGATATTAGATCGACTTAAAGCCAATTTCGTTCCGCATATTTTTGTGTATTATTTACATAAATCGTGCATACCTTTATATTGAAACAAATCTCGATCTGATGGGAAAAAATTTAAACCAGATTCGTGTTTAGCATTTCGAATTCCATTTATTATTTTTTGTTTGTTTTGCAGACCAGTAAAATAAAAACATAACCGGTATTTTTGCTTCAAAAAATAAAAAATAACGATTATTTTTTTATTTTTATGATAAAAGTCATAACGGTTACGGTACCTGAAAATAATGCATTATATGATCAAATTAAAAGAATCTTCAACTCGTTTGGTGAGAAACTTCGTTAACGATAACGAACATTTAATATCGCGTTTCTTAATATTTTTTTTTTTACTATGCCTTGTGAATTTTGATATTCGCAAAAATTGCAAAAAGGTATACCCCTAATGTGTGTACATACATGTATGTACCTTATAATTTCCCGAGAAAAAGGGAAAATATTAAAAACGAGTAAAAAAGACCGACCATATGCTACCCTATACCATACAAATTCGGGAAGGGGACTTTTGTTAGGCCTGGCCTATTGTGGACTATAATTACTACAAAACGATATATGTATTTAATAGCACAATTGTGCTGTCTAAGTTCACACGTATTCTTACGCTCTTTCATTTAGTCGTTGTTGAGAGTGCAAAGAGTACAAAATGCACAGGAAAAAATTATTTATTAATTCGATAATTAATAACCATCAATTTCTCTAATATTATTATTTTAAGATAAAGTTGAAGGAATGATTTTTTTTTTTGTGTTTTTGGAAAAACAAAAAGTGTAGTTTTAAACTAGGGATGCCAATCCAGAAATCCCGAATCCAAGGATTCAACGAAAAAAATTCCGGGATTTTAATTTCAGGATTTATTGACATAAATACAAATAAAAAACGAACTTAAGGCAAGACAGAACATGAATACATTTACAGAAATTTTTAAAAAATATTTTAAAAATCAATACCTACCTACATAGATACATACACAGAAAAAAAGTACATATATTTATAAAAATTTTGTTCATAAATATTATGAATCGAACATGACTTTTTTTCCCAAACTTTTTTCATAAAATTGGTTCATAAATATTATTAAATTGTTCTTTATGAAAATTTTAGGAATTTTGCAAAAATTTTACTTAAATTTTGATTTATTTTTATAAGACTCTAATACAAATGCTAAATAAAAATAGTTAAAATAGGAAATAGTAGCAATAAATGGCAATTTTCTAAGAAAAAGTTGTTAGAAAATAATGTTTAGAAATTTGCACAAAATTGATTCCATTCTGCAGCATATATGTACATAATGTTATTAAACAGCGCTTATTTTGTTGAATAGTCCCAATATGTAGCTAAAAATAATTAAAAAATAAAAATTTTCCAAAGAAAATTTCAAACATTTCTTTCCAAATGAAAATTTTAAATAACATTTAAACAATTTGTTTAAGTCTTTTTGACTTTTGATTCATATAGAAAAAGGTTTTAATATTTAAGAGATTGTTCTTAAATGTTTATATTTATGTACAAACCATAATATAATGTACAAACTTTTTTCTGTGTTAAGTTATGTTTTGCTTTTTAAATACGAATGAATTTCTTTAATTTTTATTTTTTCTTTATATTTAAAATGTGTTTTCACCCGAAAAAATTCCCGGGATCCCGGGATTTGAAATTATAAAATCACGAAAACCATTCCCGTTTGGCACCCTATTTTAAACCATAGGTCAAGCAATCAGGCCTACGAGAACTGCCTCTTTAGGCCGACAGTAAGGGATTAGGGGTAAACCAGGGGAAGACTGAATTAGTTCCGTTTACCAGAAGGTATAAGGTTGAGGGTTTTAGCTTACCGTTATTGAATGGGATGGAGCTTGGATTGTCAAGACAGGCCAAGTACCTGGGTGTATACTTGGACAGTAAGTTGTCTTGGAGGAGAAATACTCAGGAGAGTCAAGAAGGGGCTTAATGCCAACTACACCTGCAGGAACTCTATAGGGAAGATGTGGGGTCTTAAACCGTTAGTTGTACAATGGCTCTACACGTCAGTTGTAAGGCCTATTTTTACTTATGGCTGTTCATTTTGGTGGGAAGTACATAACAGGGACCTTTGAGTTGGAGAAGAAAAGCTCCATAGAGGTTGTGCTGTCTTTACAGACGGCTCGAAGATAGAAGTAGGCATAGAGCGGGTGTCTACTTTATGAGAACGGATATCAGACTAACTTAAAGATTGATAGATGGAGCGTTTTTCAGTGTAGAAAGTAATTGAGAAGACTAATGGATGTCTACATAAAACTCTGTTGGGTTCCTTGGCACTGATAGGGCTTATTAATCTTATAGGGTTCGTAATGGGGATAAAATGGCTTAGGGCAATTATAACTGATTCTTAGTTGTAGGTTCCACTTCTTTTTTTTAATCTTCACAACTGTTATTTTTCAACTTTTCTCTTATTTTTCTAAAAGGATCAAAATGGACCGTTTTGGTTTCTGGGTGGGGGCGTAAATACGCCCCTACTTACCTAGAAAAAAAAATTGTATGCGTTTTTAGTTTCTAATTATTTATTTATTTATTTAGTCTTTAGATACAATATTATCCTTACAGACTAGCATTAAATTTAAAATGAATTATTTAAAAACAATTTAAATTCCCTACTTGGGACACTAATGTCTAAATAAATGCAGTTTTCATTATATAAACGCATAGCTCTAGTAAGCGGTTCATTTAATGCAAAGTTATTTCTATGCAGATCAATATAAAAAAATATATTTCTTGATCTAAGAAATCTTTGAGGAACAAGAATTTTTATTGACTGTAATAAATCAGAACAATCAATATTACCAGAAACGATGTTATATAAAAAATTTAAAGAAGCAATTTTTCTCCTTGCTTCTAATGTTTTCAATGATAGTAAAGCACACTTACCGCTATAAGTAGCAGCAGGGAAATTTGTAAAATTTAAAAAAGCAAGAGCATATTTAATGAATTTGATTTGTATAATAATCAATCCTATAATTTAAAATTATTAGAACGGTTTTCATTTTTTTTTTTTTTTTTTTTTTTATACAATTTTGTTTATTATGAGTATTTTTTATAATCGTGAGTATTTATTAGACTGCACCAAAATTTACCAACGTTCGAATTTCTACCGAAACTCCCCCTAGAATCGTTCTTTGCAAAAACGTACAGACCTGAAGTTTATGGGATGCGTTTATATGGGGAAAAGTAAAATCGGTAACCTTATAGCTCTTAAACTAATAAAGATACAAAAAAAGTTGAAGAACTGTAGTTTTTCATTTAAAAAATATTACGAAAATAAATTTAATAAAGCATTGTAACATTTTATGAAATTTGCAACTTTGCAAGGCCCTTGCAAAGTAGAAAATTTACATCGATTTCTGTAAAAACAACAACAACCACATAGAATAAATTTTGCACAACTTACTTTACAATGGTCTAGCAAAGTTGCAATTTCTGAGATGAATACCTTTATTGTAATTTAAAACAGTCACATTAAAATAATTAAGGTATTTTACTGTGTTATTTTGATATGATAATTTTCATATTATTTAATCATTGAATTAGATTATTTTTGGAGATATTGTTGACTAAAATTAACATTCCATAGAAATTGTTGGTTAATTTATACAACAAATTGGAAACCTGAGTTTGTCAAAAGTCCATGCAACAAATTCACATAGAACCTTATCTTATCAAGTGCACTTTCAAAGTCCCAAAGGGCCAAAATTAAAATAGGTTTATTTGAAAAATCGAATATTAGAAAACTAATGAACGACGAAATCTTAAAAAAAGATATTTTTAAGATTTTCGTCTCCGCCAATGGAGAGATAAATATTACAAAATTGGATTTCGAATATGTTTTAAATATAATTTTCTTTATTCGATATTTTGATTTACACTTAAAAATAACATAAAATTTTAATAAGATCTCAATTTAACTTCGATTATTCACTTTAAACTGCTTATCCGATCTTATTTTTGTTGATATCTTCAAAACAAATTTTGAAAAAATTAGTGAAGATTCCAGTTCAATATTTTGAGCTGCTCAGGTCTAAAAACTTGTATGCTTGTATTATAATATCTTTTTTTATCAGAAATATATATAAAACATGCCTTTCGTACTTTTTGAAAATCCTAATATTTTTTGTACTTTTTAGTATTATTATAAATGTTCCCACGGCAGTTACATTTTGTTTTGTTTGTCCGTCTGTTTTTACATTTTATTTCGATGTTTTTATTTCATTTCAATACGATGGAGTAGCAAAGCACACTAGGTTTAAGTTATTCAATATACAGTGGGTGTCATAAATAAGTAAACAAAGTAGTATCTTATTTCTTTTTCAAGTTGCAGATCGAAGATATCAAAAGTAACATATAATTATAAATATATAATGTATTGTTACCAAAATAAACAGCAAAAGATTTAATTTAACACATTACTACTTAGTGAATATGGTTCTTTTTAAAGAAGTGAAAAAAATCAATGCTCCATAAATAAGTAAACAAGGTTTTTAAAAGCCCCGGCGACCACCTTTATTTTGATACATTAGTGCCAAACGTGTTGGCATAGTGACTACATATATTCTGCATATCCGTGGACAAAATTAAGAGGTTTTAGTAATAATTAATTATCTATTGGTGATCTGGACTTCGAGGAAGCCACTCTGAAATATTAATTATTTCATCAGCTACTTATTTTAAAAGAAATTTAACCTAGAGTCATTCCATTTGAAACCAACCAGCTGATTTTCTCACCTCTTCCGAATTTGATAATATTTGGTACAATTATTATTCTTGTTAAAACTAAGACTAATTCAAAATTTCAGATAATTTCATCAAGTGGTTTGCGAAATATCGCGGTTGGAAAGTGCAAAATAGCTCAAAATGTATACAAAGTTGCATACACAAAATTACAAATATCTTTCGAAGTATTTATTATATAAGATTTATTGAGATGTCATATTAAAGGTATCAAAATTATCTTTAATATGATGTATAATATGATTTTTTTCTCAACATCAAAATGGTCCATATCTCGTGATTTTTCATTCGCGGAAAATATCTCGAAAAACGGTCTTTTTAAAAATTTTAAAAAAATATATGTTAATGGTTGAAATGTTTTCTATAAGCGTTACAACGTTCATTAAGGCAAATATTTAAAGCTAATGAAATTACCTTTAAAATTATACCTAAAGCATGTTTTCATGTTGAATTTTTTTTTGGCGGAAAATTCGCGAATTAAATTTCGCGGTCGCGTATTTCAAAAAGTGGTATTTTTAAATTCGTGAAAAATATATATTTAGAGGATGGAACCATTCTAAATGCTCCCTGTAAGTATCGTGAGGAAACTTTAAATAGTTTATGAGTTATTGAAAAAAGTCGCGCTGAATAAAGTGAACAAATTTATGCTTGAAATTTCTTTCAAAATAATTATTTTTTTGTTTTAAACTGCATTTTATTTTTTGCAATAATTCAGAAGCTATTTATAGTCCCAATACGATACTTACAGAAAAATTCAACATGAAAACATGCTTCAGGTATCATTTTAAAGGTAATTTCATTAGCTTTAAATATTTGCCTTAATGAACGTTGTAACGTAAATATTTTGGAAGATATTTGTATTTTTAAAAACACAATTTTCCTAGCGTTAATATTAATATTCTTATCGAATTTCATTAAATTCGGATGATTTTTGGAAAAAATTTGCGATTTTTCAATTTTATTACAAATAAAACAATATCAGTTGCAACAAATATTTCGTATTTATTATGACATTTTTTGTAATAACTCCTAAAATATTGCGAGTCCCAGAATGCCACTTACCACGCTTATAGAAAACATTTCAACCATTAACATATATTTTTTTAAAATTTTTAAAAATACCACTTTTCGAGATATTTGGCCGCGAATGAAAAATCGCGAGATTTGGACCATTTTGATGTTGAGAAAAAAATCATATTATACATCATATTAAATACAATTTTGATACTTTTAATATGACATCTCAATAAATCTTATATAATAAATACTTCGAAAGATATTTGTAATTTTGTGTATGCAACTTTGTACACATTTTGAGCTATTTTGCACTTCCAACCGCGATATTTCGCGAACCACTTGATGAAATTATCTGAAACTTTGAAATAGTCTTAGTTTTGACAAGAATAATGATTGTACCAAATATCGTTAAATTTGGAGAGTCAAAAATTGTAATTTTTCGTGTTGGTTTTAAATGAAATGACTCCCTAATATATAGGTAAATTTTTCTACTGTATGATACAATTCTCAAAAATTAAACAACAAATTTTTGAAACTATTATACCTTTAAACAGATTAAGGTAAATTTGGGAATGTATTTTACGTTTGTGTACCACTGTTTTCCTATTTTATAAATAGAAATGCATTTCTAAACCACTAATCCCTTTCCGCCGGAATTGAGTATTGGTTTTCTATACTTAAATGTTAAAATTTCAGTATTTTTGAGCTATACGTACATCTAGCCTATTTTATATTTCATGCGAATCACAGGTTATTCAGTCCAGGGACTTTATTTCCTAAAGTTATCATATTTTAAGGCTTAAATGCAGAACGTCATACATTTTTGGAGATTTATTATACTTATGTATACAAATCTTCGTACAGCTACACCATGTTTTCCGTATTCATATATTTTCTGTTAGTTGTAAATTCAGACCATAGTTTTCGGACTTCTGGAATAAGTTTTGATAAAAATGTTGGAGCAGAAAGCATAGGATTTTAAAGCTAAATTGTTATCTATTCTTTTTGTAGTGATTCTTAGGCGTTTATGAGAGTAATTGCGGTCAACGCGTTCATTGTGTTTGAAGCATTTAACGACCTTGAGAATAAAGTGGTAGTTTTATTAGATTTTTGATATATTTCTATATGTTTCACCTTTTTCGTATTGTATGATAGTTACTCTTAGTTCTCCTTTACTTAGTTTTGCGCTGTTTGCCATCCTTTAGGTCGAAGTTATGGATAAATTAAAATTTTCTGATTTTATAAAATTTTCTAGTACAATCGAAAAAATTATTTTTTATTTCTTTCATAATGTAACAAATAACTATCGCTGTTGTGCTAAATCATTTTGCAACCATAAACTTCACTTATTTTAAATAAAACAAGCGCGAATGTTATATTCGGCCCGGCCGAATCTATATACCCACCATCAATTTTTTCAAATTTTACGTTATATGGGAGGGGGCAGTAAAGTGGGCGGACCACGCCCATTTTTTGTTTCCGAGTTTACATTGGTCCTTGAACTATTTGAGCACAATTTCGTTGATTTTCATCTTATATGGGAGGTGAGCGGTAAAATGGGCGGACCACGCCCATTTTTGGTTTCCGAATTTATATCGATCCCTGAACTATACGTACAAAATTTCGTTGTCGTACATGCTTTTGTTGAAGAAATATCAGCAGAAAAGTATAAAACGGACACCCTATGTTTTAAACATCTGCATCAATTCATTTGTAACTCATTTTTAATTACTCTCTTTCTTTTCAATTGTTGACTGTTATTGTTTTTTAAACTTAAAATCAAATCTCTGTGTGTGCGTACGTAAGAAAAAGACAAAAAAATCAAAACAAAAATAAACAAAATCAATTGTGCAGAGAGTCATAAAAACACTTTAACAACAAATCATTTTCAACTGAATTGAATTGAATTAAATCTAAAAATGCAATACTGTCATTTATTTGTTTTTTTTACAAAATTTGATGTGAAGGAAATATTAAATTAAAAAAATTTAAATATTATAGGTATGTAATTAAAAGTAAATAAAAATATTACAAATAAAATAAACTTTATTTCATTTTAGATATAATTAAATATAATTAAATATAATTAAAATAACAAATTATTACATTTTCTAAGCAAAAACATTGAAATCAAACGCAATTATTATCTGTTGTTAATTTAAAAATACATAATTGTTATGTTCCCTGGATTTTTTCATATTAGATGTAAGTAATTCACAGTTTTGTTTTGATGTTTTTTATTTAACATTATTGTTTTTCTAAAAATCTCTCATAAGCAGTAATTTCTCAAAGAGAACAGAACATGTTTTGTTTTTGCTTCATCGTTTCAATTCAACTCAATTCAAATAATTTTTTTACAGAGTTTGTTTTGTATTGTTTTGTTTTTTATTTTCGCAATAATGTAAGAGCATACATTAAAAAACATTACTGTGAATTGAAAAGCAAATGATTTGATGCAGATGTTAACTATGTTTCTAGTTTTTAACCCATAACTTTTTTGTTTATTAACCGATTTTGCCCATTGTTAAACAAAACGGTAAAGTAGGCGGACCACGCCCATTTTTTGTTTCCGACTTTACATTGGTCCTTGAACTATTTGAACACAATTTCGTTGATTTTCACCTTATATGAGAGGTGGGCGGTAAAGTGGGCGGACCACGCCCATTTTTGGTTTCCGAGTTTATATCGACCCCCGAACTATACGTACAAAATTTCGTTGTCGTACGTGCTTTTATTGAAGAAATATCAGCAGAAAAGTATTTAACGGACACCCTGTCTTTCTAGTTTTTAGCCCATAACTTTTTTGTTTATTAACCGATTTTGACCATTTTCAATACCAAACAAAGCTTATATAAGACAAATATCTGTGCCAAATTTCATCTCCCTACTTTGCCCCGTTCGAGCTCTATCCTGCTTTCAACAGACGGACAGACGGACGGACATAGGTAGATCGACTCAGAATCTAACCAGGACCCAGAAAACATATACTTTGTGGGGTCTTAGATGATTCCTTCGACATGTTACACACGGAATGACAAAATCAATATACCCCCCATCGTTTTGATGGTGGATATAAAAATAATTAGGTCAATACCTTGTATGACTAAGCCATACCTTCGATTTGAATTCTGCGGATTTTGGCAAAAGCCATTTTTTGCAGTTTTTTAGATATAAATTCAACTTTTTTTGAACGGATGTTGAAACTAAACAAAATTATTATGTAATAAGGTAAAACATAATCTGAAGTTTTTAAAATAATTGGACAACCTTTAAAATACGGAGGTTTAAAAGTCAAAATTATGAAAAGTTAACATTTTTAAGGAAAACATATCGAAAAGTAATTTATTTTTATCAGGATTTTAAGCAATGATTTCTGTGTTTAATTATGATGGTTTATCATGGCTTTATTTGTCAGAATGAGGTAATTGTAATTTAATTTGTTCTAGATATTAATTAATAAAATTTTCTTTGATCATATTTATGAAAAGGGCGTTTAAAAAAAGCTGGCCCCAGGCTCAGTTGATGGTTAAATTTGAAATTTTTACTGTTATATCACCTTCAGTTATACTTCCATTAAATTTCATCGAAATCCATGAAAAAATAATTAGTTTTTCGTTATGTTTTCCTAAAAAAAAAAATTTATTTTTTCTAATTTTAATCTTTGACCTCTATTTTTCTATAGTGTTGTCTATACACCCGCAAAGTTTTTTTTTTAACTTTTTTGAAATTTGTTCAACAAACTTTTTTAAAGTTTTAAAAAAATGGAGTTTTGAAATAGTGTTAAAAAAACTTAAACATTTTTTAACTGAGCACGGAAAGGTGTATTCTACGGAAACAAAAACATGTTTTTTAGTAGTTATGGTTCAAATTTAATTGAAAATAGCTTTTTATTGAAATATTTTTTTTTAATTAAAAAATTCGTTGTACACTCCATACACCATAGCTGTAACTTATGAATGAAATAAAAAATAAAAATACTTTTTATTTCATTTCTATTTCTTATTTCTAATTAAAAATATTTGTTAATCAATCTATTATCTTTTGAATAAAAATATTAAGGATTTTTATTTATACTAAAACGATTGAATTTATTATAAATTTGTATCTGATTGAACAAAATAAATTAAAAATTAAAATATTTTATTTAACCAAAAGAAAAACAAATATATTTTTATAAGAAGATAATCAAAAGTTTTTTATTTGATTATTTTTAAGTTTAATAATATTCATATGTATTTTATTTAAATAAAAAAAGTTCAACAAATCTTTCTGATTTTTATTCAAAAACTTTATATTCAAATAGAAACATTTAAAATAAATATTTTTATTATTTTATTCAACAAAAACTCCAAAAAATAAAAATATTCAGCTTCAAAAGGCTTGAATAACAAAAAATTATAAAATTTTTTCAAATATTCAAGTATAAAAAAATATTTTACTTATTTTTCTTTTTCAAAGTAAATTTAAAACTATTCAAACAAATTCATGTTGAATAAAAATATTCAAAAGTTTTCTATGAATAAAAAAAATTGAATGTTTTAAAACAGATATTATTTTATTTTTAAAATGGAAAATAAAATAAAGAACAATTGTATTCAAACTAAAGAAATAAAATATATTTTAAAATTAGTTAAAGACTTAGGAATTTGATTTATATTTTATAAATTCATATTTGAATACTTTTGTGGAAATTTTATTTTATCTAACTTGTTAACAAATGGAATAATATTTAAATAATTTTTATTCAAATTAATTTCAAGTAACTAAAATAAAAATATAAATAAAATATTAAAATAATTTATTTTTAACAAATATTTTGATTGAAAATATTCACAATGAACAGCTATGCCATACACAAGTGTTCTATAACACATTAATGGTCTGGGGAATTCGTAATAACTTTAACGTTTTCCAACCGTTTTTCTCTTTTTATACCCTTCACCACAGGTGTAAAGTTTGTCATTCCGTTTGTAATTCCCACAATTTTCGTCGGAGAACAAAAAAGTTGACATTTTCGGGATCCTTGTAAGAAATGATGACGATAGGACCATGTCCGTCCGTCCCTCCGTACGTGTGTCGGTTGAAATGGCGTTTATGAAGCCCACCGATAACTGACATATCGGGCAAAACACATTTTTGATTTTTTGAAGCCCTTGTTTAAGCTACAGAATTTTTATTTTTATTTAGATCGTGATCAATATTTTTATAAAATTTCGGTTTTTTAATAAACCAAATTCGTTCATAATCAACAGAGTTATGGCCAAAAACTAAAATAAATCTGTTAAGAATATAAATACACACAAACATGTATATTAGGCATTGTAATGACTACTAGTGATGTTTTTTGTATAGGCAAGTAGTTTAGTTAGCAACAGCAGTAATATAAGAAATAAGTGTTGTTGTTTTTTATATATGCAGTCAGTTTGTATATACAAACATACAAAAATAAATAAATATGGAATTGTTGTTGTTGTTTATTTTTTAAAAGCAAAGCTTGCTATGATTGTGTTTTTATACCCTTCACCACAGGTGTAAAGGGTATATATAAGTTTGTCATTCCGTTTGTAATTCCCACAAGAGCAAAAAAGTTTACATTTTCGGGATCCTTGTAAGAAATGATGACGATAGGACCATGTCCTATCCATGTCCTATGTCGGTTTTTAGAACCGGTTTTCCAGTTTCTGAAGCCTCTGTATATACTAGGGACTTCGTTTTTACAAAGAAGTGTCGGGCATTTTTATCTGAATTTTTGTTCTAAAAATGAAATGAATCGGTTCAATAATAACTGAGATATCGGACAAAACGCATTTTTTATTTTTTGAAGCCCTAGTTTAAGCTATAGATTTTTATTTTTATACAGATCAGTCACAAATATTCGTATAAAATTTCGGTTTTTTGAATCGGAGATATGCTTTAAAACCCGGTTTTTGGAACCGGTTTTTCAGTTTCTGAAGCCTCTGCATATATCAGGGGCTTCGAATTTTTAAAGGGGGCTCCGTAATTATTTTCTGAATTTTTGTTCTAAAAAAATGAAATAAATCGGTTCATTAATAACTGAGATATCGGGGAATAGATCAGTCATAAATGTTTTTATAAAATTTCGTTTTTTTTTAATAAACCAAATTCGTTCATAATAAACAGAGTTATGGCACAAAAACAAATCTGTTAAGAATATAAATACACACACAAACATGTATATTAAGCATTGTAATGACTACTAGTGATGTTTTTTGTTTTTTATATAGACAAGTAGTTTAGTTAGAAACAGCAGTAATATAATGAATAACAGTGTTGTTGTTCTATGTATATTAGTCTCCTGCGTAAGATGATTTGAAAAGCAAATCCACTTGAATTTCAAGTGTGTGTTTCATAGCCAACATCATAGTAAAATAATAAAGTACTCGCACATCTACAAAAACAAAAATTGCTTGTATTTTGTTAGTGTAAAACTACTGCCCACAATGTCAGAATGCTTTGAACGGAAAAATGAGAGAACGAAAGAGAGCAAGAAAAAAAAAACTCAAAAAATATTTTACATGTGAATACAAAAACAATTTGACAGTACCGCGAGGTTTGCCAATGAAAAAATTGTAAAACAGCTGGTCTTACGAGTATACTTTATTATTATACTATGAGCCAACATGTGCAAAAACAATAATAAATACTGTTCGTACTGTTCGCTGCCCGAAGCAAAGCAAGTGTGTACTGTGTATGAGCGACTGCAAATCCGTGCGTTCAAATCATTTATCGTAAACAAGTGGTGCAAGTGGTGTGGCAAAAAAAAACAAATCATACAAGACGTTGAGAAATGATTTAAAGCATTCAAGTGGTCTTGATGATTTGTTTGTTTTTTGTAATACGTAGTTGCTGTGTGTAGCAAATAATGTGTGCAAAGGGGTTGTGTATAAATGTTCTTGCATACACACATATATATTTATGTCTACATTTTATTGTTGGTTTTTCTTTGTCACAGTAATGATCGCACACATACATTTTCTATGTTTTTTTTAGAAAAACATGCAAAGAAAAGAGAAAAAATCTTACTTTTTTTTCTTATTGAAGCAATCAAGTGGTCAAAAGGCTTGTATTTTTTTAGCGTCGCACTCTCAAGTCTTGTTTGGTCGCTATCATAACACACTCATGATTTGTTCATAAAGTTGAAGCACACACGCAGTATTTGTATGGTTTTAAGTGCCTGCAGAACAGTATTTATTGCTCCGCACACACACTGATAACAGCACTTGAAAAATATCAAGTGGCTTGAAATGCCTTATAAGATACAGTTTGCAGGTCTCTAATGTATATGCAGTCTGTACAAAAATAAATAGATATAGAATTGTTGTTGTTTATTTTTAAAAACTAAAACATATCTGTTAAGAATATACATAAATACATACACAAACATGTATATTAAGCATTGTAATGACTATTAGTGACGTTTTTGCCTATATAATGAATAACAGTGTTGTTGTTGTTCTTTGTATATGCAGTCAGTTTGTATATACACACATAAAAAAATAAATAAATATGGATTTGTTGTTGTTGTTTATTTTTTAAAAGCCTGCTATGATTGTTTTTTTTTTTTTTTTTTTTTCATATTCAAATTTTCGTAGTTTGAAAAAAAAATTTAGATTTATATATGTGAAAATATGAAAGCATATGTTAAGGCGAAAATTTTATTATTTGTCGGTAATATGATGTCGATAAGATAGTAAGATGGTAATATGGTGAAGGGTATCAAAGATTCGGCACAGCCGAATCTTTTTTCAATTTCATTTTTATTCAAATTTTCGTAGTTTGAAAAAATGTAGATTTATAAATGTGAAATAATGAAAGCATACGTTAAGGCGAAGATTTAATTATTTGTCGGAAAGATAGTGAACCATTGGTGAAGGATATCAAAGATTCGGCACTGCCGAATCTTTTTTTAATTTCATTAAATCTCATTTCAAAGAGTAACAAGAGACGACACTAATTGTCAAAAACCTAAGTCGGTTGTCAAAAACCTAACTCATGCAACAACAAAATACATGTAATCAAATACATTTTGTTGTTGCTAGAAGAAAATAAAAACACATTTTTGTTTACAAAGCAACAATTTTTTTCAATTGTCAATCGAGAATTTCGTCTATATGTTACTCTATGTCTCATTTGATAGATATTATGTGTAGATTACGATTTAAAAAAAAAAAAAAACTAGTTACAACATAACAAATGGTCTGGTCAATATCTCAGCATCAGAAAACTCTAGAATGCTTTTTCAAAGAATTGATGTGTCCTCCAATTATCGTCTTATATTCCTAGAAAAAAATTAAAGTTCCTAGTAAATTTTAAAACAAGTCAATGGAATAAATATTCCTTAGAATATCGCAAAGAAATTTTTACGCTACAACTTTTTAAATTGCATTAAAGTATTTCCTTTAAATTGATTTTTAATTTATTTAATTATGATATTCGATTTCGGTACTTAGAATTTGTTTGGAACTGCGATTTTCTCTATATTTTAAATCCCTTAATCTATAGATACGAATAGTTAACGGAATTAAAAATCAGTATATTTTTTGTTTTTAATTGTTAATATTGTTTTATCAAGATTTAAAAGAAGTAAGTCTCGTATACAGATAGATACTAGGGTATTTACTAGAATATTGTTTGTTCGATTAATCGACAAATTAAAATCAAATAATTGTTCGATTAAATTAAAATCAAGAATTTCGAGTAAAAATTTATTTGACCAAATTACGCCGATTACTTGAATAATTCGAGTAAAAAATATTATAAATATTTTCTTTCTTAATTAGTTTGTAGGATGTTTTAATTTTAGTTTTTTTTTTTTTTAATTTAGCTTGAAAACAATTTTTCACAATTTTTATAGAATGTTTAGAATCTAAAAGTGTCACCACAATTTGAAATTTTATACAAAAATTATATTAAGTAAAAAGAACCGAATATATGCCTAAATTACAACATGTAGTTAAAGGTCGATTTTCAATTACAAAAATTAAACAAACATGAAATTTGTAATATAGAAGGTATTTGTACTTAAAATCTAAAAAAGTGTGGTCCAAAGTGCTTCTTGTCATTTTCAAAATGCAATAACTCAGAAACTAATAAATATATTTTCACAATAATAGGAAGAAAATAGAAATAAAGGCACTCATCAAGATCTTCGGCACACTTGAAATTATTATATTTTTTTTACGCCTTAATAAAAGTTTTTCTGTGTAGCCGGCCTGCGGCCGGGCTTAAGGACTTTCTCCTTTGGGTATATCGAATACCGGCTTCGCTAAAAAAAAGTTTTTTTCGAATATCAAAAATTTTTTAAGTTCCGCCATTTTTATACAAAATGTCAATTTTGTTCCCAAGTAATTAATTAATATGGTAATGATATATATCATTGAAAAGGTGCTTTTAAATGACATCAATATAATTAAGATCCGACAATTATTAATAAAGATATTTAGGAAAATATATTGAAACTTTGAAGGCCTATAACTCGTAAACCGAGCAACAGCGGACAAAATTTTTTATTGCACTATAATCACATGTAAAAGTACTATAGAATCACTATCAAAATTGTTTAAAAATCAACTGTGCCGAAGATCTTGATTTACGCCGAAATAAAATATTGGACATTTTGGGTAAAAATTATGGTTGAATTCAAAATAGGACCAATTATTATTCTTATGCGTACATTTGGGAGAAATAATTATTTTAAATTTACAATAAATTTGTCTATTAAATGGAGAAAAGAACTAACTAAAATAGTATGATGTACTTAATTTATTTGGCTATATCTGGCTATCGGTATATGTGTAATACGTTTCCAAATTTCAATTAATGTAGTTTTTTTCTAAAGATGTATAGAGAAACAATGGCATTATCAAAATAAAAGAGACAAATATTCATAAATATTTACGCTAATTTTAATTATACATATATTACTTTGAAAAGACTATTTCTTGTTTTAATCTACACTATTTTTGTTTTCTTTTTTTAATAAAACACTAAGACACACAAAATGCTTGCTTTTTTTTAATAAGCATTGAAAGAACGAGTAAAATATTAAGGTATAATTTATTCGAATAACTTTAGTAACTTAAGATTTATTTGATTAATCGAAAAAAGAAAAAGTAGAGTAAAATTAATACCCTAATAGATACACAATATTTAAAGTTAATTCTATATAGTATTTCTAACAATGTTATTTAAGAATGTGTTAAAATAGTTACACCAGTTCTAGAGCTAATAAGTTTAGAACATAAAATTTTTAGAAGCCCATAATTGTTTACTATGAACGAACGGACAATATTTTTTACATTTCATTAATCACAAGTAAAAGTATTGCTGAATCAACATAAAAATTATTAAAAAATCAATAATGCTTGAAATCTTAATTCATGTCATTATCCAAGCAACTATAAATTGTTCCAAATTTGGATTCTTACACAGAAATCGGCAACACTGAAATCAAGTGCATATACACATGAACACTTATTCACTTCTTTCTGTAAAGGACACACAAGTGTAAGAAATTGTTAACAGAAATGACACAATAGAAAAACTTTGTAGGCTTTTTCCTTTATAAATTCAATGTTTTTGGGTGGGTCAAACTTACTAGAAAACAAACAAAAAACTAAAGTAACGGAATAGAAAGTTTATATATAAACATACATACATATACATATGTATGTACATTGTATGTAGTTACAACTCAAGGTGGGATCAACGTGATGTACAGGAGAATATTTGTTGTGTTTAAATTCTAAGGTCGGTTCGGTATAATAGTAAAAACTTATTATTTAGCATGACTAACTGCCGTAGTCTTTATTTTTATTATTTAATCATTCCACTTTTTAATAAAATAACATTATTGATTTTAATTATAATTACCTTTTTTTATTTTGTTTCTATGATTATTAAGTAAAAATATATTTTATCCTCGAAAAATGGTTTTGGTGTTGACGATTCTTAGTTCCAAGAACACATTTCACTTAAATTTAATTTTATAAAATTTATCTTATTAATAGTGCAATAAAAATTCAGTTTTTGCGATTATAAAAATGAAAAAAACTCTATTTTTAGTAAAGTTTTGTATGTTTGTTATACTTGTTTATTGTGTTATAACTTGTTTTTACGTTTTACATTTGTTGTGGCAGCTACATACATATGTATATACATATATACACAATACACTCGTACAAACTCAAGACGCGCTTCTTTTGATACTTTGTTATTTTATCTAT
Source organism: Protophormia terraenovae (assembly GCA_951394005.1). NCBI lineage: Eukaryota > Metazoa > Arthropoda > Insecta > Diptera > Calliphoridae > Protophormia > Protophormia terraenovae. The sequence goes on from OX596077.1 coordinate 71,641,387, forward strand.
GTATATCAGCTGACCAAAACACGAACAACCGCACACAACCGAATCCAAAAGATAAATAAAAGTTTTTTTTACACAAAATTCCGCTACTTTTCAACTTATCTGACATTAGTTATCAGGGATGGAATGTTGATATTTTGTTGTATACTTATGAACTCACTTGTCACCTTATTACTTTAAATAAATGGTTTATGATGTTATGGTATAAATTTAATGATCTAATTCATTTCCAACTTAAAGTTTTGGCATATATTGGAACTATTAATTTTTAAATAATTTTAATACTGATTCAATAGTTCTTTTACTTGTGATATACAAATTTTGGCATAAATAGACCATGCTGATTCAGCTCCGATTTTTTTATTTTTTTTGGCATTGATAATACTTTTAACGGTGAATATAATGATGTAAACAGTTTTGAGCGCAATTGAATATTTTGGAAGTTATAGGGCTTTGAAAATCGAATTTCCCTAAGAAACTCGCACACAAAAAAATAGTTGAGGTAATATTACCTTAGTTAACTTAGGTACTTTCTTTTTATATGAAAATAACATATACAATACATTTTACTACATATACAATTTGTTTATTTATTTAAATGTCAATGAAAAATATTTTTTGTTACTTTGAGTCTACATTAGACAAATTTTTATCAAGACAAACGTCAAAATCGGTGCAAATCTATACAAGGTAGCCTCAGTTAAACTGCTGATTATTATTTTTGGTTGTTACAGCTGTCAAACTGTATACATAAAAAACATTAATGAATTCGCCATATTGTTGTTTTTGCACAATTGTTGCCACCTTCCATAAATTCGAGTTCATTTTGACGTTTGTCTTGATAAAAATTTGTCTAATGTAGACTCAAAGTTAAGAAAAATAGGTAAGAACATGATATAATAATAGAAGGTAGAATCATTAGGGAGAGTTGTCAATTTTAATTCTTATAATGTCAAATAGTAGAAAAATAAAAAACAAAAAAATCAAAAACAAAAAAGTACAAAACAAAATTACTATTTGATATATAAAAAACACTATTAAAAAAAAGACAAATGAAAATCATTCAAATACTTTTCCTTATATTTGAATTCCTTTTTTTATGAATATGTTTTTGCAAATTTTTTGAAAAAAATTATTATTGTGTAGATTACAACAAAGACCAACTGATTTTCGGGATTTCTAATATATCTTGCATTCGCTTTTGAGTAATGTTTCCGAAACAAACACAACAATAATGCCTGCAAGCATTGCTTACGTTAAATCCCCTTCCAAAACTGTTAATGGGCCAGACAATAACGGCAATTATCATGTTGCGCTACGCGTTGTCGCAAGAATTTGAAATTGCACTGTTGTGGCTGGTTGAATCCTAATGTCAAGGACTATACATTGTTGTCAGACTTGGCGGCAGTGGGCGTAGAATAGTAGAATATGTATGTGAACAAACATTGGTTTATTTACTTTTTTTAAATTTTTTATTTTGATTCTTTTTTTTAATATTTTCTTGTTTGACATTACAGGGTAAAATAAATTGAGAGCACTCTCTCCAATGATTCTACCTTCTGTAGTTATATTATGGGTAAGAATTTTAATTAAAAAAAAGCTCCTCTCATATTTACCCAAACTTATTTTTTTAAGTAAAAAATTTGGCTGCCAATAATTGAACTATACTCAACGGGGCTTAAAAATGGTATTTTAGATTTCATAGCATAAAGAAAACTCTTAATTTATAAACTCATATCTTTTCAGCTTTTTTCACCACAAGAATGGAAATTTCGCATACAAAAACATAATATTGAATCAAAACGAGAGATGATAACAATAGTTGTTATTGCTGTAATTTAGATATTATTCTAAAAGAAATGCATACTTGTAATATATTTGGCGGAATGCACATATTACAGGTAATAATCCTCTAATTAGATTACAATGAACTATAATTATATAATCAAATTATTTTTATGTACATTTCAGTCTATTAGTTTATAACAGAAAATCTACTAGTCATTTTTGCTACGACATTTTAATATGGCCGATCAAGTACCACAAACAACAAAAATTCACATCATTAGAGATAAACCCTATGTTGCCAAAAGTTTAATTAGTTTATTAATAAAAAATATAAAATTAAATGCAATAAATAGTTGTGTTTCAATTTAATTAGGTAACAAAAAAATGTACAATTTACTTAAAATCATATATTAGGAAAGAATTAATTTACCAAAAATAAATACATAAACTTACTTTACAGACATAGGTAATTTTTCAAAATGTTGAAGTAGATTTACCAAAAATATTAGGTAATTTTTCAAACATTGAAGTTACCTAAAATTGTAGTTATATTGCCTAAGAAACTTTTGCTTAGGTAATTTTATACCAAGTTTTTAGAAAATATTACCTAAGAATTTTTTTGTGTGCGTATAAAAAAAATCTCGTTATAAAAAAAAGTTGGGTAAAAAGGAAGAATTACGTTTGCGAAGCCGCTTTTGGACATACCACCGAGTTAAAAACCCTTCCACCCGGTCGAAGACCGGCTATTAAGAAAAATTATATCCACAATTTTTTCTTTGCACAAGAAATTACAAAATACTTCAAAAGTTGTGTTTTTATATTATTTTTATTTTATTTTTGTAAATGTACCCTTAAGAGCTTTTAATTGACACCTTAATCTTTGCTATCGGATAAATAGTATAGGAAATATTTACGATTTTAAGCATAGTATAATAATAAAGTATACCGTAAGAACAGCTGTTTTACAATTTTTTCATTGGCAAACCTCGCGGTACTGTCAAATTGTTTTTGTATTCATATGTAAAATTTTTTTCGAGTTTTTTTACTCTTGCTCTCCTTCGTTCTCTCATTTTTTCGTTCAAAGCATTTTGACATTGTGGGCAGTAGTTTTACACTAACAAAATACAAGCAATTTTTGTTTTTGTAGATATGCGAGTACTTTATTATTATACTATGGTTTTACACTAACAAAATACAAGCAATTGTTGTTTTTGTAGATGTGCGAGTACTTTATTATTATACTATGGATTTTCTTCTTAGTTTACGATTTATATGCCTTTACAAATTCAATAAATATCTTTATTAATAGATGTACGATCTAAATTATATTGATACCGTTTAAAAACACCTTTTATACCTTTTTAATGATATATAACATGACCATATTAACTACTTGGATAAAAAAATTACATTTTGTGTAATAATTAGAGCAGCGTTGTAATTATTAATTATATTATTTGAATAAAATTTGTTTTTATCTTTTAGTTAAATACATATGTATTTTTTATTAAGAGCAAAACAACTTATTACATATATATTTGTTATTTTAAGTTCATGTGCAAATATTTAGTAGTTATATGCAATATTGAACATTAACGTTTTATAAAAACAATATTTAAGGTACAAAAAAAGGTTATACATTTGATAATAACTTTGAGTTTAAAGCTTTTAAATTTATAAATATGTTAAATTAAAATATGAAGGTCTTAGGCCCAGCATTATACTGCTCACTAAGTGGCCAAATCCTATTTTAAAACTTTTTTTCATCGCTTAAGCTTTTCCTAAGTATGAAAATTGTGTGACGTCTGAAAAAGAATATTTATTGAAAATGAAATTGAAAAAAGATTCGGCTGTGCCGAATCTTTAATACCCTTCACCATATTACCATCTTACTATCTTATCGACAGCATATTACCATATTACCGACAAATAATAAAATTTTCGCCTTAACGTATGCTTTCAGATTTTCACATATATAAATCTAAATTTTTTCAAACTATGAAAATTTGAATATATAAAAAAATACAATCATAGCAGGCTTTGCTTTTAAAAAATAAACAACAACAATTCCATATTTATTTATTTTTTTATGTGTGTATATACAAACTGACTGCATATACAAAGAACAACAACAACACTGTTATTCATTATATTACTTCTGTTGCTAACTAAACTACTTGTCTTACAAGCAAAAACGTCACTAATAGTCATTACAATTCTTAATATACAAGTTTGTGTATGTATTTATGTATATTCTTAACAGATATGTTTTAGTTTTTAAAAATAAACAACAACAATTCCATATCTATTTATTTTTGTACAGACTGCATATACAAAGAACAACAACAACACAGTTATTCATTATATTACTGCTGTTTCTAACTAAACTACTTGTCTATACAAAAAACAAAAAACGTCACTAATAGTCATTACAATACTTAATATACATGTTTGTATGTGTATATATATTCTTAACAGATTTGTTTTTGGACCATAACTCTGTTGATTATAAACGAATTTGGTTTATTAAAAAAAACGAAATTTTATAAAAACATTTATGACTGATCTATATAAAAATAAAAATATGTATATATATTATATATGTCAGTTATCGGTGGTCTTCATAAACGCCATTTCAACCGACACACGTACGGAGGGACGGACGGACATGGTCCTATCGTCATCATTTCTTACAAGGATCCCGAAAATGTAAACTTTTTTGCTCTCCGACGAAAATTGTGGGAATTACAAACGGAATGACAAACTTATATATACCCTTTACACCTGTGGTGAAGGGTATAATAAAATAAGTAGAAATACAGAATACATATCGATGGCTGCCCGTTTCGTAATTTTACAGGAGAAGGAAAATACTGAATAAAACCTAAGAAACTTTTAATTCAAACCAAGTACCGAAAATAATTCTAACTTTTATTTCTAGACTTTTCTACGCCTTAGTATGTATGTTATCTTAGATAGGGATTTTTTCAGTAATTTAAAATTTGAATAAATTAATAATGGGTGCTTTAAATTACAAAAATTAGTGTTTCAATAGATTACTGCAAAAAAACTAAACTAAAAAAATTATCTCTTTTAAAGTTCTTCATCTGGAGGCAGGATTGTTTTTAGATATTGGAAATCGACTCTTCCTGATATTTGAGATGTTTTTGATTTGGAAGACTTGTTACAAAGAGCACTTTTAGAAATACTCAGATATTGCTATTTTTTATTTCCATTTCCGTTCCATTCATCTTTGTTTGGAACATTTGAGTCACAATTTAAAATAAGAAATTCCAACACAATATGATATGTGTATGTTTCACAAACATTATTTTCATTAAAAATTCTATATTTAGTATGTATAATAATATTAATTATACATTTGAAGAACAAAATTTAAAAATGTTTATAAACTTAATTTTCCTTGCATTGTTTATATTTTGCATAAAAAAATAAAGTTTCTACATTTCAAATTCAGAAAAATTTAGAAAACATGATTAAAATCTGCAACTAAAACTAACCGAATACAAAACGCGCCAATTTAGCGCCTTTTTAAGAAAAAGCGCAGATGTAAAAAAATGCGACTTTTGGGTTGCTGAAAAGCGCCGAATCTAGCGCGAAAAGCGCTATATTGACAACGCTGAATTACAGTACTTAACGTCGAGTCTACATTAGAGAAATTTCTATCAAGACAAACGTCAAAATTTTATCAAGATAAAGATTTGTCTAATGTAGACTGAATTTGTCAGTGTTATTGCAGCGTTAAAAGAAAATTGTCAGCGCTCGAGCTCTGACAACGTTGTCTTGATAATGCTTGGTAAAAGACGCCATTTTGTTTGTTGTTGGTACTTTTTGCATGGTTTATTATGACATGCGTTTTCCCCTATAATTGATAGAGATAAAAAATTATCTGCAACTCAAACAAAAATTTGACGTTTGTCTTGATACAAATTTCTCTAATGTAGACTCAAAGTAAAAAGATTATGATATTAAAAAAAAAACTGAAAAATTTGTTTCAGACATCCTAACGTCGAGTCTATATTAGAGAAATTTCTATCCAGACAAACGTCAAATTTTTGTTTGAGTTTTTATCTCTGTCAATTATAGGGGAAAACGTATGTCATAATAAGCCATGCAAAAAGTACCAACAACAATCTTTATCTTGATAAAATTTTGACGTTTGCCTTGATAAAAATTTGTCTAATGTAGACTCAAAGTAACGTCGAGTCTATATTAGAGAAATTTCTATCAAGACAAACGTCAAATTTTTGTTTGAGTTGCAGATAATTTTTTATCTCTGTCAATTATAGGGGAAAACGTATGTCATAATAAGCCATGTAAAAAGTACCAACAACAATCAAGATGGCGTCTTTTACTAAGCATTATCAAGACAAAGTTGTCAGAGCTCGAGCGCTGACAATTTTCTTTTAACGCTGCAATAATACTGACAAATTCAGTCTACATTAGACAAATCTTTATCTTGATAAAATTTTGACGTTTGTCTTGATAAAAATTTGTCTAATGTAGACTCAAAGTTAAGAAGACATTTATGACTTGCAAGCGTCGAAGCTGACATTGTCCCTTATTCTCATATAAAAAAAACATAATGACACCTTATGACATTTTCATATACATTGTCGAAGTTTCTTAAGACCAGTTCAGCAGATTGTCAATAGTACTGAAAAATTGTAACTTATACATAATATGCATTTCAAACTGAATGTTTTCCCCTAAACTAGTGATGTATGTCATCAAATGACGGTAATGATTTTTTATTTGTTAGTCGCTGATATATTTTAAAAATGCCTAAACAAAAAAAAAAAAAAATGGGTGTAAATCAAGATTATCAGTAGTTGATTCTAAAAAAAAATTTACAAAATTCTTGAATTTTTTCTTAAAAATTTATAAATCATTTGTAGTAGATATACTTAAACCTGTTTTGAGGACCCTAGAGTGTCTGTTATGCAGGAATCTTATCATTTTCATTTTAGAATTAGTTGTGCACCTTTATCTTGCAAAACGATCGTACAATTCAGAGAGATAGGTAAAAGTGGACATTTTTAAAGTTGGGCAGGATGAATTCCTAGGAAGACTTCTGGAATTTAAATAATTCACTTCCTAATCACTTCTATAAATCAATAAATAAAGATAGTCAAGGAATAAATTGCAAAAATATGATTTTAGTGAAAAAGAAATGAACTAACCTTATCATTTTGACTCACTGGAAAGTTCACATTTTCAACACTTTTGTCTACAAAGAAATCAAATGTCAAATAAATGATACCAAAAGGTGTATAAAGGAACATCTTTTAGTAATAAATATTTTAGCTAGTAGTACCATTAAATACCCTTTATACTTTTTAATACACGGTGCAATGAAAAGTGACCTTATAGTTTGGTCGGGCACCTTAACACAAAAGTAAACAAAAAATTGCCAAAAAGGTAAACATAAACAACAATTTGACACTTCAAATTTTAAAACACAAGCCACTATATTGACTTCAAAAAGAAAAAAATTCTCAGCTGTTTTAATGTCAGTACGCTTCAACTAGTCTCCTGCGCAAGATGATTTGAAAAGCAAACACACTTGAATTTCAAGTGTGTGTTTCATAGCCAACATGTGCAAAAACAACAATAAATACTGTTCATACTGTTCGCTGCGACTGCAAATCCGTGCGTTCAAATCATTTATCGTAAACAAGTGGTGCAAGTGGTGTGGCAAAAAAAAGCAAATCATACAAGACGTTGAGAAATGATTTAAAGATTTCAAGTGGGCTTAATGATTTGTTTGTTTTTTGTAATACGTAGTTGCTGTGTGTGGCAAAAAATCTTCATAATGTGTAAAAAGTGGTTGTTTATAAATATTCTTGCATACACACACATATATACAGTATGTCTATATTTTATTGTTGGTTCTTCTTTTCTAAATAAATGTAAAAGGGTGAATTCATAAAGTTATTAAAAAATACTCTTTATTAAGAGTTAAAAAAGTAAAAAAAATAAAGTTGACATTTGAAACTGTCAGTTACATATGTAAGTTAGAAAATTTTTATCTTTAGTATTTATTTATATTTTAAATAAAGTTAGTCTTATAATTAATTGTATGTTTATAAACAATTTTAAAATTGTACTTATTTATATTATGATAGATTTTATTGCATTTAATTTATATTTACTAAGTAATCATTCTATTTTAAAACTAAAAGGAAATAATATAGAACAAAAAAACCTTGTAAAAACTTTAAATATTTAATAAAATCTGTTTACTAATAAAACTTAATGCATGTTTCTTTAAATTGTTATAACTAGTAACATTAATAATTTATTTGATCGTAAATAACAATAAGTTTATAAACAATACTTTTAAACGACTGTTTTACTTACGAAATTACTTTATACAGTCATGAACGCACACACACACATATAATTTTAATAAAAAAGAAAACACAATTTTTTTCCTTATTGAAGCACACAAGTGGTCAAAAGGCTTGTATTTTTTTATACAAGCCTTTGAGAGGCTTGTTTGGTCGCTATCATAGCACACTCATGATTTGTTCATAAAGTTGAAGCACACACGCAGTATTTGTATGGTTTTAAGTGCCTGCAGAACAGTATTTACTACTCCGCACACACACTGATAACAACACTTGAAAAATATCAAGTGGCTTGTACAGCCTTATAAGACACAGTTTGCAGGGCTCTAGCTTCAACTGCGACTGACAGCTACGCAACACATAAATGATATTAACCCAGTCGTTGCATTATTTTGTTTTTAAAATTTTATATAATAAAATATAAAGATGTAAATATTCTATTATGTTCTCAGTTGAAATAATGAATTGCAAATTAAAATATCAGATTTAACGAAAAAATATTAAAATAAGAATAAAACAACCGACAAAATATATTTACGTACTTCGACACTTCAAAGTTGAACATTTTTCATTTTTGAAGTACTTCACGCAGAAGTACTGATTTGGTTCCGCTCAATATTTTTTTTTTTTTTTTTTTGTTTTTTTTTTTTACGTTTTATTAATTTATTGGAACTGTCTTTTAGGCCTTACAATAAGTATATAAATCTTAAATCTAATTACTCTCTATCGAGAGCGAAGATGACATAAATGGACCCTCCTATTAGCGGGGAGGTAGATCATTTCTGCGAAGCCTTGAATGTGTTCGAGCTTCTGCTAGTTGTCTTGCAAGTGGGTTTGGATGACTATGCAATTTTGCTATATATTTTGCCTTAAATTTGCTGAACTCGTCCCTGACAAGGGGTACATCTAAATATGGATGTTCTCGTTTCTTATATACCATGGTGCACCCGTCATGGTTCTAAGAATTTTTGATTGGGCCCTCTGTATAATATCAATACTCGTATTGCTGGCCGTTCCCCACAATTGGATGCCATATGTCCAAATTGGTTTTAAAACGGTTTTATACAGGATGACTTTATTGTCAAGGCTGAGTTTCGATTGCCTATTTATTAACCAATGAAGGTTGGAAGCTTTTAATTTCATACTAGCTCTCTTGGTTTCTATATGACGGCGCCATGTAAATGAATGCCAAGGTATGTGACATAATCAGACTGGGGAATGACAATATTATTGAGTTTAACGGGTGCGCAGTTTCCTCTCCTCAACGAGAAAGTAACATGTTTGCTTTTTAACTCGTTCACTCTTATGCGCCAATTTTTTAACCAAGTCTCCACATGTCTAAGATAAGTATCTAGTTTATTAGAAGCTGCATGTGGGTTTTCATGTGAACTCAATATTGCTGTGTCATCAGCAAACGTAGAAATTGTCAGTTCATCGCATGTTGGCAAGTCAGATGTGTAAATTAAATACAGAATAGGCCCTAGAACACTACCATGTGGGACACCTGCTTTTACTTCAAATTCCCCTGTCACAAAGTTGTCATACTTCATTCTAAATGATCGGTCACATAGATATGACTCAAACAGTTTATGGGTATAAGGTGGCAAAGAACATCTTATTTTATATATTAAACCTTGATGCCATACTTTGTCGAAAGCTTATGCTACATCCAAGAAGATGGCAGAGCAATATTTCTTTAATTCAAAAGATTTTCTAATCTCTCCAGTCAGACGATTAACTTGTTCAGTTGTTCCATGCTTTTCACGGAAATCAAACTAATGAACTGGGATTATATTTCTATCGTTTAAGATTGGCATGATTTTCATTTGCAATACTTTTTCAAAAAGCTTTGACAAACAAGAAAGGAGACTAATAGGTCTGTAGGATGATGGTACGGTTAAATCCTTTCCTGGCTTTGGTATCATTATAATCTGAGAAGTTGTCCAAATCTTCGGAAATACTCCTAGTTTTAAGATCGCATTAAACAGTATAGACAGCACTATTATTGATGGTGTTATTAGATCATATCCAGGTGATTTATTCATATTTTCTTTTACAATTGTATTTATATCTTCGGGGCTAATAGAAATCATGTCATCATCATTTAATGCAATATCATTTGTCTCTCCCAAAACAAAATCATTGGTTGGGGGGTTTGGTTGAAAGACTGTACTTAGATGATGTGCAAATAAGTTGGCATTCTCTTCTGCACTACGAGCCCAGGTACCATCAGCTTTCCTTAAAGGACTTTGTGCCTCTACCGGTGGCTTAATACTTTTAGCTGCCCTCCATAGGGAGAAGTTAGTGAATTTATTATTCGTCAAACTTTCAATGTAACTCTTGTCTCGGCGATCCTCTTCTATTTGAAGGGCTCTTCTTAGTTTTTTGCTCGCAACGGACAGCCTCAACTTTGCAGCTGGTGATCTAGTTTGTTGCCATCATCTTCTGAGTTTTCTCTTTTCAAAAAGCAGCTTTTAAATATCGGAATTGGAAATAGGTATATAGCTTTTCTTATAAACTGGAATCTTAGAATGTTCCAAAGCAGAAGCAATTAACGACGTGAAGTCGTTTGCAAATTCGTTTATATCTCCCTCACACTCTAGATATGGCTCAGTGTGGATATGACTGCTGACGTATTTTCTATATTTCAACCAATTCGTCCTATAAAATGTATTTGTAGGGTATTTAGGTATATTCATCGCTCCATAATACGTAACTATTATTGGAGAGTGGTCAGAAGATAAATCATATGATACTTCAGTAGTAACAGAATTTCGATTAATATTCTTAGATATGCAAAATCTATAAGATCAGGAATTTTTCTAGGATCAGCAGGCCAGTACGTTGGTTGCCCTGGCGACACGAAATCCATGCCATTTTTGCGATCAACTAGAACCTTGTATAGCTGTCTACCTCTGGGATTAATTAACCTGGAACCCCAGTAAGTGTGCTTAGCATTATAATCACCACATGCCAGAAAACGATCTCCTAGCGTGCTAAAGAATTCTTCAAATTTTTCTTGGTCATCGAAAATCGTGGGGGCAATAAATTGAACTTAATCAAGATAAATAGATGTTGCCTGCAAATAATCTTTTGAGAATTCATCTAGTGCATAATGTTTTCGTCTTCTGATTATTATACCGGTACCACCATGTGCTTTACCGTCCGGATGATTTGTGCAATGAAATGTGTAACCTGAAATATAAAAATTATATCTCAATATAAATGCATGTATTTAACTTAGCTGTCAGTCGCAATTGAAGCGAAAGTATTCTATGTAGTTGAGCCTTTAACCTACCTTGATTAGAAAGTATACTCCAAGGTAGATTAAGAAGGTAACGACATTAAAACAGCTGAGAATTTTTTCTTGTTGTAATCAATATGGCTGCCTGTGTTTTGTAATTTGAAGTGTCAAATTTTTGTTTATGTTTAAATTTTTTTGCTTTCTTTTGTGTTATTGCGTCTTTCTCCTCTCTTTTTACTACATGAATTGTTTTTGTTTTTTGTAAAGAAACATGTGAAATGACAAAATTAAAGTTGACATAAGAGATGACAATGCAAAAACAAAATACATGGGTTTTTTTTTGGTGTTGTAGTTGTTGTAGAGTTGTCGTTACCTTCCTAATCTACCTTGGTATACTCCATAGAGTAACACATAGAGACGAAATTCTCGATAGACAGTTAAACAAAATTGTTGTTTTGTAAACAAAAATGTGTTTTTATTTTCTTTTGGCAACAAAAAAATATATTTGATTACTTGTATTTTGTTGTTGCATGAGTTAGGTTTTTGACAACCGACTTAGGTTTTTGACAATTAGTTTCGTCTCTTGTTACTCTTTGGTATACTCGTTTACCAAGGTAGATTAGAAGGTAACGACATTAAAACAGCTGAGAATTTTTTTTCTTTTTGAAATCAATATGGCTGCCTGTGTTTTGTAATTTGAAGTGTCAAATTGTTGTTTATTTATGTTTACATTTTTTGTTTACTTTTGTGTTGTTGCGTCTTTCTCCTCTTTTTTATTACATGAAATGCCAAATGTATTTTTGTTTTTTTGTAAAGAAACATGAGAAATGACAAAATTAAAGTTGACATAAGACATGTCAATGCAAAAATAAAATACATGGGGTTTTTTGGTGTAGAGTTGTCGTTACCTTCCTAATCTAACTTGCTCGTTTACATTTTTTCATAGCGTACACTAAAGGACTGCGTAAAGGCTCAACTACATAAGCACAAATTACAATAGCGCGTAGTCAGCAGCAGTGTGTGCTGCCATAATCAGCTGATTATTTACACACATGGACAAAAATCACCGTCATCTATCATGTACAATGTTTAGAGGCTCCCCATGCTCAGAAACAAATTGAAATATAAAAATGGTTAACTTAAACAAAAAGTATATTTTATTCAAATATTATTTCAGTTAAAATAACTCCTTTTTCTTATACTTATTAAAAAACAAATTAAAAATATACAAAACAGTTCGTATAACTACTGGACAAAATTCACCGTCGGGTAAAGTTAATTAAAAACTTTTATTATTTTAATATGAGGTATGTTTGCCATTATTTTTAATAATTTCTTGCAAACGTTTCTGCATAGAATGTACTAACTTTTTCGTCACTTCTGGATCAATTTTCTCCCATTCCTCCATTAATTTCTCTTTAAGAATATTTTTGGAAGTAATGTGATGTTCTCGAATCCGTCTATCCAAGTGGTCCCATAAATGGTCTATTGGGTTGATGTCCGGTGACTGAGGAGGAGTTTTAAGAGTGTGAGGGGTGTTATATAAGATCCATAATCAACCAATTTCCGCCATGTGCTTAGGGTCATTGTCCTGCTGGAAGAAATAGTCGGATTCAATGCCAAGTTTTTGAGCACTTTTATGCAAGTTATCCTTAAGGATATTCAAATTAATATTTTTATCCATTACTTCATCAATAAATACTAGTTTCCCAACCCCAGCCGCCGACATACAACCCCATACCATGACACCAGCACCATCATGTTTAACAATCGACTGAATGTGTTTTTCCTGCAAAGCCTCCCCCTTCTTTCTCCATGTCAAAATACGTCCGTCTTATTTATATATGGAAAATTTGCTTTCATCAGAGAATATTACCTTATCCCAAAAGTCTATTCCTTTATTTATGTGCTCTTTTGCGAAAGAATGGCGTTTCATTTGGTTCACCTTGCTAATCTGCGATTTTTTCCTGCAAAGTCTGGCATTATACCCGGCAGAATTTAGCACTCGACGTACAGTACGGGGGTGAACACCTGTACCAGTGTTTTCCTTTAACATTGCAGCAATTTCGGACGATGAAGTTTTAGGATATTTTTTAATTATTTTTACTATTTCCCTCTTTTCCCGAACAGATAGTGCTGGCGGTCGTCCACTTCTTGTCTGATACTCACATGTTGGATCGTCTTTAAGACGTTTTATAAATCCAGCAATGGTGTTACGTGGACGGTTAACCAATGTGCATATTTCCCGGATCGTTTTATTTTGTTTGTACGCACTTAAAATAATTTTTCTTTCTTTAATTGTAGTTTCTTTTCTTTTTTCACTCATTTTTAATAAAAGTGGCGTTAGCAAATTTTTTAAATTAAGTACCGTTATTAAATTTTGACAGATCAGTCTTAAAGTTACCATACTACAGGAATTTAGACAGAAGTGTTGGTAAGAGCGAAATTTCTTAAAGTTTCTTTAATATTTAGATGCAGTGACGGTGACTTTTGTCCACAAGAAATATGAACTTCAAATAATAAATACTTATTTTTGTTAATAAGGTTAATGAAAGAAAAATTATTTTAACTAAAAAACATTTTAAATAAACCATATTTTATGCAGAATTAAACTATTTTCATATATCATTTGTTTTATGGGCGCAGAGGCCCTTCAAACTTACATAAAGGCAAATGACGGTGACTTTTGTCCATCTGTGTACGTACCGTCTATACTAGCCTTTTTCTTGTTCGCACAAGAACAAAACGTCGGCAGAGCAACACACACAATTTTTTTCCTTTTGTTTTCAGTGGGCAGAACATTTGTCGAACAAATCATAATTTTTTGTTTGCCGTCAGTGTCACTTCGATACTTTTACATGCAGCGCCTCTTCTTCCGCATACAAAATGAAGTTTGATGGCAGACATGGTTGCTCGAACAATTGTGCGAACAAGAACAAAACATGAACAACTTGGGTCCACACTATCCAAATGCATGTGCGCACAACATTTTGTTCAATGTGCGAGCATGAAAAAGGCTCGTGTGGACCGCAAATTACACTCTGAAAAGCGAAAATAAATAAAGCAATATGAGAAAAGTGCGAATCCTGCAAAGAAGAAATATCAAAAACAAACACGAAATCACGATTCGTGCTTGCTTTCTTACCTTTCTTGCTTCTTTACACCTCTTGCCATCAAACTAAAACCATCATGGTGATTGCATCTTCAAAACCATCATTGTCAAAATGCACCCTTAGTATTCTTTGATTGCAACCATAGTATAATAATAAAGTATACTCGTAAGAACAGCTGTTTTACAATAAACAGTATTTTCCATAGTATAATAATAAAGTACTCGCATATCTACAAAAACAAAAATTACTTGTATTTTGTTAGTGTAAAACTACTGCCCACAATGTCAAAATGCTTTGAACGAAAAAATGAGAGAACGAAAGAGAGCAAGAGAAAAAAACTCAAAAAAAATTTTACATGTGAATACAAAAACAATTTGACAGTACCGCGAGCTTTGCCAATGAAAAAATTGTAAAACAGCTGGGTTTACGAGTATACTTTATTATTATACTATGGTATTTTCATTCACAGTCACACAGTAAACATGTAATTTTAAGTTAAGAAATTCTAAATTTTTTAACACAATTTTAATGAAAATATATTTTTAAATGTAGAATAAATATTAAAATAAATCAATTTTACAAAAAAAAAAAACATTTTTTTTTAAAGTACTTTACAAAATACACATTATATACTGTTTAAACATAACCAACTAATTCACGCTTAATTGTTAGCATTACAATACAAGCAAAATAAACGATCAGAAGTTTCCTCCCGCAAAGTAAACAGATGATCGTTTATATTGCATGTATTGTAATGCTAACAATTACGTTGAGTCTATATTAGAGAAATTTCTATCAAGACAAACGTCAAATTTTTGTTTTAGTTGCAGATAATTTTTCATCTCTGTCAATTACGTCGAGTCTATATTAGAGAAATTTGTATCAAGACAAACGTAAAATTTTTGTTTGAGTTGCAGATAATTTTTTATCTCTGTCAATTATAGGGGAAAACGTATGTCATAATAAACCATGTAAAAAGTACCAACAACAATCAAGATGGCGTCTTTTACTAAGCATTATCAAGACAAAGTTGTCAGAGCTCGAGCGCTGACAATTTTCTTTTAACGCTGCAATAACACTGACAAATTCAGTCTACATTAGACAAATCTTTATCATGATAAAATTTTGACGTTTATCTTGATAAAAATTTGTCTAATGTAGACTCAGAGTTATAGGGGAAAACGTATGTCATAATAAGCCATGCAAAAAGTACCAACAACAATCAAGATGGCGTCTTTTACTAAGCGTTATCAAGACAAGGTTGTCAGAGCTCGAGCGCTGACAATTTTCCTTTAACGCTGCAATAACACTGACAAATTCAGTCTACATTAGACAAATCTTTATCTTGATAAAATTTTGACGTTTGTCTTGATAAAAATTTGTCTAATGTAGACTCAGTTATAAAAACTTCACGTAGATGTGATGTCTGATTCTGTTGAAAACAAAATTTTCTTGCGTTGTTCTGTGACAGCTGTTAGCAGTGTTGCCAAACAATAACTTTTTTCTTACAAATAAACAGAAGCTTAACGAAATAAAAAGGAAAAACCACTTAATACACAAAGAAATAGATGAACAAAAATAGTTAAATGCTCAAACAATTAAGTAGATAAATATTTGGCATGTATAATTTTAAACAGAGTTGATTTTCTAGGCTTTTTCTAGTAAATAATTTATGGTAACTCTGTGTTTTTGCTAACAAAAGTCACAAACATATGTCACGTTATTAATTTTGGATAACTGCACAAAATTCTTCCCGTAAATAAACGGAACATCAACATCACATAAACAACCAACTAACCCGGCCTTAAGAGTTAGGCTGCGTTTTGACAAAATAATAATTTCGGTATCAGTTACGTTAACCAACTTTAAACAGTATTTAATGGTTATTGGTATTTATAACGGTATCGGTTTCCAACCTTGATTATAAGAAATATTATGAGACTGTTGTGATAAGATTTCTCTACACAACTATCTTATAAGATTTGCTCTCAAAAAAATACACATATACGAAAGTTTGTTTGTGTGTGTGCATGTGTATTTTGTAAAGTACTTTAAAAAAATGTTTTTTTGTAAAATTGATTTATTTTAATATTTATTCTACATTTAAAAATATATTTTCATTAAAATTGTGTTAAAAAATTTAGAATTTCTTAACTTAAAAGTACATGTTTACTGTGTGACTGTGAATGAAAATACTGTTCATGCCACATATGCTCATCCAATTTTTTCTTCTTTCAATGTTCTTTGGGATATTAAACGATATAATATTTTTTAATTCCTTTTTACAAATGGTACACTTTCTCATTTTTTATATAAATATTTTGCCACAACCAAACAACACAAAACACAACAAACTGTAAATGTAAACAAAACAAAACGTAAATATAAACAAAGCAAAAATGTAAACAAATTTTGACTGTAATGTTACAAAATTTAAAGCAGCAAAAAATTATCAGCTGATTTTATACTGTTACCTGATATTATTGTACCATGGCCACAACCAAACAACACAAAGTACAACAAACTGTAAATGTAAACAAAACAAAATGTAAATATAAACTAGTCTCCTGCGCAAGATGATTTGAAAAGCAAACACACTTGAATTTCAAGTGTGTGTTTCATAGCCAACATGTGCAAAAACAACAATAAATACTGTTCGTACTGTTCGCTGCCCGAAGCAAAGCAAGTGTGTACTGTGTATGAGCGACTGCAAATCCGTGCGTTCAAATCATTTATCGTAAACAAGTGGTGCAAGTGGTGTGGCAAAAAAAAGCAAATCATACAAGACGTTGAGAAATGATTTAAAGATTTCAAGTGGGCTTAATGATTTGTTTGTTTTTTGTGTGTGGCAAAAAATCTTCATAATGTGTAAAAAGTGGTTGTTTATAAATATTCTTGCATACACACATATATACAGTATGTCTATATTTTATTGTTGGTTCTTCTTTTCTAAATAAATGTAAAAGGGTGAATTCATAAAGTTATTAAAAAATACTCTTTATTAAGAGTTAAAAAAGTAAAAAAATTAAAGTTGACATTTGAAACTGTCAGTTACATACGTAAGTTAGAAAATTTTTATCTTTAGTATTTATTTATATTTTAAATAAAGTTAGTCTTATTATTAATTGTATGTTTATAAAAAATTTTAAAATTGTACTTATTTATATTATGATAGATTTTATTGCATTTAATTTATATTTACTAAGTAATCATTCTATTTTAAAACTAAAAGGAAATAATATAGAACAATGTCTTTTCATTTTTCAAATTCGTTTCCATATACGTTTACTCCTTGACTAATAAATTTTCCCAAATGTTAAGAATACGATGGAACATCTGCACTGTAATAAAATTATAAATGAAATATTTTAAGACGTTTACCTAAATTGTGTGTCCCGTCATATGTACATGTTCAATATATAATCAAGTAAAGGATGCTGTTTTACCTGATTGTAAGCGAACTCAATTCGTGGTTTTATAAAAAATAAATTTACATTTTTTACAGTGCAGAACATATGTACCTGTTTCTTATTGATATATTTAGCTGCTTCTACAGATTTTATTGCCAAATTCTTGCTGTTTTAAATAGTTCCGAAAGAGTTTTTTCAATTGCTAGACAATTGTTATCGGAAAAAAGAACGAATCTTTCCTCCAACTCAACCATCTTTTCACAGATTATGTTTCTTCACATGAATACAGACAACATTATTATCTGTGATATAGTTTAAGTATTTATATACATATGTATAAGAAAGTAGTATATAAGTAATTAAGTATATATTTGTTTTAAGTAATAATATAAAATAACCTTGTAAAAAACTTTAAATATTTAATAAAATCTGTTTACTAATAAAACTTAATGCATGTTTCTTTAAATTGTTATAACTAGTAACATTAATAATTTATTTGATCGTAAATAACAATAAGTTTATAAACAATACTTTTAAAAGACTGTTTTACTTACGAAATTACTTTATACAGTCATGAACGCACACACACACATATAATTTTAATAAAAAAGAAAACACAATTTTTTTCCTTATTGAAGCAAACAAGTGGTCAAAAGGCTTGTGTTTTTTTATACAAGCCTTTGAGAGGCTGTTTGGTCGCTATCATAGCACACTCATGATTTGTTCATAAAGTTGAAGCACACACGCAGTATTTGTATGGTTTTAAGTGCCTGCAGAACAGTATTTATTACTCCGCACACACACTGATAACAACACTTGAAAAATAACAAGTGGCTTGTACAGCCTTATAAGACACAGTTTGCAGGGCTCTAATATAAACAAAGCAAAAATGTAAACAAATTTTGACAGTAATGTTACAAAATTGAAAGCAGCAAAAAATTATCAGCTGATTTTATACTGTTACCTGATATTATTGTACCATGGCACTGTTTGTTACTTTGAGTCTATATTAGACAAATTTTTATCAAGACATAGGTCAAAATTTTATCATGATAAAGATTTGTCTAATGTAGACTGAATTTGTCAGTATTATTGCAGCGTTAAAAGAAAATTGTCAGCGCTTGAGCTCTGACAACTTTGTCTTGATAATGCTTGATAAAAGACGCCATCTTGATTGTTGTTGGTACTTTTTGTATGGTTTATTATGATATACGTTTTCCCCTATAACTGACAGAGATAAAAAATTATCTGCAACTCAAACAGAAATTTGACGTTTGTCTTGATACAAATTTCTCTAACTTTGAGTCTACATTAGAGAAATTTGTATCAAGACAAACGTCAAATTTTTGTTTGAGTTGCAGATAATTTTTTATCTCTGTCAATTATAGGGGAAAACGTATGTCATAATAAGCCATGCAAAAAGTACCAACAACAATCAAGATGGCGTCTTTGTTTGTTTTGATAAAAATTTGTCTAATGTAGACTCAAAGTAATGTAGACTCAAAGTAGCGGCAGCAACATGTTGTTCTGACAGTGATCAGCTGATAATTTTTGCTGATACTGTTGCTGACACAGTATACATACAGTAGTGTAAGAAAACAGAGACAGAAAGTGTGTACTATTGCCTATCACTCACACAAAATTCTCTAACTTGTTTTTGTTTTGATTATTCATTCTCGATTTTGTCGAGTTTCTTTTATTTTAATTCCACCTTTTGGCCACAGAATTAATATAAAATTATCTATTTATTAAATTAAAAGTTATTATTTATGTGCTAAAAACTAATTTGATTTGAGCTATTACGTGTTGAAAACAAATATCATTTGTGGAAATATTGTTTTATTCCACATAAATGTAAATATTAAAGATTTTCTTGTTAAATAATTTTTTATGTAGAATGTGATTTTTGTTTGTTTTGTTTTGGTTTTCTGCTTCGTTTCAAAATTCCAACCAACATAGCGTATCACTTTTACATTCGTAAATTTTATATTCATGCAACATTTCTATCTCTTTCTCCCGCCATATTCTAAAAAACTGATTTTGGCAAATTTGAAGCCTCGATATGACGACTCTGTTCTACTTTGTGGTTGCTGACTACGCGCTATTGTATTTTGAGCTTTATTTTTTAAAATTTTGATTATTTCAACAAAACAAAGACGAAAAATGCATTAATTTTGTTTTAAAAGCGCAAATAAAAAATAAAATTTTCCTCAAAAAAGACATTAAAATTTTAATTTCTCATGTACGTTTTCTCCACCCCTTAACATAAAGTTGGAATTAAAAGTTTGTTCCCGTTATTCTGCCGACGTTATTTCTTATGTTAGGAAATAAAAGTTTCTTCGTGGAGACGTAGAATAAAGGCTCAACTACATAGAATACTTTCGCTTCAACTGCGACTGACAGCTACGCAACACATAAATGATATTAACCCAGTCGTTGCATTATTTTGTTATTAAAATTTTATATAATAAAATATAAATATTTAAAAATTCAATTCTGTTCTCAGTTGAAATAATGAATTGCAAATTAAAATTTCCGACTTAACGAAAAAATATTAAAATAAGAATAAAACAACCGACAAAGTATGTTTACGTACTTCGGCACTTCAAAGTGCCAAAACTAGTTATGAACCG
The DNA here is from genome assembly GCA_951394005.1 of Protophormia terraenovae. Taxonomy (NCBI): domain Eukaryota; kingdom Metazoa; phylum Arthropoda; class Insecta; order Diptera; family Calliphoridae; genus Protophormia; species Protophormia terraenovae. The sequence goes on from OX596077.1 coordinate 71,661,946, forward strand.
ATTTATTTCATTTTTTAGCAAAAAAAAACTTCAGAAAAAAAATTCCGAGCCTTTGCAAAAACGAAGTCCCTAGTATATACAGAGGCTTCAGAAACTAAAAAACCGGTTCTAAAAACCGGTTTTTTAAGCTTATCTCCGCAATGTATGTACCGATCTTCATAAACGCCATTTCAACCATTGATAGTACTTTTAACGGTGAATATAATGATGTAAAAATTTTTGGCCGCAAATAAATATTTTGGAAGTTATAGGGCTTTGAAATTATAATTTTCCTAAGAAACTCGTATCAAAAAAATTTTCGTTATAAAAAAAGTTGGGTAAAAAGAAAGAATTTCGTTAGCGAAGCCGGTTTTGGACATACCACAGAGTTAAAAGCCCTTCCGCCCGGCAGAAGGCCAGCTATTAAAAAAAATTATTTAAACAAAAATTTTTTTTTTTTCCACAAGAAATTACAAAGTACTTCCAAAGTTGTGTTTATGAAACTTTTATATTATTTTTGTAAATGCAACATTAAGAGCTTTTAATTGACACCTTAATCATTGCAATCGGATAACTAGTATAGGAAATATTTACGATTTTAAGTGAATTAGGGAGGTAAATGAGTACCATCATTTCTTATAAGGATCCCGAAAATATAAACTTTTTTGCTATCCGACGAAAATTGTGGAAATTACAAACGGAATGACAAATTTATATATACCCTTTACACCTGTGGTGAAGGGTATAACGAGAAAGAAACTGCATTCGGTCAAGACCGACCCTATTGTGTATGAGCATACAAAATCGGGAAGGGGATTTGTGCCTTAAGTGTTGTGACCGACTTTTTATTTATATACTGTGCCAATGCTATTTTGGTCTGTGTATGTAAATTTTTTTTATTTTATTTTTGTTTTCGAATGTTTCAACATTAAACCTCAAGAACTTTTGCGCGCATTGACAATGATTATCGCGAACAGATTTTGCATGCATAAATATTGGTTAACAAAACCACAAATGGAAGTTTGTCAGAAAATAATAAATATTTTTTTATATATCAAAATTCAATTTTTTTTTTTTGCAGTTTAAACCCCGATTAACTCGCAGATGTGATTATCTGTGATTTTTAAGACCATAAAAAAAAAAACAAGTGAGAATTGTTATATTCGGCTTGGCCGAATCTATATACCCACCATCTACTTTTCCAAATTTTACGTTACATGGGAGGTGGGCGGTAAAGTGGGTGACCACGCCCATTTTTTGTTTCTGAGTTTACATTTATCCTTGAACTATTTGCGCAAAATTTCGTTGACGTTTCACCTTATATGGGAGGTGGGCGGACCACGCCCATTTTTGGTTTCCAAGTTTATATCGATCCTCGAACAATCTGTACAAAAATTCGTTGTCATACATACTTTTGTTTAAGAGATATCAGCAGAAAAGTATGAAATGAAGCTACAACGGACACTGTGTTTCTAGTATTTAGCCCATAACTTTTTTATTAACTAATTTTGACCATTTTCAATCTCAAAAAAACCTTATTTAAGATTAATATTTGAGCCAAATTTCGCTCCCCTAGGTTGTCCCGTTCGAACCCAATCCTGTTTTGAATAGACAGGCGGACAGACATAGCTAGATCGACTCAGAATCTAACCAGGACCAAGGAAATATATACTTTATATACTTATTCGACATGTTACACACGTTATGACAAAATCAATATACCCATCTTTTTGATGGTAGGTATAAAAAAACATCAAGACAAAGCCATATTCCAAAAGTTCCTTGCCTCTATCAAATTCCCATTTGACTGAATTTTCGATCGTCTCAGTTTTTCTTCTTGATTATTAAGCACCCCATAGACATATCCTGCATAAGCTCATGCAATAAGTATGTATTAGTAAAATTTTTAATGTGTGTGTCAACCGACAATGCAGTGTGAAAAATCAAAATCGCACCATATATACATAAGCATAAGCTCCTGCAATAAGTATTAGTAAAATTGAGAGAGCTTTTGAACGTGTGTGTCACACCGACAATGCAGTATAAAAAATCAAAATCGTTTTGATTTCAAAATGAACTCTTTGTCTTTTATACAAATTTTAGTTTAACTTTTTAAACTGTTGATGAATGTGTAGCAAATTCGTCAATCGCACATGTACATGAGGGTTCATCGGCAGTATCTCTCTGCAGTATGTGTCTATGGGCGGCTATAAACCTCTTCATGCCATTTATAAATATATGAAAATATGTATGTATGAATGTTTGTATTTATATACATATATGTGTATAGGATGAATCACAGAAATAAAAATTAGATCAAGATTAATATACTTTACTAATTACAAATATATGGTTTTATTAAATTTTCTGAAAATTTCTTTATATTTTCTGCGCCTCGTACTTCTTTCTCTAACAACGGTAATTTTGTAACATGAAAATCTTCGTATAGATCTGCAATTTGGTCCAAATACTTTTCTTGGATCTAAAATAAAAACTTTAAAACGATACATGTACATAAAATATAATGATAATAGTATTTACCTTATATCGTGATGCGCACATGCTACAGGGCTGTTGGTCTTGTTTCATAAACAACAACTGATTTACAATAATATTGTGTGTATCAATACCACACTTGGTCAATTCTTGAACCAAACGTTCGGTCTCATATAATGACAGAAATTCCGCAATGCACACACAAACAAATGTTGTTTGGTCCTAATATACAAAAATTAATCTATTTTGAGAAAAAAAAAAAAAAAAAATAGATATACAACTTACAGGATCGCGAAACTGTTCATTTACTTGACGAATAATTTTTAACATTTCATCAAGTTTTTGTGTCAATGAATCTGCATTCACAGGCATACCAAGAAGACTACCAAATTGTGTAATAAACGGAGTAATTTTTAACTTAAGACGTAACAATTTGCCAAGACCTTTTTCCACAACTTGAGGGAATGATAACAGACGTAGTGTATGGCCTGTAGGTGCGGTATCAAAAATGACAACCGAAAAGTTCATTGCTTTGACAAGTCTATAAAGAAATATTAAAATATAAACATACATAAAAATTATTTTGAATTAACCTACTTCATAACTTCTGCATAGCTCATTGCTTCGTCTATTCCCGGCAAAGCTCCGACAACTTCATGTAAGACACCTTTGCTTAGTCGCAAAGCTTCGTTGTCACCCTCAAAGTATTCATCCGGCAGTTCGTTAAGTCCTGCATTGGGATCAATTTCCATGGCAAACAAATTAGTAAAACCATTGACCTGTCAAGTTATACCTCAGAATTAAAATTGCATGCCTTCATACATATATACATGAGATCTTTATATATGTGTGCATATACATACCTTAGTTGGAACTTTAGTAAACTTCTGATTAAAAGCATCGGATATATTATGGGCTGGGTCCGTTGATATAATTAATACGGACTCCCGAACTTTCGCCATTTGTACAGCTAAGCTACAACTACAAAAAACCAATAAACAAGTCATCAAGTTAGTATGACAATAAAGAAAAAGGGTATTAAAATATTTACCTGCATGTTGTCTTACCAACACCACCTTTTCCGCCGACAAAAATCCATTTTAATGATGCCTGATCAATAACATTTTTTAAACTTGGTTCCATTGGCTCAAATTCATCCCCCATTTTTATTTGAAAGCTATGACCAACGAATCAAATTATTATCTTTTTAATTAAATATGTGAAAATCGAGAAAAAAAATTTTTCTTCTGCTGTCCAATCACAATTATATGCAGCTACTAGAATCAATCACAATATTTTCAATAATCCAACTCAATGATTCACAAATTCGTTTCCGTAGAGTTACCAAGCTATTAATAGTATAGTTGGCATGTCACAACTAGTGATGGTAACTTTTTTCATCAACATTTTCCGGCGGCGACGGTCGGTTGGCTTGATGACGGCGACACCCCGAACAGTGCTTTGATTTATAAACAAATTAAAAATATAATATTTACCCAATTCACAACTTCGTTATTATGTTATTTGTTAAAGTTTTATATGAAAAAAAAAAAAAAAAAAATATTACACTGTAAATATGTGTGTTATTTTCAAATAAGTTAAAATTGGCCATTGGTCACATATAAAAACATTTCCTAGAAACTCGAAATGACTATTCATAGAAAAAGTCTTAAAAAAGGTCACAGTTTTATTATGACTATGGCCTGTCGTGTTCACAACTCCATATTCTGCTAACATATATGTATATCGTTTATTATGTACATCTTAGTAGCAATTAAAAATATTGCGATATAAAAATTTTGTCGTATAAACGGTGAGTTAATATTTTATTTGCGAGTTAATAACTCACGAAAACTAATCGTGATTAGTAAAATAAATTGCAAATAATGGTTTGAAGGTACTGAAAATGAGGATTAATTAAAAAAATTGAAGTTTGTATTTTATAAACAATTTTTATATCGAGTAATAGAAGATAAAATTCGTCACCAAAAACTTGAAAATTTATTTACATACTTATATAGTATAATTTTATTGCTACACTTTCTTAGTTCAAAATAATTTTAAAAATGTTCGGTCACTGTAATAAATCAAATTCATGAAATTTCCATAGTATAATATAAAGTACTCACACATCTACAAAAACAACAATTGCTTGTATTTTGTTAGTGTAAAACTACTGCCCACAATGTCAAAATGCTTTGAACGGAAAAATGAGAGAATGAAGGAGAGCAAGAGGAAAAAAACTCGAAAAAAATTTTACATATGAATACAAAATCAATTTGACAGTACCGCGAGGTTTGCCAATGAAAAAATTGTAAAACAGCCGTTCTTACGAGTATACTTTATAATTATACTATGGAAATTTCAAATAAATTTTTTGTCAGATTTTTTAAAATATAAATATTTTTTAAATAGATGCTTAAACTTTAGTTATAAGGCCATATTTGTAAATAAAAATTTATATATAAAATTTTTGTTTAAAATAATTTTTTTAAAATTATCCCAAAAATATGGAATTTTCGGTATATATGTTGAGTTTCAACGGGTAATAAATACAAAATATTATAGTTTAAAACCCCTTTATGAATTAATAAAGAAATATAATTTTTTTATACCCTTCACCACAGGTGTAAAGGGTATTTATAAGTTTGTCATTCCGTTTGTAATTTCTACAATATTCATCTAAGATTCCAAAAAGTATATATATTCTGGATCTTTATTGATAGAGGACTCGATATAAAGATGTCTGTCTAACCGTCTGTCTGTTGAAATCAGTTTTTAGAAAGCCCCAGTTATCGGAAATATATGTTTTTTACATCAAATTATAGGAAATATTGTCGGCTTTTCTCGGCTCATATACAAGATTCAAAATCTTTCTTCAAATTTTTTTTCTGAAAAAAAAAAAAAAAATCGGTCCACTGCATCCCAGATATCGGGCAAAACACATTTTTAGACTTTTTGAAGCTCCTATATAAGTTGGTCATAAATATTTTTACAAAATTTCGGTTTTTTTAATCAACCAAATTCGTCCATAAACAACCGAGTTATGAGCCAAAAACTAAAAAAATTTTTAATAATATAAATACACAGAAAAATATTTATATTAAGCATTGTTTTTTTTTTTTTTTTTTTGTATGGGCAAGTAGTTTAGTTAGTAACAGCAGTAATATAATGATTAACATTGTTGTTCTTGTAGTTGTTTGTATATGCAGTCAGTTTGTATATATGTACATACAGACATACATACAATGAAATTAAAAAAAGATTCGGCTGTGCCGAACCTGCGAAACCCGTAGCTTATATAGGAGCTTCAAAAAGTCTAAAAATGTGTTTTGGCCGATATTTGGGATATAGTGGAAAGATTTTTTTTCAGACAAAAAAAAATTGAAGAAAGATTTTTAATTTTTCGTGTAAAAACGAAGTCGCTAGCTTATATAGGAGCCGAGAAAAGCCGACAACAAATACGATTATTTGGGAGTATCTTCGGTTTTTTTTTCCGATATCTCAGTTATTTATCAACCGATTTTCTAAGGAATATTTCCTATAATTTGATGTATAAAACATATATATCCGATAACTGGGGCTTTCTAAAAACTGATTTCAACAGGCAGATGGTCAGACGGACATCTTTATATCGACTCCCCTATCAATAAGGATCCAGAATATATATACTATTTGGGGTCTTAGATAAATATTGTAGAAATTACAAACGGAATGACAAACTTATATATACCCTTTACACCTGTGGTGAAGGGTATAAAAATATATAAATATTCAATTGTTGTTTATATTTTTAATGCAATGACTGTATTTTGACTGTATTTTTTTTTCGTATTCAAATGTTCGTAGTTTAGAAAAAAATTTAGATTTATAAATGTGAAAATATTTTTGGGGTCTTAGATAAATATTGTAGAAATTACAAACGGAATGACAAACTTATATATACCCTTTACACCTGTGGTGAAAGGTATAAACATATATAAATATTCAATTGTTGTTTATATTTTTAATGCAATGCTTGCTATGACTGTTTTTTTTCGTATTCAAATGTTCGTAGTTTGGAAAAAAATTTAGATTTATAAATGTGAAAATATGAAAGCATACGTTAAGGCGAAAATTTTATTATTTGTCGGTAAGATAGTAACGTCGAGTCTATATTAGAGAAATTTGTATCAAGACAAACGTCAAATTTTTGTTTGAATTGAAGATAATTTTTTTATCTCTGTCAATTATAGGGGAAAACGTATGTCATAATAAACCATGCAAAAAATTCCAACAACAATCAAGATGGCGTCTTTTACCAAGCATTATCAAGACAAAGTTGTCAGAGCTCGAGCGCTGACAATTTTCTTTTAACGCTGCAATAACACTGACAAATTCAGTCTACATTGGACAAATCTTTATCATGATAAAATTTTGACGTTTTTCTTGATAAAAATTTGTCTAATGTAGACTCAAAGTAATGTGATGACGGTAACACTGTTGCCAGATTTGCCGATTTATTTGCATTTTGACGATTTTTTATTGTAAAAATTTCATAGTGCGATTTAAAGATTTTTGTTCATAAAATTACGATTTTACGAAATGTTCACATACGCCAATTTTTCTTTGAAAAATCTGATTATGTATTGTAGAAGAGAGACAAAATGGGACTGTAAAGAACTACAAACTTAAAAATTCGTTTTGTTTTTTACGTTCTTACTGCAATTGAACCAATATTGTTGAAACAAAAAACCTTTGCGTAATAACTTCGTCAAAAAAAGTGCTTTCTAGAATGTAGATAAAGTAATGAGTTTTATATACATAGATATGTACATAAGTATGTGAATGAAATAGTTAAGATTAAAAAAACTTAAGTCTAATAATGTATTAGTAAAAAATTGCATTGAAAGCAAAAACAATTTTACTCAAAAATATAATTATTTGAGTAATTTCTTTCATATATATAAAAGATTAATAGCCTTATTCTATAAAACGAAACGAAAATTCGTTCCGACAATTTGTATTGAAAACAACAAATAAATTTGAATTTATTTGTTGTTTTCAATATAAAATTTCAAAACGTATTTTCGTTTCGTTTTACAGAATAAGGCCCTAAAAAAATTTAACCCCCTGTTTTTATAAAACGAACGAAAAATTCGTTTCGTCAAAATGTATGGAAAACAACAAATAAATTTCAAATTTATTTGTTGCTTTCTATATAAATTGTCGAAACGATTTTTTCGTTCGTTTTATAAAAACAGGGGGTAAATTTCAAATGTTCTAACATATTGTTTTCATATTGAAAACTATCACCTTTTCAAACAAAAGGGTCTGTATTTTCTAAATGTTTTATAATATAATACTACGCTGGATGTTTATATAAAACAGTTATTAAATAGTTTCAAAACTTAATGTTATTATTTTAATATAAACATAAATATCCTAAGAAATAAATTTTTCCGATTTTAAAAATATTACGCCATTTTGACGATTTTTTAGTCAAATTTTAACGATTTTATACTAAAATTATCTGGAAACAGTGGTCGGTAAGATGGTAATATAGTAATATGATGAAAAGTATCAGAGATTCGGCACAGCCAAATCTTTTTTTAATTTCATTTAAATTAAAGCTTCCACGAATTAAACCTCATTTTCGCTATCTTTCAACCCACTGTGCGGGGTTGCTACTTCCTTTTACACTGGGGCTACACATGATTTTTTTATATCATAATATGTAAAAGGGACTTTAGACGTTCAAATATATCTAACAATAAATTTGACGATTAAAAAATGCTTTAAAATACACTTCCAGATATGTTTGATGATTTGACGAATGTTTTTAAGTCACTCCCACATCTATTTTCTAATTCTTCGCAAACACTTTTGTATAAATAAATAAATTATTACCAAATGTTTTTATAAATATATGCACAATTGTGTTTATTAAAAAAAATTACGTATAAAATCCAATATTTTAATTCTTAAATCGTAAGACTTGTGCTTAGACTGTACAATTTATCATCAAACCAAACAAAATATCAACAATCATACGACTGTCGTATTCAATACATGATACTATCAAATGTTTTAAACATCAGACAAATCGTCAGATAAATTTGATTGTCTAAAGTGGTCTTAACAGAGAGTGTTAAATCCGTTCTCTGAGAGAATTATCTCACGTGTAGACTAAAATATTAGTATTATAAGAAATATTATGAGACTGTTGTGATAAGATTTTTTTTATAAGATTCATTCTAAAAAAACATATACGAAAGTTGGTTTGTGTGAATGTGTATTTTTAAAGTACTTAAAAACAATGTTTTTTGTAAAATTGTTTTATTTTAATGGTTATTCTACATTCAGAAACATATTTTCATTAAAATTGTACTAAAAAATTTCGAATTTCTTAAATAAAAAGTACATGTTTACTCTGTGACTGAATGAAAATAATTTGCAGTCCACACGAGCCTTTTTCATGCTCGCACATTGAACAAAATGTTGTGCGCACATGCATTTGGATAGTGTGGACCCAAGTTGTTCATGTTTAGTTCTTGTTCGCACACCGTTGTTCGCACAATTGTTCGAGCAACCATGTCTGCCATTAAACGTCATTTTGTATGCGGAAGAAGAGGCGCTGCATGTATAGACGGTACGTAACGCTACATCCAGACTAGCCTTTTTCTTGTTCGCACAAGAACAAAACGTTTTCAGTGGGCAGAACATTTGTCGAACAAATCATAATTTTTTGTTTGCCGTCAGTGTCGCTTCGATACTTTTACTTGCAGCGCCTCGTCTTCCGCATACAAAATGACGTTTGATGGCAGACATGGTTGCTCGAACAATTGTGCGAACAACGGTGTGCGAACAAGAACAAAACATGAACAACTTGGGTCCACACTATCCAAATGCATGTGCGCACAACATTTTGTTCAATGTGCGAACAAGAAAAAGGTTCGTGTGGACCGCAAATAATGAAATATTATGAGATCTATTACAATTAGGGTTGCCAGAATTGTTTGGTAGTTTAACTTGACATTTCGAAAAATTCAACTTGATTTTAAACATGATGAAATTATACCAGGTGACAGTACCGCTACAACAAATACAACAAGGCAAAAACAACCATGCATTTTGTTTTTGGTTTTTCCAGCACAACGTCAAAAACATTCGACAAAATAACAAAACAAAGTAAACAAAAAACAAGAATAAGAAAACAAAAAACAAGAAAAGTAAACAAGCAAAATAACAGCGCCTAAAAAATATGAATTGAAAAATTATAGAATATTTTCATTTAAACGCAAATTTATTTATTTCAAATCAAATATTATTCTTTTTTAAGATAATTATTATTTTTTCTACACAAATTTACACCATTATTAAAACTTTTTTGTACCACACAATCACAATGCACAAATTGTTCACAAAAGAAAATAACAAAAAAACCAATATTAATTGAAAAAGTATTTAATATTTTTATTTAAAACTCAAATTTATTTATTTCAAAACAAATATTATTATTCTTTTTTAAAACAAATATTATTTTTTGTACATAAATATTAAAATTTTATTTTGTACCACAATATCACAATGCACAAATTATTCACAAAAGGAAATAACACAAAACCACGTGTATTATGTAAACAACTTTTGACAGTAATCTGGAAAAAATAAATGTCGGCAAAAAATCATCAGCTGATTTAGTACTGTCACCTGGTATAATTACATCATGATTTTAAACACATCAACTTGACATAACCTCAAATGTTAAAAATTAAAACCTGAAGAAAATTGTAGGCGCATCAATTATATCCAAAAAAAGTTTTAATCTTTTCAACAAAATTTTATTGGGAACTAAAAAATTAATTAATTTAAACTCAGAGTAATATAAATGTTTTTATTACGATATTTTCTTGTTTATTTTCTATAGTTATTCTTTTAATATTTTTGAAAATATTTGTTGACATTTCATTCAGATCTTCATAGAAATCCAAATCCGAATACCATTTTTAATACTAAAATATTGTACTGCATATGGATAAGTTTATATATTTCCAATATTTGATGCGTCACTGCAGATTCCAAAAAACAAACTTTCTTTTAAGGCACTAGAAACTTTTTCTTGTGAATATGAAGCCAATACGTTCCTTGCAATTGTTGCTACTTTAGTACGACCACAAGTAGTTTTGTTAGCAATTTTACTAACGAAGTATAAATATGAACATAATTTGACATGGCAATCTAAACTGTTATAACTAAGTCCATGTATTATATTTTGAAAAACAAGTAATAATTCAGCCTTTGAATCAAGTGATTCATTCTTTAATACTGTCGGTACTACTAAATTTGGGATAATGCCGCTTTTTAATTTTAATTTTTTCTCACAAATATGTTTGACATCAAGTACTCACAAATTTCACAATAAAATAAAGTTTTAAAATCATTTCTTGCATTTATTGTCAGTGATGGGCAAAAATGCATACCATCTGTAACGAAGAAAACCATACTTTTTATATTTGAATAAATTTATTATATTTTTTAAGAAATTTAAATTGTAGAATATTTTAAAGTAGTATAGAATAGTTTTAGCTTGACAAATTGTTCCCAGCAAAAACTTTGCTTGCCATGTAATGAGATAAGAAGCTAATATAATGGCACTACACTACATTCACATTAGATGAATAACTCATTATTTTAACACGGTGATGTCATTAGAGGCAACTACTTACTCTATATTATTACAGGTAGGCATGTCAGAAAGTCATTACTTAGATGTCGTTACAAGAACTAATTACTTTGTAGCTATTCAATCACTCATTAGTTTCAAAGTATTACAGAAGTCATTATTAGCAAAATGAATAGTAACTAGTTACATTATCGGTTACAAGTAAGTACTGAAGTATTGAAGATAAAAAGCAGATATATTTTTTTTTTAATTTATTTATTTGAAAATATGCAGAAATCACGATTTGACATACTATTTCATACCATATATTTGGAGTTAATTCTTGAAGCGCATTCTTGTGACTCGTGCAGAAATTGAATAAAATACCGGACCTTACTGACCTGCCCCCGTCTGAAAATTGTTAAGAGTTTAATACGTTTAACAAATTGTTTTAAGAAAGCCAATAAATTTTTCTTACCTTTATGTAATTGTATTTCCTAAATTGCAATCGCATCAAATTTGTTGCCTGTTGAGTTTCAAGGTATTATAAATTTGTGCCAATCAGGGTTGTCAGATTTTTTTGAGCCTCTGTCGCCAAATTGTTAATCAGAAATCGCCAAAAATAGCCAAAATTAAATTTTATATATTTTTTTAAGAAAAACTAAAAACAATTAAAATATTTAGTGCTTAAAATTTTACTTAATTTCAAAATGTAAATTCAGCATCAACAAAGTCAATGATAATTCCAGTAGCTAATAATAATTTGAATAAAAAAAAAAAAATAATTTCAATACACTTTTCTAACATACATAGCTCAATTTTAGGTCAACAATTTTAAAAATTTAAGAAATTTATTATATTTTTTAACAGAATAATTCTAAAATTATATAATGAACATTTGTCCTATTAAACTTATAAATTGTTTTGAAGAATTAATTTATTATTTATTAAAATCTTAACATTCATATTTGAAAGATGATGGAAAACAAATTGTCAAACATTTATTGAAGATATTTATAAATTAAGGATCTTTATTTTGTTATTCGGGGTTCATAAACAGCAACTCTTCTTATTGCAATTTTGAGTTCGAAGACGAGAGAGGTTTTTGCAAATGTTTAGTATTCCCTTCTCTTCTCTCTCCTACGAATTCAGAATTGTAGCAGGAAAAATTGCTGTGTGTGATCCCCGACTTAAATCAGGGATTTTTACAAACTCTTGCTTCGTGTCTTTAATTTTGATAATTTAATGGTATTTCTGGAAATACGTATGTTTAATTTCAAGTTTGAATAAAAATGAATATTCATTTCAAAAAAAGTGATACTTTCTCAATTTCATATCAAATGTTATTCCTAAATAATTCTTAATCCAAAAAATAAATTAATACTTAAAGATAAAAATTAATGGCTTATTCTCAATTTGATACCAAATGCTTTTGATAAATCAGGCTATATTTAAGAAAATAGTAAAAACATTTGATTTCAATTAATTATAAATTTATGATAAAACCTTTGTATTTTAAAATGGATTTTAAAATTGCTACTAAATGTCTTATTCCAAGGAAGAAATATCATTAAATGTTTTTTGCAATTTGCAAAAATTACCAGAATGATAATAAAAACCATTTAGAATTTTTACTCTATATTTTTTGCAACTTTATTTTATAAGTATGGAGAAATTAATGTACATACGTGTGTTATCTGTTTAAAGAAATACTTTTAATTTTATGTTCAAGCAAAAGGTCTTGGCGACCACCTAACAATCTGTGTATGGACCCCTTGTTGAAAACCGCCGTTTTGGATAGAAAAATACTAAAAATAAACGTTGGCTAGTAAGAAAACGAAATAGTTTTACTATGCGAATACCTATATAATGAAATTATAAAAATTAGCCAAATAAATCGCCACCTTGTTAAAAATCGCCAAAAAATTCGCCATGTCGCAAAACGGAAAATTCAGTCGCCTAGAGCAATTAAAAATCGCCACGTTTGGCGAAAAATCGCTACATCTGACAGCCCTGGTGCCAATGTGCCTAAGAGAAACAATACAAATTAGTGGACATTTTTTAGTAATATTCAGTTACTTACCACTTTTAAACACTAATAATTTACCAATAGCCTTTTGAAATAATAAATTTATTTTTGTAAACATTAACAAAAAATTGTATTTTCTTGAATTTATTTTTTTATGTCAAGAATTTTTAATTTTGAAAAATTTGACAAACATTTTTTCAGACACAAAATTTATTTAGTACACAAGACAGTAAAATTAAATGAATAATAACACTTTTTGCATATAACTAGTAAACATCTGCATCAATTTATTTGTAACTCATTTTTAATTACTCTCTTTTCAATTGTTGACTGTTTTTGTTTTTTAAACTTAAAATCAAATTTCTGTGTGTGCGTACTAGTCTCCTGCGCAAGATGATTTGAAAAGCAAACACACTTGAATTTCAAGTGTGTGTTTCATAGCCAACATGTGCAAAAACAACAATAAATACTGTTCGTACTGTTCGCTGCCCGAAGCAAAGCAAGTGTGTACTGTGTATGAGCGACTGCAAATCCGTGCGTTCAAATCATTTATCGTAAACAAGTGGTGCAAGTGGTGTGGCAAAAAAAAGCAAATCATACAAGACGTTGAGAAATGATTTAAAGATTTCAAGTGGGGTTAATGATTTGTTTGTTTTTTGTAATACGTAGTTGCTGTGTGTGGCAAAAAATCTTCATAATGTGTAAAAAGTGGTTGTTTATAAATATTCTTGCATACACACACATATATACAGTATGTCTATATTTTATTGTTGGTTCTTCTTTTCTAAATAAATGTAAAAGGGTGAATTCATAAAGTTATTAAAAAATACTCTTTATTAAGAGTTAAAAAAGTAAAAAAATTAAAGTTGACATTTGAAACAATACTTTTAAACGACTGTTTTACTTACGAAATTACTTTATACAGTCATGAACGCACACACACACATATAATTTTAATAAAAAAGAAAACACAATTTTTTTCCTTATTGAAGCAAACAAGTGGTCAAAAGGCTTGTATTTTTTTATACAAGCCTTTGAGAGGCTTGTTTGGTCGCTATCATAGCACACTCATGATTTGTTCATAAAGTTGAAGCACACACGCAGTATTTGTATGGTTTTAAGTGCCTGCAGAACAGTATTTATTACTCCGCACACACACTGATAACAACACTTGAAAAATATCAAGTGGCTTGTACAGCCTTATAAGACACAGTTTGCAGGGCTCTAGTGCGTACGTAACTTTGAGTCTACATTAGACAAATTTTTATCAAGACAAACGTCAAAATTTTATCAAGATAAAGATTTGTCTAATGTAGACTGAATTTGTCAGTGTTATTGCAGCGTTAAAAGAAAATTGTCAGCGCTCGAGCTCTGACAATTTTGTCTTGATAATGCTTAGTAAAAGACGCCATCTTGATTGTTGTTGGTACTTTTTGCATGGCTTATTATGACATAAGTTTTCCCCTATAATTGACAGAGATAAAAAATTATCTGCAACTCAAACAAAAATTTGTCTTGATAGAAATTTCTCTAATATAGACTCGACGTAAGAAAAAGACAAAAAAATCAAAACAAAAATAAACAAAATCAATTGTGCAGAGAGTCATAAAAACACTTTAACATCAAATCATTTTCAACTGAATTGAATTGAATTAAATTTAAAAATGCAATACTGTCATTTGTTTGTTTTTTTTACAAAATTTGATGTGAAGGAAATATTAAATTAAAAAAATTTAAATATTATAGGTATGTAATTAAAAGTAAATAAAAATATCACAAATAAAATAAATTTTATTTCATTTTAGATATAATTAAATATAATTAAAATAACAAATTATTACATTTTCTAAGCAAAAACATTGAAATCAAACGTAATTATTATCTGTTGTTTATTTAAAAATACATAATTGTTATGTTCCCTGCATTTTTTCATATTAGATGTAAGGGAATGACAGTAATTCACAGTTTTGTTTTGATGTTTTTTATTTAACATTATTGTTTTTCTAAAAATCTCTCATAAGCAGTAATTTCTCAAAGAGAACAGAACATGTTTTGTTTTTGCTTCATCGTTTCAATTCAACTCAATTCAAATAATTTTTTTTACAGAGTTTGTATTGTTTAGTTTTTTATTTTCGCAGTAATGTAAGAGCATACATTAAAAAACATTATTGTGAATTGAAAAGCAAATGATTTGATGCAGATGTTTAATAACTAGCTTATTGAGCATAGTTAACGTGACCAGAGGGTTTTTGTCAAAAAGCGGGACCCGAACGACTAAAAAGCGGGATTCTGAACAAAATTGTATGGAAAAAGCGGGATTTTGAAAAGTTTTGTAAAAAAAGAGGAATTTTATTTTTTCATGTAATTAAAAATTTAGATCAGCTGTTCTCTCGCAAGCGCCTTGTTCACGACCCAATTGAGTCGTTACAAATTGAGAACGCACCATACAAATTTTGGAACATCGAAATAAGTAAATATATCCCTACAAGCTGAAATATTAAAAATTATAATTTACCGTGTTTCTCTAAATGTTTTTAAAAGATACCTAGTTAAATGTCAAGATTGATTTCAAATACGGATTGATAAAAAAACTTGGTACTTTTTAAATTTGATAGCAACAGATTTTCCTAAATAATTCTTAGACCCTTTAACAATAAAACCAAAGTTGGTTGCCGTTACCGCTAAAAAACCAATTCAACTTGACTACCGTTACCCCTAAAATAAATTTACCGAAATAATTGAAAATACAGTTACCGCTAAAATATATGCGCCAAAATACCGAAATAGCTCGAAATGCCGATAACGCTAAAATACCGTTAACCTTATTTTTGGGTTTAAGAAATATTATTATTTTTAAGTTGAAATAAAACTTGTAATAAAGTTATGGCAACCCCAGCTCGTCATTATAATATTCGACTTCGAAATTTATGAAACACCAGTTACTCATAAAATACCATTCCGAAATAACTCGAAATACCGATAAAGCTAAATACCGTTACTGAAATAACTAAAAATACCGTTACCTTCAAAAACCGCTATCAAAATAATCCGATATACTATTACCTTTTCACCTTTTTGAATCGGCTGCCAATATTATATTTTTATAACTTTTAATTTATACAAAAATAAAACGAGAGAAACTGTAGTCGGTCAAGACCGACCATATGATACCCTACACCATTGTGTATTAGACCTGTGGCTTATTGTAGACCAACACATTTACTAAATGTAAAATAAATCATACAAATACAGAACAATGCATTGATACTAACATCTATATGATTTTATGCCCTTTAGGGCTATTGCCGGAAGTGGCTTTACATGGGAACTATGGTAAATTATGGACCGATTCTCATAAATTTTGCCAATATTGTTTCTACTTGTATAAAACTTATTTGTGTCGAATATTAACTTGATACTATCATTCGTATGGGATTTATGCACGTTAAAGTGATTTTCGGAAGAGAGAATTTATATGGGAGCTATGGTCAATTATGGACCGATCTTGATGAAATTTGGCAAAAAGATTGAAACTTATACAAAACTCCTTTGTACTGAGTTTCACTCAATATTGCCATATTTTCTTTTATGATCGTTAAACCCCTATTCCGGGAGGACATTTGTATGGGGGCTAGGTGAAATAATGGACCGATCATAACCAATTTCAATAGGCTTCGTCCTTGTGTAGAATAATTATTCGCGCCAAATTTCATCAAGATATTTTTAAAATTGAGACCTGTACTTTGTTCACAAGGTTTACATGGACAGACAGCCAGAAAGTGATTCTGAGTCGAACGGTATACTTTAAAGTGGGGGTCCGATAATTTTTTTCTGATAATATACCCTACCACCTATGGTGGTGTAGGGTATAAAAAGTATCCAATCCGAAACAAAGGCACATCGTTTATATGTTTCCAAATAGTTATTAAAGGTACAATATAAAAATATCCATGTTAACCTTGAGATCAAAGTTGATGTCAAAAAATTTTTTTGAAATGGTACATGTTGGTAAATAAAATTGGTTAAAAAAATTATTTAAATAGCCCTCACACAAGTTCTAACGAAATGAGTTTATAAAATCTAAAAATGTCTCTGAAAGAACAAAATTTCTTCCTCTAAAAATGTATTTAAATTTTATTCTTAACATTCTTAAAAAAAAATAAAGTTTTAAACCTATTTCTGGAAAAAAATTTCATTCACTGGTAAAGAACTGAAGATATGTAAAAAAAATTATTTTAACAAGCTTAAGGCCCAACCAGTCAACTTTGCAACGCAACGCAGAATGAAGAAAAGTAGCGTGAAACATTTTGTACAACCAGTCTACAAAAGTAAACGTATCATATGTTTTTGAATATTCATTGTGTAAACAACTCTGTTTTTGGTTATTTTGTGAACAAAATAAACTACAGGGATATTAAAAACTTACGCAGCTACGTAAAAATCTATTTTCTGTAGATTTCTGCGAAACGCTACCTAGAATTTTTGTGTTAATAGCTAGATACACACATCTGCATAAAGCAGGTTGAAACAGCTGATTGCGATACGATGATTTTTAGTTGAGTGGTTGGGGCTTTAATAATGCGTATCTTTTGGGAGGTCTTCCTACGTAGAAGTCATCATCACACAAAGTACATTTAAGATTAGTCAGTAGAGAAGATGATCAGCGTAATAAAATATTTAAAACTTTTAATTATTAAAAGCGATTTGTTTTCAAATCAAAAATTATTTTTAGTTACACTTAAATATTGGTAAGAATGTTACAGAAAATGTAAATAAGGAAATCAAATAAGTTATTGTTAGAGTTCGAAAAGCGGGATTTCTAAATAAAAAGCGGGAAAAATATTTTAGGCGGGATCGAAGTTTAAAAAGCGGGATAATCCCGCCAAAAGCAGGATGTCTGGTCACGTTAAGCATAGTACGTATTTTGATGTTAATACAACATTTAAGGCTCAACTACATAGAATACTTTCGCTTCAACTGCGACTGACAGCTAAGTTAAATACATGCATTTATATTGAGCGGAACCAAATCAGTACGCCAAACTTCTGCGTGAAGTACTTCAAAGATTAAAAATGTTCAACTTCAAAGTGCCGAAGTACTTAAATATATTTTGTCGGTTGTTTTATTCTTATTTTAATATTTTTTCGTTGAGTCGGAAATTTTAATTTGCAATTCATTATTTGAACTGAGAACATAATAGAATTTTTATATCTTTATATTTTATTACATAAAATTTTAATAACAAAATAATGCAACGACTGGGTTAATATCATTTAGCGAAAGTATTCTATTTAGTTGAGCCTTTATAGATAATAAAATTTCCTACAAATTTCCTCTAGTACATTTTTATACCCATTTATTGGTTTAAGAGTTAAGCGTGAATTAGTTGGTTGTTTATGTGACGTTTCCTCCTGCAAAGTAAACAGCTGATCGTTTATATTGCATGTATTGTAATGCTAACAATTATAAAAACTTCACGTTGATGTGATGTGATGTCTAATTCTGTTGAAAACAGAATTTTCTTGCGTTGTTCCGTGACAGCTGTTAGCAGTGTTGCCAAACAATAACTTTTTTCTTACAAATAAACAAATGCTTAACGAAATAAAAAGGAAAAACCACCAAATAAACAAAGAAATAAATGAATAAAAATAATTAAATGCTCAAACAATTAAGTAGGTAAATATTTGGTATGTTTAATTTTAAACAGAGTTGCATTTTTAGGCTTTTTCTAGTAAATAATTTATGTTAACTCTGTGTTTTTGCTAACAAATGTCACAAACATATGTCACGTTATTAATTTTGGATAATTGCACAAAATTCTTCCCGTAAATAAACGGAACATCAACATCACATAAACAACCAACTAACCCGGCCTTTAGGTTTTTTTGACAATTGAGTTAGGTTTTTTTGTTAGAGTTCTAGTCAGGGTACACTGAACAGGTATAATCGTCGGCCCAGCTGATTTTGTTTTTGTGTATGAGATCTGTCAAAGTTTGTTTACGTTTTATTGTTTACATATAGTAAAAAAAAATAAAATTGTATATTTTGCAATGTATTTTAATCAGTTGTTTTTGACACATAAACTACACGAAAGAGAGGGAAAAAGTTGGGTTGTTGTATTTGTTGCCGCGACGATTATACCTGTTTAGTGTACCCTGGTTCTAGTTGTTTTCTATGTTCAAAATGTTTTTTTCATTTGATGAAAAAAATATGTGAGGGATTTTTATTTTTAAAAATAAATATCCCTCAGTAGTAGGAGACAGGGTGTTCTAAACACAACACGATGAAATTGACAGGGGGTTCTAAACATTTTGCTAGTTTTTACAACAAACACGATGAAATCGACAGGGGTTTCTGAACATTTTGCTTTCTTTTACAACAAACACGAAGAAAGTGACAGGGGGTTCTAAGCATTTTGCTTTTTTTAAAAATATTTTTGTCATCTAAAAATGTTTAGACATTTGAGGAAAAATTATATCCATTTTTAAAAATATATTCCTGAAAATATTGCGAACATTTTATTATTTATTAGTGGTATTTTTTAAGATTTGAAAACTATCTATTTCGCGCCCAAAAATTTTCTACGTTTATTCCTTTTTTGTTTTGCGGCAGATAAAATTTTTATTTTATGAGGGTTGAAAAGCGTGAAAATTATTGTTTGTGGCGCCCAAATTGTTTACACGGGATTTCCTCTTATGATTACTTTGATGTGGGTGGTAACGTTATTAAATCTATAGATATATATTCTAACATTTTATTACATATCTTGGATTTTTTGTTTTTATTATCATTATTATATTGGATTTTATAAAAATTTGTGGGTGGTGACAAGATTTAATTAAATCCGGACTTAATATTTTACATGATAAAACCATATGAAATCATATTTTGGGCTATTTTTAATATTATCAAACTTCATTTTTTTTTTATGTGTAAATGTGTTTCAGAATGATAAAAATGAAGCATTATTATAAAAGTCAAAGGTTATATAAAGCCTACGTTATTAAATTGTTTTCAGTTTGAAATTTATTTTCAAACTTCAAAGCAATTTTTTTGTATCAAATTAAAGGACTTGTGTACACATTATTTAAAAAAATAAAAATAAAATTTTAAAGCAATCATAAGAATGGATTCCACATTAAACTTTTTGCCTTCAACTTCCAATTTCTCAAATGATAATCATTATATGGATGTTGCCCCTTCAACGTCCAGATCCACAAAGATTATGAAAGAAGCAAATATGAGCAATAATGGAGTTAGTGGTGACTTCCAATGTGATGTATGTAATATATGTTTCAATACATTACATAAGTTACATAAACATAGTTTTGTACATAAAAAAAATACAAAAACAACAATTTTCCCTTGTGATGAATGTACAAGAATATTTAAAACTTTTGAAGGAATGGTGAATCATAAAAAAAGTCATCAAAAGATTATCAAATGTACAAAGTGTGATATGGACATAATGAGATTGGATTGGGGTCACAACCTCCGTACAGCTCTTCATAAGAAAAACATTGGAATATCACAAAAATTAACGGAAAACATGAATGTAAGATCCAGCGATTTTATGGAGAGAATCGAAGTTTATACATACACTAATCCAAAACCAGAGGAAGTCTACATTGAAAAGTTTTTTGAAAGAGTCCAAACAGAAGTATTGGGTATACTTAAAGAAGCCCTTATTAAACAAATTAATTTCAAATTTAATTTTGAAGTTCAATGTTTGTATATTAAAAGCAGTGGTGAATTGGAAAATATTGAAACAATTGCTCACATCACAAAAATGATAGCGGTGACTAGAGCCGATAACTTAAAAGATATGTATGAAGAAAAAGCCCTCGACATTAAAAATAAAATGTCTGAATTTCAAGAACGAGATAGTGAATGGGCGCTAATTAAAATTTTAAGCTTAGATATTAATATAAATAAGCATAATGTTGTTCGAGGGTCTAGCTATATAAACTTACCATACAAATTAATGAAACAACATTAATGTTTAAACATTAAAAATAATGACAACTATTGCTTCAAATGGTGTATTATAGCTGCCTTAAGAACTACAACCAATACTAGGATAGCAAGAGAATGTACCTCATATAACATTAATAGTATTGAGAGTGAAAAAATAATGCTTGGCGACATAGAAGTAAATTTTGAGAATATGAAATTTCCTTTGGACGTAAAGGATGTTAAAATTTAAAAAAAAAAAAACCCTGAAATTAGCATCAATGTTTTTGGGTATGATGTCGAAGGAAGCCAAAATTATTTACATATAGCGGACTAGATAGCCCCCAAGTATTTGTTAGGGAATTGTTGAAAGACACAACTGATATTTATAATAGGTATCTAAACAAGGTAGTGCCAATGATAGAAATGACTAAAGAAGAAATCAATAAGTTTAAAAATACTAAGATAGAAGATAGAGTTCGAGATCATTGTCATTTGACTGGTCGTTATAGAGCAGCACTTCATAACCACTGTAAAATAAATTTTAAACTTAAGAAATTTATTCCAGTATTTTTCCACAATTTAACGTCATATGATAGTAATTTGTTTATTACAGAATTAGAAAAAGTTACTGGTGATATTGAAATAATTCCTTTAAACAAAGAGAAATATATATCAATAACGAAAATTGTTTCCGCAGAAAAAGGTAGTTTTAAACTTCGATTTGTAGACTCATTCAGGTTCATGGCATCAAGTATAGACTCATTATCGTCAAATTTAAGTTCAAATGATTTTAAAATTTTTAAAAAATATTTCCCTAACGATAATGAGTTTAATTTAGTAAAGAGAAAAATAGTATTTCCTTACTCTTATATAGACTCTTACACAAAACTTTCTGAGGAAAATCTTCCTGCTCGTGTAGAGTTTAAAAATCTCTTAACAGATAGAGAATGTAGTGTTGACGATTATCTGCATGCTAAAAATGTTTGGGAAACATTTAATTGTAAATCACTTTTGGACTATACAGAATTATATGTTAAAAGTGATACTTTAATTTTAGCTGATATTTTTGAAAATTTTCGAAAAATATGCAATAGATGCGAATAATTTGTACAGTTGGCAATGTCACAATATTTACCAGTATCCGATTTCGTTTGGCTTAATAATGAAGAAGTAAATGAATTAGATATTACATCTATAGAGGATGAGAGTAGTGAGGGATATACAGTTAGGGACAAAACTATTTGTACACCCATGCATTTCGTATATCTTCAATAATTTATAAAGAATAAAAAATTATTATATGTAGTTTTAATTCAGGTCCATTTTTATTGAATTATTTGATAAAAAATAAATTAGTATATAACACATTGTTAAAAAAAAGTACAATTTAAGTAAAAATCTTTGGGACAAAAGTATTTGTACATCAGTACTTTGTACAATTATTTGTACGTTGGGCTCTTGTATGATGATTTTTTTAAATACCCTTATATTTTCTTCGTTAATCGAGTTTTATTTTACAAAATAAGAAGTTGGTTTTAACGTTTTGAATAATAAGCACATCAAAAATGGGAAAGCGAAAAGAGTTGAGTTTGGATATTAAAAATTTAATTATTGATGAACATAAAAAAGGAAAATCTCTCCGGAATATAAGTAATTTAGTAAATTTGCAACATTCCACAGTACAATACATTGTAAGCAAGTATAAAAACAGCGGATCTGTTGAAAATATGCGTGAAGGTATACGAAATATATGAGGTGTACAAATAGTTTTGTCCCTAACTGTATATTAGAAGTGGATTTAGACTATCCTAATGAGCTTGTGGTTATTAAAACACATTTATTTATAAAAATTCAAACAAAACTGAACTTCATTTATTGAAAATTTTCAAAAGCAAAAATTATAAAATCAAAGCATATTTGATAAAAATTATTTTTTTAAATTTCAAATTATAAAGTACAAATTTAATGTAGTATCACCATAATCAAGAAGAGATATTGCTTCTACTCGCGAAAAAGCATCAGCTACAACGTTATCGGATCCTTTAATGTGTATAAAATTAGTGGTAAATTGACCAATAAAATTTAATTGACGAAGTTGATGAGGACTTGCTTTCTCAGGCTTTTGAGAAAAGGCAAAAATCAGCGGTTTATGATCCGTATGAACTGAAAATTCACGACCTTCGATAAAATCACGAAAATGTTTAATGGCAGTATAAATTGCCAACAATTCCCGGTCATACGTACTGTAACGCTTTTCGGTATCTGACAGTTTTTTGGTAAAAAAGGATAATGGCTGTAAATCATTACCAACTTTTTGTTCCAATACAGCACCGATTGCAAAATCTGATGCATCAACTTTAATTACTAATTCGGCACTACTTATGGGATGAAATAAAAGAGTTGAATTGGAAAGACTTAACTTAAATTTCTCAAAGGCTTCTTCAGTTTCTACAGACCACGGTACAGGACGTTTATCATTTTTAACTGAATTTTTAAGTAGTTGATTTAATGGTGCTTGTTCCATTGCAGCTTTTGGTAGGAAACGCCTATAGAAGTTGATCATGGCAAGAAATCGTCTTAATTCTTTGATTGTCTTAGGCTTTGGGAAGTTTTGAATAGCTTCAATTTTACTTTGAGTAGGACGAAGACCATCAGAAGATATTCGAAATCCCAGGAAATCGATTTCGCTCTTACCAAAACTACATTTATCTTGATTGACGACAATACCATATTCTTGAAAGCGTTCAAATACAATCTTGAGATGTTCCATGTGCTCAGTAGTTGATTTTGAAAATATTAGGACATCATCTATATACACAAACACAAAGGGTAATCCACGAAGAACTTCATCCATTAACCTCTGAAAGCTTTGTGCGGCATTTCTTAAACCGAATGGCATTTTAAGGAATTCATATAACCCAAAGGGAGTTATTACTGCTGTTTTTGGTACATCATCTGGATAGACTGGTATTTGATAGAATGCACGAACAAGATCCAACTTCGAAAATACTGAGCAACCAGCAATATTAACATTGGCATCAGTAATAAATGGTATTGGATAACGATCTGGGACCGTTACTTTATTTAAAAATCTGTAATCACCTACACATCTCCACTCACCATTTTTTTTAGGAACCATGTGAAGTGGGTTAGACCAGTTACTTTTTGAAGGCCTAATTATACCACACTGTAGCAAATATTCAAAATCCTTCTTTGCAATCTTAAGACGATTAGGATCTAAGCGACGTGGTTTTGCATATACTGGTTGTCCTGTGGTTTCTATATGATGGTAAACGTTATGCTTACTTTTTATCCCAGGTAATGCTTTAGTTTGATATACATCAGGGTACTTCAATAAAAGCATATTATACATACTATCATCTTGAACTAAAACTTTGATTTCCATTGACGGAGATTTTAGAAGTTTTCCCGAGACTTGTAATAATGTTGTGCCATCGATTAAAGTTTTATTATTAAGATCGGGGAGAAGATGATAATGTTTTAGAAAATCTGATCCTAAAATAGGTTTAGATACGTCAGCAATAATAAAATTCCATGAAAATTTTCTACGAAGGCCTAGATCAAGATGTAAAATTTTAGTACCAAAAGTACGAATTTGAGAATCATTAGCGGCAAAAATTTTGATTCCTAAATTTTGAGAGTTCGAAGAATTTGTATAATTTGGAGGAATTACTAATACGTCTGCACCAGTATCAATGAGGAAACATTTATTTGACGTTTTATCTTTAACAAATAAGCGACATGAAGAAACCTGGTCATCCGAAACTGTCGCAAAATTCGAATGATTTTTTAGTTTTTTGAAAAAGAACATGGCTTAATGCATTTTGATGCTTTCTCAGCAAATCTGTTATGGTACCAGCACCAATCTTTATTACGAGATTTGCTTCGATTTCTAGACTTACCAGATCTAGAAGTATCTGAATTTGAATTTCGCTCTGTATTTCGGCTTCGTGAGAAATTGTTAAATTTCTTCTCCAACGCATCGATCTTTTGGCAAATCATAGAAATATTAGCATTACCAGGAGTTGAATTAATTTCAAAAACTTGTGGTGAACGAAGACTCATAATTTTATCGGCTTGGTGGGCCAAAGATGAAACATCACTTACTTGACTTATAACAAGAATAGATCTGACGTCTTCCGGAAGTTGTTCCAAAAATAGAGTTTTCAGTAATGAATCATTGAGCTGTCCAGAAGCGAGGTTTCTCATCACTTGAAGAAAATGTGAGGGCTTTTGATCGCCTAACTGATGACTTTTTAAAAGTCGTCGAAGTTTGGACTCTTGAGATTCAGAAAATGTTCCAATCAAACGATCCTTCACAGCTTGGTACTTACTGGTACCATCAGATGGAGGTGATTCCAAAATATCCGAAACATGCGGCAAAAAATTGGAATCGATGTTTGCAATAACGTATTGAAATTTGGTATCATCACGTGTAATACCAGAAATACCAAATATGGATTCGATTTGCATGAACCAAAGTTTGGGGTTTTCCTTCCAAAAAGGTGGTAGCTTGTGAATACTAGAAGCGGCAACTTGTACACTTGCACCATCTGCAGCATCTCGAGAATTTTGATTCGTTGGTATATCAGGAGACGACATTTCTAATTATTTAATTCAAAAACTCGGGGTCACCAATTAAATGTAGTTATTAAAACACATTTATTTATAAAAATTCAAACAAAACTGAACTTCATTTATTGAAAATTTTCAAAAGCAAAAATTATAAAATCAAAGCATATTTGATAAAAATTATTTTTTTAAATTTCAAATTATAAAGTACAAATTTAATGTAGTATCACCACAAGCTCAATGACTTACATAATGATCTACCATTTTGTCCAGATAATTAAATTATTCCTCCAATGAAAGAGGAAACATTAATAGCAGACTTGACTAATAAGAGAAAATATACAATTCATTATAGGGTTTTAAAACAATGTTTGGAAAATGGTTTAGTTTTGAAGAAAGTACATAGAATAATTAAATTTAAACAAGCGCCATGGTCGAAAACATATATAGATCTTAATACATTCCATAGAAATACAGAAACAAATACGTTTGAAAACTATTTTTTCAAACTATTAAATAACGCTGTTTATGGTAAGACCATGGAGAATGTGGAAAAAAGGAAAAATGTATATTTAGTTACAAAGTGGGAATCAGATAGAGTAAACCACAAGGAAGCAAGAGCTCACATAGCTCAACTTAATTTCCATAGCTTGTCTAAATTTGATGACGATATGTTTGCTGTTGAACTAAAAAGATTAAACATAAAATGTAATAAGCCAATGTACTTAGGATTCAGTATTTTAGAAGTATCAAAATGGAAAATGTATGATTTCCATTATAGTTATATGAGGCCCAAGTTTAAGGAAAATTAGAACTTAAATTACATGGATACAGATTCTTTTATTTATACTGTTAAAACAGATGATTTTTATAGAGATATTTGTAGTAATGTTCCCCAACAATATAAAACAGAAAATATTTTTAATATACCAACTGAGAACAAAAAAGTTCTTGGGATGATGAAGGATGAAAAGGCTGGTGTAATAATGAGGGAATTTGTAGGGCTTAGAGCGAAAATGTACTCTTTCCAAAATGTAAACCATAGTGAGGTAAAAAAAAAGGAGTGAAAAGAATAGCTTTAGAAAGAATTAGTTTAGCAGAATATAAAAAAATGTTTGTATACAAAAAATATTTATAGTGATAGTATGTATACATTTCGATCATACAAACATCAATTATATACTCAAAGAATACACAAAACAGTTTTAAGCCAAAATGATGATAAACGGTATATTAAGATGGATGGTATAGGGACATATGCTTGGGGGCATTACAGATTAAAAAATTCTGATTTTGAATTAGATGATATTGCAGAGTATTTAATACATTTGCTTCTTCTTCTCCTAATAATAATTGAAGTATGTTCTCTGACTGTGATGAGGAAATATTTCTCAATTTAAATTCATCTTCTTCTAATAAAAATAATATAACTATGTTCTCTGATAGTGATGATGATATTTTTATGGAGTTGGATTATTAATGTAAATTAATTATTAATTGAAGAAAAAAAAAAAAAACTGTGATTTGTATATATGTATATGTATTTATTTGTTTATTTATTTATTGTTGTTTAAACATAAGTTATAAAATAAGTTTGTTAAATAAATTCAGTAATTAAAAAAAGTAATAATAATTTGAAACATTTATTTATTTTAAACTATTTTTTTGACGGACGATGTAAGGGGTGAGTATTCGATAAGTCGATCATGTATGAGCACACAGTATGCAGACGTATTTTTCTCAACCATTTTATCCATAGAGAACTCAACTTTTATATCTATGAGACCTGTTGTGATTGATTCATTTTGATGACTTACATCAATTACGATTATAGGTGCTTTTTCCTTAAATTTTTCTGATGATAGAAGAGGTTGTGGCTGCCTCATATAAAAGTTATGTTGAAATTTGACGTACATATCATATAAAATTGCATACCGCTGATTATTAAATTTAATGTTTAAGTCATCATATGGATATGAATCGGAATTTAAATGAACTTTAATATTGTTAAGATTGGAATGTGTAAATTCATTATTCTGTTGGAAAGCAATTAAAACAAAGCGAGGGCGCTCTCTGTTTGCTGCAAGTTTAACATTCCAAATATGATTTTGAGATGATGATAGTTGAGGATGATAGTGGCAATCCCAATTACGAAATGCTAAAGGCAACGGATTTCAACTGTTAATAATTTTTATTGTATTTAGTTTTGCATAATCAGATAATTTTACATTGGACATTCTCCAGCATATCTTTTGAATTGTAATTTTTGGTTTTTCACCAGCTTGAGTTGAATAAATAATATTATCATCGTTTTTGGTTCGCAGTAAAATTAGTTCATGTTTACAATTTAATAAAATTTTATTATAATCTTCTGTAAATCCTAATAATGACTTAAGTGGTACATAAAAGTTGAAATATCCATCACCAATATCAATATCTTTATCATAAGACCAACTTGCATTTCCCATCATGATACTTTCACTATCATTTAATGAGAGATAGTTTTTAATTGTACTAGAAATTCCTACACGACGGCTGCAATCTATTTCAACACAATTAAAGTTTTGGTACAAAATTATTTTTTAATTTGAAGTTTTTGGATTTTTGACTATTTATAGCATTTACTACAAAGCCTTCAATATAAAAAAAGCTTTCACTTGGTAAGACATACAGTTAAGGAAAAAACTCTACATACACCATTTGATTTTGTCGTTTTAAAGACTTTTCAAAAAGAAAAAGAAAAATAAAATTAAATTACTTCATTATGTAAGGAATTAATAAATAAGTTTATTGATAAAACAAAATGCTCATTCATAAGCATAACAATAACAAAAATAACAAAAACATAAAAAACTCATAAGAAAAAAGTCAACATACAGCCAGAAAATATAAATATTAATTAAAAATTTTGTACATAAACAAATTAAAAATAAAAAATAGTATTTAGTTGGCCCACCTTGGGCATCAATTACTGCTTGAAATCGGCGGGGCAAGGACATAACCAAATTCTCGGTGATATCGGGTGTTATTTCGGTCCAGGCACGACTAAGAGCGGCTTTGAGAGTTTCGCGACTTCTGATGTCATATTTTCGCACCAATTTTTCCAAAATATCCCAAATGTGCTCTATGGGGTTAAGATCTGGTGACTGGGGTGGTGAATTTAGCTGTCCTGGCTCATGATATAGAAGCCAGTCTCGAACAACGTGCGCAGTATGCTTGTGATCGTTGTCTTGCTGGAAAATCCATTGATTTCCCAGGCCCAAGTTTCCAACAGACGCCTTTAGATTTTGTTCCAATTTGTTTTTTTTATTGATACCGGTCCATATTACCTTCGACAAAAACCAAACGACCCTCCCCCGATGACGCCATGGCTCCCCAAACCATAACATTTCCTCCACCATGTTTCACTATAGGTATAATATTTTTTGGATCGTTGGCTGTGTTTGGTTTTCTCCAAATCTTTGATCGGCCATCATTTTCAAAAATATTGTACTTACTTTCGTCGGTAAATATAACAGATTTCCAAAAACTCATATCCTTATTCAAGTGAGCTTTAGCAAATTCAAGACAAAGTTGACGATTTTTTGCTGAAATTAATGGCTTTTTGCGTGCCGTTCTGCTTCTAAAACCGTTGTCATGTAATACATTTATTATTGTTCTGGGTATTACAGTAACACTAGTGTAGTGATGGTTTTTTATATAAATTTACTGAAATTTTATCTACTTGTTAATTATTAAAATAATGTTATTTTAGTTTTTTATGTTTTTGAAATCAATAATTATTTTTGTCATTGATTGAAAATTTTCTAATACAAAAGACAAGAATTATATAATAAATTGTTTTTTTTTTAATAAAAACTATATTGTCGATCCTACATTCAAATCTGGATTAATATATTATATAAATAAATGGAATATGTAAAGATTATTAATTCAAAAACCAAATAATCTTTTTCTGCACATCTTATTATATAATCTGAAATTCAAGCTGTTCAATTCATTGGAACACTCTTTCAGTAAACTGTGTTACATCTAAGAGCATCGAAGATTGGTTCGAATTTATGGCTGTACCATTTTAATGCAAATTATCTTATACATTTTGTAAAAGTCTCTAAAAAAGCAATTGGTCTTATTAAGGAGTATTAGAAGAATTTCGGAAACAACATTTTCAACATAGTGTGAATACATACTTATTAAAAAGAATTCAAGATCCAAGTATTCATCAGAAGAATTCAAGATTTCACCTGTAAAATTGCGGCTGTTACGATAAGTCATTGAATTTTTCATTAAATATTTTTTATAACATTTAAGTAGATATAAGTAACTTTTTCGCATTTAATTTTTTTTATTATAATTACTGTAAACTTCATTACAATTACCCATCATGATTCGGTCTCCAGTTCATTCACCCAATCGATCTAATAATACCAATCCTAATGCTTTTGATAACGGAACTAATAGTTCATCTTCAAACATTATATCAAATAATGTGAATAATAGTTCGCAATTATAAATTTGTGCTACATCAGTAAAATTACCACCCTTTTGGGTAGATCATCCAGAAGCTTGGTTTATACATATTGAAACACAATTTAATACTAAAGGCATAACCCGAGATAATACAAAATATGAACATCTTATTGTTTCATTTCCTCAAGAAGTAATAGTATCCGTTATAGATGTTGTTCAGAATCCTCCAGCTGAGAACCGTTATATTAATCTTAAAACTAAACTTCTTGAACGTCACTCTCTTAGTGAACAAAGAAAGCTCGACAAACTTTTGTCAGATTCTGAAATAGGTGATCGTAAACCTTCAGAATTTTACAGAACTTTGATCCATTTGGCCGGTAGTAATATTAACTCTGATTTTGTAAAAAGTTTGTGGTTGCGAAAATTACCGAAAAATCTTAATATTGCTTTAGTAGGCTCTAATATTGTCAACATTGAAGATTTATTAAAACTAGCTGACAATATTTGGGAAATAACAAATAAGTCTGAACTGTGTGTCCTTGAAACTAATGATGCTAATACTGTTAATTGTAAATTTGATACAGCAGTTGATAATTTAGTTAAAATTACTTCAGCAATGCTTGATAAGTTTACACAATTATCTATGGAAATGGCTGAAATTAAGAATTCATTTCAAAATGTTCGTTCAAGAACGCCTTTTAGATATAGGGTCGATTCTAGAGGACGATCTGCAAATCGTAAATGGCTTTGTCGTTATCATTATCGATTTGGGAGTACCACTATCTAAATTTAAAATTTTTAAGAGAAAGTCAGATGTAATTTTAACAGCTGCAAATGGTAGTAACATTAAAACATATGGTACAAAATTGTTAAAAGTAAATTTAGGTTTGAGAAGAGAATTTCCATTTGTATTTACGATAGCAAATATTTCAAAACCAATTATTGGTGCAGATTTTATTTCTAAATTTGGTTTACTTATTGATCTTAAACATAGAAAACTAATCGATCCCTTAACAAGCATATCTATTAATGCCATTGAGGCTTATAGTAATATTTCTCTTCCAAAAATATTTGCTGTTGATAACAAGTATACAAATCTTTTAAGAGAGTTTAAATCAATTACAGCTTCCCCAGATTATAATAAGGAAGTTAAACACAATACTGTACACAGAATAGAAACATCAGGGCCACTTCCTTATTCAAAACCACGACGCTTAGATACAGTTAAATATAATATTGCGAAAAATGAATTCGATTTTTTGGTTTCTTCTGGCATTTGTCGTCCATCGAAGTCACATGCATCCTCTCCTTTACACCTAGTTGCTAAGAAAGAACCTAATGATTGGCGTCCTTGTGGTGACTATCGACGTTTAAATTGTGTCACTATACCGGATAGATATCCAATTCCTCATATACATGATCTTGGTATTGAATTAAGAGATAAATATGTATTTTCTAAATTAGATTTGGTTCGGGCATATCATCAAATTCCTGTAGCAGAATGTGATATTCATAAAACCGCTATAACAACACCTTTTGGCTTATTCGAATTTGTTAGAATGCCGTTTGGCTTAAGGAATGCTGCACAGACATTTCAAAGATTTATTAACGAAGTGTTTCAAGGACTAGATTTTGTTTTTGTGTATTTGGATGATGTATTAATAGCTAGTAAAGATAGTGAGGAACATTTAGATCACCTTCGTTCAGTTTTCTAAAGATTAGAAAAATTTGGACTAAATATTAAACTATCAAAATGTATTTTTGGAGTATCAGATATTGATTTTTTAAGCTACAATATCTCGCATGAGGGAATAAAACCATCAAAAGATAAAGTTAAAGTAATTCTCGAATATGAAAAACCCAAAACTGTGAAACAATTACAAAAGTTTGTTGGAATGGTTAACTACTATCACAGGTACATACCCAAAATAGCGGAATTGTTAAGTCCAATACACAAGATTTTAAATGAGGCAATTAAAGGAAAGAACAAAGTACTTAATTGGTCGGAAGAAGCAAGCTTTTCGTTTGTGAATGTTAAGGAGAGCTTTGCCAAGAAAGTCTTATTAAACCACTTTAACCCAAACGCAATATTTTCTTTAACTGTAGATGCTTCAAATATAGCTATTGGTGGAGTTTTACAACAACAAACAAAAAAACTTACATCTTCAGAAGAAAAATATAGTTCGTTCGATAAGGAATTGTTGGCTATATTTTTGAATATTAAACATTTTAGGCATTTTTTAGAAGGTAGAAATTTTGTTGTTTACACGGATCACAAACCACTTATTCAAGTTTTAAACTCTCGCCTCGAACGGAGTCCAAGACAAACACGTCACCTAGAATTTATTGCACAATTTACAACTAATATTAGGTATATTAAAGGAGATTCAAACGTCGTGGCAGATACACTATTTAGAACTCCTGAAATAGATTCAATTTCAAATGATACAGTAAATATAATCCAATTGTCTAGTGAACAGAGTAATGATTTATATTTAAAAGGTCTAATTGGGAATAAAAATTGCCCATATAAGTTAAGTAAAATAAACATACCTATATATGATGTATCTATATGGTGCGAAGAATCTAATGACAAAATTAGACCCTATGTTCCACTGAAAATGAGGAAAGACATCTTCAAAAAATTACACAATATTTCACATCCGGGAACTAGGGCATCTAGGAGATTAATTGTTTCTCGATATTTTTGGCCATCGATGAATAAGAATATAAATGAATGGGTTGCTAATTGCTTAGAATGTCAGAAAAGTAAAGTATTTAAACATACAAAGTCAGAAGTTATGAAAATTGATATTCCTAAGGGAAGATTTGAGCATGTGCATATTGATATTGTGGGTCCGTTGCCTGTATCAGATGGAAACCGTTACATTCTAACTATAGTAGATAGAACTTCTCGATGGCCAGAAGCATACCCTCTTAAAGATATAACTGCAAAGACTATATGTAAAGTTTTTCTGAATAATTTTATTTCAAGATTTGGAGTTCCACTTCGCATTACTAGTGATCAGGGTACACAATTTACTTCCTCTATTTTTAAAGAGCTATCCAAAATACTTGGTGTTGACAGTATAGTAACTACATCATATCATCCTCAATCCAATGAGTTAGTTGAACGATTCTATCGCCAATTGAAAACGTCAATTTTAGCCCGCGGAAATATTAGTAATTGGTCTGAAGAACTTCCAATTGTTTTATTAGGATTACGTTCAGTTGTTAAAGAAGATATAAAGGCGTCTCCAGCAGAAATGGTTTACGGACAATGTTTAAGATTACCAGGCGAAATGGTAGTTGATTCTTGCAAGGATTTCGATAGTTCGGATTTCTTAAATAGAATCAGGAATCATTTTAGTAACTTTCGATCTAATATTTCACATCATAAGAATTCATTTAAGGTTTTTATTCCCAAACACCTTGAAAAATGTAATTATGTTTTTGTTCGTAATGATTTGAAGAAATCTGGTTTATGCTGTCCATATATAGGACCATTTGAAAAAAAATCCAAAATATTTTAAGCTTCAAATGAACAATAAAGTAAAAAATGTTTCAATTGACAGAATTAAACCTGCTTTTGTGGAAGATGAAACAATTAACTTAAATAGAAATAATAAGAAGGTTACTTTTAATTTGAATGAAATAACAAATTCGAAAGGGGGGGTAATGTAGTGATGGTTTTTTATATAAATTTACTGAAATTTTATCTACTTGTTAATTATTAAAATAATGTTATTTAAGTTTTTTATGTTTTTGAAATCAATAATTATTTTTGTCATTGATTGAAAATTTTCTAATACAAAAGACAAGAATTATTTAATAAATTGTTTTTTTTTTTTAATAAAAACTATACTAGAATGGCTTTCAAGGTATTCCGCCAATTTAGGAGCACTAATTTTTGGTTCTTGGTTGACTTCTTTAAGGATACTGCTTACATCGCGGCTTGAAATTTTCCTAAGTCTCCCCGATCGTGGCTTATTTTCGGTACTATTTGTACCTTCATAGTTCCTAATAATGGTTTGAACAGTCGACCGACTTGGTTTTAATATTTTTCCAATTCAACCATATGATTTATTTTCACTACGCATTTTTACCACTAAATTTCTAACTGAAAGCTGTATTTTTTTCTATTTTCCATTTTCAAAGAATAAAATTCAAAGAAAGCTTGCTTTAATAATTACTTTCTGCACTTGAATGATAGAAAGGTTTGCAAAATAAAGCAATTAAGAAAAACTAACGGGTTTTTTTCCATTCTTTGTTACAATTTTTCTGTTTTATTTTAGGAGCTACCACACTGTATGTAGACTTTTTTCGCGTCTAACTTCTAACTTCTGCTAGTAACTTCTATGCTATTCATATTTTTTAGGTTTTTTTTTCTTCAGATAGTCTTAAATATTATTTAAACTATAATTGATTTATAATTTTTTTCTATTTTCATCAACAATGCATTTAAATTTCAAAATCATAGGGTGTATGTAGAGTTTTTTTCTTAACTGTATAAATCTTGATTCTGTATTGAGATACGGATTTCATCATTGTTATTGAATGATTGAATATATGGTGTATATGTATGATAATCTTTTTTTATAATTCTCTCATCCGAGATGGGTTGTTCCAACACATTAATAATATCAGTCATTATTCTTTAATATTAAATTCAATGATTTTAGGAATTGTTTATTCGCTTCGCTAAGTTTTGAAATGCTTAAAAATGTTCTTGTTCGTCCAATCTTCTGCACCTTAATGTGGTTGTTTACTCGACTGACAGTATTTTTATTATATAAAATCATTATTGTTTGGGTCTTAAGTGAAGACGAAGAGTAATATTTTCACCAAGAAAATTAATTAAATCACTATTTTGATCGACAATAGTAACAGTTATAGAACTAATCTCTCGGGTGTTGAGTGGTAAATAAATTAAATTCCTAGGAATCTCATCTATTTTATATCCCGGAGATACATTAATCCCGAATTCATGAATTGTATGTGCTATTGCACCATTAATATAAGAACCAATTGCAATATTACAATCAATGCGGATTGTGTTTACTTTTAGAATATTTACAGGCAATTCAGATAGATAATTAGAACCATATCTTAAAATATTTTTAGTGAAAGCCATCAACCCTCCAATTGTTCTTTCTCTATTGAAATATATAGGATCATGAGAAGTAGATATATGTACTTGCATGGTGTTATTGTTGGCTTCAATCTTAATTGACTTTTCACCATTTGTCAGACTTTCATATTCAAAATTTAAATAATTAGCAATATCCTCTAATTCATAAGAACAAACGGGGATTTCAATGATATTATCTCCAATATGAAATAAATTATTATCGCCATCCACATTAGGAATGCTATTATATGTATGAAAATCTATAAGTGAACATTCATAGTTTTGTCCTAATTCTATTGATGGAAAATAATTTGCAGTTAAAATATAAGAATTTCCGTTCAAAGTTAATGTAATAGACATGTTGACCACTAAAACTTTAATAAAATGAAAGATTGAGAAATGATATTTTAAAATATATTTTATTTAATAAATTTTCATGAATATAATTACATATAATTTGTTTATTTTATATAGTATAATATTTCATTTTTATTAATCCAAGAGTTATGGTCACTAGAGAGTCCCAACCATTTTACATAAGCTTGACCGTTTTTAGTTCTTAAAACTTTCTCAACTAAATATGTATTAGGATATCTGGTTGAAAGAAGTTCTTCTTCATAGAATGTTCCTTTGATTGGAGTCCCCGTATAGTCTTCTAATACATATGTTGTTGGATATGTAATTTTAATTTCTTTAATTTTAAATAATTCTGTAATCCAATTTGGTGTATACCCTTTTTCAAAGTTATGTTTATATTTGCTGATCCTCACATGATCACCAATATTACTTATTTTTCGTAAATATTTTAATGTGATCATAAACTGTATTTAACAGGAATTTTTCGTTGGAGGGTTTAACATTAGCTGGTGCCATTTTGATTGTTCGATGAATTTTTTTATTATACTCATTAATTAACTGTTTATACAAATCGATCCAATGATATGAACCGTTATAGCTAAATTCTTTCCACACCATTCCCTTTAAAGTTCTGTTGAAACGTTCAACGATAGAGGCTTTCATAATGCTATAGGTAGAATAATGATTCATTTTGTATTTCATCATTAAATTTTTAAATACTTTATTAAAAAATTCTTTTCCATCATCTGTTTGTAATTTTTTGGTATTCGTCCCAAAGTAAATATATTACTCATGGTGTTAGTAACATATTGAGAGTTCTTTGATTTAAGTGGTCGAATCCAAGCAAATTTAGAAAATGTATCAATGACAGTCAATAAATATTTAAATCCTTTATTATATGATGAATAATTCCCCATTTCAACTAAATCGGCTTGCCATAAATCATCTATACCCTTCATTATCACTCTTCTACGTTTAAAGTTTTTTCTTGCTTGAGCATGAAGCTCATTCACTAAATTACGTTTTACATTCATTATTATTTTTCCAGTATTTTTTTTTAATTTTTATTATTATTATTATTTTTATTTTTTTTTTTATTTTGGCATATTTGAGTCAATGCTTCCTTTTTGTATTCTTAGTTACTAATGGAAATCCATTATTTTCTACTCTTAGTATTTTCTCATACAACACATCAAATTGTTCACCAAAGTATGTCTTTAAAAACATCTCTGTTTGAGCTATCATATTTTTATTTGATTCATTAATATTTTGAATTTTTTCATTAAGTTTAGCATATTGTTCTTTATTTCTTGTTAATATTTCTTGTTGCAATTGTCTGATTTCTCTTCCCATGTAATGTTTATTAACAGCGTTTTTTTCTTGTATAGGAAAAGAAATATTTGTGATCCTTTTGTCTTGAAAATCCATGTTATTATTTTTATCTAACATAAATACAATAATTTGACGAATTTTTCTTTTATTTTTTTCATTTTTGACAAAATCATTTTGACTTTTTGAATGATGGCCAAACTTGTCAACAGACATATCCCTATAAAACTATAATCTTCTAAACAATTATATCCGCTTCTTGTAATTCCTCTATTATTGTGTTAATTTCATTATTATGGTTATTGTGTCCGGCACCTTCTGATGCAATCAGTAGTCTAAGTCTATCTACTAATTCATTAGGATCGTTCTAGTATTTATAGTTGGGCTTTTCATTATTAAATTCCATCATCATTCCATTTCCTTTACGTGTTTGCGATCTCAACGATTTTATTGGCGTTGATGAGGTTTCATCTACAAATAATTTTTGTATAATCGTCTTATATTTTTTGCTTCTGATACCTTTTATCTGATTTAATGGATCATAATTCTTTTTATGAGCATTGGTATTTATTAAAATTTTTTTATAAATATCCAGTTCATATGGTTCATAATTTTTTGGTTCTTTATGAAACAATAACTTAATCAATCCTGTTGTAAGTACCCAATTTTGATTTCCTATAGTTACTTTCCAAATTTCCAAACATTATTCCTATTTTTATGTGGACCATATGTTGTATCAAGAATTTTGTTTTTATGTAAAAAAGATAAATCTACAATTCCAGATGAATTAGAAGCAGAATTGAAACTAGAATCTTCAGTCTCATTTCTATAAGTATTATCACTGTTTTCTTCATCAAAATCTTCAATATTTTCTTTTTTTTTTGGTGTGCTTGTTATTCCTTCAGACAACTGAAGGAATAAGGATGATTCATTTTCCAGTTTTGGTATACTGTATTGAGTTTTGCTCGTTGCAATGATTTCTTTTAATGGCTCAGTTATCGGTTTAAATGTTTTTTGTAATATTTCATCGCTATCAATTTCTCCTACTTTAAGACTTCGAAATTTTCTTTTTAATATAGACCATGTTTTTATTAATTATTTTAATAGTTTTTCGTTCATTTTATGATTTAAAAATTATAAGACGTATGTGCTATACTTGTATGTGGAACAATAACATCTAAAGTATTGTGAACGTTCCTTTTTATAAATTTTCTGACCGTTTAAAGGTCAATGTGAACTGTTTTTTAAATATTAATGAATAGTTTTTGAAAAATTTAAATATATATATTTTTTCTTTAAGGTTGAATATAGTTATCAAAAAGTATTCTATATCTCGCAATGTTCATGTCATCATCCTTGCTAATTACTAAGAATCCAAATTTATCTCGCCAACATTCTCGACACATATCATAAAACTTTTCAAAAGTCATATCCGCACCTACATGATCATTATATACATGTCGAATATTTAATTCATCCTGTTTATACATTATTATCATATTGGCATTATCACGAACTAAATGTTTTGGAATTCGAGTATATGTTTGACATAAATAAAATGAATCTATAATTTTGTGGCGACCCATACAAAAGTATGATCGTATATTATTTTGCTTCTCACATGCAACATCATCAAATATCATAATAGAATTATTTTTAGCTTCTTCCGGTGGTATAACACTATCATTATCACTAAATGTAAAATACCTTATTCCTGTTATAGGTTTCACAAGTTTTTCCAAGTACTCATACTTGGGTTGATAGAGTGATTTAGAATATAAATATATATTCTCAAATTGTAAGCCATTTGGACTTTCTATTAAACTAAGCATTACATTAGTCTTTCCACAATTCGAAGTAATGTGCTATGACGAATTTTTGTATTCGTATTTGTAAAAAAGTCCATATTTCTCACAGAAATATTTTTATGTTGTTTTATTAAACGCATTTTGACAACTGATTATATTTTCATTTTCCCCAAAACATATACAGTGGGGAGCACAAATGTGTACATGTTTGTAATTTGTGCACTTGACATTGCATAAAAATTAAAATAATAAAGCAAATTCAAAAATTTTTTCTTTAATTTATTTTATGTTTAGTACTTAATAAAATAATTTATAATTTAAAAACAAAAGCATCAAGCTCTAAGAAAAAAATCCAACAAAACGAAAACAATTCCGCACGTACTCAATTTTGCACCTGAGGGATTTCATAGTATTTTTAAAATATTTTTTTACAACAATAAAAATATAATGGAATATAATATAGTATAGTTTATAGATATGGGTCAGTAGATTATTATACCATTTTTAGAATTTTAAATATTCCCTTAAAATCGAGAGCTAAATCCGAAAGATCGATTTTTAGGACTTCGCGGACTTAAAATGTTATATATAAAATACCAGTTGACCA
Source organism: Protophormia terraenovae (assembly GCA_951394005.1). Classification (NCBI taxonomy): domain Eukaryota; kingdom Metazoa; phylum Arthropoda; class Insecta; order Diptera; family Calliphoridae; genus Protophormia; species Protophormia terraenovae. The sequence goes on from OX596077.1 coordinate 71,701,345, forward strand.
AATTAAATTTTTTAAACTATATTGGAAAGACAATACATGATCATTTTTAAAAAGTATATACGGATTTAAAATAACAGCAAAACTATGTTGAATATTTAAGACACAAATTCAGTTTTTGAATTTTTTCCTCTATTATATTGAATTTACATCTATTTTTGACACTTATCCAATATATTTTTATTGTTGTAAGAAAATATTTTAAAAATACTATGAAATCCCTCAGGTGCAAAGTTGAGTACGTGCGAATTGTTTTCGTTTTGTTGGATTTTTTCTTAGAGCTTGATGCTTTTGTTTTTAAATTATAAATTATTTTATTAAGTACTAAACATAAAATAAATTAAAGAAACAAATTTTTGAATTTGCTTTATTATTTTAATTTTTATGCAATGTCAAGTGCACAAATTACAAACATGTACTCATTTGTGCTTCCCACTGTATAAGATACCAAAAACTAATATTATAATCATTTGGGCTTAAGATATGAAAGGAGAAGGTATATTAAACAATTTAATCGATGTTTTACCAATAGAGCTAAAAAAACTTTTAGCAAGAGGCGACAAAGGTATTAATCCATTGGACGCTGCATGTAGGGATCATGATATAGCATATTCACAAAGTAAAGATTTAACCCATAGTAATAAAGCTGATAAAATATTAACTGAACGAGCTTGGGAGAGAGTTTTGTCAGAAGATAGTAAAATGGGGGGAAAAAAGTGCTTATATAGTTACCAATGCTATGAAAGCAAAAACAAAATTCGTCATGGATCTTAAAAACAATAAAAACTTGCACAATAAAAATCTTTTTACAAAAACTGTTAAAACTGCTACAGCCATTTTGAGAAGAGAAAAGCCAAAAGATATACAAGATGCTATAAAAATTGCTAGAAAAGTGGTTGGTAAATCTTTTAAGGGGAAAAAAGACAAAGTAATTATTCCTCGCATTATTTCACTACCTAAAATCGGTGGTTTTATATAGCTTATTCCAATACTAAGTGCTCTTGGAACATTAGGTAGTATAACTTCAGGAGGTGCCGCATTAGCAAAAACTATAAACGCTGCAAAAAATGCAAGGAAGGAATTGGATGAATCTAAACGTCACAATAAAACAATTGAATCAATTGCTATAAGAAAAGGTCTTTTTCTAAAACCATACAAGAAGGGTTATGGATTAATATGTCAAAACTCAAAAAACTATACATATATCATACAATTTACAAAAAGAAATATTCCAGATTTTAGAGGAGTATTCATGAGAGATACGCTTCCAAAACATCCTAAAATAAGAGAGTGTGGAATAGTTAACCTAGATTCTTCAAGAGGAAGTGGTACTCATTGGGTAGCATACTATAAAAACAATAAATTTGTAGAATATTTTGATCGTTTTGGAAATTTACAACAGCCGCTTGAAGTAATAAAATATTTGGGAGCCAATATTAAATATAATCATAAACAAAAACAACGTTATAATTCATTCAACTGTGGACACTTATGTCTTGAATTTCTATGTAAAAAAAATTAATAATAAAACAATATTTATTTTTAAACAATATATGTGTACGTGTTTTTATTTTTATTTTTTATTTCTACGGAGTTTTAAATGTTTTATAAAAATATTTTGAGAGTAAATGATATTTTTTTATTAAGTCTTCTATAAAATTCTTTCGTTTTTCAAAGAACATGCATTCACAACAATCTGGACCTTCAGTGGTATCGTCCTGAGACCATAAGCAGCTTTTAAAATGTGAACCATATCTTGACTGTAGTAGTATATCTCCACGAACTTTCTATTCATCCATTAAAACTAAGAAATTCTTAATTATTTCCAAATGTTCCAGAAAAATTAAATGTTTAAAATCAGTTAGAAAATGTAATATTTGCTTCCGAGACATTATAACCAACAACTTTGAAATCTGAAATAATAAGTGTTATTTTTTGTATTATACTTATATACAATTTTTCTTTTTAAATAAAAGACTTTGTAATTTATTTATGTATATAACTTATTAAGAAAGTTTATCAGAAAAAATTATAATATTTTTAAATGAAAGATTTTTATTTTTTATATATAAATATATTTTTGTTTTATTATATATTAAATTAATTAAAAGTTTTACAAGAATATTAAATATATTTTATTATTATTTCTTCGCCACCTTCGTCACCTCCCAGCTAAAAAACGGTTGAGCATTGGGTATGTACATTAGATCTTCTTCGTCACAAGTGGGGTCCGTTACAGGAATTTCTTGAAGCTCTAACACAAAATTTTTATTTGTGTCATCCAGTCTTTTTATGAGAATAAACTTCTCACCCCAGCACCATCAATAACCATGTCATCCAAGTCGTTATACCTTTTAGGAAGGTACACCATTATATCTTCCAGCTCTGTTATGACAACATTGCCATACTTATTTATATGGCGAAACATCTTCAAAACCTTAAAAGGTTTAGACGTTTGTAGGTCCGTGCAACTCTTGCTATTAAAGGCAGCCATAATTTGAGTGTTAGTTAGTTTATTCATTTTAACTTGTAGAATTTGTACTGAGTAAATATTATTTAGGATTTAAGTATTTATACATTTTTCTTTTAAATGTTCGAGGAACTTATCAGTAATATATTTTGTGAAAAAACTGTATATTTTACAATCTTAAACGGAAGTATTAGAACCCACATGAAAATAAGAATATTATAACCCTTACTTAAATAATCATAAAGAGGAATCAACGCATAAAATGTTTATGCGTCATACATTATTTTTAATTTTTTTATTTTTTAGATCTATTAAAACTGTATTCAAAAAATTTAAAATATATTTTTCTAACATTACAACCTGCATAAAAGTAAAAATAACCGCAAAGATCTACGTGGAAAATTTTTAGGCACAACAGAAAAATTTTTCAAAACTTACAAACTCCATGAAATTGATTTTAAATGGGAATATTAAATAATAATACTAGGGATCCAGCAAAAATTACAAGATTCAAGAACTATTTTCAAACCCACATAAAAAATAAAAATGTCGAAAATTTTTGGGCACGATAAAAATATTTTTCAAATCTTACAAACTCCATGAAATTCATTTAAAACGGCAACATTAAATATTAATACCATCGCGTTTGTTGTAAAAACTAGCAAAATGTTTAGAACCCCCTGTCAATTTCATCGTGTTGTGTTTAGAACCCCCTGTCTCCTACTACTTCCCTCATGATGAAAAAAAAATAAATATCTTTCAAAATAAATATCAGTTTGAAAAAATTTAAAATTTTATTCATACTTTTGTTTCAAAAATATTTTTTTTTTATTCAATGAAATTGTTGTTTTTTAGAATTTTTTCCATCCGATGAAAAAAGTTGAAAATAATTTTCAACTTTTGTAATAAATATCACAAAACATATTTATATTTTTTATTTCGATCATGATGAAAAAAATTAAACTATTGATGAAAATAAAAAAATTATGATGGATTTTTATTATTTTTGAACATTAGAGGTTGTTTTTTGATTGAAATAAAAATAAAAAAATTGTTTTTTTAGTATTAAGAAGATGTTTAATAGCAAGAAATAATTAACAAAGAGCTATGTACGATTTAATCGGATTTTCTTTTAACAAATTTATTTTTTAAGGCAATATTTATTTTTGGGTCATCTGAATAGGTAAGAATGAAATTTGCGCCAAGAGTTTGTTGAATTCGTCCATAATTGTATATTCTAATATTTGCAAAAGTTTTCTATAAGAATCTTAAAAATTGGTCGCATACAAAATTTTTCGATAAAAAAAAAAAAAATAATAATAATTATAGCGTATGAATAATTCAAATTTAATCTATGAAATATGGTGAAGAAAATTTGAGCGAAGTCAAATTAATGTCATAACCTCATTTTAAGAAGTCAGTCTCGCTGTGGAAAAGATATGAAAAGAGGTATATATAAAGCAACAACGAAAGCTGACAGAAGATCCATCATTCGAGGAATAAAACGTATTGATTAGGGTGATCGACGCGGTTTTCCCACCGGTTTTTTCAGTCAATGTGCTATCGGTTTTTTCAAAATGTTCATTTTTCGAATGTCGAATAGACCGGTTTTTTTAAACACAAAAAACTGGTTTTAAAAATAGCATTTTATTTCAGAAAACATGTACTAAATAGTGATATTTGAGTCGAAATTTAGGAATAATTTTTTAAATATTCATAAAGACTGATTTCTTATGTTTTTAAAATATAGTTTAAGTCTAAATTGCAATTTATTCTGTAATTTTAAAAAAATAATTAATAATTATCCTGTATGACCCAATTTAATTTTTTTGATCCAATATTTCCTTTATTTTTTAAAGGTGTTGTGTTAAAAAGTTTTACCTGCAGAATCGTTTCAATTGAGACAGGCTTCCATATTAGCCATAGCTATGCTAACTAAAATTTAGATGATTTTTATACAATTTTGAAATATAATTATCTTCTAGTCATTTAGATATATAATTTGCTTAGCATTTTTTCTCTTTCCAGAGCTTTCTGAAGCTACCAAACGATGTAGAAAATTAAAATTTGGCTTAATTATAAAACTTTTTGTCCAACAAATCCTAATGGAGCCATATTTTGAAATTTTTATCAGGGAGCGGATATAAGAGGATTTATGTGTCTTTTTCTAAGATTTTTTTCTCTTTCCAGAGCTTTCTAAAGCTCCCAGAAGACATAGAAAATTAAAATTCAGCTTAATTATAACCCTATTCGTCCTACAAATCCTAACCGAGCCAGATTTTGAAATCTTTATCAGGGAGCGAAAATACGATGATCAATATATATATCTTTCCTAAGCAATGTTTCCTTTCCGGAGCTTTCTGAAGCTCCCAGACGACGTAAGAAACTAAAAATCGACATACTTATAAAACTATTCATTCAACAAATTCTAACAGTGCCAGATGTTTCTATCAGGGACCAAAAAGTCTGTTTTGGTATTAAGAACTTTTGAGTTGCTAACTTATTGTTTGCTCTCCAAATCCTATAAAAAACTGATTCTGTATTTCGGCCAGGGAGCGCATTTACGACGATTTTTTTATTTTGAAAGATTTACGAATTTAAAACTCTAATCAATTTAGTTACAATAAATTTGAACGGCTTCAAATAATTGACTTGAGAATTGATTAGGGAGAGGAAGGTGTCTAAATGTTGTTCATATTTTTTTCTTTTAATTTTCGGATTTGTTTGTGCATATTTTCATTATTATATTATTTTTCCTGACATTGTTAGGCTTTTACGCTTTTATTTAATAAATTTTAACTTAATTATAAGAATTGATTTTTTTAAAGAAATGTAGTCTTTTGATATAAATATTAACTTCTGCAAAAAACCGGTTAACCGGTTTTTTCTGAATTTCAAAAAGTGCAACCGGTTTTTTTAAAATACCAACTATTCGAACACTGAAAAAACGTAGTTGATTCATCAATCTTTCATAGGTTTTAAGCACTCATTTTAATGGCGAGTTGTTTCTCTAAAGTGAACCCATGCACTCCAATGACACGCCAATGTTAAAATCATGCATTGTTTCACCTAAAAATGAACCAGTGCAACATCACGTGAACTCATGCATTTACTACTTCTTTTGCATGTCTTTTTTTGCTGGGATATTAATACATGCACATTTATATAACAAAAGATTATTTCCGACATAAATTAAGCTGCAGATTTTCTCAAAATATTTATAGACCAATATATATCACTTATTTTTTAAGTTTATTTAAAGTCAAAATCCAAAACTGGTGTTTAATGTATGCATTGAACGTTGTTTTCATGAGTTCACAAATGATAAATTTCTAAGGTTTAAGGAAGTAATTAACTATGCATAAGTTCTAAAGAAATCATGAAAATATTACATCCCTTTGAATTACTTCAAAAAATTTTTTCTGAGAAGTTTATATCCGAAATCGTTTTTACAGATTATAAGCAAATTCAAGATGAAATCGACATTCTGTGTACGCGAGATACCGAAATTCAAACTGAGGATACTTATCGGAACGAGATTGAAGAAATGTATTTTTCCGCAAAATCAATATTTTCATCTTTCAATCAGGAAAATTTGGAGAATACTATTATAGAAGGATCTTCAACCAGTACTTCACACTTTAATAACGATTTGACAACATTGTTGGAAACAACGTCTACAACATTAACATCGGTTGTGAATCTGCAGTCTTCTAGTATAATTTCGTCGTCAGGCAATAATACAGAGATTCGTCTACCTAGATTTGATATTCCAGATTTTGACGGCGATATGTCGAATTGGATAAGATTTAGACATTTATTTAACGCCAAAACTAATTTATTGGATGTTGAAAAATTGGAGTATCTTCAGACCAAGTTAAGAGGTTCAGCAATTATAAAAAACCGTGGGATCTAATTAAGAAGAAGTATGATAAAGCAGAGAAGATAAGATTGTTAGTATCTCAACCTTCAGTTAAGAATGGTAGTTTTTCGGAGATTAAACAATTTTACAACAATACTGTCGAGTGTTACAATGCTTTGAGTATTTTATATGATTCAATAAGTTCATGGGATCCATTGTTACTGTTTTTGATAAAGGAAAAGTAAGATCGCGAGAATATTACGCTTAGGTATCGCCATCAGAAGGATTCTGATATTCAAACGTTTCCACAGATATTAAGTTTTTTGGAAAGACGTGTTATAGAGTTGAAGAATTTAGAAGAGACTAACCAGTCAACCAGATTCAAAAAGTTTAATAAACTTGTAACTTTGACCGCGACAACACCATCATGCCCTAATTGTGGAAAGGATCACTTCTTGTACGCATGTCAACAATTCAGGAACCTCGAAATTTCGGAACGGAAAAATGTGGTTTGGAAAAGTGGATTGTGTTTTAATTGCCTTAAAGAGAAACATTTTTCTAAGGATTGTAAGTTCAGTTCTTGCAAGACATGTGGTATGAAGCACAACACGTTGCTTCATGTATTTAATAGCCAACTGTTGGACATCGAACAAACGTCAAGAGAGGAAAGTAATGCGTCCACGTCCTTCACAATTAACTCGAGTCAGAGAATAACAACAAATCAAATAACACTTCTACCAACAACATTAATAATGGTGAGAGATGGAGACAACAGCCTGCAACCATGTAGGGCTCTTATTGATACTGGTGCCCAGTCTACTCTTATTTCCGAAGCGTGTATTCAACGACTTCAGTTACGTAAATAGATCAAAGGATGATACCGTTTTATATGGTGTTGGTGGCAACAAACCAAGTTATACACGAGATAAAGTTCAAATAGAGATATTTGCGAAGAAGATCAACGGAACTATAATAATTCAAACTTACTACCTCTTGAAACGTACGCTACATGTACTATCGGGAACTATCAATAGTGGTGGCTTACATGCACATTGGTTTGGATGAACAATTTCAACGATTTTGGGAAACTGAAGAATGTATGGTCCATACGAAATATCTAAGCCCAGAAGAAGAGAAAGCTGAACAACAATTCAAGGATAATGCACAGAGACAATCTGATGGACGTTATATGGTTCGACTTCCATTTAAATCTAATTCCTTTCAACTTGGTGAATCGAAGACTGCCGCAATGCGAAGACTTCAGTCAATGGAACGAACCTTTTCTAGAAAGGGTGATATCAAGTTCGAGTTTTACAAATTCATGGAGGAGTACATTCAGCTCAACCATATGGAAATTACTCTTGATGAATCTCAGTCGTTATATTACATACCACACCATGCAGTGTTAAAACCGTCTAGCACAACCACCAAATTACGCGTTGTATTTGATGCATCATACAAATCGTCAAATAATTCTGTGGTACAGAATGATCTATTTACAATCCTCCTGAAATTTCGACAATTTAAAAAAGGATTTACGGGTGATATCGAGAAAATGTATCGGCAGGTGCTTGTACATCCGGATGTGACTCTCGTCAATATATTTTATTGCGAGAGTCACACGCAGATTCACCCACCACATATCAGCTCAAAACCGTTACGTATGGAACAGCTTTTGCTCAGTTTTTAGCTACCCGTACGCTTCAGCAAGTTGCGTTTGACAACTCAGAAGAATTTCCAATTGAATCAAATGAAATTCTGAACAACTTTTATGTCGACGATTATATGTTGTGCGCTCCTGATTTGGAAACGGCAAGTTTACGTCAATCAAATCTCTGCTCAGTTTTATCAGGTTCAGGATTTAATCTTCGTAAATGGGCAACAAACTCACAGGAACTGCTAAAGCAAATAAAGCCTGGAGATCGTACGTATTCATCTGTGATGGTAATAAATAACAGTGAAAATATTAGGACTTCTGTGGAACACTAAGACAGACTGCTTCCAATATAACGTATGCTTTCAGAAAATTTCTGAAACGATTACAAAACGTCAGGTACTTTCGGATATCTCAAGAATTTATGATCCAATTGGCTGGTTATGTACTAGTTAGAATGAAAATATTTATGCAGAAACTATGGCTTAAAGGTGTAACTTGGGATCAGGAATTACCGAATGATCTTAAAACAGAATGGTCGCAATTGCAACGTAACATTGAGGACATTATACAGTTACAAATTCCTAGGTGGTTCAAATTTAACATTGGTGATCGTGTAGAACTTCATGGATTTGCAGACTCGTCAGAATTAGCTTATGCCGATGCTATTTACATACGCATCATTAGATCAGATGGGTCAATTACATCTAGTCTAATAACAGGTAAGACAAGAGTTACACATATTCGACAAATCACACTTCCAAGATTAGAGCTCTGCGCCGCTCACCTTATGGTGAAGCTAATGATAAAAGTTAAGGAAGCTCTGGAATTGCAGGATGTACCCACATACAGTCGGAACTATTCATCAGTGGTTTTGGTGTGGTTAAGTAATCATCCTAGACGTTGGAAAACATACATAACAGAATCAGAAGTCAGTGGCGTCACATTAAATTGAAAGAAAATCCTGCTGATTTGGCAACACATGGTATTTCAGCAACAGAAGTTATACACAGCAGCATATGGTGGCAAGAACCACAGTGTTTACAAAATGCTTCTGTGGAAACTGGAACAATTTCCGAAACAACTACTTCAGTTGACGATGACTTGGAAGAACGGAAAATCATCGTAATGGCAATTCCTGTTAGACAAACTGATATTTTCAACCTATATTCGAATTACAACAAACAACTGCTCTTATATTTCGTCTTGTTTATAATTGCAGAAATAAATTCCAACGACAAACAGGTTTCATTAGTACTGCAGAACTTCAGTATGCCCACAAAATCTTAATACGAACGGCTCAACACGATTCATACCTAACGTGACCAGACATCCCGCTTTTTAAACTCCGATCCCGCCTAAAATATTTTTCCCGCTTTTTATTAAGAAATCAAGCTTTTCTATAACATTCTTACCAACATTAAGTGTAACTGGTCGGGCTTGACCGACTATATCTTTTTTTTTCGTTTACAAATCGTTTTTGATAATTAAAAGTTAAAAATATATATATTACGCTGATCATCTTCTCTACTGACTAATCTTAGCTGATCATCTTCTACTGACTTCGATGTAGAAAGACCTCCCAGAAGATACGCATTATTGAGCTTGTTAAAAAAATTTACAAATTTTTTAATTACCAGTGAATGAAAAATCTCAAGTCTGATATATTTTTACCAAAAAAGTTTAGAATTTTTTTTTCCAGAAATAGGTTTAAAACTTTAATTGTTTTAAGAATGTTAGAATAAAATATAAATAAATTTTTGGAGGAAGAAATTTTGCTCTTTCAGGGAGATTTTTAGATTTTAAAAACTCATTTCGTGAAAACATTTATGTTGTTATTTTCTTAACCAATTTTATTTACCAAAATGTTCCGTTTCAAAAAGATGTTTTGACATGAACTTTGATCTCAAGGTTAACATGGATATTTTCATATTGTACCCTTAATAACTATCTGGAACCATATAAACGATGTGCTTTTGTTTCGTATTGGAAACTTTTTTTTTTTTATTATTGTATAACCTAAAAGCTATAAAAATATAATATTGCTATCAAATTCAAAAAGTATCAAGTTTTTTTTTACAAATCCGTATTTGAATTTTAACTAAACATTATAATTATAATTTTTAATGTTTCAATTTGTAGGGATATATTTATTTATTTCGATGTTCTAAAATTTGTATGGGTCGTTCTCAATTTGTAATGTTTCAATTGGGTCGTGAACCAAGTGCTTGCGAAAGAACAGCTGATTTTTAATTGAGATATAAAAATAAAATCCCTCTTTTTTTACAAAACTTTTCATAATCCCGCTTTTTCCATTCAATTTTGTTCAGAATCCCGCTTTTTAGTCGTTCGGTTCCCGCTTTTTGACAAAAACCCTCTGGTCACGTTATTCATACCCAACAGAAATCCGAATTTTGGCATCAAATAATCAACTTCCAACAAGCAATAAGCTTCCGAGTCTTACCCCGTTTTTGGATATCGATAATGTTTTACGCGTAGGTGGTCGTTTGGAAAATGCTTCCATTAGTTATGACCAGAAGCATCCATATATTCTTCACAGGAACATCTTGTTTGCATCCACATATTCATTTTTAGCTGTACTTTGCCGTTTCATTTCCAGACATGGCAGACCCTTGCACATTTATACAGACAATGGCACAAAATTTGTTAGTTGTAACCAAGAATTATGGGAATTATATAACTTTCTTCTCAATAGCCACTCCCAAGAAATCCGAAAAATTTTCTTTTTTCAAAAAAGTTTTAAAATAATTTTTTTTTTTATAAATACACCCAGCAAAAATTTTATGAAGTAGTTCAAAGCGATGTAATGTTTTCATGATTTCTTTATAACTTATGCATTTAAATGCACTCTTAATTACTTCCTCAAACCCAATAAATTTATCATTCGTGAACTCATGAAAACAACGTTCAATGCATGTATTCAACTCGAGTTTTAGAAATTGACTTTAACTTGTAAATTATTTGAAATTATGCATTTTTTATACTCATATTAAAAATAAGTCCTATTTATTTATAAATTTATAAATCTTTTAATAAAATCGATAGTTTAATTCATGTCCGATATAATTTTCTGGTATATAAATGTGCATGTATTAATAAACTACTGAAAACACGTATTTGATTCATCAAGCTTTCATGGGTTTTAAGCACTCATTTTAATGACGAGTTGTTTCTCTAAAGTCAACCCATGCACTCCAATGACACGTCAATGTTAAAATCATGTATGTTTCACCTAAAAATGAACCAGTGCAACGGCACGTGAACTCATACATCTACTACTTCTTTTGCATGTCATTTTTTGCTGGGCAATGAAAATATACTATTTGCTTAGAAATATAACGCAAAAATTTTTACTTTATCACTTTTCGCTTTAAAGTTATAAGACATTAAAATTTTCATAAAGCAAAAAAAAAAAAAAAAAATTATTTTATTGTGAATTATAATGATCATGTTTTAAAATTTTGTAATAACATTTATTTTTTGAGATAATTATTTTTTAAAGCTATTATTTGAAAATTTCTTAGTCTTATAACTCTAAAGCAAAAAGTCGTAGATTAATTATTTTTGCGCCATTTTTTAAAGCAAATAATTGTATATTTTCACTGTGTTTATAAAAAAATATATTTTTAAAACTTTTTTGAAAAAAGTCAATTTTTCGGACACCCTAATTGGAACACGATGTATTTTGAGCGGATTGAATAGTGCTCACTCTTACTAAAATTTTATGTAGTATTGATGTATAAAATAAATTTTTTTATAAATCAATTGGATTCGTTTCTGCGCAAAATGGCGCTCAAAATGAGCGTTTTTAGCTGTAGATATGCAAGGAAGGAGGAATTTAAAAAGACACCCTAATTGGAACACGATGTATTTTGAGCGGATTGAATAGTGCTCACTCTTACTAAAATTTTATGTAGTATTGATGTATAAAATAAATTTTTTTATAAATCAATTGGATTCGTCTCTGCGCAAAATGGCGCTCAAAATGAGCGTTTTTAGCTGTAGATATGCAAGGAAGGAGGAATTTAAAAAAACAAAATACGCCATTATTTTTACTGCTGCAAAAACCTTCTAAAAAGGTATGATATTCGAATATCAAAAGAAATTTTTCTTTTCCAAACGAACCCTAATATTTATATCGTAACTTAGTTTTTACCCTATTATTTATATAGATACGTAATATTGCAATCTTGTTCAGATACAACAGTGCACAGTGGGGCCAAAAGCAAAATAAATGGTAATAAGTCTGGAACTTTGAAACCACTGAACCGATTTAGATGGAACTTGGAATATCTATAGAGGAGGAGTTAAGCTTTCAGAATATTGTTAAATGGAGTCTGTAGCTACAGTGGGCCAAAGTTGAATACCTCGACAGCGAAAAACATATCGGGGCTTATAACTTTTACAAATATTAATCGATTTGAAATATTTTTACATTTTTGAATTCTCCTAAGCAAGACAAAGAAACAACATGCTTATTGGTTCAAAAGATATTTAACTTCAAAAATAAATTTCTCTTTTTTGGCCTTGACTTTTTTGCGATTTTGCCCTATAACTTTAAAAAAAAAATTCTAAATTTTTTTTTAAAGTATGTTGAAATTCTCTACAATTTTCTAAATTATCTCAATTCGATAACAAGAAAAAAATTGTCAAAATCAAAATTTCAAAGCAGGTCTCTAAAACTGCAATTTTTTGCCAAAAAAGTAACTTTATATATTTGACTTTTTTTTTTTTAAATTTTGTTAAAAAAGTTTGATATTTTTTGACATTTTCTGAAAGACGGGACTATAAGAAAAGGTGTAAGTGTAATTTGGAAAAGTTCTTAACGATCCAGCAGTGGTCAAAAATTATCAATTTTGAATAAGAAGTTGAACTTTTTAAGTCTGTAAAAGAATTGATTGTTGATTTTAATACTTCTTTGAATTAAACAATATAGATCAATATATTCTTAAAGGTTCTGCAAAAACTTATTACAGCCTGCCGGTAAACTTAGTCACACGAGGCAATTTTCCGAAAATACCCATATTTTCAATAATAACAACTTCGACTCCTAAAAATGTATAGTAAAATTATATATATTTTTAGGAGTCGACATATGTGGAATTTAAAAACCGTTTAAATCCTTAAAATTCAAAAAGCCTACCCAGAGATATTGCTATTCAAAGTTACGTACTTTTGAAATTTATGTGGTGTTTGAGAAAGTGAAAAAGCGAAATAAAATCGCGAGTTTTCGCAATTTCGTAAAACTGAAACTGATAAAAGATTTATTGGAGCTTCTGTATTCAAAATTGTATAGAAATTGAAAGTCATCAAGTAAAAAATACCCTTTTTCGGGCGTTCTTTCATGGAATTGCCGATATATATTCAAAGTTGCGACTTGTAGTTCATAAAATTTACATGTAAAGACGCACAGCTAGGCTGCGTATAATTCTGATTAAGAAAATAATAAATATAATGTGGTAGTTAGTTCATGAATACAAACAGTAAATTAAAAATTAAATACAATTTCCTTTTGATACGTCCGCAGTCGAAAATTATTTGTGCCAAATTTCATCACCAGGTTAAAATTTTTGGAAATATATGAAATATGGATCAATCTTTGTATTTGTCATTTGTATAGGTGCTATTTAAAAAACTTTAAACAATTTAAATTACCAAAATGTGCCATTTCAAAAAGATATTTTGACCCGAACTTCGTTCTTAAGTTTAATATAGATATTTTTGTATAGTCCTTTTAATAAATAGCTAAAAAAATGTCAACGATATGCCTTTCTTTCGGATTGGATACATTTCTTTAAAAAAAATAATTGGAAACATTTTTCGGTTAAATTAAACTTAAAATTAGTTGTAACAAAAAACTGAAAGTTAGTGTTTAACTTCTAGTTAAATAGTTGTTTTATTGTTAACGGGCTAAATGTAGTAAAATGTTTTTGTTTTTAAAATTTTTTTTTAACATTGGAAGAAATTTATTACAAAAACGCTTGACTTAATTTTCTTCATCCAAATTTGATTTAAATTTATTCTTGAAACGATATGTTATCAATACCAATGTTGATTGGAAAACAAACTAAGCAGGTTTGGTAAAAATTGGCTTCAAGCCCCGGATAAAATCGGGAAAAATCATGGTGAAGTGATTCCAAGTGCAATATCAGATTAATCCAATATATCATTCAAAAGTAGAAATGAGAAATATTTTGGTAGAGGGAATTGAAGAAGTCCTTCCATAAAGAAATTTTACACATAAAAGCACTTATTGCATCAAATTCAGTTAATATATTTACTTGTCTGCCTTATTGTTTAATGTTCAAATTGTTTAATGAATCGAAAAATCAAAGTAATATATAAAAAAAAAAAGAATTTATAAATTTTTTTTTATAAAAGGAAAGTGTCTAGTTCTGTCTTTAGTTCGTATAATCTCTTCAGCATATTTTGCTTCAAAATCCCACAGACATCAATATGAAGGAATTTTATATACATTTCCGGTCTAGGGGTCCGCGCACACCCGATTTGGGGAATCTTGGTTAATATGTTTTTAAAGGTTGAACAAGAAACTGTAACAGCCTACCGATAAATTTGATCAAACGATGCAATTTTTGGAAAAATCCTATAATTTCCATAACAAAAATTTTGACTTTTAAAAATAAATAGTAAACTTTAATATATTTTTCTAATCATATATCAATCCTTCATTAGCAATTTGATGACATGTACAAAAAATTTTAATTTTGATTGCTAAATGCATTTGGAAAATCTCAGGCTCTAATTTATAAAATATGTACCTAGAAATATAATTTTCATTTAAAAAGTATGCTCAAAATTTTAAAATAGTAAAATTAATAGAGCGAATCCATGTCAAAACGGACACAAAGGTGAACTTGTTAATTTGCTAATAACTTTTAAACTACATAGTCCAGTTTTATACTTAAGACAAATATATTACCTTTATAACGATACTTATAAAGTTCTTTTACATCAAAAGTTCAAAGGTCAAAGTTTGACATAAAGAAATAAAATTATTATATTCCAAAAAATTTTATTTTTAGAACTGGGAAGAAAATATATAATGTTGACGTAACTCTTCTTCCTACGCATGTAAAATTTCAAGTTGAAGACTCATTTAGTTTAGAAGACTTTAATAAAAATAATTATATAAAAAGCATGCACACAGATAAAACTTCAATCAAGAATAGAAGATACGTCACTTTACGCATTAATACTAAAATGAGGAAAAATTCTGCGGCATGAGGTTTCTCAGTCAATTCAGATATTAAATAGTACTAAGTACTAAGCATCTAATCCACTTTTTTTGAATTGACTCTAGTTCTCGTGATAAATCGCGATTTGTAAAATTAAGGAGGTTGCACTATATATTGAAGCATATCTCGAGAACGACTTGTTCGATTTTATTCAAAAAAAAAAATCAATATTCAAATTTTAATTAAAATTATCTTCAAGTCGTTCTTACAATACTCTTTAATACGGTCAGCAGTTATGGAGATATTAAGGCCATCTTCTGAGAAAAAATTATATTTTATAAAAAATTTCAAGAAAATTTTATTTCGAAACATCATAAAAATTCGAAAGTATCAAAAATTCAAATTAGTATTCTTTAATCATAAAGATTAATTGTTTGCAAATAAAACAAGACACACTTCATTAAAATCAATGCATAAATGTTGATTTTATTCACAAATTAGTGAAAATACTCATTTACAAGTTACATAGAAAAATTTAAAAAAAAAAAAAAATATTTTGTGATTTTTTTATTTTTCTATATAACTTGTTAAGGAGTATTTTATGTCTTATTTTATTTGAAACAAATTTATCTCTATGAATAAGGAATAATTTTTCAACAAAATCATACAAGCCATTTTCGAGATATGCTTCAATATATAGTGCAACCTCCTTAATTTAACAAATACCGATTTATCGCGAGAACTAGAGCCAATTAAAAAGTGGATAGAGGCTAATTACTTATTAATAACGTGTATCCGAATTGACTGAGAAACACAGTGCCGCAGAATCAGTGTTTCCCTGTGTAATGTAAGCGTTAAATTACAACATGACACCGTATCTGATGTTACAATAATTTCTAAACAAACAGTGATAAAAATCGGAAAGTCATCACTATACACAACAAATTTAAGACCACAGAATAAATCTGCCGACTCCTACCCAGCAAAAATAAATAGAAGTCATTTTTAAGGAAGTACATTTTCACTACTTCCAAAGTATCAATAGGTATACGTTTTCATGATCTTAAGAAGTAATATAAACAAGATCCAAAGATGTGATTAAAAATTGTTTCAAAAGATCTTTTTTCAAATATTTGTTTCGAAAAATTAATTTAAATAAAAAAATATATTGGTTTACATACAAATTAAATTGAATTTCCCTACAGTGATAAAAAGAAAAATCCAAAGAATCAATTTTGCATAACATCTTGGACATGACTTCCTATTAGGCTTGTCATCTTCCTATGACAAGCCTAAGTTAAATTCAATGGAAATTATCCGAATTTTCACTACTTCTGGATCACAAGTTCAGGATCTTATTGACTTCTTTGGATGTTCTTTTTTTGCTGGGTATATATTGTGTAATAACATAAATTTCAATGGAACGCTAACACCAACGGACTTACGTAAACAATTTCCAGAGTTTTAAAATACAGATACCATTAAAACAAAACGCAGTTCCGATATTTCGACCTAAATTACAGGTTGCCTATGCCGTAAAGCAATCTCTGGATGAAACCCTCGACAAATTAGAGAGAGAAGGAATTATCACCCCAATAAATTATTCAGACTGAGATCTTCCGATTGTTGTGATAAAAAAAAAAAAAAAATCATCTGGTAAGCTTAGAATGTGTGGTGGTTATTCTACAGGGCTCAACGCTCAGCTTGAGCCACACAATATTCCGTTACCACTACCAGATGATATATTTGTAAATAACGCCTATATGCAACTGGAAATATATGACGAAACGAAGAAGCTATTGGCCATTAATACTCATCGTGGTCTCTACAAACTTAATCGTCTTTCTCAGGGAGTTAAATCAGCACCTGGGGCATTTCAAAAGGCAATACAAACCATACTGGCTGGAGTTGAAGGTACTTACCTCTTTCTAGATGATGTAGTTTGTGCAAAAAAACACGAGAGCAAAATGAAAAAGTTGTAAAACAGGATTTAGAACGTTTGAGGATGTATAACATAACTGTTAAATATTCGTGTAGGTATCTGGAATGCCACAGGGCATATCCCCAGATAAAAACAAAATCATAAAAATTCTTCAACTTCAACATCCAACAAACATTAGTCTATTACGGTCATATTTAGGAGCAGTTAATTATTATTTGAAAGCAAGGCCAGAAAAGTTTTCAACAGTTCAAGAAGCTTTTGTGATCAGATTTGTTGCTAACGCATTTTAATCCACGACTCCCGCAGCAAAAAGTTATTCTCAAATTGAAAAGGAAGCCCTTTCATTAGTATTTGTTGTAGTGAAGTTCCATAAAAATTTACATGGAAGAAAATTTTTTCTCCAAACCGACCATAAGCCGTTATTGGCAATATTTTCAAGTAAGAAGGGAATTCCTGCACAGTAGTCATGTCATCTAGAGAATGACATTAAGGCTTTGTCTATTACTTTCAGGAGCTTCAAACCATTTTTAAATACATAAAATCTGGTAAGTGGCCCAATAAAATTTATAAAAATTTAAAATATTATATTTCATGCAAGAACAATATGAGTATTGTCACTGATTGTTTGATGTATGGAGATAGAATTGACATAAAATTTTAAGAGAATTGCAGTAGGGTCACGAAGCACAGTGGATTAAACTATAGCGAAAATGGGAATTAATTCTTAGAAGCTTTATATAATTTAAAATAAAAATATCTTGGAAAATATTTTTTTTTGGCTTTTTTTATTTTTCATGGAAAATGGACTTAATTTAAACTTTTTGTTGTAACTTTTTAACTAAAAGCTATAAATGAATAAATCAAGTGGGAAAATAAAGTATACTTATTTTTGTATTAGATAATTTAAAGGAAAAGCAGACAAATGCGTTTTATATCAGAATTAATGTTGTAGGAAATACTATTTAATTAAGATATATTTTTTGCAATTAACAGACCCCAACTTACAAGAAATATATTACACTTTTGATGGCTACAGTTGTTTAAAATCTTTGTTTTGAACTTCCTGAGTTTAACCTGATAGTATTGTGTTTTTTGCATAATCAACTGGTTTATTATACCCTATACCATAATAGGCGGTTGGGGTTTATGCGTTTGTGCTGATGTTTGTAACACACAGAAATTTCTTTAAATTTACTAAAGACATGTAGAATTGAAGAAAATTCTTCCAAATAAGTTTGAACATCTTTACATACAATTACAGTTTTTGATAATATGTAAAAAATATAAAAATATATATTTCCTATAATTGTATTATTTATTTAGTTTTTGCTAGAAATTATTGACTGTCCTATATATGTATATGAACAATATTTATACTAATAAATAAACTAATTTACATTTACTAAAATTAAATAAAATGAAGTAGTAAAAATAAATAAAAATTCTTCAATATGATTACAAAATTTAATAAATTTTACTAAAGACATGTAAAATTGAAGAAATTTTGTTAAAATTAACAAATTTACTAACGACATGTAGAATTGAAGAAATTTCGTTAATATTAACTAATTTATTTTAGTCAAATTGAATAAAATTCTTCAATTCGTTAATTTAAATAATTTCTTTTAGTCAAATTGAAGAAATATGTGTAGAACTGAAGAAATTATTTAAATACAGATAACGCATAGTGAAGAAGATCAGTTGAATGACAAACAATAAAGCTTGTGCACATGTTTTTGTGTCAATATATTTAAATTTCGTTTAAAATTTTTTATACAAATACAAAAATTCTCGAATAAATAAAACATAGTGAAAAATAAGTGTGAATTTGTGTTAAATCAGATATACTTCAAGAACAAGCAAGTTTCGATCAATAAATATATAATTCTCCTGCAAAAAATTTTAATTTATGTGCAAACTCATGGATGGCACAAAATGAAACCAACTAAAGCACTGCTAAGCGTAAGGACATTTGGAAGACTTTTTTATACTTTTCACGGTAATGTTAAACATTTAAAATTTTTTAATATTTTAGGTATATTTACTTATTTTATAAATTATTTTGATAGCAAATATAAACAAATTAAATTAATCAACTGCCAGACCACGGTCATCATTATCTCAAGGAGCCGTTTTGGATTATGGAGAACTACACGACAAAAATTTCCTTGGAAAACCTATAAACAAACCTACTACAAGTAAGCACAAATGATTTGCAAATGTAGGTAAATATTTTTTGTACTTTGTATATAAACTTTTTTATTTATATTTTCGTTTTCTTTACATTTTTTATATGTTGCTATAGATCATCCAGAAATAAACTTTAAAAATATTAAGTTATAAATCTGGTTGTTGATTACTGAGTGAGTGCACATCTATGTTATGTTATATAAATTTTTTAATAAATATATTTTAAAATGCTTATTTATAACATGAATTATATTTTTTTTACACAATACATATTATTAAAGAGTTTAAAATTTCTTATTTGTTTTATTTTAATGATTTTAATTTATAGTAAATTTTCCTGCAGGAGTCAAAATTCAAATGTTAAATTGAATAAACATTCTTCAGAAATTAGTTAATTTGAATAAATTTTTTATTCAATTTATTTTTATTCAATATTTAGTAGAATTAAATAAAATAATTTAGTTAAATTGAATAAAAATTCTTCAATATGAATAAAATTTTTAGTTAATTTGAATAATATTGTCTTCAATTTGACTAAAAATTTTAATTAACTAATTGAATTAGTCATATTGACGAATTTTCGTCGATTTAACTAACTAAAAATTAACAAAAAATTCGGTTGAATTGAATAACGATTTTGTTGGTTGATATTTAACCTACTTTTCTTCAATTCTACACCATTTTACCGTATTTACTGCTCATTTTTGGTTCAGTGTAGCAAAAGTTTTAATTATAAGTAATTTTATGATAAAGGTTCTTATACGTTTTATATAAGGTAGAATAAACCAAATAAACTACCATCTGAAATATAAACAAATATATTTGAGAAATAAGAAACTCTGTTATTTTATAATTAAGTTGTATTATATTGCCTTCAGGTATATTCCCTATTTGTTTCATATTTTGTTACAAAAGTTTGTTTGCTGGATCCTTGTTATGATCATTAAATAATATGATGTTTAGTGTATATAATTCGAATTGTACATTTTAGCACAAGTGTTTAATCGATATCGACCTGAGATAATAAAAAAAAAAATACATTTATTAAAAATTGTATTTAACTTAACAATATATTTTGTACCTTTTATTAAGTTCATTAGATCAACATTTTTAACGTTTATTTCTGGATGATCTGTAGCGTATGATCTATACGTATAAAAAATGTCAAGAAAAGGAAAACATAAATAGAAAAGTATATATTAAAGTGTCTCACTTAAGTATTTGATTTTATTAAATTAATAATAAAAAGGGTTTTCTTACGCGATTTAAAACAATAATTCTTAGATTTATTAACTGAATTGTGTTTGTCTATTTGTTTACTTTATAATGCAAAAAACTGCAATCAAAAATATTTCATTGTTTCCAAGTTATTCCAGAAATAGTATGAAAAGTCATCAAATTTACCTCACAAAAGTATTTGAATTTTTATCACCTTTGTATTTGAAAATGTTAAACAAAATAAAAATATAAGAAATTCTTGAAATTTTTATTAATAATAGGTCATAGGCAGGACAAGTTTAAACGAAAAAAATTAAAATATGCGCTTGAAAAAGCACGAAAAAAATTGAATAATATGCACAGAAATATGCAAAAATAGCATGAGTATGTATAGAAAAATCAACGATTTTATGCGTTCTTATATACTAATATGTCAAAAATATGCGTAAATATGCACTTTTTGACTTTTAATGTCTGATAGATTGACGCATCTGAATTTTTTCTTTACAATTTTTACAATGTAATTAAAATATTCACAACAAAATTTTTAGAAATCTTTTGATTGAACTCCAAAAATTAATTTAAAAAATGGAGTTTTTGTTAAGAAAACTATTTTTTGTATCCATTTTATGCAAATTTATGCAAAGATTTAAAAAACAAGCTTTTTTGTGAAATACTTCTGAAATATGCAAATGCTTAAAAAACTTGCCCTAGTCATAAGTATCACTATTAAATGTTTACTAAATTATTACCCCAATTTGGGGTTAAAGTTTTGGGGATTTTTAGTCCAATTTAGGAAGAACACTCCTATTTTTCTTCTATAAATGACAAATATGATAATCTCTTTAGTCATTATAGTAAAACAATAATAAGTATTTAGTTTCTTATAAGTTTTTTTGTTAAAACACCATATATGAAGAGTCCAAGTCCTTAATTATGAGGCATTGCACCGTTAAAAATAGAATATCTTAAATATCAAGCCCATTTTGGTACCCTTCGTATCAAAAATGTATTTAAAAATGTTGGGAAATATATTCCCGATATATAACCATTGATAAATTTGGAGACTAAAACACCTGGCTTTACGATATAGCTCCAAAATATACCCCGACATAATTGTACTTGGTTTTATTTCTCTAATTACTTAGCCATATTATTTTTGGAACAATAACTTGCACTCCAGAAATGTTGGAGCGGAAAATTGTCTGTTTTATTTTCATCAACACAAGTAATATTAACAGAATAGTACTTTTTCGGGTATTTTTATCTTGTTGTCCCTTTAGCTTGAAAGACGTATAGTTATGTAACTTAAAATATACCTCTTGTCGCGTTTTATACTATGGCACCAATTGGCTATGTATTTTTGAGCTGTTATCCAAGTCTCCCATTTTATAACAGCTAATACCTACAGAAACACAATCTGAAAGTTTTGTTAAAATATGTGGACCAATAGTTCAGTAAAATGGGCTTAATGTTGAAGATTTTTCATTTTTAACAAATTAATGAAACAATGTACACTGCTTGAAATGTCAATATTAAGAACTTTTGCAGTAAAAATTATTTTGCGAAGACACGACAAAGTCCATGTATATTTCCAAATAAAATAAATTAAATTAAAAAAATAATTTAGGAAAAATGGCCCCATTATTCCAATTTTATTTTTTGTAAGATATATGTAAAGAAATTTCGCTTAATTTCCCCAAAATTGTACCCATAAATTTTTTATAAATATAATTAGAAAATGCTTAACAATGTTACTTAATAACAATTATAAAAAAAAGACATATGTATCTTTTTCTGCCTTTTTTGTTTTTTAAGTGTCTTCAAGTATACAAAAACTAAAAAATTCAAATACTTTTGTGAGGTACCTGAAATGACTGCACGTGTTATTTTTCTTAATTTCTTGGAAACGATTCAACATTTTGTGCTACTTTTTGCAGCATTTGGTAGAAGACAAATCAGGCAAAAAATCCGATTCATAAAAAATTATTCTTTTTTTATTTACCTATTGTTATAAATAAAAAATAACTCATTTTATACCCTTCACCACAGCTGTAAAGGGTATATATAAGTTTGTCATTCCGTTTGTAATTTCTACAATATTAATCTAAGACCCCAAAAAGTATGTATATTCTGGATCCTTATTGATAGGGGAGTCGATATAAAGATGTACGTCTGTCTGTTGAAATCAGTTTTTAGAAAGCACCAGTTATCGGATATATATGTTTTATATATCAAATTGTAAGGAATATTCCTTAAAAAATGAGCAAAATCGGTTGATAAATAACTGAGATATCGGCAAAAAACCGAAGATACTCCCGAAAAATCGTATTTGTTGTCGGCTTTTCTCGGCTCCTATACAAACTAGTGACTTCGTTTTTCCACGAAAAATTCAAAATCTTTCTTATTCCTGAAATAAAAATCGGTCCATTAGTATCCGAGATACTATATAGGTTGGTCATAAATATTTTTATAAAATTTCGGTTTTTTAATCAATCAATCAAATTCTTTAATAAACAAACGAGTTATGGGCCAAAAACTAAAAAAAATTGTTAATAATATAAATACACACAAAATTATTTATATTAAGCATTGTTGTTGTTTTTTGTATGGGCAAGTAGTTTAGTTAGCAACAGCAGTAATATAATGATTAACATTGTTGTTTTTGTTGTTGTTTGTATATGCAGTCAGTTTGTATATATGTACATACATACATACATACAAAAATATATAAATATGCAATTGTTGTTGTTGTTTATTTTTTTTAAAGCAAAGCTTGCTATGACTTTTTTTTTCATATTCAAATGTTCGTAGTTTGGAAAAAAAAATTTAGATTTATAAATGTGAAAATATGAAAGCATACGTTAAGGCGAAATGTTATTATTTGTCGGTAAGATGGTGAAGGGTATCAAAGATACGGTACAGCCGAATCTTTTTTCAATTTCATTTTATTTAAAAATTAAAACTCACTAACTTATATGAGACACTGTACATAGTACAAAAAATATTTATCTACATTTGCAAATCGTTTGTGGCCACTTGTAGTTGGTTGATGATGACCGTGGTCTAGCAGTTGCACAGCAAAAATTTTATGAAGTAGTTCAAAGCGATGTAATGTTTTCATGATTTCTTTATAACTTATGCATTTAAATGCATAGTTAATTACTTCCTTAAACCCAATAAATTTATCATTCGTGAACTCATGAATACAACGTATAATGCATGTATTCAACTCGAGTTTTAGAAATTGACTTTAACTTGTAAATTATTTGAAATTATGCATTTTTTATACTCAGATTAAAAATAAGTGATATTTGTTTATAAATTTATAAATCTTTTTATAAAATCGATAGTTTAATTCATGTCCGATATAATTTTATGATCTTCGGCACAGTTGATTTTTAAACAATTTTGATAGTGATTCTATAGTACTTTTACATGTGATTATAGTGCAATAAAAAATTTTGTCCGCTCTTGCTCTGTTTACGAGTTATAGGCCTTCAAAGATGCAATATATTTTCCTGAATATCTTTATTAATAATTGTCGAATCTTAATTATACACAGAAAAAAGTAAAAATGGACTTCAATTACGAAATTTGTAATATTAATTAATTTTTAATTGATTTTGCTCCAATCATCAAAATGATAATATTAATAACTAGAATAATTGATATTATTATTACTTCTTTTACTTAAATAGATGCAATGAGCTGAAAATTTTTGAAAATTTACTTAAATTTATTTCATTTCTGTACTTTTATAGACAAATATTTAATTTTTCTTTATATTTTATTAACAGCTGTCAATTAATTAAAAAACAAAACTGAAAACCAATTAGAAAATTAATTATATTAATAAATCATATAATTAAATTCCAATATAAAGTTAATTAATAATTTTATTAAAAAATGATTTGAAATATTTTTTTCTGTGTATTGATGTCATTTAAAAGCACTTATAAATACCTTTTAAATGATATATATCATTACCATATTAATTAATTACTTGAGAAAAAAATTTACATTTTGTATAAAAATGGCGGAACTTAAAAAAATTTTTGATATTCGAAAAAAGCTTATTTAGCGAAGCCGGTGTTCGACATACCCAGAGGAGAAAGTCCTGTTGCTACACAAAAAAACAATGACACGTCAATGTTAAAATCATGCATGTTTCACCTAAAAATGAACAAGTGCAACGGCACGTGAACTCATGCATTTACTACTTCTTTTGTATGTCTTTTTTTGCTGGGTTGATTAATTAAATTTGTTTATATTTACTATCGAAATGATTTATAAAATAATTAAATATACCCAACCAAAAAAGACATGCAAAAGAAGTCGAAAATGCATGAATTCACGTGATGTTGCACTGGTTCATTTATAGGTGAAATATGCATGATTTTAACATTGGCGTGTCATTGGAGTGCATGGGATCACTTTAGAGAAATAGCTCGTCATTAAAATAAGTGCTTAAAAGCAATGAAATTTTAATGAATCGCCTATGTTTTTTCAATGGTGAGCATATAATAATACATGCACATTTATATACCAAAAGATTATTTCCGACATAAATTAAGCTGCATATTTTCTCAAAATATTTATAAACCAATAAATAGCACTTATTTTTAAGGTTTATTTAATTTTAGTATAAAAAATGTATAATCTTTAAAATTTACAAGAACAATCAAGTTAAAGTTAAAATCCAAAACTGGGGTGAAAAGTATGTAAGAAAATTTCAAAAGTATGTAACTTAGAATAGTAATATCTCTGGGAAGACTTTGTGAATTTTAATGATTTAAACGGCCTTAAGATTTCGCATATGACAGCTTTACGATGAACATTTTTAAAATACGAATGATTTTTTTAAAAATGCATTTTAATGCAATTGCATTTTTCAAATGCGTTTGTCTTTAAATATGCTATTAAAATTTTTTAATTTCTTTAACATAATTGGAAAGTTTGGAATCTTTGCATTAAAATAAAAGTGTCAAATTTTTGAGAAATATTTGTATTTAAAGTTGTACACTTTCGAGATTTTTTAGTTTTTTTCGAAAGTGATAAAGCGAAATAAAATTGCGAATTTAGCGAATCTGAAAACGGAAATTTTTATAGACACCCATAGACCTTATGCGTGTAAAATTTTATAAAAATCAGAGGACACTTGGTATATTTTTGGGCGTCCTTTCATGGAATGGACGATATATGTATATTTGTTAAAAAAAAAATACATGTATTTCATTACAATACTAATATTTGGAATTAAAGCGTATTTCTTTCCTTTAAAAATGGGCGGTATTTATGATTTTTAAATATTAATGATGAATATATCAGGAATAATATTTTTTTTTCATTCATCATTCATTTCACAAATGGCAAATTGAGATTAATTATATTTTTTATACTAATTCAATGTTTTCTTTTATTATCGATGTTTTTAAATTTTCATGTTTTGATATATTTAGTATTTGAGGAATAGCAGTTTTCTAATATTTAGTGTTTAATCCTTAAATAATTTAAGTTTTATTATTAGCTTCTTTCGGTAACTCTACCCAGCAAAAAATACTGCTTACCCAGAAGCAATTTCGTAAGGGAGACGATCTTACAGAAGCACTTACCCATGCGCAAAAAAACACATGATTTTTGTTTGAGATGATCCGCTTAAAAGCGATAGCTTTTGCTACCAGGATGCCCTTATTTAATAAAACTTAAAATACCATGAAATTTATGCTTTTAGGTGCATTAATTCAGCACTTAAAAGAGTTCTTCAATCATGCCTTACTAATTAATTTAATAAGCGCATTGAAAATGTCATTAAATTTAATTTAAATGTTCAACATTCAAGCATTCCCTTTTGCATTACCAAACAACCCCTTATAATGCCCTTAAATTAAATCTGAATGTTCATGCATTATTTTATGCGTTACCGAGCACCACCTGTAAATATATTTTTTTTTTAGCAATGAAAATACATTTTGATTTAAAAATTCAGTCTTTTTATTGTACATAGAAAAATGTTTTTTTAGTACTTAGCATACATTTTGGTATATTAATAAGGAATCAAAGAATAAAAAAATATTGCAATTTTCTCAATAGCAAAAAAAAAAAAAATATATATAAAATAAAAATTCAATAAAAAAGTAATACAGATATTGAATTAATTTTGAAATTTGAGTTTTATAAACATATACATTTAAAGATATTTATTAAGATTTAGTATTAATATTTGTTATAGTTACTTATAAAACATATAAATTTTGTGTTGAAAAAAATAATGTAATTATTTAATAAAAAAACATAAATATAAAATTAAATTTTCTGATATTAAGGGCCAAATTTTATAAAACAAAATGAAAATTAGTTTTGTTTATTTTAACTGAAAACAACAAAAAAAATTGAATTTTCATGATGTTTTTACAAAACGAGGTCCTAAAATAAAAAAGGAAATTAATGTTTTTCAGCTAATGCATGTTGTAATAATTTGGAAAATATATGTCGATTATTAATTACACATTTTGGTTTAGATTTTCAATATTAACAAAACAATAATATATTAATTATTATGGCAATAATTATAAGAAGTTCTCTTGTTTAATTTAATTAATAATAAAATTTACAACTCATGAAAAGATAAATTTTTATTAAGCGAAGAATTATTTGTGTCATTAAAAAAACTTTCACTTTCATTCAAAAAGGTATCACTGTTACTACGCTTTCGCTTTAAGCATTCGTCTTTATAATATCTGTTTTTAACTAAGCGTACTCCATTTCTAACTTCTCTCAAAAATGCGTCTTTTGATAAAAGTTGTTCCTTGTAAACAGATTCTGTAAATTTAACATATTTAAATTGTTATTTGAAATAGTATTTAAAAATATTTTTAAGCTATACTTACTAAAAATTATATTCATAAGTTTAGGATAGTCTAAAAGTCTCTTTTTTCCCTTTTTTCCATCAACGTTAAATTCATTCAAAAGTTCCTTGCTAAAAATTTAAGAAACTTTTTTACGAATAGGTTCTCTACCTACAATATTTTTTAAAGTGGAAATCTAAAATTAAAGAAATTTAGAAATAACATAAGTAACAATACGAAGTGATAGATGAAAAGTATAAAAATGATTTACCATTGAGTCTGTGGTTTCATCTGAAATTTCTATTTCCATATCCTCTAATTCTGCTTCCGTGGTTATAGGAAATTGATCAAGGTATTTTGTGGACTTCAAGCCATTGCTCCAATTTGATTTCAGAATAACATTTGTTTCCGAAATGAGGTCAACAATAATTGTATTTTGATTTTGAATAGTTTCTATAAAAAAAAAAATATTTTATATTCCATATATATGTTTATTTGGTTGTCATTCAAATAAAGATTATTCGACTAAACGAGAAACAAATTTAAAAATTTTGATTAATATCTTTTTTTCATTCGAATAATCAAAAATGTTTAAAAATCAGTCCTTTACTTGACCAACAATAAAATTAAAAATTTTTACCTTTTAAAGATTTAACCTCATTTAGTAGCTGCTTTGTTTCCTCTCTTATGACGTGGTTTTCATTTAAAATTTGCTCAAAATTTTCTTTAATTTGCGTAAGTTTTGAAAGACAATCCGTGTGTGGTGTTAAATTGTTTTCTTGAATTTTTATTGGTTTATTGCGACGCATTTTTCTTAATAAGGTTGGAAAATAAAAAATAAAAAAATTATTAAAAATATTTTTTTAAGAAAAATGGGCTAAAGAAATTAACAAAAGTTTATTGTCTTGAGGTAAAGCCATCAATTTTCCTGTTATTTCATCTAATCTAAAAATTTCACTTCGGAATGTAGTCGAGTTTACAGCAAAAATTCCGAGTTCCTTAGAAGGAATTGGTTCTAAAAAAAAATCCTCTATGTTAGTAAACCTATTTGCAACAATTGTTTTATCAATTCTAAATTCCGTTATTTCAATAGGAATATTATCAGAAATCAAACAATATTTATCTTTGAAATTTGTTGTAAAAGAGCCATGATCTGAAATGTAAGACTTTATGTTGCCTTTCGAGTCATATTTAATTCCTTTAAATGGAAGATCTTTTGTTAACGAAATTTCAGAGAAATAATTGAAAAGCTGCTGCTCTATGTCTTGTGGTTTTTTAATAGAAGCTTTTAATGATTGCATCATATTTTCAAACGGATAAGCCGTGATATTTGAAAGTGATCCAAAATTTAAAGCAACATCTTTAAGATGGAGTAAATTATGTACGTTATGAGTAACACTGGATTTACCATAAATATTTGGAAATTGATCAACAAATTTTTTTAACATTTTATGAGCTTGATTTATTTGAGATTTGCTTACGTTTGTACGAATTAAGAGCCGATATGAACAGGACAAAAGTAAAAAATGTTCAAACAATGTTTTACTTGAAAATTTACTCAATACCAAAAGCCCTGTATAAAGCAAGAATTGGCGAAATTCTGTCGCTTTCCATCTTAAGACTTCGTCAAATGATCTTGGTTTTCTATTAAATTCAGAAGGAATAAAAGGGGTCAAAGAAGTCATCAAAGACGACATTGATTGACGTGTTGCTGGTGAAACAGTCCCTTGAATTGTTTTTAACTGGATTAAAAACAAAATTATTTTTTTCATCACTCCTAAATCAACTAAATGCATAATGTCTAATGGAAATTGCGATATCATTTTTATACCTGCACTTTCGATTGACATTTGCTCATTTTGGTATTTAGGAAGATGAAAATCATTGTCTCTTCTATACTTGAAATCTTCGTCGGAACGCAACTTACCTACAGTTGTGTTAAAAGTTGTCACCCTAGAAATACTTACTCCTTTTTGTTCACATTTACTGCACCCATTCAATGAATTGTGGCCTCTTATTCCACAAACATAAGAGCGTGCTGGTGCATCACATATAAATGCACGAATTTTTATATTAATTTTGTGACCATCAAATATAAAACCATCCGATTTAAGTTTTTTAATTTCTTGAACTAAATCATGAAGATACAAATCGGCACTATATGGTTTTTTTATTCCCACGTATGTACCAACAAGAAAAACTTTGATGGTTGGCATGTTTACCACTCGGCATAATATTGGCCATAGGCCTACATCACTGCTCTTAAATAAAGGAAGCCCATCAATTCCAAAGTCTAAAATTAAATCACTTAATTTTTGACTTTTTATATCTTCAACAATTTTACTTAAGTTTTGCTCTAAACCTATATGGAAATATGAGCCTGGTGCAACAGTTCTTTTTGAAACCAAATTTTTGTTTCTATCTAAAAGCGTATCAACGCTCAATGGTATTTCAGGATGATTTTTTTGTAGAATTTTAAGTAGATCTGTTGTGCAATTTACACTTGGCCGATGTTTTAAAAACCAAGCTTTTATTTCAGTTTTTAGATCACTTTGTTGTAAAAAACTTTTTTCTTCACATTCACATTCTTCAACATTTAAATTAGAAACATTTTCCTTAGAAACAGAATTTCCATCACCTAATTCTGATGAAAAAGCACCTAAAAGTGCTAACCTATTTTTTTGTTTCTCTTTCTTAATGAGTTTATTTTGATGGCTTTTGCTTAACATTTTTTACAATCACATATACAATTTCATATAAAAAAACACACAAACCTTTTTACCGTTATTCTTCCTCCAATCTTTTTGTTGTTGTCCTTAAGAAATTCCACTTTTTGTTTTTTTTTACTTTTTTTACTTTCTACAATAATTTTGCACTTGACACTTTGAAAATTTAACACCAACTGAATACAGAGATTTGTTTTCCTATTACATCATACAAATATTCCTTAAAGTTTGAGGCTTAAACAAATTTTACTCTCTTTGAATATAACCTTGATCGTAAAATTTTGTTTATTCTGCCTTACAATAGTGCATCGCAGATGCATTAAAGGAAGGCAGTTACGCAAATTGCGTGAATAAATTCGTACTTTTGAATTTTAAAGTACGAATTTATTTAAATAATATATGAAACTGCCTTCTTTAATGCTTCTGTGATGCACTATTTTAAGGCAGAATTAAAAAACTTATTACGATCAAGGTTATATTCAAAGAGAGTAAAATTTGTTTGAGAAACAATCGTTTAAAATCTAAATACAAGAAAAAATTAAGGAGATGAGTAACAATGGAAAACAAAATCCACCACCAAATCAGAAATAGTGATTTCAAAAGAAATACATGTGTTTATAAATGTGTGCACTACTTATATAGAAATATAAGTAACGCGTTGTATGTATACATGTAACTAATGGTAACGGAAATATTGCTAGTTCATTTAATATCAACGTAAATATGTACTACATAGTTAGGTATGACTTTGTAACTAGTGTAGCGCAAAGCTGACACACTTTATTGTTGTATAAATTTAAAAAATTTGATTCGCACCGAAGTTATTATACTTTTTTATAGTCAATTTATTTCTTAAAATTGTAATGTTGTATGTAAATGTAACTGAAGTTTAAAGCTTTTAACAACTAGCTGCTCTGATTCTTGAAAAAAAAAAAAAAATAATAATAATAATAATAATAATAAAAAATTTGTATATAAAATTGCTTGATATCAAGAAAATTATATTTTACACCAAATTACTTTAGTATTCATTACTTTTCTTACAAATCTTACAAATTTTCTCTGCGCAATTCCTATGAAATCGCGATGTTAATATAAGACGTTTGGAAAAGTAAGAAATTTTTTATTTTTTTCTTTAGTATATTTTTCTTGAATTGTTAAAATCCTCGACATTTTATAATGTTATGTGCCAAACTGTTTTTAATCAATTTTACATGTTATCTCCAAAAATGTGCAGATAACATGTTAGATTAGATTTTTATGTTTAATTAACCCATAAATCCAGAAATCGGATTCTGTAGTGAAGTTTTTTATTCAAATTAATATCGGAAAAATATTGGCTTTAAGGTAGTGCTATGGTATTTTGAAGTCTAAAAAACTTATTGAAATTTTAAAATAATTGAAATTTTAAAATATTTCAATTATTAATACAAAGTATCACAGTGTAAAATCCCCTTAAGAACTATTTAATGATATTTATGGAAAAAAATATTTTTTACGAAAATATTTTGGAAACAAATTCATGTTTGATTCACAATATTTTTGAAAAAGTTTTATATTTATGAATTTTTTTCTCTGTGCACGTTAAACTAAAAATATTTATTAATATAAAACATTAACTTACTAAATAAGTATTAATTTTATGCGTTTTAGCAAGCATTATGAAACACAATACAGGGATTTTTAAACAGTTAGAAAATCATTCACTTACTCTACTGCATTTTTGAAGCATTTGCACTTAAGCAAGCAACGTATTGCATCCACTGGCATTTATTGCTTCCAAATGTTAATAATTTTTTGCTGGGTATGTTATGTTAAAATGGTTAATAGCTATAAATATAAAATTCATCTTTTATTTACGAATGATTTAAATTAATGAAAATTATTTCCATTAATAAAATAATTTAAATGAAAATAACTAAAAGTTATTTCTGTTTTAAAATTTTTGAAAAATTTTGAAATGTGTAATTTTATTTATCTAAAACAAATAATTGTGGGAGTTCGTTATAAACATAGTTGTTTGTATGAAAAATTCTTGTTGGGACCATAAAAATGTGTTCGTTATAAAAAAAGTTCGCTAATTGAAGTATATCTGATTTAACACAAATTCACACTTATTTTTCACTATGTTTTATTTATTCGAGTATTTATATTTGCATAAAAAAATTTTTAAACAAAATTTATAAGAAAACACGTGCACAAGCTTTATTATTAGTCGTTCAACTGATTTTCTTTACTATGCGTTTTCTGTATTGAAGAAATTTCTTCAGTTCTACATATGTTTCTTCAATTTGACTAAAAAAAAAAAATTATCTAAATTAACAAAATTTATTGAAGAATTTTATTCAATTTGACCAAAATGAATTAGTTAATATTATTATTAAGTGTTTTTAATCCTAATTTTTCATCCCTAACCTGTGATATTTATAAATATTATATAGTATATGCATATTATAAGGCAAAGCCCAATTAATTCAATTGTTGTAATACGAATGTAAATTTTCATAAAATGTAATGTAATTCTCAAAAGAAGTAAATTGAATAAAAGGATTTAAAAAAATTTTGTTAATATTAACGAAATTTCTTCAATTCTACACGTCTTTAGTAAATTTGAAGATATTTAGTCAAATTGAAGAATATTATTCAATTTGACTAAAATAAAATTGTTAATTTTAACAAAATTTCTTAAATTTTATATGTCTTTAGTAAAATTTATTAAATTTTTTTAATAATATTGAAGAAATTTTATTTATTTTTACTACTTTTTATTTAATTTTAGTTAAAGTAAATTAGTTTATGTTTAGTATATTTTATCAAATTGTATATATTTATATCATTCATATACATATATAGTATAGTTAACAATTTCTAGTAAAAACTAAATAAATAATGCAATTATAAGAAATATATATTTTTATATTTTTTACATATTATCAAAAACTGAAGTGTATTTATTTATTAACCTCAACGTAAATACAATCTTAAAAAAAAATGATGTACAAACTTATTTTGAAAAATTTTCTTTAATTTTACATGCCTTTAGTTAATTTGAAGATATTTGTTCAAGTTGATGAATTTTATTAAATTTGAGTAAAATAAATTGTTTAATTTCCTAAAATGTGTATGTTTTTAGTCGATTTACAAATTTTTAGTCAAGTTGAAGAATTTTATTCAAATTGACTTAAAAATATTAGTCAATTGTAAAATTTACGAAAAATATTAAATTAACAGATATTTTATTCAAATTAACTTCCTTTTGGGGCGTTAAATTGAATAAAATTGTGTGTTGTTTTTCTTACTGATAATTGTTTAAGAGTTACTGCCAATTTAACTAAATTTTCGTTAATTTAACAGATTTTTCGCAAATTTTTTAACGAAATTTTATTCAAATCAAAATATTTTACCAAAAAAAAAATATTTTTGACAAACATTTTTTAGTAGATTTGAAAAGAATTTGTTGATTCAAAGAAAAATTCTATTAATTTGAAGGAAAATCTGTTAATTTAAATATTTTTTTTCGTTAAAATTCTACGAACATTTTTCGTCAATATTACCTACGAGATTTGGTTCAGTGTACTCAGTAATAACAAATTTGTGTTCCAAATCGCACGATATGGACGATATTGATCCAATTCTATTACTTGTGGTATAATATACTATGATTCTATAATTGTTGACTAACACTGTAAAAATCCCCATATTTATTTTTCCAACCACTTTGTAAATTCATCCCTGTTTTTTAATTTTATTTCTGGTCCATTCGCAGAGAAAAATCACATTGATAAA
Organism: Protophormia terraenovae; assembly: GCA_951394005.1. NCBI lineage: Eukaryota > Metazoa > Arthropoda > Insecta > Diptera > Calliphoridae > Protophormia > Protophormia terraenovae. The sequence continues at coordinate 71,735,255 of OX596077.1, forward strand.
AATATATAAAAGGGTGTCTTTTTCTTTGAACAAAAATATCTACTCGTTAGTATTTTAAAGGTTTATTGTAGAGGTTGAAAAGTTCTATCTTGAAAGTCAAATCCAATAAAAATAATTGTGGAGAAGATAACACAAATACGAATATTTTCTTTGCATTTGGAAAAGAAGTGCTAATTTTTTTTTTCTTATATATTTTATTGGATATAGTTTTTCACAAGAAATGTTTAAAATATAATTGTTTGTAAAAACGTTGTGATACTTTCATAATAAACATATTGAATTAGATGCTGATTTGGATGAATCTCTAAAAAAAAAAATCAATACAAAATACATATATTCGTTTCTTGTACGATTTTTTTTAACAAACAGGGGGCGTGTGTATGTGTTTAGTGAGTGGTCCTGTAAAAATGTAAAACAATACATATAAAGAAAAGAAAACATAAATATTAAAATCCATTTTTAATACATAAATCAAAATAAAATTAGTAATATTTCATTTAAAGATTTTAAGAAAATCATTACCTGGAAATGAATAGAAAGCAAAAAGGAAAACAAAATGAATGAAGAAGAGAAAACGTAATAAAAACATCAGCGGCTAACTTCACGCCTTTTTTGTTGCCGTCACGTTACGCACATCATTCACATACCTATACAGTTAAACATACACACACACACGCACTTATCAAATTATACTCGCACTCAGCATCCGTCAATATTTGCCCACACAAAATAAAATACACATGCATACAACGAAAAAGAAGAAAAATTGTATAAGTAAATGTGAAAAAATTGTTGTTGTATTTGGCTAGTACTCGTACATAGACCTATAAACAATATAACGGAATTCATAACCAGCAAAAGAATTACGAGCGAATGTATTGTTTTATACATATGAATGAACTTAGCCAAACGAACGAGTAAAAAAGAAATCTAAAAACTGTCGAATAAAAAAAAAAAAAAAAAAAACAATATATACAAACGAAATGAAAATTTTTAAATCCGATGATATTTAATAAAAAAAAAACAAAAAAAAAAAAAAAAAAACAGATACAATTGCTAACCTCAAATATTTATGATCGTTTTTAATAACTGCCAGTAACAAAAATAACATAAAATTATTATTAAGTTTTCTTAACATATTATTAAAAATATAAAAGTAATAAAAAAGTAAAATAACATTATTAAAGTATATGTATGTATATGTAGGTATACATACGGCCATCGCACAGATATGCATTAGTGATATGAATTAGTGAAATTGTCTTCCTTAATAATATAAATATAGCACAAAAATATGAACAAATAAACATAGTACTCAATAATAAGTTAATAATTAAACAAACAATCCAAAAGCAATAATAAAAAATACACAAAGCAAATTAACAGTAAATAAAATTTGTTTACCAATATACATACATACATGCATATGTATGTATGTGTAATATATATATATATATATATGTATATATATGAATGCATTTGTAAATGCTTGATATGATAAAATTCGTGATTGAAAACATTTACTGGAATATTTGCTGATCGTATTCTGTCACGTGCAAGGTATCCAATGGCAGACCCTTTTTGTGGGTTCTGTTGAGGCATGTCGTAATGGCAAGGGAGGTAAGTCAATTTTAGTTGTGTATTAATCCTTTATGTATGTATCAGCTAATACCCGGTGAACTTCGAAGCCTGCTTCGTTATCTACATTACGCAATTTGATATGATAGTAGTTCTCACAAATTGCGAAATATTTTAGTTTTTTAGATATGTCAACTGGCTATTGCTGAACCTACAATTCCTGTTTTTCTTTCACCGCCTCTTTAAGATAAAATTAAAATTGTCCGTTAAGGGTTACAGAATATTTTCTGTAACCCTTAACGGACAGCTCCCTTAGCCGGACATCTTCTGTAGGCGGACAATGGTTTAGGTAGCATTTTTAGTAGCGGACACCTGTTTTTAACGAAAACATCTCTCGTAGCCGGACAAAAATCATAAACGGTAAAAGAAATGTACCGAACATTGTATAGTAAGATTTTTATCTTTACTTAAATTTTTTTTAATTAAATAGTTTACTCTTCGTTGTTTATTAACTTTATGCTGGTTTTGAGCAAAATCTAGTTTTTTAATTAACCGTGTCTTTTGCACTTGATTAAAAATTCTTCATTCTAGAAAAGAGAAAATGAACTGGGATGATGTCTCAGTTATCTATGTCCTGAAGACATGGGTCCATGATTTGTCGTAGAACACAATTGCGCCTGTATTCAACAAATCTTGACAACTTTTTCGACAGAGCGACATTGTCATTAGTCATATAAAAAGAAGTAATTGGGTGCTGTTTAAGATCGAGGCCATGTCACCAATATAATGCCAACATAAACTTGTGCTCATCATGCTATTTATTTTTAAAATTTCGTAAAAAAAATCGTTAGTAGAAATGCTGTTGAAAGAAGTCTGACCCTTAGCCATAAAATCATAATTTATTGCAAATAATGTCTAAATGAAAATGTAAAACGTCGTTTGCCGCAGAAGAAAAAACAAAAAGAAACCACAATTTTTACTTTTTTTCTTTGAAATTGAGCTATTAAGTAAAATTTTTGAAACGTTCCCTTAGTGCAAAAATAGATAAATCATAAAACACCTTTCAAATAACATTTCTTAAATGGAACAAATTTTACGACTGTTTTGTTTATGAAGTTAATGTTACGATCTTCTGATAATATTGATGTAATTTTTGAATAAAACCAACATTTGATTTTTATGTTTGCCGTAAAGTATGTTCTGGGTGCTTTTGGATTAAAATACCATCATTCCGGCTGTCGGCATGTCACAAGAGTATCCAAAACCGAAAACCTGTTTCCGTTTTTTTGCAAACGTTGTCGGTTTCGGTTTTTTTCAAAACCGGTATTTTAAAGGCGGTTAACCGGTTTTAAACAGTATTTTATTTAACTTTTTATGTAATTTTACATAGAAAATAAGTTTGACAAAGAAATATTATATGACTAAAAATAAGAAATTTCAACTTACAAAATGCAATAAAAATTACGACTTAATAGTTGAAATAAATCGAACTATTTCAGTGCGCTCAAAAAAATTTAAACGTGTAAATTTTTGGTTAATAATGTTTGTTATATGTATTTATGTATATTAGAGTGTCCCGTAGACAAAAATATTGTAGTAAGAAATCTCAAACGATGCATATTGTTGAACTGAATGTGGAAAAAATATTAAAAACAATGTTTAAAAATGATCTTCAGTTTCCTACCAGCAATTGAAAATCACGGGTCTGGAATATATTGTCCAAAAAATGGTTTAGTTTTTGTCTCAAAATGGGTATCAAAAAACTCTTAATTTTGAACATGTTATGAAAAAATATTAAGAACAGTTTTTTCGCAAAAATTTTGGAACATAAACCGTCATTTTAGGAAAATACATCGAGATTTTTTATTACAAAATGTTTACAAATTTTATTATTCTGTTCCTTTTATGGGAAAAATATTGGAAAGCTGCATTGTAGTAAGTGTGGTCTATAATAAATTAATTTAAAAAATTTGTTCATCATACACAGCAAAAGTTTACAAGTTTTATTAAAACCAATAAGAAATTTAAAATTTAAAACATGCTTTCATAAAATAATACCAATAGATGGTTCCATTGTTACAATGTTTATAACCAGAATTGTATGCACTAGTTTTTTCGTGCTCACTTATAAGTATTTCAATCACAAAATATAAATATTAAAGAAAATTTTAAGATAAGATGAATTAAAAATATAAGAACAATTTTCAATTAAAATATAATAATTTCTCTAAAGTTATAACGTGAATAAAAAAACTTTAATTTTAAAATTACGTACATCAAAATGTATTATTTTTGCATTTAGGCTTTTGTTTAGAAACCCGTTTAACCGGGTTTTTCAAGAGTTCAAAACCGGAAAACCGGTTTTTTCTAAAAAGAGATTTTTCGATTAAACCGAAAACCGATTTTCAAAAAATTTCGGTTGTTTGGATACTCTAATGTCAACCCAATGTTCGCCACAATCGCATATGTTCAACATTTTCATTATTTGCTGTTTCCACGTAAATCCAAGTTTTACGTCTTAAAGTGTAATTATGCTCGTAATTTCAACAAATAGGTAACTACGAGAGTAAATATCTTTTGGATATCTTTACTTATCTGGTAAAATTAAATTGGTAATATTAAAGCTTTCTTTAGCTAGGTGTTTCTACCGAATGGATAAAATAGAAAATATGGTAACATTCATAAATTATTATTATTTTATTTATTAAAAACGAGAGAAAAAGATATAGTCGGTCAGGCCCGACTATATGATACCCTACACCATACAGTATATTTCGGGGAGGGGTCTTTTATTAGACATGGACCCAAATGTGGACCGATACTTATAAGTGTAAAATAAGACATACAAATACAGAATATTACGTTGATGCTGACATTTATATGAATTTATTCACTTTTGGGTGATTCCCGAAAGGGGGCCGTATATGGGAGCTATGGTAAATTATGGACCGATCTTTATAAAATTTGGTACTATCATTTATGTTTATATAAAACTTATTTGTGTCGAATATTAACTTGATACTAACATTTTAGTAGAATTTATGGCCGTTAAATTGATTTTTTGGAAAGGGGTTTATATGGGAGCTATGAGTAATTATGGACCGATCTTTTTAAAACTCGGCACACTTATTTAAACTTATATGAAACTTATATGTGCCAAATAATATTAAAATATTGCTATATTTAAGGGATTTATGATCGTTAAACCCTTTTCCGGGAGGACATTTGTATGGGGGCTAGGTGAAATAATGGACCGATCATAACCAATTTCAATAGACTTCGTCCCTGGACCAATAAAATGCTGTGTACCAAATTTCATAAATTTTGGTGCAAAATTGCGACCTGTAGTTTGATTACAAGGTTTACATGGACGGACAGACGGACGGACGGACATCGTTAAATCGACTCAGAAAGTGATTCTAAGCCGATTGGTATAAATTAAGGTGGGTCTTAGACCAATATTTTTGGGTGTTACAAACATCAGCACAAATGCATAATACCCTCCCCACCTATGGTGGTGTAGGGTATAAAAATTCACAAAATTAATTTTAATTTTCAATTTCTTAACATAATTTTGCAATAATAAAAACACTTTAAATGAAATTGTTGTTGTAACAGTTCTGCTATGGTTGGAAATTCTAATTTCTGGTCGACAAAAAAATCCTCCCCCATAGACGAATCTTGATGTATTTTGATGTTCTAAACACGAATCTGCTTTCAGTTTTTTCCATCAGGTCTGGATTTTTTTTATGGGCGTGTCTAATATTTCGCCTTCATAACTCAAGAACGGTGTGTACACTGAACCAAAAAGGTACATAAATACAATGAAAAAGTTCATTGTTACAATGAATTTGTTCACTAATTTTGACCCTATGTACAGGTTCATTGAAACAATGTATTTCCATACATTAATATTATAATTCAATGAACAAGTTCATTAATTAAATTTCTTCTTACATTGAATCAATGAACACGTTCATTAAACGAAGTAAATAATTCCAGTGAACAGTACATTGATTTCAATGAACTCATATTTTGTCCCAATGAAACTATACATTAAAAATGTATTATAAAAATGGGCTTGTTCTGTATTTTTGGTTTCTATTTTATTTTAAATTAAATGATTAAATTATATGATATTGAGTTAATATAAGCAAAAATTAAATATAAATATTAAAATATTAGATTTCACTAAAAACAATTTAGAAAACAAAATGCATTTTATGATGTGATCGTGCTTGTTTTGTCATTTATAATAATATAGTAATTCCTGTTGTCCTCTATATTGCTCAATGATGGTATGGAATATCCATTTAGACGCCACAGCATTATCCTGAACAAAAAAAGGTTTATAAATAAAATTTTTAAAATTCGTTCAATTGCTTAAAATATTTGAACTAGTTACCTTTAAATCTTTTTTGTCTACAGAAATTCCATTATTTTGACGATCACCAGATGTAGCATCCAAATCTTAATCAGTCTGTAATAAATTTTTATTAAGAATTCAATTTAAATATTTCATATATTTATGTTTACTTACGAATAGAATCCTCTGGTTTTGAAATCACAATATTTTTTGAAACCCTGGTAATTGAGGCTAATAACACATTCTTCTGCGTCTTAGTGGTTTTATCTACATATATATATATATAAATTAAATGTAATATATAAAAACTGTTTAAAATCATAAACATTATTGAACTTACGTGTTAGGAAGGCAAGTGTCCAAATTCCTTCTTTTGGGTATTTAATTTGGTGTATTCAATTATGCTGCTCGACTTCTCCTTTGCGAATAAATTATATTTATGTATTTTAATAATTCGATTTATAACTTGTTAACTTTTTAATTGTTTTCGTTTTTAACACAACACTGATTTTTTTTTATTTTTTGTCTTTTGTTAAAAACGCGTCATTTCTTGTTAAGAGATAAAAGAAAACTGAAATGTATTTGTTTTCGTTTTACTTTATTTCCCGTTAGAAAGCATTTATTATACCCTACACCACCATAGGTGGGGACCGTCTGTCCGTCCATGTAAACCTTGTAATCAAACTACAGGTCGCAATTTTAAACCAAAATTAATGAAATTTGGTACAAAGGTTTCTTATAGCCCAGGGACGAAGCCTATTGAAATTGGTTATGATCGGTCCATTATTTCACCTAGCCCCCAAATGTACAAATGTCCTCCCGGAAAAGGGTTTAACGATCATAAATCCCTTAAATATAGCAATATTTTAATGAAATTTGGCGCATATAAGTCTCACATAAGTCTAAATAAGTGTGCCGACTTTTTAAAAAGATTGGTCTATAATAAACCATAGCTCCCATATAAACCCCTTTCAGAAAATCACTTTAACGGGCATAAATCCCATTAAAATGTTAGTATCAAGTTAGTATTCGACACAAATAAGTTTTATATGAACATAAATGATAGTGCCAAGTTTTACAAAGATCGGTCCATAATTTACCATAGCTCCCTTATAAGGCAATCATTCGGGAAACATCCAAAAGTGAATAAATTCATATAAATGTCAGCATCAACGTAATATTCTGTATTCGTATGTTTTATTTTACAGTCTAATAAAAGACCCCTCCCCGAATTATAATGTACACATTGGTGTAGGGTATCATATGGTCGGGCTTGACCGACTATATCTTTTTCTCTCGTTTTAACATAATTTAATGAAATATAATGCTTCTTCTTCATTAAATCAACGTATTAGTACATTGAATAAATTAATTCAATGAACTAATACATTAAATCAAATAACTGATTTACTTATTGTATTAAGAAATAAATTTAATGAATGGTTTCAATGTAATGTTCATAATAGCGTTTATTTTTTCATTGAATTTTAATGAATATTTTCATTGAAGCAATGAATTCGTAGTTTAAGTTAATAAATTCTTGGAAAAAATAATGAATTTCATTTAATGTACTTCTTTCATTGAAATTACTTTTTTCAGTGTACGATTGACCAAAGTGATACACCAAAAGATGCGGACTAAAAATATCTTCAAATCTCCTGAACTTAATTTTTTATGTACTCAATAGTTTCGAAGTTATTTTGAAATAAGTGTCAAAAAAAATCATTTTCATGCAAAATTTTAGATTTTTTTGTTACTAAAATTTCTTTTAATAAATGAAAACATCTAAAATTTTACAGTTTATTATCTTTATCTTAAAATAAGGTATTTATCTTCAAAATTGATGCACAAATCATAATTTTATTCACAGTTAAGTAAAAATACCCATGTTACATACAGTTGAGTAGAAATACAGTGGTGGCCACTGTATTTTGAAAAAAACAGGTGGATAGGTAGATTTTGACGAGTTATAAAAGAATCTACATTCACTTTTTTTCTATCACGTACTGATTTATTTTATGGGCATTACTACTACTATCATCACCTTATTCAGCGGTCACACTATAAAATTCGAAAAAAATTTTTTTTCGGACAATTATTTCGAAATATCTCCTAAACTATTGAGCGGATAAAAATTTGTTAGTAGAACGACATAAAGCCAATTTTATTCCACATATTTTGATTAGTATTATATATATAAATAGTATTATATACAGTATGTCAGAAAAATGTTTTTACATTGAAGAAAAAATTATTATTTCAACTTTATTTTACAATATTTGCAAATGTTTATAACATTGCAAATTTTTTTGTTACATTTTGTTTTAGGTATATTTCTTTAACGGGTTTTACCAGAAAAAAATTCATTATTAATGTAATTACGAAAATACAACAACAAAAACTACACATACCCTTTAATCTACCTGTCAAGAAAATGTTTTTACATTTGCGTTTTTTTCGCTATGTGAAACAATTTTTGAACTTTGGGATGTATTATTGCCAATAAATTGTCAGTGTGATAATTATAATCACATAGTACAAGAATATGTGTTCAAATCCATGTTATATATTACGAGTAATCCATAAATTATATATTAAGTAAGTCAAGAAAAAAACTCCAGATCATAAACCTATTTGGGGTTTTTGATAACCTCCAATTCAGGAAAATTGTTAAAGATATTGTAAAAATGTATTCCTTATTAAGATATATACTTAATAGAATATTAAATCGATCCAAAATTCCCGTAATATTGTAGTTGATATCTCTTAATATCCATCTTCTTCAAATATTTGGCAGAGTTAAACCTAGAAAAATTAAGAAAAATTTGAATATATAAACTAGGGCTTATAATAAAGTGCTGTGGAAAGGGTATATCAATTTTATCTTCCAAGAAATAATGAAAAAAACACAGATGGATTACAATTACAGATGGAAAACTACATGCAAAGAAACACTCTTATGGGGACAAAGTATTCAACAATTATAATCATTCCCAATGATTTAAGTTGATAAGCTTAAAAAGTTATGGAACGAATTGCACTGAACCAAAAAGGTACATAAATACAATGAAAAAGTTCATTGTTACAATGAATTTGTGCACTAATTTTGACCCTATGTACAGGTTCATTGAAACAATGTATTACCATACATTAATATTAAAATTCAATGTACAAGTTCATTGATTACATTTATTCTTACATTGAATCAATGAACACGTTCATTAAATGAAATAAATAATTCCAGTGAACAGTACATTGATTTCAATGAACTCATATTTTGTCCCAATGAAACTATACATTGAAAATGTATTATAATAATAGTCTTGTTCTGTATTTTTGGTTTTTATTTTATTTTAAATTAAATGATTAAATTATATGATATTGAGTTAATGTAAGCAAAAATTAAATTTAAATATAAAAATATTACATTTCACTAAAAAATTTAAGTAAACAAAATGCATGTTACATATGTGATCGTGTTTGCTTTGTCATTTATAATAATATAGTAATTCCTGTTGTCCTCTATATTGCTCAATGATGGTATGGAATATCCATTTAGACGCCACATTAATATAACAACAGCATTATCCTGAACAAAAGAAGTTTATAAATAAAATTATTAAAATTCGTTCAATTGCTTAAAATATTTGAACTAGTTACCTTTACAGTTTTTTGTCTATAGAAATTCCCAAATGTAGCATCCAAATCTTGATCAGCCTGTAATATATTTTTATTAAGAATTCAATTAAAATATTTCATATAATTATGTATACTTACGAATATAATCCTCTTGGTTTTGAAATCACAATATTTTTTGAAACCCTAGTATTTGAGGCTAATAACACATTCTTTTGTGTTTTAGTGGTTTTATCTACATAAATATAAATGAAATGTAATATTTAGAAACTGTTTAAAATCATAAACATTATAAACTTACGTGTTAGGAAGGCTAGTCTCCAAATTCTTTTTTTTTTTTTTTGGTAATTAATTTAATTTGGTATATTCAATTATGCTGCTCGACTTCTTCTTTGCAAATAAATTGTATTTATGTATTTTAATAATTCGATTTATAACTAATTTACTTTTTAATTATTTTCGTTTTTAACACAACACAGATTTTTGTTATTTTTTGTCTTTTATTTAAAACGCGTCATTTCTTGTTAAAAGATAAAAGAAAACTGAGTTGTATTTGTTTTCGTTTTACTTTATTTCCCATTAGAAAGCATTTATTTTAATATAATTTAATGAAATATTTCATTGATTCAATGCTTTTGTTCATTGTGTAATGCTTCTTCTTAATTAAATCAATGTATTAGTACATTGAATAAATTAATTCAATGACCTAACACATTAAAGCAAATATCTGATTTACTTATTGTATTAAGAAATAAATTTAATGAATGGTTTCAATGTAATGTTCATAATAGCGTTAATTTTTTCATTGAATTTTAATGAATATTTTCATTGAAGCAATGAATTCGTACATTAAACTAATAAATTCTTGGAAAAAATTAATGAATTTCATTTAATGTACTTCATTCATTGAAATTACTTTTTTCAGTGTGTATGTTGTACAGGAATGTTTATACTATATAATAATACAATTTAATACGGTCAGAATACGCCGAAAACCTTAAAAATCCTTTACAAAGCATTTAGAAAATTAAATAATAAATACTCATACTTTCGTATTTAAAAGATATTGTTAAATACAGATACATTTTATTTAAAGTAGTTGGAAAATTGGTTTTATTATGAAATAAAACAGGTGTGCAGTAACATTTCTAGACTTTTAAAGCTCATTTAATAAAAAGTGTTAATAAATATGAGTTTATGAAGGATGAAAACTAAAATTCAAGTCATGAGAAAAATAATGACTCCAAGCATATATGAGCAAATAATGATAATGCAACAAAATTTATTTACAAAAAGCTTTAAATATACCAGCATAAGGTCCAAACTTTCATCCTACATCATTTTTTTCTCCTTATTTGAATAACAAAGTGACAAAAAGGTATTACAGGATCATAATGAAATAAAAAAAACGCACTAATGTTGGTGCGCAATATTAGACATGCCGATTAAAAAAATTTTGACCTGATGGGAGAAAACTGAAAGCAGATTCAAGTTTAGCATGCGGAATTCCATCTAGTCCACAAATTTTTTTTTGTTGGCCAGTGTTATTATATTATGCCATTGGATTTAGTTGGAAGCTGGAGAAAATTTGCCACTCGGCGGTCTTAACCAACTGTGTCATGATGGCTTTGAAAGCAGGCAGGGCAACGGTTTAAAGTGCCTGGATTCAGTACAATGAACACCACGACCCATTTTCAAATTTATTTACCGCATAAATCATAAACACGAAACCAATATGATTAAATTAATCACATAAACTTTGCTTTACTGATTTTTAATATGATTATGTTAAAAATAATAATTTTTGCTGACTAATGGAAATTTTTTGTAGTGCGTCCCTATTATTTTTTCGAATTGAAATTACAACTTCACTGATTTTTTTTTTTTGCAAATAAATATAAAATAAAAGCGCAAAAGAGAAAAAGTAAACAAATAATGAAATTCCGTTATTTTAGGAACAGTTAAACAGCGGGACCTCCAAAAAAACTTAATATAAAGAAACTGCTTGCATCTGTTTGCGAAAGTAAGGGTCGTCCCTATTATTTTTCCAACACTGTATATACAGTAAAAGCTCCCTTAACGGACATCTCCCATAGGCGGACAGCTCCGTTAGACGGACAATTTTTTAAGTCCCATGGTTTATGTGGCATTTTTAGAATAAATTCATCTCCGGTAGGCGGACGCCCTTCTGGGGCGGACGCGGACACCTGTTTTTAAAGAAAACATCTCTCGTAGGCGGACAATAAACGGTAAAAGAAATGTACCAAATATTATATAATGAAATGCTTCTTATTTTCATTTTTGTTCGTGTTTGCATTCATATTAATATTTACTTACATTTTTTGAAGTTTTTTACTTTGAGCAAAAACTAGGTTTTTAACTTAACTTTGACTTTTACATTTGATTAAAAATTCTTCATACTAGAAAAGAGAAAATGAAAACTTGATCCCTAAAAGTAGATGCTGTCGCAGTTATATATGTCCTGAACACAGTATCGATGAGAACACAATGGCGACAGATTCCTACAAATCTTGAAAACAATTTGTATAGAAATTCTGTACCACAAGCAGGGCGACATTGTCATTAGTTATATAAAAAAAGTAATTAGGTGCTGCTTAAGATCGAGGCCAAGCTACAAACGTCATTTTCCTAAGTTAATCCTGTCGTTCTTAGTATCATGCCAATGATTACTTTGTTGTCAAACTTGTCCTGAATATGCTTTTTATTTTTAAAATTTCTTTAAAAAATCATTAGTAAAAATGCTGTTGAAAGAAATCTGACATTTTTTACGAAAAATGACTAAATTTATAAAGTAAATTAAGGAAAATGGAATGAAAACGGAGAGAATCGAACTGTAACCATAACCACAAAATAGCCATAAAATAAATTTCATTAAATCATAATTTATTACAATTTTTTTTTTATTTATTATTTATTTATTTAATAAAATATTTCACAAGTTTGCTTAAAGCTAGTCCCGCGAAGCCGTTCGGCTTATCTGCAGGATATACTAATCTAGGATAATTCTATAAAAAATACTGTTTTCATTGCGAATTTGTAAAGTATAATTTTAACAGTTTTTTTCTTTTATATGTATTTTGTTCATTCAATATATTTGTGGGTATTTTATTAAGTATTGTTGGTAGTACAACTTTTAGACAGCTTTTCCCATAATTATTTCTAAATCGTTCCACCTGATATCTTCCTTCTGCTCGTTGCCTTGTGTTGTATATATGGTTGATTGGCACAAGGAATCTAGGGTCATTAAAAAATTCATTAATCATTGTAATGTTAAATATGCTTTTCACGTTTAACACATGTAACTTTGTGGCTATATTATTTGTAGATATGGATCTGCTAGTGTTTACGTGATTGTTGTTGGTGTTTGCGCTGTTCACTGTAGTGTTGTTATTTGTAATGGAGTTGTTGACGTTCATGTTGTTGTTTACGTAAGTGTTGTTGTTGCTTACGTGTGTGTTGATGTTGCTATTGTATTTATATGTTGTTGTAGCTGACATTGTTGTTGTTTACGTATGCGTTGTTGTCGTTTACGTTTGAGTTGTTGTTGACAAGCATGATATTGTTTACGTAAGTGTTGTTGTTTACGTGGGTATTGTTTACGTGTACGTTGTTGAAATTTACGTTTAAATTGTTGTTGAAGTATGTGTTGTTATTGTTGTTTACATACACCATTATAACCAGATAAAGTTTCTTCGCTTAGACAATTACCAATTTTTACTCTATATGTACGAAGTTCTAAATAATTTTTGAACCATTGTAGGCAATTACCTCGTATGCCGTACCTTTCCAAAACTTCCAAAAGATTGCTGTGTGCTAGGGTGTCAAATGCTTTACTAATATCAATAAATAAGGCTAAACAGTGTTTGTTTTCGCTTAGGCATTTATTGGAAGTATTGCAATCGGTCTGTAGTTGTTAAAGTCGTTTTTGATTCCGTTTTTATATATTGGTCTGATAATTGATGTTTTTAGTATATTTGGGATTGTTGCGCTGTTGATGCTGGAGTTTATAAAGACATTTATTATTGAAGTGAGGCGAATAGCATTGTTTTTAATGTCTTTCGGCCTTATACCATCTATACCTGCTCCTTTTTTAATGTTGAAGTTTTTTAAAATACCAAAGATTTCTTCCTCTGTCGTAGGAGGAAGATAAATAGAGTTTGGTAGCGTTGGTTTGTTGTAATGCAACGTTTTAACATTACACTTGTGAACAATTTTCTGCACGTTACTATTAAAATTAGATGCAAATTTGTTTGATATGTCCAAAATGTTTTCGTTTTTGAAATTTTTGACTAATGTTGTATCAATATTATTACATTCCTTACCAGTCATTTCATTTATTATTTGCCACGTAACCCGCACATTGTTTTTATTTTCTATGAATTTGTTTTTATAGTAAAAGTTTTTAGCATTATTTAATTTTTTATTTAATAAATTTTTAAATTTTTTATATTCATTTTCGAAATTTTTATTGTTTTTGTTGTTTCTCCACTTGTTATAGAGTTTATTCCGTATATTACACGCTTTTAATAGGTTTTCGTTTAACCACGGACTTATTAGGCTTTTTTTATTATTTATTTTATTTGGAGTTTCTGTTTTTTGATAAATTTTACTGAACTTCTCATACATTATATCAAACAATTCATTAGTGTTTAGATTTTGTTCAATTATTTCACTCCAATTACATTCATTAATATATTTGTTCACCTTGTAATTGTTGATTCTTTCACCCTGTTGCTTCCACACCCTGTTTATACCCTACACCACCATAGGTGGGGAGGGTATTATGCGTTTGTGCTGATGTTTGTAACACCCAAAAATATTGGTCTAAGACCCACCTTAATTTATACCAATCGGCTTAGAATCACTTTCTGAGTCGATTTAACGATGTCCGTCCGTCCGTCCGTCTGTCCGTCCATGTAAACCTTGTAATCAAACTACAGGTCGCAATTTTGAACCAAAATTAATGAAATTTGGTACAAAGGTTTCTTATAGCCCAGGGACGAAGCCTATTGAAACTGGTTATGATCGGTCCATTATTTCACCTAGCCCCCATAAAAATGTCCTCCCGGAAAAGGGTTAAACGATCATAAATCCCTTAAATATAGCAATATTTTAATGAAATTTTGCGCATATAAGTTTCACACAAGTCTAAATAAGTGTGCCGATTTTTAAAAAGATCGGTCCATAATTAACCATAGCTCCCATATAAACCTCTTTTCAGAGAATCACTTTAACAGGCATAAATCCCATTAAAATGTCAGTATCAAGTTAATATTCGACACAAATAAGTTCCATATGAACATAAATGATAGTGCCAAATTTTACAAAGATCGGTCCATAATTTACCATAGCTCCCATATAAGGCCCTCTTTCGGGAATCACCCAAAAGTGAATAAATTCATATACATGTCACCATCAACCTAATATTCTGTATTTGTATGTTTTATTTTACACTTATGAGTATCGGACCACATTTGACTCCAAGTCAAGACCCCTCCCCGAATTATAATGTACACAATGGTGTAGGGTATCATATGGTCGGGCTTGACCGACTATATCTTTTTCTCTCGTTTTTATTTTCTTTTGTTTCGTATTCACAGAAAAACAAAGCGTAATGGTCTGAGATGCTTGTTCTCACTACTACAGCATGTGTTATTGTTGTTGTTTTATTGTTTTACATAAATATGATCAATACAAGAACTGGTTTTCTTGTTTACATCTTCTCTTATACTCTCTTTTATTATACAGTCAAGTCCATTAGACGATAGCATTTCTTTATATTTTGTTGCTGTTATGTTTTGTGTGAGAATGTCGATATTAATATCACCAATAACAATAACATCTTGTTTGTTTTTTATTTTGTTTATTGTTTGGTCAAGTTCAATTATAAACTCTTTGATATTATTTTTTGGCGGTCGATAAATAGTGATAAGAGAAAAGGTTTTGTTTTCATTACACACATCGATTTGGATTGATTCGAATGATATTGTTTTTATATTGATGTTTGTGTGTGTAATATTTTCTCTTACGTACAATGCAATCCCCCCGCCTCTATCATCTCTGTTTAAGAATAAAGAGTAAAAACCATTTATTTATAATGTCTAAATGAAAATGCAAATATGACAATTCTTACTATTTTTTTCTTAAATTAAAATTGAGCTACATATTAAGTAACATTTTTCAAATATCCCCTTAATGCAAAAGCAGATAAATCATAAAACACCTTTCAAATAAAATTTTTCTTATATGTAACAAATTTTACGACTGTTTCGTTCATGAAATTAATGTTACGATTTTTTTTACTTTTGTCAATATTGATGCAATTTTTGAAGATATGAACATGAAATTTTTTGTATAAATGTAGTTTGGGTCAGTATATTATAATCCAGTAAGTGCATACGGCCTTTTACATTTTAGTTGACGATAAGTATGTATAAATAAGAATATGTATATTTAAAAGTTAATTCATTACAATCAATCTTGAATGCTCTAATAAAAAGATATAGTACGGAATTACAGTGGCTCACAGCTTATTTCGTGTGTTTACAATTTAATAACATAATTGTTAATAATTACTTTATTTTTGTATGAAATTAAAAAAACAACACCAGATAGTTAAATATAAATTGTTTTTTATTAATAACATGAACAAAAACATAAAAGTAATTCATCCTTAAATTAAAAAATTAACAGAAAAAACAATTATAACAAAAAGCCACTTCACAGCTTATTTCGTGTACGTATTAAAATGAAGAAGTTTACATGTTTTTTTTAGGTTTAAAAAATAACTAATATTTGGTTGGGTAACCTTTTTGCTTTAAAACATCTTTTAGTCTAGATTGCATAAAACTTACATGTTTTTTTGTGTATACCGTTGATATTTTTTCCCATTCTATTCGAAGAGCCATTTTTAAATCCTCGTGATTACTAATTTGGTGATTTCTGATGTTTTTCTCTAGTAAACTCCACAGATTTTCAACAACGTTTAAATCTGGTGATTGGGCTGGTGTTTTAGCGACGTGAGGACAGTTTCTTGATAGCCATGCTTGTACAATGTTCGATTTGTGTTTGGGGTCATTATTTTGATAAAACCAAAAATCATCTGCAATACCCAATTTTTCTGCACTTTGGAGTAAATTATTTTGAAATAAATTTAAATAAACGGTTTTGTCCATCGTGTCATTAATAAACACGAGGTTACCAACGCCAGATGATGACATGCACCCCCACACCATTACATCACCACCACCATGTTTCACAGTGCCTCTTAGATTTTGATGGTGCAGTTCTGTATTTGGTTTTCGCCAAAAGTATGACTTACCATCTGACCAAAAAGATTAAATTTGCTTTCGTCAGCAAAAATAACCTTGTCCCAAAATGATTGGTCTTTGTTGATATGATCTCTGGCGAACTGCAATCTACTCTTGAGATTCTTTGGGCTAATAAATGGTTTATTACGGGCGGTTCTTCCGTGGAAATCAGCACGACGGAGAATTCTTCTAATTGTCTCTGGATTACATGACTTTCCTAGGAAATTTTCTGCTTCTTTTGCCAAAGATGGTGCGCTCAATCTGGGATTCTGCTTAATTTTTCTTAGTATCCAACGTTCGTCAGCCTCAGTAAATATTTTATTTGGTGCTTTGCGGCTTTTATCTGCAATTCTCCCCTCTCGAACATATCGCTGAACTGTAGAGCAGCTCAAGTTAACGATTTCGGCAATTTGCAATTTGTTTTTCCATTTTTAAATGCGTGATAACAAGTTCACGTTTTTCTACAGATGTTCGTCGACCCATGATTAAAATGTAACTAATTAATAATCTAAAACTTCTAAACATTATTAATAAATTTTTTATTACTCCATTCTATGCAAATTCTTATTATTGGAACGATAATAAATAACGGTAAAATTTAAACACGAAATAAGCTGTGAGGCTATTTTTCTTTATATTGTGATTTTGTACTGAATTATTGCTATGATTGAACTATTTAATGTTGTTTTATTGTAATTGCAAAAAAATATATATTTCTTTTCATTTATTTCAATAAGTAAGAATATTATCAAGTAAAATTTTAATGAAAACTAAAAACACGAAATAAGCTGTGAGCCACTGTACATCTTTGAAAAAAAAAATGTGTATCATATCCCATAGACGGACATCTCCCGATATATATATATATATATATATATATATATATATATATATATATATATATATATATATATATATATATATATATATATATATATATATATATATATATATATATATATATATATATATATATATATATATATATATATATATATATAGTTACTGTCAAAATAATAGCACCAGTGGTACGTTTTTTTTTTTTGTCATTCCATTATTGTTAATTTTTATTTTGGTCTAAAATTTTGCAGTACCTCTATAATTAGTGTGTTTTTTCTTTTTGTAAGTTTTTTGTTGTTTTATAAATATATAGTAGTAAGTAGGAATGTAAAACTTCATAATAAGCCCAAAAGCATTCCGTCAAAATAATAGCACCAATGAATACATTAGTTTAAAAAGTCACGTGGACCGGTCATATTTTTATTAAATTAATTAGAGCCATTCGTATACACAGTATACAGCTAAATTTAATCTTAATTTTAAATTATTGTGTAACTTTTATATTGAAAATGGGCAGAGCTAAACACTGTACAGCTGAAAAGAGAGAACTAATAAAAAAATCAATTTCGCAGGGTAAACGTACTATTATTATTGGATGTTCAAAAAAAATGATAAGAAATGCCATCACCTACAAATACAAGGCAGAAACTCGAGGAAGAAAGCCAATTACATTACCTTTAATGGTGAACCGTATGGTGCGCCAAATCAAGAAGGCTCCTTTTATGTCGGCTATGGAAATTAAAAAGGAATTAGATTTACCAGTAAGTACCGAAACTATATCGCGAAGACTATGAGAATACAATTTAAAAGCCCACAGTTCCAGAAAAGTTCCCCTCTTATCAAAGAAACATGTGAAAAAAAAACTCCAGTTTGCCAGAAATCATCTTGACTGGCCGATTGAAAAGTGGCTTAATATTCTATGGACTGATGAGTCCAAAATAGTTCTATTTGGCGGAAAAGAATTGCCACTGATTTGGGTTATGCAACAAGATATTATTATATTTATATATATAAATAAATATTTCCTTTATAAATATTTTATTGGTTTTATTTTTTGTTTATAAAAAAATATAACATTGATACGTATGAGAATCAAAAGCTTTTGAACAATTTAAAAAAATTTAAAATACCATTGGTATTTCGAAAAAAAATCAAAAGTAATTTTTCAAAATCAAACAATTTGTATTCAGACGATAAGTAAATATTTTCATATTAGAATTTTTGACAAATCTTAATATTGAATATTATCGTCTGAAAATACCTTAAAGAATATCTAAGCCTTTTGGCTTTAAAACGAATTTAAAAAGTAGTTATTCCGTCCTTTTTAATTTTTTCTAAATAATTTACGCGATTTCCTTATAACAGTGACCATTTCTTGAAATACGCGTTTTATTTTACGCGAACTTGATATAACGCGTTTAAACAATAATGGCAAACCTGAATCGTATGTAGAAATGTTTATTGAAAAAATAGATTATTAAAAAAAAATATATATTTAAAAAAATTGTCCAAAATAAAAGAATATCGAGACAGTTTAATAGAAAAATATTATAATACACTTATTATTTAAATATAACCAAAAATAGTATATAAACAAAATGAAAATAATATGATTAAACAAAATGTTTCAAATTTTGTTCGATTGTGATTGCTTGGAGCAGCCTGAAAGCAATTTTTGGCTCTCAATAACAGATGGTCTTATAGCTACTGAAACATGTCCATCACATTTTAAATCAATTAATAAATGATAGCATGAAAAATTATACCAGAAGTTCTATGTGTTGAAATATAGAAAGTCGTTGGATCAAATATTAAAAATAAATAATTTCATGTGTTTTATTTTTTTCCAAACTAATATTTTTAATTTATTTAGTGATTTAATTTTCGCGATATAAAGAAATTCTGGTCCCGAAATATAAATTTGTATTTATTCTGAACCTCATTTTACGCGTTTTAATTTACACGTACTGTCTCCGGCCCCAACAAAACTCGTAAATTTAACGGTACTGAGACTTCAGCGTCCGTGAAAGGCTTTAACCTAAAATTTATTAACACGTGGTTTACAAATTTATATATCCTAAAGAAATTTTCAATCATTTGCGAAAGGACTTTTTTTAACTAAACAAAACAATTTTAGATTTATTATTTCAAAAAGGAATCTGTGTACAATAGTGTTCTGTATAAAAAAATTTTGTAGGAAGAACGATGCGTATTAACGTGCTGAATATGTAAAAAATATTTAAAGAATTTGTTAAATTGATCTTCAGTTGTTTACCAGCGCACAGTGTTCCATTTCAAAAATAAAATGGGAATAAATCTGGAATTTCCGAACGGATAATCCGATTTCAATGAAATTTCACAAAGTGATAGTTGAAGCGTGGGCGAGCTTAAGTTTTGAGTTTGCATTATATAGACCTACAAAGTTGGACACCTCGGGTATAAACATTTTTAAAACAAATCCTAAATATTTTTAAATGAACGGATTCTACTGGAAGATATCTACAAAAAATATCGTCGTGTGCATATCTTATCTCTTTTAGTTTACGAGATATTCGGCTTCAAATATAAAAATTTTTATATTTTGGCGTACCTTGTAACGAACCTCCGGTTACTCCGGGTTGTAAGCGGGGGTATACTCAGCTGTCCAAGGGTTTTCTTTTCTTGTTTTAAATAAAAAAATCGTCTTTTCTTTGGTTGTGTTGTAGCGATTTATTTGTTATTTTTTTCTTCAGTTTACACTTTTATTGTTATATGACAAAAAAAAAAAAAATCTGGTGACCGCAGGATTCCTTATCAAGACCCTACACCTCCTGTTTCTCAATTATTTCTTTTGGATGTAAGTCCAAATAATTAATAAGTCCCTAACTTTTCTTTAGCCTCTACCTCCTAGAAGAAAAATCGAATATTATTTGATTTAAAAAAACTCAGCCTGGATGTAATCCAAGCTCCTATATTTTCCTGGAAAATCCTAAACCACGAGAGAAATGTACCTTTTTCCACGTCTTACCACTTTGAAGTTGTACCGCACAAGAGACCAGTTACTGTCGTAGCGTCCGTTTTTATAGCCTGCCTTCGTTGTATAGTTTCTCACTCTCCACTGTTATAACTTCATTCAGCCACTCACTCGTTCGTGTTTCTTGATTTGGTTTCCTCTTTCTCTCTTCTCTCCCTTATGGATGTTGTTTCTCCTTACACCTGTTTTATAACAAAAGAGAATGTAAGAGGTAAATGAGAGTCGAATGTAATTCGCTCTTTCAGTGGGTCATAAATTGTCTTAATGTAATTCGCCTCTTTAATAGTGTAACATAATTGGCTGAATGTAATTCGCCCTAGTGATAGATGTAATCTATACAATATTAAGAAATTACTTTTTTTCTGTATGGATGTGAACCATCACCCCCCCCCCCCAATCAAAGTTAAAACGCTTATATATTATTTTTTCATATATATAAATTTATACAAATATAATTTTATTAATTATAACATATGAATAAAAATTTCTCAAATTTTTAGTTCTCACATTCCATCCTTTCTTCAGGAAAGAATGCAAAATTTTACGCTACCAGTAGCAGAAATTCGAATTCGGTAAGTTATGCCGTTTACTTGCCTGCGAAAACACAATCTCTTCATTAAATTTGGGTTAGGTTAGTCTTTCTTCTCCGCTCGGTTGCATCTCATTTTCAAAAGCTTTTTGGATAATTTCCTCAATGCTGCTGATGCTAATATCTCCCAAGGATAAAACATCGTCCTCGAGGCCACTCCAAACTAAATCCTCTAGTTGAAGGGGATCAGTTTCCTTGGTTTCTGGGGTTGGACTCACCTTTCCGTCCTCTATAGCCAATCTTTTGGGTGAAATCGGCTCCTCAACCAATGGGTCAGGTTCTTCCACTTCACTGTCGGAGTCGATGATGGTCCAGGTAACACCAATCTGGGCAATGAATTGGGTGTACTTACGGCCCCGGCGAATATATCTGTCCAATTGGGCTGCAAACAGTACCTTCGGACGTTGATCTTCTTCTGACCTTATAGTGGACTGCGATAAAGTTACCTGATCATCAGGGTCAAACCATTCCTCCGATCTGTTGGGTTCCTCGTCCATGTATTCATCTTCGCTATCGGACAGGACAATTATTTCATCTTCCATTATCCACGTTTCTTTTTTTTTTTTTTACGTTTTATATTTTGTATAGTTTTTTTTTGCTTTTGTGTGTTTTTTTCTTCTAAATATTGAAATTGCTGAGGTTATCTGACCCTTCACCAGCACTTGCACTTCTTAACTAATTGATTTAAAATAAAGCCTATTATGAATGTTTGTTGTCACTTATTTTCATATATTAGTAATCTTTATTGTTACTGTACTAATCCCGATTATATGTGAAGATGTATGTTCACACCCAACAACAACTGTTAATTCACTCTTTAAACATTGTTGTAAAACAATGTTTGTACGAACATTTCATGTTTTAGTGATATTTCTTGTTGCTGTGCCCTTCATGATTATATGTAGAAAGGTATGTTCACACCCAACTACCGTAAGTATTTCGCTCTTCAAACATTGTTGTGTTTGATACGAACATTGTTGCGTCTGACGCTCTATTCGTTGAACATTGTTGGGTTTCAACAACTTTTTGAATACTGTTGTTTATTCTGATGAGAGTATTATAGGCTGACCCTTATACATATATATATATATATATATATATATATATATATATATATATATATATATATATATATATATATATATATATATATATATATATATATATATATATATATATATATATATATATATATATATATATATACTTTTTTTTACTAGTAATTCATTGAAAGATATTCATGTAACTAACATTATTATTATAATTATGATTATTATTATTATTATTATTATTATTTATATTATTATTATTATTATTTATATTATTATTATTATTATTATTATTATTTATATTATTACTATTATATTTATTATTTATATTATTATCATTCCTTTATGTTTTAGCTTCGTTACCTTGGACAAATTCTTTTATTTCACTAATATGAGCCGTGCGATTATTTTTCTGACCATCTTTCTTGAGTTCAAATATTACTGGTGAAATCATTCTGTGAATCCTATACGGTCCTTCGTACTTCGGAGCAAGTTTAGCAACAAAATTTTCAGCGGCATTAGATAAGCAGTGTTCCTTCACCAATACCAACTCTCCAACTTTCGCTTTCCATTGCCTGTGGCGGAGATTGTAATACCTAGCTTGATCTTTTGTTGCTTTGCATGCGTTTTGTCTTACTAAAACGAATATTTGTTTTAGTAGTTCGGCTTTTTCCTGTGGGTTACAATTCCGAGCTCCTGTTCCGCTATTTACTTCATCGAATAGTGCACCAGGAAGCCGTGGTTCTCTGCCTTGTATAAGAAACGTGGCACTGTAGTTTGTAGATTCACCTTTTGCGGTATTCAAAGCTAGTTGTAACTCTAGTAATGTTTTCTGATTAACCCCTGAGTATTGGGCTATCATCGTTTTGACCGTTCGGTTTACACGCTTTGTAGGGTTTTCTTGCGGTGTATAAGGAGCCGTCAGTTGTTGTCGTACTCCAATATCTCTTAAGTATTTTTGAAATGATTTACTTGTAAATTGCGATCCATTGTCCGTAATTAAAACCTTCGGGAAACCAAAATTTGCTAAGATTCGTTCTCGAAACGCTTTTTGCAAGGTTTCACCAGTTGCTCTGCGCAAAGGTACTAATTCGGTCCATTTCAAAAACTTGTCAACGAACATCAGCATCATGGAATTTCCGTGCTTTGACCGAGGAAGTGGTCCAACAAAGTCCGCACAAAGCATGGCCCAAGGCTCTTCAGCCGTTCTGGTAAGCATTTGTCCCGCAGGTAGTCTCTGATTTGGCTTAAATTTCTGACATAAAAGTCACTGCCTGACATAATTTTTTACATCCCGAAACATTCCAGGCCAATAGTAACGATGAGCAATTCGGGTGATTGTTTTACGTATTCCCAAATGACCTGCTGTTGGTGAATCATGGTTCTCCTCCAGTACTCTACGTCTTTGAAATGATGGCACGCACAGCTTCCATGGAGTACAATCTTCGTCTTCATCGGCAGTTGGAAGGTGTCGATAGAGATTCCCGTTTACCTGCATATAATCGGGAAACTTCTCCGGATACTTTGAGATTCTATCTCTTTGTTGCTGCCACCATTCGCATATTTTCTCCCCTTCTAAGACTGTTTGGCATACGTCCGTTGGATCTCGTGATAGCGCATCCTCTACCACATTTAATCTACCTTTTTGATAACGGATCTCGAAACTAAACTGTTGCAATTCCAGTGCCCACCGCGCAATTCGCCCTGATGGACTTTCAATTGAGTTAAGCCATTTGAGAGCCAAATGATCTGTTATTATGGCAAAGTGGTACCCCTCCAGGTATGGTCTAAGTTTTCTGACTGCCCACACTATGGCTAGACACTCCTTCTCGGTAGCCGAGTAGTTGACTCTCTCTTGTCCATCCACCTGTTGTGTCAATACAGCTCCTAGGCCATAATTGCACTCATCTGTTTAGAGAGTAAATTCCTTGGAGAAGTCTGGACAGGCCAAAACAGGAGCTTCGGTTAACCGTTTCTTTAGCGTGTCGAAGGCTTCTTGCTGTTCTGCGTTCCACCGAAAATGTTTCCCTTTCTTCAAAAGAGAGGTTAATGGTAGAACAATACGAGCAAATTCAGGAACAAAACGTCGATACCATGAGGCTATACCAACACACCGTCGCAGTTCTCGAATATTTTTGGGAGGTTGTAGATCTTTGATGGCTGCTATCTTTTCGGGATCAGTATGAATTCCATTCTGTTTCACCACGTGTCGTAGATACCGGATTTCTGTTTGAAAAAATTTACATTTCTCCTCGTTTATTTTCAGTTTTGCCTCTCTTAGTCTTCGAAATACTTCGCGTAAGTTGTTCATATGTTCCACCAGGGATTCTCCAAGAACCACAATATCGTCGAGGTAGGCGAATGCGTGTGGTTCCATTTCGGCACCAATGACCAAGTCCAACGTCCTTTGGAAAGTGGCGGGTGCTGATGTTAGCCCAAAAGGCATAACTCTCCACTGGAACAACCCCTTTCCGGCCACCGTAAATGCCGTGTATTGCTTACTTTCTTCAGAAATTACCCATTCTAAGATCGATGCTGCTTATGTATCTAGTATTACGGAGCCGAAGAATGTGATTTATCCTTGGTAAAGGATATGCATCCCCGATTGTTTTGGCGTTTAGTTGATGATAATCTACACAAAGCCTAAAGGTTCCATTTTTCTTCGGAGCCATTACAATAGGAGCACTGTAGGGGCTGCTAGATGGTTCGATGTATCCATTCTTTAACAGTTTTTCTTTGTATATACGCCTTTGCATTTCAGGGTTTCGTTGGATGTATCTTTGCCTTACCGGTCTGTCGTCTTTTAGGGTTATTTGATGGAAAACCAAGTTTGTTGGACCTTTCACATCTTCGAATTTACCCAACTCCTCTGATAAAAATTCAGATATCTCCCTCTCTTCACTCTCCACCAGATTTGTCTGTATTGTCATTGCTTGTTCACTCTCTACCGATCTCACTTGTTGTAGTACGGCACCTAATTTTATCGTCTGGTCACCACAACGTATCTCCACCTCCATTTCTTTAAGGAAATCTAGCCCCAGAAGAACATCATCCACCATACCCGGCATTACACCAAATTCTAAAATACAGCCATTATTTCCGAGTTTTACTTCCGCTTGGATCACTTCGTTGACCTCTACGGTTACGCCGTTGGCTAAGCTTATTCTATTTTGCACTCTCCTTCCGTTGTACTCCGCTCTTAATCGTCTGGCTAGTGTTTCACTTATGTAGCTCTTGGACGCCCCGGTATTAATGGTTGCATAATTTTTTTCAATACCGATCTGTACCATTGCTAGCAATCTAGAATCAGATACTTTAAGGGAACTTACTGCTGCAAGGAAGGATTGGTCTGATTCATCGTCTCTCCTTGCTGCTGACGTGGACCCACAGCATTTCCCGTATTTTCTGTGTTTCCAGAGTTTGATCTACAGCACCCCCTCGTTCGAAGTCCTCTCCTGCCACATTGCCAGCAGAACAAAACACTTGGGTTTTGGCAAAATCGGTACCCGTGTCCTTCTTCGCCACATCTTCTACACGCTAATCCTGGATTTATAGGAGCAGGATCATCGTTAGCGGGGTGCCACATGACGATTTTCCCGATACTCACGGCCCACTTCCGGATGATTAGCTCGAATTATCTCATAATCCTCTGCCATTTTGATTAATTCTTCCAAACTTTTAAAATCGGTTCGACGTATATATAACTGATAATCAACCATGCTATTGCGGAAAATCCGTTCGATCTGCTGTTCTTTTGAATACCCTGCATGCCGCATCATGTCCTGCATTTCAATGATGTAGTAGGACTCTCGTGGTTTCTGTTGACGTTTTCGAATCTGGTCATCTAGCTCCTCAAAGTACCTGGGAGGTAAGAAAAACGAAAGAAAATCCTCCCTAAAAGCCCGCATTGCCATTGTTTATTGTTGTTCCGAAACCAAATAAGAGTACTATCCTTTAGAAGTTCAGGCAATCTGGATTTAACTCATATACCTCCGCCATCTCTTCGACCCTCTCGATGAAACTCAATGGTTCCTTTCCACCGTCAAAACAAAAAGACCACTTTCTCACAATATCTATAACTGCTGCGTAAGACATGTGGGTGGTGTGATTACCAGACATTTGTGGTGATGCTGATGACATTATTGGTTGTGGAGATTTTAAGGCGTAAGATACTGTTGGCAGCTCTAACGATGTGGGTGTAACGCTCCTACTGTGGCTGGATTCTAGCTCTTCTAATCGAGATAGGGTTTTATCTTTATGTTCTCCTCCCACAAATGTAGAAAACCTTTTCCGCATTTCCTCGACCGAACCTGATGCCTCTAAAGAAAACTCCTCTAAGTATTGTATCAACTCCTCTTTCCTTAATAGGTAAACCCAAGATGTACGTACTATATTGCTTGTGGGGAATGCCTTCCGTTGACTTGAACATTTTTCCGGTTAAATGAGACGAATGTCCCTGCTCGGGCGCCAAATGTAACGAACCTCCGGTTGCTCCGGGTTGTAAGCGGGGGTATACTCAGCTGTCCAAGGGTTTTCTTTTCTTGTTTTAAATAAAAAAATCTTCTTTTCTTTGCTTGTGTTATAGCGATTTATTTGTTATTTTTTCTTCAGTTTACACTTTTATTGCTATATGACAAAAAAATCTGGTGACCGCAGGATTCCTTATCAAGACCCTACACCTCCTGTTTCTTAATTATTTCTTTTAGATGTAAATCCAAATAATTAATTAGTCCCTAACTTTTCTTTCCTAGAAGAAAAATCGAATATTATTTGATTTAAATAAACTCAGCCTGGATGTAATCCAAGCTCCTATATTTTCCTGGATATTATCTTGGAAAATCCTAAACCACGAGAGAAATGTACCTTTTTCCACGTCTTACCACTTTGAAGTTGTACCGCACAAGAGACCAGTTACTGTCATAGCGTCCGTTTTTATAGCCTGCCTTCGTTGTATAGTTTCTCACTCTCCACTGTTATAATTTCATTCAGCCACTCACTCGTTCGTGTTTCTTGATTTGGTTTCCTCTTTCTCCCTCGCTACTTCACCGCATCACTCACTTCTCTCCCTTATGGATGTTGTTTCTCCTTACACCTGTTTTATAACAAAAGAGAATGTAAGAGCTAAATGAGAGTCGAATGTAATTCGCTCTTTCAGTGGGTCATAAATCGGCTGAATGTAATTCGCCTCTTTAATAGTGTAACATAATTGGTCGAATGTAATTCGCCCTAGTGATAGATGTAATCTATACAATATTAAGAAATTAGTTTTTTTCTGTATGGATGTGAACCATCAAACTCTATAGAAAATTGTGTGAAGGAAAAAAAGTTGTAAAAATTTAATTCCTGAGATAACTAGGGTCTCCCAAATCCGACCTATTTTTTTCATTTTCCAATTTTTGCCTCAATTTCTCAAATCGCAAAGCTGGAATTAAGAAAAAGTTATATTTTTAACTTAGATTAATGTAATTTTAAGTTTCTGGTATATAAATACTGTATATCCCCTAGTCTCCACGCAGACATTTTTATGTCCGCAATTGTCAAATTCTATCTCTCTCTTCAAAATGTTACGTGTGGACCAATAAGAAATCTATTGCGCAATCTATTTCGCAATAAATGTTTAAACAGAAAGCTGAGCAATAATGTTTAACATAAGCTGTCAAATTTATTTTTATTGTCTAAAATTTTATTTTTTTAAGAAAACAAAGATGGAAAACGAATTTATTTTGTTTTAAAACAAAATAAATTCGTTCTTTAAAAAAGATAAATTTAAATTTCTCATGTACGCTTTCTCCACCCCTTAACATAAAGTTGGAAATAAAAGCCTTTTATTCTGCCGACGTTATTTCTTGTGTTAAATAAAAGTTTCTTCGTGGAGACGTAGAGTATGTTACTTAAGAAAATTATTTTGCAACTAACTCTACGTCTCCACGCAGACGTTTTTATTTTCTAACACAAGAAATAACGTCGGCAGAATAACAGGAAAAAGCTTTTATTTCCAACTTTATGTTAAGGGGTGGAGAAAACGTACATGAGAAATAAACATTTTAATTTGTCTTTTTTAAGGAAAATTTTATTTTATTCTCTGTTTTTATTTTTTATTTATAGTTTTAAAACATAATTAATGCATTTTTCATCTTTGTTTTGCTAAAATAATCAAAATTTTCAAAAATAACAATAAATTTGACAGCTTACGTTAAACATTATATGCTCAGCTTTGTGTTTAAACATTTATTGCGAAATAGATTGCGCAATAGATTTCTTATTGGTCCACACGTAACATTTTGAAGAGAGAGATAGAATTTGACAATTGCGGACACAAAAATGTCTGCGTGGAGACTAGGGGTAAAAAAGAATGTAGCTACTTTTTTGACAAAAAAATTGCGAAAAATCTACTTTTTTTCAAAGTTCAAATTCAAACGCATATAACTTTTGATTCTGTAAAGAGTTTTAAAATTAGTTTTCTTTACATAATTTTTTTATTTGTTGTTAATAAAATAAAAAATATTTCCAGATAATCGTGTGAAGTTTGCGCCCACTATAATGAAAAAACTTCACCAAGGTAGGTCAAAATGTAAAAATGTTTATCTTTGAAGCCGAATATCTCGTAAACTAAAAGAGATAAGATATGTACACGACGATGTTTTTTGTAGATATCTTTCAGTAGAATCCGTTCATTTAAAAATATTTGAAATCCGTTCATTAAAAATATTTGAAAATCAGGAACATTTTTATTTTTTATACCCACCATCAAAAAGATGGGGGTATATTGATTTTGTCATTCCGTGTGTAACATGGCGAAGGAATCATTTAAGACCCCATAAGGTATAAAAACAGACATTTTCGGATTTGATATCTTCGCTACAGATATTACGTATTGCAAATGTTGCTCAAATCACAAACTTTCTGAGTAAAGACTCTTTCCGGTCTAAAAATATGACGCTCCAAAAGTGAAAAAGTGGTTGAATTTTTTTTCAAAAGTAATCACAATGTATTACTCATAACTTCTGAAATATACATTGCACAATTATTATTTTTATTTCATTTAATAGAAAAACACATTGACTTAAAACGACAAGTAAAACATTTATATAATTCGAAAGTTCAAAGGTCAAAATCGATAATATAAAGATTAAAGCTTAATATCTCAAAAACCGGTATTTTAAAATTCTTAATATATATATATAGAATTAGTTGTTCAATTTTCTTGATTTTGGTAATTTTAGGAAGGTAATAAACTGTGGAATTCAAAAAGATGAAAACTAGAACAATTTAAGATCTAACCAATTATTTATTTTTAAACAGATTAAAAAAAATTCAATTTTTAATTTCAATCAATTTGAGCCACCTCTACATTTCTTTCAATCTATCTAAAACTTTGTATTTTATAGGTTTTGGTCCATTTGAAAATTTGTAAGGGGTGAGACTGAAAATCTAAAAGCCTTTATTTTCCTACATAAAAAAGGGCAACCCTAATATATATATATATACAAACTTTTTAAATATTATTCCATTTTAAGTTTTTTTTTCTAGAGAAATTTAAAAAGAAGTCGTTTTCCGACGAGTCATAAATAAGTAAACAAGCAACTTTTGGCTTAAATTCTTTAATTTTTTGTTAAAAGTAAGTAAAGTTTATGGTTGCAAAATGATTTTAGCACATCGGAGATCGTTTTTTGTTACATTATGAGAGATATAAATAATCGCCTTTTCGATTATATTAGAAAATTTTATAAAATCCGAAAATTTTAATTTAACCATAATTTTGACCTAAAAGATGCCAAATAACGCCCAATTAAGTGTAGGAGAACTAAGAGCAACTATCATACAATACAAATATTGTAAAATATATAGAAATATATAAAAAATCTTTAATAAAACGGCCACATTATTCTCAAGGTGGTTAAATGCTTCAAAAACAATGAACGCGTTGACCGCAATTACTCGCGTAAACGCCTAAGAATCACTACAAAAAGTGTAGATAAAAATTAAGTTTTGAAATACTATGCTTTCTGCTCCAAAATTTGTATCAAAACTTATTCCGGAAGTCTAAAAACTATGGTCTGAACTTACAACTTAAAGAAAAATATATGAAGACGGAAAACATGGTCTAGCTGTAGGGAAAATTTTATACATAAGTATAATAAATCTCGAAAATTTGATAACGTTCTATTCAGATTATGTCTAAAAATAGGAAATATAATGTATATCTAAAATGTTTGAACTTAAACTTTTAAGTATAGAAAACCAATACTTAAGTCCAACAGAAAGGGATTAATGGTTTGGAAATACATTTATATTTATAAAATAGGAAAAAAACGTGGTTCACAGAGGTAAAATATAATCACATAAAGTCCTTCGTCTATTAAAAGGTATGAAGTTCCAAAAAATGTTTGTTTAATTTTTGTGAATTTTATCCTATAGTAGAAAAATTCGCCTATAATTTAGGGTCAATTTGATTCAAAATATATAGCTGGGGAAATAATTAACATTTCAGAGTGACCTGCTCAAAGTCCAGATGTATCACCAATTAAAATTGCATTAAATTTAATAAAAAAATAGAGTCCCCATATTTGACCAAATATGCAGAATATATGTAGTAACTATACCAACACGTTTGGCACTAATGTGTCAAATTATAGTCGGTCTCCGGGGCTATTAAAAACGTTGTTTACTTATTTATGGAACATTGATTTTTTCACTTTTTTTAAAAAGAGCAGATTCACTAAAAGTAATGTGTTGAATTGAATGTTTCGCTGCTTATTTTACTAACAAGACATTATATATTTATAATTATATGTTACTTTTGATATCTTCGATCTACAACTTGAAAAATAAGCAATTGAATTCGAGATACTACTTTGTTTACTTATTTATGACACCCGCTGTATATACATATATATTATATATTATATTCTCCGGAAGAATAACTTCCCACATGGGACGATAAACGAATTTTTTACCAAATTTATAGGTCGATTGAATATATTTCTGGACTTTCAAAGAGGCTTAAACATATATATTGGCGATGAAAACGGACAAATTTTTTGGCAATATGAAATCGGAAATTGACAATCTGGACGAGTCTAACGTAGTATATAAAATGAAATGTAATGGTGACGATGCTGACGTATGCTAAAAAGTATATGTTGGTCCAACAAAAACAAAATTAAGAACAAGAGTATTATCGCACAAATCGGATCTAAAATGTTATGACAAACCACTAACTCAAAAAACAGCACTAGCAGCCCACTGTGCAATAACTGGACATAAACCCGACTTTGAGAAAGTGAAAATACTTGCAAGAGAAAATAATTACACGAAACGATATATGCGGGATATGCTTCATATCATGAACATACCAACGGGAATGAGAATAAACTATGAAACAGATACAGATAATTGCGCTCACATATATCGACACACAGCAAACAAACATAGGAGGGGGGACATAAACTGTCAGTAACAGGAGCTTTGGACAATGATAACGGACAACACTGCAATACAATTAAATGTAATTATTATTATTTTTGTTTTGTTATGTTTAAGAATATTTTATATTTGGAATTGTTTTCGATTTTTAGTAAACACTTATCCCTGTCACTGGTGGGGAACTAAAGATAAATTTTAAAAATTTTTTAAATATTTTTTTTTTGTATTCAGCTCATAAATACGCATCGTTTGGGGTGTTTTCAACATCGAAATCCTAAAAGGCGTTTCGGGATTCACTAGTGTACAATATAATAATTTAACCAAAACTCGTTTTAAAAAAATTTTTGTACGTGTCGTTAAAAATATATCGAAAAATTTTTTATTCTAAATTGAACAATTTTGTTCGTTCGAAAAGGATAAAAAATTTGTTCCTCGAATAATCGAATAATTTTTGTTCGAATTTTGTAGTTAAAGTACTACGATTAAAAATATACAAAATATATTTTTTTATTGATTCAAGATACTTAGAGTACTAATTTTCGAAAAATACCAATTAGTAACTGTTTTTTTTTTTTTTTACATTCATGTAATGTTGCCTTATATATGTATATGGGCAATTATCAAAAATTTTTGATTTTAGCCATTCAAAAAAATATTAATTTTTTCAAATAAAATGTATGATATTTTCAATGTTTGATGGTATTAGTGCAGCATATTTTAGGGTTTCCTAGTAAAATTTTAAAAATTTTCTTTTCAATAAAAATCGCGATTTTTTTAAATTTTTTTGGACATACTAATTATGTCAATTATAGTTAATTTCATGCTGCCCATACGATGTGCCTTAGCGAAATGTGTTTTGACAAAAGTGTCCCATTTTCAATTATAAACGACATTTGACTTAAATTTATGATCCCAATCAATTGTATTTATCGCCATTCTTATCTAATATGTGTTTAAATTGCAATTTTCTATATAAAAATACAAAAACAAAAAGTGCAATTTTTGCATAATTTTCAAAAATAAAAAAATTTTTATATTAAATTTATTTTTAATGCTCCTCTTTTAATGCTAAAATGACAAAAAACTAAGTTTACACAGTAATCCAAGCAATTTCATATGAAAATGTGAATGTGCCTCGAGATAAACAGACTTTTTGAAAAATTTTCGGTCTTGTTTTCCAAGCTTAGAGACTATCTACTACGTTGACTATTTCGGGCACATCAACGGGATATAGCGCAAAATACGCACAATTACAACAAGTATCAATCTTTATCTTTTGTATTCGGTTGAGGGGCGCACAGGCCGCGCCCAAAAAACAGAAAAATTTTAAAAACGAAAACATTTTGTTATCAAAATTTTACTGCCCTGTAATTAGTTGTTGAAAGTCTTCACAACGACAAAGATGGTTCAGAATTTATGTACAAAATCCGATTAATTTACTTATGATAGAGCAAAAAGTATAAACGCGCGAACAAAAATTGTAGAAGAATGGTAAAAACTTAAGTAGTTTTAATCAGTTTTTCTATATTCTTGAACTTTGAACAACAATCATGGTTAGAAAAAGAAATAAGTATTAGTTTCAAGTCTTGTGAGTTCAGATCTGTAACCAATTTGTTCAAAATATCACTACCACAAAACTTATTAAGGATTTAAGTCAGTTTCAGCCAGGTTAAAAATTGTTGATAATTGCCCATATATATAGTTGCATTCATAGAAATATGAGTGTCCTTATATAAAAAATTAAGTTAAAAATTTTAAACACAAAACATATTTTATTTTATTTTTTTTTGTGTAATAATAATGGTTAATTTATTATTGTAATATTAGAATAATTAGCAAGGTAATTAATGCTTTATTAAATAAAAAAACATATTTTAAAATGAAATTGAAAAAAATTCGGCTGTTCCGAATCTTTGATACCCTTCACCATCTTGCCGACAAATAATTAAAATTTCGCCTTAACGTATGCTTTCATTATTTCACATTTATAAATCTACATTTTTTTCAAACTACGAAAATTTTAATATGAAAAAAACAAAAAAAAAAAAAAAAAAAAACAATCATAACAAGCTTTGCTTTTAAAAAATAAACAACAATTCCATATATATTTATTTTTGTACAAACCGACTGCATATACAAAGAACAATAACAACACTGTTATTAATTATATTACAGCTGTTGCTAACAAAACTACTTGCCTATACAAAAAAACAAAAAACGTCACTAATAGTCATTACAATGCTTAATATACATGTTTGTGTGTGTATTTATATCAGTGATGCGCACACACACTACTTTACATTTGCGCTTGTGTGTGTGAAGCAGCGAAAATGAGATTGAGTGAACGCAGCTCAAGTTTACGCTGAAAAAACTTTTCATTTGTAGAAAGTAAACACTCAAATAAAGAAACATATGTTAACCTTAATCTTTGCTATTGACGACTTTATTTTTTCTTAGGAAAATTGGTTTTCTAGATATTTCTGTTCAAATACACCTCCTGTAAAAGAAATAAGATATGACATTTTGCTTAGTGTATTTTTTTTTAAGTTGTGAGCGAATTTTGTTGAGAGAGCAACAATCGAACAAAGTAGTTTATAATGTACGTGTGAAGCAACGCTGCGTAAGCAGAATTTGTAGGATAACGTAGCTTAAACAGGGGCTTCAAAAAATAAAAATGCGTTTTGCCCGATATCCCAGTTGTTATTGAAACGATTTATTTCGTTTTTTCAGAACAAAAATTCAGAAAATAACTGCCGAGCCCCCTTTAAAAAAACGAAGTCCCTGGTATATGCAGAGGCTTCAGAAACTGGAAACCCGGTTCTAAAAACTGGTTTTTAAAGCATATCTCCGTCATTGCTAAACCGATCTTGCTGATTCAAAAAACCGAAATTTTATAAAAATATTTATGACCCATCTGTGACCGATAAAAATAAAAATCTGTAGCTTAAACAAGGGCTTAAAAAATTAAAAATGCGTTTTGGCCGATATATCAGTTATTATTGAACCGATTTATTTCAGTTTTTCAGAACAAAAATTCAAAAAAAATGTCAGAGCCTTCTTTGCAAAAACGAAATCCCTAGTATATACAGAGGCTTCAGAAACTGGAAAACCGGTTCTAAAAAACGTTTTTTTTTACACCTGTGGTGAAGGGTGTTTTTCGAGGACATTTTAGCAAATAAATTATTCTTAATCAAGCGTCTACAAATAGTAAGAGCACTAACTGACAAATTTAGCTTCTTTTGGATGTTACTTGCTGACAAAAAAATCAATTTTACTAAAAAGACTACACGAAGATCACCCGCACGCGATATTTTGCGTTTCAGCTTAACATTTCAACTTTATTTTTGTACGATAATGCATTATTTTATCAGCACATATTAACATCACTTGATTTCCCTAAAAAATGTCCATGATTTCTACGATTTTCTTTTATTAATTTTCGCTTTTCCTCAGAAGAGCGCTTTCCTCGTCCTACTATTAATAAAGTACTTAACTATTTTACTAAAAAACGAGAAAAGAAGATATAGTCGGTCAAGACCGACTATATGATACCCTACACCATTGCGTACGGGCATAAAAATTCGGGAAGTGGATTTATATTAGACCTGTAGACCAACACTTTTAATAAATCTAAAATAAAGTATATAAGTGCAGAATAATGCGTTAATAATAACATCTAGATGATTTTATGCATTATAGGGCGAATTCCGGAGGCGGGTTTATATTGGAGCTATGGAAATTATAGACCGATTCTCATAAAATGTTGCAATGTTGTTTCTACTTCCATAAAACTTCTTTGTGTCGAATATTAACTTGATACTAACATTCGTATGGAATTTATGTACGTTAATGTGATTTTCGGAAGGGGGTTTTATATGGGAGCTATGGTCAGCCAGCCAAACAGCCGTCCAGCCAGACGGACGGATAGACATTGTTAGATCGATTTAAAAAGTGATTCTGAGTCGATTGGTGGGTGTTGGATAACTTTTTCTATGCGATACAAACATCAGCACAAACACATAATACCCCAACCACCTATGGTGCTGTAGGGTATAAAAAAAACTATTTAAAAAATACTTAAATCACTTCCTCATAATTTTTAATTTCATAAAAAATTTTAAACGTAAACACTTTATTTTTTAAGAATTCACCATCACTACTATTTTTATGAACATTGAACGAGAAATGAAAAAAATTGTGAATAAAATATTAAACTTACCCAGCAAGAGTTAAGAAGCTAATATAATGGCTCTTCACTACTTACACATTAGCTGAATAACTCATTATTTTAACACGGTGATGACATTAGAGGCAACTACTTACCCTATACATTACTTAGATGTCATTATAATAATTAATTACTTCCAAGCTGTTAAACAGCACATTGATTTTAAAGCATTACTGAAGTCATGATTAGTAATACGAGTAATAATAGAAACTAGTTACATTTTTGGTTATAAATTAGTAATGAAATGTCAGGACATAAATTATTTTTTTGTTGTTGTATGATTTTTTAATTTTAAAAACTTAAAAACAACAAAAAATGTAATTAATATAATGTAATAAAAATAAAACATTTTATTACAAATTAATTCATACGAAAACTTTGCCTTTCATTTATGTATCCCTTCTTCAAATATATGAATTGGTAACTGCATAATAAAAATTAATATTTTTAAAAATCTGATCATAAATAATTATTTACATTCGAGTTATAAATAATTAGTTACTAATCAACTTCTATGTAATGCAGACAGTATGTTTTTGTCATTACAAAGTAACTACATCCGTAACTACATGTCATTACCAAGTTTTTGCTGGGTAATTGTTTTTGAGATTATTTATTTTATGTTTGACTTTTTACATTCCGTTGAAAACACCGTTAAAATTTTGCGAGGTTTTAAAATTATTAAGTTAACATTATTTTTTTGTATACGCCCATTAGTGTTTCAGTTTATCATCATTATCTTAAAGCTGGTAATGCTGCGAATAAAATAAGGCATGTATCATAGCGTAATTAGATAGTGTTCGCACATCTACAAAAACAACATTTGCCTGTATTTTGTTAGTATAAAACTACTGCACATAATGTCAAAATGCTATGAAGATAAAATGAGAGAATGATGGAGAGGAAGAGTAAAAAAACTCGAAAAAACATTTTCCATATGAATACAAAAACAATTTGACAGTTCCGCGAGGTATTTCAATGAAAAAATTGTAAAACAGCTGTTCTTACGAGTATACTATGGCATGTATAATAGTATAATTATAAAGTATACTCCATAGTATAATTATAAAGTATACTCGTAAGAACAGCTGTTTCACAATTTTTTCATTGACATGCCTCGCGGAACTGTCAAATTGTTTTTGTATTCATGTGCAAAATTTTTTTTCGAGTTTTTTTACTCTTCCTCTCCATCATTCTCTCATTTTCTCTTCATTTAATAATTGATCGTATAATAGTGAAAATTTTATTTAAAATAATAAGCGATTGGACGCTATAAATATTATTTTGCCAGTGCAACAATATTGTATTGAAAATTTAAAGAATAATCAAATAAACAAACCGTGTAAATAAATAAACAAAAGAAAAAAATTTTTGTGATAAAAAAGTGTTATAATAACCTGTTATAATTAAGTTAAAAGTGTCTATGGGTTCTCAAGATGAGAGACGACTCAGTTTAAACGGCAGAAATGCTTACATAGTTCTCAACGGGGAGAGTGTTAAAAACAAAAACATTTATAATTCAGAATATAACAAAAACTATTTAACCCCGAAACCACTTGAGAGAGCTCGATCTTATTCCCCCGTAATTAATTTACATGAAAAAAATACACAAGAAATTCTACAAACAAAAATTTGTTTAGAACAAAGCATAAAAGAAAACACGCAAAATTCGATAACAACAACTACACCAGCTTTAATAACAACACAGCTTTCTACTGTTAATACACAAACTTGTAATCCACTAACAACTATGTCTAGTGAGAGTTTTTGTGTCATTAACACTAGCAATACCTTAAAAGGCAAAGATGGTACGCAGAAGGGCGCTATTCCAAAACAAGGAAATAAGATAAGTATATCAAAACCATTAGTTCCAACGGGTATGCTTAGGTATTTAAATATTAATAAGAGAAATTTAAGTCCCCAAAAGGAGATGACTTCTGCAAAGAAACAAAAGGTAAATGAAAACCCCTTGACTGGCAACCGTTTTGCTCTCTTGAGTGATGATGTAAACAATCATCAAGAAAAGGAAGGTGGTGCTATTCAAAAACCATCAAAGCCAAAGCCAATATATCTTCGTGAGCCAAGCTCCAACAAATTAGTAAATTCATTTATTGACATTATCGGGAAAAATAATTTTCATATTGTTCCCATTAAAAAAGGTGGTGTGCAAGAGACGAAAATCGTTATATACACTGAGGATTGTTACAGAAAAATCTCTCATTACCTAAATGAATGTAAGAAAAATTTCTACACTTATCAACTGAAAAGTAGTAAAGGATTGATAGTGGTAATTAAAGGTATAGAGTCCAGTGTGGAGCCAAACGAAATCAAGGAAGCCCTAGAAGAGTTGGGCTATCAAATAAGAGTAAATATTTTTAATAGGGATAAGATCCCCCAGCCAATGTTTAGAGTTGAATTGGAACCAGATGAAAGGAAGCTAAAAAGAAATGAGACTCATCCTATATATTCTCTGCGATATCTATTGAACCGTAGAGTAAATATAAAGGAACCTCTTAAAAGGAAAGGACCTGTCCAATGTGGCAATTGTCAAGAATTTCGCACACTAAAAATTATTGTACTTTGCGTACTGTATGTGTTGTATGTGGAGATCTGCACACTTCATCACAATGTGGTATTTTAACGAAAGGTCTCAAAAGAAAATGTGGTAACTGTGGTGGCGAGCATTCAGCCAACTATCGCGAATGCCCAGTATACAAAGAATTATTGAAGAGATTAAGGGAGAACCAAAAGCTAAGAAGAGGTGATGTCGTAAAGACATCAGTTACAAATACCATTAACAATCCAATTAATTCTGGAATCAGTGTTAATGAGGGTGCGGCTTAAGTAAAGTCAAATTTACAAAACGACCAAGCAAGTTCATTTATACCTAGTAATGGTTCATATGCCAGTGTTTTAAAAACAAGTTTTCAACAACCTAATATGCCCCAAAATTCGGGAGGGTTAGAAACTTTTAAGCAATCTCTTACGCAGACAATAACCTCTCTTAATCCATGCAAAACACAATACAAGAGCTTTTAAGAGCGCAGAACCAAATGATTCAAATCCCCTTAACGAAAAAATTAGTTATTTGCGAATATGCTTCTGGAATGCAAATGGTTTAAACCAACATAAATCCGAGATATCTCTCTTCATACAGAAAATATTGATGCAATGTTGGTCTCAGAGACTCGTCTCACCAATAGATATAATTTTTATATTTCAGGTTATACATTTCATTGCACAAATCATCCGGACGGTAAGGCACATGGTGGTACCGGTATAATAAACAAAAGACGAATAAAACATTATGCCTTAAATGATTTCTTAAAAGAATATTTGCAGGCAACATCCATTCATCTTGAATGTTTTTCTGGTAATTTGACTCTAAGTTCAATTTATTGCCCCCACGGTTTTCTATGACCAAGGAAAAATTTGAAGAATCCTTTAACACGCTAGGAGATCAGTTTCTGGCATGTGGTGACTATAATACTAAGCACACTTACAGGGAGTTGATCGTAAAAATGGTATGGATTTCGTGTCCCCAGGACAACCAACGTACTGGCCTGCTGAT
The DNA here is from genome assembly GCA_951394005.1 of Protophormia terraenovae. Lineage (NCBI taxonomy): Eukaryota > Metazoa > Arthropoda > Insecta > Diptera > Calliphoridae > Protophormia > Protophormia terraenovae. The sequence goes on from OX596077.1 coordinate 71,774,882, forward strand.
CCTAGAAAAATTCATGATCTTATAGATTTGGCCATATCTAAGAATATTAATCGAAATTCTGTTACTACTGAAGTATCATATGATTTATCTTCTGACCACTCTCCAATAATAGTTACGTATTATGGAGCGATGAATATACCTAAATACCCTACAAATACTTTTTATAGGACGAATTGGTTGAAATGTAGAAAATACGTCACACAGTGGGGTCAAACGCAATTTTTTTGGTAATAAATCTGTATCTCCTAAACTACTGGTTGGATTAAATTGAAATATATGGACGAGTTGTAGAGGAGGACATAAGCTTTGAGAAAAATCATCTTGCAGTCACCATGTGATAACACAAGAAAATCTACAGGGTGTCAAAATTGACTACCTCGAGTATGTAAAAGTTTAAAAAAATCGTAACTTATACAAATGAAGTCCGATTTTAAAGATATTTATATTTCTGTAAAGTGCTTGGCAAGAATAAGCTTACTCACCCAAGTTACCTCTTAAAATTAAAAAGATATTTACACTTGAATTTTGAACCTCGACTTTCTTTGGTTTTTCGGGAATAAGTCCTGAGGTATATGAGGTAAAAATTTTTTAAAAATATTTTATAATTTGCTATATATTTCAAAATAACATACTGAAAGAATTTATGGATTATCTCAATGCGTCTAGACGTGAAAAATATTCAAAGTCAGCTCTCTGAAATTGGTATGAAAAATGGCTATTTTTTACAAAAATATAGTACAATTCTTTCACTTTTTTCTCAAAGTTTCGTTGAAGAAAAGATTTTTTTCTTTGTATATTTCAAAGAATAAGGCTTCATAAATGTTTAATAAAGAAATTTAGAATTGATTTATGTTTGCACCCTACATCAGGCATTGGTCGTAATGGTCAATTTTGGCAAAAGGTTTAATTTTTATAGATATATACTATATAATATATATCGACTTTCACTCCTGCAAAAATCATTAAAAAAAACTTTACAAATAAATTTTTGGCAATTTTTCAAAAATAAACAATATTTATTAAATATGAGCGATTATTGCGAATATTATCTCGTTCAACAACCAAAACGAGACAATACAATTGTGTGTTACGTATACGCCCATATGGAAATATTGTAAAACAATGAATTTTGTGAGGGTTGACCTAACTTGTCAGATTTGAGACCATGATATAATGCTTTTAAAACGATCTATATATACATATTATACATCAACGAATTGGTAAATAAGTATATTTTTATATTCTTGTAATATTTTGTTAGTTCTTGGCAAATAGGCGGAGCTTTGCTTTACAAAACATTATTTTTTTGGTTTTTATATAATTTTTATATTTTTTAATTTTAAAAAATTGCCAAAAATTTATTTGTAAAGCCTTTTTAATGATTTTTGAAGGAGAGAAAGATCAGTATGTATTTTGTATATTACATAAGAAATAATTGCGACAATATTACGCTAATATGCTTTTTTATGCAGTTAAAAAAGTCGTTTAAAAAATTGAAAAGTTTTCATAAAATCTGCTCTTCTGCATTCGTTTTTGGCTGGGCGGGAAGCAGTTTAGTGTCAAATCGTTCTAAATCTATTTTCTGATGAAATATCGTCCAAAAATTTAAAAACGCTCGCGTGATATTTTTTTTATTAATCGATAAAAATTTAACTTTTTCCAAAATTCACTATTTTCGACCAATGCCTGATGTAGGGTGCAAGCCTAAATAAGTTCAAAATTTCTTCATTAGTCATTTATGAAGCCTTGTCTTTTGAAATATATAAAGAAAAATTTTTTTCTTTAACAGAACTTTGAGAAAAAAGTGAAAGAAGAGAAAAAAGTGTAAAAAATAGACATTTTTCATACTAAATTCAGAGTGCTGACTTTGAATGTTTTTCACGTCTAGACGAATTGAGATAATCCAAAAATTCTTTCAGCATGTTATTTTGAAATATATTGCAAATTACAAAATATATTTAAACAATTTTTACCTCATATACCTCACGACTTATTCTCGAAAAACCGAAGGAAGTCGAGGCAAAAAATCAAAAATATAAAATTCAAGTGTAAATATCTTTTTAACTGTAAGAGATAACTTGGGTGAGTAAGCTTATTTTTTCTTTATCTTGCCAAGCACTTTACAGAAATATAAAAATCTTTAAAATCGGACTTCATTTGTATAAGTTACGATTTTTTTAAACTTTTACATACTCGAGGTAGTCAATTTTGACACCCTGTAAATTTTTTTATGTTATCACAGGGTGACTGCTAGATACATTTCAATTTAGGAGATACAGATTTATTACCAAAAAATTTGCGTTTGACCCCACTGTGCGTCAGTAGTCATATCAACACTGAGCCTTATCTTGAGTGTGAGGAAGATATAAACAAATTTGCAAACGACTTCACCTCGTTAATTGCTTCAGCTTTGGAACATTCTAAAATTCCAGTTTATAGGAAAAGCTATATGGCTATCCAATTCAGATATTGAAAAACTGCTTTTTGAAAAGAGAAAACATAGAAGAGAATGGCAACAAACTACATCACCAGCTGCAAAGCTGAGGCTGTCCGTTGCAAGCAAAAACTAAGAAGAGCCCTTCAAATAGAAGAGGATCGCCTAGACAAGAGTTGTGCTGAAAGTTTGACGAATAATAAATACACTTACTTTTCCCTATGGAGGGCAGCTAAACGTATTAAGCCACCGGTAGAGGCACAAAGTCCTTGAAAGGAAGCTGATGGATGGCCAATTTATTTGCACATCACCTAAGTACAGTCTTTCAACCAAACTCCCCAACCAATGATTTTGTTTTGGGAGAGACAAATAATATTACATTAAATGATGATTGCTATTAGCCCCGATGACATAAATACAATTGTCAAAGAGAATATGAATCACCTGGATATCATCTAATAACACCATCCATTATTAAAAACCTACCGTACGTGGCAATAATAGTGCTGTCTATACTGTTTAATGCGATCTTAAAACTAGGAGTATTTTCAAAAATTTGGAAAACTTCTCAGATTATAATGATACCAGAGCCAGGAAAGGATTTAACCGTACCATCGTCCTATTTGAAAAAGTATTGCAAATGAAAATCATGCCAATCTTAAATGATAGAAATATAATTCCAGTTCATCAGTTTGGTTTCCGTGAAAAGCATGGAACAATTGAACAAGTTAATTGTCTGACTGGAGAGATTAGAAAATCTTTTGAATTAAAGAAATATTGCTCTGCCATTTTCTTGGATGTAGCGCAAGCTTTCGACAAAGTATGGCATCAAGGTTTAATATATATCTATGTGACCGATCATTTAGAGTAAAGTTTGATAACTTTGTGACAGGAGAATTTGAAGTAAAGGCTGGTGTCCCACAGGGTAGTGTTCTAGGGCCTATTCTGTATTTAATCTACACATCTGACTTGCCAACATGCGATGAACTGTCAATTTCTACGTTTGCTGATGACACAGCAATATTGAGTTCACATGAAAACCCACATGCAGCTTCTAATAAACTATTTGCTTATCTTAGACATGTGGAGACTTGGTTAAGAAATTGGCGCATAAGAGTGTACGAGTTAAAAAGCAAACATGTTACTTTCTCGTTGAGGAGAGGAAACTGCCCACCCGTTAAACTCAATAATATTGTCATTCCCCAGTCTGATTATGTCACATACCTTGGTATTCATTTGGATAGGCGACTTACATGGCGCCGTCATATAGAAATCAAGAGAGTTAGTATGAAACTAAAAGCTTCCAATCTTCATTTGTTAATAAATAGACAATCGAAACTCAGCCTTGACAATAAAGTCATCCTGTATAAAACAGTTTTAAAACCAAGTTGGACATATGGGGTCCAGTTGTGAGGAACGGCCAACAATACGAGTATTGATCTTATACAGAGGGCCCAATCAAAGATTCTTAGAACCATGACGGGTGCACCATGGTATATAAGAAACGAGAACATCCATAAGGATTTAGATGTACCCCTTGTCAGGGACGAGTTCAGCAAATTTAAGGCGTAATATATAGCAAAGTTGCATAGTCATCAAAACACTCTTGCAAGACAACTGGCAGAAGCCCGAACATATTCAAGGCTTCGTAGAAATTATCTACCACCCCGCTAATAGAAGGGTCAATTTATGCCATCTACACTCTCGTTAGAGATTAATTAGATTTAGCTTTAGTTTTAAGATTTATATACTTATTGTAAGGCCTATATACTTATCTAAGGCAGATTAAATAAAATAATAAAAAGTAAAAAAAAATCTCCATATTGAATGAAAATGTTTTTCTTTCATTAAATTTTTATTATTTTGTTTTCTACAATATGAATTAAAACATATCGAGGGCTTATGTTCAAAATGAGCCTCATGCAGATTTCCAATTTTTTTTTTTTTTGCGTCAGACTCTTTAGTTTTCTGTTTTTTATATATGGTGTTAATTTTGGAGCCAAAAGTTAATTCAAACACTATGTTTTTCACTTTTTGTTTTTGGACTATCAACAAACAATATATTTTTTTAAGGAAAAACGGGCTATCTACAAGTTTTTGTTTGATTTTCAAAGTAATGTAAAAATATAAATTGATAATGAGAATTTTATTTTCGATTTGAACTTTTTTTAAACATTTTGAATTAGAAACTTAATATATCTCATACAAATTATTTTGTCTCAATGCAGTCTGAAGAAAAAAAGCCATTGAAATTAGATTTTTAACCTTTTCTATATGCTTATAGATCATACGCGGGTAGACCCATCAACATTTTATGAAGCTAAGTGGGGGCACTGTACCCTAGATTTAAAGACAGGAATGTACAAATTTAAATAAAATTCGTGATTATAAGCAAAATATCTTAGATACCAAAAGCAGTTTCTTATAAAAATTATAATTAAATAAAAAGTGCAACAAACATCGTCGTTAAAGGTTTTAATCACATTTGAATTGTTGATATGGTTCAAAATTTTTTAGCAATTTTTTTTTTTTGCAATTTTTTTCCAAAATTTAATTTATAATTCTAATATTGAACACATTTCCGCTTTTTAGTAAGCACACCTGTTATTTGAAATTTCTACATTTAAAGATGGTACTGTAAACCACAAAATTTCGCTTTTTTATCTCCTGATTGGTTGGTATGATATCATAAATTTAACATATTGTCAATTTTTTCCTAAAAATATTAACTATTACTTCTTTAAGTAATAGTTAATATTTTGTTTTGTTTGTCTTCCGTTAAACAAAACGGGCTATCTACCATAACTTCGCGAATAATTGGGTTAAAAGATTTACAGCCGTATTCAAAAAAATTAATGTAGGTTTGGTAAAGAGTTACTAAATTTTTCTTATGGAAATTTACATACAAAAAGTTAGTAACCAGAGAACCAAGCCGACCGGCTCAAAATTGGCGGCTAGCCGCTTAATTTTTCAAGCCGTGGCTGCCGCCGACATGTATCGACTTAAACGGCTGAGCCGGCTCAAAGTAAGCCGCCGATACAATCGGCTGCGCCAAAGATAAAAAATACTATTTTATAATTCATTTTCTGTACTTTTGGACTTCAGACCCATTTTTGACTTAAATTTTATTTTTTTCTGCCATAATATATTCAAGAAAACGTAATTTTCGGCGTAATGTCCTTTTAGAACACACTTTACTTTTCTGTTTTTTATAAAAAAGTGAATACACTACTGTCACCTATACGTATGTTTATCGCACTAAATTTTTTTTATTCTTTGCGCCCAAAAAAATTTTGGTTTTTCTAGGAAAAAACGGCAAGCCGACAATAAGCCGCCGCCGGTACTGAACAATTAGGGTTTTGCATGTGGCCCGTTTTGAATATAAACCCTCGATATATTTTCTAAAGCTAATGCGTAATAGATTTGAATGGATGAAAATTTGAATGATTCAATATATTTTTAAGCTTGAATTATATAATTAGTTATGAATTCTTTAAGGAATTAATCCGTTATGGAATAAATTCATGCGAAGTCTATGAATTTAATTATTGCGAATGTTTTAAGTTTAAAAAATTTCCGGAAATCCCGGCATGACATTTGTAAAAATGTCATCAGTGTCACCATCCTACTCATCCGTAATACAATGTGGATCAGGAGGAATAACAGCAGTATTGAAATATATATGACTTGAAGCACTTTCCACAAAATCTAGAGCAGTACTCAGGTTTCGAAAATTTCTATGACAAAAACTAGATGTTTTTATGGTTTTACACGACATTTCAATGTATCTACAAAGAAATTACACACCTAATAAGCCATTGTACTTTTTATTTAAATCTTTATAATAAAAAATCCAATTAATTCAGGTTATAAATTCAATAAAATATTATAAAATACGTCTTTTACCACGAGGCGAAATTAATGATCACTAACCTATCCGAAATTCGAAAAATTTAAACTCTCATAGCTCCGCTCCTGAAGCGTATATGTGATCCTGATTCTTAACTCAAAATGTTACTGTCGTCTGCTACGCCTATGTGAAAATGTAAATCCAACCAACCGATTAGAAGGTAAAGATTTATTTCTATTCTGCCCCAATGTTTAATGTTTGATAAAGCAAAGAAAATGTTTGCACTTAAGCTATTTTTTTTATGAAATCTACTTTTTTTCGAAAAAAAAAAAATCTCAAATCGGGCTATATATGCGCACGATTTTTTCATAATATTAAAGGAGACAATATATACTATTTTTCAGAACAAACATCCTGTAACATTTTAAGTTGCATTCCCTGAAAATTTGTGTATTTTAGGGCAATTTTTAAAAACAAATATTAGCACAAAATATAATTTACAAGTACTTAAAGAAAAGTACACTTAAATACCTGAATTTGAACAGCTCCTTGTAAGAAAACAACACAACCTAGCTTAAAGATTTTAATTGATATTGATACATAATTTTGTCTATTTTTATTCGGTACCCAACCTTATTATGAGAATTTTAATTTCAAAATTCAATTAATCGCCACTTTTGACACATTTTACCCCAACGTGATATGTATGAAAATCATATTTAACAAAAAATACCAAATTCCTTCCAACGAAAATCTCTCCCCAAATAAAAGTTTAAATAACCAATTTGGGTACGAATCCCCTCATCTGGCAACAATGCTAATGGTATATTTTATTGTAGGAGTCTTAAATTTAGAAGTGCCTGCGTATAATTTTGATAAATAAAAATCCCCTCATCTGGCAACACTGCTAATGGTATATTTTATTGTAGGAGTCTTAAATTTAGAAGTGCCTGCGTATAATTTTGATAAATAAAATAATAAACAGTAAATTAAATCTTACAATTTGTTTTGATATATCCACAGTCGAAACTTATTTGATCACCAGGTTAAAATTTTTGGAGATATATGAAATATGGATAAATTTTCGAGATATAAATTGCTATAATGAAGGGTTTTTACTAATGTTGGCAATTTAGAACACTTTAAACCATTTTAATTACTAAAATGTCCCATTTTAAAAAGATGTTTTAACTTGAACTTTTTTATACCCTTCACCACAGGTGTAAAGGGTATATATAAGTTTGTCATTCCGTTTGTAATTTCCACAATTTTCGTCGGAGAGCAAAAAAGTTTATGTTTTCGGAATCATTGTAAGAAGCGATGACGATTGGAGCATGTCCGTCCGTCCGTCCGTCCGTGTGTCGGTTGAAATGGCGTTTATGAAGCCCACCGATAACTGACATATATAATATATATGTCAAACGATCGGAAATGCTTTCGAGAATTTTGCTATTGGAATTCAGCAAGATCGGTTCATACAATGCGGAGATATGTTAAAAAAACCGGTTTTTAGAACTGGTTTTCCAGTTTCTGAAGCCTCTGTATATTCTAGAGACTTTGTTTTTACAAAGAAGTCTCGGACATTTTTTCTGAATTTTTGTTCTGAAAAAATGAAATAAATCGGTTCAATAATAACTGAGATATCGGACAAAACGCATTTTTTATTTTTTGAAGCCCTGGTTTAAGCTATAGATTTTTATACAGATCGGTCACAAATATTTTTATAAAATTTCGGTTTTTTGAATCAGCAGGATCGGTTTATAAATGGCGGAGATATGCTTTAAAAACCGGTTTTTGGAACCGGTTTTTCAGTTTCTGAAGCCTCCACATATTCCAGGTACTTCGAATTTTTAAAGGGGGCTCGGAAATTATTTTCTGAATTTTTGTTCTGAAAAAATGAAATAAATCGGTTCAGTAGTAACTGAGATATCGGGGAAAACGATTTTTTTTATTTTTGAAGCCCTTGTTCAAGCTACAAATTTTTATGTTTATATAGATTATTCATAAATGTTTTTACAAAATTTCGTTTTTTTTAATAAACCAAATTCGTTCATAATCAACAGAGTTATGGCCCAAAAACAAATCTGTTAAGAATATAAATACACACACAAACATGTATATTAAGCATTGTAATGACTATTAGTGACGTTTTTTGTTTTTTGTATAGACAAGTAGTTTAGTTAGCAACAGAAGTAATATAATGAATAACAGTGTTGTTGTTGTTCTTTGTATATGCAGCCAGTTTGTATATACATACATAAAAAAATAAATAAATATGGAATTTTTGTTGTTGTTTATTTTTTAAAAGCAAAGCCTGCTATGATTGTTTTTTTATATATTCAAATTTTCGTAGTTTGAATAAAATTTAGATTTATATATGTGAAAATATGCAAGCATACGTTAAGGCGAAAATTTTATTATTTGTCGGTAATATGGTAATATGATGTCGATAAGATACTAAGATGGTAATATGGTAGTATGGTGAAGGGTATCAAAGATTCGGCACAGCCGAATCTTTTTTCAATTTCATTTAATATAGATATAGTCGTATAGTATTTTTAATAAATAGCTGAATCAATGTGAACGATGTACCTGTTTCGGATTGGATACATTTCTTTATTTTTTTTTTTTTGTATAAACTAAAAATCACAGGAAAATTTTTTCGGTTAAATTAAACTTAAAATAAATTCTGATGAAAACTTTGTTAATAATTTTATTTTAACTTTTTGTTTAAACTGAAAGTTAGTGTTTAACATCTAGTTAAAAAGTTGTTTTTTTGTTAACTAAATGCATTTTTTTTTTAACATTGGTAGAAATTTCTTACGAAGACACCTTACTTAATTTTCCTCATCTAAATTTGATTTAAATTTGGATTTTAAGAACTGAGTAATTCCGTTTTAAATTTGAAAGTTTTGACCTCTCTGATATTTTCTCTGTAGCAAATATACCTATAAGGCTTCCTACCAAAAATATAAAAAAATATATATATATATACATATATATATATATGTATATTTATATATATATATATATATATATATATATATATATATATATATATATATATATATATATATATATATATATATATATATATATATATATATATATATATATATATATATATACATATATATATGTATATATATATATATATATATATATATATATATATATATATATATGTATATATATATAGATATATATATATATATATATATATACATATATATATATATATATATATATATATATATATATATATATATATATATATATATATATATATATATATATATATATATATATATATATATATATATATATATATATATGTATATATATGTATATATATAAAAAATTAAAGATGGATTTTTTTAGGTATACATCTCTAAAGAAAATTCTTAGAAAAAAATGTGGTAAAAAAAATATTTAAAATTTGTATATGGCATATTAAAATATAAGCTTTGACAAATCCACTGCAAAAAAAATTATAATATAAAAATTATATATAAAAAATGTTAATCATCTTCAAAGCGGTAGACTTGCCACAGTTTCAAAATAATAATGAACAATATTAATTTTACATGCTTGTGTATCCCCCTCTATACAAATACCAAATTTTATCAAAATCGGTAACCAAGGGTCAAAATTGTTTAAATTTAAAATGGAATTACTCAACTATAATATTTTATCCAAAATACATTCAAAGTCAGCTTTGGCAGACGAATTGTTTTTTAGTTCTATTGCTTTTTCATTAAAATTACCGATATGTTATCAATAGCAATGTTGACCGGATTACGAACTAAACTGGTTTGGCAAAAATTGGTTTCAAGCTCCTGATCATATAGGGAAGAAATCAACGTGAAGTGATTCAAATTGTAATTTATACTATTCATATGTTATAACTATTTGAACATCAGATGAATCCAAGATATTATTCAGAAGTAGAAATGAGGAATATTTTGGTAGAGGGGATTGAAGACGTCCTTTCCATAAAGAAACTTTACACATAAAAGCAATTATTGAAGCAAATTCATTTAATATATTTACTTGTCTGCCTTGTTGTTTAATGTTAAGATTGTTTAACGACTCGGAAAATTTAAAGAGATATAAGCAAAGTGGTATATAAAAGTAGTTTTCTACAATTTTTTTATAAAGGTTTTTTTATTTTTGTATAAAAGGAGAATGTCTAGTTCTGTCTTTAATTCGTATAATCTCTTCAGCATATCTTAAAATATACGTGCAAACTGATTTTGAAGATTTTTCTTCAATTTTACATAGCTTTAGTAAATTTGAAGACATTTATTTAAGTTGAAGAATTTTATTCAGTTTAAATAATTTAGTTTATTTCTTCAAATTTATATGTATGTTTTTATTCAATTTAAAAATTTTTTGTCAGTTTGAAGAATATTGTTCAAGTTGATTAATTTTAAAACTGACAAAAAATATTAATTAAATTAACAGATAATTTATTCAAATTAAATTCTTTTAAGAAATTTTTGAGTTGATTTGAAATTGGTTAAAATTCTATGAAAAATTTTCAATTTCAATATTCAAAATCAAATCCCATCGAAAAAGGAACTGAAAATTAGTTGGAAGAAGTTTTTTATTAACCCATTAATTTAAATTGCAATACACCCTCAAAATTTCGATTTATTCGCAAAAAAATGTTTTTGGATAGGTTTTTGTAGAAATGTGTTTATTTTTCCTTTTTAAACTTTTTTGGAAAGTATATGAAACAGGCTTTTCAACCTTTGAATCTTTTATATTGTGGTCAAATAAAAATTAGCTTTTAAATTTTTAAACAACAATTAGAAAAAAATGTTTATGCAACAATGCAATAATAATACCCTCCCCACCTATGGTGGTGTAGGGTATAAAAATTTATACCTATTTTTATACCCTACACCACCATAGGTGGGGAGGGTATTATGCGTTTGTGGTGATGTTTGTAACACCCAAAAATATTGGTCTAAGACCCACCTTAATTTATACCAATCGGCTTAGAATCACTTTCTGAGTCGATTTAACGATGTCCGTCTGTCCGTCTGACCGTCTGTCCGTCCATGTAAACCTTGTAATCAAACTACAGGTCGCAATTTTGAATCAAAATTATTGAAATTTGGTACACAGGTTTCTTTTAGTCCAGGGACAAAGCCTATTGAAATTGGTTATGATCGGTCCATTATTTCACCTAGCCCCCATACAAATGTCCTCCCGGAAAAGGGTTTAACGATCATAAATCCCTTAAATATAGCAATATTTTAATGAAATTTGGAACATATAAGTTTTATATAAGTCTAAATAAGTGTGCTGATTTTTAAAAACATCGGTTTATAATTAACCATATCTCCCATATAAACCCCTTTTCAGAAAATCACTTTACGGGCATAAATCCCATTAAAATGTTAGCATCAAGTTAATATTCGACACAAATAAGTTTTATATGAACATAAATGATAGTGCCAAATTTTACAAAGATCGGTTCATAATTTACCATAGCTCCCATATAAGGCCCTCTTTCGGGAATCACTCAAAAGTGAATAAATTCATATAAATGTCAGCATCAACGTAATATTTTGTATTCGTATGTTTTATTTTACACTTATGAGTATCGGTCCACATCTGACTCCAAGTCTAATAAAAGACCCCTCCTCGAATTATAATGTACACAATGGTGTAGGGTATCATATGGTCGGGCTTGACCGACTATATCTTTTTCTCTCGTTTTTATTAAAATAATTAAACTATTGTTTGATTTTGGTGATTCTTCGGAATTCCTTTTCCATTCTTTTTCGTCTTTTCGTTTTTTCTCCACTTCAATTTCGGACTCTTATTTACGTTTAAGTTCTGTTATGGAACTGTGTTTGTTTGACTCGATCATCTTTTGGTACGGTCTCAAAGCAACAGTTTTCCTTTTCAATCTCTTGTCATTTTTCAGCAGTCTGCAAAATTCAGAAAATACTAATTTCAAATAAATTTTATGGCTAATGTTCTCGTATCATATGTTATGTTCTCTACCTTTTTCATAAACATCCACATTTCTTGCGGCCCAAATCAGTTTTCAATGTTTTTCAGGCTTGATTTACAATATCGAATGGTTTTTAAGCGAATAGTTTAAGACATCATGTAATTTTTTGGTCATTTATCAAAAAATAAGCAGATTTTTTGTTAAATCGAAAATGCATATTTTTCTTAATAATGCATATTTTTAGATTTTTTTCACTTTTTTGTTAAACTTATATTTTTCTAACGCGTATCGGATCAGATTCTCTTATATTTATCGGATGCGGCTCCACATATGCTAAGGCTCTAAAGCTATAAAAATTGTTAAACGAGTATTAACATCATATATTAAATCTAATCCCTCATTTGCTTGTTCCAACTATGGATTTCCTTCTGAAACTATTACTAAATTAAAATATTTCGACTCATTAAGTACTCAAATCAGTTCTATTAATAGTGCTATTGAGAAATCCGAAGCTGTAGAATGCCCTATTACTGAAAAAATAGAATCAAAATTCAAAGCTGTTACTTTGAAAATAAAGGATTTGAGTCATTCCATTTAAAACCAACACGAAAAATTACAATTTTGAACTTTACCACTCCGAATTTAATGATATTTGGTACAATCATTATTCTTGTCAAAACTAAGACTAATTTAAAATTTCAGATAATTTCATAAAGTGGTTCGTGAAATATCGCGATTTGAAAGTGTAAAATAGCTAAAAATATTTACAAAGTTGTATACACAAAATTACAAATATCTTTTAAAGTATTTATTATATAAGATTTATTGAGATGTCATGTTAAAGCAAGCAAGAGCACCCATAGCACTCCGGAGCCGAGTGTTTCCAGCATTTTCACATTCACAACACGAATGTTAACGAAGCTAAACAATTGAGTATGAATATAAAACAAAAAATCATTCAACAGTGTTCTAGCTTTTAACAAAGCTAGATCATGTTGCATGTTAAGCAGAAACAAAAACAAAACACATAACAAAGAGCGCGAGAAAAAATTATTATTTTTTGTCCTAGCAGGCCATGTCTTGTAGAAAATATCGACGATGTCTTGATGATTTGTCACAGTCTTCGACGACACATGTACGACAGCTCCGAACAAACATTGGTGACATTTTCGAACAAAGGGCACTTAAGTCATCAACGATAACCTGAGCGACAGTGTCATGCATATTTTCGTCAACCATTTTAAGAAAAATAAATGAAAAAAAGTTGGGTTCCGCCGAGATTTGAACCCAGGCCACCAATTCCTCTTTTTTTCTTATTGAATAGTCAGGCGCACTTACCACTTCAGCTACAACATTCTATACTTTTTAATGGTTTTATAAATGCTTTTATTTTTATTGATAAACGAAAAGTAATATTTTTAAATGATTTTTAAATGATAAACGAAAAGTAATATGACTTCTACAAAAATCTCAATTAATAAAAATGATTCATCTTTTACACGCAGAGAAAAAACATTTCTCAATATGGTTGCCCCAACAATATTATTTTCATCGCAAAGCTATGTTTTCATCGCAAACATCGACAACAATAAGTTAAATATATTTTATTTTAAAAACAATTTTGTTCTAGCAATTATACATTTGTTCTCAATTCGCAATTAAATTGTTGGCACAACATGTTAAGCAATATGTTTAAATTAGAACCACATTATTGTTGTTAAAATTCCATGTGCAAAAAAATTATTTTCAATACCTGAATATATAATTGTGTTTTTAATTTTGAATTGACAACAAAATGTTTGTTTTGTATTGTCAACAATATACATTATTATTACTTGACAATAAGTAGGGAAGAAAGGGGAGCATTTGACATAGGGGCACATTCGTTTTTGCCAATTATCTTGAAAACGAAGTAAAATTTTTTCTGTTTATAATTTATTTTCTTTTCGTATATGGAAGATCTTTCATCTATCAATTTTTTAAATTTTCAACGTACATTTGTTCGAAGGTAGACGTGATTAACTGTTTTTTCAATAATTTTCTAAATATTACACTGTGAGTACTTTATGTGATAAATCTCTTATTTTTTGGAATTGATAAAAAATAGTTTTTTATATTATAAACATGATAGTATTGAACGAGAAATGACAGCATATTTTAATAAAACTACCATACGATAAATTAATTGGCTTTTATTTATTTATTTATTTTTTTGGCATAATAATTGTTTCTCGAGAATATAAGTATTTTTACTGTGATTCCACCATATTATTGTTGTATACATGAATCAAGTACATGTACCACAAAAATATGGTTGCAGATCAACAAAATGTTTATTGTAATTCAACCATATTATTGCTGTATACATGAATGAAGTACATATACAACAAAAATATGGTTGCAGATCAACAATATTTTTATTGTGATTTAACTATACCATGATAAAAAAAAATCCAAACATAATATGACAGTACTCGATTATGGTTGCTATTCATATACTAGCAGAGAACATTCAAAATAGCTCCATCCTATACATATATTTTTCACGAATTTAAAAATACCATTTTTGAAGATACGCGACCGCGTAATTTAATTCGCGAATTATCGACCATTAAAATACAATATAAAAACATGTTTCAGGTAACATTCTTGCCGAATTTCATTACATTCGCATGATTTTTGGAAGCAATTGGAGATTTTTCTGTTTTATTATAAACAAAACAATACAAATTGAAATAAATATTTCGTATTTATTATATTTGTTGTAATAATTCATAAAATATTGCGAGTCCTAGAATTCCACTTACCACGGTTGTAGAAAACATTTTCACTATTAACATATATTTTTAAACAAATTTTAAAAATACCATTTTTCAAGATATTTATTCGTGAACTAAAAATCGCGAGATATGGACCATTTTGCTTTTGAGAAAAAGTCATGTTATACGTCATATTACCTTTAATATGATATCTCAATAAATCTTATATCATAAATAGTTTGAAAGATATTTATAATTTTGTGTACACAACTTTGTACATATTTTTAGCTATTTTACACTTTCAATTATCTTAATTATCTGAAATTTGAATTAGTCTTAGTTTTGACAAGTATAATGTCTGTACCAAATATTATCAAATTCGAAAGAGGTGAGAAAACCAGACCTGTAGTTTGATTACAAGGTTTACATGGACGGAAGGACGGACGGATATCGTTAAATCGATTCAGAAAGTGATTCTAAGCCGATTGGTATAAATTAGACCAATATTTTTGGGTGTTACAAACATCAGCACAAACGCATAACACCCTCCCCACCTATGGTGTTGTAGGGTATAAATAAGATTTCGTTTCGACTAATGAAGCTTTCATAAGGGATAAAAATATCGAAACCCTTTCAGGATTAAACAATTAAGAATATATTTTTTAACAAAATAGAACCAGGAAAAAAACTTGATAATCCGTATAATTCAGTATCTGAATTATCGAGTTTGTGTTGCATTTCGGCTTTACTATTTCTATATGATTTATATATGATGATTTATAGCAAAAGGTGGCTTACTTTCACTATGAGCCACTGTATATACATACATATATACTTTCATATATTCACATATAAAAAGTACAGATACATACATACATACACGCATATGTAATATATATTCATGCACTTCTTTTGTTAACTACTATTTATATAGTATATTTAATTGTGTGTTTGTGTTTGTGTGTATGTGTACTTATGTGAGCAGATATTGAAAACTGGGTCAAATGTAAGTTAACATTTTTTTAACAGCTATTGTTTTTGTTGCAAGATGTATGCATTGAGTACATGTTAAATCTATTGCTGGACCATTTCAGTTCCGATTCATCTTTCGGTTATGAGGGCAGTGCACTTTGTGAGTTTCCTTCGAAAGGAGTAGAACGTGTAGAGCTGCATCGCGTTGTCGTCGTACTCCAAAAAATAAGATTTAATTTTTAAATAGTATCTTGCAAAATAAGTATCTATCCACATCCATTTAAAATAGAAAATGTATTTTTTTTACAATAACTATATTTTTAATTCGTTAATAAAATAAAAAATAATTTTTTTAAATACAAAAAATAATCAGCTTCATATTAACAAAATGTGTTTGTGTGCTTCTTTGTATGACCTCACTTTTTAACGCATATATACATATATATGTATGTATGAAAGTGGAAAATTAAAAAATTATATAAAACGGAAAAAAGTTGCAAGAAAAAATAAAAGAATTAACTATTTTTGAAACGCCCAATTATGTGTTCTATAAGTGAAAATATGTGCAGTTCCTATTAATTAAAACACCTTTCGCCTTCAACATTTTGTTGAGCCTACATAAAATTACAATTCATTAAAGATAGTTCATAATTTTGAAAAGAATCAAAGGTGTGCACGCCAAAGAATATATTAAATATTTAGTTCAAATAATGTATATGTTTCTCATCATATAAAAACGTATGTGATTTGTCAAATCTTTGCCCATAGATTTAATACAGCCTCGCCTTGCCCTATTGAAGATACGAGTATGTACAAAAACAATTTTAGAAAGTGAAATTAGAAAATTGTCAGAAATTAGTTAAGACTTTAGTTGATTGTTTTAAAAATGTGCATGTTTGTTATTTGTTTGCTGTGTACTGAAAAAAGAAAAGATTCTTCTGGGAACAAAAATGTCGTTACATCTATTCCCGTTTCAGTAAAAAAACGTACATCATCAGCATCGTCGTCGAAAACGAACTCTTCATTATCCTCATCATCGTCGTCCTGTTTGTCATCTGGTTCCATTTACTCTCCTGCAAGCAGTTTAGATGCAGCAGCAATAATTTTGCCCATTACACGAGTCAAAATAACAAAGCCATTATTATCTTCTAACCAAAGTACCAAAATAATGTCGCCCACCGTTTTGTATCCGGAGTTACCCAAGTATAAAGCTTGGCTATAAAGAAATATTAAAAAAAAAAGTCAAATATATTCCCACATCCATATTTGAAATTGTACTTCTATATGTATGTTCTGTCATGCTTACATCAAAAAATGGCTTAAGGAATAGGATACCAAAAAATAATAATAATAATAATAATAATAAATAAAATAAAAAAAAAGAACAACAACAAACAAACCCAAATAAAAATCAGTAGTGCAGCTGTTCTACATTAAGTAGAAAACAAAAACTACATACAATAAGGCTAAAGAAAGCCAACCTTCTGCAATATCTTCAACACCAACAATAGTGGCAGTATTAAAAAAAACATAGAAGTTGCACCAACAACCGAAAAGTTACAGCCAACAACTTACAAACAACCTATTTTTAAGATTTGTGTGTGTCTTTTTTTTATTATTTAAATTATGTACGAGTTCATTAGTTTTTGTTTCGATTTAAATGTGTATTAGTACAACAATATCTTCGTGTCCCAATTATTTTCTTCGTATGTAGGTCAAAAAATAACGACATCAGCAGCAACAAGAGAGGCAGACTCGTAGTTATATACTACTCCTTATATATGTATGTACATACATATGTAGATACGCTCTCAGTGTCCTCGCATCCCTTGACTCTCTTCCACACACATGTTCACACTCCGCCCGTATGTTAAACAACATCAGTGTTAAACTAACATTATTACCAATTAAACCGTGTTACAAACCAATAAAAACGAAAAAAAAAAAGACAAAACAATAACAAAATAATAACACAAGCAGTGATTTAGTGTATAAACAAGTAAACATAAGCAGCAATTCGTAAAATAATAATACTAAACCAACGAGAAATTCTCAATGATGTTTGAATATGTTATCATTGCTCTCTTTAACAATGAAACAATGAACAAATTTCTCTTTTGATATCGAACACATGTGATTTATGTACTCGTTTTCATTGTTTGTTGACTTTATTGTTTTTTTATATATATATATACATATAAATACATAATGATAATTATAATGATAATCATGATATTATAATACAAAGAACCTTCACTGCAAGTTGCATTTACAAATTTGAACATTGGTATTACTCGTAAAAAGCTCATCTGATATCTATGTGAGGTAATCAGAGGTTAGTTGTTGATAAATATTCATACATACTATACCTACACACACACACATATATATATATACATATGTGTGTACGTACGTTTATGTACTTAATAATATATTTAATAACAACAAGTTTATGCCTAAATATATTTAATTATACTGCGAATATTCTTTCTAAAATACAAACCGGATTTGTAATTTGACAATTATTACTGTCCTTTTTTTATACATACATAATTATAAAAATAAGTGTATGTATATATCAGTTCAGTTTGGATTAAAATTATTACTGTCCAACATTGAAATTTAAATAGATGTGACACAAAATTTTATATTAAAACATAAATAATTTTAAACGAAAGTAATAAAAAATATATAATATTTAAAACAATATACGGTTTCAAAAATCTATGCAACAGCAGCCAAATAAAAATTTAAACTACATAAATAATAAAATTATATACATATTAGAGACAGAAACGAAAACTGCAACACTAATGCATTTAATGAAATAAAAACGAATTTCTAATTATTAGTAAAAATTGTATAACACAAAATAAAATAACAAAGAAAAAAAGAAATAATAATAAAAAATAATAGTATTTTTATAACAAACAAAAATTAATTAATAAATATTATAAGTTCCATGAAAATTTTATGAAAATATAATAACTAAAATATTGTTAAAAACTAATCAATGTTGGAAACGAATTTTAACACATAATAATTAATAGACAACCTAATTATTTTGATACCCGTAATTAAAAAAAAAAAAAATAATAATAATAATAAAAATTTTGCGTTAATATTAAACGTGCAAATATAAAACGCAAAATGTCGACAGCGTTTATATTTTGTCAACTAAATACTTATTAGTAAATAAACAACGATTGTTTATAATCTACAAATAGAAATGGATGTGAAAGAAAATTTTTAAATCAACTCAACTACTTCAATGTCCAGCTTTTGTTAGAAACTAATATAACAAAATACATCTACACAGCATTGACAAGTGCTAAGTATACGTAAGGAATATTTTTATACTCATAAACGAAAGTGAAAAACCTACAAACGTGGATAGCAAAGGCGAAACGATGTGGTCCAATGCTTTATGCACATTGGGCGTCACAAAACCAATTTGTAATTGCCTCAGCATTAGGCAAGTGGCCGCAGCAGCAGCGGCTGCAGCAGCAACTCAGGGCGCTACCATAACCACTGGTCCAACAGCATCCAACAACACTTCAGGGGTAAATACAAATAATCCATAAAAATTTATCTTAATTACCTTATTCATTTCATATGTACACGTATACGTATACATAGTAACTAACGTGGCCAGAGGGTTTTTGTTAAAAAGCGGGACCCGAACGATTAAAATATATATATATATATATATCTATATATATATATATATATATATATATATATATATATATATATATATATATATATATATATATATATATATATATATATATATATATATATATATATATATATATATATATATATATATATATATATATATATATAAGTATATATATATACACTATCGGACAAAATAAAGAGTAAAAACTCTTGCTATTTAGTTCATAATTATTGTCTTCTAGGTGCATAATAGTCTACATTTTTAGTGTCCAGGTATTTTTCGTATTATATTTTTTAAATTAATATGCAAAAGAAGTTTTTGAAATATGTGTATTTCAAATATGGGGCAAAAGTGTGGTGTTGGTCATGCATTTTGTGCGACATAATAAAGTGACACTTTACATTATTTCCTAAAATATTTTAAATTTTTTTATACAAAATGGAAGGAATATTCTTAAAAAGTGCTAAATTTTATTATTCTATTCATAAATTCTATTATAATTATTATTGCATTTGAAAAATAAGGATAAATTCGGCCATATTATCAGTAAGTTTTCGACCACAATGCAGTAAGATTTCTTGATTCCTGATAAAGAAAATTAATTAAGATTAACGTAATTGTCTTTAAAGTGTAATATTTTATAATTTGAGGTAAAAAAAACATTTTATTATACAAAATTACAATTAAGAATGAAAATAATAAGAAATTGAGGACCAGAAACCCTAGTACTGCGAAGTAAAGTCGTAGCTATATCGCAATTCTCGCCAAAAAGAATTTCATATTTCTAAGCGGAGAGATAAAGAAGGAAGTAATTTTAATTATTACAAGCCTAACTGTCCAGACAAGGTTCCAACAAATGCGTTTCATATGTACCAAATTTAAGAAAACATTTTTTATACGATCTTCTAATACAAAAATTTCAAACTTCAGATTTTTCTATGGCAGTTTACAAAATTTTCTCAGTTTTTTTTTTTTTTAAGTTTTAATAAGATTTATGTTTATTCATCCAAATAACTGCTGACCTTTACTTCGAATAGGTACTTCTAAAACTCATATATTTGAACTTTTTCCTGGCTGTAAAAGCTAATATATTTATAATTACTTCTTTCTTTAACTATTTATATGATGAAACTCATTCTCTATTTGCGAGAATATTGATATCGTTACGATTTGACGTCTCAATTTCATATTATTTTGATTCTAAATTGTAATTTTGTATAATGAAATGTTTTTTTTGGCGTCAGATTATAAAATGTTGCACTTTGAAGAGAACTACATTAATATTAATTAGTTTTCTCTATCTGGAATCAAGAAATCTTACTGGATTGTGATCGAAGACTTACCGATAATATGGCCAAATTTATCCTTATATTTCAAATGCAATAATAATTTTAATAGAATTTAATGAATAGAACATAATGTAAAGTGTCACTTTATTATGTCGCACAAAATGCATAACCAACACTACACTTTTGCCCCAAACTCGAAAAACACATATTTCAAAAACTTCTTTTGCATATTAATTTAAAGAATATAATACGACAATTACCTGGATACCAAAAATGTAGACCATTATGAACCTAGAAGACAATAATTATGAACTAAATAGCAAGAGTAAAAAACCGCACTTTATTTTGTCCGATAGTATATATATATATATATATATATATATATATATATATATATATATATATATATATATATATATATATATATATATATATATATATATATATATATATATATATATATATATATTAGGGTAAATTTTAAAATTTTGATTTTGAGATATCATACCTTTTTAGAAGGTTTTTGCTGCAGTAAAAACTATTCAACCCGCTTATAACGCATCATGTTCCAATTAGGGTGTCCGAAAAATTAATTTTTTTCAAAAAAGTTTTAAAAATATATTTTTTTTATAAATACAATGAAAATATACTATTTGCTTAGAAGTATAACGCAAAAATATTTACATTACCACTTTTCGCTTTATAGTTATAAGGCATTAAAATTTTCGTATAATACGAAAAAAATTTTTTTATTTAAACCAAAATTAAAAATATTGAATATTGTAACTATAATATGCAAAGGCTAGTGTGAATTATAGTGCGCATGTGTTAAAAATTTGTAATAACAATTATTTTTTAAGATAATTATTTTTTCATAGTTATTATTTGAAAATTTCATAGTCTTATAACTCTAAAGCGAAAAGTCGTAGATTATTTATTGCGCCATTTTTTAAAGCAAATAGTATATTTTCACTGTCGTTATAAAAAAATATATTTTTAAAACCTTTTTGAAAAAATCAGTTTTTCGGACACCCTAATTGAAACACGATGCATTATAAGCGGGTTGAATAGTGCTCATTCTTACTAAAATTTTATGTTGAATTGATGTATAAAATAAATTTTTTTATAAATCAATTGGATTCGTCTCTGCGCAAAATGGAGCTCAAAATGTGCGTTTTTAGGCATAGATATGCAGGGGAAGGAGTTGGAATTTAAAAAACTAAAAACGCCATTATTTTTACTGCTGCAAAAACCTTCTAAAAAGGTATGATACCCAAATATCTAAAGAAATTTTTCTTTTTGAAACGAACCCTAAAGTATATATATATATATATATATATATATATATATATATATATTATATATATATATATATATATATATATATATATATATATATATATATATATATATATATATATATAAGGGTGGCCCTAATTGTCAAAGTGTTCCGATTCTAGTTCTCACTAGAAATATGGTAATAGCCTAGAAACTACGATGTACAAAATTTTAGACTGATTGGAATAGTTTTAGAGGTGGCTCATGGTGGTGCTTATTTTAGCAAATTTGAGAAGTTTTTTTTATTTTTTTAAAGAATAATATATAAAAAATTACAAAAATAGTTCTGAATTTTCTTTTAGAAAAAAACGTCAAAATGGGGGTAAAAATCGTCAAATCGTCAACAGCCCATTTTTAGACCCAGAAACCGTCAAAATGACGATAAATCGTCCAATCTGGCAACAGTGCTCATAACTCATGAAACATAAGTGTAAAAAATTATTTCATAGTTTAAAACGATTTACTTGTGTTAAATTTAACAATGCTTCCTATATATATTTGAAGAAATTTTTGAGTTTCAGTGATTTTGAAAAAAATAATTAAATTCCAAAATCAAACATCTTAATTCGGATCAAAATTATTAAATACTCTAGAAATTTGTGGCGTGAAATAATAGCAGCAACGGAGAAAAAATATCTGCATAAATAAAACTACGTGATTAAGTTTTTCTTTTTATGACATTTTATTAACACACATTTACATTTTGTGGCTTTGACAGCCGCGCAACGGCGGGAATCGAGTCCACTAAGAGAGTTCTTGACCTCTCGATGCGAATATTTTTCCAAATTGACTGCATGGGCGCACACAATTCCTGTACATTTAACGGTTTCTTTTTTATACCCTTCACCACAGGTATTAATGGTATATTTAAGTTTGTCATTCCATTTGTAATTTCTACAATATACATACACAGAAAAAAGTAACCAATTAACAAATATATATGAAAATAATTAATTCAATTATAAACTTGTTTAAATTTGCACCTCTCACCAAAATGATTATATCAATTATTAAAAACTATAAAAAATACATAAACAGAAAAAATTTCCAATTAATAAATTATTTAAGTCAATCAAGTAGATGATTGAATGAATTAAAAATGTGTATAGGAAAAAAAAAATCATACCAAAATTTATTTTTTATTTTATTTTTTCTTGAACATACTTATTAAATTTTGATGTAAAATTAAACAACTGAGTTAATTGTAAAAAGACGGTAATAATTTTTTCTGTGTTTAAGACCCCAAAAAGCATATATACATACATATTCTATACATTTATATTTTTTTAGAAAGCCCCTGTATCGGATATATATGTTTTATACATCAAATTGTAGGGAATATTTCTTAGAAGGACACTAACCCAACAAAGAAAGAACTGAAAAAGTCATGATTTTAACATTGTGTTGTCATTGGAAGCAAGTATTTAGTGGTGAAAAAGAGCTGCAGAAGTTCGTTTTTTAACCCATGGTTGTCATTGGTAGGATGTAATTCTTTTATACTTCACTGCTTTTGAAGCACTTCTCTTAAAACTACGTTTATACAATTTTTTAATAAAAACTCTGTTTTTGCCCTATTAAATAATAACAAAAATGCTTTAAAATTTGTAAAATTTAAATTTAAATATTTTCACTTTTTTGGAAGTAATTATTAAGAACTTCCAAAAAAGTTTAAAATATGCACTTTGTTCCACTTTTAAAGTTGTGAAAATGTTCTTTTTTTGGAAGAACTTCATCGTTTTTTGCTGGGTAATAAAAAGAAACACCGAAAAACCGAAGATACCTCCAAAAATCGTGTTTGTTGTCGGCTTTCCGAATATTCCGAAGATTCATAGAAAAATACAAATAAATTTGTTCATTATTGTTCATGTTAAGGACTGTCATTTAAATAAATTGTTTCCTAATTCCTTGTCTAGGAATTATGCAACAAAAAAAAAAAAAAAAAAAAAAAAAAATCGACCCATCTTTAAGTAAACCAATCGACTCAGAATCACTTTCTTAGTAGATTTATCGATATCCGTCTGGCTAGCTGTCCATGTAAACCTTACGAACAAAGCACAGGTTGCAATTTTTAAGATATCTTAATGAAATTTGCCATAAATAATTATTTTGACTCAAAGTCGAAGCCAAAATCGGTTCATTTTTTCAAATATCTTATCGGAATAGTGGTTGACGATAAGTTCTATATGTACAATGGTGTAGGACAAGGTTTCTCAAATGGTCCGCGGACCCCTAGGGGTCCGTAGCTACATTCCAGAGGGTCAGCGAAAGAGATCGAAAATGTGTATGAAATTCATTCATATTGATGTCCGTGGGATTTTAAAGGAAAATATGCTAAAGAGATTATATGAATTAAAGACAGAACTAGACGTTTTTCTTATTGTACAAAAATGAAGACCTTTTCAACAAATTTGTAGAAAAATATTTTTATATATTACTTTGCTTATGTCTCTAAACTTTTCGAGTCGTTAAACAATCTTAACATTAAACAACAACAAGTAAATATATTAACAGAATTTGATTCAATAAGTGCATTTATACGTAAAATTTCTTGATGGAAAGGACGTCTTCAATCCTCTCTACCAAAATATTCTTCATTTCTACTTCTGAATGATAGTTATAATCGATTAATCAGCAATTCTAATTAATCAAAATTCTGATTAATTAATTATTTTTAATTTAGATTAATCAAATTTGAATAATTTTTTTTTTCAAAGTTCTTAATTTTATTTTTCAATTAATCAAATTAATCTAATAATGCTAAAAACGGTGTTAATTGTAAAATATTCGTTTTTTGATATATTAAGGATACACATTTTATATTTTTTGCAACACATAATTTTTAAATAGTTTAAAATAAAATAAAATTAAAAAAGTTAAAAAGAAAGTTAAAGAAATTAAAAATTACTCAATTATTCATTAATTTATTAATCATAATTTTGAATAATTAAAATCAAAATAAATCGATTAATCATAAATATAATTAATCAATTGTAATTATTCAAAATCCTGATTAATTTATTAATCATAATTTTGAATAATTAAAATCAAAATAAATCGATTAATCATAAATATAATTAATCAAATTGTTGAATTAATTGAATAATTTATTAATCTGAATTTTGATTATTCAGAATTCTCAATTGATTAATATTTAGCACATCCCTTTTTAATAACAACAGTTTAGTATTGTTATTAATGACATATCGATAATTTTCAAGAATAAGCAATAGAACTAAAAACTAATTTGTGTGCCAAATCTGATTTTGGCTAGGTTCTCCAGCCCTGTTAAAGTTCGGTCGTAATTCTTGTGTTCATTAAAATTTGCAAGTGATTTTATTGTTTTCGCTGTATTGCTAAAAATTTTCTTCACTCAGATAAGTATTCTACAATTAATTTGCGATAAGTGAATACTAAAATTGTATTATAAACTAAAATAATAGTGATTTATTTTTCATTTCAATTTTTTGCAAATTCTTTTTATTGTGATAAAACAACAAAACAATAATATTTTTTATCCAAACAATTGTTTGTGTAAACATAATTTCAATTTGGCTTTACTTTTTATATTACTGTCAATCTGTTAACGTTGCCACAATAATATCTTTTTGTTTGAATATACTTTATTGCCATATTTTTATATTTTATCCACAAAGTTGCCACAATAACCTTTTAAGAACTTGGTTTGTGTCATTGCTGTTAACAGTTTTGTTTTAGTACAGATTACTAAACCATTTAAGTTATCACTTCTTCTTGTGAAATTATTTCGGTTTGTGTATTTACAACTGGTTCCTTTCTTCGTACTAAATGGATTGCTTAAGTACAAATTGTTCAATTTCCAGTGATGAGCGTATGGTGTGCTGCTGGTTATGCTTGGGACATTATCATTTAAAATGTAGTGGTCTCAAACCAAGAGATGCTGATGCTCTAGCTGATAAAATCAAATACCTTCAGTGGACTTGTCCAAATTGTAGAACAATAAGCGTAGAGTTTTATAACTTCTTTAAAGGATATAAATCAGAATTTGATGACATAAAGAATGATTTCATAGTCTTGCAAAAGAAGTTAACAAAATATGGTGAACTTTTCACTAAATTCACTAATTTGGAAAATTTTGCATCCTCTCCTAAACCGAAACGTAAAAGAACTTCTAAAACAAATTCGATTTCTCCTTCTTATCCAAAAGATTTAAACATACCTCCTTCCAAAGAATTTGATTTGTCGAATACTAATCCTCCAGCTGTTGAAATTCAAAATTCGAATTCTAAAAAAACTAGTTCTGTTAGTCCTTTATTACCGTCGAATGTTGTGTCCTACGCAAATACAGTTCGTGAACAATATTCTAATACGACTCTTACCAACTTACAAACTTCTTTTCCGATTCCAATAAATGTTACTCCATCTTCATCCATGAATACTTCAACTAACATTAATCCGGTTGTGGTTCAGAATTCAAACCCTGTTGGTGCTGTTTTAACTCCTAAACCCCTTAGGATTATTCCTCCTCGAAAAACAATATTTGCCACACGCTTTGCTTATGACACATCAGTAAACGATGTAGAACATCATATCAAAACAAACCTTGGCGTAGAACTATATAAAGATGTGCAAATTTATAGAATAAATGCACGTAATAGAGCATCCTTTAAAATAATAGTACCTGAAGCTATCTTTGACCACATTGTAAATCCAAATTTCTGGCCAAAAAATACTATAGTTCGGGAATTTATTTACCATGAAGACACAAATGTTACACTACCAAAAGCCGATGATCTGAATCCAAAAAACTAAATTCTTTAAATAAGCATTCTGAATCCAATCATGTTTATCCAATTTGTCATTCTTTTAATAAAAATATCTCCACAATATCCATTGTGTATCAAAATGTTCGAGGTATGAATACGAAATTGAAATCTTTTTATCTCCAAAGTTTTGGCCTTGAACAAAATATAATAGTTCTGACTGAAACATGGCTCCGTGATAAACCAGCAAAGAAGATCCACAATTCCGAGATAATGTGTGATAAATTTCAAATATACAGGCGAGATAGAGTGGAAAAAGATGGTGGTGGTGTTTTGATAGCAATTTCGACTCTTTTACCATCGGAAGAAATTGTGACAAATGAATTTCGAAATATTGAATTCATTGCTACTTGTGTTAAACTTATAAATATTAAAATATTTATAACAATCTAAACCAAATGATATGATTATTGTACTCGGTGATTTCAATCTTCCAAATATTTCATGGATCAGAACTCCAGACTCAAATTATTTAAATCCTTCAACAGACACGAACATACAGTTATTAGATTCTATCGCTGATCTAGGACTCTTCCAAGTTAATAGAGTAGCAAACTCATTGGGAAAATTTTTAGACCTAATATTTGTTGATCAACCCTCAGATACTAGTATTCACCGCTGTAGTCCTGTATCTACTCCAGAAGATAATTATCATCCAACACTTGAAATCAATATTCTGGTTAATACACACCTTGCTCAAAAAACTTCCATAAGCGATGAATTTGTGTTCGACTTTAAAGGTACGGTCACATTAGGCAAATGTTTGTTTCAAATTAGTTTTCCCGTACATAAACAAAATTTTTCCAAAGCAATATGAAATTCATTTTATGGTCACATTACTCACATTTATTTTCCCATTTTTGTTTGTTCAAACATACAATAAATATAGTCAAATAGGCAAATAGGAAAACATGTTTTCTCATCGGTCACATTTGAAAAATTATTTGTCTTCAAAAATTATTTCATCAAACTGTCTAAAACAATAAAATTATTTTTATTGAAAATATAATAGAGAATATGACAATTTTTTTTATTTGTGATGTACAGCAGCTTCGATTGCTTTTTGGAAAAGGAAGAAGAAAAGGTAAGACAATGGCATAGCCATCGACATAGACTCTTCACCACCATGTGTGTTGCCCACAATACCACCAGCGCCAAGAACGTAAAGATCCACCTGCTGCCTCTCATTTTCAGTACTGAGCCTCATCAAGAGGGCCTCATATTTTCCATATTTTTCCATTATTCATCACCTTCTTTGGAAGGTCAACCAGCGACTTCTTAAACACCACCTCCCTAAAATCCTCCGTGATCTTCTTCACATGGCCGACCCATCCTTCACCCTCAACCGACGTGGTGGCCTTCTTCCTAGGGTGCTCCGTTCTACCCTTTTTTTCGCCAGCTTTGCCACAGGAAATAGCAGCACCCTTCGTCCCACATGCATCACTAATAGCCTTAGCAGCGACCTCACCACCACTTTCCATCGACTTAAACGATCCCGGCTTGAACCGTTTGTCCCAAGTCTCTCTCCAAATTGGGCGAATTTAATTCGCACTGTCACAAAATAGCCGGCACTGACAACATAACGTCGTCATACTGCAAAAGGTTACATATAATCACGTATTTGATACACGGGTTATTCGCAGTTAATGGAGCCAAAATCTATAGAATATAAAATTTGCAACAATTTTGCTTAACTAAATTTTTATGTACCATCTTGTAGTGATAGTCCTTTGATTTGCTCAAGTATATGCACGAAGTTTTTCATTTCGTTATTGTAATTGAAAATTTTACATTTTCGGACACCCTAACTTGAACCACAAAAAGTTTCTTCGACAATATATGCAATAGAAGATAAGTTAGAAGCAAAATTATAATACTTTATTGCCCTGTTACACAAGTTATTTACAGTTAAAGGTACCAAAAATCAGTTTTTTGCATACATATATCTCACTCATTTTTATGAACCAAATTTGTATGGACAGTCCTTTGACATGTCATTAGATATATCATAAAATGAATAAAATGATTTTTGCACCCTTAGATTCAATAGTAAATATGGCTCGACACAACTATTATTTTATGTTGTTTTCTCTTACAAAAAATTTGTAAGTTCAAATAATTATTTGCCCAAAAAATGGGAAAATATTTTCCATTATGTGGTCACATTGTGTTCACATTATGAATATTTTTGTTTGCTATCAAATAATTTTGTTTGCCCAAAATCAGCTGATTTGTTGTTTGCCACACAAAAATATTTTATGGTCACATTACGGCAAAGAAATATTTGTGAGTTTTAGTCAAATGTTTCCCTAATGTGACCGTACCTTAAGAAAGCTGATTATTTAAAACTAACACAACTTCTTTCAACAAATAATTGGTTCCAGCATTATCCAACTAACAATCTACAACCATATGAAATTGACTCAATTATTATACAATTTTATGATGGTTTATTTAATTGTTTTAGACAATCAATCCCAATGGTGAAGAAAACTGTTCTTAAGGGTCCTCCATGGAATACTAAATATCTATCCAAGCTCAAAAACTTAAAAAATAAACATTATAAGATATATAGAAGAACTGGCTTAACTACTGACTATTCTAGATATTCTGTCTCAAGATCTATCTATAACTCCACAAATAACCAATGCTATAATAATTATCTCTCCAGAATAAAACGAAATTTTAGACTCAATCCGAAGTCGTTCTACAATTTTGTCAACTCAAAACGCAGAGTTTCAGGTTATCCACCTATGATGAAATATGAAAATAACGAGTCATCACAGGATACTAAAATTTGTGACATGTTTGCAGACTTTTTCTCCTCCTCATATTCTAATAAAAAATTTTGTAAATTCTTAAACTACCCATATAAAATTACAGAATCGACTCCAATTATTTGTCCGGTATTACATATATCCACTATTATGAATGAAATAAAAAATCTAAAATTCTCCGAAAAATATGGTCCCGATGGTATTCCAAGCTGCGTGTTAATCAAATGCATAGCCCCATTAAGTTCAACTTTAACATACTTATTTAATATGTCCCTTTCCAATGGCTATTTTCCAGAGATTTGGAAGAAGTCATTTATTATTCCCCTGTTTAAATCTGGAAGTAAGTCCAATATCTCTAATTATAGGGGTATAGCGAAATTAAGCGTCATTCCCAAACTTTTTGAAAAAATAATAACAGATATTTTATCACACCAAATATCATCTTCCCTTTCTCCTGCCCAACACGGATTTAGAAAAGGATGTTCCGCCACTACAAACCTTTTGGAATTCACAGGTAATATTATAAGTTCTTTCAATCATCATATGCAAACTGACACCATTTACACTGATTTCAGCAAGGCCTTCGATAAAGTGAATCATGATCTTCTTGTATATAAGCTACATACTTTAGGATTATCTCCATTATTTCTAAAGTGGATTAAAACCTACCTTATAAATAGACAACAATGCGTTCTGTTCAGGAATCATAAATCCAAATCTATTCCAGTTCCGTCCGGAGTGCCTCAAGGTAGCCACTTAGGACCAGTACTATTCCTTATTTTTATTAATGATTTACCATCCTGCATCAAATACTCAAAAATATTAATGTATGCTGATGACGTAAAGCTTTTCCTTAGCTTTAAAGACCCCAGTCAATGCTGCCTACTTCAAGTGGATTTAAATAATTTCCTTAATTGGTGCAATATCAATTTGATGGATTTGAATTTGAATAAATGTAAATATATGTCATTTTACAGACGAAGTCCAGTACTCTGTAGTTACACTTTTAATAATCATCAGTTAGAGAAAGTTGAATCATTTCTTGATCTTGGGGTTCTCCTTGATAACAAATTAAGTTTTAAC
Organism: Protophormia terraenovae; assembly: GCA_951394005.1. Taxonomy (NCBI): domain Eukaryota; kingdom Metazoa; phylum Arthropoda; class Insecta; order Diptera; family Calliphoridae; genus Protophormia; species Protophormia terraenovae. Next base: position 71,805,842 of record OX596077.1, read on the forward strand.
TCTCACATATCGCAAACAGTTAATAAAGCAAAAGGAGTTTTAGGTTTCATAAAACGTTGGGGAAAGGAATTTGAAGATCCTTATATTACAAGACAGCTTTATGTATCCCTTGTAAGACCTATCCTGGAATATGCATCTGTTGTTTGGGATCCTCAATATGATGTTCACGTAAAGAAAATTGAATCAGTCCAGAAGCAATTTATGCTGTTGTCTACGATCACTTCCTTGGAATCCAAACATAAATCTTCCCCCGTATGAAAGTCGTTTAGCATTAATTAAACTTCCCACACTTAAGAATAGACGAATTTATCTTAACACTTCATTCATTATAAATTTAATAAATGGGGTCACAGTTTCCGAGTTTCTTGTTCATAAACTTGAATTCCATATCCCATTTCGTCCAACAAGGAACTACATCCCGCTTAAACTACAATACTTCCGTAACAATTACTCCAATTTTTATCCGTTTCGTAGAATGTGTAACGATTTTAATATGTTATACGATCATATTGATTTCTCCTATGATGTAAATGCTATCAAAGAAAAAATTCGTAAATTTTTGAACCTATGAGTTCTTTTTAGTTTTAAGTTTTTGTTTTTATAAAATTTGTAATCCTATATGAATTTTAAATTAATATATATATTGTACCTTAGCCTGTAAGAAATTATATTTCATTGGCAAATTAAATAAATAAATAAAAGTAATTACATACCATGTTTAAAATAAGTAGTTACTAGACTACTTCCATATAATGCAAACGGTATGTTGTTGTCATTGAAAAGTAACTACATCCGTAACTACATGCCATTACCAAGTTTTTGCTGGGATTTTAAACTTCAATTCCAAATATAATATTAAAGATATATATTATATTAAAAAAAAATACCTATTAATTAAAAAATTTTAATCAAAAAATAAAAGGTAAGCTAACTTATTTATTACAATAATTTAAAAATAGAATGTTTATACAAGAAGCGAAATACGTTCAACATTTGGATCCTTATAAAACGGATGGCTATTTTCATGTAATTCTTACTCAGAAACAATTTCTTGGACATATTTATTAAATTATCTTCTCGATTTATGAAAAATACATTATTTAGTGTTAAAACCATATATTTCTTCATAAATCTTCCCGTAATTTAGCTATTTTCTGTATAGATTAGTTTGGGTTATTTAGAAAATATGATGTTCCTTCAGGTCCTTATTAATATCTAGACAGCTATACGGTTTAAACTAATTTTTCCAAAAACGCTGTATGTTACTTGTATAGTTTCCTTTGGTAACATTTCTACTAAATTTGTGTAGTTTTTTATATATACTGTAGCATTTTTTTTAGCAGTAATCTGCATACAATACTAAAACTACGGTAAAACTTTGATAATATTGTATTAAAAATGCATGACCACCAAACTTTTTTTTATTCTTGCCAAAATTAAATTTTGTTTTTATTTATTTATTTGTCCAAGCTTTCTTTTAAATTTGCCTTCCAATATTTTTTTTCTATATACTTATATGTAGGCTGTATTGTAATTTCAATGATTGAGGCAAATAACAAAAATGTCTCAAATTTTCTCCTGACTTTACACTGAAAATATGGTGAAACTTATAGAAAATGCAGGGCAATTTCAGACTTATGATAATATCATATTAAAATATACAAAATATATTTTTTTATATTTTTTTAATATCTCTCTCTAAAGTTGAAAGTTATATAAAATTGTTATTTATTTCTCTTGTGTACCTTAAGAGCAATAATAAAATACCCACGACAAATAAATCATGAAAAAAATCATGTCACCATACTTTAGTAATATCATACTATGCATTTTATGTAAAATAAAATAGTTTTGTCGAAGATTTCTATAAAATAAACCCATTTTACTATTTGTACTTTTAAAGCTTTTTTCATTATTACCAACAACTTTCAAATTTGACGGTCTGTAACTTTTTTAAAAATAAATATTTTTGAAAAATTGTTTTTGAGTATTGTTTTTAAAATTGTGAAAATATTTTTTTGTATTTTTGGCCCCACTCACCACACAGTGCGTCGTTGACATTGTTTCAGCTATTTATTAAAAGGACTCACACTGGGATAGTCCGGACTCCGGACTATACGAAAATATCTATATTAAACTTGAGAACAATGTTCGGGTCAGATAATAAATTCTATGTAATTATAAAGGTATAAATGTTTCTTTTAATTTAAAAGCATAAATAATTTTTTTTCTTCTTGAATTTTAGATACAAATTAAATTCACAATTTTACTAAATCAAAAGTACTCTTTTATTTGAATGAGAAAAAGTCAAAGGTAGTTTAAAAATCAATGTGATTCACTCAGTCAAGATTAGGTCAAAACGGTTATTATAAAATTGTAAAACTTCAAAAATTTCATGTAGGATTAATTTGAATGAGTGAAATCTACAGGTACTTTACAAAAATCAATGAATGAATGGCAGACCTAATTTAGAATTTAAGGTTTTTAAATGCACATGGAACAAATAAAACCGATGATGGGAAAGCCCGATTTTATTTGAATGGAAAGAACTGAAAGGTACATAAAATTCTTTTAGAAAAACCCTTTTTTTTCTTATATTCTTAGCATAACTCTGTCAATATTAGGTAAAAGCGGTGCAACAAAGCTTTAGTTAGCACTAACTTTAAGTTAAATTTAATCGAAAAAATTCTTCCAGTTATTTTTTAAGTTTCAGTTTATACGATGCAAAAATAAAATTAAAAAAAATGTTTTCAATCTAAAACAATGGTTTCAGCTATTTATTAAAAGGACAATATCCAAAAAAATAAGATCCAAAAATACCCACGTTAATTTTGAGATCAAAGTTCGGGTCAAAACATCAAATGACACATTGTGTTAAAAAGATTGACTTTTTTAAATGTTATCTCGGAATGATTTTTTTATTGTTTTACACATGCCGCATTTACATACAATTCATTATAGCAATTTATATTACGAAGATTGGTCCAAATTAGACAATATCTCTTATATTTGTTCCACGCTCAAAAATTATGTACATATACATATCTACAATAAATTTTAACTTGCTAATGAAATTTGGCACAAATAAATTTCGACTACTTAGTGCAAAACTCAATTATACCCAGATTCCTGATCAAGTACTCTTATTCCCAAAGAGTGGACTTACCAAAACGAAATTGTAAGATTTATTACATTGCACAGTGTGTGATTTTCGCTTTCTGAGTGATCAAAAGTCTATATTTTTGTAATTAAGAAAGTTATATTGATGAAATTTGGCAAAAACCATTTTTAAATACTAGGCTGGTTTCGTGGAAAAATTGGCGTGATAAGACAACTGCCACGCCTACTTTTCATATAACTCAATGCAATTTTATGAAGAATGTGCACACATGGTATGTGTTTTTAAATGATAAACGAATAGTAATATCACTTCTACACAAATCTTAATTAATAAAAATGATTCATCTGGTATATACGGCTTTTTAACAGAAACAAAATTGCGCCTGTTACATTTGACCCATTAGTTTTTGGTGGTTATCGTATGCTCCAAATTAATGATATAAATAGTCTATGAAACAAATATGATTTGGAACCCATTCTAGATGTTTTTCTTGCAAAATGTTCGCAAAATGTTCAAAAGTTTTTACAATCCTAATTTCTTGCCTCCTGCACTTTTTCTGATAATTTACCATTTGGAACAATACATTATTCGATAATATTTTTTCCGTGGAATTAAATTTCATGTAGTGTAGCGGACATACGAGCCTTAATGAAGAAAATCTAAAACTCAAAATCTTCAATATATCATCAATATTCTTTCAATTATATTCTTCTCGCTAACATCCACCTTGAATTTTATTAACTATTTTGTTTAAAAATAATTTTATTGATTCAATATCAACATTTTTAATTAAAATTGTACTGATATTTCTAAAAATAAACTCAAAAATACGAAAATTTTTCATATTCTTTGATGCAAAAAACCAAATATCAAAAATTTGTTGGCAAGAAATACATTGACACATTGATTAGTAGTAGCTTTGCGAATTGAAAAGGAGCAAATTGGACCAAAATTTTATTACTGATTTTGAAAGACCACCTATCAGCAATTACAAAAGTGCCAAATAGATAACGGGACTTTGAGGGACTTTTTACTTTTTGTCCAATAACAATTAATATAAAAACAAACAAAAAATGCCAAAAAAAAAAGTTGAAGACGAGAAAATCCCCAAGATTTTTTGTTAATAACCTTTTTCAAATTATTGTTATTTTCTACTACAGATAACAAATCAATCTTAAAAAAAAAAATTGTAAAAATCTTGCAAAACTAAACTTCTCACCAAGGTTTAATTTTTCTACTATAGTAGCTCTCATTTATAACATTCCGTCTCCACGTTGATATAATATGTAAGATAACGCCGGCAGAAGAGAGTAAACATTTGGTATTCTAATAAATCTCATAATATTTCATTATTTTCATTCAGTCACAGAGTAAACATGTACTTTTTATTTAATAAATGCGAAATTTTTTAGCACAATTTTAATGAAAATATATTTCTGAATGTAGAATAACCATTAAAATAAAACAATTTTACAAAAAAACATTGTTTTAAAGTACTTTTAAAAATACACATTCACACACACAAACAAACTTTCGTATGTGTGTATTTTTTGAGAGTAAATCTTATAAGATTTACTCTTATAGATTTTACTCTTATATACAACTATATAGTTGTCTAGAAAAATCTTATCACAACAGTCTCATAATATTTCTTATAATACTAATATTTCAGTCTACACGTGAGATAATTCTCTCAGAGAGCGGATTTGACACTCTCTGTTACATATTATGATATAATGAAATTGAAAAAAGATTCGGCTGTGCCGAATCTTTGATACCCTTCACCATATTACCATCTTACTATCTTATCGACATCATATTACCATATTACCGACAAATAATAAAATTTTCGCCTTAACGTATGCTTGCATATTTTCACATATTTAAATCTAAATTTTTTTCAAACTACGAAAATTTGAATATGAAAAAAAAACAATCATAGCAGGCTTTGCTTTTAAAAAATAAACAACAACAATTCCATATTTATTTATTTTTTTATGTGTGTATATACAAACTGACTGCATATACAAAGAACAACAACAACACTGTTATTCATTATATTACTTCTGTTGCTAACTAAACTACTTGTCTTATAGGCAAAAACGTCACTAATAGTCATTACAATGCTTAATATACATGTTTGTGTATGTATTTATGTATATTCTTAACAGATATGTTTTAGTTTTAAAAAATAAACAACAACAATTCCATATCTATTTATTTTTGTACAGACTGCATATACAAAGAACAACAACAACACTGTTATTCATTATATGACTGCTGTTTCTAACTAAACTACTTGTCTATACAAAAAACAAAAAACGTCACTAATAGTCATTACAATGCTTAATATACATGTTTGTGTGTGTATTTATATTCTTAACAGATTTGTTTTTGGGCCATAACTCTGTTGATTATGAACGAATATGGTTTATTAAAAAAAACGAAATTTTATAAAAACATTTATGACTGATCTATATAAAAATAAAAATCTGTAGCTTGAACAAGGGCTTCAAAAATAAAAAATTAGTTTTCCCCGATATCTCAGTTATTACTGAACCGATTTATTTCATTTTTTCAGAACAAAAATTCAGAAAATAATATCCGAGACCCCTTTAAAAATTCGAAGTCCCTGGTATATACAAAGGCTTCAGAAACTGAAAAACCGGTTCCAAAAACCGGTTTTTAAAGCATATCTCCGCCATTTATAAACCGATCCTGCTGATTCAAAAAACTGAAATTTTTATAAAAATATTTGTGACCGATCTGTATAAAAATAAAAATCTATAGCTTAAACCAGGACTTCAAAAAATAAAAAATGCGTTTTGTCCGATATCTCAGTTATTATTGAACCGATTTATTTCATTTTTTCAGAACAAAAATTTAGAAAAAAATGTCCGAGACTTCTTTGTAAAAACGAAGTCCCTAGTATATACAGAGGCTTCAGAAACTGGAAAACCGGTTCTAAAAACCGGTTTTTTTAACATATCTCCGCATTGTATGAACCGATCTTGCTGAATTCCAATAGCAAAATTCTCGAAAGCATTTCCGATCGTTTGATGTATATATTATATATGTCAGTTATCGGTGGGCTTCATAAACGCCATTTGAACCGACACACGGACGGACGGACGGACGGACGGACGGACATGGTCCTATCGTCATCACTTCTTACAAGGATCCCGAAAATGTCAACTTTTTTGCTCTCCGACGAAAATTGTGGGAATTACAAACGGAATGACAAACTTATATATACCCTTTACACCTTTGGTGAAGGGTATAAAAATATTACGTGGAGACACAGTGATGAATATCAACTACTAACAAACGCCATACTAAAAAATATATTCACTCTTTAACATTGTTTGTTCCATACTATTACAAACTGAAGCATTATTTTCATGTAGTATACTAAAAATTGCAGTGTTTGTTTACGTTGAGTCTATATTAGAGAAATTTGTATCAAGACAAACGTCAAATTTTTATTTGATTTGCAGATAATTTTTTATCTCTGTCAATTATAGGAGAAAACGTATGTCATAATAAGCCATGCAAAAAGTACCAACAACAATCAAGATGGCGTCTTTTACCAAGCATTATCAAGACAACGTTGTTAGAGCTCAAGCGCTGACAATTTTCTTTTAACGCTGCAATAATACTGACAAATTCAGTCTACATTAGACAAATCTTTATCTTGATAAAATTTTGACGTTTGTCTTGATAAAAATTTGTCTAATGTAGACTCAAAGTTACAATTTAAAACAACATACTTAAACAATATTCAACTTTTTTGTCAAATATATAAACTACAACCTCGTGCTGCAGTGTGCTAGTAGAATTTTGCCGAAAACATATTACACATCAGTCAGTGTTTTTTTTTTTTGTTATGCTGGATATTTTTCTCTATTTGAAAATTTGCGCTTTGATTTTTCTGCTATAGTAGGTAATTTAGCAGTCTTGTGTTTGCAATTTCGACGCTTTGTGTGTAAAATAAAACACATAAGGGTTGAAATGTAACCTAATGTATATATGTATGTTGGTATGTACGTTTGTATGTATGTAGTGTGTATGTTCGTAAGTATGTTTATGTTTTTTGTCAACAAAAAGGCTAAACATTGTGCTATAGCAGCAAAATCAAAACGAAAATAAATAATACTGCGCAATATGGGTTCAACAAAATTGTGCGTGCGCAACTATACAGAAATATATTATACTTCCTGTGCTATGGTTTGCTTTTGCTGCTGCAAATTGCAGAGACGAGTCACAAATTTAGTAGTATAAAGATGTTATAGAGTGGATATTTCTAGTTGTTGTGTATTGTATAAATGAAACATTTGTATATTTATTGCACAGTCGTAAGTGAAAATTGTTTAGCTAGAACTGCATATTTAAACCTTGCTTCTCACCAAAAAAATATTTTTTATTAAATTTATCTTTAACAACAGTCCTGTTCAAGGTTTCGTTACTTAATAATGGTTACAATTTTTTTAATATTTTCTTCATTTTTCAGTTATTTGAAAGTGAGAATAACATAATTTTTTTCAAAACGCGAAAAAAAATTTTAGGTGTTTTGATCAGCTAAATTGTCAAAATCACACACTGTGCATTGTACATTATATTTATAATTTTGCTAATCTGACCTATTCGTGGACACCTTTAAATGTTTCTGTTTACATATACATACATACATATATGTACATATGTGGGATTTAAGGATGTCTGTCTGTACATGTAAACTTTATAAACGAAGTACAAGACGCAACTTTGAATATAGTTTGCTGAAATTTCCTGGTTTATAATTTACAATAGCTGCCACATAAAGTCCGAAATTCCTTTGAAGATAGAAAATTCCATGTAAACGTTTTTATACCCTACACCACCATAGGTGGGGAGGGTATAATGCGTTTGTGCTGATGTTTGTAACACCCAAAAATATTGGTCTAAGACCCACCATAATTTATACCAATCGGCTTAGAATCACTTTCTGAGTCGATTTAACGATGTCCGTCCGTCTGACCGTCTGTCCGTCCATGTAAACCTTGTAATCAAACTACAGGTCGCAATTTTGAACCAAAATTTATGAAATTTGGTACACAACATTTTTTTGGTCCATGGACAAAGCCTATTGAAATTGGTTATGATCGGTCCATTATTTCACCTAGCCCCCATACAAATGTCCTCCCGGAAAAGGGTTTAACGATCATAAATCCCTTAAATATAGCAATATTTTAATGAAATTTGGAACATATAAGTTTTATATAAGTCTAAATAAGTGTACTGATTTTTAAAAAGATCGGTCCATAATTAACCATAGCTCCCATATAAACCCCTTTTCAATAAATCACATTAACGGGCATAAATCCCATTAAAATGTTAGTATCAAGTTAATATTCGACACAAATAAGTTTTATATGAACATAAATGATAGTGCCAAATTTTAAAAAGATCGGTCCATAATTTACCATAGCTCCCATATAAGGCCCTCTTTCGGGAATCACCCAAAAGTGAATAAATTCATATACATGTCACCATCAACCTAATATTCTGTATTTGTATGTTTTATTTTACACTTATGAGTATCGGACCACATTTGGCTCCAAGTCAAGACCCCTCCCCGAATTATAATGTACACAATGGTGTAGAGTATCATATGGTCGGGCTTGACCGACTATATCTTTTTCTCTCGTTTATAAATGAAATGTTTCTTTTAATTAAAAGAAATAAGTAAAATTTGGAATTTTAGGTACAAAACAAATTCACAATAATGCTAACTGGAAGTTAACTAACTTTTCATTGCTGTTAATAAAAAAAATTTAATTTTTAGTTTAATATTAACCGGAAGTTAGATAACTTATTGTTAACGGGCATTAATATATTTTAATTGAATCTTTATGGGTTAATCCTTGTATATGTATATATGTATATATTATAAAAATTAAGTGTAAGTTTGTTTGTTTGTGCGTCAATCACGTCTTAACGGCTAAACAAATTTTCACGATACAGACACACAGATAGTACCAGTGCCGAAGGTGGTTATAGGCTTTGTAAGATCTCGATTGGATGTTACGCCCACATTCTACGCCTACTTTTTTAAAACTCTTAAACGGTAGTAAATATTTGCTATCGCCTAATAAGTGATAAAAACTTCTTTGACCTTTCACCTTATATGGGAGGTGGGCGGTAAAGTGGGCGGACCACGCCCATTTTTTGTTTCCAAGTTTATATAGATCCATGAAAATGCTTTTATAGTACATCCTTTTAATCAAGAGAGATATAGCAGAAAAGTATGAAATTAAGCTACAACGGACACCCTGGGTTTTTAGTATTTTGCTCATAACTTTTTTGTTTATTTACAGATTTTTCTACTTTTCAATATCGCACTAACCTTACATAAGAAAAATATTTGGGCCAAATTTGTTCCTCCTTCGTTGTGCCTTTCGAGCCATATCCTGCTTTCAACAGACGAACATGGCTAGATCGACTCAGAATCTAACCAGGACCCTGAAAACATATACTTTATGGGGTTTTAAATTAAAAATAGTGTGTATGGTCTTAATTACTACTGAATAATTCATTTCATTAACACTCCCGTTTTTTTTAAATATGCACTATATTTTTTAAATGAATGAGTAAATATATAACTTTTGAAGACGGAATGTAATCTTCAAGCACCACCGCAGAACTTTAGATATTATTGTCATCAACAACTATGTTGACTTTCAAGCCATAACATTCAGTCCAATTTGTGCCGCGTTAAATGTTAGCAGTAGTATTTTCTTACTTCCATGTTTTGTTGTTGCCATTTTGTTTTTTTTTTTTTTTTTTCAGTGTATTATTGCAACAATATTCGAAAATGGAAGACCACTACCCAGACTAACTATCCAACTAAGGATTGAGATCGAAAAAATCTTAACACACATGATTAAAAATCATTTCTTTAGATCTAGTTATTATGGAAAAATACTTCAGTTATTATTTTTAATAACAACCATGTTAATTTGTCCTTATTTTCATCAAAATAAGTGACGAAAAAGATTTACGTCCTACAAGTTATTAAAAAATTTCAAAAAATCCTAATAGGTCTTACAAATAATTGGCCACAGAATTAAATGTCGTCCGTAAAACCGTTTCTAATGTTATCAAACAGTATCAGGAGAATTTGACTATTGATGTGAAACCTAGTTCGGTAAGAAAAAAGGACCACATGATATTAGGAAGGCCAGAAAATTGAAGGCATATTGAAAGGAACTCCAAACACATCAGGTAGAAAATCAGCTCAGTTTTCTCAGTGCTTTGACTATTTGGTGTGAACATTTAAAGCTAATGGGAAAGTTGATAACATATAAAGTTCAAAAAATTCCAAACTGGAATTCTGCAAAAAAAAATTACAAGCCAAAAATAGGACTCGGAATTTAAAACCAAATTTCATACAAAAATACTCAAGCTGTATAATAGACGAAGAAACGTAGGTGCTAGCAGAATCTTCGCAGCTTGTGTTTCAAAAATTTTTATTGCTAATGCTCGAAGCAATGTTGGAGATAACTTTAAGATACAAAAGCAGCAAATTTTTCTTACAAAATTCATGGTTTGACAAGCTTTTTATAGTTGCGGCAAAACAGGAAAGTCATTTGATACATTCGGATCTATAAATACCAAAATATGCATAAAGGAATATTTGAAAAAAAGACTTCTTCTTTTCTTAAGAAAGCACAACTTGTCCACATATTTTTGGACCCATTTGGTATCATGTCACTACGGTAAGAAAGCTCTGGAGTGGTACCAAATAAATAACATAGTTTTAGTACCAAGAGAGGTCAATTTTCAAAATTGTCCATAGCTTAGACCAGTGGAGAGATATTGAGCTCTTGTGAAAAGTGAATTCAAGAGCACAAAAAGGGTGTCCCAAAATACCGAAGATTTTAACAGAAGATGTGCACACTGTTCCAAAAAAGTGACTGAAGCAACTATCAAATCTCCAAAGAAAGGGTTTTCAAAAATGGTCCACAATTTTATAATTAGTGGTTAGAACCATAAAAATTATATATTTCTGTGATCTGTGCTAAATTATCAAATGATTAAAAAAATAATGAAAACTCTAAGATCAACCGTTTCCAAGTTATTGAATATTATGTATATTAAGAATTTTTCGATCTCACTCCTTAATAAAAACATTGAATTTGTAGCTGTTAACATTAATAAAAATTAAAAAAAATTAAAAAATTAAACCACCCTATATTTCCGTTTTAGGACAAGTGAGGGACACCCTAATTAGGTATTAAGGTAGCTGACTCTAACCCCGAAGCATTAAAAATCATTTGGCATTCAAATCTTGAAAATGAAAAAGTACTTTTTTTTGGCATATTGCTAATTATATTTAATAATTTTTTAATACTCTTTTGTGCAACTATGTGTGCTTATGATGTGTGGTGAAACCCAGCAGTTTTTTCGGTGTCAATTCACCCGCTTTAGTACAGTAAAGTCCATTTGTGACTACCCACCTAACTCATTCAAATGTGTACGTTTTTTTTTATACACCCTAACTTCGCATATTTTGTGAGCGATAGTTAAGCTATCGTACCTTTTATTGACTTTTTTGAAAGCGTTGAGGTGGCGATAGCACCATTTATTGACTCTTTAGAAAGACTTGAGGTGGCGATAGCACCATTTATTGGCTCTTTTGAAAGAGCCAACCTCCACGCTCTTTTGGTGAGCGTGGAGGTGGCGATTGGTTTTTTTATAAGTCACAAAAACGTAAAAAAAGTGAATAGTTCATCCATTGGCAGTACAGGTTGGGTTACTTTACAAACGGCAATAAATACATGGTAGGACATTTCGCTCTGATGCATCTTTTTATCTTTGTTAGACGTGTGTAGTGTCAAATATCAATTTCTGTGCTTAACAGAGTCTTTAGTATATTTTACTTTGTAAGAAAAAAGTAAATAATGTTTTTTTTTTTTATATTTTTATGTTATGCGTACCACATTAATTAAAGGTGTTTTTAATTTAAACACGTGGAATAATCCAATAGAAATGGATTACCTCTCAATTATTTTATATAATAAGAAACCTATACCGCAATTCCGTAACTTTTTAACGACAAACATTTGTCGTTAAGTATCGAAAATCCGTTAGATAGCAAATTTTGTCGTTAAGTGTTATTCTGTAAAAAAAAAAAATAGCTGTCGTAAAACCATAACGATAAAGAAGTTGATTTTGGCTATTAAATATATTTTTTTTAATTTTGATAACATAGTTTTATAAATAATGTAATTAGAAAAAATATAATGAATAAAAACGTGTTTTTTACATCGCTCTCATAAATAATTTATTTAGTTTTGTTGTGAAAAAAAAAAAAAAAAAATATATCAACAATAGTTAATTTAAGATAAGTAAAATAGCGAATGGACGCTAAATAAATATTATTAAATATTAATTAATAAAAGCCCCCGGTGAAAAAAAAATACTTTATTTATATATTATATTTTTAATGCTACCTTCAATTTAATAAAATAAACAACAAAAATAAAATATTACAGAAAACAAATATTTAGTAGTGTTTGTGTTTATGAGTTGCTCTAACTCTCAACTAAGTGAGAGGAGATTCAGTACTAATGGTAAAAATGCATACATTGTGTTGAGCTCCCCAAACAACAACATATATGATCCACAAAGAAACAAAAACTACTTAACAGCAAAACTAACAAATGAGAGATCTCCTCTCTCTATAGCTAGTGCGCCAATTTGTGTAGAATATAGCACAAAAGAAAATAAAAAAAATTAAACAAACAACTACATTAACGGTTGATAAAAAAAAAGTAGTATGCAAGTCAGTGATAATAAAAACAGTATAAATAACAATATTAACACTGTTAATACCGCTACCGTTAATAAAAGTGCATCAATTAATAAAAGTACGTCAATAAATGTTAATAGTGAAGCAACTTCTCCGTCACGATAAATACTGAAGAACACTGGTGCCATACCAAAAAATTATAACTCAGTGAGCTCGGATATTAATAGGAAAGTTCTAACAGGGATGGACCGTTATATTACCATCACTAAACGTAAGTCCAGTCCTAGGACATTAAACATGGAACCAAATCCTAAGCAACAAAAGAAAAATATGGGAAGTCAAAATCGTTTTGCAATTCTTGATAACCAAGATAATAAAGATGAACCCACAAAGCCTGTTAAAGACTATAAGCCACCTCCACTCTACTTGCGTTAGCCAACTACTAACGCTCTTGTTAACAAATTGTCCCAACTTGTAGGCAAAGAAAATTTTTACGTAGTCTCTTTACGAAAAGGCAATGTTTCCGAAACAAAAATTCAGACATTCACGGAACAATTTTTCAGAACTATAGTTGATAGCTTCGATAGTGAAAACAAAAATGACTATACCTATCAATTAAAAAGCGCAAAGGGCTTAAAAGTAGTAATTAAAGGTATTGACAGTTCCGTTCCAATTGATGAAATAAAAGATGCTCTTGAGTCCGAAGGCTATGAAGTCAAGACCGTCAACAATATAATAAATAAAAACAAAATACCTCAACCCCTTTTTAGGGTTCTATTGAGAATTTAATTCAAACAATGAATACCTTCATGACGAACATGCAAAATATGTTGCAACAATTAATGCAAAATCAAAGCATGCTCATGCAGATTCTGCTAACTGAAAAATGAATTCACTAAGAATATGTTACTGGAACGCTAACGGCTTAAGCCAACATAAAAATGAAGTACAAAAATTTTTACAGATGCAAGAAATTGATGTGCTATTAATATCCGAAACTCACTTTACACAAAAGAATTGCTTCAGAATAAATGGCTACTATACCTACGACACAAAAACTCCAAGTGGTAGGGCATGTGGTGGTACTGCAATTTTAATCCGTAATGATATAAAGCACTTCACAATGCCGGAATACAAAACGGAACACATCCAAGCTACTTCAATAAATATACATGATAATAAAACAACAATTTCCTCAGTATATTGTCCTCCAAAATATAATATTAAAAAAGACCAGTTTCTTGATTATTTTTCCACCTTAGGCTCAAAATTTATAGCAGCGGGAGATTATAATGCTAAACACACATTTTGTGGCTCTCGCCTTATAACACCCAGGGGTAGGCAACTATTCTAGGCAATGTCGCTTACATCAATAAGATTCCTTATCTTATTGAATTTGCCATAATCAGAAATATAAAACGCGATTGTATACGCCACCAAAATGGCCAATGGGCAAAAAGTTCTAATGAAAAAGTTGAAGCATTTGCTAATCATTTAGAACACGTTTTCACTCCAAATAATACAGGTTCAACTCTAAGACCTGTAGTAGTTAGCGACCATATTCCCATTCCATTAAAGTTCCAGTTCTCTGCCGCGAAATTAGCAGTAAAAGGTCTGAAGGCAGGAAAATCTCCTGGAACGGACAAAATTACCAGCACAATGATAAGTTTCTTGCCAAACTCGGCTCTGAAATTTATTTTATTCATTTTCAATGCCATTTTACATACTGGCTACTTTCCAAGTACTTGGAAGTTGTCAGAGATAGTAGTGATACCCAAACCCGAAAAAGACGTCACTTAAGTAACATCTTACCGTCCAATAAGCTTATTATCAATTTTTTCGAAATTGTTTGAGAAATTGCTCTTTGAGAGCCTATTATTACATCTTAATAATAATAACAGTATACCTAACCATCAGTTTGGTTTCAGAAGAAAACATGGTACTATTGAACAAGTGCATCGAATTACAACTTTCATCAGAAGAGGTTTCGAGAGCAAGCAGTATTGCTCTGCGTTATTTATTGACATATCTCAAGCTTTCGATAAAGTCTGGCACGACGGACTAATACATAAAATGACCACGTTACTTCCACAGAACGTTCATAAGTTATTAAAAAACTATATACTAAATAGATCTTTTCAAATAAAATCGAAAGATGTGATTTCTTCACGCAGAAAAATTTCCGCAGGTGTACCTCCAATCCTATATCACTGAGCTGGAAAAATGGCTATATAAATGGAAGTCCAATGTTAATGCTTCGAAATGTGTCCATAGAACATTTACCTTACGCATAGAAAGTTGTCCTCCCATTCGAATAAACAATGTCCAAATACCTGAACAGGACAAAGTAAGGTATCTTGGTATTCACCTAAACCGGCGTTTAACATGGACTCGTCATATAGAATCCAAAGTTACTCAAATAAAACTAAAATCTGTCCAAATTCATTGGTTAATTGGTCCAAAGTCAACCCTAGACTTGGACTATAAAGTACTGTTATATAAAGCAGTAATAAAACCTATATGGTTATATGGCATACAGCTCTGGGGAACAGCCTCCTCATCAAACATTGAAAAATTACAACGAAAGACAGTCCAAACTCCTATGAATAATAACAGGTGCACCATGGTACGTCATAAATAGCAACATCCATAAGGATCTCAATATTCCTACAATTCATGGGGAGATAAAGAACAGTAGCATCAAATATATGAAAAAACTATCTGAACACCCAAACCCTCTCGCTAGGAACCTGCAAACTTTTGAGGGTCACAGACGCCTAAGAAGAATGGAAACACTGGATCTTGGAAGATAACACTACTAATGAAAATTCAAATTTGGATTTTGCAGTGGCAATATCAACAATAATTTAAGTTTAGGTTAAGATTTAAATACTTATTGTAAATTTCTGAAAAAGAAAGATTCAATAAAAAACTAATATGTATGTAAAGTTTTTTTTTTTTTTTTTTTAGTGAAAAAATTTATTTTACTGAAAATACAGAATTTTGTGTAAAAATTTTAATTTTTAATAAAAAATTACATTTTAAGTAAAAGAATTTTTTCAATATTTTGATTCCTTTTAAAAATTTATCCTTTTTAGAAAATTTGAATTTATTTGCAAAAAAATAGAATTTTTCAAAAATCAGAATTTTTATAAGAATTGGTATTTTTAGAGGAAATAAAATATTTGAATAATTTGTTTAAAAAAAAATATTAATATTTTAAACATAAGTTTCCATAGTTATGTTATTTTAAAATTTAATGCAAATTTTTAATGAACGGGGCTAATATAAGAAACATTTAACATTAAATTAATTTTACAAATATTTCCAACAACATACCATACATATACTCATATTGGTTAATTGTTGGAAGACAATCTGCACACATTTATATAATATTTACACTTTTTTCACATTTTTTCAAGACAATTGCTTTGTTTTTAAATAAAGATCCAATTAAAATTTAAAATTTTTGTTTTTCAAATAATGACGTTCTATCATTTCTATCGATATTTGTCGTTAAAATATACTTACGAAAAAAATCGTTAACTTATACTAGAGAATAGCAAAATCAAAAACAACCGAAAATTTTCGTTTATTAACGATATCGGTAATGAAATAAGTTACGGAATTGCGGTATTAGTCTTGCTAATTAGGATTTTCAAATTATTAAAGAAATCAATTATTCTGCATTTGTGTTTTTTTAAATTGACTTTTTCGTACTAGTCACAATATCGCCACTTTTTTGTCCTTTGGTGGCAATACACCTCTTCTTAGGACATCCCCATGTTAAAGTGACTAGTCAGGTGATTAGTAAAGTGAACAGTTAAAAAGATTGTCAGGTGACTGACTAAATTTCACCAGTAAAAGGAATGACTTTCAAAGGGTAAATAAAGTGGAAGCAACAGCCACCTCACGCCTACAAAGGGTCAATAAATCAACATGCTCATTAAAACAACAAATAGTGCAATGTATGTAAGAATGCTCTGTGGCTGAGTGGTTAGCGCGTATGACTATAAAACATAACGATGTGAGTTCGAGTCGTGGGTTGCGCCATAAACAAAAATGTAAAAATATAAAAATGAATTAAATTGATTAATATAAAATAATATGAAAAGAAAATGAAAAAATTTATTAAATAAAATATAAATAAAAATAAAAAAGAAAAAAAAAAATTACAAAAAAATATACGCAAACAAATCTTTTAATTTTTTTACATTCTGAAAATAACTAATTTAAAGATTGACTTTTTCGTACTAGTCACTATATCGCCACCTTTTGGTCCTTTGGTGGAAATACACCTCTTCCTAGGACATCCCCATGTTAAAGAGACTAGTCAGGTGATTGGTAAAGTGACTAGTGTTGACCAAAGGTCGTCAGTCAAGTAACCGGTTTCGGACAGTCACCTTTGACTGCAGGGAATATAAATAAAATTTGACTAACACAATCTTAAAAAGATTGTATTAGAGTTGTGTCGTTCATGATCGAATCGATTTAATTGAACGAATCAGTAAAATGAACAATGTCGATTCATTCTTTCTTTTTGATTCATATCGTTCATTATACCCTACACCACCATAGGTGGTTGGGGTAATATGCGTTTGTGCTGAGGTTTGTAACGCACAGAAAAAAATAGCGGACCCCACCTTAAAGTATACTTAGACTTAGAATCACTTTCTGAGTCGATTTAACGATGTCCTCCGTCCATCTGGCTGGCTGTCTGTCCATGTAAACCTTGTGAACAAAGTACAGGTCGCAATTTTGAAGATATCTTGATGAAATTTGGCACAAATAGTTATTTGATTGGTCCATTATTTCACCTAGCCCCCATACAAATGTCCTCCCGGAATAGGGGTTTAGTGGTCATAAATGCCTTACATATAGCAATATTTTAATGAAATTCGGCACAAAGAAGTTTTGTATAAGTGTTAATCTTAGTGCCAAATTTCATCAAGATCGGCAAATAATTGATCATAGTTCCCATATAAACCTCTCTTCCGGAAATTACATTAACGTGCATAAATCCCATACGAATGATAGTATCAAGTTAATATTCGACACAAATAAGTTTTATATAAGTAGAAACAACATTGCCAAAATTTATGCGAATCGGTCCATAATTTAGCATAGCTCTAATATAAACCCACTTCCGGGAATCGCCCTAAAGGGCATAAAATCATATAGATGTAGGGTATCATATGGTCGGTCTTGACCGACTATAGTATCTCTCTCGTTTTTGAATTGATTTTATATTGCCTTAGACAAAATTTTATTACTTTAATTTTAGTATTTATTTTTTTAATTAAATTTTTATTATACATTCATAAATTATAGTTAAAAATAATTAAAATTTGTTTTTATCCATTAATTTTTGTTAATAAAGTGTTCAAAGAAACAAATGAAACAATTGTTTCTGTTTCAGCTGTTGTCTCTATATCTTCAAACTCTGTTTCATTTGTTCTCTATACACTTACACACTCATCGTTCAGAGTCTGATCAATTTAAAAAAATGAAAGATGAACGACCTTGTGCACAAAGTACAGGTCGCAATTTTGAAGATAATTTAATCTGGCACATAGGACTTTTACGACTCAAGAACAACGCCTATTGAAATTGGTTGTGATCGGTCAATTATTTCACCTAGCCCCCATACAAATGTCAACACTCAACAATGCGTTAAAAATAAGAATAATTTAATAAAATTCAATGAAAAGTTTTGTATAAGTATTAATCTTTGTACCAAATTTCATTGAAATCGGTCCACAATTGACGATAGCTCCCATATAAACCCCTCTTCTTAAAATCACATTCAAGTGCATAAATCAATAATTTTTTTTTTTTTTTTTTTTTGCAAATAAATGTTAAAAAATTGTAATCTACACATAATTATCTATTAAATATGATAAATCGGTTAAAAACTTTTAAAGTTATTACGAATTTCCCAGACCATTAATGTGTTTTAGAACACTTGCGTAGGGAGTGTATAACGAAGTTTTTAATACAAAGATATTTTCAATTAAATTCGAACAATAATTACGGAAAAAATACGTTTTTGTTTGCAACCTTTCCATGCTCGTTAAAAAATGTTAAAATTTTTTGAGACTGTTTCAAAACTCCATTTCAAACTTTAAAAAAAGTTTGTTAAACAAATTTCAAAAAAGTTCGAAAAAATGTTTACAGGTTTATAGACAACACTATAGAAAATAAAATTAACAAAGAATTAGGTCAATACCTTGTATGAGTAAGCCATCTGCGATTTGAATTCTGCGGATTTCAGGAAAAATGCATTTTTTTTTCAAGGACAGAAAGAAAATAATTATTTGTGTCCGACCAAACGTTCGGGTTCGGCTACGGTGTTCGGTAATAGGTGATGTTCGATGGATGTTCGGGGTTCGCCAATTTTTTTGGCCGAACTTTACCGAACAGCAAAAATGTAAAAATATAAAATATAAAATTATTATATGAATTTAATAATTATAATAATCAAAAGTACGAAAAAACACAAAGAAAAAGATGAAAATAAATAAACAGCGTCTAGAAAATACTACCCGGTACTTTTTTTTAATAATAAATATTTTTTGCACTTTCGTTTGGACGAACTCTAATAATTACTATTCTTGAAATTTTAAACAAAAAAATCAATTACAAAGGACGATCGGACAAAAGTGTTAAATACAGAAATGAAATCCTCAGAACAGGTTCTATCGAAATCCGGAATGATTTTTTTTTTTTTAAATAAATGTTTATGATTATTTTTGAGTTTTATTTTTTATTTTTTTTTTGCTCAACTCATAATGATTACACAGAGTTACAAAAAGAAAAAAAAATTTTGCTTCGGGGGGGTTTCTTAGTCAATTTGGATGCCTGGTATTAACAAATACAAAGCCTATAATCCACTTTTTTTTGGAATTGGCTCTAGTTCTCGCGATAAATCATGATTTGTAAAATTAAGGAGGTTGCACCATATATTAAAGTATATCTCGAAAACGACTTGTCTGATTTTATTAAAAAAAAAAAAAAAAATAAAAATATCAAAAAATTCTAATTAAAATTCTCTTCAAACCATTTTTACATTATATTTAATATGGTCAACATTTATGAACTTCATTTTTCACTAAATTGTACAATAGTGAAAAATTTGATTTTTAACTATTTGCCATCACTACAGTAATAGTGAAACATTTATTCACTAGCACTAAAAAATTTGTATAATGAAATTTTTTTAACTATAACTAAATTTAGTTATCTTTCAATTTAGTAAAGAATTTCTAAGAGCCAGTTCTTCGCAAAGATTAGCGATTAAATTAAATTTAATCGTTGAATGTTGTTTTTGAGTTGTCGATAATCTTGCTTTATTTGCTAGTTTAAGCGGCCAATGTTGGGGTTTTAAGCTTGTGTTAAAATATTCACATACACACGTACAATCAGATGGTATAAATTTAAAGAAACACATAAAACTGCAATAATTTGGAAAATTATATATTTAATTTAAGTATAACAAGCTCAAATTTGGGAGATCAAAGTATTCCCGAGGTAATAAATCTTCCGGGCGTCGTCATAGACAATTTATCAATGACAGCGAATTTAAATTACTTTTGTAAAGATGACCAAACACTGACTTTATTACATATTTCTCATAAAATTTAAGTTGTTATTCCAAATTTTCATAAATAATAATAAAAAAGTACTCTGAACTTTGTTCTTATTAAAACATCCAGTTGTTTTGATAACAACATGTGATTTTTGCACAAATTACCATATTTTATTTATAAATGATTTCCGTTCAATATAGCAATATTACAAGGTTTAATCTCGGACTTAAAAAAACAAAAATGGGGAATTAGATTAAATAATCTAAAGTGAAAAACTGGAATTTAATCTATAAGATCTGATACGGCACGTGTTAACGATATACAATTTCACTAATAATTCACGCAGTACGTTTTTGCCACCCAAAGAACGGTTCTAAGGTGAGTTACGATCAAAATTCGAAATTTGGTAAATTTTGGTGAGGTCTAATGTATATGTCCGATCTTGTCAAATTTTCTTTCATTTTAGTAGAGACTTTTTTTGAAGGTATACATTTACATTTTAGCTACTCATAATTTAAGACAATATAAAGATTCAAAGTTTCGTTATATAAACTTTTGTATGTATACCTATTATCAGCAAACCGATCGGAATAAGATATATATCATTTGGGAATGCTTTCAAATATTTATCAAATAATATTTGGAACAAACCATGGCAATATGTAATAGTTTGTTATTATTCATTTATTTATTTTTTTTTTTTAGTTTCCAAACAAAAACTTTGCTTACCATGTAATGAGTGAGCTAATATAATCTAATAAATCAAACGATATTATAACGATATCGAAATGATATCATCTAGGTGATATAATTTATAAATAGTGATAATCGTTTTCGAATCTAAAATGCTACTTTTTACGGACTAAAGTGTACCTTTCCTTGTGATATCGTTATTCCATAAAATTATGATATCGTTTTCGGTATCGTTGTTTCCAAAAATAACGATAGTAAGCAACTACTTTGTATTATTACAGGAAAACATTTCAAAAAGTTATTACTTAGATGTCATTACAAGAACTAATTACTTTGAAGCTATTAAATAACTTAAAAGTATTACATAAGTCAATATTAGTAAAATGAATAGTAACTAGTTAGGGTAAATTTGAAAATTTTGATTTTGCGATATCATACCTTTTTAGAAGGTTTTTGCATCAGTAAAAATAATGGCGTATTTTGTATTTTAAAATTCCAACTCCTTCCCCTGCATATCTTCGGCTAAAAACGCACATTTGGAGCGCCATTTTGCGCAGAGACTAATCTAATGGATTCATAAAAAAATTTCTTTTATACATCAATTCTACATAAAATTTTAGTAAGAATGAGCACTATTCAACCCGCTTAAAATGTTTCGTGTTCGAATTAGGGTGTCCGAAAAATTGACGTCTTTCAAAAAAGTTTTAAAAATATATTTTTTTTTATAAATACAATGAAAATATACTATTTGCTTAGAAATATAACGCAAAAAATTTTAATTTACCTCTTTTCGCTTTAAAATTTTCATATAATAGCAAAAGAAAAAAATTTATTTAAACCAAAGTTAAAAATATTGAATATTGCAAGAATAAAGTTCAAAGGCTACTGTGAATTATAATGAGCATGTTTTAAAATTTTGTAATAACATTTATTTTTTGAGATAATTATTTTTTAAAGCTATTATTTGAAAATTTCTTAGTCTTATAACTCTAAAGCGAAAAGTCGTAGATAAATTATTTTTGCGCCATTTTTTAAAGCAAATAGTATATTTTTACTGATACAAAAACCTTCTAAAAAGGTATGATATCCAAATATCAAAATTTATATTATCGGTAACAAATAAGTACTGAAATATGGAAAAATAATGAAATTGAAAAAAGATTCGGCTGCGCCGAATCTTTGATACCCTTCACCATATTACCATCTTACCATCTTATCGACATCATATTACCATATTACCGACAATTAATAAAATTTTCGCCTTAACGTATGCTTGCATATTTTCTAAATCTAAATTTTTTTCAAACTACGAAAATTTGAATATGAAAAAAAACAATCATAACAGGCTTTGCTTTTAAAAAAGAAACAACAACAATTCCATATATATTTATTTTTGTATGTACAAACTGACTGAATACACAAAGAACAACAACAACATTGTTATTCATTATATTACTGCTGTTGCTAACTAAACTACTTGTCTATACAAAAAACAAAAAACGTCACTAATAGTCATTACAATGCTTAATATACATGTTTGTGTATGTATTTATGTATATTCTTAACAGATATGTTTTAGTTTTTAAAAATAAACAACTACAATTCCATATCTATTTATTTTTGTACAGACTGCATATACAAAGAACAACAACAACAACACTGTTATTCATCATATTACTGCTGTTGATAACTAAACTACTTGTCTATACAAAAAACAAAAAACGTCAATAATAGTCATTACAATGCTTAATATACATGTTTGTTGGTGTATTTATATTCTTAACAGATTTGTTTTTGGGCCATAACTCTGTTGATTATGAACGAATTTGGTTTATTAAAAAAACCGAAATTTTATAAAAATATTTATGACTGATCTATATGAACCGGTTCTAAAAACCGGTTTTTAAAGCATATCTCCACCATTTATAAACCGATCTTCCTGATTCAAAAAATCAAAATTTTATAAAAATATTTGTGACCGATCTGTATAAAAATAAAAATCTATAGCTTAAACCAAGGCTTCAAAAAATAAAAAATGCGTTTTGTCCGATATCTCAGTTATTATTGAACCGATTTATTTCATTTTTTCAGAACAAAAATTTAGAAAAAAATGTCCGAGAATTCTTTGTAAAAACGAAGTCCGTAGTGTATACAGAGGCTTCAGAAACTGGAAAACCGGTTCAAAAAACCGGTTTTTTGAACATATCTCCGCATTGTGTGAACCTATCTTGCTGAATTCCAATAGCAAAATTCTCGAAAGCATTTCCGATCGTTTGACATACATATTATATATGTCAGTTATCGGTGGGCTTCATAAACGCCATTTCAACCGACACACGGACGGACGGACGGACGGACGGACGGACATGGTCCAATCGTCATCGCTTCTTACAAGGATTCCGAAAATATAAACTTTTTTGCTCTCCGACGAAAATTGTGGAAATTACAAACGGAATGACAAACTTATATATACCCTTTACACCTGTGGTGAAGGGTATAAAAAAAGCTGATATTTTTTTTAAATTTATTTATTTAAAACATAAACAATTTAATTTATTCAAATTACAGAGCTCAACAACTTAAATATAATTTTTCATGAATGAATTATCATGTAAGTAAAGTGTGCACCAATGAATTTGTTGTCAATAAACTAGTCTATCTGCATTTCAGACCAATATCTTCAGTTTAGGAGATATTGGTCTGAAATTGCATATTCTGTTAGTAGATAAGGCCGTAAACATTCCCACTAAAAATGGGCGGGAAGAATCACTGCCACTCTCATATTGAACAAACAAAAAAATACTTTATTTGTATGAATTTCGGACATTTTTTTGTAAATTTTATTAAAATAAAAGATATTTTAAAAGTAGGCGTGGCAAGATCTAATCACACAAATCTTAGTGTATCATTTTCATAACAAATTTTCAGCCATTACCTTCAAATGCTTAAAAAATGCTTAAAAAATTGCTAATATGAGGTACCGCACATTCTTTCTAATAGTTTCAAAGATCGCAAAAAATGGCAGCCAATATTCTCAAATATAATTTTATAGATGTTCTTTTATAGAACAGTCGTATTTTTAGATTGGAACTCGTTGGAACTTTTTAATTCCAGTCCATTAAAAATAGAATTTCCCAAAAAATACATTTTTTAATATTATGATTTCTTTTAAATGAAAAACAATATATTCAGTATTGATTTTTCAACTTAGCAAATTACAATAGAATAATTTGGATACATTTATTATTACACACCAAAAAAATCATATCAATATCTGCAGCATTTACTGAGATATAAGAAGTTAAAGTTAACATACTTCTTTACAAAAGTTTAAATAAAATTAAAATATTTTTAAAAGCTGCAACTTTGAAAATCCATAATTCGCGCTATGGACACTTTCCAATACTTCAAGTATTTTTTCCATAATATATGACATGTTTACTAATAAATGCGAAAATAATTACTTCAATTAATATGCTTTTATTTTCGTATTTTTGTCGTTCTAATTTTAATATAAATGTGACACTGTGCAGAGGTAAAAAAAATAGGGACCATAAGTAACAAAAAATTATTTAAAAATAAAATTATTTAAAAATATTATGAAAAGAAGATAAAAAAAATCCAACGTGATCCTAAAGTTGTTGAAATCTATCTGCATTTCGTCGTGGGTTCGACACCACTTCTTCGTTACTTTATAAGGTTATGTGAAGACAAGCCAACCTACCTCAAGAACAAAAAAGATTAAAGATATCACCGTTAACAAAACCGCGAAGGAATCTCTCGAACAAAAGGGCAACTCCGCTCTTACTTCAGGAGACACCTTAGTTGTTAAATCTAGTAGGAAACAACTGTGTAAGGATATAAGTAACTATTTTGTAATAAATATGGAGAAAAAACATTCTGTTAAAAAGAGAATTGATAACGCATCTTGTGTGAGTCGTGGGCCTTAAAATTTTAAAGATTGTATAGAGGCAACGACAAATTTAATTCTCTTCGTAAACTGGTTTAAAATAGACATGATTCTGATGTAAGAACCCTGGATCACATGAAGTGGTATAAGCGGCCTTAATGAAAAATCTTATGAACTTTTTTACTGTAAAAATGAAATAAAAAATACGAATGCATTTTAGCCAAAAAAGAACTAAAATGTATTTTGGTTAATCAATTTACGAATCGAGACCAGACAGCAGTAGAAATTAGAACTTGTGGGAAAAAAATGGATCGTGGCATCATCATATTTCGCCTATGGTAATGAATCCGAACCACCTAATGATATAACGAGACGACAGACAAAGTATTCTGAACATACTAATGTTGACCTAGTTATAGGATGTGATGCAAATGTACAACACCTACTATAGGATAGCACAGATACAAACGAAAGAGGTCTTACATTAATGGACTTTATAATAGAAAATTAGTTGATAATTGTCAATAAAGGTCAAGAACCTACATTTGAGACAAGGGTCCGTAAGGAAGTTCTTGATCTAATGATAGTGTCTCAAAACCATTCATTGGAAATCCAATCATAGAAAGTATTCAACGAAGCAACATTTACTTTACAAGCAACCTTGAGAAGTGCTTGCGGTGACCTTTAAAGAATCATGTTCCTGCAGTACGAATAAGAACACCAAACATAAAGAATGGTGGCATAAGGATTTGGAAAAACTGCGGACAAGTACTAAAAGAGTATTAAATGCCGCACGGCACTTTAACACGGAATGTAAATGAGAACATTATAAAAATAAAGGTAAAGAATTTAAAAAGCAGATAAGGAAAGCTTTGAGGCAATGCTTCGTTGACAAGCTAAAGGAAATAGAAACAATCAAGTATACTTCTAGACTTAGGAATATGATGTCAAAACAAAGATACGTTCCAGGTAATATTAAAAGATCGAATGGTACTTGAACAGATTCGGCAAAAGAGACTTTGGAAGCGCTATTTGAAACACACTTTCCTGGTTGTAATTTGAACACGGAGAATTTTTTTCGTGAATTAATGTGTAATGAAACCACAACCGATATGGACTATGGTCTAGTTCAGTAGAGAAAATAAAATAGGCCATAAGCACCTTTGGATCTTATAAATCGACAGGATTAGACAGGTATTTATCCAATTATACTGCAGAAATGTAGCGAAATGATTGGAAAAATGTTAAGGAGACTATATACTGCTTGCTTACATCATTCATATGTTCCAACAAGTTGGCGTAAAGTAAAGGTGTTCTTTATACCAAAAGTTGGTAAGATACAACATGTTGTGACAAAGGACTACAGACCTATCAGTTTGTCTTCCTTTTTTCTGAAAACTCTCGAGAGAATCTTAGATGACCATGTACGATAGAGAATACATACTATGCTATTCTCTCCTGATCAGCATGCATATTTAAGTGGAACGTCAGTTGAAACTGCAATACATAATTTAACGACGAAATTAGAACACAGTTTACACCAAGGGGAATTCGTACACCAAATCACATGCGCTGAGCATAACAGGTGCATGAAGATCCACCGCCACTGAAGCATTGTGCGGAATTCTGGAAATTGAACCACTACATTTATACATAAAAGAATACGCTTTAAATACACAGATAAGGTTGAGCCAAAATGGACAACTGGAAATTAGAGATAATAGACATTCATACCTAATTAGAAAACTAAGTTATGAAAATTTAGTATCAGATTACGTGATAACTGAAACTCGATGGGATAAGGCGATTATTACTGCCGAGAGAAGATTAGGAGACCAATAACCGTAGCGTAGAAGGTATTGAGGTGTACACTGATGGTTCTAGGAAAGAGAATGGAATGGGAAGTGGAGTTTTCTGTGAAAAGTTAGGTATCAAACACAGCTCAAGACTGAACAACGCTTGTTGTATTTTCCAAGCTGAAATCTTTGCAGTGTCTGAAGCAGCAAGACTAATATTTATGATGCCGATATTTAGGAGCGATATCACAATATATATAGATAGTCAGGCTACCATAAGGGCACTTTGTAATAGGAATATTAGATCAAAGGTGGTCAGCCGTTGCCGCAGAGATCTACGAGTTCTCAACGAACAACACTTTTTAAAAATGTGCTGGGTACCGGGTCACAATAATATTCAAGGTAACGAAATAGCTGATGAACTAGCACGAACAGAAGCAGATATGGAAACGTCTAACACATGTGAAGACATTTATCCTGGACTAGATTATAAGTAGTATATATAGTATACCTACACAAATATACTACTATTATATATATATATATCGAAAAATAAGAGATAAATTTAAACTGGAAGCCGATAAACTCAAACTCATCGAGATACAAGCAGTTAAAGGCGTTATGGAAACCAAGGGATAACAATACATTGGAAAGGAAAGTTCTAAATATGGAAAAGAATGAACTGAGAATGTTTGTAGGTATTGTTACGGGTCATAACGAGTCAAAATATTTTCTTAAGAAAATTGGTTTATGCGATAATAACAACTGCAGATGGTGCAGCGAGGAGGAAGAGGATACATTTCATTTCCTCTGCGAGTGCGCTGAACTATTGCGCTATAGATTTAAATGTTTTAATTCCTATTTTTTCAGAACCTGGAAGATTTAAGAGGGATATGTCCATTAAAGATCTTGAAATTTATTAAGGCAACAAATATACATGTAACAAGTAATAATGGAGGTCCAGCAACAAGACAATCGAGACTCCAAACGGATTGACAAGGCATCAAAAGATTGACTGTAAAGAGGAGCACCTATGCTAAAGGAACTTATTATATGTGTATATTATATATTTTTTATTTTTTATGTATATTTTTTTTTATATTTTGTTATTATACCCTTCACCACAGGTGTAAAATGGTATATATAAGTTTGTCACACAATTTTCGTCGGAGAGCAAAAAAGTTAATATTTTCGGGATCCTTGTAAGTAGCGATGACGATAGGACCATGTCCGTCCGTGTGTCGGTTGAAATGGCATTTATGCAGCCCACCGATAACTGACATATATAATATATATATCAAACGATCGGAACTCCTTTCGAGAATTTTGCTATTGGAATTCAGCAAGATCGGTTCATACAATCCGGAGATAAGTTAAAAAAACCGGTTTTTAGAAACGGTTTTCCAGTTTCTGAAGCCTCTGTATATACTAGGGACTTCGTTTTTACAAAGAAGACTCGGACGTTTTTTTCTGAATTTTTGTTCTGAAAAAATCGGTTCAATAATAACTGAGATATCGGAAAAAACGCATTTTTCATTTTTTGAAGCCCTGATTTAAGCTATAGATTTTTCTATCTTATAGATAAGATTTGGGATCATCTTTAGCAAAGTTAAGCGTAAATAATTGACTTTTTAAAAGCTGTGTAAATAATTATGAAGTATAAAAAATGTGTGTAAATACTTTTGAATTAAAAAATGCGTGTTAATTTTTCTTTCAATATCAGAAATAAATACTACGACTTTTTCAGAAATTAGCACAATCTACTCTATACATTTCAGGCTTTACAATAACAAAAGAACTTTTTCAAAATATTTTATAACAACAAAAATATTTGACTTCTTTTACAAATTTGAAAATGTGTAAATATATATGACTATGACTGTATAAGTAAATTTTTTTAAATTAATATTTTTTGTAAATAAGAATAAATATTGATTTCAATTAATTTTTTTTATTTAAAAAAATATTTACTAAGGAATTTCATTTTAAAATAAAGAAAGAGATCATTTTACATTTTTAAAATACAAAAATAATAAGTTATTGTTTTTTTTTTTTTTTTTTTTTTTTTTTTGATATACAGTTAAGGTGATGACATTTTAGCCGATTTTTTTGTTTATTTTTTACTAAACTGGAAATCCAAAATACACGTTCAATATTGGATGTAGGTTGGACAAATTGTCAAAAGGCAATAATATAACTTTTACAATTTTTCTGTTCTTTTGATACATTTGTCCAGGTGTAAAAAGTCGTCATATAACAGGAATGTGATTGTAGGTAATTTTTAGGTTTTGAATGCTGTTTATGGTGCAACTTAAATCACATTCAACTTTTCAAATTTTCAGAATTCAAACTAGAACCATTATCAGAATCTGTATTTTCATCTACATCATTTAAAAATTGACGATTATATAAATCAAGAGCGAATTTCTTAGTTTCTGTTTTTGTTTAGTATTTCAAAACATTATCATTACATCGGAATTTTCCTGAACTTAAATAAACAGTATGTGTTTTACAACTTTAATTCTGCGATCATTAAGCATTATCATAAGTCGATTACATAACTTTTGTGCGTATACTCAGTACGCAATTTCAAATTGTTATACAAAAATTTATGAATGGCTTCTCCCTCTATTAGAGTTGCAGAATCTTTTGAAACCTTCTTAATAGCTATTTCGAATGGTTGAAAAGTTTTCCAAAGATTATCTGCATCTTTTTCAAGATTTGTAAACGGACTTATACCAAATTCTAAGAACGCGTGATTAACACTGTTTGCCACCGACTGTGGCACGGGTGTCCAGAAATGTGGAGCCAAAAATATGTGTGCAGGTTGCGAGTCAACCTGGGGCTACCAAAAAATAACACAATAAAAGAACACAGGGTTAAGTATGGTGACAAATTACCAAATCAAAATAAAACTTTCCTTTATTTATTTTCAATGGGAATTCACAAAATAATATATTTTATTTCATTTATAAATTAAGAAATTATTTAACTTATTTACAAAATTCTAATTAAATTCAATAAAAAACCTGACTTTAATCACGACAATATATCAACGAAACTATCTACGATTTGCCCGCCAACAACAATCAAACTTCAAAGTTGACATCCCTATGGATGTCAATGCCAGTATCACATATAATGATAAAACAGTCACCCGATCGATCAAAAGATGGTAATGACGGCGACCTCTATTCAAACTTGAACAAACACATTTGTTGATTCTTAAAAACTGTTTAATCATTTTTGACAAATAGTTCCATCTGTGTTTTACGTCGCAAATTAATCGTAGCTCTTAACCTTCTTGCTTTTGTATAAAGTTTTACAGTTCTTTTTGTTTTTCACTCGATTTATTGAAGAATTTTACATATTTACGTAATTTCTAATTACAGATTTTTAAAGTACAGTCGAACACGGTTATAACGAACTCGAAGTGACCGACAGATTTAGTTCGTTATAAACGTAGTAAAATCCCCCAAAAAAATATTTGCTAATAAAATACACGTATTTCATTACAATACTAATATTTAGGATTAAAGCATGTTTCTTTCCTTTAAAAATGGGCGATATTTATGATTTTTAAATTATATATTTTTAAATATTTTTCAATATTTAAATATTTATAATTAATATATCAGGAAAAATATTTTTTACATTCATCATTCAAATTGATATAATTATATTTTTTTACAATTCAATGTATCTTTTGTATCCGATGTTTTTAAATTGGCATGTTTTGAGATACTTACTTTTTGAGGAATAGCGATTTTCTAATATTTAGTGTTTAATCCTCAAATAATTTCTGTTTTATTATTAGCTATTTTCGATAAATGTATGTTATGTTAAAAAGCAAAGTTATATAAATGTAAAATTCATCTTTAATTTAAATTGAAATTAATGAATATTATTTCCATTTATCCAGTAATTTAAATAGAAATAAATAAAACTTATTTCTGTTAGTTTTTAAATTTCTGGCACTTTTTTGAAATGTGTAATTTTATTTATCTAAAACAAGTATTTGTGGAAGTTCGTTATAAACGTAAGTTTTTGTATGAAAAATTCTTGTTGGGACCATAAAAATGTGTTCGTTATAAAAAAAGTTCGATATAACCGTGTTCGTTATAAGCGTAGTTGTTTGTATGGAAAATGTTGGTAAAATCAATGGGACCGAAGAAAAGTGTTCGCTATAACCATAGTTCGTTATATCCGGTGTTCGTTATAACCGTGTTCGACTGTATTATCAATATTGATATCTGCTTATGTATTTTGGATATCGTCGTAATCATGTCTTTATTTTTTTCGCTAATTTGCTTTTTAATATAAATTGTATCTATGTGAATGTGAATATTTGCATATAATTAATTAATGTTCACTATGAAAATATAATAAATAAAAAACACTGGGTGTTTTAGTGGAAAACCTAAAAAGTACCTTCCATTAAAAAAACCGGTTAACCGACAGAAAAAAACCGCCATGTCGAATAATTCGAAAGTTGAAATAATTCGAAACCGGTCGGTTTTTTAAAATTTAAAAACCGGTTTCCGTATATAATGAGCTGAAAATTGTTGGAAATTGATTTAAATTTATTTTATTTCTATAAAGAAAAATTTTTCATTTTTGTTTATATTTTATTAAGAGCTATCAATTTATTTAAAAACTGTAAACCAATTAGAAAATTAATTATATTAATAAATAATATTATTAAATTCCAATATAGCTAGTAGGGTATCCAATAGATTAACCGTCATTCGTTTATCCGGTAAATTTTTGTCGATTAACTGTCCGAATAATTTAAAACCTTATATTTTCGAATAACGAATACGAACAAAATTTGTGGCGAATAACCGGTTAACAGAAATGTAGTTTTCTTGAGTTATAAATTAGAAAATTGTTTATTTTTATGATAAATTTATGAAAACTACTTTTTTTAAGAGGCCTGTTACATTCAGTAAAAATAAATAAAAATAATTTTTAGTGAGGTACTTTTTCTTCTGCTTTACAAGTAATAAAACAGGATCCAATATTTATAGAAAGATTTAAATTAATTGTTCTGCTATAACAAACACAGAAAAAATTATTACGGTCTTTTTTCAATTAAAATAGTTGTTTCATTTTCCATCGAAATTTAATTAATTTATTGAAGCAAACATGAAATAAAAATAAAATTTAACTATACTTTTATATCTTATATACATTTTTAATTCATCCAAGCAACTACTTGATTGATTTAATTAATTTATTAATTTTCTGTGAATGAAAAACAATGTTATACATAATTTTCTTTATTAAAATAATAATAAAAATTAAAACTAATTTCCTTAAGCCGTTAAAAAAATTTAAAAAAAATGTTGGATGTTCATTGCAATTTTGCACAAAATCGTGAACATGACATGACATAACATAGGTATAAAAAAATTCAATTAATTGAAAATTATACAAATTTGAACTATTTCTGGATCACAAGTTCAGTATCTTACTGACTTCTTTTGATGCTTTTTTTGTTGGGATAGAATGTTTCATAAAAACTTGTATCATATAGTATAGAAATCCTTAAAAAATTACTTTGAGTAAAGTAAATTCAAAGTTACACAAGTCATAATACTTTTAATTATCATCTCCTAAATGTACACAAAAATATTAATTTACTCCTTTAACAAAATATCATTCTTACACGGAAAATATGTATACCCTGCGGGAAATTTGTGACAATTGCAGTAATGGTCCGGTTCCTCTGTACCAGTTGAGTACCAATTGACACCTAACTCGTCACCGAAGTTCCAATTGAGAACCAGTTGACACAAACACACTCACTATTTAACAGTTGAGAGTTAATTTATAACATGCTCGTTAAGTGTGCAATTAGCAACTCGCGCGCAATAACAATCAGTGGCTGAGTGGTAAGCGTTAAAGACTATAAAACATAACATATGTCAGATGAACATGGGTTCGAGCCGGGGTGCCGCCATCGACATTAACGAAAAATTATAAAATTGAAATAAACATAATCTAATAGATAATTAAAATAATGTTTAAAATGTAAACAATTACCGAATTTTTATAAAATTTTTATTACATTAATCGTTACTGAACCTGTACTCTTGGACCAGTCCTAGAACCTATCCTGTGACATGTTCCAAGGGGCTAATGGGGCCACCTCCAATGACAACCCCATGTAAAAGTGACAGGTTCTTCTCATATAAAGTTCCGGAACTGGGACCGGTCACTAGCCCCGAGAACCTGTCACGTGACTAGTTTTGAACCGGTTCTCTTTACTCTAGGGTACTTACATGAGAAATGTATTAAATAAAGCGGAATTAGGAAAATATTTTATAGTATTATCTAAAAAATGAAAATTTTGAATTTGATCTTATATCATGTTTCTAAGTAAATATTTCAATAGATTAAATGCTATAATTTGTGTAATTTACATGTATAACTAAGGTTATTCGGTTAATCGAATTATTACTTAATAATCCGTTATTAACCGATCAACTTTTAACCTCGAATAATTATTTGTCGAATAAACCGATTAATATGAACAGCCGAATAGTTGGATACCCTAATAGTTAATAATTTTATTAAAAAATAATTTGAAACATTTTTTGTATTTTCATGTTTTACTCACTCTTAAAATATATAATTTTTATTATGCAAATGAAAAGATTGTTAAAAAGTAGCAAAAAGTAACATTTCCAAAAATCTGATCTCAGGTAATTAATTACATATCAGGTTAAAAGTAAGTAGTTAATAATCTTCTTTCATGTAAAGCAGACAGTATGTTGTTATCATTGAAAAGTAACTACACACGTAACTACAGGCCATTACCAAGTTTTTGCTGGGTTGTTCATAAAATAACTGTTATCCCGGAAAAATATAGATATGACGGTAATGTTCAAGTTATCATATTTTATAAAGAAAGTTTAATGTATTCATTTAACCCTAGAATACTAACGATATTTTTTTACACGTTAACACTAACGATACGTAAATTTTACGTACACACTAAAACAATTTATCTGTTGGTTTTACATCGGCTAAGAGCATTTGTATTATTTATTTTCTTTTAAAAAGGCTTAAAGCGAAAAAATAAATCCAATAAAGAAGAATAAAACACTAAAAAAATCCTTCAAATTATATAAAGATTTTATTTATGAAGTCATGGTAAATTATGATCTGGCGTTCAGCAGCAACTTGAAATGTTTATCAAACATGACAATATGTTCAACCCTTTTTGCATAATGGATAATTTTTCAACACATTTTTTTTCCTTTTTGTAGAAAGTTCTTAGTATAATGGTAATCTCGCCAGCTCATAATTTTCTTTCAATTATTTCATTGAAATGTTAAAGTTGACTACTTCATCCACCAAATTAAGATTTTTCGACAAATATTTCCATTTTAAATCACATTTCCAATTTTATAATCAAATGTATATTGTTAACGAGCGTATAAGCCTGCCAATCTCAGAAAATATAATATTATAATAAAAATATGCACAAAAAAACATTTTGACGCTTTTCCTTTCCCTAATCGAAGTTAAAGATTTTAAGCTGTTAGAATCTGATGGGATAATAGTGATTAAAGTATTAAATAAGCGAACTTTTTAAAACCAAAAAATAAAAAATCGAAAGCTCTGGAAAGGGAAAAGGTGCTTAGCAAATTATTTATATAGAATATACAGAAGAATATATAGATAGGTACTAACGAGAGAAGATATAGTCGGTCAAGCCCAACTATATGATACCCTACACCATTTCGATCCACATAATTTTGTTTTTAATTATATACAACTTACTTGTGTTAAATATTAACATAATACTAACATTTGTATGGGATTTATGCAAGTTAGTGATTTTCAGGAGAGGAGTTTATATGGGAGCTATGGGCCGATCTTCATGAAATTCGGCAGACGGATATTTTTTAAAAATTTTGATGCTATTATGTTAACAACACTTAGTGGTATAACACAACACAAATTTAAAACCTGAAACGGTTCCATGTGGCACCGGCAAGTACATTGCGAACAAGTTGTGAAACCAAAATTTTATTTTTTTTTCGTGTATCACAGAATATAGGATGGAGGTTTAATGCCTTTGTAATTATGCATCATTTGAGATATATCTCGTTAATGTGCTCTCAGTAGTAACGCTACTGGAGGTGCTCAAAACTTTGGGAGACAAAACATGAATGGCTCTAAGAGGTGCCTTTTTCGCGAAGCACACTAACAGCGTAATTTCAATGAAGCTAAAGTATAGCGGGATCGAAAAAGGTTTCCAAATTACATTTTAAAATGGCGTGATAAAATATTAATTTGCAAAAATTTTATAACATTTTTAAATCTATCTAAAATTTTGCGTATTTTATATTCGAATTTTTCGCACTATGCGTGAATCTAAATTTGTAATAAGTACATCTAAATTTTTTTTAGTTAAAAATGTGTTTTAAAAAAATTGCATAAAAAGTATTCATGACCTGAGATCGCGTTGTCTATAATATTTCATAAATCGTCGAGGCACACCCAAGGCGCTAATTGAAATCGGTGAAAATATATACCAATCTGTAGCTTTTATTATAGCTTATATCGGAATCAAGTGGCACTCAAAAACAATTACGCGTCTCAACTTAATGCAACTTTTAATATTTTTGGGTGTATATTTTACCCAATTTATTTTGTAGTTATAATCAATATTTGAAACTTTTAAATTATTTACATGATTTGATGAGTTGTTTTGTGGTAAGATATAAAAAACACATTAGTGAATTAAATGCAGTTAAACAAAATTTAAATTCTATGCCTACTTTGTTTTTTACTCGATATTCCAAAGGAACATTTAAACAGATATATTTACTTATTTACTTTTGACATCGGACTTAAAATGTAATTTTTAAAATACATAAACATAAACGGTCATTTCTTGTCCATTAATATAAAATTAAACATAATTTTTGATTGCCAAATATTAAAAATACATATATCAAAGAATTTTATTTAACATTTAATTTGTATTTTAGATTTATTGATGTGGATTATACACGTGTGGTAATTTTTTTAAATATTGCTGAAAATAGCATTTTTCAAGTTTTTTATAACTTTTTATCTTAAACCTCCATAACACCGACGCCGTTCGCTAAAAGTCATTCACGCGAACAGATTTATGTTTCTTTAAAGAGAGTTAATTGATATTGATACAAAATAGCATTGATGTGCCATTAAAAAAATTCAAATATTGTTTTTAATATGTTAAAGTAAGAACCACGTTATGGTTGTTAGAATTCTATGCGCCGAAAAACTATTTTCAATACCTAAAAATATTATTATGTTTGTAATTTTGTTTAGATAAACAAAATAGGTTTTGTTTAAGAAAATGTTTAATTAAATTTAAAAAGTATTAACGTATAATAGATACAAAAAACTATTTGTCAGAACTATTTGTAATTTTGCAAATAGTTCTTATAGAAAAAGGATTGTGTATTATTAGCTTTGGTAGAAAACAGACTCCAAATTCCTAGTACCTTCTTGAATTTACTGTTAATAGAAAATCACTAATTATTTCACTATTCACACATGATATCAATTTAACTTACCTCGATTTGTGAGGCATAAATGGTATGTAATTTCTACCTAGTACAATATATATACTTTATATTGTGTGTTATATAATCCAAGAAATTATTTTATAGACTCGACTCTGAATCTGAAGAAACCATTTATAAACGTCTTTATAATAAAATATTTGATAAGATTTGCAGATTCTTACCTCAAATTATATAATAAATTATTCGAAAGGAAATTTAAATTATTTGGAATAATTATGGTAATTTAACACAAGTGATAAAAGTTATTGATTTGTAAGATATTCAATAATTTAAGATATTTTGTTAGAGCCACCGAATATAAGCTTAACAGACCACGATGCTTTTTGAAATAGCCAGAAAGTATAATCGATTAAAACCACATGAATATTAGTAAAAATAATTCGAATTACCCATAGTTGTAACAGTATTTTTTTCTGAATAACCCTAGTCAAAGGGTTTAATTACAATGATTTATTAGAATTTCTACTCATGGAACTGTGTTGAGCAAGCATAAAGTCTATTTACAAAGTTTACACAATTGTTTACATCTACATGGTAAATTCATAAAATCGTTACAAATTGACAACAAAATGTTTGTTTTGTATTGGCAACAATATATATAATTAGTATTTGACAATAAGTCGGCGATCGTCACACGGTACATACCCGGGTACCATTTTTAACTTTAAAGTGCTCGTATTTATTTAATAATGGTGATTGGAAACGAAACTTCAGATCGTCGTGATTAAGTTGTTTATGCAGTATAAAAACTAGAAAATAAATCAATTTTATTAACTGGGTCGATATATAAAATGGCTTTAAAGTTGATACCTACGGGAGTCTATACCCATGGTACCCGGTACCCCGATATAATTCCCGTATTCTGCACTATTTATTATTTTTCTATTCTTTAAAAGTACGCAAGCTTGGGTTTTGGCAATCGCTGATTTAAAGTTAGTTATAATTGTAGAACTCCAAAAAAAAAAAAAATTCAGTAATAGAAATAATCGATTTTTTCAATGCCTATGACTGCAGTTGTAACCGTATTTCAATTTAAACAATGATTTTATAATTGTTTATGTAGAAAAATAGTTATTCATGATGTTTTTCAATAAAAACAATACAATTTTGCTTAAACTTATCGAATTATTACAATGGGAACCATTTTCCAACTAAACTTTTTTGTGTGCGTATCATTAATGTCAACATTAATTGAATACAAGCTTGTTCAACGTACATCCCAGTCTCTAAAAAACTTTTAAAGAAGCCATAAATTTCCGCTATATGATAAATTATTGAAAGCTTAAGTTGAAAAGCCACATATCTTAGATACATTATTTTTTGTGTTTGCACTTAGACTTTTTATCAAAAAGAATTCGCACCAAGTTTAGGAGATTTAAACCTCTTTAAAAAATAATTTTTTTTTTGCACATGATATAACAAAGAAAAAAAAATAAAAATCCTTTTTAAAACAAAATATAACATTACATAAACTCTTATTATTACAAATAATTTCGTCTTTCATATTTCCTCAATAAATTATATGATAATTTTCTTACAATACTATATTATATAGAAAAATAGTATTTTTTAAATAACGATACAGAGAGAAATGGTACTCGAATACCGGTATTTTTGTAAAAATAATAATTTCGATATCGGTATCGGTTACAGTACCCATTTTTAAATGTTATTTAATCGGTATCGGTATTTATAACAGTATCAGTTTCTAGACTTGCTTAATTCTAATTCATTTTTTACTCATCCCTTGAATTAAATTACGTAAAATGTTGTACATTTATAATTCAGAAATAAAATAGACTTATACTTAAGATCTATTTATTAGTATCACGCCTTTTTGAGAGAAAACTAAACCTTATAAGACTAATTTATTTATTACAAATTTTTGTACTTAATTTTTCTCGAGTTTTGACAGAACCACTTTATCGGTTCACATTAAATTAAGGGTACATGCATACAAATCTGCTAATAGAAACTAAACCAATGGTGAATTTTTTTAAGTTATATTTTTATTAATGACTATTCAAGTTCAAGTTCCAAACATAAAATAATAAATTATTTCCTATTGGTTTTGAATGACATATCCTATCTTTTCCAGAATTTTTCCCCAGTGTTTCCAGTTTAGCTATATTTAGCCTTTTAATTTTGCTTTTAGCCTCAACATTTTCGTTTTAACTTCTAGCCTTAAAAAGGCTAACAAATTTACTTATCTTATTTTTACAGAATCATCAATTTAAGCATTTTTGTGTATTAATTCG
Organism: Protophormia terraenovae; assembly: GCA_951394005.1. Classification (NCBI taxonomy): domain Eukaryota; kingdom Metazoa; phylum Arthropoda; class Insecta; order Diptera; family Calliphoridae; genus Protophormia; species Protophormia terraenovae. The sequence continues at coordinate 71,844,601 of OX596077.1, forward strand.
CACAAAAATCGAAATTATTTATATTTAACGAAAATTTTCGACTGCGGCGCTTCATTCTACAAGAATATTATAATTATTTTTTATACAAACTATATTATCCACAGAAACTATATACATTGCCGGTCAACAGAATAGGTTCAAGATTATCGTGACATTAAAAAGCGTTTTTTTTTTTTTTTTTGTAAAATTTTTTTCATCTTGATTTCTAGTCTTGAATTCGAAGATGTTTAATAACAAGAAATAGTCAATAAAGAACTATGTACGATTTCTAATGGATTTTTTTCCAAAAAATTTATTTTTTAAGGCAATTTTTTGGGTCATCTGAATAGGTTCATTAAGAATAAAATCAATTTGCGTAAAGTATTTGTTGATCACTCCCATTATTTTGTGTTTTCCTAATATTTTGAACAGTTTTCTATAAGAATATTTAATAATTGGTCGCGCAAAAAAATATTCCGATTAAAAAAAAAAGCAAAATTATAGCATGTGAACAATTTAGACTAAATCTATTAAATTTGGCGAAGAAAAGTTGAGCGAAGTCAAAATATTGTTAAAATTTTTTTAAGAAATCAGTCTCGCTATGGAAAAAATATGAAAAAGAGGAACGTATAAAGCAACAACGAAAGCTGACAGAAGAGCAATCATTCGAGATGCCTCCAATTCTACAGATTCTGTGTCAAAAATTAAATAAAAATCATGTATTGCAGCAACTGTTGTTTCATAAAGCGTATTATTCGAAATTCAGTGCACTCAAGGAGACTAAAAATTATGAAAAACCCACCTCTAAACACCACTCGTGAAGTAAAACTACTCCCGTTTCCCCGTGAACTCATGTTCTAAAAAAGGAATGAAACATATCTTGTTGTTTTATTGAACAAATAATGTTGAACCTATTCAGATGACCAAAAAAATTTACCTAAAAAATTCGCTAGTTAAAAAAAAAATCATTAAAAATCGTACTTAGTTATTACTTAAATTTATTTAGCTTGTAAATATCTTAGAATTGAGTACTTTAGAAGTAATAAGAAAAAAATATATTCATTTCATTATAATTTTAAAAATAAGAGTTTTAATGTAACGAAAATCTTGAACCTATTCTGTTGACCGGCAGTGTATTTTATATTTATAAATTTACTAAAATATCTTTAAGAAATACCAAAAACTAATGAGAAAAAAGTAAATAAATAAATAAATGCGTTTTTAATTAAAACAATATATTAGATTTTTTCGGGACATTTAGCCTTTTCTGACCTTTTTTAAAGTATAATTTAGCTTTTTTTTTTCTCAAGTCCTGGCAACACTGTTGTTCCCAATAAAGCTTTTATTGTGTTTCGTTAAGTTTTTTGCTCGAATAAGACCATTTATTTTTGAACTCCGTTTAATTTTTTTGAGCTTTTAGTGCCCTTTAAATTATTTTTTATTAAGGCCCAATATTTCTCAATTCTCGGAGTTCTAGACAATTTGATGGATTAGCCTCTTTCAGTGCAAACACAATACAATTTCTTTGATACCACTCCACTGCCTTGTTGCTATAATGAGAAGTAGCGAGATCTGGCCAGAGCTTATGACACTCATATAGTACGGAAGTAATTAATTTTGTTACAACCATTTCATAAAATACCAAGCACCAATGAACAAATGCACAATTATATATTCATAAGTAACAATATGCCAAAATCGACTTTTTGCGAAAAAGAAAATGATTCTTTAGGGCTTCAGCAGCAACTTTTGTTCTTCGACTTTTTTATAATTCCGTTATTTACAAAATTACCGGTATTTTTAGGTTATTGAAGAAAATCACAATTTTGACTTTCAAATTTCCAGAATTCGACCAAATAATATTTCGGCGAGTATTTTTGCTGAACATATGAACTCATAATATTTGCAAATACAGGGTGTTTTGATGCATTTTTAATAAAAAATGAATTTTAAGCCATCTAGAGGCAATAATTTGTACTAACTATGTTCAGCAATTAGAAAGGTAATTTGAATACCTTTCCAAAAAATCGGTTGAAAAATAACCGAAAATGTATAAAACATGTTCTAAACAAAAACATTGATACAAAGAAAAACAACAAAAAACAATAACAATACAAATGTAAACAAGCTAATGTTGCATAAGAGGTGGGCGGTAAAGTGGGCGAACCATGCCTATTTTTGTTTTCGTGTTTACATTTGTCCATGAAGTATTTGTACAAAATTTCTTTGACCTTTAGTTATAGTAAATGCTTTTATTTAAGAGAGATATACCAGAAAATTATGAAATTAGCTACAACGGACACCCTGTGTTTCTAGTATTTTGCTCATAACATTTTTGTTTATTTACCGATTTTGCTCATTTTCAATATCAAACATACCTTATATAAGCCAAATTTCGTCCCCCTTCGTTGTGCCGTTCGAGCCCTATCCTGCTTTAAAAATACGGACTTAGCTAGATCGACTCAGAATCTAACCAGGACCCAGATAATATATACTTTATGAGGTTTTAAATTAAAACAAGTGTGTATGGTCTTAATTACTAATGTATAATTCATTTCAGTAACATAAACTGCCGTTTTTTTAAATATGCACTCTATTTTTTAAATTAATGAGTAAAATTTCCCGAAAATATGCTTTATTGTTTTTCATACGGCACAAATTGGACTGAATGTTATACCTTGAAAGTGGGGTTTTTAATTTCCCTACATTTTTCAACTCCCGGGAATAGGGATTTTATTTTGTGCATTCCCGGGTATTCGGGAAAAATACAATATAGTTCAAAAAGTATCAAAACTAAACACAAAAAACTCTATTTTTCATGCCCACAAATAGAAATTAGAAATATATGTTTGAAGACCACTTTTTTGTTATAATATTGTACTAGAAGAATTTCTAATAGATCGAAAATTGTTTTCTATAAATACTTCTGTTGAATAATTAATAAGTAAATTTAGTATTTCCAAATCCCATAAATATTTTTCAGAGTACTCGGAGTTGTAATCGATTTTGTGTACATTATTTTTTGTTGATTAGGATTTAATTTGTACAGAAAAATATTGATTTGGATTGAGAGAAAATTGTAAATTATTTTAAACTCTTGTTTACACTATACTTAACTGAGGCAAGGAACAAGAAATACATAAAATATGAAACATTGTTGATTTGTGTAATTTATCACTTAATTTTTGCTTTGTTTATTTTTTTTAGAGTTTATAACTTAATTTTTAAGAAGACAATTTCTCCCTTATTTCTTTAAATCTCCTTAATTTTTTTCATACACGTATTTTAAAATTAACAAAATTATGTATACGAATAATTTAGAAGCGTGATGAAATGATAATTTAAAACAACTGCTGTAACTGTAATATCAAATAATTGATTTCTGAATATTCTATAATAGAAATACCGTTTCACATTCCACAAATTTTGAGCTAAGTCAGTAATGCATTGACAAAATTTAAGATAAAGAATTCCATGCTGTCAAACAAATTCGGGTTTTTCAAATATTTAGGAAGTGTTTTAATATTTATATACATCGAACTGAATGCACGGCAATATTTTGATTTTAAAAAATGGAAAAAATACGCATTTTTAGTAGTTTTTAATCGGGAACTGAAAAATTACCAAAATTCCCGGGAAATTCTCGGAATAAAAACCCTACTTGAAAATCAACATAGTTGTTTATGACAATAATATCTAATATTCTGCGGTGGTGCTAGAAGATTACATTACTACTTCAAAAGTTATATATGAATGAAGGTGAAAAAAAACCCATTTTTTTCGATTTTTTTTTTTACATTTTCCAAATTTTCTCGTAAACGAAAAATGCGATCATCACGCACCACCGAAGAATTTTAGACTTCGAAGTCATTAATAATTGTGTTGAATGACAAGACATAATATTCAGCCCAATTTGTGCCGCGATAAATGTTAGCAGTAGTATTTTCTTACTTCCATGTTTTGTTGTTGCCATTTTGTTTTTCTCAATGTATTATTGCAACAATATCTGAAAATTGAAGATTACTACCCAGACTAACTATCCAACTAATAAAAACATTGAATGTAGCTATTAACATAAATAATGCGTTAAATTCATAAAAAGTAAAACAATCTAAGTTTTAAAGGCCACCCTATATTTCCATTTTAGCACAAGTGAGCGACACCCTAATTAGATATTAAGGTAGCTGATTCTACCCCCGAACCATTAAAAATCATTTGGCATTCATAGCTTGAAAATGAAAAAGTACTTTTTTTTGGCATATTGCTACTCATAAGCATTACCATTTCTTTTTTAAAAAAATATTTTACATAAATTTTAAAACAATATTAACTTCAATTTACTACCTTTTGGCCCATCTACGTATACCTTAGAAGAAACAAAAATTTATAAAACTTTTTATATTGGACGACATGCCCCTTTTTCTGTTAATGTTACTGATCCAATACACATAAAATATATAATATAAATAGTACATTTCATTAGTAGTTATACAAGCTGTTCTTGATCAAGTGCCATAGTTTAAAATTAGTAATTTTTTATAAATTACTAGCTTATCCAAGTGAGCTTACTAACCCTTTTGTTGCGATAATTATTCAAAAATTTGTTATGCAAATTATTATGATAAATAAACGGACACAATTATATTTTTGATGTGTTTTATACAAAGTTTTTTTAGAACAGAAAAATATTTTTTTCATATTTGAAAACTACAAACATATAAAATTCAAATATATCTTGATTATAATATTGTAAAGTATTAAATTCCTTTAATATACAATACCTCCCCTGAATTATTACTTTACAATAATCAATAAATAATTAACAAATATTAACTAAACCTATTTGAGAAATACATTTGTTATGATTACTATTTGGTAATCCTTTTGTTAAAACATCAGCAGGCATTTCTTCGGTAGGTGATGATGATGACGTATATCCATATGTTTTGCTCTATTGTGAAAAACTGGATTCTTGCTTAATAGGCCAGCACCTTGGTTGTCGTTAAAAATAACTGTTGTTCTTTGATTACCCAGTATTTCTTCTAAAAATCTTCTCAAATGAATCGCTTCTTTTGTGCATTCCGTTAGAGACATATATTCTGCTTCAGCCGTTGACATTGCTACGGTTCGTTGTTTTCTTGAATCCCAGCTTATAGCAGCATTTGATAATTTAAATATATAACCCGTATAAGATCGCCTATCGTCAATATTAGCTCCCCAGTCAGCATATCCAGTTAATTCTTTATTGTTAGCTTTGTAATGTAAACCGATATTTTGAGTTCCTTTCCGCTTGGCAGCAATCCAGTGTTCTTTTCCATAATTAGTATTGTACTGACTCAATACGCTTACCACATGAGCAATATCGGGTCTGGTTGAAACTGCTTAGTACATAAGAGATCCAACCAGATTTTGATATGGTAGTTTTTCTACCTCAGATATTTCTTCTTCAGTTGGACACATCTCCTTTGATAATTTTATGCCAGTATTAAATGGCGTTTTGGCGGGTTTACAGTCCTCTATATTAAATTTTTTCAAAATATTTTCAATATATTTACGTTGCGACATTGTAATTTCTTTTGTACTTGGATCTTGTTTAAATTCAATACCCAAACAAATGTTTAAACGATCTAGATCCTTCATTTCAAATGATTTTGCCAATTCAGTTTTCATTTCTTCCCACTTTTGTTTATTGTTTGTTGCTACTATCAAATCATCAACATAAATAGCAATTAATATTATATATTCACCTTGTTTTAACATATAAATACAATTGTCTGAGTATAGTGACTTAAATTTTAGTTGCTTCAATTTGTCATCTAATTTTCTGTACCATTGCCTTCCAGACTGCTTTAGACCGTATATAGCTTTCTTCAATAAACACGCTTTACCTTTATATTGTTGTTTTCATCTTCTTCTAAGAACGTTTCGATCCCGCTAGGAATTTTCATATAAATTGTTTCTTCTACATCTCCATTTAAATAAGCAGTTACAAAATCCAGTTGGTACACGTCCAGTTTTAATTTTACAGATAGAGCCATTAATAATCGTATTGAACTTATTCTTGCTACAGGTGCGATCGTTTCATTATAATCGATGCCTGGTATTTGCGTAAAGCCTTTTGCCACAAGTATAGCTTTGTATCTTTCAATCGTTCCATCAGCTTTATACTTTTTACGTAGTACCCATTTGCAATCGACAACCTTTTTATTTTTCGGATAGTTCACTAAAATCCAGGTTTTGTTTTTCATTAAAGCTTCGTATTCGGATCTCATAGCCTTTTTTCCATTCTCCAGATTCTGGACCAGAAATAGCTTCTTCAGGAGTCCACGGATGACTTTGGTTTATTTATTGCTATGTTTACTTCGTTTTCATGTTCAATATTTTCTGAAACATCAAATAATTATCTAGGTCTACCCCTTTTACCTGTTTTAATTTTCCTTGGTCTTCCAGGTCCTCGTTTTGAAGTTAAAGGCGTTCGGAATTCTTCACTTTCATTTATTTCAGACTCTTCATTTATATTATCTTCCTCTTCTGAGAGACCATAAAAATCTTCAAGTTCACTTTCACAAACTTCTTCATATTCATCAGGGATTCTTTCACTTTGAGTTTCTTCATTTTCTTTTGGAGTAAATACCACTTCAACACAATCCTTTTCAGTATTTTCGGCTTCATTTTCAGTAAAATCAGTATAGTCATTTTTTGGTTGATAAGCATTTGTAAAATTAACATCTCATGAGCAAACAATTTTCCTTTCTGCTACGACCCACAATCTATCCAACAAAAATACATTTTCTGGATTTAGGCTCAAATTTTCCAAGTTTTTTCGATTTCAAAAGCATATAAGCTGTTGTCCCAAATTTTGAAAATAATTCGCTGTTGGATTTCTTCCTAACCAAATTTTAAATTGCGTTTCTCCATTAAGACTTCTTGAGGGACATCGGTTTCGAATGTGATTTGCTGTTAATATTGCTTCGGCCCAAAACTGCGGACTTAATCCTGACTGTATCATCATACACCGTGCCATTTCGAATAATGTTCGATTTTTCCTTTCGGCAACTCCGTTTTGTTGTGGTGTGTATTCAACGGTAAATTCATGTTTAATACCTTCCTTCTTTAAAAAATTTTTAAATTCATTACTGGTATATTCAGTCCCATTGTCAGATCGGATTGTTTTTATCTTTTTATTCGTTCTTGTTTCCACCATAATTTTGTATTCTTTAAATTTTTCAAATATCTCACTCCTTTTCTTTAAAAATAAATTTCACACCATCTTGATTTGTCATCAATAAAAGTTAAAAAATATCTCGAACCAACAATCGAATTTACTCTCATAGGACCGCAAACATCCGCAAACAAGTTCTAATAATTCTTCCGATTTTGTAGTTGACGTTTTATATGGTTTTTGTGTTTGTTTTCCTTTTATACATACTTCACAGGGCTGTAGGTTTTCATTTAAATTAAAATTTGTTCCGCTTACCTTTTCTTTTCGTAATAGATCTTTCAAATCGTTTTCATTTAGGTGTCCGTAACGTTCATGCCATTCTTGTATGCCAGATTTACAATTCTCAACTGATTCTTCAACGTAATATAAATCTTTATTTCGTTTTGCTATCAATATCTTTTAACCAGTTCGAGGATTCCTTGCGATTGCTTCCTTTTGATCAAATTTCACTTCAAAACCACGATCAGTTATTTTAGATACTGATAATAAATATGATCTTAAGTCAGGAACGTATAATGTGTTTTCTAATTTCGATATGTATCCAGTTTCAGTTTTAATTTTTACAACACCATTACCTTCTATTTTAGTTGATCCATTATTTGCTAAATGTAGTACTTCATCAGATGAATTCATTGTTACAAACTTTGATTTCTCAGAACACATGTGAGATGATGCTCCGGAATCTTGACATCAACTTTCAACTTCCTCACTTACTTGAAAAACGACTTCAGCATTTCGAGTAGTTTCTTGATTTTTATTTATATTCTTTTGATTTTTCGACCAGCAATCTTTTGCTTTGTGTCCTACTTTTCCGCAATTGTGACAAGAAAATTTAAATTTCTCACCTTTATTATGTTGATTTTCATTTGCTTTAAAAAATCTTTTATTTTTCTTCTTCGCTATCATAACATCTGATGTTTCTTCACAAATATTTCTTTTTCTTCGTATTCTTCTAAAAGTTTTATTTTTAGAGTTTCTGGATTAGGTAATTTTTCCTGGGTTTCAATTGCAATTCTGAACGACTCGTACTCATCAGGGATGCTATATAAAAGCAAAATGATCAAAACCCCTAAAATTTTTTTCGCGTTTAGATTTAGATATCCACATTAAAAACCTTCCAAGTAACTGAAAAATTAAAAAAAATGAAAGCTTAAAAAAATGTTAACCGTTAGTAACGGAATCTTGAATAGGACTGTTGTTGAAGGCAAATATAACACAAAATATATTTTTTTGGTGAGAAGTTTATTTTATAATAGTTGTAACATTTTTGTTTTTAGCAAGATCTTTATGAATCTTTTGTTTTTAAATATTGATGTGTTATCTATGGTAGAAAATAACAATAATTTGAAAAAGTTTAGCATCAAAAAATCTTGGGGACTTATCCGCCTTCAACTTTTTTTTTGGAATTTCTTTTGTTTTTATATTAATTTTTATTGGACAAAAACTAAAAAGTCCCTCAAAGTCCCGATATCTAAATGGCACTTTTGTAATTGCTGATAGTTAATCTTCCAAAATCAGTAATAACATTTTGCTCCTTTTCAATTCGCAAAGCAATTACTGATCAAGTGTTAACGTATTTCTCGCCAAACAATTTTTAATATTTTGTTACGATAAAATTGCTTAAGCTATAAATCTAAATAAGTACTGCGCACGAAAAAATCCGTGCATATAAATCTACTTATAGTAACTAAACCAATGATCAAATTTTTGTTAAATTATATTCTTATTAATGACTGTTATGTTCAAGTTCAACACCTAAAATAATAAATTATTTTCTGTTGGTTTTTATGGAAATATTTGATCTTTTGCAGCATTCTTCTAATTTAAGCTTTTATTGTGTTTCGGTCACTTGTTTGCTCGAATAAGTTCAATTATTTTTAAACTCCGTTTCGTTTTATGCTGAGCTTTTACTGGTCCTCAAGTTATTTTTTACTAAAGCCCAATATCTTTCAAATGCCTATTTCGGTACAAACACTAACAATTTCTTTGTTACCACTTCATTGTTTTGTTACTTTAATGAGAAGAAGGGAGAACAAACCAGAAAAATGCAGATACACTGTATTTTCTTAGGAAAAGGAGAATTCTTTTCCAAAGGCACTCACTCATTCACGTATATTTCTGTGTTAATGGAATAATTTTTTATGAATGAAGTGCTTCTTTCCCGCATATGCATATGGCTTCCCAAATCAAAAACTTTATTGGCAATTTTGATTTCTTTAATACACGATATTTTTTTCCACATTTCCTCTAGCATATGCAACATAGAATTCCAGGCCAGGAAGTTGAAAAAAGTTAGCCTGTATGAACGTTTCATCGCCTATTATACACTAATCATAATTATGAAAAAAATTCGTTTGAATTTCTTTCACGTTATTTGTTTACCTCCAAATTCTTACTTACGTTTTTGTTAGGATTTTTTTGTACTTTATACGTCTTCAGGCTAGATTTCCTTTCAACTTTTCTGATAAAGATTGAAAGTAATTAACTTTTTGTGACACTTTTCTTCCCGAGATGAAGCGATTTTCTCTCAAAATCCTTTCTATTTTGTCTGAGTCCTACAACTTGAAGAAACTAGTTTTCTTCCACTACCAGGTTTCCATTCAGTGACCATGACTTCTTTGTACAATATTATGACCCAAGAAACTGAATTTTGTAACATAACTGCCTTCCTAGCAACTGGTTTATATGACCGATGTAAGATTTCATGAAAAATTTGAATTATATGTTTAGGTGTTTTTCATTCAATTTCCAGTGAGCATTATGACAAATGGAAACCAGTTAACAGAATTATTTATTTTTCACCACATCAAAAGTTATAAGCCCAAGACCATGCACGGATTGTTTCGTGCGCAGTCCTTTTATTGATGAAATATTTGAGTTTTAGATTTTCGTCATTTCGTCATTACATACAATTTAATTTCACGGAAAAGATATCATCGAATAATGTATTGTTCCAATTAGTAAATTATCCGAAGAATAGCAGGAGGCAAGAAATTAGGATTGTAAAAACTTTTGCGACCATTTAGCGAGAAAAACATTTAGAGGAGCCTCAAATACATATTTGATTCATAGATTACATTGTTCGACAAACAATTTTTTGTGCTCCTTCAAAAAAAATAAAATATATATATATATATATATATATATATATATATATATATATATATATATATATATATATATATATATATATATATATATATATATATATATATATATATATATATATATATATATATATATATGTAAGTAATTATAAAAGAATTTATATTCAAAAGATATTTATTTGTTCAAGTTTTTACAAAGAATGAAAAAATTATTCAAAGTTTTAAAATGAAATTCAAGTAAAAATCCAAAGCTACTACATAAGTTATTTTAATTTAGTATTTATAAAATAATATTAGGTATATGTCCACATATATATATATATAGATATATATATATATATATATATATATATATATATATATATATATATATATATATATATATATGTAGACTAGATGGAACTCCGCATGCTAAACTCGAATCTGCTTTAATTTTTTTTTCATCAGGTCGGGATTTTTTTATGGGCGTGTCTAATTTGTGCCCTAAATATACCGATTACTCGAGTATATTTCACTATTACTTGAGAACGGTATGTACGATTTATATAAATGATATACACGATATGCGGAATAAAATTTAATTGCTCTACTATCAAATTTTTATCAGCTTTAGGAGATATTTCGAAAAAAGTGTCGGAAAAAAATGTTTCATGCAAAATTCAAGATTTTTTTTTTTTTTTCTAAAACTTTTTTTTAAAGTGAAAACATCAAAAATATTTTAGTTTTAAACCTTTATCTCAAAGCTGGCAAAACTACAAGTAAATAAAGCTACGTATTATAAAAATTGATGCACAAATCTTGATTGGATTCACAGTTAAGTTTGGATACCCATTCATACCTATAGCTAAGTGGAAATAATCTAGTGGGCAATAAAGAATAGGTGGATTAGATGGAATTCAACGTGCTAAATAAGAATCAGCTTTTACTTTTTTTCTATCACGCATTGATTTTTTTTATGGGCATGACTACTATGATCCCGCCTTTAGGCAGTCACACTTGTATATCTCGAGAACAGTTTGTCCAATTAAGATAATTTGAACTTTAGTATATAGTGACCTAAATTGTCTTTGAGCTGAATTTACATAATTTTTTTGTCCAGTTAATGTTTCCGTAGTTATTCGGTAATTAGTACCGAAAATTTTAAAATTTATTTTTTTGAAAAGTGGTGAAAATTTTGATCTATAACTCTGAAATTCTTGAGCGAATGAAAAATATTGTTGATATATCTTGAAGACAATTTTCGTATCCATCTTTTGATGTATCACTTATCAAAATCGTGTAAAGAGTTCTTGAGTTATAGCTCGTCAAAATCCACCTAGTCCACCTATTTTTGTTTCAAGAAAAAATAAATTTTTTATTTTTTTTGCCAACCACTGTATTTCTACTCAATTGTATGTAAAATGGATTTTTTTACTTAAATGTGAATAAAATTTAGATTTCTGCATCAGTTTTGAAGATACAGTGAACTCGCGGTAATGTGAACATCCAATATAATGAACTATCCACTAATGTGAACATTCAGTTTTTTATATGGGCGCTCTAAATAGTGAACAAAGTTTAATGGCTCTAAATAGTGAAAATTTTTTTTTTTTTTTTTTTTTTAATTTTTGGGGATTTTTTAATTTGTAGAAGCATTTATTTTTAATGTTGGGAATCCCCGAATTAATAAATACCATAGTATGCCATTATTTTAAAGGTATTTAATGCTAGTCGCTTTATGTAACTTGTTGCGGTAGGTTCGTGAATTTATTTTTAAAATTAGTAATGTCTAAAAACAGTCGAAAGTTTGTATCCTTAAATGAAAAATGCAAAATTTTGGAATATTTAAAAAAAGGATCGAGTGTTACAGTGTTAAGTAAAAAGCATAAAGTTGCAAAATCAACGATATGTTCAATAAAAAATAAAAAAGACAATATTTTAAAATGTGTGAACAATACGTTTTATGGACCTGGAAAACGCAAAACATTACGATCTTCAGAGCTTCCAAAAATGGAAAAATCGCTCTATAAGTGGTTTATTTGCATGCGGAATAAAAACCTCCCTGTAAGTGGGTTGATGTTGAAAGAGATTCACAAAAACATAAGTGAAAACGGAAATGACTTCAATGCTAGCGATGGGTGGCTACAAAAATTTAAAAAGAGATACGGAATTCGGCTCCTTCAGATAAGCGGTGAAAAACTTTCTGCGCAATCTCAGTTCGTAAGTCCTTTTAAAATTAAATTGAAAGCAAAGATAGAAGATTTGGGTTTATCCAATGATCAGTTTTATAATGCCGATGAGTCTGGTCTATATTGGAAACTTCTCCCACAAAAGACATATGTAACGTCATTGGAGAAAATCGCTCCAGGTGAAAAAATGGAAAAGCAAAGGATAACATTTTTATGCTGTGCAAATGCGTCAGGATCTCATAAAATAAAACTTTAAGTAATAGGAAAATCGAAAAATCCTCGCAGTTTTAAAAATTTTATCTGTCCCGTAAACTACAGAAATTCAAAGTCTGCTTGGATGACTTCTTCCATTTTTAAAGAATGGTTTCACAACTGTTTTGTGCCAGAGGTAAGTAAACATGTAAAAATAGTTCAATTGGGATTCTTACTGTTTTATTTTTCATTAAGGTGACAGATTTTTTAACGAAGAAAGGATTACCAGTAAAAGCTTTACTCCTAATAGATAATGCCCCATCCCATCCACCAGAATCCGACCTTAAATCTGAGGATAGTTCCATAGAAGCTATGTTCATGCCTCCAAATGTAACGGCTCTGATCCAGCCAATGGATCAAAATGCAATTAGAATCACCAAACTTCATTATAGGAACAGTCTTCTGGCAAAAATTATTGCAAAAGAGGGGGATTTGCTTGAATCGATGAAAAAAATCACACTTAAAGAAGGAGTTTCTATTCTAGAGGCATCCTGGAACCGAGTTGGTAAAGAAACTTTATCTAACTATTGGAAAAATATTTTGAATATGGTAAATGATGAAGACGATCCTGAATTTAATGTTCCTTTCAGCGTTTTAAAAGAAAAGTGGCAATCAGAGGTTAGATCTTTAGAAAATACTGCTGCAGATCTTCTACAGACATTGTGCCCTCAGGAAGTATTTACTGCTATAAACATTAGAGATTGGATCAATAATCCTTGTGAGGACGTCATGCCATTTGATGAAAATGATTTAATTGAAGAGTCCGACGATGATGACGACTGTTTTATTGAAGCGCCTGAAAACAACATTAAAGCCAAAGAAGCTGTCGAAATTTTTAACAAAGCTGTCCAATGGGCTGAATTTCAAATGGTCGATCAAACTTACATTAAAGTATTGAAAAAAATCAGGGAATTGGCGGTAATTAAGCTGGTCGAACAAAAGAAAAAACAGAAAATACTAACCGATTATTTCCATATTTAATTATATATGTATGTACCTATCTTTTTTCATTGTAAATTTTATTTATTTTTTTGTCGTAATATTTTGTTTGTTTTTTATGTACATACTACGTATGTACTCTTTATAAAATGGATTTTTAAAAACTTTTTATGTTCCAAATAAATTATAAAAAGTTTTTTTAGTAATCTTTGCATTTTCATTCCTTGCAGAAATGATTTTTAGAAAGAATAACTTAGTAATATATATAAAACAAATCACAATCGAAAATGTGAACAAATTCGAAAATATGAACTACCCCGACATTAATTAGTTCACATTATCGAGAGTTCACTGTACATGCCTTATTTGCAGCATTACCAGGTTTAAGATAAAGATGATAGATTGTAACATTTTAGATGTTTTCATTTCTTAAAATAAATTTTAGTAACAAAAAAATCTAAAATTTTGCATGAAAATGATTTTTTTCGGACACTTATTTCAAAATAAGTCCGAAACTATTGGGCACATAAAAAAATAAAGTTCGGGTAATTTGAAGATATTTATAGAACGCATCTTATCGTACACACCGTTCTTGAGTTATGAGGAAATATACTAGAGTAATGGCCTTACTATGGGCGAAATATTAGACACGCCCATAAAAAAAAATCTAGACCTGATGGAAAAAAACTGAAAGCAGATTCGTGTTTAGCTCATCAAAATACATCAAGTCCAACTATTCGTCTATGGGGGAGGATTTTTTTTGTTGACCAGTGTTATTAGTATCATCAGCTTCGTTAATTTTGAGCATTCGATAACCACAAAAACTAAGAGGTCAAATGTAACAACAGCAATTTTGTTTCTGTTAAAAAGCCGTATATACCAGATGAATCATTATACCCTACACCACCATAGGTGGTCGGGGTATTATGCGTTTGTGCTGAAGTTTATAACGCATAGAAAACGTTATCCAACACCCTCCTTAAAGTATACCAATCGACTCAGAATCACTTTTTAAATCGATCACAAAGTATAGGTCGCAATTTTGAAGATAATTCAATGAAATTTGGCTCGTGGGGCTTTTATAATACAGGAACGAAGCCTATTGAAATTGGTTATGATCGGTCCATTATTTCACCTAGCACCCATACAAATGTCCCCCCGGAATTGAGTTTCAACACTCAAAAATGCCTTAAAAATAAGAATATTATAATGAAATTTGGTGCAAAGAAGTTTTGTACAAGTATCAATCTTTGTACCGAATTTTATGAAGATCGGTCCACGATTAACCATAGCTCTCATATAAACCCCTGTACCGAAAATCACTTTAACGTGCATAAATCCCATACTAATGTTAGCATAAAGTTAATATTCGACACAAATAAGTTTTATATAAGTAGAAACAACATTAAAATCGGTCCATAATTTACAATAGCTCCCATATAAAATCACTTCCAAGAATCGGCCTAAAGCGCATAAAATAAAGTAGATGTTAGTATCAACGCATTATTCTATATTTGTATATTTTATTTTACATTTAGCAAAAGTGTTGGTCTAATATAAGTCCCTTCCCGAAATTTTATGCTCATACATAATGGTGTAGGGTATCATATGGTCGGTCTTGATTTGTGTAGAAGTCATATTATTTTTCGTTTATCATTTAAAAATACATACAAACATGCACATTCTTCACAAAATTGCATTGAGTTATATGAAAAGTAGTCGTGGCAGTTGTCCGTCATGCCCATTTTTTGAAAAAACCATCTCAATGTAAAAATGTTTGCGTCAAATTTCACCAATTTAGCTTTCTTAATTACAAAAATATAGACGTTTGATCACTCAGAATGAGAAAATCGCACACTATACAGCGGTTTTGCATTCTATAAAGCTCAAGCAAACAAACCAATAAACAAACACAGATTCATTTTTATTTATATAGAATATTGATTATTCCTTTTGTCTTTCCGCACAATATTGCTACATTCATCCATTTATAAAAGATAATTTTTAAAATATGTCATTTCCATGCAAAAATTAACTTAAAAATCATAATTTCTTCATAATGTTAGTACACATTTGGATAGGCAAGAACCTCTGGGGTATTTCAAACACCAGTTTCATTAAAATAATGTTTTTCTCAATAAGATGACTAAATGCATCAAATGGACTTTATGTCATTTAGGTCTTGAACATAATAATATCCAAGGACATTATGACATGCACCTAAAATTCTATCTGACACTTTTTGTGATTTATATCATAAATGTAAAAACTATTGTGTTTTGAAATGTTCAGAAGTTTTTATAATTTCTAAGTTTTTGTATATGAAATACAGTGCAAGCTCGATTTTCGCGACTAATTAAAAACCAGACCTGTCGCGAAAACTGAATTTTCGCGATAACAGAACCCAAAATTTTATTGAAAAATGTTAAGTAATTTTTAAAATTAGAATTGTTTTTACTGATATATTTACATTTTAAACATTTTTAAAGAAATTGGAGATTTTGAGTTGCTTTTTTAGCAAGTTATTTTTTAAAATAACAGCTGAATCACGTAGTTCATATTGTGCTGTTGTCGGCTTATCATTTTCCAAAGCCCATTGTATGCATATGTTTATCGATGTTATACAATCGTCCACTTTAATTTTGTTTTCTTCGTATAAATCCTCCGATTCCGTATCTGATAATTCCATTTGCTCTTCATTACATTTTTTATATTCTTGAGTACTCAGCTTTCTTTAGGTGCAACGTTTGCCAGGGCCAATTTCTGTTGTAATTACGAACTTTTTTAATGAATTTTCTTGCTTTGTAATGTGGTAAACCGAAGAATTATGCAGCTTGCAATTCACGCAAATTGAATTTATGGAATCTCCACTTTCATTTTTTTTAAATCTCTATTTTTTTAAAAAATCGTTGGCTTTAAAATATGTTGAACTTTTCCCATATTAAGAGATGTATTTACACAACAAATGACACGAATAAACTGACAAAATTGAAGATCAAAATCATCCAAAAAGGTTAATATATCGGCGATTTCTCTCTTTTGCTTAGTAGACATTGTAATCATATTTAAAAAAACCGATAAAAGTCGCGATTTTAAAAATTAAGCCGTTGCGATAACCGGGCCGTCGCGATATAGTCAAATAAGATTAATATTCAGAATTCAATGCCATAAAAGATGATTTACATTGTTGAATCAAATGTAACACGTTTAATCTTTCCCAGTATGTTGGAAATGTTCGTTAGAAATTTAAATACAACATCAGCTCATAATAGACCTACATATATACATACGTATTATCTATGCCTGTTAGTCATACTAATATATCATCTGTTAATAATAATAATAATAATAACAATACTAATAATACTCCCATGCCCACATCTAGTTGTAATATATATGTATAAAAAGGAGTGAGATCGAAAAAATCTTAACATATATAAAATTTAATAATTTGGAAACGGTTGATCTTAGAGATTTTTTTATTTAATTGATATTATATTACAGATCACAGAAAAATATAACTTTTATAGTTCTAACCACTACTTATGAACTCGTGGACCTTTTTTGGTAACCTTCCATTAGAGATTTGGTAGTTGTTTTAGTCAGCTTGCCCACCTTCTTTTAAAATCTTCGACATTTTTGGGACACCTCTTTTTTGTTCTTTAATTCTCTTTTCACAAGAGCCCAATATCTCTCCACTTGTCTTAGCTCCGGGAAATTTGGAAGCCGTAGTTACATGATTTCAAATCGGCCCAAAAATATGTGGACATAGTTTTTGCAACAACTGTATAAAGCTTACCACATCAGGAATTTTTTTAAGGAAATTTTGTCTGCTTTTGGGTCCTAAACTTATTTTCAACATTTCCTCGAGAGTAGTATAAATAGGTAGGTTCTAGATCACATTAGGTGTGTTCGCGTACTTGTTCAGTCAAAAAAGTATAAAGAGGATTTTTTTTATTATATACAACAATATTTGTTTGTGTAAACGGCCAAATGCATTTTATGAAATTGGAAATCAATGAATTTAATTTTGTCAAATTTTTTTTTTTTTTTTTTTTGTATAATAATATGTATGTAATTATGTTAAATTACATACAAACGAATTAATATGGAGACAATTTTTTTTACACTTTTAATTGTGATGAAATTAAAAACTGATGACTTGGATAAATAGTGTTTGAGTATGTTTGGTTTATTCATATGGTTATTTTTGTTTTTGTAAAGTGTAAAATATAACTTGAGAATTGTTTTTGTTTTTTTTTTCATATGCATAAAATAACCTTGTAAAAGGTTTTTGACTTTGATGAAAAATATGTTTTATTTTTTTTGGAAAGGTTATGTATAATTTGTTCTAATGTTATATTAGGAAATTATTGTGAAATTTATATTAAGAGAATTGTGAAATTTATGTTAAGAGAATTGTGGAATTTATGTTAAGAGAATTGTGAAATTTATGTTAATATGATGAGAGTAAAGTAATAATAAAATTAGAGTAAATTTGAATTATATAAAAAAACACTCAATTTATATTAAAACTTTTCGGAGTAAAAAATAAATTAATTATTTTTCATATATAATATTAATCTCTAAAGTAAAATTGTTTAATCAGTTATCAAACTTTTTAAAAGGAGGAGCAAAAATTAATTCAAATAAAATTACAAACGCCAATATTGTTGCTGCTTTCAATAAATTAAAGACAAGGCCATATCTAGCAACAAAGGATTTACTTCCCTCAAAGTCATATAAAGTTTTAGCTATGTTCCGTCATAAGAACAAATATGGAAATGTGGTGATTGCAGAGTTTGAGGAGGGAATGTTATATCTTCCCAAAAGATATAATAATTTGGAAGATAATATAATAGATGGAGTTTACAGCGAACAATTTATATTAATAAGAAAGTTAGAAAATGACTTAAATATTTTGGAATTGGAAGAGGAAGCCAGTGAAAATTCTACAGTAGGAGACGAAGTGGGAGAATTTTTCATTCCAAATTCTCAACCACTTTTCAGTTGGGAAAATACTAAAATACCTAGAAATTATTAATTGATAACATTTTTAAACTTTATATAAGTATTGTTGTTTTGAAAATTTTAAATATTTGTTAAGAAATAGCTCTACAATAAAGATGTCATATATAAAAATTCAAAAATTTCTTGAAGATTTTGATGGTTTAATTTTTTTGGAACATCAAAGAATACTGGATGAGTATTTTGAACTTCTGAATAAGACTGGGGATTATAATGAGGAGCCAATACTATCTAAATACGGATTACACTTTAAAAGTTGCTCATGGTCGAATAATAAAGCAACCATGGGTCCTGATACATGCTGTTGTGAGAGACATAAAAAACTCAAATCTAAAATAGATAATTTTATAATGAGATATTATTTATTATCAGAACGTTTAAAATAAGTAAAAAGGAAAATTAATTTTAATTAATAAAACATGTATAGTTATTAATTTTGTAGTAAATTTTGAAAAAAGTAATAAAAGTTATACAAAGAATAAAATTTGTGTGTTTTTTTATTTTATTTTTTTTTTTATATTTTTTTATTTTATTTTT
The DNA here is from genome assembly GCA_951394005.1 of Protophormia terraenovae. Lineage (NCBI taxonomy): Eukaryota > Metazoa > Arthropoda > Insecta > Diptera > Calliphoridae > Protophormia > Protophormia terraenovae. Next base: position 71,863,833 of record OX596077.1, read on the forward strand.
TTTATATTTTTTTAATTTGATATATGATTTTAGTAATTACTTGACATTCACGAAAACCAAAGACAGTATTATAGATTATGAATGCTTCGAACAATATTGCTAAATATTGAAAAAGAAACTTGGAATAACAACAACATAAAATATATATTTTTAAATCTTTTTTATTTAATTATTTCTATAAAACAAATAAAAGTATCTATATAAACTTAAAACTAACATATCATTTTCATGTAAATTAAAATAATTAAAAATACTTAAAATGTGTATAAAAGCTAAATTTTTACATCTTAAATAAATAAAAATACAGCAATAAACTCCGCAAAATATGGATGATTCACTTTGGATTCGTGTTGTATTATAGATAAATGATTTAGAATTTCGATTTAGAAATGATATAAATGGTTTTATTGGAGTTTGACCTGCAGAGCAAAAAAATTCGGCTGGTTTATTTTCAGGGAAATAAAAAGCAACCCAATGTTGTCCGGGTTTATAAGATGGATCAGTGTTGGCGATATAAAATGAAGGTTTTGCAACAGGTGCTTTGGGTAATTTATTATTTGCAAAAACTCCTTTAAATTTTCTTTTAATGTAATTATTTGAATTTAAAGTATTTATAATATTGATTGAATTCATAGTGTTTGTATAATATTGCGAGATTTATCAATTTCTATTATACTATCAAATTCACAATATACTAAGCAGGTAATTGCTTCTATAATTGGTTTTCCAAAACGTCCTTCTATTCGAATGGTTCCTTGATTTATTAAATTTCCGCAATTAGAATTATTATTATGATTTGGTGTTAAATCAAAATCTAGTAAAAAATATCCGCTATCAAAAAGTTCTTTTGTGATTTGATGTCCTTTATCAAAATGATGGATTCCAGTACCTTTAAATAGTGTTTGATAGCCACGAGTGCTTAATATTCCTCCGTTATTATAGTTAAATTCTATTGGCTGTGCTGGAAATTGTACTCCATTAACAACCAAATTAAATCTATGTAAATTAAAATGTTGAAAGTTATATGGATTTTCTTTTCTATCTCCAGTATATGCTTTGTTAGATACCATTCCAAAAATTAAAAAGTTTGGTTCCTGGATGTGGTTTGATTTCCTGGATGTAAAGTGAAGGTCTTAATTTCTACTCTCTCATATGGGTAAACTGCATTTTTGGTTTGTAATACATTATGATGTGCCATTAATATATTGTTATTGATAGTAAGATGATTTATGTATAAATTGGCTTCATGTATTTTTACATGAGATTAATTTTTATCCCCTCTTTCTAAAATATAGAATTCTGGCTTCTCCAAGTTTAATGTAACCTTAAGATCGACATTGTTAAGTAAGTATTTTTGTTGATTAAATACATCTACATGAAGTTTTCCAAAAAGCTCCACTTTTTTTCCATCCTTGAATAATTTTTTTCTTTTATCTAATCCGGGATTTTCTTTATCGATTAATGAATTAATTTTATTTACATCAGTAGCCCAACCACACGATTCAAGATGAGTAGATCTACCATCATTGCCATAGTTGAGTAATGTTTCCATATATGCTCTATAGTGATAGTTGTTGTCAGGTTGAGAGACATTTTTATTGTTAAAATGAACTGTACAATTCCTAAATATGGAATGCAACAAGTTATTAACAATACCTCCAGTTCCTTTGAATTCAAGCACTAGTCTAAAGATAAATACTATTAAGGTCTCTATATGTTTCACCATTTCCTAATGATACAAATTCAATAGTACTAGAATTATCCAATGAAGCAATTGGATTGTAGCATATTTCTTCTGTTTTAATTACACTAGTTTGAATTGGTGGAGATTCGAATAAATCCAATTCACTTTTCATACATTCTATAAATCCCGACATTTTAAATTTCCAAAAATATCTTTAAAGTTCTTCACTCTACAACGTTTTGATTTATTATGTGGTTTTTGTTTTAAACGTTTAAGTTTTATATGCATTCCTTTGCCTTTCTGCATTGTTTTAATTTTATTAATAGTAGCTTCTTTAAAATGTTTCATTATTTTTTTCCCTTGATTAAATAGAATATCTCTCACTGGTTTTGTACCAATTTCCTTTAAAATTTCCTTTCCAATATCTAATGATTCATTTTTTAAATAATTTAACCCCGTCCTCAAGAATGGCTTTAGATGCGAGAATAAAGATGAAAATAGTGATCCAATACCACGTCCATATTGCACAAATCTTGGTGTATGATATATTTCACCAATATTTTGGACATTATTTCCAGACTGATTATTATAATAATTTGTATACAACACATCCATGGTTATAATAAAAATGATTTATCATTTTACTAAACAATCATTTTATACATTTCTTAAAGTGTAAAGTACAATAAACTGGTATTAATTCATTCAAATTTATTGTTTGTCCTTCATCATTTCTAAGCATTATAGATATATCATTAATGTTATAAGATTCAATAGGAAAGTATTCTATTCTATTCTATTGAAATGAATATAGTTTTTTAACGATGATATTGAAAATATTTTTAAACATTTAATTTTTTTATTCCCTACATGACGAGGTTTAATTATATCAGTGTAAATAAATATAATTTCATTTATATCCAGTGAAGATGATTTAATAAAATAATGAGCCATATTATCTGAAAATGTATTTAAAGATTTTTGCAGAATGTGGCTTTCCAATTCTGTTCTGCTAGTATGAGGAACAAATTCCTTGTAACATTTATCTATATGTTTATTATATTTCTTTTCTATTGCTAAATTTGTTTCTGAGGTATCTTCATTTAACTTATTTAACGTTTTATTTGTTGAATCTTTTTTTTTTTTTTTTTCATTAATACATTTGTTTTAGGAGTCTCATTTAATTTATTGAAAAGAGTTGTTGTATTAGTCATTCTAGATTTTGTGAACATTGGTTCATCCGACGTTTCTAAAAGTTCTTGAAATTTTAATTTAATCTCATCATATTCACTATTTGTACTTCTTTTTGGTAACTTTGTAAGTCCATTTTCCATAGAATGTATATCGACATTTGAAATGTTTCGTTTTTTACGTTTGACAATATTTTCATTATTTATACTTTGTTTATCCATTAACAAAAATGAAATATCTGACAATCCAACTACCCAGTTTTCATCCAAGTTGAGAGATTGGGCTAGTAAATTTGTAAAAGTGTTTGGAGTATTTTTATAAATATCTTTTGAATTATTACTTAATAAAGTAACATAAATATTTTCTTCTTGTGTACTTGAAGCCATCTTTAAAAGAAATGATTAGTATAGTATATTGCTTGTTATACATATATTATTTAATAATATCGTTCTGATGAATCCATGAATTATACTCTTTTCCGAAACCAAGCCATTTTACAAATAGTTTTTCTCCTTTTCGCTTTAAAATTTTTTCTATCAAAAAAATTTTTGGAGCTTTAGTTTTTAACAATTCCTCCTCATAAAATCCACCCTTAATTATATTTATATTAAAATCTGCAAATTGATAGGTTATGGGATTGGTTACGTAAATTTTATTTATTTTAAAAACCTCTGTAAACCAATTAGGTGTATATCCTTTCTCGAAATGATTTTTGTATTTACTAATGCGAACAAAATCATTTATTTTATATTTTCCTCCTTTGAAAACCTTCAAATTGCTGTATACAGTATTAAGAAGCTTCTGTTCATTTTTCTTATTAACTGAATTGGGTGTTGTTTTTATAGAACGATGATAAGTAGAATTATACTCCTTCAATAATTTATCTAATATATCTATCCATTTATAATTTCCTTGCATACTAAATTGTTTCCACATTTTATTTTTTAAAGTTCTATTAAAGCGTTCAACTATTGATGCCTTCATACTTGAAAAAGTGTGGTAATGATTAATTTTATATTCTTTCATACGAGTTTTAAAGTAGATATTATAAAATTCTTTTCCTTGATCAGAATGGATATTTTTGGGAGATTTTCCTTTGTTTAACTTTATAATTTCTTTTAATGCTTTCGAAATTTCTATTCCTGTTTTATTTTTTAATGGTATTGCGTATGCATATTTTGAAAATACATCAATTACAGTAAGCATATATTTAAAACCTTTATTAAATTTTGCATACGGTATCATTTCCACTAGGTCAGTCTGCCATGTATCTAAAATTCCTTTTTGAATAAATCTTCGGCGCTGAAAGTTTTTTCTCGCTTGACGATGTAGTTCATTAAAAAGAATTTGTTTACTCATATTTATATTTATAGAATTTTAACGCTTCACTTCATTTAAATATTGTATACTAAAGTGTAAACATGTTTCAACAGTTTATATATCCATTCACTATGATGATTTGTGGTCCCTCTGGTTGTCGGAAATCCACATTTATAACAAATTTGATAAAAAAAAATCAACATTTAATATCTAAAAACATAGATCGAGTCATTTGGTGCTTTGCAGAAAAAAATTCTCTTCCGAGAATTAATAATGTAGAGTTTATAGAAGGTATTCCAGAGGATTTTGCTACTGATGAAAACGAATCGACTTTAGTAATATTGGATGATTTAATGCTTGAATCATTTAATAAAAAAGTGTGTGAACTTTTTACTAAGGGATCTCATCATAGAAATTTAGCTGTGATTTTAGTAACACAAAACATTTTTCATAAAGGAGCTTATTCAAGAGATATTTTTTTAAACTCTAAATATATAGTTATGTTTAAAAATCCTAGGGATAAGTTACAATTTCAATATTTAGCTCGCCAAGTATACCCAGAAAACTTAAAAGCTCTGGTTAATGTATATAATAACTGTACACAACAAGCTCATGGTTATTTATTAATAGATCTTACTCAACAAATACACAACTCATTAAGATTCAGAACGGATATTTTCAATAAAAATCACTATATAATATTTGCAAATATAAACAATGACCTCAAATCTAAAACTTTTGAAGGAGAACAAACATATTCTTTATGTTCTTAAGAAAGCAGATCCCAAACTACGAAATGCCATACTTAAACATGTGGATGATGTTGTTATTAAAACTATAAATGAAATACTTTTCAATATAATTAATAAGAACCATAAAATCAATAAATCAGTTCTTGACAAAATAAAACCATATAAAAATACAATTAGAAAAGTTTGTTCACCAGAAACCTCAGTGAAACAAAAAAGAAAACATCTAATTCAAAAAGGAGGATTTCTACCAATTATTATTTCATCAGTTTTAAGTGGAGTTATTGGAAAAAATTTAGAAAATGTCAAATAATTTATCCAAATTAATAGTTCTTAACCCATCAAGTTAGGATAAATTTAAAGTCAAATATTCTGATTCTAATTTTCTACATCGAAAATTGTTGCCAATATATGGTTCACACACACTAAAAGATATCAACAAATGGTATTATATTAAACAAGAACTAGCAAAATACTTAATTGGAACCCAAAAGACATCTTCTCATCAAACTAAAAGTTCTAGATTGAATAATCTACATGATAATGAAACACAAACAAGAAAAATATAAAAGAAACATATTGAAACTCAAACAATGCAACCAGAGTCAAATAGTATAGGAACACAATCTAATATAAATTTACCTGAGGATATTTATACTAACGATAATTATGATGAAATTGATATGGATACAACAGTACAAAAACTTAATCCTAGTTCTGCATCTTCAGTTGCTAAACGACTTAAACATTTTTCAAATAATGGAACACCGAAAATAAGAATATTGTCAAAGGAAGAAAAACATAAAAACTTGAAGCAATCAACTTTACCATATCAGTATTCTCCTCGAGTAACTAGAAATCGTAAAAAATTAGATTATGAAACTGAAAATGTACAATGGCAAAATATTTAGAAATAAAACACATTTAAAAAATACTTTTGTTTTATTATTTATAAAAATAAGATCTATATAATATTAATATAATATTAATATTATTTTGGACTAAACTTATATTTAACAATATTATAAAGTTTATAAATTAATATTCTATTTCCATTAAACAATCATCCCAACCGTCATCATTCATAAAATTATCAATATAATTTTTATTTACATATTCTAATTCATTAACATTCATTTGACAGTTATCTTCATTATTATTATTATTTAAAGCAAAGTGACCCCAAGCTAGGGTATTAACATTATTATCACATATAAATCTCTTATTGTCTAAATAACTTAAAGATATCTTATTTATAAGGAAAGTATATACAGTATGTAGCTTTGATTTAAAAATATACATATTTCCATAATAAACTTTTTTATTATATAGAGAATTTTTATAATCTGAAAGACTTAGATTTTAGCTACATTGCTTTTAACACCCTTAGCCTTTTTTGTTTCCTTCATATCTTCAGTTACAAATGAATACATTTTTGCTCTCAGTCCGACAAATTCCTTCATAATTTTTCCCATATTTTCATCTTTCATCATACCTAGGACTTTTTTATTCTTTTGTGGTATGCCAAATTAATTATTTATATCATATTCTGATGTGTCAAACTTAATATCAATATCGTTTATAATGTCTTTATAAAAGTCTTCAGTTTCTATTGTATATATAAAAGAGTCCGTGTCCATATAATTAAGGTTAACTTTATTTTTGTATTTGGGGAGCATATAGTCATAATGAAAATCATACATCTTCCATTTCGAAAGTTCTAAAATAGCAAAGCCTACGTAAATTGGTTTATTATAGTATGAATAACTTTTATTAAGTTCAACTACTATCATATCTTCATTAAATATATTATACGAATTAAACTCAGGTTTTGCAATTAGAGCACGTGCTCCAAGTCTTTTACCAATACTTTCCCATTTATTCACAATTTTAATGTCCTTACGTTTGTCCACGTTTTCCATAGTTTTTCCAAAAACGACGTTGTTTAGTAATTTAAAAAAAGCTTTTTCAAATGCATTTTTTGCATTTGTTCTATGGAGTGTATTCAATGCAATATACTTTTTTAATAAATTAGATTGTCTAAATTTTAATATTCTATGAATTTTTTTCAGTTTTAAACCATGTTTTAGGCACTGTTGTAAATTTTTATAATGAATAACATACTCATACTTATCATGCAAATCAACAATTAATTTAGATTCTTTTGATCCTGGAAGTTTTTTATTTTCACAGCAAAATGGTAGATTATTATGAGTTTCATGAAGTTCCTTTGGGTATATTAAATCAACTTCTAATATATACCCATAATTAGAATCATGTGGAATTGAGTCTAATGAAAAGCTATCAATATCTTCAACCCACTCAAAATCACCCTCAGGCAAAGCTTCTGACATTGCCCAACCATATAAGTTATTTGCATCTAAGTACATTAAATACTTACAGCCATATTCACAAAAAAATAATGTATTCTTGATAACGAGATACTAACTTTTTGTATGTAAATTTCCATAAGAAAAAGTTAGTAACTCTTTATCAAACCTACATTAATTTTTGTGAATACGGCTGTTAGATGGTAATTCACTGTTATAATCAGATAAATATTTTTGATTTGCAACTGAATGTCTATTGGAACATTGCACTATCCCTCCTCTAGTTCCCTTTTGAATAAATGAAATCATATCTAAATCAGTTAGTAAATCTAATTTAATATTTGTTATTTTTAGCATTGCATCCCATGAAAGTCCTGGAGCTGTATAATAGTGACACGGATCTAAATTGTAAATATTTTTACAAACTAGCCTAAAGTTTTCAAAAACATCTGTTAGTAATAAAACATCTGTTTTTAAATAAAGCATTAAATAATCTTCTAAAGCTTTGCAATTAAAAATTCTCCAGACATTTTTTGCATGAGTATAATCTTCTACTGAACATTCTGTATCTGTATCAATATTAGGTAAATTAGTTTCCTTAAGTTTTTCCACTGAATTTAAATAATTATATGGAAAGACACCTTTCCTTATGAGTAAATTAAACTTATTTTCATCACTATACATTGATTTTACTGTTTTTAAATCATTTTTGGTTAAATTTTTTACTAAACTGTCCAAACTAGATGACATAAATCTGTATGAATCAAGAAATCTAATTTCAATATTATCTCCATTATCAGCCTTAATGGTTTTTGAAAGGGATATATATAATTCCTTATTTAGAGGAATTATATTTATTGGACCATCGTTAATTTGATTGAGTTCTTTTACAAATAAATGGCAATCATAAGCTGAAAAATTATGAAAAATTACTGGGAAAAATTTAGGAATTTTAAAATTAATATTACAAGAATTATGTGCCGGTCCTCTATATTTACCACTTAAATGACAGTGGTCTCTGACTTTTGTCTCATCTATAATAGTTTTCGAGCAAATATGACATTTATCATTAGTAGCAAAATCAATTTCTTCTTCTTCGGGTGTCATTGGCTTAACTTTTGATAAAAAATTTGAATATAAATACTTAACATCTTCAACAAGACTTTCTACAAAAAGTCTAGGTGAATCTAAACCCTTAAAAGTACGCAAATTATTGAAGCTGTTATCAAAGCTATATTTTATGTAATAGGAAAATGCATAGGGGATATGTTTATCAACTAATTTTGTCTAAGAGACATCCCCTTTCGGAATGCATGTTGGAATATTTTCAAATATGCACTCTGAATCTGCATATATAACAAATGGTACATCTATCTTATTATTATAGTTCTTAAATTCTAAAAATGACTTATCTGCATCAGGAACATAAGCAACCTTCTTTTTGCATTCTCTCTGATGCTTTTCAAATTTGTCAATATTGGAAAAATGCCGTAAACAATATTCACATAGACTAACCGATTTTTCTTTTCTCGTCAACTGTGATCTAGACAATCTGTAAATGTTTATATATTTATAAATAATCATTATTTAAATCAAATTAAAAATTTTCGAATTTTTTTTACTTACCTTGCAATACTTTTAATCTATACATAATGTGATATGATATTATCTATAACATTTTTTTGTATAAATAGAAGGCCCAACAATTAAATCCTTTGCAGAACCATACCAAAAACATTAATACTTATATTTGGATTGTTATTTTCAAAAATTAATATGTCACTGATTTTGAGTGGGAAGCATAACCCCTTGAAATTCAAATGTTGGCCATTTATACCAATAATTTCTTCCGAAATGTTTACTTTATAGGAAGAAGTGCGATTCAAATTTATTTTTAAATCAACAATGGCTGAAATTATGGCCCATTTGAAACAAAACTCGTCCATATTTTGAACATTAATACACGCTTTTTCCAATTTCATATTCATTGGGAGTGGTATATATGAAGAGCCTTTAAGTGGTTGGTATTTACTCAAATTCAATTCGAGTTTAATCAATTGAATAAGAGTCCAACCACTGTCCCTTTCCTGGAACTCTTCCATCTGCTTTATAATAATTTGTGTTTTATTTTTAAATATCTCATCAAACTCTGTTAAATTTAAAATTTCAACCATTTTACTTTGAAAATATTTAATTTCTATCGGAGTATTTCCTAAATCGTCCATGTTGGGTTTGGCATATAAGGCATGAAGCTCTATATTTAACTTTAGAGCATCATGTATTTTCAAAAAGCTAGCAAGTTCTTCCTTTAATGCTCCATCAATTGCAAGAGTTGCCACTCTTTTTGTAAATGCACTTTTTACTATTTTTTCTTCAGCTCCTGTTGATGTTTTAATATTCGATGTTGATGCATGAGTTCTCTCATGTATTTTAAAATTTTTAGCATCAGCAAACATTTTTTTGCATTATGGACATTTATGGTAAGCCATTTTGTTTAATGTTATTTTAATTTAATAAGATAATCACACACAAATTAATTTTTTACAATGAAGTACAGAAGGATTGTTCTTATACACTTTTATTAATTTTAAATACAAAAATATTGTTCTCATTTCACTTTAAAACACAAAATAATTGAATTTCAAGACAAAGTTTGTTAATATGTATATGTTGGTATTAACTCTTTCAAAGATGTATAATACACTGATTGTTGACTAATGATTTAATCAATTTATATAATTTAAAATATTTTAAAAATGCTTACTATTGCATTTTTAATAAAAATAAAAAATGAAAATTGATACAACATGAGAAACTGCAGCAGAACTACAGTAATCAATCAAGCATAGAGGAAACGCATGCTTGTTCAAGGTTAAACTCAACGGAAATGAAATTTATTTTTTCTTGGATTTTTTCAAAATATGATTCGATTAACACTTTTATAAAATTTAAAAAATTAAAGATTAATTTTTTGTTGGCATATTAAAAAAAAAATGAAAATAAAAAACAAATAAATCTTCCACCTGAATATATATTGTTAATGTAATACAAAATAAAAGAAAAATTTAACTTTTTATATTAAATACATTTTATTGAATAAAATTGTAGTTTATTTAACAATTTTAATTATAATATAATTCAAATATTGCAAGGCCATTTGATGACTGCCGACCTTTGTACACAATTGTCCAATTTCGATCATTCATTTTAGTCAAGTATGGATCTTCCCTATTTAAAAATTTTGTTAATCGCTGCGGAAGAAAAAACCATTTATTATTATCCAAATATGCTATGACTTTTGATCCATGTTGCGTTTCTTTCCAATCAAAATTTAAAATTTTGTATGGTTGATATAGAGGAATGTCGTCAATTTTTATATATTTTGGGTTAATACCCTGAGCCAATTTAATAATTTGTTCATACATCTGAAATAAATCAAAATATTTAAAATTAAAAAATAAATAAATATTTAAAAGTGCTATCCAAAAGCGATAACTCACCATTTTGTTAAGTATACTTTGAAGTAACTTTTAGAGCAATGATTAAAAAATATATTCTGATATGTCTTTACATAGCAATTAAAGAAATACTCCCTCATCTTCAAATAAGTATAAATCAGATTATTCCGAAAAGTTTTAATATAAATTGAGATTTTTTTTTATATAATTCAAATTTACTCTCATTTTATTTATATTTTATTATTACTTTACTCTCATCATATTAACATAAATTTCACAATTCTCTTAACATAAATTCCACAATTCTCTTAACATAAATTTCACAATAATTTCCTAATATAACATTAGAACAAATTATACATAACCTTTCCCAAAAAAATAAAACATATTTTTCATCAAAGTCAAAAACCTTTTACAAGGTTATTTTATGCATATGAAAAAAAAAAACAAAAACAATTCTCAAGTTAAATTTTACACTTTACAAAAACAAAAATAACCATATGAATAAACCAAACATACTCAAACACTATTTATCCAAGTCATCAGTTTTTAATTTCATCACAATTAAAAGTGTAAAAAAATTGTCTCCATATTAATTCGTTTGTATGTACTTTAACATAATTACATACATATTATTATACAAAAAACAAGAAATGTTGACAAAAATAAATTCATTGGTTTAAAATTTCATAAAATGCATTTAGCCGTTTACACAAACAAATATTGTAGTATTTATTAAAAAAAAATCCTCTTTATACTTTTTTGACTGAACAAGTACGCGAACACACATAATGTGATCTAGAACCTACCCAAACACATTTTTTCCATTTCATTACAATTAAAAGTGCAAAAAAAATTTTCTCCATATTAATTCATATTATTATACAAAAAAAAAAAAAAAAAAAAAAAAAAAATATTTAATAAAAAAATTCCTCTTTATACTTTTTTGACTGAACAAGTACGCGAACACACCTAATGTGATCTAGAACCTAACTATTTATACTACTCTCGAGCATTAGCAACATTAATATTTTTAACCCGGAAGCTGTAAAAAATCTGTCAGTACATCCGTTTCGTCGTCCATTATACAACATAAATATTTTTGTATGAAATTTTATTTTAATTTCCGTCCCCTATTCTTGGCTTCAAAATTTTTTGTAGCATTCCTGTATGGAACTTTTTGGACTTTGTATGTTTTGAAGCCTGCATTGGCTATAACTTTTCGCACCAAATAGTCAGAGCACTAAGCTAGTCGGGCTGCTTTTCTACCTGATGTTTTTGGAGCTCTTTTCAATATACTTTCAATTTTCTTAGCCTTCCCAATATCATGTGGACCTTTTTTTTCCAAACCATGTTTCCTGTCAATGATCAAATTCTCCTGATAATGTTTAATAACATTGAAACAGTTTGACTACAGATTTTTAATTCTTTGGCAAATTTTTTATAGGACCAATTTGGATTTTTTTTTTTTATATTTTTTTATAATTTTAGCACGCACTTCAAACTCTCAACAAATCAACAGCTTTGTCATTAAAAATATTAACTGACATATTTTTTAAAGATAACTAGATCAAAAAAAATTAAATACTGCTTCATTCATCATCTATTTTACACTCCATACACAGGGTTGTCAGATTTTTCTGAGTCTCTGTCGCCAAATTGTTAATCAGAAATCGCCAAAAATCGCCAAAATTAAATTTGTTTTTTAAGAAAAACTAAAAAAAAAACTAAAATGTTTTATGCTTAAAATTTCATTTAATTTTTAAAATGTAAATTCAGCTTTAAAAAAGCCAATTATAATTGCAGTAGCTTATAATAAATAAATATAAAATAATATTATAAATTTTAATTCACTTTTCTGACATTACTCGATTTTTGGTGAAAAATTTTAAAAATGTATTATATTTTTTAACGGAAATTGTAACATTGTATGAGGTGTCGTACTTTTTTCATTATTTGAATTTTCTGGAAAATTGAGAATTAATTTTTTCGTTCCTTACAAAGCAGTTTGAATCTGGAAATAGTAAAAAGCGTTCTCCTTTCCATAAAATACATCGAATGACATCAATTTACCACAACAAATCTTAAGAACGTGTGGAATCAAAGGACTTTTTTTTTTTTTTGCTGCAAAGTAGAGAGAGGATAACGGACTACTAAACTTAAACTTTGGATCAAAATATCTTTAGCTTGAGTTCTCAAAATTAATACCATCATTGTTTTAAAGAGCCAAAAAAAAAAAAAAAAAATAGGTGAGCTATTAAATAGCGGAAAATTGTAAGAGTTATATTTGAATACACTGTGATAAATTGATAAGTGTGTTTAATGAAGACATGTTCTCTGTCTTCATTTAACGCCTGAATTCAGAGAAAACAGATTACATTTACTATTATTGAAGGGATTTTAAAAGTAAAGTTCGGAAAATTCAAAAGCAAATTTTAAATACTATTTTGTTAGCAAGAAACTCTTTATAATTGTACTACTCTACTTTCGAAGAGTGAATTTTACCGGAAAAAGTACAATTGCACTGAATTTTTCATCCCTGGTAAAAACATTTAATTTCAATAAATTATAAATTTAAGATAAAACATTTCTGCTTAAAAAGGGATTTAAAGATTGCTATTAAAGTAACTTCGAATTATTTTCTAAGTACGAAGAAATAAAAAAATGAGTTTTATCTCTTTAAAGAAGTAATTTTAATTTTATGTTTAAACAAAAAGTTTTAGCGACCACCTAACAATCTTTGTAGGGATCCCTTGTTGAGAACCCTTGTGATAAACTAAAATTAATTAAAAATATTAAAATATTAAAAATAGTCGTTTGCTAGTAAGAAAACGTAATAGTTTTACAGAGCGAATACGTATTTAATAAAATATAAAAAATTAGCCAAATAAATCGCCATCTTGTTAAAAATCGCCAAAAAATTCGGCATGTCTCAAAACGGAAAATTCAGTCGCCAAGAGCAATTAAAAATCGCCACGTTTGGCGAAAAATCGCCATATCTGACAGCCCTGTCCATACATTCAAATTTGTCGCAATCGCTCAATAATCACAAAAAAAAAAAAAAAACGATTATCCAAAACTGGCAAACTTTTTACGAGTCTTTTTAATCTTCAATTCAAGAATTCGAGTATTCAGAATTTCTGAATATAATGCGTAATAGAGAACGTCTCGAAGGTGAAGCACGAGGGACATTGAATCACTTTTAGCAATTTCAAAAAATGTTAATGCAATAATTGAAAAATTGTTACAAATGTTTGGCCGACCAGAACAATTAATAAAATCACAAATTTAAAAAGTTCGATCCTTACCATCTGTTAATGAGGCAGATTTAAATTCCCTTACTAATTTTGCAAGTAAAGTCGGAATCTGTTGGACGAAGTTATCGTTTCTCTTCTCTCTTTTCTTGACAAACGACGTATTTTAATATTAAACGGTCCGAAAAGATCTGCTCCTGTGTATGTGAAAGGTCTTACAAATGATGTATCTCTATCAACTGGTAACATTTATTCTCGATAAAAAGAACCAAACTTTTTAAAGAAGGAATCCAATACTTTTGACCTATATCTCCCATTACATTACAGGTATTCTGATGACAATTAAATTTATGAAAAAAATCTCTTAGCAAGCACGAAAAACTCTTTTTTTTTTTTTTGGAGTATTATAGGACGTTTTGCATTGTAAGATAGCACTGAAGCATTTTCTAATCGACTCATCTCAATATGGGTTCAATGTTCTTATATCACTGCATATATGGGCAATTATCAAAAAATTTTAATTTTAGCCCTTCAAAAAATTATTTATTTATTATTTTTTTTTTTTTGATGGCACATTAAAACCCTTTTGTATACATATAAAGTGACTAGAATGCATGTAGAATCAGTTCGCGTTAATCATTTCATGTGAGGGGCGCGAAAGTTATGGCGGTTTAAAGTTGAACATATAAAAATTTTAACAAACTAGAAGTTTATGTACAATTAAAATTTATGATATTTTCAATGTTTGATGGTGTTAGTGCAGCATATTTTAGGGTTTCCTGGTAAAATTTTAAAAATTTTCTTTTCAATAAAAATCGCGATTTTTAAAAATTTTGTGAAAATTTTTGATCGAATCTAAGTAATTTCTCCATATATTGAATGAAAAAATATTTTGTTAGTGTTTATTACATAGAAATGCTTTATACTTTTGTGATCCTTTTTAACACAAGTAAATATTTTTTGGTCCATAAAATATTTATCCCTCAAGATTTTTAGATGCGCCTCCGAATTTTTATTTAGCATAACAAATACCTACTAATTATGTCAATTATAATTAATTTCATGCTGCCTTAGCGAAATGTGTTTTGATAAAGTTGTACCGTTTTCAATTATCAACGATATTTAACTTAAATTTATGATCCCTATCAATTTTATTTATCGCCACTCTTATACCTATATATCTAATATTTGTTTAAATTGCAATTTTCTATATAAAATACAAAAACAAAAAGTGCAATTTTTGCATAATTTTCAAAAAGTCCATAAAATTTTTGTATTCAATTTATTTTTAATGCTCCTCTGATTTTGTTATGTAAAATGACAAAAAACTAAGTTCACGCAGTAATCCAAGCAATTCCATATGAAAATGTGAATGTGCCCCGCGAAAAACTGACTTTTTGAAAAATTTTCGTTGACTATTTCGAGCACATCAATGGGATATAGCGAAAAATACGCACAATTACAACAAGAATCAATCCCTATCCCAAATTTTGTATTCGGTTGAGGTGCGCCCGAAAAACTGGAAAATTTAAAAAACCAAAAAATTTTGTCATCAAAACTTTACTACTCTGTATTTAGTTGTTGAAAGTCTGCACAGCAACAAAGATGGTGCAGAATTTATGAACAAAGTCCAATTAGTTTACTTATGATAGAGTAAGATCAAAAATTATAAACGCGCGAACAAAAATTGTAGAAGAATGGTAAAAACTTAAGTAGTTTTTATCAGTTTTTCTACATTCTTGAACTTTGAACAACAATCATGGTTAGAAAAAGAAACCTATTGTGCTAAAATTTTGCACTGTATTAGTTTCAAGTCTTGTGAGTTCAGGTCTGTAACCAGTTTGTTCAAAATATCATTATCACAAAACTTATTAAGGATTTAAGTCAGTTTCAGCCAGGTTAAAAATGTTTGATAATTGCACATATAAATATTCTTTTCTGATATTAACCTTTTATGTTCATTTTCAAAATAAATCCTTTGTAAATGTTTTATCACTTTATTTGCAGAATATGAAAACTCTTCTGCACTCAGTTCTCCCTTAACTTTTTTATTACTATTTAGTTGCAATTTAAGATTTTTTATAAAATCGTGTCACCTAGCAATGTATAATATATTTAATTACAAATCTTGTGTTATCATAACAATATGTTTTAATTTTAAAAGCTCATCACTAATATTTCAGAATATTTTTCAACATATTTTTTCACATATAAGTTTTAGGTGGCTAAAAAATATTGCCATTTCTCCAAATGCATTTTTCATAATGTCAAATAACTCATAACTGTTATGAATATTCACCCAAAAACTAATTATACTGTTGTAAAAACTTTATTAAACCTAATTATACCTATTTGTGCAGAAATTTTAATGTAGGGAAAAAATCTTCGGAAATCCACCTTAAAGTATACTGTTCGACTCAGAATCACTTTCTGAGTACAGGTCGCAATTTTGAAGATAATTCGATGAAATTATTTCACCTAACCCCTGTACAAATGTCTTCCCGGAATAGAGTCTTAACACTTATAGATTCCTTAAAAATAGGAATATTATAGTAAAATTAAGCACAAATAAGTTTTTATAAGTACAAATTCAAATTTCATGAAGATCGGTCCATAATTGACCATAGCTCCCATATAAACCCTCTCCCGAAAATCATTTTGACACGCATAAATCCGACAGAAATGTTAGTATCTATTATGTTAATATTTAAGAAAATAAGTTTTATATAAATAATAAAAACATAATTATGTGGATCGGAATGGTGTAGGGTATCATATGGTCTTGACCGACTATACCTTTCTCGTTTTTTAAATATTTTGTTGTAAAAGTTTTTTTAGCAATATTTTTCAATATTTTTCTTAGTAGCCGGAAGTATAGAAGCTCTGATTCTGAAAACTCTTTTCGTCATTAATGATGATAACTCTGATTCTGAAAACTCTTTTCGTCATTAATGATGATAATGTTTTTTGAGTGCAATTGAATATAGTTATATAGTGATTCCATGTCTAAACGGACAACAATTAGACTTGACATTTCCGATGTCAATGAAATTCACTACAGATATTGGCAATTGGAAGTGTTTCTCAAATCATAAAATTTTAGACTTATCTCCCTTTTCGGTCAAAAACAAAAAAAAAACTAACAATTTTACATAGGTGTACTTGTTTAATTGCTAATAACTTCTAAACTATACATGGTAGATATCTCGTTTTAGTTTCATATTAAAAACAAAGATATTACTTTTATAACGATATTTATAATTTTTTTTCCATCAAAAGTTCCAAGGTCAATAAAAGACATATAATAATCAAATCATTATATCTCAAAAAACGGTATTTTTAAAATTATGAAAAAAATATATATTGTTGGCGTAACTCTTCTTCCTACATACATAAAATTTCAAGCTGGAACCTCATTCAGTTTAGAAGTTACAGACCAAAATAAAATCTAATTACTCATAACTTCTAAACTATACACAATAAAATTTTGTATCATTTTAAAGACTAAGATATTGTTTTGAAAATTATGTGTAGTAAATTTATTTAATTCGAAAGTTCAAAGTTCAAAATTAAACTTATAAAATTTAAACCTTTATATCTCCAAAAACGATATTTTTAAAATTCTTATATAAAATATATATAAAATTTAACACAACTCTTGTCCATACCCGTGCAAAATTTCATATTAGACACTTATTTAGTTTAGAAGTTATGTAACAAAATAGAAACCAAAGTCAAATTTTTTGCATAAAAATTATTTTTTTAAATTCTTTTTATTTAAAAATACCTTTTTTTGTAAATATTTTAAATTTTTAAATAAAAAAATTTGCTTTTTACTATATTTTGCTTCATAACTCCTAAACCAAAAGAGTCTTCAACTTGAATGTTGGCTCAATTTTAAAAAAGATTTTTTATGAATTTTAAAATACCGTTTTTCGATATATTCAGCTTTGATCGGATTTATATGCAAATGCATGTTTTTTTGGAGCATTTAAAAATGGTCCTATGTTGTTATCTATCCGAATCAGATATTTTACTAAAAAATGGCATCGATTTGTTAGTTCATATTTTTGCATATTTTACCTAATAATGCATATTTTTAATTTTTTTATTTTTTTTTTGTTTTTTAAAAATTTTTTTGTTACAATTTTATTTTTATATATCTCATTTTGAGGTAAAATGCAAGCACCCGAAAACTTTTTATTTTTATGTTTCAATCAATATACACTGTCGGACAAAATAAAGTGCGTTTTTGTACTCTTTTGTCATATTCATAAATACTGGCTCAAAAGAAATTTTTTTTAACTTTTCACTTATTAAACATTATTACTTTTTTTAAAGTTCCAAACTAACCTAAAAATTTCGAAAAAAAAGCTCATTTCTGAAACTATTTCTCCTTCAGATCCTAATGGAGTCATTACCTATAATTTTGTAATTTTGCCTGGCATGGACATGTTTAATCCCAAGTTTAAGCAAAAAAATAGTAAAATTTTAACTCTATATGAATCCAAGGACAATAAAATAAGATTTTCAATAATAAATAGTTCATTTCGTTATAAAAAATAACAATTCAAAACGAAATTTAGTAAAAATTGAGAGGGCAGAAACCCTAAGACTACGAAGTAAAATCGTAACTATATCAATATTCTCGCCAAAAGAGAATGAGTTTCATCATCTAAAGTTATAAAGAAAGAAGTAATTATAACTATATTAGCTTTTACTGCCAGGAAGAAGCTCAAATATATGAGTTTTAGAAGGACATATTCTAAGTAAAAGTCACATCATTGTTGTGCTAATATAATAAAGCGACCCGTAATAGAAAAATAATCATTAAAGTCCCAGAATATAGTAATATGGATGAATAAATAAAAATCTTATTAAGACTTTTAAAAAACTAAGAAAATTTTGGAAACTGCCATGGAAAAATCTGAAGTTTTAAATTGGTACATATGAAACGCCCCTCATTTTCTTCTGATTTTCATTCTATATTGTAATTTTGTATAATGAAATGGTTCTTTTGGCCTAAGATTCTAAAAAGATGCACTTTAAAGACAATTACATTAATGTTACTTCATTTTCTCTATCTGGAATCATGAAATCTTACTGGATTGTGGTCGAATATTTTCCAATAATATGGCCGGATCTACCCTTATTATTTCAAATGTAATAATAATTTGAATAGAATTTAATGAATAGAATATTAAAATTTAGCACTTCTTCAGCATATGCCTTCCGTTTTGTATCAAAAAATTCGAAAATTGGAGACCAAATTAAAGAAATTAAGTAAAGTGTCACTTTATTTTGTCGCACAAAATGCATGACCAAAACAACACTTTTACCCCAAACTCGAAATGCACATATTTCAAAAACTTCTTTTGTATAATAATTTAAATAATGCAATACGACAAATACCTGGACACCAAAAAAGTAGCCCATTATGCACCTAGAAGACAATTATTATGAACTATATAGTAAGAGTAAAAAACCGCACTTTATTTTGTCCGACAGTGTAAAAATCTTTACTGTTCAAAATAAATTATTCATTTGTTGCAAAAAATATGTGAAGGATTTTTATTTTTTAATATAAATATCTATCACGATGAAAATAATAAATACCTTTAACGATAAATATCTTTAGAAATAAATATCAGTATCAGTGATGGAAAAGTTGATACTATAGTACTTTTTTTATACTATTTTACATTTAAAAGTACCGAAGTACTCCTTCGTGTCATTTGATACTGTCAAACGATCAGCTTGATATTCTACAATTCAAATAAAACAATTTTCATCAAATTGCAATGAACACTATCTCTGATTAAACTCTGTTTCTTCGAGTTCCCGAAAAATTTGACTGTAATTAGGACAATTCAAATAAGTTTAACAAACTATATTATAGAAACATTTGAGCTGTAGGTTTAATTTATGAAATTGTAAACTCTAAAATATATGTGCAATCATTACTAAAAACTACAAGTTTCTATGCTCTGTAAACTAAATTGAAGTGAAAATGTTTCGAGTTTCAAAGAAGTAATCGATTTTAATTTGCGGTCTACACGAGCCTTTTTCTTGTTCGCACATTGAACAAAGTGTTGTGCGCACATGCATTTGGATTCTTGTCCGCACACCGTTGTTCGCACCATTGTTCGAACAACCATGTCTGCCTTCAAACGTCATTTTGTATGCGGAAGAAGAGGCGCTGCACGTAAAAGTATCGAAGCGACACTGACGGCAAACAAAAAATAATGATTAGTTCCAAGGTAGATTAAGAAGGTAACGACAACTCTTCAACAACTACAACACCAAAAAAAAACCCATTTATTTTGTTTTTGCATTGTCATCTCTTATGTCAACTTTAATTTTGTCATTTCACATGTTTCTTTACAAAAAACAAAAATACCTTGCCGATATCGTTGCCGATAAAATAAAATGAAAGTTGCAAGCTGTAATTAAAAAAAAAAATGATTTGAGAAAATGAAAAAAGAAAAAAAATAATTAAGAATCAATTACTTTACGTTCAGATGATGTTTCGTGTTTAGAAGAATACTCTTCTCTTGAACTACAATTATTCAAATACGCTCCTATCACTTCTGTTGATGTTGAAAGATCATTTTCTATGTATGTACGCCAAAATAAACAATCATTTACATTTGACAACTTAGTAAAAAATATGTTTGTGTATATAAATTAAAACCTATCCAACTAAGGTTGTATTAAACTCAATGACACTAATAAAAATGTGATCTTAAAGAGTACAAATTTAAAAATGTACAAATAATTAGTATTGATCTTTTAAAACATGATTTTAACTTTTAAAAATACAAAATGTATTGCATTTCTTAGCTTAAGATGGATTGAATTTAGTTTTTTCTTATAGAATAACTTATTATTTTTCTTTTTATTTAGTAAATATTAAAAAAATAAGTGCATATTTTTTAATTTTTTAGGGCATATTTTGAATTTTTAAGTGCATTTTATAGGCGCATATTTTCCAATTATAAATGCATACAAATCCCCCTAATCATTATATTGCAGATTTTGATCTTTGAACTTTCGAAATAAATAGATTTTGTACACTTCGTTTTAAAGTCAAAAGTGTATAGAGAAATACATATGTTTTTAAAGGTTTTCAAAGGCCTATATCTTATTCAATTGCACTCAAAAACGTTTACTTTAATATTTTCACCATTCAAATTATATCAATGTCAAAAAAATAAAAAAGGTTTGTTAGAATCTTTTTTTTTAATTTTTTCGTCACTTAACGAAGAAAATGTTGTAAAAAAGAAAATTTATATAAGCGAAGGCATGCTGTTAAGAAAAATATTGTTCACTAAAAAAACTTTTATTATGTAAAATCTATAGCTGAAATACAGAGGAAATGACAAAACATTAAAAAAATTTTGTTGAATAAAGTTTTTACAAATAAAATAAAGCTTTTAGAACAGTATAATTTGTTTTTGGTTGAATATTCAAATTTGTTATGGGTTATTTGACATTATGAAAAATAACCCAAACTGTTGGGCGATTGTTCATTTAGCTATTTGGCTGATTATTCAAAAAATTTTGGGTGGTTTTGTAAATATTTTGGGTTTTTGTTCACAAATACACAAAGACCCAAAAAATTGGGCCTTTGTACATTTTTGGGTTTTGGGCGATTTTCCCTTGGGCGGTTATTCGTGCAAAAAAGCCCTTCCGCCGGTTTCTATTGTCGAAAAAAAAATAACAATTTTAAATTTAGGTTTTTTTGACAATAGAATTAGGTTTCTTACGAGCCTTCCATTCATTGTTTTGGAATTTTCGTTTTGTATGAAAATTTTGAGTTTTCAATGTTTTGATGAGATTTTTTTTTAACTAATTTTCATGCTTAATCTGAATGTACTAGGATTAAATGTTTGTTAACAATTTTGTATTTTAAAAGTGAATTTTTTTTTTTTTTTGTGAATAATAACCAAATACATTTTTTCTATTAAATTTCAGGAGTCTCGAGGAAAGAGACCACTAAAAATTTGGGACAGTTGGCGAAATGTACGAAAAGGAGTAGTTGTTGGCACTTTTGAAGAGTTATTAGTTAGAGGTTTGAGAAAAAATATATGTCGTATACATTAATGATAGATTTAATTAAAATTGGTATTTATATATATTTTAAGGCAAAGATAAACTAGGGGTTCCTGCCTCAGAACCGGTACGACTTGTTCTGGAGAGCGATGGAACCCAAATCGAAGACGGAGAATATTTTCGCACTCTGGCAAATAATACAATACTTTTGCTGTTAAGACAAGGAGAACGTTGGTACCCAACTGGTGTTGATGTTATAAAAGCTGGTGAGTAAAAAATAAAAAAAAAAAAATACACTTGTTTACTATTTTCAATTAGATACAAGCGCGAATGTTATATTCGGCTTGGCCGAATCTATATACCCACCATCAACTTTTTAAAATTTTACGTTATATGAGAGGTGGGCGGTAAAGTGGTCGGACCACGCTCATTTTTTGTTTCTGAGTTTATATTGGTCCTTGAACTATTTTTAAAATATTTCGTTGATTTTCACCTTATATGAGAAGTGGGCGGTAAGTAGGCGGACCACGCCCATTTTTGGTTTCCAAGTTTATATTGACCCTTGAACTATCTGTGCAAAATTTCGTTATCGTACATGCTTTTGTTTAAGAGATATAAGCAGAAAAGTATGAAATGAAGGTACAACGGACACCCTGTGTTTCTAGTATTTTAGCCATAACTTTTTTTGTTTATTAACCGATTTTTAATACCAAACAAACCTTATATAAGACAAATATTTGAGCCGAATTTCGTTCCACAACGTTGTCCCGTTCGAACCCTATACTGCTTTCGACATACAGACAGACAGACGGACCGATGGACGGACATAGCTAAATCGTCTCAGAATCTAACCAGGACCCAGAAAATATATACTTTATGTGTCTTAAATGATTTTTTTGGCATGTTACACACGGAATGACAAAATCAATATACCCCCATCTTTTCGATGGTGGGTATAAAAATTATAAAATTTTAATAAGCAAAACCAAAAGAAAACCATTATGAATTTTTATTATTAGCGCAAATTGTCTTCTAAAAGTGTAAATGTATAATATCGATGCTTTTTCTTGCAGTCCAACAACAAAATTTACAATGCTGCAATTGTCGTATTTTTGCGTTTATGTAATATTAAATATGGTATTGCTTTTTCTTGTGTGTATTGCAGTCAATGGTGTCAGTTGTGTACAAGTTACCTAACCGACTACATTAAGGTACCACTAGTATCTTTATTAGCTACGTGACTAGTCACTTTTACATGGGCTTGTCCTAGGAGGACCTAAACGACTTCATAGTGTCACTTTTTTGCACACACAATCACATCCACGACTAGCGAAGGGTCAATAATATGACAAATAGGTACTTCAACGACCAAAAGGTAGCCCTTTTTTAAATACACAGTCACTTCAACGGCTACAAAATGTAACTTTAGGGCGCACACAACCACTTTACTGGTTACAATGAGTCAGCTAAAAATCTTTGATTCTTCTTTTCGTCTTCTTCCCGCTTACCATAGAGGCAGTAAAGTGCCAATTACTAATACGCACAATGGTGACCGATGGAGAGCGGCAGGTGACTATAAACCAAGAATCTTACTGTCTAAAAGCGGGTTAATCGCCACCAAATAAACTGCTGGGATATTTTTTAGTTTTTCGCCCATAACTCGTTTGTTTATATTGGTTTTCTAATAAAACAATGTACACAATCTGATGTGTTTTATACAAAAGTATTTTAATAAGTAATTTGAAAATAAAAATTTTCATATTGATTTACATTTCAAATACAAAATATTTCATTGAAAACATAAAATCAATTATTTTAAGTAGAACATAAACAAGTACATTTTGATAATTCAACACGCCTCTTCAAAACGAAAGGGTTTCGTAAGGTAATCCGCAGGCATTTCACTCGTTGAAATATATTTAATGTCTACAACTTTCCTCTCTACAGCATCTCTAATAAAATGGTATTTGTAGTCAATATGTTTTGTTCTTGAGTGATGTGATCCAAATTTAGCCATGTGTTGAGCACTCTGAGTATCACAGTAGATGTCAGTGGGATTAGGCGTCTTGAATCCCAGTTCATTCATTATATATCGTAAATATATAGCTTCTTTGGCAGCTTCACTAAGTGCAACGTACTCAGCCTCTGCACTTGATGTAGCAATTACTTTTTGTTTTTTAGACTCCCAACTAATGTCAGCACCTGCATTTGTATATAGCAAAAACCTTATTGTGATATCAGGTCTGCTGTATAATGCAATATGCAATAATGATCCTATAAGTTCTTGATATTTAACTTCGTCTACCTTTTCAGCTCCTCCTGGAATTTTTGGCTCTTTTTCCAGAGTTATTTCGGCTTGTATTGGAATCTTTACCGCTTTGCAACTCTCTAAGCCATATTTCTTTACTAAGTTAGTTATATAACCCGGTTGTGTAATAGAAATTTTTCCATTACCATATTCTATAAATAAACCAATGCAATATTTTGGTTTTTGTAAATCCTTAATTTCAAAATGTTTCTTTAATGTATTAAACAAAGTTCCAAAGATGTCATCATCATTGTATGCAATTACAATATCATCTACATATAACGCTATAATTATAAGTTTTGAATTTTCAGTAAATACACTGATCATATTTTGATTGTGTTAATCCATAATCTATTAAAACTTTGTGAATCTTTTTAAACCATTGTCGACCAGCCTGCTTTAACCCATAAATTGCTTTCTTTAGCTTGCAAACTTTATTACGGTTCATGTCATTATTAAATCCGTCAGGTTGGTCCATATAGATTTTTTCGTCAATATCCCCATTTAAAAATGCAGTTGATACATCCATTTGCCTAAGCTTTAAATCATTCTCAACAGCTAATGCATAAATCAATCTAAGAGAACCTTGTCGTACAACCGGAGCATACGTATCCATGTAATCAACACCAAACTGTTGTGAATACCCTTTGGCAACTAATCTTGCTTTACGCTTATCAATTGTTCCATCTGAATGATATTTTGTGGTGAAAAAATATTTACAACCTACAGTTTTTCGTTCAGGTGGCAAGTCTTTTAGATCCCATGTTTCGTTTTTAATAAGGGAATTATATTCACTTTGCATTGCACTTAACCATTCATTTCTGTTTTCAGATTTTTCTACGTCATTTAAAGTTTTTGGATTTTGTTCATACGATATTTGGGCACTTTCTTAACCCATAAGTTTCCAAGATCTCAAACGAGATTTAATTGAGTTTAATGTGTTAGGTTGCTCATCATTTTGTACACTTTCCTGGATAGAATGTTGTTCGTCCATACTATCCGAATGTTGTTCAACAGAATCTTCAAAAATCTCATCTTCTACTAAGTCATTGCTCATAGATTGTTGTTGAGTGTTTTTTGACTTATCTGGCATGAAATTAATCCTAAAAACTACGAAATCATCATCATCTTTAAAGTTTAATGAAGCACTGTCTATTTTTGAAAAGATTTCTTCCAAAAGCTTTATATCTCGGCTCTTAGTAATATTTCTTTCACCTATCTTCCACAATCTGTAAGCTTTTGATTCATCACAATAACCCACTAAAACATATTCCTCACTCCTAGGCTCCCATTTACCTTTTCCAGGTTTTTTATTTAAAACCAAGGTTGGAAACCGATACCGTTATAAATACCGATACCGATTAAATACCGTTTAAAGTTGGTTACCGTAACTGATACCGATACCGAAATTATTATTTTGTTAAAAATACCGGTATTCAAACACCGATCCCTGCTGTACCGGTATATACCGGTATTTAAGTTTCGGTATTTAAATAAAAATACAATTTTTCAACATAATATAATAACCCTTGATTTACGCGGCTTGTTGGGACTGGAGAAAGTACGTGTAAATTAAAAACGCGTAAAACAAGCTTCAGAGTAAATAAAAATTTATATTTCGGGACCAGAATTTCTATATATCGTGTAAATTAAAGCACTAAATAAATGAAAAGTGTTAGTTTGTGACCTAAAAATAGCGTTAAATTAAAACTCATAAAATTATTTCTTTTTTATATTGGTTTCAAAGATTTTATATACATATTTGAACATATTTGAGTGTCCCGTAGAAAAAAGTTTTGTAGGAGGGTCCCTCAAACAATACGTATTAATGAGCTAAATATGAAAAAAAAAAAATATAAAAATATTTAAAAACAAATTTAATTGATCTTCAGTTTCCTACCAGCGTTTGAAAGTCACGGGTGTAGAATATTTTGTCTAAAATAAAATTACTTTTTTCTGCTACTTCATGCATTTTTTGCATAATTTTTATAATTAATAATTTGTAGAATAAAATTATCTTTTTTGAGAAATGTTTTCAAAATTAATTGAACGATTTTTGCCTTTATTAGTCATTCCATTTAATAACTCAGAAGCCAATGAGTGTCCCATCACGATACTTACAGAGAACATTGAAAATGGTTCCATCCTCCACATATATATTTTTCACGAATTTAAAAATATCATTTTTGAAGATACGCGACCGCGAAATTTAATTCGCGAATTATTCACCAATAAAATTCAACATAAAAACATGTTTCAGGTATCATTTTAAAGATAATGTGAATAATGTGAACGTGAATATTTTGGAAGATATTCATATTTTTAAAAATACAATTTTCCTCATTTTTGAGATATTATAAATCGCGAACTATCACGGTAATCAAACTTAAACTCGGCATTTGCGTTAACAGCGTCAATTTTGATATCCTTGCCGAATTTGATTACATTCGGATGATTTTTGGAAGAAATTGGAGATTTTTATATTTTATTACAAAACAATAAAAATTGCAATAAATATTTCGTATTTATTATGCCATTTGTTGTAATAACTCTTAAAATATTGCGAGACCCAGAATGCCACTTACCATGGTTATAGAAAACATTTTCATCATTAACATATATTTTTTAAAATTTTTAAAAATACTATTTTAGAGATATTTACCCGCGAACGAAATATCGCGAGATATGGACCATTTTGATGTTGAGAAAAAAGTCATGTTATACGTCAAATTAAAGGTAATTTTGATACCTTTAATATGATATCTCAATAAATCTTATATAATAAATACTTCGAAAGATATTTGTAATGTGTATGCAAATTGTACATATTTTGAGCTATTTTGCACTTTCAAATCGCGATATTTCTCGAACCACTTGATGAAATTATCTAGTTTTAAATAGAATGACTCTTTTGTTAAAATTTTTACCTTTACCCTATTGCAAAAAATTATACCAATTTGTCTTTAAAAATTTGAGT
This sequence comes from Protophormia terraenovae, assembly GCA_951394005.1. Classification (NCBI taxonomy): domain Eukaryota; kingdom Metazoa; phylum Arthropoda; class Insecta; order Diptera; family Calliphoridae; genus Protophormia; species Protophormia terraenovae. The sequence continues at coordinate 71,891,159 of OX596077.1, forward strand.
CTAATAATCCTAAATGCTTTGTTGTCTTAAAATAAGCACTTGTAAAAATTGTACGAAGTTCTTTAATATAATTTAATCATTTTTTGCAATATTTTATTAAAAATTATTTAAAAATTTAACTTTTTTAATAATTTTTTTACAGTTTTTTAGTAATAATGGTATTTACCGGTATTTTAGTTTCGGTACCGGTATACCGATACCGACATAATTTAAAATACCGTTACCGATACCGTTACCGAAATAAAAATAAATTGAATACCGATACCGTTACCGATACCGTTATTCGTTTCGGTTTCCAACCTTGTTTAAAGCATACGATTTACTACCAATTTGACGCAAGTGTGTTACTTTAGGCTTTTTTCCTGTCCATATTTCAAAAGGAGTTTTGTTATTGTTTAAACTTGTGGGACATCTATTTCGAATATACGAAGCAGTGTATATCAATTCCGCCCATAACATTTCAGGTAGGTTTGCTTCCAGCATTAAACACCTTGCCATTTCAACCAGAGTGCGGTTCATGCGTTCCGCAACTCCATTATGTTGTGGAGTATACTCTACCGATAACTGATGCTTTATGCCATTTGCTTTTAAAAAATCATCTACCTTTTTACTTAACATTTCTTTAGCATTATCAGTTCTTAAAACTTTGATTCGATTACCAGTTTCAAGTTCGGCGGCAATTTTATATTCTTTTAAAGCTTCTATGTATTCAGATTTATTTCGCAGAAATTTTACTGTTATTCTTCTAGAAAAGTCATCTATGAATGTTGCAAAATATAACTTTCTATTCAAAGATTCAGTTCTCATTGGACCACAAATGTCCGAATGAATTAGTTCTAGGACTTGGGTCGAAGATTTTTCGTTCTTTTTGGGAAATTTATCACGAACTTGTTTACCCCTTATACATGTATTGCATTCGATTTGATGTAAATGAATATCTGGTAAACCATTAACCATACTACCCGAACTTAATTGTCTCAAAGAACAAATATTTAAATGGCTCTACTATATTTTGACCCTTTGTGTTTGCTTTATAACAATTTTGAATATAATCTAGGTTTACAGTATATAACCCATTACTTTTACTAGCTTCGACTAAAACTTCATTATTTTTGATAATTTTTGCTACTTCACCTTCCATTTCTATAACAGACCCATTATCTGTAGCTTTGCTAGTTGACATTAAATTATTTTTTAAATCAGGAACCCATAAAGTGTTGAAAAGTTTTATTTGTTTACTTTTGCCTTGAACTATGACGTCCATCACTACAGTTCCCAAACCTTTTACAATTATTTCTTTTTCGTCTGCAAGCCTCACAGTACCACTGTAATTTGTATTAAGATTTTGAAAAATGTCCCTCTGATATGTCATATGTGATGTAGCTCCACTATCTAAATACCAAACTGAATTATGACTAGCATTCTGTACTACTTCATGAGTGGCTACAAAACCATTAGAACTAACTACGTTTGAGCGATCTTTATTGACGTTCGTCTTACAATTTTTAGCCATGTGTCCTTGTTTGCCACAACGATAACAAGTAATAGATTTAGACATACCTTGTTTATTTCCATTACTATATTTTCTACCATACTTTGCCTTAAATGCTTCATTTCCAGGAACATCAGAATTCTCTTGTAATTCTAAAAGTCTCGACCTTAATGTTTTCATTGTTGGGAATTCATTTGCTGTATTGAATGCTGCTTTTACCTCTTTGTGTTGACTTGATAAACCATCTAACAAAATTATAACTTGCAATTCTTCTTCAATCTTGCCATTCATTTTTTCCAACTGTGTATAATGTTCATCAAACTCTTCAATATATTTTGATATAGATTGTCTAGTATTCATTTTGTGGTTTAACAGCTCCCAATTCAGCTTTCTGGCGTTTTGATCTTCTTTCATAAGTTTCACATAGGAAATCCCATATTTGCTTCGACGTTTTAAAGTTTCTCACTAACAACAGAATTTTCGGCGATAATGCAATCAAGATATCGGCTCTTGCATCTTGATCTTTTTCAATCCACTGTTCACGCAAACCTGGCTCAGTTGGTGTTGGAATTTCACCCTTTACAATCTGCAACAATCTGCTCTGTGTAACAGAGCTTCCATTTGAGTCTTCCATGTTGTAAAGTTAGACCCATTAAATATTGGTATTTTGCTTGCAAATGTTTTTGATGCCATATTTATTCAGTCAATTTATTAATCACAACGTTTAATCCTCAGAATCTCTCTTCTTGGAGTTCTGGGCCCATAACCTATTGGTTTTCTAATAAAACAATGTACACAATCTGATGTGTTTTAAACAAAAGTATTTTAATAAGTAATTTTAAAATAAAAATTTTCATATTGATTAACATTTCAAATACAAAATATTTTATTGAAAACATAAATTCAATTATTTTAAGTAGAACATAAACAAGTACATTTTGTTAATTCAACAGTTTATGAACGAATTTGGTTAATTCAGAAAACCGAATAATATAAAAATCTGTATGTTAAACAAGGGCTTAAAAAATCAATAATGCGTTTTGCGCGATATCTCCGTTATTATTGAACCGATTTATTTAATTTTTTCAGCACGAAAATTCAGAAAAAACTTCCGAGCCTTTGCAAAAACGAATATATATATATATATATATATATATATATATATATATATATATATATATATATATATATATATATATATATATATATATATAGCCGGACAGCTTCGGTAGGCGGACAATTTTTTAGGTCCCCTGGTTTAGGTGACATTTTTAAAATAAATAAATCTCCGCTAGGCGGACGGTAAAAGAAATGAACCGAATGTTGAGAAGTGAGATGCATCTTATTTTAATTTTTGTACATGTTTGCATTCATATTCCATATTTACTAAAATTTTTTGAAGTTTACTATTTGTTTTTTAACTTTTTGCTGGTTTTGAGCAAAATCTATTTCTTTTTTTAATTTAACTTTCACTTTTATACTTGATTAAAATGTCTTCCTACTAGAGAAGAGAAAATGAAAACTTGATCCATAAAATCAGATGCTGTCCCAGATATCCATGTCCTAAAGATAGTCTCGATAATGGGTCAATGATTTGTCATAGAACACAATGGCGACAGATTCCTACAAATCTTGACAACTTTTTTTCTGTATGACCCTTAGCCAGTTAAGAGATGATTTTTTTCGCGTACAAGAAAAGACTTAATTTAGAAAGTAATTAAAAAAAAAATGATAACGGAGAGTAGCCAGCCATTCTATAAAATAAAATTCATAAAATAATAATTTTTTTGAAAATAATGTCTAAATGAAAATGCAAAACTTCGTTTGCCGCAGAAGCAAACCAACATTTTTATTTTTTTTTGCTTTAAAATTGAGCCATTAAGTAAAATTTTTCAAACGTTCGCTTAATGCAAAAAAAGATAAATCATAAAACACCTATCAATAAAATGTTTCTTAAATGGAACAAATTTTACGACTGTTTCGTTTATAAAGTTAATGTTACGATCTTTTGACTTTTGTCAATATTGATGTAATTTTTGAAGATATTAACATGCAATTGTTTGTATAAATGTAGTTTTGGTCAGTACATTATAATCCAGTAAAAAAACCAACATTTGATTTTTCAGTGGTTACGGCCTTTTGTATGTTAGTTGACGATATATGTGTAAAAATAAGAATATGGAGTAATTCCATATCAAAACGGACAAAAAACAGACATTTTCGGATTTGATATCTCCGATTTCGATGAAATTCTCTACAGATATTAAGTATTGCAAATGTTGCTTAAATTACAATTTTTCTGAGTAAAGAATCCTCCCGGTCCAAAAATATGACGTTTCAAAAATAAAAAAGTGGTTGAATTTTTTTCCAAAAACAATCACACTTTATTGCTCATAACTTCTAAAATATACATTGTACAATTCTTATTTTTATTTCATTTAATAGAAAAACACATTGACTTTAAAACGACAAGTAAAACATTTTTATACTTCGAAAGTTCAAAGGTCAAAATCAATAATATAAAGATTAAAGCTTAATAAAAAATACATATATTGATAATGAAACCCTTCTCCATATTTGTGCCAAATTTCAAGTTGGAGCCTCTTTTGGTTTAGGAGTTATGAAAAAAAAATACAGAAAAAAGCACATATTTTTATTTACAAAAATTATTTTTAAATTATTTTTTTTTTATGAGCACATATTTAAAAAAATAAATACAATTTTATATACAAAAAATGACTTCAGCTTATATTTTGTTATATAACTTCTGAACTAAATGAGTGTCCAACATGAAATTTTGCACAAGCATGAAGTAGAGTTGTATTAATTTAATTTAACATTTTAAAAATATCGTTTTCGGAGATATAATGGTTTATTTTTTGTAAGTCTTATTTTGACCTTTGAACTTTCGATCTAAAGTAACTCACTACATATCATTTTTAAGGTATTGTCCTTGTTTTTAAAATTACACTAAAATTTACTTTTTGTTTTCTATAGCTTAGCAGTTATTAATAGTTATATTTTATTTTTGTCCATAACTCCTAAACTAAATTAGGCTCCAACTTGAAATTTTATATCAATATGGAGAAAAGTTATGTCAATAATATATAATTTTTTAAGAATTTTAAAAATACCGGTTTTTGAGATATAATAGTTTGAATTTTTTTTATCTCCTACTTTGACCTTTGAACTTTTAATGTAAAAAACTTAGTATATATCGTTATGAAGGTAATATCTTTGTCTTTAATATACTGGAACAACTAGAGATCTACCATGCATATTTAAGAAGTTATTAGAAGTTAAATAAGTATTCATTTGTATAGTTTTTAACATTTTTTCGTTTTTTTTTAACCGTCATATTTCCGGACCGAAAAGAAACACAGGTCTGAAATCATGTTTTCGGAAACACTTCCAATGATCAATGCTTGTATTGAATTTCATTCAATACAAGCAATGTGACGATCGCTATCCGCCTATGGGAGCTTTCACTGTATATATATATATGGGCAATTCCTCAAACTCGTTTACTTTTGATGTTCAAAAAAATTTCGAAAATTTTTAAATGGCACATCAACGATATTTATTACCAATATTCCTTGGCCCTTGTGGAACACAAATCTGTTCACGTGAATGACTTTTACCGAACAACATCTATGTTATGGTGGTTTAAGATAAAAATTTAAAAAAAAAATTGCTAAAATTCTATTTATAGTCCTAAATCAAAAATTATTGCATTTATTGACTCTACAATGCTGTATCTAAAATACGAATTAAAAATATCGCGATAAGTTAAGTATGCGTGGATATATTAGCGATTTAAAAATTATTAAACGTTCTTAAAAAATTTGCACAATTCAGTTTCTAGTGATGAAGTGTTGTTCATATTCATCCATTTATTGCAAAATTCATCATTTTTTTTAATAAATCATAAGACAATGTCATTAATATAAATTTTTTAATTGCACTTAGTCAAATCTCTAAAGTTGCATTAATAAAAAAAATCGTACTTTTTTCTCGAACGCCATATTGATTTTGATATAGGATATTAAAGCAGCTACAGATTGACATATATTTTCGCCAATTTTGATTAGCGCCTTGGGTGTACCTCGACGATTAATGTTAAACTAAAAACATCGCGTTCTTAGCCCATGAAAACCATTGATGAATATTTTTAGTGAAATTATATTTTCTGCGTAAGTAAAACTTTACATAGGAACTTATTTCAGTTTAAAATTAATTTATAACGCCAAAATCCACTTTAACAAAATATGAAAAATTGCTGAGTTCTTTAAATTAGCTATACACGTTTAGCAAATTAATATTTTAAAACGCCACAATGATTTTTAAATGTCATTTGGAAACCTTCTCTGTTAACGCTATACTCTAGCTTCACTGGAGCTATTCACGTTTTTTCTTTCCAAGTTTGGGTAGCTCCTACAGCATTTCTGTTGAGGGCACAATATCGAGATATATGTTAAATGATGCATAATTTCAAGAGCTATTAGGCTCTGTTTTGAATTTTGAAATACCCAAAACGGCGTAAAATCCCCAGTGAAAAAACTGCAAAATTTTAAAATTTTTAAAAATTTGGTTTCACGACTTTTGTACAACACAATTTGACACTGGTTAATTGCACGCTAACTAAATCCATGCTGGTCCTTTTCTAGAAGTGTTTATAGTCTACATTAGAAGAATTGGTCATTTGTGCTAAAATCCGCAACTACAGAAGTAAAATGAAATAAAAAAACTTGTTAGTTTCAAATACTTTTTTTGGAATTTTTGACTTTGGGTGCACCACATGGAACCGTTTCAGGTCTTGAATTTTTTGTCTGTCACAGAAAAAAGTGTTGTTAACATAATTGCATTAAAAGTTGTTTAAAAAACTAAGAATTTATAAAAATATTTGAGGTTGAAGGTCGGTTTGATAAAAGCAAACGTAAAAAGAGAATTGCCCATATATATATATATATATATATATATATGCTTATGTTGATTGTAGTTGTTATTTGATATGGTAATATTACCCTCATAGTTACTAGTTACTGTACCTAATTTGATTCCATCTATTATAATTCACTGTTGGTTGTTTTTAGATTTAATTAGCTCAGTTGTAGAAGTCGATGCCAGAGTTACGCTTGGTATATATATATATATAGTGAGCATTAAAAATGCAACGCTATGTGATATGATTAGGGTTGCCAGACGGGCTTGAATGAGCTTGATTGTCAAGATATTTTAGGTCTTGTCAAGTTTCAAGTTAAAATACAATTTGTCAAGCTAAAAATATTCTATACTACTTTAAAATATTCTACTATTTAAATTTCTTAAAAAATATTATAAATTTAGTCAAATATAAAAAGCATGGTTTTCTCCGTTACATATTGTATGCATTTTTGCCCATCACTGACAATAAATGCAAGAAATGATTTTAAAACTTAATTTTATTGTGAAATTTGTGAGTGCTTAATATCAAATATATTTGTGAGAAAAATTAAAATTAAAAAGCGGCATTGTCCCAAAAAATTTAAAAATCCATTTCAAATTTTGTAGTACCGTCAGTATTAAAGGATGAATCACTTGATTCAAAGGCTGAATTATAACTTTTTATAACATGTCAAATAATGTTCATATTTATACTGCATAAGTAAAATTGCTAACAAAATTACTTGTGGTTATACTAAAGTAGCAGCAATTGCAAGAAACGTATTGGCTCCCTATTCACAAGAAAAAGATTCTAGTGCCTTAAAAGAAAGTTTATTTTTTGGAATCTGCAGTGACGCATCAAATATTGGAAATATAAAAACGTATCCATATGCACAATATTTTAGTATTAAAATGGTATTCGTAGTATTCGTAGACAAATTCTGGATTTCTATGAAGATCCGAATGAAAACAGATATTTTCAAAAATACTAAAAGAATAACTATAGAAAATAAACTAGATCTTAAAAAAATTACTTCATACAGCGTCAATAATGCAGCTGTAAATTATGGTGTCCATAATTCCGTATTTCAAAAATAAAAGAATTAAAACAATAAAATAATAAAAGCTAATTGCAACTGCCATGTGATAAACAATTGTGTAAAAGTGCGTTGAATGCTTTATCAGTCGACGTGTAAAATATCGTAATAAAACATTTATATTACTCTGAATTTTATATATTTTTTGTTTAAATTAATTTTTAAGTTCCTAATAAAATTTTGTTAAAAAAATTAAAATTTTTTTGGATATAATTGATGCGTCTTCAATTTTCTCTAGGTTTTAATTTTTTTTTTTTAACATTTGTGGTTATGTCAAGTTGATTTGTTTAAAATCAAGTTGAATTTTTCGAAATGTCAAGTTAAATTACCCAACAATTCTGGCAACCCTAGATATGATCTTTGTACGCATATATTTTGCTTAAAACAAGTCCTAATGTAACATACTAATGTCATTTTTTTTTTATTATTTGTGATAATAGATACCTGTTGTATATAATTTTGTTAAATATTTTTGTGCGTAACGAAAATTATTGAACGTTTAGTAAAAGCATTTGAAAATGTGAGCGAGCAAAAAAAAAAATTAAACTCTAAACAAATTAACATGATTTTTAAAATTTTGATTGGAAATGGTTGGAAACTATAGTGTTGTTAAAAAACATGATTTTCTATCGTTGCATATTGTCTAAGATACATGAAATCTACAAATAATATAAATATTAGCAATAAATTCCAATTTTATTAAATTTTGATATTTTTCTGAACTGTTTTTTACATTTTTCAATAGAGATTGTGTACAAAAGAAATAACTTAAATTCTTCTGCAATTGAATGTTTGTAAGACATTCATGAATGCCCAGCACTTTTGAATGCTAATTCAGCACTAAAAAATTTATTTAAAAAAAATGCTTAATAGCTAAAAACTAAAATCTAAAATTAAAATAGTACAATCTTTTTTATGTTTAAACCTTATCTTTAAATAAGACCCTTCGAAAATCAATTCTTATCACACACACAAGTGTGAAAGATAAGGGTTGTTTGTACACATGTGTGCAAGACCAACGCACATGCGTATGTTCACAACAAATGTATACAATCATAAAATTTATAAAAATAATAGAAATGGTAATTAAAATTTTAACATAGCACTTAAAAGAAAAGACATAAAAAAAATATTAAAATTTTACTTATCTACTTAAATAAAAATAATCAAATATGTTCAACTAAATTTGAACATACTGCCGAAGGCCTAAATATATTATCGGTACCAGACAAGAAAAAAACATTTTAGGCGATAGGGATCACGCTTCGGCCTCCCACTAGGTCTTAGATTTTCTACCTTTGTCCTTTCATCATTGTTATCATCAGTAACAGATGCAAATGGTTGTACTTCCTCGTTAACAACTTCAGCCATATTGTCTTCATTACTTTTTGAACTGAAATCAACTTCGATTGGTTCTGGTGTCGGTTCTTTTGCCTCCTGTATGTCCGATGCATTTGCTTCATTTTTGAAGGCTTCCCACTCCTCTGTTACCTTTTCAACAGACTTTATATCTTCTGTTTTCATGTGTTTTTCGCCTTTAACAGTTTCTGATACCTCTGGCACTTTCTCTGTTCGATCAACGTAAAAGTTTACAGATTTCTTGGAGACATTGGTTTCGGTGTGTTTTAATTTTGCAGCTTCTTGTCTAGGATCAATAACAGCAGTAGGATCAATAACAGCAACCGTTTTATCTTCTATCGGCATTTTCGTTACTTTTTCTGCTATATGCTTTGAAGGCTCTTCCATATTTTCTTCGAAAAATTCTATAGCACTAAAATATGCTTCGTCTACGTCGTACATTTGCCACCACACTTTACGAGAACTTTCGGGACCTCCAAGGATTTCAAAAATATGTTTTATTTGTTCATATCTCGTCTCAATAAATTGTTTTTTAACTTCCAGGGATCTTTTGGATATGTTTATTTTATCTGATGTTAATTTTAAACACCAGTCATTTATCCATTCAGCTCTTGAGTAGAATTCATCTAGGAAATCGTCAGCTTTCTCTAGGACATTTGCCTTTTTGATTTCCTCACTTCTCTCTTCTGGTTGTTGTGTTATTATGGCTTCACTAGTGCCATTTTCCACAGGAGAAACATCATTAGCGGTAACAGCTTATTTAGTGGCTATTTTACTGTGCGTTTCATCTGATGGATTAACTTCTTCTGATATGGCGTCTTCTGTCATTATTTCAAATGATTTTATCTTCTCAATTAATTTTTGAAGTACATTTTGGTATTTGTGCTTTACTTCAATAAATTTGGTTGCGATGCCAATATCAAATCTGTTGCATTTAGAGTAACATATTTCTTAGCAGTTCTTCATAGTTATAGTTCATAGTTATAGTTATAGAACTCTAAATCTATTATCGTATCATTTATATTAAATTTAAACAGGGACCAAATATATGAACATTTTTTGTCATACGATAGATTTAAAAATATTTCACAGTCCTCAATTTTATGTCCACGTTTGAGGCAACATCTGCATATTTCAACATAGATGCTATTCATAACATCAACTTTTTGTTGTTGCACTTTGCCTCTTACAGGTAGATCCATTTTATTTAAAAAATGCTCTTTTAATTGTACTTCCCCATAGTAAATTCACTGATTCGTTACGAAGTACAAAATACTAAAAATAGTTCACTTCTTTTAATTAATATTTTACTTGTACTTCCTCACAGTGAATTTATGTCACTGATTCGTTACGAAGTACAAAATAATAAAAATTGTTTATAAATATTAATTTTAATATTAATCTTTAGGATTGTAAATCCATAGGCTCTATCCGGTTCGAAGGACCATGTACAAAAGAAAACAATTTAATTTCTTTTGTAGTTGAATGCTAGATCAGCATTGTTGAATGCTAATTCAGCACTAAAAAATTTATTTAAAATAAAATGCTTAATAGCTAAAAACTAAAATTAAAATAGTACAATTTTTTTTATGTTTAAACCTTATCTTTAAATAAGACACTTCGAAAATCAATTCTTATCACACATACAAGTGTGAAAGATAAGGGTTGTTTGTACACATGTGTGAAAGACCAACGCACATGCGTATGTCCACAACAAATGTATACAATCATAAAATTTGTAAAAATAATAGAAATGGTAATTAAAATTTTAACAAAGCACTTAAAAGAAAAGACATAAAAAATATTAAAATTTTTCTTATCTACTTAAATAAAAATAATCAAATATGTTCAACTAAATTTGAACAGATTGATATTTTTTGAATTATTATTTATTTTGTTAGTTGTTTAAAAACCAACAAACATTTTCTATAAATAAGCGATCAAATATTTATGATAGTTTAGCTTAACATCATAATTTATAATTGAGTATGACCTTTCGACCGAAATAACGCAACCACTTTCGATCGTTATTGAGATGGAATCAACAGCTTAAAATATTTTTTTCGCAATGATATGATATTATCGAATGCCCGGTATCGCTGTAGCGTTCAAATATCCCTTGATTTTGGTCCTGGAACAAATTCTAACACAAGGAAAAACAGTTAAGAAATTAGTATTTCTATTTTAAACTCTTCATATGCTGAAAAATTAAAAGTACATCCTTCGTTATGATTGGACTATTGGTCTTGTTTACTATTGGAAATTAATATTTAAGTAAGTATGTTTACCTAAACCGTCTAAAATTTAAATATATGGGTTTCGAGTCAAATTACTTCAAGTTATCGTAATAGGCTTTTATTTCCATTATACAGTATTCGTAAAAATAAAAAAGAACCTGCCTCTTAAAGTAAAGGTAGTAGATTTATATAAGTAAATAATATGTGTTATGTTAGAAGGATATCCAGTTTCCATATTTACATCAATAGTAGCTTTGAATGGCCAAATGTGGTCATTAGCGTTGCATTTTTTATGCTCGCTACTGTACATATATATATATATATATATATATATATATATATATATATATATATATATATATATATATTCACTGTTTCATTACAAACAGACGTGTTTTTATTCGCTCCGTGATTTTTTTAAAAATTAAAGAGTGTATAGTGAAAATTAAATACAAAAATATAAGCGATTGGACTCTCTAAACATACAAATTTATATTTATAAAAAAATATTTATTTGATATCGATATAAACATTTATTAAAATAAATTTGTTATAATATATATTCATAATTGATCATATGAATTCTGAATATAAGTGATCCACATGGCCGGCTGATCCTAGAAAGATTCCAGATCTCATTGATTTATCTTCTGATCATTCTCCCATAATATTAACTTATTATGGAAGGACTACTATATCAAAATTTCCCATGGATACTTCATATACTATAAATTGGTTGAAATATAAGAAATACATAAGTAGTCATATCGACACAGACACTTCTTTTGAGTGTGAGGAAGATATAAATAAATCCGTCAATGACTTTACGTCAATAATTACTTCTGCTCTAGAACATTCTAAGAGTCAAATTCTTAAAAAATGCAAAACGCATATTTCAAATACGGATATCGAAAAACTTCTTCTTGAAAAAAGAAAATACAGAAGACAATGGCAACAAACTAGATCACCAACTGCAAAGCTGAGGCTGTCAATAGCAAGTAAAAAACTGAAAAAAGCCCTTCAAGTAGAAGAGGATCGCCAAAATAAAAGTTATATTGAAAGTTTGACAAATAATAAGCACACAAATTTTTCGCTATGGAGAGCAACGAAAAATATTAAGCCGCCGGTAGAGGCCCAAAATCCTTTAAGGAATGCTGACGGTACCTGGTCCCGTAGTGCAAAAGAAAAAGCAAATTTATTTTCATGTTGCTTTTACCCATTTTGATGGTGGGTATAAAAAAAATCTCTTAACTGGATAAGGGTCAGATTTCTTTCAACAGTATTTTTAGTAAGGATTTTTCCACGAAATTTTAAAAATAAAAAGCATTTTGAGGACAAGTTTGACAACAAAATCATCTACATATATTGGCATGTTACTCCATTTAAAAACGGCAGGATTAACTTGGAAAATGGAGTTGGTGGCTTGGCCTCGATCTTCAGCAGCACCTTATTACTCCTTTTTATATGACTGATGACAATGTCGCTCTCCTTGTTGCGCAGAATTTCTATGCCCTTTGTTCAAAAAATTTGTCATGATTTGTAGGTATCAGTCGTTATTGTGTTCTAGGACAAATCATGGACCCATCATCGAGACTGTATTCAGGACAGATAACTTGGACAGCATCTGTTTTTAGGGATCAAGTTTTTATGTTCTCTTTTGTAGCATGAAGAATTTTTAATCAAGTGTAAAAAGTTAAATTATAAAACTAGATTTTGCTCAAAACCAGCAAAAAGTTTAGAAAAAAAAAAGAATAGTAGACTATTTAACTTCAAAAAATGTAAGTAAAGATGAAATATGAATGCAAACACGGACAAAAATGAAGCATCTCATTATACAATATTCGGTACATTTCTTTTGTCCGCCTACGAGAGATGTTTTCTTTAAAAACAGGTGTCCGCTAAAAATGCCACCTAAACCATGTGACCTAAATATATATATATATATATATATATATTAGGGTATCCAATTATTCGGGTATTAATATTAATCGGTTTATTCGACAAATAATTATTCGAGGTTAAAAGTTGATCGGTTAATAACCGATTATTAACAAATTATTCGATTAACCGAAAAACCTTAGTTATATATGTAAAACATATAAATTACACAAATTATAGCTTTTAATCTATTGAAATAATTACTTAGAAACATAATATAAGATCAAATTCTTTTACATTTCGTAATTACTTTCTCCTATTTGTATGAAAAATTTTAATTTTTTTGCTAATACTATAAAATATTCTCCTAATTCCGCTTTAATTAATGCATTTTTCATGTAAGTGTATTTTCGGTGAATTTTTTGATTCCTGTGTTATGATATATCATGTCATGTTCACGATTTTGTGCAAAATTGCAATGAACATCAAAATTTTTGTTTAACGGCTCAAAGAAATTAGTTTTAATTTTTATTATCATTGTTTTAGTTTTTTTTCTTTTTTATTAAGATAACATCCGAATAACAATGTCTTATAACAGAACAATTCATTTAAATCTTTCTATATATGTTTAATTATTTCTAAAGCAGAAGAAAAAGTACCTCACTAAAAATTATTTTTATTTATTTTTACTGGAATGTAACAGACCTCTTAAAAAGATGTAGTTTACATAAATTAATCATAAAAATAAAAAAATTCTAATTTATAACTCAAGAAAACTACATTTCGGTTAACCGGTTATTAGACACAAATTATCGGTTTATTCGTTATTCGAAAATAGTCAGTTTTAAATTATTCGGACAGTTAATCGATAAAAATTAACCGGATAACCGAATGACGGTTAATCGATTGGATACCCTAATATATATATATATATGGGCAATTATGAAACTGACTTAAATCCTTAATAACTTTTGTGTTAATGATATTTTAAACAAACTGGTTACAGATCTGAACTCACAAGACTTGAAACTAATAGAGTGCACAATTTTAGCATAATAGGTTTCTTTTTCTAAACATGATTGTTGTTCAAAGTTCAAGAATATAGAAAAACTGATAAAAACTACTTAAGTTTTTACTATTTTTCTACAGTTTTTGTACGCGTGTTGATACTTTTTGATCTTACTCTATCATAAGTAAATTAATCGGACTTTATACATAAATTCTGCACCATCTTGGTTGTTGTGCAGACTTTCAACAACTAAATACAGAGTAGTAAAGTTTTGATGACAAAATTTTTTGGTTTTTTAAATTTTCCAGTTTTTCGGGCGCGGTCTGTGCGCCCCTCAACCGAATACAAAATTTGGGATAAGGACTGATACTTGTTATAATTGTACGTATTTTGCGCTATATCGTTTTGATGTGCCCGAAAAAGTCAACGTAGTATATAGTCTCAAATTTTGGAAAACAAGACCGAAAATTTTTCAAAAAGTCGGTTTTTCGCGAGGCACATTCACATTTTCATATGGAATTGTTTGGATTACTGCGTGAACTTAGTTTTTTGTCATTTTACATAACAAAATCGGAGGAGCATTAAAAATAAATTTTTGTTTTTGTATTTTTATACAGAAAATTGCAATTTAAACAAATATTAGATATATAGATACAAGAGTGGCGATAAATATAATTGACTGGGATCTTAATTTTAAGTCAAATGTCGTTGATAATTGAAAACGAGACATTTTTGTCAAAACACATTTCGCTAAGGCACATCGTGTAGACAGCATGAAATTGACTATAATTGACATAATTAAAAAGGTGTTTGTTATGCTTAATGAAAATTCGGAGGCGCATCAAAAAATTTTCAGAGGTAAACATTTTATGGATCAAAAAATATTTACTTGTGTTAAAAAATGATCACAATATTAAAAAGCGTTTCTGTGTAATAATCTCAAAAAAAATATTTTATCAATCAATATATGGAGAAATAACTTAGATTCGACCCAAATTTTTCAGAAAATTTTTAAAAATCGCGATTTTTATTGTAAAGAAAATTTTTAAAATTTTACTAGGAAACCCTAAAATATGCTGCACTAATACCATCAAACATTGAAAATATCATAAATTTTATTTGAATAACTCAGTAGGTTTTGATATTATGTGTAATTTTGACCAGAATTGTATACAAACTTCTAGTTTGTAAAAAATTTTATGTGTTCAAATTTAAACCACCATAACTTTCGCGCCCCTCATATGAAATGATTAACGCGAACTGATGCATTCGAGTCACTTTATACGTATACAAAAGGATTTTAATGTGCCATCAAAAAAAATTTATGTTTTTTTGAAGGGCTAAAATCAAAAATTTTTGACAATTGCCCATATATATATATCCTCATTATAATTAAATAATTTATCAGAACTTAAATATTCCTCGCTTTCATCTTTTTGAATTCCTCAGTTCATTACCTCTCTAAAATTAAAAAAATGAAGAAAATTAAACAACTAATAACATCACAGTTATTAAAATCAATTCACGTATAACCCGTAATTTTCGACTAAATACACCCCAGTAAAATACGATTTCATCCAAAACTTAAGAGAGAGAAACGAAACTCGACGTATGGTTTGGTATCTTATACGTCATGTCAAAATTTTTCGGTAATCAGTTGTGATCCGCCCAAGATATTCACGATCAAAATTCACTAAAATCTCTAGTTTTGCTTATAACTCACCTACATATTTTTTGCTATTACAACAATTTTTGATAATAAAATTATTTACAGGATATATAAAACGTTAATAGAAAACTACATGCCAAGTTTTGTTTCGCTCCTTAAAATTCTGGTTGAAATCTTATTTTTCGGATTATATTTGCCCGAAAATTACGTACTTTACGGTAATTTTATTTTAATAACTATTATGTTGTTAGTTATCCAATCTTCTTGATTAGGAATAGGAATTTTAGAAAGCTCAGCTTATGTGGAATTCAAAAAGACATAAACCCTGGAAATTGCACTTAAAATTAATTTTTTATGATCGACGAAAGGAAAAAAAAACTTTTAAAAATCATAATTTTTCAGATTTCGATCGCTTTGAGCCACCTCTAAACTTTTTTCAATCAGTTCAAAACTTGGCATATCTTAGTTTTTCGACTATCCGTACATTTCAAGGGGGTGAGAATCAAAATCTAGACACCTTTTGTAAAGAGGGCCACCCTAATATATATATATATATATATATATATATATATATATATATATAATCTTACTTAAATTCAATTTTTACTGGAATATATTATATGTTAATTGAAAAATGTATGGTAATAATTTTTTCTGCAAAGAGGTGCCCGTGAAGAAAATCTAGTGAAAATTATGTAAATAAATCACTTTATATTTCAGTCTAAAATTTAAAATTTCATAAAATTTTAAATTTATATAAGAACAAAATAAGTACCTCGTTTTCATTTGATCTCTGCTACAAGATTATATTTTTGTAGTTTTACTCGAAAAACGATTTTCTTGAGTACATCACCAACCAATTTTCGAGAAAATTTAAAAAAACAATTTTGAGATTAGCTGCTGAACTGAAAAACTCGTAGCTCCCTAAATTTTAGGTTAATTTTAGATTTTTTAATTGATTAGGAAGAACGTAGCTTTTAACTATAGAGTCATTTCATTTAAAACCAACACGAAAAATTATGATTTTTGACTTTACATCTCCGAATGTAATGATATTTTGTACAATTATTATTCCTGTCAAAATTAAGACTAATTCAAATTTCAGATAATTTTATCAAGTTTTGATAAAATGTGCAAAGTTTTTTTTTTTTTTTTTTTACATATATATTAGTTTTTATTGAATCTTTCATTTTCAGACATTTACAATAAGTATTAAAATCTTAACCTAAACTTAAAAAATGTGCAAAGTAGCTTAAAATATGTACAAAGTTGTATGCACAAAATTACAAATATCTTTTAAAGTATTTATGATATGATAATTTATTGAGATGTCATATTAAAGGTATCAAAATTACCTTTAATATGACGTATAACATGATTTTATTTCAACATCAAAATGGTCCATATCCATATCAATAATATCTCGAAAAGTGGTATTTTTAAAAATTTTAAAAAATATATGTTAATGATGAAAATGTTTTCTATAACGGTGGAAAGTAGCATTATGGGACTCGCAATATTTTAGGAGTTATTACCACAAATGTCATAATAAATACGAAATATTTATTGCAATTCGTATTGTTTTGTTTGTAATAAAATATAAAATTCGCCTATTTCTTCCAAAAATCATCCAGATGTAATAAAATTCGGCAAGAATAATATTGACGCTGGTAACGCAAATGTCGTGTTTATGTTTAAAATGAGGAAAATTGTCTTTTTAAAAATACGAATGTCTTCCAAATTATTTACGTTACAACGTTCATTGAAGTGAATGTAATGAAATTACCTTTAAAATGATACCTGAAATATGTTTTTATGTTCAATTTTATTGGTGGATAATTTGCGAATTAAATTTAGCGGTCGCGTATTTCAAAAAGTAATATTTTTAAATTCTTGAAAAATATATATGTGGATGATGGAACCATTTTGAATGTTCTATGTAAATATCGTGATATAATTGTACCAAATATTATGAAATTCGGAAGAGGTGAGAAAATCAGCTGGTGATTTTAAATGGAATGACTCTATATTAAAATATTTTTTTTCTATTTTAAAACTTCGACAATGATGAATTTTTTTTTACACTGAACACAGTTATTTCTTTCTATCGTCTTAATGATATTTTGTTTACAATAAAATGAGATGTCAATCTTTAAAATAGTTAAAAAAATCAAAAATTCTATTAACAAATATTTTATCGAGTAAGCTCTTTTTGTCTAACTAAAAAAACTAAATCTTGCTATATTCACAGCAAAAATGTTGTTTAATTAATTGCATATTGCATATTTTTTGTTGACTTTTGTAAATAAATTATTATTCCAAACCAAAGAAATAAATACGACAACAAACTTGATTATTCCACTAATTATGTCATTGCCCGAGTGATTTTTCAATGTTTTAGAGTGTATTTAAAAATTAATTTCTAAATATGAATATTGTTCACACAGATGTACGACAAAAAGTACAATTTTCAGAAGGTTTAATAGAATATTTGGGGAAAATTAAGAGAAAAGTATTATTTTTGTCACCGTCTTCCAGGAAAATGGTAGACATTTTCTTGGGAAAATGTTAAATTAATGGTTTTTATTTGAAGAATTATTTTCTTAACACAAAATTATGAATATTTTCAATAAACATTTTTTAAATATTTTTCTTTAAAAATTACAATTTTTAGACTTTTATTATTTCATTTATAAGTTAAATCTGTATAGTGAACCAAAATTTATTAAATCTAGAAAAAAAAAAAAATATTATTTTTATGTAAAAGAGCTAGGAAAACATTTGTGTTCTTTATTAAAAAAAAAAAATTAACTTTTATAGAATTTTTTTTTTTTGTGTAAATGCTTTTCTTTATTTTTGATGTTAAAAAATTGCTTCGTACAAAATTTTTAAAAGATTCTGATTTATAAAATAAAAATTTTTTTAATGGAGTCAAAATTTTTAAGTATTATTAAAACATCAGTTAGTGTAATTTCAATCGCATGTAAAGTTTAAGCTGGAATTGCATTTTCTTTCTTTTATTAAGAAAGTCCCAATTTTAAAAACCCACACGCAAAGAAAAAACATGATTCCGAAATGCTCGCGGAAATCAGGTGATGTTCCTAAATAGTTTATATGGCTAACACAATTAAATTATTGTGTTTTTGACTAAACTGAATCAATTATTTTTTGTTCTGATCATTTTAACATATGGTACTTTGTAATAATATAAAGTCGGTGTACTAAAAGAATAATATGTTTCATAGTAACATATTATTTCAATGAAATATTTGTATGTAATATTTTAATGCGAGGGGTGACAATAATATGCTCGTCTTTATTGTTATCTCTCTTTCGAAATAATTTACTCAGTCAGTAATGAAATCTTAAATGTGACGGACGTAAAGTGAAGAAAAACGTTTAAAAAGGTTCACAAAATTTTTACTAAAAAACTTTATTATTATTTTTTAATAACGAGATCCACGGAGTGCTGACGGAGCAAATCATCAATGGCCAAATTTAAAATTGGAAATATTTTTCGGTAAGTACAATAAATATCAATAATTCTGTGCGGTAAAATATAAAAATAAAAAAATGTATTTGTACAAATTTTCTTTTAGGTGTGTGAATGTGAAGATGAATTTTCTTGAACGACATCGTCCAGTCGTTTTTTAATTATTTTCTATTCGCAAAATTTAAATTAAAAAAATAATAATAAATATAAATACATTTTAATCGTATGCATAGTATTATGATTGGGGGTATTATAATATTTGATATAGGGATCATGTTATATTTATGCAGTATGGTTGTGAGGACTAGCACATATAAATGTTATGATTGTGAGGTTCATATTATATTAATATTGGATAGGACAATATTATGTTCACAAAAGGGTATAATAACTGATTTGATTGAGGGAATCATAAACCTAAACATTAATGATAGTTACCGATTATGATTTGACCAACCATGTTTTTTCTTTGCGTGCATTTATTACATTAAAAATTTTCGAAGGAAAATTAAGATAAATACTTTTTTCTAAACATAGTTTGGCAGTTTTTAGACTATATTGAGGATAAATTCATTTTGCCTTCTTTTATTTTCACTAAAGATTTTCTTAATTCTTAATTTCTTAAAGATTTTTAATAGCATTAAAAATGCAACGCTATGTGATATGATCTTTGATCGCATATATTTTGCTTATAGCAAGTCCTAATGTAACAGTACTAATGTGATTTTATTATTTGTGGTAATAGATACCTGTTGCATATAATTTTGTTGAATATTTTTGTGCGTAACGAAAATTATTGAACGTTTAGTAAAAATGTGAGCGAGCAAAAAAAAAATGCAACTCTAAACAAATAAACATGATTTTTAAAATTTTGATAAAAGTTTTGATTGGAAATGGTTGGATACTATAGTGTTGTTAAAAAACATGATTTTCTATCGTTGCATATTGTCTAAGATACATGAAATCTACAAATAATATAAATATTTGCAATAAATTTCAATTTCATTAAATTTTGATATTTTTTTGAACTATTTTGGACATTTTTCAATAGAGATTGATATTTTTGGAATTATTATTTATTTTGTTAGTTGTTTTAAAACCAATAAACATTTTCTATAAATAAGCGATCAAATATTTATAATAGTTTAGCTTAACTTCATAATTTATAATTGAGTATGACCTTTCGACCGAAATAACGCAACCACTTTCGATCGTTATTGAGATGGAATCAACAGCTTAAAATATTTTTTTCGCAGTGATATGACATTATCGAATGCCTTGTATCGCTATAATGTTCAAATATCCCTTGATTTTGGTCCTGGAACAAATTCTAACACGAGGAAAAACAGTTAAGAAATATACCTATTTTGAACTCTTCATATGTTGAAAAATTAAAAGTGCATCCTTCGGATAATTGGACTTGTTTACTATTGAAAATTAATATTTAAGAAGTATGTCTACCTAGACCATATAAAATTGAAATATATGGGTTTAGAGTCAAATTAATTCAAGTTATCGTAATAGGCTCTTATTTCCATTATACAGTACTCGTAAAAATAATAAAGGACCTGCCTCTAAAAATAAAGGTGGTAGTTTTATATAAGTAAATAATATGTGTTTTGTTAGAAAGATATCCAGTTTCCATATTTACATTATTAAATCAACGATTGCTGGTAATAGTAGCTTTGAATGGCCAAATGTGGTTATTCAGATAATATAAAATATCTACTGTTAAATGACTTGTATCAATTGTTACAGGCATGATCGTTTCAATATTGTTTCTTTAAGATAATTTTTAAGAATCTTCATATTAGAACTACATATTAATATTATTTCACTGCAATTATCAGAATGTTATTCAAAATTATTCGAAAATTCTTAAAAAGTATGGATAAAAGAGTATTTTCTTAATATTATTAATATCCTTTGTAGTTAAAATTACCTTAAATTTATATGTATTGGTAGTAATTAGTGGTAATACTACCAAATTATAGTTTTCATCATTTTTCAATAATTATTTTTATCAAAATGTGAAAAAATCCAATGATTTTTTAGGAGTTGCATTTTTTTTGCTCCCTTAAATTTACAACTATAAAAAAAAAAATATTATTAACTGTTCGTATGCGTAACAATTTGGAACAAAATGACATACAATAGTTGGCTAAGGCCGCAAAGAATAAAATCACAATAGAATTTGCTAATTTAATGACGTTCTAGCTCTAATCAATACGATCAAAAATCATATAGCCTAGCGTTGCATTTTTTGTGCTCGCTACTGTATTTCACGATGTTTTTCGTAATAAATCAAAGAAGAAATTAATTTATCCTTACTCTAATTTGTGTAAGGATGCTGAATGAAAGTTCCGGAAATAATTATATAAAACCATTCATCTGCTTTTAGAGAAATGAGTACTTATCAAAATAATAGAGTTCCTCTTGCTTAAATCACGTTTTGAAATCATTTAGGACAAAGATTCATGAAAAAATAAAAATTCAGGTCATGTTATACGTCAAAAATCAGAATAAAACGCTATAAAATTTACTATATTAGGAAGATCTATTTAAATTGAAGTGTATTTTTGTTGAGATTGTAAAAAAGATATCATTAAATAAGAGGCTTTATGCTATAATACCACTAATATAGACTTATGCTTTATTAAAAAATAAAACAAAAAATATGCTCACTGCATAAAAGCGAAAAAATCAATAGAATATCTAAAAAAAGGTGTATCCTAAGATGATGCTAAATGTGGTTCTCTCTAAATAAGGCTATATCACAACATAGTAAGAAAATCGGATCAAGCTATTAATGAAATAGTCCCATTATAAGAAAATCTGGTTATTTCTATTTATTTATAATTTTAAAAATGTTTTCTAGGTACAAGTATACCGCGAGAATCAAGAATGCAAACAATATTTTTTATTAATTTCATCTGGAATACTCGTACTTTATGCGAATTTAATATTTTTGTAAATTTCCCGATTTTTTCACGTATAACATGACAGCATTTAAATTTTTTTCATTAATCCATGTCGTTAATTTCTTCAAAACGTGATTTAAGTGAAAATTTCGGTTAAAACTAAGTTCTCCTTAGATAGAAAATGGTTTTCTATTAATATTTCTGAATGTTTTATTCAGCATCCCTACAAAAATTAAATTCATACTTTCAGTAAGAATAAAATAATTTCTTTCTTGATTTATTACGAAAACATCTTTAATTATATTGTAAAATTTGTAACAAGAATTAAGTAAACAACAGCAATTTAAAACGCAATAAATTTAATAATCTAAAACAAAAAAAACCCGCGAAAAATATAGTTTTTTCAATAATGTACGCAGATTTTTGCTGTATAATTACAACACTTTATTTTAATATTATTGAATAACCGCGAATCTATTCACTTTCCTAAAGTTGATGTTTTACTTAAATATATATATATATATATATATATATATATATATATATATATATATATATATATATATAGTCCATTCCACGAAAGAACGCCCAAGATGTCTTCCAATTTTAATAATATTTTGTTATAAAAACCGGTACCAATTAAATACCGTTTAAAGTTGGTTACCGTAACTGATACCGATACCGAAATTATTATTTTATTAAAAATACCGGTAATCATATACCGTTTCCCTCTGTACCGGTATTTTAGTTTCGGTATTTTAAAAATACAATTTTTTCAACATAATATGATATTGTAAGAATTATTGCTCATATAATTTACTTGAGGAAATAATAAATATAAAATTATTTCATACATACATACATACATACATACATACATACATACAGTTACTGTCAAAATAATAGCACTGGTGGTAGGTTTTTTTTTTTTTTTTTTAATTTTGTCATTCCATTATTGTTAATTTTTATTTTGGTCTAAAATTTCGCAGTACCTCTATAATTAGTGTGTTTTTTATTTTTGTAAGTTTTTTGTTGTTTTATAAATATATAGTAGTAAGTAAGAATGTAAAACTTCATAATACGCCCAAAAGCCTTCTGTCAAAATAATAGCACCAATGAATACATTTAGTTTAAAAAGTCACGTGGACCGATCATATTTTTATTAAATTACTTAAAGCCATTCGTATACACAGTATAGAGCTAAATTTAATCTAAATTTTAAATTATTGTGTAATTTTTATATTGAAAATGGGCAGAGTTAAACACTGTACAGCTGAAAAGAGAGAACTAATGAAGAAATTAATTTCGGAGGGAAAAACGTACTCCCAAATAAGAAATATTATTTTATGTTCGAATAAAATGATAAGAAATGCCATCACCTACAAATACAAGGCAGAAACTCGAGGAAGAAATCCAATTACATCACCTTTAATGGTGAACCGTATAGTGCGTCAAATCAAGAAGGCTCTTTTTATGTCGGCTACGGAAATTAAAAAGGAATTAGATTTACCAGTAAGTACCGAATCTTTATCGCGAAGACTACGAGAATACAATTTAAAAGCCGACAGTTCCAGAAAAGTTCCCCTCTTATCAAAGAAACATGTGAAAAAAACTCCAGTTTGCCAGAAATCATCTTGACTGGCCGATTGAAAAGTGGCGTAACATTCTATGGACTGATGAGTCCAAAATAGTTCTATTTGGCGGAAAAGGTTAAAGATCCTATGTAAGAAGACCTCCAAATATCGAATTCAACACAGAATTTACCGCTATGACGGTCAAACATGGTGGATCCAGCATCATGGGGTAGGGGTGTTTTTCATATTACGGTGTTGGTCCAATTCACCGCATATAAACCATAATCAACGCAGCAGAATACGTCAGGATTCTTGACAAAGAAATGTTAACGTTTGCCTCGGAAGAATTGTCACTGATTTGGGTTATGCAACAAGATAATGACCCAAAACATACTAGCAAAATAGCGAAGAAGTGGTTTGAGGATAACAATATAAAGGTGATGGAGTGGCCAGCTCAATCACCTGACCTCAATCCAATAGAGAATTTATGGACTGATCTAAAGAAGAAAGTCCTCGAAGTAAAACCGACTAATAATAATGATCTTTGGGAGACTGTAAAACAAGCTAGGTACTCAATTTCCATTGAAAGATGTCAGAGCTTGGTGAATTCATTGGGTAGACGCTGCAAATCCGTTATTAATAATAAAGGGAACGCAACAAAATATTGAAATAAGTAAGTAGGGATAATACAACATTAAAAAGTTAAATATATTGTTTTTTATTTTGTTTTTAAAATTTTTCTTTCAGTCGAACATAAGTAAGTGGTGGTAATTTTTTGACAGACAATTTTTATACTAATTCAGGAAAGTTATTTAATTTCTTAATTAATATGAATTAAAATGTGTTATTTTTTATTTTAATATTTTTAGCACTAATGTGCCTTTCATTTTAAATTTAACTTTAGTACTCTTTTGAAATAAATTTTTGCTTTAACACAAATTTAAGATTTGCTAATCAAGTGGTGCTATTATTTTGACAGCAGCTGTATATATATATATATATATATATATATATATATATATATATATATATATATATATATATATATATATATATATATATGATTAACAATTGCGCCGATATCCAAAAGACTGTTTCACAATATATAAGAATTCAGTGGATTTGAAAAATCTAGAATAACAATCCTATTTAAATCTGATAAATGGAAAGATTTATATCTTATTCGGTTTTCATTTATTCAACTAATGATTGCAGAGATAATTAAAGTATTTAATCCGGCATTTCGGGAAGTGGAAAATTTGTTCCCGCTATCCCGCGAAATCGAAAAGTCCGGAAAAATACTTATTCTTCTGAGCGACTTCCGAGTTTGAATTACATTTGAATTTCTTACTTTAATTTAACCATGATTAACTTTAAAAATTGCTGTGAGTAAATAAGATAACGCGGAGGGACCAAATTAGTACTTTCTTGTTGTAGCACTATTAATTTAACAGTTTTTGTCTGTATTAGAAAACTTTTGTCCAAACTTTTAACCTTACTCTACTGCAAAAAATGATATCAATTTGTCTTTAAAAAGTCGAGTTTAATATTCCCAAATGCTTTGCTGCCATAAAAGAAGTATTTGTAAAAATCGTATGAAGTTCTCTTACGAAAAATATTCATATTTCTAAAAATTTCTAATGAATATTCATTAAATATAATATACAAATAAGTAAATTAATAATTTTTTGCGAAATTCTCGTAAAACTTATTGAAAAAAAAAATTAAGTTTTTAAGTTCTTTAATAATAACGGTATTTTAGTTTCGGTACCGGTATACCGATATAATTTGAAATACCGTTATCGATACCGTTACCGAAATAAAAATAAATTGAATACCGATACCGTTATTCGTTTCGGTTTACAACCATGGTAAATATGCAAAAATATGCACTAACAAATTATCATTTTAACACAAAAGTAAAAAAAAAGTGAAATAATGTAAAAATATGCAATTTTGTATTCATTATAATTGTGCAAAATATGCAAAATTATGCATATTCTAATAAATATGCAAAAATATGCACTAACAAATCGATACCATTTTTAGTAAAATGTCTGATTCGGATAGATAACAACATAAGAAAGTTTTAAAATGCTCCGGAAAAATATGCACTTGCATTAAAATCCGCCCCTATTAAAATAAAAAGTTTCAAATATTAGTTGTATTCCTTTAAAATAAAAATTTACATTGTATTCAAACTCGTAATTATTTTTGGGTGCCACTTGATTCCAATATAAGGTATAATAACAGCAACAGATTGTGCATCAACGTTTTATGAAATAAATACAATAATTTTAAAATGTAATTTGAATTTCAACTGGTCAATGACAAACTGATTGAATACACGTTGGCATATTTCTACAAGTGTTTGTGGTAACAACTGAACTACATTGACAATTGTTAGTTGTTTACGTACCGTCTAGACAAGCGCAACAACAAAACGTGGACAGAGCAACACACACAATTTTTTTAATTTTTCAGCATAATATTTTCATTGCCGTCAGTGTCGCTTCGGTACTTTTAAATGCAGCGTCTCTTCTTCCGCATAAAAAATGAAGTTAGATAGCAACCGTCGTTGCTCGAACAAGAACAAACCATGAACAATCCAGCAGTTTTTTCGGTGTCAATTTACCCGCTTTTAGACAGTAAAGTTCATTTGTGACTACCCACCTAACTCATTAAAATGTGTTCGTTTTTTTCTTTACCCCAACTTCGCACATTTTGTGAGCGATAGTTAAGCAAAATGGCGATTTATACTTTATGGACCTTTTGGTAAGCGTGCAGGTGGCGATTAATACTTTACTAACTCTTTGGTGAGCGTGGGGGTGGCGATTGTTTTTTTAGAGGTCACAAAAAAGTCAAAAATCTAAATGGTTCCTCCATTGTCAGTACAGGATGGGTTACTTGACTAACGGCAATAAATACATGGTAGGACATTTGGCTCTGATGCGTCTTTTTTAGACGTGTGTAGTGTCAAATATAAATTTATTGACTCCTTGGTGCTTAACAGAGTCTTTAGTAATTTACTTTGTAAAAAAAAGTTAATTATGTTTTTTTTTTTTATATTTTTTATGTTAAGCGTACTACATTAATCAAATGTGTTCTTAATTTAAACATGTGGAATACATCCAGTAGAAATGGATAACCTCCTCGTTATTTAATACGAAACCCAGTCTTGCCAATTAGAGTTTTCAATTTATTAAAGAAATCGATTATTCTATAATTTTTTTTTTTCATTAACAGCTAGGGGTGTTACAAAAAACAAACAAAGCATTAAAAATACTTGCTCATCTTAAATCATTTCTCAATGCTTTGTATGATTCGCTTTTTTTTTGCCACACCACTTGCACCATTTGTTTGCGAGAAATGATTTGAACGCCAGGATTTGCAGTCGCTCATATACACTACGCACTTGCTTTGCTTCGGGCAGCGAACAGTGCAAAAAGTATTTATACCCTACACCACCAAAGGTGGTTGGGGTATTATGTGTTTGTGCAGAAGTTGTAACGCAGAGAAAAAATCTTCGGACCCCCACCTTAAAGTATACCGTTCGACTCAGAATCACTTTCTGAGTCGATTTAACGATGTCCGTCCGTCCGTCCGTCTGGTCGGCTGGCTGGCTGGCTGGCTGTCCATGTAAAGCTTGTGCGCAAAGTACAGGTCGCAATTTTGAAGATAATTTGATGAAATTTGGTACATATGCTTTTTTCAGCACAAGGACGAAGCCTATTGAATTTGGTTATGATCGGCCCATTATTTCACCTAGCCCCCATACAAATGTCCTCCCGGAATAGAGTTTTAACACTTATAGATGCCTTAAAAATAGGAATATTTTAATGAAATTTAGTACATATAAGTTTTATATCATCAAAAATCCGTCTGCCAAATTTCATGAAGATCGGTCCATAAGTGACCATAGCTCCCATATAAACTCATCTCCCAAAAATCACTAATGTGCATAAATCCCATACAAATGTTAGTATTATGTTAATATTTAACACAAGTAAGTTGTATATAAGTAAAAACAAAATTATGTGGATGGTAATGGTGTAGGGTATCATATAGTCGGGCTTGACCGACTATATCTTCTTCTCTCGTTTTTGTTGTTTTTGTACATGTTGACTATGAACATACTTGAAAAGCAGGTGGATTTCCTTTTCAAATCATCTTACGCAGGGGTTTAGTAACAATCACGGCTAAACGGATGAACCGATGTTAACGAAATTTGATACACAGATAGTACCGGTGCCGGAACATGTTATGCCTACATTTGACACACAGTATCAATGCCGGTGGTGGTTATAGGTTATGTTAGATCTCGTTTGGATGTCACGCCTACATTTTACGCCTACTTTTTTAACACTCAAACGGCTGAACCGATTTTTTTTAATTTTCACAGCATCATGCTGTGTGTCTCTAAATCAGAGATGCGCAATTTGCAAATTTCGTGACTCGCGACGTTTGCTGCTTCACACACATAGGTGCAAATGTATAGTAGCCCAGCAAAAAAATGGTGAAGTTCTTCCAAAAAAAGAACATATTCACAACTTCATAAGTGGAACAAAGTGCATATTTTAAACTTTTTCGGAAGTTCTTAATAATTGCTTTCAAAAGAGTGAAAATAAATGAATTTTTAGTGGGAAAAAAGGTTAATAATTTCTAAGAAAATTAACATTTCTTACATTTTAAAGCATTTTTATTATCTTTCAATAAAGCTAAAGCGGAGTTTTTGCAAAAAAATTTATAAACATAATTTTAAGGGAAGTGCTTCAAAAGAAATGAACAAGAAGTATAAAAGAAGAACATCCTACCAATGACAACCACGGTTTAAAAAAAGAACTTCTGCAGCTCTTTTTCACCACTAAGTACTTCCTTCCAATGACAACACAATGTTAAAATCATGACTTTTTCAGTTCTTTTTTTGCTGGGAGTGTGTGTGCGCATCACTGCTCTAAATTCAAATATATTTTATTTTTCGATTGGAGCAGGGAAAGTGGTGTTTCCCATACAAATTAAATATTCATTATGGTATATCTAAGAAACTAATATAGTCCTCAAACTTCGTGTAAACATAAAGCTTATCATAGCGCATTGATAAAATGGAAATAGCACGGATAGGTCCAGGGGGAGAGATACAAAGAAAATATTCATTTTCTCATATATAAAGTAGTATTACAGTGAAGTTCTTAAAAAAATTCTACCAGTAATTTTCATATCAGAGGAAGTAGTAAATATTTGCTATCGCCTAAAAAGGGATAGCAAAGTTAGTACAAAAATAAAAAGTCATATAAGATAAGTAGTCGTGCTGAAAATTTTGATTATTATTTTTTTTTATTATTATTATTATTATTATTATACCCACCATCAAAAAGATGGGGGGTATATTGATTTTGTAATTCCATGTGTAACATGTCGAAGGAATCATTTAAGACCCCATAAAGTATATATTTTCTGGGTCCTGGTTAGATTCTGAGTCCATCTAGCTATGTCCGTCCGTCTGTCCGTCTGTTGAAAGCAGGATAGATCTCTAGCGGGACAACGTAGAGGGACGAAATTTGGCACAAATATTTGTCTTATGTAAGGTTTGTTTGGTATTGAAAATGGGCAAAATCGGTCAATAAACAAAAAAAGTTATGGGCTAAAAACTAGAAACACAGGGTGTCCGTTTCATACTTTTCTGCTGATATTTCTTCAACAAAAGCATGTACGACAACGAAATTTTGTACCAGTGTTGCCAGAAAATTCTCGATGTGATCTGCTAAATTTCCAAAAATAATATGCTAAAATTTGCTAAATACAAAGTTTTACCCACGTTTTAAATTTTTTTGCTTTGCTAAAATTAAGTTTCAAATTTATTATAATAAAATGACAGAATTGTACTATTTATATAGCATGTATATAAACATATATCTTTTATTTATACATAATACATATCGTTCATTCCATGATAACGCCCAAAAATATTTTTTATATCATTTTTAAAAAATTTCTACCCCTTCGATTTTAATTTTATTTTAATATGTTTATTTTATATGTTAATTGTTCTGGGACAAGATAGTTTACTACTTTTAATATTTTTTTTATTACCAAGTAAAAAAAAACGCATGACCCCCATAATAAAATTTAAATTTTTTAAAAATCTTTTGTGGAATTAATGATATATTTTATAAAAGGAAAGAAACATAAGAAAATATAAATATATATAAGTTATTCTATTTTACAAGATTTGCTATAAATATTGTTTTGGAAGGCCTTCTTTTTGAAATTTTTAATGGATAACTAAAATTATAAGAAAATATTAAGTATTGTTCTCATATGACATATTTCATTTCAAGCATTTTACAAGTTATATTTTGTTTATATTAAAAATTTCCGATATTTTACATTTTGTTTAATAAGATTTATAATATTGTTTAAACAGATCCATAAATATTGAATAAATATAATGCACAAAAAATATTACATCAGCCTTTGAGAAAAATATTTGACAAGGATAGAACAAATTTTGTTCTTCACCATGCATCACTAACAGGTGTAAAATTTAGGTTTAATGAACCTGAAAGATAAAACTATTATCACCTATTTTTATACCCTACACCACCATAGGTGGTTGGGGTATTATGCGTTTGTGCTGATGTTTGTAACGCATAGAAAACGTTATCCAACACCCACCTTAAAGTATACCAATCGACTCAGAATCACTTTTTAAATCGATCTAACGATGTCCGTCCGTCCGTCTGGCTGGACGGCTGGCTGTCCATGTAAACCTTGTGCACAAAGTACATTTCGCAATTTTGAAGATAATTGAATGAAATTTGGCAGGTGGGACTTTTATGACACAAGGAGCCTATTGAAATTGGTTATGATCGGTCCATTATTTCACCTACCCCCCATACAAATGTCCCCCCGGAATTAAGTTTCAACACTAAAAAATGCTTTAGAAATAAGAATATTTTAATGAAACTCGGTACAAAGAAGTTTTATATAAGTATCAATCTTTGTACCGAATTTTATGAAGATCGGTCCACGATTAACCATAGCTCCCATATAAACCCCTGTTCCGAAAATCACTTTAACGTGCATAAATCCCATAGTAATGTTAGTATCAAGTTAATATTCGACACAAATAAGTTTTATATAAGTAGAAATAACATTTTTATTTAATAAAATTTTTCTAATTTTATTAAAATCGGTCCATAATTTACCATAGCTCCCATATAAACCCACTTCCGAGAATCGTAATAAAGTGCATAAAATCAAGCAGATGTTAGTATCAACGTATTATTCTGTATTTGTATATTTTATTTTACATTTAGTAAAAGTGTTGATCTAATATAGGTCTCCTCCCCGAGTTTTTATGGTCATACATAATGGTGTAGGGTATTATATGGTCGGTCTTGACCGACTATACATTTTTTTCTCGTTTATTTTTAAATTATACTACATTCGGATTAAAAAAAAAAAATAATAATAATAATCATGAAAATGATTTTTTTAAATCAAAGTAGTATTAGTTGGTAATTATTTTACCTTTAAATCGTTAATATATGTTGAATTGAATTTTGTATCTAAATATGGAAACACAGAATTTTGAACAATTCAAATTTATTTATCAATGAAAAATTAATATATTGAAAAATATTTAATTATTTTAAATAATATAAACATAATACATTTAATATTCGTCGAAACAGTTTAAAATATTTGCTACGAACTTCTCATATTATTCTGATGATTTTACTTTCGAGCAAAATTATTTGGAATTGCATCATGAACTTTCTAATTTTACTCATTCTCTTATTTATAAAATACTACTAAAGATTTCCGTCATCTTGTTTCGCCATTTGTTTTTAACAAAATTCATAACGCTAAATAAAAGCTCCATTTCAGCATTACAAAAGGGTAAAACTAATAAAGATATTACAAATTTAGACAATTGTTCGAATAGGTTTTCATCCATCGAGTTTTTGTTAATAACATTTTTTATTAAATTTATTATTAATATTCCTTCGATTTTTAAATAAAAAAAAAGTTCACACAGTAGTCCATGCTTTTTATATGAAACTGTGAATGTGCCTCGTGAAAAACTGACTTTTCGCAATTGTTTTCCAAACTATTACGTTGAATATTTTGGGCACATCAACAATATATAGCGCAGAACACACACAGTTACAACAAGTATCAATCCCTATTTCAAAATCGCAATCCCTCCCAAACATTTTTAAAAACTAAAAAATTTTGTGATCAAAACTCGACTACCCTGTATTTAACCGTTTAAAGTCTGCACCAGGGTACACTAAACAGGTATAATCGTCGCGGCAACAAATACAACAACCCAACTTTTGCCTCTCTTTCGTGTAGTTTATGTGTCAAAAAACAAATGATTAAAATACATTGCAAAATATACAATCTTATTTTTTGTTACTATATGTAAACAATAAAACGTAAACAAACTTTGACAGAACTCATACACAAAAACAGAATCAGCTGGGCCGACGATTATACCTGTTCAGTGTACCCTGGTCTGCACAATAACAAAAATGTTGCAGAATTTATGAACAAAGTCCCATTAGTTTATATGAGATCGAATGAGATCAAAAAGTAAAGTATAAACGAGCGAACAAAGTGTAGACAACTGGTAAAAAGTTAAGTAATTTTTAGCCCTTTTTCTATGTTTTTGAACTTTGAACAACAATAATCATTATAAAATTAAACCCGAGGTGCTAAAATTTTGCACTCTATTAGTTTCAAGTAACCCGATTAGTTAAAATTGTAAATAATAAAATTTAAAAAAATAAAAAAAATATATATGCTAAAAAAACTGCTGTTAGTAGGTCGATTATGCTAAAAAGCATTTAGCAGAATTTTTTAAAATAAATATGCAATTTCCCAATCTATTCTGCCAAATCTAGCAGAAAAAATGCTAAAATGGTAACACTGTTTTGTACGTATAGTTCGTGGTCCGCCCAGTTTACCGCCCACTT
Source organism: Protophormia terraenovae (assembly GCA_951394005.1). Lineage (NCBI taxonomy): Eukaryota > Metazoa > Arthropoda > Insecta > Diptera > Calliphoridae > Protophormia > Protophormia terraenovae. The sequence goes on from OX596077.1 coordinate 71,923,798, forward strand.
CCCATATAAAGTGAAATTGTGTTCAAATAGTTCAAGGACAAATGTAAACTCGGAAACAAAATTTTTTTATTTTTATGATAAATTTATGTAAACTACATCTTTTTAAATAAATAAAAATAATTTTTAGTGAGGTACTTTTTCTTTTGCTTTAGAAGTAATAATACAAGATTCAATACATATAGAAGATTTAAATCAATTGTTCTGCTATGAGACGTTGATATTCGGATGTTATCTTTACAAAAATGAAAAAAAAAAAAAAACTGAAACAAATGAAAAATAATGTTATTCTTTATTAAAATAATAATAAAAAATAGAACTTATTTCCCTGAACCGTTAAAAAAATTTAGATGTTCATTGCAATTTTGCACAAAATCGTGAACATGACATGACAAAACGCAGGTATCAAAAAATTCAATTCATTAAAAATTATGTGAATTTGTGCTATTTCTGGATCACAAGTTCTTATTGACTTCTTTGGATGCTTTTTTTGTTGGGATAGAATGTTTTATAAAAAGCGACAAGAAAAGGCAATAATATTATATCTTCATAAATAATTAAACTTGTATCAATAGAAATTCTTTAAAATAACTTTGAGTAAAGAAAATTCAAAGTTACACAAGTCATAATACTTTTAATTGTCATCTCCAACAGGGCTGTCAGATGTGGCGATTTTTCGCCAAACGTGGTGATTTTTAATTGATCTTGGCGACTGAATTTTCCGTTTTGCGACATGTCGAATTTTTTGGCGATTTTTAACAAGGTGGCGATTTATTTGGCTAATTTTTAAATTTTTATTAAATAGGTATTCACATAGTAAAACTATTACATTTTGTTGCTAGCCAACGTCTATTTTTAGTATTTTTCTATACAAAACGGCGGTTCTTAACAAGGAGTCCGTACAAAGATTGTTATGTGGTCGCTAAGACCTTTTACTTGAACATAAAATTAAAAGTATTTCTTTAAACAGATAACACACATATGTATATAAATTTGTCCATACTTATAAAATAAAGTTGCAAAAAGCATAGGGAAAAATTCTAAAACTATTGTTTGTGCATGATTTTTATTATCATTCTGGTAATTTTTGCAAATTGTAAAAAACATTTAATGATATTTAGTAGGATATCCAATTATTCGGGTTTTCATATTCGACAAATAATTATTCGAGGTTAAAAGTTGATCTGTTAATAACCGATATTATTCGATTAACCGAATAGTCCCAGTAATACATATTAGACATATAAAAAAAACTAATTATAATAATGAATCGATTAAAATAGTTATTTAGAATCTTAATATAGAACATAGAGGTTATCTTATTAGTTCTTTCAGCCATTTGTATGAAAAAATTGCACTTTTCGACCTAATATTACAAAATATACTCCTAATTTTTTATGTAACTCTTCTTATTTTTGCGTGAAAATAATTTTTTGTCATAAAAGTAAAAATTAATATTAATATTTTTACGTACATTTGATGATGAACATTAAAATGTTTATGATTTGTATAGCTCTGAATTTACTTTACTTAAAGCTATATTTTCGGAATTTCTATTGGTACAAGATCAAGTATTTGTAAAATTTTAATCTTTTCATGTCGCATTTTATCAAATGAACTGTCTCAATAAAAAAAAATATCCAAAGAAGTAAATAAGATCTTAAACTTGTGATCCAGAAGTAATAAATACTAAGTTGGATCATTTCGATGTTCACGACTTCATGCAAAATTTCAATAAATGTCCAACTTAATTTTTATTGGCGAAAGGAATTTAATTTTAATTTTTATATTAACCAACATATTTTCTAATAAAAAAATAATGCATAACACTATTTTTCATTTCCATAACAAATCTTTTTAGCAATAAGTATTTGAAAATCTAACAACCAAATCTCAACGTTTTATAGCAGAACAATTAATTTCAATTTTTTTATAGTATCATTTGATGCTAATTGCAGTACTTCTAAAGCACAAGACAATGGACACTTACTGATGATTTGAAAGTAATGAAAAAGTACTTCCCTAAAAATTTATTTTATTTGTTTTTTCTGGAATATAATAGATATTATAAAAAAGATGTGGTTGACATAAATTTATATTAAAAATAAAAAAAATTCTAAATTTATAACTCCAAAAAAACTAAATTTCGGTTAATCGATTATTCTACACAAATTCGTTTATTCGTTATTCGAAAATAGATTGGATACCCTAATATTTAATCCTTGGCATAAGACATTGATTTGCAATTTTAAAATCCATTTTTAAATACAAAGGTTTTATATTAAATTTACAATTAATTGAAATCAAATGTTTTTACTATTTTCTTAAATGTAGCCTGTTTAATCAAAAGTATTTGGTATCAAATTGAGAATATGCCATTAATTTTTATCTTTAAGTATTAATTTATTTTTGGATTAAGAATTATTTAGGAATATCATTTGATATGAAATTGAGAAAGTAACACTTTTTTCAAATGAATATTCATTTTTATTCAAACTTGAAATTCAACATACGTATTTACAGAAATACCTTTATCAAATTTAAAGGCACGAACCAGGATTTTTAAAAAACTCCTGATCGGGGATTACACACAACAATTTTTCCTGTTGCAATTCTGAGTTGGCAGGAGACAGAAGAGAAGGGAATACAAAACATTTACATTTACTTTACCCCTCTCGTCTGCGAACTCAGAATTGCAGCAAGAAAAAGTGCTGTTTATGAACCATCATCTTTCAAATATAAATATTAAGATTTTATGGGCCATAATTCTCTTAAAAAATATAATAAGGGTTTTCATATAAACGAATAAATTTGCGCAATTCGTAAATTTATATGATTTACTTACGTTTTAGATGAAAGCCCCTTGTTTTCTATGTTGAATTTCTTTATTTGCATTTGAAATTTTGCCGATTGAAAAATTTTTTAACATTTGAAATAACTATTTTTTATTTGTAGTCTTTTGAAAAATTAGAAAATAGAAAACAAAATAATTTGATTACATTTCATATTTGATTATTAAAAAATAAAAGTTTACGAAGCCGTTTACACGTTGAAATTATAGTGTAAAGATATATAAATTGTGTAAATTAATTTTCAAACAAAGTTTGACAAATTTTTTACAAGCTTATAAATTTATACAAGATATTAGCTTTATGAGGCATTTATGCGATTATATGAAAACCCATAATAAATTTCAATAAATTTTTAAAATTATTGACCTTAAATTGAACTATGTATGTAAGAAAAGTGTATTGAAATTAATAATTAATTTTTTTTATTAAATTATTATTAGCTACTGAAATTATTATTGACTTTGTTGATGCTGAATTTACATTTTAAAGTTATATACAATTTGAAGTACTGAATATTTTAGTTGTTTTTAGCTTTTCTTAAAAAATATATATAAAATTTAATTTTGGCGATTTTTGGCGATTTCTGATTAAGAATTTGGCGACAGAGGCTCTGACAACCCTGATCTCCAAAATGTACCAAAAAAAAAAAATAATTTAGACTCGATTAACAAATTATCATTCGTACACAGAAAATATACTTACGTGAAAATGTATTAATATTAAATAAAGCGGAATTAGGAGAATATTTTATAGTATTAGCTAAAAAATTAATTTTTTTCATACAAATAGGAGAAAATAATTAAGAAATGATCCCCTTGTAAAAGAATTTGATCTTACATTATGTTTCTAAGTAACTAAGGACTGCGCACTAAAAATTCCGTGCATGCTCTTGGGCTTATACACGCAAAGAAAAAACATGGTTGGTCAAATCATAATCGGTAACTATCATTAATGTTTAGGTTTATGATTTCCTCAATCATATCAGTTATTATACCCTTTTGTGAACATAATATTGTCCTATCCAATATTAATATAATATGAACCTCACAATCATAACATTTATATGTGATAGTCCTCACAACCATACTGCATAAATATAACATGATCCCTATATTATAATACCCCCAATCATAATACTATGCATACGGTTAAAATGTATTTTTATTTATTATTTTTTTTTTTAATTTAAATTTTGCGAATAGAAAATAATTAAAAAACAAATACCACAGCCTTCACTGGACGATGTCGTTCAAGAAAATTCATCTTCACATTCACACACCTAAAAGAAAATTTGTACAAATACATTTTTTTATTTTTATTTTTATATTTGACCGCACTGAATTATTGATATTTATTGTACTTACCGAAAAATATTTCCAATTTTAAATATGGCCATTGATGATTTGCTCCGTCAGCACTGCGTGGATCTCGTTATTAAAAAATAATAATAAAGTTTTTTAATAAAAATTTTGTGAGCCTTTTTAAACGTTTTTCTTCACTTTACGTCCGTCACATTTAAGATTTCATTACTGACTGAGTAAATTATTTCGAAAGAGAGATAACAATAAAGACGAGCATATTATTGTCACCCCTCGCATTAAAATATTACATACAAATATTTCATTGAAATAATATGTTACTATGAAACATATTATTCTTTTAGTACACTGACTTTATATTATTACAAAGTACCATATGTTAAAATGATCAGAACAAAAAATAATTGATTCAGTTTAGTCAAAAACACAATAATTTAATTGTGTTAGCCATATAAACTATTTAGGAACATCACCTGATTTCCGCGAGCATTTCGGAATCATGTTTTTTCTTTGCGTGTACCTTTTGATGTAGTGAAAAATTAATAATTCTGTTAACTGGCTTGTATTTGCTATTATGCTCACTTGCCATTGGTTTTTCTTAAAATGAAAGTTTAACAAAAAACACATAATTCAAATTTTTCATGAAATCTTGCATTGGTCATATAAAATAATTGCAAGAAAGGCTGTTGTGTCGCAAAATACAGTTTCAAAGAAGTCATGGTAATTGAATCGTAACCTGGTAATGGAAAACAAATAGTTTCTTCAGGCTAGGACTCAGGCAAAATAGAGAGGATTTTGAGAGAGGATCTTTGGAAGAAAAGTGCCACAAAAAGTTATTTGCTTTGAATTTTTATCAGAAAACAAAAAAATAAAATAAAGACCTATAAAATAAGAAAAAAAATACTAATAAAAACGCAAGTAAGAATTTGGGGGTAAAAAATAACATGAAAATTCTTCGGACGAATTTTTTCAGAAATTATTTTTCTGTATAGAAGACGATGAAACGTTCGCACAGGGTGACTTTTTTCAACTTCTTAGCCAAGAATTCTATGTCGCAGATGGTAGAGGGACTATGGCAAAAAAATGTCGTGTTTCAAAGAAATAAAAATTCCCAAGAAAGTTTTTGATTTGGGAAGTCATATGCAATTACAGGAATGAAGCACTTCATTCTTAAAAAATGGTTGCTTTAACACAGAAATATACGTGAATGAGTGCCTTTGGAAAAGACTTCTCTCTTTCCTAATAAAATTCAGGGTATCCCCTGTTTTCTGGCCTATTCCCGCTTCTTCTCATTACAACAACAAAACAGTGGAGTTGTAACAAAGAAATTGTAAGAGTTTGTACTAGTGTTTATAAAAAACCAACTTTTCAAAAAACAGGTTTGACGGTTAACCGAAAATTGGGTAAAATTAAAAAACCGGCTTTTTGGTTAACCGTCTACTTAAAAACCGGTTGAACCGGTTAACCGAAATTTTAATATTTGTTCTAATTTGAAGGATAATAAAAATATTTTTGCTTAAAAAAAGTGTTTTTCAACTTATTGCTTTAACCATGTACCAAATAATAAACACTGTTCTTTATAAATAGCGATTGATTTATATCGAAATTTTATAATACTTTTTTCAGCCTTTAGACTAATAAAAACATTTTTTTGGCATCTTTAAGCATTATTCTATAAAGTATTTTTAATATTAGTTTTTTTTTTTTTCAATTTTTCGAATTTAAAGATAAAATTAAATTATTGAAATTTTAAAGCATCTCAACAAAAAGTAAACTTCAGGCCTAGGATAATTTACTTTATATTATGATTTATATTCACCGCTTTTGAAGTCTTGTTTATATAATTTTTATAAAAAAATGTAATTAATAAAAATATCTGTATAAAATTGGAAAAATAATTAAAATTTTTTCTGCTAAAATGTGATTAGTTTCTAATTTTTAGAAGAATTATTAAACATTTAAAAGTACATTTTCTGTACTTACTTAGAACTACTTTTGAAGTCTTTATTTTTTTCCTATTATTCTATATAAAATATTATTTTTCTCTTAAGCTGTACATTAGTAGGTTTTATGTTATTTTCTTCTTTTGGAAAATTTCATTCGCATGAAATTAAAGTTTTTGTAAGTGGAATGTTTAAATATCTATCTGATTTTACTATACATACAGTTTTAAAATATATTTAACTTCCAACAAGTAAATATATCACCTAATTACTTGTTAACTCAATCAGCAAGCATTTTTAGTAGTTTGAAAATATTTTCTTATATTTTAAATTCAGAAAAAACTAACAAAAGGAGAAAATTTAGTGATATTTTTAGCAAATTTTTTAAACCGGTTAACCGACACAAAAAAACCGGATAAACCGGTTAACCGAAATTGAATATTTCAAATTAACCGGTTCGCAAATAACCGAAATTTTAGGAAAAAAAAGTTTTTCGGTTAACCGGTTAACTGGTCAAATTGTCCGAAACTCCGTGCAATTGAAAAATTTTGGACTCTGGTAAAAAATAATTTAAAGGACATTAAAAGCTCAGCATAAAATGAAACGGAATTTAAAAATAAATCAACTTATTCGAGCAAAAAAGTGACCGAAACACGACAAAACCTTTAATTAGAATAATTCTGGAAAAGATCAGATATTTCCTTAAAAACCAATAGAAACTAATTTATTCGTTTATGTTTAGAACTTGAACATAATAGTCATTAATAAAAATATCACTTTAAAAAAAACGCCAACTGGTTTAGTTTCTATAAGCAGATTTGTATGCACGGATTTTTTTGTGCGCAGTCCTTATTTCAATAGATTAATGCCATAATTTGTGTAATTTATATGTTTTACATATATAACTAAGGTTATTTGGTTATTTACCGATCAACTTTTAACCTCGAATAATTATTTGTCGAATAAACCGATTAATATGAACACCCGAATAATTGGATACCCTAATAAGTACTAATAGTATAATAGCAGAGTAAGTTACAAGTTAGTAATCAGTTAGCTAGAGCGCTCGAATAATTATTTATAATTATGTGTAAGACGTTAGTATTTCAAAACGAATAGTTAATGTGGCCTCTCTAGGGTCTAAAAATAACTACATGAATTAGTGGACAACTCGAACAAAAGTAACTAGTAAGCAAAGTTTTTGCTTACAAAAGGTATTCACCTCAAAAATTGCAGCTTTACTAGACCCTTGCAAAGTAGCATAGTTGCAAAAATTTCTGAAAACACAACAACAACCATAACCACATAGAATAATATTTTACACATCTTTTGCAAAATTGTCAAAATAGAACCAATTGCAAAATTATCAGAGTAAAAAGTAGTAAAATTGCAACAATTTTTATAATGTTGCCACTCCGTAAAAATGTGTAAATAGTACTAAAAAATCACTTTAAACTGAAAACCACCACTGAAAAATCAAATTCAACGTAAAAAAATAGTATTTGGAATTTAACAACAACAATAAAACAAAAAAATTTTTGGTTTTTGAGTTTGTATCGACCTTCGAACTATCTGTACAAAATTTCGTTGTCGTACATGCTTTTGTTTAAGAGATATCAGCAGTATGAAACGAAGCTACAACGGACACTCTGTGTTTCTAGTATTTTTTTTTTTTTTTTTTGTTTATTAACCAATTTTGCCCATTTTTAATACCAAACAAATCTTAATAAGGTAAATATTTCAGCCAAATAGGTGGTCCCGTTCGATCTATCCTGCTTTCAACAAACAGACAGATGGATATAGCTAGATCGACTCAGAGCTAACCAGGACCCCGAAAATATATATTTTATGGGGTCTGAATTTTTTTAATGGGCGTGCCTAATATTTCGCTTATAGCAAGGCCATTACTCTAGTGATACACCAAAAGATGCGTACTAAAAATATCTTCAAATCACCCAAACTTAAATTTTGTATGTGCTCAATATTTTCAAAGTTATTTTGAAATAATTGTCAAAAAAAAAAAAAAAAATCTTTTTAATGCGAAATTTTAGATTTTTTGTCACTAAAATTTGTTGTAATAGATGAAAACATCAAAAATGTTTCAGTTTACTATATTTTAAAGCTGGTAATGTTACGAATAAAATAAGGTATGTATCCTCAAAATTGATGGACAAATCTTGATTTTAGTCACAGTTAAGTAAAAATACCCATGTTACATACAATTGAGTGGAAATACAGTGGTGGGTAAAAAAAAATTATTTTTTCTTGAAAAAATCTGCATTCACTTTTTTTCTATCATGTACTGATTTCTTTTATGGGCATGACTAATATCATCACCTTATTCAGAGGTTACACTATAAAATTCGAGAATGATTTGTCAAATTTAGACTATTCTCAAGAACCGTTTACACGATTTTGATAAATAATACACCAAAAGATGCATACGAAAATTGTCTTCAAGGTATATGAACAATGTTTTTTATTCGCTCAAGAATTTCAGAGTTATGGATAAAAATTTTCACCATTTAAAAAAAAAAAAAAAAAAATACTGAATAACTACGGAAATGTTAACAGGACGAAAAATTTTGTAAATTCATCTCTGGAGTTTAATATATCTCAATAGGACACACCGTTCTCGTGTTATACAAGTGTGACTTCCTAAAAACGGGGTCATAGTAGTCATGCCCTTAAAAAAATCAATACGTGATAGAAAAAAAGTAAAAATTTGTTTACTTAACTGTAGGTATGCACGGGTGTCCTAACTTAACTGTGAATCCAATCAAGATTTGTGCATCAATTTTTATGATACGTGGCTTTATTTACTCGAAGTTTTGTCAGCTTTGAGATAAAGATGATAAACTGAAACATTTTTGATGTTTTCACTTTTAAAAAGAAGTTTTAGTAAAAAAAAAGAAATCTTGAATTTGTTAAGTCAAATTTTGTTCTACACATTTTGGTATATTATTTATATAAATCGTGCATACCGTTCTCGGGTTATAGTGAAATATACTCGAGTAATCGGCTTATTTAGTACGCAATATTAGACACGCGCATAAAAAAATCTCAACCTGATGGGATAAAACTGAAAGCAGAAGTTTAGCATGCGAAATTCCATCTAGTTCACATATTTTTTTTTTTAAGGAGCAAAAAAAATTTTTTTTGTCGACCAGTGTTATTATAAAGAAACAATAATAAGGTAAAATAAAAAAGTCGTTTATTAATATAAAGCATAAAAATCAGCATATTTTTATGCGAATTTGCTTTTAATGCTATTCTTACTCTATTGTCACCTTCAATAGTAAGTGAAAGGATTTTTTCCAGTAATTATAAACCCGCATTCTGAATGGCAAAATTATAAAAAAAAAAAATTCGTCTTTTTAAATTCTTTTTTTGATGAAAATTGTCTTTAAATTGTAATTTTTAGAATACGGGGGATATTCTCAATTTTTGTATATTTTTTGTTTCATGTTAATGAATTGTTATTTTTCGGTTTATTTTGTGTTAATAAAATCAAAAATTTATTTAAAAAATACTACTTTTTGCATTTTTTAAACTTTTAATTAATTATTCGAACAATATATTTTATTCTTTATTCGTTCTAATAATGGAAGAAAAATCAAATGGTGACTATGATTTTTTTACTTGTTTTAATTTTCGCTAAAACATCGTACTTTTAATGAAAAATTCTATTTGTAGAAAAAAAATAAGATTTTAAAAAAATGTTAAATAATGTGTTATTTTAAATAACATATAACTCAAATAACATACTTTGTGAACTGGGTAAATAATATCGTTTTCTGAAATACATGATATCATATTCGATATCTAAGTTATATCGTTTTCGCTATCATATTGTTTTATGGTTTATTGGGATATGACTGTATAATGAATTAAGAAAATTTATTAACTTTAATATTTTTAGTTTTTGAATTAACTAATTTTTAATCTAGATTAAAGCCGTATTGCTATTTAGTTATACATTCATGTATTATTTGAATTTGTAAATAAATAAATGTATAAATAATAGTTTGCTTAATTTCATATTTTCGTTTTAGCAATATCAGCTATACCAAAAATCGTCTGCGAGACGATCCATGCATTGGAGTTGCACGATGAAACGCCTTCTTGGAAAATTATGGACAACAAGGGTCGAGTCACGGTGGTTCTTCACTGGGACCAGCGTCAAGGTGGCGGAGCAACAGGTGGTCAAAGTGGACCGAACAGTAGTGGAACTGGTAGTAGTAATGGTCTTATATCCTCAGAAAAATATTCGCCATCGAAAAAAGGACTTTCTGCACAAAGTTCATTGGACAACAAATCTGTATCATCGCAATCATCTCAGCAGCGGTATACAAGTCCACAAATAACAGTTATAAGTGATGAAGGACCTACGAGTGTATATCATCCAGGTGGCGTTGTGATTCCACCCGGCGTTGTGATACCTGGCACTAATAGAAGACTTTCAAAGCAAGGTGGTTCTTTCGATAGTGCAGTGGGCGCAGTTCACGTGCACACACCCGAATGTGCCCATCATGCTCATACACCCAGTCGAGCGGGCAGTCCTAGTACCACAGAGTGCGACTTTCATTGCTGTGCCTTGCACGAGGAGGGTCGTAAAATTGCTGTGCATAAAAGTGTGGCGACCTCTCCAATTCAAGATGGTACCACGAGCCCACAACCTCAACAGCAGGCTACGTTGGGCATGTCATCGGTTGTGGATCCTATGATGGGTGGCAGCATGCAGCGCCGCTCCTCAGGGACAAAAGGTCATGTACGGTTCCTGGACATTGCACCGGAGCGCGACAGTTCCGAAAGCGAAACTGAAAACACAATCATGGAAGACGAAAAGGTAACGACGGAAAAGTTCTTACTTCTTATCGACCAACTGTCCGTTGATCAAAAACGTCACCTTAGCATTAAAGATATTGGCATTATATTAGAGCGTTTAAATTCTAAAATTCTCGATGTCGAACGATTGGACAGAGAGTCCGAGTCAGATGACTGTTACAATTGGACGATAAAGGCGACAATACGAGGTGATGCTCTACGAGAACTTGGTGTCATTTACAATGGCAACTACTACGCAATCTCAGAACATCCTGGCTACAAAGAGGAAGTTGAAGAGAACGGAGAGGAAGTGGAAGAAGAAGATGAAGAAGATCGGATATAAATAGTGATTATTATAATAGTATTTAATAACTTAATTTCAAGAACATTCAATACACTTGCAAACACTGCAAACCTCAACAAATCAAGAAATTAAAAGAAAATTATGTTATATAAATATATATATATATAAAAAAATAGCAAATTATAGGTATTTAAATAAAACTGAAAGTCCTAGATTGTGTACAGTAGAATATAAAGTCAAATAATAACTCAAAATTTAATATCTAATAATACAGTGAAAAAAAAAAAAAAAAAAAAAATCGGAAAATCCCTTCATAAATTCATTTATTAAATCGTTGCATTCACTATTAGATATTAGGCATCTATTATCATTTTAATTATTTAGTTATTATGTATTCTTAGGGCCTTTTCATAACCTCTAATACTTTTTATGCAAATATTCCAAATTTTCGGGATATATAAAATTAAAAAAATTAAAATATAAGATTAGGCCCTTTCATTTAAATAACGATTATATAAAAACGTACATACATATGCAAATTAGGGTCGCCCCAGAACATAAGGCTTCAAATGAAAGTCTAATTCATTCTTAAAACATTTGCCGTATTCTTTCACGAGCTGGATTGAAGGTTACAATTTGTACAGTATTTTTAATTATTATTATTTTCATATTTCTTCTAATATGCAAAGTTGGTCTTAGAGACCTTCATTTATTGTTGTAATAAAGTAACTTTATCATGTTAATAGAGCATATTCATAAGCTTTTTATTGTTAAATAAAATATTAGAATTTTCATAATTTTCAATCGGGAGTTATTTGCAAAAATTTGTATCTGGGCACAAATATTCATCATGATGAAACAAACATCTTTTATAACAAATATCAGTATTTCGGGGTTCACAACAGCATTTATTTTAAAATTTTTTTTTTTACAATTCTGAGTTTGTAGTCGAGAGAGGTAAATATAATGTAAAAACTGAATATCCCTTCTCCTCTCTCCTACGAATTCAGAATTGCACCAAGTAAAATTGCTGTTTAAACCCCGACTTGGACTTATTTTCAAATTATTGTTTTTTATTTATACTTTTGTTTTTGTTTCAATTGATTTGAAATTTGTATGTATTGTGTGAATATATTTATTAAATGAAATGTTTTTTTTTTAGTTTACATTTCTAATGTGGAATAAATATTTGAAAACAGGATTTTTTTTCTAACTCCCAAAAATATTGGTCTAAGATCCACCTTAATTTATACCAATCGGCTTAGAATCCCTTTCTGAGTCGATTTAACGATGTCCGTCCGTCCATGTAAACCTTGTAATCAAACTACAGATCGCAATTTCGTCCAAGGACGAAGCCTATTGAAATTGGTTATGATTGGTCCATTATTTCACCTAGCCCCATCCCGGAAGAGGGGTTTAACGGTCATGAAATTAGGCTCATACAAGTTCCATATAAGTCTAAATTTGTGTGCCGAATTTCAGGAAGATCGGTTCATAATTGACCATAGCTCCCATATAAACCCCTTTTCAGAAAATCCCTTTAATGATCATAGATCCCTTAATAATGTTAGTATCAAGTTAATATTCTACGAAAATAAGTTGTATATAAATATATATGATAGTACCAAATTTTACAAAGATCAGTCCATAATTTACCATAGCTCCCATATAAGGCCCTTTTTCGGGAATCACCCAAAAATTAATAAATTCATATAAATGTTAGTATCGACGTCGTATTGTGTATTTGTATGTTTTACTTTACACTTAATATGAGTATCGGTCCCAAGTCTAATAAAAGACCCCTCCCCGAATTTTGATGCACATGTATAATGGTGTAGGATATCATATGATCGGTCTTGACCGACAATATCTTTTTTTCTCGTTATCTCTATACTCTTTTGTAACAAAAAATTCATTTTTTAAATTTTTTTATAATAATAATTTGATATTGTATACAGTAGACCACCCATAAAATGTATGGATTTTACAAAAGTTTTGATTTTGCTTGCTCCACCGGTAGTTTCTGGTAGATGGGGCTAAAAAAATAATATGTGTGCAAAAATTGGTTCGATAGGTCGTAAACCGGTCAGTAGACTTTGACCTTTGTCCTTAAACAAGGCTTAAATAAAACTAATATTTTTATTGCGCTATAACTCTTAAATTTCACATTTTGCGAAGAAAAACTATATAAGCTTTGTTATTCAGAATAAAATACAGAAAAATCTAAATTTCGAGTAACTGTTTAATTCAATAACAATCTAAAAATTCTCGCTGTAATGAGTCAAAATTTCACCCTGCATTTAATGCTAATAAGTAAAAGATCGATACCCCAAATTCTGATTTTAGTCCATTTTTGCTTATATAGTAAGCACATGTGACAAAATGTATCGATTTGTAAAAACTAAAAATCTTGCTCTACAAAATAATAAAAACCGTTGCTAACAGGCTAGGTCCATAATAAAACGATAACCTTTTTAAAAAAGTCCATGTATAAATTTTTACTTCGATTGCTTATAACAACGATTGCTTATAACAACAACAAGTCATAGTAGGCTAAAAAATTATATGTCAAAAATTTCATTTTATTTTATTGCATTTTATTCTGAATAACAATTTCGCAAAATGTTAAATTTAAGAGTTATAGCGCAATAAAAATATTAGTTACTTTTAAGACTTGTTTTAGGACAAAGGTCAAAGTCGACTGGCTGGTTTAAGACCGATCGAACCAATTTTTGCACATATATTATTTTTTTAGTCCCATCTACCAGAAACTACCGGTGGAGCAAGCAAAATCAAAAATCTTGTATTCATTCCTTTTAAAATGTTCCTATAAGTAAAATTATTTTATTTTTCATCTATTATACAAAAATGCATAAAGTTCTCTGAAACTATCAAATATATTTAGATATTCTCGTAATAGTTGAAGACCATTGTACATCTAGCAATGCTACGACACGCGGCCGCGCGTCAAAGTTAAATTTGTTTTAACTTTTTTTATATGGACTGCGCGAGCGCATGAGAAAACATGATCAGCTGATAAAAATATTTAAACTCGTAATAAATTAAAATAAAATAAATAAAAACAAATGTAAAAACATATTTTATACTAAAACAATCATACAAGAGTTAGAAAATAAACATTTTTTATGGACCAAAAATCCCGGGAATTCCCGAATGATTGCACGGGAATTCTCGTCCCTGGATTTCCAATGAAAAACTCCATAAATAACTCAACTATCAGAAGTACGTAATTTGTACGTTAGTAAAATGTTATTTATGTATATTAGGGTAGCCCCGTTTGTATGGAGAGAAAATAAGGTATCGATGTTCCCAGCTCAAATGAAAATCTATTTCATTCTAATATAACGTTTCTCAAAACCAGAGCTTTGAAAGAATGAATTCTATTTAGAATTAATTCACGTATAAACTTAATTCAGCTTATAAAAATATAGTTTAGCATTCTTTAATATCATTCCTCAGAAAATAATTCCTAGACTTAATTCTTTAGGCAATTAATTCCTTGAAGAATTACAATTCAATTTGAATGATTAAATTTTTCTTTCATTCCATTCTTTTACAAAATGAATGAAAAATATGTGGAATTAATTCCCTAAAAAATTAAATTCAATTGAATGATATATTTTTTTCTTTCATTCCCTTCTACTACAAATTGAATGATAATATTTTTCTTTAATTCTATTTTTATTTATATATTGAAAATAAGTATTAAAAGAGTTGAAATCATTGGAATTTTGCTAAAATCAATACAAAATCAACATGTTAATATCAAGCTAAGCTCTACAAAGAATAGAAGATCATTCTGTACAAATAAACTTTGTAAAGATGCTGAACTTCACAGTTTAAAAGAAAAATAATACTCGTCATACGTTCTCTGTGAGATCTGGGGATAAATCCTATGATTCAGAATGACCTAAGTACATATAACAGATGAAATTCGAAAAGCTCAATACAAACTAATAAAAGTACTCGATATCTGATATTTAAAGAAGCACACACCACGAATCATGTGTGTACATAAATATGGCTTACCATACATCGTTTTTGCAATTAATTCACAAATGAATTAATTCCATTTTATCAAAAGCTTTAGGAATTAAGCTTCAGAATTAATTACAATGAATTTATTTGAAAGAATTAATAATTCAATATAATTTAATTCAATTTTAAGAAGTGAATTAAAGAATTAATTCTTTCGAACCTTTGCTCAAAACTTTCGTCTTGACATTTTCTTTTCGTTAGCTGAATCAAAATGAAAATAGGTATTTTTTGGGGTTTTCCGGATTTTTTAATATTTCTGCCAAAGAAATGTCAATGAAAATTTAACCACAACCAATCATAAGATTCTTTTATCAGCAATTCAACTAAAAAAGGAGGGCCTTATTAAAACAGCTTATACAATTCGTGGCTTAGTACATATTAGATTTAATGGAAATGATAAACCTGTTCGCGTCGATAATTTTCAACAATTTCTTGAATTATTTCCTGATAAAAGCTATACTTTTAACTAAATACTTATTTACAAATTATTTTTTTATGTATTATTTTTTGTGACCTCTATATTAAACAATGCTGTAACTTTTTATACTTATATTTTTCTAAAATTTGTTTATGTCGTCCTTCATTTGCGTTGCTTTTTAAATATTTCTATGACTTATTATGTCTTTAGGCGGTGATAGTTTTTCCTACAGTTCCCATGACGCAACTCGTGATCTTACTCGAATTTTGTGTAAACAGAAATCCGGCATAAATATATGCCATTTAAATGCTCAAAGTTTGAATAATAAAATTGATGAATTTAGGTACATCTTCGAGAATTCAGGCATGAATGTAATTTGTGTATCAGAAACTTAGTTCAATATTAATGTTGCCGATAGCATATTCGATAGAGTTGTGTCGTTCATGAAAGAAATATTTCAATTGAACGATTCAGTTATATGAAAGATATGAAATACTTCACAATCTTTCATGTTTATGTTTCACTTTTCACATTTCTTTCATATTTCATTCTTTTCTTCTGTCATTTTTTTTCAGCTGATTTAAATATGTGAATTCATCCGGCAAAAAAAAATATATGTAAATAATACACAAATGTGGTATGTTCAAAATAACTAAATAAAAAAAAAATTCATTAGACATAGTTGTTTCACAAAAACAGGAAGAAAAAAAAAATAAAGAAAAAAAAAACCTATTTCATTCCTTTCCATTTCATTCCTACTTCAGTAAATGAAAGACTAGTAAGAATCTTTCTTTGGTTTCTATTTCATACATACTTCAGAAAAAGAAAGATGAAAGAAAAAAAAAACAACATCTTTCATTCGTTTCTATTTCATTCATATTTCAGCAAATGAAAGATGAAATAAAAGAAAGAATCTTTCTTTGGTTTCTGTTCCATACGTACTTCAGTAAATGAAAGATGAAAGAAAAGAAAGAAATATTTCAGTCAGTCGTACTGACCGATAACGAACGATTCACCAACATGAAATATTATTCCCAAGTCTAATATTCGACGTAAATGGTTATAAACTATATCGATGCGATAGATGTACTCATGGAGGAGGTGTTGCCATATTTGTTAAAAAATGTATAACTAGCAAATATCTGTTAAAATCGCAACCTGACGAAAAAGTTGAACATATTTTTGTTAAAATTGTGTCTTTGGGGAAAAAAAATGCTTATTGTATGTGTTTACAGGCCGAATAGAAACATACTTCTTGAGAGTTTTATTACAAAACTTGAAAATGTAACGGTATGTTATGAATATGTGGTGTTATGTGGTGATTTTAATTCCAATGTTCTATGTGACTCATATCTCGTAGATGGGATGAGTAGTATTTGTCTATTGCCAGCAAACACTCAAACACCTACGCATTACACCGCAACCAACAGTTCACTGCTTGATCTTTTTTTTTTTTTATAAGTTCTAAACAAAAAGTACTACATTATTATCAGCTTTCTGCTCCATGTTTTTCTAAGCATGATTTAATTTTCATATGTTTTGATTTTAAAACAAAATATACAAAAGATGTTGTCACGTATTATGATTTCAAAAAGTTGGATCGTAACATAATGATGAATGAGTTGGGGCAAGTAGATTGGAACTCTATCTACTATATGACTGATGTTAATAACCAAGTCAATTTCTTTGAACAAAATTTTCGGAAATATTTAAAAAATCTGTACCACTTAAAACAATTCCTAACCACACAAAAAGCAAACCATGGTTCAATGAACAAATTAAGGAAAAAATACGTCAACGTGATTATGCTTTTAAATGTTGGAAGCGTTTTAAATCAGATGACCTTTATGAGCGATTTTCTATGGAAAGAAAATAAGTAAACAAATTAATTAAAAGGGCTAAATCAGCATACTATTTTGGATTATTCTCGTCTGCTCTAAATACCAAAAAAACATGGAAAATTATTCGAGACATTGGCATCAACAAGTCCCAGGAACATAAAAACTCCGAATTGGATGTTGACTTAATTAACAGGACATTTATCAATATTCCTAATCTTGATGTTAACCCTAATTACTATTCTACCATCACTTACACTATTTCTACGACAGAAGTGAATTCTTTTTCATTTAAATGTAAGGTTATGTATATGAAAATTGTTTTGAAATCACTTCTAATGCCATTGGTCCTGATAACATTCATCCCGTGTTTATTAAGGAAACAGTTCCGTATTTGCTGCCCTACATTACACATATTTTTAACACAATCATAACTAAAAGTGATTTTCCCCAAAATTGGAAATATGCTAAATTTATACCTATTCCTAAAGCTAACAATGAATATCGTCCTATCGCTATTTTATCGTATTTATCTAAATATCATTATATTTGCAGACTAATGATAAATTAACAAACAGACAATCTGGTTTTCGTCCCAAACATAGCTGCATTACTGCTCTTGTTGATGTAACAGAGGAAATTCGAACTAATATTGACAGAGGAAATATTGCGTTTTTAGCACTGTTGGATCACTCAAAAGCGTTCGTTATGGTAAATCACGATATGCTTTTCACGAAGCTAAGGGACGTATTTAATTTCTCCATGACTGCATCTGATCTAATATCATCGTACCTAAAAGATCGTTATCAATATGTCTTCACAGATAATAAAAGTTCCAGTCTACTACCAGTAGTTAAAGGTGTGCCTCAAAGATCAATTCTTGGACCACTGCTTTATACGCTATACATCAACGACCTACCACAACATCTTGCACATTGCAAAATCCATTTATATGCAGATGATGTTCAATTATACATATGCAGCAACTTCATCAAAGTAAATGAATGTGTGGCGACACTAAACTCTGACCTCCATAAAATTTATCTTTGGGCTACTGATAATGGATTATGTTTAAATCCCAATAAGTCGAAATGTTTAATTATTTCACATAAAAATATTAATTTACCTGCAATTCCCAATATTCTTCTTAACAACCAATGCATAGAAATTATTCAATTCAACTTTAACGTGGTCCGATCACATAAACTATGCTGCTGGCAGAATTTTTTCTATGTTACGTACACTGTGGCAAACTCAACATTTGACTCCCGTACATATACGCATGACACTTGCTAAAACCTATCTATTACCTACTCTATTATATGGATGTGAAGTGATTGCGAGTTGTGACTTAGTAAACGTAAATTAATATCTACATTTAACTCAATATTAAGATATGTATTTAATCTGAGAAGATCATCGCACATTACACCTTATGAGCGCAAACTTTATGGAGTGAAATTTAGTGATCTTTGAAAATCCGATCATTAATCTTGTTACACAAAATTATTAATACGAAAGAGCCATCTTATTTGTTTAATCGCCTTATCTTTGCCCGTTGTCGTAGAAACTACGACATTATCCAAGTAAGACATAGGAAACTGGTGTCTGAGTGGCAATTTTTCTTTAATTGTATATGTCTTTGGAACTCACTGCCATCGCATATCCAATTCTTAAATAGAGCAACGAAATTTAGGAAAACAATTTTCGCCTTCTTTAGTCAAAGCATTTAAATTTTTGATCTATTGTTTTTTATTTTATATTTTTTATTATATATTTTATATTTTTATATTCTTATTATTATCTTTATTATTAAATGTAATGTTTATATTGTCTAACTTGTTACTACTACACGATTTACTAATCCTATACTTTAATTATAAGACTTTTAGTCTTGTTGTATAGGAAAACAAATAAATAAATTAAATAAATAAATAAATAAAATAATATGAAAATTTTGTATCGCAAGAAAGGTCTTTGGGGTACGCATTTAATGAAGTAACAAAAACTTAGGACCAGGTCCAAATAAATCCAAAATTTTGCACTTTTTCACAGAAAAATTAGATATTTTAATTTTTTTTACACTTAAATTAAAAAAAAAAAAGTAGGATCAAAATTATACAATATAGTCCTCTAGCAATAATACCGAAACAGTTTTTTCCGTTTTTTAATTTTCGAACTTATTTGAATTTTTTCGAATTTTTTAAAAAATAATTTCCTTCATATACAAATACTTTTATATGAGAAGGATTTATATGAATTTAGCATCAAAATACGCATATAAGCTTTTTAATGATGTGTAACCCTTCATAGTTCTATTAACAAACAACGAAATAAATTAAGTTTAAGTGAAATAGTCACACAAATTTGTATAAGAAGTGTCTTTGTTTAATATTTGTTACACACAGTGAGTAATTTGTTATTGTAAATCGCAAAGAAGAAATCGATCTTTGTGTTTAACTTAACGGGCATAATTGTAAACCAGCGATAACCAAAAAGAGAGGCACTAAAATAAGTAAGTGTTAGTGTCTTGTACTCTTGCAATGAAAATTGTTACACACATACACGATATACTTATTTTAAAAAACAATGGTCAAAGCTGAGTGTTTCGTTGAAGTTCATCTTATGGCTGTGTAAATAGCCGATTATGTTCGGGCCCTGGGGCTAAGTTGGCGATCATTGTTATAAACAAATACAAATACTTATTAGCATACATTTTGTGAGTATTTCACTTAAACTTAATTTATTTAGTAGTTTGTTAATATAAGAAATTCATCTAATATAACAACAAAAAGTAACAAGAGACGAAAGTAATTGTCAAAAACCTAACTCATGCAACAACAAAATACATGAAATCTAATATATTTTGTTGTTGTTAAAAGAAAATAAAAACACATTTTTGTTTACAAAACAACCATTTTGTTTATTTGTCAATCGAGAATTTCTCCTCTATATGTTACTCTATGTATAACAATATTTATATATTAAGGAAATTATGATTTGAAAAATTCGAATAAAATTCAACTAGTTCGAATTAAAAAAATAAAAAAAATAAAAAAACGGAAAAAACCGTTTCGGTATTACTACTAGAGGATTTTATTGTATTATTTTGGTCCTATTTTTATACCCTAAGCCACCATAAGTGGTTGGGGTATTATGCGTTTGTGCTGATGTTTGAAATCTTCAGACCCCACCTTAAAGTATACTGATCGACACAAAATCATTTTCTGAATCGATTTAACGATATCCGTCCGGCTGGCTGGCTGTCTTTCCATGTAAACTTTGTAAACCATTTTAAAGATATCTTGATCAAACTTGGCACGAATAATTATTTTGGCTCAAGGACGAAATTGAAATTGGTTATAATCGGTCCATTATTTCACTTAGCCACCATACAAATGTCCTCCCGACATAGATGTTTTACGACCATAAATTCCTTAAATTCAGGAATATTTTAATGAAATTCAGTGAACAGAAGTGTAAATGTTAATCTTTGTGCCAAATTTCATCAAGATTGGTCTATAATTTACCATAGCTCCCATATAAAACCCTCTTCCGAAAATAACTTTTACGTGAATAAATCCCATACAAATGTCAGCATCAAGTTAATATTTGACACAAATAAGTTTTTTTAAGTAGAAATCACAGTGCCAAGTTCGGTTCGGTCCATAATTTATAATAGTTCCCATATAAAGCCACTTTCGGGAATCACACTAATGCGCATAAATTCATATAAATGTAATATTCTGCATTTGTATATTTTACTTTACACTTAGTAAAAGTATCGATCCATAATTGGCCACAGGTCTAATATATGACCCCTTCCCAAATTTTGATGCACATACATATGGTCGGGCTTGACCGACTATATCTTTCGATTTCATTTTAAATATTTATGTGTAAGTGATTCAAATATCCAATTTTTTTGTAAAAATTTGCAAAATTTTGGACATTTTTGTATCTTTGTTATGTCATTATATATCGTTCCTTTGGCAGTAATATGAAAAAAATCCGAAAAAAACCCAAAAAGGACCTTTTTCATTTTGATCTAGCTCACGAAAGGATAATATCAAGACGAAAATTTTGAGAAACGGTATCTTAGATTGAAGTAAATTTTCATTTGAGTTGAGAACATCGATATTTTTTATTTTAGGGCCATCCTAATGTATACGCATTGGTGTAAAAACAACTTTCACCACAGTTTATATGCATAGTTAATAAAATCGTATTAAGAAATAGTTAAATATTTTTTAATTATTAGCTATGTTTTATTGCTGCCGTTGAGTGCTAACTAGGGGTTTTGCAAAACCCGGGTTTCGAATAGCTAAAATATTCGGTATTTGAAAAAAAAACCGGTTACAAATTTAAAAATTTTAGAAAACTTGGTTAACCGGTTTTTTGCTGAAAATTTTGCAAATCAGCATATTGTGGGTATTTTAGTTAAATAAATTCAAACAAAATAAATTTAGGGTAATATAGACTATCCATTAGAAGGATAGTGGTTACTGCAATTTAAGCATCAGCTGGTAGAAACAAATGTTAACGCCAGAATTAGTTTCTATATCATACACCGTCATATGTGATTATGCATTTGTGCTAATAATTGTAATGCATAGAAAAGATCCCCACTTTAAAGTATTTCGTTCCACAAAAAGTTGTTTCCTTTGTCGTTTTAACGATGTCTGAAAAAAGCACAGATTTCAATTTGAATCTTTTATAAATTTGGTACAAATATATATTTTGGTACAAGAACGTATTTGATTTCATGTTTTTATTATAAAATCACAGTTATCGTCTGTATACCTCAAAATAATGTAATATTTTATGTAATCATTTTTGTATTGAATTAAAAACTATTTATGAGACTTCTTATTTCCACTTTTAACATATAAAATGTTTATAAGGACATGTGTACATATTTTTTTTTTTTTTTATTTACTGTTCATATGGTGGAATCAATGTGAAAGAAAAAATGAAATTGAAAAAAGATTCGGCTGTGCCGAATCTTTGATACCCTTCACCATATTACCATCTTATCGACATCATATTACCATATTACCGACAATTAATAAAATTTTCGCCTTAACGTATGCTTGCATATTTTCTAAATCTAAATTTTTTTCAAACTACGAAAATTTGAATATGAAAAAAAAACAATCATAACAGGCTTTGCTTTTAAAAAAGAAACAACAACAATTCCATATATATTTATTTTTGTATGTACAAACTGACTGAATACACAAAGAACAACAACAACACTGTTATTCATTATATTACTGCTGTTGCTAACTAAACTACTTGTCTATACAAAAAACAAAAAACGTCACTAATAGTCATTACAATGCTTAATATACATGTTTGTGTATGTATTTATGTATATTCTTAACAGATATGTTTTAGTTTTTAAAAATAAACAACTACAATTCCATATCTATTTATTTTTGTACAGACTGCATATACAAAGAACAACAACAACAACACTGTTATTCATCATATTACTGCTGTTGATAACTAAACTACTTGTCTATACAAAAAACAAAAAACGTCACTAATAGTCATTACAATGTTTAATATACATGTTTGTTGGTGTATTTATATTCTTAACAGATTTGTTTTTGGGCCATAACTCTGTTGATTATGAACGAATTTGGTTTATTAAAAAAACCGAAATTTTATAAAAATATTTATGACTGATCTATATAAAAATAAAAATCTATAGCTTGAACAAGGGCTTCAAAAATAAAAAATTCGTTTTCCCCGATATCTCAGTTATTACTGAACCGATTTATTTAATTTTTTCAGAACAAAAATTCAGAAAATAATTTTCGAGCCCCCTTTAAAAATTCGAAGTCCCTGGTATATGCAGAGGCTTCAGAAACTAAAAAACTGGTTCTAAAAACCGATTTTTAAAGCATATCTCCACCATTTATAAACCGATCTTCCTGATTCAAAAAACTGAAATTTTATAAAAATATTTGTGACCGATCTGTATAAAAATAAAAATCTATAGCTTAAACCAAGGCTTCAAAAAATAAAAAATGCGTTTTGTCCGATATCTCAGTTATTACTGAACCGATTTATTTCATTTTTTCAGAACAAAAATTCAGAAAAAAATGTCCGAGAATTCTTTGTAAAAACGAAGTCCGTAGTGTATACAGAGGCTTCAGAAACTGGAAAACCGGTTCAAAAAACCGGTTTTTTGAACATATCTCCGCATTGTATGAACCTATCTTGCTGAATTCCAATAGCAAAATTCTCGAAAGCATTTCCGATCGTTTGACATACATATTATATATGTC
This sequence comes from Protophormia terraenovae, assembly GCA_951394005.1. Taxonomy (NCBI): domain Eukaryota; kingdom Metazoa; phylum Arthropoda; class Insecta; order Diptera; family Calliphoridae; genus Protophormia; species Protophormia terraenovae. The sequence goes on from OX596077.1 coordinate 71,947,654, forward strand.
AGTTATCGGTGGGCTTCATAAACGCCATTTCAACCGACACACGGACGGACGGACGGACGGACATGGTCCAATCGTCATCGCTTCTTACAAGGATTCCGAAAATATAAACTTTTTTGCTCTCCGACGAAAATTGTGGAAATTACAAACGGAATGACAAACTTATATATACCCTTTACACCTGTGGTGAAGGGTATAAAAACAATCATAGCAGGCTTTGCTTTTAAAAAATAAACAACAACAATTCCATATTTATATATTTTTTTATGTGTGTATATACAAACTGGCTGCATATACAAAGAACAACAACAACACTGTTATTCATTATATTACTTCTGTTGCTAACTAAACTACTTGTCTATACAAAAAACAAAAAACGTCACTAATAGTCATTACAATGCTTAATATACATGTTTGTGTATGTATTTATGTATATTCTTAACAGATATGTTTTAGTTTTTAAAAATAAACAACAACAATTCCATAGCTATTTATTTTTGTACAGACTGCATATACAAAGAACAACAACAACACTGTTATTCATTATATTACTACTGTTTCTGACTAAACTACTTGTCTATACAAAAAACAAAAAACGTCACTAATAGTCATTACAATGCTTAATATACATGTTTGTGTGTGGATTTATATTCTTAACAGATTTGTTTTTGGGCCATAACTCTGTTGATTATAAACGAATTTGGTTTATTAAAAAAAAACGAAATTTTATAAAAACATTTATGACTGATCTATATAAAAATAAAATTTATAGCTTAAACCAGGGCTTTAAAAAATAAAAAAATGCGTTTTGTCCGATATCTCAGTTATTATTGAACCGATTTATTTCATTTTTTCAGAACAAAAATTCAGAAAATAATTTCCGAGCCCCCTTTAAAAATTCGAAGTCCCTGGTATATGCAGAGGCTTCAGAAACAGAAAAACCGGTTTCAAAAACCGGTTTTTAAAGCATATCTCCGCCATTTATAAACTGATCGTGCTGATGCAAAAAATCAAAATTTTATAAAAATATTTGTGACCGATATGTATAAAAATAAAAATCTATAGCTTAAACCAGGGCTTTAAAAAATAAAAAATGCGTTTTGTCCGATATCTCAGTTATTATTGAACCGATTTATTTCAATGTCCGAGACTTCTTTGTAAAAACGAATTCCCTAGTATATACAGAGGCTTCAGAAACTGGAAAACCGGTTCTAAAAACCGGTTTTCTTAACATATCTCCGCATTGTATGAACCGATCTTGCTGAATTCCAATAGCAAAATTCTCGAAAGCATTTCCGATCGTTTGATATATATATTATATATGTCAGTTATCGGTGGGCTTCATAAACGCCATTTCAACCGACACACGGACGGACGGACGGACGGACATGGTCCTATCGTCATCATTTCTTACAAGGATCCCGAAAATGTAAACTTTTTTGCTCTCCGACGAAAATTGTGGGAATTACAAACGGAATGACAAACTTATATATACCCTTTACACCTGTGGTGAAGGGTATAATAATAATTAAAATCTATTGATAGTTCTACCGATGTCTTACTACAAATTGAGACAAACATTTTTGTAATTTAAAAGCTAATGATTATAACGCAATATTACTTTTTAGGCAATATTTCTAAAGATAATAAAAAACTAGTATTCGATGCGAATACTCGGTCTTATATGTCTTAAGTATATATATATAATTTGGTAAAATTTACACATATTTTTTACTTAAAACCTAAAAAATCATTAAATTTGATGAAGGATATAAAAAAATGATAAAAAATTATACAAGCTTTTTTACAATTTATTTAAATTTTTACAATTATTTAACAGATTAAAAACTATTTTTTGCCACAACTTTAAAAAAAGTTAAATTGAAAAAGTGTCTGATTTCCTGCTTTTACTTCAATATCAAAGAGTCCCAGCAAAAACTTTGGTTGCCTTGTAATGAGCTAAGAAGCTAATATAATGGCTCTTCACTACTTACACATTAGCTGAATAACTCATTATTTTAACATGGTGATGACATTAGAGGCAACTACTTACCCTGTACATTACTTAGATGTCATTGCAATAACTAATTACTTCCAAGCATGTTAAATAGCGCATTGATTTTAAAGCATAACTGAAGTCATGATTAGTAATAACAATAGGAACTAGTTACATTTTAGATTATAAATAAGTATTCATTACTTAATTATGTTAGGATATAAAATATTTTTTGTTGTTGTAAAAAGATTTTTTAAATTTTAATTTAAAAAACTTAACAACAACTAAAAATTTAATAAAAATAAACTATTTTAGATTACAAATTAATTCATACGCAAATTTTGCCTTTCATTTATGTATCCCTTCTTCAAATATATGAATTTTATTTTTGCAATAATATGATCATAAATTTTCAAAAATATGATCATAAATAATTATTTACATTCGGGTTATAAATAATTAGTTACTAAACAACTTTTGTGTAATGCGGACAGTATGTTGTTGTCATTACAAAGTAACTACATCCGTAACTACATGTCATTACCAAGTTTTAGCTGGGGTTCTCTATATAAACGTAATTTATTTTACTAAATTAATATAAAAAAATTATACAAATTATTTTGAAATTTGAAAAACAACTAAAGGTACTTTAAGACAGTAATATTTTGTATTATGATTTTTCGAAAGTAAAATATTACGTTTTTCATCGGCATGTCAAAAAATCCAATGGAAAATCCTGTAGTAGTTTACACGGTAATACATATATTGTATCAAAGTATACAAAGTAGTCCGACTCTCTTTTGGTAAAATTTCTCTCTCTCATATACGGGTGTCGTGTGAATTGTGAAAGAACTAATACAAAGAAAACACATGAAAATTTTACCTTTAAATCTTGGAATTATGAAACGTTTTTGCACCTTTTTACACAATTACACACACTTTAATAATTTTTTGTAACACTTTTAGCCCATTTTTTTTTTTGAAAATGGGTCCAATTTGCACTAAACACAATATATTTTTTTTATACATTTTTGACAATTTGTTTTACAAATTAAATTGTACAACAGAGTTACAATTTTTGGTATTGAAAATTCGAAGAAATTGAATTTTAAAACATTTTTATAGAACTCTGTGTGTATGGGGAAAATAAAAAAGCATTATTACATTTACTTTTTTGTTACTAACACATACTTAGAGTTAGGTACTCTTTCACTAACACACTCTTAGAGTTAAGTACTACTGCCAAAGAGTCGGACTACTTGTATATACTTTGTATTGTATATTATCTTTGCAATATCTTACCTTTATGAAATTCATGATGAATTTTATGAAAAATGTTGATTTCCTTTATAAATATTTTATTGTTTTTATTTTTTGTTTATAAAAAAATATAACATTGATACGTTTGAAAATCAAGTTTTTGAACAATTTCAAAAAAATTAAAATACTATTGGTATTTCAAACAATTTGTAATCAGACGATAAGTAAATATTTTTATATAGAATTTTTGACAAATCTTAATATTGAATATTATCGTCTGAAAATACCTTAAGGAACAGAAAAATATATTTTTTGGACCAATATATTACGTTAAAGATCTTCCATATGGCGCTAATTTTTTAATTTAAATCCAAAAATTATATGAGTTCGGAGTATTAAAAAAATTAGTTTTTCCTTATTTCACGATATATGGAAGGTAGGGGTGTTCTTGTTCCAATTCAAATAAAAGTTGGCAGACTCACAAATAATCTATATATTCAATTGCAATCACAAATTTTGGTGGAATTCTGACCAATATTCGATTAGTAAATCCATTTTTTTATTCCAGAATATATGGGAGGTAGGAGTGTCCTAGCGCCGATCAAAACTTTCAAAACTTCGTATTTATTCATCCTAGGCCTAAAGTAATATGCGTACCAAATTTCAATTTGCTACGACAACTCCTTCTATTTTTATCCCATTGCTGTATCTGATCAAAGCACTGTGCCTCTGTGCGACGTTACGTTATTTTAAATAAAAATGTAGGAAATTAATCAATTTAAATGTCAAATTCAACAACTAAAAATTTTAGGTGTTAGCGCAAAAAATCACATGAATTGTATTGGTAACATATTACAAAATGTGTAAAAATTCATTCTTTTAATTTTTAAATTCACCTAAAACAATAACACAAAAACTTTTAATTCATTATTTTAATAAAAGATATTATATTTTTATTTTTCTAATTTATTATTATTATTTTTATTTTTTTTTTTTTTCGATTTCTTTTTCCAAATTTCCTTTCCTATTTAACGTATATAAATTTTGTTGTAAAAAATAGTTGGTTTCTTTACTAGTTCCTTCTTCTATGATCTATGGACTGGTAAAATTTTATTCACCTCATATACATACATACATGCACGTCAACAATTTTCTTTTCTACTTTTTTGGTTAAAATTTTCCAATGGTAAATAAATTTTTCTTCATTGCAGAGCCGAATGAAAACTTTTTTCTTTAATAAATTTTGGGAATTGTTTTAAGAAAAATGCTTACAATTTTATTAAATTGAATATATTTTTAATATTATTTATTTTCATTACATAAAAATAACAATTCAATAACCGACCATATAATACCCTACACCATTGTGTATGAGCTAATATTAGACCTATGGCTAATTGTAGACCAACACTTTTACTAAATGTAAAATAAATTATACAAATACAGAGCAATGCATTGATACTAACATCTATGTGATTTTATGCCCTTTAGGGCGATTCCCGGAAATGGGTTTATATTGGAGCTATGGTTTATGATTCTCATAAATTTTGGCAATGTTATTTCTACTTATATAAAACTTATTTGTGTTGAATATTAACTTGATACTATCATTTGTATGGGATTTATGCACGTCAAAGTGATTTTCGGAAGAGGGAATTTAAATTTAATTTAAATAAAATATACAAATACAGAATAATGCGTTTATATTAACATCTACTTGATTTTATGCACTTTAGGCGGATTCTTGGAAGTGATTTTATATGGGAGCTATGGTCAATTATGGACCGATCTTGATGAAATTTGACTCCTTTGTACCGAGTTTCATTGAAATATTGCTATATTTAAGGCATTTATGATCGTTAAACTCCTATTCCGGGAGGATATTTGTATGGGGGCTAGGTGAAATAATGGACCGATCATAACCAATGTCAATAGGCTTCGTCTCTGTGTCAAAATAATTATTCGTGCCAAATTTCATCAAGATATCAAAAAAAAAAGTTTTTGAAGATAATTCAATGAAATTTGGCACGTGAAACTTTTATAATACAGGGACGAAGCCTATTGAAATTGGTTGTGATCGGTTCACTATTTCACCTAGCCCTCATACAAATGTCCCCCCGGAAATGAGTTTCAACACTCAAAAATGCCTTCAAAATAAGAATATTATAATGAAATTTGGTGCAAAAAAGTATTGTACAAGTATCAATCTTTGTGGCAAATTTTGAAGATCGGTCCACGATTAACTATAGCTCCCATATAAACCTCTGTTCCGAAAATCACTTTAACGTGCATAAATCCCATACTAATGTTAGTATAAAGTTAACATTCGACACAAATAAGTTTTATATAAGTAGAAACAACATTGCCAAATTTTATTAGAATCGGTCCATAATTTACCACAGCTCCCATATAAAATCACTTCCAAGACTCGGCCTAAAGTGCATAAAATCAAGTAGATGTTAGTATAAACGCATTATTCTGTATTTGTATATTTTATTTTACATTTAGTAGAAGTGTTGGTCTAATATAAGTCCCCTTCCCGAAATTTTATGCTCATACATAATGGTGTAGGGTATTATATGGTCTTTCTTGACCGACTATACCTTTTTCTCTCGTTTTTGTATTTTATAAACCATACGAAATTGGTAAAAATTACAAACTTTCGATGGATGAATGGATGCATGGATGGATCTTATTGTACATGATAACTTTTTGATCAAAAATTTTATTGATATGTTCATAAAGATTATCTGGTTCATGTCCTCTTCTAGACAAATTCAGCTTTTATATCGTGAGGCATGAACTAGGTCCTACCCTGCGCAATTTCTGCGATAGTTGTTGTTACTATCGGCAAATTCTTTTGATGCACATTACACAGATACTTCAATAGGGATCGTCCAATTAACTGATTTCATTATTTATTGCTCCATCTCAGAATAGTTCCAAAAATAATTTCTAATAAAAAATACCATTTTGCAAACATTTTCTTTGAAAAGAGTATTTCTTTTTCTATAACAGAAAAAGAAAATAAAATATTGAAAAAAATTGTCTGAAAATAAAAATGAAAAAATTGTTTATTAAAAGAAAATTTAACAATTTGCAGAAATGTTCTATAAAAAGAAAGTTTTAGAAAAAATCCATAAAGAAAAAAATTCTATAAGACAATTTTATTAAAATTTTTTATAAAAATTTACATATTTTCTATAAAAATCAAAATTTTGCCAAAAAATTTCATAAAAAAAACAAAAATATCAAAGAAAATTTTGCGATAATTTCAAGAAAATATTTTTTTTTTTTTATAAGAAGAAAATTTTGTAATTTTTTTATATAAAGTAAATTTTGCGAAAAAAAAAAACATTTTTTTTTTTAATTTTATACAATTTACAAACTTCTTTTAAAAAATTGCGTTATTTTGCAATAATTAGGAAAACGAAATACTTATCACCAGGGAAACCAATATATGTTTTAAAAAATTGGGTTTATGCGCATTAAATATGCAGTAAAAAACGTAAAACATGCTCTAAAAAACACGAAAATATGAACTAAAAAAACTAATATTTTGTATAATTTTACTGTATCTCATAAACATTATTGATCTATTTTCTTACCCATCTAATTGTGGACACTATTATTAGTTCATTATTATCATCGATATGGTACAACAACATTTTCAAAATTCGTGTTTTGATGAAAATCTATAATTTAGAATCATTTAGATCAATTGTCAAAACTTCATTGATTGAAGTGTCATTTCAGATTTATAGCGAAAGTAATTTTATCTTAAGTGACATTTTTCATACATATAACAATGTGTAAACAGTAATGTGTAATGTTTTGTTTTCTGCACTTACGACATTTTCGCGGTTAGGACTCGATATGCCTTCATAAAAAAATATTGCTTTTACAACATAAAAGCATAATATTATATCATATCATAATATTCAATCTTAATTATTTTTTTTTTTTTTTGTTTTTTAATTTTTTCTATAAAATTAAATTTGAAAAACATTTCATGATTTATAAAAAAATTATCCTTAAAATATTAAAATATGCTCTAAAAGGGTTAAATATGGCTTAAAAATAACAAAATATGCACTAAAAATCGCCAAATGCAAAAATATGCCGTTAAGAGTAAAATATGCACTAACAAATCGATGCCAAAATGATTTATTTGTTCTGAAACGAATAAATATTTAATCGATGTCTTCATTCAACGTCCAGGAAAAAACATGCAATTTCATATTGTGGTTTCCCTGCTTATCACTTTCAAAATACCTATCGTTGAAATTGACAAGTAAATTACGTATTTTTATGTTAATTACAGACTTTCGTTCTGTTAAATAAATAGAATAGAAATTTAAAAAAAAATCATGTTATCTACGCTAACAGAACGAATGTTTGAACTATAGAATAAGGGCATAAATTTGAAAAACTTAAATAATAAATCGGTGTAATTGTGTGAATATTGTAATTTATAATTTACAAATTATCTTTTCTAATGATTTTAATCTAAAAAGTTTAAAAATTGCAAAACACAAAAAGAACTTTTTATCTTTTGGTTGAGCTCGAGAAAGGATAACGGCAGAACAAATGTTTTGAGAAATATTTTATTTTTCATTGATACAAACAGGGCCACCCTAGTGTTTGTAAATGTATAGGAAACTTATATATGTATGTCTTTTTTATACTGCCATTAGATCCTTTATAAAAGGTACTAAGTAATCATAAGTTATAAAAAGGTTTACATGGACAGTTAGACACAGTGTTGCCACCAAAGATACTTCAAATTTATATGTTGTTGATCATTAATTTCAAATTGTTCGATTTATACAAAAATTAATATATCATATACATTAAAGTGCTTCACGAAAAAAAGTTGCAAATGTACCCCTCTAGAAATGAAAATTTATATGTTATTATATGATTCCAAAAATATTATATCTCAGTGCTAAAAATTACGTGAGCTGGACCATTTTCAAAACACCTCTAAAATTACGTATTTCTTTCAATATTGTTGGGGCAATAGTTTTTGCCAACTAAATAAATTTTATTACGTCGGGACAATAGCTTTGTCCACAAATAATTAAATCCACTTCAAAGTTTTTTACAATTCAATTTATTGTTAATTCAATATTTAACAATTTTTTATGCAAAACAAATTGATTACCAATCGACAATCAATCAAAGATTAAAAGATGGCTAATTCAGCAACATAACCGCGGAATTTAAATTTACACTGATCAACAGATAATTTGTTTTGCTTAACAGGAATAAATAAACAAATAATAAAATAAAAATATAATTCAAATAAGTAAATAGTATAAAGTTTCCCTTACAAATATCATTATCAAAATTTTAGTTATAAGATATTCATTTAAATTATTATATTTCTTTTCAGTCGCGGAATAATAAGATTTTACTAAAATTTTTTATAACATTTTCACTGTTCAAACATGTAATGTTATATATTTCGAACGTTTTTCAAAATATATTTTAATGTATTTTGTTATTATTGAAGATAACATGTAATTAACCCATTAAGAGCAAGAGGGTCAATTTGATGCATTTATTCCCCAAAAGGTTAAATTAGCAATTTTTGCAAATAAGTCGCGTGGAAGTACTCATTACTCTTAAATATTGATAAATTTATGAAAAACATAATAAGTTCATTTAAAACCGCGATAATAATCGAATAAAAAGAAGTTTTTGAAATTTAGCCGATAATTTACAGCTTTTTGATCTATTTACGCTTTCGAGGACATTCATATTCATAACTAACCATTTATTTACCGTTAAAATTAACCAATTATGGACCGGAAATCCCAAAATGTTATTTGTGCAACGAAAGGGTTAAATGAATTCATATATCAATAGTATTTAATGTGACCTTTCCAATGATGCCCTAAAATATAATTTAAGATGGAAAATGTGCAAAATATTCAAACTTTAATAAAATACTGTTTAAAATAAAATCATTGAAATTTTTTCTCAAATTTTTATTTCGCGAGTATGAAAACAAATTTTAAATTATTTTTTGTTCAACAAGTATTAGACTTCGTTTTTCTATCATATGTTGTAATTTTTTAGACAAAAAGTTAAAAACTGTCGATCGAAAACCATATTTTTGGAGGTATTTTAAAAATAGTCCAGCTCACGTAAATAATATAATTGAACCGAAATATTTTGGAAATGAGTTAAAAACATATCAATCTTTAATTTTAGAGGGGTACATTTGCAACTTTTTTTGTGCCCATACAAATCAAGGCACTGTAATATATATACATATGTTAGTCCCATTGTGCTTATGAATTTCTTAAACAAATTTTACGAAATCATTAAAAAATATTTTTAAAATCAATTGTATTATTATCAAAATTTCCTTTGTTATAAATGTCACGTAATTTATTTTCGTAGAACTTATAGGTCAATATGAAATCCATAAAAATGCGCACATTTCTTTTTATTTTGTGTGGTCAAAATATGATTTAAACAGGATTTATACAAGCTTTTGAAAAAAAATATTTATATGTAATTCTCAATATTTTAATAAATCGTAATTTAAAGTAAATATTTGAAAAAATAACAAGTAACTTTACACATCCATTGCACATACACTTAATTACACATGGACTATACATCAGAGCAAAAATTACACACGATATGTGTAATTACACATAAAGTGGCAACACTGGTCAGACAGTAAGTGATTTTGAGTATTTAATTATATACATAATCTATATATGTGCTATCTGTGCGTTACAAACAGAAACCCGAACCATTTATGGTTTGCATAAAAATTGCGTGCAATAATTTAATGGGAATACATATGAATTACAAAAAAATAAAATTGTAAAATTCACCAAAAATGCTTTGTCTCTCACCCAATTTTTAACTGGTTGTAAAAAATTTAAGGTGATGATTTATTTTTTTTTTTTTTTAATAATTTATTTATAGTGAAAATTCTTGATTTACATCATCCTGAATTTTATAAGTAGTTGAATACCTTTCCGAAATGGTCAAAATCGGATTTGGAAGAAGAGAAGCGAAACTTGCCATATGATAAATAAATTTTAAAAAAATATTTTTTTTTGCAGATTTCTACCTATAAATAGTAACATATTAGTCGAAAACTTTGTACTTCTCAGTTGTCTGTGGTCCATTATAGACCAATTCTTCTAGAATTATACCCTACACCACTATAGGTGGGGAGGATATTATGCATTTGTGCTGATGTTTGTAACACCCAAAAATATTGGTCTTACCAATCGGCTTAGAATCACTTTCTGAGTCGATTTAACGATGTCCGTCCGTCCGTCCATGTAAACCTTGTAATCAAAGTACAGGTCGCAATTTTGAACAAAATTAATATAATTATAATTTAGCACACAGGTTTCTTACAGTCCAAGGACGAAGCCTATTGAAATTGTCCATTATGATCGGTGCATTATTTCACATAGCCCCCTTACAAATGTCCTCCCGGAAAAGGGTTTAACGATTATAAATCCCTTAAATATAACAATATTTCAATGAAATTCGGCACTTGTAAGTTTCCTATAAGTCTAAATAAGTCTTCCGATTTTATTGTCCATAATTAACCATAGCTCCCATATAAACCCCTTTTCAGAAAATCACTTTAACAGGCATAAATCTCTTTAAAATATTAATATCAAGTTAATATTTGACACAAATAAGTTTTATATGAACATAAATGATGGTGCCAAATTTTACAAAGATCGATCCATAATTTACCATAGCTCCCATATAAGGCCTTCTTTCGGGAATCACCCAAAAGTGAATAAATTCATATAAATTTTAGCATCGACATAATATTCTGCATTCGTATGTTTTATTTTACACTTAATATGAGTATCGGTCCACATTTGGCTCCAAGCCTGATAAAAGACCTATCCCCGAATTATAATGTACACAATGGTGTAGGGTATCATATGGTCGGTCTTGACCGACTATACCTTTTTCTCTCGTTCATATTTGTATAAAACATGCGTATGTATAATACGTTAATATTAACATTGTGTGTTAATATTGTGTTCTATTTTTATAACACTTGTTTGAGTCAAATATAATTTTAATACTAATATTTATAAAGAATTTATTTAAGTTAAATTGACATAAAAAAATCAACCGAGCGGACAAACTTCATTATATCGACTCGATGATTCTAAAAACAAATTGTTCTGAACGCTAAAACTATGAGTAATATTTATTTTGCGAAATCTGAAATTGTAATAAAAATTATTAAAATTATGAATATATTTTTACGATTATTGGCAAGATAATAAACATTCTAGTACTTATGTATTTAGGCATGTATGTAATTATGTATTTACATATGTACATTCATATTTATATTGAATTTATTTTATCTTTCATATAAAGTTTTATATTTTGTAATTTGAAACCAAACTGCCATTGTTCAGAAAAATAAAAGAAAAAAAATAGTATTTAATAATTAGCAACAAAACACGCATAATTTTTGTAATATACAAAATTAGAAGTAGTGAATATGACAATTAAAAGGAAAAAAAAAAAAAAACAAAAAACAAAACAAAAAACAATACATAAAAAGCAAAATAAAATTGAATTAAAGTTTCTCTTATCTGAAAGTTTTACCTTAAGTTTTTATTTTGTAATTTTATAAAATTTATGTAACTAAAATAAAGCTCTTCAGTTTCGTATAATAACTGCGAGTCCTTTAGACGTGTAGATTAAATAGACAAACGAGCAGTGTTGCCAAAAGGAATGATAAACAACACAAAAGCACAAATGACTTAAATATAATTTACGGATTTTCTATGTACTTAAAAACATATAATTTTAAAAATAATGCTCACTTATCGTTACTCTTTTGGAAATCCCCAGTAAAAACTTGCTAATGGCATGTAGTTACGGAAGTAGTTACTTTTCAATCACAACAACATACCGCCTACATGACATATAAGTAGTTCAGTGACTACTTATTTATAACCCGGTATGTAATTTATTATTTATAATCAGAGTTTTTAAAAAACTACTTTTTATTGATTTTTTATTCAGTTTACCAATTAATATATTTAAAGAAGGAATAAATATGTGACAAGACAAAATTAGCTTATGAATTAATTTTTTTAATCTAAAATAGTTTTTAAAATATTACATTTTTCCTTATTGCTAAGTTTTTGAAATTAAAATTTATAGCAATGAGTTATTGAACAACTTAAAAGTAATTAGTTCTTGTAATGACATGAGGTAAGTAGTTGCCTCTAATGTCATCGCCGTGTTAAAATAATGGCTTATTCAGATAATGTGTAAGTAGTGTAAACCCATTATATTAGCTTCTTAGCTCATTACCTGCTAACCAAAGTTTTTCTAGGTAATTATTCCTCTGTATTTTTATTATGTAGGTAATCGGAACTAAATAAATTTCCTACTATATATGATGAATAATATGAGTAATTAAAATTTAAATCTCAGCTATAGAGAAGTTTCCAAATTTATATGGTTCTATTACATTTAAATTTTCTGCGTAGCTTTAACTGAACTATTAAATAAAATTTTATAGCTACTAAGAAAAAAAAAAATTTTAACAAAAATTATTTTAAAATCATATAAACATCTTGACCTGTTTATTTGGTAAAATATTTGATTTTAATTTTCATGCTAAAATACAAACGGCTTATCTGGTAACACTGGCTCGCTTTAAGAAATTTAATACTCAATGTTAATATATACATCTTTATATATCTATATATCTAATATATATCTTTGACAAAACGACTTAATTTGAATTTTCAAATTTTCGTAAACATCTTTAAAGGACCTTATCTCGGCTTAAGACAATTTATGTACGTTAAAGTGATTTTTGGAAGAAATGTTTATATGGGAGCTAATGGTCAATTATGGACCGATCTCTATGAAATGTATGTACAAGGATTAATAAGTACATAAAACTTCTCTGTATCAAATTTCCTAAAATTATTTGCATGGGGGCTAGTTTAAATATTAGACCGATCATAACCAATTTGAATAGGCTTCGTTCTTGTTCCAAATTTCATAAAGATTTCTTCAAAATTGCGACCTGTACTTTGTTCACAAGGTTTATATAGACGAAGGAAATTTCACCAATTTTAAGCTTCAATGTTTCTACAAAAAGAAAATTATTTGCTCGTTGCAAGTGGTTGCAAAAAATATCAGTATGACATATATATATATATATATATATATATATATATATATATATATATATATATATATATATATATATATATATATATACATATAATATTTATTATTATAATTTACATTACACCCTTCTGGGTATTACGTGTTTGTGCTGATGTTACTTTGTGCGCAAAGTAAGCAATTTTGAATATAAATTTATGAAATTTGGTGTACGAAGCCTATTGAAATTAGTTATGATCGTTTCATTATTTCATCCAGACCCACGACCATATATGTCTTAAATATAGAATTATATTAGGCTTAAATAAATTGTATATAAGTATAACTTTCATAAAGATCGGTCCATAATTTACCATAGCTCCCGTATAAACCATTCTTCCGAAAATCACTTTAACGTCCATAAATTCTATGTTGAGCTAGCATTCTTCTCCAGTATAGAATTTACGTTTTGATTATGCTACTATAGTAACTATGTTAGCTGTCTTTATGTTTATAATTTCTGTGGCTAAAGGGAAAAACTACATAACTTGTCGTTTTCGGTTTTTTTTTTAATTTTTAGAATTTTACAGAAATGAGTCCATTACTTTAGGAGATAGTAATCTGAATAACAACATAATTCATTTGATTTTATTTTTTCGAAATATAAAAATTTTATAAATTAACTTATGTTTTTTTTCCATATTTACTAAATTTAATAAAATTCATGATGGAATTTAATACACTTATTTGAGATATGTTATTTTTCAAGATAAAATTTTATTTTTTTAATATTTTGAAAATGAAATAAGTACATAATTCAACATATTCATGATGTATTTTCAAATTCCAATTTGGAAGAAATGTGTAACTTGAGATATTATTTAAACAAAATATTAATTTTATGAAGGGAAAAACAACACCATTACTTTTTCGCTATATTTTTCAATAATCAATAAACATATTGGTTTCAAAAATATCCCAAATATTTTTCATAGGAATTGCGGATATAAGATAATTCGGAATTGTATACCCATGACCATTAATTTTAATTTTAAACCTTAAAAACGGTCTCCTGAAAAGTAATAAAAAGTAGTTTTTCCTTTTCGTCACAGATTTCATTGCTTATAGACTATCTTGTGCAAAAGTTGAAAACATAAACATACAACAGTCTCTGGTGTCTGTTGCGAACTAGTAACTTAACCGACTATATATGGACACCACTAGTTACTTTATTAGCTACGTGACTACCAAGAAGGTCAGTAAAATAGAAAAGTACACCTCCACGACTACGAGGTGTTTCTTTTTTGACACTCACAATCACTTTACTAGTTACAATGAGTCAGTAAAAAAAATGTTATCTTCTTTTCGTCTTCTTCCCTCATTGCTGACAGATGGGAAAACGATAGGTGGCTATACATCAGTGATCGGCTCCCATATCTCTCAGGAGCCGAGTGCATTTTGGTATTTTCATATACACAACACGAACGTCAACAAAAAATCACAACAAAGAGTGTACAAAATATAAATCATTCAGTCTTATGGCATTTTAATTCTGTGTTTATATCAGCGGTTCTCACAAGATCTTGCTTCGCGACACCATTTTGACCTTGCAATGGAAGTGCGATCTACTACAATGCGATACTACTTTGACAAGTTTAAAAATCAAATAAAATGTTATACAAAAATAAAATAATTTAAAAATATTATAATAATTTCGACAATGCTTTTGTTTCATCTTTGATTAAAGAGACTTTTTCGGATAATGCAAATCTATCAAAACAAGATCGATTTTTTGTTTTGATGAATAAAAAAGCGAAAAAAATAGTTCCACATAAAAAATGTATATTGATGAAAATTTGTCTAATAGTTCGGAGCCAAAAAGCGGATAAACTTTTCTATATATCAACTAAACAGCTTTTAAATCTATTGATTCAAAATTTAATTTATATTATTATTTTTTTTTTATATTAATCTATGTTTAAAATACCTAAAGTGCATTGTAGTGACTTTATAAAAAAGTTCATGGCATAATATATGTATTTATAAAATGTAATAGTGGGCATTCTTGTGAAAGTTCGATAACTTTTTCAAATTAAAATAAATAAATTGTGCTTTATCAGGCATAATATTTACAATCGAAGCACTGGTTCCTTAATTGGGTTTTATTACATGTAATGCTAGTTGATTCTTAAAAGAAATCATTTTAGAAAAAAAAAAGTTTTTTACTTTTGTCTTTAATTTGAGGATTTTTTGGATAAATTCATAATATGTCTTTCCATTTTTAAATAGTTTCAAGCTTTCATTGTAGTTTTTATTTAAACTTCTATATAATATTTGTATTAAAAAATTGTGTGTTCAAGAAATTTTTTCAAGATATCTTTGCGACCCCCCAGGAATATTCTTACCGACCCGTTCTGGGTCGCGGACCTCAATTTAAGAACCGTTGGTTTATATTTCTGTAGTTAGGAATAAATGAAAGCATACTTTAAGGCATTAGTTTTTTATTTGTTTATAAACTGGTGAAGGGTATAAAAAATTCGGCACAGCGGAATATATCGCTATAACTTGTATGTCTTGAATTTGTTTATAATTTCTTTTGCTTTTTCTAGTGGTTCGACCTTCTGTTATATTAAATATTGGTTGGAAAGAATAGCATAGTAAATTACTTTTACACAACATTGTAAAAAATGTAAGTCGGTTGGATAGCTATGTATGTATTTTTTGGGTGCCAATATTTTTATATACTATATAGTTTCTCTTAACAAAACATTATAAATTTAGTTATCTTCTATGCTTTTTTTAATTTATACAAAATAAGAGTACAGTGACAACTTACTTGCACCAAATTTCATATATTGGAAAACACTTTTATGGGAGCTTGTATCTAACAATTATATTAAAGATTTTAAACCGACTAGATTTAAACATGCATTAAGAACAATTTTCTTAAGTTTTCTCAAAAATAACATTTGTACATATTAGGAAAAACAATTATTTAATCTAGTTAATATTTACCTTTAAGTATAACAAGATTATCGACTGTAGTTACAAATTTTGAAATGTTGCTGTAGGGTATATTAATGAGAAATGCATATGAGAAAGTGTGGTACATTGTGCTTAGAATATTGAAATATTTAAATAATTCTTAAATAGTTTTCCTGTAAATTTGATTTTCTGTAACAAATATTCATGTACATATGTAAATCGGAGAATGCAATTGTAAACTTATTAGCAACACTAAACAACTCGTTTTTTTAAACTAATTTAATAATTTAAATAATGTCAGTGGTCTGACCGGGCCCCTGTGATTTACTTAACGGCTTATTACTTAAAGCAAATTTAAATTGAATCCAAACAGTTAAATTTAAAAATAAAATTAAAATTTACTAAAGTTAAAAGCCGTTTACCATATTACATACTTTTATCACTATTAAATGCAAATATGTACAACTTTTCTATATTTTGTGAAAAAGGAAACAAGAACAATGCATAACGAGGACATAGAATAATTATAAATATTATTTGTTAAAATAATATAAAATAAAAATATGAGAGATATACTCGTACAAATAATAATTATTAAGAAAAATAACAAATGTCATCAAAACGTTTAAAAGTCAATAATAATAATAATAATAATAATAATAATAATAATAATAAAAAATAAACAAAAATTTATAATAGAAACCTTGTAGATCATTGATAAATAATAAAAAAAAAAATGACAGACAGATACAAACGAATGAACTAGAAAAATAGGGGACATAAATTAATAAAATGTTTATAGGTTAGATTAGGAGTGTAATTGGAACTTTTAAAATTTAATTATTATAAAAACGAAAAACGTAAATAAATAAAACAAAAGCAAAAAATAAAATGCGTTAACATACACATAAAAAATAAGCACCAATAATCGACACAATCTAGTAGATTTATAATACAATCAACAAGTCAAGAATTATAACGGAAAATATGTAAAACACATTACATACATACAAACATAAAAAATACACACATACCCATACATAGATATGTAAATGATTTACTATTTATGTAAAAAATGTATTTAAATAAATAAAAAATAAATAAATAAAAATTAAAAACAAAATAGAAACAAAATATGTAACACTAATCAATACATTGCACTGTGGTCGATTCCGTTAAACATATTTATTTACAACACTTTTTTTGTTATATTAAAAACAATAAATAAATTCAATTTTTTTTGTTTTTTAAATATTTTTTTTTTTTTTAATAAATCGAGAGGCGAAAAAGTTTCAGCTTATTTTAGCAGCAGATTATATACAAATTTAAACTCATAGGCTGAAAGGCTTTTGAAATAAAACAAATCTTTCCTTGAGATCTTAAACGTTTAATATTAATTAATTCACTTTTTTAAATACACATTCAGTATATTTTCTAAAATACTTTTAACACGCCGCACGTTGGGGTAAAATATGGCTTTTAATTGAATTTTGAAAATTAAATTTTGGTACCGAATGAAAGTAGACAATATCATGTGTAAATAGCAACAAAAAAAGTCTTTTAAATCAATAGTTTAGAATGGAACCGTTAACTTCAGATACTTAAGTATACCTTTCTTCAAGTATTTGTAAATAATAGTTTTCCTAAACATTTTTATTATTCAACTTTCATGGAATGCAACTTAAAATGTTACAAGATCTTTGTTATGAAAATTTTCTAAAAAATAGTACATCATTAGGGTATCCAATTACCCTAACCGAATAACCTTAGTTATATGTGTAAAACATATAAATTACACAAATTATGGCATTTATTCTATTGAAATAGTTACTTAGAAACATAATATAAGATCAAATTCTTTTACAAGGGAATCATTTCGTAATTATTTTCTCCAATTTGTATAAAAAAAAAAAAAAAAATACTACAATATATTTTCCTAAAAATTCAAAACGAAATTTAGAAGAAATTGACAGGACAGAAACCCTAAGACTACGAAGTGTAATCGTAACGATATCAATATTCTCGCCAAAACAGAATGAGTTTCATCATCTAAAGTTATAAAGTAGGATGTAATTATAACTATATTAGCTTTTACTGCCAGGAAGAAGCTCAAATATATGAGTTTTAGAAGTACCTATTCTAAGTAAAAGTCACATCAATGTTGTGCTAATATAATAAAGCGAACAAATCTTATTAACTTTTAAAAAACTAAGAAAATTTTGGAAACTGCCCTGGAAAAGTCTGAAAATTTAACACTTTTTAAGCATATGCCTTCCATTTTGTATCAAAAAATTCGAAAATTGGAAGCCAAATTTAAGAAATTAAGTAAAGTGTCTCTTTATATTGTCGCACAAAATCCATGACCTTTTATGACTTTTATACCAAACTAGAAATGTACATATTTCAAAAGATTATTTTGTTCATTAAATTAAAGAATATAAAACGACAAATACGTGAACACCAAAAATGTAGACCATAATGAACCTAGAAGGCAATTATTATGAAATAAATAGCAAGAGTAAAACACCGCTATTTATTTTTCTAATTTATAACTCAAGTAAACTACATTTCGGTAAACCGGTTATTCGACTCAAATTATTCGGTTTACTCGTTATTCGAAAATAGACAGTTTTAAATTATTCGGACAGTTAATCGACAACTATTAACCGGATAACCGAATGACGGTTAATCGATTGGATACCCTAGTACATATTGTCTACATGAATAGTGTGAAAAAAGTCGTGCGCATATATAGCCCGATTTTAGAAATAAATTTTTTTTAAATTTTTTTTTTTGAAAAGACCCCAGTAGCTCTCATATAAAAAACAGCTTAAATGCAGACTTTTTTCTTCGCTTTAACAAACATTAGACAATGGGGCAGAATCGAACATTTTTGGAAATAAATCTGTAACTTCTAATCGGTCGGTTGGATTTACATAAAATTTCATATAGGCGTAGCAGAGGAGAGTGGCATTTTATGTTTGAGAGGAGGATCCTACATACATTTCAAGAACGGAGCTACGGGGGCTCACAATAGAGTACAAACGACATAGAAAATGTTTAACCACTAGCGAACTTTTATTCCTTACCCGATTACAAAGATTTTTATATCAACTTAAACTCTTTGTAAATCCTTTAACAAATATGCTTGCATATACTAATTATCTTATATATTTTTAAGTTATATGCATTTGAAATTTCAGAAATCTCAATTTTGCAAGATGTTGGTCAAGTTTTTCCTATATATAGCCCAACTGATTTCTCTAGAACTTATGCATTCAAAAGCATAGTTAATTACTTCCTCAAACATAAGAAATTTATCATTTGTGATCTCATGTGAATTATTTTGAAAACAACGTTCAATGCATACATTAAGCACTAGTTTTGGAATTTGACTTTAACTTGATTGTACTTGTAAATTTTTAAGATTACGCATTTTTAAAACTTAAATTAAATAAACTTTAAAAATAAGTGCTATTTATTTGTTTATAAATATTTTGATAAAATCTGCAGCTTAATTTATGTCCGAAATAAACTTTTGTTATATAAATACTCTCCATTGAAAAAACCTAGTCGATTCATTAAAAGTTCATTGGTTTTAAGCACTTATTTTGATGACGAGCTATATCTCTAAAGTGAAGCCATGCATTCCAATGATACGCCAATATTAAAATCATGCATGTTTCACCTAAAAATGAACCAGCGCAACATCACGTGAATTCAAGCATTTACTACTTCTTTTGCATGTCTTTTTTTCTGGGTATACATAATTAGTACATACTTGACAATAAGTATACTTGCTGATTTTTATTCAGTTTAATAACTTACATAGAGCTAGTTATTTGTCGGCGCACATTGGAGTTAAATGGGTCAGGAAAAAGTGATATCATTATTTTAATGATCGGGTTTTATTTGTAGAATTAAAATTTTTTTTTTTTTTTTTTGTCTATACATTTGGGTTAAATGGGTCAAAAATAGCGCTTAATTAAGGGAAAGGTGAAAACAATATTTGCATATTTAATTTTTTTTTTTATATTGATCGGAAAGAAAATAAATGTATTTTTGGAATTTAAAAATTCTGATATCTGTCCTTCCGTCCGTTTGTTAATTTTTGCTATTTTTGGCCTCAATAAAGATGTCGACTTTAAACTTCCTTTAATTTTGTTCTTCAGCTAAGTACAAAAAATATAGTAAAACAAAAATTTTGTTGTCAGTTCAAAATTAGAAACTCAATAATATTTTTTGCTGTACGAATAATCGCCCAAAACCCAAATATGTACAAAGGCCTAATATTTTGGGTCTTTGTGTATTTATGAACAAAAACCCAAAATATTTACAAAATCACCCACAATTTTGTGAATAATCAGCCAAATAGCTAAATGAACAATCGCCCAAAAGTTTGGGTTATTTTTCATAATGTCAAATAACCCATAACTGTTATGAATATTCACCCAAAAACTAATTATACTGTTGTAAAAACTTTATTCAGCCTAATTTTTTTAATGTTTTGTAATTTTTTCTGTAATTCAGTTATAGATTCTACATAATAAGTTTTTTTAGGGAACAATATTTAAATTATGGGATTTGGGTTATTATTCGAACAACAAATATTTTTAGGTATTGAAATTTTTTGCACATAGAATATTATTCTAATTTAAACATATTGTTTAACATGTTGCGCCAGCAATATAATTGAGAACAAAAGTATAATTGCTACAACCAAATATTTTTTAAAATAAAATATATTCAACAATAACGATGTTTGCGATGGCAATAATTATTGCGGTGAAAATAATATTGTTGGGGCAAGCATATTGCGAAATGTTTTTTCTCTGCGTGTAGACTATAAAATTGTGTTATCATATTCGTATTATTGACAAATCTTGAAATTTTCAAAATATGGGCCAATATTTTACTGTATCCAGCTCGAAATAACCGGCTCTGGAGGAAGTGATAAATAGGGATACATTTCATTTAACAAATGTGGGAGGAGCTTTTAAGTATATTTATGTATATGAAACTAGATAATCAATCTCATTGTACTTTCTAGGGCTTTATGCAAAATGTTTTGGGTAAACAATTTTAATGCCTTTAAGAAGCATTATCAATTAAATATGCAAAAATATGAATATGAATTTTATATAGTTATGTTAATGCTCAAGCATTGTAAATTATCAGCTGATTGTGGCAGTCAACATTGCTACTGACTAGACGCTAATGTAATTTGGGCTTTACTTGCAACCAGTACTGTCTTTAAAATTCCCTTACCTGTGTAAGCTCAGCAAACACGAAGACATCTTACATAAATCAAACGTTTGATAAATTATGACTTTTTTGTTTGATATCAAAGGTAAAGTCAAACTTTTCATAAGTAAATGTTCATTATTTGTTGAAAAAATCTATTTTTATCAGATTTTTATAAAATAATTTTCCAAACGTTTACATTTCAGAAAAAGTTGGATTTCAAATCACTCTCAAACTTCAATTCAGACTTTTAGTTTGGTGGGAGTGAGAAAAATGTAATGAGAACTATCGTATATTAATAATAACGAGTTATGATAACAAGTGTTACCAGATGAAGCGATTTGTCAGTTTTCTGACCAAATTATTGGTTCCCAAATGGCAATTTAAAAATCTAACCAAATTCAATTGATTTAAAAAAGTGGACTTAAGGAAATGGATATTTAAAATTAAAAAAAAAAAAAAATTAAAAATCCTAACACTTCTACATAGTTTTGAGGTGAAGTGTCAACTTTTTAACTAAAACAATTGGTAGCAACCCAAAAATAGAACGACTACAATTATTTAATTTTTTAAACATAATTGGCGATTTATATTTAAAAAATGGGGACATGAGGCACATTTTTCTGGCAACACCGATGATAACTATAGTTATAATAACTTTTATTAATTGAACAACTGAAACCCAAATAGGATATGAATCTTTGCAATAGGAGATTTAAAACACGATTAAAATGTATTGAGAAAATGAAATCTGATCAAAAGCTTAGTCTACTGATTAATCATTTCGGATGTATACCATCAATTACTAACAATTCAAATAAATTTAAAATCATTTTACCGACAAAGAATATTAATAAAATTAAAAAAAAATACTCTTTCTTAATTTTTTTTAAGAATTTAGGAATATTTTAGAATAAATTTATCATAGAAAAAAATATTTCAAATTATTCTTTAATAACTAATATTATATTGGAATTTAATTATATTATTTATTAATATAATTCATTTTCTAATTGGTCTATGTAGACATATTTCCTTAAATATTAATTGTCAATAGTAAAAAAGTGCAACAGTCCAATAATCACGAAGGATGAAATTTAAATTATTTAAAGTAGGGAAAGTGTCGTAATAGGTATAATTCTTAATTATCTTTCCCTGTATTATAATTTGTTCCAGAGCCAAAATCAAGGGATATTTGAACATTATTATGATACCGAGCATTAAATAATGTATCATTGCGAAAAAAAAAAATATATATGTATTTAGATGTTGATTCCATTAAAATAACGATAAAAACTGGTTGCGTTATTTCGGTTAAATGCTCTTATTCAATTATGAATTATCAAATTAAGCCAAACTATCATGAATATTTGATTGTCTTTTCATTGAGTATTTTTGTAAGATTTCATATAAATAAGAAAACAAATAATAATTCCAGAAATATCAATCTTTTCCAAAATGGTTCAGAAAAATATAAAAATTTAATAGAAAGTGGAATTATTTGATAACATTTACATAAATTATCTGTAGATTTCATGTATGTTAGTTTATATGCAGGAATAGAAAATAATGTTTTTTAACAATACTACAGTTTCCAACATTTTGCAATAAATATTTTTTTATATGACGTGGTATTTGTTCGCATTTGCATTTTTTATGCTCTCAACTGTATGTAAACATATTAGTTTTTGTTTTTCATAACACTGACAAGGGAATGACAGTAAGTTACAATTTTCATTTGATTTCTTTTTGGTGGCATCAGGGATGGAAAGTGAAAGTAATTTTGGGTATCAAAACAAATTTCGAATGTACTTTTGTGTACTTATCTGTTATTTAGTGCAAAACTCAGAGAATGTATTTTGTGTACTCAAAACGAGGGATTAAATACGATACCCAATCATTAAATAATTTTATTCAGATAAAATATTATAGTTATTATTAAAATAAACTTAGAAGAAAAAGGTCCAAGATCTATTCTTTAAAATCGATCGAGCACTTTAGTTTTGATAAAATATAATTTATTACGTGATGTCTATAAAATTTGGAATATTTTCAATTAATTTTTTTTTTACAGAGCATAGAAACTTGTAGTTTTTAGTAATTATTGTATATTTAAGAGTTTACAACTTTATAAATTAAACATACATCTCAAATTTTTCTATAATTCGTTTGCCCTATAAACTTATATAAATTGTCCTAATTATGTGTCTAATTTTTTGCGACTCGTATTCCCAGCATTTAGTCGAAGATACTGTTCATTACAATATCATTATTACTTCTGAACACCAATTCTAAATATGTGTAAAGGAAATTTGTTAAAAAAAAAAACAAGATTTCGGTTCGAAAATTATATGTCTCCAATATATATATTCAATTTAAATTTTTATTTTTAATTCGAACTGTGGAATATCCAGCTTTGACAGTATCAAATGGCTCGAGGGAGTACTTCGGTACTTTTGAATGTTAAATAGTATCAAAAAAAGTACTATAGTATCAACTTTCCATCTCTGGGTAGCATTATTGTTTTCTTTAAAATCTCTCATAACTTTGAGTCTACATTAGACAAATTTTTATCAAGACAAACGTCAAAATGAACTCGAATTTATGGAAGGTGGCAACAATTGTGCAAAAACAACAATATGGCGAATTTATTAATGTTTTTTATGTATGCAGTTTGACAGCTGTAACAACCAAAAATAATAATCAGCTGTTTGTATAGATTCGCACCGATTTTGACGTTTGTCTTGATAAAAATTTGTCTAATGTAGACTCAAAGTAAACAATAATAAATAAGAGAGAGAGATAGAGAGCATGTAATGCTGTGATCGCCACACCAGTGTTGCCAGAACTTCTCTGAGAAAAAGTGCTAAATGGCTATTAAAAAAGTGCAATTTAGTAAAAATAAGTGCTAAATGATTGTTAAAAAGTGCAATTCGTTAGAAGAAAGTGCTAAGTTTTAAATAAAGTAATTAGAATAAACACTTTTGTTATGTATGCGTATATTCACTATTTTAATATATATTTTTTTAATTTGTATAGTTTACGCACATTATATTGGTCATATTCTTAATTCTAAAGGAACAAATCAATTCAGAGTAACTTCCCACCTTCATACTTATTAACGTATTCACATTATATTTTGGACCACAGTAAATTTCATACATAAGTATGTCTTATTGAAAATTGTATAACATAATTTTAAATAATGTTGTTAAAATAAGAACATTAAGGGTTTTCATTCAACCGGATAAATCTACACAACTCGTAAATTTATACGTATTACTTACATGTTGCATGAACGCCCCTTGTAAATAATTGGTATTCTCTTATTTTTCGGACATTTTAGCAAATAAAATAAGTTTCCATCCAACCTTTTTTATTTTTATGCTTTGTTTTTTTTTTATCCATTTGAATATAAAAAATTTAAAATTAATAAAATTTTCTTTTTTTTTATCTGACTTTTCAAATATAAAAGTTTATGAATTCGTTTACACATTGAAATTGAAGCGTTAAAATTTATAAGTTGTGTAAATAATTTTTCAAACAAAGTTTGACAAATTTTTTACGAGCTTGTATATTTATCATATTTATGAGCTGCGCATGAAGAACTGGAATATAAAATTTAGCTTATAAAAATATTGGGTTCATCTCCCAGATTTTTTAGGTTAAAAGGCTTTCTTAATTCGTGTATTGGATAAAATATTTGATTCCCTATGTAAGAGCTTTTATTGCATTTCGTAGGCTGTCCTAATAATCGGTATTTTCCTAAAACTATGTTCACATTTGTCAAATATTTTACCAAAATTGTGCAACCACTACTTTTACAAATAATTGTTCACAGTTGTTTGATATTGCAAATGTTTTGTAAAAGAAATCAGCATCGTTCTAAATTTGGTAAAATGTCAGCAATGAATAATAACTATTAAAAAATATAGTTTTTTATAGTAGTTACGTCATTTTGACTATTAGTTTTGGAGTTGTCAAAAAAAAAAAAATGATATTTTTAACTATTTTGTGCTTTATTTATCCAAAATTAAAATTAAAGTGCAAAAACTAAAAATAAATGCTACAAATGCACTTTTAATGCTAAAAAATTCATTTTATTTATAAAAAAGTATAAAAAGGTGCTAAAAAGCATCTAACACCTTTTTTTCGCAAAAAGGTGCAGTACCCGAAAAATAAGTGCTAGAATTGCACTTTAAATGCCGTTATGGCAACGCTGCGCCACACTCATGCATACACAATTGTGTTTGTGTATGTTCCCGCTTGACCACAAACTTCGATAAAGATATCGCCTTCGAATAATTCTCGAACATTTCTCTAACAAAACCTTCGAGAACGACTATCGAAGGCGTTTCGAGAATGAACTCGTAGAGTTCACCTGTCGTTCAGTTTGTGGCAGCAAATCGATCGATATCGAAGGTTCGCTTATGATATCTACATCGAATAATAAGTGCTATCGTTAGCAAGGCGAGAAAATGTTCGTTAGAGATCAGTTTTCGATATCGAAAATTGTTCGATATTGATATTACTAATGAATCGTTGGCAATAGTTCTATTCTGTTTCATTTTCATTTTGTTTCCCATTTTAAATTAAGAGCTGATTTAGTTTTAAAAGCAATTTTTTTTATTTTAAACTTAACAGAATACACCAAATGTTAAAAAAATAGACTTAAGTTATATTTTAAAATTAATTAACAATAACGTATAAATATAAATATAAAACATAAGATTGGTAGCACTTAAAAATTTCAACTTTCTAATACAATAAGAACATAGTGCTAGATGTTGAGGGTGTTAAGGAAGTCCTAATAATATTCGTTTTTCTGTTGCACCAATTCTAATTTTTTTAGGTCAAAGTTATCTGAATAAATCTGCAAGAAAAAAAATTTATCATTTAGATAATTATATTATTTTACGAATGTCTTGACATGTTGCAATGTACTTACCACATTTATAAAGTTTAAGTTACACCATAAACTTAAGTATAATTTACAACCAATCAATATGAACTTTGACTAAAGAATGACATGCACAAACAAGAAAATGCGTATTTTTTAAAGTAACAAAATATCGAAAAATTGAGAAGAATAGATAATTTCTCGAAACATCTACTTTCGAGATTTTATCGAAAAAGTTTGATATTGTGATAATCCGATATTTTAAGAATTCTCGAGAATTTCTCGAAACTTAACTATCTAGAAAATATCGAGTAAGTTTCGATGCTACGTACATTCACTTTTTATTTAATTTTTGATAATTTCTCGAATATATTTGTTTCGAAAATTCCTCGTTTTTGTGAACATTCACTAATTTCTTGTGTCAGGTCAAGCGGGTTTTGTATAACTCTCTGACTTCGAAATTATACAACAGAAAAATAACCTAATTTTTGTAGTAATTTAATTTTGAAAGTTTCTTCGAGAATTTATGATATGTAAACGGAAATAAACTTAAATACTTTAGAATTTGAATAGTAATAAACAGCGATCCTAAACATAATGATTTAATGATTAAAAATTAAAATATAACAGTTATATGTGACTAACTTAAAACGATTATGTAACATTTTTATTTATTTTAAGATCGAAATCTTGATTTGAGTAAATAATAAAAATCAAAAGTAATAATTATTTTTTCATCAATCAAGAACTCATACTTCCACTTAATTTTAAACATTCAAAATTTATGGACAAATCTGGATTTTATTGACAGTTAAGTAAAAATAACCATGTTACATACAATTGAGTAGAAATACAGTGGTAGGGAAAAATTTTTTTTTTAATTTTTTCTTAAATAAAAATAGTTGGACTATATGGATTTTGACGAGTTAAACAGTAATCTGCTTTCATTTTTTTTTTCTATCACGTACTGATTTTTTTTATGGGCATGACAAATATCATCACTTTATTCAGCGGTCACTCGAGAATGGTTTGTACAATTTTGACTATAACTCAAGAACCGTTTACACGATTTTGATAAATTATACACCAAAAGATGAAATTCTCTTCAAGGTATGTTTTTATAGTAGAACGACTTAAAGCCAATTTTATTCCGCATATTTTGGTGTATCATTTATATAAATTGTGCATACCGTTCTCGAGTTATAGTGAAATATACTTGAGTAATCGGCTTTTTTAACAGAAAATAGCTTTTTATTTAAACCTCTATCAAAAACTTAAAAATTTTGTTGTACACAAGTGTTCTAAACACGTTAATTTTCATAAATCGTTAAAAAATTAGCTGATAGAAAAAATAGGGTTATCTCAAAGTGATGAAAATATTAAAAATTAAAATTTTTTAAAATTTTGTACTTTGTTCAACCTTTAAAAAATTACTACAACTGATGTTACCTTGGTTTATATCCTTATAATTTCCATGGTTCGTTATCTTTCAGGAATAGAGATAATTTGAATAAAAATACGTAATTTTTTACCAAATATATCTCAGAAAAAAGAGATCAACTAAAAGTTCAAGGAAAGAAACGAAATCCAGCATATAATTTCATCTTGGTATCATATACATCATACCAAATTTTATCAAAAATAATGTGTGATATACCCTAGATGTTCACATAAAACAGAGAAACATTTAAACCATCCTTTCCATAGGGAGTGAGTCACCTTGATTTGTATGGAGACAAAAAAAATTTGCATATGTGCACCCTAAACTAAAAGATTGATATGTTTTAAACTTATCCCTAAAATATTTCACCTAAGCTGGATCATTTTTAAAATACCTCCAAAAATATGATTTTCAATAAACAGTGCACAAAATTTTTAACTTTTTCATACCCGCGATTTTTTTTTAGTTTTAGATATTGAAGTAATTCTATATCAAAACGGACATTTTCCTCCAAAAGTGTACTTTATTGCTCATAACTTCTAAATTATACATTGCAAAATTCAAATTAAAATGACGTATATAAAATTTATTTATTTTGAAAGTTCAAAGGTCAAAATCCATGATATAAAGATCAAAGCTGAATATCTCAAAAAACGGTAATTTAAAATTCACAAAAACATTACATATTACATAATTAACCTCTATTCTATACTCGTTATGAAGCAAAATATGGTAAAAAGCAAACTTTTGTATGTAAAATTTAAAATATTTACAAAAACTAATTTTAAAACATTTTTTATGAGATAATATTTAAAAAAAGGTAATATCTTTACCTTTAATATGAAACTAAAACTAAATATCTAGGATGAATAGTTTAGAAGTTATTAGCAATTAAACAAGTACACTTTTGTAAAGATTATAACTTTTTTTCGTTTTTTAAACCGTCATATTTTTTTAACGGAAGGGAGAGAACACGACTCTAAAATTTTATGATTTGTGAAAAACTTCTAATTGCCATTATCTGCAGTGAATTTCATAGACATCAGAGATGTCAAGTCCGATTGCTGTCCGGTTTGGCATGGAATCACTCACTCTTTATTAAAATTGACTATGAATTTCTTAAATATTATTTTCTTAAAGTTTGAATATTTGGGCAATTTTTTATCGTAATTTAGATTTTAGATCAATTGAATGGTCTTATTCAGTACTATGTATTCATTTAACAAAAGTAATATTTTATGATCACCGGTCCATAATAGGTTAAATTAGTTTTTATGGAAAATAAATGGTTAGTTAAGAAAATAAATATCACAAAAAGCATTCATTTGTTATAAATTCATTTTGGTTACAAAAGGGTTAAGAAAAAAATTTTAAATTGATAATAAAACAAATATTTTTTTTGTTAAAAGTAGATATAATTCCGCGGCTCTAGTAAATAGTTACATTTGCTCTCTCTCTCACACATATTTTTTGTTGTTAAACGCGTTTGTGCAACTTCGTTGCGTTAGTATTTTACACCCACCATCTAAAAAGATGGGTGATATATTGGCTTTGCAATTCCATGTGTAACTTGTCGAAATATTAAATTGAGACCCCATAAATAACATAATAATAATACAAAAACTTGAGCCATCATGATCAGAATCATTTCTGTGCACCAGGTTTTAAAAAACTTTATAACTGAATAATCAATTTTGTTCAATATTTAGAAAACATTCAGATGATCATTTATTATACAAATGTACACAAATTTACAGATAATTTACTCTTATTATTTATACTCTTATTTATTATAGTGATTTCGTGATTATGTTTTAAATTAATATTGTGCAAAAATATTCCACAACTCTTAACTTCCTAACAATATCGAGGAAAAAATACGGAAAATTCTGAGTTATTGCATTTTGAAAAGCACTTCGGACCACCCTTTAATAAATAAAGAATTTTTATTTTGTAAAGCAAAATGTAAAACCTAACATCATAAAAACGTGAAACTAAATCTCTTACATAAAATACCCATTTTTTTTTTTTTTTTTTTGCTAAAGCAAACAATTTTCTTCAATATTTTTGCATTCTTTAATAATTTTCGAGAACTGAAAAAATTCCGACTGAAAAAAAGTATTGCATTAATTTCCTCCAGATGTTTTCATTTGCGGAGATAATAATCACCTTACTAAAAAAGGGGATAAGAATTATAAAAAAAAAAAAAAATACAATTTTATATACATTTTCTTGTTTATTGCCTAATATATAGAAAAGCTGATAAAAAAAAAAAAAACAATGTAATAAAAATATTGCTTTGATGATTTTCATTAAAAAATTACTAAAATATGTAAGTTTTTGTAAAAATTCATGCAGCTTTCTTGCATTTAAGTGGTTTTAAAATTCCCAGAAATCCCAGGACATCAAACGATAGCTAATAAAAAATTATTATACCCATATTTTGTAATTTTTGGAAAAAGTTAATATGAATGAAAAAATTACATTTTATATAAAATTTTTTATTAAATTTTACTTTTTATTTCTACGTAATTTTTAATATGAGTTCTTTTTATTAAAATGACGATTTTATACCTCCTATTAGCTATTTTTGAAAAAAAAAAAAAAAAAAATAAGATTTATTCTGGGATCTTCGACGTAAACGGCCGTGTAGCATCCTGTTCCAATCATCGTAGGAAGTTGAAATGCGGCATGTAGGTTCTAAATAACGTTATAATGCAGCTCGCAAAAAGGAATTTTGGACCACCGTAATACTACACATATGACCACTCCACGGTTTTTGTCCATTAATTTCCAATTGCTGGCGGCATACAAATAAATAATATATAACGACTAGGGAATACATCCCGGAATTCCCGGGAAATTTGAAATTTTTCATGTCCCGCTTTCCCGGAAATTTTTAAATAGAAAAAAAAAACTGCATGAATTTTAACAAAAACGTATATATTTTAGTAATTTTTAAAATAAAACAATGTTAAAATTTTAAAGTGGAAAAGTACAACTATTTGAAAGAATCTCGTAGACATTTTAAATATATGTTATTAATTTGTCAGTGGTATTGATACAACAACATTGAAGATAAAATTCTTATGTAGCTTCCGATTTTATAAAAGTTTTTATTTCATTTGTTTTATTTATTTAGTTATAATTAAAATTATAAAAAATAAAAGAGCACTAGCATCTAAGGCTTTTGGCCTAAATTTCATTAAATTATTAACAATCATCATATATTCTAAATGACTACCACTTTTACAATTTTAGGTACGTTTAAAAGTGCAGTACACTTTGTTTTTTTTTTTTTTTTCATACAATGTTGGACCACCCTAATGTAAATAGGGTGTTATAAATTTGATATACAAGCACATTTTAAATATCAACTTTAAACAGGTCAACTTATTTACTACTTCTTAAACATTTTATTTTAATTATTTACATTTTTACATTCGAAATCGACCACATTGTTTTGTAATAAAAAAACTACGAGTAATTAAATAATAAATTTAATAAAAATATTATAAATAAATCAAATGCCCTAATTCATAATATAAGTAACATTTAATCAAGTACATAAAAAATAACAATGATAACTAACATACCATTGAAATAATAAATGTCTTCTATTGCATTAAATAAAATTGTCATTATAAAATTAAAAAAAAAAAACCAAATAGAATAAATAATATTTAACAACAAAAATGAAATTTTTGATCAATTAGGATACACATAAATAGAAATGTTTAAAATGATTTTGTTAATAATAAAATAAAAGTAATGAAAAATGTGACTAAAAAAATTAAATAAAATGCAATTCAAAACCTATTTTAAGATATATTAGATATTAAGAAAAAAATAATAAAAAAAAAAATGATAATAGAATTATAAAAAATTAACAAAAACATTTAAAACACACATAAAGTCGTATTGTAATAATAATCATTGAAATGAAAATAAAAAATTATTGGAAAAAACAAACAAAATAATTGAATGTTTTTATAATGTTTACAACATTTTAGGATGGTTGTATGTAGAGGAGACTGGGGCAGTTTCAGCACCTTTTTTTTAAAGGTCTGAATCTAAGAATGTACTCGACAGATTTAAAAATGTTATAGTTTGTTGTTATCTTTGGATATTGAATTATAATATAATGGTACAAAATTTTACGTATACTTAGTATTGGTTACTTATTTTTGGGAATTAGTAGAAAAAGTCAAGTTTAAAATAGATTTTAACAAGTTTATAATAAAAAAAATATATATTAAAAAACAAGCGCGAATGTTATATTCGGCTCGGCCGAATCTATATACCCACCATCAACTTTTAAAAATTGTTTCTTTATATGAGAGATGGGCGGAAAAGTGTGCGGATCACGCCCATTTTTTGTTTCCGAGTCCTTGAACTATTTGTAAAAAATTTCGTTGACGTTTTACCTTATATGGGAGGTGGACGGTAAAGTGGGCGGACCACGCCCATTTTTGGTTTTCAAGTTGATATCGACCCCAAAACTATCTGTACAAAATTTCATTGTCATACATGCTTTTGTTTAAGAGATATCAGCAAAAATGTATGAAATGAAGCTACAACGGACACCCTGTGTTTCTAGTTTTTAGCTCATAACTTTTTTTGTTTATTTATGTATAAGATATAAGATTTATGTATAAGATAAATATTTTAGCCAAATTTCGTCTCCCTGCGTTGTTCCGTTCTGCTTTCAACAGACAGACAGATGGACAGACGGACGGACATAGCTAGATCGACTCAGAATCGAACCAGAAAATATATACTTTATAGAGTCTTAAATGATTGCTTCGACATGTTACCAGAGACCTGCGCCGACCGGCTGAATTTCAGCTAAGCCGAGCCGCCGAGGAAATTTTGGAAGCCGCCGCCGCCGTAAAATTTTCGGCTTAACTCGGCTTAAAAACAGCCGACGTTTTGAAATTATTTTTGAAAAATATGTTAAAAAGAACACACTCTTTTATTATTTAAAAGCATCATTTCCCACTTATGTATTACATTTATTAAAAAAAAGTTTTTTTCCGTTAAACTAGTAATTTTTTCTGGTTTTTAACTTGTTCTTCATATAAATTTAGTTAGTTAAATGCCAGAAACAAAAAACATTATTTTCGGCTTAACTCGGCTTAAAAACAGCCGCCGTTTTGAAATTATTTTTGAAAAAATATGTTAAAAAGAACACACTCTTTTATTATTTAAAAGCATCATTTCCCACTTATGTATTATATTTATTAAAAAAAAGGTTTTTTTCCGTTAAACTAGTAATTTTTTCTGGTTTTAAACTTGTTCTTTATATAAATTTAGTTAGTTAAATGCCAGAAACAAAAAACATTATAAAAATGCAAAAGGCCGTATCCATAAGTTTAAATTTTTTTGCTTTGTTAATCATTCACTTAAGGCATAAAATAATCTTCGAACAAAATTTGTCTTAAATGAAACAAGTTTGACAACAAAATAAGATTTTTTAATTAGAAAATGTATGCTTAATTTCAGCCGGCTGACAGCCGATTTTAAGCCGCCGCCGAAACTTTTTTACACAAGCCGCCGCCGCCGATAAAATTTCTCGACGCAGGTCTCTGCATGTTAACATGATGTTACACACGGAATGACAAAATCAATATCTTTTGATAGTGGGTATAAATTTATAATGTTTATACATAATCCTAAGTGGCTCCCCAGCCATATACATAAATATTACCAAAACTGTTCAGAAAAACAAGAAAATGCATTTTCAAAAAACCTACATCCAGAATGATAAATATTATAAATTATTTTCTGTAGACCTAAAGAAATCTACAATTTTTCTTTTATATGTACAGTGTTGCCAGAAAATTCTCGATGTGATCTGCTAAATTTCCAAAAATAATATGCTAAAATCTGCTAAATACAAAGTTTTACCCACGTTTTAAATTTTTTTGCTTTGCTAAAATTAAGTTTCAAATTTATTATAATAAAATGACAGAATTGTACTATTTATATAGCATGTATATAAACATATATCTTTTATTTATACATAATACATATCGTTCATTCCATGATAACGCCCAAAAATATTTTTTATATCATTTTTGAAAAATTTCTACCCCTTCGATTTTAATTTTATTTTAATATGTTTATTTTATATGTTAATTGTTCTGGGACAAGATAGTTTACTACTTTTAATATTTTTTTTATTACCAAGTAAAAAAAAAACGCATGACCCCCATAATAAAATTTAAATTTTTTAAAAATCTTTTGTGGAATTAATGATATATTTTATAAAAGGAAAGAAACATAAGAAAATATAAATATATATAAGTTATTCTATTTTACAAGATTTGCTATAAATATTGTTTTGGAAGGCCTTCTTTTTGAAATTTTTAATGGATAACTAAAATTATAAGAAAATATTAAGTATTGTTCTCATATGACATATTTCATTTCAAGCATTTTACAAGTTATATTTTGTTTATATTAAAAATTTCCGATATTTTACATTTTGTTTAATAAGATTTATAATATTGTTTAAACAGATCCATAAATATTGAATAAATATAATGCACAAAAAATATTACATCAGCCTTTGAGAAAAATATTTGACAAGGATAGAACAAATTTTGTTCTTCACCATGCATCACTAACAGGTGTAAAATTTAGGTTTAATGAACCTGAAAGATAAAACTATTATCACCTATTTTTATACCCTACACCACCATAGGTGGTTGGGGTATTATGCGTTTGTGCTGATGTTTGTAACGCATAGAAAACGTTATCCAACACCCACCTTAAAGTATACCAATCGACTCAGAATCACTTTTTAAATCGATCTAACGATGTCCGTCCGTCCGTCCGTCTTGTTGGGCGGCTGGCTGTCCATGTAAACCTTGTGCACAAAGTACAGGTCGCAATTTTGAAGATAATTGAATGAAATTTGGCAGGTGGGACTTTTATGACACAAGGAGCCTATTGAAATTGGTTATGATCGGTCCATTATTTCACCTACCCCCCATACAAATGTCCCCCCGGAATTAAATTTCAACACTCAAAAATGCCTTCAAAATAAGAATATTATAATGAAATTTGGTGCAAAAAAGTATTGTACAAGTATCAATCTTTGTGGCAAATTTTGAAGATCGGTCCACGATTAACCATAGCTCCCATATAAACCCCTGTTCCGAAAATCACTTTAACGTGCATAAATCCCATAGTAATGTTAGTATCAAGTTAATATTCGACACAAATAAGTTTTATATAAGTAGAAACAACATTGCCAAATTTTATTAAAATCGGTCCATAATTTACCATAGCTCCCATATAAACCCACTTCCGAGAATCGTAATAAAGTGCATAAAAGTAGATGTTAGTATCAACGTATTATTCTGTATTTGTATATTTTATTTTACATTTAGTAAAAGTGTTGATCTAATATAGGTCTCCTCCCCGAGTTTTTATGGTCATACATAATGGTGTAGGGTATTATATGGTCGGTCTTGACCGACTATACCTTTTTTTCTCGTTTATTTTTAAATTATACTACATTCGGATTTAAAAAAAAAAATAATAATAATCATGAAAATGATTTTTTTAAATCAAAGTAGTATTAGTTGGTAATTATTTTACCTTTAAATCGTTAATATATGTTGAATTGAATTTTGTATCTAAATATGGAAACACAGAATTTTGAACAATTCAAATTTATTTATCAATGAAAAATTAATATATTGAAAAATATTTAATTATTTTAAATAATATAAACATAATACATTTAAAATTCGTCGAAACAGTTTAAAATATTTGCTACGAACTTCTCATATTATTCTGATGATTTTACTTTCGAGCAAAATTATTTGGAATATCGAAGGAATTGCATCATGAACTTTCTAATTTTACTCATTCTCTTATTTATAAAATACTACTAAAGATTTCCGTCATCTTGTTTCGCCATTTGTTTTTAACAAAATTCATAACGCTAAATAAAAGCTCCATTTCAGCATTACAAAAAAGTGAAAAACTAATAAAGATATTACAAATTTAGACAATTGTTCGAATAGGTTTTCATCCATCGAGTTTTTGTTAATAACATTTTTTATTAAATTTATTATTAATATTCCTTCGATTTTTAAATAAAAAAAAAAAAAAAGTTCACACAGTAGTCCATGCTTTTTATATGAAACTGTGAATGTGCCTCGTGAAAAACTGACTTTTCGCAATTGTTTTCCAAACTACTACGTTGAATATTTTGGGCACATCAACAATATATAGCGCAGAACACACACAGTTACAACAAGTATCAATCCCTATTTCAAAATCGCAATCCCTCCCAAACATTTTTAAAAACTAAAAAATTTTGTGATCAAAACTCGACTACCCTGTATTTAACCGTTTAAAGTCTGCACCAGGGTACACTAAACAGGTATAATCGTCGCGGCAACAAATACAACAACCCAACTTTTGCCTCTCTTTCGTGTAGTTTATGTGTCAAAAAACAAATGATTAAAATACATTGCAAAATATACAATCTTATTTTTTTGTTACTATATGTAAACAATAAAACGTAAACAAACTTTGACAGAACTCATACACAAAAACAGAATCAGCTGGGCCGACGATTATACCTGTTCAGTGTACCTTGGTCTGCACAATAACAAAAATGTTGCAGAATTTATGAACAAAGTCCCATTAGTTTATATGAGATCGAATGAGATCAAAAAGTAAAGTATAAACGAGCGAACAAAGTGTAGACAACTGGTAAAAAGTTAAGTAATTTTTAGCCCTTTTTCTATGTTTTTGAACTTTGAACAACAATAATCATTATAAAATTAAACCCAAGGTGCTAAAATTTTGCACTCTATTAGTTTCAAGTCTTGTAAGTTCAGATCTGTAACCCGATTAGTTATAATTGTAAATAATAAAATTTAAAAAAATAAAAAAAATATATATGCTAAAAAAACTGCTGTTAGTAGGTCGATTATGCTAAAAAGCATTTAGCAGAATTTTTTAAAATAAATATGCAATTTCCCAATCTATTCTGCCAAATCTAGCAGAAAAAATGCTAAAATGGCAACACTGTATATGTATTATTGGAGTATGAAAATAGCTTGAGGGGCATGGGCAGTTGATTCCAAATGCGACAAAATTTTATAATAAAGGAACACTGAAAGATCCCCAAACGTACACGTGGTATTTCAATTTGTGTATTACGAGTTGAATTAATAAAAGAAAAATTATTAACATTAATTTTGTAATTTATTATTTATATTTATGCACAAAAGTAGCACAAAAAAATATTAAATTAAACACAAAATTTTGTATAATTCGATCATTTTTAGAATTTGTGTAACATAAACAGAATTATATGAATATATCAACGAAAATTTCATGAGCTAAATACTAAATATTTGTAGATAATTATAAATTGTTTAAGGAAAAAACTCGTTCTGACAGCTCATCTTGGAATGTTATTTTAGGAAAATCAAACTTAATATGAAATGCTATTATCGTAACTCTCTATAAGTAGTTTTGGATTATGAAGAATATAATTTCTTTAAACGGTGCACTAGTGATGTGCAAGTATTGAATAGTAAGTATCGAATATTTAGTATTTTACTGTTTTTTTTTTTTTTTTGGATACTCAATACTGTATTGTAGTTTCTCAATACTTTCATAGTTTAATTTTTTGTTATGATATCATATAATAATAAAACGGCTAAAATACAACTCTGTATAAAGATACAAGTAAATTTTATTGATTTTTATTATACTGAACCAAATCTCGTAGGTAATTTTCGTAGAATTTTAACGAAAAAAAATATTTAAATTAACCGATTTTTTCTTCAAATCAATAGAATTTTTCTTCGAATCAAAAAATTTTCGTCAAATCAACTAAAAAATTTTTGTCAAAAATTGTTTTTATTAAAATTTGAATAAAATTTCGTTAAAAAATTTACGAAAAATCTGTTAAATCAACGAAAATTTAGTTAAATTTGCAGTAACTCTTAAACAATTGGCAGTAAGTAAAACAAAACACAATTGTATTAAATTTAACGTCCTAAAAAGACGTATTTTATTAATGTTGAGATCAATAAATAAATACAATTACAGTTTTTGATAATAGATAAAAAAAATATAAAAATATACATTTCTTATAATTGTATTATTTATTTAGTTTTGACTAGGAATTGTTAACTATAATATATATGTATATGAACGATATATTTAAAATTTGATCAAATATACTAATAAATTAATTTCAGAGCCGAGTTTGGCAAGAAACAAATCATTGTGCTCGTAATTTTGTCCGCTCCAGGAGATTTTCCTGCCTTAAGACCTTTTACTGCTGATTTCATGGCAGAGAGCCGGAACTTTAATGGAATGCGAATATGGTCGCTAACTACCACACGTCTTAGAGTTGAGCCTGTGATATTTGGAGTGAAAGCGTTTTCTAAATGACTAGCAAATACTTCAACTTTTTCATTAGAACTTTTTGCCCATTGACCATTTTGGAGGCGTATGGGAGACTCAAAGAGAAAATTGATTTAATTCAAAAGGGCAAGAATTTCCCCACTTTGTAAAAACTACCGCTATTTTTACAGGATATGGCCAGTTCCAAAAAAACATTATCCATTGTGAGAGTTGGTGGTAGGCAAGCAAACGCATCTTTATCGTATGACACCAAGTTCCCAGCACTTCTTCCAAAAAATCATCGTTTCACAAGTATGTATATCAAATATCTTTATATAAAGGACCAAAAGCTATTCTCGAAATCCTTCGCCAACATATACGGGTCATCAATGCACGAGATGTTGTAAGACGAGTAGTACTAAATTGCATACACTGTTTTAAATAAAAACCACGTCTTTTGCAACAATTTATGGGTGACAACATACAGAATCAGGAGAAAACCTCCATATAAAACATATGTAGCTATTTTCGTGTGCTTTGCCTCAAAAGCCATCCACATTAAGCTTGTTTCGGATTTATCTACTAATTATTTCATTTCATAGGTAGATATGGAATACCTCACCGCTTGTACTGTGACAACACTACAAACTTTGTTGGAACACCAAAGCTCTGATTGAGTATAGCGAAATAACAGTTCTCATTAATACCACCCGATATCCACATTTCGGAGGCCTTTGGGAATGGGCGGTAATGTTAACGATTCTTATTGAAGTGGAAACTATTTTGAGCTACCGATCAGACGACCCAAATGATGTTGAAACCCTATTGCTAAATGGCTCATCGTTACTCGCTCTCGTTACGTGCTAAATGACTGTTAAGAAGGTGCAATTCTTTAGAAAAATGTGCTAAATTTTTAATAATGTAATTAGAAAAAAAATTTTAGTTATTTATGCATATATTCACTATTTTAAATTTGTTTGAAACATCGTAATGGTCCTACTCTTACCTCTAAAGGAACAAATCAATTCAGAATAACTTTCTATCTTCATCTGTCCATACTTAGGAACGTAAAACTACAGTAAATTACATACAGTAGGGAGCACAAATGAGTACATGCTTGTAATTTCTGCACTTGTCGTTGTATAAAAATAAAAATAATAAAGCAAATTCAAAATTTCCAAAGTTGGTCACCTCGGATATGAAAATTTTTTAAAAAATAGCCAAAATTTCATTTATGATTTGATTGAAAAAAATTTTGCACATAGATAGTCCTTATAATTTTCTAAAAAAAATGCGCTTACATGTGTTGGTTATCTCTTTTACTTTAAGAGATATTTGGTCCAAAGTAAAATTTTGACCCATTTTTGGGCATGTTTTTTTTTTTTTTTAACTTGGCGGGCACAATTTGAGTCCTAAAATTTTTCTAAAATATTCTTTGGATTCTGTGCAAAATTCCAAACAATTTTCGTGCAAAGATCATATACCCATGTGATTTAGATAATAAGTTATATTATTTTGAAGTAGAAAATTTAAAAAAATTTGTGATTTTTTGTGACCTTTTTCAAAAATGTGGTAACATTTTTTCACTTTAAAATCCATTATTTTCCTCTGGAGCATACATGTTTTTTCATGTTTCCAAAAGAATGCTTAATATAAATGCATGTAAAATAAATCCGAGGGCAGTTGGGGTAACAGTCTCCCCGCCAGCCTTATCAGAATTTCGTTAATTTTAATTTTTGTTTATTAAGTTTTTTGTGGTGCTCAAAAATGTCAAAAATACCTTGAAAACCTACCTACATATGTTATACAAATACACAAAAATGATTGAATAAGCCACGCCTATTATAACAACTGAAAAAAAAGTAAATTTTTTAAACAAGCTTTCCCCGAACTGGAATTTTAGGTATTTCGGAATAAAAAAGTGGGAATCTATTATTAATCTCTTCTTTTAAGGACAACTTTTCTTATATTATACTAAAATTTCATAACGATAGCTTTATTAATATAGATTTTATATAAATTCAAATATTATTTTTTTTTTGCAAAATAACACTTAACACACAAATTTTAGGTTTTTTGATCAATTTAATGAACAAATTTAGTTCCAATACTTTACTATTTATATATTATTATTTTTCGAGTAATAACCTTTCCAACTTGCATAAATACTTTGCACGATCGTTAAAAAACTAATTGACTAACTTGACCCCCTTCGGCAAAATTTGCACATTTTCATTCATTTCTATGGTAAATATGTGCTGAAGCATTCTATATACATAAGTGCACAGCAGTTTCAACGTGTTTTTATACCCTACACCACCAAAGATGGTTGGGGTATTATGTGTTTGTGCAGAAGTTGTAACGCAGAGGAAAAAAATCATTAAAGTATACCGTTCGACTTAGAATCACTTTCTGAGTCGATTTAACGATGTCCGTCCGTCTGTCCGTCCGTCTGGTCGGCTGGCTGGCTGACTGTCCATGTAAAGCTTGTGCGCAAAGTACAGGTCGCAATTTTGAAGATAATTTGATGAAATTTGGTACATATACTTTTTTCAATACAAGGACGAAGCCTATTGAATTTGGTTATGATCGGCATATTATTTCACCTAGCCCCCATACAAATGTCCTCCCGGAATAGAGTTTTAACACTTATAGATGGCTTAAAAATAGGAATATTTTAATGAAATTTAGTACAAATAAGTTTTATATCAGCAGAAATCTGTCTGCCAAATTTCATGAAGATCGGTCCATAACTAACCATAGCTCCCATATAAACTCCTCTCCCGAAAATCACTAACATTCATAAATCCCATACAAATGTTAATATTATGTTAATATTTAACACAAGTGGTGTAGGGTATCATATAGTCGGGCTTGACCGACTATATCTTCTTCTCTCGTTTTAAATAACTTTGTGTAACTTGAATCGTTAAATATTATTTCAATGTAATTTCACATAGTTATTACTGAGGTAGTTTCGAATTGTTTTGGAGGAGCACAAGTTTCTAGGTGGTCTTGGGGCAGAGGGGAGGATCTCCGAAATGGGTAACCTCGGATATTATATAAGAAATAATTAAAAGAGTTTACCACTTTCGGAGATTCTCCTAATGTCGACAGACCAGCTAGAAATTTGTGCTCCTCCAAAACATTTGGAAAATACTTCAGTAAATTAGAATAAATATGAAAATTTTAATTTTGAGATATATCTTTTTTGATGGTTTTTGTAGCAGTAAAAAAATGGCGTATTTTTTTTTAATTTTTCAACTCCTTTCCCTGCATATCTGCGGCTAAAAACTAATCAAATTGATTTATAAAAAAATTTCTTTTATACAACATTCTTCATAAAATTTTAGTGAGAATAAGCACTATTCAACCCATTTAAAATGCATCGTGTTCCAATTAGGGTATCCGAAAAATTTACTTTTTTCACAAAAGTTTCAAAAATATATTTTTTTTTATAATCACATTGAAAATATGCTATTTACGACTTTTTGCTTTAGAGTTATAAGACTAAGAATTTTTTAAATAACAACTATAAAAAATAATTATCTTAAAAAATAATTGTTATTACAAAATTTTAAAACATGCTCATTATAATTCACAGTAGCCTTTGCATTTTATTGTTACAATATTCAATATTTTTAATTTTGGTTTAAATAAAATTTTTTTTTTGCTTTTATATGAACATTTTAATACCTTATAACTTTAAAGCGAAAAGTGGTAAAGTAAATATTTTTGCGTTATATTTTATTGTATTTATAAAAAAAATTGATTTTTAAAACTTTTTTGGAAAAAGTCCATTTTTCGGACACCCTAATTGGAACACGATGCATTTTAAGCGGGTTGAATAGTGTTCATTCTTACTAAAATATTATGTAGAATTGATGTATAAAATAAATTTTTTTATGCCACTTTTCGAATAACGAATAATTCGAATATTTTTATGTCGAATATTCGAATAAAACTAATAATTTTGTTTTTTATTATTATACTTCTTTTAGCTTATTTTTTAACAATTTGTATAAATATAAAATATTTTACAACTACTTACTTTATTATTATACCCACCATCAAAAAGATGGGTATATTGATTTTGTCATTCCGTGTGTAACATGTCGAAGGAATCATCTAAGACCCCACAAAGTATATATATTCTGGGTCCTGGTTAGATTCTGAGTCGATCTAGCTATGTCCGTCCGTCTGTCCGTCTGTTGAAAGCAGGATAGCGCTCGAACGGAGCAACGTAGGGAGACGAAATTTGGCACAAATATTTGTCTTATATAAGGTTTGTTTGGGATGAAATGGGCAAAATCGGTTTGCAAACAAAAAAGTTATGGGCTAAAGACTAGAAACACAGGGAGTCCGTTTTATACTTTT
Organism: Protophormia terraenovae; assembly: GCA_951394005.1. Taxonomy (NCBI): domain Eukaryota; kingdom Metazoa; phylum Arthropoda; class Insecta; order Diptera; family Calliphoridae; genus Protophormia; species Protophormia terraenovae. The sequence goes on from OX596077.1 coordinate 71,990,404, forward strand.
CTTCTGATATTTCTGCAACAAAAGCATGTACGATAGCGAAATTTTGTACATATAGTTTGGGGATCGATATAAACTCGGAAGCCAAAAATGGGCGTGGTCCGCCCACTTTACCGCCCACCTCCCATATAAGGTGAAAATCAATGAAATTGTGTTCAAATAGTTCAAGAACTAATGCAAACTCGGAAACAAAAAATGGGCGTAGCCCGTCCACTTTACTGCCCACTTTACCTCCTCTCATATAATTTAAAATGTGAAAAAGTTGATGGTGGGTATATAGATTCGGCCGGGCCGAATATTTGCGCTTGTTTTTTAATTTAAATAATTAAAATTTTATTACACAAATTTTAATTATTTTAATTATAGAGGAAGAAAAATAAGTGCAAGTAATAATTTGTGCAACAATTTCATTGCAATAAACGACAGGTTTTTGGTGATTGATTAAAAAATTAAAACGTACAAATTTATAGATCAACATTTTAAAAAAGTAAGTTGTATATAAAATCAGAATTGTATGATTAAAAGCATCTGTGTATATATAAAATATATATTTTTTACAATGAGCTTTGTATTGAAATACTTTATCAAAAGCGCTAATTATCATCTCCGTACACAGAAAAAATTATTACGGTTTTTTTTTTCAATTAACTTAGTTGTTTCATTTTGCATCGAAATTTAATAAATTTATTCAAGCAAAAATGGAATAAAAATAGAATTTAACTATACTTTTATATCATATATACATTTTTAATTCATTCAATCAACTACTTGATTGATTTAATTAATTTATTAATTGAGAATTTTTTTCTGATTTGTATTTTTTACAGTTTTTAGTAATTGATATAATTATTTTGGTGAGAGGTGCAAATTTAAACAAGTTTATATACACAGAAAAAAGTCACCAATTAACAAATATATATGAAAATAATTCATTCAATTATAAACTTGTTTAAATTTGCACCTCTCACCAAAATGATTATATCAATTACTAAAAACTATAAAAAATACAAAACAGAAAAAAATTCCAAATTAATAAATTAATTAAATCAATCAAGCAGATGATTGAATGAATTAAAAATGTGTATAGGAAAAAAAATCATACCAAAATTTATTTTTTATTTTATTTTTTCTTGAACATATTTATTAAATTTTGATGCAAAATTAAACAACTGAGTTAATTGTAAAAAAGACGGTAATAATTTTTTCTGTGTATGAATGAATTATTTTCATATATATTTGTTAATTGGTGACTTTTTTCTGTGTACTTCCCACAATATTAAAATAGAAAATCATGAAGAAGAACTACCAACAACATCTACAATTTCAATCGGTCCAATGTTGCAATTTATTAAAAACCAAACTCTACATTCCCTTGAAGAAATTATATGGAGAAGTTTAGCAGAAGAAAAAGTATGAGCTTTTAAGAAATTAGAAGTTATAATGGAATTTTTAAATTCTACAAATTTAAGAATGAGATGAAGTGAAACCATAATGTTGAATTATATTGGCAATTTTTATTCTGAAAAGAAAAGTGATATTATTACGGAAATTCGACAAATTATTTAAATTAAAGGTCGCCTTTTAATAACCGTAGATGAATGGTCAGATAACTTTTTTTTATAAATACATAAACGGTACAGCAATAAGTTATAATTCTAAAAACAAATCCTTTAAACATTTTAATTTCGGACTTGAACAATTAAAAATAAAAGCAAGCGCTTCCAATATTTGTTATTTAGACTTTTTGTTTTTGTGTATATATATTACAATTGTTAACTGTTAAGTTGTTTTTGTTTTCCTCTTATAATAAAATATTTGAAAATTTATCAAAATTTAAAATTTTCATTTTATATATTGAATTATTCGAATAATTTTAAATGCGTGATGGAATAATTCGAATACATCAAAAGGTCTTTTTCGAATTATTCGTTTTCTTCGAACAATAAAAAAATCGACAATTTGGATACCCTAGTATATAGAATGCTTCAGCACATATTTACCAGAGAAATGAAGGAAAATGTGCAAATTTTGCCGAAGGGGGTCAAATTAGTCAATTAGTTTTTAAACGATCGTGTAAAGTATTTGGTATCGTTGGAAATGTTATTACTTGAAAAATAATAATATATAAATAGTAAAGTATTGGAACTAAATTTTTTCATTAAATTGATCAAAAAACCTTAAATTTATGTTTTTAGTGTTATTTAAAAAAAAAAAAATAATAATATTTGAATTTATATAAAATCTATATTAATAAAGCTATCGTTATGAAATTTTAGTATAAGAAATGTTGTCCTTAAAAGAAGAGTATAAATAGATTCCTACTTTTTTATTCCGAAATACCCAAAATTCGGGGAAAGGTTGTTTAAAAAATTGACTTTTTCCAGAAAAATATATTTTTGTGTGTTTAGCTAACACATGTAGGTAAGTCTTCAAGGTATTTTTTTTTTTAATTTCAGCTTTGACATTTTTGAGCTTCACAAAAAACTAAAAAAAACGAGAGAAGAAGATATAGTCGGTCAAGCCCGACTATATTATACTCTACACCATTTCGATCCACATAATTTTGTTTTTACGTATATACAACTTACTTGTGTTAAATATTATATAATACTAACATTTGTATAGGATTTATGCACGTTAGTGATTTTCGGGACAGGAGTTTATATGGGAGCTATGGTCAGTTATGTACCGATCTCCATGAAATTTGGCAGACAGATTTTTGCTGATATAGAACTTATTTTTACTAATTTTCATTAAAATATTCCTGTTTTTAAGGCATCTATAAGTGTTAAAACTCTATTCCGGGAGGACATTTGTATGGGGGCTAGGTGAAATAATATGCCGATCATAACCAAATTCAATAGGCTTCGTCCTTGTGTTGAAAAAAGCATATGTACCAAATTTCATCAAATTATCTTCAAAATTGCGACCTGTACTTTGCGCACAAGCTTTACATGGACAGTCAGCCAGCCAGCCGACCAGACGGACGGACATCGTTAAATCGACTCAGAAAGTGATTCTGAGTCGAACGGTATACTTTAAGGTGGGGGTCCGAAGATTTTTTCTCTGCGTTACAACTTCTGCACAAACACATAAAAATTATATTTAACGAAATTCTGATAAGGCTGGCGGGGAGACGGTTATCCCAACTGCCCTCGGATTTATTTTACATGCATTTATATTAAGCATTCTTTTGGAAACATAGAAAAAAATGTACGGTCCAGAGGAAAATAATGGATTTTAAAGTGAAAAAATTTTACCACCTTTTTGTCACAAAAAATCAAAATTTTTTTCAAATTTTTACTTCAAAATAATATAACTTTTTATCTAAACCACATACAGTTACGGACCAAGTATAATTATTTGAAATTTTTTGAGTTTTCGACAAAATTTTATGCAAAACAATACAACTGTTAATGTCAAATCATTGCTAATATATTGAGTTATAAACCTATACAAAAATAATATCCTTTAACATTATCCCGAAAACGGTACATCGTCTCAAGCTCAAATAGTCCTTTTTCAGTGTGGACAAAAAAATAGGGTCAGTTTAAATTTTTTTCAAAAATGTTTATGAAACTTTACCTTTTTTTAAATCTCGATAACGATATTTAAAATAAAATACTGAAAAAAGATGAGAATCATCGATTATTTTCAATTCCGAGAACTAATCGTACGGAAAGGATCTATAGATTTGGGTAAAATCGAAGGTTACAACAAATGATAAGTACCGAAATCAATCATTATAGTTAAATAATTTTATTTTCACTGTGAAAATTTCAAGAAAATCGGTTTAGCCGGTTAGACGGCTATAGACTTCAAACAAACATACAAACAAACAAACACACATTAATTTTTATATATATATAGATAGATAGATTTGATAAAATAATTTATAATTTAAAAATAAAAGCATCAAGCTCTACGAAAAAATCCGACAAAACAACCCGCATGTACTAAATTTTGGAACAATAAAAATATTTGAATATAATATAGTGTAGTTTATAGATAAGGTGACTGGTCGACAAAAAAAATTTTTTTCGAGCTCCTTCAAAAAAAAAAAATATGTAGACTAGATGGAATTCCGCATGCTAAACTCGAATCCGCTTTCAGTTTTTTTCCATCAGGTCGGGATTTTTTTTTATGGTCGTGTCTAATATTGTGCACTAAATATGCGGATTTCTGGAGTATATTTCACTATTACTTGAGAACGGTATGCATGATTTATATAAATGATATACCATAATATACGGAATAAAATTAGCTTTAAATAGTGTCGGAATTCAAGATTTCTTTTTTTTAATAAAACCATCACGATACTTACAGAGAATATTCAAAATGGATCCATCCTCTACATATATATTTTTCACGAATTTAAAAATATTTTTTGAAATACGCGACCGCGAAATTTAATTCGCGAATTATCCACCAATAAAATTCAACATAAAAACATGTTTCAGGTATCATTTTAAAGGTAATTTCATTACCTTTAAATATTTGCCTTGTAACGTAGATATTTTGGCAGATATTTGTATTTTTAAAAAGACAATTTTCCTCATTTTTAAGATATTATAAATCGCGAACTATAGCGGTAATAAGACTTAAATTCGGCATTTGCCTTACCAGCATCAAAATAAATATTCTTGCCGAATTTTATTGTATTCGGATGATTTTTGGAAGAAATTGACGATTTTTCTATTTTATTATGAACAAAACAATACAAATTTAAATAAATATTTCTCATTTATTTTGACATTTGTTGTAATAACTCCTAAAATATTGCGAGTCTCGGAATGCCACTTTCCACGGTTATAGAAAACATTTTCATCATTAACATATATTTTTTTTAATTTTTAAAAAGACCACTTTCCAAAAGAGTCATGTTATACGTCATATTAAAGGTAATTTTGATACCTTTAATATGACATCTCAATAAATCTTATATAATAAATACTTCGAAAGAAATTATCTGAAATTGGGCAATGTTCACAAATTTTTTACTTATGATAGAGTAAGATCAAAAAGTATAAACGCGTACAAAATTGTAGAAGAATGGTAAAAACTTAAGTAGTTTTTATCAGTTTTTCTATATTCTTGAACTTTGAAAAACAATCATGGTTAGAAAAAGAATTCTATTGTGCTAAAATTTTGCACTGTATTAGTTTCAAGTCTTGTAAGTTACAAAAATTGTAGAAGAATGGTAAAAACTTAAGTAGTTTTTATCAGTTTTTCTATATTCTTGAACTTTGAACAACAATCATGGTTAGAAAAAGAATTCTATTGTGCTAAAATTTTGCACTGTATTAGTTTCAAGTCTTGTAAGTTCAGATCTGTAACCAATTTGTTCAAAATATCATTACCACAAAACTTATTAAGGATTTAATTCAGTTTCAGCCAGTTTAAAAATTTTTTGATAATTGCCCATATTCATTATAAATAAATTAATACTAAAAATTAAATTTATTATTATTTAATTATGTACTTATTTTTAAGATTAAATAAAAGTTAGATCTAAAATGTGATTTCATTTAAGTCTTCTAACTTCATCAGTCTCATCTAGTAGTGTAATTGCCCGTAAATTAGTATGGTTGCTGAGTCTTTCTAAGTAATTGCTGCTAAATTTTCTTATTTCTGTTTTTATAAAAGGAATTTTAAGGTCATTATGTAATGCCTTATTTGTAATGTAAAACGGAGCGTTTGTTATAGACCGTAATGCTTTTGACTGAAATCTTTGTAAGATTTCTATATTCGAATTGCTGGAAGTTTCCCATAATTCTATCCCATAGGTCCAAATAGATTTTAATATGGTTTTATACAATAAAACTTTATTTTCAAGTGATAATTGGGATTTACGCCCAAATAACCAATACATTTGACAAAACTTTTTATCCAGTTGCTCCCGTTTTGAGTTTGTGGGCTTTCCATGTAAGTCGCCGGTCCAGTTGAAGACCCAAATATTTAATGACATCACTATTAGGTATAGCGGAGCCATTTAGAAATACAGGTGGACAATTTTCTTTCCTTGTTGTAAATGTAATATGATTTGATTTTTGAGTGTTAACTACAATATTCCATTTTAAAAGTCATTGGTAAAGACTATCAAGTTGTATTTGAAGTTTTTTGGAGGCTTCTGATGATGAAGTATGTGAACACAAAAATGCCGTATCATCGGCATATGTTGCAACAGTAACATCATCCGTTATTGGCATACATATGTAAATATGGGCCAAGCACACTACCCTGAGGGATACCATCATTTATTTGGCAAATTTTAGAAATGTCATTATTAATTTTAACATAGAAACATCTGTTTTTTAAATACGATAAGAAAAACAAATAAAAAGGAGCTGGAAGAATATTTTTTAGTTTGTAAGGTAATCCTTCATGCCAAACTTTATCAAACGCTTGTTGTATGTCCAACAACACAGCTTAACAGTATTTTTTATTTTCAAAAGAATCAGATATCACTTTTATAATGCGGTGACACTGTTCTGGTGTACCATGATTTCTTCTGAAACCAAACTGATGGTCGGGAATAATCTCGTTTTTATTTAAGATAAAGTGTTAAACGCTTTAAAAGTAATTTTTCAAATATTTTAGAGAAAATTGGTAGCAAGCTAATGGGTCGGTAAGAGGACAGTGCATTTTCTGGTTTACTCGGTTTTAGAATCATGATTATTTCCGCACATTTCCATTGTGAAGGGAAGTGTTGCAGTCGTAAAATAGAGTTATATAACAAAGTAAGAAACAAAACGCTTTTAGATGGTAATGACTTTATTGTAATGGCATCTATTTTATTCTGTTTTTGTTTCATTTGGAGAAATATGTTTTATAGGTAGTTCCATTTGACACGCTATATATAAAAAATTCGAAATATCATCGATATTATTGGAGTAATGAGGCTTAAAAATTCCTTCCAAATGGTCTGCAAAAGCATTCGATTTTTCCAAATCTGTTCTACACCAAACGTCATTTGAATTTTTAATGGGAACATTTCTGTTTGCTGGTCGTTTTAGATACTTGGTGGCATTATATAACTCATGTTCTTTATATTTGCTATGAGGTTTAAGTTTTCTAAGATATAAATTTATACTTTCATTTCTTTCTTTTGACAACATTTCTGAGCATAATTTTATTGCCAAGTTCCAATTGGTCTTATCCCTTGGATTTCTCGTTCGATACCAAACTCTTCTTAATCTTCTAGATTGTCTAATCATTTCTCTTGCCGCTGCTGATGCTTGGACTTTACGACCTAAATCCTGAGAATTAACTACTTTTGGTGTAGATAAAAACGAAGCTTCGTGTATCAATAAAGAAAAAGATTCAACAGCATCATCTAAATTTTCTTCATTTTTAATTTCAGTGTTAAGATCCAGATTATTTTCGATAAATTCACTAAAGATGCTTAAGTTGGTGTTTCGTTTGATAAGTTTGGTACTTTTGTGGACTAGTTTAACATGTATATTATAATTAACAAGAAAAGGCGAGTGATCCGAACTTAAACTATCATCATTTTAAATGTCAAGAGAATGTCTGGAGATGCCAGAAAAGATAACAAAATCAAGGAGATCTGGTATTTTTGAGGGATCAGTAGGCCAATATGTTGGTCTACCTCCTGATAATGCACTATAATTATTTCTTAAAATGCACTTATATAGTTGTGTGCCCTTCGGATTAGTGAGTCGTGATCCTCATCAAGGGTGTTTTGCGTTACAATCACCAACAACAATGAAACGACAACCTAATGCTTTAAAAAATGTCTCATAATCTTCACATTTTACTGTGTGTTTTGGTGGGAAATATATAGAATAGATATTGATTGGTAAATTATTGCAAATTAATTTAACGCCGGCAGCTTGTAAATAAGTTTTTTTTATATTCTTCCGCTAGTTCATATCGAATGCTGAATTTTATAAATAAGCCAGCTCCAGCGTGAGCTTTTCCATCATGATCATCTGTATGTATAAAATCATAGCCTTATTTTTATATAAGATTTTGCAGTTAAATGAGTTTCAGAAATAAGAAATATATCAATATGCTTTTCTTTTATAAAATGATTTATTTCGTTCAGTTTGTTTATTAATCCGTTCGCATTCCATACTGCTTTTCTCAAATTTATTTGCATAATTTGTTAATTAAAAGTGACATCATATTCATAAGAGTATTAGTTAATTCTATTTGTTTATTTAATAAATTTTCTATGTTTTTCATAATATTATTGTTGATATTATGACTTGCTACATTAGCATAGGATTCACCTGAGAATATGTTTTTAAACTCAGTATTAGAACTGGAATTGGGATTAATTTGGGGAAAATTATCTCTATTTATTAAGAATCGCTGATGGTTAATTGGTCGTATATCCGAAAGTTTGTTCTTTAATATATTTTGGTAAACTTTACATCCTCTATAGCTGGCAGTATGTTGCTTTAAACACGCATTTAGGAGGGGTTTCTACGTCGTTTGGACAGTTGGGTGTGGGATGGCCAAGTCCGCACTTTACGCATACAAATGGTTTTTTTGCAATAAGTTTTTGTGTGTCCGAATTGTTAGCAACGGTGGCATTGTACAATATCGTTTGTACTTTTAGTGGCTTCTATTTGTACTACACAACGATTTATTTCACGTATTTCAAAAAATTTTTTATTATTCGGACTTGGATCGACGTCAACGTAAAACATTGGTAATGGCTGTTTTGTAAATCTACTTTTAACGTTGGTAATATGTCTAACAAGATGACCTTTATATAACAGATCTGCTTTTATATCTTCTATCTTAGTAGAATAATGAAGTCCTTTAATTACAAATCTATATGAACGCTCACTTTTTAGTATCAAAATATTTTACTAAGTTTCGATAAGAGTCTACTGTTTTTATATCAAGTTTAACTTGACCGCCGTGTAAAGCTTTGTAATTAAAATCCATATTGGCAATCACACTACTTACACATTTTATCATTTTAGTTATGTTAGTAACATTATTAACAAATATTGGTGGCGGCTTTGCAGTGGGTTCAGTTTCATTATCATCCTCAACGTCATCATTATCATCATCATCATTTTTGTCATCTATATTATTAGCAAGTTCAGCAAATTTATTAATATTTGAAAAGCTTGGTTTATCAGCAGAACTTTTATTTTTTTTTAAATATTTGTTGTTTTAATTGTCTTTATACGTTTTGTTGTAACATATTGCCAGCTAAATAAATTGTCTTCACTAGAGCTACAATCATCATCACTATCTGTAGTCATTGCCGAAACAATAGTGTATTTTGTTGTTTAGCTTGACCGTTAATTTTAATGCAATGCAATTGAATGCAATGTACATTTATTGGTTTTACTATAATTTTTTTAAGAATGCACTTTTGTTATTGGAATATTTTGTTTTTTTGTAAAATAATGAGATAGTCACAAAATAAATACACAGAATACGTCTGTTTACTTTGAATAACTCAGCGCGACTTCGGAAAAAAACTGAAAGCAGATTCGTGTTAAGCACATCAAAATACATCAAGTCCAACTATTCGTCAATGGGGGAGGATTTTTTTGTTGACCAGTGTTATTATACCATTTTTAGAATTTTAAATATACCTTTAAAATCGGGAGCTACATCCGAAGGACCGATTTTTCGGACTTCGCGGTTTTAAAATTTTATATCTAGAATACCAGTTGACCAAATAAAATTGTTTAAACTGTATTAGAAAGAAGACAAGAAAGTATCCTTTTTAAAAAGTATATACTCATTTAAATGAACAGCAAAACTATGTTGAATATTTAAGACACAAATTCAGTTTTTAAATTTTTTCTTCTATTATTTTGAATTTATACCTATTTTTGACCCACACTTTATTAAAAGACATACCATAATACATAATATAACATAATTCTATACTTCATTGGAAAAACAAAAAGGTATCGCTTGATAAAATCGGATAAAAATTGTAGATCCTATGAAGTTTTTAAAATGTGTTCAACTCATAAAATCTTGTTATTTTACTTTTATATAGCTTTTTCCATTATTTATGATGCATGAAGATTTTACGGGTTTTTTCAAGTTTTTCAAAAATTCATAGTTTTCACAATTTTCATCCGATTTTATCAAGCGATAAAAATTAAAGAAAAAATGTTTGGATTTGCTTTATTATTTTTATTTTTATGCAACGACAAGTGCACAAATTACAAGCATGTGCCACCTACTGTATATAGAACAAAAAACAATTCTTTTTGTAAATGTAATAAGTAACATCCAGGGTTGTCAGATTTTTTTGAGCCTCTGTCGCTAAATTGGTAATCAGAAATCGCCAAAATTAAATTTTATATATTTTTTTTCAAGAAAAATTAAAAACAACTAAAATATTCAACTTTTAGTCAATGATAATTTCAGTAGCTAATAATAATTTGAATAAAAATATATTAATTTCAATACACTTTTCTGACATACATAGCTCAATTTTAGGTCAACAATTTTAAAAATTTATTGAAATTTATTATATTTTTTAACAGAATAATTCTAAAATTATATCTTATTTATTTAAAAAACTCGTTTATATAATTAATTAAAACAAAAATTAAAAATTTTATAGAGAGCACGATATAAATTGTTTTGAAGAATTAATTTATTCATGAACGTCTTCTTTTCATTACGGCCCAAAATTATAATATTCATACATATTTGAAAGATGATGGAAAACAAATTGTCAAACATTTATTGAAGATATTTATAAATTAAGGATCTTTATTTTGTTATTCGGGGTTCATAAACAGCAACTTTCCTTGCTGCAATTCTGAGTTCATAGACAAGAGAGGTAAAGTGAATGTAAATGTTTAGTATTCCCTTTACTTCTCTCTTCTACGAATTCAGAACTGCAGCAGGAAAAATTGCTGTGTGTGATCCCCGACTTAAATCAGGGGTTTTTACAAACTCTTGCTTCGTGTCTTTAAATTTGATAATTTAAAGCTATTTCTGGAAATACATAAATATGTTGAATTTCAAGCTTAATAAAAATTAATATTCATTTGAAAAAAAAAAAAAAGTTATACTTTCTCAATTTCATATCAAATGTTATTCCTAAATAATTCTTAATCCAAAAATAAATTAATACTTAAAGAAAAAAATCTCAATTGTATACCTAATGCTTTTGATAAATCTTGCTATATTTAGAAATTGTTAAATCATTTGTTTTCAATTAATTATAAATTTAAGATAAAACCTTTATATTTAAAAACAGATTTTAATATTGCTACTATCATTAAATGTTTTTACAATTTGCAAAAATTACCAGAATGAGAATAAAAATTCTAAAAATTGTTTTAGAATTTTTACTCTATATTTTTTTCAACTTTATTTTATAAGCAGGGCAAGTTTTAATATGCACAAAAAAACTTGAAATATGCGCTTGAAAAAGCACGAAAAAATGGTATTATATGCACAGAAATATGCAAAAATAGCATGAATATGTATATAAAAACCGACGAATTCATGCATTCTTATATATTAATGTGTAGAAAATATGCACAAATATGCATATTTTAACTTTCTATCTCTAATAGATTTCGATGTTTATAAAAATATATGTAACTATCTTAATTTTAAGTATCATATTTGACGCTTCCGAATTTTTTGCTCACCAAAAATTTTTTAGAAATCATTTGATTGAACTCTAAAAAATCACCAAAAAATTGTGTTTTTGTTAAGAAAACTAACTTTTGTATCCATATATGCAAATTTATGCAAAGATTAAAAATATAAGCATTTTTTGTGAAATTCTTTTTAAATATGCAAATGCTTACTTTCCAAGCGAAAAGCTTGAAAAACTTGCCCTGTTTATAAGTATTGAGAAATTAATATATGTACATACGTGTGTTATCTGTTTAAAGAAATACTTTTAATTTTATGATCAAGCAAAAGCTCTTAGCGACCACCTAACAATTTTTGTACGGAATCCTTGTTAAGAACCGTGGACCCTCATTTGAAAACCACCGTTTTGGATAGAAAAATACTAAAAATAGACGTTGGCTGGTAAGAAAACGTAATAGTTTTACTATGCGTATACCTATTTAATGAAATTTTAAAAATCGCCAAAAAATTCGCCATGTCGCAAAACGGAAAATTCAGTCGCCAAGAGCAGTTAAAAACGCCACGTTCTTGTAAATTCTTGTAAAAGAGTAAAACAAATTAAATATATCTAATTAATTAATATAAAAAAATTAATAAAAATCAACTAAATAAAATAACGTCTGAAATATAAAAAAAGATATTTAAAAAATATGAACTTCTGTTATTTTTTTATAATTAAGTTGTAAAATATTACCTTCAGGTATATTCTCCATTTGTTTCATATTTTGTAACAAAAGTTTACTTGATGGATCCTTGGTATGATCATTAAATAAGGCGATGTTTTATGAAAATGCTTCATAGTTCGAATGGAAACAACCCACATTTTCTAGGTTTTCCAAAGAAATTGACCGTGGTCTAGCAGTTGACTAATTAAATTTGTTTATATTTGCTATCGAAATGATTTATTAAATAAGTAAATATACCTTAAATATTAAACATTTAAAATGTTTAACGTTACCGTGAAAAATATGAAAAAGTCTTCCAAATGTTCATACGTTTAACAGTGCTTTACTTAATTTTTAAACAAAATTTATAAGAAAATACGTTTACAATCTTTATTATTAGCCGTTCCACAGATCTTCTTCACTATGCGTTTTCTGTATTAAAGAAATTTCTTCAGTTCTACATATGTGTCTTCAATTTTACTAAAAAAAAAAAAAAAAAATATTTAAATTAACGAAATTTATTCAATTCTACATGCCTTTAGTAAATTTGAAGATATTTAGTCAAATTGAAGAATATTATTCAATTTGACTAAAATGAAATTGTTAATTTTAACCAAATTTCTTCAATTTTACATGCCTTTAGTAAAATTGACTAAATTTTTTAATCATATTGAAGAATTTTAATTTATTTTCACTACTCTATTTTATTTAATTTTAGTAAAAGTAAATTAGTTTATGTATTAGTATATTTTATCAAATTTTATATACAGTGCAAGCGCGGTATTCGCGACTACCCATAATCGCGACGGCTTAATTTTTAAAATTGCAGGTTCTATAATCGCGATAGTTTACGAATACAGTATGTCAAGAAAATGTTTTTACACTAAAAGAAAACATGAATTTGTCGAAGTTTGGCTTTAAAAAACTATATAATTTTTTGCTAATGTAAAAATTTTTAATACAAATTTGTTAATTAATATATTTATTATTATATTACTCAAAGAAACTTAATATTTAATGATTTAAACTATTAGAAATGGAGCAAAAACTAAACAAACACAAAAATCTTAGTGTCAAGAAATTCTTTTTACATTTATAAAACTGCTTTAGAAAATAAAAAACTTTCGGAATTCTTAATTTAAAACGGTAACAGCTGGTATGTAAAAATGCTTGTGGAACCTTTTTCATCAAATAAAATTATTAATGAATGTTACAGTCAATTGGAATTTCGTATATTCCAACATTAGTGCGTTTTTTTAGTTCATTATGGTCCTGTAATACCTTTTTGTCACTTTGTTCTTCAAATAAGGAGAAAAAATGATGTGGGATGAAAATTTGGACCTTATGCTGGTATATTTAAAGCTTTTTGTAAATAAATTTTTCTGCATTATCATTATTTGCTTATATATGCTTGAAGTCATTATTTTTCTCATGACTTGAATTTTAGTTTTCATCCTTCATAAACTCATATTTATTAACACTTTTTATTAAATGAGCTTTAAAAGTCTAGAAATGTTACTACACACCTGTTATATTTCATAATAAAACCGATTTTCCAACTATTTTGAATAAAATTTATCTGTATTTAACAATATCTTTTAAATACGAAAGCATGAATATTTATTATTTAATTTTCTAAATGCTTTGCAAAGGATTTTGAAGGTTTTCGGCGTATTCTGACCGTATTAAATTGTATTATTATATAGTATAAACATTCCTGTACAACATACAATTCGTTCCATAACTTTTTAAGCTTATCAACGTAAATCATTGGGAATGATTATAATTGTTGAATACTTTGTCCCCATAAGAGTGTTTCTTTCCATGTAGTTTTCCATCTGTAATTGTAATCCATCTGTGTTTTTTCCATTGTTTCTTGGAAGATAAAATTGATATACCCTTTCCACAGCACTTTATTATAAGTCCTAGTGGATATATTCAAATTTTTCTTAATTTTTCTAGGTTTAACTCAGCCAAATATTTGAAGAAGATGGATATTAAGAGATATCAACTACAACTCTGTCTTGTGCAAGTACGAATTTTTAATCGGCTGTCTACCTTCCGTAAATAATTTAATATTTTGTGCTATTTAACGCAGTGTTTATTTCTGGTAACCTGTTAAACATAACAAGATAAGTCAATATTTTAAATTTATATTGTTATTATCACATAAAGTTAGTTCTTATTGCTTTTTTGTTTCACTAAAATCTTATTTGATTTTTGAACAACAACAAAACATATAAATATTTTGTTTTGTTTATAATTCATCAGCTGTGCATTTCAAACTAGCTCTGTATTACATTGAATGGTATTATCCACAAACGTATCATTATCATCTGTAACTGATAAAACAGTTTCCTTGCATAAAAACGGTATTACCATATATTTTTTAACCCTTGTGTATTTTAATAATTTAATGATAAATATGGATTGTATTAATAAAAATTGTATCATTACTGGTTTCGTGCTGGCTATGTAATGGATATTGTCATTTGAAATGTTCTGGTGGTTTAAAAGCTCGTGATGCCGATGCGCTTTTAGATAAAAGTAAATTTTTACAGTGGACCTGTCATAATTGTAGAAAAATAAGAGTTGAATTCTATAATTTATTCCAAAGTTCGCGCAATGAGTTTGACACCATCTGCAAGGATTTTTCTGTTCTAAATGAGAAACTCTTAAAGTATGGTGAATTGTTTTCAAAATTTTCTTCATTGGAAAAGTTTGTTATTTCGGAATCCTCATCTCCTAAAAGAAAGAAAACAATGGAAACCCTTCCTTTACCCCAGCTTCTTTGCAATTCCAATTTACAACCTGCCGATTTGATGCATGTAGCTCAATCTTTTCCTTCAAGTGATACTAATACGCCCCAAATAGAACATATTCCGGAAACTCCTATACAATCACTAGCACTACCACTTGTAAATCAACCGCTTGCAAATCAACAATTTTCAACATCTCCAATTCCAACAATTATTGCTATCCCCGAAACTCCTATTTTAAATGGTCCATTAACATCAAATATTAGTTCTTCCCAAGGCTCATCAACATCGAATATTAGTTCTGGTAAAAAGGAGCCCACTGTACTTAGAACTATACCTCCACGTAAAACAATATTTGCTTCAAGATTCGCATGTGATACCACAACTGAGGACATTTCGTCATTTTTGCAATCCAAGGTTGATATTTCAACTTTGGATAATATTTCAATTTACAAAATGAACTCCAGAAATAGAGCATCCTTTAAGATTATTGTCCCTGAATATCTTTTTGAACTTATAGTAAATCCTGGTATTTGGCCTAAGCATGCTATAATTAGAGAATTTATTTATCGGGACAATGAAAACGTCCGTATTCCTAAAGCTCCTATCCAATCAAAAAACTGAGTATGCCTTCCAATTTTCAACTTACCATCTGTATCATGGTTCTCGTTACCAGAAACAGACTTTTTAACTCCTATTTGTTCAAATGACTGGTCGTCCGATTTTTTCCAGTCATTTTTTGAAATTAATCTATACCAATTAAACCATATCCAAAATATAAATAACCGTACACTTGATTTAGTGTTTGTGAACAACCCCTTTTTATTCGATATAACTAAAACAGGTCCTTTAAGTTTTCCGGAGGATCGTCACCATCCAACAATTGGTATAATGACGTCATTTTATAAAGTTGATAAGGCATCAAAATCGACCTCCACATACTGCTACAAGAAAACGGATTTTGATAAATTGAATGAATTATTATCAAATGTCAACTGGTATGAAGTTTTATCTTTTAACAATGATGGCAGTAATTTTGATAATATATTACAACGTTTTTACAGTATCATCTCCTCATTTATATCTGAGACTGTTCCAATGAGTAAAAATAAAACGAATTGTGGTCCACCCTGGAACTCTGCCACATTAAGATGGTTGAAAAATCGTAAAAATCGTCTTTTCAAACAATTTAAAATAACGCAAAATCCAACTTATCATTGTCGTTACTTGATTGCAAGGAATAAATTCAATATGGAAAATAAAAGATGCTACAATTCATATTTGTTTAAGGTGAAATCCAATATTAGGAGAAATCCTAAATTATTCTATAATTTTGTCAACTCGAAACGTAAAGTAACCACCTATCCAACTACCATGAAAATGAATGGAATTTTATATTCGAATGATGCAGATATTTCCAACGTTTTTGCAGGGTTCTTTGCATCAACGTATTCCTCCAAAACAATTAATGAAATGATTATTCCAAATCATATTCAAGAAGTTTTTCCGATAAATATACCATTTCTGGATTCTTCCTTAGTCCTAAAAAATTTAAAAAGTATAAAAATTTGTACCAATCTTGGTCCTGATGGCATTCCTAGTATCATCTTGAGAAATTGTGCTGAAATGTTATCATATCCGCTAACCTATTTATTTAATAGTTCACTTAAATATGGCTATTTCCCATTGCTATGGAAACTTTCGTTCATAGTTCCAATCCATAAATCCGGAGGAAGATCTGAAGTAACCAATTATAGAGGTATAGCTAAACTTAACGCAATACCAAAATTGTTCGAGAAAATGGTGACAGATATGTTATCCCGCAATTTGTTATCCATAATATCGCCTTATCAGCATGGTTTTTGTAAAGGTCGCTCGACATGTACTAACCTGATGGAACTATCATCCTATATAAATGCTGGTTTCTGCAACGGTAATCCGACGGATGTAGTATATACTGATTTTAGTAAGGCATTTGATAAAGTTAACCATGAACTACTAATAATGAAACTTAAAGCTATCGGCTTCAGCGAAATTCTTCTAAAATGGATCTACTCCTATTTAAAACAAAGAAAACAGTGCGTTTTATATAACAACTGTAAATCCGAATATATAAATGCTATATCTGGTGTTCCACAAGGTAGTCACCTTGGTCCGATCCTATTCCTACTTTTTATTAATGATCTTCCTCTAAATATTCATCACTGCAAAATTTTGATGTATGCAGATGATGTTAAAATATTTAAAACAATTACTAATCCTAATGATCAAAAACTATTCCAAAATGATTTAAATTGTTTTTTCAAATGGTGTGACGAAAATTTAATGGAATTAAATCTCAAAAAATGCAAACACATGGTTTATTATAGGCGTACTCCTAATGTATTTGCTTATAATCTTGGGGGAGTTGAGTTAAGTACAGTTAATAGTTTCACAGATTTGGGAGTACTTTTTGATATGAAATTAACGTTTAACTCTCACATTCAAATAACTGCTAACAAAGCAAGTGGCGTACTTTGCTTTGTTAAGCGCTGGGCAAAAGAATTCAAAGATCCTTATGTCACTAAACGTCTGTATACATCCTTAGTAAGGCCAATTTTGGAATATGCATCCGTTATCTGGGATCCTTACTACAACATTTATATAAATAAACTGGAATCTGTTCAAAAACAATTTTTGTTGTTTTGTCTTCGTGGATTAAACTGGAATCCGAATATTCGCCTTCCACCGTACCGAAGTCGACTTGCTCTAATCAGGCTGCCAACGCTGAAAAGTAGAAGAACGATTTCTAATATATCATTTATAATAGACCTTCTTCAAGGAAAAATTAACTCAGAATTTCTTCTGGGTAAAATTTCCATTAGTGTTCCTAATCGGATGTTGAGATCCTACCATCCGTTAACCATTCCATTCCATAGATCCAATTTTGCTAACCTTGATTCATTTTATAAAATCTGTTCGGAAGTTAATTCGTTATACAATTATGTGGACTTTTCAGACTCACCTTATAATATAAAAATGAAGCTTCTTAGTTTTTTGAACTCCAACAATTTCTAGTATAAGTATCTTTAGTATAAGTATTCTAACTTTTGTGGTAGTAACTATTTTTCTTTATAAAAATTAGAAATTGTAAACTTTTCTCAGCTGTTTGTAATATATGTAGCTGAAGTAAATAAATAAATAAAAAAATATTACGGGAATTTTGGATCGATTTAATATTCTATTAAGTATATATCTTAATAAGGAATACATTTTTACAATATCTTTAACAATTTTCCCGAATTGGAGGTTATAAAAAACTCCAAATGGGTTTATGATCTGGAGTTTTTTCTCTTGACTTACTTAATATATAATTTATGGATTACTCGTAATATATAACATGGATTTGAACACATATTCTTGTACTATGTGATTATGCATCCCAAAGTTTAAAAATTGTTTCACATAGCGACAAAAACGCAAATGTAAAAACATTTTCTTGACAGGTAGATTAAAGGGTATGTGTAGTTTTTGTTGTTGTATTTTCGTAATTACATTCATAATGAATTTTTTTCTGGTAAAACCCGATAAAGAAATATACCTAAAACAAAATGTAACAAAAAAAATTTGCAAATATTGTAAAATAAAGTTGAAATAATAATTTTTTCTTCAATGTAAAAACATTTTCTTGACATACTGTATATATAAGATCAAAATTATCCAAAAAGGTTAATATACCATTATAATCAAATTTAAAAAAACAGATAAAAGTCGCGAAAATAGAACCCGCCGCGAATACCGAGCTTGTACTGAATATATCATTCATATACAAATATATTATAGTCAACCCTCGCGAAGGGTAGTCATCTTGTAGCGATGCGAGGGCTTACTACTACCACCCCCTTGTCTAATTGGCGTCTGTTTCTCCTAGTTGGAGCGGCCAATTAGACACCCCCTCTTCGGAGAACTCCGTTGGCTCTCAGGAGCTAGTCTATGCCTTCTGCAGGCCGTCGGTCCGAAAACAATTAAATCCACCTGCGTCTCTCCTCACAGTGAGTGGTTGGTGGTCTGCGTCTGTCTCCAGAGGAGCGGCAGTCCTTACAAGCCTGGCAGTAGGCTAAAAATGCAAAACCCCGTTTTTTGATAATACCCGGAGACGACGGACCTCAACGGTCGTCATCGGATATAGCGCCTAAACGGCAGCGGTCTGAGGAGGACACTCTTCCTGGAAGCAAGATATCCAGAAATATGCCTCAATGGCCCTACGCACGTTCGTACAAAGATGTGGCTAAGGACCACCTCATTTGGGCGATCATCGATCGCAACTCGAGCGATGGTACCATCTCCTCAGGAAACTGGAAGTTGGTAGTCATGGCTCTCAGTGGGGTGTTCTTGAAATTTGTCCGGCAGCATCCAGGACCTCCACCCCAATGCGAAGATGTGGGCTGGTATCAGGGCCACATCAAGCTCATAGCCTGTGCAGATGAGCGTTCAGCGCAGCTGTACAAGGCTGCCATAGAGTCCCTCGGGGAAGTCTGGCCAGTCGCGCGACTCGAAGCAATACATCTTGCCGATGTACCATAGAGACCAAGATCTATTGCCAAGATTCCCGCCGTGCCATCCGACCCAAAGGAGATTCTGGAAATCCTACAGTTCAGCAACCCCAAACTTCCCACCCAAGACTGGAAGGTTGTTAAGGTTACTGAGGCTGTAGAGGGTTCCAGAAAGGTCACTGTTGTTATCAACAGTGACTCCTTGTCGCAGGGGAAGCTATTCTATGGATTTGGAACTATCTTCCTCCGCGTCTATAAAGGGGACGACAAGGAGAAGCCTCCAGCTCCAGTGAGTATGGACCAAATGAGCATGGACGACGAAGCTGCATGTTCATCTGCCAGTGAAGACGCCCAATCGGTCACAGGAATTGTGGGCAAGATGGAAGATGCAGATGATGAGGACGTCCTTCTTGAATCGGACGACGACCCAGAGGACGCCAATGTCACCGTCGTCCACAGCGACGAGCTGTAGTGAAGGTTTCTCAAATAAACCTTCACCATTCTAAAGCGGCTTCGGCTGCCCTTGTCCTCCGTTTAGCCACAGGTACGGAGGACCTAATCTGTATCCAAGAACCATGGTTGTACAAAGACTGGGTTCGAGGATTGAACAAGGATGGCTATAGTATTCTGTACGCAGCTGGACCAGGTAAGACCAGAGCTTGTATTATGATCAAAAGCAACCTTAAAGCATTTATCCTATCTGATTTTAGCGATAAGGACACTTGCACTATCGCCCTAGAAAACAAAAGGCGAGTAGTCTGGTTCATGAGTTGCGACATGGCTCATGATCATGGAGACGATCCACCAAACTCCATGACAAAAAAGGCGATGTCCAACGCAAACAGGAAAAACATTCCTCTTGTCATATGCGCAGATGCTAATGCACACCATACCATCTGGGGCAGCTCCGATATTAATCAACGAGGTGAGTCACTACTCAATTTCATTGTTGATAACAAACTAACAATAGTAAATAGAGGCAATGAACCAACTTTTATTGTTACTAACAGAAGAGAGGTTCTTGATGTTACGCTTATAAGAGTCGGGTACTCTACCAAGGGAGAACCTGAATACTGATGTGCAAGACATATCAGGTATTCCCATAACACAAGACCGGATAAGATGGGCGGTTAAAAGCTTCAGTCTCTTCAAATCCCCAGAACCAGATGGCATAATCCCAGCTGATCTCCAAAATAATATTGACTTGTTGTTGCCTTGGCTAATGAAAATATTCAAAGCTTGTCTACAACTGTCCCACGTTCCATCTATCTGGACAACCTATAAAATTGTCTTCATCCCGAAGGGTGGAAAGACATCACACACTAAGGCTAAGGACTTTAGACCAATTAGTCTATCTTCTTTTCTACTTAAGACTCTGGAAAGAATTATAGATACCTTCATAAGATCATCCCTTAACGCGAAAGATCTGTCCAACACCCAACATGCTTACATAAAGGGTAAATCTACTGAGACTTCGCTACATACTCTTGTAGGCCATATAGAAAGATCACTACACTATAAGGAATATACGCTGGTAGCTTTCCTTGATATAGAAGGTGCTTTCAACAACGTTAAACCTGAATCAATTCTTGACGCTATGAGACAATTGAGGATTGACGCAGCAGTCACCTCCTTCGTTGGAAAATTGCTCAATTTCATATGCATATGCAGACAGTTGCATATGCAGACGATGTGGCGGTAGTGGCGACTGGCAAGGATCTTAATATTCTGTCTGAAATATTGGATTCCGCTCTTAATCTACTAGCTAAATGATGCCAAGGCTGTGGACTGGGAGTTAACCCAACCAAAACGGAATTGGTACTCTTTACTAAGAGATATAGAATTCCGAAATTTAATACTCCGAGGATAAATGGAGTATCACTGTCACTATCTAATGAAGCCAAATACTTGGAACTTATACTAGATAGTAAGTTGAATTGGAATCTGAATACTAACAGTAGAACCACGAAGGCGGTCAATGCGCTATACTGCTGTAAGAAAGCGATCGGCCTAAATTGGGGACTAAATCCCAGAAATGCATACTGGTTATGTAACTGTGTAATTCGACCAATCCTATTTTATGGAGAAACTGTTTGGTGGCCAACTCTCTAGAAAAGCTACCAGCAAGCAAAGTTTGAACGTCTAATGAGGATGATGTCGATTATGACAACGGGCGCACTTAGGACTACCCCTTCTAAGGCACTGTTCACTATACTGAATTGGCTACCACCAGATATCGCGGCCAAAAAGATTGCTGCACAAACGGCGCTAAGACTTTGTGCAACTAGAGCATGGAAATATCAAGGATATGGTCATGCAAATATTCTCGGTAACATATATCGGGAATATAAGATTGATTACTCAATACCAACACCGTTGTTCGATTCCGGGTTCATGGTGCACATTCCGGATGAAACATACTATGACAACGGTCTGCATACTTCCGCGGAAGAAATTCAAATATTCACGGATGGTTCAAAATCGAAGGACAGAGTCGGTATTGGCATCTTCTCTGAACAACTAGACTTGAAACTGTCTCACACGCTACCTAATTATTGTAGCGTCATTCAGGTTGAAATCATGGCCATGAAAACAGCCGTGCAATGGATTCAGTATATGGACATATCGAACAAAGATATTCGTATTTTTACTGATAGCAAAGCGGCCTTAAGCTCCCTGTCGGGTGTGTACACCACATCGAAGATTGTCCGTGAATGCCGGATGTCTCTTGAGGAGATCGCGAGTCATTCGAAGGTTCCGGGACATAGGGACATTTATGGTAAAGCCCAAATTACAATAGCGCGTAGTCAGCAACAGTATCAGCAAAAATTACCAGCTGATCACTGTCAGCACAACATGTTGCTGCCGTTATAATTACAATTCAGCGTATGCAGCCACAATTTACAACCACCATCTAGCTTTGTTCTACTTGTGTATTTTAGCCTCTCATTTATTTGCTCACTCTCTTTGTCTCGCTCTCAATCTGAAAGCAGCGCAGTGAATTTAGGAACAGGGCTAAATGAAACAGCACTGCAAACTGCTGCTGACCAAATGTAATCAACACCATAACAAACAGTGCATTCTAAATAATCAGCTATTGTAATTTGGGCTTAACTGTGTAGCCGATTCATTGGCACGTGCAGGAGCCGGACAGAACCATCATGGTCATATATACGATATTGGCGCTCCCTTATCGGTATGTAAGCAGCTAATTTCACGCGAATTCCATCTTAAGGGTATAGAGAGTTGGACCACAGAATCCACATGCGTGAAAACCAGGAAAATATGGCCCTTGATGGAAGAACGGCGTACAGCGCAGTTGTTGAATCTGTCAAGAAGTCATCTGAGAAACCTCATCGGTGTTATTACAGGTCACTGGCCCTTCGGCATACATGCTAAAAGGCTAGGGATCCATCATTATGACTATTGTAGACTATTGTAGAAGCTGCAAAGACGAAGAGGAGGAGGAAACTACAGAACATCTTCTCTGTCATTGCCCAATCTTTGAGAACCAAAGGCATCAACTTTTTTGGACTACAGAGAATCATTGACAAATCATGACTCTCTAGAGTCGACCCATCCAGGTTGAACTCCTTCATTGTGACCACAAGGTGGTTCGTGGAACCAAACGGTCAAGAGATTTAGGACTCTGATGCAGCGGGATATTTATGGTAACACAACGGGACCTCGATTCTGGACCCAAGTGAGCTGAGCCCAGGGCGGCTGCCGGTACAACCTAACCTAACCTTATAGTCAACAATTTTAGTAAAAACTAAATAAATAATACAATTATAAGAAGTATATATTTTTTTATTGTATTTCTTTATTTATCTCAACATAAATAAAATACTCAAACAAGACTTACACTGATTTTGACGAATTTTCTTAAATTCTACATGCCATTAGTAAATTTGAAAATATTTATGTAAATTGAAGAATTTTATTCAATTTGAATAAAATAAATTATTTAGTTTCTTAAAGTGAACATATTTTTAGACAATTTACAAATTTTTAGTCAAGTTGAAGAATTATATCAAAATTGACTAAAAACTACACAGAAAAAAATATTCGACAAAATTATTTAATTAACATTTAATTTATAACTTTAATTACAATAGTTATTAATGTAATAAATTTAATAATTGTTTATAATTTTATATGATAAAAATTGACAGTTCTATAAAAAATTCAAACGAAAAAATTAACATTACATATTTTAAATGCAAATTGTTAACTTCTTGCTTTCTTTTTGGGAAAGCGGATTATTAGGCATGTTTCTTAGCCTTCAGGAGTGCCCATGGATATAAGTTAATGTGTGAGTAAACGTTTTAAATGTGTTGTGAGATTCTTATGAAATGTTGTATTATTTTAGATGTTCTTCTACTTGATGCCTGAAGTTTAACATATGTTAGGAAGTGAAATCATATTGGAGTTTTTAACTGCATTCTCAACAAAAGGTTACTAGGAATTCAATAATACACCAACTTCACTAATCATATAGTCATAGTCATATTTATTTACACATTTTCAAATTTTTCGAAAATTTGGAAAAGAAGTCAAATATTTTTGTTGTTATAAAATATTTTGAAAAAGTTCTTTTGTTATTCTAAGGCCTGAAATGTGTAGAGTAGATTATGCTAATTTCTGAAAAAGTTGCGGTATTTATTTCTTTCTATTGAAAGAAAAATTCTGATATTGAAAAAAATTTACGTTTAACTTTGCTAAAAATGATCTCAAATTTTCAGGCCTTACAATAACAAAAGAACTTTTTCAAAATATTTTATAACAAAATTATTTGACTTCTTTTCCAAATTTTCGAAAAATTTGAAAATGTGTAAATATATATGACTGTGACTGTATATTTGCTTGACTTGAACGAAACATTGATAGAACAATGCACAAAGACTGCTTGTGGACGAGCAAGAAAGTGAGGTCCAGGCGATCCAAATTTATGTACATATACTGACCAAATCTCGTAGGTAATATTGACGAAAAATTTTCGTAGAATTTTAACGAAAAAAATACAGTAGGGCCTCGATTATCCGTGACTCGATTAACCGTCAACGTCGATTATCCGGTAAAGAAAATTTGTAATTGTTTTATTTTTTACATCTATTTTATTTTATTTTTGCATCGATTAACCGTGATTACCTGTATTATCCGGGATTCTAAGCATAATTTGTTTCGATTGCTTTTAAACAATCAAACACAATGTGAATAAAACAAAAAAGGGGGTTTGAATAAAATGAGTGAAAGTAAGGTAAAATGCAAGTTTTCTGCATGCATGAAAAGCTAGTTAACGAAAATATTTATTTGAAAAAAAATTTTCAAATGCATATTATATTTTTTAAACATTTACATATATTGAATCCTTGAATAATTGAATTATATAACTACTAAAAAATATTTAAAAATACTACTCAAAATTTTTACTCAATTAACCGGGAAAATTGATTATCCAGAATGCTTCCGGTCCAGAGAACCAAGCCGACCGGCTCAAAATCGGCGGCTATCCGCCGCCGCATAATTTTTCAAGCCGTGGCCGCCGTCGACATGTATCGGCTTAAACGGCTGAGACGGCTCAAGGTGAGCCGCCGATACAATCGACTGCGCCAAAGATATACTATTTTATAATTAATTTTCTGTACTTTTGGACTTCAGACCTATTTTTGACTTAAGTTTTATTTTTTTCTGCCATAATATATTCAAGAAAACGTATTTTTCTGCGTAATGTCCTTTTAGAACACACTTTACTTTTTTGTTTTTTATAATACATTGAATACACTGCTGCCACCTATACGTATGTTTACCACACTAAATCGACCATCGAGGTCCTACTGTATTTAAATTAACAGATTTTTTTTTTTTCAAATCAATAGAATTTTTCTTCGAGTCAACAAATTTTCTTCAATTCTCCTAAAAAATGTTTATCAAAAATACTTTTTTTGTAAAATATGTTGATTTGAATAAAATTTCGTTAAAAAAATCGACGAAAAATCTGTTAAATCGACGAAAATTTAGTAAAATTGGCAGTAACTCTTAAACAATTGGAAGTAAGAAAAACAACACACAATTTTATTCAATTTAGCATCCCAAAAAGAAGTTAATTTGAATAAATTATCTTTTAATTTAACTAATTTTTTTTTTGTTAAAATTTAAAATTACTTCCTCCTTTATCTCTTCGCTTAGAAATATGAAATTGCGATATTGCTACGATTTTATTCCGCAGTAATAAGATTTCTGACCCACAATTTCTTATTATTTTCATTCTAAATTGTAATTTTGTATAATGAAATGTTTTTTTTTTTTTTTTTTTTGGCGTCAGATTATAAAATGTTGCACTTTAAAGACAATTACATTAATGTTAATTAATTTTCTCTATCTGGAATCAAGAAATCTTACTGCATTGTGGTCGAAGACTTACCGATATTATGGCCGAATTTATCCTTATTTTTCAAATGCAATAATAATTTTAATAGAATTTATGAATAGAATAATAAAATTTAGCACTTCTTAAGAATATTCCTTCCATTTTGTATAAACAAAATTTAAAAAATTTTAGGAAATATTGTAAAGTGTCACTTTATTATGTCGCACAAAATGCACGACCAACACAACACTTTTGCCCCATATTTGAAATACACATATTTCAAAAACTTCTTTTGCATATTAATTTAAATAATATAATACGAGAAATACCTGGACACCAAAAATGTAGACTATTATGCACCTAGAAGGCAATAATGATGAACTAAATAGCAAGAGTAAAAACCGCACTTTATTTTGTCCGATAGTATATATAATAAGGTAAATTTGAACATTTTGATTTTGGGATATCATACCTTTTTAGAAGGTTTTAGCAGCAGTAAAAATTATGGCGTAATTTTTTTTTAATTTTCCAACTCCTTCCCCTGTATATCTGCGGCTAAAAACGCACATTTTGAGCGCCATTTTGCGCAGAGGCAAATCGGGATGATTTATAAAAAATTTTATTTTATTCATCGATTTAACATTAAATTTTAGTAAGAATGAGCATTATTCGACCCGTTTAAAATAAAGCGTGTTTTAAATAGGGTGTTCAAAAATTGACTTTTTCAAAAAAGTTTTAAAAATATATTTCTTTATAAATATAATAAAAATATACTATTTGCTTAGAAATATAACGCAAAAATATTTACTTTACCACTTTTCGCTTTAAAGTTATAAGGTATTAAAATTTTCATATAATAGCAAAAAAAAAAAATTATTTAAACCAAAATTAAAAATATTGAATATTTTAACTGTAAAATGCAGAGGCTACTGTGAATTATAATGATTATGTTTTAAAATCTTTTAATAACAATTATTTTTTAAGATATTTATGTTTTTAGTTATTACTTGAAAATTTCTTAGTCTTATAACTCTAAAGCGAAAAGTCGAAGATTAATTATTTTTGCGCCATTTTTTAAAACAAATAGTATATTTTCACTGTATTTATAAATGAAATATATTTTAAAAACTTTTTTGAAAAAAGTAAATTTTTTGGACACCCTAATTGGCACACGACGCATTTAAACTGGGTATTTTGTATAAAATATATATAAAATAAAATGTATAAAAGAAATTTTTTTATAAATCAATTGGATTCGTCTCTGCGCAAAATGGTGCTAAAAATGTGCGTTTTTAGCCGCAGATATGCAGGAGAAGGAGTTGGAATTTAAAAAAACAAAATACGCCATTATTGTTACTGCTGCAAAGGTCTGATATCCTTCTAAAAAGGTATGATATCTAAATATCAAACGAAATTTTTATTTTCGAAACGAACCCTAATATATATATATATATTACAGTGTCCCGAGAATAGCGTTTTTCGAAATTTCGATGTAGGAACACCCTTCAAACGATGTGTAAAAATTATCTGAATATGGGAAAAATATTACAACAATTTTTTAAATTGGTCTTCAGTTCCCTACCAGCGATTTTAAAATCATGGGTCCCATACATTTTGGTCAAAAAAAGTTTTGATTTTTTAATCGAAATAGAAATTAAAAAATTCGTAATTTTATGCTGGTTATGGAAAAAATATTTTAAAAATTTTTCCAGTGGGATTTTCGTTCGCTAGAAGACTTTTTAAGATATTTTGATGAATTTTTTTTTTTTTTAAATCTGGTAAATTACATATTATCAACTATTCTTACTACCCC
Organism: Protophormia terraenovae; assembly: GCA_951394005.1. Taxonomy (NCBI): domain Eukaryota; kingdom Metazoa; phylum Arthropoda; class Insecta; order Diptera; family Calliphoridae; genus Protophormia; species Protophormia terraenovae. Next base: position 72,018,156 of record OX596077.1, read on the forward strand.
AGCAAAAACTTTTTGGTTTTCGGTAATGACAACTACTTATTAAGGTACTTTCCTGGAAAGTAGGCGTCATTATTATTTGCCTTCTCTACATTACATAAATAAGTACTCAATAGTGTAATCGCAGAGTAAGTTACAATCAGATGGATCAGTTGTCTAGAGCAGTGTTCCTTAAAACCAACGCACGCGTGCGTTTTGTCTCTTGTGTTATTCTCTTGATATGAATAAAAAACACACATATCAGTTCAGTCTAGCAATAGCATTCAACGAAGTAGGTTGTGTTATCGCTTGTTGCTTGATATACACTCATAAAAAATGTTTAATGTTATGTGGTAGTGAGGTACATAAAAATCAAAATATGAATATTTTTAATAAAAATAATATAATTTATTAATCAAAATTTTATGGTTAATTTGAAGGAATAATAAATTTTTATTTTTTATATAAAAAACAAGATCTTTTATTTTCATTTCCATTTTATTATAAATAATTTTACTATAAAAAGGAAGATATTTTTTTGGTGTATAATTTCAGAGCGGGAGAGTTATACAGAACACACATTAACAAAATGTGAATGTATAAGTGTGGGGATCACTGGTCTAGAACAACCAGAAGGTTGACGGTTCAACCCCATTCTTGATGCTATTCGTTTTTTTAACAAAATGTTTTAAAAATATATTTTATGCTAAAACAAGTTTTTTAGCCTTGAATATTAAGTGCGAGATGGTGAACTGAGTAAGACGTTGGTCATTAAAAACGACTACTAGTTAATAGGGACCCAAGTTCAAAACTCACTGACGGAAATTTTTTGGTTTTTTTTTTTTTTATTTTTCTTTAGGTACATATTTTTTAGTATCACTAGAGTCTAAAAATAACTAAAAATAACTAAATAAATAATTCATGGATAACTCGAACAAAAATAACTAGTTATTGAGACAAAAAATAAGTAGTTTATTTTTATTTCCAATTATACCTGCTAGCTTACCAGGAAAGCAAAGTTTTTGCTGGGACATTACAATTTTTTAAAATTTTTGCCTAAAAAGGAATAAAATTATAAAATTCTTATCTATTTTTTTAAGAAAAATATCGAAATTTTTTTTGGCATGATGTACTAAATTGACGGTTTATGAACCGAAATTTTTTATCGAAATGTTCTAGACCCGTGACATTCAATCGCTGGTAGGGAACTGAATATCAATTTAAAAACTGTATGTATATATATATATACATATATATATAACGGTATATATAAAATTTGATAAAATATACTAATACATAAATTAATTTACTTTAACTAAAATACAATAAAATGAAGTAGTAAAAATAAATAAAAATTCTTCAATATGATTAAAAAATTTAGTAAATTTTACTAAAGACATGTAAAATTTAAGAAATTTTGTTAAAATTAACAATTTTATTTTAGTCAAATTGAATAATATTCTTCAATTTTACTAAATATCTTCAAATTTACTAAAAACGTGTAGAATTGAAGAAATTTCGTTAATTTAAATAATTTGTTTTAGTCAAATTGAAGAAACTTATGTAGAAATTAAGAAATTTCTTCAATACAGAAATGTGTAGTGAAGAAGATCAGTTTAACGACTAATAATAAAGCTTGTGCACGTGTTTTTGTGTCAATAAATTTAAATTTTGTTTAAAATGTTTTTATAAAAATATAAATACTCGAACAAATAAAACATAGTGAAAAATAAATGTTAATTTGTGTTAAATGATATATACTTTTATCAATATATAATTTTCCTTTTAAATTTATGTGCAAACTCATGGATGACTCAAAATGCAATCATAGAACTAAAGCACTGTTAAGCGTATGGACATTTGGAAGACTTTATCATACTTTTCACGGTAATGTTAAAAATTTTAAATTCTTAATATTTTTGGTATATTTTCTTATTTATAAATCATTTCGATAGTAAATATAAACAAATTTAATTAATCAACTGCTAGACCACGGCCATCATCATCTCAAGGAGCGGTTTTGGATTATGGAGAACTGCACGAAAAAAAATTTCCTTGAAAAACGTGAAAACAAACCTACTACAAGTATTTTTTGTACTATGAATATATACTTTTCTATTAATATTTTCCTCTTCTTGTAATTTTTTATACGTAGCCATATATTATCCAGAAATAAACGTTTAAAATATTGAGTTCTAAAACTGCATGGGCAGAAATTGATTTGATCGACAACCAGTGCAGTACATCACTGCAGTGATCACTGAGTGCACATCTAATGTTCTTAATAAATGGTACAAAAATAATTTGTTAAGTTAAATAAAATTTTTAATAAATGTATATTTTTTATTTTCTCAGGTCTATATCGATTAAAGACTTGTGCTAAAATGTGGGGTGTTTCCATTCAAATGATTAAAGATCATATTAAGGATCGAGCAAACAAACTTTTGTAACAAAATATGAAATAAATAGAGAATATACCTGAAGGTAATATATTACAACTTAATTATAAAATAACAGAATTTCTTATTTCTCATATATTTTTTTAATGTTTCAGATGGTAGTTTATTTGAGTATAATGAGTATAATATCATAAAATTATTTATAATTTAAACTTTTGCTACGTAAATTTAATTAAATAATTTTCTCTATATTTTTAAATACTTATTTCTAATGTGAAGCATATATTTTTATACAATAAATATTATTAAACTTCATAAAACTTCTTATTGGTTTTATTTCTGATGATAGCAACTTAATTTTCCTCTGACCTATGATTTGGATGAAAATCAAAGCAATTTAATGTATTTATTTTGTATTTCAAAAATTTAATAAATTTTTACACTTTTTATGCCTCAGAAGTCATTACAACAGAAGTTTGCACATATTTCACTTATAACTCAACCTAAAGGCGTGCATTTAGCTTTAACAGCATTAATTTTGATATCTGCTAGTTCATTTTTTTCGTATTCAATTATAAAAGTACTTATCCTAAGTTCTATTTTCCATAATAAACATATTTAAAAAATTATTGTACTTAATTATTATAAATTAATGAAAACCGTTGAAAAAGGCACCTTTTTTATACATATTTTAAATTTGATTAAGAAACTCAATTTTGATCTGTTGTATTATAACGACAAATTTAGTAAGAAAACTTGATTTTCTGCCGTTTTAAAGTGTTTGCTATATAACTACGATAACTAAAACACAAATAGAAAATGTTACCAAAATTAATTTTGGTCAAGAAAAGTGGTCGACGAAACCATAGTGCAGGGGTTTAAACAACATTTTAAAATTGACAAAATTTTGTCAAATTGAATAAAATTTAAATGTTAAAATGAATAAAAATTCTTTAATTTTAAGAAAAAAATTTGTTAATTTGAATAAATTTTTTATTTAATTCAACAAAAATTTAGTAAATTGATTAAAAATTCTTCAATATGAATAAAAAATTTAGTTAATTTAAATAATATTTTCTTCAATTTTACTAAAAATTTGTCAAATAAACTACCTTTTAATTAACTAATTAAATTAGTCATATTGACGAATTTTCGTCGATTTAACTAATTTACGAAAAATTAACAAAAAATTCTGTTGAATTGAATAACAATTTTGTTGGGTGATATTTAACCTACTTTTCTTCAATTCTACACCCCATTTTACCGTATTTACTGCTCATTTTTGGTTTGACAAATTGACAAAATTTTGTCAATTCCAAAGTGCTGTTTAACTGGGGTTGCCAGAATTGTTTGGTAGTTTAACTTGATTTCGAAAAATTCAACTCGATTTTAAACAAATCAACTTGACACAGCCACAAATGTTAAAATAAATTAAAACCTGAAGAAAATTGTAGACACATCAATTATATCCAAAAAAAATTTTAATTTTTTCAACAAAATTTTATTAGGAACTGAAAAATTAATTTAAACAAAAAATATATAAAACTCAGAGTAATGATTTTATCACGATATTTTCCACGTCGACTGATAAAGAATTCAACGAATTCCCGGGCGGGAAATCCCGGGAATTCCCGGAAATTTTTCATTGGGAATTCCCGGCAATTTTTTCAAATTTTCCCGGGAAAACGGGAAATTTAAAATTTTGCATTAATATAATTTTATTAATACAAAATATAAATAAAATTCGATACAAGTGATATTTTATATTATTGAAAAGCATTTCATCGGTGATGAAATGTCCTATTTGACTACTTTTTACTAGGAAAAAAATTTTGTCCATTCGCATTGCGAATAAACGAGTTTTTACTAACATATTCCTATAAGGTTAGGTTAGGTTAATTGGGCAGCTGTCAGAACAGTTACAAGACAGCTCACGTGGGTCCAATTTGGTCCCGTTGTGATACCCTAGGGGATCATGTGATATTATCTCACATGTCCGAAACTACGTTCGAATCAAACCAACCTGACGCATGTATGAAGGAATTGATCGCTCTGATGTCAATATCCGAGAGTTCCGACAATACATGCATATTCGGACTACCGAACTTGGCGGTCCTTATTCCATTGAGGGTCGGACAGTGACATAGGAAGTGTTCCACTGTCTCCTCCTCTTCCTCATCAAAGCAACTTCGACAGAAGTCATTAAAAGGGAGCCCTAGTCTCCTAGCATGCGCACCAGCAGTCCAGTGCCCTGTGACAACGGATATTAGAATACGTAACCGATTTCTTGGTAGTCCCAAGATGAGGCTTGAGATGTCCATCATAATGGGGCCATATTTGTCTCGAGGTTGAGCATGTTGTCAGGTTCGACCACCTGTCTTGTGCAATCCTCGATAGATTCCGCAGTATCATGGATCTGCAAGAGGAGAGCGGGACGCCGACCAATTGATCTACTTCTTCATGTCGAAGAAGCGAACCAATTTTGGCCAGTTCGTCCGCAGTAATATTACCCGGGGTATTTGAGTGACCCCTAACCCAGACTAGCTCCAGGTTTGAATGTCTCGCCATCTCGTTTAGAGATGTCCGGCATTCATGTACCAGCCTGGATGTCGAAAAGACACCCGAGAGCGATTTAATCGCAGCCTGACTGTCCGTACAGATTTGGATATCCGCACCGAATACCCTATAGTACATCAACCAGTTTACCGCTCTTTTTATGGCCGAAATCTCTGCCTGAATAATACTGCAGTGATCCGGCAATCTAAAGGAAATATTCGGAATAAAGACACCCCCCCCCCCCCAACCCAATCAACAGATTTGGATCCATCAGTGTAAACCTCCACAGAGCTGTCTCTTAGTACAGGATCAGCCGAAGTCGACACCGAGAATCCTCTGTCAAGAAAGGGTATAGGGGTGCAATAGTCAATATTGCTTGGGATGTCATCAAGTAACCCTAAAATGGTCGCATGGCCGTATCCTTTACTGGTCCACGCACCAATAGTACCGAGCCTAGTCGCTGACATGATGGCGATCTGTTTGGCCATAAGGTCCACCGGTAGCCAGTTCATTAGAACGAACAGGGCCTTGGATGGAGTTGTACGTAGCGCGCCCGTAATGAGCAACGCCGAACTACGCACAATCCTCTCAAAGATGGATTTCTCCATAGCTTTCCACCATACTAACGCTTAATCACCATGTCGAAAAGCCATTTTGCATTCTTGGGATTTATTCCCCAAGATTTACCAATGGCTTTCCTACACATATATAGGGCAATTTCAGCCTTTGAAGCTCTGGCCCTTGTATTCTGGAGCCAGGATAGTTTGGAGTCTAGTATGATCCCTAGATACTTTGCACTATCTGACACCTTTAATTCAACACCATTTAGGCGTGGTAATGGGAAAGATGGAATCTTGTATCTTCTAGAGAAGAGAACCAGTTCCGTTTTTCCTGGATTCACACTGAGGCCACTGTTTGTGCTCCATACACTAAGTAGGCCCAGAGCAGTTTGCAGGAGTTGTGACATAGTATCCAGATATTTTCCAGATACAGCCACCGTAACATCGTCCGCATAAGCGATAGCCTTGAACTTCAGAGAATCTAGTTCCCTGAGTAGTGGGTTCACGGCGATATTCCAAAGAAGAGGAGATAAAACCCCTCCTTGCGAAGTACCCCTATTAGCTACCCTATATATGGTAGACGCTCCCATACTGGATATTATAACCCTGTTGGTTAGAAGTCTCCATATGAGGCTGGTTAGCGACTGATTGACATTCAGTCTTTCAAGAGACAATTTAATAGCCTCCGGAGTCACATTATAGGTTAGGGTTGATTGCATTACGTAGATGAAGATCAATCAACCTTTCCAATGTTTTCAGGAGGAAGGACGACAGACTGATAGGTCTGAAGTCTTTCGGTCCCGTGTGAGAGGTCCTCCCTCCCTTAGGAATGAAGACCACTGTGCATCTAGTCCATGACTCAGGGATATAAGAGCACGATAGACATGCTGAGTATATCTGAATTAGCCACGGGACTATTATATCCGCATTATATTGCAAATCAGCAGGTATAATGCCATCTGGGCCCGGGGATTTAAATGGAGCAAAACTTTTCAGAGCCCATCTCAGTTCACTATCCCTTATAGGAAACGGAACGTCATGTGGGGCTGCCGAAGGTGTCGCAGAATACTCCGTAAAATGCGCATCCATCAAGACATCCAAGGTCTCTTGGCCGCTAGTTGTCCAACTGCCACAGGGTTTCTGAATGAAACTTGGGACAGCAGGTGATGATGCCAGAATTTTACGAAGACGACTAGTCTCGGAGTGACCTTCCACGCCGCTACAGAAAGCCCTCCAGGATTTGCGTTTCGCATTTCTTATCTGGTTCTTAAACTTATTTACTGAGGACTTATAGGTAGACCAGTTACCTAGCCTTTTTGCCTCATTAAATAAACGGCGACATTCTTTTCGAGTTTCGCCAATCTCGGAGTTCCACCAGTGTGGTTTACTCCTACCCTTACAGATCTTAGGTCTGCACGCAACGGAAGTCGCTGTATCAAAAGCATTTGTCAGCGTTTCAACACAGGACTCTATATCCTCGCAACCATTGATGGTTGGGGGATTAGGGAGGAGCTGGGACAGAATGTTGTATTGTTCAGTCCAGTTTGTCTTCCTCCTATTCTGAAAGGGTTTAACCCTGGGTAAACCGACTTCAATGTTGAAATCTATATATAAGTGATCAGAGAATGAACAGTCATTGGAGACTCTCCAGTCCCTAATCATATGAGAGTGCCTAGTACTAACTAGCGTAATATCGAGAACTTCCCTTCTATTAGCTAATACAAAGGTCGGTTCCTTACCAATGTTTAGAATATCTAAACTACTACAAAGAATAAAATCGTATAAAGACTCACCCCTTGTATTAGTGTCGGAGCTTCCCCAAACTGCATGATGGGCGTTGGCATCAGCTCCAATTGCGAGCGGTATGTTGTTCCTCTCGCGAACCTTATTGTTTGGTGGAAGGTCGCTGTGGTCATGGGCCATATAGCTGGAGACAATATAAATAGCACCAGCACTTGTCTCCAAGGCCGCCACTACAGTATCCGCATCACTGAAATCAGAAAGAATGAAGATACTGAGTTTCTTGCTTGCTACTATACAAGATCGAATCCTACCTGACCCCGTAGTGTGTAGCAGCTTAAAATTATCCGCACGTAGTCCGCAATTTCTGTCTCCAACGATCCATGGTTCGTGCTAGTTCCTCTCCTTTTTCTACCACTCGGAGGAGCAACGCAGCCGAAGCTGGTGAAGATTAACTTGCGTTATTTTTACCATGTGTGTCTTTTGATTATTCCTATAATCTTTTAAACAATTTTAAAACTACATTTAAATCTCATCTTGGCTCTGAAAGGTTTTTTCATATTTTTTGTCAATATCTTCAGATTTTTTTCCGACATATTAATGTTGAATTTGTATCAAATGATTTTACACTATCTTAAAGAAATGATTATGGAGCATCTTTAGCAATAATAAACGTAAATAATTAATTTTTTGAAGCTTTGTAAATAATGTTGAAATATGTATAAAAAAATAAATATGTAAATATTTTTTATATGAAAAATGAATAAGAACTTTTCTTTTAACATCAGAAATAAATACCGCTACTTTTTCAAAAACTATTACAATTCTGCTTTCCAAAATGTCAAAAGTATTCGTCTTAAAATGATTAACAATGACTTTAAAATGTATATATCATCCCAGGAAAAATTTTAGAACATGTTCTACAAACATAAGTTCTAAAACTGGTGTAATCAGAACCACTTCAGATTCTTTAATAACATCCTTAGAACTAGTGTTATCACAACCAATTCTGACACTAATGGAGTAGAACATTATTCAGATTCTAAATTCGTTTTACGGAATGTTTTAGAGAACTAGTGCTTAAGAACTAATTCTGTATGACTTCTACATAACTTCTGAGAACAAATTACTGGTTCTCGAATGACTTCCTAGAACTGTTTAAAATACTTGTATAAAAATTTCAAAAATTAAAAAAAGAGTGTATTTACAAAATTAATAAATGAAAAAATAAAATAAAAAAACAGATTCTGAAACCGGTTCCTAACGCTTCTATGGAACTAGTTCCGAATGTGACAATTTCGAACAAAAATCATTGATTAAAGGACTAGTTCTAGAACCGTTCCATAGAATGGGTACTGGCTAGTTAGCACTTCCACAGAACTAGTTCTGGAGGTGACAATTTCAAACAAAAATCATTGGTCGTAACGCCAAAGTAGAAACAAGTACAGGCTATTTTCATGTGTTCTGGAACTAGTTGTTGAACTAATACAAATTTTCCTGGGATTAGACAAAAAAATATAGTTGAGAACCAATTTTAAAAAAACTATTAAGAGTTTCCAAAAAGGAACATTTTCACCACTTCAAAAGTCGAACAAAGTGTACATTTTAGACTTTCTTGGAAGTTCTTAATAATTACTTCCAAAAAAGTGAAAATAAATGAATTTTTAGCGTGAAAAAAGGTTAATAATTTCTAAGAAAATTAAAATTTTAAAAATTTTAAAGCATTTTTATTATATTTTAATAAACTTTATAGATTTTTTTTTTAATTTAAGAAACATAGTTTTAAGGGAAGACTTTAAAAGAAATGAACAAGAAGTAAAAAAGAAGAACACCACAGCAATGACAACCATGTGTTAAAAAAGAAGTTCTGCATCTCTTTTTCACCACTAAGTAATTTCTGCCAATGACAAAATAACGTCAAATTCATGACTTTCTCAGCTCTTTTTCAGTTTTTTTTTTTTTTTTTGCTGGAACGATAACTGAACTATTTAATCTAGAAATCTGAAGTATTCAGTTCTTAATTAAATATTAGAAATACTAATTTTTTATTCCATAACACCATTCACAAAAGCATACTTCTACTGAATTAATTTATAAAGAAATCAATGAGTTTTTGTTAATTCAATGTATAAAATATTTTAAATATTTTACACATATTTTTTTCTCTTATTGAATTCATTATATTTTGCTTTTTAATAATAATATATGTATAATATTTAATATTTCGTTTTTAATTTATTAAAAAATATTTTAATATTTTCTTTAATACATTTTTTGATATGAATTACAGAAAATGAAACTCTAATATTAATACAAAGTATTATAGTGTAAAACCACCTTAACTAATCACAAATTTGATTTATATTGTTGTTTTATAGTATTGAATAGAAAAAATTACATTTTGTATAAGAAATCATTGCTTTTTTTTAAAATTTAAATTTCCCGGGATTCCCGGGAAATCGATTTTTTTATTCCCGTTTCCCGGGAAACAAAATATCACGGGAAACCCCAAACCCTAATCACATGGCAGTTACAATTAGCTTTTATTGTTTTAATTTTTTTATTTTTGAAACACGGAATTGTGGACACCATAATTTACAGCTGCATTATTGGCGATGTATGAAGTAATTTCTTGAGGATCTAGTTTATTTTCTATAGTTATTCTTTTAATATTTTTGAAAAGTTTCATTCGAATCTTCATAGAAATCCAGAATTTGTCTACGAATACCATTTTTAACACTTAATCTAAAAAAATAAACTTTCTTTTAAGGCATTAGAAACTTTTTCTGGTGAATATGGAGCCAATACGTTTCTTGCAATTGCCGCTACTTTAGTACGACCACAAGTAATTTTGTTAGCAATTTTACTATGGCAGTATAAATATGAACATAATTTGACATGGCAATCTAAACTGTTATAACTAAGTCCATGTATTACATTATGAGAAAAACAAGTAATAATTCAGCCTTTTAATCAAGTGATTCATCCTTTAATACTGCCGGTACTACAAAATTTAAAATGGATTTTGAATTTTTTTGGGACAATGCCGCTTTTTAATTTTTATTTTTTCTCACAAATTTATTTGATATGAAGTACTCACAAATTTCACAATAATATAAAATTTTAAAATCATTATGCATACAATCTGTAACGGAGAAAACCATACTTTTTATATTTAACTAAATTTATTATATTTTTTAAGAAATTTAAATTGTAGAATATTTTAAAGTATGTAGTATAGAATATTTTTAGCTTGACAAATTGTATTTTAACTTGAAACTTGACAAGATTTAAAATATCTTGACAATCACTTTAATAATATTTATTGTGTAAAAAATATAATTCATGTTAGAAATAAGCATTATAAAATATATAAAGAAAATTATTTAATTAAATTTAATATAAACTTACGTAGCAAAAGTTTTAATTAAAGTAATTTTATAATATAGGTTAGACACTTTCAAAAATGTAAAATAAACTAAATATACTACCGCCTGAAATATAAAAAATATATTTGAGAAATAAGAAATTCTGTTATTTTATAATTAAATTGTAATATATTACCTTCAGGTATATTATCTATTTGTTTCATATTTTGTTACAAAAGTTTGCTTACTGGATCCTTGATATGATCGCTATTTAATATGATGTTTTATGAAAATTCTTTATAATTCAAATTCAAAAATATTCATCATTTACAAAAATTAATACGACATAGGGTAGGCTGTAACTTGTTTACTGATTGTATGTTGGAATTCTAGTATAGAACCAACAATGTAACAGACAAAACAAACAACATATAAATCTGCATACTGTGCTTACCGACGGTTAGCTAGAGCAGTAAAACAACATTGTATTAATGTAGAATACAATAAATATAAGAAAAAGCTTTTGTAGAGTTATTTCAATTTAATACTTAAGAATTCAGAATATGTAAAGTGATGAAGTTACGTATTCTAATTCTTCAAAAGTGTGAGTTAAATGAAAGATCTTTACGATTAGCACTAAAAGGCACATGGATGCTGACGAAGATCGTAGCGGATCAGAAAATGCATTCCATCCTGCTAGTGTCTAATAAATCTTTTTCTGTATTCTAGAAACATTATTACAATAATGAACTTGAGCCTGAATAAAAATACAATAATTATTAATTTATTAAAAATTTTATTTAACACGAGCGTAACCCGGTGCGCTGCGCTACCCCTTATTAGGCGATATCAAATATGTATTTACTACCGTTTAAGATTTAAAAAAAGTGGGCGTGTCATCCAACCCAGTTCTTACGACCATCGACACTGGTACTATCTGTGTGTCAAATTACGTGAAAATAGGTGCAGCCGATTGAGAATTTTAAAAAGTGGGCGTAAAATGTGGGCGTGGCGTCGAACCCAGTTCATACGTAGACTATAGTGACCAGCGGCACTGGTACTATCTGTGTGTCAAATTTCGTGAAAATCGGTGCAGCCGTTTGAGAGTTTTAAAAAGTGGGCGAAAAATGTGGGCGTGGCATCCAACCCAGTTCATATATAGTATATAATGATCAGCGGCACTGGTACTATCTGTGTGTCAAATTTCGTGAAAATCGGTGCAGCCGTTTAAGTTTTAAAAAGTGGGCGTAAAATGTGGGCGTGATATCCAACCCAGTTCATATATAGTATATAATGATCAGCGGCACTGGTACTATCTGTGTGTCAAATTTCGTGAAAATCGGTGCAGCCGTTTAAGTTTTAAAAAGTGGGCGTAAAATGTGGGCGTGGCATCCAACCCAGTTCATATCTTAAATATTAATATTGATACCAAAGTGGCTCCGACAAAATTTTAGAACTCTAACTGTTATATTTTCTCAGATATGATAATTTAATATTTTCTTTATATGGGAGGTGCCACGCCCACTATTGCTAGTGTACCAATTTTTGTCCAAAATATTCGTATTGAAGCTAATTCTAGTCGTACAAAATTTGAGCTCTCTAACTTTTATAGTTTCCCAGATATAAAAATTTTGGTATTAACTTTATATGAGAGATGACACGCCCACTATTTCTTTTCCGCCCATTTTTGCACAAAATGTTCACATTGACACTTAAGTTTATTGTACAAAATTTGGAAATTTGAAATGTAACTGTTGTAGTTTCCTAAATTTACGGCATTTGGTATTGGCAAGCAATATTAGGCGTGGGATGTGCCACATATATAACAAACTATTTTTGTACCATTTCTTAAGTACATTAGATGTGGACTCACTCAGTAATCAACAGTAATCAGTGTACTGCATTCAATTTCAGCCCATACAGATTTATAGCTTAATGTTTTTAAAGTTTATTTCTGGATGATCTATAGCAACATATAAAAAATGTAAAGAAAACGAAAATATAAATAAAAAAGTTTGTACCATTTCTTAAGTACATTAGATGTGGACTCACTCAGTAATCAACAGTAATCAGTGTACTGCATTCAATTTCAGCCCATACAGATTTATAGCTTAATGTTTTTAAAGTTTATTTCTGGATGATCTATAGCAACATATAAAAAATGTAAAGAAAACGAAAATATAAATAAAAAAGTTTATATACAAAGTACAAAAAATATTTACCTACATTTGTAAATCATTTGTGCTTACTTGAAGTAGGTTTGTTTTTAGGTTTTCCAAGGAAATTTTTGTCGTGCAGTTCTCCATAATCCAAAACGGCTCATTGAGATAATGATGACCGTGGTCTGGTAGTTGATACCCTTCACCACAGGTGTAAAGGGTATATATAAGTTTGTCATTCCGTTTGTAATTTCCACAATTTTCGTCGGAGAGCATATTTTCGGGATCCTTGTAAGAAGCGATGACGATAGGACCATGTCCGTCCGTGTGTCGGTTGAAATGGCGTTTATGAAGCCCACCGACAACTGGCATATATATTATATATGTCAAACGATTGGAAATCCTTTTGAGAATTTTGCTATTGAAATTCAGCAAGATCGATTCATACATTGCGGAGGTAAGCTTAAAAAACCGGTTTTTAGAACCGGTTTTCCAGTTTCTGAAGCCTCTGTATATACTACGGACTTCGTTTTTGCAAAGAAGGCTCGGACATTTTTTTCTGAATTTTTGTTCTGAAAAAATGAAATAAATCAGTTCAATAATAACTGAGATATCGGACAAAACGCATTTTTATTTTTTAAGCCCTGGTTTAAGCTACAGATTTTTTTAGTTTTTTTTTTTAGGTTTTCCAGTTTCTGAAGCCTCTGGATATACCAGGCACTACGGTTTTTTAAAGGGGGCTCGGAAATTATTTTCTGAATTTTTATTCTGAAAAAATAAAATAAATCGGTTCAGTAATAACTGAGATATCGGGGAAAATGCATTTTTTATTTTTGAAGCCCTTGTTCAAGCTACAGATTTTTATTTTTATATAGATCAGTCATAAATATTTTTAGAAAATTTCGGTTTTTTTAATAAACCAAATTCGTTCATAATCAACAGAGTTATGGCCCAAAAACAAATTTGTTAAGAATATAAATACACATACAAACATGTATATTAAGCATTGTAATGACTATTAGTGACGTTTTTTGTTTTTTGTATAAGCAAGTAGTTTAAACTACTATTCATTATATTAATATAATGAATAACAGTGTTGTAGTCGTTCTTTGTATATGCAGTCAGTTTGTATATACACACATACAAAAATAAATAAATATGGAATTGTTGTTGTTGTTGTTTATTTTTTAAAAGCAAAGCTTGTTATGTTTTTTTTTTTCATATTCAAATTTTCGTAGTTTGAAAAAAATGTAAATTTAATTATTTAATAAATGTGAAATAATGAAAGCATACGTTAAGGCAATTTTAATTATTTGTCGGCAAGATGGTGAAGGGTATCAAAGATTCGGCACAGCCGAATCTTTTTTCAATTTCATTTTTCACTATGTTTTATTTATTCGAAAGTTTTTGTATTTGTATAAAAAAAATTAAACGAAATTTAAATCTATTGACACAGAAACACTGATCTTCTTCACTATGCGTTTTCTGTATTGAAGAAATTTCTTCAGTTCTACACATGTTTCTTCAATTTGAATTAAATTGAATAAAATTGTGTGTTGTTTTTCTTACTGCCAATTGTTTAAGAGTTACTGCCAATTTAAATAAAATTTTAGTCGTTTTAACAGATTTTTCGTTAATTTAAAAAAAAAAAAAATTATTCAAATCAACATATTTTACAAAAAAATATTTTTCATTTGAAGAAAATTTGTTAATTTGAAGTAAAATTCTATTGATTTGAAGAAAAATCTGTTAAATTAAATATTTTTTTTGCATTAAAATTCTACGAACAATTTACGTCATTATTACCTACGAGATTTGGTTCAGTGTATAGTCTAATTGAATGGGTATGCTCTTGTTAAACGTTATACAGAAATGTAGACTATAAAATTCCAACCTTTGTTCGGTGACCAATAGTTGATGCTAAATAACGTTAAGTTTTTAGGTTGCATATTGACCTTTTGAAAACAAAAATGTTTTATTTTATACGTTAAAATATCTTGAGTTTCATATTATGTAACAATTCAGTAGGTCAAAAGGTGATCTGGATAATTCGTTTTCATGTTCACGGTTGCCCTTCATACTTCTGTTGGCAATGAACATGGTAAATTTTCAAATATAATTTGTTCACTTAATCATTATTAACATACGTAAATAAATACTACAGCAGTTAGTTTTAATTTATTACTTTTGTTCTGATCCTTCCTATCAATATCTACGCTATAATTATTTATTCCACCCATAATGATGACAAACGTTTTACATCTAAAACCTAATTTCACTATCATAAGCAATTTAACTTATAAATCACGAATACACATTTCAAGCTCAACTGACTTTTTTCTGACAGTAATACTACTTGAAAAATATATAGTTAAAGCCCAACGGTGAATTGTCAATCATAAAAAGCATAGTAGATGTAAAATGTCAAAAAGTGAGAAAAATTTATTTTTTGAAAAAATATTTAAAATAAAAACTTGTTCGAAAACGGAATTATAGGGTGGCCTTTAAAACTTGGATTTTTCAAATTTTTATGAATTTAACGCATTATTTATGTTAACAACTACAAATTCAATGTTGTTATTAGTTGGATAGTTAGTCTGGGTAGTAATCTTCAATTTTAGGGTATTGTTGCAATAATACACTGAGAAAAACAAAATGGCAACAATAAAACATGGAAGTGTGAAAATACTACTGCTAACATTTAACGCGGCACAAATTGGACTGAATGTTATGCCTTGAAAGTCAACATAGTTGTTGATGATAATAATATCTAAAATTCTGCGGTGGTGCTTGACGATCGCATTTTTCGTTTAAGAGAAAATTTGGAAAATGTAAAAAAAAAAATCTAAAAAATTGAAAATAATGCGTTTTTTCACCTTCATTCATATACAACTTTTGAAGTAGGAATGTAATCTTCAAGCACCACCGCAGAGTTTTAGATATTGTTGTCATCAACTAAGTTTAGTTTCAAGGCATAACATTCAGTCCAATTTGTCCCGTATAAAAAACAATAAAGCCTATTTTCGGCAAATTTTACTCATACATTTAAAAAATAGAGTGCATATTTAAAAAAACGGGAGTTTATGTTACTGAAATTAATTATACATTAGTAATTAATACCATACACACTGTTTTTAATTTAAAACCCCATAAAGTATATGTTTTCTGGGCCCTGGTTAGATTCTGAGTCGATCTAGCTATGTCCGTCTATTGATACCAGGATAGGGCTCGAACGGCACAACGAAGGGGGACGAAATTTGGCCCAAATATTTATCTTATATAAGGTTTGTTTGATATTGAAAATGAGCTTAATTTCATACTTTTCTGCTATATTTTTCTTAAATAAAAGCATGTATTTTTATAGGTCGATGTAAACTTGGAAACAAAAAATTGCCACTATATGGCGGCAATAATTTGTACTACAAAAATGCACCAAAACACCCTGTATTTACAAATATTATGTTTTCATATGTTCAGCAAAAATACTCGCCGAAGGATTTTGTACAAAGTTGCCAAACATCATTTGGTCGAATTCTGCAAATTTCAAAATTGTGTGTTCTTTTTCGAAAAAAAGTAGATTTTGGCATATTGCTACTTATATTTATATAATTGTATTATATTAGTTAATTGAAGAATTAATTATTTTAATTATCTTTTTTAATTATTAAACAATTGATTCCTTTAAATACCGTATCTGGAATTTTTCACTTTTACGTTTTTTTTTTTTTTTTTTTTTTTTTTCTTATTTGTAACTGTTCCTATTTACTTGCTAAAAAGCGCTGAATTCGCAACGCTGCAGATTACATAATGCTGCGTTATTTTTTATTGCTTCAAAGTGTTGTAATTATCATGAGCATTGGCCACATTTACTTTAACAATCTTAATTTCTTAAAATATTTTGTGATTTCTCAAAATTTTTGACCAGTTTGCACTTAAATTTTACCATGGCCAGTAATTCCAAATCGCTTTAGATATCAAAGTAAATAAAATTTCGTTATCTGTTTTACTATTAAGAAAATGTAACTTTAATTTACAGAATTGATTCGATATTGAAAAATATAATAGAGAAATTATTTCAGTTCTTTTTTAAAAAGTTTCAGTGCTTTTAAAAAAATTTAAAATTGACAACGCTCTTTAAGAAATTAAAACGAGTCATAATTGGGATATAACAAATATTAAGAACATAGTTTATTTAACCATTAACATTATATAATATAAAAAAAAACTTTGTGAAATAGTAATCAACACAATAAAACAAATAAATTCTTAAGCATAAAAAATGTGTAAATAAAACATTTATTTTTATAAAAAAAAAAAAAAAAAATAATAATAATAATAATAAAAGCCGTTTTCAGGCTTCCTGGAGTTTTGAGCTGCTTCGACTAAAAACCTTTTTAAAAATTTTGCTGGACCATTTTTTCTTCTTTTTGGTTTCACTGCATATTGAATCCGTTGATAACATACTAGTCATAGTTTTAGTTTGATATGATGTATGCAGTTGACCAGTAGAGTGAGCATTACGCAGTACGATTCCGTCATAATTGTTGCTATCATTTCGAAATGTTGATGGCTTTGGTTTCGATCGTTCTTTTTTCTTAGGCATTTCATTATCGTCAGGTGGAATAATGCTTATGCTAGGAATTTCTGTTGGTGGGCTCGGTAAACTATTCAACTGGCATTCCGGTGTAATCAATGTCTTTCGATTTGCAGATGTTTTGCTGTAAAACACAAAAAATTATAAATGTTTAACTCACATAAAATAATTCATATAATCATATAAATCACAGCCCAACAAGACAGGAAAATCTGTCTAAAAAACCCTAACTAAGAATGTGTAAAAATGTATTGATTTATTTTTAAGTGCATAACGTCTGGGCAAAAAAATTTGGACAAATTTTAAGGTAATATAAAATAAAAACTATAAAGTTTACAAAAAAAAATTCTTTTGGAAAATATTAAATCATTTCTATGTTGTTCTTAAAAAATTATTTCCATGTTTCTCATTGATCAAGAAGTATTAAAAAATTAACTCAAAGAAATAAGTTGTAAATTTTAGAAAGAAAAATTACCTAACATGAATTTTAAAACTGTGTAATAAGTCGAATTTCAAAGTAGAGGACAAAAAATATGTATAAAAATAATTATTAGAGTCTTCTTAATTAAAAGCAACACTCATATCCAAACATTTTTTAAAAACATTTTTTTTCTATTATTTTGATTGCGATTGGCATTTTTGGAAAAATTTGGATCTAAAAAACATTTGCGAGAATGGCGAATTTGCCAAAAATGTCGAAGTTCTTAATAAATAATGTATTTCAGATTTTAAAAAACTAATCAAAATATATCATCAAAATTATAAAATCGTACTTCTTCTATATTCCACACTGTTACACTACGTTAAAGTAATAAACGAAATTTTGAAGTGCAAAAAAATTGAATGTTGCGGGCAAAAGCCGGCCAACCATGGCTCTACAACATAGATCCTCACATAATTTTTATGTAAGTTTATAGTAAAAGATTCACAAAAATTAACGCAGTGCAAAAGTTTAGATTTCTCAACCAAAAAACAGAAATATTTGGTAAAATTCATCAAACAAAGGGAATTCATATATCAATAAATGAAGTGTGAAAAAAATTTAAAAGGGAAAAAGATATTGAGTCAACATTATTTAGTTAATTTAGTCTAGTCTTGTATATAATTAAACAATGAACATAAAAATCAAAATCCACTTTCACATATTTATTTTTCATATTTTGCCCATACGTTATTAGTGCGGAAACAGCTTTCACCACATACGGTAAACTAGGGTTGCCACATTCGAATTGTGATCTAACTTGACATTCCACTATGATCTTTGAGCCCTTCAGTAGCGGAGCTATGGGGGTTCAAAGTAAAGTAACTCTGGCATAGAAAATTTTTTATCACCTGCCAAATTTTTGTTTCTTGCTTGCGTATGCTATTTATGTCTCATAGTTTTCAAATTAATTGCATTTGAAAATTAAAGAATCACAATTTTGCTAAATATTGGTCCAGTTTATTTTATATTTTTCCCTATATTGTCCGATTTTGTAAAATTATTACCCAATTAGTTAAGGAACGAAATTATTATAATAAACGATTTTAAAATAGGAAATTCCAAAAACTACGATTTTTTGTGTTTCTTTTTGGTCGAAAAAGAGTAAATACTCTTTTAACTCTAAAATAAAATTTTCTTTTAGAACTATTACATCTACACTGTGAAGATCGTTAAACAACTGAATTTATTATTTGTTTTCTTTTTCATTTTATATTTTGTTTCATTTTACTAATACATAACCAAAAATACAGTAATATTATCTTGTAAATAAACTACTTCTCTCGGCCACTTATTTCCAGAGTTACTCTTCGTAGCGCTTAGGTAGTTTTCTGATTCGTTTCAAACGACGTAATTTACATCTTCTGATAGGGTCTCGTATCTGGGGAACCAACCATGTTTTCTGATTGCTTGATGTTGTTTCCACATGTTTGTGCAGGAGCCTCATCAACCACTGGAGTCGGCAAACCTGGAACTTCTTGTTTAACTGGTTCTTTTATTTGTGAGTCCTTTGCTAATTCAGCTACTTTCCTTAACTGGTCTACATGACGTTTTCAAATTCGCTGATCGTTGAGTTGAACTTTATAGTGAATATTACCTTCTTTATCTAATACTCTTCCAATTTGTCATTTGTTTCTTCCGAGATCCACATTACGTCCAAATTTGAAAGCGTTTATTAGTGTTTTCACATCTTCCTCTGCTCTTGTCACCTCTCGCAATTCAGTCGCAGTTACTTAAATACTTCTTCTTCAATCAAATTTATTTGATTGAATTTTCTTCTGATTTTCTAAACCTGATTTCGTACTCAAACTGCTCTAAATAAATGGCGTAGTGCTGCCAATATTTGACAAATTGCTTTGTTGTCCGTAACTAAAATAAATGTCCTTCCATATAGATACTGATAAAATTTCCGTACGACATAAATCACAGCATATGCCTCCTTATCGATCTGACTATATCGTTGTTGTATGTTTGTGATGCGAACTGCAGAGACTTCTCCGTGCCATTTTCCAGTAGGTGACTCAGAACTGCTCCCATCTCTATCGGGCTAGCATCAACTGTCAACACTAGTGATAGCTTCGGATTGTAATGGGTAAGAACTGTACCTGTTTGCATTTGTCTTTTTATTTCATTAAATGACTTTGCAATGCTCATCAAAATTAAATTCTATGTCTTTTTTTAGAAGATTATTTAAGGGATACGTAATATTACACAAATTTTTAACAAAATGGGCATAGTCGATCTTATATTTCATTCGGTGAATACCATTCTTATCTATACGAAAATCGCAATACTCTATCGAATCTTTCATCAGTTCGCACTTATTATAATTTAGACGCATGTTATATTCTTCCAACCTAGTAAACACTTCTTGAAGTCGCTGAACATATATTTCATCATTCTCTGCAGTTACCTTAATATAATCTAAGAAAACGGATACCCCAGGAATATAGCCTACGATTTGTTTCATTAAACGTTGCCTCTTTGCCGGAGCACTAGCAATACCAAACACTAATCTAGTGGACTTTGTAAATGTTTAACGTCATCAATTGGCCGTCATCCGGTAGTACCTCCACCTGTAGATATGCCTTTGACAAATCAACCTTTGAAAATTTTTCTCCACCTGATATCTTACTAAACAGTTCATCTATAGTTGGAATGGAATAGTTTTCGATGCAAGCGGCAATCACCTGATCATGTTTTCTCACGCTCTCGCGCGGTCCATATAAAAAAGTTGAAAAATTTCAACTTTGACGCGCGGCCGAGTATTTCCTTTTCCTTTGTAAGTTTTTTTAGATTTTTAAGCTGGTAATAACGCTGCCGCTCGTTGTCGCGTGACGCATACATTGGCCTTCCACTATTTGTGTCCGATTTATATACTTTTTCTTTTTGAAATACGCATCTTCTAAATTCATGACTGCTACTGGAGAATCTGTATCAATTTCATACCGTATCAGTTTTCTATTTACATAACACTTTGCTCTTTTCTGTTGTCGATCATCTTTATATGAAATTTGCATTAATTCTTCCACCCGTGCACCGGATTCCACTTCCATTTGATTAATTTGTTTTTTTTTTTTTTTTCTTTATAGCACATTTTGCTTATATGGCCAACCTTTTTGCAATAATGACATCTTACGTCCTTAAAAATGAACTCATTGGCGTTGCCACATCTAAAACATTTCTTATTATTTGTGTTCACTGTAAGATTTCCTTTCTCCTTTTTGTACTTATTTTCGCTTTTATCTCTACTTTGTATTACAAAGCAGAGATTGTAACGGCGGCTTACCTTGAGCCGGCTCAGCCGTTCACATGCCACTAACAGCATACTCTATTTACGTTGGTTTATTAGCCCAAATTGGCAGTCTGCAAAAAATTTCCGAAATTGCAATTTGCGGACAATCGACGTAATGCCACTAAAAATCGGAGCAAGATTCTCAAATAGTTTGCTTTCTCATATTAAATTTATAATTCTCAAGAATTTCATTGGGTTATGGATAGGATGATCGATTATGCGACTTTTTGGAGAAACCGGCTTTGGAATAGTTCGAATAGTTATTTTGAAAAAACCTGTTGCACTTTTTGAAATTCAGAAAAAACGGTTAACCGGTTTTTTGCAGCAGTTAATATTTCTATCAAAAACTACATTTCATAAAAAGAAAAATCAATAAATCTTATACACAGAAAAAAGTTTGTACATAAATATAAAAATTTTGTTTCATTGATTTCAGTTCATAATATTTAAGAATAATTTTTTAAATATTAAAACTTTTTTCCATATGAATCAAAAGTCAAGAAAACAAACAAATTGTTAAAATTTTATTTAATATTTTCATTTGTAAAGAAATGTTTGAAATTTTCTTTTCTCTAAAGTTTCGTCCGACTAAATGTATTAAACACAACAAATAAATTTTAAAATTATTTGTTGCTTTCAATACATTTACTCGAACGAAACTTTCGTTCGCATTTAGAGAAACAGGCAGTTAGTTTTTAATTATTTTTTGCTACATATTGGGATCATTCAACAGAACAGAAGTGCTGTTTAATAAAATTATGTACATATGTGCTGCAGAATGGTATCAAATTTGTGCAAATTTCTAAATATTATTTTCTAAAAACTTTTTCTTGGAAAATTGTCATTTATTGCTTATATTTCTATTTTAACTATTTTTATTTAGCATTTACATTAGAATCTTATAAAAATAAATCAAAATTTAAGCAAAATTTCTAAAATTTTCATAAAGAACAATTTAATAATATCTATGAACAAAATTTTATTTTAAAACAAATTTTAATTGGGTGTAAACATATTACAGGTGTTACAAGAGATAACACAAATTTCATTCAAGATAATTATTACGAATTTATTTGTTTAATCTTTGTAAATTAATTTCAATTTTACCTTAAACTATATTTTTAAAACATAAGAATTCAGTCTTTATGAATATTTAAAAAATGATCCCTAAATTTCGATTTAAATATCAAATACAGTTTTTTTTTTTTAATCGGTCTATTCGACATACGAAAAGTGAACATTTTGAAAAAACTGACAGCACGTTGACTGAAAAAACCGGTTGGAAAACCGAGTCGATCACCCTAGTTGTGGATCAAAATGTTCTTTTAAAATTCCCACAACTTCATCATAAGCAACATTTTCGGGTATACACGGCGCTAACTTATCGCACAACACGTTATATGTAGCCGTCCCCAAGTAATGTAAAAGTAATTTTGTTTTCTTTGCTTGATCACATCCATATATTTCTATAGCAGTTTCTAATCGTTTTACCTACCGAGCGAATGTGGTTGCATGGGAATTAAAAGCTTCGAAATTAAAAAATACTACGTTCGAATTTGTCATTTTATTTTTATTCACACGAACTTCTTGCTAATTTACACTTGTACTGTAGAAAGTGATAGAGTTTTTTTTTTACTGTTGTTTTATTTTCCTCGTCGCCACAACTATCACATCAACACTGTGAAGATCTTTAAACAATTGAATTTATAATTTGTTTTCTATTTCATTTTACATTTTGTTTCATACTAATACATAACCAAAATACAGTAATATTATCTTGTAAATAAACACTATACTAAAAGAACATATAATATTATACTATTCTGAAAGGTATATTTTCAGAGATGATTTTAGCCTATATGTTCAAAAATCCCAGAGGCTAGTAGAATTTGCCAACGCCTTTTTCCAAACCTGCAATAAATGTGGATTTTATGGGCAAAATTCAATAAAATTCCATTTTTGGGGTTTTCGTCGGATTTTTTGGAATTGTGGGATTCCTTTTAAAAAATCTATACTTTTTTACATTTTACCATTTCAAATCATAAAGTTAATAATCGATGCAAATTTCTTTAAAACATCTTAATAAACCAGGATTTTATTAGAGGTCAAATACTTATAGCGTCTTAAAAAAATTGTTTACACAAATCTTACTTCAGTGGCAAAAATCAGAAAAACTATGCACTTAAACTATTTTCAAATATGTAAGGACTGCGCACTACCGTGCATGCTCTTGGGCTTATAACTTTTGATGTGGTGAAAAATAAATAATTCTGTTAACTGGTTTACATTTGTCATTATGCTCACTAGCCATGTGCTAAGTTTCATAGTTATAGCAAAATTAGTTTTTCTTCAGATATTAGGGTATTCACACGAATATTGTTTGCTCGATTAATCGACAAATTAAAATCAAATATTAGTTCGATTAAATTAAAATTAAGAATTTCGAGTAAAAATTTATTCGAGCAAATTATGTCGATTAATCGAATAATTCGAGTAAAAAAATATTTTAAATAGTTCTTTTCTTAACTAGTTTAATTTTGTTTTAATTTTAGTTTTTTAAAAAATTTAGCTTGAAAACAATATTTCAAAATGTCCATAGCATGTTTGGAATCTAAAAGTGGCGCCACAATTCGGAAGTTTATTAAAAAAATTTTATTCAGTAAAAGAAACCAAATATATGCCTGAATTACAACACGTAGTTAAAGGTCGTTTTCCGATCACAAAAATTAAACAAAAATACAAACGTCCCTTTAAAAAATTGTAATGTCAAATTTAAATAATTTTTTATAATTTTAATACTTTGAGGAGGATAAAGAAAATGGATTCTCCTTTTTATATTAAATGTTTTATAAGAAATAAATTGGAGGATTTTAAACTTGATTTAGAAAAATATATCAATAAGTTCTCAGTCTGATGTGGAGGATATAATGGTGATGGCTTCACCAAAGCCAATCAAAAAAAGAAGAAAGGAAAAAATAAAATATTGGAAATTTTGAGAAAAAATTATGGTTAATTTCAAAATAGAGCCAATTATATTTCTTACGAGTACATTTGGGAGAAAGAATTATATATTTTAAATTTACAATAAATGTGTCTATTAAAAGAGGACAAGCTGTTAGTTCTAACTAACGTATATATGTCTAATTTACTATTCAGGTTTATAGAATTTATATAAAATTTGTTATACTTTTACACCGGTATTGTTAGGAAATTAAGAGTTGCGAAACATTTTTGCATAAAATAGAACTAAAACATATTCATGAGATCACTATAATATGAATAAGAGTAAATTAATTTAAAAAATATATAAATTTGTATAATATTAAATGACTGTCTAATACTTCATTTATTTGGCTATGTCGGGCGATTAGTCATCGTAGTATAGGGGGAAAACGTTCCCAAATATTGTACAAATATTTTGAATATAACTGAAAACCTCTGTGTAGTACATATATTGGTATGTGTCCAAATTTAAAAGTGAGGTTATGAGAAAAAATCGCTAATTATTTCAAATTGGTTAAAAACTCAACATTAAATTGTTATCGAAAGTATAATCACCTTTAATTGGGTATTTGTGTAAAAATTAGTCATTTTATAGCGTTTCAAAAATTATAAACAACCTTAGAACCACACTTTAATATAAAATTATGTTCGAAGTAATATATCAAAATGGTTAGATCTAATTTTAATTATATATTATTTTCGAAAGACTATTTCTTGTTTTAAGCTATATTTTTGTTTTATTTTTTAATAATCATTGAAAAGAACGAGTAAAATTTTAAGGCATAATTTACTCGAATAACTCGAGTATCTTAAAAGTTTTATTCGATTATTCTAGTAACTTAAAAACTGCATTTTCGAGTTATTTGATTATTCGAACTATGAAAAAGTCGAGTAAAATGAATACTCTATCAGATATTGATTCGTACAGTTTTTCCAGATCGAAGTGTTCGATGTTGTGCTTCAGGGATTGTAATCAAATTTCGAATCTACAATTTCATCGGCATTATTTGAAGTTGCAGCAGGTTTTAAACGACCTACTGATATTGTTTTATGTTTACCATTAACATAAACTACGTAAGTTTTGTCACTTTTGGATATAACCCGGAATGGTCCTTTATAAGACGGTTGAAGAGGTGGACGAACACTATTATCACGAATAAAAACATGAGCTGACTGACGCAATTCCTTAGGTATATAAACTTGTGTTAGACCATGTCTTGCCACTTTTTTAGCTTTAACATTTCCCATGTCCCCTTTGAGCTGATTTACCCATTCAGAGTTAATGTTCTTCGCTTTTAAATCGGTAAGAAATTCACCTGGTAGTATTAGTTCCATGCCATCGATGAAACATCTATTTTGGAAATTGCTTCTGCAATTTTGTTTTCTATTATAGTTATTCGATCATCACTATTCGTAGAACAGGCGCGGATCCAGCCGGAGCGTTTGGGGGGGGGGGGGGGGGAAATTTTTTCATCGTCACTGGAAAAATTATGTTTTTATATATAATTCTTGAACTATGAAAATTTAACCAATCATTTTTTTTTTTTTTTTTTTTTTTGCCAGAAAAATTGGTAATTTACAATAAAAACAAGTTTGTCAAGCTTTTCGCTTGGAAAGTAAGCATTTGCATATTTCAAAACAATTTCATAAAAAATGCTTATATTTTAAATCTTTGCATAAATTTGCATATAATGGAGATAAAAGTTAGTTTTCTTAACGAAAACAAAAATTTTTTGCTATTTTTTGGATTTCAATCAAATGATTTAAAAATTTTTTTTTATTATTTTGAGTACATTGTTAATACTGCAAAGAAAACAATCGGAAGGGTCAAATATGATACTTAAAATTAAAATAGTTATTTTTTATAAACATCGAAATCTTTGTATAAGATATTGAAAGTTAAAAATCCATATTTGTGCATATTTTTTACACATTAATGTATACAAATTCATAAATTCATTGGTTTTTATATACATATTCATGCTTTTTTTGCATATTTCTGTGCATATTATAACATTTTTTCGTGCTTTTTCAAGCGCATATTTAAATTTTTTTATGCATATAAAAACTTGCCCTGTTTATAATTATTATTATTTTTAATTAGAAAAAAATGCATAATTACAAATATGTATCGAAATAAACATTTTTCTGGGAATATTGAATGGATTTTAATTATGAAAGCTGTGTTTTTATTTTATGTTACTCCTGAATAATTCAAAATAAAATAATTTAAATAAAGAATGCATCATTGAAAAAAAACATAAAAAGCTAATCTATTTAAAACTTAATAGGATATCAAGCAAACTGAACTATCTCATCGTTAAGTGAGAAATTATTTTTTTTTTTACATAGATGTAAATTTGAAGTTAATCTGATAACACCGAAACAAGTATTCAATAAACAAATGTAGTAAATAACATTGCATAAACATTGCATAAAAAAACTTTTTTAAATTTTCAAATCTCACCAAAATTATTATATCAATTACTAAAAACTACAAAGAATGAAAAGTAGAAAAAAAAAATTCTATTCTATCTAAAAATGTATTAAATCAATCAAGTAGATGATTGAATGAATTAAACATTTAAATAGGAAATAAAATCTTACTTAAATTTAATTTTTACTTAAATATATTATATGTTAATTGAAAAATATACGGTAATAATTTTTTCTGCAACGAAGGAGGCCGTGAAGAAAATCTAGTGAAAAATATCTAAATAAATCACTTTATAAAATTTCATAATATTTCAGTCGGAAATTTTAAATTTCATAAAATTTGTTATATATGAACATAAGTACTTTGTTTTCATTTGATATCTGCTACAAGTTTATATTTTTGTAGTTTTACTCGAAAAACAATCTTCTTGAGTACATCGCCAACCAATTTTCAAGAAAATTTGAAAAAAAACAACAATTTTGGGATTAGTCGCTGAACTAAAAATCTCGGAATTCCCTAAATTTTAGGTAAATTTAAAATGTTTTAATTGATTAGGAAGCACGATTTTAACTATATTAAAATACTTTTATATTTTAAAACTCCAACAATGATGGAATTTTCTCTTTAAGATTGAACAAACGTATTTCTTTCTTAAGTCTTAATGATATTTTGTTTACAATAATATGAGATATCAATACTTAAAATCGTTCAAAAACTCAAAAATGTTGTCAACAAATTTTTCATAAATTTTAAGCAAATCTAAAGCAAAAAACTAAATCTCGCCATATGCACAACAAAAATATTTTTAAATTGATTGCATATTTTTTGTTGACTTTTAAAGAAAAATTCTAATGCATTGAATCTCCAGAAATGCCAAACCAAAGAAATAAATACGACAACAAACTTGATTATTCTACTTTCAAAAAGCTTAATAGAAAAAATACAGAACCTAAAAAAATGTATGTTTAACTCCAAATTTTGAGAGGCATTGGACATTAAAAAACATATTTATGATGCTATTTATTTCCCGAGTGATTTTTCAATGTTATAGAGTATATTTAAAAATGAATTTCTAAATATGAAAATCAAGGAAAGAAAATAATCATTATTCTTGAAAATTTTAACAAAAAAATCAGATACAAGCCACGACCGGATAAAAGATTTAATGTAATCTTTAAAACATGTTCTATCGAAATCGTGAATGCTTTTTTATATTTTTGATTTTAATTAAAAAAATCAATATTAATGATTATTTTTGATTTTTACTTTTTTTGGTCACAATATAAAACTTAACATGAAAAACAAAACTATTACGCAATTTTTAATAAAAAACATTTCTCATCGAAACTTAGATTTATGAAAAATCCTATTATTTTTACTAAATATCGAAATTTTTTTCCAAAAATCAATTTTTTTATTAAAAATCTTTTTATTTTATTAAAAATAAAATTATTTGCAATAAATAAATTTTTTTACTAAAAGATTTTTTGTTTATATTTTACAGTTTAATTTCTTATGTTAAGTTTTATATTGTGAGCAAAAAAAAAGTAAAAATCAAAAATAGTCATTAAAAGTTGAGTGAAAAAATAGAAATCAAAAATAATGATTATTTGTTGAGTTTTATTTTAAAATTCTTAATCTTACGGTGCCTGATGAAAATTGTTCACACAGGTGTGCGACAAAATGTAAAACAACTCTTCAGGAAAGTAAAAGAAACAACAATTTATTTTCTTCAGTACAATTTTTAGAATGTTTAATAAAATACTTGGGGAAAATTAAGCGAAAAGTATTATTTTTGTCATCGTCCTCTACAAAAATGGTAGACATTTTCTTGGGAAAATGTTAAATTAACTAAGCAATTTTTTTCTTAACACAAAATTATGAATATTTTTAATAAACATTTTTTAAAGATTTTTCTTGAAAAATTAAAATTTTTAAACTTTTATTACTTTATTTATAAACTAAATCTGTATAGTGAACCAAAATGTCCATCATATGTAAAATTTATTATTATTATTGTTTATTTTTGATATTTAAAAATAGTTTCGTATAAAATTTTGAAAAGATTCGGATTTATATAATAAAAAATATTTTTCATGAAGTCGAAATTTTTAAGTAATATTAAAACATTAGTTAATGTAATTTCAATATGACTGATGAAACTAGCACTTATACAATAATTTTTTTATTAACATAAAAATTTTAAATCGTATGTAAAGTTTAAGCTTGAATTTAATGAAAAAATATGGGAATTGCATTTACTATATTTTTTCTAATTTTAAAAACCAATTTATTTACTTAAAATTCTGAAGGAAAAATAAGATAAATACATTTTTCTAAACATAGTTTGGCCGCTCTTAGACTTTATTGAAGATAAATTCATTCTGCCTTCTTTTATTTTCACTAAAGAACATTTTTCTTAAAGAATTTATATTTTTTCTTTTTCCTATTATAAAATTTTTAATTTTTCTTAGTTCGAAAATCCATCCCGTGGATCCGCGCCTGTCGTAGAAACTGCTTTGATTATGGATTTTCAATCAGATTGATCATGAATCTTATCAGCTATGATTGCCAGCTTGTCAAATGTATCGTTGCTAACTGATAATATGGCTTTTGTTGTATTTGGAAGTCGTTGAATCCACAGCGCACAGTGGTCCCAAAACGAAATTTTTTGGAAATAATTCTGTAACTTTAGAACTGCTGGATGTATTTGAATGAAATTTCACATGGACAATCCTGAGGTGTATGCCAATTAGGACAGGTTCTTAGCGGGTCTGGTGACGGAGGGTGGACCTCCAAATTTGGTCACCTCGGCTATGAAATTTTTAAAAAAATCGCCAAATTTCATTTATGATTTGATTGAAAAAAAATTTTGCACATGGATAGTCCTTATAATTCCATACAAAAAATACGCTTACATGTGTGGCTTATCTCTTTTACTTTAAGAGATATTTGGACCAAAGTAAAATTTTGACCCATTTTTGGACATATTTTTCTTTAGTTTTTTTTTTTTTTTAACTTGGGGGACTCAATTTGAGTCCTAAAATTTTTCTAAAATATTCTCTGGATTTTGTACAAAATTCAATTCAATTATAGGTTCACATATTAAGATTTACTACTTTTGTTATTATACCCTACACCACCATAGGTGGGGAGGGTATTATGCGTTTGTGCTGATGTTTGTAAAACCCAAAAATATTGGTCTAAGCCCACCTTAATTTATACCAATCGGCTTAGAATCACTTTCTGAGTCGATTTAACGATGTCCGTCCGTCCGTCTGTCCGTCCATGTAAACCTTGTAATCAAACTACAGGTCGCAATTTTGAACCAAAATTAATGAAATTTGGCACACAGGTTTTTTATAGTCCAGGGACGAAGCCTATTGAAATTGATTGTGATCGGTTCATTATTTCACCTAGCCCCCATACAAATGTCCTCCCGGAAAATGGTTTAACGATCATAAATCCCTTAAATATAGCAATATTTTAATGAAATTTGGCACATATAAGTTTCATATAATTCTAAATAAGTCTGCCGATTTTTAAAAAGATCGATCCATAATTAACTATAGCTCCCATATAAACCCCATTTCAGGAAATCACTTTAACGGGCATAAATCCCATTAAAATGTTAGTATAAAATTAACATTCGACACAAATAAGTTTTATATGAACATAAATGATGGTGCCAAATTTTACAAAGATCGGTCCATAATTTACCATACCTCCCATATAAGGCCCTCTTTCGGGAATCACCTAAAAGTGAATAAATTCATATAAATATCAGCATCAACGTAATATTCTGTATTCGTATGTTTTATTTTACACTTATGAGTATCGGTCCACATTTTACTCCAAGTCTAATAAAAGACCCCTCCCCGAATTATAATGTACACAATGGTGTAGGGTATCATATGGTCGGGCTTGACCGACTATATCTTTTTCTCTCCTTTTTTTTTACATTGCTGTATTACTCCAACAAAATTTCGCAGATTCCGTTAAATTTTTTTGTTTTGCAATAAAAAAATGCCATTTTAAATTTTTTTTAGTAAAATTGAAGCGAAATAAAGATAGGTTCAGTGTTTATTACACAAGTTTATTCATTGGAGTGTTAATAGATGTGACTTAATTTTGAATTTTCTAAGACGTAGAACAATTTAGTACACATTTGTTGCCATTTTACGCTTTAATTTTTTCTTAAATTTAAATTTTTATTTGCTTTTTTGAAATTGGCCGTGAAAAAAGATTATCAGCAGAAGAACGCGGTAAAATAATGGCGTATAAAGATTTAAATTTGTCCAATCGTCAGATTGCAATAAAAATCAATAGATCTGTTAATGTTGTAAACAATTTTATAAAACTTAAGTCAAATTATGGTACAAAAAATTCTCCTGGTCCAAAACCGAAGCTATCCAAACGTCAAAAATTCCTGATAATTCGAACATTAGTATCGAAAAACATGTTTGCTCCGGAAATAAAAACACATCTGAATCTTCCTGTATCAACCAGACGAATTCAACAGGTGCTCCGTAGCTCAAATCGCTTGGAATACACAAAAAGGATGGCTCGTCCGACACTTACTGAAGAGCACATAGAAAAGCGACTTTCATGGGTAAAAAATCACATGGACTTTGGTGAAAAATGGGAAAAAGTGATATTTAGCGACGAAAAGAAATTTAATTTGGACGGTCCAGATGGTTTTCAATTTTATTGGCACGACCTAAGAAAAGAGAAAGACCTTCGAATGAGCAGAAATTTTGGTGGTGGCTCCCTCATGATTTGGGGAGGCTTTTCTATAAAAGAAAAGCTTCCTTTAGCATGGATTTCTACCAGGATGACTTCCGACAGTTATATTGAAATGCTTGAAACATCTTTAATCGAACACGGAGAAGAATTAATGGGATATCATTTTATTTTTCAGCAGGATAATGCTGCGATACATAATTCTCATAGGACTAAAGATTGGTTTATATCAAAAAATATAGAACTTCTGGACCGGCCACCTCGAAGTCCAGACCTAAACCCCGTTGAGAAGTTTTGGGGCATACTTGCTCGCAAAGTTTATGCAAATGGGAAGTAATTCTCCACGGTTAGTGAGTTAAAAGACGACATTAGGACAGTGTGGTCAAATATTTCATGAGACGTCTTTAAAAATTTAGTCAACTCCATGAAATATCGCATTTTTGAAGTCATAACAAACGAGGGAAAAAATATTAATTATTAATTTTTTATTGCACTACTGAAAATTAAATTTTTTGTTATATTTTGTAACTGAACCTATCTTTATTTCGTACCCATATTTAAGAATATTTTAAGTTTTCTAACCAATTTATTTTTAATTTATCTTGTTATGTATTTAATTTTAATTAAAAATTTAATTTAAATAAAACACAAATATTTTTTGTCCAAAACAAACAATACAAACTTATTTTTCTTAAGCTTTTAAAGTGAACCTATCATTATTTCGGTGACTGTATTATTTTGAAGTAAACAATTAAAAAAAAAAAAAAGTGATTTTTTGTGATTTTTTTCAAAAAGGTGGTAACAATAATAACTATGTGAAATTTCATTGAAATATATTTAACGATTCAAAAGTTACACAAAGTTATTAAAAAAAACACGTTGAAACTGCTGTACACTTATGTATATAGAATGCTTCAGCACACATTTACCATAGAAATTAAGGAAAATGTACAATTTTCAGTTAGTTTTTAAACGATTGTGTAAAGTATTTGGTTACTTGAAATATAATAATATATAAATAGTAGGTTGATCGATTATTCGACTTTTTGGAGAAACCGGTTTTCGAATAGTTCGAATAGTTGGTATTTTGAAAAAACCGGTTGTACTTTTTTAAATTCAGAAAAAACCGGTTAACCGGTTTATTTGCAGAAGTTAATATTTCTATTTAAAGACTACATTTCTTAAAGAAAAATCAATAAATCTTTTTTTATGTTTGAAAATAACTATAACCCATTAAGAACGAGATAGAAAGATATAGTCGATCAAGGCCGACATTACCCTACACTATTGTGTGCATCAAAATTCGATGAGGGGTGTTTTTTTTTTTTCTAGACCTGTGGAATTGTGGACCAGTACTGTGGTCAATTATGGACCGATCGTCATGAAATAAGGAACATAGATTTAAAAGTTTATGATTTCTGGGAGGTTATTTGTATGGGGGATAGGGGAAATAATGGACCGATCATTACCAATTTCAACACGTTTCGTTCTTGGACTATAAGAAATCAAAATTGCGACCTGTATTTTGATTACAAGTTTTACGTGGACGGACAGATGGATATCGTTAAATCGACTTAAAGCCGACTGGTACAAATGAAGGTAAGTCATCAAAAATGATATTAACATTTACTTAGCTTAAATAGAAACCAAGGGTTAATATGGAAAAAGCCAGAATCAATTTTATTAAAAAGTTTCTTCAGGTGAAACCTTTTTAAAACAAAATCTTTGGAAAACAATTTCTTCGTTGAATAAAAAAAACTAAAACTTTTAAATTAGATGCAAAAATATTACAGGTGTTACAATAGATAAAACAAATTTCATTCAGGATAATTATTACTTATTTATTCAATTTTAAACTATTCTTTTAAGACATTAAAAATCATACTTTATGAATATTAAAAAAAAAATCATAAATTTCGAATCAAATATCAATATTTAGTGCATAATTTTTTAAATAAAAAGGTATTTTTAAAACCGGTTTTTTGTGTTTAAAAAAAACCGGTCTATTCGACATTCGAAAATTGAACATTTTGAAAAAACCGACAGCACATCGGCTGAAAAAATCGGTTTAAAAACCGGTTGGAAAACCGAGTCGATCACCCTAATAAATAGCAAAGTATTGGCACTAAATTTTTTCATTAAATTGATAAAAAAAAAAAAACTAAAATTTGTGTGTTTAGTGTTATTTTGCAAAAAAAAAAAAATTATATTTGAATTTATATAAAATCTATATTAATAAAGCTATCATTATGAAATTTTAGTATAATATAAAAAAAAGTTGTCCTTAAAAGAAGAGAATAAAATTTGCCAAAAATTTATTTGTAAAGCTTTTTTAATGATTTTTTCAGGAGTGAAAGATCGATATATATTTTATACACTACATAAGAAATAATGGCGAAAATATTATGTTAATATGCTTTTTTTATGCTATTAAAAAAAGTAGTTTAAAAAATTTACTTTTTTCATGAAATCTGCTCTCCTGCATTCGTTTTTGGCCGGGCGGGAAGCAATTTAGTGTCAAATCGTTCTAAAACCATTTTTTTGATGAACTATCGTCGATAAATTTAAAAAAGCTCGCGTGACATTTTTTTTATTAATCGACAAAAATTTAAATTTTTCCAAAATTCACCATTTTCGACCAATGCCTGATGTAAGGTGCAAGCCTAAATCAGTTCAAAATTTCTACGTTAACCATTTATGAAGCCTTGTCTTTTGAAATATATAAAGAAAAAAATTTTTTCTTTAAAGGAATTTTGAGAAAAAAGTGAAAGAATTGTACTATATTTTTGTAAAAAATAGCCATTTTTCATACCAATTTCAGAGTGCTGACTTTAAATATTTTTCACGTCTAGACGCAATGAGATAATCCAAAAATTCTTTCAGCATGTTATTTTGAAATCTATAGCAAATTATAAAATATTTTTAAAAAATTTTTACCTCATATATCCCAGGACTTATTTCCGAAAAACGAAAGAAAGTCGAGGCAAAAAATCAAAAATTCATAATTCAAGTGTAAATATCTTTTTATCTGTAAGAGATAACTTAGGTGAGTAAGCTTATTTTTTCTTAATCTTGCCAAGCACTTTACAGAAATATAAAAATCTTTAAAATCGGACTTAATTTTTATAAGTTACGATTTTTTTAAACTTTTAGATACTCGAGGTAGTCAATTTTGACACCCTGTAGATTTTCTTGTGTTATCACAGGGTGACTACAAGATAGTTTTTCTCAAAGCTAACGTCCTCCTCTGTAACTCTTCCATACATTTCAATTTAATCCAACCAGTAGTTTAGGAGATACAGATTTATTACCAAAAAATTTGCGTTTGACCCCACTGTGCACTGTCGGACGAAAAAAGCTTTATTTATTCAAAGGGTTTATTTTCTGCGGAGGTCTGTTGTATTTCTTCTGCTCAAACGGTTGTAGCCATTGCTTTTTATTATGTTTCGAGCAAGTGGGTTTGGGTGTATTTCATTTTTGACAAGAAGAACATTGAGATCCTTGTGAATGTTATCATTTTTTACATACTAGGGTGCTGCTGTTATCATTCGTAGTATTTTATTTTGGAGTCTTTGAATTTTGTCAATATTTGAAGCAGAGGCTGTGCCCCATAGTTGGATACCATAGCACCATATAGGCTTTATAATTGAGTGATAGATCAACAGTTTACAATCTAGACTTAATTTTGAATTTCTACCAATTAGCCAGTTAATTTGGAGTGATTTCAACTTAATTTGGATTAATTTTGTATCTGTATGTGTTCCACGTAAGACGTCGATCTTGATGCATACCAAGGTATTTTAAGTCTTCAGAAACTTTTCCAGAAGCCAGTGAGCGCATCTTTCTTAAAAGTGCTGATGGTTTTTTATCACCTATACTTACAGCCTTTAGCAGTTGACGAAGTCTTTTTTCTTCAGATTCAAAAAAATTGGTCAACAAAATTTTTAAATAAATTGTCGCAGGTCACCAATGTTGATGGTAATATTTTAATGTTCAAATTTCAATTAATTTATTTTTTCAAATTGATTGACAACAAAATAAAAACTTAAAAATTAATAATTGATTATTTTTAAAACTAATTTGTAAAGTAGAAATACGTAAAGTATCACTACAAACATCTAGATGATTTTATTTTTAATGGGTTTATATTGGAGCAAATTATGGACCAATTTTCATAAAATTTTGCAATGTTGTTTCCACTTACATAAAAGTTATATATGTCGAATATTAACTTGATACTAATATTCGTATGGGATTTATGCACGTTAAAGTGATTTTCGAAAGAGGGGTAAAAAGATTGATAATAGTAAAGAACTTCTTTGCACCGAATTTCATTAAAATATTCTTATTTTTAAGGCATTTTTGAGTGTTGAAACTCTATTCTATTGGGACATTTGTATGGGGTCTAGGTGAAATAATGGACCAATCAAAACCAATTTTAATAGGCTTCGTCCTTGTATTATAAAAGTCCCACGTGCCAAATTTCATTGCAATATCTTCAAATTGTTCTTTGTGCACAAGGTTTACATGGACAGCCAGGACGGACATCATTAGATTGATTTAAAAAGTGATTCTGATTCGAATGGTATACTTTAAGGTGGATGTTGGATAACTTTTTCTATGCGTTAAAAATATCAGCACAAACACATTATAATTAGTTGAGTGTTATCAAACAAATGGTGCTGCTATATACAAAATAATATTATTCCACAAAACTGTTCAAAACTCAGTCCATTTCAATAAAAGTAATAGTAAAAAAGATTTAAAAAACACTTAAGACTGAACAAAAAATAAAATAGAGTTTAAAAAGAAATGGACCCAATCCGACAAAATAGCAACTGAAAAAAACACTAAATAAGGCTTATATTTAGGGTATTCCAGAATATATTAAATATTTAATTAAAAACTAAAAAAAATAATAATACAGTAAAAGCTCCCTTAACGGACAGCTCCCATAGCCGGACAGCTCCGGTAGGCGGACAATTTTTTAGATCCCATGGTTTAGGGAGCATTTTTAGAATAAATTAATCTCCGCTAAGCTGACGCTCTCTTGGACGGACGCGGACACCTGTTTTATTGTATAATAAGATGCTTCTTATTTTCATTTTTGTCCGTGTTTGCATTTTTGAAGTTAAATAGTTAACTATTCGTTTTTTACTTACCTTTTTGCTGGTTTTGAGCATAATCTAGTTTTTTTAATTTAACTTTGACTTTTACACTTGATTAAAAATTCTTCATACTAGAAAAGAAAAAATGAAAACTTGATTCCTAAAAACAGATGCTGTCCCAGTTATCTATGTCCTGAAAACAGTCTCAATGATGGGTCCATGATTTGTCGTAGAACACAATGGCGACAGATTCCTACAAATCTTGACAACTTTTTTTGAACAAAGGGCATAGAAATTCTGCACAACAAGCATAGCGACATTGTTATAAGTCATATAAAAGAAAAATAGTTAGGTGCTGCTAAGGATCGAGGCCAGGCCACCAATATCATTTTCCCAAGTAAATCCTGTGATTTTCAAATGGAGTAACATGCCAACATATGTAAGTATGTAGATGACTGTGTTGTCAAACTTGTCTTCAACATGCTTTTTATTTTTAGTTAGTAAAAATGCTGTTGAAAGAAGTCTGACCCTTAGCCAGTTAAGAGATGATTTTTTTCGCGTACGAAAAATTACTAAATTTAGAAAGTAGTAAGGAAAATGAAATGAAAACAGAGAGAAGCGAACTGTAGTCATAAATTTTATAAAATCATTATTTATTGCAAACAATGTCTAAGACTGTACGAATAATCGCCCAAGGGAAAATCGCCTAAAAACCAAAAATGTACAAAAGCCCAATTTTTTGGGTCTTTGTGTACTTATAAAACAAAAACCCAAAATATTTACCAAATCACCCAAAATTTTGCGAATAATCAGCCAAATATTAAAATGAACAATCGCCCAACATTTTGGATTATTTTTCATAATGTCAAATAACCCAAAACTGGTATGAATATTTACCCAAAAATAATAAAAGTTTTTTTATCGAACAATATTTTTGTTAATAGCAGGCCTTCGGCCGGTCGGATGGGTTTTTAATTCTGTGGTATATCAAAAAACGGCTTCGCTTACAAACATTTTATTTTTTACATCAGCATTTTTACCGTTAAAAGTACTATCATTGACGAAAAAAGTAAAAAAAAAAAATGGGAATGTATTAGGGATCTCTGATTCTGACTACTTTTATTTATTTGGTCATTAATAAGTTTTAATGGTGAAAATATTAAAGTAAACGTGTTTGAGTGCAATTGAATATATTTATAGGTCTTCGAAAAACCTTTCAAGATCATATTTAACGTATCACAGTGGTTCCAAAACGCTTTTTTTGCAAATAATTCAGTAACTAAAGAACCGTTAGAGATATCTCAATAAATTTTCACATGGTCAGAGCTGAGGTGTTTTCGAGTTGATTTGGAGGAGTACAGACCCCTAGCGGGCCAGGGGGAAGTGGGTGGCCCTCCAAAGTTACCCATCTCGGGTATGTCATTTTTTTTTTTAAATCGCCAAAAAATTAATTCATGATATGACAGAAAAGAAATTTTATATATAGATAGTCATTGTAAATCTCTACAATGTGTAGGTTATCTCTTTTAGTTTAAGAGATAATCGGGTCGAAATAAATTTGTACCTCATTTTTAGCCTCGCCTTTTTTTAGTTTTTTGAACTTGGCGGGCTTAATTTTTCCCCCAGAATTTTTCTAAAATATTTGCATTAAAATTCTAAATAATACTACTGCAAGAATCATATATCCGTTAAAAAGTTGTATTAATCTAAAGTTGAAACTTTAAAAAAATTTTACATTTTTTTGTGTTTTTTCCAAAAAGGTGGCAATATTTATTCAGTGATAAAATTAGTTTTTTGTTCTGAGCTTTATCATTTTTTTAATGTTTTCAAAAGAAATCTTAATGTAAATGCGTGTGAAGTAAATCCGGAGGAGTTAGGGACAAAGGTCTGTCCACGAGCCCTATCCAAATTTAGTCAATTTTGGTATTTAGCTTTTTCTTTTTTGGTTATGTTCTCAAATCGCAAAGCTGGGATCGACTTAAAATTATTTTAATTTTTTTAGCTCTATATGTAAGGTATACACCCAAAAAGTATTTTCTGACGGAGGCTTCTTATAACGACAGGGTGACCATTTCAATGAAAAAAATTATTTTTTGAAGGAAGCTTTCCCCGAACTGGAATTTTGAGTATTTTGGAGTAAGAAAATGGAAATCTATTTGCTTTTTTCTTTTAAGGACAAATTTTTTTTATATTATACTAAAATTTTATAATTTTTTTCGAAAAATAACACTAAATACAAAAATGTTTCGTTTTTTGATCAATTTAATGAAGAAATTTAGTTCAAATACTTTATTATTTATATATTATTATTATTTTTCAAGTAATATCCTTTCCAATGATACCAAATACTTGCATAAATCCTTTACACAATCGTTTAAATACTTACTGAAACTTGACCCCCCTTCAGCGAAATGTGCACATTTTCCTTAATTTCTATAGTAAATGTGTGCTGCAGCATTCTATATACATAAGTGCATAGCAGTTTCAACGTGTTTTTTTTAAATAATTTTGTGCAACTTTTGAACCGTTAAATATATTTCAATGAAATTTCACATAGTTATTACTGAGGTAGTTTCAACAGCGTTGTCAACTTTTTTGAACCAAAACGCGCCGGTCATCATTTAAAAACGCGCTAAAAAGTGCTAAATTCTATTTGAATAAAATTTGTTTTTATCTTTTAGTTAAATATGTGTTTTTTATTAAGAGCAAAACAACTTATTACATATATATTTGTTATTTTAAGTTCATGTGCAAAATTTAGTAGTTATATGCAATATTGAACATTAACGTTTTATAAAAACAATATTTAAGGTACAAAGAAAGTTTATACATTTGATAATAACTTTCAGTTTAAAGCTTTTAAATTTATAAATATGTTAAATTAAAATATGAAGGTTTTAGGCCCAGCATTATTCTGCTCACTTAGTGGCCAAATCCTGTTTTAAAACTTTTTTTTTTTCACTGCTTAAGCTTTTCCTAAGTATGAAAATTGTGTGACGTCTGAAAAAAATATTTATTGGAAATAAAATAAACAGAAATACAGAATATCGATTTCTGCCCTTTTCGTAATTTTACAGGAAAAGGAAAATACTGAATAAAACCTTTGAAACTTTAGAAACTTTTAATTCAAACCAAGTACTGAAACTAATTCTAACTTTTATTTCTGGACTTTTCTACGCCTTAGTATGTTATCTTAGATAGGGATTTTTTCAGTAATTTAAAATTTGAATAAATGAATAAATTAATAATTGGTGCTTTAAAATTACAAAAATTAGTGTTTCAATAGATTACTGCAAAAAAACTAAACTAAAAAAAAATATGTCTTTTAAAGTTCTTCATCTGGAGGCAGGATTGTTTTTAGATATTGGAAATCGGCTCTTCCTGATATTTGAGATGTTTTTGATTTGGAAGACTTGTTACAAAGAGCACTTTTAAAAATACTCAGATATTGCTATTTTTTATTTCCATTTTCATTCCATTCATCTTTGTTTGGAACATTTGAGTCACAATTTAAAATAAGAAATTCCAACACAATATGATATGTGTATGTTTCACAAACATTATTTTCATTAAAAATTCTATATTAAGTACATACTTAATAATAATATAAATTATACATTTGAAGAACAAAATTTAAAAATGTTTAAAAACTTAATTTTCCTTGTATTGTTTATATTTTGCATAAAAAAATAAAGTTTCTACATTTCAAATTCAGAAAAATTCAGAAAACATGATTAAAATCTGCGCCAATTTAGCGCCTTTTCAAGAAAAAGCGCTGATGTAAAAAAATGCGACTTTTGGGTTGCTGAAAAGCGCTGAATCTAGCGCGAAAAGCGCTGAATTGGCAACGCTGAGTTTCAAACTATTTTGGAGGAGCACAAGTTTCTAGGTGGTCGTGGGGCAGGTGGCAGGACCTCCGAAATGGGTCACCTCGGATATTATATAAGAAATAATTAAAAGAGTTTACCACTTTCGAAGGTTCTCCTTCTGCCCACATACCAGCTAAAAACTTCTAATATTTCAAAATATTTTGGAAAACACGTCAGTAACAATTATTTTAAATTTCTTTGAAATATTTTGAACGGTTCAAAAGGCGAATCTAAAAATGAGGTAAAAATTTATTTCGACCCGAATATCTCTTAAACTAAAATAGATAACCTACACATATAAGCATTTTTTTTGTAGAGATTTATAAGGACTATCTATATATAAAATTTCTTTTCTGTCATATCATGAATTAATTTTTGGCGATTTAAAAAAATGACATACCCGAGATGGTTAACTTTGGAAGGCCACCCACTTCCCCCTGGCTTGCTAGGGGTCTGTACTCCTCCAAATCAACTCGAAAACACCTCAGCTCTGACCATGTGAAAATTTATTGAGATACCTCTAACGGTTCTTTAGTTACTGAATTATTTCCAAAAAAAAGCGTTTCGGAACCACTGTGCGTATGGGCAAAAAAATATGGAAAATCATAAAATATGAAAAATAAATATGTGAAAGTGGATTTTGATTTTTATGTTCATTGTTTAATTATATACAAGACTAGACTAAATTAACTAAATAATATTGACACAATATCTTTTCCCCTTTTAAATTTTTTCGCACTTCATTTATTGATATATGAATTCCCTTTGTTTGATGAATTTTACCAAATATTTCTGTTTTTTGGTTGAGAAATCTAAACTTTTGCACTGCGTTCATTTTTGTGAATCTTTTACTATAAACTTACATAAAAATTATGTGAGGATCTATGTTGTAGAAAATTCAATTTTTTTGCACTTCAAAATTTCGTTTATTACTTTAATGTAGTGTAACAGTGTGGAATATAGAAGAAGTACGATTTTATAATTTTGATGATATATTTTGATTAGTTTTTAAAATCTGGAATACATTATTTATTAAGAACTTGGACATTTTCGGCAAATTCGCCATTCTCGCAAATGTTTCTTAGATCCAAATTTTTCCAAAACCGCAAATCGCAATCAAAATAATAGAAAAAAAATGCTTTTAAAAAATATTTGGATATGAGTGTTGCTTTTAATTAAGAAGACTCTAATAATTATTTTTATACATATTTTTTGAACTCTACTTTGAAATTAGACTTACTACACAGTTTTAAAATTCATGTTAGGTAATTTTTCTTCACAAAATTTACAACTTAATTCATGCAGATATATTTCTTTGAGTTAATTTTTTAATACTTCTTGGTCAATGAGAAACATGTAAATAATTTTTTAAGAACAACATGGAAATGCTTTAATATTTTTTTTTTTTTTTTTTTTTTTTGTAAACTTTATAGTTTTTATTTTATATTACCTTAAAATTTGTCCAAATTTTTTTGTCCAGACGTTATATAACTTATTTTTTAAACAATTGTGTAAAAAATACAATTATTTATGGTATGTGGTATGTGGTATGTCATACCATAGAGTTAATTAATATAAAAAAATTAGAAATAAATTAACTGTATCTATTATTATGAGCAGCAATTTTTGGTATTTAAATCGAAAACGTATGTGTAAATTAATTTTTATGCACATACTTGCCATATTTTTCATTAAAGCATCATTGCCAGATCAAATTGTTTACTAAAAGAAAAAAATAAATCGAAGTATTTCTGAAGAATTTTCCAAAGTTATCGTTACTTCATCATATCCCACTAGGTGTATCTATTATTTTGAGCATATGTGTATATATACATTGGTTTTCTGATTTAACGAATACTCAGTTTAACGAATTCGCGATTTACCGTACGTCCAAATTTTTAACATTGAGTACCTTATAATACGAACAATCCATATATTTTAGTACTCGATATAACGAATTTTTCCAAAGAATTTGATTTGAAATCTATAAAAATTAGAGAAAGTAAATAACACACATTTCTCATCCTATTGAAAAAGTACTACTCTCCCCTTTTATGCAAAAGGAAGAGAATTAGAGATTTTCGTTTGACAATATTGTTTCATTTGAAAATTATTTTCTAATTAAAAAACAGTAAAAAACAAAGTAAAAATACGTTACAAAGCTGTTATTTTTTACTTTTTAAATATGCTTTCGTTGTATTTTGTGCAATGTCATTTTATCATATACCTCCATACATATGTGATGCGTTTATGCTGAAAAGTCCGCTTCAATTGAGAATTACTTCTTAAGCAGATTTATCATTATAAAAAGTTCATAACAGTTGCAATCAAAGGCCTACCTTCTAGTATTTGGCAACCATATTAAATTCTTTGTAATTTGTAAAAAAAAAAAAAATCTTATTCGAAGTTTGTTTTTTAAGAATTTTAATTTTACTAATTTTTAATTTTTTACTCTTGTTGTTATAACTAATTTGTGTTTTAACGTTAAAAAGTAAAAATTTTGACCTTTTAAAGTTTATTTTTTTTAGTAAAATACATTCGCGATTTAACGAATTTTTCGATTTTATGAATTGGCCTGACAATATATCATTCGTTAGTCCGGGAAACCAAAGTGGTTCATATACAGTATATGAATTACCCCTTTAAAAAAAAAATTATGTACCATATCCCATAGACGGACATCTCCCGATAACTGACAAAATCAGCGTGACGATCGCTGTCCGCCTATTAGAGCTTTCACTGTAATTT
Organism: Protophormia terraenovae; assembly: GCA_951394005.1. Lineage (NCBI taxonomy): Eukaryota > Metazoa > Arthropoda > Insecta > Diptera > Calliphoridae > Protophormia > Protophormia terraenovae. The sequence continues at coordinate 72,061,192 of OX596077.1, forward strand.
TTCTTTTAAATTTAGAACTCGAATATAACAATCTTTAACGAAACAAAATTTCAAAAAGATTAACTTTTTGGTTTCACTTTTATAAGCTGAATTACATGTACTCATTTTTTCGTGCGCAGTCCTTACTTTAAATTTGTGCATTTTTAAATTTCTTCGCAATTATTAACCTTTTTTCCTGCTAAAAATACTTTTACTTTTAGTAGTTATTAATAACATCAAAAAAATACAAAATATGCTTTTGTAGTGGTGAAATATTCGGAAGCACTTGCTGTTTTTTTTTTTCTGGGATGTATATAAATTCTGTCTTTACTCGACAAATTTTTACCTTGATAAAAAAATATTTTCTAGACAGTCGGTATATGTACTTGCCTGTTAATGTCATTTTTATAAAATGGTGTCGATACTGCTGTAACGTCTGTAGCCATATTAACACTTTGTATGGAATTTGCCAACTTGGACCAAAAATTAAATAAGCTCGCTGTACCTGAGTTGTAACGTAAAAGTGTGTATATTTTCAATGTTCTTGGAATATCGACACTTTCTTCATATAGCAATGGCACAATTTTACGTGTTTTGTGCTCTGGATAAAGAAGAAAAAGGGCAAATTTAATATAAATGAAATTTATGAACAATAACATGACTTACGTATTTGTAGTGCCTGTGTGTAGTTTACAAGAAATTTATTTTCAGGACTCTTCAGGAATTCTTCTGTTAAAATAACAATTAAATGCTTGCATCGTTCCTCAATCAATTGAGTCAGAGCAACATGTTCAAATTGAACTCCGCCTAATAAATCACGATCTTTCATGCATAGCTATAAAATATTAATGAAAATGGTTTTTAATAAATAACAATTTTAATATTACATTAGTTCTATTTCATTTAAATTGTAAGAAAAAAAATTTACATATTGATAGTGTATATCTCTATAAAAAATATTCTACATGTGTAGGTTATCTCTTTAACATTCTTTCAAGAATCATATCCGATAAAAATTTATATTTATCTGAAGTTGGAACTTTCATATTTTTTGGCCTTTTTTCCAAAAAGAGGGCAATATTTATTCACTTATAAAATTTGTTTTTCGTTCCGGACTATATCATTTTTTAACGCTTCCGAAAGAGATCTTAACGCAAATGATTTTACTAAGTGTAAAATAAAATATACAAGTACGTTTGTATAAACATCTGTATGATTATGCACTTAGGTCGATTCCCGGAAGTGGTTTTATATGGGAGCTATGGTCAATTATGGTCTGATTCTCATAAAATTTGGCAATGCTTTTTCTACTTATATAAAACTTATTTGTGTTTAATATTAACTTGATACTAACATTTGTTGGGGATTTATGCACGTTAATATAATAATTATGAGCATTGTTTAGGTGCTAGGTGAAATAATAGACTGATCATGACCAATTTCAAAATAACTATTTGTGCCAAATTTCATCAAGATATCTTCCAATTGTGACCTGTACTTTGTTCACAAGGTTTACATAGATGAAGCAAATTTCACACATCTCCAATATTGTTATCCAATTTGGTAAAATTTTAGTTATAACTAAATTAAAAAAAATCCGTTTTTCCTTATTGCAATTTTTTACTACTCAACACTTTAAAAAATATAAACTTTCACGCTGCTTATATATAAACATAATTTTTTGGCATTTAAGTCATAGAAGTGTCTTTTCAAAAAGCGAAAGTTGAAAATTTGACTTTTTGTCGCTAAAAGTGAATAAATTCCACACAAATGACACACAGTGCAATGTTCGAATGTGTGTTTGTGCTAAAATACAGAAAAAATGGAATTGTCCATAACTTATTAAACTTTAAAGTGACCTAGTTTCGGTCATAAAATCTGGATCAAGAACTTGAAAAATTGAGGTACTTGAAATTTCAGAAGCAAATAATTCGAAAACTATAAAAGATAAATGTTTTCTGCAGGTCTTATCAAGACCTACAAGAATATATAAAAATATTTGAAATCGGATGAGAAACAAAAATTTGGCAAGCGATTCGGTTTATTCAATAAATAATTATTCGAGGTTAACCGATTACTGGCAAATGATTCGATTAGCCGAATAATCTTACAGCATTTAATCTATTGAAATTGTTACTTAAAAATATAATATAAATCAAATTCTTTCTCATTTTATCACATTTGATAAACTTTTCAACCTATTTGTACGAAAATATTGCATTTTTAGCTAATACTAATTTCGATTTATTAAATTAATTTTTCATGAAAGTTTATTTTCTGTGTATGAATGGTTTTTGGTTGAAAGAGTCAAATTAATATTGATATTTTTTGCGTACATTTTGGAGTCGAAGATTAAAATTTTTATAATTTCTTTAACTTTGAATTTACTTTACTGAAATCTATGTTTTAAAACTTTCTATTATCACAAGTTTAAATATTTATAAAACATTAAATCCCAAATAAAAATAGCATCCAAAGAAGTAAGGTTCTGAACTTGTGACCCAGAAGTAGTACAAATTCGTGTAATTTACAAATCAATTTTTTGATACCTGTGTTATGTCATGTTCGCGATTTTATGCAAAATTCAGCGTTGTCAACTTTTTTGATCCAAAACACGCCGGTCATTATTTAAAAACGCGCTAAAAGGCGCTAAATTATATTTGAATAAAATATGTTTATTATTTAGTTAAATATGTATTTTTTATTAAAAATAAAACAACCTATTTCATATATATTTGTTATTTTAAGTTCATGTGCAAATATTTAGTGTTTTTATGCAATATTGAACATTCATATTTTATAAAAACAGTATTTAAGGTGCAAAGAAAGGTTATACATTTGATAATAACTTTCATTTTAAGGCTCTTGAAATAATAAATATGTTAAATTCAAATATGACGGTCTTAGTCCCGGCATTATCCTGCTTAGAGCAGTTTTAATTCAAAACAAGGAGCAAAACTAATTCTGACTTTTATTTGTGGATTTTTCTACTCCTTAGGAAATTATCTTAGATAGGGCTCTTTTCTGTAATTTAAATTTAATTGGAATAAATTAATGTTATAATTGGTGTTTCAAGTAACAAAAATTAATGTTTCAATAGATTACAGCAAAAAACTGCAAAAATATATCTTATAAAGTAAATTTTCATAAAAATGGTGGCAGGATTGTTTTTAGATATTGAAAATCGTAAAATTTGTTTAAATAATGCTATTTTTTTCTTTAAAAATACAATCAGGGTAGATATACATTATAATAGTTTATAAATAGATTATTTCAAATGACTCATATCCCAATCTTACCATGATTACTAGGGCATTTCCAGTGCTTCTTCTTGAAATTTGAGATTATTTTTTTTTTCCAAAATTCAGAAAAATGTAGAAAACGTGATTAAAATCTGCAACCAAAACTAACTGAATACAAAAAGCGCCAATGTAGCGCTTTTTCAAGAAAAAGCGCTGATGGGAAAAAATGTGACTTTTAGGTTGGTAAAAAGCGCTAAATTTAGCGCGAAAAGCGCTAAATTGGCTTCTTTAAATTTTTTTAACGGCGCAAGAAAGTTAATCATAACTTTTATTAAACCAACACATTTTAGTAACAAGTATTTCGAAAAATGGCAGCCGAACATCAACGCTTTATAACAGAAAAATTAATTTAAATATTTTATTATGTATACTCGATGCTGCTTTTACTATTTCTTAAGCGCAAAAAGATGGGGGTATATTGATTTTGTCATTCCGTGTGTAACATGTCGAAAAAATTATTTAAGACCCCATAAATTATATATTTTCTGGGTCCTGTTTAGATTCTGAGTCGATCGAGCTATGTCCGTCGGTCTGTCTGTCTGTTGAAAGTAGAATAGGGCTCGAACGGGACAACCTAGGTGGACGAAATTTGGCTCAAATATTTATCTTATATAAGGTTTATAAACGGTTTATAAACAAAAAAGTTATGAGCTAAATACTAACACATATAACACAGGGTTTCCGTTGAAGCTTCATTTCATACTTTTCTGCTGATATCTCTTAAACTAAAGCATGTACGACAACGAAATTGTGTACAAATAGTTCCAGGGTCGATATAAACTTAGAAACCAAAAATGGGTGTAGTCCGCTCACCTCCCATATATGGTGAAACTTCAACGAAATTGTGTTCAAATAGTTCAAGCACCAATGTAAACTCGGAAACAAAAAATGGGCATGGTCCGCCCACCTCCCATATAACGCAAAATTTTAAAAAGTTGATGGTGGGTATATAGTTCGGCCGAGCCGAATATAACAATCGCGCTTGTTCTTAAAGCAATTGCTAGGAAGGCAGGTGTGTTACGAAATACAGCTTCTCGGGTCGTAAAAATATATAAAACGAAAATTTGGATTTTAATACTGTAGGACCGCAGACAAAACAAAAAGGGTTTTTAGAAAAAATCCCCATATCTCTGGAAAAAAAGTTAATTGCTCTATATCTTTTGTCAGAAAAGTTAACAAGAAATCTGGCCTGAAGACGTACAAGACACAAAAAGTTCCTAAAAGAGGCAAAACAGTCAAAAATTCTTCAGACGATTTTTTTAAATTATGATTGCTGCATAATGGCTGATGAAAAGAACGTAATTGCAATTCCTCGCCAGAAATTCTATGTTGCAGATACTAGAGGAAATGTGACAGAAAAATATCATGTACAAAAAATCTAAATTTCCAAGAAAGTTTTTAGTACCCAGCAAAAAAATTCTACAAACTTCAAAAGTATAACAAAGTGCATGAATTTTTTTAAATGAATTTTTAGCGGAAAAAATGGTAATAATTTCTAACAAAATTTAAATTTTACAAATTTTAAAGCATTTTTATTATTATTTAATAGGACAAAAACAGAATTTTTATTAAAAAATTTTTCAAACATAACTTTAAGAGAAGTGCTTCTAAAGCAATGAACAAGAAGTATAAAAGAACAACATCCTACCAATGAAAACCATGGGTTAAAAAAAGTTCTTTTTCACAACTAAGTACTTCCTTCCAATGACAACACAATGTTAAAATTAAGACTTTATCAGTTCTTTTTTGCTGGGTATATGTACATTGTGCATGTATTTATTTTTCAATGTATATCAAAAGTTATAAAGCAATCATTTTAAGGCACTAATTTTTTCATTCAAACTCAATAGTTCGATTTATTTCAACTATTTAAAGAGAATTGTCTAATTAAATGACCTAGTTGTCATTGTTATTGCATATTTTATTATTATTTTTTTACTCTTTTTCTGAGTAAAATTAAGTAAAAAGTTAAATAAAAAGGGGGTTTTATAAAACCGGTTAACCGGTTTCGAAAATAACCGAAAATTACAAAAAAAACCGAAACCGAGAGCGCTTCTAAAAAACCGGAAACCGGTTAACCGGTTTTCGGTTTTGGATACTCTACTAGTAAGGGATCTAAATGCAGCAATAAAAAAATTTAAAAATGTTTTTATTGCAGGGACGATATTGGACGATAAATATGTCGGAACAATAAGGATATAGCTTTAATTTTTTTTTTATTTTTTTTATTAAGAAATCCGGTATTAGATTTTTGCAATTGTTATTTGTAAAGCTAAATAAAACATATTGCACAGCTTCTTTATATTATATCATTACAAATACTTCAATATCCATTAATATTGCTTTTGAATATTTATTCACGGCATTAAACAAATTACTATATGGTATAACCTAACTAGTAAACATCTGCATCAAATCATTTGCTTTTCAACTCACAGTAATGTTTTTTAATACATGCTCTCACATTACTGCTAAAATAAAAAACAAAACAATACAAAACAAACCACGCAAAAAAATATTATTTGAAATGAGTTGAATTGAAATGATAAAACAAAAACAAATCATGTTATGTTCTCTTTGAGAAATTGTCATAAGAAATTTTTTTTCAAAAACAGTAATGTTTAATAAAAAACATAAAATCAAAACTGTGAATTACTGTCATTCCCTTACTTTAATATGAAAAAATGCATGGAAAGTAACAATTATTTATTTTTAAATAAAAAAATAGATTATGATTACGTTTGCTTTAAATTTTTTTGCTCAGAAAATTTAATTATTTTTTATTTCAATTATAATTAATTATATCTTAAATGAAATAAAATTTATTTTATTTATGATATTTTTATTTACTTTTAATTACAAACCTATATTATTTAAATTTTTTCATTTAATATTTCCTTCACTTCAAATTTTATAAACAAAAAACATACAAATGACAGTATTGCATTTTATATTTAATTCAATTCAGTTGCAAATGATTTGTTGCTAAATTGTTTTTATGACTCCCTGCACAAATGATTTTGTTTGTTTTTGTTTTGTTTTCTTTGTCTTTTCCATACGTACGCACACACAGCGAATTGATTTTAAGTTTAAAAAACAATAACAGTCAACAATTGAAAAAAAAAGGGAATCATTAAAAATGAGTTACAAATGAATTGATGCAGATGTTTACTAACTAGAGTATCCAAAACCCTAACCGAAACCGGTTTTGTTTTTTTTTTTTTCTAATTTTCGGTTGTTCTTGAAACCGGTTTTTAAAAGGCGGTTAACCGGTTGTTTTTAACAGCATTTTATTTAATTTTTTATGTATTTTAAACAGAAAAAGAGTTAAAAAAAATAAATAAATAAATTACTTAACTAAAAATATGAAGTTTCACGTAATTTGCTTAATGCAATAAAAAAGACAAATAGCTTATTAAAGTTGGAAAATTTTCCTCTTAATATATGAAATAAATTGAACTATTGAGTACGCACAAAAAGTTTAGCATTTAAACATTTGCTATAAAACGATTGATGTATATGTATACATTAAGAATCAAGTACATTTATCATTATTAATCATGATCTTGTATATGTTCCAAATGAACCCTATTAGATTCCCCAAAACATTAAAATTCAAAAAATATTTAATGGATGCTAAAAGCTTAAAAGCACACATTTCAGCAAAAAAGTTGACGAATATACAGTAAAAGTTTTCAGGAAAAGCTTGCACGTTTTATTAAACATTAATAAGAAATAAAATATTATTCAAAATTAAAAACTTATAATTTTTATAGCCAAAATTTTATGAAATATTTTGTCGTGCTCCTACTAAATATTTCAATTACAAAATAACTTTTATTTCACTTCGGAAAGACATAATTTCAAATTCTAGAATTAGGAAAAAATAATAAAAAAAAAAAAAAAAAACAATTTCTCGAAAGTTTTAGTGTGAATAAAAAACTTTAATTTTTAAATTATGCATACCAAAAATTATTATTTTTGTAGAATAGAAACAGAGCTTCAAAAGAATTAATTAAATCTTGGCTTAATTTCCTTAAATATTAATTTTGAATTAAGAATGATTAGTTTTTCATTCCATAATACTATTCCCATAAACTTAATTCTATAGCTTTATTCAAATGCTTTTGTTTAAATAGAATTAATTCTTTATTGAATTAATTCATAAAAAAATTCATTCTTTTGTTAATTCAAATCTTCTCCTAATTGAATGGAAATATTTTTTAGTTCGTTCAATTTCAATTTTAAAAAACAAAATGAATTAAAAAATATTTTCTAAAGCTAGTTTGTAATAGATTTGAATTGAAACAAATTTAAATGATTCAATATATTTTCTAAGCTTAAATTGTATAATTGACGAATTAATTCTTTACGGAATTAATTCTTTACAGAAATAATGCAATTCATATAAGTACAAAGAATTTAAGTCTATGAATTAAATTAATTTGATTACTTTGAATGAATGACTAGGATAATACATTTATTCGATTCTGAAAAGTAAATTAAAGAATTAAGCCTTACTTATATTTGTTTAAGACAGTCCTCTTTTGTAAAATTATTCGTATGTTAAAAAAAATTTGTTCCATAACAAGCTTAACATTACGAACTTTTTGAGACCAATTTCCTGAAAAAAATTGTTGGATTTGCGTGAAATTTGGTATGAGCGTGAGGAGTTAACAATGTTAAGTATGGAAGGGGGAGCCAACAAAACCCTCAGGGGCGGAGCTAAGGAGGGTCAAAGTGGGGTACATCGGACATAAACAATTTTTAATCGTTTGCCAAATTATTGTTTCTCGTCCGAATTCTAATATTTTTATATATTATTGTAGGCTCTGATAAGACCTATAAATATTAGGACATTATGAAAAAAACTTGACCAAGAACATGCAAAATTCAAATTCAAAATTCAAACGCAAAAAATTCAAAAACTGTAAGAGACATAATTCAAAAACTGTAAGAGACATGTAAACATGTTCTAAAATTTAAAGAAAATGTTTTTCCAAAAAAAATCATGAAAAAATCGAATGTGTCAAAAATTCAAATTTGTATTCTTTATTCATAGAGATAATTTTTCACATTAAATATTACAGTAAATTATTAAGGTCTTAATAAATGTGACACTGTGATTAAAATAAACTTAAGAAAAACAAAGTCCAAGATCTTTTCCTTAAAATCGAGTACTTCGGCTTTAGTTTTGTTGAAATATAACACAGGGAAACACTGATTCTGCGGCACGGGGTTTTTCAGTCAAAAAAATTAATTTTATACAAAATTTCAAGAAAATGTTTTTTAAAAAAATCGTAAAAAATCGAATGTGTCATAAATTAAAATCTTTATTTCTTAATCATAAAGATAAATTTGATACAAATAAAACAAGACATATTTCACTAAAATTAATGCATAAGTTTTAACTTTATTCACAAATTAGTGAAAATACTCATTTACAAGTTACAAAGAAAAATTAAAAAAAAAAATGATTTTGTGATTTTCTTATTATTATTTTTTTTTTTTTTTTTTTTTTTTTTTTTTTTTGTGATTTTTTGATTTTATTAATTTTTAACTTGCAAATAAGTATTTTCACTAATTTGTGAATAAAATCAAAACTCATGCTTTAATTTTAATGAAATATGTCTTGTTTTATTTGTATCAAATTTATCTTTATGATTAAGAAATAAAGATTTTAATTTATGACACATTCGATTTTTTATGATTTTTTTAAAAAACATTTTCTTGAAATTTTGTATAAAATTAATTTTTTTTTACTGAAAAACCCCGTGCCGCAGAATCCCTGTGTTATATTTCAACAAAACTAAAGCCGAAGTACTCGATTTTAAGGAAAAGATCTTGGACTTTGTTTTTCTTAAGTTTATTTTAATCACAGTGTCACATTTATTAAGACCTTAATAATTTACTGTAATATTTAATGTGAATAAAACCATTTTTAAAAAACCTTATTTATTTCTCGGAATATTTATCAAATATTTAATTTTAGTACTCTGTGGGTGAAAATTACTATTTGAAATTTATCTTGATACTGAAAAATATTTTAATTTTCCATCCCTGGCCCATACCAAATTTATAGATAGATATAACGGGACACTCTAATATACATGATTTTAAAATTATTTAAAATTCAGCCATTATGTTGTATACTTCTGTACAAGTGTCAATTTCAAGATGATATACAGTAAAAGACATTGTATGCTGTAAAATAAAAAATATGCCTCCGGCTTATCACTAAAAAGTTCTTCATAACTACAAATTGTTTTTAACTTGACAAATTACATTTGAACTTGACAACTTCTAAAATATCTTGACAATCAAGTTCATTCAAGGCCGTCTGGCAAACCTATTACATACTCTATAATCCGAATTGATTTCAACTTTGTAATCCGGATTGAATAAAAAAAAAAATCATTTTCTATTTCAATTTTAGCAAAGTTAAAAAAATACGATAAGAATTATGATGTAAGAGTTAACTGAATTCCGTAATTTTCAGTTAAGTATTTGTCCCAACATTTTTTAAGTAAAATGAGTACAAAGATGTTTATATTTTTTGGGTTAAATGAAATATTTTTGAAAAACTTTATATATAGACTGTTTTTAGACGAAACATTTGGACTTGATATTTAAACTGATTTATATATTAATTTATATTTTAACAGTTTTTATTTAACAAAAGTTGGCCAGGAAAAAATCTCGATAATCCGGATGATTTTATAATCCGGATAGGGGTCTACAATCAATTATCCGGATTATCGAGTTTATACTGTAGTTTTATGCTGATCTCAGCTTTGCAATTTGAGAATTTAACAAAAAAAAAAAAATAACATGCATTTGCATTAAGATTTCTTTTGAAAGCATTAAAAAATTATATAGTCCAGAACAAAAAACAAATTTTGTATAAATCTGGCGAATATTTAAAAAATTAGGGGCAGTATTATGCTCACTAAGTTAAAAAATAGAAAAAAAGGCTAAAAATTATACAAAAATTTATTTCGACCTGAACATCTCCTTAACCAAAAGAGATAACCTACATTAAAAAAATTAAATAGTCCGGAACAAAAAACAAGTTTTATAAGTGAATAAATATTGTCAACTTTTTGGGAAAAAAACAAAAAATATGAAATTAATATTTAAAAAAAAAAAAACTAGAAAAAACGAAGGTTAAAAATTATACAAAAATTTATTTCGACTTGAATATCTCATAAAACAAAAGAGATAACCTATACATGCGTATTTTTTAGATTTTTAAGCACTATATATATATAAAATTTCTTTCATGTCATAAACGGCTTTTTGGCAATTTAAAAAAAAAAAATTACATACCAGAGATGGCCAAAATTTTTATAATAATTATTTCCAAAAAAAGCGTTTTGGAATCACTGTGTGTTTTTAAAGAGATAAGAGTATAAATGGAAGATTTTAAAGATAATTAAATTTATTTTTCAAATGGTCATTGATTTAATTCCAGGAAACTTCGTACATTTTAATATGTAGTGTAAACAAATACGAAATTATTATTATTATCTTGCAAAATATTACTTTACATTTTAATGATGTGTATTAAAAAAGCTTATTTTTCCGTTTTTGAAAGCACTATATTCATGGAACTAAAAAACTAAATCATTATTTAAATTAAAATTATATTTATTGTATTATATTAAAAAAATTTGAAAATAAGTGAAATATAATAACGTAAATCAACAATATCTTACGCAAATACTTAGAACATGTTTAAACAATTTCCCTTTCATCGATCATAAAAATAATACAGGTCAAAAAAATTGCAAAAAAAAAAAAAAAGAATATATATCGCGAATACTTCTGCAAAATCTCATTCCTTAGGCTTGATATAGTGTAGACGGTTAATTAAACTTTTCTGTCACGCCACATATTTAACCCATTGACGACCAAAAAATATATGCTTCTATGTGGATTTTTTAGGATATATAATTTTCTAAGTAATAGGTAGAGCAAAATAGTCATTCGTATTTTATAGACGAAAAATGGTGCTACAACAATGTAGTAAAAGTTAAGTCTCCAACTTGCCAAATCAAGAATTTCTCAATTAACATCCATAAAGCCATGAAAAAATGTGGTCTAAGAAGTTGGTGTAGAGAGGAAATTTGTATTTGATATAACAATAAACCTTAAAAATTGCACTTACAGAAAATGTGTGACATCAAAAAATAAAAATCCAAACTTAAATAACAAAGTTAACAAAAAAAATTAGAAAAAATAAATCGTAAATAATTGCAGCATCTTGCTTTTCTAAGTGACCAATATCGTTTTTAGTATAAAATATTTTTTTACATATTTGGTTAAAAAAAACTAACAGCAATTGGATGGGGTTGAACCAACAACCTTCTGGTTGTTAATACAGCGCTCTAGACAACTGATCCACGTGATTGCAATTTTAATGTGCTATTATACAACTGACACCTCATTACCAAGAAACTACTTTAATAAGTAGTTGTTACTACCGAAAACCAAAAAGTTTTTAAAAATCTTACACAGAAAAAAGTAAAAATGGACTTCAATTAAAATTGCTTATATTAATTTTTAATTAATTTTGCTTCAATCATCAAAATGATAATATTAATAACTGGAATAATTGATATTATTATTACTTCTTTTCCTTAAATATATTTAATGAGCTGAAAATTTTTGAAAACTTTCTTAAATTTATTTTATTTAGGTATTTTTATAGACAAATCTTCCATTTTTCTAAATTTTTTATTAACAGCTGTCAATTTATTAAAAAATAAAATTGTAAACCAATTATAAAATTAATTATATTAATAAATCATATAATTAAACTTCAATATAAAGTTAGTTAATAATTTTATTAGAAAATTATTTGAAATATTTTTTTCTGCGTATCGACAAATAATAAAATTTTCGTCTTAAATTATGCTTTCATACTTTCATCTTTAAAATCTACATTTTTTTCCAAACTATAAAAATTTGAATACAAAAAAAAATTGAGCAATCATAGCAAGCATTGCTTCCTTAAAAAATATTTCATATTTCTCAAAAACTCATTAATTAAAACTAAAAAAAAAATCCGATTAGCACAAAAGTTGCCATCAAAAAAAAGTTTGGTGAGGACCACAGCTAATGAAGACTACCCTTTATGCCTGTTACTCTTCATTAGAGATAAGATGATGTTAAAACACCATGTTCAAATTTTCAGCTCAAATTTCAATGTTTTCATTATTTCGCACATGAATCATATTAATTCCTTGTTTTCTCATTGTTAATTTTTGGATTATTTCTACTAGATTTCAAGCCATAATCTAGTAGAAAAAGTCTTTTTCCACGAGAAATTTGACTCATACTTGTCCGCTTATCGGACAGCTCTTGTCATTTATGGTTTATATTTATGTTTTGACTATCTGGTCGTTTATTATGTTTTAAAATGCCAAACACACGACAATTGCATGTCATTTTCATTTTTAGAAAATGGGTTAATATCCCCATAACTGTTGGCTGTATGTTGAAGTAATTTAGAACAACTTGACGACAAGTTTAATTAGAATTTTTTTTATATTTTTTGAACAAAATCAGGCAAGTCAATCTCCTTAATTTTACAAATCGTGATTTATCGCGAAAACTAGAGTCAATTAAAAAAAGTGGATTAGAGGCTTAGTACTTATGTATTCGAATTGACTGAGAAACCGCGTGCTGCAAAAATTTTGTTCATTTTGTAACTCTGTGGTATATAATGAAATCTTCGCTTATTTCCACATCACTTGAATCAATGATTTCATTTTCGAAATAAATAATTAATGAAAAAATCTCAAAAATAAAGCTTTTGTATATACTTTTGGTTCACTTTTTGTTGAATATTTAAAAAAATTAATATGCACTGGACAATTTCAGAAATTTAAGAATAACTTATACGCCTCTCGTATAGAAGTTTGTTTAAATCTTTAGAAAAGCTATTCCATTTTTTCCAAATAATACTGAGACTTCAGTGTCTTTGAAAAGCTTTAACACGAAATTTATTAACACGTGGTTTACAAATTTATACATCCTAACGAAATTTTCAATATTTCCTTACAGGGTTTTTCAACTAAACAAAACTTGTTTACACTTATAATATCTAAAAGACATTTGTGTACAATATAATAATTTAACAAAAGCTCATTTTGAAAAATTATTTAATTAATCGTTAAAAATTTATCAAATATATATTTTTTTTTTTTTTTTTTTTTTCTAAATTGAAAATTTTTGTTTGTTCGAAAATAATAAAAAATTTGTTCCTCGGATAATCGAATAATTTTTGTTCGAATGACAACCCTAGTATTTATGTATGTATATTATTTTTTTTTAAATATAAATATAAAAATATTAAAGTATACCCAGGAAAATTTTTAGAACATGTTCTAAAAATTATTAGTTCTACATAGAACTGGTGTAAAAGAAACACTTCAGATTCTTTAATAACATTCTCAGAACTAGTGGTATCACCATCAATTCTGACACTAATGAAGTAAAATTTTATTGTGATTCTAAATTCGTTTTAAGGAATGCTCAGTACCGATTATGTACCAATCATAACCAAAGTTCCCACCACATTCACTAAAAAATTTTACATTTTTATCAATATTTTTTTAAGTTTTTAGTAAAAATAAACCCTAAAAAATGAACTTGTAGCGACAATTTTTTATTGTAATTTTGTGAATATGTGCGAGAATATTTAAAGTTTGTTAAATTGGATTTTTCGTGCTTAATTCTCAAGTCTAATTTTGAAAAATTAAAATTTTTTAAAAAATTTAATTTATTGTTCTGGTGATAAGATACGTCAGAAGAGCATGGGTGCTCATCACATTTGCTAAAAAATTATATAAATGTTTTTTTAAAGAATTTAGATTGAAAATTACTAAAAAATATAATAGCTGTTAAAATTTTGTAGTAAAAGTTATCAGAAATTATTTTAGTTATAACTTTTACTAAATTTGTACTGATGTTACGTCTTTTTGGTTTCAGAAAATTGAAATCTTTAAAAACTTAAACCACATATCTTAAAAAATATTCATCACCAATATATTGGGCGATATTTAGGGTTTTTACGGTTTTTATCTCGGGAATTTTCAATTTTTCACTTCCCGATTCTCAGGAGTTTTTGTCGGGAATCCAGGGAATTAAAAACTATTTAAAATTGTGCAATTTTACTATTTTTAAAAATCTAAAATTCTATGAAAAACGTTGATTTATCATAACTAAGCAAATATAAAATTGCCGTTCATAAAAACTAGAACGTATATGAATACTTGAACTCTTCAGAAATATTTGAAAAATCCGAATTTGTTTGAGAGCATGTAATTCTCTATCTTAAAAAACTTCGCCAATGCATTATTGACTTTAAGCCCAAAATTTATTGAATGCGAAGGTATATTTCTATTATAATATATTCATAAATCCGTTATCACTTAATTTACAATTTTCTCTCAATCCAAATCAATATTCTTCTATACCAAGCAAATCCTTAGCAACAAAAAATAATGTACACAAAATCGATTACAAACCCGAGTACTCGGAAATATATTTATGGGTTTGAAAATATTAAATTTATTAATTATCCAACAGAAGTATTTATTGAAAACAATTCGATATTAGATTAGATAAATAGATATTGAACTATTGAAAATTCTTTTAATTCAATATTATAGGAAAAAAGTGGTTTTCAAACATATATTTTTAATTTAGAAAGAGATTCATATATTTGCGTGCAAATTATATGAAAAATATATTTTTTTTTTTTTTTGTGTTTAGTTTTGATACTTGTTAAACAATATTGTATTTTTCCTGAATACCCGGGAATTCTCGGGAATGCCTAAAATAAAATCCCGATTCCCGGGAGTTGGAAAAAGTCGGGAAATTAAAAACCCTAGTAATAACCAAAAATCTTGTTTATACGATAATCTGTTTTGATTTTATAAAGTTTTTTGTGCATCCTGTAAAATTATGAAAAGTGATGTTACGTTGTTTTGCATTATCGATGACGATATATTTTATTAATCGTCTTTTAACAGTGCCTTGACCTGTCCCAAAGTGCTAATTAGCCACCGCCAATGACAACCCCATGTAAAAGTTACAGGTTCCTCCCGTATAAAGTTCCGGAACTGGAACTGCTTCTCTTTCCTTTAGGGTTCCTATTATATCATTCCAGTACGTGACAAGCACAACTTTGTTTTTCGACTTATCCCAGTGCACATACAATAAAAAAAAACATATTGAAATAGTATCTGCAAAAAATTTACATACACAAGCATCGAAATATTAATATAAAAGCTTCCATTACATATATCCAGAGAAGAAAAATCACAATCATTCAACAATTTTAATAATTTACATTTATAAAGTTCAAGTTCACAAACAGCCATTTTTCTTTCTGAAATTGTTTTATTTTTTCTTTTGAACTTACATTTATCTTTACTCACAAAATTTTAGTTTAGCAATTCTTGTTTTAATTGCCTTGATTTGTTTTTGTTTTTAAGTATGAAAATGAAAAGCATATACAGGAAAGTCTGTACCCTCTCATATTCCCTCTCGCTCTCTCTCTCTCACATAAAATCAGAATCGTTGCAAGAAAAATATCCTTGTGTGAACGCCGACTAAAGGACGATTATTCTCAAATCTTTATATTTACATACAAATACATACTTATTATTCTGATATAGGCAACATCTCATTTGAAAACAACGTATATCATAGACTTAAATTACGTTGCTTAAACGAAAAAACTATATCGACATAGAGAATATCATCCCGTCTCAAATGGAACGTATCATCGGAATAAAGAATTTGTCCAATAATAACTAATTTAATTACATCGTAAAATACTAATACATACATATTAAAATTTAATATTTACCTTGAAATTGTATTCCGGATTGTCTTCTAACTTTGTTAACATTTCAGATGCGTAGTTTAAATCTGCATCAGCATAAAGTACAAATGCATCATACATTTGAGGTGGTAGTCCCTTCTGCGCACGTATTACATCAGATGTTGTCAAGATATTTGGATCAGACCCATGCCCAAAATCGGTACAAAGATTTATGGTTTTCATATCAACACCATCATCCGAATTCAAGTCTAAACACTGTTGTACCTTTGCCTGATATGTTTTGGTGTCTTCCACTAAAATATATTAAATATAAATAAATTAAATACAGTCGAGAAATTGTGAATTGTGTTCTCCCTACTAAAGGGAAAAAATAGTCCTTATTTATATACAACAATGTAAGGAAATAAACGTTAAATTGTAAGGGATTGAATTCTGGCATAATTCAATCCTAATTTAAAAATTTAATGCTTCTTATTGGAAACTTTATGAAAACTATGATTTTTATATACAGTGGGTAGAATTAAAACTGGGACAGAGTATATTTTTGATGAAATTAAGGGCTAGAAAGTGTATTTATGTACGTTTCTTAAATTTTTCCTAATTTTTAAGACACTAAGGAAGGTGTTGTTTTTGATTTTACTTATAAAGAATCGTTCATCATCTTCAGAAAATATTTTTGTTTTTCCTATTTTTGATCTATTTGCGACATTTGCATATTATCTGAAGCGTTTTATAATATTATGAACGCTGGAGTGACTACAGTAAACTAGTCGTCATATCTCCCTTACGATTTTTAAAGATTTATTGTCGACAGTTTTAAGCTCTCGGAAGTTATGCGAAGTTTGTCCACGTTGTCCATCCATTTTTAGAGATTTGAATTGATCAAAAATACCAGTATATAAAATATTACATAAAATAATGTTCCACAGTATTTTTTTGTTGAAAACACAAATGAAGTACGAAATTTATTGCATTTTATATGAGTGTCCCATATCAAAATGCGCTTAATTTGTACTAATTTTTAGCTTTAATCTGATTTTTCAAAGATTTAGTTATTAAATTTAGTTTTTGGTTACATCATCAGAAAGGAGACAAAATAAGCTATATCAAACAAGAATACCAATCGTATACCAATCGTTTCAGAATTAATTTCCAAGTCGATTTAACGATGTCCGCCCGCCTAGAATGCTGCCTGGTTACATGGCTAGCATGTTGTCTGGGTAAGTTAAACTTGTGCACGAAGAATAAGAGTGGGTGTAGTCTAGGTCTAGTAGATTCCAGAAATGTATATTCTATGTCCAGATTCCATCTGTGATCAGAGATATATAATTTTGAAAATTGTATTTTTTCACTATGCGAATATGGAAAAATGTGGAATTTTCAAGTGGCTCCAATGGAAACAAGAAGCAGACATGAATCGGGTAAGCGGATGAGTGGGAGCAGCCTAGGACTAGTAGATTCCTGAAATGTATATTCTATGTCCAGATTCCATCTGTGATCAGAGATATATAATTTTGAAAATTATATTTTTTCACTATGCGAATATGGAAAAATGTGAAATTTTCAAGTGGCTCCAATGGAAACAAGGAGCAGACATGAATCGGGTAAGCGGAAGTGTGGGAGCAGCCTAGAACTAGTAGATTCCTGAAAAGTATATTCTATGTCCAGATTCCATCTGTGATCAGAGATATATAATTTTGAAAATATAATAATAAAATCCAAGTACAAACATTTTTTGAAATCAACAAAACATCTTCATTTTATTTTTAATAACAATAATGTTGATTTGTCGTGATTTTCATCAAAATGAGCGATGAAAAAAATTTACGTGCTACAAATTATTAAAAAATTTAACTTTAATTTATAAATACCAAAATATGTATAAAGTAATATTTGAAAAAAAGACTTCTTCCTTTCTTAAGAGAGCACAACGTGTCCACATATTTTTGGACCCATTTGGTATCATGTCACTACGATAAGAAAGCTTTGGAGTGGTACCAAAACAATGACATAGTTTATGTACCAAGAGAGGTCAATTTTAAAATTGTCCATAGCTTAGACCAGTGGAGAGATATTGAGCTCTTATGAAAAGTCAATTGAAGAGCTCTAAAAAGGTGTCCCAAAATACTGAAGATTTTCAAAGAAGGTGTGCATACTGTTCCAAAGCACACTGTGTTTATAAAAAATACATTTTTAAAACTTGTTTGAAAAAAAAGTAAATTTTTCGGACAACATAATTTGAACACGATGCATTTTAAGCGAATTGACTAGTGCTCATTCTTACTTAAATTTGATGTAGAATTGATGTATAAAAGAAATTTTATACCCCTCTCATTAGCGGGGTGGTAGGTCGGCTCTACGAAGCCTTGAATATGTCTGCACTTCAGCAAGGAGTCCGGCGAGTGGATTTGGATGAATTTAAGTTTCTGGATATATTTTTCACTGATTTTTTTTAATTCTTCCTTTACCAGTGCTATCTCTAAGTCCTTATGGATATTCTCATTTCTTATGTACCATGGTGCACCCGTTATAATTCTAAGAATTTTCGATTGTATAATATCAATGCTGGTAATAATTGGATGCCATAAGTCCAAATTTAATTTAATACGGTTTTATACAGGATGACTTTATTGTCAAGACTTAGTCTTGATTGACTATTTATTAACCAGTGAAGGCTAGAAGCTTTCAACTTCATATGAAGTCTCCAGGTTTCTATATGTCGACGCCAAGTAAGTCGCCTATCCAAATGAATACCAAGGTAAGTGACATAATCTGACTGTGGTATACTTATACCAGGCGGATATTTGCTTCTTCTTAAGCTGAACGTAACATGTTTACTTTTTAATATTCGTATTCGCCAGTTTTCTAACCATGTCTCCACACGTCGGAGGTAAATATCTAGTTGACTAGATGCTATGTGTGGGTTTTCATGAGAACTTATTATTGCGGTATCATCAGAAGTGTAAATTAAATAGAGTGTAGGTCCAAGAACACTTCCCTGTAGAATACCTGCTTTTATCTCATATTCTTCTGTCACAAAGTCATTAAACTTTAGCCTAAATAGACGGTCAGATAGATAAGATTCCAGCAATTTGTGGGTACATAGTTGTAGTAAGCATTTAATTTTAATTATTAGACCTTAATGACATACTTTGTCGAAAGCTTGAGCGACATCTAAAAAAATAGCTGAACAATATTTCTTTGATTCAAAAGATTTCCTAATCTCTCCAGTTGGGCGATTTACTTGTTCAATGGTTCCGTGTTTTTCACGAAAACCAAACTGGTGAACTGGGACGATGTTTCTATCGTTTAAGAATGGCATAATTTTCTTTTGGAATACTTTCTCAAATACTTTCGACAAGCAAGGAAGTAAGATAATAGGTCTATAGGAAGATGGTACAGTTAAATCTTTCCCTGGCTTTGGCATCATTTTAATCTGAGAGGTTTTCCAAATTATAGCCACGCAGGGAAGGTATTTAAGCATTAATGGTGTTATTAAATCATGTCCAGGTGATTTTTTACATTTATATTATAGATGATTGTATTAATGTCCTCTGGGCTAACAACAATTATATCATCATAGTTAAATGTAGTGCCAGGTGTCTATCCCAATACAAAATCATTTGTTTGGGGATTTTCTTGAAAGACGGAGCTTAAATAACATGCAAATAAATAAGTTTTATCATCTGCACTACGGGCCCAGGTACCGTCAGCATTCCTTAAATGAATTTGCACCTCTACTGGCGGCTTAATATCTTTCGCTGCTCTTTATAGCGAAAAATTTATTGTTTGTCAAATTTTCAACATAATTTTTATTTTGGCGATCCTCTTCTACTTGAAGGGCTTTTTTCAGTTTTTTACTTGCTATAGACAGCCTCAGCTTTGCAGCGGGTGATCTAGTTTGTTGCCATTGTCTTCTGTATTTTCTTTTTTCAAGAAGAAGTTTTTCGATATCCGTATTTGAAATATGCGTTTTGCATTTCTTAATAATTTGACTCTTAGAATGTTCTAGAGCAGAAGTAATTAATGACGTAAAGTCATTAACGGATTTATTTATATCTTCCTCACACTCAAAAGAAGGGTCTGTGTCGATATAACTACTGATGTATTTCTTATATTTCAACCAATTTGTAGTATACGAAGTATCCATGGGAAATTTTAATATAGTAGTTCTTCCATAATGTTACTATTATGGGAGAACGATCAGAAGATAAATCATTTGAAATTTCTGTACTTATTGAGTTTCGATTAATATTTTTAGAAATGGCAAAATCAATGAGATCTGGAATCTTTCTAACCATTTTTGCGATCAACTAGAACTTTATATAGCTGTCTACCTTTGGGGTTTATCAATCTGGAACCCCAGTAAGTGTGTTTCGCATTGTAGTCGATACATGCCAGGAAATTATCTAGTGTATTAAAGAATTCTTCAAAATTTTCTTTGGTCATTGAAAATCGTGGTGGGCAATAAATTGAGCTTAGAGTTAAATACCCAGAAAAAGATTCAAGGAAAATGGATGTTGCTTGCATATAGTCTCTCGAGGATTCATCTAGGGCATAATGTCGTAATCGGTTTTTAATTAGTATACCAGTAACACCATGTGCCTTACCGTCCGGATGATTTGTACAATGAAATGAATAACCTGAAATATAAAGGTACCCTGCGGGAAATTTGTGGTAATTGCAGTAGTGGACCGGTTTCTCTGTACCAGTTGAGTACCAATTGACACCTAACTCGTCACCAAAGTTCCAATTGAGAACCAGTTGACACAAACACAGTCACTATTAACATGGTAAGCGTTGAAGACTATAAAACATAACATACGTCAGATGAACATGGGTTCGAGCCGGGGTGACGCCATCGACATTAACAAAAAATTATAAAATTAAAATAAACATAATTTAATAAAGATAATAATAAAAATAATGTTTAAAAAGTAAACAATTACCGAATTTTTATAAAATTTTTATTACAATAATCGTTACTGAACCTGTCCTCTTGGACCTGTCCTAGGACCTATCCTATGACCTGTTCCAAGGGGCTAATTAGCCACCTCCAATGACAACTCCATGTAAAAGTGACAGGTTCTTCTCATATAAAGTTCCGGAACTGGGACCGGTCACTAGCCCTGAGAACCTGTCACGTGACTAGTTTTGAATCGATTCTCTTTACTCTAGGGTATATCTATTGGTAAGATGCGTTTCTGAGACAAGCATCACATCAATATTTTGTTTTTGCATGAAGTATGATACCTCAGATTTGTGTTGGTTTAAGCCATTTGCATTCCAGAAACATATTCTCAAATAACTCATTTTCTCGTTAAGAGGATTTGAATCATTTAGTTCTGCGTACAATAATTTTTAGTATGTCCAAACTCTTGGCAATTGCTACATTGGACAGGTCTATTTCTTTTAAGAGGCTCCTCTATAGTTACTCTCCGATTCAATAGGTATCGCTGGGAGTATATAGGGTGTGTCTCATTCTTTTTAAATTTCCGTTCATCCGGCTCTAACTCAACCCTAAACAGAGGCTGGGGAATTTTATCTCTATCAAAAATGTTTACTACAACTTTTATCTGATAGCCCAATTCTTCCAGCGCCTTCTTGATCTCATTTGTTTCCACACTGGACTCAATACCTTTAATGACTATTACCAATCCTTTACTACTTTTAAGTTGATAAGTATAGACTTTTTTCCTATTATCGTTAAGGTAATGAGAGATTTTTCTATAACAATCCTCAGTGTAAACTACTATTTACGTCCCTTGCACGCCACCTTTTCTTATAGGAACAATGTGAAAATTGTTTTTACCAATAAGATCAATAAATGACTTTACCAAGCTATTGGAGCTGGGTTCACGGAGGTACATTGAATATATATATATTCAAGGATTTAATATATGTAAATGTTTAATAAATATAATTGGGGGATTCACAAAGTGTGCTATCATGTCGTATTGTCATAATGTCATAAAATTTTACAAAGGAAAAGCAATAACAATATTTTTTATACATTGAAATATTTTAGAACATATGACAATACGACTTGATAGCACACTTTGTGAATCCCCCAATTATGTATTTGAAAAAATTTTTTTAAATAAATAACTAGCTTTTCATGCATGCAGAAAACTTAAATTTTACCTTACTTTGACTCATTTTATTCAAACGAGGGAATTCCCCTTGTTTTATTCACATTGTGTTTGTGCTCGAATACCCCAAAAACCATATAATACTAAGTTTTGGATTGATTGGAATAAATTTAGAGGTGGCTCAAAGCGATTGAAATATTAAAAATTTTAGTTTTTTTATTCTGTCCAACCATAAGTTTTTCATTACAACCAATTCATTACCAAAATGAAGAAAATTGAACAACGAATAATATCATAGTTATTAAAATCAATTTACGCGTAACTTTCGACCAAATACAACCCAGTAAAATAAGATTTCATCCAAAACATTAGAGAGAAAAACGAAACTTAGCATATCAAAAATTATATTGTGGATAATCACTTGTAAAAATCTCTTGTTTTGCATATATCTCACCTACGTATTTTTTGCTATTACAACAATTTTGGATAATAAAATTATTTACATGATATTTAAAATGTCAATAGGAAACTACATGCCAAGTTTCGTTTCTCTCCTTCAAATTTTGGTTGAAATTTTGTTTTTCGGAGTCTATTTGCCCGAAGATTACGTGTTTTTCGGTAATTTTATTTCAATAACTATTATGTTATTAGTTATTCAATCTTCTTGATTTTTGAAATTTCAGAAAGCTCATAATATGTGGAATTCAACAAGACATAGCCCATGAAATTGCACTTAAAATTAATTTTCTATGATCGACGAAAGAAAAACAAATTTTAAAAATCATCATTTTCCAGATTTCGATCGCTTTGAGCCACCTCTAAATTTTATTAAATAATTAATTTGTATATACAAACTCCATTAAGCCTTTTATCAATTTCAGTTTCGCGAAATTGCAAAAACTCGCGAGTTTACTTCGCTTTTTTACTTTCTCAAAAACCAAAAAAAATTCAAAAGTATTAACTTTGTATATCAGTACCTCTGAGAAGGCTTTGTGAATCTTAATGATTTAAACTGACTTTGAATTTCACATAGAGCGGTTTTAGGACGAACATTTTAAAAATAAGAAAGATTGTTTAAAAATGCATTTTAATGCAATTGCATTTTTCGTTAAATATGCTATTTAAATCTTTTAATATTTTAACATAATTGAAAAGTTTGGAATCTTTACATTAAAATAAAAGTGTAAAATTTTTGGGACGTTTAAATCGTATATGCATATTCCAATTTTTATAAAAACATGTTCCCAATTTTTCATATAAAAATAAATTTTTTTCTTGTTTTTTGAATTTTGTAAAAAGTTAACAAAATATTAAAAGTATGCAATTTTAAATATTCATATCTCTTGAAGTTATTAACGGATTTCTGTAATTTAAAAAATATTTAAAAGGCTATTGTATTTTCTTTTGTGTAATTTAGTCAGTATTTCCAAAATCTCCTCTTCGGTCCATAATATTTTAAAAGTATAAATGCAGTTTAAAGATGGATTTTTGTTAGTTGCGAATTTATTAAATTTTAATTTTTCAAAAGTGTATTTAAAAATGCTTTGTTTATTATAACTTTAAACAATAATTAGTCTGGTACATAAAGGTTTACTATTTTTAACGAATTTTTAAAAAGTAACACAATAATTTTTTTTTTTTAACTAAATATGTAAAACCAGAAAAATATAATTTTTATATGAAAAAATTTAAATTAGTTCATGAAAAGCCTAATGCCTCCCAAAAATTTGAGATTTTTATTTTAATGTAAAGATTCCATGCTTTCCAAATATGTTAAAAATTTAAAATTTGTAATAGCATATTTAA
Organism: Protophormia terraenovae; assembly: GCA_951394005.1. Lineage (NCBI taxonomy): Eukaryota > Metazoa > Arthropoda > Insecta > Diptera > Calliphoridae > Protophormia > Protophormia terraenovae. Next base: position 72,085,233 of record OX596077.1, read on the forward strand.
AGAAAAATGTATTTGTTCGGTCAACTTAAAAACAAACCATCTAGTTTTGCTTAAATTATGTATTACGCTATTATCATTTAAGCCAAATAATTGATAATAGTGTTATTTATTTATAAACATTGTTATTATTGAATTTAAAATCTAAACATATTACGTTTACATATGTATCTAAACCTGAAATGAATTAAACATGTTGTAATGCTAGAATTAACATAATGCAACATTGTATCATAAATATTGTTTCAAATTGTTACTTTAAACATAGTTAGAGTTGCTGAAATAACTGTTTGATGAAAATTATGAGATATATAAAAAATTGAAAATAAATATTTATTACTTGTACATACCACTGAAGGAAAAAGACGTGTTTAATTCCAATCATTATTGCGCAAAAGTTGTCCACCATTTTTTAGAAATTTCATATTCAAAAAATAAATACCTTAAAAATTATTAAGGTTAAATATTTTGGCGCCCGAGCAGGGACATTCTTTTGAAGACTTTGTGCAGTAATAATTAATAAAATTGTTTCGGTAATTTACTCCGAAGTGCAACATTTAATATTTTGTTAAAATAATACAAAATAGTTTTGCTAATTTACTGCAAACATAATTAAACACGATTGTTTATGCATCATCATAGTGCCTAAAGTTACTAGGAACAGGATTGCATTGGACAAAATTGTATTACCTTTGGAATACTACATCCGCCTAAATGCCCCGTTGTCGCTGCCGTCTCTGTAGGAATCCCCGTCAGGAAAGTAGCCAGGATTCTGGATTGACAGATTCGGAGGTAAAGTGTACATAAATTTTGTGTAATATTAAAACCTAAAATTTGAAATTAAATCAAATTTTGGAGATATTTGTATTTCAATTAACCAAAATTATTACTGCTCCACACTTGTGAGAATATTCCACAAAATTTTAGTGCACTACATTTCTAATTTTATTAATATTTATAAGTGAACATAGCCTTAACGAAAAGTTACGAACACAAAGTGTCCATTTTATTAAAAAATTTACACAATCGAAACATCGAAACAAATTTTAACGCGCAATAGTTCTCTTACTACACATCACGAATAAAAATTACAATTTCTTTTTTTTTTTTTTAATTATTTTATTTGGTTTTGATTATATATTAATTTGCATGATAAATTCGAACATCGATAAATTCCAGCTGTGTTTTTAATCGTTTCATTACATGGTATTGCCATTTCAATACAACACACACTGAGAGAAATTAATGTATGAAATTAACATTAGATTCAAATTTTTATACACATTTCTTAATAAAAACAATAACAATAACATTGATAAAGAAAATTGTTTGATATTAATTAACTTGTGTAAGTGCCAGTGTTAGATAAATTTATTCCTCTAAATTAAAAAAAAAAAAAAAAAAAAAAAAAAAGGTTAAAGATAAAATATTGACAACACTTGAATTGTTAGTGGGGATACAGTTTTTGGATATTAAAGATATCGGTCTCTATAAGCCACAATACCATCACTAATAAAATATAAACAAACGTGTGCAAAGAATATTGTTTTATTTATAAATGAAAGGAAATTTTTTTGATATAAATAGAAATATTGTTAAATTGAAAATACAACTATCCTGGAATACGTGTTGAGGACATCAATAAGATAGCTGGCTGCTGTGTGTTTTTCTTTTTTGAGAGGAGTATCAGCACTTTCAATGAGGAAAGGATTTGTGTAGTACTTGAGAATTCCGGCAGAAGGTTTTTGGTTTTGGTGACTAAATCAGGCAATGTTCATTGAAATTGAAACTCGTTTGTTTTATTTGTAAGTATTCCGAATTTGATTTTGGTTAAATACAACTTACTTATATTACTTGCCATACTGGATCAAATCTTTGTGTGCTCTGCTAACAACTAATTTTTAAATTTGCTAAAAACCTGAATTTATTTGGTTACTTTTCGGCTTTTACTATTTAATAAAATTATTTTTAAATTTGAATTTTAATTCTTTAAGTTACGAAGTATTTATAGTCAGGTACACACAGTTTATCAAAGTTTAAGTTATTTTAAGTTATCACAAGTTTACATATTGAGATGGCTGGGGGTAAAAAACACCAAACAGTTCCCGAATCTGAAGATTTGGTGAAAATTATTCAGAAAAAATGTAAAGTTATTGAAAATATTTCTCGAATTCGAAAATCCATTGTGGATAAAACAATATCTTTTAATCCATTTGAAATAGATTGCCGTTTAGAGATATTAAAAGATTATATTTCTCAAGCAATGGGTTTGCAGTCAGAGTTGGATATTCTAGATCCATCTAATGATGAAAGACCACAGCTTGAAGATCTTTGTGTATCGACAAAATCGTTGTTTCTAGGTTTACAATCCAAACAAAGAAGTTCAAGTTTGCATGAAACTTCTTTAAATATGCAAGCCCATCATTCAAGATTACCAAACATGCGACTTCCTAAGTTTAGTGGGAAGTATTCTGATTATAAAAACTTCATAAGTTTGTTTGAGAATCTAGTTCATCATGATCCGACGCTAACCGATATTGAAAAGTTTAATCATTTAATTTCATGCTTATCCGATGAAGCTTTGGGAACAGTCAAGGCTTTTCAGATTTCTGAAGAGAATTATCCCAAAGCACTGGCCAGTTTAAAGAAGGTTTATGATAACGAATGCTTAATCTTTTTTGATAATATTTCAAAACTCTTCGATCTCCCTGAAATTACCAAACCTTCGGCCTCTGCTTTGCGAAGCATGATAGATACAGTGTCCGCGATATATGATTCATTATTATCAATTGGTGATGACAAAAAGATCACAAATGCAATATTAATTTATTTAGTTATATCTAAGGTAGATCCAGTCACTAAATCCAAATGGGAAGAGCAATTGGACTTTGAAAATCTTCCATTATGGACTGACTGTGAAGCCGTGCTGAATAAGCGTTATCAACACATTGCTGCTGACGAATCGTCAAATTCGAGGCTTAAAAATTCAAAAAATAGAAATGATAATCCACCAAAAAAGAATTCTAAAACATCTCTTATGTGTTCAAAACCAAAGCAAGCCACTGATAAGTGTTTATTTTGCAAATCTTCTCTACACAATATTTATAATTGTCCTTCCTTTGCCGCAGAACCAGTTCGTAAAAGATTTGAATTTATAAAATCGGTTCCAGCGTGTATAAATTGCCTTAAAAAAGGTCATACGGTATCACGGTGTACTCAACAAAAATGTAGAATTTGTAATGGGTCTCATAACAATTTATTACACCGTTTTAGTTCCGACACTCAAGATGCAAGCTCTAACCAAAACTTATCTAATATAGCTGAACTACCATCTACATCTCAAGCTTCAGTGAACTTTTCGTCCTCTGATGAACATGTAATACTCGCAACGGCATTAGTTAATGTGAGAAATAGTTCAGGTGGATATGTATTAGCTAGAGCTTTACTTGATTCAGGTTCTCAGACAAATTTAATTACTGAAGATCTAGCTCAGAGATTAAGACTTAAGAGGGAAGGAGGTAGATTGAATTTAAGTGGTATAGGGAAAACGAACTCATCGTCAAAATCAAATGTTGAAGTTACTATGAAATCTAGAGTTAATTCTGCTCAATTTAGTTCTAAGTTTTGGATTTTGAGCACGATTACAAGCTTTCAACCAGATCATAGGATTAGTACAGTTGATTGGCATATCCCAAGTAATATAGAGCTAGCAGATCCATATTTTTATAAACCCCAAAGAGTAGACTTGTTACTCGGCAGTGAGCTTTTTTATGAGCTTCTTTGTATTGGGCAAATAAAATCTGCCCCAAGTGTACCTCTACTTCAAAAAACCTCTCTTGGCTGGATAGTGGCTGGGAAGTACAATCAGCCAAAGGGCTCTAAGATGAACGTTTGTAATATTAATATCATTGGAAATGAAGAATATTTAGATTCCGTTGTTCGCAGATTTTGGGAGTTAGAAGAGCTTCCAAGAGATTTCGTTATGTATAACGAAGAACAACAAGAATGTGAGAAAAAATTTCGAGAGACAGTTCGACGGTTGAATTCAGGGCGATTCATTGTGTCTTTACCATTTAAGAAAAATCCATCCATTCTTGGGTCTTCATTTGATGTTGCCAAAAGAAGATTTGTTTCCTTAGAGAGAAGACTTTTCAAAGACCCTAGGATGCGAAACATGTATCACGAATTCATGAAGGAATATATAGAATTAGGGCATATGACTTTAACTGATAACAAAATTCCGAACTATCCTCATTATTTTATTCCTCATCAATGCGTTTTGCGTCCACAAAGCACTACAACAAAACTTAGAGTTGTTTTCGATGCATCAAGTCGCACAACAACACAGACTTCACTCAATGATTTGTTAATGGTTGGGCCCACTGTTCAAGAGGATCTATATTCGATTTTGATCCGGTTTCGGTTTCACAAGTTCGTTATTACCGCTGATATTGAGAAAATGTACCGCCAAGTTTTAGTGGGCGAGGCTGACAGAAATTTTCAGCTAGTACTTTGGAGGGAAAATCCTTCCGACGATTTACAGATATTCCGTTTAAATACTGTAACTTACGGAACTTCGTCAGCTCCTTTTCTAGCCATTCGGTGTCTTTCATATTTGAGCGAGTTATATAAAAATACTTTGCCAGCTGGTTCTAAAGTAATTGGAAGTGATTTTTATGTCGATGACTTATTAACTGGCGCTGACAATTTGGATGAACTTTTAGAAATTCGTAGACAAGCAACGGAAATATTAGAATCGGCAGGATTCAAGTTAACGAAATGGTTTTCTAACTTTTCCGATAATAATACAACAAATTTTTCAGAGAAAATTTTGTGTAGCGATACAAACACTTCTAAGACGTTAGGAATACATTGGATTCCGAAGAATGATATGTTTACATATCATTTGGAAAAAGAATTTAATGATTTAAGAGCAACTAAAAGGAATATTTTGTCTGTTTCTGCTCGATTGTTCGACCCTCTCGGACTTTTATGCCCAATCGTAACAAGATCTAAAATGCTTCTTCAAGAGCTCTGGATTCAGAAGTTAGATTGGGATGAATCAATTCCCATGCGATTAAATACGGTATGGGAGAATTTCAAATGCAATTTATTGAAAATTTATTCAATTCGTATCCCAAGGTTTGTACAGACAACATCAACAGCGAGAGTGCAAATTCATGGATTTTCTGATGCGTCAACTAGAGCTTATGGATGTTGTATATACATAAGGAGTTTGTATGAGAATAAAATTTTTTGTAGATTATTAACGGCAAAGTCTAAAGTAGCTCCACTTAAAACCAAGTCTCTTCCAAGACTTGAGTTATGTGCGGCTCATTTGTTAGCTAAATTATGGATGAAAATACAAAATATGATCGAATTTGAAATCGAATCTGTAAATTTCTGGACAGATTCAGAAATTACATTATATTGGATAAAAACACATCCCTCCTTACTTAACACCTTTGTTGCGAATAGAGTAGCTGAAATACAGGAATGTTCAGACTATGTAGTGTGGCGTCATGTTCCTACAAAGCAAAATCCAGCGGACATTGTTTCCAGAGGATGCGATGTGGATGAGTTAAATGATTCCATGTGGTTTAAAGGGCCATCATTTCTTTTTAAGAAATCTTGCGAATGGCCGATTAATAAGAATATTAGACTTTTACCAGAACAAGAGTGTTTAGAAAGAAAAAAATCTACATTATTAGTTTCATTGAACGCTAGAAATAGTAACGAGACTTCTACGAATGTTTTGATCGAGTTTATGAAAAATTATTCATCATATAATAAACTCCTAAGAGTAACATGTTTTGTTCTTCGTTTTGTTTATTGTGTAAGAAAAATAAAGACTGCAAAATCATATGTGCCCACCACAAAAGAGATGAATTGGTCTTTTTTGAAGTTAGTGGAGGTCATACAAATTGAGTACTACTCCGATGAAATTTTAAAGATGCGAAAATCTCAGATTTTACCTTCTAATATACAAAAGCTTACACCTTTCATACATGAATTTACTGAAGAAGGTCGTTCATTTTCTCTTATACGAGTAGGTGGAAGGCTTCTTAATGCTCCATTGTCATATCAGACAAAATTTCCACTTTTATTACCTAAACGAAACTACTTCGTTCAGCTGTATCTGCGACATTTACATATATCCAATTGTCATGCTGGTACAAGGGCTATGATCTCGTTACTGAGAGAAAAAATTTGGCTCATAAATGCCAAAGAGGAATGTAGAAGAACTGTTAATAAATGCGTGCACTGTTTCCGATATAAACCAAAACTAATGTCCCAAGTTATGGGGGACCTACCCGCTGACAGAGTGAGGGCTATGCGACCATTTCTTATTACAGGAGTAGATTTTTGTGGACCTGTAAACGTGTCTCTTAGAATTCGTGGACGGCCACCATTAAAGATGTATATCGCTGTCTTCGTCTGCTTTTCTTCTAAGGCTGTTCACCTTGAATTAGTTTCAGACTTATCTGCTAACGCTTTTATTCTCTGTTTTAAAAGGTTCGCTGCCAGGAGAGGACTCCCCAAGAAGATTCATTGCGACAACGCCACCAACTTTGTAGGAGCCAGCAGGGAACTGAAGGAGCTTCAGAAGGCGTTCGAGAACCAACGAGATCAGCTCGTATCTTACGCAGCATCAGTGGAAGTGGAGTTCAGCTTCATACCTTCACGAGCGCCTCACTTCGGCGGCCTTTGGGAAGCGGCCGTCAAACAAGCGAAGTTCCTGCTTCTGCGAGCAGTAGGCAACGCGTCGCTCAACGCCGAAGAAATGGCAACCATGCTCGCAGAGGTAGAGGCGGTGTTGAACAGTCGTCCAGTAGCACCGCTATCTCCAGACCCCAACGACGGGGAGGCACTAACACCAGCACATCTACTAATCGGGGCGGGTCTGCGTTCGCTGCCTCCAGGATTAGAAGAAGGCGCGAAAGGCAACGCGCTGAAGTCATGGAAGCGATGGCGACTGCTCTCCGGACTCAAGGAGATGTTTTGGCGAGCTTGGTCCAGAGACTATATTCTGGAATTACAGGCCAAGGGCAAATGGGTCAAGGAAGCTCCCAACTTGCAAGTGGGCGAGTTGGTAATCATTCACGAGGACAACCTGCCACCCCAAGAATGGTTGACCGGGAGAGTCGCAGCCGTAACAGAAGGCAAAGACGGCAAGGTCAGGGTGGCAGAGATACGCACGAAAAACGGCGTATTTAAACGTCCTATACATAAACTAGCAAAAATACCAACAGATTGAAGACCTCAGGTCCTTCAATGGGGCCGGGATGTTCGGTCAACTTAAAAACAAACCATCTAGTTTTGCTTAAATTATGTATTACGCTATTATCATTTAAGCCAAATAATTGATAATAGTGTTATTTATTTATAAACATTGTTATTATTGAATTTAAAATCTAAACATATTACGTTTACATATGTATCTAAACCTGAAATGAATTAAACATGTTGTAATGCTAGAATTAACATAATGCAACATTGTATCATAAATATTGTTTCAAATTGTTACTTTAAACATAGTTAGAGTTGCTGAAATAACTGTTTGATGAAAATTATGAGATATATAAAAAATTGAAAATAAATATTTATTACTTGTACATACCACTGAAGGAAAAAGACGTGTTTAATTCCAATCATTATTGCGCAAAAGTTGTCCACCATTTTTTAGAAATTTCATATTCAAAAAATAAATACCTTAAAAATTATTAAGGTTAAATATTATTTATAAATGCAATTGCATTAAAATAGCATTTTTAAAAAATATTTTTTATATGTGAAATATTCATGTTTAAGCTGATGTAATTACAATTCAAACGCCGTTTAAATCATTGATTTCCCAGAATTATTTGTATTTAAAGTTGTATACTTTCGATATTTTTAGGTTTTTTCGAAAGTGAAAAAGCGAAATAATATCGCGAATTTTCTGAATTTAGCGAATCTGAAAACGGAAATGTATATAGACACCCATAGACCTTATACGTGCAAAATTTTATAAAAATCGAAAGACACTTGGTAATTTTTTGGGCGTTCTTTCATGGAATGAACGATATTTATATAAATATCGTCCCTTCCATATAAAAGTGTAAATATAAAAAATTTTACACTTTTATTTTAATGTAAGAAAGTAAAAAAGCGAAATAAAATCGCAAGTTTTTGCAATTACACGAAACTGAAAACTGAAATTGGCTTAATAGAGTTTGTGTATACAAAAATTGAAAGCCATCAAGTAAAAAATAACCTTTTTCGGGCGTTCTTTCACGAAATGGGCGATATATATACATTAGCAAACATTATATATTTTATCACCATATACAATTTTTTACCCAACTCGATCCAATAACCCTTTAAAACTTAACATATACTATATATGTTAAGTTAAAAATGCGAATATTCCGCATTTTTGGGATAATTTTCAAAAAATTATAAAAAATATTTTAAACAAATGTATTTTTACATATATATTCTTATAACTGAAGTTTATGTATCCATTTAAAATATTTATATTTAAAAAAAAAAATCTGACTAAAACTTTATTTGAAATTCTCTTTTTACGTATGCCTTTATGAAACCGACCTTCAACCTCAAATATTTTTTTTAAATTTTGACTTTTTTAAACAACTTTTGATGCAATTATGTTAACAACACTTCCCAGCAAAAAACGATGAAGTTCTTCATAAAAAATAACATTTTCACAACTTCAAAAGTGGAACAATGCACATATTTTAAACTTTTTTGGAAGTTCTTAATAATTACTTCCAAAAAAGTGAAAATAAATTAATTTTTTGCGGGAAAAAGTGGTAATAACTTCTAACAAAATTCCAATTTTACAAATTTTAATGCATTTTTGTTATTATTTAATAGGGCAAAAACAGAATTTTTATTTAAAAATTTTATAAACATAGTTTTAAGAGAAGTGCTTCAAAAGCAATGAACAAGAAGTATAAAAGAAGAACATCCTACCAATGCCAACCATGGGTTGAAAAAAGAACTTCTGCAGCTCTTTTTCACCACTAAGTACTTCCTTCCAATGACAACACAATGTTAAAATCATGACTTTTTCAGTTCTTTTTTTGCTGGGTTGCTGCTGTAACAGAAAAAAAAATTCAAGAACTGAAACGATTCCATGTGCTGCCGACAAGCACCCAAAGTCAAAAATTACAAGAAAAGTGTTTGAAACTAATAAGTTTTTTATTTCTTTTTATTGCTGTAGCCGCGGATTTTAGCATAAATGTCCAATTCTTCTAATGTAGACTATAAACACTTGTAGAAAAGGATCAGCATGGATTTAATTAACGTGCAATTAACCAGTGTCAAATTGTGTTGTGCAAAAGCCGTGAAACCAAATTTTAGAAAATTTTAAAATTTTGCAGTTTTTTTCACTGGGTATTTTACGCCGTTTCGGATATTTCGAAATTCAATACAGAGTCCAATAGCTCTTGTAATTATGCATCATTTGACATACATATATCTCGTTAATGTACCCTCAACAAAAATGCTGTGGGAGGTACCTAAACTTGGAGAGAATAAACGTGAATGGCTCCAAGAGGTGCCTTTTTCGCGAGGCACATTCGTAACGTAATTTCAGTAAAGCTATAGTATAGCGTTAACAGAGAAGGTTTCCAGATGTCATTTAAAAATCATTGTGGCGTTTTAAAATATTAATTTCCTAAACGTGTATATCTATTTTAAAGAATTCAGCAATTTTTCATATTTTGTTAAAGTGGATTTTGGCGTTATAAATCAATTTTAAACTGAATTAAGTTCCTGTGAAAAGTTTTACTTACGCAGAAAATATAATTTCACTAAAAGTATTCATCAACGGTTTTCATGGGCTAAGAACGCGATGTTTTTAGTTTAACATTAATCGTCGAGGCACACCCAAGGCGCTAATCAAAATTGGCGATGACATATGTCAATCTGTAGCTGCTTTAAGACCATATATCATAATCAATATGGCGTTCGAAAAAAAGTACTATTTTTCATTTAATGCAACTTTAGAGTGCAATTAAAAAATGTACATATATAAAAGACATTGTCTTATGACTTATTTAAAAAAAAAAATTAAGAATTTTGCAATTAATGGATGAATATGAACAACCTACATTACTAAAAACTGAATTTTGCAAATTTTATAAGAAGGTTTAATAATTATTAAATCGCTATATATATTTAAATACACCATTGTATAGTACATAAATGTAATTATTTTTGATTTAGGACTATAAATAGAATTTTGGCAATTTTTTTATAAATTTTTTCAAAATGTTCATTTTTCGAATGTCGAATAGACCGGTTTTTTTTAAATACAAAAAACCGGTTTTGAAAATAGCTTTATATTTCAAAAACCATGTACTATGAAATTTTTGAATATTTTTTTAAATATTCATAAATAAATTAGTAATAATTATCCTGAATGAAATTTGTTTTATCTATGGTAACACCTGTAGTATTTTTACACCTAATTTTAATGTTTTAGTCCTTTTTTGAGTTAATATTTTCTTCATTTTTTCAAAGATTTTGTTTTAAAAAAGTTTCACCTGCAGAATCGTTTCAGTAAAATTGATTCTGACTTTTTTCATATTAACCAATGGTTTCTGTTTATGCTAAGTAAAAGTTAAATATCATTTTTGATGATTATTTTCTTTAAATTTGTATACCCCAAACCCCCATAAGTGCAACACCCAGAAATATTAAAGCGATTTAACGATGTCCGTCCGTCTGTACTGGCCGCAATTTTGAACATAAGTTAATGAAATTTGGCACAAAGGTTTCTTATAGTCCAATAACGAAGCGTGTTGAAATTGGTTAAATCCCTTAAATGTAGCAAGAATTGTTGCACATGTAAATTCCATATAAGTTTAAATCTGTGTGCCGAATTTCATGAAGATCGGTCCATAAATGACCATAGTATTGGTCCACAATTCCACAGGTCTAGTAAAAAAAAAAAGACACCTCCCCGAATTTTAATGCACACAATGGAGTAGGGTATTGTCGGGCTTGACCGACTATATCTTCCTTTCTTGTTCTTATTGGGTTAATAGTTATTTCCAAAAATAACTATGTTAAATAAATTTTAACTTGAACATTATAAAATTTATTGATTTTTCTTTAAGAAATGTAGTCTTTTGATAGAAATATTAACTTCTGCAAAAAAACCGGTTAACCGTTTTTTTCTGAATTTAAAAAAGTGAAAGCGGGTTTTTCAAAATACCAACTATTCGAACTATTCAAAACCCGGTTTCTCCAAAAAGTCGAATAATCGATCACCCTAGTATTTAGACCATAACTTTTTTTGTTTATTAACCGATTTTGCCCATTTTCAATCCTAAACAAACCTTATATAAGATAAATAATTGAGCCAAAATTGTCCCGTTCGAGCCCTATCCTGCTTTCAACAGACGGACAGACGGGTTGACATAGCTAGATCGCCTCAGAATCTAACCAGGACCCAGAAAATATATACTTTATGGGGTCTTAAATGATTTTTTCGACATGTTACACACGGAATGACAAAATCAATATACCCCCCCCCCCCCCCCTCTTTTTGATGGGTATAAAAAAGTACAATGTAAATTAAAATAAATAAATTTTAAAGTTTTTGGTGACGAATTTTACCTTCTATTACCCGATACTTTTTTATAAAATACAAACTTAAATTTTTGAATTAATCCTCATTTTCAGTACCCTTCAACCCAACATGCAGCGATTGAAAGTCACGAGTCTAGAACATTTCCTTCAAAAAACGAGATAGAAAGATATAGTCAGTCAAGCCCGACTATATGATACCCTACATCATATTGTATGTGAATCAACATTCGGAGAGGGGTCATATATTAGACCTATGGCCAATTGTGGATCGATAATTTTACTAAGTGTTAAATAAAATATGTATACAAATACAGAATATTACGTTGATACTAACATTTATATGATTTTATGCAATATGGGAGCTATTATAAATTATGGACCGAACCTCACAAAATTTTAAACTGTGATTTCTATTTAAATAAAACTTTTTTGTGTCGAATATTAACTTGATACTTGAAATTTTTATGAGATTTAGGCACGTTAAAGTGATTTTCGGAAGAGGGGTTTATATGGGAGCTATGGTCAATTATGGACCGATCTTGATGAAAAACGTTTATATAAGTCTACTTTGTACCAAATTTGATTAAAATATTGCTATATTTAAGGCATTTCTGATCGGTAACCTCTATTCCGGGAGGACATTTGCATGGGGGCTAGGAGAAATAATGGACCGATCATAACCAATTTCAATAGGCTTGGGCCAAAATAATTATTCGTGCCGAATTTCATCAAGATATCTTTAAAATTGCGACCTGTACTTTGTTCACAAGGTTTACATGGACAGCCAGCCAGCCAGCCGATCAGACGGACGGACGGACGGACATCGTTAAGGTGGAGATCCGAAGATTTTTTCTGTGCGTTACAAACATCAACACAAACGCATAATACTCCAACCACCTATGGTGGTGTAGGGTATAAAAAGAAGTATTGAGTTTTGTCTTGAAATGGATATCAAGAAATTCATAATTTTGAGCCAGTTATGAGAAAAAATTAAAAATTATTCGCAAAAATTTTGGTACATAAACCCTCATTTAGTATATCATCCAAAATAAGGTTCAATATATTCATGTTTCGATGTATGGACCCATAATTATTTAATCTCTGCACATGGAGGGGAAATTGAGAAAAAATGCAGATTAATTGAAAATTTAAAATTAATATTTTCAAAAAGCAATTGATGCTATGTAAAAATAGATAAAATGAAGCATCATTACCTATAATAAAAATAATATAATAAATTCTGTAATTGTTTTTTTATTAGATTGATAAAAACGAAAAATTGAACTTTTTCAAGTTTATATTTTTGCATTTAATTTCATTAAAAGTAGTTTTTTGCAATGGAGTTGTTAAGAATAGATATTTGAAAACCTATTTACGTATTTTTTGTTAAAAAAATTTTTGTAGAAATATTTTTAATATTTAAAAAAAAAATTGTCTTAGGTTAGGTTAGGTTCAAACTTTTATATAGAAATTCAGAAAGAACTTAGGTGAAAATAAAAATTTTGCATTTTTACTTGATATGTGTAGTATGAAAATCGAAAAAAAAAAACATTTTGCGGATTGTTTTCGGTTTCAAAAAAAATATTTTCCAAAAAATCTAATGAAAATATACTTGTTTCCTGAAAAAAATTATATTATCATATATTTAAAATTAACGATTATTAAACTAATTTATTTACTTTTTAAAAAGAGATCTATGTACAGTTACGGAGAAAAAAATAGGGTCAAGAATATTTATTTGAATTTTTTTGAGTTTTCGATAAAATTTTATGCAAAACAACAAAACTTTTAATGCCAAATCATTGCGAATATATTCAATTATAAATTTATATAAAAATAATATCCTTTAATATTATCCCAATAACGGTACATTGTCTCAAGTGCAAAAAGTCCTTTTCAGTGCTGCCAAAAAAAAATGGTCAGCAGTAAATTTGTTAAAAATGTATTTTTTTAATTGTTTAAAATTTTACTTTTTTATATCTCGATAACGATATTAAACATAAAAACCCGAAAAAAGATAGGAATCATTGATATTCTCTAATTCCGAGAACTATTCATGCCACAAAGGATCTATAGATTAAGCACTTTAAAAATATAGGTAGTCAATGATCCCAACAAAAGATAAGTAGCGAAATTGATAATTTTAGTTAAGTAATTTTATTTTCAATTAAAAATCAGTAGTTAAAAGCAATTAAACCGTAATGGTCGAGACCGGAAGCATTCTGGATATTCGATTTTCCCGGTTAATTGAGTAAAACTTTTGAGAAGTATTTTTAGAACATTTTTTATTTATATAATTCAATTATTCAAGGATTTAATATAAATGTTTAAATAACATAAGGAAAAAATAATAGTGAATAATACATAGGGATTTCATTTTACGTAGTTTCTTAAAAAAAACCATGTAATGTTGTTTGTTTCTTCTTTTTTTTAAATTCATATTTTCGTTAACTAAGGACTGCGCACGAAAAAATCCGTGCATGCAAATCTGCTTATAGAAACTAAACCAATAGGCGAATTTTTTTAATTATATTTTTATTAATGACTGTTATTTTCAAGTTCTAAACATAAAAAAAAATAAATTATTTTCTCTTGGTTTTTATGAAAATATGTAATATTTTCCAAAATTCTTCCAGTTAAAGGTTTTATTGTGTTTCCATCACTTTTTTGCTCGAATAAGTCCACTTATTTTTAAACTCCGCTTCAATTTATGCTAAGCTTTTAATGATATTTACTAGTCAAATATCTTTCAATTGCTCGGAGTTCCGGACAATTTGATGGATTTGCATATTTCGGTACAAACACTAACAATTTCTTTTGTTTTGTTGCTGTAATGAGAAGAAGCGAGAACAGGCCAGAAAAAAAGTGGATACACAGTATTTTCTTACGAAAGGGAGAAATCTTTTCCAAAGTTACTCATTCACGTATATTTCTGTGTTAATGGAACCATTTTTTATGAATGAAGTGCTTTTTTCCGAAAATGCATATGGCTTCCCAAAACAAAAACATTCTTGGGAATTTTGATTTCTTTGATACGCGATATTTTTCTGCCATATTCCCTCTAGCATCTGCAACATAGAATTCCTGGCCAGGAAGTTGAAAAAAGTTAGACTGTACGAACGTTTCATCGTCTATTATACCCTGATCATAATTATGGAAAAATTCGTCTGAAGAACTTTCACGTCATTTTTTTACCTCCAAATTCTTGCTTTGCGTTTCTATTAGGATTTTTTTGTACTTTATACGTCTTCAGGCTAGATTTCCTTTCAACTTTTCTAATAAAGATTGAAAGCAATTAACTTTTTGTGACACTTTTCTTCCATAGACGAAGCGATTTTCTCTCAAAATCCTTTCTATTTTGTCTAAGTCCTACAGCCTGAAGATACTATTTTTTGTCTACCACCTGATTTCCATTCAGTGGTCATGACTTCTTTGTATAATATTATGTCCCAAGTTTCGCTATAACCATGAAACTTAGCACATAGCTAAGCATAGCATAGTGTGCATAATGAGAAATGTAAACCAGTTAACAGAATTATTTAATTTTCACCACATCAAAAGTTATAAGCCCAAGAGCATGTACGTGCGCAGTCAGATTTTCATGATAGCGATAAACTTAAATTTTATCTTACTCTGACTCATCTTGTTCAAACGAGGGTATTCCCCTTTTTCGCTTTATTCACATTGTGTTTGATTGTTCAAAAGCAATCGAAGAAAGTTATGCTTAGAGTCCCGCATAATAGAGGTTAATCGATGCAAAAAAATAAAATAGATGTAAAAAATAAAACAATTACAAATTTTCTTTCCCGGATAATCGACGTTGCCGGTTAATCGAATCACGGATAATCGAGGCCCTACTGTATTTTTCAATTAACACAGTTGTTTAATGTTGCATCGATATTTAATAGGAGGCGTGGCTTATTAAATATTTTGTGATTGTTTAGCTAACATATGGAGGTAAGTTTCAAAGGTATTTTTATTTTAATATCAGCTTTGACATTTTTGTGCTCCACAAAAAACTAAAAACACAAAAATCGAAATTCTGATAGGGCTAGCGGAGAGACTGTTAACCCAACTGCCCCCGGATTTGTTTTACATGCATTTATGTAAAGTATTCTTTTAGAAACACGAAAAAAATTTATGGTCCAGAGGAAAATAATGGATTTTAAAGTGAAAGAATGTTACCACCTTTTAAAAAAAAATCACAATTTATTTCAAATTTTCTACTTCAAAATAATATAACTTTTTATCTAAACCACACAGGTATATGATCCTTGCACGAAAATTGTTTAGAATTTTGTACAGAATCCAGAGAATATTTTAGAAAAATTGTAGGACTCAAATTGAGCCCGCCAAGTTCAAAAAACCTGTCTAAAAATGGGTAAAAATTTTACTTTGGTCCAAATATCTCTTAAAGTAAAAGAGATAACCCACACATGTAAGCGTATTTTTTGTAGAGAATTATAAGGACTATCTATGTGCAAATTTTCTTTCAGTCAAATCATAAATCAAATTTTGGCGATTTTTTAAAAAATGTTCATACCCGAGGTGACCAATTTTGGAGGTCCACCCCCCGTCCCCCAGACTCAGGATTGTCGATGTGAAATTTCATTTAAATACATCCAGCAGTTCTAAAGTTACAGAATTATTTCCAAAAAATTTCGTTTTGGGACCACTGTGGCACGTTAAAGTGATGTTCGGAAGAGGGGATTTATATGGGAGCTATGGTCAATTATGGACCGATCTTGATGAAATTAAGCACAAAGATTGACACTCCTTTGTACCGAGTTTCATTGAAATATTGCAATATTTAAGGCATTTATGATCGTTAAAACCCTATTCCGGGAGGACATTCGTATGAGGACTAGGTGAAATAATGGACCGATCATAACCAATTTCAATATTCATTCCAAATTTCATCAAGATATCTTTAAAATTGCGACCTGTACTTTGTTCACAAGGTTTACATGGACAGCCAGACGGACAAACGCATAATACCCCAACCACCTATGATGGTGTAGGGATTAAAAATTTAAATTTTTGACAAATCTACTGCTGACCCTATTTTTTTGTCAGCACTGAAAAAGGATTTTTTTGCACTTGAGACAATGTACCGTTATTGGGATAATATTATTTTTATATAAATTTATAATTGAATATATTATTTGGCACTAAAAGATTTACTGTTTTGCATAAAATTTTGTCGAAAACTCGAAAAATTTCAAATAAATATTCTTGACCCTATTTTTTTGTCCGTAAATGTATGTACATAGAATTTTAAGAAAATATTGAAAACGAGTAAGAAATATGCGGTCGTGCAAGTTTTGCCTTATTAAATCACTTTAATGCACAAAAATAGTGTAGAATTGGCATTCTTGTGTCAGGTCCTTACATGGAGACAATGTTCAATTATGGTGCGATCAATCTCAAATTTGAGTGTTTGACTAATACTTTACTTTATTTGTACTATATTGTACTATGTTGTAATATTAACGCAAGAAAAGCTCACGTACCAACTTTCATTAGGTTATCTTTAAAACGGTGAACAACAGACAATCTCAAACGGTGGATATTGATGTACAGACAGCGAGATGGACAGTGGTTTAGGCTAAACAAAATATTTTCAAATTCCTAAATTATTTATTTTACGTACTAGTTACACAATAATTACAATAAAATTATAAATAATGCGTTCTACCTCTTCCCTGAATTAAGCACCATTTTTGGCGATTCTACCCCAATGTGCGCTGAGAGGAAACTGAAGACAAATTTTAAATATTTTTACGTATCGTTTGAAAGCTCTTCCTACATCGAAATCTCAAAAAAGCCTTTTCCCAGGACACTCTACTGTACAAGTTTTTATTTTTTTTACTGTATTTAATTTTGTATTTATTTTTCTCTCTTTCTTTTTCAATGTAAACTTTTATTGTTTAATTTTTTTTAATACAATAACATTATTGATACATATGAAAATCAAATGTTTCTTGGTATGTATTTCGAAAAAAAATCTTGTTTTTTCAAAATCAAATAATTTGTGTTTATACAATAGAATCATATAATGATATTCGAATTTTTGTTAAATCTTAATACAAAATATTACCGTGCAGAAATACCTTAATATATACATATAATACATTTTCCATTTATGTGCTAATATTTTTTGGAAACATTTGGTCCCTTGCATCAATTACATAATAAAAATAAAAATAAAAATTTATAATAAAAATAAATTTTGAAACATAAAATAAATTTAAAAAAAATGTTCACTAATTACATCTAGGACTTTTTTTAATTTATTTGGCTTTTAGCTTCCGATGAAGTGGATGGATCAGTATTGAATCCAAAATTTCGTATATTATAAAAAAAATCAATTTTATTTAAAATATTTCCATCGAAATAAACATTCATATGGTGGATTCTAAATGTATACTCACCAAATTTAATAACACAGAGTTACAAAATGAAACAAAATTTCTGCGGCACGGGGTTTCTCAGTCAATTCAGATACACGGTATTTATAAGTACTAAGCCTCTAATCCACTTTTTTGATTTGACTCCAGTTCTCGCGATAAATCGCGATTTGTAAAATTATGGAGGTTGCTCAATATATTAATTTTGATTTTGCAGATTTTGTTCAAAAAAAAAAAAAAAAAAAATCAAAAAATTCTAATTTAAGTTGTCTTTAAGTTGTTCTTATATTATTTTTTAATTCGATCAACCGTTATTTAAAAAAAAAAAAAAAATTTTTATTCTTTAACAATAAAGATAAATTTGTTGGAAATAAAACAAGACTTAATTCAATAAAATCAATGCATAAATCTGGATTTTATTCACAAATTAGTGAAAATACTCATTAACAAGTTACATAGAAAAATAAAAAAAAAAAAAAAAATAAACTCATTTTTTTAGTTTTTCTATGTAACTTGTTGATGATTATTTTCACTAATTTGTAAATAAAATCCAGATTTATGCTTTGATTTTATTTTATGTTTTATTTTATTTGCAACAAAATTATCTTTATGATTAAATAATATAAATTTGCACTTTTGACATTTAAGAAGTTTTATGATTTTTTGAAAACAATTTTTCTGATAATTTTGTATAAAATTTCAATTTTTTTTTTAGAAAATAGTCTTAATATCTCCATAACTGTTGATCATATTAAAAAGTAATGTAAGAAATACTAGAAGATAATTTTAATTCGAATTTTTGGATATTTTTTGGAATAAAATCAGACAATTCGTTTTCGAGATGTGCTTCAATATATGGTGCAACCACCTTAATTTTACAAATCGCAAGAACTAGAGTCAATTTAAAAAAAGTGGATTGGAGGCTAAGTATTAATTAATATCGTGTATCCGAATTGACTGAGAAACCCCGTGCCGCAGAATCAGTGTTTTCCTGTGTAATGAATTAATAGCAGTTTAGCATATTTTAATTTTTTTTTTTATTTTTTTTTAATGAAAATTACTTGTTAGTAACAAAAATAAAATATTTTTTATTTAATTTCATTCAAAGTTTTTAATTGTATATTTTTATTTTTTGTTATTTGACAATTTACTCAGACTATCCGAAGAAATAGTCTGGGCTGTTTTGTGCAAGAAGAAAATTATTCTCTGAAGGAAGCTTTTGTTTGCCCAATTTAGAGTAGGGGAACAAAGCTATTAAAATAAAAAATTATTAAAAAAAAAAAAAACATTATTATTTATTTGTATAATACTCTGATAGCACTATAAAAGCAATTCTACCAATTTTCTGCCTCGGTTGTTTATGTTTATTTTTGAAATTACTAGATCATTACAGAAATGTATAATTTATGTTCCCATTAATATCCCTGTTGAGGTAGTGATGCGTAACTACATTTTGTGTGAAACTTGGATACAAGAATTTGAACAAGTCTAAAGTAAATTTAGTAAGTAAAATTATGCTAAGAAATAATCCAAATAATACGATGTAAAAGTTTAGATTCAAAAAATTACATTCTTTCACTATCACTTGTGGTGTAAAGTCGTGTGATCTTATAATCTTGTCATTAAAAATTTTCACAGCTAACTTTAAATTGTTTAATAAAAAAAAGAAAACAACAAAATTAAACACGTGAGAGTTGAAGATGTTGCTGCCCATACTAGGCATAACATGAGTAAAAAGACTAAAACCAACGGTTCTTCTCAGAGAACTGACAACCAAAACTTTTTCGCCCCATTACAAACAATTGATGATATCGATGAAGATATAATTATCGAAAACGCTGCCAAAGTTACCATACCACCCATTACTATTTTAAAGTGCAAAATAGAACAAATACATGAAATATGTAGAATATTAAAAATAAAGGATTATTCTATGAGAAAAATATCTATTGGAATAAAAATATTCTGTATGAAAAAAAGTGATTTAATTTGTGAATCGTTAACAAATAAAATTCAATTAGAATTTTTTACCTATGCGGCAAAAAATTAAAAACCGTATAAAGCAGTTCTTTTAGGGTTGGAAAAAACTGATCCAGCAATTGTCAAAATCCGACTTATTGAATTGGGGCTTAAAGTACTGGACGTAAAAATTGTTACTAGGGCTAGAGACAGTAACTACGAGCAGGTTATTTTTATCGTGTATTTTGAACGTAAGTCCATCACGTTAAAATAATTGAGACAAAACTATTCAGCCATCAACTACATCAGAGTCAAGTGGGAGTACCAAAAACCCAACAAAAATAAACTGACACAGTGTTACAACCAGTGTTTCGAATGGCTGCTTAAAGCAGTCGTAATTTTCTAAACAGTTGCTTTTTTCACAGCATCTTGCTGAAACAAGTTTACTTGATTTAGTTATCCACCACATACTAACTAAACACATTTTGCTGCTCACACTAGTCTCCTGCGCAAGATGATTTGAAAAGCAAACACACTTGAATTTCAAGTGTGTGTTTCATAGCCAACATGTGCAAAAACAACAATAAATACTGTTCGTACTGTTCGCTGCCCGAAGCAAAGCAAGTGTGTACTGTGTATGAGCGACTGCAAATCCATGCGTTCAAATCATTTATCGTAAACAAGTGGTGCAAGTGGTGTGGCAAAAAAAAGCAAATCATACAAGACGTTGAGAAATGATTTAAAGATTTCAAGTGGGCTTAATGATTTGTTTGTTTTTTGTAATACGTAGTTGCTGTGTGTGGCAAAAAATCTTCATAATGTGTAAAAAGTGGTTGTTTATAAATATTCTTGCATACACACACATATATACAGTATGTCTATATTTTATTGTTGGTTCTATTTTAAATAAAGTTAGTCTTATAATTAATTGTATGTTTATAAAAAATTTTAAAATTGTACTTATTTATATTATGATAGATTTTATTGCATTTAATTTATATTTACTAAGTAATCATTCTATTTTAAAACTAAAAGGAAATAATATAGAACAATGTCTTTTCATTTTTCAAATTCGTTTCCATATACGTTTACTCCTTGACTAATAAAACTTAATGCATGTTTCTTTAAATTGTTATAACTAGTAACATTAATAATTTATTTGATCGTAAATAACAATAAGTTTATAAACAATACTTTTAAACGACTGTTTTACTTACGAAATTACTTTATACAGTCATGAACGCACACACACACATATAATTTTAATAAAAAAGAAAACACAATTTTTTTCCTTATTGAAGCAAACAAGTGGTCAAAAGGCTTGTATTTTTTTATACAAGCCTTTGAGAGGCTTGTTTGGTCGCTATCATAGCACACTCATGATTTGTTCATAAAGTTGAAGCACACACGCAGTATTTGTATGGTTTTAAGTGCCTGCAGAACAGTATTTATTACTCCGCACACACACTGATAACAACACTTGAAAAATATCAAGTGGCTTGTACAGCCTTATAAGACACAGTTTGCAGGGCTCTAGCTCACACACAAAACTGATTTAAGAAGCATCCAGTTTTTATTTTGTTCAGCAGTCAAATGAAATAAGCAGCGCACACACTCAGTTTTTTACTCAGCCAAGTTGATTTTACGTCTTAGTAGTGTGCGCTCAGCACAACGTAGAAACCTTTTTCAGCAACGTAAGAACAACTGGATAGTACGACTGTATAGTTCTGCACAGTCAATATACAAAGTTGTTTGGTTATGGTTTTTACATTTAAGAAGGAAAATGAAGTGGTATAGTTTTTAAATGAAAACAAATAGAAAACGGTGTAATAAAATACTATGAATTGTATTAAAGATATTTATATCGTCACCGAAAATGCAAAACAACGTAACATCAAAATTTTCAAATTTGTTTTTTTGATGAAATATCGTTAATTTTTCCAAAATACGTATGATCACAAATTTTCAGACTTGTAGCTCAAAAAATAACGATTATATTAACGAAAGCAATAATTTTCTTAAGTCAAAACAACGTAACATCACATTTGTTAAAAAAATAAAAAAAAAATTTCTTTTTTTTTACGAATTTAGATTGCAAATTATTAAAAATATAATAGCTATTAAAATTTTGGAGTAAAAGTTATCAAAAATTCTTTTAATTACAATTTTTGTAAAATTTTTATTGATGTTACGTTTTTTTGGCTTCACAAAATTGAAATCTTGAAAAACGTAAACCACATAACTTAAAAAATATTTAATAAAAATTAAATTATTCATCATCAATATATTAGGCAATATTTAAGGATGTAATAACCCAAAAATCTTGTTTGTAGGACAATTTGTTTAGATTTTATAATGTTTTTTGTGTCTCCTGTAAAGTTGTGAAAAGTGATGTTACGTTGTTTTGCATTTTCGGTGACGATATGTAGATTTATTAATTTTAATTAAAAAAACAAACATATTACATATAAAAATATTAGATATTATTTAATATTAGTAGATGAAAAAATATTAACTAAATATTAAATGTTGTTTAAATTAAAGAAAAAAATAAAAAAAAAAATTGTTCTTTTGAATAAGAAGAAAATGTTATTTTGTATAATTTTCTTTGTTTTGATCTATTAAAGAAATTTGTAGTTAAGCTTATCTTTTGGACCCAATAAAAGCAATATTTAATATAATTAATACGTTAAATTGTAATACGAAACTCTTTTTATTTTTTTAAATAAAGGGTGGTTCAAAGAGCTTCTTGTCATTTTTAAAATGCAATAACTGAGAAACTAATAAATATATTTTCATAACCATATAAATCCTAATAATATATGTATACAATATTATGCTGGTCGGAATCGTATATTATAACGAAATAATAGAAAAAAAATTTGGACACTTTCGGTAAAAATTATGGCTTAATTGAAGATGGAGGCGTACGTGTACATTTGGAAGAAAAATTATATACATATTTTAAATTTGCAATACATATGACTATTAAATGGAAAAAAGGAGTTCTATCAATTGTATATTTGACTCATTGAATATACAAGTATGTAAAATTTATGTAGAATTTTCTGTACTTTTTCATCGATATTGTTAGTAAGTTAGAAGTTGCGAAATAGTAATCACTAGATCATTAATACAAATAAGAGTAAATTATCTCAAAAATTTTTTATATTTGTATAATAAATTGTCGTTTTCATTGTTGTACGATTTTTATATCTCCAGAAATTTGCAAAAATTACGGTCTTTCTATATATGTATATTTAACGCAATTAAGTAAACGTTTCTTAAGTGGTTATATATATTTACAAATTTTCGAGATATTATCTTAAGATATTACAACTAATTATATTTTTAATCACAAAATTGAAAATATCTTAACTTTTATTAAATTTACTAAGGATAAGATAAATCAGCTCATATTTTGTAGAAAAAATAAAAATTTTAATTTTAGAGTAGATCCGTGTGGGTGAAAAATAACTATGAAATTTAAAAATTGTTCCTTACATTTATTCACGATTTTACTCTAAATTTTAAACATATGGACCTACATTCCATGTTATATCTTTCGGAATAGTAGCACCCCAACAAAAAAGGAACTAATAAAGAGCTGAAATAGTCATGAATTTAACATTGTGTTGTCATTGGAAGGAAGTACTTAGTGGTAAAAAAGAGCTGCAGAAGTTCTTTTTCTAACCCATAATTGTGTTCTTCTTTTATATTTCTAGTTAATTTCTTTTGAAGTACTTCCTTTAAAACTATGTTTATAAAATTTTATAACAAAAATTCTGTTTTAGAGCTATCAAAATATAATGCATATGCTTTAAAATTTATAAAATTTTAATTTTCTTAGAAATGATTAATCTTTTTTCCCGCTAAAAATTCATTAATTTTAATTTTTTTGGAAGTAATTATTATTAAATTTATAAAATTAAATTATATATATATATATATATATATATATATATATATATATATATATATATATATATATATATATATATATATATATATATATATATATATATATATGATTATTTTAGATTCAAGCCTAAAAATATACATATATATATATATAATTTTGAAATCATTAGAATATTTCTTTGATAAATTGTTTAATTGACTTAATTTTGATTCGTTTGTTCATATTAAAAATATTTCAACTCCAATTCCAATTTGTTAACAGTGACATTATTTTATTAAAAGAGATTTACATATCGAGGGTCTATATTCAAAACGGGCCTCATGTAAAACAGCATTTTTCAGGAGAACATGAAAACTGTTTATTCCCTCATTTTTCAATATTTTGCAATCCGTTCTTCTACGAGTTATTAATATTACGTCTACTAAACCTCACACTGAAAAATAAATCTTTTAACTCCATTATTCGCGATGGTAAGGTAGATAGCCCGTTTTGTCTTAATTATTTTTAATGTTTGTTATAAAATGTTCACATAGCCCGATTTGTTTATTATAAATTAAAGAAGTAAAACATAATATTTTTGGAAAAGAAATTTACAATATGTTAAATTTATGATATCATACCAATCAGGAGATAAAAAAAGCGATATTTTGTGGTTGGATGGACCATTTTTAATCATTTGAAATTTCAAATAACAGGAATGTTTACTAAAAGGATGAAAATGTGTTCAAAATTAAAATTATAAATCAAATTTTTAAAATAATGAAATTGTACTAAATTGCATATCAACAACTCAAAAATTATTAAAACCTTTAAAGTCGATGTTTATTGCACTTTTTATTTAATTATAATTTTTTTAAGAAACTGAATTTGGTATCTAAGATGTTTTGCTTATAATTACGAATTTTATTAACATTTTTTCATTCCTGTCTTTAAATCTAGCGTATAGTGCTCCCACTTAGCTTTATAAAATGTTGATAGGTGTACCCGCGTATGATCTATAAGCATCTAAAAAAGGCTAAAAATCTAACTTCAATGATTTTTTCTCCAGACTGCATTGAGATAACAAAATTTTTATGAGATATATTAAGATTATAATTCAAAATGTTTAAGAAAAGTTTAAACCGCAAAGAAAATTCTCATTATTTATCAATTTTTATTTTAACATTTCTTTGAAAATCAAACAAAAACTTGCACATAGCCCGTTTTGCTCCGTAAATCTTAAAGATTATATAAATGTTACTTGCAGTGCTATTCTTTAATTCATGACAATTATCATCAATTAATTATTACTTACCATATGCTTTTATGAGTGTGACAACTATCACCAAAAATATATAAAAAAAAAATTTTTCAAAGCCAGAATAGAAAAAATTTTTTTATTGTCATATTTTGTTTACTATCACAATAATTTTTTTTGTCACTCGGTCGAGAATTGCACTGTTATTATAATTATTTTTGTATAATCAAATATCTTATTGTTCGGCTGAGGTCTTAATAAAAGTAAAAAATTAAGACATTAAGGGCCGTTATTATAACCTACCTATAAGGTATCAGATAGTTAAAGGTAAGATAAACTAAAGTGAACGATAAAGTGAGCTTTATCTACTTTTGGTTATTACAACTTGGTTTTAAGGTAAATTTTATAATTTTGATAATACGGCAATATCAAAGCAAAAACCGATTACTTTTGGCCACTTTACGTAGTGGCAACATGTACTATTTGAACGTAACTGTCACTAACGGAAATATAAACAAATAAAAAACAAAGAAATTTTTAAAATAAATGAGTTTAAGCTAACTAAACGACAACGCCAGAGCAAATATTAATATAGACAGACAAATTACTAAAAACTATAACGGAATAAATATGATTTTATTTATTTCTTTCATAAAGCAGAAAATATGGCAGCTCTGAATACATAAACCGTCCGATAAAAGTTAATGGTCAGATGTTCTTACCTTTAGCTTATTGGTCACTTTTGGCTTAACTTATACTTATAACAACTAAAAACAGTTAAAGTGAACGATAACACCCTAACTTTAGTTATTGGAAAGTTATAATAACGGGCCTAAAGCCGATAAATAAGAAAATAATAAATTAATAACCAAAAAGTCTGCAACATACAAGTTAATAACTTTTATTTTTACATACATAAATAAATAAAAATCACAACAAATCTTTATTATTTCGGTAACATAATACATACATATAAATATAATGTATTTTTTTATTTGTCTTTACAAAATTTTTATATTTGTTAAATGAAAAACTTTTTTTTTATTTAAAATTAATAAAATAAAGATATATGTATGTAATATCTTCAATAAAATTCATAATATTTTGCTGCACCGTTTTCTATTTGTTTTCATTTAAAATAATCAACTTCATTTTCATTCTTAAATTTAAAAACAAAAACCAAACAACTGTGTATAATAGATCAAAACAAAGAAAATTATACAAAATAACAAAATTTTCTTCTTATTGAAAGGAACAAAAATTTTTTTTTTAATTTTTTTCTTTAATTTAAACAACATTTAATATTTAGTTAATATTTTTTCATCTACTAATATTGAATATTATCTAATATTTTTATAAAAGTTCTACAAAAATTTTAAATAAATTGCAAATATATATATTATATAAAAAATGTTTTTTTAATTAAAATTAATAAATATACACATAAATATCTTTAATACAATTCATAGTATTTTATTGCACCGTTTTCTATTTGTTTTCATTTAAAATAATCTACTTCATTTTCCTTCTTAAATGTAAAAACAAAAACCAAACAACTTTGTAAATCTATACAGAACTATACAGTCTTACTATCCAGTTGTTCTTACGTTGCTGAAAAATGTTTCTACGTTGTGCTGAGCGCACACGACTGAGACGTAAAATCAAACTGGCTGAGTTAAAAACTGAGTGTGTGCGCTGCTTATTTTATTTGCTGCTGAGCAAAATAAAAACTGGTTGCTGCTTATTTCAGTTTTGTGTGTGAGCAGTAAATTATGTTCAGTAAGCATGTGATAAAAAATTAAAACTTAAACTTTTTTCAGCGCAGTCGCAGTTGAAAAAAAATATTTGTGTGCTTAAAATTAAACGCTGGTTACAACTGCCAGATGTTCGGACATGGATCTAGTCGTTGCAGAGTTAAAACTTTTTGTGCCAGATGTGCCGGAAACCATAAAACCATAGATTGCAAGGAAACCTTCGAAAAGTGTGCTAACTGTAATGGTCCACATAAAGCTATGTCCCCGGACTGCCCTAGTAGAGATTCCTTTATTCAAATAAGAAAACGAAATGAGCCCAAAAATACCAGAAATAGAAGCCAGCTATACAATAACAATCTAAATTATAGTATAAATTTTCCAAATTCTCTGAATCAGACGGAAATTCCAAATTCAAACCCAAGCATTAACTACAATCGTAATAATAATTACCGAAATGATATTTATAGCTAAATGTCAACAATTCTTCAATGTCTAATAATAATCTATTCACTTTTGAAGAAATAAAAACTCTTACATTCGAACTCATATCAAATTTGAGAAAATTTAAGTCTCGAGAAGAGCAATTTGAGGTTGTCAGTTTATAAAAATAAATTAAAAATAAAAAAAAGGAGAATGGGATTAAGTGCATAACAATTAAAAAGCATACAAGGAATATACACAAATATACAAGGACTAATAAACAATTTTAATCAAATTGAAGCAATTGCAAATATTGAAAAGCCAAAGTTCATAATACTATCGGAAACACATTTGACTGACAGCATTGATGAATCGGAAATACTATTGGAAGAATTTTGTCAATTTTCAACTCCATCAAACTCTACGAGAACCGGAGGAGTAATATTATATATTAATAAGAACTGGCATGTAAACATTTTAACAACTCATCAATTATAATAGCAGCAGTTTACAGATCAACAAGCAGTCAAGAAGCGGAATTTTACGAAGTATTTGAGGAAATTGTAGAAGAAATAAGTGAAAGAAATACAGATATAATTATTGCAGGTGATTTTAATATAGACTGGGCAAAAGAAAGTTTATATAAAAAGAAAATAGAATCCATAATAAATGATAATGGATTACAACAAGTGATGACAGATTATACAAGAGTTACCAAAAATTCAAGAACAATAATAGACTTTATTATAACAAATAGTACGAATATTAGTGCAAACATAAGCAATAGAAATAAAATATCGGATCATGAAGTTATAGAAATTAAAATAGACAATATATGTGAAATTGCAACGAAATATGAAAGTGAAACAAAAATATTTAAATATAAAAAATACCGTTTTCAAAGGGAGATTAGTGCATTTATCAACTTCAATGAAGATCAAGATGTGAATGATAATGTTCATTATTTTGATATGGCTTTCGAAAGAACAATTGAGAATCAATCAATAAAAAAGAAAATTAATGAAAAGAATAAGTGGTTTAACAGGCACTTGCATTTTCTAAAAAGAGACAAAATAGTGAAATATAATAGGCCAAAGCGATAAATAACTATGAATCTTGGAATGAATACAAAATAGCCAGAAATTTATATATAACGAAACTTAAAAATAAAAAAAATACATATATTAATAGTACAATAAGTAATACCAAAGACCAAAGAAAAATGTGGAGTAACATCAAAGACTTAGTACTAAAGAAAACAAAAAATGTGATAAAATCTGTGATATTTACAAATGTAGAATATAAGGACAGTTATGAAATATCAAATCAATTTAATAAATATTTTGTAAATAGTATAAAAGAAATAATAGATAATATAGAATATGTGCAATATGTAAATCAAATATCTATGATAAACTGTAGATTTAAATTTCGAGAAATAACAATAATAGAACTTGAAAATTTATGTAAGAGCATGAAAAACAAACCGGACTATAATAATGTTAATATAAATATGATATTAGACAATTGGAACTTGATTGGAGAAGTGTTGCTAAAAATTATAAATAAATCTCTAATAACGGGTATATTTCCTGAAAATTGGAAAACATCAATGGTGACGCCAATTGAAAAGGTTGCTAAAACAAATAAATGTGAAGAATTTAGACCAATAAACTCACTAAAATTATGTGAAAAAATCCTTGAAAAAACTGTTAAAATACAACTAGTAAATTATCTTGAAACAAACAAAATTTTATCGAAATATCAATCTGGTTTCCGAAAAAGATTTTCATGTGAAACGGCAGTAAATTACGTCATAAATAGATGGAAATGTAATGGCAGAAATAAAAAAATTATGGCAATTTTCCTCGATTTTAAAAGAGCTTTTGAAATAATAGACAGAAAAATATTGCTAAAAAAATTATATCACTACGGAATACAAGATGAAGAATTCAATTGGTTTGAATCATACCTGACAAACAGAAAACAAATAACAAAAGTGAACTGCAATAAATCCGAGACAATTAATAATGAATATGGAGTACCACAAGGTTCAATTCTTGGAGCTTTATTATTTATAATTTATATAAATGATATGCCGGCTGCAATAGACAAAAATGAAATAGTACTATATGCGGACGATACCCTAATATTTAATATAGCGGATACAGATGAGCAGTGCCTGGAAAACTTATCGTACGATATGCGAAATATAAATGATTGGTTAAAAATTAATAAACTAAAATTGAACGAAAATAAGACAAAAATTATGGAAATAAATATGAACAACAGTACTGAATTTAAAATTAATAACAAAATCATTGAAGTTGTAGACAAAATAAAATATTTAGGATTCATAATCGATAAAAACATGAATTTTAATGATCATATAGAGTATATATGTAAAAAAATCGGCAAGAAAATAGGCTTTTTTAGAAGGATTAGAAATCAAATATCAACAATCACTGCAATAAATATATACAATACAATAATTAAACCACATTTTGAATTCGGGTCAACCGTATTATACACCTACTGCACAAACATACAAATGGAAAGGTTACAGAAATTACAAAATAAAGCTATGCGATCAATTTTAAAATGTTTTAGATACAACATATGCTTGACACATTGAAATGGATGAATATCAGACAAAGGCTCCAGTTTAACACGTGTATTCTTATATTTAAAATGAAAATGGGTTATGCGCCAGAATACTTGACTCAGGAACTATCATATGTGAATGAAGTCCAGCCATATAACTTAAGAAATGGTAATGATTTCCGGATAAATAGAGTAGCAGCAAATAAAATGAAGAGATGTTTGTTATACAAAGGACTACAATTATTTAACAAACTTCCAAATTATGTTAAAAATGAAACAAATATTAATGCTTTTAAGAGAAATTGTGTAATTCATGTAAAAAATGGTGTTTATCAGAGCATTTAAAAATGTAAAATTTAATGTATTATAGTCTTAAGAAAGTATTTAAAATACTACTAAATAAATAAATAAATAAAAAAATACATATGTCTTATATGTGAAACGTGGCTTAACGATGATGTTTCTCTAAAATTCCCAAACCTTTTTACTTATAGATATGATCGTCCTCAAGGCAGGGGTGGTGGAGTTGCGATCTTAATCAGAAAAAATATTAGACATAAATTACTACCTCTACATAATACCTCTCTAATTGAACACATAGGTGTCCAAATATTAAGTAGTAATTCTACTATAGACCATTACTCATGCTATTATTCTGGAGGATCAGCAGGAAGTGATAACTCAAGTAGACAACTCTTTGCGTCCGACCTTAACAAGCAATAACTCTAAATACATTTTAGGTGGCGACTTCAACTGCCGACATAACTATTGGGAATGTCAAAGAAATAATTGTTAGGGTAATATATTATATGATAATATTCAACTAAATCTAACCCAAATAGTCTTTCCCCACGATTATACCTATATACCAGCAGATTTAAGAAGAAATCTAATTTAATTCCACCTTTGAAACAAAACAACATCACATGTGTTACCCAAATGGAAAAGTGCAATCTGTTAGCACAAAACTTTTTGTTGAACCACACAGTTTCAAATCACCTTAGTGATCCAACCACTATCTCTGAAGTTGACGAAATGGCAGAACAAATACGAATTTTGAATATAAATCCATAAGAGAACTATTTTATATCTAAATCTGGAATTATAAAAAACTTAAAAAATAAGAAATCTCCTGGGTTAGATGAAATAAATAACATCTACTTAAAAAAGCTACCTAATAAGGGAATTATATATCTCACCACACTTTTAAATGCATGTTTAAAACTGTGCTATTTTCCACAAAGTTGGAAAATGTCTAAAACTATACCCGTTCCAAAGCCTAACAAACCATCAACCTCACCATTATCATACAGACCAATAAGTTTACTTTCCTCAGTCAGCAAAATTCTAGAAAAAATCATAATGGAAAAACTTAATAATCATATTAGTGACAATAATATTCTACCGCCACATCAATTCGGATTTAGATGTGATCACAATACCTCTCAACCTTTACTGAAGATAAGAAAATTAGTTAAAAATTGTAATCTAAAATTTTAATCTAATAATCAAATCAATATTTCAACCAATAATGTTTTATGGTGCACCGGTATGGTCTACAGCAGCAAAATGCCACATTTATAAACTTCAAGTAGCGCAAAACAAGCTACTAAAAACTATATTTAAATTGCCTTGGCACTACTCCACACAACGACTGCACATTTTAGCAAATTTTGAACTTGTTCAGGAGAAAGCTAATAGACTGACCTTAAATTTTAACAGAAAATGTATTTCTTCACAACACCAGCACATTAATGAACTAATTTCTCCATAGAATTAATTTTTGTTTTACTAAAGTACAACACTCTTTTTATCTTATACCCCCGCTTTAAACAGGTTTTTGTAAATTTTTTCCTACCTGTTTAATAATAAAATGTAAATATGTACATATGTATATATATTATCTATGGATATTTATTAAGATAAAGCTGAAAAGGATTGTAATTGTTCCTAAACTCTTTATAACTATGTATAATAAATGTAATTATTATTAGTAATGTTAATAAATAAATTTTTCAAAAAAAAAAGTTTAGATTTGATATACTATTTCATGTTAAAATTATAAACTTACCCAAATTTTCATAAATATCGTCGCAAACATCCCATCTATCTATAATACCAAGAAATTGCTCCAAGTAGGCAAATGTTGCCGTTTTTGGGTTATTAGTGCACCATAGTTGAATTACTTTTATCATTGGATCATCGCCACCTATTGCGTTTTCATCGCATAAGCACTTCTGTTTTGCCAAACAAGCCAAACCTCTCCAATCGCGTTCGTAACCTTCCTCAGAACGCAAAATCTTTTTTGAATTTAGCAAATAAGAAAGTTTTCGTAAAGTTTTTTTACTAAGTGCTGTTAAAGGTATTTCCTGAAATGCAATTATGTCACTTTCTACAGCTGTCGTTGGGGTGTCAATTGAGCCTACACTACTGTTTATGCTCATGTTGCTGTAATTTATGTTGGTTTTTGATAATGCGAGATTTTGAACCATTTTAACTAAATAGAATAAAGAAATATACATCGCAGTTAATTTTTTTAAATTTAAAGATCAATATATATATCTTTACGCTTAGGTAAAACATATTAATATACTTATACATATAAGCATACGTACAAAAAATTTAAAATTTTCTATTGCAAATATTAAACCCATGTAAATTATATTTAAAGAAAAAATATTAATAATATTTAAAGGAAATACTACCTCAAACATATATATATATATATATATATATATATATATATATATATATATATATATATATATATATATATATATATATATATATATATATATATATATATATATATATATATATGGAGTCAAAAGTTAATTCTAACACTATTTTTTTCACTTCTTGTTTTTGGGCTATCTACAAACAGTATTTTTTTAAGGCAAAACGAGCTATGTGCAAGTTTTTGTATGTGTGTGAAGATAAATTTTAAAATATGAAACCCTAGACACAAACCTTTAGCTTTAACAGAGCTCTGTTAAGGCGTTAACATACTTCTGTTAAACTCTGTTAAATTGGGTGTATGACATTAAAAAGGATTTTTGGCGACATTTCCTGACCAAATGAACCAAAAAAATTAGGATCGGAAGCCCATTGTACGCATTTTCAGAAAATTATACTATATCAAAAATATTCTGTCAACTTAAAATTTTATAGCGAAATAAAAATAACAATAAGAATTCAGGATACATATCCTTTATAGGAAAACAGGACAACATGGGTGGATGAAAGTTGATGGAAATTATAGTCGAGGTGGACATCTATCACAATCAATAGTCAGAATCTTTAACAGAGCGTGTTTTGATAGAAAAATTTGAAATTGAAAAAATTTCAAATTTCATATTTTTTTAAAGGACTTTTCAGGATTTCAGGAAAAAGGGACAACATGGGATGGAAGTTGATGGAATTTATAGTCAAGGTGGACATCTATCACAATCAATAGTCAGCATCTTTAACAGAGCGTGTTTTGATAGAAATTTTTTAAATTTTTTTAATTTCAAATTTCATATTTTTTTAAGGACTTTTCAAGATTTCAGAAAAAAGGGACAACATGGGCGGATGAAAGTTGGTGTAAATTATAGTCAAGGTGGACATCTATCATAATGATAGAAAAATATGAAATTTAAAAAATTTAAAATTTCATATTTTTGTTTAAGGTCTTTTCAGGATTTCAGGAAAAAGGGAAAACATGGGCGGATGAAAGTTGATGGAATTTATAGCCAAGGTGGACATCTATCACAATGAATAGTCAGAATCTTTAACAGAGCGTGTTTTGATAGAAAAATTTGAAATTGAAAAAATTTCAAATTTCATATTTTTTTTTAAGGATTTTCAGGATTTCAGGAAAAAGGGACAACATGGGCGGATGAAAGTTGATGGAATTTATAGCCAAGGTGGACATCTATCATAATCAATAGTCAGAATCTTTAACAGAGCGTGTTTTGATAGAAAAATATGAAATTTCAAATTTTTCTATCAAAACACGCTCTGTTAAAGATTCTGACTATTGATTGTGATAGATGTTCACCTCGACTATAATTTCCATCAACTTTCATACACCCATGTTGTCCTGTTTTCCTATAAAGGATATGTATCCTGAATTCTTATTGTTATTTTTATTTCGCTATAAAATTTTAAGTTGACAGAATATTTTTGATATAGTGTAATTTTCTGAAAATGCGTACAATGGGCTTCCGATCCTAATTTTTTTGGTTCATTTGGTCAGGAAATGTCGCCAAAAATCCTTTTTAATGTCATACACCCAATTTAACAGAGTTTAACAGAAGTATGTTAACGCCTTAACAGAGCTCTGTTAAAGCTAAAGGTTTGTGTCTAGGGTTTCATGAAAACAAATTTTAAATTATTTTTTTTTTAATATGTATCAGACGTCGCACAGTGGTCCCAAAACGAAATTTTTTGGAAATAATTCTGTAACTTTAGAACTGCTGGATGTATTTAAATGAAATTCTACATGGACAATCCTGAGGTGTAGGTGTATTTGGAGGAGGACAGGTTCTTAGTGGGTCTGGGAGACGAGGGGTGGACCTCCAAAGTTGGTCACCTCGGGTATGAAAATTTTTTAAAAAATCGCCAAAATTTGGTTTATGATTTGACTCAAAAAAAAATTTTGCACATAGATAGTTCTTGTAATTCTCTACAAAAAATATGCTTACATGTTTGGGTTATCTCTTTTACTTTAAGAGATATTTGGACCAAAGTAAAATTTTGACCCATTTTTGGACATGTTTATTTAAAGTTTTTTGAACTTGGCGGGCACAATTTGAGTCCTACAATTTTTCTAAAATCAACTGGTATACACCTCAGGATTGTCCATGTAAAATTTCATTTAAATACATCCAGCAGTCCATAAGTTTTGTCAAAAAATGTATGAAAATACTTATTTAAAAGTAACATAGAAATATTTAAAAAAAATCACACTCATTTTTTATGTTTTTAATTTGTCTATGTAACTTATTAATGGATATTTTCACTAATTTGTGAAAAAAATAAAACTTATGCACTTGTGACACTGGGGCAACTTGTATTTTTTTTTTGCAATTTTGTATAAATTTTATTTTTTCTAAAAAATTGGCTTAATATCTCCATAACTGTTAACCGTGTTAAAAACTAATGTAAAAATTAGTTAAAATAATTTTTATGAGAATTTTTTGATAATTTTTTGAATCAAATCAGACAAGTAATTTTCCATTGAATTACAAGCTAAGTAATCAAAAATAACGAAAAAGCGTAACTAACTTTTTAATGTCAATGTAAAACATTTAGAAATTTCCACTAAAAATTTTATAATTTTTGCCAAAGATCTAATTTTGAATTATTTATTATTATTTTTTCTAAAAAAAAACTTTAAAATTGCACTTTTTAATTTTAAAACAGAAAATGTGAATTGTATACATTCTTGAGAACATTACAAAACAATCTTAAAAAAATTCCAAAACACCCTCCCACAACTTGGAATATAAATCATTGAAAAATAATGTTACTATATTCTACCCCTCATAGCAAATCTCCTGAGAAACAAGTGGATATACCCTATATAGTTTTGAAATCTACTCCCTTAAGGCTTTCATCTGATGTATCACAACCCCATTCAGGTCTGTTCTAAATGCCCCTCCCACAATTTGGAATATAAGTCACTGAAAAATAATATTACTATTTCCACCCCTCATAGCATATCTCCTGAGAAACAAGTGGATATACCCTATATAGTTTTGAGATCTATTCCTCTAGAGCTTTCATCCGATGTATCACAAACCCATTCAGGTTTGCTCTAAATGCCCCTCCTACAACTTGAAATATAAATCTCTGAAATATGAATAATTATATTCCACCCTTCGTAGCATATCTCCTAAGAAACAACTGGGTATCCCCTTTTTAGTTTTGAAATCTACTCCCTTAGGGCTTTCATCCGATGTATCACAACCCCATTCAGGTCTGCTCCAAATGCCCCTCCCACAACTTGGAATATAAATCTCTGATATATGAATAATTATATTCATATATCAGAGATTATAGATATAGCATATCCCCTGAGAAACAACCCCATTCAGGTCTGCTCTAAATGCCCCTCCCACAACTTGGAATATAATTCATAGAAAAGTATTGATATTATCACAACCCAATTCAGGTCTGCTCTAAATGCCCCTCCCACAACTTGGAATATAATTCATAGAAAAGTATTGATATTATATTCCACCCTTCGTAGCATATCTCCTGAGAAACAACTGGGTATCCCCTTTTTAGTTTTGAAATTTACTCCCTTAGGGCTTTCATCCGATGTATCACAACCCCATCTCTTGAGAAACAACTGGATATACCCTATATAGTTTTGAGATCTACTCCTCTGGAGCTTTCATCCGATGTATCACAACCTCATTTAGGTCTGTCCAAAAGGCCCCTTTTTCGAGTGTGAATTTGTAAGAATTGGCTCAAAGTTTAGACTCTCGTAGTATCTTCCCAAGGAAACAAGTGGATATTTTTTAAACAGTTTTGGGTTCTACTCCACCAGACCTTTAATCTGGTATGCCATAACTTATTTCAGGTATGTCCAAAATCAAAATATGGCCCCCTATTTCTTAGACTTACGTTAATATTGCCAAACTTCAGCAGCTCATAGCATGTCTCCTGACATATTATCGGAAAGTCTTCGACCACAATCTAGTAAGATTTCTTGATTCCAGATAGAGAAAATAAAGTAAGATTAATGTTATTGTCTTTAAAGAGCAACTTTTTAAAATCTGAGGCCAAAAGAACCATTCTATTATACAAAATAGCAATTTAAAATGAAAATTAGAAGAAATTTAGGGATCAGAAACCTTAATACTGCGAAGAAAAATCGGTCTATATCGCAATTCTCGCCAAAAAGAATCTAATTTTTCTAAGCGGAGACATAAAGGAGAAAGTAATTTTAATTATTACAAGCCTAACTGTCCAGACAAGGTTCAAACAAATTGGTTTCATATGTACCAAAATTAAAAAAACATTTCTTATACGAGCTCTTATTACAAAAATTTAAAACTTCACAATTTTCCATGACAGTTTCCAAAATTTTCTCAGTCTTTTTTAAAAGTTTTAATAAGATTTTTGTTTATTCATCTAAATAACTGTATTTTAGAATGGTTCTGGGACTTTAACGACTATTTTTTTATTGCGTTCGCTTTATTATATGATGTGACTTTTACTTACAATAGATACTTCTAAAACTCATATATTTAAGCTTTTTCCTGGCAGTAAAAGCTAATATAATGATAATTACTTCTTTCTTTATAACTTCAAAT
The DNA here is from genome assembly GCA_951394005.1 of Protophormia terraenovae. Classification (NCBI taxonomy): domain Eukaryota; kingdom Metazoa; phylum Arthropoda; class Insecta; order Diptera; family Calliphoridae; genus Protophormia; species Protophormia terraenovae. The sequence goes on from OX596077.1 coordinate 72,122,453, forward strand.
GATGAAACTCATTCTCTTTTGGCGATTATATTGACATCGTTACGATTTTACTTCGTAGTATTAGGATTTCTGCACTCTCAATTTCTTCTAAATTTCGTTTTGAATTGTTATTTTGTATAAAGAAGTAAATTTTTTGGCTTCAGATTCTAAAATGTTGTATTTCAAAGACATATACACAAATTTTACCTTATTTTCCTTATCTGGAGTTAAGAAATCTTTCTGGATTGTGATCGAAGACCTTCCGATAATATGGCCTTATTTTCTAAACTTAATAATAATTTTAATATAATTTAATTAATATAATATTAAAATTCAGCACTTTCTAATTATAGGCCTTCGGTTGTGTATCAAAAAATTTTAAAATTGGAAGCCAAATTAAAGAAATTAAGTAAAGTTTCACTTTATTTTGTCGCACTAAATGCATGACCAACGTAACACTTTTGCCCCAAACTCGAAATACACATATTTCCAAAAATGCTTTTGTATATTAATTTAAAGAATATAATACGTCAAATACGCAGACACCAAAAAAGTAGGCAATCATGCACCTAGTGTAGTGTATGTTTTTTTGGTTAGTTTTTTCCAAAAATGTTCAGTTGTGATGTTTTTTCAATAAAACAATAAAAATAAATTTAAAAAAATTAGTTTTTTTAGTTTAAAAATATTTTTTTTAAATGCACAACATGTGGATCGTATTTAGCAGAATGTGGAACGTATTTAACATTGTGTGAAACGTATTTAACAGGTGTGGAACGTATTTAACTTACGTATTTATCTTCATACACAAAAGAAATCTATAAATAACATAATAAACAGTGCGTCAACATCTTGTAAATCATGCATACATATCGTTACATCATAGCATGTAAAATTTTTCGACAACGGAAAAAGTGTGTGAAAAATAAAAGTATGTATTGCGTTAACTTCTTCCAGATGATTTCAAAACTTTTATTTATTTTTTAATTTTAGCAATCGAATAAATACTATGGGAAATATGTATGATTTTAAGTGAGTTAGGGGAGTATGTACCATAAAATGTACCGTATAAATGACAAAAATAAAAAGAATAAAAATTTCAATTTGTATCTGATAATTTTAAATCGTTTTTCAAATTAACCAACCAAATTGAAAAATGTTATTAATCACGAATATTACAGAATACATTTTCTGTACTTTATAATAACAGAATTAATAATTGTACGGTTTAAACTTATTTAATTTTATAGAAAATGTTAAGGAACAAATCAAGATTACCAGCACACTTAAAATTATTATATTTTTCCACCTTAATAAAGGTTTTTCTGCGTAGCAGGCCTTAAGGACTTTCTACTCGGGGTATGTCTAACAGTTTCGCAGAATAAACATCGATTTACAAATTAGTTTTTTCTTCTCAAGGAAGTTATGTTACATACCACTAAAATGGCATTTAATAGTACTTTTCAGAGTTGGGGGTAGTGCACTAAATTTGCAGTTTCCACTAACACTTAGTGATAGTGCAAAATTTTTAACTACAATCTATAATTTTTAGTGGTGAGTTGAAAATTATCAGCCTCACTCAGCATAGTGGTAGTGAAAAAAATTTTGTTTCCACTAAAATTATTTAGTGATAGTTAAATTTTTTTCAGCTCAAGCCTAGTGCAACATTTTTTTTCCTCACTAAGTACTTTAGTGCAAAAAACCACCCTCCACTAATGTTAGTGGAACATAAAAATTGTTCACTAAATTGAAAGATGACCTAATGTTTTTTAAACTTTCTTCACTAAATACAAAATAAAGATTAACCCCACATTTTCACAAAAAAAAATTTTAAAATTAAAATGTATTTTCAAACATATATTGTATTCAAATATAGTCTTTTAATTACTCGAAATTCCAAAAATCCATTTGTAAAGGATATATTTTATGGGAGACCAACATTTTATCTCTTTAACTTTCGGTGTTCGGTCTGTGGAATGATGAATTAGTCATTAACGTTACTCGTTTATATATGGATGTCTCAATATACACAAATACGCTTATAAGATTTCCAAAACACAGTAAAAGAAATTCTAAATTATGTAGTGTTTTTCTAAAGCGATTATAAATTTGATAATTACCACCATAGCTCTCTAAAACTAGTTCAGTAAGTTTTGATGAATTGAAAAACTTCATGTTTAGTAAAAAAAAAAACCTTAATTATATTTAGTGACAAATTTTTTTTTTGCAGCTTAAGCGTAGTAACTGTTCTGATTTTGCACTATGGAGTGTAGTGCAAATTTTTTCACTACCACTAAATTTAGTTATAGTGAAAAATATTGCAATATCACTGAAATTTTTTTGTGGTAGTGAAGAAATATTTCACTATAACTATAGTGGTAGGAAATAGTTACAATTAAATTTTTTTTCTCTATAGTGCGATTTAGTGAAAAGCTGAATGCACTCACAATTTAGTGCACTACCCCCAACTCTGGTACTTTTAAATGGTATCAATATAAATTAGATCACATATGTATTAAAACAGATATTCAAACAAATCTAAGGACACTTTAGAAGCCTATAACTTGTAAACGAAGAGCGAGAGAACAAAAAATTTTACATCACTTTAACAGCAAGTAAAAGTACTATAGAATAGTTATCCAAAGTGTTTTAAAATGTTTACGCCAATGTTTTCTCTTTTTCTGCATTATATTCTACCTATATAATGCAGAACCTAAGTCTTTTGTGGCGCAAAAGACTTAGGTTCTGATATAAAATCTAGCGGAAATAGATGTACTTTTTTTGTTAATTTTTGTCAACGCATCAACCATAAACCTAAAAAATTTAAATATTTTAAGAAAAACTAAATAAAAACTTAGAAAATGCACGGCTGTTAGAAGGTGGATAAATATTTATGCGAATGAGTGTATATAGTATATAGAATGTGATATATTTTGATAGTATTTGTGTTTACCTTCAAAAGTGTCGTCTGTGGTTCAGTACTTCAATGTCGCCCCTGTTGTTATTGTTGGTATTCTCTTATTTAATTGTTTGTTTGTTTTCTAGAATTAATAATGTTTGCTTTGTGTTCGGACAAATGTCGCAGTTTGGCGAAAACACGTTAATACTTTTTTATACATTCATTAATTTTTTATTTATATAGTTTACTTTTTAATTGCTTGCATTTGTATTTAGCTTTTGCCTTTGTATAAATTACTTTTAGAAAAACTTATTAATGGACGAAAGATAACTTATTTTCATTTGCAGTACACTGATCCAATATTGATACCAACACCAATTTAATACTGACTAATAAGAGGTACGATCGTTGAGTTGCGTTACTTTATCAAACATTGAGTTATTAGATCAACTTTATAACTATATAATTTGATTATTAAAAAATAGTCACAATTAATCATTAATAGTAAATAAACATTTTTTAATTATCGTTGACATTAAAATTAAGATAAATAAAACGAAACACTACCCGACGATTAAAAATAAGTGATGCTAGTTCATAAATTTTCTTTATAAATAAAGCGATTTTAAAAAAACATAATATCGCTTATTTTACAAAGTGACAAAGTCTTGCGTACAAGTTTGGGTATAAATTAAATACCCTCATTCAACTCCGATTTTTTTTTACTCTTCTCATTATTGATAGTACTTTTAATGCTAAAAATTAGTTGTGTCGTTCATGAAAGAAATATTTCAATTGAACGATTCAGTTAAATGAAATATATGAAATAGTTCACAATCCTTCATGTTTATGTTTCACCTTTCACATTTCTTTCATACAAGGCAATTTTATTTATCAGGTAAAGTCAGTTCTACAACAATACAAAAACAACAGGCACTTTTTAAATGGTTTGCTGGTTAGTTGTGTCAAAATCAACTGATTAGAAACAAAGCGAATTTGTAAACACAACAAAAAATAAAGTCAAGGCAAATTTATTGTGCGGCAGCCAGTCGCAATTTTTCTAGCCGTCGCCGCCGCTGACTCATACCAGCTAGAAAGGCTGAAGGAAATACAAAAAAAAAATTACTTAAAAATGCATATGTTAAACGGAAATATAAGTATTAATAATATACCTAAGAAATGTACTTAATTTATGTAATATAATACAAAAAACACTTTGAGCTGACAAATAAGCTGCCGCCGATATGACCTTGTGATAGTCACCGCCGCCAACCAAAATAGGATACGCAGCCGACGACAATTTTGTGTCGGCTTGGTTCTCTGGTGCTTACTTTATTTTTTGTTAAATTCGCTTTGTTTCTAATCAGTTGATTTTGACACAACTAACCAGCAAACCATTTAAAAAGTGCCTGTTGTTTTTGTATTGTTGTATTTGTTGTAGAACTGACTTTACCTGATAAATAAATTTGCCTTGATTATTTCCTTCTGTCATAGTCTTTACAGCTGATTTGAATATGTGAATTCATCCGGCATAAAAAAAATTTGATGTAAATAATCAAGGTATATTAACTATTAGGTAGAGTTAAAAACACAGCTGACTTTTTTTTTCTTTATATGTGATGACTGTCTTTTTTTTATATGGTGTTTGTTTCTATGTGTGTTTTGTTTACATTTTTTATAACATTTTTGTTATTGTTTCAATGTACAAAATTTGACATTTTACGAAAACAAATGAGAGAACTTTTTTTATTGTTGTATTTGTTGTAGAATTGCTCTAACCTAATAGCAGGGGTTAAATCGCTATCGCCTTTTAAGCAAAAGCATCTAAATATTGCCATTTACGTGGCTAAATTAAACATCAAAAAGCAATAGCTAACAACTGCTAAAACAAAATTAGCTCACACATTACAAAGGCAGAAGCAAAAATAACACACTGCTTTTTGAATTTATCAATTTTAATAGCACTAGCTGCTGACAAAATTAAAAAATTGAACAAAAGCAAAAAGTCCTTAATGGAAAATTTTAGAAACGAAGCAAAAAACAAATATGATAAACAGTATCCTGAATGTATGTTTGATGAAAAGCCATTTGTTAAACAAAATTCTAGCATTTGAAAATCACGTTTAATATCCAAGAATAGTTCTGTTTGAAAATGGTAAGTTTTAGCCTCGAAGTTAATAATAGAAATAGAATCAATTTTTGTTTGAATCATGAAGGAAAAAATGGAAATAGAACCAATTTTTGTTTGAATCATAAAAAACTGTTTTTTATTAGATCTTGTTAAAGAAATGCAGAACATATGTATTTACCTGATCGATTTTCTGATTCGCTGCATACACTTTCTTCATAGTTTCACACACACTTTACAGGTAATAAATATAATGTCAAATCGTACATACTTGGTAATTCCATGCAAATTTGGAAAATTACATTATACATTTGTATATCAATAAAAATAATAAAAAATGTTTCATTCATGATTTTGTCATTTAAAATCATTAGAAACCGTTTTATGATACGTAAACATCTGCATCCATTCATAAAAATATTTAGTATATACCTGTAAAAACTTGAAATTCTTTTGAAATTGATCACATAAAAATAATATAAAAATAGTTTTCCTGTAATATGGGTTGTTATACAATAGTTAGGTAAAAGTTTGACTTTTTTGAAGCCACTTGATATAGAGCATTTGTTTGAATAATAATAGTTCAAAACATAATTGTCATATTTCAAGAAGAGCAACTTCATTATGGCGACTTTTACGGACAATGGTTAAAATGTAAGCTACTGATATTAAAAACTGATGAAGAAAATGAAGTCAACAAGAGTGCATCATCATACAAAATAAATAAACTTCTATTAGACAATATGGAAAAACGAACCACCACTCTTTTTCTAATAACGCTCTGGCAGCATGTCTTTACCACGATCCAAGGTTTCATCATATGTTAATTGATACCCAAAGAAAAGACGCTGTGGAATACCTTAAATTGCTATGGGACAAATTGACATCTATATGTACACACAGCCAACACCAAATTTCATAACAACGCAAGAAAGCCATGAAGATGATGACATTTTAAATGATTTCCTGGACAATATATTTAACGCAAATAATGCAGAAAATGACAATATTATAAGAAAAATTGAAAAATTAAATCTTCCATACACAAAATTGAAGACAAATGTTTTAGAATTTTGGAAGGAAAGAAAATATAGTGAACCTGAGCTATATGCACTGAGCAACATTTGCTTTGGAATTCCTCCAACACAGGTAAAAGTTAAATTTTGGAAACAAAAATTTTATACTTTGAATTTCTTGTTTAAATATTCTCTTAATTTTTATTTTATATTCTCTGTTTCTGTCGAACGAGCATTTTCAACATTAAAGATAGTATTGGCCGATAACAGAAATCGTCTCAAACAAGACACATTGGAGAATATTTTACTAGTGAAGCTAAACCCTGATTTTCTGAATAATACCGTATCAGAACTTAATATATTTATGGAAGATGATTGTGCAAACCAATAAGAACATTTTTATATCTATTTTTTATTAAATGTTTTGGCAATATTTTTTAATTATTCGTTTTTTTTTTAACTTTTTTATTGAAATAGATATGAATATGTTTATAAAATATATTGTAGTTTTTTTTAAACAATGTACGGTTTTTAGCTGAAACACTTGTTCTCACCTTTGAAGAAGAAATTATTAAAAACTTTCAAATAAGTGTAAAAAAAGTAATTTTTTAGAAGAATTTCCTTGTTTTCTTCTGACAGAAAACTTCAACATACAAATGTTTTTCAAATCTTTTTACGCATTGCAGGTACCAAACCATAAGAATTTTTGTTTTCTAAATTCTCTTAAATTTCTTATCGCATTCATTATGCACATATAATGTAAATTCATTCTGTGCCTTTCAGCCGGCTACCTATATTTGGTTGTGTGGCTTTTAGCTCATGTTCGTGCGGCTAATAGCTCTTGTTTGTGCGGCTTTTAGCAAATGTTCGTGCGGCTTCTAGCACATGTTCATGTGTCCACTAAACCTTGTCGTTTTTCTATCAGCACTGATTGTGTTCTCACTAGCCTGCTAGAGCACTTCTTATGATGCCTTTTTTGAAAAAGCATTTTTTGTAGTTTTTCCTTTTGCTTTTTTGAAGTTAACCTTTTTATTTCTAGCAATATAAAAAAGCAAGAGAAATATTTTCGTGTTACTGCTTTTTGTGTGGCTATTTATTATTACTGTTAGCTGCTTAAAAAGCATGTGGCAAAAATTTTAATACTTAAAAATGCTGAATGGATTTTTTGAATAAAATTAAAAGCAAGACTGTGGCTGTTGCTAGAAAATTTGAAATTTGTAGAAGCAGTAGGAAAAGCAAATTTAAAAAAGCCTTAGCAAATCATTGCTTTTAAACACTGCCTAATAGTAAAGCCCAAATTACAATAGCGCGTAGTCAGCAACAGTATCAGCAAAAATTATCAGCTGATCACTGTCAGCACAACATGTTGCTGCCGTTATAATTTCAATTCAGCGTAGGCAGCCACAATTTACAACCACCATCTAGCTTTGATCTACTTGTGTATTTTAGCCTCCCATTTATTTGCTCACTCTCTTTGTCTCGCTCTCAATCTGAATGCAGCGCAGTGAATTTAGAAACAGGGCTAAATGAAACAGCACTGCAAACTGCTGCTGACCAAATGTAATCAACACCATAACAAACAGTGCATTCTAAATAATCAGCTGATTATGGCAGCACACACTGCTGCTGACTACGCGCTATTGTAATTTGGCCTTAAATAAGCCTTGGTTTTTTTGTTTACAAAATTTGAAGTGAAGGAAATATTAAATGAAAAAAATGTAAATAATATAGGTTTGTATTAAAAGTAAATAAAAATATCATAAATAAAATAAATTTTATTTAATTTTAGATATAATTAAAATAAAAAATAATCAAATTTTCTGAGCGAAAAAAATTTAAAGCAAACGTAATTATAATCTGTTTTTTATTTAAAAATAGATAATTGTTACTTTCCCTACCATAGTATAATAATAAAGTATACTCCATAGTATAATAATAAAGTACTCGCATATCTACAAAAACAAAAATTGCTTGTATTTTGTTAGTGTAAAACTACTGCCCACAATGTCAAAATGCTTTGAACGAAAAAATGAGAGAACGAAAGAGAGCAAGAGAAAAAAACTCAAAAAAAATTTTACATGTGAATACAAAAACAATTTGACAGTACCGCGAGCTTTGCCAATGAAAAAATTGTAAAACAGCTGGGTTTACGAGTATACTTTATTATTATACTATGGTATACTCGTAAGACCAGCTGTTTTACAATTTTTTCATTGGCAAACCTCGCAGTACTGTCAAATTGTTTTTGTATTCACATGTAAAATATTTTTTGAGTTTTTTTCTCTTGCTCTCTTTCGTTCTCTCATTTTTCCGTTCAAAGCATTCTGACATTGTGGGCAGTAGTTTTACACTAACAAAATACAAGCAATTTTTGTTTTTGTAGATGTGCGAGTACTTTATTATTTTACTATGTTTCCCTACATTAGATGTAAGGGAATGACAGTAATTCACAGTTTTGATTTGATGTTTTTTATTTAACATTAGCTGTGTTTTGTTGCTACCGTTGAGTGTTAACGTTGATAGTTAGCAAAAAAACGATACTTCCCCGACTTGGTATAACTTAATATCCAAAACAGAATTGCACAAATAAATCTTTAAGCTTTATTTAAAAAACTAATAATTTAAATTTGTTTTCATTGTATTTTATTTTATTTTTATATTTTTTTCATTTATTGACATTCAAATATTCATAATTGCATTTTTGTTCATAAATTTGCAGCACTTTTATCGACGTTAAAGTTAACATGTATAACGTATATAAATTTAAATTTTGTATGAAATTGACTATGAAAGTTAGCAACAAAACACAGCTATTATTGTTTTTGCAAAAAATCTCTTATGAACAATAATTTCTCAAAGTGAACATAACATGATTTGTTTTTGTTTCATTATTTCAATTTAACTCAATTCAAATAATATTTTTTTACATGGTTTGTTTTGTATTGTTTTGTTTTTTCTTTTAGAAGTAATGTGAAAGCATGTATTAAAAAACATTACTGTGAATTGAAAAGCAAATGATTTGTCTCGCTCTGACCAAAGTAACAAGAGACGAGACTAATTGTCAAAAACCTAAGTCGGTTGTCAAAAACCTAACTCATGCAACAACAAAATACATGTAATCAAATACATTTTGTTGTTGCTAGAAGAAAATAAAAACACATTTTTGTTTACAAAGCAAAAATGTTTTTCAATTGTCAATCGAGAATTTCGTCTCTATATGTTACTCTATGGGCTCAACTACATAGAATACTTTCGCTTCAACTGCGACTGACAGCTAAGTTAAATACATGCATTTATATTGAGCAGAACCCAATCAGTACGCCAAACTTCTGCGTGAAGTACTTCAAAGATGAAAAATTTTCAACTTTGAAGTGCCGAAGTACGTAAATAGTATTCTATGTAGTTGAGCTCTTAGTAAATAATAATACACAAATAAATTATGTATGTTCAAAACATCTGAATAAAATAAAAAAAATGCTTAACCATTCAATAGACATTATTATTTCACAAAAACAAACATCTTTCACTCGTTTCCATTCCATTCATACTTCAGCAAATGAAAGATGAAAGAAAATAATGAATCCTTCTTTGGTTTCTATTCCATACATATATCAGTAAATGAAATATGAAAGAAAAGAAATAAATGAAAGGTGAAAGAAAAAAATATTTCATTCGTTCCTATTCCACTCATACTTCAGTAAATGAAAGAAAAGAAAGAAATATTTCATTCAGTCGAACTGACCGATAACGAACGATTCACAAAAATTAAATATTATTCCCAACTCTAAAAGATATGAAATAGTTCACTATATTTCATGTTTATGTTTCACCTTTCACATTTCTTTCATATTTCATTCTTTCCTTCTGTCATATTCTTACAGATGATTCGAATATGTGAATTCGTCCGGGACTAAAAAAAATGATGTAAATAATAATACACAAATGTAGTATGTTCAAAACATCTAATAGATAGACATTATTGTTTCACAAAAAAAAATCTTTCATTCGTTTCCATTACATTCATAAAAGAAAAGAATGAAATCTTTCTTTCAGTCGTACTGACCGATAACATACGATTCACTAAAATGAAATATTATTCCCAACTCTACTAAAAATAATGATGTAAAAATTGTTGAGTACAATTCAATAGTTTAGAAGTTATAGGGCTTTGAAAATCGTAATTCCTTAATACCTCATTTACACTTGCCTAATTTAACTAGTTAAATTCGGAAAAACTACTTCAAAAAACCTTAAGTCCTTGAGGCAAGGTAGATTAAGAAGGTAACGACATTAAAGCAGCTGATAATTTTTTTTCTTTTTGAAATCAATATGATTGCCTGTGTTTTGTAATTTTAAGTGTCAAATTTTTGTTTATGTTTAATTTTTTTTGCTTACTTTTGTGTTATTGCGTCTTTCTCCTCTCTTTTTACTACATGAATTGTTTTTGTTTTTTGTAAAGAAACATGTGAAATGACAAAATTAAAGTTGACATAAGAGATGACAACGCAAAAACAAAATACATGGGGTTTTTTTGGTGTTGTAGTTGTTGTAGAGTTGTCGTTACCTTCTTAATCTACCTTGCCTTGAGGTAGACAATTTGACAGATCAAATTTGACGTACCGTCTATACTAGCCTTTTTCTTGTTCGCGCAAGAACAAAACGTCTGCAGAGCAACACACACAATTTTTTCCATTTTGTTTTCAGTGGGCAGAACATTTGTCGAAAAATCATAATTTTTTGTTTGCCTTCAGTGTCACTTCGATACTTTTACATGCAGCGCCTGTTCTTCCGTATACAAAATGACGTTTGATGGCAGACATCGTTGCTCGAACAATTGTGCGAACAACGGTGTGCGGACAAGAACAAGACATGAACAACTTGGGTCTACACTATCCAAATGCATGTGCGCATAACAGTTTGTTCAATGTGCGAGCATGAAAAAGGCTCGTGTGGACGGCAAATTAAAACACAAGCCGCCATATTGATTTCAAAAAGAAAAAAAATCTCAGCTGTTTATATGTCGTTACCTTATTAATCTACCTTGCTTAAGTCTAAAGCCCAAATTACAATAGCGCGTAGTCAGCAACAGTATCAGCAAAAATATCAGCTGTTCACTGTCAGTACAACATGTTGCTGCCGTTATAATTACAATACAGCGTAGGCAGCCACAATTTACAACCACCATCTTACTTTATTCTACTTTTGTATTTTAGCCTCTCATTTATTTGCTCACTCTCTTTGTCTCGCTCTCAATCTGAAAGCAGCGCAGTGAATTTAGAAACAGGGCTAAATGAAACAGCACTGCAAACTGCTGCTGACCAAATGTAATCAACACCATAACAAACAGTGCTTTCTAAATTATCAGCTGATTATGTCAGCACATACTGCTGCTGACTACGCGCAATTGTAATTGGGCTTAAAGCCCAAATTAAAATAGCGCATAGTCAGCAACAGTATCAGCAAAAATTATCAGCTGATCACTGTCAGCACAACATGTTGCTGCCGTTATAATTACAATTCAGCGTAGGCAGCCACAATTTACAAACACCATCTAGCTTTGTTCTACTTGTGTATTTTAGCCTCTCATTTAATTGCTCACTCTCTTTGTCTAGCTCTCAATTATTATACTATGGTTTCTACCATAGTATAATAATTAAGTACTCGCACATCTACAAAAACAACAATTGCTTGTATTTTGTTAGTGTAAAACTACTGCCGCTACTACTACCGCTGCAATAATACTGACAAATTCAGTCTACATTAGATAAATCTTTATCATGATAAAATTTTGACGTTTGTCTTGATAAAAATTTGTCTAATGTAGACTCAAAGTTAACGCTGCAATAAAGCCCAAATTACAATTGCGCGTAGTCAGCAGCAGTGTGTGCTGACATAATCAGCTGATAATTTAGAAAGCACTGTTTGTTATGGCGTTGATTACATTTGGTCAGCAGCAGTTTGCAGTGCTGTTTCATTTAGCCCTGTTTCTAAATTCACTGCGCTGCTTTCAGATTGAGAGCGAGACAAAGAGAGTGAGCAAATAAATGAGAGGCTAAAATACACAAGTAGAATAAAGTAAGATGTTGGTTGTAAATTGTGGCTGCCTACGCTGAATTGTAATTATAACGGCAGCAACATGTTGTACTGACAGTGAACAGCTGATAATTTTTGCTGATACTGTTGCTGACTACGCGCTATTGTAATTTGGGCTTAATACTTATAAATTCACAGCCGTATTCAAAAAAATTAATGTAGGTTTGATAACGATTTACTAACTTTTTCTTATGGAAATTTACATACAAAAAGTTAGTAACTCGTTATCAAGCATACATTATTTTTTGTGAATATGGCTGTCAGTCTACATTGGACAAATCTTTATCATGATAAAATTTTGACGTTTGTCTTGATAAAAATTTGTCTAATGTAGACAAATTCATAGTGTAATTAGAAAGTGCTCGCACATCTACAAAAAACAACAATTGCTTGCATTTTGTTAGTGTAAAACTACTGCACATAATTTCAAAATGCTATGAACAGCAAATGAGAGAATGAAGGAGAGGAAGGAAAAAGATTTTGCATAGGAATGCAAAAACAATTTGACAGTTCCACGAGGTATTTCAATGAAAAAATTGTAAAACAGCTGTTCTTACGAGTATGCTTTATAATTATACTATGGGTTTATTATGACATACGTTTTTTTCTAAAATTGACAGAGATAAAAAATTAATTGCAATTCAAATAAAAATTTGACGTTTGTCTTGATACAAATTTCTCTTACGTACCGTCTATACTAGCATTTTTCTTGTTCGCACAAGAACAAAACGTCGGCAGAGCAACACACACAATTTTTTTCATTTTGTTTTCAGTGGGCAGAACATTTGTCGAACAAATCATAATTTTTTGTTTGCCGTCAGTGTCACTTCGATACTTTTACATGCAGCGCCTCTTTTTCCGTATGCAAAATGACGTTTGATGGCAGACATGGTTGCTCAAACAATTGTGCGAACAACGGTGTGCGAACAAGAACAAAACATGAACAACTTGTGTCCACACTATCCAAATGCATGTGCGCACAACATTTTGTTCAATGTGAGAACAAGAAAAAGTCTCGTGTGTACCGCAAATTATAGACTCAACAGCTTAAAAATTAATCATTTGTTTACAAAAAATTTACAAAGAAAATTTTAAAATTTTTATTGTCATAATTTTAATCTGGCAATGATGTGACATGCGGCCGCGCGTCAAAGTTGAATTTGTTTCAACTTTTTTTATATTGACCACGAGAACGCGTGAATAAACACGCCGCTCATCGCCGCGTGCTGCGTACATTGGCCTTCCACCATTAGTCCGAAATCATGAATGTAAATAATTTTTCTCTCAGGTCGGAATGCCACATGTGATTATTGCCTTTACGTCGAGTCTATATTAGAGAAATTTGTATCAAGACAAACGTCAAATTTTTGTTTGATTTGCAGATAATTTTTTATCTCTGTCAATTTTAGGAGAAAACGTATGTCATAATAAACCATACAAAAAGTACCAACAACAATCAAGATGGCGTCTTTTACTAAGCATTATCAAGACAATTTTGTCAGAGCTCGAGAGCTGACAATTTTCTTTTGATGCTGCAATAATACTGACACAGCGTCTTATGCTATATTCACATATACATGTTTTTTGAAAAACGAGTCGTTTTCTTAAAAAACGCAAACAAATTGACTTGTTTTTTTCATATATTTCAAAACCAGAAAACATCTCGATTCGAGTTGTTTAATTATTTAACACAATAAAAACATATTAAATTTCCATACAGGGAAGAAATTTTTAGTATTTTAGTACAAAGAAAATTGTTGAAAAAATAATGTATAAAACTTGTCAAATGGTTTAAAAACGAAAAATTAAAAATTATTAATGAAATTTATATTTGTTCATAAAATTTATTTATTTAAAAATTTTATTTTTTCAATTAGAAAGTGTTTGTGTGTGAAATTTTTATTTAAACCAAAAATTTGTGAAAATATTTTGGCAAACGAAAAACAGGCCAAAAGGAAAAACACAATAAAATGATATGTGAACAGTGATGTTTAAACTCATTGCGTTTTCTAAAAAACAAAACGACTATGTGTGAACATAATATTAGATCATTTAGATTTTAAAAGCGATATGGCAACATGTTGTTCATTACTTTCTAAGTGCTTCCAAGTTTGACAGTTATTTTGAATTACTTCACCACATTTGTTTATTCACCATATTCTGTAAACAAGCGTCATTTGTTTGGCATCACTACGGCTTGATGCATAGAATACGGATTTGTGTGATTTATAAAAGCTACATTCTTATAGTATTAGAAAAGTTAAAAAAAAATAGTCTGGTCAATATTGTTTTCTTAACATAATTTAAAATGGGACGAAAGCGAAAGATTCCTCTTGCTAACGAAGAAAAAGAAAATGAAGAACTAAGCAACACATCCCCAAGCAATACAGTTGCAATGTTGAGTAATGGTCCAATTTATACAATTATGTCCAAGGTTCAATTAAATGAAACTTTTCACAAAAAATATATCAAAGAATTAAAGCAGCTGTACGAGAAGGTTAAACAGAAATTCTAAATAATTATCAAAGTGCGTAAAAAATATGAATTTGTTATTTTAACTTTTTAGATGGACCACGATGCCTTTATTTTTACATTTATAAAAATGATAAAAACAGCCATGGTGGCAGAAGAAACTAATGAGTTTGCTCATACAACTCTTCTTTTTTGTGCTAAATTCGTGAGTTCTTTTGAAGGCGATGAGACTCATCCATTATTGGCTGATATTTGTCGTTGGTTATTAACAGTAAGTATTTTATAATGATAATTTACATTTTTGGAAGTTAATTTATTCACGATAATTACAGACTATTTCAAATAATCCGCATATACGCTTTCGTCTCTGTCAATTTGTTAATATGATTTTAAATGCTCTTGGCAACGAAGCAACTTTGGATGATGTTATTTGTGATAGTATTATGGAATATATGGTGGGCCGTTTGGTTGACATATCTCCGAGTGTACGTGTACAAGCAATTTTAGCAATGCAACGTCTTCAGGTCCCCGACAACCCCGATGATCCTGTATTACGTTCATATCAATATCATCTCTGCTCAGATCCTTCACCTCGTGTCAGACAAGCTGTTATTACAAGTATGGGACGGAATTATCATACTATACCTTATATTCTAGACCGTCTTTGGGATATTGACGAAAAAGTTCGTCGACATACATATCTTCATATGAGTAGTTATCCAGTCCGATCATATAAAGTATCTCAACGATTAACTCTGCTTGAACAAGGTCTTAATGATCGTTCCGAATCAGTTCGAAAAGTGGTTACAAGTGTAATGCTACAGCAGTGGATAGAATCCTATCAAAAAGATCTCGTCGCTTTAATAGGAGCCCTTAAACTTGATTCAAATGAGTCAGAAATAAATCGTTATCGTAAAATCGGAAAACAAGTTCTGCGTGAAATTTTCAAGTAAGTTCATTATTGTATTAAATTAATACAAACATTTTTTATATCCGATTTTTAGTTCCTTGGCTTAAAACTCTATAATATATTAGGTGCGTTCTTAACTTTTCCAGTGAAATCCAATAAACTGAATATTTATTGAGTATATTACAAATTTTACTCTAATTTAAATCCAGTAAAATAATCAAGGCAGCTGTTTGCAAACAAATAAACATAAAATACCACAAAAAAATATTTAGAAATAAAAGTAAATGCTTTACTTTAATAAGAAGTCTTTTTCCTGTTTTTTCCCAATACTTATATTAATGTTTTATTTTTTTTAAATATTAATTTGATATATAAAAAATTTGGATCCCTTTCGCCTGACAAAAAAATTTTACATACATCTAGCTTATCATTAGACGTACTTGTTGTAATGCCGATACAACATTTATAAATTATAAAATTTACTGCAAATTTCTGACGTAACATTATTTTTAATGTTAATTAAAGAATAAATTATCTTTTAGATTTTTTTTGTATAAATTAAGAACACCGGTCCACTTGATTTTTAAAAAATGTATGATTCAGTTGTACTTTTACTTGTGATTAATTTAAAAAATGTTACCTGCTCGCTCTATGTTTACGAGTTATGGCCTTCGAAAGTATTGATATATTTTACTGGATATCTTTTTTAATACTAAGGTTGGCTACCGTTACTGCTAAAATACCCTTACCGCTAAAAATCCTATTCAATCTGACTACCGTTAACGCGAAAATACCGTTACCAAAATATGCCAAAATAGCGAAAACGCTAAAATACCGTTATCGTTTTTTCTCGGTTTAAAAAAAAATTATTTTTATTAAAATTAAAATAAATCTTGTAATAATGTTATGGGTATCCTACAACGACTTTGTAACACTTGCCCACTTTATATTTCCTGGTTATGAACATATAATCGAAGTTTCTGAATCAACCGTAACCCCTAAACTATCATTACCGTAATAGCTCGAAATATTGATAACGCTAAAATACCGTTTCCGAAATAATTCGTTGCCAACCTTGTTTAATACTTATGTGATTTTAATAATATTTAGTAATACCGTTTAAAAGTATGTATGTTCAAATACCTTTATAATGATATATATTTAATGAATATGGTCATTCATTAAATCCTTAAGAGGAAAATCGCATTTTTTTTATTAATATACCTAAACTTTAAAATTTTTTTTTATTTCTAATATAAGTTTATTCATCGAAGCCGGTGTTCGACATACATAGAAGAGAAAGTTCCTGAGCCCGCGACTGCTACCCGGAAAACCCTTATTAACGTTATTTCAACTGGGCCGGCAATCTTAAATTGTTCCTTTTTTTATTTTCCACTAGTTGGACCTTGATAAAAAATCAGTGTTAGCATTATGACTGGGGATATTTTTCTAATATCTAAATAGCAAAAATTATATATATATACTAATATCATAAAATACATACCTACATAACACATTCTTATGTGTGTAGGTTTTTGTGTTTGACAACCGTCTTAGCTTTTTTGCAAAATAATAATAATAATAATAATAATAATAATAATAATAATAATAATAATAATAATAAAATAATAATAACAAAATAATAATAATAATAATAATAATAATAATAATAATAATAATAATAATAATAATAAAATAACAAAAATATATATTTCGTTCTATTGTATTAAATAAGAACGCTATTAACTCAAATTTAATTGCAAATTCAAAACACGAAATAAGCTGTGAGGCACTGTATGTTAATCAATGCTTAATATCTTCTCAAGAGCTCAGATAGTTTTTAACACATTTGTTTGATTATTTGTTTTAAGGCGACAAAACAAGGCTGACATTGTTGCATGTCTAAGCATAGAAGAAGATGGAGAGTTCTATCGCTGTGTACCTTTCGATCGACTTAATTTAGAGATGGCTTTTTATTGGCAATGTCTCACAGAATATTTGCAAAATGAAATGGCTGAAGAGTTGGATCAGGTAATACCAGAGTTAAGCATATTCTGCGCTTACGTCGAGTCCTATTGTAAAACACGTAAAACCGAAATGGATAAATTTGAAGCCATGGAGTTTCAGTATATTCTTCTCTCGCTAATGGAGATTCTTTACACGTTCGATTTGGGCGATGAAATTGGCCGCGGCAACTTGCAAAAGCTTTTACATCATCTATTAAAAAATTGCACTCTTGATGAAAAAGTCATTGAAGTTATTGTAAAATGTTCAGAAAATCTAATAACTGATCAAAATGCGAGACATCAGGTAAATAATATACATACATATATAGTTACTGAACAAAAAATATGGTCAGGTATATTTATTTTAAATTTTATTTGTTTTCGACAAAATTGTATGCAAAACAATAAAACTTTTAGTGCCAAATCGGTGTTAATATATTGAATTAAAATCCATACAAAAGTAATATCCTTTAACATTATCCTAATATTTGTTTGTATTTATTTTTTTAATCTTCTGTTCTCAAAGAATTATTTAAAAAAAAATGTAAATATGATTTTCGATATCGGTATTTATATTTTTTTGAAACCTTCGATTTTTCCCGTATTTTTAAAGTGCCTAATCTATAGATCCTTTTTTAATACGAATGGTTCTCGGAATTTGAAATCATAAATGATTCTTATCCTTTTTATGTTTTTAATTGTTAATATTTGTAGTTATAAAAAATTGTACAAAAGAATTTGATCAATTTTGCCGAATTTACTGCTGACCCTATTTTTTTGTCCGCACTGAAAAAGGACTACTTGTTCAGTTTTATAATTTAACATATTTGCAAGGATTTGGCACTTAAAGTTTTATTATTTTGCAGAACATTTTGTCAAAAACACCAAAAAAATAATTACTTGAGCCCATTTTTTTTTGTCCGTTACTGTATGTTTGCTAATTATTTATCATTATTTATCCTATATAATTATTTATCCTATATTTTTGTGCAGTTCTTTTTAGATATTATTCATGACATATGTGGTCTAAATGCAAAGCAACAGGACTTAGTGCACGACAGAAATCTAATTAGTGAGTTGCTGGCCGACTCAACTGATGCCGATTTAAATTTGAAGCTTTCATCGCTCAAGGTGAAAATATTGGATTTAGAAGAGCAAGAGATGAATTACGTCCAAATAAAGGACTATGTTAGAGCTCAACAAATTATAGAAGAAAAAAATATTGCCACAGAGGAATTCACAAATTTGTTGAGGCCATTGTTAGAAAAGCGAAACAACAATTCTGGCGATGCAGCGCAACCACAATTTTCTAAAGTTGTGAAGTACGATTGTATATTAAGAAGTTTACAAATCACCTATTACATGGTAGTGTCTAAACGAGTTAAGGCATTAGGTCATAATACTTGCCGATTGTATAACGTATGTAGAAAAACTACATAGTTTTATATATAACTCATATAAGAATTTATATTTATATCTTGTATTACAGGATTTCATTTTCCGTAACATTGCTTCAAATCAAATAGCAATTAGAGATTGGGCTTTAAAGTGTGGAGCTGCATTTAGTATGCTTTATGAACCTTTAGCTAAAGATGTATTCGATGAACTATATGCTCAATTCTTCAAGAACCATAATATAAGGATATGGGAAACAGCAATTACGTGTATATTCGAACTACTCGACCGTTATGGAGTTGACAGTTTTGCAGTTCAAGAAGAACAGAGTAAGGCTAAAAAAACCGGTCGACAGCTATATAATACGCTCGAGTTCATAGATGCAGATGATGATACTCGACAGTCAACAACATTGGGACAGGGTGTTGGTGTGATTTATATGATGTCTCATTTTCTTGACACTTGTGATGATATGTGTATTGTGCGAGCCATTATAAATGGTTTCTGTCGATTAGTTCTACATGGTCATATCGAAAATCGTGATATCATTGAAAAGTTACTATTGCGATATTTCAATCCAGCTACAGGTAAGTTAATTAATTACCAGTTAAAATTAAAACTTTTTTAACATTATGATTTCATTTTATACCATTCATTCGTAAAAATTAGAACCGGAAATAAATCAAATATTGGGAGTATTTTTGGAGAACCTAATTCAAAATAGAAAACAAAATCTTCTACAACCCTGTCTAATGATTACTGTCAATTCAGTACTTTCGGCACCGTACGATAGTCCATTGCATGATATTCGACCCGAAACAATTACTCGCTTCATAATAGATGCCACACGCCCAGATGCCATTTCTGGAAATAATTGTGAGAACTCCCATAATAAGTTGGCATCGGTATTTCTAAATGAAATGCTCAATAACTCAAATAACAAAGAACTTTGTAAACTTTTGGCAAAAGAATTAATAACTCTTGAAGTCAATGTAATGCAGCAAGAGGAACTTAAAAAGGAAATGAAGGAGATATCTGATAAATTAATACAAGTAAGTTTTATGTATTTGCATAAAAAATTATATTTCTTTTATAATTGCATATTTCTCCGGATTCAGTTTGAACGATTAACGTATGAATAAGTCGAATTTTATACACTCATCTTAAAAAATGAACGATACCAGTGAATAGTATGAGAAGTTAATAATTGGTTTTCGATTTTTCGATCAATCATTTTAATTTAGATTTTTATGGTCGATTAATCGAACTCCATAATCGATTATTGTTTTATTTTTATTTTAAAAGAACAATTATGTGTTTAAAAATGCAAATATGAGTATTATATTTTTTACTAAACGGGGCACTTGTTTCGGATGATATAGACTAACAACTTTTATTTGAATGGTATTGCCGCGATTAAGGTATGAAAGTCGTTATATCTACTAAACGGCAATAAATCTCTGTCTATACTTCTAACATAGCATTCGTGGGATTGAAATGGTGAATGATTGAGCAAGAAATTCGTCGCTTACGTATAATAATACATAATTCACTTGTTGTTTTATTGAGGATTATAAATATTCTTTACGCATGCTGAAGTATTTTTACGACCGTTCTATTACGAATGTAGATTCTATATATGTACCTCGTGACTACGAAAGCCCATTTTTTCTGAGGTCAGTCTTCAAGTTCGAAGCCAGAGAGATCATGTAGGCGTCTGGTGGATTAATGTCAGGGTAAATTAAATACCATCTTAAGTTTATTTTGCACTACTTGGAACTTTTTTCTATAACTTTCGCAAAGAAAAATTAAAAGTATTTCATCTCAGAAATTTTGCTAGACCCTTGCAAAGTAAGTTGTGCAAAATATTATTCATGTGGTTGTTGTTGTTGTGTTTACAGAAATCGATACTTTTCTACTTTGCAAAGGTTTTGCAAAGTTGCAATTTCTGAGGTGAATACCTTTATTGATTTAACGAGAGTATAAGCCAATGCCATGCTTATACGCTCGTATTTCCATGCTTATATGGCTCCGTTAGGATTTGTAGGGCGAAAAGCTTTATTAGTAACCCGAATTTTAATTTTCTACCATGTCTGGGAACTTTAGAAAGCTTTGGATAGAGAAAATATGCTTAGAAAAAGACACATAAATCAGCTTATTTCCGCTCCCTGATCAAAATTTTATAATCCGGCTCCGTTAGGATTCATAGGATGCAAAGTTACATGAGTAAGCCAAATTTTAATTTTGTACATCGTCTGTGAGCTTCACAAAGCTCTGGAAAGTAAAAAAAGCTTAGCAAATTATATCGAGCCCTAACCGCGAAAATGTCCTCAGTGCAGAATACAAAACTTTACAGGAGAAACATTTTTGTGCTTGTATACACATTGTTATATGTATGAAAAATATCACTTACGATAAAATTGTTTTTGCTATAAATCTGACATGGCACTTGATACGTCGATGAAATTTTGTCAGATGATATAAATGATTTTAAATTATAGATTTTCATCAAAACACGAATTTCGAAAATGTCGGTTACAATATTTTGGCGGTCAGGGCTCAATATATATAGATAATTATTTTTGTTTGTTTGCAATATTGTAAATTTTAAATTTACTAATTTTAATTACGACATAATGTTAATTAAGGTGTCCAGTATGATACCTAGATATTTAACGATGTTTTCACCTAGTATTTCGTAGTTCATAAAACGCAACGAATTTTGGGAACTAAAACAGTCCTTGCGTTGCTAGTGAAATAATTGGCTTGCGTTTTTTTTTTTTTTTTTTTGATTTATCGTTGTTTTCCATTTATTGAAATAACTTTTTAATCCATTAGGTACATATTGCAAGTTTGTAATTATATCAATTGAGTACGTTTTACTGCAAAGTATTGATGTGTCGTCTGCAAAAATTGGGATTGTACAGTTTGTGTATTGCGGAACATCAACAGAAAAGATTTTATATAAGATTGGAGACAAAGAAGAGCCTTGAGGACAGCCTGCATCAATAGAAGTTAACGAACGAGAGCAAATATTAACCAAAAAATATTATTAGGCAATGCGCTATACGTTTTTTGGGATAGATATATGGAGTGCTGAATTTATTACATCATTAAAAATATTAATTAGTTCATCAACATCATTGGGGGATGTTTTTTAATTAACTTCTTTAGGCGTAGGAAGATATTTTTATAAGTTCGCCAAGTGTTGTCCAATCTATCTTATTAAAAGCATACACAAAGTTATCAACCACATTGATAGGTAAATAATCCAATCCTAGATTGTTAATTACATTTAGAGCTGACATGTGACGTTTTATGTTAAGTAAAAAGATTAGTTGAAAATTCACTAGAGAATTGTCATATCGTACATTATAAGTTTTCTTGAGGACATCATAAATCAGTTTTTAAAATTTGTAATACACCCTCGAGTTATTTGCAATCCTATCCTCCCGGAATAGAGTCTTAACACTTATAGATTCCTCAAAATTTTTTTTTCAAATTAGACAAAAACTGTAGAACTTATTTAATGAATGTTTTTTCTGGAGCATTTTAAAACTATCTCATGTAGTTATCTATCCGAATCAGACATTTTACTAAAAAATGGCATCGATTTGTTAGTGTATATTTTTTTTTAATAGTGCATATAAATTTGCATATTTTTTAAACTTGCTTATGAATTTGCTAATTTTCTAACACGCATAACAGGCGATTTTAAATTTAAATTTAGTTATTAAGTACAGAAAGGAATTTAATAAAAATTAAATTCTCCTGTACAAAAATGCTTGTATAGGTTAGGTTAGGTTCCATGGGCAGTGTCTCTCCGAGACATCTCACGTGGGTCCATCAATGTCTGGTCCCGTTGTGTTACCCTATGACAGGAAAACAATGTTAATCCTGCAGTGTTGTTGTTGCGTTAAACCATCCGGTTCCTGAAAGGAAGGAGTACAGTGACCTGGGATTAATATTCGATAAGTCACCCAAATTAAGGACGCTAGATCCTAACAGGTTCGACCTAAGCTCCGATAAAGCTGGACAGTCACAGAGAAGGTGAAAAACCGTTTCCTCTTCCGTCTCATCATTGCAACTCCTGCAATAGTCGTTAAATGGAAGACCCAGTCTCCTGGCATGGGTGCCCAAGACACAGTGTCCCGTAACAATAGAGGTAACTAATCTCAACTGAGACCGAGATAGCGCAAATATAGAATTCGTCCTAGACACATCATACCTGGGCCAAATAATTCTAGCTACACGACATGTGGATTCACGCTCCCACATGTGCTGTGCAATATCGAAAATCTCCTGCCGTATTAGCAGTTTACACTGCGTCAAAGGAATGCCAACAAGATGGTCAATCATCTCATCGCCGAGACTAGCACCCCTCTTGGCAGTCTCATCCGCAATATGATTACCGGGACAGTTACTGTGACCCCGGATCCAAACTAGCCTAACATTCGAATGTCTCGCTATCTCATTAAGAGACACCCGGCATTCCGTTGTTAACCTTGATGTCGTATAGACACTTGCTAAAGATCTTATGGCTGACTTGCTGTCAGTAAAAATACAAATATCTCTCGATATTTTATAATACCTCACCCAGTTAGCGGCCCGTTTAATAGCGGAAATCTCCGCCTGAATAATACTGCATTCATTCGGCAGTCTGAAAGGTACCCTAATACCATAATCCTCAATATAGAAACCACCCCCAACTCTACCCATCCGTTTCGATCCATCGGTGAAGATTCTCACAACAGATGAGTAGCTTTCAGGGTGCCATATATCGCCTTCAAGAAGAGAAGTAGAAAACTGACAGCCAAAGAATGGTTTCGGAGTACAGTAATCAACATCATCACGAATACACTCGGTGTAGTTCAAAATGCGAGCATGACCATAGTCGCGTTTAAGCCATGGACAGCCTATATTAAGCCTAACCGCAGCACTAAGGGCTATTTGTCTAGCCAACAAGTCAACTGGTAACCAGTTGAGTATAGTGAAGAGGGCCCGAGTCGGCGTGGTGCGCAGCGCACCCGTAATAAGGATGGCTATCGACCTGAGCACCTTCATAACAATATTACGATGAGTTTCCCTCTCCATCGCTTCCCACCATACCACAGCACCATAAAAGAGTGTTGGTTTGACCACTGCATCATATATCCATCGGATACCACTGGGCTTAAGGCCCCAATGCTTGTATCCTACGTACGGTTTGTGTAGCATGCGGAGATATGTATTCGACTTCACAATGTGATATTGTGAAGAAAGGGCAGCCAATTACCCCGGGTGTCCAGTGTATAAGGAATTACTGAAAAGATTAAGAGAGAATTCAAAGATAAAAAGAGATCGTTTCTTGGGGTTCAAGATGGATGAATCCTAAAGGTAGACAGCTTTATAAGGTACTAGTTGATCGCAAAAACGGCATTGATTTCGTGTCCCCTGGACATCCAACATACTGGGCGGCTGATCCTAGAGAAATTCCTGACCTCATAGACTTTGCCATATCTACAAATATTACCCGAAATTCAATAACTACTGAAATTTCTTATGACTTAACTTCTGACCATTCTCCTGTAATAGTAACATACTATGGAAGGACTAACTTACGAAATTATTCCACGAACTCTTTCTATTTTGGTTGAAATATAGAAAATATATAAGTAGTCATATCCACACGAATCCAAATTTTCAGTGTGAGGAAGATATTAATGAATGCGTCAATGACTTTACGTAATTACTTACTTCAGAAATGGAACATTCTAATAGTCAAACTTTTATAAAGGATGGTAAGATTACATCCAATACTGAAATTGAAAAACTTCTCCTTGAATAAAGAAAACTCAGTAGAGAATGGCAAAAAACTAGATCACCAGCTGCAAAGCTGAGGCTGTCCATAGCAAGCAAAAAACTAAAAAGAACCCTTCAATTAGAAGAGGATTGCCAAAGTAGAAAATATATTGAAAGCTTAACGAATAATAAACATACCAATTTTTCAATATGGATGGCAGCGAAGGATATTAAACCACCGGTAGAGGCTCAAAGTCCTTTAAGGAAGGATGACGGTACCTGTGCCCGTAGAGCAGAAGATAAGGCATTTGCATGCTACTTAAGCAACCCAATATCCAAACAAATTATATTGTATTGGGAGAGACACTTGACACTACACTAAATTATGATGACATAATTGTTGTTAGTTAGAAAATCACCTGGATATGATTCAACAATGACACCATCAATGATTAAAAAACTGCTGAATGTGGCAATAATTGTGCTATCGTGATCTTAAAACTAGGAGTCTTCCCAAAAATTTGGAAAACTTATATAATTAAAATGACACCAAAGCCAGGAAAAGATTCTACTATAGCATCTTCAAATAGACCCTTTAGCTTACTTTCTTGCTTGTCGAAAAAGCGATGGAAATATCGTCCCAGTTCATTAGTTTGGTTAACTGAAAGATAAGGAAATGTTTCGAATTAAAGAAGTATTGTTCAGCTATTTTCTTAGATGTCGCACAAGCATTCGACAAAGTTTGGCACAAGGGCCTAATCTATAAAGTTAAATGTTTATTACCACCATGTACCCACAAATTGCTGGAGTCCTATCTATCTGATCGTATATTTAGGGTAAAATATGACTTTGTGACAGAAGAATTTGAAATAAAAGCCGGTGTTCCACAGGACCTACCCTGTATCTAATTCTGATTTGCCAATATGTGATGAACTATTTCAACATTTGCTGATGATACTGCAATACTCAGTTCTCATGAAAACCCACAAATAGAATCTAACCAACTATATATTTACCTCCGACGTGTGGAGACTGGCCTATTCGCGTAAATGAAGTGAAAAGTAACCATGTTACATTCACCCTTAGAAGAGGAAACTGTCCTCTATTTACACTTAACGATATAAATATACCCCAGTCAGATCATGTTATTTACCTTGGTATTCACTTAGATATGCGACTAACTTGGCGTCGTCATTATAGAAGCCAAGAGACTTCATATGAAGTTAAAAGCTTCTAGTCTTCACTGGTTAATTTACAGTCATTCAAAACGAGTATCGATATTATACAGAGAGCCCAATCAAAGATTCTTAGGACTATGACGGGTGCACCATGGTACATAAGAAATGAGAATATCCATAGCGACTTAGAGGTACCATTTGTAAGAGACGAGTTTAGGAAGCTTAGTGAGAAATACATTCTTAAACCAGAGACTCACCCTAACCCTAATGGAATAACTAATGATCTCGATAGAGATCGAATAGTGTTTAATATTTAGTTTTTAAGATTTTAATACATATTGTGAGGTCTAAGATAAGACAGATTCTGTTCATAAGTAAATAAATTATCATTAAGTGTTAATAATTAAATATCTCTAACTGTGTAATGAGAGAATGATTAGTTTCGTTTACTCGTTATATCTTACACATCTTATAAGTTAACCAAATAATATTGTAAGAACTTGTTTTTAGTAATCGTCTCAATTGCACACACTAAGATTCGTAAAAACCCTAAAAATAAATTGTGAATATCCCCCAAAACTTATCCCCGCCTTTTTACTATCTTTAATAATATTTTGGAAAAATGTATGATTATACCATCCATACCCGAACAGATTCAATATACAAATAAAACTTAATAAAAAAATATTTCATGCGAATCATAGGTTATTCAGTCCATAGACTTTCTTTTCTAAAATGTTCATATTTTAAGACATAATCTATAGAACGTCATAAATTTTTGGAGATTTATTGTACTTATGTATACAAGGTTACCTACAGCTAGACCATGTTTTCTTTCCGTTGTCATACATTTTTTCAATGAGTTGTAAATTAAGTCCATAGTTTTCGTGCAATTGGGCGTTTTATTAAAGATTTTTTATATATTTCTATATGTTTCACCTTTTCGTAATTTATGATAGTTATTCTTAGTATTTTCCTACACTTAATTGTGCGCTATTTGACATTCCTTAGGTCGAAATTATTCTTGAATTTAAATTTTCTGATTTTATCAAATTTTCTATTTTAATCTAAGAACTGATTTTTTATTTCTCTCATAATTAGTGTTTATAAACCGGTTAACCGGTTACCCGAAAAACCGGTTTTTTCTTCAAATTTCGGTTATTTGCGAACCGGTTAATTTGAAATATTCAATTTCGGTTAACCGGTTTACCCGGTTTTTATGTGTCGGTTAACCGGTTTCAAAAATTTGCTAAAAATATCACTAAATTTCGTCCTTTAGTTGCTTTTTTCTGAATTTAAAATATAAGAAAATATTTTGAAACTACTAAAAGTTATTGCTGTTTGGGTTAACAAGTAGTCAGGTGAAAGATATATTTATTTGTTGGAAGCTAAATATATTTTAAAACTGTATGTATGATAAATATATAGATAATTAAGCATTCCATTTACAAAAACGTTAATTTCATGCGAATGAAATTTTCCAAAAGAAAAAAATAACCTACTAATGTATAGCTTTAGTGAAAGATAAGATTTTGTATAATATAATGGGAAAAAAGACTTCAAAAGTAGATCTAAATAAGTGCAGAAAATTACTTTTAAATGATTAATAATCTTCTAAAAATTAAAAACAAATCCCTTTTTAGCAGGAAAAATATTAATTATTTTTCCAATTTTATGCAGATATTTTTATCGCATTTTTTTATAAAAACTTTTCCTTAAGAGAAAAACTTTAAAAGCGGAGAATATAAATCATAATATAAAGTACATTATCCTAGGTCTAAAGCTTCCTTTTTGTAAAATTTTATTTTTAAGCTAGAAAAAAAAAAAATCTTAAAAAATACTTTATAGGATAAAAGATGTCAAAAAAGTTGTTTTTAAAAATATTTTTATAAATTTGCGATGTAAATCAATCGCGATTTATAAATAACACTGCAGTGCACTGCTTTTTATTTGGTACATGGTTAAACCAATAAGTAGAAAAACACTTTTTTTAACCAAAAATATTTTTATTATGTTTCAAATTAGAGCAATTATTAAAATGTCGGTTAACCGGTTTTTTTAGTAGAGGGTTAACCGAAAACCCGGTTTTTTAATTTTACCCAATTTTCGGTTAACCGTTAAACCGGTTTTTTGAAAAGTCGGTTTTTTATAAACACTACTCATAATATAAAAATAACTACCGCTAAATTTGACTCGCCCGATGAATTTTTTTTTACAATTTTCTCTAGAAAGAATATTTGAAAAATTTGTCATTAATGTAAGAGAAAACAAGTTAACTTCATCAAAAACATGTAAATATTTAAAAAAGGACCAACACATTTGCCTATTTTTAAAGCGAATCAGAAGTAATGAGTTTGTTTACTTATTTATGGCATCCGCTGTACATGCAAAAAATAATCTGAAAGCTAAAGAGCTAAAATTCAAAAAAGTACAATGAATAAGTATTGATATTTTAAAACACAGTTTTTAATTTAAAAAATTCAAATTGTGATGCTTTATTTAGCTTAGCATGGACTGCTTTTTACTTATTGAATAATTTTAGTTATTTCTTTTTATTTAATAAACTTTCATATTCGTTGGTGGTAATCCTACACCAGTTGGCCGATCGTATCTATAAACGTAAAAGCCTTTATGTTTAATTAATATTTTTTCAAGGTTGGCTATTGTTACCGCTAAAAACCCATTAACTGCTAAACAACATTTACCTCTAAAATACCGTTACCGTTAGAGAATACATCCCGGGATTTCCCGTCCTGGGATTTTCCATTTTTCTTGTCCCGCTTCCCCGGAAAATTGCGTGAACTTCAATAATTATATATTTTAGTATTTTTTTTTTAAAGAAAGTAAGTTTTTATGCGCAATTCATTTGATGGTTCATATGTGATGACTCTATGACATGAATTCAATTCAACTTCTTAATAAAAACCAGCAAGTGGAGAAGTTTAACTGATTGAAAGAATCTTGTAGATATTTTAAATATATGTGTAAATTTGTCAGTAGTATAGACATTTGAAATTTGTAATATACAAATTTGACAAAACATTTGGAACATTAAGTAGTGAGTCCAAGTCATTATTTATTTATATAGTTTTTAAGTGGAGAGCAAAAGAAAATATTCTCTGTTATGTATGGGAATTGTTAACAGACTGAAGTTTTGATTGGTCAAAAATTCTTGTTTGCATTCACATTTAAACTTGCCTAAAATTGTGAAAGGGAAAAATTAATATACTCATATTTCACATTTTTTTTAATTGTTAGGATACAAATATTTTAATAAATTTTTTATTTCATTTTAATTTACGAACAACTGGTCTATTATATCTTTAGCTGTCATTTAATGTATATATCATTAATATTAATGACAAAAATATGAGCAACATAAATAACCGTTCATAATTCTTGTTCATAATTTTAGGTACTTTTAAATACCCTTTGGTTATTTTCATACAATCTTGGATCAGCCGTAAGGGTTTCGGAAAAAGCGATCATCAGCTACTACTTTTAGAATTATTTATTTTCTAGAATTGACATATTCATTGCTTTTTTAATGGAAAATAAATCCTTTCCTTTCAAAATATTGGTATCGAACAATTTTTGTTTACTATTTTATTTTTACTATTTTATAAAGTATTTTTTGCATAAATATTAGTAACAAAATCCCCAATTTAACCCTCAAGGGAAGAATCTGCATTTCTGAGTTGACAATCTTTAGCCGACTTGAACACGTCAAATATCTTGGTGTAATTCTCTCATTGAACTTTAACATCGTCAAGTGCGTCAAGAATTTTTCAATAAATTGAAAAAAGGATAATACTAATTTATTGGTAAAATGAAGAATTCTAGTCTTTCGACATCCCACGATGTCGAACGAAAAATTAATTTTGACTAATTGTAGATGGAGGTATGATTGATTTTGAAAAATTGCCAATTGATGATTTTAACAATATGTAATTTTTTATTTGGTTTAACTTTTGTTAAATGAACTATACTATCTTTTGTTTTCCGTTTTATGTCTTTATTAATTATTGTCGTTCTGAATTTAGGCTTGTATCATACAAATAAATGGATTTCCTAATACAAATTGCCCGTTCAAAATTTTTTATGCGATTTTGTTTGAATTTTTTTGTTCATTTTAAAGTTATACGAATTTTGATTATATTGGAACGCATCTACCAATTTTGTATGAAAATTGAGTTATTTTTAAGCGACTTTCTTTTATGCGATATTCCTTGGAACGCATCTACCATATAAAAAGAGGATTGAGTGTATGGTGTTAATATTTACAAAACTCGACATATCCACTTCACGATATGTATATTCATTCGGGTTAATAATCAGTAGATTAAGTAATGGATCAAATTTGCTTTTCTCAGTACATTTACAATACTATTTAAATTTGTATAAAATTTCGTAGACGTACATGCTTTTGTTTAAGAGATATCGACAGAAAAGTGTGAAATGAAGCTACAACGGACACCCTGTGTTTCTTGAATTTGATATAATAAACTTTTTTGTTTATTAACCAATTTGCCCATTTTCAATACCAAACAAATCTTATATATATATTTGAGCCAAATTTCGTCCCCCTAGGTGATCCCGTTCGAGCCCTATCCTGCTTTCAACAGACAGACAGACGGACATAGCTAGATCGACTCAGAATGTAACCAGGACCCAGAAAATACTCTCAATCCACTTTTTATGGGGTCTGAAATGATTTTTTCGACATGTTACACACGGAATGACAAAATCAATATACCCCCATCTCTTTGATGGTGGGTATAAAAATTGTGCAAAGGGCAAGGTAGTGAGTTCCATTCCTTGCCGTTCTAACAGCAAAAGAACCTTCAAAAACAGAATTTCGTCTATGGGTCAAAATTAAAGTCATATACTACAACTACAATATTATGGACCGATCTTTGTAAAATCTGGCACTATCATTTACATTTATAAAAAAGGTATTTATGTCGAATAGTAATTTGATACTAACATTTTAATGTGATTTTTGCCCGTTAAAGTGATTTTCTGAAGAGGGGTTTATGTGGAAGCTTGGTAAATTATGGAACATATTTCATTAAAATATTGATATATTTATGATCGTTAAACCCTTTTCCGGGAGGACATTTGTATGGGCGCTAGGTTAAATAATAGACCAATCATAGCCAATTTCAACTTCAGACTTTATTCTTGGACTATAAGAAACCTGTGTTCCAAATTTCATTAATTTATGTTCAGAATTGCGACCTAATCAAACTACTACAAGGTTTACATGACATCGTTAAATCGACTTAGAAAGTGATTTAAAGTCGGTTGGTATAAATTAAGGTGGGTCTTATACCCTCCCCACCTTTGGTGGTGTAGGGTATAAAAAACAAAATATCAAGTAGCTATAAAAAAGATAAGTAATAAATGAGATCAATATTAAGAAATATCTAACGAATTTTCAAAATTACGAAATCTTTTTGAATAATACTGCAAAAAGTTGTTATATATTTTAAGCTGATTTTTTTTTCTAATTAGCTAAAAAGCAATTTGTTTAAAATATGAAAAAATAAAGTTAGTTACGAAATGAACTTTAAATCAATTTTTTTTGTTTGAAAGTGCATATTTAATAATGAATATTAATAAACACAAATATAAGAAAATGTAATAAAAACTTTTTGCTAACAAATACAGCAATACATATATATGAGTCATTCCATTTAAAACCGACAAGAATAATTACAAATTTCGACCTTATTTCTCTGAATTTAATGATATTCGATACAATCATTATACTCATCAAAACTAAGACTGATACAAAATTCGTATTTTTAAAAAAACAATTTATCTTATTTTATAAATATTATAAATCGCGAACCATCGCGGAAATCAAGCTAAAACTCAGCATTTGCATTATCAGCGTCAATGTTAACATTTTTGCCGAATTTCGTTACATTCTGACGATTTTTGGAAGCAATTGCTGAATTCTCTGTTTTATTATAAACAACACAATACAAATTGAAATAATTTTTTCGTATTTATTTTGCATTTTTTGTAATAATTTATAAAATATTGGGAGTCCCAGAATGCCATTAACCACGGTTATAGAAAATATTTTCACCATTAGTATATACTTTTTTAAAATTTTGGAAAGTCCAATTTTTGAGAACTATAAATCGCGAGGTATGGCCCATTTTACTGTTGATAAAAAGTTATGTTTTATGTCTTTTAAAGGTAATTTTATACCTTTAATATAACATCTCAGTGTATCTTGTACCATAAATACTTTGAAAGATATTTGTAGTTTTGTGTATACAACTTTATATATTTTTAAGCTTTTTTACACTTTCAAATCGCTATATTTCACGAACCACTTAATAAAATAATCTGAAGTTCTGTATCAGTCTTAGTTTTGATGAGCATAATAAATAATACCAAATATCATCAAATTCGGAGGTGGTGAGGAAATTAGCTGGTTGATTTTAAATAAAATGACTATACATTGAATTTCATAAAATAAAAGAAAATCGAATTAACCATTATAATAAATACATTACTTAATAAAATTCAATATAATGTGTACGGTAATAAAAGAAATTGAAGTGTGCACAGTGGTTCCAAAACGTTTTTTTTTTTTTTTTTTAATAATTCAGTAACTAAAAAACCGTTAGAAATATCTCAATAAAATTTCACATGATCAGAGCTGATCATTTCGAGTTGATTTGGAGGAGTACAGGACCCTAGCGGATCAGGGGGAAGTGGGTGACCCTGCAAAGTTGGCCATCTCGGGTATGTAATTTTTTTGAAATAGATATATAGAATATATAAAATATAGATAGTCCTTGTAAATCTCTACGCTTACATGTGTAGGTTATCTCTTTTAGTTTATGAGATATTCGAGTCGAAATAAATTTTTACCTCATTTTTAGCCTCGTTTTTTTTAGTTTTGGCGGGCTTAATATTGCCGGTAAAATCTTTCTAAAATATTTGCCAGATACCTTACAAAATTCTAAATAATATTGCTGCAAGAAATATATAAATAAATGAATCCGTTAAAAAGTTATATTAATCTAAAGTTGGAACTTTAAAAAAATTTAAATTTTTGTGGTTTTTTTTTCCAAAAAGGTGGCAAATTTTATTTACTGATAAAATTTGTTTTTTGTTCCGGGCTTTATCATTTTTTAATGTATTTAAAAGAAATCTTAATGTAAATGCGTGTAAAGTAAATCCGGAGGAATTTTTTTTTTGGAATTTTGTTTCCTTTTTTGTAATGTTCTTAAATCGCAAAGCTGGGATCGACCTACAATTATTTTAATTTTTTAGCTCTATATGTAAGGTATACACTCAAAAAATATTTTCTGACGGAGGCCCCTTATAACGACAGGTAGACCATTTCAATTAAAAAAGTAAATTTTTTTAACACGTTTTATACGGATTGGTATTTTGGGTATTTTCATGTAAAAAAGTGCGATTTTTTTTTAATTCTCTGATTTTAGGACAAATACATATTATATTGAAATTATTAAATTTTATTAAAGTTAAAAAAATATTAAATTTATGTTTTAAAAATACCACAAAAATTCTAAATTTTAATTCCTTCGAAAAATTCTGCCATAAAATTACATTCCACTCATTTTTTTTCATAATTTAAAAATCTCCATATTCTAACGCCCTAGAAACCCTGCAGTCCGTCTGACATTCCAGGCTCGATTCGTGTTGTCCAGAGTCCACTCCCTCATGGCCCTAAAAAAAAGACCCAATTGGAATCCTAACAGATGTCTCTATGAAAGACCTATCAAGCTCCGTGCCACTGCGAGCAAGCTCAGCGGCTATTTCATTGCCGAGAATGTCGCAGTGACCGGGAACCCAGAGGTCCCTGCTAGGTATCACCAGAGCGGGAGTAGCCCCGAAGTCAATCGTAGTCTAGACATAATCCGTAGGCTCGCCCAAGGATAGTCCGACCATTGAATTGGACTTCGTCGAGTATGCTAACGTGCCCCGCCCTAAAGTTCCCTAATAATCCCAGTTCCTTCAATCTAAATTGGCCGCGGACAGCCATACCTCTCACAAACACCTCAACTGGAAGAAGTTGGAGAATGATGTCCAGAGCCGCCTGAGGTGTACTTCTTCTGGCACCCCAGATGAACATTGAAGCACACCTCTGAACTTTAGAGAGAAGATTTCTGTACGTTCCCTTACTCAATACCTTCCACCAGACTGTACAGCCATAAGTAAGAATCGGCCTTACAATCGAAGAGTATATCCAAAATACAACTAGCGGTTTAAGGCCCCAATTCTTACCTATAGAGTTCCTGCAGGTGTTGTCGGCATTAAGTCATTTCCTGACCCTCTCCTGTATATTTCTCCTCCAAGGTATTTGGCCTCACTTGAAAATGCAAACTCAATCTCATTCAATACTGGTAAGCTTATATTTCCTGGTAAACAAAACTAACTCTGTTTTCTCGGGTTTTACCTCCAATCCCTTACTATTGGCCCAGAGGTACTGTTCTTGTAGACCTGTCTGCATGACCTCACTGATCGAAGGTAAAAATTTACCAGAGAATTGTATACCTAGGTAATATCAATGAATATACAACATATAGAAAGCGCATGTCAATGAAAACTGAAATATTTTTTAAAAGTATTTCATGATGCGGGAGGGAAGACAAAAGGAAAAGAAGCTTGCGTGTTTTTTATCTCTTTTTTATGCTCTTGAAATGAATAAAAACACAAAAAAAGTCAGTCTCGCACGAGCATATTCAAGCAGGGAAGTTGTGTAAAGGCTCAACTACATAGAATACTTTCGCTTCAACTGCGACTGACAGTTACGCAACACATAAATGATATTAACCCAGTCGTTGCATTATTTTGTTATTAAAATTTTATATAATAAAATATAAAAATGTAAAAATTCGATTATGTTCTCAGTTGAAATAATGAATTGCAAATTAAAATATCAGACTTAACGAAAAAATATTAAAATAAGAATAAAACAACCGACAAAATATATTTACGTACTTCGACACTTCAAAGTTGAAAATTTTTCATATTCGAAGTACTTCACGCAGAAGTTTGGCGTACTGATTTGGTTCCGCTCAATATAAATGCATGTATTTAACTTAGCTGTCAGTCGCAGTTGAAGCGAAAGTATTCTATGTAGTTGAGCCTTAACTGCTTGTTGCTTGAGATACACTCATGAAAAATATTAATATATTTTATCTCTTAATTAAACAACTATATTTTTTTAATTAAGAAATAATAATTTAATACAATTAATTTTCATTTTTTATTATTAAATACAAATTTGAAATAATCGTTCGTGCTGAATTAAATTTAGTATTATATATTTTTTAATAAGAAATTAAAATCATTAATTATTTATATGTCGTTATTTTTTTTTAATCAAAGAGTAAAAAAAATAAACATTAAATCGTAATTTTTATGATTACTATGGTAATCGTTGCGATCCCTGGTTATTACTATTCAAATTCTAAACTAGTAACGTGTATTTCCTCTTACAAGTCTTGAATTTACGAAGCAACTTTCAAAATCAAATCACTATAAAAATGATGTTATTTGTTTTTGTGTATAATTTCATAATGGGACAGAAAAACAAAACATACACAAACATAATTGTGAATGTATGAGTGTGGCGATCGCTGGTGTAGTGCCTATAAAAACAAGAAATTGGTTGTTTATTTACTAAAGGAGATAAAATTCGATCGCGGATATTAGTGTAGGGCATAGCATATGTGTTTTGTTGTTTTAAAAGTAGAAATACTTTAATCAGCACCGAACTAGTTATACCTTTTTTAACGTCATATGAGCTTATATACTTTCAGAATATCAAATTTATATTTCATATCAAATTTGTCACCAAAAAAAATTTGATTTTTCTTTAATAATTT
Source organism: Protophormia terraenovae (assembly GCA_951394005.1). Lineage (NCBI taxonomy): Eukaryota > Metazoa > Arthropoda > Insecta > Diptera > Calliphoridae > Protophormia > Protophormia terraenovae. The sequence continues at coordinate 72,158,194 of OX596077.1, forward strand.
TGTTTTATTCTGTAAAGAAGGTGGAATTATATTGAAAAAAAGATCTTTTGTAAAAAGTATTTAATTTGTATATACCTACTATATAAAACAATTTTTATGACAAAAATAAATAAATGAATAAATAAAAAATAACTTTTATTTCCTGCCAAAAAATAACTTGTATATTAAAAAAAATTCAGTATTTTTGTTTATAAAAAAATTTAAGTCATGAAACATTGCTGTATGAATATTTATTTCTTTTTGTATAAAAAAAAAAAATAATAATAACTTTTTGCTTAGAAAAAGGAAATAAAAAAACTTCTTTATTTTTCAAAATAAATTTTATTTCTGCCCAAAAATAAAAGAAATGAAATAATTTTTTTTATTCAAAACAACTTTTTTGCTAAATAAAATATATATAATTTAAAAATAAGTTTTAAAATTGAAAATATTAATATTATTTATTTCTATAAAAAATATATATTTTAATAACAAATTCTTGTTTCAAATAAAATACAACTCAAAAACTTGGAAAAAATCACAAAATATTTTTTTTTCCGAAAAAAAGGAAAAAACTTTTATTTACTATTTTTCATTCTAAAAAATCCAAAAAATGGAAAAAATATTTACTTTTAAAAATGAAAAAAATTTAAATATTTTTTTAAATAATAATTTCTAAAATTAAATTTTTTTTATATAATAATAAAAAAAACACCAAAAACAAATTATATGCACATTTTATGAAATATGTAAAAATATAATATATAAAAGTAAAATATAACAATTATTAGTTTATCAAAAATATAACTATAAAGTATAAATTGACAACTTCGAAGTCATACAAAAATTTGTCACGTAACTAAGAAAGGTATAAGCACGTCGGTGCAGTTCAAAGTATTTCTACTTGTAAAACAACAAAACATGTATGCTATGCCCTACAGTAATATTAACGTTCATATCCTTTCTATTAGTAAATAAACAACTAAAATTTCTGTTGGCACTTTTTATTTCAAAATAAACAAATATTATTTGTTTCTTTCAATTTGATATAAAGATCTTTATACATGTACAAACATATATATATCTGCGTGCATTTATTTGCAATTCTTTATAAGGAATACACACATGTACAAACACATATATTTAAACTCTTTCTCTCTCTCTCTGTTTTGGTGGTGGATTTAGTTTTTCCTTGTTACTTATCCCCCTTATCAATGCAAAATGTTGAGAGCGAGAATTACATGATAGCGGGTTCTATGATTAGAACCCGTCATAAGAAATTTTGTTTCTACATGATGCGCCTTCTATATATGAATATTCTTTGGTAATATTTAAATATAAATGTATAAATAATTTTAAAGTGTATAAAATTTTACTAGTGTATTAAAAAGACTACATATAGGAAGATGTATTGAAGAAATATCATCAACATTTGGATTATTAGCAACATCAACAGTATTGCTCATCTCTGATGATTTGTAGGGTTGAAAAAAGAAAAGCACTCCTCATATTAAAATATTTTTTGAATTTTGCAATAATTTTATCTTTTCTGAGTTCGCGACATTAACGACTCAACTTACTGCCTTTTTCTGCTAAGTGTGCATTAAGATAGATACGCTTATTCGAGTTGTTTTTAAGAATATCTCTTTCCAAAATGTTTCACTTTTTGAACTAATTCTGCACAATTGCATTCCTTTTAAATAAGGAGTTAAATTTAATTAATATACTATTCCTATTACACTGTTCGACAAATTTTTTTGAGCTCCTTCAAAAAAAAAAAAAATATGTAGACTAGATTCCGCATGCTAAACTCGAATCTGCTTTCAGTTTTTTTCCATCAGGTCTGGATTTTTTTTATGGGCGTGTCTAATATTGTGCCCTAAATAAGCCAATTACTCGAGTATATTTCACTATTACGAGTGAAACGTAATGTACGATTTATATAAATGATATACCAAGATATGCGGAATGAAATTAGCTTGAAATCGCTCAATAGTTTAATAGATACAGTATGTCAAGAAAATGTTTTTACACTGAAGAAAAAAATATTATTTCAACTTTATTTTACAATATTTGCAAATGTTTATAACATTGCAAATTTTTATTGTTACATTTTGTTTTAGGTATATTTCTTTAACGGGTTTTACCAGAAAAGAAATCATTATGAATGTAATTACGAAAATACAACAACAAAAACTAAACATACCCTTTAATCTACCTGTCAAGAAAATGTTTTTACATTTGCGTTTTTGTCGCTATGTGAAACAATTCTTGGAACTTTGGGATGTATTATTGTCAATAAATCGTCGGTGTGATAATTATAATCACATAGTAAAAGAATATGTCTTTAAATCCATGATATATATTACGAGTAATTCATAAATTATATATTCAGTATGTCAAGAGAAAAAATTACAGATTATGAACCCATTTGGGGTTTTTTATAACCTCCAATTCGGGAAAAGTGGTAAAGATATTGTAAAAATGTATTCCTTATTAAGATATATACTTAATAAAATATTAAATCGCTCCAAAATTCCCGTAATATTGTAGTTGATATCTCTTAATATCCATCTACTTTAAATATTTGGCAGAGTTAAACCTAGAAAAATTAAGAAAAATTTGAATATATCCACTAGGGCTTATGATAAAGGCCTGTGGAAAGGGTATATCAATTTTATCTTCAAAGAAACAATGAAAAAACATAGATGGATTACAATTATAGATGGAAAACTACATGGAAAGAAACACTCTTATGGGCACAAAGTATTCAACAATTATAATCATTCCCAATAAGCTTAAAAACTTATGGAACGAATTATATGTTGTACAGGATTGTTTATACTATATAAAAATACAATTTAATACGGTCAGAATACGCCTAAAACCTTCAAAATCCTTTACAAAGCATTTAGAAAATTAAATAATAAATATTCATACTTTCGTATTTAAAAGATATTGTTAAATACAGATCAATTTTATTCAAAATAGATGGAAAATCGGTTTTATTATGTAATATAACATTTCTAGACTTTTAAAGATCATTTAATAAAAAGTGTTAATAAATATGAGTTTATGAAGGACGAAAACTAAAATTTAAGTCATGAGAAAAATAATGACTCCAAGCATATACAGTGTTGGAAAAAATAATAGGGACACTCTAATTTTTCAATATATTCTTACTTTTTTATTTACTATTCCATAAATATTAAAAAGTATATACATAAAATTAATTAACTAGTATATACATAAAATATTTTAACTTATAAAGCAAAAATAAGGAACTAGTTCTGACAAAAAATATATTTAAAAAAAAAAAAAGGCCTGGAAAAATTAATAGGGATATTTAATGTTTTGGAAAAAATATTTATTTTTTTTAAACATTACCATCATTTCCAAATACTTTTTCAATACTTGGTTGAAGATCCTTTAATTTTTATAACTTTCTGACAACAATTCATAGATCCCACAAGATTCGCACATACCTCGGGCGGAAATGAGTTCCAGGTTTCTTGAATTTTTTCCCACAAGTCTTGTTTATTTTTTGATTTAAAGCTACCAATTTTATTTTTGAGGACTCCCCAGAGGTGCTCAATGGAATTTAAGTCCGGTGATTGGGACAGCCACTCCATTACATTCACCTCATTCTACTGAAACCACGTTTTGACGCTTCTAGCGGAATGCTATCCTGCATGAATTCCCATTTTAGTGGCATTTCATCCTCAGCAAATGGAAGCATTTTATTCTAGAGAATGTCTATATAGTCAGCAGCATTCATTTTTCCCTGAATCCAAACTATTGGACCAACTCCAGAGGCCGAAAAATATCCCCATAGCATTATAGAACCACCACCGTGTTTGACGTTTTTTTTGGTATATTTTGGATCAAATTCAGCATTTGCAGGACGACGTACAAATGATTTTCTGTCAGTTCCAAATCAATTGACTTTTGTTTCGTCTGACCATGGTACGTTGTTCCAGTTTTTACGGCACAGGTGTCGCCTGGCAAATTCTAACCTTTTTTGTATGTTTTTCTTGCTCAACAGTGGTACTTTTCTCGGACTGCGTTCCATTAATCCGACTTCCTGCAGCCTATTTCTTATTATTCGACTTGTCACTGAAGCACACAATTCATTTTTAAGGCTACTTGATGACAAAAAGGGGTTATTTTTGGAATGTCGAACTAAACGTTGGTCAAAACGCGCTGAAGTTTTACGCTCTCTAGCTCTAGTTTCATGACTTTTTTCGAATGAATGGCATTGAATACATTAGTTTTGGAACACTTATCTGTGCAATTTTTCTAATTGATAACCCCCCCGAATTTAATTTAAGAATAACATTTTTTTCAGGTTCAGTACAATGAACCCATTTTCAAATTTATTTACCGAAGACATAAATTATAAACACGAAACCAATATGATTGAATTATTCACATAAACTTTGCTTTATGGATTTTTAATATGTTTATGTTAAAAATAATATTTTTTATTGACTAATGGTAATTTTTTGTAGTGCGTCCCTATTATTTTTTCCAGTTGAAATTACAACTTCACTGATTTTTTTTTTGCAAATAAATATAAAATAAAAGCGCAAAAGAGAAAAAGTAAACAAATAATGAAATTTCGTTATTTTAGGAACAGTTAAATAGCGGGACCCAAAAAAAAAAACTTAATATAAAGAAATTGTTTGCGAAAGTAAGGGTCGTCCCTATTATTTTTTCCAACACTGTATAAACAAATAGTGATAATGCAGCAAAATTTATTTGCAAAAAACTTGAAATATATCAGCATAAGGTCCAAACTTTCATCCCACATCATTTTTTCATTTTTTGAAGAAAAAATTACTAAAAGGTATTACAGGACCACAATGAACTAAAAAAAGGCACTAATGTAGGAATATACAAAATTCCAATTGACTGTGACATTCATTAATAATTTTATTTGATGAAAAAGTTCCACAAGCAGTTACAGTGCTGTGCAATATAATAGGCTATTGTATATTAAATATTTTCTCTTCGATTTAACACTCTTAAAAAAACATTCCCTTATAAATTTTTGGTACCGTTATTTTTGATATTGTCAATACTAAAAATAATGGGTATTTTTAAAAAGTTTCTTTCTTTCCTTTATGCGCTTTCGTAAACATTTTAAGAAAAGTTAAAATATAATTTGTGCAAAATAATAGACTTATTTTAAAGGATTATATTTTTTGTTTTAATTTACCTTATAATTTGGATAAATTTTCTGAAAATAATTAAATGTAAGGTAAATGAAATATTATGAAAAGATGGGTCGTAATGTACATTGCACTCCTGAAGAAAGGCGAATAGTGAAAAAATTACGTGACCAAGGAAAAACACTTGATTTTGTTGCGGAATTGCTTGGAAGGTCTCATCATTTCGTCAGAAACGCGATCAAGTGGAAGCCATCAAAAGAAACAAGTGGTAGACCTCGCAAAACAACCGCTACTACGGATTCACGGATAGCTCTTCTGGTGAAGAAGCAGCCATTTCTATCTTCAAAAGCCGTTTCTGAAGAAATAGGTAACATAATTAGTGTTTCAACAGTCCGACGAAGACTTTTAGAGAAAGGTTTGCCAAGTAGAATCGCCAGGAAGGTACCATTTTTAAGCTCAAAAAACAAAGCAGCTCGAAAAAAAATAGTGTAGTTGATGACTTTAAGAACATTTTATGAAGCGACGAGACAAAAATTAACTTGTTCGGGTCAGATAGTCGCAGAAATGTTAGAAGACCAAACGGAAAGGAACTAGATGATCGTTATACAAAAAAGACTGTAAAACACGGCGGAGGAAGGAGGTGTGGGGTGCATTTTCTTGGCGTGGTGTTGGCCCTCTTTATCAGATAACAGAAATAATGAACAAAGAAATGTACCGTGATATTTTGGATATTATGCTACCCTATGCGGAGAACAATATGCCACCAGAATGGACTTTTCAACAGGACAATGATCCTAAGCACTCCTCAAAATTAAATATCATTTAAATATCATTCATAATGGAAAATATTTACCAAATAAAAATAAGTCTATTATTTTGCACAGCACTGTATATATACCAGCTGTTACCATTTTAAATTAAAAATTCCGAAAATTTGTGATTTTCTTAAGCAGTTTTATAAATGTAAAAAGAATTTCTTGACACTAAGATTTTTGTGTTTGTTTAGTTTTTGCTCCATTTCTAATAGTTTAAATCATTAAATATGAAGTTTCTTTAAGATATGTAGTAATAAATATATTAATTAAAAAAAAAATATATTTAAGTTTATCACTTTTATCTCAAAGCTGGCAAAATTACGAGTAAATAAAGCTGTGTATCATAAAAATTGATGTACAAATCTTGATTGGATTCTCAGTTAAGTTTGGATACCAATGCATACCTATAGCTAAGTAGAAATACACTAGTGGGCAAAAAAAAAAAATCACGTGTCGATTTTTTTATGGGCATGACTACTATAACCCCGCCTTTAGGCAGTCACACTTGTATAACTCGAGAACAGTTTGTCCAATTAAAATAAATTGAACTTTAATATATAGCGACCTAAATTGTCTTTGAGCTGAATTTATATAATTTTTTTCCAGTTAATATTTCCGTAGTTATTCGGTAATTGGTAACAAAAATTTTAAAATTTATTTTTTTGAAAAGTGGTGAACATTTTGATCCATAACTCTGAAATTCTTTCGCGAATGAAAAATATTGTTGATGTACCTCGAAGACAATTTTCGTATGCATCTTTTGATGTATCACTTATCAAAGGGTTCTTGAGTTATAGCCTAAGTTTGACAAACCATTCTCAAATTTTATAGTGTGACCGCTGAATAAATTGATGATATTAGTCATGCATATACAAAAAATCAATACCCGATAGAAAAAAAGTAAATACAGATTCCTGTTTAACTCGTCAAAATCCACCTATTTTTGTTTCAAGAAAAAATAGAAAAAATAAAAAATTTTTTTGGCCACCACTGTATTTGTACTCAATTGTATGAAACATGGGTATTTTTACTTAACTGTGAATAAAATTTAGATTTCTGTATCAATTTTGAAGATACATGCCGTGTTTTATTCGCAGTATTACCAGATAAAGATACCAGATATTTAAGATAAAGGTGATAAACTGTAACATTTTAGATGTTTTCATTTATTAAAAGAAATTTTAGTAACAAAAAAATCTAAAATTTAGCATGAACATGATTTTTTTCGGTGTTTCACTTTGATCAATCGTACACACCTTTCTTGAGTTATGAGGAAATATACTAGAGTAATGGCCTTCCTATGGGCGAAATATTAGACACGCCCATAAAAAAAATCCAGACCTGATGGAAAAAACTGAAAGCAGATTCGTGTTTAGTACATCAAAATACATTAAGTCCTATTCCTATATTCGTCTATGGGGGAGGATTTTTTTGTTGACCAGTGTTATTACCACAATTAGGTTTGTCAATTTGTTTAATTAATTGATTGCAGTTGTGATCATTATCCACGAGGTTTTTAATTTGTTCGTTATAATCCATAATCCAGTCTTTGACAATAAAGTATCCAGTTTAAGCTGAATGCTCTCATTGGATTTGCCCAATTCGCATTCAAAAACAAACTTTTCTTTTGATTTTTGTAAAAAAATTTAATTGATCAATATGTACATAGGTAAGATGAAACCACTTTAAGCAACGAACACAAGAAATATCACCAGGAACAGAATCATTTTGATGTGATATTTTATAAAATAAATACCAACGAAATGCTGACTCTATTTTTTTATTGACGGTAAAAACTGCCAAATTTTTTTTGTTATAATTTTGTTGTTTTAAACAAAAAGTATATATTTTATTAGTTTGTGATAATTTTAATTGATCAATAAATATTTCTGTTTTATTTATATCTTTAATTTTAATTAATTAATTCGATTAAATTTGTAGCACGCAAAAAAATCATCTAGCCATTACAACGGTCGGTATTAAAATATTGATGTATAAAATTGTTCACTAGTTCGATTTATACTCCTTTTGGACTAGATAACGCAACAGCTAGATATCGGAGGGAAAACACGAACTGAAGTTACGACGAATACATGTTTTTTTCTAATATTTGGCACATAACTTTGCGTTTATTAACCGATTTTTTTATAAAAAGCAAGTCAGCGAATTGAATGAAGTATTTCAAATAATCTGGATCAATTTTTAAATATAAATACAATTTTTTTCTGGAGTAAATTCCATCATAGGGATTGGATAAAGTTTCTCAAATTTGTCGCCATAAAGCATTACGTAGTATCTACATTAGACAATTTTTTATAAAGACAAACGTCCCAGGTGACAACAGTTGCTGTAACAAAAAAATAATAATAATCAGCTGTTTAACTAGGTTACCTTGTCTATATTCGACCGAAATCCTAAAATCGACTCAAATATGGGATTTTTCAGTTCTTCGAAAGAAAATAAATTATTATTAACAATTAAAAAAATTTTTAAATAGAGTGAATTTTACAGATTATAGCCACAAACAGTTTTTAATCCTAAATTTATGTTTTGCCAAGAAAAAAAAAAGAAGTAGAAAAAAAAGTTTTTGTTTTTTTAAATGTATGGGAAATATGTTGACCTTTCAAAATGGCTTTTTGCCGGACTTAAGTATATATGGTATTTTGAGAAATTTTTGCTTTCAAGTGACATTTTGCAACTATTTATTTGCCATAAAAATTAACAACAATTCAAAGTCTGTGATCCCAAAATATTAATTTTGTAATTAAGGGGTTAAATGATTACATATATGGGCCGTTATCAAACATTTTTAACTTGGCTGAAACTGACTTAAATCCTTTATAAGTTTTGCGGTAATGATATTTTAAACAAATTGGTTACAGATCTGAACTCACAAGACTTGAATCTAATAGAGTGCAAAATTTAAGCACCATTGGTTTCTTTTTGTAAACATTATTGTTGTTAAATTTCAAGAACATAGAAAAACGACTAAAAATTACTTAAGTTTTTTCCATTCTTCTACAATTTTTGTTTGAGCGTTTATACTTTTTGATCTCATTCTATCACAAAAAACTAATCGGACTTTGAAAATAAATTCTGCACCATTTTTGTTGTTGTTGTGCATACTTTCAACAGTTAAATACAGGGTAGTCGATTTTTGATGACAAAATTTTTTAGTTTTTAAAATTTTTCAGTTGTTGTTATTGTTGTAACAGCTACAGTTACATATTTCTAATCGGGGGGTTCTGCCTGAAGGCCAAGTGCCACTTCTTCGGGATGAGTCCACAAATCCATTGGACTGAGTGAAGTGGGGTTGGCCGGACAGCTAAATATGTGGTGGGTGTCATGGGGACCCTGTCCACATGCTGGGCATATATTAGGGACGGCACGGTCTATGCGAGACCAGTAGGCATTGAGCGTGTTGCTCCATCCCGACCTTAGTTGTGCCCGAACAACTCTTGTCTTCCGCGGCAGGTTCTTCTCATTTTCTGCGATGGGCGGCCTCCAAGTACTACAACCGCGTAATTTGTGGCGTCCCTATGAATGTCGTTCAAATCTGCCATATACGAGGTACGATCAAAAGGATCCTGCACATACCTTTGTATGCTCTCCTCGTATATGCGAAGGTCTTTTCTGACATGCCTCGGGGTAGTCTCCAACTGTGTGATGCCGAAGTTTGGATGACTTCTCCGATGACATCCCAGAAAGAACTGCTGACTTAACATCACGCTGTGTTCCTTAACCGGAAGAACCTTCGTTTCCTCGTGTAGATGGTGTGGTGAGGAGATTTGTAAACATCCTGTTACGGTTCTTAAGGCTGCATTTTGGCAGCTTTGAATATTTCTCCACTGGGTGTCACTCAGCGAAGGAGTCCACACTGGAGCAGCATAATTTATCACTGACCGACCAATCGTCTTATATGTAGCCAATAAGGTTTCTTTATCCATACCCCAAGTGCTGCCGGCAAGCGCTTTTGACCCTATTTCTACTTTCAGTGGCGTGAGCTGAGGAGGTAAAGAGGCTATCGAAAGTGACCCCCAGGATCTTTGGGAGGTTCACAGCTACAACTACCAAATTTTTCAGGGATTGATACTTGTTGTAATTGTGCGTATTTTGCGTTATAACCCGTTGATGTGCCCGAAATAGTCAACGTAGTAGATAGTCTCAAAGTTTGGAAAACAAGAGCGAACATTTTCAAAAAGTCAGTTTTTTGCGGGGCACATTCACAGTTTTATATGAAATGACATGGATTACTGCGTGAACTTAGTTTTTTGTTATTTTACATAACAAAATCGGAGGAGCATTAAAAATAAATTTTATACAAGAATTTTATGGACTTTTTGAAAATTATGCAAAAATAGCACTTTTTGTTTTTCTATTTTTATATAGAAAATTGCAATTGAAACAAATATTGGATATATAGATATAAGAGCGGCGATAAATATAATTGGCATAATTAGTAGGCGCTTGTTATGCATAATAAAAATTCAGAGGCGCATCAAAAAATTTTGAGAGATAAACATTTTATGGACCAAAAGATATTTACTTTTGTTAAAAAGGATCACAACATGAAATAGCATTTCTTTGTAATAAACTCTAACAAAATATATTTTCATTCAATGTATGGATCGTGATTTTTATTTCAAAGAAAATTGTTTAAATTTTACTAGGAAACCCTAAAGTATGCCGCACTAATACTATAAAACATTGAAAATATCATAAATTTTATTGGAATAACTCAGTAGGTTTTGATATTACGTGTAATTTTGACCAGAATTATACATAAACTCCTTTTTTAATTTTTTTTTTTTATTTTATTTATTTGTTTATTTATTTAATATTAATTCTATTTACATTTGTCTTAAGATGTAAAGAGTTTAGAATTTTAGAATTTAATATGTGCAAATAATTAAAGTTAACATTTGATTTGAAAGAAAAAATATACAAAACCTATTTAAGGACCGTTATTATAACTTTCCAATAACTAAAGTTAGGATGTTATCGTTCACTTTAACTGTTTTTGGCTGTTATAAGTATAAGTTAAGCCAAAGGTAAGAACATCTGACCATTAACTTTTATCGGACGGTTTATGTATTCAGAGCTGCCATATTTTCTGCTTTATAAAATAAATAAATAAAATCATATTTATTCCGCTGTAGTTTTTAGTAATTTGTCCGTCTATATTTATATTTGTTCTGGCGTTGTCTTTTAGTTAGCTTTAACTCATTTATTTTAAAAATTTCTTTGTTTTTTATTTGTTTATATTTCCGTTAGTGGCAGTTGCGTTCAAATAGTACATGTTGCCACTACGTTAAGTGGCCAAAAGTAATCGGTTTTTGCTTTAATATTGCCGTGTTATCAAAATTATAAAATTTACCTTAAAACCAAGTTGTAATAACCAAAAGTAGATAAAGCTCACTTTATCGTTCACTTTTTTTTATCTTACCTTTAACTATCTGATACCTTATAGGTAGGTTGTAATAACGGCCCTAAATCAGATTAAGTTAATAACAAACTAAACTACTATTAAAATTACGGTGACAAAAGATCATTGATATGATGGTGTTGTGAAGATAAGCATCTTCTGTTGAAGTTTGAGGTCAGTCTTTCAAGCCTATCATAAACGAGTTCGAAGCCAGAGAGATCATGTAGACGACGGGTGGAGTAGTGCCACGGTAAATTAAATACCATCTTAAGGAGTTTATTTTGCGCTACTTGGAGCTTTTTTATATGACATTTAGCAGACGAAAACCAAACAGGTGCACCATAAAACATAGCTGGGTGGAAAATGGACTTAGATCTCATGTTTATTAGCGGATATACAATTCTTATTAGTTTATTAATTTTGTTTATAACATATGGAATATGACAGTTAAAGTTGACCTTGATGTCCAGGATAACGCCAAGATATTTCACGTTATTTTCCCAAGGTTTGTCTACATTCATAAATCGCTACGATCTTTGAGGAGTAAAGCAGTCTTTTCGTTTTCTGGAGAAATAAATTGCTTGAGTTTTTTCGAAGTTTATCATTATTTTAATAAAATAAATTAAAAGTAAAAGCGACATGGCTCTATGATCACTGATGTCTCTAAACCTTTTCCAATTTTGTGGCGTCTCTATGAATGTCGTTCAAAGCTGCCATATAAGAGGTACGATCAAAAGGATCCTGCACATACCTTTGTATGTTCTCCTCGTATATGCGAAGGTCTTTTCTGACATGCCTCGGTGGAGTCTCCAACTGTGTGATGTCGAAGTTTGGATGACTTCTCCGATGACATCCCAGAAGGAACTGCTGACTTAAGGAAGGGAGTCTTAGTGGTTAAAAAGAGCTGCAGAAGTTCTTTTTTTAACCCATGGTTGTCATTGGAATGATGTTATTCTTTTATACTTCTAGTTCACTGATTTGGAAGTACTTCTCTTAAAACTATGTTTATAAAATTTTTTTGATAAAAATTCTATTTTTGCCCTATTAAATAATAATAAAAATGCTTTAGATTTATTATTTTCTTAGAAATTATTATCCATTAAAAATTTATTTATTTTCACTTTTTTGGAGGTAATTAGTAAGAACTTCCAAAAAAAGTTTAATATATGCACATTGTTCCACTTTTGAAGATGTGAAAATCTTCCTTTTTTGGAAGAACTTTATCGTTTTTTGCTGGTTATGTATAATAATATGTTGGAACAATGTTAACAAAAAAACGTAGGTATGCAATAACAAAAAGCTCATTGCGCATATTTTTTCTTGCAAATTTCAATACATATTATATTTTAATTGAAATATGATTTTTTTTTTAGTAAATACGATTAAAATATACAATCAATCCGGATTATAGAGAATTCTATTTGTAGGAATAACTAATTTATTCAGAAACTTTCAGATTATATCTTAAGATGGACTCTCCCAACATACTTCATGAAAGGTTTTGGTCGTTATAAAGCTAAAACTTCCACAAAAGTCTTATGTAAGCGACGCTATATTGCAGAATAAACATTCTCAATAAATCCCTGTCCGCTTTTTGGAACTCCGGTACTTTTTCGGATAATGTAAGATGTTCCAAATTACTTAAACTTATACCGATGAATTATTATAGGAACAATATAATATATCGAGGGCTTACATTCAAAACGGGCCTCATGCAAAGCACTATTGTTCAATAGAACATAAAAACTGTTTATTTCCCTCATTTTTCAACATTTTGCAATCCGTTCTTCTACCAGTTATTAATATTACGTCTACTAAACCTCACACTGAAAAATAAATCTTTTAACTTCATTATTCGCGAAGTTATGGTAGATAGCCCTGTTTGTCTTAATTATTTTTAATGTATGTTATAAAATGTTCATATAGCCCGTTTTGTTTATTGGAAATTAATGAAGTAAAACATATTTTTGGAAAAAAAAACCAATCAGGAGATTAAATTTCATATCAACAACTCAAAAATGATTAAAACCTTTAAAGATGATGTTTATTGCACTTTTTATTTAATTATAATTTTTTTAAGCAACTGCTTTTGGTATTTTTGGTAAGATATTTTGCTTATAATCACCAATTTTATTAAATTTTCTTCCTTCCTGTCTTCAAATCTATGGTATAGTGCTCCCACTTAGCTTCATAAAATGTTGATAGGTGTACCCGCGTATGATCTAAAAGCATCTAAAAAAGGTTAAAAATCTAACTTCAACGGCTTTTTTCTTCAGACTGCATTGAGATAACAAAATTTTTATGAGATATCTAATTCAAAATATTAAAAAAAAGTTAAAATCGCAAAGAAAATTCTCATTATTTATCAATTTTTATTTTTACATTTCTTTGAAAATCATACAAAAACTTGCAGATTTTTTCTTAAAAAAATATACTGTTTGTAGATAGCTCAAAAACAAAAAGTGAAAAACATAGTGTTAGAAATAACTTTTGACACCATATATAAAAAATAGAAAACTGAATAGTCTGACGCAAAAAATCAGCATGAGGCCCAATTTGAATATAAACCCTCGATATAGTAATTATAAAAGTGTAATTTTATTATGAAAACGAGATACTATGTAAAGAAGAAAGATATAAAAAGCAATTAAAGAAAGATGATTGAAAAGAAAAAATCCTCATATGAAAAAAGGCATATATTCCACTATTATAGAGAGTTTGTCGATAGGTATATAATATGGAAGTTTTAAAATAATCAAGTACTTCCTATAATATAAATATATAACCTAAAATTAGTGTTTATAAAAACTGGTTCGACGGTTAACCGAAAATTGGGTAAAATTAAAAAAACGGGTTTTCGGATAACAGACATTTTAATAATTGCTCTAATTTGAAGCTTAATAAAAATATTTTTGGTTAAAAAAAGTGTTTTTCAACTTATTGGTTTAACCATGCACCAAATAATAAACACTGTTCTTTATAAATAGCGACTGATTTACATCGAAAGTTTATAATACTTTTTTTTAGCCTTTAGACTAGTTTTAATATAATTTATAAAAAAATTGTTGGCATCTTTTAGCACAGTTTTTGAAGCTTTATAATAAACTAAAATTATTCTATAAAGTATTTTTAATATTAGTTTTTATTTTTCTAATTTAAAAATAAAATTAAATTATCGAAATTTTAAAGCATCCCAACAAAAAAGAAGCTTCAGACATAGGATAATGTACTTTATATTATGATTTATATTCACTGCTTTTGAAGTTTTTCCCTTAAATAAATGTTTATATAATTTTTATAAAAAAAATGTAATTAATAAAAATTTCTGTATAAAATTGGTAAAATAATTAACATTTTTTCTGCTAAAAAGAGAATTATTAATCATTTAAAAGTACATTTAGTTCTACTTTTGAAGTCTTTATTTTTTCCTATTATCCTATATAAAATCTTATTTTTCTTTTAAGCTATACATTATTAGGTGTAATTTTATTTTCTTTTTTTGGAAAATTTCTTTCGCATGAAATTAAAGTTTTTGTAAATGGAATGCTTAATTATCTATCTGATTTTTTATACATACAGTTTTAAAATATATTTAACTTCCAACAAGTAAATATGTCACCTGAAAATATTTTCTTATATTTAAATTCCGAAAAAAGTAACAATAGGAGGAAATTTAGTAATATTTTTAGCAAATTTTTAAAACCGGTTAATCGACTCAAAAAAACCGGATAAATCGGTTAACCGAAATTGAATATTTCAAATTAACCGGTTCACAAATAACCGAAATTTGAAGAAAAAACCGTTTTTTCGGTTAACCGGTTTATAAACACTACCTAAAATCCTTAAATAGACCTAAATATATAATTTTAAAAGCATTCTTGCACATTTAACAATAAAAAATCATAATTGTTTAATAATATCAAGAACTTTTACGGTGTGTGCCTCCGCTAAGCTAGGGAAAATCAAGAAAATCCACAAAAAATAATTACACTATAGAGCAAAAGTGAACACTTCTTTGTAACTGATTATGTTTTTAGGTGATATCTCCTTATCATCTGAAGTATAACAAAAAGTAATTACTGGTATTAATTCATGATGAATTTATTTAATGTAATGAAGAATAAAAAGTGTTAAAACTAATTTAGTTTTTGCAAAAAATTAAAATGTTTTTGAAATAAAAAATGTTCAGTTTTGCACCACTTAAGAAAAATTAAAAAAAAATATATTTTTAGCAATATAATATGTACTTTCATAGTTTAACAAAACATTATGTTAGTAAATATAAATAAAGCACCAAAACAAATTTTATCCCATAGTGTCATTACAGTTCCTGGCTGATGTTCTAGGATTTTTAATTTCACTTTTATGTATATATTTCATACTTTTAAGTAAGGACTGCGCATGAAAAAATCCGTGCATGCTCTTGGGTTTATAACTTTTGATGTGGTGAAAATTAAATAATTCTGTTACCTGGTTTACATTTGTCGTTATGCTTACTAGCTATGGAATAAGTTTCGTGGTTATAGCAAAACTAGTTTTTTTTAAAATGGAAATTGAACAAAAAACACCAAAACACATAATAGAAATTTTTCATGAAATCTGACATCGGTCATAAAAACAATTGCTATGAAGCTGGTTGTGTCAAAAAATACAGTTTCTTGGGTCATAATATTATACAAAGAAATCATGGTCACTGAATGGAAATCAGGTAGTGGAAGAAAAATAGTATCTTCAGTCTGTAGGACTCACACAAAATAGAAAGGATTTTCAGAGAAATTCCCCTCATCTCTGGAAGAAAAGTGCTCAAAAAGTTTATTGCTTTGAATTTTTATTAGAAAAGTTGAAAGGAAATTTAGCCTGAAGACGTATAAAGTACAAAAAATCCTTTTTTCAACTTCCTAGACAGGAATTCTATGTTGCAGATGCTAGAGAGAATATGGCAGAAAAATATCGCGTATCAAAGAAATCAAAATTCTCAAGAATGTTTTTGTTTTGGGAAGCCATATGCATATGCGGGAAAAAAGCACTTCATTCATAAAAAATGGTTCCATTAACTGACTAGAAAAGATTTCTCCCTTTCCTAAGAAAATACAGTGTATCCACTTTTTTCTGGCCTGTTCTCGCTACTTCTCATTACAGCAACAAAACAATGGAGTGATAATAAAGAAATTGTTAGTGTTTGTACCGAAATATGCTAATCCATCAATTGTCTGGCAATTGAAAGATATTGGGCTCTAGTAAAAAATAATTTAAAGAACATTAAAAGATTAGAATATATTGAAGCAGAGTTTAAAAATAAGTGGACTTATTCCAGCAAAAAAGTGACCGAAACACAATAAAACCTCTAATTAGAAGAATTTTGGAAAATATCCGATATTTTCTTAAAAACGAACAGAAAATAATTTATTTTTTTGAGTTTAGAACTTGAACATAATAAAAATATAATTTTAACAAAATTCGCCTATTGGTTTAGTTTCTATAAGCAGATTTGCATGCACGGATTTTTTTCGTGTGCAGTCCTTTTGATTTAGTCTGGGTTTCTTAGAGATCTCTCCAAAACTATTAAATCCTTATTTTAAATAAGTTTTGACCACGATTTTCTACGAAAATATTACTATTAGACTGCAATTCGTGGTGAATATTATGGCGTAATATCATATTTTTTTATATTTTCTTCTCAGAATCTGAACATATTTTAACGAAAAGTTGAGGATATTTTTTTAAGACATAATTCCACTAATTAGTCCAATCGGACCGACATCTATGTGTGAGATACATCCCTAATTCGCTATATAACAATCCCTTTACTTTAAAGTTTTTATAACGTAGCAATACAAGCCGAACATTTATTTTTAAAACTTAAAAAAATTATTATTTTCTAACCTAATTTAGTTCACGATTGTCCACTTACTATTAAAACGCATTTCCCGTTTACCATGATCCAAGATGAATAGATTTTAAGATATTGAATAGGGTCATATACTTTCATCTAATAGATAGTTACATATTTTGTGGTTTTTGTCAAATATTTTCATGTTTCTTATGTTATTTGCAAACAGTTTGAAAACTAGCTCTACTCTTAATGAATTTGATAGGTTTTAATGAAATTTCATATTCCCCGATCTTAGTTATTTTCAAAAAAATTTTCTGCGTCTCCATTAATGAGTTAACATAATCGATGATTTTGCCTAATAAATTTTTTTTTTTGAACATAGTCATCAAGGTTTGAGATAGTTTTAAGTCCTTGGGATTTTTTGTTAACGATAATCTTTGCAAAATTCTATATTTTCTAATTTTTATATTTCCACTACTACAAGATTTTATCAAGGATATTACATATTAAATAACTTTTGCAGAACTCTAACAAGTTTTTATATGCACTAGACATTCTTCATTAAATGATATATTTTCCTATTGCAAATTTAAACTACAGAATAAATCACGATTATATATCCAATCAGAAAATGGTGCAAAATTGAACACTTATGTTTTAAAGTTTTCTTTATTTTTTAAGTTACACAAACAAATATATTAATATTTATTACACATATATTTTAATTTAGACCTTGAGGATTATATTCTACTAATTATATTTTAATCCCTATGGGTCGTTAAGAAGATACGGCCGAAAATAGTAAATTTCACCGAAAAAGTGTTCTCTTTTGCTCTATAATGTATGTCCTTCCGTGCTATTATATTTTATTATTATTAAGTTTCAAAAACAGAAAATAAATATGTAATTTTAAAATTTTTGCGAACAACCCTGTTATGGGGTTTCATCATTCTTCCGATCTCCAAACACCAATATAGGTAAATTCCAAAAGTATTTTTTTATTCCTTAGATAAAACAAAAATGTTAAAACATAAAATTTTAAATTTTCTTCATTTAAAGGAATTCATATACATAGTCTATATCAGCGATAACCAAAAATAGAGGCACTAAAATAAGTAAGTGTTAGTGTCTTGTACTCTTGCAATGAAAATTGTTACACACATACACATTATACTTATTTTAAAAAACAATGCGACATAAACCTAATTTGTTGAAAGCTGCATGCTACTAAATAATTTTTTTCTTTGTTTTGCTCTCAAAGCTGACTGTGTAAATATTTGTAAATTTGTTGAAATATTTCTTAAGGAGATGTAATTTAAAATTTTCTTTATTATTATACTGAGAATCAAACTTTACATATCAAACATCCACCATTATATATACCCACTTGAGTAGGGGAAGTCACCTATATATATAGTCTTATTTTAGCTATTGGTACTAAAATATGACCTTCATGATAGTGCTACAAATCCTCTTTTGGATATAGGAAAGCATCCGCAGAATATGATTTTCAGAGTGGTAAATGACTTTTGGACTAATAAACTCTAATTAACAAGAACTTCTTTTCTAGTACTACTTGGCTATATAAAAATTATAAAATATTTTTCTTAAAGTCTACACAATGAGAAAAAATATATGAATTTCTTTTTCATTTCGTTAATTTTTTATATTTTTAATAAAAAAATTTTAAGGGTTTCAAAAAGGGTCATTTGCTTCCAAACACATAATATAAATGACCTTCTATTAACTTAATATTATTAAGAAGTTTCCATATGATAATATGTAATTAAAATTTTTTAAAAATTTTGAATACTTTCCATGCTATATAGCTTTTTATGTAACCATTGTTTGCGTTACCATATGGGTGCGCTAGGTCAATTTGGGTTATTACATCCTTAAATATCGCTTAATATATTGGTGGTGAATATTTTTATACACTACACCACCATAGGTGGTGAAGTAAGCATGATAGTTTATAAAATTGTTTCTGTATAAGTATTCAGCAATTAAAATATCTATTTTTATTTTTTTTTTTAATTTTACAGAATAAATTTGATCCAAGAACTGTGAAATGTATTATTGATTTTAAAGACATGCTTGATGGAGTTTTTAATCCACCTGCAAAAGGAACAAACGATGATTTGGATACCGATGATGAAGATGATGAACCGGAAACAAATCCTTCTGAGAAGAATATAGAAACTGAAATGGTCGATGCATTGGCTGATGCAAATACTGAAACAACACCAGTAATAAGCACATCACATAATAAAGAGAAGTCTACAGTATCAGAGGAAACTGTCAGTTCGGAAAACGATACTAATAATATTACGGTAGTAGCTAATCAAATTACAGTCGTTTCACCATCGGCTGCTAGTATGCCCACAACATTTGGCAGTGAGAATATTACATGCCATCGATTTTTAAGAAAATCTCTAAATCTATCTCGAAATAATTCAATTGATAGCAATGGTACTCCCAGCAATGACTACCAAATGAGACCAAATAAAATAAGAATAGAAGCCCGGATTGATTCTGATAAAAAGCAAAAAAATCCGACTAAAATATCTGAATCTGACAATTCAAAATCCAGACGTAGTCTTCGTTACAACAAGCGAAATAAAAATCAAAATGACAGCAAGGACGACGCAGAGCTGTCCCAACCCAAACCTAGAGAACCTGAAATAATTGAAAAAATTTTAAATAGTCCTTCAAAATTAAAAATTCCCTCAAAATCGCAAAATGAAGTTCGACCCTCATATGAAATCAATACACCCGAAAAACAAACCGAAAAAGAAACTGAAACTGTAGCTACAAAGGAAACCGTAAATTCAAATTTACGAAATGAAAGTATTAACGATAAGTCTGTTAATTCTGCGGAAGAGGTAATAAATATTGATTCAATAGTCGTTACTATTCTAACTAATATTTAATTTATGTTTTATTAGCTTGATATATCGGAAGTAATACCGGAGTCACCAATAGCAGAATCACCGAAGACTACTTCGGTAACCACAACTCGTTTGCGTGCAAACTCTACAATGCGCTCTATGCGGAGTCGTACATTTCGCAATGTTTCTAAATCCAATGGCAAAGTGAGTACGACACCATCTTCCTCCTCTACCAGACGAACAAGACTTCATCTTTAAGACGTGTTTACATAAAATATTCAAGATCCAGTTCTCCTATTTCAAACAGCACTAGATTTCGAGCTTAACATTATTATACCTATAAGATCATAAGTAGCTCTATTTCCCACCATATGTGGTTGTATTATCACAATTTTTTAATGTTGTTTGTAAACATGTGGCAATATTTTTGTTTATGCTTAAAAAATGCGAATTTAAAAATAATTAAAATTGTGTATCATTTTTTCCTTTACCGCCTTATAGTAGAGATAGTTGCAACACATTTAGAAAAAATTAAATCATTGTTTCCAATATATTTGGATCGAATTGAATATTAATCGAAGAGGAGGGGAGGGGATAGTGTACATAAAATACGATAACCA
Source organism: Protophormia terraenovae (assembly GCA_951394005.1). Lineage (NCBI taxonomy): Eukaryota > Metazoa > Arthropoda > Insecta > Diptera > Calliphoridae > Protophormia > Protophormia terraenovae. The sequence continues at coordinate 72,178,931 of OX596077.1, forward strand.
TTTTACTTCTATTTGAATATAAACTAGCATTCTAATAAATATCTGTACTTTATCTTATTTAGAAAATGGATACATCATCCTCACTTATTACGACGGTAGCATCTACACCTTTACGAAACGGACGCAAGCGTGTTTTGCGAACATCGCCAAAATTATTTGCTTCTACTGCTTCTACAGCCATGTCATCGCCTGTTAGAAAGCAGCCTTGTATTGAAATAGGTAATTAGAGTATATTCTCTTAAAAAAAACATGGATTAAAAAACCTGTACAAAACACCAACAGCTAGATAATTACTTTTAAATAAATTACAATATTAAGTTTTTTTTTATACCAAATTTTAACGGGATTGAAATTTACTGTATTTTACTACTACATTTTACTTGTACATTTAGTTGTTTCTGTAAAAAGTCAAATCTACTTTTATTGCAAAATTTTGTTATTAAAATTAAAAAGAAACGCAAAATAAACTACACTTTAAAGCATCCATATACACTTACATACTACACATTCATAAAAATATACCACAAATAATAAAATAAATTGAAAAGAATTTTAATTTCTTTGCAATATAATTTTAATGCATAATGCAAAGAAATAACATAAAATATACGAGTATTTTTTTAGAATTTGAATTGCTTCGTAAAAATGCTTTCGTATGTATATTATATAAAATAATTTGCGTAAAATATTTTCGGTGTAGAAATGAATGAGTATGTTTATATACAATTTTAGTAATATGTATTATTTTAATTCTTCAAAAGTAAGTAAAATACACATTGTTATTTAACTTAAAACGTAGTGTTTTGTCTGTCATGTTTTGAGCATGTGTGGTGTTTTGTGATGTTGACTATTTTGTGCTTTCATGTTTATTTATGTAACTTTTTTACTTAGATGAGGGCAATACGTCAAGGATTACATCTACTCCACGTACTACTCGTAAACGTGGTTTAGAAAAAAAATCTCACCATTCTCCAATCGGCAATGCGGTTTCATCAACAATATTGAAACAAAGCTACATGGAGGAGGGAAATATGAACAAAAATGCATCAACTTCAACTTCTTGTGTTATTAGTCCAACATCAAATAAAGAAAATGAAGTACTAAAAAGAAAATCCATATCAAACAATACTAACTCAATGTCCAGTATTATCGAAAATAATCACAAAAAGACCCCATCTAAAGATCTACAGAAACAGAATAAAAGCATTTTAACCAGAAATTCGGCAAAGAAAGAACTCATATCTAAAATGATTATGACAAGAAAAAGACTATCTCAAGAAAACCTAACCATTCAATCATCCTATTCAAACCCTATTACAAAGCCAACAGTTGGAAAGAGTCGCATCCCTATTAGATCACAAACAAAGATTGACAAAGTCGATAACACAGTGGAGAAAAAAACATTTTCAAAAAAAACTCGTTTATTTTCTGGTAAAATACCTGTGGGACGTTCATTACGGTTAAGGATAGCCTCTTCCTTAGCGTCATCTTCAACTTCAACGACTTCCGTACCAAAAGAATCCGGGACTTCAGGCAAATTTACTCGTCGACGTAATGTATAAATTATAATTTTATAAAATAATAATTAGTTTGAATCTGTTAAAAATTAGATAGTGAATTACATTTATATACATATTTTTATTTTCTGTTTTGTTAGTCCTACATAATTACAAACATACTTAAGTATATCTTATACATATTTTATAATTCACATAATAAATATTAAAGTCAAATTTAAATTTAATTAAATTAATAGTGATTTCCACTTTTAGCGGTAAGTACATATATTTATAACTCCGTTATATTTTTTTATTTTTCTAAACTACAACATCAAATATTTAAAAATACCATAGCAAGGTCTTTTAGAGAATGAAAAGATATAAAATATGTGCATACTAGAGCCCTGCAAACTGTGTCTTATAAGGCTATACAAGCCACTTGATATTTTTCAAGTGTTGTTATCAGTGTGTGTGCGGAGTAATAAATACTGTTCTGCAGGCACTTAAAACCATACAAATACTGCGTGTGTGCTTCAACTTTATGAACAAATCATGAGTGTGCTATGATAGCGACCAAACAAGCCTCTCAAAGGCTTGTATAAAAAAATACAAGCCTTTTGACCACTTGTTTGCTTCAATAAGGAAAAAAATTGTGTTTTCTTTTTTATTAAAATTATATGTGTGTGTGTGCGTTCATGACTGTATAAAGTAATTTCGTAAGTAAAACAGTCGTTTAAAAGTATTGTTTATAAACTTATTGTTATTTACGATCAAATAAATTATTAATGTTACTAGTTATAACAATTTAAAGAAACATGCATTAAGTTTTATTAGTAAACAGATTTTATTAAATATTTAAAGTTTTTTACAAGGTTTTTTTGTTCTATATTATTTCATTTTAGTTTTAAAATAGAATGATTACTTAGTAAATATAAATTAAATGCAATAAAATCTATCATAATATAAATAAGTACAATTTTAAAATTTTTTATAAACATACAATTAATTATAAGACTAACTTTATTTAAAATATAAATAAATACTAAAGATAAAAATTTTCTAACTTACATATGTAACTGACAGTTTCAAATGTCAACTTTAATTTTTTTACTTTTTTAACTCTTAATAAAGAGTATTTTTTAATAACTTTATGAATTCACCCTTTTACATTTATTTAGAAAAGAAGAACCAACAATAAAATATAGACATACTGTATATATGTGTGTGTATGCAAGAATATTTATAAACAACCACTTTTTACACATTATGAAGATTTTTTGCCACACACAGCAACTACGTATTACAAAAAACAAACAAATCATTAAGCCCACTTGAAATCTTTAAATCATTTCTCAACGTCTTGTATGATTTGCTTTTTTTTGCCACACCACTTGCACCACTTGTTTACGATAAATGATTTGAACGCACGGATTTGCAGTCGCTCATACACAGTACACACTTGCTTTGCTTCGGGCAGCGAACAGTACGAACAGTATTTATTGTTGTTTTTGCACATGTTGGCTATGAAACACACACTTGAAATTCAAGTGTGTTTGCTTTTCAAATCATCTTGCGCAGGAGACTAGTGCATACATTGCTAAGAATAGTTTTATTTTTTAGAATATTTGGTTTATAACAAAAATAATTTTACGGAATTATATACATATTTAAGGATTAACAAAAACACAAACATTTAAAGAACTTTAACTTTGTCTATTAACAAAAACTTTAATAAAACACTACAATTTTCATATGTGAGTGTGCACAACAATAGCAACATTTGCTTTATTTTGTTCTATATTTTACATTTTCTGTAAAATTTAATTAAATTTCTGTGCTTTTTAATAATCTATCAACATAAAAATATCAAAGTTTCATTAGATTTCTAACAAAAGTACATATTTTTTTCGCTATAATTCAAATACAGGCATAATTACATCTTTTCTGTCCCCAAAATTATTTTTTTGATCTGTGCGGTTTAAGTTGTATACCTCGAAATTTTAGCGGGTTGTGCCACGTTGCGTATCCGGACATGTTGGATACATATAAATATTGTTTTATATTTAACAATGTACTTTTCTTTTTTAATATAATTAATTTTGTTGATTTAAAGACGAAAACAACCTATTTATATGAAAATGTAAATTGTTTTTTTTTATAAAAACGGAAATAAAAAAATGTACTTTTACTGAGTAAGATTTTCAGTGAGCAGTGTTATTTGGCTTAGCCTGTAACTTCTTTAAATATTTTCAATTAACTTTGAGCAGAGTATATATTAAATCTTAGAGACTATATAATCTAAGTAGACAAATCCGTTTTTATATCGTGTTACCTTTATTTTTAATAATATCTGAATGAAGTTTTTGGCGGAAGTCCTTTTTCATGTATTGAAAAGTAATAATTTTTTAAATTGTGGTTCCAAAATAAATTTGTTTACCATAAATAATTTGTATTATAAAACAAAGTTTCTTTCTACTTTTCTTATTGCAAATAAACTAAAAATTTATTGCATCGGCCTATATTGTCACAAATCATAATTCTTATTAAAAAAACTATAAGTAAAAGAAAAAATAACAAAAATATGTATAAATAATGCTGTATTAGATATTTTTACTATAAAACTGCCTGCATAAAAAAATAGCAATAAATTTAAAATTTTGTGTAAATTTTTACAATCGGAAATTTTGTTGCTTTTGATATGCATACTTCCTATAGAGAACATACAATATTTTTATCGTTTTTGCGAAAAGAAAGAAAATCACATCCTCTAAGGTACAAATGTTTGTTAGTACCCAAATGTGTTAACAATGTTATGAAATTAGTTTTGTTCTAAATTTAATACTTTAAAAAATAATTCAACATTTAGGATAACCTTAATTTTGTTGCTTATGTTCTGCACAGCACTGTATATTATATGATATTCACCCCTGTTCTGCATTTCGATTCGAATCGTAATTTTCTCCGTTTGACAAATTTGGTATTCTGCATCAGAGAACAGAAAGAGACCATTCACGTTTACTGACCATTCGCAAATTCATTGCTTTTGCATTGCTTTTACTCGACAATAATAAAAATGTGCATTGTAGTTTGTTTATTCATTCCTTATTACTGTTTGCTTTTTTACAATCTCTTTTTGTTAAGCCATTATACATCAAGCAACGAAATAATTCAATGTCACATGAAAAAACTAAAAACATTCACACCATTCGTCCAGTATTCGTTGCTTTCAGAGTATGAAAACAAACGAAACCTTTCCATGTGTTCAAGAGCAAAAACAATACAAAACCAAACGAGAACATCTTTTTTGTTGTTTTGGTTTTTCTTTTACTCACTACAAAGTTTATTTTTACGATTTGTAGACAGTAAACTTTACTAAAGATTTGATATTTTGGCAAAGAAAAATATAAAAAAAATGAACTCTGAAAATTTGTTACGTTAATTCTTTGTTAATAAAACTTATTCAATCAGCATTGAAACCATTCACACCAATCGTTAAGTATTCGTTGTTTTTGAGAGTATTCGTTTACATTTGTAGAAGACATGCAATGCATGCATCATTTTTCGTTACACTCCGTTTTTGTGAATAATGTCATGTATTGCTTTACGGAATTGATTTATATTGTTAACATGAGGTTCGTTTTTTCTGATTGTATTCAAAATCAAAAATTAACCAATCAAACCGTTCTCTGTTCTGCATTCCGTTCTGCATTTCGATTCGAATCGTAATTTTCTCCGTTTGACAAATTTGGTATTCTGCATTCCGTTCCATTTCGTTTCAAATGTTTCTTTTCGATTTTATATATTCTACATTTCGATCGTAGTTACGTTTGTCTAAGTTGGTTTCTGTATAACTGAAAGTTTTAAAATTTTTAACAAAATGTGAAATTTTAAAAAATGTAAGTATAAATAAAATGCAATAAATATTTTGTTAATTATAAATTTTATTTTGTTTAATAAATTTAATTTATTGCATGTCAAAAACTACAATACCACCTCAAGCTCACGGGAAGTTAACTTCTTTTCTTCTTTTGGTACTTCAGTTGTTTTTTTTTACTTAATTTATGTTTTTGATTTAAATTTATCAATTCAATTTTTGTGAAAAAAATTATATTTTTTTACAAAATTTTTGTAAAAAATATAATTTTTTTATTATTTTTTTAATTTTTTTCACAAAAATTATATTTTTTTACAAAATTTTTGTAAAAAATATATTTTTTTTTATTATTTTTTTAATTTTTTTCACAAAAAATATATTTTTTTACAAGTAAAAATTTTCTTCGTGTATATAGGAGACAAAAATTCTTCTGTATTGAAAGCATAACCAATGTTTGGCTTCCCATTTTCATATAAATTTCAGGAATATTTGATTTATATATATACAATGAATTATAATATAATTATTTTTGCAGTTACTTATTGATAGTTTAGTTTTTATTATCTATAATTTACCCTTTATTTTTCAATTTCTATTTCTTATCTGTCAGTCTTAACCGAATACATTTTAGCTATTAAACCAATGAATTCCTTTATTATTTTACCATTGCATTCATTTTTTATTATTCCTAGTACTTTTTTTATTTAGAAGAGGAAATTTAAAGCGTTTTCTTATGAATATGCAGTCGTGTTGAAATCAGATTATATTGATTTTTATAGCCTTTAATATACATTTTAAGATATAATGACAAATATTTGGGATATTTGAATTATTTAAATCATTATATTGAACAAAACAAACAAATAGATTTTAATAAAACCATTAAAAATGTAGAAACTAGTATTTAAAGAATAAAATGTTCTTAATCTTATAAGATACAAAATCTTTGAAGAAATTAAAAAATCATTTCAAGTTATAAAGCCAGTTTAGTAATATATACTATTTTTTCTTTATTTAATTGTCAATATTTGTTGTGAGTTCATTATTTTAAAAGGTCTTCAACCAATGTTTTATGTTCACGAAATATAGTTGTTTGATAAATTTTATTAAAAATCTTAAAATTTTGAGAGAAAACCTTCAAAAATCGACAAAAGGCTACTAAAAAATTGATAAAATTATGATAAATATCAATCAGGCATGTGTCACGAAAAATATTTTTTTAATATTTCTGTTACTATAATATATAACTTTTTATTAAGCTTCAACATATTTTTTAACTATAAACAGTTATGTAAATATTTTTAAATAAAAATTATTAATCTTTTATTTTCCGATTAAAATAAAGTTGAGAAATTATGAATAAAAAGGTTATTATCAACATCTAAAGTAGTTACGCTTCTAGGTATAGTATTTTCAAATTGTATAAGTAAGTTATTATTTAAAAATAAAACATAAATAAATATGTACAAATAATTTTTACTATTGCAAACAATAATTTAATTTAGAGATGTAATTATCATTGTTCTCTAAAATAATAAAATAATATTACCTACCTCAGTTTTTTTATATAATATTCAGAAAAATTTAATTTAATATTTTCTTAAAATAAATCATAACCGTACCTAATCAAGCAATATATCAAATCTTAATAATAAAAATAAGAAATTATGTTTATCATTTTCCTCCTTAATACTCCAAATAGTGTTTATAAAAAACCGACTTTTCAAAAAACCGGTTTGACGGTTAACCGAAAATTGGGTAAAATTAAAAAACCAGTTTTTCGGTTAACCGTCTACTAAAAAACCGGTTAAACCGGTTAACCGACGTTTAAATAATTGCTCTAATTTGAAGCTTAATAAAAATATTTTTGGTTAAAAAAAGTGTTTTTCAACTTATTGGTTTAACCAAGCACCAAATAATAAACAGTGCACTGCAGTATTCTTTATAAATTGCGATTGATTTACATCGATTTACATTAATACTTTTTTTCAGCCTTTAGGCTAGATTTAATATAATTTATAAAAACAAATTTTATAGCATCTTTTAGCACAGCTTTTGAAGCTTAATAATGATCTAAAATTATTCTATAAAGTATTTTTTCAGTTTTATCTTTCATTTTTCTAGCTTAAAATTAAATTATCGAAAATTTACAAAAAGGAAGCTTTAGACCTAGGATGATGTGCATTATATTATGATTCACCGCATTTAAAGTTTTTGTCTCATTGAAAAGTTTATATAATTTTTATTAAAAAAATGTTATAAATATATCTGAATAAAATTGGAAAAATAAATAAAATTTTTTCTGCTAAAAAGAGATATGTTTTTAATTTTTAGATGATTATTAATCATTTAGAAGATTATTAATCAAGTACATTTTCTGCACTTATTTAGTTCTACTTTTGAAGTCTTTATTCTTGTTATCCTATATAAAATCTTATTTTTATCTTAAGCTATACATTAGTAGGTGTAATGTTATTTCTTCTTTTGGAAAATTTCATTCACATGAAATTAAAGTTTTTGTAAATGGAATGCTTAATTATACATACAGTTTTAAAATATATTTAACTTCAAATAAGTAAATATATCACCTGGCTACTTGTTAACTCAAACAGTAAATATTTTTAATAGTTTAAAAATATTTTCTTATATTTTAAATTCAGAAAAAAGCAACTAAAGGACGAAATTTTGTGATATTTTTATCAAATTTTTGAAACCGGTTAACCGACACAGAAAAACCGGGTAAACCGGTTAACTGAAATTGGATATTTCAAATTAACCGGTTCGCAAATAACCGAAATTTGAAGAAAAACCGGTTTTTCGGTTAACCGGTTAACCGGTTTATAAACACTAACTCCAAATATAAGAAAAAATATAAATATAAAAAATAGTCAACAAATCCTGGTTTTGAATTATACATAAAAAAGTATACAACACAAACAATATGTATAGCTTATTTTAAAATATAAGACTTTCAAAAATGTTCTTATGAAAAAAATAGTTGAATTGATTAAAACGCTTATGAAAATGCTATTAACAAGAACATTATACTCTAAAAAAAAAAATATTAAATACTTCAAAACTTTTCAAATTAACTGTGCTTATCAAAATCATAGAATAATTTTTTATTTTTAAAGTCAAAATAAAAAAATTCCCATTGTCATTAACAATGTTGCCAGTAGATGTAAATGGAAAAATGCTAAATCGTCCAAAATATTATGCTAAATTGTCCTACAGCAGCAAATAATAAATTGTTTGCAAAGAAAAATCATATTTTCATTCGCTTTGTTTCTTGTGAAATTGAGTTCTAATGACAACTTATAAGCAATATTTCTTCAGAATTATTTTTATTGTTGGAAATTACAGTAAAAATAATGCTAATATTCGAAAAGTTACAACTAAAACCGTTATACTTACTATGGAATTCTTTAAAAATTGCAATTTTATTATATTATAAAATACTGTAAAAATGTGCTGAAACGAATTTAGCATTTTTAGTAAATTTCAATTAATTTTAACCTTTTCATATGTTAAATCTATCATTGAAAGTCCGGAAATGGCTACACTGTCCGTATAAAAATATATTTCTGTATTTATGAAAAAGTATAAAAAATTAAATCTTATTAGCAGCGAAAGCTTAAATAAACATCAAAAGAATAATTAAAGTATGTGGTTCGAAAGCGCGAATACGTGGGACATTTTTTGGTAAAAAGTTTAATTTTGATGTAGGGAAAATTTATATATTTGTAATCTAGAGACTTTAAATTTTTTTCTATAAATTTTAATATAAATAGCAAGAAGTTAAAGTCAAAATTTCATATTTCATTGAATTGTTATATTTATTATTAAATAAATAGATAAAAGGTATTCTAAATGGTCTCAGGTTATTAAATATTAAATAAAATAAAAAAAAAAATCATGATATTATAAGGCTACTATGCAAACATATATTACTTTTCCTCAAAACAATTAGTTATAAATGGGATATTTTCGTATTATTCGTAAACTATAACCCCTAAACAAAGCCCCTTCAAAACACAATCATTTATACTGTAAATTAATTTTGTCCAATTTCTTGATAAAAATTATGAAAAAAATAGCTGCTAGACATTTTATACAAAAATATTTATACAAAATTGTTAAAAAAAAATCTCATTTCATTTTCTTACTTAACAATAGTAAAACAACAAAAAAATATATATATTTACACATATACAAATAAAAACCTTCAATTATTTATATACAATAAGAATATTATTTCATAAAATTCATGATATATAAAATAAATTTCACAAAATTTATAAAATTATTAAGCACCAATAAATCAAAATACTTTTATACAGAGACCGGATTTTAATACTAAAAAAACAATCTTTTTATTTTTATTTCAATCGAAAAACAATCTTTAATGTTCAAAAAATAATAAAAATCCATCATGATTTTTATTATTTTCATCAATATTTTAATTTTTTTCATCATGATGAAAATAAAAATATAAATATCTTTTGTGATATTTATTTCAAAAGTTGAAAATTATTTTGAACTTTTTTCATCGGATGGAAAAAATTCTAAACAACAACAATTTCATTTGAATAAAAAAATATTTTGAAAACAAAACAAAAGTATGAATAAAAAAACAATCATTTTAAATTCTTTTCGAACTGATATTTATCGTTAAAGATATTTATCGTTAAAGATATTTATTTTTTTCATCATTGATGGATATTTATTTTAAAATTAAAAATCCCTCACATATTTTTTTCAACAAATGAAAAAATATTTTGAACATTAAAGATATTTATTTTGATTGAAAAATAAAAATAAAACGTTTTCGGGTGCTTGCTTTTATATTAGAATATTGACGCATTGAATTCAATAATTTTAAATAACTATGTATGTATGAGCATATTTAACAAAATCGGATAATGTATAAAATACAAATATACAACCAATCATATAAATATGTATACGACACGTATATTTTTTTTAAGATTATCGAATTTTGTAATATTTGTAAATACATGGGTTTTCAAATTCGTAAAAATATCCCACTGAACATTTTCTTTCAAAAAGTTAATTAAAGAATTAATCCTTTAAACCTAAATGTCTACATAATTTTCCTCTAATATAACATTAAGAAAAAATTATCCATGACCATACATAAAAAAATAAAAAAAAAATATTTTTCATTAAAGTAAAAACCTTATACAATGTTATTTTATGCATATTAAAACACAAAAAAAAACTCAAATACCTTAAAAAACCTCATTTGCATCTTCATAATTAACAATATTAAAACATAAGAACAATTACATGATGATTCACATAATCTAAAAGTCCAACAAAACTATTAACAAAAATATTAAATTTCATTTGAATTTTTTTCGCTGACACAGCACACGTTCTCACAACTCACAATTTGGTTACTAATGTAACTTATTCACATGAAATGCTTACCTAACCAATTACATGGAAACAAAATAAACAAACATCCTATTACAATATATTAAACACTTCTATTTATCTACCTAGTAATTATCTAAAATAACTATCTATTCTGATTGATACAAATACAAATTTTGCTATTTCACATCCCTGACTTTTATAAGAAACAAAGTTACCGACTTCCCACCCCCGATAGAACATATTTTTGTATGGAACTAAAAATACTCAAATACTACGTATCCAAGTCATCAGTTTTTTATTTCATCATAATTAAAAGCTCAAAAATTAACATTAAAAACAAAAACAACTATTGCCTTCCCATTTGTCTTCCTGTTAAATTGTTTGTATGTACTTTTCACATAATTGCTACATATTATTATAAAAAATAAATACATTGGTTTATAATTTCATAAAATACATTTGGCCATTTACACAAAAATATTGTTGTATTTATTAAGAAGCTTCAATCCACTTCTATCTGTCACCAAATGTAAAAAAATCATGCAATTTATGATAAGTTCCTAAAGAATAGAATTATAAAATTTTCCTACATATCTTATAAATGTAAACGCAATGAAATGTAACATGAATTCTAAAGTTTGGATGAAATCATTAAAAAATTATGAGAATTATTAATTTCCCTACACTTCTTATACACAGAAAAAAGTAAAAATGGACTTCAATTACGAAATTTGTAATATTAATTAATTTTTAATTGATTTTGCTCCAATCATCAAAATTATAATATTAATAACTAGAATAATTGATATTATTATTACTTTTTTTCCTTAAATAGATGCAATGAGCTGAACATTTTTGAAAATTTATTTAAGTTTATTTTATTTCTGTACTTTTATCGACAAATATTTAATTTTTCTTTATATTTTATTACTAGCTGTCAATTTATTAAAAAACAAAACTGTAAACCAATTAGAAAATTAATTATACTAATAAATCATATAATTAAATTTCAATATAAAGTTAATTAATAATTTTATTAAAAAATTATTAGAAATATTTTTTTCTGTGTACATATAAACGCCTTAAACTAGGCAATGAAATGTAACATGGATTCAAAAGTTTTGTTGAAATCATTAAAAAATTATGAGAATTGATAATTTTTCCTAAATTTCTTATACATATAAACGCCTTAAACTAGGCAATGAAATGTAACATGAATTCAAACGTTCGATTTTTTAACTTATTTTTAAAATATTTGTAAAGATGTTGGTTTTCAACTTTATAAAAATATTTCACTGAACATTTGCTTACCAAAAGTTAATTAAACAGTTCTTTCAAACCTAAAGGTCTATAACACTTTCATCTAATATAATGATGAAAAAAATAAGAAAAACAAAATGTTCAAGATATATAAAAAACATGGAACAGCTGTTAACTATATTAATTATACTTTAGTGAGATCTGAATATAATAAGTTAAATCGAAAGTCATATCAAACGTACTTGTGCAAAATAAAGAACAATTTTAAAAACGATCCTAAATCATTTTATACATTTGTCAATTCAAAAAGGCGATCAGCTGACTTTCCTAACAAAATGACATTTAATAACATTGAAGTATCTGATTTTGAATCGATAAGTAATTTGTTTGCACATTTTTTCTCTTCAACATACTCATCATCAGTTTTCAACAACAACATACAATATCCTTATCATATTTCTGAAGCAAACGTTAATATCCCATATATTAAAGATGAAACAGTTTTAGCCAATTTGTTGAAACTTAAAATTTCTTATGTGGCTGGCCCGGATGGTATTCCGAATTGTATTTTAAGACGTTGTGCAAATTTCTTATACATACCTCTAACATTTTTATTTAATACATCCTTAAAATATTCCTATTTTCCTGATGTTTGGAAAGATTCTTATATAATACCATTATTTAAGTCTGGCAGTAAATCAACGATTTCAAACTATAGAGGCATTGCAAAGTTAAGTTCAATTCCAAAATTATTTGAGAAAATCATCACAGAGACGTTATCGTATCAAACTTCTTCTATTCTTTGTTCACAACAACATGGTTTTCGGAAATCTTGCTCAACAATTACAAATTTACTTGAACTTACAACTTTTATTAATGAAGGTTTCACTTATAAGAAACAAACCGACGCAATATACACAGATTTCAGCAAGGCGTTCGATAAAGTGAATCATGATCTGTTACTGTTCAAATTAAATCATATGGGTTTTGGTTTGTCGCTTTTACAATGGATTGATTCCTACTTGCATGGCCGAAAGCAACGAGTAATATTTCGTAATCATCTTTCCAATATTATAAATGTTACATCTGGTGTTCCTCAAGGCAGCCATCTGGGACCTCTTTTGTTTACGCTTTTCATTAACGATCTTCCTTCTTCCCTCCACTACTCGAAGTGCCTAATGTATGCAGACGATGTCAAAATATTACTATCATTTAACAACAAATTTGATCAAAAACTGCTCCAAATGGATATTGATAGCTTTACAAGATGGTGTTCGACGAATTTAATGGACCTAAATGTCAAGAAATGTCAATATATGGTATTTTCTAGGTTGTTGGTAATGAATGGCAATTATACGATTAATGATAAGAGATTAGAATTGGTTCAAACATTTAACGATCTTGGTGTGCTATTGGACAGAAGATTAGATTTCCGTGATCATATATCCAGAACTGTTAATAAAGCAACTGGTATGCTGGGGTTCATCAAGCGCTGGGCAAAGGAGTTTTCTGATCCTTATACAACTAAACAACTATACACTTCTTTGGTTAGACCTATTCTTGAATATGGTTCTATTATATGGGATCCTTTCTACAATATCCACTCTGATAAAATCGAATCGGTTCAAAAACAATTTTTATTATTTTGTCTACGCGGTCTTGGATGGGACCCTAACCTTCATTTACCATCTTATAAGAGTCGTCTGGCTCTTATTAAGCTACCAACGCTTCACAGTCGTAGAAAAATGCTGAACGTAACATTTCTTCTTAACCTTATAAACGGCAACTTACATTCTGAATTTCTCTTAGAAAAAATCAATGTAAATGTTCCTCATCGCATCTCGCGTTATTATCAATTCCTAATTGTTAAATACTTCCGCTCAAATTACGAAAATTCTGATCCACTTCGCCGTATTTGTGTGGAATTTAATCAATTATATCACATTATCGACTTTAATAAAAGTTTAATTGCTATAAATAAAGATATAATTTATTATTTGAATAATTAAGCTATCTTTACTGTTTATTTAAACTTATAATTATTTTGTCTTAATGCTTATATTGTAATAGTCTGTAAGGATTGTATTTCCATAGACTGAAAATAAATAAATAAATAAAAAATATTAAGAACAAATTATACATAACCTTACTCAACAAAATCAAACATATTTTTCATCAAAGTCAAAAACCTTTTACAAGGTTATTTTATGCATATGAAAAAAAATCTCAAGTTAAATTTTACACTTTACAAAAACAAAAATAACCATTTGAATAAACCAAAAATACTCAAACCCTATTTATCCAAGTCATCAGTTTTTAATTTCATCACAATTAAAAGTGTAAAAAAAAATTGTCTCCATATTAATTCGTTTGTATGTACTTTAACATAATTACATACATACATATTATTATACAAAAGTAAAAAAAAAAAAATGTCGACAAAAATAAATTCATTGGTTTCCAATTTCATAAAATGCATTTGGCCGTTTACACAAACAAATATTGTAGCATTAAATAAAAAAATTGCTCTTTATACTTTTTTGACTGAAAAAGTACGCGAACACGCCTATTGTGATCGAGAACCGACCCACATTTTTTCCATTTCATTTACTTTAACATAATTACATACATATTATTATACAAAAAAAAAAAAAAAAAAAATAAAACACAAAAATACACAAATAAATTCATTGGTTTCCAATTTCACCGTTTACACAAAAAATATTGTTGTATTTAATAAAAAATTCCTCTTTATACTTTTTTGGCTGAAAAAGTACGCGAACCGACCCACTGTGAGCCAGAACCTATATAAATATACTACTCGTGGCTAATTTTGCCCTGTACTCAGGTACAAGCTCGGCAGCATATGGTATAGAATGTGAGTCGGTGTTGATTTCATCAAGCCCAGACTTCGTCTCAGGAAGTCATTGATTGTTGTTTTAATGGCCTTCATGGAGCCTTTGCTGATATTGGCGAAGGTTGTTACAGCATAGTCAAGTTTAGGTCTGATGAATGATCTGTAGAACAGTAGAGCCTTATTTGGGTGAATACCGTGTTTCCGTGATTTATAATTTTAAAGAATCCGCAAGTTCTATAAATATTGTTTATAACTTGATTCACATGTATTGAAGATGAGTTGTTAGTTGAGATGTTTCTGCCTAGGAATTTGATGTGTTTGACTTCCGGAATGTTCTTATTGTCGATGGTTATTTCCAATTTTTTTGGTCTATTACTGAAGTGGATGATCTTGGTTTTTTTTAAGTTGTACGATAAGCCTAAGTTGTTGTAGCGAAAAGCAAGTTCTGTTGTCTGGCCTCTCCGAAATTCTTATTGAAACAAATTATGATGAAATCATCCGCAAATTGTAATAATTGATAGTGCTCGTCTGATATGCTGTGTAGAGAAACTGTATATAGATTGAATAATATTGGTGATAGTGTGTTGCCTTGCGCCAAACCATTGTTCGTTTGGGTAATAGTTTTCCCAATCTTTAAATACCTCCTACTCAAAAAATTAGCCAGACATTTCGTATAGTGTGAGTCTATGTGACTATCTTTAAGCATCTTGCACAGGATTTTTCTGGACCGAGTTGATAATGTCATTTAGACAGTGTGTTGTTGAGTGTTTTTTTCTGAAGGCATACAATCTTTCAGGTAAAATCCTATGATTATCGATGGTTTTCTCAAAATGTAGCTTGATCAGGTGTTCGACTGTCTTTAGTAATACATACCTTTATTATTCGCCACGCTTCAGGAACCTTGCATTCCAACCATATTTTTTTGATCATTCCAAAAAATTTTCTCCTGGTTGGTATTAGAAGATTTGCTAGCATTCTGTATGGCCGAATACGGATTGCGAGATCTAATATATTTGTTAAAATCTTCAAAATTAAAAGCACGGATTGTTGCATTATTTTCTGTTTGAAAATTAAGGTCCAAATTGTTGCAATCTCATTCGAGCAGTACCCTACGGCCAAACTGTTCAAAAAGGACTGGATTTGGTTCTCGTTCCATGAGTTGTTTATTATTTTTGGTTGATTAAATTTGTTTAACTGAGCCATTTTCCTCCACTTGGATCTTGGGGATGACCGGTCAGACAGAGTGTTTATAAGTTCCATCATATAAGATCCATCATTTAGGCAAATGAAACCATAGTCATCAGCTAGCGATCTTAAAAGGAAACCTCTAGAGTTTGATGCCGAAAGACTCCAAGCCCTTTCTTTGGGCATTTGCAAATGTAAAAATCTTCAGCATTTCCGCATTGAAATCTTCAATACTGATTTGCGGTGGACTATAATTCACAACTATATTAAAATTATTTTTCAAATTCAGTGTGGTAACTGCCAATGTTTCCCCGTGGGTTCCTAAATCCTGTATTGCAAATTTTATATTTTTCCCGATGTAGATCCCTACACCACCATATCCATCGACCCTGTTCCTATATGCAAAATTATAATCTGACAGGCTGGTGCACGAGTTATCTGAGAGCCAGGTTTCACACAGAACTGCAAAGACGATATTATTATTCACAATATAGAATTCCAATAGGTTTTTATTATTTGGTTTCTTTAGGCTTTGGATGTTATATTGTATCAACTAAACATCTGCATCAAATCATTTGATTTTCAATTCACAGTAATGTTTTTTAATGTATGCTCTTACATTACTGCGAAAATAAAAAACAAAACAATACAAAACAAACTCTGTAAAAAAAACTTATTTGAATTGAGTTGAATTGAGACGATGAAGCAAAAACAAAACATATTCTGTTCTCTTTGAGAAATTACTGCTTATGAGAGATTTTTAGAAAAACAATAATCACCCCTATCGTGAATAACAAGTGGAATTTTTGTTCCCATGAAATTTTTATTCCCCTCGAAGGAAAAAAATGCTATCGTGAATCTCCCGTGAACAATTTTTCCCGCTATCAGTTCTCAGTGAATGTAAAAAGGAAGAAAATAAAAATCAGTTTTCTTTCAAAAATATACTCGTACACTAATATTTTAAAGAAAAGTAAAAAAAAGCAAAATATTTAGTATTGGAGTGATTGTTTTATGCAACATTAGTTTATTGTACTATTTAACTTTTATGTAGCAAAATGGTTCGGCTTTTTGGAAATCCAACAAAAAAAAAAAAAATTAAAATTATAACAAATTAAAGTGTACAATATGTTTAGAATTGGAACAATAATTTTATTTAATGTTTAGCAATATATCAGTTTGTGTCTTATTAACTGATCGTGCCCTTAAAACAACTTTAATATCCGAATTATAAGAAGATCTACTTACATTTTCTGTTCTGTTCCCCAGCAAAAATAAGGTGAACAAATTAAAGGAAAAAGTGAAAAAAACTCGGGGGAAAAATCATTCACGATTAGGGGAATTTTATTTTTATCATGAAATTATTCACGGGGAGTTTTTTCACTATTGCAAATTTAGGGAAAGGGAAAACATTTCGAAGGAAAAAGTATTCACGATAGGGGTGAATGTTAAATAAAAAAACATCAAAACTGTGAATTACTGTCATTCCCTTACATCTAATATGATTATGTATTTTTAAATAAACAACAGATAAAAATTACGTTTGATTTCAATGTTTTTGCTTAGAAAATTTAATTATTTTTTATTTTAATTATATCTAAAATGAAATAAAATTTATTTTATTTGTAATATTCTTATTTACTTTTAATTACATACCTATAATATTTACATTTTTTTAATTTAATAATTCCTTCACTTCAAATTTTGTAAAAAAGAAAAACAAATGACAGTATTGCATTTTTAGATTTAATTCAATTCAATTCAGTTGAAAGTGATTTGTTGTTAAAGTGTTTTTATGACTCTCTGCACAATTGATTTTGTTTATTTTTGTTTTGATTTTTTTGTCTTTTTCTTACGTACGCACACACAGAGAATTGATTTTAAGTTAAAAAAAAAAAAAAAAAAAAAATATAACAGTCAACAAATGAAAAGAAAGAGAGTAATTAAAAATGAGTTACAAATGAATTGATGCAGATGTTTAGTATCAACCTCATTTTGGCAGTATATATTCTATAATTAATAACTAATTTCAATAAGAGATTTATTTATGTTATTAGCGTCTATGCAGTTCATACTTTTATTCACTTTATCTCTTAGGTTTAATAGTAGAAAACGAATTTTTTCGGGATTACTTTTAAAATTAGACCAGTCAGCAATGGCCTCTGTAGCTTCCTTAGAGACCTGTGACAAGTAGTCAATAGCGTCGAGTTGTTATTCTCCTTCCGATGGGGTATTTTCTTGTTAGTGTTATCATTCGAAAAAGCTGGTTTCTGATATGAGAATGAAACAGCATGATCTTCTAATACCTGTCTATAGTTATGCTAAGTTAGTCTGTTGTTTTCCTCCTCTTTCTTACTATTTGAATTCTGTTTGACCACTTTAGAAAAGGGCATTATCTTGAATAGTGATTTCATTGCCTCCTGATAGTTATTTTGGTTATTGTTTATTGGAAGTAGTCGCAACCGGAAACTGTTCGTTGTACTCAAGAACTGAAAAACTATTAGAAAAAACTCCAGCATACCTGGTTCTCGCCTCTTTCAAGGAAGAAGACTGGAAAATGATAAGAATGTCATATGAGACAATATATAGTACGGCAGATTCTATAATTTCTAAAGAATTTAAGGAACTATCACGAACTCGATTCCGGGAATGTAGGGAAAAATACCAACAGACGAAGGCGAACATGAATGACCTTTTGAAGGCTGCAAAAGGTCCATCCACATCTCAAGGAGGTCCACACCATTCGTCTGTTTTAGGCAGTTCAATGTTTTATCCAACCAATGCGACATTCGATCTTTCCAAATTAGGTATGCGAGTCCCTGCATGTGACATGAAGGTTTTTAATGGCAGTTATGAAGAATGGCCATCCTTTAGGGATATGTTTTCCGTCCTTTATGACACGAACCCAAGAGTATCTCAGGTTGAGAAGTTCTTTCATTTACTGAATAAGACAAGTGGCGAAGCGCTGGAAATTGTACAAAAATTTCCCCTATCGGAGAAGAATTATTTGCCGGCATGGAATGCCTTGAAATCTCGATATGAGAATAAGAAATTCTTGGTGGAGATTCAATTAAAAGCTCTCTTTAATATAAAAGTTGCTGTGAGTGAAACAAGTGAGAACATAAATAAGATAAGAACCACAATATGTGATTGTCTGGCTATGTTAACTGCACATGGTATTCGCATAGACCAATGGGATCCTATATTGGTTTACTTGTGTAGTACGAAATTGCCAATTCAGACAATTGCTGCCTGGGAAGAATCCCTAGAAGCAGATGAAGATTTGCCAACTTGGATCCAAATGGATAACTTCTTGAGAAGTAGACACAGGATACTTGAACGAATAGAAATGGCACGCGGTCAGACTAATGTGACTAACGCGAGTGGTAAACGGGATTCAAATACGGGTAGAAATGTAAACAATAGAAGTCAAAATCAAGGGTCGAAATACAACAACCAAAATTTTTGCAAGTTATGCGATGAGAACCATAATCTACGCGTTTGTGGAAAATTCTCAGACTTTTCTGTTAAGCAGCGACTTGATTATGTTGAACAGAATAGGATATGTAGTAATTGCCTCTCTCCTAATCATTTGAATGTTGATTGTAAAAGCATTTTTCGTTGTACTCAGTGCAAAAATAAGCATCATAGCTTACTGCACGTAAATAACAATAATAATAGTAGTGTGAAAACGAATCGGACTGGAAATCGATTAGTGGAAACTTTTCACACTGGATCAACAATGGATATATTAGTTAGAAATGATGATACAGAACTGCCTAGTTGTTCCAGGAGTAACAGCTGTCCGACAAATGTTCAAACACATTTGTCGGTTAGTCAAGATGACATTTTATTACCGACGGCTTTGGTTCAAATTTATCATTTAGGAGAGAAATTTACCATTAGGGCTCTAATAGATTCTGCATCGAAAAGAACATTTTTAACAGAAAAAATAAGTAAAAGATTAAATTTGAAAACGGAACCAGCCAATTTTGAAATAAGTGGATTAGGAGGAACTGTGGTTGCAAATTCTAGGAAAATAGGTAATATAACACTATGTGCAGAAAAACATAATTTTACGCTTGATACTCAAGCTGTGATTGTCTCAAACTTAACGAGTTTGATGCCTTCAACCACAATTTCTAAACCAAATCTCTCCGAGGTTTGTGACTTAGAATTGGCGGATCCGAA
Source organism: Protophormia terraenovae (assembly GCA_951394005.1). Classification (NCBI taxonomy): domain Eukaryota; kingdom Metazoa; phylum Arthropoda; class Insecta; order Diptera; family Calliphoridae; genus Protophormia; species Protophormia terraenovae. The sequence continues at coordinate 72,199,197 of OX596077.1, forward strand.
ATTTTATGTTTCTTCTCACATTGATATGCTACTTGGAAGCGATGTAATACCATATATTTTGCTAGAAGGAACACGCAAACACGTTTTAGGAAATATGGTCGCACAAAATTCTGTATATGGTTGGTTCATTTATGGACCATTTAAAATAAGTTCATTATCCCTAGTCGCAGTGGATGTTGAGGAAAATAATGGAGATACTAATTTATGTTCTCAACTCAGGAAATTCTGGGAAGTGGAGGAAATATCAGGCAATGCCGTTTTGTCTGAGGATGATGTTTTTTGCGAAGAATTGTATGCAAATAGCACATATCGACGAGAGGATGGGCGATACGTGGTAAAATTACCATTTAAACGAGAATTCCCAGAAACATTACATTTATCATCATCTAGATATGCTGCTGAGAGACAATATATTCAAATAGAAACAAATTTGTACAAGAAACCAGCTCTTTTGAATATTTATAAAAATATATAAGGGAATATGAAGATTTAGGTCAAATGAACAAAAGCGATTGTAATGAAATATGTAAAAATGGGAAATATTTCTCATATTATTTGCCACATCATGGTTCACGTAAGACGAGGAGTTCTAATTCGTTGAACGATGTGCTTTACAGCGGGCCTACATTGCAATCAGATTTGATGTCTATTATTCTAAACTGGAGAAAGTACAAATATGTATTTAATGGCGATATTGAGAAAATATATCGTCAGATAATGATAAATGATGTTGATAAACCTTATCAAAGAATATTGTTTCGTAAAAATGAAAATAGCGGAATAGAAGACTATGAATTGGCCACAGTAACCTTCGGCATAAATTGTGCGCCATACTTGGCAATTCGAACACTTCTACAATTGGCGAAAGATACTGAGATTCAGAGCCCTTCATCTTCTAGGATATTAAGAGAAGAAACGTATGTAGATGATGTTCTATCAGGTGGCCATACAGTGCACTCGGCATTAGAATCTCAGAAACAATTATGCGAAACGCTTGCGTCTGCTGGATTCCCATTGAGAAAAATAACGGCAAATCACCCATTATTATTAAAACAAATTCCTAAGAAACATTTATTAAACAATAACTTCTTGGAAATTGATACTTCGAGTTCGACAAAAACACTTGGAATTTGTTGGAATGCCATGGTTGATAAATTTTCGTACAAAATTGAACCAATTAACGTATTCAGCAGCGTCACAAAAAGGCAGATCCTTTCTTGCGTGGCAAAACTTTTTGACCCGGCAGGATGGCTAACGCCTATAATTATTTTGGCAAAAATGCTAATGCAGGAGTTATGGCAAGATGGCGTAGAATGGGACGAAAATGTCAAACCACACATCCTTAATAAATGAACATGTTTATTGAGAACCTGAAATATGTAGAATCTATACAAATTCCACGCTGGGTGGACTTTCAACGAGAAAGTGTAAACTGCATGGATTCTGCGATGCATCAGAGCTCGCATACTGCGCTGCCCTTTACATTAGGTGTGATGATTGTAACCGCAGGACATCACATTTACTTGTAGCTAAGAGTAAAGTAGCTCCGCTACGTAAACTCAGTCTTCCTCGGTTAGAGTTGTGTGGAGCACTTCTTCTTTCAAAATTAGCTAAACATGTACTTGTTAATAATTCGTTTTCAACTGTATCCGTCCATTTGTGGACGGATTCCACAATTGTTCTGGCCTGGCTGCATAAACACCCTTCCACATGGAAAACGTATGTGGCTAATCGAACTACAGAGATTATGGATAATGTCAAAGACGCCACGTGGCGGCATGTGTCAACTTGTGATAATCCTGCAGACCTGGGAACGAGAGGGTGTAAACCTCAGGAGCTGCCAAGTAATCCCTTGTGGTGGCATGGGCCAATCTGGCTTCTTAGCGCTCAGGAATACTGGCCAAAATCGGATCAAATATTACCGGATCCTCCGGAACAAAGGAGAATCGTTCAGACTCATCTCATAACTGATTCCTATTCGCTGACTTCGAATACGGAATCGGAGAAACACAATATGCCTAGAAACAACTTTTCACCGTCTTCTAAAGCTCAAACTACTCGAGTTGAAAGGGAAGTCGGTGATAAATTTTATATAATAAACAGATTTACAAGATATCACCGAGCTCTTCGAGTTATATCATATATGTACAGGTTTATGAATTTAGCCTCAAAAGGGAGGAAAAGCGACGATCCTTATCATTTTGATTCTCTTTCTCAAATTGAATTAAATCATTCTAAGATTATTTTACTTAAATTAACGCAGAGGGCTTATTATGCTAATGAATATGATGATTTGTCTCAATCTAAGCCAATATCGAGAAAAAGTTCTTTAGTAACTTTGAATCCCTTTCTAGATTCGAATGGACTCCTGCGAGTAAACGGGCGATTAATTCATTCTGGATTGACGTTTGATGAGAAATATCCTATTATTATTCCATATGAATCAAATTTATGTGAAATGATTCTTGACTTTATTCATAAGAATCTAATGCACGCTGATATCTCATTGATGATGAACATGGTGAGATATCAATTTTATATTCCAGCCCTTAAGCGAGCAGTAAACAAATGTGTGAATAGATGTTTGATTTGTGTACGTTATAAACAATGAGTGTTGTCGCAGATTATGGCAGCTTTACCTCCAGAGAGAGTAAAAGGTAAAGACCTTTTACTTATACGGGAATAGATTTTTCTGGTCCATTTCAAATAAAGGCGGGTCATTTGAGGAACTCACCATTTATGAAGGGCTACGCCTGTATTTTTGTCTGTTTTTCTACTCGAGCTATTCACTTGGAACCATGCTCTACACTTACATCTGATGCTTTTCTAGCTACGTTTGATAGATTTGTGGGGAGACGTGGTTTACCGAAACGTATAATGTCTGATAATGGAACTAATTTTGTTGGTGCCAGTAAATTATTACTTGAGGAATATTCGACTTTTCTCAAACGATCTTCCAAGGACATATCTGACAGGTATGCCATCCACGGCTTCGAATGGAAATTTATTCCACCTAGTGCACCGCACATGGGAGGCCTGTGGGAAGCAGGAGTTAAGAGCTTCAAGCTTCACTTCCGGAAGGTTATAGGGAACCAGAAATTTAATTTTGAGGAATTTTCAACTCTTTTAGTTCGAATTGAGGGTGTTCTTAATTCCCGACCGTTATCTCCGATGACTGCGGACCCTAAGGACTTAAACGCTTTAACGCCAGGGCACTTTCTACGAGGTGCTCCTATCATGGTTCTGCCAGAAATGCCATCAGAGGATCTTAACATTTCACTTCTTAACAGATGGGAAAAACTAAAAGGACTTCACCATCGATTCGCCCAAAGATGGAAAACTGATTATCTTCAGGAGCTACATAAGCGATACAAATGGCGTTATCCAAAGAGAGAATTACTGGTTGGGGATTTTGTCATTATTAAAGACGAGCTAATTCCTCCAAGCGGTTGGCGATTAGGTCGTGTTGAAAACGTTTATCACGGATGTGATAAACGGGTAAGAGTAGCTGATGTGAGAACCCAATACGGACTAGTAACGCGACCGATAGTTAAGCTTTGTTGGTTGCCAATCATGGATAAGTAGCAAAATTTCCAATTACATGTGTCTATAATCATTTAATTGGTGTAATACTTTTACTAATTCTCTTCTTTTTTTTGTTACGTTTCTTTTCTATTATTTACTTTCAGACCAATATGGAGCCAATTCGTCGTCCTGAAACCTGTTTGATTTGTTTTCAGACCCACCCGTTGCGTGCTTGTAAGGTATTCTTGGGCTTTTCCGTACACCAAAGAAAGTATAGCGTACGAGTCCACCGATATTGCAGCAACTGTCTTTCGCAAACTCATCAAGCGGAAGAGTGCACATGCAGGTTTGTGTGTCGCAAATGCGGAGGATCTCATCACACTCTGTTGCACACTGATAGGGGTTCCTCAAGTACTAGTGGCACCCCAAGACGCTCAGTTCAGGATAGGTTGTCGCTCCCTCAATCAGGTAGAGAAGGTCCTCATCGCGTTGAGCCAGTACACCAAGTTCGAAGGCTACAGCGATCTGCTCGACGAACATCCGAAGTTGACGGTTCGCAGTCTGGGACAATTCAACCACTAAATTCCCGACAACGGCGATCTAGAAGACGGCCCACCTCCATTCAACGTCAACTAGAGATGCAGTCTGCTGGGCAAGCAACCACTCATGAGTTACTTCGTCAAATGGTGGCCACTATAACTCGCCTCAGCGATGCAATCCTTGTTGCACCCGTGCAAGGGGGCGGCATGTTGAGGCCCCAACCGAGGACGATTACGAAGACGATTTATTGGACATCGACATGGAGCCCCTCCTATAAATGTAACCCCCCGGTCGCTATGTCTGTGGTCAATTTCTCACTACTGTGAATGTTGATCAATAAGATTGACAGATAATCTTTTATGTCCTGTCAATCTGATTGATCGCCATTTTCAGTTGGTGAAAATTTTCAACAGCATAAACAGCAGCCGAAGTAATCTTCCTGAAAATTTCCAAATCTTTAATAAATTCATTTATAACGTTGTAAAGAAAACCTTACCTGCATTTGTCATTTATACAGCCTCTTAAAACACAGTAAGTGTCACTTAATCCCAAAATTATTTCAACCCTTAAATAATTTTGGTTGTCATATGCCGTCTTCTTATACATTGAAGAATAGGCAGCAACAACAAATTTTCTAACATTAAGTCAGAAAATTGTTCATGGTACTGCGAATGCCTTCGTTCTCGCTGGACAGTTCTTGTCAATAGGGGGTGATCCCCCTTACAATTCGAGCATAGAATTTTCAAACAGTTCTCTTCAGCATTGTGTTTATTATAGCAGGATTTGCATAACTCATAGTTTTGTTTACAGTGTTGGGCGAAATTATTATATCTATAACATCGATAGCATTGTTGGAAGGGAATGAAATATTTAACTTGCATCTTCTTGTATCCAAAAATAATCTCCTTAGGGATCTCATTACCCCTAAAGATTACCTTCATACTGCCAGTTGGTTTGAATATTGTTTCATCATCAAACAACTATACGATTTTCGGTCAATAACATTTGAGGCCCAATCTTCATCAGAATAGCATATAAAGCCATTTCCATCTTTCGAAAAATTAAATGACAACTCTTTTGATTTTAAATAACGTAGAACATGTTTTGCTGCTATAAAGTGTTCATTGTGCGGACGAGAGTTAAATTGAGCTAAGTTCGAAACTGTATGAGCAATATCCGGCCTAGAAATCGTTGCTAAATACATCAAACTTCCAATTAACGATTGATAATTCTTAACATCTATCATCTCTTCACAATTTTCTTCTTCACATTTACTTAACACCGTTCCAGCAGGAAATGGAGTTTTAGCAGGTTTACACTCTTGCATATTCCATTGTTTTGCTTTTGAGTTATTTTTATGTCTCCTCTAGAACCATTCCTTTCTATTTCCATTCCAAGGTAATAACTAGCAGGACCACGATCCACAATTTCAACATGCATCTTGAGATTTTCCAATATACTTTCAATCGTTTTGTTGCACGAACAAGCTAACAGTAGATCATCAACATAAAGTGCTATTATATTAATTTCATTTTTGTTACGTGATATAAATACACAACAATCTGTTTTACATTGAATAAATCCCATTTTTATTAAAATTTCATTAATTTTGTGATTCCACTGTCTACCAGCTTGTTTGAGAACATACAAAGATTTTTTTCAATTTACATACCAAATTTTCTTGATCTTGTTTTATAAACATTTGAGGTTGCTTCATATACAGTAGGTAGCACAAATGAGTACATGCTTGTAATTTGTGCACTTGTCGTTGCATAAAAATCAAGGTTGGGAACCGATACCGTTATATATACCGATACCGATAAAATACCGTTTAAAGTTAGTTACCGTAACTGATACCGATACCAAATTATTATTTTGTTAAAAATACCGTTTCCCTCTGTACCAGTATATACCGGTAATATAGTTTCGGTATTTTAAAAATATATTTTTCCAGTAAGAAGAATTTAGTAAGAATAATTCTCTCACAAATTTACTTGAGAAAATAAGAAAGATAAAATTATTTTTAATAATAAGAGTTTATTTACTGTAATAATTATAGAATTTTATTTTAAGAAGGACTTTTATTGTTTGTTTCCTTGGTTATATCGTTTGCAATAAATATATTTTTAAAGATGTTTAAATCCCTTAAACCTAGTGCGACTTAACTTTGATAAAAAGTCTTAGTGCGAACACAAAAAAGATTTCAACATATGATATGCTTTCTGGGAATTTTGACCGTGATTCACGGAAATTTTAAAAGCACTTAAATGAAAGAAAATTGCATGAATTTTAACAAACGATTATATATTATCGATTTTTTTAACGAATATAATATAATATGCTAAATCCAGCTGGGAACTATTTATATAATTTCATTATTCTTTAAATTACTTGTATAGGATGAATTTCAGATATGAATTCAAATAAATATAATGTCATCACTAATAAGCAGCAAGTAAAAAAAAACTTAAATCCATTTAAAGGATCTTGCAAGCATCTACATACGATTTAAATTTGTCATTGGCATGGACAACATCCGGAATTAATCTCTAGAAATTCGGAAAAAAAAAATAAAATTAAGATAGTCACGTCAGACCATATAGCAGGAAGTTGAAATTTCTCGAAAATATTATTTCATAATTTAGGTACATTTAAATATGCGATACACTTTATTTTTAATAACGTTGATGGACCACCCTATTGAAGCTACAAACAATTTTATACTATTTGAACTCACATTCTTAAGTGAAATCCTGGGAAAATTTTCTTCTGAGCGGCTTCAAATTTCAAATTTGAATTACATCTAAATTTCTCACTCCCATTTAACCATGATTATGGCGCGTCGTTTTGATCATGCAACTTTTAAAATTTCTAGTCAGTAAATGGGATAATGGGGAGTTATGGACATAATTAGTACTTTCTTGTTGTAGCACTATTTCTTCTCTACAAAATTTCTCGGCTGTAATTGACATATTAGCTCTTACTCTTCCTAAACAGTTCTTTACTAATTTTTATGGTGATTGAAACGAGTATTCCTACGATATCCGAAACGCATTTTCCATATTTTTGTAGCGCTAACTTGTGATGAAGTAAAAAAAAAATATTTTTTTATGCTTTTCTGTTTTTTTTCTGCTATTTCACGGATTTTTTGCCATTATGCAAATTTACATTTTGCAATTTGTAGAATAAAATGATTTTTTTTTTAATGTTTCCAAAATTAATTGAATTATACCAATACCAATTTGCCTTTAAAAATTCGAGTTTAATAGTCCTAACTGTTGCCATAAAATAAGCATTTGAAAAAATCGTATGAAGTTCTCTAACGAAAAATATTCATATGCAAATTTGTAATTTAACATTTTTTGTAAAATTCAATTAAAATTTACTTAAAAATTTAACTTTTTTAAGTTTTTACTAGTTTTTTAATAATAACAGAATTTACCGGTATTTTAGTTTCGGTACCGGTATACCGATACCGATATAATTTAAAATACCGTTACCGAAATTAATATAAATTGAATATCGATACCGTTATTCGTTTCGGTTTCCAACCTTGATAAAAATAAAAGTAGTGCAGCAAAGCAAAATTTTTTTCTTTAATTTATTTTATGTTTAATATTCAATAAAATAATCTATAATTTAAAAACAAAAGCATCGAGCTCTACGAAAAAATCCTACAAAACGAAAACAACTCGCATGTAGGGATTTTTAAAATATTTTTTTTACATCAATAAAAATATTTGAATATTATATAGAGTAGTTTACAGATAATGGTCAATAGATTATTAACCATTTTTAGAATTTTAAATGTACAGTATAAACTCGATAATCCGGATAATTGATTGATTTATCCGGACTATCGAGGTTCTTTCTTGGTCACTTTTTGTAGAAAAAGTATTAAAATAAATATATAATAATCATAGAGTAGCATATAGAAACGAAATTCTCGATTGACATTTAAACAAAATTGTTGTTTTGTAAACAAAAATGTGTTTTTATTTTCTTTTGGCAACAACAAAATGTATTTAATTACATGTATTTTGTTGTTGCTTGAGTTAGGTTTTTGACAACCGACTTAGGTTTTTGACAATTACAGTGAACTCTCGATAATGTGAACTAATTAATGTTGGGGTAGTTCATATTTTCGAATTTGTTCACATTTTCGATTGTGATTTTTTTTATATATATTATTAAGTTATTCTTTCTAAAAATCATTTCTGCAAGGAATGAAAATGCAAAGATTACAAAAAAAACTTTTTGTAATTTATTTGGAACATAAAAAATTTTTAAAAATCCATTTTATAAAGAGTACATACGTAGTATGTACATAAAAAGCAAACAAAATATTACGACAAAAAATAAATAAAATTTACAATGAAAAAAGATAGGTACATACATACATATATAATTAAATATGGAAATAATCGGTTATTATTTTCTGTTTTTTCTTTTGTTCGACCAGCTTATTTACCCCCGATTCCCTGATTTTTTTCAATACTTTAATGTCAGTTTGATCGACCATTTGAAATTCAGCCCATTGGACAACTTTGTTAAAAATTTCGACAGCTTCTTTGGCTTTAATGTTGTTTTCAGGCGCTTCAATAAAACAGTCGCCATCATCGTCGGACTCTTCAATTAAATCATTTTCATCAAATGGCGTGACGTCCTCACAAGGATTATTGATCCAATCTCTAATGTTTACAGCAGTAAATACTTCCTAAGGGCACAGTGTCTGTAGAAGATCTGCAGCAGTATTTTCTAAAGATCTAACCTCTGATTGCCACTTTTCTTTTAAAACGCTCAAAGGAAAATTAAATTCAGGATCGTCTTCATTATTTACCATATTCAAAATATTTTTCCAACAGTTAGATAAAGTTTCTTTACCAACTCGGTTCCAGGATGCCTCTAGAATAGAAACTCCTTCTTTAAGTGTGATTTTTTTCATCGATTCAAGCAAATCCCCCTCTTTTGCAATAATTGTTGCCAGAAAACTGTTCCTATAATGAAGTTTGGTGATTCTAATTGCATTTTGATCCATTGGCTGGATCAGAGCCGTTACATTTGGAGGCATGAACATAGCTTCTATGGAACCATCCTCGGATTAATGGTCGGATTCTGGTGGATGGGATGGGGCATTATCTATTAGGAGTAAAGCTTTTACTGGTAATCCTTTCTTCGTTAAAAAATCTGTCACCTTAATGAAAAATAAAACAGTAAGAATCCCAATTGAACTATTTTTACATGTTTACTTACCTCTGGCACAAAACAGTTGTGAAACCATTCTTTAAAAATGGAAGAAGTCATCCAAGCATACTTTGAATTTCTGTAGTTTAAGGGACAGATAAAATTTTTAAAACTGCGAGGATTTTTCGATTTTCCTATTACTAAAAGTTTTATTTTATGAGATCCTGACGCATTTGCACAGCATAAAAATGTTATCCTTTGCTTTTCCATTTTTGCACCTGGAGCGCTTTTCTCCAATGACTTTACATATGACTTTACATATTTTGTGGGAGAAGTTTCCAATATAGACCAGACTCATCGGCATTATACAACTGATCATTGGATAAACCCAAATCTTCTATCTTTGCTTTCAATTTAATTTTAAAAGGATTTACGAACTGAGATTGCGCAGAAAGTTTTTCACCGCTTATCTGAAGGAGCCGAATTCCGTATCTCTTTTTAAATTTTTGTAGCCACCCATCGCTAGCATTGAAGTCATTTCCGTTTTCACTTATGTTTTTGTGAATTTGTTTGGCTTTCTCTTTCAACATCAACCCACTTACAGGGAGGTTTTTATTCCGCATGCAAATAAACCACTTATAGAGCGATTTTTCCATTTTTGGAAGCTCTGAAGATCGTAATGTTTTGCGTTTTCCGGGTCCATAAAACGTACTGTTCACACATTTTAAAATATTGTCTTTTTTATTTTTTATTGAACATATCGTTGATTTTGCAACTTTATACTTTTTACTTAACACTGTAACACTCGATCCTTTTTTTAAATATTCCAAAATTTCGCATTTTTCATTTAAGGATAAAAACTTTCGACTGTTTTTAGACATTACTAATTTTAAAAATAAATTCACGAACCTACCGCAACAAGTTACATAAAGCGACTAGCATTAAATACCTTTAAAATAATGGCATACTATGGTATTTATTAATTCGGGGACTCCCAACATTAAAAATAAATGCTTCTACAAATTGAAAAATCCCCAAAAATTAAAAAAAAAATTGTTCACTATTTAGAGCGCCCATATAAAAAACTGAGTGTTCACATTAGTGGATAGTTCATTATATTGGATGTTCACATTACCGCGAGTTCACTGTAGTTTCGTCTCTTGTTACTCTTTGATACTAATATTTATTATACGAATGAGTTAAAATGTCAAATCCAAATTTTTCGTTTAAAAACATTCTATATTTTATGTATTTCCTTTTACTGAAAAAATGTTGAGACAAATACTTAATTGAAAATGTCGGAATTAAATTATAATCAGCTCTTACATCATAATTCTTATCGTATTTTCTAAACATAACAAAAATTTAAATAGAAAATATACTTTTTATATTCAATCCGGATTATTTAATTGCTATCAATCCCGATTATTGAGTATATAATGAATTTGGAAAGGCCGTCCGGATTACCGAATAATCCGGATTATAGACTATTATATTATAGGATTATAGAGTTTAAACTGTACCTTTAAAATCGGGAGCTATACCCGAAGGACCGCTTTTTTGGACTTCACGGTTTAAAATTTTATATCTAGAATACCAGTTGACCAAATAAAATTTTTTAAACTGTGTTAGAAAGATAAGAAATTATCTTTTTTAAAAAGTATATATTTAATTAAATGAACAGCAAAACTATCTTGAATATTTAGGACACAAATTCAGTTTTTGAATTTTTTCTTCTATTATTTTAAATTTATATCTATTTTTGACCAACACTTTATTAAAAGACATACTTTTTTTAATACATAGTCTAATTCTATACTTCATTTGTAAAACAAAAAGGAAATCGGATGAAAATTGTGGAACCAATGAATGTTTGAAAAACTTGAAAAACCCGTAAAATCTTCATGTATCATAAGTAATGGAAAAAGCCATTAAAAGTAAAATAACAAGATTTTATGAGTTGTATATATTTTGAATACTTCACTGGATCTACAATTTTCATCCGATATCAAGCGATACCTTTTTGTCTTACAAATGAAGTATAGAATTAGATTATGTATTAAAAACTTCACTGGATCTACAATTTTTATCCGATATCAAGCGATACCTTTTTGTCTTACAAATGAAGTATAGAATTAGATTATGTATTAAAAAAAGAATGTCTTTTAATAAAGTGTGGGTCAAAAATAGATATAAATACAAAATAATAGAAGAAAAAATTCAAAAACTTAAAAAGTATAATTTCTTGTCTTTCTAACACAGTTTAAACGAGAGAAAAAGATATAGTCGGTCAAGCCCGACCATATAATACCCTACACCATTGTGTACATTATAATAACCGAAACATGATATTAAGTGTAAAATAAAACATACGAATACAGAATATAGCGTCGATACTAACATTTATATGAATTTATTCACTTTTGGGTGATTTCCGAAAGAGGGCCTTATATGGGAGCTATGGTAAATTATGGACCGATCTTTGTAAAATTTTACAGTATCATTTATGTTTATATACAAATTATTTTTGTCGAATGTTAACTTGATACTAATATTTTAATGGGATTTATGCCCAGTAAAGTAATTTTCTGAAAAGGGGTTTATATGGGTTAATTATGGACCAATTTTTCGTATATGTGCTAAATGTCATTGATTTATTTCTATATTTAAGGGATTTATGATGGATACACCCTTTTCCGGGAGGACATTTGTATGGGGGCTAGGTGAAATAATGGACCGATCATAACCAATTTCAATAGGCTTTGTCCCTGGCCTATAAGAAACCTGTGTGCCAAATTTCATTAACCCCAACTATGGTGGTGTAGGGTATACAAATTTAATTTGGTCAACTGGTATTCTAGATATAAAATTTTAAACCACGAAGTCCGAAAAAGAGGTCCTTCGGGTATAGCTCCCGATTTTAAAGGTATATTTAAAATTCTAAAAATGGTTAATAATCTACTGACCATTATCTGTAAACTACACTATATTATATTCAAACATTTTTATTGTTGTAAAAAAATATTTTAAAAATCCCTTAAGTGCAAAATTGAGTACATGCGAGTTGTTTTCGTTTTGTCGGATTTTTTCGTAGAGCTCGATGCTTTTATTTTTAAATTATAGAATATTTTATTAAACACTAAACATAAAATAAATTAAAGAAAAAAATTTTTGGATTTGCTCCACTACTTTCATTTTTATGCAACGACAAGTGCACAAATTACAAGCATGTACTCATTTGTGCTACATACTGTATACTTCCTCCTTTAAGTCACCATTTAAGTAAACGGCTACTACGTCAACGTGTTTAACTAGTAAGATGTACTTTACGGCTAAAGATAATATTAAGCGAATTGTTGGATGACGTATTACCGGTGCATAGGTTTCGCTATAATCATGATTATATTGTTGAAAGCATCCTTGAGCCACTAATCGCGCTTTGTATTTTTCAATTGTACCATCAGCTAAGCGCTTGTTTGTAAAAATCCATTTACTACCAATCACATTTTTGTCTTTAGGTTTTTCAACTAACTCCCATGTTCCATTTTTTATACCCTTCACCAAAGTTTGTCATTCCGTTTGTAATTCCCACAATTTTCGTCGGAGAGCAAAAAAGTTGACATTTTCGGGATCCTTGTAAGAAATGATGACGATAGGACCATGTCCGTCCGTCCGTCCGTCCGTCCGTCCGTGTGTCGGTTGAAATGGCGTTTATGAAGCCCACCGATAACTGACATATATAATATATATATCAAACGATCGGAAATGCTTTCGAGAATTTTGCTATTGGAATTCAGCAAGATCGGTTCATACAATGCAGAGATATGTTAAAAAAACCGGTTTTTAGAACCGGTTTTCCAGTTTCTGAAGCCTCTGTATATACTAGGGACTTCGTTTTTACAAAGAAGTCTCGGACATTTTTTTCTGAATTTTTATTCTGAAAAAATGAAATAAATCGGTTCAATAATAACTGAGATATCGGACAAAACGCATTTTTTATTTTTTGAAGCCCTGGTTTAAGCTATAGATTTTTATTTTTATACAGATCGGTCACAAATATTTTTATAAAATTTTGATTTTTTGAATCAGCAGGATCGGTTTGTAAATGGCGGAGATATGCTTTAAAAACCGGTTTTTGGTTTTTCATATTCTGAAGCCTCTGCATATACCAGGGACTTCGAATTTTTAAAGGGGGCTCGGAAATTATTTTCTGAATTTTTGTTCTGAAAAAATGAAATAAATCGGTTCAGTAATAACTGAAATATCGGGGAAAACGATTTTTTTATTTTTGAAGCCCTTGTTCAAGCTACAGATTTTTATTTTTATATAGATCAGTCATAAATGTTTTTATAAAATTTCGTTTTTTTTAATAAACCAAATTCGTTCAGAATCAACAGAGTTATGGACCAAAAACAAATCTGTTAAGAATATAAATACACACACAAACATGTATATTAAGCATTGTAATGACTATTAGTGACGTTTTTTGTTTTTTGTATAGACAAGTAGTTTTGTTAGAAACAGCAGTCATATAATGAATAACAGTGTTGTTGTTGTTCTTTGTATATGCAGTCTGTACAAAAATAAATAGATATGGAATTGTTGTTGTTTATTTTTTAAAACTAAAACATATCTGTTAAGAATATACATAAATACATACACAAACATGTATATTAAGCATTGTAATGACTATTAGCAAAGAATATACAATATATAGAAAGCGCATGTCAATGAAAACTGAAATATTTTTTAAAAGTATTTCATGATGCGGGAGGGAAGACAAAAGGAAAAGAAGCTTGCGTGTTTTTTATCTCTTTTGTTATGCTCTTGAAATTAATAAAAAACACACAAAAAAGTCAGTCTCGCACGAGCATTCAAGCAAGAATGTTGTGTTACTGCTTGTTGCTTGAGATACACTCATGAAAAATATTAATATGATTTTTTATCTCTTAATTAAACAACTATCTTTTTTTAATTAAGAAATAATAATTTAATACAATTAATTTTCATTTTTTATTATAAAATACAAATTTGAAATAATCGTTCGTGCTGAATTAAATTTAGTATTATTTGATAATTTTTAATAAGAAATTAAAATCCTAAATTATTAATATATCGTTATTTTTTATCAAAGAGTAGAAAAAAATAAACATTAAATCGTAATTTTTATGATTACTAAATTCTAAACTAGTAACGTGTATTTCCACTTACAAGTCTTGAAATGACGAAGAAACTTTCAAAATTAAATTACTATAAAAATGATGTTATTTTTTTGGTGTATAATTTCATAATGGGACAGAAAAACAAAACATACACAAACATAATTGTGAATGTATGAGTGTGGCGATCGCTGGTGTAGTGCCTATAAAAAAGTAGAAACAAGAAATTGGTTGTTTATTTACTAAAGGAGATAAAATACGATAACGTATGTTAGTGTAGGGCATAGCATATGTGTTTTGTTGTTTTAAAAGTAGAATTACTTTAATCAGCACCGAACTAGTTACACCTTTTTTAACGTCATATGAGCTTATATACTTTCAGAATATCACATTTATATTTTAAAAAATGATTTGTGTAGTTTTGTTACTTATGTATTCAAAGTAACAGATGTTAAAGTTAAGTATATTAATTAAATAAAAACAAAAATATAAAATTATATCCACTTGAAAAAAATATAAAAAAATATTTTTATTTTTTTTATTCATATCAAATTTGTCACCAAAAAAAATTAGATTTTTCTTTAATAATTTTGTTTTATTCTGTAAAGAAAATGAAATTATATTGAAGAAAGATCTTTTGTAAAAAATATTTAATTTGTATATACCTACTATATAAAAAAATTGTTATGACAAAAATAAATAAATGAATAAATAAAAAATAACTTTTATTTCCTGCCAAAAAAAAAAAAAAAACTTTTATATATTAAAAAAAAAATCAGTATTTTTGTTTATAAAAAAATTAAGTCTATAAATTAAAGCATTACTGTATGAATATTTTTTTCTTTTTTTATAAAAAAAAAAAATAATAACTTTTTGCTTAGAAAAAGGAAATCAAAAAAATTCTTAATTTTTCAAAATACATATATAATTTAAAAATAAGTTTTAAAATTTAAAATATTAATATTATTTATTTGTATAAAAAATATATATTTTAATAACAATTTCTTGTTTCAAATAAAATACAACTCAAAAGCTTGGAAAAAATCACAAAATAATTTTTTTTCGAAAAAAAGGAAAAACTTTTATTTACTATTTACTTTATTTTTATTTTTCTTTCTAAAAAATCCAAAAGATGGAAAAAATATGTACTTTTAAAAATTAAAAAATGTAAATATTTTTTTAAATACTAATTTCTAAAATTAAAACTTCTCTATAAAAACATTTTTTTTTAATAATAATAAAAAAACAAATTATATGCACATTTTATGAAATATATAAAAATATAATATATAAAAGTAAAATATAACAATTATTAGTTTATCAAAAATATAACTATAAAATATAAATTGACAACTTCGAAATCATACAAAAATTTGTCACGTCATTAAGAAAGGTATAAGCAGTCTGTGTAGATCAAAATATTTCTACTTGTAAAACAACAAAACATGTATGCTATGCCCTACAGTAATATTAACGTTCATATCTTTTCCATTAGTAAATAAACAACTAAAATTTCTGTTGGCACTTTTTATTTCAAAATAAAAGAAACAAATATTTTTTGTTTCTTTCAATTTGAAATAAACATCTTTATACATGTACAAATATATATATGGCTGTGTGTTTTTATTTGCATTTCTTTATAAGGAATACACACATGTACAAACACATATATTTAAACTCTTTCTCTCTCTCTCTGTTTTGGTGGTGGATTTTGTTTTCCCTTGTTACTTATCCCCCTCATCAATGCAAAATGTTGAGAGCGAGAATTACATGAGAGCGGGTTCTATGATTAGAACCCGCCATAAGAAATTTTGTTTCTACATGATGCGCCTTCTATATATGAATATTCTTTGCTATTAGTGACGTTTTTGCCTATAAGACAAGTAGTTTAGTTAGCAACAGAAGTAATATAATGAATAACAGTGTTGTTGTTGTTCTTTGTATATGCAGTCAGTTTGTATATACACACATAAAAAAATAAATAAATATGGAATTGTTGTTGTTTATTTTTTAAAAGCAAAGCCTGCTATGATGTTTTTTTTCATATTCAAATTTTCGTAGTTTGAAAAAAATTTAGATTTAAATATGTGAAAATATGAAAGCATACGTTAAGGCGAAAATTTTATTATTTGTCGGTAATATGGTATTATGATGTCGATAAGATGGTAATATGGTAATATGGTGAAGGGTATCAAAGATTCGGCACAGCCGAATCTTTTTCAATTTCATTTTATTAATGAGTTGTATTCTTTATTCATAGTTTCTTGCCATTTATCAGACTCTACTATTTATTGCCTGTTTTACACTTGTAGGTTCAATATTAAAATCCTTTATTACATTTAGTTTTTCGTTATCCAATCTATATATTTTACAAGGTCGACCAGGATTTCCAGTTCTTAGTGTACTTGGCCTGCCTCTCTTACGCTTACCATTTGCGTTTGGAACTTCTTCGTAAGTTCGATTATCGTCTGATTCTTCAAAATCATAGAATTCTGAACTTTCTTCACTATCAGACAATGATTCATACATTTGTAACTCTTCCTCTCTGTTGGTATTTTGATTTAAATCCTCATTACTTATATGATTTTCATTATTATCATCATGATTTGAATCTTGAACAATATTTGGTTATAAATTATTGGAGAGTAATCAAAAAAATCATAAAAATCATTAGTATTTTCGTTACTACTGTTTTCAACAAAATCATTTTCGAAAAATTTTACGTTTCTCTCTATAACTAATGTTTTAGTTTTGACATCAAATAAACGATAACCTTTTGTCTTAGATTGATAATCTACAAATGAAAAAAACGTTACGTTTTGGCTCTATCTTTGACCGACCTGGTTTCTTACTTAGTACCACAGCTTTGCATCCAAAACTTTTTAAATAAGATACACAAGGCTTTCTTCCAGTCCATCTCTCATAAGGAGTACAATTTTCCAATACCTTAGTTGGTGCTCGATTTCTGATGTAGACACTTGTATTTATAGCTTCAGCCCACAGTGATTTTGGAATCTTCAAGCATGCATCGAGTCATTTCCATTAGCGTTCTATTTGCTCTTTCTGAAACTCCGTTTTGTTGTGGTGTATAACATACCGTGGTTTCGTGTACTATACCATTTTTCTTTAAGAAATCATCAAACATACTCACGACCATTATCGATTCACAAACGTTTCAATTTGTATCCGGTTTGTTTTTCTGCCATTGCTATGTATTCTTTGAATGCCTCAAAAGCACCAGATTTATTTTTTAAAACAAAAACTGAGATGTAACGGAAATAATCATCTATAAAGGTTATAAAATATACCTTGAGATCTAATTCTCATTGGACCACATATATCGGTATGTACCAATTCGAGTAAATTGTTTGAAACCGTTGTTCCAATTTGTTTAAATGGTTTTGCCGATATTTTACATTTTGAACAAGTAAATAATACAATTAAAATTAGTTGGTATATTACCTTTTAATCCCCGAACCATTTCATTTCGTTCTAATTTCTTGAGGTCATTCACATTTAAATGTCCGAAATGCTTGTGCCATAAAATATTGTCGGAGCTTTTTTCGTTAAGCATTAGATGATCTGTTAAACTTGATTTTATTTTATAAATACCATTGGATTCAGCAACCTTAAATTGAAATATTTCATTATTGAAAACTTGGACCTTATTTTCTGCAACATTTATTGAATATTTGACTTCCATTAACTTGGAATTTGTCGCCAGAGGCTAGTACAACACTACTATTATATTCTTTCATACCTGTGAATGCGTCTTTACTTTCACAAACATGAGACGATGTACCACTATCCAAAATCCATTCATTGTGTTCTTGATCATTCATACAGGAATTGATGACAAGCATAGCACTATTTACGCTGTTAGCTTTATTCTTGGAATAACATTGTGACTTGATGTGACCCTTTTTACCACATTCAAAACATTTTATATTTTTGAATTTTGAATTATGTTTGGCCACTTTTTATTTCTTTTTTTTTTTTTTTATTTAACATTTTTTGATTTTTTAATTTTAATTTTATTTTTGTTTTTTTTTTATTTTAATAATAATAAAAAAATGAATTCTTAATAATAATACTAAAAAATATGAATTGTAACACTTACCTTTTAATACTTACCATAATTTAAATTTAAGTAATAGTAGGAAACCCTGTTGCTTATAATGTTAAAAGTAACGGGGTTTGCTGAAAACATTATATATATGAGAAAGTAGGCTTTTTTTATATATAAAAGAATAAAGAATAATTACTTGCAAAATATATAACAAACCTTACGGTCGTGGTTTTATTTCGGTACTTTTCGCAGTGTCCATTTTTTTTGAAATTTAAATTATAATTTAATTAATTTAAATAATTTTCTTAAAAAATATTAAGAAAAAACATTTTGGCGCCCGAGCAGGGACTTGTGAAAATAAAAAGTGAAGTGTTTTTTTTTAAAGTGCTTAAAAATATTTTATTTAAATTAAAAATAAAAAGTGATATTGTTTAAAAAACATTTGTATTAAAAATAAAATAAAACATTCACTAACAAAATACATAAAACAATCAAAAACAATAAAACACTCACAAAACAATAAAAACACAAAATACATAAAAACAATTAAAAAACATTAAAACTATAAACAAACAAAATAAAAACACAACAACATCAACAACAACAGATCATCATCGTTGCTGCCATCACCAAGTTGCCCATTCCAGATGCCCCGTCGTTGCCGCTGCATTATTTGTAGAGCTGAAGCCAATCAGGGGAGTAATTCTGACTCTGGTTTATCTGAACAACAGGTAACAAGTGTAAAAAATATTTGTGTAAAAACCTTAAATTTGTAATTTAATCAAATTTAAGAGATTTTTGTAAATTATTCAAAAATTTATCACTTTGCAAGTCGTACACAAACAATATTTTTTACACTTCTCTTTGAAATATTTTATTTGTTTAATAATTTATATAAACAAAAACCCACCCTTAAAAGTGAAACGATCGCGAGTGTTATTTCTGTTGTTTATAATAAATAAACATACACACACGAACACGTATAAATTTTCATATATATCGAATAACAATTTAATTAGTTATTTCTTGTTTTGCCGTCGGTATTGCAATCGTTTGCTAAAAAATTTATTTTTTAATATATTTAAAATAAATACACAATATTCGCGAGTGTTAATTTTTACTTTTAATAAAATAATTAATTTATTATTAATCGCTGTTTTCTTTTGTGCTTTATCCTTTTATTCGTTGTTCATCAACTTGTTCAGTTCAATTCCACTTGTTCCTATACCACTTACATTAATTTATTAACATCAGCTGTTAACAGTGTAGTGCATTTACACTAGCATCGAAAAGTGTAATTTCATACAAATTGAAAATATTAAGTTGAAAGTGCGTTCACACTAGCTTCGGAAATTTTTTATTGCATATAATTATAAAATAATAAAAAGTTAGTGTGTTCATAATTTAAATAATAATTTTAAATACAATTTGTATGAAATTTTAATAAATAAATATCGATTTTTTCTTGGTAAATAAACAATATTAAATAGTTTTATTTTACCAAAGGCTGATTAAAGTGGATTTTTTCTGGAAATTAAATAAATTATTTTTAAATATAGTAAATTGAACTTAACGACAAATTTAAATAAAAGAATAAATCAAGGAAATATCCGAATATTGTGTAACCGACGAGAGAATAATTTTGAATTTAAAGTTTAAATTGAATATATATATTTTTTATAATTCTTTATACCAAGGCAAAAATTTATTTAATATATTTTACCAATAAATTAATTTGGTTTTGTTTATATTTGCTTTGAGGAATTTATTTTAGTAATTGATAATGACTGGTAAAAGACGCCAAGATTCTCCTTCCAAATCGGAAACTTTGGAGAAATTATTAACGAAAAAGGCTAAAGTTGTACAAAATATTGTACGAATTCGTCAATCCATTCGGGAAAAGACGATTTCTTTTAATCCAATTGAATTAGAATGTCGTTTGGACATTCTTACAAATTATATTGAGCAAGCAATGAAGCTTCAATCAGATGTGGATAATTTAGATCCCGATAATGATGATAGAGCTGAGCTTGAAGACATTTGTGTGACCACAAAATCGTTGTTTTTGAGTCTTTTGGCTAAAAATAGAAAAACAAGTGTGCCTGAAACATCTTTTAGTGTTCAGTCACATCAGTCAAGACTCCCAAATATGAAGCTCCCTAAATTCAGCGGAAAATATTCCGATTATAAAAATTTTATGAGCTTATTTGAGAACTTGGTCCACAATGATCCGACGTTGACAGACATAGAAAAATTTAATCACTTAATATCATGCTTGTCCGATGAAGCTTTAGGTACAGTTAAAGCTTTTCAGATTTCAGAAGATAATTATCCCAAAGCATTAGCCAGTTTGAGGAAGGTATACGATAATGAGTGCTTGATATTTTTCGATAATATCGCCAAACTTTTTGATCTTCCAGAGATCACAAAACCATCGGCTTCTGCTTTGCGAAGCATGATAGATACTGTTTCGGCTATATATGATTCGCTTTTATCTATAGGCGACGATAAAAAGATTACGAATGCGATTTTAATACATTTAGTGATGTCAAAAGTAGATCCAGTCACAAAATCTAAGTGGGAAGAACAGCTAGACTTCGAAAAGCTGCCACTATGGTCTGACTGTGAAGCCGCTTTGAACAAACGATATCAGCATATTGCTGCTGATGAGTCTTCAAGTTCAAGGCCGAGGTTTAATAAGAATAAAACTGAAAATAATTCTACAAAGAAAAATAATAAAACATCACTAAATGTTACAAAATCTAAACAATCTGCTGATAAATGTTTATTTTGTAAATCAAATCAACATATTATTAGTAATTGCCCTTCTTTTACTGCTGAGCCTGTAATTCAAAGATTTGATTTTATAAAATCTGTGCCAGCATGTATAAATTGTTTGAAAAAAGGTCATACAGTAGCCAGATGTACATCATCTAAGTGTAGAATTTGTAGTGGATCTCACAATTCACTACTGCACAGATACAATACAAGCTCTAATAATAATAACCAATTGAATAACTACTCTGAACAGCCGTCAACTTCTCACGCTTCCGTGAATTATTCATCTTCAGATGAAAGAATTATTTTAGCGACGGCCGTAGTCAAAGTAAGAAATAGTTCTGGTGATTTTATATTAGCCAGAGCTCTTTTAGATTCCGGTTCTCAACCGAATTTGATAACTGAGGAACTTGCACAGCTACTACGATTAAAAAGAGAAGGAGGCAGATTGAATTTAAATGGTATTAGTGAAACTAGTTCATTTTCGAAATCTTGTGTAAATTTAACTGTCACGTCGAGGGTTAACTCTACTCATTTTACTTCGAAGTTCTGGGTATTGAATTCAATAACGAATTTACAGCCTGATAAAATAATTAGTACAACTAGCTTCAACATTCCTAAGAATATAGAATTAGCTGATCCTAGCTTTCATAGACCGCAAAAAATAGATTTACTTATAGGCGCGGAAGTATTTTTTGATTTAATTTGTGTAGGACAAATAAAGTCTAGTCCGAGCCTCCCTATTTTACAAAAAACTTCACTTGGTTGGATTGTTACTGGAAAGTATAATCAATCAAAGGGCTCGAATAACAATCAAGTTTGTCATTTAAGTACTTCAATAGAAAACGAGAGCAATATAGATTCAATTGTTAGAAAATTCTGGGAATTGGAAGAAATTCCTAAAGAATCAACAAAAATATATTCTGAGGAACAGCAAAAATGTGAGGAAATCTTTAGAAATTCAGTACGGCGTTTAACGTCAGGACGATTTGAAGTCTCTTTGCCTTTCAAATCTGATACAAAAACGTTAGGTTCATCTTTCGAAACCGCTAAAAGACGATTTCTTTCATTGGAACGAAAAATTTCCAAAGATAACGTTATGAAAGAAATGTATCATGATTTCATGAAAGAGTATTTCGACTTAGGTCATATGACAATATTAGATAATATACCAGATGTTCCTCACTATTTTATTCCACATCAATGTGTTTTGCGACCTCAGAGTACAACTACGAAACTTCGAGTTGTTTTTGATGCTTCTTGTCGAACTTCTTCACAGGTATCACTTAACGATTTGTTAATGGTTGGTCCAACAATACAAGAAGAATTATATTCGACATTGATCCGTTTTCGATTACATAAATATGCAATCACTGCCGATATTGAAAAAATGTATCGTCAAGTTTTAATTGGCGAAAATGATAGAAATTATCAATTGATCCTTTGGAGGCAGAATCCATCTGAAAATTTAAAAGTGTTTCGATTAAACACTGTAACATATGGCACGGCATCTGCGCCATTTTTAGCCATCAGATGTTTGATTCATTTAAGCGATTTATTCAAAGAGACTTTACCTATCGGTTCAAAAGTTGTTCGCAGTGATTTTTACGTGGATGATTTGTTAACTGGAGCTGAAAGCTACCAAGACCTAAACATAATTCGTAACCAGGTCACTGAAATTTTAAGTTCAGCTGGTTTTAAACTGACAAAATGGTTTTCAAATCATCCTGACTTTATAAGTTCATTAGGTAATGAAAAATTACTACATAGTGATTCCGATTCAGCTAAAGCTCTTGGCATACATTGGGTTCCGAAGAATGATTCATTTAAGTTTCATTTGGAAGACAATTTTCAAGATTTGAAAGCGACTAAAAGAAACATTTTATCAGTTTCGTCGCGTTTGTTTGATCCTCTCGGACTTTTATGCCCAATAGTTACAAAATCTAAAATGTTACTACAAGAACTTTGGATACAAAAACTTGACTGGGATGAATCAATTCCTATGAGACTAAATACTTCATGGGAAAATTTCAAATCTAATTTAATGGAAATTGATTCAATTACAATCCCAAGATTCGTTCAAACAACTTCGACATCGAAAGTCCAAATTCATGGATTTGCCGATGCTTCTATTCGAGCGTATGGTTGTTGCATTTATGTTAGATGTTCTGATACAAATAAAATTGTATCAAGGCTACTTACAGCTAAATCTAAAGTCGCTCCACTTAAGACTAAATCTCTTCCGAGACTTGAGTTATGCGCTGCACACCTACTAGCTAAGTTGTGGACTCGAATTAAGTTTATGATAAGCTTTGAAATCGAGAGTGTTAATTTCTGGACTGATTCAGAAATTACCTTGCACTGGATAAAAACTCATCCATCCTCACTCGCAACTTTCGTTTCTAATCGAGTTGCTGAGATACAGGAATGTTCAGATGAAGTTATATGGCGACATGTGCCAACTAAACAAAATCCAGCTGACATTGTATCAAGAGGATGTGATGTCAATGAATTGAAAAATTCTATTTGGTTTGAAGGACCTTCGTTTTTGTTAAGCGATAGTTCGAAATGGCCTGTTAACGAACATTTTGAGTTAACGGAGAACCAACAAGCATTAGAAATGCGAAAAACTAATATTGTTCTGGTAGTAGAGGGTCAGCAAAACTGTTTGCTTGATCTGATAGATAAATATTCTTCATATAAGAAGTTACTAAGAGTAACTGCTTTCGTATTCAGATTTATTGATGTTCTGAATAAGCGAAAAATTGAGAAAACATCTATACCTACAGCCAAAGAATTAAAATGGTCATTTTATCGACTTGTAGAGACTGTCCAGAAATATAACTTTTCTGAGGAGATAGCTAAAATGCAAAAATCTCAAGTCTTGCCGTCAAATATTCAAAAATTAACGCCATTTATTCATTCATTTATTGAAGAAAGTAGATCGTTTTCACTGATTAGGGTAGGTGGGAGATTGCTAAATGCAAATTTGGATTATAATACCAAATTCCCACTTTTATTACCGAAGAAAAACAGCTTTGTCACACTATATTTGCGAAATCTTCATCTTGATAATTGTCATGCTGGTACAAAAGCGTTAATAGCTCTTTCGCGAGAGAACATTTGGCTCATTAATGCGAAAGAAGAGTGCAGCAAAATAGTTCGCAAGTGTGTACATTGCTTCCGCTATAAACCGAAACTCATGTCACAAATAATGGGAAATTTGCCCACTAATAGAGTGAGAGCTACTCGACCTTTTTTAACTGTCGGTGTAGACTTTTGTGGTCCCGTTAACGTTTCGTTAAGAATTCGTGGTAGACCCCCATTAAAAATGTATATAGCGGTTTTCGTGTGTTTCACTTCTAAGGCGGTACATTTAGAATTAGTATCGGATCTGTCTACTGATTCTTTTCTTCTTTCTTTTAAAAGGTTCGCTGCCAGGAGAGGACTTCCGCAGACGGTATTTTGCGACAACGCGACGAATTTCGTCGGAGCCAGCCGAGTCCTGAAGGAGCTTCAACAAGCGTTCGACAGGAGCCGCAGGGTCGTCGAATTGTACGCAGCGTCATCCGGGGTGAGGTTCAGCTTCATTCCACCCCGGGCACCCCACTTCGGAGGTCTGTGGGAAGCCGCAGTCAAGCAGGCGAAGTTCCTACTTCTGCGAGTCGTAGGCAACGCGTCGCTAACGCAAGAGGAGATGGCAACCATGCTCGCAGAAGTAGAGGCGGTGCTCAACAGCCGTCCGCTAGCACCGCTGTCTCCAGACCCGAACGACGGGGAAGCGCTAACTCCAGCGCACCTGTTGTTAGGAGGGGGTCTGCGTTCGCTGCCGCCAGAATCCGCAGAAGACGTGAGAGGCAAAGAGGGGAAATTATGGAGGCGTTGGCGTCTGCTTTGCGGTCTCAAGCAGACATTCTGGCAAGCCTGGTCTCGAGACTACATCCTGGGTCTTCAGGGCAAAGCCAAGTGGCACGAGACCAAGCCCAACCTCAGAGTCGGTCAAGTGGTAATAATCCACGAAGACAATTACCCGCCGCAGAACTGGCTGACCGGGAGAGTCGTCAGCGTCGTCGAAGGCGAAGACGGCAAGGTCAGGGTGGCGGAGGTCAAGACCATAAGAGGCGTATTTAGACGTCCAATTCATAAACTGGCTCCACTACCAGATGAGTGAAGACTTCAGTCCTTCACTGGGGCCGGAATGTTTGGCCACTTTTTATTTCTTTTTTTTTTTTTTATTTAACATTTTTTGATTTTTTAATTTTAATTTTATTTTTGTTTTTTTTTTATTTTAATAATAATAAAAAAATGAATTTTTAATAATAATACTAAAAAATATGAATTGTAACACTTACCTTTTAATACTTACCATAATTTAAATTTAAGTAATAGTAGGAAACCCTGTTGCTTATAATGTTAAAAGTAACGGGGTTTGCTGAAAACATTATATATATGAGAAAGTAGGCTTTTTTTTATATATAAAAGAATAAAGAATAATTACTTGCAAAATATATAACAAACCTTACGGTCGTGGTTTTATTTCGGTACTTTTCGCAGTGTCCATTTTTTTTTGAAATTTAAATTATAATTTAATTAATTTAAATAATTTTCTTAAAAAATATTAAGAAAAAACAAATTATTTTGACTATTCGTATTTGATACATTTTTGTTAAAATTTTGTTTCTTGTTTTTAATTGTACAGACTTGCTCCTTACCAACCCAAACGTAATTACTTCTCCTTAGTTCCACTTCCAAAATTTTATTTTTTAGTTCAATGTTGGGCAATTCGTCTCTGCTTTCAATCGCTACAATAAAATTTTCTAATTCTGGTGTTAACTGCACAATAAAAATATTGACAATAATTCATCTGGGAAATTGTTATCAACATTCTTTAAATCGTAAACTAAGGAAAGAAATTTATGAATTTGATTTCCATATTTTTCGTCGGATGTAAATTTAAATCTAACAAATTGTTTAAATAAATTTACTTTCCTTGTTGGGTTCTTTGCCCTATAAATATTTTCTAATTTGCTCCAGGCTTCTTTTGCAGACTTACAATCCTTCCGATGTATTAGCTCAGAATCTCTCACCGCCAATGTAATTGTTGCAAAGGCCTTTTTATTCCTTATTATCTATGCAGCCTTTTCTTGTTGAGTTGCTGTTTCACCTAATGCTATCGCCAGAGCATCCCAAAGATCTTGAGTAATTTCAAGACTCCGCGTCTGTATACTCCATGATGCATAATTCTCTGGATTTAATTTCTCGATTTGAAAATTTTAATTTGCCATTTCTATTTATCACTTTGCGGTGACCGATATAGATATTCCTTATAATTTGATTTGTCGTTGTTCTGGGCCCATAACCAATATTAAAATAATTAAGCAGACTTTTTATATTTTCTTATAAAATGTTATAATGTATTCAATTCAATATTTCTGAAATTATTTTTTCACAAATCAAATTATAAAACAATTTTCTCAAACTAATTTGATAAAATATTTACATTGAAACTAAAGTAGATTTGAACAAAGTATTTTCCAACATATAATACGACAAATACCTGGACACCAATTAAGTAGCCCATTATGCACCTATAAGACAATAATTATGAACTAAATAGCAAGAGTAAAAAAAATATATATATATATATAATAGATTTCGTTTCGAAAAGAAAAATTTCTTTTGATATTTGGATATCATACCTTTTTAGAAGGTTTTTGCATCAGTAAAAATAATGGCGTAGTTTGTTTTTTTAAATTCCAACTCCTTCCCCTGCATATCTTCGGTTAAAAATGCACATTTTGAGCTCCATTTTGCGCAGAGACGAATCCAATTGATTTAAAAAAAAAATTATTTTTCAAATAATAACTATAAAAAATATTTATCTCAAAAAATAATTGTTATTAGAA
The DNA here is from genome assembly GCA_951394005.1 of Protophormia terraenovae. Taxonomy (NCBI): domain Eukaryota; kingdom Metazoa; phylum Arthropoda; class Insecta; order Diptera; family Calliphoridae; genus Protophormia; species Protophormia terraenovae. Next base: position 72,226,358 of record OX596077.1, read on the forward strand.
AATTTTAAAACATGCTCATTATAATTCACAGTAGCCTTTTCATTTTATTGTTACAATCAAAGAATATTAAGAAAAGAAGGCTTGTCAAAAAAAACCTAACTCTGTTGTCAAAAAAACCTAACTTTAAGATTGCGTTAGTCAAATTTTATTTATATGTATTTTTGCTGAAACCACTTTCACCACACATCATAATCATACATAGTTGCACAAAAGAGTATTAACAAATTATTAATTATAATTCATCACAATTATATTCGCAGATTTTCATCTTTTGATGCGTGTTACATCCACAAATAGTAATATAATTACATTTTTTTTTTTGATGAATATGAAAATAATTTAAAATTATTTTAAATTCTGTTTTATTTTTAATACCAAAAGTAGCAACATTGTACGTTCAATTTAAATTTCAACATACAAAAAAGGAATGTCAAAAATAAAATAAAAAAATATTTTTTCAGTTTGTGGAAACTATTCGTTTAACGGGAGTGAAAATACAATAAACGTGTGGGAAAAAATAATAAAAATATCGTGTGTTAGTGGAAAAATGTGTCGCGTGTGTAATTTTCCTTAAATGTTAAGGAAAATATTTGTTTATTTTGTGGTGTTTCTCTCTCACACCAGTGTGTTGAATTCACACAGAACTTGTATGTGAAGAGAGAGAAATGTTGTTGTTGTAGGAAAGAGTACTATTATTCATTCTTAAGGCTCAACTACATAGAATACTTTCGCTTCAACTGCGACTGACAGCTAAGTTAAATGCATGCATTTATATTGAGCGGAATCAAATCAGTACGCCAAACTTCTGCGTGAAGTACTTCAAAGATGAAAAACGTTCAACTTTGAAGTGCCGAAGTACGTAAATATATTTTTTCGGTTGTTTTATTCTTTTTTTTTTTTTTTTATACGTTTTTTCTTTATTATTGAATCTGCCAAAAAATTAGGCCTAACAATAAGTATTTAAATCTTATAACTAAAATTAAACTAAAATATTAGATCTCGTTTGAGAGCTATGAAGGCAAATAAGTCTTAACTTAGTAGGTTGGTAGATTGCCTCTACGAAGCCTTGATGAGGTTTGCGTTCTGGTAAGTAATCTTGCAAGTGGATTAGGGTGATGTAGTAGTTTCATAGTGTATCTTTCACGAACTTTAATAAATTCGTCTTTTACCAATGTTATTTCTAAGTCCTTGTGGATGTTTTCATTCCTTATATACCATGGTGCTCCTGTCATGGTCCTAAGAATTTTTGATTGGGCCCTCTGTATTAGATCTATATTGGTATTGCTTGCTGTTCCCCATAATTGGATTCCATAAGACCAAATTGGTTTTAAGATGCTTTTATACAGGATGACTTTGCAGTCAAGGCTTAATTTTGATTGGTAGTTGATTAGCCAGTGCATATTTGAAGCTTTAATTCTCATATGTAGCCTCTTGGCTTCGATATGACGACGCCAAGTAAGACGTCTGTCCAAATGTATGCCAAGGTATGTCACATAGTCAGACTGTGGGATGTTTACATTGTTAAGCGTTACAGGGGGGCAATTTCCCATCCTGAGTGCAAATGTAACGTGTTTGCTTTTGAGTTCGTTTACTTTTATTCTCCAGTTCTTCAACCACGTCTCCACACGTCTTAGATAGTTATTGAGCTCTCTAGATGCAGTGTATGAGTCCACATGGGAACTAAGGATTGCCGTATCATCTGCAAATGTGTATATAATCAATTTGTCACAAATTGGCAAATCAGAGGTGTATATTAAGTAGAGTGTTGGTCCGAGAACACTTCCTTGCGGTACACCAGCTTTTATTTCATAATCACTTGACACGTGTTCGTTATACTTTACCCTGAACAATCGATTTGATAAGTAAGACTCTAGTAATCTATGTGTACTAGGGGGCAGTAAACATTTAATTTTGTGTATTAGACCTTTGTGCCAAACTTTGTCGAAAGCTTGTGCCACATCTAGGAAAATAGCTGAGCAATATTTCTTTTGTTCGAAAGATTTTCTTATCTCTCCAGTTAGACGATTTACTTGTTCGATCGTGCCATGCTGTTCACGGAAACCAAACTGGTGCACTGGGATAATACAATGATCGTTTAAAAATGGTATGATTTTTTCTTGAAGTACTTTTTCAAATATTTTTGACAAGCAAGGCAGCAAACTTATTGGTCTATATGAAGATGGAACTGTTAAGTCTTTTCCCGGTTTTGGAATCATAATGATCTGGGAGATTTTCCAATTTTTTGGGAAAACTCCTAGAGTTAAGATCGCATTAAATAATGAAGTTAGAACAATTATAGAAACATTCGGTAGGTTTTTTATCATTAATGGTGTAATCAAATCATATCCAGGCGACTTCTTTAACTTGGTATGCTCCCGTATAACTTTGCCAACATCCTCAGTACTTATCACTAAGTTAGCATCTAGTACGTTAGGAGGATTGTGCTCATCTAAAATAAAATCATTTGTTGGGGGATTAGGTCTAAAGACATTACTCAAGTGCTCAGCAAATAATAACGCTTTCTCTTTTGCACTTCGTGCCCAGGTACCGTCTGTTTTTCGAAGTGGACTTTGACCCTCTACCGGTGGTTTTATGCTTCTAGTTGCATTCCAAAGAGAGAAATTTGTATGCTTAGTGTTTGTTAAACTTTGAATGAAATGTTTGTTTTTGCGATCCTCTTCTACGTAAAGTGCAGTTCTCAGCTTTTTGGTTGCGTCGGACAGCCTCTGCTTAGCTGCAGGTGATCTACTTTGTTGCCATTCTCTTCTCCGCTTTCTTTTTTCGAGAAGAAGTTTTTCGATCTCTGAATTTGTAATATGTTTATAACTTTCTGAATTAATTTGGCACTTAGAATGGTTTAAGGCCGAAAGAATTATGGACGTGAAGTCATTGATGCATGTATCTATATCTTCCTCACACTCTAGATAAGGATCTGTGTGGATATGACTGCTAATGTATTTTTTATATTTTAGCCAATTAGTTTTAAAACGAATATTTTTCGAATGATTTTCATATATGTTATTCTTCGCGTAGTAGGTAACTATTACGGGCGAATGGTCAGAAGACAGATCATGTGATAATTCAGTTTTCATTGAGTTGCGGTTTAATTTTTTTATGATACCAAAATCTATAAGATCAGGAATTTTCCTACGATCAGTAGGCCAGTGTGTTGGTTGGCCAGGGGATATAAAATCCAAGTCATTCTTCTTATCAACAAGGGCCTTGTATAGCTGTCTACCTTTAGGATTCATAATTCGCGAACCCCAGTATGTGTGTTTTGCATTGTAATCACCACATGCTAGGAAACAATCTCCTAGTGTGCTAAAAAAGTGCTCAAACTTTTCCTTAGTCATCGAGAACCGTGGGGGACAATATATCGAGCTTACTGTGAAATTTCCTGTCGAAGATTCGAGGCGGATAGTTGTCGCTTGCATATAGTCTTTTGAAAATTCTTCCATAGCATAATGTTTAATTCTTGTTCTAATAAGTATACCAGTTCCACCATGAGCCTTACCATCCGGGTGATTTGTATAATAGAACGTCAAACCAGGAATATGGAAATTATATCTACTTGTAAGATGTGTCTCTGAAATTAACATGATATCTATATTATTTTTCTGAATGAAGTTTGCTACTTCGGATTTATGTTTGTTCAAACCGTTTGCGTTCCAAAAACAAATTCTTAAAAGATTCATTTTCTCGTTAGGAGTATTTGAATCATTTGATTCTGCGCTCTCAATAGTTCTTGTATAGTGTTTTGCATGGATGTCATAAAATTTGTCATATTTTGATTTAGAGAGGTAATATTTTGTGTAAGTGCTTGCATTAACGTTTCCAACCCTCCCATTTTCAGGGGAATAATAGGTTTTTGATTTCCAGATTTTAATATATTGGCATAGGAGGCACTATTAGAACTAGCATTCTTATTCTAATATTTTTTCGTTAAGTCGGAAATTTTAATTTGCAATTCATTATTTCAACTGAGAACATAATAGAATTTTTACATCTTTATATTTTATTATATAAAATTTTAATAACAAAATAATGCAACGACTGGGTTAATATCATTTATTTGTTGCGTAGCTGTCAGTCACAGTTGAAGCAAAAGTATTCTATGTAGTTGAGCCTTTAGTATTCTTTGGTTACAATATTCAATATTTTTAATTTTGGTTTAAATAAAATTTTTTTTTTTTTTGCTGTTATATGAAAAAAAATTTTAATGTCTTATAACTTTAAAGCGAAAAGTGGTAAAGTAAAAATGTTTGCGTTATATTTCTAAGCAAATAGTATATTTTCATAGAATTTATAAAAAAAAATATATTTTTAAAACTTTTTTGAAAAAAGTCAATTTTTCGGACACCCTAATTGGAACACGATGCATTTTAAGCGGGTTGAATTCTTACTAAAATTTTTAATTTTAACTGACTTAAATCCTTAATAAGTTTTGTGGTAATGATATTTCAAACAAACTGGTTGCAGATCTGAACTCTCAAGATTTTAAACTAATACAGTGCACAATAGGTTTCTTTTTCTAACCATAATTGTTGTTCAAAGTTCAAGAATATAGAAAAACTGATAAAAAATACCATTCTTCTACAATTTTTGTTCGCGTTTATACTTTTTGATCTTACTCTATCATAAGTAAACTAATCGGACTTTGTACATAAATTCTGCACCATCTTTGTTGTTGTGCAGACTTTCAACTACTAAATATAGGGTAGTAAAGTTTTGATGACAAAATTTTTTGGTTTTTTAAATTTTTCAGTTTTTTGGGCGCGGTCTGTGCGCCCCTCAACTGAATACAAAATTTAGGATAGGGATTAATACTTGTTGTAATTGTACGTATTTTGCGCTATATCTTTTTGATGTGCGCGAAATAGTAAACGTAGTATATAGTCTCAAAGTTTGGAAAACAACCCTGCGGGAAATTTGTGGTAATTGCAGTAATGGACCGGTTTCTCTGTACCAGTTGAGTACCAATTGACACCTAACTCGTCACCAAAGTTCCAATTGAGAACCAGCAATTCGCGCGCAATAACAATCAGTGGCTGAGTGGTAAGCGTTGAAGACTATAAAACATAACATACGTCAGATGAACATGGGTTCGAGCCGGGGTGCCGCCATCGACATTTTAACGAAAAATTATAAAATTAAAATAAACATAATTTAATAAAGATAATAATAAAAATAATGTTTAAAAAGTAAACAATTACAGAATTTTTATAAAATTTTTATTATAATAATCGTTACTGAACCTGTCCTCTTGGACCTGTCCTAGGACCTATCCTGTGACTTGTCACAAGGGGCTAATTACCCACCTCCAATGACAACCCCATATAAAAGTGATAGGTTCTTCTCATATAAATTTCCGGAACTGGGACCGGTCACTAGCCCCGAGAACCTGTCACGTGACTAGTTTTGAACCGGTTCTCTTTACTCTAGGGAAGTGCGAAAGTTTTTCATAAAGTCAGTTTTTCTTGGATTACTGCATGAACTTAGTTTTTTGTCATTTTACATAACAAAATCGGAGGAGCATTAAAAAAAAAAAATTTTATGGACTTTTTGAAAATTATGCAAAAATTGCACTTTTTGTTTTTGTATTTTTATATAGAAAATTGCAATTTAAACAAATATTACATATATAGATACAAGAGTGGCAATAAATATAATTGATTGGGATCATAAATTTATGTCAAATGTCGTTGATAATTGAAAACGGGACACTTTTGTCAAAACACATTTCGTTAAGGCACATCGTGTGGACAGCATGAAATTAACTATAATTAACATAATTAGTAGGCGCTTCCCTGCGGGAAATTTGTGGTAATTGCAGTAATGGACCGGTTTCTCTGTACCAGTTGAGTACCAATTAACACCTAACTCGTCAACAAAGTTCCAATTGAGAACCAGTTTACACAAACACACTCACTATTAACATGCTCGTTAAGTGCGCAAATAGTAACTCGCGCGCAATAACAATCAGTGGCTGAGTGGTAAGCGTTGAAGACTATAAAACATAACATACGTCAGATGAACATGGGTTCGAGCCGGGGTGCCGCCATCGATATTAACGAAAAATTATAAAATTAAAATAAACATAATTTAATAAAGATAATAATTAAAAATAATGTTTAAAAGTAAACAATTACAGAATTTTTATAAAACTTTTATTACAATAATCGTTACTGAACCTGTCCTCTTGGACCTGTCCCAAGGGGCTAATTAGCCACCTCCAATGACAACCCCATGTAAAAGTGATAGGTTCTTCTCATATAAAGTTCCGGAACTGGGACCGGTCACTAGCCCTGCGAACCTGTCACGTGACTAGTTTTGAACCGGTTCTCTTTACTCTAGGGTTGTTATGCATAATAAAAAAGGATCACAATATTAAAAGGAATTTCTATGTAATAAACTCTAACAAAATATATTTTCAATCAATATATGGAGAAATAACTTAGATTCAATCCAAATTTTTCACAAAATTTTTAAAAATCGCGATTTTTATTGAAAAGAAAATTTTTAAAATTTTACTGGGAAACCCTAAAGTATACTGCTCTAATACCATCAAACATTAAAAAAATAAATTTTTCACAAAATTGTTAAAAATCGCGATTTTTATTGAAAAGAAAATTTTTAAAATTTTACTGGGAAACCCTAAAGTATACTGCACTAATACCATCAAACATTAAAAATATCATAAATTTTATTTGAATAACTCAGTAGGTTTTGATATTATGTGTAATTTTGACCAGAATTCTACATAAACTTCTAGTTTGTAAAAATTTTTATATGTTCGACTTTGTTATTCATAGCCAACAATGTTCAAGTGTGTTATTCATAGCCAACATATACAATAGCTGTGTTCGCGTACCTGATATTTTGTATAATTATCACAAAATGTTGCTGGAAGTTGCTAAATCGCTTCCGTGTAAAGAGAGACAAAATTTGACAGTTCATTGATGAATTTGATGAAAGCTGCTGCACAGTGGTCCCAAAACGGAATTTTTTTTGGAAATAATTCTGTAACTTTAGAACTGCTGGATGTATTTAAATGAAATTTCATATGAGCAATCCTGAGGTGTATGGTAATTGATATGGAGGAGGACAGGTTCATAGCGGGTCTGGGGGACTAGGGGTGGACCTCCAAAGTTGGTCACCTCGGGTATGAAAATTTTTTAAAAAATCGCCAAAATTTCATTTATGATTTGATTGAAAAAAAATTTTGCACACAGATAGCCCTTATAATTCTCTACAAAAAATACGCTTTTACTTTTAGAGATATTTGGACCAAAAATTTTGACCCATTTTTGGACATGTTTTTTTTTAGTTTTTTTAACTTGGCGAGCGCAATTTATGCCCTAAAATTTTTCTAAAATATTTTCTGGACTCTGTACAAAATTCTAAACTTTTTATGCAAGGATCATATACCTATGTAGTTTAGATAAAAAGTTATATTATTTTGTATTAGAAAATTTTAAAAAAATTGTGATTTTTTTGTGATTTTTTCAAAAAGGTGGTAACATTTTTTCACTTTAAAATCCATTATTTTCCTCTGGACCATATATTTTAAACAAATCTGAGGGCAGTTGGGGTAACAGCCCCCCGCTAGCCCTATCAGAATTTCGAAACTTACCTCCATATGTTCATTAAAGCTTGGGGCAGGTGGGAGAACCTCCGAATTGGGTCACCTCGGATATTATATAAGAAATAATTAAAAGAGTTTACCACTTTCGGAGGTTCTCCTCCTTCCCACATACCAGCTAGAAACTTGTACTCCTCCAAAGTATTTGGAAAATATCTCAGTAATAACTATGTTAAATTTCTTTGAAATATTTTGAACGGTTCAAAAGTTAAACAAAGTTATTTAAAAAAACACAGTGAAGCATAAATACATAAGAGCACAACCATTTCAATGTGTTTTTTAAATAACTTTGTTTAACTTTTAAACCGTTCAAAATATTTCAAAGAAATTTAACATAGTTATTACTGAGGTATTTTTTGTAGAGATTTACAAGGACTATTTATATATAAAATTTCTTTTCTGTCGTAGCATAAATGAATTTTTGGCGATTTTTAAAAAAAATTACATGTAGAGATTTACAAGGACTATTTATATATAAAATTTCTTTTCTGTCGTAGCATAAATGAATTTTTGGCGATTTTTAAAAAAAATTACATACCCGAAATGGGCAACTTTGGAGGGCCACCCACTTCCCCCCTGACCAGCTAGGGGTCTGTACTCCTCCAAATCAACTCGAAAACACCTCAGCTCTGACCATGTGAAATTTTATTGTGATACTTCTAACCGTTCTTCAGTAACTGAATTATTTCCAAAAAAAAAAAGCATTTTGGAACCACTGTGCGACGTTCACAGAATTTTCGATGATAATAGTTTTATTTTTCCCATCTGGCACGACAAATAAGAAAATATATTTATTTGTGCAATTTGCGTATAAACAGTGAATTATTTATTTGCAAGTTTTTTTACTTGCAATAGTCGCGCGCATAAACCACCGTGGGCATTAATGGGTTAACTGATTATATTAGCGCATCTTTGTTATATTTTAAAAATAGTTTTAATGAAGATCTGTTAAAAATGGCTTAATTTACATAATAACTGTGCACGCAAAAAATTAGTGCATGTAATTCATTTTATAAAAATGAAACTAATGGGTAAATCTTTTTGAAGTATTGTCTTTTTAAAGAATGTCATATTCAAGTTTTTAATTTAAAAGAAAAAATTATTTTTTATTACTCAAACATTTAATATTTTGTATTGAATACCATGTCTTCTTGGTTATTTTTTTTTGTCGGAATGGTTCCATTTCCTTTAAAACTCTATATTATTATACCCTCCACCACCACTAGTGGTGAAAGAGGGTATACTAAGTTTGTCGTTCCGTGTGTAACACCTAGAAAGAATCGTTTAAGACCCCATAAAGTATATATATTCTTGGACCATATGAAATTCTGAGTCGATTAAGCAATGTCCGTCTGTCCGTCTGTTGAAAACATTCTCACGTCCAAACTAATTGAGCTATTCCAATGAAAATCACTCAGGTTATTTATTGTTCCTCGAAGAAGTTTGGGATTGCAAACCAGCCAAATCGGTTCAGTAGAAAAAAAGTTATATAACCAAATCTGAAAGAACCCCTAAACCAAACTTGAACTGATAATATTTCAACAAGCAATAAACGGATTTAAATAAAACTTAGCCAAAGTGTCTATCTATATAAAACTTAGCCAAAGTGTCTATCTATATTCACTTTAGATTACTGCCAAAAATTGGCTAAATCGGTTCAGTAGGAGAAAAGTTATAGACAAAAATATGAACAGTTTCTATGATTTCAACACCATAAGTGTTTTTTAAACATCATGTTATAAATTGTATATGAGTATATGTATTTGTATGGAGTGCATATGTGTATGTTCGCCTCAATATGAATGTTGATAAACACAAAGGCATACAACTATGTTGAGTTTGTTGTTTGATCGTGGTCACCATCGAACACACCACGACATGGTATGTTCGCTACTTTTTAACAACATATGTTGTTAAGTTTATTAAACTATTTAGTAGTTCGGTGTGTTTCAAGCTGTACACATCGGTAGAGAAGGATATGTAAATGTTTTATTAAAAGTTTGTCTGCTAACATGAAGATATAAATATAATGTTGATGGAATAAATTGCATAAATATGAAATTGTTTTGAAAATGTTTGGAGTTTTATTTAGCACATTGAAGAAAAATATTGATACATATTTATGTTACTTTATAATTTCTGGTTAATTATAGTTTTTTGTGCTTTTATAATTAATAACATGTAAATGTGGTGATATTTTTTTTAATTTTCATTGTAAAAATAAAACTGTAATATACTTAGTTATGTGAGAATTTTGATTATTTCTTTTTAATTTATTTAAATTACTATCTTTAAAAAGCATTGCTAATTTTTATCATTTCCTTAAAGATTAGTATTTATAAAGGTTTTCAAATATATTTTTTCAAAAATTTTGAGAGCAACGTTGGGCAGAAATAATATAATTCAACAGTAAATGCTTAATTCATGACCGGTTAGGGTGATTTATATAAATGAAAATTACGAAAAGGGAAACTCTTATAGTTAGATTATACTTTGCTTTAGTTTACCTATTTAGTTTTTCCAACATCATCAGAGAAACGGCTCTCTAATCGAATCGTTAAATATAAATTCGAGGTAAGCGAAGATTTACAGAAATAATTGATCAATTTTATTATATTGATTAAAAGAATAAGTTTTAAATTCGGTAATATTAAAATGTTTCTGAATAATATTGCATAGTGAAGCACAATAGGCCTATTTGGTGTATAAATCAGTTTTTACCAATCGAGCTTCAATTTTACCGCTATATAAAATTTCAGTTTTTCGTTCTTTAAATCGACTTTGCACAGAAATATAAAAAAATTGGTGGAAAGTTGCATAAAAATAAAGAAAGTCATGTTTTTATTATTCGAGTGTGCTTAACCCATTTACGGGTTGCGTTTTCGCATCAGTAGCTTTAACATCGCCTAATTATTTAATTATGCAGTCGATGGTGAATTTTTCGCAGCTATTATTAGATAATAAGTTGTCTTAAAGATAAGAGAAAAAATAAATTTTTGTATAAATACTCTGTCCAGAATTGAGTGTTAAAGCCAGGCGTATCAGATAAATGGTTGGTGTAGCGAAAACGCGATATTTTCAGATCAGCTTTTCGAAAATATGTTTTTATATATAAAATGGTACGATTTCTGAAATTCTCGAAGCATTATATTTCGGAATCAAAAATATGTAGGTGTCCAAATCTTTTTAATTTGTTATAACAGTCACAAAAAAAAAAAAAAACTTCATGCTAAATTTCGTAGTTATCTTAACGGAATCGGGTAGTGGTCGGAAATAGGTTAAATATACATTTTCTACATTTAAATTGTAATAATTGTAATTGTAACAAAACTAAAAATACAGATTCTTTACAAATACATACAAGGTATTAAAAAAACTAACAAAATAATTTATACAAATCAAACTACATAAAATCTGTAAAAAAAAATCGGGTTTTTTGATAAGAACTCCAATTTTGTAATTCATTTTCGGTAAAATATTTGCGAAATATGCAAGAAATCACATATTTTCCTTTCTCCTAGCCCTTAGATTTCTTATAGAATAAAATTTTAGTTTTCACTAAAAAAAGCATTTTTTTTGTGAAGATAGTACATAGTAAAAACAAATTTTCGTTCGTTTCGCTCTGCCACTACTATTTAACTTTCTTATAAAATGAAATTTTTTTACTAAATGAAAAATATACTTTTATTTAAAATGAATATTCTTTTTTTTTTTTTACCAAGATAATCGACTTTTTGTAAAAAAAATAAGGCATCATAGATTTTCCTCTTTTTTTTACTTTTTACACATCATTTGCATAATAGTCTGTTAAAATATCTTATATACAATACAAAATCTTTATTAGAACAAGTTCATACTATACACTATTATGGACACCAAAAATTAATAAGTAAATTAGAAAATTCCGAAGAATTTTTCCTATATAAAATCAGATGAAAACACTATCTCAGTGGTGGAGGGTATATAAGATTCGGCATGGCCGAATATAGCATTCTAGCTTGTTTTTTATTCAGCTTTAAGTATTCCTTATATATTTTGAATTTTGGGCAGTTTTGTGGATTGACCTTACTTTTTATATAGCAGCACTATTTACTTGCTACCCCTCAGCTACTTTTTTGATGGATGATGAGATACGAGATCAGACCAGAAAAATTTTTATTTGCTGTGCTTTCTAATGATGGAAATGGATATTTTCTGAGAGCTCTCTCAAATCAAATGTTATTTTGATTTTATTATATTTACTATTTAATTATAGTCCTTATATAACGAATTTTCCTAACATTATGTGCTGCAACATTTAAATAAAATTTTTTGTTGTATTGCAAGGATTCTTATTTTGATTTTTATATTGAGTTGATATAATTTTGATACATATTTTATATTTGATTTTAAAGATGTATAATTTTCAAAACTTTGAAGTCCTTTTGAGTGAAAATTTGACATCTTGGAGAAAAAGTAAATACGTAGTTTTATTGTATGTGGGCTTTAGTTGGAACTGTTACACGGTGTAATATAAGCTCTTGAAGTAAAATGAAGCGCATTAAAAATCTTATAATATGTAAAATTTCGAACTACATTATATTTGATATAATATACTATTAATGAATTACTGAAAATGAGCTTCAAAAAACAATGAATTAAAAACAGTGTGGTAAGAAGACTAATGTTCTTGCTTCATTGCTTTTTAAGTTGTATTATTAAGTGTTAAAATGTCTTTCATGTTTACTTTGAATCAAGTTTTAATATAAATTTATTAAATTTTTGTGTTGCAAAAATTCATTTTTAATGATGTAAACTTGATTTTTTCACATATACATTCCCATTTATGAGACCAAAAAGTGATTTTCATTTTTTTCAAAGGACGTTTAAAATTCCGTATTGAGTTCATTCAATGTTATTCAAAAAAATAGGCAAATTTTACAATCAGTGTTATTAGATTAATCGGCATAATTTGTTGAAATAAATTCTAAATCGAAATTTTTAATTTTAATTTAGTCGAACGGTTATTCGATTTTAATTTATCGATAAACCGAACCAACATTATTCGAGTGAATACCCTAGATACCACAATAAGGGTCTATATTGAAGGAAATAATTTCCTATCGTCATACCAATTAGGTTTAGTTTGGAGAGTGTATACAATTGTGTAGAAAATGTACCACAGCGACGCCTAAATATTTTATGTTACATATCAGTGATATATTTGATGTTTATCAAAGCATGCATTTACGCTGACGACATAGAGCTACGGTGTAATTAATGAACATTTTTCCATTATGGAATACGTTATTTGAATTAATAATAAATTATTGTTGTTTTAAATTGGTTTGTTTAAAATAAATTTTTCTATAACCACAAAAAATATAAGTACATATTATGTACATCAAAAGCTCCCATAGCGGACAGCGATCGTCAAGCTGATTTTCTCCATTAACGGGAGATGTCCGTCTATGGGATATGGTACATAATTTTTTTTACAAGTGGTAATTCAGTACTATATTTTTTTAGTTCAACAGTTAAGAATGTTGCAAATAATTAACTTATGAATATACATATTCTTATTTATACATAAATATCGTCAACTAAAATGCAAAAGGCCTTAACTACTGAGAAATCAAATTTTGGTTTTATTTACGGGATTATAATGTACGGACCCAAACTACCTCTATACAAACAATTTCATATCTTCGAAAACGACATCAATATTGACAAAAGTCGAAAGACCGTAATATTCACCCCTATCATGGACACTTTTTCCCTCGAAATGTTTTCCTTTTCCCTAAATTTACAATCGTGAAAAAATTCCCCGTGAATAATTTCATGCTAAAATAAAATTCCCCTTATCGTGAACGATTTTTTTCCCCCCGAGTTTTTCACTTTTCCCTTTAATCTGTTCACTTTATTTTTGCTGGGGACCAGAACAGAAAATGTAAGTAGTTCTTCTTATAACTCCGATAATAAAGTTTACAAAATTAATTTTAAGGGCACAATCCGTTAATAAGACACAAACTGATATATTGCTTAAAATAAAATAAAATTATTGTTCCAATTCTAAACATTTTGTACACTTTAATTTGTTATAATTATTATTATTATTATTATTTTTTTTGGGGTTTCCAAAAATTAGCCGAATTATTTTGCTACAGAAAAGTTAAATAGTACAATAAGCTAATGTTAAAATCAAACTATCACTCCAATACTAAATATTTTGCTTTGTTTTTTTTTTTTTGAAGAAAAATTTTCCTTAATTTTTATTTTTTTTAATTTCCTTCTTTTTTTACATTCACCGAAAACTGATAGCGGGAAAAATTTTTCACCGGAGATTAACGATAGCATTTTTCCCTTCGAGGGGAATACAAATTTCATGGGAACAAAAATTCCACTTGTTATTCACGATAGGGGTGATTGACTTCATAAACGAAACAGTCGTAAATTCTGTTTCATTTAGGAATATTTTTTTTATGATTTATCTATTTTTGCATTAAGGGGATATTTGAACAATTTTACTTAATGGCTCAATTTTAAAGCAAAAACTAAAATTTGTGGTTTCTTTTTTCTATTGCTTCATTTAGACATTAGCTGTGTTCGCGTACCTGATATTTTGTGATAATTATCACTAAATGTTGCTGGAAATTGCTAAATCGCGTTCGTTTACTCTAAAAATCTTGCAATTGAGAGGAAGAGAGAGACAAAATTTGATAGTTCATTGAAGGGGAAATTGATGAAAGTTGCTGGCTGTTTTTCTTCCATGAACTTCCATCAGCAAAACATATGTTAAAAAAAAACATATGATCATTTGTTTACAAATGTAAACAATGAAAATCAAAATATAAAAACTCAAATTCTACGAAAAGTAAAAAAATAAATAAATGTAATAAAATTTTACACAAATACTTACAATTCATATTTGTTTAGATTTATGTTAAAAAATTTTATAAAAATTCTCTTATAAAAGTTTTTATTTTCTGTTGAAAATCATTTTAAAAGATGCCATGTTATCGTTTTTAGTTAAAGATTTTCAGCTTTTTTATTGTTTTGATTAAAAATTATATTTTAATGAATCAACTTTTAATTTAATGTTGTTTAATATTAATAACATTTTACTTTTATTTTGTTAATAAAAAAGAACAAAATTACTACTATGTTTTTACTTTAATACATAGATTAGCGTTTTTTTTAAATTTAATGAGGGAACATTACTTTTTGTTGTTTGCAAACAAAAACCTGCAAATGTTTGCAAAATGTTGTTCGCGTACTTTTTTTAATATTTTTCAATTTGAATGAATTGATTTTTACTCTCTCAAAAAAAGTTGCTTGATAAATTTTGCTGGAAAGTACGCAAACACACCTATTATTATGGCTTTGTTTGAAAGTTGTCTGATTAAAGTTAGCTTCTCTCCACTTTCATTCCATTTTCTTAAAATTACATTCTAAATTTAGCCATTTTTCGTACGTGAAAAAATCATTTCTTAACTGGCTTAGGGTCACTTCTTTCAACAACATTTTTACTAACGATTTCTCGAGAAAATTTAAAAAATAAAAAGCATTTTGAGGACAAGTTTGACAACAAAGTAATATTCATATTCTTTGGCATGTTACTCCATTTAAAAACGACAAGATTATTTTTGGAAAATGATGTTGGTGGCCTGGCCTCGAGCTTTAGTAGCATCCAACTATTTTTTTATATGAATTTCTATACTCTTTGTTCAAAAAAAAATTTCAAGTTTTGTAGTCATCGTCAAGACTGTCTTCAGGACATAGGCAACTGGGAAAACATCTGCTTTGAGGGAACAAATTTTCATACTCTCTTTTCTAGTATGAAGAATTTTTAATCAAGTGTAAAATTTTAAGTTAAATAAAAAACTAGATTTTGCTTAAAACCAGCAAAAAGTTAAGTAAAAAACGAAAAGTAAATTATTTAACTTAAAAAAATTTAAGTCAAGATGAAATATGAATGTAAACACAGACAAAAATGAAAATAAGATGCATCTTATTACAAAATATTCGGTACATTTCTTTTACCGTTTATGATTTTTGTCCGTCTACGAGAGATGTTTTCTTTAAAAACAGATGTCCGCGTCCGCCCAAGAGAGCGTCCGCCTAGCGGAGATTTATTTATTCTAAAAATGTCACCTAAACCATGGGACCTAAAAAATTGCCCGCCTACCGGACAGCTCCGGTAGGCAGGATTGTCAAATTTTTTTGAACCTCTGTCGCCAAATTGTTAATCAGAAATCGCCAAAAATTGCCAAAATTAAATTTTATATATTTTTCTTTGAGAAAAACTAAAAATTACTAATTTATTTAGTGCTTAAAATTTTATATAATTTTATAACGTAAATTCTGCATCAACAAAGTCAATGATAATTTCAGTAGCTAATAATAATTTGAATAAAAAAATATTAATTTCAATACACTTTTCTGACGTACATAGCTCAATTTTAGATCAACAATTTTAAAAATTTATTGAAATTTATTATATTTTTTAATAGAATAGTTCTAAAATTATATAATGAACATTTGTCCTATTAACCTTATAAATTGTTTTGAAGAATTAATTTATTCGTGAACTTTTTCTTTTCATTATGGCCCATAAAATCTCAATATTCATATTTGAAAGATAATGGAAAACAAATTGTTAAAAATTATTGAAGATATT
The DNA here is from genome assembly GCA_951394005.1 of Protophormia terraenovae. Taxonomy (NCBI): domain Eukaryota; kingdom Metazoa; phylum Arthropoda; class Insecta; order Diptera; family Calliphoridae; genus Protophormia; species Protophormia terraenovae. The sequence goes on from OX596077.1 coordinate 72,242,659, forward strand.
TATAAATTAAGGATCTTTATTTTGTTATTCGAGGTTCATAAACACCAACTTTTCTTGCTGCAATTCTGAGTTCGTAGACTCAGAAACACTAACTTTTCTCTTCTCTCTCCTACGAATTCAGAATTGCAGCAGGAAAAATTGCTGTGTATGATCCCCGACTTAAATCAGGGATTTTTACAAACTTTTACTTCGTGTCTTTAAATTTGATAATTTAAAGGTATTTCTAGAAATACGTATGTTGAATTTCAAGTTTGAATGACAATGAATATTAATTTGAAAAAAAGTGATACTGTCTCAATTTCATATCAAATTTTATTCCTAAATAATTCTTAATCCGAAAATAAATTAAAAATTAATGACATATTCTCAATTTGATACCAAAAGCTTTTGATAAATCAGACTATATTTAAGAAAATAGCAAAAACATTTGATTTCAATTAATTAAAAATTTAAGATAAAACCTTTGTATTTAAAAATGACAAAGTATCATTAAATGTTTTTTACAATTTGCAAAAATTACCAGAATGATAATAAAAATCATGCACAAACAATTGTTTTAGAATTTTTACTCTATATTTTTTGCAACTTTATTTTACAAGTATGAAGAAATTAATATATATTCGTGTGTTATCTGTTTAAAGAAATACTTTTAATTTTATGTTCAACAAAAGGTCTTAGCTACCACCTAACAATCTTTGTATGGACCCCTTGTTGAGAACCGTTTTGGATAGAAAAATACTAAAAATTGTTGATGTTGGCTAGTAAGAAAACGTAATAGTTTTACTATGCGAATACTTATTTAATGAAATTTTAAAAATTAGCCAAATAATTCGCCACCATGTTAAAAATCGCCAAAAAATTCGCCATGTCGCAAAACGGAAAATTCAGTCGCCAAGAACAATTAAAAATCGCCACATCTGACAGCCCTGCCGGTAGGTGGGCAATTTTTGACAAATTTTGACAAACCTCGCGGAACTGTCAAATTGTTTTTGTATTCACATGCAAAATTTTTTCAAGTTTTTTTTTAACTCTTCCTTTCCTTCATTCTTTCATTTTCCGTTCAGTAGTTTTACACTAACAATATACAAGCAATTATTGTTTTTGTAGATGTGCGAGCACTTTCTAATTACGCTATATAGATAAATGAAAGAATATTAGAGATTTTCCGTGCTTTAAATTAAATGAAAAATTATACCCCTAATGTCATGCATACATATGTACATACCCAAACACATCGGATAAACAAACAAAAAGTACTCTTGACTTGGCAACACTGATTTTATGGCAAATAAGGGAGACTTTTTTTAGCATTGATTGGAGAGATACTATATATTATGAAAGTAGCTACAAGTTGCCTGTTTATAAGTTGCAACAGTTGTTGATGAGCTTCCATATTAAACGGTATTTGTAAACGGAATATTTTATTAAAGAAATAAAATAAAAAAATTGTGCACACATTTTTCATCTCTGAGTAAATAGAAATTTTAAAAATCCGTTCGCCTAAAATTGTTATTAAATAGTGTCATCAATCAAATTGAAGTGTAAAAGCATAATTAATATTTATGTATTAATTTTACAAAAAGAACACTTGATCAAAATATTATAAATAATTATTTCCGTTTCCAACTCTCTGCGTTTAATATTTATTCCTTTCACCACCTTATACATATATATTTTGTTTGCGAGTGTGTGTGTGTATACTTCTGTTTGTATGTATATGCTAAAAGAAAAACAAAAACAATTACAGCAACACGTACATATCTGGTTTTTGGATTTCAATTGACATGTTTCAATGAAAAATACCCAAAACTCATATTATGGATTAGAAAAAACTTAACGCTTAACCATTATCTACATCAAATAAACGTACAGCTACTGTGAACTATAAGCTAAACAAAAAATATATTAACGCTATACCGCGGTAAATTTAAGCTGTTTGCTGAAGCTGCTATATCTGAGTCGTAAGGTAAATGCATATAACATTAGGCTGCACCAAAATTTACCAACTTTCGAATTTTGACCGTAACCCCCCCCTAGAATCGTTCTTCGGGTTGCCGCATCGGATCTGAAGTCTGAAGGGTGCGTTTATATGGGAAAAAGTTGGCGTTTTTACCGTTTTTAAAAATTTTTTTCAATTAAATACTTTGTTTTGCAATTAAATGTTAAATGTTCGTAATCTACACATAAATATCTATCTTATAAAATATATAAAGAGAAAATCGTCTAAAAAATTTTAAAGTTATTACGAATTGCCCAGACCATTAATGTGTTTTAGAACAATTTTTAATATATTTTATAAATGTTTAGATATTTTCAATAAAATTTTAACTATTATTACTGAAAAATATGTTTTAGTTTTTGCTTAAAAAATTAAAAAATGTTTTCGTTTTTTTTAGATTGTTTCAAAACTCAATTTTCAAACTTTAGAAAAGTTTGTTAAACAAATTTAGGTCAATATGTTGTGTGACTAAGCCGTACCTTCGATCTGAATTCTGAGGATTATGGAAAAAATGTATTTTTTTAGATATAAATTATTCGCAATAACTTTAAAATTTTATAACCGATTTTCTATTTTTATATTTTATTACGATTTTACGACGGTAAAAAGGCCAACTTTTTCCCCTATAAATGCACCCAAAAAACTTCAGTAGTGCGATTCAGTAACTTATTTTAACGATGATCGAATCGTTTAAAAAATTAAACTACAAAATTATTAATTTTTCTATTCTTTAACACTTTTTAAAGACATTCGTTGTCTACTTCTGTCGTTAGTTCGACGCGGGGAGTTGCGGTCAAAATTCGATAGTTGGTAAATTTTGGCGCAGTCTAATATAGCATACATAAATAACATTTATGTACATACTGCTGTTACATATTCATGATTCTTTAATGCTATACTACATACCACAGTGGGGCAGAATCGAAAATTTTTGGAAATAAATCTGTAACTTCTGATTGCGGTTGGTTGCGATTTGCTTGAAATTTGGTATAGGCATAGAAGAGGAGTGTACAATGTTAAGTTTGGAAGGGAGTCCGAACAGACCCCTTAGGGGCGGAGCTAAGGGGGCTCAAAGTAGGAAACTATGCCACTTTAAAGTTTAATAAGCCACATTCAAACATTGGCTGCGAGAACAAATTATTTATTTTATGGCCTCCTCACATCCACAATAGTACAATGTTTTTAGAAATTTCCGTGACTTATAAAAGTTTAAAGTGGCGTAGTTTGAAATCGAACGAGAAACAAAAATTTGGCAAGCGATTCAATTTTTTTTTTTTTATTTCAGAGGTACCCTATTTGAGCCCACTTAGCTCCGCCCCTGAGTAGTCTGTTGGGTCCACCTTCCAAACTAAACATTGTACACTTTGCTACGCCTATTCTAAATTTCAAGCAAATCCAACCAACCGATCAGAAGTTACAGATTTATTTCCAAAAATTTTCGATTCTGCCTCACTGTGCATATAAATAAAAACATTTAAATATTTATCACTAATTGAATAAATTAAACCTATTTCGGTTTCATGTTAAAGAATATTTTAGCTTTAAAAGAAACTTAAATAAGTAATAAGTTTTCCACTAAATTACAGTTATATCAAAAATAATAATGATTATTTTTGATTTTATTTTTTCGCTCACCTTTTAATGATTATTTTTGATTTTTCCTTTTTTTGCTCACAATATAAAACTTAACATGAGAAATGAAACTATTACGCAATTTTAAACAAAAAAGATTTCTCGTCGTAAATTAGATTTATTTACTAAAAGGCAAGTGTGATGATATCTTTTTCATCAATTTTTTTACGAAAAATCCCATTTTTTTTACTAAAAATCGAGTTTTTTACTGAAAATCAAATTTTTTATTAAAAATAAAATTATTATTTTTTTTATTTATTTTATTTAATCATTTGTAATTAAAATGAAATAATGAAATTACAATAGTTCCACTATCATTAAATTCCACAAATTATAATATTATATTAATAAAAAATATATTTTTTTTTGCATTCCCAATTCTCTTTATATATACATATTACATTTGCTGAATTGAAAAGTAATCTATGAGTTTTTTCTTATAAACACCATACGTTACCTTAAAATGCCTTAAAGTTTCAGGCAAAGCATTAAAATACCGTAAATCTCTTAATTGATAAGAACGCTCCATCCAGGGAGAATTCCGATAATATATTTGATCTGGAAGATCTAGTAAATTTGAAAAAGTTTAATAATATTGATAGATAACCATTACGAAAAACTGTATAAAAATTAAACAATAGCCTAATTGTTACACTAAGGGAAAAAAATCGATTCAAAATCAACAACGGTTGTGGTCATATTGGTAATTTACGGTAACAGCTTTTTAATACCTTTCGTTAACAAATTTAATAGAAAACATATGTAATTTAACAATTTGATACCGAAATGGTTTCAACTTGGTGCCAATTAGGTATCGTTTTTCAATAAGAATTGAACACGCAGTGTTTAATTTAAACACATACGGTGTAGATTCACTATTGACACAGAATGGTATCGTTTTCAACACGTATGTGATTGATATTTCTCTGGGTGTACGAATTTAAAAAAAGAAGTACTCAAAAACCGATCCATAATGACACCCGGAACTTTCATACTTTCGACGAACTCAACAATAGTGTTATCCACTCTCAAAGTTATACTGCGTGTAAAGTTTCGTGTAGGTGTAAAAAGCATGGCTTTAGTCTTGAGGGCATTTACGGTTAGACTATAATTAGACATCCAGTTAGAAATTCGTTTTACCCCACAGTCTATGATGAATTGAAATACTTCAATATTCCGTTATATAGGACTTGAATGTCATCAGCGTAAGAGAATGCCAAACATCTTCCAAAATCCATCTCATTAAATAAATCATTAAGAAACATAGTGAATAAAAGCGATCCGATTACTGATCTCTGCGGTATACCACTTTTAACTTGTAGTATTCCAGAGGTTTCATTGTTAAAAAAACAAATTATCCTCGGCCTGAAAAGTACGATGCAATAAATCTGGTTGCGGATTTCGAAAAAGAATAAAATTCAATTAATTTTTTTTTAACAATAAATTATGACTTAATTTGTCAAATGCTTTTGTTAAATCAAGAGAGATAAGGACAGAAATGTTACCATCACTCGGGTTATTTCTTATAGTGTCAGTAACACCAACAAGAAGAGATGATGTGCTATGACCACTTCTAAAACCTGTGAACCACTTAATAAGGAATTTTGATTCAAATACTCCGTTATCTGTTTTTGTATAATTCTCTCAACAACATTAGATAAAATGGATAAAATCGATATAGATCTAAAGTTATCCAGGGTATTAGAATCACTTTTCTTTGCAATAGGCACTATGCGTGTAACCTTCCAATAATTTGGAAAACTCAATGTGGATAATATGGTATTAACCAAATGCAAAAAATGATTACAAAAATATGGCATTATGAGTTTCAAGAATTTCAAACAATACCCATCGATGCCTGTTGCATTTGATTTAATTGCAAAGAAGTGCTCCATAAGCTACTACATTTCTAAAAGAAAATCCGTCGTGAAAACTCATTGTACTAAAGTCAATTGCTACATCATCACATTGATTTGTTACAAAAGCCTCATTTAACACTAAAATTGTTTATAAACATATCACCACAAGTAACGCCACCATCCCGCAATACGCCCCACAACTCTTAACTATCCAACCCCTCAAATTTCTATTAGAAAACAAGTGCGAAAATTTTTCAAAAAGTCAGTTTTTCGCTAGGCACATTCACAGTTTTATATGAAACGAGCTGTAAGCCCGCTACTTCGTTAGCGGTTTTTTTTTTTATAAAAACCATACTATATTATAAAATTAAACTAAGAATCTTAATTTCTTTGGGAACATTTTTAATAATGGTGTTATGTCATCCATAAATAACAACATCTCTTTAATTTCAGGTTTATAACACAGTCAGGAAAAAAAGGCTTGAATAACTACTATATAGATTTGATGTATTATGGTTCCAGTAGTCCAAAAATGGGCCAAATTTAAAATTCTTTTTTAATATTTTTTTTTTTTTTAATTACAAATTTTTTTAGGCGTTTTTCCAAATAATTAATGATAACTCAAAAAGTTTTAGACCGATCTTATTGAAATAAATTTAGAAAATTTTATATTTTCATAACCTTTAATCCCTTCATATATTGCGTTTCAATCGGCGCTGTAGTTTCAGAGTTATAATAAACAATTAAACAAAAAATATACTTTTTTACGTGAAAATATCAAGTTTTTTTGTTTTAAAAAATCATTAAAAATTTTTTTAAATTTAGTTTAACAAAATGGGACAAGTTATTTTTGAGTTATGACAACATAACTGGAGAAATTTTTCCAAAAAACTAAAATTTTGTGAAAATGAGCGAATTTACTTAATTGCGATTAAATTCGAAACGAATCAATCGATTTTTATGATCGATATCTCATTTTGTTGCTATTACATGTGGCTTTACGATAAAGCAATAAATCAGAACAATTTTTCTCGTTTTCGATTTTTTATGATTTTTTTAAAACAAAAAAACTTGCTATTTTCACGTAAAAAATATATTTTTTGTTTAATTTTTTTATTATAACTCCGAAACTAATGAGCCGATTGAAACGCAATATATGAAGGGATTAAAGGTTATGAAAATATAAATTTTTCTAAGTTTATTTCAATAATATCGGACTAACACTTTTTGAGTTTTCATTAACGTCTAAAAAAATTTATAATTTTAGAAAAAAAATTTAAAAAAAACCTCTCCATAAAATTTAAAATTTGGACCATATTTGGACTACTGGAACCACAATACATCAAAGTTGTATAGTGGTTTTTAAAGCCTCCAAATTTTTTTTTTTTTGATTTTGTTGCCTTGTGTAATTTTAGAATAATGAAAAATAAATATCAGAATTACGAAAAAGTATATTAGAATAAAGAAAAAGGAGCACAAAATCCATTTTAAGGTTTCTGATTCACTTATGACCTTACATCTTCAATTTCATGTTTCTAGATTCAGAATTATAGAAAATTAAAAAAGTTCCATAGAAAAAACAAAAAAAGTACCACAAAGTCCCTTCTTATGGATTCCCATTAATTTAGGACCACATATCCTTATTTCGTGTTTCTATGTTAAATATTACCGAAAATTAAAAAAGTACCATTGGAAGAACAAAAATGTACCACAAAGACCCCTCTTGTGAATTCTTTCTCTTACTTCTTTAAATTTAGGACCACATATCCTTAATTTCATGTTTCTAGGTTAATAATTATAGAAAATTCAAAAAGTACCATTAGAAGAATAAAAAAGTACCACAAAGTCACCTCTAATGAATTTTCATTAATTTAGGACCAAATATTTTTAATTTTATGTTTCTATGTTAAATATTATAGAAAATTCAAAAAGTACCATCAGAAGAACAAAAAAGTACCACAAAGTTCTCTCTTATGGATTCTCATTAACTAAGGACCACATATTCCTAATTTCATGTTTCTAGGTTCATAATTATAGAAAATTCAAAAAGTACCATTAGAAGAACGAAAAAGTACCACAAAGTCCCCCCTTGTGAATTCTTTCCAACATCGGACCATGCGTATTTAATTTCATGTTTCTAGGTTAAATATTACAGAAAATGCAAAAAAGTACCAATAGAAGAAAAAAAAGTACCACAAAGCCCACCCTTTGAATTCTTACCCACAGGACCATGTATCCTTAAGTACCACAAATTCCACTCTTGTGAATTCTTATCTACATTTTCTTAAAATGTTTATATGTTTAATGTAATTGAAAATTCATTATTAAGTTTGGATGTAATTTTCCGCCTTTACCTCTTTTTTGATGCTTTTTTTCTCCTATCGAAGTATCAAAAACTGTATTCCAATAAATTTTTAATTGTAGTGGTATAAATATAAAAAAATGTTTTATGAAAAAAGTACAAAAAATAGGTACGATTTTTACCCCTTAAACGTTCGAATTTCGAAAAAGTACCAAATTTATATTTCCAGTTTTTTGATAAGTTATGAATACGGCATAATTTTTTTTTGTATGTTGATTGGTTTCAAAGATACATATGGTGACAAAAAAGTACCAAAATACAGTTTTTACCCGTTTTCTCCCTAAAACGGCCGATTTTCAAAAAAGTAATAGACAGCTGTCTAATTATTTTTTAAATGAATAACGATAACTATTCAACTTTTTTTTCTATCTCCATTAGTTTATGAGATATAAAGTTACCGATTTTACCCCCTAAACATTTGAATTTCCAAAAATCCCGTCTTAGTGGATCTATATGGTGGGAGACCTACCTTCGTTCCAAATTTCGTCTCTCTAGCTTTAGCCGTTTGGGTTGTGGAATGATGAATCAGTCAGTCAGTCAGTCAATCACATTACTCTTTTATATATATAGATGACATGGATTACTGCGTGAACTTAGTGTTTTGTTATTTTACATAACAAAATCGGAAAAGCATTAAAAATAAATTTAATACAAGAATTTTATGGACTTTTTGAAAATTATGCAAAAATTGCACTTTTTGTTTTTGTATTTTTATATAGAAAATTGCAATTTAAACAAATATTGGATATATAGATATAAGAGTGGCGATAAATATAATTGATCGCGATCATAAATTTAAGTCAAATGTCCTTGATAATTGAAAACGGGCCACTTTTGTCAAAACACATTTCGCTAAGGCACATCGTGTGGACAGCATGAAATTAACTAAAATCGATATAATTAGTAGGTGTTTGTTATGCTTAATAAAAATGCGGTGGAGCATCAAAAAATTTCGAAAGATAAACATTTTATGGACTAAAAAATATTTACTTGTGTTAAAGGATCACAACATTAAAAATCATTTCTTTGTCATAAACTCTAACTAAATATATTTTCATTCAATATATGGAGAAATAACTTAGATTCGAAATAACGGTCTATCTGCCGGTCCGTCGGTTGAAATGCCTTTTGTGATACCTACTGCCCTACACACACCTGCTCAAAATAATAGATACACCTTATGGAATGATATAAAAGTGACTTTGGAAAATTCTTCGGAAATACTTCGAATTTTTTTCTTTTAGTAAACATTTTAATCTGGCAATGTCACTTTAATGAAAAATATCGCCAGTATATACATAAAAATTGTTGCTCATAATAATGTATACAGTTAATTTATTTATATATTTTTTTATATTAAGTCGAATTCTATTGTACTTTTTTTTATTATTTTTACATAATATAATAAGGACAGTTGCATTTAGGTTGAAAATATTATAAACAAATAGCATTCTTAGAGCCTATTTACATTAGGGATTATCGCAGCAATTTTTAATTATATTTTCTTTTGAAGTTGCTTCCAAATCCCTTCTGCATTTACACATATAAATTTGTATTGTGAAATTTTTTCAAAAATGTTTGACAAAAAAACAACAAATCATAAAAATTTAAAATAAATTTGAAAAAATTTCATGAAATTTTTTGGCTTTGCGATGACATGCAACTTTTCTTACCCCGCTTGCTTCTCTATACCTCTTGCCTACAAACGTAAAAGTTGCAGCGATTTTTTCCAGGGAAAATCCCCAATGTAAATGAGCTCTTCTTACATTGAGATTGGATACAGTGTTGCCATTTTAGATTTAGCATTTGAAGAGGTTAAATTGCACTGTCAATTTATAAAAATATGCTAAATGCTTTTTAGCACTTTCTTACAGCAATTTTTAATTAAATACTTTTGGATTTTTTTTTAAAGAATTTCTTAGTAAATTTGACGTTATTAATTGTCAGTTTTAAAATGTAAGCCCTATTTTGGCTTTATTTCCAATATTACCATTAACTGAAGAAAACATTTCTATAAGTTGTCATTTGAACTATATTTTACAAGAAACATGGGTCACGAAAATATTAATTTTTCTTTACAAAACAATTTAGTATTGTCATTTGCTGTTGTAGAACAATTTAGCATAATTTTTTGGACGTTTTAGCACTTTACCAATTACATCTTCTGGAAACACTGATTGGATAAAAAAACCATTGTACCAAATTAATGAGAAAAATTGTTGAAACCAAGAAAGAAAAGAGAAAGTCGTTGCTTAAAATTGCAAGTAGGGGCTTAGGAAAATATCTCCGTTTTCTACAAAATGCTTTACATAAAAAACAAACGATTGAAGCTTGTAATAGAACTCATAAAATAACCCTAAAATCGGATAGAAGGATTATTTTATAGGCAAAAAATACTCCTTCAAGAGTAGGACCACAAATATTCCCAAAATATCGTAGTACCCATATGCATTTATTGTATTTATCAATATGATAAATAGGGCCATTTGAATTCAATTGAAAGCATTCCCAAACCTTTGTATTTTCACCTCACTCTGAAACAGTCGTATTTGTAAATTTAATTTGGAATTTTTTCTCTACAAGGCGGAAGACACTTCTTCGGAAGTTGTTTTCAAACAAATTAATTTTCATTTCGCCAGAAAATATTATCTCTCCATTTTTTTCCGCGTTCACATTCAAACTAAAGTAAATGTATTTTAACAAGTTTTAACAGTATCTTAAAATTTTGTATATGAACGAAGCCAAACTGTTTATAATATAATACTCCTCCTTTCCGTTTCCGGGGTTCTTTTATGAGGTGTAATATGAGTTCCTATCATTCGTTTTTTAGATAATTCATTTTGCGCAAAATGTAGATAAATTCCTAAGCCCATATTTGCCATTTCAAGCAACGATTTTGCAGTATCCGCTTTTTTTGAATAATTTTTCTCTCCTATTAGGAACCATGATTGTTTCTTTCCATTTTCTGTAACAGAATACCATTTCTTTATAATATTTTGAACCTAAATGAAACTACTCTTATATTATTACACAAAAACAATAAAAAATCTATTACACTAGCGGCAAAACAATTTTTTTCGTGCTCCTTCAAAAAAAAAAAAAAAAAAATAATATGTGGACTAGATGGAATTTTTTCCCATCAGGTTTTTTATGGGCGTGTCTAATATTGCGTTCTAAATAAGCCGATTGATTACTCGAGTATATTTCACCATAACTAGAGAACGGTATGCACGATCTATATAAATAATACACCAAAATGTGTGGAATAAAATTAGCTTTAAGTTTTTATCCGATCAATAGTTTAGGATATATTTCGAAATAAGTGTCCGAAAAAAAATTTTTCATGCAAAATTGAGGATTTCTTTTTTTTACTAAAACTTTTTTTAAGTGAAAACATCAAAAATACCTATAGTTAAGTGGAAATACACTAGTGGGCAAAAATAACTTTTTTCGTATTAAATAAAAAATAAAAAATAGGTGGATTAGATGGAATTTAACGTGCTAAATAAGAATCAGCTTTTACTTTTTTTCTATCACGCATTGACTTTTTTTATGGGCATGACTACTCTGACCCCGCCTCTAGGCAGTCACACTTGTATAACTCGAGAACGGTTTGTCCAATTAAGATAAATTAAACTTCAATATATAGCGACCTAAATTATCTTTGAGCTGAATTTATATAATTTTTTATCCAGTTAATATTTCCGTAGTTATTTGGTTATTACTAGCGAAAAAATTAAAATTTCTTTTTTTGAAAAATTGTGAAAATTTTGATCCATAACTCTGAAATTCTTGAGTGAATGAAAAATATTGTTATACTTACCTTGAAGACAAGTATACATCTTTTGATGTATCATTTATCGAAATCGTGTAAACGGTTCTTGAGATATAGTCTAAATTGGACAAACCATTCTTGAGTTTTATAGTGTGACCACTGAATAAGGTGATAATATTAGTCATGCACATCAAAAAGAAATCAGTAAGTGATAGAAAAAAAGTGAAAGCAGATTCTTTTTTAACTCGTCAAAATGTATCTAGACCACCTATTTTTGGTTAAAAAAAAATAAAACAAGCGCGAATGTTATATTCAGCTCCGAATCTATATACCCACCATCAACTTTTTCAGATTTTACGTTATATGGGAGATGGGTGGTAAAGAGGGCGGACCACGCCCATTTTTTGTTTCCGAGTTTACATTTTTCTTTGAACTATTTGAACACAATTTCGTTGAAGTTTCACCATGCCCATTTTTGGTTTCCAAGTTTATATTGACTCTCGAACTATTTATACAAAATTTCGTTATCGTACATGCTTTTGTTTAAGAGATAATAGCAGAGAAGTATGAAACGGACACCCTGTGTTACTAGTTTTTAGCCCATAACTATTTTATTTATTAACCGATTTTACCCATTTTTAATAAATATTTGTGCCAAATTTCGTCCCCCTACGTCGTCCCGTTCGAGCCCTATCCTGCTTTCAAAAGACAGACAGACGGACGGACATATCTAAATCAACTCAGAATCTAACCAGTAACCAGAAAATATATACTTTGTGGGGTCTTAGATGATTCCTACGATATGTTGCACATCTTTTTGATGGTGGGTATAAAAGAAATTTTTTCCCACCACTGCACAGTGGGGCCAAAAGCAAAATAAATGGTAATAAGTCTGGAACTTTGAAACCACTGAACCGATGTAGATGAAACTAGGAACATCGATAGAGGAGGAGTTAGGCTTTCAGAATATTTTTGGGAAGAGTCTGTAGCTGCAGCACTGATGCCGCTACAGTGGGCCAAAGTTGACCACATCGAGGGTGGAAAATATATCGGGGCTTATAACTTTTACAAATATTAACCGATTTTAAATATTTTTTTTGAATTCTACTAAGCAAGACAAGGAAAAAACATGTTTATTGTGCTAAATTATCTCGTATGGTTTAAAAGATATTTAACTTCAAAAAATAAATTTCTCATTTTTGGCCTCGAATTTTTTGCGATTTTGCCCTATAACTTTTAAAATAAAATTTCTACAATTTTCTAAATTATGCTAATAAAAAAAAATTATTTTATCTCAATTCGATAACAAGAAAAAAATTTTCAAAATAAAAATCTCAAAACTGGTCTCAAAAATTGTAATTTTTTGCCAAAAAAGTAACTTTATATATGTGACTTTTTAAAAAAAAATTTTTTAAAAAAGTTTTTTTTTTTTTTTTTTTTTGATATTTTCTGAGAGACGGGACTCTAAGAAAAGGTGTAAGTGTAATTTTGAAAAGTTCTGAATGATCACCCTACATCCAGCAGTGGTCCAAAATGATAAATTTTGGATGAGAAGTTGACATTTTTGAGTCTGTAAAAAAAATTTATTGTTGATTTTGGTACTTCTGTGAATTATACTATATACCTCAATATATTCTTAAAGGTTTTGCAAAAAATTGCGACAGCCTACCGGTAAACTTAGTCACACGAGGCAATTTTCCGAAAATACCCATATTTTCAATAATAAAAACTTAGACTCCTAAAAATATATAGTAAAATTATATATATTTTTCTGATTTTCACATTTATCAATTCTCCATTAAATATTTTATATGTGAAAAAATTATGTTGATACCTATAAGCATTTAGATATTATTCAGTCTCAAATTTTTGAAATACAATGAACTCGCGATAACGTGAACTAATTTTTACTATGGCAGTTCACGTTTTAGAGTTTGTTCACGTTATCGAATGCTAAAATTTGAAAAAAAAAAATAACACCCCTATTCAGCATCGGAAATTATATTTTTGTAAAAAATATTAAAGAAGTATCACAAAACAAATAATTAATTAATTTTTAATAACAAAAAAAAAAAAAAAGTATGCAATACATATATTCAGTTCGCTTTGCATATGATAAACAAACAAAACATTATGATAAATATCACAAAAAATACACATAAAATTAATAGGAACATATTTTTGAACAAAGAGGTAAATCAAATTTTATATGAAAAAATCGGTCATCTTTTTTGGTAAGTTTTTTGTTGGGACATCTTCAACAAAGATTTCTTAATCTTCAAAGATTTCTTAACACCCGTATCTCATTTTGGTCGACTATCTCATTTTCAGCCCATATCAAAGACTTATCGAGAGCTTCTACAGCTTCCTTTGGGTTAATTTTAATTTGAGGCTAATATATGATAGAATCGTCATCGTCGATATCTTCTGGAATTTCCACATGATCTACCTCTGTGCAGTTTTCTTCAGGATTGTTGTTCCAGTCTTCAATAGTGGAAAGCGTCGCTTCAATCTACAATAATAAAATGATTTTGGTTAATTTAAATTCTTAAAAAATACGGAAACCTATAATAACACAAACCTGAGCATTTAGCGCCTGAATAAGTCTAATAGCAGTTTCTTTTAGCTGCCGTATTTCTGGCGGAAAAATTCTCTCTCTTAGGACACTTAAAGTAATATTTTCATCGGGGTCATCTTGGTCTGAAACTAAATTTAAAATGTTTTTCCAGCCTTTGTTTAAAATTTCTTGTGAAATTCGACTCCATGCTGAGTTTAAAGATTAATTGCATCTTTTAAAGATAACATCTTAATAGTATCTAACAGATCTATTTGTTTTCCAGCGATTAATGTCAAAAGGCTGTTTCTGTAATATAATTTTGTAATTTTAAATATATTTTGGTCCATTGGCTGAATTAATGACGTGACATTGGGTGGCAAAAACATTACACAAATGGATCCGTCTTTTGAAATGAATTGCGATTCAGGGGGATGTGAAGGGGCATTGTCAATTAATAGAAGGGCTTTTACGGGTAGCTTCTTGTTGTTCAAGAACTCAGTAACCTAAAGCAAAATTTGTTTTTAATTTATCAGTTCATAATTTTTATAAAATTGTATGTACCTCCTTAACAAAGCATTGATGAAACCAATCGTAAAAATAAGACTTGTCATCCATGCTGACTTAGAGAATTTATAATTCACTGGACATGAAAAATTGTTGAAGCATCGAGGATTCTTAGATTTTCCAATTACCAGTAGTTTAAGTTTGTGTGTTCCCATCGCATTCGAATAGCTCATGAAAGTTAATCGCTGTTTCTCTCCAGCTCCAGGCGGAGCACTTTTCTCCAATGATGATACGTATGTTTTATCTGGCAGCTGCTTCCAATACAAACCGGACTCTTCAGCATTATAAAGTTGGTCTTCACATAGAGAGAGTTCTTCCATTTTTGCTCTTAATTTTTCTTTAAACGGGTCAACAAGTTGTTGTTAAGCAGAAAGCTTTTCTTCGGAAATTTTCAAAAGGCGAACACCAAACCGCTGCTTAAATTTTTGGAGCCATCCATCGCTGGCATTAAAACCACGATCACTTTCTTTGATTTGTTGGTGAATTTCCAAAGCTTTTGCTTTTAGCATCAGTCCGCTTACTGGCAATTTTTTGTTTCGCATGTTAAGGAACCATTTATAGAGGGTTTTTTCCATTTTCGGAAGTTCAGAAGCACGTAATGTTGAACATAATGTATGAACATAATTTGCATTTGTTAGTATTATTTCAAGAAAAGTGTGCTAAAAATTTTAAAATAGTGAAATTTATTATACTTAGTTTTAAAGAAGACACAATTTCCTTTAAAATGATATATAATATGACTATGTTGCGTTTCTTGTAAATAAATTTGAAATTAGCAAAGAGTTGCAAATTGCAAAATCTTTCGTTTTTTCATGTTGTTTTTTATACGGCCTTACCGCACTGTCTTATCGCACTGCATTACCAATAATAAAAGGAAAGATGAAGATTTTGCAATTTTTTGAAATTTTGAAATTGATTTACTATAAACGTAATAAACTCAAAATTGTCACATTATATATCAATTTAAAGGAAAATGTGTCTTCATTA
The DNA here is from genome assembly GCA_951394005.1 of Protophormia terraenovae. Classification (NCBI taxonomy): domain Eukaryota; kingdom Metazoa; phylum Arthropoda; class Insecta; order Diptera; family Calliphoridae; genus Protophormia; species Protophormia terraenovae. Next base: position 72,258,394 of record OX596077.1, read on the forward strand.
CAACTATGTATAATAAATTTCTAAAATTTTTAGCACAATTTTCTTGAAACAATACGGACAAATGCAAAATATGGACCTATTTCAAAATTTGAGACTGAATAATATCTAAATGCTTATAGGTATCAACTAGGGTGATCGATTATTCGACTTTTTTGAGAAACAGGTTTTCGAATAGTTCGAATAGTTGGTATTTTAAAAAAACCAGTTGCACTTTTTGAAATTTAGAAAAAAAAAAAAACGGTTAACCGGTTTTTTGCAGAAGTTAATACTTATATCAAAAGACTACATTTCTTTAAAAAAATCAATAATTCTTATAATTAAGTTAAAATGTATTAAATACAAGCGTAAAAGCCTGACAATGCAACGTGGGGTCAAACGCAAATTTTTTGGTAATAAATCTGTATCTGCTAAACTACTGGTTGGATTAAATTGAAATATATGAAAGAGTTTCAGAGGAGGACCTAAGCTTTGAGAAAAATCATCCTGTAGTCACCCTGTGATAACATAAGAACATTTACAGGGTGTCAAAATTGACTACATCGAGTATGTAAAAGTTTAAAAAAATCGTAACTTATACAAATGAAGTCCGATTTTAAAGATTTTTATATTTCTGTAAAGTGCTTGGCAAGATAAAGAAAAAATAAGCTTACTCACCTAAGTTATCTCTTACAGTTAAAAAGATATTTACACTTGAATTTTAAATTTTTGATTTTTTGGCTCGACTTTCTTTCGTTTTTCGGGAATAAGTCCTGAGGTATATGAAGTAAAAATTTTTTAAAAATATTTTGTAATTTGCTATATTTTCAAAATATTACACTGAAAAAATTTTTGGATTATCTCAATGCGTCTAAACGTGAAAAATATTCAAAGTCAGCACTCTGAAACTGGTATGAAAAATGGCTATTTTTTACAAAAATATAATACAATTCTTTAATTTTTTTCTCAAAGTTTCGTTAAAGAAAAAACTTTTTTCTTTATATATTTCAAAAGATAAGACTTCATAAATGCTTAATACAGAAATTTTGATCTGATTTAGGCTTTCATCCTACATCAGGCATTGGTCGAAAATGGTGAATTTTGGAAAAAGTTAAATTTTTATCGATAAATAAAAAAAATGTCACGCGAGCTTTTTTAAATTTTTTGATGATATTTCATACTTCATATACCTCAGGACTTATTCCCGAAAAACGAAAGAAAGTCGAGCCAAAAAATCAAAAATTTAAAATTCAAGTGTAAATATCTATTTAACTGTAAGAGATAACTTTTTCTTTATCTTGCTAAGCACTTTACAGAAGTATAAAAATCTTTAAAATCGGACTTCATTTGTGTAAGTTACGATTTTTTTAAACTTTTACATACTCGAGGTAGTCAATTTTGACACCCTGTAAATGTTCTTATGTTATCACAGGGTGACTACAGGATGATTTTTCTCAAAGCTTAGGTCCTCCTCTGAAACTCTTTCATATATTTCAATTTAATCCAACTAGTAGTTTAGGAGATACAGATTTATTACCAAAAAATTTGCGTTTGACCCCACTGTGCAATGTCAGGAAAAATAATATAATAATGAAAATGTGCACAAACAAATCCGAAAATTAAAAGAAAAAAATATGAACAACATTTAGACACCTTCCTCTCCCTAATCGAAGTCAATTATTAGAAGCTGTTAGAATTTATTGGAATAATATTGATTAAAGTTTTAAATTCGTAAACCTTTCAAAATAAAAAAAATCGTAGTAAACGCGCTCCCTGGCCGAAATACAGAATCAGTTTTTGATAGGATTTGAAGAGCAAACAATAAGTATAGCAACTCAAAAGTTCTTAATACCAAAACAGACTTTTTTTTGAACGAATAGTTTTATAATTTAGCCGATTTTTAGTTTCTTACGTCGTCTGGGAGCTTCAGAAAGCTCTAGAGAGGAAACAATGCTTAGGAAAGATATATATAAATCCATATATATAGATCCACGTATTTTCGCTCCCTGATAGAGATTTCAAAATCTGGCAACGATAGGATTTGTAGGACGAATAGGGTTATAAGCCGAATTTTAATTTTCTATGTCTTCTGGGAGCTAAGCAAATTATATATCTAGATGACTAGAAGATAATTATGTTTCAAAATTGTAGAAAAAAACCATCTAAATTTTAGTTAGCATAAACAGAAACCATGGCTTAATATGGAAGCCTGTCTCAATTGAAACGATTCTGCAGGTGAAACTTTTTTAACACAACACCTTTAAAAAATAAAGGAAATATTGGATCAAAAAAATTAAATTGGGTCATACAGGATAATTATTTATTTGTTTAATATTACAGAATAAATTCCAATTTAGACTTAAACTGTATTTTTAAAACATAAGAAATCAGTCTTTATGAATATTTAAAAAATTATTCCTAAATTTCGATTCAAATATCACTATTTAGTACATGTTTTCTGAAATAAAACGCTATTTTTAAAAACGGGTTTTTGTGTTTAAAAAACCGGTCTATTCGACATTCGAAAAATGGACATTTTGAAAAAACCGACAGCACATTGACTGAAAAAACCGGTTTTAAAACCCGTTGGAAAACCGCGTCGATCACACTAGTATCAACATAATTTTTTTTACATGATATAAAATATTGATAAATGTGAAAATCAGAAAAATATATATATATAATTTTACTATATATTTTTAGGAGTCTAAATTTTTATTATTGAAAATATGGGTATTTTCGGAAAATTGTCTCGTGTGACTAAGTTTACCGGTAGGCTGTCGCAATTTTTTGCAAAACCTTTAAAAACATATTGAGCTATATAGTTTAATTCACAGAAGTACTAAAATCAACAATCAATTTTTTTAACAGACTCAAAAAGTTCAACTTCTCATCCAAAATTGAAAATTTTTGACCACTGCTGGAACTTTTCGAATTGAGATAATGAGATTTTTATTAGCATAATTTTATTCGCAGCATTACCAGCTCTGAGATAAAGATGATCAACTGAAACATTTTTGATGTTTTCACTTTCAAAAAGAAATTTTACTAACAAAAAAAATCTAAAATTTTGCATAAAAGAGTTGTTTTTTTTTTTTTTTGGACATTTATTTCCAGAATTAAGTTTTGGTGATTTAAAGATATTTTTAGTCGGCATCTTTTGTATCACTTATGTCAGTCGTACAAACCGTTATTGAGTTATGAGGAAATATACTAGAGTAGTAATCCAGACCTGATGGAAAAAACTGAAAGCAGACTCGTGTTTAGCACATCAAGTCAACTATTTGTCTTTGGTGGAGGATTTTTTTGTCGACCAGTGCACAGAGGGCCAGAGAGACAGATTTTTGCCATAAGTAATTTTTAAGAATTTGAAAATAACGAATATGGCAAATTATTAGGAACATTTAAAACCATGTTTCCCGATTTTTTTTTTTTTTTTGTTATCCACTATACCATTTCTTTCTGTATCGAACCAAAGTTAGAAAAGCTTTTAGAAATTAATTTTATTGAAGGTCCATTTTTTTTGGTTTTTTTTTTTAACCTTCTTCCAATAAAAAACCACACAAGTTCTCAGTCCGATAAAAGCAATTTTTTTCTATTTTTAAATCTAATAAAATGTTAGTTTTTGAAAAAAGTTGCCCAAACTTGCTCCAAATGATAAATGACTACATCGCACCATTTTATAATAGTGTTCCTAGATATCAAAATAACATAAATTTTAAGAAAACATTTAGATATTTTTTTAAAATAAATAATTATCCAGTGTATTTATACAAAAATGGATACTTTCGATATAATTATAGATGCAGTTAATTTTCTATCTCTATTTAAAAGAAGAAAAACATTATGGAAATTGGTCATGATTCTTCAATTATTTCAACTCGCTCCCATACAAATACCCCACGAATAGGGTTTTAACGCTTAGAAATTCCTTATTTATATCACTATTTCAATAAAATTCAGTACAAATAAGTTTTATGCAATATTAAATCGGAGTACAAAATATCAGGAAGATCGGTCCACAATTAGGAATAGCTCCCATATAAAGTTCACATAGCTCCCATGTAAAGTCACTTTAACTTCCAAAATCGAACATAAATTACAGTATCTTTGTAATATTTGACACAAATAAATTTAAAATCAGTAAAAATTTTGCATTTTTTTTAATATTTTCGATAACTTTATAGAATACAGAAACCGGTCCATTACTGCAATTACCACAAATTTCCCGCAGGGAAATTATACTTTCGAAGAAATTAACATAACTTAAAGAAACATATTGAGTCCGCCATTTTGTTTTTTGAAATTCTGATTTCAGTTTCAAAATAAGTAACTCTAAAACTGCCTATACACAAAATTTTAGCTGGATCAGAAAATTTTCTAAAAATTTTGGCAGTCATTTTGAAATTTTTATTTTTTAGTTCATTTTTGGAATCAGCAAGTCCAATAACCTTGAAATATTCGAAAACGATAAAGGGTTTTGGCCAAAAATCGATCTCCCTGGCCCTCTGTGCAGTGTAATTAGTTATTGTAATGACAATAACAATAAAGGGTAAGTTGTCTTTAATGTTATCACCGTGTTAAAATAATGAATTATTTATTAGCTTCTTAACTCATCAAATGGCAACCAAAGTTTTTGCTGGGTTACCAACCCATTTAACCAAAAATATTCAACCAACATAGATTCAAAATCTGCTTTGGCCCAAGTCTTTATCTTATTGTAGAAAATTACCGGATATTTCATCAATATCAATGTTAAATGTATTACGAATTAAACTGGTTTGGCAAGAATTGGTTTTAAGTTCCGAATAAAATCGAAAAAACTCATCATGAAGTGAATTATTATACTTTTCATATGTGTTATTTTTGAACATAAGATGAATTCAAATGTTATTCAGCAGTAAAAATTAGGAATACTTTGGTAGAGGGGATTGAAGACGTTTTTTCCATATAGAAATTTTTGGTCTGCTAGCAAAATAACTCAAAGCAAAATCGGCCAAAGAAAATATAGAAAAATGCCAAAAAAAAATCCCTTACATTTATAAATGTGAAATAATGAAAGCATACGTTAAGGCGAAAATTTAATTATTTGTCGGTAAGATGGTGAAGGGTATCAAAGATTCGGCACAGCCGAATCTTTTTTCAATTTCATTAGGCTATAATTCGGTTTTGATAATAAATTTTTTATATTAAGGTGATTTTTCGCTTTTTTTATATTTTTAATGCATGTTGTGCCATGAGGAAGTAAAGTAAAAAGTCATCCTATTAAGTCAAGTTTGCTTTAGCGATGCCTGGATTTGAAATAACTGAGAGTTGAAAACCTCTGTGTCCGGCCGAAGAACAGAATCCTACCCAGGGTAAAGTTAAAACTATCTTCATCTTGAATATGTCTAATTTTAACATTTTGAAAAAATATATGTTAATGGTGAAAATGTTTTCTATAACCGTGAAGACATTCTGGGACTTGCTAGGTTAGGTTAAATGGGCAGCTATCCAAACAGTTCTAGGACAGCTCATGTGGGTCCAATTTGGTCCCGTTGTGATACCCTACTGGATCATGTGGTATAGCTCACATGTCCGAAACTACGTTCAAATCGAACCAACCTGACGTATGTATAAAGGAGTTGATCGCTCTGATGTCGATATCAGAGAGATCAGATAGTACATGCACAATCGGACTGCCGAGTTTAGCAGTCCTTATCTCCGAGAGAGTCGGACAGTGACATAGGAAGTGCTCCACTGTCTCCTCCTCCTCTTCGTCAAGACAACTCCTACAAAAGTCGTTAAAAGGGAGCCCTAATCTCCTAGCATGCGCACCAGCAATCCAGTGCCCTGTGACAACGGATATCAGAATACGTAACCGATGTCTGATAGTCCCAGAATGAGATTTGACCGAGGTCCATCATAGTGGGGCCATATTTGCATCGATGTTGAGCAAATGGACAGATTTGACCATCTATCCTGTGCAATCCTCGATAGATTCCGCAGTATTATTGATCTGCAGGAAGAGAGCGGTACTCCGACCAGTTGATCCACTTCTTCATGTCGAAGAAGGGTACCATTTTTGGTCAGTTCGTCCGCAATAATGTTACCCGGGGAATTAGAATGACCCCTAACCCAGACTAGCTCCAGGTTTGAATGTCTCGCCATCTCGTTTAGAGATATCCGGCATTCATGTACCAGCCTGGATGTCGAAAAGACACCCGAGAGCGATTTAATCGCAGCTTGACTGTCCGTACAGATCTGGATATTCACACCGAATACCCTGTAGTACATCAACCAGTTAACCGCTCTTTTTATGGCCGAGATCTCTGCATGAAGAATGCTGCAGTGATCCGGCAATATTAAAGAAATACTTTTCCTATATTCGGGAATGAAGACACCCCCTCCAACCCCATCAACTGATTTGGATCCATCAGTGTAGACCTCCACTGAGCTGTCTCTCAGTACAGGAGCAGTCGAGATTGACACTGAGAAGCCTCTGTCAAGAAAAGGTATAGGAATGCAATAGTCAATATTGCGAGGAATGTCATCAAATAATTCTAAAACGGTTGCATGGCCGTATCCTCTGTCAGTCCATGCACCTGTAATTTTGAGCATAGTCGCCGACATGATGGCGATCTGTTTGGCCATAAGGTCCACCGGTAGCCAGTTCATTAGAACGAATAGGTCTTTAGATGGGGTTGTACGTAACGCGCCCGTGATGAGCAGCGCCGAACTACGCAGAATCCTTTCAAACATTCCGAAAAAGGTGGATTTCTCCATAGCCTTCCACCATACTAACGCTCCATACATAAGTATGGGCTTTATCACCATGTCGAAGAGTTATTTTGTATTCCTAGGATTTATTCCCCAAGATTTCCTAATGGCTTTCCTACACAATATAGGGCGATTCCGGCTTTTGAGGCTCTTGCCCTTGTATTTTGGAGCCAGGATAGTTTAGAATCTAGTATAATCCCTAGATATTTCGCACTATCCGACACCCTTAATTCAACACCATTTAAGCGTGGTAATGGAAAAGATGGAATTTTGTATCTTCTATAGAAGAGAACGAGTTCCGTTTTTCCTGGATTCACACTGAGGCCACTGGTTGTGCTCCATACAATAAGTAGGCCCAGAGCAGTTTGCAGGCGTTGTGACATAGTATCCAGATATTTCCCAGATACAGCCACCGCGACATCGTCCGCATAAGCGACAGTCCTAAACTTCAGAGCATCTAGTTTCCTGAGTAGTGGGTTTACGGCGATATTCCAAAGAAGAGGAGATAAAACTCTTCCTTGCGGAGTACCCCTATTTGCTACCCTGTATATGGTAGATGCTCCCATATTGGAAATTATAACCCTATTGGGACTTGCTATATTTTATAAATTATTACAACAAATGTCATAATAAATACGTAACTTTGTACACTTTTTGAGCTATTTTGCACTTTTAATTCGCTATATTTCGCGAATTACAAAGCATTGTTAAGCTAATTAAAATTGTATGCAAAAACGTTTATGTAATGTAAATATTTTTAAGTAAGTATGAACTTACATTAAACTTACTACAAGGGGCATTATGATTGAATTCCTTTTTTTTCTTGTGTTTTGCCATAGTATAATAATAAAGTACTCGCACATCTACAAAAACAATTGCTTGTATTTTGTTAGTGTAAAACTACTGCCCACAATGTCAAAATGCTTTGAACGGAAAAATGAGAGAATGAAAGAGAGCAAGAGTTAAAAAAACTCGAAAAAAATTTTACATATGAATACAAAAACAATTTGACAGTACCGCAAGGTTTGCCAATGAAAAAATTGTAAAACAGCTGTTCTTACGAGTATACTTTATAATTATACTATGTGTTTTGCAAAAAATACTCGCTTGTTCCACCCTATTCTAGTCGTCTATATCTTCCTTCTTCTTTAGACCGTAATATTTATTCATTATAGGTCCGATTTGTCTATCCCAAACAAATATTTAGAGAAAAAATCTAAAAAATTGACATAACATCACATAAAAAATAATAAAAATGTAAAAAATATTTTAGTGATGTACGTTCAATCAAAACATACAAAAAAACTCGTTGTTCGAATACTTATTTTATCCGTTCCATAAAATTTGTCATATTTTTGCTTTTTAACTTTTATAATTTCTTTTATTTTTTGCATTTCTACTAAGTTATAATAAAAATAGAAACAACATTTGAAAAATAATTAATTTAATGTTTAAACAATAAAAAGCTTTTTTAAAAATTTGAATAACCGAATGTATTAATATTCGGTAGTGTACAAATTTAACTATAAAGAGGGGAAATAATACAAGTGTTTCCGTTACCAATGTTAAAAAAAAAAAACTTTGTGTTTTAAAACAATGTTTTTGCATACGTTTTTTTTTTATCAAAAATTTGTTAGCCTTTAATCCGTGGTCTTTACCTAACATAAAACATTTAACATTAACACTAACATCATGTTAATGGTAAATGTAGACCGTTCAAATTGATGTTAATGTAAATTTTTTCGATGTTTAAACACCGTTGTTAAAACAAATGTTAAAAGAACCATGTTTAAACACCAAGCATCACACACAATGTTTTTTAATAACACACACAAAGAAATTATTGCATTTGCGTAGAATGCAACAACAAAACAGTGAGAAAACAAGAAATTAACATAAATGCATGCACGCCATATAATTTTAACATGATGTTTTAACATCATCTCATCTCTAGTGGAGACTACCCGTAAGTATTGGGTAACAAAAGTGTACTTGAAAGCAAAGTTAATAATATTTTTTGCATACGGCTGAAAATATTTAATATTGTATACTTATGATATGCCGCCTGAAAGTGTACATCCCAAGACTAGTTACACCAAAATTAACTGACACAGACTTAGGTTAACTAAAGCTTTGATGATGGCTGCCCGTCTATCTGTCTTTCAGTTTCAGATTATTATAAAATTTATTTATTTTTTTTATTAATCAGAACTGGAAAAAACCCGGGAGACTATACTGTCAATGACATCTGAGCGTTACCTATTATATGTTGATCGAAAATAATATTTTTGGAGGTACTTTAAAATTGGTCCAGCTCATGAAAGTGAAATAATTGATTCCTAATATTTTGGGAATTATTTTAAGACACATAAATCTTTAATTTTAGGAAACTACACTTGCAAAATTGTTTGTCTTCTCACAAATTGACGTACTTTATTGAGTTCACGAATTTTTAGTAAATCGTTAATTTTATCTTATTTAATTTTTTTTTTTTTCTGAAAATCATCAAATATGTGTTCATTAATTTTTCTTTAACTATCGTTTGATGCATGTAACATTACATGTAACATTAATATTATTTTTTAATTTTTTTTGAAGATTTTCTGGGATTATCAACAAATTCCCGTTTAAGAGCATGTTCCAGTTAGCTTAGGAAGTTGAATTTTGACCAAGATATTACTAATAATTAGGGGGCGGATTTATATGCAAATGCATGTTTTATTTTGAGCATTTAAAAAAGATCTTATGTTGTTATCAATCCGAATCAGACATTTTACTAAAAAATGGCATTGATTTGTTAGTGCATATTTTGTTGAAAATGCATATTTTTAATTTTTTTTGGTTTTTAAATATTTTTTGCAAGCACCCGAAAACTTTTTATTTTCAATCAATATAAATATCTTTACTGTTCAAAAAATATTTTTTCATTTGTTAAACAAAAAAAAAAAAAAAAAAAAATTGTGATGGATTTTTAGTTTTTAATATAAATATTCATCATGAAGAAAATAATAAACATCTTTAACGTTAAATATCTTTAAAAATAAATATCAGTACGCAAAAAAAAAAAAAAAAAATTCAAATGATTTTTTTTTTACTCATACTTTTGTTTTTTTTTTTTTTTTTTTCAAAAATATATTATGCAATAAAATTGTTATTGTTTAAAATTTCATCCGATGAAAAAAGTTGAAAATAATTTTATGCTTTTGTAATAAATATTAAAAAAGATATTTATATTTTTTATTTTGATCATGATGAAAAAAATTAAACTATTGATGAAAATAAAAAAAAATTATATAAAATAAATTTCTATGGATAAGTATGAACGAAACAACTGACGTTACCGGCCGGTACATTGTTAATGTAATTGTTGCAGTTTTGGATCACGACTAGGGTTTGGGGTTTCCCGTGAAATTTTGTTTCCCGGGAAACGGGAATGAAAAATTCGATTTCCCGGGAATTCCCGGGAATCCCGGGAAATTTAAATTATAAGTAAAAAGCAATGATTTCTTATAAAGAATGCTATTTTGTCTATTCAATACTATAACAAAACATTGTAAATCACATTTATGATTAATTAACAGAAAATCAAATAATATTGAAGTATGATTTCCAATTTAAAATTTTAATAATTTAAAATATTTCATACAAATAAAATAAGTGCCTATTATAAGCAAAGGTTCAAAAGGTTTAATTATTTAACTCACTTTTCAAAATCGAATTCAATTTATTATCCCTGTCATTTCTGTAAAGCATTCATAACAATTTAATTCATAGACTTAAATTCTTTGACTTCACAATAATTAAATAATTCACTAATTATACAATTCAAGCTTAAAAAGTATTTTGAATCATTCAAATTTTCTTCTATTTAAATCTATTACAAATTAGCTTTAGAAAATATTTTTGATTCATTTGTATAATATTAGCTTTGTTCCCGTATTCTAAATTGGGGGCACGCAGGATCCCTATTTTACCGAAAGCCATTCCCTTACTCCAAAATTGGGAAATGAGAGAGATTTTGAGAGAATAATGTTCTTCTTCTTGCACGAAAGATCCCAGGCTATAGACTTAGTAAATGTGAAATAAACAATTCAAGATAAAAATTTTGAATGAAAATAAATAAAAAAAAAAAAAAATTTAAAGATTTAATTAAACAATTAAGAACGTTGATATATGCTAAAAATAAAATAACATTCACATAAGAATAAAACATAAATCTAAAAACTTTTAAAATTGGTTCTCACAATATTTTGTGGTCCAATGATATAGTGTTTGGAAATCTGATAAAAATGAGTTTTCATTTAACATTTGCAAGACATTGTTAATAATTTTTTAAATATAAAATACATTCGTAGCTTAATATATTTACACGTTTTAAAATTGTTTAAAAGTAGCGGTATTTATTTTTGATGTAAAAAGAAAAGTTATCCATTTTTCATTATCATTATTTGCACAGCTTCAAAAATAAATTATGTATTTACGTTTATTATTGCCAAAGATAGTCCAAAATCATTGCCTTTAAGATGTTATAAAATCATATGATACAAACTCGACTTTAATATGTCGAAAAATCTGAAGATATTGAAAAAAAAAAAAAAATATGAAAAAACCTTTAAGAGCCAAGATGAGATTTAAATGAAGTTTTAAAAAGGTACATCATCATAAAAATGTTTAAAATATTATAGCAATATATAGTTAAAAACTCGTGTGCTTGAAATGTGAATTGACAAAATAAAACGTTTTTTTCCTCATGAAAAGTAGTCATCAGCGCACCGATGAAATGTTTTTGAATAATATAAAATATCATTTGTATCGAATTTCATATATGTATATTTTTTATTAACATCTAAAAATGCCTTTGGTAGTAATGTGTTTACATTAAAATAAAATTTTCAGTGAGACGATACTAACTGTAACACTTTTTGATATAGGATTATAAAACTACGTGAATATTAAATTTCCCGTTTTCCCGGGAAAATTTGAAAAAATTCCCGGGAATTCCCGACGCAAAGTTTCCGGGAATTCCCGGGATTTCCCGCCCGGGAATTCCCGGACCCCAAACCCTAATCACGACGTAGAGTTGAGCAAACGAAAGTTTTTGATTCATATTGTAGAACTCGAATGTGTGAACTACGAAACAATTGCGTACGTTTCATGAGTCAGTTAAATAGTTGGGAGAGGATTTTAATAAAAATTAAATTCTTTTATTTTTATCGGACGTGGCTCCTTATATGATAAAATCCGCATAAGATTTTTTATCCAAAAATTTTGCATGTAACCTACTTAGCCCACGCATTACACCGGGTGGTGGATTAGGTACGCAATACTTTTGATCACATTGATTCGGTGATTTTTTATGGAAAACAGATATATTGGAAAGCTACTACACGCGCTACAAAATTAAAAGAAAATTATCCCAATTTGCCTCTTCCGCCTCAACCGGTTATTACGATATGGGCATCTTGGCTACGTACAATATATTGATGATTTCAAAAATGCTGTGGATGATTTGAATGATAACGACTCTAAAGCTATAAAGAAAATTAAACGAGTACTAACATCAAGAAATATTAAAAATAAACTCTCATTTGGTTCTTCCAACTATGGATTTCTTTCTGAAACTATTACTAAATTAGACGGTTTCGATTCATGAGGTACTCAAATCAGTTTAATTGATAGTGCTATTGCAAAAAACGAAGCTGCTGAAAAAATAAAATTAAAGTTGCAAGCTGTTATTAAAAAAATAAAGGATTTGAGAAAATGAAAAAAAAAAAATCAGAATCAATTACTTTACGTTCAGATGATGATTCGTGTTTAGAAGAATACTCTTCTTCTGAACTACAATTATTCAAATACGCTCCCATCACTTCTGTTGACGTTGAAAGATCATTTTCTATGTTAAAAAAATGTTTACGACAAAATAGACAATCATTTATATATGACAACTTAGTAAAAAATATGTTTGTGTGTATAAATAAAAATCATTTTAACTAAGGTTGTATTAAACCCAATGTCACTAATATAAGTTTAAACAAATTTCATTTTATGGAGTACAAATTTAAAAAAGTACAAATAAATAGTATTGATTTTTTAAAACATAGCTTTAACTTAAAAAAAAGCAAAATATATTGCATTTCTTAGCTTAAAATGGACTGATTTTTGTTTTTTTCTTATAGAATAACTCATTTTTTCTTTTTATGCAAATTTTTTTAATTTTTTAGGGTATATTTTAAATTTTTAAGTGCATTTTATATTCGTATATTTTCCAAAAATAAATGCATAAAAATCCGCCCCCTACTAATAATACTTCCTTCCACAGTTCAAAATTATATTTAAATTAACTTAAAAACCTGCAAAATGAAAAGCACATGTCTTAACAAAAAATTGCTCCACAAAATTACTTATGTAAAGTTTTCGTTGATTTTCCCCAACACGCGCCAAAAATTTCATTCTTTCTCATAAAAAACAAACTAAACCTATTCATAAACTAAGAAAACTTTTAAAAATTTAGCGAAGTAACGAAGAAACTGCAAAACTAAACAGTTTTTCAGCTTTCCTGAAAAATTATTAAAAATTACATAGGTCATTTAGTCAGCGCAGGTACGATTTGTTTCTTTGAGATTTCAAATATTTTTACACCATAAAGCTCTCGATATGACCTATTAAAAACATGTGTTGCATATGTTGTGTATCTCCTATAATTTTTAAGTAATTTGCATTTCACCATCTCAATTTCATCAAAACTCGAATAAGTTTTTTCAATATATAGCCCAATGTTTTTATCCGATTTTCTTTAATTAGCCAGTTAGTTAAAGAACAAAATTATCTACCGAATAGAAAAAAACTGAAATTTAAATTTGCAAAAAATAAGATTTTAGTTTTTTTTTTTTTTTGCTTAAAATTTTATTAAAACCAATAAGAAATTATTTAAAATTTATAACTTCCATAAAAAAGCAAATCAATAGATGATTCTATTCCCATTTTTAATTGTTATTTTCTGAATTTAATACTATAAATCTTGTTTTCAATTTTTATTTTCAAAATTCTAAACGGAAAATCTAATTTTCAATTGTTCTTTTCTAAAATCTTAAGAAAAAATATTACTTTCAATTGGATAATTCCAAATTTTAAATGAAAATTGTCTTTTCTATTTTCTGTTTTCATTGATATTTTCTAAATTACTGTTGAAAATTGTGTAATTATAACGTGAACAAAAAAAATTAGTTTTGAAATTACGTACATTAAAACTTATTATGTTTGCAGAGTAAAACTAAATTTAGGCTTTCGTTTAGAAAAGTTGCAAAAAAAAATACACAGAAAAAAGTCACCAATTAACAAATATATTACAAAATAATTCATTCAATTAAAAACTTGTTTAAATTTGCACCTCTCACCAAAATGATTATATTAATTACTAAAAACTGTAAAAAATACACAACTGAAAAAAATCCCAATTAATAAATTAATTAAATCAATCAAGTAGTTGATTGGATGAATTAAAAATGTATATAGGATATAAAAGTATAGTTAAAATTTATTTTTATTTCATTTTTGCTTGAATAAATTTATTAAATTTCGATGCAAAATGAAACAACTATGTTAATTGAAAAAACTACCGTAATAATTTTGTCTGTGTAAAAATTAAAGTGACTGAAAACCGGTTAACCGGTTTTTTTAAAGTTTTGTAAAGTAAAGATTTTTCGGTTAAACCGAAAACTGAGTTTCTATAAAAGTCGGTTTTTTTTTGGATATTCTAAGCACATGCAAGTACGGATAAAAATTAAATCTTAGATGAAAAATAATGTAGACACTTTTTTGGCCAAAGAAACACAAAAATTCATAATTTTCTTTAAAACTATAGGAGATAAATATCATAAATAAAAATGAGAGGAGATGTAGTCGGTCAAGCCCGATCATATGATACCCTACACCATGTGTATCAAAATTGTTGAAAGGGTCAATTATGGACCTATACTTGTATTAAGTTTAAAATAAAAATACTAATACAGAATATTATACTTCTGGGTGATACTGGAGATACACTGTCATTTCTTATAAAAATGTTGTGTCGAATATTAAGTTGATACTAACATTTTTATGAGATTTATGCACGTTAAAGTAATTTTCGGAAGAAGGGTTCATATGGGACCGATCTTCACGAAATTTGGCATACGTAATTATACTTATTATATATAAAACTTATTTGTGTCAAATTTTATTAAAATATTCATATTTTTAGGGTATTTATGAGTGTTAAAACTCTATTCCGGGAGAACATTTGTATGGGGCCAGGTGAAATTTCAATTTTCAATTCAATAGCCTTGGTCCTTGTACAAAAAAAATCATATGTAAACATATGCACAATCTTTACATGGATAGCCAGCCAGACAGCCAACCATAAAAGATAATGTAATAAATAAAGTAAACTTTAAGGAATATTTCAAATCGGTTCATATTTGTGACAATCTCCAATATGTTTATCATATTCGAGGTAATCAATATAAAAGCTTCTTAAATTCATTACCAAGGACCTGCTGTGCAATGAAAAATATATTCATATAAAATACAAAATGCCGTAACCATCCAAAATTTTAATGTTGTTGTTTTTTTTTTTTTTTATATGATGTACTACACAAAAAAATTTTATACTCATATATTCTAAAATAACATCAATATTAACAAAATTTAAAAGGCCGTAACATCTGCTGTGTTCGCGTACCTGATATTTTGTGATAATTATCACAAAATGTTGCTGGAAGTTGTTAAATCGCGTTCGTTTACTTTAAAAGTCTAGTAATTGAGAGCAAGAGAGAGACAAAATTTGACCGTTTATGGAAAGGGAAAGCTGCTGGCTGGTTTTCTTCCATCAACTTCCATTCCATATGTTGAAAAAACATATGATCATTTGTTTACAAATGTAAACAAAAAAAAAAAAAAAAAATATATATATATATATACTCAAATTCTACGAAAAGTTAGAAAAATATATGTAATAAAATATTACACAAATACTTACAATTTATATTTGTTTAGATTTATGCTAAAAACTTAGATAAAAATTTGTTCATTATAAAAGTTTTTATTTTCTGCTAACATGGCAATCATTTTAAGAGATGCCATGTTAGCGTTTTTCGTTAATGATTTTTTTATTGTATTGGTTAAAAACAATATTTTAATGAATCAACTTTTAATTAAATTTTATTAACAAATAATATTTAATATTAATAACATTTTACTTCTATTTTGTTAACAAAAAAGAACAAAAATACTATGTTTTTATTCACAAAATTTGCGTTTTTTCCATTTTATGAGGGGACATTACTTTTTGTTGTATATATACAAAAACCTGCAAATGTTTGCAAAATGTTGTTTTTCAATTTGAGAGTAAATTGATTTTTACTTTCTCAAAAAAAGTTGCTGGAAAGTACGCAAACACACCTATCAATTTCATAAACGATTAAAAATGTTACTTTTTGCTTAGTTTTAAAGCAGAAAATTAAAAATTGTGTTTACGTCCTTCAGCATTTCCATCATATTTTATTGCATCTGCTATAAAAAAGTTAAAAGTGTAGTTACGGCATTTTGTACTTTAGGTGACGATATGTACATATGTATGTGTTTTTTAACACTTTCACCATGTGTTCTTAAATAGTACGTATTTATAGTAGGTGCATAAAAATTGTTTTATTTTTAGAATTGTTTTATATTGTATTTATAAGTGTATTCTATCCAGTGATGTCAGATAAAAATTTGAAAAAAAATCCTCAATTTCATTGAAGAAATTCCTTTTCACCATTTTTGACTTTCAATTTTCTGTCTGCATAAAATATTTTTTTTTTTTTTTTCTAAAAAATGAATAAAAATAAAATGGTTGTAAATAATATAATTGTGCTTTGATTTTATCAAAAACAAAATAAAAATACATTAAATAACTTTGAGTCTACATTAGACAAATTTTTATCAAGACAAACGTCAAAATGAACTCGAATTTATGGAAGGTGGCAACAATTGTGCAAAAACAACAATATGGCGAATTCATTAATGTTTTTTATGTATACAGTTTGAAAGCTGTAACAACCAAAAATAATAATCAGCAGTTTAACTGAGGCTACCTTGTATAGATTTGCACCGATTTTGACGTTTGTCTTGATAAAAATTTGTCTAATGTAGACTCAAAGTAAGGAAGAAGATTTATATTTATAAGGGTTTAAAAATTTATTGTTTATTATTTATTATTTTATTTATTCTTATTTTGAAGGATATTTTCAATATTTTGATTCTAGTACATAAAATTACTCAAAATTTTTACTTTATGGCGTTTCAGAAAAACGTAGATATTGAAAAGGGGACAAACTTATGTATTCCGTTATTATTCATTGTAAATAATACAAACATGTTATTTCATTGTTACAATTGAATACAAATTATTTCTTTATAGTTTTAATATTAAATTAGTTCGCATTTTTTGTTTTTACTTATGATATTTTGTTGTGTTTGTTGAAAATTTTAAACATTAAAAATTTCCTTTCATTTCGACAAATATTTAAATTCTTCCCTTTTTCTCTTTGCTTCAAATGTCCTACAACAATTTCCCAAAAAAGGGAAAATTACCTCCATCTGACATCACTGTTTCTATCATATGTATTTATACATATAGATACATACATATGTTTATGTATGTTTATTTTGTAATTATAAGGGAACTACAGGTGTTCACATCTTATTTCCAGTACATTAATTATGATGTTCATGTCAAATAAAACAATACATATCGTCACACAGTAAACCGTCAAGTTTGCAATCGTAAATTGCCTTGTTGTCTCTGTTTGGCGGTACCAAAGCAGAGTTTGTGGACTATAATTAGACACCAGCAGAATGGAATACGTATTTTCTGTGCCGCTACACATTTCATCAGCATTCGTGGTGTCTTATCCATTTCGGTTTCGTTGAAACCTAAACAAGTATAACCAAAAAAAAATAATAAAAAAATAAAAATCTAAATTTTATAAAAAATTTTAATTTTTGTACACGAAAAAATTTATGGAATTTAAAAAAAAAATACTAAAAATGGAAGATTTTCTTGTCCCAGAACAGTTATTTTTGCATTTTATAGTTAAGAGAAGAGATTGCATATTAAAAGAAAACGAGAGAAATAGTCGGAGATATAGTCGGTCAAGCCCGACCATATGATACCCTACACCATTGTGTACATTATAATTCGGGGAGGGGTCTTTTATTAGACTTGGAGTCAAATGTGGAACGATACTCATAAGCGTAAAATAAAACATACGAAAACAGAATATTACGTTGATGGTGACATTTATATGAATTTATTCACTATGCACTATCATTTATGTTCATATAAAACTTATTTGTGTCGAATATTAATTTGATACTAACATTTTAATGAGATTTATGCACGTTAATGTGATTTTCTGAAAAGGGGTTTATATGGGAGCTATGGTTAATTATGGACCGATAAAAATCCGCACACTTGTTTAGATTTATATGAAACTTACATGTGCCAAATTTCATTAAAATATTGCTATATTTGAGGGATTTATGATCGTTAAACCCTTTTCCGGGAGGACATTTGTATGGGGGCTAGGTGAAATAACGGACCAATCATAACCAATTTCAATAGGCTTCGACCCTTGACTATAAGAAACCTGTGTACCAAATTTTATTAATTTTGGTTCAAAATTGCGACCTGTAGTTTGATTACAAGGTTTACATGGACGGACAGACGGTCAGACGGACGGACATCGTTAAATCGACACAGAAAGTGATTCTAAGCCGATTGGTATAAATTAAGGTCTCAGACCAATATTTTTAGGTGTTACAAACATCAGCACAAACGCATAATACCCTCCCCACCTATGGTGGTGTAGGGTATAATTAAAATCGAACGGGTAGAAATTTTTCAAAAATGCATCCTAAAATAGCATATGCATTTAAATAATAATATTATTTATAAATTATTACTTTAAATGAGGACATATTTTTTCATCTTCTACATGCAGTTTAAATCATTAAAATCCTTTAACAACTTTTAGAGATATTGATGTGTAAAATTACATACTTTTCCGATTTTTTTGACTTTTCGAAAAATCAAAATCGTGAATAAATTTGAGAAATTTTTAAAATTAAAAAAAAAAAAAAAACGAGATATTTACACCGTCCGACACAATAAAGTTTGGTTTTGTACTCTTGCTAGTTAATTCACAATAATTGTCTTCCAGATGTACACTCCCCGAAATATTTATAAGACCGAAATAGTTTTTTATATTTCTATGGAACTAGACAAGTACAACAAGTAAGGTAGTTTTTTTGAATATAAAAAAAGCTTGCTCCGCAAAAATAAAGGGACTTTTACTTGAGCTTCGAACAAAATAATTATAAGACCAAATATGACGAACTATTTTAAATACTTAAAAAAATGAATTATGTTTTAAAAATTTTTGATTTTTTTGTTCGTATTATTAATAAAGGTTGTACAGAGTTGGATCAGAGTTAATTTTTGGTACAGTGGGACAAATATATTTTTGTGATAAATCAATAAAATGTAAAAAAATAAGACCAAAGGGTCAATTAAGTTATTTTTTTCTTTTTATATTAAAAAAGATTATGAGGAAAGTGCTATTTATTGCTATTTTTGTAATTTTGGACTAGATTTGTATCATAATATGTAAAACGAATGGATTTTACTACGTAAAAAATCTATTTATAGCCTTAAATTTTTGAGTTATAGAATGTCTTGTTCAGAATAAATCAGAAAATATTTATCATGTGTTAATAAAAATTGGCCAGAATGTCAATTCTAAGCTTATTTATAATTATTGTTAACTATACTAAAGATATTTAGTAAATAAATAAAATAAAAAATATGTTTTTTATTGCTTTAATAGCTCCGGAAGTTATTGTATATACGCAATACAATATCTATCTTTCATTTATGGTTATTTTGAAATAAATTATAACAAATTTTTAATTTTTGTATCAGAAATTGAATAAGTACTAATAATCAAGGGTATTCATTGAGACAAAAGTCCAATAACAATAAGTATAATTCATTAAATTGCTCCTATTTTCAGACCTACTAATATGAGTTTGTATATTTGTAGAATCAAATTAGTTATTAATAAATATAAACTATCTTGCGATTACCAAATTGGCCAAGGCGTATTGAAATATGATTAATATTTTCTGATTTATCCTCTCAAACATTTTAGGCTACAAATACATTTTACGTAGACAATTAAATTACATATTTTGATCTTAGTCTAGTCCAAAATTGCAAAAAAATAAAAAATAATAAACATAATTTCTTCTCCAGATTTTTTATATATAAATAAAAATATGATTTAATTGAGCCTTTAGGCTTATCTTTTGCTTTCTAAAAAAATATTTTGGTCTTATAAATATTTCGGGGAGTGTATTATGGGATACTTTTTTGGTGTCCAGGTACAGTGGCTCACAGCTTATTTTATGTAGAACATATTTTCATGTTTAATGTTCCATAGCTATTAGGGTATCCATTCGAATAATGTTCGTTCCAATAATTCGAATAAGTTTTACGAATTATTATTCGAAGAATTTAAAAATGCTACTTTTCGAATAACGAATAATTGGAATATTTTTATGTCCAATATTCGAATAAAACGAATAATTTTATTTTTTATTATTATACTTCTTTAAGCTTATTTTTTAACAATTTGTATAAATATATAATATTTTACAACTACTTTATTATTTTTTAATTTAAATAATTAAAATTAGTGCAATTAAATTTTAATTGCTTGCTTGTTTGTTACCAAACAAAAACCTGTAACAGGGACTTCTTGTCTCCAGTAGCTTTTTCACTTAACATATCACACCATGTTGAATCATCGAAGAAGAAAAATAAGTATAAGTAATAATTTCTTCAACAATTTCTTTGAAAATAAACGAAAAGTTTTTGGTGATTGATTAAAAAAATAAAACGTTAAAATTTACAGATCAACAAAATTTAAAAAAATGAAAGTGTATGATTAAAAACATCTATGTATATATAAATTATATATTTTTTAGAATTAGCTTTTTATGGAAATACTTTGTCAAGAGCGGTAATGATGCTTAATGCAAAAAATGTCCAAAAATATATTAACGGATAGGCTCCACTACTTCCCCACTAAAGCAATATTGAAATAGAAAGTTATGAAGAAGAACTACCAACAACATCAACAGTATCAATCGATCCGATGTTTCGATTTATTAAAAACCAAACTCTACATTCCCTTGAAGAAATTATATGCAGAAGTGTAGCAGAAGATAATATGTTAGAAATCAAAAGTTGTAATGGAATTTTTAAATTCTACAAATTTAAGATTTGCTATCAAGTGAAACTACAATATGGAATTATATTGACAATTTTTTTTCTGAAAAAAGTGATATTATTTCGGAAATTTGACAAATTATAAATAAAGGTCGCTTTTCTAAAACAGTAGAAGAGTAGTCAGATAACTCTTTTTATAAATACATAAAAGTTACAGCTAGAAGTTATAATTCTAATAACAAATTCTTTAAACGTTTTAATTTGGGATTTGAACAATTAAAAATAAAAGGAACCGCTTCTAACATTTGTTATTTAGTCGAATAAGGTTAGGTTATATGACCTGTGAATACGGGATATAAAAACAGTTCATGTGGGTCCTATTGGTCCCGTTGTGTTAGTTGAAAAAGGACTCAATGATTTTGAAATCAACATAGAAACTGATATTGTAGGTCCTACACATAACGGGGCGGCAGTAATGCGTAAATATGGCGAAGAAATATTGACGGAATCACAGATATGTATCAACAATGGTATAGTAATACAAGTCGATCTATATTTATATAATTAATAAAACTGTTAATTTATTTTTTACTTAATTGGGGGATTCACAAAGTGTGCTATCATGTCGTATTTTCATATGTCCTAAAATATTTCAATATATAAAAAATATTATTATTGCTTTTCCTTTGTAAAATTTTATGACATTATGACAATACAACATGATAGCACACTTTGTGAATCCCCCAATTAAGTAAAAAATAAATTAACAGTTTTATTAATTATATAAATATAGATCGACTTGTATTACTATACCATTGTTGATACATATCTGTGATTCCGTGCCATGATAGTCGGTTATCATGGCACTATAACGGTCGCCATTGATGGTTACGTTCGCACCGGAATCATTTTTAAAGAAATATGGACCGATGATTCCACCGGCCCACATTATCCAATAATGAATGCTGGGTCTCATAATAGGTGATGGTGTTGCGAATAGTACGCTCAGTAGGCCGATTATGTTGACCATAAGTTGAGCGAAGTGCACGAAACACATTCCTCACAGAACGTGAATTTTCGTAATAAAGTTGAACGATTTGTAAACGTTGTTCAGGCGTAAGTCTTTCCATTATGAAATGCCAAACAATACTAAACAAAAATAACATGACAGCATGACACGACTCACATGTGATCTGTCAAAAAAGGCTATTGAAAAAAGTATCTCTACTTGAATCATCCATTATATAAGGGCCTAAATTTAACGACGATCCCTAAACAATAGCCAGACATCAATATTATTAATAATTTGTGGTCCATATTTTAAATTTACATAATAAAATTGGAATTAAGCCCTAAAAATGCAGTAGGAACACATTTCGCTTAATTTTACACAAAACTGCACGCACCGGTAAGAAATTTCCTCAAATATTTTGCAAACAATTAAGGCTACAATTCCAGATAATAAATACATTAGTAATCGGACGCAACTTTGAATTTTTTGATGTCGAAAGTGGTTGCGTAAAATAAGCTGTGAGATAAAAATATTAGATTTCTTTTTTTTTTGTTTTTATATTTGTAAGGTACATAACGGTAAATATTAACCATAAATAATGGGTCTATGTGAAAATAGAAATCTTCCTCTTTCTAATGATACCAAATTTTATTTTTAATTCCACTCTGTTACTTTGTTATGGAGCTTTAAAAATAAAATTGTATACTGCATAATTTAAGCTGAGAGCCACTGTACGTGTCGTCTTATATTGTTTAAATTAATTGAAAAAAAGAAGTTTCTAAATTATTTGCAATTCCTGTTTGGGGGGAAACGTGTTGGGTTAGTCGTGGATTTTGTGCGACAAAATAAAGTAACACTTTACAAACTTTTTTAGTTTAAATTTCAATTTTCCATTTTCTTTATTTTTTTATTACAAAATATGTTTTAGAAATGCAAAATTTTTAATTTTTCATATTAAATAAATATGAATCCTTCGACAACAATCTAAAAAGATTTCTTGATTCCGGATCAGGGAAATAAAGCGAAATAGATACAATTGTCTTTCATATACAAAAATTCAGAATATGGGGCTAGGAAACTATTTGGTTATTACAAAATAACAATTTAGGTTGAAAATTAGAAGAAATTAAGGGGACAGAAACCCTAAGACTATGAGTTAAAATCCATATACGCACATTATTATGGGACAGCGCACAGTGTCCCATTTCAAAAATAAAATGGAAATAAATCTGGAATTTCCGAATGGTTGGTTCGATTTCAATGAAATTCTACACAGTGATAGTAGAAGTGAGATATAGATATCTATTTATAATTTGTTATTATGTATATATATATATACGTATAAGCAATTTATATATAAATATATATATATATATATATATATATATATATATATATATATTAGACTGCTCCAAGCTTGTATGAAGGAAAAAAAATGTTATCCTACAGGCCGTCCCCCTCCATAAAATTGTTCTACGGATTATAAAAATACGTCGTGCAAAAAATTAGGGCAATAGGACTACGTTAACTGGTGTCGCAACGGCTCTGAAGTTTGAAGATGCATTTGCAAGAGGAAAATATGAATTTTTTCAGTTTTCACAAAAATTTTGTCATTAAATAGTTAGTTTTGGATTTTATCGTAAAGGAATCGTAATGTACACAGAATTAGTGTTACAAAAAAATATAAAACAAAAAAATTGGTTAATAAATGTAAAAGTTATTGAAAATTCCCCAGGCCATTAACGTGTTTTAGAGCACTTGAATTCGAAATGTGACCAAAAAATAAATATATTTTTTAAAATATTCGAATAAAACAATTGTATTACTTAAAACACATCTGTAGTTACTTGAATATGAGTTTTTGTCCTTATAGAATAACGTAAACCTGTTCTCAGCTATGGTCAAAAAATGTTGATATTTTTAACGGTCGTTTCAAAACTCAAATTTCAGTTTTTTTTGATACTTTGTTAAACAAATTTCAATATTTTTGAGAGGTTTCAAAGGGATTTATGGACAATAGATCACGGAATAAAACAGTAAAAAAATTAGGTCAATACTTCTTATAGTTTGCCTGTACGTGCATTTCGAATTCGGCGGATTTCGAGAAAAACCCATTTTTATGTAATATTTTTGCAAATCAGCCATTTTATTACATTGTTGTAAACTTTAAATGGAACTTTTTTTAAAATTTTATAATCCACATACTTCTAAATATAAATCAAGAGGCTTAATTTAATTTTTTTCACTATCATTGTAAATATCGGTTGTTAATAAATAAATTTCTTAAGTTTTATGACAATCTGCCGAAAAATAGATAAAATTTCGACTAGTTTCCATCAGAAATTGCAAATATTACAAAATTTGACCTTTGACCTTTAAAGTTTATGGGTTAATGTTATCCAAATTGTATGAAACTCTTGATTTATATTTAGAATTATGTGGATTATAAAATTTTGAAAAAAGTTCCATTTAAAATTTACAACAATGTAATGTAAAATTGGGTTTTTCTCGAAATCCGCCGAATTCAAAATGCACGTACAGGCAAACTATAAGAGGTATTGACCTAATTTTTTACTGTTTTATTCCGTAATCTGTTGTCCATGAATTTTGTTTAACAAAGTATCAAAAAATTTTTTTCACTATCATTGTAAATATCGGTTGTTAATAAATAAATTTCTTAAGTTTTATGACAATCTGCCGAAAAATAGATAAAATTTCGACTAGTTTCCATCAGAAATTGCAAATATTACAAAATTTGACCTTTGACCTTTAAAGTTTATGGGTTAATGTTATCCAAATTGTATGAAACTCTTGATTTATATTTAGAATTATGTGGATTATAAAATTTTTAAAAAAGTTCCATTTAAAATTTACAACAATGTAATGTAAAATTGGGTTTTTCTCGAAATCCGCCGAATTCAAAATGCACGTACAGGCAAACTATAAGAGGTATTGACCTAATTTTTTACTGTTTTATTCCGTAATCTGTTGTCCATGAATTTTGTTTAACAAAGTATCAAAAAAACTGAAATTTGAGTTTTGAAACGACCGTTAAAAATATCAACATTTTTTGACCATAGCTGAGAACAGGTTTACGTTATTCTATAAGGACAAAAACTCATATTCAAGTAACTACAGATGTATTTTAAGTAATACAATTGTTTTATTCGAAAATTTTAAGAAATATATTTATTTTTTGGTCACATTTCGAATTCAAGTGCTCTAAAACACGTTAATGGCCTGGGGAATTTTCAATAACTTTTACATTTTTCAACCAATTTTTGTGTTTTATATCTTTTTGTAACACTAATTCTGTGTACATTACGATCCCTTTACAATAAAATTCAATACTAAGTATTTAATGGCAAAATTTTTGTGAAAATTGAAACAAATTCATATTTTCCCCTTGTAAATGCATCTTCAAACTTCAGAGCCGTTGCGGCACCAGTTAACGTAGTCCTATTGCCCTAATTTTTTGCACGACGTATGTTTATAACCCATAGAATAATTGTAGGGGGGGGGGGGTTGTTCAAAATTCGATACTTCGTTTTTTTGGAGTACTCTAATATATATATCGACCATTCCAGGAAAGAACGCCCGAAAAGGTACATTTTTTTACTTGATGGCTTTCAATTTCGATAAAAATTTTTATACATAATCTCCATTAAGCCTTTTATCAATTTCAGTTTTGTGAAATTGCAAAAACTCGCGATTTAATTTCGCTTTTTCATTTTCTCAAAAACCAAAAAAATTTCAAAATTATGTAACTTTAAATAGCAATATCTCTGGAAAGACTTTGTGAATTTTAATGATTTAAACGGCCTTAAAATTTCGCATATAGCGGCTTTACAACGAACATTTTAAAAAGAAGAAAGATTTTTTAAAAACGCATTTTAATGCAATTGTATTTTTCAAATGCATTTTTCTTTAAATATGCTATTAAAATTTTTCAATTTTTTAACATAAATGAAAAGTTTGGAATCTTTACATTAAAATAAAAGTGTAAAATTTTTGGGACGCGAAAATCTTATATACATAATCCAATTTTTATAAGAACATGTTTCAAATTTTTCATATAAAATTAAAATTTTTAAAAATAAAAATATAAATGCAGTTTTTAGATGCATTTTTGTTAGTTGCGAATTTATTAAATTTTAATTTTTCAAAAGTGTATTTAAAAATGCTTTGTTTATTATAACTTTAAACAATAAATAGTCTGATACATAAAGTTTTACTATTTTTCAGGATTTTTTAAAAAATAACACAATAATTTTTTTTTTTTTTAACAAAAAATTAACAAATTTGAATAGCATATTTAAAGAAAAATGCATTTAAAAAATGCAATTGCATTAAAATGCATTTTTAAAAAATATTTTTTATTTATAAAATATTCATGTTTAAGCTAACATAATTACAATTCAAACGCCGTTTAAATCACAAATTTCTGCAAAGCCTTCCCAGAAATATTTGTGCTTAAAGTTGCATACTTTTGAGATTTTTTAGATTTTTTCAAAAATGAAAAAGCGAAATAAAATCGCGAATTTTCTGAATTTAGCGAATCTGAAAACGGAAATATTTATAGACACCCATAGACCTTATACGTATAAAATTTTATAAAAATCGGAGGACACTTGGTATATTTTTGGGCGTTCTTTCATGGAATGGACGATATATATATATATATATATATATATATATATATAACTAGAACAGAACTAGAACTAGAACTGAACTAGAACTAGAGCTGAACTAGAACTGAACAAGAACTGAACTAGAACTGAACTAGAACTGAACTAGAATTGAACTAGAACTGATCTAGAACTGAACTAGAACTGAACTTGGACGGAACTAGAACTGAACTATACATATAAGCAATTTATATTTATATATATACAGTACGTCAAGAAAATGTTTTTACATTAAAAGAAATCATGAATTTGTCGAAGTTTGGCTTTAAAAAGCTATATAATTTTTTGCTAATGTAAAAATTTTTAATACGAATTTGTTAATTAATATATTTATTATTATATATAACTCAAAGAAACTTAATATTTAATGAAAGGGAGCAAAACCTAAACAAACACAAAAATCTTAGTATCAAGAAATTCTTTTTACATTTATAAAACTGCTTAAGAAAATCAAAAATTGTCGGAATTTTTAATTAAAAATGGTAACAGCTGGTATATATAACTGCTCGTGGAACCTTTTTCATCAAATAAAATTATTAATGAATGTCACAGTCAATTGGAATTTTGTATATTCCAACATTAGTGCGTTTTATTAGTTCATTATGGTCCTGTAATACCTTTCAGTCACTTTGTTCTTCAAATAAGGAGAAAAAAGTGATGTGGGATGAAAGTTTGGACCTTATGCTGGTATATTTAAAGCCTTTTGTAAATAAATTTTGCTGCATTATCATTATTTGCTCATATATGCTTGGAGTCATTATTTTTCTCATGATTTGAATTTTAGTTTTCATCCTTCATAAACTCATATTTATTAACACTTTTTATTAAATGAGCTTTAAAAGTCTAGAAATGTTACCAACTATTTTGAATAAAATTTATCTGTATTTAACAATATCTTTTAAATACGAAAGTATGAATATTTATTATTTAATTTTCTAAATGTTTTGTAAAGGATTTTGAAGGTTTTCGGCGTATTCTGACCGTATTAAATTGTATTATTATATAGTATAAACATTCCTGTACAACATACAATTCGTTCCATAACTTTTTAAGCTTATCAACTTAAATCATTGGGAATGATTCTAATTGTTGAATACTTTGTCCCCATACGAGTGTTTCTTTCCATGTAGTTTTCCATCTGTAATTGTAATCCATTTGTGTTTTTTCATTATTTCTTGGAAGATAATATTGATATACCCTTTCCACAGCACTTTATTATAAGCCCTAGTGGATATATTAAAATTTTTCTTAATTTTTCTAGGTTTAACTCTGCCAAATATTTGAAGAAGATGGATATTAAGAGATATCAACTTCAATATTACGGGAATTTTGGATCGATTTAATATTCTATTAAGTATATATCTTAATAAGGAATACATTTGTACAATATCTTTAACACTTTTCCCGAATTGGTGGTTATAAAAACTCCAAATGGGTTTTTGATCTGGAGTTTTTTCTCTTGACATAATATATAATTTATGAATCACTCGCAATATATATCATTGATTTCAATACATATTCTTGTACTATGTGATTATAATTATCACACTGACAATTTATTGGCAATATTACATCTCAAAGTTCAAAAATTGTTTCACATAGCCAAAAAAAAAAAACGCAAATGTAAAAACATTTTCTTGACAGGTAGATTAAAGGGTATGTGTAGTTTTTGTTGTTGTATTTTCGTAATTACATTCACAATAAATTTTTTTCTGGTAAAACCCGTTAAAGAAATATACCTAAAACCAAATGTAACAAAAAAAAAAATTTGCAATGTTATAAACATTTGCAAATATTGTAAAATAAAGTTGAAATAATAACTTTTTCTTCAATGTAAAAACATTTTCTTGACATACTGTATATATATATATATAAATATATATATATATATATATATATATATATATATATATATATATATATATATATATATATATATATCGTCCATTCCATGAAAGAACGCCCAAGAATATTTTTGATGTCTTCCGATTTTAATAATATTTGGCATACGAATACCCTATGGACCCGTTTAAATATCTCCATTTTTATTTTTGTGAATTTTTAAAAATTCGCGATTTTGATTTTTCGAAAAGTTGAAAAAATCTCAAAAGTGTCTAACTTTAAACACCAATATCTGTAAAAGTTTTTAACGGATTTTAATGATTTAAATTGCATATTTAAGAAGAATATGTCCACTATAAATGTAGTCATTTAAAAATGATATTATCGTTTAAAAATGCATTCATAATGCAAATGCAATTTTAGTGTGCATTTTTGAAAAATATCTACCCTTTAAATTTTTTTCTTCTTCTGATATAAAAAACATTATTATGTTTGCTAAAAATTTCAATGTAAATTGTTCTGGGACAAAATGGTTCACTATTTTAAAATTTTTTTTTTTAAATATTTCTTCAAATTTTTTCATACAAAATTTTTTAAAAAATTTAAATTTTTGTATGAAAAAATTTATAAAAATTTTTTTAAAAAAATATTAAAAATAGTAGATTTTATTGTCCTAGAACAGTTATTTTTGCATTTTATAGTAAAGATATTGCTTTTTAACACATAAAAAAAATTAAAATCGAAAGGGTAGAAATTTTTCAAAAATGCATCCTAAAATTGCATTATGAATGCATTTTTAAATTATAATATTATTTTTAAATTACTACATTTATAGTGGACATATTCTTCTTAAATATGCAGTTTAAATCATTAAAATCCGCTAACAACTTTTAGAGATATTGGTGTTTAAAGTTAGACACTTTTGCGATTTTTTTGACTTTTCGAAAAATCAAAATCGCGAATAAATTCGCGAATTTTTCAAAATTCAAAAAAAAAAAAAAAAAAAATGGAGATATTTAAATGACTCCATAGATTATATGCGCACCAAATATTTTATTTTATTTATTTTATGTCTATGGAATTGTATCCTTACAGACATTTTATAATAACGTATAAAAATTTACAATTAAATATAAGTATAAAATTAACAAATTAGTTTAAGAAACTTATTATATTATTACAGGTAGGCATTTCAGAAAGTCATTACTTAGATGTCGTTACAAGAACTAATTACTTTGTAGCTATTCAATCACTCATTAGTTTCAAAGTATTACAGAAGTCATTATTAGTAAAATGAATAGTAACTAGTTACATTATCGGTTACAAGTAAGTACTGAAGTATTGAAAATAAAAAGCCGATAATTTTTATTTTTTTTTTGAAATTTATTTATTTGAAAATATGCTGAAATCAGAATTAGACATACATACTATTTCAGACTTGGAGTTAATTCTTGAAGCTCATTCTTATGACCCGTGCAGAAATTGAATAAAATTCCGGACCTTAGTGACCTGCCCCGTCTGAAAATTGTTAAGAGTTTAATACGCTTAACAAATTGTTTTAAAATAGAAAATAAATTTTTCTTACCTTTATGTAATTGTATTTCCTAAATTGCAATCTATTCAAATTTGTTGCCTGTTGAGTTTCTAGGTTTTATAAATGTGTGCCTAAGAGAAACAATACAAATTAGTGGATATTTTTTTAGTAATATTCAGATACTTACCACTTTTAAACACTAATAATTTACCAAAAGCCTTTTGAAATAAGGAATTGATTTTTGTAAATATTAACAAAAAATTTTATTTTCTTGAGTTTATTTTCTTATGTCAAGAATTTTAATTTTGAAAAATTTGACAAACATTTCTTCAGACACAAAATTTATTTAGTACACAAGACAGTAAAATTAAATGAACAATAACATTTTTTGCATACAACTAGCATGTTGAGCGTAGTACGTATTTTGATGTTAATACAACATTTATAGATAATAAAATTTCCTACAAATTTCCTCTAGTACATTTTTATACCCCTTTATTGGTTTAAGAGTTATACCGTATTTTATGTTTGATGTACATAAACTCAAATTATAGAGTTCATGAATGAATTCATGTAGGTATAAAGTGGCCTAATGGATTTGTTAACAATAAGCTATTCTGTCTGCTTACGTCGTGGTTTCGACTTCACCGGAGACTGGTGTGTTTACGATTAATTATTTGTTTTAGTCTTCGTGACTTTAAAAAATAATTAATGTATTTTCATATTTTAACCACTTTTAAAATATATAATTTTTATAATATAAATGAAGACATTACCAAAAATCAAAATCTGTTCTTATGTAATTGATTACATATCAAGTTAAAATTAAGTAGTTACTAATCTACTTTCATGTAATGCAGAAAGTATGTTGTTATGATTGAAAAGTAACTACATCTGTAACTGCATATCATTACCAAGTTTTTGCTGGGTAAGTATAAAATTAACAAATTAGTTTAAGAAACTTATTATAGATTTTTTTACAATATCATGACTTAATGAAAAATCGATAAATCTGTACAGTTGGTTGAAAGTATTGCACATTCTTCTTATTGAATCAGCATCGGCATAATTAGATCTAAAAAATGTCACCATTAAGGGAATAAAGTTACGGGAAGGACGTCGAGGAATTTTGAAAATAATTTCATTAATTAAAAATCCACAGCAGATATCACCATTAATTACATTTAACAAAAATGATACATTTAACATAGTCCTGCGGCTTTTTAATGTAGGTAGTTTTATAAGAGCAAGACGTGCAGAGTAAGATGGCAGATTGAGCGGGTTAAATGGTAACCCTCGAAGACAAAATAACAGGAATTGTTTTTGCACCGATTCAATTGCATTGGAGTGACTTTCATAAATAGGGTCCCATATTACAGATCCATATTCAAGAATTGGGCGTACAAGTGATGTGAAAAGGGTTTTCGTAATATATGGGTCATTAAATTATTTTGCCCAACGTTTTATATATAGAAGTGTACCCCTGGCTTTATTTATTATAGTTGTTATATGTGGTACAAAATTTAATTTAGAGTCAAAGAGAATACCCAAATCCTGAAAATATAATAATTCACGGTTAAAGGGGTATTTCTGACAAATCGCATTATTTTACATTTCTTTAAATTTAGTGCCATTTGGTTGATATTACACCATTGATATAAAGAATCCAAGTCCTTTTGAAGAAGTTTACAATACATAATTTGATTAAAGCTCAAAAAGACTTTAACATCATCTGCATACATTAAAATATTTGAAAACTTTATTACAGCGGGCAAGTCGTTGATAAATAGTGAAAACAGCAGTGGTCCGAGATGACTACCCTGAGGTACACCAGAAAATACTTTTATACTTTTTGAAAACTTGTTTCTGTATCGAACAGTTTGAGTTCTGCCAGATAAATAAGAATTTAACCAGTTAGTACTTAAATTAGTAAATCCCTTCAATTGTAGTTTCTTTATTAGAAGTAAATGATTTACTTTATCAAAAGCTTTACTGAAGTCAGTATAGATGACATCAGTTTGTTTCTTTTGAAAAAAGCCACGATTTATTGCACTTGTAAGTTAAATTAGATTAGTTATGGTGGAACATCCTTTTTGAAAACCATGTTGATACGGGGATATTAGGCACGAAACTTGATAACACAAGTGATCAGTAATAAATTTTTCAAAAAGTTTGGGAATTGTACTCAGTTTTGCAATACATCTGTAATTTTCAATTTCAGCCTTATTACCGGACTTAAATAAAGGAATAATATAGGATTCCTTCCAAATATTCGGTATATATCCATATTTAATTGATATATTAAACAAAATTGTCAACGGAATGGCTAGAGCTTCAACACAATTTATTAAGATACAACTTGGGATTCAATCAGGACCAAAATTATAAGAGAATTTCAGCTTCTTTAGACCATCTGAAACAGTGCAAGAATCAAGATATGAAACAGTTATTGATTGCCCTTCGACCAACTTATATGGATAGTTGACAGTGTTATCATAGGGTAAACTGGAGTATGTTGTTGCGAAAAAATCAGCAAACATATTACTTATAATTACATCATCACTTGATGCAGTTTGTTTATAAATCATTGTAGAAGGATAACCAGTAGTTTTTTTCTTCGAGCTGATAAATTTATAGAATGTTTTTGGATTTTGATTCCAGTTAGATTTAATTTTATTTAGATAACGTGTGTAGTAAAATTTGTTTGACCTAGTGTATTCAGCACGACATATAGAATATTTTAGATAGTCAACAGGAGAACCAGAACGTTTAAATATTTTGCAGAATTTATTTTTTTTATTTTTTAACGTAGCCAAATGTTTATTATTCCATGGTGGCCCAGAGAATGATTTAAAACATTTTTTCGGAATACATAGATCCATAAAGGAGAATATTTTATCATAAAAAGCGTCAAAAATCTGTAGCAGAGAACTAGACGAACTTGAAACAAGTGATAAAATGTTATGCCAGTTTGTGTTTTTAATAAGTTGATTTAACATATAATAGTTTGACTGCTTGAATAAAAATACTTTTTCAGCTGTTGTAGAGTTCGACGAAGTACGTTCTGTTGGTATAAATATAGTAATTTCAATTGTAGGATGATGTCTGTCCTCTGGAAGAGTTATAGGAGTGGATCGTTTGATATAGCATTCCTCCTTATCATTTACAAAAATTAAATCCAGTATTTTAGAATAACTGTTTAGAATACCATTTATTTGAAACAGGCTTATGTCGTATAATATGTTAAAGAAATCTTTCCAATATTCTTTTAGTGTCGTTTGAACGTAATATTTATCATCAGACAAGTACTTCCAAGTTATAGATGGCATATTAAAGTCACCAGTAACAATAAAAAAATCATTTTCATTAGCTAAGCGAGAAACAGATTTAATAGCTTCAGCATGTTGAATATAAACAGAATGTGGCGACGAAGGAGGGATGCAAGAGCAAAATAAAAAAAATAAGCAATTTTTTCGCAAATTTTCTTAAGTATTATATATGTATATATATATATATAATATTTAAGAAAATTTGCGAAGAAATTGCTTTTTTCAAGGTTCAAATTCAAATGCATATTACTTTTGATTCAGTAAAGATTTTTACAATTTTTTCCTTAATGTTTGTTATTTGTTGTTAATAAAATAAAAAACATTTCCAGAAATTCGGGTGAAGTTTGGACCGGCTATAATGAAAAAACTTAACCAATTTAGGTCAAAATGTAAAAATGTTAATATTTGAAGCCGAATATCTCGTAAACTAAAAGAGATAAGATATGCCCACGATAATGTTTCTTATAGATCTCTTAAAGTAGAATCTCTACATGTAAAAATATTTGAAATCGATTCCGATATAACGAATCAGTATTTATTTATATTTATTTTAAAAATGTAGGTCTATATGATGCAAACTCAAAACTTAAACTCGCCCACACTTCTACTATCACTGTGTTCCATTTTATTTTTGAAATGGGACATTGTGCAGCGATTAAATGTTTTGAAATTTTCTATAAGCTATCCATTATTTCACCAAAAAATAGCCTTTTTGGAAAAACCTATTAACGTCAATAAATTACAAACAAAATTTTCAGTTTTCTTCTCTTTTATCAATTGTTTTCGAAAATTTATAAAAAAAAAATCAAATTTTTAATAAACTTTGTTTTCTTAATTTTTTAAATTTGAGTTAAAAAAGTAATACAAAAAAAAAAAATAAATAAATAAATAAAATAATTAGTTTGTGGTTGTGAGGAAGATCGCTATTTTAAGTTTGCTTACACGTGGATTGTTGAAAAAATATGTAAAAAAGGAATGATGTGTTAGCAAATGTATCAACTGAAGACAAATGAATGTATCAAATGAAGACTGCATCAAAATTGACCAACTTTTGAATTTAGAATCGTTCCTTGGGTTGCAAAAACGTAACGTGTGAAATATTAGTGAAATCTGATATCGTTAAAGGCCATGATACACTATCCTACATAAACATCCTATTCTGTCAATGAAAAATCTGATAAAATTCTGTCCCATCCAAAAAAAATCACAAGAAAATGTTTTTTCAGTGCCACGCTATCACACAAATAATGTATACATTGTTATTTCTTATTAACCCTTCATCATGCAGATGTTTCAATTGTCACATTCGTAACAAATATGGTCTGGCCAGACCAGCTCTGTAATTTTATATATTTTAATCGAGATTTTGGTGATTTTTTTACATTATTACATTTATGTAACTATATTCTAGCATTACTACCACATAGTTCTGCAAGAAATTATATTTTCCCATCGATAAACTTCACGTTAATCTAATTGAGTCTACAAATGCATACAATTTTTCTTATCAAACATTTGAGGTTTTATCGGTACTAAAATCATAGCACAAAACATGAACGAATAGATGGAAAATCATAAAATAAAATGAGTAAACTAATGAGATCTCAGTTTAAAAGTTTTTAATAAAATAAAATACAATAAAAAAAGAACGAATAACATCGTCAAACTATATAATTTTTCACACAAAATATAACTGGTCCAGTCAGACCATATTTGGTACGAATGTGACATGTACATTAATTTATCCTCATAACTATTCTTGTGATAGGTTTATCGTTCTGGTTTTTTCACAGATCGTTAGAAAGCAAAATTGTAGGAGGGTACCTGAAATTTCAAGTCTCTAGCTTAATTATAAATATATGTATGAAAACAACATTTAAATTTACAATTGGTCTGGCCAGACCAGTTTGTAAGAAGAAGGGTTAACTGCTCCACAAAATGCAACTCTGATCGCATACAAAATGCCAGTTTATGAAAATTTTCAAACATGTTCATTTACAATCCACACTGTCATACTTTTTGAACATACATAAAGTTTTTGACAGATCTAACTATGAAATAGGATCATGTCCTTAACAGGTGCATCGGACCTGAAATTTGTAGGGTGCGTTTATATGTTGTCATTTTTACAGTTTTTAGAATACTATTAAATACTTGGTTTTGCAACTAAATGTTAAAAAATTGAAATATACAGTGGTTGTCAGCTTATTTGATGCAAGCAAAATAATAATATTAAAATCCCTCTAACTCTTAAATTATTTTCCATTCTGGAAAAATTTTAAACTCAGTTATTTAAAAAAGTGTTTTTTTTTTTTTACCAAAATCATAAATTTATTTATTTTATATTATATATTAACGTTAAAAAAAAAAAAAAAAAAAAAAAAAAAAAAAAATAAGAAAAACAAAAAAGTCAAATTCACAGGAAGCAGCTTATTTGATGCAAGGTATTGCAAATAAAAAAAATTTTACTTTTGTTATGTTTAATGCCCATAACACCCATCAATTTTCAATCACGTTCAAGTCGGGAGACTGTGCAGGTGGTTCCATTAAATGGAGACAGTTCCATATAAGCCAGTTTTGAACAACATTGGATTTATGTTTTGGGTCATTATCTTGGTAAAAACGAAAGTTGCCTCTCAGACCCAATTTTTCCTCACTCTGAACCAAATTTTCTCTTAGTTTAAATATATTGTCTTATAAATGTTTCCTTCGATGAAAACTAAATTTCCGACACCTATTGCGGCCATACAAGCCCAAACCATAACACTTCATCCGCCATGTTTAACTGTTGCGCGAAGGTTCTTTGTTTGGTGCTGCGTATTTGGTTTCCGCCATAAATAAGACCTTCCATCTGAGCCAAATATATTAAATTTAGACTCATCTGAAAATATAACGGTATTCCAGAAATCTAGTCCTTTTGAAATATGGCTGGTAGCGAAAGCTAATCGTGAACTTTTATTTTTTGGACTTATGAAAGGCTTCTTCTGTGGTACTCGACCATGAAAGTTATGTGATCGTAAAACACGACGAATTGTAGATGCACTTTCCAATACCAGTGACCACTTCATCCGCTGATAATCTTGGGTTTTCTTTAACTTTTCTCACAATCCACCGTTCATCACTTCAATCTTCAAAAAATCTTATTAGGAGCAGTTCTGCCTTCATTTTGAATTCTATTTTCCTTTGAATACCGCTCTATTATATGCTGGACTGTAGATGATGGCAAAATTAATATTTCTGCAATTTTTCTTTGCGTTTTTCCACTTTTAAAATGATGAATAACTAGCACCCGCTGTTCTAAAGTTATCCGACGACCAATATTAAAAAAAACCTCTTTAACGTTCTCAAACTCCAAAAATAAAACTACACAAACCTTGAAAGTAAATGACAGTATAAAGAAAATTAATATATAAATGCAGTTCATTTTTGGAAATAACGGTATTCCAAGGAAAGATTTCTTGCATCAAATAAGCTGATTAATTAAAAAACAGAGTACTTTTTGTTCTTGCCATTTTTTTTAATAGTGCGAAAGATAATATTATAAAAGAGTAATTTTTTTAAAGAGCCTATAATGCCCATTAATGAGTTTTTTGTTTCTCTTTAATATTATAATTACTTTATGAGTTATAGCGATTTTACTTTTTCAGAATTGCTTGCATAAGCTGACAACCACTGTACGTATAAATACCTATCTGTAGCAGAGTTAGGAGTAGTGCACTAAATTTGCAGTTTCCACTAACACTTAGTGATAGTGCAAAATTTTTAACTACAATCTTTACTTAGCATAGTGGTAGTGAAATTTTTTTCCACTTAAATTAATTAGAGATAGTAAAAATTTTTTCAGCTTAAGCATAGTGCAACATTTTTTTTCTTCACTTAGTACTTTAGTGCAAAAAGAACCCTCCACTAATGTTAGTGGAATTTAGAAATTGTTCACTAAATTAAAAGATGTCCTAATGTTTTTTTAAACTTTCTTCACTAAAAACAAAATTAAGACTAACCCCATATTGTATACAAATATAGTCTGTTAATTATTCGAATTTCCAAAAATTCCTTCGTAATGGATATATTTTTCGGGAGGTACCAACATTTTATCTCTCTAACTTTAGGTCTTTGGAATGATGAATTAGTCAGTAACGTTACTCGTTTATATATGTATGTCTCAATATAAACAAATACGCTTATAAGATTTTCAAAACACACTAATATGCCATTTACACCAAACCAAAACTAGTAGTTTTTGGCTTCATTTGGTTTTTGATTGAAAAACTACATAAATTTCTTTAGTTTTTTCATGCAAATCAAAAACCATTTTCATCTAGTTTTTGTTAAAAACAAAAGCTACTAAAATAAATACTGTGAGCGTCAAAAAAAAGTAAACAGCTCATTTCCTTTTAAACGAAGCCTTGTGAGATGTAGATAAATAATGATATAAAAAAAGTGATATGCCAAAATTATTTGGTAATTAGGTTGGAATGGAACTCATAAAATTAATTTGCGAAAATAAATCGAAATAACGATATAATTGAATTTTTAAGAAAATGTACCAATTTTTACGCGTCAAAAAAAAAAAAAGTAAACAGTTACAGCTTTCTTTTATAAAAAGGTCAGTAAATTGTAAAAGTGGGAGAAGGTCTTATATTTTTTTTAGTTAAGGTTTCAGGGAAGGACCAAATTAAAATCATAAATGTGTTTCTTGCTTTAAAACGAAGTAAAAAGTGATTATTTAACAATAGAAAAACAAACTTCAATTCAAACTTGAAAATAATATCAGATTTATATGAAAAAGGAAAAATTCTTGCGTGAAATTGAAAAAATTGTTACAAGGAATTATTGCGGAATAATATATAAACATACCACACATAATACTGCAGATAATTTTCCTCGGGCAAGATGGTCAAATCATTTACAGACACAAAGAAAAAAGCTATAGTTTGCGAAGTCAAAGAAAGTCCTTCTTCTAATACCTAAAAAAAGCTTTAAAAGTAACGTTAATTTCCGCTTATTATTTTAGGGCTAGTACCATTTTAAGAACACTACACAAAAAAGGCTTCCATAGAAGAACACCACGTGTGAACCCTACATATCTTAAGCCAGCCAAACTAAATGTTTGAATCTCACCCAAAAGTATAAAAATTAGTGTTAAACGTTCCAGGAAACCGTTTTACTCAATGACGAAAGTAAATTCAAATATTTGGCGCCAAAAAAATACGAAAAATATTGCAGATGGAAAGAAGGCGTCAATGTCACATGTGTGGTTGATATAGTTGAACATGATCGAGAATCGGTAATGGTCTGAGGACGTCCGGAGGCTACAAGAATCAGTAATTTCATATTTATAGAATCGACAATGAAATAGAAGATCATATAAATAGTTTTAAACATAATATCGATCCTAATGTGCAAAAATTTAGCTTATTGCATAACTGCTAATTCCAAAATGACAAAGATCCCAAGCATTTTTCCAAAATTGTGACGAAATGGTTGCTTTATCGTACTCCCAAACCTATTATTAATGCTCTGAAATTCCAGACTTTAATCCAATCGGACATATTGGCAAAAAAAAATAGAAAAAGTACCATTATTTGCAGTGATCATCTCTAGCTGGCATTATAGAAAGAGTAACCCAAAATAATACAATTTTTCTTCATTTAATTATAAAACAGTTTACTTTTTTTTGACGCGTAAAAAAAGATATTTATTCACAGAAAGTGCATTATTTTTTAATGTGCTGCTGTTTTATAATTTTTTTCTTATGAAATCTATATTTAGTTAGTTACCAAACAAATGTGCATTAATCTTTTCTATATAGCATTTTTAATCTAAATATAAAATAACTTTATTTATAAGAATACTTGCTGTTTACTTTTTTTTTTGACGCTCACAGTATTTATGATATAACCTGTTTAGGTGTTTTCAGAAAAATCAGCTTTTGTATATGAAGATAAATGGAAAATTGTCAAATTTCTTAAATAATTTTATTTGTTTTATAATTTTTGTGTGAAAATTAATTTTAAAATTTTGTTCAAAACGTTTTTACAACAAAAATTAATATAGTTTTATCGAAATAAAAAAAATATGGAAAGGAAAATATGTCAATAAAAACTACATGGACAGAAAACAAGGTATGTGTAAACGATTTGGTTTTTAAAATTTAGTTTTTCCAAAACCAACTGGTTTTAGTTTTGGTGTAAATGCCATATAAAAGAAATTCTAAATTATGTAGTGTTGTTCTAAAACGATTAAAAATTTTATAATTACCACCATAGCTCTTTAAAGTTAGTTCAGTGAGTTATGATTGAATTGAAGAATTTCGTTTTTATCAATATAACAAAAGAATATTCAGTAAACACTTTTGTTTTGAATTCGTGTTCATTCATTATTTTATAGAAATTATAAAATTTCTTCAATGTTTACATTAATTTGTATTTTTATTTAAAATAAAAAATTGTCTACAGCTAGGGTTTTTTATTTCCCAACACCAAGGACCGTAATGATTATGAGCAGGACAAGTTTTTCAAGCTTTTCGCTTGTAAAGTAAGCATTTGCATATTTCAAAAGAATTTCACAAAAAATGCTTATATTTTAAATCTTTGCATAAATTTGCATATAATGGATACAAAAGTTAGTTTTCTTAACAAAAACACAATTTTTTTGTGATTTTTTGGAGTTCAATCAAATGATTTCTAAAAATTTTTTGTGAGTATTTTGAGTACATTGTAAATATTGTAAAGAAAAAAAATTCGGAAGCGTCAAAAATTAAAATAGTTATATTTTTATAAACATCGAAATCTATTAGAGATTGAAAGTTAAAAATTTCATATTTGTGCATATTTTCTACACATTAATATATAAGAATGCATAAATTGGTTGGTTTTTATATACATATTCATGCTATTTTTGCATATTTCTGT
Organism: Protophormia terraenovae; assembly: GCA_951394005.1. NCBI lineage: Eukaryota > Metazoa > Arthropoda > Insecta > Diptera > Calliphoridae > Protophormia > Protophormia terraenovae. The sequence goes on from OX596077.1 coordinate 72,298,762, forward strand.
GCATATTATACCATTTTTTCGTGCTTTTTCAAGCGCATATTTAATTTTTTTTTTTTGTGCATATAAAAACTTGCCCTGATTATGAGTTTTAAAATAAAAATCAACAAATAATCTTATTTTTTGATTTTTATTTTTTCGCTCAACTTTTAATAATTATTTTTGATTTTTATTTTTTCGATCAACTTTTAATGATTATTTTTGATTTTTATTTTTTTGCTCAATTTTTTATTTTGATTTTTGTTTTTTTTTTGCTCAGAATATAAAACTTAACATGAGAAATTAAACTTTTATCTAGTAAAAAATTTTCTTTAAGTAAAAACTTTGAATTATTGCAAATAATTTTATTTTTAATAAAAAAAAATTGATTTTTAATAAGAAAATTAAATTCTAGAAAAAAATTTTAATTTTATAAAAAAAAAAAAATTGGATATTTTTTAAAAAATCTGATGAAAAATATATTATCACACTTGCCTTTTAGTAAATAAATCTAGTTTACGATGAAAAAATCTTTTTTATTAAAAATTGCGTAATAGTTTTATTTCTCATGTTAAGTTTTATATTGTGAACAAAAAAAGTAAAATCAAAAATAATCATTAAAAGTTGAGCAAAAAAATAAAAATCTAAAAATAATGATTGAGTTGAGCGAAAGAATAAAAATCAAAAATAATAATTAATATTGATTTTTTTCATAAAAATCATTCCGGATTCCGATAGAACCTGTTTTGGAGATTGCATTTCTGTATTTAACACTTTTATCCGGTTGTTCCTTGTATCTGATTTTTTTGTTTAAAATTTCAAGAATAATGATTATTTTCTGTCCCTGCCCAACACTTTTAGTTCCCGGGAAAATATTTTAAGAATTCAATAAGATGAAGATATTTGTTTCGTTTTTACATTTTTATAAAATAATGCATATGCAGGAAACTTTTTACTTTAAGAATTTTATAGTTTTAAAGGTAAGATATATTTTATCTAGTACCGACCCGCATAATTTTGCAAATGAAAGATAAACATAATAAGAGTAAAGTTTTAATCGGTATAACATGTAATGTTAGATATTATGTATAAGGTAGCAATTGGTTAGCAAAAAATACTAATCTGATTGTTTAATGCTGTAGCTCATATTATTCACATTATAATTATTTATTTATTTACAGTATTAACTTATAATTCGTGTTTATAAACCGGTTAACCGAAAAACCGGGTTATTCTCCTCGTTTCGGTTTTTTCCGAACCGGTTATTATAAATTGTTCAATAACGGTTAACCGGTTTATCCGTTTTTTTTCAATCGGTTAACCGGTTTTAAAAATTTGTTAAAAATATTACTAAATTTATTCCTTTTGTTAAATTTTTCCGAAATTAAAATAAGAGAAAATGTTTTAGAAAATTAAGAAAGCTTTTCTTTTTAAATAACGAGTAATCAGGTGATATAGTTACATATTTTGAGTTCTAAAATATATATAACAATATCTGATTTTATCAGATAAGTAATCAAGCACTTTTAAGAAAACTGCTAGAGAAATTTTCTAACAAAAAAAAATTTTAATAATTAAATTTACACACATGCATAGAAAAAAATTTGATACCAGGAAAAAAGGAATAAGTTTTCTATAAAATAAAATTTTCACCACTTATTAACTATTTGTCTGAAAAAGTAAAAATAAACGTCTTTTTAGGAAGAAAAATATTAATTATTTTTCTCAATTTAACCAATTAAAAGGTATTTTTACAAAAATTTTATTAAAATTTATTTAAGAGAAAAATATCAAAAATGTTGAAAAAATCACAAAAAAGTAAATTCTTTCAGCTCTGAATCTTCTTTTATTTTGAGCTGTTTTAGAATTACCATAATTTTATTGTATTCATTAATAAAAAATAAATGATTTATAAAAAAAAAACGTTACAATAAAAAATTTTAATTCGTTATAAAGCTTTTAAAAATGTGCTAAATACTAAGCAAGAAATTGGTTTTATAAATTATTTTCAAAATAACTAGCTGTTTTTACGGGTTATAGGGTGAGTGTAGGATAACTTGCGAGTTACTTTTCTGTTTAAATAAAAACACACTTTCTTTAAAAAACGTTATAAAACGTATGTGTATATATTTTTATTAATTTTTATATTTTTAAATATCTATTAATTTATGTTACACACTTTTCTTCGGGTAAACTCTTCGGGTTTACACACTTCGGGTTGGGATCTTGCTCTGGATTACTATTGAGTTGTTTACGATCAGTTGACAACTTGTTTGTGTTGAAGTTGGCTGCAGTTGGGGGCGTTAATGAGCAGCATCAGGGTTGGGGATGTTTGTTCACTGGCGTGAACACTAGCTAAGGCTAAAAAAGTATTGTAAGCTTTCGATTTAAACATCTGCAAAGAACGATTTTCATTATGTTGTGCTTGGTTGATCCTTAAAGCTGAAGGTGCATTATTTTAACCAACATTATTTTTATTAAGCTTCTAATTATATTATTTATTTAAATGTCGGTTAACCGGTTTTTTAGAAGACGGTTAACCGAAAACCCGGTTTTTTAATTTTAGCCAAATTTCGGTTAACCGTCAAACCTGTTTTTTGAAAAGTCAGTTTTTTATAAACACTACTTATAATTAAAACTATAAGCTAATATTAGGATGAGGATAGCTACTAAGACTTTCAGCTCAAGATTAAAGATTAAAGATTAAATAAATTTATATAGATTACAATTTTTCAGAATTGTAAGTAAAGTTTTTATGTTGTCTATTGTTCGATTTGAGATAAGGTCTAATGGGCTAGTGTTTTTAAATATTTGTAGTCTAGTATTGTGGTATTCTGGACAGTAGGATAAAAGGTGGGCTGGAGAAGCTGGTTGGGAAATATTACACAGGTAGGAATATTTGGTAAATTTAGTAAAGAGCCATGAGTCAATCTAGTATGTCCGAGCCTAAGTCTTACAAATTTTACTATTTCCGTTCGGTTTAATTTGCTTACCTTTTTATTAATATATATAGATAAATTTGTTTTGTTTTCGTTAATAGTTTTGTACCAATTTGATGTCTTTAAGTATGTGTCGTCTTGTTCAATGAAATACTTTTTTATATATGTTGAAATGTCTCGCTGGTTATAGTTTTCGGTTGTTATAAGGGGTGCCTTGAGTGCATCTTTGGCAATTTTGTCAGCGTATTCATTCCCTTTAATACTACAATGTCCAGGAGACTATATTAGTACTATACGATCACATTCTCGAATTAGCATATTTCTTATGTGTGATACATATTCTTAATCATTTTTAGCACCGACAAAGAGTTCAAACATATAGCATATTTCTCTACACAGAAAAAAGTAAAAATTGATTTTAATTACCAAAATGATTCATACAATCAAAAAAATTATTAAATTTGCATCTCTCACCAAAATGATTATATGAATTACTAATAATTGTAAAAAATCAAAATAAAATATTTTTATTTTCCAATTAAATACTTTTAAAATTTTAATTTAATAAGTAATTAAGAAAAAGTGAAATTTTAAACAATGTATTAATTGAATGAATCAAATAATTAATTAATCGAAAAACAAAATTTTAATTAATTCAATCAAGTAGATGATTGAGCGAAACAAATAATTAATTGAAAATAAAAATATTTTATTTTTACTATTTCCTTTATTTTTTATTTCTTTTCATTATTTTTATTTACAATTTATATACATATATTTTTTTGTTTCATGAAAAACATACCTAAGAATATAAAACAAAGACATTGTTTTTTATTATTCTTTTGTTTTTTCCTGCGAATTTGGTTCTTTCATCAGTAGTAGTTTCCTGGCACTGCACTGGTCCATGGATGATTGCTAAAAAAGTCAACCGGCATTATCAAAATTTATTGGGGATCCAACTAAAAAGTATAGCGTGTACTTCTTACGCTAAGCCGCGCATCGATCATTGCCCCTGGATAAAATATGAAACAAATTAGAATTAAAAGTGCCTATAATTAGTTACAGAAAACAAATAATACTGGAATTGCCTTTGACCAATTCTCCTGTTCGCCTCCCTGTATCAGCAATTAACGAATCGTTATCGCGACGATGTCCTAAAAAATCACCGAAACTTTTAACAATAAATATGATTTAATATTATAAATTTGACAACATACATATGTATGTACATACCTGTGCAAAATGTAGTTCCTGTAACAAACTCAAGTCCCATCATTTCCACTAAATCTTACAAAATATTTGAATCTATTGCTCATAAACAGAAATTTTTATTTTGTAAAATTTTTCTTTGTATTTGATTTTTAAATTTCATGTTTTTTTTTTTTTTTTTACTTTTATAACCAATTGAAAAATTATTGAATGAACTAGTTATTTATTTAAATTTTTTATAAAATCAAACAACAAGGTTAATTGGAAAATTTTAGGCAATAATTTTTTCTGTGTATCAATTAATTCCGCCGAAAGTATAGAGCTGTATGGGGGTAAGATTGTAGATTTTATTACTTAACGTTCAGTTGTTATGCCGAAGCTTACTAGCAAAAAGAAACAAGAGACGAAACTAATTGTCAAAAACCTAAGTCGGTTGTCAAAAACCTAACTCATGCAACAACAAAATACATGTAATCAAATACATTTTGTTGTTGCCAAAAGAAAATAAAAACAAATTTTTGTTTACAAAAAAACAATTTTATTTAATTGTCAATCGAGAATTTCGTCTCTATGTATTACTCTATGCTTACTAGATTGTCTTTCTTTGATCCGTCCGTAAATATAAATCGGTGTTGGGCCAAATTTTCTTGAAGGTTTTGAAACAAAGATAGAAATTGTACAGGGTTGTGTTGATTCTTGTTGAATTTATGAAGATATTAATGTTATTAGCACTTAGTAACCAAGGTGGCTAATCTTTACATTTAAATTTGAAAGTTGTAAACTGTCACATTTTCCTTTTATTCTACCAATAACTGAAAGCATTCTAGGAGTCGTCCTTGATTTTATTATTTTCGACATGATAGATTGTAGTAATATGTTGGGGTTTACCCGGAAAATGCATATCATATTAGTAACAGCGATATTAAGTTGAGTTTCGAGAGATCATGTTTTTGCAAGGAGTCGTACGAAATGATCAAAGGGCATTTCTAACTGCCGAATTTAATATTGAGGTAATATTTCTATCTTTTGATTTTGGAAAGAATCCGTAAAAGGGCAAAGAATATCTAATTTTAGAAATTAATAACGAGTTAATAACTGTTGTTGAAGTTAGAGGACTACAATTATATTTGTTATTAGATAAACATTTTATCTCGTTTAAGGACTTATTAAGAGACTTAACTAACTGTTATATATGAGTACCCCATGTATACCTTTTGTATACACGGGAATTCCCGGTATTACAGAACAATTACATTATTTTTTCCGACATATGAGTATATATTTACATTTCGAGGTGGAGAGTACTGCTCCAGAAGAGCGACACCATTGATTTATGTTGTTGAATAAATTGTTTAAGTTAATAGTGGGATTTTTCTCCTTATTAGAGTAATCAAATTGAAATCATCGGCATATTCCGTAAAATCGATTTCTTTATTAAGTTCTATAATGGAGCAAAGTTTGTTGTAATTTACCAGAAATAGAATGACCGATAATGAGGAACCCTGAGGTATGCCATTTTCCATAGGATAAACTGGGGATAAATTGTTTTGAATTCTGACTGATATTTTACGGTTTGTCATAAAGTTAATTATATAGTTTATAACACGTGGACCAACTTTCCATACCCTTAATTGATCTACAATGGTATGTAGACCAATTTTATCGAAGGCTTTTTCAAAGTCTAGTGATACTATAGTTGTGTGTTTTCTTTTTGATAGACTATTTGCAATATGGTAGTCTAAATAAAGTTGACTACCTATTGTCGATCTACCGCGTATAAATCCGAATTGTCGACTGTTTAATAGTTTATATGTGATATAAACCACCAAAGTCTATTTGCGATGATTTTATTTAATGTTTTCGCTAGACATGAGATTAAAGAGATAGGCCTATAGCAACCAAGGAGGTTTTGTTTTTACAAGTTTTATGTACGGGTACTACTATACTTATTTTGAACTGTTGAGGTATATAATTAACAAAAATATTATTATATAGCTTTAATAATCGTTGTTTCAGAGTAAGTGGTAATTCTTTCAACATATCCCTACCAGGTGTTTTGGCTTTTACTTTTTTTAGAACTGAATTTAGTTCAAGCATACTAAAACTATTTTCAATATGTGATGGAGGGAAGGATTGGATATTGATTAGTAAATTATTTTTGTTTCTGTGAAATTCAGGGGGAAAATTTAAATCTAATGATTCATTAGACCAGTATTTTCCAAATATTAACTTTCGTTTTGTATCCGCAAAATGTTCTTATATTTGACCAAATTTTTTTTTTTTTTGTAGATGGATTTATGTCGGATGTGAATTTAGAAATTGAATCACTTTTAGATATTCTTATTTGTCGCCTTAGGTAAGCTTTAGCTTTTTTAAATTCAATTAAGTTTTATGTTGTCATGTTACGTTTATATATATTCCAAAGTCAATTTTTCTGCTTTTTAAGGTCATTTAGTTGTGGGTTCCACCATGGGACTTTGTGTGAGGTTGTATTTCTGCTTTGTGGAATAGACATATTTGCAGATTTTAGAATTATTTTTCTAATATTGGCCGCTTTTTTGTTGACGTTTAGGTTATTTTGTGTTTCAGTTTCAAATTTTGAACAATAAGTCTTGTATAAATCCCAATTTGCATTTTGAATTCTAAATTTAGGAGTAAAAACAACATTCTCCTCTTGATCGAAGAGAGATAAAATGATTGGGAAGTGATCACTCCCGTGTAGGGAAGTTTCAATATTCCATTCTGTATGTGGAACTAACGAAGGAGAGCAGATTGTTAGATCAACGTTGGAAAAAGTAGAATGAGTGTTAAAGTGGATAGGCGAGCTCTTGTTAAGTATAACTTAATTTGCTTTATTGATAAAAGAAGCAAGCATTTTTCCCCTTTTATTGTTATTAGGTGAGCCCCACATAGTGTGCCAACTATTAAAATCTCCGGTTATAAGTGTAGGAGAATTTTGATAAGCTAAGACATTTTCCAGATTACTCTCAGAAAAGTTTGAGTTAGGTCATATATATGCCGATCAGTGTTGATGCCATGTCCCACCAGATTGTGTTTGAAAAACCGCTAGAAACCGCCTACACTAAAAATAAAATCGCTGAATTTTACCGTTAAAATATTTCTTCTCTTTAATCATGTAAAAATTTGATATCTAATCATTCACAATCTTAATTTTGAGTATCCGATTGCATTTCAAATCAATTTTGCAAACTTGTAATAAATGTGTTTGTTTAGATTTTACTATATTCGGCTGATATAGATATGTAGAGTATACAAAACCGGCTTGAAATTAAAAAAAAAAAATTGGGTTTCTGCTGTATTTTTATACTGCAAATCATTAAACCGAGGGACTCATTATACATTTCGGTTCTATTTTAAATACATTGATTTTCGAAAACGTTTTCTTTCGAATCGAATTACCCAATAATATCCCAGGGTTTCAAAGTTCCTTGCGGGAAATTTGTGGCAATTGCACTAATGGACCGGTCCCTAAGTACCGGTTGAGTACCAATTGACATCTAACTCATCACCAAAATTCCAGTTGAGAACCAGTTGACACCAATTTCTAACAGATGTTAAGTGTGAAATTATTAACTTGCGCCAAATAACAATCTGTTTGTGAGTGGTTTGCGTTAAAGACTATAAAACGTAAGATACATCAGAAGTATATGGGTTCGATTCGGCTTGCCGCCATCGACATAACGAAAAATTATATAAATAAAATTAAATAAAATTAAAAAATAAAAAAAGTAAACATTTTTCTTCAAATTTTTATTATATTAATCGAGTCTTAACATGTTCTCTTGGACAGGACTGGTCCAAGATCCTATGACCTGTCCTAAGGGGCTAATTAGCCACCTCCATTGACAACCAGATGTAAAAGTGACAGGTTCCTCCCATATAAAGTTCCAGAACTTGAACCGGTCACTAGCCCTGAGAACCTGTTACGTGTCTAGTTTTGAACCGGTTCTCTTTCCTCTAGGCATATTTTCATACCCCAGCAAAAACTTTGCTTCGCCACTCACAGCATTACCAAATAGTACTTCAATAACTAGTATTTAGTAAATATGAAAGTAATTTGATTTTGACGTGGCTCAGCTGTCTAGCGCCTAACGTGTATTTAAATTGAAAGAGAGTTAAACTCCCACTTAATGAAAATGTTTTTTTTTTTTTTTTATAAATTGTGTTTATTTATTTCCCTATATGAAAACCACTTTTTAGCACATAAAAATATAAGTTGATTGTGGTGTAACGAGTAAGATGACAGACTAACAAACAGTATGTTAATGAGTGGGTTCAAATCTCAAACGAGCCAAAATGTTTTTTCTTGTGCGTAAAAAAATCAGCATCCAAAACAACTCTTTTGGAACCCAAATAAAAACTTAAGAAATTTTGGACATCGCGAACAAAATTCATCACTTATAGCTCCAAAAGTGGAAGCTGTTTTTTTATACTGATTTCGCTTACAAATCACGTTGTTTAGTACGCGAAGTTTTTGCTGGGTACTATAATGTTGTGGTGATTTAACATTTTGACAAAAAAATAATTTCATTGACTTTTTTATAGAAAAACAGTTGATTTTATAAAAAATTTCCGGGTAACTACTTATTTTTTATAAATTAGTTAGTTATAGAAGTAAAATAATACCTTTAAATTTTCTTATTTCTGTTTTAAACCAATAAAGAAAAGTCGCTAGAAACCGCCAGCTAGAAAAATGTTACAGTCAGAAAATCCACTTAGCGGTTTTTTACGAAAAGTACCCGCTATGTACAACAAAATATCGCCAGATCTAGCGGGAAAACCGCCGTTTTGGCAACACTGATGCCGATATTATTCTAAATTTTATTTTTGATTGTATTTCAATCCCAATTGCGCAAGGTTGGAAACCGATACCGTTATGAATACCGATACCGATTAAATACTGTTTAAAGTTAGTTACCGTAACTGATACCGATACCGAAATTATTATTTTGTTAAAAATACCGGTATTCAAATATGTACCGTTCCCTCTGTACCGGTATATACCGGTATTTTAAAAATACAAATTTACAACATAATATTATTCATAATAATATGAGTTTATTTAATGTAATATTTATAGAATTTTGTTTTAAAGAGGACATTTATTGTTCACTTCTTTGTTATATAGATTGTATTTATTGTATTTTTAAAGAGGTTTCAATGCCTTCTGCCAAACAATGTTGGCAGAAAAATTTTCAGAAAATGTCTAACAACCTTGTAAGCTTACAATTTATGTCTTACAACGTTGTTAAAAAATGCATTGTCAATACATTGTAACCCAACAATATTGTTAGACATCTGACAATCGTGTAAACACATAACGTTGTCATTGGCAGATAATTGTCTGACAATTTTTATTGTCAGCTGTGCGAATTTTATGCATCTGACAATGGCGCCATTGTCAGATAAATCATTTGTAATGGCAACGCTGCACATTAAACAGCAAAATTTATCCGTCTGACGACGGATCTGGTAACTTTTGCCATACAACAACCTGCCAACAGTGTAAAATGAAAATATTTGTTGGCAGATAAATTTATTGTCTGACAATTGACTGGCAATGAAATTGTAAGGTTTTCTTACGATCGTCTAAACTGGCAATTTACCTGTTGCTAACAATTTTTCATTGTCAGTACATTGCCATTACATTGTCAGATCTGCCAACATTGTTAGATCTGACAACCGTGTATACATAGCTTTACTGCGAACACAAAAAATGCTTTATTATTATTTATTAATATGATCTCAATTATTTATCATTTGAACGTACTGTTGAAATTATTGATAGGTTTTTGATATTTGCTTCTATGAAGATTCTTTCCTTAATTTTGGTTTCTCCAAAAGACCGACAAATGTTCTTCAGAAGGTTACAACTTGGGCTATCTTTGAAGAATGCATACCCGGATTTCTCGGGAAATTTGCGATTTTTCATGTCCCTCTCTAAGGTAATTTTGTCCGTGATTTCCGGGAATTATAAAAGCACTTAAGTGAAAGAAAACTGCATGAATTTCAACAATAGGTTATATATTTTCAAAATTTTTTTTAACGAATATAATAAAATATGCTAAATCCAGCTGGGAACTATGTATACATATTAGGGTATTCACTCGAATATTGTTTGTTCGATTAATCGACAAATGAAAATCAAATAATTGTTCGATTAAATTAAAATCAAGAATTTCGAGTAACAATTTATTCGAGCAAATTATGCCGATTAATCGAATAATTCGAGTAAAAAAATATTTTTAATATTTCCTTTCTTAACTACTTTTTAGGATGTTTTAATTTTAGTTTCCTAAAAAGTTTAGCTTAGAAACAATGTTTCAAAATTTGTATAGAATGTTTCGAATCTAAAAGTGGTACCATAAATTGGAATTTATTAAAAAAAATTTATTTAATAAAAAGATAGGAATATATGCCTAAATTACAATACGTAGTTAAAGGTCGTTTTTTAATTACAAAATTAAATAAAAATTTAAACGTCACTTTAAAAAATTATAAAGTAAAATTCAAATAATTTTAATATAAATATAATAAATAATAAGAAATAAATTGAAGGAATTTAAGCTTGATTTGGAAAAACATATTTTTGGTTCTACGAATGAAAGTACATAGTTTATATACTAATAAATGCTCAGTCTGGTGTAGAGGATGTGATGGTTTGAATGAAATTTGTAATATAGAAGGAATTTGGACTTAAAATTAAGTTTAGCATGTAAACTCGTTTTTATGTTAAGAATAACTGAAACACTTTATCTAAAAAAAAGGATCCAAAGTGCTTTTTCTCATTTTCAAAATGCAATAACTCAGAAAGTAATAAATATATTTTCGCATATCTTTCACAGCCTAACGGACAAAAATCCAAATAATATTTGTGTAAAATATTATACTGAGTCGTTTTTACTAAATTATAACAAAAATAGGAAGAAACGAGAAATAAAATATTTTATATTTTGGTAGAAATTGTGGTTTTATTCAAAATAGAGCCAATTATAATTCCTACGCGTACATTTGGGATAAAGAATTATTTATTTTAAATTTACAATAAATTTTTCCATTAAATGGAGAAAAGTAAGTAGTTCTAACTAAATGTATATTGGACTAATTTATTATAGAAGTTTATATAATTTCTTATATTTTTACACTGATATTGTTAAACATTTTTCCACAAAATGGAACTAAGACTTTGTCTCGAGATCTCTATAAAACAAATAAGAATAAATTATCTTAAAAATTGTGTACATTTGTATAATTTTAAATGATCATCTTTTAAATATTGAACATTATTGAACAATGAATTATAAAACCTTATACCCAAAATAAATCTGGGTTTAGTAGATATTCGATACTTAAAAATATTGTACAAAAATTTTGTATATAAATGAAAAGCTCTGCTGTACATAGGTTAGTATGTGTCCAAATTAAAAAAGCGAGGTTATGACACAAAATCGTAAATTATTCCAAAATGGATAAAAACTCATCATTAGTTTTAATTTTAATCAAAGGTATTGATAATTACCTTTAAATGGGAATCATTTTTTTCACAGTGTAAAAACTAGTCATTTTATAGCGTCACAAAAGTTACAAAAAGCACTTCGGACTACCCTTAATATAAAATTTGGTTCAAATTGAAATTTGTTAGCCCTATTTATTTAACTATTAATGAATATATTAAATATAGAGAAACAACGGCATTATCAAAGCAAAAGAAACAAGCATTCAGAAATATTTTCGCAAATTTTAATTTTATATTATTTTGGAAAGACTATTTCTTATTTTAAGCTATATTTTTGTTTTCTTTTTTGATAAGCATTGAAAAATCGAGTAAAATTTTAAGGTATAAATTAATCGAATAACTCGAGTAATTTAAAAGATTTATTCGATTATTCGAGTAACTTAAAAACTGCATTTTCGAGTTATTTGATTATTCGAACAATGAAAAAGTCGAGTAAAATGAATACTCTAATACATATAATTTCATTATTCTTTGAATTGCTTGTATAGAATGAATCTTAGGTGGATTGAAATAAACATCGTGTCAGCACTAAGAAACAGCAAGAAAAAACTTAAACTTATTGAAAGGATCTTGTAGGCATCTTAAATATACGATATAAATTTTTCATTGGTATGGACAACATCCAGAATTAAGCTCTAGAAATTTGGAAAAAACGTTTAGAATGTGAAGAGAAAAAGATAGTCATGTGAGACCTTATAGCGTTATGTTCCAATTATTATAAGAAGTTGACATTTTACGAAAATATTTTATTCGATCACTTTCACAATTTAGGTAGGTACGTTTCAATATGTGATACACTTTAATTATTTTCAATAATGTTGATGGAACACCCTATTGAATCTACAGACTATTTCATACCATTTGAACTAACATTTAAATTACCTCAAACGGTTTCGTTTAAGACGTTCATCAGCCACTACTTTAAAAATTATTAAACTCTAAATTTTTAAGTGAATTTTTCATAAATTCATTTTCAAAGAGATTTTCGAAGCTTGTGTAAAAATTTTTAAATAAAGTATATAAAATGTCTTTAATTTTCTGCCTCAAATACAAAATTTTTTGATACATGTCTGATATATGTATGAATAACGATTGTGCGGATATCCAAAAACGTGTTTCACAATGTATAAGTCAGAATTCATTTAATTTGAAAAATCAGTACAATAACAATTGTTTAAATTTCTTTTTCTCAGTACATTTACAACTCTGTTTAAACCTGATATTGGAAAGTTTCATCTCTTATTTGATCTTAGTTATCAAACTAATGATTGAAGAGATAATTAAAGTAATTTCTAATGAACGTTTTTAGAGTTTGAATTCCTTACTTTCATTCAATCATGGTTATGGCGAGTCGTTTTAATCCTGCAACATTAAAAACATAAAAAAGAAATGGAACATAATTAGTACTTTCTTGCTAGAGCACTATTTGTCTTCTACAAAATCTCTCGTCCAAAAGTTCCTTTTCATGGTATTCTGTTTTTTTGTGCTACTCCACAGATCTTTTGCATAATTTTACATTTTGCAATTTGTATAATAAAATTAGCATTTTTTTAAACATTTTTGCAAAATGAATTGAACGATTTTTGTCTTTATTAAAATCTGTGGTAAATACAAATTTTGTCCAAATTTTTAACTTCACTGTACTGCAAAAAATTATACCAATTTGTCTTTAAGAAGTCGAGTTTAATATTCCTAAATGCTTTGTTGCCATAAAACAAGCAATTGTAAAAATTTTATGAAGTTCTCTAAGGAAAAATATTTATATTTCAAACATTTCAAGAGAAAATTATTAAATTAAATATACAAATATGTAATTTAATCATTTTTTCGTGAAATTTAATTAAAAATTTAACTTTTTTAAGATTTTTCCAGTTTTTTTTAATAATAACGGTATTTACCGGTATTTTTGTTTCGGTACCGGTATACCGTTACCGATTAATTTAAAATACCGTTATCGATACCGTTACCGAAATAAAAATAAATTGAATACCGTTACCGATACCGTTATTCGTTTCGGTTTCCAACCTTGCAATTGCGTCAAAGTCGTTTGCTAAATGTAAAAATAATCAGGTCAATATAATTAATAGTAATAGTAAAATGACCTTAAAAATAATCCATTGAATTATTTTTAAGGTCGTTATTAAACTATTTCTATGTATAAATTAACTTGATTGGCTTAAATCAAAGAATATTCATATATAGAAGGCGCATCATGTAGAAACAAAATTTCTTATGGCGGGTTCTAATCATATAACCCGCTCTCAACATTTTGCATTGATGAGGGGTACAAGTAACAAGGGAAAACAAAATCCACCACCAAAACAGAGAGAGAGAGAAATAGTTTAAATATATATGTTTATACATGTGTGTATTCCTTATAAAGAAATGCAAATAAAAACACACAGCCATATACATATATGTTTGTACATGTATAAAGATCTTTATTTCAAATTGAAAGAAACAAATAATATTTGTTTCTTTTATTTTGAAATAAGTGCCAACACAAATTTTAGTTGTTTATTTACTAATGGAAAAGATATTAACGTTAATATTACTGTAGGGCATAGCTAACGTGACCAGACATCCCGCTTTTGGCGGGATTATCCCGCTTTTTAAACTTCGGTCCCACCTAAAATATTTTTCCCGCTTTTTATTAAGAAATCCCGCTTTTCTAACTTTAACAATTACTTATTCGATTTCCTTATTTACATTTTCTATAAAATTCTTACCAATATTTAAGTGTAACTAAAAATAATTTTTTCCACTGGAAAGTTGATAATTCTTTACAAATCGTTTTTGATAATTAAAAGTTTAAATATTTTATTACGCTGAACATCTTCCCTACTGACAAATCTTAAATGTACCTTGAGCGTATTTTTTTGTTGACTTCGATGTAAGAAGACCTACCTACATATTTTAACATATCTTCAGTTCTTTACCAGTGAATAAAAAATCTCAACTCTGATATATTTTTACCAAAAAAGTTTAAAATTTTTTTCCAGAAATAGGTACAATATCTAAAACTTTATTATAAAATATAAATACATTTTTGGAGGAAGATATTTTGTTCTTTCGGAGGGATTTTTAGAAATTTGTGTGAGGGCTATTAAAATATTTTTTTTAACCAATTTTGTTTACCAAAATGTGCCATTTCAAAAAGATGTTTTGACATGATATTTTCATATTGTACCTTTAATAACCCAGCAAAATAACGATAAAGTGCTTCCTTAAAAGAACATTTTCACTACTTCACTACTAAGTGCATATTTTGAACTTTTTTGGAAGTTCTATATAATTACTTCTAAAAAATGAAAATAAATAAATTTTTTGCGGGAAAAATGTAAATAATTTCTAAAAAAATAAAATTTTAAAACATTTTTATTATCTTTTATTACAGTTAAAACAGAATTTTTATTAAAAAAATTATAAACATATTTTTAAGAGAAGTACTTCGAAAGCAATTAACAAGAAGTATAAAAGAAGAACATCCTACCAATGACAACCATGGGTTAAAAAAATAACTTCTGCAAAGAACTTTTTCACCACAAAGTACATCCTTCCAATGACAACACAATGTTAAATTCATGACTTTTTCAGTTTTTTTTTCAATTACTTTTTTCGGATTGGATACTTTTTTTATTTTTGTATAAACTAAAAGTTATAAAAACATAATATAGGCAGCCGATTCAAAAAGGTGAAAAAGTAACAGTCTATCGGATTATTTTGATAACGGGTTTTTATAGGTAACGGTATTTTTAGTTATTTCGGTAATGGTATTTTATGGCTAACTGTTGTTTCATAAATTTCGAAGTATCGGTTCAAAAACCATAAAATACAATTTGTAGTCAAATATTATACCGACGGGCTGGTAGCTATAACTTTATAACAAGTTTTATTTCAACTTTATTAAAAATAATAATATTTCTTAAACCCAAAAATAAGGTATTTTAGTATTATCGATATTTCGAACTATTTCTATAACGGTTTTTTTGCGTTATATATTGTAGCGGTAAACGTTTTTCAATTATTTTGGTAACTGTATTTTTGGGGTAACGGTAGTCAAGTTGAATGTTTTTTTTTTTTTAGCGGTAACGGCAACCAACTTTGGTTTTATTGAGATATAAAAATAAAATCCCCCTTTTTTTACAAAACTTTTTAAAATCCCGCTTTTTCCATACAATTTTGTTCAGAATCCCGCTTTTTAGTCATTCGGGTCCCGCTTTTTCACAAAAACCCTCTGGTCACGTTAGGCATAGCATACATGTTTTGTTGTTTTACAAGTAGAAATACTTTGATCTGCACCGACGTGCTTATACCTTTCTTAGTGACGTGACAAATTTTTTTATGATTTCGAAGTTGTCAATTTATATTTTATAGTTATATTTTTGATAAACTAATAATTGTTATATTTTACTTTTATATACTATATTTTGCATATAATTTGTTTTGTTGTTTTTTTATTACTATTTAAAAACAAAAATGTTTTTATAGAGAATTTTTAATTTTAGAAATTATTATTTAAAAAAATATTTAAATTTTTTCAATTTTAAAAGTACATATTTTTTCCATTTTTTGGATTTTTGTAGAAAGAAAAATAAAAACAAAGTAAATCTATATATATATAAAAATGTGTGTTTGTTTGTATGTAAGTATATATGTATGTATGTTTGTTTGAAGTCTATAGCCGTCTAAACGGCTAAACCGATTTTCTTGAATTTTTCACAGTGTGTTCCTATATGTCTGGAAGGAAAAATAGGCTACTTTTTATTTTGAAATTCCATGTGGGCGAGGTGCCACACCCACTTACTAAATAACTATTAAAAGTAGTATATCTCGGAAACTGGTAACACTAGAGTCCTCAAATTTTGCACGAACAACTTTGACACCTATATGAACATTATGGAAAAAAATATGAGAACTAGCAATAGGGGGTGTGGCACATCCCACGCCTAATATTGCTTGCCAATACCAAATGCCGTA
The DNA here is from genome assembly GCA_951394005.1 of Protophormia terraenovae. Taxonomy (NCBI): domain Eukaryota; kingdom Metazoa; phylum Arthropoda; class Insecta; order Diptera; family Calliphoridae; genus Protophormia; species Protophormia terraenovae. The sequence continues at coordinate 72,315,403 of OX596077.1, forward strand.
AATTTAGGAAACTATTACAGTTACATTTCCCAAATTTTGCACAATAATCTTAAGTGTCAATGTGAACACTTTGTGCAAAAATGGGCGGAAAAGAAATAGTGGGCGTGTCATCTCTCATATAAAGTTAATACCAAAATTTTTATATCTGGGAAACTATAAAAGTTAGAGAGCTCAAATTTTGTGCGACTTGCATTAGCTTCAATATGAATATTTTGGACAAAAATTGGTACACTAGCAATAGTGGGCGTGACACCTCCCATATAAAGAAAATATTAAATTATCATATCTGAGAAAATATAACAGAGTTCTAAAATTTTGTCGGAGCCACTTTGGTATCAATATTAATATTCAAGAAAAATATGGGTGGACTAAAAGTAGGGGGCATGGTACCTTCTATATGAATTAAATGCAAAAATTTGTATATCTGGGAAACTATTGGAGTTGGAATGCTCAAATTTTGCACAAAGAATTTTGACATCCATGAAAACATTTGTCTAATAAATTAGCGGATTATGGGGTATGGTCACTCACATAAAAATTAAATACAAAAATTAGTATATCTGAGAAACTATTAGAGCTTGAATTTTCAGATTTTGCACGGGAAACATCTATCTATCTATCTATCTATCTATCTATCTATCTATCTATCTATCTATCTATCTATCTATCTATCTATCTATCTATCTATCTATCTATCTATCTATCTATCTATCTATCTATCTATCTATCTATCTATCTATCTATCTATCTATCTATCTATCTATCTATCTATCTATCTATCTATCTATCTATCTATCTATCTATCTATCTATCTATCTATCTATCTATCTATCTATCTATCTATCTATCTATCTATCTATCTATCTATCTATCTATCTATCTATCTATCTATCTATCTATCTATCTATCTATCTATCTATCTATCTATCTATCTATCTATCTATCTATCTATCTATCTATCTATCTATCTATCTATCTATCTATCTATCTATCTATCTATCTATCTATCTATCTATCTATCTATCTATCTATCTATCTATCTATCTATCTATCTATCTATCTATCTATCTATCTATCTATCTATCTATCTATCTATCTATCTATCTATCTATCTATCTATCTATCTATCTATCTATCTATCTATCTATCTATCTATCTATCTATCTATCTATCTATCTATCTATCTATCTATCTATCTATCTATCTATCTATCTATCTATCTATCTATCTATCTATCTATCTATCTATCTATCTATCTATCTATCTATCTATCTATCTATCTATCTATCTATCTATCTATCTATCTATCTATCTATCTATCTATCTATCTATCTATCTATCTATCTATCTATCTATCTATCTATCTATCTATCTATCTATCTATCTATCTATCTATCTATCTATCTATCTATCTATCTATCTATCTATCTATCTATCTATCTATCTATCTATCTATCTATCTATCTATCTATCTATCTATCTATCTATCTATCTATCTATCTATCTATCTATCTATCTATCTATCTATCTATCTATCTATCTATCTATCTATCTATCTATCTATCTATCTATCTATCTATCTATCTATCTATCTATCTATCTATCTATCTATCTATCTATCTATCTATCTATCTATCTATCTATCTATCTATCTATCTATCTATCTATCTATCTATCTATCTATCTATCTATCTATCTATCTATCTATCTATCTATCTATCTATCTATCTATCTATCTATCTATCTATCTATCTATCTATCTATCTATCTATCTATCTATCTATCTATCTATCTATCTATCTATCTATCTATCTATCTATCTATCTATCTATCTATCTATCTATCTATCTATCTATCTATCTATCTATCTATCTATCTATCTATCTATCTATCTATCTATCTATCTATCTATCTATCTATCTATCTATCTATCTATCTATCTATCTATCTATCTATCTATCTATCTATCTATCTATCTATCTATCTATCTATCTATCTATCTATCTATCTATCTATCTATCTATCTATCTATCTATCTATCTATCTATCTATCTATCTATCTATCTATCTATCTATCTATCTATCTATCTATCTATCTATCTATCTATCTATCTATCTATCTATCTATCTATCTATCTATCTATCTATCTATCTATCTATCTATCTGTCTATCTGTCTATCTATCTATCTATCTATCTATCTATCTATCTATCTATCTATCTATCTATCTATCTATCTATCTATCTATCTATCTATCTATCTATCTATCTATCTATCTATCTATCTATCTATCTATCTATCTATCTATCTATCTATCTATCTATCTATCTATCTATCTATCTATCTATCTATCTATCTATCTATCTATCTATCTATCTATCTATCTATCTATCTATCTACCTATCTTTAATTACTTTGTATTTCCAAGTTTTTGAGTTCTATTTTATTTGAAACAAGTAAAATATATATTTTTTATAGAAATAAATAATATCAATATTTTCAACTTTTAAATTATATATATTTTATTTATTAAAAAAGTTGTTTTGAATAAAAAAAGTATTTCATTTCTTTTATTTTTGGGTAGAAATAACATTTATGTATTTTAAAAAATAAAGAAGTAATTGGTTGTAATTTATAGACTTAAAGTTTTTTATAAACAAAAATACTGATTTTTCTCAATATATAAAAGTTATTTTTTGGCAGGAAATAAAAGTTATTTTTTATTTATTCATTTATTTATTTTTGTCATAACAATTTTTTTATATAGTAGTTATATACAAATTAAATATTTTTTACAAAAGATCTTTTTCCAATATAATTCCACCTTCTTTACAGAATAAAACAAAATTATTAAAGAAAAATCTAATTTTTTTGGTGACAAATTTAATATGAATAAAAAAATTAAAAATATTTTTTTATATTTTTTTCAAGTGGATATAATTTTATATTTTTGTTTTTATTTATTTAATTAATATACTTAACTTCAACATCTGTTACTTTGAATACATAAGTAACAAAACTACCCAAATCAAAGTTTAAAATATAAATTTGATATTCTGAAAGTATATAAGCTCATATGACGTCTAAAAAGGTATAACTAGTTCGGTGCTGATTAAAGTATTTCTACTTTTAAAACAACAAAACACATATGCTATCCATTACACTAACATACGCGATCGTATTTATCTCCCTTAGTAAATAAACAACCAATTACTTGTTCCTACTTTTTTATAGGCACTACACCAGCGATTGCCACACTCATACATTCACAATTATATTTGTGTATGTTTTGTTTTTCTGTCCCATTATGAAATTATACACCAAAAAAAAAAATAACATCATTTTTATAGTGATTTGATTTTGAAAGTTTCTTCGTAAATTCAAGACTTGTAAGAGGAAATACACGTTACTAGTTTAGAATTTGAATAGTAATAACCAGGGATCGCAACGATTAACCATAGTAATCATAAAAATTACGATTTAATGTTTATTTTTTCTACTCTTTGATTAAAAAAATGAAATTGAAAAAGATTCGGCTGTGCCGAATCTTTGATACCCTCCACCATATTACCATCTTACTATCTTATCGACATCATATTACCATATTACCGACAAATAATAAAATTTTCGCCTTAACGTATGCTTTCATATTTTCACATAATTAAATCTAAATTTTTTTCAAACTACGAAAATTTGAAAATGAAAAAAAAAAAAAAAAACAATCATGCTTTTAAAAAATAAACAACAACAATTCCATATTTATTTATTTTTTTATGTGTGTATATACAAACTGACTGCATATACAAAGAACAACAACAACACTGTTATTCATTATATTACTTCTGTTGCTAACTAAGCTACTTGTCTTATAGGCAAAAACGTCACTAATAGTCATTACAATGCTTAATATACATTTTTGTGTATGGATTTATGTATATTCTTAACAGATATGTTTTAGTTTTAAAAAATAAACAACAACAATTCCATATCTATTTATTTCTGTACAGACTGCATATACAAAGAACAACAACACTGTTATTCATTATATGACTGCTGTTTCTAACTAAACTACTTGTCTATACAAAAAACAAAAAACGTCACTAATAGTCATTACAATGCTTAATATACATGTTTGTGTGTGTATTTATATTCTTAACAGATTTGTTTTTGGTCCATAGCTCTGTTGATTCTGAACGAATTTGGTTTATTAAAAAAAACGACATTTTATAAAAACATTTATGACTGATCTATATAAAAATAAAAATCTGTAGCTTGAACAAGGGCTTCAAAAATAAAAAAATCGTTTTGCCCGATATCTCAGTTATTACTGAACCGATTTATTTCATTTTTTCAGAACAAAATTTCAGAAAATAATTTCCGAGCCCCCTTTAAAAATTCGAAGTCCCTGGTATATGCAGAGGCTTCAGAAACTGAAAAACCGGTTCCAAAACCCGGTTTTTAAAGCATATCTCCGCCATTTATAAACCGATCCTGCTGATTCAAAAAAACAATATTTTATAAAAATATTTGTGACCGATCTGTATAAAAATAAAAATCTATAGCTTAAGCCAGGGCTTCAAAAAATAAAAATATGCGTTTTATCCGATATCTCAGTTATTATTAAACCGATTTATTTCATTTTTTCAGAACAAAAATTCAGAAAAATTGTCCGAGACTTCTTTGTAAAAACGAAGTCCCTAGTATATACAGAGGCTTCAGAAACTGGAAAACCGGTTCTAAAAACCGGTTTTTTTAAACATATCTCCGCATTGTATGAACCGATCTTGCTGAATTCCAATAGCAAAATTCTCGAAAGCATTTCCGATCGTTTGATATATATATTATATATGTCAGCCCACCGATAGGCTTCATAAACGCCATTTCAACCGACACACGGACGGACGGACATGGTCCTATCGTCATCATTACTTACAAGGATCCCGAAAATGTAAACTTTTTTGCTCTCCGACGAAAATTGTGGGAATTACAAACGGAATGACAAACTTATATATACCCTTTACACCTTTGGTGAAGGGTATAATAAATAATTTAGGATTTTAATTTCTTATTAAAAAATATCAAATAATACTAAATTTAATTCAGCACGAACGATTATTTCAAACTTGTATTTTATAATAAAAAATGAAAATTAAATGTAGTAAATTATTATTTCTTAATTATAAAAAAAGATAGTTGTTTAATTAAGAGATAAAAAATCATATTAATATTTTTCATAAGTTTATCTCAAGCAACAAGCAGTAACACAACATTCTTGCTTGAATGTTCGTGCGAAACTGACTTTTTTGTGTGTTTTTTATTAATTTCAAGCAGTGTTGCCAAAACGGCGATTTTCCCACTACATTCCATAAAAACCGCTGAGTGGATTTTCTGGTTGCAACATTTTTCTAGCTGGCGGTTTCTAGTGACTTTTCTTTATTGTAAAAACCTGGTTTAAAGCAGAAATAAGAAAAATTAATGATATTATTTTACTTCTAAAACTAATTTATCTAAAATATGAAGTTACCAAAAACTCGGAAATTGTATAATTAACTGCTTTTCTATAAAAAAAGGTATTGAAATTAATTTTTTTTTCTGAAAATGTTATGGTATGAAAATATCTTTTAAGCCCTGGAGTATTATTTGGTAATTCGAAAGAAAACGTTTTCGAAAATCAATATATTTAAAATAGAATCGAAATATATAATAAGACCCTCGGTTTGATTTTTTTAAAGAATTACAAGCTGATTTTGTCTTCAAATGCTCTATATATCTATATCAAACGAATATAGTAAAATCTAAGCAAAAAATATATTACAAGTTTTTAAAATTGATTTGACGACTGAAATGCATTTAGGTACTCAAAATTAAGATTTTGAAGGATTAGCCATCAACTTTAAACATGTTTAAAGAGAAAATTATTTTAGTGCTAAAAATCGGCGATTTTATTTTAAATGTAGGTGGTTTCTAGCGTTTTTTCAAATACAATCTGGTGGGACATGACCTCAAAGTTTTGGCAACACTGATTTCAAGAGCATAACAAAATAGATAAAAAAACACGCTATATATTGTATATTCTTTGCTTAAAGCCCCAACCACTCAACTAAAAATCATCGTATCGCAATCAGCTGTTTCAACCTGCTTTATGCAGATGTGTGTATGTACCCATAGTATAATAATAAAGTACTCGCACATCTACAAAAACAACAATTGCTTGTATTTTGTTAGTGTAAAACTACTGCCCACAATGTCAAAATGCTTTGTACGGAAAAATGAGAGAATGAAGGAGAGCAAGAGTAAAAACACTCGAAAAAAATTTTACATATGAATACAAAAACAATTTGACAGTACCGCGAGGTTTGCCAATGAAAAAATTTTAAAACAGCTGTTCTTACTTTATAATTATACTATGGTATGTACCTATTGGCAGAAATCTACAGAAAATAGATTTTTACGTAGCTGCGTAAGTTTTTAACATCCCTGTAGTTTATTTTGTTCACAAAATAACCGAAAAACAGAGTTGTTTACACAATGAATGTTCAAAAACACATGATACGTATACTTTTGTTGACTGGTTGTACAAAATGTTTCACGCTACTTTTCTTCATTCTGCGTGGCGTTGCAAATTTGACTGGTTGGGCCTTAAATGTATGATAAATAAATGAGCTGATTATAACTTAAATGTATGTAGTAAAATTTTAGTAATTTTAAAATTTTAGTAAGGATTGTACTTCCAGTTCCATAGAAATATGAAAAACAATTTTGGTCTCTAGTTTCGTGCGTGTATCGATTTTTTCATATATTAAAATGACTGCCACAAGATGTTACTTGTTTGTTATTCTTTCACGGCAAAACTACTGGACTGAGGCTATGTCGGATCCAAATAGAAAGCCACGCCCCTTTTAGGTAATACCAATATTTTAATAGATTTAGATTTTGTTTTTATATTGGTCAAGAAGTAAAAAAAATAACATCTTTTTGGAATTTTAAGACTTTTATTAAAGAATTCTAATGTCTATCCTTCCGTCCGCTTGTTTATTCATTTTTGCAAACTTGCACGTTCAAAATCGTTTATTTTTTTTTTTACAAAATAAAGATATCGACTTCAAATTTTCTTCATTCGATAGAAAATTTTGTTCTTTAATAAACTGCAGAAAACATAAAATCGGTTGAAAATGTTGGGATATATATAGAAAAGACTTGAACAAAATCCTTCAAAGTTGAGATTGTTGAAATTTCAAATGAATATATCTCGAAGAATATATAAGCAAGCATGTTTTCTAAAGGATTTATCAAGGACTTTAAGGTGACATAATAGTCTTGGAAATCGGGTAAGGAACAAAACTTCGATAGTTGTTAAACATTTTCTATGACATTAGTACCCTATTTTCAACCCCCATAGCTCCGCTGCTGAAGCTTATATGGATCCTGCCTCTAAAACAAATGTTACTGTTCTCTGCTACGCCTATGTAAAATTTCACATAGATCCAACTAGCCGATTCATTTCCATTTTCCCCCACTGTTTAATATTTGATAAAGAAATTTTACATAAGTGTAGCAGAGAACAGTAATATTTGTTTTAGAGGCAGAACCCCATATAAGAAAAGAAAATGTCTGCACTAATCTAATGGAGTTTTTTCGAAAAAAAATATATATATAATTATTTCTGAAATCGGGCTATATAGCACGGCATTATTTTTTTCATAATATTAAAGTGGACAATATTAACATTTAAGTCGCATTCCATGAACATTTAAAATTGCCGTATTTTAGGAAAATTTTCAAAATGGCTTAGCCTATAATATAGCACTTTCACTGAAACAACTAAATAAGTGGATTTGACACATAAATATTTATTATTTTCTTATTTGATATTATGTATATATATTCGACATACATATGTAATCTCGATATACATATGTAATATCATTTAACATGTAGAGTTTTATGTTCTTCTTTCAACAATGACATCGTTGAAACGAATGACTACATCAGTGATTGACATATTGGAAAAAGTGTTAGCCAATTCTTTTAGAGTGCCTACCTGAAGGCGTCTATCGAATGGATACCCCATTGATCGATTGTCAGGGTATAACTTATCTTTTAGTCCACAGAAAGAGGATGAGTCTCCGCATATATCCGGACTATAAATAGTAAATATACAAGAACAAGTACATAGATATTTAATTTATTACATTGCGCCAAGAGATTCATAACTGTCATAGAAATTTAAATTTTTCATTTATATTATAAATATTCTCAGGAAAAAATGTATTACTTCTACAACTAGTTCCATAAAACATGAAAATAGACTGTACTTGTTCTACTTTGGCATTACGACCAATGATTATTGTTTGAAATTGTCATCTCCAGAACTAGTTCTGTCGAAGTGTGAAGTGATGTAGTAGTCATACAGAAATAGTTCTTAAGCACTAGTTCTCTGAAACATTCCTTAAAACGAATTTATAATCACAATAAAGTTCTACTCCATTAGTGTAAAAATTGGTTGTGATATAACTAGTTCTGAGATTGTTATTCAAGAATATGTAGTGGTTCTGATTACACCAGTTCTAGAACTAATGATTTTAGAACATATTCTAAAATTTTTCCTAGGTTGTTTCTAATAAATTTAAATTTCTGTTTGAGTTCTGTCTCTTTTGACGCAAATGTTCGTGATATATGTATGTTTATATGTACTTACTTGGTATTCGTTTGCTGCACTGCATCTCCAGCATAGTCAGAAATCATAGCAAACAAATCAAAAGCCATACCCTCAGGTTTACCCTTTGGTAAAAGCATATGTTCTGGCCATCCACAGCCACAGAATCGGAATTCGGCCAAACGCTCTATATCGGTGGGCTGGTAATCGGGTCCAATAGGCCTAAATGTGCGTTCATAGGGAATTGTTATACTTGACTTATTTGATGATTGACGTATGTTGTTAGGTCCTGGCATTACTAAAAATTATAATTTGTATAGTAAATAAATAATTGCCATATTAAAACGTTTGTAAACTTACAGTTCACTGTAAATTTGTCTAATTCAATTGCTAGTTGACGTTGATCGTTTAGACCCAATGGAGTACCACGCTCATCTGATTTGGGGCAAAGGAAAATACGACATGTGCCTTTCTTAGGTTTATTATCATTGTTTGTAACGTCTATTACATACTCAAAAGGAGCATGTTGTAAATGGGTAAATGTGGCATAAATATTGCCTTTAGGGCCAAAGTCTAAACCGGCTGCTAAATTCACGTCAGACTTTTCCATGTATGTTAACAATGTATTTGGTGTAGCTTTCTGAGACTGTATACGAACTTCAAGTTTTGTAACAATTACTCCATTATATTCCAATTCGTTGCTGCTATATGGATCTAAACGCTCTTTATGTCTATTGAAGATAGTATCAATAAATCCATGCCATCTATAAAAAACAGGATCTCTCATAGCTGTAGTCACATCACCCATAACACCAAAATCTTCTAAAAAGCGAGCATCAGGATCGTGGCAAAATGATATGGCATTGTGTCCTTCATTATGTAGGTTTCCGTAAAAAGTTGGATTAACAGACAATATTGTACATTCTACCATATCACCCAAAATGTCAATACCCTTTTTAGAGTCTAACGGTATTTGTTTACCTTGTTTCTAGTTTTAAAAAAATATTGAGAAATTTCAATAAGAAAATAGAAATTTACTTACATCAATGACAAAACCTTGATCGATGGCAGTCACAATACGATCAGTCCAACGTTCAATATCTGCAATTTCCAGTTTTGAGTCTTCACGATCGATATCTCTTAATTTTGCATTAGTACCACGTGCTGGATAAGTACGATTGTTTACACTGCTTATTAGTTTTGGAAAATATCCTTCTGTTATAGGCTCACGTATATTATTAAGAACTTTAACTTTCGCCAAGCCATTGCAAAAACGCTCTACATTGTAGCGTGCTAAGATCTGATGGTGCATATAATAAAACAGTTCACCACGACGATCTTTTTTGACAATGTCAATTGGACCATTTCCTGGGTACACCAAATGCCAATGCCAGTGATGGCTATTTACACCAATATCTTCGCGAAAATAGCCTAGTCTTTGTTCCTCCTCCCGATCGGATGCCGTATAATTTCGGGGAATTTCAATATGGCGCTGATTGAATGCAAACAATTATAAATTAATATACATACATACATACAGAGTCCGAAAAAAGTATTGGCACAGTATATAAATTAATATTAAATCGGTCACCATATTTAAACTTCTTTAGTTAGAAGTGAGTGTTTAATGTATTTAATACATCCATGTGTAAGTTTAATAATGACCATTAAACTTCTACGATGAAGAAAATCATTTGTGAAAAAATTGAAAAATTTTAATTGTTTCCTAATATTTTAAGGACAAAAAATATTGGCACAGTAAAGTAAAAATGCGTTCATATATTTAGATTGGTTTCGTTAATGAGTCATATACTTTACAATTTTTCTTCCATTTTAAGCCTTCGTATCTAAATTTCATTAAATTTATCCTAAAAATATCACAACAATTTCCAAAAATATAACCTCTCAATATAATATGGTTTTGAATTAATACACTTGATAATAATATAATCTCAATATCTGAACGGAATACTCTGAAAATAGCTGGGTATAGATCAAAATATTAAATAAATTCCCATACGAAAAATAAAATATTTCATACATTCAATGTTCGTAAAATACACCCAGTATTTTTTTTAAGAGATTTCGACACATATTAGATACTAAAAAGTAGTGCAAACTACCTTTTACTTTTTACTATCTCAACTTTCTATGTCTTTGAAATAATGCTGTTCATTTATATTGAGGTTTATTGGGAACCCTGTGTTTCGGAGAAATCATTTACATTTTGGAAATTTTGAAATATTTCTAAGGGTATGGTTTCTTCATTTAACAACTGTATTTATTTCTGACTAGTGTTTATAAACCGGTTAACCGGTTAACCGAAAAACCGGGTTTTTCTTCAAATTTCGGTTTTTTCGGTTTTTTTGAGTCGGTTAACCGCTTTTAAAAATTTGCTAAAAATATCACTAAATATCTTTCTTTTGTTACTTGTTTCTGAATTTAAAATATAAGAAATTTTTTTGAAACAACTAGAAATACTTGTTTGAGTTAACAAGTAGTCAGGTGATATATTTTTAATTGTTGGAAGTTCAATATATTTTAAAACTTTATGTATAATAAAATCAGATAGATAATTAAGCATTCCATTTACAAAAACTTTAATTCATGCAAATGCAATTTTCTAAAAGAAGAAAATAACATTACACTTACTAATGTATAGAACAAGATAAAAAATAAGTTTTTATATAGGATAATAGGAAAAAATGAATGACTTCAAAAGTAGAACTAAATAACTGCATAAAATGTACTTTTAAATGATGAATAATTCTTCATAAAATTAAAAACAAATCTCTCTTAGTAGAAAAAAGGTTAATTATTATTCCAATTTTATGCAGATATTTATTAATTACATTTTTTTTATAAAAATTATATAAACATTTCTTTAACCGGTTTTTAATTAGACGGTTAACCGAAAAATCGGTTTTTAAATTTTATCCAATTTTCGGTTAACAGTCGAACCGGTTTTTAGAAAAGTCGGTTTTTTATAAACACTATTTCTGACCGATTTTAAAGTCCATTAAAATTAGTTTATATTGAGAGGTTATAATTTTTTGGATCTTTCGTGGCGTTTTTGGGATAAATTTAATGAAATCAGTATACAAAAGCTCTAAATCAAAGAAAATGTTGTAGTTTATGACTTAAATTTAGACCCATAGACGAAAGCAATCTCAAAACTTTCCTGTGCCAATACTTTTCCATAAATAATAAATAATAGAAAATAATTAAAATCTTGCAACTTTCTTGCAAATGATTTGCATTACCGCAGAAGTTTATTTGTCATTTCACACTAAAGAACTTTGAATACAGTGACCGTATTTAAACTCTTGCAATTTTTCACTGTTTTAATTTGACGTGAGCAACCAAGAAGAACAACTTGAAGATAATTTTTTTATTTTTTATATTTTTTTTAAACAAAATCAGAAAAGTCGTTTTCGAGATATGCTTCAATATAAAGTGCAGCCTCCTTAATTTTACAAATTACGAATTATCGCGAGTACTAGAGTCAATTAAAAAAAGTTGATTAGAGGCTTTTTACATATTAATATCGTGTATCCGAATTGACTGAGAAATCCCGTGCCGCAGAAATTTTCTTTCATTTTGTAACTCTGTGTAATTCATTTCAAATATATTTTTTATTTGTATAATTCATATGTATTAATCAGTTTAATTGATATTTTAATTTTTATATTATTTAATCTTAGTTTATTTTTTTGTTTGTTTTATTGTTGTTAAACTCCAAACACTATTTTTTACATTGAATTTAATTTTTCAGTTTGGAGTTGATTTTTTTAGCGCTATTTACATATTTTTACAGAGTGATAACAATATAAAAAAAAATTGTTGCAATTTTATTAATTTGACTCTGATAATTTTGCAATTGGTTCTACTCCAGTGATCCCCACACTAATACATAGACAATTGTGTTTGTGTATGCGATCCTAATCATGATGATTTAATGACTATATTTTTGTATTTGATTAAAATATAATAGTTTTATGTGACTTTAACTTAGAATATAACAATTATGTAAAATTTTTATTTTTAGTATATAAGACAACTTTACTACTTTGCAAGGGTCTAACAAAGTTGCAATTTCTGAAGTGAATATCATTACTGTGTTAATATTTTTTCCTGTGTGACCTGTGTATGTATGTTAAATTCCTTGATGTGTAAGGGGGAAAAAAAGTTGCAAATCCCCCTAAAATTAATGATTGATATGTTGTAAACTAATCCTCAAAATATTTTGGCTCAGTTTTTTCGCTGACTTGAGGTGGATCATCTTAAAAATACCTCAAAAAATTTCGTTTTCGATCAACATACATATACACAATTTTCAACTTTTTGTAAAAAAAAAAAAAAGAAATTAAAAATAACAGGTGACAAATGACATCTAATACATCATGAGAAAATAAATTAATTTGTTTTCTTTCATTCATTAAAATTTTCTATGCTTTTGTTTTATTTTAAACAAACTTTAATAAAACAAAGTTTGAATATTTTGGAAAGGTCTCATTAAATACTATTGATACACTGCTTTTCAACTGAATAGGTTCAAGATTTTCGTTACATTAAAAGTCGTATTATTTTTAATATAATAAAGATAGTTCTATTTTTTTTATGTTGATTTCTAAAGTCTTGAGTTCTAAGATGTTAGAAAAAAATAATTATTAACGAACTTAGTACGAACAAATGTATTTTTTAAGGCAATTTTTTTGTTTCATCTGAGAATAAAATCAATTTGCGTCAAGTATTTGTTGAATTCGCCCATAGTTGTGTGTTTTCTTTACATTTTCAACTGTTTTCTATAATAATCTTTAAAAACTGGTCGCGTAAAACATTTTTCGATAAAGAAAAGAGCAAAAATTATACCGTATGGATAATTCAGACTTAATCTACGAAATATGGCGAAGAAAAATTGAACGAAGTTAAAATATTGTCAACAACTTTTTAGGAAATCACTACTTCCGCTATGGAAAAAATATGAATAGAGGTACTTATAATGCAACAACGGTTGCTGACAGAAGATTCAACAAGCGAGATGCCTCCAATTCTACCGATTCTGCGTCAAAAATTAAACATTCGAAATCCAGTGCACCTAAGAAATCCAGTGCACCTAAGAAGACTAAAAATTATAAGCCCATCTCTAAACACAATTCGTGAAGTAAAACTACTCCCGTTTACCCGTGAACGTATGTTCTAAAAAAGGATTGAAACATATTGTTCTATAAAATGAAAAAAAAAAAAAAATCAATATGGAAGGCTCCAATGACTATAAATGTTATTATTTTCGTCACTTAAGAAAAAAGGATGCTAATTATGCTTCTTAGAGTGCTTAGAGTGCTACTTCATATTATGAGACATGTGAACTTCGATTTCCTACGCATTGAATTACGGAAAAAACTTACAAAAGTTTACGGGAAAAGAATTTCTAACATTTTATACACTAATTTAATTTAAAATACTTGTCTGATTTTGTTAAAAAAAAAAATCCAAAAATTGAAGCCATTTCTACATTACTTTTTAATACGATCAACAGTTTTGGAGATATTAAGCCTATCGTTTGAGAAAAAATTAAATATTATACAAAATTTGAAGAAAATTTTTTTCGAAAAATCATAAAAATTCGAAAGTGTCAAAAATTTATTTTTTATTTTTTTTATCCATATAGATAAATTTGTTGCAAATAAATCAATACATATTTTATTAAAATCAATGCATAAGTTCGAGTTTTATTAACAAATTAGTGAAAATACTCATTTACAAGTTACATAGAAAAATTTAAAAAATCACAAAATCATTATTTTATTATTATTATTTTTTTTTTTTAATTTTTCTATGTAACTTGTAAATGAGTATTTTCACGAATTTGTGAATAAAATCAAAACTTAGGAATTGATTTTAATGAAATATGTCTTGTTTTATTTGCAACAAATTTATATTTATAAATAAAGAAAAAAATGTTCAAGTTTAGACACTTTAAAATTTTTATGATTTTTAAAAATGTTTTTTTCTTGAAATTTTGTAAAAAATTTTTTCTCAGGAGATGCGCTTAATATCTCCATAACTGTTTATCGTATTAAAAATTAAGAATGGCTTAAAGATAATTTTAATTACAATTGTTGGATTTTTTTAACAAAATCAGACAAGTCTTTTTCGAGATATGCTTAAATATATAATGCAACCTCTTTAATTTTACAAATCGCGATTTATCGCGAGAACTAGAGTCAATTAAAAAAAAGTGTTATCTGAAGAGATTAAAAAAAGTTGAAGCAAACATTCTTTGTTACAAGTTGAAAATCTTTATAAGTCCCTTCCGAATAATATAACAAAACAAAAAAGAACTATTAATCAATACATCTTGTTGTTTTATTGAATAAATAATGTTGAACCTATTCAGATGAAACAAAAAAATGACCTAAAAATCCTCATGTTAGAAAAAAAATCATTAAAAATCGTAATTAGTTATTACTTAAATTTATTTTGCTTGCAGATATCTTAGAAATGAGGACTTTAAAATTTATTATGAAAAAAATATTAATTTTCATTATTATTTTAAAAATAATAAGAGGTTTAATGTAACGGAAATCTTGAACCTATTCAGTTGAAATGCAGTGTATGTGTATTCATTTAACCTTTTAGTTGCACAAATAATATTTTGGAATTTCCGGTCCATAATTGGTAAATTTTAATGTGTAATATTTAAGTGTAATAACTACTTTCATGCGACTTATTTGAAAAAAATTAAAGTTCAACCTTTTGGGTACTTAATATTAGACATAATAATTATTTAAATGAATATTCAATTTCTATTATAATTTGAAGTTAATTTTCTTAGAAGGAAAATTTTGATAATCATATTGAAAAAAATACGTAATTTTAGAGGAGTTTTAAAAATGGTCCAGCGCACGTAAATTAAAACGTTGAGAAGCAATATTTTAGGATCATGCTATTAATCATTTCTAGAGGGGTACATTTGCAAATTTTTTCTTGAGGCACTTTAATGTATGTGTGCATGTTTTTGATACTATAGATAATGAAACAACTTAATTACAACTTACTCTGTCTCCAGGGTTACGAACGACTTCACCTTCTGCGCGCGCATCCTTTAAAACTGCTGGCTCAACAAAGTTTTGAGGAAAAGTTTCCGCAATTGGCTTTATTGGAAAATCGCTAGTGTCCTTACGATGTTGTACAGCCACAGAGTAACAATATTGAAATAAAAAGGGATTAACGCGATCTTTGCAATAAGCACACGTTGCAATAAATTGTTCCTCATTGGGAGTACTCATAAAAATATCAATCAAACGAGCTGCTATTGATCGGTGGATACTATTGAAAAGCGAAAATTGTTTACGTTTTCCTAATGGCCGGGTAAAACTCAAATCGGGCTTTTGCTTTAAATCCCTTAAAGGAATTTTAACATCTACATCCTCGCTAAATCTCGACTGAATTTCATCTTTAACATCAAGATATTGTTCGTTATAATAACTTTCTGGCAAATCAAATACAGCTTTTCCGTCGTCTCTTGCAGTGAAAACTGGTTCAAGGGGACGATCAAAGAGTAGTTCCAAAGCTTTTCTGTTTGTTTTATTTGACATTTTAAGTTTATTGTGCGATTGCTGAGCGATTATGATACTTAACAAATTTGTACTGCTCAAAAAACCTATTTATATTCAAATTTTATACCAATTCTTTTGTAATAATAATTATAATATTCATATTTTATTATTTTTTTGTGGCGTTTATTGTTAGTTTTATACTGATAACAAAAACCAAAGACTAGCACAAAAACCCTTTGTTGAATTTTAATGAACAATCAGGCAAACAGTTTAAAACCGCAAGACTATTAATTAAATTTTGTTGATAATAATTTAATTTACTGAAAGTCTTAAAAATTTTCACACCAAAAATTGTGCTTCATTAAGGTATAAGATAAAGCGATAATTTTTTTGTTATAATTAGCCTAACTCAATGTCCGTCCGGCTGTATGTACTTCAATAGCTAATACAGTAAAAGCTCCCTTAACGGACAGCTCTCATAGGCGGACATCTCCGGTAGGCGGACAATTTTTTAGGTCCCATGGTTTAGGTGACATTTTCAGAATAAATTAATCTCCGCTAGGCGGACGCTCTCTTGGGCGGACGCGGACACCTGTTTTTAGAGGAAACATCTCTCGTAGGCGGACAAAAATCATAAACCTTTAAAGAAATTTACCGAATATTTTATAATAAGATGCTACTTATTCTCATGTTTGTCCGTTTGCATTCATATTTCATTTACATTTTTTGAAATTAAATAGTTTACTATTCGTTTTTCATCTAACCTATTGCTGGTTTTGAACAAAAAAAAAAAAAAAATCTTCATACTAAAAAAAAGGAAATGAAAACTTGATCCCTAAAAATAGATGCTGTCCCAGTTATCTATGTCCTGAAGACAGTCTCTATGATGGGTTCATGATTTTTCGTACAACACAATGGCGGTAGATTTCTAAAAATCTTGGCATAGAAATTCTGCTTTTGTTGTGTAGAGACATTGTTATCAGTTATATAAAAAAAGTAATTGGGTGCTGCCTAATATCGAGGCCAGGCCACCAACATTATTTTCCCAAGTTAATCCTGTTCTTTTTAAATGCCAACAACATGCCCACATATGTAGATGACTTTGTTGTCAAACTTGTGCTCAACATGCTTTTAATTTTTAAAATTTCGTGGAAAAATCGTTAGTAAAAATGCTGTTGAAAGAAATCTGACCCTTAGCCAATTAACGATGATTTTTATACCCTTCACCACAGGTGTAAAGGGTATATATAAGTTTGTCATTCCGTTTGTAATTTCCACAATTTTCGTCGGAGAGCAAAAAAGTTTATATTTTCGGAATCCTTGTAAGAAGCGATGACGATTGGACCATGTCCGTCCGTCCGTCCGTCCGTCCGTCCGTCCGTGTGTCGGTTGAAATGGCGTTTATGAAGCCCACCGATAACTGATATATATAATATGTATGTCAAACGATCGGAAATGCTTTCGAGAATTTTGCTATTGGAATTCAGCAAGATAGGTTCATACAATGCGGAGATATGTTAAAAAAACCGGTTTTTTGAACCGGTTTTCCAGTTTCTGAAGCCTCTGTATACACTACGGACTTCGTTTTTACAAAGAATTCTCGGACATTTTTTTCTGAATTTTTGTTCTGAAAAAATGAAATAAATCGGTTCAGTAATAACTGAGATATCGGACAAAACGCATTTTTTATTTTTTGAAGCCTTGGTTTAAGCTATAGATTTTTATTTTTATACAGATCGGTCACAAATATTTTTATAAAATTTCGGTTTTTTGAATCAGGAAGATCGGTTTATAAATGGTGGAGATATGCTTTAAAAACCGGTTTTTAGAACCGGTTTTTTAGTTTCTGAAGCCTCTGCATATACCAGGGACTTCGAATTTTTAAAGGGGGCTCGAAAATTATTTTCTGAATTTTTGTTCTGAAAAAATGAAATAAATCGGTTCAGTAATAACTGAGATATCGGGGAAAACGAATTTTTTATTTTTGAAGCCCTTGTTCAAGCTACAGATTTTTATTTTTATATAGATCAGTCATAAATATTTTTATAAAATTTCGGTTTTTTTAATAAACCAAATTCGTTCATAATCAACAGAGTTATGGCCCAAAAACAAACCTGTTAAGAATATAAATACACCAACAAACATGTATATTAAGCATTGTAATGACTATTAGTGACGTTTTTTGTTTTTTGTATAGACAAGTAGTTTAGTTATCAACAGCAGTAATATGATGAATAACAGTGTTGTTGTTGTTGTTCTTTGTATATGCAGTCTGTACAAAAATAAATATATATGGAATTGTAGTTGTTTATTTTTAAAAACTAAAACATATCTGTTAAGAATATACATAAATACATACACAAACATGTATATTAAGCATTGTAATGACTATTAGTGACGTTTTTTGTTTTTTGTATAGACAAGTAGTTTAGTTAGCAACAGCAGTAATATAATGAATAACAGTGTTGTTGTTGTTGTTGTTCTTTGTATATGCAGTCAGTTTGTACATACAAAAATAAATATATATGGAATTGTTGTTGTTTCTTTTTTAAAAGCAAAGCCTGTTATGATTGTTTTTTTTTTTTTTTCATATTCAAATTTTCGTAGTTTGAAAAAAATTTAGATTTAGAAAATATGCAAGCATACGTTAAGGCGAAAATTTTATTAATTGTCGGTAATATGGTAATATGATGTCGATAAGATGGTAAGATGGTAATATGGTGAAGGGTATCAAAGATTCGGCACAGCCGAATCTTTTTTCAATTTCATTTTTCATAAATTAGATAAAATAAATTTCATGAAATCATAATTTGTCGCAAATAATGTCTAAATGGAAATGAAAAACGTCGTTTGCCGCAGAAGCAAAAGAAAAAAACACAATTTTTAGTTTTTTTGCTTTAAAATTGAGCTATTAAGTAAAATTTTTCAAACGTTAACTTAATGCAAAAATAGATAAATCATAAAACACACTTCAAATAAAAATTTTCTTTAATGAAACAAATTTTATGACTGTTTAGTCAATATTGATATAATTTTTACAAATATGAGCAAGAAATTTTTTGTATAAATCTAGTTTGCGTCAGTACATTATAATCCAGTAAATAAAACCAACATTTGATTTTTAAGTGGTACATATGTATAAAAAAGAATATGTATATCTATAAGTTAATTCATTACAATCAATCTTGGATGTTGAAATAAAAAGATATAGAACTAAATTATCCATTGTAAAAAATTTGTACTATATCCCGTAGACGGACATCTCCCGATAACGGACAAAATCAGCGTGACGGTCGTTGTCCGCCTATGGGAGCTTTCACTGTACTTGATTCAGAAATTCGAGGTATCATGAAATAACTCCCAAATGAAATAAGTCCCATGAAATAACTCCCAATCAAATTAGACCCAAATAAAAAAAAAAAAAAAATAAATAACCTTCAAAGAGATAAATAAAATAATTCCCAACAATTGGGACTTTTATCACAATAAAGGAAATAAGAGCCACATTTAGCCAAATAAGTTGCAACCCAAATAAAATAATTCCCAATTTAAAATTATCAAATTAAGTAGCACGGCCAACAAAAAAAAAAAAAGGTTTTTCGTTCTCCTTCAAAAAAAAAAAAAAAAAAAAAAAAAAAAATATTTGGACTAGATGGAATTCCACATGCTAAATTCGAATCCGCTTTCAGTTTTCTCCCATCACGTCGAGATTTTTTTATGGGCGTGTCTAATATTGCGCCCTAAATAAGCCGATTACTCGAGTATATTTCACTATAACTTGAATAAATAAAATTGGCTTTAAGTCGTTCTACTAACAAATTTTTATCCGCTCAATATTTTTGAAGATATTTCGAAAAAGTGTCGGAAAAAATTTTTTTCATGCTAAATTCAAGATTTCTTTTTTTTTAATAAAACTTTTTTTAAAAGTGAAAACATCAAAAATATTTCTGTTTATAGTCATTATCTCAAAGCTGCCAAAACTGCGAGTAAATAAAGCCACGTATCATAAACATTGATCCGCAAATTGGATTCACGGTTAAGTTAGGATTCCCATGCATTCCTACAGTTAAGTAGAAATACACTTGTGGGCAAAATTTTTTCGTATGCGTCTTTTGATGTATCATTCATCAAAATCGTCTAAACGGTTCTTGTGTTATAGCCTAAATTTGACAAACCATTCTCGAATTTTATAGTGTGGCCGCTGAATAAGGTGATAATATTAGTGATACCCATAAAAAGAAAACAGGACGTGATAGAAAAAGTGAATGTAGATTCTTGTTTAATTCGTCAAAATTCACCTAGTCTACATATTTTTGTTTCAAGAAAAAATACATTTTTAATTCTTTTTTGCCCACCACCGTATTTCTACAAATGTATCACGATTTGTGCATCAATTTTGAAGATACGTGTTCGCAGCATTACTAGCTTTAAGATAAAGATGATAAACTGAAACATTTTTGATGTTTTCATTTATTAAAATAAATTTTAGTAACAAAAAAATCTAAAATTTTACACGAAAAATATTTTTTTTTGGGCACCTATTTCAAAATAATTTCGAAACTATTGAGCACATAAAAAAGTTAATGATTTGAAGATATTTTTCGTACGCATCTTTGGTGTATCACTTATGTCAATCGTACACACCGTTCTTGAGTTATAAGGAAATATACTAAAGTAATGGCCTTACTATGGGCGAAATATTAGACACGCCCATAAAAAATCCAGACTTGGTGGAAAAAAACTGAAAACAGATTCGTGTTTAGCACATCGAAATACATCAAGTACAACTATTCGTCTATGGGGGAGGATTTTTTGTCGACCAGTGTAATTAATAAGTTATACTTTCGGAGTTGCGTGAGCTGGTTTTTTAAATACCAGAAAGATATTTTGCTAAATAAAGTATTTTTTTGTATAGCCTGCCTTCGGCCGGGCGAAAGGACTTTCTCCTCTGTGGTATATATGTACATATATATATTCATATATGAGGAAAATCAAAAAATTTCGAAATTGTTTTAAAATTAGGAACAGTTTTGATGACTTTTTGTAGATCTTACAGAATTACTAAGAAATCCTAAATCCAGACATGGGACAGCAACTTCTCAAACTTTTATATAATTGACGTAAATATTTGAAAAAGTTACTGACAAATTCCGCTTTTACAGACATTGTCCAAAATATTGCGTAAACCGGATTTATTAATAAATTACACGTCCGATTCAAAATGGCATTTAAAAATTTTGAAATGCAAAAATCTTATGCAATTATGAAAATTTTCACTAAATATCAAAATTTTGTTCTGAATTTTTTCAGTGTAAGGTATTTCTTTAGATCATCGAAAAATATCTATAAGGAATCATTTTATTTACTAAATTTGATATTATGAAAAAAAAAAAAAAATAATAAAATAAAGAAACTTCATTTATATCGACTACAGCTACTTATTTTGCTTGCTGCAACTATCGCGAAATATAAATGATATTAATATTGATAGATAATTTATTTGTTAATACTAAAATTCAGATGGCGTCAAAATATTTTAAGGACCCTAGAGGGAAAAGAACTAACAAAAAACATGTCACGGGATTGGTTCAAAGTGATAGGGACCGGTTCTAGTTCTAACAATTTGTATGGGCTGGACCTGTCACTTTAACATGGCGTTGGCCTAGGAGGGAGAAATTCACCCTTTTAACTAGTTTTGGAACAGGTCACAGAACTAATCCAAAAGGGCATATTCAGTGTTAATAAATATAATACAATTTGGGAAAAACAAGTTATAAATTGTTTTATTTTTGTATATTTTTTATTTTTTTAAATAATTTCATTTTATATTTTATTATTAATGTCGAAGGCGGCACCCCGAATCGAACCCTGGTTACTTTTACTAATCTCATGTTTTATAGTCCTACACGCTTATCACTCAGCCACAAATTTTTATTGCGCTCAAGTTGCTAATTGCTTATTTAACAAGCAAGCTAAAAATTAACTCTCACTAGTTAAACTGGTTCTCAAGTGGAACTTTGATGGCTGTTAGGTATCAATTGGTACTTAACTGAAACTTTGGCGGCTATTAGGTGTCAATTGGTACTTAACTGGTACTGAGGACCAAAAAACATGTTCTTAACCTCAAAAATCAACCCAACATATATCGCATTACTATTAAAATTTTGAAATAATAAAATCAATTTTGGATGTAAATATTATCATCAAACAAAACACAAGTTATCAATTTTGCTAAAATTCACTTCTAAAAAAAATAAAATCGCGCTTTTTGTAAGAAATATTATTATGAGTACTAATGTTTAAACGACTCTATTTGCCAAACTAAAACCGATATTCTCTTAATTTTTTCAGCAAATAATCATAAGAAATGTAATAATTTTGCAAAATTTTAAACATATATTATTCTTTTGCTAATTACGAAATTGTGGAAAAAATAAATTTAAAAATTTCTTTTCAGTGTATTGCAATAAATACACTGGTCAACAAAAAAATCCTCCCCAATAGTTGGACTTGATGTATTTTGATGTGCTAAACATGAATCTGCTTTCAGTTTTTTTCCATCAGGTCTGGATTTTTTTTATGGTCGTGTCTAATATTTCGCCCATAGTAAGGCCATTACTCTCGTATATTTCCTCATAACTCAAGAACGGTGTGTACGATTGATCAAATTGATACTCCAAAAGATGCGGACTAAAAATATCTTCAAATTCCCCAAGATATGAAATAAGTGTCTGAAAAAAATAATTTTCATGCAAAATTTTAGAATTTTTTGTTACTAAAATTTCTTTTAATAATTGAAAACATCTAAAATTTTAAAGTTTATCTTAAAGCTGGTAATGTTGCGAATAAAATAAGGCATGTATCTTCAAAATTGATGCAGAAGAAATACAGTGGTGGCTAAAACAAACAAAAATAGGTGGACTAGGTGGATTCTGACGAGTTAAACAAGAATCTGCATTCATTTTTTTTTTTTCTATCGGGTACTGATTTTTTTTTATGTGCATGACTAATATCATCACCTTATTCAGCGGTCACACTATAAAATTCATGAATGGTTTGTCAAACTTAGACTATAACTCAAGAACCGTTTACACGAGTTTGATAAATGATACATCAAAAGATTCATACGAAAATTCTCTTTATGGTATGTCAACAATATTTTTTATTCGTTCAAGAATTTCAGCGTTATGGATCAAAATTTTCACCACTTTTCAAAAAAATAAATTTAATTTAATTTAAAGACAATTTAGGTCCCTATATATCAAAGTTCAATTTATCATAATTGGACAAACTGTTCTCGAGTTATACAAGTGTGACTGCCTAAAGCCGGGTTCATAGTAGTCATGCCCATAAAAAAAATCAATGCGTGATAGAAAAAAAGTAAAAGCTGATTCTTATTAAGCACGTTAAATTCCATCTAATCGACCTATTTTTTATTTAAGACGAAAAAAATTTTATTTTTTTGCCCACTAGTGTATTTCCACATAGCTATAGGTATGGATGGGTATCCAAACTTAACTGTGAATCCAATCGAGATTTGTGCATCAATTTTTATAATACGTGGCTTTATTTACTCATAGTTTTGCCAGCTTTGAGATAAAAGTGATAAACTTAAATATTTTTGATGTTTTCACTTTTAAAAAAAGTTTTATTAAAAAAAAAAAAAAAATCTTGAATTTTGCATGAAAAAAATTTTTTCCGTCACTTTTTTCGAAATATCTCCTAAACTATTGAGCGGTTAAAAATTTGATAGTAGAGCGATTTAAAGTTAATTTTATTCCGCATATCGTGGTATATCATTTATATAAATCGTGCATACCGTTCTCAAGTAATAGTGAAATATACTCGAGTAATCGACATATTTAGGGCACAATACTAGACACGCCTATAAAAAAAATTCCGATCTGATGGAAAAAAACTGAAAGCAGATTCGAGTTTGGAATGCGGATGGAATATCTAGTATACAAGTTTTTTTTGAAGGAGCTCGAAAAGAAAAATTTTTGTCGACCAGTGATATTGAAGATTATGTAGTACTTTAGAAGTTCTGTATAAAAAAAGTTCAGAATTAAGTCAATACCTTGCATGACTAGTCCGTACCATCGATTTGAATTTTGTGGATTTCGGCAAGAAGGCATTTTTTGCAGTTTTTTAGATAAAAATTTAACTTTTTCTGAACTGATGATAAAAGTTATGATGGAGGAGTTGTAGGAGCACACATAATATAAAATACTTTTTACTTAATATTATATAGAAACATATTAGGTTTTCATTTTAGTTGTTAAATTTATTAATCATATTACACAGAAAAAACTAAATTTCAAATTCAATAATAAAATTCATAAATTCAGTAATTTTTTTTTTACTGAAGGAGAACCTATAAACAAAAACTCTAATTCGTAAATTGTTTATTGAAAAAAATTTAAATTTTCTTTATTAAAATAATATACTATTTATAAAATATAATATTTAAAAATCTATAAAAATTTCAAACAATTAAATTGTTAGGATTTAAAAAAATATTGTTTAGATTTTATAAAATATCCAAACAAGTAATTTTATTGAATCAAAAATGTCTTATTAAATAAAGAAGCTAGATAAATAATTTTAATAAACATAGTTAAAATAGTTACAACAAATCTCACCGATTTTTCCACAATGGACCCACACTTATAAAATTGGATAAGTTATTTAATGTATACTTAAGATATAAGCTGAAAACTTACCGGAAAATATTTT
The DNA here is from genome assembly GCA_951394005.1 of Protophormia terraenovae. NCBI lineage: Eukaryota > Metazoa > Arthropoda > Insecta > Diptera > Calliphoridae > Protophormia > Protophormia terraenovae. The sequence continues at coordinate 72,340,357 of OX596077.1, forward strand.
CATGTAAACTGGATTAGGGATGGATTCAATTGTGTTCTTATTTCACTTTGTGACCAATACTTTGGCCCTAAGCTCACTATATTAAGTAAGAAACTCTTTCCCAGTCGAATGCTGCTCTTTACGGTGTGGGTCCGACAAACTGTGCGTTACTGTACATTAGAAATATTAGAGAAACACATTACAAACCATTTTGTGTATTTAAATAACTGAATGACTGTTACCAAAGAATATTCATATATAGAATGCGCATCATGTAGAAACAAAATTTCTTATGGCGGGTTCTAATCATAGTACCTGCTCTCAACATTTTGCGACGATGAGGGGGATAAGTAACAAGGGAAAACTAAATCCACCACCAAAACAGAGAGAGAGAAAGAGTTTAAGTATATGTGTTTGTACATGTGTGTATTCCTTATAAAGAATTGCAAATAAAAACACGCACACATATATATAAGATTGTACATGTATATCTTTATTTCAAATTGAAAGAAACAATTTGTTTCTTGTATTTTGAAAAAAGTGCCAACAGAATTTTTAGTTGTTTATTTACTAATGGAAAAGATATGAACGTTAATATTACAGTAGGGCATAGCATACATGTTTTGTTGTTTTACAAGTAGAAATACTTTGATCTGCACCGACGTGCTTATACCTTTCTTAGTGACGTGACAAATTTTTATATGATTTCGAAGTTGTCAATTTATATTTTATAGTTATATTTTTGATAAACTAATAATTGTTATATTTTACTTTTATATATTATATTTTTATATATTTCATAAAATGTGCATATAATTTGTTTTTGGTGTTTTTTTTTATTATTATTAAAAAAAGTTTTTATAGAGAATTTTTTGTTTTTGAAATTATTATTTAAAAAAAATATTTAAATTTTTTCATTTTTAAAAGTATATATTTTTCCATTTTTTGGATTTTTTAGAAAGAAAAATAAAAATAAAGTAAATAGTAAATAAAAGTTTTTCCTTTTTTTCGGAAAAAAATTATTTTGTGATTTTTTCCATGTTTTTGAGTTGTATTTTATTTGAATCAAGAAATTGTTATTAAAATATACATTTTTTTAGAAATAAATAATATTAATATTTTCAATTTTAAAACTTATTTTTAAATAATATATATTTTATTTAGTAAAAAAATAGTTTTGAATAAAAAAAGTATTTCATTTCTTTTATTTTTGGGCAGAAATAACATTTATTTTGAAAAATAAAGAAGTTTTTTTGATTTCCTTTTTCTAAGCAAAAAGTTATTATTTTTTTTATACAAAAAGAAATAAATATTCATACAGCAAAGATTCAATTTATAGACCTAAATTTTTTTATAAACAAAAATACTGATTTTTTTTAATATATAAGTTATTTTTTTGGCAGGAAATAAGTTATTTTTTATTTATTGATTTATTTATTTTTGTCATAATAATTTTTTTATATAGAAGGTATATATACAAATTAAATATTTTTTCAAAAGATCTTTTTTCAATATAATTCCACCTTCTTTACAGAATAAAACAAAATTATTAAAGAAAAATCTAATTTTTTTGGTGACAAATTTGTTATGAATAAAAAAAATAAAAATATTTTTTTATATTTTTTTCAAGTGGATATAATTTTATATTTTTGTTTTTATTTATTTAATTAATTAATATACTTAACTTTAACATCTGTTACTTTGAATACATAAGTAACAAAACTACACAAATCAAATTTTAAAATACAAATTTGATATTCTGAAAGTATATTTACATAAGCTCATATGACGTTTAAAAAGGTATAAGTAGTTCGGTGACGATTAAAGTATTTCTATTTTTAAAACAACAAAACACATATGCTATGCCCTACACTAACATACACGATCGTATTTTATCTCCTTTAGTAAATAAACGACCAATTCCTTGTTTCTACTTTTTTATAGGCACTACACCAGCGATCGCCACACTCATACATTCACAATTATGTTTGTGTATGTTTTGTTTTTCCCATTATGAAATTATACACCAAAAAAATAACATCATTTTTATAGTAATTTTATTTTGAAAGTTTCTTCGTCAATTCAAGACTTGTAAGTGGAAATACACGTTACTAGTTTAGAATTTTAATAGTAATAACCAGGGATCGCAACGATTACCATAGTAATCATAAAAATTAAGATTTAATGTTTATTTTTTCTATTATTTGATTAAAAAAAATATAACGATAAATTATTAATTTAGGATTTTAATTTCTTATTAAAAAATATCGAATAATTCAGCACGAACGATTATTTCAGATTTGTATTTTATAATAAAAAATTAATTGTAGTACATTATTAATTAAAAAAAGATAGTTATATAATTAAAAAATCATATTAATTAATCCTACTTAATATTAAATATTTTTCATGAGTGTATCTCAAGCAACAAGCAATAACACAACATTCTTGCTTGAATGCTCGTGCGAGACTGACTTTCTTGTGTGTTTTTTATTCATTTCAAGAGCATAACAAAAGAGATAAAAAACACGCAAGCTTCTTTTCCTTTTGCCTTCCCTCCCGCATCATGAAATACTTTTAAAAAATATTTCAGTTTTCATTGACATGCGCCTTCTATATGTTGTATATTCTTTGCTGTTACCTACCTTGTAAAATAGAAGATATCGTGAAGAGCCACAGTTCGCAGAACTATTGACTCAAAAATTTATTCAAACGGGAGGGACTTTCACGCACTTCGTTTTACCAATTTTTAGAAACTTCATTAACTGCCAAAAATTCGCATTTAAATAACATTCAACCAATTAATATATAGTACATAGCTTACCTCTGAATGTCCACAAAAAGTTGTATAGAAATAATTTTAATAAAACTATATTTTATTTTTATTTATTTCTTTTAAATGTCATTAAGTTTTCTAAATATTTACGATCAATAATGTAAATTATTAAAATCAAATAATTTATTAATAAAATTTAATTCTTTATTTGTTAAAAAATTTTACATATAATTTTTTTTTTTTTGTAGTTTTTACTTAATTTGTCAAAATACAAAAAAATGTTTTTGTTTTTTATATTGAGTTGAAAAATATTTATAACCAATAAAATAAAATATTAAAACCAAATAATATTTTTTATTGAATTTAATTTAAATCCAAATAATGATTTGTTAAGAAAAATGTTAGCCATAATTCTTTCTGTGTATCATTCAATAATTTTCGATTTCAGTCTGTTCATACAAAATAATTATTTAATAAATATATGAAATAAGAAAGATTAAAAAAAATCAATTTTAATGCAATTGCATTTTTCAAATAAATATGCTATTTAAATTTTCTAATTTTTTTATCATAATTGAAAAGTTTGGTATCTTTACATTAAAATAAAATTGTCAAATTTTTGGGACGCTAAAATCTACTATGCATAATCCAATTTTTATAAAAACATGTTGCCAATTTTTCATATAAAAATAAGTTTTTTTTCTTAGATTTTAAAATTTTGTTTTAAATTTGTATAAATGTTAACAAACTATAGAAAGTATGCAAATTTAAATATTCATATCTTTTGAAGTTATTGATGAATTTCTGTGACTTAAAAAGCATTTAAAAGGGTATTTTCTTACTTTTGTGTAATTCAGTCAGTATTTCCAAAATATCCTTTTCGTTCCAAAATGTAAATGCTATTTATGGATGCATTTTTGATAATTGTGAATTCATTAAATGTTAATTTTTCTAAAAGTGTATTTAAACTTGTTTTTTCATATTATAAAATGAAATAATAATTAGTCTACTACATAAAGGTTTACTATTTTTAATGAATTTTTAAAAAGTAACACAATATTTTTTTTTAACAAAACATGAAAACCTACCTAAATCCCTCCCAGAAATATTGTTGTTTGAAGTTGTGTACTTTTGAGATTTTTAAAATTTTTTAGAAAGTGAAAAAGCGAAATAAAATCGCGTGTTTTCTGAATTTCGACAATCTGAAAATGGAACTCTATAAAGACATCCAAGGACCATTTACGTGCAACATTTTATGAAAATAGAAAGACACTTGGTAATTTTTTGGGCTTTCTCTCGTGGAATGGACGATATACATAAATGGGGAGCCGAGGAACAAAACGTACTTTTTTGTTCACTTAAATTTTTTAATTTTAAAATCATTTAAATGTAAGAAAACGGCATTCATTTTAACAAGAACTTATATATTTAAGTAACATTTTAAAAAAGATTAAGCTAAAAATCCAGGTGGGAACTATATCTTATCCACTATATCAATGACTTTATAGCATGAATTAAATTTAGTATATTAATAAAATATCAGTATTAAAACCCAGCAAGTGAAAAAGTATATCTGTATGAAACAATCATCTTAAACATATTATTCAGTAATATAAACAACATGCGGAATTAATCTCATAAAAATTTTGCAAAATATTAGTTATTATAAAAGTATGTAGTGAGTGCTTTTTGTAATTTTTGAACTAAGGAAACTCTAATAATACCCAATTAAAAAAAAAAAAAAATACGTTGAGTTTTGATCCACTTTGGAATAATTTTCGGTTTTGTCTTATAACCTCATTTTTAACATTACACAGTGGGGTAGAATCGAAATTTTTTGGAAATAAATCTGTAACTTCTGATCTTCTAGCTGGATTTGCATGAAATTTGATACAGGGGTAGCAGAAGAGTGTTCAATGCTAAGTTTAGAAGGGGGACTGAACATACCCCTCAGGGGCGGAGCTAAAGGTGCTCAAAATTGGGTACCTCTGACATAAATTTTTTTAATTAAAAAATTAATTGTTGCCAAATTTTTGTTTCTCGTCCGATTTCAAATATTTTTATAGATTATTGTAGGCACCAATAAGACCTACTTATCTCTATTTATCTCTTATAGTTTTTCAGTTATTTGCGTTTGAATTTTTAAGTACCTCTATTTTGCATGTTAGCTAAAGAAAAAACAAATAAAATCGGTCGGAAATACTAGGATATATATGAAAAAACTTGGATCAAGAACATGCAAAATAGAGGTACTTAAAAATTCAAATGCAAATAACTCAAAATCCATAAGAGATAAATATGAAGAGAAACAAAAATTTTGCAAGCGATTAAAAAAGTTGGTACCTCTACCCAACTTTGAGCCCCTTTAGCTCCGCCCCTGAGAGGTATGTTCGGTCCCCCTTCTAAACTTAATATTGGACACTCCTTTGCTATGCCTATATCAAATTTCATGCAAATCCAACCAGCCGATCAGAAGTTACAGATTTATTTCCAAAAAATTTAGATTCTGCACAACTGTGCATTACACACGTACTAATCTATGTGCTACACAGAGGTTTTCAGATATACTATTCAAAGTGCTTTTACAATATTTTTAAGTATCGAGGATCTACTAAAGCTTGATTTGTTTGGAGCATAAAATGTCTTCATATGGTTTAGTTATAGCGAAAACATATCTCAGCATATTTAGTATTAAATTTTAAATCATTGTTCAATATTTAGAAGACTGATCATTTATTATACAAATATATACAGTTTTTAAGATAATTTACTCTTATTTGTATTAGAATGACCCCGTGATTATGTGTTACTTTCCTAACAATATCGGTGAAAAAATAAAAAATTTTGTCCTCTTTTCAAATATATATACAAATTTTTACAATACAAAAATTTGTTGATGACTTTTTGCAAAAAACACTGAAAAAGGGTGGATTTGTGATTTTTTGCATATTTTTAATTTTAAATTATGCAATAAAATTCTTGTTAGTTAATAGTTTTGAATAATATTTTACACCTAAATAGATTTTTTGATTCATTCAAAGCGCTATTCACTTTTTTAGATTTGTCTACAAAAATCCCGTAATTCACAAAAAAAACTTTAAAAAATTTCCAAAAATGGGATTTTTTACTTTTTTTGCTATATCTTTTTAACCGATATCGGGGAACAAAAATGTCTATTACGAAAAAATTAAAAACACTTTAGACTATTCAAAAAGTACAACTTCTTTTGTTTTTTTTTTTTTTTTTTGATTCCAGCTTTGTGATTTGAGAAATTAAGGCGAAAAATCGAAATTTGTAGGAAAAATATGTAAAATTTGGGAAACCCTGGTTATCGCAAAAATTAATTTTAAAAAGTTATTTTCCTTTGAAGTATTTTGTGTTTAGTTGTCTTTCAGAAAAATATAAATATTATATATGTGTTACTTAAGAAAATTTGTATATATCAGAAAAACAATATAACCAGTTTTTTGTAAAAAAAAAACAAAAAAAAAAAAAAAAAAAAAAAAACAGAAAAAATCGACTTTTTTCAAAGTTCAACTTCAAATGCCTGTAACTTTTGACTTCGTAAATATTTTTTTTTAAGTTCTTTCTTTGCACAATTTTCTGTTTGTTGTTAATGAAATAAAAATAAAATCGGGTGAAAGTTGGACCCACTGTAGCGAAAAAACTTCACCAAGACAGGCTAAAAAGTAAAAATTATACGACGATCTCGACTAGCAGAATCTTCCTATATAAAAATCTTTCAAAATACTACTAACGGCAACTAAAATTATTCCAAATATAACTTCGTGTTATTAGTAACAATGCCAATCGTCTGCAATTTGTAGCAGCAAAAAGAAAATATTGCTCATCAAAAAAACTAATACTTTGTGTTTTCTTCTTGTGCTGCAAAAACATTATAGCATTTTTTTTTTTTTTGCTTTGATTTTGCAACTATAGTTTTTTGTTGATTTAAGCAATTTGTTTCTACTAGAATTTCTTCTATGAAGAATAAAACACATGTATATTGAAGTATGCACCCTGCAGTCAAAGGTGACTGTCCGAAACCGGTTAATTGACTGACGAAATTGGGTCACCACTAGTCACTTTACCTATCACCTGACTAGTCACTGTAACATGGGGATGTCCTAGGAAGGAGTGTATCGCCACCAAAGGACCAAAAGGTGGCGATATGGTGACTAGTACGAAAAAGTCAATCTTTAATCAATCAGAATGAAAAAAATAAAAATTTTTTTTGCGTATATTTTTTTATTTCTATTCTTTTTTTTATTATTATTTTTTTTTTTTGTAAATTTTTTCTTTTTTTTCTTTTTTATTTTTATTTAAATTTTATTATTTATTAAAATCTTTTCATTTTCTTTTCATATTGTTTTATATTAATCAATTTAATTCAATTTAATATTTTTACATTTTTGTTTATGACGCACCCCCGGCTCGAACTCACATCGTTATGTTTTATAGTCATACGTGCTAACCACTCAGCCACACAGCATTCTTACATACATTTAGGGTTTGGGGTTTCCCGTGATATTTTGTTTCCCGGGAAACGGGAATAAAAAATTCGATTTCCCGGGAATTCCGGGAAATTTAAATTTTAAGAAAAAAGCAATGATTTTTTATAAATAATGTAATTTTTTCTATTCAGTACTATAAAACATCATTATAAATCAAATTTATGATTAGTTAAGGTGGTTTTACACTATAATACTTTGTATTAATACCATTAAAACGAAAAATTTAACAGAGTTGACTACAAATAAAAAAAATGTGCCGAAACTTGCTTTAAGAGATGCAATTACATTTAAAAAATTTAAAGACTTCAACATACAAAGTATTGAAGATATTTACAGCATAATACATTTGAAAATATTTTTGGTATTAATACAAAATATTATAGTGTAAACCCAATTAAAAATTTAAACAATCTTAAATATTTTACAAAAAAAAAAAAAAAATAAGTGCTCCAAAGGTTTAATTATTTAATTCAATTTGAAAATCGAATTAAATTTATTTTCCCAGTAATTTCTTTAAAGCTTTCATATTTAATTCATAGACTTAAATTCTTTAACTTCACAAGAATTAATTGCTTGAAGAATCCACTACCAATATTACAATTCAAGCTTAAAAAATATTTTGAATCATTCAAATTTTTTTCTATTCAAATCTATTGCGAATTAGATTTAGAAAATATTTTTTGGTTCATTTTGTAAAATATTAGCTTTGTTCATGTACCTAAATTGGACCACGCGGGATCCCTATTTTACCGAAAAGTGTTCCCGTACTCCAAAATTGGGAAATGATAGAGATTTTAAGAGAATAATGTTCTACTTCTTGCACGAAAGAGCCTAGACTATCACCCTTATCATGAATACTTTTTCCCTCGAAATGTTTTCCCTTTCCCTAAATTTCCAATCGTGATCAAATTCCCCATGAATAATTTCATGCTAAAAATAAAATTCCCCTAATCGTGAATGATTTTTTCCCCCGAGTTTTTTCACTTTTCCCTTTAATTTGTTCACTTTATTTTTGCTGGGGAACAGAACAGAAAATGTAAGTAGATCCTCTTATAATTCGGATATTGAAGTTATTTTAAGGGCACTATCAGTTAATAAGACACAAACTGATATATTGCTCAACATAAAATAAAATTATTGTTCCAATTCTAAACATAATGTACACTTTAATTTGTTACTAATTTTTTGTTGGGTTTCCAAAAATTAGCCAAATTATTTTGCTAAATAAAAGTTAAATAGTACAATAAAGTAAAGTTGCAATAAAACTATCACTCCAATTCTAAATATCTTGCTTTGTTTTTTCCACTTTAAAATATTAGTAAATACGTGTATATTTTTTTAAAAAAAACTTTATTTTGATTTTTATTTTAATTTTCTTCCTTTTTTCATTCACTGAGAACTGATAGCGGGAAAATTTCTTCACTTGAGATTCACGATAGCATTTTTCCCTTCTAGGGGAATAAAAATTTCATGGGAACAAAAATTCCACTTGTTATTCACGATAGGGGTGTATATCTTTGGATATACTTAGTAAATTGTCAAATAAACAAAAAATAAAAATATACAAATAAAAACTTTGAATGAAAATAAATAACAAATAATTAGTCTAATCTAAAATATCACTTGTATCTAATTTTATTTATATTTCGTATTAGCATCTAAAAATTACTTTAGTAAATGTACAATTTTCACTTAGGCTTTTAAATCTACATGAATATTAAATTTCCCGTTTTTCCCGGGAAAATTTAAAAAAATTCCCGGGAATTCCCGGAAATTTTTCGTCGGGAATTCCCGGGAATTCGGGATTTCCCGCCCGGGAATTCTCGGACCCCAAACCCTACATACATTGCACTATTTGTCGTTTTAATGAGCATGTTGATTTATTGACCCTTTGTGAGCGTGAGGTGGCTGTTGCTTCCACTTTATATACCCTTTGGAAGTCGATCCTTTTACTGGTGAAATTGAGTCAGTCACCTGACAATCTTTTTAACTGGTCACTTTACTAATCACCTGACTAGTCACTTTAACATGGGGATGTCCTAGGAAGAGGTGTATTGCCACCAAAGGACCAAAAAGTGGCGATATTGTGACTAGTACAAAAAAGTCAATAAAGAAAAAAAAAAAAAAAAACACAAATGCAGAATAATTGATTTTTTTTATTAATTGTAAAATCCTAATTAGCAAGACTAGTACCTCAATTCCGTAACTTTTCATTTACTACTCATATCGTTAATTAATGAAATTTTTCGGTTGTTTTTGATTTTGCTATTCTCTACTAAAGTTAGCGATTTTTTTCGTAAGTATATTTCAACGACAAATATCGATAGAAATGATAGAACGTCATTATTTGAAAAAAAAATTAAATTTTAATTGGACTTTTATTGAAAAACAAAACAATTTTCTTGAAAAAATATAAAAAAAGTGTAAATATTATATAAATGTGTGCAGATTTTTCCAACTATTAACCAATATGAGTATATGTATGGTATGTTGTTGGAAATATTTTTAAAATTAATTTAATGTTAAATGTTTCTTATTTTAGACCCGTTCATTAAAAATTTGCTTTAAACTTTAAAATAACATAACTATGGAAACTTATGTTTAAAAACTCGTTAATATTTTTCGTTTAAATAAATTATTCAAATGTTTTATTTCATCTAAAAATACCAGCTCTCACAAAAGTTCTAATATTTGAAAAATTAAATTTTTTTGCAAATAAATTAAAATTTTCTAAAAAAGAAATTTATAATAAGAATCAAAATTTTTAAAAAATTCTGAAATTTTTCTTAAAATTTAATTTTTTATTAAAAACTAAAAATTTTACCAAAATTCTAAGAACTGAATGTAATTAAAACTTAATAACAAATCAGTTTCAAAATTCTAAAAACTCAGTTATAAACTCTCATTTGAATTTCTACATTTTTGCTAAAATTCAGTAAAAACATTTAATAAACGAAAACTTTAACGAAAAAAGAATCGCCACCACCACGCTCACCAAAGGGTCAATAGAGTATAAATCGCCACTTCCACGCTCTCAAAAGAGTCAATAAATGGTGCTATCGTCACCTCAGCGCTTTCAAAAGAGTCAATAAATGGTGCTATCGCCACCTCCACGCTCACCAAAGGGTCAATAAAGTATAAATCGCCACCTCAACGTTTTCAAAAGAGTCAATAAATGGTGCTATCGCCACCTCAACGCTTTCAAAAGAGTCAATAAATAGTGCTATCGCCACCTCCACGCTCACCAAAGGGTCAATAAAGTATAAATCGCCACCTCAACGCTTTCAAAAGAGTCAATAAAAGGTACGATAGCTTAACTATCGCTCACAATATATGCGAAGTTAGGGTGTATAAAAAAACGTACACATTTGAATGAGTCAGGTGGGTAGTCACAAATGGACTTTACTGTGCTAAAGCGGGTGAATTGACACCGAAAAAACTGCTGGGTATGGATAAGGAGAAGGCATGTATTTGTTGTTATACATACATATATATTCCAATATACATGTGTTTTGTTCTTCATGAAAGAAATTTTAGTAGCAGTAAAAATTTTTAAATATTTTAAATTTTACATACAAAAAATGAACGTTTTTCCGAATTCTGTTTCATAACTCCTAAACCAAAAGAGGCTCCAACTTGAAATTTGGCACAAATATAGAGTAGAGTTACATTATTAATATACAGTGTCTCACTAAAGTATTTGAAATTTTTTAGTTAATAATAAAAACGGTTTTATTACGTGATTTAAAAAAATTATTCTTAGATTTATTAACTGTTTTGTGTTTGTTGTTTTGGTAACTTCATAATGCAAAAAACTGTAATCAAAAATAGTACCTTGTTTTCAAGTTATTTCAGAGATAGTATGAAAAGTCATGAAATTTACTTCATAAAAGTACATATTTGAATTTTTATCACCTTTGTATTTCAGAATGTCAAACAAAATAAAAATAGATGAAATTATTGTAATTTTTATTAATAATAGGTCATAAGTATCACTATTAAGAGTTTACTAATTTATTTCCCCAATTTGGGGTTAAAGTTTGGGGGATTTTTTAGTCTAATTTTTTATTTAAAGGACTTATAAGATTGATTTAGGAAGAACACGCCTATTTTCTTAAAACGCCATATATGAAGGGTCCAAGTATGAGGCATTGTACCATTAAAAATATGATATCTTAAATATCAAGCCCATTTTGGTACTCTTTGCATCAACAATTTATTTAAAATTGTTGGGAAATGTCTCCCCTATATATAGCCATTGATAAATTTGGAGACAAAACATCTGACTTTACGATATAGCTCCAAAATATACCCCGACATAATTGTACTTAGTTTTATTTCTCTAATTACTTAGCCACATTATTTTTGGGTTTATAACTTGCGCTCCAGAAATGCTGGAGCGGAAAATTTTATATTTTATTTTCATCAACACAAGTAATATTAACAGAAAAGTAAACTTTTTCGGGTATTTTAACCTTTTTATAATGCTCCTATAGCTTGAAAGACGTATAGTTATGTAACTCAAAGAATACATCATGTCGCGTTTTATACTATGGCACCAATGGGCTTTGTATTTTTGTAGCCAGTTTCCAAGTCTCCCATTTTATAATAGCTAATACCTACAGAAATACAATCTGAAAGTTTTGTTAAAATATGTGGACCAATACTTCAGTAAAATGGACTTAATGTTTAAGATTTTTCTATTTTTAACAAAATAATAAACCAATGTGAACCGCTTGGAATGTCGATATGTATTTAGAACTTTTTCAGTAAAAAATATTTTTATATATTTCCACATAAAACAAAATAAATTAAAGAAATAATTTAGGAAAACAGAGCAGATTATTCCAATTTTCATTTTTGGAAGATACATGTAAAGAAACTTCGCTTAATTTCCCTAAAATTTTACCCCCAAATTTATAAAAAGAATTAGTAAATGTTTAACACTAATACTTAATAACAATTAATCTAAAAAAACATATCTTTTTTTGCTTATTTTGTATTTTGAATATCTTCAAATTTAAAAAATTAAAAAAATTAAATACTTTTGTGAGGTAACTGAAATGACTGTAATGTTTTTTTAATATATCGGAAAACCCAGGCAACGCCGGTAGTAAGTAATAAAGCATTTGCATATACTGTTGTTTCACTTTCTGGGGTGGACCTCCAAATTTGGTCACCTCGGGTATAAAATTTTTTAAAAAAATCGCCAAAATTTGATTTATGATTTGACTGAAAAAATTTTTGCACATAGATAGTCCTTATAATTCTCTACAAAAAATACCCACACATGTGGGTTATCTCTTTTATTTTAAGAGATATTTGGACCAAAGTAAAATATTGATCCATTTTTTGACATGTTTTTTTAAAGTTTTTTGAACTTGGCGGGCTCAATTTGAGTCCTACAATTTTTCTAAAATATTCTCGGGATTCTGTATAAAATTCTAAACATTTTTCGTGTAAGGAATAAAATGAAATAATTTGAAATAAATTGTGATTTTTCGTGATTTTTTTCAAAAAGGTGGTAACATTTTCTCATTCTATAATCCATTATTTTCCTCTGGACCATAATTTTTTTTTGCATGTTTCTAAAAGAATGGGTATTATATAAGAAATAATTAAAAGAGTTGACCACTTTCTGAGGTTCTCCTCCTGCACAACAGACCACCTAGAAATTTGTAATATGGAGGTAAGTTTCCAAGGTATTTTTATTTAAATATCCACACATGTCAGCATATTGTAGAGAATTATTAGGACTATCTATGTGCAAAAATTTTTTCAGTCAAATCATAAATCAAATTTTGGCGATTTTTTTATTTTTTTTTTATTTTTATACCCGAGGTGATTAAATTTGGTGGTCCACCCCCCGTCCCCCAGACTCGCTAAGAACCTGTCCTCCTCCAAATCAATTGGCATACACCTCAGGATTGTCCTTGTGAAATTTCATTTAAATACATCCAGCAGTTCTAAAGTTACAGAATTATTTCCAAAAAATTTCGTTTTGGGACCACTTTGTGCTGTGACCAGTGTCCGTAAAAGCTTAAACCCAAAATCTATTAACACTAACACGTGTTTAGAAATTTATACATCTTAAATAATTAAATTTTTAATTATCACAAAACTTTTTACGCTTATAATCTGAAAAAGGCGTTTGTGTGCGATATAACAATTTAACAAAAACTCGTTTTGGAAAATTATTCGATTAATCGTATTTATTTACATCAAGAACTTTATTTAGATAAATATTTTGATGCACTCAGTTCAAAAAAAATGCAACTTTTAATTATTTTTTTTTTTTCTTAACCTTGTGAACTTCCCTTAAGTCCAACATGGGTATTGATAAAACCTTGAAGTGCCACTTTTTTATCAATTACATATTCGAATTTTGAATTCATGTCATTTTCAAATGTAAATGCTGGAAATAGATCGATGTCTAAACGAAATCCCCGTATGTAATAGAGAATGTTAGCCCGCAATGGACATTGTTTTGGAAGATTTGAGTAGTGATCCAGAATTTTTCGACTAAGTTGTAGCAATGGGACTTGATTTTTATTTGACAACATGTGGCAACCATTTAATTTCGTAAGATTTAGCAGCACAAAATCACCAGATCGTCGTGGTAATATAACATTTAAATTTAGATCAAAATTTGGGATATCTTTTGCAAAAGTCATCTCTAAGTGTAGAGTGCGGCGTTTTACATTTTTACTAAGTCCACACTGATAAGAAATTATTGATGGATTTTTCTCCTTAGCTGAAGGGTTTGAGCATGTAAAATTTAAGAATGTTAACTCAAATTTTCTCTAAAAAGCAATTTAAATTATTTGCATTAAAATTATTAAAAATCTGTTCACACCAAAAAATCTATCTTAATGATATACGCATACATACATAAATACATATCTATGTATGAATGCGTATATTCATACTTATACAATTTGGCAACCGATACCGATATTATTAAATTAATAACTGTTACCGTAACTAAAGTATAAAAAATGTTTGTCATTGAAGACCATAAGTGGTGTTCCAAGATATATCTGCATATCGGAAGATACAACTTATCATTTTTCATAAAAAAAATACTCATTTTTATTGCAGTTAAACTTTCACTTTGGATACAAATTTTATAAGTTAACAGCCTTTTCCAGCAAAAATGATTAATTCGTTAGCGGTATATAGCAAATTCATTTAGTTTTGCAATGACCAAGTTTTTTAGAGTATCTTTGTAGCAAACTGAAGGTTGTCGACATAGAAAAGCAACTCCTTGACAAAAAACCAAACTAAGCTGTCTAAAAAATCTTACTCCATGTTTGCTTTAGTATAAATTTCTACAGAACTTATTTATACGATCGAAGAGAATAATTTTGTTTTGTTGAGCCAATTAAAAGAGTTGGCTTTCTAAATACTTTTCTACGGTTGTCGGTTAAACACTTAAAAAATCCGTGTTTTTCTTTGCTTTTTTATTTTTGTTTAATCATTATTTGACTCCTAGTAAGTAACTACTTATTCCACTAGTGGTTGCTAGGAAATGGGTAAGGAAAACCCGATTGGCTATGGACACCGAATTTATTTTTTAGAATTATTTTAAATTTACAGTATATACGATCAGACCATAGAACTGTTAACAAAATATATATAAGTCACTGTAGGAAAAATAAACAACGGGAACAATAATGGAGTTTCCGTATACGATACAATTTTAATTGCCGTTGTCGATACCGAAGTAAAAAATAAATAAACGATTGCCTATAGCGTTAATCGTTTCGGTTGCCAACATTTGTAATCATTACTTACTTTAGCATTTGTTGGAAATATTATAAATAACACCAGACATGTAATGTATGTGACAAATACGAATTTAGTTGAAGTCATATTCTGTTGTTAATACTATGTGTATTTTGTGGTAAAATTTAACAATTATGTATTTACGCCATTCACGTTAAATAGTACTAAATATGTATCAATAATTGTGTTGATATATAAATAATACTTTTTATATTAGCAACCGATAACGCTCTATGTGGTTTGCTGTATCGTTATGTTTTAATTATTTTTTAATGCATTGTTATCGAAATGTTTATAATGTGGAAGAGATAATGGGTAATTTAAATATAATTGACAATAAGTACACACATTTGCTACTTTTGTTGTACAATTTTATACATATATGTTAGGGTGGGCCCGTTTTATAGAAGAAAAATGATATCGTAGATCCCAGCTTACATTAAAGTTTACTACATTTTAAAATGCAGCGTCACAAAGTTATTTTTACCATTCCGATATCACAGTGCAACAAGGAAAAATTGCCTCAATAATTCCAACGCATAATAAAAGCGTACCATTTACACCAAAGAAAAAGTAGTAGTTGTTTTTAGCTTCAGTCGGTTTTTGATTGAAAAACTATTATTTGTTATATCAAATTTGTGTATATCGTCCATTCCATGAAAGAAAGCCCAAAAATTTACCAAGTGTCTTTCGATTTTTATAAAATTTTGCACGTATTAGGTCTTTGGGTGTCTATTAGAGTATTCATTCGAATATTGTTTGTTCGATTAATCGACAAATTAAATTCAAATAATTGTCCGATTAAATTAAAATCAAGAATTTCGAGTAAAAATGTATTCGAGTAAATTATGCCAATTAATCGAATAATTCAATTTTAAAGATTTTCCTTCATTACTAGTTTTGTTTTTTTTTATTTTTTTATGTTTTAATTTATTTATTTATTTTTTTTTTAAATTTGCTTGAAAACAACTGTTGGAAATATTTAGAATATTTAGAATCTAATTGTGGCGTTCCAATTTGGAATTAAAAAATGTATTTGGTAAATTAAAAATCACACAAATTTACAAATGTCACTTTAAAAAATTAAAATGTAAAATTCAAATAATGTAATATAATTTGGTTTTAGAGGTGATAAAGAAAAAATATTCTCCTTTTACATTAAATGTTTCATAAAAAACAAATTGAAGGATTTTCAACTTGATTTTGGAATACAAATTATTGGTTCTACGAATGATTTGAACCGATTTGTGTAAATAAGGAGTTGACATACCAAGAGATTATCAGCCTGATGTAGAGAATATGATGACGATGACTTGAAGAAATTTGGACTTAAAAATAGTTCAGCATATAATCTTATACTTTATGTTAAAAACACTGGTCGACAAAAAAATGTTTTTTAATGCTCCTTAAAAAAAAAAAACAAAATATGTGGACTAGATGGAATTTCGCATGCTAAACTCGAATCTGCTTTCAGTTTTCTCCCATCAGGTCGAGATTTTTTTTATGCGCGAGTTTAATATTGCGCCCTAAATAAGGCGATTACTCGAATATATTTCACTATAACTCGAGAACGGTATGCATATATTATATACGAGCTGTAAACCCCCTACTTCGTCAGCGGAAATTTTTTATAAAAACTATACTATATAATAAATTTAAACTAAGATTCTTAACTCCCTTAGGAACATTTTTAATAATGGTGTTATGTCATCCATAAATTACAATATCTCTTTAATTTCAGGTTTATAGTCTTAGAATAATGAAAAATAAATATCAGAATTACGAAAAAGTATATTAGAATAAAGAAAAAGGACCACAAAATCCATTTAGAATGAATGGGAATCCAAAGTCACTTATTATGGATTCTCATTCATTTAGGACCACATATCCTTATTTCATGTTTCTAGGTTAAATATTACCGAAAATTAAAAAAGTACCATTGGAAGAACAAAAAAGTACCACAAAGTCCCCTCTAATGAATTCTCATTCATTTAGGACCACATATCCTTAATTTCATGTTTCTAAGTTCATAATTATAGAAAGTTCAAAAAGTACCATTAGAAGAACAAAAAAGTACCACAAAAACCTCTCTTATGGATTCTTATTCATTTAAGACCACATATCTTTAATTTCATGTTTCTGGATTAAATATTATAGAAAATTCAAAAAATAACCATTAGAAGAACAAAAAAGTACCTCAAAGTCCCTTCTTATGGATTCCCATTCATTTAGGACCACATATCCTTATTTCATGTTTCTAGGTTAAATATTACCGAAAATTAAAAAAGTACCATTGGAAGAACAAAAAAGTACCACAAAGTCCCCTCTAATGAATTCTCATTCATTTAGGACCACATATCCTTAATTTCATGTTTCTGGGTTAAATATTATAGAAAATTCAAAAAGTACCATTAGAAGAACAAAAAAGTACCATTAGATGAACGAAATAGTACCACAAAGTTCTCTCTTATGGATTCTTATTCACTTAGCACTTCATGTCCTTAATTTCACATTTCTAGGTTAAATATAATAGAAAATTCAAAAAGTACCATTAAAATAGCAAAAAAGTACCACAACGTCCTCTCTTATGGATTCTCATTAACTAAGGACCACATATCCGTAATTTCATGTTTCTAGGTTCATAATTATAGAAAATTCAAAAAGTACCATTAGAAGAACGAAAAAGTACCACAAAGTCCCCCTTTGTGAATTCTTTACAACATCGGACCATGCGTATTTATTTTCATGTTTCTAGGTTAAATATTACAGAAAATGAAAAAAAGTGCTAATAGAAGAAGAAAAAAGTACCACAAAGTCCATCCTCTTGTATTTTTACACCCACAGGACCACGTATCTTTAAGTACCACAAATTCCACTCTTGTGAATTCCTATCTACATTTTATTAATTTCATGTTTCTATGTTTAATGTAATTGAAAATTCATTATTAAGTTTGAATAAAATGTAATTTCCCGCCTTTACCCCTTTTTTGGTACTTTTTTTTCACCTATCGAAGTATCAAAAATTTTATTCCAATAAATTTCTAAATTGTAGTGGTATCCCATATTAAAATACTCATATGAATATTTCAATAAATATAAAAAAAGGTTTTATGGAAAAAGTACCAAAAATAGATACGATTTTTACCCCTTAAACGTTTGAATTTCTCAAAAGTACCAAATTTGTATTTCTCATTTTTTGATAAGTTATGAATACGATATAAATTTTATCTATATGTTGATTGGTTTCAAAGATACATATGGTGCCAAAAAAGTACCAAAATACAGTTTTTATCCGTTTTCTCCTTAAAACGGCCGATTTTCAAAAAAGTACCAGACACCTGTCCAATTATTTTTTAAATGAATAACGATAACTATTCAACTTTTTTTGTATCTTTATTAGTTTGGGAGATATAAAGTTACCGATTTTACCCGTTTTTACCCTTTTTCACCCCTTAAACATTCAATTTCCAAAAATCCCGTCTTAGTGGATCTATATGGTGGGAGACCTACCTTCGTTCCAAATTTCGTCTCTCTAGCTTCAGCCGTTTGGGCTGTGGGATGATGAATCCCTCAGTCATTCAGTCACTCAGTCAGTCACGTTACTCTTTTATATATATAGATAGATAAATAATACACCAAAATATGTGGAATAAAACTGGCTTTAAGTTGTTCTACTAACAAATTTTTATCCGCTCAATAGTTTTGGAGATATATCGAAATTAGTGTCCGAAAAATTTTTTTCATGCTAAATCATTATTTTTTTTATTTTTTTTACTAAAACTTCATTTTAAAAATGAAAACATCAAAAATATTTCAGTTTATCATCTTCATCTCAAAGCTGGTAAAACTACGAGTAAATTGATGCACAAATCATGATTGTATTCACAGTTAAGTTATGATACCCATGCATACCTATAGTTAAGTGGAGATACACTAGTGGGCAAAAAAAAATAAAAAATTTTTTTTCGTCTTAAATAAAAAAAAAAAAAAAAAAATATAGATGGATTAGATGGAATTTAACGTGCTAAATAAGAATCAGCCTTTACTTTTTTTCTATCATGTATCGATCTCTTTTTTTATGGGCATAAATACTATTGACCCCTCCTTTAGGCAGTTACACTTGTATAACTCGAGAACGGTTTGTTCTATTACGATAAATTAAACTGCAGTATATAGCAACTTAAATTGTCTTCCAGATGAATTTACATAATATTTTATTCAGTTAATATTTCCGTAGTTATTTGGTAATTAGTAGCAAAAAAAATTGAAAAATCGTGAAAATTTTGATTTATAACTCTGAAATTCTTGAATAAAGAATATTGTTGACATAACTTGAAGACAATTTTCGTATGCGTCTTTTGGTGTATCACTTATAGCCTAAATTTGACAAAACATTCTCGAGTTTTATAGTGTGGCCGCTGAATAAGGTGATGATATTAGTCATGCACATAAAAAGAAATCAGTTAAAGATACATGCCTTATTTTATTCGCATTTTACATGCATTACCAGCTTTAAGATAAAGATGATAAACTGAAACATTTTTGATATTTTCGTTTATCAAAAGAAATTTTAATAACAAAAAAATCTAAAATTTTGCATGAAAAAGTTTTTTTCGGACACTTATTTCAAAATAACTCCGAAACTATTGACCACATAAAATAATAAAGTTTTAGAGATTTAAATTTGAGTTATGAGGAAATATACTAGAGTAATGGCCTTACTATGGGCGAAATATTAGACATGTCCAGTCCTGATGGAAAAAAAAAATACTGAAAGCAGATTCTTGTTTAGCACATCAAAATACATCAAGTCCAACTATTCATATATGGTGTTGTATTTTTTGTCGACCAGTGAAATCGTTGAACTTCTTTATCCAAAATAATTCAGGACTATTTTTTTACTAGCAAAGAATTTATAAAATATAGAGAAACAATAAATTAAAAAAAAATTTTGAAAAGTTATTGTTTTGGAATGATTATTTCAGAAGAGTTATTTAAATCTTTCTTTTAAATTAAGTGATTGCAAGCATATTTTAAATTTTTGTGTTTTCTTTTTTAATAAAATACTAAGATTATATATATAGAATACTTGTTTTATTTCTTAATAAACATTTAAAGAACGAGTAAAATTTTAAGATATAACTCGTGTAATTTAAAAATTCTACTCGATTAATCGAATAATTTAAAAACTGCATTTTCGAGTTATTTGATTAATCGAATATGAATACTCTAGTGTCTATATAGATTTCCGTTCTCAAATTCACTAAATTCAGAAAACTCGCGATTTTATTTCGCTTTTTTACTTTCGAAAAACCTAAAAAGTCTTGAAAGTACACAACTTTAAATAACAATATTTCTGGGAAGGCTTTGCGGAAATTTATGATTTAATACAATTGCATTTTTTAAATACATTTTTCTTTAAATATGCTATTCAAATTTTTTATTTTTTTTACGTATTTGGAAAGCATGGAATCTTTACTTTCAAATAAAAATCTCAAATTTTTGGGTCACACATACAGTGTCTCACATAAGTTAGTGAATTTTAGGTTTTAAATAAAAAAATGAGTTATTTTTAGTTATAAAATTAGGTAAATAAAAAAATAATAATTTTTTATGAATGGGATTTTTTTGCCTGAGTTGTCTTTTACCAAATGCTGCAAAAAGTAGCACAAAATGTTGAATCGTTTCCGAGAAATTGAGAAAAATAACACGTGCAGTCATTTCAGGTACCTCACAAAAGTATTTGAATTTTTTAATTTTTTTATATTTGAAGATACTCAAAATACAAAAAGGCAAAAAAATATATGTTTTTTTATATTAATTGTTATTAAGTATTAGTGTTAAGCGTTTACTAATTCTTTTTATAAATTTGGGGGTAAAATTTTATCTTACAAAAGGGAAAATTGGAATAATCGGATAATTTTTTCTAAGTTATTTCTTAATTTTAATTTGTTTTATTCGGAAATATAAATGGACTATATCATGTCTTCGAAAAATAATTTTTACTACAAAAATTCTAAATATTGACATTCCAAGTGGGGTACGTAGTTTCATTATGTTGTTAAAAATTAAAAAATCTTCAATATTGAGCCTATTTTACTGAAGTATCGGTCCACATATTTTAACAAAACTTTCAGATTGTGTTTCTTTAGGTATTAGCTGTTATTAAATGGGAGATTTAGATACCGGCTACAAAAATACAGAGAAATTGGAGCCATAGTGTAAAACACGACAAAAGGCATATTTTAAGTTACATAACTATATGACTTTCAAGGTATACGGGAAACTATAAAAACTAACTAAAAAAAAGTTTACTATTCTGTTAATATTACTTATGTTGATGAAAATAAAGTTAAACATTTTTCGGTCCAACATTTCTGGACTGCAAGTTATTGATCCAAAAATAATATGGCTAAGTAATAAGAAAAATAAACCCAAGTACAATTATGTCGGGGTATATATTGGAGCTATATCATAAAGCCAGGTATTTTAGCCTTCAAATTTATAATTGGCTATATATCGGGAAGATATTCTCCAACATTTTGAAATAAATTTTTGATACGTAGGGTACCAAAATGGGCTTGATATTTAAGGTATTCTATTTTTAATGGTGCCATGCCTCATAATTATCGACTTGGACCCTTCGTATATGGGGTTTTAACAAAAAAACTCATAAGGAACTAAAACCTTATTATTTTTTTACTATAATGACAAAAAAAATTATTGTTTTGGTCAGTTATAAAGGAAAAATAGGCGTGTTCTTTCGAAATCAACATTCTAAGTCCATTAAATATAAAATTGGACCAAAAATCCCCCAAAATTTTACTCCAAATCGGGGAAATCAATTATTAAGACCAATTATTAATAAAAAATACATGAATTTCTCCAATTTGTATTTTGTTTGACATTTTTAAATACAAAGGTGATAAAAATTCAAATACTTTTGTGAGGTAAATTCGATGAATTTTCATACTATTTCTGAAATAACTTGGATACAATACAATATTTTTGATTGCAGTTTTTTGCATTATAAAGTTAACAAATAGATAAATACAATTTAGTTAATAAATCTAGAATTAATTTTTTTAAATCACGTAATTAAACCATTTTAATTATAATTAAAAAAATTCAAATACTTTAGTGAGAAACTGTATATACTTTGCACAATTTCTCCTTTCCTTCAACTAATTTAATTTTTTTCATATAAAAATTATATTTTTCTGGTATTATGAGTAGCATTACATATTTTGTTAAAAAAAATGTATTAGTTACTTTTTAAAAATTCGTTAAAAATAGTGAACCTTTATATACTAGACTAATTATTGTTTCAAGTTATAATAAACAAACCATTTTTAAATACACTTTTGAAAAATTAAAATTTTATAAATTCGCAACTAAAAAAAATGCATCTATAAACTGCATTTATATTTTTAAAATATTATGGACCGAAGAGGACATTTTGAAATACTGACTAAATTACCCAAAAAAAAAAAAAATAATACAATGGCCTTTTAAATACTTTTTAAATTACAGAAATCCATCAATAACTTCAAGACATATGTTAACTTTTTTAGAAATTTTAAAGAAAATTCCAAAAACAAGAAAAAAATTTATTTTTATATGAAAAATTGGGAACATGTTTTTATAAAAATTGGATTATGTATATAAGATTTTCGCGTCCCAAAAATTTTACATGTAAAGATTCTAAACTTTTCAGTTATGTTAAAAAATTAAAAATTTTTAATAGCATATTTAAAGAAAAATACATTTAAAAAATGTAATTGCATTAAAATGCATTTTTAAAAAATCTTTCTTATTTTTAAAAAGTTCGTTGTAAAGCCGTGAAATTCAAAGGCAGTTTAAATCATTAAAATTCACAAATCCTTCTCAGAGATATTGCTATTCAAAGTTACATACTTTTGAATTTCTTTTGGTTTTTGAGAAAGTAAAAAAGCGAAATAAGCGCGAGTTTTTGCATTTTCACGAAAGTGAAAACAGAAATTGATAAAAGGCTTAATGGATAATAATTTGTGTTTACAAATTATTATCGAAATTGAAAGGCATCAAGTAAAAACGAGAGAAGAAGATATAGTCGGTCAAGCCCGACTATATGATACCCTACACCATTTTGATCCACATAATTACGTATATGTATACAACTTACTTGTGTTAAATATTAACATAATACTAACATTTGTATGGGATTTATGAATGTTAGTGATTTTCGGGAGAGGAGTTTATATGGGAGCTATGGTTAGTTATGGACCGATCTTCATGAAATTTGGCAGACAGATTTCTGCTGGTACAAAACTTATTTGTACTAAATTTCATTAAAATATTCCTATTTTTAAACCATCTATAAGTGTTAAAACTCTATTCCGGGAGGACATTTGTATGGGGGCTAGGTGAAATAATGGGTCGATCATAACCAAATTCAATAGGCTTCGTCCTTGTACTGAAAAAAGTATATGTACCAAATTTCATCAAATTATCTTCAAAATTGCGACCTGTACATTGCGCACAAGCTTTACATGGACAGCCAGCCAGCCAGCCGACCAGACAGACGGACGGACGGACATCGTTAAATCGACTCAGAAAGTGATTCTGAGTCGAACGGTATACTTTAAGGTGGGGGTCCGATGATTTTTTCTCTGCGTTACAATTTCTGCACAAACACATAATACCCCAACCACCTATGGTGGTGTAGGGTATAAATACAATTTTTCGGGCGTCCTTTCATGAAAACAAAAAATACGATTTCACTAATATTTCACAGAGTATGTTTTTGTAACCCAAAGAAAAATTCTACGGGGAGTTATGACCAGAATTCGAATGTTGATAAATTTTGGTGCAGTCTAATAAACATGTTTTAGGTAATATTCTATTATTCTAAAAAATATAAAATAGTAACGTGACAAACGCCTAAAGCGAGAGAGACGAAATTTGGAACGTAGGTAGGTCTCCGTCCATATAGATCCACTTTGGAAATTTTAATATTTAGGGGGTGAGAACAGTATTTTGGTACTTTTTTGGCACCCTATGTATTTTTTGAACCAGTAAACTTAGAAATAAAATTAACATCATATTGGTACCCTATCCAAAAATGACAAATTCGAATTTGGTACTTTTTAGAAATTCGAACGTTTAAAGGGTAAAAGTTTATAAAACAATGAATTCCTAGGGATCGAATCAAATACACAAGTAAAATCGACAAAGAAAGCATGTGTTTTTACCATTAGCAAGGTTGGAAACCGATACCGTTATGAATACCGATACCGATTAAAGTTGGTTACCGTAACTGATACCGATACCGAAATTATTATTTTGTTTAAAATACCGGTATTCAAATACCGTTACCCTCTGTACCGGTATATACCGGTATTTTAGTTTCGGTATTTTAAAAATACAAATTTACAACATAATATTATTCATAACAATAAGAGTTTATTTAATGTAATATTTATAGAATTTTGTTTTAAAGGGAACATTTATTGTTCACTTCTTTGTTATATAGATTGCAATAAATATATTTTTAAAGAGGTTTCAATGCCTTAAACCTTATGCGAATTCTATTTGATAAAAAGTCTTACTGCGAACACAAAAAATGCTTTATTATTATTATTTATTAATATGATCTCAATTATTTATCATTTGAACGTACTGTTGAGATTATTGATAGGTTTTTGATATTTGCTTCTATGAAGATTCTTTCCTTAATTTTGGTTTCTCCAAAAGACAGACAAATGTTCTTCAGAAGGTTACAACTTGGGCTATCTTTGAAGAATGCATACCAGGATTTCTCGGAAAATTTGCGATTTTTCATGTCCCTCTCTAAGGTAATTTTGTCCGTGATTTCCGGGAATTTTAAAAGCACTTAAGTGAAAGAAAACTGCATGAATTTCAACAATAGGTTATATATTTTCAAAATTTGTTTAACGAATATAATATGCTAAATCCAGCTGGGAACTATGTATACATATAATTTCATTATTCTTTGAATTGCTTGTATAGAATGAATCTTAGGTGGATTGAAATAAACAACGTGTCAGCACTAAGAAACAGCAAGAAAAAACTTAAACTTATTGAAAGGATCTTGTAGGCATCTTAAATATACGATATAAATTTTTCATTAGTATGGACAACATCCAGAATTAATCTCTAGAAATTTGGAATCCAATTATTATAAGAAGTTGACATTTTACGAAAATATTTTATTCGATCACTTTCACAATTTAGGTAGGTACGTTTCAATATGTGATACACTTTAATTATTTTCAATAATGTTGATGGAACACCCTATTGAATCTACAGACTATTTCATACCATTTGAACTAACATTTAAATTACCTCAAACGGTTTCGGTTAAGACGTTCATCAGCCACTACTTTAAAAATTATTAAACTCTAAATTTTTAAGTGAATTTTTCATAAATTCATTTTCAAAGAGATTTTCGAAGCTTGTGTAAAAATGTTTAAATAAAGTATATGAAATGTATTTAATTTTCTGCCTCAAATACAACATTTTTTGATACATTCTGATATATGTATGAATAACGATTGTGCGGATATCCAAAAACGTGTTTCACAATGTATAAGTCAGAATTCATTTAATTTGAAAAATCAGTACAATAACAATTGTTTAAATTTCTTTTTCTCAGTACATTTACAACTCTGTTTAAACCTGATATTGGAAAGTTTCATCTCTTATTTGATCTTAGTTATCAAACTAATGATTGAAGAGATAATTAAAGTAATTTCTAATGAACGTTTTTAGAGTTTGAATTCCTTACTTTCATTCAATCATGGTTATGGCGAGTCGTTTTAATCCTGCAACTTTAAAAACTTCTAGTGAGTAAAT
The DNA here is from genome assembly GCA_951394005.1 of Protophormia terraenovae. Taxonomy (NCBI): domain Eukaryota; kingdom Metazoa; phylum Arthropoda; class Insecta; order Diptera; family Calliphoridae; genus Protophormia; species Protophormia terraenovae. The sequence continues at coordinate 72,366,271 of OX596077.1, forward strand.
GGAACATAATTAGTACTTTCTTGCTAGAGCACTATTTCTCTTCTACAAAATCTCTCGTCCAAAAGTTCCTTTTCATGGTATTCTGTTTTTTTTGTGCTACTCCACAGATCTTTTGCATAATTTTACATTTTGCAATTTGTATAATAAAATTAGCATTTTTTTTTAACATTTTTGCAAAATGAATTGAACGATTTTTGTCTTTATTAAAATCTGTGGTAAGTACAAATTTTGTCCAAATTTTTAACTTCACTCTACTGCAAAAAATTATACCAATTTGTCTTTAAGAAGTCGAGTTTAATATTCCTAAATGCTTTGTTGCCATAAAACAAGCAATTGTAAAAATTTTATGAAGTTCTCTAACGAAAAATATTTATATTTCAAACATTTCAAGAGAAAATTATTAAATTAAATATACAAATTTATTAAATTAAATATACAAATATGTAATTTAATCATTTTTTTCGTGAAATTTAATTAAAAATTATTTAAAAATTTAACTTTTTTAAGATTTTTCCAGTTTTTTTAATAATAACGGTATTTACCGGTATTTTTGTTTCGGTACCGGTATACCGTTACCGATATAATTTAAAATACCGTTATAGATACCGTTACCGAAATAAAAATAAATTGAATACCGATACCGTTACCGATACCGTTATTCGTTTCGGTTCCAACCTTGACCATTAGGTTTACTTAAAAAAAAAAAAAAAAATATTCGTTAGATTGAAAACATTATCGACGGTTGAATATTGGTTTTTAAAACTAGTTCATCAATATAACAGTGTAACGTACTGGTTATACGATTCATATAAATGCTATTAAAAATTTTTCGAACTTTTCGTTCTTCTATTGGAACTTTTTTACTTTTCTATAATATTAAAATCTTTATGTAACTTTTTGACCTTTTTACCATTAGAGGTCAAAAAGGGGTAAAGTCGAAATGAGGAGTGGCCATATAAATTAAATTTGACATATCTAAGCGCAACGGGTATTAGCTTGTAAGAACATATATTCCTTTGTGCAATTTGTTGAGTTAATTAGATTTAGCTTTAGATTTGCAGATTCAATAAAATAATAAAACGTAAAAAAAAGGTTTCTAGGTTTATTATTACAAAAAATTCAAAGAATAATATTAGAATAACGAATAGGTACCACAAAATTCCTTTAAAGGATTCTCATTCACTTAGGACCTTACATCTTCAATTTTACGTTTCTATACTGATTATTACAAAAAATTCAAGAAGTACTTTTTAAAGAACGAAAAAGTGCCAAAAAGTCCCCACTTGTAAACTCTCAATCATTTAGGACCACATAAATATATTCAAGTTTATTTTTCTGGGCTTAATACAAAACAAAGTTTATATTTAATTCCGTACTTCTACTTTGAGTATCATTGGAAGTACGCAAAAATAGCAACGATTAGAAGAACGAAAATGTACCACAAAGCCCTCTAATATGGATTCTCATTCACTTAGTAACTTACAGCCGTATTCACAAAAAAATAATGTATGCTTGATAACCAGTTACTAACTTTTTGTGTGTAAATTTTCATAAGAAAAAGTTAGTAACTCGTTATCAAACCTACATTAATTATTGTGAATAAGGCTGATAGTCTTTAATTTCATGATTTTAAGTTTAATATTATAGAAAATTCGAAAAGTTCAATTAGAAGAAAAAAAAAAGTACCACAAAGTCCCCCCTTGTGAATTTTTAACTACTTACTTAACCAATTTCTGACCGCTGTTGCGTTTTCGCGTCAGTGACTATAACATCGTCTAATTAACTAATTATGCAGTTAATGCTTTTTTTTTACAATTAATATTAGATTAATTCTAAAGGTACCGCATAGAACCATGTATTTTTAATTTTCTGTTTCTAGGTTAAATATTAAATAAATAGAAAATTCAAAAAGAGCTATTAGAAGAACGAAATAGTACCACAAAGACCCCTCTAATGGATTCTCATTCACTTGGGACCGTGTATCTATTAATTCCATGTTTCTTGGTTCATTATTGTTGAAAATTCAAAAAGTACTAATAGAAGAATCAAAAAGTATATATATGTGGTTTGAGAAGCTCACATATACTACGTTAAAATAAACGGAAATGGTGGTCAGATTCCAAGTTTTAGTGAAATTAAAAGTGAGTGCTCCTATGTTCCACAGTATTCTACAATAGATGAGTCCGATCGAGTCAATCAAAAGTTTTTTTGTAAACCATTACTTATGTTTATATATATATATATATATATATATATATATATATATATATATATATATATATATATATATATATATATATATATATATATATATATATATATATATATATATATATATATATATATATATATATATATATATACATATATATATATATATATATATATATATATATATATATATATACATATATATATATATATATATATATATATATATATATATATATGTATAAAAGAGTAACGTGACACGTAGGTAGGTCTCCCTATGTATAGATCCACTAAGGCGGGATTTCTTAAATTCGAATGTTTAGGGGGTAAAAACGGGTAAAATCGGTAACTCTATAACTCCCAAACTAATAAAGATACACAAAAAGTTGAATAGTTGTCGTTATTCATTTAAAAAATAATCGGACAGGTGTCTGGTACTTTTTTGAAAATCGGCCCCTTTAGGGAGAAAACGGGTAAAAACTTTATTTTGGTACTTTTTTGTCACCATATGTATCTTTGAAACCAATCAACATACAAATAAAATTTATGTCATATTCACAATTTATCAAGAAACTAGAAATATAAATTTGGTACTTTTTCGAAATTCGAACGTATAAGGGGTAAAAATCGTACCTATTTTTGGTATTTTTTTTATAAAATATTTTGTTATATTTATTGACATAATCATATGCGTATTTTAATATGGGATCTCACTATAATTTAGAAACTCATTGGAATACAATTTCTGATACTTCTATGGGTAAAAAAAGTACCAAAAAGGGAGTAAAGTCGGGAAATTACATTTTATTCAAACTTAATGATGAATTTTCCATTATATTAAACTTAGAAACATAAGAATAACCCCCTGTTTTTATAAAACGAACGAAAAAATCGTTTCGACAATTTATATTGAAAACAACAAATAAATTTGAAATTTATTTGTTGTTTTCCATATGTTTTGATGAAACGAATTTTTCGTTCGTTTTATAAAAACAGGGGGTAAGTAAATGTAGTCCTATGTGGATAAGAATTCACAAGAGTGGAATTTGTGGTACTTAAAGATAAATGGTCCTATGAATAAGAATTCAAGAGGAGGGACTTTGTGGTACTTTTTGTTCTTCAAATGGTACTTTTTGAATTTTCTATAATTATGAACCTGAAAACATGAAATTAGGGATATGTGGTCCTTAGTTAATGAAAATCCATAAGAGGGGTCTTTGTGGTACTTTTTTGATCTTCTGATGATACTTTGTGAATTTTCTATAATATTTAACACAGAAACATCAAATTAAAGACACGTGGTCCTAAATGAATAAGAATCAATAAGGGGGGCCTTTGTGGTACCTTTTTGTTCTTTTGATGGTACTTTTTTGAATTTTCTATAATATTTAACCTAGAAACATAAAATCAAATAAATTTGGTCTTAAATGAATGATAATTCATAAGAGGGGACTTTGTGGTACTTTTTTTTTCTAATGGTACTTTTTGAATTTTCTATAATATTTAACCAAGAAACATAAAATTAAAGATGCTTGGTCCTAAATGAATGAGAATTCATAAGGGGGGACTTTGTGGTACTTTTTCGTTCTTCTATGGTACTTTTTTAATTTTCTATAATTATGAACCTGGAAACATGAAATTAAGGTCATGTGGTGCTCAGTGAATAAGAATCCATAAGAGGGGACTTTGTGGTACTTTTTTGTTCTTCTAATGGTACTTTTTGAATTTTCTATAATATTTAAAGTAGAAACAAGAAATTAAATATGCATAGTCCTATGCGAGAAAGAATTCACAAGAGGGGTCTTTGTGGTACTTTTTCGTTTTTCTAATGGTACTTCTTGAATATTCTGCAATTTTCATCCTTAGAAACATAAAATTGAAGATGTAAGGTCCTAAATGAATCAGAAACCTTAAAATGGAGTTTGTGGTATTTTTCTTTATTCTAATATACTTTTTCGTAATTCTGATATTTACTTTTCATTACTCTAAGATTAGAAACCTGAAATTAAAGAGATATTGTTATTTATGGATGACATAACACCACTATAAAAATTTTCCCAAGGTAGTTAAGAATCTTAGTTTAAATTTGTTATACAGTAAAGTTTTTATAAAAAAGTTCCGCTAACGAAGTAGCGGGTTTACAGCTCGTCTAATGTTATAAAGGAAGAATTAGTTATAACTGTATTAGCTTTTACTGCCAGGAAAAAGCTCAAATATATGAGTTTTAGAAGGACCTATTCTAAGTAAAAGTCACATCATTGTACTGCTAATATAATAAAGTGACTGCTAATATAATAAAGTGACATTCGTGGAACATTTTTGCAGATATGACCCAAGTTTCCATCAAAACAAATGTTTCAGACCACACGATTTGCTTGACAAAAATGTGGTTACATTACAAAAATAGGATTTTTTTGATTTCCTGCAAGATTTATTTTAAGGCCGTCGGATTTATCCTGAAAACCGGAAATATAAAAGTGATTTCCATTCAAAATAACTAATAATTGAAGCAGGAAGTCCTTAACCGAAAACATGATGGCAGCACTGGCAAAGTGAACGCCGGCGAAAAGTATTTTCAATATTTAAAATACCATTGTACATACTCATTATTAACTTATATTCTTTTTATAATTTGTTCTTTCCGTTTTAAAAATTTTGAAGTTTTTATTTAAGTGTATTTATAGTTATGAAACACTGCTAAAGCCCCAACCAGTCAACTTTCCATCGCAACGTAGAATGAAAAAAAAGTAGCGTGAGACATTTTGTACAACCAGTCAATAAAATTAAACGTATCATATGTTTTTGAACATTCCTGATGATCCCTGATTTCGGTTATTTTGTGAGCAAAATAAACCACAGGGTTGTTAAAAACGCACGCAGCTACGTAAAAATCTATTTTCTGTAGATTTCTGCGATACGCTACCTAGAATTTTTGTGTCAATAGCTAGATACACACATCTGCATAAAGCTGGTTGAAACAGCTGATTGCGATACGATGATTTTTAGTTACGTGCGCCAAGATAGCGTCGAAAGTTAGCGTCGAAAACGCTAATTTGAATTCCCAAAACCGGGAAGACAAATTAGCGTTTTTGGGAATATGAAAAATAGGAATTTCACATTTTCCCGTTAATGAGAATAGGAATTACGTGGCAAATGCTAAATAATTGGTATTACAAAATACCCAATTCGATTACATGAAGGAAAATTAACTATTGCATTTTTAATAAAAATTAAGCCAAATGCAATATAATCTCATAAAAACAAAATATAACTAATGTATATTATTTTAAGAATAATATTCCATGGAAACGAGAGTGCGTCAAGACACAAACTATATGGGACATGAAAGTACATCATCCAAGGATTCTAAAAAGCTTTCCGTGCGAAAAAACGGCCGAGCCGTTTTCCAGAAAATCCACTTCATCCAAAATGGTCAGAAAAATCTGGGATTTAATATTCCATAGAAACGAGGCTGCGTCAAGACATAAACTATATGGGACATGAAAGTACATCACCCAAGGATTCTAAAAAGCTTTCCGTGCAAAAAATCGGCCGAGCCGTTTTCCAGAAAATCCACTTCATCCAAAATGGTCAGAAAAATTTGGGATTTAATATTCCATAGAAACGAGGCTGCGTCAAGACATAAACTATATGGGACATGAAAGTACATCATCCAAGGATTCTAAGAAGTTTTCCGTGCAAAAAATCGGCCGAGCCGTTTTCCAGAAAATCCACTTCATCCAAAATGGTCAGAAAAATCTGGGATTTAATATTCCATAAAAACGAGGCTGCGTCAAGACATAAACTATATGGGACATGAAAGTACATCACCCAAGGATCATAAAAAGCTTTCCGTGCAAAAAATCGGCCGAGCCGTTTTCCAGAAAATCCACTTCATCCAAAATGGTCAGAAAAATCTGGGATTTAATATTCCATAGAAACGAGGCTGCGTCAAGACATAAACTATATGGGACATGAAAGTACATCACCCAAGGATTCTAAAAAGCTTTCCGTGCAAAAAATCGGCCGAGAGGTTTTCGAGAAAACTCCATTTGTACCAATGGGCCACTGCCATCTGGAACTGCATGTAAAGTGTGTCCGGAAGATAGAAGATTTATCAATTTCAAAACAAAATAATATCCTTACTACAAAAAACAACATTTTCACAAAAACGCAAAAATAGTTTCCGAGAAAACTCCATTTGTACCAATGGGCCACTGCCATCTGGAACTACATGTAAAATGCGTCCGGAACATGGAAAACGCACTAATTTCAAAAGAATATTATATTTTAACTACAAAAGACAACTTTTTTTCAAAAACGCCCAAATAGTTTCCGAGAAAACTCCATTTGAACCAATGGGCCACTGCCATCTGGAACTGCATGAAAAATGCGTCCGGAAGATGGAAAATTTATCAATTTCAAACGAATACAATATTTTAACTACAAAAAACAACTTTTTTTCAAAAACGCCCAAATAGTTTCCGAGAAAACTCCATTTCTACCAATGGGCCACTGCCATCTGGAACTACATGTAAAATGCGTCCGGAAGATGGAAAATGTACTAATTTCAAAAGAATATAATATTTTAAGTACAAAAAACAACATTTTCTCAAAAACGCCCAAATATTTTCCGAGAAAACTCCATTTGTACCAATAGGCCACTGCCATCTGGAACTGCATGTAAGCTGCGTCCGGAAGATAGAAAATGTATCAATTTCAAAAGGAAATAGTTTGGACAGAGTTTTCGAGAAAACTCTGTCAAATTCATCCAAATTGGTCAGAAAAATCTGGGATTTAATATTACATGGAAACGTGGTTACTTCAAGATAGAAACTATGGAGGACATGAAAGTATACCATCTAAGCATCATCAAAAGATTTCATCAATTTCATTCAATTGGTCAGAAAATTTTAAAAGAGTGTAAGGTAAGGACATAATTTGTATAGGAATGGAAGTGGACTATTTCTGGTTTAATAAACACATTCCATGCTAAAATCCTTCTAGTGAGAATATTATATATGTTTCCTAAAATTTTCAGAAAAAATATTTTTTTTCTTTTAGCGATTTTTACGACATAAAATTTTTTTGCAAGAGAACAGTTTTCAACACTTTTATGACGCGCGTATTTTTTATTAATTGTGAGTTGGAATATATTTGGCGGGTTTTTTTTTTTTAATTGTGAGTTGGAATATATTTGGCGGTTTTTTTTTGGTTTTTTTTTTTTTTTTCTTTGCACCCTGAAAAATCTTGTTGTCAATTAATACTTATACACTACTGAGTTTGAATTGGTAAATATGTATGTATGTATGTGTAGTATATAGACAATTCCAAAGCAATTCATATGCACAACCATTATTACTATTTAAATAAGTGTAGCATAAAGCGTATATGTTTTGTTGTTTTACAAATATAAATACTTCAATTCACACCGACTTGATAATGCTTCTCCTAACGAAATGCGAATACATATTTGAGATTTTTAGTTTTTAAGGAACTATATAAGACAATAAGAAATAATTATGTAAAAATTACATACAAATTTTTACGTACAGAAAAGTAATACTTTAGTAAAAGATGTACTAAACAATTTTTTAGTTTTGTTAAAAAACTGTATATAACAAGTATTTTGAGTTTTATTTTTTTTTTACAAAAAATCAATTTGTTTTATGTAAGATCTATAAAATAGATTAATTAGTGTAAAGCATGTAATTTTTGTATTAAAAGTCAAATCTCTGTTAAGCAACTTGTTAAATTTTTGATTATATTTAATTTTGAAAGGTTAAAACTATTTGATGCAGTAAATTTTATTATATACATAACTTTTTGTCAAAATCTTTACAATCCACGTAGGGGCAAAGGTATACCAAACGAGACATTAAATAAACCGCGACATTTAAAATAAGTGATTAAGATAATTTTCTCTAGATTTTAAATATGTGTTATTAATATAACCCACAGAACAATATTAATGCAAAAATAATGAGAATATATGTACATAAGTTTTTTTTATATTTTCTTAATTGTGTTCTTTCCTAATTTTTAAATACTATTTTATTATTCAATAAAAAAAAAGATCTAAATACATGCCAAAAATTGTACCATTCTAAAGTTTATTCAACATAAAAGGAAATTATAAATTTGAAAATTTTTATTTTTCTTTTAAAGCATACCACTGTGTTGCCTACCGTTTCTGATGCCCCTTAAATTGTAGAAACTTATAAATAAAAGCTAATTGTACCAAATGTGAACCTACCCAATAAGCAAAATCCTTTGAAATTTCATATTTATTCATTTGAAAACAAGTTTAAATTTCAAACATTAGCTGTGAGAAAAGGCCTTAAATTCATATTAGATTGAATAATAAAATAGTATTTAAAAATTAGGAAAGAACACAATTAAGAAAATATAAAAAAAACTTATGTACATATATTCTCATTATTTTTGCATTAATATTGTTCTGTGGGTTATATTAATAACACATATTTAAAATCTAGAGAAAATTATCTTAATCACTTATTTTAAATGTCGCGGTTTATTTAATGTCTCGTTTGGTATACCTTTGCCCCTACGTGGATTGTAAAGATTTTGACAAAAAGTTATGTATATAATAAAATTTACTGCATCAAATAGTTTTAACCTTTCAAAATTAAATATAATCAAAAATTTAACAAGTTGCTTAACAGAGATTTGACTTTTAATACAAAAATTACATGCTTTACACTAATTAATCTATTTTATAGATCTTACATAAAACAAATTGATTTTTTGTAAAAAAAAAATAAAACTCAAAATACTTGTTATATACAGTTTTTTAACAAAACTAAAAAATTGTTTAGTACATCTTTTACTAAAGTATTACTTTTCTGTACGTAAAAATTTGTATGTAATTTTTACATAATTATTTCTTATTGTCTTATATAGTTCCTTAAAAACTAAAAATCTCAAATATGTATTCGCATTTCGTTAGGAGAAGCATTATCAAGTCGGTGTGAATTGAAGTATTTATATTTGTAAAACAACAAAACATATACGCTTTATGCTACACTTATTTAAATAGTAATAATGGTTGTGCATATGAATTGCTTTGGAATTGTCTATATACTACACATACATACATACATATTTACCAATTCAAACTCAGTAGTGTATAAGTATTAATTGACAACAAGATTTTTCAGGGTGCAAAGAAAAAAAAAAAAAAAACCAAAAAAAAACCGCCAAATATATTCCAACTCACAATTAAAAAAAAAAAACCCGCCAAATATATTCCAACTCACAATTAATAAAAAATACGCGCGTCATAAAAGTGTTGAAAACTGTTCTCTTGCAAAAAAATTTTATGTCGTAAAAATCGCTAAAAGAAAAAAAATATTTTTTCTGAAAATTTTAGGAAACATATATAATATTCTCACTAGAAGGATTTTAGCATGGAATGTGTTTATTAAACCAGAAATAGTCCACTTCCATTCCTATACAAATTATGTCCTTACCTTACACTCTTTTAAAATTTTCTGACCAATTGAATGAAATTGATGAAATCTTTTGATGATGCTTAGATGGTATACTTTCATGTCCTCCATAGTTTCTATCTTGAAGTAACCACGTTTCCATGTAATATTAAATCCCAGATTTTTCTGACCAATTTGGATGAATTTGACAGAGTTTTCTCGAAAACTCTGTCCAAACTATTTCCTTTTGAAATTGATACATTTTCTATCTTCCGGACGCAGCTTACATGCAGTTCCAGATGGCAGTGGCCTATTGGTACAAATGGAGTTTTCTCGGAAAATATTTGGGCGTTTTTGAGAAAATGTTGTTTTTTGTACTTAAAATATTATATTCTTTTGAAATTAGTACATTTTCCATCTTCCGGACGCATTTTACATGTAGTTCCAGATGGCAGTGGCCCATTGGTAGAAATGGAGTTTTCTCGGAAACTATTTGGGCGTTTTTGAAAAAAAGTTGTTTTTTGTAGTTAAAATATTGTATTCGTTTGAAATTGATAAATTTTCCATCTTCCGGACGCATTTTTCATGCAGTTCCAGATGGCAGTGGCCCATTGGTTCAAATGGAGTTTTCTCGGAAACTATTTGGGCGTTTTTGAAAAAAAGTTGTCTTTTGTAGTTAAAATATAATATTCTTTTGAAATTAGTGCGTTTTCCATGTTCCGGACGCATTTTACATGTAGTTCCAGATGGCAGTGGCCCATTGGTACAAATGGAGTTTTCTCGGAAACTATTTTTGCGTTTTTGTGAAAATGTTGTTTTTTGTAGTAAGGATATTATTTTGTTTTGAAATTGATAAATCTTCTATCTTCCGGACACACTTTACATGCAGTTCCAGATGGCAGTGGCCCATTGGTACAAATGGAGTTTTCTCGAAAACCTCTCGGCCGATTTTTTGCACGGAAAGCTTTTTAGAATCCTTGGGTGATGTACTTTCATGTCCCATATAGTTTATGTCTTGACGCAGCCTCGTTTCTATGGAATATTAAATCCCAGATTTTTCTGACCATTTTGGATGAAGTGGATTTTCTGGAAAACGGCTCGGCCGATTTTTTGCACGGAAAGCTTTTTATGATCCCTGGGTGATGTACTTTCATGTCCCATATAGTTTATGTCTTGACGCAGCCTAGTTTCTATGGAATATTAAATCCCAGATTTTTCTGACCATTTTGGATGAAGTGGATTTTCTGGAAAACGGCTCGGCCGATTTTTTGCACGGAAAGCTTTTTAGAATCCTTGGATGATGTACTTTCATGTCCCATATAGTTTATGTCTTGACGCAGCCTCGTTTCTATGGAATATTAAATCCCAGATTTTTCTGACCATTTTGGATGAAGTGGATTTTCTGGAAAACGGCTCGGCCGATTTTTTGCACGGAAAGCTTTTTATGATCCTTGGGTGATGTACTTTCATGTCCCATATAGTTTATGTCTTGACGCAGCCTCGTTTTTATGGAATATTAAATCCCAGATTTTTCTGACCATTTTGGATGAAGTGGATTTTCTGGAAAACGGCTCGGCCGATTTTTTGCACGGAAAACTTCTTAGAATCCTTGGATGATGTACTTTCATGTCCCATATAGTTTATGTCTTGACGCAGCCTCGTTTCTATGGAATATTAAATCCCAGATTTTTCTGACCATTTTGGATGAAGTGGATTTTCTGGAAAACGGCTCGGCCGATTTTTTGCACGGAAAGCTTTTTAGAATCCTTGGATGATGTACTTTCATGTCCCATATAGTTTATGTCTTGACGCAGCCTCGTTTCTATGGAATATTAAATCCCAGATTTTTCTGACCATTTTGGATGAAGTGGATTTTCTGGAAAACGGCTCGGCCGATTTTTTGCACGGAAAGCTTTTTAGAATCCTTGGATGATGTACTTTCATGTCCCATATAGTTTATGTCTTGACGCAGCCTCGTTTCTATGGAATATTAAATCCCAGATTTTTCTGACCATTTTGGATGAAGTGGATTTTCTGGAAAACGGCTCGGCCGATTTTTTGCACGGAAAGCTTTTTATGATCCTTGGGTGATGTACTTTCATGTCCCATATAGTTTATGTCTTGACGCAGCCTCGTTTCTATGGAATATTAAATCCCAGATTTTTCTGACCATTTTGGATGAAGTGGATTTTCTGGAAAACGGCTCGGCCGATTTTTTGCACGGAAAGCTTTTTATGATCCTTGGGTGATGTACTTTCATGTCCCATATAGTTTGTGTCTTGACGCACTCTCGTTTCCATGGAATATTATTCTTAAAATAATATACATTAGTTATATTTTGTTTTTATGAGATTATATTGCATTTGGCTTAATTTTTATTAGAAATGCAATAGTTAATTTTCCTTCATGTAATCGAATTGGGTATTTTGTAATACCAATTATTTAGCATTTGCCACGTAATTCCTATTCTCATTAACGGGAAAATGTGAAATTCCTATTTTTCATATTCCCAAAAACGCTAATTTGACTTCCCGGTTTTGGGAATTCAAATTAGCGTTTTCGACGCTAACTTTCGACGCTATCTTGGCGCACGTTTTTTAGTTGAGTGGTTGGGGCTTAAGTCATTTTCACCTTAAAATACATAGTAAAAAATTATACTCATAAATATTTTCTACTTCAATTGTTCTCACATATTGCCAATTTTCATTATTCTACGACTTTTATATCTCCAGAAATCCGCAATAATATCTTGTATTTATAGTTCTGCAACGGAGTGTAGTAGATTTTACTGTCCCAGAACAGTCATTTTTGCATTTTATAGTAAGGATATTGCTTTTTAACATATTAAAAAAAATAAAATTGAAAGGGTCCTTTGTTTAAAAGAGTTGTCAAAATTTTTAGAAATCTTCCGCCATTGTGTTGTATGAAAAACGATGGACCCATTATCGAGACTGTCTTCAAGACATAGATACCTGGTATTCGGTACATTTCTTTTACGGTTTAGGATTTTTGTCCGCCTACGAGAGATGTTTTCTTTAAAAAATGGTGTCCGCGTCCGCCGAAGAGAGCGTCCGCCTAGTGGAGATTAATTTATTCTAAAAATGACACCTAAATCATGGGACCTACAAAATTGTCCGCCTATGGGAGTTGTCCGTTATATATATATATATATATATATATATATATATATATATATATATATATATATATATATATATATATATATATATATATATATATATATATATATATATATATATATATATATATATTAGGGTGGGTCAATTCTTTTTATAGATAGGCGTATAGCAATAATGTAATCTACAATAAATTCTAAGTAAACTTGTCTAAGAAACTATGGGTCTAAAATCAAAACTTAGCTCCCGCTGAGAGACATGAAAATTGGGGAAAATCGTTAATTATTTTTATATAATTGCTGCTATCTTAAAAACTACTCAAGATACAGATCCGAATTAGGTTTCAAATAATAAGTAATGAGAGCACCTTCAAAATGATATTTCACATTTTTTTATAAATAAAGGTTAAAGGTCATTGGCTAAACCTTAAGTCTTGGAAAACTATATCTCGAACACTATTTTGAACATTTTGGCAAAAGACGTATGTTAATACAGATTTCCTATACCACTTAAGAGTTTAGAATAGAAAGTTGCTTGGTTGTTGAGATATTTGAAAACATAGTTGCAAGTAAATAAAACATTGTATTTTCCTTGGAAAAAATATTTGTTTTTTCTTTAAGACGTTTTTACCAAAATACACTTTTCTAAATGTTTTTTTGCTGAATTAAATTGACCGACCATAATATTGTGTTTGTATTTAGTGATAACAAGTTGTTTTCAATTAAATCTATGAAATTTTTTGGAAATATCTTAAAATAAAATCTGCATGTCTCTCGGCGGGGGCTAGGTTTTCATTTTAGACCCATACTTTCTTTGGGTAATTTCCTTAGAATTTTATGTAGATTTCGATTTTGCTATACGCCTGTTACGTTTTTTCTCACTCGAACAAATTGACCCACCATAATATATATACAGTTGCGAGCATAAAAAATGCAACGCTAGGCTATATGATTTTTGATCGTATTGATTAGGGCTAGAACGTCATTAAATTAGCCAATTCTGTTGTGATTTTATTCTTTGCGGCCTTAGCCAACTATTGTATGTCATTTTGTTCCAAATTGTTACGCAAACGAAAAGTTAATAATTTTTTTTTTTAAAGTTGTAAATTTAAGGGAGCAAAAAAAAAAAAGCAACTCCTAAAAAATCACCGGATTTTTTAAAAATTTTGATAAATATATTTATTGAAAAATGCTGAAAACTATAATTTGGTGGTATTACTACTAATTACTACTAATACATATAAATTTAAAGTAATTTTAACTACAAAGGATATTCATAATATTAAAAAACACTCTTTTCTCCACACTTTTTAAGAATTTTTGAATATTTTTGAATAACATTTTGATAATGAAGATTCTTAAAAATTATCTGAAAGAAACAATATTGAAACGATCATGCCTGTAACAATTGATACAAAACATTTAACAGTGATATTTGATATTATCATTTGGCCATTTAAAGCTACTATTGCCAGCAATCATTGATTTAATTATGTAAATATGGAAACTGGATATCCTTCTAACATAATACACATTATTTACTAAAATCAAACTACCACCAATACTTTTAGAGGCAGGTCCTATATTATTTTTACGAGTACTGTATAATGGAAATGAGAGCCTATTACTATAACTTGAATTAATTTGACTTTAAGCGCATAAATTTCGATAATGTCATTCGATAATGTCATATTATATTTTAAGCTGTAGATTCCATCACAATAACCATCGAAACTGGTTGCGTTATTTTGGCCGAAAGGTCTTACTCAATTATAATTATGAAGTTAAGCCAAACTATCATAAATATTTGATCGCCTATCTATAGAAAATGTTTGTTGGATTTAAAATAACTAACAAAATAAATAGTAATTCTAAAAATATCAATCTCTATTGAAAAATGTCCAAAATAGTTCAGAATAATATCAAAATTTCATAACATTGGAATTTATTGCTAATATTTATATTATTTGTAGATTTCATGTATTTTAGTCTATATGCAACAATAGAAAATCATGTTTTTTAACAATACTATAGTTTCAACCATTTCCAATAAAAATTTGTATAAAAATTTTAAAAATCATGTTTATTTGTTTAGAGTTGCATTTTTTTTGTTCGCTCAAATTTACAACTGCTTTTACTAAACGTTCAATAATTTCACTTACGTACAAAATTATATGCAACAGGTGTCTATGACCACAAATAATAAAATCACAATAGTACTGTTATATTAGGACTTGCTATAAGCCAAATACATGCGAACAAACTGTATATATATATATATATATATATATATATATATATATATATATATATATATATATATATATATCGAGGGCTTCCATTCAAAATGGGCCTCACGCAGATTTCCAAACAAAATTTTTTTTCATCAGACTTTAGTTTCCTGTTTTTTATATATGGTATTAATTTTGGAGCCAAACTTTTATTCTAACACTATGTTCTTCACTTTTTTTTTTTTTTAGGAAAAAGCAGACAAAAAAAGTTTTTGTTTGATTTTCAAAGTAATGTAAAATTAATGAAATTGAAAAAAGATTCGGCTGTGCCGAATCTTTGATACCCTTCACCATATTACCATCTTATCGACATCATATTACCATATTACCGACAATTAATAAAATTTTCGCCTTAACGTATGCTTGCATATTTTCTAAATCTAAATTTTTTTCAAACTACGAAAATTTGAATATGAAAAAAAACAATCATAACAGGCTTTGCTTTTAAAAAAGAAACAACAACAATTCCATATATATTTATTTTTGTATGTACAAACTGACTGAATACAAAAAGAACAACAACAACACTGTTATTCATTATATTACTGCTGTTGCTAACTAAACTACTTGTCTATACAAAAAACAAAAAACGTCACTAATAGTCATTACAATGCATAATATACATGTTTGTGTATGTATTTATGTATATTCTTAACAGATATGTTTTAGTTTTTAAAAATAAACAACTACAATTCCATATCTATTTATTTTTGTACAGACTGCATATACAAAGAACAACAACAACACTGTTATTCATCATATTACTGCTGTTGATAACTAAACTACTTGTCTATACAAAAAAACAAAAAACGTCACTAAAAGTCATTACAATGCTTAATATATATGTTTGTTGGTGTATTTATATTCTTAACAGATTTGCTTTTGGGCCATAACTCTGTTGATTATGAACGAATTTGGTTTATTAAAAAAACCGAAATTTTATAAAAATATTTATGACTGATCTATATAAAAATAAAAATCTATAGCTTAAACAAGGGCTTCAAAAATAAAAAATTAGTTTTCCCCGATATCTCAGTTATTACTGAACCGATTTATTTAATTTTTTCAGAACAAAAATTCAGAAAATAATTTTCGAGCCCCCTTTAAAAATTCGAAGTCCCTGGTATATGCAGAGGCTTCAGAAACTAAAAAACCGGTTATAAAAACCGGTTTTTAAAGCATATCTCCACCATTTATAAACCGATCTTCCTGATTCAAAAAACTGAAATTTTATAAAAATATTTGTGACCGATCTGTATAAAAATAAAAATCTATAGCTTAAACCAAGGCTTCAAAAAATAAAAAATGCGTTTTGTCCGATATCTCAGTTATTACTGAACCGATTTATTTCATTTTTTCAGAACAAAAATTCAGAAAAAAATGTTCGAGAATTCTTTGTAAAAACGAAGTCCGTAGTGTATACAGAGGCTTCAGAAACTGGAAAACCGGTTCAAAAAACCGGTTTTTTGAACATATCTCCGCATTGTATGAACCTATCTTGCTGAATTCCAATAGCAAAATTCTCGAAAGCATTTCCGATCGTTTGACATACATATTATATATGTCAGTTATCGGTGGGCTTCATAAACGCCATTTCAACCGACACACGGACGGACGGACGGACGGACGGACGGACGGACATGGTCCAATCGTCATCGCTTCTTACAAGGATTCCGAAAATATAAACTTTTTTGCTCTCCGACGAAAATTGTGGAAATTACAAACGGAATGACAAACTTATATATACCCTTTACACCTGTGGTGAAGGGTATAAAAATTGATAAATACTTAACTAAAATTTTCTTTGCGATTTTCACCTTTTCTTAAACATTTTGAATTAGAAACTTAATATATCTCATCCAAATTATTTTATCTCATTGTTGTGAAAAAACCTTAAAACATAGAATGTTTCATGGAATAAAAAAATATTGATGTCGCTCTTGGATATGTTTTATATACTAATTTACGCACCTTCCAAATACCCTTTAAATGATACCATATTTTCTTTATATTGTTTTGGGAGAAGATACAAAAAAGTTCAAGAAACTGGAAAAAATACAGTTTTTAAAAAAAGTCCAGCTCACGAACGGTCAGCATTAGAACCAAAATATTTTGGGGAACATCATAAAACATTACAAGATAAATTTTTCCATTCTCTTCAGATAATAAATTTTTTCGTCGTATTGTATGTCCGACATTACGTGACAGCAATTTCCAGAAAAAAATGGACTTCAATTACGAAATTGCTCATATCAATTAATATTTAATTGATTTTGCTCCAATCAACAAAATGATAATAGTAGTAACTAGAATAATTGATTACTGCTTTCGTTTTTAATAAATATAACGAACTGACAATTTTTGGAAATTGACTTAATTTTATCTTATTTCTGCATTTTTATAGATAAATCCTTCATTTTTCTTTATATTTTATTAACAGTTGTCAATTTATTAGAAAGTGAAATCTTTGATACCCTTCACCACGTTACTTAATACCATATTACCATCTTACCCACAAATAATAAATTTTTCGCCTTAACGCCAAAATTTTTTTTTAACTACAAACATTTGAATACGAAAAAGAAATATATATATATATATATATATATATATATATATATATATATATATATATATATATATATATATATATATATATATATATATATATATATATATATATATATATATATATATATATAGTTAGGGACAAAACTATACACCCCATGCATTTCCTATATCTTCAATAATTTATAAAGAATAAAAAATTATTATATGTAGTTTTAATTCAGGTCCATTTTTATTGAATTATTTGATAAAAAATAAATTAATATATAACACATTGTTAAAAAAAAATACAATTTAAGTAAAAATCTTTGGGACAAAAGTATTTGTACATCAGTACTTTGTACAATTATTTGTACGTTGGACTCTTGTATGATGATTTTTTTTAAATACCGTTATATTTTCTTCGTTAATCGAGTTTTATTTTACAAAATAAGAAGTTGGTTTTAACGTTTTGAATAATAAGCACATCAAAAAAATGAAAATGTGCCAAGAACTGGACGGCCAAAAAAGGTTGCCAGACGGGAAGCGAACTTGGTGATAAAAGAAGTGGCAATAAATCCAAGAGTAACTCGGGCAAAATTAGCGGAACAAATCGCAAATACTACCGGAACAATTGTTCATCCAAAAACAGTAGGGAGGATCTTACATTCTGCGGGATATGCAAGTAGAATTCCCCGCAAGAAACCGCTGATTAGTTAAAAAAACCAGCATTTGCGTTTAGAGTTTGCCAAACGATACATTGATAAGGACGAAGAATTTTGGAATAGGGTTTTGTTTACTGATGAAACCAAAGTCAATCTTTTCGGAAATGATAGCAGGGGAAAAGTGTGGCGCAAAAAAAAATACAGCGTTAGATGTTAACAATTTGACCCCAACAGTGAAACATGGTGGGGGAAGTGTTATGGTATGGGGGGCAATAGCAGCCAGTGGGGTAGGGCGAATGGTATTTATAGATGGTGTAATGGAGCAGCATCAATATAAACGTATATTGGAAGACAATTTGAAGGATTCCGTAGATGGTTTGGGTCTTGGCCAAAGTTGGATATTCCAACAGGACAATGACCCAAAACATACAGCGCGTTCAGTGAAGGAGTGGTTGCTTTACCATGCACCAAGACAACTTAATTCTCCTCCCCAATCACCTGACTTAAACCCCATCGAGCACTGTTGGGATATTTTGAAACGTAAAGTCGCTACAAAGCACGTCCGAAGCAGGGATGAACTTAAAATTGCTTTGGAGGAAGCCTGGAAGGAAATATCTCCAGATGAAACGAGAAATTTGGTCCGATCGATGCCCAGAAGATTACAGGCCGTGATAGATGCAAAAGGAGGACCCACAAAATATTAAATTTTTCCAATATAAGTAGGTGTAGATTATATGTACAAATACTTTTGTCCCAATGAATTTTCATTATTTTGTATTTTTTTAAATAATGTGTTGGATATTAATTTTGTTTTTATAACTTAATTAAATAAAAATATATTAAAAATAATACTGCATACGACAATTTTAAATTCTTTATAAACTATTGAAGGTATACGAAATATATGAGGTGTACAAATAGTTTTGTCCCTAACTGTATATATATATATATACATATATATATATATGTATGTATGTATGTATTTATGTATGTATGTATATATGTATGTATGTATGTATATATGTATGTATGTATGTTACAAATTGACTGCATATACAACCACACTGCATATACAAACATGTATGTGTATGTGTATGTATGTATGTATGTATGTATGTATGTATGTATGTATGTATGTATGTATGTATGTATGTATGTATGTATGTATGTATGTATGTATGTATGTATGTATGTATGTATGTATGTATGTATGTATGTATGTATGTCTGTATGTATGTATGCATGTATGTATGTATGTATGTATGTATTTATGTATGTATGTATGTATGTATGTATGTATGTATGTATGTATGTATGTATGTATGTATGTATGTATGTATGTATGTATGTATGTATGTATGTATATATATGTATGTATGTATGTATGTATGTATGTATGTATGTACGTATGTATGTTACAAACTGACTGCATATACAACCACACTGCATATACAAACAATAACAAGAACTGCTGTTGCTAAATAAACAACTTGCCCATACAAAAAAAAAACAACAATAACAATGCTTAATATAAAAATGTTCCTTCGTATTTATTTTATTAAATTTTTTTTATTTTTTTGAACCATATCTCTGTTGTTTTTGAGCGAATTGGGTTTCTGTAAAAAACCGAAATTTTATAAAAATATTTATGACCAACCTGTTCAAAAGCGAAAGCCGTAGCTTATGTAGAGGCTACAAAAAGTGAAACGCGTTTTGACCGATATCTGGAATATAGTGCACCGATTTTTTTCATCAAAAAAGTTATAAGAAAGGTTTTGAATTTTTCGTGCAAAAACGAATTCGCTATCTTTTATAGGTGCTGAGAAAAGCCGACAGCAAATACGATTTTTTGGGGATATCTTCGTTTTTTTGCCGATATCTCAGTTATTTATCAACCGATTTTGCTCATTTTTATTAGCTATTTTCTAAGGAATATTTCTAACAGTTTGACATATAAAACATATATATCCGTTAACTGGGGCTTTCTAAAAACAGATTTCAACAGACAGACGGACAGACAGACAGACGGACATCTTTATATCGACTCCCCTATCAATAAGGGGTCTTAGACGAATATTGTAGAAATTACAAACGGAATGACAAACTTATATATACCCTTTACACCTGTGGTGAAGGGTATACAAATTTTAAACCAATTACAGCCGTATTCAAAATAAATAATATATGTTTGTTAACTATTTACTAACTTTTTGTTATGGAAATTTACACACAAAAAAGTTAGTAACTCGTTATCAAATAAACATTATTGATTTTGAATACGGCTGTTAAAAAATAAATAAATAAATAAATAAATAAATAAATAAATAAATAAATAAATAAATAAATAAATAAATAAATAAATAAATAAATAAATAAATAAATAAATAAATAAATTAATAAATAAATAACATGTGGA
This sequence comes from Protophormia terraenovae, assembly GCA_951394005.1. Lineage (NCBI taxonomy): Eukaryota > Metazoa > Arthropoda > Insecta > Diptera > Calliphoridae > Protophormia > Protophormia terraenovae. Next base: position 72,386,988 of record OX596077.1, read on the forward strand.
ATGTCCATGGAATGGCATAATAAAGCATGTAAACGAAATATTTTTTACATTTTCAATTGCATATATTTAAACTGCAGTATATATTTAAACTGCAGTATATAGTATATAGTATTGAAAAAAGCTAAAAGGTTTCTGATTCTGTAAAGTCTTGAGAATATATATACATTTACATTTTGAGTTTCGAGATATCAGCCAACTAAATATCTTAAAAATTTCAAAACAACAGAAAAAATTTTGGACAAATTTCTTAAAAAAATGTGTAAACGAAAAATTTTTTAACTTAAATATTTCAGTCGCTGTAAGCAATATGATATAGATCGGATACTTTTCTGAATTTGCGAAGTCCGAAGATTTTAAATATGTAATACTTTTTTATTAAATCCAAACTTTTAATTCATATTCTTAAAAATTGGAAAATAACAGAAAATTAATTTTGAGTAAATTTTTGTGAACACTGCATTAACCAACTTCAAGTCAAAAAAAGTCCTAGTTTAACAATGATAATTTTGGTTAATGATACATCAAAAAAAAAAGACAATGTCATAGTCTATTAATTGAAATACTAAATAATGTGTTGATTAACACTTTGGCTAAATTTGACATCGAAAAGTAAATCGGGAAAAATGTTATGATAAAAAAACCGTAAAACACAAAAAAATTAATAAAGATCAAAACCAGTTAAAAAATTGTACATCTAAGGTTGACATAGCGTCAAAAAAACAAAAAACGTGTAAAATGTAAGAAAATTGTGAACATTTACATTTTTTTTCCTGAATTTTTACAATTTTTATATTTATTCAGCGACTGATAATTTTAAACAAAAATAATAAGCATATTTGTATTCTTTGGAGTCTCTAGTTTCATAAAAATACAACATTTTTGAGATACCCTTTATAGGTACTTAAATATTTCCATTTGAAAATGTAAAATTTTTTTCGTTTACATGCTTTATAAAGTTTCACTTTACGCCATTACACTTTCTTCGTAGATTTATGGGATACATAATTTTTGCTTTTTTTTCTCAAATAATGAAAATAATAATATTTCTAGTCAACGGACACTTCCGGATTGATTATTTTTCACCCCACAGAACAATAACTTTCATTCTTTTTTTAGAACATGCGTTCAGTATAAACGGGAGTAGTTTTACTTCACGAATGGTGTTTAGAAGTGGGTTCTTTATAATTTTTAGTCTTCTTAGGTGCACTAAATTTCGAATAATAAGCTTTATGGTAAAACTAATGCTTTAATACCTGATTTTTGCTAAATTTTTGACCCCGAATCAGTAGAATTGGAGGCAGCTTTCGTTGTTGCTTTATAAGTACCTCTTTTCATATTTTTTTCCATAGCGAGACTGATATCTTAAAATATTTTGACTTCGCTCAAATTTTCTTCGTCATATTTCATAGATTAAGACTAAATTGTCCATACGCTTTTTTCTTTGACGAAAATTTTTTACGCGACCAATTTTGAAATATTCTTATAGAAAAATGTTGAAAATATTAGGAAAATACACACTTATGGGCAAATTCAACTTGAAGCAAGAGGAAAAAAAGAAAGTTTTAAAATTTTACACTTCCCTAATAAAAGATGTGAGAAATGCAAGTGATTTTTAATTTTTAAAATAAATGCCTTACATATGGCAATATTTTGATAAAATTCGGTACAAAGAAGTTTTGTATAAGTGTTAATCTTTGTGTCGAAATTCATATAGATGGATCCATAATTAATCATAGCTCCCATATAAACCCCTCTTCCGGAAATTACATTAAAATGCTTAAATCCCATACGAATGGGATAGTATCAAGTTAATATTCGGCACATATTCGACACAAATAAGTTTTGTATAAGTAGAAAAAGCATTGTCAAATTTTATGATAATCGGTCCATAATTAACTATAGCTTCCATATAAACCCACTTCCCGGAATCGCCATAAAGTGCATAAAATCATATATATGTTAGTATCAACGCATTATTCTGCATGTATATTTTATTTTACATTTAGTAAAAGTGGACACAGGTCTTCTATAAGTCCCCTTCCCGAATTTTATATCCTCATACACAATGGTAATAGTTGTTTTAAAAATAAACAAGAGAGAAACTATGGTAGTTCAACACCGACTATATGATACCCTAATATAGTCGGTGTTGAACTACTATATTTCTCTCTTGTTTATTTTTAAAACAACTATTACGAGTCCAGAAATAGCATTTAATAAACAGCACACAGAGAAAAAAAATAATAATAATGAAAAGTGTTTATTAAATAAAGTATCTTTTTTCCTACTTTTTTTAACATTTAATAAAATATTTCTCCTAAATATTATTAAATTACACATAACGATATTGAAAAATAATCCATGAATTAATGCAATTTTTTTCACCTTGGATGCAGTGTTGCCTTTTAAAGACTAAATCTTTTATTTTCGTTTTATCTTCAACAATTTCCTTTTAGCCTCCAGCTATTTTTCAAGCTTGCAAGAATTATATGCCTATGAGGTTTAGATTAAAAGTTTTATTATTTTGAAATAGAAAATTTGAAAGCCAAAATTTCAAAAAGATGGTAACATTTTTTCACTTTACAATCCATTATTTCCGTCTGGACCATAAATTTTTTTCATGTTCCTAAAAGAATACTTAACATAAATTCATGTAAAAACAAATCCGAGGACAGTTGGGGTAACAGTCTCCCCACTAGCCATATCAGAATTTCGTTAATTTTATTTTTAGTTTTTTGTGGAGATCAAAAATTTCAAAGCCGAAATTAACAAAAAAATTCCTTGATTACATATCTACATATATTCGGTAAACACACGAATGATATTTAATAAGCCATGCCTCTTATAACGCCAGGGTAACCATTTTACTGAAAAAAGTAAATTTTTTGAAGCAAACTTTCCCCGAACTTGAATTTTATAAAAAATGGGAATCTATTTTTACTCTCTTTTTTATATTATACTAGGGTTTCTTTTTTTCCGGACTTTTTCTGTACATGGGAATCAAAAAATAAAATCTGCCATTCCCGGTACTAAAGTATAATTTCATATATATTAATATACATCTAATATTTAACACTTTTTAAATGAAAATATAAGGACTGTGCACGAAAAAGTCCGTGCATGCTCTTGGGCTTATAAGTTTTGATGTGGTAAAAAATAAATAATTCTGTTAACTGGTTTGTATTAGCTATTATGCTCACTAGCCATGTGCTAAGTTTCATGGTAATAGCAAAATTGGTTTTTCTATAAATGGAAATTTAACAAAAAACACCTAAACACATAATTAAAATTTTTCTTGAAATCTTACATTGGTCATATAAAATAATTGCAAGGAAGGCTGTTGCACCGCAAAATACACTTTCTTGGGTCATAATATTATACAAAGGAGTCATGATCACTGAACGATAGCCTGGTAATGGAAGACAAATAGTAACTTCACGCTGTAGGACTCAGACAAAATAGAAAAGATTTTGAGAGAAAATCACCTCATCTCTGGAAGAAAATTATCACAAAAAGTTAATTGTTTTGAGTCTTTATCAGAAAATTTGAAAGGAAATCTAGCCTGAAGACGTATAAAATAAGAAAAAAAAAACCTAATAGAAACGCAAAGAAGAATTTGGATGTAAAAAATAACATAAAGTACTTCAGACGAATTTTTTCAGAAATTTTATTTCTGTATAATAGACGATGAAACGTTTGTACAGGGTGACTTTTTTCAACTTCCTAGCCAGGAATTCTATATCGCAGATGCTAGAGGGATTATGGCAGACAAATTTCGTGTATCAAAGAAATCAAAATTTTCAAGAAAGTTTTCGATTTGGGAAGTCTTCAATCTTAAAAAAAGGTTGCATTAACACAGAAATACTTCTCCCTTTCCTAAGAAAATGCAGTGCATCCGCTGTTTTTTGGCCTGTTGCCGCATCTTCTCATTACAACAACAAAACAATGGAGTTGTAACAAATAAATTGTAAAAATTTGTACCGAAAGAGGCTAATCCATCAAATTGTTAGAAACTCCGTACAATTGAAAGATATTGGGCTCTAGTAAAAATAATTTAAAGAACATTAAAAGCTTAGCATAAAATGAAACGGAGTTTAAAAATAAGTGGACTTATTCGACTTATTCCTTTAATTTGAATAATTCTGGAAAATATCAGATATTTTTTTAAAAACCATCAGGAAATAACCCTGCGGGAAATTTGTGCCAATTGCAGTAATGGACCGGTCCCTCAGTACCAGTTGAGTACCAATTGACACCTAACAATTGGTCGACATTAACGAAAATAAAATAAAAATATACATAATTTAATAAAAAAAATAATAATAATAAAAAAAGTTTAAAAAGTAAACAATTGCCGAATTTTTATCAAATTTTTATTATATTAATCATCACTAAACCTGTCCTTTTGGACCAGTCCTGTGACCTTTCCCAAGGTGCTAATTAGCCACCTCCAATGACAACCCCGTGTAAAAGTGACAGGTTCTTCTCATATAAAGTTCCGGAACTGGAACCGGTCTCTAGCCCTGAGAACTTGTCACGTGACTAGTTTTGAACCGGTTCTTTTTACTCTAGGGAATTTACTCTTTAATATTTAAAACTTGAACATAACATTCATTAATAAAAATATCACTTTAAAAAAATTCGCCCATTGGTTTAGTTTCTATAAGCGGATTTGCATGCACGGATTTTTTCGTGCGCAGTCCTTACTTCAATTATAGGAAAAGTCTAATAAAAAGGTTTATTAATAAATAAAATAAAAATAGTTGACAAAAAACAATAATATGTATACATATAAAAATATTATATGTATATTAATACTATAATGAGATCATTATTATGATATTTTTAAACTTATTTTTGCTTTTAAAAACTTAAATTTTAAAATTATTAAAGCATTTTATATTTCCAGCTACCGAAAATATCCTCTCACTCTCTACTGATATTGATCTTATAGTGAGAAGGACATCGTATACACTTTTTAAATTAGGTGTTCTGTGTCCTGTTATTTCAAAGATATAAAATCTTTTTGTAATGTATTATCTACCTTTCTTTTTTTCTTTGACTTAAAGCTAGAATTTGATATGGCCTTCTCATGCTGTTCTTTGAACGTAGTAGATGGTTCACTATCTGATGATTGTAAACTGTTATCGCTATCATTGTCCGCTTCAAAAATCTTTTTGAACATTTCATCGGCAGTAAGATAAACAGTTGTTTTATTTGTGTAAGAAAAAGTCTTCGAAATATAATCAATAGAGTCTTTTAAAACTTTAATAAGGAGTAGATTTTTATTTCCCGCCTTTCATTTATTTGAGATTTTAATGAAGATAACAAATTTCTTGATGACAAGTTTTTATTCTCCAATTTTTCGTATAGTTTTTCCATAATAATTTCCTCAATAACAATTTTAATTGGATGAAGTGCTTCGTATAACTCTTTTAAAACAGGTATGTGATCATCGTTCCAAATATGTATTAAATAAAAGTCTATTAAACACTTCTTTACACAATTTTTGCTTTAATAAAATTCTCCAAAATTAAAACAATGTAATTCCATCGCATTCTTACATCGCATGACAAATGTATCTCTTTTATTATTTCTGCTTTTGAATAACTTTGTAAAAAAGATGTTTTTAATAGACTCGTTTTAAAAGCTTTAATTATTTTTCTTATATTTTTGAAAACATCAGCATATTTGGGAACTACATCATAGCAAGGCAACTCTAGTTCTTCACTACAATCCGAATTATCAGATTCTTTACATAGTTCCAAATTTTCGTCTCTTTTATAAAGTACATCCCTGCAAGGTGCATGCCATGGTTTAGACAGAAAATTCCAGGAACAGGGCTTATTTTAACGAACGATTTCATAATGTTGGGTCCGTCGGAAACTGTGCACACAATATATTTTTCAACATTTATGTTATACAATTTTAAATGTTCCTCAATCATAGTTTTGATTTCATGAGCTCCACATCTTCTAGGAATATACACCAAGCCCAAGTTATACATTTTATTTGCGGGACCGTATAAAAATAACTTGAGCTATCGTTTTTGTGTAATACTGGACCACTCATAAAATACCAGGGAAAATCTACCATTTTCATCCACAATTTTTTCAATTTCTAGTTTAATTTGCATTTTTACTTTTTCCATAAAAGTTATTATTAATTTTTTAACATGTGTGAGATTTTATGGTAAATCAAAACCAATGAGTTTGAGTGATCCTCTTATAGAACTACCTTTAGTTATAGCATGAATGGATATTCCATCTGCAGCCGCCAATCTTGATACAATTTTCACCAAAGACTTTTTAGATTGAAAGTATTTGCTAACGTCGGAATTACTAGAAGTTGTTGGAGAAACTTTTACAGAATAAGCTTCCAAGATAACATTATGAATCTGCCGCAAATGTCAGACTTTTTGGGCAAAGGGAACATTGAGCATAGTCGTTGGTTTTAGCAAAAGATTTCCATTGTTTCTTTAAAATACTATAATTTTAGTAAATAATATGTTAATAAATTCATATAATTAATAAATTCATTAATACTTATATTTGTTAAACCTTTCCTTTGCTTAGAATGTCCATTGAATTGGCGGTTGTTTTAAAAATTCTTCACAAACAATAACATAACAGAGTTTTATTTTTGAGTAACAAAATTACAAACAGCATAGCTTAGATAGATTTTATTTAAGTTCAAATATTATTATTATTATTATTTTTTTAAATAACACTAAATACAAAAATTTTTCGTTTTTTGATCAATTTAATGAAAAAAATTTTGTTTTAATACTTTACTATTAACATATTATTATTTTTGAAGTAATAACCTTTCCAATGATACTAAATACTTGCATAAATACTTTACACAATCGTTTAAAAACTAATTTAAACTTGACCCCCTTCAGCGAAATGTGCCTATTTTCCTTAATTTCTATAGTAAATGTGTGCTGCAGCATTCTATATACAAAAGTGCTCAGCAGTCTCATCGTGTTTTTATACCCTTGACCGCATAAGTTTGTCATTCCGTTTGTAATTTCTACAATATTCATCTAAGACCCCAAAAAGTATATATATTCTGGATCCTTATTGATAGGGAAGTCGATATAAAGTTTCCGTCAGTCTGTTGAAATCAGTTTTAAGAAAGCCCCAGTTATCCAATATATATGTTTTATACATCAAATTGTAGGAAATATTCCTTAGAAAAACTCAAAATCGATTGATAAATAACTTAGATATCGGCAAAAGCAGAAGATACTCCCAAAAAATCGTATTTGTTGTGGGCTTTTCTAGGCTCCTATACAAGATAGCGACTTTGTTTTTGCACGAAAAATTCAAAATACTTCTTCAAATTTTTTTCCTAAAAAAAATCGGTCCATTAGTATCTAAGATATCGGCCAAAACGCATTTTTAGACTTTTTGAAGTTCCTATATAAGCTACGGGTTTCGCTATTGAACAGGTTAGTCATAAATCTTTTTGTAAAATTTCTGCTTTTTAATCGACCAAATTTGTTCGTAAACAACCGAGTAATGGGCCAAAAACTAAAAAAAAATTGTTAATAATATAGAGTCATTCCATTTAAAACCAACCAACTGATTTTCCCACCTCTTCCGAATTTGATAATATTTGATACTATCATTATACTTGTCAAAACTAAGACTAATTCAAAATTTCAGATAATTTCACCAAGTGGTTCGCGAAATATCACAATTTGAAAGTGCAAAATAGCTCAAAATATGTGCTCAAAGTTGTATACACAAAATTACAAATATCTTTCGAAGTATTTATTATATAAGATTTATTGAGATATCATATTAAAGGTATTAAAATTACCTTTAATATAACGTATAACATAACTTTTTTCTCAACATCAAAATGGTCCATATCTCGCGATTTTTCGTTCGAGGGTTAATATCTCGAAAAATGGTCTTTTTAAAAATTTTAAAAAATATATGTGAGATTGGAGCCTGGTCGCGTTACCAGACCTGGCAGACGTTTGTAACGAAAGGGTTAAATTAGTTAACGGACAGAACATTCTGGACGGAGATAATTTTATAAACGGGGACATAGAATGGACAGGAAAGAGACAAATATAGGTTTCGCTCGCTAAGAATTTTCTAGAGCTTTAGGGAAATAGCAAGTAATAGTGGATAGGAATATAAAAAGGAAGGAAAGATAATATTTAGTTAGTTGCAGAAGAGTTTTATAAAGTTAAAGTAAGTTCCAGTTGAAGTTAGAAGTTGCAGAAAAGTTGTAAAGTTTAAGTTGAGTCAAAACCAGCGGCAGCCAAACTCTTATAAATTGTTAAACTAAAGTGAAGTGAATATTTCTTAATAATATAAAATAAACTTGACACACAATTATTTATTAATTAAAATAAAATTGTTTTTCATTGATTGTTTCTAATTAAAGCCACCAAGCTTTAATCGCAGAGATTTATTTAAAAATCCCACATATATGTTAATGAGGAAGATGTTTTCTATAACTGTGGAAAGTGGAATTCTGAGACTCGTAATATTTTAGGAGTTATTACAACAAATGACATAAAAAATACGAAATATTTATTCTTATACATCATGAAAAAATATATTTTTTGTTTCATTTTTTTATTATAACTCCGAAACTACTGAGCCGATTGAAACGCAATATATAAAAGGATTAAAGATTATGTAAATAAAAATTTTCTAAGTATATTTTAATAATATCACACTAACATTCTTTGAGTTATCATTAATTATGTGGAGAAATGTCTAAAAAAAAAAAATTATTATTTTACTTTAAAAAAACCTCTCCATTGAATTTAAAATTTGGACCATATTTGTACTACTGGAACCACAATACATCAAAATTGTAAAATGGTTTTTCAAGCCTTTAAAATTTTTCGACTTTGTTGCCTTGTGTAATTTAACACTTTTCAGAGATGATTTAAAATTAAAAGCAAGTCAAAACACCCAACAAGTTTTCTGATTTGTGGAACTGAAATAAAATTTTATTAATTTTTTTTTCTTTTTTTTTTTTGGGGGGGGGGTGGTTTGTTAAGATATCTTAACGAAATTTTAAGCGATTGTTGACTTTATCATTTGAAATGGTAAAGTGAAGAAGGTTTGGAAAATGCCATTGGCAAACTCTTTGGAACATATTAGAGTTTCCGGTTTTTTACAAACGAAACAGTATTCGGTTTACAGAACATTCTTTTTTTAGAACATGTTGACTAAAATCAAAGTTTTGATTTAAAATAGGTCAAATTCGGGATGGTCTGTACGTAGTCCTGTTGGATGTTTGGGCTTTTTTTCATCCTAAAGTCGTCTCCGTAAAGATCCCTTTCAGAATTGTATTAACTTGTTATATGTTCATTAGGGTGGCCCTCTTTTGTATGAAAAAAAAGGTATTTAAATTTTCAGTCTCACCCCCAAGAAATGCTCGAATACCCCAAAAACCATATAATACAAAGTTTTAGATTGATTAAAACAAATTTAGAGGTGGCTCAAAGTGATTGAAATATTAAAAATTTTAGTTTTTTTTATTCTGTCCAACCATAAATTATTCATTAGAACTTAAATTTTCTTCGTTTTCATCTTTTTGAATTCTTCAGTTTATTACCTTTCTAAAATGACCAAAATGAATAAAATTGAACAACTAATAATATCATAGTTATTAAAATCAATAAAACGCGTAATTTTCGACTAAATACACCTCAGTAATAAGATTTCATCCAAAACTTTAGAGAAAGAAACGAAACTCTGCATATGGTTTTGTCTTGATATCTTATACATCATGTGAAAAATTGTCGGTAATACATTCTATTTGTATATAAAATTTGAAAAAAAAAAATTAAGACCATAACTTCTCAGATTTTTGGACTTAAAGTAAAATGTTTGAAAAAAATTGGGTTTTGGAGAAACTATAAATATTTGATCTCTATTAAAATCTTGGTTTATAAAGATATCATAACGAAATGATAAATTGTAGACAAATTTTAAAATTTTGTGAAAGGAATCCCACAATTGCCATTGCCAAACTTTTTGGAACACATTAGTTCTCGAAACTGTATTTGGTTTACAGAAAAAAATAGTGTAGACACTTTTTCGGCCAAAAGATAAAATAATAATTTTTGCAATTTTCAATTTCAAAATCGACTTCTACTTTTTTCTATTCGATAGAAAATTTTGTTTTTACTTAACATGGTAAACATTTTAGAAAATCGAATAAAAATATTAGCCTATAATTGAAACATTTAGTTCTAAATTTGAAAAATTTAAATAGTTGAAATTTCAAATGCTGTTTGCTGCAAATGTAACAGTCTATTTTAAAAAATTTTGATGATGACAAATTTTTTAAATGTTACTCTAAGGAGTGCGTTCGAAAAAATCTTAACATATTTAAAATTCAATAATTTCGAAACGGTTGATCTTAGAATCTTTGCTATTTTATATTTAATTGATATTATATTAATTTTTATAGTTCTAACCATTACTTATGAACTCGTGAAACTTTTTTTTTATTTATTTTTATTTATTTATTTACATTAGTCTACGGAAAAATATTCCTTACAGACCTTAAAATATTAACAATGTTTATACTAAAAATACAATTAACAATTATTTAAATACAATATTATATTACGTTTTATTTGGTTAACATTGGTTGAAAAATCGACTTAGTTGTAATAATTATTAAAATCAATACATAGTTTTCTAAAGGGATCAGCATTAGCATAAGAATTATGGAAAATTTGAAGGTAAAGTGGTATAAAGTTCCTAGTAACTCTCCGAGGAATTGAGAAGGTTATATGACTAAGCAGGAAATCAGAACAGACAGATCCATTAATTAAATTTATTAAGAAGGCTACGTTCAGCATCTTCCTTCTACTTTCCAAAGTAGGTAATTTTATAATTGATAACCTTGTTGTGTAAGGAGGAAGATTGATATTTGGATTTCAAGTTGAGTTTCCCAAACAAAATAAAAGGAATTGTTTTTGAACAGACTCGATATTATTTTTAAGATAAGCCATATTGGGATCCCAAATAATAGAACCATACTCCAAAATTGGTCTTACCAAGGATGTGTATAAACGTTTAGTAATTAAAGGCTCATTAAATTCTTTGGACCATCGCTTTATAAATGCTAGAACACCACGAGATTTATTTATTATCATTGTTATATGTTTTTTAAAATTTAGTTGAGGATCGAGAAGAATACCAAGATCAAGAAACTCAGATACTAATTCCAGTTGATATCCTCCCATTAAGAAATTTGCATCAAAATTCCAATTTATAAAGAAGCGCATATGTTTACATTTTTTTAGGTTAAGATCCATTAGGTTTATATTGCACCATAGAAAAAAGTTGTCTAAGTCATGTTGTAAATAATATATATCACCAGCACTATTATAGCTTAAGAAGATTTTTACGTCGTCTGCATACATTAAAATTTTACAGTATTCAATTACACATGGCAAATCATTTATAAATAAGGAAAATAAGATAGGACCTAAGTGACTACCTTGAGGAACTCCAGATTTCACATGTATGTTTTTAGAGATAACATTTTTGAAAACAACACGCTGCTTACGACATGTTAAATAAGATTTTATCCAGTTCAAGCTATTAGTTGAAAAGCCCATACCATGCAGTTTGATTAACAAAAGGTTGTGATTGACTTTATCAAATGCCTTGCTAAAGTCAGTGTATATGACATCAGTTAGTTTTTTGTCGTTAAATCCACGATTAACTATAGTGGTAAACTGCAAAAGATTAGTTACTGTCGAACAGCCTTTCCTGAACCCATGTTGATAAGGAGATAATAATAAAGAAATTTGACGTGTAATATTCTCAGTTATGCATTTTTCAAAGAGTTTTGGAATTACACTCAAGTTTGCAATTCCTCTATAGTTGGCTATATTTGATTTGTTGCCAGATTTAAAAAGCGGAATAATATAAGATTCTTTCCAATACTGGGGAAAATAACCGTATTGTATAGAGATGTTAAAAATTATGGTTAACGGAACAGGTTATGAATAGGATTCATAACTATTGGTTGGTATTCCAAAATTGGATAAGGATATAAAGTGTTGTTATATTGTAAATCGGAATATGTGGTGGAGAAGAAGTCAGCAATATGTCTTGCCATTCAACACAGTTGTTAATGACTTCAATGTCTAAAATTCTGCGGTTGTGCGTGACGTTCAAATTTTTCGTTTACGAGAAAATTTGGAAAATGTAAAAAAAAAAATCGAAAAAATTTAAAAAAAAATGCGTTTATTTCACCTTCATTCATATATAACTTTTAAAATAGGAATGTAACCTTCAAGCACCACCTCAGAATTTTAGATATTATTCTCATCAACAACTATGTTGACTTTCAAGGGATAACATTTAGTCCAATTTGTGCCGTATGAAAAACAATAAAGCCTATTTTCGGCAAATTTTACTTATTCATTTAAAAAATAGAGTGCATATTTAAAAAAAACGGGAGTTTATGTTACTGAAATGAAATATATATTAGTAATTAAGATCATACACACTGTTTTCAATTTAAAACCCCATAAAGTATATGTTTTCTGGGTCCTGGTTAAATTCTGAGTCGATCTAGCTATATCCGTCTGTTGAAAGCAGAATAGGGCTCGAACGGCACAACGAAGGGGGACGAAATATGGACCCAAATATTTATCTTATATAAGGTTTGTTTGATATTGAAAATGAGCACAATCGGTAAATAAAGAAAAAAGTTATGAGCAAAATACTAGAAACACTGGGTGTCCGTTGTAGCTTAATTTCATACTTTTCTGCTATATCTCTCTTAAATAAAAGCATGTACCATAACAAAATTTTCATGGGTTGATATAAACTTGGAAGCAAAAAATGGGCGTGGTCCGCCCACCTCCCATATAAGGTGAAATGTCAAAGAAATTTTGTACAAATACTTCATGGACAAATGTAAACACGGAAACAAAAATAGGCGTGGTTCACCCACTTTACCGCCCACCTCTTATACAACATTTGCGCTTGTTTACATTTGTAATGTTATTGTTTTTTGTTGTTTTTCTTTGTATCAATGTTTTTGTTTAGAACATTTTTTACTGATTTTTCAACCGATTTACAAAACAAATTTTTCTTTGGAAAGGTATTCAAATTACCTTTCTAATTGCAGAACATAGTTAGTACAAATTATTTCCGCTAGATGGCGAAAAATTATTTTTTTTTTATTAAAAATGCATCAAAACACCCTGTATTTGCAAATATTATGGGTTTATATGTTCAGCAAAAATACTCGCCGAAGGATTTTGTACAAAGTTGCCAAACATCATTTGGTCGAATTCTGGAAATTTGAAGGTCAAAATTGTGATTTTCCTTAATAACCTAAAAATAACGGTAATTTTGTAAATAACGGAATTATGAACAAGTCTCAGAACAAAAGTTAAAGAACCATTTTCACAAAAAGTCGATTTTGGCATATTGCTAATAGTATTAATTCATGATGAATTTATTTAATGTAATGAAGAATAAAAAGTGTTGAAACTGATTTAGTTTTTGAAAAAAATTAAAATGTTTTTGAAATAAAAGTTTTGCACCACTTAAGAAAAATTAAAACAAAATATATTTTTAGCAATATAATACTTTCTTTTCGCAAATTCGTTTCATAGTTTAACAAGTCATTATGTTAATAAATATAAATAAAGCACGAAAACAAATTTTATCCCATCAGTTCCTGGCTGATGTTCCAGAATTTTTTAATTTCACTTTTATGTATATATTTCATACTTTTAAGTATGTTTTAGTCTGGGTTTCTTACACATCCCTCCGAATCCTATCAAATCCTTATTTTATAAAATTTTGGAGCATAATTTTCTACGAAAATATTAGTATTAGACTACAATTCGTGGTGAATATTATGATAATTTTATAATATTTTTAATATTTTCTTCTCAAAATTTTAACATATTTTAACGAAAAGTTGAGGATATTTTTTTAAGACATAATTCCACTATATCTCCCTAATTCGCTATATAACAATTCCTTTACTTTAAAGTTTTTATAGCGTAGCAATACAAGTCGAACATTTATTTTGAAACCTAAAGATTAATAGATTTCAAAATATTGAAAAGGGTCATAAACTTTCATCTAATAGATAGTTACAGATTTTGTGGTTTTTATCAAATATTTTCATGTTTCTTATGTTATTTTCAAACAGTTTGAAAACTAGCTATACTATTAATGAATTTGATAAGTTTAAATGGAATCTCATATTCCCCGATCTTAGTTATTTTCAAAAAAATTTTCAGCATCTCTATTAATGAATTAACATAATCGATGATTTTGTCTTATAAAAAATATTTTTTACGTCTTTTTGAAAATAGTCATCAAGGTTTAAGATAGTTTTAAGTCCTTGCGATTTTTTTGTTAACGATAATCGTTGCAAAATTTTATATTTTCCATTTTTTTTTATTTCCACTACTACAGGATTTTATCAAGGTTATTACATATTAAATAACTTTTACAGAACTCTAACAAGTTAGTATTTGCACTAGACATTCTTCATTGAATAATATATTTACCAATTTTTTTTTTTTTTTCATTTGCAAATTTAATATACAGAATAAATTACGATTATATATCCATTCAGAAACTGATGCAAAATTGAACACTTTTATATTTTAAAGTTTTCTTTATTTTTTATGTTACACAAACAAATATATTAATATTTATTACACATTTATTTCCAATTGGACCTTGAGGATTATATTCTACTATTTATATTTTAATAACTATGGGTCGTTAAGAAGATACAGCCGAAAAAAAGTAAATTTCACAGAAAAAGTGTTCACTTTTGCTCTATAGTGTATAAAGTACAAACTTATGAAATATTATGACTAAAGAACCTATCTTCCAAATAACATGGACTTTCAAAATCTTATTTTTGTATTTTCTAATGCTGTTTTTTGTGTACTGCTACTACGTAAAAGCTAAAAAAAAACTAAAGATTCAATAGTTGGACTATTGAAAGCGGGTTTAATGTAGTCCGAAAAGAGCTAAGATGGCATTGCTGACTGGCTGTATAGTAGTTAATAGTTAAATCGATCAATTTTATACTAAACACATAATACTCACTTTCTATATATAGTGATGTACAGTATAACAAAACATAACTAGATTATAGTGTTTTTATGAGCCATTAAATGATAAGATCTGAAATAATTGTAATAATTCTAAAATTAACTTGCAATTTGGCACCAGAAAAAATAATTATTTTCGTTTTAAAATACGAACAAAATAAAAGGTATAACGTTTGATATTTACTTCATAATATTTCAATTAGTTACAATTGTTTGGAGTAGATATGTGGAAAATTTTAATTGCGTGCTTGATAATTATCCTCTCCATAGAAAATGCTATTGCTGCAGTATGTGTTGCTAAATAAATATAAAAATTTTTGGTTTAAAAAAAAAAATTTTTTTATTTAGTCAGGGTTTGACATGTTCTTTGACAATATCACATGTACATCTGATGATCCGAATGGTTTTTTGAATAAGTTATCCTGCTATGTAAGTAAAAACGTTAAACGACGTACATTTTCCATCGAGTTACAGTTTAAAAAGGATTTAAAACACTTTATGTTAAATATGTGTGTTGTATTACCTCGAAAAAATAGCATTGATTTTGTGCTTCTTAATTTGACAAACATCGATGGATGCAAGTTACTCTCGAATAAAAATCAAGCACCTTTTATTAAATTAGGAAGATCTACCTTAGATCGTTTTGGCAATATACCACATCAGTGTCCATTTCAAAAGGATATACTCTATTATATACGTAACTTCCGAACAGATATGAATTTATTTCCAGCATTTTCTTTTGAAGCTGAAATGCTGCTATGGTTTGATCTTATGGTGGAACATAAAAAAATTATTAAAGGATTTTTACGCAGTTTTGTAACGATGAAAAAAAATAAAAAACAAAAATCTGTTTAATAACGGATAAAGTAATTACTTTATTATACAAATCGTGAGTTTTTTTGCGGCCCAAGTTCCATTTCCGTCTCTATAATAAGTTAAGAGTTCCTCTAAAGACACAAACTATTTAAAGAAATTATACACTTATAAACTAATTAAACAGCTCTGTGGTAATTTAATTTCTTTATTTGAACAAATTTCGTTTTACTACCCTCTTACATTAAAGATGAATTCATGTTAAAATTTTCGTGTTTTCATCGTGGCGTACTCGTATCCAGGTTAATTTCTTGTTATTTAAATTAATTATATATGAAAAACTTTATATGTCCATTAGACTGCACCAAAATTTAACAACTTTCGACTTTTGACCGTAACTCTCCCTAGAATTGTTCTTTTGGTTGCAAAAACTTTCTGTGTGAAATATTAGTGAAATCGGATATCGTTAACCCGTGCCGCATCGGACCTAAAGCTTATAGGATGCATTTATTTGGAAAAAAGTTGGAGAATTTTTGTGCAGTCTAATGTACATATGTGAGGTTTGGTATTCAAACATCGATTTTATACCCTACACCTTCGGCCCTTAACCCTTAAATACTAATATATGTAAATTTTACGTATACATTTTTTTTTTCAAATCCTTATTACTCTCGTGTGCGAAAATCTAACGGTATGAAACTTCAGAAGTTCTTTCGTTAAGTGGTTTTATATTAAAAAGAAAATAATAAATTTTTATATGCTTTCATGTTCTGAATGAAAATACAAAAAGTGTTACTACGTAAAATTTACGTATCGTCAGTATTAAGAGTATAAATTTTATACGTAAATCTTACGATTACGATAGCATTAAAAGTATAAATTTGAATATAAATTCAGAAATATTATGTGAAATGGCAGAGTAAAAGTTGAATTATTCGAAGGTGGATATAATAGTAAATTTTAACGTTTCAATGAAATAAATGTAATAATTGAAAGAAAATTATGACCTCCTGAGATTATACTAAGAACTTTATACAGGAAGCAAAGAAAAAATAGTTGAAAATTTTGCCAATATGCTAAAAACGGAAGGTTAAAACATATAGTCTAAACATCTCTAGTCTCTGGCGAACACCAGACCTTAATATAGCATGACTTTACGTAAATAAAATCTAGATTTATTTTTAAGGGGTTCTAATTTATTGAATTTGTTTTTTGGCTTTAAGCATTTTTCAAGAAAAATAAAAGTAACAAGCGCGAATGTTATATTCGGCTCGGCCGAATCTATATGCCCACCATCAACCTTTTCAAATTTTACATTATATGGAAGGTGGTCGCTGAACTATTTGAACACAATTTCGTTGAAGTTTCACCTTATATGGGAGGTGGGCGGTAAAGTGGGCGGACCACGCCCATTTTTGGTTTCCAAGTTTACACCGACCCTCAAACTGTATGCAAAATTTCGGACACCCTATGTTTCTAGTTTTTAGCCCATAACTTTTTTGTTTATTAACCGATTTTGCCTATTTTCAATACCAAACAAACCTTACATAAGATAAATACTTGTGCCCTATCCTGCTTTCAACAGACAGACAGACGGACGGACATAGCTAGATCGACTCAGAATTTAACCAGGACCCAGAAAATATATACTTTGTGGGGTCTTAAATGATTCTTTCGACATTTTACACACGGAATGACAAAATCAATATACCCCTCATCTTTTTGATGGTGGGTATAAAAATAAAGTAAGGACTGCGCACGAAAAAATCCGTGCATGCAAATCTGCTTATAGATATTTTTATTAATGGCTGTTATGTTCAAGTTCTAAACATAAAATAATAAATTAGTTCCTGTTGGTTTTTTAGGAAATATCTGATATTTTCCAGAATTATTCTATTTGAAGTTTTTATTGTGACTTTTTGCTCAAATAAGTCCTCTTATTTTTGAACTCCGTTTCATTTTATGCTCAGCTTTTAATTTCCTTTAAATTATTTTTTACTAGAGCCCAATATCTTTCAATGAGTTTCGGACAATTTAATGGATTAGCCTTTTTCGGTACAAACTCTTACAATTTCTTTTTTTCAACTCCATTGTTTTGTTGTTGTAATGAGAAGAAGTGGGAACAGGCCAGAAAACCGCTGTTTTCTACACTATATTTTCTTAGGAGAGAGAGAGAAGTCTTTTCCAAAGGCTCTAATTCACGTATAATTCTGTGGTCATGCAACAATTTTTTAAGAATGAAGTGCTTCATTCCCGCTTCCTTCCAAAAACTGCTCAAATCAAAAGCTTTCTTGGGAATTTTTACTTCTTTGATACACGAAATTTTTCTGCCAAAATCCCTTTAGCATCTGCGACATAGAATTCCTGGCTAGGAAGTTGAAAAAAGTCACCCTGTACGAAAGTTTCATCGCCTATTATACAGAAATAAAATTTCTGAAAAAAATCGCCTGAAGTACTTTCATGTTATTTTTTACCTCCAAATTCTTGCATGCGTATCTATTAGTATTTTTTTCTTACTTTATACGTCTTCAGGCTAGATTTGCTTTCAAATTTTCTGACAAATATTCAAAACAATTAACTTTTTGTGAAACTTTTCTTCTGAGATGATGTGATTTTCTCTCGAAATCCTTTCTATTTTGTCTGAGTCCTACAGCCTGAAGATACTATTTTTCTTCCATTACCAGATTACCATTCAGTGATCATGATTTCTTTGTATAATATTATGAACCAAGAAACTGTATTTTGCGGCACAACAGCCTTCCTTACAATTATTTTATATGACCAATGTAAGATTTCATGAAAAATTTGAATTATGTGTTTAGGTGTTTTTTGTTTAATTTTCATTTTAAGAAAAAACAATTTTGCTATTACCATGAAACTTAGCACATGACTAGTGAGCATAATGGCAAAAACAAACCAGTTAACAGAATTATTAATTTTTCATCACATCAAAAGTTATAAGCCCAAGAGCATGCACGGATTTTTTCGTGTACAGTCCTTAGTTTAGAGGAATAGCAATGTGTGCGTAAAATTTTGGTCAATTGTGGACCAATACTTTTACTAAGTGTAAAGTAAAATATACGAATACAGAATAATGCGTTGATACTAACAACTATATGATTTATATGGGAGCTATGGTAAATTATGCGAGGATTCTCATAAAATTTGGTGCTGTTGTTTCTATATATGTGTATAAAACATATTTGTGTCAAATATTAAAATGATACTAATATTTGTATGGGATTAATGCATGTTAAATTGATTTTCCGAAGAGAGTTTTATATGGGAGCTATGGTCAATTATGGACCGATCTTTACGAAATTTGATACACAGATTTATAATATAATAAAATTTCTCTGTACTGATTTTCATTATATTATTTGCTATATTAAAGGTATTTATTAGCGTTAAGCCCTATTCCGGAAGGACATTTGTATGGGGGCTAGGTAAAATTATGTACCGATCATAACCAATTTCAATAGGCTTTGTCCTTGTACCAAAATTACTATTCGTGCCAAATTTGCGATCTGTACTTTATTCACAAGGTGGGGGTAGTGTTTATAAACCGGATAATTTCGGGTTTTCGTGAACCGGCTAATTTTAAATTTAATTAATTTAAAATTAAATTTTCGGTTAACCGGTTTTTTTATCATAAATTTGATAAAAACATTACTAGATTTCTTCATTTTATTACTTCTTCCGAATTTAAAACAAGACAAAATGTTTTGGAAGAATTAAAAACTTTTGTTTTAGTCAAAACAAGTACAATAGTTTTCCTGTTTAACGAACATGTGTTTTGACAAACATCGCATTTAACGAACGAGTCATATTTTTCTATTTAGTATCTTATATAGCGAACAAAAAATTAGTATTAAATTATTCCATAGCAAATTAATTTATTTAAAAAAATATTGTAAACCTTAGTGAGCAAACAAAAATATACCGTTAATCTTTTCTTTTGGCATTTTGCATTATTTTATTGAGTTAACAGTAAAAATCTATGCAAAAACGTTTTAAAAGATAAAATTAAATTTGTTGATGATCACCAAAAAAGCTTACACGTGATAGATTTGTGCAAAGTGTGGTTTTTTAAATCCACAGTTTATAACATTTTAAAATTAAAGATAATCTTTTTAAAAATATAAGAGATACATTTTTTATACCCTTAATGTAAATACAAAGTGAGAATGAATATTTAAGAATTAAATTTCTTAAACAAGGTAATTATCATGTGCGTGTAACTTGCTGCGACCGTATAAGACAAATAAAAGGGTTAAATATAGTCATTAACTATTCCTTTTTTGTTATATTTTTATGATATATTGTTCAAAAGAGTTATTTTTAATAAAATGCATTTTAAAAAACCAATATATTGTACATTTATAGTAAATTCTACAATTTGCTCAAGAACATATTAGCTGGTCAGTAAACCAATGGAAAAACGTTCTTTTCAGTGACGAATCAAAATTCAATATTATTGCTAGTGATGGCATAACTCGTGTTAGAAGACCGAAAGGAAAACGAGTACAAAAAGAATTTTGTGTAAAGACCGTCAAACAGGCGGTCATGTCATGGCCTGGGGATGTTTTTCTGCTAATGGTTTGGGCCCACTTCGTCGAATTCAAGGAATAATGTATAAATGGTCCTACAAAAACATCCTTGAGCAAGTTATGTTGCCATATGCTGAGTGGGAAATGCCTTTACGATGGACGTTTCAACAAGACAATGATCCGAAATACACTTCGAAGGTAGTAAAAACTTGGTTTAGGCAAAAAAATATTAATTTAATGGAATGGCCACCTCAATCACCGGAACTGAACCCAATAGAAAATCTCTGGTCAATTGTAAAACAGCAGATTGATCGCAATAACGTTCAAAATGCTGACGAGTTTTTCAATCGGATTAAAAATGCGTGGTATGCTATTCCACAAGCTACTATTAATAATTTAATAGAGTCGATGCCACGAAGATGCAAAGCCTTAATAGATAGTAAGGGTTTCGCTACGAAATATTAAGCAAACAAATATTTTACCGTGGAATATTATTAAGTTACAATTGTTTTGTCTTACTGAAGAAGTGACTATGTTTATTTTAAGTTTTAAAAATGTATATCTATAGAAGAAATTAAAATAATTTTTATTTAATATTTTTTATGGTGTTCCATTTGTTTTGTAAGTGATATAAAAATTTGAATTTGTTTACCCCGTGTGTTTTATTTGAGCTAATTATTAAATCTAGCATAGCGATTGCAAATGTTTTGTTCCATACTGTATATACAGTAGGGCCTCGATTATCCGTGACTCGATTAACCGGTAATGTCGATTATCTGGGAAAGAAAATTTGTAATATTTATTCATCCATTTAATTTTATTTCTGCATCGATTAACCGTGATTACCTCTATTATCCGTGATTCTAAGCATAATTTTTTTTTTCGATTGTTTCGAACAATCAAACACAATGTGTATAAAACAAAATAAAACGGAATTCCCTCGTTTGAATAAGATGAGTCAGAGCAAGGTAAAATTCAAGTTTTCTGCATTCATAAAAAGCTAGTTAACGAAAATATTTATTTTCAAAAGAAGAATCAGACAACATTAAATGATTTTTTAAAGAAACTACGTAAAATTAAACCCTTATATATTGTTCACAGTTTCCTTTTCCAAAATTATTATTTCTTCCTTATATTTTCGAAACATTTACATATATTAAATGCTTGAATAATTCAGTTATATAACTAAAAAATATTTAATTAACCGGGAAAATTGATTATCCAGAATGCTTCCGGTCCCGACCATTACGGATAATCGAGGTTCTACTGTATATATATATATATATATATATATTTTTTCAAGGTACTAAAACACATTTCCTTGAAATTCAAAACAATATTTCTGATTTATCTAATCGTATAAACTCATATGGAATGACTATAAATCTTTAAATTCCTTAAATTCACCAACTCAATCTTCACCAAAACGTCGGAAATCTGCAAGAAACCTTAATAAACCTAATCCTTCTCAGGAAAATGGTCCATCTAGTTCTAAATATTCAAATATTGAAAAATTAAATACGAATAAATCTTCTGTAAATTCCGATAATACACAATCATCTATAAATTCAATTTCAGTTCCAAATGAAATCATTACAGTATCTAATGCATCAGACATTAACTTACAATCAGACACATCTGTCCCAAAACCTCATATATCTCCTTGTGAACTAAAAATTATACCTCCAAGAAAATCAATTTTCATATCACGCTTCGCTTTTGATACCACAACCGAAAATATTGATAATTATATAAAATCAAAATTGAACTTCAATCCAGATATTCTAATTAAGAAATTTACTTATTCTGAGCCGAGAAATGTTACTTCATTTAAGTTAACTGTTCCTAATGATCTATTCGAAAGAATTATTGATCCTGTGTTTTGGCCTAATAATACGTTTGTTCGTGAGTACGTAATAAGGAATAATCCTAGAACGAACAATGTCGTCAGACTTACACCGGATGTTAATAATTATTCAAAAAACTAATTACGTATACCGACAACAATCTCAATATTGTTTACCAGAACGTTCGAGGTGTTAACACCAAATTAACTACACTGTTTATTAAGAGTTTTGATTTAAATTCTCATATTATTGTTTTTACTGAAACTTGGCTAAAAGATAGTATTTATAATATGGAAATACTCTCTGAACGTTATCAAATTTATAGGAGAGATAGATCTGACAACCGCAAAGGTGGTGGAGTGCTTATTGCTGTCTCTAGTCTACTGCCTTCTGAAGTATTTTGGTCCGGTGAGGATATTGAATTCATTTCTGTAAAAATAAAACTGAAAAACGGTATATTATTTGTATGCTGCTCTTATGTTCCACCAAATTCTGAGAATGTCAAAAAAAAAAAAATGTATCCCAAACGTATTGTTTACAAAAGAACCGGACCTCTCTGGAATACTAAACAATTATCGAATTTGAAAAATAAAAAGAATAAACTCTACAAAAAATATAAAAAATGTGGAACTACTTTTGATTATGGAAAATATTCTATTTGCCGTGCTGATTATAATTGATTAAATATTACACTTTACAAAAATTATATCAACAGAATAAAATCAAACTTTAAAAGTGATCCAAAAAGTTTCTACAACTTCGTAAACCTAAAAAGAAGATCTAATGAATTCCCACCTGTTATGAAATATCAAAATAGCGAATCTGACGATGAAACAGTCATTGCAAATATGTTTGCTGACTTCTTTTCCTCAACATATTCTAAAGCCAACTATAATAATATTCATTATCCGTATAATATAGCTTCATACCAAACTATTAATATTCCCTTGATCGATTGTGCCGAAGTAGAACAAGAACTAAAGTGTCTTAAATCGACAGCGAACCATGGACCAGATGGCATACCAAGCTGTTTGTTGAAAAACTGTGCAAAGAGTCTTTCTAAGCCTTTATCAAAAATTTTTAACATATCTCTCAAATATGGTTATTTTCCAAGCAGATGGAGAAATTCTTTTATCATTCCCTTATTTAAATCTGGAAGTAGGTCTGATATAAAAAATTACAGAGGAATTGCAAAACTTAGCTATATTCCTAAACTTTTTGAAAAATTCGTTACTAAATATTTAAGCTTCAAAATTTCATCTTTACTATCACCGCAGCAGCATGGTTTTAAAAAAGGTTGCTCAACTACAACAAATATTCTTCAATTAACTACCATCTTTAATGAAGGATTTTTTAAAAACCAACAAACTGATGTGATACACACAGACTTTAGTAAAGCCTTCGACAAAGTTAACCATACACTTCTTATTAATAAGTTAAACTTGTTGGGATTTTCCCAAATCTGCTTAGAATGGATAAAATCGTACTTGAATGGCCGAATACAATATGTTCGTTATAAAAATTACAACTCTAAATATGTTAATGTTACCTCCGGAGTTCCCCAAGGTAGTCATCTTGGACCATTACTTTTCACTCTTTTCATAAATGATTTGCCGGAAGTTTTGACTCACTGTAGCATATTAATGTTTGCCGATGATGTTAAAATATTCCTCACATTTAATGATATATCCCATCAAGTATTTCTACAAAATGATTTAAATAATTTCTACAAATGGTGCACTACTAATTTGATGGAGCTTAATACGAATAAATGCAAACATATGAGGTTCTACAGAAAAAACGCTCTTGATGTAAATTTTTTGTTGGGCGGACAACCGTTAGAATTAGTCCATTCTTTTCTTGATCTGGGTATTATGCTCGATGCAAAACTTAGTTTTATACCGCATATAAATATGACTATTAACAAGGCGTTCTTGCTTTTATAAAAAGATGGGCAAAATAATTCTATGATCCCTACATCACGAAGACATTATATATGTCTTTGGTTAGACCAATTCTGGAATATGGTTCAGTTGTGTGGGATCCGTTTTATAATATACATATTGATCACATCGAATCTATCCAGAAACAGTTCCTAATTTTCTGCTTGCGAAGCTTACACTGGAGTTCGTCAGTAGTTTTGCCGCCTTATACAAGTAGATTAGCATTAATTAAACTACAAACTCTTAGAAGCCGAAGAATTATGCTGAATGTTACTTTTCTGCTTAACCTTATCAAAGGAAATGTGGATTCTGAATTCCTTTTGAAAAACATCTTATTGAACGTTCCTGTTCGTCCATCGCGGAACTATCGACCAATTCAAATTAAATTTTTTCGCACCAACTATGCTAATGCTGATTCATTAAGGAGAATTTGTGCCACTTTTAATGAATTATATCAATTTATTGATTAATTCATATATATATATATATATATATATATATATATATATATATATATATATATATATATATATATATATATATATATATATATATATATATATATATATATATATATATATATATATATATATATATATATATATATATATATATATATATATATATATATATATATATATATATATATATATATATATATATATATATATATATATATATATATATATATATATATATATATATATATATATATATATATATATATATATATATATATATATATATATATATATATATATATATATATATATCGTTCATTCCATGAAAGAACGCCCAAGAATATTTTGTATGTCTTCCGATTTTAATAATATTTGGTATACGCATAACCTATGTAGCAATTTAAATACCTCTATTTTTATTTTTTTGAATTTTGAAAAATTCGCGAATTTATTCGCTATTTTGATTTTTCGAAAAGTCAAAAAAATCGCAAAAGTGTCCAACTTTAAACACCAATATCTCTAAAAGTTGTTAACGGATTATAATGATTTAAATTGCATATTTAAGAAGAATATGTCCACTATAAATGTAGTAATTTAAAAATAATATTATAATTTAAAAATGCATTCATAATGCATATGCAATTAAAATCCGCTAACAACTTTCAGAGATATTGGTGTTTAAAGTTAGACACTTTTGCGATTTTTTTGACTTTTCGAAATGGAGATATTTAAATGACTCCATAGACTATATGCGTACCAAATATGAACAAAATCGGATGACTCTCCGTAAAAAAATTGGCACTTTTTATAAATCTCTCATGGAATGGACGATATATATTAAGGCGACTCATTCAAAAAAGTGACTTTGTTACCCTCCTCAAAATTTGCTCTGATATATTTCCTGATGTTACCCAAAATATTTCGGTTCTACTGCTGACCGTTTGTGAGCTGGACCATTTTTTAAAAAGGTCTTTTTTACAGTTTTTTTTTAACTTTTTTGTATTTTCTCCCAAAGCAACATATTGAAAATGTGGTATCATTTAAAAGCTATTTGGAAGGTGCTTCCATTGGTACATAAAACATACCTAAGAGTGACCTCAATATTTTTTTATTCCATGAAACATCCTATTTTTTAAGGTTTTTTTACAACATTGTTTGTTACTTTTATTAAAAATTCAAATCAATACATTTCTACTTGCTTTTGGACATGAGTTTTTGGTATCTGTTTAATATTTGTTTTAAATGAACACATTAACGGAAATTACAAAAACGTTAAAATAGAAACAAAAAACATCAACGGAAAATGTAAAAACTAAAGTTATGTTTTATAAAAATGTTATTGTGATTCAATTTATGCGCAAAACTTGTGCGATTTAACCATACAGCCTGTTCAATCTTAACTGAGTTATTTAAAGAGTCATAACTATTATTTTACATGTTATTTGAATAATTTCATTAGAATCATTGGTCACTTTCAAGGACTGCTGGGAATAAATCCGCAATTTATTATATTGTATAACGTTTTACAGTCAATAAACGTTTTCAATACATAAAATTGTCATATTTTTAGTCCTTTACATTTTTAGTCCTTTATATATATATATATATAGTCCTTTATATATATATATATATATATATATATATATATATATATATATATATATATATATATATATATATATGTCGTTCATTCCATGAAAGAACGCCCAAGAATATTTTGTATGTCTTCCGATTTTAATAATATTTGGTATACGCATAACCTATGTAGCAATTTAAATACCTCTATTTTTATTTTTTTGAATTTTGAAAAATTCGCGAATTTATTCGCTATTTTGATTTTTCGAAAAGTCAAAAAAATCGCAAAAGTGTCCAACTTTAAACACCAATATCTCTAAAAGTTGTTAACGGATTATAATGATTTAAATTGCATATTTAAGAAGAATATGTCCACTATAAATGTAGTAATTTAAAAATAATATTATAATTTAAAAATGCATTCATAATGCATATGCAATTAAAATCCGCTAACAACTTTCAGAGATATTGGTGTTTAAAGTTAGACACTTTTGCGATTTTTTTGACTTTTCGAAATGGAGATATTTAAATGACTCCATAGACTATATGCGTACCAAATATGAACAAAATCGGATGACTCTCCGTAAAAAAATTGGCACTTTTTATAAATCTCTCATGGAATGGACGATATATATTAAGGCGACTCATTCAAAAAAGTGACTTTGTTACCCTCCTCAAAATTTGCTCTGATATATTTCCTGATGTTACCCAAAATATTTCGGTTCTACTGCTGACCGTTTGTGAGCTGGACCATTTTTTAAAAAGGTCTTTTTTACAGTTTTTTTTTAACTTTTTTGTATTTTCTCCCAAAGCAACATATTGAAAATGTGGTATCATTTAAAAGCTATTTGGAAGGTGCTTCCATTGGTACATAAAACATACCTAAGAGTGACCTCAATATTTTTTTATTCCATGAAACATCCTATTTTTTAAGGTTTTTTTACAACATTGTTTGTTACTTTTATTAAAAATTCAAATCAATACATTTCTACTTGCTTTTGGACATGAGTTTTTGGTATCTGTTTAATATTTGTTTTAAATGAACACATTAACGGAAATTACAAAAACGTTAAAATAGAAACAAAAAACATCAACGGAAAATGTAAAAACTAAAGTTATGTTTTATAAAAATGTTATTGTGATTCAATTTATGCGCAAAACTTGTGCGATTTAACCATACAGCCTGTTCAATCTTAACTGAGTTATTTAAAGAGTCATAACTATTATTTTACATGTTATTTGAATAATTTCATTAGAATCATTCGTCACTTTCAAGGACTGCTGGGACTGCTGGGCAATTTATTATATTGTATAACGTTTTACAGTCAATAAACGTTTTCAATACATAAAATTGTCATATTTTTAGTCCTTTACGGATTTTTGCATTCACTGTTAATGTTATTTATTGATTTCATTCTAATTATTGCAATTTTTTTAAATATTTTAATTCCAATTGGTAGCTCTTATCAAAAGATACCCATATTGACTATGTTTATGTAAAATTTTAAATCAGTTTGACTGCCTGATATACCTCGAAATCGAAAGAATTTTGAAATATATTATGAACAGTCACCATACCTAAAAGCAAGTAAAAATTTAAAAATTAGAATTTTCATTAAAAATAACAAACTATATTTTGAAAAAACCTTAAAAAATAGTATGTTTCGTGGAATTAAAAAATATTCAGGTCTCTCTTGGATGTGTTTTATATACCAATGGACGCGCATTCCAAATACCGTTTAAACGATACCACATTTTATATCTGTTCCTATGGGAGAAAATACAAAAAAATTAAAAAAAAAACAAAACCACCTTTTTTCTTTCCATAGGGAGTGAGTCGCCTTAATATATATATATATATATATATATATATATATATATATATATATATATATATATATATATATATATATATATATATATATATATATATATATATATATATATATATATACATACATATTAGGGTGGCCCTCTTTTGTATGTAAAAAATAAAGGTATTTAAATTTTCAGTCTTATCCCCTAGAAATGCTCGAATACCCCAAAAACCATATAATACAAAGTTATAGATTGATTGGAATAAATTTAGAGGTGGCTCAAAGCGATAATAAAAATTTTAGTTTTTTTATTCTTTTTCATTAGAACTTAGATTTTCC
Source organism: Protophormia terraenovae (assembly GCA_951394005.1). Classification (NCBI taxonomy): domain Eukaryota; kingdom Metazoa; phylum Arthropoda; class Insecta; order Diptera; family Calliphoridae; genus Protophormia; species Protophormia terraenovae. The sequence goes on from OX596077.1 coordinate 72,415,442, forward strand.
TCGGTTTCACCTTTTTGAATTCTTCAGTTTATTACCTTTCTAAAATTACCAAAATGAATAAAATTGAACAACTAATAATATCAGTTATTAAAATCAATTTACGTAAAACGCGTAATTTTCGGCCAAATACACACCAGTAAAATAAGATTTCATCCAAAACTTTAGAGAGAGAAATAAAACTTGGCATATAGTTTTGTTTTTGTATCTTATACATCATATCAAAATTTTTCGGTAATCACTTGTGATCTGCGTAAGATATTCACGATCAAAATTCACAAAAATCTCTTGTTTTGCATATATTTCACATACATATTTTTTGCTATTACAACAATTTTGGATAATAAAATTATTTAATGAATATATAAAATGTCAATAGAGAACTACATGCCAAGTTTCGTTTCTCTCCTTCAAATTTTGGTTGAAATTTTATTTTTCTATTTGCCCGAAAATTACGTGTTTTCGGTAGTTTTATTTTAATAACTATTATGTTATTAGTTGTCCAATCTTCTTGATTTTAGAAATTTCAGAAAGCTCATAATATATGGAATTCAGCAAGATACAAACCAAGGAAATTGCAAAATTAATTTTTTATGATCGACGAAAGAAAAACAATTTAAAAATCATCATTTTCCAGATTTCGATCGCTTTGAGCCACCTCTAAATTTTTTTCTATCAGTTCAAAACTTGGCATATCTTAGTTTGTCGACTATCCGTACATTTCCAGAGGATGAGAATCAAAATCTGGACACCTTTATAATGGGGGCAACACTAATATATATATATATATATACATATATATATATATATATATATATATATATATATATATATATATATATATATATATATATATATATATATATATATATTAATTCCAATTGGTAGCTCTTATCAAAAGATATCCATATTGACTATGTTTACGTAAAATTTTAAATCAGTTTGACTGCCTGATAAACCACGAAATCGAAAGAATTTTGAAATATATTATGAACAGACACCAGTCACCATACCTAAAAGCAAGTAAAAATTTAAATATATAAATATATATATATATATATATATATATATATATATATATATATATATATATATATATATATATATAAACTACATAACGAAACAAGATATAATTAATTTGTATTATTTTGAATTAATTTTTTGTACTTAAACAGGCATGAATTAACATAGTAATGTATGTACATATACATATAACAAAAAAAAAAAAAAAAAAACAATTTACTTATTTAAAAAATCCGTCATTAAACATTGACGTTTATTACTTTTTAAACTGATTTAACCAGCCTTTTCATGAAGGCTTCTCAATAATAGTATTTTCGAGGTTTCAATGTTGTTCTCAACAGCCCATTTAATACATGTGTCAAAGCAGTTTATTGCATACGCATGTTTTACTTTTGTAGAGTTATTGTCAGGAACTAATAAAATATTATCCTCATCAACATCATCATCCAGTTCAATTTCTTCACTTGGATCATCAAGATTCCATTTAAATAAATCAAGAAAATCAAATTGTGAATTTGGAAAATTTGCATGTAGTAAATTGTGCATTTTGGAAATTGATCTTATCTCCTCACTGTCAAGCACTACTGATAGTGGAATATCATCCTCGTCCTCAAAATTGTCATCACCCAAAATTTTGTTCCAACATTTCTTTATGGAATCACTGGATACTTTTTCCCAGGCTAAGACAACCAATGAAACGGCTTCAAATAAAGTTGTTTGTTTGAGGGACGTTTCTAAATTTTCGTTGGAAGATACAATTTATGACCGTAAACTGTAACGGTAATGCAGTTTTAAGAACCTAATTGCATTCTGGTCCATGGTCTGTATTAGTGGAGTTACATTGGAGGGCATATACATTACCCAAATCTGTCTATCTTTAGTATCATGAACCAGTTCATGGATGACTTGGAGCGTTGTCTAATATTAGAAGTGCCTTAATTGGCAGTTTTTTTTTTTCTTTTAAAAATGTCTCTACCTGTAAATATATTTTGATTTTTTTAAAATTATTAATAACATTAAAAATTTATAAATTTATTACTTCTGGAATAAATTTATCAAAAATTTATCATTTTGGAACAGAGCTCCTTTCATCCAAGCAGATTTAGAGTTTCCGTACTCAACAGAAAGAATTTTGTTCCGAAAAGATCTCGGTTTTTGAGCTTTTCCTATTACAAAATGTTTAATTTTCTTAGTTCCTGCAGCATTAGCACACATTAAAAATGTTAATCTTTCCTTTAACAATTTTCTACCTGAGCAGATTTTTCTCCACTGTGAACATATGTTTTGTTTGGCAACATTTTCCAGTAGAGACCGGATTCATCCGCATAAAAAATTGCCTCGTTTGATAGCCCATGCTATTAACGAATGGCGCAACAAGTTCTTTAGAAGAGGATAATTTCTCACCAGACTCTTTTAACAATCGTATTCCATAACTCTTTTTAAATTTTGTTAGCCAACCATCACTGGCACAAAACTGATCATTGTAGAATTTTTTGTGCAGCTCCACAGCATTGCATTTTAATTGCTTTCCACCGACTGCGATATGGAATTTTCTTTGTGCTAAAAACCACTCGTAAAGTCCATCCTCCATTTTTTTAAATACACCAATTGTAAGTCTATACCGATTCTTTAACGAACTCATGGAATTATCCAGCAGTTGCGTTTTTTGTTTAATGATTGTACATATTTGGATAATCCATATTTATTTGAAATTTCAAAGAAAGATGTTTTATTTTCGTGGTCTGCTATAATTTTTAATTTATCTTGCAAAGAAATTGTCTTTTTTTTTACATCGTTTTACTTGCAACATTTTGACAGTTAAAAACACAAAACACTTTTAAAAATAAAAAAACTTCACAATAACTTCGCTAAACGTGGATGACCGCGAAAGAATGAAGTAAAAACATAATAAAAACTTCATTCATTCAATTTTTATAACAAACCACCATTCGCTATCGAATAGAAAAAATGCCTATCTATTCATACTATAGAGTAGTCAATGCAAAAATTTTGCCATTCGTATTATTGGAAATTCGTAATAAAGAGCGTTCGTACTACTGGACGTCCACTGTATATTTATATGGGTGGCCCTCTTTTATTTGAAGGAAAATAAAAGTTTTTCTATTTTCAGTCTCACCCCCTAGAAATATTCGAATAGCCCAAAAACTATAAAATACAAAGTTTTAGATTAATCGGAACAAATTTAGAGGTGGCTCAAAGCGGTAAAAATATTAAAAATTTCAGTTTTTTTTATTCCGTTCAACCATAAATAATTCATAAGAACTTAAATTTTCCTCGCTTTCATCTTTTTTCCTCAGTTTTTAAATTAAACAACTAATTATTAAAATCAATTTACGTTAAACGCGTAATTTTCGACTAAATACACCTCAGTAAAATAAGATTTCATCCAAAACTTTAGAGAGAGAAATGAAACTCCGCATATGGTTTTGCCTTGATATCTTATACATCAAGTGAAAAATTGTTACAGGATATATAAAACGTCAATAGGAAACTACATGCCAAGTTTCGTTTCTCTCCTTCAAATTCTGGTTGAAATCTTATCTTTCGAGGTCTATTTGCCCGAAAATTACGTGTTTAACGGTAATTTTATTTTAATAACTACTTCAGTGTTGCCAAAACGCCGGTTTTCCCACTAGATCTGGCGATTTTTTGTTGTAAATAGCGGGTACTTTTCGTAAAAAACCGCTAAGTGGTTTTTCTGGCTGCAACATTTTTCTAGCTGGCGGTTTCTAGCGACTTTTCTTTATTGTAAAAACATGGTTTGAAATAGAAATAAGAAAATTTAAAGGTATTATTTAACTTCTATAACTAACTAATTTATTAAAAATAAGTAGTTACCCGGAAATTTTTTATCACATCAACTGTTTTTCTATAAAAAAGACAATGAAATTATTATTATTTTATTTTTTTTTTTTGCTCAAAATGTTAAATCACCACAACATTATAGAATAAAAATATCACTAGAAGAAAGAGAACCGGTTCAAGACTAGTCACGTGACAGGTTCTCAGGGCTAGTGACCGGTTCAAGTTCCGGAACTTTATATGGGAGGAAGCTGTCACTTTTACACGTGGATGTCATTGGAGGTGGCTAATTAGCCCCTTGGAACAGGTCATAGGATAGGTCACAGACTGGTCCAAGATAACATGTTAAGATTCAATTAATATAGTAAAAATTTTACTTTATAAACTTTTTTGTTTTTTATTTGTATTAAATTATAGGTATATTTTTATTTTATAATTTTTCGTTAATGTCGATGGCGGCATTCGAACCCAAATTCTTCTGATGTATCTTACGTTTTATAGTCTCTAACGCTAACCATTCACCAACAGATTATTATTTCGCGCAAGTTGATATTTTCACACTTAACATTTCTGTTATTGACTCTCAACAGTTATTTTGGAGTGTGATGGTGTCAACTGGTTCTCAACTGGAACTTTGGTGATGAGTTAGGTGTCAATTGGTACTCAAACGGTACTTAGGAACCGGTCCATTATTGCAATTGATACAAATGTTTGGTTTTGTACGCTCTATATATCTATGTCAGCCGAATATAATAAAATCTAAACAAACAAATTTATTACAAGTTTGTAAATTTGATTTGAATCAGATACTCAAAATTAAGAAATATTTTAACGGTAAAATTCAGCGATTTTATCTTAAGTGTAGGCGGTTTCTAGCGGTTTTTCAAACACAATCTGGTGGGACATGGGTTCAAAGTTTTGGCAACGCTGAACTACTTACTGATTTTTGGCGTCTCTGAAAGCTCATAATTTCTGCAATTCAACAAGATATAAACCCAGAAAATTGCATTTAAAATTAAAAACTTGTCATATCTTAGTTTTTCGACTATTCGTTTGAATAACGAATAGTCGAGCACCAAAATCTGGACACTTTTTTAAAGATATATATATATATATATATATATATATATATATATATATATATATATATATATATATATATATATATATATATATATATATCGACCATTCCAGGAAAGAACGCCCGAAAAAGTATATTTTTTTACTTGATGGCTTTCAATTTCGATAAAAATTTGTATACATAAACTCCATTAAGCCTTTTACCAATTTCAGTTTTCAGTTTTGTGAAATTGCAAAAACTCGCGATTTAATTTCGCTTTTTAATTTTCTCAAAAACCACAAAAATTTTAAAAGTATGTAACTTTGAATAGTAATATCTCTGGAAAGACTTTGTGAATTTTAATGATTTAAACGGCCTTAAAATTTAACATATGGCGGCTTTACGACGAACATTTTAAAAATAAAAAATATTTTTTAAAAATGCATTTTAATGCAATTGCATTTTTCAAATGCATTTTTCTTTAAATATGCTATTAAAAATTTTTAATTTTTTAACATAAATGAAAAGTTTGGAATCTTTACATTAAAATAAAAGTGTCAAATTTTTGGGACGCGAAAATCTTATATGCATAACCCAATTTTCATAAAAACATGTTTCAAATTTTTCATATAAAATTAAAATTTTTTCTTGTTTTTGAAATTTTCTTTAAAATTTTTATAAAAGTTAACAAAATATAAAAAGTATGCAATTTTAAATCTTCATATCTCTTGAAGTTATTGATGGATTTCTGTAATTTAAAAAGTATTTAAAAGGCCATTGTATATTTTTTTGTAATTTAGTTAGCATGTCAAAAACCACGTCTTCGATTCATAATATTTTAATAATATAAATGGAGTTTTTAGATGCATTTTTGTTAGTTGCGAATTTATTAAATTTTAATTTTTCGAAAGTGTATTTAAAAATGCTTTGTTTATTATAACTTAAAACAATAAGTAGTCTGATACATAAAGTTTTACTATTTTTCAGGATTTTTTAAAAAATAACACAACAATTTTTTTTTAACAAAATACTCATAATACCAGAAAAATAAAATTTTTATATGAAAAAATTTAAACTAGTTGAAGAAGAGGGGAAATTATGCACAGTACATGTGCCCGTCACAAAAATTTGAGATTTTTATTTTAATGTAAAGATTCCAAACTTTTCATTTATGTTAAAAAATTAACAAATTTGAGTAGCATATTTAAAGAAAAATGCATTTAAAAAATGCAATTGCATTAAAATGCATTTTTAAAAAATATTTTTTATTTATAAAATATTCATGTTTAAGCTAACATAATTACAATTCAAACGCCGTTTAAATCACAACTTTCTGCAAAGCCTTCCCAGAAATATTTGTATTTAAAGTTGTTAACTTTTGAGATTTTTTAGATTTTTTCAAAAGTGAAAAAACGAAAAAAATCGCGAATTTTCTGAATTTAGCGAATCTGAAAACGGGAATATTTATAGACACCCATAGATAGACCTTATACGTATAAAATTTTATAAAAATCGGAGGACACTTGGTATATTTTTGGGCGTTCTTTCATGGAATGGGCGATATATAACTTTTTTCTTCCATCAACTTCCATTAGCAAAACCTATGTTGAAAAAAAAAAAAAAATTTGTTAACAAATGTTAACAAAGAAAATCAAAATATAAAAACGCAAATTCTACGAAGTTAGAAAAATAAATGTAATAAAGTATTACTTTTATGTTAAAAAATTAATTTCTAAAAATTTGTACATTCTGTTGAAAATCATTTTAAGAGATGCTATGTTAGCGTTTTAAGTTAAGGATTTTCAGCTTTTTTATTGTTTTGGTTAAAAATTATATTTTATTGAATCATCTTTTAATTGAATGATTTTAACAGATAATATTGAATATAAATAACATTATTTTGTTAAAAAAAAAACAAAATTACTATGTTTTTTTTATGTTTCTTTTTTTTTTTTTTTTATTTTTATATATAGATTAGCGTTTTTTAATTTAATGAGGGGACGTTACTTTTTGTTGTTTAAAACAAAAACCTGCAAATTTTTGCAAAATGTTGTACGCGTACTTTTTTTTAATATTTTTACAATTTGAGAATTAATTGATTTTTACTCTCTCAAAAGAAGTTGCTGGATAAATTTTGTTGGGTTACACATGTGTGAAATATTTTAAAATATATCTGAAAATAGAATTTTGCCAATATTTTATAACCTTTTGTCTTAAGCCTCCATAACACTGACGCCGTTCGCTAAAAGTCTTTCACAGATTTGTGTTTCATTTTATAGAGTCTACACAAGAGTTTTTGTATCATAATATGTAACCATTTTGCTTATATTATGTTAAATCTTAAACAAATTTTATAAATCTTATAAGATTTCAATATTTTCACTCAGTCACAGAGTAAACATGTACTTTTTATTTAACCCTACGGTACATGCCCAAACAAATTAACGTTAGTCAATACCCGTGGTAATAAATAATTTTGTACAAATTATTTATTACAACAACTGGTCACAGATCTTAAAGCAAATTGGTAAATAAGCTTTTAATGAAGCTACAAATCGCAGTTTTTGAAATAATAGTATAAATTTTGGCTTTATATGATGCAGAGAAGAGCTCTGTTAAAATTAGTTTACAATAGTTACCTGTTATAACCAAGTCCCCATACAATTTTTCTCCTAGAATAGGGTTTTGATGCTCATATATTTTTCTAGTATTACATAATTTAGTACGTATAAAAGTTTTATAGTTTTATTTTATAAAATAATTTTTATTAACGTAAAAACTAATCTATAGCATTTTTTATCAGGTTAGCACCTCAAAAATGCATAGCTCCCATATAAGGCCCATTTTCGAAAATCATCATAAAGTGCATAAATTAGTATTAGTAAACATTACATTTTTTTTTAAACCAAAGATTCTAAAAAGTAAAAATTGTAATTTTAAAATTTACAACAAGACTTGATCTAAAATAAATCAAACGTTCCATGTAAACTCTCTGAGATAATCGGTGAAGACAGACTATAACGTTTTTACAGTCCTAAAGAATGTTAGCAAAAAAAAAAAAAAAATAAAAAATAGGTCACGTCTGAGAATAACTTTTTTTATAACACTAAGGAATGATGTCAGTTTTGTTATAGCGCCCTAATAAAGTTTGGAGCTTCAATATGGAAAGTTTACGTTCCTTAGCACGAATATAGGAAATAATTTCAATATCTTGAGCATTTGCATGATACTTTGGAGTAGAAGTGGTGGACATTACTATATGATATTGAAAAAATGAAAGGAATTCATAAAAGCCAAAGTCAATGCGTAAAGGATGTAAAAACGGCTAAAATGTGAGCTATCATTGTCATATTCATAAATACTGGCTCAAAACAGCGATAATTAGACAATTTTTTACTTGTCACATAACATTTCGTTGTCGTACATGCTTTTGTTAAAAAGATTTCAGCAGATGAAGCTACAACGTCTGTCTGTCCGAATCAGACATTTTACTAAAAAATGACATCGATTTGTTGAAAATGAATATTTTTGCATATTTTACCTAATAATGCATATTTTCCTTTTATTTTTTTTGGTGTTTAAACATTTTTTGTTACAATTTTATTTTTATATTTCTCATTTTGAGATAAAATGCAAGCACCCGAAAACCTTTTAATCTTATTTTTCAATTAATATAAATATCTTTACTTTTCAAAAAATAATTTTAAATTTTTTGAGAAAAATATGTGAAGGATTTTTATTTTTTAATATAAATATTCATCATGATGAAAAAAATAAATATTAAAAAAAAAAAAAAATATATCAGTATGAAAAAAAATTCAAATGATTTATTTATACTTTTGTTTTGTTTCAAAAACATTTTTTGATTCAATAAAATTGTTGTTTAAAATTAAACTATTGATGAAAATAAAAAAAAAAAATAAAAAATGATGGATTTTTTTATTTTTTGAACATTAAGGATTGTTTTTCGATTGAAAAAAATAAATAAATAAAAGCATTGTTCTTTTAGTATTAAAATCCGGTCTCTAGTAAAATGTGCATAACAGGTGTTCTACCGATTTTTAACACTCATTTTCCGGTTATTCTCAAACAAGTTATTAACACAGATAAGTATGGACGAAACAGCCGGCATTACTGGCCAGTACATTGCACAGTGAGGCCAAAAGCAAAATAAATGGTAATAAGTCTGGAACTTTGAAACCACTCAACCGATTTCGATGAAACTTGGAACATCGATAGAAGAGGAACTAGGCTTTCACAATATTGTTGGATAGAGTCTGTAGCTGCAGCACGGACGCCGCTACAGTGGGCTAAAGTTAACCACCTCGAGGGCGAAAAATATATCGGGGCTCATAACTTTTACAAATATTAACCGATTTGAAATATTTTTAAATTTTTCAATTCTCCTAAGCAAAGCAAGGAAAAAACATGCTTATTGTGCTAAATTATCTCGTATGGTTTAAAAGATATTTAACTTCAAAAAATAAATTTCTCATTTTTGGCCTTTTTTGCAATTTTGCCCTATAACTTTTAAAATAAAATTTCTAAATTTTTTTTAAAAATATGTTGAAATTCTCTACAATTTTCTAAGTTATGGTAATAAAAAAATTTTTTTATTATCTCAATTCGATAACAAGAAAAAAAATTTCAAAGTCAAAATTTCAAAACAGGTCTCAAAAATTTAAATTTTTTGGCAAAAAAGTAACTTTATATATTTAACTTTCTTAAAAAATTTTGTTAAAAAAGTTTAATATTTTTTGGCATTTTCTGAAAGACCTCAAGAAAATGTGTAGGTGTAATTTTGAAAACTTCTGAACGTTCACCCTACATCTAGCAGTGGTCAAATGTGATAAATTTTGGATGAGACGTTGAACTTTTTGAGTCTGTAAAAAAACTGATTGTTGATTTCGATACCTCTGTGAATAAAACTATATAGCTCAGTATGTTCTTAAAGGTTTTACAGAAAATTATGACAGCCTACCGGTAAACTTAGTCACACGAGGCAATTTTCCGAAAATACCCATATTTTCAATAATAAAAATTTCGACCTTTAAAAATATATAGTAAAATTATATATATTTTTCTGATTTGCATATTTATCAATTCTCCATTAATATTTTATATCATGTGCAAAAATTATGTTGATACCAATAATCATTTAGAAATTATTCAGTCTCAAATTTTTTAAATATGTCTATATAAACATAATTTGCATTTGTTCCCTTTGTTTTAAGAAAAGTGTGTTAAAAATTTTAAAATAGTGAAATTTATTATACATGGTTTTAAAGAAAACAAAATTTCCTTTAAAGTGATGTATAATATGACTATTTTGTGTTTGCAACTGTTCTTGTAAATAAATTTGAAATTAGCAGAATGTTGCAAATTGTAAAATCTTTCGTTTTTATACCCTACACCACCAAAGATGGTTGGGGTATTATGTGTTTGTGCAGAAATTGTAACGCAGAGAAAAAATCATCGGACCCCCACCTTAAAGTATACCGTTCGACTCAGAATCACTTTCTGAGTCTATTTAACGATGTCCGTCCGTCCGTCTGGTCGGCTGGCTGGCTGTCCATGTAAAGCTTGTGCGCAAAGTACAGGTCGCAATTTTGAAGATAATTTGATGAAATTTGGTACATATACTTTGTTCAATACAAGGACGAAGCCTATTGAATTTGGTTATGATCGACCCATTATTTCACCTAGCCCCCATACAAATGTCCTCCCGGAATAGAGTTTTAACACTTATATATGGTTTAAAAATAGGAATATTTTAATCAAATTTAGTACAAATAAGTTTTATATCAGCAGAAATCTGTCTGCCAAATTTCATGAAGATCGGTCCATAACTAACCATAACTCCCATATAAACTCTTCTCCCGAAAATCACTAACATTCATAAATCCCATGCAAATGTTAGTATTATGTTAATATTTAACACAAGTAAGTTGTATACATATACGTAATTATGTGGATCAAAATGGTGTAGGGTATCATCAGGCGCGGATCCAAGGGGAGGGAAAAAAGGAAATTTCCCTCCCCAAAATGAAAACACTTAAAGAAAAATCTGTACTAAATCACACAATTTATGGAAATAGAAAAATTTTTCTATTTTCCTCCCCCAAAAGCTTGAGCTGGATCCGCGCCTGGGTATCATATAGTCGGGCTTGACCGACTATATCTTCTTCTCTCGTTTCATGTTGTTTTTGATAAGCCTTACCGCACTGTCTTATCCCACTGCATTACCAAAAATTGAAGGAAACATGAAGAGTTCACAATTTTTTGCGTTTTGCTTATTTGAAATTGATTTACTATAAACGCAATAAGTTCAAAATAGTCATATTATATATCAATTTAAAGTGAACATACTGCCAGCTATAGAGGATGTGAAGTTTACCAAAATATATTAAAGAAAAAACTTTCGGATAGACGGCCAATTAACCATCAGTGATTCTTAATAAACAGAGATAATTTTCCCCAAATTAATCCCAATTCCAACTGGGTTTAAAAACACATACTCAGGTGAATCCTGTGCTAATGTAGCAAGTCATAATATCAACAATAATATTATGAAAAACATAGAAAATTTATTAAATAAACAAATAGAATTAACTAATACCAAAGAATATTCATATATAGAAGGCGCATCATGTAGAAACAAAATTTCTTATTGCGGGTTCTAATCATAGAACCTGCTCTCATGTAATTCTCGCTCTCAAAATTTTGCATTGATGAGGGGGATAAGTAACAAGGGAAAACAAAATCCACCACCAAAACAGAGAGAGAGAAAGAGTTTAATTATATGTGTTTGTACATGTGTGTAGTCCTTGTAAAGAAATGCAAATAAAAACACACAGACATATATATGTTTGTACATGTATAAAAATCTTTATTTCAAATTGAAAGAAACAAATAATATTTGTTTCTTTTGTTTTGAAATAAAAAGTGCCAACAGAAATTTTAGTTGTTTATTTACTAATGGAAAAGATATGAACGTTAATATTACTGTAGGGCATAGCATGCATGTTTTGTTGTTTTACAAGTAGAAATACTTTGATCTGCACCGACGTGCTTATACCTTTCTTAGTGACGTGACAAATTTTTGTATGATTTCGAAGTTTTCAATTTATATTTTATAGTTATATTTTTGATAAACTAATAATTGTTATATTTTACTTTTATATATTATATTTTTATATATTTCATAAAATGTGCATACAATTTGTTTTTGTTGTTTTTTATTATTATTTAAAAAAATGTTTTTATAGAGAATTTTTAATTTTAAAAATTATTATTTAAAAAAATATTAAAATTTTTTCATTTTTAAAAGTTTTGAATAAAAAAGTATTTCATTTCTTTTATTTTTGGGCAGAAATAACATTTATTTAAAAAAAAAAAAAATAAGTTTTTTGATTTCCTTTTTCTAGCAAAAAGTTAAAAATTTTAAAATAGTGAAATTTATTATACATGGTTTTAAAGAAAACAAAATTTCCTTTAAAGTGATGTATAATATGACTATTTTGTGTTTGCAACTGTTCTTGTAAATAAATTTGAAATTAGCAGAATGTTGCAAATTGTAAAATCTTTCGTTTTTATACCCTACACCACCAAAGATGGTTGGGGTATTATGTGTTTGTGCAGAAATTGTAACGCAGAGAAAAAATCATCGGACCCCCACCTTAAAGTATACCGTTCGACTCAGAATCACTTTCTGAGTCTATTTAACGATGTCCGTCCGTCCGTCTGGTCGGCTGGCTGGCTGTCCATGTAAAGCTTGTGCGCAAAGTACAGGTCGCAATTTTGAAGATAATTTGATGAAATTTGGTACATATACTTTGTTCAATACAAGGACGAAGCCTATTGAATTTGGTTATGATCGACCCATTATTTCACCTAGCCCCCATACAAATGTCCTCCCGGAATAGAGTTTTAACACTTATATATGGTTTAAAAATAGGAATATTTTAATCAAATTTAGTACAAATAAGTTTTATATCAGCAGAAATCTGTCTGCCAAATTTCATGAAGATCGGTCCATAACTAACCATAACTCCCATATAAACTCTTCTCCCGAAAATCACTAACATTCATAAATCCCATGCAAATGTTAGTATTATGTTAATATTTAACACAAGTAAGTTGTATACATATACGTAATTATGTGGATCAAAATGGTGTAGGGTATCATCAGGCGCGGATCCAAGGGGAGGGAAAAAAGGAAATTTCCCTCCCCAAAATGAAAACACTTAAAGAAAAATCTGTACTAAATCACACAATTTATGGAAATAGAAAAATTTTTCTATTTTCCTCCCCCAAAAGCTTGAGCTGGATCCGCGCCTGGGTATCATATAGTCGGGCTTGACCGACTATATCTTCTTCTCTCGTTTCATGTTGTTTTTGATAAGCCTTACCGCACTGTCTTATCCCACTGCATTACCAAAAATTGAAGGAAACATGAAGAGTTCACAATTTTTTGCGTTTTGCTTATTTGAAATTGATTTACTATAAACGCAATAAGTTCAAAATAGTCATATTATATATCAATTTAAAGTGAACATACTGCCAGCTATAGAGGATGTGAAGTTTACCAAAATATATTAAAGAAAAAACTTTCGGATAGACGGCCAATTAACCATCAGTGATTCTTAATAAACAGAGATAATTTTCCCCAAATTAATCCCAATTCCAACTGGGTTTAAAAACACATACTCAGGTGAATCCTGTGCTAATGTAGCAAGTCATAATATCAACAATAATATTATGAAAAACATAGAAAATTTATTAAATAAACAAATAGAATTAACTAATACCAAAGAATATTCATATATAGAAGGCGCATCATGTAGAAACAAAATTTCTTATTGCGGGTTCTAATCATAGAACCTGCTCTCATGTAATTCTCGCTCTCAAAATTTTGCATTGATGAGGGGGATAAGTAACAAGGGAAAACAAAATCCACCACCAAAACAGAGAGAGAGAAAGAGTTTAATTATATGTGTTTGTACATGTGTGTAGTCCTTGTAAAGAAATGCAAATAAAAACACACAGACATATATATGTTTGTACATGTATAAAAATCTTTATTTCAAATTGAAAGAAACAAATAATATTTGTTTCTTTTGTTTTGAAATAAAAAGTGCCAACAGAAATTTTAGTTGTTTATTTACTAATGGAAAAGATATGAACGTTAATATTACTGTAGGGCATAGCATGCATGTTTTGTTGTTTTACAAGTAGAAATACTTTGATCTGCACCGACGTGCTTATACCTTTCTTAGTGACGTGACAAATTTTTGTATGATTTCGAAGTTTTCAATTTATATTTTATAGTTATATTTTTGATAAACTAATAATTGTTATATTTTACTTTTATATATTATATTTTTATATATTTCATAAAATGTGCATACAATTTGTTTTTGTTGTTTTTTATTATTATTTAAAAAAATGTTTTTATAGAGAATTTTTAATTTTAAAAATTATTATTTAAAAAAATATTAAAATTTTTTCATTTTTAAAAGTTTTGAATAAAAAAGTATTTCATTTCTTTTATTTTTGGGCAGAAATAACATTTATTTAAAAAAAAAAAAAATAAGTTTTTTGATTTCCTTTTTCTAGCAAAAAGTTATTATTTTTTTATACAAAAAGAAAAAAATATTCATACAGCAATGTTTCAATTTATAGACATAAATTTTTTTATAAACAATTTTTATTAATATATAAAAGTTATTTTTTGGCAGGAAATAAAAGTTATTTTTATTTATTTATTTATTTATTTATTTATTTATTTATTTTTGTCATAACAATTTTTTAATATATGTAGTAGGTATATACAAATTAAATATTTTTTACAAAAGATATTTTTTCAATATAATTCCGCCTTCTTTACAGAATAAAACAAAATTATTAAAGAAAAATCTAATTTTTTTGGTGATAAATTTGATATGAATAAAAAAAAAAATATATTTTTTTATATTTTTTTCAAGTGGATATAATTTTATATTTTTGTTTTTATTTATTTAATTAATATACTTAACATTAACATCTGTTACTTTGAATACATAAGTAACTAAACTACACAAATCAAATTTTAAAATATAAATTTGATATCCTGAAAGTATACAAGCTCATATGACGTTAAAAAAGGTATAACTAGTTCGGTGCTGATTAAAGTATTTCTACTTTTAAAACAACAAAACATATATGCTATGCCCTACACTAACATACGCGATCGTATTTTATCTCCTTTAGTAAATAAACAACCAATTTCTTGTTTCTACTTTTTTATAGGCACTATACCAGCGATCTCCACACTCATACATTTACAATTACGTTTGTGTATGCTTTGTTTTTCTGTCCCATTATGAAATTATACACCAAAAAAATAGCATCATTTTTATAGTAATTTTATTTTGAAAGTTTCTTCGTCAATTCAAGACTTGTAAGTGGAAATACACGTTACTAGTTTAGAATTTGAATAATAATAACCAGGGATCGCAACGGTTACCATAGTAATCATAAAAATTACGATTTAATGTTTATTTTTTCTACTCTTTGATTAAAAAAAATAACGATATATTAATAATTTAGGATTTTAATTTCTTATTAAAAAATATCAAATAATACTAAATTTAATTCAGTACGAACGATTATTTCAAATTTGTATTTTATAATAAATAATAAATGTATAATTGTATTAAATTATTATTTCTTAATTAAAAAAAGATAGCTGTTTAATTAAAAGACAAATAATCATATTAATATTTTTCATGAGTGTATCTCAAGCAACAAGCAGTAACACAACATTCTTGCTTGAATGCTCGTGCGAGACTGACTTTTTTGTGTGTTTTTTATTAATTTCAAGAGCATAACAAAAGAGATAAAAAAAACACACAAGCTTCTTTTCCTTTTGTCTTCCCTCCCGCATCTAGAAATACTTTAAAAAAATATTTCAGGTTTCATTGACATTAGAGCCCTGCAAACTGTGTCTTATAAGGCTGTACAAGCCACTTGATATTTTTCAAGTGTTGTTATCAGTGTGTGTGCGGAGTAATAAATACTGTTCTGCAGGCACTTAAAACCATACAAATACTGCGTGTGTGCTTCAACTTTATGAACAAATCATGAGTGTGCTATGATAGCGACCAAACAAGCCTCTCAAAGGCTTGTATAAAAAAATACAAGCCTTTTGACCACTTGTTTGCTTCAATAAGGAAAAAAATTGTGTTTTCTTTTTTATTAAAATTATATGTGTGTGTGTGCGTTCATGACTGTATAAACCCTGTCGGAAACTGAGTTAACTTTAAATTAACTTAAAGCTAACTATTTCGCAACTAGTACTGACTGACACTTGGATTACTTTTCAATTGAAACAACTAACTATTTTAACATTGTGATGTCCTAGGCAGTAGTCAGTTGTCCGACTCAGCATTACTTTTCAACTAACTTAAAGTTAACTTACTAAACGTTAGCTTTCAGTTAATTTTTTGAAGCTAGCTGTAACCTAACTGTTTTTAAGTTGGCTATAAGTAGGTTTTTTTAAATTAACTTCAAGTTAGTTAGATTTAAATCAACTAAAAGTTGATTGTTTACACGTTAGCTGAAAACTAACTTTTTATAGCTAGCTGCAAACTAACTATTATTCAGCTAGCTGTCACATTTTGAATAAATAATTTTAATTCGGAATACAAAAATGTTTTGTTGTAATTTTTGAAAATTTATTAAAAACCACTATTACTTATGTATTTACAGTGGTGGCCACGAATTTAAGACACGACATTTCACTTATATATTTCTGATAATTTTTACATCTTATCGAACAAATTTTAGATCCATGTTATTTTTTAAAGATCCTAGTAATGTTATGAAAAAAAATCAACAATAGTTTGTTACCTATATTTAGTTTCCAATTTTTATTTACATATTATACAGATTAATACAAGTTTAAGCCTGGTCATGAATTTAGGACATAGGCAAAATAAAAGTTAATTCACAAAAGTAAAGCTCAGCTTCATAAAACAATATTAGTATTTGGTGGGAAATCCTTTATTTTGAATCACAGCAGCGCATCTCCTGGGTAAACTTTCAACTAAGGCCATACAGCGCTCCTTTGGAATGGCATACCAAGCCTTTTGAATTTCTTCCCATAAATCAGTCAAATTTTTTGGCTTTACTGCTCGTACATGCTCCTCAACATCATTCCACAAGTTCTCAATTGGATTGAGATCCGGGGATTGAGCTGGCCATTTCAGAACTGTGATATTATTTTCCTCTAAGCAACTCTTCACTAGGCGTGAAGTGTGCTTAGGGTCATTATCATGCATAAATTTCCACATTAGAGGCATGTTGTCTTCAGCGAATGGTATCATGATGCTTGTCAGTATGTTTTTGTAAATATGCTGGTCCATTTTATTGATAATCTTCTGAATGGGACCTACACCATGCCAGGAAAATGCTGCCCACACCATGACATTTCCACCACCATGCTTAACCGTTTTAAGGGTGTACTTTGGGTGATGCTCCAGGTTTGGAGGACGCCATACGTACTGTTTTCCATCAGAACCAAAGCGACAAAACTTCGACTCGTCGCTCCAAAGTATATTTTTCCAAAATGTCATCGGCTTATTGAGATTTTCTCTTGAAAACGCTAGTCGGGATTTAATATTTTTTTTGACACAAGTGGTTTACGTTGTGCAATACACCCACGTAAGTTCTTCTCATTCAGACGTCTTCTTATTGTCCTGGACGATATATTAATACCAAAATCCGATGAAATCTCATTTTTAATTTTACTTGAGCTCTTGAAAGGATCTTTAGCAGCTGATTTATAAATTAAGCTATCCTCCCTGGGTGTAGTTTTTCGGGCTCTAGGGTGCTGTTTGACATTTTTGGTAGTGCCATGTTGCTTGATGTGTTCCAGTGCATTGTAAATCTTGGATCTGGAACATTTTAGTAGCTTGGAAATTTCCATTACTGTTTTTCCATCAGTATTCATTTGTTGGATCAATTTTCGCTCGGCATCCGAACTCCAAGTACCTCTGGCCATTTCTAACTAAATATTTTGATGTATTCTAACATTAAATGGAATAAAACATTCATTACTTACCTTTTAGCTTCAAAAAACACCAAAAAATCACTTAAAAACCAAATATTTCTTATATGTTTTAAATTCGTGACCAGCTTCAAAAGCACGTTTTTACGAAAATATAATAAAAACAGCAACAAAATGTATACACAAACAAAACCAAATAACGGTAATTGATCTTAACATTACAGGGTACACTGAAAAATTAACAAAATCTAATTTTATATTGCAGGGTTGTAATAATTATCACAACTTAGTTCGTTACATGTCGTGTCTTAAATTCGTGGCCACCACTGTACATAATTATACAATAAATATTTGATTATTTTTAGGTATATACATAAATAACTTTGCAAAAAGTTAAATGAACTCTTTTCAAGAATTATATAAAAAATCACATATATGCACATATTTACATAAATATACATACAAACACAACATATTGTCATAATGTCCTAATATATTATTTTAGTTTTACTTCTAATCAACTTTGGTATCTTTCAAAATAATAATATGAAACTAAAAGGGGAAAACCCAAATAAAAAACAAACGCGAACAACTAACCAAAAGAAAAAAAATTACTGTACAGAATATACACTTTGGTTAACGCAAATTTTGCATTGCGTAGTAGATAGCTTAAAATTAGTTCATAAAAGTTAACATAAAGTTAGTTATTTTTGTAGTCAGCTACACATTATCCGACAGGGAAGTAATTTCGTAAGTAAAACAGTCGTTTAAAAGTATTGTTTATAAACTTATTGTTATTTACGATCAAATAAATTATTAATGTTACTAGTTATAACAATTTAAAGAAACATGCATTAAGTTTTATTAGTAAACAGATTTTATTAAATATTTAAAGTTTTTTACAAGGTTTTTTTGTTCTATATTATTTCCTTTTAGTTTTAAAATAGAATGATTACTTAGTAAATATAAATTAAATGCAATAAAATCTATCATAATATAAATAAGTACAATTTTAAAATTTTTTATAAACATACAATTAATTATAAGACTAACTTTATTTAAAATATAAATAAATACTAAAGATAAACATTTTCTAACTTACATATGTAACTGACAGTTTCAAATGTCAACTTTAATTTTTTTACTTTTTTAACTCTTAATAAAGAGTATTTTTTAATACCTTTATGAATTCACCCTTTTACATTTATTTAGAAAAGAAGAACCAACAATAAAATATAGACATACTGTATATATGTGTGTGTATGCAAGAATATTTATAAACAACCACTTTTTACACATTATGAAGATTTTTTGCCACACACAGCAACTACGTATTACAAAAAACAAACAAATCATTAAGCCCACTTGAAATCTTTAAATCATTTCTCAACGTCTTGTATGATTTGCTTTTTTTTGCCACACCACTTGCACCACTTGTTTACGATAAATGATTTGAACGCACGGATTTGCAGTCGCTCATACACAGTACACACTTGCTTTGCTTCGGGCAGCGAACAGTACGAACAGTATTTATTGTTGTTTTTGCACATGTTGGCTATGAAACACACACTTGAAATTCAAGTGTGTTTGCTTTTCAAATCATCTTGCGCAGGAGACTAATTGACATGCGCTTTCTATATATTGTATATTCTTTGCTAATACTCTTATGAATATGATGTCACTTTTAATTAACAAATTATGCAAATAAATTTGAGAATAGCAGTATGGAATGCGAACGGGCTAACAAAAAAACTGAACGAAATAAATCATTTTATAAAACAAAAGCATATTGATATATTTCTTATTTTTTTTGAAACTCATTTAACTGCAAAATCTTATATAAAAATTAGAGGCTATGATTTTATACATACAGATCACCCTGATGGAAAAGCTCACGCTGGAGCTGGCTTATTTATAAAATCTAGCATTCGATATGAACTAGCGGAAGAATATAAAAAAAACTTATTTACAAGCTGCCGGCGTTAAAGTAATTTGCAATAATTTACCAATCAACATCTATTCTATATATTTCCCACCAAAACACACAGTAAAATGTGAAGATTATGATAATGAAGATTGGTGGGGATCCCGACTCACTAATCCAAAGGGCAAACAACTATATAAGTGCATTTTAGAAAATAATTATAGCGCATTATCAGGAGGTAGACCAACATATTGGCCTACTGATCCCTCAAAAATACCAGATCTCCTTGATTTTGTTATCTTTTCTGGCAACTCCAGACATTCTCTTGATATTTTAAATGATGATAGTTTAATAGTCTGTTTCTCTATGTCGAACGAAAATCTAAGCGAACGAAAGCAAGTCGAACGAATTCGAATCAATTTGGGTTTCTGTATTTCCTACGCTTTCGTTCGCATGGAGTTGCGTCTTTTCGTATTGTTGTTGTTTTATTTCTCTTTAAGAGTAACATTTTTTCGTAAATATATTAAAAATTCTACTAAATTGTTTAAACATAGATACAACTAAGTAAATAAACAAGAAAAAATAAAATAATTTAAAAAAAATTAAAAAACAAAAATTTTCTTTGATTTTTTTTAGAAATTGTTTTTCAGACACAAAATCGTAATTAATGGATACCAAATACATCAAAATGAATAATAAACATGATTAATGAACATTTGCAATGTTCTTCTGAGAATTTTTCCTATTTTTCTTTAAAAAATTCAACCAGTCGAAAGCAAAATAGCAAGTGACTGATTTTGACATTTTTGTTCTTATCGTTCGAAATACAGAAACCCAATTTTATATGAAAACACTTACGTTTTCTTTCGACTTGTCGTTCGACTCATTGTTCGCATAGAAGTGAGTTAGAGAAACCCAAATCAGTTTTCGTTCGCTTAGAAGGCGAAAGAAAGCTTTCGTTCGACATAGAGAAACAGGCTATAAGTTCGGATCACACGCCTTTTTTTGTTAATTATAATATACATGTTAAACTAGTCCACAAAAGTACCAAACTTATCAAACGAAACACCAAATAATCTGTATCTTAACACTGAAATTAAAAATGGAGAAAATTTAGATGATGCTGTTGAATCTTTTTCTTTATTGATACACGAAGCTTCGTTTTTATCTACACCACAAGTAGTTAATTCTCAGGGTTTAGGTCGAAAAGTCCAAGCAACAGCAGCGGCAAGAGAAATTATTAGACAATCTAGAAGATTAAGAAAAGTTTGGCATCGTACGAGAAATCCAAGGGATAAGACCAATTGGAATTTGGCAATAAAATTATGCCCAGAAATGTTGTCAAAGGAAAGAAATGAAAGTATAAATTTATATCTTAGAAAACTTAAACCTCATAGCAAATATAAAGAACATGAGCTATATAATGCCACCAAGTATCTAAAACGACCAGAAAACAGAAATGTCCCCATTAAAAATTCAAATGACGTTTGGTGTAGAACAGATTTGGAAAAATCGAATGCTTTTGCAGACCATTTGGAAGGAATTTTTAAGCCTCATTACTCCAATAATAATATCGATGATATTTCGAATTTTTTAGATATACCGTGTCAAATGGAACTACCTATAAAACATATTTCTCCAAATGAAACAAAAACAGAAATAAACAAGTTAAATAACAAAAAGTCTACAGAATACGATAAAATAGATGCCATTACAATAAAGTCATTACCATCTAAAGACGTTTTGTTTTTAACTTTGTTATATAACTCTATTTTACGACTGCAACACTTCCTTTCACAATGGAAATGTGCGGAAATAATCATGATTCTAAAACCGAGTAAACCAGAAAATGCTACCAATTTTCTCTAAAATATTTGAAAAATTACTTTTAAAGCGTTTAACACCTTAGATTATTCTCGACCAGAAGAAATCACGATACACCAGAACAGTGTTACCGCATTATAAAAGTGATATCTGATTCTTTTGAAAATAAAAAATACTGTTCAGCTGTGTTTTTGGACATACAACAAGCGTTTGATAAAGTTTGACACGAAGGATTATTTTACAAACTAAAAAATATTCTTCCAGTTCCTTTTTATTTGTTTTTCTTATCGTATTTAAAAAACAGATGTTTCTATGTTTAAATTAATAATAACAGGGTACACCATATTTACATATGATATGCCAATAACGGATGATGTTACTGTTGCAACCTATGCCGATGATACGGTATTTTTGTGTTCACATACTTCATCATCAAAAGCCTCCAGAAAACTTCAAATACTACTTGATAGTCATTGGTAAGGCTTTTAAAATGGAATATTGTAGTTAACACTCACAAATCAAATCATATTATATTTACAACAAGGAAAAAAATTGTCCACCTGTATTTCTAAATGGCTCCGCTATACCTAATAGTGATGTCGTTAAATATTTGGGTCTTCAACTGGACCGGCGACTTACATAGAAAGACCACATATACTCAAAACGGAAGCTGGATAAAAAGTATTAATTACTTGGGCGTAAATCCCAAGTATCACTTGAAAATAAAGATTTATTGTGTAAAACCATATTAAAATCTATTTGGACCTATGGGATAGTATTATGGGGAACTTCCAGCAATTCGAATATAGAAATCTTACAAAGATTTCATTCAAAAGCATTACGGTCTATAACAAACGCTCCGTTTTACATTACAAATAAGGCATTACATAATGACCTTAAAATTCCTTTTATAAAAACAGAAATAAGAAAATTTAGCAGCAATTACTTAGAAAGACTCAGCAACCATACTAATTTATTGGCAATTACACCACTAGATGAGACTGATGAAGTTAGAAGACTTAAACGAAATCACATTTTGGATCTCACTTTTATTTAATCTTAAAAATAAGTACATAATTAAATAATAATAAATTTAATTTTTAATATTAATTTATTTATAATGAATATATATCTATATTGAAATTATCTGTATATATAAACGTTACATACATATATAAGTTATATTATTGTTTCTAATAGGAATCAACAAGTCATGTTATTTTTTTATGTTATAAAATTTGCTTATTATTGTAAAATAGATTGCAAATAAAATATATATTGTATAAAAAAAAAAATTTATATGCTCATATTTTCCAAAAATAAATCATAAGAATCCGCCTCCAACATATATAAGATAAATATTTAAGCCAAATTTCGTCCCCCTACGTTGTCCCGTTCAAGCCCTATCCTGCTTTCAACAGACAGATGAACGGACATAGCTAGATTGACTTAGAATCGAACCAGGACCCATAAAATATATACTGTATGGGTTCTTAAATTATTCTTTCGACATTTTACACACGGAATGACAAAATCAATATACCCCCCATTTTTTTGATGGTGGGTATAAAAATGGTACCCGGGTATGTACGGTAGTTCAGAAACTCAACATTTTGTAGCACAATTTTAATGAAAGTATGTTTTTGAATGTAAAATAACCATTAAAATAAAACAATTTTATATAAAAAAAAAAAAAAAAACATTCTTTAAGTACTTTTTAAAATACACATGCACACAAACAAGCAAACTTTCGTATATGTGTATTTTTTTGATAGTAAATCTTATAATATAGTTGTGTAGAGAAATCTTATCACAGCAGTCTCATAATATTGCTTATAATACTAATATTTTAGTATACACGTGCAATAATTCATATAAATAACTCTTGTGTAGACCCTATGTTAAAGCCAGTTAATATTGCTACAAAATATCGTTGATGTGCCATTAAAAAAATTGTAAAATTTTTTTGAACCCTAAAACTAAACGAGTTTGAAGAATTGCCCTTATGTACATACAGGGTACATTATAAAAGAAAAAAAAAAAATGATAATGAGATAAACATATTTTCATATGATAACAAATTATTCTTCATATACATATATGCCTGAATGTATATTAAAGTGCTTCGATTTATATGAAGCTAAATATTCACTTTCTAAAAATAAAGTTTGGATGATATAAAATATTTTGGTTAAATTTTTGCGAATTAGTCCAACAAATAATATAAATAAACCCATATAAGCATATTTTTAAAAGATGAAAATACACTCAAACCCACTAGCTCGAAACATATTAAGAGGTAATGGGTGCTCTAAATTGAAAAGAAAAAAACCGTCAGACAAGAGCCGAACCTAAAAGTGAAAAATTATATATATTAATAATGAGGGCCATTAATATTTTTTAATTAATTTTATAGCTAATATCACTTTGTTTTCTGACATCCTTTAAAATAAAAATTTAATTTAGTTCCATTTTCGAGCAAACTTTTTAGCCAAATTTTAAAAAATATTATATGTATAGTCTGTTTCTCTATGTCGAACGAAAATCTAATAGCACTAAAGCAAGTCGAACGAATTCGAATCAATTTGGGTTTCTCTATTCCCTTATCGTTCGTTCGCGTGGAGTTATGTCTTTTCACATTGTATTCGATATATTTTATTCCCAGATATGTAAAATTAGTTTTTTGTACTTTTTTTTCCCTAAAAGTATTAAAAATACTTAAAAAAAAGTAACTTAAATACAAGCATGATGGAAGCAAATAAAAAAATTTAAATAAACAAAAAATAAACAAGCGCGAATGTTATATTCGGCTCGGCCGAATCTATATACCCACCATCAACTTTTTGAAATTTTACGTTAAATGGGAGGGGGCGGTAAAGTGGGCAGTAAAGTGGGCGGACCACGCCCATTTTTTGTTTCCGAGTTTACATTGGTCCTTTAACTATTTGAACACAATTTCGTTGATTTTCACCTTATATGGGGGGTGGGCGGTAAAGTGGGCGGACCACGCCCATTTTTGGTTTCCGAGTTTATATCGATCCCCGAACTATACGTACAAAATTTCGTTGTCATACATGCTTTTGTTGAAGAAATATCAGCAGAAAAGTATAAAACGGACACCCTGTGTTTCTAGTTTTCAGCCCATAACTTTTTTGTTTATTAATCGCTTTTGCCCATTTTCAATCCCAAACAAACTTTATATAAGACAAATATTTATGCCAAATTTCATCCCCCTACGTTTTCCCGTTCGAGCCCTATCCTGCTTTCAACAGACGGACGGACATAGATAGATCGACTCAGAATCTAACCAGGACCCAGAAAATATATACTTTGATGATTCCTTAGATGATTCCTTCGACATGTTACACACGGAATGACAAAATCAATATACCCCCATCTTTTTGATGGTGGGTATAAAAAGGAAAACATTAAACAACACAAAATTTAATTTTTAAATATTCGATTTAAAAAATCATCATTTAACAAAAAAATTTGTCAAAGGAATACCAAACGGGATTGTGGAATATTCGCACTATCCTGCTAAGTAATTTTCGTATTTTTCATTAAGAAATGCAATCAGTCGAAAGCTAAATAGTAAGTGACTGATTTTGACATTTTTTCGTTCTTATTGTTCGAAATACAAAAAACAATTTTGCATGGAAACACTTGCGTTTTCGTTTGACTCATTGTTCGCATAGAAGTAAGTTAGAGAAACCTAAATTGGTTATCGTTCGCTTTGATAGCGAAAGAAAGCATTCGTTCGACATAAAGAAACAGGCTAATAATTAAAAAATGCATTCAGAAAAAAGTTATTTTATTCGAATTGGCAAAATATTATTGATGATCGGACGAACACTTTTCTTCGGTCCCATTGATTTTACACAAAATTTCCATATAAATAACTACGTTTATAATGAACACGATTATAGTGAACTTTTTTGTAACGAACACATTTTTATAATCCCAAGAAGAATATTTCATACAAAAAACTACGTTTATAATGAACTCCCAAAAATTCAAATTTTTAAAATGTAAAAACTAACTAACTAACCCAGCAAAAACTTTGCTTTCGAGGTAATGAGTTAAGAACTTACACTTTAGCTGAATAACCCATTATTTTAACACGGTGATGACATTAGAGGCAACTACTTACCCATCTCATTACTTGGTTGTCATTACAAGAACTAATTATTTTTAAGTTGTTCAACAACTCATTGATTTTAAAGTATTCCTAAAGTCCTTAAAGGTTAAAAAACAAGAAGAATTAATTGTGTCTTTTCAATTTTATTAAAAATATTAAGAACAAATCATACAAAAAATACTATTTGATCTGCTAAGAACTCCGGACCTCAGCACGAAAGCTCCAAACTGAAAATGTTAAAGATCTGTTTTAAATATTGTCAAAATGTAATGATTGAAATTGTCTTACCTTTATTTAAAACAAATCTGGGATATTGTTTTTATTGACTTTTTTCCATCGGATTTAACAAATTTGTCCCTAATATAGAGAACAATAAAAATTACAAGATATTTTGCAAAAATATTTTGGTACTTACCATCATTTAACACTGACAATCAACGAATTATTTAGAATAGTTAATAGTTTTATTTTTTTGTTTTTTTAATGTCAACAATATTTATTTTGAATAATTTGTCAAACATTTTTTTTATAAATGTTATTAAAATTTTTTTTTTTTTTTTTGTAAATGTGTAAATAAAAAACACGTTTTATCGAAGACACAAATTTATTCAGTATTCAAACCTTTTATATATTAAAAAACTTGGTTAATATTTTTTTATATATGTATGTTCGTATATATAATTCCATTTATGGTACTCTATTTTATATATGTTTTTATATATGAATATATATATTGAAAATATTTCCATATATGGAACCATATCGTACTCATAATCTCCTTAACTCACATTTAATCGTTAATACTACCTCTAATATATATCCGATTACAAAGATTAAAGTATCAATTGAAAATAATTAATGATGTATTTTAAAAAATAATATAAACAAAATATAAAAATTTCATTAACGCAACTTTTTTAAATATTTTGTAATTTCCAGCGCAAAAATGTTTTTGTGGAAATATATTTTTATTCAGTTATTCCTTCTTTAAATATAATAATTGGTAAACTGAACAAAAAACAAATAAAAAGTTGTTTTTCAAAAACATTGAACACAAACAAGTAATTACATACCATGTCATAAAGAAATAGTTACAAAACTACTTCTATGTAATATAGAAGGTATGTTGTTGTTATTGAAAAGTAACTACATCCGTAACTACATGCCATTACCAAGTTTTTGCTGGGAACTTTTATTTATTTCAGTTTAAATTATTCGACAATTAGAAATAATTTTCGTTAATTTCAATTTAAATTATCGGACAAATAAAGGAAATTTATTTGTATAGTTGTTTAAAATAACGCATACATATTAAAATAGCTAGAAATAAAACTGAAATTATAAGAGGATTACAAATTAAAATGTATGAAAATCGTTATTCCTCAAAGAGTAAAAATTTGAAAACATTTCATAGTCAAATGCTGATGAAGTGTGTAGCGAGTCGCTACTAGCGACACGGAAAATACGTATTCCATTCTGCTGATGTCTAATTATAGTCCACAAACTCTGCTTTGGTACCGCCAAACAGAGACAACAAGGCAATTTACGATTGCAAACTTGTTTACTTGGTAATTAAAGAAAACGTTGAATGAGTATAAATAAATATAATTAATTTCAGTTTCCTCTTGGACAATGACTGATGAATGCAAAATAAGATTTTTTCTGATATGTATATTAAAATCATTGATATTTAAAACATAAATACAGCCCATTTTAAAAAGGAAAGAAATACGCTTTAATTACAAATATTAGTATCGTAATCAAATACGTACCTATATTTTGTTAACAAATATTTTTTATAGAATTTCACGGATATAACGAACTAAATTTGTCGGTCCCTTCGAGTTCATTATAACCGTGTTCGACTGTATAGAATTTTTTTGCCCACCAGTATTGATTTTCTTATTTTTCACTCTTTATAAATGGAATACGAACCATTATCTCTGATTTAAAAAAAAAAATATTGTGGTATTGTGTCCCTAATTAGAAAAACAACTACATATTTAAAAAGTTAACACGTTCAGTTAATATTTTTATTTTAGCAATTTTGTTAGCGTTTGCTTCATCGCTGGCTAAAGCGAAATTAATTTTCCCAAAAAAAAAAAAACGCAATTTTCACTTAATTAAAGTGTTTACTATTACACTGAAGTAAAAAATTTTTGTTTGCACGAGTTGAAAAAAACTGTGTCTTTGGACCTATGTGCAGTGTTACCACGAACCATACTACAAATTACACATGGGATGAAAAATTACATATGAACATTTTTTTATATTCACAGAATAAAATAAAAAAAAAATACATCAAAAACTGATCTAAATTCACAAAATTACTTGTACTTAATCTAAGTTTCTTTGAGAAAACTATAAAAAACGGTACATCGACAAAAATATTTTCCAATCAATAACGAACTTCTGTTTACTTAAATTAAAATACGACCACTCGAGAATGTTGTGGATCATTCGTTTCAAAATGCTTGATGTAACAAAAAATTACAAAATCATTCAAAAATTTGTTTTTTTTTTTTTTTTCTTTTTTTTAATTGTTGTTTTTATCAATATTTCTACAAAATCTAAAATGTTACGTAATGTTTTTTCGTAGAACTTAAAGTTCATAAATGCAATCCATTAAATTGCACTAAATGTTATTTTTAGCCGTCCAAAAAATGGGACCCGAACAACTAAAAAGCGGGATTCTGAACAAAATTTTATGGAAAAATACAAATTTTGTAAAGAAAGAGGGATTGTCTTTCTATATCTTAATTATAAATCTAAATTAGCTGTTATCGCAAGCTCCTTGCTCTCGACCCACTTGAGACGTTACAAATTGAGAAAGACCCATCGAAATTTTGGAACAACAAATTAAGTAAATAAATACTGTAAAAGCTCCCTTAACGGACAGCTCCCATAAGCGGACATCTCCGGTAGGCGGACAATTTTTTAGGTCCCATGGTTTAGGTGGCATTTTTAGAATAAATTAATCTCCGCTAGGCGGACGCTCTCATGGGCGGACGCGGACACCTGTTTTTAGAGAAAACATCTCTCGTAGGCGGACAAAAATCCTAAACCGTAAATGAAATGTACAGAATATTTTTTAATAAGATGCTACTTATTATCATTTTTGTCCGAGTTTGCATTCATATTTACCTTCATTTTTTTTTTTTTAATTTAATAGTTTCGTTTTTTAGTTAACTTTTTGCTGGTTTTGAGCAAAAATAATTTTTTAAATTTAATTTTGACTTTTACACTTCATTAAAAATTCTTCATACTAGAAAAAAGAAAATGAAAACTTGATCCCTAAAAATAGATGCTGTCCCAGTTACCTATGTCCTGAAGACAGTCTCGATGATGGTTCCATGATTTTTCGTACAACACAATGGCGGCAGATTTCTAAAAATCTTGACAACTTTTTTGAACAAAGGACATAGAAATTCTGCTCTTGTTGTGCAAAGCGACATTGTCATCAGTCATATAAAACTGTAATTGGGCGCTGCTTAAGACCGAGGCCAGGCCACCAACATCATTTTCCCAAGTTAATCCTGTTCTTTTTAAATGCCAACGACATGCCAACATATGTAGATGACTTTGTTATCAAACTTGTCTTCAATAAGCTTTTAATTTTTAAAATTTCGTGGAAATTCGTTAGCAAAAATGCTGTTGATAGAAGTCTGACCCTTAGCCAATTAAGAGATGATTTTTTTCGCGTACGAAAAATTCGATAAAATAAATATCATGAAATCATAATTTATTGCAAATAATTTATTGTCTAGATGAAAAACGTCGTTTGCCGCAGAAGCAAAAGAAAAAACAAACACATTTTTTAGTTTTTTGCTTAAAAATTGAGCTACCCAGCAAAAACTTTGCTTTCCTGGTAAGCTAACAGGTATAATTGGAAATAAAAATAAACTACTTATTTTTTGACTCAATAACTGTTGATAGAAGTCTGACCCTTAGCCAATTAAGAGATTATTTTTTTCGCGTACGAAAAATTCGATAAAATAAATATCATGAAATCATAATTTATTGCAAATAATGTCTAGATGAAAAACGTCGTTTGCCGCAGAAGCAAAAGAAAAAACAAACACATTTTTTAGTTTTTTGCTTAAAAATTGAGCTACCCAGCAAAAACTTTGCTTTCCTGGTAAGCTAGCAGGTATAATTGGAAATAAAAATAAACTTCTTATTTTTTGTCTCAATAACTATTTATTTTTGTTCGAATTGTCCATGAATTCTAGTAGTTATTTTTAGACTCTAGTGATACTAAAAAATATGTACCTAAACAAAAATAAAAATATATATAAAAAAAAAAAAACGAAAAAATTTGCCGTCAGTGAGTTTTGAACTTGGGACCCTATTAACTAGTCGTTTTTAATGACTAACGTCTTACTCAGTACACCATCTCGCACTTAATATTCGAAGCTAAAAAACTTGTTTTAGCATAAAATATATTTTTAAAATTTTTGTTAAAAAAACGAATAGCATCAGAATGGGGTTGAACCGGCAACCTTCTGGTTGCTAATCCTGCGCTCAAGACAACTGATCCATGTGATTGTAACTTACTCCGCAATTATACTATTGAGTACTTATTTATGTAATGTAGAGAAGGCAAATAATAATGAAGCCTACTTTCCAGGAAAGTACTTTAATAAGTAGTTGCCATTACCGAAAACCAAAAAGTTTTTGCTGGGTATTAAGTAAAATATTTCAAAAATAGATAAATCATAACTATTCAAATAAAATTTTTCTTAAATGAAACAAATTTTATGACTGTTTCGTTTTTGAAATTAATGTTACGATCTTTTGACTTTTCAATCAATATTGACTGATATAATTCTTGAAGATGTGAGCATGAAATTTTTTGTATAAATGTAGTTTGCGTCAGTACATTATAATCCAGTAAATAAAACCATTACGGCCTTTTGCATTTTAGTTGACGATAAATATGTACAAATAAGAATATGTATATCTATAAGTTAATTCATTACAATCAATCTTGGATGTTGATATAGTAATGAAGTATCCCTTGTAAAACAAAAATATGTACCATATCCCGTAGACGGACATCTGCCGATAACGGACAAAATCAGCGTGACGGTCGCTGTCCGCCTATGGAAGCTTTCACTATATATATATATACAGTATGTCAAGAAAATGTTTTTACATTGCAGAAAAAAATATTATTTCAACTTTATTTTACAATATTTGCAAATGTTTATAACATTGCACATTTTTATTGTTAGATTTTTATTCTAGGGTTTTACAAAAAAAAACTTCATTATGAATGTAATTACGAAAGTACAACAACAATAACTACACATACCCTTTAATCTGCCTGTCAAGTAAATGTTTTTATTAAGTCGCTAAGTGAAACAATTCTTGGAACTTTGGGATGTATTATTGTCAGTATGGCGTCAGTGTGATAATTATAATCACATAGTACAAGAATATGCGTTCAAATCCATAATATATTTCGAGTAATTCATAAATTATATATTAAGTATATTAAAAAAAAAAAAAAAAAAAACTCCAGATCATTAACACATTTGAGTGTTTTTTATAACCCCCAATTCGGGAAAAGGTTAGAGATATTGCACAAATGTATTTCTTATTAAGATACATAGTTAATAGAATATTAAATCGCTCCAAAATTGCCGTAATATTGTAGCTCATATCTCTTAATATCCATCTACTTCAAATATTCGGCAGAGTCAAACCTAGAAAAATTAAGTAAAATTGGAAAATATCCACTAATGCTTATGATAAAGAGCTGTGAAAAGAATACATCAATGTAAACAAAAAAAAAAAAAAAAAAAAAAAAACACAGATGGAGTACAATTACAGATGGAAAGCTACATGGAAAGAAACACTCTTATAGGAACAAAATATTCAACAATATTATCAATCCCAATGGTTTAAATTGATAAGCTTAAAAAATTATGGGGCGAATTATATGATGTACAGGAATGTTTATACCATAGAATAGAACTAGAAGTTTATGTGAGAGCCACCTTATACTAAATTTTCAAAAAATTTACTCATTTTTTTGAAAATACAAAAACAAAATATATGTGACTACATGTATTTTGTTTTTGTTTGAATTAGGTTTCTGACAATTGAATTAGGTTTTTTTCTCTCACATAAATATCTAGTTGTTAATCTATGGTTTATACGATATATAAGTACAATTTAATCCGGTAAGAGTATGCCGGAAATCTTCAAAAGCCTTTACAAAACATTTAGAAAATTAAATAATAAATATTCATACTTTAAAAGATATTGTTAAATACAGATAAATTTTATTCAAAATAGTTGGAAAATCGGTTTTATTATGAAATAAAACAGGTGCGCAGTAACATTTCTAGACTTTTAAAGCTCACTTAATAAAAAAATTTAATAAATATGAGTTTATGAAGGATGAAAACTAAAATTCAAATCATGAGAAAAATAATGACTCCAAGCATATATGAGCAAATAATGATAATGCAGCAAAATTTATTTACAAAAAGCTTTAAATATACCAGCATAAGGTCCAAACTTTCATCCCACATCACTTTTTTCTCCTTATTTGAAGAACAAAGTGACAAAAAGGTATTACAGGACCATAATGAACTAAAAAAACGCACTAATGTTGGAATATACAAAATTCCAATTGACTGTGACATTCATTAATAATTTTATTTGATGAAAAAGGTTCCACAAGCAGTTATATATACCAGCTGTTACCATTTTAAATTAAAAATTCCGAAAATTTGTGTTTTTCTTAGGCAGTTTTATAAATGTAAAAAGAGTTTCTTGACACTAAGATTTTTGGGTTTTTTTAGTTTTTGCTCCATTTCTAATAGTTTAAATCATTAAATATTAAGTTTCTTTGAGTTATATATAATAATAAATATATTAATTAAAAATTCGTATTAAAAATTTTTACATTAGCAAAAAATTATATAGTTTTTTAAAGCCAAACTTCGATAAATACAACTTTTCCTTTAATGTAAAAACATTTTCTTGACATACTGTATATATATATATATGGGAAATTCTTCAAACTCGTTTACTTTTGATCTTCAAAAAAATGTCGAAAATTTTAATGACACATCAACGATATTTAGTACCAATATTGCTTGGCCCTAGTGGAACACAGATCTGTTCGCGTGAATGACTTTTACCGAACGGCATCAATGTTATGGCGGTTTAAGAGAACATTTTTTTACAAAATTGTCAAAATTCTATTTATAGTCCAAAATCAAAAATTATTGCATTTATGTTCATTTCAATGCAGTATTTAAAATACAAATTAAAAATATCACGATAAGTTAAGTATGCGTGGATATATTAGCGATTTAATAATTATTAAACCTTCTTATAAAACTTGCAAAATTAATTTTTTAGTGACGTAGTGTTGTTTATATTCATCCATTTATTGCAAATATAATATTTTTTTTTTGTTAAATAAGTTATAAGACAATGTCATTTATATGCATTTTATAATTGCACTTACTCGAATCTCTAAAGTTGCATTAATTAAAAAATCGTACTTTTTTTGAACGCCATATTGATTTTGATATTGGGTATTAAAACAGCTACAGATTGACATATATCTTCGCCAATTTTGATTATCGCCTTGGGTGTGCCTCGACGATTAATGTTAATCTAAAAACATCGCGTTCTTAGCCCATGAAAGCCGTTGATGAATATTTTTAGTGAAATTATATTTTCTGCGTAAAACTTTACACATGAACTTATTTCTGTTTAAATTGATTTATTCATTAAAATTCCTATACACGTTTAGCAAATTAATATTTTAAAACGCCACAATGATTTTTAAATGTCATTTGGAAACCTTCTTTGATAACGCTATGCTCTAGCTTAACTGAAATGACGTTGCGATGTGCTTCGCGAAAAAGACGCCTCTTGGAGCCATTCACGGTTTTTTCTCCAAGTTTGGGTACCTCCTACAGCATACCTGTTGAGGGCACATTATCGAGATATATGTCAGATGATGCATAATTTTAAGAGCTTTCAGGCTATATTCTGAATTTTGTAATACCCGAAACGGCGTAAAATCCGCAGTAAAGAAACTGCAAAATTTTAAAATTTTTAAAAATTTGGTTTCACGACTTTTGCACAACACAATTTGACATTGGTTAATGGCACGCTAATTTAATCTGTGCTGGTTCTTTTCTACAAGTGTTTATAGTCTACATTAGAAGAATTGGACATTTATGCTAAAATTTGCGACTACAGCAAGAAAAAGAAATAAAAAAAACTTGTTGGTTTCAAACACTTTTTTTGGAATTTTTGACTTTGGGTGTTTGCCGGCACCACATGGAACCGTTTCACGTCTTTAATTTTTTTCTGTCACAGCAAAAGGTGTTGTTAACATAATTGCATTAAAAGTTGTTTAAAAAACTCAGAATTTACAAAAATTTTTGAGGTTGAAGGTCGGTTTCATAAAGGCAAATGTAAAAAGATAATTGCCCATATATATTACAGTGCCTTGATTTGTATGGGGACAAAAAAAGTTGCAAATGTACCCCCCTAGAATTAAAGATTGATATGTTTTTAACTCATTCCCAAAATATTTCGATTCAATTATTTCATTTATGTGAGCTGGACCACTTTTAATAAACATCCAAAAATATGGTTTTCGATCAACAATATACACAATTTTTAACTTTTTGTCAAATAAATTACAACATATGATAGAAAAACGTCGTCTAATATATATTGAGTAGAAAATATTTTAAAATTTGTTTTCATTCTCTCGAAATTAAAAAATTTTCAATGATTTTATTTTAAACAGTATTTTATTAAAGTTTGAATATTTTGGAAATTTTCTATCTTAAATTATATTTTAGGACATCATTGGAAAGGCCTCATTAAATGCTATTGATACATGGATTATTTAACCCTTTAGTTGCACAAATACAATTTTGGGATTTCCGGACCATAATTGGTCAAGTTAATTTTAACGGCAAATAAATGGTTAGTTAAGGATATAAATGTCCCCGAAAGCGTAAATTGATCAAAAAAGCTGTAAATTCGAGCAAATTAGCGGCAAAGTTTAAAAAAACTCAGTTTTAATCGATTATTATCGCGGTTTTAAATAAACTTATTATGTTTTTCATAAATTTATCAATATTTAAGTGTAAGGAGTTCTTCCATGCGACTTATTTGCAAAAATTGCTAATTTAATCTTTTGGGAACTAAATACATAAAATTGACCCTCTAGATCTTAATGGGTTAATTACGTGTCATCTTCAATAGCAGTAGGATAGACCATTCCTATGGTCCATTAAACCTAACATATTTTGAAAAATGTCCGAAATATATAAAATTACATGTTTTAACAATGAAAATGTGATAAAAAATGTTTGTAAAATCTTAATATTTCGCGACTGAAAAGAAATATAATAATTATTTAAATTAATATTCAAGGTCGTAGTATGCCTCTATTATAATTTGAAGTTAATTTTCTTATAACTAAAATTTTGATAATGATATGAAAAAATACGTAATTTTAGAGTGTTTTGAAAATGGTCCAGCTGACGTAAATCTTAACATTGAGATGTAATATTTTCGGAATCATATAAGAACATACTAATCTTCATTTTTAGAGGGGTACATTTGCAACTATATATATATATATATATATATATATATATATATATATATATATATATATATATATATATATATATATATATATATATATATATATATATATATATATATATAGTTTTTTCAAGCATTTTATTTCAAAAAACATGTACTAAATAGTGATAGTGATATTTCAAAATTTAGGAATAATTTTTTAAATATTCATAAAGACTGATTTCTTATGTTTTAAAATATAGTTTAAGTCTAAATTGGAATTTATTCTGTAATATTAAACAAATAAATAATTAATAATTATCCTGTATGACCCAATTTAATTTTTTTGATCCAATATTTCCTTTATTTTTTAAAGGTGTTGTGTTAAAAAGTTTCACCTGCAGAATCGTTTCAATTGAGACTTAATTAATATACTATCTCCATATTAAGCCATGGTTTCTGTTTATGCTAACTAAAAGTTAGATGATTTTTTCTACAATTTTGAAACATAATTATCTTCTAGTCATCTAGATATATAACATGCTTAGCATTTTTTCTCTTTTCAGAGCTTTCTGAAGCTACCAAACGACGTTGAAAATTAAAATTTGGCTCAATTATAAAACTTTTTGTCCAACAAATCCTAATGGAGCCATATTTTGAAATTTTTTTCAGGGAGCGGCTATAAGAGGATTATGTGTCTTTTTCTAAGAATTTTTTCTCTTTCCAGAGCTTTCTAAAGCTCCCAGAAGACATAGAAAATTAAAATTCAGCTTAATTATAACCCTATTCGTCCTACAAATCCTAACGGAGCCAGATTTTGAAATCTCTATCAGGGAGCGAAAATACGTGGATCTATATAAATATGGATTTAAATATATCTTTTCTAAGCAATGTTTCCTTTCCAGAGCTTTCTGAAGCTCCCAGACGACGTAAGAAACTAAAAATCGACATACTTATAAAACTATTCGTTCAACAAATTCTAACAGTGCCAGATGTTTCTATCAGGGACCAAAAAGTCTGTTTTGGTATTAAGAACTTTTGAGTTGCTATACTTATTGTTTGCTCTCCAAATCCTATAAAAAACTGATTCTGTATTTCGGCCAGGGAGCGCATTTACGACGATTTTTTATTTTGAAAGGTTTACGAATTTAAAACTTTAATCAATATAATTCCAATAAATTTTAACGGCTTCAAATAATTGACTTCGATTAGTTGTTGTTCATATTTTTTTCTTTTAATTTTTGGATTTGTTTGTGCATATTTTCATTATTATATTATTTTTCCTGACATTGTTAGGCTTTTACGCTTGTATTTAATAAATTTTAACTTAATTATAAGAGTTGATTATTTTAAAGAAATGTAGTCTTTTGATATAAATATTAACTTCTACAAAAAACCGGTTAACCGGTTTTTTCTGAATTTCAAAAAGTGCAACCGGTTTTTTTAAAATACCAACTATTCGAACTATTCGAAAACCGGTTTCTCAAAAAAGTCGAATAATCGATAATATATATATATATATATATATATATATATATATATATATATATATATATATATATATATATATATATATATATATATATGACTCCTGCGTAAGATGATTTGAAAAGCAAATACACTTGAATTTCAAGTGTGTGTTTCATAGCCAACATGTGCAAAAACAACAATAAATACTGTTCGTACTATTCGCTGCCCGAAGCAAAGCAAGTGTTTACTGTGTATGAGCGACTGCAAATCCGTACGTTCAAATCATTTATCGTAAACAAGTGGTGCAAGTGGTGTGGCAAAAAAAGCAAATCATACAAGACGTTGAGAAATGATTTAAAGATTTCAAGTGGGCTTAATGATTTGTTTGTTTTTTGTAATACGTAGTTGCTGTGTGTGGCAAAAAATGTGTGCATAGGGGTTGTTTATAAATGTTCTTGCATACACACATATATACATATGTATGTATACAATTTATTGCTTGTTTTTCTTTTTCACAGTAATGATCGCACACACACACATACATACATATGTTGTTCATAGAACATGCAAAAAAAACAGAAAAAAATCTTTCTTTTTTTCTTATTGAAGCAAACAAGTGGTCAAAAGGCTTGTATTTTTTTAGCGTCGCACTCTCATGTCTTGTTTGGTCGCTATCATAGCACACTCATGATTTGTTCATAAAGTTGAAGCACACACGCAGTATTTGTATGGTTTTAAGTGCCTGCAGAACAGTATTTATTGCTCTGCATACACACCGATAACAGCAATTGAAAAATATCAAGTGGCTTGTAATGCCTTATAAGACACAGTTTGCAGGGCTCTAATATATATATATATATATATATATATATATATATATATATATATATATATATATATATATATATATATATATATATATATATATATATATATATATATATATATACATATATTAGGGTTCGTTTCGAAAAGAAAAATTTCCCTTGATATTAGGATATCATACCTTTTTAGAAGGTTTTTGCAGCAGTAAAAATAATGGAGTATTTTAAAGCATGCTCATTATAATTCACAGTAGCCTTTGCATTTTATTGTTACAATATTCAATATTTTTACATTCCTACTTCAAAAGTTATATATGAATGAATGTGAAATAAACGCATTTGTTTTTTAAATTTTTTTCGATTTTTATACCCTACATCACCAAAGGTGGTTGGGGTATTATGTGTTTGTGCAGAAGTTGTAACGCAGAGGAAAAAATCATCGGACCCCCACCTTAAAGTATACTGTTCGACTTAGAATCACTTTCTGAGTCGATTTAACGATGTTCGTCCGTCCGTCTGGTCGGCTGGCTGGCTGGAAGGCTGGCTGTCCATGTAAAGTTTGTGCGCAAAGTACAGGTCGCAATTTTGAAGATAATTTGATGAAATTTGGTACATATGCTTTTTTCAACACAAAGACGAAGCCTATTGAATTTAGTTATGATCGGCCCATTATTTCACCAAGCCCCATACAAATGTCCTCCCGGAATAGAGTTTTAACACTTATAGATGGCTTAAAAATAGGAATATTTTAATGAAATTTAGTACAAATAAGTTTTATATCAGCAGAAATCTGTCTGTCAAATTTCATGAAGACCTTGACCAACTATATCTTCTTTTCTCGTTTTTTTTTTACATTTTCCAAATTTTATCGTAAACGAAAAATGCGATCGTCACGCACCGCCGCAGAATTTTAGACTTTGAAATCATTAATAATTGTGTTGAGTGACAAGACAGTAGCAGTAGTATTTTATCACTTCCATGTTTTGTTGTTGCCATTTTGTTTTTCTCAGTGTATTATTGCAACAATATCCGAAAATGAAAGATTACTACCCAGACTAACTATCTAACTAATAAAACCATTGAATTTGTAACTGTTAACATAAATAATGCGTTAAATTCATAAAAAGTTGAAAAATCCAAGTTTTAAAGGCCCGTTTTAGGACAAGTGAAGGACACTCTAATTAGATATTAAGGTAACTGACTCTACCCTTAAAAGTCATTCGGCATTCATAGCTTGAAAATAAAAAAGTACTTTTTTTGGCATATTGCTAGATATAACTAATACATAACTAACGATAATTTATTTTATTTCGGTAACGATATTTTAACGGTATCTGTGTAAAATTGAATTGGTTTTTTAGCGATAAAGGTATTTCAGCAGTAACGGTACATAACATTGTTATATATAACTGCTTTTAAAAACAAAATTTTATTTCAAAAAACATGTGTACTTAATACTAATACATATATACATATATATTAGGGTTCGTTTCGAAAAGAAATATTTCTTTTGATATTTGGATATCATACCTTTTTAGAAGGTTTTTGCAGCCGTAAAAATAATGGCGTATTTTGTTTTTTTTTAATTCCAACTCCTTCCCCATGCACCATTTTGCGCAGAGTCGAATCCAATTGATTTATACAAAAATTTATTTTATATTAGGGTGTCCGAAAAATTGACTTTTTTCAAAAAAGTTTTAAAAATATATTTTTTTTTATAAACACAGTGAAAATATACTATTTGCTTAAAAAAAAGGCGCAAAAATAATTACTCTACGACTTTTCGCTTTAGAGTTATAAGACTAAGAAATATTCAAATAATCACTATAAAAAATAAATATCTTAAAAAATAATTGTTACTAACAAATTTTAAATCATGAGCATTATAATTCACAGTCGCCTTTGCATTTTATTGTTACAATATTCAATATTTTTAATTTTGGTTTGAATAAAATTTTTTTCTTTATATTATATTATATGAAAATTTTAATGCCTTAATCATTAAAGAGAAAAGTAGTAAAGTAAATATTTTTGCGTTATATATTCTAAGCAAATAGTATATTTTTATTGCATTTATAAAAAAATATATTTTTAAAACTTTTTTGAAAAAGTCAATTTTTCGGACAAACTAATTACAACACGCGTTATTTTAAACGGGTTGAATAATGTTCATTCTTACTAAAATTGTATATTGAATCGATGTATAAAATAAAATTTTATATGAATCAACCCAATTTGCCTCTGTGCAAAATGGCGCCCAAAATGTGCGTTTTTAGCCGCAGATATGCTGGAGAAGGAGTTGGAAAATGAAGAAAAAAAATACGCCATTATTTTTACTGCTGCAGAAACCTTCTAAAAATGTATGATAACTCAAAATCTAAATTTTCACATTTACCCTAATATATATATATATATATATATATATATATATATATATATATATATATATATATATATATATATATATATATATATATATATATATATATATATATATATATATATATATATATATATATATATATATATATATATATATATATATATATATATATATATATATATTTATATTTATATATATATATATATCAGAAGTTTTTTGCAGTAGTAAAAATAATGGCGTATTTTGTTTTTTGAAATTCCAACTCCTTCCCCTGCATATCTTCGGCTAAAAACGCACATTTTGAGCGCCATTTTGCACAGAGACGAATCCAATTGATTTATAAAAAATTTCTTTTATACATCAATTCTACATAAAATTTTAGTAAGAATGAGCACTATTCAACCCGCTTAAAATGCATTGTGTTCCAATTAGGGTGTACGAAAAATTTACTTGTTTAAAAAAAGTTTTAAAAATATATTTTTTTTTATAAATACAAGGAAAATATACCATTTGCTCAGAAATATAACGCATTTTTACTTTACCACTTTTCGCTTTAAAGTTATAAGACATTAAAAATTGTCATTAATAGCAAAAAAATAAAATTTTAAACCAAAAATAAAAATATTGAATATTGTAACAATAAAATGCAAAGGCTACTGTGAATTATAATGAGCATGCTTTAAAATACTCCATTATTTTTACTGCTGCAAAAACCTTCTAAAAAGGTATGATATCCTAATATCAAGGGAAATTTTTCTTTTCGAAACGAACCCTAATATATGTATATATATATATATATATATATATATATATATATATATATATATATATATATATGTATATATATATATATACATATACATATATATATATATATATACATATACATATATATATATAT
Organism: Protophormia terraenovae; assembly: GCA_951394005.1. Taxonomy (NCBI): domain Eukaryota; kingdom Metazoa; phylum Arthropoda; class Insecta; order Diptera; family Calliphoridae; genus Protophormia; species Protophormia terraenovae. Next base: position 72,456,451 of record OX596077.1, read on the forward strand.
ATATATATATATATATATATATATATATATATATATATATATATATATATATATATATATATATACATATATTAGGGTTCGTTTCGAAAAGAAAAATTTCCCTTGATATTAGGATATCATACCTTTTTAGAAGGTTTTTGCAGCAGTAAAAATAATGGAGTATTTTAAAGCATGCTCATTATAATTCACAGTAGCCTTTGCATTTTATTGTTACAATATTCAATATTTTTATTTTTGGTTTAAAATTTTATTTTTTTGCTATTAATGACAATTTTTAATGTCTTATAACTTTAAAGCGAAAAGTGGTAAAGTAAAAATGCGTTATATTTCTGAGCAAATGGTATATTTTCCTTGTATTTATAAAAAAAAATATATTTTTAAAACTTTTTTTAAACAAGTAAATTTTTCGTACACCCTAATTGGAACACAATGCATTTTAAGCGGGTTGAATAGTGCTCATTCTTACTAAAATTTTATGTAGAATTGATGTATAAAAGAAATTTTTTATAAATCAATTGGATTCGTCTCTGTGCAAAATGGCGCTCAAAATGTGCGTTTTTAGCCGAAGATATGCAGGGGAAGGAGTTGGAATTTCAAAAACAAAATACGCCATTATTTTTACTACTGCAAAAAACTTCTGATATATATATATATATATAAATATAAATATATATATATATATATATATATATATATATATATATATATATATATATATATATATATATATATATATATATATATATATATATATATATATATATATATATATATATATATATATATATATATAGATATATATAGATATATATATATATATATATATATATATATATATATATATATATATATATATATATATATATATATATATATATATATTAGGGTAAATGTGAAAATTTAGATTTTGAGTTATCATACATTTTTAGAAGGTTTCTGCAGCAGTAAAAATAATGGCGTATTTTTTTTCTTCATTTTCCAACTCCTTCTCCAGCATATCTGCGGCTAAAAACGCACATTTTGGGCGCCATTTTGCACAGAGGCAAATTGGGTTGATTTATATAAAATTTTATTTTATACATCGATTCAATATACAATTTTAGTAAGAATGAACATTATTCAACCCGTTTAAAATAACGCGTGTTGTAATTAGTTTGTCCGAAAAATTGACTTTTTCAAAAAAGTTTTAAAAATATATTTTTTTATAAATGCAATAAAAATATACTATTTGCTTAGAATATATAACGCAAAAATATTTACTTTACTACTTTTCTCTTTAATGATTAAGGCATTAAAATTTTCATATAATATAATATAAAGAAAAAAATTTTATTCAAACCAAAATTAAAAATATTGAATATTGTAACAATAAAATGCAAAGGCGACTGTGAATTATAATGCTCATGATTTAAAATTTGTTAGTAACAATTATTTTTTAAGATATTTATTTTTTATAGTGATTATTTGAATATTTCTTAGTCTTATAACTCTAAAGCGAAAAGTCGTAGAGTAATTATTTTTGCGCCTTTTTTTTAAGCAAATAGTATATTTTCACTGTGTTTATAAAAAAAAATATATTTTTAAAACTTTTTTGAAAAAAGTCAATTTTTCGGACACCCTAATATAAAATAAATTTTTGTATAAATCAATTGGATTCGACTCTGCGCAAAATGGTGCATGGGGAAGGAGTTGGAATTAAAAAAAAACAAAATACGCCATTATTTTTACGGCTGCAAAAACCTTCTAAAAAGGTATGATATCCAAATATCAAAAGAAATATTTCTTTTCGAAACGAACCCTAATATATATGTATATATGTATTAGTATTAAGTACACATGTTTTTTGAAATAAAATTTTGTTTTTAAAAGCAGTTATATATAACAATGTTATGTACCGTTACTGCTGAAATACCTTTATCGCTAAAAAACCAATTAAATTTTACACAGATACCGTTAAAATATCGTTACCGAAATAAAATAAATTATCGTTAGTTATGTATTAGTTATATCTAGCAATATGCCAAAAAAAGTACTTTTTTATTTTCAAGCTATGAATGCCGAATGACTTTTAAGGGTAGAGTCAGTTACCTTAATATCTAATTAGAGTGTCCTTCACTTGTCCTAAAACGGGCCTTTAAAACTTGGATTTTTCAACTTTTTATGAATTTAACGCATTATTTATGTTAACAGTTACAAATTCAATGGTTTTATTAGTTAGATAGTTAGTCTGGGTAGTAATCTTTCATTTTCGGATATTGTTGCAATAATACACTGAGAAAAACAAAATGGCAACAACAAAACATGGAAGTGATAAAATACTACTGCTACTGTCTTGTCACTCAACACAATTATTAATGATTTCAAAGTCTAAAATTCTGCGGCGGTGCGTGACGATCGCATTTTTCGTTTACGATAAAATTTGGAAAATGTAAAAAAAAACGAGAAAAGAAGATATAGTTGGTCAAGGTCTTCATGAAATTTGACAGACAGATTTCTGCTGATATAAAACTTATTTGTACTAAATTTCATTAAAATATTCCTATTTTTAAGCCATCTATAAGTGTTAAAACTCTATTCCGGGAGGACATTTGTATGGGGCTTGGTGAAATAATGGGCCGATCATAACTAAATTCAATAGGCTTCGTCTTTGTGTTGAAAAAAGCATATGTACCAAATTTCATCAAATTATCTTCAAAATTGCGACCTGTACTTTGCGCACAAACTTTACATGGACAGCCAGCCTTCCAGCCAGCCAGCCGACCAGACGGACGGACGAACATCGTTAAATCGACTCAGAAAGTGATTCTAAGTCGAACAGTATACTTTAAGGTGGGGGTCCGATGATTTTTTCCTCTGCGTTACAACTTCTGCACAAACACATAATACCCCAACCACCTTTGGTGATGTAGGGTATAAAAATCGAAAAAAATTTAAAAAACAAATGCGTTTATTTCACATTCATTCATATATAACTTTTGAAGTAGGAATGTAATCCTCAAGCACCACCGCAAAATTTTAGATATTATTGTCATCAACAACTATGTTGACTTTCAAGGGATAACATTTAGTCCAATTTGTGCCGTATGCAAAACAATAAAGCCTATTTTCGGCAAATTTTACTCATTCGTTTAAATAATAGAGCGCATATTTAAAAAAAACGGGTTTTTATGTTACTGAAATGAAATATACATTAGTAATTAAGACTATACACACTGTTTTTAATTTAAAACCCCATAAAGTATATCTTTTCTGGGACCTGGTTTGATTCTGAGTCGATCTAGCTATGTCCGTCTGTTGAAAGCAGGATAGGGCTCGAACGGCACAACAAAGGAGGACGAAATTTGGCCCAAATATTTATCTTATATAAGGTTTGTTTGATATTGAAAATGAGCAAAATCGGTAAAAAAAGTAATGAGCAAAATACTAGAAACACAGGGTGTCCGTTAAAGCTTTATTTCATACTTTTCTGCTATATCTCTCTGAAATAAAAGCATGTACCATAACAAAATTTTCATGTGTCGATATAAACTTGGAAACAAAAAATGGGCATGGTCCGCCCACTTTACCGCCCATCTCCCATATAAGGTGAAATGTCAAAGAAATTTTGTACAAATACTTCATACCGCCCACCTCTTATACAACATTCGCGCTTGTTTACATTTATGATGTTATTGTTTTTTGTTGTTTGTATCAATGTTTTTGTTTAGAACATTTTTTTACTGATTTTCGGTTATTTTTCAACCGATTTTCAAAGCAAAGTCTTTTTTGGAAAGGTGTTCAAATTACCTTTATAATTGCTGAATATAGTTAGTACAAATTATTGCCGCTAGATAGCGCAAAATAAATTTTTTATTAAAAATGCATCAAAACACCCTGTATTTGCAAACATTATGATTTCATATGTTCAGAAAAAATACTCGTCGAAGAATTTTGTACTAAGTTGCCAAACATTATTTGGTCGAATTCTGGAAATTTGAAGGTCAAAGTTGTGATTTTCTTCAACAACCTAAAAATAACGGTAATTTTGCAAATAACGGAATTATGAAAAAGTCGCAGAACAAAAGTTGCTGCTGAAGCCCTAAAGAACCATTTTCAACAATAAACGAGATAAGAAGATATAGTCGTTCAAGACCGACTATATGATACCCTACACCATTGCGTATGAGCATAAAAATTCGGGAAGTGGATTTATATTAGACCTGTAGACCAACACTTTTACTAAATCTAAAATAAAGCATGCAAGTACAGAGTAATGCGTTAATAATAACATCTTGATGATTTTATGCATTATAGGTCGATTTCCGGAAGTGGGTTTATATGGGAGCTATGGTAAATTATGGACTGATTCTCATAAATTTTGGCAATGTTGTTTCTACTTAAATAAAACTTATTTGTGTCGAATATTAACTTAATACTATCTTTCATATGGGATTTATGCACGTTAAAGTGATTTTCGGAAGGGGGGTTTATATGGGAGCTATGGTCAATCGAGGACCGATTTTAATAAAATTTGGCACAAAGATTGGTATTTGTACAAAACTTCTTTGGGCCGAATTTCATTAAAATTTTCTTAATATTAAGACATTTTTAAGTGTCGAAACTCTATTCCTATGGGACCTTTGTATTGTGGGTAGGTGAAATAATGGACCGATCATAACCAATTTCAATAAGCTTCGTCCTTGTATCATAAAAGTCCCACCTGCCAAATTTCATTCAATTATCTTCAATATTGCGACCTGTGCTTTGTGCACAAGGTTTACATGGACAGCCAGCCGTCCAGCCAGACGGACGGACGGACATCGTTAGATCAATTTAAAAGGTGATTCTGAGTCGATTGGTATACTTAAAGGTGGGTGTTGGTTAACTCATTCTATGCGTTACAAACATCAGCACAAACAAATAATACCTCAACCACATATGGTGGTGTAGGGTATAAAAAGTTCTTTTTCCCAAAAAAAATTATTAGTTTTTACAACTTTAAAGGCTTCTGGTGTTGGCTATAAAACATGAATGACTAATTTCCTCTACCTATTACATATAAAATTGTATAACATAAAAACTTCCCTGCGAAGCATATTTTCTTTGGTCCTCAATGGGTTAAAAATGTGACATGATGGAGAATAACCGAAATGTTCCTGGTGATTTGGCTGAATATACCTACAACATCTGCAACATATTTTTCATGATTCTTTTTTAGTGTTGATCTCTGAAATAAAATATATCTTGTAAAAATGTTATGGTCAGTTACTACTTAACTCCACTTTATATTTCATATATTTCAGAGTCATGACCCAATATCTGCGAAATTTCTGAAACAACCCATAAATACATATAAGTTACAATGGTCGGCAAAAAATCCTCCTTTATAGACGAATAGTTAGACTTGATGGATTTTGATGTGCTAAACAGGAATTAAATTTATTATTTCCAATCGGCTGGTTATATTTACATAAAATTTCACACAGACATAACATAGGAGGGTGGAATTTTAAGTTTGGAAGGGAGGCCCCACATACCCTTCAGGAGTGGAGCAATGGGGGTTCAGGGAAGGGTGCCGCTGACATAGGAAGTTGTCCATCGCTTGCCAAATTTTCTCTATGAAAAATGCTTGCATATACTATTTATCTCTTATAGTTTTCAAGTTATTTGCATTTAAGATTTCAACTATCTCAATTTTTTTTTTTGCCGTGAAAGTGTCTACATTCTTTTTCTCCAAAATTTAAATTTTTATTTAAGAACAATTTGACACCTTAATTAAAGATATCTTCACAGAGGTGGTTTTAGTTTTGATGATTTACTTTTTCAAAAGAAATTTTAGTAAAAAAAATTTATTTTGCATGAAAATTTTTTACGGACACTAATTTCGAAATAACTCCTATATTATTGAGCGGAAAAAATGATATTAAAAAAAACTTAAAGCCAATTTTACTACAAACATTTTGTTATAATGAAATATATTTGTGTAATCGGCTTATTTAGGACGAAGTATTAGGTACGTCTATAAAAAAAAACACGACACGACACGCTAAAATAAAGTTACCGAAATTACTGAAAATACCGATAAAATACACATACCGAAATAATCAAAAAAACCGTTACTGTTACTTTTTTGAATCGGTTGTCATTCTTGTCAAACACCTATTTTAAATTTGTAACCACGAAATATTATACGTAGTTATAAATTTACAATAAATATTAAAATTTTAACCTAAAATTTATTTAAAAAAAAAAGTCCAAATATATTGCCGATGATCTATATAGTAAACTTTTATTTCATTAAGAATTTTTTATGATGTTTTGTATATAACATTTAGACAATACCTTGTTTCACATGTCTCACCCCATTATACCCTACACCACCAAAGGTGGTTGGGGTATTATGTGTTTGTGCAGAAATTGTAACGCAGAGAAAAAATCTTCGAACCCCCACCTTAAAGTATACCGTTCGACTCAGAATCACTTTCTGAGTCGATTTAACGATGTTCGTCCGTCCGTCTGGTCGGCTGGCTGGCTGTCCAGGTAAAGCTTGTGCGCAAAGTACAGGTCGCAATTTTGAAGATAATTTGATGAAATTTGGTACATATGCTTTTTTCAACACAAGGACGAAGCCTATTGAATTTGGTTATGATCGGCCCATTATTTCACCTAGCCCCCATACAAATGTCCTCCCGGAATAGAATTTTAACACTTATAGATGCCTTAAAAATACGAATATTTTAATGAAATTTAGTACAAATAAGTTTTATATCAGCAAAAATCTGTATGCAAAATTTCATGAAGATCGGTTCATAACTGACCATAGCTCCCATATAAACTCCTCTCCCGAAAATCACTAACGTACATAAGTCCCATACAAATGTTAGTATTATGTTAATATTTAACACAAGTAAGTTGTATACCCTACGAAATAGTGTAGGGTATCATATAGTCGGGCTTGACCGACTATATCTTCTTCTCTCGTTTTATTACTACAAAAGTTTTGAGAATCCTAATGATAGTGAATAGAATTTTTAGAAAAAAAAAAAAATAATAAACGAAAATGTTCAGTTGAAATATTTTGCGTACTATGTACCTATATAAAAAAGTATTAACCATTTTTCTACCTTTGCAACTTTTTTTTGCAAGTGGTCTAATGTATAAGTGTAGAGTTTTAATCAGATGTAGTTATTATACAAAATAATATAAAGGTTATTACTAAAGTAACTATTATTGTGTATACATGTTGGAGTAGGTACTAATAGTCTAAGAAAAATTAATAATATTTTGTTTACATGATAAGTCAATGATAAAATATAAATATGGTATGAATGATAAAAAATGAAATATAAGTAGAATAATTACATAAATTTTATATATTTTTTTTATTTCAGATTTGCTCCACAAAAAAAAAATTGTATAAAAGACCTCCAAATCCGATGCCTGCTCGAAAGGGGCTACTTGCACCGCAAAATACATTTCTGGATACAATTGCAACAAGATTCGATGGGACACGTAAGTAAAAACAGTTTTATACATTCTACCAATCTTCAATATTAAGACTACAGCAAAATATGCCAACTTTCGAATTTTGGCCGTAACCCTCCTAGAATCGTTCTTTGTGTTTAGAAATCGTAATCTACACATAATTATCTATCGAATAAGATATAAAGGGAGAAAAATGGGTTAAAACATTTTAAAGTTATTACAAATTCCTCAGACGATAAATGTGTTTTACAACACTAGTGTAAGAAATATATAACGAAATTTTCAATTTTTGTTTACCCAGCTAAAAATAGTAATATATTATATTATTATTTATTAATATATTATGACCAATGTATGATTATATATCAATATATATGGAAAAGTATGAATTCATACATGAACGATTTTATAATATATGGGTACATATATGACGAAATATATTATAAATTATGTCATATATGCAACTATATATAAAATGTTTACCATATATTATTTCAGATATTTAAACAATTTTCATATATGATCTCATATATGTATAAGAAAAATTATACAATTGTATGGAAAGGAATAAACGATTACAAAATCTGATATTATTACAAAAAAATATATTTCTAAGCTAGAAATAGTGTGGACTATAAAATACTAGACCAAACTAAAAACGCGCTATAATATCAAAACTTTAAACTTAATACATAGAAATACTTTTACACATGGAAATCATTTTTTATTTCTTATGAGCGCATATATTTCACGTATCGGACTAATTTTTTCGGTATGAGGAGGTTTGTATGAGGAGTTTGAATATTGAATTAATTGGTTCATTATATCATGAATTGGTTGATGCCTTTGTTAAATATTGTTTGACAAAAACTATAAATAACAAATTTGAATTTTTTGACGTTAAAAAAAATTAAAAATAAAACTTTAAATTAAAATTTATAAAATATTTAAAATAAATGCTACAAATGGCAAATTCTCATATAAAAATTATAATTATGGAAATCAGCATTAAAAATATATGTATGTGAGTACATCACTGCGGTTACAAGCCTTCTTTCTGCATAAAGGTAAGACAAATATAGTTTTTTTAAGCAATTTATTCAATATCTTTAATAAATTTTTTTATCAATATTTTTTCACGAATAGGGTAAATCAAGCCGAGGAAAGTGATACTGACCAGTTACATTGGCAAAACTTCAGCAGATTTTCAACAAGTAGAGAAACAAATAATTATACAGTCAAATTTTTCCGCGTGTCAGGAGATAATAAAGGTATTCACCTCAGGAATTGCATCTTTGCTATAATTGTGCAAAATTTATTCCATGTGGTTGTTGTTGTGTTTACAGAAATCGATGCTAATTTTCTACTTTGCAAGGGTCTTGCTAAGTTGCAAATTTCTGAGGTAAATACCTTTAATATTTAACATTCCTCAAAGCGCTTTGTCCGTGTATAAAAAATTCTCCCATGCTAATAAGAAGAGAGAGTGGAAACTATCATATCAAGTGAAATATAGAACAAAACGAAGTATTGGTCACCAAATATTCTGTTTGTTCCTATAATTTATAAGTATGTGTTAATATCTAAAATTTAAGTATATATTAATATTTACTGTTCATTATTTCTATTGTTCTTTGTGCTTTAAATAAAGTAAATGAAATAAAAAAATAAATGAAACATTTTTATTTTAAATTCACAATAGAGAATACGATACATATATGTAAAAACTTATATTTTCGGATCCAAAGCATATATAAGACCCCATATATATACATATAAATTTATATGATCATTTTTAGCTGGGTAAATAAAAATTTGAACCATAATTACTGAAAAAATATATTTTTGTTTCCGCAGGATAATCCAAACACCTTTCCATGTTCATTTAAAAATTGTTTGCAGTTTTTATACCCTACACCACCAAAGGTGGATGGGGTATTATGTGTTTATGCAGAAGTTGTAACGTAGAGAAAACATCTTCGAACCCCCACCTTAAAGTATACTGTTCGACTCAGAATCACTTTCTGGCTGGCTGTCTATGTAAAGCTTGTGCGCAAAGTCCAGGTCGCAATTTTGAAAATAATTTGATGAAATTTGGTACATATGCTTTTTTCAACACAAGGACGAAGCCTGTTATGATCGGCCCATTATTTCACCTAGCCCCCATAAAAATGTCTTCCCGGAATAGAGTTTTAACAGTTAAAAATAGGAATATTTTAATGAAATTTATTACAAATAAGTTTTATATCAGAAAAAACCGTCTGCCAAATTTCATGAAGATCGGTCCATAACTGACCATAGCTCCCATATAAATTCCTCTCCCGAAAATCACTAACGTGCATGAATCCCATACAAATGTTAATATTATGTTAATATTTAACACAAGTAAGTTGTATATAAGTAAAAACAAAATTATGTGAATTGAAATGGTGTAGGGTATCATATAGTCGGGCTTGACCGACTATATCTTCTTCTCTCGTTTGATTATTATTCATTGATAGTAAAATAAATAGGTCTAACCATTTTGGTGTATTAATTCGAACAAAATTTTATATTAAAGTGTGGTTCGAAGGGCTTTTTATAATTTTTGAAATGCTATAAAATTACTAGTTTTTACACTAATACCCAATTAAAGGTGATAATCGATACTTTCGATAACAATTTAATGTTGAGTTTTTAACCACTTTGAAATAATTAGCGATTTTGTCTCACTTTTCAATTTGGACACATAATAATCTATGTGCTGCATAGAGGTTTTCAGTTATATTCAAAATATTTGTACAATATTTGGGAACGTTTTACCCATATACTACGATGACTAATCGCCAGACACAGACAAATAAATTAAGTATTAGACATTCATTTAATATTATACAAATGTATATAGTTTTTAAGATAATTTACTCTTATTTATATTATAGTGATCTCGTGATTATGTTTTAGTTCTGTTTTGTGCAAAAATGTTTCGCAACTCTTAATTTTCTAATAATACAGGTGTAAAAGTATAAAAGATTCTTTATAAATTCTATAAACTTGTATAGTAAACTAGTCATATATACAGTTAGTTAGAACTTACAACTTTTCTCTATTTAATAGACAAATTTATTGTAAATTTAAAATATAAAATTCTTTCTCTCAAATGTACGCGTAAGAATTATAATTGGCTCTATTTTGAAATTAACCATAATTTTTACCCAAAATGTTCAATATTTTATTTTTCCTTTCTTTCTATTTTTGATTCCATCCAAGCCATCACCATCATATCCTCCACACCAGACTTTTAGATTCTAAACATCCTATAAAAATTTTGAAACATGTTTTCAAGCTAAATTTTTTAAAAAACTAAAATTAAAACATCCTAAAAAAAATAGTTAAGAAAGGAACTATTTAAAATATTTTTTTACTCGAATTATTCGATTAATCGGCATAATTTGCTCGAATAATTTTTTACTCGAAATTCTAGATTTTAATTTAATCGAACCAACATTTGATTTTAATTTGTCGATCAATCGAGCAAACAATATTCGAGTGAATACTCTAGTACACACCCTTCCGAATTCGACCCATTTTATATGAAAGTTTTGACTATAGCCTACATTTTCTCAAATCCCAAAGCAAGAATCGGCAAACGGAATGCAGTTTAAAAATCTGTAATATGTTGTTAAAAGTTTTCGATCAAAATCTACGGGACTTCGGAAAAATGTGAATTTTGTAGCCGAAAATGTGAAAAAACCCATTTTTGGGATTTTCAGCATTTTTTGGAAATTCAATAGATAATTTCGTTCTTTAATTAGCAAAAGAAAAAACAAATGAAATCGGTCGGAAATACTAGGATATATATGACAAAAACTGGACCAAGAACATGCAAAATTGAGGTACTTAAAAATTCAAATGCAAATAACTCAGAAACAAGGTTGGAAACCGAAACGAATAACGGTATCGGTATTCAATTTTTATTTATTTCGGTAACGATATCGATAACGGTATTTTAAATTATATCGGTATCGGTATACCGGTACCGAATCTAAAATACCGGTAAATACCGTTATTATTAAAAAACTAGTAAAAACTTAAAAAAGTTTAATTTTTAATTAATTTTTACATGAATTTCGCAAAAAAATATTAAATTACATGTTTGTATATGAATATTTTTCGTTAGAGAACTTATGCTTATTTTATAGCAACATTTAGGAATATTAAACTCGAATTTTTAAAGGCAAATTGGTATAATTTTTTGCAGTACAGTAAAGTAAAAAAATTGGACAAAATTTGTATTTACTACAGTTTTTTAATACAGACAAAAATCGTTCAATTAATTTTGGAAACATTTTTCAAAAAAAAAAAAAATAATAATAATAATTTTATTCTACAAATTACAAAATGTAAAATTGCATAATGTCAAAAAAATCCGTGAAGTAGCAGACAAAAAAAGAAAAGCATAACATTTTTTTTTTATTTCGTCACAAGTTAGCGCTACAAAAATATGGAAAATGCGTTTCGGAATACTCGTTTCAATCACCATAAAAATTAGTGAAGAAAATATGATGCCCCAAAGAGTTTATAGGTTGTATAACTGTTTAGGTAAGAGTAAGAGCTAATGTATCAATTACAGCCGAGAAATTTTGTAGAGAAGAAATAGTGCTACAACAAGAAAGTACTAATTATGTCCATAACTCCCCATTATACCATTTACTCACTAGAAATTTTAAAAGTTGCATGATCAAAACGACGCGCCATAATCATGGTTAAATGAGAGTGAGAAATTTAGATATAATTCAAACTTTGAAGCCGCTCAGAAGGAAAATTTTCCCGGACTTTTCGATTAATTTTTTTTCCGAATTTCTAGAGATTAATTCCGGATGTTGTCCATGCCAATGACAAATTTAAATCGTATTTAGATGCTTTCAAGATCCTTTCAATGAGTTTAAGTTTTTTTTTTTTTATTTTTTTTACTTGCTGCTTATTAGTGATGACATGATATTTATTTGAATTCATACCTTAGATTCATCATATACAAGTAATTTAAAGAATAATGAAATTATATAAATAGTTCCCAGCTGGATTTAGCATATTATATTATTTTCGTAAAAAAAAATCGGTAATATATAATCGTTTGTTAAAATTCATGAATCACGGTCAAAATTCCCAGAAAGCATATCGTAAGTTGAAATGCCCATATCTTTTTTGTGTTTGCAGTAAGACTTTTTATCAAAGTGAAGTCGCACTAGCTTTAAGGGATTTAAACATCTTTAAAAATAACTAAGAAACAAACAATAAAAGTCCTTCTTAAAATAAAATTCTATAATTATTACATTAAATAAACTCTTATTATTAAAAATAATTTTATCTTTCTTATTTTCTTAAGTAAATTATATGAGAAATTATTCTTACATTATTCATATTATGTTGAAAAAATATATTTTTAAAATACCGAAACTATATTACCGGTATATACCGGTACAGAGGGAAACGGTATTTGAATACCGGTATTTTTAACAAAATAATAATTTCGGTATCGGTATCAGTTACGGTAACTAACTTTAAACGGTATTTTATCGGTATCGGTATTTATAACGGTGTCGGTTTCCAACCTTGCTCAGAAACTATAACAGATAAATAGGACATGCAAGCATGTTTTATAGGTCTTATCAGTGCCTACAATAATGTGTAAAAATATTTGAAATTAGACGAGAAACAAAAATTTGGCAAGCGATTAAAAAATTTCTATATCAGAGGTACCCAATTTTGAGCCTTTTAGGTCCGCCCCTGATTGGTCTGTTCGGTCCCCCTTCTAAAGTTAACATTGTACACTCCTCTGCTATGTCTATACCAACCAGCCGATCAGAAGTTACAGCTTTATTTCCCAAAAATTTCGATTCTGCCCACTGTGCACTGGTCGACAAAAAAAAAAAAAAAAAAAAAAAACACCACCATAGACGAATAGTTCGAATTGGTGTATTTTGATGTGCTAAACACAAATCTGTTTTTAGTTTTTTTCCATTTTGTCTAATATTTTGGATTTTGTCTAATATTTCGCCCATAGTAAGGCCATTACTCTAGTATATTTCCTTATAACTCAAGAATGGTATGTACGATTGACATAAGTGATATACCAAAAGATTCGGACTAAAAATATCTTCAAATCTCCCAAACATAATTTTTTATGTGCTCAATAGTTTCGAAGTTATTTTGAAATATGTGTCCAAAAAAAGTGTCCAAAAAACATCAAAAATGTTTCAGTTTATCATCTTTATCTTAAAGCTGGTAGTGCTGCGAGTCAAACAAATCTTTAAAATTGATGCATAAATCTTGATTTTATTCACAGTTAAGTAAAAATAACCATGTTACATACAACTGTATAGAAATACAGTGGTATGCAAAAAAATATATTTTTTTTATTTTTTTCTTGAAACAAAAATAGGTAAACTAAGTGGATTTTGACGAGTTAAACAAGAATCTGCATTCATTTTTTTTCTATCACGTACTGAGTTTTTTTTATAGGCATGACTATATCATCACCTTATTCTGCGGTCACACTATAAAATTCGAGAATGGTTTGTCAAATTTAGACTATAACTCAAGAACCGTTTACATGATTTTGATAAATGATACACGAAATTGTTTTTAAGCGAAAAATTGTCTTCAAGCTGTTTTAGCAATATTTTTTATTCGCTCAAGAATTCAGAGTTATGGATCAAAATGTTTACGATTTTTAAAATTTTTTGTTTTATTATTTTTTTTTTTGCTACTAATTACCAAATAACAACGGAAAAATTATGTAAATTCAGCTTAAAGACAATTTAAGTCGCTATATATTTGAGTTTAATTCAGAACAAATCGTTCTCGAGTTAAGGTACGGTCACATTAGGGAAGCATTTGACTGAAACTCACAATTATTTCTTTGCCGTAATGTGACCATAAAATATTTTTGTGTGGCAAACAACAAATCAGCTGATTTTGGGCAAACAAAATTATTTGATAGCAAACAAAAATACTCGTAATGTGAACACAATGTGACCACATAATGGAAAATATTTTCCCATTTTTTGAGCAAATAATTATTTGAACTTACAAAATTTTTGTAAGAGAAAACAACATCAAATAATAGTTGTATCGAGCCATATTTACTATTGAATTTAAGGGTGCCAAAAATCATTTTATGCATTTTATGATATATCTAATGTTTTTAGTATCAGCTATATTTCAGGACGATATAGCAATATAATACCAATCATCTTCTAAAGATATTTACTCTTCCTTTGCATGTATTGTCAAGAAATCTATTCTGATCCAAGTGTAAAATTTTCAGTGAGGCAAAATGGGTAAAATTACAATGAAAAAATGAAAAGACTTCGCGGATATACTTAAGCATGTCAAAGGACTGTCCCTACAAGTTGGTGCATAAAAATGAGCGAGATATATGTATGCAAAAAATTGATTTTTGGCACCTTTAACCGCAGGGCGATAAAGTAAAATTGTAATGATTACTTACCAACCATCTTCTAAGGATATTTACTTATCGTCTATTGCATATATTGTCGAAAAAACTTTTTGTGGTTCAAGTTAGAGTGTCCGAAAATGTACAATTTTCAAAGAAGAGTAAAATTACAATAATAAAATGAAAAGACATCGGCCACATACTTGAGCAAATCAAAGGACTATCCTTACAAGATGGTACATACAAATTTAGTTTAGCAAAATTGTTGCAAATTTTATATTGTATAGATGATGTAGTAGAAACACGTATGATGCATAATAAGCGAGATATATTAAAAGAATTGATTTTTGACACCTTTAACCGCGAATTACCAGCGTTGCCATGTTAGCATTTTTTCTGCTAGATTTGGCAGAATGGATTGGCAAATTGCATATTTATTTTGAAAAATTCTGCTAAATGCTTTTTAGCATAATCGAGGTACTACTAGCAGATTTTTTAGCATATTTTTATTTTTAATTATATTATTTTTATATTATTTTTTTTTCTCAAATTTGTGTATGTTTTGGTTTATAATATTTCAATCATGTTGCTATTCCTTTGAAATTCCAAATAATTTTTCCTCTAAAGTAAAATCGTCAGAAAAATATGAGAAACTCATTAAAAGTAAGAAAATGAGGAAGTAGCAAATATTTTAAAATGTGTTACTTATATTTTAACTTCATCATTAGTTAGATGATGAAAAACAAAATTTACTCCATTTTTACCAAATATTTTTATTAAAAGATGACTTATATTTTTTCTATTATATGTAAATCAATCTTGGAAAGCCTGACTCAATTTTAGTGGAAAAATATATATGTTATAACATTGTAAATCTTATTGAACAAAATGTGAAATATTAAAAATATTTAACAAAATCACATGAAATAAAGACTGCGCACGAAAAAATCCGTGCATGCTCTTGGGCTTATAACTTTTGATGTGGTAAGAATTAATAATTCTGTTAACTGCATTAGATTTTTCATTATGCTCATTCGCTATGAGCCAAGTTTCATGGTTATAGCAAATCTAGTTCTCCTTAAAATGGAAATTGAACAAAAAACACCAAAATATATTATATACATTTTTCATTAAATCTTACATCGGTCATATAATACAATTGCTGGAAAGCATTTGTGTCAAAAAATACAGTTTCTTGGGCCATAATATTATATAAAGGTGTCATGGTCACTAAATGAAAATCAAGTTATGGAAGAAAAATAATATCTTCAGTCTGTAGGACCCACACAAAATAGAAAGGATTTTCAGAGAAATTCCCCTCATCTCTAGAAGAAAAGTGCCCTAAAAAGTTTATTGCTTTGAATTTTCATTAGAAAAGTTGAAAGGAAATCTATGCTAAAGACGTATAAAGTACAAAAAAGTCCTAATTGAAACACAAGGCAAGAATTTGGAAGTGAAAAAAACCCGTGAAAGTTCTTCAGACGAATTTTTCCATAATTTTGATCAGAGTATAATAGACGATGAAACGTTCGTACGTCCTGACATTTTTCAACTTCCTGGACAGGAACTATATGTTGCAGATGCTAGAGGAAATGTGTCAGAAAAATACCGTGTATCAAAGAAACGGATTTTGAAAATAAGTGGACTCATTCGAGCACAAAAGCGACCGATACTAGAGCCCTGCAAACTGTGTCTTATAAGGCTGTACAAGCCACTTGATATTTTTCAAGTGTTGTTATCAGTGTGTGTGCGGAGTAATAAATACTGTTCTGCAGGCACTTAAAACCATACAAATACTGCGTGTGTGCTTCAACTTTATGAACAAATCATGAGTGTGCTATGATAGCGACCAAACAAGCCTCTCAAAGGCTTGTATAAAAAAATACAAGCCTTTTGACCACTTGTTTGCTTCAATAAGGAAAAAAATTGTGTTTTCTTTTTTATTAAAATTATATGTGTGTGTGTGCGTTCATGACTGTATAAACCCGCTTGACCTGAGACAAGAAATTAGTGAATGTTCACAAAAACGAGGAATTTTCGAAACAAATATATTCGAGAAATTATCAAAAATTAAATAAAAAGTGAATGTTCGTAGCATCGAAACTTACTCTGTATTTTCTAGATAGTTAAGGTTCGAGAAATTCTCGAGAATTATTAAAATATCGGATTATCACAATATTAAACTTTTTCGATAAAATCTCGAAAGTGGATGTTTTGAGAAATTATCTATTCTTCTCAATTTTTCGATATTTTGTTACTTTAAAAAATACGTATTTTCTTGTTTGTGCATGTCATTCTTTAGTCAAAGTTCATATTGATTGGTTGTAAATTATACTTAAGTTTATGGTGTAACTTAAACTTGATAAATATGGTAAGTACATTGCAACATGTCAAGACATTCGTAAAATAATATCCAAATGATAAATTTTTTTCTTGCAGATTTATTCAGATAACTTTGACCTAAAAAAATGAGGATTGGTGCAACAGAAAAACAATTATTATTGCGACTTCCTTAGGAACCCTCAACATCTAGCACTATGTTCTTATTGTATTAGAAAGTTGAAATTTTTAAATGTTACCAATCTTATGTTTTATATTTTTATTTATACATTATTGTTAATTAATTTTAAAATATAACTTAAGTCTATTTTTTTAACATTTGGTGTATTGGTTATGTTTAAAATAAAAAAAAATTGCTTTTAAAACTAAATCAGCTTTTAATTTTAAATGGCAAACAAAATGAAAATGAAACAGAACAAAACTATTGCCAACGATTCATTAGTAATATCAATATCGAACAATTTTCGATATCGAAAACTGATCTCTAACGAACATTTTCTCGTCTTGCTAACGATAGCACTTATTATTCGATGTAGATATCATAAGCGAACCTTCGATATCGATCGATTTGCTGCCACAAACTGAACGACAGGTGAACTCTACGAGTTCATTCTCGAAACGCCTTCGATAGTCGTTCTCGAAGGTTTTGTTAGAGAAATGTTCGAGAATTATTCGAAGGCGATATCTTTATCGAAGTTTGTGGTCAAGCGGGAAGTAATTTCGTAAGTAAAACAGTCGTTTAAAAGTATTGTTTATAAACTTATTGTTATTTACGATCAAATAAATTATTAATGTTACTAGTTATAACAATTTAAAGAAACATGCATTAAGTTTTATTAGTAAACAGATTTTATTAAATATTTAAAGTTTTTTACAAGGTTTTTTTATATTATTACTTAAAACAAATATATACTTAATTACTTATATACTACTTTCTTATACATATGTATATAAATACTTAAACTATATCACAGATAATAATGTTGTCTGTATTCATGTGAAGAAACATAATCTGTGAAAAGATGGTTGAGTTGGAGGAAAGATTCGTTCTTTTTTCCGATAACAATTGTCTAGCAATTGAAAAAACTCTTTCGGAACTTGCACTACTTGCTGGAGTAGCCAATAGTTTGCAGCTTAATTTATACAACAAAGGCAACTGTGTTCGATGTAAATACCACCAACTGATGACATTAAAGTTTTCTTCGAAGGGAACATCCAGGTTTTGGTATGTTTGAATTTCTCTAGCTATTTTATCATCCCATGTTAGATTTGATGTTGGCGATACAAAATTCTTGAAATATGATGATATTACTGATGTTTTAGTTGATGTTGGTGATTCCATGATTTCTTCACCTTCATTTTGCCAGAGAATTTTTAACTCCTCTGCACATTTTGATTTTATATTATCCATTTCGTCTTTTGAAAATTGTAACAGTTTATTCGCGGATGGAAAAAGGAAATGTGCAATTTTATGCGTCATGGATATATTTAAAAATACAGTTGTCTGTATATTTTCAAATAATGCTTCCTTAAATTTTTTTACGAGTTCAATATCATCATCTTCTGATATGCAAGTGTCCCTCAATCCATTGATGTATGCATAAACTAGATGTAATGTAGCATATTTTTCTCCTTCTAAAGTTTTGGACGCCTGTTCAAATTTTCTCATGACGTTCACAATTCCTTTAATGTGGCTTATGTTTATTTTTTCGACTTTTTGAAGCTAATTTTTTTGCTGCAATATATTATTGACATCCATCCAATTTTTTTCCACAGATTCCAAAAGGTAATACATTGTGTTCCACCGTGTAGGACAATGACTTTTTAATGTTTGGCTTAATTTGCAATTATCGCCAGATTTCTTGAAATATTTAACCAATTTCGAGCATAAATTACACAGTTCATTTAGTTCCTCTACATTTTTAATAGCCTTTTCGATTACATTATTAAGTAAATGGTTAATGCAATATATGTGTGGAAAACAATTGAACGCAGCAACCATGTTGGAACCTCTGTCTGTTACCATAACTCCATCTTCCAGTTTGCAATCATATCTTCCTAGTAAAGTTTGAGCTTTTAATCTAATGGCATCATCTAAAATAAATAATATTTTTAAAGATATGTGGTTCATTTGGTATTCATTTTTTCATTTATGTAATAGTAATATAACTGTTTAAATTTACTTACGCGTACATCTTTCCCCATTCATTGAATTAAGACCTATCAACCTGGAAATCAATTGGTCATTTTTTGTATAATGGATAGTTAGAGAGATATAACTTTTCCGTAAATAGTTGTCCGTCCATATATCTGAAGTTAATCCAAAACCATTTTTGCAGACAGCATTGATTTCATGTTTAACATTTAGGAATGTTGCTTCATATATTTTTTCAATATTCCGCGATATTGTGGTAGGATGTGGCAATAATTTTTCTACATCAACATTTGGTCCATACTTCGCTCCAATTGAAATCAAGAACTCCGAAATCTGCATTAGACCGGTATCTTGAACAAATTGAAAAGGCCGACAATTTTTTATACACCATTCGGAAAATAATCGCGTTGCTTTTTTTTCGTCTCGTTGTTAACCTCTACTTTTTCTGTATTAGTTTCCTTCGTGGTGTAGTAGCACTTATGTCTCACCAAGTTCGATGTGGTTCTCGAATCATATTTTAAAACAGTAAAACACTTTATGCAGGCAACTTTGTTTGCTATTTCGGCTCCTTCCTGGTTTACAATCTTTCCAAATGTGTCCCAAATCTTGCTTCTGCCTCTTTTCGTAGTTATTTTGAATGTTCCTGACAGGATATTTTGTTTGATGCTGGCAGCGTCCATTGATTCAGTAGGAGTTGAATTCTAAATACATAAATATGATATATTTTGTTTAGTAAAGTAACTTTAAAAAATAATTTTATTTCTTACCATTACTTCTGCCATTATAAGTATACGAAGATATGTATATTTTAACACGATTGTGAAAACAAATAATTTGTTGGAGCACAAAAAATTCAATTCTGAACACGAGAACACTTTTGAAATAACTGTTGAAAGATTTTCATTCATAACTTCATTTATAGCATATATGAAATATATTAGGTAATAATATTATAATTTTATTTATAAACTCATTTTTACATTAGGTAATAATATGTATAAGCCTTTTCTAAAAATAACTTTAGTCCAATAAAAACAGGTATATTTCTTAGTGTAAAAAATTTATTTAAAACAGCAAGAATTTGGCAATAAAATCTGTAGAAGCACCTAAATAGATCAATAAGAAACAGGTAAATATGTTCTGCACTGTAAAAAATGTAAATTTATTTTTTATAAAACCACGAATTGAGTTCGCTTACAATCAGGTAAAACAGCATCCTTTACTTGATTATATATTGAACATGTACATATGACGGGACACACAATTTAGGTAAACGTCTTAAAATATTTCATTTATAATTTTATTACAGTGCAGATGTTCCATCGTATTCTTAACATTTGGGAAAATTTATTAGTCAAGGAGTAAACGTATATGGAAACGAATTTGAAAAATGAAAAGACATTGTTCTATATTATTTCCTTTTAGTTTTAAAATAGAATGATTACTTAGTAAATATAAATTAAATGCAATAAAATCTATCATAATATAAATAAGTACAATTTTAAAATTTTTTATAAACATACAAGTAATTATAAGACTAACTTTATTTAAAATATAAATAAATACTAAAGATAAAAATTTTCTAACTTACATATGTAACTGACAGTTTCAAATGTCAACTTTAATTTTTTTACTTTTTTAACTCTTAATAAAGAGTATTTTTTAATAACTTTATGAATTCACCCTCTTACATTTATTTAGAAAAGAAGAACCAACAATAAAATATAGACATACTGTATATATGTGTGTGTATGCAAGAATATTTATAAACAACCACTTTTTACACATTATGAAGATTTTTTGCCACACACAGCAACTACGTATTACAAAAAACAAACAAATCATTAAGCCCACTTGAAATCTTTAAATCATTTCTCAACGTCTTGTATGATTTGCTTTTTTTTGCCACACCACTTGCACCACTTGTTTACGATAAATGATTTGAACGCACGGATTTGCAGTCGCTCATACACAGTACACACTTGCTTTGCTTCGGGCAGCGAACAGTACGAACAGTATTTATTGTTGTTTTTGCACATGTTGGCTATGAAACACACACTTGAAATTCAAGTGTGTTTGCTTTTCAAATCATCTTGCGCAGGAGACTAACCGATACACAATAAAATCTTAAATTGGAAGAATTCTAGAAAAGATCAGATAGTTCTTTAAAAACCAACAGGAAGTAATTTGTTATTTTTTGCTTAGAAGTTGAACATAACAGTCACTAATAAAAACATAATTAAAAAAAAAAATTGCCCTCTGGTTTAGTTTCTACAAGCAGATTTTCATGCACGGATTTTTTCTTGTGCAGTGCTCATAAACTTGTAAAATTCTTGAAATTAAATGTCATAAGAACAAAACTGAATATTTTCTTATAACTTCATAAAATCTGATTTTGGAAAACAATATTTGTTTGTTAACCTCTAAAAATTAAAATTATAATAATTTTGAAGAAAAATAATGAAAAAATATTGCTTGGAATGATTTATGTAAAAATATACTTACATACATTTATTTTTCCTTTTGTAAAATATATGTATTTATTATTAAAAAAAGATATACATGTACATTACTATTACATACATACATATATACAACGTGCAATTTTGTCTTTTTATTATATAAAATTTTAGAAATATATTTTAGCAAAGCAAAATCTTTGAATTTAGCAGATTTTAGCATATTATTTTTGGGGATTTAGCAGATGACATTGAAAATTTTCTGGCAACACTGCGAATTACCCGCGTAGCAAAAACGTGATTAAATGTGGCCTTTTGAAGTATGACGAAGTTATTTTGTCAGTGCCGGTTATTTTGCGACAGTATGAGCTAAATTCGTCCAGATTGGAGGTGGATGAGGTGGACTTGGGACAAACGGTTCAAGCCGGAATAGTTTTAGTAGATGGAGAGTGGTGGTGAGGTCGCTGCTAAGGTTGCTAGTGATTCAGGTGAGACGAAGGGTGCTGCTGCTTCCTCTGGCAAAGCTGCCGAAAAGACGCGTATAACGAAGCTCCCTAGAAAGAAGGTCACCACGTCGGTTGATGGTAACGGATGGGTCGGCCATATAAAAAAGATCACGGAGGTTTAGGGAGGTGGTGTTTAAGAAGTCGCTGGTTGACCTTCCAAAGAAGGTACGGAAATGAGGCTTTCTTGATGAGGCTCAGTGCTTAAAATGAGCGGCAGCAGAGGGATATTAACGTTCTAGATGCTGGTGGTATTGGGGGTAACACACATGCACGTGAACAGCCTATGCCGATGGCTATGCTCTACATTACAAATCAAAAAATTTTCATTTTCTTTATTATATTTTCAATAAAAATAATTTTATTGTTTTAGACAGTTTGATGAAATAATTTTGAAGACAAATAATTTTTCAAATGTGACCGATGAGAAAATATGTTTTCCTATTTGCCTATTTGACTATATTTATTGTCTATTTGAACAAACAAAAATGGGAAAATAAATGTGAGTAATGTGACCATAAAATAAATTTCATATTGCTTTGAAAAAATTTTGTTTACGTTCGGGCAAACTAATTTGAAACAAACATTTCCCTAATGTGACCGTACCTTTACAAAATTTTTGTAAGAGAAAACAACATCAAATAATAGTTGTATCGAGTCATATTTACTATTGAATTTAAGGGTGCCAAAAATCATTTTTTGCATTTTATGATATATCTAATGTTTTTTAGTATCAACTATACTGCAGGACGATATAGCAATATTATACCAACCATCTTTTAAAGATATTTACTCTTCCTTTGCATGTATTATCAAGAAATCTATTCTGATCCAAGTGTAAAATTTTCAGTGAGGGTAAAATTACAATGAAAAAATACTTCGGGAACATACTTAAGCATGTCAAAGGACTGACCCTACAAGTTGGTGCATAAAAATGAGCGAGATATATGTATGCAAAAAATTTATTGTTTGCACCTTTTACCGCAGGGCGATAAAGTAAAATTGTAATGATAACTTACCAACCATCTTCTAAGGATATTTGCTTATCGTCTATTGCATATATTGTCGAAAAAATTTTTTGTGGTTCATATTAGCGGGCACATTAGATTACCCATGAATACAAAATTTTTGATTTTACTTGCTCCACCGGCAGTTTCTGGTAGATGGGACTAAAAAAACAATACGTGTGCAAAAATTGGGTCGATCGGTCGTAAACCGGCTAGTCGACTTTGACCTTTGTCCTAAAACAATGCTTAAAAGTAACTAATATCTTCATTGCGCTACAACTCTTTAATTTAACATTTTCCGATAAAATACTATATAAACTTTTTTATTCAGAATAAAATGCAAACATTTTTGACATATAATTTTTTAGCCTACTACGACTTGTTGTGATGTTATAAGCAATCAAAGTAAAAATTTGTTCATGAACTTTTTTTAAAAAAGCTCTGATTTTAATATGGGCCTAGCCTGCTAGAAACGGTTTTTGTTATTTTGTAGAGCAGGATTTGTAATTTTTATAAATCGATAAGTTTTATCACATTTGCTTAATATATTAGGGTAGATGGACCAAAATCTGAATTTGGGGTGTCAATTTTTTACTTATTATACAAATATTTGTACTAAATGTTGGGTGTATCATGAAATTTTGAATAATTACAGAGAGTATTTATAAATTGCTATCGAATTAAACAGTCACTCGAAATTTAGGTGTTGCCGATTAAATAAAAATTATAAAAGTTGACATGTTAATATTTTTATATATAAACCACTTTTTTATTTCTTCTGCCTTAAAAATCGGTGAAATATGTTAAAAGCATAAAACTTTTTTGTCAAATATATTTTTTATCAAATATATTAAATTAAATAAATATGTGTAATATTAATAACAGTTTTCATTATTATTCGTAAAATTTTAAAATTAAAACAGCAAGTGATGATAAGGAATTCTTAAATTAATTAGTTTATAAAACCTTGTATTTAAGTAAATATGTATTTAAATACCATTTATGTACTTCTTGATAAATACATTGGAACTGAGATTAAAAATTACAATTTAAGTGTTTAAGACAATGCATTACGGAATTAAAATGGTTTACTTTTAATTAACATTTATTATGTCATGTACCCCCAATAGAGATAAATTACAAAATAAATTGCACTATTGTTCTTTTTTGAAAGAAAACTAAACAACAACAGACAAAAAATATTTCTGATGGAATCGAAACAAAACTAAATTCCGTTATTTTATGAATTTAACTCATATAAGTTAATTTACTAGTTCTTTTGAAAATATATTTTTATTTTCTATTGTGAGAAATATTATCTATTTTTAATATATATCATCGATTTTTAAGGTAAAAAAGATAAAAAGTTGTTTATATGTAAAAATATTAACATGTCAACTTTTAAAATTTTTGGTTAATCGGCAACACCTAAATTTCGAGTAACTGTTAAATTCGATAACTATTTAAAAATACTCTCTGTACAAATATTTGTATAATAAGTAAAAAATGTATACCCCAAATTCAGATTTTGGCCCATCTACCCTAATATATTAAGCAAATGTGATAAAACTTATCGATTTATAAAAATTACAAATCCTGCTCTACAAAATAATAAAAACCGTTTCTAGCAGGCTAGTCCCATATTAAAACCAGGGCTTTTTTAAAAAAAAGTTCATGAAAAAATGTTCACGTTAATTGCTTATAACATCACAACAAGTCATAGTAGGCTAAAAAATTATATATCAAAAATTTCTGCATTTTATTCTGAATAATAAAGCTTATATAGTATTTTATTGGAAAATGTTAAATTAAAGAGTAATAGCGCAATAAAGATATTATTTACTTTTATGCATTGTTTTAGGACAAAGGTCAAAGTCGACTGGTCGGCTTACGACCGATCGACCCAATTTTTGCACACATATTGTTTTTTAGCCCCACCTACCAGAAACTGCCGGTGGAGCAAGCAAAATCAAAACTTTTGTAAAATCCATACATTTTATGGGTAATCTAGGGCACATACTTGAGCGAATCAAAGGACTATCCCTACAAGATGGTACATAAAAATTTAGTTTAGCAAAATTGTTGCAAATTTTATAATGTATAGATGATGTAGTAGAAACACGTATGATGTATAATAAGCGATATATTAAAAAATTGATTTTTGGCAACTTTAACCGCGAATTACCCGTATAGAAAAAACGTGATTAAATGTGGCCTTTTGAAGTATGACGACGTTATTTTGTCAGTACCGGCTATTTTGTGACAGTATGAGCTAAATTCGTCCAGTTTGGAGGTGGATGAGGTGGACTTGGGACAAACGATTCAAGCCAGGATCGTTTTAGTCGATGGAGAGTGGTGATGAGGTCGCTGCTAAGGTTGCTAGTTATTCAGGTGAGACGAAGGGTGCTGCTGCTTCCTCAGGCAAAGCTGCCAAAAAGACGCGTCTAACGGAGCACCCCAGGAAGAAGGCCAGCACGTCGGTTGATGGTGACGGATAGGTCGGCCATATGAAGAAGATCATGGAGGATTAGGGAGGTGGTGTTTAAGAAGTCGCTGGTTGACCTTCCAACGAAGGTGATGAAGAACGGAAAAATACGGAAATGAGGCCCTCTTGATAAGGCTCAGTGCTTAAAATGAGCGGCAGCAGGGGGATCTTAACGTTCTAGACGCTGGTGGTATTGGGGGCAACACACATGCACGTGAACAGCCTATG
This sequence comes from Protophormia terraenovae, assembly GCA_951394005.1. Taxonomy (NCBI): domain Eukaryota; kingdom Metazoa; phylum Arthropoda; class Insecta; order Diptera; family Calliphoridae; genus Protophormia; species Protophormia terraenovae. The sequence goes on from OX596077.1 coordinate 72,482,527, forward strand.
CCGATGGCTATGCCATTATCTTACCTTTTATTCTTCCTTTTATAAAGAGCTCTACATTACAAATCAAAAAATGTTCATTTTCTTTATTATATTTTCAATAAAATTTAATTTTATTGTTTTAGACAGTTTGATATAATAATTTTTGAAGACAAATAATTTTCCAAATGTGACCGATGAGAAAACATGTTTTCCTATTTGCCTATTTGACTATATTTATTGTCTGTTTGAACAAACAAAAATGGGAAAATAAATGTGAGTAATGTGACCATAAAATAAGTTTCATATAGCTTTGAAAAGAATTTGTTTGCGTTCGGGCAAACTAATTTGAAACAAACATTTCCCTAATGTGACCGTACCTTTATACAAGTGTGACTGCCTAAAGGCGGGATCATAGACATGCCCATAAAAAATCGATACATGATAGAAAAAAAGTAAACGCTGATTCTTATTTAGTACGTTAAATTCCATCTAATCCACATATTTCTTTTTATTTAAGATGAAAAAAAAAAAAAAAATGTTTTTGCCTAGTGTATCTCCACTTAACTGTAGGTATGCATGGGTATCTTAACGTAACTGTGAATGATACGTGGCTTTATTTATTCGCAGTTTTACCAGCTTTGAGATAAAGATGATAAACTGAAAAATTTTTGATGTTTTCACTTGGAAGATAATACTACTAATGAAAACTCTACGTTGGATTTTGCAGTGGCAATATCAACAATAATTTAAGTTTAGGTTAAGATTTTAATACTTATTGTAAATTTCTGAAAAAGAAAGATTCAATAAAAACTAATATATATGTAAAAAAAAAAAAAAAAAACTTTAAAAAGAAGTTTTAGTAAAAAAAAGAAATCTTGAATTTAGCATGAAAAAATTTTTGTTTATTTTTCGAAATATCTCATAAACTATTTAGCGGATAAAAATTTGTTAGTACATATATATTTTGGTGTATTATTTATATAAATCGTGCATACCGTTCTCGAGTTATAGTGATATATATTCAAGTAATCGGCTTATTTAGAGCGCAATATTAGACACGCCCATAAAAAAGTCTCGACCTGATGGGAGAAAACTGAAAGCAGATTCGAGTTTAGCATGCGGAATTCCATCTAGTCCACATATTTTTTGTTGAAGGAGCACGAAAAAACACTTTTTTTTTTGTCGACCAGTGTGATTTATAAGATATTTTTAAAGCATGTTTAAGTTTTATACTTTAAAATGTGCCGTCGTCGATTCGACGAAGCTTTTATGTAATAAAAATAAGTTTAGCCTTTCACGGTTAAAATATGATGGTCAAATTAAATACATTCTGAAGTTGGACAAGGATAACCTTTAAAATATGGAGATCAAATGAAATATAAAATTTAAAACTAAAAATATAATTCTTTTTAAATGTTACAATTATATTTGTATTTATAAAAAGATACTCTTAAAGCCCTTACGACCTTTTTTATACCCACCATCAAAAAGATGGGGGGTATATCGATTTTGTCATTCCGTGTGTAACATGTCGAAGGAATCATCTAAGACCCCACAAAGTATATATTTTCTGGGTCCTGGTTAGATTCTGAGTCGATCTAGCTATGTCCGTCCGTCTGTTGAAAGCAGGATAGGGCTCGAACGGGACAACGTAAGGGGACGAAATTTGCCATAAATATTTGTCTAATATAAGGTTTGTTTGTTTGCAAATGGGCAAAATCGGTTAATAAACAAAAAAGTTATGGGCTAGAAACACAGGGTGTCCGTTTTATACTTTTCTGCTGATATTTCTTCAACAAAAGCATGCACGACAACGAAATTTTGTATGTATAGTTCGGGGATCGATATAAACTCGGAAACTAAAAATGGGCGTGGTTAGCCTACTTTACCGCCCACCTGCCATATAAGGTGAAATTGTGTTTAAATAGTTCAAGGACCAATGTAAACTCGGAAACAGAATATAACATTCGGTCTTGTTATATATTTGTTTCTTTCTATGATTTGCTGTCTCATTTTATCAATCCAATATCAATAAAATATAAAAGAGCTAGTGTCATATAGACTTAAAGAATACAAAGCTGTATCATGAAACAATATAATAATTTCGTAAATAATAAAAATTTGAAAAAACGTATATTGCCTCTTCCAAATTTTTATACCCTACACCACCAAAGGTGGTTGGGGTATTATGTGTTTGTGCAGAAGTTGTAACGCAGAGAAAAAATCTTCGGACCCCCACCTTAAAGTATACCGTTCGACTCAGAATTACTTTCTGAGTCGATTTAACGATGTCCGTCCGTCTGGTCGGCTGGCTGGCTGGAAGGCTGGCTGTCCATGTAAAGCTTGTGCGCAAAGTACAGGTCGCAATTTTGAAGATAATTTGATGAAATTTGGTACATATGCTTTTTTCAACACAAGGACGAAACCTATTGAATTTGGTTATGATCGGCCCATTATTTCAAAAGTCCTCCCGGAATAGAGTTTTAACACTTATAGATGCCTTAAAAATAGGAATATTTTAATGAAATTCAGTACAAATAAGTTTTATATCAGAAAAAATCTGTATGCCAACTTTCATGAAGTTCGGTCCATAACTGACCATAGCTCCCATATAAACTCCTCTCCCGAAAATCACTAAGGTGCATAAATCCAATACAAATGTTAATACAGTGAACTCTCGATAATGTGAACTAATTAATGTCGGGGTAGTTCATATTTTCGAATTTGTTCACATTTTCGATTGTGATTTTTTTTATATATATTACTAAGTTATTCTTTCTAAAAATCATTTCTGCAAGGAATGAAAATGCAAAGATTACTAAAAAAAACTTTTTGTAATTTATTTGGAACATAAAAAGTTTTTAAAAATCCATTTTATAAAGAGTACATACGTAGTATGTACATAAAAAACAAACAAAATATTACGACAAAAAAAAAATAAATAAAATTTACAATGAAAAAAGATAGGTACATACATACATATATAATTAAATATGGAAATAATCGGTTATTATTTTCTGTTTTTTCTTTTGTTCGACCAGCTTATTTACCCCCGATTCCCTGATTTTTTTCAATACTTTAATGTCAGTTTGATCGACCATTTGAAATTCAGCCCATTGGACAACTTTGTTAAAAATTTCGACAGCTTCTTTGGCTTTAATGTTGTTTTCAGGCGCTTCAATAAAACAGTCGCCATCATCGTCGGACTCTTCAATTAAATCATTTTCATCAAATGGCGTGACGTCCTCACAAGGATTATTGATCCAATCTCTAATGTTTACAGCAGTAAATACTTCCTGAGGGCACAATGTCTGTAGAAGATCTGCAGCAGTATTTTCTAAAGATCTCAAAGGAACGCTCAAAGGAACATTAAATTCAGGATCGTCTTCATCATTTACCATATTCAAAATATTTTTCCAACAGTTAGATAAAGTTTCTTTACCAACTCGGTTCCAGGATGCCTCTAGAATAGAAACTCCTTCTTTAAGTGTGATTTTTTTCATCGATTCAAGCAAATCCCCCTCTTTTGCAATAATTGTTGCCAGAAGACTGTTCCTATAATGAAGTTTGGTGATTCTAATTTTGATCCATTGGCTGGATCAGAGCCGTTATATTTGGAGGCATGAACATAGCTTCTATGGAACCATCCTCGGATTTAAGGTCGGATTCTGGTGGATGGGATGGGGCATTATCTATTAGGAGTAAAGCTTTTACTGGTAATCCTTTCTTCGATAAAAAATCTGTCACTTTAATGAAAAATAACACAGTAAGAATCCCAATTGAACTATTTTTACATGTTTACTTACCTCTGGCACAAAACAGTTGTGAAACCATTCTTTATAAATGGAAGAAGTCATCCAAGCAGACTTTGAATTTCTGTAGTTTACGGGACAGATAAAATTTTTAAAACTGCGAGGATTTTTCGATTTTCCTATTACTAAAAGTTTTATTTTATGAGATCCTGACGCATTTGCACAGCATAAAAATGTTATCCTTTGCTTTTCCATTTTTGCACCTGGAGCGCTTTTCTCCAATGACTTTACATATGTCTTTTGTGGGAGAAGTTTCCAATATAGACCAGACTCATCGGCATTATACAACTGATCATTGGATAAACCCAAATCTTCTATCTTTGCTTTCAATTTAATTTTAAAAGGATTTACGAACTGAGATTGCGCAGAAAGTTTTTCACCGCTTATCTGAAGGAGCCGAATTCCGTATCTCTTTTTAAATTTTTGTAGCCACACATCGCTAGCATTGAAGTCATTTCCGTTTTCACTTATGTTTTTGTGAATTTGTTTGGCTTTCTCTTTCAACATCAACCCACTTACAGGGAGGTTTTTATTCCGCATGCAAATAAACCACTTATAGAGCGATTTTTCCATTTTTGGAAGCTCTGAAGATCGTAATGTTTTGCGTTTTCCGGGTCCATAAAACGTACTGTTCACACATTTTAAAATATTGTCTTTTTTATTTTTTATTGAACATATCGTTGATTTTGCAACTTTATACTTTTTACTTAACACTGTAACACTCGATCCTTTTTTTAAATATTCCAAAATTTCGCATTTTTCATTTAAGGATAAAAACTTTCGACTGTTATTAGACATTACTAATTTTAAAAATAAATTCACGAACCTACCGCAACAAGTTACATAAAGCGACTAGCATTAAATACCTTTAAAATAATGGCATACTATGGTATTTATTAATTCGGGGATTCCCAACATTAAAAATAAATGCTTCTACAAATTAAAAAATCCCCAAAATTTAAAAAAAAAATTGTTCACTATTTAGAGCGCCAATATAAAAAACTGAGTGTTCACATTAGTGGATAGTTCATTATATTGGATGTTCACATTACCGCGAGTTCACTGTATTATGTTAATATTTAACACAAGTAAGTTGTATACATATACTATGTGGATTGAAATGGCGTAGGGTCAAGCCAGACTATATCTTCTTCTCTCGTTTATACATATGTATAAATGTACTTATGTAACACCATCTCTGTAAAAGTAGAAATATTGAGGTATTTTCGGTTTTTTTATTTAGGAACTTTTGCTGTTATGTTGTTTTAATCAATATACAGTCATGGTCATACAGTTACAGACAAACAAATAGGGTCTAGCTTATTTATTGAGTTTTTTTGACTTTTCGACAAAATTTTATGCAAAACAATAAAACTTTTAATTTTCCGTTTCCGAAGAACTTTTTCTGCACTTAATCTGTTTCAATTGATCGAAAATTCTGCAATTTTATTAAAAATAAAACTATTTAGCTATGATTATCGATTTCGGTACTTATCTTTTGTTAGGATCTTCGATTTTAACAATATTTTTAAAGTTCCAAATCTATAGAACCTTTCTGAAACGAATTGTTCTAACAATTGGAGATAACCGATTATTCTCATCTTTTTTCATTCTTTTTATTTTTAATATGGTTATCGAAATTTCAAAAAAGTAAAGTTTCATAAAAATTTTTCTAAAAAATTTAACAAATTTTAACAAAACTACTGCTGATCCTATTTTTTTGTCCACACTAAAAAAGGACTATTTTTGCTTGAGACGATGTACCGTTTTCGGGATAATGTTAAATAATATTATTTTTGTATAGGCTTATAACCCAATATATTCGCAATGATTTGACATTAAAGGTTTTATTGTTTTGCATAAAATTTTGTCGAAAACTCAAAAAAATTCAAATAAATATACTTGACCATATGTTTTTGTCCGCAACTGTATATATTTACACTTATTTAAAATTTTGGAACATTTGAAAAAGAATTCAAATATCTTTTTTGTTTTAAAATATTTTGAAATAATTGTTTTGTTGTTGTAGAGCCTGAAATATGTTACTTAAGAAAATTTATTTATAACTAAAAAAGACTGTAACACAGTGGGGTCAAACGCAAATTTTTTGGTAATAAATCTGTATCTCCTAAACTACTGGTTGGATTAAATTGAAATGTATGAAAGAGTTGTAGAGGAGGACCTAAGCTTTGAGAAAAATCATCTTGCAGTCACCCTGTGTTAACAGGCTGTCAAAATTGACCACCTCGAGTATGCAAAAGTTTAAAAAAATCGTAACTTATACAAATGAAGTCCAATTTTAAAGATTTTTATATTTCTGTAAAAATAAGCTTACTCACCCAAGTTATCTCTTACAGTTAAAAATATATTTACACTTGAATTTTTAATTTTTGATTTTTTGCCTCGACTTTCTTTCGTTTTTAGGGAATAAGTCCTGAGGTATATGAGGTAAACATTTTTTAAAAATATTTTGTAATCTTCTATATATTTCAAAATAACATGCTGAAAGAATTTTTGAATTATCTCAATGCGTCTAAACGAGAAAAATATTCATCAGCACTCTGAAATTGGTATGAAAAATGACAATTTTTTTCAAAAATATAGTACAATTCTTTCACTTTTTTCTCAAAGTTCCGTTAAAGAAGAAATGTATTTCTTTATATATTTCGAAAGACAAGGCTTCATAAATGACTAATGTAGAAATTTTGAACTGATTTAGGCTTGCGCCCTACATCTGGCATTGGTCGAAAATGATGAATTTTGGAAAAAGTTAAATTTTTTATCGATTAATAAAAAAAATGTCAAGCGAGTTGTTTTAAATTTTTTGGCGATATTTCATAAAAAAAATAGACTTAGAAGGATTTGACACTAAACTGCTTCCCGCCCGGCCAAAACGAATGCAGGAGAGCAGATTTCATGAAAAAGGTCAATTTTTTAAATGATATTTTCGCCATTATTTCTTATCTAGTGTATAAAATATATTTCGATCTTTCACTCCTGCAAAAATAATTAAAAAGCTTTACAAATAAATTTTTGGCAATTTTTCAAACATGAACAATATTTAATAAATATAAGCGATTATTACGAATATTATCTCGTTCAACAATTGTGTGTTACGTATACGCACATATTGTAAAACAGTGAATTTGGTGAGAGTTGACATAAGTTATCAGATTTGATACCATGATAAATGCTTTTAAAACGATCTACATATACATATTATACATCAATGAATTGGTAAATAAGTCTTTTTTTATATTCTTGTAATATTTTATTAGTTTTTGGAAAATAGTCCGAGTTTTGTTTTAAAAAACATTATTTTTTTAGTTTTTATATAATTTTTATATTTTTTAATTTTGAAAAATTTGCCAAACATTTATTTGTAAAACTTTTTTAATGATTTTTGCAGGAAAGAAAGACCAATATGTATTTTATACATTACAGAAGAAATAATAGCGAAGATATTATGCTAATATGCCTTTTTATGCAGTTAAAAAAAAATCGTTTAAAAAATTGACTTTTTCATGAAATCTGCTCTTCTGCATCGTTCTAAATATATTTTTTGATAAAATATCGTCAAAAAATTTTAAAAAGCTCGCGTGACATTTTTTTATTAATCGATAAAAATTTAACTTTTTCCAAAATTCACCATTTTCGACCAATGCCTGATGTAGGGTGCAATCCTAAATCAGTTCAAAATTTCTACAGTAGTCATTTATGAAGCCTTATCTTTTGAAATATATAAAGAAATAAATTTTGTCTTTAACGGAACTTTGAGAAAAAAGTGAAAGAATTGTACTATATTTTTGTAAAAAATTGTCATTTTTCATACCAATTTCAGAGTGCTGATTTTGACTATTTTTCACGTGTAGACGCATTGAGATAATCCGAAAATTCTTTCTGCGTGTTATTTTTAAATATATAGAAAATTACAAAATAATTTTAAAAAATGTTTACCTCATATACCTCAGGACTTATTCCCGAAAAATTAAAGAGAGTCAATTCGAAAAATCAAAAATTAAGAATTCAAGTGTAAATATCTTTTTAACTGTAAGGGATAACTTGAGCAAGCTTATTTTTCCTTTATCTTACCAAGCACTTTACAGAAATATAAAAATCTTTAAAATCGGACTTCATTTGTATAAGTTACGATTTTTTTAAACTTTTACATACTCGAGGTAGTCAATTTTGACACCCTGTAGATTTTCTTGTGTTAACACAGATGATTTTTCTCAAAGCTTAGGTCCTCCTCTACAACTCTTTCATACATTTCAATTTAATCCAACCAGTAGTTTAGGAGATACAGATTTATTACCAAAAAATTTGCGTTTGACCCCACCGTGTGTAACTACTTTTTTGACGAAAAAATAAATAAAATAATAAAATAAAACATATTTTCAGAAAATCGGGTGAAGTTTGGACCCGCTATAATGAAAAAACTTCACCAAATGACGATGTTTTTTGTAGATATCTTCCAGTAGAATGCGTTCATGTAAAAATATTTAAAAATGATTCAGATATAACGAACCAGGATTGTTTTTAAAAATGTTCATACCCGAGGTTTTTTAAAGATTTCATTACCAAATGACTTAATTAATTTGAAAGAGGGACAATAATAAAGACGAGAATATTATTGTGACCCACACATAAAAATATTACATACAAACATTTAAGTGAAATAGTATATTATTATATGACACATATTATTTTTTTAGTACAGCGACGTTGTTCAACAATGTAATTTTTGTTATAACAATTTCTAATTTACTAGTTATTCTTTTGTATGTATATACATATCTTAAAGAAAATTTAACAGATTAGTTGTATTATTTATTGTGTTAGCCATATACCCTACTTAGGGACATTACTTAATTGCCGTGAGCATTTAGGAACCATGTTTTTTCTTTGCGTGTATGTAAATATTTTTGAAATTAAAAATGCATAGGGCATATTTGTCCAGTGTTCGACATGTGATGATCCAAAAGTCGGCATGAAATTAATTGACATATTTTGTATGTGAATGCCTTAAACTGTGCTCTGAAATATAAAATATTAAAAAAAAAATTAAAAAATTTTAACAAAATACTTGATGGATTTTATAGTTTATCTTTTTTGGAAAAATGGTCCAACAAATACAATTTTACATTTCAGCGACCTATAGTAAAATTTTACGTAGAAAAATTCTGTAGAACATTTCTATGTATAAATCTTAAGTTTTAATTCACTTTTAACACATTTTTTACAAACATCATAGAAATGACTCCTTATAATAACAGATAAATCATTACATAGTTCCGACGAAATATTTCTAATAATAGGGTCTAAATGTATTTGCAAGAAAAATTTAGGTCCGAAGTACTAATTACATTATTATCTCTCAATTAACATGACAAGCTGACTATAGAATACTATAAAATTTTTTTGTTCCTAGGTTCGGCAGCCACCAAACCATGAAATGGAATTCTTTACGCAAAATTTTACACATTTAACATAAGGTTTCAATTGTTGTCTATCTTCTGAATAATTTTTTGTTGAAATACTTGAATTATTATAATTAATATCATCGTTGAAAATAGCATTTTTTTTTTTTTAAATATTTTTTTTTTTTTTTCTAAAAACTCATATCAAAAATGTGTAGTTTAAGAACGGAGTAATTTGCCAAAAAACTGCTACTATTAGTTGGAACATTTGCACTAAAAATATAAATATACTTTCATAGCAAAATTAATATTACATCAATAATTATTATTCGCTGTTCTTAATTATTTCAGTTTAAATTTAAAAATGCCGACTACTGGTGCATGCCGACATTAGGTGCACTTACCCTATGAAGTTTTCTTTTAATATCTGAAATAAATACCGCGACTTTTTCAAAAAATTACCACAATCTACACATTTCAGGCTTTACAACAAAACAATTACTTCAAAATATATTGAAACAACAAAGATATTTGATTTTCTTCAAATGTTCCAAAATTTTAAAATATGTAGTGTAAATATACTATATGACTATGACTGTATGTTATTTTCGAATGAGATGTTATATTGTTATTTTGCAAAAAAATTTAAAATTTCAAATTGTTTTTTTTTTTTTTTTTTTTTATTGAAAAATGCTTTCATGAAGAAAAAAAAAGACAAGCTTCTCAACGATAAAATGGTTAAAGTTAATTTAAATTTGTTTATTATTATACCCTTCACCAAAGGTGTGAAGGGTATATATAAGTTTGTCATTCCGTTTGTAATTCCCACAATTTTGGTCGGAGAGCAAAAAAGTTGACATTTTCGGGATCCTTGTAAGAAATGATGACGATAGGACCATGTTCGTCCGTCCGTGTGTCGGTTGAAATGGCGTTTATGAAGCCCACCGATAGCTGACATATATAATATATATATAAAACGATCAGAAATGCTTTCGAGAATTTTGCTATTGGAATTCAGCAAGATCGGTTCATATAATGCGGAGATATGTTAAAAAAACCGGTTTTTAGAACCGGTTTTCCAGTTTCTGAAGCCTCTGTATATACTAGGGACTTCGTTTTTACAAAGAAGTTTCGGACATTTTTTTCTGAATTTTTATTCTCAAAAAAATGAAATAAATCGGTTTAATAATAACTGAGATATCGGACAAAACGCATTTTTTATTTTTTGAAGCCCTGGTTAAAGCTATAGATTTTTATTTTTCTACAGATCAGAAAATTTCGGTTTTTTGAATCAGCAGGATCGGTTTATAAATGGCGGAGATATGCTTTAAAAACCGGTTTTTGGAACCGGTTTTTCAGTTTCTGAAGCCTCTGCATATACCAGGGACTTCGAATTTTTAAAGGGGGCTCCGAAATTATTTTTTGAATTTTTGTTCTGAAAAAATGAAATAAATCGGTTCAGTAATAATTGAGGTATCGGGGAAAACGATTTTTTTATTTTTGAAGCCGTTGTTCAAGCTACAGATTTTTATTTTTATATAGATCAGTCATAAATGTTTTTATAAAATTTCGTTTTTTTTAATAAACCAAATTCCTTCATAATCAACAGAGTTATGGCCCAAAAACAAATCTGTTGAGAATATAAATACACACACAAACATGTATATTAAGCATTGTAATGACTATTAGTGACGTTTTTTGTATAGACAAGTAGTTTAGTTAGAAACAGCAGTCATATAATGAATAACAGTGTTGTTGTTGTTCTTTGTATATGCAGTCTGCACAAAAATAAATAGATACGGAATTGTTGTTTATTTTTTAAAACTAAAACATATCTGTTAAGAATGTACATAAATACATACACAAACATGTATGTTAAGCATTGTAATGACTATTAGTGACGTTTTTGCCTATAAGACAAGTAGTTTAGTTAGCAACAGAAGTAATATAATGAATAACAGTGTTGTTGTTGTTCTTTGTATATGCAGTCAGTTTGTATATACACACATAAAAAAATAAATAAATATGGAATTGTTGTTGTTTATTTTTTAAAAGCAAAGCCTGCTATGATTGTTTTTTTTTTTCATATTCAAATTTTCGTAGTTTGAAAAAAATTTAGATTTAAATATGTGAAAATATGAAAGCATACGTTAAGGCGAAAATTTTACTATTTGTCGGTAATATGGTAATATGATGTCGATAAGATAGTAAGATGGTAATATGGTGAAGAGTATGAAAGATTCGGCACAGCCGAATCTTTTTTCAATTTCATTTTATTTTATTATTAAAATTTTTTTTTTGTTTTCTCATTTTTTTATAAAATTAAATTCGTTAAACATTTCATTAGGTATTAAAAAAATTATTCTTGAAATATTAAAATATGCTCTAAAGGGGCTAAATATGACCTAAAAATAACAAAATATGATATAAGTATGCACTAAAAATCACCAAAGCAATAATATGCCGTTAAGAGTAAAATATGCAAAAATATGCACTAACAAATCGATGCCAAAATGATTTATTTTTTCTGAAACGGATAAATATTTAATCGATGGTTTTATTCAACATCCAGGAAAAAAACATGCATTGCATATTCTGGTTTCCCTAGTTATGAGTTTATGAAGTGTTTGTTGGCCTTTAATAAAACTAATTTTTCGAAATTACTGTCAGATAACTTTTGTCGAGTGGCGATAAATATAATTGGTTGGGATCACAAATTTAAGTCAAACGTCGTTTATAATTGAAAACGGAACACTTTTGTCAAAACACATTTCGCTAAGGCACATCGTGTGGACAGCATGAAATTAACTATAATTGACATAATTAGTATGTGTTTGTTATGCTTAATAAAAATTCGGAGGCGCATCAAAAAATTTTGAGAGATAAACAAATATTTACTTGTGTTAAAAAAGGATCACAATATTAAAAAGCATTTCTATGTAATAAACTAACAAAATATATTTTCAATCAATATATGGAGGGCTTATATTAAAATTGGGCCTCATACAGATTTACAAATTTTTTTTTTTTGCGTTAGACTCTTCAGTTTTCTATTTTTTATATATGGTGTTAATTTTGGAGTCAAAAGTTAATTCTAACACCATGTTTTTCACTTTTTGTTTTTGGTCTATCTACAAACAGTACAATTTTTTAAAGGAAAAACGGGCTATCTGCAAGTTTTTGTTTGGTTTTCAAAGAAATGTAAAAATGAAAATTGATAAATAATGAAAATTTTCTTTGCGATTTGAACTTGTTTAAACGTTTTGAATTAGAGTCTTAATATATCTCATAAAAATTTTGTTATCTCAATGCAGTCTGAAGAAAAAAGCCATTGAAGTTATATTTTTAACCTTATAGATCATACGCGGGTACACCTATCAACATTTTATGAAGCTAAGTGGGAGCACTATACCATAGATTTGAAGATAGGAATGAAAAAATTTAATAAAATTGGTGATTATATATATATATACAGTTGCGAGCATAAAAAATGCAACGCTAGGCTATATGATTTTTGATTGTATTAATTAGGGCTAGAACGTTATTAAATATGCCAATTCTATTGTGATTTTATTCTTTGCAGCCTTAGCCAACTATTGAATGTTATTTTGTTCCAAATTGTTACACATACGAATAGTTGTTAAATTTGTTTCTTAAAAAGTTGTAAATATAGGGGAGCAAAAAAAATGCAACCCACAAAAAATCACCGGATTTTTTTAAATTTTGATAAAAATAATTATTGAAAAATGCTGAAAACTATAGTTTGGTAGTACTACCACCAATTACTACCAATACATACAAATTTAAGGTAATTTTAACTACAAAGAATATTAACAATATTAAAAAACCCTCTTTTTTTAAGAATTTTGAAATATTTTTGAATAAGATTCTGATATTGGCACTGAAATAATATTAATATCTAGTTCTAATATGAAGATTCTTAAAAATTATCTTAAAGAAACAATATTGAATTGATCATGCCTGTAACAATTGATACAAGTCATATAAGAGTAGATATTTGATATTCCGAATGAATAAATTTGGCTATTTAAAGCTACAATTGCTATCAATCGTTGATTTAATGATGTAAATATAGTAACTGGATACCCTTCTAACATAACACATATTATTTACTAAAATTAAACTACCACCTTTACTTTTAGAGGCAGGTCCTTTATTGTTTTTACGAGTACTGTATAATTGAAATCAGAGCCTATTACGATAACTTGAATTAATTTGACTCTAAAAGTATATACAGTATGGAGCAAAAGTGAACCTTTTTTGCTTCTAATGCTTTTATGAAACTCTAACTATTAAACAACGAAATGAAATAAAATAAAACAAATACAGTATATTTAATAGATCTCCATTTAATACAAATATATATTAAAAACTAAAATAACATTTCATTTTATACATAAAAATACTTAAATGTAGAAAAACTCAAAAAACTCACTTTTGCACTCTCTTCAAAATATTTACAAAAACAATATTAATAACCTGTTATATCTCCTTTTTTGCTAATAACTTCTTTAATGCGTCGTGGCATGCTCTCCACAAGATTTTCGCAGTGTTTTATATCAATTTCACCCCACATTTCATATATTTTTTCCCAAAGTTCCTTCATACTTCCGGGCTGTTGTTCGAGACCCCCTAATTTTCGTTTTAAGATGGCCCATAAATTTTCGATGGGGTTTAAGTCTGGACTTTTTGGCTTTTCAACCATTTTTGAACGATTTTCGACTTATGTTTCGGATCGTTATCCTGTTGGAATATTACGTCTTCCTCATTATATTCCAACTGTCCTAAAGCCACTGGTAAATTTTCATAAAGGAGGTCCAAGTAATTTTCTTTACGCATTATTCCATTTATTTGGACAAGTGGGCCCACTCCAAAATAGCTAAAACATCCCCATACCATCAGGGAGCCACCCCCATGTTTAACAGTTTCAATGGCTTGGTATGTTTGGGTGGCTTCTCCTGTTCTAGACCAAAAATAGTTGATTCCATCTGAGTTAAGTCTATTAATTTTCGTCTCATCTGACCACAAAACTCTTTTCCAGTCATCTAATGTCCAAAATTGATGAGATTTAGAAAACTCTAGGCGAGCTTTTTTATGTTTAGGTGTTAGTTTGGGCTTTTTAGCCGGAATAATGCCAATTTTCTTTAAAGATCTTCGTACAGTCCATACACTAACATTCTTATTAGTAATATTAGCAGCTACTCTAGGGCATTTGGCTTGTACCGACGTCAGTAGTCTTCCAATTTGACGTGCATCTCTATCAGTTAACTTACATGGACGCCCATTTTTAGAGGAAACACTAATGTTTTCCCTTCTTTTTATCCTCATACATGAAGACTGTGATATGTTCAGCTCTGTTGCAATTTTTCTAGTAGATATTCCATCCAGAAGTTTATTTTTTATTTTTTCCATTTAAATATTTAAAAAATTTTGCAAATTTTTCTCAACTTAATCACATCAAAAATTTGTAATAAATGACGAGCTTGTTATAGAAATTTAGATGCCGTTATAAACTTTGCAGTTATTTATGATAAACAAAAAAAAAAACATGTGTATAACAACAAAAATTTAAAGAGTGCAAAAGTGAACATTTTCTTTTATTTTCTTTTGAGCTATTCTTAAAATGAAGCAAATCATTATTAAATTCTTTTTGTATTTTATTTTTATTAATAACTTCCCAATGAATTCATGGATATATAATTATTTCTATTGGACTCATTTCTTTCGGAGTTTTATGATAAAAAAGTACGTTGTTATGAAAACTGGTTCACTTTTGCTCCATAGTGTATTTCGATTTTAGACTGTTTAGGTAGATACACTTACTTCAATATTAATTTCCGATAGTGTACAAGTGCAATAACGCCTGGACGAAAAAATATGGACAAATTTTAAGGCAATATAAAATAAAAACTATAACGTTTACAACAAAAATTCTTTTGAAAAAAATATTAAAGCATTTCTATGTTGTTCTTTTAGAAGTAAGAACAACTTTTACTTTTCGTTGTCATAATCAGACTCACTTTATTTTACAAAATAGCTTGCTTATATACTAATTTCTTATACTATGCTTACTTTAGTACACTAACAATTCTTATATATAAAAACAACAGACAGTTCTCGTATGCTTAAGTGCAAAACAAATTAAAAACAGTTATACAACTTCTTACGTGATAGCCTATGCATAAAAAATAATAAAGTTCTTACGAGAATACCTATACATAAAAAACAAAAATAAAGTACCATGTACAACAACAAAACTTACTACAAAGTCCTTATGGCAAAAACTATATATAAAAAACAAAAATAAAGTCGCGAGTGCAAAAACAATGCTGTTGCGATTTCTATGACTAAACGTATTTACAAAACAAATACAAATGCTTACGTATAAAAAAACAAGAATGGTATTCAAAAGTCGTTACACTACTGTTAGGTATTTATGGTATTTACAAAAACAAATTTGACGGTTACACTACAGTTGGATATTAACTATATAATGTATAATGATCATTAATATTATATACAATATACTGCTACATTCTTAAAAAAATATTTCCATGTTTCACATTGATCATGAAGTATTAAAAAATTAACTCGAAGAAATATATCTGCATGAATTAAATTGTCAATTTTATGAAGAAAAATTACCTAACATAAATTTTTAAACTGTGTAATAACTCGAATTTCAAAGCAGAGGACAAAAAATGTGTATAAAAATAATTATTAGAGTCTTCTTAATTAAAAGCAACACTCATATCCAAATATTTTTGAAAAACATTTTTTTTCTACTATTTTGATTGCGATTGGCGGTTTTGGAAAAATTTAGATTTAAGAAACATTTGCGATAATGGCGAATTTGCCTAAAATGTCGAAGTTCTTAATAAATAATGTAATCCAGATTTTTAAAAACTAATCAAAATATATCATCAAAATTATAAAATCGTACTGATTCTATATTTCACGCTGTTACACTACGTTAAAGTAATAAGCGAAATTTTGAAGTGCAAAATAATTGAATTTTGCGGGTAAAAAGTCGGCCACCCATGGTTCCTCAACTTAGATCCTCACATAATTTTTATGTAAGTTTATAGTGAAAGGTTCACAAAAACGAATGCAGTGCAAAAGTTTAGATTTCTCAACCAAAAAACTGTAATATTTGGTAAAATTCATCGAACAAAGGGAATTCATAGATCAATACATGAAGTGCGAAAAAAATTTAAAAGGAAAAAAGATATTGAGTCAATATTATTTTGTTAATTTAGTCTAGTCTTGTATATAATTAAAAAATAAACATAAAAATCAAAATCCACTTTTACATATTTATTTTTCATATTTTATGATTTTCCATATTTTTTTGCCCATACGTTAGTCCAATGATCACGAAGGATGTAATTTTAATTACTTAACAAATGAAGAGGTCGAAATAGGTATATTTTTTAACTGTCTTTCCTTGTGTTGGAATTTGTTCCAGAACCAAAATCAAGGAATATTTGAACATAAAGGCGATACCTGGCATTCGATAACGTCGTATTATTGCGAAAAAAATATATTAAGCTTTTGATTCCATCACAATAACGATCGAAACTGGTTGCGTTATTTCTTACTCAATTATAAATTATCAAGTTAAGCCAATCTATCATAAATATTTGATCGCTTATTTATAGAAAATTTATTTATAATATTTATATTATCTGTAGATTTAATGTATTTTAGTCTATATGCAAGAATAGAAAATCATGTTTTTTAACAATACTATAGTTTCCAACCTTTTCCAATAAAAATTTGTATAAAAATTTTAAAAATCATATTGATTTGCTTAGAGTTGAATTTTTTATTTTGCTCTCTCAAATTTACAACTGCTTTTACTAAATGTTCAATAATTTTCCTCACGTACAGAAATATTTGACAAAATTATATAGAACAGGTGTCTACGACGACAAATAATAAAAACACAATAGTACTGTTACATAAGGTCTTGCTATAAGCAAAAGATATACGAACAAAGATCACATCACATAGCGTTGCATTTTGTATGCTCGTAACTCTATATTTATATATGTATATATATATATATATATATATATATATATATATATATATATATATATATATATATATATGATGTCATTAGAGGCAACTACTTACTCTATATTATTACAGGTAGGCATTTCAGAAAGTCATTACTTAGATGTCGTTACAAGAACTAATTACTTTGTAGCTATTCAATCACTCATTAGTTTCAAAGTATTACAGAAGTCATTATTAGTAAAATGAATAGTAACTAGTTACATTATCGGTTACAAGTAAGTACTGAAGTATTGAAAATAAAAAGCCGATAATTTTTATTTTTTTTTTTTGAAATTTATTTATTTGAAAATATGCTGAAATCAGAATTAGACATACATACTATTTCAGACTTGGAGTTAATTCTTGAAGCTCATTCTTATGACCCGTGCAGAAATTGAATAAAATTCCGGACCGTAATGACCTGCCCCGTCTGAAAATTGTTAAGAGTTTAATACGCTTAACAAATTGTTTTAAAATAGCCAATAAATTTTTCTTACCTTTATGTAATTGTATTTCCTAAATTGCAATCTATTCAAATTTGTTGCCTGTTGAGTTTCTAGGTTTTATAAATGTGTGCCTAAGAGAAACAATACAAATTAGTGGATATTTTTTTAGTAATATTCAGATACTTACCACTTTTAAACACTAATAATTTACCAAAAGCCTTTTGAAATAAGGAATTGATTTTTGTAAACATTAACAAAAAATTTTATTTTCTTGAGTTTATTTTCTTATGTCAAGAATTTTAATTTTGAAAAATTTAACAAACATTTCTTCAGACACAAAATTTATTTAGTACACAAGACAGTAAAATTAAATGAACAATAACATTTTTTGCATACAACTAGCATGTTGAGCGTAATACGTATTTTGATGTTAATACAACATTTATAGATAATAAAATTTCCTACAAATTTCCTCTAGTACATTTTTATACCCCTTTATTGGTTTAAGAGTTATACCGTATTTTATGTTTGATGTACATAAACTCAAATTATAGAGTTCATGAATGAATTCATGTAGGTATAAAGTGGCCTAATGGATTTGTTAACAATAAGCTATTCTGTCTGCTTACGTCGTGGTTTCGACTTCACCGGAGACTGGTGTGTTTACGATTAATTATTTGTTTTAGTCTTCGTGACTTTAAAAAATAATTAATGTATTTTCATATTTTAACCACTTTTAAAATATATAATTTTTATAATATAAATGAAGACATTACCAAAAATCAAAATCTGTTCTTATGTAATTGATTACATATCAAGTTAAAATTAAGTAGTTACTAATCTACTTTCATGTAATGCAGAAAGTATGTTGTTATGATTGAAAAGTAACTACATCTGTAACTGCATATCATTACCAAGTTTTTGCTGGGTAAGTTCTCTTTAAATAGATTAATGAAAAATTTCCCTTTTAGTTGTTATTACACATATAGTCTATATTCTAATAATAACAACAAAAAATAAATTTTATCTTTTTGGAAGTAATTATAAAACAAAAACAAAATTAACTCTAAAAATCGCTGTTCGAAACCTAAGCAACTTTTTCATTGTTGTATTTGTTGCAAAATATTAACTAAAACAACAACAAAAATTTTAAACAAAAATTTTAGTCCCGTTATGATTGATATAGAAAAAAAATAATTTTGGTTGATTTTTTGCATTTAAGTAGTACCAATTATTTAGAAGCGCAACCATGACGCGAACACGTTATGGAGCAGCTTTTAAGCTAAAGATTATTGAACTTTTTAATAACGGTAAATCCCAAATTTCTATAGCAAACCAATTGAACATTAATAAATCAATAGTTTCGCGAATATTAAAAAAGTATAAAGCTACTGGGAAGGTAGAGGAAACCAATATCGGTGAGCGACCTCGAAAAACTTGTGAGCGAACAGACCAGAAAATTTTCCGTCTAGTTAAAAAAATACATTTATTTCGTCGAAAGACATAGTGAATGAGCTTGAACTTCATATTAGTTCATACACAGTAAGAAAAGGTTTATTGGAAAAAAAAAACTTAAGAAGCTTCATGCCATCTAAGAAGCCTATGCTGACAAAGATGAATTTAAAAAAGAGGCTTGTCTGGTTGATTGTAACGTAGTCTTTGATTTTCTCAACTTTTTGTTTGTTTTAGGTTAGATTTTGCTAGAGCACATATGGATTGGACTATATCCAAATCGAGAACTGTTTTGTTTAGTGATGAATCTAAATTTAACCTACTAAATTCAGATGGAGTGTGCCACGTGAGAAGACCAAAAAGAAAGCGGATACATCCTCGGTACTCAAAAGCCACAATAAAGCATGGGGGTGGCAATGTGATGGTTTGGACTTGTTTTTCGGCCAGTGGTGTTGGTCCCTTCGTAGAAATTCAAACAAAAATGGACCGTTTTGTTTACAGGGACATTTTAGGCAGTCACATGCTAAACTATGCTGAGTGGGAAATGCCACTTCGATGGGTGTTTCAGCATGACAATGACCCAAAACACTCATCAAAGTTGGTCAAGGATTGGTTATCAGCTAATGGGGTTCAAGTCTTGGATTGGCTCAGTCCCCAGACTTGAATCCCATAGAGAACCTCTTCGGCATTTTAAAACGGAGAGTTGGAACTCGTCACTTTAAAAATAAACAGAAGTTGATGAACTGCCTAAAATCAGAGTGGGAAGCTATACCAACATCTATTCTGTCAAACCTTATTGAATCTATGCCAAAAAGATGCGCTGAGGTCCTAAGAAACAAAGGATACATACCAAATACTAAAAGTTGCTTAGGTTTTGAACAACGATTCTTTAAGTTAATTTTGTTTTTATTTTATTATAATTTACAAACAAATGGAATTTAATTTTTGTTGTTATTTTTAGGTTGTAGGCACATTGTGTAATAGTAAATAAAATAGATATTTTCTATAAATTTATTTAAAGATAAGATATGAGTCTATTATTACGTACTGGAAAAAAGTTGATTAGGTTTCGAACAATACTGTATATATATATATATATATATATATATATATATATATATATATATATATATAATCAGGGCAAGTTTTTCATTCTTTTCACTTGGAAAGTAAGCATTTGCATATTTCAAATGAATTTCACAAAAAATACTTATATTTTAAATCTTTGCATAAATTTGCATATAGTGGATACAAAAGTTAGTTTTCTTAACAAAAACACAATTTTTTAGTGATTTTTTGGAGTTTAATCAAATGATTTCTAAAATTTTTTGTGAGTATTTTGAGTACATTGTAAATATTGTAAAGAAAAAAAATAGGAAACGACAAATATGATACTTAAAATTAAAATAGTTATATTTTTAAAAACATCGAAATTTATTTCAGATTGAAAGTTAAAAAATGCACATTTGTGCATATTTTCTACACATTAATACATAAGAATGCATACATTTTTTGGTTTTTATATACCTATTCATGCTATTTTTGCATATTTCTGTGCATATTATACCATTTTTTTGTGCTTTTTCAAGCGCATATTTCAATTATTTTTGTGCATATAAAAACTTTCCCCGTATATAATATTTCAAACAAAACAGATATAAATTTACAAACAAATCATGATTTTCTGTTAACATTAGAACTTAGGGTAACGTATCTAATGTGGTTACTGCAATTTGATGATCAATTGTTAAGCTATGTATACACGATTGTCAGATCTAACAATGTTGGCAGATCTGACAATGTAACGCACAAAAAAATCTTCGGATCCCACTTTAAAGTATGCCATTCTTCTTTAAGGCTAAATCTAGCTATTTTATTTTGCTTTAAGCCTCAAAATTATCGTTTTAGCTTCTTGCCTTCTTTTCAGTCTTAAAATTGCCTTAAAAGGCTAAAATTTTTGGTATTCCATCAAAGAAGATAATACTTTCTCATTTGTCTTTACTAATTTAGTTTTTACGGCACCATGCCTTACACCTTTTTGTGTATTAATTCACACAAAAAATCGAGATTATTTGCATAAAAATCATATTTTCTTAACAAACTTTAAAGTGGCATAGTTTCGGTTCTGTGAAAGAAATTGATTTCAATCTTTTTCTGTATAACGAAGAATTATGTCAGCTATGCAATGTAATTTAGATGAAAAAAATCGAGTTTATACTTTTTCTGATTTTTGAAATTAAAGTAAAATTTTTGTAAAAAACTGGTTTTTTGAGAAACTATAAATATTTTATCTGTAATAAAATCATTGTTATTAAAGATATCTTAACGAAATTTTCGGTGGATGTAGACTTTATCGTATAAAATTGGATAGTGAAAAAACCCTTTAAGATTTTTGTAAAAGGAATCCCACAATTCCCAAAAAAACGTCGAAGATTCCAAAAATGGGTTTTTCACATTTTCGGCTATAAAATCAACATTTTTCCGAAGTCCCGTAGATTTTGATTAAAAACTTTTAACAACACATTACAGATTCTTAAACTGTATTCCGTCGAATTCGGGAGGGTGTGTACCTTGACCATTTCAGTTATTGGGCTTAATTTTTATTTTAAAGTCTTCTCTGTGAAAATACCTTTCAGAAAAGTATAAAATTATTATATGTTGTTAAAGAAAATTTTATTTTAGAGAAAAAAGAGTGTGGATACTTTTTCGGTCAAAAAAACACAAGAAGTTGTAATTTTTGCAATTTTCAATTTCAATAGATTTCAATGGATAATTTTGTTTTTTAATTAGCTAAAGAAAAACAAATGAAATCGGTCGGAAACACTAGGATATATAAAACAAAAAACTGGACCAAGAACATGCAAAAATGAGGTACTTAAAAATTCAAATAACTCAAAAACTATAAGAGATATCAGTGCCTACAAAAATGTATAAAAATTGGGCGAGAAACAAAAATTTGGCAAGCGATTAAAAAATTTGTATGTCAGAGATACCCAACTTTGAGCCCCTTTAGCAAATTTGATGCAAATCCAAACAGCCGATCAGAAGTTACAGATTTATTTCCAAAAAATTTCGATTCTGCCCCACTGTGCATTATACATATGTATCTATAACATTTTTAACAAGAAACATGTCAGAATAAATTATCGATAATCCAGATAATTTGATAATTCGGATTGGGGTCTGAAATCAATTATCAAGTTTATACTATATATATATATATATATATATATATATATATATATATATATATATATATATATATATATATATATATATATATATATATATATATATATATCAAATGATTTCTAAAATTTTTTTGTGAGTATTTTGAGTATATTGTAAATATTGTAAAGAAAAAAAATTCGGAAGCGTCAAATATGATACTTAAAATTAAAATAGTTATATTTTTATAAACATCGAAATTTATTTGAGATTGAAAGTTAAAAAATGCATATTTGGGCATATTTTCTACACATTAATATATAAAAATGCATAAATTCGTTGGTTTTTATATACATATTCATGCTATTTTTGCATATCTCTGTGCATATTATACCAATTTTTCGTGCTTTTTCAAGCGCATATTTCAATTATTTGTGTGCGTATAAAAACTTGCCCTGGTAATAACATTAAACGCTTTTTTAAATTTTTGGCTCATAACTCGGTTGTTTATGAACCAACTTAGTTGATTCAAAAAACCGAAATTTTATAAAAATATTTACCGATCTCTATAAAAATAAAAATGCGCAGCTTCAAAAATTAAAAATGCATTTTGCCCGATATTATTTAATTTTTTTCAGCACAAAAATTCAGACAAAAATCGAACCTGCTTTGCAAAAACGAAGACCCTAGCATATACAGTGGCTTCAGAAACTCGAAACCCGGCTTTAAAAACCAGTTTTTAAACATATCCCGGCCATTTATGAACCTATCTTGCTCAATAGCAAAACTTTTGGATTTCCGATCGTTTGATTTATGTATTAACACCATTGCAACCGACATATGGACTGACGTGGAAATTACAAACGGAATGACAAACTTATGTATACAGTTTACACCTGTGATAAAGAGTATAAAAAAGTGATCTTTAAACATACTTCTTTGATTTAGATTAGACTAAATTTTTGCGATCGAATTACATATATGTAAAATACGATATTTATAAGTTTTTTGATACTTTTTGAAAAATGTCGGGAAATTAGACCTGATGGAAAAAAAAACTGAAAAAAGATTCGTGTTAAGCACGTTCAATTCTATTTAGTTCACCTATTCGTGTTTAAGAGAGGTTTTTTCTGCCTATCAGTATAATTTACAAACACTAGCTGTAACTGAATCCAATACATGTTCATAGCAGAAATATCAGTTATTTTTATTAAATAGTAGAAATGTTTAAATATAAATAAATAAATGCTAAAAACCACAAAATAAGTACATTACACTTTTACATGTTTTTTAGTTGTTATTGTTTTCTCATTTCACTCTTTGTATATTTATTGTATGTATGTTTTTTATATATTATAGATTCAAATTTTGTTCTCGGAAATGCACAAGCGAATGGCAATCCAATTGTTTATTGTTCAGATGGCTTCGTTGATTTGACAGGATATTCTCGTGCGCAAATTATGCAAAAAGGTAAATAATTAAATTCAATTACCAATATTTTAGGAGCAAAACATTCTATATAATTCTTACAAATAAAATATATTTACAGGATGTTCTTGTCATTTTCTTTATGGGCCGGAAACCAAAGATGAACACAAACAACAAATCGAAAAAACGTTAATGAATAAAACTGAATTGAAGTTGGAAGTTATATTTTACAAAAAAGATGGTATGTATTATGTGTGGAATATGGAGATTCGATGTATGTATAACTAATAATGTTTGACATCATAATAAACAATGCATCTCGGGAATTTGCATTAATTGTTTCCGAGAATCCCTAAAAGATTCACGAGAATTTAAAAAAACTCATAAAATTTATAAAACTTAAGTAATTTTAACACAACAAAATGGGATTAAAAAAACCCTATTTTACACACATAATTGGTTAATGTTACCAATATGTTCAGTTTGTTAAATTAAAATAACAATTCAGGTCTGGTAACCATGTTTAGAACTTTTATAAATGGTTTTATATCGAATATATTAGTTGTGACAATGAATACTAGGGTATCCATTCGAAAAATGTTCGAATAATTTTTACGAATAATTCGAATAATTTTTACGAATAAAAAAGAATTTAAAAATGCTACATTTCGAATAACGAATAATTCGAATACATTTATGTCGAATATTCGAATAAAACGAATAATTTTATTTTTTATTATTATACTTTTTTTTTAACAATTTGTATAAATATAAAATATTTTACAACTACTTTATTATTTATTAATTTAAATAATTAAAATTTTATTACACAAATTTTAATTATTTCAATTGTTATTAACTCAACTGAAAGCTGTAATAGGGACTTCTTGATTCCAGTAGCTTTTTTTAAAGGTTTTTGATGATTGATTAAAAAATTAAAACGTTCAAATATAGAGAACAACATTTTAAAAAATGTAAGTTGTATATAAAATCAGCAGTGTATGATTAAAAACATCTGTGTATATATAAAATATATATTTTTTACAATGAGCTTTGTGTGGAAATACTTCAACAGCTTCATTCGGTCCAATATTGCAATGACTTAAGAACCAAACACTACATTCCCTTTAAGAAGTTATATGCAGAAGTGTAGCAGAAGATAATATGTCAGTATGAGCTTTTAAGAAATTATAAGTTATAATGGAATTTTTAAATTCTAGAAATTTAAGAATGCCAAAAAGTGAATCCACAATATGGAATTATATTCAAAATTTTTATTCTGAAAAAAAAAAAAAAAATAAGTGATGTCATTATGGAAATTCGACAAATTATTGAAAATAAAGGTCGCCTTTCAATAACAGTAGATGAATGGTCACATAACTTTTTTTTATAAATACATAAACTTTACAGCAAGAAGTTATAATTCTAAAAACAAATCCTTTAAACATTTTAATTTTGGACTTAAACAATTAAAAATAAAACGATTCGCTTCTAACATTTGATATTTAGACTTTTTATTTTTGTGTATACAGTGACAGCTCCTATAGGCGGACAGCGATCGTCACGCTGATTTTGTCCGTTATCGGGAGATGTCCGACTATAGGATATGGTACATATTTTTGTTTTACAAGGGGTAATTCATTACTATATCAACATCCAAGATTGATTGTAATGAATTAACTTATAGATAGACATATTATTATTTGTACATATGTATCAACTAAAATGCAAAACGCCGTAACCACTTAAAAATCAAATGTTGGTTTTATTTACTGGATTATAATGTACTGGCGCAAAACTACAATTATACAAAAAATTTCATCCTTATATCTTTAAAAAATTATATCAATATCGACATAAGTCAAAAGATCGTAACATTAATTTCAAAAACGAAACAGTCATAAATTTTTTTTCCATTTAAGAAAATTTTTATTGAAAAGTGTTTTATGATTTATCTATTTTTGCATTAAGTTAACGTTTGAAAAATTTTACTTAATAGCTCAATTTTAAATCAAAAAACTAAAAATAGTGTTTGTGTTTTCTTTTACTTCTGCGGCAAACGACGTTTTTCATTTAGACATTATTTGCAATAAATTATGATTTCATGATATTTATTTTAACGAATTTATGCCTCTGCGTTTTAATTGCGTTTAATTGGCTAAGGGTCAGACTTCATCCAACAGCATTTTTGTTAACAAATTTTCCACGAAATTTCAAAAATTAAAAGCATGTTGAAGACAAGTTTGACAACAAAGTCATTTACATATGTTGGCATTTAAAAAGAACAGGATAAACTTGGGAAAATGATGTTGGTGGCTTGGCCTTGGTCTTAAGCAGCGTTTAATTACTTCTTTTTTTATATGACTGATGACAATGTCGCTCTGTACACCAAGAACAGAATTTCTATGTCCTTTGTTCAAAAAAGTTGTTAAGATTTTTAGAAATCTGCAGCCATTGCACAGAGGGCCAGGGAGATTGATTTTTGGCCAAAACCCTTTATCGTTGTCGGATATGGCAAAAAATTCATATTTCAAGGTTATTGGACTTGCTGATTCCAAAAATGAACTAAAAAAATAAAAAATTCAAAATGGCGGAACCAAAATGGCTGCCAAAATTTTTAAGAAATTTTCTGATCCAGCTAAAATTTTGTGTATAGGCAATTTTAGAGTTACTTAATTTGAAACTGAAATCAGAATTTGAAAAAAACAAAATTGCGGACTCAACATGTTTCTTTAAGTTATGTTAATTTCTTCAGAAATATATTTTTTTTTATAATCGATAAATGTGTCAAAAACCAAATACAAGAAAACTTTGTAATCTGTATTCTATAAAATTATCGAAAATATAAATAATATAAAAAAATGCAAAATGGCGGAAACAATATGGCGTCCAAAACTTTTTGTTACTGTATCTTTCTAAAATTAAGTTTTCTGCTTGTTTTTGATGTTACTAAATTCAAGAACAAACATTAAAAAATCATGTAAGAAAGCTATAGTCGGTCTATTCCGAAAATATAACACCCTATACAATTTCGATTGTACATTAAAATGATTTCCAAAATTTTCGAAAATGGATCTAATATGAAATTAGTTTATATGATTTTTACTGATTTTAAAGTTAATTGTGTCAAATATTGCCATTACACTGTAATTTATGTTCGATTTTGGGAGTTAAAGTGATTTTCGAAAGTGGGCTTTATATGGGAGCTATGCCTAATTGTGGACCGATCTTCTTGATATTTTGTACTCTGGTTTAATAATGTATTAAACTTAAGGAATTTCTAAGCGTTAAAACCCTATTCGTGGGGTATTTGTATGGGAGCGAGTTGAAATAATTGACGAATCACCACCAATTGCCATACTGTTTTTCTTCTTTTAAATAGAGATAGAAAATTAACGAAAGTATCCATTTTTGTGTAAACACACTGGATAATTATTTATTTGAAAAAATATCTAAATGTTTTCTTAAAATTGATGTTATTTTGATACCTAGGAACACCATTATAATAATTTGGTGCGATATGGTCATTTATCATTTGGAGCAAGTATTGGCAACTTTTTTCAAAAACTAATATTCTATTAGATATTAAAATAGAAAAAAATTGCTTTTATCGGACTGAGGATTTGTGTGGATTTCTTTGGAAGAAGGTTAATATCAAAAAAATTTTAACTTATTTGATTAAAATTTAAAAAATATATACTATATGCAAATAATTTAAATTCAGGTTATTTTTGTTATAATTGCAGATTTAGATGTTAATTGATGCGAAAAAAAATTTCAGCTTTTGTCATGATAATATGTAGCAAAAACCAAAAAAATTGCCCTTCAATAAAATTAATTTCTAACAACTTTTTTAACTTTGGATCGATACTGAGACCGAGATAGCGCAAATATAGAATTCGTCCTAGACTCATCATACCTGGGCCAAATAATTTTAGCTACACGACATGTGGATTCACGTTCCCACATGCGCTGTGCAATATCGAAAATCTCTCGCCATATTTACAGCTTACACTGCGTCAAAGGAATGACAACAATATGGTCAATCATCTCATCGCCATGACTAGCACCCCTCTTGGCAGTCTCATCCGCAATATGATTACCGGGACAGTTACTGTGACCCCGGATCCAAACTAGCCTAACATTCGAATGTCTCGCTATCTCATTAAGAGACACCCGGCATTCCGTAGTTAACCTTGATGTCGTATAGACACCTGCTAAAGATCTTAAGGCTGCCTTGCTGTCAGTAAAAATACAAATATCTCCCGATGTTTTGTAATACCTCACCCAGTTAGCGGCCCATTTAATAACGGAAATCTCCGCCTGAATAATACTGCATTCATTCGGCAGTCTGAAAAGTACCCTAATACCATAATCCTCAATATAGAAACCACCAA
Source organism: Protophormia terraenovae (assembly GCA_951394005.1). Lineage (NCBI taxonomy): Eukaryota > Metazoa > Arthropoda > Insecta > Diptera > Calliphoridae > Protophormia > Protophormia terraenovae. Next base: position 72,510,714 of record OX596077.1, read on the forward strand.
CAAACCCTCCCCATCCGTTTCGATCCATCGGTGTAACTTTTCAGAACAGATGAGTAGTTTTTAGGGTGCCATATATCGCCTACAGGAAGAGAAGTAGAAAACTGACAGCCAAAGAATGGTTTCGGAGTACAGTAATCAACATCATCACGAATACACTCGGTGTAGTTCAAAATGCGAGCATGACCATAGTCACGTCTAAGCCATGGACAGCCTATATTAAACCTAACCGCAGCATTAAGTGCTATTTGTCTAGCCAGCAAGTCAACTGGTAACAAGTTGAGTATAGTGAAGAAACCCGAGTCGGCGTGGTGCGCAGTGCACCCGTGATAAGGATGGCTATCCACCTGAGTACCTTCATGAAAATATTACGATGATATATAAGTAGCCACTAAGGTCTTATCAGCTTTCGCCCGAATATTGAGACTCCAAGATAGCTTCCTATCAAGAATAGTCCCCAGGTATTTCTCCGAGAATTTCATTATAGTGCCGTTTTGTTCAGGGAGGGTTAAATTCCTCAACCTTATATTTCCTAGTAAAGAGCACCAGCTCCGTTTTGACTGGATTCACACTGAGACCGCAAGAGACGCTCCATTCACTTAAGGTGTTCAGAGCAGCCTCCATGCGTTGAGATAGTGTTCCCACATGTTTGCCAGATACAGCAACCGTAAGAGAGGAGAAAGAACCCCTCCCTGAGGTGTGCCTCTGTTAGCCAATATACTAACACTGGTGGCACCCATGGTAAAACAAATTATCCTGTTCCTGAGCAGTTTATCGATAAAGCTGCACAAGTTACGTTATTAAAAGCACTTTCTATATCCAAGAAGGCGACCATTGAGTACTTTCCAAACATTAATGACCTTTCAATATTATCAACCAATGAATGCAGAGCAGTTTCCATTCTCAAGTGTATATCAATGACCCTTTCCAGAGTCTTGAGTAGAAAGGAAACCAGACTAATCGGCCTGAAATCCTTCGGTTATGAAATTAGCTTGGGTATGAAGACTACCTTACACAAAGTCCAGCAAGCCGGAATGTATGACCATTTCAAGCATGCTCTATAAATAGCATAGAGCCAAGGTATTATCAGATCAATGTTCCTCTGTAAGTCTGCGGGTATAATACCATCCAGACCCGGTGATTTCAACGGATCGAAACTGTCAATCGCCCAGCGCAGTTTGTGATCATCAATATCGATCGCTACGTTGCTTTCCGATTGAATTTGTGTTACCTCCTGATCGGCATAAGAAACAGGGCGGCTATCCGGGAAGTGAGTGTTGAGTAAAACACGACTACCCACCGTCCACTTACCACAAGGTTTCTGTATGTAGCTGGGCACAGCCGTGGTAGCTGATAGAATCTTGCGTAATCGGTTGGTTTCAGAAGAAGTTTCCACACTATTGCAGTAATTTCTCTACGCCTTCCTTTTCGCATTCCTTATCAAATTTTTGAATCTATTAATTAAAGTTTTATATGATATTTTGGCCATGTTGAACAATTTACGACATGCACTTCTAGTGCGTGCAATTTCTGGATTCCACCATTGTGGTTTATCCTTTCCCCTGCGTATGCTAGGTTTGCAGGCCACATTTGTAGCAGGTCGTATGGATTCTGTCAGAAAGTTCACTGCGTTTTCAATTTCCTTATTATCAGTAAATGGGGAAGAATTAGCAAGATGAACTGAGAGCACACGATGTTGGAGCTCCCAATTCCTCTTCCTTCTATTCAGAATAGGGTGAGGCGAAGATTCAGCAACCCCAATTTCAATTACAATATATCCATGATCAGATAAGGAACAGTTATTAGAGACATTGATTTTTAGAACTAATCAATGTTAAGTCATAAACTTCCATTCTATTACATTTCTTATACGGTTTAGGATTTTATTCTAAAAATGCCATGGTTTAGGGACCTAAAAAATGTCCCGCCTACCGGAGATGTCCGCTTATGGGAGCTGTCCGTTAAGGGAGCTTTTACTGTATATATTACAATGAATTGTTAACTGTTAAGTTGTTTTTGTTTTCCTCTTATAATAAAATAATTGAAAACCTATTAAAATTTTAAATTTTCATTTTAAGTTTTGAATTGTTCGAACAATTCGAATAATTTTAAATGCGTGATGGAATAATTCGAATAAATCAAAATCGAACAATGAAAAAATCGAACAATTTGGATACCCTAATGAATACACACATGGACAAAAGTCATCGTCACTTTACTTATTTTTCGTTTGAAGAACTATCTTGTCCAGAAAAATGTCAAAACACAAAATTTAGAAATTGTCAATGGACAAAATGGACAAAAGTGTTCGTCACCTTACTTGTTAATGCTATTCAAAACTTTTTAACGAAGTAGGCTTTTATGGAAACTTAAAAATTATTCTCCTACCTTTTAAACATCTTTGTTTTTTATAAGTTCCGTTATATATTTTTTTGTGTTTTCCAAAAATGAGCCAAAAAAGAAAAGAAACGTCAATTGAATAACGAAAAATCATAATAAATGCATACAAACAAAATAAGTCTGCGAAGGAAATTTGCGAGTTAGTGTGTCGACCTCGAACTACCATTTGTAGTATCATAAGTCGACACAAAAATGATCCGGAGTGTGAGAATCGGCCTAGAAGCGGTCGACCTCAAAAGTTGTCAGTTCGAGAAAAGCGCGAAATAATAAAAATTATAAAAAAGAACATTGTAGGGTTACAATGCCAGAGTTTGCCGATAAAAAACCTTTAGTAAGCAAAATAATCAAGAAAAACGACTGTATTTAAATATTTTAAAATAAAATTTAACAAAAAGTGCAGAAAACTGATTACTATTTTCAGCAATACAATGATCCCAAACATACTGCAGATATAGTTCGCTTGTGGATCTTATATAATACACCTCACACGTTAAAAACGCTTCCTCAGTCACAGAACCTCAACCCGATTGAACACTTATGGGATCATTTAGACAAACGGATAAGATAACACCACATAACGTCAAAAAAAAAAATAGACTCAAGGGAGTACTTAAAGAAGAATGGCTGAAAATTGGAGCAGATGTAACAAAAGAATTAATTCATTCAATGCAAAACCGATTGCAAGAAGTAGTAAAATGTAAAGGAAAGCAAACAAGATATTACACTGAACCAAAAAGGTACATAAATACAATGAAAAAGTTTATTGAATTTGTGCACTAATTTTGACCCTATGTACAGGTTCATTGAAACAATGTATTACCATACATTAATATTAAAATTCGATGTACAAGTTCATTGATTACATTTATTCTTACTTTGAATCAATGAACACGTTCATTAAATGAAATAAATAATTCCAGTGAACAGTACATTGATTTCAATGAACTCATATTTTGTCCCAATGAAACTATACATTGAAAATGTATTATAATAATAGGCTTGTTCTGCATTTTTGGTTTTTATTTTATTTTAAATTAAATGATTAAATTATATGATATTGAGCTAATATAAGCAAAAATTAAATATAAATATAAAAATATTACATATCACTAAAAAATGTAAGTAAACAAAATGCATGTTACAGATGTGATCGTGTTTGCTTTGTCATTTATAATAATATAGTAATTCCTGTTGTCCTCTATATTGCTCAATGATGGTATAGAATATCCATTTAGACGCCACATTAATATAACAACAGCATTGTCCTGAATAAAAAAAAAAAGAGTTTAAAAAAAATTATTAAAATTCGTTCAATTGCTTAAAATATTTGAACTTTAAATTTTTTTGTCTATAGAAATTCCCAGATGTAGCATCCAAATCTTGATCAGTCTGTAATATATTTTTATTAAGAATTCAATTAAAATATTTCATATAATTATGTATACTTACGAATAGAATCCTCTTGGTTTTGAAATCAAATATTTTTTGAAACACATTCTTCTGTGTCTTAGTGGTTTTATCTACATAAATATAAATGAAATGTAGTATTAAAAAACTGTTTAAAATCATAAACATTATTAAACTTACGTGTTAGGAAGGCAAGTCTCCAAATTCTTTCTTTTTGGTAATTAATTTAATTTGGTATATTCAATTATGCTGCCCGACTTCTTCTTTGTCAATAAATTGTATTTATGTATTTTAATAATTCGATTTATAACTTATTTATTTTTTAATTATTTTCGTTTTTAACACAACACAGATTTTTTTTATTTTTTGTCTTTTATTTAAAACGCGTCATTTCTTGTTAAGAGATAAAAGAAACCTGAGTTGTATTTGTTTTCGTTTTACTTTATTTCCCATTAGAAAGCATTTATTTTAATATAATTTAATGAAATTTTTCATTGGTTCAATGCTTTTGTTCATTGTGTAATGCTTCTTCTTAATTAAATCAATGTATTAGTACATTGAATAAATTAATTCAATGAACTAATACATTAAATCAAATAACTGATTTACTTATTGTATTAAGAAATAAATTTAATGAATGGTTTCAATGTAATGTTCATAATAGCGTTAATTTTTTCATTGAATTTTAATGAATATTTTCATTGAAGCAATGAATTCGTACATTAAGTTAATAAATTCTTGGAAAAAATTAATGAATTTCATTTAATGTACTTCATTCATTGAAATTACTTTTTTCAGTGTAACGACAACATTTTTCAATATTCAATGCATAACTGCAATTGACGAACACTTTTGTCCTTATGAAGTGCAACAATTATTTGTTTTAAGTTATTTATTTTATAATTTTAAAAGTTTTTGTTTAATGGAAATAAAATAAATGTATTCTTAAATCGTTCCTAATTCTTAAATTTTATGTTTCGATTATTTTCTGGACTTGACGGATCTCCAAACATAAATGAACCAAAGTGACGAACACTTTTTTCCATGTCTGTATATCTCTAAAACATAGATTTCCGATACTAGTACTGCATTTACAGTTGAAGAAAACAATATTGCATTAGAGACATTTATTGCAAAAAACCAATTCGGGTTCACTTAATAAAAAACTTGATTTATGATGTTTATAAAACAAAAATGTTAAAAAAAAAAAAAAGAATTTAATATAAAAGGAATATTATGAAGGAACACATATGCACATATTTTCAAAAAGGAATTGGTTTAAAAGGGAATAAATAGTTAGTTTAGTTACATATATTTATTTCGAATGTATAATGGAACACATGTGAATGGTCACATATTTTCATTCTTTCAGATGGTCCAGTTAAACGAATCCTTTAAAACAGGAGTGAAGACAGTTATATATGTACCCAGCAAAAAAAGAACTGAAAAAGCCATGATTTTAACATTGTGTTGTCATTGGAAGGAAGAACTTAGTGGTGAAAAAGAGCTGCAGAAGTTCTTTTTTTAACCCATGGTTGTCATTGGTAGGATGTTATTCTCTTATACTTCTTTTTCATTCCTTTTGAAGTACTTCCCTTAAAACTATGTTTATAAAATTTTTTTATAAAAATTCTGTTTTTGCCCTATTTAGTAATAATAAAAATGTTTTAAAATTTTTAAAATTTAATTTTTGATAGAAATTATTACCATTTTTTTCCGCTAAAAATTAATTTATTTTCACTTTTTTGGAAGTAATTATTAAGAACTCCCAAAAATGTTTAAAATATGCATTTTGTTCCACTTTTGAAGTTGTGAAAATGTTCTTTTTTTGGAAGAACTTCATCGTTTTTTGCTGGGTACATAAAGATCTATTCACAAAGTAATTTAAATGGAAAAGATTCAAGTTACACACAAGTTTGAGGTATAAATTCATATAAAACTCCAAAAAATTTAGCGTGGGAATTAAAACAAAATTTGTAATTTTTTACTCCATGCAAATCATTGTTGATTCACAATGTTCCCACAAACATGGATTTCCCGTTAAAATGTCCCGACTGAAAATGTATTTTTGTTATGTATATGTAATATTGTAAAAGTATATCGTTACCAAAAATGCAAAACAACGTAACATCAAAATTTTCAAATTTGTGTTTTTGATGAAATATAGTTTATTTTTCCGAAATAGGTGTGATCACAAATTTTCAGAATTGTAGCTCAAAAAATTTATTAACGAATTCAATGATTTTCTTAAGTCAAAATAACGTAACATCACATTTGTTTAAAAAAAAATAATAATAATAATAAAAAAAAAATTTGTCCTATTTTTTTACGAATTTATGTTGCAAATTATTCAAAATAAAAGAAATCTTTTAATTATAATTATTCTAAAATTTGTAATGATGTTTGAGGTTTTTTTGGCTTCAGAAAATTTAAATCTTTAAAAAACGTAAACCACTTAACTTAAAAAATATATAATAAAAATATACATCATCAATATATTTGGCAATATTTAAGGATATAATAACCCAAAATTCCTGTTTGTAGGACAATTTAATTTAAAATAAAGATATGTATATAAAATTGAATTCTTTTAAATCGAATAAATCCATTATAAGAACCATATTTTTTTAGAAATATTTCAGTTACTTCTACCATTATTTTCGATAATCTCAACTGAATTATTTTTCTAAAAACAGTTATTTCAACCAATTAATATTAAGAACTGAAATAATAAGTAATCACAATAAATATTTGTGATAGTTGATGCAACCACCCAAATTTGATTAGCGAAAAATTCGGTTGTCACAACGAAACCGTATTCTCTGTGTAAACAGTGTAATATAAAATACGCAATATCAAATTGTTCATTTTCTTCAAATGATAAAACTGTTAAGATAATTTCAGTAATTTTTACAACGACCCACCAAAAATTGTTTGGTTTCGGTAATGGCAACTTCTTATTAAAGTAGTTTCTTGGTAATGAGGCGTCATTATTATTTGCCTTCTCTAAATAATATAAATAGGTACTCACTAGTATAATAAATCTGCAGCTTCTAAGCGGCTGGTTGGATTTGAAATTTGGTATAGGCATAACAGAGGAGTGTAAAATGTTAAGTTTGGAGCTAAGGGCGGAGCTAAGGCTTAAAGAATGGCACCTTTGTCATATAAAATGTTTAATCGCTTGCCAAATTTTTATTTCTCGTCCGATTTCAGATATTTTAATATATTCTTGTAGACCTTTATATGTGGAAAACATGCTCGTGCGTGCTATTTATTTCGAGTTATTTGCTTTTGAAATTTTAAGTACCTCAATTTTGCAAGTTCTGGATCCAGACTTTTTAATATATATACCAGTATTTCCAACTGATTTTATTAGTTTTTTATTTAGCCAATTAGAAAACAAAATTATCTATTGAATAAAGAAAATGCGAAGTTGATACCGAGCCTAAAAATAAACGACTTTGAATCTGGAAACTGTAAAAATTATTTGTGACTTTTTTTACCGAAAAAGTGTCTACACTTTTTTTCTCTAAATTAAAATTTTCTTTAAAAACATATAATACTTTTATACTTTTCTGAAAGGTATCTTCACAGAGATGTCTCTAAAATATAAAACAATTTATATGAAAATTTTGATTTTAGTCTATATTTTCTAAAATCACAAAGTATGAATCTGAAAACGGAATGCAGTTTAGGAATCTATAATATGTTGCTAAAAGTTTGTAATCAAAATCTACGGGTGAGAAACCCCATTTTTGGGAATTGTGGAATTATATATATTATATAATTATATTAATTATATAATTTGTGGAATTATACGATTGCAAATTGCAAAAGTCAGAAAAAGTATATACTCGATTTTTTTCTTATAAATTATATTGCTTAGCTCAATGTTTCCCAAATGGGGGTACGCGGACCCCCATTTTATTCCACGAAACATTCTATTTTTTAAGGTTTTTTCAAAATATTGTTTGTTATTTTTAATGAAAATTCAAATTTTAAAATTTTTACTTGCTTTTAGGTATGAGTTGACGTCTGTTCAATATTTATTTTAAAATTCTTTAAATGTGGTTTTTTATCAGACAGTCAACCTGATTCAAAATTTTACATAAAAATAGTCAATATGGGTATCAAAATTATCCTTTTGATAAGAGCTACCAATTTTAATTAAAATATTTACAAAAATTGCAATAATTCGAATGAAATCAATAAATAACATTAACAGTGAATGCAAAAAATCTGAAAAGGACTATAAATATAAAAATTTTATGTATAGAAAACGTTTATTGATTATAAAACTCTAAAAACCATAATAAATTATGGTTTTGTTCTCGCTAGTCTTTGAAAGAGCTCCATTATTCTAATGAACATTTTTAAATAACAAGTAAAATAAAAGTTATGACTCTTTAAAGAACTCAATTAAGATCAGTGTTTCGAATGGCTGCTTAAAGCAGTCGTAATTTTCTAAACAGTTGCTTTTTTTACAGCATCTTGCTGAAACAAGTTTACTTGATTTAGTTATCCACCACATACTAACTAAACACATTTTGCTGCTCACACACAAAACTGATTTAAGCAGCATCCAGTTTTTATTTTGTTCAGCAGTCAAATTAAATAAGCAGCGCACTCACTCAGTTTTTTACTCAGCCAGTTTATTTTACGTCTTAGTCGTGTGCGCTCAGCACAACGTAGAAACCTTTTTCAGCAACGTAAGAACAACTGGATAGTAAGACTGTACAGTTCTGCGCAGTCAATATACAAAGTTGTTTGGTTATGGTTTTTACATATAAGAAGGAAAATGAAGTGGTATAGTTTTTAAATGAAAACAAATAGAAAACGGTACAATAAAATACTATGAATTGTATTAAAGATATTTATATGTAGATTTATTAATTTTAATTAAAAAAACAAAAATTTTTTGTATAATATATTTATTTGCAATTTATTTAAAATTTTTGTAGCTTTTATAAAAATATTAGATAATATTTAATATTAGTAGATTAAAAAATATTAACTAAATATTAAATATTGTTTAAGTTAAAGAAAAAAATTAAAAAAAAAAAAATGTTTGTTCTTTTGAATAAGAAGAACATTTTGTTATTTTGTATAATTTTCTTTGTTTTGATCTATTAAAGAAATTTGTAGTTAAGCTTAACTTTTAGACCCAATAAAAGCAATGTTTAATTGAATTAAAACGTTAAATTGTAATACGAAACTCTTTTTATTTTATATATTTTTTTGTTTTTTAAATAAAGGGTGGTTCAAAGAGCTTTTTGTCATTTTTAAAATGCAATAACTGAGAAACTAATAAATATATTTTCATAACCTGATATAAGTTCTAATAATATGTATATATATATATACAATATTATACTGGTCAGAATCGTATATTATAACGAAATAATAAAAGAAAAAAAAATTTGGACACTTTCGGTAAAAATTATGGCTTAGTTGAAGATGGAGGCGTACATTTGGAAGAAAAATTATATATTTTAAATTTGCAATACATATGACTATTAAATGGAAAAAGTAGTTCTAACAATTGTATATTTGACTCATTGATTATACAAGTATGTAAAATTTATGTTGAATTTTCTGTATTTTTTCATCGATATTGTTAGTAAGCTAGAATTTGCGTAATAATAATCACTAGATCATTAATACAAATAAGAGTAAATTATCTCAAAAATTGTTTATATTTTATATTATTGTAAATAAATTGTCGCCTTTTTTAAATATTGAACAAAATTAATCAAAAAATTACAAAGTACTATAAAACCTGGAGGGTTATTTTGTAACTAAATTCGAAAGGAAAATCTTTCTAATTTGTGTACTTTATACATTGAAATTCGAAAGTGTTTTCTTTCGAATCGAATAACAATAACCCCCCTGGTGGACAGAAATTATTCTGAGCATAATGGCCCAAGTTTTTTTTTTTTTTTTTTTTATTATTTAGGGAATTTCAAGTCTCAAAATATATATTATTAAATATTAATAATCACAGAATTGAAAATATCTTAACTTTTGTTAAATTGATTAAGAATCATATTTAGTAGAAAAAATAAAAATTTTAATTTTAGAGTATATCCGTGTGAAAGAAAAAAAAAACTATATGAAATTTAAAAATTGTTCCTAACATATGGACCTACTATTCCGAAAGATATAACATGGAATGTAGCAACAAAAAAGAGCTGAAGAAAGTACTTAGTGGTGAAAAAGTGCTGCAGAAGTTCTTTTTCTAACCCATGATTGTTATTGGTAAGATGTTCTTCTTCTATATTTCTAGTTCATTTCTTTTGCAGTACTATTTTTTCCCGTTAGAAATTCATTAATTTTAATTTTTTTGGAATTAATTATTATTAAATTTTAAAAAAGTTGAAACAAAGTAGTTGTAACAAAAAAGTATATATACACTTTGTTCTACTTTTGAAGAGATAAAAATGTTCTTTTTTTGGAAGCTCTTGATCGTTTTTTTTTTTTTTTTTGCTGGGACTTTTTAAATAAAAGTTAGCGCATTATAATTTGATCTGTTAATGTTTTAGAATATTTAAATTTTGAAATAAATAGAATATTTCTTTGATAAATTGTTTAATTGACTATATTTTTCCGTTTAAAACTTTTATTTATTAGCAGATGATCTGCTTAATTTTGATTCGTTTGTTATTATAAAAAATAATTCATTACTCAACAACCCTTCAACTCCAATTCCAATTTGTAAATAGTGACATAATTTTACTAAAAGAGAGTTACATATGTATATAATTTTCCAGCAGTTGGTTATATTTTATAAAGCGGATAATTTATTATAACTTACGTGTAAGTCATTATACTTACGTAAATCTTAAATATTATATAAATGTTACTTACAGTGTTATTCTCTAATTAATGACAATTATCATTAATTAATAATTACTTATTATATGCTTTTATGAGTGTGATAACCAAAGAATACTAAGAAGGGAACAACAACATTTTTCTCTCTTCACATACAAGTTCTGTGTGAATTCAACACACTTGTGAGAGAGAGAGAAACAACACAAAATAAACAAATATTTTCCTTAAAATTTAAGGAAAATTACACACGCGACACATTTTTCAACAAACACACGATATTTTTATTATTTTTTCACACGCGTTTATAGTATTTTAAGTCCCGTTAAACGAATATTTTCCACAAACTGAAAATATATTTTTTTATTTTATTTTTGACATTCCTTTTTTGTATGTTGAAATTTATATTGAACGAACAATGTTGCTACTTTTGGTATTAAAAATAAAACAGATTTTAAAATAATTTTAAGTTATTTTCATATTCAAAAGATAAAAATCTGCGAATATAATTGTGATGAATTATATTTAATAATGTATGATTATGATGTGTGGTGAAAGTGGTTTCAGTACTAATACATATAAATAAAATTTGACTAACACAATCTTAAAGTTAGGTTTTTTTGACAAGCCTTCTATTCTTAGTATTCTTTGGTGACAACTATCACCAAAAATATATAAACAATTTTTTTTTCAAAGCCAGAATAAAAAAAAAATTATTGTCATCAAATGACTTATTGTTCGGCTGAGGTATCAATAAAAGTAAAAAATTAATTAAGACATTAAAGCCGATCAATAAGAAAATAATAAATTAATAACCAAAAAGTCTTCAACAGTCTAAATTAATAACAAAAAAGTCTTCAACATACAAGTTAATAACTTTTATTTTTAGATACATAAATAAATAAAAATCACAACAAATCTTTATTATTTCGGTAACATAATACATACATACATATAAATATAATGTCTTTTTTTATTTATCTTTACAAAATTTCTATATTTGTTAAATAAAAACTTTTTTTATTTAAAATTAATAAAATAAAGATATATGTATGTAATATCTTCAATAAAATTCATATTATTTTGTTGGACCGTTTTCTATTTGTTTTCATTTAAAATAATCAACTTCATTTTCCTTCTAAAATTTAAAAACGAAAACCAAACAACTTTGTGTAATAGACCAAAACAAAGAAAGTTATACAAAATAACAAAATTTTCTTCTTATTGCAAATAACAAAAATGTTTTTAATTTTTTATTTAATTTAAACAACATTTAATATTTAGTTAATATTTTTTCATCTACTAGTATTAAATATTGTCTAATATTTTTATAAAAGTTCTATTATCTTAAATAAATATATTATATGTATAAAAAATGTTTGTTTTTTTAATTAAAATTAATAAATCTTCATATAAATATCTTTAATACAATTCGTAGTATTTTATTGCACCGTTTTCTATTTGTTTTCATTTAAAATAATCAACTTCATTTTCCTTCTTAAATGTATAAACAAAAACCAAACAACTTTGTAAATCAACTGTACAGAACTATACAGTCTTACTATCCAGTTGTTCTTACGTTGCTGAAAAAGGTTTCTACGTTGTGCTGAGCGCACACGACTAAGACGTAAAATCAACTTGGCTGAGCAAAAAACTGAGTGTGTGCGCTGCTTATTTAATTTGACTGCTGAACAAAATAAAAACTGGTTGCTGCTTATTTCAGTTTTGTGTTTGAGCAGCAAATTTTGTTAAGTAAGCATGTGATCGAAAATGAAAACTTAAACTGTTTTCAGCGCAGTCGCCAGTTGAAAAAAAATTTTTGTGTGCTTAAAATTAAACGCTGATTAAGATTGTTCAGGATGTATGGTTGAATCGCACAAGCTTTACTCGTAAATTGAATCACAAAAACATTTTATATAAAACGTAACTTTAGTTTTTACATTCTCCATTAATGTTGTTTGTTTCTATATTAACATTTTTTTAATTTCCGTAAATGTGTTAATTTAAACATGTATTTCTTATCAAAAGAAGAATTTTAAATCAGATTTATTGTCTGATAAACCACGAAATTGAAAGAATCGTGAAACAAATATTGAACAGACACCAGCAACTCATATCTAAAAGGAAGTAAAAATTTTAAAATTTGAATTTTTATTAAAAATAACAAACAATGTTGTAAAAAACTTGACTATAGGACCATGTCCGTCCCTCCGTCCGTGTGGCGGTTGAAATAGCGTTTATGAAGCCCACCGATAACTGCCATATACAATATATATATCAAATGCTTTCGAGAATTTTGCTATTGAAATTTAGCAAGATCGGTTCATACATTGCGGAGATATGTTTAAAAAATCGGTTTTTAGAACCGGTTTTCCAGTTTCTTAAGCCTCTATATATACTAGGGAATTCATTTTTGCAAAGAAGGCTTGGAAATTTTTTTCTGAATTTTTTTTTGCTAAAAAAATTAAATAAGTTGGTTCATAATAACCGAGATATCGGGCAAAACGCATTTTTGATTTTTTGAAGCCCTTGTTTAAGCTATAGGTTTTTATACACATCAGTCGTAAATATTTTTATAAAATTTCGGTTTTTTTAATAAACCAAATTCGTTCATAATCAACAGAGTTATGGGCCAAAAACTAAAACAAATATAAATACACACACAAACATGTATATTAAGCATTGTAATGACTATTAGTTAGTAGAGATCTGCATAAATATATTTGCCTATGTAGAGTACACGTGTACTGCCGAAGCATGTACACTTAAGGCTCAAATACATAGAATACTTTCGCTTCAACTGTGACTGACAGCTACGCAACGCATAAATGATATTAACCCAGTCGTTGCATTATTTTATAATTAAAATTATATATATTAAATTATAAAGATGTTAAAATTAAACTATGTTCTCAGTTTATATAATGAATTGCAAATTAAAATTTACGGCTCAACGAGAAAATATTAAAGTAAAAATAAAACAACCGACAAAATGTATTTACGTACTTCGGCACTTAAAAGTTGAACATTTTTCATCTTTGAAGTACTTCACGCGGAAGTTTGGCGTACTGATTTGGTTTCGTTTCATATAAATGCATGTATTTTACTGCAGCTGTCAGTTGCAGTTGAAGCGAAAGTATTTTATGTAGTTGAGCCTTTACTCGAAGCACCGCAAACAAAAGATGTACACATATTTGTGAACAACAAAACTTTCGAATAACTATTTGTTGCTATTTGACTGTGCTCGCTAACAGCGAATACTGCCGACAAGTTCAATTTTATTCGAACATACCAAGATAGATCATGTCGAGTATGATGCGAAAGTAAAACTGAACGCAGTACTACATGAACAATGTAAAGTTTGGCTTTTTTATTTTTTATCAGAGACCGAATTTTAATAATAAAAAAACAATCTTTTTATATTTATTTCAATCGAAAAACAATCTTTAATGTTCAAAAAATTATAAAAATCCATCATGATTTTTTTTATTTTCATCAATATTTTAATTTTTTTCATTATGATGGAAATAAAAATATAAATATCTTTTGTGATATTTATTTCAAAAGTTGAAAATTATTTTGAACTTTTTTCATCGGATGGAAAAAATTCTAAACGACAACAATTTCATTTGAATAAAAAAAAATCACATATTTTTTTCAACAAATGAAAAAACATTTTGAACATTAAAGATATTTATTTTGATTGAAAAATAAAAATAAAACGTTTTCGGGTGCTTGTTTTTTATAATTAATAAACAACAATATAATAAAATAGAAAATATATGGGAGTTATATGCATGAATATTAAATTAAAACGGAAAAATGAAACAATTTTCATTAATTTTATAAAGAAAAAAATTAATTCTGATTTTATGCCTATAATTTATATATTTTGGTTCTATTTTTATTTCTGCTTTCTCAAATTTAAAAATCCTTGGTATCGATTTTTTCCTATTGCATATATAAATTAAAAAAAAAAAATATTATTTTTTAAAATAAAAATCATTTTTAAATCTTATTTGTTCTAAAAAACATTAACAAAACAGTACAATGAAACCATAACATACATTTTATTATAATAAAATAGTTCAATTTATTTATTACTTCCCGTAAAATTATATTTCAACTTTGCCCTTTAATATGAAAATACTCGTGGTACCATGTGAAGTGAACAATATACTTGTAGTACTTTTTGTTTGTTCATTCCATTTGTTTGTGTTCACTTTTTTCGGAACATGTTTCATGTCGAATAACTACTTACTCGTAGTTATTCGACGAACAACGCACAGTGGTCCCAAAACGGAATTTTTTGGAAATAATTCTGTAACTTTAGAACTGCTGGATGTATTTGAATGAAATTTCCATGGGCAATCCTGAGGTACATGGCAATTGATTTGGGGAACAGGTTCGTAGCGGGTCTGGGGGACGAGGGGTGGACTTCCAAAGTTGGTCACCTCGGTTATGAAAGTTTTTAAAAAAGTCACCAAAATTTCATTTATGATTTGATTGAAAAAATGCAATTAGTCCTTATAGTCCTTATAATTCTCTACAAAAACTACGCTTACATGTGGGTTATCTCTTTTTCTTTTAGAGATATTTGGATTAAAGTGCACCCGCCAAGTTTTTTTAACTTGGCGGGCGCAATTTGTGTCCTAAAATTTTTCCTAAATATTCTCTGGATTCTGTACAAAACTTTAAACAATTTTTGCAATTTGTGCAAGGATCATATACCTATGTGGTTTAGATAAAAAGTTATATTATTTTGAATTAGAAAATTTGATAAAAATTGTGATTTTTTGTGATTTTTTTCAAAAAGGTGGTAACATTTTTTCACTTTAAAATCCATTATTTTCCTCTGGACCATACATTTTTTTCATGTTTCTAAAAGAATGCTTAATACAAATGCATGTAAAGTAAATCCGAGGGCAGTTTGGGTAACAGTCTCCCCGCTAGTCCTATCAGAATTTCGTTAATTTTTGTGTTTTTAGTTTTTTGTGGAGCACAAAAATGTCAAAGCTAATATTAAAATACCGTAGAAAGTTACCTCCATATGTTGGCTAAACACACGTAAAATTTTGAATAAGCCACGCTTCTTATAACGACAGGGAGTCGTTTATACTCTTCTTTTAAGAACCATTTTTTTTTATATATATATATATAATACTAAAATTTCAGAATGATAGCTTTATTAATATAGATTTTATATAAATTCATATATTAATTTTCTTTTTGAAAAATAACACTAAATACAAAAATTTTTCGTTTTTTGATCAATTTAAGGAAAAAATTTAGTTGAAATACTTTATTATTTTTCAAGTAATAACCTTTCCAACGATACCAAATACTTGCACAAATACTTTACACAATCGTTTAAAAACTAATTGAAACTTTACCTTCTTCCGTAAAATTTGCACATTTTCCTTCAATTTCTATGGTAAATGTGTGCTGAAGCATTTTATATACATAAGTGTACAGCAGTTTCAACGTGTTTTTTAAATAACTTTGTTTAATTTTTGAATCGTTCAATATATTTCAACGAAATTTCACATAGTTATTAATGAGGAAGTTTTCAACAGTTATGGAGGAGCACAAGTTTCTAGGTGGTTTCGGGCAGGGGGGAGGACCGCCGAAATGGGCCACCTCGGATATTATATAAGAAATAATTGAAAGAGTTGACAACTTTCGGAGGTTCTCCTCCTGCCCACAGACCAGCTAGAAATTTGTAATCCTTCAAAGTATTTGGAAAATAGTTCAGTTATAACTATGTTAAATTTCATTGAAATATATTTATCCGTTCAAAATTTACGTTTTATTATTTAAAACGTGTTTTTTTAAAAATAATAAAACGTAAAAAACGTATATTGAACGATTCAAAAGTTAAACAAAGTTATTTAAAAAACACGTTGAAACTGCTGTACACTTACGTACCGTCTATACTAGCCTTTTTCTTGTTCGCACAAGAACAAAACGTCGGCAGAGCAACACACACAATTTTTTTCCTTTTTGTTTTCAATGGGCAGTTGTAAATTTAAGGGAGCAAAGAAAATGCAACTCCTAAAAAATCATCAGATTTTTTTAAATTTTGATAAAAATAATTATTGAAAAATTATGAAAACTATAATTTGGTAGTTTTACCACTAATTACTACCAATACATATAAATTTAAGGTAATTTTAACTACAAAGGATATTAATAATATTAAGAAAACACTCTTTTCTCCATACTTTTTAAGAATTTTCGAATATTTTTGAATAACATTCTGATAATTGCAGTGAAATAATATTAATATGTAGTTCTAATATGAAGATTCTCAAAAATTATCTTAAAGAAACAATATTGAAACGATCATGCCTGTAACAATTGATACAAGTCATTTAACAGTAGATATTTTATATTATCTGAATGACCACATTTGGCCATTCAAGCTACTATTGCCAGCAATCGTTGATTTAATAATGTAAATATGGTAACTGGATATCCTTCTAACAAAACACATATTATTTACTTATATAAAACTACCACCTTTACTTTTAGAGGCAGGTCCTTTATTATTTTTACGAGTACTGTATAATGGAAATAAGAGCCTATTACGATAACTTGAATTAATTGGACTCTAAACCCATATATTTTAATTTTAGACGGTCTAGGTAGACATACTTACTTAAATATTAATTTCCAATAGTAAACAAGTCCAATAGTCCAATCATCAATTTTTCAACATATGAAGAGTTCAAAATAGGTATATTTCTTAACTGTTTTTCCTTGTGTTAGAATTTGTTCCAGGGCCAAAATCAAGGGATATTTGAACCGGGCATTCGATAATGTTATCATTGCGAAAAAAAATATTTTAAGCCGTTGATTCCATCTCAATAACGATCGAAAGTGGTTGCGTTATTTCGGTCGAAAGGTCATACTCAATTATAAATTATGAAGTTAAGCTAAACTATAATAAATATTTGATCGCTTATTTATAGAAAATTTTTGTTGGTTTTAAAACAACTAACAAAATAAATAATAATTCCAAAAATTTCAGTCTCTTTTGAAAAATTTCCAAAATAGTTCAAAAAAGTGTCAAAATTTCATAAAATTAGAATTTATTGCTAATATTTATATTATTTGTAGATTTCATGTATCTTAGACAATATGTAACGATAGAAAATCATGTTTTTTAACAACACTATAGGTTCCAATCATTTCCAATAAAAATTTTTATCAAAATTTTAAAAATCATGTTTATTTGTTTAGAGTTGCATTTTTTTTGCTCGCGCAAATTTACAACTGCTTTTACTAAACGTTCAATAATTTTCGTTATGCACAAAAATATTCAACAAAATACTGTTACATTAGGACTCGCTTTAAGCAAAATATATGCGAACAATGATCATATCACATAGCGTTGCATTTTTAATGCTCGCTACTGTATATATACATATTATACATCAATGAATTGGTAAATAAGTCTATTTATACCCTACACCACCATAGGTGGTTGGGGTATAATGCGTTTGTGCTGATGTTTGTAACGCACAGAAAAAATTATCGGACCACCACCTTAAAGCATATCGTTAAATCGACTCAGAATCACTTTCTGAGTCGATTTAACAATGTCCGTCCGTCGGGCTGTCTGTCCATGTAAACCTTGTGAACAAAATACAGGTCGCAATTTTAAAGATATCGTAATGAAATTTAGCATAGATAATTATTTTGGTACAAGAACGAAGCCTATTGAAATTGGTTATGATCGGTCTATTATTTCACCTGGCCCCCATAAAAATGTCCTCCCGAAATAGGGATTTAACGATCATAAATGCCGTAAATATAACAGTATTTCAATGAAATTCGGTATAAAGGAGTTCTATATAAGTGTCAATCTTTGTGCCAAATTTCATCATAATCGGTCAATAATTGAGTATAGCTCCCATATAAACCCCTCTTCCGAAAATCACTTTAACGTGCATAAATCCCACACGAATGATAGTATCAAGTTAATATTCAACACAAGTAAGTTTTATGTAAGTAGAAACAACATTGTCAAAATTTATGAGAATCGGTTCATAATTTACCATAGCTCCCATATAAACCCACTTCCGGGAATCACCCTAGAGGGCATAAAATCATTCAATGAAATTATTAACGCTATTATGAACATTACATTGAAACCATTCATTAAATTTATTTCTTATTACAATAGGTAATTTAGTTAATTGACTTAATGTATTAGTTCATTGAATTAATTTATTCAATGTACTAATACATTGATTACACAATGAACATAAGCATTGAACCAATGATAAATTTCATTAAATTATATTAAAATAAATGATTTCTAACGGGAAATAAAGTAAACTGAAAACAAATACAACTCAGTTTTCTTTTATCTTTTAACAAGAAATGACGCGTTTTAAACAAAAGCAAAAAGTAAAAAAATGAGTGTTATATTAAAAACGAAAATAATTAAAAACTAAATAAGATAAATCTTATTATTAAAGTACATAAATATAATTTATTCGCAAAGGAGAAGTCGAGCAGCTTAATTGAATACACCAAAATAAATTAATTACCCAAATGAAGGAATTTGGAGACTTGCCTTCATAACACGTAAGTTTAATAATGTTTATGATTTTAAACACTTTTTAAATATTACATTTCATTTTTATTTATGTAGATAAAAACACTAAGATGCAGAAGAATGTGTTATTAGCCTTAAATACCAGGGTTTCAAAAAATATTGCGATTTCAAAATCAAGAGGATTCGATTCGTAAGTATACATAAATATATGAAATATTTTAATTGAATTCTTAATAAAAATATATGACAGACTAATCAAGATTTGAATGTTACATCTGGTGATCGTCAAAATAAGGAAATTTCTATAGACCAAAAAGATTTAAAGGTAACTAGTTCAAATATTTTAAGCAATTAAACGAATTTTAAAAATTTTATTTATAAACTTTCTTTGTTAAGGATAATGCTGTAGTTATATTAATGTGGCATCTAAATGGATATTCCATACCATCATTGAGCAATATAGAGGACAACAGGAATTACTATATTATTATAAATGACAAAGCAAATACGATAACATCTGTAACATGCATTTTTTTATTTAAATTTTTTAGTGAAATGTAATAATTTTATTTTTATATTTATATTTAATTTTTGCTTATATTAACTCAATATCATATACTTTAATCATTTAATATAAAATAAAATAGAAACAAGAAATACAGAAGACGCCTATTATTATAATACATTTTTAATGTATAGTTTCATTGGGACAAAATATGAGTTCATTGAAACCAATGTACTGTTCACTGAAATTATTTATTTTATTTAAAGAATGATTCAATGTAAGAATAAATTTAATCAATGAACTTGTACATTGAATTATAATATTAATGTATGACAATTCATTGTTTCAATGAACCTGTACATAGGTTCAAAATTAGTGCACCAATTCATTGTAACAATGAACTTTTTAATTGTATTTATGTACCTTTTTTGTTCAGTGTATCATCCCTAGCTGGGCATTTGGCAAACAGTGTTGCCAGAAAATTCTCGATATTATTTCTAAATTTCCAAAAATAATATGCTAAAATCTGCTAAATGCAACGTTTTACCCACATTTTACATTTTTTTACTTTGCTAAAATTGAGTTTCAAATTTATTATGATAAAATGAGAGAATTGTATTGTTTATATAGCATGTATATAAACAAACATATATCTTTTATTGATTCAAAATTCCATATCGATATATCGATCATTCCACGAGATAACGTCCAAAAATATTTTTTTTCTTCCGATTTTAGCCATTTAAATATCTTTTTTTTTTTCGTATTTTGAAAAAGTTTCAAATGTATTTACGATTTTCACTTTTAGAAAAGTCAAAAAAAAAAAAAAAATAAATAAAAAAAAGAATAACGAAAAAGTATGTAACTTTAAACATCAATATCAATAATACGAATTTTAATGATTTAAATTACATATAGAAGATGAATATATCCTATATAAATGCAATAATTTAAAACCAATATTATAATTAAAAATGCAATAATTATCCAAATCCAATTTAAGGTGCATTTTTTAAAAATATCTACCACTTCGATTTTAATCTTATTTTTATACGTTAAAAAGCAATACCTTTACTAAAAAGTGAAAAAATACTTGTTCTGAAACAAGATAATTTACTATTTGTAGTGCTTTCTATTACCACCAATTATAAAAAAATCGGATGACACCCATAATAAAATTGAAATTTGTTAAAAATCATAAGAAAATATAAATCGTCCATTCCATGAAAAAACGCCCAATTTTTCGCGATTTTTTTCGCGAAAGTGTCTAACTTTAAACATAAATTTAATGATTTAAATTGCATATTTAAATAATAATATGTAGTAATTTAAATGTAGTAATTTAAATAAATATATAAATGTAGTAATTTAAAAATAATATTATCATTTAAAAATGCACTTATAATGCAAATGCAATTTTAGGATTCATTTTTGAAAAATTTCTACCCTTTCAATTTTTTTCTTCTTCTGATATAAAAAAGCATAAAAGCTAAAAATTGCAATATAAATTGTTCTGGGACAAAATGGTTCACCATTTTAAACAATTTTTTTTTAATATTTCTTCAAATTTTTTCATACAAATTTTATTTTTTATTTTTTTTAATTTTTGTATTTTTTAATTTTTGTGAGCTTATTTTAAAATTAATTTTAATCATAATATTTCATAATTTGCGGTAGAAAACCTATTTGTCCCAGATTAAGTGCTAATGTTTTATATAATAAACATATTTGTTTTTTTATTAAGCAAAAATATTTAAAATCAAAAGGTTAGAAATTTCTTAAAAATGCATCCGAAAATTGCATTCTTTTCGTGAGTGCATCATTAGCAAAACAATTATTTTTGATTCATACAGTATAATTTACAATGTTTATTGTAATAAACTTTATACTAGTTTTTAAATCAATAAAATCCGACGTATACTTAAGGAGTTATAAACATTTAAAGCTACATATTACTAAAAGAGTATAATCAAAAAAAGTTAAAAATCAAAATTTTTTGAAAAATTTTAATTTTTGTATGAAAAATTTGATGAAAATTTAAAAAAAATAAAAAATATTAAAAACAGTAGATTTTATTGTCCCAGAACAGTTATTTTTGCATTTTATAGTAAAGATATTGCTATTTTCAAAAATGCATCCTAAAATTGCATTTGCATTATGAATGCATTTTTAAATTGCAATATTATTTCTAAACTACTACATTAAAGGAGGACATATTCACCTTCTACATGCAGTTTAAATTATTAAAATTTTTGGCTTTTCGGAAAATCAAAATCATTAATAAATTCGCGAATTTTTTATGCGTATCAAATATGAACAAAATCGAATAAAAAAATTGGCATTTTTTATAAATCTTTCATGGAATGGACGAATTATATTTTATTATTATTATTATTATTATTATTACTAAAATAACCATGTATTGCAAGCAAAATTTTACACTATGATTTTGTTAAGTGAAGTTATTCTATTTTACAAGATTTCCTATAAATATTGTTTTGGAAGGCCCTCTTTTCAAAATTGTTTTATCCATAACGGCGAATAAAAGGTCCACTTCAGCATTAGGTTAAGATATTACAAATGTAGACAATTATTCGAATAGGTTTTTATCCATCGAATTTTTGATTACATTTTTTTTATTAATTTTTTTTATGTTCCCTCGATTTTAATCTGCAAAATAACAAAAAAAATATGTTATTTTTATATGAAACTGTGAACATGCCTCGTGAAAAACAGACTTTTCGCTATTGTTTTCCAAACTATTACGTTGAATATTTCGGGAACATCAATAATATATAGCGCAGACAACACATAATTACAACAAGTGTCAGTCCTTATTTCAAAATCCTAATCCCTCCTAAACATTTTTAAAAACTAAAAAATTTTGTCATCAAAACTCGACTACCCCGTATTTAACTGTTGAAAGTTTGCACAATAACAAAAATAAATATAATATAAATATAAATAAATATTGTAAATAGCAAAATTTAAAAAATAACGAATAATAAAAAAATATGAATGCTAAAAAAAACTGCTGTTAGTAGGTCGATTATGCTAAAAAGCATTTAGCAGAATTTTTCAAATAAATATGCAATTTCCCAATCCATTCTGCTAAATCTAGCCGAAAAAATGCTAAGAAGGCCCAAAAAAGCCAAAAAAGTACCCAAAAAAAGCGTGCAAATACTCGGTACTCGATACTAATACTCAATACTTGCACAGCACTAGTTAAGAAACTATAAAATGTTTGCAATAATGATATCAAATTAAAATAGAACATATCGATGGCTTAATATAGGAAAAACCCAATTAAAAAAACAAAAAAAATAATAAAAAAAAAAAAAAAAAATAGCGAAACTAATCCTCCTTTTATTTCTGGATTTTTTTAATCCTAAGTAAGTTATCTTAGATAGGGCTTTTTGTAACTGATATTCTTGAAAATAAATGTAAAATTAGGTTTTTTTTCTGTAATTTAAAACTGAATTAAATTAATGCTATAATTGATGTTTTAAATAACAAAAATTAATTTTCAATAGATTACAGCAAAAAACTGCAAAAATTATATCTTATAAGGTAAATTTTCATAAAAATGGTGGCAATCTGGTGGCAGAATTGTTTTTAGATAATGGAAATCGTTCCATTTTTTTAAATAAGGATTTTTTTTTCTTTAAAAATACATTCAAGGGAGATCATCAATAGTAGATCTTTGAGTAGTAACTAGTTTACATCAGTATATTAATTTTGAAATAAATTATTGACTCATACCCAAAGCTTCGAGGCATGTTTACTATTGCATCTCCAGTGCTTCTTCCTGAAGCTTGAGATAACATTTTTAATGGGTGATGAAAAGGCTTTCCTAGTTGCCTAGAAGGATTGTTACCAAGACCCTTTTTAAAATACTCACATATTGTTCACTTTCCATTCGCTTTCTATACCCTACACCACCATTGGGGTATAATGCGTTTGTGCTGATGTTTGTAACGCACAGAAATAATTATCGGACCCCCACCTTAAAGTATATCATTAAATCGACTCAGAATCACTTTCTGAGTCGATTTAACGATATCCGTCCGTCCGTCTGACTGTTTGTCCATGTAAACCTTGTGAACAAAGTATAGGTCGCAATTTTAAAGATATCGTAATGAAATTTAGCATAGATAATTATTTTGGTACAAGGACAAAGCCCATTGAAATTGGTTATGATCGGTCCATTATTTCACCTAGCCTCCATACAAATGTCCTCCCGGAATAAGGGTTTAACGATCATAAATGCCGTAAATATAGCAATGAAACTCGGTACAAAGAAGTCTTATATAAGTGTTAATCTTTGTTCCAAATTTCATTATGATCGGTCCATAATTGACCATAGCTCCCATATAAACACCTCTTCCAAAAATCATTTTAACATGCATAAATACCATACGAATGATAGTATCAAGTTAATATTCAATACAAATAAGTTTTATATAAGTAGAAACAACATTGCCAACATTTATGGGAATCGGTCCATAATTTACCATAGCTCCCATATAAACCCACTTCCGGGAATCACCCTAAAGGGCAAAAAATCATATAGATGTTAGTATAAATGAATTATTCTGTATTTATATAATTTATTTTACATTTAGTAAAAGTGTTGGTTTACAATTGGACACAGGTCTACACTGAACCAAAAAAGTACATAAATACAATGAAAAAGTTTATTGTATCAATGAATTTGTGCACTAATTTTGACCCTATGTACAGGTTCATTGAAACAATGTATTGCCATTCATTAGTATTAAAATTCAATGTACAAGTTAATTGATTCAATTTATTCTTACATTGAATCAATGAACACGTTCATTAAATAAAATAAATAATTCCAGTGAACAGTACATTGATTTTAATGAACTCTTATTTTCTCCCAATGAAATCATACATTGAAAATGAATTATAATAATAGGCTTGTTCTGTATTTTTGGTTTTAATTTTATTTTAAATTAAATGGTTAAATTGTATGATATTGAGTTAATATAAGCAAAAATTAATTATAATTTTCTTAATATAGATGCCATAAATATAATGCAGTGTTTATATTACATTTGACAAAAAAAATTTACATAAACAAAATAAATGTTACAGATGTGATCGTGTTTGCTTTGTCATTTATTTTATAAAGTAATTCCTGTTGTCCTCTACATTGCTCAATGATGGTATGGAATATCCATTTAGACGCCCCATTGATATAAGAACAGCATTATCCTGAACAAAAAAGTTAAATAAAATTTTTAAAATTCGTTCAAAGGCTTAACGTTTTGAAACTAGTTACTTACGAATTGAATCAATCCTCTTGGTTTTGAAATCGCGATAATTTTTGAAAACCCGGTATTTGAGGCTAATAACACATTCCTCTGTGTCTTAGTTGTTTTATCTATACAAATATAAATTAAATATAATATTTTGAAATTGTTTAAAACGATCAAACATTATTAAACTTACGCGTAAGGAAGGCAAGTCTCCAAATTCCTGTTTTTGAGTAATTCATTTAATTTGGTGTATTCAATTATGCTGTACGACTTCTCCTGTGTGAATAAATTTATATTTATGTATTTTAATAATTCGAACGTCCATGCTTTATAACTTATTTACTTTTTAATTATTTTAGTTTTTAACACAACACTGAATTTTTTTGTCTTTTGTTTAAAACGCGTCATTTCTTATTAAGAGATAAAAGCAAACTGAGTTGTTTTTGTTTTTGTTTTACTTTATTTTCCGTTAGAAAGCATTTATTTCAACATAATTTACCGAAGTATTTCATTGGTTTAATGTTTTTGTTCATTGTGTAATGCTTCTTCTTAATTAAATCAATGTATTAGTACATTGAATAACCGAATTCAATGAACTAATACATTAAATCAATTAACTGATTTACTTATTTTATTAAGAAATAAATTTAATGACTGGTTTCAATGTAATGTTCATAATAGCATTGAATTTTAATTAATATTTTCATTGAAGCAATGAATTCGTACATTAAGTTTATAAATTCTCGAAAAAAAATTAATGAATTTCATTTAATGTACTTCATTCATTGAAATTACTTTTTTCAGTGTAATGGTGTAGGGCATCATATGGTCGGTCTTAACCGACTATAGTTTCTCTCTCGTTTTATTTTCATTTTGATTTCATTCGACTTTGTTTAAAACATTTTTTTCTTTCAAACATTATTTGAGTCACAATTTTCTTTCTTTAAAATAAGAACTTTCCAAAATAAGAACAATCATTGAATACAGCGAATGTTTCACAAAAAAATCTATAGGTTATATTTCCTTAAAACTTGGTATAAAATTAACAAAGGTGGAATGGCAGTTACAAAGTTTCTTAGGTAATATAACAATTATTTTAGGTGATGTCTATGTTCGAAATATTACCTAAAAATCAAATATTATTTGATTTTTAAATATTTGGAAAATTATTTTTAAAAAAAGTAAATTTATACATTATTTTTTGGTAAATTTTCTCTTTTTAAATGGTTTTTGAATTTACTAAACTATAAATTTTATTTTATATACATATTATGGAAATAAAATCATTAAACGAAATTATTGCATTTTTTAATATTTTTTATTAATAAAAAAAAAAAACATATGAATTTAAATATTAAAATTTTAAAGTCTTGATATGCAGGAGAAGCATCTTACTATAAAGAAGGTTTGATAGGTTTACCATTGATTTTAATTCCAATCGTGTTTTGCAAAGGACCATCTCACATTTATCAATACGATTGTTTAATACATATAATTGAAAAAATTGCTTATCAATAAAATTTTATGTAAATTATTCTGTTATTAAAAAAACTTACCGCAACAACTCTGTAGGGAATATCGCGCAATATACCATTGTACAATTATTAATTTTTAGACACACTGAGGAATTTATTGTCTTTATTCCTTTTCTGCTTTTGAAATTTAAAACCAACCAGCTGATTTTCTCACCTCTTCCGAATTTGATAATATTTGGTACGATTATTATTCTTGTCAAAACTAAGACTAACTCAAAATTTCAGATAATTTCATCAAGTGGTCCGCGAAATATCGCGGTTTGAAAGTGCAAAATAGCTCAAAATATGTACAAAGTTGCATACACAAAATTGCAAATATCTTTCGAAGTATTTATTACTTTAAAATTTTTAAAAAGACCACTTTTCGAGATATTTACCCGCGAACGAAAAATCGCGAGATATGGTCCATTTTGATGCTGAGAAAATGTTATACATCATATTAAAGGTAATTTTGATACCTTTAATATGACATCTCAATAAATCTTATAAAATTTTTTGATATCATTAAATTTAATGATATCATTAAATTTTCATTAAAATATCATTAAATTTGGAGAGGAAAAGTCAAAAATTGGATTTTTTCGTGTTGGTTTTAAATGGAATGACTCATATGGTTCTTTTAAAGTTAGTTTTACAGTACAAGTTAGCATCTGCCTGGAAATTTGTATCCAAAATTTACAGTTAAGAATAATAACTTCTGCTTGAATCAATGGCCAAACCAATAATATTGATATGTTGATTGATGTGCTCTCTAGAAAAACAGTTTATTTTTTATTTTTGCGCAAAATAAAGCTTTTGTTAAAATTTAATTGCAGCATATGACATTCCTTTTTCACAATAATATTTTCTGTTGACATTAAAAAAATATAAAATTGTTTCCAAATTATTTCGAAGAAGACATCGAATTTCATATGTAATATTGACTTGGCTATTAGGTAAAATATATCTTATAAATAACTTTTTGACTTGGGTAACAAAACTTAGTTATTTATTTTAATACAAAAAGAAATTAACTAAGCCGACTTAGTCAACATTACCTCGCCTATTTTTTTGTGTGTAATTATACACAGAAAAAATTAAATTTCGTATTCTATTAATAAATTCACAAAACCAATTTATTTTTTATTGAAATCGGACCTATCACTAAATTAGTAAAATCAAACAATCAAATTCGTAAATATTTTATTGAAAAAAAAAAAAAAAAAAAAAAGAAATATATATTTTTTTCTTATTAAAATATTTACAATATTTATAAATTTGAATGGTTAAAAATTCTCACAAATTTCAACAAACATATTTTTTGAAACAATAAAAATAATATTTGATTTTTAGCCGATTTTCAAACAATATTTTTGTTTGAATCAATAAAATGCTTAGTAAGATTTATTCAAAACAAATTGCATTTAATGTATTTTTTAAGTTTAAAAAACATATTTATTCCTTCGAACCGCCTTTCACGATACGCCAATGTCCAAATTGATCTACAAGAAAGTATCGTTATTAAATTTTAAATGGTTCATATACAATATTCACCCTTATTACGAGTGTCGTAGTCGTGACGAAAACCAGTCGTTTTCTATAATTTCGTATTATGATTGTCGAAAACAAAAAAAAAAAAAAAAAAAATACATGCAATTAACATTGATTTTGTCGTTTTAAACGACTACGACTGCGACTTCGACTACGACAACGATACTCGTAATAAGGGTGATTACTTACTGTACACTGGTCAGGCATTTTTTAAATCAAAATATGGCATAATATCCCAACCACCTATGGTTGTGTAGGGCAGGAGTTCCCACAGAATTGTGCTTCACCGACCATTTTATAAAATGTTCTCTGTAAATAAAATTAATAGTTCTTTCAATGGATAATGTAGAAGTCTTTGTAGACTTTAGAAAATGTATTTTTTCAGTCCTAAAACCATTAAGACAATTTCTAGCTCTGATCTAGCATTTTGATTCCTAGCGAGTTGCTCTATCATCTAGAATGAAACAAAATTATTTGCGGGCACAGTAAAGTATTGTTACAAATACCAAGGGATCCGCAAGCCCCAACTTAGTGCCGAACGACTTTTTTTGGGGAAATTGAATCATGTAGGTGCACCAGAATAATAAATTCTGTGAAATAATCTAAAAGATGTCCATTTATATATGTTTGTATATGATTTAAATGAACCATTAGACAAACAGCTATGGAAGCACATAGTTAAATCGATTTAAAGATGTCTCTATATCATAAAGTATAAAAAACCACTATTTATGTTCATTATATGAAACATTTTTACATGTTTTCGGATCCACCTTTAAAAGATTTGTGAATTCTCTACAATCAGATAAATAAAAATAAATTAATGCGTTTGGAAAAATCAATACTTAAATTAATGTAATTTACCTCTGGACTTCTGCAAATATTGGATTACAATACTAGAAAATTTCTTAAAAAATATGAAAATATTCAAGCAAACTTGAAATGGGTTAGGGCTTTTTCTTTCAAAATATATTTGAAACAAGTTAGGGGTTTTTCTAAATGCTTATTAATCCGTTAGTTGCAATCATAGCGTATGATTGATTTCAAAAACAAAACAAAAAAAAAAAAAAAAACAAGATACACCTTTTCTATATTAAGCCAACGATATGTACACCGGCAATTGAAAAACACTTGTCGAAAAAAAATATTTTTTCCGCCCTCCTTAAAAAAAATATGTGGACTAGATAAAATTCTGCATGCTAATCTCGAATCTGCTTTCAGTTTTTTTCCCTTCAGGTCGAGTTTTTTTTTTTATTATAATTATTTTTTTTTTTTATTACGTATCTAATATTGCGCCCTAAAAATAAGCCGATTACTATAACTCGAGAACGGTATGCACGAATTATATAAATAAGGAGTGCGATCGAAAAAATCTTAACACACTATTTGCCTCTTAACTTTTTTCCGAAGCGATATTTAAAATTTTTTTGATCTAGTTATAATTGAAAAATATGTCAGTTATTATTTTTAATGATAACCATGTAGATTTGTTATGAGTTTTATCGAAATGAGTGGCGAAATTGATTTACGTTCTGTAAAAAAATTCAAGCTGGTTCTACAAATAATTGGTCAAAGAATTAAATGTCTGCCGTTAAACTGTTTCCAAGGTTATTAAACAGTATCAGGAGAAATTGACCATTGATAAGAAACATGGTTCGGGAAGAAACAAGGTACATATGATATTGGGAAGGCCAAGGAAATTGAAAGCATATTGAAAAGAACTCCAAACACATTTGGTAGAAAAGCAGTCCGGTTAGCTCAGTGCTCAGACTATTTGATGCAAAAAGTTAAAGCTAATGCAGAGTTAAGAAAAGTTCCAGACTGGAAACCTGGAAAAAATTTAGAAGCCAAGACTAGGGCACGGAAATTAAAATCAAATTTCATACAAATATACTCAAGTTGTATAAAGAACGACGAAACGTATGTACTGCCAGAATTTTCGCAGCTTCTGCGTCAAAATTTTTATATTGTTGATGCTCGAGGAAATGTTAAAGATATGTTTAGGACCTAAAATTTGACGAAATATCCTAAAGAATTCGTGGTGTGGCAAGTTTTATGCAGTTGTGACAAAAGAAGCATGTCATTTGTTACAGTGGGCTCTATAAATACCGAAAAATACATCAAAGAATGTTTATAATAAAATCTTTTTCCTTTCATATGAGATCACAATGTGTCCACATATTTTTTGCCTGATTCGGTATCATGCCACTACGTAAAAAAGCTCTGGAGTTTTACCAAAGCAATTACATAGTTTTTGTACCAAGATAGGTCAATTTTCTAAATTGTCCGGAGCTAAGACCAGTGAAGATATTGGACTTTTTTGAAAAGAGAATCGAAGATGACAAAAGAGGTGTCCCAAAATATCGAAGAATTTAAAAGAAGATGGGCAGACTGTTCCAAAAAAGTGACTGAAACAACTATCAAATATCTAATGGAAGGGTTACCAAAAAAGGTCTACGATCTATGATCTGTAGTATAATATCAATTAAATAAAAAAACAATCAAAAAAAAGATCAACGGTTTCCATTTTATTTACAGTGTCTCACATAAGTTAGTGAATTTTAATGTCGTCTACCAAATGCTGCAAAAAGTAGCACAAAATGTATAATCGTTTCCGAGAAATTGAGAAAAATAGCACGTGCAGTCAATGCAGTTACCTCACAAAAGTATTTGAATTTTATAATTTTTTATATTTGAAGATACTCAAAACACAAAAAAGGCAAAAAAAGATATGTTTTTTATATTAATTGTTATTAAGTATCACTGTCAAGCATTTAATAATTCTTTTTATAAATTTGGGGTTAAAATTTTGGGGAAATTAAGCGAAATTTCTTTATATGTATCTTACAAAAAAGAAAATTGGAATAATCGGGTAATTTTTCCTAAATTATTTCTTTAATTTAATTTCTTTTATTTGGAAATATAAACGGACTTTGTCATGACTTCGAAAAATAATTTTTACTGCAAAAGTTCTAAATCTTGACAATCCAAGCGGTGCACAGTTGGGTCAAACGCAAATTTTTTGGTAATAAATCTGAATCTCCTAAACTACTGGTCGGATCAAATTGAAATGTATGGAAGTGTTGTAGAGGAGGACCTAAGCTTTCAGAAACATTATCTTGTAGTCACCCTGTGATAACACGAGATAAGCTACAGGGTGTCAAAGTTGACTACCTCGAGTATGTAAAAGTTAAAAAAAATCGTAACTTGAACAAATGAAGTCCGATTTTAAAGATTTTTATATTTCTGGAAAGTGCTTGGCAAGGTAAAGAAAAAATAAGCTTACTCATCTAAGTTATCTCTTACAGTTAAAAAGATATTGACGCTTGAATTTTGAATTTTTTATTTTTTGGCTCGACTTTCTTTCGTTTTTCGGGAATAAGTCCTGAGGTACATATATAAGGTAAAAATTTTTTAAAAATATTCTGAAATTTGCTACATACTTCAAAATAATATGCTGAAAGAATTTTTGGATTATCTCAATTCGTCTAGACGTGAAAAATATTCGAAGTCAGCACTCTGAAATTGGCATGAAAAATGGCTATTTTTTTACAAAAATATAGTACAATTCATTCACTTTTTTCTCAAAGTTCCGTTAATAAAAAAATTTGTTCCTTATTAATTTCAAAAGATAAGGCTTCATAAATGGTTAATAAAGAAATTTTGAATTGATTTAAGTTTGCACCCTACATCCAGCATTGGCCGAAAATTGTCAATTTTAAAAAATAGTTTCATTTTTATCGATTAATAAAAAAAATGTCACGCAAGCTTTTTTAAATTTGGTACCCATATTTTTTATAGAAATAGATTTAGAATGATTTAACACTAAAATGCTTCCCGCCCGGCCAAAAACGAATGCAGGAGTGGAGATTTTATGTTAAAAATCAGTTTTTTTTAACGACTATTTTTAAAAGTATATTAAAAGCATATTAGCATAATATTTTTAATATTATTTCTTATGTAATGTATAAAACACAAATCAAGCTTTCATTCCTAAAAAAATCAATAAAATAGCTCCAATAACCTATTTTTTGTAATTTTTCAAAAATATTTTTTTTTTTTTAAATAGCTGAAAATCCAAAAAAATATAATTTTTTTAATACAACTCCACAAATTTTGCAAATACTTTAAAAATGTTAAAAGAATATAAAAATAGACTTATTTAACAATTCAACGATATATAAAATGTTGATATAGGTCATTTAATAATAGTAATATAATGGCCTCAAAACTACCAAGTCACGTCAAAACTTGCAAAATTCACTATTTTGTTCCGTATTTCCATATGTGTGTATACGTAACATTTTAGTTTTCTAATGTATTATGTAGGTATATATTTGTTATTATAAAGTAGTAAATTCTTTATTTGAGTAATGTTTATTTAATTTGTTCTACATATTTACATACTTATTATACATATATCCCGTATATTTATTTTATTAAGAATATATTATCGAAGATATTATTAGAGATTTTCTTGAAAATAATCAGAAAAATCAAACATCTGATGATATTAATAAATATTCCATTAAGTCCATATTTTGCGCTATTTACGAACATTTTCGGGTATTGAAGAGTCGGAAATGCTTAACATCTTTATTTCGGGCTTCCTGTGCTTCCTCTCTTAGCTCTCCCAATGGCAAAATACTATTTTCTATTATTTCTTTACCATGAGCCAATAATTTGTGAATTGTTGGAGTCATTGATTTCCAGGGGTATGTAATGTTAAGTAGTTCTTTAGTTTCGTAAGCAAAAATTTTAAATTTGTCCGCATTAATTTGTTATTTGCTATTAATGGCTGCCAATATAATCTTAAAACGCTTCAGAATATTTAAGTCAATGCCTGTGATTGAAGATTTGAGTTCCGGATTTTCAAAGAAACGTCTTGCTGTATTTCCATCATTTGAGCTTCCATAGCCATGTAGAGGTTTATCAATTATTAATCCGAGTTGTTCTTTGAATTCTAATTGAATTCTTTTCTTCTCCTCTTTTCGTAATTCGTGAAGTTCCAAATTGTTTTTTACTGTAGCATTTTCCTGTCCGGGAATATTTCTGTACTTCATATCATATGCAAGATGTAAGCAGAACTCCAAAAATCGTATCCTTGCGTGGAGTGGTGATATTCCAAATTTTAAAGGATTTTTATTAACAAGGAATTATCCTGAATTTGTCAACTTATATTTCCACATATATTACATTTCCATGTAGATGTTGTATCTGTTATAGTGTTTGCAACTTTTCCATCAATCATCGTTAATTGTTGTTGAAATGTAACTTTAATAGTTCTGTTTGATACTTTTACATATATTGGGGGCAATGCTTTAATTTCTTCTTCCAATTGGTTGACAGTGCTGTTTATTGTAACCTTGGTTTCTTTTATGTAATCAAAAAGGATTGGACGGCACAAAAATTTGGAACCTGGAGTTAAATTTATCCATATATCATCAAAATGCTAGTCATTTCTTGTCGATGAGGAAGGCTTATTTAAGCGCATTCGAAGTGGTACCAGAGACGCTATAAAGAGCGAGGAATAATTATTTCCAGAATTACTTCCATCCAGTTGTTTGTATTCCGAAAATCCTGATGTTCCATCGCAGCCGCATTTGAATATTAAAATAAGTTCAGAGTCTTTGCATTTTTCAATGTTATCATTGCTGAAGGTAGATATAAATCTAGAGGTAGTATTTTCAAGTAATTGCAATATATTAACTTTATCACTTTTAACAGAAGCATTAACCGGGTGCTTCATAGGCTGTAAAATATTACTTTTCGCTTCTCTCACTGATTTGCTACTGGAAAAGATATCATATCCTTTTTCGCTAACAGATTTCCTCAAAATCTCGTATTGGTTTCTTGATAATCCTAAATTTAATATTAGAGCTAAAGCATCTTCAGAGGTAAAGGACGATGTTGATTTCGGTGTCACTATGCTTTGGATTATCCGATGTAATCAATTGGGAGAAGCTGTTGGTAACATATATAACTTTTTCTACTTCCTTTGGTTGCGTACGTGTTACTAAAGTTTTAAATGTATCTTTTATTTCGGCATTCGTATGTGAATTTAGAATAGATTCCTGTTTGATCCTCTTTGTTCTTAGCTGAACTTCATTGTAACTTTTTTTTGGTCGACCCTTTTTCTGCTTTCCGGTGAAAATTGGTATTTATCCCTCCAACCACTCTTCATTTTTCTTCTTGAACTTTGGTATTGACCAATCTGAAGCTTGCATCCTTTTTCGTATGATTTATAAAAATTTTCGAGCTTTAAACTGTCTTCTGCAGTAAGAGTTAAACTAAAAGATACTACTGTATCAATGAGTTTTCTTATTTTTTCTGGACGATTGATAATATCAGATAGATTATCCCAGATTACTTTGCAAATAGAAAAGTGTTTTAATGTAATCTCCATAATGGTAAATTCACTAATAAATCTGCATATTTATAAGGATACTTATATATAGAAAAATAATATTTATATCAGGTAAATGGTGACAGGCAAAAATGAATTAAAAAATTCAAATTTTTGCTCAAAACCCCCAATTTCATTCTGTTTATTTTTATGACCTGTAGTGTTAAACAGGTACGTCAAAAAAATGTACCTATGCGATTGTAAAAAAATCATTTTTGTTATAATACATTAATTAAGTAGCTAGGTAAATTATTTAAAAACTTAAAAAATGTAATAAAAAACGAAGGAAAATATACTTAATTATGTACTTAGGTAATTTTAAAAACCTTTTCAGTAGAAACAAATTATGAACACTTTAAATAAATTCATTAATAAATATTATTATCTCGTAACAAAAATAAGCAATGCAGTTGAGTGTTACGTATACACACATATGGAAATACGGAACAAAATAGTGAATTTTGCAACTTTTGACGTGACTTGGTAGTTTTGAGGCCATTATATTACTATTATTATATGACCTATATCAACATGTTATATATCGTTGAATTGGTAAATAAGTCTATTTTTATATTCTTTTAACATTTTTAAAGTATTTGCAAAATTAGTGGAGTTGTATTAAAAAAAATTATATAACTTTTTGGATTTTCAGCTATTTAAAAAAAAAAAAAAAAAAATACTTTTGAAAAATTAAAAAAATAAAAAAGCTATTTTATTATTAAAAAGCTATTTTATTGATTTTTTTAGGAATGAAAGCTTGATTTGTGTTTTATACATTACATAAGAAATAATATTAAAAATATTATGCTAATATGCTTTTAATATGCTTTTAGAAATAGTCGTTAAAAAACTGACTTTTTACATAAAATCTCCACTCCTTCATTCGTTTTTGGCCGGGCGGGAAGCATTTTAGTGTTAAATCATTCTAAATCTATTTCTATAAAAAATATGGGTACCAAATTTAAAAAAGCTCGCGTGACACTTTTTTTATTAATCGATAAAAATGAAACTATTTTTTAAAATTGACAATTTTCGGCCAATGCTGGATGTAGGGTGCAAACTTAAATCAATTCAAAATTTCTTTATTAACCATTTATGAAGCCTTATCTTTTGAAAATAATAAGGAACAAACTTTTTTATTTACGGAACTTTGAGAAAAAAGTGAATGAATTGTACTATATTTTTGTAAAAAAATAGCCATTTTTCATGCCAATTTCAGAGTGCTGACTTTGAATATTTTTCACGTCTAGACGCATTGAGATAATCCAAAAATTCTTTCAGCGTATTATTTTGCAATATGTAGCAAATTACAGAATGTTTTTAAAAAATTTTTACCTTATATATGTACCTCAGGACTTATTCCCGAAAAACGAAAGAAAGTCGAGCCAAAAAATAAAAAATTCAAAATTCAAGCGTAAATATCTTTTTAACTGTAAGAGATAACTTAGATGAGTAAGCTTATTTTTTCTTTACCTTGCCAAGCACTTTCCAGAAATATAAAAATCTTTAAAATCGGACTTCATTTGTACAAGTTACGATTTTTTTTAACTTTTACATACTCGAGGTAGTCAACTTTGACACCCTGTAGCTTATCTCGTGTTATCACAGGGTGACTACAAGATGATGTTTCTGAAAGCTTAGGTCCTCCTCTACAACACTTCCATACATTTCAATTTGATCCGACCAGTAGTTTAGGAGATTCAGATTTATTACCAAAAAATTTGCGTTTGACCCCACTGTGCGGTGTACATTGTTTCATTACTTTGTTAAAAATGAAAAATCTTCAAAATTAAGCCCATTTTACTGAAGTATTGGTCCACATATTTTAACAAAACTTTCAGATTGTGTTTCTGTAATCATTAGCTGTTAAAAAATGGGAGACTTGGATACCGGCTATAAAAATACAAAGCTATTTGGTGCCATAGTATAAAACGTGACAAAAGGTATATTTTAAGTTACATAACTATACGTCTTTCAAGCTATAGGGACACCATAAAAAGCTAAAAATACACGAAAAAGTTTACTATTCTGTTAATATTACTTGTGTTGATGAAAATAAAATCGAAAATTTTCCGCTCCAACATTTCTGGAGCGCAAGTTATTGATCCAAAAATAATATGGCTAAGTAATTGGAGAAATAAAACCAAGTACAATTAATTATGTCGGGGTATATTTTGGAGCTATATTTTAAAGTCAGGTGTTTTGGTCTCCAAATTTTTCAATGGCTATATATCGGGAAGATATTTCCCAACATTTTGAAATAAATTTTTAATACGAAGGGTACCAAAATGAGCTTGATATTTAAGATATTCTATTTTTAATGGTGTAATACCTCATAATTAACGACTTGGATCCTTCATATATGGCGTTTTAACAAAAAAAATTATACTAAATAGTTATTATTTTTTTACTATAATGACAAAAAAGATTATCATATTTGTTATCTATATAAATTCAAAGTTGGACTTAAAATCTCAAAAACTTTAACTCCAAATTGGGGAAAAAAATCTGTAAACAATTAACGGTGATACTTATGACTTATTATTAATAAAAAGTACAAGAATTTCTTATATTTTTATTTTGTTTGACATTCTCAAATACAAAAGTGATAAAAATTGAAATACTTTTGTGAAGTAAATTCGATGACTTTTCATACTATTTCTGGAATAGTATGTAATATTTTTCATTGCAGTTTTCTACACTGTAAAGTTGACAAATAGACAAATATAATTCAGTTAATAAATCTAAGAATTATTTTTTTTTTTAATCACGTAATAAAACCGTTTTTATTATTAATTACAAAAAAAAAATCAAATACTTTAGTGAGACACTGTATGTTAAGATTTTTTCGATCGCACTCCTTAATACACCAAAATATACGAAATAAAATTGGCTTTAAGTAGTCATACTATCATTTTTTCTACTATATTTTTATCCGCTCAATGCTTTATGAGATATTTCGAATAAAGTGTCCGAAAAACATTTTTTCATGCTAAATTGAAGTTTTTTTTACTATAATTTCTTTTTAAAACTGAAAACATCAAAAAATGTTTCAGTTTATCATCTTTATCTCAAAGCTGCCAAAACTGCGAGTAAATAAAGCCACGTATCATAAAAATTGATGCACAAATCTTGATTTCATTCACAGTTAAGTTAAAATACCCATGCATACCAACAGCAAATAAAAACGAGAGAAATAAAACATTCGAATACAGAATATAACGTCGATACTAACATTTAAAAGAATTTATTAATTTTTGGGTGACTCCCGAAAAAAGGCCTTATATGGGAGCAATGGTAAATTATGGATCGATCTTCGTAAAATTTGGCACTATCATTTACATTATTATAAAACTTATTTGTGTCGAATATTAACTTAATATTAACATTTTAATGGGATTTATGCCCTTTAAAGTGATTTTTGGAAGAGGGGTTTATATGGGAGCTATGGTCAATTCTGAAAAGATCTTCCTGAAATTCGGCACACATATTTAGACTTATATGGAACTTATATGTTCATTAAAATATTGCTACATATAAAGGATTTATGATCGTTAAACCCTTTTCCGGGAGGACCGATCATAACCAGTTTCTATAGGGTTCGTCCTTCACCTAATAGAAGATCGTATGCTAAATTTTATTTAAAATTGCGACCTGTAGTTTGATTACAAGGTTTACATGGACAGACAGACGGTCAGACGGACGGACGGACATCGTTAAATCGACCCAGCAAGTGATTCTGAGTCGAATGGTATACTTTAATGTGGTGGTCTGATGGTTTTTTCTTTGCGTTACAAGCATCAGCACAAACGCATAATACCCCTACCACCTATGGTGGTGTAGGGTATAAAAATAGGTGGATTAGATGGAATTTAACGTACTAAACAAGAATCAGATTTCACTTTTTTTCCATCACGTATTGATTTATTTTTATAGGCATGACTACTATGACCCATAACTAACGTGACCAGAGGGTTTTTGTCAAAAAGCGGGATCCGAACGATTTAAAAGTGAACAAAATTGTGTGGAAAAAGCGGGATTATAAAAATTTTTGTAAAAAAAGAGGGATTTTCTTTCTATATCTCAATTATAAATATAAATCAGTTGTTCTCACAAGCTCTTGGTTCTTCGACAAACTTCAGACGTTACAAATTGAAAACTACCGATCGAAATTTTGGAACAACAAATTAAGTAAATATATCCCTACAAACTGAAATATTAAAAATTCTAATTTTAACGTATTTCTTTAAATGATTAAAAAAAAACTCAAGTTAAATTTTGGATTGATAAAAAAAGTGATACTTTTTCAATTCGATTGCAATAGTTTTTCCTAAATAATTCTCTGTCCCGTTAACAAATAAACAATAACTACAAATTAAACACTAATATTCAGTTAAAACAAAAAGTTAAATAAAACCATTAACACAACGTTTTCATTAGCACCACATAGAAAAAATCAAATCAATATCACCAAATATGTTAGGAAATAACAGCTTTTTTAAATTTGCACCTCTCACCCAAAATAATTATATCAATTACTAAAAACTGTAAAAAATTAAAAACAGAAAGAAATTTACAATTAATAAATTTATTAAATCAATTAATTGGATGATTAAATGAATTAAACATTTTGGTGAGAAATTAAACAACTGTGTTAATTGAAAAATATATGGTAAATATTTTTCTGTGTAATTTTAAGTAATTTTAATCGAGAAAATGGTACCAGTTATTTTTTTAACTTTAAGTTTATACAAAACTAAAATAAAAAGTCTATCCAATCCGAAACAAAGGCACTATTTATTAAAAGTATAATACGATAATATTCATGTTGACCTTGTGGTAAAAACATCGGGTCAAAACATCTTTTTGAAATGAGTCTTTTTGGTAAATAAAATTGGTAAAAATTATCCCATACAAATGTTACGGAAAGAGTTTTTAAATCTAAAAAAACTCTCTCAAAGAACAAAATTTCTTCCTTCAAAAAGTTATTTATATTTTATTCTAGCATTCTTAAAATAATTTTTTTTTTCTGTTTTCTATTTCTTGAAAAAACCCGAAACTTTTTAGGCCAAAATATAACAGAATTCAGATTTTTCAATTACTGCTAGAGAACTGAAGATATGTTAAACAATGTTTAAATATTTTGTCCATATTCAGCTTAATGAGCATAGTTTGAGAGGTCTTCTTACATCGAAGTGATCAAAATATATGTACATACAAAGTACAATTATGATTAGTCAGTGGAGAGGATGGTAACAAAAAGCTTAAAACTTTTAATTGTCAAAAACGGTTTGTAAAAACTATCCAGTGTAAAAAAATAGTTACACTTAAAGTAAT
The DNA here is from genome assembly GCA_951394005.1 of Protophormia terraenovae. NCBI lineage: Eukaryota > Metazoa > Arthropoda > Insecta > Diptera > Calliphoridae > Protophormia > Protophormia terraenovae. The sequence goes on from OX596077.1 coordinate 72,550,516, forward strand.
TGTTAGAGTTGAAAAAGCGGGATTTCTTCATAAAAAGCGGGAAAAATATTTTAGGCGGTATCGAAGTTTAAAAAGCGGGATAATCCCGCCAAAAGCGGGATGTCTGGTCACGTTACCCATAACTCTGAAATTATTGAGCTAATAAATAATACTATTGACATATTTTTAAGACAATTTTCGTATACATCTTTTGGTATTTATCAAAAACGGTTCTTGAGTTATAGTCTAAATTGGACAAACCATTCTCGAGTTATATAGTGTGACCGCTGAATAAGGTGATGATATTAGTCATACATTAATTTTGAAGATACATGCCTTATTTTATAAACAGTTTTTTTTTTTTTTTTGATGTTTTAATTTATCAAAAGAAATTTTAGTAACAAAAAAATTCAAAATTTTGCATGAAAAAGTTTTTTTTCGGACATTTATTTCAAAATAATTACGAAACTATTGAGCACAAAAAAAATAAAGTAAAGCGTACACACCGTTCTTGTGTTATGAGGAAATTTACTAGAGTAATGGCCTTACTATGGGCGAAATATTGACACGCCCATAAAAAAACAGACAGAAAAAACTGAAAGCAGATTCGAGTTTAGCACATCAAAATGTATCAAGTCCAACTATTTATCTTTGGGGAAGGATTTTTATGCTGACCTGTGTAATTGTATGGATAAAAACAATTTTAGTTTGTTTAATTTTGTTGTATTTTCACGATAATAAAAAATCACAAGAAAAAAAAAAAAAAAAAATCGAATGAAAAATACATTCGAATTATGATATAATTTTAATGTTCACATCACAATACAGCGATAAGTAATAAATCTCTTGCGGATTCTAATGTACACAAAAATTACTACCGAACCGGAAGACCTAAGATAATTTCATATTTGATGTCTCTTGAAGTTAAATTTTTGTGTAATTTTTAGATTTTGAATAATTATAAGGCAACAATGATTTAAAACAATTTTTTCGGATATTTCCTATTTTTTTTCAATGAATGCAGAACAAATTTCGTATAAAAAAACATATGTACACAATAAACCATAGAACGATATGATAGCGAAAACAATATCATCTTAGGCGACGATTATAATATCATATTGTATTACTGAAAACGATAATATCATGATATCTATATTCCGAAAATTTTGTTTCCAATAAAATTAAAAAAAAAAAAAACTTCAATATATTAAAATTAAAAAAATCAACAAATATAAGCTGATAATAAATGAAAATAAATCATTTAAAGTGATTTTGAATAGACCAACCACGTAACCGTTAAAATATTTGCCTAAGGAATAAATATGCTTGCAAATATTATAATTGATAATACAGTACAAGCTTGGTATTCGCGACTACTCACTATCGCGACGGCCCGGTTATCGCAACGGCTTAATTTTTAAAATTGCAGATTCTATAATCGCTACAGTTTACGAAAAACGGGTTCTATTTTCGCGACTTTTATCTATTTTTTTTTAAATTTTCCTTTTTTGGTTATAGTCATTGTAATCGTCTATAACCAAAAAAGGAAAATCCCCGTCTTTTGGTATATTAATCTTTTTGTATGATTTTGATCTTCTATTTTGTCAGTTTATTCGTGTCATTTCTTGTGTAAATACATCTCTTAATATGGGAAAAGTTCAACATATTTTAAAGCCAACGATTTCTCAAAAATTAGAGATTTTAAAAACAATTTAAAAGTGGAGATTCCATAAATTCAATTTGCGTGAATTACAAGTTGCATAAGTCTTCGGTTTACCGCATTATAAAGCAAGAAAATACATTAAAAAGTTCGTACGAACAACAGAAAGTAGCGATTTTACGCTAAAAAGCCAGTCATCTGTATTCCAAAACCAATTCAGGTTTCAATGCCAGTGAAGGATGGTTGAAGAAATTTAAGCGTCGACATGGAATTAGATTTTTAAAAATTACTGACGAGAAATTGTCTTCGAAACCTCATCTTATTGATCCATTTGTGAAAGAGTTTAAGGATTACGTTGATGAGCATGGGTTGACTCTTCTCCAAATCTACAATGCCGACGAATCCGGTTTATAAAACGGCTCCCAAAAAAAAATATGTAAAGAGCGAATAACTTTTTTGCCCTGTTCAAATGCGAATGGCATATACAAACTGAAATTATTGGTTGTTGGAAAATCAAAAAACCCACGCGCCTTTAAATGTTTTTTCAATAATCCTGTAATATATAACTCCAGTAATAACGCCTGGATGACATCATTTATGTATATTCAAGGACTGGTTCCATCACGAATTTGTTCCCCACGTAAGTTAATGTTCACCAATTAGTAAAAGTAATTTGTTCATAAATAAAAAATTTGTAGGTCCTAGAATTTTTGGCCACCAATTGCACTGCGTTTATTCAACCGTTAGATCAAAATTAGAGTATCCAAAATCGACAATCGGCTAACCGGTTTTTGGTTTTTTACAAATATTTTTTTTTTTCAAATTTTCTGTTTTGTACGAAACCAGTTTTTTAAAGGCGGTTAACCGGTTTTTTTTTCAGAACAGCATTTTATTTAACTTTTTATATAATTTTACTCAGAAAAAGAGTCCAAAAAAAGGAAAAAATTAAATTACTAAAAATAGATGTTTTATGTAAATGCAATAAAAATTACACATTGCTTAATTAACTTTTAAAATTATCTTTAAACAGTTGAAATAAATCGAACTATTGAGTGCAAGTGTTGCCATTTTAGCCCTTTCAGTGTTACAGATTAAAATACACTGCCAATTTATAAAAATTATTTTTTATATCAATCCTTTTTGTTTTATGGAAGAAGAAAAATCATTTTAAGTTGTCATATAAACTCTATTTTACAAGAAAAAACGGTAACGAAAATATGAATATTTCTTTACAAAAAAATTTAGCATTGGCATTTGCTGCTAGAGAACAATTCAGCAAAAACTTTTTTGACGATTTAGCACTTTATTTTCGGTCTACACGATACTTTTTCTGGTTCGCACGCTGGACAAAATTTTGTACTCACATGCATTTGGATAGTATAGACCAAACTTGTTCATGGCTTGTTCTTGTTCGTACAATTCATTTGATGGCAGACATCGTTGCCAAAAACTTTAGTTTTGAAATAATGTACACCATAGTTTATTATTTTTTCTATGTAAAACTTATATTCCCTTACAAATTTAAAAAATGGCATAAAAATATGATATTTTATTACTAAAAAATTAAATGACTGAAAACCGGGTTTTTCCAGAGTCCAAAACAGGCCAACCGCTTATTTCTAAAATGAGATTTTTCGGTTAAACCGAAAACCGGGTTTCTAAAAAATTCGGTTTTTTGGATACTCTAATCAAAACGTTATCAACTTGGTCAAATTAAATTATAAAAAACAACTGCTCTTGGCGTGAAGGGAACAAATGTAAATCTCAAGCTAAAAAACTTCAATCTCAAAAATGCAGTTTAAATTCTAGCTACGTCCTGGTATAAAATATACGTGTCCAATATCCGAAAATCCTGGAACGCCTTGCTCGAATTCGGTAGTGAATGGAGTAAAGAGGATAACATGCCCTTAAATATTTTACAAAATATCATTCAGGAAGAAAATGAAGATCTTTCAACTATTGCACAGTGTGCGATTCAAAAAATGAAATGGAAATAATTATGGAACTTTGGAACGGCTGTTCCGATTTCCATGAAAATTCACATGGTGATAGTAGAGGTGTAGGCAAGTTTAAGTTTTGAGTCCACAGGGTACCAAAGTTGGTGGACACCTCGGGTTTAGGAAATTTTGTCTTCTTTTCAAATATGTATACAAAATTTTACAATACGAAAATTTGTTGAAGACTTTTTGCAAAAAACAATGAGAAAGGATGGATTTGAGAATTTTGGCATATTTTTCATTTTTAATTATGCAATAAAATTCTTGTTAGTGAATATTTGAGTGAGATTTCACACATAAGTAGATTTTTTGATGCTTAATAAAAAGCGCTATTCACTTTTTTAGATTTGTCTACAAAAATCTCGTAATTCCCAAAAAACTTTAAAAAATTTACAAAAATGGGATTTTTTACTTTTTTTGCTATATCTTTCCAACCGATAATGGGGAGCAAAAATTTCTATAGCGAAAAAATTAAAACACTTTGGACTAAATAAAAAGTATAACTTCTTTTTGTTTCCAGCTTTGCGATTTGAGAAATGAAGGCGAAAATTCGAAATTAGTTGGAAAAATATGTCAAATTTGGGAAACCCTGGTTCTCGCAAAAATCGATTTTTGGAAGCTTTATTTCCTTTAAAATATTTTGTGTTTAGTTACATATCTTTCAAAGCAATATAAATATTTTGTATGTTACTTACGAAAATTTTTATAAAACAGAAAAATAATGTTAAAAAATCAACTTTTTTTGAAAGTTTAAATTTAAATGCTTGTATCTTTAGACTCCGTAAATATTTCTTCAAAATTCTTTCTTTACACAATTTTCCTATTTGTTTTTAATGAAATAAGAAAAATTTAAAGAAAATGGGGTTAAAAGCGATAAAACTTCACCAAGACAGGCTAAAAATTAAAAATTTTAGTTTTTGAAGCTTAATATCTCTTAAACTAAAAAGAGATAATATATGAATGCGACGATGTTTTTTGTAGATATCGACTAGCAGAATCCTCCTATATAAATATCTTTGAAATCCAAAAAAATCTCCAATTTCTTTAAAAATGTTTAAAATGAAAATATATAAACAATTCTAATTTTAAAAATTACATAAAATTTTGAGTTCTGTTATCGCGAAAATTCAGTTTTCGCGACAGGTCTGGTTTTTAATTAGTCGCGAAAATCGAGCTTGCACTGTATTTCCATAAAAATATGTATGTATGTATGTATGTATGTATGTATGTATGTATGTATGTATGTATGTATGTATGTATGTATGTATGTATGTATGTATGTATGTATGTATGTATGTATGTATGTATGTATGTATGTATGTATGTATGTATGTATGTATGTATGTATGTATGTATGTATGTATGTATGTATGTATGTATGTATGTATGTATGTATGTATGTCATATATGATGATTTTTTTATGTTTTATATTTATTCAGGATTTTTTATTATTTCTTTATACTTATCTTTAGTATAAGTATTTCATCGCAAAAAAATATAATTTTTAGTATTAAAATCATTTAGACCAAAATTTCGTACATTACGTATTTACTATCGTTATGTTTATATTTGGATTCGAAAATGATTATTACTATTAATAATTTTTATCACCTAGATGATATCATTTCGACATCATTAAAATATCTTTTGGTTTATTGGGTATGTTTTTCACAATGCAATTTTAAAATTTATTTATTCCACCTAAATATTTTTTAGGGTCTCCATTTTGGTGTCTGTTCGATATTGTGCCAATTAAAAATGAAAAACGAGAAGTTGTATTGTTCTTGGCATCCCATAAGGACATCACTCACACAAAAATGCTGGAAATGAATTCTAATGAGGAGTGTGATAGCGGTAAGTATATTTTTAAAACTAACATAAAATGTTGGTTCAATTAAACCAGAAAAAATAAATTGTCAATGTTTAATCAAATGGATCGAGTGTTAAGTCAGCCGTATAGTGGTTCCAAAATGCTTTTTTTTTTAATAATTCCGTAACTTTTGATCCGTTAGAAATTTTTGAGTAAAAATTGACATGGATAGAGCTCAACTATTTTCCGTTGAGGATCAAACGATAGAGGATAGAACCCAAAGTTGGTCACATCGGCTATGTATTTTTTTTTTAAATTAGCCAATAACTATTTTATGATTTTAATAGAAAAAAACTAAATCCCTATCTCTTTTAGTTTAAGAAAAACTATTTAGGTCGAAGCAAAATTTACCCTTATTTTGGCTTTGTTTAAACTTTGGGGGCTTAAAAAGAGACCTTAAATTTTTTAAATATCCACTAGATTTCTTAAAAAATTCTAAATAAGACTGCTGCATAAATAATATTAATATATCTATTCGGTAAAAACTCATAAAAATTTCACTTTTTTTCAAAACATTTATAACATTCACTTTTAAAATATTTGTTGGTTCCGGATTATATATTTTTTTAAGTTTTCAAAGGAAATCTTAACGCATTTGCGTGCAAAGTAAACCAGGAGCACCTTTGGTCAACAGGCTCTCCACATACCCTATCTAAACTTTGTCAATTTTCCAGCAGTTTTTTTTAGATTTATATGTAAAATTATCAAAAAATACAGTTGCTGTCAATAATAAGTAAAAAAAGTAGTTTCTTGAACTCAATTGATTAAATTTTAGTTTTAGATCGAAGATATTTAAAGTAATATATAATGTCTTGTTAGTAAAACAAACACCAAAAGATTCAATTCACCACATAAAATATGCTGACAGTGCTAAAGATTAAATAAAGATATTTAACTTCCAAAAAAATTTCTCATTTTTGGCCTTGACTTTTTTGCGATTTTGCCCTATAACTTTTAAAATAAAATTTTTTAAATTTTTTTAATATGTTGAAATTCTCTATAATTTTCTAAATTATGCTAATAAAAAATTTTTTGTTATCACAATTCGATAATAAGAAAAAAAATTTCAAAGTCAAAATTTCAAAACAGGTGTAAAAAATTGCAATTTTTTGCCAAAAAAGTAACTAAATATTAAATTTTTTTTTTAAATTTAGTTAAAAAAGTTTAATATTTTTTTACATTTTCTGAAAGATTGGTTTAGTGGTTTCAAAGATACAGACTTATTACCATTTATTTTGTTTTTGGCCCCACTGTGCATTAGTGCCAAACGTGCTGGACTACATATGTTCTACATATCTCTGAAGAAAATGTAGGGATCTTAGTAATAATTAAGTCCATCAGTTTGGTCAAATTATGGGAACTCTAAACAATAACATCTTGTAACACATTTGAGCAGATTACGTTAAATCTGGGAATTTATTTTACGTTTGTGTACCATTTCTAAACCACTAATCTTTTTTCGCAGGACTTGAGTATTGGTTTTCTATACTTAAATGTTAAAGTTTCAATATTTTTGAGCTAAATGTACATCTAGTCTATATTATATTTCATGCGAATCATAGGTTATTCAGTCCAGAGACTTTATTTCCCAAAGTTTTCATATTTTAAGGCATAATCTGCATAGAAAGTCATAAATTTTTGGAGATTTATTATACTCATGTATACAATTTTTCATACAGCTAGACCATGTTTTCCGTCTTCATACATATATTTTACTGTGGGTTGTAAATTCAGACCATAGTTTTCGGACTTCCGGAATAAATTTTGATAATAATTTTGGAGCAAAAAGCATAGGATTTTAAAGCTAAATTGTTATCTATTCTTTTGGTAGTGATTCTTAGACGTTTTGTTAAAGATTTTTGATATATTTCTATTAGGGAATGGTAAACAATGCCAAAAATCGATTTTCGATTTCACGATCAACTTTTTTATTTAGATTTTTTAAATCAATTAATCGGTCCCCAAAATCGATTTTATGTTGATAAAATCAAAAGTGTACCAAAACAACTAAAAATTAAAAAGTAAACCTATAAAATGAATTCAAATAATATAAAATGAATTCACAAGTAATACATGTATAAAAGTTATGTTTATAAAAAAAATGAAATCTGTGAATATTTAATGTATCCATCAAATCAATCTTCTTCAGTAAACTTTGTAAAACAGCCTTACACTTAAACCAAAGTTCACTACCAAGCCTATATCTTTGTTGGGTTATTATAAGGCCATCCTTCAAGAATAGACGTTCACACGGTACTGATATTCTCGAGCTATTTCATTAATATTTGGATAAATTGTTTTATTTTGTTTTCCTTCAGAGGATTTAGGCCATTGTTTTGCGAAATGCCTAGCTAGGGATAATATGTAAAAATACTAAGATCTTTTGTAAATTGAATATTGGGATTTTTCATTTTCTATTTTCTGAAAACATTGGCAAACTCTTACCTTAAATGTTCACCGCCGAATGATTTAAAAAAAAGCAGACATCAAACGAGATAAAAGCCGGATGATTTTTTTTCTGCATGCAATTCAAACATTTTTCCGACGTCGCACAGTGTGCGATTCAAAAAATTAAATGGAAATAATTATGGAACTTTGGAACGGCTGCACCGATTTCCTTGAAATTTCACATGGTACTAGTAGAGGTGTAGGCGATTTTAAGTTTTGAGCTTGGACCATATAGACTTACAGGGGGGCGAGTCCACAGGGTCCCAAATTCGGACACCTCGGGTATAAAATTTATTAAAAACGATCCTGATTCCTTATATCTGAACCGATTTCAAAGATTTTTTATATGAGAGGATATCTACAAAAAACATTGTCGTATTTTTAAGTTTAAGATATATTAAGCTTCAAACATTAAAACTCTTACTTTTTAGCCTGTCTTGGTGAAGTTTTATCGCTACAGAGGGTCCAATTTTAACCCCATTTTCTTTAAATTTTTCTTATTTCATTAAAAACAAATAGAAAAATTGTGTAAAGCAAGAATTTTGAAGAAATATTTACGGAGTCAAAAGTTACGAGCATTTAAATTTGAACTTTCAAAAAAAGTTGATTTGTTCCCTTTTTTTTGCCAAAAAAGTGGTAACATTTTTTTTCTGTTATATACAAATTTTCTTAAGTAACATATATAATATTTATATTGCTCTGAAAGATAACTAAACATAAAATACTTTAAAAGAAATAAGCTATAAAAAATCGATTTTTGCGAGAACCAGGGTTTCCCAAATTTGACCTATTTTTCCAACTAATTTCGAATTTACGCCTTAATTTCTCAAATCGCAAAGCTGGAATAAAAAAAGTTATACTTTTTATTAAGCCTGAAGTGTTTTAATTTTTTTCGCAATAGAAATTTTTGCTCCCCTTTATCGGTTGGAAAGATATAGCAAAAAAAGTAAAAAACCCCATTTTTGTAAAGTTTTTTGGAAATTACGGGATTTTTGTAGATAAATCTAAAATAGTGAATAGCATCAAATAATCTACTTATATGTGAAATCTCATTCAAAAATATTCACTAGCAAGAATTTTATTGTATAATTAAAATGAAAAATATGCAAAAAATCACAAATCCATCCTTTCTCAGTGTTTTTTGCAAAAAGTCTTCAACAAATTTTCGTATTGTAAAAATTGTTATACATATTTGAAAAGAAGACAAACAGTTCCAATCGATATCGGGGAGAAAAAAATTTGCGAAAAAAAAATGACGAAAATGTGAGGAGAATAAAGAACATCTTAAAATCAAATGATTTTCCAATGAACCTCTGTGGAAAATTAATGAATGACCATGGAAGAATTGAAAATATGTCAATAAGAGGGACAAATCGAACTGAGGCTTTTAATCAATGATATATATTCCTGATATATCAGAAAGATTTGACAAATCTGGACTCGACAAAATATAGAATGGCACAGAAAACATTTAACAACCTTGGCCGAATCTATAGTGAAACCAAGGATAGGATTCAAAAGTTCGGAAAATCAAATGTTGTGTATAAAATACCCCGTAATGGCAATGATGTAACGAGATGTATAATGGTGTATATTGGAACAACTAAAAATAAATTAAAAACGAGAATATCAGGACACAAATCTGATCAGCGTTTACGTAGTAGCAGTACTCAAAAAACAGCATTAGCGGCCCACTCTGCATTGACGAGCCACTCACCGGACTTTGGAGGGGCCAGAATATTACAAAGTGAGAATAATTACAGACGTCATTATATGTTAGAGATGCTACACATAATAAATACACCAACAACACAGAGAATAAATTTTGGAACTGTCACGGAGAATTGTGCTCAAATATACAAACACCTCGTCAATAAGAAAGAAACATTAAAAAACAAGTGCAATAATTAGTATTAATATACAGTGCAATATCAAACTTACTCTCAGTGCAATATCAGACGACGGTAGAGACACTACTATAGCTGTTTTACTTGTTTGTTTGTGTTTAAACACTCTATGTAAGAATTAATGTTGTCACTGTTGTTATTGCTTCATTGTGTTTTTCATATGTTTTTCATATTTTGCTTTGTGCTTTATTCGTATATGATTGTTTATTATTAATATGTACAGTTAGGGACAAAACTATTTGTACACCCATGCATTTCGTATATCTTCAATAATTTATAAAGAATAAAAAATTATTATATGTAGTTTTAATTCAGGTCCATTTTTATTAAATTATTTGATAAAAAATAAATTAATATATAACACATTGTTAAAAAAAAAGTACAATTTAAGTAAAAATCTTTAGGACAAAAGTATTTGTACATCAGTACTTTGTACAATTATTTGTACGTTGGACTCTTGTATGATGATTTTTTTAAATACCGTTATATTTTCTTCGTTAATCGAGTTTTATTTTACAAAATAAGAAGTTGGTTTTAACGTTTTGAATAATAAGCACATCAAAAATGGGAAAGCGAAAAGAGTTGAGTTTAGATATTAAAAATTTAATTATTGATGAACATAAAAAAGGAAAATCTCTCCGGAATATAAGTAATTTAGTAAATTTGCAACATTCCACAGTACAATACATTGTAAGCAAGTATAAAAACAGCGGATCTGTTGAAAATGTGCGTGAATGTATACGAAATATATGAGGTGTACAAATAGTTTTGTCCCTAACTGTATATCTACATTGTATTTAATTTTAGAAAATAAGCCCTGATGATGCTAATCGATGTTTGTAGCGAAATATAGGCAATAAAGGAAAAGTTTTTACACTACAATTGACCTCAGGCTCGAACAAAACTGTTTTTTATTTATAAAAAAAATTTGAAACACTTTAGAATATATAAAAAGTACAACTTTGTAGATCGTTATAGCACTGATTTAACATAACTTTATTATTACCAAAAAAAAAAAAAATTAATATATGGGCAATTATCAAAAATTTTTGATTTTAGCCCTTCAAAAAAATACTAATATTTTTTGATGGCACAATGAAATCCTTTTGTATACACATAAAGTGACTCGAATGCATATAGAAGCACTTCGCGTTAATCATTTCATGTGAGGGGCGCGAAAGTTATAGCGGTTTAAAGTTGAACATATAAGTTTTACAAACTAGAAGTTTATGTAGAATTCTGGTCAAAATTACACATAATATCAAAACCTACTGAGTTATTTAAATAAAATTTATGATATTTTCAATGTTTGATGGTATTAGTGCAGCACATTTTAGGGTTTCCTAGTAAAATATTAAAAATTTTTTGATCAATAAAAATCGCGATTTTTAAAAATTTTGTGAAAAATTTGGATCGAATCCATGTTATTTCTCCATATATTGATTGAAAATATATTTCATTAGAGTTTATTACATAGTATTGTGATCCTTTTTTAATACAAGTAAATATATTTTGGTCCATAAAATGTTTATCTCTCAAAAATTTTTGATGCGCCTCCGAATTTTTATTAAGCATAATAAACACCAACTAATTATGTAAATTATAGTTAATTTCATGCAGTCCACACGATGTGCCTTAGCGAAATGTGTTTTGACAAAAGTGTCGCGTTTTCAATTATCAACGACATTTGACTTAAATTTATGATCCCAATCAATTATATTTATCGCCACTCTTATATCTATATATCTAATATTTGTTTAAATTGCAATTTTCTATATAAAAATACAAAAAGTGTAATTTTTGCATAATTTTCAAAAAGTCCATAAAATTTTTCTATTAAATTTATTATTAATGCTCTTCCGATTTTCTTATGTAAAATGACAAAAAACTAAGTTCAAGCAGTAATCCAAGCAATTCCATATGAAAATGTGAATGTGCCTTGCGAAAAACTGACTTTTTGAAAAAATTTTCGCACTTGTTTTCCAAACTTTGAGACTATATACTACGTTGACTATTTCGGGCACATCAACGATATAACCCAAAATACGTACAATTACAACAAGTATCAATCCTTATCCGGTTGAGGGGCGCACAGACCGCGCTTAAAAAACTGAAAACTTTAAAAAACCAAAAAATTTTGTCATCAAAACTTTACTACCATGTATTTAGTTGTTGAAAGTCTATGCAACAACAAAGATTGTGCAGAATTTATGTACAAAGTCCGATTAGTTTACTTATGATAGAGTAAGATCAAAAAGTATAAACGCGCGAACAAAAATTATAGAAGAATGGTAAAAACTAGTAGTAGTTTTTATCAGTTTTTCTATATTCTTGAACTTTGAACAACAATCATGGTTAGAAAAAGAAACCTATTGTGCTAAAATTTTGCACTGTATTAGTTTCAAGTCTTGTGAGTTCAGAACTGTAACTAATTTGTTTAAAATATCATTGCCACAAAACTTATTAAGGATTTAAGTCAGTTTCAGCCAGGTTAAACATTTTGATAATAGCCCATATACGATTTTTATAATTGTACATATTTTTTTTAAACTTTTTAAAACAAAATCGATTTTTGAAACTAAATAATCGATTTCAGTATAAAATCTATTGCAAACAACCGATTTTTTTCTCCTGAAAATCGATTTTCGACTTAAATTGAAATCGATTTACCATTCCCTAAGTTCTATATGTTTTATCTTTTTCGTAATGAATGATAGTTGTTCTTAGCGCTCCTATAGTTAATTGTGTGCTATTTGCCATCCTTAGATCGAAATTATGGTTAAGCAATTTCTATGGATATGTTTAATGTCAACAATATCTTCAAACAGTCAAATTAAATTATTAAATAATATTTTATTATTTTATATCAAGATAACAAAATATAATAAAATACCTTAATTATTTAAATCAGAATGTCTTAAATTACAATATAATTCTATGTATTATTTGTATTTCTTAAAAAATAATATTACAAATTATATTTTGTTATAAAACGAACATATTTAAATATTACGAAAGATTTCGTGAATTTCGTAAAATGCTTTATAAAATTTATTTTCGTAAAATATAAGAAATATTCTTATATATTACGAATGAATTGGCTACGAAATATTTTTTTTAATGTGCCATAGACTTTTTTTGGTGTTTAATCGCACTACTGTAGTGCAATTCAGTAACTTTTAACGATTCGACAATCGATAAATGTTTCGATGGCTTTTGTTGTTTGCAGTAACGATTATAAGTATAATTCCGTATGTACATTTAAACAACAGTAGACAACATTTGTTTTCGTGTGGCATCTATGTCAAAATAAACAGAAGACTTAAATGGAGTAGAAATAAAAAAGAATTTGGGAATTAAGCCCAAATTACAATAGAGCGTAGTCAGCAGCAGTGTGAGCTGACATAATCAGCTGATCATATAGAATGCACTGTTTGTTATGGTGTTGATTACTTTTAGTCAGCAGTAGTTTGCAGTGCTGTTTCATTTAGCCCTGTTTCTAAATTCACTGCGCTGCATTCAGATTGAGAGCGAGACAAAGAGAATGAGCAAATAAATGAGAGGGTAAAATACACAAGTAGAATAAAGCTAGATGGTGGTTGTAAATTGTGGCTGCCTACGCTGAATTGTAATTATAACAGCAGCATCATGTTGTGCTGACAGTGAACAGCTGATAATTTTTGCTGATTCTATTGCTGACTACGTAATTGTTATTTGGGCTTTATTTGTATACTGTGCACATGTGTTCTTACTGCTTTTGTATGTTAAACACATGTTTTATTTGATAAAATAAACAACACAAAAAAATATTGTGGTTTAGTTAACGACAGAAGTAGACAACGAATGTCGTTAAAAAGTATTACATAATAAAGAAATCGATAATTTTGTTGTTTTTTTAACGATTCGATTATCGTTAAAATAAGTTACTGAATCGCACTACTGGTTGTAAAATATGTCTCAAAATATATGTTGATGACATTGTCGTGTGTTTGGTTTAACTCATGACATTCTCGCTGGACACATTAATCTCATGTTTATTTATTTGTCGATAGCTTTTGTTGTTTCCAGTAACGGTTATATGATTCACTATGTACATTTAAACAGTAGATAACTTTTATTTTCGTATGGCAACTCTGTCAAAATAAAGAGATGACTTAAATAGGAGTAGAAATAAAACGGAATTTGGAAATTATTTGTACACTGTGCACATGTATACTTAATGTTTTTGTATGTTAAACATATGTTTTTGTCGATAAAATAAACAACACAAAAAACATTGTGGTTAGTTAACGACAGAAGTGGACAACGAATATCGCACAGTGGTTCCAAATAGATTTTTTAAATAATTCTGCAACTTGTAAACCGTTGCACAGTGTGCGATTCAAAAATTGAAACGGAAATAATTATGGAACTTTGGAACGACTGCTCCGATTTCCATGAAATTTCACATGGTGATAGTAGAGGTGTAGGCGAGTTTAAATTTTGAGCTTGGACCTTATAGACCTACTGAAAGCGAGTCCACAGGGTTCCAAAGTTGGGCACCTCGGGTATACAATTTATTAAAAATTATGCTGATTCCTTATATCTGAACCGATTTCAAAGATTTTTATATGGGAGGATTCTGCTAATCGATATCGATTCTTCTAATTTAGTCTCCTTTTCAAATATGTATAAAAAACTTTACAATACGAAAATTTGTTAAAGACTTTTTGCAAAAAACCCTGAGAAAGGATGGATTTGTGATTTTTTGCATTTTTTCATTTTTAATTATGCAATAAAATTCTTGTTTGTGAATATTTTTGAATGAGATTTCACAAATAAGTAGATTTTTTGATGCTTAATTTAGCGCTATTTACTTTTTTAAATTTATCTACAAAAATCCCGTAATTCCCAAAAAACTTTAAAAAATTTACAAAAATGAGATTTTTACTTTTTTTTTTTTGCTATAAAATTTGGGTAAAATTTGGGAAACTCTGGTTCTCGCAAAACTCGATTTTTAAAAGCTTTTTTCATTTAGGGTATTTTGCGTTTAGTTATCTTTCAGAAAAATATAAATACTATGTATGTTACTTAAGAAAATTTTTACATAACAAAAAAGAATGTTACCACTTTTTTGGCAAAAAAACGGGATAAAATCAACTTTTTTTGAAAGTTTAAGTTCAAATGCTTGTAACTTTTGACTCCATAAATATTTTTTAAAAATTTTTTCCTTACACAACTTTTCTATTTCTTTTTAATAAAATAAGAAAAATTTAAATAAATTAGAGTTAAAATTGGGCCCGCAGTAGCGAAAAAACTTCACTAAGACAGACTAAATAGTTTTAATTTTAATTTTTTAAGCTTAAAATCGGTTCAGATATAAGGAATCAGGATCGTTTTTAAAAAAATTGTATACCGGAGGTTTCCAATTTTGGGACCCTGTAGGTCTATATGGTCCAAGCTTACACTCGCCTACACCTCTACTATCACAATGTGAAATTTCATGGAAATCGGAGCAGCCGTTCCGAAGTTCCATAATTATTTCCATTTCATTTTTTGAATCGCACACTGTGCGTTGGAGATATCTAAACAAAATTTCGCATAGTCAGAGCTGAGGTGTTTCCGAGTTGATTTGGGGGCTCCTAGCGGCTCACGGGGTAGACCTCCAAAGTTATATTATTTGATATTTGGGTCGAAGCAAATTTTAAAGAAATTAAAGATATGTGGTCCTAAATTAATGAGATTCCATAAGAGGGGACTTTATGGTACTTTTTTGTTCTTCTAATGGTACTTTATAAATTTTCTATAATATTTAACTTAGAAACACGAAATTAAAGATATGTGGCCCTAAATGAATGAGAATCCATAAAAAGGGACTTTGTGATACTTTTTTATTCTTCTGAGGTTACTTTTTGAATTTTTCTATAATTATGAACCTAGAAACATGAAATTAAATATATGTAGTAATAAAAGAGTGTTAATTCATAGGGGGTCGTTGGTGTACCTTTTTGTTCTTCTAATGGTACTTTTTGAATTTTCTATAATTATAACCATGGTAACATGAAATTAAAAATGTGTGGTCCGAAGTTAATGAAAATCTATAAGAGGTATTTGGAATTTTTTGTTCTTCTAATAATGCTTTTTGAATTTTCTATAATATTCAACCTTGAAACGTGAAATTAAAGATATGTGGTCTTAAGCGCATTAGAATCTATGAGAAGGACTTCGTTCGTGATACTTTTTCGTTATTCTAATAGTACTTCTTGAATGTTCTATAATATACATCCTAGAAACATAAAATTGAAAATGTAAGGTTCTAAGTGAATCAGAATCCTTAAAGGATTTTTGTGGTACTTTTTCCTTATTCTGATATACTTTTTCGTGATTCAAATATTATAAACCTGAAATTAAAGAGATATTGTTATTTATGGATGAGAATTTTCCAGCTCTATTAGTCACATTCTTTTATACTAAAAAATAGTAATACAAATACTTTGGTAGTTTTTTAACTATCGAACGTTAAAGATGTTAAAAATTGGTACTTTATTGGCACCCTACGAACTCTTTAAACCAAAAGCATAGAAATAAATTTTAAATATCTTTTTTTATCAGAAATTTATCAAACATGCCTTTTGTACTTTTCGAAAATCCTATTTTAAAAAAGAATTTCATTTTGTTTAAATGTTTAAATTAGTTCCCTGTGTTTGGTCTTATAATAATTTCATTCAAAGCTCAAGAAAAAGTCCCGGTATTTTTACACAGGAGTAACGGAACCATTTTTTACTAATGTAAAAACTGCATTAGTAGTCTTTATATGTGTGCCAAATATTTTTGGGATTAAACATGTAGTTTCTTCGAAATATTAAAAACAATTTTGGTCTTATAAATATTTCGAAGAGAATGGTTCCCAGATTTTTTTTATTCTCAAATAACAAAATTTCATCCCCAAAAATCCCCACTGAAACAATACCATTAATTTATAGATTAGTATAAACTTTAAGTTGTACTTCAATTCATTTCCTTTGTAGAAATGCAATTTTATTTTTATATAAATAGTATTGAAAAATATTTCCAATTAAAAAAAAAAAAACATTTGTATCAATAAACGCTTTAGGTAAAATAATTTACTTAATTTTTATAGTTAATGCATATGGGCCATTATCAAAAATTTTTGATTTTATCCCTTCAAAAAGAAATTGTTTTTTTTTATGGCACATTAAAATACTGAATCATTTTACAATTTTGAACGATGTGAACGAACGATTATGCCCAACTCTAATTGTAATAGTAACAATCAAGGTAGATTAAGAAGGTAACGACATTAAAACAGCTGAGAATTTTTTTTCTTTTTGAAATCAATATGGCTGCCTGTGTTTTGTAATTTGAAGTGTCAAATTTTTGTTTATGTTTACATTTTTTTTGCTTACTTTTGTGTTATTGCGTTTTTCTCCTCTCTTTTTACTACATGAATTGTTTTTTGTAAAGAAACATGTGAAATGACAAAATTAAAGTTGACAGAAGAGATGACAATGCAAAAACAAAATACATGGGTTTTTTTTGGTGTTGTAGTTGTTGTAGAGTTGTCGTTACCTTCTTAATCTTATAGAAACAATTATAGAAACTTATCGTTGATGTGATTTCTGATTCTGTTGAAAGCAGAATTTTCTTGCGTTGTTCCGTGACAGTTGTTAGCAGTGTTGCCAGAGAATCACTTTTTTCTTACAAATAAACAAATACTTAACGAATTAAAATGAAAAACCACTAAATAAACAAAGAAATAAATGAACAAAAATAATTAAATACACAAACAATTAAATAGATAAATATTTGGCATGTTTAATTTCAATCAGAGTTGCATTTTTAGACTTTTTCTAGTAACTAATTTATGGTAACTCTGTGTTTTTGCTAACAAATGCCAAAACATATGTCACGTTATTAATTTTCGATAATTGCACAACATTTTTTCCGTAAATAAACGGGACATCAACATCACATAAACAACCAACCAAGTGTAGGCCCAGAATACGGGAGACAGCGACACTAATTTTTCTCTCTCAAAAAATTTGACCCAGAATAACAGCGCACGGCGCAACGTACTAATACAGTGATGTCTTCTTTTAAAAAATTTAGTAAATTGAGCCGCAAAATAAAGTAAAAAAAAATATATTAAATTCAAAGTTAAATACTTGATACAAATTTTAATTATTTTTGATGAATTAAAGATCAAACTATTTAAATTTTATATAATTTCTAAAGTTTAATCCTAAAAAATATTTGATTTTACGAGAAAACATAGTTTGAAACTACTAAAATAAATATTAAAATAATACAACTTTTCTACTTATACTAATTTTGATATTGTTGGTTTTGATTTTTTATTTAAATAAATAATGATTTTTAACATTGTTGTTAAATCAAACATCTTTTAAATATGCAGTAATTATATATTACACAATTTTTTTTGTTTGGTAACGTTTTTTTAAAGCTTCAATTACGACTTTATTTTTAAGTGTATGCAACACTTTACAGTTTTTTGTTTACGAAAAAAACAAAAAACTAGGCAACCCTATTGAGTGTGTGTAGAGAATGAGAAGTGTCGCTCTGAAAATAAAATAAATTTTATTCCATAGCGACAGTGAGCAACGTTGTTTATCTGTCAAATTTGTATGGAAATATCGCTGTCTCCGGTATTCTGGGCCTACACTAACCCGGCCTTAAATGTAGCAAGTACATATAAACATCAGTGATGTCAACTAAATATTATTTCTAGTAGATCTATTGGTTTTTAGTTTGAAAATCGCTAGATATATTGGTTTTTATTTATTTTATCGATTTGTATACAAAACGAAATTTGTGTTTTTATAACAAAAATTTGTAATTTAGTCGTAAAGTAGCTCTGGGTTGAGGAACAACTCTCGCGTCGTTGTAATTATTTCTTAGGTACAGCCAGGCAGGCTTTTGTTGCTTGGCCTTCGGGAATTTTGCGTCTCACCCCGCATTGACTAAATGATTGTGGTCGGCTAACTGTATAGTGTTGCGGTTTTTCGAAACTTACATTTGTCACATGCAATCGATTTTGATAACCTAACTTTTATATTTGATGATTGGTGGAGACCAGATAAAACTCGAAGGATTGATATTGGTGGAGACCATTTAACTCAGGGAGCTGAATTCAAAAACTCTAGCATTCCATACGTAGGTATAGATCGAGTGGATGATTTGCGAAAGAGGCTTTCTGTTGGATGTACACTAGAGTGTCCCGTAGACAAAATTTTTGTAGGAAAACCCCCCAAAATATTTAAAAAAATGTTCGCAAAAATTTAGTCCACAAACCGTCATTTTAGTACATCGTAACAAAAAAATTTTCGATATTTTTCTTAAAAAAATAGATAAGATTTTTATAATTTTGTTGCTTTTAAGGCTACAATATTAAAAATTTGCATTGTAGTAAGAACTGTTAATAATATATAATTTTCCAGATTTTTAAAAAAAAATGTTCATCAAAATATCTTAAAAAGTCTTCTAACAAAACAAAATCCCATTACAAAATTTTTAAAATATTTTTTTCCATAACCAGCATAAAATTACGAATTTTTTTATACCCATTTCGATTAAAATATCGAAACTTTAAGGGCCAGTTTTTCACTTAAAGATTTGCGATTAAATTAAATTTAATCGTTCAGTGTTGTTTTTGAGTTGTCGATCATATCGATTTATTTTCTAGTTTAAGCGGCCAATGTTGGGTTTAAACTTGTGCTAAAATATTCATATACAACATACAAAACTCCAATAATTTGGAAAATTATATATAGTTATTTAGTTATAACAATTTACACAATTTATCAAAGACAGCAAGTGGTTGCATTTTTTAACTTTTGAAAATTTTTTTTGTAAAGATGACCAAACACTGACTTTATTACATATTTCTCCTAAAATTTAATTTATTAATCCAAATTTCCGTAAACAATAAAAAAAAAATACTCTAAATTTTCTTCTTCTTATTTGCAACATCCAGTTGTTTTGATAACATGTGATTTTTGCACAAACTACCATATTTTATTTATAAATGATTGCCGTTCAATATGGCAATACTAGAAGATTTAATCTCGGACTTGAAAACACAAATGGCGGATTAGATTAATATTTAGATTAACTAATTTAACTTTTATTTGGCATTTAATCTAGAAGTGAGAAACTGGCTCTTATTTGACCAAAATGTATGAGACCCTTGATTTTTCAATCGCTGGTAGGGAACTGAAGAAAAATTTTAAAAATTGTTTAAATAATTTTTTCGTATTAAGCAGGATTTTATGCATTGTTTGAGGGGTCTTCCTACATCTAAATCTCGAAAAAGGCTATTCTCGGGACACTCTAATATACACCCTGGCAACATGTTAGCAGAATGCTACGCCATTTAAACTCAAATGACAAAAACTTCAACTATATAGAAAACATAAATTATAAAAAGTTGAATACATTCTATGTAGTGTATTCATTAGTATTTAAATTTAAAAAAATAAAATAAAGAAAACATGAAGAAAAATATAATTTGTTCATTTATACGTATTTTTATTTCATACACAGAAAACATTTTTACATATCTGGAACGAATTTTTGCATAAACTGCATGATTTTTACATACAAATTTATTCCCAAAACTTTTTCATTATAGTATAAAATTTTCATACTTAGTTTGTGTGTATTTATATTCTTAACAGATTTGTTCTTAACTCTGTTGATTATGATCGAATTTGGTTTATTAAAAAAACCGAAATTTTATATTTATGACTGATCTATAAAAAATAAAAATCTGTAGGGCTTCAAAAATAAAAAATGCGTTTTCCCCGATATCTCAGTTATTACTGAACCGATTTATTTCATTTTTTCAGAATAAAAATTCAGAAAATAATTTCCGAGCCCCCTTTAAACCAGGGCTTCCAAAAATAAAAAATGCGTTTTGTACGATATCTCAGTTATTATTGAACCGATTTATTTCATTTTTCCGAGACTTCTTTGTAAAAACGAAGTCTGTAGTATATACAGAGGCTTCAGAAACTGGAAAACCGGTTCTAAAAACCAGTTTTTTGAACATATCTCCGCATTGTATGAACCAATCTTGCTGAATTCCAATAGCAAAATTCTCGAAAGGATTTCCGATCGTTTGATATATATATTATATATGTCAGTTATCGGTGGGCTTCATAAACGCCATTTCAACAGACACATGGACGGACATCGTCCTATCGTCATCATTTCTTACAAGGATCCCGAAAATGTAAACTTTTTTGCTCTCCGAATGTTCTCATATCTGTCATGTAAAAACGTAGAGCAGTTATTACGTTACATTTACATTTGTGAGTACACATACACACATAACTTATACTTCAATATTAAAAATTACTTAAAATTTCCAAGAAGCCCTTCTAAAATTATTATTCCGTGTATTGTATATAGCAATATGCCAAAAACGGCTTTTTGCGTTGAAAATGGTCTTTAGGGCTTCAGCAGCAATTTTTGTTCTGCGACTTTTTCATAATTCAAAAGTATTAAATTAAGCTACAAAGGTCACCCTGTGTTTTTAGAATTTTGCTCATAACTTTTTTGTTTATTTACAGATTTTACTCATTTTCAATATCAATCAAACCTTATATAAGATAAATATTTGAGCCAAATTTCGTTCTCCTTCGTTGTGCCGTTCGAGTCCTATCCTGCTTTCAACAGACGGACATAGCTAGATCGACTCAGAATCTAACCAGGACCCAGAAAACACATACTTTATGGGGTTTTAAATTAAAAATAGTGTGTATGGTCTTAGTTACTACTGTATAATTCATTTCAGTAACATAAACTCCGGTTTTTTTAAATATGCACTAAACATCTGCATCAATTCGTTTGTAACTCATTGTTAATGATTCCTTTTCTTTTCAATTGTTGACTGTTATTGTTTTTTAAACTTAAAATCAATTCGCTGTGTGTGCGTACGTATGGAAAAGACAAAGAAAACAAAACAAAAACAAACAAAATCATTTGTGCAGGGAGTCATAAAAACAATTTAGCAACAAATCATTTGCAACTGAATTGAATTGAATTAAATATAAAATGCAATACTGTCATTTGTTTGTTTTTTGTTTACAAAATTTGAAGTGAAGGAAATATTAAATGAAAAAATTTAAATAATATAGGTTTGTAATTAAAAGTAAATAAAAATATCATAAATAAAATAAATTTTATTTCATTTAAGATATAATTAATTATAATTGAAATAAAAAATAATTAAATTTTCTGAGCAAAAAAATTTAAAGCAAACGTAATCATAATCTATTTTTTTATTTAAAAATAAATAATTGTTACTTTCCATGCATTTTTTCATATTAAAGTAAGGGAATGACAGTAATTCACAGTTTTGATTTTATGTTTTTTATTAAACATTACTGTTTTTGAAAAAAAATTTCTTATGACAAACAATTTCTCAAAGAGAACATAACATGATTTGTTTTATCATTTCAATTCAACTCAATTCAAATAATATTTTTTTGCGTGGTTTGTTTTGTATTGTTTTGTTTTTTATTTTAGCAGTAATGTGAGAGCATGTATTAAAAAACATTACTATGAGTTGAAAAGCAAATGATTTGATGCAGATGTTTAATATGCACTATATTTGGTGGTGCTTGAAGATTACATTTCTACTTCAAAAGTTATATATGAGTGGTGAAAAAAAACGCATTTTTTTAAATTTTTTCGATTTTTTTTATCATTTTCCAAAATTTCTCGTAAACGAAAAATACGATCGTTAAGCACCACCGCAGCTTTTTAGATATTATTGTCATCAACAACTATGTTGACTTTCAAGACCTAACATTCAGTCCAATTTGTGCCGCGTTAAATGTTAGCAGTAGTATTTTCTTACTTCCATGTTTTGTTGTTGCCATTTTGTTTTTCTCGGTGTATTATTGCAACAATTTCCGAAAATGAAAGACTACTACCCAGACTATCTATCCAACTAATAAAAACATTGAATTTGGAGCTGTTAAAATAAATAATGAGTTAAATTCATAAAAAGTAAAAAATCCAAGTTTTAAGGGCCACCCTATATTTCCGTTTTAGGACAAGTGAGGGACACCCTAATTAGATATTAAGGTAGCTGAATCTACCCCCGAAGCATTAAAAAATCATTCGGCATTCATAGCTTGAAAATGAAAAAGTACTTTTTTTGGCATATTGCTAATTATATACCTAAAATATATATTTTGGTCTATTCTATACTAATAAAATCATCATCAATATTAGGTACATAATTCATATTTTACATTTGCTTAACTTTAAAAATATAAATAAATTCCCTATTTCTAGTACTTAGTTCCTAGAAATACTGTGGTAAGAAGGCAGTTGAAATTTTTGTACACTTACTTATGACACTTAGAAGTATACTACCCTATCAAGACTCAATCGCTGAAACTTTGTGCAAAAAATGTATGGTTCATTAAAATTTTGATTTAAAATATTTGTGATGAGAAAAATAACAAACTTTTCTACAGGCCATAAATGTACCAAAAAGATAATTTTATAACTAGTGTTTTACACCAAAAAATTGACAATAAATCATTATTCTCAACAAATTTTTAAAAACATATGTGGCAAAAAGGTAATAATTTAAGCAGTAATTTTTAAAAATAATTACAGTAGTTTTCCGGTTTAACGAACATTATTTTTTGCAAACATTGCATTTAACGAACGAGCAATATTTTTCTATTGAGTATCTTATATAGCGAAGAAAAGATTCATTATGTACTCAGTTTAACGAACAAATAAATGTAAATTAAACTAAAAATTGTTAAAAATCACCAAGACTTAGGCGTAACAAATTTGTGCCAAATGTTTATAAGCTACTGTTTATAAGGTTTTAAAATTAAAGATAATCTAACAAAAATAAGTTACGTTTTCGGATACCTATAATGTAGTTACAAAGTAAAGGCGAATATATAACAATTTCACATAATAAACTTTATTGATTACAAACTTACCATATACGGCAAAATAAATAGATTCAATTGTTCATGAATTGTTCCTTTTTTTTTTTTTTTTTTGTTCTATTTTTAAGATATTTTATTTAAAATAACTATTTTTCATAAAATACATTTTAGGAAGCCAACATTTTCACATTTTTAGTAAATTTTATGTAAATTTTTTTTTACTTTAAGTTAGTGTTGTATATTACGAACTATTCAGTTTAACGAACAGGCCTGACAACAATTAGGTTCGATAAATCGGAAAACTACTATATTAACCCATTAATGCCCACTGTTACGTATATGTAACGCGACAATGACTAAGTTTAAAACCATATTGTCAAAAAATGGAATAATATAAAATTAAATTTTGTTATGAATTGTCTAACTTAATATTCGTCCTGCATCCTCAAATGTTTTCTCTTTCACTTTCTCTCCTGTTATTGTGGCACTAAGTGATTTTGCAAAGTTCATTAGTTGAAAGCCTGCAAAAATTCGATTTTAACGGCAGTAGGTTTGCTAAAAGGCTTATTTTTTACGTTCAATATATTTTAAAGAAAATTTTTTTTGTAGACTTAAAGAAAACATATCAAATTTGTTTATTTGATTGTTTAAAAATATAAATGGCGTGTCCGATAAAAATTAGAAAGTGGAAAAAGAAAGTGTTACGTATATGTAACACTGGGTCATTCTCAGTACTTTTTGGCCCCTTCTATTTTCAATACAAAACTACAAAACAGAACTAAATGACAATTTTTTTTTAATTAAATATACTATTTGAGCAGTAATCATGATAAATTGTTAAAACAAGTGATTATAGCACCGTTCTCGTTTATTATTAGCAGTTTGGTAAATATTGAGGGTATTAAAAGGTAGGGGGCCTACGGAAAATTTCGCCCTAGGCAATATACACGCATTTAGTTAGATTTATTTTTGAATATCTTTATTATTGTGTCGACGCGATCCTAGATCAAGCAGAGGAAGGCATTTCCGGTAACCGGAAGTAGTCACTTCGTTCCATATATGAATTAAGAAATAAAATTAAATGATGAATTAGTATAAATATTGTAAAACTTCTTTAAAATATCAATTTAATTGTGCCTTTTATCAAAAAATTTAAAATTTTTTAGGGTTTGCTTATATAGCTCATGATATTTATATAGAAAATACGAGGTCCAAAAATTATTGAGTAATGCCCACTGTTACGTATATGTAACGGCTGATAACTTCCTTACTAAACCAAATATAAACAATTTTTCACCGTCAATGTGTTTATTTGCCTCATTTGACATGATGTTCAAAATTTTAAATCTCTATGTTGTCTAGATCGCCGTGGGTTAACGAAAAATATT
Organism: Protophormia terraenovae; assembly: GCA_951394005.1. Lineage (NCBI taxonomy): Eukaryota > Metazoa > Arthropoda > Insecta > Diptera > Calliphoridae > Protophormia > Protophormia terraenovae. The sequence goes on from OX596077.1 coordinate 72,575,718, forward strand.
GAGTTTGCGCCATTATAACTACCATACCAGATATTATCTAAAGTGCTGGTTTATAAATGTAATACATATTTTATCAAAAATCAGATTTTAAATTTTTGTTGGAATTTACCACCGTGAGTGGTTCCAAAAAGCGTTTTATTTTTTTAATAATTCGGTAACTTTTGATCCGTTAAATATATCTCAATAAATTTGACATGGATAGAATTGAACTTCGAGTTGATTTGGAAGAGGGTTTAATTCCCTCTTATGTTGAATAAACTTTAGAAATAGTGTATTCAATAAACCGACAATTTCAGCAACCGGTTTTCTAGTTATTCGAAAAATTCCCTTTTCAAAAAAACCGGCTTCAAAAACGGTTTTATGTAAAAAAACAGGTTAACCGGTTTTTATTAAATAATTATAAATTTATAGGAACATTTTATTATTTGTTTATTTTTTCATAACATACAGTAGGTAGCACAAATGAGTGCACGCTTGTAATTTGTGCACTTGTCGTTGCATAAAAATAAAAGTAGTAAAGCAAATCCAAAATTTTTTTCTTTAATTTATTTTATGTTTAATATTTAATAAAATAATTTGCAATTTAAAAACAAGCGCGAATGTTATATTCGGGCCGGCCGAATCTATATACCCACCATCAACTTTTTCACATTTTACGTTATATGGGAGGGGGCGGTAAAGTGGGCGGACCACGCCCATTTTTTGTTTCCGAGTTTACATTGGTCCTTGAACTATTTGAACACAATTTCGTTGATTTTCACCTTATATAGGAGGTGGGCGGTAAAGTTTGGTTTCCGAGTTTGTATCGATCCCCGAACTATACACACAAAATTTCGTTGTCGTACATGCTTTTCTTCAAGAGATATCAGCAGAAAAGTATGAAACGGACACCCTGTGTTTCTGTGTTTCCGATTCTGCCCATTTTCAATCCCAAACAAACCTTATATAAGACAAATATTTGTGCCAAATTTCGTCCCCCTACGTTGTCCCGTTCGAGCCCTATCCTACTTTCAACAGACGGACGGACATAGCTAGATCGACTCAGAATCGAACCAGGACCCAGAAAATATATACTTTAATGATTCTTTCGACATGTTACACACGGAATGACAAAATCAATTTACCCCCCATCTTTTTGATGGTGGGTATAATAAAAGCATCAAGCTCTACGAAAAAATCCGACAAAACGAAAACAACTCACATGTACTCAATTTTGCACCTGAAGGATTTTTAAAATATTTTTTTACAACAATAAAAATATATTGGAATATAATATAGTGTAATATTGAATACAGTTTATGGTGTAACTTAAATCACAAGTTAAGCTATTCGAATTTTCAGAATTCAAACTATAATCAATCAGAATCTCTATTTTCATCTACATCATTTAAAAGTAGACGATTGTATAAATCGAGTAGTTCAAAACATATTATATCCATCCTGACCTTAAATAAACAGTAAGTGTATTTACAACTTTAATTCTGCGCTCATAAAGCCTTATCATTAGTCGATTACATAATCCTTGTGCGTATTAAGTGTTAGTTTTTTTCAGATTGTTATACAAAAACTTATGAATTGCTTCACCCTCTATTAGAGCTGCAAAATATTTTGAAAGCTATTTCTAATGGATGAAAAGTTTTTCAAAGATTATCAAGTGCATCTTTTTAAAGATTTGTAAAAGGACTTATACCAAACTCTAACAACGCATGATTAACACATTTGTTGATTCTTAAAAACTGTTCAATAATTTTTGACAAATAGTTCCATCTGTGTTTTACATCGCAAATTAATCGTAACTCTTTATCTTGTTGCTTTTGTATAAAGTTTTGCAGTTCTTTTTGCTTTTCAGTCGATTTATTGAGGAATTTTACATATTTACGTAATTTTCTAATTACTACTCCGACCTCGCAACAGATTGTTAAAGTATTATCAATATTGAAACCTGTTTCTGTATTTTTGGATATCTTCGTAATCATGTTCACATTCCGATGAATCTTCAATATCTATATTTTCTTCTTTAATTTGCTTTTTTGTATAAATTGTATCTAAGTGAATGTGAATATTTACATATAATTAAATAATGTACACTATGAAAATATAACAAATGAAAAATACTGGATGTTTTAGTGAAAAACCTAAAAAGTACATTCCATTAAAAACCCGGTTAACGACAGAAAAAACCGGCATATCGAATAATTCGAAAGTAGAAATTATTCGAAACCGATCGGTTTTTTAATATTCAAAAACTGGTTAACCGGATTCCGGTTTCGGGTTTTGAATACACTATTTAAAATAGTATAATTTTTGACATTTATTTATACCTTTTTTAGTTGTTGAATGATAAAATGGTATTAATAATTTCATTTTCACCATAGACCAAAATTGAGAAAAAAAATCTTTATGTATATTTTCATTGTTTTTTCATTAATATTGTTCGGTGGGTTATAATATTAAAACATATTTAAAAGCTTATTATTCCCAAAAAAAAAAAAAAAAAAAAAACTGAAAATCCGAAAAGTGTTTTTTAAACATTTTTGCTTATAAAATTCATATTTTCCCGGTGTCCTGGAGATTTTGATTGAAAACACTTAAAAACTTATTATAGATTACTAGCCAGAATTGTGTTTGCAGATTCTCTCTTCGGTATTTTCGAAAATATAGACTAAATTCAAAACCTTCATATAAAATAGGTAAAATTCGGAAGGGTGCAGATCGCGATATTATAGGGCTTGTTTTATATTTTACAATAATCTTTATATTTTTACATTATATGTTAATTCAACCAACCGATTACAAGTTATAGATTTATTTTCAAAAAATTTCAATTTTGAAAATTTTGCGTACAAAGTTTTTAAAGAAAACCGTGTGGATATTTTTACACATATACTATTGGTAGAATTGAAAAAATTACCACGTAAATTATAAAATTCTGTACATCCTGAAAAACGTAATCTGCAAAATTGCTTTAAACAAATAAAAATATTCTTCACCAATATATTTTACGATATTTAAGGAATATTTTGTTTACAAGATGATACATTTTTATTTCAGAACGTTTTATGTCTAATTGATATTAATAGTTTACATCAAATTTTCAATTATAAACAAGCGCAAATATTCGGCCCGGCCGAATCTATATACCCACCATCAACTTTTTATACCCATTATCAAAAAGATGGGGGGTATATTGATTTTGTCATTCCGTGTGTAACATGTCGAAGAAATCATCTAAGACCCCACAAAGTATATATATTCTGGGTCCTGGTTAGATTCTGAGTCGATCTAGCTATGTCCGTCCGTCTGTTGAAAGCAGAATAGGGCTCGAACGGAGCAACGTGGGCGGGCCACGCCCATTTTTTGTTTCCGAGTTTACATTAGTCCTTGAACTATTTGAACACAATTTCATTGATTTTCACCTTATATGGGAGGTGGGCGGTAAAGTGGGCGGACCACGCCCATTTTTGGCTTCCAAGTTGATATCAATCCACAAACTATATGTCCAAAATTTCGCTATCGTACATGCTTTTGTTGCAGAAATATCAGCAGAAAAGTATAAAACGGACACCCTGTGTTTCTAGTTTTTAGCCCATAACTTTTTTGTTTATCAACCGATTTTGCCCATTTTCAATCCCAAACAAACATTATATAAGACAAATATTTGTGCCAAATTTCGTCCCCCTACGTTGCTCCGTTCGAGCTCTATCCTGCTTTCAACAGACGGACGGACATAGCTAGATCGACTCAGAATCTAACCAGGACCCAGAATATATATACTTTGTGGGGTCTTAGATGATTCCTTCGACATGTTACACACGGAATGACAAAATCAATATACCCCTCATCTTTTTGATGGTGGGTATAAAAACGACAATCCTATCTATAAAAAATACACATATGACAGCTACGATAGTCCCAGCTTCAATTGCACAGTGGGGTAGAATCGAAATTTTTTGGAAATAAATCTGTAACTTCTAATCGGCTGTTTGGATTTGCATGGTACAGGTATAGCAGAGGAGTGTACAATGTTAAGTTTGGAAGCGGGATCAAACAGACCACTCATGGGCGGTGCTAAAGAGGCTCAAAGTTGAGTACCTCTGACATGCAAATTTTTTAATCGCTTACCAAATTTTTGTTTCACGTCCGATTTAAAATATTTTTATACATTATTGTAGGCACTGATAAGACCTACAAAAAACATGCTTGCATGTTCTATTTATCTCCTACAGTTTTTGAGTTATTTGCATTTAAATTTTTAAGTACCTCAATTTTGCATGTTCTTAATCAAGTTTTTGTCACATATATCCTATTGCTTCCTACCGATTTCATTTAATTTTTCTTTAGATAATTAAAGAACAAAATTATCTATTGAATAAAAAAAAATTTATATCTTCACCGAGTCCAAAAATAAACGATTCTAAATTTGAAAATTACAAAAATGACGACTTTTTGTGTTTTTTTGGCCGAAAAAGTATCATCACTCTTTTTTCTCTAAAATAAAATTTTCTTCAACAACATAAAATAATTTTATACTTTTCTAAAAGGTATCTTTACAGAGAAGACTTTAAAATAAAAAGTATGTCTAATAACTGAAGTGGTCAAAGTACACACCCTCCCGAATTTGACCCATTTTTTATGAAAGCTTTGAATTTAGCCTATATTTTCTCAAATCCCAAAGTACGAATCGGCAAACGGAATGCAGTTTAATAATCTACAATATGTTGTTAAAAGTTTTCAATCAAAATCTACGGGACTTCGGAAAAATATGGATTTTATAGCCGAAAATGTGAAAAAAAAAAACATTTTTGGGATTTTCGCCATTTTTTTGGGAATTGTGGGATTCCTTTTAAAAAAATCTTAAATTTTTCTCATTTTATACGATAAACTCTACATCCACTGATAATTTCGTTAAGATAAGATTAAGATAATAACAAAGATTTTAATACAGATAAAATATTTATAATTTCTCAAAAAAATTTTTTTTACAAAAATATTATTTTAACTGCAAAAATCAGAAAATGTATTAACTCGATTTTTTTTCATTACATTACATTATTTTACATTACTTAGCTGACATAATTCTTCGTTATACAGAAAAAGATTGAAATCAATATCTTATACAGAATTGAAATTATACCACTTTAAAGTTTTATAAGTCACAGAAAATTCCAAAAACATTGTACTATTGGGATGTGAAAAGGTCATAACAACATAAATAATTTGTTACCGAAGCCAATGTTCGAATGTGTGTTTGTGCAAAAATACACAAAAAATGGAATTTTCCGTGACTTAATAAACTTTAAAGTGGTATAGTTTCGGTTCTGTAAAAGATATTGATTTTAATCTTTTTCTGTATAACGAAGAATTATGTCAGCTAAGTAATGTAATTTAGATAAATAAAATCGAGTTTATACTTTTTCTGATTTTTGCAATTAAAATAATATTTTTGTAAACAATTGGTTTTTTGAGAAACTATAAATATTTCATCCGAAAGATTTTCGTAAAAGGAATCCACAATTCCCAAAAAAAATGCCGAAAATCCCAAAAATTGTTTTTTTTCACATTTTCGGCTATAAAATCCATATTTTTCCGAAGTCCCGTAGATTTTGATTGAAAACTTTTAACAACATATTGTAGATTCTTAAACTGCATTCCGTTTGAGAAAATATAGGCTAAAGTCAAAGCTTTCATAAAAAATAGGTCAAATTCGGTAGGGTGTGTACCTTGACTACTTAAGTCATTGGGCATACTTTTTATCAAGGTTGGAAACCGAAACGAATAACGGTATCGGTATTCAACTTTTATTTATTTCGGTAACGGTATCGATAACGGTATTTTAAATTATATCGGTATCGGTATACCGGTACCGAAACTAAAATACCGGTAAATACCGTTATTATTAAAAAATTTTTTACTTGAATTTCGCAAAAAAATATTAAATTACATGTTTGTATATGAATATTTTTCGTTAGAGAACTTCATACGATTTTTACAAATGCTTATTTTATAGCAACATTTAGGAATATTAAACTCGAATTTTTAAAGCCAAATTGATATAATTTTTTGCAGTACAGTAAAGTAAAAAAAATTGGACAAAATTTGTATTTACCACAGTTTTTTAATACAGACAAAAATCGTTCAATTAATTTTGGAAACATTTTTCAAGAAAAAAAAATAATAATTTTATTCTACAAATTACAAAATGTAAAATTGCGTAATGGCAAAAAAAAATCCGTGAAGTAGCAGAAAAAAAAAAAGAAAAGCATAACATTTTTTTTTATTTCGTCACATGTTAGCGCTACAAAAATATGGAAAATGCGTTTCGGAATACTCGTTACAATCACCATAAAAATTAGTAAAGAAAATATGATTCCCCAAAGAGTTTATAGGTTGTATAACTGTTTAGGTAAGAGTAAGAGCTAATGTATCAATTACAGCCGAGAAATTTTGTAGAGAAGAAACAGTGCTACAACAAGAAAGTACTAATTATGTCCATAACTCCCCATTATACCATTTACTCACTAGAAATTTTAAAAGTTACATGATCAAAACGACGCGCCATAATCATGGTTAAATGAGAGTGAGAAATTTAGATATAATTCAAACTTTGAAGCCGCTCAGAAGAAAATTTTCCCGGACTTTTCGATTTCCCGGGATTTCACTTAAGAATGTGAGTTCAAATAGTATAAAATTGTTTATAGCTTCAATTGGGTGGTCCATCAACGTTATTAAAAATAAAGTGCATCGTATATTTACATTAGGTACATCTAAATTATGTGGTCTTACGTGACTATCTTAATTTTTTTTCCGAATTTCTAGAGATTAATTCCGGATGTTGTCCATGCCAATGACAAATTTAAATCGTATTTAGATGCTTACAAGATCCTTTCAATGAGTTTAAGTTTTTTTTTTTTTTTTTGTTTTACTTGCTGCTTATTAGTGATGACATGATATTTATTTGAGTTCATACCTTAGATTCATCCTATACAAGTAATTTAAAGAATAATGAAATTATATAAATAGTTCCCAGCTGGATTTAGCATATTATATTATTTTCGTTAAAAAAAATCGGTAATATATAATCGTTTGTTAAAATTCATGCAATTTTCTTTCATTTAAGTGCTTTTAAAATTCCCGTGAATCACGGTCAAAATTCCCAGAAAGCATGTCGTAAGTTGAAATGCCCATATCTTTTTTATGTTCGCAGTAAGACTTTTTATCAAAGTGAAGTTGCACTAGGTTTAAGGGATTTAAACATCTAAAAATAACCAAGAAACAAACAATAAAAGTCCTTCTTAAAATAAAATTCTATAATTATTACATTAAATAAACTCTTATTATTAAAAATTATTTTATCTTTCTTATTTTCTTAAGTAAATTATATGAGAAATTATTCTTACATTACCATATTATGTCGAAAAAATATATTTTTAAAATACCGAAACTATATTACCGGTATAACGGTACAGAGAGAAACGGCATTTGAATACCGGTATTTTTAACAAAATAATAATTTCGGTATCGGTATCAGTTACGGTAACTAACTTTAAACGGTATTTTATCGGTATCGGTATTTATAACGGTATCGGTTTCCAACCTTGCTTTTTATTTTAAAGTCTTCTCTGTGAAGATACCTTTTAGAGAAGTATAAAATTATTATATGTTGTTGAAGAAAATTTTATTTTAGAGAAAAAAGAGTGATGATACTTTTTCGGCCAAAAAACACAAAAAGTCGTAATTTTTGCAATTTTCAAATTCAAAATCGTTTATTTTTGGACTCGGTAAAGATATTGACCATTTTTTTTTTTTATTCAATAGATAATTTTGTTCTTTAATTAGCTAAGGAAAAAAGAAATGAAATTGGTCGAAAATACTAGGATAGATATGAAAAAAACTGGAGCTAGAACATGCAAAATTTAGGTACTTAAAAATTCAAACACAAATAACTCAAAAACTATAAGAGATAAATAGGACATGCAAGCATGTTTTTTGTAGGTCTTATCAGTGCCTACAATAATGTTTAAAAATATTTAAAATTGGACGAGAAAAAAAATTTGGCAAGTGATTAAGAAGTTTGTATATCAGAGGTACCCAACTTTGAGCCTCTTTAGCTCCACCCCTGAGGGGTCTGGTCGGTCCCTCTTCCAAAGATAACATTGTACACTCCTCTGCTATGCCTATACCAAATTTCATGCAAATCCAAACAGCCGATCAGAAGTTACAGATTTATTTCTAAAAAATTTCGATTCTGCCCCACTGTGGACTGGAAGTAAAAAGTTAATTTACACTTATAATCATGCAAACACTAAATAACATATAACTATCTATATAAAACAAAAAAAAATAACAATAAAATAAATAAATTACACTTATTAAATTTTCTTTGAACACATACATAATGGAAAATGTTATTATATGATCGGACTATCTATAATTTTCTTAAGGATCCAAAAACTGCATATCCCCATTAACGCTTTTGATTTTATAAATAAAAATGTATAATTACGTGATAATCCTAATAAATGTGTATCTTTTCTTTTTTGCCTTTTATTTTTCTTTGTTTCATATTTGCTTACTGCACATTTTCATCGCTTGCCTTGATGTTCGTGTGCACCTTACCTGTGTTGTTCATTTTTTTGCTTCATTTTGTAAGTTTTTGCCCTTACAGCTGCTCTTCTTGGGGCACGTTTTCGAGCCGGCTCTAATGCTGGTATGCTTGGCTTAGGAGGACTTCCAGGTTTGGGTGGTGAAATGGGCAGCTCTAATGTTGATGGTGATGGGGATGCTAGTGAATGCAATAATTTAAATGTACCCGCTGGTTGTAATATGGGAAGAAGACGTAGCAGAGCGGTTCTATACCAGCTTTCCGGCCACTACAAACCGGAAAAAGGTGTGAAAACTAAACTAAAACTTGGGAATGTAAGTATTAATCAAAAAACATACCTGAAATCCTAAATTAGTTGGAATACGTTCTTATATTTTAAAACAGCAATAACTTTATACACATTAAAATTTTAAGAAATTTATTTCAAACATGAATAATATAAAATTGAATTTTGGATTTTGCTAGCTTATTCCGGTGAGATTTGCTACCCCTTTTGATGCGATAACTAATATCTACTTTATATGGGAGCTACTATTCCCCTTCGACCTATGCTCCCTATTAAAAATTTGATATGAGAATAATTTATAAAATTTTTGAAGACTTTTTGTGGCCTCCCCTCCCGTCCTATTTTCTTCTGATCTATGCAAATGATATAAAAGTAGTTTCCACCAAAATTTTAGAGCTCTTTAGATATGCCACTAAGAATATTTGCTTTAACCAGGTCCTACCCATATCATTTATATCTGCACTTATGGAGGTTGTTGAGAAAGTTATTCTTACAAATTGTTAAAACATTTTCTGTTCCTAAAATATACGGTATTTAATATTTTCGATGTATGGAGGTACCATTTCCCCTGGTCATATCCGTTCCATTTTCATTTTAAGTTTGGTGGTTGATAAGAAAGATGTTCCCTCAAAATTTAAGGACTTTTTCTGTAACAGTATTAAAGTTATCCGATAATTAGTATTTTCTTTGCATGGGGACTACAAACCTACCCGGCCCATTTTCATTTCAAAAATGTAAATTAACAATAAAATTATTTCCACAAAATCTCAAGGCTTTATCTGTAATAGCTCTGGAGATATGTGATAATCAATATTTATTTTGTATGAGGGCTACCATTCCCCATGTTCCTATCGAAAAATAAAGTAGCCTATTTTAATTTCTGGTATAACATAATGATACCGTGAATATTAGAGTATTCATTTTACTCGACTTTTTCATTGTTCGAATAATCAAATAACTCGAAAATGCAGTTTTTAAGTTACTCGAATAATCGAGTAAAACTTTTAAATTACTCGAGTTATTCGAGTAAATTATACTTTAAAATTTTACTCGTTTTTTCAATGATTATTAAAAAATAAAACAAAAATATAGCTTAAAACAAGAAATTGTCTTTCGAAAATAATATATAATTAAAATTTGCGTAAATATTTATGAATATTTGTCTTTTTTGATTATTATTCATTGATAGTAAAATAAATAGGTCTAACCATTTTGGTGTATTAATTAGAACTAAATTTTATATTAAAGTGTGGTTCGAAGGGCTTTTTATCATTTTTTAAATGCTATAAAATTATTAGTTTTTACACTAATAATTAATTAAAGGTGATTATCTATACTTTCGATAACAATTTAATGTTGACCACTTAATGTTTAACCACTTAATTGGCGATTTTGTCTCACTTTTAAATTTGGCCACATATTAATCTATGTGCTGCATAGAGATTTTCAGTTATATTCAAAATATTTGTACACTATTTGGGAACGTTTTAACCGATGACTAACGTTTAATACGATGACTAATCGCCAGACATAGACAAATAAATTAAGTATTAGACAGTCATTTAATATTATACAAATGTATATAGTTTTTAAGATAATTTATAATTTACTATTTATATTATAGTGATCTCGTGATTATGCTTTAGTTCTATTTTGTGCAAAAATGTTTCGCAACTCTTAATTTTCTAATAATACCGGTGTAAAAGTATAAAAAAATCTTTTAAAATTCTATAAACTTGTATAGTAAATTAGTCATATATACAGTTACCCAGCAAAAACTTTGGTTGCCATGTAATGAGTTAAGAAGCTAAAATAAAGGCTCTCCACTACTTACACATTAGCAGAATAACTCATTATTTTAACACGGTGATGACATTAGAGGCAACTACTTACTCTATACATTACTTAGATGTCATTACAATAACTAATTACTTCCAAGCTAAACAGAGCATTGATTTTAAAGCATTACTGAAGTCATGATTAGTAATAACAAAAGGATCTAGTTACAGTTTTGATTATAAATAAGTAATGAAATGTCAGGATATTAAATATGTTTTTCTACCCACCATCAAAAAGATGGGGGTAGAAAAAAAAATAGTTCAAGGACCAATGTAAACTCTGAAACATAAAATGGGCGTGGTCCGCCCACTTTACCGCCCCGTCCCATATAACGTAGAATTTGAAAAAGTTGATGGTGGATATATTGATTCGGCCAGGCCGAATATAACATTCGCGCTTGTTTTTTTTTTTTTTGTTTTTGTAGAAATATTTTTTAAATTTTAATTTAAAAAACATAACAACAACCATAAATGTAATTATGATAAATGTAATAAAAATAAACTATTTTAGATTACAAATTAATTCATAAGAAAAATTTGCGTTTCATTTATGTATCCCTTCTTCAAATATATGAATTGGTAACTGCATTATAAAAATCAATAAAAATTAATCTTTCAAAAATCTGATCAAAAATAATTATGTATTTACATTCGGGTTATAAATAATTATTTACTAAACAACTTCTGTGTAATGCAGACAGTATGTTGTTGTCATTACAAAGTAACTACATCTGTAACTACATGTCATTACTAAGTTTTTGCTGGGTAGTTACAACCAACAACTTTTCTCCATTTAATATACTAATTTATTGTAAATTTAAAATATATAATTCTTTCTCCCAAATATACGCGTTAGAATTATAATTGGCTCTATTTTGAAATTAACCATAAATTTTACCCAAAATGTTCAATATTTTATTTCTCCTTTCTCTATATTTTTGATTCCATCCTAGCCATCATATCCTCCACACCAGACTGAGAATTTATTGATATGTTTTTGTAAATCAAGTTTAAAATCCTCTAATTTATTTCTTATAAAACATTTAATATTAAAAGGAAAATCCATTTTCTTTATCCTTCCCAAATTATTAAAATTATAAAAAATTATTTGAATTTTACATTACAATTATTTAACAGCCTGTTTTTATAAAACGAATATTGAAAACGTTTTCTCTAAGTGACGAACGAATTTTCATTTCCGTTTTTATAAAACGAATGTCAATGTTTCTAGACGAATACGTAATGATTCGTTTGAAAATTTGGTTTTTATAAAAAGAATTGAAACGAATAAAAAATATAAATCAAACGAACAAAAAATTTCATTCGTTAAGGAAATTTTGCTAATAAAAATGTACAAATTAGATGAATTATACATTTTAAACAACAGTTTCCATAACACATTTCCTAATATGAAAAATCCACTGCAATAAATTTGATAGAATATTACACCTTAATTTGTGATTTACCTAAAAATCGGGCCAAAAATGATAACTTCTTTGGAAGTAATGTTAACGGGAATAAAGGGTATATAAATAAATGTAAGACCGAGATAATTGTGGAAGTCAAGGTCAAGTTCAACCACATCAGTGTATGTGTTTTAAAGAGATTTTTAATACTTTCAATATTAAATTTTCGCCCTTTTCAAATCAAATTTAGAAGTGGAATTTATGCTTCTATATATATCATACATATGTATGGTTAATATTATTAATGCAATTTTCAGAAGCGAAATAATGTGAAAGCATAGGTTAATTATACCCACATTTTTTGTTATACACTTTTGGTTATTAAAAAAAAATTATAAAAATAGTATCTTGATACTAATATCTACGATAAGATTTATGGACTTAAAAATTTAATTTCACAAGTGACGATTGTATGGGTGTTATGGTCAATTATTAGTCCGTCATTGTTAAATTCGGCATTCTGATTTATGCATATATACAACATTTTGCGAGTAATAAAGTAGCGTAATAACCGTTTTAATGTTCTTCATCCATATACTAAAATCGTGCAAAATTACTGTAGCATATCTTCAAATATGCAAGATTTCTTTTGTTCACGAGGACAATTAGGCATCTAAATGAATGAACATCGTAAATTGTTTTATATTATCTTGTTCTGTACATTACATATGTTATGGTGATGTGAGATAATTATCCCACTAAATATTGGCCAATAATTTACCATAATTCCAATTAAAATCTCATACAAATAATTTTTGTACAAAAGTCAAATACATTAAAAAACAAAAAATTTTAATTTTCAAACGACAAAACGTAATGAAACATGAACGAATTCGTGCAACTTATAAAAACCAAATTTGTTACGTATTCGTCTGTAGACGAATCGTTCGTACACAAATTCGTTCGTTTTATAAAAACAGGCTGTAAGGGACATTTGTATTTTTGTTTAATTTTGTGATCGAAACGACCTTTAAATACGTGCTGTAATTTGGGCATATATTCGGTTATTTTTACTAAATATAATTTTTTAATAAACTTCCGAATTGTGCCACTTTTAGGTTCTAAACATCCTATGAAAATTGTGAAACATTGTTTTCAAGCTAATTTTAAAAAAAAACTAAAATTAAAACATCCTAAAAGATAGCTAAGAAAGAAACTATTTAAAATATTTTTTTACTCGAATTATTCGATTAATCGGCATAATTTGCTCGAATAAATTTTTACTCGAAATTCTTGATTTTAATTTAATCGTACTAATATTTGATTTTAATTTGTCGATTAATCGAGCAAACAATATTCGAGTGAATACCCTAGTGAATATAGAAGATAAAATTCGTCATCATTTGCTTTTATATGTTGTATAAATTTTTTTTGCTATAGTGGGTCTCAATGTCAAAACGGACAGTAATTAGATTTGATATCTCCGATTTCAATGATGTTTATTATAAATATTGCCAATTGAGAGTGTTTCTCAAATCATTTAGACTTGGGGCCTTTTCCGGTCCAAAAATAACTTTTTGAAATTTGAAAAATGTGTTTGGTCTGGTTAGAACGTAAGGAAAACAGCTTGCAGCGGATCGGGGGCAGAATACGCCTCCGCCATTGATCTTAGAGATGCTTTTGGACAATTTGACATGATTGATAGGAACAGTAAGCGTCTATTTGATTGCGATTTTTTCAAGTGTCTTGGAAGGATTGGTAATTTAATTTCATTTATAAACGTAAATTCAGTTATTTTCAGGCGTAGGAGATAATATTTATAGTTATTTCTAGACAGACATAGATCCAATGTACTGCTTATGACAGAACATGGACTTAGTGCTCGTCATAAGCTAGATATTAAAGGGTATTTGACTTTTCCATAGAATCGGCAAATTGGACGCGAGGCAGGAACGGCTATTCTGGTTAGGGATAGCATTTCCTGTAAGGGAGCATACATCGATATGGATTCGATGTACTCGAGAGAGTACGGCGCATGTTGCGTTAAACAGTATCCAAAACAAGGATTAATTCAAAAAATAAAGTGTGGGTATTACAATAAATAGAAAACCAACTGAATTATCGTTATCTGTGAAATTTATTATTCTATGTTGTTTTCTTTTTTTGAAAACTCTCACAAAGTTCAATAATTTTTCATAAATAATCTTATAGTAGCAAAAAGTGAAATTTTCAAAATTCCAAGTGTGAATTTTTGTTAGTTTTTGTAAAACTTTAATTCTTTTTTTAAACAGGTGGACTAAGTTCACATAATGGACTGTATTCTAAAGTAAAATTTATTCGGATATGAGTTATATAAATATTTTTATTAATTTTTCGAAAATGACCCTAAAAATGGGGCGAGACATATGTAGAATTTTAAAGAGTTATTAGGTAAAAATGTGTATAAAGTGATAAAATATAGGACGTTGGCTTGTGTAACAAGCAGCGTTACCGTTTGGCGACTTTAGTCGCCATTTGCCCCTTTTTCAACCACCTGGCCACTTTTTTGGCCCCTTTTTAAATGGCGACTAAATGGCGACTTTTTAAGATTATGTTCAAAATTACGATAAACTAAGTTGTTTGAAATATATCGACCCATTATATATTAATTTCGACAAATAAATTAATAATTTTGGGATTGTCTCACATTATAGTTATATAAAAAACCGTGGGGGATTTATAAATGAACTGAAACTGTTGGTAATTAAAAATAATAATAAAGTTTATGAACAGCTATTTATATTATGCCAAATTTTTTGGACTGGATTGAAAAAATAAAAAAAAAAAGATTCGATGAATACTTATATCAAGTGTTGCCAGTTTAGCTTTTTTAAGGCTAAATCTAGCCTTTTTATTTAGCTTTTAGCCTCAAAATTTTCGTTTTAGCTTTTTTTTCTAGCCTTTTTTTCATTCTTAACATAGCCTTAAAAAGGGCTAAAACTTTACTAATTTTATTTTTACAATATCATCAATTTAAGCAGATTTGTGTATTAATTCGCACAAAAAATCTAAATTATTTATATGTAACGAAAATTTTCTCCTGCGGCGCTTCATTCTACAAGAATATTTTAATTATTTTTTTTTTTTTACAAATTTTATTACCCTTAGGAATCATTTATGTTATATTTATAAATTCACTAATATATACTTAAGAAATACCAAAATCAAATGAGAACAACAAAATAAATGCGTTTTTAAATAAAACAATATACTTGTTTTTTTTCTGTCTTTATTTTTTGGGACATTTAGCCTTTTCTGACCTTTTTTAGCTTCCAATTTAGCTTCTTTTTTTCTCAAGTCCTGGCAAAACTGTTTATATCCTAATTTAAATTTTTACATTACTCAGAGCAATCTCTCGGGGGAACGTGTTTTTTTTTACTAAATTATCAAAAATAAGAAAAAAATTATCTAACGGACTTATGACAATACTTGTGAAAATTTTTTTATTTTTGCAATAATAAAAATTGTTGTAAAATAATAATAAATTACTTTGTTATTAATAGAACTAAATTTTGTAGTTTTTCTTAAAATACAAAATTTGTTATTATCGGCGACACGAAATAAGGCCCAATGAAATAACGCCCAATTGGAAAAAAGAATTAAATCACAATAAAATTACAAAATTTTGAAATTGGGTGCTATTTCTTTTTTTTGGGTATTAATCCATTTTTTATTTGGGATTTATTTCATTATGAAATAACTCCCAAAAATTAAACCCATTTAAAATTATTAATTGGGTTTTTTTTCATACGAATTTAGTTTTGGGCTTTATTTCATTTTATTTGGGATTTATTTCATTTTCATAAAAATTATTTTTTTGCACATTTTTATGCGTTTCAAGATGTAAATTTACAAGCAAAAACAATTATCAAACATATAACATATGTGTTAGGTGTAATTTCTGCATATATTTAAAATATTTTTGGGCTTTATTTCATTTTATTTGGGTCTTATTTCATTTTCATAAAACTGGTTTGTTTACAATTTTTAAGAGTTTTAAAACTCCAGTCTTATTATAAAAACCGTTAGAAAAGACAAAATCTTTTAAAAACAATTACATATTATCATAATTTGTCAACAATTATCATTCTTTTGAAAACTGTTGATCAAGCAAAGCATGGAATTTGAAATTATTTGTGGTCGCCGCTTAAACAGCAAGTTGCTGTATTCAATCAGTGAGGAACAATTGTATTTAAAAAAATCAATTTATAAAAATACGACATTTTATAGATGCTACGAAAAAAGTTGTAAATCGCGAGTGTATTTATTAGATAACACGTTGTCTAAATATTCCGATTTTATTGAGCATTGTCATGGAAGTCAAAAAAAATTATACGAAGAGCTTAAGGCTCTAAATAAAATTAAAAAAGAGTATTTAAATATTAATTGTGCTGATGGTCAAAATGCACTGACTGGCATAAGAGAGTCTTTCAGGGATGTCTGCAATAGGTAAGTAAAATACTTGTTATTTATTAAAGTGGTATTAAACTAACAATACGTTTATCATACAGTTCTCAAGAAGCAACTAAAAATTTAAATTTCAATAAAATTCAACGTGGGTTGCAGTACATAGCATCCACTGTCTATATGACTTCCCCGAAAACACCCAATGAAGTGCAGCTGGCTTTTCAAAAAGAAGCCGTGTTTAAAAACTTTGGTTATACTCGACATAATGATGGATCTAAAACACCATTCTTTAAAGTACCTCTGTCAAATAATTATATATGCAATATTTGTTTTCTGGTTTTTATATATTCCAAGAGTGATATACATTTCTTTGGTTTACAATTTTTTTCATTCTTACCTAATGTCCCTATTTGCAAAATTTTAGGTTCCTCTTGGCATTGTATTTAAAGTACCGTTAAAATAAACATATCATTCTTTAAATTTTAATAGAAAATAATTATATGTGCAAATTTTTACTCAACAGACTGACATGAAGTCCGCAGTTTGAACCGTTTAACCAATTAAAGTTAAAATTAAAGTTATTTGGGGAATATTTAAAATGATTAGACCTAAAATACCAAAATTTTTGATTTTTTTTTAATTTATAGCCAAAATATGTCACCAGGTCATGAACTGTCAGTTGAAGTGATGAAATCATTAAAGTAAGACGACAATTTATGTAAAATTCCAAAAAATGGTGTACACAGGAAATGTTTATCATAATACTGTTGAAAATTTTCAAAAAATCTGAGAAATTGCTATCATTCTAGGAGCGGTAACCCATAATCAATTGCTGATTAGCGGGGCTTAAGGAAATGTTTCGAAGAAAAACAACATGTGTTACAGAAAAATAACGGCCAAATAAACGGATTTTAATAATTGGACGTGAGCATAAAATAATAAAAGAGGTTTTAGATTAAAATTATGACCTTTGGGTGGCAAAAACATAACTAATAGAGCGGTACAAAAATCCACACGCAGGATTTTATAATAAATATAATTTTTTGGTTAAAAACTTTAATTATACCATGAGTTCATGTGCATAAGGGATGAAAAATAATATATTTAAATTATCCAAGTGTTTATCAAAATTATTACATGGGTATTCGACGACTACAAAAGACATGCTTGAAGCGTAATCATAGTGTCGAATCGCACATAATATAAGTCAATTTTAGTTCTAGATAGAAGTTGAAAATATTTATTGGACGTAGCTAAATTAGTTCACAGCACAACATAAATTTACTGGACAAAAAATCCAATAGCTTCGTTGATGAATTTCCTACAAAAATTAGATTTTTCAGTAAATTAATGTGACGACTTTACTATATCGGGCCTCAAAATCGGTTGTTAAGTCACAAAATATTATATTTCTGGAGCAACCAGTAATAATCCTCAGACCTTTATGATATAAGTATTTCCAAAGAATACTGTATGCTGAGATATATTTAGATTCAGAGCTATATAACAATATCAAATGTTTCAAATTGATTTTGTATAAGTATACTACAGTTTTGACCTATATATATGTAAAGGAAAAAGGACGAATCGGTATAACGAAGGATGCATCCGGTAACGTTATATTAGGATAACACAATTCCTTAACAACTTTCGTGAATATTGAAAATTAACTTTATTTAAATAAAGGATTTTTATAAAATTCTTGTCGTGCACATATAATTATTTTCTATGAACAATTTTAAAATCAATTAAATTTTGCCACAAAATACACATAAGAAATAAATCTTTCATTTGACTTATAAAGCTCTAATAAACATTAAAAATATAAAAAAGATTTGAATTTGAAAATCCTATTTTTAAAGAAAATAAATTACTTTATAGGTATGCACATATAATTATTTGACTGGGGTATGTCATGAAGAAAATGATTTTGCATACTGTGTATTTGTTTCAGACAAATGTGTTAATATAATAACAGAAAATATTCCAAATAATTCAAACAGAAAAATATTAATTGATGGCACATTTGCAGTTGTGCCTATTGGATGTTTCAAGCAATTAATAATAATAGCAATTGAATATTTCGAAAAGGTTAGTAATGAAGATTTAAAACTTGAAGTGATATAATTGAGTGAATGTTAAAAAAACGCTGCAGGCGAAAAATTATTTGGAAAAAAATCGCGATGACTCAAATCATTTAATTTCTTTTTTTCAGGTATTTCCATTTGCCTTTGTACTTATGAATAAAAAGTGCAGTAAGGGTTACATTCATTTATTTAAATATTTAAATTCAGATGTCTTAAATTTGAATGGTGCTACATTTGTAACTGACTATGAGCACGGTCTTCGGAAGGCAATAAAAGTAGTTTTTTCGGGGTGTAAAATATATGGATGCTGGTTCCATTATTGTCAAGCAATACGTCGCCAAATTACAACAAAATATAAAGATCTAGCAACATTTATAAGGGAAAATAAGAAGGCATAACTGGAATACCATAAAATTTTGTCACTACCTTTGCTACCATCTGGATACATTCTTAATTCGTTTGAAGTAATTAAAAGTCAGATCCAAAAGTTCGATTCTCGTTTGAATTTTGATCCTTTTTTAAGATATTTTGAAAACCAGTGGTTAAAAAAGGTAAAGCGATGAAAAACAATGTAAACAATACATTTTTTGATTTATGTTTTTTTATTTTTATTACAGGTAGGTCCGGAAGGATTTTCTGTGTGTGATAGTTCTACGCGAACAACTTCATCCTTAGAAGCTTATAATGGAGTTCTAGAGAAAATGATTCCTAAACAAGGAAACTTTTTCAAATTTGTTCAAACTTTGCAAGGAGAAGAATTTTCAAAAAGCCGTGAATTTGAACAGTTTGTCGATAGCGGTGGGTCATTTGGCAAGGCTAAGCGTGGAAAAACAAGTATTGACAAAGCCGCAAAAATTGAGAAAGCTACTGATGATTTAAAGAAAGGTGTTATAAATGCTTCCACATTTTTAAACAGAATGGTTTTCTCCAAAAACAATACTTGCACTGGCATGGAACCAGATGATGATCTGTTTGAAGAAATAGTTTATCTGGAGGAAGAAATAGATGAGGAGGAAGTTGAAAAACCTTCTGAGTGTCCCAAAATTGAACCAAAGTTATGTGTAGTTTGTATTGCAGAGGAGCCAAATACACTTCTTCTACCATGTCGACACATGAAAACGTGTAATGAATGTGTATTGAAAATACAAGCTCAGGCAATCTCCAATAATGAGCAACATTTTAATTGCCCAGTTTGTCGTCAGCAAGTAACCGACACTATGCAAGTTTTTTTGTAAAAAATATTAATAGTAATTTATAAGTAATAAATATGCATCTATGAATTTAAATAATTTGGGTCTTATTTCATTTTCTTGGGATTTATTTCATTGGGTCTTATTTCCACATTTTTTGGGTGTTATTTCATTATGAAACAAAACCCAAATTGAAAAAAATATTTACTTTTTTAAATTGGGCTATATTTCGTGGAAATTGGGTGTTTTTTCGTTATATTTTTGTTGGGGGTTATTTCATTTTATTGGGCTTTATTTCACTGGGTGTTAATTCATTTTTCTAATTGGGCGTTATTTCATTGGGCCTTATTTCGTGTCGCCGTTATTATCAAACAAACAAATTTTAGTATTTCTTTTAGGTTTTAAAGGAGTTGGCCCCTTTTTTTAAAAAAATCCCCTTTTTTAGCGACTTTTTATTTTCAAATCCCCTTTTTTGGACACTTTTTAAAAATTCTCAACGGTAACGCTGGTAACAAGCGCCAGTATTTGCCTAAACGAAAAATATTTAATTTTATATTAAAAAGAAACCAGTTAAAATTATGCAAAAATCACAAATTTCTTATAAGATTGGGTCTGTTAATTGCAAAATATATGTCTTAAATTAAATAAATGGCATTTTTTTGTTTTTCTGCATTATTTTTCCGTTAACTAAAAAAATGCCATAATTTTTAATACTTTTAATAACATTAATAGCCTTTTTCTATAACTTTTCGTTCGTTCTGTTAACCCATTAATGCCCAGAGTTACGTATATGTAACGACCAATGTTTATATTGTCAAAAAACGAAATAATATAAATTAAGATTTTGTTATGAATTGTGTAATTCAATATTCGTCCTGCATCCTCAAATGTTTCTTCTTTCACTTTCTTTCCTGTTATTGCGGCAATAAGTGATTCTGTAAAGTTAATTATTTGAAAGCTAGCAAAAACTCGATTTTAACGGCAGGAGGTTTGCAAAAAGGCTTATTATTTGCATTCAACATATTTTTGCGAAAAAATTTTTTAAAAATATATAAGGCGTGTCCGATAAAAATTAGAAAGTAGAAAAAGAAAATGTTACGTATATGTAACACTGGGACATTCTCAGTACTTTTTGTTCCCTTCTATTTTCAATACAAAAAGGACTAAATGACAAACTTTTTTTTTAATTAAATATACTATTTGAGCAGTACCGTTCTCGTTTATTATTAGCAGTTTGATAAATATTGTGGATATTAATAAGCAGGGGGCCACGGAAAATTTCGCCCTATGCACTATACACGCATTCAGTCAGATTTATTTTTGAATGTCCTTATACATATCTGTATGAAAACGCTGATCATGAGGACGACGCGATCCTAGATCAAGCAGAAGAAGTCATTTCCGGTAACCGGAAGTAGTCCTTGGTTTCATATATGAATTTAGAAAAAAAAAAAAAAAAATCAATGATGAATTAGTTTAAATATTGTACAAATTCTTAAATATATCAATTTAATTGTGCATTTTTTTAAAAAATTTAACATTTTTTAGGTTTTGCTTATATAGCCCATGAGATTTATATAGAAAATACAAGGTCCAAAAATTATTGAGTAATGTCCACTGTTACGGATATGTAACGGCTTATAACTTCCTTACTAAACCAAATGTAAACAATTGTTAAACGTCAATGGGTTTATATTCCTCAGTTGACATGCTGTTCAAAATTTTAAATCTCTAAGTTGTCTAGATCGCAGTGGGCATTAATGGGTTAATGTGCAGAAACGAAAACGTTAACAGTGTTTTTTGGTATTCTGTACAATTTGTTACGTTTAACATTAATAAAATGTATTAATATTACATAGATTACGTTTTGCCATTGTGACAATTCCTGTTATATACACACAGGGGTTTACTCAAATAATTTTTCCTCAAAAAAAAAAAAAAAAAAAAAAAAAAACGGGTCTTAACTGTAAACCAAGATGTTATGCTTTTATGTGTAAGTTTCAAATTATTAATAGTTTATTGGAAATACTAGGAAGGACTACGGGAGCCATTTAATACACTAGCAAGCAGTCGTTGGGGGGTTCGCGTCTACCTTGTCTTTTCCTAATTCCACATAAAAACCCTGCAACACAAATATTATTATAGACTCCCCTAATTTAGTATTTGTCTCTAAGTATGAACCAGGTCGATTAAATCATAAGTGCCCTCGAGATGTTATTGAGGACTATCATCTCATTACCCACCCTACCTTTGGTTTTAACGACTTTTATTTTTGTTAAAACCCCGAAACTGTAACTCACTACCAACCTTATAACATCATACAAGAAAATTTAATGAAGAACTTAGAAATCCATTTTATTTAATTATTTATTGATTCACAAAATATTAAAATTCATATAGCAAGAAAATGTATAAAGTTAACATTGAAAAGTTCAAATTTAATCATTAATACATATTTAAGAATTTAAAGAAATTATTCAAACTTACATAATCTTACTAAAGTAATTGTTATCCGAATTAATCAATAATTTGTTTTATAGGGGCAAATATGTTTTATAATTACATGTATTTTAATTATTATGAATATGAGCAAAGAAAATTAATTATGTTGTTTTTTTAGTTGTTACAATTATGATATTCACTGTACCTTAATGTAGGTCAGTAATTTTTACAAATTTCCTATTAACATTTTTTCATTTACAAAAAAAAATTGTTGATGTTTTTTGCTCATAGATAAAATAACATGTAAAAACAAAAAAAAAAAAAAAAAAAGACAAAAAAAAGAAACAAGCGCGAATATATTCGACCCGGCCGAACTTTTTCAAATTTTACGTTATATGGGAGGGGGCGGTAAAGTGGCCAGTAAAGTAGGCGGACCACGCCCATTTTTTGTTTCCGACTTTACATTGGTCCTTGAACTATTTGAACACAATTTCGTTGATTTTCACCTAATTTGGGAGTTGGGCGGCCCACGCCCATTTTTGGTTTCCGAGTTTATATCAACCCCCGAACTATACGCACAAAATTTCGTTGTCGTACGTGCTTTTATTGAAGAAATATCAGCAGAAAAGTATTTAACGGACACCCTGTGTTTCTAGTTTTTAGCCCATAACTTTTTTGTTTATTAACCGATTTTGACCATTTTACCATTTTTTTTTACCAAACAAACCTTATATAAGATAAATATTTGTGCCAAATTTCGTCTCCCTACGTTGCCCCGTGCGAGCCCTATCCTGCTTTCAACAGACAGACAGACGGACGGACATAGGTAGATCGACTCAGAATCTAACCAGGACCCAGAAAATATATACTTTGTGGGGTCTTAGATGCTTCCTTCGATATGTTACACACGGAATGACAAAATCAATATACCCAACATCTTTTTGATGGTGGGTATAAAAAGATAACTAATAAGAACATAGGCAGATAAAAAACATTTATCTTAATGATCAATGAAAGCAAAGACAAATAATAATAATAAAAAAACAAATGTAAATAAAGTTTTATTTCACTCACCACTTACATTCTGCAGCAGCGCGATGAGGCCTCTCGAACTTACTCTAGATGAGATGTGTATGTAGCTAAATACAGGGTTTTTTAATATTTTTTGTTAATTATTTACTGCCTAATGTTGGGGATTAATGGAAAATTATTGATTTCATCGCATAGTACAATATTCTTATAACTAATTTGTATCTATGTGAACTAATTTGTTATAATTTAAGTATATAGAACATTCATAACCATTTAATTGTTCTAATTTTATATGTGGTAAATATCTTCAAAAAAAGTTTGGTTTAATTAGAATATAATTTCATAATCTTAAAGAATTAACAAAATGTGTATAATCTAGCAAGGAATTATTTAGAATTTACATATTCTAAATTCTTAAGTATTAAGTTGAAATAACTTTACAAAAGCTTTTTCTGATATTTATTGTATTCTGCATTAGTAGTATGTTTGGGTAGGTTCTAGACCACATTAGGTGTGTTCGCGTACTTGATTATGTGAAAAATATAGAGAGGAATTTGTTTTTAATAAATGCTACAATATTTGTTTGTGTAAATGGCCAAATGCATTTTATGAAATTGGAAACCAATGAATTTATTTTTGTATTTTTTGTTTTTTGTATAATAATATGTATGTAGTTATGTTAAAGAACATACAAACGAATTAATATGGAGACAATTTTTTTCACACTTTTAATTGTGATGAAATTAAAAACTGATGACTTGGATAAATAGAGTTTGAGTATGTTTGGTTTAATCATATGGTTATTTTTGTTTTTGTAAAGTGTAAAATTTAACTTGAGAATTGTTTTTGTTTTTTTTTTTTTCATATGCATAAAATAACCTTGTAAAAGGTTTTTGACTTTGATGAAAAATATGTTTGATTTTTTGGGTAAGGTCACGCATAATTTGTTCTTAATGTTATATTAGAGGAAAGTGTTATAGACATTTGGGTTTGAAAGAATTAATTGTTTAATTAACTTTTTGAAAGCAAATGTTCACTGGAATATTTTTATACTTTTATGAAGTTGAAAACCAACATCTTTACAAATATTTTAAAAAGAAGTACAAAAACCGAATGTTTGCATTGATGTTACATTTAATTGCCTAGTTTAAGGCGTTTATATGTATAAGATATGTAGGAAAAATTGATAATTCTATTCTTTAAGAATATATCATAAATTGCATGATTTTTTTTACATTTGATGACAGATACATAAAGTGGGGACAAGTGTGCTTTTTATTAAATTCTACAATATTTTTGTAACACGGCCAAATGCATTTTATGAAATTGGAAATTGTATAGTAAATAATATGTATGCAATTATGTTAAAGTACATTCAAATAAAATAGTAGGGAGTAATTTTTGCGCTTTTAATTGTGGTGAAATTAAAAAGTGATGACTTGGATATAAAATTTAACTTAAAAAATTGTTTTTTTTCATATGCATAAAATAACCTTGTAAAAGGTTTTTGACTTTGATGAAAAATATGTTTTATTTTGTTGTAAAAGGTTTTTGACTTTGATGAAAAAATATGTTTGATTTAGTTGGGAAAGGTTATGTTTTAATGTTATATTTAGCAATTATTGTAAAATTTATGTTAAGAGAATTATGAAATTTATGTTAAGAGAATTATGAAATTCATGTTAAGACAATTATGAAATTTATGTTAATATGATGAGAGTAAAATAATAATAAAATGAGAGTAAATTGGAATTATATGAAAAACACTCAATTTTTATAAAAACTTTTTGGAGTAAAAACTAGTGAATCTGTTTTATGATTTTTTTCAAGAGAGTATTTCTTTAATTGTAATAAAAAGACATATCAGAATATATTTTATAATCATTGCTCTAAAAGTTACTTCAAAGTATACTTAACAAAAATCATAGCATATTTAGATAATAATAAATGGTTTTATCTTCCGCAGAGATTTACAAAATTTTTAAATAGGGAAGATCCACACTTGACTAAAATGAATGTTCAAAATTGGACAATTGTGTACAAGGGTCGGCAGTCATCAAACGGTCTTGCAATATTTGAATTAAATTATAATAAAAATTTTTAAATGAACTATAATTTCAATAATGCAATAAAATACATTTATGCCCAAATTCTCTATGTCGATTTTTGTCGTTTTCCGACAAAAATACTATTGAGTTTTTAATTTCATATTCTATATATCCCATGCGACTGTTTCGGTTTTTGTCTGTGATAATGACAATATATTACGTTATTTGGCTCAAAATTTGTTATTCTGTAAGTCGATTGAACTGCCAAAATAGTCACTTAATATTTTCTTACTGTTTGGTGGTGGAAAAGACGAAAATCGTGCATTTTTTAATGATTATGTAAAAATATGATAAATTTGTCTCAAATAAAAGCAACTTTCAACATTTCTATTTAGAAATGTTTTTTCCAAGGACACCGCGTGGAAGTCTAGTTTAAAAACGGTGTATTTAAGATTTTCTGGATTAATTTTTGTAGCTATATGTATGTGAATTAAAGTGATTTGAGGATGTGTGACTAGATACATTTTTGACCTATTCTAATAAAGTTACATAGATACGTTCATATGTATGTATGTATATAACATTTTTTATGTCCAATATTATCTCATAGTTCATGGGAATTATGCATGCTAAAATAATATTATACTGAAGAACGAACTCAGTTGAGAAGAGATATACTGCTCTTTTCCAGGAGAATAGCTGTCAGTTTTGGACCTATATAACTATTTGATTCAAACAATATAGTCATACTAATATTAATATGAAGCATATTCACTTAGAAGTTTTTGCGTCGGAAGTGGGCCTTACTAGGAGCTACGTTAATATGTAGGAATACATTGTCTATCTGACAAATACAGAAGCACTTATCACCCATATCTAGTTCTATACATAAGCTTCAGATTAAAAAAAAATTCTTGCAAAGCTGGTTCTCACTGAAAATAAAAATAAACATTTGTCCATGTTATGCATGTCAATGACGGCACGAGGTTAGAACGATGAATCCAAATCAGGGAAAATCTTCATATACATTTGGCATTATAATGATCGAAAAGTTAATTCATAGGTTCCAATGAAGAAATTGGCCCCGATAAAGAATACTCTGGTCCAACAACTTGTGATATTATTTGCAAAATTTTGGATAATTTTGCATTTTGAAATGTGAGAAGTAATTATTCGTACTGACCCTCATTAATTAAAAATATAAAAAATCAAAATAATCCTAATTATATTATTTTTTAAATAAAAATTGTTTTTTATTTATTTTGTTTTTCTTTTTGTCATTATATGCTTTTTAATCAGCATTTACATATTAAACGAGAGAAGAAGATATAGTCGGTCAAGCCCGACTATATGATACCCTACACCATTACCATCCACATAATTTTGTTTTTACTTATATACAACTTACTTGTATTAAATATTAACATAATACTAACATTTGTATGGGATTTATGCACTTTAGTGATTTTAGGGAGATGAGTTTATATGGTAGCTATGGTCAGTTATGGACCGATCTTCATGAAATTTGGCAGACGGATTTTCGCTGATATAAAACTTATATGTACTAAATTTCATCAAAATATTCCTATTTTTAAGGCATCTATAAGTGTTAAAACTCTATTCCGGGAGGACATTTGTATGCACTGAACCAAAAAGGTACATAAATACAATTAAAAAGTTCATTGTTACAATGAATTTGTGCACTAATTTTGACGCTATGTACAGGTTCATTGAAACAATGAATTGTCATACATTAATATTATAATTCAATGTACAAGTTAATTGATTAAATTTATTCTTACATTGAATGATTCATTAAATAAAATAAATAATTTCAATGAACAGTACATTGGTTTCAATGAACTCATATTTTGTCCCAATGAAACTATACATTAAAAATGTATTATAATAATAGGCGTGTTCTGTATTTCTGGTTTTTATTTTATTTTATATTAAATGATTAAATTATATGATATTGAGTTAATATAAGCAAAAATTAAATATTAATATAAAAATATTACATTTCACTAAAAAATTTAAATAAACAAAATGCATGTTACAGATGTGATCGTGTAACAGTAATTCCTGTTGTCCACTATATTGCTCAATGATGGTATGGAATATCCATTTAGATGCCACATTAATATAACTACAGCATTATCCTTAACAAAGAAAGTTTATAAATAAAATTTTTAAAATTTGTTCAATTGCTTAAAATATTTGAACTAGTTACCTTTAAATCTTTATGATCTATAGAAATTTCCTTATTTTGACGATCACCGGATGTAGCATTCAAATCTTGATCAGTCTGTAATATATTTTTATTAAGAATTCAATTAAAATATTTCAGGTATTTGAGGTATTTGAGGCTAATAACACATTCTTCTGCATCTTAGTATTTTTATCTATATAAATATAAATGAAATGTAATATTTAAAAACTGTTTAAAATCATAAACGTTATTAAACTTACGTGTTATGAAGGCAAGTCTCCAAATTCCTTCTTTTGGGTAATTAATTCAATTTGGTGTATTCAATTATGCTATTATACTTCTCCTTATATTATATTTATGTATTTTAATATTTCAATTTATCTTATTTAGTTTTAAATTATTTTCGTTTTTAACATAACACTAATTTTTTACTTTTTGCTATTGTTTAAAACGCGTCATTTCTTGTTAAAAGATAAAAGAAAACTGAGTTGTATTTGTTTTCATTTTACTTTATTTCCCGTTAGAAATCATTTATTTTGATATAATTGAATGAAATTTATCATTGGATCAATGCTT
Organism: Protophormia terraenovae; assembly: GCA_951394005.1. Taxonomy (NCBI): domain Eukaryota; kingdom Metazoa; phylum Arthropoda; class Insecta; order Diptera; family Calliphoridae; genus Protophormia; species Protophormia terraenovae. Next base: position 72,603,883 of record OX596077.1, read on the forward strand.
TTGTTCATTGTGTAATGCTTCTTCTTAATTAAATCAATGTATTAGTACATTCAATAAATTAATTCAATGAACTAATACATTTAATCAATTAACTGGTTTACCTATTGTAATAAGAAATAAATTTAACGAATGGTTTCAATGTAATGTTAATAATAGCGTTAATAATTTCATTGAATATTTTCATTGAAGCAATGAATTTGTACATTAAGCTAATAAATTTATGGAAAAAAATTAATGAATTTGATTTAACGTACTACATTCATTGAAATTACTTTTTTCAGTGTGGGGGCTAGGTGAAATAATGGGCCGATCATAACCAAATTCAATAGGCTTCGTCCTTTTGCTGAAAAAAGCATATGTACCAAATTTCATCAAATTATCTTCAAAATTGCGACCTGTACTTTGCGCACAAGCATTACATGGACAGCCAGCCAGCCAGCCAGCCGACCAGACGGACGGACGGACGGACGGACGGACATCGTTAAATCGACTCAGAAAGTCGAACCGTATACTTTAAGGCGAAAAATTTAAGGTGAAAAATTATAGAAAATAACTATACTAATTTTCTTTATTTTATATTGTTTATGTTATTGGCAATACCTCATTTGGAAGCAACGTATATCATAGACCTAAACCACGTAACTCAAACGAAAACGAGAGAAGAAGATATAGTTGGGCTTGATACCCTACACCATTTTGATCCAGAAAGTGATTCTAAGTCGAACGGTATACTTTAAGGTGGGGGTCCGATGATTTTTTCTCTGCGTTACAATTTCTGCACAAACACATAATACCCCAACCACCTTGGGTGGTGTAGGGTATAAAAACGAAAGATTTTACAATTTGCAACTTTCTGCTAATTTCAAATTTATTTACAAGAACAGTTGCAAACACAAAATAGTCATATTATACATCATTTTAAAGGAAATTTTGCTTTCTTTAAAACCATGTATAATAAATTTCACTATTTTAAAATTTTTAACACACTTTTCTTAAAACAAAGGGAACAAATGCAAATTATGTTTATATAGACATATTTAAAAAATTTGAGACTGAATAATTTCTAAATGATTATTGGTATCAACATAATTTTTGCACATGATATAAAATATTAATGGAGAATTGATAAATATGCAAATCAGAAAAATATATATAATTTTACTATATATTTTTAAAGGTCGAAATTTTTATTATTGAAAATATGGGTATTTTCGGAAAATTGCCTCGTGTGACTAAGTTTACCGGTAGGCTGTCATAATTTTCTGTAAAACCTTTAAGAATATACTGAGCTATATAGTTTTATTCACAGAGGTATCGAAATCAGCAATAAGTTTTTTACAGACTCAAAAAGTTCAACGTCTCATCCAAAATTTATCACATTTGACCACTGCTAGATGTAGGGTGAACGTTCAGAAGTTTTCAAAATTACACCTACACATTTTCTTGAGGTCCCGTCTTTCAGAAAATGCCAAAAAATATTAAACTTTTTTAACAAAATTTTTTAAGAAAGTTAAATATATAAAGTTACTTTTTTGCCAAAAAATTTAAATTTTTGAGACCTGTTTTGAAATTTTGACTTTGAAATTTTTTTTCTTGTTATCGAATTGAGATAATAAAAAAATTTTTTTATTACCATAACTTAGAAAATTGTAGAGAATTTCAACATATTTTTAAAAAAAATTTAGAAATTTTATTTTAAAAGTTATAGGGCAAAATTGCAAAAAAGGCCAAAAATGAGAAATTTATTTTTTGAAGTTAAATATCTTTTAAACCATACGAGATAATTTAGCACAATAAGCATGTTTTTTCCTTGCTTTGCTTAGGAGAATTGAAAAATTTAAAAATATTTCAAATCGGTTAATATTTGTAAAAGTTATGAGCCCCGATATATTTTTCGCCCTCGAGGTGGTTAACTTTAGCCCACTGTAGCGGCGTCTGTGCTGCAGCTACAGACTCTATCCAACAATATTGTGAAAGCCTAGCTCCTCTTCTATCGATGTTTCATCGAAATCGGTTGAGTGGTTTCAAAGTTCCAGACTTATTACCATTTATTTTGCTTTTGGCCTCACTGTGCAATGTACTGGCCAGTAATGCCGGCTGTTTCGTCCATACTTATCTGTGTTAATAACGTTTGAGAATAACCGGAAAATGAGTGTTAAAAATCGGTAGAACACCTGTTATGCACATTTTACTAGAGACCGGATTTTAATACTAAAAGAACAATGCTTTTATTTATTTATTTTTTTCAATCGAAAACCAATCCTTAATGTTCAAAAAATAAAAAAAATCCATCATTTTTTATTTTTTTTTTTTATTTTCATCAATAGTTTAATTTTAAACAACAATTTTATTGAATCAAAAAATGTTTTTGAAACAAAACAAAACTGGCCAGTAATGCCGACTGTTTCGTCCATACTTATCTGTGTTAATAACGTTTGAGAATAACCGGAAAATGAGTGTTAAAAATCGGTAGAACACCTGTTATGCACATTTTACTAGAGACCGGATTTTAATACTAAAAGTACAATGCTTTTATTTATTTATTTTTTTCAATCGAAAACCAATCCTTAATGTTCAAAAAATAAAAAAATCCATCATTTTTTATTTTTTTTTTATTTTCATCAATAGTTTAATTTTAAACAACAATTTTATTGAATCAAAAAATGTTTTTGAAACAAAACAAAAGTATAAATAAATCATTTGAATTTTTTTTCATACTGATATTTTTTTTTTTTAATATTTATTTTTTTCATCATGATGAATATTTATATTAAAAAATAAAAATCCTTCACATATTTTTCTCAAAAAATTTAAAATTATTTTTTGAAAAGTAAAGATATTTATATTAATTGAAAAATAAGATTAAAAGGTTTTCGGGTGCTTGCATTTTATCTCAAAATGAGAAATATAAAAATAAAATTGTAACAAAAAATGTTTAAACACAACAAAAAAATAAAAGGAAAATATGCATTATTAGGTAAAATATGCAAAAATATTCATTTTCAACAAATCGATGTAATTTTTTAGTAAAATGTCTGATTCGGACAGATAACAACAGTTTTAAATACTCCAAAAAAACATACATTTGCGTATAAATCCGTCCCCTATATATAAGGCTTGTTTGGTATTGAAAATGGGCAAAATCGGTTAATGAACAAAAAAGTTATGGGCTAAAAACTATAAACACAAGGTGTCCGTTGTAGCTTCATCTGCTGATATCTCTTTAACAAAAGCATGTACGACAACGAAATGTTATGTGACAAGTAAAAAATTGTCTAATTATCGCTGTTTTGAGCCAGTATTTATGAATATGACAATGATAGCTCACATTTTAGCCGTTTTTACATCCTTTACGCATTGACTTTGGCTTTTATGAATTCCTTTCATATAGTAATGTCCACCACTTCTACTCCAAAGTATCATGCAAATGCTCAAGATATTGAAATTATTTCCTATATTCGTGCTAAGGAACGTAAACTTTCCATATTGAAGCTCCAAACTTTATTAGGGCGCTATAACAAAACTGACATCATTCCTTAGTGTTATAAAAAAAGTTATTCTCAGACGTGACCTATTTTTTATTTTTTTTTTTTTTTTTGCTAACATTCTTTAGGACTGTAAAAACGTTATAGTCTGTCTTCACCGATTATCTCAGAGAGTTTACATGGAACGTTTGATTTATTTTAGATCAAGTCTTGTTGTAAATTTTAAAATTACAATTTTTACTTTTTAGAATCTTTGGTTTAAAAAAAAATGTAATGTTTACTAATACTAATTTATGCACTTTATGATGATTTTCGAAAATGGGCCTTATATGGGAGCTATGCATTTTTGAGGTGCTAACCTGATAAAAAATGCTATAGATTAGTTTTTACGTTAATAAAAATTATTTTATAAAATAAAACTATAAAACTTTTATACGTACTAAATTATGTAATACTAGAAAAATATATGAGCATCAAAACCCTATTCTAGGAGAAAAATTGTATGGGGACTTGGTTATAACAGGTAACTATTGTAAACTAATTTTAACAGAGCTCTTCTCTGCATCATATAAAGCCAAAATTTATACTATTATTTCAAAAACTGCGATTTGTAGCTTCATTAAAAGCTTATTTACCAACTTGCTTTAAGATCTGTGACCAGTTGTTGTAATAAATAATTTGTACAAAATTATTTATTACCACGGGTATTGACTAACGCACAGTGGGGTCAAGCGCAAATTTTTTGGTAATAAATCTGTATCTCCTAAACTACCAGTTGGATTAAATTGAAATATATGAAACAGTTTCAGAGGAGGACCTAAGCTTTAAGAAAAATCATCCTGTAGTCACCCTGTGGTAACACAAGAACATCTACAGGGTGTAAAAATTGACTACCTCGAGTATGTAAAAGTTTAAAAAAATCGTAACTTATACAAATGAAGTCCGATTATAAAGATTTTTATATATCTGTAAAGTGCTTGGCAAGATAAAGCAAAAATAAGTTTACTCACCTAAGTTATCTCTTACAGTTAAAAAGATATTTACACTTGAATTTTGAATTTTTGATTTTTTGGCTCGACTTTCTTTCGTTTTTCGGGAATAAGTCCTGAGGTATATGAAGTAAAAATTTTTTAAAAATATCCTGTAATTTGCTATATATTTCAAAATATCATACTGAAAAAATTTTTGGATTATCTCAATGCGTCTAGACGTAAAAAATATTCAAAGTCAGCACTCTGAAACTGGTATGAAAAATGGCTATTTTTTGCAAAAATATAATACAATTCTTTAATTTCTTTCTCAAAGTTTCGTTAAAGAAAAAACTTTTTTCTTTATATATCTCAAAAGATAAGACTTCATAAATGGTTAATACAGAAATTTTGAACTGATTTATGCTTCCACCCTACATCAGGCATTGGTCGAAAATGGTGAATTTTGGAAAAAATTAAATTTTTATCGATAAATAAAAAAAAATGTCATGCGAGCTTTTTTAAATTTTTTGATGATGTTTCATAAAAAAATAGATTTAGAACGATTCTACACTAGACTGCTTCCCGCCCGGCCAAAAACGAATGTAGGAGAGCAGATTTCATGAAAAAGTCAATTTTTTAAATGATTTTTTTTAACTGCATAAAAAAGCATATTAGCATAATAATTTCACATTTATTTCTAATGTAGTATATAAAATACGTATCGATCTTTCTCTCCTGCAAAAAGCATTAAAAAGCTTAATAAATAAATTTTTGGCAATTTTTCAAAATTAAAAAATATAAAAAAGTTATAAAAACAAAAAAAAATAATGTTTTGTAAAGCAAAACTCCGCTTATTTTCCAAAAAATAATAAAGTATTACAAGAATATAAAAATAGACTTATTTACCAATTCATTGATGTATAATATGTATATATAGATTGTTTTAAAAGCATTAAATCATGGTCTCAAAACTGACAACTTAGGTCAACTCTCACCAAATTCACTGATTTACAATATTTCCATATGTGCGTATACGTAACAAACAATTGTATTGGCACGTTTTGGTTGTTGAACGAGATAATATTAGTAATAATCGCTTCTATTTATTAAATATTGTTTATTTTTGAATAATTGCCAAAAATTTATTTGTAAAGTTTTTTTAATGATTTTTGCAGGAGTGAAAGATCAATATATATTTTATACACTACTTAAGAAATAATGGCGAGAATATCATGCGAATATGCTTTTTCATGCAATTAGTAAAAGTCATTTAAAAAATTGACTTTTTTCATGAAATCTGCTCCTGCATTCGTTTTTGGCCGGGCGGGAAGCAGTTTAGTGTCAAATCGTTCTAAATATATTTTTTTATGAAATGTCATCAAAAAATTAAAAAAAGCTCGCGTGAAATTTTTTATATTAATCGATAAAAAATTTAACCTTTTCCAAAATTCACAATTTTCGACCAATGCCTAATGTAGGGTGCAAGCATAAATCTGTTCAAAATTTCTATATTAGTCATTTGTGAAAACTTGTCTTTTGAAATATATAAAGAAGAATTTTTTTGAGGAAAAAGTGAAAGAATTGTACTATATTTTTGTTAAAAATTAGCCATTTTTCATACCAGTTTCAGAATGCTGACTTTGAATATTTTCACGTCTAGACGCATTGAGATAATCCAAAAATTCTTTCAGTATGATATTTTGAAATCTATAGCAAATTACAAGATATTTTTAAAAAATTTTTACTTCATATACCTCAGGACTTATTCCCGAAAAACGAAAGAAAGTCGAGCCAAAAAAATCAAAAAATTAAAATTCAAGTGTAAATATCTTTTTAACTGTAAGAGATAACTTGGGTGAGTAAGCTTATTTTTTCTTTATCTTTCTAAGCACTTTACAGATATATAAAAATCTTTAAAATCGGACTTCATTTGTATAAGTTAGGTCCTCTTCTAAAACTCTCATATATTTCAACTTAATCCAACCAGTAGTTTAGGAGATACAGATTTATTACCAAAAAATTTTCGTTTGACCCCACTGTGTAACGTTAATTTGTTTGGGCATGTACCGTAGGGTTAAATAAAAACTACATGTTTACTCTGTGACTGAGTAAAAATAATGAAATCTTATAAGATTTATAAAATTTGTTTAAGATTTAACATAATATAAGCAAAATGGTTACTCTGTTCTGCCAGCGAATTTGACACTCTCTGTTACATATTATGATACAAAAACTCTTGTGTAGACTCTATATAATGAAACACAAATCTGTGAAAGACTTTTAGCGAACGGCGTCAGTGTTATGGAGGCTTAAGACAAAAGGTTATAAAAAATTGGCAAAATTCTATTTTCAGATATATTTTAAAATATTTCACACATGTGTAACCCAACAAATTTTATCCAGCAACTTCTTTTGAGAGAGTAAAAATCAATTAATTCTCAAATTGTAAAAATATTAAAAGAAGGTACGCGTACAACATTTTGCAAAAATTTGCAGGTTTTTGTTTTAAACAACAAAAAGTAATGTCCCCTCATTAAATTAAAAAACGCTAATCTATATATAAAAACGAGAGAAGAAGATATAGTCGGTCAAGCCCGACTATATGATACCCTACACCATTTTGATCCACATAATTACGTATATGTATACAACTTACTTGTGTTAAATATTAACATAATACTAACATTTGCATGGGATTTATGAATGTTAGTGATTTTCGGGAGAGGGGTTTATATGGGAGCTATGGTTAGTTATGGACCGATCTTCATGAAATTTGGCAGACAGATTTCTGCTGATATAAAACTTATTTGTACTAAATTTGATTAAAATATTCCTATTTTTAAGGCATCTATAAGTGTTAAAACTCTATTCCGGGAGGACATTTGTATGGGGGCTAGGTGAAATAATGGGTCGATCATAACCAAATTCAATAGGCTTCGTCCTTGTATTGAAAAAAGTATATGTACCAAATTTCATCAAATTATCTTCAAAATTGCGACCTGTACTTTGCGCACAAGCTTTACATGGACAGCCAGCCAGCCAGCCGACCAGACGGACGGACGGACATCGTTAAATCGACTCAGAAAGTGATTCTGAGTCGAACGGTATACTTCAAGGTTGGGGTCCGATGATTTTTTCTCTGGGTTACAATTTCTGCACAAACACATAATACCCCAACCACCTTTGGTGGTGTAGGGTATAAAAATATTTTGAAATAGAGAATACCATTTGTGACTGCTTTCCGTCTACAGACGGAACGTAAAATCGTGTTAGAGAATACGGACATTAATACAAAAATATAGAGTAAATTTGAATTATAAATGTTCTAAAGTACATAAAAAAAAAACACTCAATTTATGTAAAAACTTTTTGGAGTAAAAAAAATTAATTATTTTTAATAAACAAGTAAAGTGGAAAAGATATAAATATAAATCTCTGAAGCAAATTTTTTAATCAGTTGTTTTGTTCCTCCTTATTAAAAGGAGGAACAAAAAAATGAATTGGAATAATTTTACAAATGCCGATATTGTTGCGGCTTTCAATAAATTAAAAACAAGGCCATATCTGGCAATAAAGGATTTACTTCCATCAAAGCCATATAAGGTTTTAACTATGTTCTGTCATAAGAACAAATATGGAAATGTAATTGCAAAGCTTGAGGAGGGAATGTTTTATCTCCCCAAACCATATAATAATTTGGAAGATAATATAATAGAAGGAGTTTACAATGAACAATTTATATTAAGAAGAAAGTTAGAAAATGGCTTACATGTTTTGGAATTGGAAGAAGCAGCCGGTGATAATTCTGCAGTAGAAGACGAAGTGAGAGAGTTTTTCATTCCAAATTCTCAATCATTATTCAGTTGGGAAAACATTAAAATAAAACATGTATAGTTATTAATTTTTTAACAAATTAAAAAAAAGTAATAAAAGCTATATCAAAAATAAAAAATTGTGTTTTTTTATTTTATATTCAACATTATTAGATAAATATTCGTTTATTATTTGGCATATAAAAATAGTAATTAATATCGAATGCTGTGTCAGCGAAAAATTTCAAATGAAATTTGATATTTTTGTTCACAATATTGTTGGAGTTGTAGTTTATGTACATTATTACATATTAAATTTTAAATGTTTATAGAATTTTTAATATATAATTCGATTAATAAAATTTCAACTTTAATTAAAACTTTTTGGTTTTTGTATGTATATACATATGTATATTAACAATAAGGAAAATGTCATATGATTTTTTTTTTTTAAACTTTAATAATAATAAAAAATATTAGTTGATTTTGATAGACATAGTCATGGTTAATTTGAATAGTATTGGTATACTTAATATTACAATGAATTTATTTTAATTACATTTTAAGCAAACTTTTTTTAATTTTCCTTATGTTAATACTGGTTAGTATGAATTATTTTTTTTTTATCAATTTTGTATAAATAATGAAAAAATTTCTATTTTTTTCATAATTTTTATCAAGAAAATGTTAAAATTTTTTACAGTATATTAATAAGGTTCGTATGGGTTTTGTTTAAGGGGTTATAGTCTATGAATAATATGAAAATATCCCATTTAAAACTAAATTTTTTATGGAAAAGTGATATATTTACATAGTAGCTTTATAATATCACGATTATTTATTTTATTTATATATTTAATAACCTGAGACCTGTATTTTTCAATTGTATACATCATTAATAATAAATAAAACATTTCAACAAAAATATATTTTGACTTTGAGCTCTTATTATTAATATGCAAGTTTATATATAAAATCAAAAGTGTCTAGATTACAAATCTGTATAAATTTTCCGTACATCTAAACTTGTTTCTTTTTTCTAAAAAACAAAAAATATCCAATTTTTTCGGACTTTTTTAAACATGTATTTTTTTTTTTTTTTGTGTATTTGAGTTTAGCCTGGTAATAAGATATCATATTTTTTTTATATATATACTTTTTAATGAATAATACAATATATCTGTATACGTATAGTGTTGTCATTTCCTAACTTTCAGTGGTAGATTTAGCATATGAAAAGATTAAAATTAATTGAAATTTTTAAAGAATTCCATAGTAAGTATAACGGTTTCAGTTGTAATTTTTAGGATATTAGCACTATTTTTACTGTAATTTCCAACATAAAAAATAAGTCTGAAGAAATATTGCTAAGTTGTCATTTGAACTCAATATTACAAACAATTTGTTATTTGATGCTGTAGAACAATCTAACATAATATTTTGAACGATATAGCATTTTCCCATTTAAATCTACTGGCAACACCGCTAATGATAATGAGAATTGTTTTGTTTTGACTTAAATAATAAAAAATATATTGTTTGATTTTGATAGGTATGGTTAATTGGAAATGTATTGGAGTATTTAATATTGTAATTATACGAACCTTATTAATATACTGTAAAAAATTTTAACATTTTCTTGATAAAAATTATGAAAAAAATAGAAATTTTTTCATTATTTATACAAAATTGATAAAAAAAAAACAATTCATACTAACCAGTATTAACATAAGGAAAATTAAAAAAAGTTTCATTTGAATTTCATTTGAAATTTTTCGCTGACACAGCATTCGATATTAATTACTATTTTTATATGCCAAATAATAAACGAATATTCATCTAATCATGTTGAATATAAAATAAAAAAACACAATTTTTTTATTTTTGATATAGCTTTTATTACTTTTTTTTAATTTGTTAAAAAATTAATAACTATACATGTTTTATTTTAATGTTTTCCCAACTGAATAATGATTGAGAATTTGGAATGAAAAACTCTCTCACTTCGTCTTCTACTGCAGAATTATCACCAAAAAATCCAAAACATGTAAGCCATTTTCTAACTTTCTTCTTAATATAAATTGTTCATTGTAAACTCCTACTATTATATTATCTTCCAAATTATTATATGGTTTGGGGAGATAAAACATTCCCTCCTCAAGCTTTGCAATTACATTTCCATATTTGTTCTTATGACAGAACATAGTTAAAACCTTATATGGCTTTGATGGAAGTAAATCCTTTATTGCCAGATATGGCCTTGTTTTTAATTTATTGAAAGCCGCAACAATATCGGCATTTGTAAAATTATTCCAATTCATTTTTTTGTTCCTCCTTTTAATAAGGAGGAACAAAACAACTGATTAAAAAATTTGCTTCAGAGATTTATATTTATATCTTTTCCACTTTACTTGTTTATTACAAATAATTAATTTTTTTTACTCCAAAAAGTTTTTACATAAATTGAGTGTTTTTTTTTTTATGTACTTTAGAACATTTATAATTCAAATTTACTCTATATTTTTGTATTAATGTCCGTATTCTCTAACACGATTTTACGTTCCGTCTGTAGACGGAAAGCAGTTACAAATGGTATTCTCTATTTCAAAATATTTTTTTCGTTTGAGTTACGTGGTTTAGGTCTATGATATACGTTGCTTCCAAATGAGGTATTGCCAATAATATAAACAATATAAAATGAAAAAATTATCCAAAATTTTGCAAATAATATCACAAGTTGTTGGACCAGAGTATTCTTTATCGGAGCCAATTTCTTCATTGGAACCTATGAATTAACTTTTCGATCATTATAATGCCAAATGTATATGAAGATTTTCCCTGATTTGGATTCGTCGTTCTAACCTCGTGCCGTCATTGACATGCATAACATGGACAAATGTTTATTTTTATTTTCAGTGAGAACCAGCTTTGCAAGAATTTTTTTTTAATCTGAAGCTTATGTATAGAACTAGATATGGGTGATAAGTGCTTCTGTATTTGTCAGATAGACAATGTATTCCTACATATTAACGTAGCTCCTAGTAAGGCCCACTTCCGACGCAAAAACTTCTAAGTGAATATGCTTCATATTAATATTAGTATGACTATATTGTTTGAATCAAATAGTTATATAGGTCCAAAACTGACCACAGCTATTCTCCTGGAAAAGAGCAGTATATCTCTTCTCAACTGAGTTCGTTCTTCAGTATAATATTATTTTAGCATGCATAATTCCCATGAACTATGAGATAATATTGGACATAAAAAATGTTATATACATACATACATATGAACGTATCTATGTAACTTTATTAGAATAGGTCAAAAATGTATCTAGTCACACATCCTCAAATCACTTTAATTCACATACATATAGCTACAAAAATTAATCCAGAAAATCTTAAATACACCGTTTTTAAACTAGACTTCCACGCGGTGTCCTTGGAAAAAACATTTCTAAATAGAAATGTTGAAAGTTGCTTTTATTTGAGACAAATTTATCATATTTTTACATAATCATTAAAAAATGCACGATTTTCGTCTTTTCCACCACCAAACAGTAAGAAAATATTAAGTGACTATTTTGGCAGTTCAATCGACTTACAGAATAACAAATTTTGAGCCAAATAACGTAATATATTGTCATTATCACAGACAAAAACCGAAACAGTCGCATGGGATATATAGAATATGAAATTAAAAACTCAATAGTATTTTTGTCGGAAAACGACAAAAATCGACATAGAGAATTTGGGCATAAATGTATTTTATTGCATTATTGAAATTATAGTTCATTTAAAAATTTTTATTATAATTTAATTCAAATATTGCAAGACCGTTTGATGACTGCCGACCCTTGTACACAATTGTCCAATTTTGAACATTCATTTTAGTCAAGTGTGGATCTTCCCTATTTAAAAATTTTGTAAATCTCTGCGGAAGATAAAACCATTTATTATTATCTAAATATGCTATGATTTTTGTTAAGTATACTTTGAAGTAACTTTTAGAGCAATGATTATAAAATATATTCTGATATGTCTTTTTATTACAATTAAAGAAATACTCTCTTGAAAAAAATCATAAAACAGATTCACTAGTTTTTACTCCAAAAAGTTTTTATAAAAATTGAGTGTTTTTCATATAATTCCAATTTACTCTCATTTTATTATTATTTTACTCTCATCATATTAACATAAATTTCATAATTGTCTTAACATGAATTTCATAATTCTCTTAACATAAATTTCATAATTCTCTTAACATAAATTTTACAATAATTGCTAAATATAACATTAAAACATAACCTTTCCCAACTAAATCAAACATATTTTTTCATCAAAGTCAAAAACCTTTTACAACAAAATAAAACATATTTTTCATCAAAGTCAAAAACCTTTTACAAGGCTATTTTATGCATATGAAAAAAAAAAAATAAAACAATTTTTTAAGTTAAATTTTATATCCAAGTCATCACTTTTTAATTTCACCACAATTATAAGCGCAAAAATTACTCCCTACTATTTTATTTGAATGTACTTTAACATAATTGCATACATATTATTTACTATACAATTTCCAATTTCATAAAATGCATTTGGCCGTGTTACAAAAATATTGTAGAATTTAATAAAAAGCACACTTGTCCCCACTTTATGTATCTGTCATCAAATGTAAAAAAAATCATGCAATTTATGATATATTAAAGAATAGAATTATCAATTTTTCCTACATATCTTATACATATAAACGCCTTAAACTAGGCAATTAAATGTAACATCAATGCAAACATTCGGTTTTTGTACTTCTTTTTAAAATATTTGTAAAGATGTTGGTTTTCAACTTCATAAAAGTATAAAAATATTCCAGTGAACATTTGCTTTCAAAAAGTTAATTAAACAATTAATTCTTTCAAACCCAAATGTCTATAACACTTTCCTCTAATATAACATTAAGAACAAATTATGCGTGACCTTACCCAAAAAATCAAACATATTTTTCATCAAAGTCAAAAACCTTTTACAAGGTTATTTTATGCATATGAAAAAAAAAAAAACAAAAACAATTCTCAAGTTAAATTTTACACTTTACAAAAACAAAAATAACCATATGATTAAACCAAACATACTCAAACTCTATTTATCCAAGTCATCAGTTTTTAATTTCATCACAATTAAAAGTGTGAAAAAAATTGTCTCCATATTAATTCGTTTGTATGTTCTTTAACATAACTACATACATATTATTATACAAAAAACAAAAAATACAATAATAAATTCATTGGTTTCCAATTTCATAAAATGCATTTGGCCATTTACACAAACAAATATTGTAGCATTTATTAAAAACAAATTCCTCTCTATATTTTTCACATAATCAAGTACGCGAACACACCTAATGTGGTCTAGAACCTACCCAAACACTATTTTTCCATTTCATCATTTCATTTACTTTAACATAATTACATACATATTATTATACAAAAAAACAAAAATACACAAATAAATTCATTGGTTTCCAATTACATAAAATGCATTTGGCCGTTTACACAAACAAATATTGTTGTATTTAATAAAAAAATTCCCCTTTATACTTTTTCAGCTGCCCAAGTACGCGAACACACCTAATGTGGTCTAGAACCTACCCAAACATACTACTAATGCAGAATACAATAAATATCAGAAAAAGCTTTTGTAAAGTTATTTCAACTTAATACTTAAGAATTTAGAATATGTAAATTCTAAATAATTCCTTGCTAGATTATGCACATTATTACATTATTAGAATATTGTTTTACTGCTCTAGCTAATCGTCGGTAAGTATAATATGCAGATTTATATGTAAAGTGATGAAGTAACGTATTCTAATTCTTCAAAAGTGTGAATTAAAAGAAAGATTTTTACGATTAGCACTAAAGGCACAACGGATGCTGATGAAGATCGTTGCGGATCAGAAAATGCATTCCATCCTGCTAGTGTCTAATAAATCTTTTTCTGTATTCTACAAAAATTATTACAATAATGAACTTGAGCCTGAATAAAAAATCCAAAAATGATTAATTTATATATAATTTTATATAAGACGATTAGTGTGGGTGCCTGTTAGAGTGGCTTATGTGTTCAATTTAGATATTGACTAAATTTGAAAATAGGAAAATTTGGGTTATGAAATTCGAAGTGTTAACCGGATTTTACGAAATTGTTTTCAGATGACTACGTTAATAATTTCCCAATACTTATTTTACGTAATAGTTTACTCAAACGCCTGGAATTAATGATGGCATATAATTCCTTCCGTGTAATTCCAGACGGACACATAGTATATTGTGTAGACAAATTCCTTTTAAAGAAGATGAAGCTCCCAGCTAAAACGATTACAGGAGCGACTGTAAGAGCATACGAGTTATATGTAGATGAAAACTTAGAACTCGTGTCTGGATTTTCTGCACGGTCCTAACCTTGCTGCGTTATGGCGATCACGTTAGTTAACGTGTCAAAAATGGTTTTCACTGCATTTTGTTGTTTGGGTTAGCAATAAAATTGAGGTTTCTAGAGAAACGTTCCAAATTATTATTTTGTCCTGACAATAAGTTGATTTGAACTTTCTTACCTTGAGTTCTTGAGAGGAATAGATGAAATTTTTGTAAAAATTTCCAAAATAATTACGGAATTTTAAATTCTTATAGGAATTAAGTATTTTGTAACTTTATTTTATTAGTGCAAGAACTTCATTTACTTTAAGGAATATTTATTTAACTATTTAACAATTGAATGGTTCAAATTATATAATATTTGACCATATGGATTTAAACTTTATCAAAGTTTTCTTATTTCTTATATTTTGAATGGACTTAACACTTCGATGGCCACAAAAGAAAAGAAAGAAGGTATTTTACAAAATTTATTATGAGAGTTAGAATTTATTGAAAAGTTATTATTCTGAAAGCTCTATTATCATATTATCTGTCAACTTAATTTTATTAAATATATAAATATGAAAGTAAATCTCCAAAGAAGAGAATAAAAGAAAAAAAAAATCCCATTTAAAACTGGACTTAATAATTTGCGATCCACACGAGCCTTTTTCATGCTCGCACATTGAAGAAAATGTTGTGCGCACATGCATTTGGATAGTGTGGACCCAAGTTGTTCATGTTTTGTTCTTGCTCGCACACCGTTGTTCGCACAATTGTTCGAGCAACCATGTCTGCCATCAAACGTCATTTTGTATGCGGAAGAAGAGGCGCTTCATGTAAAAGTATCGAAGCGACACTGACGGCAAACAAAAAATGATTTGTTCGACAAATGTTCTGCCCACTGAAAACAAAAGGGAAAAAATTGTGTGTGTTGCTCTGCCGACGTTTTGTTCTTGTGCGAACAAGAAAAAGGCTAGTGTGGATGTAGCGTTAAAAACTGAGTATGTGCGCTGCTTATTTTATTTGCTGCTGAGCAAAATAAAAACTGGTTGCTGCTTATGAGCCTATTTACATTGGGGATTATCGCAGCATTTTTTAATGACATTTTGTTTTGAAGTTGCTTCCAAATCCCTTCTGCATTTACACATATAAATATGTGTTGTAAAATTTTTTTTAAAATTTCATGAAATTTTTTGGCTTTGCGACGACATGCAACTTTTCTTACTCCGCTTGCTTCTCTACACCTCTTGCCTACAAACGTAAAAGTTGCAGCAATTTTTTCCAGGGAAAATCCCCAATGTAAATGAGCTCTATTTCAGTTTTGTGTGTGAGCAGTAAATTATGTTAAGTAAGCATGTGATCGAAAATGAAAACTTAAACATTTTTCAGCGTAGTCGCCAGTTGAAAAAAATATTTGTGTGCTTAAAATTAAACGCTGGTTTTAGTTAACCAATATTCTGAGGTATTGAAAAAAACAAAACTTCGACGCATAAAATGAATTTTTGACAATTTTTTTCCTAAAACAGTTTAAAAACAACTTTTTAGTTCATTAATATTGGCTTTAAATTCTCTGACTTTAGCGCCCTCTGTAGCCACAAAAATAACTTGCTCCAAAAAAATCTTTTAAAATTACATGATCTATATTGTTCTTTCTAAAAACGTATATTTGTTATTATTTTAATTTTTGTCTATAAAACAAAGCACTGTGCGCCCCTTAGTAATGACTATTAGCGATGTTTTTGTTTTTGTATAGGCAAGTTGTTTACTTAGCACACACTAGTATACATTTGCGCTTGTGTGTGTGAAGCAGCAAAAAATTTGGCTTGATTTGTATTGAAATTAATGAGAGAGCAGCAGTCAAACGAAGTGGTTTATAGTGTACGTGTGAAGCAACGTTGCGTAAGCAGCATTTGTAGTCTAACCTCGCGAGTCAGGAAATTTGTAAATTGCGCATCTCTGATATACATACATACAAAATATATATAAATATGGAATTGTTGTTGTTTTTTTTTAATAAAGCATTGCTTGCTATGATTGTTTAATTTTTTTTCGAATTAAAATTTTTGTAGTTTGGAAAAAATGTAGAATGCGCTCTTAAATTTCACATTCTGTATTTGTGTATGGTCTGTATAACTCTCCTGCTCTTATATTATGCACAGAAACAATTTTTGAGCTTATAATATCTGTTGCTTTTAAACAATTTATGGTCTGTAATAAAAACTATAATTGAATATTGAAACAATTTGCTTAAAAAAATAACAAAAATATAAAAATTTAATAAATAATTATTCTCTTCTCCTCACGTAAGAGCATATAGATGAGATAAAATTAAGAGATTATTTGCACGTGTGCACCATTTTGAGTGTCCCTGATGTAGATTTATAAATGTGAAAGTATGAAAGCATACTTTAAGGCGAAAATTGTATTATTTGTCGGTAAGTTGGTGAAGGGTATAAAAGATTCGGCACAGCCGCTCTCGTTAAGTTGGAAATTGAATAAAAATTATGTTGTTTTTTGTTAATTTTATTGAAAAATAAATAAATAAAAAATAATAATTAATGAAAAATATAAAATAAAAATAAAATGTACGCTTTCATTTAGCTGCCGCCGAACTATTTCCTCTAACCCGCCGCCTACAATTTAACTCCACTTTCAGCTGTATAAAAAAAACATAACAAGCACTATTGTTTTTTTTTTTTAATAAAAATATAAATATGTTCATATATTACAAGCTTTATTTAAAAAACTGTATTAAATAAATAAAATATAAATTGTTCATTTCTATTTGTAGATTTGAAGTTTAAGTACATAAAAACAACAACCTTTACAACTCAAGCAGCCTGTCTCGTCAGCTGTTGCTTGACCCTGTTTGATCTTACATTCCTTTTGTAAGATCAAACAAAAATTCACACAAAATAATGGCGGATATTTTACATCTTGTGGTCACGCAATGTTCACACTTATCATATTTTTGACTCAAAGCAAATATTTCTGTTTGACGAAAATCAGATGTTTTTTGTTTGGTTCTTAAAAATATTTAGTGTTCACATTAGGCAAATCAAATCTTTTGTAAAAAACGTCAAACATAGTGTAATGTGAACTTAGCTTAAGACATTTGTCGCTAAACTAGATCCTTATGCAGTTTTTAAGGAAATTTTGTAAAAAAATGGTTCTTTAATTGTTTTTAACATATTTTTTTAATAAACTATTAATACAATTAATGTTTAGTTTGATGCAGAAAATGTAGAGCAGCACCGATAAGTCTTGGCTTAGTAAGATATTTCACTGCATATTTGGTCGAAAGTATCAATCGCGTCCTTAGGTTATTATAGAACTCATAAGATGAAGTTGATCTGTAATCGTTAGCACTTTATAATATGGCTTTATTCAGTCTTCAGCATGCCTTTTCTATTTGATATAGGAAATAAAGCTTCCCCATCATCATTGGGTAATGTGACAAAAATATACTTATGTGTTGTTAAAATTATTTCTGGAAGTCATATTGTATTTATTTATTATATCACACTATAGGAACAAATATTAAATACACTGCATTACTATATTTAATAAATTACTTTATCGTTAAAAGTTCAAAAACGTCACACTAAGTGCTTCTTTAGTCGTTTCGACTAACAAGGTTGATCAAAATACTAACTTCCAGACTGCTCACAGCAATATACATCTGGACACTTCAAGATCTTATTTATGGCAGGTGTTATACCAAAACTCTCAAAAAAATATGCAACAAATAAAGAAATATCACTCTAAATAGCATTGTTGTTAGTCGAAAAGACTAACGAAGCCCTTACAGTGTTGATTTGATTGTTATCGCGGTTTTTAAAGAACTTATCCGAAATATATAAAAGTATATCTTTTAATAAAGAAAATATGACACAAATCTTTGGTAAAGTCTTAATACTCCGCGACTAAGAAGAGACTTAACAATTGTTTAAATGAGTAATCGAGCACTTAGTATGCCTCTATTACAATTTGAAGTTAAATTTCTTTGAGTAATCGAGCACTTAGTATGCCGCTATTACAATTTGAAGTTAAATTTCTTTGAGTAATCGAGCACTTAGTATGCCGCTATTACAATTTGAAGTTAAATTTCTTTTAACGAAAATTTGATAATGATATTGAAAGAAATACCTATTTTTAGAGGTTTAGCTCATGTAATTTTAAACATTCAGATGTAATATTTTGGAAATCATATAAGAACAGACCAGTCTTCATTTCTAAAGGATACATTTGCGACTTTTTTTGTGAGGCTCTTTAATGTTTAAGACAACTAAATGGTGTTATCATAAATATTATAATCTTAAAGCTTTTCCGAAAATATTGTTATTTAAAGTTGCATACTTTTGAGATCAAGAGTTTTCCAACTGCGCAAAACTGAAACTATACTTTTTGCGAAAAAAAAAAAAAAAAAAAAAATTATACCCGATTTATCTACCAAATGTGTACATGATTTTAGTGAAAACTAATTAAAAATTTTTTTGATTTTCCTCATACATTAATATTAACAAAATATTTTCTTTTTTGCTTTTTTCATGACATCATCCACACTAAACCAACTAATATTTTGCTGATTGACTTTTGGATGGATCATTGAAACAAACGATTCGTTATATGTAGAATTTACTGCACTCAACCGAAGCACCGTTTCCCGAATATAAAACACAGGCCTTAAAAAAGTCACGTTTCATTCTTCCACATTATGGTGTTTTTAAAGGATTCTGGGATTGGATTATATTGGTATCAACATTTTATGTAGCTATTTTAGTACCATATAATGCTGCATTTGCGAAGGCGGACCGCCAAACAATGGTATCGGACGTAATAGTGGAGGCGCTTTTCATTGTTGGTAAATATTATATTAATAGGGGTTTTCATATAATGAAATAAATGCCTCGTATAGCTCATAAACTGTATAAATATACAAGCTCGTGAAATATTTGTCAAACTTTGTTTGAAAAAATATTTACACAATTTATAAATGTTTACGCTTCAATTTCAATGTGTAAATGAATTCGTAAACTGGTATTTTTGAATACTAATATTTGAAAGAAGAAAAGAAATTTATTTTTTAATTTTTTAATATTCAAATCAAAAGTAAAACTAAATTTAAAAGTAAAAATATTTGGAAACATATTTTGTTTGCCAAATAATTTGAAGAATCTCAAAGGAATACACAACAATTTGCATGGGACGTTCATGTAACACGTGAGTATAACATATAAATTTACGAATTATGTAAATTTATCCGTTTGAATGAAAACTAGAGTATTCATTTTACTCGACTTTTTCATTGTTCGAATAATCAAATAACTCGAAAATGCAGTTTTTAAGTTACTCGATTAATCGATTAAATCTTAAGTTACTCGAGTTATTCGAGTAAATTATAGCTTAGAATTTTACTCGTTTGTTTTCAATGATTATTAAAAAATAAAACAAAAATATAGCTTAAAACAAGAAATAGTCTTTCCAAAATAATTAAAATTTTCCTAAATATTTATGAATATTTGTCTTTATTGATAATTGACTAGACTTTGAAATAATTAGCGATTTTGTCTCATAACCTCACTTTTCAATTTGGACACATAATAATTGATGTCTTTAGTTATAGCGAAAACATATCTCAATATCTTTAGTATCAAAACTATACAAATTGAAGTTTGGGAACATTTTACCCATATACTATAATGACTCATAGCCAGACATAGCCAAATAAATTTTTTGATAGTCATTTAATATTGTACAAATGCACATAGTTTTTAAGGATGTTACTCTTATTTACATTATAGTGATCTAGTGATTATGTTAGTTCTGTTTTGTGCAAAAATTTTTCGCAACTCTTAATTTTATTTATAAATTCTATAAACTTGTAAAGTTAATTAGAATAACTTTTCTTCATTTAATACACAAATTTATTGAAAACTTGAAATATATAATTCTTTTTCCCAAATGTACGCATAAGAATTATAATTGGCTCTAATTCTAAATTAACAATAAATTTTACCCAAAATGTTTAATATTTTATTTTTCCTCTCTTCCTATTTTTGATTTCATCTAAGCCTTCACCATCATATCCTCCACGCCAGACTGGATAATTTTTATATTCGAATTATTCGATTAATCGGCATAATTTGCTCGAATAAATTTTTACTCGAAATTCTTGATTTTTATTTAATCGAACCAATATTTGATTTTTATTTGTTGATTAATCGAGCAAACAATATTCGAGTGAATACCCTAATGAAAACCCTTAATATTAATTACGATTACCATACAAACCACAGTGGGACAGAATCTTGAAATAAATCTGTAACTTCTAATCGGCTGGTTGGAGTGTACAATTTTAAGTTTGGAAGGGTGACCTCACATAGCCTCAGAATAGGGTTGCCAGATTCGAATTGTGATATAACTTGACATTCCTGAAAAACCAGCTTGATTTCTAAAAAAAAAAACTTGACAATTGACTTCTTTGCAATTTCTGTGCAATCCGTTTATGCCATAGAAAAATTTTAAGAAATGAGGTATTCGATTTTGGCAATTGTTATTTGAAAAAATAAATATAATACATATAGCACACCTTCTTTGTATTGACTCAATACAAATACTTCATTCAATATCCATTGATATTGCACGGCATTAACAAATTTTAATTTATAAGCGAACGTGTTTTGGAAGTTTTCAAATAAGTCTTGAGGAAACAGTGGTGGACATATAACATAAGGTACGCGGCAAAACTATAAGGTCACTTTTCTATGCACCGTGTTTCAAAAAGTACAAGGGATATTTGATGGTACTGCTAGGTAAAATATTTACTACTAAAAGATGTTCCTATATACACCGTTTGGAATCATTTATTTGACATTTGATCTTTTTATAGACAAAAATGTTGAAAATATGAACTTTCCAATACTTCAAAATTATAAGGTCAGTTAATTTTTTTTCCCCCTAAAATCATATTTTTTGCAATTTATTCTTTGGATATCTTTATTTATTGATTTATAGAAGTGATAAGAAGTGAATTATTTTAATTCCAGAAGTGTTCTTAGAAATTCATCCCGCCCAGCTTTAAAAATGTCCACTTTTACCTATCCATCTGGGTTTAACGATCGTTTTGCAAGATAAAAGTGCTCAACTTATCCTAAAATAATCTAAATAAAATTGAATTAACATTAAAAATGGGAAAAATGTTCAGATTACTGCATAACAGACACTTTAGGGTCCCCAAAACAGGTCTTAATATATGTACTATTAATGATTTTCACCTGGGCTGGGCGAGATTAATTCCTAGGAACACTTATAGAATTAAAAAAATTCACTTTCTAATTGGACGCATTGGAAAGTTCACATATTCAACATTTTTGTCTATAAAAAGATGAAATGTCAAATAAATGATTCCAAACGGTGTATATAGGAACACCTTTTAGTAATAAGTATTTTACCTAGAAGTACCATCAAATACCCCTTGTACTTTTTAATATACAGTGCAAAGAAAAGTGACTTTATAGCTTTGCCGAGCACCTTATGGTAACATGTTCTGAAGAATTTGTTTCCTCCTCTCTTTTAAAACGATTCGTGTATCTCATATACATTAAAGTGCCTTGACTTGCATGGGGATAAAAAAATGTTGCAAATGTACCCCTCTCAAATTAAAGTGTGATATGTTTAAACTAATTCCCAAAATATTTCGGTTCAATTATTTCATTTACGTGAGCTGGACCATTTTTAAAATGCCTTCAAAAATATGGATTTCGATCATCAATATGCACAATTTTTAACCTTTTATCAAAAAAATCACAACATATGATAGAAAAACGACGTCTAATACATATTGAGCAAAAAATAATTTATAATTTGTTTTCATTCTGGTGAAATTAAAATTTAAGTAAAATGTTCAATGATTTTAAATAGTATTTTATTAAAGTTTTAATATTTTGGCGATTTTCCATCGCAAATTATATTTTGGTTCATCATTGGAAAGATCTCATTGAATACTATTGATATGTGCATTCATTTAACCCCTTAGTTGCACAAATAATATTTTGGCAAATAAATGGTCAGTTAAGGATATAAATATGCCCAAAACACAAATTGATCAAGAAAGCTGTAAATTCGTGTAAAATAGTGGCTAAATTTCAAAAACTGCTTTTTATTCGATTATTTTCATGGTTTTAAATGAACTTACTATCTTTTTCACAAATTTATCAATATTTAAGTGTAATAAATGCTTACATGCGACTTATTTGCAAAAATTTCTAATTTAACCTTTTGGGAACTAAATGCATAAAATTGACTCTCTAGATCTTAATACGTTAATTACTGGTTATCTTCAATAGTGACAGGGTAGACCATTCCAATGATACATTAAAATACATTATAGGTTTGTTCGTTTGAAATTCTAGCAAAACTAGTAAAAAAAGAGAAATTTAAAAATAAAGCTCAAAAATAAACTTTTACTTGAAAAAGTAAGAAAACGGAAAATAATAAAATAAATTTTAGTGTCAATAAAAAAATAAAATGTTTATATAATTTTTTATTTTTGTTAAATGGAAACTAGGAAATATGTCAAAAATACTGGCATATGTTCCTTTGCAGATAACTTTTCATATATTTTCTTATAGAATTTCTTTTAACTAATGACATGTATAATTTTTAGCCTTGTTGAATAACATCAATAGTTCGTGTCCGCCAATGTAAATTAAAGGTAGATTTGAAAGATAACTTAATGCAATTTGGTATATAGAACTTGTAAAATCCAGGGACGAACCCTATTGTTCAAAACGTGTCCGTTATTTCACAAAGCTTCCAAATGACAAACGTCTGTCTGTCTGAATTACGAAAAAGTATATTAGAATAAAGAAAAAGGACCACAAAATCCATTTTAAGGTTTCTGATTCACTTATGACTTTACATCTTCAATTTTATGTTTCTAAGGATGAAAATTGCAGAACATTCAAGAAGTACTATTCGAAGAACGAAAAAAGATACCACAAAATTCCTTCTTATGAATTCCCATTCATTTAGGACCACATATACTTATTTTATGTTTCTAGGTTAAATATTACCGAAAATTAAAAAAGTACCATTGGAAGAACAAAAAAGTACCATGAAGTCCCCTCTTATGGATTCTCATTCACTTAGCAACACATGTCCTTAATTTCATATTGCCAGGTTCATAATTATAGAAAATTAAAAAAGTACCATAGGAAGAACAAAAAAGTACCACAAAGACCCTTCATAATGATTCCCATTCATTTAGGACCACATATCCTTAATTTCATGTTTCTAGGTTCATAATTATAGAAATTTCAAAAAGTACCATTATAAGAACAAAAAAGTACCACAAAGACCTCTCTTGTGAATTCTTTCTCACATATGACCATGCATATTTAATTTTGTGTTTCTACTTTAAATATTATCGAAAATTAAAAAAGCTACCATAGGAAGAACAAAAAAGTACCACAAAGACCCTTCTTATGGATTTCCATTCATTTATAACCACATATTCTTATTTCTTGTTTCTAGGTGAAATAATACCGAAAATTAAAAAAGTACCATTTGAAGAACAAAAACGTACTACAAAGTTCTCTCTTATGGATTCTCATTAACTAAGGACCACATATTCCTAATTTCATGTTTCTAAGTTCATAATTATAGAAAATTCAAAAAGTACTATTAGAAGACCGAAAAAGTACCACAAAGTTCCCCTTGTGAATTCTTTTCAACATCAGACCATACGTATTTAATTTCATGTTTCTAGGTCAAATATTACAAAAAATGCAAAAAAGTACCAATAGAAGAAGAAAAAAGTACCACAAAGTCCATCCTTTGAATTCTTACCCACAGGCCATGTATCTTAAAGTACCACAAATTCCACTCTTGTGAATTCTTATCTACATTTTCTTAATTTCATGTTTTTATGTTTAATATAATTGAAAATTCATTATTAAGTTCGAATAAAATGTAATTTCTCACCTTTACCCCCTTTTTTTGGTACTTTTTTTCACCCAACGAAGTATAGGAAATTGTATTCCAATGAGTTTCTTAATTGTAGTGGTATCTCATATTAAAATACTCATATGAATATTTCAATAAATATAAAAAAAGGTTTTATGAAAAAAGTACCAAAAATAGGTACGATTTTTACCCCTTATACGTTTGAATTTCTAAAAAGTACCAAATTTGTAGTTCTCATTTTTGATAAGTTATGAATACAATATAAATTTTATCTGTATGTTGATTGGTTTCAAAGATACATATGGTGCCAAAAAAGTACCAAAATACAGTTTTTACCCGTTTTCTCCCTAAAACAGCCGATTTTCAAAAAAGTACCAGACACCTGTCCTATTATATACCACAGCAAATTATAATTCTTCATTATAAGAAAAAAGTAGATTAAAAAAAAAAAAAATGGTTAATTTGAAATGTTTTGGGTAATAGTAAAAAAAATTATTTAAAAAGCAATCAAAGCTGAGTAAAATATAAAATAGAGTTTAAAAAGAGGTGGATCCACTTCGATAAAAAAGTAACCGAAAACACAACAAAGAAATGTAAATTTTATATTTTTCTATATCAGAGGTACTCTACTTTGAGTGGTCCCCTTTCCAAACTTAAAACTGAATACTCCTCTGCTACGCCCAAAGTGATCGATCCAAAATCTTTAGTTTTTGAAGGGCTCATTGTTTATCCTAGAAAATTTTAAGAGAAAAAAAAAATAAACATAAAAGTTCATAAAATAAAACAAATGTTTTAATGATGTACATTCAACCAAAAGAAATAAACAACAAGCGTGAATGTTATATTCGGCTCGGCCGAATCTAAATACCCACCATCAACTTCTTAAAATTTTTCGTTATATGGGAAATGGGCGGTAAAGTGGCCGGACCACGCCCATTTTTTTGTTTCCGAGTTTACGTTGGTCCTTGAATTATTTTTACAAAATTTCGTTGACGTTTCACCTTATATGGAAGGTGGGCGGTAAAGTGGGCGGACCACGCCCATTTTTGGTTTCCAAGTTTATTTCGACCCCCAAACTATCTGTACAAAATCGTTGTCATACATGCTTTTATTTAAGAGATATCAGCAGAAAAAAATTACATGAAGCTGATTTTGCCGATTTTGCACATTTTCAATACCAAACAAACCTTATATAAGATAAATATTTGAGCAAAATTTTGTCCCCCTACGTTGTCCCGTTCGTTCCCTATCCTGCTTTCAACAGACAGACAAACGGACGGATATAGCTAGATCGACTCAGAATCGAACCAGGACCCAAAAAATATATACTTAATGGGGTCTTAAATGATTCCTCGACATGTTATACACGGAATGAAAAAATCAATATATCACCCATCTTTTTGATGGTGGGTATAAAAATGATTACTTGAATAATTATTTAATAAAATCAATTTTTTTTAAAATACGATTTTTCATTAAAAATTACAAAAAAAAAAAATCCATTTATCAATGAAAACATGTCAAAAACCATAGTCAAGTTCAACAATATAATATCCTACAACCTGCGTTTGAGGAACAAAATGATTTTCGGGCTTTTCAGAAATGGTCTTATACACCCAGAGAAATATCAATCACATACGTGTTGAAAACGACTGTGTCAATAGTGAATCTACACCGTATGTGTTTTAATTAAACACTGCGTGTTCAATTCTTATTGAAAATCGAGACCTAATTAGCACCAAGTTGAAACCATTTCGGTATCAAATTGTTAAATTACATATGTTTTCTATTAAATTTGTTAACGAAAGGTATTAAAAAGCTGTTACCGTAATTTACCAATGTGACCACAACCGTTGTTGATTTTGAATCGAATTTTTTCCCTTAGTGTATGTTACCAATGCCCAGTTGTGAACCTATCCTTATGAATCCTTGGTACTATGGAATCTGCTTATATAATTTGTACTAAATATTATCCCAATACAGTCATTTATGTATGTGGTTTTTATGCGAGTTAGAGTAATTTTCTGGACTTATGAGGGAGCTTTGCTTAATTATATAATTACAATAAATTGTTGTTGTTCTAACATCTTGCGAAATTAAAGAAAAAATTTTTTTAATTTATTTACTAATATGTAATTAAATTATTTTTATGTTAAATTTTAATCTTTAATACATTTACAGTTGATGATAAAAGGGAGTAAATAAAAAATACTATTTAGATCAGAGCTAGTGGTTCATATTGCTCAGAATACGAAGACGCTGTTTACACGTACATGACACAAAGTTCTTAACAAACAACGATTTTTTTTTTTAATAATTCTAGAACTTTAGAACTTCTGGATGAATTTGAATCGAGTTTGCATCGATGTCTTTAATCAAAATAAAACAAATTTTAATCAATTTTGAATCTTCTTGAAAATACAATACAATTTACCCAATTTAAAACATCATAACAAGATATCTACAAAACAACAATTGCTTGTATTTTGTTAGTGTAAAACTACTGCACATAACGTTAAAATGCTATGAACATAAAATGAGAGAATGAAGGAGAGAAAGAGTAAAAAAAACTCGAACAAAATTTTGCATATGATACAAAACAATTCGACAGTTCCGCGAGGTACATATGTCAATGAAACAATTGTAAAACACCTGTTCTTACGAGTATACTTTATAATTATACTATATTTTTTACATAGTATAATTATAAAGTATACTCATATGAACATCTGTTTTACAATTTTTTCATTGGCAAACCTCGCGGTACTGTCAAATTGTTTTTGTATTCATATGTGAAATTTTTTTCGAGTTTTTTTACACTTGCTCTCCTTTATTCTCTCATTTTTCCGTTCAAAACATTTTGACATTGTGGGCAGTAGTTTTACATTAACAAAATACAAGCAATTGTTGTTTTTGTAGATGTGCGAGTACTTTATTATTATACTATGGTTTTATACATAGTATAATAATATAGTATACTCGTAAGACCAGCTGTTTTACAATTTTTTCATTGGCAAACCTCGCGGTACTGTCAAATTGTTTTTGTATTCACATGTAAAATATTTTTTGAGTTTTTTTCTCTTGCTCTCTTTCGTTCTCTCATTTTTCCGTTCAAAGCATTCTGACATTGTGGGCAGTAGTTTTACACTAACAAAATACAAGCAATTTTTGTTTTTGTAGATGTGCGAGTATTTTATTATTTTACTATGGGTTTTATACTTAACTCTTCGTCAGTGTTGCCAGGAGTTGAGAAAAAAAGAAAGCTAAATTGAGCTTTAAAAAAGTTCCGTTTGTAATTTCCACAATTTTCGTCGGAGAGCAAAAGAGTTTATATTTTCGACATCCTTGTAAGAAGCGGTGATGATAGGACCATGTCCGTCCGTCCGTCAGTCCGTGTATCGGTTGAAATGGCGTTTATGAAGCCCACCGAAAACTGGCATATATAATATATATATCAAACGATCGGAAATCCTTTCGAAAATTTTGCTATTGAAATTCAGCTAGATATGCTTAAAAAACCGGTTTTTAGAACCGGTTTTACAGTTTCTGAAGCCTCTTTATTTATTAGGGACTTTGTTTTTACAAAGAAGGCTCGGACTTTTTCTTCTGAATTTTTTTGCTAAAAAAATTAAATAAATCGGTTCATAATAACTGAGATATCGGATAAAACGCATTTTTGAAGCCTTTGTTTAAGCTATAGATCGGTCATAAATATTTTTATAAAATTTCGGTTTTTTTATTGAACCAAATTCGTTCATAATCAACAGAGTTGTGGGCCAAAAACTAAAACATATCTGTTAAGAGTATAAATACACACACAAACATGTATATTAAGCATTGTAATGACTATTAGTGACGTTTTTGCCTATAAGGCAAGTAATTCAGTTAGCAACAGAAGTAATATAATGAATAACAGTGTTCTTGTTCTTTGTATATGCAGTCAGTTTGTATATAAACACATAGAAAAATAAATAAAGATGGAATTGTTCTTGTTGTTTATTTTTTAAAAGCAAAGCATACTATGATTGTTTTTTTTTCGTATTCAAATTTTCGTAGTTTGAAAAAAATGTAGATTTATAAATGTAAATAATGAAAGCATATGTTAAGGCGAAAATTTAATTATTTGTCGGTAAGGTGGTGAAGGGTATCAAAGATTCGGCACAGCCGCATCATTTTTCAATTTCATTTTCAATTAAGTTTGTTCCAAAAATGCTTCAGTAAAAAGAGTACAAACAAATTTTTTTTAAATAAAAAAACTTAAAATATGGAATGTTAGTTGAAGTAAATTTTAACTTAACACCCTAAGTGTTTCACATATTAAATAAAAGATATATTGTGATAGAATTTTTTAACAAAGGTTTGTTAAAAAGCATTTCGACAATCCGGATTTAGGTCTGCAATAATTATTCAGATTCCCGAGTTTATACTGTATTTGGTTTTTAATAATAAATAAAATTTTAAAAATCTAATTTTCGGTAAACATTATTCAGTTAACACATAATTCACATAACACATACTTGGTTAACTTATGATAAAATTAGAAATTTAAAAAAATCTACTCAAAAAATTTTGTTTAATTTCTTAAGAATCCATTTCAGAATGTATTTTTATTACTTTATTTAATGTTCTTTTAGCTTTAACTCTGAAAATAATTAATATATCTCTTTTTTTAAACGAATACAAAGAGTTTTTGTTTTAAGCACTTTTTTCTAGCACCTTTTTTTAATTTTTAGCACTTATCTTAGTAAATTCGGACTTTTTCCCACTTATGTTTTAACAACACTGCAAGAAAGACAGAATTCAAATCAATACATGAGTTTGTACATGTGCTCCGCTTATAAAGTTCTTTAATTTGAAATTTTGGTTGTTTATTTACTAGTGGACGAAATGTGACCGCTTTTGTTTGTGGGGCAGCGTTACCGTTGTGCGACTTTAGTCGCAAATTGACCCTTTTTTAACTCCCTTTCCACTTTTTGTGCCCCTTTTTTAAAATTAACTATTTTTGCAGTCTTTTCATGTTTAGTGCGACTTTTTCCCTTTTTAAAACCAATTTTCCACTTTTGTCCCCATTTTTTTTTAATGCTAAAATTACTTTTTGATAAAACCAAAAGTAGTTTACTATTTAAAAAAAAAAAATAATATATATATATATGTATATATACATATATATAATTCATTATATATCTGGTACATAAAAAACATCAAAGTTTTTTTATATAATGTATAGTTCTATAATTCAAGCCTTTGCTAAAATATATAATTTGAAAAAAGTACCTTAATTATTATTTGTATAGGCGAATATATACATAAATGTAATGTGTGAATTAAACACAAATAACACTGCTCAACAAAAAAATCCTCCCCCATAGACGAATAGTTGGACTTGATGTATTTTGATGTGCTAAACACGAATCTACTTTCAGTTTTTTCCATCAGGTCTGGATTTATTTTATGGGCGTGACTAATATTTCGCACATAGTAAGGCCATTACTCTAGTATATTTCCTCATAACTCAAGAACGGTGTGTACGATTGAATTTACACCAAAAGTGATACACCAAAAGATGCGGACTAAAAATATCTTAAAATTCCCCAAACTTAATTTTTTTATGTGCTCAATAGTTTCGGAGTTATTTTGAAATAAGTGTTTTCAATCGAAATTTTAGATTTTTTTGTTACTAAAATTTCTTTTAATAAATGAAAACATATAAAATGTTACAGTTTATTTTCTTTATCTTAAAGCTGGTAATGCTGCGAATAAAATATGGCATGTATCTATCTTCAAAATTGATGCACAAATCTAAATTTTATTCACAGTTAAGTAAAAATACCCATGTTACATACAATTGAGTAAAAATACAGTGATGGCCAAAAAAAAAAAAATATTTTTTTTATTTTTTCTTGAAACAAAAATAGGCGGACAAGGTGGATTTTGACGAGTTAAACAAGAATCTGCATTCACTTTTTTCTATCGGTTACTGATTTTTTTTATGTGCATGACTAATATCACCTTATTCAGCTCAAGAACCCTTTACACGATTTTGATAAGTGATACATCAAAAGATGCATACGAAAATTGTCTTCAAGGTATGTCAACAACATTTTTCATTCGCTCAAGAATTTCAGAGTTAAAAAATAAATTTTATAATTTTCGGTACTAATTACCGAATAACTACGGAAATATTAACTGTACAAAAAATTATATAAATTCAACTCAAAGACAATTTAGGTCGCTATATATTAAAGTTATATTTATCTTAATTGGACAAACGGTTCTCGAGTTACACAAGTGTGACTGCCTAAAGGCGGGGTCATAATAGTCATGCCCATAAAAAAATCAATGCGTGATAGAAAAAGAGTAAAAGCTGATTCTTATTTAGCACGTTGAATTACATCTAATCCACCTATTTTTTTATTTAAGACGAAAAAAAATATTTTTTTTTTTTGCCCACTAGTGTATTTCCACTTAGCTATAGGTATGCATGGGTATCCAAACTTAACTGTGAATCCAATCAAGATTTGTGCATCAATTGTTATGATACGTGGCTTTATTTACTCTTAGTTTTGCCAGCTTTGAGATAAAGGTGATAAACTTTAATATTTTTGATGTTTTCACTTTTAAAAAAAGTTTTAGTAAAAAAAAGAAATCTTGAATTTTGCATGAAAATTTTTTTTCCGACACTTTTTGGAAATATCTCCTGAAGTATTCAGCGGATAAACATTTTAAATGTGGTTTAAAGCTAATTTTATTCCGCATATCGTGGTATATCATTTACAGTGGTGGCCACGAATTTAAGACACGACATTTCACTTATATATTTCTGATAATTTTTACATCTTATCGAACAAATTTTAGATCCATGTTATTTTTTAAAGATCCTAGTAATGTTATGAAAAAAAATCAACAATAGTTTGTTACCTATATTTAGTTTCCAATTTTTATTTACATATTATACAGATTAATACAAGTTTAAGCCTGGTCATGAATTTAGGACATAGGCAAAATAAAAGTTAATTCACAAAAGTAAAGCTCAGCTTCATAAAACAATATTAGTATTTGGTGGGAAATCCTTTATTTTGAATCACAGCAGCGCATTTCCTGGGTAAACTTTCAACTAAGGCCATACAGCGCTCCTTTGGAATGGCATACCAAGCCTTTTGAATTTCTTCCCATAAATCAGTCAAATTTTTTGGCTTTACTGCTCGTACATGCTCCTCAACATCATTCCACAAGTTCTCAATTGGATTGAGATCCGGGGATTGAGCTGGCCATTTCAGAACTGTGATATTATTTTCCTCTAAGCAACTCTTCACTAGGCGTGAAGTGTGCTTAGGGTCATTATCATGCATAAATTTCCACATTAGAGGCATGTTGTCTTCAGCGAATGGTATCATGATGCTTGTCAGTATGTTTTTGTAAATATGCTGGTCCATTTTATTGATAATCTTCTGAATGGGACCTACACCATGCCAGGAAAATGCTGTCCACACCATGACATTTCCACCACCATGCTTAACCGTTTTAAGGGTGTACTTTGGGTGATGCTCCAGGTTTGGAGGACGCCATACGTACTGTTTTCCATCAGAACCAAAGCGACAAAACTTCGACTCGTCGCTCCAAAGTATATTTTTCCAAAATGTCATCGGCTTATTGAGATTTTCTCTTGAAAACGCTAGTCGGGATTTAATATTTTTTTTTGACACAAGTGGTTTACGTTGTGCAATACACCCACGTAAGTTCTTCTCATTCAGACGTCTTCTTATTGTCCTGGACGATATATTAATACCAAAATCCGATGAAATCTCATTTTTAATTTTACTTGAGCTCTTGAAAGGATCTTTAGCAGCTGATTTATAAATTAAGCTATCCTTCCTGGGTGTAGTTTTTCGGGCTCTAGGGTGCTGTTTGACATTTTTGGTAGTGCCATGGTGCTTGATGTGTTCCAGTGCATTGTAAATCTTGGATCTGGAACATTTTAGTAGCTTGGAAATTTCCATTACTGTTTTTCCATCAGTATTCATTTGTTGGATCAATTTTCGCTCGGCATCCGAACTCCAAGTACCTCTGGCCATTTCTAATTAAATATTTTAATGTATTCTAACATTAAATGGAATAAAACATTCATTACTTACCTTTTAGCTTCAAAAAACACCAAAAAATCACTTAAAAACCAAATATTTCTTATATGTTTTAAATTCGTGACCAGCTTCAAAAGCACGTTTTTACGAAAATATAATAAAAACAGCAACAAAATGTATACACAAACAAAACCAAATAACGGTAATTGATCTTAACATTACAGGGTACACTGAAAAATTAACAAAATCTAATTTTATATTGCAGGGTTGTAATAATTATCACAACTTAGTTCGTTACATGTCGTGTCTTAAATTCGTGGCCACCACTGTATATAAATCGTGCTTACCGTTCTCAAGTAATAGTGAAATATACTCTGATTATTTGGAGCACAATACTAGACACGCCCATAAAAAAAAATCCGACCTGATGGAAAAAAACTGAAAGCAGATTCGAGTTTAGCATGCGGAATTCCATCTAGTCTACATATTTTTTTTTTTTTTTGAAGGAGCTCGAAAAAAATGTTTTTGTCGACCAAATAACTGATAATTAAATGTACAAAAAAAAAATTTAATTATCTTTTTTATATTAAATATCGCTTTGAAAAAATATACTTTGTTGTTTTATAATTATATAATATATTTATGAAATCTTTTCTCATCTTGTAAACAATTGATTCACATGTTCTGTAATAACACTGGTCGACAAAAAAATTTTTATCGTGCACCTTCAAAAAATAATATGTGGACTATGTATATGGAATTCCGCATGCTAAACTCGAATCTGCTTTCAGTTTTTGCCCAACGGGTCGAGATTTTTTTTTATGGGCGAGTCTAATATTACTCGAGTATATTTCACTATAAGTCGAGAACGATATGTACGATTTATACAAATAATACACCAAAATGTGTGGAATAAAATGGGCTTTAAGTTGTTGTACTAACAAATTTTATCCGTTCAAAAATTTAGGAGATATTTCGAAATAAGTGTCCGAAAAAAAATTTCTTGAAAAATTCCATATTTCTTTTTTTACTAAAACTTCTTTCTAAAAGTGAAATAATCAAAAATGTTTCAGTTTATCAGAACCTGCTTTTACTTTTTTCTATCACGTATTGATTTTTTTATGTCCCCGCCTTTAGGCAGTCACACTTGTATAACTCGAGAACGGTTTGTACTATTAAAATAAATTAAACTGCAGTATATAGCGACTTAAATTGCCTTTGAGCATAATTTTTTGTCCAGTAAATATTTACGTAATTATTTGGTAATTAGTGGCGAAAAAATTTATTTTTATACCCACCATCAAAAAGATGGGGGGTATATTGATTTTGTCATTCCGTGTGTAACATGTCGAAGGAATCATCTAGGACCCCACAAAGTATATATTTTCTGGGTCCTGGTTAGATTTTGAGTCGATCTAGGTATGTCCGTCCGTCTATCTGTCTGTTGAAAGCAGGATAGAGCTCGAACGGGAGACGAAATTTGGCACAGATATTTGTCTTATATAAGGTTTGTTTGGTATTGAAAATGGGCAAAATCGGTTAATAAACAAAAAAGTTATGGGCTAAAAACTAGAAACACAGGGTGTCCGTTAAATACTTTTCTGCTGATATTTCTTCAATAAAAGCACGTACGACAACGAAATTTTGTACGTATAGTTCGGGGGTCGATATAAACTCGGAAACCAAGAATGGGCGTGGTCCGCCCACTTTACCGCCCCCTTCCATATAAGGTGAAAATCATTGAAATTGTGTTCAAATAGTTCAAGGATCAAAGTAAAGTCGGAAACAAAAAATGGGCGTTGTCCGCCCACTTTACTGCCCGCTTTACTGCCCACTTTCATATAACGTAAAATTTTAAAAAGTTGATGGTGGGTATATAGATTCGGCCGGGCCGAATATATTCGCGCTTGTTTTTTCTTTGAAAAATGGTAAAAAATTTGATCCATAACTCTGAAATTCTTAAAGGAATAAAAAATATTGTTGACATACTTCGAAGACATCTTTTGGTGTATCATTTATCAAAATCATGTAAAGGGTTCTTGAGTTATAGCCTAAGATTGACAAACCATTCTCGAATTTTATAGTGTGACCGCTGAATAAGGTGATGATATTAGTCATGCCCATAAACAAAATCAGTACGTGATAGAAAAAAAGTGAATGCAGATTCTTGTTTAACTCGTCAAAATCCACTTAGTCTACCTATTTTTGTTTCACGAAGAAATAAAAATAAACTTTTTTTTGCCCACTCAATTGTATGTAACATGTGTATTTTTACCAAGGTTGGAAACCGAAACGAATAACGGTATCGGTAACGGTATCGGTATTCAATTTTACTTTATTTCGGTAAAGGTATCGATAACTGTATTTTAAATTATATCGGTATCGGTATACCGGTACCGAAACTAAAATACCGGTAAATACCGTTATTATTAAAAAACTAGAAAAAACTTAAAAAAGTTTATTTTTTTAATAATTTTTACTTGAATTTCGCAAAAAAAAAAAAATTATTAAATTACATATTTTTCGTTAGAGAACTTCATACGATTTTTATAAATGCTTATTTTATGGCAACATTTAAGAATATTAAACTCGACTTTTTAAAGAAAAGTTGGTATAATTTTTTGCAGTAAAGTAAAATATTTGGACAAAATTTTATTTACAACCGTTTTTTAAACCGTGAAGTAGTAGAAAAAAACAGAATAGCATAAATAACATATTTTTGCTTATTAGTGCTGACATGATACTTGAAATTAAAAAAATAATAAAATTATAGAAATAGTTCTCAGCTGGATTTAGAATATTATATTCGTTAAAGAATATAATAATATATAATTGTTTGTTAAAATTCATGCAGTTTTTTTTTTCGTTTAAGAGCTTTTAAAATTCCCGAGAATCACGTTCAAAATTTCCGGAATTTTAGAAAAACCAAAATTAAGGAGAGAATCTTCATAGAAGCAAATATCAATCAGTTAACTAAGAACAAATCATTAATTTCAACAGTACGTTCATGGCCGCCATATGATAAATAATTGAGAGCATATCGTAAGTTGAAATGCCCATATATTTTTTGTATTCGCACTTTTTGTCAAAGTCGCACTAGGTTTAAGGGATTTAAACATCTTTAAAAATATATTTATTGCAAATGAAATAACCAAGAAACAGACAATAAAAGTCCTTTTTAAAATAAAATTCTATAATTATTACATGAAATA
The DNA here is from genome assembly GCA_951394005.1 of Protophormia terraenovae. NCBI lineage: Eukaryota > Metazoa > Arthropoda > Insecta > Diptera > Calliphoridae > Protophormia > Protophormia terraenovae. Next base: position 72,639,825 of record OX596077.1, read on the forward strand.
AACTCTTATTATTAAAAATAATAATCCTTTTTATTTTCTCAAGTAAATTATATGAGAAACGAGCTGTAAACCCACTACTTCGTTGGCGGAACTTTTTTATAAAAACCATACTGTATAACAAATTTAAACTAAGATTTTTAACTACCTTGGGAAAATTTTTAATAGTGGTGTTATGTCATCCATAAATAACAATATCTCTTTAATTTCAGGTTTCTAATCTTAGAATAATGAAAAATATATATCAGAATTACGAAAAAGTATATTAGAATAAGAAAAAGACCACAAAATCCATTTTAAGGTTTCTGATTCATTTAGGACCTTACATCTTCAATTTTATGTTTCTAAGGATGAAAATTGCAGAACATTCAAGAAGTACCATTAGAAGAACAAAAAAAGTACGACAAAGACCCCTCTTTCTCGCATAGGACCATGCATATTTAATTTCATGTTTCTACTTTAAATAATGTAGAAAATTCAAAAAGTACCATTAGAAGAACAAAAAAGTACCACAAAGTCCCCTCTTATAGATTCTTATTCACTGAGCACCACATGTCCTTAATTTCATGTTTCCAGGTTCATAATTATAGAAAATTAAAAAAGTGCCATTGGAACAACAAAAAAGTTCCACAAAGTCCCCTCTAATGAATTCGCATTCATTTAGGACCAAATATTTTTAATTTTACGTTTCTATGTTATATATTATAGAAAATTCAAAAAGTACCATTAGAAGAACGAAAAAGTACCACAAAGTCCCCCCTTATGAATTCTCATTAATTTAGGACCAAACATCTTTAATTTTATGTTTCTTTGTTAAATATTATAAAAAAATTCAAAAAGTACCATTAGAAGAACAAAAAAGTAGCACAAAGGCCCCCTTATTGATTCTTATTAATTTAGGACCACGTATCTTTAATTTGATGTTTCTGGGTTAAATATTATAGAAAATTCAAAAAGTACCATCAGAAGAACAAAAAAGTACCACAAAGACCCCTCTTATGGATTTTCATTAACTAAGGACCACATATCCCTATTTTCATGTTTCCAGGTTCAATATTATTGAAAATCCAAAAAGTACCACCGTAAAGTCCCCTCATGGATTTTCATTAACTTAGGACCATATTTCCAAATTAAAGATTATAGAAAATTCAAAAAGTACCATTAGAAGAACAAAAAAGTGCTGCAAAGTCCCCTCTTATGAATTATCATTCATTTAGGACCAAATTTCTTTGATTTTATGTTTCTAGGTTAAATATTATAGAAAATTCAAAAAGTACCATTAGAAGAAAAAAAAGTACCACAAAGCCCCACTTATTGATTCTTATTCATTTAGGACCACGTATCTTTAATTTGATGTTTCTGGGTTAAATATTATAGAAAATTCAAAAAGTACCATCAGAAGAACAAAAAAGTACCACAAAGTCCCCTCATGGATTTTCATTAACTAAGGACCACATATCCCTAATTTCATGTTTCCAGGTTCATAATTATAGAAAATTCAAAAAGTACCATTAGAAGAACAAAAAGTACCAAAAAAGTCTCTCCTCTTGAATTCTTACTCATAGGACCATGTATGTTTAAGTACCACAAATTCCACTCTTGTGAATTCTTATTCTCATAGGACTACATTTACTTACTAAGTTTAATATAATGGAAAATTCATTATTAAGTTTGAATAAAATGTAATTTCTCGCCTTTACCCCCTTTTTGGTACTTTTTTTTACTCATAGAAGTATTAGAAATTGTATTCCAATGAGTTTCTAAATTATAGTGAGATCCCATATTAAAATACGCATATGGTTATGTCAATAAATATAAAAAAATGTTTTATGAAAAAAGTACCAAAAATAGGTACGATTTTTACCCCTTTATACGTTCGAATTTCGAAAAAGTACCAAATTTATATTTCTAGTTTTTTGATAAGTTATGAATACGACATAAATTTTAATTATATGTTGATTGGTTTCAAAGATACATATGGTGACAAAAAGTACCAAAATACAGTTTTTACCCGTTTTCTCCCTAAAGGGGTCGATTTTCAAAAAAAAGTACCAGACACCTGTCCGATTATTTTTTAAATGAATAACGACAACTATTCAACTTTTTGTGTATCTTTATTAGTTTGGGAGTTATAGAGTTACCGATTTTACCCTTTTTTACCCCCTAAACATTCGAATTTCCAAAAATCCCGTCTTAGTGGATCTATACGGAGGGAGACCTACCTACGTTCTAAAATTCCGTCTCTTTAGCTTCAGCCGTTTGGGCTGTGGGATGATGAACCAGTCAGTCATTCAGTCACGTTACTCTTTTATATATATAGATTATTCTTACATTACCATATTATGTTGAAAAAATATATTTTAAAATACCGAAACTAAATTACCGGTATATACCAGTACAGAGGGAAACGGTATTTGAATACCGGTATTTTAATCAAAATAATAATTTCGGTATCGGTATTAGTTACGGTAACCAACTTCAAACGGTATTTAATCGGTATCGGTATTTATAACGGTATCGGTTTCCAACCTTGATTTTTACTTAGCTGTGAATAAAGATTTATGCATCAATTTTTAAGATACATACCTTATTTTATTCACAGCATTATCAGCTTTAAGATAAATGATAAACTGAAAAATTTTTGATGTTTTCACTTATTAAAGGAAATTCTAGTAACAAAAAAATCTAAAATTTTGCATGAAAGACTTTTTTTTGACACTTATTTTAAAATAACTTCGAAAATATTGAGCACATAAAAAAAGTAAGTTTGGGTGATTTGAAGATATTTTTAGTACGCATCTTTTGGTGTATCAGTTATGTCAATCGTACACACCGTTCTTGCTTTATGATGAAATATACTTGAGTAATGGCCTTACTATGGGCGAAATATTAGACACGCCCATAAAAAAAAATCCTGACCTGGTGGAAAAAAACTGAAAGCATATTCGTATTTAGCACATCAAAATGCATCAAATTCAACTATTCGTCTTTGGTGGAGGGTTTTTTGTCGACCAGTGTAATTAATGATTTTTTAATAAAAGAACAAAATTTTTAGTCACTTAATATACAAAATGTCCATAAAAATAGTTATCTTTATTATTTTTTGTTAAAACTAGAAGGCCCCTTTTTTTCAAAATCCCCTTTTTATGCGACTTTTTTAGAAAAAATACCCTTTTTGTGACAATTTTTGAAAATTCTCAACGCTGTTGTAGGGCATAGCATCCGTGTTTTGTTGTTTTACAAGTAGAAACACATTAATTCGCACCGAGTTGATTATACCTTTCTGAGTGACATGTCTAGTTTTGAAGTAGTCAATTTATGTTTTAAACTTTCAATTTAATTTAAATATTATATGAAAATTTCATAGTTGTTTAAGAAATTCTTAAACTATGTATTATAACAGTAACATAACTAATTGTAATTGCTGTATTTGATTCCATTATTTCGTTTTGTATTCTTCTGATGAAAATTAGTTTTATTTTTGCTAAACTAATAACACAGGTAAACACAGATTCTGCGGCACGGGGTTTCTCAGTCAATTCAGATACACGGTGTTAATAAGTACTAAGCAGCGTTTGAATTGCTTGCTTAAAATTAGCAAAAGCTTTGCTGTCATATTTTTAAGTTAAATAGAAAACTTCGTTTTTAATCACTTAATATACAATTTGTTGCTGAACCAAAAAAAGCAAAAAGCAAATGTAAATAAGAGAAAATAAAAACCATTTGCTTCAGTCGACTATTCTAAGCTAAGCAAATGATTTTCAAAATACGACTGTATAAAGCTTTAAGTTTTTCATTTACTCTTTTTTGCTTTTGCTTCAGTTTTTTTCGGCTGAAGATCTCTTAGTCAAAACTAACAGTTGAACAAAGACTGTATTTATAAAGAAGTGTCTCACTACATTTAGATTTAAGAGTCAACCAACACAGAGAGTTCAACAGCAATACACATATTTGTTAATTAAGGTCGGGTTAGTTGGTTGTTTATGTGATGTTGATGTCCCGTTTATTTACGGGAAGAATTTTGTGCAATTATCCAAAATTAATAACGTGACATGTTTTTGACATTTGTTAGCAAAAACACAGAGTTACCATAAATTATTTACTAGAAAAAGCCTAAACTCTGATTGAAATTAAACATGCCAAATATTTATCTATTTAATTGTTTGTGTATTTAATTATTTTTGTTTATTTATTTCTTTATTTATTTAGTGGTTTTTCCTTTTTATTTCGTTAAGCATTTGTTTATTTGTAAGAAAAAAGTTATTGTTTGGCAACACTGCTAACAACTGTCACGGAACAACGCAAGAAAATTCTGTTTTCAACAGAATCAGACATCACATTACATCAACGTCAAGTTTTTATAATTGTTAGCATTACAATTAGGGTTTGGGGTTTCCCGTGATATTTTGTTTCCCGGAAAACGGGAATAAAAAATTCGATAAGAAAAAAGCAATGATTTCATATGAAAAATATTATTTTTTCTATTCAATACTTTAAAACAACATTATAAATCAAATTTTCGATTAGTTCAGGTGGTTTTATACTATAATACTTTGTATTAATACCAGAGTTTCATTTTCTATAATACATATCAAAAAATGTGTTATTAAATGTCACATTTTTCATTTTCTTCATTAAAATATTTTTTAAAAAATTAAAAACAAAAAATTTAACAGAATTTACCACAAATAAAATAATGTGCCGAAATTAGCTTTAAGACATTTTAAATAATTTTTGTATTAATACAAAGTATTATTGTGTAAAACCCCCTTTAACATAAAAAAATAATATTGAAGTATGACTTCTAATTAAAAATTTAAACAATTTTAAACATTTCAAATAAAATAAGTGCCTATTGTAAGAAGAGGTTCCAAAGGTTTAATTCTTTAATTCACTTTTCAAAATCGAATTAAATTTATTTTCCCAGTTATTTCTTTAAAGCATTCATAACAATTTAATTCATAGACTTAAAGAAAGAAGTGTTCCCGTACTCGAAAATTAGGAAATGTGATTTTGAGAGAATAATGTTCAACTTCTTGCACGAAACAGCCCAGACTATTTCTTTGAATAGATTTAGTAAATTGCCAAATAAACAAAAAATAAAAATATATAAATAAAATCTTTGAATGAAAATAAATAAAACATATTTTGTTCTTGTTACTAAGAAGAAAGTTTCAATTAAAAATATTAAGAACATTCATATATACTAAAAAATAAAATAACATTCACTGATGAATTTCCAAATAGTTTGGAGTTTTCTTTATGGCTAAACAAATTGTTTTTTGTACATTTTTTAGAAAAACCTCAGGCTTTTAAAATTTTACCCAAAAAGTACGGGAACAAACTTATTAAAAAGGAAAATATAATGAATTCAGAAAATTAGAATTAAAAAAAAATTCAATGACTTCTTTATAAATTGATTCAGTAGATGTATGCTTTTGTGAATGGTGTTATGGAATGAAAAATTAGTATTTATAATATTTAATTAAAAACTGTATACTTCAGATTTTTAGGTTAAATACTTTTTCATGCTAAAAATTTAAAAGAGATAAACCCTAATCTATGGCATAAATATTAGTATAAATGGTTTTTCTTATCGTTTCGATTCGTTTTAAAACACAAATCTAAAACACTTTTAAAATTGCTTCCCAACAATATTTTGAGGTCCAATGATATATGTAGTGTTCGGAAATCTGATAAAAATTATTTTTCATTTAACATTTGAAAAACATTGTTAATCAATTCAAGACGAATACTTTTGAAAAATACATTCGTAGTCAAATATATTTACACATTTTAAAAGTAGAATTGTAATAATTTTTGAAAAAGTAGCGGCATTTATTTCTGATGTTAAAAGAAAAGTTCTTATCCATTTTTCATATAAAAAATGTTTACATATTTAATTTTTGTACATATTTCAAAATTATTTACACAGCTTAAAAACGTAGTTAAAAACTCGTGTTTGCGTAATGTGAATTGACAAAAATAAAACGTGTTTTTTTTTCCTAGTGAAAAGTAGGACTTCATCAGCGCACCGATGAAATGTTTTTCAATAATATAAAATATAACTTGAATCGAATTTTGTATTAATTTTATTAACATCTAAAAATGCCTTTAGTAAGTAGTATGTTTACATTAATATAAAATTTTCACTGAGGTAATATAAACAGTAACACTTTTTGCTATAGGATTATAGAACTACATGAATATTAAAATCATCTTCCGTCGGGAAGAACTGTTCCTCGTGGTAGTGTCTTCCAGACGACTCTGAGAAGACACTTCTGAAAGAGTCGAAAAATATTCTTCTGGACGAATCTAGTAGCAGTCACTAGAAGGGTCGTCTTAGTCTCTTCTAGAAGATGATTGCATTTTTTTTTATTTCTGTATTTACAATTAAAATTAAAAATTTTTATATTTCATAATTATCTTTATTTCACAATTATCTATATACGTATAACATTACTAAAGAAATAATTCACATAAAAATTAATTTTACATATAATAATCACCCTTATTCTGCATTTCGATTATGTTCCCGCATTCAGTTACGCACAAATCGAAGAAAGATATTCCAGCCAAAAACTGAATCGAAAGAAAAAGAAGAAGACAAGGGTATGTTCAATCTAGCTGTTTTACTATGAAATAGAAACAGAAAAAATTAGAAAATTTTATTTAGTACAAAAAAACTGTGATAAACAAAATAAATTTAAATTAAAAACATAAATTAAAAAAAAAAAACGCGAATGTTATATTCGGCCCGGCCGAATCTATATACCCAGCATCAACTTTTTCAAATTTTATTGGGAGGGGGCGGTAAAGTGGGCGGACCACGCCCATGTCTTGTTTCCGAGTTTACATTGGACCTTGAACTATTTGACCTTATATGGGATGTGAGCGGTAAAGTGGGCGGACCACGCCCATTTTTGCTTTCCGAGTTTATATCGATCCCCGAATTACACATGCTTTTGTTGAAGAAATATCAGCAGAAAAGTATGAAACGGACACCCTGTGTTTCTAGTTTTTAGCCCATAACTTTGTTTATGAACCGATTTTGCCCATTTTCAATCCCAAACAAACCTTATATAAGACAAATATTTGTGCTAAATTTCGTCTCCCTACGTTGTCCCGTTCGAGCCTTATCCTGCTTTCAACAGACGGACATAGCTAGATCGACTCAGAATCGAACCAGGGGTCTTAAATGATTCCTTCGACATATTACACACGGAATTGCAAAATCAATATACCCCCCATCTTTTTGATGGTGGGTATAAAAATAATGAATAAATACCAAAAGAAAAAAAATTAAATTAACTATTCCAGTGTGAAGAATTTTATTTTTTATACATATTTGTAAAGGAAAAATAAAATTTATTTGTTTTGATTTGCAGAATTCCTTCCAGAATATCTTAAGAACGCCTAAGATATTCATAAGCAATGTCATCCTTCGTTGACTTTAAATTTGCCAGCTTTTCATATTGCTCTGGCGTTGTAGTTTTTATCTGCAATAAATTAAATAAAACTAGTGTTTATAAACCGGTTAACCGAAAAACCGGGTTTTTCTTCAAATTTCGGTTATTTGCGAACCGGTTAATTTGAAATATTCAATTTCGGTTAACCGGTTTACCCGGTTTTTCTGTGTCGGTTAACCGGTTTCAAAAATTTGCTAAAAATATCACAAAATTTCGTCCTTTAGTTGTTTTTTTCTGAATTTAAAATATAAGAAAATATTGTTAAACTATTAAAAATGTTTGCTGTTTGAGTTAACAAGTAGCCAGGTGATATACATATATTTACTTGTTTGAAGTTAAATATATTTTAAAACTGTATGTATAAATAACTCAGATAGATAATTAAGCATTCCATTTACAAAAACTTTAATTTCATGCGAATGAAATTTTCCAAAAGAACAAAATTCTTATGTAACATTACACCTACTAATGTAATGCTTAAGATAAAAATAAGATTTTATATAGGATAACAAGAATAAAGACTTCAAAAGTAGAACTAAATAAGTGCAGAAAATGTACTTGATTAATAATCTTCTAAATGATTAATAATCATCTAAAAATTAAAAACAAATCTCTTTTTAGCAAAAAAAAGTGCTATTTATTTTTCCAATTTTATGCAGATATATTTATAAAATTTTTTTTTATAAAAATTATATAAACTTTTCCTTGAGAGAAAAACTTAAAATGCGGTGAATATAAATCAAAATATAAAGCACATTATCCTAGGTATAAAGCTTCCATTTTGTAAAATTTGGATAATTTAATTTTAATTTTCAGCTAGAAAAATGAAAAATAAAACTGAATAAATATTTTATAGAATAATTTTAGATCATTATTAAGCTTCACAAGCTGTGCTAAAAGATGCCATAAAAGTTGTTTTTATAAATTATATTAAATCTAGCCTAAAGGCTAAGAAAAAAGGATTATACAATTTCGATGTAAATCAATCGCAATTTATAAAGAACACTGCAGTGCACTGTTTATTATTTGGTGCATGGTTAAACCAATAAGTTGAAAAACACTTTTTTTAGCCAAAAATATTTTTATTAAGCTTCAAATTAGAGCAATTATTTAAATGTCGGTTAACCGGTTTTTTAGTAGACGGTTAACCGAAAAACCGGTTTTTTAATTTTACCCAATTTTCGGTTAACCGTCAAACCGGTTTTTTGAAAAGTCGGTTTTTTATAAACACTAAATAAAACCTTAAAATTTATAATTAATAAAATATTTATTTTATACTAACATTTTTTTAAATTTCACTTTTTGTTAAAACCAAAAAAGAAACCTGTAGCATTCAGTCATACAATAACTAACACACAGTGGTCCCAAAACGGAATTTTTTGGAAATAATTCTGTAACTTTAGAACTGCTGGATGTATTTGAATGAAATGTCACATGGGTAATCTTGAGGTGTATGGCAATTGACTTGGAAGAGGACAGGTTCGTAGCGGGTCTGGAGGACGAAGGGTTGGTCACCTCGGGTATGAACATTTTTTAAAAAATCGCCAAAATTTCATTTATGATTTGATTGAAAATCATAAACGATAGTCCTTATAATTTTCTACAAAAAATACGCTTACATGTGTATTCAAGGTTATCTCTTTTACTTTTAGAGATATTTGGACCAAAGTAAAATTTTTACCCATTTTTGGACATGTTTTTTAGTTTGTTTTTTTAATTTGGCGGGCGCAATTTGTGTCCTAAAATTTTTCTAAAATATACCTCGGATATTATATAAGAAATAATTAAAAGAGTTGACCACTTTAGGAGGTTCTCCTACTGCCCACAGACCAGCTAGAAATTTGTAATCCTTCAAAGTATTTGGAAAATTCCTGTTCGGGGAAAACTTACTTCAAAAATTGACTTTTTTCAGTAAAATGGTCACCCTGTCGTTATAAGAGGCGTGGTTTATTCAAAATTTTTGGTATTAAGCCAACATATGGAGGTAACTTTCTACGGTATTTTTATTTTAATATTAGCTTTTAAAATTTTTGTGCTCCACAAATAGGGCTAGCGGGGAGACTGTTACCCCAACTGCCCTCGGATTTATTTTACATGCATTTATATTAAGCATTCTTTTAGAAACATAAAAAAAAGTTATGGTTCAGAGGAAAATAATGGATTTTAAAGTGAAAAAATGTTACCACCTTTTTGAAAAAAATCACAAAAAATCACAATTTTTTTCAAATTTTCTAATTCAAAATAATATAACTTTGTATATAAACCACATAGGTATATGATCCTTGCACAAAAATTGTTTATAATTTTGTACGAAATCCAGAGAATATTTTAGAAAAATTTTAGGACACAAATTGCGCCCTCCAAATTAAAAAAACTAAAAAAAAACATGTCCAAAAATGGGTAAAAATTTTACTTTGGTCCAAATATCTCTAAAAGTAAGAGATAACCTTGAATACACATGTAAGCGTATTTTTTTGTAGAGAATTATAAGTACTATCTGTGTGCAAAAAATTTTTTTAATCAAATCATAAATGAAATTTTGGTGATTTTTTTTAAAAATTTTCATACCCGAGGTGACCAACTTTGGAGGTCCACCTCTCGTCCTCCAGACCCGCTACGAACCTGTCCTCTTCCAAATCAATTTCCATATACCTCAGGATTATCCATGTGAAATTTCAAATACATCCAGCAGTTCTACAGTTACAGAATTATTTCCAAAAAATTGGGACCACTGTGCAACATAGAAAAACGCAAAGTAGATAAGGAAGGTAACGACATTAAAACAGCTGAGAATTTTTTATTTTTTAAATCAATATGGCGAATTTTGTTTCAAAATTTGAAGTGTCAAACTGTTGTTTATGTTTACATTTTTTTGGCATTTTTTGTTTACTTTTGCGTTGTTGCGTCTTTCTCCTCTTTTTTTTATTACATGAAATGTCAAATGTATTTTTGTTTTTTGTAACGTCGAGTCTATATTAGAGAAATTTCTATCAAGACAAACGTCAAATTTTTGTTTGAGTTGCAGATAATTTTTTATCTCTGTTAATTATAGGGGAAAACGTATGTCATAATAAGCCATGCAAAAAGTACCAACAACAATCAAGAAGGCGTCTTTACTAAGCATTATCAAGACAAAGTTGTCAGAGCTCGAGCGCTGACAATTTTCTTTTAACGCTGCAATAACACTGACAAATTCAGTCTACATTAGACAAATCTTTATCTTGATAAAATTTTGACGTTTGTCTTGATAAAAATTTGTCTAATGTAGACTCAAAGTAACTAGTCGTCTTCACGTAACATAAAATATTTAACATTAACACTGACTTACTTTTAAATGTAGATCGTTTAATTTGATGTTAATGTTAATTTTTTCAAAAAACTCGATTGTTAAAGCAAATGTTAAAAGAACCATGTTTAAACATCGCAAAAATTAATATTAACAAAAATTGAACGATCTAAATTTATCATTAACATGATGTTAGTGTTAATGGTAAACATTTTATGTTAGGTGAAGACGACTAGTAAAGAAACATAAGAGATGTTAAAGCAAAAACAAAATACATGGGTTTTTTTTGGTGTTGTAGTTGTTGTAGAGTTGTCGTTACCTTCTTAACTTTGAGTCTACATTAGACAAATTTTTATCAAGCCAAACGTCAAAATCAGTGCGAATCTATACAAGGTAGCCTCAGTTAAACAGCTGATTATTATTTTTTGTTGTTACAGCTGTCAAACTGCACATATAAAAAACACTAATGAATTCGCCATATTGTTGTTTTTGCACAACTGTTGCCACCTTCCATAAATTCGAGTTAATTTTGACGTTTGTCTTGATAAAAATTTGTCTAATGTAGACTCAAAGTAATCGACCTTGGACAAACGTTATTACGATCGAAATGCAGAATACATAAAATCGAAAAGAAAAATTTTAAACGAAACGGAACGGAACGCAGAATACCAAAGTTGCCAAGAGAAGAAAATTACAATTCGAATCAAAATGCAGAATAATGGTGAATAAAATCTTCATGAGAGAGTTCTGGTAAAGTCCACACCTTAAAAAAAGAAAAGAAGATTAATAATAATTTTTATAGTTAAATTGTATTTATATTACCTTTTGTGCAAAGAATGCGACAGGACACTTTTACGGGCAAAGTTTTGAACTTCTTTTAATATACAAATACTTGTCTATTTGATGGAGTTTTTCCTAAAATAAATTTTAATTTTGAGTAAAATCCGATATTATTTAATAAAAGTTTAAGAAGATTTACTTACCTTTTAAAAATTTTCTCTGTTAATAAATTCCAAATTATGATTAGCAATATGCCAAAAAAAAAAAAAACTTTCATTTTCAAGCTATGAATGCCGAATTATTTTAATGCTTCGGGGGTAGATTCAGCTACCTTAATATCTAATTAGGGTGTCCCTCACTTATTCTAAAACGGAAATATAGGGTGGCCTTTAAAACTTGGATTTTTCAACTTTTTATGAATTTAACGCATTTTAATGTTTTTTTTTTTATGTTTTTATTAGGAACGCAGAATACCAAAGTTACCAAGAGAAGAAAATTACGATTCGAATCAAAATGCAGAATAAGGGTGAATAAAATCTTCATGAGAAAGTTTGGTAAAGTCCACACCTTAAAAAAAGAAAAGAAGATTAATAATAATTTTTATAGTTAAATTGTATTTATATTACCTTTTGTGCAAAGAATGCGACAGGACACTTTTACGGGCAAAGTTTTGAACTTCTTTTAATATACAAATACTTGTTTATTTGATGGAGTTTTTCCTAAAATAAATTTTAATTTTGAGTAAAATCCGATATTATTTAATAAAAGTTTAAGAAGATTTACTTACCTTTTAAAAATTTTCTCTGTTAATAAATTCCAAATTATGATTAGCAATATGCCAAAAAAAAAAAACTTTTTCATTTTCAAGCTATGAATGCCGAATTATTTTAATGCTTCGGGGGTAGATTCAGCTACCTTAATATCTAATTAGGGTGTCCCTCACTTGTTCTAAAACGGAAATATAGGGTGGCCTTTAAAACTTGGATTTTTCAACTTTTTATGAATTTAACGCATTTTAATGTTTTTTTTAATGTTTTTATTAGTTTGATAGTAATCTTCCATTTTCGGATACTGAAGCAAGAAAATAGTACTGCTAACATTTAACGCTGCACAAAATGGGCTGAATATTATGTCTTGCCATTCAACACAATTATTAATGATTTCAAAGTCTAAAATTCTGCGGTGGTGCGTGACGATCGCATTTTTCGTTTACGAGAAATTTTGGAAAATGTAAAAAAAATTTAAAAAATAATGCGTTTTTTCACCTTCATTCATATATAACTTTTGAAGTAGGAATGTAATTTTCAAGCACCACCGCAGAATTTTAGTTATTGTTGTCATCAAAAATTGTGCTGAGTTTCAAGGCATAACAATCAGTCCAATTTGTGCCGTATAAAAAACAATAAAGCCTATTTTCGGAAAATTTTACTCATTCATTTAAAAAATATAGAGCATATTTAAACAAGCGCGAATATATTCGGCCCGGCCGAATCTATATACCCACCATCAAATTTTTAAAATTTTACGTTATATGTAAGGGGGCGGTAAAGTAGACAGAAAAGTGGACGGACCACGCCCATTTTTTGTTTCCGACTTTACATTGGTCCTTGAACTATTTGAACACAATTTCGTTGTTTTTCACCTTATATGGGAGGTTGGCGGTAAAGTGGGTGGACCACGCCCATTTTTGGTTTCCGAATTTATATCGACCCCCGAACTATACGTACAAAATTTCGTTGCTTTTATTGAAGAAATATCAGCAGAAAAGTATTTAACGGTCACCCTGTGTTTCTACTTTTTAGCCCATAACTTTTTCGTTTATTAACCGATTTTGCCCAAACAAACCTTATATATGATAAATATTTGTACCAAATTTCGTCTCCCTACGTTGCCCCGTTCGAGCTCTATCGTGCTTTCAACAGACAGACGGACATAGCTAGATCGACTCAGAATCTAACCAGGACCCAGAAAATATATACTTTGTGGGGTCTTGGATGATTCCTTCTACATCTTTTTGATGGTGGGTATAAAAAACGGGAGTTTATGTTACTGAAATGAATTATACGTTAGTAATTAAGACCATACACACTGTTTTTAATTTAAAACCCCATAAAATATATGGTTTCTGGGTCCTGGTTAGTAGGGTATCCAAATCGCTCGATTTTTTCATTGCTCGAATAATTCGAATAAGCCATTTTGATTTATTCGAATTATTCCATCAAACATTTAAAATCATTCGAATTGTTCGAATAATTCAAAATATAAAATGAAAATTTTAAATTTTTATAGGTTTTCAATTATTTTATTGTAAGAGGAAAACAAAAACAACCTACCAGTTAACAATTCATTGTAATATAGTATATACACAAAAATAAAAAGTCTAAATATCAAATGTTAGAAGCGAATCCTTTTATTTTAAATTGTTTAAGTCCGAAATTAAAAAGTTTAAAGGATTTGTTTTTAGAATTATAACTTCTTGATGTAACGTTTACGTATTTATAAAAAAAGTTATGTGACATTTCATCTAATGTTATGAATTTCCTTAATAATATCACTTTTCTTTTCAGAATAAAAATTGTTAATATAATTCCATATTGTGGATTCACTTTTTGCCATTCTTAAATTTCTAGAATTAAAAAAAATTTCATTATAACTTCTAATTTCTTAAAAGCTCATGCTGACATATTGCCTTCTGCTTAGGGTGATCGACGCGGTTTTCCAACCGGTTTTAAAACCGGTTTTTTCAGTCAATGTGCTGTCGGTTTTTTCAAAATGTTCATTTTTCGAATGTCGAATAGCATTTTATTTCAGAAAACATGTACTAAATAGTAATATTTGAATCGAAATTTAGGAATAATTTTTTAAATATTCATAAAGACTGATTTCTTATGTTTTTTAAATATGGTTTAAGTCTAAATTGGAATTTATTCTGTAATATTAAACAAATAAATAATTAATAATTATCCTGTATGACCCAATTTAATTTTTTTGATCCAATATTTCCTTTATTTTTTAAAGGTGTTGTGTTGAAAAAGTTTCACCTGCAGAATCGTTTCAATTGAGACAGGCTTCCATATTAAGCCATGGTTTCTGTTTATGCTAACAAAAATTTAGATGATTTTGTCTACAAATTTGAAACATAATTATCTTCTAGTCATCTAGATATATAATTTGCTTAGCATTTTTTTTCTTTCCAGAGCTTTCTGAAGCTACCAAACGACGTAGAAAATTAAAATTTGGCTTAATTATAAAACTTTTTGTCCAACAAATCCTAATGGAGCCATATTTTGAAATTTTTATCATGGAGCGGATATAAGAGGATTTATATGTCTTTTTCTAAGAATTTTTTCTCTTTCCAGAGCTTTCTAAAGCTTCCAGAAGACATAGAAAATTAAAATTCAGCTTAATTATAACCCTATTCGTCCTACAAATCCTAACGGAGCCAGATTTTGAAATCTCTATCAGGGAGCGAAAATACATGGATCTATATATATGGATTTAAATATATCTTTCCTAAGCAATGTTTCCTTTCCAGAGCTTTCTGAAGCTCCCAGACGACGTAAGAAACTAAAAATCGGCATACTTATAAAACTATTCGTTCAACAAATTCTAATAGTGCCAGATGTTTCTATCAGGGACCAAAAAGTCTGTTTTGGTATTAAGAACTCTTGAGTTGCTATACTTATTGTTTGCTCTCCAAATCCTATATAAAACTGATCTGTAATTCGGCCATTTACGACGATTTTTTTATTTTGAAAGGTTTACGAATTTAAAATTTTATTCCAATAAATTTGAACGGCTTCAAATAATTGACTTCGATTAGGGAGAGGAAGGTGTCTAAATGTTGTTCATATTTTTTTCTTTTAATTTTCGGATTTGTTTGTGCATATTTTCATTATTATATTATTTTTCCTGACATTGTCAGGCTTTTACGCTTGTATTTAATAAATTTTAACTTAATTATAAGAATGGATTTTTTTATAGAAATGTAGTTTTTGATATACATAAATATTAACTTCTGCAAAAAACCGGTTAACCGGTTTTTTCTGAATTTCAAAAAGTGCAACCGGTTTTTTTAAAATACCAATTATTCGAACTATTCGAAAACCGGTTTCTCAAAAATATCGAATAATCGATCACCCTACTTCTGCATATAATTTCTTAAAGGGAATATAGAGTTGGGTTTTAATTCTTTGCAACATTGGACCGATTCAAGCTGTTGATGTTGTTGGTAGTTCTTCTTCATGATTTTCTATTTTATTATTGTGGGACGTACGGAGATGATAATTACCGTATTGTATTGTATTTCCATACAAAGCTCATTGTAAAAAATGTATATTTTATATATACACAGATGTTTCAAGCCTACACTGCTGATTTTATATACAACTTACATTTTTATACCCTACACCACCAAAGGTGGTTGGGGTATTATGTGTTTGTGCAGAAGTTGTAACGCAGAGAAAAAATCTTCGGACCCCCACCTTAAAGTATACCGTTCGACTCAGAATCAATTTCTGAGTCGATTTAACGATGTCCGTCCGTCCGTCTGGTCGGCTGGCTGGACGGCTGGCTGGCTGGCTGTCCATGTAAAGCTTGTGCCCAAAGTACAGGTCGCAATTTTGAAGATAATTTGATGAAATTTGGTACATATACTTTTTTTCAACAGAAGGACGAAGCCTATTGAATTTGGCCCATTATTTCACCTAGCCCCCATACAAATGTTCTCCCGGAATAGAGTTTTAACACTTATAGATGCCTTAAAAATAGGAATATTTTAATGAAATTTAGTACAAATAAGTTTTATATCAGCAAAAATCTGTCTGCCAAATTTCATGAAGATTGGTTCATAACTGACCATAGCTCCCATATAAACTCCTCTCTCGAAAATCACTAACATCCATACAAATATTAGTATTATGTTAATATTTAACACAAGTAAGTTGTATATACGAAAAAACAAAATTATGTGGATCGAAATGGTGTAGGGTATCATATAGTCGGGCTTGACCGACTGTATCTTCTTCTCTCGTTTAAAATGTTGTTGTTCTCTATATTTGAAAGTTTTAATTTTTTAATCAATCATAAAAACCTTACGTTTATTTTCAAAGAAATTGTTGAAAAAAAGTTATTGGTATCAAGAAGTTTCTAGTTGAGTTAATAACAATTTAAATAATTAAAATTTGTGTAATAAAATTTTAATTATTTAAATTAAAAAATAATAAAGTAGTTGTAAAATATTTTATATTTATACAAATTGTTAAAAAAAGTAAGCTAAAAGAAGTATAATAATAATAATAATAATAATAATAATAATAATAATAATAATAATAATAATAATAATAATAATAATAATAATTATTATTATTATTATTCGAATATTCGGCATAAAAATATTCCAATTATTCGTTATTCGAAAAGTAGTCTTTTTAAATTCTTCGAACAGTATTCGTAAAAATTATTCGAATTATTCGAACGAACTGGTTAGATTCTGAGTCGATCTAGCTATGTTCGTATATTGAATTCAGGATAGGGGGACGAAATTTGGCCCAAATATTTATCTTATATAAGGTTTGTTTGATATTGAAAATGAGCGTAATCGGTAAATAAACAAAAAAGTTATGAGCAAAATACTAGAAACACAGGGTGTCCGTTGTAGCTTAATTTTATATTTTTCTGCTATATCTCTCTTAAATAAAAGCATGTACTATAACAAAATTTTCATGGGTTGATATAAACTTGGAAGCAAAAAATGGGCGTGGTCCGCCCACCTCCCATATAAGGTGAAATGTCAAAGAAATTTTGTACAAATACTTCATGGACAAATGTAAACACGGAAACAAAAATAGGCGTGGGTCACCCTCTTTACCGCCCACCTCTTATACAACATTCGCGCTTGTTTACATATGTAATGTTATTGTTTTTTGTTGTTTTTCTTTGTATCAATGTTTTTGTTTAGAACATTTTTTACTGATTTTCGGTTATTTTTCAACCGATTTTCAAAACAATTTTTTTTGAAAAGTATTCAAATTACGTTTCTAATTGCTAAACATAGTTAGTACAAATTATTGCCGCAAAATTCATTTTTTTATTGAAAATGGACCAAAACACCCTGTATTTCCACATATTATGATTTCATAGGTCAAAATTGTGATTTTCCTCAATAACCTAAAAATAACGGTAATTTTGTAAATAACGGAATTATGACAAAAGTCGCAAAACAAAAGTTGCTGCTGAAGCCCTAAAGAACCATTTTCAACAATAAAAAAGTTCTTTTTCGCAAAATGTCGATTTTGGCATATTGCTAATTATGATATTATTAACAATAAACAAGCGCGAATGTTATATTCGGCTCGGCAGAATCTATATACCCACCATCAACTTTTTAAAATTTTACGTTATATGGGATCCCCGAACTATACGTACAAAATTTTGTTGTCGTACATGCTTTTGTTGAAGAAATATCAGCAGAAAAGTATAAAACGGACACCCTGTGTTTCTAGTTTTTAGCCCATAACTTTATTGTTTATTAACCGATTTTGCCCATTTTCAATCCCAAACAAACCTTATATAAGATAAATATTTGTGCCAAAAATCGGTTAATAAACAAAAAAGTTATGGGCTAAAAACTAGAAACACAGGGTGTCCGTTTTATAGTTCGGGGATCGATATAAACTCGGAAACCAAAAATGGGCGTGGTGCGCCTACTTTATCGCCCACCTCCCATATAAGGTGAAAATCAACGAAATAGTTCAAGGACCAATGTAAACTCGGAAACAAAAAATGGGCGTGGTCCGCCCACTTTACCGCCCCCTCCCATTTAACGTAAAATTTGAAAAAGTTGATGGTTGGTATACAGATTCGGCCGAGCCGAATATAACATTCGCGCTTGTTTAGTTTAACGTTTGTTTATTTTGTTTCGGTTTTCTGTATAGATTAACGTAGATAAGAAGCTCCGTTGTCAAAACCTAAGTCTAAGAATCAGTGTTACCAGAAAATGCTCGATGTCATCTGCTAAATTCCCTAAAATAATGTGCTAAAATCTGCTAAATGCAAAGTTATAGCCACGTTTTACATTTTTTTTCTTTGCTGAAATTGAGTTTCAAATTTATTATAATAAAATGAGAGAATTGTACGTTTTATATAGAATGCATGTTAACATATATGGGCAATTATCAAAAATTTTTGATTTTAGCCCTTCAAAAAATTATGATTTTTTTTTGGTGGCACATTAAAATCCTTTTGTATACATATAAAGTGACTCGAATGCATGTAGAATCAGTTCGCGTTAATCATTTCATGTAAGGGGCGCGAAAGTTATGGCGGTCTAAAGTTGAACATATAATTTTTACAAACTAGAAGTTTATGTACAATTCTAGTCAAAATTACACATAATATCAAAACCTACTGAGTTATTCAAATAAAATTTATGATATTTTCAATGTTTGGTGGTATTAGTCAAAGAGTAGAAAGAGACGAGACTAATTGTCAAAAACCTAAGTCGGTTGTCAAAAACCTAACTCATGCAACAACAAAATACATGTAATCAAATACATTTTGTTGTTGCTAGAAGAATATAAAAATATATTTTTGTTTACAAAGCAACAGTTTTTTCAATTGTCAATCGAGAATTTCGTCTCTATATGTTACTCTACGGTATTAGTGCAGCATATTTTAGGGTTTCCTAGTAAAATTTTAAAAATTTTATTTTCAATAAAAATCGCGATTTCTAAAAATTTTGTGAAAAATTTGGATCGAATCTAAGTTATTTCTCCATATTATGATTAAAAATATATTTTGTTAGAGTTTATTACATAGAAATGCTTTTTAATATTGTGATCCTTTTTTAAAATTTTTTGATGCGCCTCCGAATTTTTATTAAACATAACAAACACGTACTAATGATGTCAATTATAGTTGATTTCATGCTGTCCACACGATGTGCCTTAGCAAAATGTGTTTTGACAAAAGTGTCCCGTTTTCAATTATCAACGAAATTTGACTTAAATTTATGACCCCAATCAATTATATTTATCGCCACTCTTATATCCAATATTTGTTTAAATTGCAATTTTCTATATAAAAATACAAAAACAAAAAGTGCAATTTTTGCATAATTTTCAAAAAGTCCATAAAATTTTTGTATTAAATTTATTTTTAATACTCCTCCGATTTTGTTATGTAAAGTACCAAAAAACTAAGTTCACGCAGTAATCCAAGCAATTCCTCGCGAAAAAATGACTTTTTGAAAAATTTTCGCACTTGTTTTCCAAACTTTGAGACTATATACTACGTTGATTAATTCGGGCACATCAAAAAGATATAACGCAAAATACCCACAGTTATAACAAGTATCAATCCCTATCCCAAATTTTGTATTCGGTGGAAGGGCGCACAGACCGAGCCCAAAAAACTGACAAATTTAAAAACCAAAAAATTTTGTCATCAAATCTTTACTACCCTATATTTAGTTGTTGAAAGTCTGCACAACAACAAATATGGTGCAGAATTTATGTACAAAGTCCGATTAGTTTACTTATGAAAGAGAAAGATCAAAATGTATAAACGCGCGAACAAAAATTATAGAAGAATGGTAAAAACTTAAGTAGTTTTTATCAGTTTTTCTATATTCTTGAACTTTGAACAACAATCATGGTTAGAAAAAGAAACCTATTGTGCTAAAATTTTGCACTGTATTAGTTTCACGTCTTGGGAGTTCAGAACTGTAACTAATTTGTTTAAAATATCATTACCACAAAACTTATTAAGGATTTAAGTCAGTTTCAGCCAGGTTAAACATTTTTGATAATTGCCCATTAGATTACCCATGAATACAAAATTTTTGATTTTACTTGCTCCACCGGCAGTTTCTGGTAGATGGGGCTATAAAAATAATATGTGTGTAAAAATTGGGTCGATCGGTCGTAAACCGGCCAGTCGACTTTGACCTTAAAGGTCAAGGCTTAAAAGTAACTAATAAAAGTAACTAATATCTTTATTGCGCTATAATTCTTTAATTTAACATTTTCCGATAAAATACTATATAAGCTTTTCGATTCAGAATAAAATTCAGAAATTTTTGACATATAATTGTTTAGCCTACTTGTTGTGATATTGTGATCAAAGTAAAAAATTTTTCATGAACTTTTTTTAAAAAAGCCCTGGTTTTAATATGGGCCTAGCCTGCTAGAAACGGTTTTTATTACTTTGTAGAGCAGGATTTGCAGTTTTTATAAATCGATAAGTTTTATCACATTTGCTTAATATATTAGGGTAGATGGACCAAAATCTGAATTTGGGGTATACATTTTTTACTTATTATACAAATATTGGTACTAAATGTAGGGTGTAGCATGAAATTTTTAATCATTTCAGAGATTATTTTTAAATAGTTATCGAATTAAACTGCTGCTCGAAATTTAGGTGTTGCCGATTAACCAAAAATTGTAAAAGTTGACATGTTAATATTTTTACATATAAACAACTTTTTATCTCTTTTACCTTAAAAATCGGAGAAATATATTAAAAACATAAGACTTTTTTAACAACAGCTCGCAAAAAAGGTAAGTAATTATGTGTAATATTAATAAAAATGTTCATTATTATTCGTAAAAATTTTAAATTAAAACAGCAAGTAATGATGAAGAATTTCTAAATGTAGAATAGAATTTCTAAATGTAGAATGGAAGTAATTAGTTTATAATACCTTGTATTTAAGTAAGTATTTAAATAGAAGTACATACCTTCTTGATAAATACATTGGATCTGAGATTAAAAATTACAATTTAACTGTTCAAGACAATGCATTACGGAAATAAAAAGGTTTACTTTTAATTAACCTTTATGATGTCATGTACTCTCAAAAGGGGTATTATAAAATAAATTGCATAATTATTCCTTTCTGAAAGAAAACGAAACAGCAACAGACAAAAGATACATCACATGGAAGCGAAACAAAACTAAATTCCGTTATTCTATGAATTTAATCCATATAAGTTAATTTACTAGTGAAAATATATTTTTATTTTTTTCCAAGCTATTGTGAGAAATGTTATATATTTTTAATATATATCACCGATTTTTAAGGTAAAAGATATAAAAAAGTTGTTTATATGTAAAAATATTAACATGTCAACTTTTACAATTTTTGGTTAATCGGCAACACTTAAATTTCGAGTAGCAGTTTAATTCGATAACTATTTAAAAACGATCTCTGAAATGATTAAAAATTGCATGCTACACCCTACATTTAGTACCAATATTTGTATAATAAGTAAAAAATGTATACCCCAAATTCAGATTTTGGTCCATCTACCCTAATATATTAAGCAAATGTGATAAAACTGATCGATTTATAAAAACTACAAATCCTGCTCTATAAAGTAATAAAAACCGTTTCTAGCAGGCTAGTCCCATATTAAAACGAGGGCTTTTTTAAAAAAAGTTCATGAAAAAAATTTTACTTTGATTGCTTATAACATCACAACAAGTCATAGTAGGCTAAAAAATTATATGTCAAAAATTTCTGAATTTTATTCTGAATCGAAAAGCTTATATAGTATTTTATCGGAAATGTTAAATTAAAGAGTCATAGTGCAATAAAGATATTCGTTACTTTTAAGAATTGTTTTAGGACAAAGGTCAAAGTCAAATGGCTGGTTTACGACCGATTGACCCAATTTTTGCACACATATTATTTTTATAGCCCCATCTACCAGAAACTGCCGGTGGAGCAAGCAAAATAAAAACTAAAAAAATCCATAACATTACCGTAAAATCCATACATTTTATGGGTAATCTATTGCCCATATATTTTAATGATGCAAAATACATATCGTTCATTCCACGATATAACGCCCAAAAATATTTTTTATGTCTTCCGATTTTGCAAATATTTGACATTCGCATACCATATGGAGCTATTTAAATATCTCAATTTTTTTAATTTTGAAAAATACGCAATTTAATTACGATTTCCTCTTTCCAAAAATTAAAAGAATTGGAAAATTATGTAATTTTAAACATCAATATCTCTATGACTTGTTAACGGATTTCAGTGATTTAACCCTGGAAGGGCTTCGTTAGTCGTTTCGACTAACAACAATGCTTCTTTGAGTGATATTTCTTTATTTGTTGCATATTCTTTTGAGAATTTTGGTATAACACCTGCCGTAAATAAGATCATGAAGTATCTAGACGTATGTTGCTGTGAGCGGTCCTAAAGTTAGTATTTTGATCAACCTTGTTAGTCGAAACGACTAACGAAGAACTAGTGTGACCTTTAGAACTTTTAGCGATAATGTAATGTAGTAAATAAAGTAATGCAGTGTATTTAATATTTGTTCCTATAGTATGAAATATATTTTTTGGGAGAAAATAAATACAATATGACTTCCAGAAATAATTTTAACAACACATAAGTATATTTTTTGTCACATTACACAATGATGGTGAGGAAGCTCTATTTCCTATATCAAAGAGAAAAGGCATGCTGAAGACTGAATAGAGCCATATTATAAAGTTCAAACGATTACAGATCGACTTCATCTTATGAGTTCTATAATGAAACCTAAGTACGCGTTTGATAATTTCGGTCAAATATGCAGTGAAATACATATCTCACTAAATCAAGATTTATCGGTGCTTCTCTATATTTTCTACATCATACTATACATTAATTATATTAATAGTTTATTCAAAACATATGTTAAAAACAATTAAAGAACAATTTTTCTTAATCGACTGTGTTCTACTCCTAATATAACAACCAAGCATCGTAAACACATATAAAAAAACGTTTGTTGCCTATCCCAAATATTTTACACAAGTAACACAAAGGAATTTATGTAACACCATCCCTGAAAAGGTACAAATATTGAGTTCTTTTCAGTTTTTGCTTAATATTTTGAAAACAACGGAAAGTATTTAGGAATTTTTGCTGTTATTTTATTTATTTTAATGATACGTCTTGAAATATTTTTAATAAAAGTTAGTGTTAGTCGTTTCGACTAACGAAGCCCTCAGAAGGGTAAAAATATCGAATTGCATATAAAAGATGACTATATCCTCAATAAATGTAGTAATTTGATTTTGATATATTAACCCTAGAAGGGCTTCGATATTTTTACCCTTCTGAGGGCCTCGATAGTCGAAACGACTAACATTAACTTTTATTAAAAATATTTCAAGACGTATCATTAAAATGAAAAATAAAACAATTGATTTTTAGTTGATGAATTAATTTAAATAAAATAACAGCAAAAGTTCCTAAATACTTTCCGTTGTTTTCAAAATATTAAGCAGAAACTGAAAAGAACTCAATATTTGTACCTTTTCAGAGATGGTGTTACAATTTGGAACAGGCAACATACTTTTTTTTTTCAAATGTGTGTATTCTATAATTATTCTAACCAAAAAAGAGTTTAAAAACAAAGGTTTTTGTATACTCTGTGCATATTTCAAATTTATGATACTTTTTTGAATTTTTTTACACTATTCCTTAATAGTTCAGTGCTTTTTTAGCCGCAGAAGCTGCAAATCCTTATTTATTTTTTTTTTCTACAATTTACACTATTGTTATAAATTTACCCGGAGATAGGAGATTTTCGACATTTTTACGATGCTTGGTTGTTATATTGGGAGGAGAACACAATCGATAAGACATTTGTCGCTAAACTAGATCCTTATGCAGTTTTTAATGATATTTTATTAAAAAATTGTTCTTTAATTGATTTTAACATATTTTTAGAATAAACTATTAATATAAT
This sequence comes from Protophormia terraenovae, assembly GCA_951394005.1. Classification (NCBI taxonomy): domain Eukaryota; kingdom Metazoa; phylum Arthropoda; class Insecta; order Diptera; family Calliphoridae; genus Protophormia; species Protophormia terraenovae. Next base: position 72,664,124 of record OX596077.1, read on the forward strand.
TAATGCTTAGTTTCATGCAGAAAATGTAGAGCAGCAGCGATAAGTCTTGATTTAGTGAGATACTTCACTGCATATTTGGTCGAAAGTATCAATCGCGTTCTTAGGTTTTATTATAGAACTCATAAGATAAAGTCGATCTGTAATCGTTTGTTCTTTATAATATGGCTCTATTCAGTCTTCAGTATGCCTTTTTTCTTTGATATAGGATATAGAGCTTCCTCATCATCATTGTGTAATGTAACAAAAAAATATACTTATCTGTTGCTAAAATTATTTCTAGAAGTCATATTGTGTTTATTTTCCCTCAAAAAATGTATTTTACACTATAGGAACAAATATTAAATACACTGCTTTACTATATTTACTAAACTACTTTATCGCTAAAAGTTCAAAAAGTCACACTAAGTGCTTCGTTAGTCGTTTCGACTAACAAGGTTACTCAAAATACTAATTTCCAGACAGTTGCTGTGCAACATACGTCTGGACACTTCAAGGTCTTATTTACGGCAGGTGTTATACCAAAATTCTCCAAAAAATATGCAACGAATAAAGAAATGTCAAACAAAATAGCATTGTTGTTAGTTGAAACGACTAACGAAGCCCTTCCAGGGTTAAAAAGCAATACCTTTATTATGCAAAAATAATTATTTGGGACAAGATAATTTACTATTTTTACAGCCTTATCCATAATCAATTTGAACAATTTGTAAAAGGTTTATTGAAGGTTAATAAGAAATTATGAAAATCTATTATTCATAATCACTATTTTGTTTCATTAGCATTTAATAAAACTGTATGAAATAGAAAAATTTTATTGTTGGTGAGAACATACTTTAACAGTTTAATAAAACAAATTTTTAGAAATATATTATTTTTTCCGTAAATTGTATGCATTTACAACATTGTTTTGAAAAATTTTAAACATATAACTGCATAAAAATTTTTTACACAGACTCACGATAGTTATTAGAATGCAGTTTCAAATACAACTGTTCTTTTGGTTGCATAAAATATATATGTAATGATGTAATTTAAGGTATATCTGCACACACATTCCAAATTTGCAAAAATTTCGTTGAAAATTTGTACAGTAAATATATTTATGCGAACAAAACATCAACGCTTGTTAAGAATAAGAACAAATGGACATGCACTTTGTTTGTTGCTAAAGCCAAAAAAGTTCATATGTTTTTATACCCACCATCCAAAAATATCTAGCTACTATCTGGCCAAATAAGGACTGCGCACGAAAAAATTCGTGCATGGAAATCTGTCACTTTTTTGCTAGAATAAGTTCACTTATTTTTAAACTCCGCTGCAATTTATGCTAAGCTTTTAATGTTCTTTAAATTATTTTTTACTAGAGCAAAATATCTTTCAATTGCTCGGAATTCCGGACAATTTGATGGATTAGACTATTTCGGTACAAACACTAACAATTTCTTTATTATCACTCTATTGTTTTGTTGCTGTAATGAGAAGAAGCGAGAATACGCCAGTAGATAGTAGAGAAAGAAAAAAGTAGATACACTGTATTTTCTTAGGAAAGAGAAAAATCTTTACCAAAGTCACTCATTCACGTATATTTCTGTATTAATGGAACCATTTTTATACCCTTCACCAAAAGTGTAAAGGGTATATATAAGTTTGTCATTCCGTTTGTAATTCCCACAATTTTCGTCGGAGAGCAAAAAAGTTTACATTTTCGGGATCCTTGTAAGAAATGATGACGATAGGACCATGTCCGTCCGTCCGTCCGTGTGTCGGTTGAAATGGCGTTTATGAAGCCCACCGATAACTGACATATATAATATATATATCAAACGATCGGAAATGCTTTCGAGAATTTTGCTATTGGAATTCAGCAAGATCGGTTCATACAATGCGGAGATATGTTAAAAAAACCGGTTTTTAGAACCGGTTTTCCAGTTTCTGAAGCCTCTGTATATACTAGAGACTTCGTTTTTACAAAGGAGTCTCGGACATTTTTTTCTGAATTTTTGTTCTGAAAAAATTAAATAAATCGGTTCAATAATAACTGAGATATCGGACAAAACGAATTTTTTATTTTTTGAACCCCTGGTTTAAGCTATGGATACAGATCGGTCACAAATATTTTTATAAAATTTCGGTTTTTTGAATCAGCAGGATCGGTTTATAAATGGCGGAGATATGCTTTATAAACCGGTTTTTGGAACCGGTTTTTCAGTTTCTGAAGCCTCTACATACACCAGGTACTTCGAATATTTAAAGGGGGCTCGGAAATTATTTTCTGAATTTTTGTTCTGAAAAAATGAAATAAATCGGTTCAATAATAACTGAGATATCGGGGAAAACGAATTTTTTATTTTTGAAGCCCTTGTTCAAGCTACAGATTTTTATTTTTATATAGATCAGTCATAAATCTTTTTATAAAATTTCGTTTTTTTTAATAAACCAAATTCGTTCATAATCGACAGAGTTATGGCCCAAAAACAAATCTGTTAAGAATATAAATACACACACAAACATGTATATTAAGCATTGTAATGACTATTAGTGACGTTTTTTGTTTTTTGTATAGACAAGTAGTTTAGTTAGAAACAGCAGTCATATAATGAATAACAGTGTTGTTGTTGTTCTTTGTATATGCAGTCTATACAAAAATAAATAGATATGGAATTGTTGTTGTCGGCACAGCCGAATCTTTTTTCAATTTCATTTATGAATGAAGTGCTTTTTTTCCGCATATGTATATGGCTTGCCAAAAGAAAAATATTCTTGCGAATTTTAATTTCTTTGATACGTGATATTTTTCTGCCGTATTCCCCCTAGCATCTGCAACATAGAATTTCTGGCCAAGAAGTTGAAAAAAGTTAAACTGTACGAACGTTTCATCGTCTATTATACCCTGATCATAATTATGGAAAAATTCGTCTGAAGAACTTTCACGTTATTTTTGTACCTCCAAATTCTTGCTTTGCGTTTCTATTAGAATTTTTTTGTACTTTATAGGTCTTCAGACTAGATTTCCTTTCAACTTTTCTAATAAAAATGTAAAGCAATAAACTTTTTGTGGCACTTTTCTTCCAGAGATGAGGGAAATTTTTCTGAAAATCCTTTCTATTTTGTCTGAGTCCTACAGCCTGAAGATACTATTTTTCTTCCTCTACCTGATTTCCATTCAGAGACCATGACTTCTTTGTATATTATGTCCCAAGAAACTATATTTTTTGACACAACTGCCTTCCTAGCAATTGTTTTATATGACCGAAGTAAGATTTCATGAAAAATTTCTATTATGTATCATGGTGTTTTTTGTTCAATTTCCATTTTAAGGAAAACTAGTTTTGCTATAACCATGAAACTTAGCACATAGCTAGTGAGCATAACGAAAAGTGTAAAGCAGTTAACAGAATTATTTAATTTTTACCACATCAAAAGTTATAAGCCCAAGAGCATGCATGGATTTTTTTCGTTCGCAGTCCTTACTAGAAAAACTAGTGTCCGCCGTATGTCTAGTTGATACTTTTCCGTCGATATTTCTTAAACAAAAGCCATTGAAATTTTATATAAATAATTCAAGGATCAATGTAATCATGAAAATTAAAAGTGGATGTAATCCGCCTATCTTCCATATAATTCTTCATTGCATATTTATTAATTAAACATTAGTAAAAGTGCATACAGTTTAAATAGACCCGTAATGAAATATTCAATAAGCTTTCATCAATTTCAAATATGTTTGTGTTGTGTTTAATGAAATAATTCAATTAGCAATAATTTCCTAATTACAATCACTGTTCCTTTTTTAAAAATACTAAAGGTATTCAGCTCAGAAATTGAAACTTTGCAAGACCCTTGAAAAGTAGAAAAGTTATATCGATTTCTATAAACACAACAACAACCACATAGAACAATATTTTGCACAACTTTTTCTAAATTATCAGAGTAGAACCAAGTGCTAAATTATCACAGTAAAAAGAAATAAATTTGCAACAATTTTTATAATGTTGCCACTTTGTAAAAATGTGTAAATAGTAGTACTAAAAAATCAACACTTAACCAAAAAAAAAAAAAAAAACACCGCTGTACGACCATTTTAACGTTTTTATAAAACTTTTTTCTTTCAAATACTTGAATTACAAAAAACAAAGCTAAACATGACTTCTCTAAAAAATAAAACAATTAAAAAGGGAAAAATATCAAAAAAATAACTACAGTCAACGGTAAATTTGCCAAAATATTTATTTTTTTTATAATTTCTATTAGAATTTGACATCAAATATTTGATTTCTTTTTTAGAAAAGTTGCGTAAAAATTGTTCTCATTATGATCGACTGAAGGACATATTTGGACAAAAAAAATAATCTTGAAGTTGAAATCTTGGACTCGGATTTGAATATGTCTGATGCTCACAAAATTTAGAAACTATTTTAGAAGAATCTTCTATATCATAAATTGAACCTGCCGAAGAGGATGTAATCATCCATTAAGAAATAATAATATGTGAACCACAAATACCAACAAAATCAGCAGAGGAAAATACACCAACTGCAACAACAGCTGCAGTGGAAAAAAACACCGGCAATAACATCATCAAAAGTCTCCTCCTTTGCAGAAAAGATGAAAAAGGGTGCCCCAAAAGATTCTATTTCTCAGCTAGCACAATTTCAATCCCAAAGAAATGATATGCAACGTTTAAAAATTAATTTTAAAAATGAAAAATTTGGAAAATAATTCCAGTTCTAGAATATTCACTCGAATATTGTTTGCTCGATTAATCGACAAATTAAAATCAAATGTTGGTTCGATTAAATTAAAATCTAGAATTTCGAGTAAAAAATTATTCGAGCAAATTATGCCGATTAATCGAATAATTCGAGTAAAAAGATATTTTAAATAGTTCCTTTCTTTACTATTTTTTTAGGATGTTTTAATTTTAGTTTTTTAAAAAATTTAGCTTGAAAACATGTTTCAAAATTTTTATAGGATGTTTAGAATCTAAAAGTCTGGTGTGGAGGATATGATGGTGATGGCTTGGATGGAATCAAAAATAGGAAGAAAGATGAAATAAAATATTGAACATTTTGGGTAAAAATTATGGTTAATTTCAAAATAGAGCCAATTATAATTCTGACGCGTACATTTGAGAGAAAGAATTTTATATTTTAAATTTACAATAAATTTGTCTATTAAATGGAGAAAAGTTGTAAGTTCTAACTAACTGTATATATGACTAGTTTACTATACAAGTTTATAGAATTTATAAAGAATCTTTTATACTTTTACACCTGTATTATTAGAAAATTAAGAGTTGCGAAACATTTTTGCACAAAACAGAACTAAAACATAATCACGAGATCACTATAATATAAATAAGAGTAAATTATCATAAAAACTATATACATTTGTATAATATTAAATGAATGTCTAATACTTAATTTATTTGTCTATGTCTGGCTATTAGTCATGGTAGTATATGGGTAAAACGTTCCCAAATATTGTACAAATATTTTGAATATAACTGAAAACCTCTATGCAGCACATAGATTATTATGTGTCCAAATTGAAAAGTGAGACAAAATCGCTAATTATTTCAAAGTGGTTAAAAACTTAACATTAAATTGTTATCGAAAGTATCGATTATCACCTTTAATTGGGTATTAGTGTAAAAACTAGTAATTTTATAGCATTTCAAAAATTATAAAAAGCCCTTCGAACCACACTTTAATATAAAATTTTGTTCGAATTAATACACCAAAATGGTTAGACCTATTTATTTTTCTATAAATGAATAATAATCAAAAAATACAAATATTCATAAATATTTACGCAAATTTTAATTATATATTATTTTCAAAAGACTATTTCTTGTTTTAAGCTATATTTTTATTTTATTTTTTAATAATCATTGAAAAAACGAGTAAAATTTTGGGTATAATTTACTCGAATAACTCAAGTAACTTAAAAGTTTTACTCGATTATTCGAGTAACTTAAAAACTTTATTTTCGAGTTATTTGATTATTCGAACAATGAAAAAGTCGAGTAAAACGAATACTCTATCCAGTTCCAAAAGGAAAAGTTTTACGCTGAACTTAAAATTAAACAACAAGAATTAAATATTAAATTAAAAGAAATAACCAAGTATGAAATTGATTTAAAATATAAAAAGTGAAAAAGTGAAAATATTCAATAAATTAAATTGAATTCAATAAAAAATGTGTTTTTAAGACAAAAAAACCAGTTTGTTTTTCAATTAAAAAAAATTTTACTCAAACATAATTTCGTAAATTGCTTGTCGCTTTATATCATTTTTTTTTTTTTTTTGTTCTTTTTCCTCTGATATTACTTCGACCGAGTCACCTAATGGATAGTTCCCTTCACTTCGGTCAATTTCATCATCATTTAACAGTATATTATGTATTATGCATGAAACCATTATCCACAAACAACATAATTTCTTATTTTTATTGTTAGACATACGATACCGTAACTCTTTAAGGCTACAAAACCTTTCCTTTATTAAACCAATGCTCTCACACGATATTTGCTATGTCTCATATTAAATTGCTTGCGTTTTATATGTGTCATGGCTACTGAATTAATTCTGTACGGTGTTATCACTGTGTTTGATAAGGAATACGCAGAATCACCGGCAATCCATTCATTTCCAGAATTTGCTGGTGAATGTAAGGCTAAAGCAGATGATGAATAAATTCTAGCATCATGAATGCTTCCAGGTGCTCCAATAACGATATGTCGAATACGAAGTCTATGATCGCATGTTATTTGAGCTTTTATGGAGTATATGTGTTTCCTCGAAAAGTAAGCCAAAGGATTTTCAACTTGTGTATCTGCCAATTTAAACTCCGTCCCATCTATGTAACCGATACAATACGCCAATTCATGAAAAGTTTCTTTAACAATTTTTTCTCTCTCTCCAAAAAATATATCTATTTTTGAGTTCAAGAAACGCACGGAATACTCTGCTATAGCCAATTGACGGTTGACGCTAAATTGTTTACAGGAGTTTTTGTGTTGAAATTTTTTGTTAGATGAAATTAGCGAAGATAGAAGGAAGAACTCTGCACTGATTTACTACATCGTAACATTTGACGAAAACGGTTGTCATCAAAGTTTGTAAGAATTTCATCACACCATACTTTAGATTTTGGTACAAAATACTCAATTCCACGACGAAGTTATAGTACAATGTCCAAATTATCATAAAGTGTAGATAGTTCTTCTTCTACTGATTCCTCTATTAGTTCATCATACTCAAAGTCACTTCCTATAAAATAAATAAATAGTTGCATTTATTTTTTATTTCGGCAAAAATATTTTAACTTACTATTTGCTTCATATATGTAATCAATTTCCAATAAACTTGTATTAATTAAAGAGTTTATTAGAAATGTTTTAACACTTCCTTTCGACATTTTAAATATTTAAAAAAGTAGGACTTTTTTTTGATATTGGTAAAGTTGCTATCAATCACCACAAAAAAAAAAAAAAAAAAAAAAATGGTTGCTCACGTTAGAAAAAAACAACTGTGATTTTTGCAATTTCTGAGGTGAATACCTTTACTGTATTTAAAAATATGTAGGTCTACCAGCAAAGCAATTCGTTGATTTAAATTAGCGCATTTTATTTAAACATGTGTAAAATCAATAATTTTATTTATCACTAAAAAAAAACTTTAGAGAAAATAAACAGCATTGCCAGAACAAAACAAAAACTATTTAATAGTTATTGAACTGTTTTTAATACATTATGAATAATGTTTTTTTATAAGAAGTTAATAAGGGAAAACAGTTTAATATCAATTTTGTACAATAAACCTAAAATAAGAATTTATTATAAATAAGACCGTTAATATTTTTTCAATACCAAGTATAACAAGCGCGAATGTTATATTCGGCCCGGCCGAATCTATATACCCACCATCAACTTTTTCAAATTTTACGTTATATGGGAGGGGCGGTAAAGTGTGCGGACCACGCCCATTTTTGGTTTCCGAGTTTACATTAGTCTTTGAACTATTTGAACACAATTTCGTTAATTTTCACCTTATATGGGAGGAGGGCGGTAAAGTGGGCGGACCACGCCCATTTTTGGTTTTCGAGTTTATATCGATCCCCGAACTATACGTACAAAATTTCGTTATCGTACATGCTTTTGTTGAAGAAATATCAGCAAAAAAGTATAAAATGGACACCCTGTGTTTCTAGTCCATAACTTTTTTGTTTATTAACCGATTTTGCCCATTTTCAATACCAAACAAACCTTATATAAATATTTGTGCCAAATTTCGTCCCCCTCCGTTCGAGCCCCATCCTGCTTTCAACAGACGGACGGACATAGCTAGATCGACTCAGAATCAAACCAGGTCCCAGAAAATATATACATTGTGGGGTCTTAGATGATTCCTTCGACATGTTACACACGGAATGACAAAATCAATATACTCCCCATCTTTTTGATGGTAGGTATAAAAATATTGGATATTGACATATTTTAAAAATCTCTCGTGGAATGAACGATATATTTTAAAAAAGGAACGACACATAAGAAAATATAAATATATATTTTAATATTCTTATTAAAATAACCATGTATTGTAAGCAATATTTTACACTATGGTTGTGTTACGTAGTTATTCTATTTTACAAGATTTGCTATAAATATTGTTTTGGGAGGCCCTCTTTTCGAAATGTTTGAATTATGGATAATTGAAATTATAAGAAAATATTATTATTGCTCTCATATGACATATTTCATTTCAAGCATTTTACAAACTAAATATTAAATATTTGCGATATTTTACATTTTGTTTAATAAGATTTATAATGTTGCTTAAATAGATCCATAAATATTGTAAAAATATAATTCACAAAAAATGTTACATCAGCCTTTCAGAAGTAAACATATTTGGCAAGGATAGAGCAAATTTTTTTCAAGTCTTGATATAAAGACTGTTATTCTCTGTGTTTTTAAGGATATACTTGTTGCCTTAAAATTGCAGTGGGTCTAAAGTTTTAACGCCTTAAGTGGGTAGTGGAGCAAGAGCTTGTGAGAACAGCTTGTTGAGACTTTTAAAATCCCACTCTTTCCACATTTTCTTTACAATTCGTATTTTTAATTGTTCAGATTCCGCTTTCACGTTAAAAAAAGTAATAAAACTTAAAGCGTATTCTATAATTTTAAAAACTGAAGACCATTGCTATTTCAATGAAATCATAATTATTTATTCATAACACTGGTCAACAAAAAAATCCTCCCCCTTAGACGAATAGTTGGAATTAATGTATTTTGATGTACTAAATATGAATCTGCTTTCAGTTTTTTCCCATCAGGTCTGGGTTTTTTTTTTATGGGCGTGTTTTATATTTCGCCCATAGTAAGGCCATTACTCCAGTATATTTCCTCATAACTGTGTACGATTAAATTTACACCAAAAGTGATACACCAAAAGATACGGACTAAAAATATTTTTAAATTCACCAAACTTAATTTTTTTATGTGCTCAATAGTTTTGGAGTTATTTTGAAATAAGTGTTCGAAAAAAATAATTTTCATGCAAAATTTTAGATTTTTTTGTTACTAAAACTTCTTTTAATAAATGAAAACATCTAAAATGTTAAAGTTTATCATCTTTATCTTAAAGCTGGTAATGCTGCAAAATAAGGCATGTATCTTCAAAATTGATACAGAAATCTTAATTTTATTCACAGTTAAGTAAAAATACCCATGTTACATACAATTGAGTAGAAATACAGTGGTGTCCAAAAAAATTTTTTTTATACCCACCATCAAAAAGATGGGGGGTATATTGATTTTGTCATTCCTTGTGTAACATGTCGAAGGAATCATCTAAGGTCCTGGTTAGATTCTGAGTCGATCTAGCTATGTCCGTCCGTCTGTCCGTCTGTCTGTTAAAAGCAGGATAGAGCTCGAACGGGGCAACGTAGGGAGACGAAACTTGGCATAAATATTTATCTTATATAAGGTTTGTTTGGTATTGAAAATGGGCAAAATCGGTTAATAAACAACAAAGTTATGGGGTAAAAACTAGAAACACAGGGTGTCCGTTAAATACTTTTCTGCTAATATTTCATCAATAAAAGCACGTACGACAACGAAATTTTGTACGTATAGTTCGGAGGTCGATATAAACTCGGAAACAAAAAATGGGCGCGGTCCGCCTACTTAACCGCCCACCTCCCATATAAGGTGAAAATCAACGAAATCGTGTTCAAATAGTTCAAGGACTAATGTAAACTCGGAAACAAAAAATGGGCGTGGTTCGCCCATTTTACCGCCCCTCCCATATAACGCAAAATTTGAAAAAGTTGATGGTGGGTATATAGATTGGCCGGGCCGAATATATTCGCGCTTGTTTAATTTTTTTCTTGAAACAAAAATGGGTGGACTAGGTGGATACTGGCAAGTTAAACAGGAACCTACATTCACTTTTTTTCTATCGGGTACTGATTTTTTTTATGTGCATGACTAATATCATCACCTTATTCAGCAGTCACACTATAAAATTTGAGAATGGTTTGTCAAACTTATGCTATAACTAACGTGACCAGAGGGTTTTTGTAAAAAAGCTGGACTCGAACTACTAAAAAGCGTGATTCTTAACAAAATTGTATGGGAAAAGCGGGATCTTGAAAAGCTTTTTTAAAAAAGAGGTATTTTATTTTTATATCTCAATTAAAAATCTAGATCAGTTGTTCCCGCAAGCACTTTGTTCACGACTTATTATACCCTACACCACCAAAGGTGGTTGGGGTATTATGTGTTTGTGCAGAAATTGTAACGCATAGAAAAAATCATCGGACCCCCACCTTAAAGTATATCGTTCGACTCAGAATCAATTTCTGAGTCGATTTAACGATGTCCGTCCGTCCGTCTGGTCGGCTGGCTGGCTGGCTGTCCATGTAAAGCTTGTGCGCAAAGTACAGGTCGCAATTTTGATGATAATTTGATGAAATTTGATACATATACTTTTTTCAATACAAGGACGAAGCCTATTGAATTTGGTTATGATCGACCCATTATTTCACCTAGCCCCCATACAAATGTCCTCCCGGAATAGAGTTTTAACACTCATAGATGGCTTAAAAATAGGAATATTGTAATGAAATTTAGTACAAATAAGTTTTATATCAGCAGAAATCTGTCTGCCAAATTTCATGAAGATCGGTCCATAACTAACCATAGCTCCCATATAAACTCCTCTCCCGAAAATCACTAACATTCATAAATCCCATACAAATGTTAGTATTATGTTAATATTTAACACAAGTAAGTTGTATACATATACGTAATTTTGTGGATCAAAATGGTGTAGGGTATCATATAGTCGGGCTTGACCGACTATATCTTCTTCTCTCGTTACAAATTGAGAACGACCTATAAAAATTTTTGAACATCGAAATACAAACTGAAACATTAAAAATTATAATTTTAACGTGTTTCTCTAAATGTTTTCAAAATATTCCAAGTTAAATTCCAAGATTGAATTCAAATACGGATTGATAATAAAACTTGGTACTTTTAGAATTTGATAGCAATAAATTTTGTTAAATAATTCTTAGACCCGCTAACAATAAAACCAAAGTTGGTTGCTGTTACCACTAAAAAAACATTGAACTTAATTACCGTTACCCCTAAAATACAGTTACCGAAATATGTAATTGAAAATATGGTTACTGCTAAAATATATAACGCTAAAAAACCGTTACCGAAATAACTTGGGTTTAAGAAATATTATTATTTTTAATAAAGTTGAAATAAAACTTGTAATAAAGTTATGGCTACCCCAGCTCGTCATTATAATATTTGACTACAAATTATATTTTATGATTCAGAACCGATACTTCGAAATTTATGAAACATCAGTTACCAATGAAATACCATTACCGAAATAACTGGAAATACCTATACCGAAATAACTAAAAAAATAATCCGATATACTGGTACCTTTTCACCTTTTTGAATCGGCAGCCAATATTATATTTTTATAACTTTTAGTTTATACAAAAATAAAAAAGTATCCAATCCGAAACAAAGGCACATCGTTTATATGGTTCCAGATAATAATTAAAGGTACAATATGAAAATATCTATGTTAGCCTTGAGAACAAAGTTCATGTCAAAACATCTTTTTGAAATAAGATATTTTGGTAAATAAAATTGGTTAAAAAAATTATTTTTTCACACAAATGTTCTCACGAAATGAGTTTTTAAAATCTACAAATCTCTTTGAAAGAACAAAATTTCTTCCTCCAAAATGTATTTATATTTTCTTCTAACATTCTTAAAAAAATAAAAGTTTTAAGTCTATTTCTGGAAAAAAATTCTATACTTTTTTGGTCAAAATATATCAGACTTGAGATTTTTCATTCATTGGGATGAAGATATTTTAAAAAATTTGTAAATATTTTAACAAGCTAATGCTTATCTTTTGTGAGGTCTTCCTACATCGAAGTCATCAAAAAAAAAAAAAAAAAAATATACACAAAGTACACTTAAGATTAGTCAGTAGAGCGTAATAAAATATTTAAAACTTTTAATTATGAAAAACGACTTGTAAAAAATTATCAAATTTCCAGTGGAAAAAAATATTTTTAGATACATTTAAATATTGGTAAGAAAATCGAATGAGTAATTTTAGAAAAGCGGGATTTCTTTTGATAAAAAGCGAGAAAAATATTTTTGGCGGGATCGAAATTTAAAAAGCGGGATAATCCCGCCGAAAGCGGTATGTCTGGTCACGTTAGCTATAACTCAAGAACCCCTTACACGATTTTGATAAGTGATACATCAAAAGATGCATACGAAAATTGTCTTCAAGGTACGTTCACAATATTTTTTATTCTCTGAAGAATTTCAGAGTTATGAATCAAAATTTTCAGCACTTTAAAAAAAAAATAAATTTTAAAATTTTCGGTACTAATTACCGAATAACTATGGAAATATTAACTGTACAAAAGACAATTTAGGTAGCTATATATTAAAGTTCAATTTATCTTAATTGGACAAACTGTTCTCGAGTTATACAAGTGTGACTGCCGAAAGGCGTGGTCATAGTAGTCATCATATAGAAAAAAAGTCATGCGTGATAGAAAAAAAGTAAAAGCTGATTCTTATTTACCACGCTAAATTACATCTAATCCACCTATTTTTATTATTTAAGACGAAACATTTTTTATTTTTTTGTCCACTAGTGTATTTCCACTTAGCTATATGTATGCATGGGTATCCAAACTTAACTGTGAATCCAATCAAGATTTGTGCATCAATTTTTACAATATGTGGCTTTATTTACTCGCAGTTTTGCCAGCTTTGAGATAAAGGTGATAAACTTAAATATTTTTGATGTTTTCACGTTTAAAAAGAAGTTTTAGTAAACAAAAGAAATCTTGAATTTTGCATGAAAAAATTTTTTTCCGACACTTTTTTCGAAATATCTCCTAAACTATTGAGCGGATAAAAATTTGATAGTAGAACGACTAATGCGCATAGGAACTAGCTTTCCCCCAACAAATAAATTGTGAATTTATTGAAAGTAACGATCGCGATTTTATCACAATATTAAAATTATTAATATTTCGTTTATCGCAGCTTAATTATTTTGGACTAATTATTTATTTCAATTGTGCATACGTTCTCGAGTTATAGTGAAATATACTCGAGTAATCGGCTTATTTAGGGCGCAATATTAAACACGCTCATAAAAAAATCCCGACCTGATAGAAAAAAACTGAAAGCTGATTCGAGTTTAGCATGTGGATTCCATCTAGTCTACATATTTTTTTTTTTTTTTTGAAGGAGCTCAAAAAAAAAAATGTAATATGAAATCCGAATTTTTATAAAATTTTATTATTCTGTATTACAATATTAAAATACCTTAAGTAACCTTTAATATATATTTTTTACTTTTAGATATATTACTTAATTTTAGAACAACATTCGTCTCCAGTAAAGGTGAAGTCGTTTCAGATTCGAAACTAATAGCAATAAATTATTTAAAAGGATGGTTTGTCGTGGACTTACTAGCTGCGTTGCCATTTGATCACTTGTATGCTTCGGACTTGTATAATGGAGAAGTAAGTATAAATAATTAGATATCTTAAAAATACTTTTTACATAGGAAAATTAAGTAAAAGTATTATTAAAAATTAAATGTTTGCTTATTTTTATGAAATGAAAAAGGCCGTAACCACTGAAAAATCAGGTTGTTTACTATATTATAATGCACTGACCCAAACTACATCTACACAAACAAATTCATATTCATATCTTTAAAAATGACATCAATAATCACAAAAGCCAAAAAGGCAGTAACATAACATCATAAACGAAACAATTGTAAAATTTTTTAAATTTGTGAAAAAATTGGTTTCAAGAATGTTTTCTGCCTTATCTACTTACGCTTTAAGTGAACGATTAACAAATTTTACTTAATTAATTAATTTTAAAGCAAAAAATTTAAAGTTGTGGTTACGGTCTTTAGTGTTTTCAAATTGTTTTTTGTTTCTGGTGTAAAAAATCAAAAAGTGTGGTTACGACCTATTGCATTTTAAGTGACGATAAACATATAAAAGAGTAACGTTACTGAGTTCAGCCCAAACGGCAAATGCCAGAGACGTGAAATTTGGACTGTAAGTAAATCTCACTCCAGGTACATCCACTAAGGAAATTCTAATGTTTAGGGGTAAAATTAGCAACTTTTTATTATCTCTCAAACTATAAAGCTTAGGAAAAAAATCAATGCACATCTTTTACTACTACAAAAATTATCAGACACGTGTTTGGTACTTTATTTACACGTTATATTATAATTCATAATAATTCAGGAATACGTGTTAAAAACCAAAAAAAAAAAAAAATAAAATAATGACTAAAAGTGTTGGCTCATCACATTATGACATATAGCTTAAAATTCAATAAAAGCTTAAATTTTCGAACTTTTTCAATAAAAACTTCAAACATTTTTATTTCTTGGTTATTTTAGTAATGTGTACTACCTCCTTTATTATGCGGTTTGGAATTGAGTCATAAAGGCTTTTTATGTAATCTAAAGAAATCGTACTCCACGATTTGTTAATAGCTTCAATTAGGTCGGATTTTGTTTCATACTGTTTCCCAGATTCATACACTTTACGAGATAACCATCGCCATACATTTTCCATTATATTTAAATCCGGGGAGTATGGCGGCCAATCAAGTAATGTCACAATTTGTTTTCTAATCCAATTTTTAACCACATTTGCAGTATGAATAGGTGCATTATCATATTGATATGTCCATGATATAGATCTAAAAATATTGGAAAAATGGGGAAATGTTTTTTTTTTTTTTATTTTTTTCAGAACAGTAATATACAAATTTTCGTTCATTTTTTAAGTAAAATATTGCAAATCGCTTGTTCCATAGTAAAAAACTGAACCCCAGACCATTACACCTTCAGCACTGCTGTGATAACGCTCCAAATAAATTTCTTCTTGTCACAAATCGTGGAAATAATAACTGTAGCCATCTGGTCCTTCTAAATTGAATTTTTTTCATCAAAAATACTATCCTGTGCCATTGTTTTTCCCATGTCATATGATGTCGGCTAAAAAGTAGTCTTTTTTTATTTTCGAGATGGGTTAAGAGGTTGCTTCTTTTTAATTTTTAATCGTTTAAGATTAGTAGCTTTCTATATTGCATACTTTACTGTTGCTAAGCTTGCTTTAACGTCAGTTTTTTCTTTGATTTTAGCAGCAGAGTCTTGGGAGTTTGAAGAACTTCTGATAATTGTTCTTCTAATCTGCAGCCGAAAAAACAGTATAGGTACCTCCTTTCATATTTTTTCCATAATTGGATGGATTACGGAGATAATTACTGACTACACAACGAGTTCGACCAATTTTATTTGCTATTTCGCTAATATTTAGTCCAAATTCCTTATAGGCTTTGATTTTGACAATTTCCTCGTCTGACAACGCTTTTTTTTCTTCCCATTTTGTAGAAATTCAAAACAAACTAGTTTAATTTTTATTAAAATCAATAAAAACATACTTTTCAGATGTTACTTTGTTACAAAATAAAATAGTTAAAAAAATGTCGTATTCTGATGAGCTAAAAAATCACTATTTTTTTAAAAAGTTATATTAACTGTAATAAATTTATAAAAGCAATCTTTAAAAATGTTTTGTTTCAAGGTCTAAATATTCAGTTCCAGCAAAAAATTTTTCACTTACGACTGTGTAATAAATATACAAATGTTTCATTTATACAATACTCAACAACTAGAAATATCCACACTATAACTTCGATATACTACTAAAATTGTCAATCATCTCTGCAATTTGCAGCAAAAACAAACCATTGCATACGAAGTAAAATAAATTTCTGTAAAGTTGCGCACGCACAATTGTGTTGAAACCATATTGAGCAGTATTATTTATTTTCGTTTTGTTTTTGCTGCTACAGTAAAATGTTAAGCAAACTTTTTGTTGACAATTCCATTGCTGCTAGACATTCTTGTGTGAAAGTTAAAAACATAAACATACATACGAACATACACACTAACTACATTACGCTACATTTTAACCCTTATGTGTTTTATTCTTACACACAAAGCATCGAAATTTCAAAAAAAAAAGACTGCTAAATTTCCTACTATAGCAGAAAAATCAAAGCGCAAATTTTCAAATAGAATAGAATATCAAGCACATAGAGTAGCATATAGAGACGAAATTCTCGATTGACATTTGAACAAAATTGTTGTTTTGTAAACAAAAATGTGTTTTTATTTTCTTTTGGCAACAACAAAATGTATTTGATTACATGTATTTTGTTGTTGCATGAGTTAGGTTTTTGACAACCGACTTAGGTTTTTGACAATTAGTTTCCTCTCTTGTTACTCTTTGATCCAGCAACAAAGAAAACACAGACTGGTGTGTAATTTTTTTTCGGCAAAATTGTGAGAGCGCAACTACAGCACGAGGTTGGAGTTTTTATATTTGACATACAAGTTGAATACTGTTTAAGTATGTTGCCATAAATTGTAAACAAAACGCTGCAATTTTTAGTATACAACATGAAAATATTGCAGCAGTTTGTAGTAGTAATGGAATACGAAATGTTAAACAGTGAATATATTGTTTAATATGGCGACTGTTAGTACTTGATATTTATAATAAATAAGAGCTACTATAGTAAAAAATTAAACCTTGTTTTGTTTAATCTGAATGAAGAACATTAATGTTAACATCAAACTGAAACTGTAAAAACTTTAAATACTCTTATGAATTTTGAGAGGGAAACCGGAAAATCTGAATAACATTTATGTTGTATTCAGATGAGAGGCAGTGTACTTTAAGGTGGGGGTCCGGCAATTTTTTCTGTGCGTTACAAACATCAGCACAAACGCATAATACCCCAACCATCTATGGTGGTGTAGGGTATAACATTCTCAATTTGATATAAAAAAAATTCAAATCATTATTAAACCAAAAAATAAATAAATTTTCAAAAGAAAATAGTTGGTAATTGAGTTTCGGTGTAATTTTTAAAATAAAAAGAACAATTTGTAGAGAAAAAAATTATTTTTATATAAACACGGATATGATTATAACTTTGTTTATTTTCGAACCAATCAATTCGATGAAATCTTTATTAAATTTCTTTATAAATGATAAAGTAAATTTAAATTATTGACAAATAAAAGTTTGGTACATATGGAAATTTGAAGAATTTTAAAAAAGTTTATTTATAAAGTTTATTTTAAGTTTATATTTTAAACAAGTTTATTAAACACTTACAGAATTGTATGCATTTTCTGGCCCGCTACGAACCTTTATTAGCATTCCTCGTTCTTTATAATGTCAATTGTAAATATCATTCTTTTAACTTACACACCAGCAAAAGAATAGCATAATTTTCTTTAGTAGATTCACTGATGCTAATGCTAGTTCCAATTTGGTGAATCATGAATAAAACACGTGAACAGAATGTTATGAAAGATTATCTTTCTGGTATTGGACTTTCATTAGTGAAATGACATAATTGAAAATTCAGTGACTATCAAGGCGATTTCTAATAAATCCATAGCAACTGCTTTTTTAAAAAATTAACAAAAATAAATTGTTTCAATATCTGTGTGAATTACATTCAAACTACTTTATATTTATTATAAATGTTTCTTTTTTTTAATACAGTCGAACACGGTTATAACGAACTCGAAGGGACCGACAAATTTAGTTCGTTATAAATGTAGTTCGTTATATCCGTAAAATTCAATAAAAATATTTTTTAATAAAATATAGGTACGTATTTGATTACGATACTAATATTTGTAATTAAAGCGTATTTCTTTCCCTTTAAAATGGGCTATTTTATGTTTTAAATATCAATGATTTTAATATACATACATATCAGGAAGAATATTTTTTTGCATTCATCAGTCATTGTCCAAGTGGAAACTGAGATTAATTATAGTTGTTTATACTCATTCAAAGTTCTCTTTTATTATCGAGGTTTTGACATTGGCATGTTTTAAGATCTTTACTCTTTGAGGAATAACTATTTTCTAATACTTTAATATGTAATCCTATTATAATTTCAGTTTTATTTTTAGCTAGTTTTGCTAATATGTATGCATTTTGTTAAACAACTATGAAAATAAATATCTTTTATTTGTCCGATAATTTAAATTGAAATTAACAAAAATTTGTTCTATTTGTCGAATAATTAAAATTGAAATAAATAAAAAAATTAGTTCTTTTTTGAATTTTTTAATCATTTTGGAATGTGCAATTTTATTTATCTAAAATTTGTATATGTGGGAGTTCGTTATAAACGTAGTTTTTTGTATGAAATTTTCTTCTTGGGACCATAAAAATATGTTCGTTATAAAAAAAGTTCGCTATAACCGTGTTCGTTATAAACGTAGTTATTTGTATGGAAATTTTGTGTAAAATCAATGGGACCGAAGAAAAGTGTTCGCTATAGCCATAGTTCGTTATAACCGGTGTTCGTTATAACCGTGTTCGACTGTACATTCATAACTTGCTGTGATTTGGAATAATTAATTCAGGATATTAGCTATTGGGTATTCAATTAAAGTCTTGTGCATTTTCAACAACTAATTACAATATTTTTAATTCTTAACTATATTAAGTGAAACGAAATTTACAACTTTTTGGATTATATTCTTCTTTTTACATTAGTTTACCTGCTCTATCGAACCGGTTAGCAGAGATTGCATTTTAAATTTTTGACACAAGATATTTTTCTTTTGCTTTTTTATTTTGCTATAATAAAAGGTTAGCTTCAAAAACACAAAATGGAAAATTATAAGAAATGCTTATTCACAAAAGGTATTATAAGAAGTGCTCTAGATGTCTAGTAAGAACTAGAGCTTACAACCCGGATTTCCTGTCCCGGGATTCCCGAGAAATTTGCTATTTCCTTGTCCCGCTTTTTCCCGGATGAAAAATTCCCGGGAATTTTAAAATCTCTTAAATGGAAGAAAACAGGACGAATTTTAGCAAAAACATATACATATATGTATTTGAGTAATGTTTTAAAGAATATTATGCTAAAAATCTAGGTCGGAACTACATCTTAACTACAATGTCATTAATATGCTTTTATATACAATTCATTAGATGATTTTTATGGAATGATTTTATAGCACGAATTCAATTAAATATCTTAATAAAATATCAGTATTAAAACCCAGCAAGTGAAAAAGTATATCTATTTGAAACAATCATATGGACATCTTAAACATATATTTTAAATTAGTCAATAATATAAACAACATGCGGAATTTATCTCATAAAACAATTTTACAAAATATTAAGAAAGTTAATATAAAAAGTATGTAGTAAGTCCGAAGTGCTTTTTGCCATTTCTGAAACGCTATAATATTCTAGATTTTTGCACTATGGAAACTCTAATGATACTCAATTAAAGGTAATGAAATTTACTTTTGGCCCAAAAAAATGAATATTGAGTTTTTATCCACTTTGGAATAATTTGCAGTTTTGTCTCATAGCCTCACTTTTTACTTTAGACATGTACAGATGTTCTCAGATATATTCAAAATGCTTATATAATTTTTTTAAGTATCGGAGATCTACTAAAGCCTGATTTGTTTCGGACATAAAATGTCTTTATATGATTTTGTTATAGCGAAAAAATATTTTAACATATTTAGTATAAAATTTTTGATTCATTGTTCAATTATGTTCAATATTTAGAAGGCATTCAGTTGAACATTTATTATTATAGAAATGGATACAATTTTTAATATAATTTACTCTTATTTGTGTTATAATGATCTCGTGATTATGTTTTAGTCAAATTTTGTGCAAAAGTATTTTGCTACAACTTACTTAACAATGCACAGTGAGGCAGAATCGAAATTTTTTGGAAATAAATCTGTAACTTCTGATCGGCTGGATGGAATTGTATAAAATTTGGCGTAGCAGAGGAGTGAACAATGTTAAGTTTGGAAGGGGACCGAACAGATCTCTCAGGAGCGGAGCTAAAAGGACACAAAGTTGTATACCTCTGACATACACATTATTATTTTTAATTTTTGTTTCTCGCCCAATTTCAAATATTTTTATACATTATTGTAGGCACTGATAAGAACTACAAAAAAATATGCTTGCATGTCCTATTTATCTCTTATATTTTTGGAGTTATTTGCATTTGAATTTTTAAGTACCTTAAGTTTGGATGTTCTTGGTCCAGTTTTTTTTTTTTATATATATATCCTAGTATTTCCGACCGATTTCATTTGTTTTTTTAAGAACAAAATTATCTATTGAATAAAAAAATTTTAAGTCTATCGGTCTTATTTATAATATATTCTTACTTTAGGTTTATTTTACAAAATAGATATTCTATCGACTGACCACCGGGTTAAATCATAATAAAAGGAAATGGGATGATTGAAAGCCCTATTTATAAATTTTATATACAGTGCGCGAAACAATCTAAGCATATACAGTCGAACACGGTTATAACGAACTATGTCTATAGCGAACACTTTTCTTCGGTCCCATTGATTTTACCAACATTTTCCATACGAATAACTATATTTATAACGAACACATTTATAGCGAACTTTTTTTATAACGAACACATTTTTATGGTCCCAAGAAAAATTTTTCATATAAAAAACTACGTTTATAACGAACTCCCACAAATATTTGTTTTAGATAAATAAAATTACAAAATGTTTAAACAATTTAAAAACTATTTTTCTGTTAGTTTTTGAAACAATTTTAATTTTATTTATTTCCATTTAAATTATTGGATTAATTTCAATTTAAATTATCGGCAAATAAAAGATGAATTTTATATTTATAGTTGTTGACCTTGTTAACATTACATACAGTTATCGAAAATAGCTAATAATAAAACTGAAATTATTTGAGGATTAAACAATAAATATTAGAAAATATCTATTCCTCAAAAAGCAAATATTTCAATTTAAAAACATCGGTAATAAAAGAAAACATTCAATTAGTATAAAAAATATAATTAATCTTAATCTGATATATTAATTATTAATATTTAAAAATCATAAGCACCGACCATTTTTAAAGAAAAGAAATACGCTTTAATTCCAAATATTAACAAATATTTATTTATTTATTTATTTATTTATTTATTTACTTGTTTATTAATTATTATTATTATTTTTTTTTAATTTTACGGATATAACGAATTACGTTTATAGCGAACTAAATATGTCGGTCCCTTCGAGTTCGTTATAACCGTGTTCGACTGTACAATAAAAGTATAGGAAAAACCAATATATTTATTTTATATCCAAAAAGTATGTTTCACATTGTATTTTAAACTATTAACAGTTACCTATTTTGACATTTAAATTACAAAGCTTAAGATAACTGTTAAGAAATATGATGCAATTATAATGACTGGAACGAAATAACCTAAGCATACAAATTATATTAGCATGCATTATTAAAAATTATATGCAATTATGTAGTGTTTTTAATAGTCTTTATGGCTTATTACATCCTTTATAACATATTCCAATCGTAGAAGCATTGATAAAGAAGACATTAGACAAAAAATATACGTCAACATTGCATTATTATTATTCATGCATTTTTTAGGGCTTTTATAGTGTTAAAGCTGCTACTTTCAGCAGAATATGACTCCTCACATACTCTCGAAATAATTCCGGTCTATGAAAAGATTGCGTCATGTCCTATTAGAACAATTTTTTTCCACAAACAAATTTTTTTTTGGTTAACCTTTAATTTTTGATGAGGCGATATCTCGCTGAAATTTATGGACCAAGTTCCAATAATCCTTTTTATAAGAAAAGGAACGTTTTTCATAATTTTCCGTACTTATTAAACCTTTTAGGGCCATTATAATAACCTACCTATAAGGTATCAGATAGTTAAAGGTAAGATAAACTAAAGTGAACGATAAAGTGAACTTTATCTACATTCGGTTATTACAACTTGGTTTTAAGTTAAATTTTATAATTTTGATAAAACGGCAATATCAAAGCAAAAACCGATTACTTTTGGCCACTTAACGTAGTGGCAACATGTACTATTTGAACGTAACTGCCACTAACGGAAATATAAACAAATAAAAAACAAAGAAATTTTTAAAATAAATGAGTTTAAGCTAACTAAAAGACAACGCCAGAGCAAATATAAATATAGACAGAAAAATTATTAAAAACTACAGCGGAATAAATATGATTTTATTTATTTATTTTATAAAGCAGAAAATATGGCAGCTCTGATTACATAAACCGTCCGATAAAAGTTAAATGTCAGATGTTCTTACCTTTAGCTTATTGGTCACTTTTGGCTTAACTTATACTTATAACAACCAAAAACAGCTAAAGTGAACGATAACATCCTAACTTTAGTTATTGGAAAGTAATAATAACGGGCCTTAGTAATATTTTATTGTAACCATTCGCATAATATTATATGACAAATGCTTCCAGAAATTTGGTAAATAACAGATTTTCTCACCCCGCTGTTCATTTTTTATCAATTCACGAAACTACTATCTATAAATATAAATTAAATATTTTCTTGTTACTAAAACAACTTCCTTCAATTTTGGGCCCAAAATCTTTGATTTTCGGCCTACGACATCCTTAGTGCTTTGTGAGAGGGCAAATATTTAAATTTTAGTATCCCATTTTTCATACTTTATGTTGGCATATGATTTTTAAATGTGTGAATACGACTCAAGGATACTATCAGTTCAAAAATAGTTCATATTTGGCGAGACGATACTTCATTTTTAATGGTAATTCTTTTTATTTCCATAATAACCCTATTAAAAATTCTAGATTTCTTTTTTCAAGACTGTTTCTTCTGTAGCCTTCGTATTTGTTTAGACACATAAATATGATAACTGTTATTTCAGCTTAGTTTTCAGATATTTGACAAAAAAATCCAGCAACAGTCTTTGTATGCCGTCATCTTGGCGGACTGTTAATAAATTCAATAGGTTCAAAGTGACATTTCGATAGTTATTGTTACATTAATACAATGAAACATTTTAAATCTTACATGGTTCAATTACTAAGGAAAGGTAAATCCCAAAAAGATTATTTTAATTAAATTCTAACTAATGCATCATAATTATCATAAAATTTTTATTTTGTATGCTTAGGTTATTTATTTTTCAAAATAAGCTATATAAAATATAACATTTTCCATAAATCTCTTAATGCACTTAGATTGTAGTATTTAAAATGATAATTCATATTTTTATTAAATTTATAGATATCAAAATATTATAAACTTTTACACTGTATGCTAAGGTTTCGTGCACTGTATAAAGCACTGTATAAAGCGTTATGTTATTGAAAAACGGTAATTTTACATACATAAGTTGAAATAAAATGCGCCAAATTAAGTTAACAAATTGTATTGCTGGTAGACCTACCTATTTTCAAGTAGTTACTTTTAAAAAAGGATCAGGGATTGCAATTAGGAATTTATTGCTAATGCAATTATACTTTTCCGTTAGTTGCAAATAACAAACACCTTCAAAATTGATGGAAGCTGATTGAATATTTTATTACGGGTCTGTTAAGACTATATGCACATTTACTATCACTTTTACCAATTAATATATGCACTTTTAATAGACAAGTAGAAGAATACAATGAAGAATTATATTGAAGGTAGGCGGATCACACCCACTTTTAATTTTCATAATTATTAACTATATACAAAATCTCTTTTGTTTAAAGATATCGGCGGAAAAGTACTGACACAACGGATACTTAATTTTCTAGTATTTGACCAGATAGTAGCTAGATCTTTTTGATGGTGGATTTAAAATTATACGAACTTTTTAGGCTTTAGCAATAAGCAAAGTACAAGTCCATTTGGTCTTACTCTTAACAAGCTAAAAGAACGTTGATGTTTTGTTAGCACAAATATACTATGCATTTTTTCAACGAAATGTTTGCAAAATATAGTTCCATATGTATTTTATGCAACATTGTTTATCTAATAATTGTATATAGTTGTATATATAATAATAAAATTTCAAAATGATTATGAATAATGCTGAATATCTTTACCCAGTCCAAAAATATACGATTTTGAATTTGAAAATTGCAAAAATGTGGATTTTATGGCCGAAAATGTGAAAAAAAAATACATTTTTGGGATTTTCGGCGTTTTTTGGGAATTGTGGGATTCGTTTTACAAAAATTTTGAAGTTTTTTTTTCACTTTCTCATTTTATACAATAAAGTCTACATCCTTCGATGTTAAGATATCTTTAATAACAAAGATTTTATTATATATAAAATATTTGTAATTTCTCAAAAAACACTTATTTACAAAAATTTTAATTTAAATTAAAAAATCAGAAAAAGTATAAACTCGATTTTTATCATCTAAATTACATTGCTTAGCTGACATAACTCTTTGTTATACAGAAAAAATTTAAATAAATATCTTTTATAGAACCGAAACTACGTCACTTTAAAGTTTTATAAGTCACGGAAAATTCCTAAAACATTGTACTATTGTGGATGTAAAAAGACGTAACAACACACAGTGGGGTCAAACGCAAATTTTTTGGTAATAAATCTGTATCTCCTAAACTATTGCTCGGAATAAATGCTTTTTTATGCAATTGAAAAAAGTCGTTTAAAAATTTTACTTTTTTCATGAAATCTGCTCTCCTGCATTCGCCGGACGGGAAGCAGTTTAGTATCAAATCGTTCTAAATATATTTCTTGTTAAAAAATCGTCAATAAATTTAAAAAAGCTCGCGTGACATTTTTTTATTAATCGATAAAAATTTAACCTTTTTCCAAAGTTCACCATTTTCGACCAATGCCTGACATAAATATGTGCAAACATAAATTAATTCAAAATTTCGTTATTAAACATTTATGAAACTTTACCTTTTAAAATATATAAAGAAAGATTTTTTCGTTAACGGAACTTTGAGAAATGAAATTGAAAAATATAGTACTATCCCATAGTTATGTTTTTACTCCTATAATTAGAGAAAGTCTATTGAAATAATATTATTTCTATGATTATAATAAATTATGCGTTAATTGAACTAAATTTGAATAATAGTAACCATTTTCCAACCATTCTTTTTTCTGTATGCAGGAATTTTAAATTTGAATTTATAACAAATTATGATCACGGTCCGGAAGGCAATAAAAATATTTTTGGGGGTGTAAAGTATATAATTGCAGGTTCCATTATTGTCAAGCAATACGTCGCCAAATTACTACAAATTATACAGAAGTTGCAAAATTACTCATTTGAGTTTTTTTATAGTTTTATTACAGATTGATCCGTAAGGTATTTCTGTAAATGATACATCTACGAGAATAACTTCATTCTAAGAAACATATAATGGAGTTCTAGGAACAATTATTATTGTCATCATCAAGTAACCGGCACTATTAATTTTTTTTTGTAAAACATGTTTTAACTACTAAATATATAACTTTGAATTGAAAACATTTGGGTCTTATTTCATTTTCTTGGGATTTATTTCATTGGGTCTTATTTCTAAATTTTTCGGATGTTATTTCATTATGAAATAAAAACCAAACTAAAAGCAATACTCACTGTTTTAAATTGGGCTATATTTCGTTGAAATTGGGTGTTTTTTCATTATATTTTTGTTGGGAGTTATTTCATTTTATTGGGCTTTATTTCACTGGGTGTTAATTCATTTTCCTAATTGGGCGTTATTTCATTGGGCGTTATTTCGTGTCGCCTTTAAATGGTTTTCTCTTTTGAGAGTTATTTCATAATTAAATAAATCCAAAATAACAAATGAATTAGTACCCAATAAAAATTTCAAAATTTTGCTATTTTATTGGGCTTTAATTCATTTTTCTAATTGGACGTTATTTCATTGGGCTTTATTTCGTGTCGCCGTGTGTATATACAAACTGACTGCATATACAAAGAACAACAACACTGTTATTCATTATATTACTACTGTTGATAACTAAACTACTTGTCTATACAAAAAACGTCACTAATGGTCATAACAATGCTTAATATACATGTTTATGTGTGTATTTATATTCTTAACAAATTTGTTTTTAGGCCATAACTCTGTTGACTATGAACGAATTTGCTTTATTAAAAAAATTTTATAAAAATATTTATGACTGATCTATATATAAAAAAATTTGTAGCTTGAGGGCTTCAAAAATAAAAAAATCGTTTTCCCCGATATCTCAGTTATTACTGAACCGATTTATTTAATTTTTTCAGAACAAAAATTCAGAAAATAATTTCCGAGCCCCCTTTAAAAATTCGAGATTCCTGGTATATGCATGGTATATGGTTCTAAAAACCGGTTTTTAAAGCATATCTCCGCTATTTTATAAACCGATCTTGCTGATTCAAAAAACCGAAATTTTATAAAAATATTTGCGACCGATCTGCATAAAATAAAAATCTATAGCTTAAACCAAAGTTTCAAAAAATAAAAAATTCGTTTTGTCCGATATCTCAGTTATTATTGAACAGATTTATTTCATTTTTTCAGAACAAAAATTCAGAAAAAAATGTCCGAGCCTTCTTTGCAAAAACGAAGTCCGTAGTATATACAGTGGCCTCAAAAACTGGAAAATCGGTTCTAAAAACCGGTTTTTTTAACATATCTTCGCATTGTATGAACCGATCTTGCTGAATTCCAATAGCAAAATTCTCGAAAGGATTTCCGATCGTTTGATGTACACATATATTATATATGTCAGTTATCGGTGGGCTTCTTAAACGCCATTTCAACCGACACACGGACGGACGGACATAGTCCTATCGTCATCATTTCTTACAAGGATCCCGAAAATGTAAACTTTTTTGCTCTCCGATGAAAATTGTGGGAATTACAAACGGAATGACAAACTTATATATACCCTTCACATAACGTGACCAGAGGGTTTTTGTCAAAAAGCGGCACCAGAACGACTAAAAATCGGGATTCTGAACAAAATTGTACGCAAAAAACGGGATTTTGAAAAGTTTTGTAAAAAAAGAGGTATTTTATTTTTATATCTCAATTAAAAATCTAGATCTGCTGCTCTCTCGCAAGCACCTTATTCTCGACCCAATTGAGACGTTAAAAATTAAGATCAGCCCATAAGAATTTTGGATCATCGAACAAGCTGAAACATTAAAAGTTATAATTTTAACGTGTTTCTCTAAATGTTTTCAAAATAAATTTAAATTTCAAGATTGAATTCAAATATGGTTTGAGAAAAAAAACTTGGTACTTTTTGGATTTGATAGCAATAGATTTTCTTAAATAATTCTTAGACCCATAAACAATAAAACCATAGTTGGTTGCTGTTACCGCCAAAAAAAAAAAAAACAACTTGACTACCGTTACCTCTAAAATACAGTTACCGAAATAATTGAAAAACGGTTACCGCTAAAATATATAACGCAAAAAAAAAAAACGTTACAGAAATAGTTCGAAATACCGAAAACACTAAAACACCGTTAGCCTTATTTTTGGGTTTAAGAAATATTATTTTTAATAAAGTTGAAATAAAACTTGTAATAAAGTTATTGCTACCCCAGCTTGTCATTATAATATTTGACTACAAATTATATTTTATTGTTTCGAACCGATACTACGAAATTTATGAAACAACAGTTAGCCATAAAATACCATTACCGAAATAACTAAAAATACCGTTACCTATAAAAAACCGTTATCAAAATAGTCCGATAGACTGTTACTTTTTCACCTTTTTGAATCGGCTGCCAATATTATATTTTTATAACTTTTAGTTTATACAAAAATAAAAAAACTATCCAATCCGAAACAAAGGCACGTCGTTATATGTTACCCAGCAAAAAAGGAACTGAAAAAGAGCTGAAAAAGTCATGAATTTAAGATTGTGTTGTCATTGGAAAGAAGTACTTAGTGGTGAAAAAGAGCTGCAGAAGTTCTTTTTTTAACCAATGGTTGGAAGGATGTTATTCTTTTATACTTCTTGTTCATTGCTTTCGAAGTACTTCTCTTAAAAATATGTTTATAAATTTTTTTAATAAAAATTCAGTTTTTACTGTAATAAAAGATAATAAAAATGTTTAAATTTTTTTTTAGAAATTATTAACTTTTTTCACGCATACTGTGAAAGTGTTAAATTTTGCATTACCCCAAATCTTTTAAAGTTTTTAAAGTATTTCGTGTATTAAACGATCCTGAAAATATCACAATCCTACAAATTTCAAAAGCTAAGTTGATCTTTTAATTGATTTTAAATTTGGTGTAACACAAAAAATATTATCTGCGTAGTTGTTTCAATTATTGAAAAAAAAAAAAAAAAAAATATTTATTAGCAACAACAAATTACATTTTTTATTCTTATTTACATTTTCTTAATCCAGTACCTTTAAGCACATCATAATTCATCTCCAAAGCGAAAGAAGCTAGCTGATAAATCTCCAATTATTCCCATTATAACATATCCTTCATCGGAAATTCCTGATAATACTTCCAGTTCGCCTTTACCAGCATCGTTATTAGCAACGCCGGTAAAGTCCATTGAACCTAATCTTCCATTATCCATTTCCGTTAATCCAATTCCTTCACTATTAGTCACTATCCCATCATTGGGAAATACTGTTGAGTCTCCATATCCATCATTAACTTCAATATCATCTTCAAATAATGTACCGAATCCATCGATAGTATCTTTTGAGAATGGACCTGAACCTAGAGAGCTGCGTATACTTCCGCCTAGAAAAACTATTTTTGCTACAAGATTTTACCATGATACAACAGTAGATGATATAAGGAACTATATGAAAGTTAAATTCTATAACGTTATTCCTGATAATGTCAATATTTACAAAATAAATGCAAGAAATAGAGCATCATTCAAGATTATTGTTCCTGTTGAATTATTTGATCAAGTTGTGAATAAAAATTTTTGGCCGAAAAATGCTCTTGTACGAGAATTTATTTACCGCGAAGATAATAATGTTGCCCGTATTCCAGTATCCTCCATAAACTCAAAAAACTAAAACCATACTTAAGTTTTAATATTATATATCATAATGTTAACGGTATAAATACAAAACTTTCTGACTTATTCCGAAATAGTTTTTGAATCTCAGGTAATCGCTTTCACTGAAACATGGCTTAATGGTAATACATATAATTCCGAGATATTGTGTGATAATTATCAAATTCTTAGAAAAGATAGAGTTGGTAAACTTGGTGGTGGTGTTTTATTGGCCGTGTCAAATGAATATCCCGCTGAAGAAATCCTAATAGATAACTCCTTGAATACTGAAATAAATGCTGTTGTCATAAATATCAAAAATAAGTCAATGTACGTAACATGTTCATATATTCCTCCTAACTCTGATCTTTTGGTGTATGAAAATCATTTATTGGCAATTAAATCCATTGCTGATAGACTTAATCCATATGACCACTTAGTTACACTAGGTGATTTTAATATCCCAACGGCCTCCTGGGTCACATTATTTGATACAGACTTCCTTGTACCCATAAATCCTATTGATTGGATAGAATATTTCTTAAAGTCTCTCCGATTTAAATATTTTCCAAATAAATGGTGTTTCTAACTCTAACAATAGAATGTTAGACTTAGTATTTGTGAACAATACTTCATTATTTGATGTAGTTCGTGTTAATCCGCTTTGTACACCTAAGGATCGACATCATCCAACTCTTCAAATATCAACACCGATTCCACATAAAACTGAAGCCTCTAGTGATGTCCTGACACTATGCTTTAATCGTACTAATTTCCAAATAATGAATCAACTATTGTCCAATGTAAACTGGTTTAAAGTACTATCGTTTAACGAAGATAGAAGTAATTTTGATCAAATTATACATAATTTTTATTCCACACTAGAGATGTGCATCACTCCTCCTCCTTGGAAAACTACCACGCTGGCATGGTTGAAAAATAAAATGAATCGTTTGTTAAAAAAGTTTAGAAAAAGTAATAATATGTTTGACCAATATCAATATTTTATTGTTAGAAGCTGTTATAATTTGGAGAATAAGAGATGTTATAATAATTATCTTCATAAAATGAAATTAGACATTAAACGAAACCGAAACTGTTTTATAATTTTATTAATTTCAAGCGAAAAACTTCCTCATACCTGACTACAATGAAAATTAATAATGAAATGTTTTCCAATGATAAAGACATAGCTAATGCATTTTCTGATTTCTTTGCATCAACATTTTCCTCGAGGAGATATAATAATCAATATCCATATGCTATCCCACATTCAACATCGATTAATATATTGTCCCTGGATGTTGAAACAGTTTTAAAATATTTAAAAAGTGTAAAAAATTCATTCAGTCCTGGTCCTGATGGTATTCCCACATGTATACTGAAAAACTGTGCGGATGTATTAGCAATTCCTCTTACGTACATATATAATAACTCTCTTAAGTTCGGTATTTTTCCAGAAAGATGGAAGAAATCCTATATTCCTCTTTATAAATAGGGTAGTAGAAGTACAGTTACAAATTATAGAGCAATTGCAAAGCTTAGTGCTATTCCTAAACTATTTGAGAAAATTATAACATCGATATTATCACCACAAATTTCATCCATAATATCAAAAACACAGCATGGATTTTATCACGGACGATCAACATCTACCAACCTAATGGAGTTAACATCACATATTAATTCCGGTTTTCGAAGAAGATTGCAAACTGATGTAGTATCTACAGATTTTAGCAAAGCCTTTGACAAGGTCAATCACGATCTATTAATTGCTAAACTGAATGCAATTGGATTCTGTGGTAACTTCCTTAAATGGATTTGTTCCTATCTGAAGAATCGTAAACAATGTGTAATGTTCAATAGCACATTGTCTAATTATGTGAACGTTACTTCCGGAGTCCCACAAGGCAGTCATCTTGGTCCACTATTATTTCTTCTTTTTATAAATGATCTTCCTAATTCCATTCATCATTGCAAGATCCTAATGTATGCCGATGATGTAAAGCTATTTCTAACTTTATCAAATAATGAAGATGTACTAAATCTATAATCCGATATATCCAGCTTTAATAATTGGTGCAACATTAACCTAATGGAACTGAATATTAAGAAATGTCATTGCATGTCTTTCTATAGATATTCCCCAATTTGCAATGATTACTACATTGGTGATACAAAATTGAACTCGGTTGAATCCTTCATTGATTTAGGAGTAAATTTTGATAAAAAACTCAACTTCAATAATCATATAATAATGACTGTGAACAAGGCACATGGTGTCTTAGGTTTTATTAAACGGTGGTCGAAAGAATTCACTGATCCTTACGTGACGAAGAGGCTATTTACTACATTAGTTAGACCTATTCTGGAATATGGTTCCGTAATCTGGGACCCACAATATAATGTTTACATTCGTAAACTTCAATCAGTCCAAAAACAGTTTCTCCTTTTTTGCCTCCGGAACCTAAGATGGAACCGTGATTCAAACCTTCTTCTATATCGTAGCCGCTTGGCCCTTATAAAACTTCCAACTTTAAAAAGTAGAAGGATCGTTGCAAACACTGCGTTTTTCTTGAATATTGTTAATGGAAATATTGATTCCGAATATCTCATTAGTAAAGAATTCATTAATGTTCCAAATAGACAACTTAGATCATATGTTCCACTTTATATCGATTTCCATAGATCCAATTTCGCAGATTTTGATCCATTTCGTAGAATATGCATCGAGGTGAATAAATATTATGACCTAATAGATTTTGCTGATGTTGGTACTGAAATTAAAAATTTACTAATAAGCTATTTTAATTCCAATAATTTTGTTTACGATAGTATTTAATAATTATAGTATATTGTTTTAAATATATATTAACTTCTTTAATTGTAATTTGTTCTCAGCTGTTGTAGAATCTATAGCTGAAATAATAAATAAAATAAAAATAAAAATTTCATTTATTTTCACTTTTTTGGAAGTAATTATTAAAAACTTCCAAAAAAGTTCAAAATATGCACTTAGTTACACTTTTGAAGTAGTGAAAATGTTCCTTTTAGGAAGCACTTGATCGTTATTTTGCTGGGTTATTAACGGTACAATATGAAAATATCCATGTTAACCCTGAGGTCAAATTTCATGTCTAAACATCTTTTTGAAATGGGACATTTTGGTAAATAAAATTGGTTAAAAAAATATTTAAATAGCCCTCACACAAATGTTCCAAAAATCCCTCTGAAAGAACAAAATTTCTTCCTTCAAAAATGCATTTATATTTTATTCTAACATTCTTAGGCCCGTTAACAATAAAACAATAACTACAAGTTAAACATTAACTTCCAGTTAAAACAAAAAGTTAAATTAAAATCATTAACACAAAGTTCTTGTTAGCACTAACTTTAAGTTAAATTTAATCGAAAAAATTCTTCCAGGTATTTTTTTATACCCTTCTCCAAAGGTGTAAAGGGTATATATAAGTTTGTCATTCTGTTTGTAATTCCCACAATTTTCGTCGGAGAGCAAAAAAGTTGACATTTTCGGGATCCTTGTAAGAAATGATGACGATAGGACCATGTCCGTCCGTCCGTCCGTGTGTCGGTTGAAATGGCGTTTATGAAGCCCACCGATAACTGACATATATAATATATATATCAAACGATCGGAAATGCTTTCGAGAATTTTGCTATTGGAATTCAGCAAGATCGGTTCATACAATGCGGAGATATGTTAAAAAATCGGTTTTTAGAACCGGTTTTCCAGTTTCTGAAGCCTCTGTATATACTAGGGACTTCGTTTTTAAAAAGAAGTCTCGGACATTTTTTTCTGAATTTTTGTTCTGAAAAAATTAAATAAATCGGTTCAATAATAACTGAGATATCGGACAAAACGCATTTTTTATTTTTTGAAGACCTGGTTTAAGCTATAAATTTTTATTTTTATACAGATCGGTCACAAATATTTTTTTAAAATTTCGGTTTTTTGAATCAGCAGGATCGGTTTATAAATGGCGGAGATATGCTTTAAAAACCGGTTTTTGGAACCGGTTTTTCAGTTTCTGAAGCCTCTGCATATACCAGGGACTTCGAATTTTTAAAGGGGGCTCGGAATTATTTTCTGAATTTTTGTTCTGAAAAAATGAAACAAATCGGTTCAGTAATAAATGAGATATCGGGGAAAACGATATTTTTTTATTTTTGAAGCCCCTGTTCAAGCTACAGATTTTTATTTTTATATAGATCAGTCATAAATGTTTTTATAAAATTTCGTTTTTTTTAATAAACCAAATTCGTTCATAATCAACAGAGTTATGGCCCAAAAACAAATCTGTTAAGAATATAAATACACATACAAACATGTATATTAAGCATTGTAATGACTATTAGTGACGTTTTTTGTTTTTTGTATAGACAAGTAGTTTAGTTAGAAACAGCAGTCATATAATGAATAACAGTGTTGTTGTTGTTCTTTGTATATGCAGTCAGTTTGTATATACACACATAAAAAAATAAATAAATATGGAATTGTTGTTGTTTATTTTTTAAAAGCAAAGCCTGCTACGATTGTTTTTTTTTTTTCATATTCAAATTTTCGTAGTTTGAAAAAAATTTAGATTTAAATATGTGAAAATATGAAAGCATACGTTAAGGCGAAAATTGTATTATTTGTCGGTAATATGGTAATATGGTGTCGATAAGATAGTAAGATGGTAATATGGTAATATGGTGAAGGGTATCAAAGATTCGGCACAGCCGAATCTTTTTTCAATTTCATTTTAACTTTCAGTTTATTCACAAAATAATTTTATTTACTAATAAAACAAAACGTGTCTGTTATAACATATTACGAGAAACCCTTTCTAAGTGCATAATGTTTACATATATGTACGTCAGTATTGGTTTTGATCACTATAACTTTCTTTTTTGCACATTTTTGAGACATTTTGCTTGCCTACAATTGAATTTTACGGATCTCCTTAGAAATAATTATTCCCTCACGTACCTGTGACATTTGATTCTTTTATATTTCCATCGCGAAAGAACTAAAAGAAGACATTTTGAGGCTGAGTAGCAAGAGAACCTATTAGAAGTAAATAGAAGTACTCGTTAATCATTCAAGTTAAAAAATGTATTTATCATTCGAACCTTTCCGCGATCTCCTGGGAATCATTGGCCTAAATCAGACCCCAATTCGCTTAGAATGCCTGTATACATTTGTGCGATTTAATATGTCCATTTGAACATTTTGAAAGTTGGAACTTTGAAAATTTATTTATGAATTGGTCCATAATTGACTATAGCTCACATATGTAATGTCCTTTTCAAAAAAATCCTTCTAATGAGCATAAATACCACGTACATCTTTCCGTAAAAGTAAAAATGTTTATCATGAATTATCAACTTTCCAGTGGAAAAAAATATTTTTAGTTACACTTAAATATTGGTAAAAATTTTATAGAAAATGTAAACAAGGAAATCGAATAAGTTATTGTTAATGTTAGAAAAGCGGGATTTCTTAATAAAAATCGGGAAAAATATTTTAGGCGGTATCGAAGTTTAAAAAGCGGGATAATCCTGCCTAAAGCGGGATGTCTGGTCACGTTACCATTACACCTGTGGTGAAGGGTATAAAAAGTGAAAGAATTTGTACTATATTTTTGTAAAAGATAGCTGTTTTTCATACTAATTTCAGAGTGCTGACTTTAAATATTTTTCACGTCTAGACGAATTGAGATAGTCCAAAATTTTTTTCAGCATATTATTTTGTAATATATAGCAAATTAGAAAATATTTTTAAAAAATTTTTACCTTATATACCTCAGGACTTATTCCCGAAAAACGAAAGAAAGTCGAGGCAAAAATTCAAGAGTAAATATATTTTTAACTGTAAGAGATAACTTAGGTGAGTACGCTTATTTTTTCTTTATATTATCAAGCACTTTACAGAAATATAAAAATCTTTAAAATCGGACTTCATTTGTATAAGTTAAGATTTTTTAAAACTTTTATATACTCGAGGTAGTCAAATTTGACACCCTGTAGATTATCTCGTGTTATCACAGGTCCTTAGGTCCGCCTCTGCAACTCTTCCATACATTTCAATTTGATGCGACCAGCAGTTTAGGAGATATAGATTTATTATTACAATTCGCGTTAATCATTTCATGTGAGGGGCGCCAAAGTTATGGTGGTTTAAAAACTGAAAAAAGTAATTTCAATGAAAGAAGTACATTAAATGAAATTCATTAATTTTTTCCAAGAATTTATTAACTTAAAGTACGAATTCATTGCTTCAATGAAAATATTCATTAAAATTCAATGAAAAAATAAACGTTAATCATTTCATGTGAGGGGCGCGAAAGTTATGGTGGTTTAAACACTGAAAAAAGTAATTTCAATGAAAGAAGTACATTAAATGAAATTCATTAATTTTTTCCAAGAATTTATTAACTTAAAGTAAGAATTCATTGCTTCAATGAAAATATTCATTAAAATTCAATGAAAAAATAAACGTTATTATGAACATTACATTGAAACCATTCATTAAATTTATTTCTTAATACAATAAGTAAATCAGTTATTTGATTTAATGTATAAGTTCATTGAATTAATTTATTCAGTGTACTAATACATTGATTTAATTAAGAAGAGCATTACGCAATGAACAAAAGTATTGAACCAATGAAATATTTCATTAAATTATATTAAAATAAATGCTTTCTAACGGGAAATAAAGTAAAACGAAAACAAATACATTTCAGTTTACTTTTATCTCTTAACAAGAAATGACGCGTTTTAAACAAAAGACAAAAAATAAAAAAAATCAGTGTTGTGTTAAAAACTAAAACAATTAAAAAGTTAACAAGTTATAAATCGAATTATTAAAATACATAAATATAATTTATTCGCAAAGGAGAATTCGAGCAGCATAATTGAATACACCAAATTAAATACCCAAAAGAAGGAATTTGGAGACTTGCCTTCCTAACACGTAAGTTCAATAATGTTTATGATTTTAAACAGTTTTTAAATATTACATTTCATTTATATATATATGTAGATAAAACCACTAAGACGCAGAAGAATGTGTTATTAGCCTCAAATACCAGGGTTTCAAAAAATATTGTGATTTCAAAACCAGAGGATTCTATTCGTAAGTAAACATAAATATATTAAATATTTAAATTGAATTCCTAATAAAAATTTATTACAGACTGATTAAGATTTGGATGCTACATCTGGTGATCGTCAAAATAATGGAATTTCTATAGACAAAAAAGATTTAAAGGAACTAGTTCAAATATTTTAAGCAATTGAACGAATTTTAAAAATTTTATTTATAAACATTTTTTGTTCAGGATAATGCTGTTGTTATATTAATGTGGCGTCTAAATGGACATTCCATACCATCATTGAGCAATATAGAGGACAAAAGGAATTACTATATTATTATAAATGACAAAACAAGCACGATCACATCTGTAAAATGCATTTTGTTTACTAAATTGTTTTTAGTGAAATGTAATATTTTTATATTTATATTTAATTTTTGCTTATATTAACTCAATATTATATAATTTAATCATTTAATTTAAAATAAAATAAAATACAGAACAAGCCTATTTTTATAATACATTTTTAATGTATAGTTTCATTGGGACAAAATATGAGTTCATTGAAATCAATGTACTGTTCACTGGAATTATTTATTTTATTTAATGAACGTGTTCATTGATTCAATGTAAGAAGAAATTTAATTAATGAACTTGTACATTGAATTATAATATTAATGTATGGCAATACATTGTTTCAATGAACCTGTACATAGGGTCAAAATTAGTGCACAAATTCATTGTAACAATGAACTTTTTCTTTGTATTTATGTACCTTTTTGGTTCAGTGAAGTTGAACATATACAAATTTTTACAATCTAGGAGTTAATGTACAATTCTGGTCAAAATGACACATAATATCAAAACCTACTGAGTTATTCAAATAAAATTTATGATATTTTCAATGTTTGGTGGTATTAGTCAAAGAGTAAAAAGAGACGAGACTAATTGTCAAAAACCTAAGTCGGTTGTCATAGAAATGCTTCTTATTATTGTGATCCGTTTTTAACGCAAGAAAATATTTTTTGGTCCATAAAATGTTTATCTCTCAAAATTTTTTGATGCTTTTGATTTTTTCATGCTGTCCTTAGCGAAATGTGTTTTGACAAAAGTGACCCGTTTTCAACTATCAACGACATTTGACCTAAATTTATGATCCCGATCAAATATATTTATCGCCGTTCTTATATCTATATATCCAATATTTGTTGAAATTTCAATTTTCTTATAAAAATACAAAAACAAAAAGTGCAATTTGCATAATTTTCAAAAAGTTCATAAAATTCCTGCGTTAAATTTATTTTAAATGCTCCTTCGATTTTGTTATGTAAAATGACAAAAAACTAAGTTCACGCAGTAATCCAAGCAATTCCATATGAAAATGTAAATGTGTCTCGCGAAAAACTGACTTTTTGAAAAATTTTCGCATTTGTTTTCCAAACTTTGAGACTATATACTACGTTGACTATTTCGGGCACATCAACGATATAGCGCAAAATACGTACAATTACAACAAGTATCAATCCTTATAGCCCAAAAAACTGAAAAATTTAAAAAACCTAAAAATTTTGTCATCAAAAGTTTACTACCCTGTATTTAGTTGTTGAAAGTCTGCACAACAACAAAGATGGTGCAGAATTTATGTACAAAGTCTGATTAGTTTACTTATGATAGATTAAGATCAGAAAGTATCAAGTATCGCGTACAAAAATTGTAGAAGAATGGTAAAAACTCCAAATGCAAAGCCATTAGTTTTTTTGGAAAAATGTCCTCTGGAGTGATGAATTCAAGTTTTGTAGATTCGGATCGGATGGTAAGAGGTATGTATGGCGTCCTCCAAATATGCAACACAATCCAAAGTACACTTCTAAAACAAAATGAAATGGATACCCAACTAAGTTTACAGTGAAATAAGTTTTTTGTGTAGTTAATTTTTTTAAGTGTGAATAAACTTTTTATACCCTACACCACCAAAGATGGTTGGGGTATTATGTATTTGTGCAAAAGTTGTAACGCAGAGAAAAAATCTTCAGACCCCCACCTTAAAGTATACCGTTCGACTCAGAATCACTTTCTGAGTCGATTTAACGATATCCGTCCGTCCGTCCGTCTGGTCGGCTGGCTGGCTGGCTGTCCATGTAAAGCTTTTGCGCAAAGTACAGGATTTTGAAGATAATTTGATGAAATTTGGTACATATGCTTTTTTCAGCACAAGGACGAAGCCTATTGAATTTGGTCATGATCGGCCCATTATTTCACATGTCCTCCCGGAATAGAGTTTTAACACTTATAGATGCCTTAAAAATAGTAATATTTTAATGAAATTTAGTACATATAAGTTTTATATCAGCAAAAATCCGTCTGCAAAATTTCATGAAGATCGGTCCATAACTAACCATAGCTCCCATATAAACTCATCTCCCTAAAATCACTAACGTGCATAAGTCCCATCAGATGTTAGTATTGTGTTAATATTTAACACAAGTAAGTTGTAAAACTTATGTGAATGGCAATGGTGTAGGGTGTCATATAGTCGGGCTTGAAAAAATAAAGAAATATAGGAAATATTTGCTTTTAAAGATAGGCAGTAGCAAGTGTGCTAACCTCATGGCCGCATATATATATATATATATATATATCCTCTTTAACTTTTTTTCTTAAGCCACGTATATGGGCCATTATAAAAATTTTTTGATATGTTTTTTAATATTTAATATATATATATATATATATATATATATATATATATATATATATATATATATATATATATATATATATATATATATATATATATATATATATATATATATTAATGGCTAAAATCAAAATTTTTTTATAATGGCCCATATACGTGGCTTAAGAAAAAAAGTCAAAGAGGATACCAGGAAAGAGGAACAAGATATTATAAAAAATTTCGAAACTTAAAAGTAAATAAGAGCAGAATATGCACTGGTAAATTTTGAATAGTTCTTCTAAAAATTAAAAAAATAGATGTCCAGCCGGAAAAATTTTAAATGTTTTTCACAATTTAAACAATCCCAGCAAAAACTTTGCTTGCCATGTAATGAGATAAGAAGCTAATATAATGGCTCTACACTACTTTCACATTAGATGAATAACTCATTATTTTAACACTGTGATGTCATTAGAGGCAACTACTTACTCTATATTATTACAGGTAGGTATTTCAGAAAGTCATTACTTAGATGTCGTTACAAGAACTAATTACTTTGTAGTTATTCAATAACTCATTAGTTTCAAAGTATTACAGAAGTCATTATTAGCAAAATGAATAGTAACTAGTTACATTATCGGTTGCAAGTAAGTACTGAAGTATTGAAAATAAAAAGCAGATAATTTTTTTTTTCTGAAATTTATTTATTTGAAAATATTCGGAAATCAGGATTTGACATACTATTTCATACCAAAGACTTGGAGTTAATTCTTGAAGCGCATTCTTGTGACCCGTGCAAAAATTTAATAAAATACCAGACCTTTCTGACCTGCCCCCGTCTGAAAATTTTTAAGAGTTTAATACGTTTAACAAATTGTTTTAAGATAGCCAATAAATTTTTCTTACCTTTATGTAATTGTATTTCCTAAATTGCAATCGCTTTAAATTTGTTGCCTGTTGAGTTTCATGGTATTATAAATTTGTGCCAATGTGCCTAAGAGAAACAATACAAATTAGTGGATATTTTTTAGTAATATTCAGATACTTACCATTTTTAAACACTAATAATTTACCAATAGCCTTTTGAAATAAGAAATTGATTTTTGTAAACATTAACAAAAAAAATGTATTTTCTTGAATTTATTTTTTTATGTCTAGAATTTTTAATTTTGAAAAATTTTACAAACATTATTTCAGACACAAAATTTATTTAGTACACAAGACAGTAAAA
Source organism: Protophormia terraenovae (assembly GCA_951394005.1). Taxonomy (NCBI): domain Eukaryota; kingdom Metazoa; phylum Arthropoda; class Insecta; order Diptera; family Calliphoridae; genus Protophormia; species Protophormia terraenovae. Next base: position 72,704,680 of record OX596077.1, read on the forward strand.
TTAAATGAACAATAACACTTTTTGCATATAACTAGCTTATTGAGCATAGCACGTATTTTGATGTTAATACAACATTTATAGATAATAAAATTTCCTACAAATTTCCTCTAGTACATTTTTATACCCCTTTATTGGTTTAAGAGTTATACCGTATTTTATGTTTGATGTAGTTTTTACATAAACTCAAATTACAGAGTTCATGAATGAATTCATGTATGTAAAAAGTGGCCTAATGGATTTGTTAACAATAAGCTATTCTGTCTGCTTACGTCGTGGTTTCGACTTCACCGGAGACTGGTGTGTTTACGATTAATTATTTGTTTAGTCTTTGTTTTAGACTTTAACAAATAATTAATGTATTTTCATATTTTACCCACTTTTAAAATATATAATTTTTATGAAGAGATAGATAACTGATTACATATTAAGTTAAAAGTAAGTAGTTACTAATCTACTTTCATGTAATGCAGAAAGTATGTTGTTATGATTAAAAAGTAACTACATCCGTAACTACAAACCATTACCAAGTTTTTGCTGGGATTGAAAAGTATTATCATTAATTACACAGACAATATATGATCAATGTATTAAACAATGTATCAAAGATGAAAACTATTCCAATTACATTTTTAATTATAACAATTATTCAAAATTCAAATTTTCTAATATTTTTTTACTGAAAATAAATTAATTTATCGGCTTTCAATAATTTTTCTTATTATATCATAATAAATAAATCAAACATAAATAAAAATTAGTGATGATTTACAATATACAATTTTTTTAATAGGTAGAATTTAAATTAATACAAAAATTTAATATGAATTTTTCGTAATTGAAATATGATTTTCTATTTTTCTTTGTAGAATTTGAATTTGACATGTTAAAAAACTTTGTTTTTAAACCAATTATTGAACTATAAAAAATAATTATAACTATTTTGAAAATCTGATTAACAATTTCATTGAAATTTTTTCAAATAATAATATAAAAATTATATAAGCATCTGTTAAAGAGAAAAACTTTAAAAGTGGTGAATAAAAACCATAAAAACAACATTCTTCAAGCTTCTTTTCTGCTGAGATGTTTTAGAATTTTTATTATTTGATTTTACTTTTAAATAAAAAAAAACGAGAGAAGATATAGTCGGTCAAGCCCGACTATATGATACCCTACACCATTTCGATCCACATAATTTTGTTTTTTCGTATATACAACTTACTTGTGTTAAATATTAACATAATACTAACATTTGTATGGGACTTATGTACGTTAGTGAATTTCGGGAGAGGAGTTTATATGGGAGCTATGGTCAATTATGGACCGATCTTCATGAAATTTGGCAGACAGATTTTTGCTGATATAAAACTTATTTGTACTAAATTTTATTAAAATATTCCTATTTTTAAGGCATCTATAAGTGTTAAAACTCTATTCCGGGAGGACATTTGTATGGGGGCTAGGTGAAATAATGGGCCGATCATAACCAAATTTAATAGGCTTCGTCCTTGTGTTGAGCATATGTACCAAATTTCATCAAATTATCTTCAAAATTACGACCTGTACTTTGCGCACAAGCTTTACATGGACAGCCAGCCAGCCGTCCAGCCAGCCAGCCGACCCGACGGACGGACGGACATCGTTAAATCGACTCCGAAGATTTTTTCTCTGCGTTACAATTTCTGCACAAACACATAATACCCCAACCACTTTTGGTGGTGTAGGGTATAAAAAATAGGAATAGGAATAAAATAAGTATATTTTACAAATAACTAATCAAATCTGAAAAAACGTATTACAAATTTTCGATGCATAAGGAGTCATTTGTAATGAAAGATTTTCATTATGTTGTGCTGGGTTAAGCCTTAGCTAAAAGCTAAAAGTGAACTTTTTAAACTTGTTAACCAAAATTATCTTTAATAAGTTTCTAATTAAATTTTTTATTTAAATGTCGGTTAAAAAATCGAGTTTATACGTTTTTTTATTTTTGAAATTAAAGTAAAATTTTTGTAAAAAAGTGTTTTTGAGAAATTATAAATATTTTATATGTAATAAAATCTTTTTTATTAAAGATATCTTAACGAAATTTGAATGTGAATGTACACTTTATTGTATAAAATGAGAAAGTGAAAAAAACTTTTAGATTTTTGTAAAAGGAATCCCACAATTCCCAAAAAACGCCGAAAATCCCAAAAATGTTTTTTTTTCACATTTTCGGCCATAAAATCCACATTTTTCAGAAGTCCCATAGATTTTGATTGAAAACTTTTGAAAACATATTACGGATTCTTAAACTGCATTCCGTTTGCCGATTCGTGCTTTGGAATTGGAGAAAATATACACAGAAAAAAATATTCAACAACATTTTTCAATTAATTTCTTATTTTATTTTATATATAACTTTAATTATAATAATTATTGATACAATAAATTTAATAATTATTTATATTTTTTTCTACAAAAATTGACAGCTCTATAAGAAATTCAAATTAAAAAATTAAAATGTTTTTTAAGAAAATATATAAAACTGTATAGATTTATATTAAATGCTGATAATTTCCCGCTATTTTTGACATTTTCAAGAAAAATTAATATTGTGACAATTTCTTTCTCCTCCGGAAGCAAAGGTGGATATAAAACTATTTTGTGAGTATGGATTTTAAAGGCTTTGTGAGATTTTTGTTGAAATGTTTTCGGGTGTTATTCTAGATGTTATTTTCGTTTATTTTGAAATTTCATGCAAATATTAAGGGCGGAGCAGTACGATTTTGTTTTTATCACAAGCCATAAATTTGTTCGTCATGAACAAAAAATTTCCCGAACAAAGTTTCGTTGGCTGTGTGGCAAGTGGCACCATCCTGTTGGAACCGTCTAGGTCCATATCCTCATTTTCTGGCTACAGAAAGTCCGTTATCATCTTGCGATACCGAACACCATTCAGGGTAACTGCTTGGCAGACCTCATTTACGTAGAAGTACGGTCCGATGACGCCGCCAGCCCATAAACCGCGCCAAACAGTCACTCTTTGTGGAAACATCGGCTTTTCAACAATCACTCGTGAATTCTCATTTGCCCAAATGCGGCAATTTTGCTTGTTAACGAATCCACTGAGGTGAAAGTGTGCCTCGTCGCTGAAGATGATTTTTTTTGTAAAGTCACCATTCACTTTTGTCTATTCAATCAACCATTCGACGTATTGACAACGCTTTAATTGGTCCACGGTTGAATTTTTTAATCACTAAAACAAAAAAATTTCATATTAAGTTGGGCAAAAAACTTGACTTTAAGGTGTGATTCACAATTAACATCGTGCATTATGGTTGGACCACCCTTTATAATTTTTTGGTTTGCCCTAGTGTCGTTTCGATACCCTTTTCATGGAGAAGGTTGACACCTTTATGTGAAGAATGAGACATTAAAGATAAACATTCATATTGTAACAAAAATGGGTTCAATATTCGGAAAAATTTATGGTTAGTGATGATAGGTAATTTTTAAGATTTATAATATACTATAAGTACTAATGTCTCTTTCCTTACACAGAAAAAAATATTTCAAATATTTTTTTAATAAAATTATTAATTAACTTTATATTGGAATGAATTCAAATTGGTTTTCATTTTTGTTTTTTAATAAATTGACAGCTGTTAATAAAATATAAAGAAAATTTAAATATTTGTCTATAAAAGTACAGAAATAAAATAAATTTAAGAAAATTTTCAAAAATTTTCAGCTCATTGCATCTATTTAAGGAAAAGAAGTAATAATAATATCAATTATTCTAGTTATTAATATTATCATTTTAATGATTGGAGCAAAATCAATTAAAAATTTAATTAAAATAACAAATTTCGTAATTGAAATTCATTTTTATTTTTTTCTGTGTAGACTTAAGTAAAACTTTTGTAAAAAAGTGTTTTTTTCTTTTGAGAAATTATTAATATTTTATATGTAATAAAATCTTTTTTATTAAAGATTTCTTAACGAAATTTTCGGTGGATGTAGACTAGATTACCCATGAATACAAAATTGTTGATTTTGCTTGCTACACTGGCAGTTTCTGGAAGATGGGGTCAAAGTCGACCGGCCAGAACAAAATCTATATAAGCTTTTTTACCTTCTTCTTCTATATATATAAAAGAGTAACGTGACTGACTGATTCATCATCCCACAGACCAAACGGCTGAAGCTAGAGAGACGAAATTTGGAACGTAGGTAGGTCTCCCTCCATATAGATCCACTAAGACGGGATATTTGGAAATTCGGGTAAAAACGGGTAAAATCAGTAACCTTATAACTCGCAAACTAATAATGATACAAAAAATGTTGAATAGTTATCGTTATTCATTTAAAAAATAATTGGACAGGTGTCTAGTACTTTTTTGAAAATCGGCCGTTTTAGGGAGAAAAATACTCATATGAGTATTTTAATATGGGATACCACTACAATTTAGAAATTTATTGGAATACAATTTTTGATACTTCAATGGGTGAAAAGAAAGTACCAAAAAAGGGATAACGGCGGGAAATTACATTTTATTCAAACTTAATAATGAATTTTCAATTACATTAAACATAGAAACATGAAATTAAGAAAATGTAGATAAGAATTCACAAGAGTGGATTTGTGGTATTTAAAGTCCTGTGGGTAAGAATTCAAGAGAATGGACTTTGTGGTACTTTTTTCTTCTTCTATTGGTACTTTTTTGCATTTTCTGTAATATTTAACCTAGAAACATGAAATTAAATACGCATGGTCCGAAGTTGGAAAGAATTCACAAGGGGGACTTTGTGGTACTTTTTCGTTCTTCTAATGGTACTTTTTGAATTTTCTATAATTATGAACCTAGAAACATGAAATTAGGGATATGTGGTCCCTAGTTAATGAGAATCCATAAGAGGGGACGTTGTGGTACTTTTTTTGTTATTTTAATGGTACTTTTTGAATTTTCTATAATATTTAACCTAGAAATATGAAATTAAGGACATGAAGTGCTAAGTGAATGAGAATCCATAAGAGAGAACTTTGTGGTACTTTTTCGTTCTTCTAATGGTACTATGAGAATTCATTAGAGGGGACTTTGTGGTACTTTTTTGTTCTTCTAATGGTACTTTTTGAATTTTCTATAATTATGAACCTAGAAACATGAAATGGTACTAATGGTACTTTTTGAATTTTCTATAATATTTAACATTGAAACATAAAATTAAAAATATTTGGTCCTAATTGAATGAGAATTCATTAGAGTGGATTTTGTGGTACTTTTTTGTTCTTCTAATGATACTCTTTGAATTTTCTATAATTACCTAGAACCTAGAAACATGAAATTAAAGACATCTGGCCCTGTGAGTGAGAATTCACTTGGGGAACTTTGTGGTAGTTTTTTATCTTCTAATGGTACTTTTGGAATTTTCTATAATTATAAACATAGAAACATGAAATTAAGGACATGTGGGGCTAAGTGAATGAGAATCCATAAAATGGCTTTGTGGTACTTTTTTGTTCTTCTAATGGTACTTTTCGAATTTTCTATAATTGTGATTCTAAAAATTAAATTAAGGATATGTGGTCCTAAATAAATGAGAATCCATAAGAAGGGACTTCGTGGTATCTTTTTTCCTTCTCCTAATAGTACTTCTTGAATGTTCTATAATTTTCTGCCTTAGAAACATAAAACTGAAGATGTAAGGTCTTAAGTGAATCTGAAACCTTAAAATGGACTTTGTGGTACTTTTTCTTTATTCTAATATACATTTTCGTAATTCTGATATTTATTTTTCGTTATTCTAAGATTATAAAACTAAAATTAAAGGTATTTTTTATTGTAATTTTTGGTACTTTTTTAGGTAAAATATTTAGAAAGTTTAATGTTGTAAATTCTGACATAACACTATTATTAAAAATGTGCTACGGGAGTTAAGAATCTTAGTTTAAATTTATTATATAGTTTGGTTTTTATAAAAAAATTCCGCTAACGAAGTAGCGGGTTTACAGCTCGTTCAGAATAAAATGCAGAAAGTTTTGATATAATATTTTTTAGCCTACTATGACTTCTTGTGATGTTATAAACAATCAAAGTTAAAAATTTTACATGGACTTTTTTAAAAAAGGCCCTGGTTTTAATATGGGCCTAGCCTGCTAGCAACGGTTTTTATTATTTTGTAGAGCAGGATCTGAAGTTTTTATAAATCGATCATTTTTGTAATATTTGCTTAATATATTAGAGTAGATGGACTAAAGTCTGAGTTTGAGGTATCGATTTTTTACTTATTTTACAAATATTGGTACTAAATGTATGTTGTAGCATGAAATTTTGAATAATTGCATATAGTATTTTTAAATTGTTATCGAATTAAACAGTCACTCGAAATTTAGGTGTTGCCGATTAACCAAAAACTATAAAAGTTGACATGTTAATATTTTTACATATAAACCACTTTTTTATTTCTTCTACCTTAAAAATCGGTGAAATATATTGAAAACATAAAACTTTTTTAACAACAGCACGCAAATAGGTAAATAGTTATGTGTAATCTATATCTATATATATATATAAAAATTAATGTGTGTTTGTTTGTATGTATGTTTGTTTGAAGTCTATAGCCGCCAAAACGGCTAAACCGATTTTCTTGAATTTTTCACAGTGTGTTATTATATATGCCTGGAAGGAAAAATAGGCTACTTTTTATTTTGAAATTCCATGTGGGCGATGTACCACGCCCACTTACTAACTATTAAAAGTAGTATATCTCGGAAATTGGTAACACTAGAGTCCTCAAATTTTGCACGAACAACTTTGACACCTATATGAACATTCTGGAAAAAAATAGGCGAACTAGCAATAGGGGGTGTGGCACATCCCACGCATAATATTGCTTGCCAGTACCAAATGTCATAAATTTAGGAAACTATAACAGTTACATTTCCCAAATTTTGTACAATAAACTTAAGTGTCAATGTGAACATTTTATGCAAAAATAGGCGGAAAAGAAATAGTGGGCGTGTCATCTCTCATATAAAGTTAATACCAAAATTTTTATATCTGGGAAACTGTAAAAGTTAGAGAGCTCAAATTTTGTACGACTAGCATTAGCTTCAATATGAATATTTTGGACAAAAATTGGTACACTAGCAATAGTGGGCGTGGCACCTCCCATATAAAGAAAATATTAAATTATCATCTCTGAGAAAATATAACAGTTAGAGTTCTAAAATTTTGTCGGAACCACTTTGGTATTAATATTAATATTTAAGAAAAATATGGGCGGACTAGAAGTAGGGGGCATGGAATTAAATGCAAAAATTCGTATATCTTGGAAACTATTGGAGTTGGAATGCTCAAATTTTGTACAAAGAATTTTGACATCCATGAAAACATTTGTCTAATAAATTAGCGGATTATGGAGGATGCCACGCCCACATTTTACGCCAACTTTTTTAAAACTCAAACGGTTGCACCGATTTTAACGAAATTTGGCATACAGATAGTACCAGTGCCGCTGGTCATTATAGGCTATGTATGAACTGGGTTGGATGCCACACCCACATTTTACGCCTACTTTTTAAAACTCTCAAACGGCTGCACCGATTTTCACGAAATTTGACACACAGATAGTACCAGTGGTCATTATAGGTTATGAAAGAACTGGGTTGGATGCCACGCCCCCTTTTTATAACTCTCGAACGACTGCACCGGTTTTCACGAAATTTGACACACAGTTAGTACCAGTGCCGGTGGTTGTTATGGGCTGTGAAAAAACTGAGTTGGATGCCACGCCCCCATTTTACGCCCACTTTTTGAAACTCTTAAACGGCTGTACCGATTTTGAAGAAATTTGACATACAGATAGTACCAGTACCGGTGGTCGTTTTAGGCTATGTAAGAACCCCTAAACGGTAGCAAATGTTTGATATTCCCTATTAGGGGGTAGCGAAGCGCACCGGGTTACGCTCGTATTAGTAATAATTTTCATTATTATTCGTAAAAATTTAAAACTAAAACAGCAAGTGATGATGGGGAATTACTAAATGTAGAATGAAAGTAACTAGTATATAAAACCTTGTATTTAAGTAAATATTTAAATACCATATATGTATTTCTTGATAAAGGAATTGAAACTGAGATGAAAAATTACATTTTAGGTGTTCTAGACAATGCATTACGGAAATAAAATGGTTTACTATTATATTATGAGGTACATAAATAGAGGTAAATTATAAAATAAAATGCATAATTGTTTCTTTTTGAAAGAAAACTAAACAACAGACAAAAAATATTTCAGATGGAATCGAAACAAAACTAAATTCCGCTATTCCGTGAATTTAACTCATATAAATGAATTTACTAGTTCTTTTGAAAATATATTTTTATTTATTTGCAAGTTATTGTGAGAAATGTTATCTATTTTTAATATATATCACCGATTTTTAAGGTAAAAGAGATAAAAAAGTTGCTTATATATAAAAATATTAACATGTCAACTTTTATAATTTTTGGTTAATCGGCAACACCTAAATTTCGAGTGACTGTTTAATTCGATAACAATTTAAAGATACTATCTGTAGCGATTCAAAATTTCATGTTACACCCTGCATTTAGGAAAAAAACGATTTATTTTGTCAATTCACATTTCAAGTACACGATTTTTTAACTACATATTGCTATAATCTTTTAAACATTTTAATGATGATGTACCATTTTAAAACTTCATCTAAATCTCATCTTGGCTCTGAAAGGTTTTTTCATATTTTTTTGCCAATATCTTTAGATTTTTTCGATATAAAAATCTAGTTTGTATCACATGATTTTATATTATCTTAAAGGCACCATTTTGGATTAATTAATAATAAACCTAAATAATTAATTTTTGAAGCTGTGTAAATAATTTTAAAAAATGTATAAAAATTATATATGTAAAAATTTTCAACTGTAAAAGGGATAAGAACTTTTATCATCAGAAATAAATACCGCTACTTTTTCAAAATTTATTACATTTCTACTTTTCAAAAATTTTGAAACGTGTAAATATATTAACTACGAATTTATTTTATTTTTCAAAAATATTCGTCTTGAAATGATTAACAATATCTTTCAAATGTTAAATGAAAACTAATTTTCATCAGATTTCCGAACACTATATCATTGGACCACAAAATATTGTTGAGAACCAACTTTAAAAGTTTTTAGATTTGTGTTTTAGAACGAATTAAAACGATAAGAAAAACTATTTATACTGAAATTTATGCCAGAAATGAGGATTTATCTTTTTTTAAATTTTTAGCATGAAAAACTATTTAAGTTAATAATCTGAAGTATCCTTTAGTTTTTAAAGGTGTTGTGTTAAAAAAGTTTCAAAGTTGAGACAGGCTTCCATATTAAGCCATGGTTTCTGTTTATGCTAACTAAAATTTAGTCTAATTTTTGATGATTTTTTTCTACAATTTTGAAACATAATTATCTTCTAGTCATCTAGATATATAATTTGCTTAGCATTTTTTCTCTTTCCAAAGCTTTCTAAAGCTCCCAAACGACGTAGAAAATTAAAATTTGCCTTAATTATAAATTTTTCGTCCAACAAATCCTAACGGAGCCATATTTTGAAATTTTTATCAGGAAGCGGATATAGGAGGATTTATGTGTCTTTTTCTAAAAATTTTCTAGAGCTTTCTAAAGCTCCCAGAAGACATAGAAAATTAAAATTCGGCTTACTTATAACCCTATTCGTCCTACAAATCCTAACGGAGACAGATTTTGAAATCTCTATCAGGGAGCGAAAACACGTGGATCTATATATATGGATTTATATATATCATTCCTAAGCGTTGTTTTTCTCCAGAGCTCTCTGAAGCTCCCAGACGATATAAGAAACTAAAAATCGGCATACTTATAAAACTATTCATTCTACAAATTCTAACGGAGCCAGATGTTTCTATCAGGGACCGAAAAGTCTGTTTTTGGTATTAAGAACTTTTCTCTCCAAATCCTTTCAAAGACTGATTCTGCATTTCGGTCAGGGAGCGCATTACGACGATTTTTTATTTTGAAAGGTTTACGAATTTAAAACTTTAATCAATATTATCCCAATAAATTCTAACGGCTTCAAATAATTGACTTCGATTAGTGAGAGGAAGGTGTCCATATGTTGTTCGTATTTTGTTTCTTTTAATTTTCAAATTTGTTTATGAATATAATATTATTTTTTCCTGGCATTGTCAGTCTTATACGCTTGTATTTAATAAATTTTATCTTGAATATTATAAGAATTATTGATTTTTTTAAAGAAATGTAGCTTTTTGATATAAATATTAACTTCTGCAAAAACACGTTTAACCGGTGTTTAAATTTTTGGAACCTTTGCTTACAATAGGCACTTATTTTATTTGTATGAAATATTTAATTTTTTTTTTTAAATTTTCAATAATATTTCAATATTTTCAATATTGTTTTATTTTCTGTTAATTAATCATAAATATAATTTATAATGTTGTGTTATAGTATTGAACAGAAAAAATTACATTCTTTATAAGAAATCATTGCTTTCTTTTTTAAATTTAAATTTTTTATTCCCGTTTCCCGGGAAACAAAATATCACGGGAAACCCCAAACCCTTCACACAAGGCAATTTTCTGAAAATACCCATATTTTCAATAATAAAAATTTTGAACTTTAAAAATATATAGTAAAATTCTATATATTTTTCTGATCTTTATATTTATTAATTCTTCATTAATATCAATTCTTAATTTTATAACCTAAAAACTCCTCAAGAAAGCAAATTTTCTTTGGTCTTCAATGGGTAAAAATGTGATGTGAAGGAAAATTTTAATTTTATATATATATATTTTTTTTTGCGATTTTGTTGATCTGTGTAATAAATGAGAGCTACTACAGTAAAGAAATTAAACCTTGAATGTATTTTAAATTTCTCCTTTTTTACTAACTTTGCTAGAGTTTCAAACGAACAAACCTATATTTTCACAATTCTGATCGGAATCGTATTTACTAAGTTATAACAAAATAGGAAGAAAAAAAAAAAAAAAAAAAAAAAAAAAAAGAAACAAAAAGATGTTGAACATTTTCGGTAAAAATTATGATTTAATTTCTGATAGAGCTAATTTTAATTCTCACATATACATTTGGGGGGAAAAAAATTATATATTTTAAACTTGGAATACATTTGACTATTAAATAAGAAAAAGTAGTAAGTTCTAACTAATTGTATATTTGACTAATTTATAATAAAAGTTTATAGAATTTGTGTAATTTTATTAAATTACTTAAAAAGCTATTATCCTTTCGGTTGGTTATTTGCTGGTATGTTACGCATAATTTCTAAATGATGCTATTTATAGATATCTCTCTTAAGTCAAGTACTTAACTTATATGGCTATGTTTGGCGATCAGACATTGAAGTACATGTTATATGTTCCCAAATTTCAAATAGTGTAGTTTTGATACTAAAAATGCTGAGATGTGTTTTCGCTATAACTACTAGGGTTCACTTTAATATTGTTTGTTCAATTAATCGACAAATTGAATTAAAGTAACTGTCCGATAAAACTAAAATCACACACAGAAAAAAAATTGGTTGGAAAACGGTTCTAATTACACAATTTCAATTAGCATAATAAAAATTTTTTCTTAAACTCTAGAAAGTTATAAATAAAATAGTATTGCTATATTAAGAACTATTAAAACATCATTGTAACTGAATTGAGGTTTTAGAAATTGTTAAGTAAGTTGTTTGAATTTGATTTGAATTTTATTTGAATTTATTTCTACAATTTGGAAAAAGCAACCGAATTTAATTCATTGCTTTATGTATTGCTGCCATATGTTGGGGATTATAATAAAAAATTGGTGTTCTCAACCAATATATTTTTTTCTCCTTGACATTTGTAAAAAATAAAATTAAATGTATTAATTTTAATTACTATGTAAAATAATTTATTATTTTGTTTTAAATATTAAACTTTTGCTGATAGTTCTAAAAGAGGTTTGTATATATGTTTCCTGTCTGGAGGCAGTCATTAACCACTGAATATTTGTACATGTATCAATCTGTGCATATTTATTATCTTATGTAATTTTTTGACTAAATTGTGGGTTTTGAAATTTTTCAGGCTTCAAAACAAAATCTATCCAGTATCACCACTAAATGATAAATTTCATCTTTCTAAATAAAATAAGCAAGTGTGGTTACAAAATGATTACTGCATGATGTAATTATACCAGGTGACAGTACTAAATCAGCTGATGATTTTTTGCCGACATTTATTTTTTCCAGATTACTGTCAAAAGTTGTTCACATAATACACGTGGTTTTTTGTTATTTCCTTTTGTGAATAATTTGTGCATTGTGATTGTGTGGTACAAAATAAAATTTTAATATTTTTGTAGAAAAAATAATATTTTTTTTTTTTAAAAGAATAATAATATTTGTTTTGAAATAAATAAATTTGAGTTTTAAATAAAAATATTAAATACTTTTTCAATTAATATTGGTTTTTTGTTATTTTCTTTTGTGAATAATTTGTGCATTGTGATTGTGAGGTACAAAAAAGTTTTAATAATGGTGAAAATTTGTGTAGAAAAAATAATAATTGTCTTAAAAAAGAATAGTATTTGATTTGCGTTTAAATGAAAATATTCTATAATTTTTCAATTCATATTTTTTAGACGCTGTTATTTTGCTTGTTTACTTTTTCTTTGTTTACTTTTTCTTGTTTTTTGCTTTCTTATTCTTGTTTTGTGTTCACCTTGTTATTTTGTCGAATGTTTTTGACGTTGTGCTGGAAAAATCAAAAACAAAATGAATGGTTGTTTTTGCCTTGTTGTATTTGTTGTAGCGGTTCTATCACCTGGTATAATTTCATCATAGATTACTGCATAAGAAATTGTATGCCGTATTTCTCTTATATAGACACACATACATATGTATATCCGGCAAACAAAGCAGAAAAAATCAATCCAAATGAGAGCAATAAAACGTGAATATGTACATAGATAATATCCAAAAATTGTCCATTAATGGTTTCTTCATTTTTCAAACATATTAAATTTTCCTTATGTGCGATTTTTTATGTTTATATTTTTAATAAAAGAAAATTGAAAAATGTCAAAATTTTAAAAATTCAATTCACAATAGTGCTTCTCTCTTTAGAAATCAACTATTACGAGAACCGAATACATTCAGTTATTACAAACAACTTATGTGATAGTTGCTGCAACCGAACAAATTCGATTGGCAACAAATTCGGTTGCCACAACGAATCTGTTTTCTCTGTGCATTAATTGAATAATTCAAATTTAAAGATTTTCATTATTTACTAGTTTTAAATACGTTTAATTTTTTTTAATTTGCTTGAAACAACTCTTGCAAATTTTTGTAGAATTTTTAGAATCTAATTATGGAGTTCTAATTTGGAATTTTATTACAAAAATTATATTTGGTAAAAAGAACCAAAAATATATTACAAAGCGTTGCACAGTGTGCGATTCAAAAAATGAAATGGAAATAATTATGGAACTTTGGAACGGTTGCTCTGATTTCCATGAAATTTCACATGGTGATAGTAGAGGTGTAGGCGAGTTTAAGTTTTGAGCTTGGACTGGATTCCCATGAAATTTCACATGGTGATAGTAGAGATGTTGGCGAGTTTAAGATTTGAGCTTGGACTAAATAGACCTGAAGGGGACGAGTCCACAGGGTCCAAAGTTGGACACCTCGGGTATAAAATTTATTAAAAACGATCCTGATACCTTATATCTGAACCGATTTCAAAGCCTTTTATATGGGAGGATTCTGCTAGTCGATTTCTACAAAAAAATATGTTATCTCTTTTAGTTTAAGAGATATTAAGCTTCAAAAATTAAAATTTTTTACTTTTTAGACTGTCTTGGTGAAGTTTTATCGCTACAGAGGGTCCATTTTTAACCCCATTTTCTTTAAATTTTTCTTATTTCATTAAAAACAAATAGAAAAATTGTGTAAAGAAAGAATTTTGAAAAAATATTTACGTAGTCAAAAGTTACAAGCATTTAAATTTAAACTTTCAAAAAAAGCTGATTTTTTCCCGTTTTTTTTTTTTTTTGCCAAAAAAGTGGTAACATTCTTTTTCTGTTATATAAAAATTTTCTTATGTAACGTATATAATACTTATATTGCTCTGAAAGATAACTAAATGCAAAATAATTAAAGCTTTCAGTAATCGATTTTGGCGAGAAACAGAGTTTCCCAAATTTTACCTATTTTTCCAACTAATTTAAAATGTTCGCCTTAATTTCTCAAATCGCAAAGCTGGAATCAAAAAGAAAAGAAAAAAAAAAAAAAGATATAGCAAAAAAAGTAAAAAATCCCATTTTTGTAAATTTTTTAAAGTTTTTTGGGAATTACGGAATTTTTGTACACAAATCCATCCTTTCTCAGTGTTTTTTTTTAAAAGTCTTCAACAAATGTTCGTATTGTAAAAATTTTTATACATATTTGAAAAGAAAATTTCCTAAACAATGATATATAATATGTATTTGTTAGCTGTCTTACGGATACAACAGAAGGATATGAATTTAGCACTATGCTGAAAAAATTAAAACCTTGAGCTTTATTAAAATATTTCTTGATACGGCATTATCATGAGCGGCATTACCATTCATATAAAAATGAGTCAAAATTGGCCAAATTACTTGAAATCATAAATTTATAATCCTTTAATTGCAAACGCAAAAATACCAATATATACTTGTTGTACATCAATGTTTAGAAAAAAAAAATTTTTTTTTTTTCTTTTCAAATATATATAAAAAATTTTACAATACGAAAATTTGTTGCAGACTTTTTGCAAAAAACACTGAGAAAGAATGGATTTGTGATTTTTTGCATATTTTTCGTTTTTAATTATGCAATAAAATTCTTGTTTGTGAATATTTTTGAATGAGATTTCATAAATAAGTAGATTTTTTTGATGCTTAATAAAAAGCGCTATTCACTTTTTTAGATTTGTCTACAAAAATCTCGTAATTCCCAAAAAACTTTAAAAAATTTACAAAAATGGGATTTTTTACTTTTTTTGCTATATCTTTCCAACCGATAATGGGGAGCAAAAATTTCTATAGCGAAAAAATTAAAACACTTTGGACTAAATAAAAAGTATAACTTCTTTTTGTTTCCAGCTTTGCGATTTGAGAAATGAAGGCAAAGATTCGAAGTTAGTTGGAAAAATAGGTAAAATTTGGGAAACCCTGGTTCTCGCAAAACTCTATTTTTTAAAGCTTTTTTTCATTTAAGGTATTTTGCGTTTAGTTATCTTTCAGAGCAATATAAATATTATATATGTTACTTAAGAAAATTTTTATATAATAGAAAAAGAATGTTACCATTTTTTTTGGCTAAAAAACGGGATAAAATCAACTTTTTTTGAAAGTTTAAATTAATATGCTTGTAACTTTTGACTCCATAAATATTTTTTCAAAATTTTTTCTTTACACAACTTTTCTATTTCTTTTTAATAAAATAAGAAAAATTTAAATAAAATGGGGCTAAAATTGAGCCCGCAGTAGCGAAAAAACTTCACTAAGACAGGCTAAAAAGTTTTAATTTTAATTTTTGAAGCTTAATATCTCTTAAACAAAAAGAGATAATATATGCCTACGACGATGTTTTGAAATCGGTTCAGATATAAGGAATCAGGGTCGTTTTTAATGTCCAACTTTGGGACCCTGTGGACTCGTCCCCTGTAGGTCTATATGGTCCAAGCTCAATACTTAAACTCGCCTACACCTCTTCTAACACCATGTGAAATTTCAAGGAAATCGGAGCAGCCGTTACAAAGTTCTATAATTATTTCCATTTTATTTTTCGAATCGCACACTGTGCGCTGTAAGGGTCGCACAGTGCTTTGTCCCATAGACAAAAATCAATATAAAAACATTTTTCAAATTGAGCTGAAATATACGTTTTTAGAATGGCCACAATATAAATCATACAATTTAAAAAGATTATTTGAATACAGTTATTTTTGTGCCTACTAGAGGTCGCTAAAGTCGGAGAATTTTAAGCCAATATTAATGAACCAAAAAGATGCTTTTAAACAGTTTTAAGAAAAAAATCGTCAAAAATTCATTTTTTGATGAAATGTGTCCAACTTTTGTTCAGAATACCTCAGAATATTGGTAAATTAAAATGATTATCTTTGAAAAAGTGTCTTATTTTCCGTTTTTACTTTAATTTCAAAGTGTCTTCAATGTTGACGTAATTTTTTTTGCTCAATTAAAATAAAATAATTATAGAAATTATTCCAAAATTTTAAAAACAACTAAGGATTAGAAAAATAAATTTTTTGGGCCTAATATATTACGTTACAAATCCTCCAGATGGCGCTAATTATAAAGAACTTTTAGATTTTAATACAAAAATTACATGAGTTCGATGGAGTATTAAGAAAAGAAATTATAAAAAATTATAAATTTTTTTTTTACTTGAATCTAAAATTTAGTATTATTTTTTATTATATTAAAGAAAAAGTTCTTCCTATTTTTGGTATAAATTGGTAAAATCGTAAATCACAAAATTTGGTGGAATTCCGACCAATATTCTCGCAGTAAATCCGTTTTTTAGTTTCAGGATATATGGGAGGTGGGCGTGTCTTTGCTCCGATTAAAACATAAATTAGAAGAATTATAAACAATCTATTTTTAATGGCTGGCACAAATTTTGGTAAAGTTCAGGCCAGTATTTTATAAAAAATTTTGTTTTTTAACTTTAGGACATATGGGAGGTAGGCGTGTCCTTTTTTTTCAAAACTTCGTATTTATTCATCCGAAGCCTAAAGTAATACGTGTACCAAGTTTCAATTTGCTACAACAACTCCTTCCATTTTTGTCCCATCGTTGTATGGGATCAAAGCACTGTGCGTCGTTTTCAAAGACAAAAATAAAAGAAATGCATAAACGTCACTTTAGCAAAATATAATGTAAAATTTAAATATTTTTTTTTTTTTTGTAATTTGGGTTTGGAGGTGATAAGAAATTTAACTTGTTTTTAACTTGTTTTAGAAATACATATTGTTGGTTCTACGAATGATATTACACTCGATGATATGTGTAAACATGAAGTTGATATACCAATAGATTCTCAGCCTGGTGTAGAGAATATGACGTTTATGGCTTGGATGAAACTTGTGATATAGAAGAAATTTGTACTTTGTACACTTAGATAATACAGAATACTTGTTTTATTTCTTAATAAAACATTAAAAGAACGAGTAAAATATTAAGGTACAATTTTTAAAATTAAAAAAATGTGCTCGATTAATCAAGTATTTTAAAAACTGCATATTCGAGTTATTTGATTAATTTTTTTTTTACGTTTTCTTTATTTATATATTGAATCTACCTTTTTTAAGGCCTCACAATATGTATTCAAATCTTAAAACTACTTTATCTCTAATGAGAGCATGCCATAGTGAATAATTTGTCTTCGCTAATAACGGGGTGGAAAATCGGCTCTACGAAGCCTTGAACTTGGTTGAACTTCAGTAAGTAGTCTTGCAAGCGGGTTGGGGTGAGTCTGCAATTTTACAATGTATTTTTCACTGATTTTCTCAAACTCGTCTTTTACAAATGGAACCTCTAAATCTCTATGGATATTCTCATTTCTTATATACCATGGTGCACCTGTCATGGTTCTAAGAATTTTTGATTGAGCCCTCTGTATAATATCGATACTCGTTTTACTGGCTGTACCCCATAATTGGATACCATATGTCCAAATTGGTTTTAAAACGGTTTTATACAGTGTTTCGAATGGCTGCTTAAAGCAGTCGTAATTTTCTAAACAGTTGCTTTTTTTACAGTATCTTGCTGAAACAAGTTTAATTGATTTAGTTATCCACCACATACTAACTAAACACATTTTGCTGCTCACACACAAAACTGATTTAAGCAGCATCCAGTTTTTATTTTGTTCAGCAGTCAAATTAAATAAGCAGCGCACTCACTCAGTTTTTTACTCAGCCAGTTTATTTTACGTCTTAGTCGTGTGCGCTCAGCACAACGTAGAAACCTTTTTCAGCAACGTAAGAACAACTGGATACTGTACAGTTCTGCGCAGTCAATATACAAAGTTGTTTGGTTATGGTTTTTACCTTTAAGAAGGAAATGAAGTGGTATAGTTTTTAAATGAAAACAAATAGAAAACGGTACAATAAAATACTATGAATAGTATTAAAGATATTTATATGTAGATTTATTAATTTTAATTAAAAAAACAAAAATTTTTTGTATAATATATTTATTTGCAATTTATTTAAAATTTTTGTAGAACTTTTATAAAAATATTAGATAATATTTAATATTAGTAGATGAAAAAAATATTAACTAAATATTAAATATTGTTTAAATTAAAGAAAAAAATTAAAAAAAAAATGTTTGTTCTTTTGAATAAGAAGAAAATTTTGTTATTTTGTATAATTTTCTTTGTTTTGATCTATTAAAGAAATTTGTAGTTAAGCTTAACTTTTGGGCCCAATAAAAACAATGTTTAATTAAATTAAAACGTTAAATTGTAATACGAAACTCTTTTTATTTATTTATTTATTTTTTTTTTTTTTCTTTTTAAATAAAGGGTGGTTCAAAGAGCTTTTTGTTGTTTTTTAAATGCAATAACTGAGAAACTACTAAATATATTTTCATAACCTGATATAAGTCCTAATAATATGTATATATATTAGGGTGATCGATTATTCGACTTTTTTGAGAAACCGGTTTTCGAATAGTTCGATTAGTTGGTATTTTAAAAAAACCGGTTGCACTTTTTGAAATTTAGAAAAAACCGGTTAATCGGTTTTTTGCAGAAGTTAATATTTATATCAAAAGACTACATTTCTTTAAAAAAAATCAATTCTTATAATTAAGTTAAAATTTATTAAATACAAGCGTAAAAGCCTAACAATGTCAGGAAAAATAATATAATAATGAAAATATGCACAAACAAATCCGAAAATTAAAAGAAAAAGATATGAACAACATTTAGACACCTTCCTCTCCCTAATCGAAGTCAATTATTTGAAGCCGTTCAAATTTATTGGAATTATTTTGATTAAAGTTTTAAATTCGTAAACCTTTCAAAATAAAAAAATCGTCGTAAATGCGCTCCCTGGCCGAAATACAGAATCAGTTTTTTACAGGATTTGGAGAGCAAACAATAAGTATAGCAACTCAAAAGTTCTTAATATCAAAACAGACTTTTTGGTCCCTGATAGAAACATCTGTTAGAATTTGTTGAACGAATAGTTTTATAAGTATGCCGATTTTTAGTTTCTTACGTCGTCTGGGAGCTTCAGAAAGCTCTGGAAAGGAAACATTGCTTAGGAAAGATATATTTAAATCCATATATATAGATCCACGTATTTTCGCTCCCTGATAGAGATTTCAAAATCTGGCTCCGTTAGGATTTGTAGGACGAATAGTGTTATAATTAAGCTGAATTTTAATTTTCTATATCTTCTGGGAGCTTTAGAAAGCTCTGGAAAGAGAAAAAATTCTTAGAAAAAGACACATAAATCCTCTTAAATCCGCTCACTGATAAAAATTTCAAAATATGGCTCCATTAGGATTTGTTGGACAAAAAGTTTTATAATTAAGCCATATTTTAATCTTCTACGTCGTTTGGTAGCTTCAGAAAGCTCTGGAAAGAGAAAAAATGCTAAGCAAATTATATATCTAGATGACTAAAAGACAATTATGTTTCAAAATTGTAGAAAAAAATCATCTAAATTTTAGTTAGCATAAACAGAAACCATGGCTTAATATGGGGATAGTATATTAATTAAGTCTCAATTGAAACGATTCTGCAAGGGAAACTTTTTTAACACAACACCTTTAAAAAATAAAGGAAATATTGGATCAAAAAAATTAAATTGGGTCATACAGGATAATTATTAATTATTGATTTGTTTAATATTACAGAATAAATTCCAATTTAGACTTAAACTATATTTTAAAAACATAATGAATATTTAAAAAATTAAAAAATATAGTTTAAGTCTTTATGAATATTTAAAAAATTATTCCTTAATTTTCAAATATCACTATCACTAATTAGTACATGTTTTCTGAAATAAAATGCTATTTTTGAAACCGGTTTTTTGTGTTTAAAAAAACCGGTCTATTCGACATTCGAAAAATGAAAAAACCGGTTGGAAAACCGTGTCGATCACCCTAATATATATACAATATTATACTGGTCAGAATCGTATATTATAACGAAATAATAAAAAAAAAAAATTTGGACACTTTCGGTAAAAATTATGGCTTAGTTGAAGATGGAGACGTACGTGTACATTTGGAAGAAAAATTATATATTCTAAATTTGCAATACATATGACTATTAAATGGAAAAAAGTAGTTCTAACAATTGTATATTTGACTCATTGATTATGCAAGTATGTAAAATTTATTTTGAATTTTCTGTATTTTTTCATAGATATTGTTAGTAAGTTAGAATTTGCGAAATAATAATCACTAGATCATTAATACAAATAAGAGTAAATTATCTCAAAAATTTTTTATATTTGTAAATAAATTGTCGCCTTTTTTAAATATTGAACAAAATTAATCAAAAAATTACAAAGTACTGTAAAACCTGGAGGGTTATTTTGTAACTAAATTCGAAATTTGTATACTTTATACATTGAAATTCGAAAGTGTTTTCTTTCGAATCGAATTACACAATAACCCCCCTGGTGGACAGAAATTATTCTGACAAATGGCAAAAGTTTTTTTTTTATTATTTAGGGAATTTCAAGTCTCAAAATATATATTATTAAATATTAATAATCACAGAATTGAAAATATCTTAGCTTTTATTAAATTGATTAAGGATCATAGAAAAAATAAAAATTTTAATTTTAGAGTAGATCCGTGTGAGTAAAAAAAAAAAACAATATAAAATTTAAAAATTGTGTTTATTTATTTCCCTATATGAAAACTACTTTTTAGCGCACAAAAATATAAGGCGATTGTTGTGTAGCGAGTAAGACTGCAGACTAACAAACACAACCAGTATGTTGATGCGTGGGTTCAAATCTCAACAGAGCCAAATGTTTTTTTTTTTTTTTTTTTTGTGCGTAAAAAAAACAGCATCCAAAACAGCTCTTTTGGAACCCAAAAAAAAAACTTATTTAATTTTGGACATCTCGAACAAAATTCATCAGTTATAGCACCAAAAATGGAAGCAGTTTTTCATACCGACTTCGCTTACAAATCACGTTATTTGGTAAGCGAAGTTTTTGCTGGGTTAGTGGTGAAAAAGTGCTGCAGAAGTTCTTTTTCTAACCCATGATTGTTATTGGTAAGATGTTCTTCTTCTATATTTCTAGTTCATTTCTTTTGCAGTTCATTTCTTTTGCAGTACTATGTTTATAAAATTTTATAACAAAAAGTCTGTTTTAGAGCTATCAAAATATAATGAATATGATTTAAAATTTATAAAATTTAAATTTTCTTAGAAATTATTAACCTTTTTTCCCGCTAAAAATTCATTAATTTTAACTTTTTTGGAAGTAATTATTATTAAATTTCAAAAAAGTTGAAACAAAGTAGTTGTAACAAAAAAGTATATATACACTTTGTTCTACTTTTGAAGAGATGAAAATGTTCTTTTTTTGGAAGCTCTTGATCGTTTTTTTTTATTTTTTGCTTGGACTTTTTAAATAAAAGTTAGCGCATTATAATTTGATTTGTTAATGTTTTAGAATATTTAAATTTTGAAATAAATAGAATTTTTCTTTGATAAATTGTTTAATTGACTATAGTTTTCCGTTTAAAACTTTTATTTATTAGCAGATGATCTGCTTAATTTTGATTCGTTTGTTATTATTAAAAATAATTCATTACTCAACAACCCTTCAACTCCAATTCCAATTTGTAAATAGTGACATAATTTTACTAAAAGAGAGTTACATATGTATATAATTTTCCAGCAGTTGGTTATATTTTATAAAGCGTATAATTTATTATAACTTACGTGTAAGTCATTATACTTACGTAAATCTTAAATATTATATAATTGTTACTTACAGTGCTATTCTCTAATTCATGACAATTATCATTAATTAATAATTACTTATTATATGCTTTTATGAGTGTGACAACTATCACCAAAAATATATAAACAATATTCTTTTTCAAAGCCAGAAAAAAAAAAATTGTTCGGCTGAGGTATTAATAAAAGTAAAAAATTAATTAAGACATTAAAGCCGATCAATAAGAAAATAATAAATTAATAACCAAAAAGTCTTCAACATACAAGTTAATAATTTTTATTTTTAGATACATAAATAAATAAATAAATAAATAAATAACGAGAGAAAAAGATATAGTCGGTCAGGCCCGACTATATGATACCCTACACCATACAGTATATTTCGGGGAGGGGTCTTTTATTAGACATGGACCCAAATGTGGAACGATACTTATAAGTGTAAAATAAGAAATACAAATACAGAATATTACGTTGATGCTGAATTTATTCACATGAATTTATTCACTTTTGGTGATTTCCGAAAGGGGGCCTTATATGGGAGCTATGGTAAATTATGGACCGATCTTTATAAAATTTGGTACTATCATTTATGTTTATATAAAACTTATTTGTGTCGAATATTAACTTGATACTAACATTTTAGTAGAATTTATGTCCGTTAAATTGATTTTTTGGAAAGGGGTTTATATGGGAGCTATGAGTAATTATGACCGATGTTTTTAAAACTCGGCACATTTATTTAAACTTATATGAAACTTATATGTGCCAAATAATATCAAAATATTGCTATATTTAGGGGATTTATGATCGTTAAACCCTTTTCCGGGAGGACATTTGTATGGGGGCTAGGTGAAATAATGGACCGAGCATAACCAATTTCAATAGGCTTCGTCCCTGGACCAAAAAAATGCTGTGTACCAAATTTCATAAATTTTGGTTCAAAATTGCGACCTGTAGTTTGATTACAATGTTTACATGGACGGACAGACGGTCAGACGGATGGACGGACGGACATCGTTAAATCGACTCAGAAAGTGATTCTAAGCCGATTGGTATAAATTAAGGTGGATCTTAGACCAATATTTTTGGGTGTTACAAACATCAGCACGAACGCATAATACCCTCCCCACCTATGGTGGTGTAGGGTATAAAAATCACAACAAATCTTTATTATTTCGGTAACATTTTCCTTCTAAAATTTAAAAACAAAAACCAAACAACTTTGTGTAATAGACCAAAACAAAGAAAGTTATACAAAATAACAAAATTTTCTTCTTATTGCAAATAACAAAAATGTTTTTAATTTTTTCTTTAATTTAAACAACATTTAATATTTAGTTAATATTTTTTCATCTACTAGTATTAAATATTATCTAGTATTTTTATAAAAGTTCTATTATCTTAAATAAATTGTAAATAAATATATTATATAAAAAATGTTTGTTTTTTTTAATTAAAATTAATAATTCTTCATATAAATATCTTTAATACAATTCGTAGTATTTTATTGCACCGTTTTCTATTTGTTTTCATTTAAAATAATCAACTTCATTTTCCTTCTTAAATGTATAAACAAACACCAAACAACTTTGTAAATCAACTGTACAGAACTATACAGTCTTACTATCCAGTTGTTCTTACGTTGCTGAAAAAGGTTTCTACGTTGTGCTGAGCACACACGACTAAGACGTAAAATCAACTTGGCTGAGCAAAAAACTGAGTGTGTGCTCTGCTTATTTAATTTGACTGCTGAACAAAATAAAAACTGGTTGCTGCTTATTTCAGTTTTTTGTTTGAGCAGCAAATTTTGTTAAGTAAGCATGTGATGGAAAATGAAAACTTAAACTGTTTTCAGCGCAGTCGCCAGTTGAAAAAAAATTTTTGTGTGCTTAAAATTAAACGCTGGTTTTATACAGGATGACTTTATTGTCAAGGCTTAGTTTTGATTGGCTGTTTATTAACCAGTGAATGCTAGAAGCTTTTAACTTCATATGAAGTCTCTTGGTTTCTATATGACGACGCCACGTTAGTCGCCTATCTAAATGTATACCAAATAATGTAACGTGGTCTGACTGGGGTATACTTATGTCATTAAGTTTAACAGGAGGACAATTTCCTCTTCTGAGGGTGAATGTAACGTGGTTAATTTTCAATTCATTTACTCGTATACGCCAGTTTTTCAACCAGGTCTCCACACGTCGGAGGTAATATCAAGTTGTCTAGATGCTAAGTGTGGATTTTCGTGGGAACTGAGTATTGCCGTATCATCAGCAAATGTGGAAACAGTCAGTCCATCGCTCACTGGTAAATCAGAAGTGTAAATTAAGTACAAGGTAGGTCCAAGAACACTTCCCTGTGGTACACCTGCTTTTATTTCAAATTCTTCCGTTACAAATTTGTTATATTTTACTCTAAATAATCGGTCAGATAAATAAGACTCCAGAAATTTGTAGGTACATGGTGGTAGTAAACATTTAATTTTATATATTAGTCCCTTGTGCCAAACTTTGTCGAAAGCTTGCGAGATGTCTAAAAAAAATAGCTGAACAATACTTCTTTAATTCAAAACATTTCCTTATCTCTCCAGTTAGACGATTCACTTGTTCTATGGTTCCATGTTTTTCACGAAAGCCAAATTGGTAAACTGGGACGATATTTCTATCGTTCAAGAATGGCATAATTTTCTTTTGAAATACTTTCTCGAACAGCTTTGACAAACAGGATAGAAGACTAATAGGTCTATAAGCTGATGGTATAGTAGAATCTTTTCCTGGCTTTAGTATCATTTTGATCTGAGATGTTTTCCACATTTTTGGAAAAACTCCTAGTTTTAAGATCGCATTAAAAATAATTGAAAGCACGATAATTGCCACATTCGGTAGGTTTTTAATCATGGATAGTGTTATCGAATCATATCCAGGCGATTTTCTAATATTTATATTTTCCTTGATTACTGTATTAATATCCTCTTGGCTAACAACAATTATATAATCATTATTTAGAGTAGTGTCAGGTGTCTCTCCCAATGCAAAATTATTTGTTTGGGGATTTGGTTGAAAGACAGAGCTTAAATAGTGTGCAAATAAATTTGCCTTATCTTCAGAACTACGGGCCCAGGTACCGTCAGCCTTCCTTAAAGGATTTTGTGCCTCTACCGGTGGCTTAATATCTTTCGTTGCCTTCCATAGGGAAAAAATTTGTATATTTATTATTTGTTAAACTTTCAATGTATTTTCTACTTTGGCGATCCTCTTCTAATTGAAGGGCTTTTCTTAGTTTCTTAATTGCTGTAGACAGCCTCAACTTTGCAGCTGGTGATCTGGTTTGTTGCCATTCTCTTCTACATTTTCTTTTTTCAAGAAGAAGTTTTTGAATTTCATAATTAGAAATATGCTTATTATCGTTCTTAAAAGTTTCACTTTTTGAGTGATCTATAGCTAAATTAATTAACGACGTAAAGTCTTGTACGCATTTGTTTATATCTTCCTCACACTGAAAATATGGATCTGTGGGGATATGACTACTGATGTATTTTTTATATTTTAACCAATTTGTCCTATAAAAAGTATTAGTAGGATAATTTGGTATATTAGTCCTTCCGTAATAAGTTATTATTATCGGAGAATGGTCAGAAGTTAAATTATATAAAATTTCCGTAGTTATTGAGTTTAGGTTTATATTTTTAGATATGGCAAATTCTATAAGATCAGGAATTTTTCTAGGATCAGCCGGCCAATATGTCGGATGTCCAGGGGACACAAAATCCAGGCCATTTTTGCGATCAACTAGTACCTTATAGAGCTGTCTACCTCTGGGATTTATCAATCTGGAACCCCAGTAAACATGTTTGGCATTATAGTCGCCACATGCCAGGAAACGATCTCCTAGTGTCTCAAAGAATTCTTCAAATTTTTCCTTGGTCATAGAAAATCTTGGTGGACAATACACCGAGCTTAGCGTTAAGTCACCGGCGAAATACTCAAGGTTAATAGAGGTTGCCTGCAGGTAATCTTTCGAGAATTCATTTAGGGCATAATGTCGTATTCGATTTCTAATTAATATACCAGTACCACAATGTGCTTTTCCATCCGAATGATTTGTAAAGTAGAATGAATAACCTGTAATATAAAAGTTGTATCTATTTGTGAGATGAGTCTCTGAGACTAACATCACATCAATATCTTGCTGCTTCATGAAGTATGATATTTCAGATTTATGTTGGTTTAAACCATTTGCATCCCAAAAACATACTCTCAAATAACTCATTTTTTCGTTAAGATGATTTGAATCATTTGGTTCTGTGCTCTTAAAAGCTCTTGTATTGTGTTCTGCATGGATGACATAAAGTTGGTCATATTTTGGTTTAGAGAGGTAACGGTTTGCGTAAGAGTTTGCATTAAAGTTTCTAACCCTCCCGAATTTCGGGGGAAATTAGGTTGCTGGAAACTCGTTCTTAAAACGCTGGCATAGGAGATATTTCCAAGATTGGCTGTACTCGATTGGTCAGTGTTTAAACTTGGCTTAACTGAAGCCATACCCTCATTACTAACACTTACTCCAGAATTTATTTGGTTAGTAATGGTATTTACAGGTGCGTATTCAGTAGGGTATTCACTCGAATATTGTTTGCTCGATTAATCGACAAATTAAAATCAAATATTAGTTCGATTAAATTAAAATCAAGAATTTCGAGTAAAAATTTATTCGAGCAAATTATGCCGATTAATCAAATAATTCGAGTAAAAAAATATTTTAAATAGTTTGTTTCTTAACTATTTTTTAGGATGTTTTAATTTTAGTTTTTTTAAAAAATTAGCTTGAAAACAATGTTTCAAAATTTTCAACAATTGTAATGTAAAATTCAAATAATTTTTTATAATTTTAATAATTTGAGAAGGATAAAGAAAATGGATTCTCCTTTTTATATTAAATGTTTTATAAGAAATAAATTAGAGGATTTTAAACTTGATTTACAAAAACATATCAATAAATTCTCAGTCTGGTGTGGAGGATATGATGGCTAGGATGGAATCAAAAATAGAAAGAAAGGAGAAATAAAATATTGAACATTTTGGGTAAAAGTTATGGTTAAATTCAAAATAGAGCCAATTAAAATTCTTACGCGTATATTTGGGAGAAATAATTATATATTTTAAATTTACAATAAATTAGTATATTAAATGGAGAAAAGTTGTTAGTTGTAACTAACTGTATATATGACTAATTTACTATACAAGTTTATAGAATTTTAAAAGATTTTTTTATACTTTTACACCGGTATTATTAGAAAATTAAGAGTTGCGAAACATTTTTGCACAAAATAGAACTAAAGCATAATCACGAGATCACTATAATATAAATAGCAAATTATAAATTATCTTAAAAACTATATACATTTGTATAATATTAAATGACTGTCTAATACTTAATTTATTTGTCTATGTCTGGCGATTAGTCTTCGTATTAAACGTTAGTCATCGGTTAAAACGTTCCCAAATAGTGTACAAATATTTTGAATATAACTGAAAATCTCTGTGTAGCACATAGATTAGTATGTGGCCAAATTTAAAAGAGAGACAAAATCGCTAATTAAGTGGTTAAACATTAAGTGGTCAACATTAAATTGTTATCGAAAGTATAGATAATCACCTTTAATTGGGTATTAGTGTAAAAACTAATAATTTTATAGCATTTAAAAGATGATAAAAAGCCCTTCGAACCACACTTTAATATAAAATTTAGTTCTAATTAATACACCAAAATGGTTCGATTTATTTATTTTACTATCAATGAATATTAATCAAAAAAGACAAATATTCATAAATATTTACGCAAATTTTAATTATATATTATTTTCGAAAGACCATTTCTTGTTTTAAGCTATATTTTTGTTTTATTTTTTAATAATCATTGAAAAAACGAGTAAAATTTTAAAGTACAATTTACTCGAATAACTCGAGTAATTTAAAAGTTTTACTCGATTATTCGAGTAACTTAAAAACTGCATTTTCGAGTTATTTGATTATTCGAACAATGAAAAAGTCGAGTAAAATGAATACTCTAGTATTCAGCAATTCCATTTCTTTTTAGCTTTTGATTCTCTCTTAACCTTTTCAACAATTCCTTATATACTGGGCAGCCACGGTAATTGGCGGAATGGTCGCCACCGCAGTTACCACATTTTTTCTTGAGACCGTTTTTCACAACATCACATTGAGATGATGAATGAAGATCTCCGCATGCTACACATACTGTACGTAGGGTACAATAATTTTTAGTATGACCGAACTCTTGGCAATTGCCACATTGGACAGGTCCTTTTCTCTTAAGAGGTTCCTCTATAGTGACTCTGCGATTCAAAAAATATCTCAAAGAGTATATAGGATGCGCTTCATTTTTCTTTAACTTATCATCGTTCGGCTCCAACTCAACTCTAAACATTGGTTGGGGAATCTTATCCTTATTAAAAATATTGACCACAACTTTTATTTGATAGACCAACTCCTCTAGGGCCTCCTTGATTTCAGTTGGTTCTACACTGGACTCAATTCCTTTAATTACAACAGTCAAACCTTTACTACTTTTCAGTTGATATGTGTAAAAATTTTGTTACTATTATTTAGGTAAAGAGAGATTTTTTCTATAACAATCCTCAGTGTATACTACAGTTTTTGTTTCTTGATTAATTGAATAATGAAAAAGTCAAGTAAAATGAATACTCTAATAGACTCATTCTATTTAAAACCAACTCATTTTATTTAAAACTAACACGAAAAATTTATTGCTTAATTTTTCTGCTGGGTTCCAATTGACATATGTTAGTAAATGCATACAATATGCAACATATATTTTATAATAAAGAAACTAATGATTGCTTCTAATGTTTATTTTTAAAGGAATCTCACATACATCTTGTTAAATTGACACGGTTATTGCGACTAGCCCGCTTACTACAAAAAATGGATAGATATTCCCAATACACCGCAATGATTTTGACATTGTTAATGTTACTTTTTTCACTGGTGGCTCATTGGCTGGCTTGTATTTGGTATGTCGTAGCAGAGAAGGAAAACATGATGAATGAAAATGGATGGGATATTGGTAAGTATTCAATTACAATAAAATGCTCCAAAAAAGCCCTACTTTGCCGCATCGACCCTGAAGTTTGTAGGGTTCATTTATATAGGAAATTTTTAACTTTTTCTCTTTTTTATGTCTGTTTGGCTACTTTCAACACATTTTTGCAATGTAATGTAAATTAATCGTAATCAGACATAATAATCTATCTATCGGTTAACAAATGTTAAAGTTATTAGAAATTTCTCCAACCATTAACGTGCTTTCGAACTCTTCTTTCTGTAAACTATAGTATAGGAACTAGTAAGAAAACTTTCTCATTTGGTACCTCACGGAGATATCAAAACCATGCCAACATTTTCTATCAATATTTCGTCTAAAACGTTTCTACAAGTAGTTCTTAACAATCGAACATGATATCATTTTCTTGTCAAAAAAAGAGTCACCGTTCGGGAAAAAGCGTGCCACAGTTTTAATAGTTTTAAGATGACACTTATTAGTACTTTTTTGGAGTGTCGAATTAGTGTTGTTTAGAAGTGTAAAAGAGTACTGTAGAAAAGTATCGAAAAATTAGCCTTTTTATAATAAAATTAAATTAAGGGGAAAAAATATAGAACAATATGATATGATAAATACATAACAATATTTTATTATATTATTGAGTTCATGTTTAATTCAAAATTAAATATAAAAAAATGCTGAAATTAAAATTAGTTATTTTCTAGTTTAATATATTTTTTATCCGTCACTTAAAAAAAATGCATTGAACACTTTAAAAGTTGTACATTTACTGAGCGAATCATATCGTGATCGTTCTCTTTTCTTTGTTCTGGAATGTAAACAGTCGCCTAAAGCAAGATTTTTGGATCATAATTCGATGGTAATGTGTTTTGTTTTTGTAATTTGTGTATTTTCTACATTTGAACGTCTAAATGTGACTAACAAGACACTTTTTGATAGAAGAATACAAAAACTCACTTCGAATTGCTGGCAGGGAAGTACGTAACGCTACCATGCAAGCATTTCGTGAAGTCTTTTTCGAAATATCTGACTACTTCGCCACTTCTAGAAGTGCAATGGAAGACTTCTCTCAATTTTACAACAACAAAGTATATAAGTATACGAATTGTATCTTCTAAACGCAACTTCTTTAATCACTATTAGAAGTTGTTTGGATAACAGTTACAGTTATCCAAAAACAAAAACACTATTTTTCAACACTTTTTCTAGCATTTGGAAGATTATTTTTTATCAATCCACATAATCTATCTAATTCGGCACTCTAAGGGCCGTTATTATAACCTACCTACCTAGTTAAAGGTAAGATAAACTAAAGTGAACGATAAAGTGAGCTTTATCTACTTTTGGCTATTAAAACTTGGTTTTAAGGTAAATTTTATAATTTTGATAATACGGCAATATCAAA
Source organism: Protophormia terraenovae (assembly GCA_951394005.1). Classification (NCBI taxonomy): domain Eukaryota; kingdom Metazoa; phylum Arthropoda; class Insecta; order Diptera; family Calliphoridae; genus Protophormia; species Protophormia terraenovae. Next base: position 72,735,224 of record OX596077.1, read on the forward strand.
GCAAAAACCGATTACTTTTGGCCACTTAACGTAGTGGCAACATGTACTATTTGAACGTAACTGCCACTAACGGAAATATAAACAAGTAGAAAACAAAGAAATTTTTAAAATAAATGAGTTTAAGCTAGCTAAAAGACAACGCCAGAGCAAATATAAATATAGACAGAAAAATTATTAAAAACTACAGCGGAATAAATATGATTTTATTTATTTATTTTATAAAGCAGAAAATATGGCAGCTCTGATTACATAAACCGTCCGATAAAAGTTAAATGTCAGATGTTCTTACCTTTAGCTTATTGGTCACTTTTTGCTTAACTTATACTTATAAGAACCAAAAACAGTTAAAGTAAACGATAACATCCTAACTTTAGTTATTGGATTGTTATAATAACGGCCCTAAGATGTTTAATAGTTGAACGTGGGAAACTTTACAAAAACAACACACATTAGATTCGAAATTTTATCACAAAATCATGATTTTGGCGATTATATAATTTTGCTTAGTAATAATATAAATTTTGAAGTGATTAGAATGAAAAAATATTGGTATTAACGTATGTATGAACATATATAGATATATATGAACACATATATGGAAATGTGTGTAGTCATACATGTAAATATTTCCAATGTATGGGTGCATATATTAAACAATTTTACAATATATGAGATTATATATTTTATTTATGTATCATATATGAAACTTATTACCATATATTCACACATACATGAAACAAATTAACATATATTCATGCATATATGAAACAAGAGATTAATATTTCCACATATATGAACTCATGTATGAAAAATTTTCTTGATTAGATTTTACATGAAGAAATGATACAGTTCTCAATACGGTATACTGATTGTTCGTATAACTATAATTAAAGTATAAAAATCCAATATTTCATACAAATCAATAATTTTTTTATTTTTCAAAAAACTGTGCTAAAAAAATTGTATGCTTTCCAAGGACTTGCATGTTTATCTCAGAGATAGGTATCATAGAATCAATACGGTTTTTCATTACATCCGCTCCTTGTGCTATTTTAATGTTGTTTAAAAAATATATGTATTATATATGTATATACATATATATTAATTAATAGATTAATGGAAAAATTTCTATATGAAATATATTCAAAAGCAGAAAATTTTATCGAGTGGAAGATTTATATATATTAATACATTTAAAAAAGTATATTTTCATGAAAATGCTTATTACCGACTACCGGTTGTAAAATAGCTTGCATGTTCACAGCACAGTTCACAAACAAATCGTATAAAAACAATATTGAATAAAAACGCTTTTAAATATAAATCAAATTTATATATAAAAAAAAGAAAAAATGCGAAAATCAGGTAAGATATTATCAATAAAATATTATTTAATACATTTCTGACAAATTTGAATAGGTTTACACAGATCTAAACCTAAACAAAACGCTTTGCAGACGGAAACAAGAAGGGTGATTGCCGAATGCAAATTTGAAACAAATTTACCAAAAACCAATAGAGATAAGGTATGTATATTTTTAATTTTATTATATTGCAACGATATTTTGAACGACTATAGTTGTATAAAAAATACCTCATATTTTGTTTTTTTAACAGTACGAGAATGAAATGCAACGCCGCCAAATTGAAAGTCTGCAACAAAAATTGGATGAAATGACATCAAAAAAGCTACAGACAACTCAAAATGAGACTGTTGTTAATATAGATCAACAAACTCCTATAGAACATCCTAAAATGGGAGGGGAAAATTTGGATAATGCGTTGGAAACTCAAGTTTATCAACTATATGGTGAAACTTATTCAGAAGAAGTGAGTATATGAAAAAAAACTGTATTTTTTAAAACCCACAAAGGTTTTTGTATTTTTTATTTCCGCGAATTCTATGTGTTTTTACTTTTATAGTTTTTTGTTAAAGTAAAACTTATAATAACATTTATCTAATGTTATTAATCATTTATTTGTGATATTTTTAAAAAAAATAAATAATAAAAGTTTTTTATAATCAAAATCTTTAAAATCTCTTATTTCAGATGGTACATTTGAAATACAATATATATTGCATCAAAAGAATATATGACGGTGCAATTGGCACAGCATCTAGGTCAACACACTTGGCAAGAAGGCTCATTGATGGAGTATTTAAGCCAGATGCGATCCTACAGTGCACCCTTTCTGACCAAGCTCCGAAGGCGCAAGGAGAGGAAAGGCGTAAGAGACATTACGACTGCCTAAATGTCCAAGCGCGAAAAGCCATAATAGGTAATAGAAGTATATTACTGTATTTTATATACGACTATAATTATTTTTCAATCTTTTCAGATTTCAGCGTTGAATATGGTGAAAAACATGAATGGTTAAAGCAGACCAAATATGAGTTAAACCGCAGCATGTCTCAAAAAATTGGTGAAATAAAACGTAATCGTAAATAAAGTATATATTAAATGATTATAAATTAATGTTACGATAATTACAAGGATACCTGAAGTAGATTTTTTGTTATTATGTTTATTTATTTATTTTTTTTCTTTTTGCTTTACTTTCTTGTATTTAACTTTTCTTGTTTATAAAATAAAACTTTTTTATAAAAAAACAATAAAGGTTTTTATTTATGAAAATATATGGGAGGAAATATATATTTAAAAATATATGGGAAAATATATTATTATATATATGTTATCATGTCCATATACCCTCAATTTTCGGATCCAAAACATATATGAAACTCCATATATATACATATATTATTATACATGATCATTTTCAGCTGAGTAATTATTATTTTTAATAAAAATAAAATTGGGCAAATATGTTAAGAATATACTATAATTAAAAAACCTATCAACATTTCAAAGTTTTGGGCAGCCAAATTAATTTTTTTTATTAAAAATGTCATCCAAGTTTAAAAACTCTGTAACAATAAAACAATCATTTATTCTATTTGAAAAATGCGACTATTTCGGTATAACGCTTAAGTCTTCTAAAATTGGTTATGTTAGGTCCATTATTTAACCTTGCATCCATGCAAATATTATCTCGGAACAGTGTTTAAATACTTATAAATACTTTATTTATGCCATGATTTTAATAAAATTTGGTGCAAATAAATTTTAAAATAATAATATTTGTTGGAATTCGTTGTTTATTATTGAATTTTATTAAAAATAATCTAAATTTTATAATATTATAACCGTGATTAGTATTTGAAATACATTATTAGGATTGAATTAAGGTTGAGAAAGTTAAAAAATTTCTCGATTTAATGAGTTTGTGTCTTTAATTAAATTTGCTTTATTAAATTGATACCAACAATCGAATTAAATTCAGCATTTTATTTTTAAGCATCAATTACTAGTTGCGGCAACTGAAAAATTCAATTAGTACGCATGAACTGTTAAAAAATTACATAATAAAATAATATTTAAAAATTTAAATGAAAAAAGAAAACTTAATAAAAACATGTATAAGGTAAGTTATTTTATATTATTTTTTTTTTATACAAATTTCTATTAAGTTGTATATTCTAGATAAAAGATGTAAAGCAAAATTCTTCTGATATGGATAGTGGGGAAAAAATTAAAAGGCCGTGTTTTCCCACGTCAGGAATGGCTAACGGATGCGTAATGGTAATCAATTGTTTTTTAAAATGTAGATACCTAAAAAATTTTCAATAGAATCGTTCTTTTTCAAAATTTAGCATATGATGTCAATTAACTTGGTTTATAATCTCTTCTAGTGTCCAGCAAGTCCCAATATATGAATGTCTTTTGTATACTGTTTTACTAATACTGGTCGAATTTGTGAAATTTACACGCTTCAATATATAAGTATATTTTAGACTAAGGCATTCACAATTTTATGTTTGTTATACCCTACACCACCATAGGTGGTTGGGGTATTATGTGTTTGTGCTGATGTTTGTAACGCATAGAATGAGTTATCCAACACCCACCTTAAAGTATACCAATCGACTCAGAATCACATTTTAAATCGATCTAACGATGTCCGTCCGTCCGTCCGTCTGGCTGGACGACTGGATGGCTGGCTGGACGGCTGGCTGTCCATGTAAACCTTGTGCACAAAGTACAGGTCGCAATTTTGAAGATAATTAAATGAAATTTGGTAGATGGTACTTTTATGATACAAGGACGAAGCCTATTGAAATTGGTTATGATCGGTCCATTATTTCACCTACCCCCCATACAAAAGTCCCCCCGGAATAGAGTTTTCACACTTAAAAATGCGTTAATATTAGGAATATTTTAATGAAATTCGAAGTTTTGTGTAAGTACCAATCTTTGTACCAAATTTTATGAAAATCGGTCCACGATTGACCATAGCTCCCATATAAACCCCCCTTCCGAAAATCACTTTAACGTGCATAAATCACATACGAAAGATAGTATCAAGTTAATATTCGACTCAAATAAGTTTTATATAAGTAGAAACTACATTGCTAAAATTTATGAGAATCGGTCCATAATTTACCATATCTCCCATATAAACCCACTTTCGGAAATCGCCCTATAATGCATAAAATCATCAATATATTATTAACCCATTATTCTGTACTTGTATACTTTATTTTAGATTTAATAAAAGTGTTGGTCTACAGATATAGTCGGTCTTGACCGACTATATCTTCTTCTCTCGTTTTTATATATATTTGTACCTTAAATTAAATAAAATGAAAAATGTGTTATTAAAAATAAAACAATTTCCCAACCAATTCTTTCAATTCCATTCAATGAATTTTTCCCTAAACAGTTGTACGTACCATAAATTCAGCAATAGAATTGCATTTGCAATCGAATTTCAGATTTTGAATTACATTAACATTGACCTTTTATTTGACCCTATTTTTAATGAAAAATGTCATGAATTTGTACCTAATATTCCTAAAAAATTCCTGACTTCATATTATTTAATTTTGTTACTCATTAAAAATTAATGTTGTAATGAAATCTAGAGTTATGACAAGAAACTATTTGTTAAGACTTTCAGGATGAAAAATAAAAAAAAAAAGATATTACAAAGCATTTTTTCAATCAGTTTTAGATTTTAAACTGCTTTGAAAATGGCAAACAAATAATTTCAAAGGGAATGAATCAAAAAAATATAAAAAAATTCAGATATTTTAGTAATATTTTCAAAAATTTTAAGCTTAAACATGTATATATTTTCTATCTTAGTATTTCGACAACTAAGAATCAGCGAAAAGTTTTTGTTGTTTTTTGTTCGTTAATATTAGCCATAACAAACTATTTTTTGTAGATAACTCCACATTTCGAAGATGTATTTAAATTTTTGAAAATTAAATGTTGTTCAACCAAATAATCACTTTGGGTATTCTCTTCACTTAAATATTTTTTTTCTGAAAGCTAAAAGTACATAATTTACTTTAAACTGTAGTTAAGTACTTAAAAAAATCAATTTTATTTATTTTGATTTTCTTTATTTTCTAATTTAAATACACAAAGTTTGTGAATTTTTTATATAAATTGTAATGTTTTTTATATGTACCTATTTTAGTTTTGTTTCTATTTTATTAACTAATTATGTAATTTGAAAATGAAAAATGTATTACGTTTTTATTAATTGAAGTTTTAAATTACATTAATTTCTTATTATTCCTAAATTTTCAAAACTAAAAAAAAATATTTGAAATCTTTATCTAAGTAAATAATCAGTAAAAAATATTGACTTAATAAATATATATGATCTTTTTATCCACCAGTTAAAACTACAAACATTGTTTTTTGAATAATTATGTTCAAAATTTAACGAAAAGTAAAAGTTTTACTGATATATTTAAAATTAAAATTTTTAATTTATCAAAGCTTAATAGGAAAATATTTCATACAAATTTAATTAAAAAATATATAAATTTTGTATATAATTTTACACATATATTTTATTACGGAATAATCTTTCAAGTTAATTTTTGGTCCGTTTTAATCCACAAGATTTATATAAAAATTTCTATTATTACAAGTTACTTTTTTAGCAACTTCATTTACAAATATTTCCTATCGAAAGTGTAACTATATCGACACACCGGGAAGTTGATGTGCGTCGCTTTTACTATCGAATTATGATCTACTTAGTAACGCCGTTCGTGAAGAACTGTGCCACTATGAGATAGTTCCATTTGGGTAACGCTTTAGTTAGGATTGGAAGATTCGAATTAGCACCATTCATTAGACGCGTTTTATATAATTATAAGGAAGCCTACTTCGCTTGCATGGTAAGAATGTGTTAGTAAAATTTTATTTATATATACCCTGCAAGCATTTTCTATCGCATGTGTAACTATATCGACACACCGGGAAGTTGATATGCGTCGCTTTTACTATCGAATTCTGATCTACTTAGTAACACCGTTCGGGAAGAACTGTGCCACTATAAGATAGTTTTCTTTGGGTAACGCTTTAGTTGGGATTGGAAGATTCGAATTAAGGCACTTTTATAATTACATAAAACGCGACTAATGAAAGGTGCTATTTCGAATCTTCCAATCCCCACTAAAGCGTTACTCAAAAGGAACTATCGCTTAGTGGCACAGTTCTTCACGAACGGTGTTACTAAGTAGATCATAATTCGATAGTAAAAGCGACGCACATCAACTTCCCGGTGTGTCGATATAGTTACACTTTCGATAGGAAATATTTGTAAATGAAGTTGCTAAAAAAAGTAACTTGTAATAATAGAAATTTTGATAAAGTGCTATAGATAAATGCGGACCTAAAATTAACTTAAAAGATATTTTCGTAAATAAAGTATTTGTATGTGTAAAATAATATAGGTACATAATAATGAAATTAAAAAGACTTGGGGAAGATAATAATAAAATATAATAATTTACAATTTAAGGTAACATTACAAATTATTAAATTTAAAATATGCTTATTTAAACTTGATCGAATTGAAAACATTAAAGAAAAAATTTAAAAATTTGAAATTTATAAACTTTTTATTAATCAAATTTTTCACATACTTGTATTTAAATTAGAAAATCAAAATAAATAAAATAGAAAATTTTATTTAACATTTTTTAAGTAGAAAACTACAGTCTTAAGTAAATAATTTTAGTGTGTACTTTTTTTCGAAAAAGTATTTAAGTTTGATGAGAAGGCCCAAAGTGATTGTTGGTTGATCAACATTTAATTTTCAAAAATTTAAATTCATCCTCGAAATATAGAGAGATTCTTGGCAACATTATATTGTAATGAGTAGGAATAAAATCAGGTCAACTAAAAGAGTAGTGTTAATGAATTCAAATTAAAAGTACATAAAGAAAACCGATTCGTTGTCACAAACGAACTGAGTTGGTTTCGAGAACTATCTCAAATTCGATTGCAAATACAATTATATTGCTGAATTTATGGTATGTACAAATGTTTTGGAAAAAAATCAATTAATGGCATTAAAAGAATTATTTGGGATAATTATTTTTCTTTTAATACTATTTTAATTTAATTTTAATTTTATTTAATCTAAGGTACAAAAATATACTAAAACATACATAAAATTGTGAATGATCCAAAATACTTGATTTTCCCCTAAAAATTGTATTTTCCACTAAAAACTAGATTTTTAAATGATAAATTGAATTTTTAACAAAAAATATTTTTTACTGAAATCCGAGAAAAATGGATTTACCAATGAAAAGAAGTCAAAAGGTATATTCGGTCAAGTCCAACAAAATGATTTACAATTTTTTTGGAAATGGCTTTATTTGGGTGGGAGAAGATCTTATATTTTTTAGTTTAGGTTTCAGGAATGGAACAAATTATAATGCTAAATGTGTTTCTTGCTTTAAAACGAAATAAAAAAGTGATTGTATAATAATAGAAAAACAAACTTCAATTCAAACTCGAAAATAATATCAAATTTATATGAAAAAGGAAAAAATCTTTGCGTGAAATTGCAAAAATTGTTTTAAGGAATTATTGCGGAGTAATATATAAATATAGCAAACATCATACTGCAGATAATATTGAAATCATGGCATATTTATGGGTATTTAAACACTGTTCCGAGGGAATATTTGCATGGATGCAAGATAAAATAATGGACCGATCATAACCAATTTCAGCAGACTTTAGTGTTATACCGAAATCCAAATGTAATAAAATTCGGCAAGAATATTAATATTGACGCTGGTAATGCAAATGCCGAGTTTAAGTTTGATTACCGCGTTAGTTCGCGATTTATAATATCTCAAAAATGAGGAAAATTGTCTTTTTGAAAATACAAATATCTTCCAAAGTATTTACGTCACAATGTTCATTAAGGAAAATATTTAAAGGTAATGAAATTACCTTTAAAATGATACCTGAAACATGTTTTTATTTGAATTTTATTGGTGGATAATTCGCGAATTAAATTTCACGGTCGCGTATTTTCAAAAATGGTATTTTTAAATTCGTGAAAAAATATATATGTAGAGGATGGATCCATTCTGAATGTTCTCTGTAAATAGAGTTGTGTCGTTCATGAAAGAAATATTTCAATTGAACGATTCAGTTAAATGATAGATATGAAATACTTCACAATCTTTCATGTTTATGTTTCACTTTTCACATTTCTTTCATATTTCATTCTTTTCTTCTGTCATATTTTTTTCAGCTGATTTAAATCTGAGAATTCATCCGGCAAAAAAAAATGTAAATAATACAAAATGTAGTATGTTCAAAATAACTAAATAAAAAAAAATGGTTAACCATTCATTAGACATTGTTGTTTCACAAAAAAAGAAAGAAAAAAAAAAAATAATGAAAAAAAAAAAAAACATATTTCATTCCTTTCCATTTCATTCCTACTTCAGTAAATGAAAGACAAGTAAGAACCTTTCTTTTGTTTCTATTTCATACATACTTCAGAAAAAGAAAGATGAAAGAAGAAAAAAACATCTTTCATTCGTTTCTATTTCATTCATATTTCAGTAAATGAAAGATGAAATAAAAGAAAGAATCTTTCTTTGGTTTCTGTTCCATACGTACTTCAGTAAATGAAATATGAAAGAAAAGAAAGAAATATTTCAGTCAGTCGTAATGACCGATAACGAACGATTCACCAAAATGAAATATTATTCCCAAATCTATCTGTAAGTATCGTGATGGGACTCTCAATAGTTTCTGAGTTATTAAACAAAATCACAATAAAGTGATAACAAACGAATAAAGTGAGCAAAGGAGAAAGTTATTTGGTTTACAAACATTATATGACCGTAGATCTTACAGTTGTATCATGTTTGTTTATAATATTTTATCTGGTCAAGTAACTTGTTCTGATTTAAATGATTATGTTAATTTATATAATCCACCAAGAGACCTGAGAAGAAACCGTATATTTGATGATACTTTTCATAGAGCCAACTATGCTATAAATGAACCAATTACAAGATGTTTAAAATTATGTAATAGCATTTCTCCTCTTTTAAATTTTAATGTAAATAAAGATAAGTTTAAATTAAATTTATTTATGTTATAAAATTAATTTAAGTAATCTGTAAGATAAAATCTGTAGATGAAATAAATAAATAAATAAATAAATAAATAAATTCATGCTTGAAATTTCTTTCAAATTAATTATTTTTTTATTTTACACTGCGTTATGTTGTTTATAATAACTCAGAAGCCATTGATAGTCCCATAACGATACTTACAGAGAACATTCAAAATGGATCCATCCTCTACATATATATTTTTCACGAATTTAAAAATAACATTTTTGAAAATACGCGACAGCGAAATTTAATTCTCGAAATTCAACATAAAAACACGTTTCAGGTATCATTTTAAAGGTAATTTCATTACCTTTAAGTATTTTCCATAATGAACATTGTGACGTAAATACTTTGTAAGATATTTGTATTTTTATAAAGACAATTTTCCTCATTTTTGAGATAATCTAAATCGCGGTAATCAAACTTAAACTCGGCATTTGCATTACCAGCGTCAATACTAATATTCTTGCCGAATTTTATTACATTCGGATGATTTTTGGAAGAAATTGGCCATTTTTCTATTTTATTACAAACAAAACAATACAAATTGCAATAAATATTTCTTATTTATTATGACATTTGTTGTAATAACTCCTAAAATATTGCGAGTCCCAGAATGCCACTTTCCACGGTTATAGAAAACATTTTCATCATTAACATATATTTTTTTAAATTTTTAAAAATACCACTTTTCGAGATATTTACCCGCTAACGAAAAATCGCGAGATATGGACCATATGGATCATGTTACACGTCACATTAAAGGTTATTTTAATACCTTTAATATGACAACTCAATAAATCTTATATAGTAAATACTTCGAAAGATATTTGTAATTTTGTGTATGCAACTTTGTACATATTTTAAGCTATTTTGCACATTCAAACCGCGATATTTCGCGAACCACTTGATGAAATTATCTGAAATTTTTAATTAGTCTTAGTTTTGACAAGAATAATGATTGTACCAAATATCATTAAACTCGGAAGAGGTGAGAAAATCAGCTGGTTGGTTTTAAATGGAATGACTGAATAGTATTTTTATTTGTAAAAAACAAATTAATTTTTTGTTTCACTTTCACTTTTATTAAATAATAATTTAGTAAATATCAATATTTTTTCATTCTAATCACTTCAAAATTTGTATTTTTATTAAGCAAAATTATATTGTTTATGCTTGTTCTTTTCTCCATTATGAAATGTAAACAATCGCCAAAATCATGATGATATGATAAAATTTCGATCCTAATGTGTGTTGTTTTTGAAAAGTTTCGCACGTTCTACTATTAAACATTTTAGAGTGCCGAATTAGATATATTATGTGGATTGATAAAAAATAATCTTCCAATGCTAAAAAAGGTCTTGAAAAATAGTGTTTTTGTTTTTGGATAACTGTAACTGTTATCTAAACAACTTCTAATAGTGATTAAAGAAGTTAAGACATAGAAATTCTGCTCTTGTTGTCATAAGTCATATACAAAAATTGGGTGCTGCTTAAGACGGAGGCCATTTTTTTTAAATTAAATAGTTTACTATTCGTTTTTTAGATAACTTTTTGCTGATTTTGAACAAAAATTATTTTTTTTTTTTTAATTTAATTTTGACTTTTACACTTCATTAAAAATTCTTCATACTAGAAGAAAGAAAATTGAAAGAAGTCTGACCTTTAGCCAATAAGGAGATGATTTTTTTTTCGCGTACGAAAAATGAAAACGGAGAGAAGCATAAATTCGATAAAATAAATATCATGAAATATCATGAGCATGAATTTATTGCGAATAATGTCTAAATTAAAAACGTCGTTTGCGGCAGAAGCAAAAGAAAAAACAAACACAATTTTTAGTTTTTTTGCTTTAAAATTAACATAATGCAAAAATAGATAAATCATAAAACACCTTTCAAAAAAAAAAAAAAAAAAAAAAAAAAAAAAAAATTTCTGAAATGGAACAAATTTTATAACGGTTTCGTTTTTGAAATTAATGCTACGATCTTTTGACTTTTTTCAATATTGATATAATTTTTGAAGATATGAGCATGAGATTTTTTGTATAAATGTAGTTTGCGTCTGTACATTATAATTAGGGTGATCGATTATTCGACTTTTTCAAGAAATCGTTTTCGAATAGTTGGTATAAAACCGGTTAACCGGTTTTTTTGCAGAAGTTAATATTTATATCAAAAGACTACATTTCTTAAAATCAATAAGTCTTATAATGTTCTGGTTAAAATTAATTACATAATAATTTTTGGATATAACTATTAACCCATTAAGAACGAGAAAGAAAGATATAGTCAGTCAAGCTTGACAATACCCTACACTATTGTGTGCATTGTTTACCGATACTTGTATTAAATGTAAAATTAAATATACGAATACAAAATATTACGTCGATACTAACATTTATATGAATTTATATGGGAGCTATAGTCAATTATGGACCGATCTTCATGAAATTCGGCAAACATCAGCACAAACGCATAATACTCCCTCCACCTATGGTGGTGTAGGATATAAAAATTGTAAGAAAATAATCATCAAACATTATATTAACTTTTACTTAGCATTAACAGAAACCATGGGTTAATATGGCAAAAGTCAGAATCAATTTTATTGAAACGATTCTGCACGTGAAACTTTTATACCACAACATCTTTAAAAAATGAAGAAAATATTGGGTAAAAAAAGACAAAAACATTTAAATTAGATGTAAAAATATTACAGGTGTTACAATAGATAAAACAAATTTCATTCAGGATAATTATTACTAATTTATTTATCTCATCTTAAATTATATTTTTAAAACATTAGAAATCATACTTTATGAATATTTAAAAAAATATTCATAAATTTCTATTCAAATATCAGAATTTAGTACATGTTTTTTAAATAAAAAGCTATATATAAAACCGGTTTTTTGTGTTTAAAAAAACCGGTCTATTTGACATTCAAAAAAAGAACATTTTGAAAAAACCGACAGCACGGTTTTAAAACCTGTTGAAAAACCGTGTCGATCACCCTAATTATAATCCAGTAAATAAATCCAACATTTGATTTTTAAGTGGTTACGGTGTTTTGCATTTTAGTTGACGATACATATGTACAAATAAGAATATGTATATCTATAAGATAATTTATTACAATCAATCTTGGATGTTGAAATAAAAAGATATAGTAATGAATTACCCCTTGTAAAACAAAAATATGTACCATATCCCATAGACGGACATCTCCCGATAACGGACAAAATCAGCGTGGCGATCGTTGTCCGCCTATGAGAGCTTTCACTGTATTTAAAATTAAAAAAATGTAATTCAGTTCATTTTAATTTTACATTTTTCTTCTGAATCAGCAGAAATAATATTTAGCAATCTAATTAATTTGAAAACAGATAAAATGCACTCCGAAGCAATCTCAGCAATTTTTTTTACAAACGAAGAGATACTTTGAAATGATAAATTTGAACATAGTTAGACATACACACAGAAAAAATATTGGCTGGAAAACTGTTACCATTATGGATTTTTTGTGAATTAAACCGAAAAATAGTTGAAATTATTTAAAATTAATAAATTTAATCGATTTTCACCGCATGTGGTCGATAATATATAATATTAATGGATTTATTTATTATTATTGTAAAATTGATTAACGTAATCATTGTGTGTCTGTTTAAAATAAAATTTTCTAATTCAGTAGTGATAATTAATATAACATCTCTTTTTAATAACGAATGTTGGTAGTTGTAATGAAAAATGTGATAATAACACAGTAAAATGGTTACAGTAATCAATATATGTTTAAATTCAAATTGTTTTGGCATTTTTAAAGAAATAATAAAATAAAAAATGTTTATTTACATAAAATTGTTCTTAATAAAAATTCTTTTAAACGATAAATAATATTAAAATCAACACAGAAAAATTGGTAAATGACGTTTACGCTAGATATTTACATTGGGAGGACAATATTTTCATATAAAGTGTTAGTATTTAATGTTTCTATTTGGTTTGTCATTAGTTCCTTAAAAATGTTAATTGCTCTCGTTAGAAAGGTTCGACAAATACCACATATTTTTGAAGCCATTAGATGAAAGTCCTATTATCATATGGTGTGTAACAAGCAAGTTATAAACAACAAGACAGATGACATGAGATCCTCAGAATTCAGTTACTTTTGTCAGGATCACGATAAAATTTTACAAAATTTGTTAAATGATTAATGGCAAGATGTGTTGATTCCCGTAAGTATTATCGAATTGGTTAAATCAGTTCATTTATTTATTGGTCATATATTTATAGAAATACTTCTTAGCATCATCATTTCTGAGCCATGATTTTGTATGTTACATTGGAAAAAACATTATGTGCCAACAATCTGTCGTGTGAGGAAAGTCGTTGATTTGCCTTATACCTATTTCTAGCTTACAAACATATATTATTTTAAATTTGTAAAACAAAAAAATTAATATAATTTGCAAAAAGAATTATTTGTTTAATTGAAGCACCCTAGTATTCATATGTATAGTTTGTAGAATATTACTTTTATCGCAACCGAATTACCTTTTTTAGCTTAGTTGTAACTACCGTAATATTCAGTAATTCCAATCGAATTATAAGATAGTACGCTGCAAAAAACCCAATAAAGAAACTCGTGGCTCAATTGAAAATATTATGTTTCATATAGACAATAATGATCAAATAAAGAATGTGATGCTGTCGAATGACACGATATAAAAAAACTACGATGGGGCAGGGAAAACATTAAATTAAAAATATTCATTTCAAACCTTATAATTTTTTGTAAATTTATTATGCTAACAACTTTTTTATAAAATTGTTTCAATGTTGTTTTAATAGAATCCATGTGAAATAAGATTGTTAAAATTTTCTCGAATTTTGGAACTTGAAAGTGAAATCTTTTTCACTCTTTTATCCATCAAAACAAATTATTGATCTTTTGTGTTCACCGAGAATAATAACAGACATGCATTATATGAGAGAGTATATTGAGTAATATTAAGAATCTAATGAAGCAAAACAATGTCGCATTTTTTTATCTTTACATAACATTTTATCTGATTTGTAAATTAGTCTGAGTTGTAGTGGGTCGCGCTTACATTGAAATGCCAAAAAGGGACGGCGAAGCAAGATCTTGTGAGAACCCTTGCGCTACATACAAGATAGCTTAGAGATACTATACCAGCTGAGCTTATATTCGAATACTTTCTTTTATCCTTTTCTTACATTACGTTATACAAGACCTATAAGTTGTAATAAAAAAAATACGAAATATTTGTTGCAACTGGTATTGTTTTGTTTGTAATAAAATTAGAAAATCGCAAATTTTTTCCAAATATCATCCGAATTTAATGAAATTCGACAAGAATATTAATATTGACGCTGGTAACGCAAATGCCGAGTTTAAGTTTGATTACCACAATATTTTGCGATTTGTAATATCTCAAAAATGAGGAAAATAGCCTTTTTAAAAATACAAATATCCTCCAAAATATTTACGTTAAATTGATCAATTTTAACCACTGCTGGATGTAGGGTGAACGTTCAGAACTTTTCAAAATTACACTTACATGTTTTCTTGGGGTCCCGTTTTTCAGAAAATGCCAAAAAATATTAAACTTTTTTAACAAAAGTTTTTAAAAAAGTTAAATATATAAAGTTACTTTTTTTGCAAAAAATTTCAATTTTTGAGACCTGTTATGAAATTTTGATTTTGAAATTTTTTTTCTTGTTATTGAATTGAGACAACAAAAAAAATTTTTATTAGCATAATTTAGAAAATTTCAAAGTATTTTTAAAAAAATTTTAAAAAATTTATTTTAAAAGTTATAGGGCAAAATCACAAAAAAGTCAAGGCCAAAAATGAGAAATTTATTTTTTGAAGTTAAATATCTTTTAAACCATACTAGATAATTTAGCACAATATGCATGTTTTTTCCATGTCTTGCTTAGAAGAATTCAAAAATGTTTAAAATTGGTTAATATTTGTAAAAGTTATAAGCCCCGATATGTTTTTCACCCTCGAGGTGGTCAACTTTGGTCCACTGTAGCGGCGTCCGTGCTGCAGCTACGGATTCAATATTCTGAAAGTCTATCTCCTCTTCTATCGATGTTCCAAGTTTCATCTTAAGCACTTCAGTAGTTTCAAAGTTCCGGACTTATTACCATTTATTTTGCTATTGGCCTCACAGTGCGGTGGGGCTGAATCAAAATTTTTTGGAAATAAATCTTTAACTTCTGATCGGCTGGTTGGATTTGCATGAAATTTGGTACAGGTGTAGCAGACAAGCGTACAATGCCAACTTTGGAAGGTGGGTCGAACAGATCCCTCAGGGGCGGAGCTAAATGGGCTCAAATTTGGGTACCTCTGACATACAAATTTTTTAATAATAGCTTGCCAAATTTTGGTTCTCGTCCAATTTCAAATATTTTTATACATTATTGTAGGCACTGATAAGACCTACAAAAAACATACTTGCATGTCTTATTTATCTCTTATAGTTTTTTCTTAAGCTGATTAAAGAACAAAATTATTTTTGGAATAAAAAAAAATTGAAGTCGATATCTTTACCGAGTCCAAAAATAAAAGATTTTGAATTTGAAAGTTGCAAAAATGACGACTTTTTGAGTTTTTTTTGACCTAAAAAGTATCTACAGTCTTTTTTCTCTAAAATTGAATTTTCTTTTACAACGTATATATTTTATATATTTCACAAAGAAGACTCTTAAATAAAAAACAAGCCCAATATCTGAAATAGTCAAGGTACACACCCTCCCGAATTTGACCCATTTTATATGAAAGTTTTGACTTTAGTCTATATTTTCTCAAATCCCAAAGCACGAATCGGTAAACGGAATGCAGTTTAAAAATTTTTAATATGTTGTTAAAAGTTTTCAATCAAAATCTATGGGACTTCGGAAAAATGTGGGTTTTATAGCCGAAAATGTGAAAAAAACCCATTTTTGGGATTTTTTGCGTTTTTTTGGGAATTGTGGGATTCCTTTTTTGTGTATTTTTGCACAAACACACATTCGAACATTGGCTACGGGAACAAATTATTTATGTTGTTATGGGTTTTTCACATCCACAATAGTACAATGTTTTCAGAATTTTCCGTTTAAAAATATTTGAAATTGGACGAGAAACAAAAATTTGGCTAGTGATTAAAAAATTTGTATTTCAGAGGAGCCGCTTTAGCTCCGCCCTGAGGGGTCCGTTCGGCCCCCCTTCCAAACTTAACATTGTACACTCCTCTGCTACGCCTGTACCAAATTTCATGCAAATCCAATCAGCCGATCAGAAGTTAAAGATTTATTTCCAAAAAATTTCGATTCTGCCCCACTGTGCAATGGTTGAATTCTTGTGATACGGTTTAATAACTTTGGAAACAGTTTGATAGCACACATTTAATTCTGTGACCAATTATTTGTAGGACTAAAATGAATTTTTTTGAAATTTTTTAATAGCTTATAGCACGTACATCACTTTCGCCACTCATTTTGATCAAACTCACAACAAATCAACATGGTTGCCATTAAAAATAATAACTGACATATTTTTCAATAACAACTAGATGAAAAAAAATTTTAAATATTGCTTCGAAAAAAAGATGAATCAAAACGTGTGTTAAGATTTTTTCGATCGCACTCCTTAGTATCAAGTTAATATTCTACACAAATAAGTTTTATATAAGTAGAAACCAAAATTTATGAGAATCGGTCCATAATTTACCATAGTTCCCATATAAACCCACTTCCGGGAATCCCACTAAAAGGCATAAAATCATATAGATGTTAGTATAAATGCATTGTTCTGTATTTGTATAATTTATTTTACATTTAGGGGATTCACAAGGTATGCTATCATGTCATATTGTTATATGTCCTAAAATATTTCAATGTATAAAAAATATTGTTATTGCTTTTCCTTTGTAAAATTTTATTACATTATGACAATACGACATGATAGCACACTTTGTGAATCCCCCAATTGAGTAAAAGTGTTGGTCTACAGTTAGCCACAGGTCTAATTTTTAGCTCATACAGAATGGTGTAGGGTATTATAAAATAAAGAGTAATTGTATTCAAGCTAAGGAAACAAAATATATTTTCAATTTTGTTGAAGACTTTGGAATTTGATTTAAATTTTATAAATGTATGTATATTCGAATACTTCTGTAGAAATTTTTATTTTATCTGACTTGTTAATAAATGGAATAATATTTAAATAATTTTATTTCAAATTAATTTCCAATCATATTACAAAAAGTACAAAATGATTTGAAAGTATTTTATTTCTAAAAATATAAATAAAATACAAAAATAATTAATTTTTAACAAATATTTTGAATGATGATTATGATGGTCGAAATAAAAAACATAAATATCTTTTGTGATATTTATTACAAAAGTATAAAATTATTTTCAACTTTTTTCATCGGATAAACAAATTTTAAACAATTTCATTGAATAAAAAAATATCTTTAAAAACAAAATTATGAATAACAAAAAAAATAATTTGAAATATTTTTCTTACTGATACTTATTTTTAAAGATATTTATCGTTAAAGATATTTATTATTTTCATCATGATAGATATTTATATTAAAAAATAAAAATCCTTCACATATTTTTTTCAACAAATGAAAAATTATTTTTTGAACAGTAAAGATATTTATATTGATTGAAAAATAAAAATAAAAATTTTCCGTGTGCTTGCATTTTACCTCAAAATGAGAAATATAAAAATAAGGTTGTAACAAAAAACTTTAAAAACCAAAAAATTAAAAATATGCAATAAAAATATGCATTATTAGGTAAAATATGCAAAAAATATGCACTAACAAATCGATGCCATTTTTTAGTAAACTGTCTGATTCGGATAGATAATAACATAAGATCATTTTTAAATGCTCCAAAAAAAACATGAATTTGCATTTAAATCCGCCCCTAGTCATTATTATTATTACATAATATTTATCGAAACAATCCTAGGAAGGCGCACCCGAAGTTTGCATAATGTCAAGCTATTCGTTAAGTATATACAATTAAACCACGCTAATAAAAGTGCATATTATTAATATTAAACTTTATGTAAAAAGGAACAGTAAACTTCAGATGCCAAGACATGACGCACAGTTGAGTCAAACGCAAATTTTTTGATAATAAATCTGTATCTCCTAAACTACTGGTTGGATTAAATTGAAATGTATCAAAGAGTTTCAGAGGAGGACCTAAGCTTTGGGGTAAATCATCCTGTAGTCACCCTGTGATAACACAAGAAAATCTACAGGGTGTCAAAATTGACTACCTCGAGTATGTAAAAGTTTTAAAAAATCGTAACTTCTACAAATGAAGTCCGATTTTAAAGATTTTTATATTTCTGTAAAGTGCTTGGTAAGATGTTACTCACCCAAGTTATCTCTTACAGTTAAAAAGATATTTGCACTTGAATTTTGAATTTTTGATTTTTTGGCTCGATTTTCTTTCGTTTTTCAAGAATAAGTCCTGAGGTATATGAGGTAATTTTTTTTTTTTAAATATCGTGCAATTTGAAATATATTTCAAAATAACATACTGAAAGAATTTTTGGACTATCTCAATGCACCTAGACGTGAAAAATATTCACGAATATTCTGAAATTGATATGAAAAATGGCTATTTTTTACAAAAATATAGTACAATTCTTTCACTTTTTAGTCCGTTCCGTTTAAGAAAAAAATTTTCTTTATATATTTCAAAAGACAAGGTTTCACAAATGGCTAATATAGAAATTTTTAACTGATTTATTCTTGCGCCCTACATCAAGCATTGGTCAAAAATGGTGAATTTTGGAAAAAGTTCAATTTTTTATCGATTAATAAAAAAAATGTCACGCGAGCTTTTTTAAATTTTTTGACGATATTTCATAAAAAAATAGATTTAGAACGATTTGACACTAAACTGCTTCCCGCCCGGCCAAAAACGAATGCAGGAGGGCAGATTTAATGAAAAAAGTAAATTTTTTAAACCGCTTTTTTTAATTGCATAAGAAAGCATATTTGCATAATATTTTCGCCATTATTTCTTATGTAGTGTATAAAATATATTTCGATCTTTCACTCCTGCAAAAATCATTAAAAAACCTTTACAAATAAATTTTTGGGAATTTTTCAAAAATAAACAATATTTAATAAATATAAGCGATCATTGCGAATATTATCTCGTTCAACAACCAAAACGTGCCAATACAATTGTTTATTACGTATACGCACATATGGAAATATTGTAAATCAGTGAATTTGGTGAGAGTTGACCTAAGTTGTCAGTTTTGAGACCATGATATAGTGCATTTAAAACAATCTATATATACATATTATACATCAATGAATTGGTAATTAAGTCTATTTTTATATTCTTGTAATATTTTAATAGTTTTTGGAAAGTAGGTGGAGTTTTGCTTTACAAAACATTATTTTTTTGGTTTTTATATATTTTTTATAGTTTTTAATTTTGAAAAATTGCAAAAAATTTATTTGTAAAGCTTTTTTAATGATTTTTGCAGGAGTGAAAGATCGAAATAAGTTTTATACAAATATGCTCTTTTATGCAATTAAAAAAAGTGGTTTAAAAAATTGACTTTTTTCATTAAATCTGCCCTCCTGCTTCGTTTTTGACCGGGCGGGAAGCAGTTTAGTGTCAAATCGTTCTAAATCTATTTTTTTATGAAATATCGTCAACAAATTTAAAAAAGCTCGCGTGACATTTTTTTTATTAATCGATAAAAAATTTAACTTTTTCCAAAATTCACCATTTTCGACCAATGCCTGATGTAGGGTGCAAGCCTAAATCAGTTAAAAATTTCTATATTAGCCATTTGTGAAACCTTGTTTTTTGAAATATATAAAGAACAAATTTTTTCTTAAACGGAACTTTGAGTAAAAAGTGAAAGAATTGTACTATATTTTTTGTAAAAAATAGCCATTTTTCATAACAATTTCAGAGTCCTGATTTTGAATATTTTTCACGTCTAGACGCATTGTGATAATTAAAAAATTCTTTCAGTATGTTATTTTGAAATATATATCAAATGACAGGATATTTTTAAAAAATTTTTACTTTATATTCCTCAGGACTTATTCCCGAAAAAAGAAAGAAAGTTGAGCCAAAAAATCAAAATTTCAAAATTCAAGTGTAAATATCCTTTTAACTGTAAGAGATAACTTGGGTGGGTAAACATCTTTTTCTTTTATCTTACCAAGCACTTTACAGAAATATAAAAATCTTTAAAATCGGACTTCATTTGTAAAAGAAACGATTTTTTAAAACTTTTACATACTCGAGGTAGTCAATTTTGACACCCTGTAGATTTTGCTCAGAGCATAGGTCCTCCTCTGAAACTCTTTCATACATTTTACCAAAAAATTTGCGTTTGACCCCACTGTGTGACGCCTTATTGCCTCCAAGAAAATTTTCGTGAATTGATGTGGAGACCATGCTTTGAAGAGTTTATTAAATTTCATTTGCTGCATTTCCCAATCATTTCCCTAGTATAATCTCCGGAAAAGCTTTTAATGATGAGGGTGTGGATGAATTGAATCCAGAAAAGTTGAAACAAATTATAAATTTATAAAATAAAAATATTGAATTTTATTGAAACTAAAAAAGTGTCAATAAAAAAATCGACCATTCCAGGAAAGAACGCCCTAAAAAGTATATTTTTTTACTTGATGGCTTTCAATTTCGATAAAAACTTTTATACATAAACTCCATTAAGCCTTTTATCAATTTCAGTTTTAAGTTTTGTGAAATTGCAAAAACTCGCGATTTAATTTTGCTTTTTAATTTTCTCAAAAACCAAAAAAGTTTCAAAAGTATGTAACTTTGAATAGCAATATCTCTGAGAAGGCTTTGTGAATTTTAATGATTTAAACTGCTTTTGAATTTCGCATATAGCGGCTTTACGACGAACATTTTAAAAATAAGAAAGATTTTTTAAAAATGCATTTTAATGCAATTGCATTTTTCAAATGCATTTTTCTTTAAATATGCTATTCAAATTTTTTCATTTTTTAACATAAATGAAAAGTTTGGAATCTTTACATTAAAATAAAAGTGTCACATTTTTGGGACGCGATAATCTTATATGCATAATCCAATTTTTATAAAAACATGTTCCCAATTTTTCATATAAAAAATAAAATTTTTTCTTGTTTTTGGAATTTTCTTTAAAATTTGTATAAAAGTTAACAAAATATAAAAAGTATGCAATTTTAAATATTCATATCTCTTGAAGTTATGATGGATTTCCGTAATTGTAAAAGTATTTAAAAGGCCATTGTATATTTTTTGTGTAATTTAGTCAGCATTTCGAAAATCAACTCTTCGATCCATAATATTTTAAAAATATAAATGCTGTTTTTAAATGCATTTTTGTTAGTTGCTTTCCAAATACGAAAAAAAATCAAAAAAATTTAATAGCATATTTAAAGAAAAGTGCATTTAAAAAATGCAATTGCATTAAAATGCATTTTTAAAAAGTATTTTTTATTTGTAAAATACTCATGTTTAAGCTGATATAATTATAATTTAAACGCCATTTAAATAATAAATTTCCGTAAAGCGTTCCCAGAAATATTTGTATTTAAAGTTGTTCACTTTCGAGATTCTTTAGATTTTTTTGAAAGTGAAAAAGCGAAATAAAATCGCGAATTTTCTTAATTTAGCGAATCTGAAAACGGATATATTTATAGACACCTATAGACCTTATACGTATAAAATTTTATAAAAATCGGAGGACAATTGGTATATTTTTGGGCGTTCTTTCATGGAATGGACGATATATATATATATATATATATATATATATATACAGTGGTGGCCACGAATTTAAGACACGACATTTCACTTATATATTTCTGATAATTTTTACATCTTATCGAACAAATTTTAGATCCATGTTATTTTTTAAAGATCCTAGTAATGTTATGAAAAAAAATCAACAATAGTTTGTTACCTATATTTAGTTTCCAATTTTTATTTACATATTATACAGATTAATACAAGTTTAAGCCTGGTCATGAATTTAGGACATAGGCAAAATAAAAGTTAATTCACAAAAGTAAAGCTCAGCTTCATAAAACAATATTAGTATTTGGTGGGAAATCCTTTATTTTGAATCACAGCAGCGCATCTCCTGGGTAAACTTTCAACTAAGGCCATACAGCGCTCCTTTGGAATGGCATACCAAGCCTTTTGAATTTCTTCCCATAAATCAGTCAAATTTTTTGGCTTTACTGCTCGTACATGCTCCTCAACATCATTCCACAAGTTCTCAATTGGATTGAGATCCGGGGATTGAGCTGGCCATTTCAGAACTGTGATATTATTTTCCTCTAAGCAACTCTTCACTAGGCGTGAAGTGTGCTTAGGGTCATTATCATGCATAAATTTCCACATTAGAGGCATGTTGTCTTCAGCGAATGGTATCATGATGCTTGTCAGTATGTTTTTGTAAATATGCTGGTCCATTTTATTGATAATCTTCTGAATGGGACCTACACCATGCCAGGAAAATGCTGCCCACACCATGACATTTCCACCACCATGCTTAACCGTTTTAAGGGTGTACTTTGGGTGATGCTCCAGGTTTGGAGGACGCCATACGTACTGTTTTCCATCAGAACCAAAGCGACAAAACTTCGACTCGTCGCTCCAAAGTATATTTTTCCAAAATGTCATCGGCTTATTGAGATTTTCTCTTGAAAACGCTAGTCGGGATTTAATATTTTTTTTTGACACAAGTGGTTTACGTTGTGCAATACACCCACGTAAGTTCTTCTCATTCAGACGTCTTCTTATTGTCCTGGACGATATATTAATACCAAAATCCGATGAAATCTCATTTTTAATTTTACTTGAGCTCTTGAAAGGATCTTTAGCAGCTGATTTATAAATTAAGCTATCCTCCCTGGGTGTAGTTTTTCGGGCTCTAGGGTGCTGTTTGACATTTTTGGTAGTGCCATGTTGCTTGATGTGTTCCAGTGCATTGTAAATCTTGGATCTGGAACATTTTAGTAGCTTGGAAATTTCCATTACTGTTTTTCCATCAGTATTCATTTGTTGGATCAATTTTCGCTCGGCATCCGAACTCCAAGTACCTCTGGCCATTTCTAACTAAATATTTTGATGTATTCTAACATTAAATGGAATAAAACATTCATTACTTACCTTTTAGCTTCAAAAAACACCAAAAAATCACTTAAAAACCAAATATTTCTTATATGTTTTAAATTCGTGACCAGCTTCAAAAGCACGTTTTTACGAAAATATAATAAAAACAGCAACAAAATGTATACACAAACAAAACCAAATAACGGTAATTGATCTTAACATTACAGGGTACACTGAAAAATTAACAAAATCTAATTTTATATTGCAGGGTTGTAATAATTATCACAACTTAGTTCGTTACATGTCGTGTCTTAAATTCGTGGCCACCACTGTATATATATATATATATTAGGATAAATTTGAAAATTTTGATTTTGAGATATCATATTTTTTTTGAAGGTTTTTGGAGCAGTAAAAATAATGGCGTAATTTTTTTTTTTTAATTTTCCAACTCCTTCCCCTGCATATCTGCGGCTAAAAACGCACATTTTCAGCGCCATTTTGCGCAGAGACGAATCCAATTGATTTATACAAAAAATTCTTTTATACATCAATTCTGCATAAAATTTTAGTAAGAATGAGCACTTTTCCACTTGCTTAAAATGCATTGTGTTCCAGTTAGGGTGTCCGAAAAATTGACTTTTTTCGAAAAAGTTTTGAAAATCTATTTTTTTATAAATACAACTCTTCCCGGTCGAAAAATATGACGTTTCAAAAATGCAAAAGTGGTTGAATTTTTTCCAAAAGTAATCACACTTTATTGCTCATAACTTTTAAAATATTAAATTTATAATTTTTATTTATATTTTATTTCATTTAACAGAAAAACACATTGACTTTAAAACGACATGTAAAACATTTATATACTTCGAAAGTTCAAAGGTCAAAATCGATTATATAAAGATCAAAGCTTAATATCTCAAAAAACGGTATTTTAAAATTCTTAAAAAATATATATATGTTGATAATGTAACTCTGCTCTCTATTTGTGCCAAATTTAAAATTGGAGCCTCTGTTTAGGAGTTATGAAGCAAAATACGGTAAAAAGCCCATTTTTTGTATGTGATATTTAAAATACTTACAAAACTTATTTTGAAATTATTTTTTTTCTACGAGCACATATTTAAAAAAATTAAAATTTTAGATACAAAATTTGACTTCAGTTTATATTTTGTTACATAACTACCAAACTAAAGGAATGTCTAACATGAAATTTTGCACAAGTATAAAGAATGGTTGTATTAATATTATGTAATGTTTTTTATTGTTTTAATGATATCGTTTTCGGAGATATAATGGTTTATTTTTTTTAAGTATTATTTTGACCTTTGAACTTTCGAACTAAAATAACTCACTATATATCATTTTAAAGGTAATGTCTTTGGTTTTAAAATTACACTTAAATTAGCATTTTATTTTCTATAGCTTAGGAGTTATTAGTAATTGGACTTTATTTTGTCCGTAATAAGGCTTCAACTTAAAATTTTTATTTCCATATGGAGAAATGTTATGTCAACAATATATAATTTTTTTTAAGAATTTTAAAAATACCGGTTTTTGAGATATAATAGTTTAAATTTCTTTGAACCTTTGAACTTTTTATGTAAAAAACTTGGTGTATATCGTTATAAAGGTAATGTCTTTGTCATTAATATGCAGCAACAACTAGATATCTACCATGTATAGTTAAGAAGTTATTAGAAGTTTAATAAGTATTCATTTGTTTTTAACATTTTTTCGTTTTTTAAATCGTCATATTTCCGATACGAAAAGAAACATGGATCTGAAATTTCATTCCAATGGTTAATGCTTGTAGTGAATTTCATTGAAATCGGAGACGTCAAATCCAATTGCTGTCCGTTTTGACATGGAATCACTCAATAAGTTCATTTAAAACCGCGATAATAATCGAATAAAAAAGAGTTTTTGAAATTTAGCCGTTATTTTACACGAATTAACAGCTTTTTTGATCAATTTAGGCATTTGGGGATATTTATATCCTTAAACAACCATTTATTTACCGTTAAAATTAACTTAACCAATTATGGACCGGAAATCCCAAAATATTATTTGTGTATTTAAAGGGTTAAATGAATGCACATATCAATAGTATTGAATGAGACCTTTCCAATTATGTCCTAAAATATAATATACGATGAAAAGTGTACAAAATATTCCAATTTTAATAAAATACTTCTTAAAATAAAATCATTGAAAATTTTACTAAAGAATTAAAACAATTTTTAAAATATTATTTGCTTAATATGTATAAAACGTCGTTTTTCTATCATATGTTGTAATTTTTTTAACAAAAGGTTAAAAATTATGCTGTCGATCGAAAACCATATTTTTGGAGGTCTTTTAAAAATGGTCCAGCTCACGTAAATCATATAATTAAACCGAAATATTTTGGGAATGAGTTTAAAACATATCAATCTTTAATTTTAGTGGGGTACATTTGCAACTTTTTTTGTCCCAATACAAATCAAGGCACTGTAAGATATATATTCTTTTTCCTTTCAATTAACACATTGCTTCATTCAATCATCTGCTTGATTGATTGATTGATTTTTTTTCATTTAACATTTTGATTCATATAATGTTAAACAACCCGTTAATTGGTTGTTTAACATTTTTTTTTTTTTTTTTCATATTATTTTTTTTATTAAGAAAGGTGCAAATTTGATTAATTTTTAAATTGAATGAAGCATTTTGGTAATTGAAATAATTTTTTACTTTTTTCTGTGTATTAAGGAGCTTTCAAAAGATTCTGCAGAATTAAAGTTGTAAATACACTTACTATTTATTTAAGTTAAGGAAAATTTCGGTGTAATGATGTTTTGAAATACTTTACAAAAACAGAAACTAAGGAATTCGTTGTTGATTTATATAATCGTCTATTTTAATGTAGATGAAAATACATAATTTTTGCTTAATTTCTTAAAATTCGAATAGCTTAAATTGTGATTTAAGTTACACCATAAACAGCATTCAAAACCCAAAAAAAATACCTACAATAGCATTCTTCGTTGTATGACGATTTTTTATACCTGGATAAATGCAACAAAAGTACAGAAAAATTTAAAAAGTTATATTATAGCCTTTTGGCAGACACGTGACAGGTTCACAGGGCAAGTGACCGGTTCCAGTTCCGGAACTTTATATGGGAGGACCCTGCCACTTTTACATGGGCTTGTAATTGGTGGTGGCTAATTAGCCCCTTGGGACAGGTCACAGGACTTGTCCAAGAGGACATTCAGAGTCTATTAATATAAAAATTTGAAGAAAATTTTTACTTTTTGAACTCTTTTTCATTATTTTTTTTTTTATTTTATAATTTTTTCCCCGAAACGAAATCTTACGTTTTATAGTCTTCAACTCTAACCACAAAGCCACAGATTGTTATTTCGCGCGAATAGCTAATTGCACACTTAACATGCCTATTACAAATTGACTTTCAACTGATATTTAGAGAACTGGAACTCTGGTGATGAGTTAGGTGTCAATTGGTACTCAACCGGTACTGAGAGGCCGGTCCATTAGTGCAATTGCCACAAATTTCCCGCAGGTATAGAACGTGCATTTTCGATTTCCAGTTTAGTGAAAAGTAAACAAAAAAAATCGGAACAAATGTCATCTTCTTAACTGTATTTTATTTTTAAAATATTATTTTAAAAAACATTATTTTTATATTTCAAAATTAAATTCTTTAGTAAATATTTTTTAAATAAAAAATTAATTGAAATCAATATTAATTCTTATTTACAAAAATATTAATTTAAACAATTTTATTTCTATCACTTTTTTATATAAATGTTATAAAAAAATAATAAAATTTTGCTATTGAGTAATTCCATATCAAAACGGAAAAAAATATACATTTTCGGATTCGATATCTCCGATTTGAATGAAATTCGCTACAGTTATTACGTATTGCAATTGTTGCTCAAATCACAAACTTTCTGAGCAAAAACTCTTCCCGGTCCAAAAATATGACGTTTCAAAAATGAAAAAGCGGTTGAATTTTTTAAAAAGTAATCACACTTTATTACTCATATCTTCTAAACTATATATTGTATAATTCTTATTTTTATTTATTTTAATAGGAAAAGATCTTGACTTTAAAATAACGTAAATTAAATTTATTTACTTCGAATGTTTAAGGGTCAAAATCTGTGATATATACTAAAAATATATATACATATATATATAGTGGCGGCCATGAGGTTAGCACACATCATATCTACTGTTTTTAAAAGAAAATTATTTCGTCTCATTGCAATTATTTACTAAAATTTTTGCTTTTTAGTGTTATTTATGGTGTCTGCAATAAGTTCCGTTACTTTTTTTTTTTGCATTCTATCGCAATTCTCTTTTAATTTTTAATTTAAGTGCAGTAATAGGCAAAACAAGCTGGTCACAATTTTAGCACAAGCAAGTATATTTAAATTTTTTATATTTTTTTTTTTTTTTGTGAATGTAAATAATTAATTGGTAAGTTTAGATATTATTTCATCAATGAAGATAAAAAATTAAATAAATAAACATTATTTAGACATGACTAAAAAAAAGTGGTGTACAGAGGAACAACGTAAGATTATTCAACAGATGTACTCAAGAGGAATAAGCATAAGTGAGATTGCTAATACTTTGAAATGTTCCAGAAAGATGGTTTATAATGCACTAAACCATATTCGGATGAAACATTTAAAAATGTTACACAGGCTCCTAGGCCAAGAAAAACGTCACGTAAAGAGAATTCTTTAATATATAGAACCTCTGTCGAAGTATCAACGTATCCTACAGAACAATAAGAAGAAGACTTAATGAAAAAATTTACATGTATGCATTTCTCAGCATAAGCCACACGTTTCGAATAAGAACCTACGGGATCGGTTGTGCTTTGCTCGTGAGCATTTGGAAAAGCCATTAGTTTTTTGGAAAAATGTCCTCTGGAGTGATGAATCCAAGTTTTGTAGATTCGGATCGGATGGTAAGAGGTATGTATGGAGTCCTCCAAACATGCAACACAATCCAAAGTACACTTCTAAAACAATTAAACTCGGTGAAGGAAATGTGATGGTGTGGGTAGCTTTTTCTGGGAATGGCGTTGGTCCTATATGCAAGATTGATACACATATGGACCAATATGTATACCAGAATATACTACTAAATACAATGATGCCTTATGCAAAGGACAACATGCCACTTAGGTGGAGTTTTATGCACGACAATGACCCAAAACACTCCTCACGCTTATTGAGGATTTGCTTGGAAGGGAACAATATTAACGTGTTAAAATGGCCAGCCCAATCTCCGGATCTCAATCCTATTGAGAACCTTTGGAATGATGTGGAGCAGCACGTAATGAGAGCAAAACCTAAATATTTGGCCGATTTGTGGACAGAAATAGAAAAAGCTTGGTATGCTATTTCAGTGGAGCGCTGTATGGGACTTGTGGAAAGTATGCCAAGGAGATTGGCAGCTGTAATAAAAAATAATAGATACCCAACTAAGTACTAAGTCTATAGTGAAATAAGTTTTTTGTTTTGTTACTTGTTTTTAAATGTGAATAATTTTTTTTTATTTTGTGCTAAAATACTGTCCAGTGTTTTTTGACGGTTATTCTATTCTGAACAGAAAAACAGCAAAGATATATATAGGAATGACAATGAATATATTGTGACGTGATCTTAGCAAGACATGTTACACGTATATAAAATAAATATTAAAAAAAAAATAAAGAAATACAGGAAATATTTGCTTTTAAAGATAGGCAGAAGCAAGTGTGCTAACCTCATTGCCGCCACTGTATATATATAGATTAATAATGTAACCTACTCTATATTTGTGCCAAATTCAAGTTGGAGCCTCTTTTGGTTTAGGAGTTATGAAGCAAAATATGGTAAAAAGCAAATTTTTTGTATGTAAAATTTAAAATATTTACAAAAATTATTTTGAAATTATTTTTTCCTATGAGCACATATTTAAAAAATAAAATTAAATTTTATATACAAAATTTGACTTCAGTTTATATTTTGTTACATAACTTCCAAACTAAAGGAATATCCAACATGAAATTTTGAACAAGTATAAAGAAGAGTTGTATTAATATTATGTAATTTTCTTTATCATTTTAAAGACATCGTTTTCGGAGATATAATGGTTTATTTTTTGTAAGTCTTATTTTGACCTTTGAACTTTCGATCTAAAATAACACACTATTTATCATTTTAAAGATAATATCCTTGCTTTTAAAATTACACTAAAATGAATATTTTGACCTTTGAACTTTTGATGTAAAAACTTATCGTTAAGAATGTAATATCTTTGTCTTTAATATGCAGCAACATTTAGGGATCTACCATGTATATTTAAGAAGTTATTAGAAGTTAAATAGGTGTTCATTTGAAAAGTTTTTAACATTTTTCGTTTTTTAAACCGTCATATATCCGGACGGGAAAGAAACATGGGTCTGAAATTTCATGTTTTCGGAAACACTTCCAATGGTCAATGGTTGTAGTGAATTTCGTTGAAATCGGAGATGTCAAATCCGATTGCTGTCCGTTTTGACATGGAATCACTCTATTATTTAATACATAAAACCGTATTCGAAACCGGTTGTTTTTTTTTTTTTTGAAAAGGCAGTTTTTCGAATAACTCGAAAACCGGTTTTCTGATAATGTCGGTTTTTTTAATACACTAATTCGCATATAAACTCATTTGCTATAATATATCTAATCCATAACAATCAAATCGAACATATCAATCAAATAGAGTTTCGACTTTTTCAAAAATCGATTTGAAGATCCCTTGATGACAGAATATGCAATTGCAAAGCATACACGGTTGTTTTGTTTTATTAATATGGATTTATAATACCGTACTTTTCTCAAGATTTTAATTAGTGCGATATATCTGATTTTTTATATATTTGTTTTTTTAGGTTGGATGCATGCATTAGCCGAGCGTCTGAAAATTCCACTTGCAAATATAACAAATGCGGAAGCATACTCTACAGCCCTCTATTTTACATTTACAAGCCTTACTTCTGTTGGATTTGGAAATGTATCAGCCAACACAACTGCTGAAAAAATTTTTTCTATTATAATGATGCTGATTGGAGGTACGTATTCATAATTAATATCACGAAAAAATTTTATGACTCTCTTAAACAAAAATAGGAGGATTAAATGGAATTTTCTATCGGGTCGGATTTTTTATGGGCATGTCTAATATTTCCCACTTTTTGAGCAGCGATAATAGTGGACTCGAAAACGGTTTGAGAAACAAAACTACAATAGGTGCTGAATAATTATTATCTAAAATGTATCTTAACCCATTAACGCCCACGGCGATCTAGCCAACTTAGTGATTTGAAATTTTGAACAACATGACAACTGAGGCATATGAACCCATTGACGTTGACAAATTTTTTATATTTGGTTTAGTAAGGAACGTATGTGAGCACTACCCACGTAGGTTCTACAATTTTCATCCGATTTAAACAATTTTATTTGGTCAAATGGTATTCAAGATATAAAATTTTAAAACCTCGAAGTCCGAAACATCGGTCTTTCAGATATAGCTCCCGATTTTAAAGGTATATTTAAAATTCTACAAATGGTATAATAATCTACTGACCTATATCTATAAACTCCACTGTATTATATTCCAAATATATATTTACTGTAGTAAAAAAATATTTTAAAATTACTATAAAATCCCTAAAGTGCAAAATTGAGTACACGCGAGTTGTTTTCGTTTTGTTCAATTTTTTCTTAGAGCTTAATGCTTTTATTTTTAAATTATAAATTATTTTGTTAAATACTAAACATAAAATAAATTAAAAAAATTGTGGAATTGTTTTATTATTTTTAGGCAACGACAAGTGCACAAATTACTCATTTGTGCTCGCCACTGCACAGTGGTCCCAAAACGAAATTTTTTGGAATTAATTCTGTAACTTTAGAACTGCTGGATGTATTTAAATGAAATTTCTCATGGACAATCCTGAGGTGTATGCTAATTAATTTGGAGGAGGACAGGTTCTTAGCGAGTCTGGGGGCAGGGGGTGGACCTCCAAAGTTGGTCACCTCGGGTATGAAAGTTTTTTGAAAAATCGCCAAAATTTGATTTATGATTTGACTGAAAAAGATTGCACATACATAGTCCTTATAATTCTCTACAAAAAGTACGCTTACATGTGTGGGTTATCTCTTTTACTTTAAGAGATATTTGGACCAAAGTAAAATTTTTACCCATTTTTGGGCATTTTTTTAAGTTTTTTGAACTTGGCGGGCTTAATTTAAGTCTTAAAATTTTTCTAAAATATTCTCTGTATTCTAAACAATTTTCGTGCAAGGATCATATACCTGTGTGGTTAAGATAAAAAGTTATATTATTTTTAAGTAGAAAATTTTAAATAAATTGTGATTTTTTGTGATTTTTTTCATAAAGGTGGTAACATTTTTTCACTTTAAAATCCATTATTTTCCTTTGGACCATACATTTTTTCATGTTTCTAAATAAATACTTAACATAAATGCATGTAAAACAAATTCGGGGGCAGTTGGGGTAACAGTCTCCCCGCTAGCCCTATAAGAATTTCGTTAATTTTAATTTTTGTGTTTTTAGTTTTTTGTGGAGCACAAAAATGTCAAAGCTGATATTCAAATAAAAATGCCTTGG
Organism: Protophormia terraenovae; assembly: GCA_951394005.1. NCBI lineage: Eukaryota > Metazoa > Arthropoda > Insecta > Diptera > Calliphoridae > Protophormia > Protophormia terraenovae. Next base: position 72,767,612 of record OX596077.1, read on the forward strand.
AAACTTACCTTCATATGTTAGCTTAACACACAAAAAATATTTAATAAGCCACGACAGGGTAACCATTTTACTGAAAAAAGTCAATTTTTGAAGCAAGTTTTCCCCGAACTGGAATTTTGGGTATTTTGAAGTAAGAAAATGGGAATATATTTATTTTCTTCTTTTAACGACAAATTTTTTTATATTATACTAAAATTTCACAATGATAGCTTAATTAATGTAGATTTTATTTAAGTTCAAATATTAAATTTTTGTTTGGAAAAATAACACTAAATACAAAAAATTTTCGTTTTTTGATCAATTTGTATTGTACGATTTCTAATTTCAAAATTCGACTGCATCTGAGTTTAGTATATTTTGGATCTTTTCATAACAATTGTTCTTTAATTACTCGCATTTTTCCATCCAAATATTAAATTCTTTTATTTAAGTTTATTTATAAATTTATTAAAAATATATTAAATTAGTGTATATTTCATTAAGTAATATTATTTTATCATTATAATACAGTATTTACTATTTATTCTATTATTTACATTATGTATATTGTTTACATTAAGTTACTTGCATAATGTAAGATTTAGTTACTGCTGGCAGTAAATGCAGCGGTAACACTACAATAACAAAGTAATTGATAACCGCGATTAATAGTTAGTAATCTATCAATACGCACTTTCTTAAGCCCCAACCAGTCAACTTTCCATCGCAACGTAGAATGAAAAAAAGTAGCGTGAGACATTTTGTACAACCAGTCAACAAAATTAAACGTATCATATGTTTTTGAACATTCACTGTGTAAACAACCCTGCTTTCCGGTTATTTTGTGAGCAAAATAAACCACAGGGTTGTTAAAAACGCACACAGCTACGTAAAAATCTATTTTCTGTAGATTTCTGCGATACGCTACCTAGAATTTTTGTGTCAATAGCTAGATACACACATCTGCATAAAGCTGGTTGAAACAGCTGATTGCGATACGATGATTTTTAGTTGAGTGGTTGGGGCTTTATACATACAAAAAGCTGTTTTTTTCCACTCATGTGTTAAATCGTTCTTTTTACATCCAGATCTCGAAGAAGTAAGTCGAATTAAAATATAAAGCAAAACCAAGCAAATTATGTAAAGTGATATAAAGCTAAATTATAATAAAATTTAATAATATCGCGAAATTTAAATCGTTTTAATAATAATCGATATATAATTTCAAATCGCGTATAAAACTAAAAAAAGGTAAAAATGTGAAATAGAAATTAATATATATTTCGTGAAATTAATAAATAGAAATTTATAAAAAGTGTGAAAGCCTTCTTAAAATCTTAATAAAACCTATAATCTTACATTCAACGTGGTGTTACATAAGGTAATTATATTAAGATGAAAAGTGTGTTAGAGTAAAAGGTTAATTTCAATCAATTATTTAAATTAGATTCCCAGAAACTTGGTGTCTCGGAACTCCGGGTCATATTTGGCTCGAGGTTGAACATGTGGACTCATTTGTCCACCTATATTGTGCAATCAACGTTAAGTTTCGCAGAATTATCAATCTGCATGAAGAAAGAGGTGCTCCAACCAGTTGATCCGTATCCTCTTTTTGAAGAAGAGAACCGTTTCTATCTAGTTCGTCCGCAATAGGATTCCCCGGGGTATTTGAATGACCTGGATGTCGAAAAGACACCCGAGAGCGTCTTAATCGCGGCTTGACTGTCTGTATAGATTTGGATATCAACACCGAATACGTTATAGTACATTAACCAGTTCACCGCTCTCCTTATGGCAGAGATCTCTGCTTGAAGAATACAGCAGTGATCCGGCAATTTGAAGGAAATACTTTTCCTATATGCGGGAATGTAGACATCCCCCAACCCCATCAACAGATTTGGACCCATCAGTATAAACCTCCACTGAACCAGTTCCTAATTCCGGAGCAGTCGAGATCGATACTGAGAAGTCCCTGTCAAGAAAAAGTATAGGGATGCAATAGTCAATATTGCAGGATATGTCATTGAACCCTAAGATGGCTGCATGGCCATAACCTCTGTCATTCCATGTATCTGTAGTTTTGAGCCTAGTCGCCGACATTATGGCGATCTGTTTGGCCATAAGATCCACCGGTAGCCAGTTCATTAAAACGAACAACGCTTTCGATGGAGTTGTACGAAGCGCACCTGTAATGAGTAGCGCTGAACTACGCAGAATCCTTCCAAAGATTCCTTCCCCCTTTTGGGATGAAGACCACTGTACATCTAGTCTACGACTCAAGGATATAAGAACATGCTAGGCATGCTGAGTATATTCGGATTAGCCACGGAACTATTATATCCGCATTATACTGCAAATCAGCAGGTATGATGCCATCTGGGCTCGGGGATTTGAATGGGGCAAAGCTTTTCAGAGCCCGTATCAGTTCACTATCCGTTATAGGAATGGGAACATCATGTATGGGTACTGAAGATAACGCAGAATACTCCGTTCAATGGAGACTGCCAGGGAAGAATCAGATAAGAATTGCGTTTCGCATTTCTTATCTGATTCTTAAATCTGTTTGCAGAGCTTGGGTCTGCAGGCGACAGCAGAATTTCGAGTAACAATTTATTCGAGCAAATTATGCCGATTAATCAAATAAATCGAGTAAAAAATATTTTAAATATTTCCTTTCTTAACTAGTTTTTAGGATGTTTTTTCTAAAAAATTTAGCTTAAAAACAATGTTTCAAAATTTGTACAGAATGTTTCGAATCTACCACCACAAATTGGAATTTTGGTACCACAAATTGAAATTTTAATAAAAACGAGAGAAACTATAGTCAGTCAAGACCGACCATACACAATGGTGTAGGGTATCACCCTACCGATCTTGATGAAATTTATCGCAAAGATTGACACTTATACAAAATTGCTTTGTACGGAGTTTCATTGAAATATTGCAATATTTAAGGCATTTATGATCGTTAAACTCCTATTCCGGGAGGACATTTGTATGGGGGCTAGGTGAAATAATGGACCGATCATAACCAATTTTAATAGGCTTCGTCGTTGTGTCAAAATAATTTTTCGACCTGTACTTTGTTCACAAGGTTTACATGGACAGACAGACAGCCAGACGGACGGACGGACGGACGCACGAACGGTATACTTTAAGGTGGGGGTCCGATAATTATTTCTGTACGTTACAAACATCAGCACAAACGCATTATACCCCAACCACCTATGGTGGTGTAGGATATAAATAGAAAGAAAGAAAAAATAAAATATTTTCCATTTTTGTAGAAATTTTGGTTTTACAATTAATTTGTCCATTAAATGAAGAAAAATAAGTAGTTCTAATTAACTGCATATTTGACTAATTTATTATACAAGTTTATAAAATTTCATATATTTTTACAGATATTGTCAAAAATTAATAGTTGCTAAACATTTTTCCACAAAATTGAACTAAAACATAATCACGAGATCACTAAATAAAAATAGGAGTAAATTATCTTAAAAACTGTATACACTTGTATAATTTTAAATGATCATCTTAATGCCTTCTAAATATTTAACATAATTGAACAATGAATTATAAGACATTCTAAAACCTTATACTCAAAATAAATCTGGGTTTAATAAATCTCCAATACTTAAAAATATTTTACAAATATTTTTAATATAACTGAAACCTCTGTTGTACATAGGTTAGTATGTGTCCAAATAAAAAAGTGAGGTTATGAGACAAATTCGCAAATAAAAACTCATCATTAATGTTAATTTTTATCAAAAGTATTGACAATCACCTTTAAATGGGTATCATTATTTTTTTCACAGTGTAAAAACTGGTCATTTTATGGCGTCACAAAAGTTACAAAAGGCACTTCGAACTACCCTTTAAATAAAAATTTTTGTTCAAATTGATAGACCATTTATTTAACTATCAATGAATATTTAAATATAAAGGAACAACGGCATTATCAAAGCAAAAGAGACAAATATTCAAAAATATTTACGCAAATTTTAATTATATATTATTTTGGAAAGACTATTTCTTACTTTAAGCTATATTTTTGTTTTCTTTATTGATAAGCATTTTTCAATGCGAGTAAAATTTTAAGGTATATATTAATCGAATAACTCGAGTAACTTAAAAGATTTACTCGACTATTCGAGTAATTTAAAAACTGCATTTTCGAGTTATTTGATTACACAAGGCAACAAAATCGAAAAAATTTTAAAGGCTTGAAAAGCCATTTTACAATTTTTATGTATTATGGTTCCAGTAGTCCAAATATGGTCCAAATTTTAAATTCTATGGAGGGTTTTTTTTAAATTTGTAAAATTATAAATTTTTTAGACGTTTTTCCACATAATTAATGATAACTCAAAAAGTATTAGTCCGATATTATTGAAATAAACTTAGAAAAATTTAAATTAACATAGCCGTTAATCCCTTTATATATTGCGTTTCAATCGGCTCAGTAGTTTCGGAGTTATAATAAAAAAATAAACAAAAAATATATTTCTTACGTGAAAATAGAAGTTTTTTTTTGATTAAAAAAAAAAAAAAAATCATTAAAATCAAAATGGCAAAAACTATTCATATTTACATGTAATAGCCACAAAATGAGATATCGATCATAAAAATCTATTGATTCTTTTCGACTTTATTCGCAATTAAGTGAATTCGCTCATTTTCACAAAATTTTAGTTTTTTGAGAAATTTCTCCACTTATGTTGTCATAACTCAAAAACTACTTATCCGATTTTGTTAAAATAAATTTACAAAAATTTTGGCTTACAATATCTTTAAATGATGTATACAATTGTTTTTGATGCGATCAATAGTTTCAAAGTTATGAAAAAATTTTTAGGAAAAACAATATAAACTTAGTAAAAAAAAATTTAAAAAAACAAGCGAGAATGTTATATTCGGCTTGCCGAATCTATATACCAACCCTCAACTTTTCCAAATTTTACGTTATATAGAAGGTGGGCGGTAAGGTGGGTGACCACGCCCATTTTTTGTTTCCGAGTTTACATTGATCCTTGAACTATTTGTACAAAATTTCGTTGACATTTCACCTTATGGGAGGTGGGCGATAAAGTGGGCAGACCACGCCCATTTTTGGTTTCCCAGTTTACATCGACCCTCATACTATTTATACAAAATTTCGTTGTCGTATATGCTTTTGCTTCAGAAATATTAGCAGAAAAGTATGAAACGGACACCCTGTGTTTCTAGTTTTTTAGCCCATAACATTTTTATTTATTACCCGACTATAACATTCTCGCTTGTTTTTTTGAACATCGATAGAGGAGGAGCTTAGCTTTCAGAATATTTTTGGATAAAGTCTGTAGTTACAATACGGACGCCGCTACAGAGGGCCAAAGTTAACCACCTCGAGGGTGAAAAACAAATCGGGACTTATAACTTTTACAAATATTAACCGATTTTAAATATTTTTACATTTTTGAATTCTACTATTCTCATTATGCTTAATTATCTCGTATGGTTTAAAAGATATTTCTCATTTTTGGCCTTGACTTTTTTGCGACTTTACCCTATAACTTTTAAAATAAAATTTCTAAATTTTTTTTAAAAATATGTTGAAATTCTATATAATTTTTTAAATTATGCTAATTAAAAATTTTTTTGTTAACACAATTTGAAAATAAGAAAACATCTTCAAATTCAAAATTTTAAAACAGGTTACAAAAATTGCAATTTTTTGCCAAAAAAGTAACTTTATAACTTTTTTAAAAAATTTAGTTAAAAAAGTTTAATACTTTTTGTATTTCTTGAAAAACGGAACCTCAAGAAAATGCGTAAGTGTAATTTTAAAAAGTTTGAGCGTTCACCCTACATCCAGCAATGGTCAAAAATGATAAATTTTGGATGAGAAGTTGAAATTTTTGAGTCTGTAAAAAAAAATGTATTGTTGATTTCGGTACTTCTTTGAATTAAACTATATAGTTCAATATGTTCTTAAAGGTTTTGCAAAAAATTATGACAGCCTACCGGTAAACTTAGTCACACAAGGCAATTTTCCGAAAATACCCATATTTTCAATAAAAAACTTCGACCTTTAAAAATATATAGTAAAATTATATCTATTTTTCTGATTTTCATATTTATCAATTCTCCATTAAATATTTTATGTCATATGCAAAAATTATGTTGATACCTGTAGTCATTTAGAAATTATTCAGTCTCAAATTTTTGATATATGTCCATGTAAACATAATTTGCATTTGTTTGCTTTATTTTAAGAAAAGGGTGCCAAAAATTTTAAAATAGTGAAATTTGTTATACATAGTTTTAAAGAAGACACAATTTTCTTTCAAATAATATATAATATGACTTTGTTGTGTTTGGAACGTTTCTTGTAAATAAATTTGAAATTAGCAAAGCGTTGCAAATTGTAAAATCTTTCGCTTTTTCATATTGCAGTGGGGTCAAACACAAATTTTTTGGTAATAAATCTGTATCTCCAAAACTACAGCTCGGATTAAATTGAAATGTATGGAAGAGTTGCAGAGGAGGACTTAAGCTTTCAGAAAAATCATATTGTAGTCACCCTGTGATAACACAAGATAATCTACATGGTGTCAAATTTGACTACCTCGAGTATGTAAAAGTTTAAAAAATCTTAACTTCTACAAATGAAGTCCGATTTTATGTTGCATATGACATAAAATATTTAATGGAGAATTGATAAATATGAAAATCATAAAAATATATATAATTTTACTATATATTTTTAAAGGTCGAATTTTTTTTTTTTTATTGTAAATATTGGTATTTTCGGAAAATTGCCTTGTGTGACTAAGTTTACCGGTAGGCTGTCATAATTTTTTGCAAAGCCTTTAAGAGCTATATAGTTTAATTCACAGAAGTACCGAAATCAACAATAAATTTTTTTTACTGACTCAAAAATTTCAACTTTTTTTTATTTTATTTTTGACATTCCTTTTTTGTATGTTGAAATTTAAATTGAACGAACAATGTTGCTACTTTTGGTATTAAAAATAAAACAGATTTTAAAATAATTTGGAATTACTATCATATTCATCAACAAAAAGCAAAGAAATGTAATTATATTACTATTTGTGGATGTAACTCGCATCAAAAGATAAAACTATGCGAATGTAATTGTGATGAATTATATTTAATAATTTCTTAATACTCTTTTGTGCAACTATGTATGATTATGATGTGTGGTGAAAGTGGTATCAGCACTAATACATAAAAATAAAATTTGACTAACACAATCTTAAAGTTAGGTTTTTTTGACAACAGAGTTAGGTTTTTTTGACAAGCCTTCTATTCTTAGTATTCTTTGAGAGCAAATGAAACTAAACTTTCCTTATGGTAAGAATCAATAAGAAAATTGTTTACTTTATTAAGAGTGTGTGCTAAACGGTAGCAAAGTATGTAGAAAATTAAAATTTTGAAGTATATGAGGTGAATAAAATTTCACCAGCTGATAGGGCTACATAAATTTTTGACAAATGTATACAAAATATTGACAATCATAAATTTTGAAATAAAAAAGAATAATAATAAAATATTTATAATTTTTTTTGTGTGTTTTAATGTTTTTAAATTAAATTCTTATTTTATAATAAAAATAAATTGTATTAAAAAATATATGTTAAAAAATTCTATAAAATTGTGTGCATTTTTGTTTTAAAAACTATCAAAATTTACAATTGAAAAAAGATTTCATTTGGCACAGCAAATTTGTAAAATTTATTCACCATAGTAAAATTTTAAATTTCCTTAAAACATTGCTAACGCTTGGCACACGCTCTAAGACGTTGTTCAGAGTTTGTTGATTTTAAAATGACAAATTTAGGGTTTTCTTGAGAGTTGCTATTTGATTTTAAGGAAGGAAAATTTATTACACAATTTATAGATGATTTTTGTTTGGTTTTGACGTTGAGTATTCGTAAAAACTCCCATCACCAGGTGGTGGTTCATTCATTTTTATTTTGAATAACTATCAGTGTTTTCAGATTAGGAGATTTATCCCCAAATTGGGGATTTTTTGGAAATAGGGATGAAAAATTTGGTTTGGGAATTTGTTGGGGATATTTTTTAAGGCTTGGGGATTTTTTAAAGATTTTTGCGGATTTTTATTTTATTTTTAAAAATGTTCCTTTTTAACTTAAAGACAATAGAAAAAAAACATAACTTTCCGCTGGATATGAAGATTTTGTTAAGATAAAACTATATTTATTTCAACAACAGTGCACTGAAGACAATAAAAAGTAACTGTAACATTGAATTGGTACTATGTATAAGGAAAAAAATTATTAAAATCTCTGAAACTAATTGTTTATTGTACGAATTGTTATTGTTATTAAATAACAAAGAATACTAAGAATAGAAATAGAAATGCAACAACAACATATCTCTCTCTTCACATACAAGTTCTGTGTGAATTCAACACACTTGTGAGAGAGAAAAACAACAGAAAATAAACAAACCTTTCCTTTAAAATATAAGGAAAATTGCACTCGCGACACACTTTTTCACTATCACACCATACTTTTATATTTTTGTCACTCACTTTTATTGTATTATTACTCCCGTAACACGAATATTTTCCACAAACTGAAAATATATTTTTTAAATTTATTTTTGACATTCCTTTTTTGTATGTTGAAATTTAAATTGAACGAACAATGTTGCTACTTTTGGTATTAAAAATAAAACAGAATTTAAAATAATTTTCATATTTATCAATAAAAAGCAAAAAAAAAAATGTAATTATATTACTATTTGTGGATGTAACCCGCATCAAGAGATAAAAATCTGCGAATACAATCGTGATGAATTATATTTAATAATTTGTAAATACTCTTTTGTGCAACTATGTATGATTATGATGTGTGGTGAAAGTGGTTTCAGCACTAATACATATAAATAAAATTTGACTAACACAATCTTAAAGTTAGGTTTTTTTGACAACAGAGTTAGGTTATTTTTACAAGCCTTCTCTTCTTAGTATTCTTTGACGTGAACACTCAATGAACGTCTCAGAAACGTGAACATTTTTATACCCACCATCAAAAAGATGGGAGGTATATTGATTTTGTCATTCCGTGTGTAACATGTCGAAGGAATCGTCTAAGACCCCACAAAGTATATATTTTCTGGGTCCTGGTTCGATTCTGAGTCGATCTAGCTATGTCCGTCCGTCTGTTGAAAGTAGGATAGGGCTCGAACGGGATAACGTAGGTGGACGAAATTTGGCACAAATATTTGTCTTATATAAGGTTTGTTTGGTTGAAAATGGGCAAAATCGGTTGACAAATAAAAAAGTTATGGGCTATAAACTAGAAGCACAGGGTCTCCGTTTTATAGTTTTCTGCTGATATTTCTTCAACAAAAGCATGTACGACAACGAAATTTTGTACGTATAGTTCGGGATCAATGTAAACTCGAAAAACAAAAATGGGCGTGGTCCGCCCACCTCTCATATAAGGTGAAAATCAACGAAATTGTGTTCAAATAGTTCAAGGACAAATGTAAACTCGGAAACAAAAAATGGGTGTGGTCCGCCCACTTTCCCGCCCCTCCCATATAACGTAAAATTTAAAAAAGTTGATGGTGGGTATATAGATTCGGCCGGGCCGAATATAATTCGCGCTTGTTTTTTTTTTACACAGACTATTCTAAAACGTGAACACAATTCGAAAGCTCTAAAACAGGGATTCTCACAAGACCTCGTTTCGCGACCCCCTTTTGACATTGCAATGAAAGTGCGACCCACTACAACTTTGACTAATTTAAAAATTAGAAAAAATGTTATGTAAAGATAAAATAATTAATAATTATAATAATAATAAAAGACTCTTTCGTATAATAAATCCAATATTATTCTCAGCGTCCACAAATGATCGAATTTTTGTTTTGAGGGACAAAAGAGTGAAAAAAGATATTTTTACATAAAAATGTAGGTTGAAGAAAAATTGTTTAATAGTTTTAGGTCTTCGGAGCCAACAAGCGGATAAACTTTGCTATATTTCAACTATTTAAAATGCTTTTAAATATACCGATTCAAAATTAAATTTAACGCATGAGTTACATTTCAAATCTTTTTGAAATGAACCTGGTACTTTATTAATATGAACATTGAAAGGACTTTCCGTCTTTATATTATAAAGTTAATTAAGCAAATTTTCTTTATATAGCAGAGAAACTTATTCATTAAATAAAAGTTTTGTGAACTCAAAACGATTTTATAAAAAGTTTTTGGCATAAGTAATATATTTTTATTTATATTTTTATAAAATATAAGTAGAATTTCATGTGCACAGAAAAAAAGTACATGTATTTAAAAATTTTGTTCATAAATATTATGAATAGAACATAACCAACCCAAACTTTTTTCATAAAAAATAAAATTTGATTCATAGATATTATTAAATTGTTCTTTATGAAAATTTTAGGAATTTTGAAAAAATGCTTAAATTTTGAATTATTTTTATAAGATTCTATTGAAAATGTAGCTCATATGTACATAATTTTATTATAAAGCGCTTCTGTTGTGTTGAATGATCCCAATATGTAGCCAAAAATAATTAAAAACTAAAAGTTTTCCAAAGAAAATTTCAAACATTACGTTACAAAAGAAAATATTAAATAAAATTTATACAATTTGTTTAAGTCTTATTGAATTTGATTCATTTGGAAAAAAATTTAATATTTAAGAAATTATTCTTTAATCTTATGAACTAAAATCAATGAAACTAAATTTTTATATTTATGTACTAACTTTTTTCTGTGTGAAAAAAATTTAAGTGAACTACATATTTATATTTAAAATTGTTTTCCCTGCCATCTTGTAAAGTTTTCTTTATACTGTGTGATTGACTGCAGTAATCTCTTCGTTTGATCATTGTCATTAACAGCATTACTTTCTTCATTTGATCATTGTTGTCTTTATCTAGCATAATATTTTCAATCAAAGGTAGTTTCTTAAAAGAACTCATTTGAGAAAAAAAACTTTAAGCTTGTGTTTAATTTGGGTATATTTTGTAAAGAGATGTATTTCTATTTTTAAATAGCTTTTATGCTTTTATTGAAATTTTCATTTAAACTTCTAAATAATATTTACATTAAAAAATTATGTGTTCAAGATTATTTTTCAGGAACTCTTCGCGACCCCCCACGAATGTCCTTACGGACCCCTTGTGGGTCGCGGACCCCCATTTGAGAACCGTTGCTCTAAAACGTGAACACTTTTTTTTAGATTTTCGTTACTTTTTAAACCTGTAATTTTAATTTGGGAAATCCCCAAATAAAGTGTTCACTTGTTTGATGATGTTACAACGATCTTTTTTCTTATTGTATGTGTATGTACTCATTGACCTGTTAGTTGTTCCTTAACATTGCTACGTAAATGTTGAAAGTGTTTTATTCGTGAAAGTGAAAAATGTCATTAAAAAAACCGAAAGTGTTATCTTTAAAAGATAAAGTGTATATTCCTGAATTATTGCAAAAGGGTTACAGTGTCAGTGGTTTGGCAAGAAAATATGGTGCTGCTAAATCAACCGTTTGTTCCATTAAAAAGAAAAATCGGGAATTAACAAATCGTGCAAATAATACTCTTTATGGTAACGTGAAACTTACAACATTACGTGCATCTGAACTTCCGAAAATGGAAAAAACCCTTTATAAATGGTTCCTTAGCATGCGAAACAAAAAATTGCCAGTAAGCGGACTGATGCTAAAAGCAAAAGCTTTGGAAATTCACCAACAAATCAAAGAAAGTAATCGCGATTTTAATGCCAGCAATGGGTAGCTCCAAAAATTTGAGCAGCGGTTTGGTGTTCGCCTTTTGAAAACTTCCGGAGAAAAGCTTTCTGCTCAACCACAATTTGTTGACCCGTTTAAAGAAAAATTAAGAGCAAAAATGGAAGAACTCTCTATATGTGAAGACCAACTTTATAATGCAGACGAGTCCGGTTTGTACTGGAAGCAGCTGCCAGATAAAACATACGTATCATCATTGGAGAAAAGTACCCCAGGCGCAAAGATGGAGAAACAGCGATTAACTTTCAAGAGCTATTCGAATGCGACGGGAACACACAAACTTAAACAACTGGTAATTGGAAAATCTAAGAATCCTCGATGCTTCAACAATTTTTCATGTCCAGTGAATTATAAATTCTTCTAAGTCAGCATGGATAACAAGTCTTATTTTTACGATTGGTTTCATCAATGCTTTGTTAAGGAGGTACATAAAATTGTATAAAAATTATGAACTGATAAATTAAAAACAAATTTTGCTTTAGGTTACTGAGTTCTTGAACAACAAGAAGCTACCCGTAAAAGCCCTTCTATTAATTGACAATGCCCCTTCACATCCCCCTGAATCGCAATTAATCTCAGAAGACGGATTCATTTGTGTAATATTTTTGCCAACCAATGTCACGTCATTAATTCAGCCAATGGACTAAAATATATTTAAAATTACAAAATTATATTACAGAAATAGCCTTTTGACATTAATCGCTGGAAAACAAATAGATCTGTTAGATACTATTACGATGTTATCTTTAAAAGATGCAATTAATCTTTAAACTCAGCATGGAGTCGAATTTCACAAGAAATTTTAAACAAAGGCTGGAAAAACATTTTAAATTTAGTTTCAGACCAAGATGACTACCATGAAAATATTCCTTTAAGTGTCCTAAGAGAGAGAATTTCTCCGCCAGAAATAAGGCAGCTAGAAGAAACTGCTATTAGACTTCTACAGGCGCTAAATCCTCAGGTTTGTGTTATTATAGTTTTCCGTATTTTTTAAGAATTTAAATTAACCAAATTCATTTTATTATTGTAGATTGAAGCGGCCCTTTCCACTATTGAAAACTGGAACAACAATCCTGAAGGAAACTGCTCAGAGGTAGATCATGTGGAAATTCCAGAAGATACCGACGATGATGATTCTATCATATATCAGCCTCAAATTAAAATTAACCCAAAGGAAGCTTTAGAAGCTCTCGATAAGTCTTTGATATGGGTTGAAAATGAGATTTTGTTTTGACCAAAAAACTTACCAAAAAAAGATGACCGATTTTTTCATATAAAATTTGATTTACCTCTTTGTTCAAAAAAATGTTCCTATTAATTTTATGTGTATTTTTTTGATATTTATCATAATGCTTTGCTTGTTTATCATATGCAAAATGAACTGAATATATGTATTGCATATTTTTTATTTTTTTATTTTTATTTTTTTGTTATTAAAAATTAATAAATTATTTGTTTTGTGATACTTCTTTAATATTTTTTACTAAAATATCATTTCTGATGCTGAATAGGGGTGTTATTTTTTTTCCAAATTTTAGCATTCGATAACGTGAACAAACTCTAAAACGTGAACTGCCATGGTAAAAATTAGTTCACGTTATCGCGAGTTCACTGTATATAAAGATACTTTTTTTGGGCAAAAATTACAATTTTTGAAACCTGTTTGGAAATTTTGACTTTGAAAATTTTTTTCTTGTTATCAAATTGAGATAACCAAAAAATTTTTTTCTTAGAATGATTTAGAAAGTTACGGAGATTTCCAACCTATTTTAAAAAAAAAAATTAGAAATTTTATTTTAAAAGTTATAGGGTAAAATCGCAATAATGTCAAGGCCAAAAATGAGAAATTTATTTTTTAAAGTTAAATATTTTTTAAACCATACGAGATAATTAAGCATAATGAACATATTTTTTGCTTGTCTTGCTTAGGAGAATTTAAAAATATAATGTAAATATTTAAAATCGGTTAATATTTGTAAAAGTTATAATCCTCGATATGTTTTTCACCCTCGATGTGGTTAAATTTGGCCCACTGTAGCGGCGTCCGTGCTGCAGCTACAGACTCTATCTAACAATATTCTGAAAGTCCAACTCCTCCTCTATCGATGTTCCAAGTTTCATCTAAATCGGTTCAGTGGTTTCAAAGTTCCAGACTTATTACCATTTATTTTGCTTTTGACCCCACTGTGCAGCGCAGCCGAAGCTGCTTTAGAATGGTGAAGATTAACTTGCGTTATCTTCACCATGTGTGTCTTTTTGAGATGATTGTGACGTTGACGTCATCTTGGTCAGAGTCCAAGAGGGCGTCCTCGTCAACTACTTCTTCCAATCGAGAGCCCGAAGACTTGTTCGCAACTCCTTTGGTTACAGTAGGCACTGGGGTCGCTGCCGCCCGAGTTGATTTTGAGCAGGCAGTCCCGGTAGCAGGGGGTTTGACCAGTCTAGTGCCGGAGCGGGCCAGAACAGTTTTTGAGGTGCTTGGGTTTAAGCACAGAGTACTCTCGCTGCCTTTCGTTTACTGAAATTAAAAAAGCTCTCTTTGAAAAAAGAAAACTCAGAAGAGAATGGCAACAAACTAGATCACCAGCTTCAAAGCTAAGGCTGTCCATAACAAGCAAAAAACTAAAATGAACCCTTCAATTAGAAGAGGATCACCAAAGTAGTATATATGTTGAAAGCTTAACGAATAATAAACACACCAATTTTTCAATATGGAAGGCAGCAAAGGATATTAAACCACCGGTAAATTATACCAAAGCCAGGAAAAGATTATTTTATAGCATCTTAATATAGAACCATTAGCTTACTTTCTTGCTTCTCGAAGCTGTTCGAAAAAGTATTCCAAAAGAAAATTCGACCATTCTTGAACGATAGAAATATCATCCCAGTTCACCAATTTGGTTTTCTTGAAAAACACGGAACCATAGAACAAGTGAATCGCCTAACTGGAGAGATAAGTCAATTTTCTTAGATGACACACAAGCATTCGACAAAGTTTGGCACAAGGGCTTAATCTATAAAATTAAATGTTTACTACCACCATATACCCACAAATTGATGGAGTCCAATCTACCTGAACGTATATTTAGGGTAAAGTATAATGACTTTGTGACGGAAGAATTTGAAATAAAAGAAAAGTGTTCCACAGGGAAGTGTCCTTGAACCTACCCTATATCTAATTTACATGTTACATGTTACATTTATCCTGAGAACAGAAAACTGTCCTCCAGTTACACTTAATGATATAAATATACCCCAGTCAGATCATGCTACATATCTTGTTATTCACTTGGCGTCGTCATATAGACGCCAAGAGACTTCGTATGAAGTTAAAAGCTTCTAGTCTTCACTGCTAAAAATTTACAGTCATTTATAAATAAGTCTTGACAATAAAGTCATCCTGTATAAACCCGTTTTAAAGCCAATTTGGACATACGGCATCCAACTATGGGGAACGAGTGTCGATATTATACAGAGGGCCCAATCAAAGATTCTTAGGACCGTGACGGGTGCACCATGGTACTTAAGAAATGAGAACATCCATAGGGACTTAGAGGTACCATTTGTAAGACACCAGTTTAGGAAGCTCAGTGAAAAATATATTCTTAAACTAGAAACTCACCTCAACCCACTCGCAAGATTTCTTGCTGAAGTTCAGTCAGTTACAAGGCTTCGCAGAGCCGACTTTCCACCACGTTAATAGTAAGACTATGGAATAACCAATGATCTCGATAGATATTGAATAGTGTTTGATATTTAGTTTTTAAGATTTTAACACGTATTGTGAGGTTTAAAATAAGACAGAATATACAAATAAAACGTAAAAATAAGTGAATATTACAATTTTTACTCATTATAGTTAGATTTGCGATTAGTTATTCGGTGCATCTAAGTACATATAAATTGGAATATTTAAGTGGTTGACTCATAGAATAAAAAAGATTTATCGTAAATTTGGAGAGCCTTAAAAGCACTCACGGTTTGCAGGAATAACTCAATTAAATTGTGTACTTACATGATAAAAAAAAATAAGAAATACAATTCTCATATTTTGATTTGAAAATCTGATTTAAAGCAGAGTAGGTAGAACGCTCATTTTTTTTGATTCGTTCGGAACAAAATTTTTATCAGCGAATTTTATTTTTTTGTTTGAAAATTTAATTTTTAAATTTGTTCGAAGATCAAAAATTTTATTTTCGAAAATAAAATTATTATTCAGGAATTAACCCGAAAAGAATCAATCGAATTGAAGTCGTGTAACGGTATAGAAATGTGTTGATTTATGTTGAATGAAAGATATGTGATGGATGTTTAAAACATTTGTACATGAGCTTAAGTTTTTTAGATTATTTTCGTAACTCAAATTAAAACGAGAGCGAAAGATATAGTCGGTCAAGCCCGACCATATGATACCCTACACCATTGTGTACAGTAGGGGTCTTTTATTAGACATGGAGTCAAATGTGGACCGATACTCATAAGTGTAAAATAAAACATACAAATACAGAATATTACGTTGATGCTGACGTTAATACGAATTTATTCACTTTTGTGGTGATTCCGGAAAGGGGGCCTTATATGGGAGCTATGGTAAATTATGGACCGATCTTTATAAAATTTGGCGCTATCATTTATGTTTATATAAAACTTATTTGCGACGAATTTTAACTTGATAGTAACATTTTAATAGGATTTATGGTCGTTAAAGTGATTTTCTGAAAAGGGGTTTATATGGGAGCTATGGGTAATTATGGACCGATCTTTTTAAAAATCGGCACACTTATTTAGACTTATATGAAACTTATATGTGCCAAATTTCTATATTTAAGGGATTTATGATCGTTAAACCCTTTTTCGGGAGGACATTCGTATGAAGGCTAGGTGAAATAATGGACCGATCATAACCAATTTCAATAGGCTTCGTTCCTGGACGAAAAAAAACGTGTGTACCAAATTTCATAAATTTCGGTTCAAAATTGCGACCTGTAGTTTGATTACAAGGTTTACATGGACGGACAGACGGTCAGAAGGACAGACGGACGGACGGACGGACATCGTTAAATCGACTCAGAAAGTGATTCTAAGCCGATTGGTATAAATTAAGGTGGGTCTTAGACCAATATTTTTGGGTGTTACAAACATCAGCAAAAACGCATAATACCCTCCCCACCTATGGTGGTGTAGGGTATAAAAAGTAAAGAACACAAATTTAATCCGAAAAGTGAATTTTATTAATTACATCAAATGGCTTCTTTAAATAAAAATTTGTTTAAGAATTATATCACGGTAGCATAAAAAATTGGTCGTTTATAAATTTCTAATAAGCATGAATAACGTGACAAATTATTTTTTAATAAAATTGTTAACTAAATTTATATTGGAATTCAATTATATTATTTATTAATATAACTAATATTCTAATTGGTTTACAATTTTTTTAAATATATTTACAGTTCTTAATAATATATAAAGAAAAATTAAAAAAATTTCTATAAAAATATATAGTAAATTTTCAACAATTTTCAGTCGGTCAAGCCCGACTATATGATACCCTACACCATTGTGTACATTATAATTCGGGGAGGGGTCTTTTATTTAACTTCGAGTCAAATGTGGACCGATACTCATAAATATGAAATAAAACATACGAATACAGAATATTTGATGCGATGATTCTGACATTTATATGAATTTATTCATTTTTGGGCGATTCCCGAAAGAGGGCCTTATATGGGAGCTATGGTAAATTATGGACCGATCTTTGTAAAATTTTGTAATATCATTTATGTTCATATAGAACTTATTTGTGTCGAATATTAACTTGATACTAACATTTTAATGGGATTTATGCCTGTAAAAGTGATTCTCTGAAAAGGGGTTTATATGGGACCGTTCTTTTTAAAAATCGGCACACTTATTTAGTCTTATGTGAAACTTATATGCGCAAAATTTCATTAAAATATATTTAAGGGATTTATGATCGTTAAACCCTTTTCCGGGAAGACATTTGTATGGGGGCTAGTTGAAATAATGGAACGATCATAACCAATTTCAATAGGCTTCGTCCCTGGACTATAAGAAACCTTTGTACCAAATTTCATTAATTTTGGTTCAAAATTGTGACCTGTAGTTTGATTACAAGGTTTACATGGACGGACAGACGGACGGACATCGTTAAATCGACTCAGAAAGTGATTCTAAGCCGATTGGTATAAATTAAGGTCTTGGAACAATATTTTTGGGTGTTACAAACATCAGTACAAACGCATAATACCCTCCCCACCTATGGTGGTGTAGGGTATAATTAATTTATATAAGCAGTTTCGTAATTGAAGTCAATTATTAATTTTTTCTGTGTAACATTTCTTTCTATTATTTTAAAGCTCATTTTACACAGAAAAAAGTAAAAATGGACTTCAATTACGAAATTATATATGTCGAACACGGTTATAACGAACTCGAAAGGACCGACAAATTTAGTTTGTTATAAACGTAGTTCGTTATATCCGTAAAATTCCCAACAAATTTATTTGGAAACAAAAAACATGTATTTCATTACGATACTAATATTTGTAATTAAATCGTATTTCTTTCATTTAAAAATTGACTGCATTCATGACTTTTATTAAAGATTTAAGTTTATCAGGAATAATATTTTTTCCATTCATCAGTCATTTCATAAGTGGCAAATTCAGATTAATTATATTTTTTTATAATCATTCAATGTTTTCTTTTATTACCGAGGTACAACGATTTTATTTTATTTAGATTTTAATCCTCTTATTTTTTATTTTTTTTAGCTATTTTCTATAAAAGTGTATGCGTTATGTTAAAAAGGTCGATAACTGTAAATATAAAATTCCTCTTTTATTTGTCCGATTATTTAAATTGAAATGAATAGAAATTATACCTGTTAATTTTTACATTTTTGAAATGTGCAATTTTATTTATTTGAAACTAGTATTTGTGCTAGTTCGTTATAAATGTAGTTGCCCATAATTATTTGTGGAACAAACCGATTAAACTGAAACCCCGAATAATTGGATACCCTAATATATATATATATATATATATATATATATATATATATATATATATATATATATATATATATATATATATATATATATATATATATATATATATATATATAT
Source organism: Protophormia terraenovae (assembly GCA_951394005.1). Taxonomy (NCBI): domain Eukaryota; kingdom Metazoa; phylum Arthropoda; class Insecta; order Diptera; family Calliphoridae; genus Protophormia; species Protophormia terraenovae. The sequence goes on from OX596077.1 coordinate 72,786,565, forward strand.
ATATATATATATATATATATATATATATATATATATATATATATATATAAATGTATATATATATATATATATATATATATATATATATATATATATATATATATATTTTTTTTTTTTAAATGTCCAATTTTATTTATTTGAAACTAGTATTTGTGCTAGTAGTTTTTTGTATGGAACCATAAAAATGTGTTCGTTATAAACAAAAAATTCGAAATGACCGTGTTTGCTATATATATATATATATATATATATATATATATATATATATATATATATATATATATTAGGGTATCCAATTATTCGGGGTTTCATTTTAATCGGTTTGTTCGACAAATAATTATTTGGGGTTAAAAGTTGATCGGTTAATTACCGATTATGGGCAAATTATTCCATTAACCGAGTAGTCTCAGTTATACACCCAAAACTTCTAAACAAGACAAATTACAGTATTTAATCTATTGATAGTTATTTAGAAACATAATGAAGGTCACTCATTAATCTTATCACTCCTTTCTCCAATTTTTATGAAAAAATAATAATAATAATAAATTTTTACCTAACACTAAAAAATATTCTTCTAAGTTAGCATTATTTAATAAATTTGTTAAAGTAAAAATTAATATTGGTATTTATGAAGTTATATCATAACATTTTCTTGATGCATCTTATTAAACATTCTATCCCAACAAAAAGATAAAATCCAAAGAATACACAAGTTCAATAAACTTGTGATTAATAAGTAGTGCAAATTCGGATAATTTCTAATCAATTAAACGTAGGCTTGTTATTGGAAGATTTTCTGTTGTTGATACCTATTCACTGAAATAGAAGTCATGTTTACGATTTAATACAAAATTGCAATGAACATACAAATACTTTTAATTGGCGAAGACTCAACGTTTTATAACGGATTAATTCATTTGAATCTCTTTTAAATAATATCTTTGGATGCTGTTTGTTTTACTCTTTATAACAAGAAAACATACTCTTACTTATTGATACTTTGAAAGTAAAAAATGCTTCCTTAAGAATTTCTTTTATTTATTTTTGCTGTTAAATATATGTCAATATATGATGAAAATAAAAAAATCTAATCTATGAGTTCAGAAAACTAAATTTCGGTGAATCGGTTATTCGACACAAATTATTCGGTTTATTCGTTATTCGAAAATATAAAGTTTTAAATTATTCGAACATTAATCGAACATATATGGAAATAGCTTAGAAACTACGATGTACAAAATTTTAGACTGATTGGAATAGCCACCTCTAAGGCTCAAAGCGATCGAAATCTGGAAAATTATGATTTTTTAATTTTTTCCTTTCGTCGATCATAAAAAAATAATTTTATGTACAATTTTCTGGGTTTATGTCTTGTTGAATTCCACATATTATGAGCTTTCTGAAATTTCTAAAATCAAGAAGATTGGATAACTAATAACATAATAGCTATGAAAATAAAACTAATGAAATACGTAATTTTCGGGCAAATAGACCCTGAAAAATTAAATTTCAACCAAAATTTGACGGAGAGAAACGAAATTTGGCATGTAGTTCCCTATATAATTTTATTATCCAAAATTGTTGTAATAGCAAAAAATATTTAGGTGAAATATATGCAAATCGCAAGTGATTACCGAAAATTTTTGATATGATGTATAAGATACCAAGACAAAAATATATGCCAAGTCTCGTTTCTGGATGAAATCTTATTTTACTGGGTTGTATTTGGTCGAAAATTACACGTTTTACGTAGATTGATTTTAATAACTGTGATATTATTAGTTGTTCAATTTTCTTCATTTGGGTAATTTTGGAAAGGTAGTAAACTGTAGAATTCAAAAAGGTGAAACCGAGGAAAATCTAAGTTCTATTTTTTGGTTGAACAGAATAAAAAAAAAAACAAAATTTTTAATATTTCAATCGTTTTGAGCCACCTCTAAATTTGTTCCAATCAATCTAAAACTTTGTACTATATGGTTTTTGGGGTATTCTAGCATTTCTAGGGGGGTGAGCCTGAAAATTTAAATACCTTTATTTTTTACATTCATATAAGAATGTGTAAACAAACTCAAAAATGATTCTCCTGTAAAGTTTTGTGTTCTGCACTTACGAAATTTTAGCGGTTGGGGCTCGATATAACTAAAGCTAATCAACTAAAATGCAAAACGCCGTAACCACTGAAAAATCAAATGTTGGTTTTATCTCCTGGATTAAGATGTGCTGACCCGAACTACTTCTATGTAAAAAAATTCATGTTCAAATCTTAAAAAATTAGATCAATAATTGATAATTATTGATAAAAGTCAAAAGATCGTAATATTAACTTCATAAACGAAGCAATCGGAAAATTGTACGTCGATTTTGATTTTTATGTTTATTGTTTAATTATATACAAGACTATACTAAATTAACAAAATAATATTGACTCAATATCTTTTTGCCTTTAAAATATTTTTCGCACTTCATGTATTGATTTGTGAATTCTCTTTGTTCGATGAATTTCACCAAATATTTCAGTTTTCTGATTAAGATCCCAGCAAAAACTTGGTAATGGCATGTAGTTACAGATGTAGTTACTTTTCGATGATAACAGTATACTGTCTGTATTACATGAAGGCAGATTAGTAAGTACTTACTTTTAAGCCGATATGTAATCTATTACTTGAGATCAGATTTAAAATATCTATTAATCAATCTTTTCATTTAAATTATAAAAATACATATAAATATATTTAAGAGTGGGGCAAAACATAAAAATACATTAATTACTAGTTTTTCTGTGTTATTCGAAAATCGCATTTCGACAATAAGTTTCATATTATAAGGCCGTGTGCTGTATTTAAAAAAGAAACTTTAAATCGAAAGTGGAAATGAAATCATTCTTTCGATTTTAATTTAAAAGTAAATGTAATGAAATTATATTTGATTTCATTTTAGTTTTGTTCCACCGAACTGTTTACTGTCAGAAATATTATAATAAAAATGAAAAATATTAAAAACGCTTATTAAATTAAAAAAAAATTATGGAATTCTTCAAGAAAAAGCAAGTTGGTCGTTAAGTAGTAATTCCACTTCAATAAAATTTGTGTCTTTTGGTACCTATTTATGCCAAACTTTTGGGTAAAAGAAGTTCCTTCAATAGATTTGAACAAAGAACATGCTGGAGCAATTATTATTTTAAGACATAGATGTTTCCATTTTGTTAAAAGCTTGTTTCTTTTTAATTAATTTTGGAAACTTATATGTAAGTTAAACATAATTTCTTGTTTTAACGTTTTTCTCCACCTATATATTTACATATTTTTACCATTTCACTTAGGATCACTTTGTGAATCGATTTAAGGATGTTCGTCCCTCCTTTTGGCAGCCTGGCTATTCAAGTAATACTTTTCGCAAAACCCACTATTTCAACTTTCTCAACTGGCCGAAATTATTTTAACAAAATTTGCGCAAATAGTCCATAATCGACCACAGCTTTCCTTACATTTGTCCTTGTAATTTGTTATAAAATAACCGTTCGAATTGGAATCACTATCTCACTTGATTTAAAGAAGAGGTCCGTCCGTTGGCTAACTGGATGACTGGCTATCAGTCGATGTAAGTCTAGTGAATTTTAAAGATATTTTGATGAAACATCCAATAACCATTTTAAAGTACATTTATCACATTGCGTACATTAGTCCTTAAATTCTATATTTTTTCAATAATAAATGTTATAAATTTCACTTATGTTTATGATTTGGAATCATATTCTAAATTTTCCGAATTTGTAACACTAACTAAGTTAAAATTGTCATTTTCATAGGAAAATGAAATGAAGGACATTCACAAATGTTTTATTTATGGTTATGGACCATAAATAAAACATTTGTGAATTATTATTATTTTTTTTAATATATATTTAATTTTGTAAATTATTTTATGTAAAAAATGACTTGTAAATTTATTTTTAATCTAAAAGCTTTTTACATTTTAAAATTCCTGTATGCAGTTAAGTTGTTGTGTAAGGAACCTCCGGTTATTCGGGTTTGCAGCTGGGGTAAAACACAGTCGCGTCCAAGGTTCTTACATAAATAAAACACTGTTTAAGATTTATAATTTTCACTTTGCTGATTATTTCTTTTTATTTTCTCAGAGTTCTTTAATCACAACTTGTATTTATTGAGACACTTTTAATTGAAAGCTTCTTTATTGAGAACTGTGCTGTCCCGTGAAGCTTCAGTGTTGCCTTGCCGGTTCTAGACCTCCTATTTAATATATTCTATGATTTCTTTGATCTGGGATGTAATCCGAGATTTTTCTTATTTCCTGTATTTTCTGAGTGAAAACTTCCAAAAAAATATTCTACCACTTGGCCCTGAGCAGTGTGTATCTCCTGTCACTTCAACCCGATTGTAAACCTTGTTGAAGTTTTTAATCTTACTGATTGGAAATCAGTATACCCTACGTTGGATTGATGTAATCAATTCAACCACTTATTATTATTTTTTTCTCCTAACACTGCTCTGTTAATCTTTTATTTTTTTATTCACCGGCTACTCACCACGTCTGCTTTGTTCACTGACCAGCACCAAAAAGATAAGAGAGACTGCTTATTAATTTACATCGCCTTATATACATTTCTTAAAACTAATCTTATTGCAGTTTTCCTGCAGTTGGTTCGAACCGATAGCGGTTGTTGCATCGGACCTTGTCTTCTGTTGTCCTGATGTTCGCTGCTGTAACAGTTTTGTAATATGTGTGTGAGTTTCTATTTATATGGCTTCTTTGCTTTGTCTCCTTCTGTCTTGCTTTGTTTAAATCTCTCGTCTGCTCACTGCTACTCTTACATTCCTGCATATTTCTCCCTGCTGCTTCTTCATTCTACTCCTGCCTTTCCTTGCTGCTACCTCCATGATTCGTCAGTTCTGCTACTCGCCTGCTCAGCTGTGACGATATAGGCATTGATGTCTTCACTTCGGCCTTTCTCCTTGCTGCTCTCTGCTGCTACTTCTTCCTGTTGTATTTTTTACTTAAACCCTTAAATGGCTAGCGTGCCATTTAAGGTCAAACCCACCACCTGCCCCTGACCTGTGTAACTTTTCCTTCTGAGTACCCCATCGACCTCCGGAACACTTTGTTCCATCCTTTACCCCATCGACCTCCGGAACATCTGAAAAAAAAGAGGTACATCCATCTCCCCACCAATAAAACGACAATGGATCTTTTATTGTCTTATAATATTGTACACTAAAAATTATTCTTAAATTTATGTGGGCCAAAATTCCAGGAATTTTTGGTCCTCATAGTTGCACTCTGTAATTTTAAAATATTAATATTTTTACGTTTGAAGCAAATAAATTTCAAAAATATCAGCTTTTTATTTTTCCATATTTCAGTACTTATTTGTAACCGATAATGTAACTAGTTACTATTCATTTTGATAATAATGACTTCTGTAATTCTTTGAAATTAATGAGTTATTGATTAGCTTTAAAGTAATTATTTCTTGTAATGATATCTAAGTAATGACTTTCTGAAATGCCTACTTGTAATAATATAGAGTAAGTAGTTGCCTCTAATGACATCACCGTGTTAAAATAATGAGTTATTCATCTAATGTGAAAGTAATGAAGAGCCATTATATTAGCTTCTTAACTGATTACATGGCAAGTAAAGTTTTTGCTGGGGAAATCTAAACTTTTGCACTGCGTTCGTTTTTGCACTTCAAAATTTCGCTTATTACTTTAACGTAGTGTAACAGCGTGAAATATAGTAGAAGAAATATTTTATAAATTTAGTGATATATTTCGTTTAGTTTTTTTTTTTTTTTTTAAAATCTGGAATACATTATTTATTAAGAACTTCGACATTTTCGGCAAATTCGCCATTCTCGCAAATGTTTCTTAAATCCAAATTTTTCCATAACCGCCAATCGCAATAAAAACAGCCGATAAAAAATATTTGAATATGGGTGTTGCTTTTAATGAAGATGAGTCTAATAATCATTTTTAGATATATTTCTTCGAGTTAATTTTTTAATACTTCTTGATCAATGAGAAACATGGAAATATTGTTTTAAGAACAACTTGGAAAAGTGCCTTAATATTTTCCAAAAGAATTTTTTTGTAAACGTTATAGTTTTTATTTTATATTGCCTTACAATTTGTCCATATTTTTTTGCCCAAATGTTATTAACAAAATCAAAAGGTCGTATCATTAACTTCATAAACGAAACAGTCGGAAAATTGTTCAATTTAAGAAAATGTTTATTTTAAAGATTTTTTATGATTAATCTATTTTTGCATTAAGGGAACGTTTGAAAAATTTTACTTAATGGCTCAATTTTAAATTGTGGTTTCTTTTTTCTTTTGCTTCTGCGGCAAACGACGTTTTGGATGTTCATTTGGACATTATTTGCAAAAAATTATGATTTTATGAAATTTATTTTATGGAATTTAGGGCTTTGTTTGAAAGTTGCCTGATTACAGTCCGTTTCTCTCCTTTTTCGTTCCATTTGCTTAAAATTACTTTCTAAATTTAGTAATTTTTCGGATGCGAAAAAATTATCTCTTAACTGGCTAAGGGTCAGACTTCTTTCAACATTTCTATTAACGATTTCTTCAGAAAATTTTAAAAATAAAATGCATGTTGAAGACAAGTTTGACAACAAGGTCATCTACACATGTTGGCATGTTACTCCATTTAAAAACAATAGGATTAACTTGGTAAAATGATGTTGGTGGCCTGGCCTCGATCCTTAGCAGCATCCAACTACTTTTTATATTCTACACCACTATAGGTGGTTGGGGTATTATGCGTTTATGCTGATGTTTGTAAGGCATAGAAAAAGTTATCCAACACCCACTTTAAAGTATACCAATCGACTCAGAATCACTTTTTAAATCGGTCTAACGATATCCGTCCGTCCTTCCGTCTGACTGGCTGTATAACCTTGTGCAAAAGGTACAGGTGGCAAATTTTGAAGATAATTCAATGAAATTTCACACGTGGGACTTTTATGATACAAGAACAAAACCTACGAAATTGGTTGTGATCGGTCTATTATGTCCCCTCGGAATAAAGATTCAACATTCAAAAATGCCTTAAAAATATAAATATTTTATTGAAATTCGGCGTAAAGAAGTTTTGTACGGGTATCAATCTTCGTACCAAATTTTACGAATATCGGTCCACAATGGACCATAGCTCCCATATAAACCCCTCTTCCGAAAATCACTTTAAAATGCGAATTTTAGTATCAAGTTAATATTCGACAGAAATAAGTATTATATAAGCAGAAAAAACATTGCCAAGTTTTATTAGAATCGGCCTATAATTTACCATAGCTCCCATATAAACCCACTTCCGAGAATCGCCCTAAAGTGCATAAAATCATGTAGATGTAAGTGTTTTACCCAACGAGAACATTCCAATGGGATACAAGAAATATCCAATAGTAATTTAATATTTTAATCAAGGCCGCGATCAGTAAGCAAATTCTAGTTTTTGTTTAAATAAAAAATCAAACCAATGATTTGTATTTTTGCTTCGGCAATGAAGTTTTCTACATGAAGCAACCATTTTGCATCGCTAACTATTTATTTAAATGTGTCAAAAAGCTTAATAAATAACTCACACGAAGTTTGTAATCTCTAGCTTACCAACTGACTTAGAAGTAGGTGTTTTAATATTTTTGCAAGTGTTTTTGTAATATTTTGACTCTAGTTTTTAAGTATTTTGTATTTGAAAATTTTAAATATTTAAAACAGAGTTTACAAAGTAACATTAAGAATTGTGCTATTTTCCTAAAAAAAATAAATGAAATCCAAATCTTTGTTGGAGATTTAGAGAAAAAAGAAAAGAGTGTAGTAGTGCTTTCCGGGTAGCTTCGACTTTTTAAATCGGGGAACATTCGGCATAGGTTGAATGTATGATGTTTTGCGTGGTGTCGGTAGAAATTACAATATTAAACGTAAAATAATTGAATCGCACTTAAAAAACGAGACAGCTATTTAATAAGCAATATTATTGTGTTTCGTTTTAAGGGTTAAAGAAATATGTTTATTTTTCATTATTTTTATCCAGTTAATAAATGAATACTTAGTTGGCTTATAACCAATACCTAATTCTATCTTTAAATGAATTTTTAATATCCAATTGATTGTAAAAACATGATAGACGAATGTGCCCCGTTAAATGCCGAAGCTACGTCGGCGTGGGGCACATTCAGCAATTTTCTATTAATTCCCAAAAATAAGTAACCAATACTAAGTATTCATAAAATTTTTTACCAATATATTATTGTTCAATATGCAAGGATAACAAGAAGCTATAACATTTTTAAATCTGTAGAATGCATTCTTAGATTCAGACTAAAGGACTGCGTAAGACATCATTTTGCTTAAAAGTGTCGTACGCAAAAATTTGATGTTGTGCTGTGCCATGCATTGGCTAATATAATGTTATGTTATGCCCTGCTTTGGCTAATGAACTGTTGTTTACTGTCATATCGAAATATGCTTACTGTCTTCGCATGTCGTCGTAATGTTGTGATATGCTTTATTTACACACAGATAGTGAAGGAAATTGTTGTGTATGATGGTGCTAACATTTGAGTTATAATGTAGATGTAAAAAAACTACCACCAAATGTATTGTAAGAAGCACATGTATGTATGATAGTAGAGTGATGGAGATTAAAAAAACATTTTTAAAATCGAATAACTGATTAAATAAATAAATAAATAAATAAATAAATAAATAAATAAATAAATAAATAAATAAATAAATAAATAAATAAATAAATAAATAAATAAATAAATAAATAAATAAATAAATAAATAAATAAATAAATAAATAAATAAATAAATAAATAAATAAATAAATAAATAAATAAATAAATAAATAAATAAATAAATATATAAATAAATAAATAAATAAATAAATAAATAAATAAATAAATAAATAAATAAATAAATAAATAAATAAATAAATAAATAAATAAATAAATAAATAAATAAATAAATAAATAAATAAATAAATAAATAAATAAATAAATAAATAAATAAATAAATAAATAAATAAATAAATAAATAAGTTAATAAATGAATTAATTAAGAAATGTATAACAAATATATAGGAAAATCAAATTATTTTTGTTTATATACATATATATGTATTTATTCCTTTTACTTTAAATGCAGGGTCAATTATTTGTATTTACAATCTATTTTAGAACAAAACTTAAAATAACATTACTTGTTTTTACTATGAATTCCTTTTTATTGAGAATTAAAACTATTACAGAAATAAGTCATTATTGAGAACATGACAGAGTCCATTTATATTTCCAATTTCAAAGTTAGTTTGTAAAATTATTCAGAAAAAAATTTAATTTTCATTTGAAAGGATATACATATATTAAGAAAATTATACATTACACGTTTTATTTCTTCATTTCAAACTATTCATATTTGTAGCAATTATGCCTCAAAAGATTAGATGTAGCATTCTCGTTGAATTTATATACATATATTATGGCAACGACTGCATAATACATAATTTCTGATAATTTCATTGTTAGCGTCCTTAATTTCATAAAATATATTAAAGATTTCACTTTTGGAGATTCTTTTCTCTGTTTTAAATAAAGCATTATCAATTTTTTATTTTATTTCAGAAGCACTACTCATTTTCACAAATTTAAAAATAAATACACGGTTAAAACTTATTGAGTTCAAAAAACAGAATACCAAAAATGTACAATATCATTGTAGTTTTATAAAAAAAATAGATAATTGTTTACAGGTACTATAAAAATTAAATTTGAATATATGTTCACAAGTGTGACTTTTCTCATTTTCCGCGAATATTGTTTTCTTACTGTCTGTTTTATTGCGAAAAAAAAGAAATATTTAATTTAAAGGCACTTTTTATTGCCTGTCAATTACCTGTAACTGTTATTTCTTATAGTACCCACATATGTACAAAGATGTATGCCAAAATTTACTTTTCATTTATACAACATTCAATAAATACAGGTAGATTTAAAATTTTCTATAAGAAAAAATTATTAAATGAAAAATCCCAAAAAAAAGTAATACTTTCTCCTCTTTGTTGCTTTTTATGATCTAGCACCATTGTAAACCTCCCATAAAAGTATTTTGTTTGTTTCAAATTTCCGCGAAATCTATGATTTTTTATTTTTTCTATAAATTCTTAACAGGAAACTAAAAATGTTCATTTTAGTTTTCTTGCATTTTAAATAAATACATTTAATACATTAAGTTCATTCATCTGTCACAAAATACGATTCTCCACATCGATTTCATATATTTAATAGTAAACACGCGGTCAAAACTTGTTCAATTTACTACTGCATATTCAATTAATTGCAAATTGTTCCATCACAAAATTTATATTTAGAAATATTCCACTAATTTTCTTTAATAACATAATTTTCAAATCCATACATTTCGTAAAAGTATTTTTGTTTTTTGTTAATTTACAATAATTTTTCGAAGAAAAAATGCACAAGTAAAATTGTAGTATGTATTGCCAAACTATGAAAAACCATATAAAAGAAAAAGGAGCGACAAGTGTCACACATGTCGCACTTGATGCAAAGACAGTTAAAACGTACAATGCCTTTCTTCGTTCATGTGTGACATTTCATTTTTAAGTTGATGTCTGTGTGTGTCTTTGCTCGTATTTAAAAATGCCTTCGTGTGCAATGCAAATAAGAAAAAAGAACATAACACAACATAGCAATGTTAGGTGTCGCACAATTTTTCAAAACATGTATGTCGTCAATTGCTATGCTTTAATTCAGACCTTTAGAAAAAAGGTGCCGAAACTGCCCCAGTCTCCCCTACTTATGTTTATTTGTTTACAATAATGAAAAATAATTAGAATTATGTTTAAATGAATATTGTTTATTGATTTATTTTTAAGAATAAGAGAATATTGTCATTTGTATTGATCTCAGTTGAAATAGGTTTGTTTACATTTATAATAACTGATAAGCATGATTTAATTGTATAAAACTTAATGTAAAGATTGTTCTTTAAGTCTTTGTTCTCTGACCATGAAATTGTTCGGATCAATAAAGTCTACAAAAAATTAGAAAACATTTTTGTGTTTTCATTATTTTTAACTTAAGTATCAAAGCATTATTCTGTATTTGTATATTTTATTTTACATTTAGAAAAAGTGTTGGTCTAAAATAAGTCCCCTTCCTGAATTTTTATACTCATACATAATGGTGTGGGGTATCATATGGTCGGTCTTGACCGACTATACCTTTTTTTATCGTATTTTATATGGCTGATAAAAATTACGCTCTGCTTGTTGTGAAGAATTTCTATGCCTTTTGTTCAAAAAAGTTGTCAAGATTTGTAGGAACCTGTCGCCAATGTGTTGTACGACAAATCATGGACCCACTATTTAACTTCAAAAAATATAAGTAAAGATAAAATATGATTGAAAACACGGACACAATTAAATAAGATGTATCTTATTACCAGTGTTGCCAATTTAGCACTTTTACTGCTAGATCTAGCACTTTTTAAACTCGTTTAGCACCAAAAAGGTGAATCTAGCACCTGGCACTTTTTTTTAGCACTTTTCCAATTATTTTTGGTATTTTTTTAGCACTTTTTTTAAAAAATTAATTTGTAGTTTTGTACCATAAAAACTTTATCAGTTTTTTTCAAAAATTAAAAATTTTGATGTTTTTAACGATGGTAACTTATGCGATCTTTAATGATTGTGTTTAGCAAAATAAACTTTGTAAAAATCAATACAATTATAAATAGTTAACGTAGCAAATTTTGGCAGTATAGTAAACTACAATTCTTTTGTTATAAGAAGTAATTATGGTAAAATAGCATCGAGCTTGCATCGATGTCATTAATCAAAATAAAACAAAATTTTAATCAATTTTGAATCTCCTTGAAAATTAAAATATTTATAAGTACATATTTAAACAACAATTTATCCAATTTAAAACATCATAACAAGATATTAGGGCCGTTTGCTGATCAAATTTTAAAATGCTAATATTTCTTTTTTAATTTTAAAGTTTATTTGTTCTAGTTCATAGAAAACAACTAGAAGTCCAACTCTTTTCGTTCGCTCAGAAACAAAAAATTACTCTCTTCACACGTATAAATTTGTTCTGTAGAAAATTTTACTAACACATACAAAGAGTTAGGTTTTTTTGACAATTGAGTTAGGTTTTTTGTGAGCAAGTTGGAGTTCTAGTTGTTTTCTATGTTCTAGTTGTCCTTATTTTTTTATATTAAAAAAAATTTAACGCATTTATAAACAAAATGTAAAACGCCTGCCGATCACATGCTTACTTAACAAAATTTACTGCTCAAACACAAAACTGAAATAAGCAGCAACCAGTTTTTATTTTGTTCAGCAGTCAAATGAAATAAGCAGCGCACATACTCAGTTTTTTACTCAGCCAAGTTGATTTTACGTCTTAGTCGTGTGCGCTCAGCACAACGTAGAAACCTTTTTCAGCAACGTAAGAACAACTGATTTACAGTACAGTTGATTTACAAAGTTGTTTGGTTTTTGTTCATACATTTAAGAAGGAAAATGAAGTTGATTATTTTAAATGAAAACAAATAGAAAACGGTGCAATATAATACTATGAATTGTATTAAAGATATTTATATGTAGATTTATTAATTTTAATTAAAAAAAAACATTTTATTTACAATTTATTTAAAATTTTTGTAGAACTTTTATAAAAATATTAGATAATATTTAATATTAGTAGATGAAAAAATATTAACTAAATATTAAATGTTGTTTAAATTAAAGACAAAATTAAAAACATGTTTGTTATTTGCAATAAGAAGAAAATTTTGTTATTTTGTATAACTTTCTTTGTTTTGATCTATTACTCAAAGTTGTTTGGTTTTTGTTTTTAAATTTTAGAAGGAAAATGAAGTTGATTATTTTAAATGAAAACAAATAGAAAACGGTCCAATAAAATAATATAAATTTTATTAAAGATATTACATACATACATATATCTTTATTTTTTTAATTTTAAATAAAAAAAAGTTTTTCATTTAACAAATATAGAAATTTTGTAAAGATAAATAAAAAAGACATTATATTCATATTTATGTATTATGCTACCGAAATAATAAAGATTTGTTGTGATTTTTATTTATTTATGTATCTAAAAATAAAAGTTATTAACTTGTATGTTGCAGACTTTTTGGTTATTAATTTATTATTTTCTTATTGATCGGCTTTAATGTCTTAATTAATTTTTTACTTTTATTAATACCTCAGCCGAACAATAAGACATTTGATTATACAAAAATAATTATAATAACAGTGCAATTCTCTTTATATATTTTTGGTGATAGTTGTCACACTCATAAAAGCATATAATAAGTAATTATTAATTAATGATAATTGTCATGAATTAGAGAATAGCACTGTAAGTAACATTTATATAATCTTTAAGATTTACCTAAGCATAATGACTTACACGTAAGAACATTTTCATCTCTTCAAAAGTAGAACAAAGTATATATACACTTTGTTCTACTTTTGAACAACTTTTTTGTTACAACTACTTTGTTTCAACTTTTTTAAAATTTGAATTTTTAGCGGAAAAAAAGGTTAATAATTACTAAGAAAATTTAAATTTTATAAATTTTAAATCATATTCATTATATTTTGATAGCTCTAAAACAGACTTTTTGTTATAAAATTTTATAAACATTGTTTTAAAGTAAGTACTTCAAAAGAAATGAACTAGAAATATAGAAGAACATCTTACCAATAACAAAAAAAATAAAAATGTAATATTTGAACTTAAATAAAATCTACTTAATTAAGCTATCATTATAAAATTTTAGTATAATATAAAAAAATTTGTCCTTAAAAGAAAAAAAGCAAAAATATTCAGATTTTCTTACTCCAAAATACCCACAATTCCAGTTCAGGGAAAGCTTCCTTCAAAAATTGACTTTTTTCATTGAAATGGTCACCTTGTCGTTATAAGGGGCCTCCGTCAGAAAATACTTTTTGGGGTATACCTTACATATAGAGCTAAACAATTAAAATCATTTTAAGTCGATCCCAGCTTTGTGATTTGACAACATAACAAAAAAAGAAAAGCTAAATACCAAAATTGACTAAATTTGGATAGTGCTCGTGGGCAGACCTTTGACTCAAACTCCACCGGATTTACTTTACACGCATTTATATTAAGATTTTTTTTTAACATTAAAAAAATGATAAAGCTCAGAACAAAAAACTAATTTTATCACTGAATAAATATTGCCACCTTTTTGGAAAAAAACCCAAAAAATGTAAAATTTTTTAAAGTTCCAAATTTAGATTAACATAACTTTTTAACGGATTCATATAATTATATGATTCTTGCAGTAATATTATTTAGAATTTTGTAGGAAATCTAATAAATATTTTAGAAAAATTCTGGAGGCAATATTAAGTCCGCCAAGTTAAAAAAAAACTAAAAAAAGGCGAGGCTAAAAATGAGGTAAAAAGTTATTTCGACCCGAATATCTCTTAAACTAAAAGAGATAATCCACACTTGTAATCGTATTTTTTGTAGAGATTTACAAGGACTATTTATATATAAAATTTCTTTTCTGTCATATCATAAATGAATTTTTGGCGATTTTTTAAAAAAATGACATACCCAAGATGGGCAACTTTGGAGGGCCACCTACTTCCCCCTGACCCGCTAGGGGTCTGTACTGCTCCAAATCAACTCGAAAACACCTCAGCTCTGACCATTTGAAATTTTATTGAGATACCTCTAACGGTTTTTCAGTTACTGAATTATTTCTAAAAAAAAAGCGTTTTGGAACCACTGTAAATGTGTGTTGAATAGGGAGATCGATTATTCGGGTTTTTGCAAAAACCGGTTTCGGTTCGAGTATTTGTCTTTTGAAAAAAACCGGTTAAAAATTTCTAAATTTTAGAAAAACCGGTTATCCAGTTTTTGCTTAATATTTTGGAAAAAGATGATTTTCTGTTAACATTAGCACTTAGGTTAATGTATCTAATGTGGTTACTGCAATTTGATGATCAATTGTTAGAAACATCTTACGCAACCATATATGTTTCGGATATTATGCATTTGTGTTTATAATTGTAATGCACAAAAATCTTCGGATTCCCACTTTGAAGTATTCCGTACTACTTAAAATCATTTCCTTTTCGTTTTAACGATGTCCGAAAAAAGCACAGATCTCAATTTTCAAGACCTTTATGAAATTTGGTACAAATATATATTTTTTTATAAGGACGAATTAAATTTCATGTTGTTTATTAAAAAATTAAAAAGAGTTATATTTTTAATATCTAAAAATAATGTTTTTTTTTATTCTAAGATATTTTCTCATTAATTAATTTAATAATTTTTTTATGTAGGTTTTTTATTTTTCCTTAAGCCTCAAAATTTTAATTTTAGCTTCTAGTCTAAAAATTGCCAATAATTTCTTATTTGTTTTTTTGCTAATTTAGTTTTTACGGAACCATGCCTTATACCTTTTTGTGTATTAATTCACACAAAAAATCGAGATTATTTATATATAGAACAAATTTTCAACTGCGGCGCTTCATACTCAAAATCAAATACACCAACTCATAGTATGGACTTATTTCATTAATTCCTATAATTATTATTATTTACCATAGAAGCTCTTAATGAATATAACTTTAAAAATTATTATAGAAGAAAAAAAAAATCACCAAAAATTTTAAAAATTAAAAAGTTGTGAAAATTTATTTTAAAAAAATTCAGATAATTTTTCGTATGAAATATAAGCCAAAGTTGTCGATTTATCATTGGACAATAATAGTGTTTATAAAAAACCGACTTTTCAAAAAACCGGTTTGACGGTTAACCGAAAATTGGGTAAAATTAAAAACCGGTTTTTCGGTTAACCTAAAAAACCGGTTAAACCGGTTAACCGACATTTAAATAATTGCTCTAATTTGAAGCTTAATAAAAATATTTTTGGTTAAAAAAAGTGTTTTTCAACTTATTGGTTTAACCATGCACCAAATAATAAACAGTGCACTGCAGTGTTCTTTATAAATTGCGATTGATTTACATCGAAATTTTATAATCCTTTTTTTTTAGCCTTTAGGCTAGATTTAATATAATTTATAAAAACAACTTTTATGGCATCTTTTAGCACAGCTTTTGAAGCTTAATAATGATCTAAAATTATTCTATAAAGTATTATTTCAGTTTTATTTTTAATTTTTCTAGCTGAAAATTAAAATTAAATTATCGAAATTTTACAAAAAGGAAGCTTTTGACCTAGGATAATGTGCTTTATATTATGATTTATATTCACCGCATTTTTAGTTTTTCTCTCAAGGAAAAGTTTATATAATTTTTATAAAAAAAAATTTAATAAATATATCTGCATAAAATTGGAAAAATAAATAGCTTTTTTTTTTTTTTTTTTTTGCTAAAAAGAGATTTGTTTTTAATTTTTAGATGATTATTAATCATTTAGAAGATTATTAATCACGTACATTTTCTGCACTTATTTAGTTCTACTTTTGAAGTTTTTATTCTTGTTATCCTATATAAAATCTTATTTTTATCTTAAGCTATACATTAGTAGGTGTAATGTTACATAAGTATTTTCTTCTTTTAGAAAATTTCATTCGCATGAAATTAAAATTTTTGTAAATGGAATGCTTAATTATCTATCTGAGTTATTTATACATACAGTTTTAAAATATATTTAACTTCAAACAAGTAAATATATATCACCTGGCTACTTGTTAACTCAAACAGCAAACATTTTTAATAGTTTAAAAATATTTTCTTATATTTTAAATTCTGAAAAAAACAACTAAAGGACGAAATTTTGTGATATTTTTAGCAAATTTTTGAAACCGGTTAACCGACACAGAAAAACCGGGTAAACCGGTTAACCGAAATTGAATATTTCAAATTAACCGGTTCGCAAATAACCGAAATTTGAAGAAAAACCCGGTTTTTCGGTTAACCGGTTTATAAACACTAGACAATAATAAGTTATACAATAAAAAATGTTAGCTTCTTTCGTGCTTTATGTTTTGGGACATTTAGCCCTTTTCTGACGCAAAAAACCCGATTTATTCGATATTCGAAAAGCTAACATTCTAAAAAACTGACCAACAATTTTTCAAAAAACCGGTTAAAACCGGTTCGATCTCCCTAGTATTGAAGCATTCTATATACAGTTTTAACGTGTTTTTTTAAATAACTTTCTGTATCTTTTGAACGGATAAATATATTTCAATGAAATTTCACATAGTTATTACTGAGATAGTTTTCAAATGTTTTGGTGGAGTACAAGTTTCTTGCTGGTCTGTGGGCAGGAGGAATGCTTCAACACTAACGTGACCAGAGGGTTTTTGTCAAAAAGCGGGACCAGAACGACTAAAAAGCGGGATTCTGAACAATTTTGTATGGATAAAGCGGGATTTTGAAAAGTTTTGTAATAAAAGAGGGATTTTATTTTTATATCTCAATTAAAAATCTAGATCTGCTGTTCTCTCGCAAGCACCTTATTCACGACCCAATTGAGACTTTACAAATTGAGATCAGCCCATAAGAATTTTGGATCATCGAAATAAGTAAATATATCCCTACAAGCTGAAACATTAAAAGTTATAATTTTAACGTGTTTCTCTAAATGTTTTTAAAATATTCCTAGTTAAATTTCAATATTGAATTCAAATATGGATTGAAAAAAAAACTTGGTACTTTTTCAATTTGACAGCAATAGATTTCCTTAAATAATTCTTAAACCCGTTAACAATAAAACCAAAGTTGGTTGCCGTTACCGCTAAAAAAACATTCAACTTGACTACCGTTACCGAAATAATTGAAAAACGGTTACCGCTAAAATATATAACGCAAAAAAAAAACGTTACAGAAATAGTTCGAAATACCGATAACACTAAAATACCGTTAGCCTTATTTTTAGGTTTAAGAAATATTATTATTTTTAATAAAGTTGAAATAAAACTTGTAATAAAGTTATATCTACCCCAGCTCGTCATTATAATATTTGACTACAAATTATATTTTATGGTTTTGAACCGATACTTCGTAATTTATAAAACAACAGTTAGCCATAAAATACCATTACCGAAATAACTAAAAATACCGTTACCTATAAAAAACCGTTATAAAAATAATCCGAAAGACTATTACTTTTTCACCTTTTTGAATCGGCTGCCAATATTATATTTTTATATCTTTTAGTATATACAAAAATAAAAAAACTATCCATTCCGAAACAAAGGCACATCGTTATATGTTTCCAGATAGTTACCCAGCAAAAAAGGAACTGAAAAAGAGCTGAAAAAGTCATGAATTTAAGATTGTGTTGTCATTGGAAAGAAGTACTTAGTGGTGAAAAAGAGCTGCAGAAGTTCTTTTTTTAACTAATGGTTGTCATTGGTAGGATGTTC
Organism: Protophormia terraenovae; assembly: GCA_951394005.1. Lineage (NCBI taxonomy): Eukaryota > Metazoa > Arthropoda > Insecta > Diptera > Calliphoridae > Protophormia > Protophormia terraenovae. The sequence continues at coordinate 72,805,047 of OX596077.1, forward strand.
TTCTTTTATACTTCTTATTCATTGCTTTCGAAGTACTTCTCTTAAAAATATGTTTATAAATTTGTTAAATAAAAATTCAGTTTTAACTGTAATAAAAGATAATAAAAATGTTTTAAAATTTTATTTTTTTAGAAATTATTAACCTTTTTTCCCGCAAAAATTTCATTTATTTTCACTTTTTTGGAAGTAAATATTAAGAACTTCCAAAAAAGTTAAAAAAAATATGCACTTAGTTACACTTTTGAAGTAGTGAAAATGTTCTTTTTAGGAAGCACTTGATCGTCATTTTGCTGGGTTATTAAAGGTACAATATGAAAATATCCATGTTAACCTTGAGATCAAATTTCATGTCAAAACATCTTTTTGAAATGGGACATTTTGGTAAATAAAATTGGTCTAAAAAAAATATTTAAATAGCCCTCAGACAAATGTTCTAAAAATCCCTCTGAAAGAACAAAATTTCTTCCTTCAAAAATGTATTTATATTTTATTCTAACATAATTAAAGTTTTAAACCTATTTCTGGAAAAAAAATTTTAAACTTTTTTGGTCAAAATATATCAGAATTGAGATTTTTCATTCACTGGTAAAGAACTGAAGATATCTTAAAATATGTAGGTCTTCCTACATCGAAGTCATCAAAAAAATACGCACAAGGTACATTTAAGACTTGTCAGTAGACAAGATGATCAGCGTAATAAAATATTTAAAACTTTTAATTATCAAAGACGATTTGTAAAGAATTGTCAACTTTCCAGTGGAAAAAAATATTTTTAGTTACACTTAAATATTGGTAAAAATTTTATAGAAAATGTAAATAAAGAAATCGAATAAGTAATTGTTAAGGTTAGAAAAGCGGTATTTCTTAATAAAAAGCGGGAAAAATATTTTAGGCGGAATCGAAGTTTAAAAAGCGGGATGTCTGGTCACGTTATTCAACACACATTTTTTAGGAAAATGTGCAAATTTTTCCGAAGGGGGTCAAGTATTTATGCAAGCGATTGGTATCGTTGGAAAGGTTATAACTTAAAAAATAATAATATATAAATAATAAAATATTCGAACTAAATTTTTTATTGTATTGATCAAAAAACGAAATTTTTTTTTTTTAGTGTTATTTTTCAAAAAAAAAATTATATTTGAACTTAAATAAAATCTACATTAATAAAGCTATCATTGTGAAATTTAGTATAATATAAAAAATATTGTCATTAAAAGAAGAAAATAAATAGATTCCCATTTTCTTACTCCGAAATTCCCAAAATTTCACTTCGAGGAAAACTTGCTTCAAAAATTTACTTTTTTCTGTAAAATGGTCACCCTGTCGTTATAAGAAGCGTGGCTTATTAAATATTTTTTGTGTGATTAGCTAACATATGGAGGTAAGTTTCCAAAGTATTTTTATTTTAATATAAGCTTTGACATTTTTGTGCTCCACAAAAAACTAAAAACACAAAAATTAAAATTAACAAAATTCTGACGGGGTTAGCGGAGAGACTGTTACCCCAACTGCCCTCGGATTTGTCTTGCATTTATGTTAAGTATTCTTTTAGAAACATGAAAAAAATGTATAGTCCGGAAGAAAATAACGTATTTTAAAGTGAAAAAATGTTACCACCTTTTTGAAAAAAATTACAAAAAATCACAATTTTTTCAAATTTTCAACTTCAAAATGACATAACTTTTTATCTAAACCACATAGGTATATAATCCTTGCAAAAAAAATTGTTTAGAACTTTGTATAGAATCCAGAGAATATTTTAGAAAAATTGTAAGACTCAAATTGAGCCCGCCAAGTTTAATAAATGGGTCAAAATTTTACTTTGGTCCAAATATCTGTTAAAGTAAAAGAGATAACCACACATGTAAGCATATTTTTTGTAGAGAATTATAAGGACTATCTATGTGCAAACTTTTTTTTTCCATCAAATCATAAATGAAGTTTTGGCGATTTTTTTTTTAAATTTACATACCAGAGTTGATCAACTTTGGAGGTCCACCCCCAGCCCCCAGACTCGCTAAGAACCTGTCCTCCTTAAAATTAATTAGCATACACCTCAGGATTGTCCGTGTGAAATTTTATTTAAATACATCCAGCAGTTCTAAAGTTACAGAATTATTTCCAAAAAATTTCGTTTTGGGACCACTGTGCGATTATAATTGATATTGATACAAAATTGTGTCTATTTTTTTTTTTTTTTTTTGGTACCCATCTTTATTACAAAAATTTTAATTTCAAAATTTAATTAATCGACACTTTTGACACATTTTACCCCAAGTCCTAGTCCTAGTTGTAATTAACCCTTATAATTATTCTTTATTTCAGCTTTAATGCACGCTGTAGTTTTTGGAAATGTGACTGCAATTATCCAGCGAATGTACTCGAGACGATCATTATACGAAAGTAAATGGCGTGATTTAAAAGACTTTATTGCATTGCATCAGGTACGTACACAAATTTTTGTTATTTATTTTATTTTTTTGATGTTCTCGTTTTAACTTACGAACAAAAATATTCATTTAAAAATGTGGGGATCATGGAAATTCCTGGGAATTTGATTTAACTTAAATTATAAAAAAACAATGATTTTTTATAAAAAATTATTTCTATTCATTACTATAACACAACATTATAAATCACAAATACACTAGGAAGCAGAAGTCTGCGTACGAATATATGAAAGACATTATTGACGCAAGATTTCTATATATCCTTTAAGATTTTTTACAGCTCTATATGATAGCTATTTAATATATTTAAGTAAAGCATCAACTTTAGAAAAGTGATATAATTATACAGCAAAAGTCTGCGTACATTATTTAAAAATCTATATTTTTCGCAAGTTTTTTAGTTTTAGATTATTAAATTTGTTGCGTTTTAAATTGCTGTTGTTTATTTAATTGTTGCTATAATTTTTTCAATATAATTAAAGGTGTTTTCGTGATAAATCAAGGAAGAAATTAATTTATTTTTACTGAAAGTATGAATTTAATTTTTGTAAGGATGCTGAATAAAACATTCAGAAATATTAATAAAAAACCATTTGTCTGTCTAAGGATTAATTAGTATTAACCGAAATAATTGGGTCTTTTTCATTTAAATCACGTTTTAGAGAAATTAACGATATGGATTAATGAAAAAATTTAAATGCGGTCATGTTATACGTGAAAAAATCGGGATAAACAGCTATACAATTTACAAAAATATTAAATTCGAATTAAGTACGAGTATTCCAGATAAAATTAGTTAATAATATTGTTTGTATTCTTGATTTTCGCGGTATAGTTGTACCTAGAAAACATTTTTATATATTACAAATGTATAGAAAATAACCAGGTTTTCTTATAATGGGATTATTTCTATAATAGCATGATCGGATTTTCATACTATCTTGTGTTATGGCCTTATTTAGACAGAACCACATTTAGCATTATCTTAGAATACTATTTTTTAGAAATTCTATTGATTCTTTCGAATTTATGCAGTGAGCATATTTTTTTGTTTTATTTTTTAATAAAGCATAAGTCTATATTAGTGGTATTATAGCATAAAGCCTAAAATTTAATGCTGCCTTTTTTACAGTCTCAATAAAAATACACATCAATTTAAATAGATCTTCATAATTTAGTAAATTTTATAGCGGTTTATTCTCATTTTTTGACGTATAACATGACCTGAATTTTTATTTTTTCATTAATATTTGTCATAAATGTTTTCAAACCGTGATTTAGGTAAAAGGGAATCTATTATTTTCTTAAGTACTCATTTCTCTTTAAACAGATGAATGGTTTTATATAATTATTTCCGGAACTTTCATTCAGCATCCTTACAAAAAATATTGTAAGGATAAATTAGTTTTTTCTTTGATTTATTACGAAAAACATCTTGAATTATATTGCAAAATTTTTAATAATAATTAAGTAATCAATAGAATTTTAAAACCCAACAAATACAATCATGTAAAATTGAAAAATCCGCGAAAACATAACTTTTTTAATATTGTACACAGACTTTTGCTATATATTTATTAGGGAGTTCGATTATTCAGGTTTTTGCGAAAACCGGTTTTCGAATAGTTCGACTATTCGTCATTTGAAAAAAACCGGTTAAAAATTTCTAAATTTTAGAAAAACCGGTTAACCGGTTTTTGCTTAAAACGTTGATAGTGATAGTTTAGTTTAATATCAAACAAAACAAATATAAATTTACAAACAAATCATGATTTTCTGTTTACATTAGAACTTAGGGTAATGTATCTAATGTGGTTACTGCTATTTGATGATCAATTGTTAGAAACATCTTAGACATCCATATATGTTTCGGATATTATGCATTTGTGCTTATAATTGTAACGCACAAAAAATTTTCGAATCCCCACTTTAAAGTATGCCATTCTACTTAAAATCATTTCCTTTTCGTTTTTACAAAGTCCGAAAAAATCACAGATCTCAATTTTGAAGGCCTTAATGAAATTTGGTACAAATATATATTTTAGTATACGAATTAAATTTCATGTTGTTTATGAAAAAATCAAAGTTATATTTTTAATACCTAAAAATAATATTTTTTTTTTTTTATTCAAAGATATTTTCTCATTTATTAATTTAATATTTGTTTATGTATGCCTTATTATCCGCCAATTAATTTAATTATGAGCAGCGTGGCCACTTTAGTCTTTTTAAGGCTAAATCTAGCTATTTTATTTTGCTTTAAGCCTCAAAATTATCGTTTTAGTTTATAGCCTTCTTTTCAGTCTTAAAATTGCCTTAAAAGGCTAAAATTTTTAGTATTTCATCAAAGAAGATAATACTTTCTCATTTGTTTTTACTTAATTAGTTTTTACGGAACCATGCCTTACACCTTTTTGTGTATTAATTCACACAAAAAATCTAGATTATTTGTATAAAAATCATATTTTCTCCTGCGGCGCTTCATACTCAAAATCAAATATATCAACTCATAGTATGGACTTATTTTATTAAAAATTTAAAAATTAAAAAAAATTCTATAATTATTTTTATTTACCATAGAAACTCTTCATGAATATATCTTTAAAAAATTATAAAAAAGAAAAAAATCACCAAAGTTTGAAAAAAAATTATGAAAATTTATTTTAAAAAAATTTAATAATTTTTCATATGAAATATAAGCCAAAGTTGTCGATTTATCATTGGACAATAATAAGTTATAAAATAAAAAATTTTAGCCTCTTGCGTGCTTTATTTCTTGGGGCATTTAGCCCTTTTCTGACCTTTTTGAAAGTCCAATTTAGCCTCTCTTTTTCTCACCTCCTAGCAACACTGGTCATGAGGTTTCTTATATTATTTGCCTATAATATTTTCCACTTTTAAGAAATGATATGTTCATTATATAAAGCCATACATATTTTTTTATTTACTGTTCGTATTGTAAAACCATTATATAATAAAAATTAATCATATTCCACTGAAGTCTTACTCCATTTTTATAATTTAAAAGATATTTATTATGTTTCAATTATAAGCTTAAAAATAATTTTGAAAATATATCACTTTTTTGGCTCGGTTTATTCGATATTCGAAAAGCTAACATTTAAAAAAAAACGACCTGAAAAAAACCGGCTAAAACCGGTCGAATAAAACCGGTTCGATCTCCATAATATTTATAGAACCTTAATTTAAATATTCTTGGAAAACCGCGAATCTATTCATATTTCTAAACTTAATATTTTACTATAATATTGTCAATGATTGTAATTTTGTCTATTTTTGCTACATTTTTATATCTGATTTATATATGTGGCAGCAAATATGAGAACCTTTAAGAAATCATGATTCCTTTTCCCTTTCAATTTATGCAATGGATTTGCAATTTATAGATTAATCCCAAATTTTTAAAAGATTACGAATTATCATCGGCACAACCAGCACCATTCACAATTATTCGTAAAAAAAGCTTCTCATTGATTGAAATGACTATAAATCAATCATTTCATATGTTAGTTCCATGGTTTTCTTTTTACGGTTATTATTTGAAACTCCCTTTTGGAGATTATGAGGATAATATTCATTTAAAAAGCTGCTATGCCCCTGTATCTATGTTGCAATTGTGGGACTTAAAAGAAGTTTTATTTTTAATTGAAATATTTTGAAAATTAAATATTTGTGTTTAAGTTTTATTTTTTTATTTGATTTCAAAATAAACAAAACTTGAATATGGTAGCATGATTTTCAACAAATACTTCAAAACCCCTTTGTTGTCAAATGTTAATATGTCGAAAAATAATTCGAAATGAAACTACCTCCTATTTTTTATATCATGCTTCCTAGTATATAATTAACGAACAGAAAATAAAATACTGAAGTATGACTTCTAAACAAGGTTGGAAACCGATACCGTTATAAATACCGATACCGATTAAATACCGTTTAAAGTTGGTTACCGTAACTGATACCGATACCGAAATTATGATTTTGTTAAAAATACCGGTATTCAAATATCGTTTCCCTCTGTACCGGTAAATATCGGTAAATTAGTTTCGGTATTTTAAAAATATATTTTTTTAAACAGAATATGGTAGTGCAAAAAAAATTTTTCATATAATTTACTTGAGAAAATAAGAAAGAGAAAATTATTTTTAATAATAAAAGTTTTATTTCATGTTATAATTATAGGATTTTAAAGAGGATTTTTATTGTTTGTTTCTTGGTTATATCGTTTGCAATAAATATATTTTTAAAGATGTTTAAATCCCTTAAACCTAGTGCGACTTTACTTTGATAAAAAGTCTTAGTGTGAACACAAAAAAGATATGGGCATTTCAACTTACGATATGCTCTCAATTATTTGTCAAGTATTTTCTGACGGAGGCTCCTTATAACGACAGGGTGACCATTTCAATGAAAAAAGTAAATTCTCGAAGCAAGCTTTCTCCGAACTGGAATTTTGGGTATTTTGGAGTAAGAAATGGGTATATATTTGCTCACTTCTTTTAAGGACAAATTTTTTTATATTGTTCTAAAATTTCACAATGATATCTTAATTAATGCAGATTTCATTTAAGTTAAAATATTTTTTTTTTTTAAATAACACTAAATACAAAAATTTTTTGTTTTTTGATCAATTTTATTACTTATATGTTATTATTTTTCAAGTAATAACCTTTCCAATGACACCAAATACTTGCATAAATACTTTACACAATGTGTGTTGCAGCATTCTATCTACATAACACAGTGGGGCCAAAAGCAAAATAAATGGTAATAAGTCTGACACTCTGAAACCACGAATTTTATTATAGTCGGATGATTTTTGGAAGAAATTGGCGATTTTTCTATTTTAACAAACAAAACAACTTAATTTGAAATAAATATTTCGTTTTTATTATGACATTTGTTGTAATAACTTCTAAAATATGGCGAGTCCCAGAATGCCACTTTCCACGGTTACAGAAAACATTTTCATCATTAACATATATTTTTTTTAAATTTTTAAAAAGACCACTTTTCAAGATATTTACCCGCGAACGAAAAATCGCGAGGTATGGACCATTTTGATGCTGAAAAAAAAAGTCATGTTATACATAACGTGACCAGACATCCCGCTTTTGGCGGGATTATCCCGCTTTTTAAACTTCGATCCCGCCTAAAATATTTTTCCCGCTTTTTATTAAGAAATCCCGCTTTTTTATCTCTAACAATTCATTATCCGATTTCCTTATTTACGTTTTTTATAACATTCTTACCAATATTTAAGTGTAACTAAATATTTTTTTCCACTGGAAAGTTTTTAAAAATTTTAATTATTTTAAGCATATTAGAATATAAATAAAGGGGTCTATTAGACGATCAAATTTATTTGACGATTTGTCTGATGATTAAAACATTTGATAGTGAATACGACAGTCGTACGATTGTTTGAAGAAAATCAAAAATTGTTGATATTATGTTTGGTTTGATGATAAGTTGTACAGTCTAAGAACGATTTAAAAATTAAAATATTGGATTTTATACGTAATTTTTTGGTAATAACTTATTTATTTATACAAAAGTGTTTGCGAAGAGTTAGAAAATAGATGTGGGAGTGACTTAGAAACATTCGTCAAATCATCAAACATATCTGAAAGTGTATTTTAAAGCATTTTTTAGTCGTCAAATTTATTGTTAGATATATTTGAACGTCTAAAGTCCGCTTTTGGAGAAATAAATTTTATTCTTTCAGATATTTTTAGATATTAAAAACTCATTTATGGTAACATTTGTGTTTTCAATTAAGTTTACTTAAAGTTAGTGCTTGTGTTAATGAGTTTATTATGTTTTTTTGTTTTAACGGAATACATAGCTCAACACTAAAAAAGTATCTGGAAAATAATGTTGCAGATATTGTAGTTATAGTCATCCCAATCACCAGGAACGTTTCGGTTTTTTCCCCTAACTTCACATTTTTTACTCATTGAGGGCCAAAGAAAATATGGTTCCATGATGAATTTTTAGGTTATAAAATTTTCCAAGTAATCGGTAGAGCAAATAAATCACGAAATTTTAACCAAGACATGGGGCTATAAAAATGAAGTACTAGTAAAGTCTCTAACTTGTCACTCAGCCCCTAGAAGTTTTTAAAGTTGTAAAAATAAAGAAATTCTCTATTAACCCTCATAAAATGATTGAAAAATGAGGGGTAAGGAGTAAATGTAGAGGAAAAATTTGTATTTTGTATAACAAAAAAAAAAAAAAAAAAGACCGTAGATCTCGAAAATTATAAGATTTTTTGCCAAAAAAAAAAAAAATACCAATTTAAAAAACAGAGTAATAATTTTGCAGAATTATTCGAGACATAAAACTTTTTTGCGATTTTGTTGACCTGTGATATTAGTGTTTTACTTGTTGGCTGCCGATTCAAAAAAGTGAAAAGGTAACAGTATATCGATAACCGTATTTAGCTTTAACGGTATTTCGAGTTATTTCGATAATGTTATTTTATGGGTTCAGAACCCATAAAATACCATTATCAAGTATTATAATGACGAGCTGCGGTTGTCATAACTTTATTAGAAGTTTTATTTCAAAATTTATTAAAAATAATAATATTTTTTTAAAACCACAAATAACGCTAACGATATTTCGAGCTATTTCGTTAACTGTTTTTTAGTGTTATATGTTTAGCGGTAACTTTAATTTTAATTATTTCACTAGTCAAGTGAAATGTTTTTATCGGTAAAGGCAACCAACATTGGTTTTATTGTTAACGGGTCTAAGAATTATTTAAGAAAAACAATTGCTATCAAATTAAAAAAGTATCAAGTTTTCTTTTTTTATTTATCCGTATTTAAATTCATTCTTGAAATTTAACTAGTAATATTTTGAAAACATTTCAAGAAACACGTTAAAATTATAATTTTTAATGTTTCAGTTTACTTAGTCGTTCTGAATTTGTAACGTCTCAATTGGGTCGTGAATCAAGTACTTGCGAGAGAACAACTGATTAAGGTTTTTAATTGAGATATAAAGAGAAAATCCCTCTTTTTTTACAAAACTTTTCAAAATCCCGCTTTTGCCATAAAATTTTGTTCAGAATCCCGCTTTTTAGTCGTTCGGATCCCGCTTTTTGACAAAAACCCTCTGGTCACGTTAGTTATACATCATATTAAAGGTAATTTTGATACCTTTAATATGACATCTCAATAAATCTTATATAATAAATACTTCGACAGATATTTGAAGTATAACCGCGATATTTCGCGAAGCACTTGATGAAATTATCTGAAATTTTTAGTATTGACAAGAATAATAATTGTACCAAATATCATTAAATTCGGAGAGGAAAAGTCAAAAATTGGATTTTTTCGTGTTGGTTTTAAATGGAATGACTCATGTACTAAAAATACTTCCCTGTATGGAAATTTAGTATGTTTTTATTTTCTTAAATAATTAAACAACTCAAATCGAGATGTTTTCAGGCTTTGAAATATATAAAAAAACAAGTCAATTTGTTCAATTTAATCTTGTAAATATCTTAAATATACGATATAAATTCGTCATTGGTATGGACAACATCCGGAATTAATCCCTACAAATTTGGAAAAAAAAAACATTAAGAAAGTCAAGACAAAAAGATAATCATGTTAGACCATATATCATGTTCCAATCATCTTAGGAAGTTGATTTTTTTTAATTTTTTAATTTAGGTACATTTAAATATGCCATATACTTTGTTTAGTTTCAATAACGTTGATGGACTACCCTATTGAAGCTACAAACAATTTTATCCCGGGATATCGAAAAGTCCTGGAAAAAATTTTTCTGAGCGACTTCAAAGTTTGAATTACATTTAAATTTCTTAATTTTAAAAATTTCTAGTGAGTAAATGGGATAATGGGGATTAGTACTTTCTTGTTGTAGAACTATTTCTCCTCTACAAAACGAGTGGTAATTGAAACGAGTATTTCAAAGATATCCGAAACTTATTTTCCATATTTTTGTAGCGTTAATCTGTGATGATATAAAAAAAAAATGCTTTTTTATTCTATTAAATTTTTTTCTGCTACTTCATGGATTTTTTGCCTTTACGCAATTTTACATTTTGCAACTTTTAGAATAAAATTATTTTTTTTTTTATTTTTATTTTTTTTTTTTTTTTTTGAAAAATGTTTCCAAAATTAATTGAAGGATTTTTGTCTGTATTAAAAAACTGTGGTAAATACAAATGTTTTGCTTTACTGTACTGCAAAAAATTATACCAATTTGTCTTTAAAAAGTCGAGTTTAATATTGTTAAATGGTGCCACAATATAAGCATTTATAAAAATCGTATGAAGTTCTCCAACGAAAAATATTCATACACAAATACGTTTTTTTTTTTTTTTTTTTGTTTTGCGATATTCAAGTAAAAATTATTTAAAAATGTAACTTTTATACGTTTTTTCTAGTTTTTTAATAATAACGGTATTTACCGGTATTTTAGTTTCGGTACCGGTATACCGATACCGATATAATTTAAAATACCGTTATCGATACCGCTACCGAAATAAAATAAAATTGAATACCGATACCGTTATTCGTTTCGGTTTCCAACCTTGCTTCCAAATTAAAATTTAAAAATTTTTACATATTTCATACAAATAAAATAAGTGCCTATTGTAAACATAGGTTCCATAGATTTTATTCTTAATTCACATTTCAAAATCGCATTAAATTTATTATCCCAGTCATTCTTTTAAAGCAAGGTTTCCCAATCGTTCATAATGATTTTTTCCTGATATTATTTGGAGCTTGAAATGAATTTTTGTCAACCCATTTAGTTTGAATCCAGTCAACATTGCTATTGATGACAATTATTTTATAAAATTTTCATAATTTTTAAGAATAAGAAATAGAACTAATGTAGTAATGTATTTTGCTTAAAATATTACAAAGTTTACATGTTTGTTGGGAATGAAGCGTTGAAATTTTTGCACAGTTAGTATCTATATATTTATAGCAGACTAGATTTTCTGACCTACAGTTCATAAAATCCAAATTCAAATCACATTTGGATGAGGAGAAGTAAGTAGTAGTCTTTGTAATAAATTTCTCCTAATGCTAAAACACTACTTTTCAGTTTAAACCAGGGAACGGCGCTCTTAAACTTCACATTTTATATGCTCTTGTTTCCGTGCTCTTATATTTTGCACGTAAACAATTTTTAAACTTATAATTTAATAATATCTTTTGCTTTTCAACATTTTATGGTCTGTAATAAAAACTATAATTGAATATTAAAACAATTTGTTAAAAAAAAAGTGTTAAAAATATATAAAATTAATAAATAATTATTCTCTCTTCACAGGTAAGAGCATATAGATGTGACAAAATTAAGAGATAATTTGCCCATGTTCACTATTTTGCGGGTCGTGGATTTAAACAAAAAGTTAAAATAAAATCATTAAAATAAAGTTTTCGTTAGAACTAATTATACCCTACACCACCATAGGTAGTTGGGGTATTATGCGTTTGTGCTGATGTTTGTAACGCACAGAAAAAATTATCACACCCCCACTTTAAAGTATACCGTTCGACTCAGAATCACTTTCTGAGTCGATTTAACGATGTCCGTCCGTCCGTCTGCCTGGCTGTCCATGTAAACTAAAGGACTGCGTAAGACATCATTTTGCTTAAAAGTGTCGTACGCAAAAATTTGATGTTGTGCTGTGATATGCATTGGCTAATGTAATTGTTATGTTATGTCGTGCTTTGGCTAATGAACTGTAGTTTTTTTCCTAGAAAACCCAAAATTTTGTTGGGCGCAAAAAATAAACAAATTTAGTGCGGTAAACATACGTATGTATAGGTGGCAGTAGTGTATACAATGTATTATAAAAAACAAAAAAGCAAAGTATGTTCTAAAAGGACATTACGCCGAAAAATATGTTTTCTTGAATATATTATGGCAAAAAAATAAAATTTATATCAAAAATGGGTCTGACGTCCAAAAGTACAAAAAATTAATTATAAAATAGTATTTTTTTATCTTTGTCGCAGCCGATTGTATCATGTCGGCGGCGGCCACGGATTGAAAAATTAAGCGGCTGTGGCTAGCCGCCGATTTTGAGCCGGTCGGCTTGGTTCTCTGGTCGTAATGTTGAGATAAGTCCCAACCAGTCAACTTTGCTTCGCAACGTAGAATGAAAAAAAGTAGCGTGAGACATTTTGTACAACCAGTCAACAAAATTAAACGTATCATATGTTTTTGAACATTCACTGTGTAAACAACCCTGTTTTTCGGTTATTTTGTGAGCAAAATAAACCACAGGGTTGTTAAAAACGCACACAGCTACGTAAAAATCTATTTTCTGTAGATTTCTGCGATACGCTACCTAGAATTTTTGTGTCAATAGCTAGATACACACATCTGCATAAAGCTGGTTGAAACAGCTGATTGCGATACGATGATTTTTAGTTGAGTGGTTGGGGCTATATACTTTATTTACACAGAGGTAGTGAAGGAAATTGTTGTGTATGATTTGAGTTTGAATGTAGATATAAAAAAAAAACAACCACCAAATGTATATTGTAAGAAGCACTTGTATGTATGATAGTAGAGTAATGGAGATTAAAACACATTTTTAAAATCAAATAAATAAACAAATAAATAATAAATAAATTAAATAAACAAATAAATAAATAAAAAAAAATGTGTAAAATATGTAACTTTGAATGGCAATATCTCTGAGAAGGCTCTGTGAATTTTAATGATTTAAAGTGCCTTTGAATTTCGAATACTGCGGCTTTACGACGAACATTTTAAAAATAAGAAAGATTTTTTAAAAATGCATTTTAATGCAATTGCATTTTTTAAATGCATTTTTCTTTAAATATGCTATTAAAAATTTTTAATTTTTTAAAATAATTGAAAAGTTTGGAATCTTTGCATTAAAATAAAGGTTTCAAATTTTTGGGACGCAAAAATCTTATATGAATAATCCAGTTTTTATGCTTTTATCTTCCCAATTTTTCATATAAAAATAAAATTTTTTCTTGTTTTTTTTTTTTTTTTAAATTTTCTTTAAAATTTGTATAAAAGTTAACAAAATATAAAAAGTATGCAATTTTAAATATTTATATCTCTTGAAGTTATTGATAGATTTCTGTAATTTGAAAAGTATTTAAAAGGTCATTGTATTTTTTTTTTTTTTTTTTGTGTAATTTAGTCAGCATTTCAAAAATTTCCTCTTCGGTCCATAATATTTTAAAAATATAAACGCAGTTTATAGATGCATTTTAGTTAGTTGCGAATTTATTAAATTTTAATTTTTCAAAAGTGTATTTGTTTATTATAACTTGAAACAATAATTAGTCTAGTATATAAAGGTTTACTATTTTTAACGAATTTGTAAAAAGTAGCACAATACATTTTTAACTAAATATGTAAAGCTACTCATAATACCAGAAAAATATAATTTGTATATGGAAAAAATTAAATTAGTTGAAGAAAAGGAGAAATTGTGCATAGTATATATGTGTGTCCCAAAAATTTGAGATTTTTATTTTAATGTAAAGTTTCCATGCTTTCCAAATACATAAAAAAATTTAATAGCATATTTAAAGAAAAAATCATAAATTTCCGCAAAGCCTTCCCAGAAAAATGTGTATTTAAAGTTGCATACTTTCGAGATTTTTTTATTTTTTTCGAAAGTGAAAAAGCGAAATAAAATCGCGAAATTTCGTGAATCTGAAAATGGAAATCTATATAGACACCCATAGACCTTATACGTGCAAAATTTTATAAAAATCGAAAGATGCTTGGTAAATTTTTGGGCGTTCTTTCATGGAATGGACGATATATGTATTTATTATTTTTACTTTAAATGCAGGGCCAATTATTTGCAAAAGATCCCCATGTATTCACAATCTATTTTAGAAAAAAGCTTGAAATAAAATTACTTTTTTTTTACTATGAATTCCTTTTTATTGAGAATTATAACTATTTCAGAAATAAGTAATTTTTGAGAACATGACAGAGTCCATTTATATTTCCAATTTCAAAATTAGTTTGTAGAATGATTCAGAAAAAACTTTAATTTTCATCTGAAAGGATATATATTAAGAAAATTATATATTACACGTTTTATTGCTTCAATTCAAGCTATTCTTATTTGTTATTAAAATTTAGTTATTCAACCACATCTTTATTAATATATAAATATTCCTTTTTTAGCTCTTTGGTTGGTTGAATTTTGACTGGTGCTAATTCTTTTGATAGCAATTATGCCTCAAAAGATTAGATTTCATTGTTAGCATCCTTAATTTCATAAAATATATTGAAGAATTCACTTTTGGAGATTCATTTCTCTGTTTTAAATAAAGCATTATCAATTTTTGATTTTATTTCAGAAGCACTACTCATTTTCACAAATACTATTTTATTACTGTTTTATTGCGAAAAAAAAAACAGAAATATTTACTTTAAAGGCACTTTTTATTGCCTGTCAATTACCTGTAACTGTTCTTATTTCTTATAGTACCTACATACATAAATTTATTTCAAAATTTACTTTTCGTTCATACAAAATTCAATAAATTCAGATATATTTAAAATTTTCTATAAGAAAAAATTGTTAAACGGAAAATCCACAAAAATAATAATAATACTTTCTTCTCTTTGTTTCTTTTTATGACCTAGCACCATTATAAACCTCCCATAAAAGTATTTTGTTTGTTTAAAATTTCCGCAAAATCTATGATTTTTTTCTATAAAACTTAACAGGAAATTTAAAATGTTCATTTGAGTTTTCTTGCATTTTAAATAAATACACTTAATACATTAAGTTCATTCATCCGTCACAAAATGCAATTCTCCACATCGATTTTATATATTTAGTAATAAACACGCGTTCAAAACTTGTTTAATTTACTACTGCATATTCAATTAATTGCAAATTATTCCAACACAAAATTTATATATATATATGTATATGTACATTCAAATAAAATTTTATACAAATCATTACATAAATTTATCAATTTACATACATTTGCATAACTTAAACTGAATTTTCATTTTATAATATTATTAATTAATGAATATTTAATATTTACCTGTTTTATTAATATTACATTTATAATTTAATTTTCCATATCCATACATTTCGTAAAAGTATTTTTTTTTTTTTTTTTTTTTTGTTAATTTACAATAATTTTTCAAAGAAAAAATGCACAATTGTAGTATGTATTGCCTAACTATGAAAAACCATATAAAAGAAAAAGAAGCGTCAAGTGTCACACCCCAGCTGACCACAAACTTCGTTAACGATATGCCATTCGAATATTTCGCGAACATTTCTCTGACAAAACATTCGAGAACGACTATCGTTGGCGACCCGAAAACGAGCTGCTTGAGCTCACCCGTCGCTCACTTTGTGGCAGCAAATCTTTCGATCTCGAAGGTTCGCCTTTCGTATTAGTAGTGAACCTTTAGCGATATCAATAGCGAAACGTAAAAATATTCGTTAGTGATTCGTTTTCGATATCAAAAACTGATGAAAATTATTCGATACTGATTTTACTAATCACTTGTGTTTATTATCATTAGCAATAGTTCGAAAACGATAGTTTTTTATTTTGTTTCATTTTCATTATGATCCCAATCTAATATTAAAGCCCAAATTTTAATTTGGGCTTTAAAGTTGATTTTATTTCTAAAGTTACTTATGTCTTATTTCATACATCACAATATATCAAATATTAAAAAAATTGTTTACATAATAATAAAATATATTGCAAAAATAATTCGTATAATAAACAATAAAATTAATAAAGCCATATAACAAAATTTAAATTTCGCCTTTTCTCCCAATAGTTGTTAAATCCCCTTCTTTTAACGCAAACATTTTCTGAATAAACCTGAAGGAAAATATATTAGATAGATAAATAAATGTGGTTAATTTTTTTAATAAGAAATTTTTATTTGTGAAATAAAATCTTACTTAAATTCAATTTTTACTGGAATATATTATATGTTAATTGACAGATGTACGGTAATCATTTTTTCTGCAAAGAGGAGCCTGTGAAGAAATTCTGGTGAAAATTATGTAAACAAATCACTTTATAAAATTTCATACTATTTCAGTCTAAAATTTAAAATTTCATAAAATTTTAAATTTATATAAGAACAAAATAAGTACTTTGTTTTCATTTGATCTCTGCTACAAGATTATATTTTTGTAGTTTTACTCGAAAAACGATTTTCTTGAGTACATCACCAACCAATTTTCGAGAAAATTTAAAAAAACAATTTTGAGATTAGTTACTGAACTAAAAAACTCGTAGCTCCCTAAATTTTAGGTTAATTTTAGATTTTTTTAATTGATTAGGAAGAACGTAGCTTTTAACTATAGAGTCATTTCATTTAAAACCAACACGAAAAATTACGATTTTTGACTTTACATCTCCGAATTTAATGATATTTGGTACAATTATTATTCCTGTCAAAATTAAGACTAATTCAAATTTCAGATAATTTTATCAAGTGGTTCGCGAAATCTCGCGATTTGAATGTGCAAAATAGCTTAAAAAATGTACAAAGTTGTATACACAAAATTACAAATATCTTTTAAAGTATTTATGATATGATAATTTATTGTGATGTCATATTAAAGGTATCAAAATTACCTTTAATATGACGTATAACATGATTTTTATTTCAACATCAAAATGGTCCATATCCATATCAATAATATCTCGAAAAGAGGTATTTTTAAAAATTTTAAAAAATATATGTTAATGATGAAAATGTTTTCTTTAACGGTGGAAAGTAGCATTCTGGGACTCGCAATATTTTAGGAGTTATTACCGAAATATTTATTGCAATTCGAATTGTTTTGTTTGTAATAAAATAGAAAAATCGCCAATTTCTTCCAAAAATCATCGAGATGTAATACAATTCGGCAAGTAATGAAATTACATTTAAAATGATACCTGAAATATGTTTTTATGTTCAATTTTATTGGTGGATAATTTGCGAATTAAATCTAGCGGTCGCGTATTTCAAAAAGTAATATTTTTAAATTCGTGAAAAATATATATAATGGAACCATTTTGAATGTTCTATGTAAATATCGTGATAGGATTGTAACAAATATTATGAAATTCGGAAGAGGTGAGAAAATCAGCTGGTGATTTTAAATGGAATGGCTCTATATTAAAATACTTTTCTATTTTAAAACTCCGACAATGATGGATTTTTTTTAGACTGAACACAGTTATTTCTTTCTATAGTCTTAATGATATTTTGTTTACAATAAAATGAGATGTCAATCTTTAAAATAGTTAAAAAAAATCAAAAATTCTATCAAAAAAGCTTAATAGAAAAAAAAAAAAAATACAGGAACTTAAAAAAAATTTAAGCATAACACCAAATTTTGAGAGGCATTTAAAAAAATTTATTTATGATGCTAATTATGTCATTTCCCGAGTGATTTTTCAATGTTTTAGAGTGTATTTAAAAATTAATTTTTAAATATGAATATTGCTCACACAGATGTACGACAAAAAGTATAACAAGTCTTCTGGAAGGAAAAGAAAAAACAATTTATTTTCTTCAGTACAATTTTCAGAAGGTTTTATGGAATATTTGGGGGAAATTATGCGAAAAGTATTATTTTTGTCACGGTCTTCCAGGAAAATGGTAGACATTTTCTTGGGAAAATGTTAAATTAATGGTTTTTATTTGAAGAATTATTTTCTTAACACAAAATTATGAATATTTTCATTAAATTTTTCTTTAATATTTTTCTTGAAAAATTACAATTTTTAGACTTTTATTATTTTATCTATAAATTAAATCTGTAAAAAAAATATTATTTTTAATGTAAAAGAGCTGGGAAAACATTTGTGTTCTTTATTAAAAAAAATTTTTAACTTTTATTAAATTTTTTCTGTGTAAATGCTTTTCTTTATTTTTGATGTTAAAAAATTGCTTCGTACAAAATTTTTAAAAGATTCTGATTTATAAAATAAAAATTTTTTTAATGAAGTCAACATTTTTAAGTATTATTAAATCATTAGTTAGTGTAATTTCAATATGACTGATGAAACTCGCACTTATAAATTTTTAATCGCATGTAAAGTTTAAGCTGGAATTGCATTTTCTTTCTTTTATTAAGAAAGTCCCAATTTTAAAAACCCATTTATAACCTTAAAAATTTTCGAAGGAAAATTAAGATAAATACTTTTTTTAAACATAGTTTGGCCGTTCTTAGACTATATAGAGGATAAATTCATTTTGCCTTCTTTTATTTTCACTGAAGAAACTTTTTCTTAAAGATTTTTTATTTTTTCCTTTTCCTATTGTAGATTTTTAATTTTTCTTAGTTCAAAATCCATTTTTGGGGGGGGGGGTTAAATTTCCGATTTCCACCCTCGTGGATATAACTAGAAACAACATCGCCAAGATGTTTGAGAATTCGTCCATAATTTACCATAGCTCCTTCCGGGAATCGGCCTAAAATCACATAGATGTTAGTACAATGCATTGTTCTGTATTTGTATAATTGATTTTACATGTAGTAAAAGTGTTTGTCTGCAATTGGCCACAGGTCTAATTATATAATAATTTGGCTCATAAACAATGGTGTAGGGTATCATACGGTCGGTCTTGACCGACTATAGTTTCTCTCGTTTTAAGTTTAATTTAATCCAAAAATTTTCCAGTTATTTTTTTAACTTTTGGTTTATACAAAAATAAATTTTTCCAATCCGAAACAAAGGCACATAAGGACTGCGCACGAAAAAATCCGTGCATGCTCATGGGCTTATAACTTTTGATATGGTGAAAAATTAACAATTCTGTTAACTGGTTTACATTTGCCGTTATGCTCACTAGCCATGTGTTAAGTGAACATAATTCAAATTTGTCATGAAATCTTGCATTGGTCGTATTATATTATACAAAGAAGTCATGATCACTGAATGGTAACCTGGTAATGGAAGACAAATAGTACCTCCAGGCTATAGGACTCAGGCAAAAGAGAAATGATTTTGAAATGTCGTTAGTAAATTTGAAGATATTTAGTTAAATTGAAGAATATTATTCAATTTGACTAAAATAAAATTGTTAATTTTAACAAAATTTCTTAAATTTTACATGTCTTAAGTAAAATTTACAAAATCATATTGAAGAATTTTTATTTATTTTTACTACTTAATTTTATTTAATTTTAGTAAATGTAACTTAGTTTATTTATTAGTATATTTTATAAATTTTTTAAATATCATTCATATACATATATAGTACAGTCAATAATTTCTAGTAAAAACTAAATAAATAATACAATTATAAGAAATATATATTTTTATATTTTTTATATATTATCAAAAACTGTAGTTGTATGTAAAGACGTTCTAACTTATTTTGTAGAATTTTCTTCAATTCTACATGTCTTTAGTAAATTTGAAGAAATTTCTTCAATTTGAAAAATTTTATTCAATTTGAATAAAATAAATTATTTAGTTTCGTAAAATGTGTATGCTTTTAGTCGATTTAAAAATTTTTAGTCAAGTTGAAGAATTTTATTCAAATTGACTAAAAAATATTAGCCAATTTTAAAATTTACGAAAAATATTAGTTAAGTTAACAGATAATTTATTCAAATTAACTTCTTTTTAGGGTGTTAAATTAAATAAAATTGTGTGTTGTTTTTCTTACTGCCAATTGTTTAATAGTTACTGCCAATTTAACAAAATTTTCGTCGATTATCAGATTGTTCGTCAATTTTTTAACAAAATTTTATTCAAATCAACATATTTTACAAAAAAATATTTTTGACAAACATTTTTTAGTAGATTTGAAGAAAATTTGTTGATTTGAAGAAAAAATATGTTAATTTAAATATTTTTTTTTTTTCGTTAAAATTCTACGAAAAATTTTCGTCAATATTACCTACGAGATTTGGTTCACAGGAATAAAGCACTTCATTCTTAAAAAATGGTTGCATTGGAAAAGATCAGACATTTGATTAAAAAACAACAGGAACTAATTTATTCTTTTATGTTTAGATCTTGAACATAACAGTCATTAATAAAAATATCACTTTAAAAAAATTCGCCCACTGGTTTAGTTTCTAAATGGAATGACTCATTCCATTTAAAACCAACACGAAAAATTACAACTTTTGACTTTACATCTCCGAATTTAATGATATTTTTTACAATCATTATTCTTGTCAAAACTAAGAATAATTCAAAATTTCATATAATTTCATCAAGTGGTTCGCGAAATATCGCGATTTGAAAGTGCAAAATAGCTCAAAATATGTACAAAGTTCTATACACCAAATTAATGTATAAGAATTATTGAGATGTCATATTAAAGGTATCATAATTACCTTTAATATGACGTATAACATAACTTTTTTCTCAACATCAAAATGGTCCATATCTCGCGATTTTTCGTTCGCGGTTAAATATCTCGAAAAGTGATGAAAATGTTTTCTATAACCGTGGCATTCTGGGACTCGCAATATTTTAGGAGTTATTACCACAAATGTCATAATAAATACAAAACATTTATAGCAATTTGAATTTCTTTGTTTGTAATAAAATAGAAAAATGGCCAATTTCCTCCAAAAATCATCCGAATGTAATAAAATTCGGCAAGAATATTAATATTGACGCTGGTAACGCAAATGCAGAGTTTGAGTGATTACCGCGATAGTTCGCGATTTATAATATCTCAAAAATAAAAAATTGTCTTTTTAAATACGAATACCTTCCAAATTATTTACGTTACAACGTTCATTAAGACAAATATTTAAAGGTAATGAAATTACCTTTAAAATGATTCCTGAAACATGTTTTTATGTTGAATTTTTTTTTGCGGATAATTCGCGAATTAAATTTCGCGGTCGCGTATTTTAAAATTCGTGAAAAATATATATGTGGACGATGGAACCATTTTGAATGTTCTCTGTAAGTATCGTGATGGGACTCTCAATGGCTTCTGAGTTATTACAAAAAATATAACGCAGTGTAAAATAAAAAAAAAATTATTATTATGAAAGAAATTTCAAGAATGAATTTTTTCACTTTATTCGGTGTGATTTTTTTTTTCTATAACTCACAATAAATTTTTATAATTTCTTTTTTTCCTCTGTGTTTTAATTAGACTTTGACTCTCTAGGTAGAATTTTTATACGTAAATGCCAGAAATGACTTGACCAGCACATGGGTTAATTGACAAGTATAAAAGTGTGAATGAATTAATATTTATTTTATTTATTTATTTATTGATGTCACATACAACAAGACAAAAAAGTCTTTTTAATTACAGTATGTGATATTATCACGGTACCCATTTTACAAATGTTTACAAATACATAATAATATAAAACTAGAATTATAAAAGCAACAAGTTTGATTGATTTTAACATTTTACTATTTTAAAATTTAACTAAAAACATGAACTAATTTATGATTAAACTGCAATGCATTGCCGATGATTTGGATGTTGGGGGGTAAAGAGTTCCATAGACGTATGGAATTGATTAGAAACTGCCAATCTGAAATTAAACTGCGATGTCGCGGTAATATCAATTTCCTTCCTCTGTTTGATCTGGCAAATCTTATACGAATATACAAATAACTTGGTTCCTTGATATGGATTATTTTATGCAGTAGAACCAGGGACCTTATCTTCAATAAATCATTTATGTTTACTCCATATAATGATTTAGAAAACCGAGAAGGGTCATCAAATCTTTTGACACAATATACATAGCATAGTATGGCATTGTAGGCAACTTTAAGCTTGTTATTGCTAGTAGAATCACTATTTGCGAAGAGTTCACAACCATACAAAAGTTTATTCATAATGTAGGTTTTTGCTAGGAGTTCTCGAATATCTTTGGGCGTTATGTGTTGAGTTTAATATAATATTCTCAGCATTGCGAAGGTACTTCCAGTAGCAACATTTATGTGTGAGTTCCATTTTAACTCCTTGTTAAAAATAACACCAAGGTTCTTAGCCGATTCAACTATATTGATTACCTCATTACCCAATTTGATAGGATTTAACAGAAGTAAAGTATTAACTTGCGAATATTAGGATCTTTTAGTTATAACCAAACATTTGGATTTTTTAAGGTTAAGATGTAGTCCATTAGCAGTAGCCCATGTATATACTTTATCCGTATTCAACTTTGATACAAAATCAATAACTTCGTTCTTTTGGCAGCTTATATACAACTGAACATCATCCGCGTACATGTGTATATTACAATATGAAAGTTATAGTGGAAGGTCATTAATATAAAGTGAAAAAAGCAATGGACCGAGTATAGAGCCCTGAGGAACATCATTATTCACAGGTAAAGGGGCTGACACATTATTTCCTATTCTTGCAGATTGATGACGATCTGACAGATATGTAGTCATTAGCAAGGTGGCAGAGCTAGAGAAATTGAAAGTATTTCTAAGTTTGCTGCAAACAATGTTATGGTTAACTCAATCAAAGGCTTTAGAATGATCGAGCAGAGTAAGGAATGTAACGAGATGTAACGTTTATTAGGGCTGTAACACAGCTGTGCTTGTGTCTGAAACAAGATTGGTGGACACTAAGGAGGGAATATGTATCCAAATAACTAATTATTTGCCGATGTATTAAACGTTCGAATACTTTGGAAAGATAGGGTAGGATTGCAATATGTCGAAACTCATGCGAAGTTTTTGGTATAGGGATAACCAAGGCATATTTCCATAGGCTAGGATATGAACTAGTAGTGATAATTGTGTTAAATATATGAGTAATATGGCGTAAAATTATTGGAAGCAAACATTTAAGAAACTTTGGGTGTATATCATCAGATCCGATAGCATTGGACTTGACCGAAAAGCAACAAGATAAAACATCAGATGGTATTATACAGTCAAAAGAAAATTGTCTTTGACCTGTGATGGATGAAGACGTAGAAGTGTGATTACCATAGTGTACAGGAGATTGTTCCATTGGTAAAGTAACTGTGGGGATAGTTGTAAAAAGCTTATTTAAACTTTCAACGTTAACTTCATTGTCTATACTTTTCCTATTATTTTCAATTCCAATTTCCTTAATTATTTTCCATTTCTTTTTGGAGTTAATTGCGTTTTTAAATCTAGTTTCATAACATAGTGATTTGGCTTCTCTTATATTTTTGTTAACAGCTCGACGACAACACCGATATTCGTTATGCAATTCAACCGTACGAAATCTTTTCCAACGTGAATATAGTTCATCCCTTTGTTTTATAAGGCTTTTGACAGTATTGTTAAATCAAGAAGGACTATAATTTTTTGCCCTATAAGCACGAATTGGGACAGTGAGTTCATATATTCGGTTTATATTTGAGTTTAAAAAGTATAGCTGATCGTACGGTGAAGTCATGTAATATATATCATTCCAGTTAGTGCCTACTGCGAGTTGATTTAAGATATGTCAAGCAGACTGCAGTTAGAGGATGTAAAATATGTGGGAAACGAAGTGTTCACAATAAGTAATCCTATACTCAACAGTGAGTTTTGAAAACTACACTCTGCTATAATGTTCGAGTTAAAATCACTAGCAATAATGACATCTGCATACTTAACAGACAAACATTCAAGAAGGTTTAAAAAATAATCATAGCAAATAATTTTATTCGGTCGATAAACACAGCCAAGTAACATTTTCCTATTGCAGTTGAAAACTTCAATGAATATATGTTCGATTTTATCATTGACAGTAGATTGACATATTATTTTGCAACGGATATGTTGCTTTATATAAATAGCGACTCCACCACCATATGATAGTCTGTCATTTGTTATTAGATTGAATAAATTAACCATAAACAGTCTGTCTGGTAGTACAGTGTTAAACCAAGTTTCAGATATTACGTCCATTTGCGATTCTATAAAGAGGTATTTAAATTCGTCGATTTTATTTGGAAGGCTTTGGGCGTTTATATGACAGATATTGAGGCCATTACGTTGTTTTGCCAGGATTCTAATCATATTCCAAGTACAGTCATTAGAACTTAAATCAATACCAGTCGTTGAAGAAATGTTTATAGCTTAAGAGGCAATACATAAAAAGAAATATAGATAATCTTAGAGTAAGATACATAAAATAAATTGTAATTAAAATTACAATTAACATAAAAAAATATGTTAAAAATATAGATGGAGAAGTAGTTATATAATAAAATAAAAACGTAATGAGATAATAAAATAGTGAGTTATGGTGCATGTAGTTCATCATCATCAGGAAAAAGCTTATTTAGTGAAGATATATCATCCAAACGTATAGGCTCATCATTGGTAGAAACTTTGATATACAAGTCCCCTCAACGAAAATACAGAAATAATACGGTTTTTCTTACGTAGATCCATGGCTGCTTTAAATATTTTAAAATTGGTGGACGTAAGATTTTCGTTAATTTGGTTATTCTGGTATAATATGATGTAAACACATTTGGCTCTGCGATTTCTTTCGGAATAATACCAATGATTTTAATACAAAATTTTTATCATAGGGAGAAAGTAATTTTACAAGTATAACTGCATCCGGCGAATTCTGCTCTTTATTATTTTTATTTTGCAGACGAAAAATTGATTTATAGGCCGGGGTAGATATATTAAGAGCATAACAAATACCATCAAAAATACTATTTAAGTTTTCATTAGGTGTATATGGAATACCATTAATACGAAGATCACAAGAGACTGAAAGGTTTTCTTGTCTTTGCATTTGTGATTTTAAGGTTTTAATTTCATCTTTTAGTAGTTTAATTTCCGAACACACTGTTTCGATTTCATTAACCCTTGCATTTACGACGTATACTCATTATATCAACTATGCGACTATCAATTTCATTTAAGATTCTATTCTCTGTGCTATTTATTTTGTCTTCTATTTCTCTTAATTTGTCGTTCACTTGAGAAATAATTCTTTCTTCAGCTTCCCTTAATGAAGTTTCTAATTTTGTTGTAATTTGTTGGTATTGTTTATTAAAGCGTTTGTCTAGTAAGTTCATTAGTCGAGTAGGAGAGAGACAAAGACGTGAGCATTTAGCATCGTTATTGAGAGGAGATGAGCATTCTCTTTTATTTGCACTGTTTTCCATATTACTTGTTTTTTTTTTCTTTTGCTTTTAATTTATATTCTTTAATTTATATTCTTTATTTATATTTTTTGTTTTTATGACTTCTTTTGTTTGTTATTTGTTTATTTTGAGTAATTACACTTATAACACAAGTTTTGTTTTTGTTCTGTTGTTAGTAATTTAGGTGTTTTAATTTGAAAAATTATTAAGTTGTTTGCAAAACATGTATTATTGTTTTTTGAAGATTACATCTAATTATAGATTTAAATGCATTTTATTGCAATATAAATTAAAAAAATGCGTGTTCACATATTAAATCAGAGTTGGAGAAGTGATATACATATATTATCTTAATTGATTAATCGAATAATTTGTAACAACCAATTTGAAATATCTCTATTATTACTTTTTTTTAGATATCTATATTATGAAATACAAATTAAATGATATACAAATGTGTTTAAACTGAATTCAGTCGAACTTACAGTTAGGGACAAAACTATTTGTACACCCCATGCATTTCGTATATCTTCAATAATTTATAAAGAATAAAAAATTATTATATGTAGTTTTAATTCAGGTCCATTTTTATTGAATTATTTGATAAAAAATAAATTAATATATAACACATTGTTAAAAAGAAGTACAATTTAAGTAAAAATCTTTGGGACAAAAGTATTTGTACATCAGTACTTTGTACAATTATTTGTACGTTGGACTCTTGTATGATGATTTTTTTAAATACCGTTATATTTTCTTCGTTAATCGAGTTTTATTTTACAAAATAAGAAGTTGGTTTTAACGTTTTGAATAATAAGCACATCAAAAATGGGAAAGCGAAAAGAGTTGAGTTTGGATATTAAAAATTTAATTATTGATGAACATAAAAAAGGAAAATCTCTCCGGAATATAAGTAATTTAGTAAATTTGCAACATTCCACAGTACAATACATTGTAAACAAGTATAAAAACAGCGGATCTGTTGAAAATGTGCCAAGAACTGGACGGCCAAAAAAGGTTTCCAGACGGGAAGCGAACTTGGTGATAAAAGAAGTGGCAAGAAATCCAAGAGTAACTCGGGCAAAATTAGCGGAACAAATCGCAAATACTACCGGAACAATTGTTCATCCAAAAACAGTAGGGAGGATCTTACATTCTGCGGGTTATGCAAGTAGAATTCCCCGCAAGAAACCGCTGATTAGTAAAAAAAAACAGCATTTGCGTTTAGAGTTTGCCAAACGATACATTGATAAGGACGAAGAATTTTGGAATAGGGTTTTGTTTACTGATGAAACCAAAGTCAATCTTTTCGGAAATGATAGTAGGGGAAAAGTGTGGCGCAAAAAAAAAATACAGCGTTAGATGTTAACAATTTGACCCCAACAGTGAAACATGGTGGGGGAAGTGTTATGGTATGGGGGGCAATAGCAGCCAGTGGGGTAGGGCGAATGGTATTTATAG
The DNA here is from genome assembly GCA_951394005.1 of Protophormia terraenovae. NCBI lineage: Eukaryota > Metazoa > Arthropoda > Insecta > Diptera > Calliphoridae > Protophormia > Protophormia terraenovae. The sequence continues at coordinate 72,832,074 of OX596077.1, forward strand.
ATGGTGTAATGGACCAGCATCAATATAAACGTATATTGGAAGACAATTTGAAGGATTCCGTAGATGGTTTGGGTCTTGGCCAAAGTTGGATATTCCAACAGGACAATGACCCAAAACATACAGCGCGTTCAGTGAAGGAGTGGTTGCTTTACCATGCACCAAGACAACTTAATTCTCCTCCCCAATCACCTGACTTAAACCCCATCGAGCACTGTTGGGATATTTTGAAACGTAAATTCGCTACAAAGCACGACCGAAGCAGGGATGAACTTAAAATTGCTTTGGAGGAAGCCTGGAAGGAAATATCTCCAGATGAAACGAGAAATTTGGTCCGATCGATGCCCAGAAGATTACAGGCCGTGATAGATGCAAAAGGAGGACCCACAAAATATTAAATTTTTCCAATATAAGTATTATAAGTAGGTGTAGATTATATGTACAAATACTTTTGTCCCAATGAATTTTTATTATTTTGTATTTTTTTAAATAATGTGTTGGATATTAATTTTGTTTTTATAACTTAATTAAATAAAAATATATTAAAAATAATACTGCATACAACAATTTTAAATTCTTTATAAACTATTGAAGGTATACGAAATATATGAGGTGTACAAATAGTTTTGTCCCTAACTGTATATTGGACATTTTCAACACAGTACAAAATATGTTTAGCGGCATCGTCTAAACTTGGGAAGTGTTGAATCATGATGATTTTGACTGTATATCTTTACTGTGATAAAACTCAATCTTTCCATTTTCCTTATCCTTGAGTTGATATTAGAGCCCTGCAAACTGTGTCTTATAAGGCTGTACAAGCCACTTGATATTTTTCAAGTGTTGTTATCAGTGTGTGTGCGGAGTAATAAATACTGTTCTGCAGGCACTTAAAACCATACAAATACTGCGTGTGTGCTTCAACTTTATGAACAAATCATGAGTGTGCTATGATAGCGACCAAACAAGCCTCTCAAAGGCTTGTATAAAAAAATACAAGCCTTTTGACCACTTGTTTGCTTCAATAAGGAAAAAAATTGTGTTTTCCTTTTTATTAAAATTATATGTGTGTGTGTGCGTTCATGACTGTATAAAGTAATTTCGTAAGTAAAACAGTCGTTTAAAAGTATTGTTTATAAACTTATTGTTATTTACGATCAAATAAATTATTAATGTTACTAGTTATAACAATTTAAAGAAACATGCATTAAGTTTTATTAGTCAAGGAGTAAACGTATATGGAAACGAATTTGAAAAATGAAAAGACATTGTTCTATATTATTTCCTTTTAGTTTTAAAATAGAATGATTACTTAGTAAATATAAATTAAATGCAATAAAATCTATCATAATATAAATAAGTACAATTTTAAAATTTTTTATAAACATACAATTAATTATAAGACTAACTTTATTTAAAATATAAATAAATACTAAAGATAAAAATTTTCTAACTTACATATGTAACTGACAGTTTCAAATGTCAACTTTAATTTTTTTACTTTTTTAACTCTTAATAAAGAGTATTTTTTAATAACTTTATGAATTCACCCTTTTACATTTATTTAGAAAAGAAGAACCAACAATAAAATATAGACATACTGTATATATGTGTGTGTATGCAAGAATATTTATAAACAACCACTTTTTACACATTATGAAGATTTTTTGCCACACACAGCAACTACGTATTACAAAAAACAAACAAATCATTAAGCCCACTTGAAATCTTTAAATCATTTCTCAACGTCTTGTATGATTTGCTTTTTTTTGCCACAGCACTTGCACCACTTGTTTACGATAAATGATTTGAACGCACGGATTTGCAGTCGCTCATACACAGTACACACTTGCTTTGCTTCGGGCAGCGAACAGTACGAACAGTATTTATTGTTGTTTTTGCACATGTTGGCTATGAAACACACACTTGAAATTCAAGTGTGTTTGCTTTTCAAATCATCTTGCGCAGGAGACTAGTTGATATATGTTACTACTAGGGTATCCAATCGATTAACCGTCATTCGGTTATCCGGTTAAATTTTGTCGATTAACTGTCCGAATAATTTAAAACTGTGTATTTTCGAATAACGAATAAATCGAATAATTTGTGTCGAATAACCGGTTAACCGAAATGTAGTTTTCTTGAGTTATAAATTATATTTTTTTTTATTTTTATGATATATTTATTTAAACTACATCTTTTTAAGATCTCCAGTAAAAATAAATAAAAGCAGTTTTTAGTGAATTACTTTTTCTTCTGTTTTAGAAGTAATTAAACAGGATCCAATATATATAGAAAAATTTAAATGAATTGTTCTGCTATAAGACGTTGATATTCGGATGTTATCTTAACAAAAAAGAAAAAAACTGAAACAAATGAAAAACATTGTTATCCATAATTTTCTTTATTAAAATAACAATAAAAATTAAAACTAATTTCCTTGAGCCGTTAACAAAATTTTGATGTTCATTGCAATTTTGCACAAAATCGTGAACATAATGACATAACACAAGTATCAAAAAATTCAATTCATTGAAAATTATACGAATTAGTACTATTTCTGGATCACAAGTTCAGTATCTTACTGAATTATTTGGATACTTTTTTTGTTGGGATAGAATGTTTTATAAAAAGCGACAAGAAAAGATAATAATATTATTTCTTCATAAATAATTAAACTTGTATCAATAGAAATTCTTAAAACATTACTTAGAGTAAAGTAAATTCAAAGTTACACAAGTCATAATACTTTTAATTATCATTTCCTAAATGTACCCAAAAAATATTAATTTAGACTCGTTTAACAATAAATCATTCTTACACGGAAAATACACTTACATGAAAAATGTATTAAATAAAGCGGAATTAGGAGAATATTTTATAGTATTAGCTAAAAAATTAAATTTTTTCATACAAGTAGGAGAAAATAATTACAAAATGATTCCCTTGTAAAAGAATTTAATCTTATGTTATGTTTCTAAGTAACTATGTCAATAGATTAAATGCTATAACTTGTGTAATTTATATGTTTTACATGTATAACTAAGGATATTCGGTTAATCGAATAATTTGTCAATAATCGGTTATTAACCGATCAACTTTTAACCTCGAATAATTATTTATCGAATAAACCGATTAATATGAACACCCGGATAATTGGATACCCTAGTTACTACCCTTTGTGCCAATAATAATAGACGGTATAAACGCTGGAGCAAATTTTGAACAAAATTTATTTCCAGGCACTTTCTTGAGGTACTTCTTAAATTGTATCTTTTAGAAGAATTTTTAAAAGCGGATTCTATGTTGTGCATGATTTCATTCCTAACCAACTTTTGCTTGTCACTTCGATCTAGAATTTCACAATCAAAAAACTGTAGATTTTTTATTAGTTTATACTCTTTTGAATGAGATATCATATGCTGGCCAAATAGTGCATAGTAAGGGCTATAGCCAGTGCTTTGGTGGTAAGAACTTCGTAAGGCCTCAGCTATATCTTGCAAATGGGCATCCCATGATGAGTGATCCTTAGATATATACGATCTTATACCGGCGATAATAGAGCGGTTAACCCTCTCGCTCACATTTGCCTGAGGACTATATAGGACTGTTAATATATGTCGTATGCCGCGACAATTCAAAAAATATTGAAATTTATAACTTTTAAACTGTTTCCCGTTGTCGCTTAAAATACACTCCAAATATAGGAAATATTTCTTCTTTCAAGAAGTCAATAACATGGGATGAAGTAAATTTTCGGACTGGTTTGATAAAAGGGAATTTTGTAAAACTGTCCAGTAAGACTATGGCACCAATATACCCCCTTTTAGACCTAGGATATGGACCTATAAAATCTATGTATAGATTCTGAAATGGACGAGTTACGGGAAAGCTACATTATGGTATTTTGATTGTCTACATACTCCGCAGTTTAAAATAAATTCCTTGACATTAAGGGTCATATTAGGCCGGTAATTTGGCGGCGTTCTCTTCGATATTGCTACGAATTTCAACATAGTCTGTCGATTCAAATTCAGGGGAATTTAGGTCAATAATTGTCCTGATTTCCAACTCGGAGACTTCCTCAAAATTCTGTCGTGATAAACAATAGGGAACAATATTTTGGCTACCGTTACGATGTTCAATTTTAAACCGGTAGCCCTGAAGCTTCAATGACCAACGAGCCAGTCTGCCAGAAAGGTCAGACTGCTTCATTAGCCATTGAGGACTAGCGTGATCAGTAACAATGGTAAAATCTTGACCCTCAACATACGTTCTAAATTTCTTAAGGGCCATGATGACAGCCAAACATTCTGATTCAGTTACACTGTAACTAGACTTTGTTTAGCTTTTTAAAAAAATACGCCACAGGCATTACCTGATTATTTTCACTGACTTGAGTGAGTACAGCCCCCACTCCAAGCTTGCTGGCGTCGCATTGGAGAACAAAAGGTTTTTGGTAATCCATCTGACAAAAATAGGAGCTGAAGATAACTTTTCTTTCAAGTGTCCACTGAAATTTGTTTTTTTTTTCAATAGATTAGTGAAATTTTCCACAAAGCGGCGGTACCACCCGGCCATACCTAGAAATCTCCTTAATTGTTTCACTGATGAGGGTGCCGGATAGTCAGTTATAGACGAAACCTTTTCTGGGTTAGTTCGTAGTGTCCCATTGCCCACAATGTAGCCCAAGTACTTAACCTCTTTAAAACAAAATTTACTTTTTTTGACATTTATAGTTAGACCGGCGTCTTTTAACGCAAAAGATAAAACTAACATATGCCTATAAAAATCGGCCGAGATAATTAACAAATCATCAAGGTATACGAAGACCTCGTCTCTCAAGTTGGCTGGAATTACACGGTCTATCAAACGACAAAGAGCTCGAGGAGCATTACATAAGCCGAATGGCATTACGCAATATCTATAAAGAGGGCGATTTGGTACTGTAAAACATGTTAAGTCTCTAGAATTTTCGGCCAATGGTATTTGCCAGAATGCTCGACGAAGATCTACGTAACTAATATATTGGACTTTAGGTAATCTGTTTAAAATTCCCTCTATATGAGGCAGAGGGTAAGCATCTTTAATAGTAACACCATTAATTTTTCTTGAATTCAAACAGAGACGGACTTTATTAGATTTTGGGACTAATAGTACCGGACTAGACCAATTACTATTAGGGGCCTCTTCAATAATTCGAAGTTTTAGCATTTCGTCTATTTCGAAATGGAAATAGGGAAATACCTTTGTTTGATCGCACGGACATTAGGTTCTAACTGAATAACGTGTCCCATTAATGATGTTTTACCCAAACCTTCCTTCTCGTAAGAGGGAAATAGGATTTTCACCTTCTCGAGTTGGTATTTTTTGGACTTAGACAACGGAACCATTTCATAATCTATATCCGAAGATTTAAGACTTTCTATCTCACATATTGTATTAGGAGCAATCTCAAAAATTTTCCAAAAATCGACCCCTTTTTTCAGATTTATCACTAAATGACACAGTAGTATCGAAATTTCCATAAACAATTTTATTACGAGAATCAGCGGTTTTTACCCAAGTTTTATGGCTTTCAAAACTGTCTACTTCACTAACCTCTTTTGCAAGAATACCACCTATACATGAAACTTGTGCGCCACTATCCAGTAAACCTAAAAATGTTCTACCTAGAAGCTTTACTTGGGCATAAAGCCCATGCTTTACGATTGGATATGGACTTTATAAGTGAATAAATAATATTTTTATTTCATTTTATTCTAGTCTAATAATTTTTCTGTCTAACGGAGGAAGATTTTTCATTTTCAGGAAAGGAATCAAATATTTCCTTTTTTTCTCACTGTAAATCTTTAAACGGATGTCATATGGTATAATCTCTATATGTTTAGGACTAAAAGTTGGAAAGTTAATTCAATTTGAAGGTTTTATTGATCTTTCATCATCGGGTCTTTGCGAAGGTGCATGACAGTACCTTCGCTTATTTTAAAGTTTCCCGGATTACATTTTCTACAAGTAGGCTTATACACCCCAGCTGCACCACACCCATAACAAAATGTTGGCCTAACTTCTATACAATCGGTATAACGATGTCCGTCCTTACGGCAATTCCAACAATTGAGTTTATCGTTAGTACGTTTAGATAATTCATCGATATTCACTTCATCTAGGGATTCACCACTATTAAAATCTTGAATACTATCTATCAACTTATTAACAATTCTACGAGGGCCATTATTTCTATTATAAGTTGTTAAAGAAGCATTCGATTTTGATACTTCATTGAATAAACTTTAATAGGAATATACAACAATTGTTGTCGAATTCTAGGTCTGAGACCACGTTGAAGAATTTCTACCATTTCATATTCTCTTAATAGTACATGTAAACTTTCTGCCATTTTAAAAATAACATTTTTATAACCTCCAAATGATTCATTTGGCCCTTGCTCGCGGTTACACATATCCTCCTTAATTTCGGTATCAGTTCGATATTCTTCAAAATTTGTTCTATTTACGGATCTTCGAACACTCCAATACCAATCACTAGCATATTTCTCAAATAAACATTGAGCATTATATAAGATATTAAAATTACCATCTAAAGTATCTAAGACCAATGTTTCGATACGATATATAAAGTTTTCAACAGATAATTTGGAGGAGCCATCAAATTTTATATCCCAATGATTTATTAAACTGACTACTTTTCCAGCATTGGCGACAATTGACGAATCATATCTAAGTAGTTCGGAAGTGTTTTGAGATATTCTACTTTGACGAAGCATCGTTTTGTGTATCGAAACTCATGCACAAAACGATTAATTTTTGCCTTAATTTCTCAAATCGCAAAGCTAGAATTAAAAAATAATTATATTTTTTACAAAGTTTGATGTCTTTTTAATTTTTTGGTAATAGACATTTTTGCTCCCCGATATCGGTTGGGAAGATAAAGCAAAAAAATTAAAAAATCCCATTTTTGGAAATTTTTAAAGTTTTTTGGGATTTACGGGATTTCTATTCAAAAATCCGAAAAAGTGACTGAAGGACCAAATTAAGCATCAAAAAATCTACTCAGGTCCAAAATTTCATTTAAAAATATTACCTAACAAAAATTTTATTGCGAAGTTAGAAATGAATAATGTCCTTTCTCTGTGTTTTTTGCAAAAAGTCTTCAATAAATTTTTGTATTATAAAAATATATATTTGAAAAGAAGACAAAATTTCCTAAACAACGATATATAAAATGAATTATTTGTCAAAAGGATATGAATTAAGCACTATGCTGCATTATCAGGAACGGCATTATCAATCATAGAAAAATTAAGCAAATTAACCAAATCACATGCAATTATTAAGTTTGAATCCTTTAATTGCATATGCAAAACAAACGATATAGACTTGTTATACACCAATATTTAGGAAATTATGTCCTCTTTTCAAACCTATTTCAACCTATTTAAAGAGTTTGTTAATACGGAAGCATTCGAACTTTCGAGCACCCCTATTAAGTGTTTGAGAGATTCAAAATTCCCTACCACTACAAAGTGCTCTGCACTGAGGACATATAGAATTCCTTTTAAGCCAAGTTAACAAACAATTTTTATGAAAGCTATGACCACAAGTAGTCTTTAATGTATTGCTTCCAGAAGTGAGATTCTCCCTACATATGGTACAGACACAGGTTTTCGGTACTATGACGAAGGGACATATTGTATATATGTATATCAGTAGTGATAATATTATTTGAAAAAATTACTTTATAAATAAGATAAATATGTAATATGTTCTCTACTCCTATTTGAAAGTTGTTCTGTAGTTGTTCTGACAAGTATACTAACATTTATCCCTAAAATTACATTTAATTTGTTGATACCAACCTTTAAGTAAAATACATATCGATATTCAATCTAAGGTATAGAATACTACAAGAATTATCAGCAAATTCTGTTTAAATAAGATTTTGTTTCATTATTATTTATAAAGATTCTTGTATTTTAGACTTAATAAAAATCTATAAAAAATCATACAAACTCTATTACTCAGACGGACTTTCTACAATCAATTGGTAATATTACAACTGGGTCAGAAAATATAGCATATAGCTAAATTTACTACAGTTCAAAAGTGGTTAATATTAACCTAAGAATATTAAAAAAAAAACAATCAATACAAAATTTAGGTCCCACGAATCCTTTAGACCACACGTTGGGCGCCATTCTGTTATGAAACTGGTCTATGTTAAAGTGGTGGGAAAGATGACTTATGTAATCTTACATAATTGTGTGTACCTAGATTACCAGCTACCAGCTGTCTGTAGAGGGTTCCAATGGATAACGCTAGGTCTGCTCCCATAAGCCAGTCACTATCTCAAATTAATTAAACAAATGGAAAAATGTTAGTCCGCAGTACACATTTTTTGTCTACGCTTTACCCTACCCTATCCTAGGCTTCACGTTGTTATCGAAGACCCATTGTACGAATCAGAACAACTCAAATTTCAAATAGTTTCGAAAATCTTATTTATATGTATCTAAATGGATAATAATATCGATGTTAGTGTAAACATCTTTCAAGGTTTAATTTCATAAATAAACATAAGGTGAAGCAAAACAAATGAATAAAAAGGTAATTTTCAAACAGTGAATTGATGATCAAAATAAGAACCCAAACACAACCTAGCGGATTATTTTTTTTTTATATGAAGATTTTTTTATATTTTAATTTCACAACGGATTCTCAAAAGCTCTCATTTTCTCATTCTCCCTTTCTGTCAGTGTTGCCGTTGTTGCAAAATGAATCACATAGGTTTACATTAAATTTATATAAGAAAAAAAGAGATAGATAGAATTGCCTTATATTTTTTATGTATGGAATTTAAGAGAGGAAGATAAATATTTTTTTATATATGTAGTTTTGTTGTTGCCAAACACAAAAAATATAAAGAAACAAAAACAAAATATATATGAAATTCGCTGCTGGACGCCGTCTTCATTTAATTTGCATTTCTCTCAAAGAGCGGAAAACAACATTGAAATCCATTTGGTTGTATTTGGGCTCTAAAGTACAAATCAAAACAACAATACGGTTTAAGTAAAATTAAAATTTAAGAATAGGTGAGAAGAAATAACTAATAAGATAATTTGCAAGAAAATATGTAATCAAAACAAAATAAGTTAATATATACATATATAAATGATATAAGTAAAGAATAACAAAAAGAAACATGTTTGTTTACATTTTTTTTCCTTTTTTTTAACGCTATGCTCCTCTCGTCTCCGAATTGAAAGCCTTCTCCTCGTCGATGAACTTTTGAAGCATTTACAATTATAATATATAAAATGTATAAACTAATACTGAACAAATCTATGTTTCATTTCTTATTCTTTGTTCATACCCAGCAGCTTTTTCGGTGTCAATTTGCCCGCTTTTGTACAGTAAAGTTCATTTGTGACTACCCACCTAACTCATTCAAATGTGTACGTTTTTTTTATACACCTTAACTTCGCATATTTTGTGAGCGATAGTTAAGCTATCGCACCTTTTATTGACTCTTTAGAAAGCGCTGAGGTGGCGATAGCACTATTTATTGACTCTTTAGAAAGCGTTGAGGTGGCGATAGCACGATTTATTGACTCTTTAGAAAGCGTTGAGGTGGTTATAGCACCATTTATTGACTCTTTTGAAAGCGTGGAGGTGGCGATTTATACTTTATTGACCCTTTGGTGAGCGTGGAGGTGACGATTGGTTTTTTTATAAGTCACAAAAACGTCATAAAAGTGAATAATAAATCCATTGACAGTACAAGTTGAGTTACTTGACTAGCGGCAATAAATACATGGTAGGACATTTAGCTCTGATGCATCATTTTTAGACGTATGTAGTATCAAATATCAATTTATTGACTCCTTGGTACTTAACAGAGTCTTTAGTATTTTACTTTGTAAGAAAAAATTAATAATGTTTCTTTTTATATTTTTATGTTATGCGTACTACATTAATTAATAGCCTGTTTCTCTATGTCGAACAAATGCTTTCTTTCGACTTCTAAGCGAACGAAAACTGATTTGGGTTTCTCTAACTCACTTCTATGCGAACAATGAGTCGAACGAAAACGTAAGTGTTTTCATATAAAATTGGGTTTCTGTATTTCGAACGATACGAACGAAAATGTCAAAATCAGTCAATTGCTATTTTGCTATCGACTGGTTGAATTTTTTAATGAAAAATAAAAAAATTACTCACCAGGACACGGCAAATGTTCCTCATTCATGTTTATTCTTCATTTACATATATCGATTTAAGAAAAAATAAAAGAAATACGCAAAAAAAACTTTTAATTTTTTTACATTCTGAAAATAACTTTTTTAAAGGTTGACTTCTTCGCACTGGTCACTATATAGCCACCTTTTGGTCCTTTGGTGCCAATACACTCCTTCCTAGGACATCCCCATGTTAAAGTGACTAGTAACCTAATTGGTAAAGTGACCAGTTAAAAAGATTGTCAGGTAATTGACTCAATTTCACCAGTAAAAGGATTCCTATGAATTGACTTTTTCGTACTAGTCACTATATAGCCACCTTTTGGTCCTTTGGTGGCAATGCACCTCTTCCTAGGACATCCCCATGTTAAAGTGACTAGTCAGTGGTGCCCTAATGTCGTCAGTCAAGTAACTGGTTTCGGACAGTCACCATTGACTGCAGGGAAGCCTTGCTTTTAAAAAATAAATATGAACAAAATATAAATTTTTATTTATATTTTATTTAATATCTCTTTTCATTTCCTTTGCATATTATTTTATATTAGTCAATTTAATTTATTTTTATATTTTTACATTTTTGTTCATGGCGCACCCCCGACTCGAACTCACATCGTTATGTTTTATAGTCATACGCGCTAACCACTCAGCCACAGAGCATTCTTACATACATTGCACTATTTGTTGCTTTAATGAGCATGTTCATTTATTGACCCTTTGTAAGCGTGAGGTGGCTGTTGCTTCCACTTTACAATCTCTTTAACTGGTCACTTTACTAATCACCTGACTAGTCACTTTAACATGGGGATGCCACCAAAGGACCAAAAATTGGCGATATTGTGACTAGTACGAAAAAGTCAATTAAAAAAACACAAATGCAGAATAATTGATTTCTTTAATAATTTGAAAATCCTAATTAGCAAGACTAGAACCGCAGTTTCGTAACTTTTTTCATTTACTACAGATATCGTTAATTAACGAAAATTTTCGGTTGTTTTTGATTTTGCTATTCTCTACTAAAAGTTAACGATTTTTTTCATAAGTATATTTTAACGCAAAATTAATTTAATATTAAATGTTCTTATATTAGGCCCGTTCATTAAAAATTTGCATTAAATTTTAAAATAACATAACTATGGAAACTCCTTAATATTTTTCGTTTAAACAAATTATTCAAATATTTTATTTCTTCTAAAAATACCAATTCTCACAAAAATTCTGATTTTTGAAAAATTCCATTTTTTGCAAATAAATTAAAATTTTCTAAAAAGGAGAAATTTTTAATAAGAATCAAAATTTTTAAAAAATTCTTTTACTTAAAATTTTTAACAAAATTCTGTATTTTTTGTAAAATAAATTTTTTCACTAAAAAAAAAACTCACTAAGAACTGAATGTAATTAAAACTTAATAATAACAAATCAGTTTCAAAATTCTAAAAATTCAGTTATAAAGTTAAATCGTTAAAAAACGTTTATTTAATATTTTGACTTTATTGTCTTGAGGTTCTTATGAAACTAAACATAAATTATTTTACAATATTTTTATAAGCTTATGATTATTAATAATTGTTTATTAATTAAAACTGTGGTAGACATTCAGTCAGCAGTTTTACAGAAATATGAGTAGTTTGTTTATAAATGATTTTTGTGCATGCATACTTCTTTTTGTTTTTATATTTCAATGCATTTATGCTGACTTAAAGTATTAATCAGTAGTTTATTAAATTAGGCAAACGGGAATTTACTAGTGTGTATGGGTTGTGTATCCATAACACCCCCGGACGAAGATGCTTGCCCATCTTCCAAAGGAATTATGGGTAAGTTCACTGTAACTTAAGTTTTCTTATTTCCTTTAATCTTAATATAGGTATAGATACATAAGACAATAATAATTATTACAACAGTGGTAATAGATACATACTGTATTTTTTCATGATATTTTAATTCTTTGATAATTTTGATATTTTCAATATGTTTGTAATATAATTCTTCCAAAGTTATTGATTTATTAGTGGTTATATTTCTAATAGGATTTGGAACAATAATAATGTCTTGATAATTTTTCTTATTATACCACTTATCCAAATAAATTTGACAATTTTCAATATATATTAAATAGTTTCCATTTAAGGTAAGTGGGAACTTATTACAAGTATGATTTACATCAAAATTTCCGTTAATTACTACAATAACATTAATTCCAATCTCTATCACCTCCCTTAATGTGTTAATTTCATAATTACATATCATGTGATTTTGATTAAATATATTTTGAATACTGTTATCTTGAATTTTCTTTAAATCTGATTTTTTGTTAGTTTTTTCATAAACAGTGTTTTGCTTAACAATATAGTTCCTATTATCTAATACAATTTGTTTTTTATTTTTGTTTGGAATTGGTTGGATTACAATTTCTTTATAGGTTTCAGTTTCCATATTAGGAATCCTAATTACAAAAATTATGTTTTTATCATGCAATGCAACATCCAATTCGATGTTTTCAAGTTTGTCTATTGTAATGTTAAAGTCGTTAATCTCTTGATCGGTAAGTATGTCTCTATTAAGAGTCCTTAATTTAGAAGCCAATAGTAATTCTCTGACTTGTTCGATTATTTTTTCTATGTGATCTAATTCGTATTGTAATTCAAATTTTTTAATTTGTGTTAGAGTTTCATTGATTAATTGTTTATTTTGTATAATAGATATAGTTTGTAAATTTCCCAAGTTAGCCAGTTTTGTAACTTGATTTTCAAAATGTTCGTTTATTGTAACTTGTTTATTAACTTGTTCGATAATGTTTTTGTTATTTTCTGTTATGATATTTAACTTAGTTTCTATTTCAATTCGGTCGTTATCATCCATAACACCTGATATCCATTTAAGTCCCGTTCCAAGTACGTTTACTAGTCCTCTAATCTGTCTATGTCTTGGTATAATCGAATATAATTGATTTTCAATACACTAAGGGAAAAAATTCGATTCAAAATCAACAACGGTTGTGCTCACATTGGTAATTTACGGTAACAGCTTTTTAATACCTTTCGTTAACAAATTTAATAGAAAACATATGTAATTTAACAATTTGATACCAAAATGGTTTCAACTTGGTGCCAATTAGGTATCGATTTTCAATAAGAATTGAACACGCAGTGTTTAATTTAAACACATACGGTGTAGATACACTATTGACACAGAATGGTATCGTTTTCAACACGTATGTGATTGATATTTCTCTGGGTGTATGTGCAATTTGATGATTTAAATATTCGTTCTTTAATGGTTCTATTTTAAACTTCAATTTCTTCACATATTCGAAATATTTTTCTGTGTAGTATTTTAGAATAATTTTCAATAAGAGCTACTTCTCCTGTTTGTATCAAAGTAAATCCATTTCCATAACTCAAATCAGTTGTCAGTAGTTTTTGTGCTAGGGCCAGGTTGATCGTCAGTATCGTCAACAAGAACCTCCAAAGATCTAGAAATATATTTTTTCTCTTTAATAAACTGATCTTTATGATAAAGATTTTGCTTATGAATATACTTTTTAGGATTAATTTGTTTTGCCTTAACTTTCTTAAATTTTTTGATCCAATTTTCCATCTTTTCCTATGTTTTTGGCATATTTAGTATTAATTCTATCATCTTGTCTATTTCTATTTATGTAATCTAAAGTTGTTTGTTTTTTATTGTCCATTCTCACATATATTTCTTTTGTGTCAACTCTATTTGAAAAATGTAAATCTATTGGCTTTTTGCCAGTAGTTGAATGTATCAAATTGTTATAAGCACTTAAGGCTTGTATGGGTAAATCAATATTAAAGTTAATGTCATTTTTCTGTTCTCTAATCTTCAAAATTCTTATCTGTTCATTCAAGGTTCCATGAAGTCTTTCGACATCAGAATTACCTGTGTGTCTATTTGGAGTAGTAAAATGATATTCAATATTTTGTTTTTCCAAAAAATCTGTAAACAATATGATTTTATTCGGTTTTTTCATCAAAAGAAACAGTTTTAAATAAGCCTTAATCAATGTCAAAGTTGTTCTTTCAGGAATTTCTTCAATCATTGAGTATTTTGTAAATTTGTCTATCATTGTTACGTACATTTGATTGTTATTTATATACCATATATCTGAATGATATATTTGAAAAGGTCCTGTTGGAGTTTCTGTTTTCTCCAAAGGTAGCTTAATAGGATTTCTTTCATGTTTAAAGCTACAAATGTGGCAATTGTTAATAAATTTAGTTATTTTTTGTTTTAAATCTTCATAATATTTCTAATATTTCTTCAATATTCTTGTCTTCAATAATATGATTAGTTAAGAATACTTCAGCTTCAATAATATTATTAGGGTTAGATTTTCTGTTTTTAAATTCTTTTTATACCCACCATCAAAAAGATGGGGGTATATTGATTTTGTCATTCCGTGTGTAACATGTTGAAGGAATCATCTAAGACCCCACAAAGTATATATATTCTGGGTCCTGGTTAGATTCTGAGTCGATCTAGCTATGTCCGTCCGTCTGTCCGTCTGTTGAAAGCAGGATAGCGCTCGAACGGAGCAACGTAGGGAGACGAAATTTGGCACAAATATTTGTCTTATATAAGGTTCGTTTGGAATTGAAAACAAAAAAGTTATGGGCTAAAGACTAGAAACACAGGGTGTCCGTTTTATACTTTTCTGCTGATATTTCTGCAACAAAAGCATGTACGATAGCGAAATTTTGTACATATAGTTTGGGGATCGATGTCAACTCGGAAGCCAAAAATGGGCGTGGTCCGCCCACTTTACCGCCCACCTCCCATATAAGGTGAAAATCAATGAAATTGTGTTCAAATAGTTCAAGGACTAATGTAAACTCGAAAATAAAAAATGGGCATGGCCCGCCCACTTTACATACCCACTTTACCGCTCACTTTACCTCCTAAAAACTTGAAACACAGGGTGTCCGTTTTATACTTTTCTGCTGATATTTCTGCAACAAAAGCATGTACGATTGCGAAATTTTGTACATATAGTTTGGGGATCGATATCAGCTCGGAAGCCAAAAATGGGCGTGGTCCGCCCACCTTTCCGCCCATCTCCCATATAAGGTGAAAATCAATGAAATTTTGTTCAAATAGTTCAAGGACTAATTCAAACTCGGAAACAAAAAATGGGCGTGGCCCGCCCACTATACTGCCCACTTTACCGCCCACTTTGCCTTCTTGTCTCATATAACTTAAAATGTGAAAAAGTTGATGGTGGGTATATAGATTCGGCCGGGCCGAATATTTGCGCTTGTTGAAGTTTTATTAAATCCTCTTTGTCAGGACAATATAATGCCACTGTTTTAAATAGTATGATTTTGTCTAATATTTGTGGTACTAGATCAGAATCAAGTTCTGTACAGTTATATACTATTCTATTATTAGAAAATATTATATCTTCGTCAATTCTAGATAAATCTCCTTTTTTAAGGATAATTGGATTTTTAAAACTTTGAAAAGGTTTTTCTGTAACCTTAAACAAGTCTGAACTGTCTTCTTCAGCAGAATGTACAGTTTGATTGTCATCTTCAATGACTGGAATGCTTTCTAAAATGTCTACTCTACTAGTTGTTTGTCTTTTACTATAAGGGTTTCTTGGGTTTTTCACAAGATCTTCCCTAGAGTGTATTTCTCTTAAATGTTTATTTAATGCACTTATTGTTGCATAAGTTTTTCCACATAAAGGTCAATTTGTTTTTCCCTCATGCATCAACATATGTTTAATTTCGCTAGTTTTATCTCTGTTATTTTTACCACATATTTGGCATTGTGAATAGTATTTTTGGTTTACGTTAGTTTCTCTAATTCTTGAAAGTGCATCCGCTACTTTGTTTTCTTTACCTTGTACATGCGATATTTCGAACTCATATTCATTGAGATTGATTTTCCATCGAATAAGTTTAGAATTGGGTTCTTTTAAGTTTGCTAACCATATTAAAGGTTTGTGATCTGTATGTAAATCAAATCTTCTTCCGTAAAGGTAATGTCTAAATTGTTTTACTGCCCATACTATTGACAGCAATTCTTTCTCGATAGTTGAATAATTACATTCATATTTATTTAGCGTTCTTGATGCAAATGCTATTGGCCCTTTCTTTTGTGAAAGTACTGCGCCTAAGGCATAATTACTTGCATCCGTTGTCAATATAAATTTCTGATTAAAGTCAGGATACCTTAATATCATATCTGACATCAGAATATTTTTTAATTTCTCAAAACTCTCCCTATAATCCTTATCATTTACGTTAATAACTGCGTCCTTTTTAAGACGGATCGTTAAAGGTTTTGCAATTTTGGAATAATTCGGTATAAATTTTCTATAATAACCGCTCATTCCTAAGAAACTTTGTATTTCCTTAACCGTTTTTGGAATGGGTTGTTTTTTAATAGCTTCTATTTTATTAGGATTTGGCCTTATGCCTTCGTTCGTAACTACATGTCCCAGAAATTCAGTTTCTTTTTTCAAGAACTCGCTTTTATTCAAAGACACTTTTAAGTTTGCTTTCCTCAATGTAGTAAATATTTTTTCTAAGTTACTAATGTGTTCTTGTAAGGAAGTCGAAAATACTAAGATGTCGTCCATGTAAATAACACAGATTTTATTAACATGTTCCCTAAGAACATTGTTCATCATGCGCTGAAAAGTCGATGGAGCATTCTTAAGTCCAAAAGGCATTCGAATGAACTCAAAATGACCATTATGTGCAGAGAAAGCTGTTTTTTCGCGGTCTTCAGGTTCTACTTCTATTTGATAGAATCCTTTGGTAAGATCCAATGTCGAAAAATAATTCGCTCTACCTAGTTTGTCTAATATATCATCTATTCGTGGTATAGGATATTTATCTTCCTTAGTAACCTGATTCAATTTGCTGTAATCTATGACTATACGCCATTCTTTGTTACCTACTTTGTCCTCTTTTTTAGGGACAATCCATATGGGTGCATTATATGGTGAATTTGAATGTTTTATGATTCCCTGTTCTAACATTTCGTTCATTTGTTTTTCTACTTCTTCTGTATGAATACTAGGATATCTATATGTTTTAGAATATATGTCAGTCCTGTATCAATTTTATGTTTTACTTCATTTGTAAAGGTCAAATCATCACCTTTATGATAGAAAACATCTTCGTGTTTCTGAATCAAGATACGAATAGCTTTTGATTCTTCGGAATTCAAATGGTCTAAACGTAAAGGATCATTAGTATTACCTAATTGCTCAATACTATAAAATTCTGGTAACCGATTTATATCATCTGAAACTGTCGTCTCCTCGTCATCTCCTTCATAATATAACTTTAATGTCCTTCCATTTATTTTTAAAGTTTTTTCTTCGTAACTAATTGTTGCTTTGTTTAATCTTAAAGTCAAATGTCCTAAAAGTCCATAGAAAAAATCATGAAATTTGTATAAACCGAAAGTGGTATCTGAAACCAATGGTATTTGCATACTGTCTTTTGGTATAGTACCTTCGTGGGAAATATTAAAAGTTCCTGAAGCTGTTTTAATCGATATGGGTTTTTCTAACCTTTTGATAAATTGTGGGGGACAGTGGTCAATATTTAAAAAGTTTTCAGTCGATCCTGTGTCAATTAATAGTCGCAAGGACCTTGATTTTCCTCTAAATAGGATATATGGGAGTTCGAGTCTCCCGGGTCTTTTGGCTGAGAGGCCATTACAGGAAAATTTCCTGGATCATGAGGTTCGTATTTCTGTCTGTTCTGTCCAACATAATTTTTATAATCAAAATTCAAACACTTACAATTACATTCCGCTTCTCTGGACTGCTGACCATGATGGTTTTGTCTTCTCGTCTGAATTGTTGAAACGTCCATAGGTTCCGGTTGTTGCTGTGTAAAACTTAGGTTTCCAATTGTTATGTTGATCATTATTT
This sequence comes from Protophormia terraenovae, assembly GCA_951394005.1. Classification (NCBI taxonomy): domain Eukaryota; kingdom Metazoa; phylum Arthropoda; class Insecta; order Diptera; family Calliphoridae; genus Protophormia; species Protophormia terraenovae. The sequence goes on from OX596077.1 coordinate 72,850,253, forward strand.
TGTAGACATCTATTGCTTCGTTGCCATCTGTTGTTTTGTTGCCTGTTGTTGTGTTTGTTGTCCTGTTGTTTGTTATAATTGGTCTTAGGCTGCCAATTATTTCTTCCTTCCTTCTTGTCGGTGCCCTTTTCTTCATTCAAGAACCCTGATTGGGCCAACTCGTGCATAGCTTCCTCCATGGTTCGAGGTTTTAGAGAGCAAAGAACCGTTCTCATGTGTACGGGTAATCTTGTTGTAAACACCTTTAGTGCAGTTTGTATGTTCCGTTCAACGTCCTGCATATTTCCTTCTTGCCTGCTTTTTGGTTCAAAATTGCCAACTTTTGTAATATATAGTTGTGGAAGTTTATTGTACTTCCTCTGTATTGCGCCGCTCACAATTCTTCATATAACTGATCAGCTGTTTGAAAACCTCCGAAATTATTTCACTCCAATTATTTAAGTGTGGATGTATTTCCATTGCTCTTCCAGCCTTACCCATCAGTTTACTTTTTATTATGTTGATGCACATCCTTTGTGCTTGTTCATTATACAACATTAGGGTAGGAATTATATCATCAACGTTGGTGCAAAAAGTGCACAAATCTTCCTTCCGTCAAAGGTTTGAATCTTTTCTAGATATTTTAGCGGATTAATATCCAGAGTCCGTATACCCGGTCGCTGTGCTGCTGCAGCTAGAATTGGGTTTGTTGGTTTACTGCCATTTTTTCACAACTTTAAAGGAACACGTAAAATGGAATCCGTGTGAAAACGTTTTTATAAATATATATCGTCCATTCCATGAAAGAACGCCCAAGAATATTCTTCCGATTTTAATAATATTTGGCATACGCGTACGCTATTGAGCCGTTTAAATATGTCCGTTTTTATTTTTTTGAATTTTGAAAAATTCGCGAATTTATTCGCGATTTAAATTTTTCAAAAAGTGAAAAAAATGACAAAAGTGTCCAGCTTTAAACATAAATATCTCAAAAAGTTGTTAATGGATATTAATGATTTAAATTGCATATTTAAGAATAAGAATAAGTCCACTATAAATGTAGTTATTTAAAAATAATATTATCGTTTAAAAATGCATTCATAATGCAAATGCAATTTTTGAATGCATTTTTTGAAAATGTCTACCCTTTCAATTTTTTTCTTCTTTCGATATAAAAAACATTATTATGTTTGCTAAAAATTGAAATATAAATTGTTCTGGGACAAAATGGTTCACTATTTAAAAAAATTGTTTCATACAATTTTTTTAATTTTTGTATTTTTTAATTTTTGTGAGCATATTTTTAAATAAATTTTAACCACAATAATTCATAATTTGTTATTTGCGGTAGAAAACCTATTTATCCCAGATTAAGTGCTGATGTTTTATATAATAAACATATTTGTTTTCAATATTAAGCAAAAATATTTAAAATCAAAAGGGTAAAAATTTCTTAAAAATGCATTAGAAAATTGCATTCTTTTAGTGAGTGCATCTTTTGCAAAAAAATTATTTTTGATTTATACAATACAATTTACAATATTTATTGTAATAAACTTTACACTAGTTTTTAAATCAATAAAATTCCACGTATAGTTAAGGAGTTAGAAATATTTAAAGTCACATATTACTAAAAAAGTATAATATAAAAAAAGTTAAAAATCAAAATTTATAAAAAAAATTTTAATTTTTGTATGTAAAAAATTATGGACATTTTTTGAAAAAAAATATTTAAAATAGTTGACTTTATTGTCCCAGAACAGTTCTTTTTGTATTTTATAGTAAAGGTATTGCTTTTTAACATATTAAAAGAAAATTAAAATCGGAAGGGTAGAAATTTTTCAAAAATGCATCCAAAAATTGCATTTGCATTATGAATGCATTTTTAAACGATAATATTATTTTTAAATTACTACATTTATAGTGGACTTATTCTTCTTAAATATGCAATTTAAATCATTAAAATCCGTTAACAACTTTTTGAGATATTGATGTTTAAAGCTAGACACTTTTGTAATTTTTTTCACTTTTTGAAAAAATTAAATAGCGAATAAATTCGCGAATTTTTCAAAATTCAAAAAAATAAAAACGGAGATATTTAAATGGCTCCATAGGTTATAAGTGTACCAAATTTAAACAAAATCGGATGACCCTCCGTAAAAAAATTTACATTTTTTATAAATCTTTCGTGGAATTGACGATATATATTACTTTTTTTTCGAATACTCAGTAAAAAATGTTGAAACACTTAATATCGCTTGCTTCTCAGCATATATAATTTGCACTTATATATACGAAATATACACAAGGATACCCGAGTATCCTACCGACTGCGCCAGTTAAATCGTTAAAAAACGTTTATTTAATATTTTGACTTTATTGTCTTGAGGTTCTTATGAAACTAAACTTAAATTATTTTACAATATTCTTATAAGCTTATGATTATTAAGAATTGTTTATTAATTAAAACTGTGGTAGACATTCAGTCAGCAGTTTTACAGAAATATGAGTAGTTTGTTTATAAATGATTTTTGTGCATGCATATTTCTTTTTGTTTTTATATTTCAATGCATTTATGCTGACTTAAAGTATTAATCAGTAGTTTATTAAATTAGGCAAACGGGAGTTTACTAGTGTGTATGGGTTGTGTATCCATAATAATAAACTATCATTTTAATCTCTACATTTTTGCTAAAATTCAGTAAAACATTTAATAAACGAAAACTTTTGCGTAAACGAACGCACTTATTATTCATTATATTTTTTCTAATTACATTATTTATAAAACAATGTTATCAAAATTAAAAAAAAAATTTATTTAATAGCCAAAATCAACTTCTTTTATCGTTATGGTTTTACGACAGCTATTTTTTTTGTAGTTAACTTACCGAAACTGTTCGTTAACTACCAATGTGTTTAACGACAAAAATCGGTAAAATTTTACTACAGAATAACACTTAACGACAAAATTTGCTAACTAATGAATTTTCGATACTTAACGACAAATATTTGTCGTTAAAAAGTTACGGAATTGCGGTATAGGTGTTTTATTATATAAAATAATTGAGAGGTAATCCATTTCTATTGAATGTATTCCACGTGTTTAAATTAAAAACAAATTTAATTAATGTGGTACGCATAACATAAAAATATATAAAAAAAACATTAATTTCTTTCTTACAAAGTAAAACGCTAAAGACTCTGTTAAGCACCAAGGAGTCAATAAATTGATATTTGACACTGCACACGTCTAAAAAAGAAGCATCAGAGCCAAATGTCCTACCATGTATTTAATGCCGCTAGTCAAGTAACTCAACCTGTACTGTCAATGGATTTACTATTCACTTTTATGACGTTTTTGTGTCTTATAAAAAAAACCAATCGCCACCTCCACGCTCACCAAAGGGTCAATAAAGTATAAATCGCCACCTCCACGCTTTCAAAAGAGTCAATAAATGGTGCTATCGCCACCTTAAGGCTTTCTAAAGGGTCAATAAATCGTGCTATCGCCACCTCAACGCTTTCTAAAGAGTCAATAAATAGTGCTATCGCCACCTCAGCGCTTTCTAAAGAGTCAATAAAAGGTGCGATAGCTTAACTATCGCTCACAAAATATGCGAAATTAGGGTGTATAAAAAAACGTACACATTTGAATGAGTTAGGTGGGTAGTCACAAATGAACTTTACTGTACAAAAGCGGGAAACACTGCTGGGTAATTATTTGTTGTTATTTGCCTGTGTTCGCTACAATATTCAATATAAATATTCTTTGGTACTTCGCTAATAATGAACACTGCCGACACACAGTGTTTTCAAAACGTTTTTTTTTAATAATTCAGTAAGTAAAGAACCGTTAGAGGTATCTCAATAAAATTTCACATGGTTAGATCTGAGGTGTTTTCGAGTACAGGCCTCTAGCGGGTCAGGAGGGAATTGGGTGGTCCTCCAAAGTTGCCCATCTCGGGTATGTACTTTTTTAAAAAAATCGCCAAAAATTCATTTATGATATGACAGAAAAGAAATTTTATATATAGATAGTCCTTGTAAATCTTTACGCTTACATGTGTAGGTTATATCTTTTAGTTTAAGAGATATTCGGGTCGAAATAAATTGTTACCTAATTTTTAACATCGTTTTTTCAGTATTTTAACTTGGCGGGCTTAATATTGCCCCTAGAATTTTTCTAAAATACTCAAATTGAGCCCGCCAATTTAAAAAACTTATAAAAAACATGTCCCAAAATGGGTGAAAATTTTACTTTGGTCCAAATATCTCTTAAAGTAAAAAAGATATCCCACACTTGTAAGCGTATTTTCTGTGGAGAATTATAAAATTTGATTGTGCAAAATTTTTCTTCAAACAAATCATAAATGAAATTTTGCCGATTTTTTAAAAAATTGTCATACCGGAGGTAACCAACTTTGGAGGTCCACCCCCGTCCCCCAGACCAGGTAAAAACGTGTACTCCTCCAAATCAATTGGAATACTCCTCAGGATCGTCCATGCAAAATGTCATTGAAATACATCCAGTAGTTCTAAAGCAGTGATGCGCACACATACTACTATACATTTGCGCTTGTGTGTGTGAAGCAGCAAAAAACTTGATTTGCATTGACATTAAAGAGAGAGCAGCAGTCGAATGATGTAGTTTATAGTGTACGTGTGAAGCAGCGTTTGTTGTCTAAACTCGCGAGTCAGGAAATTTGAAAATTGCGCATCTCTGTTCTAAAGTTACAGAATTATTTTCAAAAAAAATCGTTTTGGGCCACTATGCATACCATGTCTAGTATGATGCGAAAAAAAAAACTGTATTATTGGCATTTGGTTTTGAACAAAAAAATTATAATCCTGAAGTAAGATATAATTTTTTATATAAAAAGCTATTAGTTTAAAACATATTTTTTATTTTTAATGATTAATAATCAATATTACAATAAAATAGAAAAGTAAGATATGGGAGTTATATGCACGAATTTTAAATAAAAACGGAAAATATTTTTAAATTAAATAAAAAAAATACAAAATTACAAAATTTCGTTGTCGTACATGCTTTTGTTGAAGAAATATCAACAGAAAAGTATAAAACGGACACCCTGTGTTTCTAGTTTTTAGCTCATAACTTTATTTTTATTTATTAACCGATTTTGCCCATTTTCAATACCAAACAAACCTTATATAAGAAAAATATTTGTACCAAATTTGGTCCCCCTACGTTGCTCCGTTCGAGCCCTATCCTGCTTTCAACAGACAGACAGACGGACGGACTTAGCTAGATCGACTCAGAATCTAACCAGGACCCAGAAAATATATACTTTGTGGGGTCTTAGATGATTCCTTCGACATGTTACACACGGAATGACAAAATCAATATACCCAACATCTTTTTGATGGTGGGTATAAAAAAATAAATAAATTTTGAATTTATACCTATAATTTATATATTCTGCTTTCTTAAATTAAAAAAAAAATACATTCGGCTATAATCTTTGTTATCAGATTTTTCTCTGTTTTATTTTTAATATAAAAATCATTATTACTTCCCTTAAAATTTCGAATCTTGTAGTCTAAAGACTCTGTGTTTATGCCGCAAACGTGCTAAATATTTGCCCCTCAATGTAAACTTTACATGGGCTACAATTGAGTGTTTTCCAATGTTCGAAAACCTCTCAAAAGTTGAAAAGGCAAAAGTTCGCGGTCTTTATATCTTTTATATTTTAATTTAGTTTTTAGTCTCCCTATAACTCTCATTGATGTAAGTAAAGCCGAAAATAAACTACCCAGAATTGTTCAACTAATTGATTTTTTTATTGGTTTTATTTAATGGAAATTTCTTGCTGAACCACCCCGAACCCAACATTTTAGTCCTTCGAACCGGATTGCAAGAATTTTCTATTAAAAATCCTCTATTTTACAGAAGAATTCGCTGGTCTCAGAAAATAAAACCTTTCGCACAGGAATTGAATATTTGGCTAATTATTCCAACAGGAAAACGAAGGTACAAAAAAAAAAAATTTAAGTTATGTTAATCATTAAGTGCGTAAATTCTGTGGAACTCTGTTGAAATATAAATAGTTTCAGATTAAAAGAAATTTAAAAGAAAACGATTCAATAAGAGCGAATTCTAGCTTTTATATTATCACTTACACTGCAATATATTTGAATAAAACTTGCTATCCAGAATCATAATTTTGTATACCTGTTTTTAATTCTTGACCAATTGCATGTAACATCGACTTATTTATTTGAAAAGTTCTCTATATTTGGTATAAAGGTTTTCGTAAATTTTATTCGAATTACTCCTCTATTTATAATCAGTTTTGTTACTTGTTAACATGTCAGACCTAGATCGTTTAATTCGCGCATCAGACCGCGTAGTAGAATTCCACGCATATTTTGCATCCTTACTCCAAGATGATCATACTATCCACACTTTAAAAGTACAAAAGGTTGAAATCATCCACCTGTGGGATAACCTATGATCCGCTTATGATACTCTACTAGAGAGAATTGGAGATTTAGAAGAGGATGTTGACATAGAGACCATTAAAAATAAGTTTTATGTAGCCTATACTGCACATATTAAATGTTTATCGAAGTCTAGGGAAATGTTAGACGAGTTAAAAAAACCAACAATTCCGCATGTTGATAAACCCTCTATTTCATCAGCTCCTATTCACTTACCTTCCTGTGATATTGATGATTTTCACGGCGATTATGACTCTTGGCCCTCATTTCGAGATCAGTTGTTAGGTCTTTATATAAATCGGGTACATGTTTCTCAAGTTGAAGAACTATGTCATCTTCTAAAAAAGACAAAAGGGGAAGCTCGTGAAATAGTCAAATCCTGTCCTTTCACAAATGCAGGTTTTGACATGGCCTGGCAAAACTTGGTTGACAGATATGAGAATAAGAGGGTACTCATTAACGCCCAGTTAAAGACACTTTTTAATTTACAGCCCATATCAAAAGAAAATGGCCCGTGTATAAAAAGTCTTCAACGCACAATTAATAATTGTGTAGCAAATTTGTCCCTCCTGAAAATTGAAAACAAAAAATTGGGATGTGATTTTTATTTACATCTGGGAACAATCTCTGAGAAACCATTCTGAACTTCCTACCTGGAAAGAAATGAACTCTTTTCTAACATCTCGGTTTCACACGTTGGAGTCTGTAACGGATATTAGAGCCCCTTCGAATAATAATTCTTTTAATAAAAAGAACACTCATAAAAGGAATGATAATCATCGAGAAGGGAATACTAAGTTGAGCTTTTACCATACGAATATTAACTCTTCAAAAACGAGAAAATGTTCCCTTTGTCCAGATGAACATCCTCTTAGGTTATGTCCTATATTTTTACGTATGCCTATAGACGAAAGGTTTTCTATTGTTCGAAGTCAGAAACGTTGTACAAATTGTTTGGCAACCTCCCATGAATACAAAAAGTGTAAGAGCCAATTTGTATGTACATTATGCAAGCAAAAACACCATTCTCTACTCCATCGAAGTACGGAGAATACTCAAAATGCAATAGAATCTGTTTCTAAGACAAATGCCCCTCTTATAAGCCACCATCTAGCTAATTCAGACGAGCGGCCTTCAACTTCTTCAGCTGTCCCCCCTCATGTACGTCAGTCTTATTCTACCCGATTACAGTCCACACCCTGCTCTTCCATACTTCTTGGGACGGCCCTCGCAGATATTTGCATAGGAGAAACTAGATCGACAATTCGTGCTCTTATAGATCCAGCCTCAGAGGCATCCTTTATCTCTAAGCATCTTCAAAATAAACTTTCATTGATTTTTGAGGCAAAAATAATGAACATTGTAGGACTGAATGGCAACGCAACAGCAACGTCTAGTCAAGTGTGTTCCATAATAATTGGATCACCATTGGATAAACGTTTTGGGAGAGATGTCAACGATCATGTTGTACGCAAGCTTACTGGCGAACTGCAATACCATTCTCTACTTTCTTTCGTTCAATCAGGCTTTGCGGATTTACAAATTGCTGATATGAATTTGTACCAAGGATCCCACGTCAATTTATTACTCGGAGGTGATATTTAACCCCATATTATCCTTGACGGTGTGCGTTGGAATCGAGATCATTCTCTTGTTGCACAAAATACGGTATTCGGTTGGATAATTACCGGTAAAGTTTTTAGTTCTGATACTCCCCCCTCAGCATTGTCCTTTTATAATGAAATTAACCTTAGCCATCAGATGTCCAAATTCTGGGAGCTCGAAGAAATCCCTGAAGCTACTTGCTTGTCCGAAGATGATGAATAGTGCGAAGCATACTATCAGGCTACAACTTATCGCCATGAATCGGGCCGTTAATAAACATCCCGGTTTCTGTGATGCGTCGGAGAAAGCATATGGAGCCGCTTTATACCTTCGAGCACAAAGTCCATACGGCCAAATATTTACCCATCTTCTAATAGCCAAGACTAAAGTAGCTCCCCTCAAATTTATAACTCTACCTCGTAAGGAATTGTGCGGTGCCGAACTACTAGCAAAAATGCTAAATTCTGTCCGTACTCAGTTAAAAATGGAAAATCATCCCTGTTTTTTGTGAACGGACTCCACAATAGTACTAGCTTGGCTGCAGAAACCCCCCTACTCATGGACTACTTTTGTAGCAAATTGTGTAGCATTAATTCTTGAAAAAGTCGGTAGCAGCACTTGGAATCACGTCGATTCTAAAGGTAACCCCGCTGATCTAGCATCCCGTGGTATCACAGCTAGAGAGTCGGCAGATTGCTCATTGTGGTGGCATGGACCTAACTGGTTAAAACTCAACCCCATTGATAGAATTTCCTATGGCTATGCGAGTAATATGCTACATTTTTCGATTTTTTCATTTAACTCATCCTAGACATAAACAAAATCGACAATACCCCAACCATATACTACATCACTCCGAGATATCATTTGTAAGATCGAGACTGATAATGCTTTGTCAAAATCTATATTTCTCCGAGTACAATTTGCTCTCCCAAGGCTTTCTGTTACCCCCAAAAAGTTATCTTCTTACACTTAATCCATTCTTGGATCCTGAAGGTATAATGAGAGTCAATGGCAGATTAGCTCTTTCATCTAGTCTATCCTATAATGAGCGTTACCCCAAAATTCTACCATATATGGGACGATTTACTCGCCTCTACATACAATTTCTTCATCAATGCTCAATTCATGGGTCAAATTCTCTATTAGTTCGATTAATGAGTATTGAATTTTGGGTTCCCAAATTAAAAAACCTTGCAAAATCCATAGTACATAACTGCAAGAGATGTGTGTTGCAACGACGTGTTCAAAGTCAACAGATTATGGCAGCCCTTTCCGAGGAAAGAGTAACGTTTTCGAGGTCATTCACTTATACAGGAGTTGATTTCGCTGGCCCCTTCGACATAAAATCTTATGTCGGTCGCGGTTGTAAGAAAACTAAAGGTTACGTTTTAGTTTTCGTATGCTTTGCCACTAAAGCCATTCATTTAGAAGTTACTTCCGATATATCAACTAGTGCGTTTTTAGCAGCATTCGCAAGGTTTTTCTCACGTCGTGAATCCCCAAGGGCGGTATACTCAGATAATGGAACCATATTTGTAGATGCTGCCAACATAATTTCCAAAGACAGAATAAGTTTTTTATCGGAAATAAGACAAGGTATCATCTCCGGAAAAGAATTTCAACCTGTTGAATGGCACTTTATTTCTCCTTCCGCCCCTCATATGATAGGGTTATGGGAAGCTGGGGTAAAAAGTTTTAAGTCTCACCTTCGGAAAATTGTTAATGCCCAAAGCTGGACCTATGAAGAGTTTTCGACCATGTTGACTCGAATTGAGGGTTGTTTAAACTCGAGATCTCTTACTCCAATGAGCGGCGATCCTTCAGGCCTTTGTGCTCTTACTCCAGGTCATTTCCTCATTGGAGGTCCTTTAATATCACCCCCCGAGCCAGATTTCTCTAATCAATCTGTCAATCTTCAAAATCGTTGGAAAAAATTTAAAATAATTCATCATCTCTTTGCCCTTCGCTGGAAGGAAAAATATTTGAAAGAACTACATAAACGTGTTAAATGGAAATACCCACAACGCGATTTTTCTATAGATGATTTAGTCGTTATAAGACAGGATAATTTCCCCCCGAATAAATGGCGATTGGGTCGAATTGAAAATGTGGTTCGAGGTTCTGATTCAAAAGTTAGAGTAGCAGAAGTCCGCACTTCTAATGGAATAATCGTTAGGCCTATCGTCAAATTAGTGTTACTACCTAGTCCTGAACACCCGTAATCATTTCTCTTTCTTTTACAGCAACCATGTCTCCACCACCACGTCGTCAACAAATAACCCGTCCTTCCTCATATTCACCAGACCGTCGTTTAGTACCAAGACGTACAAATTGGGATTGTCGGATTTGCAAAAAAAAAAAAAAAAATCATCCTTTAAGGAAGTGCTACAAATTTAAGCGAATGTCAGTGTAGCAGCGAAAAAGAGTGGTACGTCAATATAAATATTGTTATAACTGTCTAGCACACTCTCATCTAATAAACCAGTGTCGGAGTCGTGATCGCTGTAAAATTTGTATAAATGATCATCACACGCTGCTGCACTACAAGAAAACAGAGGGTTCTAATAAGGGGAAGATGAATCGAACCACTCCAAATAGTAATGTGAATGTACTTCCGAACAACAAACCAAATGAAGCTACTACCATCGTTATTAACGTCAACACAAGACGTTAAAATGTTTATATTTTCAAGAATAGAAATTATTGAATTATTTGAATTGATTATATTTTTCGAAATTGAATTAATGTAGATCATGGAAATATTTTCTATTTTTTTCCTTCTATTTTTAATACATAACTCCCGTTTTCCTTCAGAGTATTGCAATCCTGCAAGTGGGGCGGGATGTTTATGCCGCAAACGTGCTAAATATTTGCCCCTCGATGTAAACTTTACATGGGCTACAATTGAGTGTTTTCCAATGTTCGAAAACCTCTCAACAGTTGAAAAGGCAAAAGTTCGTGGTCTTTATATCTTTTATATTTTAATTTAGTTTTTAATCTCCCTATAACTCTCATTGATGTAAGTAAAGTCGAAAATAAACTACCCAGAATTGTTCAACTAATTGAATTTTTTATTGGTTTTATTTAATGGAAATTTCTTGCTGAACCACCCCAAACCCAACACTCTGTTTTACTGGAAAATTGGGTTTTATCTATTAAAATTTTCCATGAGAGGAACAAGTTCAACTTATCACATTTCAATTTACTCTAAAGAATTCGTGAAATGGCTAGAATACGCCAGCACAGAGAAAAATCCAAAACCCATTGAAGATTCTCTACCAAGATGTATTTTTGTGGAAATATGGAAAATCCTTTCGCAGCTATATAGCTATAATAGCTTAAGCTATTTTTTTATATAAAAAAGGTATACCACTGGCCTAATAAAGGACTTTTGACGTTTTATTTAAATAAATTTCATAAGAAAATGTTGCGTTACGTTTGACATCTATGTTGAAGAAATATTTAAACTGGCGTTTCTTTGCACACACGATGGTTCTATGGAGTACTTAGATAATAAACTTGTTCCTTTCGTAGATAATTTTCGCAAATATGAGGCAATTTTCAAACAGAAAAATGCTGCAGTCCATTACATACATACATTACAATAATATAATATTTTTTGAATCGCCCATTTGATTTTCGGATCAAAACCCAATTGGAAATATTTGAGGATTGTTATTCCGTCGAATTTACTCCGAAAACCTGAAATATGAAAGTGCTTTCCATCCAAAATAACTAATAATTGAAGCTGGAGGTCGTTAAGCGAAAACATGATGGCATCATGGTAAAGTGAACGCCGGAGAGTTTTTTCCATATTTAAAAATATAACTGTACAAACTTGTTATTAATTTATATTCTTTTTATATTTTGTTCTTTCCGTTTTAAAAATTTTGAAGTTTTTAGTTTAGTGTCTTTATAGTTATGAAACACTACTAAGTAATTTTTACCTTAAAATACATAGTAAAACTCAAAGTAGAAAAAAAATTTCATAGAAATATTTTCTATTTCAATTGCTTTTACATATTGCCAATTTTCATTCTTCTTCTTCTTTTATATATCCAGAAATCCGCAATAATAGAGTGTATTTATAGTTCTGCAACGAAGTGTAGTTATTCGACCAACAACGGTTAACTACACTTCAGTACTTGTGCTCTAAGAGAGAGTGCGATTAGTTAGTATATTCGATGTCGGTCTTCACATATGCAGCGAAAACTTATTCGTTGCATACCTCTAATACATATGTATGTATGAAAAAATATAACAAAAAAAAAAAAAAACGAAGTTGTGAATTGGGTAATTATAAATCTAATTAGTACTAAAGTAGTAATACGAATAAATTTAGAGAAATTTTCATAATATTTTCAAAAGATTGGAACAATGAATGAATAATTTTAAGTTATGTTGTACTGTATTTAAGGTGTTTTTCTTTTAATAAAAATATTATTTTTAAATTTCCAGATCTTTTACCAAAATCCCGGTTTTTTATCTTAAATGTCCAGCTTTTTGCATATCTAGATCCGGCAATCCTAGTGCTATTATACTATTGGTTAGTTATTTATGTAATGCAGAGAAGGCAAATAATAATGACGCCTCATTACCAACTTTAATAAGTAGTTGCCATTACCGAAAACCAAAAAGTTCTTCCCGGGATTAAACAGCATTACATGAATATATCAATGAAAATTTTAGAGCTAAATACTAAATATATGCACAATAGAGTGTCCCGGGGAAAGCCTTTTTCAAGATTTCGATGTAGGAAGACCCCTCAAACGATGCGTAAATATTAGCTTAATACTAAAAAATTATTTAAATAATTTTTAAAGTTAGTCTTCAGTTCCCTACCAGCGATTTTTTAATCGAAATGGGTATCGAAAATTCGTAATTTTATGCTGGTTATGGAAAAAATATTTAAAAAAAATTTTCCCATGGGATTTTTAAAGCATTTTGATGAACAATTTTTTGGAAAAATTTGGAAAATTATATATTATCAACAGTACTTCCTACAATGCAAATTTTTAATATTTTAGCCATAAAGGGAACACAATTATAAAATTCTTATCCATTTTTTAAGAATAATATAGACATTTTTTTTTTTGCATGATGTATTAAAATGACGTTTTATGGACCAACATTTTTGCGAACATTTTTTTAAGTATTTTTTTTATAATTGGCTAAAAATTAGCTAAAAATTAAAAATTGATACCCATTTCAATACAATTTTTTGGACGAAATGTTCTAGACCTGTGGCATTCAATCTCTGGTAGGGAATTGGAATCAACTTAAAATTTTTTTAATATTTTTCCCATATTAAGCTAATTTTTACGCATAGTTTGAGAGGTCTTCCTACAAAATTTTTGTCTACGGGACACTCTAATGCACAATTATACAATACAATAAGGAAAGATTTATTCAATGTGTATTGAATTCGCTAGAACGGTTTTACAAAAAACTATTTTTAAACAAATAATTCATAACAAGTCATTGCTGCGCTTACGAAAAGTCTTATATGTAATTTTTCACCTTTTTATTAGGGCACCTAATTTATTTTTGTTTATTCAATTACATTGGTCAACACAATTCTTGTTTCCTTAATTTTTTCTGTTATTGGGTATTTCTATGGTCCTGATTATGAAAAAATACTGGGAGTTTACTGTCGAACACTATCAAATTATGTATTATAAGATTTCCTTGAATATACGACTTTAGGTAGATCTCGTTGCAAACTCCAGCAGTAGTCTGCCATCATATGTGAGTCCCTGATAACGTTCTTCCATTGTCCGAAGATCCTGATGAAATCTTTCACTCTGCTCCTCACTAAAATCACCCATATTTTATGGAAATCGGTCTAAATGCGAGTGCAGGAAGTGGATTTTAATGCTCATGTTGCACCTTGCAAGCTTGACATGGTCGTCAGATTTGTTTTTGCCTAGGAAATTACTCATAATCAAAACAAATGAATTCCAAGCTTTGAATTCGACTTCAGTCATTGATTTGAAAAAATTAGGATCTTTTACAAGTTGCATAATCTGTGGCCTATCAAAAATACCAGCTTTAAATTTTTCTGTACTTAATCCTGAAAACTTGCGTGAAAGAAAATTTAAACATTAGCCACTTTTGTCAAGGGCCTTCAAAAACTCTTTCATTATGCCGAGTTTAATATGAAGTGGTGGAAGTATGGGGCGGTCTCGGCTAACTAAAGGCAGAAGATAAGTTAGGATATGACCACTTCCTTTGATTCCCAGGGTTAATTCCGTTTATTTTCATAACGTCATGATGGTTTCGAGGTTCTCGCCAAATTATGGGTGTTACGAAAACCATAACTGGACCATAATTGTAGACATATCACACATTTCTGGCATATAACATGAGAAACTCATGGCTTGTCCTGATTACAGAATTTTATTATGGCTTGTCCCTATTATACAATTTTATTTGAAAGTATACGCAGTTTTCACAAAGTCCGATATGGTTTTTCAATATTTTTTAAATATACATTCACCACAAATATAGCAAAAACAATCTGGATTATGCACATAATATCTTCTTGACGAAACTATATCGAGATCAGTAACAGATTATATTTTAATGTTCAATAAAAAACGAAAATCTAAGTAAAAATAGTAAATGATGTGGTGGAAAAAACAGAAGAGAAGAATTGTTGACGTACATATTTAAAAATACGCGCCAATTGAGATAGAAAAAAAAACAGGTAACAATAATTTTTTTTATTTGTTGACCAGTGTTATCAAATTGCTTTCAAAACGAGCCTCTAAATTTGTTTTTATTTCTAATGCTCATTTTGTACTATTTTAATCTAACAAAATTGTGTATATTCTTTTATAAATCTTGTAGATTAAGTTAATTTAAAATGTTCCCGGGAATTCCCTATTCAATATGCATCGTTTGAGTGGTCTTCCAACATTTATGTTTTTCAAAGGGACACTCCATGAATATGTTGTAAGGAGTGCGATCGAAAAAATCTTAACACACGTTTTAAATCATAACTTTTTTCGAAATCAATATTGAATTTTTTTTTTATCTAGTTATCATGGAAAAATACTTTAGTTATTATTTTTAATAACAACCATGTTGATTTGTCGTGATTTTCATCAAAACGAGTGCTACAAATTATTAAAAAAATTTAAAAAAATCCAAATAGGTCCTACAAATAATTGGCGACAGAATTAAATTTCTGCCGTCAAACTGTTTCTAATGTTATTAAACAGTATCAGGAGAATTTGGCCATTGATATGAAACATGGTTCGGATAGAAAAAAGGACCACATGATATTGGGAAGGACAGGAAATTGAAATCACATTGAAAGGAACTCCAAACACATCTGGTAGTAAAGCAGCTCAATTATCTCTGTGCTTCAACTATTTAATGCGAAAATTTAAATCTAATGCAGAGTTGATAACATATAAAGTCCCAAAAGTTCCAAACAGGAATGCTGCAAAAAATTTAGAAGCCAAGAATAGGACACGGAAATTAAAACCAAATTTCATACCAAAATACTCAAGTTGTATAATTGACGAAGAAACGTATGTGCTGGCAGAATTTTCGCAGCTTATATGTCAAACTTTTTATTGCTAATGCTCTAGGCAATGTTAAACATAAGTTTAGGACCCAAAAGCAGAAAAAATTTCTTATAAAATTCCTAGTGTAACAAGCTTTTTGCAGTCGCGGCAAAACAGTAAAGTCATTTGATACATTCGGATCTATAAATACCAAAATATACATGAAGGAATATTTGCAAAAAAAGACTTCTTCCTTTCGTAAGAGAGCATAACATGTCCACATATTTTTTAGACCCATTTGGTATCATGCCACTTTGGTAAGAAAACTTTGGAGTGCTACCAAAACAATAACATAGTTTTTGTACCAAGAGAGGTAAATTTTCAAAATTGTCTATAGCTTTGACCAGTGGAAAGATATTGAGCTAATGTGAAAAGTGATTTGAAGAGTACCAAAAAGGTGTCTCAAAAGACCAAATGATTTTAAAAGATGTGCACACTGTTCCAAAAAAGTGACTGAAGCAGCTATCAAATCTCTAACGGAAGGGTTATCAAAAATGGTTCACAAGTTCATAAGTGGTGCTTAAAAACTATAAAGGTTATATTTTTTCCGTTATCTGTAATAAATTATCAATTAAACAACAACAAAAAAAAAAAAAAAAAAAAAAAAAAGAATGAAAACTCTAAGATCAACCATTTCCAAGTTATTAAATATTATATATGTTAAGATTTTTTCGAACGCACTCCTTAAACTGGAAATTAAATTTTCTTTAAATTTTTTCTTTACAGATGCCAAAAGAGTTGAAACAGAGGATTGAAGACTATTTTCAAACTTCATGGTCACTTAATCATGGAATAGATATATATGAGGTACGTTGATTTACTTATGTTTGTATCATTTAATTTTAAAATTAAGTGTTTTTTTATTATTATTTATTTATTTATTTTTTTTTCGCAAGGAACAATTTATTTTCTTTTTATAAATTGACAAACTATTTTATAACTAGTTTGTAACAAATACTTTGTTTCTAGAAATTTTTAATTCAAAAAATATTATAATCGCCTTAGCTAAATTGATAATAAAATAAAATAATAAAAATTCACTACTTTTTTTCGCATAAAAATTAAAATTAGGTTTTTATTTTCACTTAATTCGCCTAATTCTTACACAACTACTCACTGACTAATTGAAACTGGGACACTTATACATAACGTGATAGAAGATATTTGTAAAAAAAAATATGTGGAAAAAGCAGGAATTTGAAAAGTTTTGTTTACAAAGAGGAATTTTATTTAAATATCTCAATTCTAAATCAGTTCTTTTCATAAGATCTTGTTTCGCGACCCGTTTATGAATAGGCTTGGTAACAAAATTAATGTGTATTATGAAGAAGAATGAAATTTCTGGCGTATTTGGAGAAAATCAACGAAAACATAACATAGGTAATTTTGTGGAGGAATTTTTTATTAAGATATGTTTTTGCTTTTCTCTTTGTAATTTTTTAAGATTATTTAAATATAAGTTTGAACTATTGATGGAGGTATTATTAGTAATATTTTGGTCAAGTTTCAACTTCCTACGATTATTGGAACATGCGGTAGTTTGTTAATGAAATCCAACATTTTTTAAACAAAAATAAAAAAAAATCTTCCTAATATTAGTATTATGTTATATATAGTATTAAATACATTATTTTTACCAGTTGAGATATCGGCAAATGCTTTGGTGGTTTTGTGTATGACTATTAGGAGATCTAAATGCAGCAATAAAAAATCCAATTATAAATTATAAATGGCGATTAGATGAAAATTGAAAACTAATATATTGATAAAGTAATTGATGTTATGTAAAAATAGATAAAATGAAGCATCATTATCTGTTACGAAAATTCTGTGATTTTTCTCACTCTCCGTGTAGTGTGCCGTCAAAATCACAGATATTTTTTAAATTTTTAATCACAGTGGACAGTGAGGCAGAATCGAAAATTTTTGGAAATAAATCTGTAACTTCTAATCGGCTTTCGGTTGGATTTTCCGTGACTTATTAAACTTTAAAGTGGCGTAGTTTCGGTTCTATAAAACACATTGCTTTCAATCTTTTTCTATGTAATGAAGATTATGTCAGATAATCAATGTAATTTAGATGAAAAAAATCTATGTTATACATTTTTGTAAAAAATTGTTTTTTTGAGAAACTATAAATATTTTATCTGTAATAAAATCTTTGTTAGTAAAGATGAGTCATTCCATTTAAAACCAACCAGCTCATTTTTTCACCTCTTCCGAATTTGATAATATTTGGTACAGACATTATGCTTGTCAAAAATTTCAGTGATTGTAGGCTTTATAGTATAAAATGGGAAAGTTTAAAAAACTTTCAGGTTTTTGTAAAAAGAATTCCACAATTAAAAAAAAAAAAAACGCCGAATATATCGAAAATGAGTTTTTTTACATTTCGGCTATAAAATTTACATTTGTCCCAAATTCCTTAGATTTTGATTGAAAACTTTAACCAACATATTGCAGACTCCTAAACTGCATTCCGTTTGCAGATTCGTGATTTGGGATTTTAGAAAATATAGACTAAAATTAAAACTTTCATATAAAATGGGTCAAATTTGGGATGGTGTGTACCTTGACTGCTTGGGTTATTGGGCTTGTTTTCTATTTTAAAGAAAATCTCTGTAAAGATACCTTTCAGAAAAGCAAGGTTGGCAACCTATTCGGAAAGGCAAAAAGGTAACGGTATTTTGAATTATTTCGGTAAGGGTATTTTAACGGTAACAGTAATTTAAGTTATTTCGGTAACGGTATTTTAGCGTTATCGGTATTTCGAGCTATTGCTGTACTGATAGTCTAAGGGTAACGACTGTTTCAGAAATCTCGATTATCGGTTCATAACCAAAAAATATAAAGTGGTGTCAAGTGTTAAGACCCAACTGATAGCTATGTTAAATATATGCATTTATATTGAGCGGAACCAAATCAATACGCCAAACTTCTACGTAAAGTACTTCAAAGATGAAAAATGTTCAACTTTTAAGCGCCGAAATACGTAAATATATTTTGTCTGTTGTTTTATTCTTATTTTAATATTTTTTCGTTGAGTCGGAAATTTTAATTTGCAGTTCATTATTTCAACTGAGAACATAATAGAATTTTTACATCTTTATATTTTATTATATAAAATTTTAATAACAAAATAATGCAACGACTGGGTTAATATCATTTATTTGTTGCGTAGCTGTCAGTCACAGTTGAAGCAAAAGTATTCTATGTAGTTGAGCCTTTAGTATTCTTTGGTTACAATATTCAATATTTTTAATTTTGGTTTAAATAAAATAAATTTTAAGCCCCCTAAGCTCCTGAGCTCTATTGAGTCCTCCTTCCAAACTTAACACTGTACACTCCTCTGTTACTCTTATACCAAATTTCACGCAAATCTAACCGATTAGAAGTTACAGATTTATTTCCAAAAATTTTCGATTCTGTCCCACTGTACAGTGGTAAAAACGGAAAATTTACCTTTTTAAAGTTTATATTTTTGTGTTTAATTTTGTTAAAATTAGTTTTTTTTTTATTTTTTAATGGAGTTGTTAAGAATATGCATTTAGAAACATATTTACCCATTTGTTAAAAATTTGTAGGAATATTTTTAATATTTATAAAAAAAGTGGTCTAAAAATATTTTACTTCTATATAGAAATTTAAAAAGCTTGGGTGAAAATAAACATTTTATATTTTCACTTGATCATTTTGCGATTTCGAAAAAAAAAAAAAAAAATATTTTAATTTAAAAAAATTAATTTATCATATATCGAAAACAAACGTTTATTTAACTTATTTATTGTCATTATTTAAAAAGAGATACATATATACAGAACTTTACGAAAATATTGAAAACGAGTAAGAAAGATGCAATGCAAGAGGGTCTTATATGGGAGCTATGGTAAATTTTGGAAATTCATTGGTATAATTTTTGCTTAGACAAAATTCATGGTAGGGAACTGAAGAATAATTTAAAATAACATTATTTTGTCCGTATTCAACCCATCTATACGCGTGCATATTATTTCTCTGTTGGAAGATATAAACTATTATGAAAATCTTTTCAGTGAGTAATTAAAAATATAGCTAAAGTTAGTGTAAATAATACAGTAATATCCGAAATATTTGGAAATATTTAATAGATCTATGTATAAAAATTAGAAAACTATAAATTTAGCAAATTGTGTTTAAAAGGTTAAAATATGGCTTTAAAAAAGTATGGTAGATTTAAATTTACGTACATATGTATATATTCGCTTCGCAATTAGGCTAAATTTATTTATTTCTTTTCTTTAAGTTTTACCAAGTCAACATCAACTACAAAATAAAGTAGTCACCTCTTTAATATTCATTACATTGGTATTAAGTCAACAAACTCCAAAAATAAAATATTAATAACCCAAAGCGCATTGGAAATGTCGATAATTGCATTTGCACAAAATTTGTTTTTGCGACTTGCAGTCGATTAAAATTGTTGAACGGACGGGGTTCAAAAAACACATTATATATTTGAATCATGTCAATTAAAATCTTAAAATTTTATTAAATAGCTATTAAAATTGTACTTTTTTAACTTCAATTGTACCAAAATAAAAAAATTTTATAAAAACTATCACTTGAAGTTCGGAAATTACGTATCTCTCACCGTGTAATATTTTGCCAAAATTACAGGCCAAAATACTAGTTTTGATATTACTAAGTTAGAAACGGCTCAAAAATATATTTTATACATACAAATCAATAATAATAGTGGGTTATAACATTCTCTTCAGAATCACTTCAGTTTCTAAATTCTTGAAAAATATGGTATCGAAATGAAACTACGAAAATAAATCTTAGGTATCAGACAATTTCTTCTCAAATTATAATCACCTTCCGGTCCAAATTTGACCAAATTCTCATATTATCAATTTTCTTTTAGTTGACACTCTCTTTATTTATCGCTCTATTTTACTTTTTATAATTTTCAAATAGAGAAAAATATCCAGCATAACAAAGAAAACATTGACTGGTGTGTAATATGTTTTAGCCAAAATTCTACGAGCACACTGCAGCACGAGATTGTAGTTAATATATTTGACAAACAAGTTGAATACTGTTTAAGTATGTTGCTTTAAATTGTAAACAAACGCTGCAATTTTTAGTATACCACATGAAAATAATGCTGCAGTTTATAGTAGTATGGAACACAAAATGTTAAACAGTGAATATATTTTATAGTATGGCGTTTGTTAGTAGTTGATATTCATAATAAATGAGAGCTACTATAGCAGAAAAATTAATCCTTGCTTTAAAGAAAACATCTAGCTTTTTGTAAATAGATCTAAATTTAATAAATTGTCATAAAAAGCTTTAAGGCCCAACCACTCAAAAAAAAATCATCGTATCGAAATCAGCTGTTTCAACCAGCTTTATGCAGATGTGTGTATGTAGCTATTGACACAAAGATTCTAAGTCGCGTATCACAGAAATCTACAGAAAATAAATTTTTACGTAGCTGCGAGAGTTTTTAACAACCCTGTAATTTATTTTGCTCACAAAATAACCGAAAAACAGGGTTGTTTACACAATGAATGTTGAAAAACATACATATGTTACGTTTACTTTTGTTGACTGGTTGAACAAAATGTTTCACGCTACTTTTCTTCATTCTACGTTGCGATAGAAAGTTGACTGGTTGGGGCTTTAACGTTTTAGTTATATCTTTAAGTAGGATAAAGAACCTAAATAAAAAGCCTAATAAATAAATATAATTATGGAAAAATTCGGTTATTCTGAGTTTTGTAACGCATAAACATAAACAGTTATTGTATGTGAAATGTGACATTTTTCTTTTCTTTGTCTACGTACATATCTTAAAAATATGCAAGCTGTTTTTCATCTTATTCAATGATAAAAAAATTTACTTTTGGTCGGCTAAATCACTAAAATAACTGTGTCCCGAAATAAACTTATAACACTTTCAAGTATTTTTAGAGTTTGATTTTAAAATACAAAGCTTAGACTGGGTATCAAGAATAATCATAGTGTTTTATTGTAACTAATTTGATATATTTTAATTTTTTTACAATTATGTAGTTAAAATTTGGTTTCCAATATCTGATTTTCTATAGAAACTTTATTAAAAATCTAAATTAGGAACAAATTGAAATTTAACCAAATTGGTCATTGGTATACCATTGTACTTTTCAGTCTCGAAACGTACCAAAAATGTACAATTGTACAAATTTTGACATCACTTGTATTGAATCCTAAAATAGAATTACCAATAGACCGTGGTGTGTCTACTTAAATCACGTCAAAAACGTACTTACCCATAATGTTAAACATTAAAATTCAGAAATTTAATATAAAATTAAAAAGATTCGCTTAAGACAGAAATCTTTCGTCGGCCGCACACCGGCGCACAGAGTGGTGAAATTGGGAAAAATGACGAAATTTGGAAATATTTTGGAAAAGTAATTGATTCTATCTATCTGTTAAAAACATCTTTAATTTTTTCACGTGTAGTGTGCCGTCAACGCACCAATTTTTTGCAATTTTTAATCACAGTGGTGAAAACTATAAATGGAATTTGAAGTTTATACTTTTGCATTTTTATTCATAAAAAGTATGAAGTTGTAAGGAATAGGTATTTAAATTAAATTCAAAAAGCTTTTGGACGAATTTGGGTGAAAATAAATATTTTGTATTTTTACGTAATATGTGTAGTATAAAAATCCAAAAACCATTTTGCGATTTCGAAAAAAAAAAAAACATTTTCTAAACTAATTCACATTTTTCTAAACAAAATAAAATTAAATTATTTTCGAAACTAAAGTTTGCTTATTTGCTTTTTTAAAACGAGATCTATGTAGAATTTTACGAAAATGTTAAAAATTAGTCAAAAAAAGTTTTGCCTTCTTAAATCACTTTAGTGCACAAAAATAATGTTGAATTGAATTTGGCGTGACAGGTCCTTATCAGGAAACCATGGTCAATTATGGTCCGATCCTTATGAAATTTGATTGATTTAGTCTTTTATTTTATTTCTACTTAGTTTTATCTTTATGCAAGGATTTATAAAGAAATTGTGAGCGGGAAAGTGACTTTCGAGGGTTGAGAAAGGGGTCTTATATGGGAGCTATTTTTTTTATTTTTTTATTTTATTTTTTTTTTTTTTTTTTGATGTTGAAGAAAAACGTCTTGCCTCTCCCGTTAATTAGAAAAAGTTATCTCCTTTATTTTACAAAATGGTTTATAAAAATCTTATTCTAGCAGTTTATTAAAATTGCCAAGCTATAGACTATATTCAAAGAATATACAACATATAGAAAACGCATGTCAATGAAAACTGAAATATTTTTTAAAAGTATTTCTTGATGCGGGAGGGAAGACAAAAGGAAAAGAAGCTTGCGTGTTTTTCATCTCTTTTGTTATGCTCTTGAAATTAATAAAAAAACACACAAAAAAGTCAGTCTCGCACGCATTCAAGCAAGAATGTTGTGTTACTGCTTGTTGCTTGAAATACACTCATGAAAAATATTAATATGATTTTTTATCTCTTAATTAAACAACTATCTTTTTTTTAATTAAGAAATAATAATTTAATACAATTAGTTTTCATTTTTTATTATAAAATACAAATTTGAAATAATCGTTCGTGCTGAAATAAATTTAGTATTATTTGATATTTTTTAATAAGAAATTAAAATCATTAATTATTTATACGTCGTTATTTTTTTTAATCAAAGAGTAAAAAAAATAAACATTAAAACTTAATTTTTATGATTACTATGGTAATCGTTGGGATCCCTGGTTATTACTATTCAAATTCTAAACTAGTAACGTGTATTTCCACTTACAAGTCTTGAATTGACGAAGAAACTTTCAAAATAAAATTACTATAAAAATTATGTTATTTTTTTGGTGTATAATTTCATAATGGCCCAGCAGGCCACATGTCCATTAACGACACTTTCATCGATGATGTCGTCTAAATTTGTCGTCAAGAAAATGCATGTAGAGGACAAGTTTGATTAAAAGTCACTTATATTGTCAACATACCCCATTTTCGGCGACTTCAATAACAAAATATAAAAAATTGTCGTACATATTTAGTTCGGTGACAACATGAGTAAAATGTACAGCGAGAATGTCGTGAGTTAGACCAAATATGCGACATGATGCATGACATTGTCATGCAGCATGACATTGTCATGCAGCATTTATTTATTAATTAAATAAATAAAAACAAAAATATAAAATTATATCCACTTGAAAAAAATATAAAAAAATATTTTTATTTTTTTTATTCATAACAAATTTGTCACCAAAAAAATTAGATTTTTCTTTAATAATTTTGTTTTATTCTGTAAAGAAGGTGGAATTATATTGAAAAAAGATCTTTTGAAAAAATATTTAATTTGTATATACCTTCTATATAAAAAAATTATTATGACAAAAATAAATAAATGAATAAATAAAAAATAACTTATTTCCTGCAAAAAAAAATAACATATCGTCCCTGCGCTGACTAAATTACCTATGTAATTTTTAATAACTTTTCAGGAAAGCTGAAAAACTGTTTAGTTTTGCAGTTTCTTCGTTACTTCACTAAATTTTTACAAATTTTCTTCGTTTATGAATAGGCTTAGTAACACAAATTATATGTTTTATGAAAAAGAATGAAATTTTTGGCGCGTTTTGGGAAAATTAACGAAAACTTTACATAAGTAATTTTGTGGAGCAATTTTTTGTTAAGATATGATTGTGCTTTTCTTTTTGCAGGTTCTTAAGTTCATTTAAATATAAGTATGAATTATGGAAGGCGGTATTATTAGTAATATCTTGGTCAAATTTCAACTTCCTAAGATAATTGGAACATGCTATTAAACGGTAATTTCTTGATGATCCCAGAAAAATCTTCAAAAAATTAAAAAAGAAAATTCTCCAATATTAATGTTATATGTATCAAACGATAGCTAAAGAAAAATTAATGAACCCGTATTTTATGATTTTCAGAAAAAAGATTTTAAATAAGATAAAATTAACGATTTACTAAAAATTCCTGAACTCAAAAAAGTGCGACGATTTGTGCGAATACAAAAAATGTTGCAAGAGTACCCTCCTAAAATTAAATATTTATATGTCTTAAACTAATTCCCAAAATATTAGGAATCAATTATTTCACTTTCGCGAGCTGGACCAATTTTAAAGTACCTCCAAAAATATTATTTTCGATCAACACTATACACAACTTTTAATTTTTGATTAAAAGAAATCCAACATATAATAGGTATCGCTCAGATGACATTGAGAGTACGGTCTCCCGAGCTTTTTCCTATTCTGATTATTAAAAAATAAAAATAAACTTTATAATAATCTGAAACTGAAAGACAGACAGACGGACAGACATCATCAAAGCTTTAGTTGACGTAAGTCTGTGTCAGTTAATTTTGGTGTAACTAGTCTTGGGATGTACACTTTCAGGCGGCATATCATAAGTATACAATATTAAATACTTTATGCTTAAATTTTAATATTACCATTTTCTCTAAGAATATTAATAATATTAACTTGTTTGAAAAATTATGTACATAGGTAATTTTGTTGGAGCATTTTATATATGGTTTTACATAGGTAATTTGGAAATCCTAAACTAGTAGAGATATCGACAAATGCTTAGGTGGTCATATGTATAATTAGTAGGGGATCTAAATTCAGCAATAAAAAAAATTTCAAAAATTTTTACATAGGTAATTCAGTCAGCGCAGGGACGATATACAGTGGTGGCCACGAATTTAAGACACGACATTTCACTTATATATTTCTGATAATTTTTACATCTTATCGAACAAATTTTAGATCCATGTTATTTTTTAAAGATCCTAGTAATGTTATGAAAAAAAATCAACAATAGTTTGTTACCTATATTTAGTTTCCAATTTTTATTTACATATTATACAGATTAATACAAGTTTAAGCCTGGTCATGAATTTAGGACATAGGCAAAATAAAAGTTAATTCACAAAAGTAAAGCTCAGCTTCATAAAACAATATTAGTATTTGGTGGGAAATCCTTTATTTTGAATCACAGCAGCGCATCTCCTGGGTAAACTTTCAACTAAGGCCATACAGCGCTCCTTTGGAATGGCATACCAAGCCTTTTGAATTTCTTCCCATAAATCAGTCAAATTTTTTGGCTTTACTGCTCGTACATGCTCCTCAACATCATTCCACAAGTTCTCAATTGGATTGAGATCCGGGGATTGAGCTGGCCATTTCAGAACTGTGATATTATTTTCCTCTAAGCAACTCTTCACTAGGCGTGAAGTGTGCTTAGGGTCATTATCATGCATAAATTTCCACATTAGAGGCATGTTGTCTTCAGCGAATGGTATCATGATGCTTGTCAGTATGTTTTTGTAAATATGCTGGTCCATTTTATTGATAATCTTCTGAATGGGACCTACACCATGCCAGGAAAATGCTGCCCACACCATGACATTTCCACCACCATGCTTAACCGTTTTAAGGGTGTACTTTGGGTGATGCTCCAGGTTTGGAGGACGCCATACGTACTGTTTTCCATCTGAACCAAAGCGACAAAACTTCGACTCGTCGCTCCAAAGTATATTTTTCCAAAATGTCATCGGCTTATTGAGATTTTCTCTTGAAAACGCTAGTCGGGATTTAATATTTTTTTTTGACACAAGTGGTTTACGTTGTGCAATACACCCACGTAAGTTCTTCTCATTCAGACGTCTTCTTATTGTCCTGGACGATATATTAATACCAAAATCCGATGAAATCTCATTTTTAATTTTACTTGAGCTCTTGAAAGGATCTTTAGCAGCTGATTTATAAATTAAGCTATCCTCCCTGGGTGTAGTTTTTCGGGCTCTAGGGTGCTGTTTGACATTTTTGGTAGTGCCATGTTGCTTGATGTGTTCCAGTGCATTGTAAATCTTGGATCTGGAACATTTTAGTAGCTTGGAAATTTCCATTACTGTTTTTCCATCAGTATTCATTTGTTGGATCAATTTTCGCTCGGCATCCGAACTCCAAGTACCTCTGGCCATTTCTAACTAAATATTTTGATGTATTCTAACATTAAATGGAATAAAACATTCATTACTTACCTTTTAACTTCAAAAAACACCAAAAAATCACTTAAAAACCAAATATTTCTTATATGTTTTAAATTCGTGACCAGCTTCAAAAGCACGTTTTTACGAAAATATAATAAAAACAGCAACAAAATGTATACACAAACAAAACCAAATAACGGTAATTGATCTTAACATTACAGGGTACACTGAAAAATTAACAAAATCTAATTTTATATTGCAGGGTTGTAATAATTATCACAACTTAGTTCGTTACATGTCGTGTCTTAAATTCGTGGCCACCACTGTATTAAAAAAATCAGTATTTTTGTTTATAAAAAAATTTAAGTCTATAAATTGAAACTTTGCTGTATGAATATTTATTTCTTTTTGTATAAAAAAATAATAACTTTTTGCTTAGAAAAAGGAAATCAAAAAAACTTCTTTATTTTTCAAAATAAATGTTATTTCTGCCCAAAAATAAAAGAAATGAAATACTTTTTTTATTCAAAAACTATTTTTTTACTAAATAAAATATATATATAATTTAAAAATAAGTTTTAAAATTGAAAATATTGATATTATTTATTTCTATAAAAAATGTATATTTTAATAACAATTTCTTGTTTCAAATAAAATACAACTCAAAAACATGGAAAAAATCATAAAATAATTTTTTTCCGAAAAAAAAGAAAAACTTTTATTTACTATTTACTTTATTTTTATTTTTCTTTCTAAAAAATCCAAAAAATGGAAAAATATATACTTTTAAAAATGAAAAAATTTAAATATTTTTTTAAATAATAATTTCAAAAACTAAAAATTCTCTATAAAAACTTTTTTTAATAATAATTAAAGAAAAAACACCAAAAACAAATTATATGCACATTTTATGAAATATATAAAAATATAATATATAAAAGTAAAATATAACAATTATTAGTTTATTAAAAATATAACTATAAAATATAAATTGACAACTTCGAAATCATACAAAAATTTGTCACGTCACTAAGAAAGGTATAAGCTCGTCGGTGCAGATCAAAGTATTTCTACTTGTAAAACAACAAAACATGTATACTATGCCCTACTGTAATATTAACGTTCATATCTTTTCCATTAGTAAATAAACAACTAAAAATTCTGTTGGCACTTTTTTCAAAATACAAGAAACAAATTGTTTCTTTCAATTTGAAATAAAGATCTTTATACATGTACAGCGTTACCGTTTGGCGACTTTAGTCGCCATTTGCCCCTTTTTAAACAACCTGGCCACTTTTTTGGCCCTTTTTTTAAATGGCGACTAAATGGCGACTTTTTAAGACTGTGCTAAATTACGATAAACTAAGTTGTTTGAAATATATCGACCCATTATACATTAATTTCAACAAATATATTAATAATTTTGGGACTGTCTTACAGTATAGTGATATAAAAAACCGCGGAGTATATATAAGTGAACTGAAGCTGTTAGTAATTAAAAATAATAATAAAGTTTATGAATAGCTATTTATATCAACACGTGCCAAATTTTTTGAACTGGATTGAAAAAATAAAAAAAAAGATTCGATGAATACTTATATTCTAATTTAAATTTTTACATTCCTAAGAGTAATACCTCGGGGGAACGTGTTTTTTTTTACTAAATTATCAAAAACAAGAAATAGTTTATATAACAGACTTATGACAAGACTTGTGAATTCATGCGTTCCATCCTAAATTTGAAAGTCTAGAGTACGAGTGAAGAACTCCTGCAAAAGAACTAATTAAAAGAGGATTGTGTGCTAAATATTTTTGTGAATAAATCTTTATTTTTGCAATAATAAAAATTGTTGCAAAATAATAATAAATTATTTTGTTATTAATAGAACTGAATTTTGTAATTTTTCTTAAAATACAATAATTTGTTGTTGTCAAATAAACAAATTTTAAGGAGTTTTTTAGGTTTTAAAGTAGTTGGCCCCTTTTTTTCAAAAAATCCCCTTTTTTGGCAACTTTTTAATTTGAAATCCTCTTTTTTGGACACTTTTTAAAAATTCTCAACGGTAACACTGTACATGTACAATCTTATATATATGAGTGCGTGTTTTTATTTGCAATTCTTTATAAGGAATACACACATGTACAAACACATATATTTAAACTCTTTCTCTCTCTCTGTTTTGGTGGTGGATTTAGTTTTCCCTTGTTACTTATCCCCCTCATCAATGCAAAGTGTTGAGAGCGAGAATTACATGAGAGCAGGTTCTATGATTAGAACCCGCCATAAGAAATTTTGTTTCTACATGATGCGCCTTCTATATATGAATATTCTTTGCTATATTATAGTACAGTGACAGTTCTACTGCCATTATTAAAAAAATATGATTAAACAATTTAAGGTTAAACAAATAACTGTTAAATTCAAATTCAAAATTTCAATTAAATAGCTTTTTTAACAAATACATTAAAACTAGAACGACGTCTAAACACATCGGCCCCATTGAAAGTCTTTAATTAACTGGTAGCAGGCTGTTAATTTATAAATAGGTCGTTTATAAACGCCTTTTGAAGTTTTTACTTATTGGGCACGAGTTCAGAACTGCTTTTACGTCTATTAGAACTGTTTGTAACTTCTCTACGGTAAGTAACGCATTCTGCACGGCTTGGAGTATTAGACGTTTCGCAGATTTCACGGCTGCTTCCCACAGCCCTTCGAAATGTGGTGCTCTGAGTGATATGTAAATGAAGGTCACCCCCTTGCCGGCAGCGTACAATCCGACTTCGGCTTGTACTTCTGCGAAATATCGAATTTCTTTATCAGCGCCGACAAAGTTCGTTGCGTTGTCGCTGTATATTTTGTCTGGAACCCCTCTCTTGTCAATGAATGTTTTTAAACATAAAATGAAAGAATTTGAACTTAAACCAGATACAAGTTCTATATGCACTACCTTTGACGTAAAACATACAAAAACTGCAATGTCCATTTTAATAAGCGGTCGTCCCCGAATATGTTAAATGGACGCAAAGCTCTATCAGCAGGTAAGTTACACATGATCTGATTCGTCAATTTTGGATTATAATGAAAGCAATGTATACAGCTTCGTATTCTATTTTTGCACTTTTTTTGGCATTTAAAAGCCAAGTATTCTCTCGAAGCATAGCACTGCTTTCGCCAATGCTTTCGTTGCAGTATAACAATTATCAATATGTAACTGACGCATATAGATAGTCATAAAATGTGATTTCGCAGGTATTAATAATGGAAATCTAGCGTCATAAGAAATAGGTGCATTCACTAATCTACCATCGACCCTGATAAGCAAAAATTATATATTCCTATCCTTAAGCCTATGAAGAAAGGGATTCAACCTTTGCAAATTTGGTGTTAAAGAAATCCCCCTCTCAAGTTTCCCTATAATATCTGAGTAATATTCAGTCTTTAAAATCCTAATTCGATGGCAATAAATCAATTAGGAGACACTTAGTGGTGACACAAAGATCTTCCAAATCTACACTCTCAATATTTGAAGGGTCTATATATTAATCAAGAATATCAAGGCGACATTTCAATTCATTGGGCTTAAAAGATATAGTTTTCTCCTTAATAGAATGCCGTATTCTGGCAATATTTGTCAGAACCGTGTTCTTTTGCTAATATAACACTTCTATACTATTCTGTCAACTTAAGGAAGCACCGTCTTTTCTACCACCACTCATATTTTCTTTTCAACCTAATTAAATTGCAAATGTGTTCAATAAATCCCAAATTATAATTATTACAGCACTTAATATACTCACGCCATCTCAATTCAACAAAATATGTGTAAAACAATATTATTAATTCAAAAAATATGTGTATTATATGGATATAAATCCTATTAGTATGGTATTTAATTATCAAACATGGCTAGGTGAAAATATGAACCGATCATAACAAATTTTAGTAAAAAATTTTATTTTCTCAATTCATACCAAATTTCATTTAATTATTTTCAAACTTGCGAGCTGCAGGTTTAAAAATTTCAATGAACCATCAAACATTTCAAAATGGTTTAAAATCGAAATTTGCAAAATGTTAAAGCCAGGGACGGACAATAACTGTTATTTTTTTAATTTTTTAAACAAAAAAGAGCAGTAGCAACCAAATTTCGGAAAACTGATTCAAATACATCATTGTGATCTGTATGGAGTATACTTTCATAGTCATATGCTTTTTAAAATTTTGATTTTTATTTTTTTTTTGAGCAGAAATAAAAGTTATTTTTTTGATTTTTATTTTTTCGAGCAGAAATACTGGTTATTTCACGATTTTTATTTTTTCAAGAAAAAATAACAGTTGTATTAAATTGGAGTATTAGGAGGATTTATTCTTAGTCCGAAATAAATCCTTAAAAAACTTATAATTTCTCAGAGATGAGAAATTATAAGTTATGTTGTGCGGGTTTTGGGAAAAGTAGAAAAGGAAAGAAATGAAATAAAAAAACCAAAGGAATTAGTTTTATGTGTTAAGTGTGTTTGTTTATTAAAAGCAAGAGATGCTTACCGTTTGGTGTTTTGTTTGTAAGTGATTTACATGTTTCTTTTTAATTGCCGCTAAGGCTTTTTTAGAACATAATTATTTGTTTCATTTCATTTGTTTCACAATGTTAACTAGTTTAACATAATTGTTATACATAAAGTTAACAATTCAAATAATTAATACACGTAAAGAAAATTCATATTACAAATGTGTATTATAATAATTAGGATAATTAACAATTCGAATTCATAATAAATTAAATTATATAAATAATAATAATAATAATAATAATAATAATAATAATAATAATAATAATAACAATAACAATAAATAATTCATTTTAATTCATAATAAATAAAATTAAGCAGCGTTGTGCTAATTTAGACATGGCGCCCCTCTTGCACGAGTGCAACTTATGATGAAGAGGTTGAAGAAGACGCACATAAAACGACCGCTAGCGAACGGATGGCTTCAGATAGAATCCTCTGATCCGGTTGATTTGTTTGTGGTCGTTTGGGCTTCTTTTTGTGGGCGGTGCGGTTCGGTCGATGCTGGTTATTTCTGGTGTTGTTGTTGGTGGTAGAATGAGTGGTGGCACGGTTGTTGATGGAGGGTCTGCTGGTTCTTCTGCGAGTAATGGCACTGCTGTTTGTAGTTCTGCTGCGCTGAGTGGTGGCGTGGCTGGTGCGGCGACGAATTGTTGTTGATCTTTCGCCCAAACGTTCGTGTACATTGCTCCGCCTGGTAGTACGTGATTTTCTGCTGGGATGCAGCAGAGTATGGTGGAGCAACCCGCAGTACATACAACTGTCAGGGCTATCGCACTCATATACGGTGTGGGTCCGAGCGAAACAGTTTATGCAATATCGATGTCTGCGAGCCACTTGGTTTCGCTCTGTGGACCCCATTGCCAAAAACCGTCTGCAAAACCTTAGGGAATGATACCGGTAACACAACTGGCATTGGTGTATGGCTGGATCCCGGGATGCTTGGTTTCTGGAGCTGAAATTAGAAGTTTGTGAGTAGTGGTGAAACAATAATGTGGGATAGTGGCATTATTTGTGTTAGATTTTTAAATGATGAGGGATTAGAGTTTAGTAAATACATTTTAGAGATTGTTTAAGAGATTAGTGAGATAAAAGTTAGAGATTGAATTAAATTGAGAAAGAATTGGGAAATTGGATAGGTGAGTATTATTTTGACTCCGTGAGAGTCGTTTGTAGTATTTTATACGTTATTATAGGGTAGATAACATAATTTTGTAATTGGTCGAGTAATGACGCCAGTGGCTGTTCGAACATCTACTACTCGAACATTATGATCAGACCCATTGTAAACCTGTTCTATCCTGCCTAAACGCCATTCGTTGGGCGGTAAAAGATCGTCTATTACTACCACAAAATCATCTACTTTTAAATTAGGTGTGGAGAATTTCCATTTGTATCTTTTGTGGAGGGATTTTAAGTATTCCTCCTTCCATTTAATCGCAAATTGATGATGAATAGCTTTAAGTTTGACCCAACGATTTATTAATGATAAATTGTCACCAGCTGGTTCAGGAAGAGCCATCATCGGACTGCCCCGGAGAAAATGTCCGGGGGTTAACGCTGTTAAATCGGTTGGATCTTCGGAGAGAGCTGAAATTGGACGGGAATTTAATACTCCTTCAATGCGCGCTAATACTGTTGCGAATTCTTCAAAATTAAACCGGTGTGCACCAGCAATTCGTTTTAAGTGATATTTAAAGCTCTTTACGGCTGCCTCCCAGAGGCCGCCCATATGTGGAGCTTGTGGGGGAAGAAAGGACCATTCAAACCTATGGGTAAGGTATTTTTGAGCAATATCTGCGGAAACTGAGTTTAAGAAATTTCTGAACTCTTTTCCAATTGCTCGGCTCGCGCCAACGAAGTTTCGACCGTTGTCGGAAACAATTTTGTGTGGGAGACCACGACGTCCGACGAATCGGGAGAAAGTTGCTTGGAAAGCAGCGGTCGAAAGACTTGAGCAAGGTTCTAAGTGAACCGCTTTTGTGGCGAAACATACGAATACGCAGGCATATCCTTTTATAATGGGAGAATTACGGAGAGTTGAGCTTTTTAGCTCAAAGGGCCCTGCGAAATCGATGCCGGTGGTGTGAAATGGGGCAGAGAGTATACAGCGATCTGAAGGTAAGGCTGCCATTATTTGAGAGCAGGATTGTTTTTTGTGGATAATGCAGGTTTTACAGTACCTTATGACCTTTTTTACACGGAGTTTAAGACGTGTGATATAAAATTCGGTTTGTATCATACGGCACATAAGACTACATTCGCCGTGAGCTAGGAATTCATGTAGGTGAGTTAAATAGAGATTACAAAACAAAGAGTCTCGGGGTAGAATGATGGGAAATCTTTCATTGTATGGTAGTAACGAGTTGGCCAATCTGCCATTCACTCGTAATACTCCGTTAGAATCCAGGAATGGATTTAGCGTAAATAAAGAGCTATCTTTGGAGATCGGTTGGGACTCAGATAGAGAATCGTATTCAGTTCTATAAAATTGTTGTTGTGATAGAATGAGTAATCGAGTTTTTACAGAGTTAATTTCTTCGTGAGAAAGTTGGATATTAGTATGTTGCATGGAAAAATTGGGATTAGCAAATGTGGGCTTAAAATTGCGTATGAAACGGATGACATACGCTAGAACTCGTAATGCTCTTGGATAAGATGAGAATCTTTTGAGAATATCTGTTGAGATTACGGTTGATTGCAAGCTACTGATGGGAACAGTTAAGATTTGAGATTGAATTGGTGGATTTGGAATAATCTCAGTTGATTTAGGGGTATTTAATGGATTATTCTGTGGCCATTCTGACGGAGGATTGGTAAGCCAGGGAGGGCCATGCCACCAAAGGTTGTTGTTTATTAAATCTTGGGTTTTACAACCTCTTGAGCCCAGATCGGCTGGATTATAATGTGTGGGCACATGACGCCATTTAGCACTGGGAAGAAGTTGATTTATTTGGCCTATTCGATTGGAAACAAAAATTTCTTTCCAGGTGGCTGGAGGCTTAGCTAACCATCCTAAGACGATTGAGGAATCGCACCAAAGAATTGTCTCATACTTTTCTAACTTAAGGGATGAAACAGTATGATGGATTAGTTTTGCGAGCATTAATGCTCCTGACAATTCTAAGCGCGGCAAAGTAATTGACGCTAGGGGAGCGACTTTGGTTTTAGAAACCAATAAATTGGTGAAAACCACAGATGAAGATGTTTGTATTCTTATATAGACTGCCGCACAATAAGCTATTTTTGAGGCATCACAGAACCCATGTATTTGTACAGTATCATCGGGAGTGAACTGAATCCAACGAGGAATTTGGATTTCTTTGACTTTGGGTAAATCAGTTATGATTTCATTCCAGATTCGGAGAGAATCTGTACTAACATTATCATCCCAATCAATACGTTCTAACCAAAGCTGTTGAATTAGAATCTTGCCCTTGATTATTATGGGAGATATCCATCCAGCTGGATCAAATAACTTTGCTACAGATGAAGCAATTTTACGTTTTGTTATTTGGCCGGTTTGGGGTATAGATTCAAATGAATACGTGAATGAATCTGTTAGAGCGTTCCAGCGAATGCCGAGAGTTTTCGCTGAGCTTGAGTCGTGAAATTTGAGAAATTCGGAATCGTAAAGATCCTCTTTGGGAAAAGACTCTAATAATCGGGAGTTATTAGATGTGATCTTTTTTAATATAAACCCTGCTGATTCGAGAGTTTGTATCAGCTCATTTTGGGCTTCAAGTGCCTTTTCAATAGAGTGACTTCCGGTAAGAATGTCATCTACGTAAGTTTCATTCTTTAATATGGAAGCGGCTTTTGGAAACTGATCTTGAGAATCTGATGCCAATTGAATTAAAGTTCTAATGGCTAGAAAAGGTGCACAATTAATGCCGAAGGTGACCGTCTTCATTTGATAATCTTTGACAGCCTCCCGGGGGGACTTTTGGAAAAGAATTCTTTGGAATGGGCGATCTATGGGATCAATTAGAATTTGGCGGTACATTTTTTGGATGTCTCCGCTGAAAACATACTTATAAAATCGCCAATTTAAAATGGTTGTCATTAAGTCAGCTTGAAGTGTGGGACCAGTATATAGAACATCGTTTAGTGAGAAGCCTGATTTAGTTCTGCGAGAAGCGTTAAAGACTACCCTAACCTTTGTAGTTTTGCTTTCGGGACGAATAACAGCATGGTGTGGAAGATAAAAGGAATCGCATTTATTTTCAGAAAAATATTCTTTTGATGTAGTTACCTCCATGTGATCGAGCGTTATATATTCGGTTAGGACATCATTATATTGCGAGTGTAATAACGGATCTTTCGCTAAAGTTTGCTCCATCCGAACATATTGGCTGAGAGCCATAAATCTTGATGGGCCTAAAAATCTATCTTTTGGAAAATCGAGTCTAAATGGTAATCGTACCATGTATCGACCATTTGGTAAACGCTTTGTGGTTTGTTTATAGAATTGTTCACAATATTCATCCTCTGAAGATATCGGACGAGAAACTGGAATTTCTTCTTGTTCCCAAAATTTCCTGAGGAAATTGTCTAGACTAGAATCTTCAGGAGGCTTCACACTTGTTGTGAACGAAAATATTGGCTGTGTTTGAACGGGGCCACTGAGCACCCAGCCGAAAATAGTTTTGTAGGCTGAAGCTGAACCACAAATGTCTCTTTTAATGCCTTCGAGATTAATATATCTCTCACTATCATTGCCCAGAATTAGATCGATAGGAGCTGAGACGTTAAAATGAGGGTCTGCTAAATCGAGGTTTGAAAGGTCAGAGGAGTTTAATACCTTAAATGATGTTGAAGGGATTTTATTTGTGACTTTTGGCAAAACAATTGCCGTAATTTGAAACCGGAAGTTCTTAATTTTCGAGACTAAAACCAAATCGCATTCTCTTTCGGCAATTTGACTTTGACCCCCGATCCCAATGATTTCAAAGTGAGATTTTCTGGATGGTATGTTCAAAAGGTTTCGAATTTTGTCGGATATAAATGTTCTTTCCGACCCGGGGTCAATCAGAGCGCGAATTGTAAATAACTCGCCTCTACATTCGATTTGAACTAATGCGGTGCGTAGTAATACGTTTGTACTATTTGCCGAATAATTGGCATGAATTTGTGCAGATTTGGATGCTTGAGAAGTGGAAGGTCTCTGTTCTGTTTCACTTAACTCAAGAGATCGAGTATTTTGATTTTTATGAACAGATCGATTATCTTGATTTCCTTGACCATTTTTATTTTGCAAGTTCCGGTCATTGTTGCGGAAATTGTTGAACGAGCGCATATGAAGCAAAGTGTGGTGTTTTTTACCACAATTTAGACAGGTATTTTTGCTTGAGCAATTTTTCTTTGAATGGGATTGTGATAAACAATTATTGCAGTATTGATTCTTAAATATGAAATCAACTCTTTCTTGAATAGAAAGTTTGCGGAATTCGGGACATGTTCTTAAATTGTGATCTTCTTCGCAAATTTTACATTTGTAATTTAATTTTTCTTGAGATGCGTACATCTGAATTTGTGATTTAGAATTTGGTTCATTTAGAAAAGTAGATTTTGTTACTTTTATAGTAGAAATTCTTTCTACTACTTCGCATCTTTTTAATAAGAAATCGCTTAGTCGGGACCATGGTGGCAACTCTCGACTTGCGTTTAGAGACTGCTCCCAGTGAGCTAATGTTTCATGTGGCAATTTCGAATAAACTAAATTGACTAACATTGGATCCCAACCTTCAACTGACACACCTAATGTCTGAAGCATCGACAAGCAATCAGTTACGGCGCTATGAATTCTTTGTAAAGACTCGCTGTCTTCTGTTTTCGCAACCGGAATATTAAAAAGATTTCTGATTTGGTTGTCTACTAATACTCTAACGTTTTCGTAACGCAATTTTAGAGCTTCCCAGGCTAATGTGAAGTTACTATCTGCCAAAGGGAATCTTTTTACAATTGCTCCTGCAGTGTCAGTTGTTTTATTTCTAAGGTGGTAAAGCTTTTCAGCGAGTGTTAGCCTTGGGTGGTTAATGTAGACTGCGGTGAACATATCACGAAATGCTGGCCAGTCTTCATAACCACCTGAAAATATTTGTGTGTCGCAAGGGGGAAGCTTTAGACCAGTACTAAAATTGCTACTTGGAATGCTAGAAGTATTTGGATCAATACTAACTCGGGACTCTATGCTATCTCTTGTTGATCTTATGCATTCCACAAGTTTAGACATAGTCAAATAATAAATTTCGACACATGAGTCGTATTGCTCCTGAGCAGTGGTTTTAATTTCTTCACTCAGTTCTGAAAGCATTGTTTCTTCATATGATTTCTCAACTTTTTCCCAACGAGAATCAATATCTTTAATTCTTATATTTACATATGCTTCAGATTGAGTTGAGAAATTTTGACCATCACATTTTTTGCAAAAAGCGATTAAGTTGTTTGCATCAAATGCAAATTTATTAGGAAGCGATGCCATTTTCTATTCGAATAAATTGAAAAACTACTGGAAATCAAAGTTTTCGTAATTTGGGAAATATATCTTAATAAGTTAGGAGAACTGAATATGTTTGTTTTCACAGGCTATAAAAAATAATTGGAGAGATGAGGTTTTTTGTATTTCGATTTTTGAGAAAAAATCGTATTAAAACTAGAGAAAAATTTAAATTTATTAACTCTTTTAGTATTCCAACTGGAAAATATAAATCTTTGGTAATTCGGATTTTTAGGGGAAATTCGAATTAAAAACAAGAGAAATTTTAAATAGATCAATTCTCTTGATATTCGAAAATATAAAATTTGAATTTTGAAAAACTCGCAAAAAAATTTAATTTGGAGAAAAAATCGAATTAAAAACAAGAGAAAATTGCAAATTGATTCTCTTGATATTCGAAAAGCAAAATAGAAATAAATCCTTTGTAATTTGGATTTTAAAAAATATCGAATTAAAAAACAAGAGAGAATTGTAAATTAATTCTCTTGATATTCGAATAGCAAAATAGAAATCCTTTGTAATTTGGATTTTAAAAAATATCGAATTAAAAACAAGAGAAAATTGTAAATTGATTCTCTTGATATTCGATTTGAAAAATAGAAATAAATCCTTTGTAATTTGGATTTTTAAAA
Organism: Protophormia terraenovae; assembly: GCA_951394005.1. Lineage (NCBI taxonomy): Eukaryota > Metazoa > Arthropoda > Insecta > Diptera > Calliphoridae > Protophormia > Protophormia terraenovae. Next base: position 72,888,636 of record OX596077.1, read on the forward strand.
AATATCGAATTAAAAACAAGATCAATTTCTAAATGTAGTTTTTCTCTTGATATTCGATTTGAAAAAAATAAAAATCCTTTGTAATTGGATTTTGAGAAAAAATCGAATTAAAAACAAGAGAAAATTGAAATTGATTAATTATCTTGATATTCGATAAAATGATGTAATTCGATTGCTGTCTACTGATCAACTGAAAACCCGAATTAGAATATTTGGAAACTTGAATAATAGATTGTGTAAGTGGACTGTAATTTGAAATTTATCTGAGATATTTAAATTTTAATTTAAATTTTTTTTTTTTTTTTTTTTAAACCCGGAAAATTTATTTGCCGATCGTGAATATTACAAGAAATTGTATTTAAATTTTATTAAAATTATCAAAAAGTTGCAAGAAATTGCTATAGAGAGAGAAAGAGATCTGTAACGCTCAAATATTTATGTTGTGTATATAATAAATAAATTTAAAATTTTATATAAATATTGTTAAAGTTTTGTTTAAAAAGTTTTTGATCGAAACAAAAAATTTTTCCCAATATTGTAAGAAATTGCAAATTTAGTTTTTTAATTTTCCAAAATAAAATCAGTTAAAATTAATTTATTAAATTACTAATACTGGAAATATTAGCTTTTGGTTCTTATTAGTTGTCAATTGTGGAAAAAATTTTTTGTTGATTACTAATAATGTAAAATTAGTAATATTTGTTTTTTATTTTATGTTTGTAGTAAAAAATTTCTTTTTGTTTAAATAATTTTTAATTTTATCGTTGAAATATGCCAATGAAATTTTTTGTTAATTAAATGATTTGCCAATTAGATTGTGGTTTTAGCAAGAAATTGCTAAATAATTTCTTCGTCGATTATTAAATGCCAAAAAAAAAAAAAAAAATTTTTATTGCCAAAGGATTTTTTGTCGTTGATAACCACTGTATATAATTAGTAAAATATTTGTATATTTATCTTTGTTTTATTTATTATAAAACAAAAATTTTATCAGAAGAAACCTCGTTCTTCTTTAACGCTAGAATTTTTTTTTGTACGATTTTGTTTAGCGATCACTGTTTTACAGCAAGAGTTTGCTTATATATGTATTTTTTAATTATTGCCAAAAATAAAATTTTTCCAAAAAAATTATTTTATGATTTTTTTTTCTTAAGTGACCACTGTAGCATAAATAATCATAAATTGCCAAGTATAAATCACACTAATTTTTAAATTGTAAAATAACACAAAAAATTCCAAAAATTTTAAAATTATTAAGAGTGCAATTAATTTTGTTGATAAATGTTTTTTTTTTATGTTCTCTTTATAAACTGCATGTATCGACAAAGAGATCAATAATGTATAGCGCAAGAATAATAAATGCACAAAACCATATAACTCACCACTTAAAACTTTTAAGAGAATAAATATAATTGTTTTATTTTAAAATTTTTTATTACTTTTTTTTTTTTTTTTTTAAGTGTAGCTCTTCTATGCGTTCGATGTTCGTAAAATGTTGCTTTTTATTGATTTTTTATTAGTAGCATTGATTTTCTTTACTAATAATTAGATTGTAAAATATTCATTTAACTTTTTAAATTTTACCAATATTTTTTCTAATTCGTCCCACTGTGCTGTTTGTTCCGTTGTTTTTCTTTTCTTCTTTCACAATATTCTTAAGAGTACACATGTAAGAGCATCACTAATAAATTAATTTGTATGTATGTATGCATGTATGTATGCTTTGTTTATTCTCTTTGATGATTTATTGTTGTTGCTGATCGTTGACTAAATGGTGGTGGTTTTTTATTTTATGCACTTAAGTAATTTTTTTAAGGAAAAGAGATTTTATAAAATTTGAGAAATTAACAGTTCCTTATTGGAATTTTTTGCACTTTTAAAATTTTTTAATTTGTATTATTAATTTTTTAGGAAATTTGGCAACTGGGATTTATTTTGTGTGTTTTGTTTTTTATTGTTTGGCAATTTATGTACATATATGTTTTATTTATGCACTTTGTGTTTATGTTTGTCACTTTGTTAGTTACTTTATAAAATTTTAATTTGTTTTAAAATACTTTTTAAAAGAAAATTTAATATTTATTAATTTTTTTATTTCTTTTCCAATTTTAAAGTTGTAGTTAAAATTTTAGTAATTTTATTTTTTATATTCTTTGAATTATTTTAATTTTTATGTTATTGTAAAAAAGACAATTTTTTTTTATTTTTTAATTTTGAGTTCAAAAATTTTTTCTTGTTCACTTGAAATTTGGCAAATTTCTTTTTTATGTTAGCTTGCGGTACTCAACACGGTATTTTTCCAATTTGTCTGGAATTTTCTTTAACTTTTCCAATTGAAATTTGGCAATATTTTGGAATTTTCCCGTTTATTTTTCTTTCTAAATTATTTTATTTTTACGAAATTTGGCAATTTTATATTGATTTTTTAAAATATTTTTTAATAAATTATTTTCACTTTGGCAATATGTTTGGCACTTTTTCACAAAATTTCACTTTTTAGGAATAAAAGTTTTTATAATAAAATTTCGTTTTTACTTACTTTGGCATTGTTAACTTCTTTAGGTACCTGCTAAATTTTACCGACGGCAAATTGAATGTTGCTTTCTTCCTTCTTTGTAGAAAAAAAAAATCCTTTATTGTAGTAGGCGACCAGTACACTGTTGTTCGAAGGACCATGTATTAAATTGGAGTATTAGGAGGATTTATTCTTAGTCCGAAATAAATCCTTAAAAAACTTATAATTTCTCAGAGATGAGAAATTATAAGTTATGTTGTGCGGGTTTTGGGAAAAGTAGAAAAGGAAAGAAATGAAATAAAAAAACCAAAGGAATTAGTTTTATGTGTTAAGTGTGTTTGTTTATTAAAAGCAAGAGATGCTTACCGTTTGGTGTTTTGTTTGTAAGTGATTTACATGTTTCTTTTTAATTGCCGCTAAGGCTTTTTTAGAACATAATTATTTGTTTCATTTCATTTGTTTCACAATGTTAACTAGTTTAACATAATTGTTATACATAAAGTTAACAATTCAAATAATTAATACACGTAAAGAAAATTCATATTACAAATGTGTATTATAATAATTAGGATAATTAACAATTCGAATTCATAATAAATTAAATTATATAAATAATAATAATAATAATAATAATAATAATAATAATAATAATAATAATAATAATAATAATAATAATAATAATAATAACAATAACAATAAATAATTCATTTTAATTCATAATAAATAAAATTAAGCAGCGTTGTGCTAATTTAGACAACAGTAATATTACTATTTTTATTTTTTGAGTAGAAATAAAAGTCATTTTCTGAAACTTCAAATTTAATTAATTTTTTGTTTATAATGGTGTACTGTTCAAGTGTTTTTAAGTAATTTTTTTTTTTTTTTTTAATTTTGGATTTTTTAATTTTTCGTGCGTTTATTTCATTTCGGAGTATATTTTTTCGCTTTTCGTCTTTGTATTTTTCTTTTTGTAATTTGGGATTTATTGAATACATTTTTTTTATTTTTGGTGTTTTTATTTTGGTGATTTTGTTTTGTGTTAAGAGTCAAGAAATAACTTTTATTTCTGCCAGAAAAAATAAAAATAAAAAAATAACTGTGTTTTTATGATAAAAGTCATAACGGAATGGAAACTCTGATATTTAAGGTGTATGTAATAGAGAGTTGCGCAAACATATTCATTTGTGTAGCTACGTAAAATATTCACTCCATTGTACTCAACAATACTGAAAAATTTAGTTTATTTATATGATTAGCATTCATTCAGTCTAAGAAAGTGTGAGTAGTAAACACAAAAACAAAAAACGATTCTGGTTTCTGATTCGGTTTTAGTTATAATCGTTGGCAAGCAAGTGCTTCGTTTTTAGCTGTTCATACTCACTTCACTCAGTGTACGACCGTTTTTCATGAATAATTCGAATTATGATGAATGTTGTGAGTATTTTGATGGAAGTTTACGTATTATTTATTCCTGTTGTTTCTTTTTTGTTTGTTTTTGCTTTGAAAATGCAATAGCAAACATGCTTAACATTTTTATAAGATGATAAGGGGAATATTATATGCAGTGTTGCCATTTTAGCATTTTTTCTGTTAGACTTTGCAGAATGGATTGGGAAATTGCATAATCCAGACCAGATGGAAAAAACTGAAAGCAGATTCGTGTTTAGCACATCAAAATACATCAAGTCCAATTATTCGTTTTTGGGGGAGGATTTTTTTATCGACCAGTGTAATTAGAATTGATCTTTTAAAATATAGCTTTAACTTTTAAAAATATAAAATGTATTGCATTTCTTAGCTTAAGATGGACTGATTTTTTTTCTTATAGAATAACTTATTTTTTTTTATTTATTTAATAAATATTAAAAAAAAAAAAAAAAATAATAAATGCATATTTTTTAATTTTTTAGGGTATATTTTGAATTTTTAAGTGCATTTTATAGGCATATATTTTCCAAAAATAAATGCATATAAATCCGCTCCCTAAGAATTACGTATGTTTAATCTTAAAGAAAAAAATTCCATCAATTTTGAAGTTTTGAAATAGAAAAAGAACTATATTAAATTAAAAAAATCTAAAATTTACTTAAAGTTTAGGCCGCTACGAGATCTTTAGTGCAGCAACTAATCTCAAAACTGTTTTTTCGAAATATCTCAAAATGTTGGGGGTATTTCGAAAATTGGTTGATGATTGTTTTTCGAGTGAAACTATAAAATATAATTTTGTAGCACAGATCAAACGAAAACAAAGTAGTTATTTTGTTTATATATAAAAAGGAACCAAAGGATTGATTGTAAAGTTCCTTAAGCTCCACACAGTGGGTGAAGCTTATTATATATTTATACATATTTTTCTCTATTTTTAATTTTAATTTGTTCTTTTTCTTTCACTCTTTATTGAGAATTCACTATGTATCAGCACTATTGTGAACACACACAGTTCTGTATGATTCTCTTTAAACCTAACCTAAACTAGCCTATAAAGTGATATATTTACTCAATTTTGTGTAGATTTTTTGCACAGGCTCTTTTTCACAGAAAAAAATTATTACAGTATATTTTTCAATTAACATTTTATTTTGCATCAAAATTTAATAAATATATTCCAGTAAAAATAAAATTTAAGTACGATTTTATTTCATATTAAAGTTTAATTAATTGAATCATCTACTTTATTGATTTAATAAATTTTTTAATTGGAACATTTTTTCTATTTTTAATTTTTTACAGTTGTTAGTAACTAATATAATCATTTTGGTGAGATGTGCAAATTTAAAAAAAGTTTTTAATTTAATGAATTATTTACTAATACATTTGTTAATTGGTGACTTTTTTCTGTGTTATGTGATTAGCATCAAATTTTATATCTAAGAAAAAAAGTAATTTTAAAAATTTCTCATATAACGAAGAGATAGTTCAGTGTGCTAGACATCCTATCAAGATCTAAATAGCTTAACTTTTTGTGTTTTTTTTTTTTTTTTTTTTTTTTGATGCATTCTTTATTGATATTATTTTATTTTAAACGAGCGTAACCCTTTGCACTTCGCTACCCCTGATTAGGGAATATCAAACATTTACTTACGTTTAGGGGTTTTAAAAAGTGCGTGACATCCAGCCCAGTTCTTACATAGCCTAAAACGGCCACCGGTACTGTGTCAAGTTTCTTAAAAATCGGTGCAGCCGTTCAAGAGTTTTAAAAAGTGGGTGTGGCATCCAACTCAGTTCATACATAGCCTATAATGACTAGCGGCACTGGTCTGTGTGTAAAATTTACTGAAAATCGGTGCTACCGTTTAGGGTAGCACCGGGTGGGCGTAAAATGTGGGCGTGATATCCAACCCAGTTCTTACATAGCCTAAAACGACCACAGTTACTGGTACTATCTGTGTGTCAAATTTCGTGAAAATTGGTTTAGCCGTTTAGACGTGATTGGCGCACAAACAAACAAACTTACACCTCATTTTTATAATATATATAATAATTAGGATTATGATTATTCAGAGGATACTACAAAAGTAAAAACAAAGCTTTAATAATTTAAATCCATTCAATATTCCCTGAAAAATTTGTATTTCAAGATTTGTAAGTGTGCATTTTTGTTTGTAACAAAAAAAAAAAAAAAATAAATAAAATGCAATAATGTAGTAAAATAACGAGTTTTTCTGGAGAAAAAAAAAAAGTTAAAATATCATAGTTCAAAAATTATATATAAAAACATCATTTTTTCAGAGACGATAAAAAAAATCTCAAAAAAATTGACTCTATGGTAAGCGGGAAGAAGACGAAAAGAAGAATCAAAAATTTTTAATTCACCCTTTGTAACCAGTAAAGTGGTTGTGTGCGCCCAAAAGTTATATTTTAAAGCCCTTGAAGTGCCTGTGTATGTAAAAAAGTGCCACCTTATTGACCCTTCGGTAGCTGTGGAGGTGATTGTGTGTGCAAAAAACTGACACTATGAAGTCGTTGAGGTGGCAATAGACTTCCTCCTTGGACAAGCCCTTGTTAAAGTGACTAATGGTACCCTAATGTAGTCGGTTAGGTAACTTGTACGCAATTGCCACCATTGACTGCAGGGTATGTATGTAAATACATGTTTTCAATTAGAAATATGGGAAAATTACAATTTGTTAAGCAGTTGTGTATGTACATTAGGGATATAACCAAATATTGGCCCTAGCACCAAGCGATGGCGAATGTTGTATTATTTACTGTTAATGCCAAAACCTTATCTTTTTTTCGCATTAAATTAAATGCTCTAATAAAATTAGAATCCACCCTAATATTAATAAATACTAGCTATAAGCACAAGCAGTGAAACTTCACTGCTTCACAGTTAGCGATTTTTATTGTTTAATTTATGTATAAAACTGCTACAATTTCGTTAAGATGGTTGTTTTTTGACAACTTAGTTTTTTCCAGCAAATATCATACTTTTAACCATTCTATGCATTTTCATTACGATTCATGGTAAGATCTTTGATCTCAGAATTATAATAAAATATTCTATTCGATCTAACATTAATTCATTTCTTCTATTTCTATATTTCTTTCTGAGTTTCCTTATACAATCCACTTTTGAGTAGTTCTTTTATAATTGAGAGATAAAACATATGTTCGATTTCTTTTCATCATTCAATGGTCCCTAAATTTGTTCTACAGTTCCAAGATTTATACATCTCTACCTAAATACTTTCAAATAAACTTTACGAAAACAATTTTTTCAGGTAATTTTGGAATAAAAACCTCACCCACGAAAACGATTTTGCATAAAAGCCAAAAAATCAATTGATATACTGTAGGGTCTCGATTATCCGTGATTCGATTAACCGGCAACGTCGATTATATAATTAGAAACACAGGGTGTCCGTTAAATACTTTTCTGCTGATATTTCTTCAATAAAAGCACGTACGACAATGAAATTTTGTACGTATAGTTCGGGGGTTGATATAAACTCGGAAACCAAGAATGGGCGTGGTCCGCCCACTTTACCACCCACCTCCCATATAAGGTGAAAATCAACGAAATTGTGTTCAAATAGTTTAAGGACCAATGTAAAGTCGGAAACAAAAAATAGGCGTGGTCCGCCCACTTTACCACCCCCTTCCATATAACGTAAAATTTGAAAAAGTTGATGGTGGGCATATAGATTCGGCCGGGCCGAATATATTCGCGTTTGTTAATTTTGTTATATGAAATTGCTTTAAAATTACACAGTTTTTTAAACCTTTTAAATATTTTAAAAGCAAAATATGGTAGGTTTATAAAGGGCTTTCATTTAGAAAAAGACATCAGATTCAGAAATCACCAAAGAGAAATTTAAGGCATTTGTTAAACAATTAACAACGATATATTACATTCTGCAATCGGACTTAAAATGGCGACAATATACCAAAAAAAAGGGCGGTATTTTGGGGTGTGGCAAAAAAATAATTTTTTCATTTTTGGAAACCTCAGTAACTAGATGCCAATATCAAGTTTCAAGGACCAACAATTTTAATTTTCAGTTAAGCGAGAATTTTTTTTTTTTGTATTAATTTGAAACCTTTTTAAAAAAATTAATTACAATGCTATGAGGATTTACTTAAAAGTATTACAGTAATTAACATCTAAATAATTAGATAAGGAAACTACTAATATCACAGTATTAAGAAAAAGTTGTCTAAAAGATCTTGTACAGTGTACACACTTAAGTATTATATGAAATTTAAAAAAAAACACTAATTATCACTCTTTAAGTAAAAAGAGTCTTAGAAATTATTTAGAAATGTTAGTTTTAGCAGCTTTATGAAATCAGACTTGGCAACCATAGTTCAAATTGGCTAAATGCATATTTTGTAAATAAGAATCTTGTTTTTTACATAAAGTTTAAATCTTCTGTTGAGTAAGGGATAAAGTGCACGACCATATTTAATTGAGTCATTCCATTTAAGACCAACCAGCTTATTTTCTCACCTCTTCCGAATTTAATGAAATTTGGTACAATCATTATTCTTGTCAAAAATAAGGCCAATTCAAAATTTCAGATAATTTCATCAAGTGGTTCGCGAAATATAGCGATTTGAAAGCGTAAATATCGCGGTAATCAAACTTAAACTCGGAATTTGCGTTACCAGCGTCAATATTATTATTCTTGTCGAATTTGATTACATTCGGATGATTTTTGGAAAAAAATTTGCGATTTTTCTATTTTATTATAAACAAAATAATCGAGGTACGGAAAAATTCGGAATACAAATTTAATTTTCAGTTTTTATTCGCTCTTTTTAATATAATTCGTAAATTTAAAAATAAAATTCACTTTTTTGATTAAATTTGTATTCTTTACATTTTTTGAGTTACGAAAATAATCTAAAATTTTTTTTTTAAATTTGTATTTATGTGGAAGATCGTTTTTTTACGATTACAAACGGTTCGGTCGCCACACATATGGTACAATGATGTGCGCAAAAAAGTGGTTGAAAAATAGTAAAAAAAAGGTTCGTTGTGTGCATGTACACTTATACATACATGTAGATGTGTATAAAAAATACTTTTTTAGCGGTATACCCTGCCAACATTTTCTATCCAAAATTGAACTAAAGAGTAACCTCAAGTTGTTAGATATAGCAGAATATGATATCATTTTCTTATCCAACGTCCGGGAAGAAGTGTGCAGCAGTTTTTATACTTTTTTTTATTATACTATTAAGTGCTTTATTTGGGTGTCGAATTAGAGTCATTTTTAGTGATTAATTTGAACACTTTTTTTGTCGAAATTCTAACAAAATATTCTATCCCAATTATCACTGAAAAGTAGAAAAATATGTATAATTTTCCTATCCAAGAAGTGTCACCGTTATTTGTTTTTGTAAAATTGTTTACAATCAGAAAAATAACGTTTAAATAACACAAACGGGAAACAGTTTTTGCTAACTTTATGACTTTTTCGACATTTTAGTTAGTAACAGAATGCTTTATAAATATATCAAAAATAGAAATTAATGTTATTTGTTTTTGTAAATTTGTTTACTATCAGGAAAATAACATCTTGAGAGTACTAATGGCAGACAGTTTTTGCACGCAGAGTAAAAACATGGTTACAGCATGATCACCACAACTATTCAATGATTATATAGCCGTTTTTCGTTGATTTAAATATACTGTGTTCATGATTGCAACGTTTATGATTCTGTTTAATCGTTTAATGATTACCCACAATCATAATTTTAATATGGTTCACTGAATTATAATATGTATTTAAATATGTTTATATGAAATCATATATATGAAAAATCCATTCATTTAGTCAATTCTACAACTAATAAGTTAATTTTACAACCATTAAGTTAGTTTTTCAAATTTAGTTAATTCTACAACCATTTAGTCAATATTTTTATTATATTTTAAGTCATCTTTTGTTTTGCACAACTGTTGAATGTTTGTATTTGAAAATATTTATGTTTTCTTCAAATATAAAATATTTGTTGTGGACTATAATTTGATTTCTCACTATTGAATACACATTTTTGTGTATAAGTTCAGTAGTACGCATATAGTAGGTATAGCTGTGTGTTTTTGGAAATTTTTCAATTTCTTTCTGTTTTAAGGATATTTTTAATAAATGCTAAAAATTGTGAAACAAAACCACAAAATAAATGAAAAAAATATGTTCTGTTATGAAAAATGCAAATTTTTGGCAGAAAAAAAATTAAATTAAAATTATACTTAACAATTTTATTCTGGTAGACTTCAACTATTTGATTACCAAAAAAAAAAAAAAACAATATGTGAAAAAATTCAAAAAGTACGTTTTGTTCTGCGGCTTCTATAGATGTATGTCTATAAATAATACATAGTGCTATATGAAAGTGGAAATAAAATGCAATAAATGTTTACATTATAGTATAATAAGAAACTTATTTCGTAAGCTCATTTAAAATTTGTTTATATTCATATCTCGCTAAACTGTAAAATTGTATTTGTATGCATTAATTATTATTAATAACTAATAATTTAATAAGTAATATATTAATAAATTTTTATACCTGAAATTTTTTTTTTAATAAATGATGTAAAAAAAAAATGTAAAAAGTATTGCAAACTCGGGGATTATATATATGATAAAATGGGATTATATATACGATAAAAGGGGATTATATATATGATAAAATGGGATTATATATATGATAAAAGGGAATTATATATATGATAAAAGGAGATTATATATATGATAAAATTGATTTATATAAATGATTAAATGATTACATTCGTTTATATATATGGTAAAATGGGAATATTAAATGATAAAATTGGTTTATATATCTGATAAAATAGGATTATTAAATGATAAAAACATTGTGGAATCGGAAGAAATATTATAAAAAAGTTATAAATATGTATAAACCGAATCATTAAATGATGGGAAAATGATTAAATGGAATCAGAATAATGATTACGTACAAATATACTTATTGTAACCTGGAATCATATATTACAATCATAGTATGTTGCTCTTAGTTTATGGTCACCAGAACCATATTTTTTCTCTGCGTGTGGTAACATTATTTTTACCCAAAAACTAACTTTTAAGTGACTTTTTCGACTTTTAGTTAGTACGAAAAATATATAATAAATAGATCAAAAGACGAAATTAATGTAATTTGTTTTTGTAAATTTAGTTACCATCCAGAAAATAACATCTTGAGTGCACTAAAAGAAGTCATTTTTCTGATAGTGGATAAAACTATCACCCAATTGCTGGCAGGGATACTGTCGTTTAGAAAAAAGCACAACTATAAAACTGCAATGATATTTGTTGTTTTAAATTTGTAAGTTTATATGTATGTATGTATGTATGTATGTATGTATGTATGTATGTATGTATGTATGTATGTATGTATGTATGTAAGTAAGTATATGAATTCATTTTTGGCTGTGATGCAAATAATTACTTAAAAATTAGCTATCGTAAAAAATAATTATGTTGTTGGTGTAATATCGAAAAATTTTTGATTTTTGTGTGAACAAATATTTTATGGCGGTCAACATTGAAGAAATGCAACAGCAAAAAAAGGATTTGTTTATAAGCTAAAAATGTTTTAAAGGTCAATAAATTTGAGTATTTTAAAAGATTGTAGAAAGTAAAAGAGGGTTGATTGCAATGACAAAAAAAAATTTATAACAATCATAAACATGCATTGCATGGATTGATTGGAGAAAAATTTTATGGGATTATAAAATTTTGTAAATTAAATATGTATATACCGCAAAATATATATGCATACATATATATGTACAAAATAATTATTTTTATTGCTGTCATATAAAATTATGAAACGATTACAAAATGGATTTAAATGTGCAAAAAAATATACATATATTATAATAATTACAATTTTTCTATATTGCATATATTTACATACATGAATACATACATATGCAAATAAAAAACATAAATTCAATTAACTATTGCCATAAACATATTGAAACAACATGTTGTTGTTTCATTTTAACAAACAAAAGAAAAACATACGGTTATAAACACACAAGCGCATGTACAAATGTCTTTTACATCAACAAGTCTTTCTTTCAACATAAGACAACACATTTTTTATACCGTTGTACACGACTTCAATTCGAATCATTCGTTTTGGGTTAATTCTTGAATAATATTTTTATTTTCGAAAATAAAATTTTTGATCTTCGAGCAAATTTAAAAGTTAAATTTGCAAACAAAAAATTAAAATTCGTTCTAAAAAAATAGGATTAAATTCGCTGATAAAAATTTTGTTCCGTACGAATCAAAAAATGAGCCTGGAAATAATGCAAATTGCAATAAATATTTCGTATTTATTATGACATTTGTTGTAATAACTCCTAAAATATTGCGAGTCCAAGAATTCCACTTTCCACGGTTATAGAAAACATTTGCACCATTAACATATAAGTATGTATATATTTTTTTTTAAGTTTTGAAAAGACCACTTTTCGGGATATTTACCCGCGAACGAAAAATCGCAAGATATGGACCATTTTGATGTTGAGAAAAAAGTCATGTTATACGTCATATCAAAAATATTAAAGGTATCAAAAATACCTTTAATATGACATCTCAATAAATCTTATATAATAAATACTTTGGAGGTTATTTGTAATTTTGTGTATACAACTTTGTACATATTTTAAGCTATTTTACACTTTCAAATCGCGATATTTCGCGAACCTTGATGAAATTATCTGAAATTTTGAATTAGTCTTAGTTTTAACAAGAATGATGATTGTACCAAATATCATTAAATTCGGAGAGGTAAAATCAAAAATTTTAATTTTTCGTGTTGGTTTTAAATGGAATAACTCAATTGCTTTATCACAAATATATTGTATGTGTTGTTTAAATGAAAGTTTACAATCAAAATGCATCTCAAATAATTGTGAGATAAAAACTCCCCTAGTATATAAATTTTTTGTAGGATTACGTTTCTGCGACCTATTATAAAGAATTATAATAGCTTGTGTTTTGCTAACATTTACTTTATATCTTCTATCTATCAAAGTATTTGTGGGTGAATTTTAAACCACCTTCCATCTTTTTGATTATTGCATTAGACACTTTTCGCAGCAGATAAAAGCACTATCGACTGCATAAAAAGCTACTTCTTGATTTCTGCGAACAGTACTATCAGAAATATAAATTGTGTAAAGAGTTGGCGATAATACCGACCCTTGCGGAAGACCCACAGGTACATATGTGTCTATCACTAGATAGCTGTTATAAATAGATACAACAAATGAGCGTTGATCTAAAGAACTCTTTATTAGCTTTTGCAGATACGTTAGATAATTGAAGATATTAAGTTTAAAAACTAGGCCATCATGCCATATTGAATCGAAAGCTTTTTCGATGTCAAGAAAAATAACTCCAGTGCTCTTACCATTTCTTTTGTTTGTTTCAAGAAAGTTAACGACTCTTTTTATTTGATGTACGGTAGAGTACTCCTTGCGGAATCCAAAACTGTTGAGGGTTAATAATATTATTTTGATTAGAAAATTCTAAGATTCTCTTATTTATTATTTCCTCAAATGTTTTATCCAATAGGCTTAGAATGCTGATTGGACTATAGCTGGGCGACAATTTAGGATCCTTCCCTGGATTAGGAATTGGAATAACTTTAGCCTTCTTAAAAATCTTTGGGAAAATCATTATATTAAACATGAATAGTTTACTTAAAATTTTCAAAAAAGTAATCACACACGTTTTTAAGAATAATGTTATTAATGCCACCTAATGATTTAACTTCATCTAAATTGGTGAGTTCCACTTTCGATCTGTCAAGAATTTCATCATTAAGATCATGAATGATCCTTGAGACAGTTGTGTCCATAGGCTAAGAATTATTTAAAGTAATGGTATTTTGTTATATGCTTCTTTAACTATAGATATTAATTTATTAAAATAAAAACCTAGATTTACTGAATTACTAACATGTTGGTCAATTTCATTTTCTATCCAGTTTCTGATTGCTGACCAGTCTGCGCAGTGATATAAGGTAACTGAATATGTCATGGTCCGATTGTAAAACATTTACATATGTCTCAAGGTCGGAAAAATGGAGACACAAGTTTTATAATTATATATTTTGCCCAAAGCGAGTATATCATAAGGATTTTATTTTACATAGTTTCTTAAAAAAATCATTTAATGTTGTTTGTTTCTTCTTTTTCAAATTCATATTTTCGTTAACTAACGTTTCATGAAGGCGATAAACTTAGATTTTATCTCGCTTTGACTCATCTTATTCAAACGAGGGAATTCCCCTTTTTCGTTTTATTTACATTGTGTTTGATTGTTCAAGAGCAATCGAAAAAAATTATGCTTAGAATTTTGGATAATAGAGGTAATCACGGTTAGCCGATGCAAAAAAAAAATTAAATGGATGGAAACAAAGAAAACAGTTACAAATTTTCTTTCCCGGATAATCGACGTTGCCGGTTAATCGAATATATAGGCGCTGCGAACTATGGCAACGGGAAATTTGGCCCCAAAACACTAAACGAAAAATGGTCCCAATTATGGGACAATTTTTCATAATGAATAATTTTCCCAAAGTTTTTGGAAATATTACCCCAAAAAATTTACAATATTACCCCAAACTTGAAATGAAAAAGTGGCCCAATTATTGGGACACATTTTCATAACGAAAAGTTATCCCAAACAAAAATGAAATAAGCTGAAACTAGAAATGATACAAATATTGGGGTATTTTTCATAACGAAAAAATAACCAAATCAAAAATATGCTTCCCAAAAATTACGGATTATGTTTATGTATTTTAAATAATTCTGATAATAATTAATTGTAGTATAAAAAATGTTGTCCCCTACTTCTTAGTTTATGAATAATATACCTTTAAATATTCAATATATTTCTAGAAATATCTTTATTATTACACGTCCGATTTAAATAGGAAGTAATTATCATTTTTTATTAAAAATATGGAACTTTAAATATATTTTTGTATTCGAAAAAAGCTTATTTAGCGAAGCCGGTATTCGACATACCTAGAGGAGAAAGTCCTTAAGCCCGGCCGAAGGCCGTCAACGCAGAAAAAAATGTATTAACTAAAAAAAAATATATTAAAATTAGATTTATTTTAAGAGTTGTGGAGTATTATTTATAAATAATATTCTACAAAATATTCAAAAATTATAAAATGAAATAAATTCCTACAAAAATAAAATAACTTCTAAATTTTTTGAAAAATTAAGTAAATTTCTTTATTCTTTTTCTTAACAAATGAAATAATCTCATAAGAAAATGGAGGTCAAAATATTTTCCTTAATTAATTTAATTTTTTTTGAAAACAGAAAATACAATAGGAAAACTTTTCTTCGCTAATACAAGCCTTCCTTCGAAATACCAAATTTCTCTAACACATATTGTGAAATTAAATTTTTAAAAAATTATTTGAATGAAAAAACGCCCTAAAGTAGAAATAAAACTCTTTTATGGGGCTTTTTTTCATTCCATCTTTTTAGGGCAATTTTTCATTGCAATTTGGTGTAAATTCACCCTAAAAAATCATGTCACAAACTGCCCCAAAAACGAAGAAATTTTGCTCTAAAATTTCGTGTTGTTGTAGCCCATGTATTTTGTTGTCGTAATTTTTCATTTAGTGTTTTGGGGCCATATTTCCTGGGGCCACAGTTCGCAGAGCTGAAAATATATACAAAACATTTGCAAGATCAAACTACGCCAAATATTTTTTTTTGTAAATCTACTGGTTTCGCAAATTTGGTGAAAAATTTTACTAATATATGTTCACATTTTATATTAGAACTGTATAATATATTTAGAAAAGCAGACGCTAACTTTTAGAGAATGAACATGAGTGCGGTAAATATAATTTAATGAAATAAGTCCCCACAAATAAAATTTGAGGACTTTATTAATTTTGAGAATTTAGGGATTAATTTCATATGAAATAACTCCCCAAATAAACAAATGAAATAAAGCCATAAAAATTATATAACACCCCAATTACCGTTGTTGTTGCGTTCTGTTCAAAGTGTTGGGGGCTTATTTCGTGGGGAGTTATTTCATGGAGCAACTTTTTTATAACATTATTTATCTACATCTCACAAGACTTCGTTTAAAAGTTAATGAGCTGTTTACTTTTTTTTGACGCTCACAGTATAATATAATGGTAGTTATCGGTAGGCTTTATAAACGCCATTTCAATCGACACACGGACGGACAGACGGATAAATTTTTTTCTCTCCGATAAAAATTGTGGAAATTAAAATCGGAATGACAAACTTATATATACCATTTCCACCTGTGGTGAAGGGTATAAAAACAAGAACAACACTCTTAATCATTGTATTACTGCTGTTGCTACTTGTCTATACAAAAAAAAAAAAAAAAAAACAGAAACAACAACAACAAAATAGTCATACAATGCTTAATATAAATGTTTGTGTGTATTTTTATTAAAAGATTTTTTTTTTTAGTTTTTGGCCCATAACTCAGTTGTTTATGAACGAATTTGGTTGATTCTGTAGCTTAAACAAGGGCTTAAAAAATCAAAAATGCGTTTTGCCCGATATCTCAGTTATTATTGAACCTATTTATTTAATTTTTTAGCACAAAAATTCAGAAAAAAATGTCCAAGCCTTTTTTGCAAAAGTGAAGTCCCTTGTATATACAGAGGCTTCCTAAACTGGAAAACCGGTTCTAAAAAACTGTTTTTTAAGCATATCTCCGCCATTTATGAACTGATCTGAATTTCATTAGCAAAATTCTCTAAACGCTTTCCGATCGCTTGATATATATATTGTATATGTATGCTTCATAAACGCCATTTCAACCGACACACGGACGGACGTGGTCCTATCGTCATCATTTTTTACAATGATCCCAAAAAAATCAACTTTTTTCTTTTCCGACGAAAATTGTGGAAATTACAAACGCAATGACAAACTTATATGGGCCATTATCAAAAATTTTTAATTTTAGGCCTTCAGAAAAAAAAATATATATTATTTTTTTTTTTTTTTTGATGGCACATTAAAAACCATTTGTACAAATATAAAGTGACTCGAGTGCATGTACACTCAGTTCGATTTTGTACAGGGGGCGCGAAAGTTATAGCGATTTTAAGTTGAACATATAACAATTTTTACAAACTAGAAGTTTATGTATAAATCTGGTAAAAATTACACGTAAATCAAAACTTACTGAGTTATTAAAATTAAATTTATGACATTTTCAATGTTTGCTGGTATTAGTAAGGCATATTTTAGGGTTTCCTAGTAAAATTTTAAAAATTTTCTTTATAATAAAAATCGCGATTTTTAAAAATTTTGCGAAAAATATGCATTGAATCTAAGTTATTTCTCCATATAGTATACGAAAATATATTTATCCTTGTTTATTATATTGAAATGCTATTTATATTGTGAACCTTTACCCTTTACCCTAGTAAATATTGTTTGGTCCATAAAATGTTTATCTTTCGAAATTTTTGGATGCGCCTCCGTATTTTCGCTAAGCATTACAAGCACCAATTATAATTAATTTCGTGCGGTACACATGATTTGCCTAAGCAAAAGGTGTTTTGACAAATGTGTCCCGATTTCAAGTATCAATGAGATTCGACTTAAATTTTTGGTCCCAATCAATTTTATTCGTCGCCATTCTGATATCTATATGTCCATGATTTGAAGAAATTGCAATTTGCTATATAAAAATAGAAAAACAAAAAGTGCACTTTTTACGTAATTTTCAAAAAGTCCATAAAATTTTTGTATTAAATTTATTTTTAACACTCCACCGATATTATTCACGCAGTAATCCAAGCTGTTTCATATGAAACTGTGAATGTGCCCCGCGAAAAACGGACTTTTTGAAAAATTTTCACTCTTGTTTTACAAACTTTGGGACTAACTATTTTTGAAAAATGGGAAAAACTTTATTAATTTTTAGCAGTTTTTATAAGTTTTTGAACTTTGAACAGTAATAATGACTGTAAGAAAAAACCTATGGTGCTCAAATTTTGCACTCTATTAGTTTCAAGTCTTGTGGGTTCAGATCTGCAACCAAATTTTTTAAAGTATCATCACCACAAAACTTATTAAGAATTTAAGTCAGTTTCAGCCAGGTTAAAAATTGTTGATAACGGCCCATATATACCCTTTACACCTGTGCACAGGTGAAGAGTACAAAAACAAAAAGTTAATCACGTAGTTTTATTTGTACAGGTATTTTTCATAGTTGCTACTATTATTTTGCACAGCGAATTTCTAGTGTATTCAATCATTTTAAGTATTTTATCTGAGTTAAGATGTTGAATTTTAAGATTTACTTCTTTTTTTATTAAGATTCCAAGAACAAAAATTTTTGGAAATCAACAAAAAATCTTAATTTTATGTTATATTGCACACATACAGCTGTGTATATACACACGTATATGTATATATATATTAGGGGACCCTCTTTTCTTTTCAAATTTCTGGGATGTGAGACGGAGAATCTGAACACCTCCATAAAATGAGTGCCACCCTAATAAACATATATGTATATATAAATAATAATAATTAGCTGAAGTTAATCATATACGTAGTATTCAGTGCACCCTGATTAAGTTTATTCAGTATTTTTATAAAGCCCGTTTTATTTTATATGTTATGATTGGAATAAAAATAATGCGCATTTTAATATATTTTCCTTTTTTAAGACACTACGAGAATTTCCTGAAGAACTGAGAGGAGATGTATCAATGCATTTACACCGTGAAATTCTACAACTGCCTATATTTGAAGGCGCATCTCAAGTAAGTTATTTTCAAAACTACAAAAAGTTTGCAACTAACATAAATTTAATAAATTTAAGGGATGTCTTAAACTGCTTTCACTTCACATCAAAACAAATTTTTGTGCGCCTGGAGAATACCTCATACATAAGGGCGATGCACTTAACTACATATATTATCTTTGTAACGGTTCCATGGAAGTAATAAAAGATGAAATGGTAGTAGCTATTCTAGGTAAGTTGTGTATACACAAGAAAGACAAACTCATACACTGAAGCTTAAAATACTTCATCACACAGTGCAGAATCGATATTTTTTTGGAAATAAATCTGTAATATAAAATAAAATTTCACATAGACGTAGCGGAGGAGTGTGAAATTTTGATTTTGTGAGGGGCCCACAGACCCCTGACGTGTAGTTATTGATTCGCGAAATGGGTCACTTTTGACTAGGGTTTGGGGTTTCCCGTGATATTTTGTTTCCCGGGAAACGGGAATGGAAAATTCAATTTCCCGGGAATTCCCGGGAATCCCGGGAAACTTAAAATATAAGAAAAATTCAATGATTTTTTATAAAGAATGTTATTTTTTCTGTTCAATACTATAATACAACATTATAAATCACATTCATGATTAATTAACAGAAAATAAAACAATGAAGTATGACTTCCAATTTGAAATTTAAAAATTTTAAAATATTTCATGCAAATAAAATAAGTGCCTATTGTAAACAAAGGTTCAAAAGATTTAATTCTTTAATTCACTTTTCAAAATCGAATTTATTATCTCAGTCTTTTTTTTAAGCATTCATAACAGTTCAATTCTTTGACTTCGCAATAATTGCTTAAAGAATGCACTACCAATTATACAATTCAAGATTAAAAAATATTTTGAATTATTACAATTTTCTTCTATTTAAATCTTTTACGAATTGAAGAAAGAATATTTAAAACATATAAATATTTCCATTAAATTTGCAGAAGATTTGTTTTAACAAAAATTCAATGATTTCTTTATAAAATGATTCAGAAGAACTATGATTTTTAGAATAGCGTTATGGAATAAAAAACTAGTATTTCTAATATTTAATTAAAAACTGTATACTTATATTTTCATGCTAAAAAATTTAAAAAAAAATATAAATCATCATCTGTGGCTACATTTCGGTATAAATAGTTTTTCTTATCGTTTCAACTCGTTCTAAAACATAAATTTAAAAACTTTTAAAGTTGGTTCTCAACAATATTTTGTGGTCAATTGATATAGTGTTCGGAAATCTGATAAAAAATAGTTTTCATTTGAAATATATTGTTGATCATTCCAAAAGGAATATTTTTGAAAAATAAAATACATTCGAAGTTTAAAATGTGTATTTTAAATTTGAAAAAGTAGCGGTATGTATTTCTGATGTTAAAAGAAAAGTTGTTGTCGATTTTTCATTTGAAAATTTTACATATTTCAAAATTAATAATATATGTTTAATATTGCCAAAAATATTCCAAAATCGTGCTTTTAAGATAGTATAAAATCAGGTGATACAAAATAGAAAAAAATCTAAAGATATTGGCAAAAAAATATGAAAAAAACCTTTCAGAGCCAAGAGATTTAAATGAAGTTTGAAATGGTACATCATCATTAAAATGTTAAGATTATAGCAATAGGTAGTTAAAAACTCGTGTACTTGAAATGTGAATTGACAAAATAAATCGTTTTTTCCCATCGAAATGTCATCAAATAGGAATTTTCATCAGCGCATCGATGAAATGATTTTGAATAATATAAAATATCACTTGTATCGAATTTCATCTATAATTTGTATTAACATCAAAAATTGCTTTAGTAAGTAATGTGTTTATAATATAAACTTTATATTAATGTAAAATTTTCACTGAGGCGATACTAACAGTAATATTTTTGCTATAGGATTATAAAACTATGTGAATATTAAATTTCCCGTTTTCCCGGGAAAATTGAAAAAAATTCCCGGGAATTCTCGATGAAAAATTTACGGGAATTCCCGGGATTTCCCGCCCTGGAATTCCCAGACCCCAAACCCTACTTTTGACATAGACATTTTTTAACACTTGCTAAAGTTTTGTATTTTATCCGATTTCAATTATTGTTATTAAATTTTTAAGGCCTATGGAAAGCATTTTGCAATTATTTAAAGAGCAAAATTATCTATCGAATAAAAAGTATTGAAATCACTATTTCTCACGAATCCAAAAACAAACGGCTTTGAAGTTGAATATTATGTATTTTTTTTGTTTGAAAACGTGTCCAAACGCTTTTTATCTAAAATATTTTTTGTTAAGAAAATATTGCTAATTTACTTCAAAAACGCCATGACGAGATTTTTGAGTTAATGATGTAGAAATACGCATTAGATCAAGCTTTATCTTCTATCTCCTAAACTACTGCTCGGATAAAATTGAAATGTATTGAAAAGTTGTGGAGAAGGACTTAGGTTTTCAGAAAAATCATATTGTAGTCACCCTGTGAGAACACGAGATAGTCAAAGTTGACTATCTCGAGTTTGTAAAAATTTTAAAAAATCGTAACTTCTACAAATGAAGTCCGATTTGAAAGATTTGTATATTTCTGTAAAGTGCTTAGCAAGATAATCGCCTAAGTTATAAAGATATTTACGCTTGAATTTTTTTGCCCCAACTTTCTTTCGTTTTTCGGGAATAAGTCCTGAGGTAAATTTTTTAATATTATATATTTTTTTATGTATTCCAAAATAATATGCTGAAAGAACTTTTGGATTATCTCAATTTGTCTATAATGGTTAATATAGAAAATCTGAATTGATTTAGGTTTGCATCCTACATCCAGCGTTCGTGGAAATTGTAAATTTTAGAAAAATTTTATCGATTAAAAAAAAAAAAAAAAATTAACGCGATTTTTTTTAATATATTGACGATATTTACTCAAGAAATATATTGAGATCAATTTAACACTAAACTGATTCCCGCCAAGCCAAAAAAAAAAACTGCAGGAGTGCAGATTTTATGAAAAAAGTGAATTTTTTAAACAATTTTTTTTTAATAACACAGAAAAGAATGTTGCATAACATTTTGACTATTATTTCCTATCTAATGTATTAAATAAATATCAGTCTTTTATTTCTGCGAAAATCGTTACAAAATCTTTACAAACCGATTTTTGGCAATTTATCAAAAATAAAAAAGATATAAAACCCAAAAAAATAATAGTTTTTTTAAAGCAAAACTCCTTCTACTTTCCGAAAACTTATAAAATATTACAAGAATATAAAAACAGACTTATATAGATCTCAAAGTTGACGACTTACGTCAACTCTCACCAAATTCACTGTTTTATTATATTTTCATATGTGTATTACACATTGTGTATACGCAACACCCCAGCAGGAAAATATTTTAGTGCTTCCTCCCAACATGCCTTTCTGAATGCCTCCGAACAAACTTTAAACACATTCCGTTTTGCCTTCTGTAAAAATTCCTTAAAGGATGCCTCGACTTCCTTCAAAAATAAATCCGGTACTAATTCTTGTTTCCATTTCATTAGATTCGAAATGGAAGGTGTCACTCACCTAGTAACTTTCTCATTACAAGCAGAAAAAATAGTAACTGCGAGACTTACAAAGCTCAAACTCATTTAGGGCCGTTATTATAACCTACATATAAGGTATCAGATAGTTAAAGGTAAGATAAACTAAAGTGAACGATAAAGTGAGCTTTATCTACTTTTGGTTATTACAACTTGGTTTTAAGGTAAATTTTATAATTTTGATAATACGGCAATATCAAAGCAAAAACCGATTACTTTTGGCCACTTAACGTAGTGGCAACATGTACTATTTGAACGTAACTGCCACTAACGGAAATATAAACAAATAAAAAACAAAGAAATGTTTAAAATAAATGAGTTTAAGCTAACTAAAAGACAACGCCAGAGCAAATATAAATATAGACAGACAAATTACTAAAAACGGCAGCGGAATAAATATAATTTTATTTATTTCTTTTATAAAACAGAAAATATGGCAGCTCTGAATACATAAACCGTCCGATAAAAGTAATTGGTCAGATGTTCTTACCTTTAGCTTATTGGTCACTTTTGGCTTAACTTATACTTATAACAACCAAAAACAGTTAAAGTGAACGATAACATCCCAACTTTAGTTATTGGAAAATTGTTTTAACGGGCATTAGTCTTGTTTCAAGTGTCGATAAAGAAGGTAGTCCGCATGTCTTTTTTCTTAAATATATTTCATACTCTTTTTTAATAGCATTGAAAATATAAGAGAGCATATTTATTTATTTATTTAAGAGTCCTTGCCTTTTCGCTTCTTTTTGGAAGGGAGAAGGGAAGGTCTTGCCTCCAATGACACGCCGTGTAAAAAATAAATAGTGTTGCAATGCGAGTGGCAGGCCTTGTAGATCCTAAATAAGGCATTTTAGAATGTATCTTTAGCCCTTCTATTTCCGACTGGGACAATGTGTATACAACACACAACTGTATTGACGTGTTTTGGTTGTTGAATGAGATAATATTCATAATAATCACGTATGTTTATTAAATATTGTTTATTTTTGAAAAATTGCCAAAAATTGATTTCAAACTTAGGTTTTCTTAGTTATTTTGTGAGATCTATAAAAAGCCATCAACACTTTTCCTAAACAAACAAACTTTGACAATACAAGACACTTAAAGTAAGTTTCAATATGACTATAAATGTACATGGGCAATTCTCATTTTTCGTTTGCCTTTATGAAACCGACCTTAAACCTAAAATATCTTTTTAAATAACTTTTAATGCAATTATATTAACAACACTTGACCTGAAACGGTTCCATGTAGTACCGGCAAGCACTCAAAAAAATAAAAAAAGTGTTTGAAACTAACAAGTTTTTTTTTTCTTTCTTTTGATTGCTGTAATCGCGGATTTTAGTATAAGTGATCAATTCTTCTAATGTACGATATAAACACTTGTAGAAAAAGACCAGCGTGAATTTAATTAGCGTGCCATTAACCAGTGTCAAATCGTATTGTGCAAAAGTCGTGAAACTAAATTTTAAAGGATTTTACGCCGTTTCGGGTATCGCAAAATTCAAAATAGAGCCAAATAGCTCTTGAAATTATGCATCATTTAACATATATCTCGTTAATGTGCCCTCAAGCGAAATGCTGTAAGAGATACCCAAACTTGGAGAGAAAAAATGTGAATGCTTCCAAGAGGTGCCTTTTTCGCGAGGCACACTCCCAACATTATTTAAATGAAGCTATAGTATCGCATTATCAAAGGTTTCTAAATTACATTTTAAAATCATTGTGGCATTTTAAAATATTAATTTGCTAAAAGTATATAATTATTTTAAAAAAATCAGAAATTTTGCATATTTTGTTGTAGCGGATTTTGGCGTTATAAGTCTATTTTAATCTGAATAAAGTTTTTGTGTAGTTAAATTTCACTAAAAATATTCAACAACGGTTTTCATGGGGTAAGAACGCAGTATTTTTTGTTTAACATTAATCTTCGAGGCACACCCAAGGCGCTAATTAAAATTTGCGATGATCAATCTACACTGAACCAAAAATGAGCAGTAAATACGGTAAAATGGGGTGTAGAATTGAAGAAAAGTAGGTTAAATATCAACCAACAAAATCGTTATTCAATTCAACAGAATTTTTTGTTAATTTTTCGTAAGTTAGTTAAATCGACGAAAATTCGTCAATATGACTAATTCAATTAGTTAATTAAAAGGTAGTTAATTTGACAAATTTTTAGTCAAATTAAAGAAAATTTTATTCATATTGAAGAATTTTTATTCAATTTAACTAAATTATTTTATTTAATTCAACTAAATTTTAGTTAAATTGAATAAAAAATTTATTCAAATTAACTAATTTTTTTCTTCAAATTTATTAATTTTAACATTTGAATTTTATTCAAATTGACAAACTTTTGTAGGAAAATTTACTATAAATTACTATCATCAAAAATAAAATAAATAAGAAATTTTAAACACTTTAATATTATTTATTGTACAAAATAATATAATTCATGCTAGAAATAAGCATTTTAAAATATATATAGAAAATTATTTAATTAAATTTAGTACAAACTTACGTACTTCAATTAATTTAAAGTAATGTTATGATAAAGATTAGACCCTTTCAATAAAGTAAAATAAACCAAATAACCACCGTCTGAAATATTAAAAATATATTTGGGAAATAAGAAATTCTGTTATTTAATAATTAAATTGAAATATATTACCTTCAGGTATATTCACTATTTGTTTGATATTTTGTCACAAAAGTTTTTTTCTGGATCCTTGATATGATTTTTATATAAGATGATATTTTATGAAAATGCTTTACAATTCGAATGGAAACAACCCACATTTTAGTACAAGTGTTTAATCAATATCGGCCTGAGAAAAAAACATAAAAATATACATTTATTAAAAATTTTATTTAACATAACAAACTATTTTTGTACCATTTATTAAGTACATTAGATGTGCACTCATCGATCAACAACCAATTTCAGCCCTTACAGATTTATAACTTAATATTTTTAAAGTTTATTTCTGGATGATCTATAGCAACATATAAAAAATGTAAAGAAAACGAAAATATAAATAAAAAAGTTTATATACATATTACAAAAAATATTTACCTGCATTTACAAATCATCTGTACTTACTTGTAGTAGGTTTGTTTTTAGGTTTTCCAAGGAAATTTTTGTCGTGCAGTTCTCATTATCCAAAACGGCTGCTTGAGATAATGATGGCCGTGGTCTAGCAGTTGATTAATTTAACTTGTTTATATTTGCTATAGAAATAATTTATAAAATAAGTAAATATACCTAAAATATTAAAAATTTAAAATGTTTAACAATACCGTGAAAAGTATGAAAAAGTCCTCCAAATGTCCATACGCTTAACAATGCTTTAGTTCTGTCGTTGCATTTTGTTCCATCTATGGTATACATAAGTTAATATTTTTTGCAGGAGAATTATATATTTATTGATCGAAATTTGCTTGTTCTTGAAGTATATCTGATTTAACACAAATTCACTCTTATTTTTCACTATGTTTTATTTATTCGAGTATTTTTGTATTTGTATAAAAAAAAAAAAATTAAACATATTTGACACAATAACAGGTGCACAAGCTTTATTGTTTGTCATTTAACTGATCTTCTTCACTATGCGTTTTCTGTATTGAAAAAATTTCTTCAGTTCTACATATGTTTCTTAAATTTGACTAAAAGAAATTATTTAAATTAACGAAATTTATTCAATTATACGTGCCTTTAGTAAATTTAAAGAAATTTCGTCAATTTGAAGAATTTTATTCAATTTGACTAAAATAAATTAGTTAATATTAACGAAATTTCTTCAATTCTACATGTCGTTAGTAAATTTGAAGATATTTAATCAAATTGAAGAATATTATTCAATTTGACTAAAATAAAATTGTTAATTTTAACAAAATTTCTTCAATCATCATTCAATTAACATCAATTAATCATATTGAAGAATTTTTATTTATGTTTACTACTTCATTTTATTTAATTTTAGTAAATATAAATTAGTTTATTTATTAGCATATTTTATAAAATTTTTTAAATATCGTTAATATACATATGTACTATACATTCAATAATTTCTAGTAAAAACTAAATAAATAATATAATTATAAGAAATATATATTTTTATATTTTTTGCATATTATCAAAAACTGTAGTTGTATGTAAAGACATTCAAACTTATTTTGAAGAATTTTCTTCAATTCTACATGTCTTTAGTAAATTTGAAGAAATTTCTTCAATTTGAAGAATTTTATTCAATTTGAATAAAATAAATTATTTAGTTTCTTAAAATGTGTATGCTTTTAGTCGATTTACAAATTTTTAATCAAGTTTAAGGATTTTTATTCAAATTGACTAAACAATATTAGTCAATTTTAAAGTTTACGAAAAATATTAGTTAATTTAACAGATAATTTATTCAAATTAACTTCTTTTTAGGGTGTTAAATTAAATAAAATTGTGTGTTGTTTTTCTTACTGCCAATTGTTTAATAGTTACTGCCAATTTAACAAAATTTTCGTCGATTATCAGATTTTTCGTCAATTTTTTTACGAAATTTTATTTAAATCAACATATTTTACAAAAAAAAATATTTTTGACAAAATTTTTTTTAGTAGATTTGAAGAAAATTTGTTGATTCGAAGAAAAATTCTATTGATTTGAAGAAAAAATCTCTTAATTTAAATATTATTTTTCGTTAAAATTCTACGAAAAATTTTCGTCAATATTACCTTCGAGATTTGGTTCAGTGTATAGCTGCTTTAATACTAAAATCAATATGGCGTTCGATAAAAAAGTACGATTTTGCATTTATTGCAACTTTAGAGATTTGAGTAAGTGCAATTAAAAAGTTTATATAAATAATATTATCTTATGACTTATTTAAAAAAAAAAAAGATGAATTTTGCAACAAATGAATAAATATGAACAAGATTACATCACTAAAAACTGAACTTTGCAAATTTTATAAGAAGGTTTAATAATTATTAAATCGCTAATATATCCACGCATATTTAACTTATCGCGATATTTTTAATTTGTATTTTAGATACAGCATTGTAGAGTACATAAATGCAATAATTTTTGATTTAGGACTATAAATACAATTTTGGAAATTTTTTTTATAAATTTTTATCTTAAACCTCCATAACATTGACGCCGTGCAGTAAAAGTCATTCACGCAAACAGATTTGTGTTCCACTAGAGCCAAGGAATATTGGTACTAAATATCGTTTATGTGCCATTAACAACTTTTCGACATTTTTTTGAACACCAAAAGTAAACGGGTTTGAAGGATTTCCCATATACACACCTGGACAAAAAAATAAATACATTTCCTTTCAATACATTTTCGATTATAAAATTTTTATGTGGCTTTAAATACACATGGCAATTCTTGGTTATTTTAATGGTTCGATGTGGCAATACCATTTATTGTTGAAAAAAAGGAGAATGATCCCCCATTTTCAAATTTGCCGTTTTTTGTTCGTGGGGAGCTTTCGTTGTATGGACAAAAAAATAAATACATTTTATTTTTATTTGAATTATTAAGTTTTTAAAAGATTTTTTTAAAAGGTTTGTAATTTTTAAGGAATTGCCATTTAGTTTTTGTAAACTAAAAAAGAAAAATATTTAGTACATATTTAGTTTTAGTCGCGGCAAGCATTGTACCGTCGAGGAGAATTGCGTTGACGCTGAGAAATAAGGGAAAAAGTCTTCGTTTTATTGCTGAAACCTTGAATCGTTCCTTATATTTTGTACAAAATGCTCTGAAAGAACAGCCTGCAGTTGAACACCGTGGAAGACTAAAGAAAACATCACCAACAACGGATAATCGCTTTATTACTATGGCAAAAAAAGACCCATTAATTTCTTCCAGAGCCATTTCTGCGGAGATTGGTAACGTAGTTTCATCCCGAACGGTACGTAGAAGACTATATAGTGCCAATTTACCTGGTAGAATAGCCAGAAAAATTACCTTGCTTCGACAAAAAAATTTAAAGGCACGGCAAATTTTCGCTAGAAGTCATTCTATTTGGTCCGGCCCAGAAGATGAAAAAAAGTGGCGGAATATCTTATGGACCGACGAAACTAAAATTAATTTGGTCGGCAATGACTCGGCTAGGAACGTGAGACGCCCCAAAGGTATAGAATTTCATGTTCATTTTACTAAAAAGACAGTTAAGCACGGCGAAGGTAACATAATGGTTTGGAGTTGTTTTTCGTGGAACGGTGTTGGTCCGATACATCGAATTTCCGACACTATGACAAGATTTCAGTACAGGGACATCCTAGAGAATATTATGTTCCCCTATGCAAGCGAAAATATGCCCCTCAGGTGGGTTTTTCAGCAGGATAATGATCCGAAACACACCTCAAAGTTGTGTCAGGATTGGTTCAGGGATAATGAGATTGTCGTAATGGACTGGCCAAGTCAATCACCTGACCTTAACCCGATCGAAAACCTTTGGGGAGAGTTAAAACGAAGAATTGGAAAAGAAAATTTCCAAAATAAGGATCAGCTGTGGACCTTTGTTCAGAAAACGTGATACGAAATACCAGTGGAGACCTGTCGTAAATTGACCGCCAGTATGCCAAAAAGGGTGGACAAAGCTATTCAAAATAATGGTGGATACACAGGATACTAGTGAACTACAGTTATAAGTATCAAAAAATTAAAAAAAAAAAAATTTCATTACATTTGCTTTTGTGGTATCTTAGGTGGGTGTATTTATTTTTTTGACCACTTATTTAATCTGTTTTAAAACATTTTTAAGAATATTTCACGTTATTTATGATTTAATTAAGTTTATATATCGTATTTCTGTTACATATCATATAAGAAAAAAAATTATGGTTACTTTTTTATTTATCTTCAATAAATATTTTATAATGAACTGTTAAACAGAACTTTTATTAATGTATTTATTTTTTTGTCCATTGTGTATTAGAGCCCTGCAAACTGTGTCTTATAAGGCATTTCAAGACACTTGATATTTTTTAAGTGCTGTTATCAGTGTGTGTGCGGAACAATAAATACTGTTCTGCAGGCACTTAAAACCATACAAATACTGCGTGTGTGCTTCAACTTTATGAACAAATCATGAGTGTGTTATGATAGCGACCAAACAAGACATGAGAGTGCGACGCTAAAAAAATACAAGCCTTTTGACCACTTGATTGCTTCAATAAGAAAAAAAAAAAGAAAGATTTTTTTCTGTTTTCTTTGCATGTTTTTCTAAAAAAAACATATGTATGTATGTGTGCCATCATTCCTGTGACAAAGAAAAACCAACAATAAAATGTACACATAAATATATATGTGTGTAGGCAAGAACATTTATAAACAACCCCTTTTCACACATTTTTTGCTACACACAACAACTACGTATTACAAAAAACAAACAAATCATCAAGACCACTTGAATGCTTTAAATCATTTCTCAACATCTTGTATGATTTGCTTTTTTTTGCCACACCACTTGCACCACTTGTTTACGATTAATGATTTGAACGCACGGATTTGCAGTCGCTCATACACAGTACACACTTGCTTTGCTTCGGGCAGCGAACAGTACGAACTAGAGCCCTGCAAACTGTGTCTTATAAGGCTGTACAAGCCACTTGATATTTTTCAAGTGTTGTTATCAGTGTGTGTGCGGAGTAATAAATACTGTTCTGCAGGCACTTAAAACCATACAAATACTGCGTGTGTGCTTCAACTTTATGAACAAATCATGAGTGTGCTATGATAGCGACCAAACAAGCCTCTCAAAGGCTTGTATAAAAAAATACAAGCCTTTTGACCACTTGTTTGCTTCAATAAGGAAAAAAATTGTGTTTTCCTTTTTATTAAAATTATATGTGTGTGTGTGCGTTCATGACTGTATAAAGTAATTTCGTAAGTAAAACAGTCGTTTAAAAGTATTGTTTATAAACTTATTGTTATTTACGATCAAATAAATTATTAATGTTACTAGTTATAACAATTTAAAGAAACATGCAGATGTTCCATCGTATTCTTAACATTTGGGAAAATTTATTAGTCAAGGAGTAAACGTATATGGAAACGAATTTGAAAAATGAAAAGACATTGTTCTATATTATTTCCTTTTAGTTTTAAAATAGAATGATTACTTAGTAAATATAAATTAAATGCAATAAAATCTATCATAATATAAATAAGTACAATTTTAAAATTTTTTATAAACATACAATTAATAATAAGACTAACTTTATTTAAAATATAAATAAATACTAAAGATAAAAATTTTCTAACTTACATATGTAACTGACAGTTTCAAATGTCAACTTTAATTTTTTTACTTTTTTAACTCTTAATAAAGAGTATTTTTTAATAACTTTATGAATTCACCCTTTTACATTTATTTAGAAAAGAAGAACCAACAATAAAATATAGACATACTGTATATATGTGTGTGTATGCAAGAATATTTATAAACAACCACTTTTTACACATTATGAAGATTTTTTGCCACACACAGCAACTACGTATTACAAAAAACAAACAAATCATTAAGCCCACTTGAAATCTTTAAATCATTTCTCAACGTCTTGTATGATTTGCTTTTTTTTTTCAGTACACACTTGCTTTGCTTCGGGCAGCGAACAGTACGAACAGTATTTATTGTTGTTTTTGCACATGTTGGCTTCAATGAATTCTTTAAGAATTAATTCAATAAGGAAGGAACAAAAGCCTTTGAATTATATTTTTGAGAATGATATTGTGGAATGAAAAATTAATATTTCTTAATTCAGAATTAAGATTTAAGGGAATTAAGCTAAGATTTAATTAATAATTTCGATGCTCTGATATATACGATCGTAGAAGCCTGCCAATGCCAGAAAATATAATATTATAATAATAAAAATATGCACAAATCCAAAAAATTAAAATTTTAAAAATGTTACATAAACAAATGTCGCATCTCCGGTCCCAGATAGAAAAATCTGTCTTTGTCAGGATTTGTAAGACGAATAGTTTTATAAGTAAGCAGAATAGAATAGAATTTTTGAATTAGGGCTTCATGTACAAAATATTTTTTTTTACTATAGTCTTATAAAAATTTGTATTCTAGATTTTTATGACTTTTGTAGTACTAAATACTTAAGTAATTTTCAGCAAATTACAAGTGATGTTTTTTACAATCATTGAGAACAAATATAAGAAAAAAGATTCCAAAGGACCGGCGCTACCTGTATCTGAAGTGTATTTTGATAATATTGAATATGATCACCAAACTTCAAGGAGTTACCTGAAACATGCCAAATACTAATGAATGAAACCAATAAAATTATGTAATTTATTGCTACATTTTTCCAATTTTCTAAAAAAAGGCTTGTTCATTTTGGTCTCTCATTTAAGTCAGATTAAGTGGATGTCAAAATATAAAAAGTGTTAAAATTTCAACATATTACAGAAACAATGTGTCATTTAAAGTGACAAATATCTCGAAAGATATTCAAGACATAATAAAAGAATAACCTGTGAAAATATGTACCCGCGATAAATGAAAGCAAACTTTTTTGTCAGGGTAACGTACCAATTTTTAAATCGTGGTCCAATTGGAACGCAACAGATTATGCGCCACTGCATTTGGTACTTTACCAGGTTTTACGATTTTACAATATTTATTCTTGGCTGAGCAAGATGAATTCTCAACGTGGTGATGGCTATTATAAAATAATTTTATTAATACCTCGGTGAACTCGGCAAATAGTTAGATTAGAGCTGAAAAAGAAATAGTTTATGAGCTGGAAATCGAAAGTGAATTATCTAAAGAAAAACTTCACATCGGATTAGGCAGCCTCTACAAATGACCAAAAATACTTTCTCGACCACCATTTTGAAATCCTAATCGATATGATGCACAAACAGATAATCGAATGCAATGTACATTATATTCCAAATGCTTAAATGTGTAACATATTTCAAAAAGAATTATTAGTTTTATACATTATAATAAATTATTTGGTATTACACCGTAAATTATTTAACGCTTTTACATGATTATATAATTGCCTTATATTTCAATTGGAATGATCCAGCTCCAAGTTTTCTGCTTCACACTTGATATATCTATATACATAAAAGAGTAATGTGACTGACTGACTGATTCATCATCCCACAGCCCAAACGGCTGAAGCTAGAGAGACGAAATTTGAAACGTAGGAAGGTCTCCCACCATATAGATTTGGTACTTTTTAGAAATTCAACCGTTTAAAAGGTAATGAAATTGAAAAAAAATTCAGCTGTACCGAATCTTTGATACCCTTCACCATCTTACCGACGAATAATTAAATTTTCGCCTTAACGTATGCTTTCATTATTTCACATTTATAAATCTACAATGTTTTCTAACTACGAAAATTTGAATATGAAAAAAAAAACAATCATAACAAGCTTTGCTTTTAAAAAATAAACAACAACAATTCGATATTTATTTATTTTTGTATGTGTGTATATACAAACTCACTGCATATACAAAGAACAACAACAATACTGTTATTCATTAATATTATTGCTGTTGCTAACTAAACTACTTGTCTTATAGGCAAAAACGTCACTAATAGTCATTACAATGCTTAATATACATGTTTGTGTGTATTTATATTCTTAACAGTATGTTTTAGTTTTTAAAATATAACAACAAAAACAAATTCCATATTT
The DNA here is from genome assembly GCA_951394005.1 of Protophormia terraenovae. Classification (NCBI taxonomy): domain Eukaryota; kingdom Metazoa; phylum Arthropoda; class Insecta; order Diptera; family Calliphoridae; genus Protophormia; species Protophormia terraenovae. The sequence goes on from OX596077.1 coordinate 72,921,722, forward strand.
ATTTATTTTTGTACAAACTGACTGCAAATACAAAGAACAACAACACTGTTATTCATTATATTACTGCTGTTGCTAACTAAACTACTTGCCTATACAAAAAAACAAAAATGTCACTAATAGTCATTACAATGCTTAAACCATAGACTAACTAGACGCGCTACTGAGAGAGAAAAAACCTAAGTTAGCTGTCAGAAAACTTATGTATAAGAGTGTATTGGTAAATTAATTTGTAATAGTATTGGTTTAAAAAAAACATTTCACCTCAATACTTAAAGTTAACATAGTTGTTTCAAGGGTAGTAAAGAAAGTAACATATTTTATTTTAAATTTACTGTTTGCATTTTCGGGAAACATAAACAAAAACGATAAACTATTTTAGCAAATAATAGTTAATATAACAAATATTAATTGTCTTTTAACATTTATAGTAAGAAAAAAGTTGAAATTTTAAAAAATAATACAAAATTTTAATACTGAAAAAGTATTAAAAATGCTACTGTGAAAATTACTATGGTGAATATATTTTTTTATTTTAATACACCACATATACATAACAAAATGTCACAAAAATAAAATTCGCTAATAAAAATTGTTTAAAATTTTTTAATTATTTTAAAATTTTTAAATTTTAAGAGTTTATTTATTGATTTTATATTAAAAATATACAAACATAATATAACAAAATAATACGCGTTGTTTAATTGTAATTTCGAATAATATGTGCATTTGTGAATCTGATGTTTTTTCATTGCCAAAATCTTTTTTAGTAGTATTTTTTATCTTTAACCGAGACACTTATTATTTTTAATCAATATAATTCTTATTATATATGGGTTGTATTTAATTTGTGAATAAAATTAATTAGAAATTTCCCTAAAAAAATCCTTAGAAATTATTATAATTGGAACCAATAAATAAGAATTATATTGATATAAATATATAATAAAAGTCCTGCTTAGTTAAACATAAAAAGTAAAAAAGATCGTGAGATTACTTTAAACTTTGACCAGCTCACTAAAATAAAAAATACTTTTAGATAAAGAATTTTTTCACTAACGTCGATGTTAATTTTTCCTTTATTTATCGAGCTATGACCACCAAAATATCGAAAATTTCTTATAACTCAAGAAAAATTTTAAAACATATTCTAAAATCTAGAACTGGTGTTATTAGAAACACTTCAGATTCTTTAATAACATCCTCAGAACTAGTGTTATCACAGTTAATTGTGACACTAATGGAATAGAACCTTATTATGATTCTAAATTCGTTTTAAGGAGAGTTTTATAGATCTAGTGCTTAAGAACTAATTCTGTATGACTTCTACATCACTTCTGAGAACAAATTACAGGTTCTCGAATGACTTCTAGTATTGTTTAAAATAGTTGTATAAAAACCAAAAATTAAAAAAAAGTATTTACAAAATTTATTTCAAAAGTAGCCTTTAGGAAATTGCCCATTAAAATAAAAAGAACTGATTCTAAAACCGTCCCCTAACGCTTCTATGGAACTAGTTTTGAACATTTTCGAACAAAAACTGATTAATGAAGTAGTTCTAGAACCGTTCAATAGAATGTGTACTGGCTAGCCAACGCTTTCACAGAACTAGTTCTCATTGGTCGTAACACCAAAGTAGAAGGCTATCTTCATATATTCTGGAACTAGTAGTAGAACTAATAAAATTTTTCCAGGGAACTTTAATATTATCTAATAAATTTAAAACTATATTGTTATCTTAATTTACTATTCCTTTACATTATTTTGCAAAACATATTTAAAATAGAAACATTCGGTTCAAAACTAACTCAAAGTATAAATTACACAAACTGTCTAGAGGTTTAACCGTTAAATAAGGTAAAATTAGTCCTTGGTATAAAAAATTAGTGCGCTGTAGAAAAAAGTAGAAGCTGATTCTTTTTAAGCTCGTCTAAAAACTAATTTATAACACCAATTTCTAAATAAATAAAAATATTTATCATATTCTGTTAGGGTGGCATAAGTCATTTAGGATTTTTCACTAATATTAGAAGAATAAATAGAAATCGAACATTTCACCTGGGTGAGTTTTGTGTGCATAAAAGTTAGGTCATCTTTAAAAATTGATTAATTGAATTTTTCATTCAAAAAAAAAAAAAAAAAATTTTAACAAAATATTTTTAGTTTTTAAAATTATTAATTTTTGTTTATTTATTTCACAAACTAAATGTCAACAGTTCGTGGTGAACTCTCTAAAGTATGTTGAATACACACAGTACCCGTATATGTGAAGAAAGTAATTTGGCTTATTCTCAGTAGCGCCTCTATGTACTCTATGGCTTAAACATTCATTGCAAGCTTTACTTTAAAAATAAACAACAACAACAATAAAATATTTATATATTTTTGTATGTATGTATACCCACTACAGGCAAAATAGTGCACACGGGCAAATTATCTCTTAATTTTGTCACATCAATATGTTCTTACATGTAAAGAGAGAATAATTATTTATTAATTTTATATATTTATAATACTTTTTTAAGCAAATTGTTATAATATTCAATTATAGTTTTTATTACAGACCATAAATTGTTTAAAAGCAAAAGATATTATTAAATTATAAGTTTAAAAATTGTTTCCGTGCAAAATATAAGAGCACGGAAACAAGAGCATATAGAATGTGAAATTTAAGAGCGCCGTTCCCTGATGTATACACAAACTTCATATACAGAAAACAAAAACAACAACCGTTAATCATTATATATCAACTGTTGCTACTTGTCTAAACAAAAAAAAAAAAAAAAAAAACAACAACAACCACAACAAAATAGTCATTATTATTTTTTTTTTTTTTTCATTTTTTGGCCCATAGCTCGGTTGTTTATTAACGAATTTGTTTGATTCAAAAAACCAAAACTTTATAAAAATATTTATGACAGATCTGTATAAAAATAAAAATCTATAGCTTTCTAAAAACTGTTTTTTTAAATCGACTCCGCCATTTGTGAACCGATCTTGCTGAATTTCAATAGCAAAATTCTCGAAGGAAGGTGGGCTTCATATACGCCATTTCAACCGACACACGGACGGACGGTCGGACGGACATGGTCCCGAAAATAGCAACTATTTTGCTCTCTGACGAAAATTAAGGAAATTACAAACGGAATGACAACCTTATATATACCCTTTACACCTGTGGTGAAGGGTATAAAAATCGTACCTATTTTTGGTACTTTTTTCATAAAACATTTTTTTTTTTATATATATTGAAATATTCATATGAGTATTTTTATATGGGATACCACTACAATTTAGAAATTTATTGGAATACAATTTTTGATACTTCGATGTGTGAAAAAAGTACTAAAAAAGGGGTAAAGGCGGGAAATTACATTTTATCCAAACTTAATAACGAATTTTCAATTAAACATAGAAACATGAAATTAAAAAAATGTATATAAAAATTCACAAGAGTGGAATTTGTGGTACTTAAAGATACATGGTCCTGTGGGTAAGAATTCAAGAGGATGGACTTTGTGGTACTTTTTCGTTCTTCTAATGGTACTTTTTGAATTTTCTATAATTATGAACCTAGAAACATGAAATTAGGGATATGTGGTCCATAGTTAATGAGAATCCATAAGAGGGGACGTTGTGGTACTTTTTTGTTATTTTAATGGTACTTTTTGAATTTTCTATTATATTTAACCTAGACATATGAAATTAAGGACATGAAGTGCTAAGTGAATGAGAATCCATAATAGAGAACTTTGTGGTACTTTTTCGTTCTCCTAATGGTACTTTTTGAATTTTCTATAATATTTAACATAGAAACATAAAATTAAAGATATTTCATTAGAGGGGACTTTGTGGTACTTTTTTGTTCTTCTAATGGCACTTTTTGAATTTTCTATAATATATAACCCCGAAACATGAAATTAAAGATATGTGCTCTTAAATGAATAAGAATCCATAAGAGAGGTTTTTGTGGTACTTTTTTGTTCTTCTAATGGTACTTTTTGAATTTTCTATAATTATGAACCTAGAAACATGAAATTAGGGATATGTGGTCCTTAGTTAATGAGAATCCATAAGAGGGGACGTTATGGTACTTTTTTGTTATTTTAATGGTACTTTTTGAATTTTCTATTATATTTAACCTAGAAATATGAAATTAAGGACATGAAGTGCCAAGTGAATGAGAATCCATAATAGAGAACTTTGTGGTACTTTTTCGTTCTTCTAATGGTACTTTTTGAATTTTCTATAATATTTAACATAGAAACATAAAATTAAAGATATTTGGTCCTAAATGAATGAGAATTCAGTAGAGTGGTCTTTGTGGTACTTTTTTTGTTCTTCCAGTGGTACTTTTTTAATTTTCTATAATATTTAAAGTAGAAACATGAAATAAGGATATGTGGTCCTAAATGAATGGAAAGTCATAAGAAGGGACTTTGTGGTACTTTTTTGTTCTTCCTATGGTATTTTTTTTAATTTTCTATAATTCTGAATCTAGAACCATGAAATTAAAGATATGTGGTCCTAAATGAATGAAAATCCATAAGAAGGGACTTTGTGGTATCTTTTTTCGTTCTTCTAATAGTACTTCTTAAATGTTCTGCAATTTTCAGCCTTAGAAACATAAAATTGAAGATATAAGGACCTAAGTGAATCAAAAACCTTAAAATGGATTTTGTGATCCTTTTTCTTTATTAGTGTTTATAAAAAACCGACTTTTCAAAAAACTGGTTTGACGGTTAACCGAAAATTAAGTAAAATTAAAAAACCGGTTTTTCGGTTAACCGTCTACTAAAAACCGGTTAAACCGGTTAACCGACATTTTAATAATTGCTCTAATTTGAAGCTTAATAAAAATATTTTTGTTAAAAAATGTGTTTTTCAACTTATTGGTTATAAACAGTGCACTGCAGTGTTCTTTATAAATTGCGATTAATTTACATCGAAAATTTATAATACTTTTTTCAGCCTTTAGACTAGTTTTAATATAATTTATTAAAACAACTTTTTTGGGATCTTTTACCACAGTTTTTGAAGATTTATAACGATCTAAAATTATTCTATTAAGTATTTTTTCAGTTTTTTTATTTTATTTTTTTATTTTTCATTTTTCTAGGTTAAAAATAAAATTAAATTATCGAAATTTTACAAAAAGGAAGCTTTAGACCTAGGATAATGTACTTTATATTATGATTCATATTCACCGCTTTTAAAGTTTTTCTCTCAAGAAAAAGTTTATATAATTTTATAAAAAAATGTAATAAAAATATCTGCATAAAATTGGAAAAATAATTAAAATTTTTTTCTGCTAAAAGGAGATTTGTTTTTAATTTTTAGAAGATTATTAATCATTTAAAAGCAAATTTTCTGCACTTATTTAGTTCTCAACATATTTTCTTATATTTTAAATTCAGAAAAAAGCAACTAAAGGACGAAATTTAGTGATATTTTTAGCAAATTTTTGAAACCGGTTAACCGACACAAAAAAACCGGGTAAACCGGTTAACCGAAATTGAATATTTCAAATTAACCGGTTCGCAAATAACCGAAATTTGAAGAAAAAATCGGTTTTTCGGTTAACCGGTTTATAAACACTATTCTTTATTCTAATATACTTTATCGTAATTCTGATATTTAGTTCCCATTATTCTAAGATTATAAACCTGAAATTAAAGAGATATTGTTATTTATGGGTGACATATCACCATTATTAAAAATGTTCCCAAGGGAATTAAGAATCTTAGTTTAAATTTATTATATAGTATGGGTTTACAACTCGTTTAATATAAAATTTGTAAAATAATCATAACACTAAATTTAAATGACAAATAAAACTCATTTTCTCATAAAATTTTTTTAAACGTCCGTTTCTTATATGAGCGCAACAACATGCCCCTAATTGACCATTGATGCTTTTTGGCAACACCCGATATCTCGGAAACTAAAAAGATAGGTATACAAATCTTTCGGTTTTATTATTACAATTACACAATAGACCCCACACCAAATTGTATTAATTTATCTTAACGGGTTAAGATAATAACAATATTGTATGCAAATGAAACACAATATTAAAAAAATATCGAAGGATGAATTAACAATAATAGATCAATCTTCGTTAGACGTTTGTCTATCATGACAGTCACAATTGAATTTCAGAATAAATTCGATTTGTAATTGTGATTACTTGTAATGACTGCACCTTAAGGTGGTTCAAAATTCTTTTTTGCGAGCTACATTTAAACTTACATAATATTATGAAAGGGGATGTCAGTTAGATCATACTTGCCAAATTTCAACTTTCTATAATGCTTGGAACAGGATGCTACCCTGCCATTTACGTCAATGATCCTAGAAAAAATCTTAAAAATTTTTACTCACCTATATTAATGATTTATATATCAAACGATAGCTTAAGAAAAATAAATATAACTATATTTTTAATATTTCCAAAATAGCTAAAAGGAAGGACAAAATCGACATTTTAATAAAAATAACTTGCACATTGACTTTAAAACGACAAGTAAAACATTTATATACTTCGAAAGTTCAAAGGTCAAAACCAATAATATAAAGATCAAAGCTTAATATCTCAAAAAACGATATTTTAAAATTCTTAAAAAATATACATATTGATAATGTAACTCTACTCTATATTTGTGCCAAATTTCAATTTGGAGCCTCTTTTGGTTTAGGAGTTATGAAGCAAAATATTGTAAAAGCACATTTTTTGTATGTAAAATTTAAAATATTTAAATTTTTTTGTTTTAAATAATTTTTTTCTACGAGCACATATTTAAAAAATAAAATTATATATACAAAATTTTACTTCAGTTTATATTTTGTTACATAACTTCCAAACTAAAGGAATATCCAACATGAAGTTTTGAATAAGTATAAAGAACCCAGCAAAAAAAAAGTGAGGAAAAAGATGTAATAAAATCACCACAACTAGTAACCAGTACCACTTCAAATTCGGGTGAAAAATCAATGAATTTAACATTAGCGTGTCATTGGTGGAATGTTGTTCATTTTTGACAACTTGGATGTTATTTGTAACTAGTACCATTACTTATATTAACTTTGTATTTAAGATGAGAGGAAAAACGACTACTACAAAGTGAAAAAAATCCTGACTCCAAAAATGATTTTCTTAGGGTTGTTATTAAAGTTTTTATTTATGGAAAAGCAAAAAGAAAAGATGAAATTAAAATCTTAAATTATTCAAAATTGTTATTTTTTTTAATATTTATTCAAGTGCCTTTTGTTTTTTAGACTTTTCTGCGCTTCTGAATAAATGTTTAAGAAGTGTTAAAAAGCAAGGAAAATTTTGATCAAATAAATAATTTAATACCGAAATTTTTATAACGAAAATAAAAATTAGCATTTCAAAGACATCGTTTTTGGAGATATAATAGTTTAATTTTTGTGTGTCTTATTTTGACCTTTGAACTTTTGATCTAAAGTAACACACTATATATCATTTTAAAGGTAATGTCTTTTCTTTTAAAATTACACTAAAAATAACATTTTATTTTCTATAACTTAGGAGTTATTAATAATTGGATTTTATTTTTGTCCATAACTTCTAAACTAAGTAAAGCTCAAACTTGAAATTGTTTATCCATATGGAGAAAAGTTATTTCAACAATATATTATTTTTTAAGAATTTTAAAAATACCGGTTTTTGAGATATAATAGTTTGAATTGTTTTATGCTCAACTTTGACTTTTGAACTTTTGATGTAAAAAACTTTGTATATACCGTTATGGAGGTAATTTCTTTGTCTTTAATATGCAGCAACAACTAGAGATCTACCATGTATACTTAAGAAGTTATTAGGAGTTAAATTATTAATTTGCAAAATTTTAAAATTTTTTTTCATTTTTTAAACCGTCATATTTATGGACCGGAAAGAAACATAGATCTGAAATTTCATGTTTTCGGAAACACATCTAAAGGTCAATGCTTGTGGTGAATTTCATGGAAATCGGAGATGTCAAATCCGATTGAAAAATCATGGGTTCCATATATTTAGGTAAAAAAAAGTTTCGATTTTTTAATCGAAATGAGTATAAAAAAATCGTAATTTTATGCTGGTTATGGAAAAAATATTTAAAATTTTTTTTCCATGGGAGTTTGTTTCGCTAAAAGACTATTTAAGGCATTTTGATGAACAATTTTTTTTGAAAAATTTTTAATATTTTAGCCTTCAAGGGAACAAAATTATAAAATTCCTATCCATTTTTTAAGAAAAATTTCGAATTTTTTTTTTGCATGATGTACTATAATGACATTTTAAGTACCAAAATTTTTGCTAAAATTTGTTAAAATATTTTTTTATAATTGGTTAAAAATGACGAATTTTTTGATACCCATTTCAAGACAAAACTCAATACTATTTTTTGGACGAAATGTTCTAGACCCACTGACTTTCAATCGCTTGTAGGAAACTGAGGATAAATTTTAAACATTTTTTGAATATTTTTCCCATATTAAGCTAATTTTTACGCATCGTTTGAGGAGTCTTCTTACAAAATTTTTGTCTACAGGTTAGGCTAGGTTGTATTGGTTGCCGCCATAGGCTAAGCTCACTTGGGTCCAAGTAAGGTCATGTTGTGTTACCATAAAAAGCTCCCGCTGCTTCAAGGCCTAATCCTTCTGAAGATCTGATCCTTCGAACCATTTTGTGGTCCCAACAAAGGAGTTGATCCTGGTTGGTTCAACTGTAGAGGGAAAGGGTTTGTCTATTAATTAGACAAATAGCCATTGCCGTTGGTCCCCAAAAGACGGACAGTGACATAGAAATGTTCCATGGTCTCTTCTTCTTCCTTGTCTTTACAACTCCTGCAAAAGTCGTTGTAGTGGAGTCTCAGCTTTTTATTGTTCGCTGTTCTTCCATCACAGGCCAGATTTTCCTGGACTCTAGACAAGTGGGTTCCATGGTTTATCTTTCTACAGCTTCAAGATGAAATTTGTGTGATATCAGCTGCTTACCTATTATTAATGGAGCGCCTATATCATCATTGTAACCATATTGGTTCGAATTGGCTCCTGCACGCGCAAGTCTATTGGCCTCGAGGTTGCCGTTTATGTCCCTATGTCCTGGAACCCATGCGAGGGTAACCAACGAATGTCTCGCGATCTCTTCCAGAGACAACCGGACAATCTTTGATGTGGTGTACCTGACAGGGAACTGATGGCCGCTTCTCTTCAGTAAATATACGAATATCTTTATTTGATATTCCATTATACTGCACCCATTGTGCGACTACACGCAAAGAAAAAATATGGTTCGGGTGACCATAAACTAATGGCAACATACTATGATTGTAATATATGATCCCAGGTTACAATAAGTATATTTGTACGTTTTTCTGATTCCATTTAATCATTTTCTCATCATTTAATGATTCGGTTTAATCATATTTATAACTTTTTTTATAATATTTCTTCCGATTTCCCAATTTTTTTTTCATTTAATAATCCCATTTTATCATATATATAAACCAATTTTATCATTTAATAATCCCATTTTATCATATATATAAAAGAATTTAATCATTTAATATTCCCATTTTACCATATATATAAACGAACTTAATCATTTAATAATCCCATTTTATCATGTATATAATCCCATTTTATCATATATATAATCACCTTTTATCATATATATAACCCCATTTTATCATATATATTTTGTAATACTGAATATATTTAAAATAAAGCACATTTATCTGAAATTTTTATTTTTTTATTGAGAATATTGAACAAAAATTTTTCAGGTATAAAAATTGATTAATTTTTAATTATAAAATTATAAGTTATTAATAGTTTTTTTATATAATACTTATACTCTACATATTAATTTTTAACATATATTTACATATTCATTGTTTAAATATTATTTACTTATTATATTTTATAATATTTACATAAGAATTTAAATTAACAGTTTTATGTTTTCTTTGGTAATGCAAATATAGCCAATAAGATTTGATTATAAAATTTTATTGGCTATAGAATAGATATTAAAAAATAAAAATCCTCATAATCCTGCTGAAAGGCTTGAAATGAGAGTTAAATCCATGGTTTGAAAGCCTTTGAACGCAAAGATAGTAAGATTCATTAGAGCAATATACATTATATGACCAAATAATCGAACGTCATTTTCATACATTTCAATATGGAAAACCAATCCTGTATATCTCAGAACAGGACATATTTTTCATTTATTTTTTTATTTTGTGGTTTTATTTCACAATTTTTTAAACTTAGAACATACCCAGCAAAAACTTTGCTTTCCTGGTAAGCTAGCAGGTATAATTGGAAATAAAAATAAACTACTTATTTTTTGTCTCAATAACTAGTTATTTTTGTTCGAGTTGTCCATGAATTCTAGTAGTTATTTTAAGACTCTAGTGATACTAAAAAACATGTGCCTAAACAAAAATAAAAAAAAAACGAAAAAATTTGCCGTCGGTGAGTTTTGAACTTGGGACCCTATTAACTAATCGTTTTCAATGACTACCGTCTTACTCAGTACACCATGTCGCACTTAATATTCAAAGCTAAAAAACTTGTTTTAGCATAAAATATATTTTTAAAACATTTTATTAAAAAAATGAGTTGATTCAGAATTGGGTTGAACCGGCACCCTTCTGGTTGCTAATCCTGCGCTCTAGACAACTGATCCATGTGATTGTAACTTACTCTGCAATTATACTATTGAGTACTTATTTATGTAGTGTAGAGAAGGCAAATAATAATGACGCCTACTTTCCAGGAAAGTACTTTAATAAGTAGTTGCCATTACCGAAAACCAAAAAGTTTTTGCTGGGTAAATAAATTGAACACTTTTCTAAAAACACACAGCTATACCGTTTGCCTTCTAACAAACTACTGAACTTATACTCAAAAATGTGTATTCAATAGTTATGTAGAAAATAAATATGATTAACGATAAAAATACAATAGTTGTGTGAAATCAAATTATAGTCCCAAACAAATATTTTATATTTGAGAAAAACATAAACATTTTCAAAAACAAACATTCAACAATTGTGCAAAACAAAATATGACTTAAAATCAAATAAAAATATTAGCTAAATGACTAATTGACTAAATTTGTAAAATTAACTAAATGATTATAGAATTAACTAAATAATTGTAGAATTGACTAAATGATTGCATTTATTCATAAATATGATTTCATATAAACATATTTAAAAACATTTTATAATTCAGTGAACCATATTAAAATTTTGATTGTGGGTAATCATTAAATGATAAAACAGAATCATAAACGTTGCTATGATGATCACAGTATATTTAAATCAACGAGAAAACGGCTATATAATCATTGAATAGTTGTGATGATCATGCTGTAATCATGTTTTTTCTCTGCATGTATATTTATGGCCATCACTTCGACCTGGATAATGCTACAGTAGTCGGGTAGACTGTGGGATAGTCCATAGTGGTTCCAAAACGCTTTTTTTGGAAATAATTCAGTAGCTAAAGAACCGTTAGAGGTATCTCAATAAAATTTCACATGGTCAGAGAGGAGGTGTTTTTGAGTTGATTTGGAGGAGTACAGACCTCTAGCAGTTCAGGGGGGAGGCAGGTAGCCTATGGGACAGTCCACAGTAGTTCCAAAACTCTTATTTTGGAAATAATTCAGTAGCTAAAGAACCGTTAGAGGTATCTCAATAAAATTTCACATGGTCAGAGAGGAGGTGTTTTCGAGTTGATTTGGAGAAGTACAGGCCTCTAGCAGTTCAGGGGGGAAGTGGGTGACCCTCCAAAGTTGGCGGGCTAAATGTTGCCCCTAGAATTTTTCTAAAATATTTGCCAGATTTCACAAAATTCTAAATAATATCATATAATTATAAGAATCCGTTAAAAAGTTATATTAATCTAAAGTTGAAACTTTTTTTTTACGTTTTATTTGTATATTGAATCTGTCTTATTTTAGACCTCACAATATGTATTAAAATCTTAAAAACTAAATATTAAAAATTACTCTATCTCTATCGAGATCATTGGTTATTCCATGGTCCTACTATTAACGGGGTGGAAAGTCGGCTCTGCGAAGCCTTGTAGTTGACTGAACTTCAGCAAGAGATCTTGCGAGTGGGTTGGGGTGAGTCTCTAGTTTAAGAATGTATTTTTCTCTGAGCTTCCTAAACTCGTCTCTTACAAATGGTACCTCTAAATCCCAGTGGATATTCTCATTTCTTATGTACCATGGCGCACCCGTCATGGTTCTAAGAATTTTTGATTGGGCTCTCTGTATAATATCAATGCTCGTATTACTGGCTGTTCCCCATAGTTGGATGCCGTATGTCCAAATTGGCTTTAAAACGGTTTTGTACAGGATGACATTATTGTCAAGGCTTAGTTTTGAATGACTGTTAATTAACCAGTGAAGACAAGAAGCTTTTAACTTCATATGAAGTCTAAGTGAATACCAAGGTATGTAACATGGTCTGACTGGGGTATATTTATATCATTAAGTGTAACTGGAGGACAATTTCCTCTTCTCAGGGTGAATGTAACATGATTACTTTTCACTTCATTTACACGAATACGCCAGTTTTTCAACCATGTCTCCACACGTCGGAGATAAATATCTAGTTGCCTAGATGCTATTTGTGGGTTTTCATGAGAACTGAGTATTGCAGTATCATCAGCAAATGTTGAAATAGTCAGTTCATCACATATAGGTAAATCAGAGGTGTAGATTAAATATAGGGTAGGTCCAAGAACACTTCCCTGTGGAACACCGGCTTTTATTTCAAATTTTATTTAATTTGTGGGTACACGGTGGTAGTAAACATTTAATTTTATAGATTAGGCCCTTGTGCCAAACTTTGTCGAATGCTTGTGCAACATCTAAGAAAATAGCTGAACAATACTTCTTTAATTCGAAACTGGGACTATATTTCCATCGTTCAAGAATGGTAGAATTTTATTTTGAAATACTTTTTCGAACAGCTTTGACAAGCAAGAGAGTAAACTAATGGGTCTATAAGAAGATGCTATTGTAGAATCCTTTCCTGGCTTTGGTATCATTTTAATCAGAGAAGTCTTCCAAATTTTTGGAAAGACTCCTAGTTTTAAGATCGCATTGAAAGTAATTGATAACACAATTATTGCCACATTCGGTAGTTTTTTAATCATTAATGGTGTTATTGAATCATATCCAGGTGATTTTCTAACATTTATATTTTCTTTAATGATTGTATCAATATCCTCTGGGCTAACAACAATTATGTCATCATAATTTAATGTAGTGTCAAGAGTCTCTCCCAATACAAAATCATTTGTTTGGGGATTGGGTTAAAAGACTACGAGCCAGGTACCGTCAGCCTTCCTCAAAGGACTTTGTGCATCTACCGGTGGTTTAATATCCTTCGCTGCCTACCAAATTGAAAAATTGGTATATTTATTATTCTTCTAATTGAAGGCTTCTTTTTAACTTTTTGCTGGCTATGGACAGCCTCAGACATAGAATAGAACTAGAAGTTTATGTGAGAGCCACCCTATACTAAATTTTCAAAAAATTTACTCATTTTTTTGAAAACACAAAAACAAAATATATGTGACTAAATGTATTTTGTTGTTGTATGAATTAGGTTTTTGACAATTGAATTAGGTTTTTTCCTCTCACATAAATATGTTAATCTATGGCCTCAGATTTGCAGCTGGTGATCTAGTTTGTTGCCATTCTCTCCTGAATTTTCTTTTTTCACGGAGGAGTTTTTCAATTTCAGTATTGGAAGTAATCTTATCGTCTTTTATAAAATTTTGACTATTAGAATGTTCCATTGCTGATGTAAGTAATGACGTAAAGTCATTGACGCATTCATTAATATCTTCCTCACACTGAATATTTGGATTTGTGTGGATATGACTACTTATGTATTTTTTATATTTCAACCAATTTGTTCTGTAGAATGTATTCGTAGTATAATTTCGTAAGTTAGTCCTTCTATAGTATGTTACTATTATAGGAGAATGATCAGAAGTTAAATCATAAGAAATTTCAGTAGTTATTGAATTTCGGTTTATATTTTTAGATATGGAAAAGTCTATGAGGTCAGGAATTTTTCTAGGATCAGCCTGCCAGTACGTTGGATGTCCAGGGGACACGAAATCAATGTCATTTTTGCGATCAACTAGTACCTTATAAAGCTGTCTACCTCTAGCTTTCATTAATCTTGAACCCCAGTACGTGTGTTTTGCATTATAATCGCCACATGCCAGGAAACGATCTCCTAGGGTACTAAAGAATTCTTCAAACTTTTCTTTAGTCATTAAAAATCTTGGTGGGCAATAAACCGAGCTTAGGGTTAAACCACCTGAGAATCATTCAAGGTGCTAGTTCGACAATTCCATTTCATTTTAACTTTTGATTCTCTATTAATCTTTTCAATAATTCCTTATACACTGGGCACCCGCGGTAATTGGCTGAATGATCGCCACCGCAGTTGCCACATTTTATTTTGAGACTTTTCTTCACAATATCACATTTTGAAGACGAGTGCAGATCTCCGCATGCTACACAAACCGTTCGTAGGGTGCAATAATTTTTAGTGTGACCGAACTCTTGGCAGTTGCCGCATTGTATAGGCCCCTTTCTCTTAAGGGATTCCTCTATAGTAACTCTGCGATTCAGTAGGTACCGCAAAGAATATATGGGATGCCTTAACTAATTATTGGCTTAACTAATTATTGGAGCTAGGCTCACGAAGATATATTGGTGGGGGTTTAGATGATTTTTTATTAGAATTATCATCTTTTGTATGATTAGTTTCCATATCATCACTCAAAAGAGCAAAACCCTCATCAAGGGTTTATTAAATACCTTTTTTTTTTTTTTTTGCAGAAGTCAAACTTTTCTGGCGGCTTAAATTCCTTTTATTAATACTTACATATCTAAGCATACCTGTTGGAATTTCAGATTTTGTAGTACATATCTTATTCTTCGGAATAGAACCTTTATGTGTACCATCATTTTTATCTGCCCTGCTGGAAGGGTTAAATAATTTCAAACTCTCACTAGTTATTGTTGGTAGTGGATTACAAGCTTGTGTATTAACCGGCATTGAATGTGTTGTTTTTAAATCCATGGTTGTTATATTTTGTTTTTTTCATATTTTCGTTTATGTTTTGTTCTAAACAATTTTTAGTTGGTGATATTGTTTGTGTGCTTTCTTCGTGTAACTGAATTACGGGGGAACAAGAGCGAGCCCTCTCAAGTGGTTTGGCGGTTAAATAATTTTTGTTGTATTGTGGATCACAAATATTTTTATTTTTTACACTCTCCCCGTTGAGAAATATATACGCATTGCTGCCGTTTATACTGAGTCTTCTCTCATCATGAGAACTCATAGACTCTTAAATTATGTATAAAGCCCCAACCAGCGTTACCGTTTGGCGACTTTAGTCGCCATTTGCCCCTTTTTCAACCACCTGGCCACTTTTTTGGCCCCTTTTTTAAATGGCGACTAAATGGCGACTTTTTAAGACTATGTGCTAAATTACGATAAACTAAGTTGTTTGAAATATATCGACCCATTATATATTAATTTCAACAAATAAATTATATCACTATACTGTCTTACAGTATAGTGATATAAAAAACCGCGGAGTATTTATAAATGAACTGAAACTGTTAGTAATTAAAATAATAATAAAGTTTATGAACAGCTATTTATATCATCATATGCCAAATTTGTTGGACTGGATTGAAAAAATAAAAAAAAGCTTCGATGAATACTTATATCCTAATTTAAATTTTTACATTCCTAAGAGCAATCCCTCGGGGGAACTTGTTTTTTTTTTACTAAATTATCAAAAACAAGAAATAGTTTATCTAACAGACTTATGACAATACTTGTGAATTCGTGCGTTCCATCCAAAATTTGAAAGTCTAGAGTACGAGTGAAGAACTCCTACAAAAGTACAGGAGTTTAACTAATTAAAAGAGGATTGTGTGCTAAATATTTTTGTGAATAAATCTTTATTTCTGCAATAACAAAAATTGTTGTAAAATAATAAATTATTTTGTTATTAATAGAACTGAATTTTGTATTTTTTCTTAAAATACAATAATTTGTTGTTATCAAATAAACAAATTTTAAGGAGTTTTTTAGGTTTTAAAGTAGTTGGCCCCTTTTTTTCAAAAAATCTCCTTTTTTGGCGACTTTTTATTTTGAAATCCCCTTTTTTGGACACTTTTTAAAAATTCTCAATGGTAACGCTGGCCCCAACCACTCAATTAAAAATCATCGTATCGCAATCAGCTGTTTCAACCTGCTTTATGCAGATGTGTGTATATAGCTATGGACACAAAAATTCTAGGTAGCGTATCGCTGAAATCTACAGAAAATAGATTTTTACGTAGCTGCGTATGTTTTTAACAACCCTGTAGTTTATTTTGTTCACAAAATAACCGAAAAACAGAGTTGTTTACACAATGAATGTTCAAAAACATATGATACGTTTACTTTTGTTGACTGGTTGTACAAAATGTTTCACGCTACTTTTCTTCATTCTGCGTTGCGTTGCAAAGTTGACTGGTTTGGCCTTAACTGATGATTATAACACTTTTTTATCTCAAATTTTGTTTTGTTTGTTTATTTATTTAAAATATAATTTAATTTGTTTTCTTTTAATGTTTAATGTATTATATTTAATGTATATTAACACTACACCATTTCCAGTTGTATTTCAGAAGTTTCTAATTATATTTCAGAAAATTCTATTTATATTTCAGAAAATTCCATTTATATTTTAGAAAATTCCATTTTTATTTTAGAAATTTCCATTTATATTTTCGAAATTTCTAATTATATTTCAGAATATTCTAATTATACTTCAGAAGTTTCTAATTATATTTCAGAAATTTCTATTTGTGTTTCGGAAGTTTCTAATTAGATTTTAGAAATTTCTATTTGTAGTTCAGAATTTTCTATTTGTAGTTCAGAAAATTCTAAATGTAATTAAGAAATTTCCATTTACATTTCAGAATTAAATAAATTCTATTTAAGAAATTTCCATTTGTATTTCAACATTTTCTAAATGTATTTCCGAAATTTCCATTTCTATTTCAGAAATTTCTAATTGTATTTAAGAACTTTTATACAGAAAGTATATGTTTAATTTTCCAAAATACAATTGGAAATTTCGGAAATACATTTAGAAAATGTTGAAATACAAATGGAAATTTCTTAAATAGAATTTGTTTAATTCTGAAATGTAAATAGAAATTTCTTAATTACATTTAGAATTTTCTGAACTACAAATAGAAAATTTCTAAAATACATTTAGAATTTTCTAAACTACAAATAGAAAATTCTGAACTACAAATAGAATTTCTGAAATGTAATTAGAAATTTCGGAAGTATAAATAGAAATTTCTGAAATATAATTAGAAACTTCTGAAGCATAATTAGAAAATTCTGAAATATAATTAGAAATTTCGAAAATATAAATGGAAATTTCTAAAATATAAATGGAATTTTCTGAAATATAAATAGAATTTTCTAAAATATAATTAGAAACTTCTTAAATACAACTGGAAATGGTGTAGTAATACAATTATTTGTTTAGCGTCCAATCGCGTATTATAATATATTTAATTTTCACCGATTCTCGATTAAAATTTATAAAATCGCGGAGCGAAAAAAATATACGTCTGTTTGTCATGAGAATTATAACAGAATATTTGTTGTTATTCTGTTTAAAGAAATTTTACATTTTTTGGGTTTTTTCCAAAAAGGTGACAATATTTATTCAGTGATAAAATTAGTTTTTTGTTCTGGGCTTTATCATTTTTTTAATGTTTTCAAAAGAAATCTTAATGTAAATGCGTGTAAAGTATATCCGGAGGTGTTTCTGCCCACGACCCCTTTCCAAATTTTGTCAATTTTGGAATTTATCGTTTTCTTTTTTTGTTATGTTCTCAAATCGCAAAGCTGGGATCGACTTAAAATTATTTTAATTTTTTAGCCGTATATGTAAGGTATACACCCAAAAAGTATTTTTTAACGGAGGCCCCTTATAATGACAGGGTGACCATTTCAATGAAAAAAGTCAATTTTTGAAGAAAGCTTTCCCCGAACTGAAATTTGGGAATTTCGGAGTAAGGAAATGGGAATCTATTTATCTTCTTCTTTTAAGGACAAAATTTTTTATATTGTACTAAAATTTCACAATGATAGCATAATTAATGTAGATTTTATTTAAGTTCAAATATTAATTTTTTTTTTCGAAAAATAACACTAAATACAAAAATTATTCGTTTTTTGATAAATTTAAATAAAAAATTTAGTTCGAATACTTTATGATTTATATATTATTATTTTTTTTTCAAGTAATAGCCTTTCCAATGACAGCAAATCCTTGCATAAATACTTTACATCACACTCATACATACACACTTGTGTTTGTGTATGTTTTGTATAACTCTCTCACTTTGAAATTATACACCAGAAAAATAACCTAGTTTTTATAGTAATTTAATTTTTAATATTTCTTCGTAAATTTAGGATATGTAAACGGAAATAAACTTAATTAGTTTAGAATTTGAATAGTAATAAATAGCGACTCTAAACATAATGATTAAATTGTTATATTTTTGCATTTAATTAAAATATATTAGTTATATGTGATTTTAACTTAAAATATAACAATTATGAAAATATTATATTTTTGGTATATAAGACAAAAGATCGAAATATTGATTTGAGTAAATAATAAAAATCAAAAAAAAAAAAAAAAAATCATTATTTTTTCATCCATCAAGAACTCATACTTCAACTTAATATTAAACATTTTTCATGAGTGTATCTCAAGCAACAAGCGGTAACACAACCTTCTTCTTTGAATGCTCGTGCGAGACCACAGTATACATACAGTAGTGTAAGAAAACAGAGACAGAAAGTGTGTACTATTGCCTATCACTCACACAAAATTCTCTAACTTGTTTTTGTTTTGATTACACAATGCAACAAATTGATGATCATAGCGTGGGGGTGAAATTATTCCGATTGCAGTTGATAGTTCTTGATATGTGTAATAAACCCTCCAAAGGATTTTTTGCTGGTAGGCAAACGTTTTGTTTTATGACCACTTAAACTTTTCTATTTTTGCACCAAAGTAGTTTCAGAAAAATATAAAAAAATAATATAAATATACCTCGAAGCTACATTATTTAAACATAAATGTTTATAACTTTTAAATGGCAATATTTCATTAGAACCTTCTATTAATCTATGTCTGACTATATGGGGTCATTTCTAGGCCGTTTAAACAAAAGTCCATTAAAACTTGAATTTAATGGGTTAAAATATTCTACAGAAATTTTCTACGTCGAATTTCACTAGAGGTCACCGAAGGTCCAAAGTTCATACGGTGAAGCGTTTATCCAAAGAAATGAAATTGATGAAATTATTATTAACTTTGTTTACGATTTGTAAAAAACATTTAATTTTATCTTATATTTCATTGCCTAGTTTAAGGAGTTTATATAAGAAATGTGGGAAAATTTCATAATTTTCTTTTTTAACAACATAAGATAAGTCTGATGAATTTTTTACCTTTGGAGACCCCTAGTAAAATTTCACGAAGAAAATATCTGTAGAACATTTTAACCCATTAAACATTAAACTTTCATGTCATTTCCTTAAAACGGACTAGAAATGATTCAACAATTCATTTATCTGTAACCTCGGTTACAAAAATATAAAAGTTTAAGTGGTCATTAAATAAAAATTTTGCCTACCAGCGAAAAATCCTTTGAAGGGTTTATTACACATACCAAGAGCTATCCATTGCAATGATTCCGCCCCCAAAATACTATTGCATAGTGTTTTCTTGATTTTGTCGAGTTTCCTTTATTCTAATTCTATTTTTTGGCCACAGAATTAATATAGAATTATTTATTTATTAAATTATTATTAAATTAAAAGTTATTATTTATGTGCTAAAAACAAATTTCATTTGATCTATTACGTGCTGAAAACAAATTTCATTTGTGGAAATATTGTTTTATTCCACATAAATGTAAATATTAAACATTTGCTTGTTAAATTATTTTGTTATGTAGAATGTGATTTTTGTTTGTTTTGGTTTTCTGCTTCGTTTCAAAATTCCAACCAACATAGCGTATTACTTTTACATTCGGAAATTTTATATTCATGCAACATTTCTATCTCTTTCTCCCGCCATATTCTAAAAAAAACTGATTTTGGCAAATTTGATGCCTCGATATGACGACTCTGTTCTACTGAGTTGATTTTTTGTGTTTTTTATTAATTTCAAGAGAATAGCACAAGAGACAAAATGCACGCGTGCACGGTTTTGGGGAACACTGCTTTACATAATCGCACAGTGGGGTCAAACGCAAATTTTTTGGTAATAAATCTGTATCTCCTAAACTACTGGTTGGATTAAGTTGAAATGTATGAACGAGTTGTAGAGGAGGACTTAAGCTTTGAGAAAAATCATCTTGCAGTCACCCTGTGATAACACAAGTAAATATTACATGCTGAAATAATTTTATCTCAATGCGTCTGGACGTGAAAAATATTCAAAGTCAGCACTCTGAAATTGGTATGAAAAATGGCTATTTTTTTACAAAAATATAGTACATAGAAAAAACTAAATTTCATTTTCTATTATTTTGAAAAAAACATTTTTTTTTTTCTTATTAAAATATTTTTACTATTTATAAATTTGAATATTTTAAAATTATTAAAAATTCAATAAAATTTTTTAATGAAATAATAATAATAATAATGTTTGATTTTTAGTAAATTTTCAAACAATATTTATTGTTGAACCAATAAGATGTTTAATAAAAATTATTTTAACAAATATTGACAAAATTTATATATTTTTATTATTAAGATAAATTTTATTATACAAATCAGTTGTGACAAAAATTGGATAGGTTTTCGTAAAAATAAAGGAGATGGTTGCATAAAATAAGATAAATTTTGAAGATAATATGCAGAGTATGTAAATGTATTATAATGTTGGTATTTTACACAATTAAATAGGCTTAAATTAAATAGGCTTAAAGATGTCTATACATAAATTAAGAACAAAGCAATAAAAAAATGCTAATTATTCCACACTTTTTTTCGCGTTACGTGAATGACCAAATTAACCGAGAAAAAGGAACCCAATATTATTAAAATTTAACAAATTTGTAAGTCAACACTATTTACCATTTATAGATTAAGGATATCATATTTCCGTAAATTCCAAACCGTATTGTCATCAGGTTTTCTTAATCTTAAAAACCGTTGCAGAAAGTCAACATGATTTGGTGCAAGTTTAAGTGCACAATGTTTCAGCTGATACATTTAGGTGATATTTCGATGCAATTAAAAGCGAACCAACCAGCCGAAAAGCTTGATGGTTAGGAATTAGAAGTTTCGTTCTATCAAGGAATACAAGAAGTGCTTACAGAATCATTGGCTGTATATCTAGCAATAATTTACATACATACATTATTTTAAAAGCACTTGTATTCATCCAAAAAGGAAAGTCATACGCAAATCTGAAATGCTTCTTCGGCTCCATAAAACGTATTCGTGCCAGAATATTTTACTACATCACATGTTGTGACACCAGTCAAAAACTATTTGAAAAATAGGAGACAAAAGATCAAAATTGATTCATAAGTCAGCTTGATTAGGGGATAATAAGACAACATTATTTACATGTTTTATGAGATAAAATTATGTATACGTATTTCTTTGAATCATCTGTAAAATATGTATTAAAATTTCAATCATTATTATGAAAATCTGTACGAAAATAGAGGTAACTTACCTTAGAAATTCTTCAAATGTTTGATTTCTTATTTTTTTATTTCAACATTTTTATTTCCATTTTACTGAAATTGTCAAAATGTATGAGATTGTTTTTGTTTTTTTTTTTGTATTGGCTTGAAAATAATTTAAAACCAGTAAAACATAATGTTAAAATCAAATATTTTTTTTTATAAAATTTTATTTAAAGCCAAATAACGATTTGTTAAAAAATATTTTATAGCCTTATTCTGTAACTTTTCGGTCGCTCTGTAGATGTACAGTAACGGAAACGTTAACAGAAAAATTTTGTATTCTGTAACCTTCGTGATTAATAACATTTTCCATTTTGGTTTGTGAATTCGAAAAATAATTCAAAATTATCAGACACAAACTTTTATAATATTTAAAGTAAATTTTAAAAAATTTTTGTTTCCAATTGTAATTTCTTTTTGTATTGGTAACATTTTTTAAATTCTTTTTTAAATGGTAACAAAAATTATTTGACAAAAGTAAATAAAATATTTTTGTTTATTTTTGGGCTACAAAGAAAAAAGAATTTTAATTTTTTAAGTTTCCTCGTACATGTTCCTTTATTTTTTTAAATTATACTTGTGTACAATAGATATACTGTGGCATTTTACTTTATATGTGCAAATTTTTCACAATTAAGCTGATTTCTGGAATTACGCGCATAAAATAAAAAAGAAAACAAAAATGTGTGCTTATAAGTATCCTATGTAATAACATGTTATGTATTAAAAACCGTGAAATAGATAAATGTAATCTTTTAAAAATAGTGTATTATGTTAATAAAGCTTTCTTTGATCTGTGTAAGAATTATTTTAAGAAAATCTCTAAAATTCATACACATTTTGTTTTATCACTTCACAAATACCTACCATTGAATTTGACAATTCATTTTATGTTAAATATTTTATAGAATATGATTTTTTCTACGTTTTTTACAGTTTTCGTCAATAACAGATATTTAATCTGTTAAATTTGAAAAAATGAGTTTTGAATACAAAAACTCATTTTTTCGTGTTATTGACGATAACAGAACGAACGATAGAGTTACAGAATAAGAGCATTAGTCATAATTTGTACAATTCTTTCACTTTTTTCTCAAAGTTCCGTTAAAGAAAAAATTTTTTCTTTATATATTTCAAAAGACAAGGCTTCATAAATGGCGAATGTAAAAATTTTTAACTGATTTAAATTTATTCACAATATTTTATCAAAAAATAGATTTAGAACGATTTGACACTAAGCTGCTTCCCGCCCGGCCAAAAACGAATGCACGAGAGCAGATTTCATGAAAAAGTAAATTTTTAAACGACTTTTTTTAACTGCATAAAAGAGCATATATTTTCGCCATTATTTCTTATGTGGTGTATAAAATATACATCGGTCTTTCTCTCCTGCAAAAAACATTTAAAAAGCTTCACAAATCAATTTTTGGCAATTTTTTCAAAATTAAAAAATATAAAAATTATATAAAAACCAAAAAAATAATGTTTTGTAAAGCAAAACTCCTTTTTTCCAAAAACTAATAAAATATTACAAGAATATAAAAATAGACTTATTTATCAATTCATTGATGTATAATATGTATATATAAATCGTTCTAGAAGCATTATATCGTGGTCTCATATCTGACAACTTAGGTCAACTCTCACAAAATTCATTGTTTTACAATATTTCCATATGTATAACACACAATTTTATTGTCACGTTTTGGTTGTTGAACGAGACAATATTCGTAATAATCGTTTATATTTATTTAATATTGTTTACTTTTGAAAAATTGCCAAAAATTTATTTGTAAAGATTTTTTAATGATTTTTTTAGGAGTGAAAGATCGATATATATTTTACACAACAACATAAGAAATAATAGCGAAAATATTATGGTAATATGCTCTTTTATGCAATTAAAAAAATTCGTTTAAAAAATTGACTTTTTTCATGAAATCAGCTCTCCTGCATTCGTTTTTGGCCGGGCGGGAAGCAGTTTAGTGTCAAATCGTTCTAAATCCATTTTTTTAAGAAATATCATCAAAAAATTTAAAAGAGCTCGCGTGAAATTTTTTTTATTAATCGATGAAAAATTAAACTTTTTCCAAAATTCACCATTTTCGACCAATGCCTGATGTAGGGTGCAAGCCTAAATCAGTTAAAAATTTCTACATTAGCCATTTGTGAAGCCTTGTCTTTTGAAATATATAAAGAAAAATGTTTTCTTTAACGGAACTTTAAGAAAAAAGTGAAGTAATTTTACTTTATTTTTGTAAAAAATTGCCATTTTTCATACCAATTCCAGAGTGCTGACTTTGAATATTTTTCACGTCTAGACGCATTGAGATACTCCAAAAATTCTTTCAGCATGTTATTTTAAAATATATAGCAAATTACAAAATATTTTAAAAAAATTTTTGCTTCATATACCTCAGAACTTATTCCCGAAAAACGAAAGAAAGTCGAGGCAAAAAATAAAAAATTCAAAATTCAAGTGTAAATATCTTTTTAACTGTAAGAGATAACTTGGTTGATTAAGCTTATTTTTTCTTTATCTTGCCAACACTTTACAGAAATATAAAAATCTTTAAAGTCGGACTCCATTTATATGTTACTATTTTTTTATAACTTTTACATACTTGAGGTAGTCAATTTTGACACCCTGTAGATTTTCTTGTGTTATAACAGGGTGGCTACAAGATGATTTTTCTCAAAGCTTAAGTCCTCCTCTAAAACTCGTCCATACATTTCAATTTAATCCAACCAGTAGTTTAGGAGATAAAAAAATGCGTTTTACCCCACTGTGAATCGTTTACAAACTAACTGAAACTTGACCCCTATTCAGCGAAATGTGCACATTTTCCATACTTCTATAGTAAATGTGTGCTGCAGCATTCTATATACATAAGTGCCCAGCTGTTTCAATGTGTTTTTTACCCTACGCCACCATAGGTGGTTGGGATATTATTCGTTTGTGCTGATGTTTGTAACGCATAGAAAACGTTTTCCAATACCCACCTTAAAGTATACCAATCGACTCAGAATCTCTTTTTAAATCGATCTAACGATGTCCGTCCGTCCAGCTGTTTGGCTGGCTGTCCATGTAAACTTTGTGCACAAAGTACAGGTCGCAATTTTTAAGATAATTGAATGAAATTCGGCAGGTGGGACTTTTATGATACAAGGACGAAGCCTATTGAAATTGGTTATGATTGGTCTATTATTTCACCTACCCCCCATACAAATGTCCCCCGGAATTAAGTTTCAACGCTAAAAAATGCTTTAGAAATAACAATATTTTAATGAAATTCGGTACAAAGAAGAAAAAATCTTTGTACCAAATTTTATGAAGATCGGTCCATAATTTACCATAGCTCCCATATAAACCCACTTCCGAAAATCGTCCCAAAGTGCATAAAATCAAGTAGATGTTAGATCTATGCATTATTCTGTATTTGTATATTTTATTTTACATTTAGTAAAAGTGTTGATCTAATATAGGTCTCCTTCCCGAATTTTTATGGTCATACATAATGGTGTAGGGTATTAGGTCGGTCTTGACCGAATATTCCTTTTTTTCTCGTTTATCGTTTGTGTAACTTTTGAACGGATAAATACATTTCAATGAAATTTCACATAGTTATTACTGAGGTATTTTCCACTCTTTTTTGGAGGAGCACAAGTTTATAGGTGGTCTTGGGGCAGGGGGAGCACCGCCGAAATGGGTCACCTCTGGTATTATATAAGAATTAATTAAAAGAGTTGACCACTTTCGGAGGTTCTCCTCCTGCACAACAGACCAGCTAGAAATTTGTATTCCTTCAGAACAGTTTGAAACTACCTCAGTAATAACTGTGATAAATTTCGTTGATATACTTTAAACCATTCAAAAGTTACTCCTCCAAAACCCCTCAGCTCTGACCATGTGAAATTTTATTGAGATACCTCTAATATGGTATTTACACCAAACAAAAAATAGTAGTTTTTGGCTTCAATTGGTTTTTTATTATAAAACCACACAAAATTATTTGGTTTTTCCATACAAATCAAAAACCGTTTCTGTTTAGTTTTTGTTGAAAACCAAATAAAAACTAATAAAATAACTATTTATGATACAGACTATTTACGTGTTTTTACAAAAGTCTGCTTTTGAATATGATGTACAACAGAAACATGTCAAATTTCTTTTATAATATTATAATTTTTATAAATTTTTGTTGTAAATTATTTTTAAAATTTAGTTATGAACGTTTTTATAAAACAAATCGAACTCAAAATTATCCAAATAAGAAATAAAAAAAGTTCAACATATCAACAAAAACCACATGCAGAGAAAATAAGGCATGTAAATGATTTGGTTTTTGAAGTTGACCATATCTTTGGTGTTTCCATGCTTTAGTTGCACAAAGTCTTATCGCCGTATTTGCAGCAATCTTCTTGGCTTCGATTAGTACTGTGAACAATGCCTTTGATGGGGTAGTTCTAAGTGCACCTGTTATCATGATCGACATCATCCCCACTAAACGTTCGAACTTTGCTTGCTGGTTCCTTTTTTCCAAGGCTGGACACCAAACAGTTGCTCCGTAAAATAGAATTGGTCTGATCACACAATTGCATAACCAGTATGCGTTTTTGGGGTTCAGTCCCCAGTTTAGGCCAATTGCTTTTTTGCAGCAGTACAATGCAAAGGCTACTTTTGTGGTTCTTGAAATAGTATTCAGATTCCAGTTTAATTTACTATATAAAATAAGTACCAAATATTTGGCTTCATTAGATAGTGACAATGATACTTCGTTAATCTTAGGAGTAATGAATTTCGGGATTTTGTGTCTTCTGGTAAATAATATCAGTTCAGTTTTGGTTGGGTTGACTTCCAGTCCACAGCCCTGACACCATTTTAGTAGTAGATTAAGTGCAGATTCCAACACTTCCGAGAGGAGTTTTGGGTCCTTGCCAGTCATCTGCATATGCAGTAGTTTTGCAGCAGGTCTTTTCCATGGCTTTAAGTAGAGTGTTAATATTCATTCAGTCTCATAGCATCAAGGACTGAGTTAGGCTTGACATTCTTGAAAGCACCTTCTATATCCAGGATGGCTACAAGCGCATATTCCTTATAGTGAAGTGATCTTTCAATGTAGCCAACAAAGAGTGTGTAGCGCGGTTTCAGTAGATTTTCCCTTCATGTAAGCATGTTGGGAGTTGGATAGATTATTTGAATCTAGGGATGATCTGATAAAAGTGTCAATAATCCTCTCCAGGATTTTAAGTAGAAAGGAGGATAGACTGATTGGTCTAAAGTCTTTAGCCTTAGTATGAGATGTCTTCCCTCTTGGGAATGAAGACAATTTTGTAGGTTGTTCATGTGTATGGAACATGTGATAAGCGCAGACATGCCTTAAATACTATTAAAAGCCAGGGCAGAAAGACGTCAATATTAATCTGAAGGTCAGCTGGGATTATTCCATCTGGACCAGGGGATTTATAGGGATGGAAACTTTTAACCGCCCATCTGATTCAGTGTTGGGTTATAGGGATATTTGATATATCCTTTAAAACATTACCATGGTCCTACGGTAGATTATTTGGCTCTTTACATCCCGGGAAGTGTGTTTCCACAAGTACCTCTAGGGTATCTTTGCTGGAAGTGGTCCACGTACTATCCAATTTCTAAATATATAATGGTATAGTTGGATTTGAAAATAAAATCTTTCGTAGCCGACTAGTCTCGGAGAAATTTTCAACTCCACTACAGTATTTCCTCCAGGATAGTAGTTCTCTTACAGGATTTGTCTGTTGCTTCGGATGAAACCTTTGTAAGTGATTCCACTGCCGAATATAGTGACGACCTATCGTCGATATGGGTCGGACATATAGGTAATATCTCCGATAAAACTATGGAATAAATTGACCAGTTGGTCCTTATCCTTCAAATAGTAACCTACAGAGTCAACTTCAAAAGACAATTTAAAATCTATGTACAAGTGATCAGAGAAGGAACAGTCTTTAGACACATTCCATTTAGTGATAATATCCAAGAATTTATCACTTATAAGCGTGATATCGAGAACCTCTCTTCTGTTAGCAACAATAAAAATTGGTTCACTACTTCTATTAACTACTGTTAGTTTTATGTTCAATTATGAAATTGAGTAAAGACTCAACTTGTTGATTTATGTCAGAACTACCCCAGATGGTATGGTGTGCATTAGCATCTGCGCAGATGACTAGTGGGATGTTCCTATCGTTCGCAGAGGACATCGCTCTTATTGTCATGGAGTTAGGTGGATCATCTCTATGATCATGTGCCATATAGCAGCTCATGAACGGCGGGGATCTTGGCAATAGACCTTGGCCTTTGTGGTACATCGGCAGGATGTATTTCCTCGAGTCGCGCGCCCGGCCAACTTCCCCGAGGGACTCGATAGCTGCCTTATACAGCTGCGCTGAACGCTCATCTGCACAGACTATGAGCTTGATGTAGCCCTGGTACCAGCCCACATCTTCGCATTGGGGTGGTGGTCCTGTTGTCGGACAAACTTCAAGAACACCCCACTTAGAGCCATGACTACCAACTTCCAGTTACCTGAAGAGATGGTGCCAGCACTCGCGTTGCGGTCGACGATCGCCCAAATGAGATGATATTTTGCCACCTCTTTGTATGAACTGACATGTTGCCATTGAGGCATGTTTTTGGAGCGCTTGCTCCCAGGAAGAGCGTCCTCCTCGGACCGCTGCCGTTTCGGCACTGCTTCAGATAACGACCGTTTAGATCCGTTATCATCAGTACGAGGGGGATCACTTTTTAACCCTTCGATGTCGGTTTTTGCCCATTGGAGAGCGTCGAATCATTCTTCGAATGCTCTCCGACTGAGTCTGAACCACTTTTCCAGCACCAGAAGCAGGGGTTTTGATGGGATTAGTTCCCATCCGGACCTGGGAAGCCCTAGAGGTACCTTGTTTTAGAAGAACCAATCTGAACCAAGCTCGGTATGCGACCGCCCGACGCACATTGTCACATTTATCCAAATTAGAACGATAAAAATAGGAAAATAAAAACTAATTAATTGAAGTAATTCTTTTCGAATTTATTAGTAAACATGTCATAAATTATGGAAAAAATACTTAAAGTATTAGAAAGTGTCCATAGCGCGAATTATGGATTTTCAAAGTTGCAACTTTTAAGAACATTTTCATTTTATATATAAATTTTGTAAAGAAGTATGTTGACTTTAACTTCGTATATCTCGGCAAATACGGCAGATATTGATATGATTTTTTTTGGTATGTAATAATAAATGTATCCAAAATTATTCCATTATAATTTGCTACGTTAAAAAGTCAGTACTGAAAATATTGTTTTTACTTAAAAGAAATCATAATATTAAAAAAATTTATTTTTTGGGAAATTATATTTATAATGAACTGGAACTAAAAAGTTCCAACGAGTTCCAATTCAAAAATACGATTGTTATACAAAATGACATCTATAAAATTATATTTGAGAATTGTGGCTGCGACTTTTTGCGATCTCTTATTAAGAATTTTTTAAGAATTATTTAAACATTTTAAGGTAATAGCTGAAAATTTGTTATTCAAGTGTTTAACTATGATTGGTGTGATTAGATCATGCCACGCCTACTTTTAAAATATTTTTTATTTTAATAAAATTTACAAAAATATGTCTGAAATTCATACGGGTAGTCATTCTACCCTCCCATTTTTAGTGGGTATGTTTAGGGCATTATCTACTAACAGAATATACAATTTCAGACCAATATCTACAAAACTGGATTTTTGTCGTTCTAAAAATGCCAAATGTGACACTATGCGACGGCTTGGTCGTTTTGATGTTTTGCGCTCTAATAGCTTGTCTACGGGACACTCTAATGAATATTCACCCAAAAACTAATTTTACTGTTGCAAATACTATATTTAACCTAATTTGTTTAATGTTTTGCCATTCATTCTGTAATTCAGATGTAGATTCTACATAATAAAAGTTTTTTTAGCGAACAATATTTTTCTTAATAGCCAGCCTTCGCCGGGCGGAAGGGTCTTTAACTCTGTGTTATATCCAAAAGCGACTTCGCTTATATATATATTTTTTTAACCCTTAAGAGTACTATCATTGACGAAAAAATTTAAAAAAACGGGATTGTATTAGGTATCTCTGATTCTGATTATTTTTTTATTAATATATAGTAGTTTTAATGGTGTAAATGTAAATTGAATATAGTTACAGGCCTTTCAAACCCTTTCAAGAACATATTTACCTATAAACTCTTATTTATTTATTTATTTATTTATTTATTTATTTATTTATTTATTTATTTATTTTTCTTAAAATAATTGTGTAAAAAGGAAAATAATGTTAACGAAGCCGCTGTCGGACATACCACAGAGTTAAAAATCCTTCCGCTCGGTCGGAGACCGGCTATTAAGAAAAATTATTTTTCTTCATGTTAAAGTAAATGAATAACACTATGCAACAGTATTTTGGGGTCGGATTCATTCCGATTGCAATTGATAGCTCATGATATGTGCAATAAACCCTCCAAAGTATTTTTCGCTGGTAGGCAAAATTTTTGTTTTATGACCACTTAAACTTTTCTATTTTTTCACCAAAGTAGTTTCAGATAAATAGAAAAAAATAATATAAATATAGTTTTCGAACTTAAATATTTTAACATGAATTTTTAGAGCACTTAAATGGCAATATTTCATTAGAACCTTCTATTCATCTATCTCTGATTATATGGGGTCATTTCTAGTCCGTTGAAACAAAATTAAACAAAAGTCCATTAAAACTTGAGTTTAATGGGTTAAAATATTCTACAGAAATTTTCTACGTCTAAGTCACCGAACGTCCAAAGTTCATACGGTGAAGTGTTTATCCAAAGAAATGAAATTATTATTAACTTTGTTTACGATTTGTATAAAACTTTTAATTTTATCTAATATTTCATTGCCTAGTTTAAGGAGTTTATATAAGAAATGTGGGAAAATTTCATAATTTTCTTTTTTAACAACTTATGATAAGTCGGATGAATTTTTTATCTTTGGAGACCCTTAGTAAATTTTGAAGAAGAAAATATATATAGAACATTTTAACCCATTAAACTTAAGTTTAAACCGGAATATGCTTTAAAAATTTTTAAATTTTGTGTTCATATTATTAATAAAGGCTGTACAGAGTTAGATCAGAGTTCATTATTGGTACAGTGGGACTAATATATTTTTATGATATAATCAACAAAATGTAAAATATAAGCCCAAAGGCTCAATTAAGTTACATATATTTTTGTTAATATATAGAAAACATCTTGAGAAGAAATGGTGTTTATTATTGTTTTTGTAATTTTTGACTAGATTAAGATCAAAATATGTAGCATTACTTTATCTGTCTACTTAAAAAATGTATTTATGGCCTTAAATTTTTGAGATATGAATGTCTTGTTGAGAAAAAATCAGGAAATATTAATATATTTCAATACGCCTTGGACAGTTTTTTAATCGCAAGATACAGTGGTTTCCCGGTTTAACGAATACTCAGTTTAACAAATTCGCGATTTAACGTACGTCCAAATTTTTAACATTGAGTACCTTATTACGAATTTAAAAAAAAAAAAATGTGATTTGAAAATAAGAGAAAATAAATAAAACACATTTCTCACCCTATTGAAAGAGTACTACTCTCCCCTTTTATGCAAAAGAAAGAGAATTAAAGATTTTCGTTTGGACAATATTTTTTCATTTGAAAACTATTTTCTTAATAAACGAGAGAAGAAGATATAGTCGGTCAAGACCGACTATATGATACCCTACACCATTGCGTATGAGCACACAAATTCGAAAAGTGTATTTATATTAGAGCTGTAGACCAACACTTTTATTAAATCTAAAATAAAGTATACAAGTACAGAATAATGGGTTAATAATAATATATTATTGATTTTATGCATTATATGGCGATTTCCGAAAGTGGGTTTATATGGGAGCTATGGTAAATTATGGACCGATTCTCATAAATTTTAGCAATAATGTTTCTACTTATATAAAACTTCTTTGAGTCGAATATTAACTTGATACTATCTTTATGGTCAATCGTAGACCGATTTTCATAAAATTTGGTACAAAGATTGGTACTGACACAAAACTTCTTTGGACCGAATTTCATTAAAATATTCCTAATATTAAGACATTTTTAAGTGTGAAAACTCTATTCCGGGGGGGACATCTGTATGGGGGGTAGGTGAAATAATGGACCGATCATAACCAATTTCAATAGGCTTCGTCCTTGTATCATAAAAGTACCATCTGCCAAATTTCATTCAATTGTCTTCAAAATTGTGACCTGTACTTTGTGCACAAAGTTTACATGGACAGCCAGCCGTCCAGCCAGACGGACGGACGGACATCGTTAGATCGATTTAAAATGTGATTCTGAGTCGATTGGTATACTTTAAGGTGGGT
Source organism: Protophormia terraenovae (assembly GCA_951394005.1). NCBI lineage: Eukaryota > Metazoa > Arthropoda > Insecta > Diptera > Calliphoridae > Protophormia > Protophormia terraenovae. The sequence continues at coordinate 72,954,051 of OX596077.1, forward strand.
GTTGGATAACTCATTCTATGCGTTACAAACATCAGCACAAACACATAATACCCCAACCACCTATGGTGGTGTAGGGTATAAAAACAGCAAAAACACAAAGTAAAAATACGTTACAAAGCTGTTATTTTTTTAATTTTTAAATATGCTTTCATTTGTATTTTGTCATTTTATCATGTACCTTCATGCATATGTGATGCGTTTATGCTGAAAAATCCGCTTAAAGTATCCATTCAATTGAGAATTACTTATTAAGCCGATTTAACATTATAAACAGATCATAACAGTTGCAATCAAAGACCTACTCTCTAGTATTTGACAACCGTACTAAATTATTTGTAATTTGTCAAAAAAAAAAAAAAAAAAAAAAAGAATAAACAGTTTTTAAGAGTTTTAATTTTGCAAATTTTTTATGTTTTTATTTTTCACTTTTTTTGTTATAAGACTAAATTGTGTTTTAACATTAAAAAGTAAAAATGTAGACTTTAAAATTAATCTTTTAAAATAGATTTTGTAAGTAAAATATATTCGCGATTTAACGAATTTTTCGATTTTACGAATTGGCCTGACAATATATCATTCGTTACACCGGGAAACCACTGTATTTTATAATTATTAATAGCCAATTTGGTTCCACAGATCTAGTAAACTTACTTTAGTAGGTCAGAAAACATGCACAATTTAATGAATTCCATAGTAGGAATTATACTTATTGTTATTGGACTTTTATATCAATTATATTCTAATGAATACCCTTGCTTATTAGTATTTCCGCAATTTCTTATACAAACATTAAAAATTGGATATAATTTATTTCAAAATAACCATAAATGAAGGCTATATATTGTATTGCGTATATACAATAACTATCGGTGCTATTAAAGCCACAAAAAAGTATTTTTACAAGATATATTTACTAAATATATTTAGCATAGTTAGCAATTATTATAATCTAGCTTATAACTATCATTCTGACCAATTTCTATTAACATATGATAAATATTTTCTGATTTATTCTGAACAAGACATTCCATACTCAAAAAATTTAAAAAATTTAAATTTAAAATCAAAAATTTAATAAATAGATTTTTTACGTAGAAAAATACATTCGTTTTACATATTATGATATAAATCTAGTCCAAAATTACAATATCAGCAATCAGCAGCACTTTTCTCTGAATCATTTTTAATATACGAACAAAAAAATAACTTAATTCACCATTAAGGCTTATTTGTTTTTTTTTTTTTTTTTTACATATATATTAGTTTTTATCGAATCTTTCTTTTTCAGAAATTTACAATAAGTATTAAAATCTTAACCTAAACTTAAATTATTGTTGATATTGCCACTGCAAAATCCAACGTAGAGTTTTCATTAGTAGTGTTATCTTCCAAGATCCAGTGTTTCCATTCTTCTTAGGCGTCTGTGACCCTCAAAAGTTAGCAGATCCCTAGCGAGAGGGTTTGGGTGTTCAGATAATTTTTTCATATATTTGATGCTACTGTTCTTTATCTCCTCACGAATTGTAGGAATATTGAGATCCTTGTGGATGTTGCTATTTCTGACGTACCATGGTGCACCTGTTATTATTCTTAGGAGATTGGACTGTCTTCTCTGTAATTTTTCAATGTTTGATGAAGAGGCTGTTCCCCAGAGCTGTATGCAATATAACCATATAGTTTTTACTACTGCTTTATATAACAGTACTTTATAGTCCAAGTCTAGGGCTGACTTTGGACCAATTAACCAATGAATTTGGGCAGATTTTAGTTTTATTTGAGTAACTTTGGGTTCTATATGACGAGTCCATGTTAAACGCCGGTCTAGGTGAATACCAAGATATCTTACTTTATCCTGTTCAGGTATTTGGACATTGTTTATTCGAATGGGGGGACAACTTTCCCTGCGTAAGGTAAATGTTATATGGACACATTTCGAAGCATTCACATTGATCTTCCATTTATATAGCCATTTTTCCAGCTCAGTGATATGGGATTGGAGTTTTTCGGATGCAATCACAGGATTTGTATGCATACTTACAAAAGCAGTATCATCTGCAAAAGTTGATGTATGAGTCATAGGGCTCGTGGGCATATCTGCCGTATATAGTATATAAAGAAGAGGCCCTAAAATACTTCCTTGAGGTACTCCTGCGGAAATTTTTCTGCGTGAAGAAATCACATCTTTCGATCTTATTTGAAAAGATCTATTTATTATATAGTTTTTTAGTAACTTATGAACGTTCTGTGGAAGTAACGTGGTCATTTTATGTATTAGTCCGTCGTGCCAGACTTTATCGAAAGCTTGAGATATGTCAATAAATAACGCAGAGCAATACTGCTTGCTCCCGAAACCTCTTCTGATGAGAGTTGTAATTCGATGCACTTGTTCAATAGTACCATGTTTTCTCCTAAAACCAAACTGATGGTTAGGTATACTGTTATTATTATTAAGATGTAATAATAGGCTCTCAAGGAGCAATTTCTCAAACAATTTCGAAAAAATTGATAATAAGCTTATTGGACGGTAAGATGTTACTTGAGTGACGTCTTTTCCAGGTTTGGGTATCATTACTATCTCTGACAACTTCCAAGTACTTGGAAAGTAGCCAGTACGTAAAATGGCATTGAAAATGAATAACATATATTTTAGAGCCGAGTTTGGCAAGAAACAAATCATTGTGCTGGTAATTTTGTCCGTTCCAGGAGATTTTCCTGCCTTCAGACCTTTTACTGCTAATTTCACGGCAGAGAGCCGGAATTTTAATGGAGAGAGAATATGGTCGCTAACTACGACAGGTCTTAGAGTTGAACCTGTATTATTTGGAGTAAAAACGTGTTCTAAATGACTAGCGAATGCTTCAACTTTTTCATTAGGACTTTTTGCCCATTGGCCATTTTGGAGGCGTATGGGAGACTCATATGCAATAGGGCATTGCATATTTTTCACCGCCTTCCATAGACTATAATCAGTTTCCTTAGTAGAGTCTAAGTTTTGCAGATATGTTTTCAATTTGATTCTTCAGAGCGAAGCGTAATCTTTTGATACATTGATTAAGTCTAGTTTTGACGGCTGCTGATCGAGAATCCTGCCATTGACGTCTTAGTTGCCTTTTTTTCCCTAATAAGAGATTCAACATTTGAGCAACATTTAATATATTTTGGCCTTCGTGAGAAACGCGAAGGTGTGGATAATATAGCTGCATTAGTCAGGATATCCGTGAAGATATTAACTGCAGATTGTATTTCGTTTTCGCTTTTCAGTGGAATATTTTGTGGTAAGTGGGAGCTTATGTACATTTTGTATTTTAACCAGTTTGTTTTCTTGTTTGGGAAACAAGAGCTTTGTGTTTCAAAATGACTTGGACTATTAACCAGTGTCAGGATCGTTGGTGTATGGTCTGACGAAAGATCAAGTGAAGGAATCACTGATATACATTCACGTTTTACATTTCTAATTACAGCAAAGTCGATAAGATCGGGAACCTTATTGAGGTCTGTAGGCCAGTAAGTAGGTTGGCCACAAGATATGGAATCTATTTTGCTGGATGATATTGCTTCAAATAACTGCCTACCTCTGAGAGTTGTTAGACGAGAGCCCCAAAAGGTATGTTTTGCGTTATAGTCTCCCGCTGCTATAAATCTTGGGCCTAAAGTTGCAAAATAATCAAGAAATTGATTACGATTAATAGAATATCTTGGAGGACAATATATAGAGGATATTGTTATATTGTTATCGGGAATATTTATTGAAGTGGCCTGAATATGATCCGTTCTGTATTCTGGCATTGGAAAATGCTTTATATCTTTACGAACTAATATTGCTGTCCCTCCGCATGCCCTACCGTTAGGCTGCTTTGTGTCATAGGTATAGTAGCCATTTATTCTGAAACAGTTCTTTTGAGTAAAGTGAGTTTCAGATACCAGTAGCAGATCAATATCTTGCAACGTTAAAAATTGTTGGACTTCGTGTTTATGTTGGCTAAGGCCGTTAGCATTCCAGTAACATATTCTTAAGGAATTCATTTTTTACTTAGCAAAATCTGCATGAGCATGCTTTGATTTTGCATTAATTGCTGTAACATATTTTGCATATTTGACATAAAACTGTTCATGGTTTCAATTAGTTTCTCAATAGAGCTTTGAGATTTACTGAACCCTCTTTTAAAGCGTGAGCATATGAAAATAATGGAGCATTATTTTCATTATTTTTATGAGTTTGGTTGGGAATTACTGAACCCTTATTGAAAGTATTTGGAAATTGAGCATTTCCTTCTACGTTTAATTTCATTTGTGTAGTAGAACCTTCTTTTACCGTATGAGCATACGACAATTGCCGATTCGTGTTCAGGTTACTTCTATGTTGTGCACTAGAAGTAGGTCCATTAGGGAGGCTTGGAAAATTAGAATCCTGATATTGAGCATATACAGGTCTTCTTGCCTTTGAAGTCCCTTTAATTTGAATATACACAGGGCAACCACGGTAATTTGCAGTGTGATTCTGACCACAATTGCTACACTTTCTTGCACTGATGTCTGTTTTTGAATAGGGACATTCCAGACTTTTATGGATATCACCACGTCTAACACAAACTGATGGCAATTTGCAGAAGGACTTAGTGTGTCCATATTCCTGACAATTTAAGCACTTTGCGTTTAATTGGTTCTTCCACAACTATCTTGCGATTTAGAAGGTATCTTAAACCGTATATGGGATGTGTATCACTATTTTTCTTCAATCGGGAAGAATTATAAGATATTTCAACTCTAAAAATTGGTTGAGGTACCTTATTTTTATTAATTATATTGTGAACGGACTTCACTTCATAGCCTTCAGATTCAAGAGCTTCTTTAATCTCATCAGCCGGTACAGAACTGTCAATACCTTTAATGACAACCAATAAGCCTTTTGCGCTCTTTAGTTGATATGTATAGTAGTTTCTTTTTTCACTATCAAAACAGTCAACTATAATTCTATAGTTTTTTTCTGTGAATGTCTGAATTTTAGTTTCAGAAACATTCCCTTTTCGTAGAGAAACTACGTAGAAATTTTCTTTGCCTACAAGTTGGGACAACTTTTTTACTAGAGCGTTAGTAGTAGGCTCGCGCAAGTAGAGTGGAGGAGGCTTATAATTTTTGGTACTCTTTGATTCAACTTCAACTTCACTTTCTTGGTTATCCAGTATCGAAAACCGATTTTGACTTACCTCATTTTTTTTCTGTTGTTTTGGATTTGGTTCAAGTTTTAATGTCCTAGGGCTGGACTTACGTTTAGTGATGGTAATATAACGGTCCATCCCTGTTGGAATTTTGTTATGTCCTGAGTTCACTAAATTATTATTATTCTTTGGTATGGCACCAGTATTTTTCATTGATTGCCGTGATGGAGAAATTATTTCACTATTATCTTTTGCCAGATCACTTTTGTTACCGCTAATGGTATTAACAGTGTTAATATTATAATAATTATTGTTTGAATTGTCATTCAATTGTGTGCTACTTTTTTCATCAACCTTTAAACTAGTTGTTTGTTTATATTTCTGATTTTCTTTTGTGCTATATTCTACACAATTTCGCGCACTAGTAATTGCACTAGAGAGAGGAGATCTCTCATTTGTTGTAAATTGTGTCATACATTTTTTTCGGTGTACTTACATATGTATGTAATTTTGTTGCAAGGCTTCTGTTGAAACATTTTTTAGTTGTTTTTTCTGCATAATATAAATAGCTTTCGATAGAAAAATTATTTATGTATTATTAACATTTTTAAGCACCGAGCACTGACTCAATATTTTTTCGCGTCGAAATTTTTATCGGGTACGGTAGCCAACTTTAAACGGTATCGGTATTTATAACGGTATCGGTTTCCAACCTTGTTTTTTACCGATCCTTCATAGAACTCATGATATATAATTTGCATATTTTTCTTATTCCGCAGGCAAAGGTGACTTGGTTGGATCAGATATTAATGTACATCTAGTTGCTACTTCAAATGGACAAATGACAGCAACAACAAATATCGCAGGACAAGATGTTGTTGTTAGATGTAGTAGTGACATCAAGGTGAGCAAATAGATTTATAAAATATATTCTAATTGTGATTGTAACAGCGCACAGAGGTTGAAAAACTTTTCTTAAACGTGCCTGAATTTAAGGTGCTTTCGAGATGAAGGATCAAAAATCCCTGGCTGGTCAATAGCGTAGAGGGTGAACGTGTAAAGTAGGCACCTCAAGCACGAATTATTTTTAAATCGCCAAAAATTTGTATTTTAAAAAATGAGATTTATATAATGAGATTTCATATTTTGGGTCATACCCAAAGTATCCGCGACTTATTTAGACAAATTTTCAACTTAAATATTCTTTATTGAAACCCTATTTCCATTAAGTACATATTCGCCATTATTATCTATGACTTTCGATTTTCAGCTACCCATCGGTTGACCAATTTTTGTAGAGACCGAAATAAATAGTTATCAGACGGTGAAAGGTACGGGCTGCTGTGTGCATCATAACTCATCAGCCAAATTTTAGCAGGTCATCAAAGATTTGTGTGGTCTGTTATTTACAATGATCGAACACTACACCCTTTCTGTTGGCCAAATCTTTTTTCAGTGACTGGGCGACCAGAGCGATGTGCATTTCAGGCATCGAAATTTCCAGAAGGGAATGAGCAAACCGCTTCTGCGTTCGGCGATCACTCACAGCATTCTTACCATACACTTTACAAATTTGTCGGCATGTTTTTGAAGCTTTGTTTTTTTATAGCAAAAAAGCATCACATAGTGTATTTCTTCAGATTTTCACTCATTTTCAAATCTATTTATCTTTTTACACGAGGGACGAATTATAGAACTGCCTTCACTTTAAATACAACAGTGTTCGTTTAATACAATCAAATTAGACTTTCCCGATATATGGACATCAACACTATCTAATGACAAAACATCGCGTATACCTTTTTTATCACTCAATGTGTACATTCAATTCAATTGACGATTTAAAAAAAATACATAACCGAAGCACAGTGGTTTCAAAAAGCTTTTTTTTTTTAATAATTCTGTAGCTTTTGAACCGTTGGAAAAATCTCGATAAAATTTCACATGGTCACAGCTGAGTTGTTTTCGAGTTGAGAAGTACAGGTTCCTAGGGTAGAGGGTAGTGGGTGGCTCTCTAAAGTTGGCCATCTCGTAATTTTGGCCATCGCATGTAATTTTTATAAAAAATCGCAAAAAAAAAAAATCATTCATGATATGACAGAGAAAAATATTCTAAATAATATTACTGCAAGAATTATAAAATTAATATGAGTTTGAAACTTAAAAAAATGTGAAATTTTTTTTTTTTTTTTTTTTTTTTTTTTTTTCCAAAAAGTTGACAATATTTATTCATTGATAAAATTTGTTTTTTGTTCTGGGCTTTATCATTTTTTTAATGTTTTCAAAAGGAGGAGGAGTTAAAGGTAAAGTTCTGTCCACAAGCCCTATCCAAGCTATTTAAATTTTGAAACATTTTTTTACTATTATTTTTCGTTAAGTTCTCAAATTACAAAGCTGGGATCGACTTAAAATTATTTTAATTATATATCTCCATACGTAAGGAAAACACCAAAAAAGTATTTTCCAACGGACGCCCCTTATAACGACAGGGTGATCATGTCAATGAAAAAAGTAAATTTTTTAAACATGTTTTATACGGATTGGGAATTTGGGTATTTTCATGTAAAAAAGTAGGAGTTTTTTTAATTCTCTGATTTTAAGACAAATTAATACATACTGTACTGAAATTTCAATAAAATAAAACTATTCCTTTAAATTTTATTATTGTTTAAATATTAACTTAAACAAGCGCGAATGTTCGGCCGAATCTATATACCCACCATCAACATTTTCAAATTTTACGTTATATGAGAGATGGGCGGAAAAGTGGGCGGACCACGCTTATTTTTGATTTCTAAGTTTATATTGACTCAAACTATTTATACAAAATTTCGTTGTCGTACATGCTTTTGTTTAACACATTAATGGCCACGGCGATCTAGCCAACTTAGAGATTTAAAATTTTGAACATCATGTCAATTGCGGCAAATAAACACATTGACGATGAAAAATTGTTTATATTTGATTTAGTAAGTATGTATTTTCTATATAAATCTCATGGGCTATATAAGCAAAACCTAAAAAATGCTAATTTTTTTGAAAAAAGTCACAATTAAATTCATATATTAAAGAAATTTTACAATATTTATAGTAATTAATCACTTAATTTTATTTCTAAATTCATATATAGAACGAAGTGACCGGGAATGCCTTCCTCTGCTTGATGTAGAATCGCGACGTTCTCATGATATGCGTTTTCATACAGATAAGTGCCACAAGAATATAGATATTTAAAAATAAATCTGACTGAATGCGTGTATAGTGCCTAGGGCGAAATTTTCCATAGGCCCCCTACTTATTAATACCCTCAATATTTATCAAACTGCTAATAATAAACGAGAACGATGCTACAATCACTTGTTTAAAAAATTTATCATGTTTACTGCTCAAATAGTATATTTAATTAAAAAAATTTTGTAATTTAGTCCTTTTTGTATTGAAAATAGAAGGGGCCAAAAAGTATTGAGAATGACCCAGTGTTACATATACGTAACACTTTCTTTTTACACTTTCTAATTTTTATCGAACACACCTTATATATTTTTAAACAATCAAATAAATAAATTTGATATGTTTTCTTTTAGTATACAAAAAAATTTTTTCGTTAAAATATGTTGAACGTAAATAATAAGCCTTTTTGCAAACCTCCTACTGTTAAAATCGAGTTTTTGCAAGCTTTCAAATAATGAACTTTACAAAATCACTTTTTACCACAATAACAGGAGAGAAAGTGAAGAAAAAAGCATTTGAGGATGCAGGACGAATATTAAATTACACAATTCATAACAAAATTGAAGTTTATATTATTCCGTATTTTGACAATATAGTTTAAAACTTAGACATTGTCGCGTTACATATACGTAACAGTGGGCATTAATGGGTTACGTTTTTAGCCCATAACTTTTTGTTTATTAACCGATTTTGCCCATTTTCAATACCAAACAAACCGTATATAAGATAAATATTTGTGCCAAATTTCGTCCCCCTACATTTTTCCTATCCTGCTTTCAACAGACGGACAAACGGACGAACATAGCTAGATCAACTCAGAATCTAACCAGGACTCAAAAAATATATACTTTATGGGGTCTTAAATGATTTTTTCGACATGTTACACACGGAATGACAAAATCAATATACCCCCATCTTTTTGATGGTGGGTATAAAAAATAAATAAAATAAAATAAATTTTAAGTCCTTCGAGAAATTTTGCAATCAAATTACATTCCACTAACTTTTTTTTATACAATATTTATAGTAATTAATCAATCTTCATATTATGACATTTTCTTAGATACCAAATGTGATGCGAGATTCAAATAAAAAAACATAAATTATTTGAATTTGCTTCTTGCATATATAAATAAATTGAGTTAAGCAGCATACATTTGCGTACAAATGTATAAAAAATGGCTTAATTTGGCTAGAGGAGGCCGTATAGCGGGTTTCACCCAAAAAGAACATTTCCCAGCAAAAACTTCGCCTACTAAATAACGTGATTTGTAAGCGAAATCAGTATGAAAAACAGCAAGCTTTTATTTGGCTTCCAAAAGAGTTGTTTTGGGTGCTGATTTTTTTACGCACAAGAAAAAACATTGGACTCGGTTGAGATTTGAACCCACGCATCAACATACTGGTTGTGTTTGTTAGTCTGCCGTCTTACTCGCTACACCACAATCGACTTATATTTTTATGTGCTAAAAAGTACTTTTCATATAGGGAAATAAATAAACACAATTTATAAAAAAAAAAACATTTGCCTTAAGTGGGAGTTGAACTCTCTTTGAATTTAAATACACTTTTTTTTAGTTAGGTTCTCTAGACAACTGAGCCACGTAAAAATTAAATTATTTTCATATTTACTAAATACTAGTTATTGAAGTACTATTAGGTAATGCTGCGAGTGGCTAATAAGGCTACATTGTAATGCGTACAGGAAGCTGTTGCTTTTAAAAAAGGAAGCTAAGTTTTTGCTGGGTTCATACAAAAAAACTACGTTTACAACGAACTAGCACAAATAATAGTTTGAAATAATTAAAATTGCACATTTCAAAATATTTCAAAACTTTAAAAATCAACAGGAATTACTTTTATTCATTTAAATTTAAATTATTGTACAAATAAAAGAGGAATTTTGTATTTACAGTAGTCGACCTTTTTAACATAACGCATATTTTTAGAAAATAGCCAAAAAAAATAAAAAAAATAAGAGGATTAAATCGATTTCGTTATAACCGTGTTCGACTGTATTTGAAATCTTGATGGCACCAAAAGTTATGCATTTGAAACGTTATCACATTATTATAAGTCCCCACGAATTCGAAAATTTTGCTCACTTTTTTTAAGATTTTCTTTGAAAATATTCAGGTACATAGATTTATACATTATTTTATGAATAAATACTAAATTCCCAGCACCGCCTGCCGACAAAATTTTTTAACTCAATAGCTATCTTCTCTTACAAGAACATACTATTTGCAGTTTATTATACCTTTCACCACAGCACAGTGTCACATTTGGCAGTTTTAGAACGACAAAAATCCAGTTTTGGAGATATTGGTCTGAAATTGTATATTTTGTTAGAAGATAAAGCCGTAAACATTCCTACTAAAAATGGGCGGGATAAACTAATGCCACTCCCATACTGAAAAAAATACTTAATTTTTATGAATTTCGGATATGTTTTTGTAAATTTTATTAAAATAAAGTATATTAAAAATAGAATTTCCCAAAAACTATATTTTTTAATATTATGATTTCTTTTAAATGAATGACAATATATTCAGTACTTATTTTTTAACTTAGCAAATTATAACAGAATAATTTGGATACATTTATTATTACATATCAAAAAAATCATATCAATATCTGCCGTATTTACAGATATATATGAAGTTAAAATAAACATACTTCTTTACAAAAGTTGTAAATAAAATTAAAATATTTTTAAAAGTTGCAACTTTGAAAGTCCATAATTCGCACTATGGACATTTTCCAATACTTTAAGTATTTTTTCCATAATATATGATATGTTAACTAATAAATGCAAAACGAAATGCTTCAATTATTATACTTTTATTTTCATATTTTTGTCGTTCTAATTTGGATAAATGTGACACTGTGAATTCGAGAATTTTGCTATTGAAATTCAGCAAGATCGGTTCATACATTGCGGATATATGCTTTACTAAGGACTTCGTTTTAGCAAAGAAGGCTCGTACGTTCTGAATTTTTGTTCTGAAAAATTTAAATAAATCGGTTCAATAATAACTGAGATATCGGACAAAACGCATTTTTTATTTTTTGAAGCCCTGGTTTAAGCTACAGATTTGTTTTTTTATACATATCGGTCAAAAATATTTTTATAAAATTTCGCTTTTTTTGAATCAGCAAGATCGGTTTATAAATGGCGGAGATATGCTTTAAAAACCGGTTTTTATAACCGGTTTTCCAGTTTCTGAAGCCTCTGCATATACTCTGAAATAAATCGGTTCAGTAATAACTGAGATATCGGGAAAAACGCATTTTTTATTTTTGAAGCCCTTGTTCAAGTTATTTTTATATAGATCAGTCATAAATATTTTTATAAAATTTCGGTTTTTTTAATAAACCAAATTCGTTCATAATCAACAGAGTTATGGCCCAAAAACAAATCTGTTAAGAATATAAATACACACACAAACATGTATGTTAAGCATTGTAATGACCAAGGCGAATTCAGATTAGGTGACAGCAACTCGTCAGCTGAATTTTATTTCCTACATATGGAAATTTAGCAAAACGTCAATTTTTTTTTTTTGCTGAAAAAACAAAATGTGTTGTGAAACTTGGAGTGAAAAATATTTAATTTGATAGAATTCGTCTGGGAAAGATTTCTGTACCCTACGAAACATTGTAACTATAATAAACAATTCACATATTAAAATTTTTCTTAAGATAAGCAACTGTTTGTTTACTTTTTCTAAATATTAATATTACCCGGAAACAAAATTTTGACAGTGAAACAAATTTTTGCCCAAGAACAAATATTTGTTGTTCTTGCCTTGTTGTAACGAAGCGGTCACCTAATCTGAATTCGCCTTGGTAATGACTATTAGTGACGTTTTTTGTTTTTTGTATAAGCAAGTAGTTTAGTTTTTAACAGCAGTAAGTGGGGGTTTTCACTATGATTGTCCAGTAATGATGTTTTCTTTTAATTTCTTTTAAACAATCTTCGTAAAATTTTGTACGTTTTGACGATGATTTTGAGCATGTTTGTTTGAAATTTTATATCAGTATTGCCGTTATTCTGTTTATTAATAGAATTTCATTTAAGAGAAAAAATGTATTTTTAATTCAATTATTATTCCATTTTACTAAGAAAGCATATTAATTACATCATATATTAATGAATTAATTAATGTTAACAATAAAATAATTTTACTATACAACAAAATTTATAAGTATATTTCTTCATATAAATTATAAAATAAAAATTATTTTCCTTCATATTTGGGATAAAAGTATTTTTACTTCAATAATGATTTCTTTTTATTGCCTATATGAATAATTTTAAAAATCAAAATTACACATTTTTTAATTTTGTTTATAAAATAGAAATGTTACTTGTTAAAATTTGTGTATCACAATTTTTTCATATGGTAACACTTATATAAGTTTATGCATCATAGGGACGATCTTTACACTCTGAAAAGCGAAAATAAATAAAAAAAACAAACACGAAATCACGATTCGTGCTTGATTTCTTACCCCTCTTGCTTCTTTACACCTCTTGTCAACAAACTAAAACCATCAGCTGCAAAACCATCATCGTCAAAATTCACGCTAATATAATAAATAACAGTGTTGTTGTTCTTTGTATATGCAGTCTGTACAAAAATAAATAAATATGGAATTGTTGTTGTTGTTTATATTTAAAAACTAAAACATATCTGCAGCGTTTAATTTTAAGCACACAAAAATTTTTTTTCAACTGGCGACTGCGCTGAAAACAATTTAAGTTTTCATTTTCGATCACATGCTTACTTAACAAAATTTGCTGCTCAAACACAAAACTGAAATAAGCAGCAACTAGTTTTTATTTTGTTCAGCAGTCAAATTAAATAAGCAGCGCACACACTCAGTTTTTTGCTCAGCCAAGTTGATTTTACGTCTTAGTCGTGTGCGCTCAGCACAACGTAGAAACCTTTTTCAGCAACGTAAGAACAACTGGATAGTAAGACTGTATAGTTCTGTACAGTTGATTTACAAAGTTGTTTGGTTTTTGTTTATACATTTAAGAAGGAAAATGAAGTTGATTATTTTAAATGAAAACAAATAGAAAACGGTGCAATAAAATACTACGAATTGTATTAAAGATATTTATATGAAGATTTATTAATTTTAATTAAAAAAACAAACATTTTTTATACATATAATATATTTATTTAAGATAATAGAACTTTTATAAAAATATTAGACAATATTTAATACTAGTAGATGAAAAAATATTAACTAAATATTAAATGTTGTTTAAATTAAATAAAAAATTAAAAACATTTTTGTTATTTGCAATAAGAAGAAAATTTTGTTATTTTGTATAACTTTCTTTGTTTTGGTCTATTACACAAAGTTGTTTGGTTTTCGTTTTTAAATTTTAGAAGGAAAATGAAGTTGATTATTTTAAATGAAAACAAATAGAAAACGGTCCAATAAAATAATATGAATTTTATTGAAGATATTACATACATATATCTTTATTTTATTAATTTTAAATAAAAAAAGTTTTTATTTAACAAATATAGAAATTTTGTAAAGATAAATAAAAAAAGACATTATATTTATATGTATGTATGTATTATGTTACCGAAATAATAAAGATTTGTTGTGATTTTTATTTATTTATGTATCTAAAAATAAAAGTTATTAACTTGTATGTTGAAGACTTTTTGGTTATTAATTTAGACTGTTGAAGACTTTTTGGTTATTAATTTATTATTTTCTTATTGATCGGCTTTAATGTCTTAATTAATTTTTTACTTTTATTGATACCTCAGCCGAACAATAAGTCATTTGATGACAATAATTTTTTTTTTTTTATTCTGGCTTTGAAAAAAAATTGTTTATATATTTTTGGTGATAGTTGTCACCAAAGAATACTAAGAATAGAAGGCTTGTCAAAAAAACCTAACTTTAAGATTGTGTTAGTCAAATTTTATTTATATGTATTAGTACTGAAACCACTTTCACCACACATCATAATCATACATTATTAAATATAATTCATCACAATTATATTCGCAGATTTTTATCTTTTGAATATGAAAATAACTTAAAATTATTTTAAAATCTGTTTTATTTTTAATACCAAAAGTAGCAACATTGTTCGTTCAATATAAATTTCAACATACAAAAAAGGAATGTCAAAAATAAAATAAAAAAATATATTTTCAGTTTGTGGAAAATATTCGTTTAACGGGACTTAAAATACTATAAACGCGTGTGAAAAAATAATAAAAATATCGTGTGTTTGTTGAAAAATGTGTCGCGTGTGTAATTTTCCTTAAATTTTAAGGAAAATATTTGTTTATTTTGTGTTGTTTCTCTATCTCTCACAAGTGTGTTGAATTCACACAGAACTTGTATGTGAAGAGAGAAAAATGTTGTTGTTCCCTTCTTAGTATTCTTTGGTTATCACACTCATAAAAGCATATAATAAGTAATTATTAATTAATGATAATTGTCATTAATTAGAGAATAACACTGTAAGTAACATTTATATAATATTTAAGATTTACGTAAGTATAATGACTTACACGTAAGTTATAATAAATTATCCGCTTTATAAAATATAACCAACTGCTGGAAAATTATATACATATGTAACTCTCTTTTAGTAAAATTATGTCACTATTTACAAATTGGAATTGGAGTTGAAGGGTTGTTGAGTAATGAATTATTTTTTATAATAACAAACGAATCAAAATTAAGCAGATCATCTGCTAATAAATAAAAGTTTTAAACGGAAAAATATAGTCAATTAAACAATTTATCAAAGAAATATTCTATTTATTTCAAAATTTAAATATTCTAAAACATTAACAGATCAAATTATAATGCGCTAACTTTTATTTAAAAAGTCCCAGCAAAAAAAAAAAAAAAAAAACGATCAAGAGCTTCCAAAAAAAAGAATATTTTTATCTCTTCAAAAGTAGAACAAAGTGTATATATACTTTTTTGTTACAACTACTTTGTTTCAAATTTTTTAAAATTTAATAATAATTACTTCCAAAAAAATTAAAATTAATGAATTTCTAACGGGAAAAAATAGTACTGCAAAAGAAATGAACTAGAAATATAGAAGAAGAACATCTTACCAATAACAATCATGGGTTAGAAAAAGAACTTCTGCAGCACTTTTTCACCACTAAGTACTTTCTTCAGCTCTTTTTTGTTGGGGTGCTACATTCCATGTTATATCTTTCGGAATAGTAGGTCCATATGTTAGGAACAATTTTTAAATTTCATATAGTTTTTTTTTTCACTCACACGGATATACTCTAAAATTAAAATTTTTATTTTTTCTACTAAATATGATTCTTAATCAATTTAACAAAAGTTAAGATATTTTCAATTCTGTGATTATTAATATTTAATAATATATATTTTGAGACTTGAAATTCCCTAAATAATAAAAAAAAAAAAAAAAAACTTGGGCCATTATGCTCAGAATAATTTTTGTCCACCAGGGGGGTTATTGTTATTCGATTCGAAAGAAAACACTTTCGAATTTCAATGTATAAAGTACACAAATTAGAAAGATTTTCCTTTCGAATTTAGTTACAAAATAACCCTCCAGGTTTTATAGTACTTTGTAATTTTTTGATTAATTTTGTTCAATATTTAAAAAAGGCGACAATTTATTTACAATAATATAAAATATAAACAATTTTTGAGATAATTTACTCTTATTTGTATTAATGATCTAGTGATTATTATTTCGCAAATTCTAGCTTACTAACAATATCGATGAAAAAATACAGAAAATTCAACATAAATTTTACATACTTGTATAATCAATGAGTCAAATATACAATTGTTAGAACTACTTTTTTCCATTTAATAGTCATATGTATTGCAAATTTAAAATATATAATTTTTCTTCCAAATGTACGCCTCCATCTTCAACTAAGCCATAATTTTTACCGAAAGTGTCCAAATTTTTTTTCTTTTATTATTTCGTTATAATATACGATTCTGACCAGTATAATATTGTATATATATACATATTATTAGAACATATATCAGGTTATGAAAATATATTTATTAGTTTCTCAGTTATTGCATTTTAAAAATGACAAAAAGCTCTTTGAACCACCCTTTATTTAAAAAACAAAAAAATATATAAAATAAAAAGAGTTTCGTATTACAATTTAACGTTTTAATTCAATTAAACATTGCTTTTATTGGGTCTAAAAGTTAAGCTTAACTACAAATTTCTTTAATAGATCAAAACAAACAAAATTATACAAAATAACAAAATGTTCTTCTTATTCAAAAGAACAAACATTTTTTTTTTTTTTTAATTTTTTTCTTTAACTTAAACAATATTTAATATTTAGTTAATATTTTTTAATCTACTAATATTAAATATTATCTAATATTTTTATAAAAGTTCTACAAAAATTTTAAATAAATTGCAAATAAATATATTATACAAAAAAGTTTTGTTTTTTTAATTAAAATTAATAAATCTACATATAAATATCTTTAACACAATTCATAGTATTTTATTGTACAGTTTTCTATTTGTTTTCATTTAAAAACTATACCACTTCATTTTCCTTCTTAAATGTAAAAACCATAACCAAACAACTTTGTATATTGAATGCGCAGAACTGTACAGTCTTACTATCCAGTTGTTCTTACGTTGCTGAAAAAGGTTTCTACGTTGTGCTGAGCGCACACGACTAAGACGTAAAATAAACTGGCTGAGTAAAAAACTGAGTGAGTGCGCTGCTTATTTAATTTGACTGCTGAACAAAATAAGAACTGGATGCTGCTTAAATCAGTTTTGTGTGTGAGCAGCAAAATGTGTTTAGTTAGTATGTGGTGGATAACTAAATCAAGTAAACTTGTTTCAGCAAGATGCTGTAAAAAAAGCAACTGTTTAGAAAATTACGACTGCTTTAAGCAGCCATTCGAAACACTGCATATCTGTTAAGAATATACCCAGCAGTTCAAAAGGTGCCAATTTACCCATTATCACTAGATATAAGGACTGCGCACGAAAAAATCCGTACGTTCAAGTTCTAAGCATAAAATAATAAATTATTTCCTGTTGGTTTTTAAAGAAATATTCGATCTTTTCCAGAATTCTTCCAATTTAAGATTTTATTGTGTTTCGGTCACTTTTGTGCTCGGATGAGTCCACTTATTTTTAAAATCCGTTTCATTTTAAGCTAAGCTTTTAATGTTTTTTAAATTAGTTTTTACTAGAGCCCAATATCTTTCAATTGTTCGGAGTTCCGGACAATTTGATGGATTAGCAACTTTCGGTACAAACACTAATAATTTCTTTACTATCACTCCATTGTTTTGTTGCTGTAATGAGAAGAAGCGAGACTAGGCCAGAAAAAAGTGGATACACTGTATTTTATTAGGAAAGAGAGAATTATTTTCCAAAGGCACTCATTCACATATATTTCTGTGTTAATGGAACCATTTTTTTATGAATGAAGTGTTTTTTTCCGCATATAGATTTGGCTTCCCAAAACAAAAACATTATTTTTCTTCCATTACCTGATTTTCATTCAGTGACCATGACTTCTTTGTATAACTGTATTTTTTGACACAACTGCCTTTCTAGCAATTGTTTTATATGACCGATGTAAGATTTTATGAAAAATTTCTATAATGTGTTTCGGTGTTTTTTGTTAAAATTCCATTTCAAGAAAAACTAGTTTTGATATAACCATGAAACTTGACACATAGCTAGTGAGCATACCGACAAATGTAAACCCGTTAACAGAATTATTCACTTTTGACAACATCAAAAGTTATAAGCCGAAGAGCATGCACGGATTTTTTCGTGCGCAGTCCTTATAACTACTTAGACGATTCACTAGTTATTTTTGGTAGTGCAAGTGGTTGTTAAACGATCACAATCTGCATTACATTTCACTAGTAAAATAACTAATAAAGAATGTTTATTGTTTTAACTAGAAAATATAATATCTTAAAGTAAACTGTCACTTCTATGTTTACATGTAATGCATAGTGTTGCCGTTGAGAGCTTTAAAAGTGTCAATTGAGAAATTTGCTCTCATATTATATATGAATATGCTGCAACATTTCTTTTAGTGAATTCACTATTAAAATGTAGTGAAGATGGTGGCTTTTCGACTTCAGAAATTTAAATTATTGTATGCCAATTTGTTAGAACTACTAGTTTAGTGAAATCACTATTGAAATGTAATGCAGTTAGTGGCCAATCCGCAAAAAATTCTTAAATTTGTCTCTAGAACTGAACTTGATTATATATGAATTCCTTATGACCATTACATTAGTGAATACACTATTGAATTGTAGTGAAATTGTTGGCTCTTCGTTTTCAGAAATTCACATTAATATTTTTATTCGATTTTATTACAACTTTTTTATTATTTTATTAAATTCACTATTGAAATATAATGAAATAAGTGGTCAAGTATTGCATTTATCTCTAGAAATTCCGTTCATTATAAACAAATTCGTTACAACTATTTTGTTACTGAATACACAATTAATTTTTACAATTATTGATTTATTTTACTACTCAAGTATAAATATATTTAAGGAATGTAGTCTGTTTTTATTATATTTTTTAAATTATTTTACTATAAGTGCCTCTATATACAATATAAGTTATCTAATACTTTGATCGGTATATATATTTTGGCCAAAAAAAATTATTTTAAAAGATTTATAAGAGATACTTAAACTAAAAACGGTAATAAATTATAAATTTTTATAACAAAAATATTTAATATTACCATTTCCCGGTGAGCTTCGCTATCCCATTTGACGCAACAACAAATATTTACTTTATATGTGGGCTACTCTCCCTGCACCTATTTGAATTTTTCACCATAATAGTTCTTTAGATTATCTCTCCCCTACTACGATAAAAAATAAATACCGTGTTTGAATTTAGTGACAAAAAATTTTCAGCCAATCGGTTCAACCGTTTGAGAGTTTTAAAAAAGTGGGCGTAAAATATAGATGTGATATCCGATCGAGATCCTATAAAATTCTACAGTGCAAACACTATCTGTATATAAAATTTCAAGTAAGTAGCTACACTGATAACGCGAAAAATTGAAAAAATATTTTTTTTTTAAAGTAGACGTAAAAAGTGGTCGTAACTTTAATCAAGATATATATAATTACTTTCGGCACTGGTAATATCTGTGTGCCAAAAATCCATTCAGTCGTTTAGACTTTGTTGATGCACCAACAAACTTACACTTATGTTTTTTAACATACTATAAACGGATTAATCATAAATAATTTTAGTAGTTGACGTAGGTAATTTGGCCAATTTATCAAAAAATTTTTATGGAACTATTTCTGATTTAATTATCAAATAAATTATAATCTAAATGGCAAACAAATTTTGTTCTGTTGAATATTGTGATTAGAACCCTAATAAATTTAAAGTAAAAAAATACATAATTAGCCTAACCTGATCACCTATGATAGTGTAGAGTATAATTATCGAGACAAAAGTTGCAGGAGTAACATGATAAAATACCTGATCATTAGCTTTTATTTATTTATTTATTTATTTTTTTTTTTTTACGAATTTAGTGAAATCTTTAAAAAAGTCAAAAAAATGTTTTATTTTTCTTTCATAGGACAACATTAAACTTAATGCATTATTATAATATGTTATCCTAATTACCTTTATTAATTCAACTGTGTTAGATGATAACATTTTATCTAAATAAATAATATGAAAATAATAAAGTAGTAGTTAAATTACCAATTCACTAACTACATGTAATGCCTAAATTCGCCGTTAGTATTTTTTTAAATAAGACATTTTCTCTAAATTCATAAGCAAATCCATATTTATATTACCAATTCGCTAACTACATGTAATGCAGAAATTCGCCATTATTGTTTTTATAATTCGTTTTCTCTTAATTCATAAACAAATCATATGTAAATTACCAATTCACTAACTACATGTAATGCAGTATTAACCACTGGGCTGTTGATCTCATTATTTAACATTCTGCCAAGTGCTGTTTTCAATTTCTGTGCCAAAAAATCTATACTAGAACACTAACGGCAAATCACTGCATTACATGTAGTTAGTGAATTGGTAATATAAATGTAGGTTTGTTTATGAATTTAAAGAAAACTTATCATAAAAAATACTAATGGCGAATTTTTGCATTAGATGTAGTTAGCGATTTGGTAATATAAATGTAGGTTTGTTTTTGAATTTAGAGAAAATGAATTATTTAACAAAATACAAACGGAATTTAAATATTACATGCAGTTAGCGAATTGGTAATTTAATTATTACTTATTATTATTATTTTGTATTATTATTTATTTTGACAAAATGTGATAATTTAAGAACCAGTTGAGTTATTAAAAGTAACTAGTGTAACATATTAAATTATTTGGGGTATTCACACGGTCGTCATAAAATCATATATCATAAAATAATAACACGAAAGAATATGACTGCTGTGAGCAACCCTCATAAGTTAGTATGCTATTTCAAATTTGAGTCAGCTGATAAATGTAAAATACAATTATAAAAAAATTACAAATATTTTTAATGAAAATGCCAAAAACAAGTCAAAAATCTGAAATAATAACCGGTTTGAGCGAAAAATACATATTGGATATTGTTATGGCTGATTCAAGTAAATAAGATAAAATTAAAATTACCTGAATCTTCTAAAAAATCCATTTTTATAAAAATTATAAAATATTTTTTGACACAAAAGAAATTGTTTAAAAACATAAACAGCTGTTGTCGATGACTAAGCCGGCAATATTTTCTGACGGCGGTTATTTTAAATACGCTCGGTGGCTGCTAGTCAGCTAAAGTCTTGTGAACAAAGTACAAGTCACAATTTTAAAAATGATTTTATAAAATTTGACACATATAATTATTTTGTCATAACGATTCAATAATTTCATATAGACATTCTCAATGTCACTATTTCAATAAAATTCGGCACAAATAAAATTAATACAACTTCAGTCAGTGTTCCAAATGTAATGGAGATCGGCCCATAATTATTGTTGCCAGGACTTGAGAAAAAAATTAACTAAATTGGTCTTTAAAAAAGGTTAGAAGAGGCTAAATGCCTAAAAAAAAATAAAGCCAGAAAAAAACTAAATATTGTCTTATGTAAAGACGCATTCCATTTTTTGTTCGCTTTAGTTTTTGGTATTTCTTAAAGATATTTTATTGTGTTTAAAACTACAACATAATTTGTTTCTATAGGTAATGAATAATTTCGATTTTTATTCAAATTAATCCAAAATTTGTTAAATTAATGATTCTGTAAAAATAATTAAATAATTAAATTTGTAGTTTTTTTAAGGTTATGTTAAAAATCAAAAAATGGTAGAAGCTAAAACGAAAATCAAAATAAAAAAGCTAAATTAAGCCGTATAAATGCTAAATTGGCAACACTGCCCATAATTGACAATTGTTCCCAAACAAGGCCCCATTCCCAAAATCACTTTAACGTACATATATCCCATCAATGTTTGTATCATGATAATATTTGAAACAAATGTGTTTTATGTATACAAAAAGCACGGTGCCAGGTTTTTATGAAAATCGTTCCATAATTGACCATATATTTTATATAAGACATTCCCAAAAAATTACATAATGAATTTGTTTAATAATTAAATCAGAAATAGCTTCATTTAAAGTTCTAAAATTTTTTTTCAAATTACCTATGCCAACTACTAAAATGATATTAATTAATCCTTATACAGTTAGGGACAAAACTATTTGTACACCCATGCATTTCGTATATCTTCAATAATTTATAAAGAATAAAAAATTATTATATGTAGTTTTAATTCAGGTCCATTTTTATTGAATTATTTGATAAAAAATAAATTAATATATAACACATTGTTAAAAAGAAGTACAATTTAAGTAAAAATCTTTGGGACAAAAGTATTTGTACATCAGTACTTTGTACAATTATTTGTACGTTGGACTCTTGTATGATGATTTTTTTAAATACCGTTATATTTTCTTCGTTAATCGAGTTTTATTTTACAAAATAAGAAGTTGGTTTTAACGTTTTGAATAATAAGCACATCAAAAATGGGAAAGCGAAAAGAGTTGAGTTTGGATATTAAAAATTTAATTATTGATGAACATAAAAAAGGAAAATCTCTCCGGAATATAAGTAATTTAGTAAATTTGCAACATTCCACAGTACAATACATTGTAAGCAAGTATAAAAACAGCGGATCTGTTGAAAATGTGCGTGAAGGTATACGAAATATATGAGGTGTACAAATAGTTTTGTCCCTAACTGTATATTATAAAAATGAAATGTAAGTATGTTTTCGGATTATATTTGATTAGAAAAATAAATTGCAATCATTCGCACATTTTCTATAAGGTACTAATTGCGCTATATTTCAAATTTGTTTATATTGAAGGGAATTTCTAGAGATATATTCAATAACTTTTTGCCAATTAGCAACTTACTGTATAACATTTCAATAGTGAATTCACTAAATTAATTGTTTTAATGAAATTGCACAGATTAATATGAATTTCTGAAGACAAAGAGACACCAATTGCAATACATTTCAACAGAGTATTAACTAATGTAATAAATATAAAGAAATTCCTATATAATCAAGTTTATTTCTAGAGGCAAACTTAATAATTTTTTGCCAATTTGCCGCTTACTATATAACATTTCAATAGTGCATTCACTTATTTCAAAGTTGTAACGAATTCGTAAATAATCAGGGGAATTTCTAGAGACAAATTTAATAATTTATTGCTGATTGGTCACTAACTGCATTACTTTTCAATAGTGAATTCACTAAATTAATAGTTGTAACGAATTGGCATATATTAATGTAAATTTCTGAAGGCAAAAAGCCACCAGTTGCACTACATTTCAATAGTGAATTCACTAAAAGAAATGTTACAGCTTATTCATATACAACACGAGAGCAAATTTCTCAATTGACAATTTTAAAACTCTCAACGGCAATTCTATGCATTACAGGTAACCATAGAAGTGGTTGTTTCGTTTATGATATTATATTTTCTAATTAAAACATTAAACATTCTCTACTATTTATTTCACTAGTGAAATGTAGTGCAGAATGTGGCCGTTTAGTAACCACTTGCACTACCAAAAGTAACTAGTGAATTGTCGAACTAGTTATGTATCTAGTGATAAAGGGCAAATTGGCACCATTCGAACTGCTGGGTTAAAATCAAATCTCTGTGTGTGCGTACGTAAGAAAATGACAAAAAAATCAAAACAAAAATAAACAAAATCAATTGTGCAGAGAGTCATAAAAACACTTTAACAACAAATCATTTTCAACTGAATTGAATTAAATCTAAAAATGCAATACTGTCATTTGTTTGTTTTTTTTTACAAAATTTGATGTGAAGGAAATATTAAATTAAAAAAAAATTAAATATTATAGGTATGTAATTAAAAGTAAATAAAAATATCACAAATAAAATAAATTTTATTTCATTTTAGATATAATTAAATATAATTAAAATAACAAATTATTACATTTTCTAAGCAAAAACATTGAAATCAGACGTAATTATTATCTGTTGTTTATTTAAAAATACATAATTGTTATGTTCCCTGCATTTTTCATATTAGATGTAAGGGAATGACAATAATTCACAGTTTTGTTTTGATGTTTTTTATTTAACATTATTGTTTTTCTAAAAATCTCTCATAAGCAGTAATTTCTGAAAGAGAACAGAACATGTTTTGTTTTTGCTTCATCGTTTCAATTCAACTCAATTCAAATAATTTTTTTTTTACAGAGTTTGTTTTGTATTGTTTTGTTTTTTTATTTTCGCAGTAATGTAAGAGCATACATTAAAAAACATTACTGTGAATTGAAAAGCAAATGATTTGATGCAGATGTTTAGTGCCTACAAAGCAGAAGGTTAGAAGTTCAACCCCAGCTGAAGACATCGATGGAGAAAATTTAAAATAAAAAAAACAACAGAAAATACTTGAATAAAAATAAATTAATAAAATAAAAAGCAATAATTACGTATCAGGGAAATTAAAACTTTAAAAATATAAAATAAAAGTAAAAAAAATATTTTTTTTAACTTTTTCGTCCCAAATACTAGTGTTTTCGTACTACTGAAAATACTAGTAACCTCTTATGCTGATAGTGCTAGTTTCTTGCGAACAGTTCAATGTGTAGCATCATGTTACATTCAAAATTACTAGAGAAATGATACCATCCAAACTACTAGTGAATAGTAATGCAAAGGGTTGCCAATTGGTTACCTCCAATGACATCCCCATGTTAAATTCACCAGTTAAAAGCATTGTGAGTGGGTTGAAGAATAACTAGTGGTAGTTCTTAGTGGCTAACGAATTCGTCGTAACAGAACTAGTTCGGCGAACTGTTGGGTAAATACACACACAAACATGTATATTAAGCATTGTAATGACTATTAGCAAAGAATATTCATATATAGAATGCGCATCATGTAGAAACAAAATTTCTTATGGCGGGTTCTAATCATAGTACCTGCTCTCATGTAATTCTCGCTCTCAACATTTTGCGATGATGAGGGGGATAAGTAACAAGGGAAAACTAAATCCACCACCAAAACAGAGAGTATAAGTATATGTGTTTGTACATGTGTGTATTCCTTATAAAGAATTGCAAATAAAAACACGCACACATATATATAAGATTGTACATGTATAAAGATCTTTATTTCAAATTGAAAGAAACAATTTGTTTCTTGTATTTTGAAAAAAGTGCCAACAGAATTTTTAGTTGTTTATTTACTAATGGAAAAGATATGAACGTTAATATTACAGTAGGGCATAGCATACATGTTTTGTTGTTTTACAAGTAGAAATACTTTGATCTGCACCGACGTGCTTATACCTTTCTTAGTGACGTGACAAATTTTTATATGATTTCGAAGTTGTCAATTTATATTTTATAGTTATATTTTTGATAAACTAATAATTGTTATATTTTACTTTTATATATTATATTTTTATATATTTCATAAAATGTGCATATAATTTGTTTTTGGTGTTTTTTTTATTATTATTAAAAAAAGTTTTTATAGAGAATTTTTAGTTTTTGAAATTATTATTTAAAAAAATATTTAAATTTTTTCATTTTTAAAAGTATATATTTTTCCATTTTTTGAATTTTTTTTAAAGAAAAATAAAAATAAAGTAAATAGTAAATAAAAGTTTTTCCTTTTTTTCGGAAAAAAAATTAACAAGAAATTGTTATTAAAATATACATTTTTTATAGAAATAAATAATATTAATATTTTCAATTTTAAAACTTATTTTTAAATTATATATATTTTATTTAGTAAAAAAATAGTTTTGAATAAAAAAAGTATTTCATTTCTTTTATTTTTGGGCAGAAATAACATTTATTTTGAAAAATAAAGAAGTTTTTTTGATTTCCTTTTTCTAAGCAAAAAGTTATTATTTTTTTTTTATACAAAAAGAAATAAATATTCATACAGCAAAGTTTCAATTTATAGACTTAAATTTTTTTATAAACAAAAATACTGATTTTTTTAATATATAAGTTATTTTTTTGGCAGGAAATAAGTTATTTTTTATTTATTCATTTATTTATTTTTGTCATAATAATTTTTTTATATAGAAGGTATATACAAATTAAATATTTTTTCAAAAGATCTTTTTTCAATATAATTCCACCTTCTTTAGAGAATAAAACAAAATTATTAAAGAAAAATCTAATTTTTTTGGTGACAAATTTGTTATGAATAAAAAAAATAAAAATATTTTTTTATATTTTTTTCAAGTGGATATAATTTTATATTTTTGTTTTTATTTATTTAATTAATTAATATACTTAACTTTAACATCTGTTACTTTCAATACATAAGTAACAAAACTACACAAATCAAATTTTAAAATACAAATTTGATATTCTGAAAGTATATTTACATAAGCTCATATGACGTTAAAAATGGTATAAGTAGTTCGGTGATGATTAAAGTATTACTACTTTTAAAAAAACAAAACACATATGCTATGCCCTACACTAACATACACGATCGTATTTTATCTCCTTTAGTAAATAAACGACCAATTCCTTGTTTCTACTTTTTTATAGGCACTACACCAGCGATCGCCACACTCATACATTCACAATTATGTTTGTGTATGTTTTGTTTTTCCCATTATGAAATTATACACCAAAAAAATAACATCATTTTTATAGTAATTTTATTTTGAAAGTTTCTTCGTCAATTCAAGACTTGTAAGTGGAAATACACGTTACTAGTTTAGAATTTGAATAGTAATAACCAGGGATCGCAACGATTACCATAGTAATCATAAAAATTACGATTTAATGTTTATTTTTTCTATTATTTGATTAAAAAAAAAAATATAACGATAAATTATTAATTTAGGATTTTAATTTCTTATTAAAAAATATCGAATAATTCAGCACGAACGATTATTTCAGATTTGTATTTTATAATAAAAAATTAATTGTAGTACATTATTAATTAAAAAAAGATAGTTATATAATTAAAAAATCATATTAATTAATCCTACTTAATATTAAATATTTTTCATGAGTGTATCTCAAGCAACCAGCAGTAACACAACATTCTTGCTTGAATGCTCGTGCGAGACTGACTTTATTGTGTGTTTTTTATTCATTTCAAGAGCATAACAAAAGAGATAAAAAACACGCAAGCTTCTTTTCCTTTTGCCTTCCCTCCCCCATCATCAAATACTTTTAAAAAAATTTCAGTTTTCATTGACATGCGCCTTCTATATGTTGTATATTCTTTGCTATTAGTGACGTATTTGCCTATAAGACAAGTAGTTTAGTTAGCAACAGCAGTAATGTAATGAATAACAGTGTTGTTGTTGTTCTTTGTATATGCAGTCAGTTTGTATATACAAACATACAAAAATAAATAAATATGGAATTGTTGTTGTTTATTTTTTAAAAGCAAAGCTTGTTATGATTGCTTTTTTTTTTCATATTCAAATTTTCGTAGTTTGAAAAAAATGTAGATTATAAATGTGAAATAATGAAAGCATACGTTAAGCCGAAAATTAAATTATTTGTCGGTAAGATGGTGAAAGGTATCAAAGATTCGGCACAGTCGAATCTTTTTTCAATTTCATTTTTAATTAGGTTTTATTGTCTAAATATATGTATAACATTTTGTACAGTGAATTAACTTTTTATTACTATAATACCATTTTCAGTTACAATTTTCCATATTTGTGGGAATTTAGTATTATATTTCTGTACCGATCCTCCAATTCCCTTCAGGGCATTTTTTTAAGCATATAAAACACTCTCGGTTCTAAAAAAATTAACTTTAAACCAGTTCTCAGTGTAAAAATAATTTTAATATCATGTTATCCTTTTTCTATAGCGAATTAATAAAAAAAAAAAAAAAAAAAATGGATTATACTGATCGATATACTAACATTTATATGATTTAATGCACTTTTGAGCGATTTCCGAAGTGGGCCTTATATGGGAGCTATGGTAAATTATGGACCGATCTTGATAACATTTGGTATAATGATTTATATTTATATATAACGTATTTATGTCGAATATTAACTTTATACTAACATTTGTATGGCATTTGTGCACGTTAAACGATTTTCGGAAGAGGGGTTTATATGAGAGCTACGGTCAATTGTATTCATGAAATTTGGTACAAAGATTGGTACTTATACCGAATTTCATTGAAATATTCCGATTTTTAAGGCATTTTCGAGTGTTGAAACTCTATTCCGGGGGAACTTTGTATGGGGGCTAAGTGAAATAATGGACCGATCACAACCGATTTCAATAGACTTCGTCCTTATCATAAAAGTCCCACGTGCCAAATTTTATTGAAATATCTTCAAAATTGCGACCTTTACTTTGTGCACACAGCTTACATGGACAGCCAGACGGTCGGAAGGATATCGTTAGATATATTTTAATAGTGATTTTGAGTCGAGTGGTATACTTGAAGGTGGATGTTCGATATCTTTTTCTATGCGTTAGAAACATCAGCACAAACGCATAATACCCCAACCCCTATGGTAGTGTAGGGTATAAAAATAAATTTCATAATTTTGTTAAAATTTACTTATATTTAAATAACTTGGATAATATGGTAATGAATTAGGGGTACCTAAACTTATGCTGCACACTAGGGCGGGTCGAAAAAAAAAGTTGTGCCAGTCACCCCTAGAATGAAAGAATTGTTAATGAGGTTTCCAAAAATGCAAAAATTATTTTTTTGCCACGCCTTAAAATACCGCCCTTTTCGTTTTTTGTGTATAGCGTCGCTATTTTAGGTCCGATTGCAGAATATGATATATCATTGTTAATGGTTGAACAACTAACATAACATATAACCATCACCGACACTATCTGTGTGTCAAATTTCGTGAAAATCGGTGCAGCCGTTTAAGAGTTTTAAAAAAGTGGGTGTAATATCAAATCTAGATCTAATATAGCCGCACTGGTACTATCTGTGTGTAGAATTTTATTTATATATATATATATATATATATATATATATATATATATATATATATATATATATATATATATATATATATATATATATATATATATATATATATATATATATATATATAAGGATTGTTGTCGAAAGAGGGCGTGGCGTGGGCTTGGCGAACAATGAGAATATATTTTTGCTTTTTTTTAAAGTGGGCGTAAATTGTAGGCGTGACATCCAATCGCTATTTAATATAGCCTATAACCTGCTCCGGCACGTCAAATTTCGTTAACATCGGTTCATACGTTTAGGCGTGATTGATACACAAACAAATAAATAAACAAACTTACACCTAGTCTATTCAAAAAGCGACATTTTCAGAAAACCGGTTTTCAAATTATCCGAAAATAGCTTTTTTTAAGAAATACTGTTTCACTTAAAAAAACCTGTTAACCATTTTTTGTTAAAAATACAAATATATTTAAAATGCTTCAAATTTTTAATAAAAAAGTACGCTTAAAGTACATGTCATATATAATAAAAAGTAATATAAAAAGTAATGTAAAACACTTCCCCTCACTTTTAAAAATGTTCATGTAAATTGTTTTTGTTTTTGAAAAATTTGTATTGAAATTTTTTCAAAGTGTGGTGAAGGGATTTACGAAATAAGGGGGTTTATTTTTATATTACCCACAAAAACTTGGTAATGGCATGTAGTTACAGATGTTACTACAGAGTTACTTTTCAATGACAACAACACCGTCTACCCAGCATAAACTTCGCCTACTAAATAACGTGATTTGTAAGCGAAATCAGTATGAAAAACAGCTTCTGCTTTTAGTGCTATAACTGATGAATTTTGTTCGCGATGTCCAAAATTTCATGTTTTTATTTGGGTTCCAAAAGAGTTGTTTTGGATGCTGATTCCTTCACGCACAAGAAAAAACATTTGGCTCGGTTGAGATTTGAACCCACGCATCAGCATACTAGTTATGTTTGTTAGTCTGCCGTCTTACTCGCTACACCACAATTAGGGTTACCAGATGGACTTGAATGATCTTGATTGTCAAGATTTTTTTTAAACTTATCAAGTTACAAGTTTAAATAAAATTTGTCAAGTTGAAAACAATTTGTAGTTATGAAGATTTTTTTGATGGCGATAATTCCGAAGCATATATTTATATTTTAGAGAATAGAATGCCATCTGATTTATTATACCCTGAAAGTTAAATGTGCACAGAATTACACAGCATAATGGTTGAATTTTAAATAATCTTGAAAGCATATCTATATGAGATATGTATACGAATCATTTTAATTTAAAAAAAAATCTACAGAACAAACTGATTACTATATGTTATACATCGGTCACAGTTTCCTCTAGGCTTGTTTAGAAACTACTAAAACACATTCGGTTATAGCAATTGTTTAATGCCGTGAATAAATGTTCAAGAGCAATCATATTGGATAATGAAATATTTGTATCAAGTTAACAATTGTAAAAAATTTAATACAGTATTTCTTAACATTTTTCAATGCCACAACGGATATGCAATGTAAGTTTTTATTTTCGAAAATATTTAAAAACACTATCCCTATTGCTCAGAAATTTATATATACGCACTTCCATATAGAATTCATATATAAAATAAAATATTATTGGCGAATGTCGATTGTCAAGTTTTTATTTTAGAAATCAAGTTTATTTTTCTGGAATGTAAAGTTAGATCACAATTTGAATTGGCAACCTTAACCACAAACGACTTATATTTCTATGTACTAAGAAGTGGTTTTCATATAAGGAAACAAATAAACACAATTTATAAAAAAAAAAAAATATTTGCCTTAAGTGGGAGTTGAACTCTCTTTGAATTTAAGCACCAGTTTTTTAGTTAGGCGCTCTAGACAATTGAGCCACGTAAAAATCAAATTCCTTTCATATTTACTAAATACTAGTTATTAAAGTGCTATTAGGTAATGATGCGAGTGGCGAATAAGGCTACATTGTAATGCATGCAGGAAGCTGTTGCTATTAAAAATAGAAGCTAAGTTTTTGCTGGGTACATTACCAATTGAGTATCAAATGACACCTAACTCATCACCAAAGTTCCAGTTGAGAACCACTAAATATCAGTTGAGAGTCAATGAAATTTGGTACAAATATATATTTTAGTATAAGGACGAATTAAATTTCATGTTGTTTATGAAAAAATCAAAATTATTTTTAATACCTAAAAATAATGTTTTTTTTTTATTCAAAGATATTTTCTCATTTATTAATTTAATATTTTTTTTATGTATGCCTTATTATCCGCCAATTAATTTAATTATGAGCAGCGTGGCCACTTTAGTCTTTTTAAGGCTAAATCTAGCTATTTTATTTTGCTTTAAGCCTCAAAATTATCGTTTTAGTTTATAGCCTTCTTTTCAGTCTTAAAATTGCCTTAAAAGGCTAAAATTTTTAGTATTTCATCAAAGAAGATAATACTTTCTCATTTGTTTTTACTAATTTAGTTTTTACGGAACCATGCCTTACACCTTTTTGTGTATTAATTCACACAAAAAATCGAGATTATTTGCATAAAAATCTTATTTTCTCCTGCGGCGCTTCATACTCAAAATCATATATACCAACTCATAGTATGGACTTATTTTATTAATTCCTAAAGGAATAAAAAAAAATTAAAAAATTAAAAAAAAATTCTATAATTATTTTTATTTACCATAGAAACTCTTCATGAATATAACTTTTAAAAATTACAAAAAAAAAAAAATCACTAAAGTTTAAAAAAAATTATGAAAATCCATTTTAAAAAAATTAAATAATTTTTCATATGAAATATAAGCCAAAGTTGTCGATTTATCATTGGACAATAATAAGTTATAAAATAAAAAATGTTAGCCTCTTTCGTGCTTTATTTCTTGGGGCATTTAGCCCTTTTCTGACCTTTTTGAAAGACCAATTTAGCCTCTCTTTTTCTCATCTCCTAGCAACACTTATATTATTTGCCTATAATATTTTCCACTTTCAAGATATGATATGTTTATTATATAAAGCCATACATATTTTTTTATTTACTGTTCATATTGTAAAACCATTATGTTAGAGAAATTTATCATATTCCACTGAAGTCTACACTACACAGAAAAAAGTAAAAATGGACTTTAATTACGAAATTTGTAATATTAATTAATTTTTAATTGATTTTGCTCCAATCATCAAAATGATAATATTAATAACTAGAATAATTGATATTATTATTACTTCTTTTCCTTAAATAGATGCAATGAGCTGAAAATGTTTGAAAATTTACTTAAATTTATTTTATTTCTTACTTTTATAGACAAATATTTAATTTTTCTTTATATTTTATTAACAGCTGTCAATTTATTAAAAAACAAAACTGAAAAACAATTAGAAAATTAATTATATTAATAAATCATATAATTAAATTTCAATATAAAGTAAATTAATAATTTTATTAAAAAATTATTTGAAATATTTTTTTCTGTGTACATTTTTCTAATTTAAAAGATATTTATTATGTTTCAATTGTAAACTTAAAAATAAGTTTGAAAATATATCACTTTTTTTGGCAAAATTTATAAGGAAAATAAAAACTGAGTATTCGACGCAAAAAAAATTTTCAAAAAACACCGGTTAAAACCGATCGAATAAAACCGGTTCGATCTCCCTAATCATCACCGTGTTAAAATAATGAGTTATTCAGCTAATATGTAAGTAGTGTAAGGCCGTTATATTAGCTTCTTTATTCATTACCTGGCTTAGAGGTTTTCTTACTGAAAATTTTGTTTTTTATTTATAGACTAAAATTTTCCCTATTTTAAGCTGAAGAAGTATTTCTTATGACAATCGTCAAAACTAAAATTTACGTTTATCTAGTTACCAAAAATTTGTGTTAATAAATAAAAAAAAACATACAAATCTCAGTTCTCAATACGCCTGGTGTTACTCAAACTGAAAATTTTAAACATCTAAACTTAAAAGTGTCAAAATTTTCAAACAATTTAATTGTTTAATGAATTCGCACTAAATAAGGTGCCTCGAACAAATACAAAAAATGCAAAATATGGGTAGTTTAGTAAAAAAAAAAAATAGAAATAACATTTAAAAAAACCGGTTAACCGACAGAAAAAAACCGGCATGTCGAATAATTCGAAAATAAAAATTATTCGAACCGGTCGGTTTTTGAAGAAGCAAAAAACCGCTTAACCGGTTTTGAATACACTACTTACATTTTTTAAGACAGTTTCAAAACTCCATTTTCAAACTTTAAAAAAGTTTTTTAAACAAATTTCAAAGAAAAAACTGCAGCCCAGCAAAAACTTTTTGAATTTGGGTAATGAGTAGTATTTTTTTCACACGTTTCTTGGAAAGTAGTAGTTATTACAAATGTAATTATTTTGAAAGCCTAGTAAGTACTAACTGGTAATGATCTTATAAACTACTTATTTATTTCATTACTTTTAGTAACAAATCTTTACATTCTGGTAATGACCTTTAGAAGTACTACTGTTTTATTAATACAACTAACTGCATTAATTGAAGAAATTCTCAAATTGCGGACCGTAAATCACAACGCCTACATAGAAATACATTGAGTCAAATTTTCTTGTCAATTGATGCATAGAGATGTAAGAAAACTAATGAACTATAAATAACATTTTACAAGAGACAAAAAAATTTCATAAAATCATAAAACATATTTTTCTTTACTTTTATATGTATTTAAGCTTATAAAACAACTACACGCAAAGAAAAAATATGGTTCGGGTGACCATAAACTAAGAGCAACATACTATGATTGTAATATATGATCCCAGGTTATAATAAGTATATTTGTACGTAATCATTTTTCTGATTTATTTATTGAGAATATTGAACAAAAATGTTTCAGCTATATATTCCATGGAAAATAAAACTAAAAAACAATTAGGTCGTACCTTCGATTCGAATTCTGCGGATTTCGGCAAAAAGTAATTTTTTGCAGTTTTTTTTAGATATAAAGTCAACTTTTTTGAATTGATGTTCAAACTAAACAAAATTATTATGTAACAAGATGTAACAAACTTTTTTAAAGTTTAAAAATAGAGTCTTAAAAAAAGTAAAAAATTTTTAATCGAGCATGGAAAGGTGTTTGGATTATCCTGCGAAAAAAAAAATATATTTTTCAGTAATTATGTTTCAAATTAAATTGAAAATAGCTTTTTATTTAAACATTTATCAAAAAATTAAAAATTTCGTTATACACTCCTTACGCAAGTGTTCTAAAACACATTATAGGTCTGGGGAATTCGTAATAACTTTAACATTTTTTAATAGATTTTCTCCTTTTATATCTCATTTGACAGATAATCTCAATTTTTCAACATTTAGGAAAACAAAGCACAGTGGTCCCAAAATTTTTTCTGTAACTGTATTTGAATGAAATTTTACACGGACATTCCTGAGGTGTGTGCCAATTGATTTGCAGGATTATTACATATATATATATATGTAATAATTTGCAGAAGCGCAAAGTCTTTGCCTAAACTAAGCGAGGGTGATTCGGTTATGTTTAAAAAGAACAGCAAGGAATGGAATTATGGAAGATATTCAATGATAAATCATACGTAATAAAAGATAGTTTTGATAATTATTTTGGACGCAATCGGCGGTTTATCACATATACTAGGAACGTAGATTCTAATTCCAGTGATTTGTTATTTAAGGGAAACATCAAGTGGTGAGAATAATAAATTAATAATAGAATAATAAAGTGGTGAGAATAATAAATTAGCCCCTTCGGTCATTGTCAGCCGCCAATTGCCGAAGCAACTGATTCAGCTATTCGTGACTCAATAACATTAGGTGTTCAAGTTAGTCAACCAAGGGTTACAAGAAGTTACATAAAACCACCACTGCGTTATGGTAGGGACTATGGTGTGGAAACAGGGCCCAAACGCTTAGTATATATATATATATATATATATATATATATATATATATATATATATATATATATATATATATATATATATATCTTGCTATATAATTCACAAGAATTACCTTCCAGATGTATTATGGGCAACTTTTTTGGTGTCGATGTATTTGTAGTCTTATATTTTTTAAATTAATAAGCTAAAGAAGTTTCGCAATTCTCGCTAAACGAGAATCAGTTTCATTTTCCAAAAAGATAAAGAAAGATGTATTTATAATTATTTTCTCTCTTATTGTGAGGAGAAAAAATAAACTTATGTGTTTTAAATGTACCTATGCTTATTACAAGTCACTTCTACATGCTGCTTGTGACTTGTAATGGAAAAATATTCATTAAATTATCAGAATCATTCTTAAATATAATTATTTGGAAGAATGAATCAACGTTTTATCAAAAAAATCTTAAAACCGAAAGTAACTTGAATAGAGCCATGGAGAAGTTCGAAATTTAAAATTTTTATAATCGCAGCTCTTATAAAAAACATTTTCTTAGCATTGGTACATCTGGAACTCTTTTGTTTGAACTTTGTCTGCACAGTTAGGGTAGTAAATATTAAAATTTATTCTTCCTTTATCTCAGCGCTTACGAAAATAAGTTTATTTTGGTGACTATTGCGATATCGTTACGATTTTACTTCATAGTCTTAGTGTTTCTGCCCTTCAATTTCTTTTAATTTTCAACATAATGATTATTTTGTAATATCCAAATTGTTTCTTAGCCCAGCATTCAGAATTTTTGTATAATAAAGACAATTGTACACTCTAAAAAATTAGTTTAAAATTACTTCCATAATACGAGTAAGTTTTCCTGTAAAATTACAGAAAATGCGTGAATTAAAACACAAAATGTTTACTAGAATACAAAAATACATAAACATTTAATACACATGATTATAACTTTATACACATTTTATATTTATAATTACACAAATTGTGTCTGAAACGTATGTTTTATAGACAAAGTAACTAAACATTGTTATTTCAAACAATAGATACAAAAATTGCCAAAATTTGTTTTGGAAAAAAATAAAATAAATTAAAAATATAAAAAAGAAAATGTTCTAATAAAGCTGAAACAAATATTAATTGCTAAAAAATAAATGAAATGGTGCAAATATCTACAAAGGTGTGTGAAACTGTTCAAAATCATGTGTGTAAAGAAATAGCGAGAAAAGTATTCAAAATCAAGTGTGTAAAAATAGCGAGAAAAATAAAGTGTTAGAGAATTAAATATGAAAAAAAGAAGTTTGTGGATATCTATTGCCATTTGAAGATCCTTTTATTCTGGTTCTAGTTCTTGTTATTTTTTTATTTCTTTACTTCAATAAAATGTTAACAATAAACATATTTGTTTTTTATTTTATATACATTCATGTTTTTTACATACATATGAATTTGAGGCTTATTTTTAATATTAAATGTTCTGAAATGTGTATATACATACTGTTTTTTTTTTTTTTAATTTTACACATTTTAACTCTAACTTTAAACACAATAAAGAGTATGTTGCAAAACATTTCTTTGAAACATAAGAAGTAATTTTACAAATTTTTACCCCAATTATAGTATGAGTCAAGTTACCTACTATAAATAGAGTAAATTTACAGGAAAATTTATAAGAGTGTATCTATTTCACTTCATTATCCCTATCTGGAATAAAGAAATCTTTCTAGATTGTGGTCGAAAACTTCATTATAATATGAGCAGATATATCCTTATATTTCGAAAGTAATAACAATTTTAATAGAATTAAATGAGTAGAATATTAAAATTAAGCAATTCTAAACCATGCTTTTTGTAATAAAAAATTAAAAAGTTAAACTAAAAAAATTAGTAAAGTGTCACTTTACTTTGTCGCACAAAATCCACGACTAATCCAACACTTTTATATATATATATATATATATATATATATATATATATATATATTACTTATATATAAATATATATATATACTATTTAATTCCAAAGAATTACCTTCCAGATGTAATGGTGTGGATGTATTTGTCGTCTTATATTGTTTAAATTAATGAGCCAAAGAAGTTTCTAAATTATTTGCATTTCGTGTTTGGGGTAAAAGTGTTGGATTAGTCGTGGATTTTGTGCGACAAAGTAAAGTGACACTTTACTAATTTTTTTAGTTTAACTTTTTAATTTATTATTACAAAAAGCATGGTTTAGAATTGCTTAATTTTAATATTCTACTCATTTAATTCTATTAAAATTGTTATTACTTTCGAAATATAAGGATATATCTGCTCATATTATAATGAAGTTTTCGACCACAATCTAGAAAGATTTCTTTATTCCAGATAGGGATAATGAAGTGAAATAGATACACTCTTATAAATTTTCCTGTAAATTTACTCTATTTATAGTAGGTAACTTGACTCATACTATAATTGGGGTAAAAATACAAGAAATTTGTAAAATTACTTCTTATGTTTTAAAGAAATGTTTTGCAACATACTCTTTATTGTGTTTAAAGTTAGAGTTAAAATGTGTAAAATTAAAAAAAAAAAAAAACAGTATGTATATACACATTTCAGAACATTTAATATTAAAAATAAGCCTCAAATTCATATGTATGTAAAAAACATGAATGTATATAAAATAAAAAACAAATATGTTTATTGTTAACATTTTATTGAAGTAAAGAAATAAAAAAATAACAAGAACTAGAACCAGAATAAAAGGATCTTCAAATGGCAATAGATATCCACAAACTTCTTTTTTTCATATTTAATTCTCTAACACTTTATTTTTCTCGCTATTTTTACACACTTGATTTTGAATACTTTTCTCGCTATTTCTTTACACACATGATTTTGAACAGTTTCACACACCTTTGTAGATATTTGCACCATTTCATTTATTTTTTAGCAATTAATATTTGTTTCAGCTTTATTAGAACATTTTCTTTTTTATATTTTTAATTTATTTTATTTTTTTCCAAAACAAATTTTGGCAATTTTTGTATCTATTGTTTGAAATAACAATGTTTAGTTACTTTGTCTATAAAACATACGTTTCAGACACAATTTGTGTAATTATAAATATAAAATGTGTATAAAGTTATAATCATGTGTATTAAATGTTTATGTATTTTTGTATTCTAGTAAACATTTTGTGTTTTAATTCACGCATTTTCTGTAATTTTACAGGAAAACTTACTCGTATTATGGAAGTAATTTTAAACTAATTTTTTAGAGTGTACAATTGTCTTTATTATACAAAAATTCTGAATGCTGGGCTAAGAAACAATTTGGATATTACAAAATAATCATTATGTTGAAAATTAAAAGAAATTGAAGGGCAGAAACACTAAGACTATGAAGTAAAATCGTAACGATATCGCAATAGTCACCAAAATAAACTTATTTTCGTAAGCGCTGAGATAAAGGAAGAATAAATTTTAATATTTACTACCCTAACTGTGCAGACAAAGTTCAAACAAAAGAGTTCCAGATGTACCAATGCTAAGAAAATGTTTTTTATAAGAGCTGCGATTATAAAAATTTTAAATTTCGAACTTCTCCATGGCTCTATTCAAGTTACTTTCGGTTTTAAGATTTTTTTGATAAAACGTTGATTCATTCTTCCAAATAATTATATTTAAGAATGATTCTGATAATTTAATGAATATTTTTCCATTACAAGTCACAAGCAGCATGTAGAAGTGACTTGTAATAAGCATAGGTACATTTAAAACACATAAGTTTATTTTTTCTCCTCACAATAAGAGAGAAAATAATTATAAATACATCTTTCTTTATCTTTTTGGAAAATGAAACTGATTCTCGTTTAGCGAGAATTGCGAAACTTCTTTAGCTTATTAATTTAAAAAATATAAGACTACAAATACATCGACACCAAAAAAGTTGCCCATAATACATCTGGAAGGTAATTCTTGTGAATTATATAGCAAGATATATATATATATATATATATATATATATATATATATATATATATATATATATATATATATATATATATATATATATATATATATATATATATATATATATATATATACTAAGCGTTTGGGCCCTGTTTCCACACCATAGTCCCTACCATAACGCAGTGGTGGTTTTATGTAACTTCTTGTAACCCTTGGTTGACTAACTTGAACACCTAATGTTATTGAGTCACGAATAGCTGAATCAGTTGCTTCGGCAATTGGCGGCTGACAATGACCGAAGGGGCTAATTTATTATTCTCACCACTTTATTATTCTATTATTAATTTATTATTCTCACCACTTGATGTTTCCCTTAAATAACAAATCACTGGAATTAGAATCTACGTTCCTAGTATATGTGATAAACCGCCGATTGCGTCCAAAATAATTATCAAAACTATCTTTTATTACGTATGATTTATCATTGAATATCTTCCATAATTCCATTCCTTGCTGTTCTTTTTAAACATAACCGAATCACCCTCGCTTAGTTTAGGCAATGACTTTGCGCTTCTGTCATAATAATATTTCTGCTTTTCTCTTTTACCCTTGAATTTGTCCCTAATTTCTTCCTCACTAATCTTGTTTCTGATCAACAGAGAGCTGGCTTCTGGAAGTTTAGTTTTTAAGAGTCTAGCATAAAATAATTCAGCAGGAGTAATGTGTATGGCCGTCAACGGTGTTGTGTTGTATTCCAGTAAGTGATATTGAAACAAATCAACATTATTTACTTCAAAACAACGTTTAATAATATTCTTTGCTATAGAAACACCTTTCTCCGCCAACCCGTTACTTTGCGGGTATCCCGGACTTGAGAATCTGAACTGAATATTGTATTCTTTCGAGAACCGTGCGAACTCATTCGAACCAAAGGGACCATTATCACATTTAATAACGGTTAAATCGGTTATTAAATCGAATGTTTGCCTAATTGTACCGATAATATGTCCCGACGTTTTGTTCCGAATCCTAACAGACATAAAGTAATTCGAATATGCGTCGATAAGTACGATTTAGTCACGTCCAGCATATTCGAAAATGTCCATTGCCACAATGTGAAACAGATACTTAGGAATTTCTTCCTGAGACAATGGTTCTTTTTAATTCCCCCTTCGGAATCTCTCACAAACTTTACAAGAAACAACTAGATTCTTAATTTGCGCATTCATTCCGCAAATTAAGGAATGAATGCGCAAAATTATTACGGGCCAAAAATAAAGTCTTCTTGCTCGAGCAAGTGTTTTCTCAATACCGAGATGCAGTGAATGTAGCCAATTTGTGTTGCATTTCTGATGGAATAGCAGTTCTGATTTTAACTTGTAAAACTTTTGACTCAGATCATTTAATTTATGGAAGTTTGGCCATCCATTCACTACGTATCTACGAATCCTATAGTAGTCCTGATCATGGTCAAGTGTCCTACAATAAAAATCATAATTCTCCTTATTGAGACAAACTGATTCTGTAACCGCGTGAATGACGCCCGATAATTCAGTAATTTCCGTGATCTCCGATAGTTGAGCCCTTGACAAGCAATCAGCTACAAGCATTTCCTTACCGTTTGACCAATGTCTCCAAGGATCTATGATCACTTTCAACGATAAATTTCCTTCCGTATAAAAAGTAATGAAAACGTTGGCATGCAAAAACAATGGCTAATAGTTCCTTTTCGATCAGTGCCCATTTTTGTTCACTCTTACTAAGTGTCCGAGAACCGAATACTACAGGATGTCCATTCTGAATTAATACACATCCCAACCAAAGCAAATTTATTTATCAGGTAAAGTCAGTTAATCAGCTGATTTTTTTATACCCTCCACCACCACTAGTGGTGAAAGAGGGTATACTAAGTTTGTCGTTCCGTGTGTAACACCTAGAAAGAATCGTTTAAGACCCCATAAAGTATATATATATTCTTGGACCATATGAAATTCTGAGTCGATTAAGCAATGTCCGTCTGTTGAAAACATTCTCACGTCCAAACTAATTGAGCTATTCCAATGAAAATCACTCAGGTTATTTGTTGTTCCTCGAAGAAGTTTCGGATTGCAAACCAGCCAAATCGGTTCAGTAGAAAAAAAGTTATATATCCAAATCTGAAAGAACTCCCAAACCAAACTTGAACTGATAATATTTCAACAAGCAATTAACGGCTTTAAATAAAACTTAGCCAAAATGTCTACCTATATTCACTTTGGATTACTGCCAAAAATTGGCCAAATCGGTTCAGTCGGAGAAAAGTTATAGGCAAAAATATGAACATAAGTGTTTCTTAAACATAAGTGTTTCTTAAACATCATGTTATAATTTGTATATGGAGTGCATATGTGTATGTTCGCCTCAATATGAATGTTGATAAACACAAAGGCATACAACTATGTTGAGTTTGATGTTTGATCGTGGGCACCATCGAACACACCACGACATGGTACGTTCGCTACTTTTTAACAACATATGTTGATAAGTTTATTAAACTAGTTAGTAGTTCGGTGTGTTTCAAGCTGTGCACATCTGTAGAGAAGGATATGTAAATGTTTTATTAAAAGTTTGTCTGCTAACATGAAGATATAAATCTTCATGAAGATATAAATATGTGCGTTTATAATTAATAACTTGTAAATATGGTGAATTTTTTTTAATTTTCATTGTAAAAATAAAACTGTAATATACTTAGTTATGTGAGAATTTTGTTTATCTCTTTTTAATTTATTTAAATAACTATCTTTAAAAAGCATTGCTAATTTTTATCATTTTCTTAAAGATTAGTATTTATAAAAGTTTTCAAATATAATTTTTCAAAAATTTTGAGAGCGCCGTTGGGCAGAAATAATATAATTCAACAGTAAATGCTTAATTCATGACCGGTTAGGGTGATTTATATAAATGCAAATTACGAAGAGGGAAACTCTTATAGTTAGTTTATATTTGCTTTAGTTTACTTATTTAGTTTTTCCAACATCATCAGAGAAACGGCTCTCTAATCGAATCGTTAAATATAAATTTGAGGTAAGCGAAGATTTACGGAAATAATTGATCAATTTTATTATATTGATTAAAAGAATAAGTTTTAAATTCGGTAATATTAAAATGTTTCTGAATAATTATGGCCTATTTGGTGTATAAATCTGTTTTTACCAATCGAGCTTCAATTTTAACGCAAAATAAAATTTCAGTTTTTCGTTCTTTAAATCGACTTTGCACAGAAATATAAAAAAATTGGTGGAAAGTTGCATACAAATAAAGAAAGTCATGTTTTTATTATTCGAGTGTGCTTAACCCATTTACGACTGCTGTTGCGTTTTCGCATCAGTAGCTTTAACATCGCCTAATGATTTAATTATGCAGTCGATGATGAATTTTTTCACAGCTATTATTAGATAATATGTTGTCTAAAAGATAAGAGAAAAAATCAATTTTTATATAAATACTCTGTCCAGAATTGAGTGTTAAAGCCAGGTGTATCAAATAAATGGTTGGTGTAGTGAAAAGGCGATATTTTCAGATCTGCTTTTCGAAAATATGTTTTTATATTATGGGTGTATTCCAAAGGTAAATAGCTTTAAATTTTAGCTAAAAATGGTGCGATTTCTGAAATTCTCGAAGCATTATATTTCGGAATCAAAAATATGTAGGTGTCCAAATCTTTTTAATTTGTTATAACAGTCGCAAAAAAAAAACTTCATGCTAAATTTCGTAGTTATCTTAACGGAATCGGGTAGTGGTCGGAAATAGGTTAAATACACATTTTCTACATTTAAATGGTAATAATTGTAATTGTAACAAAACTAAAAATACAGATTCTTTCAAACACATACAAGGTATTAAAAAAAACTAACAAAATAATTTATACAAATCAAACTACAAAAAAATCTGTAAAAGATCGGGTTTTTTGATAAGAACTCCAATTTTTTCGAAATATGCAAGAAATCACATATTTTCATTTCTCCTAGCCCTTAGATTTCTTATAGAATAAATTAGTTTTCACTAAAAAAGAATTTTTTTGTGAAGATAGTATATAGTAAAAACAAATTTTCATTCGTTTCGCTCTGCCACTACTATTTAACTTTCTTACAAAATGCAATTTTTTTACTAAATGAAAAATATAATTTTATTTAAAATGAAATATTCTATTTTTTTACCAAGATAATCGACTTTTTGTAAGAAAAATAAGGCATATAGATTTTCCTCTTTTTTTTTTTTACTTTTACACATCATTTGCATAATAGTTTGTTAAAATATCTTATATACCATACAAAATCTTTATTAGAACAAGTTCATACTACTACACTATTATGGACGCCAAAAATTAATAAGTAAATTAGAAAAACATCACTTTCCGAAGAGCTTTTCCTACATAAAAACTAATGAAAACACTATCTCAGTGGTGGAGGGTATATAAGATTCGGCATGGCCGAATATAGCATTCTAACTTGTTTTTACTTTGTTTTGGATATTGCATATTTCAAACTTTGTTTACGTTTACCAAAGAACAAAGCGGACCGGCAGCCAGTCGCCGCATAATTTTTCTAGCCGTCGCCGACGCTGACTCATACCGGCTGGAAAGGCTGAACAAAATACAAATAAGAATTTACTTAAAATTGCATATGTTAAACGGAAATATTAGTTTTTAGTAATAAACATAAGAAATTTACTTAATTTATGTAATATAATATAAAAAACATTTTGAGCTGACAGATAAGCTGCCGCCGATATGACCTTGTGAAAGTCGCCGCCGCCGACCATAATTGGATACACAGCCGCCGACAATTTTGCGTCGGCTTGGTTCTCTGAGGCTTACTTTATTTTTTGTTATGTTTACAAATTCGCTTTGTTTCTAGTCAGCCGATTTTGACATAACTAACCAGCAAACCATTTAAAAAGTGCTTGTTGTTTTTGTATTGTTGTATTTGTTGTAGAACTGACTTTACCTGATAAATAAATTTGCCTTGATCCTAACCCATCCTTGGAAACGTCTGTCTGTATGACCACTGGTAATTTTGGATCATAAACGGCCAACAACGGCTCCGATGCAACTATCTGGAGCAAGTTTTCAAATTTTTTATCATGTCTTTCCGTCCATTCAAATTCTATATCAATCCGAGCCATTCCGCCGATTGTTTCGACAGGTTTGGAAAAAATCTAGCCAAATACTTGAGAAGACCCAAGAATCTCAAAACACACGATTTATTTTTGGGTTTTCTCATTTGCATTATCGCTTCACTATATTTCAAATCTGGTTTAATCGTCCCTTCTGATAAGATATTGCCCATAAATTTCACTTCTCGTACTGAATTTTATCCGGGTTAAATTTAATATTGTTCACCCGAGCCCTAGCCATTGCTACGTCCATGATCTGATCATGTTCCTCCTCACACCCCGCGCAAATAGCTACGTCATCAAAATAAACTAACACTCCAGGAATATCCCCAAAAACTATTACCATTTCCCGTTGAAACATTTCCGGAGCGCAATTGAGACCAAAAGGTACACGCGTAAATTTAAATCTCCCGAAAGGGGTTAAAAATGTCAAATCTGAACTTTTATTATCCAACTACATGTGCCAAAACCCACTTTTTAGGTCAAGAACTGAAAAAATTCGTTTACCTGCTAGTCCTGAGGTTAAATCATCAATTATAGGAATCAAAAAATATTCCCCTTTAATACACTCATTAAGTGCCTTAGAATCTAGGCAAATTCGTAGCTCACCGTTTGGCTTCTCGACCAATTGTAAATTGTTCACCCAATCAGTTAAACGACCAACATAACTGACCACTTCTTCCAGTTCCGATTTTAAT
This sequence comes from Protophormia terraenovae, assembly GCA_951394005.1. Classification (NCBI taxonomy): domain Eukaryota; kingdom Metazoa; phylum Arthropoda; class Insecta; order Diptera; family Calliphoridae; genus Protophormia; species Protophormia terraenovae. The sequence goes on from OX596077.1 coordinate 72,998,737, forward strand.
TTTCCCAATATGGAGTTCGGAATCCCTTCCTGTAGTGAAGCACTGGTTTTGAATCTTCCTTTAACATGATGGAAAAAGTCCTTGGGAATTTACCAAGTCCTCGAAAAACGTCCCTATATCCATGCATGAATGATGTCTCTAACTCGGTTCCCTTAATTCTACCCACGTCTACTCTCTTAATTAACTTGAAACTTTCGCACGTTCTTAAATCAAGTACCGGTTCAACTAAAATTCCGCAGATTTTCCAACCCCTGAAATCAAATCCACGCATTCAACTCTACAAGTGCCAAAAATGTTTATTCTGTTATCATTGTAATCATAAACGGGAAAATTAATTGACTAAGTTCACCACACGTTTTACCCTCCATTTCGCTCCAATGAAGTTCGGATACTTTCTGTTTGCTGCTGTCATTCCTGTAGAATTTGGTATCCGCTGCTTTTTCTTTAGGCTTACGGCACATTCTTTAAAAATTTCCTTTTTTGGAGCATGAGCGGCATATGGCATCCAGCGAAAACACTGTTTCGCTGAGGTAAACAGTGTTGATCAAATTTGTCTAAAACCTCACTTAGTGCAGGTTGTAAAACTACATCACCGGCGCTTACGGTACCTAGCAAAGACTTTTCCGTTCCATCATTTGGAAAAAAGGTGTTATAAATGTTTGCACCTCCGGTGCCGATCAACCAAAGAAAATTTGCAATTTTTGTTGCTTCTGCCTCTTTCGCTTTACCACTAGCAATCATATACACCATAAAACTGCGCTTCCAGTTTGGCCACTCATTGGCTAAATTTGAGCAATCTAATTCTGACGATAAACGACCGTTCGTCGCCATTTTAACGCACACGTGTTCAACACAGTGATGCTAGATTTCTTCCGCTTAAAATAATTTAGATTTTCTTTTATGGGTATACAAAAATTATCCCACTTCTGACACCATGTAATGTTTAACGTTATTAATGGAAAAAGGCAATTAATTTTTAATATCTTTATTTAAAGGACGTTGCTGTCGTATCAACTACTGTATCATCAAAAAACATGTTTAAACGTTACTATGTGGTAACTTAATTTTTAATGGTACAATGATGCTAACTTTTTTTTTTTTTTTTTTTCAAATTATTTATTTATTTACAATCTGTTAATACAACAATAAGCAAATTTTATAATATTTACAAAAGAAAATAACAGCTGTTATTGAATTATATTACAATAACAAAAATAAATTATTTATACATAATTATAATTATTTTTATAATATGGAAATATACATATATAACTTAACTTATTTTTTTTTTTTTTTTCTCTATAAATATATACAAATTCATTCTTATCTAAAAGGTAAGTCTAGAATATGTAACCTTTTAAGTCTTCGTACTTCTTCTATCTCATTTAGTAAGCCAATGGCTAATGGATTAGTATGATTACTCAGTCTATCAATATATCTAGAACTAAATTTGGTTATGGTTTCTTTAACTAAAGGGATTTTGAGATCATTATGTATAGCAGTATTTGTTATAAACCAAGGCGCTTGAGTAATAAATCTTAAGGTTTTGGATTGGTATCGTTGTAAATGATGCTAACTTAGTACTAAATAATTGTACATCTAAATGTGTATGATTATTTTACCATTATTATATACTATTACAAATGAATATTACAATTATGGCTTAATATTAACAGAATAGTGACATAATTATATCATTACAACGTGAATAAGTGCCTTTGGAAAAGACTTCTCCCTTTCCTAAGAAAATAAAGTGTATCCACTTTCTTTCTGACCCGTTCTCGCTTCTTCTCATTACTGCAACAAAATAATGGAGTGGTAATAAAGAAATTGGTTGTGTTTGTACCGAAAGATGCTAATCCATCAAATTGTCCGGAACTCCGAGCAATTGAAAGATGTTGGGTTCTAGTAAAAAATAATTTTAAAAAAATTAAAAGCTCAGCTTAAAATGAAGCGGAGTTTAAAAATAAGTGGACTTATTCGAGCAAAAAAGTGACCGAAAGAAAATAAAACCTTTAATTGGAAGAATTCTGGAAAATATCAGACATGGGAAATTCTTCAAACTCGTTTACTTTTGATGTTAAAAAAAATGTCGAAAATTTTTAAATGGCGCATCAACGATATTTAGTACTAATATTCCTTGGTTCTAGTAGAACACAAAGCTGTTCGTGTGAATGACTTTTACCGAATGGCATCAATCTTATGGCGGTTTAAGATAATTTTTTTTTTTGGTTTTAAATTGCCAAAATTCTATTTATAGTCACAAATCAAAAATTATTGCATTTATGTACTCTACAATGCTGTATCTAAAATACAAATTAAAAATATCGCGATAAGTTAAGTATGCGTGGATATATTAGCGATTTAATAATTATTAAACTTTCATATAAAATTTGCAAAATTCAGTTTTTAGTGATGTAGTGTTGTTCATATTCATCAATTTATTGAAAAATTCATAATTTGTTTAAATAAGTCATAAGATAATGTCATTTATATACATTTTTTAATTGCACTAGGTCAAATCTCTAAAGTTGCATTAAATGCAAAATCGTACTTTTTTTCAAACGCCATATTGATTTTGATATATGGTATTAAAGCAGCTACAGATTGACATATATCATCGCCAATTTTAATAGGCGCCTTTGGTGTGCCTCGACGATTAATGTTAAACTAAAAACATCGCGTTCTTAGCCCATGAAAACCGTTGATGAATATTTTTAGTGAAATTATATTTTTTACGTAAGTAAAGCTTTACATAGGAACTTATTTCAGTTAAAATTGATTTATAACGCCAGCATTCGCTGTAACAAAATATGCAAAATTGCTGAATTCTTTAAAATAGCATACACGTTTAGCAAATTAATGTTTTAAAACGCCACAATGATTTTTAAATGGCATTTGGAAACCTTCTTTGATAAAGCTTTAGCTTCACTGAAATAACGTTGCGAGTGTGCCTCGCGAAAAAGGCACCTTTTGGAGCCATTCACGTTTTTTCACTTTCATTTCTGTTGAGAGCACATTAACGAGTTATATGTCAAATGATGCATAATTTCAAGAGCTATTAGGCTCTGTTTTGAATTTTGAAATATTCGAAACGGCGTAAAATCCCCAATGAAAAAACTGCAAAATTTAAAAATTTTTTAAAATTTGGTTTCACGACTTTTGCTCAACACAATTTGACACTGGTTAATGGAACGCTAATTAAATCCATGCTGGTCTTTTTCTACAAGTGTTTATAGTCTACATTAGATGAATTGGACATTTATGCTAAAATCCGCGACTAAAAAAAAACTTGTTAGTTTCAAACACTTTTTTTTGAAATTTTTAACTTTGGGTGCTTGCCGGCACCACATGAAACCGTTTCAGATCTTGAATTTTTTTTTCTGTTACAGAACCAAGTTGTTTAAAAAAGTCAGAAATTAAAAAATTATTTGAGGTTGAAGGTCAGTTTCACAAAGGCAAACGTAAAAAGATAATTGCCCATATTTCCTTAATAACCAACAGAAAATAATTTATTCCTTTATGTTTAGAACTTGAACATAACAGTCATTAATAAAAATATATTATTTTTGAAAAAATTCGCCCATTGGTTTAGTTTCTATAAGCAGATTTGTATGCATGGATTTTTTTGTGCGCAGTCCTTATGTTACTTAAGAAAATTTTTGTATAACAGAAAAAGAATGTAACCATTTTTTTTGGCAAAAAAACGGGAAAGAATCAACTTTTTTGAAAGTTTAAATTTAAATGCCTGTAACTTTTGATTCCGTAAATATTTCTTCAAAATTCTTTCTTTACACAATTTTGCTATTGTTAATAAAATAAGGAAAATTGGGTTAAAATTGGACCCGCTGCAGTGAAAAAATTTAATCTTTGAAGCATATTATCTCTTAAACTAAAAGAGATCTCGACTAGCAGAATCCTCCTATATAAAAATCATTGAAATCAGTTCAGATATAAGGAATCAGGATCGTTTTTATACCCGAGGTGTCCAATTTTGAGACCCTGTAGACTCGCCCCCAGTAGGTCTATATGGTCCAAGCTCAAAACTTAAACTCGCCTACAACTCTACTATCACCATGTGATAGTAGAGGTGCTTCTCCGATTTCATGGAAATCGGAGCAGCCGTTCCAAAGTACCATAATTATTTTCATTAAATTCATTTAAAGGGTTGATCTATATTTCAAAGCATTTTTAACATACAGTTAGGGACAAAACTATTTGTACACCTCATATATTTCGTATACCTTCACGCACATTTTCAACAGATCCGCTGTTTTTATACTTGCTTACAATGTATTGTACTGTGGAATGTTGCAAATTTACTAAATTACTTATATTCCGGAGAGATTTTCCTTTTTTATGTTCATCAATAATTAAATTTTTAATATCCAAACTCAACTCTTTTCGCTTTCCCATTTTTGATGTGCTTATTATTCAAAACGTTAAAACCAACTTCTTATTTTGTAAAATAAAACTCGATTAACGAAGAAAATATAACGGTATTTAAAAAAATCATCATACAAGAGTCCAACGTACAAATAATTGTACAAAGTACTGATGTACAAATACTTTTGTCCCAAAGATTTTTACTTAAATTGTACTTCTTTTTAACAATGTGTTATATATTAATTTATTTTTTATCAAATAATTCAATAAAAATGGACCTGAATTAAAACTACATATAATAATTTTTTATTCTTTATAAATTATTGAAGATATACGAAATGCATGGGTGTACAAATAGTTTCGTCCCTAACTGTAAGTATACAGCAGACTACGGAAAAATTCTCAATTGAAAAGAATTTTTGCGTTCTTCTTAATTAATAAAAATATTTTTCGGAAAATAAAAAATAAAATTCTCTTATTGAATTAAAATTGTTTTCGTATTTTTTATTTATTTATTTTTTTTTTTTGTGTGAAAAAAGGGATGAAAAGGGTGTTCGTAGGTATGTATGAATGTTGTATGTGTATTCATATTAGGGTTGACAAATTCGAATTGTGATCTAACTTGACATTCCTGAAAAACGAACTTGATTTCTAAAACAAAAACTTGACAATTCACATTCGCCAACAATATTTTATTTGTATATGAATTCTATATGGAAGTGCGTATATAGTTTTTAAATATTTTCAAAAATAAGAGTTTGCATTGCATAGCCGTTGTGCCATTGAAAAATGTTAAGAAATGCGGTATTTAATTTTTGCAACGGCATTAAACAATTGTTACTTATAAGCGAATGTGTTTTAGAAGTTTCTGAATAAGCCTAGAGGAAACGGTGATCGATGTATATTATACATATACATTATATAACATATGGTAATCAATTTGTTCTGTAGGCTTTTTTAAGTTCAAATTTCATTTGAACTTGTAACTTGACAGTTCCAAAATATCTTGATAATCAAATTCATTCAAGGCCGACTGGCAACCCTAATTCATGTGGATATGTGCATGTATAAAGAATACTTTATAACGGTAAACAAAATTAATAAAAAAAGTCTGATGGCATTTGTTGTTTTAGTTTGAAAAATCCGTAAATGTAAATTGTGTCGTTGTTTCTTATTGATCCTGTAGGTATACAAAACAAATCATCTGATTTTTAGTATGTCAAAGTTGACCAAATGATCTTAGACGACAATGTCTTTGACGATTTATGCAAGACATGTCCCCTATCTTCTAAGTTTTCTTATCGACAACTTAAAAGAAATCATCGTTAACGACAAAATAAGTGTCAAAGTTTTGCACTTTGTCTTGAATATAGGTGACAAAATACAATGTTAAAGACATGAAGAACGACAATATCTTACATGTTGTCTTCTTTCAAAGTTTAGTAGCGACACGATAAAACAAATAGGAATAGATCTTGTCTTCTATCAAACTCTATTAATGAGGATGTATGCGACTCAGTCTTACATATTGTCGTCAGTTAACGACAAAATATTTGTCGATGATATGAAAGAACATGTCTTGAATTCTGTCACCCGTAATCGATGTTGAAGACAAAAAGAAAGACTTTGTCTTTATTGGCTTCTTCGATCAAATGCTTTTTACGACAAGAATAGCGACAATGTCTTTAATGTACTTTTTTATTTGATTCTGTTGGCGAAAAACAGAGAGACGAGGTCTTATATATTATCTTCTGTCAACTTTGTTAGACAGATTAAACGACAATGTTCATAATATTTCATCCATAAACGATGTTAAAGACAATAAGAAGGACAATGACTTCAATGTAGTCTTCGATCATATAATTTCGAGTATAAGATGAGCGACAATGTCCGTAATGTTTTCACTTATTTTTGTTTTAGATGGCGACAATGTCTTTAATGTTTCCTTTATAAACTTTATTGGTGACAAATTAAGCGACAAGGTGTCATTTTCATCTTGTATTTAGTTAAATTTACGATGAGAAGACCGACAATATCTTAAAGGTTGTCATCCAAAAATTATGTTGATGAAAACATAAAGGTCAATGTCTTTAGTCGAACTTTTTGACGACATATTGAGTGACAAAGTTTTGAATGTTGTCTTATAACAAACTATGTTTACGGCAAGATAGTGGACAATGATTTAAATATTGTCTTTTATTTAATTCCGGTATGCAGGAAACTCGGTAAATTAACCCATTAATGCCCACGGCGATCTAGACAACTTAGATATTTAAAATTTTGAACAGTATGTCAACTGAGGAATATAAATCCATTGACGTTAAACAGGAAGTTATAAGCCTTTACATATCTGTAACAGTGGGCATTACTCAATAATTTTTGGACCTTGTATTTTTATATCAATCTCATAGGCTATATAAACAAAACCTAAAAAATGTTAATTTTTTTTAAAAAAATGCACAATTAAATTGATATATTTAAGAATTGGTACAATATTTATACTAATTCATCATTGAATTTTTTTTTTTTCTAAATTCATATATCGAACCAAGGACTACTTCCGATTACCGGAAAGCTTGATCTAGGATCGTCGTCCTCATGATCTGCGTTTTCATACAGATATGTGACACAAGAATAAAGATATTTAAAGATAAATCTGAATGAATGCGTGTATAGTAAAGTGCCTTATGAAAAAAAGTTGCAAATGTACCTCTCTAGAAATGAAGATTAGTATGTTCTTATATGATTCCCAAAATATTACATCTCAATCTTTAAATTTATGTCACATGTCACTTTTCAGTCGCAGAATATTAAGATTTTACTAACATTTTTTATCATATTCTTTTTTTTTCAAACATTTAATTTTAAATATTTCGGTCATTTTTCAAAATATATTAGGATATAATATACCAAAGGAATGGTCTATCCTGTTACTAATGAAGATAACACATCATTAACCCATTAAGAGCTAGAGGGTCAATTTTATGCATTTAGTTCCTAAAAGGTTAAATTTGAAATTTTTGCAAATAAATCGCATGGAAGTACTTATTACGCTTAAACATTGATAAATTTATGAAAAACCGAACAAGTTTATTTAAAACCGCGAAAATAGTCGAATAGAAATGATTTTTTGAAATTAAGCCTCTATTTTACACGAATTTACGGCTTTTTTGATCAATTATGATTTTGGGGACATTTATATCCTTAACTCATCATTTATTTGCCGTTAAAATAAATTTAACCAACTATGGACTGGAAATCCCAAAATATAATTTGTGCAACTAAAGGGTTAAATGAATGCACATATCAATAGTATTTAATGAGAGCTTTCCAATGATATGCTAAAATATAATTTACGATGAAAAATGTCTAAAATATTCAAACTTTAATATAATACTATTTAAAATAAAATCATTGAAAATTTTACTAAAATTTTAATCTCGTGAGAATGAAAACAAATTTTAAATTATTTTTTATTCAATATGTAGTAGACATCGCTTTTCTATCATATGTTGTAATTTTTTTTGACAAAAAGTTAAAAACTATATATACTGTTCAGCTCACGTAAATTAAATAATTTAACCGAAATATTTTGGGAATTAGTCTAAAACATATTAAACTTTAATTTTAGGGGGGTATATTTGCAACTTTTTTTGTACCCATACAAATCAAGGCAATGCACAGAGGGCCAGGGAGATCGATTTTTGGCCAAAACCCCTTATCGTTGTCGGATATTGTAAAAAAATCATATTTCAAGGTTATTGCACTTGCTGATTCCAAAAATGAACTAAAAAATATAAAATTCAAAATGGCGGAACCAAAATGGCTGCCAAAATTTTTTAAAAAATTTCAGATCTAGGTAAAATTTTGTGTATAGGCAGTTCTAGAGTTACTGAATTTGAAACTGAAATCAGAATTTGAAAAAACATAATGGCGGACTCAACATGTTTCTTTATGTTATGTTAATTTCTTCAAAAATATATTTTTTTATAATCGATAAATGTTTCAAAAACCAAATACAATAAAACTTTGAAATATGTTTTCTATAAAATTATCGAAAATATTAAAAAAATTCAAAATGGCGGAAGCAATCTTTCTAAAATTAAGTTTTCTGTTTGTTTTTGTTGTTACGGAATTTAAGAGCATACATAAAAATCAATTAAGAAAGTTATAGTCGGTCTAACCCGACGATATAACACCCTACACCATTACTTTTGTACATTAAAATTATTTCCGAAATTTTCGGATCTGGACCTAATAAGAAATTAGTTTATATGATTTTTACTGATTTTAAATTTATCTGTGTCAAATATTACCATGATACTGTAATTTTTGTTCGATTTTGGGAATTAAAGTTATTTTCGAAAGTGGACTTTATATAGGAGCTATGCCTAATTGTGGACCGATCTTCCTGATATTTTGCACTCCGATTTAATATTGCATAAAACTTAATTGTAGTGAATTTTATTGAAATAGTGATATAAATAAGGCATTTCTATGCGTTAAAACCCTATACGAGGGGTATTTATATGGGAGCTAGTTGAAATAATTGACGAATCATGACCAATTTCCGTATTGTTTTTCTTCTTTTAAATAGAGATAGAAAATTAAATGAATCTATAATTATATCGAAAGTATCCATTTTTGTGTGAAAACACTGGATAACTATTTATTTGAAAAAATATCTAAATGTTTTCTTTAAATTTATGATATTTTGATATCTAGGAACAATATTATAAATTGGTGCGATATGGTCATTTATCATTTGGAGCAAGTTTGGGCAACTTTTTTCAAAAACTAACATTCCATTAGATATAAAAATAGAAAAAAATAGTTTTTATCGGACTGAGGATTTGTGTGGATTTCTTTGGAAGAAGGTTAATATCAGAAAAATTTTAACTTATATGATTAAAATTTAAAAAAAATATACTATATGTAAATAATTTAAATTCGGGTTATTTTGGTTATAATTACCGATTTTGATGTTAAATGATGCGAAAAAAATTTTCAGCTTTCATCATAAATATATGTAGCAAAAACCAAAAAAATGGCCCTTCAATAAAATTAATTTCCAACAACTTTTTTAACTTTAGATCAATACAGAAGGAAATGGTGTAGATGGATAACAAAAAAAATTTCGGAAAACATACTTTTAAATATTCCTAACAATTTGCCATATTCGTTATTTTCAAATTCTTAAAAACGACTTATGGCCAAAAATCTATCTCTCTGGCCCTCTGTGCAATGTAGTGTATAGTGCCTAGGACGAAATTTTTCCGTAGGCCCCCTACTTATTAATACCCACAAATTTATCAAACTGTTAATAATAAATGAGAACGGTACTATAATCACTTGTTTAAACAAATTATCATGTTTACTGCTCAAATAGTATACTTAATTAATAAAAGTTTGTCATTTAGCCCTTTTTGTATTGAAAATAGAACGGGCCAAAAAGTACTGAGAATGACTAAGTGTTACATATACCTAACACTTTCTTTTTCTACTTTCTAATTTTTATCGCACAAGCCTTATTTATTTTAAAAAAATCAAATAAGCAAATTTGATGTGTTTTCTTTTAATATACAAACTCATTTTTTCACTAAAATATGTTGAATGCAAATAATAAGCCTTATGGTTTCGCTGAACACTTTTTTTGGCCAAAATTACCAAAATGGAAAAAAACAAATTATCATGTTTGAAATATGATTTAGATATCAAAACAATTTAATATATTTATTTTATATTTCAAACATTTTATTCATTTTTACACATTTTATGCATCAGAAGTAAAGTCATTTCAAAGGAAAGTTGCAAATATTTATTTATAACTCAACCTAAAGGCGTGAATTTTGCTTTAGCAGCATTAATTTTGATATACAACTATATTTTAGCAATATCTGCTATTTTATTTTTCATATTGGCATTTTTATTCATTGGTTAGACCTTTGTAAATGATAAGAATTTCCAATGCTAACTTATACGGAAAAAGTGGATTTTCTCGAAAATCGCAAAAAATCGCAATACGAGACAATATGGCAAATATATACAGTATGTCAAGATAATGTTTTTACATTAAAAGAAAATATGAATTTGTCGAAGTTTGGCTTTAAAAAACTATATAATTTTTTGCTAATGTAAACATTTTTAATACGAATTTGTTAATTAATATATTTATTATTATATTACTCAAAGAAAATTAATATTTAATGATTTAAACTATTAGAAATGGAGCAAAAACTAAACAAACACAAAAATCTTAGTGTCAAGAAATTCTTTTTAAATTTATAAAACTGCTTAAGAAAATCAAAAATTTTCGGAATTTTTAATTTAAAATGGTAACAGCTGGTATATATAACTGCTTGTGGAACCTTTTTCATCAAATAAAATTATTAATGAATGTCATAGTCAATTGGAATTTTGTATATTCCAACATTAGTGCGTTTTTTTTTAGTTCATTATGGTCCTGTTATACCTTTTTGTCACTTTGTTCTTCAAATAAGGAGAAAAAAAGTGATGTGGGATGAAAGTTTGGACTCTATGCTGGTATGTTTAAAGGTTTTTGTAAATAAATTTTGCTGCATTATCATTATTTGCTCATATATGCTTGGAGTCATTATTTTTCTCATGACTTGAATTTTAGTTTTCATACTTCATAAACTCATATTTATTAACACTTTTTATTAAATGAGCTTTAAAAGTCTAGAAATGTTACTGCACACCTGTTTTATTTCATAATAAAACCGATTTTCCAACTATTTTGAATAAAATTTATCTGTATTTAACAATATCTTTTAAATACGAAAGTATGAATATTTATTATTTAATTTTCTAAATGCTTCGTAAAGGATTTTTAAGGTTTTCGGCGTATTCTGACCGTATTAAATTGTATTATTATATAGTATAAACATTCCTGTACAACATACAATTAGTTCCATAACTTTTTAAGCTTATCAACTTAAATCATGGGGAATGATTATAATTGTTGAATACTTTGTCCCCATAAGAATGTTTCTTTCCATGTAATTTTCCATCTGTAATTGTAATCCATCTGTGTTTTTTTCATTGTTTCTTAGAAGATAAAATTGATATACCCTTTCCACAGCACTTTATTATAAGCCCTAGTGGATATATTCAAATTTTTCTAGGTTTAACTCTGCTAAATATTTAAAGAAGATGGATATTAAGAGATATCAACTACAATATTAGGGAATTTTGGATCGATTTAATATTCTATTAAGTATATATCTTAATAAGGAATACATTTTTACAATATCTTTAACAATTTTCCGAATTGGAGGTTATAAAAAACCCCAAATGGGTTTATGATCTGTAGTTTTTTCTCTTGACTTACTTAATATATAATTTATGGATTACTCGTAATATATAACATGGATTTGAACACATATTCTTGTACTATGTGATTATAATTATCACACTGACAATTTATTGGCAATAATACATCCCAAAGTTCAAAAATTGTTTCACATAGCGAAAAAAATGCAAATGTAAAAACATTTTCTTGACAGGTAGGTTAAAGGGTATGTGTAGTTTTTGTTGTTGTATTTTCGTAATCACATTCATAATGAATTTTTTTCTGGTAAAACCCGTTAAAGAAATGTACCTAAAACAAAATGTAACAAAAAAAATAAATTGCAATGTTATAAACATTTGCAAATATTGTAAAATTAGGTTGAAATAATAATTTTTTCTTCAATGTAAAAACATTTTCTTGACATACTGTATGTTTGTTTATTTCCGTTCAGTTTTTCTTTACCAATATTCACCAAAAACTTACAGGTCTAATGAAATGTAAAATTTCTTACGAATCCAATATCATTTTGGGTTTTGTAAAACAAACTATATTTTTCTAAGATGACAACAAGTTCTAACTGATTTCATATTCAATTATAAAAGTACTTATCCTAAGATATATTTTCGATAATAAACTTATTTAAAAAATTGTTGTACTCAATAATTATAAATTAATGAAAACCGTTGAAAAAAGGCACATTTTTTATACGTATTTTAAATTTGCTTAAGAAACTGAACTTTGAACTGTTGTATTATGAAGACAAATTAGTAAAAGTAGGAAAAAACTTATTTTTTTGGCGTTTTGAAGTGTTTGCTACAAAACTACGATAATTAAAACACAAATAGAAAGTGTTACCAAAATTAGTTTTGGCCAAGAAAAGTGGTCGGCGAAACCATAGTGCAATGGTCCCAAAACAAAATTTTTTGGAAATAATTCTGTAACTTTAGAACTGCTAGATATATTTAAATGAAATTGCACATGGACAATCCTGAGGTGTATGCCAATTGACTTGGAGAAGGACAGGTTCTAAGCGAGTCTGGGGGACGGGGGGTGGACCACCAAATTGGTCACCTCGGGTATGAACATTTTTTTAAAACTCGCCATAATTTGATTTATGATTTGACTGAACAAAAATTTTGCACATAGATAGTCCTTATAATTCTCTACAAAAAATGTGCTTACATGTGTGGGTCATCTCGTTTACTTTAAGAGTAATATGGACCAAAGTAAAATTTTTACCCATTTTTGGACATGTTTTTTTTAAGTTTTTTGAACTTGGTGGGCTCAATTTGAGTCCTACAATTTTTCTAAAATATTTTCTGGATTCTGTACAAAATATATGCAAGGAACATATACCTGTGTGGTTTAGATAAAAAGTTATATTATTTTGAAGTAGAAAATTTGAAATAAATTGTGATTTTTTGTGATTTTTTTCAAAAAATTGGTAACATTTTTTCACTTTAAAATCCATTATTTTCCTCTGGACCATAAATTTTTTTCATCTTTTTAAAAGAACACTTAACATAAAAGCATGTAAAACAAATCCGGGGGCAGTTGGGGTAACAGTCTCCCCGCTAGCCCTATCAGAATTTCGTTAATTTTAATTTTTGTGTTTTTAGTTTTTTGTGGAGCACAAAAATCTCAAAGCCGAAATTAAAAAAATAATACCTTAAAACTTACCTACATACGTTAGCCATTTCACGAATATTTTCTATTATAACCATTTTATCTAGCATTTACATTAGAATCTTATACAAATAAATGAAAATTTAAGCAAAATTCCTAAAATTTTCATAAAGAACAATTTAATTATATTTATGAACCAAATTTTATTTTTTATGAAAAAAGTTTGGGGAAAAAATCATGTTCGATTCTTAATATCTATCAACAAAGTTTTTAAATATATGTATTATTTTTTTCTGTGTAGTCTAGGAAATATGAAACAACAAAAATTCAGAAGTATTTCGTAATTCTACAATTATTTTGCACACAGCTCTACAAATTCGATCATACATGCAAGAACAAATTATATATTAATAAAAAAAAAAAAACAATTATTTTTGTTATTCTCAACACAATTTGTACTGTAATGTGGTTATTTATTTGTTTCCTCTTTGTTTTCCATACTAACATACACGTGATGTTGTTGGTAAATTTATCATCCCAAATTTTTCATTATAATTTTCCTTTTTCCTTATTATACCCTACACCACCATAGGTGGGGAGGGTATTATGCGTTTGTGCTGACCGTTTGTCCGTCCATGTAAACCTTTTAATCAAACTACAGGTCGCAATTTTGAACCAAAATTAATGAAATTTGGTACAAAGGCTTCTTATAGTCCAGGGACGAAGTAATTTGAAATTTGGCACATATAAGTTTTATATAAGTCTAAATAAGTGTGCCGATTTTTAAAAAGATCGGTCCATAATTAACCGTAGCTCCCATATAAACCCCTTTCAGAAAATCACTTTAACGGCCATAAATCTCATTAAAATGTTAGTATTAAGCTAATATTTGACACAAATAAGTTTTATATGAATGATAGTGCCAAATAGCTCCCATATAAGGCCCTCTTTCGGGAATCACCCAAAAGTGAATAAATTCATATAAATGTTAGCCTCAAGGTAAAATTCTGTATTCTTATGTTTTATTTTACACTTATGAGTATCGGTCCACATTTGACTCCAAGTCTAATAAAAGACCCCTCCCCGAATTATAATGTACACAATGGTGTAGGGTATCATATGGTCGGGCTTGACCGACTATAGCTTTTGCTCTCGTTTTTTCCACTCACGTTATAAACCTTAAATCAATCACTTTGATTATAATTGTATGTTGTTATCCTTTGCTGTTTTTGCAAACAATGCATGCAAAAATACATTTGTTAATTTGTATAAAACAATTTTTTTATACTTAACACTTTATTGAGCTCCTATTAAAATTTTTAAGATTATTATAATCATCGTTATTCTATTTCTATGTCACAATACCCACATATTTATTCATTAAAAATCCCATAATTAATTTAACTAGTCTTTATATACTTTTATAGCTCCTTCCTTCCACATTAATGAAATCCTATATATATATATATATATATATATATATATATATATATATATATATATATATTGCAGTGCCTTGATTTGTATGGGGATAAAAAATGTTAAACCCAACTAAAATTAAAGATTGATATGTTCTAAGCTAATTCCTAAAATATTTCGGTTCAATTATTTAATTTACGTGAGCTGGACCTTTTTTAAACTATGTATACTGTTTTCGATCAACATAGTTTTTAATTTTTTGTCAAAAAAATTACAAAATATGATAGAAAGTCGACGTCTATTACATATTGAACAAAAAATAATTTAAAATTTGTTTTCATTCTCGCGAAATTAAAATTTTAGTAAGATTTTCAATGATTTTATTTTAAATAGTATTTTATTAAAGTTTCAATATTTTCTTACTAAAATTTTAGTAAGATTTTCAATGATTTTATTTTAAATAGTATTTTATTAAAGTTTCAATATTTTGGACATTTTTCATCTTAAATTATATTTTAGCGTATCGTTAAATACTATTGATATGTGCATTCATTAGTTGCATAAATAATATTTTGGGATTTCCGGTCCATAATTGGTTAAGTTGATTTTAGCGGCAAATAAATGATAAGTTACGGAAATAAATGTTCCCAAAAACATATATAGATCAAAAAATCATTAAATTCGCCTAAAATAGAGGCTAAATTTCAAAAAATAAAATTGTTACGTTTTTCATAAATTTATCAATATTTAAGTGTAATAAGTATTTCCATGCGATTTATTTGCAAAAATTGCTAATTTAACCTTTTGGGAACTAAATGCATAAAATTGACCATCTAGCTCTTAATAGGTTAATTACGTGTTATATTCAATAGCTGTAGGATAGACCATACCTATGGTACAGTAAAACCTAATATATTATAAAAAATTTCCGAAATATATGAAGTTACAAATTTATCATCATGAACAAGGAAAATATCATAAAAAATGTATGTAAATCTAAATATTTCGCGGCTGAAAAGAGACATAATAATAATTTAAATGAATATTCATGGTCAGTGTATGTCTCTTTTATAATTTGAAGTTAATTTTCTTATAACTAAAATTTTGATAATGATATGAAAAAAAAAAATACGTAATTTTAGAGGTGTTTTGAAAATGGTCCAGCTCACGTAAATTTAAAGATTGAGATGTAATATTTTGGGAATCATATAAGAACATACTAATCTTCATTTCTAGAGGGGTACATTTGCAACTTTTTTTCGTAAGGCACTTTAATATATATATTAATAATGATTTAACATTTAATATTTTATTCAATAAATAACTACAAACAATAAAAAAAAGAGAGAAGAAGATATAGTCGGTCAAGCCCGACTATATGATACCCTACACCATTTCGATCCACATAGTTTTGTTTTTACTTACATACAACGTACTTGTGTCAAATATTAACATAATACTGACATTTGTATGGGATTTTTGCACGTTAGTGATTTTCGGGAGAGGATTTTATATGGGAGCTATGGTCAGTTATGGACCGATCTTTATGAAATTTGGCAGACAGAATTTTGCTGATATAAAACTTATTTGTACTAAATTTCATTAAAATATTCCTATTTTTAAGGCACCTATAAGTGTTAAAACTCTATTCCGGGAGGACATTTGTATGGGGGCTAGGTGAAATAATAGGCCGATCATAACCAAATTCAACATGTCCTTGTGTTGAAAAAAGTATATGTACCAAATTTCATCAAATTATCTTCAAAATTGCGACCTGTACTTTGCGCACAAGCTTTACATGAAAAGACAGCCAGCCGACCAGACGGACGGACGGACATCGTTAAATCGACTCAGAAAGTGATTCTGAGTCGAACGGTATACTTTAAGGTGGGGGTTCAAAGATTTTTTCTCTGCGTTAAAACTTTTGCACAAACACATAATACCCCAGCCACCTTTGGTGTTGTAGGGTATAAAAATAAAACATTTTTGTTCATTTCTGTTTTAAATTCTACTTCATTTTATTTCTGTTTATACATTACTAAAGATGTCCACGCACAAGCATATTTTTTCAACATATTTTTTTGCATATTTTTTATATCCTACACCACCATAGGTAGGGAGGGTATTATGGGTTTGTGCTGATGTTTGAAACACCAAAAAATATTGGTCTAAGACCCACCTTAATTTATACCAATCGGCTTAGAATCACTTTCTGAGTCGATTTAACGATGTCCGTCCGTCCGTCTGACCGTCTGTCCGTCCATGTAAACCTTGTAATCAAACTACAGGTCGCAATTTTGAACCAAAATTAATGAAATTTGGTACACACCTATTCTATTTCACCTAGCCCCCATACAAATGTCCTCCCGGATAAATATAGCAATATGTTAATGAAATTTGGCGCATATAAGTTTCACATAAGTCTAAATAAGTGCGCCGATTTTTAAAAAGATCGGTTCATAATAAACCACAGCTCCCATATAATCCCCTTTCAGAAAATCACTTTAACGGTCATAAATCCCATTAAAATGTTAGTATCAAGTTAGTATTCTACACAAATAAGTTTTATATGAACATAAATGATAGTGCCAAATTTTACAAAGATCGGTCCATAATTAACCATAGCTCCCATATAAACCCCTTTTCAGAAAATCACTTTAACGGGAATAAATCTAATCAAAATGCTAGCATGAAGATAATATTCAACACAAATAAGTTTTATATGAACATAAATGATAGTGCCAAATTTTACAAAGATCGGTCCATAATTTACCATAGCTCCCATATAAGGCCCTCTTTCGGGAATCACCCAAAAGAGAATAAATTCATATAAATGTCAGCATCAACGTAATATTCTGTATTCGTATGTTTTATTTTACACTTATGAGTATCGGTCCACATTTGACTCCAAGTCTAATAAAAGACCCCTCCCCGAACTATAATGTACACAATGGTGTAGGGTATCATATGGTCGGGCTTGACCGACTATATCTTTTTCTCTCGTTCAACATATTTTTTCACATATTTCGTACGCATATATTCAACTTGTCAGCGTCGCAAGTCTTCGTTTATTCGTACACATTTACTTCGCAGTAAGAAATGCACAAGCTGAAATATTTTACGCAGTTCGTACTGGTCATGTTGCATACTTTTTGTTTTGTATAATTTTTGTTCAACATACATATATTTTGAGAAGAAAAATAAGTAAACAAAATATTTAAGAGAACTAGAAAATTGATAATGTTCAACTATAAATACAAAAGCTAATATAAAATAAGTTGGTGTGTGCATTTTTTGGAGTAAAACTGCTAAAAATATTTAAATGTACAAGTAAAAACATATATGGCGCTCGTTGATTGTGGTATATTTATACCCTACACCACCAAAGGTGGTTGGGGTATTATGTGTTTGTGCAGAAGTTGTAACGCAGAGAAAAAATCACCGGACCCCCACCTTAAAGTATACAGAATCACTTTCTGAGTCGATTTAACAGGTCGCAATTTTGAAGATAATTTGATGAAATTTGGTACATATGTTTTTTTCAACACAAGGACGAAGCCTATTGATTTTGGTTATGATCGGCCCATTATTTCACCTAGCCCCCATACAAATGTCCTCCCGGAATAGAGTTTTGACACTCATAGATGCCTTAAAATAGGAATATTTTAATGAAATTTAGTACAAATAAGTTTTATATCAGCAGAAATCCGTCTGCCAAATTTCATGAAGATCGGTCTATAACTTACCATAGCTCCCATATATACACCTCTCCCGAAAATCACTAACGTGCATAAATCCCATACAAATGTTAGTATTATGTTAATATTTAACACAAGTAAATTGTATATAAGTAAAAACAAAATTATGTGGATCGAAATGGTGTAGGGTATTATATAGTCGGGCTTGACCGACTATATCTTCTTCTCTCGTTTTAGTATGTTTCACATCAAAAAATTTTAATAATGCATATTTTCATTACATTCGGATGTTATCTATATAAAAAAGAAAAAACTGAAACAAATGAAAAACAATATTATGCATAATTTTCTTTATTAAAATAATAATAAATGTACCCAAATAATATTAATTTTGACTTGTATAACAAAATATTAGTCTTATACGGAAAATACATTTACATGAGAAATGTATTAAATAAAGCGGAATTAGGAGAATATTTTATAGTATTAGCTAAAAAATAAAAAAATTTCATACAAATAGGAGAAAATAATTACGAAATGATCCCCTTGTTAAAGCATTTGATCTTATATTATGTTTCTAAGTAACTATTTCAATAGATTAAATGCTATGTTTTACTTACATGTATAAATAAGGCTATTCGGTTAATCGAATAATTTGTCAATTATAATCCATTAAGTCTTTAGTGCGAAGTAGACGTGTTTTTTTGTTTCTCTCTAGAAAACTTCTCATTTAAACATTAATAAATGAAATAAAAATAATAATAACAACATAAAATAAATATTTATCGTGCTCTAATAAATAAAGAAAGAAACTGGTCTTGTTCCATAAATAAATGAACTATTAATATTTAATTATTAAGTTAAACTAAAACAACATAAAGCAAAGCAATATATTGACAACAAATAAAATATCAACAAATATACGCTATTTTAACTAAACAAAACAAACGAAACAAGAAATTGTCAAAAACATTATAACTACATAAAACAAAATCTTAAACAGAACATAAATAAAACAATAGTTAAAAGAAGAATACAGCAATATATTAAGAGAGTAACTGTATAAGAGTATCAAATAAAAAGCTATCTCTGTTTTTTGTACAATATGAGTGAAAGCCCAACCACTCAACAAAAAATCATCGTATCGCAATCAGCTGTTTCAACCAGCTTTATGCAGATGTGTGTATGTAGCTATTGACACAAAGATTCTAGGTAGCGTATCGCAGAAATATACAGAAAATAGATTTTCATGTAGCTGCGTGAGTTTTTAACAACCCTGTAATTAATTGTTAACCCTGTAACATATGTTTGTTGAAACATATGTTACAGGGTTAACTTACTTTTGTTGACTGGTTGAACAAAATGTTTCACGCTACTTTTCTTCATTCTACGTTGCGATGGAAAGTTGACTGGTTGGGGCTTGAGAATAAAAATATTGATATTTTAACTGCAGCTCCAAAGAGAGGTAGGGAGGTATTACAAAATACTCTCTTTGATAATATTCAGAAAACACCATGATTGTCGAATAATGATTCACCCTTCAAATTACTTAATCTAGTAGATAGAAGATTTGATAAAGTTATTGATACGATGAAATGTCTGATTGAAGAAAGTGAATCTAGAATGCTTAAGGAGATCGATAAAAGGCTTGATGAACTGAAAATTGATTTACTTGATATAAACCAACGTGTTGCAAAAATAGAAACTGTAACAGGTGAAATAGATAACCTGAAGAATGAAGTTGGAAAGCTAAAGGCTCAGTTGTAAGGTCAGGAAAATTCTTTGATTGCCTCTGATCTTCGTATTAACGGTATTACTTATATGGAAAATGAAGATCTTTATAATTTATTTAAATTGATATATGAGACCTTGTGCATTAATACACCTGCAGTTAAATCAATTTACCGTCTACAAAACCATAACAACAAAATAAAAACTTATTCACCTGATGCTGTCATTATGGTAAAACTTTTTTCGCCATATGACAAAAATTTTGTCTTAAAGTCCTTTGCAAGCTTCCGAAAAGTCAATAAATCATCATTGGTGTTGAATAATATTGGAATTGACTCTGATCGGCAATTCTATATAAATGAGAATTTGACATCAACCAACTTTAAAATTCTCCAAGCAGCATTAAGGATGAAAAAGGCAAATAAACTTAAGTCAGCTTTTACTATACGTGGGCTTGTCTATATAAGACAAAATAATAATAATCCATAAATAATTGATAGTATGGAGGACCTTGACAATTTGTTTCATGACATATGTCAAGAAGACCATGTGGAAAACTGAAATTTTCGATAATTTACTTTTGATGAATACTTTGAAATTTAATAATATCCTATTTAAATATTTGTATTTTTGTCTTAGATTTTACCAAATTTTTATTTTGCTTTACTCAATATTATATTTTCTCTTCTCTGAAAAATTTATATTAATAAATAAGAATGCTATAAGTTGTTATATGAAAGCTGTTTCTGTTGCAAATCTCGTTTTCAATGTCTACTGAAACTGATAATGTAGTTCTTAGTTCCAAAGACAAAACTTATGAAATGATTAATATACTTTGTAAACAAAAATATGGTCTGAAAATATGTCACATAAATGCACAAAGCTTAGAAAACAAGATTGATGAATTCCGCTATATTTTTGAAAATTCCGATGTTGATATTATATGCGTGTCTGAGACATGGTTCAATGAATCCATTGCTAATACTGTAATTGGTCTTAAAAATTACACTGTTTATCGCTGTGACCGGAAAACTCGCTGTGGTGGCGTTGCGATTTATGTTAAACA
Organism: Protophormia terraenovae; assembly: GCA_951394005.1. Lineage (NCBI taxonomy): Eukaryota > Metazoa > Arthropoda > Insecta > Diptera > Calliphoridae > Protophormia > Protophormia terraenovae. The sequence continues at coordinate 73,019,975 of OX596077.1, forward strand.
ATCAATTACAAGTAAAATGTGTGTAAAAGAAAACTATCACCTTAATACATCTGCTGGCTTATCGGATAGCAAAATAGAGTTCATTTTTGTTGAAGTTCTTTCTAGCACACGAACAATACTAGTGGGATCAGTATATAGGCCAAATCGTAATATTGATACAACCTATTTTATGACTTATTTGCAAGAGCTTACAGTAAAATATAACGATGTGGTGATTTTAATTCCAATATTTTAAGGGAAAATCATTTAGTTGATAGCATGAAAATCATTGGAATGGTTCCAACAAACACATCGATGCCTACACATTTGACGTTCTCATCTAACACCTTACTCGACTTATTTTTTGTGAGCAATATACATAAGGTATTACTCTATGATCAATTATCGGTACCGTGTTTCTCAAAACATGATTTAATATTCATGACATATGACTTGAATTTATCACATACAAATAAAAGGATTAATTATTACGATTTTAGAAACATAAATCAAAATAATATGATTTTTGAACTTACCAATATCGACTGGGATTCAATATATTACATGCCTTTAGTCGAAAGTCAACTTGAATTCTTAAGTCATAACTTGGTTACTGTTTTTGAAAGAACTGTTCCTGTAAAAACTGTAAAGCAAAATAATCAGAATAAATCATGGTTTAACCTGGAAATTAAGTCAGAAATTGCTCGCAGAGATCTTGCTTATAAGCGTTGGAAAGTGTTTAAAATTTCTGAACTACATACAGAATATAGCAATGCACGTAAAATAGTAAACAAAATGATTAAATCTGCCAAAATTGTCTATTATTCCAACCGTTTTTCTTCAGTTACAGGCTCGAAGAAAACGTGGAAAACCATACGTGAAATTGGAATAGGAAAAGTGTCAGGAAAAGTTGGACTATGTGTAGATATTAATAAAATGAATGAATCTTTCACGAATCTTACCCATATATCATCCTGTATCAACTTTTATGAGAACATACAACTTAACACCACTCATAATAACTTTTATTTCGATTGTATAAGCCATGAAGAAGTTATGGATAGTATATTTGAAATTACATCAAATGCAATGGGATTTGATAATATTCACCCAAAATTTCTCAAAATTGTAATCCCGAAAATTCTCCCATATATAATACATATATTTAATACTATTATTACCAAAAGTACTTACCCTCAATGTTGGAAATATGCTAAAATTATACCTGTACCGAAACTGAATAATGAATATAGGCCAATTGCAATCCTCTCGTTTCTATCCAAAGCATTTGAGAAATTAATACACAAGCAAATCAGTAGATACCTTAATAAAAACAACCTATTGACAAGCAGGCCATCAGGATTTCGTTCTGGACACAGTTGTACGACTGCACAAATTGATGTTTCAGAGGAAATTCGTAAACATATTGATGATGGTGATGTATCATTTCTTGTTCTACTGGATCACTCAAAAGCATTTGATATGGTTGATCATAAAGTTCTATGCCTCAAATTGAGTAAATTGTTTAATTTTTCAAATTCATCAACTAAATTAGTATAATCATACTTGTCAGGTCGTCAGCAGTCTGTTTTTGCAAATAATCAAATATCTAATATGTTACCCATCTCGAAAGGAGTTCCGCAAGGGTCTATACTCCGACCTCTACTATTCAGCCTATATGTTAATGATCTTGTTACAAAAATTTCATATTGTAAAATTGATATCTACGCGGACGATATTCAACTTTACATTAGTAAAAATATCAGTAATATAAATGTATTAACGTATTAAAAAATTAAATTCTGATCTAAAACATGTACATGAGTGGGCCTGTATAAATGGATTATGTATTAATCCGAATAAGTCAAAATGCATTATCTTATCGAAAAAATACTGTAAATTACCTTGTGAACCAGTAGTCATCTATATATATAAACGAGTGACTGACTGACTGACTGACTGATTCATCATCCCACAGCCCAAACGGCTGAAGGTAGAGAGACGAAATTTGGAACGTAGGTAGGTCTCCCACTATATAGATCCACTAAGACGGGATTTTTGGAAATTCGAATGTTTAGGGGGTAAAAAATGGTAAAAACTGGTAATATCGGTAACTTTATATCTCCCAAACTAATAAAGATACAAAAAAAGTTGAATAATTGTCGTTATTCATTTAAAAAATAATTGGATAGGTGTCTGGTACATTTTTGAAAATCGGCCGTTTTAGGGAGAAAACGGATAAAAACTGTATTTTGGTACTTTTTTGGCACCATATGTATCTTTGAAACCAATCAACATACAGATAAAATTTATATCGTATTCATAACTTATAAAAAAATGAAAAACACAAATTTGGCACTTTTCAGAAATTCAAACGTTTAAGGGGTAAAAATCGTACATATTTTTGGTACTTTTTCCATAAAACCTTTTTTTATATTTATTGAAATATTCATATGAGTATTTTAATACGGGATACCACTACAATTTTGAAATTTATTGGAATACAATTTTTGATACTTCGATGGGTGAAAAAAAGTACCAAAAAAAGGGGTAAATTACATTTTATGCAAACTTAATAATGAATTTTCAATTACATTAAACATAGAAACATGAAATTAAGAAAATGTAGATAGGAATTTACAAGAGTGGAACTTGTGGTACTTAAAGATATCGTGGTCCTGTGGGTAAAAATTCAAGAGGATGGACTTTGTGGTACTTTTTTCTTCTTCTATTGGTACTTTTTTTCATTTTCTGTAATATTTAACCTAGGAACATAAAATTAAATACGATAAATATGATGTTGTAAAGAATTCAAAAGGGGGGACTTTGTGGTACTTTTTCGTTCTTCTAATGGTACTTTTTGAATTTTCTATAATTATGAACCTAGAAACATGAAATAAGGATATGTGGTCCTAAATGAATGGGAATCCATAAGAAGGGACTTTGTGGTACTTTTTTGTTCTTCTAATGGTACTTTTTGAATTTTCTATAATATTTAACCCAGAAACATGAAATTAAAGATATGTGTAAATGAATAAGAATCCATAAGAGAGGTTTTTGTGGTACTTTTTTGTTCTTCTATTGGTACTTTTTGAATTTTCTATAATTATGAACTTAGAAACATGAAATTAAGGATATGTGGTCCTAAATGAATGAGAATTCATTAGACGGGACTTTGTGGTACTTTTTTGTTCTTCTAATGGTACTTTTTGAACTTTCTATAATATTTAAAGTAAAAACATGAAGTTAAATATGCATGGTCCTATGTGTAAAAGAATTCACAAGAGGGGTCTTTGTGGTACTTTTTTGTTCTTCTAATGGTACTTTTTGAATTTTCTATAATTATGAACTTAGAAACATGAATTTAAGGATATTTGGTCCAAAATGAATGAGAATTCATTAGAGCTGACTTTGTGGTACTTTTTTGTTCTTCCTACGGTACATGAAATTAAAGATATGTGGTCCTAAATGAATGAGAATCCATAAGAAGGGACTTTGTGGTATCTTTTTTCGTTCTTCTAATAGTACTTTTTGAATGTTCTGAAATTTTCATCCTTAGAAACATAAAATTGAAAATGTAAGGTCTTAAGTGAATCAGAAACCTTTAAATGGATTTTGTGGTCCTTTTTCTTTATTCTAATATACTTTTTCGTAATTCTGATATTTATTTTTCATTATTCTTAGATTATAAACCTGAAATTAAAGAGATATTGTTATTTATGGATGACATAACATCATTATTAAAAATGTTCCCAAGGGAGTTAAGAATCTTAGTTTAAAATTATTATATAGTATGGTTTTTATAAAAAATTTCCGCTAACGAAGTAGCGAGTTTACAGCTCGTAATTAATAATAAAGTAATCGAAAATGTCACGTGTGCAAAAAATCTTGGTGTCATATTTAATAATATTCTCACTTGGAGTGATCATATAAACTATGCTGCTGGAAAACATTCTCAATGCTCAGAAATCTTTGGAATACACAGTTTTTTACACCTCTTAATATTAGAATTCTGCTTGCTAAATCTTATTCCAACTTTATTATATGGCAGTGAACTGTTTGCAAGTTGTGATTCTGTAAGTACCAAAAAACTAAAATTGACTTTTAATGCTATACTTAGGTACGTTTACAATTTGAGAAAATATGATCATATTTCTGAGTTCTCAAAAAAGTTAATTGGTGTTTCCGTATCTAAATTGCTAAAGATACGAGTATTGACACTATTGCACAAAACAATATATACACGGAATCCAACTTACTTGTATGATGCATTAATTTTTGCGCGTTCCATAAGGCGAAAAGATATAATACCCTTTCGCTTTCAAAGCCTTGTCTCTGAGTGGCAATTTTCCATTTATGCAATTCGTCTTTGGAACTCACTACCTTCAAGCATTCAATTTGTAAGTAACACAACAGCTTTTAAGAGAAAAATTTATGAATATTATTGTTAATTATATATGATTGTACTTTATCTATATGTTTAATTTTGTGATACGAATATTTCAATCATTATACCACTATATATGTTTAATTTTCTATATTGAGAATATTTATAATCTATTTGTAATATTAAAATTATAACATTGTGTAATCTTACGTTATAAAAGTCCGATACTGTAATTATAAGACTTTAACCCCCTGTTTTTATAAAACGAACAAAAAATTCGTTTCGTCAAAATGTATGGAAAACAACAAATAAATTTCAAATTTATTTGTTGTTTTCAATATAAATTGTCGAAACGAATTTTTCGTTCGTTTTATAAAAACAGGGGGTAAGTCTTGTTGTATTGGAATTGAATCAAAATAAATAAATAAAATAATCTGAGACACTGTATATACTATACTGTAATACTATTCTTTAATCAATTATTTTCCGATATACTCCAGTTGGCCATGTCTTCAAGACAACATCGACGACGTGTACAAGACTCATAGTAAATTCTAGACGACATGCTGACGACAACTCATAGAATTCGTCTACGACTTTTTCAAACTAAATCGTTAACTACATTATAAACAACAATGTTTTACAAATTGTCGTCCACGATTTTATGGAGGACAATAAACGATACTTTTAAATCAAAGATGACCATAATAACAACAATAAATTATATATTATAAAACAAGCTGTGTGTGGGAAATTACTAAAATTATAAACTTTTATTGTATAGAACCATGAAAGTCATTATGTAAGAAATACAATTTTTTTTACATTTTCGCGCTATTTCGCATGGTGGGATATATGTGCTATATCACGCTCGTTGCTGCACACCTCCGTCAGAATATAAACGACGTCTTATGTTGATTTTGCAGAGTTTTCTTTTGCCATGCTGTTGGAACCAATGTCTATTCTATTTCCATTTAATTCGGGCCAAATATCTTTAAAGCAGTACGCATAAATTTTTGGTTCAATCCAAATGCATTCATTTGGATTAGACCAAAAATCCAATCCAAATGAATGCATAATTCGCGTAATTAAAATCTTCATTTATTTATTTTAATTTCAACACGCGCTGAATAATTAGTTATATTTTTATTATTATATATTTTTTTGAAAAAAGTTAATATTTTTTCACAAATAATTATTTGACAATTGAAATAAAGTTTAAATATTACGAATTAAGAACATTGTCGCTCATATAGTCGTCAATTGGACTGGAAGTACGACAATATGCATGCAATTGTTACTTAATTTGTCTTGAATGGAATTTAATAAACGACAAAATATACAATTTCCTGCAGACAACGTCGACGATAATATCGTCTATGATCATTTGGCCATCTGGGACATATCTATTTCAATAATTACTAAAGAAATTTACATTAAAAACATGTGCCCAATATATTTACAAGTATATATAAAGTACATAAATACCCAGTTGGCCCTGTCTTTAAGACATCCTCGAGGATGGGTGCACGACCATATTAAATCCTAGACGACGTATGTAGGACAGCTAGAACAAATCGTCAACGACTTTTTCCAACAAGTGTCACCAAAATCGTGCACGATTAAAAGAGAGACAATGTCGCCCATCTTGTCGTTAGTAAAAGAGCAATAATATTAACAAAATGTTCCTCTATATTCGTCAACAACATGTTTAATGATTAGTTCCCTAATATCGTAGATAACGATTACATAAGGGACTCTTCATCTCTTTTGTCGTCAACGATTATATAGGCGTAAATGTTGTACATTAAGTCGTCAATTATCACATGGTCTACAATGTCGTTAGATTTGTCGTTAACGATCATATGGATGGAAATGTCATCCATTTTGTCGTCTACGACTATTTAAATGACAGTGTTTTGATCTTTTTCTCTAATGATCAAATGGATGACAATGTCCAAAATTAAGGAAATAATTAATTTATTTAAATGAAATTACAATTTCATACATATTATTCTTAAAGCTATTTACAATACAATATCTTATAATCATACAATATTATTCTTTACTAAGTTAAAAATACTCCTCTTAATACGGATTGGATTTACTGAAAAATCAAATATGGATAAAAAATGTTGAATTGATTACACATACGTCGCATGGGATCAAAGTTGGCATAATTGGTTCGAAAATATTTGATTTTTAAAGGAATAAAATTTCTACTTGAACGAATTGGGACTGCAAATTCTATCTTACGAAGCAGGAACTTGGAGTTAATTGAACCATTTACTGAATTAATTACAAATTTTATATTCATATACTATTTTCTCCTACTTTCAAAAGATGGGAGATTAATTAGCTATAATCGACTTTTATATGATGGTAAATTAATATCAGGATTCCATGAAAGATTACGAAGACAAAATAAGAGAAACTGTTTTTGGACTGATTCTATTTTCTTTACGTGAACTTCGTATTGAGGATCCCAGACCACGGAAGCATACTCCAGGATTAGTCTTACGTGAGAAGTAAATAAATGCTTGGAAACGTAGGGATCATTAAATTCTTTTCCCCAGCGCTTGAGGAAACTTTGAACTCCTTTTGCCTTATTAACAATTTGCAAAACATGGGAATTAAATGACAGTTTACTATCAAGCAATACACCTAGATCAAGGAATTCGTCGACCGATTCAAGTTCATATTCATTTATTTTGTATTTACAGAGTACTGAATTTCTTCTGTACAACATCATGTGTTTGCATTTTCTTAAATTCAGATAGATTAGATTTATAATTCACCATCATAAAGGTTGTCTAGATCTTATTGGAGTAAGGAACATTGGTAGGAATCAGTAAAGCTATGGAACAGCTTTACATCATCATCATACATTAATATTCTGGAATTCTTAATGCAGACTGGTAAATCATTTATAAATATTAGGAATAATAAAGGACTGAGATGACTACCTTGCGGAACACCGGATAAAACGGAAATGTTTTTGGATTTACATTCTCGAAATAATACACATTGGTATCTATTTTTAAGATATGTAGATATCCATTTAAGAAAAACAGGAGAAAATCCAAGTTTATTCAATTTGAACAATAGGAGATCGTGGTTTACTTTATCGAAAGGTTTACTGAAATCTGTATATATTGTGTCTGTCTGTAAGCCGGAATCAAATGCTGTTATTACTGAGGTTGTGAACTCCAAAAGGTTTGTAGTAGTGGGACATCCTTTTCTGAATCCATGCTGAAATGGGGAAAGATAACAAACGACTTGATGCGAAAGGATTTCAGTAACTATCTTTTCAAAAAGTTTAGGAATTACACTCAATTTAGCAATACCTCTATAGTTGGAGATGTTGGATCTGCTTCCGGATTTAAACAAAGGTATAATATAGGATTCTCTCCAAACTGCAGGAAAATAACCATTTAATATTGATATGTTGAATAAATATTTAAGATTCTGTATGGCTGTCAATACCATGGACTTATCTAAAATTGGACAATTTATTAGGGATGCATCAGGAATTGGATAAGGATAATTGGAAAGTTGATGTAATTCTTTAACGGATTAGGCAGATGAATAGAAAGCGGCAAACATATCACAAGTATCTGCATTATTTGAGGATACTTTATCTCCAAATTTCATCATAGACGGAAAACCAGAGACTCGGCGCTTTGAATTTACAAAGTGGTAAAAAGATTTTGGATTATTTTTCAAGTTTCTTTTCACATTAAAGAGGTAATTATTATTACATCGGATGTTTTCGGAATTGTAAATAGATCTTGATATTAAATATTTCATATAATCAATAGATAAACCAGACTTTTTGAATTTTCTGTATTATTTCTTTTTAAAATTTTTCAAGCTATTAAGTTGCTTTGTATTCCAGAGCGGTCCATGTGCAGTTTTTTTTTTTCTTGTCATTGGAATGGATTTCTTAAAACATTTAAATAAACCATCATAAAATTTATTCAGAATGGTATCAATATTTCGAGGACATATTTTATTATAAGGAATATATTCAAACCAATTTTCAGAACAAAGTAGGTGATTAAGTTTGGAAAAGTCAACTTTGCTAAAATCAAAAACCATCTCATGATTTACATTGGATTGTAGTGATAGTTTCGTTTCGACGTCTATGCTTATTTCCAGAGTGGGATGTTAAACATCTTCATGATTTAATAAAGGATTGATGCGAACAATATTAAAGTCCTCTGGTTGATCAAGATCAAGTGATTTCCCAAACTTGTTTACTACGTTGTTTATTTGGAAGAGTCCTAAATCTGCAATAGCATCTATTCACCCTTATTCTATTTGGCGTCGGCAATAACAACGGCAATTTTAAGGCAACAGCAATTCTAATCAAAGACAATATCAATTCTATGTTAATTTGGTATTTTGTAAGAGTATTACGTCGCCGTTGACTGTTTATCGATAATGTTAATAAAATACGGTACACATCTCTAATATTAAAGTCAGCTGATTCATTTTGTTTACTGTTTTTGATAAAAAGAAAAAATAAAGTTCTGTGCTGTTTCTGAAAAATTAAGTTAAATAAAAATTTATTAGTAAAAAAAGGAAAGCTTAAATAAAAATGTTTTCTTATTTCTGATTCGGACTCGTCCAGTGACGAAGAAAACAAAAAAAAATAAATTAATAATGGAAAGACGACTGCTAAAATCTGTAAAAAGAATTCCATCAGACAGCATAGTTTTAAAACAAACATTTACCTTACTTTTGCCATCCATCACCAGTTCTAATTGGTGGACCAAGAGAATTTTTCACAGTGGCAAGTCTCCCACTGTTCCTTAAAATTATTAGGAACAGAGCCCCTGTGAAATCCTCTGGCTAGTGATGTGTTCTTTTCAAGCTCTTCCACTAGCTACTTGAACTGGCACTTAGTTGTTATTTTAATTTTGTCCATTATTTCCACAAAAATATATAAAAAACACAACACAAATGTAGAAAAACAACACAAGACAACACCTAAGATGCCGACGACAAAATCAATGGCAATTAAAGACAATAGCAACGCCGATTTTTCTTACAAAATAACGAACGTATGTTAACAGTCATCGAAATAAGGCAATATTGCCAACGGGAATACGAAATTGTAAAAAACATAAAAAATGACGTTGTTTTATGTTGACGACGCCAAATAGAATAAGGGTGATTAACTCAATAGATGTTTACAATCTTACTGATAGGTTTAAAAAGCATGAATCAGGAGTTTTTCACCATTTTATATTTGGAATGTTAAAATCACCAAGGACAATAATAGAGTCACCAGGTTTGGATTTATTAGCTACAAATTTTATCGCATTTGCATGTAGTTCGTAAATTTGAATATTTGACGCAGGAGGAATATAGGAACAAGTTACAAAAATGTTCGTGAATTTGACATTAATACAAACAGCGATAAATTCAATATTCTGATCATTATTAACGATTATTTCTTCCGAAGGTAAGAGAGTTGAGACAGAAATCAAGACTCTCCCACCATCTTTATCCACTCTATCACGTCTATAAAATTGAAATTTACTGCACATTATCTCAGAATTATGAACTACCTTATCAAATTTATTTCGGAACCATCTTTCAGTGAGTATAATAATATTATGTTCCATACCGAAACTCTCTAAATAAAAGGATTTTAACTTTGTGTTCATACCTCTAACATTTTGGTATGCAATGGAAATAGCTAAGGGGTTATAATTTTTTGCCCTTGGAAGAACTACATTATTATCATCACGATAAATAAATTGTCGAACAATTGTGTTTTTCGGCCAAAATTGTGGATTAACGAGACGATCAAAAATACTCTCTGGTACGATTATCTTAAATGACGCTCTATTGCGTGGATTTACCTTATAAATTTGGACATCGTTGCAATCTTCAATGCCAAGGTTCGTTTTAATATAGAATTCAACATCATTTACTGTTGTATCTACTGAAAAACGACTGGCAAATACAGTTTTCCTTGGAGCTATAATCTTTAAGGGCTTTGGAGTAACTGTAGTAAACGAATTTATAAGAGGGTTATTAACAACATCTAGATTTGTTGGAATGTTTGAAGATGAGGGAGTTAACAAAATTAGTTCTGGAGGCTTACTAGTAGCAAAATTTTGGAACGTTCGCCGAATTATATTCCCTGGGAGTAACTAAAGTCAACTCTGACGGAATTATATTATCATTGGAAGCATTTGAAGTATTATGAGGTTGAATAAAAGTATTTGAGTTATGAGATACAGTAGTAGCATGACTATTACTTGGATTTGTGGTTGGTAATGGGACAGATTCTTTAGGAGTATTCTTAGAAATACAAGGGGGTGTTGATGAAGACTTAGCTGTTCTTTTACGTTTTGGTTTCGGGGAGGCAGCAAAACTATCTAAATTTGTGAATTTGGAAAAAAATTCACCATAATTAGTTAGTTTCCCTTGCAGAGAAGAAAAGTCTTTTTTAAATCCATCGAACTCAGCTTTATAACTTTTGAAAAAGTTATAAAATTCAATACCAATTACTCTGCAATTCGGACAATTCCATTGCAAATTTTTAGTATTGTCAGATAATGCATCAGCATCACGAGCTTTGAGGCCACTACATTTTAAATGGTAGTTTCCCAAACACAACCAACTCAGAATTATGAGTTCCTCGCCGGAAATACTGCAGTTCCTATTCATACAGTCCATATCAAACTATTATTAAGGGCACACACCAAAAGAAATAATTATCTAGGATTAAATCCAGTGATAAGTAATTAAATGGCAATACTGCGAATAATTAGCAAGGACACTAATTTTAATATTGATCTTAATAATGGAAAAACGGAGTGGTAATATTAAGGAAAAATATAAAACGGAGTTGTTTTATTTGACAAGTTTATTAATTTGACAAACAGAATTATAACAAATATATGTCAAAGAAACATACAAAAACAATTGCATGCAAAAATATGTCTTAAATTAAGATTTATTATTGTTGTTGTACAAAACAATAAATAAAACAAATTTATTTACGTCTTAATTATAAATCAAGTTCAATGAAATTCAATATTCACTATTTAAGATATATATGTATAATACTTATCTTATAGAAATTAACCAGAAAAACAATTATTGTTGGTTTTTTTAAATTAATAAAGTTTTACAGAATCGCAACACAAGAATTTTCACAACCGAATCTTTACGAGGTTACCAGATTTAATAATAATAAAATTAAAACATTATATTAAATTACAAATAAAAAAAAAATAATTATATAAATATTGAGGACTTCGATAGAATTGTATTATAGCTATTTTTTAAACTTCTGCTCATGCGAGCATACGTTTTATTGACGTAATCTGAAAATATGTATATTAATAAAAATATTTTAAAATTTACTTTACTTAATATTTAATTAAGTTAAACTCACCAATTTGTATTATTTTAATAATTATTATTATTATTTTTTGTCGTTTAAGACCATTTGTCCAACTGGGAAAACTCAAAAACACACACACATACGTATAAATATATTCATACAAGTATTCTGAACATTCACAAATCTTTTTATTCACAACCTGGCTCCTGCTTCACACTCCAGCTAACAATATTCTGAAAGCCTAACTCCTCTTTCATCGATGTTTTAAATTTCATTAAAATCGTTTCAGCGATTTAAAAGAACCAGACTTATTACCATTTACTTTGCAATTGGCTCCACTGCGCGCTGTTTTCTTTTCTCGCCACTTTCAACTGTATAAAAAATAACAATTATTATGATGGTAAAAAACAAAAATATTAATATATTGAAAGTTTTTTTCATGGACTGTATTTAAATAAAATATATGTTTTTTTTTTTTTTTGTAAATTGAAGTTTGTGTACATAAAAATAAAAATTTCTTCAGCTTAAGCCATCCACTGCATTAGCTGATGTTTACCGACGTTTGATCTTACATTTATTTTGTAAGATCAAACTAAAATTCACTCAAAGTTGTTGCAAATATTTTTTAAGTTCTGTTCACACAATGTTCATACACAGAAAAAATTATGACAAAAAATTTTGTAAACAATCTTTTATTTGAATTTAAATTAAATTCTATTAAAAGTGTTATTCAATTTTAATATTTTATTTTATTGATTGTAAATAATTTCAAATATTTTTTGACAACTTCAAACAAAATTAGTAAATTATTTATTTTCAAAAAAAAAAAAAAAAAAAAAAAAAAACAAAGGGAGCCAATAAAACAATATCCCTTTTTTATAGGATCTTAACGTAAGTAATGTGATATACTGTATTGTGAAGCTCCCAATAATAAACATATGTTTTGTTTTAGACTAGCTAATACCCGGTGTACTTCGCTGGCTGTTTCGTTGGGTACATTACGCAATCCGATAGCACAAGTTTCCACGTACATGTATGTATGTATGTATGTATGTATGTATGTATGTATGTATGTATGTATGTATGTATGTATGTATGTATGTATGTATGTATTTCTATCATTTAGTTCCTTAATTATACCAAATTTATATTTACTTTTTGTGGAAATGCAAAAGGTATAGTTTGAAGTTGCAAATTTACCCATTTATGCTGCGTTAACATTCAAGTTTGTTAAAAATTCTTTCTATTAACAGGCAACATAGGCACCAATATGATGTAAATGCACCATTAAAGATACCAAAAAAGTCATATGTCCCCCCTTTATGAATCTAATTCATTTGGAATTATACAAACCGGTAACCTTAGTATTAGTAAAATTTTATTTATATGTATTGGTGTAAAATTCACATTCACAACACTTCATATGTACACAAAGTTTTTCTTTTACATGTATATTTATATTTCTCAACATATATTAAAGATTTTAACGTCTATTGTATTTATAATGATTTAATTATTATATTTTTGTTGCTAAATATCAACAAAAATATAAATTATTGTAAAATCTACAACATTATTAATACCAAAAATTGCAACTGTTTTTATTTAGTATAAAATTCAACAGCAAAAAAAATGTCAAAAATAGTAAAAAAATATTTTTCTCGTTTATAAAAAATAAAAACGTGTCGGAAATTAAAATGTGATAAAAGTGTTTAAATAAATAATAAAATATTATATGTGTATGAAAGTTAATTTTTTGTGTTGCTTACGACTCTCTCAAGTGTGTTGAATTCACACAGCATATGTATGTGAAAAGTGTTTACTAAAAAAGAGAGTCAGTTTCTATACTAGTTAGCTATACTATGTTCTAACAATTTAATTGTTTGAAATTTTTACAGATTTTCAAATATTATGTTTTATGAATAGTATATTTTAATAAGAAAAAAAAATATTATTTTCAATAAACAATTTACGAATTAGTGTTTTTGGTTTTATGAATTTCGTCATAGGTCCTCTTTCAGTAAATAATATTATTGACTTTAAGAATTTTATTATTGAATTTGAAATTTATTTTTTTCTGTGTACTTTCCGTATTTTAAGTAAAGGGCAAATAGTTTTGTTTTTTTTTGTTTATGATCGACCCATTATTTTACCTAACCTCCCTACAAATGTCTACCGGAACTTTTAACACTCATAAATACTTTAAAATAAGTCAGAAAATATAGTATACCAATATTTTGATCCACATTATTTTATTATATAGATAGATTATATAGATACTTATATAGATCTTATATGTGTTAAACATTAACATAATACTAACATCTCTGTCCGATTTATGCACATTAAAGTGATTGTCGGGAAAGGGGTTTTCATGAAATTTTTGGTTTTGGATCAATTTTCATAAAATTTGCAAACGGATTTGTACTTATATAAAACTTGTTTGTGCTAAATTTCGTTAAAATATTCCTATTTTTGTCTTTGAGTGTTAAGACACTATTCCGAGGGGACATTTATATGAAGGCTAGGGGAAATAATTTGCCGATTATCAGCAAATTCAATAGGCTTCGTCTTTCTTTAAAAAAAAATCATATGTACCAAATTTCATCAAATTATCTTCAAAATTACGACCTGTACCTTGCGCATAAGCTTTGCTTGGACAGGTAGCCTGCCAGCCGACCAAACGGACGACCAATTTCGGAAATCACCAAAGAATGCGTAAATTAATGTGAATGATAGTTAAAAAAATCATATGTACCATATTTCATCAAATTATCTTCAAAATTACGACTTGTAACCTTGCGCACAAGCTTTGCTTGGACAGGTAAAAATTATACTTTTTTTCCAAAATTTAGTATTTTCGACCCATGCTGGATGTAGGGTGCAAAACTAAATCAATTTAAAATTTTTTAATTAACCATTTCTGAAGCTTAGTCTTTTAAAATATGTAACGTTAAAAAAAAACTTGGTGAAAATAGTGTAAGAATAAACCCATATTTTTGTATAATCAAAAGATTGTTATTTCGGAATGGACAACAAAATATTTTAAAAAATTTGTTCCTCATATACCTAAGTCTTATTCGTATAAAATGTAAATATATTTTTAACTGTAAGAGATAACTTGGGTGAGTATGCTTCTTTTATCTTTATTTTGCCAAGCACTTTACAGAAATATCAAAATAATTGAAATTGGATCGATTTTTTGAAACATTTACATTCTCGAGGTAGAATCCTTGAGGAGTCAAAGCTTAGTTTCCAGTAATTATGGTTCTAACTGTAATATTATTTAATTGGTGGAGGGAATTTCTAATAACTTTTATGTTTTCTAACCGATTTTAATTTTTTTGCTTAAACTACGATTACTTTACATTTTATTGCAAAAAATAGTTGATAATAGCAACATTTTTGAAAAACCTATGAAAATTTTAAATTTCCGCATATGTTTGTAATAACCAATCGCTATATTTTTACACAGAAAATAGTAGTCCTAGAGGGAGCTACGGTCGAAATTTGAAAGTCAGCTTTTTTTGGAGAAGTTTAATATATATTTAAGTTTGACTTTAATTTTTTAATGTGCAGCATTTGTTTTTTTTACTAATATATACATCTTAATTTATTTTATTTCATGTAGGCTCTTACTTATTGTGACTTGAAGTGTGTGCATATGGGTGGTCTTGTAGAAGTTCTACGTTTATATCCAGAATATCAACAACAATTTGCTAATGATATTCAACATGACCTGACATTCAATTTACGCGAAGGCTATGAAAGTCAAGATTCCGATATTGGGCCAACATTTCCCCTACCGAGTATAAGTGAAGATGATGAAAATCAAAATGATATTGATAGTAATGATGATGTAGAAAATGAAACAGCAACAGGTACAACAATATCACCACATCTTAGTATTGCGACCCCTTCACCCTTACACGGGCGATCCCCACTATTGGGATTAAATAGCCCTCGTATTAAGAAACTAAATTCTAGAGGTCGATCCCTAATGACTCTTCGCGAACGTGTTGAACGTCAACGATCTATAAATGTTACTTCGAGTGTAGATACTACATCATTAGATGACGATATAAATAGTGATGTTTTGGATAGTGACGACAAAAAACCGTTTAAAAGACATTCTCTAGAACGGCTAGACTCACAAGTATCTTCACTGCATCAAGATATGACCCAATTGAGTCTAGAGGTCCGTAATGCATTGCAGGCTTTACAAGAAATTACTGTTTCGACTATGGCCTCACAAGCAAGTCTTAAAATTTTACCAGGACGTTCTATTCCAAACATAAGTGAAAATGTGGCAACTGGAACCAATTTTTCGATAACAAATAGCGAAGATCCTACCCTTCAGCGATGTTCATCCCACCCACCAGAAATCTGGGGCCGCGAAATGGATAAGATGTCATCCGAAATACAAAACGCAGCTTTAGAAATAGCATACTCTCCTCAGATTGCATCGAAGTCTGCTTCAGCTGTAGCATCTAATGAACAAATAAAAATATCTATAGGATGTCAAACTGAATTTCAAAAGTTAGAATTTTGTTCTTTTGAACAATTTGTAATTTCTAATCCACGCCTTGTACTTGGATGGCTTGGTATAAGCGCAAATGTACACACTGATATGGATTTGTTTCAGCAACAACAAATTTCACAAATATCGCCACTAAATACCATAGAGGAAGTAACATCTCCAATCGGAGCATTTAATGAACCTTTTGATAAGACAAATGATCTAAATTGGTCTATTAATAATACGAACCTTTGTAGATCAACAGATGCTTTGCTTCAGATTGCAGAACCAATTTCAAATTCAACACGATACGAACCAGATTTTACTAAAGAAAATAAAGATCACAGCTCCTTTGAACAAGTTCATCTTAGCAAGAGCAATTCAAGTCTTTCTAGTTCCAGCAGTTCGAGTAGTAGTCCAAATTTTTCCAGAGCAATGCTTGATACAAGAGTCCCATTATCTAATCAGAGTGCAGTTATCTTAAAACAACCATCATGGAAATTACAGCGTTCTAAAAGCAGCGAATATAAAAGATTATCAGAGACCCTGGGTGATATATCAAGTGGTAAGTTATCACAGAAACATCAAAATTTTTGCAGAGACAAAACATCAGCTACGAAGTCCATGCAGGATAATGAGTTAGGAAAACAAACCCCAGATCATTCCCTTCTAAGTGTTAACGGTCAATGTTTAAAATCATTCTCAGTTACATCTCCAACTATTCATAGATTTTCAGCAGGTGATGCCGATAAACTTGAAAAAGGATTCTGTAAATTAAAATCCAGTTTTTCACTACGTGATAATGTAATAAATTAAAGATATATATATATATATATATATATATATATATATATATATATATATATATATATATATATATATATATATATATATATATATATATATATATATATATATATATATATATATATATATATACTATGTAATGGTATTTTAATTATTATTAAGTATTAATTATTATTTAAGATCAATTGTTTACTCTTTGTTTTAGATTACGAGAGGTTTTATCAATGCTTAATAGCTTTCTACTTTATCCTATAAGTCTTCTGTCAGGGTTTTAAAAATATAATTTTATTAATATCGTATTTACATCAAAGAAAAACTAATTGGTTGTTTTAAAAACCATGTCGTTTACATATCTCTTTTTGCCACTTAATGGTTTTAAGTGGCAAAAAATTCTTCGCTCTGGTAGGCGGACATTTTTTAGGTCCCATGGTCTTGGTGGCATTTTTAGAATAAATAAATCTGCGCTAGGCGGACGCTCTCTTGAACTGACGCGGACACTTGTTTTTAAAGAAAACATCTCTCGTAGCCGAACAAAAATCATAAACGGTAAAAGAAATTTTATTTTTATTTAAATTATTAGCTGTTCAATTTTATTCATTTTGGACATTTTAGAAAGGTAATAAACTAAGAAATTCAAAAAGATGATAACGAGGAAAATTTAAGTTCTAATGAAGAGGAAAAATTTTGACATGATGTATAGATACCAACACAAAACTATATACCGAGTTTCGTTTCTCTCCCTAAAGTTTTGGATGAAATCTTATTTTACTGGGTTGTATTTGGTCGAAAATTCACGACTTAACGTACGTCCAAATTTTTATTACGAACAATCTATATATTTTAGTACTCGATATAACGAATTTTTCCATAGAATGCGATTTCAAATCTATAAAAATAAGAGAAAGTAAATAAAAAACATTTATCATCCTATTGAAAGAGTACTACTCTCCACTTTTATGCAAGGGAGAGAATTAGAGATTTTCGTTTGGACAATGTTTTTCCATTTGAAAATTATTTTCTAAATAAAAACCAGTAAAAAACAAAGTAAAAGTACGTTACAAATCTGTTATTTTTTACTTTTTAAATATGCTTTCATTTGTATCTTCTGCAGTGTCATTTTATCATATACCTCCATACGTGATGCGTTTATGCTGAAAAATCCGCTTAAAGTATCCATTCAATTGAGAATTACTTTAAGCAGATCTAACATTATACATTATACAGTTGCAATCAAAGGCCTACTCTCCAGTAAACCATAGTAAATTCTTTGTAATTTGTAAAAAAACTGTTATTCGAATTTTTTGTTAAGAGTTTTAATTTTGCAAATTTTTAATTTTTTTATCATTATTATTTTTTTACTTTTATTGTTATAAGCAGGGCAAGTTTTTATATGCACAAACAAATTTTAAATATGCGCTTGAAAAAGCACGAAAAAATGGTGTTATATGCACAGAAATATGCAAAAATAGCATGAATTTATGCATTCTTATATATTAATGTGTAGAAAATATGCACAAATATGCATTTTTATACCCACCATCAAAAAGATGGGGGGTATATTGATTTTGTCATACCGTGTGTAACATGTCGAAGGAATCATCTAAGACCCCACAAAGTATATATTTTCTGGGTTCGATCTGAGTCGATCTAGCTATGTCCGTCCGTCTGTCTGTTTGTTGAAAGCAGGATAGAGCTCGAACGGGGCAACGTAGGGAGACGAAATTTGGCACAAATATTAATCTTATATAAGGTTTGTTTGGTATTAAAAATGGGCAAAATCGGTTAAAAAAGTTATGGACTTAAAACTAGAAACACAGGGTGTCCGATATAAACTCGGAAACCAAAAATGGGCGTGGTCCGCCCACTTTACCGCCCACCTCCCATATAAGGTGAAAATCAACGAAATTGTGTTCAAATAGTTCAAGGACCAACGTAAAGTC
This sequence comes from Protophormia terraenovae, assembly GCA_951394005.1. NCBI lineage: Eukaryota > Metazoa > Arthropoda > Insecta > Diptera > Calliphoridae > Protophormia > Protophormia terraenovae. The sequence goes on from OX596077.1 coordinate 73,038,979, forward strand.
GGAAATAAAAAATGGGCCCACTTTACCGCCCCCTTCCATATAACGTAAAATTTGAAAAAGTTGATGGTGGGTATATAGATTCGGACGGGCCGAATATATTCGCGCTTGTTTAACTTTCAATCTCTAATAGATTTCGATGTTTATAAAAATATAACTATTTTAATTTTAATTATCATATTTGACGCTTACAAATTTTTTTTCTTTACAATATTTACAATGTACTCAAAATGCTCACCAAAAATTGTTTAGAAATCATTTGATTGAACTCTAAAAAATCACCAAAAAATTGTGTTTTTGTTAAGAAAACTAAATTTTGTATCCATTATATGCAAAGATTTAAATTATAAGCATATTTTGTGAAATTCTTTTTAAATATGCAAATGCTTACTTTCCAAGCGAAAAGCTTGAAAAACTTTCCCTGGTTATAAGATAACTAAATTGTCTTTTAACGTTAAAAAGTAAAAGTGTAGACTTTAAATAAATCTTTTAAAGTATATTTTGTTAGTAAAATATATTAGCGATTTAACGAATTTTTCGATTTTACGAATTGGCCTGACAATGTATCCTTCGTCAAACCGGGAAACCACTGTAGTTGGGCTTAATGGATTTTGATGTCCTAAACACGAATCTGCTTTCAATTATTTCCCATCAGGTCGAGATTTTTTTATGTATGGGTCTAATATTTCACCCTAAATAAGTCAATTACTCGAATATATTTCACTATAACTCGAGAACGGTATGCACGATTTATATAAATGATACACCCAGATATGAGGAAAAAATTTTATTTTCACTTAATTCATGTATACATGAATATTTTTACTCAACTGTAAATAAATGTGCATCAATTTTGATGATACATGCCTTATTTTGTTCGCAAAATTACCAACTTTAAGATAAAGATGATAAACTAAAACATTTTTGATATTTTCATTTATCAAAATAAACTTTTGTTACAAATACATCTAAAATTTTACATGAAAAAACTCCGAAACTATTGAGCACATAAAAAAAGTAAGTTAGGGTAGCTTGAAGATATCTTTTATGTCAGTCGTATACACCGTTCTTGAGTTATGGTGAAATATACTAGAGTAATGGCCTTACTATGGGCGAAATATAAGACACGCCAATAAAAAAAAAAAAAAAAACAGACCTGAAGGAAAAAAAACTGAAGCCCAACTATTCGTGTTTGGGGGAGGATTTTTTTGTCGACCAGTGTAATTAGTAATAATTATGAATGAACATTTTTTATGATAAGTAGGGATGCCAATCCCGAATCCCGGGATTGGACGAAAAAATCCCGGGATTTCATTTTCGGGATTTATTGACATAAATTCAATCCAAAAATTAAATATAGGCGAGACAGATCATTAAAATATTGACAGAAATTTTTCAAAAATATTTAAAAAATAGATTACGTAGATAAGAAAATTATAGGTCTTTTCGTTTGTATGCTCTTCTTACTAGTTTTACTATTTTTGCAAGTATTTTACTCAAAAAGCGTTTCTGTGCACATAAAAATAGTAAAAGTAGTAAACGTTTCAAGAGAAAATAATTTTCTCTTTTGCTATTTTTTACTTATTTTTTTACTTATATTTTATTTTGAACAAAGTCTTGCAAATTTTGAATTTATGATTTACTTTTATATATTTTACGTATACATAAATGTATTGTTATACATAAATGTATTGTTATACTAATTTTGGCCCTTGTAAAGGGCCTGTTAATGGAAGCTTTGGTCAATTATCCCGAATCCCGAAAAATCCCGGGATTTGAAATTAAAAAATCCCGAATCCCGGGATTTGCAAAAACCAGTCCCGTTTGGCATCCCTAATGCTAAGTAAAAGTTAATGTCATTTTTGATGATTATATTCTTACAATTTTTCTTAATGGGTTAAACTTATTTCCAAAAATAACTATATTCCATAAATTTTAACTTCAATATTATAAAATTTATTCTTTTTTTTAAGAAAAGTAGTTTTTTGAAAGAAATATTTGTTACTTAATATTTCTCACAGTCAAATTAATAATAGTTTTCAACCCAAATATAATTTATCTTTAAAATTTTTCAACAATTTTAACTTCGTCTTATACAAATAAGGTTGTATGTACTGAAAAAAATTTAACTAAAATCGTAGATATTGAACAACAAAGAGCTCATTACTCATAATTTATCTTTATATATAAAAATTAATGTGTGTTTGTTTGTATGTATATTTGTTTGAAGTCTATAGCCGCCTAAACGGCTAAACCGATTTTCTTGAATTTTTCACAGTGTGTTCCTATATGCCTGGAAGGAAAAATATGCTACTTTTTATTTTGAAATTCCATGTGGACGAGGTGCCACGCCCACTTACTAAATAACAAAAAGTAGTATATCTCGGAAATTTGTAATACTAGAGTCTTCAAATTTTGCACGAATAACTTTGACACCTATATGAACATTCTGGAAAAATATAGGCGAACTAGCAATAGGGGGTGTGGCACATCCCACGCCTAATATTGCTTGCCAATACCACATGCTGTAAATTTAGGAAACTATAACAGTTACATTTCCCAAATTTTGTACAATAAACTCAAGTGTCAATGTGAACATTTTGTGCAAAAATGGGCGGAAAAGAAATAGTGGGCGTGTCATCTCTCATATAAAGTTAATACCAAAATTTTTATATCTGGGAAACTATAAAAGTTAGAGAGCTCAAATTTTGTACGACTAGCATTAGCTTCAATATGAATATTTTGGACAAAAATTGGTACACTAGCAATAGTGGGCGTGGCACCTCATATAAAGAAAATATTAAATTATCATATCTGAGAAAATATAACAGTAAGAGTTCTAAAATTTTGTCGGAACCACTTTGGTATCAATATTAATATTTTAAAAAAATATGGGCGGACTAGAAGTAGGGGGCATGGTACCTCCCATATGAATTAAATGCAAAAATTCGTATATCTGGGAAACTATTGGAGTTGGAATGCTCAAATTTTGCACAAAGAATTTTGACATCCATGATAACAAAATATATAATATATAATATATATATATATATATATATATATATATATATATATATATATATATATATATATATATATATATATATATATTAAAGGACTACGTAAGACATCATTTTTCTTAAAAGTGTCATAGACAAAAATTTGATGTTGTGCTGTGTTATGCATTGGCTAATGTACTGTACGCTTACTGTCATCGCATGTCGTGGTAATGTTGTGATATGCTTTTTCTACATTCAGGTAGTGGAAGAAATTGTTGTGTATGGTGGTGCATGCTAACATTTGAGTTTGTATGCAGATTTAAAAAAAACTACCACCAAAGATAGTGTAAGAAATACTTACACACACACACATACAAACATATGTATGTATGAAGTGTTAACATTTGAGATTCGATGGTGATTGAAAAACATTTTTTAAAATCAAATAAAAAATAAATAAATAAATAAATAAATAAATAAATAAATAAATAAATAAATAAATAAATAAATAAATAAATAAGTTTTATGAAAAGTAAAAGAACAATTCCAATTGTTAAGTACAAAATATAATAAAATGTAAAATCTTAATATTATTATACTGATTGTTTCATTGAGTTGCAGAAATATTTAATTAAAAGGCAGTTTATTGTCTTTCAATTACTTGTACTGTTCGTAGAGTTGAGTTGTCTTATTTTTATGTAGTAAATACATACATAGATGTAAATGTAAAAAATCTTTAAAAAAAAATAAAAAATGTGCAGGTAGTTATAAAATTTTTCATAAACAAAAAAGTTGATGGAAAATCCAATGAAAAAAGTAAAATTTGTATTTTCTTCTTTTTAGTTACATTTTATTACCTAGCATCATGGTATCCATAAAAATATTATGCTATTTTAAATTTCTCCGAATTTTATATATTTTCTTACTTTTTTCTATAAAGTATTATTAGGGAAAACAAAAATGTTCAATTGGGTTATTCTTTATTTTAAATAAATTCATTCAACACATAAAGGGAATTCATTTGAACACAAAATACGATATTTTTATAAACATTAAGAAACTTGTCGAAAACGAAAAATATTAATAGTTTTTAAAATAAAAAACATAATTTCGTCCAACATAAATTTTTTCCATAATATTTTAAATTTTCTAACAACCATTGCATTAAGTTATGCAATATACTTACATACATACATACATACATAAAATTAAGTTATCAAATTACAAAAATATGTATAATTTAAACCACGTATTCCCTTAAAAAAATTAATAATTATTGTTTACCCGTTTTTAAATATTAGTTATTTATAACTTAATTTAAAATGTATGATTTATTTCGTTAAGGAATAACTAAAAAAAAACACAAAAAATTCCTTTATGTAATTGCCTACCTACGATATACCATATAAAATGCGAAGATGTCGCAAGTGTCACACGTGTCGCATGTGAGACAAAGTCACTTCAAACGTACAATGCCTTTCTTCGTTCATGTGTGACACTTCATTTTTAAGTTGGTGTCTGTGTGTGTCTTTGCTCGTATTTTAAAATGCCTTCGTATGCTATGCAAACAAGAAAAAAGAACATAGCACAACATAACAATGTTAAGTGTCGCACTAATATTCATAACACGAATGTCATCCATCGCTGTTCTTTAATATATATATATATATATATATATATATATATATATATATATATATATATATATATATATATATATATATATATGGGAAAAAATAAAGTGCGGTTTTTTACTCTTGCTATTTAGTTCATAATTGTTGTCTTCTAAGTGCATAATTGGTTACTTTTTTGGTGTCCACGTATTTGTCGTATTATATTATTTAAATTAATATACAAAAAAAGTTTTTGAAATATGTATGTGTACTTCGAGTTTGGGGCCAAAGTGTTGTGTTGGTCATGTATTTTGTGCGACAAAATAAAGTGACACTTTACATAATTTCTTTAATTTGGCTTCCAATTTTCAAATTTTTTGATATAAAACGGAAGGCGTATGCTTAAAATGTGCTAAATTTTAATCTTATGTAATTAATAGGCAAACACATTTCCTTTTACGCTCACACTAAACATGCGACTTTTATAGAAAATATACCATTGGAAAGATATTTTCTCATAGATGTGCAGAATACTGAAATCCGTTCAGAATTTAAGAAGTTATAAGCGGTAAAAGTTACTACTCATACATATACCAAAAAAACTCACATGTATATATTTGTATAAACTTTTTTATTTCAATACTATAGGGGTAGCGAAGCACCCCAGTAGTGCTATTCAGTAACTTGTTTTAACGATAATCGAATCGTTATAAATAGTAAACAAAAAAATTGTCGATTTCGTTATTCTGTAACACTTTTAACGATACTTGTTTGGGTTAACTTAAAGACAAAAATTTTTGTGTTGTTATTAGAGCCCTGCAAACTGTGTCTTATAAGGCTGTACAAGCCACTTGATATTTTTCAAGTGTTGTTATCAGTGTGTGTGCGGAGTAATAAATACTGTTCTGCAGGCACTTAAAACCATACAAATACTGCGTGTGTGCTTCAACTTTATGAACAAATCATGAGTGTGCTATGATAGCGACCAAACAAGCCTCTCAAAGGCTTGTATAAAAAAATACAAGCCTTTTGACCACTTGTTTGCTTCAATAAGGAAAAAAATTGTGTTTTCTTTTTTATTAAAATTATATGTGTGTGTGTGCGTTCATGACTGTATAAAGTAATTTCGTAAGTAAAACAGTCGTTTAAAAGTATTGTTTATAAACTTATTGTTATTTACGATCAAATAAATTATTAATGTTACTAGTTATAACAATTTAAAGAAACATGCATTAAGTTTTATTAGTCAAGGAGTAAACGTATATGGAAACGAATTTGAAAAATGAAAAGACATTGTTCTATATTATTTCCTTTTAGTTTTAAAATAGAATGATTACTTAGTAAATATAAATTAAATGCAATAAAATCTATCATAATATAAATAAGTACAATTTTAAAATTTTTTATAAACATACAATTAATTATAAGACTAACTTTATTTAAAATATAAATAAATACTAAAGATAAACATTTTCTAACTTACATATGTAACTGACAGTTTCAAATGTCAACTTTAATTTTTTTACTTTTTTAACTCTTAATAAAGAGTATTTTTTAATAACTTTATGAATTCACCCTTTTACATTTATTTAGAAAAGAAGAACCAACAATAAAATATAGACATACTGTATATATGTGTGTGTATGCAAGAATATTTATAAACAACCACTTTTTACACATTATGAAGATTTTTTGCCACACACAGCAAATACGTATTACAAAAAACAAACAAATCATTAAGCCCACTTGAAATCTTTAAATCATTTCTCAACGTCTTGTATGATTTGCTTTTTTTTGCCACACCACTTGCACCACTTGTTTACGATAAATGATTTGAACGCACGGATTTGCAGTCGCTCATACACAGTACACACTTGCTTTGCTTCGGGCAGCGAACAGTACGAACAGTATTTATTGTTGTTTTTGCACATGTTGGCTATGAAACACACACTTGAAATTCAAGTGTGTTTGCTTTTCAAATCATCTTGCGCAGGAGACTAGTTGTTATATTAAAAACAAAAATTAGCCAAGAAGTCAACCCTACGACTAAGTCGCTCTTTTGCGGATGTAATATGTACTTCCAAGGTTATAGTCCATGCTTCCACGTATTTTGGAAGTAGTGATCATTTTTAAGAAAATCATTAACTGAAGCATATATTAATCTATATCAAAGGCATAATTTAATCAATCGCCTTCTTTAAATTGTTAAAAAATTTCGATTTGTCTTCAATTTTTTTGTTTTTCTTTTTTATTTGGTTTGGAACTTTACTTTTTTTTAGTATTTCCTTGTAGGGAGATGCCACATGACAACAATAGTTAAATACAATTGTTTAAGAATACTTAGTGAATCATACAATCGTTACTACAAACAACAAATGCTATTGACAAGTCTAGCGATTGTCGAATCGTTAAAAGTTACTGAATCGCACTACAGGTGTACTCTCGTATTATATTAATTAAATTTATTATTAAGTTTAGAAAATATGGATGAATACGGCCATATTATCGGAAAGTCTTCGACCACAATCCAGAAAGATTTCTTAAATCCAGATAAGAAAAATAAGATAAAATAAGTGTATTTGTTTTTGAAATACAACATTTTAGAATATGAGGCTAAACAATATATTTTTTACACAAAATAACAATTCAAAACGATATTTAGAAGAAATTGATAGGGCAGAAACCCTAAGACTACGAAGTAAAATTGTAACGATATCAATATTCTCGCCAAAAGAGAATGATTTTCATCATCTAAAGTTATATAGAAAGAAGTAATCAAAACTATATTAGCTTTTACTGCCAGGAAAAAATATATGATATATGAGTTTTAGAAGTACATCATTGTTGTGCTAATATAATAAAGCGGCCTGTAATAGAAAAATAGTCGTTAAAGTTCCAGAATTATTCTAAAATACAGTTATTTGGATAAATAAATAAAAATTTTATTAAAACTTAAAAAAAATAAAAAATGCTTTCTTAACTTTGGTACATACGAAACCAATTTGTTTGTACCTTGTGTGGACAGTTAGGCTAATAATAATTAAAATTACTTCCTTCTTTATGTTTCCGTTTAGAAAAATGAGATTCTTTATAGCTCGATTTTACTTCGCAGTAAAGCCAAATTTAAGAAATTAGGTAAAGTGTTTATTTGTCGCACAAAATCCATGACCAACACAACACTTTTACTCCGAACTCTAAAATTCACATATTTTAAAAACGTCTTTTGTTTATTAAATTAAAGAATAAAAAACGAAAAATACGTGGACACCAAAAATGTAGACCACAATGAACCTAGAAGGCAATTATTATGAAATAAATAGTAAGAGTAAAAACCGCACTTTATTTTGTCCGACAGAATATATATATATATTTATATATATATATATATATATATATATATATATATATATATATATATATATATATATATATATATATATATATATATATATATATATATATATATATATATATATATATATATATATATATATATATATATATATATAATAGGCTATTGTATATTAAATATTTTCTCTTCGATTTAACACTATTAAAAAAACATTCTCTTATATATATATATATATATATATATATATATATATATATATAATAGGCTATTGTATATTAAATATTTTCTCTTCGATTTAACACTATTAAAAAAACATTCTCTTAGGAATTATTGGTACCGTTATTTTTGATATTGTTAATACTAAAAATAATGGGTATTTTTAAGAAGTTTCTTTCTTTCCTTTATGCGCTTTCGTAAACATTTCAAGAAAAGTTAAAATATAATTTGTGCAAAATAATAGACTTATTTTAAAGGATTATATTTTTTGTTTTAATTTACCTTATAATTTGGATAAATTTTCTGAAAATAATTAAATGTAAGGTAAATGAAATATTATTGTTGAAAAAATATTATAAAATAATATTATTTTTACGAAAAGATGGGTCGTAATGTACATTGCAATCCTGAAGAAAGGCGAATAGTGAAAAAATTACGTGACCTAGGAAAAACACTTGATTTTATTGCGAAATTGCTTGGAAGGTCTCATCATTTCCTCAGAAACGCGATCAAGTGGAAGCCATCAAAAGAAACACGTGGTAGACCTCGCAAAACAACCGCTACCACGGATTCACGGATAGTTCTTCAGGTGAAGAAGCAGCCATTTCTATCTTCAAAAGCCGTTTCTGAAGAAATAAGTAACATAATTAGTGCTTCAACAGTCCGACGAAGACTTTTAGAGAAAGGTATGCCAAGTAAAATCGCCAGGAAGGTACCATTTTTAAGCTCAAAAACAAAGCAGCTCGAAAAAAATTTGCAACAAAATTTAAAAATAGTGTAGTTGATGATTTTAAGAACATTTTATGGAGCCACGAGACAAAAATTAACTTGTTCGGGTCAGATAGTCGCAGAAATTTTAGAAGACCAAACGGAAAGGAACTAGATGATCGTTATACGGCGGAGGAAGTATAATGGTGTGGGGTGCATTTTCTTAGCATGGTGTTAGCCCTCTTTATTAGATCACAAAAATAATAAACCAAGAAATGTACCGTGATATTTTAAAGGATACTATGCTACCCTATGCGGAGAAAAATATGCCACCAGAATGGACTTTTCAACAGGACAATGATCCTAAGCACTCCTCAAAATTAGTTAAATCTTGGCTGAGTGCTAACAATGTATCTATTTTAGAATGGCCTTCACAGTCACCGGATCTCAATCCTATTGAGAACCTTTGGGTTGAACTGAAGAGAGGTCTAGATGAGAAGACATTTCGGAATAAAAATCAACTTTGGGAAGAGGTTAAAAAGAAATGGGAGGCAATTTATATAGAAAAATGCCAAAAATTGATAGAATCAATTTCCAGAAGAGTTCAGTACGTTTTAAACAACAATGGCGGTAATTCAGGTTATTCAATTAACTTGGCATATTATTATAATATTCAATATTAGTGGAAAATTTAATTTGTTATCTCGAACGTTATTTTGAACATTTAGCCAAAATCCGAATGTTAATACAAATTTCTTATACTACTTAAGTTTTTAGAATAGAGAGTTGCTTGGTTGCTGAGATATATGAAAACATAGTGACAGCTAAACAAAACATTGGAAAAAAATATTTGTTTTTTCTTTAAGACTTTTTACCAAAATACACTTTTCTAATATGCCATTTACACCAAACAAAAACTAGTAGTTTTTGGCTTCATTTAGTTTTTGAATGAAAAACTACATATATTTTTTTTTGTTTTTCCATACAAATCGAAAACCATTTTCATGTAGTTTTTGTCAAAAACTAAACGAAAACTACTAAAATAGTTATTTATGATACAGCCTGTTCATAGGTTTTAGATCATTAAGCTTTCGTATATGTTAGTTGAAAGAAAATGTCAAGTTAATTGAATTAATTTTAATCGTTTTTTTTTTAATTTTTTAAACAAACTATTTCAAGAACATTATTAAAAACCATATAAAAATTAGAAGTGCACATAATTATAGTTCAAAAAGTAATTTTAAGAAATTTACAAACAATAAAAAACCACAAGGAGGAAAAACGAGTTATGTAAACAGTTTGGTTTTTGAGTTTCGATTTTTCAAAAACCGATTAGTTTTTAATTTGGTATAAATGGCATATAAATGTGTTTTGCTGATTTCGATTTTGGTATAAGCTTGTCACGTTTTTTCTTACTCGAACAAATTGACCCACCCTAATATTATGTTTGGATTTAGTGATAACCTTAAATTTTAATTTTCCCTTAATATGTTAGAAAGCAATTTCTTTACTATAAAATGTAAAAAAAAAATATTCTGGGACAAGAAAATCTACTATTTTTTATATATCGTCCATTCCACGACATAACGCCCAAGAATATTTTGTATGTCTTCCGATTTTAATAATATTTGGCATACGCATACCCTATGGAGCCATTTAAATATCTACATTTTTATTTTTTTTAATTTTGAAAAATTTTTCAAATTTAATTTCCGAAAAGACAAAAAATCTTAAAAGTGTGTAACTTTACACTTCAATATGTCCAAAAGATGTTAACGGATTTTAATGATTTAAACTGCATACAAAAGACGAATATGCCCTCTTTTAATGTAGTAATTTAGAAATAATGCAAATGCAATTTTAGGACGCATTTTTGAAAAATTTTTACCCTTTCAATTTTTCTCTTCTTCTGATATAAAAAACATTATTATGTTTGGTAAAAATTAGTTCACTATTTTTAAAAAACTGTTTAAAATATTTCTTCAAATTTTTTCATACAAAAATTTTTTTTTTTTAATTTTTGTATTTTTTAAATTTTGTGAGCTTATTTTAAAATTTTTATTATAATTATTTAAAAATAATTATTTAAAAATAAAACCTATTTGTCCCAGATTAAGTGCTGATGTTTTATATAATAAAATAAAAGAAATTTCTTAAAAATGCATCCGAAAATTGCATTCTTTTCGTGAGTGCATCCTTAGCAAAAAATGGTTTTTGATTCATACAATATAATTTACAATTTTTATCGTAATAAGCTTTATAGTAGTTTTTAAATCAATAATCCTGACATAAATTTAAGGTGTTATAAATATTTAAAGCTTTATATTACTAAAAAAGTATAACCAAAAAATTTAAGAATTAAAATTTTTTGAAAAATTTAAATTTTTGTATGAAAAAATGGATGAAAATTGTTTAAAAAAAAATATTAAAAATAGTTGATTTTATTGTCCCAGAGCAGTTATTTTTTCATTTTATAGTAAAGATATTGCTTTTTAACATATTGAAAAATAATTAAAATCGAAAGGGTAGAAATTTTTCAAAAATGCGTGAATAAATTCGCGAATTTTTTAAAATTCAAAAAAATAAAAATGGAGATATTTAAATGGCTCCATAGATTATATGCTTATCAAATATGAACAAAATTGAATGATCCTCCGTAAAAAAATTAGAATTTTTTATAAATCTTTCATGGAATGGACGTTATTTTTTTTTCTTATTAAAATAATATACTAAGGCCCGTTATTATAACTATCCAATAACTAAAGTTAGGATGTTATCGTTCACTTTAACTGTTTTTGGTTGTTATATGTATAAGTTAAGCCAAAAGTGACCAATAAGCTAAAGGTAAGAACATCTGACATTTAACTTTTATCGGACGGTTTATGTATTCAGAGCTGCCATATTTTCTGCTTTATAAAAGAAATAAATAAAATCATATTTATACCTCTGTAGTTTTAAATAATTTTTCTTTCTATATTTATATTTGTTCTGGCGTTGCACAGTGGTCCCAAAACGATTTTTTTTGGAAATAATTCTGTAACTTTAGAACTGCTGGATGTATTTGAATTTCACATGAATAATCCTGAGGTGCATACCAATTCATTTGGAGGGGGACAGGTTCTTAGCAAGTCTGGGGGACGAGGGGTGGAACTCCAAATGTGGTCACCTCGGGTATGCAAATTTTTAAAAAAATCGCCAAAATTTCATTTATGATTTGATTGAAAAAAAATTTTGCACATAGATAGTCCTTATAATTCTCTACAAAAAATGTGCTTACATATGTGGGTTATCTCTTTTACTTTAAGAGATATTTGCACCAAAGTAAAATTTTGACCCATTTTTTACCATGTTTTTTTAGTTTTTTTTTTTTAACTTGGCGGGCTCAATTTGAGTCTTAGAAATTTGAGTCTTCTAAAATATTCCCTGGATTCTATACAAAATTCTAAACAACTTTTGTGCAAGGATCATATACCTATGTGGTGTAGATAAAAAGTTATATCATTTTGAATTTGAAAATTTAAAAAAAAATTTGATTTTTTTGAAAAAGGTGGTATAATTTTTTCACTTTAAAATCCGTTATTTTCCTCCGGACCATACATTTTTTTTAATCTTCCAATAGAATACTTAAGATAAACGCATGCAAGACAAATCCGATGGCAGTTGGGGTAACAGTCTACCCGCTAGCCCTATCAAAATTTTTTTAATTTTAATTTTTGTGTTTTTAGTTTTTTGTGGAGCACAAAAATGTCAAAGCTGATATTAAAATAAAAATACCTTGGGAAGTTACCTCCATATGTTAGCTAATCACTCAAAAAAAAAAAAAAAAAAAAATGAATAAGCCACGCCTCTTATAACGACAGAGTGCTCATTTTACTGAAAAAAGTCAATTTTTGAAGCAAGTTTTCCCCGAAGTGGCATTTTTGTATTTCGAAGTAATAAAATGGGAATCTATTTATTTTATTCTTTTAACGACAAATTTGTTTATACTATACTAAAATTTCACAATGATAGCTTTATTAATGAAGATTTTATTTAAGTTCAAATATTAAATTTTTTTTTGAAAAATAACACTGAACACAAAAATTTTTCGTTTTTTGATCAATTTAATAAAACAATTTAGTTTGAATACTTCATTATTTATATATTATTATTTTTCAAGTAATACCCTTTCCAATGATACCAAATACTTGCATAAATTCTTTACACAATCGTTTAAAAACTATGGGCAAAATTTGCACATTTTCCTTCAATTTCTACGGTAAATGTGTGTTGAAGCATTCTATATACATAAGTCCACAGCAGTTTCAACGTGTTTTTTTTAAATAACATTCTGTATCTTTTGAACGGATAAATATATTTCAATGAAATTTCACATAGTTATTACTGAGATAGTTTTCAAATGTTTTGGAGTAGCACAAGTTTCTAGGTAGTCTTGGGACAGGGAGGAGGGCCGCTGAAATGGATCACCTCGGATATTATATAAGAAAAAATTAAAAGAGTTGACCAATTTCGGAGGTTCTCCTCCTGCCCACAAACCAGCTAGAAACTTGTACTCCACCAGAAAATTTGGAAAATATCTCAGTAATAACTATGTGAAATTTCATTGAAATATTTTGAACGGTTGAGAGTTACAAGAAATAATTTAAAGAAACATATTAAAACTACTGTGCACTTAAATATGTATAGGAGGTGGGCGGTAAGGTAAGGATTCTTGAACTACTTGTACAGAATTTCATTGACATTTCACCTTATATGGGAGGTGCGCGATAAAGTGGGCGGACCACACCCATTTTTTGTATCCAAGTTTATATCGACCCCCATACTGTTTATACAAAATTTCGTAGTCGTACATGCTTTTGTTTCAGAAATATTAGCAGAAAAGTATGAAACGGACACCCTGGTAATATTTCTGAAACAAAAGCATGTACGACAACGAAATTTTGTATAAATAGTACATGGGTCGATATAAACTTGGAAACCAAAAATGGGCGCGGTCCGCCTACTTTATCGGAAACTTCCTATATAAGGTGAAATGTCAACGAAATTTTGTACAAATAGTTCAAGGATCAACGTAAACTCTGAAATAAAAAATGGACGTGGTCACCCACCTTACCGCCCACCTCCTATATAAAAAGGTGATGGTGGGTATATAGATTCGGTAAAGCCGAATATAACATTCTCGCTTGTTTTTTTAAATTTTTTACTAAGTTTATATTTTTTGCGTAACAATTTTTTTTCATAACTTTGAAACTATTGATCGCATCAAAAATAATTGTATACATCATTTAAAGATATTATCAGCAAAAATTTTTGTAAATTAAGTTTAACAAAATCGGACAAGTTGTTTTTGAGTTATGACAACATAACTGAAGAAATTTTTCAAAAAACTAAAATTTTGTGAAAATGAGCGAATTCACTTAATTGCGATTAAATTCGAAACGAATCAATCGATTTTTATGATCGATATCTCATTTTGTTGCTATTACATGTGGCTTTACGATAAAGCAATAAATCAGAACAGTTTTTGTCATTTGCGATTATTAATGATTTTTTTATATCAAGAAAACTTGCTACTTTCACGAAAAAAAAATATTTTTTGTTTCATTTTTTTATTATAACTCCGAAACTACTGAGCCGATTGAAACGCAATATATGAAGGAATTAAAGGTTATGTAAATGTCATTTTTTCTACATTTTTTTCAATAATATCGGATTTAAACTTTTTGAGTTATCATTAATTATGTGGAAAAACGCCTAAAAAAATTTGTAATTTAAAAAAAAAAAAAGAAAAAAAAATTAAAAAAAAACCTCTCCATAGAATTTAAAATTCGGACCATATTTGTACTACTGGAAGCACAATACATCAAAATTGTATAGTGGTTTTTAAAGCCTCCAAAATTTTTTTGATTGTGTTGCCTTGTGTAATCATACAATACTTTTTATTGAGTCAATACAAATATTGTTAAAAATAATCTATAAAAGAGTAACGTGACTGACTGACTGACTGATTCATCAACCCACAGCCCAAACGGCTGAAGCTAGAGAGACGAAATTTGGAACGTAGGTAGTTCTCCTACCAAGAAGACGGGATTTTTGGAAAATCGAATGTTAGGGGGTAAAAAATGGTAAATCGGTAGCCTTATAACTCGCAAACTAATAATCAAACAAAAAAAGTTGAATAGTTATCGTTATTCATTTAAAAAATAACTGGACAGGTGTCTGCTACTTGTTTGAAAATCGGCTGTTTTAGGGAGAAAACGGGTAAAATCTGTATTTTGGTACTTTTTTGGCACCACATGTATCTTTGAAACCTATCAACATACAGATAAAATTTATATCGTATTCATAACATATCAAAAAATGAGAAATACAAATTTGGTACTTTTTAGAAATTCAAACGTTTAAGGGGTAAAAATCGTACATATTTTGGTACTTTTTTCATAAGACATTTTTTTATATTTATTGAAATATTCATATGAGTATTTTAATATGGGATACCACTACAATTTAGAAATTTATTGGAATACAATTTTTGATACTTCGATGGGTGAAAAAAAGTACCAAAAAAAAGGGGTAAAGGCAAGAAATTACATTTTATTCAAACTTAATAATGAATTTTCAATTACATTAAACATAGAAACATGATATTAAGAAAATGTATGTAAGAATTCACAAGAGTGGAATTTGTGGTACTTAAAGATACATGGTCCTGTGGGTAAGAATTCAAGAGGATGAACTTTGTGGTACTTTTTTCTTCTTCTATTGGTACTTTTTTTCATTTTCTGTAATATTTAACCTAGAAACATGAAATTAAATACGCATGGTCCGATGTTGGAAAGAATTCATTGTTGGAAAGAATTCATTTCGTTCTTCTAATGGTACTTTTTGAATTTTCTATAATTATGAACCTAGAAACATGAAATTAGTGATGAGAATCCATAAGAAGGGACGTTGTGGTACTTTTTTGTTCTTCCTATGGTACTTTTTTAATTTTCTATAATTCGGAATCTAGAAACATGAAATTAAAGATATGTGGTCTTAAATGAATGAGAATCCATATGAAGGGACTTTGTGGTATCTTTCTTCGTTCTTCTAATAGTACTTCTTGAATGTTCTGCAATTTTCATCCTTAGAAACATAAAATTGAAGATGTAAGGTCCTAAGTGAATCAGAAACCTTAAAATGGATTTTGTGGTCCTTTTTCTTTATTCTAATATACTTTTTCGTAATTCTGATATTTATGTTTCAATATTCTAAGATTATAAATCTGAAATTAAAGAGATATTGTTATTTATGGATTACATAACACCATTATTAAAAATGTTCCCAAGGGAGTTAAGAATCTTAGTTTAAATTTTTTATATAGTATGGTTTTTATAAAAAATTTCCGCTAACGAAGTAGCGGGTTTACAGCTCGTTATTAATATTTTTATTATTATTTTTTTGCATCTTTCAATGATGCAATTTTCTTCTAAATAAAATGTTATAAAAACTAAACATAAAGTTATTAAAGGACAAATATTTATAAAATGGCGTTGTTTCTAAATTAACGTAAGATTAGGGATCGCAATTTCCCGGACTTTTTGATTTCCCGAGATAGCGGGAAAAAATTTTCGACTTTCCGGGGTTCCCGGGATCCCGGATTAAAATCTATAAGTAATAGTACTCTCATTAGTTGAAGAACTTAGACCCAAAAAGTATTTGCATTTTTGCATTAGCAGATTTAAAATAGAATTTTAAATGTACTGAGAAGAAGAAATTTGATCAATTGCTTAATTAACTTAAGTGAATATTATCGCGAAAGACTTTTTGAATATCGACGCAATATTAAGCAGTATTTATAATCCTATTTAAAAGATATGTACCATAAAACAATGTCGTATTTGCGACAAGAATTAAACATATCAGAAATAAAATGTAATAATGATTGTATTTTCCGAAAACATAGAGGTAATTCAAATGTGAGTTAAAACAATAATAAATTGTTTATAGCTTCAATGGGTGATCTACCATTGTATGAAAATATCTAAAAGGTATCGCGAATTTTAACGTACCTTCAAAAAATTTTGAAAGCGGGCATCATGTGTAATTTCTAGACCTATTTCAATTTTCTACACGGCCATCGAAATAAAATTAAATTTCATTACAATATGTTTTTTATACTCTACACCACTATAGGTGGTTGGGGTATTATGCGTTTGTGCTGATGTTTGAAACGCATAGAAAACGTTATCCAACACCCACCTTAAAGTATACCAATCGACTCAGAATCACTTTTTAAATCGATCTAACGATGTCCGTCCGTCCGTCTGGCTGGACGGCTGGCTGTCCATGTAAACCTTGTGCACAAAGTACAGGTCGCAATTTTGAAGATAATTGAATGAAATTTGGCAGGTGGGACTTTTATGACACAAGGACGAAGCCTATTGAAATTGGTTATGATCGGTCCATTATTTCACCTACCCCCCATACAAATGTCCCCCCCGGAAATAAGTTTCAACACTAAAAAATGTTTTAGAAATAAGAATATTTTAATGAAACTCGGTACAAAGAAGTTTTGTATAAGTATTAATCTTTATACCATACTAATGTAAGTATCAAGTTAATATTCGACACAAATAAGTTTTATATAAGTAGAAACAACATTGCCAAATTTTATTAAAATCGGTCCATAATTTACTACAGCTCCCATATAAACCCACTTCCGAGAATCGCCCTAAAGTGAATAAAATCAAGTAGATGTTAGTATCAACGTATTATTCTGTATTTGTATATTTTATTTTACATTTAGTAAAAGTGTTGATCTAATATAGGTCTCCTCCCCGAATTTTTATGGTCATACATAATGGTGTAGGGTATTATATGGTCGATCTTGACCGACTATACCTTTTTTTCTCGTTTTTAGTTGAAAATGATTTAATTTTCATTTATTTTGTTCAATCAGATACAAAATTATTATAATTCAAGAAATCCTTAAAGTGTTTCCCAGCAAAAACTTTGCTTGTCATGTAATGAGTTAAGAAGCTAATATAATGGCTCTTCAGTACTTTCACATTAGATGAATAACACATTATTTTAACACGGTGATGTCATTAGAGGCAACTACTTACCCTATATTATTACAGGTAGGCATTTCAAAAAGTCATTACTTAGATGTCATTGCAGGAACTAATTACTTTGAAGCTATTCAATAACTCATTAGTTTCAAAGTATTACAGAAGTCATTATTACCAAAATGAATTGTAACTAGTTACGTTATTGGTTACAAGTAAGTACTGAAAAAAACGATATTTTTTAAATTTACCCTGCTAAAAATATCTGGATCATAAATTTATGGATATATTTTTTATTTTTATTTTAAGTATAAACGAATACAATTAAAATGTTAAAAAATATTAAAATAAAAATATGTAAATATTCTTGTTTTGAACTTGAGATTCCTTCCCTTTTCTTATGGATTTGATGCCAAGGCGAGATAGGAAATTTTAAAGATGCACTTTACAATTTTAAAGACGTTAGATTTAAATTTCGTTAACGAAATCTTATGATTTTTGTATAAATAAATAAGTTATAAATTTCTTACCTTTATAAGGTACAAGACCAACAAAGATTAAAAACTCTTCCCAAAATATCAGATCGAACAAGAAGTTGTCTATACATTTGATTATCTGATAAATATACCTTTAAACATTTGTGTTTGCTGAACTTGCTGACTTTCTTTAGCTAGATTTATTAATTTACATCCAACAAAAAGTAGTATTAGTAAAAGAATAATACGCGGCGGTATTTGTGGGGTCAAACGCAAATTTTTTGGTAATAAATCTGAATCTCCTAAACTACTGGTCGGATCAAATTGAAATGTATGGAAGAGTTGTAGAGGAGGACCTAAGCTTTCAGAAAAATCATCTTTTAGTCACCCTGTGATAACACGAGATAAGCTACAGGGTGTCAAAGTTGACTACCTCGAGTATGTAAAAGTTAAAAAAAATCGTTACTTGTACAAATGAAATCCGATTTTAAAGATTTTTATATTTCTGGAAATTTCTTGGCAAGATAAAGAAAAAATAGGCTTACTCATCTAAATTATCTTTTACAGTTAAAAAGATATTTACGCTTGAATTTTGAATTTTTGATTTTTTGTCTCGACTTTCTTTAGTTTTTCGGGAATAAGTCCGGAGATATATGAGGTAAAAATTTTTTAAAAATATTCTGTAATTTGCTACATATTTCAAAATAATATGCTGAAAGAATTTTTGGATTATCTCAATTCATCTTGACGTGAAAAATATTCAAAATCAGCACTCTGAAATTGGCATGAAAAATGGATATTTTTTTACAAAAATATAGTACAATTCATTCACTTTTTTTCTCAAAGTTCCGTTAATAAAAAATTTTTTTCCTTATTAATTTCAAAAGATAAGGCTTCATAAATGATTAATAAAGAAATTTTGAATTGATTTTAGTTTGCACCCTACATCCAGCATTGGCCGAAAATTGTCAATTTTAAAAAATAGTTTCATTTTTATCGATTAATAAAAAAAATGTCACGCGAGCTTTTTTAAATTTGGTACCCATATTTTTTATAGTAATAGATTTAGAATGATTTAACACTAAACTGCTTCCCGCCCGGCCAAAAACGAATGCAAGCTTTTTTAAATTTGGTACCCATATTTTTTATAGAAATAGATTTAGAATGATTTAACACTAAACTGCTTCCCGCCCGGCCAAAAACGAAACTGGCTTTTATGTTAAAAGCCAGTTTTTGCAAAATTCACTATTTTGTTCCGTATTTCCATATGTGTGTATACGTAACACTCAACTGCATTGCTTATTTTTGTTACGAGATAATAATATTTATTAATGAATTTATTTAAAGTGTTCATAATTTTTTCTACTGAAAAGGTTTTTAAAATTACCTAAGTACATAAATAAGTATATTTTCCTTCGTTTTTTATTACATTTTTTTAAGTTTTTAAATAATTTACCTACACAGAAAAAAATATTTCAAATAATTTTATAATAAAATTATTAATTAACTTTATATTGGAATTTAATTATATGATTTATTAATATAATTAATTTTCTAATTGGTTTTCAGTTTTGTTTTTCAATAAATTGACAGCTATTAATAAAATATAAAGAAAAATTAAATATTTGTTATAAAAGTACAGAAATAAAATAAATTTAAGTAAATTTTCAAAAATGTTCAGCTCATTTCATCTATTTAAGGAAAAGAAGTAATAATTATATCAATTATTCTAGTTATTAATATTATTATTTTGATGATTGGAGCAAATTCAATTAAAAATTAATTAATATTACAAATTTCGTAATTGAAGTCCATTTTTACTTTTTTCTGTGTAGCTACTTAATTAATGTATTATAACAAAAATGTTTTTTTTTACAATCACATAGGTACATTTTTGACGTACCTGTTTAACACTACAGGTCATAAAAATAAACTGAATGAAATTGGGGGTTTTGAGCAAAAATTTAAATTTTTTAATTAATTTTTGCCTGTCACCATTTACCTGATATAAATATTCTTTTTCTATATATAAGTATCCTTATAAATATGCAGATTTATTAGTGAATTTGCCATTATGGAGATTACATTAAAACACTTTTCTATTTGCAAAGTAATCTGGGATAATCTATCTGATATTATCAATCGTCCAGAAAAAATAAGAAAACTCATTGATACAGTAGTATCTTTTGGTTTAACTCTTACTGCAGAAGACAGATTTTTATTATTTTTATGCAGATTTTTATAAATCATACGAAAAAAGGATGCAAGCTTCAGATTGTTCAATACCAAAGTTCAAGAAGAAAAATTAAGAGTGGTTGGAGGGAGAAATACCAATTTTCATCGGAAAACAGAAAAAGGGTCGACCAAAAAAAAAAGTTACGATAAAGTTCAGCTAAGAACAAAGAGGACCAAACAGGAATCTATTCTAAATTCACATACGAATGCCGAAATAAAAGATACATTTAAAGCTTTAGTAACACGTACGCAACCAAAGGAAGTAGAAAAAGTTATAAATGTGTTACCAACAGCTTCTCCCAATCGATTACATCGGATAATCCAAAGCATAGTAACACCGAAATCAACATCGTCCCTTACCTCTGAAGATGCTTTAGCTCTAATATTAAATTTAGGATTATCAAGAAACCAATACGAGATTTTGAGGAAATCTGTTAGCGAAAGAGGATATGATATCTTTCCCAGTAGCAAATTAGTGAGAGAAGCGAAAAGTAATATTTTACAGCCTATGGAGCACCCGGTTAATGCTTCTGTTAAAAATGCTAAAGTTAATATATTGCAATTACTTGAAAATACTGCCTCTAGAATTATATCTACCTTCAGCAATGATAACATTGAAAAATGCAAAGACTCTGAACTTATTTTAATATTCAAATGGGGCTGCGATGGAACATCAGGATTTTCGGAATACAAACAACTGGATGGAATTAATTCTGGAAATAATTATTCCTCGCTATTTATAGCGTCTCTGGTACCACTTCGAATGCGCTTAAATAAAGCCCAAATTACAATAGCACGTAGTCAGCAACAGTATCAGCAAAAATGATCAGCTGATCACTGTCAGCACAACATGTTGCTGCCGTTATAATTACAATTCAGCGTAGGCAGCCACAATTTACAACCACCATCTAGCTTTGTTCTACTTGTGTATTTTAGCCTCTCATTTATTTGCTCACTCTCTTTGTCTCGCTCTCAATCTGAATGCAGCGCAGTGAATTTAGAAACAGAGCTAAATGAAACAGCACTGCAAACTTCTAAATAATCAGCTGATTATGGCAACACACACTGCTGCTGACTACGCGCTATTGTAATTTGGGCTTAAGCCTTCCTCATCGACAAGAAATGACTCGCTTTTTTATGATATATGGATAAATTTAACTCCAGGTTCCAAATTTTTGTGCCGTCCAATCCTTTTTGATTACACAAAAGAAACCACGGTTACAATAAACAGCATTGTCAACCAATTGGAAGAAGATTAAAGCATTGCCCCAATATATGTAAAAGTATCAAACAGAACTATTAAAGTTACATTTCAACAACAATTAACGATGATTGATGGAAAAGTTGCAAACGCTATAACAGATACAACATTTACATGGAAATGTAATATATGTGGAAAAATAAGTTCACAATTTCAGGATAATTCTGAAGTCCTTGTTAATAAAAATTCTTTAAAATTTGGAATATCACCACTCCACGCAAGGATACGATTTTTGGAGTTCTGCTTACATCTTGCATATGATATGAAGTACAGAAATATTCCCGGACAGGAAAATGCTAAAGTAAAAAACAATTTGGAACTTCACGAATTACGAAAAGAGGAGAAGAAAAGAATTCAATTAGAATTCAAAGAACAACTCGGATTAATAATTGATAAACCTCTACATGGCTATGGAAGCTCAAATGATGGAAATACAGCAAGACGTTTCTTTGAAAATCCGGAACTCAAATCTTCAATCACAGGCATTGACTTAAATATTTTGAAGCGTTTTAAGATTATATTGGCAGTCATTAATAGCAAAAAACAAATTAATGCGGACAAATTTAAAATTTTTGCTTACGAAACTAAAGAACTACTTAACATTACATACCCCTGGAAATCAATGACTCCAACAATTCACAAATTATTGGCTCATGGTAAAGAAATAATAGAAAATAGTATTTTGCCATTGGGAGAGCTAACAGAGGAAGCACAAGAACTCCGACTCTTCAATACCCGAAAATGTTCGAAAATAGCGCAAAATATGGACTTAATGGAATATTTATTAATATCATCAGATCCAGTTATATATTCTATAAAAACACGATGGCTACCAAAAATCACTCTTGAAATAGAAAAAGAGGATTCCGAAGCTAAGGAAGTTAAAAATTTGCTAACGTTTGATGTTTCTGATTATTTTCAAGAAAATCTCTAATAATATCTTCGATAATATATTCTTAATAAAATAAATATACGAGATATATGTATAATAAGTATGTAAATATGTAGAACAAATTAAATAAACATTACTAAAATAAAGAATTTACTACTTTATAATAACAAATATATACCTACATAATACATTAGAAAACTAAAATGTTACGTATACACACATATGGAAATATGGAACAAAATAGTGAATTTTGCAACTTTTGACGTGACTTGGTAGTTTTGAGGCCATTATATTACTATTATTAAATGACCTATATCAATATATCTATATATCGTTGAATTGGTAAATAAGTCTATTTTTATATTCTTTTAACATTTTTTAAGTATTTGCAAAATTAGTGGAGTTGTATTAAAAAAAATAATTTTTTTTGGATTTTCAGCTATTTTTAAAAAAATAATTTATTTTTGAAAAATTTCCAAAAATAGGTTATTGGAGCTATTTTATTAATTTTTTTAGGAATGAAAGCTTGATTTGTGTTTTATACATTACATAAGAAATAATATTAAAAATATTATGCTAATATGCTTTTAATATGCTTTTAAAAATAGTCGTTAAAAAAAATGACTTTTAACATAAAATCTCCACTCCTGCATTCGTTTTTGGCCGGGCGGGAAGCAGTTTAGTGTTAAATCATTCTAAATCTATTTCTATAAAAAATATGGGTACCAAATTTAAAAAACCTCGCGTGACATTTTTTTTATTAATCGATAAAAATTAAACTATTTTTTAAAATTGACAATTTTCGGCCAATGCTGGATGTAGGGTGCAAACTTAAATCAATTCAAAATTTCTTTATTAACCATTTATGAAGCCTTATCTTTTGAAATTAATAAGGAAACAAATTTTTTATTAACGGAAGTTTGAGAAAAAAGTGAATGAATTGTACTATATTTTTGTAAAAAAATATCCATTTTTCATGGCAATTTCAGAGTGCTGATTTTGAATATTTTTCACGTCTAGACGAATTGAGATAATCCAAAAATTCTTTCAGCATATTATTTTGAAATATGTAGCAAATTACAGAGTATTTTTAAAAAATTCTTACCTCATATATCTCCGGACTTATTTCCGAAAAACGAAATAAATTCGAGCCAAAAAATCAAAAATTCAAAATTCAAGCGTAAATATCTTTTAAACTGTAAGAGATAACTTAGATGAGTAAGCTTATTTTTTCTTTATCTTGCCAAGCACTTTCCAGAAATATAAAAATATTTAAAATCGGACTTCATTTGTACAAGTTACGGTTTTTTTAAACTTTAAAAAATAATTAATGTATTTTCATATTTTACCCACTTTTAAAATATATAATTTTTATAATATAAATGAAGAGATAGATAAAAAATAACATTTTTGACACCCTGTAGCTTATCTCGTGTTATCACAGGGTGACTACAAGATGATTTTTCTGAAAGCTTAGGTCCTCCTCTACAACTCCTCCATACATTTAAATTTGATCCGACCAGTAGTTTAGGAGATTCAGATTTATTACCAAAAAATTTGCGTTTGACCCCACTATGCGTCATTTAATACTAATGAATGACGAAGTGATTGTGAAGAATTTCTTTCCTTTTTAAATTTTTTTATTCATTTAAATTTTTTTCTTGATATTTTCTAATTTATTTTTTAATGTCAAGATATTTTTATTTTTTGTTTTCAATATTATTGACAAAAATTTTTTTATAGTTTATAAATTTTAAATTATTTTTTTGATATATGTACAGTAAAGTTTTGTCATAAAATTGCAAATTGTTTGTACTAGATTTTTACGTAAGTTTTCAACATATATAAGTATGTGCTTAAACTGCAAAAATCGTAGTCTGAACTATTTAAAAGTGATATACATATGTAAATTCGTAAAATGGCATCAAAAATGGCGATGTACATTTATAAAATATTATGTGACTTAATAAGGAACTAAATAATTTGTGAAATTCTTACATTTAATATTTAGACTAACCTTGAGTGCATATTTGATTTTTATGCTATAATATATGAACATTTTCTCATGTTTGATACCGAATATGGCAAAACATTTTCATAAATGAAATAAAATGGAAATAAAATAAAAAGTATTTTAATTTTTTATTTTATTCAAAAGTAATAGCTATGTTAATGACATTGTGGTTAAAATATAATTCCCAGTTCGATTTTTAGCTTAATCTTCTTTAAAACAGTACTCAAATATATAAGTTTTGTTTAAAATTCATGCAGTTTTCTTCCATTTAAGTGATTTAAAAATTCCCGGGAATCCCGGACGAAATTCCCGGGAAAGCGGGACGAGAAAAGTTACATATTTCCCGGGAAATCCAGGGTTGCAATCTCTACGTAAGATTAACAAATTAAGTGGACTAAATAACAACATTTTACATAAATATATTCATATTTCACCAATTTATTGAGTCATGACTAACGTGACCAGACATCCCGCTTTTGGCGGGATTATCCCGCTTTTTAAACTTCGATCCCGTCTAAAATATTTTTACCTCTTTTTATGAAGAAATCCCGCTTTTTCAACTCTAACAATTACTTTAAGTGTAACTAAAAGTATTTTTTTACACTGGATAGTTTTTACAAACTGTTTTTGACAATTAAAAGTTTTAAGCTTTTTGTTACCATCCTCTCCACTGTCTAATCATAATTGTACTTTGTATGTACATATATTTTGATCACTTCGATGTAAGAAGACCTCTCAAACTATGCGCATTAAGCTGAATATGGACAAAATATTTAAACATTGTTTAACATATCTTCAGTTCTCTAGCAGTAATTGAAAAATCTGATTTCTGTTATATTTTGGCCTAAAAAGTTTCGGGTTTTTTCCAGAAATAGAAAACAGAAAAAAAAAATATTTTAAGAATGCTAGAATAAAATATAAATAACTTTTTGGAGGAAGAAATTTTGTTCTTTGAGAGAGTTTTTTTAGATTTAAAAACTCTTTCTGTAACATTTGTATGGGAGCTATTTAAATAATTTTTACCAATTTTATTTACCAAAAAGTCTCATTTCAAAAAGATGTTTTTACCACAAGGTCAACATGAATATTATCGTATTATACTTTTAATAAATAGTGCCTTTGTTTCGGATTGGATAGACTTTTTATTTTAGTTTTGTATAAACTTAAAGTTAAAAAAATAACTGGAATCATTTTCTCGATTAAAATTACTTAATATTACACAGAAAAATGTTTACCATATATTTTTCAATTAACACAGTTGTTTAATTTCTCACCAAAATGTTTAATTCATTTAATCATCCAATTAATTGATTTAATAAATTTATTAATTGTAAATTTCTTTCTGTTTTTCATTTTTTACAGTTTTTAGTAATTGATATAATTATTTTGGGTGAGAGGTGCAAATTTAAAAAAGCTGTTATTTCCTAACATATTTGGTGATATTGATTTGATTTTTTCTATGTAGTGCTAATGAAAACGTTGTGTTAATGGTTTTATTTAACTTTTTATTTTAACTGAATATTAGTGTTTAATTTGTAGTTATTGTTTATTTGTTAACGGGACAGAGAATTATTTAGGAAAAACTATTGCAATCAAATTGAAAAAGTATCACTTTTTTTATCAATCCAAAATTTAACTTGAGTTTTTTTTTAATCATTTAGAGAAATACGTTAAAATTAGAATTTTTAATATTTCAGTTTGTAGGGATATATTTACTTAATTTGTTGTTCCAAAATTTCGATCGGTAGTTTTCAATTTGTAACGTCTGAAGTGTGTCGAAGAACCAAGAGCTTGTGAGAACAACTGATTTATATTTATAATTGAGATATAGAAAGAAAATCCCTCTTTTTTTACAAAAAATTTTATAATCCCGCTTTTTCCATACAATTTTGTTCAGAATCGCACTTTTTTATCGTTCGGATCCCGCTTTTTGACAAAAACCCTCTGGTCACGTTAGTCATGTCTAACGTGACAAGAGAGTTTTTGTCAAATAGCGGGGCCCGAACGTCTAAAAAGCGGGATTCTAAACGAAACTGCGTGGAAAAAGCGGGATTTTGAAAAATTTTGTAAAAAAGAGGGATTTTCTTTCTATATCTCAATTATAAATCTAAATCAGCTCGCCAGCTCTTGGTTCATTACCCACTGGAGACGTTACAAATTGAGAACGACTCATTGAAATTTTCGAACAACAAATTAAGTAAATACATACAGCGGGTGTCATAAATAAGTAAACAAACTTATCATTTCTGTTTCGCTTTAAAAAGCGGCAAATGTAACGGTCCATTTTTAAAAATTTACATGTTTTTGATGAAGTCAATTTGTTTTCTTTTACATTGACGACAAATTTTTCAAATATTATTCCATTTTAAGTTTCTTTTTTGAGAAAGTTGAAAAGAAGACGTTTTTGGGCGAGTCAAAAATAAGTAAACAAGCAACTATTGGCTTAATATCTTTAATTTTTTATTAAAAGTAAGTGAAGTTTATGGTTGCAAAATGATTTTAGCACAACAGCAATAGTTATTTGTTACATTACGAGAGAAATAAAAAATCACTTTTTCGATTATATTAGAAAAATTGATAAAAGCAGAAAAATTTAGTTTAACCATAATTTCAATCTAATAGTGGAAGGCCAATGTACGCGTCACGCGGCAACGGGCGGCAGCATTATTACCAGCTTAAAAATTAATCAATTGTTTACAAAAAAGTGGCAAAGGAAAATTTGAGAACACTGTCATAAATTTAATCTGGCAATGCTGTTACACGCGGCAACGCGTCAAAGTTGAATTTTTTTCAACTTTTTTTATATGGACCGCGTGAAAACATGATCAGCTGATGGCCGTGTGTGCCGCGTGATGCGTACATTGGCCTTCCACTATAAACGATGACATATAGCGCACAATTAAGTGTAAGAGAACTAATAGCAACTACCATACAATATGTAAAAGGTGAAACATATAGAAATATATCAAAAATCTTTAATAAAACGGCAACTTTATTCACAAAGTGGTTAAATGCTTCAAACACAATGAACGCGTTACCCGCAATTACTGTCGTAAACGCCTAAAAATCAATAGGAAAAGAATAGGTATCAATTAAGCTTAAAAATCCTATGCCTTCTGCTTCAAAATTTTTATCAAAACTTATTCCTGAAGTCCGAAAACTATAGTCTGAATTTACAACTCACAGAAAAATATATGAAGACGGTCTAGCTCTAAGGAAAATTTTATACATAAGTATAATAAATCTCCAAAATTTGATTACGTTCTATCCATATTATGTTTAAAAATATGAAAAATTTAGAGGTCTTCCTACATCGAAGTCATCAAAAAATACAGACAAAGTACATTCATGATCAGTCAGTAAAGAAGATGATCATCGTAACAAAAACTTTAAAACTTTTAATAGTCAAAAACGATTTGTAAAAAATTATCAACTTTCCAGTAAAAAAAATAATTATTATTGGTTGCATCGAGGAAATCGAGTAAGTAATTGTTCGAGTTAAAAAAACGGGAAAAATATTTTAGGCGGGATCGATGTGTAAAAAGCGGGATAATCCCAGCAAAAGCTGAACGTCTGGTCACGTTAGTCATGACATGTATGCGTTTTGGTTTATTAGGGTTTTTTTCTTCGATTTTGGCTTATCGTTTAAATTTACGATCCAAACCATTACATAACTATCATAGACTATCTTCTTGTATGGTTCCAAAAAACAATCCTCCTATCTTTTTGCAGCAATCTACAAACTTTTGAAAATACAAATTTCATGTAAAATATTCAAGCAATTTAATGGTTGATCTCCTCCTACCATATGCTCTATTCTCTATTAGAATGCTCTATTCTCTACTTAATTAAATTAAAAAATAATTTTTTTAACTAAATTTGAGTTTAAAACCAAATTCTGATTTATTAAAAAAACAATCATCATTTTTTCTATGTAGAATGAGACCCAAGTATTTGGCACTATCTGATAGCGCCAGTTCCACACCATTCAGTTTCGGAAGGGAGAAAGAGGGAATTTTATACTTCCCAGAAAAAAGCACAAGTTCAATCATAATCGGATTTGCTCCTAGATCATTCCTTATGCTCCATGTACTCAGCTCTTTCAGAGCTTTCTCAAGCCTTAGTGAGGGCGTTTTCAGATCGATTCCCGATTCTGGAACAGCCAAATCATCTGCATATGCAACTGTTTTAAAGCATAGTGAATCCAGTTTGATAAGTAGCGTATTTAAAGCCAAGTGTCCCAATTTGTATCCTTGGATATATCAACTGTTCCTAAAGTTGATCTCATGATCCTATGTTTCAGTAGATTTCATTCTTTAGTCCCAGTAGAAATAATAGAATCTGGTTCCACATTATTAAAAGCGCCCTTTATATGTAAAAAGGCCACTATCGCATAATTCGATGAACCCCATGAGCATATGAAAAGCTGTCTCAAAAGATTTGCCCTTATTATAAGCGTGTTGAGAGGGTGGTAGGAGAGTTCTGTCCACATTAGTTCTAATGTGAATATCTATGATTCTCTCCAGGGTTTTCAGCATTAAAGACGATAGACTTATGGGCCTAAAGTCTTTCACTTTAACGTGAGAGGTTTTTCTTCCTTTCGGGATAAAGACCACATTAAACTTTGGGAACATATGACCAGCTCCAACAGGCATGGAAAACACTAGTTAAACAGGGAATAACCAGATCAGCACTATGCTGTAAATCGGAAAGAATAATATCGTCCGAATACAGTGATTTGTAGGGTTCGAAGCTTCTAATTGTCCAACTGATTCTATAGCAGTTTATAGGAACCGAATTAGTGCCTTTATAACAAATTTGACATACGACAGCCAGGGAAACCAATTTCGTGTTTTCCTAGCTTCGTTGAAAAGTATGCGAAAATTTTTACGTATTTCTGCAATAACTGGATCCCACTAAGGGGGCCTATATCTACTCTTACGATTCCTGACCCTACGTGATAGTTTAGTCGCTATATTAAGAGCACTAGTCAGTATATTCACAGCTCTTTCGACATCTTCAGGATTTTCCAATATCGAAGGGGCTGATATGATGTCTAGCAGGTACATACGTTGTATGTTCCAGCTTGTATTCTTCTGTTTAAAACCGCTGTTTAAAATTGGTTCATATTTGTAAAAGTTATACCCCCCGATATGTTTTTCTCCCTCGAGGTAGTCAACTTTGGCCCCACTGTGTAGTGTCCAATATGAAATTTTGAACTTTTTTGAACTTTGAACTTACGAATTAAATCACCTTCAAAATGATATGTAGTATCATTTTGAAGGCAATATCTTAATTTTATCGTTATAAAGGAAGTAAATTTGTCTTTAATATGAAACTAAAACTAGATATCTATCAGGTATAGTTTAGAAATTTGTGTCAATTAAACAAGTACACCTTTGTAAAGTTTTAAGCTTTTTTTTTCAAACAGTCATAATTTTTGACTGAAAAGAGACATTAGTCTAAAATTTTATTATTTGAGAAACACTTACAATTGCCAATATCTGTAATGAGTTTCTTAGATATCAGAGATGTCAAGTCCCATTTGCTGTCCGTTTTGACATGGAATCACTCTATATTTACATAATAATTTAGAGTCTTTGGTATAAATGTTTACTTTAATTTATAGATATACAGTTGCGAGCATTAAAAATGCAACGCTATGTGATGTGATCTTTGTTCGCATATATTTTGCTTATAGCAAATCCTAATGTAACAGTACTATTGTGATTTTATTACAATAGTACTGTTACCTGTTGCACATAATTTTGTCGAATATTTTTGTACGTAAGAAAAATTATTTAACATTTAGTAAAAGCAGTTGTAAATTTGAGCGAGCAAAAAAAATGCAACTCTGAAATCTACAAATAATATAAATATTAGCAATAAATTCCAAGTTTATTAAATTTTGATATTTTTCTGAATTATTTTGGACATTTTTCAACAGAGATTGATATTTTGGAATTATTATTTAATTTGTTATTTAGGTATTTAGTTATTTTAAATCCGACAAACATTTTCTATAAATAAGCGATCAAATATTTATGATAGTTTGACTTAACTTCATAATTTATAATTGAGTAAGACCTTTCGGCCGAAATAACGCAACCAGTTTCGATCGTTACTGTGATGGAATCAACAGCTTAAAATATTTTTTTCGCAATGATATGACATTATCGAATGCCCGGTATCGCTATAATGTTCAAATATCCCTTGATTTTGGTCTTGGAACAGATTCTAACACAAAGAAAGACAGTTAGGAAATATACCTATTTTGACCTCTTCATATGTTGAATAATTAAAAGTACATCCTTCGTGATTATTGGGCTATTGGACTTGCTTACTATTGGAAATTAATATTTAAGGACCTGCCTCTAAAAGTAAAGGTGGTAGTTTGATTTTAGTAAATAATATATGTAAGTTTAGAATGATATCCAGTTTCCATATTTACATCAATAAATTAACGATTGCTGGCAATAATAGCTTTAAATGGCCAAATGTGTTCATTCAGATAATATAAAATATCTAATGTTAAATGGCTTGTATCAATTGTTACAGACATGATCGTTTCAATATTGTTCCTTTAAGATAATTTTTAACAATCTTCATTTTAGAACTACATATTAATATTATTTCACTGCCATTATCAGATTGTTATTCAAAAATATTCCAAAATTCTTAAAAAGTTTGGAGAAAAGAGTATTTTTTTAATATTATTAATATCCTTGTAGTTAAAGTTACCTTAAATTTATATGTATTGGTAGTAATTAGTGGTAATACTACCAAATTATAGTTTTCAGCATTTTTCAATAATTATTTTTTTTTTTCAAAATTTTAAAAAATTCGGTGATTTTTTAAGAGTTGCATTTTTTTTTTTTTTTTTTTTTTTTTTTGCTCCCCTAAATTCACAACTTTTTTATAAAAAATTATTAACTGTTCGTATGCATAACAATTTGGAACAAAATGACATACAATAGTTGGCTAAGGCCGCAAAGATCAATACGATCAAAAATCATAAAGACTAGCGTTGCATTTTTTATGCTCGCAACTGTAAATAAAATAATTTTATATATTTTTACGTTTAGATACAAAACAAATTAACAATAACGCTAACTGACTGTTGACAACACTGCACAGTGGATCAAATTGCTAAATTAATGGTAATACGTATGGATCCTAGAAAACAACTGAACTGATTTAGATTAAACTTGGAACATCGATAAAGGAGGAGTAAAGCTTTCATATGGAATATGTAGGTGGAACTCGGATGGCTTTACAGCAGGCCAAAGTTGACCACCTCTAGAATAAAAATGATATCGGAACTTGTAACTTTTACAAATATAAGCCGATTTTAAAAACCATGCTTACGGTGCATAAATTTCTATTATGGTTTAAAAGATACAGTAGTTTTCCGGTTTAACGAACATTCGTTTTTTAAAAACATTGCATTTAACGAACGAGGTATATTTTTCTATTGAGTATCTTATATAGCGCACAAAAAATTTATTATGTACTCAGTTTAATGTATTTTATGTTAGTGCTGTATATTACGAACTTTTCGGTTTAACGAACAAGCCTGGCAACAGAGCTTCGAAAGAATGAATTCTATTTAGAATTAATTCACGTATAAATTTAATTCAGCTTATAAAAATTTAATTTAGCATTCTTTAAAATCATTCCTCAGAAATTAATTCTTAGGCTTAATTCTTTAGGCTTAACTTTGTATTGAATTAATTCCCTAGAGAATTAATTCCTTAGAGAATGAAAATTCAATTTGAATGATTCAATTTTTCTTTAATTCCATTCTATTACAAATTGAATGAAAAATTTGAAGAATTAATTCCCTATAAAATTTAATTCAATTGAATGATATATTTTTTTCTTTCATTCCCTTCTACTACAAATTGAATGACAACATTTTTCTTTAATTCTATTTTTGTATATATTTTGAAAATAAGCATTAAAAGAGTCGATAATCAGTGGTATTTAGCTAAAATCAATACAAAATCAACATGTTACTATCCAGCTAAACTTCACATAAAATAGAAGATGATTGTGCCCAAATAAACGTGTAAAGAAGCTGCACTTCAGAGTTTTAAAGACAAATAATACTCGTAATACGTTCTCTGTGAGATCTAGAGATAAATCCCATGATTCAGAATAACCTAAATTATAACAGATGCAAATTAGGACACGTTCAATACAAAGCTAATAAAAATAATATATATCTCATACTAAATGTGATGCACGCCCGGAAACATTTGTGTACATAAACGTGGCTTACTATAAATCATTTTTAGAATTATATAAATTTGTTTAAAATCTAAAGAATTAAACAATAAAACTTTAATTCAATCTAGTACAAATTGAATGGTTGAAAAATTGTTTAATTCAATTTGTAATAGTTTGAATTTAAACAAAATTGAATTAAATCAAAAGAATTAAGCATTCCCAAAGAATTATAGCCTGTTTCTCTATGTC
Source organism: Protophormia terraenovae (assembly GCA_951394005.1). Lineage (NCBI taxonomy): Eukaryota > Metazoa > Arthropoda > Insecta > Diptera > Calliphoridae > Protophormia > Protophormia terraenovae. The sequence continues at coordinate 73,072,276 of OX596077.1, forward strand.
GAACGAAAATCAAAGCGAACGAAAGCAAGTCGAACGAATTCGAATAATTTTGGGTTTCTGTATTTCCTACGCTTTCGTTCGCATGGAGTTACGTCTTTTCCTATTGTTTTTGTTTTATTTTGCTTTCAGAGTAACTTTTTCGTAAAAATATTAAAAGTACTACTAAGTTGTTTAAACATATATACAACCAAGTAAATAAACAAACAAAATTAAAATAATAAAAAAATAAAAATTTTTTTGATTTTTTTACAAATTGTTTTTTAGTCACAAAATCATCATTTATGGATACCAAATACATTAAAATGAATAATAAACATGATTAAGGAACATATGCAATGGTCTAATGAGTATTTTTCCTATTTTTCTTTAAGAAATTCAACCAGTCGAAAGCAAAATAACAAGTGACTGATTTTGACATTCTTGTTCTTATCGTTCGAAATACAGAAACCCAATTTTATATGAAAACACTTACGTTTTCTTTCGACTTGTCGTTCGACTCATTGTTCGCATAGAAGTGAGTTAGAGAAACCCAAATCAGTTTTCGTTCGCTTAGAAGGCGAAAGAAAGCTTTCGTTCGACATAGAGAAACAGGCTATTAATTCATAAATGAATTAATTCCATAATATCAAAAGCTTTAGGAATTAAGCTACAGAATTAATTATGATGAATTTATTCGAAAGAATTAATAATTCTATATGGTTTAATTCATTTTTAAAAAGGGAATTAAAGAATTAATTCTTTCGAACCTTTGCCTGGCAACAATTGGGTTCGTTAAATCGGAAAACTACTGTACTTAACTTCAAACATTAAATTTCTCATTTTTGGCCTCGCCTATTTTTTAAAATAATGCTAAAAAAAAATAATTATATATTAAAAAATTATCTCAAATCGATAACAAGAAAAAAATGTTTAGTAAAAATTTCAAAACAGGTCTCAAAAATAGCATTTTTTGTAGCTTTATATGGGCAAACTCGTTTACTTTTGATTAAAAAAAAAAAAAAAAACAATGTCATTTATATGCATTTTTTAATTGCACTTACTCGAATCTCTAAAGTTGCATTAAATACAAAATCGTACTTTTTTTCGAACGCCATATTGATTGTGATATATGGTATTAAAGCAGCTACAGATTGACATATATCATCGCTAATTTTGCTTAGAGCCTTGGGTGTGCCTCGACGATTAATGTTAAACTAAAAACATCGCTGTCTTAGCCCATGAAAACCGCTGATGAATATTTTTAGTAAAATTATATTTCTTGCGCAAGTAAAACTTTACACAGGAACTTATTTCAGTTTAAAATTGATTTATAACTAGGGTGATCGACGCGGTTTTCCAACCGGTTTTAAAACCGGCTTTTTCAGTCAATGTGCTGTCGGTTTTTTCAAAATGTTCATTTTTCGAATGTCGAATAGACCGGTTTTTTTTAAACACAAAAAACCGGTTTTAAAAAATGGCATTTTATTTCAGAAAACATGTACTAAATAGTGATAGTGATATTTGAAAATTTAGGAATAATTTTTTAAATATTTATAAAGACTGATTTCTTATGTTTTTAAAATATAGTTTGAGTCTAAATTGGAATTTATTCTTTAATTTAAACAAATAAATAATTAATAATTATCCTGTATGACCCAATTTCTGTTTATGCCATGGTTTCTGTTTATGCTAACTAAAATTTAGATGATTTTTTCTACTATTTTGAAACATAATTATCTTCTAGTCATCTAGATATATAATTTGCTTAGCATTTTTTCTCTTTCCAGAGCTTTCTGAAGCTACCAAACGACGTAGAAAATTAATATTTGGCTTAATTATAAAACTGTTGGAATCTGTTGGATTTTTATAAGGGAGCTGATATAAAAGGATTTATGTGTCTTTTTCTAAGAATTTTTTCTCTTTCCAGAGCTTTCTAAAGCTCCCAGAAGACATAGAAAAATTCAGCTTAATTATAACCTTATTCGTCCTACAAATCCTAACGGAGCCAGATTTTGAAATCTCTATCAGGGAGCGAAAATACGTGGATCTATATATATGGATTTAAATATATCTTTCCTAAGCAATGTTTCCTTTCCAGAGCTTTCTGAAGCTCCCAGACGACGTAAGAAACTAAAAATCGGCATACTTATAAAACTATTCGTTCAACAAATTCTAACAGATGTTTCTATCAGGGACCAAAAAGTCTGTTTTGATATTAAGAACTTTTGAGTTGCTATACTTATTGTTTGCTCTCCAAATCCTGTAAAAAACTGATTCTGTATTTCGGCCAGGGAGCGCATTTACGAAGATTTTTTTATTTTGAAAGGTTTACGAATTTAAAACTTTAATCAATATAATTCCAATAAATTTGAACGGCTTCAAATAATTGACTTCGATTAGGAAGAGGAAGGTGTCTAAATGTTGTTCATATTTTTTTCTTTTAATTTTCGGATTTGTTTGTGCATATTTTCATTATTATATTATTTTTCCTGACATTGTTAGGCTTTTACGCTCGTATTTAATTAACTTAATTATAAGAATTGATTTTTTAAAAAAAAAGTTGTATTTTGATATAAATATTAACTTCTGCAAAAAACCGGTTTTTTCTGAATTTCAAAAAGTGCAACCGGTTTTTTTAAAATACCAACTATTCGAACTATTCGAAAACCGGTTTCTCAAAAAAGTCGAATAATCGATCACACACGTTTAGCAAATTAATAATTTAAAACGCCACAATGATTTTTAAATGTCATATGGAAACCTTCTTTGATAACGCTATACTCTAGCTTCACTGAAATAACGTTACGAGTGTGTCTCGCGGAAAATGCACCTCTTGGAGCCATTCACGTTTTTTCTCTCCAAGTTTGGGTACCTCCTACAGCAATTCTGTTGAGGGCACATTAACGAGATATATGTCAAACGATGCACAAATTCAAGAGCTATTGGGCTATTCTTTGAATTTTGAAATATATGAAACGGCGTAAAATCCCCAGTGAAAAACCGCAAAATTTTGAATTTTCTTAAAATTTGGTTCCACGACTTTTGCACAACACAATTTGACACTGGTTAATTGCACGCTAATTAAATCCATGCTGGTCCTTTTCTACAAGTGTTTATAGTCTACATTAGAAGAATTGGACATTTATGCTAAAATCCGCGACTACAGCCATAAAAAGGAATAAAAAAAACTTGTTAGTTTCAAACACTTTTTTTGGAATTTTTGACTTTTAAAATTATGAAAGTCTACAGGTAAATTAAATCACAGCAAAAAAAAATTTCCAAAAATACCCATATTTTCAACAGGCTTTTAAAAATATATAGTAAAATTATATATTTTTTGATTCTTTACATTGATGAAGTCATCATTAACTACTTTTGTTTCTGACCATAATATAACTACAGAAGGTAGAATCATTGGAGAGAGTGCTCTCAATTTATTTTACCCTGTAATGTCAAACAAGAAAATATTAAAAAAAAAGAATCAAAATAAAATATAAAAAAATTACAAAAAGTAAATAAAACAATTTAAAAATGTTTGTTCACATACATATTCTACTATTCTACGCCCACTGCCGCCAAGTCTGACAACAATGTATAGTCCTTGACATTGGGATCCAACTACTGGACCAGCTAAACCGTGCAAGTTCAAATTTTTGCGACAACGCGTAGCGCAACATGGTAATTGCCGTTATTGTCTGGCTCATTAACAGTTTTGGAAGGGGGATTTAACGTAAGCAATGCTTGTAGGCATTATTGTTGTGTTTGTTTCGGAAATATTCTACAAAAGCGAATGCAAAATATATTAGGAATCCCGAAAATCAGTTGGTCTTTGTAATCTACACAATAATAATTTTTTTCAAAAAATTTGCAAAAACATGTCCATAAAAAAAGGAATTCAAATATAAGGAAAAGTATTTGAATGATTCTTATTTGTCTTTTTTAATTGTGTTTTTTATATATGAAATAGTAATTTTGTTTTATACTTTTTTATTTTTGATTTTTTTGTTTTTTATTTTTCTACTATTTGACATTACAACAATTAAAATTGACAACTCTCCCTAATGATTCTACCTTCTATTATTATATCATGGTTTCTGACAATACATTATGAAAAATAGAATTACAGTATAAACTCGATAATCCGAATCTCTATAATCCGGATTTATTGTATATTTTAATCCGAATTTAGTCATTTATATTTAAAAAATAATGTAAATTGAAATTTATAATAAAAATTATGCGGACTGAGCTTTTTGTTGTTCAATACCTACGTTTTTAGTTAAATTATATAAATATGTTTGAACAAATATTTTTTAGTACATACAAATTATTTGTTTAAGGCGAAGTTAAAATTGTTGAAAGTTTTTTAATATAAATTGTATTTGTGGTAAAAAATTTTAGTAATTTTACTGTAACAAATATTAAATAACCATTATACATATGTATGTATCTCTACAATTTTTAACAAAAAACATGTCAGAATAATGAATCGATAATCCGGATAATTCGATAATTCGGATTGGGGTCTGCAATCAATTATCCGGATTATCGAGTTTATACTGTAATATGAAGACTTCACAATTATTCTGCGTGTTGCTTATTTGAAATTGAAATAGTAGAACCATAACAAACTTAAAATTGTCATATTATATATAATTTTAAAGGAAATTATGGCTTATTTCAAGTGATGTATACATAGTTTAGTTAGTAAACAAAATTTTAGAACACTTGTTCTAAAACAAAGGATAAAAAGTGAAAAAGTATTTTAAGAAAATATTACAAGGAGTTCACTACTACTATTTTCGTAACGGATATCGATATTGAAATGACTTTTATATATGTTATAAAGTCTTTGATAGGAAACCGAATGTTTTAAATATCGGATAAATGTATAGAATTTTACAACATATTCTTATAAGTAAAAATTTTTATTATTGAAAATGTGGCTATTTTTGGAAAATTGTTCATGTGACTAAATTTACTGGTTGGCTATCATAAATTTTTTCAACAATCAATTTTATTTACAGGTTCAAAAATTTTAACTTTTTATTCCTAATTTATCATTTTTATTTTTTTTTTTTTAAGTTACTCACTTTCTTAAGATACAGACTTTTAGAAAATGCTAAAAATTATTTAACTTTTTTAACAAAATTTATTAAAAAAATTAAATCCGTAGTTACTTTTTTTTTTGCAAAAAATTGCAATTTTTGAGACCTGTATTGAAATATAGATTTCGAAATTTTTTTCTTGTTATTGAATTGAGATAAGTATACAAAATTTATTTAGCATAATTTAGAAAATTATAGAGAATTTTGCCGCATTTAAAAAAAATGGTAGATATTTTATTGGAAAAGTTATGGGGCAAAATCGCAAAAAGTCAAGCCCAAAAATGAGAAATATAATTTTTGAAGTTAAGTTAAGCATGATTTTTCCTGCAAAAAATATTTAAAATCGGTTTATATTTGTTTAAAGTTACAAGCTCCGATATCAGTCTCGACGTGGTAAACTATGGCCCAGTGTAGTGTCGTCTGTGCTCCAGCTACTCCAGCCAATAATATTCTGAAAACCTAAATCCTCTTCTAACGATGTTCCAAGTTTCATCTTAATCGGATTAGTGGTTTCAGAGATCCAGACTTATTACCATTTATTTTGCATTTGGCCCCACTGTGCACTGTTAATGATTATCGTAAACTTCTAGTTTAATATTAACCGAAAGTTACAAAACTTGTTATATTTAACTAAACCGTACTTTGTGTTAACGGGCTCAACAGTCATAAAACGACAAATATCGACATAGAGAATCGGGCCAATATTAAACGAGAAAGTAACTATAGTCGGTCAAGACCGACCATATGATACTCTACACCATTGTGTATAAACTTATTTGTGTCGAATTTAACTTGATACTAATATTCGTATGGGATTTATGTACGTTAATGTAATTTCCGGAAGAGGAATTTATATGGGAACTATGGTCAATTATGGACCGATCTTCATGAAATTTGGCACAGAGATTAACACTTATACAAAACTTCTTTTCACCGAACTTCCCTATTCCGGGAGGATATTTATATGGGGGTTAGGTGAAATAATGGACCGATCATAAACAATTTCAATACGCTTCGGTCTTGTGTCCAAATAACTATTCATGCCAACCAGTTTCCGGTTTTTTACAAACGCTGCCGGTTTCGGTTTTTTCAAAACCGGTATTTTAAAGAACCAGTATTTTAAAACCGGTATTTTAAGAACCATTTTATTTAACTTTTTATGTAATTTAACACAGAAAAATAAGTAAAAAAAAAAGAAAAATTATATGACTAAAAATAAGTCTCAACTTACTAAATTGAAAATTTCAAGACTGCTACATTTTGGACAAAAAAAAAAAAAATAAATAATAATAATAATATTCGAGTTCTTCGCGAAATTGAGTTCTTCGCGAAATTGAATAGAAGAACTATTTTTGTTGTCGAATACACAGGAAAAGTTTTGCAGAAAAGCTAATAAGTTTTATTAATACCAATAAGGAATTATTTAAAATTTAAAACATGCTTTCATTAAAAAACACCAATAGATGGTTCTATTGTTATAATTTTTATAACCAGAATTATGTGCACTAGTTTTTTTCGTGCTCACTTATAAGTATTTCAATCACAAAATATATTTTATTTTGGAAAGACATATTTTCAAATACCAGGACTAGGAATAAAATGTTGAAATACTTATTTATTGAATAAGATAAATCAAAAATATAAGAAAAATTTCTCTAAAGTTATAACGTGAGTAAAAAATTATTTTTGAAGAGTAAATCTTGTATGCAAATATAAATTTAAGGTTTTGTTAAAAACAAATAAATATTATTTTCTTGTTAAAAAAATGTTAATGACTGAAAACCGGTTAATCGGCTTTTTAAAGAGTTCAAAACCGGGCAACCATTTTTTTCTAAATGAGATAGCCGGTCAGCCAGTCAGACGGACGGAAGGACATCGTTAAAGTGATTCTGAGTCGAACGGTATGGTCCGAATATTTTTTCTGTACGTTACAAACATCAGCACGAACGCATAATACCCCAACCACCTATGGTGCCCTACACCATTAAATTAAACATTCTTTCAGTAGTCAACTATATATTTGGTATTTCCATTGATTATAATAAACTATTATGTTTACAAATTAACTCTAATATATGTATATGTTATTTTGAGCTATATATTTACGTATTGAACTAAAATTTCTTAAGAATTACTGTGAAAGAATTGCCAATTTTAACGAATACGCTTGTTTTAAATATAGTTAAACTAAGATAAGATGTATAATTTTATATTCATGTACATTTTTTAATGTTAAGAACAAGTCAATAATAAACCTATTACCTTTCATTTTCAATCATATTTATTTAAGAAAGTAAGTAATATAAATATTATAACTTGTTATAAAAATTATATTTTAATATTGAACGTGCATTTGATCATTAAATTTATTAAATGTTTTAATATAAAATTAGAATCGTAATCTATCAACTAAAACAAATAAATTGCTGTGAACCTAATATTTATGTAGTTTTATTTAAATAACATGGGTGTAAGTATTTATACATATAAGTGGCAATTCAGATTTTATACTTCTAATATTAAATAAGTGATTGATAGAATTAAAAATGTATAGTGCACAAAGAAACAGAATTGAAATATTTAGGAATTGTATCTCTAATTTATAACACTATGCAACAAATTGATGATCATCGCGTGGGGGCGGAATCATTCCAATTGCAATTTATAGCTCTTGATATGTGTAATAAACCCTCTAAAGGATTTTTCGCTGGTAGGCAAAACCTTTGCTTTATGACCACTTAAACTTTTCTATTTTTGCACCAAAGTAGTTTCAGATAAATAAAAAAAAAAGTAATATAAATATAGTTCGATACTAAAATATTTAAACATAAATGTTTAGAGTATTTAAATGACAATATTTCATTAGAACTTTCTATTCATCTATCTCTGATTATATGGAGTCATTTCTAGTCCGTTTAAACAAAATTAAATAAAAGTCCATTAAAACTTGAGTTTAATGGGTTAAAATATTCTACAGACATTTTCTACGTCGAATTTCACTAGGGGTCACCGAAGGTTCAAAGTTCATACTATGAAGCGTTTATCCAAAGAAATGAAATTGACGAAATTATTCGGCTATGTGATGGGAATCACGCGATTTTAAAATCACATGTGATTTGTAAACCGCTAGTTTTTTTAGCATGTGCTACAGTTCACACGGTTTAATTTTATGTTATATTTCATTGCCTAGTTTAAGGAGTTTATATAAGAAATGTGGGAAAATTTCATAATTTTCTTTTTTAACAACATATGATAAGTCGGATGAAGTTTTTAGCTTTGGAGACCCTAGTAAAATTTAAAGGTGAAAATATCTGTAGAACATTTTAACCCATTAAACTCAAGTTTAAATCGTCTTTCATGACGTTTCTTTAGAACGGAATAGAAATGACCCCTTATAGGTACGATAAATGAATTTAAAGTTTTAATAAAATATTACCCGTTAAACGCTCTGAACATTTATGGAAAATTATTTTAGCTTCGAACTATATTGATATTATTTTTTTTCGATTTATATGTAACTACCTTGGTGCAAAAATAGAAAAGTTTAAGTGGTCATAAAACAAAAATTTTGCCTACAACCGAAAAATTCTTTGGAAGGTTTACTACACACATCAAGAGCTATCAATTGCAATCGGAGTGATTCCACCCCCAAAATACTGCTGAATAGTGTAATCGGTTAGTTGAATTTACGTAGAACTTAGCAGAGGAGTGTAGAATTTTAAGTTTGGAAAGGAACATACACAGAAGAAAAAATTAACTATTATTTTTGAATTTAAAAAAAAAAAAAAAAAAAAAAAAAAAACAGTAGCAACCAAATGTCGGCAAACTGATTCAAATACATCATTGTGAACTGTATGGAGTCTACTTTCATAAAGTGATATGCTTTTTAAAATTTTGATTTTTATTTTTTTGAGCAAAAATAAGTTATTTTTTGATTTTGATTTTATATTTTTTTTTTTTGTTGGTGGTGTTCAGTTCTAGTGTTTTTCACTATTTTTTCGAGCAAAAATACCGGATATATTTTGATTTTTATTTTTTTCGGGAAAAAATAACTGTTATTTTTTGATTTTTATTTTTCGAGCTGAAATTTCTTGACTTTTGCCACAAAACAAAAACACCAAAATAAAAACATCAAAAATAAAAAATAAGACAAAAAGAAAAAACAGTTGAAATAAACGCAAAAAAATTAAAAAAAAAAAAAATATACAATAAAAATTATTTATTAAAAACACTAGAACAGTACACCATTATAAACAAAAAATTAATCAAATTTAAAGTTTCAGAAAATTACTTTTATTTTTGCTCAAAAAAATAAAAATCAAAATTTTAAAAAGCATATCACTTTATGAAAGTAGACTCCATATAGATCACAATGATGTATTTCAATCAGTTTGCCGACACTTTGTTGCTACTGCTTTTTTTTTTTTTTTTTTTTTTTTTGTTTGAAAATTCAAAAATAACAGTTATTTTCCGTCCCTGGTGTTTTTAATAAATAATTTTTATTGTGATTTTTATACCCTTCACCACAGGTGTAAAGGGTATATATAAGTTTGTCATTCCGTTTGTAATTTCCACAATTTTCGTCGGAGAGCAAAAAAGTTTATATTTTCGGAATCCTTGTAAGAAGCGATGACGATTGGACCATGTCCGTCCGTCCGTCCGTCCGTGTGTCGGTTGAAATGGCGTTTATGAAGCCCACCGATAACTGACATATATAATATGTATGTCAAACGATCGGAAATGCTTTCGAGAATTTTGCTATTGGAATTCAGCAAGATAGGTTCATACAATGCAGAGATATGTTCAAAAAACCGGTTTTTTGAACCGGTTTTCCAGTTTCTGAAGCCTCTGTATACACTACGGACTTCGTTTTTACAAAGAATTCTCGGACATTTTTTTCTGAATTTTTGTTCTGAAAAAATGAAATAAATCGGTTCAGTAATAACTGAGATATCGGACAAAACGCATTTTTTATTTTTTGAAGCCTTGGTTTAAGCTATAGATTTTTATTTTTATACAGATCGGTCACAAATATTTTTATAAAATTTCAGTTTTTTGAATCAGGAAGATCGGTTTATAAATGGTGGAGATATGCTTTAAAAACCGGTTTTTAGAACCGGTTTTTTAGTTTCTGAATCCTCTGCATATACCAGGGACTTCGAATTTTTAAAGGGGGCTCGAAAATTATTTTCTGAATTTTTGTTCTGAAAAAATTAAATAAATCGGTTCAGTAATAACTGAGATATCGGGGAAAACGAATTTTTTATTTTTGAAGCCCTTGTTCAAGCTATAGATTTTTATTTTTATATAGATCAGTCATAAATATTTTTATAAAATTTCGGTTTTTTTAATAAACCAAATTCGTTCATAATCAACAGAGTTATGGCCCAAAAACAAATCTGTTAAGAATATAAATACACCAACAAACATGTATATTAAGCATTGTAATGACTATTAGTGACGTTTTTTGTTTTTTGTTTTTTGTATAGACAAGTAGTTTAGTTATCAACAGCAGTAATATGATGAATAACAGTGTTGTTGTTGTTGTTCTTTGTATATGCAGTCTGTACAAAAATAAATAGATATGGAATTGTAGTTGTTTATTTTTAAAAACTAAAACATATCTGTTAAGAATATACATAAATACATACACAAACATGTATATTAAGCATTGTAATGACTATTAGTGACGTTTTTTGTTTTTTGTATAGACAAGTAGTTTAGTTAGCAACAGCAGTAATATAATGAATAACAGTGTTGTTGTTGTTCTTTGTGTATTCAGTCAGTTTGTACATACAAAAATAAATATATATGGAATTGTTGTTGTTTCTTTTTTAAAAGCAAAGCCTGTTATGATTGTTTTTTTTTTTCATATTCAAATTTTCGTAGTTTGAAAAAAATTTAGATTTAGAAAATATGCAAGCATACGTTAAGGCGAAAATTTTATTAATTGTCGGTAATATGGTAATATGATGTCGATAAGATGGTAATATGGTGAAGGGTATCAAAGATTCGGCACAGCCGAATCTTTTTTCAATTTCATTTTTTTTTTTAATTTTAGATTTTTTAATTTTTTTGTCGTTTATTTCATTTCGGAGTATATTTTTTCGTCTTTGTATTTTTTTTTTTTTTTTGTCTTATTTTTTTTATTTTTAGTATTTTTATTTTTTTTATTTTGGTGAAATAACTTTTATTTCTGCTCGAAAAATAAAAATAAAATGAAATTAAAAAAGAGTCGACTGTGCTGTGTAGAGGCTTCTTTGCAAAAACGAAGTCCCTAGTATATACAAAGAATTCAGAAACTGGAAAATCGGTTCTAAAAACCGGGGTTTTAAGCACATCTCCGCCATTTATTTAATATCAACTTTTTTGCTCTCCGACGAAAATTGTGGAAATTACAAACGGAATGACAAACTTATATATACCCTTTACACCTGTGGTGAAGGGTAAAAAACAGTTAGTTTTGCCTGAAAAAATAAAAATCAAAACATAACCGGTAATTGTGCTCGAAAAAATAAAAATCAAAAAATTACTGTTATTATTTGATTTTTATGATAAAAGTCATAACGGTTACGATCCCTGATTTTCATTTTTTAACAAAAAACAAAATGTATTTGATTACAGGCAGCGTTACCGTTGACAATTTTTAAAAATTTTCCAAAAAAGTGGATTTCAAAATAAAAAGTTGCCAAAAAAAGGGGATTTTTTTGAAAAAAGGGGCCAAGTGCTTTAAAACCTAAAAAAATCCATAAAATTTGTTTATAATTATTTTACAACAATTTTTATTATTGCAAAAATAAAGTTTTATTCACAAAAATAGTTAACACGCAATCTTCTTTTAATTAATTAAACGTCTGTACTTTTGTACGAGTTCTTCATTCGAACTCCAGTATATCAAATCCTCGTTGGACAAATTTAGGACGGAACGCATGGATCCACAAGTATTGACTTAAGTTTGTTAGACAAACTATTTTTTAATATTGATAATATAGTAGAAAAAAACACGTTCCCCCCAGGGATTGCTATAAGGAATGTCAAAATATAACTTAGGATATAAGATTCATCGAATCTTTTTTTAATTTTTTCAATCAAATCCAAAAAGATTCGTTATATGTTGATATAAATAGCTGTTCATAAACTTTATTATTATTTTTAGTTACTAACAGTTTCTGTTTTTTATATCACTATCTGTGAAACAATCTCAAAATGATTAATTTATTTGTTGAAATTAATATCTAGTAGGTCGATATATTTCAAACAACTTAGTTTATCGTCGTTTAGCACATAATCTTAAAAAGTTTCCATTTAGTCGCCACTTAAAAAAGGGGACAAAAAAGTGGCCAGGTGGTTGAAAAAGGGGCAAATGGCGACTAAAGTCGACAAACGGAAACAGTTTTCTTGTTGGATGAGTTTTTGACAACCGAATTAAGTTTTTGATAATTAGTTTCGTCCCTTGGTACTCTTTGAGTTAATGGATCTATTAAATCGTTTATTTTACGAATTTTTAATCGCGAGTTTTTTAACGACGCACTGTGTGGTGAGTGCGGCTAAAAATCAAAAAAATGATTTTCACAATTTTAAAAAATTTTGTAATGTGCTTCTATTATTCATATATAGAAGGTGCATCATATAGAAGCACAATTTCTTATCGCGGGTTCTTATCATAGAACCAGCTCTCATGTTTTGCTCTCTCTCTCTCAACATTTTGCAATGATGAGGAGGTTAAGTAACAAGGGAGAACTAAATCCACTACCAAAACATAGAGAGAGAGAGAGATAGAGAAACCCTGCAGTCAAAGGTGACTGTCCGAAACCGGTTACTTGACTGACGAAATTGGGTCACCACTAGCCACTTTAACATGGGGATGTCCTAGGAAGGAGTGTATCGCCACCAAAGGACCAAAATGTTGCGATATAGTGACTAGTATGAAAAAGTCAATTCATACTAGTCCTTTTACTGGTGAAATTGAGTCAGCCACCTAACAATATTTTTAACTGGTCACTTTACTAATCACCTGACTAGTCACTTTAACATGGGGGTGTCCTAGGAAGGAGTGTATTGCCACCAAAGGACCAAAAGGTGGCGATATAGTAACTAGTACGAAAAAGTCAATCTTTAAATTAGTGATTTTCAGAATGAAAAAAAATTTAAAATTTTGTTTGCTTATATTTTTTTATTTCTATCTTTTTTTTTATTTTATTTTTTTTTTTGTAAATTTATTTTTTATTTTTATTTATATTTTATTATTTATTAAAATCTTTTCATTTTCTTTTCATATTATTTTATATTAATCAATTTAATTCAATTTAATATTTTTACATTTTTGTTTATGCCGCACCCCCGGCCCGAACTCACATCGTTATGTTTTATAGTCATACGCGCTAACCACTCAGCCACACAGCATTCTTACATACATTGCACTATTTGTTGTTTTAATGAGCATGTTGATTTATTGACCCTTTGTGAGCGTGAGGTGGCTGTTGCTTCCACTTTATATAAACTTTGGAAGTCGATCCTCTTACTGGTGAAATTGAGTCAGTCACCTGACAATCTGTTTAACTGATCACTTTACTAATCACCTGACTAGTCACTTTAACATGGGGATGTCCTAGGAAGATGTGTATTGCCACCAAAGGACCAAAAAGTGGCGATATTGTGACTAGTACGAAAAAGTCAATTAAAAAAAAAAAAACACAAATGCAGAATAACTGATTTTTTTATTAATTGTAAAATCCTAATTAGCAAGACTAGTTCCGCAATTCCGTAACTTTTTTCATTTACTACCGATATCGTTAATTAACAAAAATTTTCGGTTGTTTTTGATTTTGCTATTCTCTACTATACGATTTTTTTCATAGGTATATTTTAACGACAAATATCGATAGAAATGATAGAACGTCATTATTTGAAAAAAATAAATAAATTGGATTTTTATTTAAAAACAAAACAATTGTCTTGAAAAAAATATGAAAAAAGTGTAAATATTATATAAATGTGTGCAGATTGTCTTCCAACAATTAACCAATATGAGTATATGTATGGTATGTTGTTGGAAATATTTTTTAAATTAATTTAATGTTAAATGTTTCTCATATTAGACCCGTTCATTAAAAATTTGCTTTAAACTTTAAAATAACATAACTATGGATACTTATGTTTAAAAACTCGTTAATATTTTTCGTTTAAACAAATTATTCAAATATTTTATTGCATCTAAAAATACCAACTCTCACAAAAGTTCTAATTTTGGTAAAATTTTACCAAAATTCTGTATTTTCAGTAAAATAAATTTTTTCACTAAAAAAACTTTCACTAAGAACTGAATGTGATTAAAACTTAATAACAAATCAGTTTCAAAATTCTAAAAACTCAGTTATAAACTGTCATTTGAATCTCTATATTTTTTGCTAAAATTCAGTAAAAACATTTAATAAACGAAAACTTTAACGAAAAAAGAATCGCCACCTCCACGCTCACCAAATGGTCAATAAAGTATAAATCGCCACTTCCACGCTCTCAAAAGAGTCAATAAATGGTGCTATCGCCACCTCAGCGCTTTCAAAAGAGTCAATAAATAGTGCTATCGCCACCTCAACGCTTTCAAAAGAGTCAATAAATAGTGCTATCGCCACCTCCACGCTTACCAAAGGGTCAATAAAGTATAAATCGCCACCTCAACGCTTTCAAAAGAGTCAATAAATGGTGCTATCGCCACCTCAACGCTTTCAAAAGAGTCAATAAATAGTGACACCGAAAAAACTGCTGGGTTCTTTATAAGGAATACACACATGTACAAACACATATTTTTAAGCTCTTTCTCTCTCTGTTTTGGTGGTGCTCAGCAGTTTTTTCGGTGTCAATTCACCCGCTTTAGCACAGTAAAGTCCATTTGTGACTACCCACCTGACTCATTCAAATGTGTACGTTTTTTTATACACCCTAACTTCGCATATATTGTGACCGATAGTTAAGCTATCGTACCTTTTATTGACTCTTTTGAAAGCGTTGAGGTGGCGATAGCACTATTTATTGACTCTTTTGAAAGCGTTGAGGTGGCGATAGCACTATTTATTGACTCTTTTGAAAGCGTTGAGGTGGCGATTTATACTTTATTGACCCTTTGGTGAGCGTGGAGGTGGCGGTAGCACTATTTATTGACTCTTTTGAAAGCGTTGAGGTGGCGATAGCACCATTTATTGACTTTTTTGAAAGCGCTGAGGTGGCGATAGCACCATTTATTGACCATTTGAGAGCGTGGAAGTGGCGATTTATACTTTATTGACCATTTGGTGAGCGTGGAGGTGGCGATTCTTTTTTCGTTAAAGTTTTCGTTTATTACTGAATTTTAGCAAAAATATAGAGATTCAAATGACAGTTTATAACTGAGTTTATAGAATTTTGAAACTAATTTGTTATTAAGTTTTAATTACATTCAGTTCTTAGTGAAAGTTTTTTTGGTGAAAAAATTTATTTTACTGAAAATACAGAATTTTGGTAAAATTTTTAATTTTTAATAAAAAATTAAATTTTAAGAAAAATTTCAGAATTTTTTAAAAATTTTGATTGCTATTATAAATTTCTCCTTTTTAGAAAATTTTAATTTATTTGCAAAAAAATTTAATTTTTCAAAAATTAGAACTTCTGTGAGAGTTGGTATTTTAAGATGAAATAAAATATTTGAATAATTTGTTTAAACGAAAAATATTAACGAGGTTCTAAACATAAGTTTCCATAGTTATGTTATTTTAAAGTTTAAAGCAAATTTTTAATGAACGGGTCTAATATAAGAAACATTTAACATTAAATTAATTTTTAAAATATTTCCAACAACATACCATACATATACTCATATTGGTTAATTGTTGGAAAAATCTGCACACATTTATATAATATTTACACTTTTTTCATATATTTTTCAAGACAATTGTTTTGTTTTTAAATAAAAATCCAATTAAAATTTTAAATTTTTACAAATAATGACGTTCTATCATTTCTATCGATATTTGTCGTTAAAATATTCTTAAGAAAAGAATCGTTAACTTTAGTAGAGAATAGCAAAATCAAAAACAACCGAAAATTTTCGTTAATTAACGATATCGGTAGTAAATGAAAAATGTTACGGAATTGCGGAACTAGTCTTGCTAATTAGGATTTTACAATTAATAAAAAAATTAATTATTCTGCATTTGTGTTTTTTTTTTTAATTGACTTTTTCGTACTAGTCACAATATCGCCACTTTTTGGTCCTTTGGTGGCAATACACCTCTTCCTAGGACATCCCCATGTAAAAGTGACTAGTCAGGTGATTAGTAAAGTGACCTTTTAAACAGATTGTCAGGTGACTGACTCAATTTCACCAGTAAGAGGATCGACTTCCAAAGGGTATATAAAGTGGAAGCAACAGCCACCTCACGCTCACAAAGGGTCAATAAATCAACATGCTCATTAAAACAACAAATAGTGCAATGTATGTAAGAATGCTGTGTGGCTGAGTGGTTAGCGCGTATGACTATAAAACATAACGATGTGAGTTCGAGCCGGGGGTGCGCCATAAACAAAAATGTAAAAATATTAAATTGAATTAAATTGATTAATATAAAATAATATGAAAAGAAAATGAAAAGATTTTAATAAATAATGAAATATAAATTAAAAAGAAAAAAAAAGAAAAAAAAGAAATTAAAAAAAAATAAATAAAAAAAGAATAGAATAGAAATAAGAAAATATACGCAAAAAAATTTTTTAATTTTTTTTCATTCTGAAAATCACTAATTTAAAGATTGACTTTTTCGTACTAGTCACTACATCGCCACCTTTTGGTCCTTTGGTGGCAATACACTCCTTCCTAGGACACCCCCATGTTAAAGTGACTAGTCAGGTGATTAGTAAAGTGACCAGTTAAAAAGATTGTCAGGTGACTGACTCAATTTCACCAGTAAAAGGACTAGTATGAATTGACTTTTTCGTACTAGTCACTATATTGCCACCTTTTGGTCCTTTGGTGGCGATACACTCCTTCCTAGGACATCCCCATGTTAAAGTGACTAGTCAGGTGATAGGTAAAGTGGCTAGTGGTGACCCAATTTCGTCAGTCAAGTAACCGGTTTCGGACAGTCACCTTTGACTGCAGGGTGGATTTTTTTCCCTTGTTACTTAACCCCCTTATCAATGCAAAATGTTGAGAGCGAGAATTACATGAGAGCTGGTTCTATGATTAGAACCCGCAATAAGAAATTTTGCTTCTACATGATGCGCCTTCTATATATGAATATTCTTTGCTAATAGTCATTACAATGCTTAAACAGTCATTGCAAGCTTTGCTTTAAAAATAAACAACAACAACAAAATATTTATATATTGTTGTATGTATGTATGTATATACAAACAAACTTCATATACAGAAAACAAAAATAACAACCGTTACACAGTGGGGTCAAACGCAAATTTTTTGGTAATAAATCTGAATCTCCTAAACTACTGGTCAGATCAAATTGAAATGTATGGAAGAATTGTAGAGGAGGACCTAAGCTTTTAGAAAAATCATCTTGTAGTCACCCTGTGATAACACGAGATAAGCTACAGGGTGTCAAAATTGACTACCTCGAGTATGTAAAAGTTAAAAAAAATCGTAACTTGTACAAATGAAGTCCGATTTTAAATATTTTTATATTTCTGGAAAGTGCTTGGCAAGATAAAGAAAAAATAAGCTTACTCATCTAAGTTATCTCTTACAGTTTAAAAGATATTTACGCTTGAATTTTGAATTTTTGATTTTTTGGCTCGAATTTATTTCGTTTTTCGGAAATAAGTCCGGAGATATATGAGGTAAGAATTTTTTAAAAATACTCTGTAATTTGCTACATATTTCAAAATAATATGCTGAAAGAATTTTTGGATTATCTCAATTCGTCTAGACGTGAAAAATATTCAAAATCAGCACTCTGAAATTGCCATGAAAAATGGATATTTTTTTACAAAAATATAGTACAATTCATTCACTTTTTTCTCAAACTTCCGTTAATAAAAAATTTGTTTCCTTATTAATTTCAAAAGATAAGGCTTCATAAATGGTTAATAAAGAAATTTTGAATTGATTTAAGTTTGCACCCTACATCCAGCATTGGCCGAAAATTGTCAATTTTAAAAAATAGTTTAATTTTTATCGATTAATAAAAAAAATGTCACGCGAGGTTTTTTAAATTTGGTACCCATATTTTTTATAGAAATAGATTTAGAATGATTTAACACTAAACTGCTTCCCGCCCGGCCAAAAACGAATGCAGGAGTGGAGATTTTATGTTAAAAGTCATTTTTTTTAACGACTATTTTTAAAAGCATATTAAAAGCATATTAGCATAATATTTTTAATATTATTTCTTATGTAATGTATAAAACACAAATCGAGCTTTCATTCCTAAAAAAATTAATAAAATAGCTCCAATAACCTATTTTTGGAAATTTTTCAAAAATAAATTATTTTTTTAAAAATAGCTGAAAATCCAAAAAAAATTATTTTTTTTAATACAACTCCACTAATTTTGCAAATACTTAAAAAATGTTAAAAGAATATAAAAATAGACTTATTTACCAATTCAACGATATATAGATATATTGATATAGGTCATTTAATAATAGTAATATAATGGCCTCAAAACTACCAAGTCACGTCAAAAGTTGCAAAATTCACTATTTTGTTCCATATTTCCATATGTGTGTATACGTAACATTTTAGTTTTCTAATGTATTATGTAGGTATATATTTGTTATTATAAAGTAGTAAATTCTTTATTTTAGTAATGTTTATTTAATTTGTTCTACATATTTACATACTTATTATACATATATCTCGTATATTTATTTTATTAAGAATATATTATCGAAGATATTATTAGAGATTTTCTTGAAAATAATCAGAAACATCAAACGTTAGCAAATTTTTAACTTCCTTAGCTTCGGAATCCTCTTTTTCTATTTCAAGAGTGATTTTTGGTAGCCATCGTGTTTTTATAGAATATATAACTGGATCTGATGATATTAATAAATATTCCATTAAGTCCATATTTTGCGCTATTTTCGAACATTTTCGGGTATTGAAGAGTCGGAAATATTTAACATCTTTATTTCGGGCTTCCTGTGCTTCCTCTGTTAGCTCTCCCAATGGCAAAATACAATTTTCTATTATTTCTTTACCATGAGCCAATAATTTGTGAATTGTTGGAGTCATTGATTTCCAGGGGTATGTAATGTTAAGTAGTTCTTTAGTTTCGTAAGCAAAAATTTTAAATTTGTCCGCATTAATTTGTTATTTGCTATTAATGCTGCCAATATAATCTTAAAACGCTTCAAAATATTTAAGTCAATGCCTGTGATTGAAGATTTGAGTTCCGGATTTTCAAAGAAACGTCTTGCTGTATTTCCATCATTTGAGCTTCCATAGCCATGTAGAGGTTTATCAATTATTAATCCGAGTTGTTCTTTGAATTCTAATTGAATTCTTTTCTTCTCCTCTTTTCGTAATTCGTGAAGTTCCAAATTGTTTTTTACTTTAGCATTTTCCTGTCCGGGAATATTTCTGTACTTCATATCATATGCAAGATGTAAGCAGAACTCCAAAAATCTTATCCTTGCGTGGAGTGGTGATATTCCAAATTTTAAAGAATTTTTATTAACAAGGACTTCAGAATTATCCTGAAATTGTGAACTTATTTTTCCACATATATTACATTTCCATGTAAATGTTGTATCTGTTATAGCGTTTGCAACTTTTCTATCAATCATCGTTAATTGTTGTTGAAATGTAACTTTAATAGTTCTGTTTGATACTTTTACATATATTGGGGCAATGCTTTAATCTTCTTCCAATTGGTTGACAATGCTGTTTATTGTAACCGTGGTTTCTTTTGTGTAATCAAAAAGGATTGGACGGCACAAAAATTTGGAACCTGGAGTTAAATTTATCCATATATCATAAAAAAGCGAGTCATTTCTTGTCGATGAGGAAGGCTTAAGCCCAAATTACAATAGCGCGTAGTCAGCAGCAGTGTGTGTTGCCATAATCAGCTGATTATTTAGAAGTTTGCAGTGCTGTTTCATTTAGCTCTGTTTCTAAATTCACTGCGCTGCATTCAGATTGAGAGCGAGACAAAGAGAGTGAGCAAATAAATGAGAGGCTAAAATACACAAGTAGAACAAAGCTAGATGGTGGTTGTAAATTGTGGCTGCCTACGCTGAATTGTGATTATAACGGCAGCAACATGTTGTGCTGACAGTGATCAGCTGATCATTTTTGCTGATACTGTTGCTGACTACGTGCTATTGTAATTTGGGCTTTATTTAAGCGCATTCGAAGTGGTACCAGAGACGCTATAAACAGCGAGGAATAATTATTTCCAGAATTACTTCCATCCAGTTGTTTGTATTCCGAAAATCCTGATGTACCATCGCAGCCCCATTTGAATATTAAAATAAGTTCAGAGTCTTTGCATTTTTCAATGTTATCATTGCTGAAGGTAGATATAATTCTAGAGGCAGTATTTTCAAGTAATTGCAATATATTAACTTTAGCATTTTTAACAGAAGCATTAACCGGGTGCTCCATAGGCTGTAAAATATTACTTTTCGCTTCTCTCACTAATTTGCTACTGGGAAAGATATCATATCCTTTTTCACTAACAGATTTCCTCAAAATCTCGTATTGGTTTCTTGATAATCCTAAATTTAATATTAGAGCTAAAGCATCTTCAGAGGTAAGGGACGATGTTGATTTCGGTGTTACTATGCTTTGGATTATCCGATGTAATCGATTGGGAGAAGCTGTTGGTAACACATTTATAACTTTTTCTACTTCCTTTGGTTGCGTACGTGTTACTAAAGCTTTAAATGTATCTTTTATTTCGGCATTCGTATGTGAATTTAGAATAGATTCCTGTTTGGTCCTCTTTGTTCTTAGCTGAACTTTATCGTAACTTTTTTTTTGGTCGACCCTTTTTCTGTTTTCCGATGAAAATTGGTATTTCTCCCTCCAACCACTCTTAATTTTTCTTCTTGAACTTTGGTATTGAACAATCTGAA
This sequence comes from Protophormia terraenovae, assembly GCA_951394005.1. NCBI lineage: Eukaryota > Metazoa > Arthropoda > Insecta > Diptera > Calliphoridae > Protophormia > Protophormia terraenovae. Next base: position 73,093,434 of record OX596077.1, read on the forward strand.
GCTTGCATCCTTTTTTCGTATGATTTATAAAAATCTGCATAAAAATAATAAAAATCTGTATTCTGCAGTAAGAGTTAAACCAAAAGATACTACTGTATCAATGAGTTTTCTTATTTTTTCTGGACGATTGATAATATCAGATAGATTATCCCAGATTACTTTGCAAATAGAAAAGTGTTTTAATGTAATCTCCATAATGGCAAATTCACTAATAAATCTGCATATTTATAAGGATACTTATATATAGAAAAAGAATATTTATATCAGGTAAATGGTGACAGGCAAAAATTAATTAAAAAATTTAAATTTTTGCTCAAAACCCCCAATTTCATTCAGTTTATTTTTATGACCTGTAGTGTTAAACAGGTACGTCAAAAATGTACCTATGTGATTGTAAAAAAAAACATTTTTGTTATAATACATTAATTAAGTAGCTACACAGAAAAAAGTAAAAATGGACTTCAATTACGAAATTTGTAATATTAATTAATTTTTAATTGAATTTGCTCCAATCATCAAAATAATAATATTAATAACTAGAATAATTGATATAATTATTACTTCTTTTCCTTAAATAGATGAAATGAGCTGAACATTTTTGAAAATTTACTTAAATTTATTTTATTTCTGTACTTTTATAACAAATATTTAATTTTTCTTTATATTTTATTAATAGCTGTCAATTTATTGAAAAACAAAACTGAAAACCAATTAGAAAATTAATTATATTAATAAATCATATAATTAAATTCCAATATAAAGTTAATTAATAATTTTATTATAAAATTATTTGAAATATTTTTTTCTGTGTAGGTAAATTATTTAAAAACTTAAAAAGATGTAATAAAAAACGAAGGAAAATATACTTATTTATGTACTTAGGTAATTTTAAAAACCTTTTCAGTAGAAAAAAATTATGAACACTTTAAATAAATTCATTAATAAATATTATTATCTCGTAACAAAAATAAGCAATGCAGTTGAGTGTTACGTATACACACATATGGAAATATGGAACAAAATAGTGAATTTTGCAACTTTTGACGTGACTTGGTAGTTTTGAGGCCATTATATTACTATTATTAAATGACCTATATCAACATTTTATATATCGTTGAATTGGTGAATAAGTCTATTTTTATATTCTTTTAACATTTTTAAAGTATTTGCAAAATTAGTTTTAAATTTTTTTTGAATTTTCAGCTACTTGTAAAAAAATAATTTATTTTTGAAAAATTACCAAAAATAGGTTATTGGAGCTATTTTATTGATTTTTTTAGGAATGAAAGCTCGATTTGTGTTTTATACATTACATAAGAAATAATATTAAAAATATTATGCTAATATGCTTTTAATATGCTTTTAAAAATAGTCGTTAAAAAAACTGATTTTTAACATCTCCACTCCTGCATTCGTTTTTGGCCGGGCGGGAAGCAGTTTAGTGTTAAATCATTCTAAATCTATTTCTATAAAAAATATGGGTACCAAATTTAAAAAAGCTCGCGTGACATTTTTTTTATTAATCGATAAAAATTAAACTATTTTTTAAAATTGACAATTTTCGGCCAATGCTGGATGTAGGGTGCAAACTTAAATCAATTCAAAATTTCTTTATTAACCATTTATGAAGCCTTATCTTTTGAAATTAATAAGGAAACAAATTTTTTATTAACGGAAGTTTGAGAAAAAAGTGAATGAATTGTACTATATTTTTGTAAAAAAATATCCATTTTTCATGGCAATTTCAGAGTGCTGATTTTGAATATTTTTCACGTCTAGACGAATTGAGATAATCCAAAAATTCTTTCAGCATATTATTTTGAAATATGTAGCAAATTACAGAGTATTTTTAAAAAATTCTTACCTCATATATCTCCGGACTTATTTCCGAAAAACGAAATAAATTCGAGCCAAAAAATCAAAAATTCAAAATTCAAGCGTAAATATCTTTTAAACTGTAAGAGATAACTTAGATGAGTAAGCTTTTTTTTTCTTTATCTTGCCAAGCACTTTCCAGAAATATAAAAATATTTAAAATCGGACTTCATTTGTACAAGTTACGGTTTTTTTAAACTTTAAAAAATAATTAATGTATTTTCATATTTTACCCACTTTTAAAATATATAATTTTTATAATATAAATGAAGAGATAGATAAAAAATAACATTTTTGACACCCTGTAGCTTATCTCGTGTTATCACAGGGTGACTACAAGATGATTTTTCTGAAAGCTTAGGTCCTCCTCTACAACTCCTCCATACATTTAAATTTGATCCGACCAGTAGTTTAGGAGATTCAGATTTATTACCAAAAAATTTGCGTTTGACCCCACTATGCGTCATTTAATACTAATGAATGACGAAGTGATTGTGAAGAATTTCTTTCCTTTTTAAATTTTTTTATTCATTTAAATTTTTTTCTTGATATTTTCTAATTTATTTTTTAATGTCAAGATATTTTTATTTTTTGTTTTCAATATTATTGACAAAAATTTTTTTATAGTTTATAAATTTTAAATTATTTTTTTGATATATGTACAGTAAAGTTTTGTCATAAAATTGCAAATTGTTTGTACTAGATTTTTACGTAAGTTTTCAACATATATAAGTATGTGCTTAAACTGCAAAAATCGTAGTCTGAACTATTTAAAAGTGATATACATATGTAAATTCGTAAAATGGCATCAAAAATGGCGATGTACATTTATAAAATATTATGTGACTTAATAAGGAACTAAATAATTTGTGAAATTCTTACATTTAATATTTAGACTAACCTTGAGTGCATATTTGATTTTTATGCTATAATATATGAACATTTTCTCATGTTTGATACCGAATATGGCAAAACATTTTCATAAATGAAATAAAATGGAAATAAAATAAAAAGTATTTTAATTTTTTATTTTATTCAAAAGTAATAGCTATGTTAATGACATTGTGGTTAAAATATAATTCCCAGTTCGATTTTTAGCTTAATCTTCTTTAAAACAGTACTCAAATATATAAGTTTTGTTTAAAATTCATGCAGTTTTCTTCCATTTAAGTGATTTAAAAATTCCCGGGAATCCCGGACGAAATTCCCGGGAAAGCGGGACGAGAAAAGTTACATATTTCCCGGGAAATCCAGGGTTGCAATCTCTACGTAAGATTAACAAATTAAGTGGACTAAATAACAACATTTTACATAAATATATTCATATTTCACCAATTTATTGAGTCATGACTAACGTGACCAGACATCCCGCTTTTGGCGGGATTATCCCGCTTTTTAAACTTCGATCCCGTCTAAAATATTTTTACCTCTTTTTATGAAGAAATCCCGCTTTTTCAACTCTAACAATTACTTTAAGTGTAACTAAAAGTATTTTTTTACACTGGATAGTTTTTACAAACTGTTTTTGACAATTAAAAGTTTTAAGCTTTTTGTTACCATCCTCTCCACTGTCTAATCATAATTGTACTTTGTATGTACATATATTTTGATCACTTCGATGTAAGAAGACCTCTCAAACTATGCGCATTAAGCTGAATATGGACAAAATATTTAAACATTGTTTAACATATCTTCAGTTCTCTAGCAGTAATTGAAAAATCTGATTTCTGTTATATTTTGGCCTAAAAAGTTTCGGGTTTTTTCCAGAAATAGAAAACAGAAAAAAAAATATTTTAAGAATGCTAGAATAAAATATAAATAACTTTTTGGAGGAAGAAATTTTGTTCTTTGAGAGAGTTTTTTTAGATTTAAAAACTCTTTCTGTAACATTTGTATGGGAGCTATTTAAATAATTTTTACCAATTTTATTTACCAAAAAGTCTCATTTCAAAAAGATGTTTTTACCACAAGGTCAACATGAATATTATCGTATTATACTTTTAATAAATAGTGCCTTTGTTTCGGATTGGATAGACTTTTTATTTTAGTTTTGTATAAACTTAAAGTTAAAAAAATAACTGGAATCATTTTCTCGATTAAAATTACTTAATATTACACAGAAAAATGTTTACCATATATTTTTCAATTAACACAGTTGTTTAATTTCTCACCAAAATGTTTAATTCATTTAATCATCCAATTAATTGATTTAATAAATTTATTAATTGTAAATTTCTTTCTGTTTTTCATTTTTTACAGTTTTTAGTAATTGATATAATTATTTTGGGTGAGAGGTGCAAATTTAAAAAAGCTGTTATTTCCTAACATATTTGGTGATATTGATTTGATTTTTTCTATGTAGTGCTAATGAAAACGTTGTGTTAATGGTTTTATTTAACTTTTTATTTTAACTGAATATTAGTGTTTAATTTGTAGTTATTGTTTATTTGTTAACGGGACAGAGAATTATTTAGGAAAAACTATTGCAATCAAATTGAAAAAGTATCACTTTTTTTATCAATCCAAAATTTAACTTGAGTTTTTTTTTAATCATTTAGAGAAATACGTTAAAATTAGAATTTTTAATATTTCAGTTTGTAGGGATATATTTACTTAATTTGTTGTTCCAAAATTTCGATCGGTAGTTTTCAATTTGTAACGTCTGAAGTGTGTCGAAGAACCAAGAGCTTGTGAGAACAACTGATTTATATTTATAATTGAGATATAGAAAGAAAATCCCTCTTTTTTTACAAAAAATTTTATAATCCCGCTTTTTCCATACAATTTTGTTCAGAATCGCACTTTTTAATCGTTCGGATCCCGCTTTTTGACAAAAACCCTCTGGTCACGTTAGTCATGTCTAACGTGACAAGAGAGTTTTTGTCAAATAGCGGGGCCCGAACGTCTAAAAAGCGGGATTCTAAACGAAACTGCGTGGAAAAAGCGGGATTTTGAAAAATTTTGTAAAAAAGAGGGATTTTCTTTCTATATCTCAATTATAAATCTAAATCAGCTCGCCAGCTCTTGGTTCATTACCCACTGGAGACGTTACAAATTGAGAACGACTCATTGAAATTTTCGAACAACAAATTAAGTAAATACATACAGCGGGTGTCATAAATAAGTAAACAAACTTATCATTTCTGTTTCGCTTTAAAAAGCGGCAAATGTAACGGTCCATTTTTAAAAATTTACATGTTTTTGATGAAGTCAATTTGTTTTCTTTTACATTGACGACAAATTTTTCAAATATTATTCCATTTTAAGTTTCTTTTTTGAGAAAGTTGAAAAGAAGTCGTTTTTGGGCGAGTCAAAAATAAGTAAACAAGCAACTATTGGCTTAATATCTTTAATTTTTTATTAAAAGTAAGTGAAGTTTATGGTTGCAAAATGATTTTAGCACAACAGCAATAGTTATTTGTTACATTACGAGAGAAATAAAAAATCACTTTTTCGATTATATTAGAAAAATTGATAAAAGCAGAAAAATTTAGTTTAACCATAATTTCAAACTAATAGTGGAAGGCCAATGTACGCGTCACGCGGCAACGGGCGGCAGCATTATTACCAGCTTAAAAATTAATCAATTGTTTACAAAAAAGTGGCAAAGGAAAATTTGAGAACACTGTCATAAATTTAATCTGGCAATGCTGTTACACGCGGCAACGCGTCAAAGTTGAATTTTTTTCAACTTTTTTTATATGGACCGCGTGAAAACATGATCAGCTGATGGCCGTGTGTGCCGCGTGATGCGTACATTGGCCTTCCACTATAAACGATGACATATAGCGCACAATTAAGTGTAAGAGAACTAATAGCAACTACCATACAATATGTAAAAGGTGAAACATATAGAAATATATCAAAAATCTTTAATAAAACGGCAACTTTATTCACAAAGTGGTTAAATGCTTCAAACACAATGAACGCGTTACCCGCAATTACTGTCGTAAACGCCTAAAAATCAATAGGAAAAGAATAGGTATCAATTAAGCTTAAAAATCCTATGCCTTCTGCTTCAAAATTTTTATCAAAACTTATTCCTGAAGTCCGAAAACTATAGTCTGAATTTACAACTCACAGAAAAATATATGAAGACGGTCTAGCTCTAAGGAAAATTTTATACATAAGTATAATAAATCTCCAAAATTTGATTACGTTCTATCCATATTATGTTTAAAAATATGAAAAATTTAGAGGTCTTCCTACATCGAAGTCATCAAAAAATACAGACAAAGTACATTCATGATCAGTCAGTAAAGAAGATGATCATCGTAACAAAAACTTTAAAACTTTTAATAGTCAAAAACGATTTGTAAAAAATTATCAACTTTCCAGTAAAAAAAATAATTATTATTGGTTGCATCGAGGAAATCGAGTAAGTAATTGTTCGAGTTAAAAAAACGGGAAAAATATTTTAGGCGGGATCGATGTGTAAAAAGCGGGATAATCCCAGCAAAAGCTGAACGTCTGGTCACGTTAGTCATGACATGTATGCGTTTTGGTTTATTAGGGTTTTTTTCTTCGATTTTGGCTTGTCGTTTAAATTTACGATCCAAACCATTACATAACTATCATAGACTATCTTCTTGTATGGTTCCAAAAAACAATCCTCCTATCTTTTTGCAGCAATCTACAAACTTTTGAAAATACAAATTTCATGTAAAATATTCAAGCAATTTAATGGTTGATCTCCTCCTACCATATGCTCTATTCTCTATTAGAATGCTCTATTCTCTACTTAATTAAATTAAAAAATAATTTTTTTAACTAAATTTGAGTTTAAAACCAAATTCTGATTTATTAAAAAAACAATCATCATTTTTTCTATGTAGAATGAGACCCAAGTATTTGGCACTATCTGATAGCGCCAGTTCCACACCATTCAGTTTCGGAAGGGAGAAAGAGGGAATTTTATACTTCCCAGAAAAAAGCACAAGTTCAATCATAATCGGATTTGCTCCTAGATCATTCCTTATGCTCCATGTACTCAGCTCTTTCAGAGCTTTCTCAAGCCTTAGTGAGGGCGTTTTCAGATCGATTCCCGATTCTGGAACAGCCAAATCATCTGCATATGCAACTGTTTTAAAGCATAGTGAATCCAGTTTGATAAGTAGCGTATTTAAAGCCAAGTGTCCCAATTTGTATCCTTGGATATATCAACTGTTCCTAAAGTTGATCTCATGATCCTATGTTTCAGTAGATTTCATTCTTTAGTCCCAGTAGAAATAATAGAATCTGGTTCCACATTATTAAAAGCGCCCTTTATATGTAAAAAGGCCACTATCGCATAATTCGATGAACCCCATGAGCATATGAAAAGCTGTCTCAAAAGATTTGCCCTTATTATAAGCGTGTTGAGAGGGTGGTAGGAGAGTTCTGTCCACATTAGTTCTAATGTGAATATCTATGATTCTCTCCAGGGTTTTCAGCATTAAAGACGATAGACTTATGGGCCTAAAGTCTTTCACTTTAACGTGAGAGGTTTTTCTTCCTTTCGGGATAAAGACCACATTAAACTTTGGGAACATATGACCAGCTCCAACAGGCATGGAAAACACTAGTTAAACAGGGAATAACCAGATCAGCACTATGCTGTAAATCGGAAAGAATAATATCGTCCGAATACAGTGATTTGTAGGGTTCGAAGCTTCTAATTGTCCAACTGATTCTATAGCAGTTTATAGGAACCGAATTAGTGCCTTTATAACAAATTTGACATACGACAGCCAGGGAAACCAATTTCGTGTTTTCCTAGCTTCGTTGAAAAGTATGCGAAAATTTTTACGTATTTCTGCAATAACTGGATCCCACTAAGGGGGCCTATATCTACTCTTACGATTCCTGACCCTACGTGATAGTTTAGTCGCTATATTAAGAGCACTAGTCAGTATATTCACAGCTCTTTCGACATCTTCAGGATTTTCCAATATCGAAGGGGCTGATATGATGTCTAGCAGGTACATACGTTGTATGTTCCAGCTTGTATTCTTCTGTTTAAAAACGCTGTTTAAAATTGGTTCATATTTGTAAAAGTTATACCCCCCGATATGTTTTTCTCCCTCGAGGTAGTCAACTTTGGCCCCACTGTGTAGTGTCCAATATGAAATTTTGAACTTTTTTGAACTTTGAACTTACGAATTAAATCACCTTCAAAATGACATGTAGTATCATTTGGAAGGCAATATCTTAATTTTATCGTTATAAAGGAAGTAAATTTGTCTTTAATATGAAACTAAAACTAGATATCTATCAGGTATAGTTTAGAAATTTGTGTCAATTAAACAAGTACACCTTTGTAAAGTTTTAAGCTTTTTTTTTTCAAACAGTCATAATTTTTGACTGAAAAGAGACATTAGTCTAAAATTTTATTATTTGCTTATAGCAAATCCTAATGTAACAGTACTATTGTGATTTTATTACAATAGTACTGTTACCTGTTGCACATAATTTTGTCGAATATTTTTGTACGTAAGAAAAATTATTTAACATTTAGTAAAAGCAGTTGTAAATTTGAGCGAGCAAAAAAATGCAACTCTGAAATCTACAAATAATATAAATATTAGCAATAAATTCCAAGTTTATTAAATTTTGATATTTTTCTGAATTATTTTGGACATTTTTCAACAGAGATTGATATTTTGGAATTATTATTTAATTTGTTATTTAGGTATTTAGTTATTTTAAATCCGACAAACATTTTCTATAAATAAGCGATCAAATATTTATGATAGTTTGACTTAACTTCATAATTTATAATTGAGTAAGACCTTTCGGCCGAAATAACGCAACCAGTTTCGATCGTTACTGTGATGGAATCAACAGCTTAAAATATTTTTTTCGCAATGATATGACATTATCGAATGCCCGGTATCGCTATAATGTTCAAATATCCCTTGATTTTGGTCTTGGAACAGATTCTAACACAAAGAAAGACAGTTAGGAAATATACCTATTTTGACCTCTTCATATGTTGAATAATTAAAAGTACATCCTTCGTGATTATTGGGCTATTGGACTTGCTTACTATTGGAAATTAATATTTAAGGACCTGCCTCTAAAAGTAAAGGTGGTAGTTTGATTTTAGTAAATAATATATGTAAGTTTAGAATGATATCCAGTTTCCATATTTACATCAATAAATTAACGATTGCTGGCAATAATAGCTTTAAATGGCCAAATGTGTTCATTCAGATAATATAAAATATCTAATGTTAAATGGCTTGTATCAATTGTTACAGACATGATCGTTTCAATATTGTTCCTTTAAGATAATTTTTAACAATCTTCATTTTAGAACTACATATTAATATTATTTCACTGCCATTATCAGATTGTTATTCAAAAATATTCCAAAATTCTTAAAAAGTTTGGAGAAAAGAGTATTTTTTTAATATTATTAATATCCTTGTAGTTAAAGTTACCTTAAATTTATATGTATTGGTAGTAATTAGTGGTAATACTACCAAATTATAGTTTTCAGCATTTTTCAATAATTATTTTTTTTTTTTCAAAATTTTAAAAAATTCGGTGATTTTTTAAGAGTTGCATTTTTTTTTTTTTTTTTTTTTTTGCTCCCCTAAATTCACAACTTTTTTATAAAAAATTATTAACTGTTCGTATGCATAACAATTTGGAACAAAATGACATACAATAGTTGGCTAAGGCCGCAAAGATCAATACGATCAAAAATCATAAAGACTAGCGTTGCATTTTTTATGCTCGCAACTGTAAATAAAATAATTTTATATATTTTTACGTTTAGATACAAAACAAATTAACAATAACGCTAACTGACTGTTGACAACACTGCACAGTGGATCAAATTGCTAAATTAATGGTAATACGTATGGATCCTAGAAAACAACTGAACTGATTTAGATTAAACTTGGAACATCGATAAAGGAGGAGTAAAGCTTTCATATGGAATATGTAGGTGGAACTCGGATGGCTTTACAGCAGGCCAAAGTTGACCACCTCTAGAATAAAAATGATATCGGAACTTGTAACTTTTACAAATATAAGCCGATTTTAAAAACCATGCTTACGGTGCATAAATTTCTATTATGGTTTAAAAGATACAGTAGTTTTCCGGTTTAACGAACATTCGTTTTTTAAAAACATTGCATTTAACGAACGAGGAATATTTTTCTATTGAGTATCTTATATAGCGAACAAAAAATTTATTATGTACTCAGTTTAATGTATTTTATGTTAGTGCTGTATATTACGAACTTTTCGGTTTAACGAACAAGCCTGGCAACAGAGCTTCGAAAGAATGAATTCTATTTAGAATTAATTCACGTATAAATTTAATTCAGCTTATAAAAATTTAATTTAGCATTCTTTAAAATCATTCCTCAGAAATTAATTCTTAGGCTTAATTCTTTAGGCTTAACTTTGTATTGAATTAATTCCCTAGAGAATTAATTCCTTAGAGAATGAAAATTCAATTTTTCTTTAATTCCATTCTATTACAAATTGAATGAAAAATTTGAAGAATTAATTCCCTATAAAATTTAATTCAATTGAATGATATATTTTTTTCTTTCATTCCCTTCTACTACAAATTGAATGACAACATTTTTCTTTAATTCTATTTTTGTATATATTTTGAAAATAAGCATTAAAAGAGTCGATAATCAGTGGTATTTAGCTAAAATCAATACAAAATCAACATGTTACTATCCAGCTAAACTTCACATAAAATAGAAGATGATTGTGCCCAAATAAACGTGTAAAGAAGCTGCACTTCAGAGTTTTAAAGACAAATAATACTCGTAATACGTTCTCTGTGAGATCTAGAGATAAATCCCATGATTCAGAATAACCTAAATTATAACAGATGCAAATTAGGACACGTTCAATACAAAGCTAATAAAAATAATATATATCTCATACTAAATGTGATGCACGCCCGGAAACATTTGTGTACATAAACGTGGCTTACTATAAATCATTTTTAGAATTATATAAATTTGTTTAAAATCTAAAGAATTAAACAATAAAACTTTAATTCAATCTAGTACAAATTGAATGGTTGAAAAATTGTTTAATTCAATTTGTAATAGTTTGAATTTAAACAAAATTGAATTAAATCAAAAGAATTAAGCATTCCCAAAGAATTATAGCCTGTTTCTCTATGTCGAACGAAAATCAAAGCGAACGAAAGCAAGTCGAACGAATTCGAATAATTTTGGGTTTCTGTATTTCCTACGCTTTCGTTCGCATGGAGTTACGTCTTTTCCTATTGTTTTTGTTTTATTTTGCTTTCAGAGTAACTTTTTCGTAAAAATATTAAAAGTACTACTAAGTTGTTTAAACATATATACAACCAAGTAAATAAACAAACAAAATTAAAATAATAAAAAAATAAAAATTTTTTTGATTTTTTTTACAAATTGTTTTTTAATCACAAAATCATCATTTATGGATACCAAATACATTAAAATGAATAATAAACATGATTAAGGAACATATGCAATGGTCTAATGAGTATTTTTCCTATTTTTCTTTAAGAAATTCAACCAGTCGAAAGCAAAATAACAAGTGACTGATTTTGACATTCTTGTTCTTATCGTTCGAAATACAGAAACCCAATTTTATATGAAAACACTTACGTTTTCTTTCGACTTGTCGTTCGACTCATTGTTCGCATAGAAGTGAGTTAGAGAAACCCAAATCAGTTTTCGTTCGCTTAGAAGGCGAAAGAAAGCTTTCGTTCGACATAGAGAAACAGGCTATTAATTCATAAATGAATTAATTCCATAATATCAAAAGCTTTAGGAATTAAGCTACAGAATTAATTATGATGAATTTATTCGAAAGAATTAATAATTCTATATGGTTTAATTCATTTTTAAAAAGGGAATTAAAGAATTAATTCTTTCGAACCTTTGCCTGGCAACAATTGGGTTCGTTAAATCGGAAAACTACTGTACTTAACTTCAAACATTAAATTTCTCATTTTTGGCCTCGCCTATTTTTTAAAATAATGCTAAAAAAAAAATAATTATATATTAAAAAATTATCTCAAATCGATAACAAGAAAAAAATGTTTAGTCAAAATTTCAAAACAGGTCTCAAAAATAGCATTTTTTGTAGCTTTATATGGGCAATTCTTCAAACTCGTTTACTTTTGATTTAAAAAAAAAAAAAAAACAATGTCATTTATATGCATTTTTTTAATTGCACTTACTCGAATCTCTAAAGTTGCATTAAATACAAAATCGTACTTTTTTTCGAACGCCATATTGATTGTGATATATGGTATTAAAGCAGCTACAGATTGACATATATCATCGCTAATTTTGATTAGAGCCTTGGGTGTGCCTCGACGATTAATGTTAAACTAAAAACATCGCTGTCTTAGCCCATGAAAACCGCTGATGAATATTTTTAGTAAAATTATATTTCTTGCGCAAGTAAAACTTTACACAGGAACTTATTTCAGTTTAAAATTGATTTATAACTAGGGTGATCGACGCGGTTTTCCAACCGGTTTTAAAACCGGTTTTTTCAGTCAATGTGCTGTCGGTTTTTTCAAAATGTTAATTTTTCGAATTAGAAGAATTGGACATTTATGCTAAAATCCGCGACTACAGCAATAAAAAGGAATAAAAAAAACTTGTTAGTTTCAAACACTTTTTTTGGAATTTTTGACTTTTAAAATTATGAAAGTCTACAGGTAAATTAAATCACAGCAAAAAAAAATTTCCAAAAATACCCATATTTTCAACAGGCTTTTAAAAATATATAGTAAAATTATATATTTTTTGATTCTTTACATTGATGAAGTCATCATTAACTACTTTTGTTTCTGACCATAATATAACTACAGAAGGTAGAATCATTGGAGAGAGTGCTCTCAATTTATTTTACCCTGTAATGTCAAACAAGAAAATATTAAAAAAAAAAGAATCAAAATAAAATATAAAAAAATTAAAAAAAGTAAATAAAACAATTTAAAAATGTTTGTTCACATACATATTCTACTATTCTACGCCCACTGCAGCCAAGTCTGACAACAATGTATAGTCCTTGACATTGGGATCCAACTACTGGACCAGCTAAAACAGTGCAAGTTCAAATTTTTGCGACAACGCGTAGCGCAACATGGTAATTGCCGTTATTGTCTGGCTCATTAACAGTTTTGGAAGGGGGATTTAACGTAAGCAATGCTTGTAGGCATTATTGTTGTGTTTGTTTCGGAAATATTCTACAAAAGCGAATGCAAAATATATTAGGAATCCCCATAATATAACTACAGAAGGTAGAATCATTGGAGAGAGTGCTCTCAATTTATTTTACCCTGTAATGTCAAACAAGAAAATATTAAAAAAAAAAGAATCAAAATAAAATATAAAAAAATTAAAAAAAGTAAATAAAACAATTTAAAAATGTTTGTTCACATACATATTCTACTATTCTACGCCCACTGCAGCCAAGTCTGACAACAATGTATAGTCCTTGACATTGGGATCCAACTACTGGACCAGCTAAAACAGTGCAAGTTCAAATTTTTGCGACAACGCGTAGCGCAACATGGTAATTGCCGTTATTGTCTGGCTCATTAACAGTTTTGGAAGGGGGATTTAACGTAAGCAATGCTTGTAGGCATTATTGTTGTGTTTGTTTCGGAAATATTCTACAAAAGCGAATGCAAAATATATTAGGAATCCCGAAAATCAGTTGGTCTTTGTAATCTACACAATAATAATTTTTTTCAAAAAATTTGCAAAAACATGTCCATAAAAAAAGGAATTCAAATATAAGGAAAAGTATTTGAATGATTCTTATTTGTCTTTTTTAATTGTGTTTTTTATATATGAAATAGTAATTTTGTTTTATACTTTTTTATTTTTGATTTTTTTGTTTTTTATTTTTCTACTATTTGACATTACAACAATTAAAATTGACAACTCTCCCTAATGATTCTACCTTCTATTATTATATCATGAGGAATCCCGAAAATCAGTTGGTCTTTGTAATCTACACAATAATAATTTTTTTCAAAAAATTTGCAAAAACATGTCCATAAAAAAAGGAATTCAAATATAAGGAAAAGTATTTGAATGATTCTTATTTGTCTTTTTTAATTGTGTTTTTTATATATGAAATAGTAATTTTGTTTTATACTTTTTTATTTTTGATTTTTTTGTTTTTTATTTTTCTACTATTTGACATTACAACAATTAAAATTGACAACTCTCCCTAATGATTCTACCTTCTATTATTATATCATGGTTTCTGACAATACATTATGAAAAATAGAATTACAGTATAAACTCGATAATCCGAATCTCTATAATCCGGATTTATTGTATATTTTAATCCGAATTTAGTCATTTATATTTAAAAAATAATGTAAATTGAAATTTATAATAAAAATTATGCGGACTGAGCTTTTTGTTGTTCAATACCTACGTTTTTAGTTAAATTATATAAATATGTTGGAACAAATATTTTTTAGTACATACAAATTATTTGTTTAAGGCGAAGTTAAAATTGTTGAAAGTTTTTTAATATAAATTGTATTTGTGGTAAAAAATTTTAGTAATTTTACTGTAACAAATATTAAATAACCATTATACATATGTATGTATCTCTACAATTTTTAACAAAAAACATGTCAGAATAATGAATCGATAATCCGGATAATTCGATAATTCGGATTGGGGTCTGCAATCAATTATCCGGATTATCGAGTTTATACTGTAATATGAAGACTTCACAATTATTCTGCGTGTTGCTTATTTGAAATTGAAATAGTAGAACCATAACAAACTTAAAATTGTCATATTATATATAATTTTAAAGGAAATTATGGCTTATTTCAAGTGATGTATACATAGTTTAGTTAGTAAACAAAATTTTAGAACACTTGTTCTAAAACAAAGGATAAAAAGTGAAAAAGTGTTTTAAGAAAATATTACAAGGAGTTCACTACTACTATTTTCGTAACGGATATCAATATTGAAATGACTTTTATATATGTTATAAAGTCTTTGATAGGAAACCGAATGTTTTAAATATCGGATAAATGTATAGAATTTTACAACATATTCTTATAAGTAAAAATTTTTATTATTGAAAATGTGGCTATTTTTGGAAAATTGTTCATGTGACTAAATTTACTGGTTGGCTATCATAAATTTTTTCAACAATCAATTTTATTTACAGGTTCAAAAATTTTAACTTTTTATTCCTAATTTATCATTTTTATTTTTTTTTTTTTAAGTTACTCACTTTCTTAAGATACAGACTTTTAGAAAATGCTAAAAATTATTTAACTTTTTTAACAAAATTTATTAAAAAAATTAAATCCGTAGTTACTTTTTTTTTTTGCAAAAAATTGCAATTTTTGAGACCTGTATTGAAATATAGATTTCGAAATTTTTTTCTTGTTATTGAATTGAGATAAGTATACAAAATTTATTTAGCATAATTTAGAAAATTATAGAGAATTTTGCCGCATTTAAAAAAAATGGTAGATATTTTATTGGAAAAGTTATGGGGCAAAATCGCAAAAAGTCAAGCCCAAAAATGAGAAATATAATTTTTGAAGTTAAGTTAAGCATGATTTTTCCTGCAAAAAATATTTAAAATCGGTTTATATTTGTTTAAAGTTACAAGCTCCGATATCAGTCTCGACGTGGTAAACTATGGCCCAGTGTAGTGTCGTCTGTGCTCCAGCTACTCCAGCCAATAATATTCTGAAAACCTAAATCCTCTTCTAACGATGTTCCAAGTTTCATCTTAATCGGATTAGTGGTTTCAGAGATCCAGACTTATTACCATTTATTTTGCATTTGGCCCCACTGTGCACTGTTAATGATTATCGTAAACTTCTAGTTTAATATTAACCGAAAGTTACAAAACTTGTTATATTTAACTAAACCGTACTTTGTGTTAACGGGCTCAACAGTCATAAAACGACAAATATCGACATAGAGAATCGGGCCAATATTAAACGAGAAAGTAACTATAGTCGGTCAAGACCGACCATATGATACTCTACACCATTGTGTATAAACTTATTTGTGTCGAATTTAACTTGATACTAATATTCGTATGGGATTTATGTACGTTAATGTAATTTCCGGAAGAGGAATTTATATGGGAACTATGGTCAATTATGGACCGATCTTCATGAAATTTGGCACAGAGATTAACACTTATACAAAACTTCTTTTCACCGAACTTCCCTATTCCGGGAGGATATTTATATGGGGGTTAGGTGAAATAATGGACCGATCATAAACAATTTCAATACGCTTCGGTCTTGTGTCCAAATAACTATTCATGCCAACCAGTTTCCGGTTTTTTACAAACGCTGCCGGTTTCGGTTTTTTCAAAACCGGTATTTTAAAGAACCAGTATTTTAAAACCGGTATTTTAAGAACCATTTTATTTAACTTTTTATGTAATTTAACACAGAAAAATAAGTAAAAAAAAAAGAAAAATTATATGACTAAAAATAAGTCTCAACTTACTAAATTGAAAATTTCAAGACTGCTACATTTTGGACAAAAAAAAAAAAAAAAATAAATAATAATAATAATATTCGAGTTCTTCGCGAAATTGAGTTCTTCGCGAAATTGAATAGAAGAACTATTTTTGTTGTCGAATACACAGGAAAAGTTTTGCAGAAAAGCTAATAAGTTTTATTAATACCAATAAGGAATTATTTAAAATTTAAAACATGCTTTCATTAAAAAACACCAATAGATGGTTCTATTGTTATAATTTTTATAACCAGAATTATGTGCACTAGTTTTTTTCGTGCTCACTTATAAGTATTTCAATCACAAAATATATTTTATTTTGGAAAGACATATTTTCAAATACCAGGACTAGGAATAAAATGTTGAAATACTTATTTATTGAATAAGATAAATCAAAAATATAAGAAAAATTTCTCTAAAGTTATAACGTGAGTAAAAAATTATTTTTGAAGAGTAAATCTTGTATGCAAATATAAATTTAAGGTTTTGTTAAAAACAAATAAATATTATTTTCTTGTTAAAAAAATGTTAATGACTGAAAACCGGTTAATCGGCTTTTTAAAGAGTTCAAAACCGGGCAACCATTTTTTTCTAAATGAGATAGCCGGTCAGCCAGTCAGACGGACGGAAGGACATCGTTAAAGTGATTCTGAGTCGAACGGTATGGTCCGAATATTTTTTCTGTACGTTACAAACATCAGCACAAACGCATAATACCCCAACCACCTATGGTGCCCTACACCATTAAATTAAACATTCTTTCAGTAGTCAACTATATATTTGGTATTTCCATTGATTATAATAAACTATTATGTTTACAAATTAACTCTAATATATGTATATGTTATTTTGAGCTATATATTTACGTATTGAACTAAAATTTCTTAAGAATTACTGTGAAAGAATTGCCAATTTTAACGAATACGCTTGTTTTAAATATAGTTAAACTAAGATAAGATGTATAATTTTATATTCATGTACATTTTTTAATGTTAAGAACAAGTCAATAATAAACCTATTACCTTTCATTTTCAATCATATTTATTTAAGAAAGTAAGTAATATAAATATTATAACTTGTTATAAAAATTATATTTTAATATTGAACGTGCATTTGATCATTAAATTTATTAAATGTTTTAATATAAAATTAGAATCGTAATCTATCAACTAAAACAAATAAATTGCTGTGACCCTAATATTTATGTAGTTTTATTTAAATAACATGGGTGTAAGTATTTATACATATAAGTGGCAATTCAGATTTTATACTTCTAATATTAAATAAGTGATTGATAGAATTAAAAATGTATAGTGCACAAAGAAACAGAATTGAAATATTTAGGAATTGTATCTCTAATTTATAACACTATGCAACAAATTGATGATCATCGCGTGGGGGCGGAATCATTCCAATTGCAATTTATAGCTCTTGATATGTGTAATAAACCCTCTAAAGGATTTTTCGCTGGTAGGCAAAACCTTTGCTTTATGACCACTTAAACTTTTCTATTTTTGCACCAAAGTAGTTTCAGATAAATAAAAAAAAAAGTAATATAAATATAGTTCGATACTAAAATATTTAAACATAAATGTTTAGAGTATTTAAATGACAATATTTCATTAGAACTTTCTATTCATCTATCTCTGATTATATGGAGTCATTTCTAGTCCGTTTAAACAAAATTAAATAAAAGTCCATTAAAACTTGAGTTTAATGGGTTAAAATATTCTACAGACATTTTCTACGTCGAATTTCACTAGGGGTCACCGAAGGTTCAAAGTTCATACTATGAAGCGTTTATCCAAAGAAATGAAATTGACGAAATTATTCGGCTATGTGATGGGAATCACGCGATTTTAAAATCACATGTGATTTGTAAACCGCTAGTTTTTTTAGCATGTGCTACAGTTCACACGGTTTAATTTTATGTTATATTTCATTGCCTAGTTTAAGGAGTTTATATAAGAAATGTGGGAAAATTTCATAATTTTCTTTTTTAACAACATATGATAAGTCGGATGAAGTTTTTAGCTTTGGAGACCCTAGTAAAATTTAAAGGTGAAAATATCTGTAGAACATTTTAACCCATTAAACTCAAGTTTAAATCGTCTTTCATGACGTTTCTTTAGAACGGAATAGAAATGACCCCTTATAGGTACGATAAATGAATTTAAAGTTTTAATAAAATATTACCCGTTAAACGCTCTGAACATTTATGGAAAATTATTTTAGCTTCGAACTATATTGATATTATTTTTTTTCGATTTATATGTAACTACCTTGGTGCAAAAATAGAAAAGTTTAAGTGGTCATAAAACAAAAATTTTGCCTACAACCGAAAAATTCTTTGGAAGGTTTACTACACACATCAAGAGCTATCAATTGCAATCGGAGTGATTCCACCCCCAAAATACTGCTGAATAGTGTAATCGGTTAGTTGAATTTACGTAGAACTTAGCAGAGGAGTGTAGAATTTTAAGTTTGGAAAGGAACATACACAGAAGAAAAAATTAACTATTATTTTTGAATTTAAAAAAAAAAAAAAAAAAACAGTAGCAACCAAATGTCGGCAAACTGATTCAAATACATCATTGTGAACTGTATGGAGTCTACTTTCATAAAGTGATATGCTTTTTAAAATTTTGATTTTTATTTTTTTGAGCAGAAATAAGTTATTTTTTGATTTTGATTTTATATTTTTTTTTTTTGTTGGTGGTGTTCAGTTCTAGTGTTTTTCACTATTTTTTCGAGCAAAAATACCGGATATATTTTGATTTTTATTTTTTTCGGGAAAAAATAACTGTTATTTTTTGATTTTTATTTTTCGAGCTGAAATTTCTTGACTTTTGCCACAAAACAAAAACACCAAAATAAAAACATCAAAAATAAAAAATAAGACAAAAAGAAAAAACAGTTGAAATAAACGCAAAAAAATTAAAAAAAAAAAAAATATACAATAAAAATTATTTATTAAAAACACTAGAACAGTACACCATTATAAACAAAAAATTAATCAAATTTAAAGTTTCAGAAAATTACTTTTATTTTTGCTCAAAAAAATAAAAATCAAAATTTTAAAAAGCATATCACTTTATGAAAGTAGACTCCATATAGATCACAATGATGTATTTCAATCAGTTTGCCGACACTTTGTTGCTACTGCTTTTTTTTTTTTTTTTTTTTTTTGTTTGAAAATTCAAAAATAACAGTTATTTTCCGTCCCTGGTGTTTTTAATAAATAATTTTTATTGTGATTTTTATACCCTTCACCACAGGTGTAAAGGGTATATATAAGTTTGTCATTCCGTTTGTAATTTCCACAATTTTCGTCGGAGAGCAAAAAAGTTTATATTTTCGGAATCCTTGTAAGAAGCGATGACGATTGGACCATGTCCGTCCGTCCGTGTGTCGGTTGAAATGGCGTTTATGAAGCCCACCGATAACTGACATATATAATATGTATGTCAAACGATCGGAAATGCTTTCGAGAATTTTGCTATTGGAATTCAGCAAGATAGGTTCATACAATGCGGAGATATGTTCAAAAAACCGGTTTTTTGAACCGGTTTTCCAGTTTCTGAAGCCTCTGTATACACTACGGACTTCGTTTTTACAAAGAATTCTCGGACATTTTTTTCTGAATTTTTGTTCTGAAAAAATAAAATAAATCGGTTCAGTAATAACTGAGATATCGGACAAAACGCATTTTTTATTTTTTGAAGCCTTGGTTTAAGCTATAGATTTTTATTTTTATACAGATCGGTCACAAATATTTTTATAAAATTTCAGTTTTTTGAATCAGGAAGATCGGTTTATAAATGGTGGAGATATGCTTTAAAACCCGGTTTTTAGAACCGGTTTTTTAGTTTCTGAATCCTCTGCATATACCAGGGACTTCGAATTTTTAAAGGGGGCTCGAAAATTATTTTCTGAATTTTTGTTCTGAAAAAATTAAATAAATCGGTTCAGTAATAACTGAGATATCGGGGAAAACGAATTTTTTATTTTTGAAGCCCTTGTTCAAGCTATAGATTTTTATTTTTATATAGATCAGTCATAAATATTTTTATAAAATTTCGGTTTTTTTAATAAACCAAATTCGTTCATAATCAACAGAGTTATGGCCCAAAAACAAATCTGTTAAGAATATAAATACACCAACAAACATGTATATTAAGCATTGTAATGACTATTAGTGACGTTTTTTGTTTTTTGTTTTTTGTATAGACAAGTAGTTTAGTTATCAACAGCAGTAATATGATGAATAACAGTGTTGTTGTTGTTGTTCTTTGTATATGCAGTCTGTACAAAAATAAATAGATATGGAATTGTAGTTGTTTATTTTTAAAAACTAAAACATATCTGTTAAGAATATACATAAATACATACACAAACATGTATATTAAGCATTGTAATGACTATTAGTGACGTAGTTTAGTTAGCAACAGCAGTAATATAATGAATAACAGTGTTGTTGTTGTTCTTTGTGTATTCAGTCAGTTTGTACATACAAAAATAAATATATATGGAATTGTTGTTGTTTCTTTTTTAAAAGCAAAGCCTGTTATGATTGTTTTTTTTTTTCATATTCAAATTTTCGTAGTTTGAAAAAAATTTAGATTTAGAAAATATGCAAGCATACGTTAAGGCGAAAATTTTATTAATTTTCGGTAATATGGTAATATGATGTCGATAAGATGGTAATATGGTGAAGGGTATCAAAGATTCGGCACAGCCGAATCTTTTTTCAATTTCATTTTTTTTTTTAATTTTAGATTTTTTAATTTTTTTGTCGTTTATTTCATTTCGGAGTATATTTTTTCGTCTTTGTATTTTTTTTTTTGTCTTATTTTTTTTATTTTTAGTATTTTTATTTTTTTTATTTTGGTGAAATAACTTTTATTTCTGCTCGAAAAATAAAAATAAAATGAAATTAAAAAAAGAGTCGACTGTGCTGTGTAGAGGCTTCTTTGCAAAAACGAAGTCCCTAGTATATACAAAGAATTCAGAAACTGGAAAATCGGTTCTAAAAACCGGGGTTTTAAGCACATCTCCGCCATTTATTTAATATCAACTTTTTTGCTCTCCGACGAAAATTGTGGAAATTACAAACGGAATGACAAACTTATATATACCCTTTACACCTGTGGTGAAGGGTAAAAAACAGTTAGTTTTGCCTGAAAAAATAAAAATCAAAACATAACCGGTAATTGTGCTCGAAAAAATAAAAATCAAAAAATTACTGTTATTATTTGATTTTTATAATAAAAGTCATAACGGTTACGATCCCTGATTTTCATTTTTTAACAAAAAACAAAATGTATTTGATTACAGGCAGCGTTACCGTTGACAATTTTTAAAAATTTTCCAAAAAAGTGGATTTCAAAATAAAAAGTTGCCAAAAAAAGGGGATTTTTTTTGAAAAAAGGGGCCAAGTGCTTTAAAACCTAAAAAAATCCATAAAATTTGTTTATAATTATTTTACAACAATTTTTATTATTGCAAAAATAAAGTTTTATTCACAAAAATAGTTAACACGCAATCTTCTTTTAATTAATTAAACGTCTGTACTTTTGTACGAGTTCTTCATTCGAACTCCAGTATATCAAATCCTCGTTGGACAAATTTAGGACGGAACGCATGGATCCACAAGTATTGACTTAAGTTTGTTAGACAAACTATTTTTTAATATTGATAATATAGTAGAAAAAAACACGTTCCCCCCAGGGATTGCTATAAGGAATGTCAAAATATAACTTAGGATATAAGATTCATCGAATCTTTTTTTAATTTTTTCAATCAAATCCAAAAAGATTCGTTATATGTTGATATAAATAGCTGTTCATAAACTTTATTATTATTTTTAGTTACTAACAGTTTCTGTTTTTTATATCACTATCTGTGAAACAATCTCAAAATGATTAATTTATTTGTTGAAATTAATATCTAGTAGGTCGATATATTTCAAACAACTTAGTTTATCGTCGTTTAGCACATAATCTTAAAAAGTTTCCATTTAGTCGCCACTTAAAAAAGGGGACAAAAAAGTGGCCAGGTGGTTGAAAAAGGGGCAAATGGCGACTAAAGTCGACAAACGGAAACAGTTTTCTTGTTGGATGAGTTTTTGACAACCGAATTAAGTTTTTGATAATTAGTTTCGTCCCTTGGTACTCTTTGAGTTAATGGATCTATTAAATCGTTTATTTTACGAATTTTTAATCGCGAGTTTTTTAACGACGCACTGTGTGGTGAGTGCGGCTAAAAATCAAAAAAATGATTTTCACAATTTTAAAAAATTTTGTAATGTGCTTCTATTATTCATATATAGAAGGTGCATCATATAGAAGCACAATTTCTTATCGCGGGTTCTAATCATAGAACCAGCTCTCATGTAATTCTCGCTCTCAACATTTTGCAATGATGAGGAGGTTAAGTAACAAGGGAGAACTAAATCCACTACCAAAACATAGAGAGAGAGAGACAGAGAAACCCTGCAGTCAAAGGTGACTGTCCGAAACCGGTTACTTGACTGACGAAATTGGGTCACCACTAGTCACTTTAACATGGGGATGTCCTAGGAAGGAGTGTATCGCCACAAAAGGACCAAAATGTGGCGATATAGTGACTAGTACGAAAAAGTCAATTCATACTAGTCCTTTTACTGGTGAAATTGAGTCAGTCACCTGACAATCTTTTTAACTGGTCACTTTACTAATCACCTGACTAGTCACTTTAACATGGGGGTGTCCTAGGAAGGAGTGTATTGCCACCAAAGGACCAAAAGGTGGCGATATAGTAACTAGTACGAAAAAGTCAATCTTTAAATTAGTGATTTTCAGAATGAAAAAAAATTTAAAATTTTGTTTGCTTATATTTTTTTATTTCTATCTTTTTTTTATTTTATTTTATTTTTTTTTTGTAAATTTATTTTTTATTTTTATTTATATTTTATTATTTATTAAAATCTTTTCATTTTCTTTTCATATTATTTTATATTAATCAATTTAATTCAATTTAATATTTTTACATTTTTGTTTATGGCGCACCCCCGGCCCGAACTCACTCGTTATGTTTTATAGTCATACGCGCTAACCACTCAGCCACACAGCATTCTTACATACATTGCACTATTTGTTGTTTTAATGAGCATGTTGATTTATTGACCCTTTGTGAGCGTGAGGTGGCTGTTGCTTCCACTTTATATAAACTTTGGAAGTCGATCCTCTTACTGGTGAAATTGAGTCAGTCACCTGACAATCTTTTTAACTGGTCACTTTACTAATCACCTGACTAGTCACTTTAACATGGGGGTGTCCTAGGAAGGAGTGTATTGCCACCAAAGGACCAAAAGGTGGCGATGTAGTGACTAGTACGAAAAAGTCAATCTTTAAATTAGTGATTTTCAGAATGAAAAAAAATTAAAAAATTTTTTTGCGTATATTTTCTTATTTCTATTCTATTCTTTTTTTATTTATTTTTTTTTAATTTCTTTTTTTTCTTTTTTTTTCTTTTTAATTTATATTTCATTATTTATTAAAATCTTTTCATTTTCTTTTCATATTATTTTATATTAATCAATTTAATTCAATTTAATATTTTTACATTTTTGTTTATGGCGCACCCCCGGCCCGAACTCACTCGTTATGTTTTATAGTCATACGCGCTAACCACTCAGCCACACAGCATTCTTACATACATTGCACTATTTGTTGTTTTAATGAGCATGTTGATTTATTGACCCTTTGTGAGCGTGAGGTGGCTGTTGCTTCCACTTTATATAAACTTTGGAAGTCGATCCTCTTACTGGTGAAATTGAGTCAGTCACCTGACAATCTGTTTAACTGATCACTTTACTAATCACCTGACTAGTCACTTTAACATGGGGATGTCCTAGGAAGATGTGTATTGCCACCAAAGGACCAAAAAGTGGCGATATTGTGACTAGTACGAAAAAGTCAATTAAAAAAAAAAAAACACAAATGCAGAATAACTGATTTTTTTATTAATTGTAAAATCCTAATTAGCAAGACTAGTTCCGCAATTCCGTAACTTTTTTCATTTACTACCGATATCGTTAATTAACAAAAATTTTCGGTTGTTTTTGATTTTGCTATTCTCTACTATACGATTTTTTTCATAGGTATATTTTAACGACAAATATCGATAGAAATGATAGAACGTCATTATTTGAAAAAAATAAATAAATTGGATTTTTATTTAAAAACAAAACAATTGTCTTGAAAAAAATATGAAAAAAGTGTAAATATTATATAAATGTGTGCAGATTGTCTTCCAACAATTAACCAATATGAGTATATGTATGGTATGTTGTTGGAAATATTTTTTAAATTAATTTAATGTTAAATGTTTCTCATATTAGACCCGTTCATTAAAAATTTGCTTTAAACTTTAAAATAACATAACTATGGATACTTATGTTTAAAAACTCGTTAATATTTTTCGTTTAAACAAATTATTCAAATATTTTATTGCATCTAAAAATACCAACTCTCACAAAAGTTCTAATTTTGGTAAAATTTTACCAAAATTCTGTATTTTCAGTAAAATAAATTTTTTCACTAAAAAAACTTTCACTAAGAACTGAATGTGATTAAAACTTAATAACAAATCAGTTTCAAAATTCTAAAAACTCAGTTATAAACTGTCATTTGAATCTCTATATTTTTTGCTAAAATTCAGTAAAAACATTTAATAAACGAAAACTTTAACGAAAAAAGAATCGCCACCTCCACGCTCACCAAATGGTCAATAAAGTATAAATCGCCACTTCCACGCTCTCAAAAGAGTCAATAAATGGTGCTATCGCCACCTCAGCGCTTTCAAAAGAGTCAATAAATAGTGCTATCGCCACCTCAACGCTTTCAAAAGAGTCAATAAATAGTGCTATCGCCACCTCCACGCTTACCAAAGGGTCAATAAAGTATAAATCGCCACCTCAACGCTTTCAAAAGAGTCAATAAATGGTGCTATCGCCACCTCAACGCTTTCAAAAGAGTCAATAAATAGTGACACCGAAAAAACTGCTGGGTTCTTTATAAGGAATACACACATGTACAAACACATATTTTTAAGCTCTTTCTCTCTCTGTTTTGGTGGTGCTCAGCAGTTTTTTCGGTGTCAATTCACCCGCTTTAGCACAGTAAAGTCCATTTGTGACTACCCACCTGACTCATTCAAATGTGTACGTTTTTTTATACACCCTAACTTCGCATATATTGTGACCGATAGTTAAGCTATCGTACCTTTTATTGACTCTTTTGAAAGCGTTGAGGTGGCGATAGCACTATTTATTGACTCTTTTGAAAGCGTTGAGGTGGCGATAGCACTATTTATTGACTCTTTTGAAAGCGTTGAGGTGGCGATTTATACTTTATTGACCCTTTGGTGAGCGTGGAGGTGGCGGTAGCACTATTTATTGACTCTTTTGAAAGCGTTGAGGTGGCGATAGCACCATTTATTGACTTTTTTGAAAGCGCTGAGGTGGCGATAGCACCATTTATTGACCATTTGAGAGCGTGGAAGTGGCGATTTATACTTTATTGACCATTTGGTGAGCGTGGAGGTGGCGATTCTTTTTTCGTTAAAGTTTTCGTTTATTACTGAATTTTAGCAAAAATATAGAGATTCAAATGACAGTTTATAACTGAGTTTATAGAATTTTGAAACTAATTTGTTATTAAGTTTTAATTACATTCAGTTCTTAGTGAAAGTTTTTTTGGTGAAAAAATTTATTTTACTGAAAATACAGAATTTTGGTAAAATTTTTAATTTTTAATAAAAAATTAAATTTTAAGAAAAATTTCAGAATTTTTTAAAAATTTTGATTGCTATTATAAATTTCTCCTTTTTAGAAAATTTTAATTTATTTGCAAAAAAATTTAATTTTTCAAAAATTAGAACTTCTGTGAGAGTTGGTATTTTAAGATGAAATAAAATATTTGAATAATTTGTTTAAACGAAAAATATTAACGAGGTTCTAAACATAAGTTTCCATAGTTATGTTATTTTAAAGTTTAAAGCAAATTTTTAATGAACGGGTCTAATATAAGAAACATTTAACATTAAATTAATTTTTAAAATATTTCCAACAACATACCATACATATACTCATATTGGTTAATTGTTGGAAAAATCTGCACACATTTATATAATATTTACACTTTTTTCATATATTTTTCAAGACAATTGTTTTGTTTTTAAATAAAAATCCAATTAAAATTTTAAATTTTTACAAATAATGACGTTCTATCATTTCTATCGATATTTGTCGTTAAAATATTCTTAAGAAAAGAATCGTTAACTTTAGTAGAGAATAGCAAAATCAAAAACAACCGAAAATTTTCGTTAATTAACGATATCGGTAGTAAATGAAAAATGTTACGGAATTGCGGAACTAGTCTTGCTAATTAGGATTTTACAATTAATAAAAAAATTAATTATTCTGCATTTGTGTTTTTTTTTTTAATTGACTTTTTCGTACTAGTCACAATATCGCCACTTTTTGGTCCTTTGGTGGCAATACACCTCTTCCTAGGACATCCCCATGTAAAAGTGACTAGTCAGGTGATTAGTAAAGTGACCTTTTAAACAGATTGTCAGGTGACTGACTCAATTTCACCAGTAAGAGGATCGACTTCCAAAGGGTATATAAAGTGGAAGCAACAGCCACCTCACGCTCACAAAGGGTCAATAAATCAACATGCTCATTAAAACAACAAATAGTGCAATGTATGTAAGAATGCTGTGTGGCTGAGTGGTTAGCGCGTATGACTATAAAACATAACGATGTGAGTTCGAGCCGGGGGTGCGCCATAAACAAAAATGTAAAAATATTAAATTGAATTAAATTGATTAATATAAAATAATATGAAAAGAAAATGAAAAGATTTTAATAAATAATGAAATATAAATTAAAAAGAAAAAAAAAGAAAAAAAAGAAATTAAAAAAAAATAAATAAAAAAAGAATAGAATAGAAATAAGAAAATATACGCAAAAAAATTTTTTAATTTTTTTTCATTCTGAAAATCACTAATTTAAAGATTGACTTTTTCGTACTAGTCACTACATCGCCACCTTTTGGTCCTTTGGTGGCAATACACTCCTTCCTAGGACACCCCCATGTTAAAGTGACTAGTCAGGTGATTAGTAAAGTGACCAGTTAAAAAGATTGTCAGGTGACTGACTCAATTTCACCAGTAAAAGGACTAGTATGAATTGACTTTTTCGTACTAGTCACTATATTGCCACCTTTTGGTCCTTTGGTGGCGATACACTCCTTCCTAGGACATCCCCATGTTAAAGTGACTAGTCAGGTGATAGGTAAAGTGGCTAGTGGTGACCCAATTTCGTCAGTCAAGTAACCGGTTTCGGACAGTCACCTTTGACTGCAGGGTGGATTTTTTTCCCTTGTTACTTAACCCCCTTATCAATGCAAAATGTTGAGAGCGAGAATTACATGAGAGCTGGTTCTATGATTAGAACCCGCAATAAGAAATTTTGCTTCTACATGATGCGCCTTCTATATATGAATATTCTTTGCTAATAGTCATTACAATGCTTAAACAGTCATTGCAAGCTTTGCTTTAAAAATAAACAACAACAACAAAATATTTATATATTGTTGTATGTATGTATGTATATACAAACAAACTTCATATACAGAAAACAAAAATAACAACCGTTACACAGTGGGGTCAAACGCAAATTTTTTGGTAATAAATCTGAATCTCCTAAACTACTGGTCAGATCAAATTTAAATGTATGGAAGAATTGTAGAGGAGGACCTAAGCTTTTAGAAAAATCATCTTGTAGTCACCCTGTGATAACACGAGATAAGCTACAGGGTGTCAAAATTGACTACCTCGAGTATGTAAAAGTTAAAAAAAATCGTAACTTGTACAAATGAAGTCCGATTTTAAATATTTTTATATTTCTGGAAAGTGCTTGGCAAGATAAAGAAAAAATAAGCTTACTCATCTAAGTTATCTCTTACAGTTTAAAAGATATTTACGCTTGAATTTTGAATTTTTGATTTTTTGGCTCGAATTTATTTCGTTTTTCGGAAATAAGTCCGGAGATATATGAGGTAAGAATTTTTTAAAAATACTCTGTAATTTGCTACATATTTCAAAATAATATGCTGAAAGAATTTTTGGATTATCTCAATTCGTCTAGACGTGAAAAATATTCAAAATCAGCACTCTGAAATTGCCATGAAAAATGGATATTTTTTTACAAAAATATAGTACAATTCATTCACTTTTTTCTCAAACTTCCGTTAATAAAAAATTTGTTTCCTTATTAATTTCAAAAGATAAGGCTTCATAAATGGTTAATAAAGAAATTTTGAATTGATTTAAGTTTGCACCCTACATCCAGCATTGGCCGAAAATTGTCAATTTTAAAAAATAGTTTAATTTTTATCGATTAATAAAAAAAATGTCACGCGAGCTTTTTTAAATTTGGTACCCATATTTTTTATAGAAATAGATTTAGAATGATTTAACACTAAACTGCTTCCCGCCCGGCCAAAAACGAATGCAGGAGTGGAGATTTTATGTTAAAAGTCATTTTTTTTAACGACTATTTTTAAAAGCATATTAAAAGCATATTAGCATAATATTATTTCTTATGTAATGTATAAAACACAAATCAAGCTTTCATTCCTAAAAAAATTAATAAAATAGCTCCAATAACCTATTTTTGGAAATTTTTCAAAAATAAATTATTTTTTTAAAAATAGCTGAAAATCCAAAAAAAATTATTTTTTTTAATACAACTCCACTAATTTTGCAAATACTTAAAAAATGTTAAAAGAATATAAAAATAGACTTATTTACCAATTCAACGATATATAGATATATTGATATAGGTCATTTAATAATAGTAATATAATGGCCTCAAAACTACCAAGTCACGTCAAAAGTTGCAAAATTCACTATTTTGTTCCATATTTCCATATGTGTGTATACGTAACATTTTAGTTTTCTAATGTATTATGTAGGTATATATTTGTTATTATAAAGTAGTAAATTCTTTATTTTAGTAATGTTTATTTAATTTGTTCTACATATTTACATACTTATTATACATATATCTCGTATATTTATTTTATTAAGAATATATTATCGAAGATATTATTAGAGATTTTCTTGAAAATAATCAGAAACATCAAACGTTAGCAAATTTTTAACTTCCTTAGCTTCGGAATCCTCTTTTTCTATTTCAAGAGTGATTTTTGGTAGCCATCGTGTTTTTATAGAATATATAACTGGATCTGATGATATTAATAAATATTCCATTAAGTCCATATTTTGCGCTATTTTCGAACATTTTCGGGTATTGAAGAGTCGGAAATATTTAACATCTTTATTTCGGGCTTCCTGTGCTTCCTCTGTTAGCTCTCCCAATGGCAAAATACAATTTTCTATTATTTCTTTACCATGAGCCAATAATTTGTGAATTGTTGGAGTCATTGATTTCCAGGGGTATGTAATGTTAAGTAGTTCTTTAGTTTCGTAAGCAAAAATTTTAAATTTGTCCGCATTAATTTGTTATTTGCTATTAATGGCTGCCAATATAATCTTAAAACGCTTCAAAATATTTAAGTCAATGCCTGTGATTGAAGATTTGAGTTCCGGATTTTCAAAGAAACGTCTTGCTGTATTTCCATCATTTGAGCTTCCATAGCCATGTAGAGGTTTATCAATTATTAATCCGAGTTGTTCTTTGAATTCTAATTGAATTCTTTTCTTCTCCTCTTTTCGTAATTCGTGAAGTTCCAAATTGTTTTTTACTTTAGCATTTTCCTGTCCGGGAATATTTCTGTACTTCATATCATATGCAAGATGTAAGCAGAACTCCAAAAATCTTATCCTTGCGTGGAGTGGTGATATTCCAAATTTTAAAGAATTTTTATTAACAAGGACTTCAGAATTATCCTGAAATTGTGAACTTATTTTTCCACATATATTACATTTCCATGTAAATGTTGTATCTGTTATAGCGTTTGCAACTTTTCTATCAATCATCGTTAATTGTTGTTGAAATGTAACTTTAATAGTTCTGTTTGATACTTTTACATATATTGGGGCAATGCTTTAATCTTCTTCCAATTGGTTGACAATGCTGTTTATTGTAACCGTGGTTTCTTTTGTGTAATCAAAAAGGATTGGACGGCACAAAAATTTGGAACCTGGAGTTAAATTTATCCATATATCATAAAAAAGCGAGTCATTTCTTGTCGATGAGGAAGGCTTAAGCCCAAATTACAATAGCGCGTAGTCAGCAGCAGTGTGTGTTGCCATAATCAGCTGATTATTTAGAAGTTTGCAGTGCTGTTTCATTTAGCTCTGTTTCTAAATTCACTGCGCTGCATTCAGATTGAGAGCGAGACAAAGAGAGTGAGCAAATAAATGAGAGGCTAAAATACACAAGTAGAACAAAGCTAGATGGTGGTTGTAAATTGTGGCTGCCTACGCTGAATTGTGATTATAACGGCAGCAACATGTTGTGCTGACAGTGATCAGCTGATCATTTTTGCTGATACTGTTGCTGACTACGCGCTATTGTAATTTGGGCTTTATTTAAGCGCATTCGAAGTGGTACCAGAGACGCTATAAACAGCGAGGAATAATTATTTCCAGAATTACTTCCATCCAGTTGTTTGTATTCCGAAAATCCTGATGTACCATCGCAGCCCCATTTGAATATTAAAATAAGTTCAGAGTCTTTGCATTTTTCAATGTTATCATTGCTGAAGGTAGATATAATTCTAGAGGCAGTATTTTCAAGTAATTGCAATATATTAACTTTAGCATTTTTAACAGAAGCATTAACCGGGTGCTCCATAGGCTGTAAAATATTACTTTTCGCTTCTCTCACTAATTTGCTACTGGGAAAGATATCATATCATTTTTCGCTAACAGATTTCCTCAAAATCTCGTATTGGTTTCTTGATAATCCTAAATTTAATATTAGAGCTAAAGCATCTTCAGAGGTAAGGGACGATGTTGATTTCGGTGTTACTATGCTTTGGATTATCCGATGTAATCGATTGGGAGAAGCTGTTGGTAACACATTTATAACTTTTTCTACTTCCTTTGGTTGCGTACGTGTTACTAAAGCTTTAAATGTATCTTTTATTTCGGCATTCGTATGTGAATTTAGAATAGATTCCTGTTTGGTCCTCTTTGTTCTTAGCTGAACTTTATCGTAACTTTTTTTTTTGGTCGACCCTTTTTCTGTTTTCCGATGAAAATTGGTATTTCTCCCTCCAACCACTCTTAATTTTTCTTCTTGAACTTTGGTATTGAACAATCTGAAGCTTGCATCCTTTTTTCGTATGATTTATAAAAATCTGCATAAAAATAATAAAAATCTGTCTTCTGCAGTAAGAGTTAAACCAAAAGATACTACTGTATCAATGAGTTTTCTTATTTTTTCTGGACGATTGATAATATCAGATAGATTATCCCAGATTACTTTGCAAATAGAAAAGTGTTTTAATGTAATCTCCATAATGGCAAATTCACTAATAAATCTGCATATTTATAAGGATACTTATATATAGAAAAAGAATATTTATATCAGGTAAATGGTGACAGGCAAAAATTAATTAAAAAATTTAAATTTTTGCTCAAAACCCCCAATTTCATTCAGTTTATTTTTATGACCTGTAGTGTTAAACAGGTACGTCAAAAATGTACCTATGTGATTGTAAAAAAAAACATTTTTGTTATAATACATTAATTAAGTAGCTACACAGAAAAAAGTAAAAATGGACTTCAATTACGAAATTTGTAATATTAATTAATTTTTAATTGAATTTGCTCCAATCATCAAAATAATAATATTAATAACTAGAATAATTGATATAATTATTACTTCTTTTCCTTAAATAGATGAAATGAGCTGAACATTTTTGAAAATTTACTTAAATTTATTTTATTTCTGTACTTTTATAACAAATATTTAATTTTTCTTTATATTTTATTAATAGCTGTCAATTTATTGAAAAACAAAACTGAAAACCAATTAGAAAATTAATTATATTAATAAATCATATAATTAAATTCCAATATAAAGTTAATTAATAATTTTATTATAAAATTATTTGAAATATTTTTTTCTGTGTAGGTAAATTATTTAAAAACTTAAAAAGATGTAATAAAAAACGAAGGAAAATATACTTATTTATGTACTTAGGTAATTTTAAAAACCTTTTCAGTAGAAAAAAATTATGAACACTTTAAATAAATTCATTAATAAATATTATTATCTCGTAACAAAAATAAGCAATGCAGTTGAGTGTTACGTATACACACATATGGAAATATGGAACAAAATAGTGAATTTTGCAACTTTTGACGTGACTTGGTAGTTTTGAGGCCATTATATTACTATTATTAAATGACCTATATCAACATTTTATATATCGTTGAATTGGTGAATAAGTCTATTTTTATATTCTTTTAACATTTTTAAAGTATTTGCAAAATTAGTTTTAAATTTTTTTTGAATTTTCAGCTACTTGTAAAAAAATAATTTATTTTTGAAAAATTACCAAAAATAGGTTATTGGAGCTATTTTATTGATTTTTTTAGGAATGAAAGCTCGATTTGTGTTTTATACATTACATAAGAAATAATATTAAAAATATTATGCTAATATGCTTTTAATATGCTTTTAAAAATAGTCGTTAAAAAAACTGACTTTTAACATCTCCACTCCTGCATTCGTTTTTGGCCGGGCGGGAAGCAGTTTAGTGTTAAATCATTCTAAATCTATTTCTATAAAAAATATGGGTACCAAATTTAAAAAAGCTCGCGTGACATTTTTTTTATTAATCGATAAAAATTAAACTATTTTTTAAAATTGACAATTTTCGGCCAATGCTGGATGTAGGGTGCAAACTTAAATCAATTCAAAATTTCTTTATTAACCATTTATGAAGCCTTATCTTTTGAAATTAATAAGGAAACAAATTTTTTATTAACGGAAGTTTGAGAAAAAAGTGAATGAATTGTACTATATTTTTGTAAAAAAATATCCATTTTTCATGGCAATTTCAGAGTGCTGATTTTGAATATTTTTCACGTCTAGACGAATTGAGATAATCCAAAAATTCTTTCAGCATATTATTTTGAAATATGTAGCAAATTACAGAGTATTTTTAAAAAATTCTTACCTCATATATCTCCGGACTTATTTCCGAAAAACGAAATAAATTCGAGCCAAAAAATCAAAAATTCAAAATTCAAGCGTAAATATCTTTTAAACTGTAGGAGATAACTTAGATGAGTAAGCTTTTTTTTTCTTTATCTTGCCAAGCACTTTCCAGAAATATAAAAATATCGGACTTCATTTGTACAAGTTACGGTTTTTTTAAACTTTAAAAAATAATTAATGTATTTTCATATTTTACCCACTTTTAAAATATATAATTTTTATAATATAAATGAAGAGATAGATAAAAAATAACATTTTTGACACCCTGTAGCTTATCTCGTGTTATCACAGGGTGACTACAAGATGATTTTTCTGAAAGCTTAGGTCCTCCTCTACAACTCCTCCATACATTTAAATTTGATCCGACCAGTAGTTTAGGAGATTCAGATTTATTACCAAAAAATTTGCGTTTGACCCCACTATGCGTCATTTAATACTAATGAATGACGAAGTGATTGTGAAGAATTTCTTTCCTTTTTAAATTTTTTTATTCATTTAAATTTTTTTCTTGATATTTTCTAATTTATTTTTTAATGTCAAGATATTTTTATTTTTTGTTTTCAATATTATTGACAAAAATTTTTTTATAGTTTATAAATTTTAAATTATTTTTTTGATATATGTACAGTAAAGTTTTGTCATAAAATTGCAAATTGTTTGTACTAGATTTTTACGTAAGTTTTCAACATATATAAGTATGTGCTTAAACTGCAAAAATCGTAGTCTGAACTATTTAAAAGTGATATACATATGTAAATTCGTAAAATGGCATCAAAAATGGCGATGTACATTTATAAAATATTATGTGACTTAATAAGGAACTAAATAATTTGTGAAATTCTTACATTTAATATTTAGACTAACCTTGAGTGCATATTTGATTTTTATGCTATAATATATGAACATTTTCTCATGTTTGATACCGAATATGGCAAAACATTTTCATAAATGAAATAAAATGGAAATAAAATAAAAAGTATTTTAATTTTTTATTTTATTCAAAAGTAATAGCTATGTTAATGACATTGTGGTTAAAATATAATTCCCAGTTCGATTTTTAGCTTAATCTTCTTTAAAACAGTACTCAAATATATAAGTTTTGTTTAAAATTCATGCAGTTTTCTTCCATTTAAGTGATTTAAAAATTCCCGGGAATCCCGGACGAAATTCCCGGGAAAGCGGGACGAGAAAAGTTACATATTTCCCGGGAAATCCAGGGTTGCAATCTCTACGTAAGATTAACAAATTAAGTGGACTAAATAACAACATTTTACATAAATATATTCATATTTCACCAATTTATTGAGTCATGACTAACGTGACCAGACATCCCGCTTTTGGCGGGATTATCCCGCTTTTTAAACTTCGATCCCGTCTAAAATATTTTTACCTCTTTTTATGAAGAAATCCCGCTTTTTCAACTCTAACAATTACTTTAAGTGTAACTAAAAGTATTTTTTTACACTGGATAGTTTTTACAAACTGTTTTTGACAATTAAAAGTTTTAAGCTTTTTGTTACCATCCTCTCCACTGTCTAATCATAATTGTACTTTGTATGTACATATATTTTGATCACTTCGATGTAAGAAGACCTCTCAAACTATGCGCATTAAGCTGAATATGGACAAAATATTTAAACATTGTTTAACATATCTTCAGTTCTCTAGCAGTAATTGAAAAATCTGATTTCTGTTATATTTTGGCCTAAAAAGTTTCGGGTTTTTTCCAGAAATAGAAAACAGAAAAAAAAAATATTTTAAGAATGCTAGAATAAAATATAAATAACTTTTTGGAGGAAGAAATTTTGTTCTTTGAGAGAGTTTTTTTAGATTTAAAAACTCTTTCTGTAACATTTGTATGGGAGCTATTTAAATAATTTTTACCAATTTTATTTACCAAAAAGTCTCATTTCAAAAAGATGTTTTTACCACAAGGTCAACATGAATATTATCGTATTATACTTTTAATAAATAGTGCCTTTGTTTCGGATTGGATAGACTTTTTATTTTAGTTTTGTATAAACTTAAAGTTAAAAAAATAACTGGAATCATTTTCTCGATTAAAATTACTTAATATTACACAGAAAAATGTTTACCATATATTTTTCAATTAACACAGTTGTTTAATTTCTCACCAAAATGTTTAATTCATTTAATCATCCAATTAATTGATTTAATAAATTTATTAATTGTAAATTTCTTTCTGTTTTTCATTTTTTACAGTTTTTAGTAATTGATATAATTATTTTGGGTGAGAGGTGCAAATTTAAAAAAGCTGTTATTTCCTAACATATTTGGTGATATTGATTTGATTTTTTCTATGTAGTGCTAATGAAAACGTTGTGTTAATGGTTTTATTTAACTTTTTATTTTAACTGAATATTAGTGTTTAATTTGTAGTTATTGTTTATTTGTTAACGGGACAGAGAATTATTTAGGAAAAACTATTGCAATCAAATTGAAAAAGTATCACTTTTTTTATCAATCCAAAATTTAACTTGAGTTTTTTTTTAATCATTTAGAGAAATACGTTAAAATTAGAATTTTTAATATTTCAGTTTGTAGGGATATATTTACTTAATTTGTTGTTCCAAAATTTCGATCGGTAGTTTTCAATTTGTAACGTCTGAAGTGTGTCGAAGAACCAAGAGCTTGTGAGAACAACTGATTTATATTTATAATTGAGATATAGAAAGAAAATCCCTCTTTTTTTACAAAAAATTTTATAATCCCGCTTTTTCCATACAATTTTGTTCAGAATCGCACTTTTTAATCGTTCGGATCCCGCTTTTTGACAAAAACCCTCTGGTCACGTTAGTCATGTCTAACGTGACAAGAGAGTTTTTGTCAAATAGCGGGGCCCGAACGTCTAAAAAGCGGGATTCTAAACGAAACTGCGTGGAAAAAGCGGGATTTTGAAAAATTTTGTAAAAAAGAGGGATTTTCTTTCTATATCTCAATTATAAATCTAAATCAGCTCGCCAGCTCTTGGTTCATTACCCACTGGAGACGTTACAAATTGAGAACGACTCATTGAAATTTTCGAACAACAAATTAAGTAAATACATACAGCGGGTGTCATAAATAAGTAAACAAACTTATCATTTCTGTTTCGCTTTAAAAAGCGGCAAATGTAACGGTCCATTTTTAAAAATTTACATGTTTTTGATGAAGTCAATTTGTTTTCTTTTACATTGACGACAAATTTTTCAAATATTATTCCATTTTAAGTTTCTTTTTTGAGAAAGTTGAAAAGAAGTCGTTTTTGGGCGAGTCAAAAATAAGTAAACAAGCAACTATTGGCTTAATATCTTTAATTTTTTATTAAAAGTAAGTGAAGTTTATGGTTGCAAAATGATTTTAGCACAACAGCAATAGTTATTTGTTACATTACGAGAGAAATAAAAAATCACTTTTTCGATTATATTAGAAAAATTGATAAAAGCAGAAAAATTTAGTTTAACCATAATTTCAAACTAATAGTGGAAGGCCAATGTACGCGTCACGCGGCAACGGGCGGCAGCATTATTACCAGCTTAAAAATTAATCAATTGTTTACAAAAAAGTGGCAAAGGAAAATTTGAGAACACTGTCATAAATTTAATCTGGCAATGCTGTTACACGCGGCAACGCGTCAAAGTTGAATTTTTTTCAACTTTTTTTATATGGACCGCGTGAAAACATGATCAGCTGATGGCCGTGTGTGCCGCGTGATGCGTACATTGGCCTTCCACTATAAACGATGACATATAGCGCACAATTAAGTGTAAGAGAACTAATAGCAACTACCATACAATATGTAAAAGGTGAAACATATAGAAATATATCAAAAATCTTTAATAAAACGGCAACTTTATTCACAAAGTGGTTAAATGCTTCAAACACAATGAACGCGTTACCCGCAATTACTGTCGTAAACGCCTAAAAATCAATAGGAAAAGAATAGGTATCAATTAAGCTTAAAAATCCTATGCCTTCTGCTTCAAAATTTTTATCAAAACTTATTCCTGAAGTCCGAAAACTATAGTCTGAATTTACAACTCACAGAAAAATATATGAAGACGGTCTAGCTCTAAGGAAAATTTTATACATAAGTATAATAAATCTCCAAAATTTGATTACGTTCTATCCATATTATGTTTAAAAATATGAAAAATTTAGAGGTCTTCCTACATCGAAGTCATCAAAAAATACAGACAAAGTACATTCATGATCAGTCAGTAAAGAAGATGATCATCGTAACAAAAACTTTAAAACTTTTAATAGTCAAAAACGATTTGTAAAAAATTATCAACTTTCCAGTAAAAAAAATAATTATTATTGGTTGCATCGAGGAAATCGAGTAAGTAATTGTTCGAGTTAAAAAAACGGGAAAAATATTTTAGGCGGGATCGATGTGTAAAAAGCGGGATAATCCCAGCAAAAGCTGAACGTCTGGTCACGTTAGTCATGACATGTATGCGTTTTGGTTTATTAGGGTTTTTTTCTTCGATTTTGGCTTGTCGTTTAAATTTACGATCCAAACCATTACATAACTATCATAGACTATCTTCTTGTATGGTTCCAAAAAACAATCCTCCTATCTTTTTGCAGCAATCTACAAACTTTTGAAAATACAAATTTCATGTAAAATATTCAAGCAATTTAATGGTTGATCTCCTCCTACCATATGCTCTATTCTCTATTAGAATGCTCTATTCTCTACTTAATTAAATTAAAAAATAAATTTTTTAACTAAATTTGAGTTTAAAACCAAATTCTGATTTATTAAAAAAAAAATCATCATTTTTTCTATGTAGAATGAGACCCAAGTATTTGGCACTATCTGATAGCGCCAGTTCCACACCATTCAGTTTCGGAAGGGAGAAAGAGGGAATTTTATACTTCCCAGAAAAAAGCACAAGTTCAATCATAATCGGATTTGCTCCTAGATCATTCCTTATGCTCCATGTACTCAGCTCTTTCAGAGCTTTCTCAAGCCTTAGTGAGGGCGTTTTCAGATCGATTCCCGATTCTGGAACAGCCAAATCATCTGCATATGCAACTGTTTTAAAGCATAGTGAATCCAGTTTGATAAGTAGCGTATTTAAAGCCAAGTGTCCCAGTTTGTATCCTTGGATATATCAACTGTTCCTAAAGTTGATCTCATGATCCTATGTTTCAGTAGATTTCATTCTTTAGTCCCAGTAGAAATAATAGAATCTGGTTCCACATTATTAAAAGCGCCCTTTATATGTAAAAAGGCCACTATCGCATAATTCGATGAACCCCATGAGCATATGAAAAGCTGTCTCAAAAGATTTGCCCTTATTATAAGCGTGTTGAGAGGGTGGTAGGAGAGTTCTGTCCACATTAGTTCTAATGTGAATATCTATGATTCTCTCCAGGGTTTTCAGCATTAAAGACGATAGACTTATGGGCCTAAAGTCTTTCACTTTAACGTGAGAGGTTTTTCTTCCTTTCGGGATAAAGACCACATTAAACTTTGGGAACATATGACCAGCTCCAACAGGCATGGAAAACACTAGTTAAACAGGGAATAACCAGATCAGCACTATGCTGTAAATCGGAAAGAATAATATCGTCCGAATACAGTGATTTGTAGGGTTCGAAGCTTCTAATTGTCCAACTGATTCTATAGCAGTTTATAGGAACCGAATTAGTGCCTTTATAACAAATTTGACATACGACAGCCAGGGAAACCAATTTCGTGTTTTCCTAGCTTCGTTGAAAAGTATGCGAAAATTTTTACGTATTTCTGCAATAACTGGATCCCACTAAGGGGGCCTATATCTACTCTTACGATTCCTGACCCTACGTGATAGTTTAGTCGCTATATTAAGAGCACTAGTCAGTATATTCACAGCTCTTTCGACATCTTCAGGATTTTCCAATATCGAAGGGGCTGATATGATGTCTAGCAGGTACATACGTTGTATGTTCCAGCTTGTATTCTTCTGTTTAAAAACGCTGTTTAAAATTGGTTCATATTTGTAAAAGTTATACCCCCCGATATGTTTTTCTCCCTCGAGGTAGTCAACTTTGGCCCCACTGTGTAGTGTCCAATATGAAATTTTGAACTTTTTTGAACTTTGAACTTACGAATTAAATCACCTTCAAAATGACATGTAGTATCATTTTGAAGGCAATATCTTAATTTTATCGTTATAAAGGAAGTAAATTTGTCTTTAATATGAAACTAAAACTAGATATCTATCAGGTATAGTTTAGAAATTTGTGTCAATTAAACAAGTACACCTTTGTAAAGTTTTAAGCTTTTTTTTTCAAACAGTCATAATTTTTGACTGAAAAGAGACATTAGTCTAAAATTTTATTATTTGAGAAACACTTACAATTGCCAATATCTGTAATGAGTTTCTTAGATATCAGAGATGTCAAGTCCCATTTGCTGTCCGTTTTGACATGGAATCACTCTATATTTACATAATAATTTAGAGTCTTTGGTATAAATGTTTACTTTAATTTATAGATATACAGTTGCGAGCATTAAAAATGCAACGCTATGTGATGTGATCTTTGTTCGCATATATTTTGCTTATAGCAAATCCTAATGTAACAGTACTATTGTGATTTTATTACAATAGTACTGTTACCTGTTGCACATAATTTTGTCGAATATTTTTGTACGTAAGAAAAATTATTTAACATTTAGTAAAAGCAGTTGTAAATTTGAGCGAGCAAAAAAATGCAACTCTGAAATCTACAAATAATATAAATATTAGCAATAAATTCCAAGTTTATTAAATTTTGATATTTTTCTGAATTATTTTGGACATTTTTCAACAGAGATTGATATTTTGGAATTATTAT
Organism: Protophormia terraenovae; assembly: GCA_951394005.1. NCBI lineage: Eukaryota > Metazoa > Arthropoda > Insecta > Diptera > Calliphoridae > Protophormia > Protophormia terraenovae. The sequence goes on from OX596077.1 coordinate 73,133,901, forward strand.
TTAATTTGTTATTTAGGTATTTAGTTATTTTAAATCCGACAAACATTTTCTATAAATAAGCGATCAAATATTTATGATAGTTTGACTTAACTTCATAATTTATAATTGAGTAAGACCTTTCGGCCGAAATAACGCAACCAGTTTCGATCGTTACTGTGATGGAATCAACAGCTTAAAATATTTTTTTCGCAATGATATGACATTATCGAATGCCCGGTATCGCTATAATGTTCAAATATCCCTTGATTTTGGTCTTGGAACAGATTCTAACACAAAGAAAGACAGTTAGGAAATATACCTATTTTGACCTCTTCATATGTTGAATAATTAAAAGTACATCCTTCGTGATTATTGGGCTATTGGACTTGCTTACTATTGGAAATTAATATTTAAGGACCTGCCTCTAAAAGTAAAGGTGGTAGTTTGATTTTAGTAAATAATATATGTAAGTTTAGAATGATATCCAGTTTCCATATTTACATCAATAAATTAACGATTGCTGGCAATAATAGCTTTAAATGGCCAAATGTGTTCATTCAGATAATATAAAATATCTAATGTTAAATGGCTTGTATCAATTGTTACAGACATGATCGTTTCAATATTGTTCCTTTAAGATAATTTTTAACAATCTTCATTTTAGAACTACATATTAATATTATTTCACTGCCATTATCAGATTGTTATTCAAAAATATTCCAAAATTCTTAAAAAGTTTGGAGAAAAGAGTATTTTTTTAATATTATTAATATCCTTGTAGTTAAAGTTACCTTAAATTTATATGTATTGGTAGTAATTAGTGGTAATACTACCAAATTATAGTTTTCAGCATTTTTCAATAATTATTTTTTTTTTTCAAAATTTTAAAAAATTCGGTGATTTTTTAAGAGTTGCATTTTTTTTTTTTTTTGCTCCCCTAAATTCACAACTTTTTTATAAAAAATTATTAACTGTTCGTATGCATAACAATTTGGAACAAAATGACATACAATAGTTGGCTAAGGCCGCAAAGATCAATACGATCAAAAATCATAAAGACTAGCGTTGCATTTTTTATGCTCGCAACTGTAAATAAAATAATTTTATATATTTTTACGTTTAGATACAAAACAAATTAACAATAACGCTAACTGACTGTTGACAACACTGCACAGTGGATCAAATTGCTAAATTAATGGTAATACGTATGGATCCTAGAAAACAACTGAACTGATTTAGATTAAACTTGGAACATCGATAAAGGAGGAGTAAAGCTTTCATATGGAATATGTAGGTGGAACTCGGATGGCTTTACAGCAGGCCAAAGTTGACCACCTCTAGAATAAAAATGATATCGGAACTTGTAACTTTTACAAATATAAGCCGATTTTAAAAACCATGCTTACGGTGCATAAATTTCTATTATGGTTTAAAAGATACAGTAGTTTTCCGGTTTAACGAACATTCGTTTTTTAAAAACATTGCATTTAACGAACGAGGTATATTTTTCTATTGAGTATCTTATATAGCGCACAAAAAATTTATTATGTACTCAGTTTAATGTATTTTATGTTAGTGCTGTATATTACGAACTTTTCGGTTTAACGAACAAGCCTGGCAACAGAGCTTCGAAAGAATGAATTCTATTTAGAATTAATTCACGTATAAATTTAATTCAGCTTATAAAAATTTAATTTAGCATTCTTTAAAATCATTCCTCAGAAATTAATTCTTAGGCTTAATTCTTTAGGCTTAACTTTGTATTGAATTAATTCCCTAGAGAATTAATTCCTTAGAGAATGAAAATTCAATTTGAATGATTCAATTTTTCTTTAATTCCATTCTATTACAAATTGAATGAAAAATTTGAAGAATTAATTCCCTATAAAATTTAATTCAATTGAATGATATATTTTTTTCTTTCATTCCCTTCTACTACAAATTGAATGACAACATTTTTCTTTAATTCTATTTTTGTATATATTTTGAAAATAAGCATTAAAAGAGTCGATAATCAGTGGTATTTAGCTAAAATCAATACAAAATCAACATGTTACTATCCAGCTAAACTTCACATAAAATAGAAGATGATTGTGCCCAAATAAACGTGTAAAGAAGCTGCACTTCAGAGTTTTAAAGACAAATAATACTCGTAATACGTTCTCTGTGAGATCTAGAGATAAATCCCATGATTCAGAATAACCTAAATTATAACAGATGCAAATTAGGACACGTTCAATACAAAGCTAATAAAAATAATATATATCTCATACTAAATGTGATGCACGCCCGGAAACATTTGTGTACATAAACGTGGCTTACTATAAATCATTTTTAGAATTATATAAATTTGTTTAAAATCTAAAGAATTAAACAATAAAACTTTAATTCAATCTAGTACAAATTGAATGGTTGAAAAATTGTTTAATTCAATTTGTAATAGTTTGAATTTAAACAAAATTGAATTAAATCAAAAGAATTAAGCATTCCCAAAGAATTATAGCCTGTTTCTCTATGTCGAACGAAAATCAAAGCGAACGAAAGCAAGTCGAACGAATTCGAATAATTTTGGGTTTCTGTATTTCCTACGCTTTCGTTCGCATGGAGTTACGTCTTTTCCTATTGTTTTTGTTTTATTTTGCTTTCAGAGTAACTTTTTCGTAAAAATATTAAAAGTACTACTAAGTTGTTTAAACATATATACAACCAAGTAAATAAACAAACAAAATTAAAATAATAAAAAAATAAAAATTTTTTTGATTTTTTTACAAATTGTTTTTTAGTCACAAAATCATCATTTATGGATACCAAATACATTAAAATGAATAATAAACATGATTAAGGAACATATGCAATGGTCTAATGAGTATTTTTCCTATTTTTCTTTAAGAAATTCAACCAGTCGAAAGCAAAATAACAAGTGACTGATTTTGACATTCTTGTTCTTATCGTTCGAAATACAGAAACCCAATTTTATATGAAAACACTTACGTTTTCTTTCGACTTGTCGTTCGACTCATTGTTCGCATAGAAGTGAGTTAGAGAAACCCAAATCAGTTTTCGTTCGCTTAGAAGGCGAAAGAAAGCTTTCGTTCGACATAGAGAAACAGGCTATTAATTCATAAATGAATTAATTCCATAATATCAAAAGCTTTAGGAATTAAGCTACAGAATTAATTATGATGAATTTATTCGAAAGAATTAATAATTCTATATGGTTTAATTCATTTTTAAAAAGGGAATTAAAGAATTAATTCTTTCGAACCTTTGCCTGGCAACAATTGGGTTCGTTAAATCGGAAAACTACTGTACTTAACTTCAAACATTAAATTTCTCATTTTTGGCCTCGCCTATTTTTTAAAATAATGCTAAAAAAAAATAATTATATATTAAAAAATTATCTCAAATCGATAACAAGAAAAAAATGTTTAGTCAAAATTTCAAAACAGGTCTCAAAAATAGCATTTTTTGTAGCTTTATATGGGCAATTCTTCAAACTCGTTTACTTTTGATTTAAAAAAAAAAAAAAAACAATGTCATTTATATGCATTTTTTAATTGCACTTACTCGAATCTCTAAAGTTGCATTAAATACAAAATCGTACTTTTTTTCGAACGCCATATTGATTGTGATATATGGTATTAAAGCAGCTACAGATTGACATATATCATCGCTAATTTTGATTAGAGCCTTGGGTGTGCCTCGACGATTAATGTTAAACTAAAAACATCGCTGTCTTAGCCCATGAAAACCGCTGATGAATATTTTTAGTAAAATTATATTTCTTGCGCAAGTAAAACTTTACACAGGAACTTATTTCAGTTTAAAATTGATTTATAACTAGGGTGATCGACGCGGTTTTCCAACCGGTTTTAAAACCGGTTTTTTCAGTCAATGTGCTGTCGGTTTTTTCAAAATGTTAATTTTTCGAATTAGAAGAATTGGACATTTATGCTAAAATCCGCGACTACAGCAATAAAAAGGAATAAAAAAAACTTGTTAGTTTCAAACACTTTTTTTGGAATTTTTGACTTTTAAAATTATGAAAGTCTACAGGTAAATTAAATCACAGCAAAAAAAAATTTCCAAAAATATCCATATTTTCAACAGGCTTTTAAAAATATATAGTAAAATTATATATTTTTTGATTCTTTACATTGATGAAGTCATCATTAACTACTTTTGTTTCTGACCATAATATAACTACAGAAGGTAGAATCATTGGAGAGAGTGCTCTCAATTTATTTTACCCTGTAATGTCAAACAAGAAAATATTAAAAAAAAAAGAATCAAAATAAAATATAAAAAAATTAAAAAAAGTAAATAAAACAATTTAAAAATGTTTGTTCACATACATATTCTACTATTCTACGCCCACTGCAGCCAAGTCTGACAACAATGTATAGTCCTTGACATTGGGATCCAACTACTGGACCAGCTAAAACAGTGCAAGTTCAAATTTTTGCGACAACGCGTAGCGCAACATGGTAATTGCCGTTATTGTCTGGCTCATTAACAGTTTTGGAAGGGGGATTTAACGTAAGCAATGCTTGTAGGCATTATTGTTGTGTTTGTTTCGGAAATATTCTACAAAAGCGAATGCAAAATATATTAGGAATCCCGAAAATCAGTTGGTCTTTGTAATCTACACAATAATAATTTTTTTCAAAAAATTTGCAAAAACATGTCCATAAAAAAAGGAATTCAAATATAAGGAAAAGTATTTGAATGATTCTTATTTGTCTTTTTTAATTGTGTTTTTTATATATGAAATAGTAATTTTGTTTTATACTTTTTTATTTTTGATTTTTTTGTTTTTTATTTTTCTACTATTTGACATTACAACAATTAAAATTGACAACTCTCCCTAATGATTCTACCTTCTATTATTATATCATGGTTTCTGACAATACATTATGAAAAATAGAATTACAGTATAAACTCGATAATCCGAATCTCTATAATCCGGATTTATTGTATATTTTAATCCGAATTTAGTCATTTATATTTAAAAAATAATGTAAATTGAAATTTATAATAAAAATTATGCGGACTGAGCTTTTTGTTGTTCAATACCTACGTTTTTAGTTAAATTATATAAATATGTTGGAACAAATATTTTTTAGTACATACAAATTATTTGTTTAAGGCGAAGTTAAAATTGTTGAAAGTTTTTTAATATAAATTGTATTTGTGGTAAAAAATTTTAGTAATTTTACTGTAACAAATATTAAATAACCATTATACATATGTATGTATCTCTACAATTTTTAACAAAAAACATGTCAGAATAATGAATCGATAATCCGGATAATTCGATAATTCGGATTGGGGTCTGCAATCAATTATCCGGATTATCGAGTTTATACTGTAATATGAAGACTTCACAATTATTCTGCGTGTTGCTTATTTGAAATTGAAATAGTAGAACCATAACAAACTTAAAATTGTCATATTATATATAATTTTAAAGGAAATTATGGCTTATTTCAAGTGATGTATACATAGTTTAGTTAGTAAACAAAATTTTAGAACACTTGTTCTAAAACAAAGGATAAAAAGTGAAAAAGTGTTTTAAGAAAATATTACAAGGAGTTCACTACTACTATTTTCGTAACGGATATCGATATTGAAATGACTTTTATATATGTTATAAAGTCTTTGATAGGAAACCGAATGTTTTAAATATCGGATAAATGTATAGAATTTTACAACATATTCTTATAAGTAAAAATTTTTATTATTGAAAATGTGGCTATTTTTGGAAAATTGTTCATGTGACTAAATTTACTGGTTGGCTATCATAAATTTTTTCAACAATCAATTTTATTTACAGGTTCAAAAATTTTAACTTTTTATTCCTAATTTATCATTTTTATTTTTTTTTTTTTAAGTTACTCACTTTCTTAAGATACAGACTTTTAGAAAATGCTAAAAATTATTTAACTTTTTTAACAAAATTTATTAAAAAAATTAAATCCGTAGTTACTTTTTTTTTTTTGCAAAAAATTGCAATTTTTGAGACCTGTATTGAAATATAGATTTCGAAATTTTTTTCTTGTTATTGAATTGAGATAAGTATACAAAATTTATTTAGCATAATTTAGAAAATTATAGAGAATTTTGCCGCATTTAAAAAAAATGGTAGATATTTTATTGGAAAAGTTATGGGGCAAAATCGCAAAAAGTCAAGCCCAAAAATGAGAAATATAATTTTTGAAGTTAAGTTAAGCATGATTTTTCCTGCAAAAAATATTTAAAATCGGTTTATATTTGTTTAAAGTTACAAGCTCCGATATCAGTCTCGACGTGGTAAACTATGGCCCAGTGTAGTGTCGTCTGTGCTCCAGCTACTCCAGCCAATAATATTCTGAAAACCTAAATCCTCTTCTAACGATGTTCCAAGTTTCATCTTAATCGGATTAGTGGTTTCAGAGATCCAGACTTATTACCATTTATTTTGCATTTGGCCCCACTGTGCACTGTTAATGATTATCGTAAACTTCTAGTTTAATATTAACCGAAAGTTACAAAACTTGTTATATTTAACTAAACCGTACTTTGTGTTAACGGGCTCAACAGTCATAAAACGACAAATATCGACATAGAGAATCGGGCCAATATTAAACGAGAAAGTAACTATAGTCGGTCAAGACCGACCATATGATACTCTACACCATTGTGTATAAACTTATTTGTGTCGAATTTAACTTGATACTAATATTCGTATGGGATTTATGTACGTTAATGTAATTTCCGGAAGAGGAATTTATATGGGAACTATGGTCAATTATGGACCGATCTTCATGAAATTTGGCACAGAGATTAACACTTATACAAAACTTCTTTTCACCGAACTTCCCTATTCCGGGAGGATATTTATATGGGGGTTAGGTGAAATAATGGACCGATCATAAACAATTTCAATACGCTTCGGTCTTGTGTCCAAATAACTATTCATGCCAACCAGTTTCCGGTTTTTTACAAACGCTGCCGGTTTCGGTTTTTTCAAAACCGGTATTTTAAAGAACCAGTATTTTAAAACCGGTATTTTAAGAACCATTTTATTTAACTTTTTATGTAATTTAACACAGAAAAATAAGTAAAAAAAAAAGAAAAATTATATGACTAAAAATAAGTCTCAACTTACTAAATTGAAAATTTCAAGACTGCTACATTTTGGACAAAAAAAAAATAAATAATAATAATAATATTCGAGTTCTTCGCGAAATTGAGTTCTTCGCGAAATTGAATAGAAGAACTATTTTTGTTGTCGAATACACAGGAAAAGTTTTGCAGAAAAGCTAATAAGTTTTATTAATACCAATAAGGAATTATTTAAAATTTAAAACATGCTTTCATTAAAAAACACCAATAGATGGTTCTATTGTTATAATTTTTATAACCAGAATTATGTGCACTAGTTTTTTTCGTGCTCACTTATAAGTATTTCAATCACAAAATAAAATAATTATAATATTAAATTTCATTTTGAAAAGTGAATTAAATAATTTTTTATGTATTCGAACCTTTGATTATAGCAAACGAAAAAGCTGTCATAAAAACATTTGCTTTATTTATTTTCATTGGGGGTTGTTTCATTTGTAATCCATTTTATGGCAAATTAAACTTTTATAGCAAATTTAACTTTGAAAAAGCTTTATTAATAATATACAAGACTTACGAATATACATGTGAATATACCTATATACAATTCAAGTAACGGCGAAATGATTTACATAATTCTTACTCTACGTCTCCACGAAGAAACTTTTATTTCTTAACACAAGAAATAACGTCGGCAGAATAACAGGAAAAAGCTTTTATTTCCAACTTTATGTTAAGGGGTGGAGAAAACGTACATGAGAAATTTAAATATTAATTTGTATTTTTTAAAGAAAATTTAATTTTTTTATCCATTTTTGTTTTTTATTTGTCTTTTTAAAACAAAATAAATTAGTTTTCCATCTTTGTTTTCTTAAAAAATTAAAATTTTAGAAAATAAAAATAAATTTGACAGCTTATGTTAAACATTATTGCTCAGCTTTGTGTTTAAACATTTATTGCGAAATATATTGCGCAATAGATTTCTTATCGGTCCACACGTAACATTTTGAAGAGAGAAATAGAATTTGACAATTGCGGACACAAAAATGTCTGCGTGGAGACTAGGGGTTACCCGTCCGACTCTCTTTTTTTAATATTTCTCTATCACATGTATAGGTTCCGTGTGAATTGAGAGAACTGTAAACAAAAACACAAAACTTTTACATGGAAATTTTCAAATTATTAAGCACTTTTACGCGTTTTTACACTTGCTCATATAATTTTAAAATTTTTTAAAACAATATATAAACACCTTTATATTTTATTTTGGTCCATTTTGCACAAACCACAAAAAAATTATTTTATTTATTTTTGACATTTCGGGGTAACCCCGATAACCAGCATTTCGTGAACAATTTTAATATTAAATTACATAAAAAAACATACTTAGTACATATAAACATTTCATTTCAATCAAATAATTAGGTAAAATATTATTAAAATTTCAAATAAGTATATTTTTTTTATTCATCTTGAGATAAATTCTCTTTCAAATTTTAATACGGGAGAAGAAGATATAGTCGGTCAAGCCCGACTTATGATACCCTACACCATTTCGATCCACATAATTTTGTTTTTACGTATATACAACTTACTTGTGTTAAATATTAACATAATACTAACATTTGTATGGGACTTATGTACGTTAGTGATTTTCGGGAGAGGAGTTTATATGGGAGCTATGGTCAGTTATAAACCGATCTTCATGAAATTTTGCATACAGATTTTTGCTGATATAAAACTTATTTGTACTAAATTTCATTAAAATATTCCTATTTTTAAGGCATCTATAAGTGTTAAAATTCTATTCCGGGAGGACATTTGTATGGGGGCTAGGTGAAATAATGGGCCGATCATAACCAAATTCAATAGGCTTCGTCCTTGTGTTGAAAAAAGCATATGTACCAAATTTCATCAAATTATCTTCAATATTGCGACCTGTACTTTGCGCACAAGCTTTACATGCACAAACACATAATACCCCAACCACCTTTGTAGGGTATAATAAAGAAATGAGTATATGAATGTATGCAAAAATTTATTCTAATTGCAATATCCTTATTTTAAGAAATTAATTAAAAAAAAAATTTACTTCAGAATTATTAATTGCATTAGTAATTATTTTAGTTTATAAGAGAGGGCTCAAAATATTGTGTATTTTATATATAAAAAAATATGACTTATGTTTAATTCAGGTCCATCGCACAGTGGGTAATTTTTTGATAATAAATCGGTATCTCCTAAACTACTGCCCAAGTTTTGGAAAAATTATCTTGTAGTCACCCTGTGATAACATGAGATCAGCTACAGGGTGTCAAAGTTGACTATTTCGCGTATTTAAAAGATTCAAAATATCGTAACTTCTACAAATTAAGTCCGATTTCAAAGATTTTTTAAATTTCGGAACTATTTTTATATTTTTTTTATTTTAATTTCGCAAAATAAATTACGTTAGTATTGAGAACTCTTTGAAATTGAAGTAAAAACAGGAAATCAGGCACTTTTTCAATTTAACCTTTTATAAAGTTGTGGCAAAAAATAAGGTCTAATTATTTTTTAATCTGTTAAATAACTGTAAAGACTTACATAATCCGTAAAAAAATTTTATAATTTTTTTATATCCTTCATCAAATTTAATGATTTTTTAGGTTTTAAGTAAAAACGAGATTGAAAGATATAGTCGGTCAAGCCCGATCATATGATACCCTACACCATAAAGTATGTGAGGGGTAATATCTAATATGTAACGCCTCCCCAAATATTGATCAACAATTGGCCACAGGTCTAATACTTGGCCAATTGTTGACCAATACTTTTACCAAATGTAAAATAAAATATACAAATACAGAATATTACGTTAATACTAACATTTATTTGAATTTATGCGCTTTAGGGTGATTTCCGAAAGTTTATATGGGATATAATACATCCCATATAAACTTTCGGAAATTATGGACCAAACCTTATAAAATTTCTCATTGTGATTCCTATTTAAACTTATTAGTGTCGAATATTAACTTGATACTGACATTTGTAAGGGATTTATACATGTTAAAGTGATTTTCGGAAGAGGGGTTCATATGGGGGCTATGAACAATTATGGACCGATCTTAAAATTTAGCACCCTTTTCGGAAGGACATTTTTTTGGGGGCTAGGTGAAATAATGGACCGATCATAACCAATAGGCTTCGTCCTTGTGCAAAAATAATTATTCGTGCCAAATTTCATCAAGATATCTTTAAAATTGCGACCTGTACTTTGTTCACAAGGTTTACATAGACAGACAACCGGCCAGCTAGACGGACGGACATCGTTAAATCGATACTTTAAGATGAGGTCCAAAGATTTTTTCTGTGCGTTACAAACATCAGCACAAACGAATAATACCCCAAACATCTATGATGGTGTAGGGTATAAATAGTCACATCACATACTGACTGAATGAATGACCGAATGACTGACAGACTGATTCATTATCCCACAGTCCAAACGCCTGAAGCTAGAGAGATGAAATTTAGAACGTAGGTTGGTCTCCCGCCAAATAGATCCACTAAGACGGGATATTTGGAAATTCGAAAGTTTAGGGGGTAAAAAAGGGTAAAATCAGTAACCTTATATCTCTAAAACTAATAAAGATACAAAAAAAGTTGAACAGTTATAGTTTTTCATTTAAAAAATAATCGGACAGGTGTTGATACTTTTTTGAAATTCTGCCCTTTTAGGGAGAAAACGTGTAAAAACTGTGCTTTGGTACTTTTTTGACACCCTATATATCTTTTGAACCAGTAAACTTAGAAATAAAATTTACATCATATTTGTACCTATCGAAAAATGACATATTCGAATTTGGTACTTTTTAGAAACTGGAACGTTTAAGGGGTAAAAATTTTACATATTTTTTGTATTTTTTTTAATAACACATTTTTTTCTATTTATACATAAACATAAACGAATTTTAGTATAATTTTTAAATTCATTGGAAGACATTTTTTGTTATATCCATGAGGGAAAAAAGTATCAAAAAGGGGGTAAAATCGGGGAATTACAATTTATTTGACCTCAATAATGAATTTTCTATTATATTAAACCATGACATAAACATAAACGAATTTTAGTATAATTTTTAAATTCATTGGAAGACATTTTTTGTTATATCCATGAGGGAAAAAAGTACCAAAAGGGGGTAAAATCGGGAAATTACAATTTATTTGACCTCAATAATGAATTTTCTATTATATTAAACCTAGAAACATGAACTTAAGAACATATAGTCCTTAGTGAATGAGAATCCACACGCAAAGAAAAAATATGGTGAATAGCAACCATATTCGAGTACTGTCATATTATGGTTAGATTTTATGGTTGTTTGTAAATTATGTTATGGTTAGATGTAGCACCACAATATGGTTGAATCATAATAAAAATATTGTTGATCTGCAACCATATTTTTGTTGTATATGTACCTGATTCATGTATATAACAATAATATGGTTAAATCACAATAAAAATATTGTTGATCTACAACCATATTTTTTGTAGTATATATACTTGATTCGTGTATACAGCAATAATATGGTTAAATCGCAATAAAAATATTGTTGATATACAACAATATTTTTGTTGTTTATATACTTGATTCATGTATACAGCAATAATATGGTTAAATCACAATAAAAATATTGTTGATCTACAACAATATATTTTTTGTATATATACTTGTTTCATGTATACAGCAATAATATGGTTAAATCACAAAAAAAATATTTTTCATATACAACCATATTTTTGTTGTATATATACTTGATTCATGTATACAGCAATAATATGGTTAAATCACAATAAAAATATTGTTGATCCACAACAATATTTTTGTTGTATATATACTTCTTTCATATATACAGCAATAATATGGTTAAATCACAATAAAAATATTGTTGATCTACAACAATATTTTTGTTGTATATATACTTGATTCATGTATACAGCAATAATATGTTGAATCACAATAACTGTACTTAGCGTCGAGAAACAATTATTATGCCTAAAAATAAATAAAAGCCAATTAATTTATCGTATGGAAGTTTTTATTTATCGATGAAACCTAAGAAATTTCTTGAGTACTCGTATAAGCTGACACATTTTTTTTAGTATATTTTTCTTTGTATATTATGCATTCAAAATATTTTCACAATAAGAAACACTTATTTCTTTCTAATTTAACTTTAATTAAAATAATTTATTTTAAATAATTCACTTTTTTATATACATTCAGCATATTTTCTAATACATTTTTAACTTGCCGACAGACAACTTGCTCAATGCAAGAAGCAAACTAAACTGAATAAAAATCAACAAGTATACTTATTGTCAAGTACTAATAATGTATATTGTTGCCAATATAAAACAAACATTTTGTTGTCAATTCAAAATTACAAACAAAATAATATATTCAGGTATTGAAAATATTTTTTTTTTTGCACATGCGGTTTTAACAACAATAATGTGGTTCTAATTTAAACATATTGCTTAACATGTTGTGCCAACAATATAATTGTGAGTTGAGAACAAATGTATAATTGCTACAACAAAATTGTTTTTAAAATAAAATATATTCAACAATAAGAATGTTTGCTACGGAAAAATTTCTCTGCAATGAAAATAATATTGTTGGGACAACCATATTGAGAAATGTTTTTTCTTTGCGTGCATAAAAGGCGATTTTTGGTACGTTTTGTTCTTCTAATGATACCTTTTGAATATAAAATTAAAGATACATGGTTCTATGTGGGTAAGAATTAAGAAGGGGAACTTATTGGTATTTTTTGTTCTTATAATGGCACTTTTTGAATTTTCTGCAATATTGAATCTAGAAATATGAAATTAAAAATAAATGGATAAGTGGATAAGAATTCAAAAGGGGGACTTTGTGCTTAACCTGGAAGCATGAAAGTAAAGATATGTAATCCTAAGTAAATGAAAATTCATATGAGGGTTCTTTGTAGAAACATGAAATTAAATATACATGTGGGAAACTTTGTGGTACTTTTTTGTTCGTCTAATGATTTTGTGGTATTATTTCGTTCTTCTAATGGTACTTTTTGAATTTTCTGGAATATTTAACGTACACTAAAAAAAGTTCTACATTCACTGACTGTAGCTTATTTAAAAAGTTTTCATTTATGTTAAAAAGTAAAGAAAATTTAGTTATTTCCCAAAGAAAATTATTTTTTAACTTTTTATACACGTTGTTCAAAAGATAAACTACCAAGTAAAAGTATTTTTAGTTACAGTTAATATTTTCAGTAATTTCCTCGTCCCAAATCAAAACAGAAATACAGTGGGGAGCACAAATGAGTACATGTTTGTAATTTTTGCACTTGACATTGATAAATTTTCGTCCGATTTTATCAAACGATACTTATTGGTTTTCCAATGAAGTATAGAATTTGATTATGTATTAAAAAATTATCCTTTTAAATAAAGTGTGGATCAAAAATAGATGTAAATTCAAAATAATAGGAGAAAAAATACAAAAACTGAAATTGTGTCTAAAATATTCACCATAGTTTTGCTGTTAATTTAAATCCGTATATACTTTTCAAAAAGTATAATTTCTTGTCATTCTAATATAGTTTAAAAAATTTAATTTGGTCAGCTGGTATTTTATATATAACATTTTAAATACGCGAAGTCCGGAAAATCGGCCTTTCTGATATAGCTCCCGATCTTCAAGGTATATTTAAAATTCTAAAAATGGTATAATAATCTAATGACCCATATCTATAAACTACACTATATTATATTCCAATATATTTTTATTGTTGTAAAAAAATATTTTAAAAATACTATAAAAACCCTCAGGTGCAAAATTGAGTACATGCGAGTTGTTTGCGTTTTGTTGGATTTTTTCTTAGAGCTTGATGCTTTTGTTTTTAAATTATAAATTATTTTATTAAATACTAAACATAAAATAAATTAAAGAAAAAAATTTTGGATTTGCTTTATTATTTTAATGTTTATGCAATGTCAAGTACACAAATTACAAACATGTACTCATTTGTGCTCCCCAAATACAGTGTTCAAAGGCTTTATTGTAAAAAAATAATAATAATAATTATAAAATAAAACGACAAAAAATAAAAAAATTTTATGTAGTAAGTAATTTCTGAAAATTGTGCTAAATATATATACAGATCATGTTCCTTTACTTTGGGTCTACATTAGACAAATTTTTATCAATGTCAAAATTTTATCAATATAAAGATTTGTCTAATGTATACTGAATTTGTCAGTATTATTGCAGCGTTACACAGTGTGCGATTCAAAAAATGAAATGGAAATCCATCCTTTCTCAGTGTTTTCTGCAAAAAGTCTTTAACAAATTTTCGTATTGGAAAACTTTTTATACATATTTGCAAAGAAGACAAAATTTTTGTGTATTTTTTCTCTACACAATTTTTCTAATTGTTTTTAATAAAATAAGAAAAATTTTAAAACTATAGTTTTAAAATTGGACCCGCTGTAGTGAAAAATATTCACCAGGATAGGCTAAAAAGTAAAAATTTTAATTTTTTAAGCTTAATATCTCTTAAACAAAAAGAGATAATATAGGCATGCGACGGTGTTTTTTGTAGATATCGACTAGCAGAATCCTCCATATAAAAATGAAAAATTGAAATCGGTTCAGGTATAAGGAATCAGGACTGTTTTTAATAAATTTGATACCCGAGGTGTCCAACTTTTGGACCCTGTGGACTCGCTCCCTGTAGGTCTATATGGTCCAAGCTCAAAACTTAAACTCGCCTCTACTATCACCATCTGAAATTTCATGGAAATCGGAGCAGCCGTTCCGAAGTTCCATAATTATTTCCATTTTATTTTTTGAAACGCATACTGTGCGTTCACAGAAAAAAGTCACCAATTAACAAATATATATGAAAATAATTCATTCAATTATAAACTTGTTTAAATTTGCACCTCTCACCAAAATGATTATATCAATTACTAAAAACTATAAAAAATACAAAACAGAAAAAAATTCCCAATTAATAAATTAATTAAATCAATCAAGTAGATGATTGAATGAATTAAAAATGTTAAAATCATACAAAAAATTATTTTTATTTTATTTTTTCTTGAATATATTTATTAAATTTTGCTACAAAATTAAACAACTGAGTTAATTGAAAAAAAGACGGTAATAATTTTTTCTGTGTTATAAGAAATTTGTCAGCACTTGAGCTCTGACAACGTTGTCTTGATAATGCTTGGTAAAAGACGCCATCTTAATTGTTGTTGGTACTTTTTGCATGGTTTATTATGACATACGTTTTCTCCATAGTATAATAATAAAGTATACTCGTAAGACCAGCTGTTTTACAATTTTTTCATTGGCAAACCTCGCGCTACTGTCAAATTGTTTTTGTATTCACATGTAAAATATTTTTTGAGTTTTTTTCTCTTGCTCTCTTTCGTTCTCTCATTTTTCCGTTCAAAGCATTCTGACATTGTGAGCAGTAGTTTTACACTAACAAAATACAATCAATTTTTGTTTTTGTAGATGTGCGAGTACTTTATTATTTTACTATGGTTTTCTCCTAAAATTGACAGAGATAAAAAAATATCTGCAATTCAAAGATCTGAATCGAAAATCATTATCTTAAATATTAACTAAATTTAAAATTTCATATATTTCAATAGATTTTAGAACGCCAAAAATAAGTCAAAGAGGAGAGAGTATATGTAAGGGATAAATTACCCGGGCAAGCAATAATACATCTAAGAAGCAATATTTTATACTTCTTTTGTCTTAGAACTACATAAGTGTAATTGTAATATTTATTGTAAATGTAAGATATATCATAATGTATGTATTTATGTATCAAAAATAATGAATATATATAGAGATAAAGAAGAAATAAACGAAATGCTTGATCGTATACGAATGAAAAAACAGTAGTTTTTAATAATTTAGTAGGTAATTTTTTATAGTTTAAAATAAATGAAAAAGCAGTAGATATTATTGATTTGGTATGTTATATAATGTTAGTAAAAATTACGATAAAAGTCAGTAATTTTTAATGTTGTTGTTAGTTAAAAAATCAACATTCAAAAATAATTGAAATTTTCATTTGTTTTAAATGAAATGTAAACAGTCCGTTTTTAAATGAAATAATATTTTTTTTTACTGTTTTTTCTGTGAAATTTACTTATATAATTTTTTGAGTGTAGCAACATGAAATTAAATAAGAATTCTCAAGGGGGACTTTGTGGTACTTTTTCGTTCATCTAATGGTACTTTTTGATTTTTCTATGGTTTTCTAATGGAACATTTTGAATTTTCTATAATATCACTGGTCGACAAAAAAAAAGTCCTCCCCCAATGACGAATAGTTGAACTTGATGCATTTTGATGTGCTAAACACGAATCTGCTTTCAGTTTTTTTTCCATCAGCTGTGGATTTTTTTTATGAGCGTGTATAATATTTCGCCCATAGTAAGGCCATTACTCTAGTATATTTCCTTATAACTCAAGAACGGTGTACACGATTGACATAAGTGATGCACCAAAAGATGCTGACTAAAAATGACTTCAAATCTCCCAAACTTCATTTTTTTATGTGCTCAATAGTTTCGAAGTTATTTTGAAATAATTGTAAAAAAAAAATTTTCATGCAAAATTTTAGATTTTTTGTTACTAAAATTTCTTTTAATAAATAAAAAATGTTTCAGTTTATCATATTTATCTTAAATCAGGTAATGCTAAGGCGTGTATATATTGATGCATAAATGTTGATTTTATTCACAGTTAAGTAAAAATACCAATGTATACATACAATTGAGTAGGAATACAGTGGTGGGCAAAAAAAAAATCTTTTTATTTTATCTTGAAACAAAAAATAGATGGATTTTGACGAGATAAACAGATTCTATACTATAAAATTCGAGAATGGTTTGTCAAATTTATACTATAACTCAAGAACCGCTTACACGATTTTGATAAATGATACACCAAAACATGCAGATGCAAAATTGTCTTCAAGGTATGTCAACAATATTTTTTATTCGCTCAAGAATTTCAGTTATGGATCAAAATGTTCACCATTTTTCAAAAAAAAAAAAAAAAATTACGGAAATATTAACTGAACAAAAAATTATGTAAATTCAGCTCAAAGACAATTTAAGTCGCTATATATTGCAGTTTAATTTATCTTAATAGGACAAACCGTTCTCGAGTTATACAAGTGTGACTGCCTAAAGGCGGGGTCATAGTAGTCATGCCCATAAAAAAAATCAATACGTGATAGAAAAAGTAAGATTCATATTTAGGATGTGAAATTCCACCACCTATTTTTTTATTTAAGACGAAAAAAAAAATATTTTTTGTCCATTGGTGTATTTCCACTTAACTGTAGGTATGCATGGGTATCCTGACTTAACTGTGAATGCTTTATTTACTCGTAGTTTTACCTGCTTTGAGATAAAGATGATAAACTGAAAAATTTTTCATGTTTTCACTTTTAACAAGAAGTTTTAGTAAAAATAAGAAATCTTATATTTAGCATGAACAATTTTTTTTTCGGACACTTATTTTGAAATATCTCCTAAGCTATTGAGCGGATAAAAATTTGTTAGTAGAACGACTTAAAGCCAATTATAAATCGTACATGCCTTTCTCGAGTTATAGTTATATATATAATCTATGGAGTCATTTAAATATCTCCATTTTTATTTTTTTGAATTTTGAAAAATTAGCGAATTTATTCGCTATTTTGATTTTTCGAAAAGTCAAAAAAATCTCAAAAGTGTCTAATTTTAAACACCAATATCTCTAAAAGTTGTTAGCGGATTTTATTGATTTAAATTGCATATTTAAGAAGAATATGTCCACTATAAATGTAGTAATTTAAAAATAATATTATAATTTAAAAATGCATTCATAATGCAAATGCAATTTTATGATGCATTTTTGAAAAATTTCTGCCCTTTCGATTTTAATTTTTTTTTAATATGTTAAAAAGCAATATCTTTACTATAAAATGCAAAAATAACTGTTCTGGGACAATAAAATCTACTATTTTGAATAATTTTTTAAAAAAATTTTCATAAATTTTTTCATGCAAAAATTTAAATTTTTCAAAAAATTTTGATTTTTAACTTTTTTTGGTTACACTCTTTTAGTAATATGTAGCTTTAAATGTTTATAACTCCTTAAGTAGACGTCGGATTTTATTGATTTAAAAACTAGTATAAAGTTTATTACTATAAATATTGTAAATTATATTGTATGAATCAAATATATTTTTTTTGCTAATGATGCACTCACGAAAATAATGCAATTTTAGGATGCATTTTTAAGAAATTTCTACCCTTTTGATTTTAAATATTTTTGCTTAATATTGAAGACATTGGCACTTAATCTGGAACAAATAGGTTTTCTACCGCAAATAACAAATTATGAAATATAATGATTAAAATTAATTTTAAAGTAAGCTCACAAAAATTAAAAAATACAAAAATTAAAAAAAAAAAAAAAAATAAAAAATTTTGTATGAAAAAAATTTAAGAAATATTTAAAAAAAATTTTTAAAAATAGTGAACCATTTTGTCCCAGAACAATTTATATTGTAAGTTTTAGCAAATAATAATGTTTTTTATATCAGAAGAAGAAAAAAAATTGAGAGGGTATAAATTTTTCAAAAATGCATATTAAAATTGCATTTGCATTTTTAAATGATAATATTATTTTTAAATTACTACATTTATAGTGGACATATTCTTCTTAAATATGCAATTTAAATCATTAAAATCCGTTAACAACTTTTAGAGATATTGGTGTTTAAAATTAGACACTTTTGCGATTTTTTTGGCTTTTCGAAAAATCAAAATAGCGAATAAAATCGCGAATTTTTCAAAA
This sequence comes from Protophormia terraenovae, assembly GCA_951394005.1. Classification (NCBI taxonomy): domain Eukaryota; kingdom Metazoa; phylum Arthropoda; class Insecta; order Diptera; family Calliphoridae; genus Protophormia; species Protophormia terraenovae. The sequence goes on from OX596077.1 coordinate 73,152,905, forward strand.
TTTAAAAAAATAATAATAGAGATATTTAAATTGCTCCATAGGGTATGCGTATACCAAATATTATTAAAATCGGAAGATATACAAAATGTTCTTGGGCGTTCTTTCATGGAATGGACGATATATTTTTTTTTTTTTTTGTGAAGGAGCACGAACATTTTTTTTATCGACCAGTGTATTTAACCTAGAAATATGAAATTAAAGATATTTTGTCCTAAATTAATGGGAATCCATAGGAGTGGTCTTTGTTGTACTTTTTTTTTATTCTTCTAATGTTACTTTTTGAATTTTTTATAATTATGAACCTAGAAACATGAAATTAAAAATATGTGGTCCTAAGTGAATGAGAATCCATAAGAAGGGGCATTGTGCTACTTTTTTGTTCTTCTAATATTACATCTTGAATTTTCTGTAATATTCAGCCTAGAAACATAAGATTAAAGATGTAAAATCCTTAAAAGGGATATTGTGGTACTTTTTTTTTTTTTGTTATTCTAATATTACTCTTTGAATTTTTTGTAATAATTAACCTAGAAACATGAAATTAGAGATGAATGGTTATTTACGGATGAGAATTCTCAAGCCCTATTAGTCACATTCTTCAATACTAAGAAATAATAATAGAAATATGAACTTTGGAAGTTTTTGAACTTTCGAACGTTAAAGATGTAAAAAATTGGTTCTTCATTTGCACCCTACGAACTTTCTTCATCACAAACATAGAAATAAATTGAAAATATTATCTTTTTTATCAGAAATTTATCAAACATTATTTTATTTACATTATTTATTGTACTTTTTAGTACATTTTTATGTAAAATATTTAAAAAGTTTATTGTTGTTAATGACGACACAGCACCATTATTAAAAATGTTCCCACGGGAGTTAGGAATCTTAGTTTAAATTTGTTATATAGTATGGTTTTTATAATTTCCGTAAGCGAAGTAGCGGGTTTACAGCTCGTCCATTGTATTATTCGTATTTGATATTATTTTATGTTTGTATAAAAATGTTGTTGGTTATTTCTGTGAAATTAGAATATTAAATTTGGTTTTGAAAAGTGAATTATATATTTTTTTATGTATTTGAATATTTGATTATAGCAAATGAAAAATCTGTTGTTTCATTTGGAATTTATTTTGTAGCAAACTAAACTTTCTTATGGTAAGAATCAATAAGTTGACGTCGAGCTTTGCTCGAAAGAAAATTGTTTACTTTATTAAGAGTGTGTGCCAAACGGTAGCAAAGTATGTAGAAAAGTAAAATTTTGAAGTATATGAGGTGAATAAAATTTCACTAGCTCATAGGGCTACATAAATTTTTAACAAATGTATACAAAATATTGACAATCATAAATTTTGAAATAAAAAAATAACAATAATGAAATATTTATAATTTTTTTGTGTGTTTTAATGTTTTTAAATTAAATTCTTATTTTATAATAAAAATAAATTGTATTAAAAAATATATGTTAAAAAATTCTATGAAATTGTGTGCATTTTTGTTTTAAAAACTATCAAAATTTACAATTGAAAAAAGATTTCATTTGGCACAGCAAATTTGTAAAATTTATTCATCATAGTAAAATTTTAAATTTCCTTAAAACATTGCTAACGCTTGGCACACGCTCTAAGACGTTGTTCAGAGTTTGTTGATTTCATAATGACAAATTTATGTTTTTTTTTTTTTTTTTTTTTTTTTTTAATTTATTTATTTCAATACATAAAAGCCTTCATGGCCAATTATACATGTATTGTTAGATTATAATCCATATTATTAACAAAAAATAATTATTATTCTAAATAAAAAAAAAAGTATATTAATTGGCTCCCAACCACACAGATTATACTAAGATAATATATTCATAAAATCCTGATAACCAGTATTTATAAAATTTTTTAAATATTGTATAAGCGAAAATAATCCAGGAGGTTTTTTTTGTATGTCATAATAGAATGTGAAAATAGTTTTAGATCAGAAGGTAAATGGTTCCAAATACGAGCTATTCTTACTTCAAAAGATCGTTCAAGAATGACAAGATGTATGCGAGGTATGTTAATTTGTATATTACGGGTTGATCGAATAAATGAAAAATGTTCTACAAGGCAACTTGGCCGACCAGATTTCATGATTTTATAAAATTGTAGCAGTATACGAAGATATATGTAATCAACAAATCTACAATGCAAAAAATTAGATATATTTTCAGAAACGCGATCATGATCACTCAGCCTAATATTAAATACATATCTAACAATTTTTCTAAGTACTTTTAATAGACAATTGATATTTCCTAAAGAAGTACCAGAGAAAACTTCTAAGCAATAGTTAAACTGCGACATTAATAAAGCATATGCTAACCGGTATCTTACAAATTTTGGTGTATACGATTTTAAAGAATAAAGTCTTCTTAAGTTTAAGCACATTTTTTTGGTAAGCAAGTCAATATGAAGATTAAAGTTAAGACCTGAGTCAATAATAACACCAAGGCATTTAAGGGACTCCACATAATTAATTAATCCACCATTTATGTAAATTGTAGGTCTTTCAGTACACGTATTAGGTAAATGGAAAAACATAGCTGTAGATTTATTTAAATTGATATTAAGATAATTTAAATCCATCCAATTCGAAATTAAACATAAATGATCATTAATTTTATTTTGAAGTACATTTTTTTTACAATTAGCATTATAAAGAAGAAATATATCGTCTGCAAATACAAATGATTTGCAAATGTCGTTATTCATTATTGAAAGGCAATCATTCAAGTAAACTAAAAAGAGAATAGGACCCAAAACTGACCCTTGTGGAACACCAGATGTAACATTTCCAACACTCGAATTAAACCCATTTAAAGAAACAAATTGTGAACGTCCATGCAAGTAGGAATAAATTAATTTCCCGGCAGACTTAGAGAAATTGAATTTCTCTACTAGTTTCTTAACAAGAACAATATGATTTACACGATCAAAGGCTTTTGTGAGATCAAGTGATACCATAGTACAATTTTCATGTTTATCGAGTCCTTTTCGTATTAAATCAGTAAGAGCAATTAGCAAAGAACACGTATTGTGGTTACTACGAAAAGCAAACTGGCTAGGGTGTATTAGTGAGAGACGCTCACAGTGGGAAAGAATCTGTGATTTAATAATATTTTCAACAATCTTTGACATTACAGGTAGAATGCTAATAGGCCTCAAATTATCCAAAGAGTTGCTATTATTTTTTGTAATTGGTACTACACGAGCTAATTTCCAAGCTTCTGGAAATTTAGAAACTGTAAATATTGTATTGATCAAATGACAGATGTAAACGGAAATTAATGGAAATATAATTTTAAAAAATTTTAAGGGAATCATATCATAACCAGTTGCATTCGATTTTATTGACTTAATAGCAACAATTACATCAGCCACAGTAATATTACTAAATGAGAGTTGAGAGTTGAGTCTTGAGAGTTGCTATTTGATTTTAAGGAAGGAAAATTTATTACGCAATTTATAGATGATTTTTGTTTGGTTTTGACGTTGAGTATTCGTAAAAACTCCCATCACCAGGTGGTGGTTCATTCATTTTTATTTTGAATAACTATCAGTGTTTTCAGATTAGGAGATTTATCCCCAAATTGGGGATTTTTTGGAAATAGGGATGAAAAATTTGGTTTGGGAATTTGTTGGGGATATTTTTTAAGGCTTGGGGATTTTTTAAAGATTTTTGCGGATTTTTATTTTATTTTTAAAAATGTTCCTTTTTAACTTAAAGACAATAGAAAAAAAAACATAATTTTCCGCAGGATACGTAGTTTTTGTTAAGATAAAACTATATTTATTTCAACAACAGTGCACTGAAGACAATAAAAAGTAACTGTAACATTATTGAATTGGTACTATAAGAAAAAAATGATTAAAATCTCTGAAACTAATTGTTTATTGTACGAATTGTTATTGTTATTAAATAACAAAGAATACTATGAATAGAAATAGAAATACAACAACATTTCTCTTTCTTCACATACAAGTTCTGTGTGAATTCAACACACTTGTGAGAGAGAAAAACAACAGAAAATAAACAAACCTTTCTTTTAAAATATAAAGAAAATTGCACTCGCGACACACTTTTTCACTATCACACCATACTTTTATATTTTTTTCACTCACTTTTATTGTATTTTTACTCCCGTAACACGAATATTTTCCACAAACTGAAAATATATTTTTTAAATTTATTTTTGACATTCCTTTTTTGTATGTTGAAATTTAAATTGAACGAACAATGTTGCTACTTTTGGTATTAAAAATAAAACAGAATTTAAAATAATTTTCATATTGATCAATAAAAAGCAAAAAAATGTAATTATATTACTATTTGTAGATGTAACCCGCATCAAGAGATAAAAATCTGCGAATACAATCGTGATGAATTATATTTAATAATTTGTAAATACTCTTTTGTGCAACTATGTATGATTATGATATTTGCATTATAAGCGTCAATGTTAATATTCTTGCCGAATTTCATTACATTCGGATGATTTATGGATTCAATTGGCGATTTTTCTGTTTTATTATAAACAAAACAATACAAATTGAAATAAATATTTCGTATTTATTATGACATTTTCATCATTAACATATATATTGTTAAAATTTTTAAAAAAACCATTTTTCGAGATATTTACGCACGAACTAAAAATCGCGAGATATGGACCATTTTGATGTTGAGAAAAAAGTCATGTTAAATGTAATTTTGATACCTTTAATATGACATCTCAATAAATCTTATATCATAAATACTTTGAAAGATATTTTTAATTTTGTGTATACGACTTTGTAAATTTTTTGAGCTATTTTGCACTTTTAAATCACGATATTTCGCGAACTACTTGATGAAATTATCTGTAATTTTAAATTAGTCTTAGTTTTGACAAGAATAATGATTGTGCCAAATATTATCAAATTCGGAAGAGAAAATCAGCTGGTTGGTTTTAAATGGAATGACGCTATTATAATGAATTCAAATTGTAATTTTGAATAATATTTCTAACCAACCCCATTGAATTAAAATAAAATAAAAGCATCGAAATAAAATTCAAAAACAGACAGACAGACTTAACAAACGCTGATTTAAGTTTTACGAATAACTGAAAAATCTTGTTTCAATAAAAGATATTTTGTTAATTTATAGTTTTATTATTAATTATATTATAATTTCACAAGACGACTACACAAAGTATTAACATTTTTTAAAAATAAAATAAAAAATGTAAACGAAAAAAAAATTACATTTTCAAATACGAATATTTAAGTATCTATAAGGAATATAAATATGCTTATTATTTTTGTTGAAAGTTATCGCTGAATAAATATAAAAATTGTAAAAACTCAGATAAAATTTTGCACACTTTTCACACCATTTTTTTTAAGAACTTTTGCAAATTTCTTAAAATATATAATAAATGTTGTAGTTTACACATTTTTTAACACTATGTGGATGTAAAATTGATGGTTTTGATCCGTATTAATTTTTTATGGCACACATGATGGGAATCACGCGATTTTAAAATCACATGTGATTTGTAAACCGCTAGTTTTTTTTAGCATGTGCTACAGTTCACACAGTTTAATTTTATGTTATATTTCAATGCCTAGTTTAAGGAGTTTATATAAGAAATGTGGGAAAATTTCATAATTTTCTTTTTTAACAACATATGATAAGTCGGATGAAGTTTTTAGCTTTGGAGACCCTAGTAAAATTTAAAGGTGAAAATATCTGTAGAACATTTTAACCCATTAAACTCAAGTTTAAATCGACTTTCATGACGTTTCTTTAGAACGGAATACAAATGACCCCTTATAGGTACGATAAATGAATTTAAAGTTTTAATAAAATATTACCCGTTAAACGCTCTGAACATTTATGGAAAATTATTTTAGCTTCGAACTATATTGATATTATTTTTTTTCGATTTATATGTAACTACCTTGGTGCAAAAATAGAAAAGTTTAAGTGGTCATAAAACAAAAATTTTGCCTACAACCGAAAAATTCTTTGGAAGGTTTACTACACACATCAAGAGCTATCAATTGCAATCGGAGTGATTCCACCCCCAAAATACTGCTGAATAGTGTAATCGGTTAGTTGAATTTACGTAGAACTTAGCAGAGGAGTGTAGAATTTTAAGTTTGGAAAGGAACATACACAGAAGAAAAAATTAACTATTATTTTTGAATTTAAAAAAAAAAAAAAAAAAAAAAAAACAGTAGCAACCAAATGTCGGCAAACTGATTCAAATACATCATTGTGAACTGTATGGAGTCTACTTTCATAAAGTGATATGCTTTTTAAAATTTTGATTTTTATTTTTTTGAGCAGAAATAAGTTATTTTTTGATTTTGATTTTATATTTTTTTTTTTTTGTTGGTGGTGTTCAGTTCTAGTGTTTTTCACTATTTTTTCGAGCAAAAATACCGGATATATTTTGATTTTTATTTTTTTCGGGAAAAAATAACTGTTATTTTTTGATTTTTATTTTTCGAGCTGAAATTTCTTGACTTTTGCCACAAAACAAAAACACTAAAATAAAAACATCAAAAATAAAAAATAAGACAAAAAGAAAAAACAGTTGAAATAAACGCAAAAAAATTAAAAAAAAAAAAAATATACAATAAAAATTATTTATTAAAAACACTAGAACAGTACACCATTATAAACAAAAAATTAATCAAATTTAAAGTTTCAGAAAATTACTTTTATTTTTGCTCAAAAAAATAAAAATCAAAATTTTAAAAAGCATATCACTTTATGAAAGTAGACTCCATATAGATCACAATGATGTATTTCAATCAGTTTGCCGACACTTTGTTGCTACTGCTTTTTTTTTTTTTTTTTTTGTTTGAAAATTCAAAAATAACAGTTATTTTCCGTCCCTGGTGTTTTTAATAAATAATTTTTATTGTGATTTTTATACCCTTCACCACAGGTGTAAAGGGTATATATAAGTTTGTCATTCCGTTTGTAATTTCCACAATTTTCGTCGGAGAGCAAAAAAGTTTATATTTTCGGAATCCTTGTAAGAAGCGATGACGATTGGACCATGTCCGTCCGTCCGTGTGTCGGTTGAAATGGCGTTTATGAAGCCCACCGATAACTGACATATATAATATGTATGTCAAACGATCGGAAATGCTTTCGAGAATTTTGCTATTGGAATTCAGCAAGATAGGTTCATACAATGCGGAGATATGTTCAAAAAACCGGTTTTTTGAACCGGTTTTCCAGTTTCTGAAGTCTCTGTATACACTACGGACTTCGTTTTTACAAAGAATTCTCGGACATTTTTTTCTGAATTTTTGTTCTGAAAAAATGAAATAAATCGGTTCAGTAATAACTGAGATATCGGACAAAACGCATTTTTTATTTTTTGAAGCCTTGGTTTAAGCTATAGATTTTTATTTTTATACAGATCGGTCACAAATATTTTTATAAAATTTCAGTTTTTTGAATCAGGAAGATCGGTTTATAAATGGTGGAGATATGCTTTAAAAACCGGTTTTTAGAACCGGTTTTTTAGTTTCTGAATCCTCTGCATATACCAGGGACTTCGAATTTTTAAAGGGGGCTCGAAAATTATTTTCTGAATTTTTGTTCTGAAAAAATTAAATAAATCGGTTCAGTAATAACTGAGATATCGGGGAAAACGAATTTTTTATTTTTGAAGCCCTTGTTCAAGCTATAGATTTTTATTTTTATATAGATCAGTCATAAATATTTTTATAAAATTTCGGTTTTTTTAATAAACCAAATTCGTTCATAATCAACAGAGTTATGGCCCAAAAACAAATCTGTTAAGAATATAAATACACCAACAAACATGTATATTAAGCATTGTAATGACTATTAGTGACGTTTTTTGTTTTTTGTATAGACAAGTAGTTTAGTTATCAACAGCAGTAATATGATGAATAACAGTGTTGTTGTTGTTGTTCTTTGTATATGCAGTCTGTACAAAAATAAATAGATATGGAATTGTAGTTGTTTATTTTTAAAAACTAAAACATATCTGTTAAGAATATACATAAATACATACACAAACATGTATATTAAGCATTGTAATGACTATTAGTGACGTAGTTTAGTTAGCAACAGCAGTAATATAATGAATAACAGTGTTGTTGTTGTTCTTTGTGTATTCAGTCAGTTTGTACATACAAAAATAAATATATATGGAATTGTTGTTGTTTCTTTTTTAAAAGCAAAGCCTGTTATGATTGTTTTTTTTTTCATATTCAAATTTTCGTAGTTTGAAAAAAATTTTGATTTAGAAAATATGCAAGCATACGTTAAGGCGAAAATTTTATTAATTGTCGGTAATATGGTAATATGATGTCGATAAGATGGTAAGATGGTAATATGGTGAAGGGTATCAAAGATTCGGCACAGCCGAATCTTTTTTCAATTTCATTTTTTTTTTAATTTTAGATTTTTTATTTTTTTTGTCGTTTATTTCATTTCGGAGTATATTTTTTCGTCTTTGTATTTTTTTTTTTTTTTTTGTCTTATTTTTTTTATTTTTAGTATTTTTATTTTTTTTATTTTGGTGAAATAACTTTTATTTCTGCTCGAAAAATAAAAATAAAATGAAATTAAAAAAAGAGTCGACTGTGCTGTGTAGAGGCTTCTTTGCAAAAACGAAGTCCCTAGTATATACAAAGAATTCAGAAACTGGAAAATCGGTTCTAAAAACCGGGGTTTTAAGCACATCTCCGCCATTTATTTAATATCAACTTTTTTGCTCTCCGACGAAAATTGTGGAAATTACAAACGGAATGACAAACTTATATATACCCTTTACACCTGTGGTGAAGGGTAAAAAACAGTTAGTTTTGCCTGAAAAAATAAAAATCAAAACATAACCGGTAATTGTGCTCGAAAAAATAAAAATCAAAAAATTACTGTTATTATTTGATTTTTATGATAAAAGTCATAACGGTTACGATCCCTGATTTTCATTTTTTAACAAAAAACAAAATGTATTTGATTACAGGCAGCGTTACCGTTGACAATTTTTAAAAATTTTCCAAAAAAGTGGATTTCAAAATAAAAAGTTGCCAAAAAAAGGGGATTTTTTTGAAAAAAGGGGCCAAGTGCTTTAAAACCTAAAAAAATCCATAAAATTTGTTTATAATTATTTTACAACAATTTTTATTATTGCAAAAATAAAGTTTTATTCACAAAAATAGTTAACACGCAATCTTCTTTTAATTAATTAAACGTCTGTACTTTTGTACGAGTTCTTCATTCGAACTCCAGTATATCAAATCCTCGTTGGACAAATTTAGGACGGAACGCATGGATCCACAAGTATTGACTTAAGTTTGTTAGACAAACTATTTTTTAATATTGATAATATAGTAGAAAAAAACACGTTCCCCCCAGGGATTGCTATAAGGAATGTCAAAATATAACTTAGGATATAAGATTCATCGAATCTTTTTTTAATTTTTTCAATCAAATCCAAAAAGATTCGTTATATGTTGATATAAATAGCTGTTCATAAACTTTATTATTATTTTTAGTTACTAACAGTTTCTGTTTTTTATATCACTATCTGTGAAACAATCTCAAAATGATTAATTTATTTGTTGAAATTAATATCTAGTAGGTCGATATATTTCAAACAACTTAGTTTATCGTCGTTTAGCACATAATCTTAAAAAGTTTCCATTTAGTCGCCACTTAAAAAAGGGGACAAAAAAGTGGCCAGGTGGTTGAAAAAGGGGCAAATGGCGACTAAAGTCGACAAACGGAAACAGTTTTCTTGTTGGATGAGTTTTTGACAACCGAATTAAGTTTTTGATAATTAGTTTCGTCCCTTGGTACTCTTTGAGTTAATGGATCTATTAAATCGTTTATTTTACGAATTTTTAATCGCGAGTTTTTTAACGACGCACTGTGTGGTGAGTGCGGCTAAAAATCAAAAAAATGATTTTCACAATTTTAAAAAATTTTGTAATGTGTTTCTATTATTCATATATAGAAGGTGCATCATATAGAAGCAAAATTTCTTATCGCGGGTTCTAATCATAGAACCAGCTCTCATGTAATTCTCGCTCTCAACATTTTGCAATGATGAGGAGGTTAAGTAACAAGGGAGAACTAAATCCACTACCAAAACATAGAGAGAGAGAGACAGAGAAACCCTGCAGTCAAAGGTGACTGTCCGAAACCGGTTACTTGACTGACGAAATTGGGTCACCACTAGTCACTTTAACATGGGGATGTCCTAGGAAGGAGTGTATCGCCACAAAAGGACCAAAATGTGGCGATATAGTGACTAGTACGAAAAAGTCAATTCATACTAGTCCTTTTACTGGTGAAATTGAGTCAGTCACCTGACAATCTTTTTAACTGGTCACTTTACTAATCACCTGACTAGTCACTTTAACATGGGGGTGTCCTAGGAAGCAGTGTATTGCCACCAAAGGACCAAAAGGTGGCGATATAGTAACTAGTACGAAAAAGTCAATCTTTAAATTAGTGATTTTCAGAATGAAAAAAAATTTAAAATTTTGTTTGCTTATATTTTTTTATTTCTATCTTTTTTTTATTTTATTTTATTTTTTTTTTGTAAATTTATTTTTTATTTTTATTTATATTTTATTATTTATTAAAATCTTTTCATTTTCTTTTCATATTATTTTATATTAATCAATTTAATTCAATTTAATATTTTTACATTTTTGTTTATGGCGCACCCCCGGCCCGAACTCACTCGTTATGTTTTATAGTCATACGCGCTAACCACTCAGCCACACAGCATTCTTACATACATTGCACTATTTGTTGTTTTAATGAGCATGTTGATTTATTGACCCTTTGTGAGCGTGAGGTGGCTGTTGCTTCCACTTTATATAAACTTTGGAAGTCGATCCTCTTACTGGTGAAATTGAGTCAGTCACCTGACAATCTGTTTAACTGATCACTTTACTAATCACCTGACTAGTCACTTTAACATGGGGATGTCCTAGGAAGATGTGTATTGCCACCAAAGGACCAAAAAGTGGCGATATTGTGACTAGTACGAAAAAGTCAATTAAAAAAAAAAAAACACAAATGCAGAATAACTGATTTTTTTATTAATTGTAAAATCCTAATTAGCAAGACTAGTTCCGCAATTCCGTAACTTTTTTCATTTACTACCGATATCGTTAATTAACAAAAATTTTCGGTTGTTTTTGATTTTGCTATTCTCTACTATACGATTTTTTTCATAGGCATATTTTAACGACAAATATCGATAGAAATGATAGAACGTCATTATTTGAAAAAAATAAATAAATTGGATTTTTATTTAAAAACAAAACAATTGTCTTGAAAAAAATATGAAAAAAGTGTAAATATTATATAAATGTGTGCAGATTGTCTTCCAACAATTAACCAATATGAGTATATGTATGGTATGTTGTTGGAAATATTTTTTAAATTAATTTAATGTTAAATGTTTCTCATATTAGACCCGTTCATTAAAAATTTGCTTTAAACTTTAAAATAACATAACTATGGATACTTATGTTTAAAAACTCGTTAATATTTTTCGTTTAAACAAATTATTCAAATATTTTATTGCATCTAAAAATACCAACTCTCACAAAAGTTCTAATTTTGGTAAAATTTTACCAAAATTCTGTATTTTCAGTAAAATAAATTTTTTCACTAAAAAAACTTTCACTAAGAACTGAATGTGATTAAAACTTAATAACAAATCAGTTTCAAAATTCTAAAAACTCAGTTATAAACTGTCATTTGAATCTCTATATTTTTTGCTAAAATTCAGTAAAAACATTTAATAAACGAAAACTTTAACGAAAAAAGAATCGCCACCTCCACGCTCACCAAATGGTCAATAAAGTATAAATCGCCACTTCCACGCTCTCAAAAGAGTCAATAAATGGTGCTATCGCCACCTCAGCGCTTTCAAAAGAGTCAATAAATAGTGCTATCGCCACCTCAACGCTTTCAAAAGAGTCAATTAATAGTGCTATCGCCACCTCCACGCTTACCAAAGGGTCAATAAAGTATAAATCGCCACCTCAACGCTTTCAAAAGAGTCAATAAATGGTGCTATCGCCACCTCAACGCTTTCAAAAGAGTCAATAAATAGTGACACCGAAAAAACTGCTGGGTTCTTTATAAGGAATACACACATGTACAAACACATATTTTTAAGCTCTTTCTCTCTCTGTTTTGGTGGTGCTCAGCAGTTTTTTCGGTGTCAATTCACCCGCTTTAGCACAGTAAAGTCCATTTGTGACTACCCACCTGACTCATTCAAATGTGTACGTTTTTTTATACACCCTAACTTCGCATATATTGTGACCGATAGTTAAGCTATCGTACTATTTATTGACTCTTTTGAAAGCGTTGAGGTGGCGATAGCACTATTTATTGACTCTTTTGAAAGCGCTGAGGTGGCGATAGCACCATTTATTGACTCTTTTGAGAGCGTGGAAGTGGCGATTTATACTTTATTGACCATTTGGTGAGCGTGGAGGTGGCGATTCTTTTTTCGTTAAAGTTTTCGTTTATTAAATGTTTTTACTGAATTTTAGCAAAAATATAGAGATTCAAATGACAGTTTATAACTGAGTTTATAGAATTTTGAAACTAATTTGTTATTAAGTTTTAATTACATTCAGTTCTAAGTGAAAGTTTTTTTGGTGAAAAAATTTATTTTACTGAAAATACAGAATTTTGGTAAAATTTTTAATTTTTAATAAAAAATTAAATTTTAAGAAAAATTTCAGAATTTTTTAAAAATTTTGATTGCTATTATAAATTTCTCCTTTTTAGAAAATTTTAATTTATTTGCAAAAAAATTTAATTTTTCAAAAATTAGAACTTCTGTGAGAGTTGGTATTTTAAGATGAAATAAAATATTTGAATAATTTGTTTAAACGAAAAATATTAACGAGGTTCTAAACATAAGTTTCCATAGTTATGTTATTTTAAAGTTTAAAGCAAATTTTTAATGAACGGGTCTAATATAAGAAACATTTAACATTAAATTAATTTTTAAAATATTTCCAACAACATACCATACATATACTCATATTGGTTAATTGTTGGAAAAATCTGCACACATTTATATAATATTTACACTTTTTTCATATTTTTTTCAAGACAATTGTTTTGTTTTTAAATAAAAATCCAATTAAAATTTTAAATTTTTACAAATAATGACGTTCTATCATTTCTATCGATATTTGTCGTTAAAATATTCTTAAGAAAAGAATCGTTAACTTTAGTAGAGAATAGCAAAATCAAAAACAACCGAAAATTTTCGTTAATTAACGATATCGGTAGTAAATGAAAAATGTTACGGAATTGCGGAACTAGTCTTGCTAATTAGGATTTTACAATTAATAAAAAAATTAATTATTCTGCATTTGTGTTTTTTTTTTTAATTGACTTTTTCGTACTAGTCACAATATCGCCACTTTTTGGTCCTTTGGTGGCAATACACCTCTTCCTAGGACATCCCCATGTAAAAGTGACTAGTCAGGTGATTAGTAAAGTGACCTTTTAAACAGATTGTCAGGTGACTGACTCAATTTCACCAGTAAGAGGATCGACTTCCAAAGGGTATATAAAGTGGAAGCAACAGCCACCTCACGCTCACAAAGGGTCAATAAATCAACATGCTCATTAAAACAACAAATAGTGCAATGTATGTAAGAATGCTGTGTGGCTGAGTGGTTAGCGCGTATGACTATAAAACATAACGATGTGAGTTCGAGCCGGGGGTGCGCCATAAACAAAAATGTAAAAATATTAAATTGAATTAAATTGATTAATATAAAATAATATGAAAAGAAAATGAAAAGATTTTAATAAATAATGAAATATAAATTAAAAAGAAAAAAAAAAGAAAAAAAAGAAATTAAAAAAAAATAAATAAAAAAAGAATAGAATAGAAATAAGAAAATATACGCAAAAAAATTTTTTAATTTTTTTTCATTCTGAAAATCACTAATTTAAAGATTGACTTTTTCGTACTAGTCACTACATCGCCACCTTTTGGTCCTTTGGTGGCAATACACTCCTTCCTAGGACACCCCCATGTTAAAGTGACTAGTCAGGTGATTAGTAAAGTGACCAGTTAAAAAGATTGTCAGGTGACTGACTCAATTTCACCAGTAAAAGGACTAGTATGAATTGACTTTTTCGTACTAGTCACTATATCGCCACCTTTTGGTCCTTTGGTGGCGATACACTCCTTCCTAGGACATCCCCATGTTAAAGTGACTAGTCAGGTGATAGGTAAAGTTGCTAGTGGTGACCCAATTTCGTCAGTCAAGTAACCGGTTTCGGACAGTCACCTTTGACTGCAGGGTGGATTTTTTTCCCTTGTTACTTAACACCCTTATCAATGCAAAATGTTGAGAGCGAGAATTACATGAGAGCTGGTTCTATGATTAGAACCCGCAATAAGAAATTTTGCTTCTACATGATGCGCCTTCTATATATGAATATTATTTGCTAATAGTCATTACAATGCTTAAACAGTCATTGCAAGCTTTGCTTTAAAAATAAACAACAACAACAAAATATTTATATATTGTTGTATGTATGTATGTATATACAAACAAACTTCATATACAGAAAACAAAAATAACAACCGTTACACAGTGGGGTCAAACGCAAATTTTTTGGTAATAAATCTGAATCTCCTAAACTACTGGTCAGATCAAATTGAAATGTATGGAAGAATTGTAGAGGAGGACCTAAGCTTTTAGAAAAATCATCTTGTAGTCACCCTGTGATAACACGAGATAAGCTACAGGGTGTCAAAATTGACTACCTCGAGTATGTAAAAGTTAAAAAAAAATCGTAACTTGTACAAATGAAGTCCGATTTTAAATATTTTTATATTTCTGGAAAGTGCTTGGCAAGATAAAGAAAAAATAAGCTTACTCATCTAAGTTATCTCTTACAGTTTAAAAGATATTTACGCTTGAATTTTGAATTTTTGATTTTTTGGCTCGAATTTATTTCGTTTTTCGGAAATAAGTCCGGAGATATATGAGGTAAGAATTTTTTAAAAATACTCTGTAATTTGCTACATATTTCAAAATAATATGCTGAAAGAATTTTTGGATTATCTCAATTCGTCTAGACGTGAAAAATATTCAAAATCAGCACTCTGAAATTGCCATGAAAAATGGATATTTTTTTACAAAAATATAGTACAATTCATTCACTTTTTTCTCAAACTTCCGTTAATAAAAAATTTGTTTCCTTATTAATTTCAAAAGATAAGGCTTCATAAATGGTTAATAAAGAAATTTTGAATTGATTTAAGTTTGCACCCTACATCCAGCATTGGCCGAAAATTGTCAATTTTAAAAAATAGTTTAATTTTTATCGATTAATAAAAAAAATGTCACGCGAGCTTTTTTAAATTTGGTACCCATATTTTTTATAGAAATAGATTTAGAATGATTTAACACTAAACTGCTTCCCGCCCGGCCAAAAACGAATGCAGGAGTGGAGATTTTATGTTAAAAGTCATTTTTTTTAACGACTATTTTTAAAAGCATATTAAAAGCATATTAGCATAATATTTTTAATATTATTTCTTATGTAATGTATAAAACACAAATCAAGCTTTCATTCCTAACAAAAATTAATAAAATAGCTCCAATAACCTATTTTTGGAAATTTTTCAAAATAAATTATTTTTTTAAAAATAGCTGAAAATCCAAAAAAAAAATATTTTTTTTAATACAACTCCACTAATTTTGCAAATACTTAAAAAATGTTAAAAGAATATAAAAATAGACTTATTTACCAATTCAACGATATATAGATATATTGATATAGGTCATTTAATAATAGTAATATAATGGCCTCAAAACTACCAAGTCACGTCAAAAGTTGCAAAATTCACTATTTTGTTCCATATTTCCATATGTGTGTATACGTAACATTTTATTTTCTAATGTATTATGTAGGTATATATTTGTTATTATAAAGTAGTAAATTCTTTATTTTAGTAATGTTTATTTAATTTGTTCTACATATTTACATACTTATTATACATATATCTCGTATATTTATTTTATTAAGAATATATTATCGAAGATATTATTAGAGATTTTCTTGAAAATAATCAGAAACATCAAACGTTAGCAAATTTTTAACTTCCTTAGCTTCGGAATCCTCTTTTTCTATTTCAAGAGTGATTTTTGGTAGCCATCGTGTTTTTATAGAATATATAACTGGATCTGATGATATTAATAAATATTCCATTAAGTCCATATTTTGCGCTATTTTCGAACATTTTCGGGTATTGAAGAGTCGGAAATATTTAACATCTTTATTTCGGGCTTCCTGTGCTTCCTCTGTTAGCTCTCCCAATGGCAAAATACAATTTTCTATTATTTCTTTACCATGAGCCAATAATTTGTGAATTGTTGGAGTCATTGATTTCCAGGGGTATGTAATGTTAAGTAGTTCTTTAGTTTCGTAAGCAAAAATTTTAAATTTGTCCGCATTAATTTGTTATTTGCTATTAATGGCTGCCAATATAATCTTAAAACGCTTCAAAATATTTAAGTCAATGCCTGTGATTGAAGATTTGAGTTCCGGATTTTCAAAGAAACGTCTTGCTGTATTTCCATCATTTGAGCTTCCATAGCCATGTAGAGGTTTATCAATTATTAATCCGAGTTGTTCTTTGAATTCTAATTGAATTCTTTTCTTCTCCTCTTTTCGTAATTCGTGAAGTTCCAAATTGTTTTTTACTTTAGCATTTTCCTGTCCGGGAATATTTCTGTACTTCATATCATATGCAAGATGTAAGCAGAACTCCAAAAATCTTATCCTTGCGTGGAGTGGTGATATTCCAAATTTTAAAGAATTTTTATTAACAAGGACTTCAGAATTATCCTGAAATTGTGAACTTATTTTTCCACATATATTACATTTCCATGTAAATGTTGTATCTGTTATAGCGTTTGCAACTTTTCTATCAATCATCGTTAATTGTTGTTGAAATGTAACTTTAATAGTTCTGTTTGATACTTTTACATATATTGGGGCAATGCTTTAATCTTCTTCCAATTGGTTGACAATGCTGTTTATTGTAACCGTGGTTTCTTTTGTGTAATCAAAAAGGATTGGACGGCACAAAAATTTGGAACCTGGAGTTAAATTTATCCATATATCATAAAAAAGCGAGTCATTTCTTGTCGATGAGGAAGGCTTAAGCCCAAATTACAATAGCGCGTAGTCAGCAGCAGTGTGTGTTGCTATAATCAGCTGATTATTTAGAAGTTTGCAGTGCTGTTTCATTTAGCTCTGTTTCTAAATTCACTGCGCTGCATTCAGATTGAGAGCGAGACAAAGAGAGTGAGCAAATAAATGAGAGGCTAAAATACACAAGTAGAACAAAGCTAGATGGTGGTTGTAAATTGTGGCTGCCTACGCTGAATTGTGATTATAACGGCAGCAACATGTTGTGCTGACAGTGATCAGCTGATCATTTTTGCTGATACTGTTGCTGACTACGCGCTATTGTAATTTGGGCTTTATTTAAGCGCATTCGAAGTGGTACCAGAGACGCTATAAACAGCGAGGAATAACTATTTCCAGAATTACTTCCATCCAGTTGTTTGTATTCCGAAAATCCTGATGTACCATCGCAGCCCCATTTGAATATTAAAATAAGTTCAGAGTCTTTGCATTTTTCAATGTTATCATTGCTGAAGGTAGATATAATTCTAGAGGCAGTATTTTCAAGTAATTGCAATATATTAACTTTAGCATTTTTAACAGAAGCATTAACCGGGTGCTCCATAGGCTGTAAAATATTACTTTTCGCTTCTCTCACTAATTTGCTACTGGGAAAGATATCATATCCTTTTTCGCTAACAGATTTCCTCAAAATCTCGTATTGGTTTCTTGATAATCCTAAATTTAATATTAGAGCTAAAGCATCTTCAGAGGTAAGGGACGATGTTGATTTCGGTGTTACTATGCTTTGGATTATCCGATGTAATCGATTGGGAGAAGCTGTTGGTAACACATTTATAACTTTTTCTACTTCCTTTGGTTGCGTACGTGTTACTAAAGCTTTAAATGTATCTTTTATTTCGGCATTCGTATGTGAATTTAGAATAGATTCCTGTTTGGTCCTCTTTGTTCTTAGCTGAACTTTATCGTAACTTTTTTTTTTGGTCGACCCTTTTTCTGTTTTCCGATGAAAATTGGTATTTCTCCCTCCAACCACTCTTAATTTTTCTTCTTGAACTTTGGTATTGAACAATCTGAAGCTTGTATCCTTTTTTCGTATGATTTATAAAAATCTGCATAAAAATAATAAAAATCTGTCTTCTGCAGTAAGAGTTAAACCAAAAGATACTACTGTATCAATAAGTTTTCTTATTTTTTCTGGACGATTGATAATATCAGATAGATTATCCCAGATTACTTTGCAAATAGAAAAGTGTTTTAATGTAATCTCCATAATGGCAAATTCACTAATAAATCTGCATATTTATAAGGATACTTATATATAGAAAAAGAATATTTATATCAGGTAAATGGTGACAGGCAAAAATTAATTAAAAAATTTAAATTTTTGCTCAAAACCCCCAATTTCATTCAGTTTATTTTTATGACCTGTAGTGTTAAACAGGTACGTCAAAAATGTACCTATGTGATTGTAAAAAAAAACATTTTTGTTATAATACATTAATTAAGGGGTGATCACCTTGAGTCTTCAGACACGGTGCAGGGGCTTAAGCATCCACAGGATGCGAACCAAGAATCACCCATCCCATACTCCACGACGTCTGTCCTCCATGTCAGGAGCGGTCTGTGGAGTAACCGACCCCCCTCTAGACCATTCTGTGTGGTCACGACCCCACCTAGTAGCGTCTGTTACCTATGTTAAGGTCGGCTACTAGGTTCCTGTCCGCACTAAATGTCTGTCCGGGATTGTGGCATTGGTTTTTTTCCAGCTCTGGTCCAGGTCCGTCTGTAAGGAAAGGTCTTTCAAATCCAGGACGCGTCTGCTTCCCATATTGGGCGGCATCCTGGTCTGCGTCTGTCTCCAGAGGAGCGGCAGTATATCTTTCTTTCACCTCTGGCATAGGTATAAACTGCCAACCCCCCCCCCCCCCCCCAAATCTATGAACATGACTTCAGAGAACGGCCCTATGTCCCTGGTCGAGGGTTCTAAAATCTCCAGGGGAAACGTGAGTACTCAGGTGGAGGCCACAGGTCTGAGTGCCACTGGAGCTACTGTGACCATGACTGAACGGACGATTACCCCGGGTCCTTCAGATCATTCTGCTACTGGGGTAGACAAAAATAAACGTTTTCTGACGAGACAGGACAGTTTGGACAGTACAAACAGTGACAAAGACTCTGACCACCTCGAAGGCCTCAAAAGTTTGAACCTTTATGAGACCGACGAGGAAGACATTCGTATGGTGTCCTCCGAAAGGCTCCACGCAGACGGACAACAACAGGAGGCCCATGATCCCGCAAGGGGAGACAATGGACAAAAGGACGAACAGGACGAACGGAAGAGGTTGGCGGGCTACAAACGCTCTCTCCGGTACGTCAGGTCGCTGGATGCTCGTGATCCCTCGACTTTGACAACCCGGGAAAAGCGTTTGAGGCGGAAGCATACCTACCACATACAGAAGTATGAAGCTATGCTTAATACTACTGTTGTGGAGGTCAGGCCATCCCAGACGATGACCGATAAGAAACACCAGAGTAAGAAGGTGATCACAGCCAAACCTGTGCCCCACGCTAACTCTGGACCGAACACGATCACCGGCTCTGAAAAATCTGTTGCTCGACCTTCCACTTCCAAGGAAGCCGCAGCAGGTTCAAAGAGAGGTGATGATCGATGTGGCACGACAGGGTCTGTCAACACTATGCCCAAAGTACGGTCTGCACAAACCTCCACCAGAGGCCCAGCAGCCGCTACCAAAGGTAGTGTTGGCAAACACTGTTCAAAGCGGCAAAGATCAAGTGAGACGCAGGTACCTGAGGGCAAGCGGTTGAAACCCTCAACCAGCTTGTCATCAGCTCCTGAGCTACAAGTGGCCATCATAGACCGTAGCCAGCCCGAGGGCAAAATGACTACGGACAGATGGCTACTACTGGAGGAGAAGATCTTGCGGGCACTAGTTGACGAACTCGGACGCAGTGAGGATGATTCCTTCACTGCGTTCGATGGCGCCAAATGGTTAAAGGGTGTCAAGATCATCGGATGTGGTAACGAGAAAGCACTCGACTTCCTCAAAAACTGCATCCGAGGACTTGGCGAACTCTGGCCCAATGCCAAGATCGAGATCGTCCCCCTGGATCAAGTCCCTTTTCGAACGACGGTGAGAGTATGGGTTCCTCCTCCAATCTTGGAGGATGAAGCCATACTTACTCTCATCAAGCGACAGAACAAGGGGCTTGGAACGGAGGATTGGACGATCGAAAGAGGACGCGCGAGAGATAAAGGGGAAGGAAAGGATCTCTGGATCAAAATCGGTTCAGAATCCCTCCGGCTTCTACGTCTCTCAAACGGCGTCGTAAAATACGGATTGAATCAGCTTCGGCTGATTCTTCCAGGAGGAACCAGCAATGACCCCAAGCGGCCTGAAAGTGGTGCAGATTAATCTGCATCACTCCGAAGCAGCGACGGGTGATTTGCTGCGTTTCATGGAGAAGGAGGTTATCCACGTGGCCTTAATCCAAGAACCCTGGCTTGTAGCCGGTAAAGTTCGAGGCGTCCGGTCACGGAACTATATGCTCCTATCTCCCAACACAGAAGGTAAAATTAGAAGTTGTATTATGGTCAGAAAAGATATAAAGCTTTTTCTCATATCCAATTACAGCACGAGTGATTTAACGGTGGCGGCGCTAGAGCGACAAGGGTTACCAACCCTGATAATTTCATCGGCCTACCTACCGTACGATGAGGAAAACCCACCCCCACGTGCCGTACGTACATTAGTAAATTGGTGTAGTACAAGGGGCCACGATCTCGTCATGGGATGCGATGCCAATGCCCATCATACTCTGTGGGGGAGTACAGACATAAACAACCGAGGTGAGTGTTTACTTCAGTATCTTTTATGTACTAATCTTAGTATTTGTAATAAGGGTACTAGACCAACGTTTTTCAATAGAATCAGGGAACAGGTCATTGATATAACCTTGGCAGGTAACACAGATTCGGTTAGGATTTTCGATTGGAAAGTATCTTCGGAATGTTCATTCTCCGATCATATGCGGATTCTCTTCACGATAGAACTTACATTGGATAGGGCAAAACCTTTTAGGAATCCTAGGAAAACTGACTGGGATAAATTCAGCGAACTTGTGGGGACCATTCAACCGCCTCAAACGGAAAGGTTGGCCGGCACACAGGACCTGGACGACTCCGTAAGTCTTTTGACTAGCACACTAAGGGCCGCTTACTATTCTTCATGTAGGGCTCGGCATGGTCTTGGGAAACCTCAACAATCATGGTGGTGTCCAAGACTTAGGCAGTTAAGGAATGAATGCAGGAAACTTTTTAATAGGGCGAAAAGGTCGAAAGTTGCAGTAGACTGGGACAATTATCGTCACAGTTTCAACACTTTCAAGAGAGAGACCAGAAGGGCTAAGAGGGAATCTTGGAAAAAATTCTGTGGAGACTTGGAGAGTACTACGGATGCATCTAGGCTACGTAAGGTACTATCCAAGGATCCTGGCACGCCCGGTTTCCTCATGAACCCTGACGGTACCTTTACCGAGAGCAGTAAGGAGACTCTGGAACTACTGATGAGCACTCACTTTCCGGGCTGCAGAGACGATACGAACGAGGAATCTGTAACTGGAAACCTCCCGGCGTCACCAACCCACTTTAGTGAATTAGTAGCTTCTATTGTTGATGACAGAAAGGTAGCGTGGGCGATATCGTCTTTTGAACCCTATAAATCACCGGGCCCAGATGGGATCTTCCCAGCGCTACTGCAGAAGTCTATATCAGTCATTATGCCATGGCTGATCCGAATATTTAGGGGTAGTCTTGAATTAGAATATATTCCTAGGGAATGGAGAGAGGTTTCAGTGGTATTTATCCCCAAAGCGGGAAAAATAAACCATAGTACCGCGAAGGATTATAGGCCGATTAGTCTGTCATCGTTTTTGTTGAAAACTCTGGAAAGACTAGTTGACTTCCATGTCAGGGGCATTCTCTCGCCGGCAAATTTTTGCAGGGCACAGCATGCCTACCTAAAGGGTAGGTCAGTCGAAACGGCACTGCATGACGTGGTCGGCACGATAGAGGAAACGCTCGACAGGAAAGAGTACGTGATGGCTTCCTTTCTGGATATAGAGGGCGCCTTCAATAATGTGAACATATCGTCGATTCTTATGGCACTGGATGACCTGGGAGTCGATCGGCGAATAAGGAACTGGACTGGGAACATGCTGAAAAGCAGGGCCATCAATTCCAGCTTAGGTCTGAGCACCTCAAGGAAGGTCGTGACAAGAGGCACTCCACAGGGAGGGGTATTATCCCCACTCTTGTGGAACCTTGTTGTGAATAAAGTCCTTTTTGAGCTTACAAATAGAGGCACCAAGGCAGTAGCATACGCTGATGATGTTGTGCTCCTCATCAGGGGAAAATTTCTCTCCACGATTAGTGAACTCATGGAATCAGCTCTAAATGTTCTATTGTCATGGGCTAGGGACAACGGTCTGGGAGTAAATCCCACAAAGACCGAACTAGTGCTTTTCACTAGGAAATATAAGGTTCCGGCTTTCAGGAAACCACGTCTTGATGGTATCACTCTGGAACTTTCGAAGGAAGCCAAATACCTTGGCGTGATTCTGGACTCTAAGCTCTCGTGGAAACGTAATGCTGAGAGTCGCATGCAGAAGGCACTGTGTGCTTTCTACACATGCAAGAAGACATTCGGGAAAAGATGGGGTCTAAAACCGTATATCGTCCATTGGATGTATACTGCGGTTATTAGACCCATTCTTACCTACGGTGCTCTTGTATGGTGGAAGGCTGCAGGCACGAAGACACATATCTCTACTCTGAATAAGGTGCAGAGACTGGCTTGTCTCTCAATTACTGGTTCAATGGGTTCCACTCCCCAAGCCAGTCTGGAGACTATGCTTGACATCCCTCCCCTTGATATTTTTATTAGAAATATCTCCGCCAAGTCCGCTCTACGGCTCAAAGAGTCGGGCGAACTCAGGCATTGCCGCGTTGGTCACGGCACTATATTGAATGTAATAGGCAGATCAGCTCGTATACAGGGGACTGACTATTTAGTACCGAGAATGAATTTTGATAGAACATTCGATATCAGAATCCCATCTAGGGAAGATTGGGCAACAAATTCCGTCTTTAAGGAATTTGCAATCTCAGTATTCACTGATGGTTCTAAGACAGATACTGGCACTGGCTCCGGTATATTCTCTGATGACTTAGACATTTCGATGTCTCTCAGATTACCCAATTCGTGCACAGTCTTTCAGGCCGAAGTATATGCCATTAACGTGGCAGCGAAGCGAATTCAGGAATTTAATTTCTGCGCTTCGAACATTGATATATATGTGGACAGCCTTGCAGCAATCAAGGCTCTGAACTCCCCCATTGTAAGATCAAGATGTGTTGACGACTGTATACGCTCCTTAACTCAGCTAAGACACTTTCGGGTGGAGCTGATATGGGTTCCGGGCCATACAGGTATACGAGGTAACGAAATGGCGGATGAATGCGCAGTAAATGCATCGTCTGTGGACGAGGCACTCGCTTGCGAGGACATTCTCACTCCCTTCGTTACTGTATCCAATGCTCTTGATGAATGGGCGGTGAATGAGATCGAAAGCAGGTGGTCCTCAATCACCACTTGTAGACTATCAAGAACTCTCTGGCCGCTCCGGTCTCGGAGTAGAACTAGAGCATTACTCTCTCTTGATAGATCATCGATAAGGCTTCTAGTAGGTATAATCACGGGGCACTGTATGATCGGGCGCATGTCGGAACATATGGGTTACCCAGGGAATAGCTTTTGTAGAAGTTGTTTAGATGAGGAAGAAGAGGAATCCGTACAGCGCTTGTTATGTGAATGTCCAGCACTGAAAGGGCGTAGACTGAGACACCTCGGTAGACAACTCTTCCATGATCTGGATTGTCTCAATGACATGCCACTTTCAAACCTGATTGGATTTGTTAGGAGTACGGGTTGGTTTCTGGATAGATCAACGGAAAGTTAGTTTTTTGTTTATGGAAAGGGAGAGGAGTTTTCTTCTCTAATAGGGCATCACAATGGGCCTAATGGCCTCCGAGTGCACTCGCTATGGCGGGCGACCCTTATAACCTAACCTAACCTTAATTAAGTAGCTACACAGAAAAAAGTAAAAATGGACTTCAATTACGAAATTTGTAATATTAATTAATTTTTAATTGAATTTGCTCCAATCATCAAAATAATAATATTAATAACTAGAATAATTGATATTATTATTACTTCTTTTCCTTAAATAGATGAAATGAGCTGAACATTTTTGAAAATTTACTTAAATTTATTTTATTTCTGTACTTTTATAACAAATATTTAATTTTTCTTTATATTTTATTAATAGCTGTCAATTTATTGAAAAACAAATCTGAAAACCAATTAGAAAATTAATTATATTAATAAATCATATAATTAAATTCCAATATAAAGTTAATTAATAATTTTATTATAAAATTATTTGAAATATTTTTTTCTGTGTAGGTAAATTATTTAAAAACTTAAAAAGATGTAATAAAAAACGAAGGAAAATATACTTATTTATGTACTTAGGTAATTTTAAAAACCTTTTCAGTAGAAAAAAATTATGAACACTTTAAATAAATTCATTAATAAATATTATTATCTCGTAACAAAAATAAGCAATGCAGTTGAGTGTTACGTATACACACATATGGAAATATGGAACAAAATAGTGAATTTTGCAACTTTTGACGTGACTTGGTAGTTTTGAGGTCATTATATTACTATTATTAAATGACCTATATCAACATTTTATATATCGTTGAATTGGTGAATAAGTCTATTTTTATATTCTTTTAACATTTTTAAAGTATTTGCAAAATTAGTTTTAAATTTTTTTTGAATTTTCAGCTACTTGTAAAAAAATAATTTATTTTTGAAAAATTACCAAAAATAGGTTATTGGAGCTATTTTATTGATTTTTTTAGGAATGAAAGCTCGATTTGTGTTTTATACATTACATAAGAAATAATATTAAAAATATTATGCTAATATGCTTTTAATATGCTTTTAAAAATAGTCGTTAAAAAAACTGACTTTTAACATCTCCACTCCTGCATTCGTTTTTGGCCGGGCGGGAAGCAGTTTAGTGTTAAATCATTCTAAATCTATTTCTATAAAAAATATGGGTACCAAATTTAAAAAAGCTCGCGTGACATATTTTTTATTAATCGATAAAAATTAAACTATTTTTTAAAATTGACAATTTTCGGCCAATGAATTAAATCAATTCAAAATTTCTTTATTAACCATTTATGAAGCCTTATCTTTTGAAATTAATAAGGAAACAAATTTTTTATTAACGGAAGTTTGAGACGAATTGAGATAATCCAAAAATTCTTTCAGCATATTATTTTGAAATATGTAGCAAATTACAGAATATTTTTAAAAATTTTTACCTCATATATCTCCGGACTTATTCCCGAAAAACGAAAGAAATTCGAGCCAAAAAATCAAAAATTCAAAATTCAAGCGTAAATATCTTTTTAACTGTAAGAGATAACTTAGATGAGTAAGCTTATTTTTTCTTTATATTGCCAAGCACTTTTCAGAAATATAAAAATATTTCATTTGTACAAGTTACGATTTTTTTTAACTTTTAAATACTCGAGGTAGTCAAATTTGACACCCTGTAGCTTATCTCGTGTTATCACAGGGTGACTACAAGATGATTTTTCTAAAAGCTTAGGTCCTCCTCTACAACTCTTCCATACATTTCAATTTGATCCGACCAGTAGTTTAGGAGATTCAGATTTATTACCAAAAAATTTGCGTTTGACCCCACTGTGCGTTAATCATTATGTTTCTACTGTTGCTACTTGTCTAAACAAAAAAAAAAAACAACAAAATAGTCATTATTTTCTTAGGTTTTTGGCCCATAACTCGGTTGTTTATGAACGAATTTGTTTGATTCAAAAAACCGAAACTTTATAAAAATATTTGTGACCGATCTGTATAAAAATAAAAATCTGTAGCTTTCTAGAAACTGTTTTTTTAATCGGTTCCACCATTTATGAACCGATCTTGCTGAATTTCAATAGCAAAATTCTCGAAAGGATTTCCGATCGTTTGATATATATATATTGTATATGGAAGTTATAGGTGGGCTTCATAAACGCCATTTCAACCGACACGCGGACGGACGGACATCCAATCGTTATCATTTCTTACAAGGATCCCGAAAATATCAACTTTTTTGCTCTCCGACGAAAATTGTGGAAATTACAAACGGAATGACAAACTTATATATACCCTTTACACCTGTGGTGAAGGGTATAAAAATAAAAATAGGATCGACAAAAGTTATTTGGAAAAATACTCCATTTATTCTGAAATTCCTTTACAAATAATGTCATACGTTCAGTATGAGCATACTTTATATAAGACTGGAATGGTAGTACATATGGATGAATACGAAGACGAAATTCCATTGTTTGGCATTATTAATTATATATGTGTTATTAATGACTTATATTATTTATGTATACAAAGGCTTCTTAACCACGGATTTGAGTCACATTATCAAGCGTTTCGCGTAGAATATGAAGACGTTTATTTATCTTTTAACGTAGAATCCTTAAAGTCTGACTTTACGGGTTACATTTGTTCCTCAAAAAAAAACTGTAAATTTTATAAATTAGATATTAAAAAAATATATATTTAATTAAAATTTTATATTTATTTTATTACTATTAATAGTTTTTAAATTGTTATATACATGAATAAAAATCTTCTTTTTTTTAAGTAAAAATTGTTTCAATTATGATGGGGGTACCATGTGATAAAAAAGATGTATCATATTATGTATTTGCAGCATAATTGTAAGAATCAGTGTTTTCAAAAAAATATGATTCGTGAGATCTGATTATTATATTTGGAAGGACCAAGCATAACAATTGTGAGAATCATATAATAATAACATCGAGGATAATAATATGATTGCATAGGGACTATGTTATTTTAATCCACAAGGATCATGTTATGTTCCTAAGAGACAAGTGTATTGTATAATTGACATAATCATAAATCCAAACATTAATGATAGTTACCGAATATGATTCGACCAATCACATTTTTTCTTTCCGTGTGAAAAAATATATTTTTAAAATAACGAAACTAAATTACCGGTATATACCGGTACAGAGGGAAACGGTATTTGAATACCAGTATTATTAACTAAATAATAATTTCGGTATTGGTATCAGTTGCGTTAACCAACTTTAAACGGTATTTAATAGGTATCGGTATTTATAACGGTATCGGTTTCCAACCTTGGTAGAAAGTGATAATATTCGTAATAATAATCGTTTATATATATTAAATATTATTTATTTTTGATAAATCGGTTTTTAAAGCTTTTTAACTGATTTTTGCAGGAGTGAAATATCGATATATATTTTATACATTAAATAAGAAATAATGGCGAAAATAATATGCGAATATGCTTTCTTATGCGATTAAAAAAAGTTGCTTTTTTTAGCCGGACGGGAAACAATTTAGTGTCAAATTGATCTAATTATATTTCTTGAGTAAATATCGTTAATCGAAAAAAAATTTTCTAAAATTGGCCAATTTCGACCAACGCTGGGTGTAGGGTACAAGTCTAAATCAATTCAAAATTTCAATATTAACCATGATGAAGCCTTGTCTTTTGAAATATGTAAAGAAAAAATTTCTTTATTAACGGAAATTTGGGAAAAAAATGAAAGAATAGTGCTGAATTTTTGTAAAAAAATTTAATTTTTCACGTATAGACGAATTGAGATAATCCAAAAATTCTGTTTGCATATTATTTTGGAATATATAAAAAATTACAGAATATTTTATCTTGCCAAGTGCTTTACAGAAATATAAAAATTTTTAAAATCGGACTTCATTTGTAGAAGTTACGAATTTTTTTAACTTTTACATATTCGAGATAGTCAACTTTGACACCCTGTAGCTCATCTTATGTTAGCACAGGGTGACTACAAGATGATTGGTTCTTAGGTTCTCCTTTACAACTCTTGCATACATTTCAATTTGATCCGAGCTGTAGTTTAGGAGTTACATTTTTATTACCAAAAAATTTGCGTTTGGCCCCACTGTGCAACGTTTCTTGAAATTAATTTGAAACTAGCAGAGTTGCAAATTATAAAATCTTGTATCTCTTTATGTTGCTTCTGACACGGTCTTATCGTGCTGTCTTACCTCACTGCAAAAATAGAAGGAAATGCTTATTTGAAATTGATTTACAATAAACGTAATAAACTTAAAATATTAATATTATATATCATTTTAATGAAAATTGTGTATTCTTTTCTTAAGGTCCAGTCTTTCAGAAAATGCCAAAAAATATTAAACTTTTTTAACAAAATTGTTTAAAAAAATAAAATATATACTTTTTAACAAAAAAAATCCAATTATTGAGACCTGTTTTTAAATTTTGATTTCGAACATTTTTTTCTCGTTATCGAATTGATATAACAAAAAAAAAAAAAAAAAAACATTATATTTATATACAGTCATAGTCATATATATTTAGACTTTTTAAAATTTTTTGAACATTTGGATAAGAAGTCAAATATTTTTGTTGTTATAAAATATTTTGAAATAATTTGCTGTTGTGTAGCCTGAAATGTCTAGAATATATTGTATTAGTTTCTGAAAAAGTCGGTGCATTAATTTCTGAAATGAATCGAAAAACTCGTATGAACTTTTCATTTCAAAAGTATTTACACACATTTTTTACACTTCAAAATTATTTACACAACTTCAAAAATCAATTAATTTTCGCTCAATATTGCAAAATATGGCTAAAAATTTTTTCTATAAGATATTATATAATCTTGAGATTCAAACCCAACTTTAGTAAGTCGCAAAAATAAAATCCTAGTGGCAAAAATTATGAAGAAAGATAGCAGAGCGATGTTGAGATTTAAAAGAAGTTTTAAAATGCTACATCGTTATTATGGTTTGAAAAAAAGAATGGGAATAGTTAAAGGCTGGTATAATCCTTAATTGGAAGATATAATTTTAAGAAAATAAAAATATTTTAAAGAGAAATTAAGAAAAGTCTGTCAGAAAAATTTAACATAGCTTATAATACTTCCAAAATTCTCAGTGGTCATCCATTTGTTCAGCGAGAAAGTATGATATTTTAAAAGGTTATAGTGTCTATATTATAAAATGTGTAATATATTGATTCAATATTTGTTTTTCTGTAGCAAAATTCGCAGTTTCAGAAAAAAATTTAAGTAAAAATATTTGATTTATTTTATTTGCATGGAAAATTCAATACAAAAATTAAATTAATAATAATGTAGTCTGGGAATATTTGGAAATCGCGTATTATATACAATCATTATTATATGATTTCAAAATATTTTATAACAACAAAAATATTTGACTTCTTATCCAAATGTTAAAAAATTTTAAAAAGTGTAAATATATATGACTATGACTGTATTATAATTTAGAAAATTAAAGAAAATTTCAACATATTTTTAAAAAATATTTTGAAATTTTATTCTAAAAGTTATAAGGCAAAATCGTATGAAAGTAAAAGCCAAAAATGAGAAATTTATTTTTTGAAGTCAAATATCTTTTAAACCGTAAGAGATAATTTAGCACAGAATTCAAAAATTTAAAAATATTTAAAATCGGTTTAGATTTGTAAAAGTTATAAGTCCAAGTATGTTTTTCACCCTCGATGTGGTTAAATTTGGCACACTGTAGCGGTGTACGTGCTCTAGCTACACACTTCAGCCGACAATATTCTGAAAGCCTAGCTCTTCCTCTATTCATGTTCCATTTTATCTAAATCGGTTAAGTGGTTTCAAAAATGCAGACTTATTACCATTTATTTTGCTTTTGGCCCCACTGTACACAGCATCAACCAACTTCAAGTCAAGAGAAAAAAAAATGCTAGTTTAGCAATGATAATTTCGGTAAATGATATATCAAGGAAATGAAAAGGAACAGTGAATATGTGTGCCATAAAAAATTAATACGGATCAAAACCATCAATTTTACATCCACATAGTGTTAAAAAATGTGTAAACTACAACATTTATTATATATTTTAAGAAATTTGCAAAAGTTCTTAAAAAAAATGGTGTGAAAAGTGTGCAAAATTTTATCTGAGTTTTTACAATTTTTATATTTATTCAGCGATAACTTTCAACAAAAATAATAAGCATATTTATATTCCTTATAGATACTTAAATATTCGTATTTGAAAATGTAATTTTTTTTTCGTTTACATTTTTTATTTTATTTTTAAAAAATGTTAATACTTTGTGTAGTCGTCTTGTGAAATTATAATATAATTAATAATAAAACTATAAATTAACAAAATATCTTTTATTGAAACAAGATTTTTCAGTTATTCGTAAAACTTAAATCAGCGTTTGTTAAGTCTGTCTGTCTGTTTTTGAATTTTATTTCGATGCTTTTATTTTATTTTAATTCAATGGGGTTGGTTAGAAATATTATTCAAAATTACAATTTGAATTCATTATAATAGCGTCATTCCATTTAAAACCAACCAGCTGATTTTCTCTTCCGAATTTGATAATATTTGGCACAATCATTATTCTTGTCAAAACTAAGACTAATTTAAAATTACAGATAATTTCATCAAGTAGTTCGCGAAATATCGTGATTTAAAAGTGCAAAATAGCTCAAAAAATTTACAAAGTCGTATACACAAAATTAAAAATATCTTTCAAAGTATTTATGATATAAGATTTATTGAGATGTCATATTAAAGGTATCAAAATTACATTTAACATGACTTTTTTCTCAACATCAAAATGGTCCATATCTCGCGATTTTTAGTTCGTGCGTAAATATCTCGAAAAATGGTTTTTTTAAAAATTTTAACAATATATATGTTAATGATGAAAATGTCATAATAAATACGAAATATTTATTTCAATTTGTATTGTTTTGTTTATAATAAAACAGAAAAATCGCCAATTGAATCCATAAATCATCCGAATGTAATGAAATTCGGCAAGAATATTAACATTGACGCTTATAATGCAAATATCATAATCATACATAGTTGCACAAAAGAGTATTTACAAATTATTAAATATAATTCATCACGATTGTATTCGCAGATTTTTATCTCTTGATGCGGGTTACATCTACAAATAGTAATATAATTACATTTTTTTGCTTTTTATTGATCAATATGAAAATTATTTTAAATTCTGTTTTATTTTTAATACCAAAAGTAGCAACATTGTTCGTTCAATTTAAATTTCAACATACAAAAAAGGAATGTCAAAAATAAATTTAAAAAATATATTTTCAGTTTGTGGAAAATATTCGTGTTACGGGAGTAAAAATACAATAAAAGTGAGTGAAAAAAATATAAAAGTATGGTGTGATAGTGAAAAAGTGTGTCGCGAGTGCAATTTTCTTTATATTTTAAAAGAAAGGTTTGTTTATTTTCTGTTGTTTTTCTCTCTCACAAGTGTGTTGAATTCACACAGAACTTGTATGTGAAGAAAGAGAAATGTTGTTGTATTTCTATTTCTATTCATAGTATTCTTTGTTATTTAATAACAATAACAATTCGTACAATAAACAATTAGTTTCAGAGATTTTAATCATTTTTTTTCTTATAGTACCAATTCAATAATGTTACAGTTACTTTTTATTGTCTTCAGTGCACTGTTGTTGAAATATAGTTTTATCTTAACAAAAACTACATATCCTGCGGAAAATTATGTTTTTTTTTTTCTATTGTCTTTAAGTTAAAAAGGAACATTTTTAAAAATAAAATAAAAATCCGCAAAAATCTTTAAAAAATCCCCAAGCCTTAAAAAAATATCCCCAACAAATTCCCAAACCAAATTTTTCATCCCTATTTCCAAAAAAATCTCCAATTTGGGGATAAATCTCCTAATCTGAAAACACTGATAGTTATTCAAAATAAAAATGAATGAACCACCACCTGGTGATGGGAGTTTTTACGAATACTCAACGTCAAAACCAAACAAAAATCATCTATAAATTGCGTAATAAATTTTCCTTCCTTAAAATCAAATAGCAACTCTCAAGACTCAACTCTCAACTCTCATTTAGTAATATTACTGTGGCTGATGTAATTGTTGCTATTAAGTCAATAAAATCGAATGCAACTGGTTATGATATGATTCCCTTAAAATTTTTTAAAATTATATTTCCATTAATTTCCGTTTACATCTGTCATTTGATCAATACAATATTTACAGTTTCTAAATTTCCAGAAGCTTGGAAATTAGCTCGTGTAGTACCAATTACAAAAAATAATAGCAACTCTTTGGATAATTTGAGGCCTATTAGCATTCTACCTGTAATGTCAAAGATTGTTGAAAATATTATTAAATCACAGATTCTTTCCCACTGTGAGCGTCTCTCACTAATACACCCTAGCCAGTTTGCTTTTCGTAGTAACCACAATACGTGTTCTTTGCTAATTGCTCTTACTGATTTAATACGAAAAGGACTCGATAAACATGAAAATTGTACTATGGTATCACTTGATCTCACAAAAGCCTTTGATCGTGTAAATCATATTGTTCTTGTTAAGAAACTAGTAGAGAAATTCAATTTCTCTAAGTCTGCCGGGAAATTAATTTATTCCTACTTGCATGGACGTTCACAATTTGTTTCTTTAAATGGGTTTAATTCGAGTGTTGGAAATGTTACATCTGGTGTTCCACAAGGGTCAGTTTTGGGTCCTATTCTCTTTTTAGTTTACTTGAATGATTGCCTTTCAATAATGAATAACGACATTTGCAAATCATTTGTATTTGCAGACGATATATTTCTTCTTTATAATGCTAATTGTAAAAAAAATGTACTTCAAAATAAAATTAATGATCATTTATGTTTAATTTCGAATTGGATGGATTTAAATTATCTTAATATCAATTTAAATAAATCTACAGCTATGTTTTTCCATTTACCTAATACGTGTACTGAAAGACCTACAATTTACATAAATGGTGGATTAATTAATTATGTGGAGTCCCTTAAATGCCTTGGTGTTATTATTGACTCAGGTCTTAACTTTAATCTTCATATTGACTTGCTTACCAAAAAAATGTGCTTAAACTTAAGAAGACTTTATTCTTTAAAATCGTATACACCAAAATTTGTAAGATACCGGTTAGCATATGCTTTATTAATGTCGCAGTTTAACTATTGCTTAGAAGTTTTCTCTGGTACTTCTTTAGGAAATATCAATTGTCTATTAAAAGTACTTAGAAAAATTGTTAGATATGTATTTAATATTAGGCTGAGTGATCATGATCGCGTTTCTGAAAATATATCTAATTTTTTGCATTGTAGATTTGTTGATTACATATATCTTCGTATACTGCTACAATTTTATAAAATCATGAAATCTGGTCGGCCAAGTTGCCTTGTAGAACATTTTTCATTTATTCGATCAACCCGTAATATACAAATTAACATACCTCGCATACATCTTGTCATTCTTGAACGATCTTTTGAAGTAAGAATAGCTCGTATTTGGAACCATTTACCTTCTGATCTAAAACTATTTTCACATTCTATTATGACATACAAAAAAAAGCTCCTGGATTATTTTCGCTTATACAATATTTAAAAAATTTTATAAATACTGGTTATCAGGATTTTATGAATATATTATCTTAGTATAATCTGTGTGGTTGGGAGCCAATTAATATACTTTTTTTTTTATTTAGAATAATAATTATTTTTTGTTAATAATATGGATTATAATCTAACAATACATGTATAATTGGCCATGAAGGCTTTTATGTATTGAAATAAATAAATTAAAAAAAAAAAAAAAAAAAAACATAAATTTGTCATTATGAAATCAACAAACTCTGAACAACGTCTTAGAGCGTGTGCCAAGCGTTAGCAATGTTTTAAGGAAATTTAAAATTTTACTATGATGAATAAATTTTACAAATTTGCTGTGCCAAATGAAATCTTTTTTCAATTGTAAATTTTGATAGTTTTTAAAACAAAAATGCACACAATTTCATAGAATTTTTTAACATATATTTTTTAATACAATTTATTTTTATTATAAAATAAGAATTTAATTTAAAAACATTAAAACACACAAAAAAATTATAAATATTTCATTATTGTTATTTTTTTATTTCAAAATTTATGATTGTCAATATTTTGTATACATTTGTTAAAAATTTATGTAGCCCTATGAGCTAGTGAAATTTTATTCACCTCATATACTTCAAAATTTTACTTTTCTACATACTTTTCTACCGTTTGGCACACACTCTTAATAAAGTAAACAATTTTCTTTCGAGCAAAGCTCGACGTCAACTTATTGATTCTTACCATAAGAAAGTTTAGTTTGCTACAAAATAAATTCCAAATGAAACAACAGATTTTTCATTTGCTATAATCAAATATTCAAATACATAAAAAAATATATAATTCACTTTTCAAAACCAAATTTAATATTCTAATTTCACAGAAATAACCAACAACATTTTTATACAAACATAAAATAATATCAAATACGAATAATACAATGGACGAGCTGTAAACCCGCTACTTCGCTTACGGAAATTATAAAAACCATACTATATAACAAATTTAAACTAAGATTCCTAACTCCCGTGGGAACATTTTTAATAATGGTGCTGTGACGTCATTAACAACAATAAACTTTTTAAATATTTTACATAAAAATGTACTAAAAAGTACAATAAATAATGTAAATAAAATAATGTTTGATAAATTTCTGATAAAAAAGATAATATTTTCAATTTATTTCTATGTTTGTGATGAAGAAAGTTCGTAGGGTGCAAATGAAGAACCAATTTTTTACATCTTTAACGTTCGAAAGTTCAAAAACTTCCAAAGTTCATATTTCTATTATTATTTCTTAGTATTGAAGAATGTGACTAATAGGGCTTGAGAATTCTCATCCGTAAATAACCATTCATCTCTAATTTCATGTTTCTAGGTTAATTATTACAAAAAATTCAAAGAGTAATATTAGAATAACAAAAAAAAAAAGTACCACAATATCCCTTTTAAGGATTTTACATCTTTAATCTTATGTTTCTAGGCTGAATATTACAGAAAATTCAAGATGTAATATTAGAAGAACAAAAAAGTAGCACAATGCCCCTTCTTATGGATTCTCATTCACTTAGGACCACATATTTTTAATTTCATGTTTCTAGGTTCATAATTATAAAAAATTCAAAAAGTAACATTAGAAGAATAAAAAAAAAGTACAACAAAGACCACTCCTATGGATTCCCATTAATTTAGGACAAAATATCTTTAATTTCATATTTCTAGGTTAAATACACTGGTCGATAAAAAAAATGTTCGTGCTCCTTCACAAAAAAAAAAAAAAAATATATCGTCCATTCCATGAAAGAACGCCCAAGAACATTTTGTATATCTTCCGATTTTAATAATATTTGGTATACGCATACCCTATGGAGCAATTTAAATATCTCTATTATTATTTTTTTAAATTTTGAAAAATTCGCGATTTTATTCGCTATTTTGATTTTTCGAAAAGCCAAAAAAATCGCAAAAGTGTCTAATTTTAAACACCAATATCTCTAAAAGTTGTTAACGGATTTTAATGATTTAAATTGCATATTTAAGAAATATTTAAAAAAAAATTTTAAAAATAGTGAACCATTTTGTCCCAGAACAATTTATATTGTAAGTTTTAGCAAATAATAATGTTTTTTATATCAGAAGAAGAAAAAAAATTGAGAGGGCAGAAATTTTTCAAAAATGCATCATAAAATTGCATTTGCATTATGAATGCATTTTTAAATTATAATATTATTTTTAAATTACTACATTTATAGTGGACATATTCTTCTTAAATATGCAATTTAAATCAATAAAATCCGCTAACAACTTTTAGAGATATTGGTGTTTAAAATTAGACACTTTTGAGATTTTTTTGACTTTTCGAAAAATCAAAATAGCGAATAAATCGCTAATTTTTCAAAATTCAAAAAAATAAAAATGGAGATATTTAAATGACTCCATAGATTATATATATAACTATAACTCGAGAAAGGCATGTACGATTTATAATTGGCTTTAAGTCGTTCTACTAACAAATTTTTATCCGCTCAATAGCTTAGGAGATATTTCAAAATAAGTGTCCGAAAAAAAAATTGTTCATGCTAAATATAAGATTTCTTATTTTTACTAAAACTTCTTGTTAAAAGTGAAAACATGAAAAATTTTTCAGTTTATCATCTTTATCTCAAAGCAGGTAAAACTACGAGTAAATAAAGCATTCACAGTTAAGTCAGGATACCCATGCATACCTACAGTTAAGTGGAAATACACCAATGGACAAAAAATATTTTTTTTTTCGTCTTAAATAAAAAAATAGGTGGTGGAATTTCACATCCTAAATATGAATCTTACTTTTTCTATCACGTATTGATTTTTTTTATGGGCATGACTACTATGACCCCGCCTTTAGGCAGTCACACTTGTATAACTCGAGAACGGTTTGTCCTATTAAGATAAATTAAACTGCAATATATAGCGACTTAAATTGTCTTTGAGCTGAATTTACATAATTTTTTGTTCAGTTAATATTTCCGTAATTTTTTTTTTTTTTTTTTTGAAAAATGGTGAACATTTTGATCCATAACTGAAATTCTTGAGCGAATAAAAAATATTGTTGACATACCTTGAAGACAATTTTGCATCTGCATGTTTTGGTGTATCATTTATCAAAATCGTGTAAGCGGTTCTTGAGTTATAGTATAAATTTGACAAACCATTCTCGAATTTTATAGTATAGAATCTGTTTATCTCGTCAAAATCCATCTATTTTTTGTTTCAAGATAAAATAAAAAGATTTTTTTTTTGCCCACCACTGTATTCCTACTCAATTGTATGTATACATTGGTATTTTTACTTAACTGTGAATAAAATCAACATTTATGCATCAATATATACACGCCTTAGCATTACCTGATTTAAGATAAATATGATAAACTGAAACATTTTTTATTTATTAAAATAAATTTTAGTAACAAAAAATCTAAAATTTTGCATGAAAATTTTTTTTTTACAATTATTTCAAAATAACTTCGAAACTATTGAGCACATAAAAAAATGAAGTTTGGGAGATTTGAAGTCATTTTTAGTCAGCATCTTTTGGTGCATCACTTATGTCAATCGTGTACACCGTTCTTGAGTTATAAGGAAATATACTAGAGTAATGGCCTTACTATGGGCGAAATATTATACACGCTCATAAAAAAAATCCACAGCTGATGGAAAAACAACTGAAAGCAGATTCGTGTTTAGCACATCAAAATGCATCAAGTTCAACTATTCGTCATTGGGGGAGGACTTTTTTTTTGTCGACCAGTGATATTATAGAAAATTCAAAATGTTCCATTAGAAAACCATAGAAAAATCAAAAAGTACCATTAGATGAACGAAAAAGTACCACAAAGTCCCCCTTGAGAATTCTTATTTAATTTCATGTTGCTACACTCAAAAAATTATATAAGTAAATTTCACAGAAAAAACAGTAAAAAAAATATTATTTCATTTAAAAACGGACTGTTTACATTTCATTTAAAACAAATGAAAATTTCAATTATTTTTGAATGTTGATTTTTTAACTAACAACAACATTAAAAATTACTGACTTTTATCGTAATTTTTACTAACATTATATAACATACCAAATCAATAATATCTACTGCTTTTTCATTTATTTTAAACTATAAAAAATTACCTACTAAATTATTAAAAACTACTGTTTTTTCATTCGTATACGATCAAGCATTTCGTTTATTTCTTCTTTATCTCTATATATATTCATTATTTTTGATACATAAATACATACATTATGATATATCTTACATTTACAATAAATATTACAATTACACTTATGTAGTTCTAAGACAAAAGAAGTATAAAATATTGCTTCTTAGATGTATTATTGCTTGCCCGGGTAATTTATCCCTTACATATACTCTCTCCTCTTTGACTTATTTTTGGCGTTCTAAAATCTATTGAAATATATGAAATTTTAAATTTAGTTAATATTTAAGATAATGATTTTCGATTCAGATCTTTGAATTGCAGATATTTTTTTATCTCTGTCAATTTTAGGAGAAAACCATAGTAAAATAATAAAGTACTCGCACATCTACAAAAACAAAAATTGATTGTATTTTGTTAGTGTAAAACTACTGCTCACAATGTCAGAATGCTTTGAACGGAAAAATGAGAGAACGAAAGAGAGCAAGAGAAAAAAACTCAAAAAATATTTTACATGTGAATACAAAAACAATTTGACAGTAGCGCGAGGTTTGCCAATGAAAAAATTGTAAAACAGCTGGTCTTACGAGTATACTTTATTATTATACTATGGAGAAAACGTATGTCATAATAAACCATGCAAAAAGTACCAACAACAATTAAGATGGCGTCTTTTACCAAGCATTATCAAGACAACGTTGTCAGAGCTCAAGTGCTGACAAATTTCTTATAACACAGAAAAAATTATTACCGTCTTTTTTTCAATTAACTCAGTTGTTTAATTTTGTAGCAAAATTTAATAAATATATTCAAGAAAAAATAAAATAAAAATAATTTTTTGTATGATTTTAACATTTTTAATTCATTCAATCATCTACTTGATTGATTTAATTAATTTATTAATTGGGAATTTTTTTCTGTTTTGTATTTTTTATAGTTTTTAGTAATTGATATAATCATTTTGGTGAGAGGTGCAAATTTAAACAAGTTTATAATTGAATGAATTATTTTCATATATATTTGTTAATTGGTGACTTTTTTCTGTGAACGCACAGTATGCGTTTCAAAAAATAAAATGGAAATAATTATGGAACTTCGGAACGGCTGCTCCGATTTCCATGAAATTTCAGATGGTGATAGTAGAGGCGAGTTTAAGTTTTGAGCTTGGACCATATAGACCTACAGGGAGCGAGTCCACAGGGTCCAAAAGTTGGACACCTCGGGTATCAAATTTATTAAAAACAGTCCTGATTCCTTATATCTGAACCGATTTCAATTTTTCATTTTTATATGGAGGATTCTGCTAGTCGATATCTACAAAAAACACCGTCGCATGCCTATATTATCTCTTTTTGTTTAAGAGATATTAAGCTTAAAAAATTAAAATTTTTACTTTTTAGCCTATCCTGGTGAATATTTTTCACTACAGCGGGTCCAATTTTAAAACTATAGTTTTAAAATTTTTCTTATTTTATTAAAAACAATTAGAAAAATTGTGTAGAGAAAAAATACACAAAAATTTTGTCTTCTTTGCAAATATGTATAAAAAGTTTTCCAATACGAAAATTTGTTAAAGACTTTTTGCAGAAAACACTGAGAAAGGATGGATTTCCATTTCATTTTTTGAATCGCACACTGTGTAACGCTGCAATAATACTGACAAATTCAGTATACATTAGACAAATCTTTATATTGATAAAATTTTGACATTGATAAAAATTTGTCTAATGTAGACCCAAAGTAAAGGAACATGATCTGTATATATATTTAGCACAATTTTCAGAAATTACTTACTACATAAAATTTTTTTATTTTTTGTCGTTTTATTTTATAATTATTATTATTATTTTTTTACAATAAAGCCTTTGAACACTGTATTTGGGGAGCACAAATGAGTACATGTTTGTAATTTGTGTACTTGACATTGCATAAACATTAAAATAATAAAGCAAATCCAAAATTTTTTTCTTTAATTTATTTTATGTTTAGTATTTAATAAAATAATTTATAATTTAAAAACAAAAGCATCAAGCTCTAAGAAAAAATCCAACAAAACGCAAACAACTCGCATGTACTCAATTTTGCACCTGAGGGTTTTTATAGTATTTTTAAAATATTTTTTTACAACAATAAAAATATATTGGAATATAATATAGTGTAGTTTATAGATATGGGTCATTAGATTATTATACCATTTTTAGAATTTTAAATATACCTTGAAGATCGGGAGCTATATCAGAAAGGCCGATTTTCCGGACTTCGCGTATTTAAAATGTTATATATAAAATACCAGCTGACCAAATTAAATTTTTTAAACTATATTAGAATGACAAGAAATTATACTTTTTGAAAAGTATATACGGATTTAAATTAACAGCAAAACTATGGTGAATATTTTAGACACAATTTCAGTTTTTGTATTTTTTCTCCTATTATTTTGAATTTACATCTATTTTTGATCCACACTTTATTTAAAAGGATAATTTTTTAATACATAATCAAATTCTATACTTCATTGGAAAACCAATAAGTATCGTTTGATAAAATCGGACGAAAATTTATCAATGTCAAGTGCAAAAATTACAAACATGTACTCATTTGTGCTCCCCACTGTATTTCTGTTTTGATTTGGGACGAGGAAATTACTGAAAATATTAACTGTAACTAAAAATACTTTTACTTGGTAGTTTATCTTTTGAACAACGTGTATAAAAAGTTAAAAAATAATTTTCTTTGGGAAATAACTAAATTTTCTTTACTTTTTAACATAAATGAAAACTTTTTAAATAAGCTACAGTCAGTGAATGTAGAACTTTTTTTAGTGTACGTTAAATATTCCAGAAAATTCAAAAAGTACCATTAGAAGAACGAAATAATACCACAAAATCATTAGACGAACAAAAAAGTACCACAAAGTTTCCCACATGTATATTTAATTTCATGTTTCTACAAAGAACCCTCATATGAATTTTCATTTACTTAGGATTACATATCTTTACTTTCATGCTTCCAGGTTAAGCACAAAGTCCCCCTTTTGAATTCTTATCCACTTATCCATTTATTTTTAATTTCATATTTCTAGATTCAATATTGCAGAAAATTCAAAAAGTGCCATTATAAGAACAAAAAATACCAATAAGTTCCCCTTCTTAATTCTTACCCACATAGAACCATGTATCTTTAATTTTATATTCAAAAGGTATCATTAGAAGAACAAAACGTACCAAAAATCGCCTTTTATGCACGCAAAGAAAAAACATTTCTCAATATGGTTGTCCCAACAATATTATTTTCATTGCAGAGAAATTTTTCCGTAGCAAACATTCTTATTGTTGAATATATTTTATTTTAAAAACAATTTTGTTGTAGCAATTATACATTTGTTCTCAACTCACAATTATATTGTTGGCACAACATGTTAAGCAATATGTTTAAATTAGAACCACATTATTGTTGTTAAAACCGCATGTGCAAAAAAAAAAAATATTTTCAATACCTGAATATATTATTTTGTTTGTAATTTTGAATTGACAACAAAATGTTTGTTTTATATTGGCAACAATATACATTATTAGTACTTGACAATAAGTATACTTGTTGATTTTTATTCAGTTTAGTTTGCTTCTTGCATTGAGCAAGTTGTCTGTCGGCAAGTTAAAAATGTATTAGAAAATATGCTGAATGTATATA
Organism: Protophormia terraenovae; assembly: GCA_951394005.1. Taxonomy (NCBI): domain Eukaryota; kingdom Metazoa; phylum Arthropoda; class Insecta; order Diptera; family Calliphoridae; genus Protophormia; species Protophormia terraenovae. Next base: position 73,194,727 of record OX596077.1, read on the forward strand.
AAAAAGTGAATTATTTAAAATAAATTATTTTAATTAAAGTTAAATTAGAAAGAAATAAGTGTTTCTTATTGTGAAAATATTTTGAATGCATAATATACAAAGAAAAATATACTAAAAAAAATGTGTCAGCTTATACGAGTACTCAAGAAATTTCTTAGGTTTCATCGATAAATAAAAACTTCCATACGATAAATTAATTGGCTTTTATTTATTTTTAGGCATAATAATTGTTTCTCGACGCTAAGTACAGTTATTGTGATTCAACATATTATTGCTGTATACATGAATCAAGTATATATACAACAAAAATATTGTTGTAGATCAACAATATTTTTATTGTGATTTAACCATATTATTGCTGTATATATGAAAGAAGTATATATACAACAAAAATATTGTTGTGGATCAACAATATTTTTATTGTGATTTAACCATATTATTGCTGTATACATGAATCAAGTATATATACAACAAAAATATGGTTGTATATGAATAATATTTTTATTGTGATTTAACCATATTATTGCTGTATACATGAAACAAGTATATATACAAAAAATATATTGTTGTAGATCAACAATATTTTTATTGTGATTTAACCATATTATTGCTGTATACATGAATCAAGTATATAAACAACAAAAATATTGTTGTATATCAACAATATTTTTATTGCGATTTAACCATATTATTGCTGTATACACGAATCAAGTATATATACTACAAAAAATATGGTTGTAGATCAACAATATTTTTATTGTGATTTAACCATATTATTGTTATATACATGAATCAGGTACATATACAACAAAAATATGGTTGCAGATCAACAATATTTTTATTATGATTCAACCATATTGTGGTGCTACATCTAACCATAACATAATTTTCAAACAACCATAAAATCTAACCATAATATGACAGTACTCGAATATGGTTGCTATTCACCATATTTTTTCTTTGCGTGTGGATTCTCATTCACTAAGGACTATATGTTCTTAAGTTCATGTTTCTAGGTTTAATATAATAGAAAATTCATTATTGAGGTCAAATAAATTGTAATTTCCCGATTTTACCCCCTTTTGGTACTTTTTTCCCTCATGGATATAACAAAAAATGTCTTCCAATGAATTTAAAAATTATACTAAAATTCGTTTATGTCATGGTTTAATATAATAGAAAATTCATTATTGAGGTCAAATAAATTGTAATTCCCCGATTTTACCCCCTTTTTGGTACTTTTTTCCCTCATGGATATAACAAAAAATGTCTTCCAATGAATTTAAAAATTATACTAAAATTCGTTTATGTTTATGTATAAATAGAAAAAAATGTGTTATTAAAAAAAATACAAAAAATATGTAAAATGTTTACCCCTTAAACGTTCCAGTTTCTAAAAAGTACCAAATTCGAATATGTCATTTTTCGATAGGTACAAATATGATGTAAATTTTATTTCTAAGTTTACTGGTTCAAAAGATATATAGGGTGTCAAAAAAGTACCAAAGCACAGTTTTTACACGTTTTCTCCCTAAAAGGGCAGAATTTCAAAAAAGTATCAACACCTGTCCGATTATTTTTTAAATGAAAAACTATAACTGTTCAACTTTTTTTGTATCTTTATTAGTTTTAGAGATATAAGGTTACTGATTTTACCCTTTTTTACCCCCTAAACTTTCGAATTTCCAAATATCCCGTCTTAGTGGATCTATTTGGCGGGAGACCAACCTACGTTCTAAATTTCATCTCTCTAGCTTCAGGCGTTTGGACTGTGGGATAATGAATCAGTCTGTCAGTCATTCGGTCATTCATTCAGTCAGTATGTGATGTGACTATTTATACCCTACACCATCATAGATGTTTGGGGTATTATTCGTTTGTGCTGATGTTTGTAACGCACAGAAAAAATCTTTGGACCTCATCTTAAAGTATCGATTTAACGATGTCCGTCCGTCTAGCTGGCCGGTTGTCTGTCTATGTAAACCTTGTGAACAAAGTACAGGTCGCAATTTTAAAGATATCTTGATGAAATTTGGCACGAATAATTATTTTTGCACAAGGACGAAGCCTATTGGTTATGATCGGTCCATTATTTCACCTAGCCCCCAAAAAAATGTCCTTCCGAAAAGGGTGCTAAATTTTAAGATCGGTCCATAATTGTTCATAGCCCCCATATGAACCCCTCTTCCGAAAATCACTTTAACATGTATAAATCCCTTACAAATGTCAGTATCAAGTTAATATTCGACACTAATAAGTTTAAATAGGAATCACAATGAGAAATTTTATAAGGTTTGGTCCATAATTTCCGAAATTTCCGAAAGTTTATATGGGATCTATTATATCCCATATAAACTTTCGGAAATCACCCTAAAGCGCATAAATTCAAATAAATGTTAGTATTAACGTAATATTCTGTATTTGTATATTTTATTTTACATTTGGTAAAAGTATTGGTCAACAATTGGCCAAGTATTAGACCTGTGGCCAATTGTTGATCAATATTTGGGGAGGCGTTACATATTAGATATTACCCCTCACATACTTTATGGTGTAGGGTATCATATGATCGGGCTTGACCGACTATATCTTTCAATCTCGTTTTTACTTAAAACCTAAAAAATCATTAAATTTGATGAAGGATATAAAAAAATTATAAAATTTTTTTACGGATTATGTAAGTCTTTACAGTTATTTAACAGATTAAAAAATAATTAGACCTTATTTTTTGCCACAACTTTATAAAAAGTTAAATTGAAAAAGTGCCTGATTTCCTGTTTTTACTTCAATTTCAAAGAGTTCTCAATACTAACGTAATTTATTTTGCGAAATTAAAATAAAAAAAATATAAAAATAGTTCCGAAATTTAAAAAATCTTTGAAATCGGACTTAATTTGTAGAAGTTACGATATTTTGAATCTTTTAAATACGCGAAATAGTCAACTTTGACACCCTGTAGCTGATCTCATGTTATCACAGGGTGACTACAAGATAATTTTTCCAAAACTTGGGCAGTAGTTTAGGAGATACCGATTTATTATCAAAAAATTACCCACTGTGCGATGGACCTGAATTAAACATAAGTCATATTTTTTTATATATAAAATACACAATATTTTGAGCCCTCTCTTATAAACTAAAATAATTACTAATGCAATTAATAATTCTGAAGTAAATTTTTTTTTTAATTAATTTCTTAAAATAAGGATATTGCAATTAGAATAAATTTTTGCATACATTCATATACTCATTTCTTTATTATACCCTACAAAGGTGGTTGGGGTATTATGTGTTTGTGCATGTAAAGCTTGTGCGCAAAGTACAGGTCGCAATATTGAAGATAATTTGATGAAATTTGGTACATATGCTTTTTTCAACACAAGGACGAAGCCTATTGAATTTGGTTATGATCGGCCCATTATTTCACCTAGCCCCCATACAAATGTCCTCCCGGAATAGAATTTTAACACTTATAGATGCCTTAAAAATAGGAATATTTTAATGAAATTTAGTACAAATAAGTTTTATATCAGCAAAAATCTGTATGCAAAATTTCATGAAGATCGGTTTATAACTGACCATAGCTCCCATATAAACTCCTCTCCCGAAAATCACTAACGTACATAAGTCCCATACAAATGTTAGTATTATGTTAATATTTAACACAAGTAAGTTGTATATACGTAAAAACAAAATTATGTGGATCGAAATGGTGTAGGGTATCATAAGTCGGGCTTGACCGACTATATCTTCTTCTCCCGTATTAAAATTTGAAAGAGAATTTATCTCAAGATGAATAAAAATGAAAAAAGATTCGGCTGTGCCGAATCTTTGATACCCTTCACCATATTACCATCTTACTATCTTATCGACATCATATTACCATATTACCGACAAATAATAAAATTTTCGCCTTAACGTATGCTTTCATATTTTCACATATATAAATCTAAATTTTTTTCAAACTATGAAAATTTGAATATAAAAAAAAAAAACAATCACAGCAGGCTTTGCTTTTAAAAAATAAACAACAACAACAATTCCATATTTATATATTTTTTTATGTCTGTATATACAAACTGGCTGCATATACAAAGAACAACAACACTGTTATTCATTATATTACTTCTGTTGCTAACTAAACTACTTGTCTATACAAAAAACAAAAAACGTCACTAATAGTCATTACAATGCTTAATATACATGTTTGTGTGTGTATTTATATTCTTAACAGATTTGTTTTTGGGCCATAACTCTGTTGATTATGAACAAATTTGGTTTATTAAAAAAAACGAAATTTTATAAAAACATTTATGACTGATCTATATAAAAATAAAAATCTGTAGCTTGAACAAGGGCTTCAAAAATAAAAAATTCGTTTTCCCCGATATCTCAGTTATTACTGAACCGATTTATTTCATTTTTTCAGAACAAAAATTCAGAAAATAATTTCCGAGCCCCCTTTAAAAATTCGAAGTCCCTGGAATATACAGAGGCTTCAGAAACTGAAAAACCGGTTCCAAAAACCGGTTTTTAAAGCATATCTCCACCATTTATAAACCGATCCTGCTGATTCAAAAAACCGAAATTTTAAAAAAATATTTGTGACCGATCTGTATAAAAATAAAAATCTAGGGCTTAAACCAGGGCTTTAAAAAATAAAAAATGCGTTTTGTCCGATATCTCAGTTATTATTGAACCGATTTATTTCATTTTTTCAGAACAAAAATTCAGAAAAAAGTGTCCGAGACTTCTTTGTAAAAACGAAGTCCCTAGTATATACAGAGGCTTCAGAAACTGGAAAACCGGTTCCAAAAACCGGTTTTCTTAACATATCTCTGCATTGTATGAACCGATCTTGCTGAATTCCAATAGCAAAATTCTCGAAAGCATTTCCGATCGTTTGATATATATATTATATATGTCAGTTATCGGTGGGCTTCATAAACGCCATTTCAACCGACACACGGACGGACGGACGGTCGGACGGACGGACGGACATGATCCTATCGTCATCATTTCTTACAAGGATCCCGAAAATGTAAACTTTTTTGCTCTCCGACGAAAATTGTGGGAATTACAAACGGAATGACAAACTTATATATACCCTTTACACCTGCGGTGAAGGGTATAAAAATATACTTATTTGAAATTTTAATAATATTTTACCTAATTATTTGATTGAAATGAAATGTTTATATGTACTAAGTATGTTTTTTTTATGTAATTTAATATTAAAATTGTTCACGAAATGCTGGTTATCGGGGTTACCCCGAAATGTCAAAAATAAATAAAATAATTTTTTTGTGGTTTGTGCAAAATGGACCAAAATAAAATATAAAGGTGTTTATATATTGTTTTAAAAAATTTTAAAATTATATGAGCAAGTGTAAAAACGCGTAAAAGTGCTTAATAATTTGAAAATTTCCATGTAAAAGTTTTGTGTTTTTGTTTTTTGTTTACAGTTCTCTCAATTCACACGGAACCTATACATGTGATAGAGAAATATTAAAAAAAGAGAGTCGGACGGGTAACCCCTAGTCTCCACGCAGACAGTTTTGTGTCCGCAATTGTCAAATTCTATTTCTCTCTTCAAAATGTTACGTGTGGACCGATAAGAAATCTATTGCGCAATATATTTCGCAATAAATGTTTAAACACAAAGCTGAGCAATAATGTTTAACATAAGCTGTCAAATTTATTTTTATTTTCTAAAATTTTAATTTTTTAAGAAAACAAAGATGGAAAACGAATTTATTTTGTTTTAAAAAGACAAATAAAAAACAAAAATGGATAAAAAAATTAAATTTTCTTTAAAAAATACAAATTAATATTTAAATTTCTCATGTACGTTTTCTCCACCCCTTAACATAAAGTTGGAAATAAAAGCTTTTTCCTGTTATTCTGCCGACGTTATTTCTTGTGTTAAGAAATAAAAGTTTCTTCGTGGAGACGTAGAGTAAGAATTATGTAAATCATTTCGCCGTTACTTGAATTGTATATAGGTATATTCACATGTATATTCGTAAGTCTTGTATATTATTAATAAAGCTTTTTCAAAGTTAAATTTGCTATAAAAGTTTAATTTGCCATAAAATGGATTACAAATGAAACAACCCTCAATGAAAATAAATAAAGCAAATGTTTTTATTACAGCTTTTTCGTTTGCTATAATCAAAGGTTCGAATACATAAAAAATTATTTAATTCACTTTTCAAAATGAAATTTAATATTATAATTTCACAGAAATAACCGACAACATTTTCATGCATACATTAAATAATATGAAATACGAATAATATAACAGATATGCTACTAACTAGAATTCTTTATGGTCCTTTTATACTAAGAATTATTTAAATCATTTCACCGTTACTTGAATTGTATATAGGTACATATGTATATTTGTAAGTATTGTATATTATTAACAAACAACTCCCATTGGAAAATATGTTTCATAAATAAAAAATTTTATTATAGCAACACCAGTTGCAAAAATGTCTGTTTTATCATATACAAAAAAATTATGTTTTAAGAAAAGATTTGTTCAAGTAAGAAAAATCATCGATAAAATATTTGTTACAACTTTTCCAACAATCAATGTGAACCACTGTAGGTATATACATACTATATTGGTGGAAGTATTCGGAAGATTTATTATTATTTTTTTTTTTTTTTTTTCGCTATAAAATAAATTCCAAAGGTATCAACACCAATGGAATATGCCATAAATAAAAAAGTATTTTTTATACGTTTTTTATTTGCTACAATCAATTGTACAAATACATAACATAATTCTTTAATTCACTTTTCAAAATCAAAAGAAATTCTATATTTTTCTCACAGATAACACTTTTTTTCACAAAAGGACTTTAAAGTTTTGAAAAATACACAATTTATTGAATATGGACGTCAAAAGAAAGTCATGAATCCCTAAAATATAAAAAAAGATTTTATTTAACTGCTGCAGGAAAAAATTTTAAGAAAAAATACTGTAAATAAATTATAAAATATGTAATTAACTAATAAATATAGGGTTAAATTTTCAAAAATAAGTTTTTTTTAAACTTTTTGCACAGCAACATTTGAATAAACAATATTATTATACAGCAGGGAATCTATATCGATATAACCTTCGAAAATATTATATAGTATTTTTAAAAATTTCGCATATTTTGAAACCTTGAAGTCCTTTCGATAGCGAATTTGATGTCCTAGAGTTTCTAGTATTATTGGTTTAGGATCTAAAAATCGCATGAAAAAAAAACATGCAATTATTTAGTTTTTATATTTTATCTTTATTTTTATAAATAAAAACCATACTATATGGAGTCATTCCGAATTTAATAACATTTGGATCAATCATTATTCTAATCAAAACTAAGAATAATTTAAAATTCAGATAATTCCGTCAAATGTACAAAGTTGTATCAGGTATAAAAATTACTTTTAATATACATATAACACGACATTTTTCTCAACATCAAAATGGTCCATATCTCTCGATTTTTAGTTCGCGGGTAATTACCTCGAAAAAGGGTTCGCGAATCTTCCACCAATAAAATTGAACATAAAAACATGTTCCAGGTATCATTTTAAAGGTAATTTAATTACCTTTAATTATGCGTCTCAATGAACGTTGTAACGTAAATATTTTGGAAGATATTCGTGTTTTTAAAAATACAATTTTTCTCATTTTTGAGATATTATAAATCTTAAACTCGGCATTTGCCTTATAAGCGTCAATGTTAATATTCTTGCCGAATTTCATTACATTTTGATGATTTTATGGATTCAATTGGCGATTTTTCAGTTTTATTATAAACAAAACAATACATATTGAAATAAATATTTCGTATTTATTATGACATTTGTTCAGAAAAGTATAAATACTATATATTTTATTTAAAATTTTTTTTTTAACTCAAAAAGAATGTAACTACCTTTTTCGCAAAAAACGGCGAAAAATCGACTTTTTTCAAAATTCAAATGCATATAACTTTTGACTCCGTAAAGGTTTTGTAAAACAATTTTGTTATTTGTTGTTAATAAAATATTAAAAAAAAATCGAGTAAAACTTGGAGCCGCTATAGCGAAAAAAAAAAACAAGATAAGTCCAAAACAAAAATTTTAATCTTTGAAGCCAAATATCACTTACACTAAAAGAGATAACCTACACTCGTGTAAAAATCTTTCAAATCGGGTGAGATATAACGAATCTGGATCGTTTTAAATTTTTTGAACACCCGAGGTGTTCAATTTTAGGACCCTCTGGACCCGCCCCCGTTATGCTTATAACGTCCAAGCTCAGAACTTAAACTCGCCTACACCTCTACTAACAGTGTCTGAAATTTCATGATCCAGCCGTTTGGAAATTTCAGATTTATTTCCATTTTATTTTTGAAACGGGACACTGTGTGACTGTAGTTTTTTTTTTAAGTTTTCATTTATGTTAAAAAGCAGGGTTTGATTTTACTACTATATTTATCACATTTTGCAATAAATATCTGCTGCTAGCAAAAAAAAAATACTTAAAATATTTTTCCGTTTCATTTTTGTTTACTATATCAACTAAAATTATTTTTCTATTTGCAGTATTGTCATAAAAAATTGCAGCGTCTATTTACAATTTCTTGTAACATAAACAAAAAATATTCAACTCGTATATAAATTAACATAGAAAACTAATACTTCGTGTTTTAGTCTCCCACACATAGCACACGAGCAATTTTTCTTCTTATAGGGTTAAAATTGGACCCGCTGTAGTGAAAAAACTTCACCAGGATATTCTAAAAAGTAAAAATTTTAATTTTTGAAGCTTAATATCTCTTAAACAAAAAGAGATATTATAGGCATGCGACGATGTTTTTTTGTAGATATCGACTAGTTTTTAATAAATTTTATATCCGAGGTCTATATGGTCCAAACTCAAAACTTAAACTACGCCTACGCCTCTACTATCGCCATCAGCAATTTCATGGAAATTGGAGCAGCCGTTCCGTAAGTTCCATAATTATTTCCATTTTATTTTTTGAATCGCACACTGTGCGTTATAAGAAAAATTTGACGTTTGTCTTGATACAAATTTCACTAATATAGACTCAACGTTACAGTTATGTTGCTTACTCAGAGTTGTTGCTCAGAAGAAGGAAAATTGCAGAAAATTCTTTGCATTATTTAAAAAATGGTAAGATCTGAATCGAAAATCATTATCTTAAATATTAACTAAATTTAAAATTTCATATATTTCAATAGATTTTAGAACGCCAAAAATAAGTCAAAGAGGAGAGAGTATATGTAAGGGATAAATTACCCGGGCAAGCAATAATACATCTAAGAAGCAATATTTTATACTTCTTTTGTCTTAGAACTACATAAGTGTAATTGTAATATTTATTGTAAATGTAAGATATATCATAATGTATGTATTTATGTATCAAAAATAATGAATATATATAGAGATAAAGAAGAAATAAACCAAATGCTTGATCGTATACGAATGAAAAAACAGTAGTTTTTAATAATTTAGCAGGTAATTTTTTATAGTTTAAAATAAATGAAAAAGCAGTAGATATTATTGATTTGGTATGTTATATAATGTTAGTAAAAATTACGAAAAAAGTCAGTAATTTTTAATGTTGTTAGTTAAAAAATCAACATTCAAAAATAATTGAAATTTTCATTTGTTTTAAATGAAATGTAAACAGTCCGTTTTTAAATGAAATAATATTTTTTTTACTGTTTTTTCTGTGAAATTTACTTACATAATTATAATTTTTTTGAAAAATGGTGAACATTTTGATCCATAACTCTGAAATTCTTGAACGAATAAAAAATATTGTTGACATACCTTGAAGACAACTTTACATCTGCATCTTTTGTTGTATCATTTTTAAAAATCGTGTAAACGGTTCTTGAGTTATAGTATAAATTTGACAAACTATTCTCGAATTTTATAGTGTGACCGTTGAATATGGTGATGATATTAGTCATGCCCTTAAAAAAAATCAGTACGTGATAGAAACAAAGTGAATGCAGATTCCTGTTTATCTCGTCAAAATCCACCTACTTTTCGTTTCAAGATAAAATAAAAAGAATTTTTTTTTTGCCCACCACTGTATTTCTACTCAATTGTATGTATACATGGGTATTTTTGTGCATCAATTTTGAAGATATATGCCTTATCATTACATGCTTTAAGATAAAGATGATAAACTGATTTTTATTTTTTTTTTTTATTTATTAAAAGAAATTTTAGTAACAAAAAATCGAAAATTTTTCATGAAAAGTTTTTTTTTTTTTTACACTTATTTCAAAATAACTTCGAAACTATTGAGCACATAAAAAAATTAAGTTTGGGAGATTTGAAGTCATTTTTTGTCAGCATCTTTTGGTGCATCACTTATGTCAATCGTGTATACCGTTCTTGAGTTATGAGGAAATATACTAGAGTAATGGTCTTACTATGGGCCATAAAAAAAATCCAGATAGAAAAAACTGAAAGCAGATTCGTGTTTAGCACATCAAAATACATCAAGTCCAACTATTCGTCTATGGGGGAGTACTTTTTTTGTTGACCAGTGTAATTGAAGCAATGTAATTTTCGGTCATTGCATTAAATATGAAAATGTTTAAAAATTTTCATAAAATCTTATTTTTTTTTAATCTTATGAAATTTTAATTTTCAATATTGACTATTTGGAAAAAAAATGTACTGAAGCACAAATAAAAGGTAATGTAGTTTATACTTATCTCTAAAATTAAGGTATTATTTTAGTGGGGATTTTTTTCGAATGAAAATTCTCTACTTGGCGACATTTTTTTTATCAGTAATTTTATTTGTTGAATTTTCACAAAAGTTAAGTGAACTAATAATAATTAATCAAATCTTAAATCTAAATCTTAATATCTATTTAGTCCAACCAACGTCGGACTAAAAGCGATTTTAATGCATATGGTTTAACTTCGGCTCAGTTCTGCGGTGTTTCTTCTTCTTAATCGGATGTGTCCATTACTTCTAAGTATATATCGTGCTAGTGGGTTATCTCTTCAAGTATGCTTATTTAAAATAAATTCGTTTATTTTTGTATAGTTTACTCTATCATGAGTTTTTGAATTTTGAAGAATTATTAAATAAATAAAGAGGAAAGTGATATAGTTCACTTTTCTATATAAAGAATAAAAATTAATAAAATTGTTTCTTTTTGATTTTTTCGGACGTTTTGCCTGTTCCCAAGGAATCAATAATATCCACACCAGTGACCAATTGAGTATCGCAACATTTTTTGGTCCTTCGAACCGGATTTTGAAGTGGAGCAATAATTAATTGTTTGTTTTTCCTTGGACAAAAAAAGGTAAAACAATATTTATTTCTCCACTTCAAAATCCGGTTCGAAGGACCAAAAAATGTTGCGATACTCAATTGGTCACTGGTGTGGATATTATTGATTGATTTATTAGGAGAGGTGGGCATGATTCCCTACGCAAGGTAAATGCTATATGTGTACATTTTTGTTCATTTATTTTTAATTTCCATTTTTTTAGCCATCTCTCAATATCAAATATATGGTCCTGCAAAATTCGAGATGCCTCCTGTGGGCGTTCATGGCTGCTTAAAATAGCTGTATCATCTGCAAATGTTGATGTGTGGGTTTGACTACTAGTTGGCATATCGGAGGTATATATCAAGTACAACACTGGACCCAGTACACTACCTAAAAAAGTCACCTTCTTTAAGAATAAATTTACGACCAGTTATATAGCTTTTCAATAATTTATGTATATTTATGGGTAAATTTTGTTCTATTTTATATAACAAGCCTTAATGCCAAACTTTGTCAAAGGGATACGTCAATGAAGAGAGCGGAACAATATTTCTTTTCTTCAAACGTTTTGTTTATAACATTTACAAGTCTGTGTGTTTGTTGGATAGTACTGTGTTTTCTTCTAAATCCGAATTGATGATTGGGTATACATTGGCTTATTAGTGGGTATAGCTTGTTAATTAGGAGCTTCTCAAATAGCTTAGACATATTAGATAATAGACTTATGGGTCTATACGATTCTACTTTTGTGTGATCTTTTCCTGGCTTAGGTATCATGGTAATCAGTGATACCTTCCATTCTAGTGGATAATATTCAAGGCGTAATATAGCGTTAAAAATATATAGTATTATTTTTAATGCTATCCGGGGTAGCTCTAAAAGCATCTGGTTACTGATTTTATCAACACCAGGTGCCTTTTTGGAGTTTAAATCAACAATAGCCTTATCGATCTCTCGAATCTCAAAGTAAAGGGGTTCAACTGCTCTGAAATGGGGCACAACAGGTGGCAACTCAATTATGTCATTTGATTCGTTCAGGGTGAATACATTCTTTAAATGACTAACAAACAGATTCCCTTTTTCAGTATCGTTTCTTGCCCATCCACCATTTGCATTACGTAAAGGTGGTCTACTTATTACAGGTCTCTTGAGTTTTTTTGTGGCTCGCCATAGTGAGTAATCTGACTGCGGCGTTGCATCCAGATTTTCCAGATAATTACACAAAGATAAATTTTTCGATACTCCAAAAGTTTAGAAAGCCTTTTTTGACATTTTTTTAGCTTCGATTTCAGTTGAGGGGATCTGTGAAGTTGCCACTCTCTTCGAACTCTTCTTTTTTCAGTCAAGAGCCGTTCGACATCAGCAGAATAAATTCTATTATATCTGTTTTGTCGGGGGGTTGGGTAGCATGTTCAGCAGCAAGTTTTAGATTTCTATCAAAATTATTGAGAGAGAGATCGATTTCTTCTGGTGAACCTATGGATATGTTCTCTGTGCAGTGAGTACTAAGGTATTTCTTATATTTTAGTCAATTTATCCTTTTTCCTGATATCGCTGATATTAGTGTCATTGGGTTCCGGTCGAAATCACATTCAAACACATTTTAGAAATTGTATCAAACAAAACACGACCTCCGGGGTAATCAGTCGTGATCCCCAGAATGTATGCTTAGCGTTATAATCGCCAGCTGCAAGGAAACGGGGGCCTAGTGATTTATAAAAACTGTTGTATTGATTTTCATGTAATTTAAAATCTGGGAGTGATTATATCGAAGAAATCACAAAGTTTCCATAACAATCATCAATACAGATTGTTGAAGCTTGAAGATAATCTTCACAAAGATAACACATTAGGTAGTGTTTTTTATGAGAATAGCTGAAACTCCACATGCTCTTCCTCTGGGGTCTTTTGTATCATAAAATACATATCCATTTATTTGGAATATGCTTCTGGACGTCAAATGTGTTTCGGAAACTAGCATTATATCTACTTGTTGTTTTTTTTAGAAAATATACGAGTTCGTTCTTATGTTGGCGTATGCCGTTTGCGTTCCAAAAACATATTTTCAAACAGTTCATGGCTTATTTAGTATTTCTTGCAACAATATTGATTGCATCTTAAGAATTTCCTGCATCATATTGCTCATAGAGTTTGTAAAATTATTTACCGATTGTACAAGTGTCTCTATTGTAGCTTCTAGCCTGGTAAAATTGAAAGCGGGGGTTTGTTCCGTTACCTGTGAGTTTGAGTTGGAGTTAGATTTAGGCAGAGAATTTTGGGTTCGATTTGTTCTGAGAACGTTTGCGTATGATTCTTTGTTGGCAGAAGGCTCTATTAAATTAGGATAATTCGTATTCAAAGTATCTGGTGGTTGAGTGGGGGGAATTCTAGATTTCTGGCCTAAGGGGACATGACTCGAAAAAATCTGGCAACCCTGATTGCTATGATATTTTTAAAAAGATCAAACGAATGCACATAGGTCCGAAGATAAGTTTTTTTTTTTGCCAAAACTCAACTCGCGCAAACAAAATTTTTTTACTGTATTAAGCAAAACATGCATTTTGTTTTTTGAAAAAATAATTACGTTTTAGCTAGGGAAGAAGTGGACGTGTTAACTTTTTAGTTGTTTTTGTAATTTGGGATAAAATACCATAAAATATTTATTATGGAAATCGAAGCTGATGGTGCATATTCCATTTATAAAGAGTGGTATATAAGAAAATCCATACTGGTGGGCAAACAAATACTATGTTATTTATATTTTCAAAACACGTTAAAATTTGGCTAAAATGTTACTCGAAAATGGACAAAATTAAATTTTTAGTCAATTTACTTTAAAGGAAGTCGGAAAATAAAGTCATATTAGTTATTAAATTAATTTAAAAAAAAAAAATAGTGGTTCTCATTTTTATTTTTTTGTCCCAAAATGAAAACGTTTATTGAAAAATCGGTATAAATAATACAATTTAATGAAATAGTTAAATAAATCATTCTATTTTCCTCCCCCAAAAGTTTGAGCTGGATCCGCGTCAGCCTATTAGAAATTGACAGAAATAAAATTTCCAATGCGAAAAATATTATATACAAAAAGTGGTCTGTCGGATGAAGAAAAACAAAAAAATGTTTTGTTTGAGAGATAAGAAAGCACAGTTATAAAATATAAGAACAAACACGTGTGAATAGTTCGAATGTTAACTATGTACTAAACACGAAATGATTTACAGCCGCATTCAAAAAAATTTTTTAATTTATTTTTAATACACATACTAGCAATTTGGCTCTTAATGTATCCATTAAGAAAATCGTATTTAAAAAACTATTTACTGTCTATATTAACTAAAAAGCTGTTTTTTTATTTATTTAGGCAATCCTTCTCAGAAATTCTCTCGCTTTCTTACTGTTAGTGTTGTTAGCAGTTAACAGTTAATTCGTTAACTGTTTTATTCTATTATTATTTTTGGTGTTCTAGTATGTTTTTGATAACAAATAGGTTTTTTTAGTTTGAAAAACCTTTATTTTGCTTATGTAAATGTACTAATGTATAAAAGAAATAATTTTATTTAATTTTTGTTGGATGTAATTATATGTATCCGAATAACGAATATTCTGTAATAAAATCAGCACCACTATTTCATATTTTGTTTTGTTTACAGCATTTTTGTTGAAATTTTGATATATTTAACTATAGTCAACTCGCGAAAACGTGAACATTCGAAAGGGTGAACGTCTCAGAAACGTGAACATTTTTTTTTTACACAGACTATTCTAAAACGTGAATATAATTCGAAAGCTCTAAAACGTGAACACTTTTTATAGATTTTCGTTACTTTTTAAACCTGTAATTTTAATTTGGGAAATCCCCAAATAAAGTGTTCACTTGTTTGATGATGTTACAACGATCTTTTTTCTTATTGTATGTGTATGTACTCATTGACCTGTTAGTTGTTCTTTGACATTGCTACGTAAATGTTGAAAGTGTTTTATTCGTGAAAGTGAAAAATGTCATTAAAAAACCGAAAGTTTTATCTTTAAAAGATAAAGTGTATATTCTTGAATTATTGCAAAATGGTTACAGTGTCAGTGGTTTGGCAAGAAAATATGGTGTTGCTAAATCAACCGTTTGTTCCATTAAAAAGAAAAATCGGGAATTAACAAATCGTGTAAATAATACTCTTTATGGTACCGGGAAACATTACGAGCTTCTGAACTTCCGAAAATGGAAAAAACCTTTTATAAATGGTTCCTTAGCATGCGAAACAAAAAATTGCCAGTAAGCGGACTGATGCTAAAAGCAAAAAAGAAATTCACCAAAAAATCAAAGAAAGTGATCGTGGTTTTAATGCCAGCGATGGATGGCTCCAAAAATTTAAGCAGCGGTGTGGTGTTCGCCTTTTGAAAATTTCCGGAGAAAAGCTTTCTGCTCAACCACAACTTGTTGGACCGTTTCATGTCCAGTGAATTATAAATTCTCTAAGTCAGCATGGATGACAAGTACTATTTTTTACGATTGGTTTCATCAATGCTTTGTTAAGGAGGTACATATAATTTTAAAAAAATTATGAACTGATAAATTAAAAACAAATTTTGCTTTAGGTTACTGAGTTCTTGACCAAAAAGAAGCTACCCGTAAAAGCCCTTCTATTAATTGACAATGCCCCTTCACATCCCCCTGAATCGCAATTAATTTCAGAAGACGGGTCCATTTGTGTAATGTTTTTGCCACCCAATGTCACGTCATTAATTCAGCCAATGGACCAAAATATATTTAAAATTACAAAATTATATTACAGAAACAGCCTTTTGACATTAATCGCTGGAAAACAAATAGATCTGTTAGATACTATTAAGATTTTATCTTTAAAAGATGCAATTAATCTTTTAAACTCAGCATGGAGTCGAATTTCACAAGAAATTTTAAACAAAGGCTGGAAAAACATTTTAAATTTAGTTTCAGACCAAGATGACCCCGATGAAAATATTCCTTTAAGTGTCCTAAGAGAGAGAATTTCTCCGCCAGAAATAAGGCAGCTAGAAGAAACAGCTATTAGACTTCTTCAGGCGCTAAATCCTAAGGTTTGTGTTATTATAGGTTTCCGTATTTTTAAATTAACCAAATTCATTTTATTATTGTAGACTGAAGCAACCCTTTCCACTATTGAAGACTGGAACAACAATCCCGAAGAAAACTGCACAGAGGTAGATCATGTGGAAATTCCAGAAGATATCGACGATGACGATTCTATCATATATCAGCCTCAAATTAAAATTAACCCAAAGGAACCTGTAGAAGCTCTTGATAAGGCTTTGATATGGGCTGAACATGAGATGGTCGACCAAATGATGTGTTAAGAAATCTTAAAGAAAAAGCTTTGTGGAAGATGTCCCAACAAAAAACTTACCAAAAAAAGATGAGATTTTTTCATATAAAATTTGATTTACCTCTTTTTTAAAAAAAATGTTCCTATTAATTTTATGTGTATTTTTTGTGATATTTATCATAATTTTTTGTTTGTTTATCATATGCAAAGTGAACTAAATATATGTATTGCTTTTTTTTTTTTTTTTGGTATTAGAAATTAATAAATTAATTGTTTTGTGATACTTCTTTAATATTTTTATTAAAATATCATTTCTGATGCTGAATAGGGGGGTTATTTTTTTCTAAATTTTAGCATTCGATAACGTGAACAAACTCTAAAACGTGAACTGCCATGGTAAAAATTAGTTCACGTTATCGCGAGTTCACTGTATTTTAATCGTTTTTTCTGTTAAAATGCATAAGATGTAATTATGATAGATTTTAATCTATCATAATTACATCTTAACCTATGACGTGTATATATTAAAGTATTATTTGGAATTACGTGGTAACAAAAAACAATGAAAATGTTGAACATATGCGATTGTGGCGAACATTGGTTTGACATTCCGGCAGCCGAAATGATGGTATTTTAATCCAAAAGCATCCAGAATATACTTTTTCTTGTTTATGTTTATGATTTTAAAAGTGAATTAAAATGTTATGTATTCGAACCTTTGATTATAGCAAATAAAAAAGGTATAATAAGACGCGTTTTTTAATTATGTCATTTTCCATTGGTAATTCCTTTGGAATTTATTTTATAGCGAAAAACAAATCTTTCCGGATACTTACAAAAATATGTATATACCTACAGTGCACAATGGGGCAGAATCACAATTTTTTGGAAATAAATCTGTAACTTCTAGTCGGCTGGTTTACATAAAATTGTAAATGTCAGCTAGATAGGAAAATTTATTTGTAAAAAATTAACCCAGCAAAAATTTGGGTTGCCATGTAATGAGTAAGAAGCTAATATAATGGCTCTTCACTACTTGCACATTAGCTGATTAACTTATTATTTTAACACGGTGATGACATTAGAGGCAACTACTTACCTAATATCATTACTTAGATGTCATTACAAGAACTAACTACTTTTAAGCTATTCAATAACTCATTGATTTTAAAGTATTACTGAAGTCATTATTACAAAAACAACAGAAACTAGTTACGTAATGAAATAACAGGATATAAGAACCCTTTCTTTTTTATTTTAACCGTAAATTTATATTCATTGATGGCACTTTGTTATGTAATTTTATTTATAATATGTATAGCATAATATTAAAAAGAAGAAAGCAAAAACGCAAGTTCTGGAGATATTCCAATTTACCTTCTGTACATTTTACATATATTTTCTGAATTCCATAACTTTTTGTACTTTGAAAGAATATTTTACCAATGGATATTTGTTAAGAAAATCAACAAGACATTCTTTTAGATTACGTCTGCTGTTTGTGAACATTTTTAGGTCCATCTGAAAATAATTTTCATTCATAATTAAATATTCGTAATAATAAGTGAATTGAAAATTTACTTAAGTTTATTTGGAATATGGTTTGTTATCAATTTACCAAGGTTTTGCTCTGTGAAAGTATTTTGGTGCTGTTTCAAAATTTTATTTTTTTATTATCTTGATTTTTTAATGTCAAGAAAAATAATTTATTTTTTATGGAATATTTTGACACATAAACAGTATTAAAACCACAAACCAATTTATTCAGTATTCAAACCCTTAATACCAATTAAATCTTTGTATACAATTTAACCAAAATTAACTATAACATTTTGAAAAGTTGCAAATAAATATGTTTGTTGTCTATATTAAAAATTTAAAAATCAAATAATTTTACAATATTCCGCGGAGCTGGGTAAGCTCTTATTACCTTTTTTTCCTGTAAAAAAACTAAATATCTTTATTTGCTTAAATTTAAGCTTAATGTTTTATACTTCATACGGTTTTGCCTGTTTATATAATTATCCCTTCTTTAAATATATGAATCAAAAAAATCAAGAAAATGTAGTGTTTTTGAAAATCTTATCATAAATAAATAATTACATATCGATTTATAAGTAACTTGTTACTAAACAACTTCTATGTAATGCAGATTGTATGTTGTTGACATTGAAAAGTAACTACATCTATAACTACATGGCATTACCAAGTTTTTGCTGGAAAGTTCATAGTTTTTCTGAAAACATTTTTAAAAATTTGATTTTTGGAGAAATTTAAAATATATGATATATAATAAAATCTTTGTTAAGATATCTTAACGAAATTTTCAGCGATTGTTGCCTTTATCATTTGAAATAGTACAGTGAAAATCGGAAAAAAATATTGGCAATATGTTGAAAAAACTGGACAAACTTGTTGAGAGCTTTGAGAAGATGTAAAAAAAATTGGAAAGCGATGAAAAATTTTCTATGTCAGAGGTACCGAAAATTTTTGGAATTAAATCTGTAACTTCTAATCGGCTGGTTCGATTTGGGTTTAGAAGGCGGAACTAACAGAGCATTCAGGAGCAAGTTCTTGATCCAGTTTTTTTCATATAGCCTATTACAGTTTTAACTAGTTAAAGAACAAAATTATCTATTGAATAAAGAAAATTTGAAGTCCAAAAATATACGGATTTGAAAATTGCAAAAATTATGACTTTTTGTGTTTTTTTTTCTGTTTTCTTGAACAACATGTAATAATTGTATACTTTTATGAAAGGTACCTTCGAGAGCTTTAAGAAGATGTTAAAAAATTTGGCAACCGATGAACAATTTTCTATGTCAGAGGTACCCTATTTTGAGCCCTAATGGCTCTTCTCTTGAAGGGTATGTGGGGTTCCCCTCCTAAACTTAAAATTGTTAACTCCTCGGCTATGAATGTGTAATTTTATGTAAATCCAACCAGCCGATTATTTATGTCCAAAATAATTTCTATTCTGTCACTGTGCAGTGGTTCACATTGATTGTCGGAGAAGTTGTAACAAATATTTTATCTCTGATTTTTCATACTTGAACAAATCTTTATTCAAAACGTAATAAAGCAGATATTTTTGCAAATGATATTGCTATAAAAGATTTTTTATGGAACATATTTTCAAATGGGAGTTGTTTAATTTGGAATTTATTTTATAGCAAATTAAACTTTAAAAAACTTTATTAATAATACACAATACTTACAAATATACATATGTACCTATATACAATTCAAGTAACGGCGAAATGGATTACATAATTTTTAGTACAAAAATACTATAAAGAATTCCAATTAGTAGCATATGTATCTGTTATATTCTTCGTATTTCATATTATTTTATGTATGCATGAAAATGTTGTTGGTTATTTCTGTGAAATTAGAATATTAAACTTTATTTTGAAAAGTGAATTAAAGAATTTGTTATGTTACTTCCACCTTTGATTATAGTAAATGAAAAAAACTGTAATAAAAACATTTGCCTTATTTATGGTATTTTCCATTGGGGGTTGTTTAATTTGTAAATTAATTTATGGCAAATTAAACTTTTATAGCAAATTAAACTTTAATAAAGCTTTATTAATAATATACAATACTTACAAATATTCATGTAAATGTACCTACAGCTATGTGCAAAAAAATATTAGCACTTAAACATACTTTGAACTTTCTGTTGCTGCTCAATGCCTAGACAAGGAATTCAAAAACAATTTGTTTATATGAAAACCTTAAACAGGGACAATAATTATATGAAAAATTATTTTTATTTTTCTATGCATCTTCGGAAGTTAACGTTATTTTACTTAAGCTGCTTGGTTTTTGCCTGTGCAAAATAATAGTAGCAAAATGATAAACATTATTGTTTTATTAATTTTGATCCTTTTGGTTTTTAAATAAATTATATAACCGTGTACTGTACATTAGTGTCCCGTAGACAAAAATTTTGTAGGAACACTCCTCAAACGATGCGTAAAAAAAAAGCTGAATATGGGAAAAATATTAAAAAAATTTTTTAATTGATCTTCAGTTCCCTACCAATTTTAAGCACTGTATTTCTAGCACCGGTACCTTATTGGTAAAAATACTTTCTGAAGGTAATACATACAAATTTCTCCAATAAACACGAACTCGTATGTAAAAAAGTCGTCTAAGTAGGGTTTGGGGTCCGAGAATTCCCGGGCGGTAAATCCCGGAAATTTTTCATCGGGAATTCCCGGGAATTTTTTCAAATTTTCCCGGGAAAAACGGGAAATTTAATATTCATGCAGTTTTATAATCTTATAGGAAAAAATGTTACTGTTTTTATTGCCTAAGTGAAAATTGTACATTTACTAAAGGAATTTTTAGATGCTAATACGAAATATAAATAAAATTAGATACAAGTGATATTTTAGATTATTGAAAAACATTTCATCGGTGCGCTGATGAAAAATCCTATTTGACTACTTTTCACTAGGAAAAAAAGTTTTGTCCATTCACATTCCGAATACACAAGTTTTTAACTTTATATTTCTATAATCTTTTATACATTTAATGATGATGTACCATTTTAAAATTTCATTTAAATACTAAAAAAACAATTTGTTTACAAGGTAAACATTAAACTATTTGGAAATTCATGTGTGAATGTTATTTTATTTTTTATCATTTATATATCAGCATTCTTAATTTTTATACCTTACAAAACCATAGGTGGTTGAGGTATTATGTGTTTGTGCAGAAATTGTAACGCAGAGAAAAAATCTTCGGACCCTCATTTAACGATGTCCGTCCGTCTGGCTGGCTGGCTAGCTGTCCATGTAAAGCTTGTGCGCAAAGTAAAGGGCGCAATTTTGAAATTAATTTTATGAAATTTGGTACATACGATTTTTTTGGCACAAGAACGAAGCCTATTGAATTTGGTTATGATCGGCCTATTATTTCACCTAGCCCCCATCAAATGTCCCCCTGGAATAGAGTTTTAATACTAATATGTGCCTTAAAAATAGGAATATTTTAATGAAATTTAGCACAAATAAGTTTTATATAAGCACATGAAGATTGGTCCATAACTGAACATAGCTCCAATATAAACCCCTCTCCCGAAAATCACTTTAACATGCATAAATCCCATACATATGTTACTATATGTTAATATTTAACACAAATAAATTGTATAAAAGTAAAAACTAAATTATCTGGATCGAAATGGTGTAGGCTATTATATAATCGGACTTGACCAACTATATCTTCTTTTCTCGTTTTAATAGAACTTTCTTCTTAGTACCAAAAACTAAATATTTACTATTTATTTTCGATAAAAGTTTTTATTTGTATTTCAAAGAAATTTCAAAGAATTTAAGCCTATGAATTAAATTGTTATGAAAGCTTTAAAGAAATGACTGAAGCACTTATTTTTTTTTTTTTGTATGAAATGTTTAAAATTTTGATTGGTTTTACACTATAATACTTTGTATTAATACCAAAAATATTTTCAAATGTATTATGTTGCAAATACCTTCAATACTTTGTATGTTGAAGTCTTTAAATTTTTGTAATGAATTGCATCTCTTAAAGCAAACTTCGGCACATTTTTTTTATTTGTAGTCAATTCTGTTCAAGTTTTCGTTTTAATTAAAAATATGACAATAAATAATACTTTCCTCAATACATGTTTTGATATGTATTATAGAAAATGAAAATCTGGTATTAATACAAAGTATTATAGTGTAAAACCACCTTAACTAATCATAAATTTGATTTATAATATTGCTTTATAGTATTGAATAGAAAAAATTGCATTTTTTATAAAAAATCATTGCTTTTTTCTTAAAATTAAAATTTCCCGGGAAATCGAATTTTTTATTCCCGTTTCCCGGGAAACAAAATATCACGGGAAACCCCAAACCCTACGTCTAAGTGACTTTACGCTTAAAAAGCGAATGGTTAACCCAAACATATTTGTGACGTCCACTAAGGCAAAAGGGGACTTAGAGCTGAAAGTTGATGCGTAAACTACTTTTTGACATCTCCAAAAACAAAATCTGTAAGGAAGATTCCAAAGGAAAGTCCCAAAACTAAACTACAGACTGGTACACAATCACCCTTATTTCGCGATACTTTAATCCGACTGGCCGCAAACGAAATGGCGCACATTCTCTGCACAAATGCGTCCAAAGTAGTTCCTTTTGGTGCATATGGGACGAATGGGACAAGAAAATATGTGACGTGACCAAATAACAAATAATATGATACAAAATATATTCAAGTCCGCGGACGTCCGTCAAGCACTATGTTGAGAAAATCAAAATTTGAGGATGTTCTTCATATCAAGGTCCATAGTTTGGATAATAAGTAATATGGCTGCCCCAATGTATGTGCAAATAGTAAGAACAGTCATGTTGTCTTATTCAGAGAAGAATATGCCACTCAAATGGGTGTTTTTGCAGGAAAATTTTCTTAAGAAACGAGTAAATTGTAAAAAAAAAACTTCATTTCCGAAAATAAAAGTGATGTTTTGGAGTAATCGACTCCATATCTGATCTACATTTAAGATCTTTGGGGAGATGTCTAAGATGCTCTTTTTAAAAAGAAACCGGGAAATTTGCAGGAATTGTGGACGCCAGTGCAGTCAGCTTGGAAAAATATTCCCATTGAGAGGACCAAGGGTTATTAGTGGACTCAGTTTTTTTTTTGTGTTTTGTTTTGAAAAAATGAATTATAGAATTTGTTATGTATTCATTGGATTCCAAACTAGCCTATTATTTAAATTACAAAGGATAATCATAATATTAAAACACATTTCTTGATACGAATTTGTTAATATTTTAGAATTACATTATGATATGAAATGGTACTGAAATAATGTTGATGTGTAGTTGTAATATGAGACTCTTAAATATTATCTTACATACACAATATTGAAACGATCATGTCTTTAAAATTCGGTACAAGTTGTGTAACAATAGATATTTGATATAACCCGAATGAGGTTAAAATACATTTTCTTCATTTTATTTATTCTGCTACTACACCATTTCCAGTTGTATTTCAGAAGTTTCTAATTATATTTCAGAAAATTCTATTTATATTTCAGAAAATTCCATTTATATTTTAGAAAATTCCATTTTTATTTTAGAAATTTCCATTTATATTTTCGAAATTTCTAATTATATTTCAGAATATTCTAATTATACTTCAGAAGTTTCTAATTATATTTCAGAAATTTCTATTTGTGTTTCGGAAGTTTCTAATTAGATTTTAGAAATTTCTATTTGTAGTTCAGAATTTTCTATTTGTAGTTCAAAAAATTCTAAATGTAATTAAGAAATTTCCATTTACATTTCAGAATTAAATAAATTCTATTTAAGAAATTTCCATTTGTATTTCAACATTTTCTAAATGTATTTCCGAAATTTCCATTTCTATTTCAGAAATTTCTAATTGTATTTAAGAACTTTTATACAGAAAGTATATGTTTAATTTTCTAAAATACAATTGGAAATTTCGGAAATACATTTAGAAAATGTTGAAATACAAATGGAAATTTCTTAAATAGAATTTGTTTAATTCTGAAATGTAAATAGAAATTTCTTAACTACATTTAGAATTTTCTGAACTACAAATAGAAAATTTCTAAAATACATTTAGAATTTTCTAAACTACAAATAGAAAATTCTGAACTACAAATAGAATTTCTGAAATGTAATTAGAAATTTCGGAAGTATAAATAGAAATTTCTGAAATATAATTAGAAACTTCTGAAGCATAATTAGAAAATTCTGAAATATAATTAGAAATTTCGAAAATATAAATGGAAATTTCTAAAATATAAATGGAATTTTCTGAAATATAAATAGAATTTTCTAAAATATAATTAGAAACTTCTTAAATACAACTGGAAATGGTGTAGTCATATTGACTAACAAGCAGATCTATTTTATTATATATGTACAATATAGATATTATTCTAAAATTATCCTAAATAAAATTTTATTAAATGAGATAATTCTGTTTTATACGTTGTAGTCTGCTTGGTTGTCTGCCTGTATGATGCAGTTTCTTGTCTCGGCGCAGTCGATCCCAAAATGATTTTTTCTTTTTGGAAATAACTCTGTGTTTTGTGAACCGTTCGAGATATCCATATATAATATCACATGATCAGAGCTGAGGTGTTTTCGAGTTGAGGGTTTACCTCCAAAGTTGCTCACCTCGGATATGTTTTTTTTTAATTCCTGGCAACAAGGAAAAACTACATAATTTAAGATATGCAAAAATCACATTTTTCCATTTTTAAATTTTTTATATCCAGTTCTATGATGTGTATTTTTTTAGTAAAAATCAGCAAGTATTTAAAGATATCTACATTTGAAATTAAAATTTACCCTTTTGTTACATGGAAATTAAAAAAAATATAAACTGTGTTTACTCGTAAACAGATACTGATTATTGTTCAGTGGCAGTTTTCTAAAGCATGTAAACGAAAAAAAATTTACATTTTCAAATGTAAATATTTAGGTACCTAAATAGAGTATCTCAAAAATTTTGTATTTTTATGAAACTAGAGACTCCAAAGAATACAAATATGCTTATTATTTTTGTTTAAAATTATCAGTCGCTAAATAAATATAAAAATTTTAAAAATTAAAAAAAAAAAAAAAAAATTGGACATGTTTTTCACATCATTTCTTAAAAACTTTTGCAAAGGTTCACAATTTTTTTACATTTTACGCGTTTTTTTTTTTTTTTTTGATTCTATGTCAACCTTGGATGTAAAATTTTTTAACTGTTTTTGATCCTTATTAATTTTTTATGACACCAATATTCAGTGTGTTTTACGATTTTTTATAATAACCTGTTTCTCGATTCACTTTTTGATGCCAAATCTAGCCGGAGTGTTAATCAACAAATTATTTAGTAAAATGTAAAAAATTTTTCGTTTACAATTTTTTTAAGAAATTTGTCCAAACATTTTTTTCTGATGTTTTGAAATTTTTAAGATATTTTGTTAACTGATATCTCGAAACTCAAAATTTAAATGTATATATATTTTCAAGACTTTACAGAATCAGAAACATTTTAGGTTTTTCTAATACTATATACTGTGGTTTAAATATATGCAAATTAAAATGTAAAAAATTTTTCGTTTACATGCTTTATGTTTTTTAACCTTTGACATTTACATAATTTTTGTAACTCTTACTTACTCTTGTAAATTCCAAGCGTACCATACGTACAGAAACGAAAAAGCCCCACAATTATTATTTGAAAAAATACTAATATGTACCCGTTTTTTTATTTATATATTTTCGAAAAAAAAAAATATTTTAAGCGAAATATTTTTTGGCCCTTAAAGGTATACTTAAGAAACCCTCCGTGAACTTCAAATACTTTTAACAAAATATTTTATTTTCAGAAACCCCAGTTTCCCCAAACTCCTATTGGATTAATCCAGTTTTTTTATATTTTTAAAAACATCCCCTAATTCCCTCAAACAATTAAAAAGGTAAGTTGTTTGAATTTTACAGTGAAAGTGACAAAAATAAATGTTCAAAAAAAAAAAACACACATTAAAAATAACCATCAAACAAAATTCAGTGCTAGGAACTCAAATTACCTTAGGCAAAACACAAAAGAGTTTCCTTTCATTTTATTCGCGTGTGCTAATTTTTATTTTTTTAACTGATAAAATAAAAGTCTTAATCCCAATTTTTCATTTTTTTCTTTTGTTCAGTGATTTTATTTTATTTTTTATATTTACGCCTTATTATTATTATTTTTCTTTTAATGTTTGTTATATTTTTTCAATATATACAATTTTGTTGAACATTTTTTGACTTTTTTTGTCGTTTTTTTGCAAAATTTATTTTTGTTTTTAATTATTCTACTCTATTTTATAAATTTTCATTTTTTGAACGTGACAATTTTCAATCATTTTTCAAATAATTGTGAATACAATTTTATTTTTTAAAAAGGCAAAATTTGCCTTTCGATTTTTTTTTTTTTATTTTTACCCATTTTTTTCAAAATTACCCACTATAAATTAAGATTAAAAATGGGTCTATCAGCTTTGTTTCGTAATACTGATCGTTTAGCAGATTTTGGGGCTTATTCTGCCATTATACCCGTTTCTGAAGACAGAATGGGTTTGTTTGTTAGTCATGAGAAGGAACTCAACCTTTTATGGAAAGCTGTTGAGTCAACATACCTCACTTTGTTGATTGAGCCTGAACAAAAGAAAAGTCCGCAAATTGTAGAGGTTAAGACCCGATATACAGTGGGTGGAATTTAAACTGGGACAGAGTATAATTATTATAATTTGTTTCTTGTTTGAATCCTTTCTGATGATGTAACCAAAAACTAAATTCAATAACTAAATCTTTGAATAATCAGATTAAAGCTAAAAAGTTGTACAAATTAAACGTATTTTAAAGTAGGACACTCATATAAAATGCAATAAATTTCGTACTTCATTTGTGTTTCTTGCTTAGCTGTTCGAAGCAGACGTGTTTTATTTTTTCTCCACATAATTCATAGTTTTTTATGCTTATTCCGGATAAAAAAATAATAAAAATCATTAAAAAATTATACGCGAATGGACGCGATTATTTTCTTATAATAAAAAAAAAAAAAATTCACCCAAATAAGAAATAATAAAACAATTAAAATCTGTGTTTTTTTTATTTTTATTTATATATATTACTCTGTGTGTTTGTTTTATAAAGAAAATAAGTGCACAAGTGTATGAAAAAAAAAAAATAATAATAATAATAATAAGATTACTCTTTTATGAGTCTCTTTAGTGCAAATTCAAGTGAGCGAAGACTCAGTGTAAATGGCAGAAATGCTTATGTTACTGTGAGTGTTGAAGATAATAATATTACCAAAACAAATAAAAGAATTGATAACAGCTTGTATTTGACCGCCAAACCAAGCAATCGCGCTCGTTCTTGCTCCCCTGCTCTATTGTCAATTGATCATTGTTCAACAAAAGAAAACAAAACAGCTGATAATAAACAACTGTCAGATAATAAACAAGTTTTAATTCCCCCTGAAGGTATGCTACATAATTCACCTTCAAAAATAACAACATTCACAGTAAGTACAGATTTAATTAACCCTACAACTGGAGCTATACCCAAGTCTGGTCAACTGTTAAATATTAAACAGAAACCCCAAATCCAGGTTGGAATGGACCGCTATATTACTGTTTTAAAACGAGGAAGAAGCCCTAAATCCTCCAAATTCGCACCTGCGGCAAAATTATCTAGAGGAGACGATAGGCCAATTTCCGAAAACCGCTTCGCTATTTTACAGAATGAATCGGTTGATC
The DNA here is from genome assembly GCA_951394005.1 of Protophormia terraenovae. Classification (NCBI taxonomy): domain Eukaryota; kingdom Metazoa; phylum Arthropoda; class Insecta; order Diptera; family Calliphoridae; genus Protophormia; species Protophormia terraenovae. The sequence continues at coordinate 73,222,692 of OX596077.1, forward strand.
CCCCAATTGTACCCAAGTCGTCTAAACCTCCCCCAATTTATTTAAGAGAACAAAACAAAAATGAATTGATTCAACATTTGATCTCGTTGATCGGTGAGAATCATTTTTATGTGATCCCCATAAAGCGTGGTAATATAAATGAGACAAAAATACAAGTAAGTGAAGAGAACGATTACCGCAAAGTTGTGTCAGACTTTGAAGCTCGCAAAAAGAATTTTTATACGTATCAATTAAAGTGTAGCAAGGTTCTCCAAGTTGTTATTAAGGGAATTGACTCTAACGTGGATCCAATAGAAATAAAACAAAGCTTAGAAGATAAGGGGTACAAAATAAAAAATGTAATGAACATTCGAAATCGTAATAAAATTCCTCAGCCACTCTTTCGAGTGGAATTGGAACCCGGCGATATAAAACTGAAAAAAGGAGAAACCCACCCCATATATAATCTTAGGTACTTATTGCATCGTAAAATCACTATAGAAGAGCCACATAAACGATCGGGGCCCGTCCAATGTTTAAACTGTCAGGAGTATGGACATACTCATGCCTACTGTATGTTACCACCAGTTTGTGTTGTTTGTGGCGAACTGCACAATTCGTCCAAATGCGACAAATCTAAAGCTGATTCTACGATTAAGAAATGTAGTAATTGTGGTGGAAACCATACCGCCAATTACAGAGGTTGCCCAGTATATTCATTTGTCAAACGATCCTTAGGCCAGAAATCTGGAATTCAGCCCAACCAACCACCAGATACTTTGAATACAAATTATCCTCATTTAATAGAGCCTTCTGTGAACAAAGAATCATACGCAAACGTTCTCAGAACAAATCGAACCCAAAATTCTCTGCCTAAATCTAACTCCAACTCAAACCCACAGGTAGCGGAACAAACCCCCGCTTTCAATTTTACCAGGCTAGAAGCTACAATAGAGACGCTTGTACAATCGGTAAATAATTTTACAAACTCTATGAGCAATATGATGCAGGAAATGCTTAAGATGCAATCAATATTGTTGCAAGCAATACTAAATAAGCCATGAACTGTTTGAAAATATGTTTTTGGAATGCAAACGGCATACGCCAACATAAGAACGAACTCGAATATTTTCTAAAAAACAACAAGTAGATATAATGCTAGTTTCCGAAACACATTTGACGTCCAGAAGCATATTCCAAATAAATGGATATGTATTTTATGATACAAAAGACCCCAGAGGAAGAGCATGTGGAGTTTCAGCTATTCTCATAAAAAACACTACCTAATGTGTTATCTTTGTGAAGATTATCTTCAAGCTTCAACAATCTGTATTGATGATTGTTATGGAAACTTTGTGATTTCTTCGATATAATCACCCCTAGATTTTCAATTACAGAAAATCAATACAACAGTTTTTATAAATCACTAGGCCCCCGTTTCCTTGCAGCTGGCGATTATAACGCTAAGCATACATTCTGGGGATCACGACTGATTACCCCGGAAGGTCGTGTTTTGTTTGATACAATTTCTAAAATGTGTTTGAATGTGATTTCGACCGGAACCCAATGACACTAATATCAGCGATATCAGGAAAAAGGATAAATTGACTAAAATATAAGAAATACCTTAGTACTCACTGCACAGAGAACATATCCATAGGTTCACCAGAAGAAATCGATCTCTCTCTCAATAATTTTTATAGAAATCTAAAACTTGCTGCTGAACATGCTACCCAACCCCCCGACAAAACAGATATAATAGAATTTATTCTGCTGATGTCGAACGGCTCTTGACTGAAAAAAGAAGAGTTCGAAGAGAGTGGCAACTTCACAGATCCCCTCAACTGAAATCGAAGCTAAAAAAATGTCAAAAAAGGCTTTCTAAACTTTTGGAGTATCGAAAAATTTATCTTTGTGTAATTATCTGGAAAATCTGGATGCAACGCCGCAGTCAGATTACTCACTATGGCGAGCCACAAAAAAACTCAAGAGACCTGTAATAAGTAGACCACCTTTACGTAATGCAAATGGTGGATGGGCAAGAAACGATACTGAAAAAGGGAATCTGTTTGTTAGTCATTTAAAGAATGTATTCACCCTGAACGAATCAAATGACATAATTGAGTTGCCACCTGTTGTGCCCCATTTCAGAGCAGTTGAACCCCTTTACTTTGAGATTCGAGAGATCGATAAGGCTATTGTTGATTTAAACTCCAAAAAGGCACCTGGTGTTGATAAAATCAGTAACCAGATGCTTTTAGAGCTACCCCGGATAGCATTAAAAATAATACTATATATTTTTAACGCTATATTACGCCTTGAATATTATCCACTAGAATGGAAGGTATCACTGATTACCATGATACCTAAGCCAGGAAAAGATCACACAAAAGTAGAATCGTATAGACCCATAAGTCTATTATCTAATATGTCTAAGCTATTTGAGAAGCTCCTAATTAACAAGCTATACCCACTAATAAGCCAATGTATACCCAATCATCAATTCGGATTTAGAAGAAAACACAGTACTATCCAACAAACACACAGACTTGTAAATGTTATAAACAAAACGTTTGAAGAAAAGAAATATTGTTCCGCTCTCTTCATTGACGGCTTGGGATAGCCTTTCACAAAGTGTGGCATGATGGCTTGCTATATAAAATAGAACAAAATTTACCCATAAATATACATAAATTATTGAAAAGCTATATAACTGGTCGTAAATGTATTCTTAAAGAAGGTGACTTTTTTAGGTAGTGTACTGGGTCCAGTGTTGTACTTGATATATACCTCCGATATGCCAACTAGTAGTCAAACCCACACATCAACATTTGCAGATGATACAGCTATTTTAAGCAGCCATGAACGCCCACAGGAGGCATCTCGAATTTAGCAGGACCATATATTTGATATTGAGAGATGGCTAAAAAAATGGAAAATAAAAATAAATGAACAAAAATGCACACATATAACATTTACCTTGCGTAGGGAATCATGCCCACCTATCCTAATAACTAACCAAGTAATACCCCAGCAATCGGAGGTTAAATACCTCGGAATACATCTCGATCGACGCCTTACTTGGAAATTCCATATTGATGCAAAGTTGACCCAAATGAAACTGAAAGCACTCCAAATAAATTGGCTAATTGGCAGAAATTCTATGCTTAGTCTAGATTGTAAACTACTCCTCTATAATTCAGTTTTAAAGCCAATATGGACTTATGGGATCCAGTTATGGGGTACGGCCTCAGCATCAAATATTGAGAAAATACAGAGACGCCAAAACAAAATATTGCGAACTATAACCGCAGCCCCTTGGTATGTAAGAAATACTAACATACATAAGGATCTAAACGTTCCTTTGGTAAGAGATGTAATAAAAGAACATGCAGTAGCATACTTGAAGAGATTGGAAATACACCCTAACCCACTAGCACGAAATATACTAAGAAGTAATGGACACATCCGATTAAGAAGAAGAAACACCGCAGAACTGAGCCGAAGTTAAACCATATGCATTAAAATCGCCTTTAGTCAGACGTTGGTTGGACTAAATAGATATTAAGATTTAGATTTAAGATTTGATTAATTATTGTTAGTTCACTTAACTTTTGTGAAGATTCAATAAATAAAATTACTGATAATAAAAAAAAAAAAATTGTGTTTTTTGTCAAAAAAATATTGTGAAACAATTTTTGCGTAAAATTTTATATACTGGTGTTTTCGATCAATTCAAATCTCTAAAAATGGATGAATAATGTGGACAAACTTCGCGTAACATCTGAGAACTTATAATATCAGAGATAAAAAGACTAGTTAACTGTAGTCCGTCCTCCGTTCATAATATTATAAAACGATAAAGAGAATATCAAAATGTCGCAAATAAATAAAAACAAAGGAAAAACAAATATATATTCTGAAGCCTATGAACGGTTCTTGGTAAGGAAAATCAGAAACAACCCCTTCCCTAGAGCTCCAAAATTGGGAAAAATTACAGAAACGTATTTTAGAAAATTTCAGAGGAAGAATGTGAAAAAAAAAAAACATTTATGTACATTTCTTTAATTGTTCCCAATTTTAAAAAATGTTTCCTTACGAAAAGTCGTACATCTTCAGAAAATATTTTGATCTTTCGTCCACGTTGTCCATCCATTTTTATAGATTTGAATTGATCGAAAATATCAGTATATAAAATTAATGTTCCATAGTATTTTTTTTTTTTTTTTTTTTTGCAGAAAACACAAATGAATTACGAAATTTATTGACATATAGTACATACACCCGTGGTTTATTATTAATTACGGTCTATATGGACCGCTTAAAATCGGCCGCTTAGGCTGAAAAACCTCGTTACCTATTATGAAATACCTACTATGAATTTACCCCTTTGTGATACACCTATTTGTTATGATGACTATAAGAGCTGGCTCTCTTTCCGAGACATGTTCTCTGCGTTGTATGGCAATAACCCCCTATTAACACCAGTTCAAAAATTGTATTATATATTGCAAAGAACTGAAAGAGATGTCCATGATGCCATACAAACCGCCCCGATTAATTTTAACCCTTCACCTGCTACATCAACTCAAAATACCCATACTTATTCATCACATTTGAACCCACATCCCTATTCTACAATCCTCTTAGGCTCCACTATGTGTATAGTCCATATTAACGATATCGGTTGTGCTACTCGAGCTCTGGTTGACCCCGGTTCGTAAGGTAGCTTTATTTCAAGGAGGTTACAAAGGAAACTTTAAATTCAAATATTTTCTCTAGCAACAACTAACTTTACTGGAATGATGGACTGTTATGCTGGAAAATCTTCAACCATATATGTTATAACTGTTGGATCTCTCGTCGGCTCCAATTTTAAATTGAAAATTTGTGCATATGTTGCTGAGAAAATTACCAGTCGGTTGCCCTCATGTTCTCTCACTGATATTGTAACCTCAAATTTCTCCGATATTACAATGACCGGTGTCATGTGTACCCGTATGGAGGTTCTTTTCGAAGGAAATGTTTATCCAAGAATTTTAACTACGGATGTTAAAATGTATCCAAATTGCAACCTGATCGTCCAGCAAACAGTTTTCGGTTGGATAGTATCTGGTGAAGTTCTTCAGTCTAAAACCCTACACTCTTTTGCAAACTTTGCACCCAAATTGCTTTAAAAAATCAACTTTCTCGGTTTTGGGAACTAGACAAAGTTCCACAAGCAACCCGTTTTTCAGAAGCCGAAGAATATTGCGAAGAATCTTATCGGTCCACCACATATCGAAACCACGATGTTCGCTATGTAGTTTCACTCCCCTTTGTTTTGAAAATCGGTTGAAAAATAACCGAAAATCAGTAGAAAATGTTCTAAACATTACAAAGAAAAACAACAAAAAACAATAACATTACAAATGTAAACAAGCACGAATGTTGTATAAGAGGTGGGCGGTAAAGTGGGTGAACCACGCCTATTTTTTTTCCGTGTTTACATTTATCCATGAAGTATTTGTACAAAATTTCTTTGACCTTTCACCTTATATGGGAGGTGGGCGGTAAAGTGGGCGGACCACGCCCATTTTTTGCTTCCAAGTTTATATCAACCCATGAAAATTTTTTTTATGGTACATGCTTTTATTTAAGAGAGATATAGCAGAAAAGTATGAAATTAAGCTACAACGAATACCCTGTGTTTCTAGTATTTTGCTCATTACTTGTTTCTTTATTTACCGATTGTGCTCATTTTCAATATCAAACAAACCTTATATAAGATAAATATTTGGACCAAATATTGTGCCCCTTCGTTGTGCCATTCGAGCCCTATTCTGCTTTCAACAGACGGACATAGCTAGATCGACTTAGAATCTAACCAGGACCCAGACAACATATACTTTATGGTGTTTTAAATTAAAAAGAGTGTGTATGGTCTTAATTACTAATGTATATTTCATTTCAGTAACATAAACTCCCGTTTTTTTTTAAATATGCACTCTATTTTTTAAATGAATGAGTAAAATTTGACGAAAATAGGTTTTATTGTTTTTCATACGGCACAAATTGGACTGAATGTTATGCCTTGAAAGTCAAGATAGTTGTTGATGACAATAATATCTAAAATTCTGCGGTGGTGCTTGAAAATTACATTCCTACTTCAAAAGTTATATATGAATGAAAAAAATCGATTTTTTTAACATTTTCCAAATTTTCTCGTAAACGAAAAATGCGATCGTCAAGCACCACCGCAGAATTTTAGATATTATTATCATCAACAACTATGCTGACTTTCAAGGCATAACATTCAGTCCAATTTGTGCCGCGTTAAGTGTTAAAGGTAATATTTTCTTACTTCCAAGTTTTGTTGTTGCCATTTTGTTTTTCTCAGTGTATTATTGCAACAATATCCGAAAATGAAAGACTTCTACCCAGACTAACTATCCAACTAATAAAAACATTGAATTTGTTAACATAAATAATGCGTTAAATTTAAAAAAGTTGAAAAATCAAAGTTTTAGTATAACGAGATATGTCGTATTCATAGTTGCATACAGAAAAACGTAGAAGAAACTGTCGCTGTTTCTCCGATATTACAATGACCGGTGTCATGTGTACCCGTATGGAGGTTCTTTTCGAAGGAAATGTTTATCCAAGAATTTTAACTACGGATGTTAAAATGTATCCAAATTGCAACCTGATCGTCCAGCAAACAGTTTTCGGTTGGATAGTATCTGGTGAAGTTCTTCAGTCTAAAACCCTACACTCTTTTGCAAACTTTGCACCCAAATTGCTTTAAAAAATCAACTTTCTCGGTTTTGGGAACTAGACAAAGTTCCACAAGCAACCCGTTTTTCAGAAGCCGAAGAATATTGCGAAGAATCTTATCGGTCCACCACATATCGAAACCACGATGTTCGCTATGTAGTTTCACTCCCCTTTGTTTTGAAAATCGGTTGAAAAATAACCGAAAATCAGTAGAAAATGTTCTAAACATTACAAAGAAAAACAACAAAAAACAATAACATTACAAATGTAAACAAGCACGAATGTTGTATAAGAGGTGGGCGGTAAAGTGGGTGAACCACGCCTATTTTTTTTCCGTGTTTACATTTATCCATGAAGTATTTGTACAAAATTTCTTTGACCTTTCACCTTATATGGGAGGTGGGCGGTAAAGTGGGCGGACCACGCCCATTTTTTGCTTCCAAGTTTATATCAACCCATGAAAATTTTTTTTATGGTACATGCTTTTATTTAAGAGAGATATAGCAGAAAAGTATGAAATTAAGCTACAACGAATACCCTGTGTTTCTAGTATTTTGCTCATTACTTGTTTCTTTATTTACCGATTGTGCTCATTTTCAATATCAAACAAACCTTATATAAGATAAATATTTGGACCAAATATTGTGCCCCTTCGTTGTGCCGTTCGAGCCCTATTCTGCTTTCAACAGACGGACATAGCTAGATCGACTTAGAATCTAACCAGGACCCAGACAACATATACTTTATGGTGTTTTAAATTAAAAAGAGTGTGTATGGTCTTAATTACTAATGTATATTTCATTTCAGTAACATAAACTCCCGTTTTTTTTTAAATATGCACTCTATTTTTTAAATGAATGAGTAAAATTTGACGAAAATAGGTTTTATTGTTTTTCATACGGCACAAATTGGACTGAATGTTATGCCTTGAAAGTCAAGATAGTTGTTGATGACAATAATATCTAAAATTCTGCGGTGGTGCTTGAAAATTACATTCCTACTTCAAAAGTTATATATGAATGAAAAAAATCGATTTTTTTAACATTTTCCAAATTTTCTCGTAAACGAAAAATGCGATCGTCAAGCACCACCGCAGAATTTTAGATATTATTATCATCAACAACTATGCTGACTTTCAAGGCATAACATTCAGTCCAATTTGTGCCGCGTTAAGTGTTAAAGGTAATATTTTCTTACTTCCAAGTTTTGTTGTTGCCATTTTGTTTTTCTCAGTGTATTATTGCAACAATATCCGAAAATGAAAGACTTCTACCCAGACTAACTATCCAACTAATAAAAACATTGAATTTGTTAACATAAATAATGCGTTAAATTTAAAAAAGTTGAAAAATCAAAGTTTTAGTATAACGAGATATGTCGTATTCATAGTTGCATACAGAAAAACGTAGAAGAAACTGTCGCTGTATAGACATTATAGAGTCCATGTCCTGGAGTTATATTTCTGAAACCATCCGCATTCCCTCACGAATGAGTTAATGCCATTAATGCTGCTGATCGATAAATCGGAGAAGCTTTCGAGAAAACCTTGTCCCAGATATCGGGATCGAAGGTTCTCCAGGGCAGGGCATGTGCAGAAGAGATGGAAAATAGATATCTCCTCATCCTCGTTGTTACAGCTCTTGCAAAAAATGGTACGATTGAATACCCAGTCTATTGGCATGAGTACCAAATCTACAGTGTCCTGAGACTGCTGATACGACATTTCTCAGATGTGATCTTGAGAGGCGCAAAAGGAATGATGATCTAGCTGTGTCAAGCTTGGGCCATGTCATCCTTGTAATTTGACATGTGGGTTCAATTTCCCATCTGTGTTGTGCCATGTCATAAAATGCGATTTCAATACGCTTCTTACAGGCATTCAGGGGTAGACCACAGAACCAATCTATGTCAGCGTCCTGTAGGGTAGTACCGTCTAACTCATCGGCAGTGTTATTGCCTTGGTTGACCCCATTTGAGTGCAATTCTCGAATGTGATGTCATCTCATTTAGGGATGTCCAGCATTCATGGACTATATTTGATGTAGTATATACACCTGTCTGGGTTCTGATTGCAGCTTGGCTGTCGGTAAAAATTATGATATCCCTACCGTATATCCTATAATACCTTAGCCAATTAACCGCTCCTTTAATGGCCACAATTTCGGCCTGTAAAATACTGCATTCGTTTGGGAGTCTAAACGACCTTCTTATCCCGAATTCAGCAATGTAAATGCCACCACCAACACCATGAGCGTTCTTTAAGCCATCGGTGTAGATGCATACAGCTCCATCTGGGGGTGTGTCAGCAATGGAGAATGTGTACAATCTCGAGAGGACCATATGCTCGAATGACCATACGCCCTATATTGCCAGCCACATGTGGTTGAGCCTAGTTGCTGTATTCATGGCGAGCTTTCATCGCAAATAATGTCTTTCAAGACGTGGTGCGCATTGCGCCGGTGATGAGAAGTCCCATTCTGCGAAGGACTCCTTCGAGTTTGGAGCAATTCGAAGCAGTATCAAGTGAGTTCCACCATACTGACACTCCGTAGAATAGAATTGGTTTAACGACAGTCTCGTAAATCCAATTCACGTTGCCGGGATTTAAGCCCCATTTGCCCCCTATGGCTTTCCTACAGACATATATAGCCGTTATAGCCTTCGATATTCTTGCCTGCATATTGGGCTTCCAAGACAATTTGTTATCCAGAATTGTGCCCAGATATTTAACACTGGTTGACAGAGCAAGTTCAGTACCATTCGATTTTGGTAATATAAAATTTGGTATTTTGTATCTTCTTGAGAAAAGTACGAGTTCCGTTTTGGAGGGGTTTACGCTTAAGCCACTGTTGTTGCACCAACCATTAATCATCTTAAGCGCCATCTCCATCCGTTGTGATAGCGTGTCCAAATGAATTCCGGCGATAACCACAGCCTAAGGTTAAGTAGGTTTGATGCAAACTCTACCACTGATTGGTCCAGCCCCAGATCCTCCAGAGCAAGCCTTATAGATGTCGGTTCGACATTATTTAAAGCGCCTTTTATATCCAGAAAGGCCGCCAGTGTGTAGTTGCCGTATTTGAGATTCTCACTAGTTGACATTCTAATATGGATGTCAATTAGTTTTTCCAGTGTCTTGAGCAGAAAGATGTGAGACTTATTGGTCTGTAATCCTTTGCCTTTGTATGAGAGGGCTTACCCTAGGGTTGCCCTAGGTTGATTGTCAAGATATTTTAGGTCTTGTCAAGTTTCAAGTTAAAATAGAATTTATCAAGCTAAAAATATTCTATACACAGAAAAAAGTCACCAATTAACAAATATGTTAGAAAATAATTCATTCAATTAAAAATTTGTTTAAATTTACACCTCTCACCAAAATGATTATATCAATTACTAAAAACTGTAAAAAAAATACAAAACAGAAAAAAAAATTCCCAATTAAAAAATTAATTAAATCAATCAAGTAGTTGATTGGACGAATTAAAAATGTATATAGGATATAAAAGTATAGTTAAATTTTATTTTTATTTCATTTTTGCTTGAATAAATTTATTAAATTTTAATGCAAAATGAAACAACCATGTTAATTGAAAAAAGACCGTAATAATTTTTTCTGTGTACTACTTTAAAATATTCTACAATTTAAATTTCTTAAAAAATATAATAAATTTAGTCAAATATAAAAAGTATAGTTTTCTCCGTTACAGATTGTAGGCATTTTTGCCCATCACTGACAATAAATGCAAGAAATAATTTTAAGACTTTATTTTATAGTGAAATTTTTGAGTACTTAATATCAAATATATTTGTGACAAACAAATTTAAATTAAAAAGCGGCATTGTCCCAAAAAATTTCAAAATCCATTTAAAATTTTGTAGTACCAGCAGTATTAAAGGATGAATCACTTGATTCAAAGGCTAAATTATTGCTTGTTTTTCATAATATAATACATAGACTTAGTTATAACAGTTTAGATTTCCATCTCAAATTATGTTAATTTTTATACTGCGATAGTAAAATTGCTAACAAAATTACTTGTGGTCGTACTTAAGCAACAGCAATTGCGTAGAAACAGTTTCTAGTGCCTTAAAAGAAAGTTTATTTTTTGGAATCTGCAGTGACGCATCAAATATTGGAAATATAAAAACGTATCCATATGCAGTACAATATTTTAGTATTAAAAATGGTATTCGTAGACAAATTCTGGTAGATCCGAATGAAACTTCAACAGATATTTTCAAAAATATTAAAAGAATAACTATAGAAAATAAACTAGATCTTCAAAAAATTTCTTCATACAGCGCCAATAATGCAGCTGTAAATTATGGTGTCCATAATTCCGTGTTTCAAAATAATAAAACCTAACTGCCTGTGATAAACAATTGCGTAAAAAGTGCTTTAAATGCTTTGTCAGTCGACGTGGAAAATATCGTAATAAAAACATTTATATTACTCTGAGTTTTATAATTTTTTGTTTAAATAAATTTTTTAGTTCCTAGTAAAATTTTTTTGAAAAAATTAAAAATTTTTTGGTTATAATTGATGCGTCTACAATTTTCTTCAGGCTATAACTTTTTTAACATTTGTGTTTTTTTGTCAAGTCAAACTACCAAACAATTCTGGCAACCCTAGCTTACTCCGTTTAGGTAAGAAGATAACTTCTCCCATGGTCCATAACGTAGGTACGTACGACCAAGTTAAACAGGCTTGATAGATATTTATTAGCCACGGTGAGACCGCATCTATGTTGTGTTGTAGATCGGCCGGTATGATGCCATCCGGTCCCGGTGATTTGAAGGGACTGAAGCTTCCTATGGCCCATTGAAGGCTATCTGAGGCAATAGGTATTAGGACATTTGTCCTAGTATTTGCGATGATTCCGTTTATGGAATCATTGCATGTTTGGTTCCCCGGGAAGTTAATATCCATCAGGAGTTCAAGTGTTTCAGCAAGGGATTTCGACAGGATCTTACGCAGTCTGCTTGTCTCGGAGGAGTTTTCAATACTACTACAGAAATCCCTCCAGGATTTGCGTTTTGTATTCCTGACCTGATTCTTGAAAGTATTCACAGATGCCTTATAGAGTGACCAGTCACCAGTCCTCTTAGCGTCATTGAACAGCTTGCGAGATCTCTTACGAGATTCTGCTATTACGGGCGACCACCACGGCGCACAGTGTGCGATTCAGAAAATGAAATGGAAATAATTATGGAACTTTGGAACGGCTGCTCCGATTTCTCTGAAATTTCACATGGTGATAGTAGAGGTGTAGGCGAGTTTAAGTTTTGATCTTGGACCATATAGACCTACAGAGGGCGAGTCCACAGGGTCCAAAGGTCCCAAAAATGTTCTTAAGTAACATATATAATATAATATGCATAGAAATCGAAGCAGCCGTTCCAAAGTTTCATAATTATTTCCATTTCATTTTCTGAATCGCACACTGTGCGGCGGTCTAGCCTTATTTCTATGTCTAAAGGGTCTACACGCGCTTGCAGTGGCTTCCTTGAAGGATGCCGTAAGCCTATTCACTGCCATGTCCAGTTCCCTAATATTATGAATGACTGGGGGCTGTGAAAGGAGATTGGTTAGGATTTTCTTTTGCTCCTCCCACCTAGTTTTCCTCCTATTGAGGAATGGTTTTGCTAAAATAGTAATTCCCTGGATGGAGAATTAAATATAGCGGTGATCAGACAGAGAGCAATCATTTGATACCCTCCAGTTTTCGATGAGCTGCTGATGTGTCGAGCTAATTATAGTAATGTCAAGAACCTCCTTTCTGTTTGCAACTACAAAAGTAGTACCCTTATTGACTACTACTAGATTATTACAAAGTAAGAAGTCCAAAATACACTCACCTCTGGTATTGGTGCCAGATGTGATGATGGGCGTTCGCATCGGCTCCGATAATAATGGGAGTCTGCTGGTTTTTAGCTGCCTTTACCATATCATGGACCAGTTTCTCCATATAGAAGGAGATTAACCAGACCACGGTTTCTCCTGTCTCACATGCTGAAGTCACCGTATCTGCATCGCTGTAATCAGTTAGGATGAAGATATTAAGGTGGTTTTTAGCCAATATACAAGATCTTAAGTTACCTGTGCAGTTTGCATACAAAAGCTTGTAGCCCTTTGCGCCGAGTCCAAGAACAGAAGGTTGAGTAGCAATCTGTTTCTTGCAATCTGCCAGTTTGGGGTTACCAGACTGGCTTTTCACGTTTGTTGTTGTTTTTGTTATTGTTATTATTCATGTGATTCCCACGAGTAGGCACGTAAGGGGATGGACCATCCATGCAGTGACGGCGTACATAGACTATGCAAAGAAATTACAGCCGACCCGTGCCCTGGCGTCGGAGGGGAGTTGTTAGCGACTAGTTATCTTTTACCACTTACTAGCCATTCAGGTTCTCGGCACTCTGCTACCAACCACCTTAACCTTACAAGTGGGGGAAATATGAGGGATGTGGGAAGAGATAGGAATGATATGGGAACTGAGCATAAATTGGAGGGGGAGGAAGTTGTCATGTTTTGGTCCGCGGGTCATGTAGCACAGATCAATAAAAACGCAAGAGTCTTGTTCAATTTTCCCGACCATTTGTTATAAAAAGTATCGAAGTGCATGAACAAGGAATCAAACTGTGGGACCATTTGTCCAATGTACCACGCAGTCAGATAACCTTCCACCTGTTTTACTGATCTGTGCGTAGACCTAGCATTGACTGGGAGCCTAGGAGACCATTTGTGGCGGATAGGGGGAGCGTCGACTACCGCTCCCCCTATCCGCCACCTGGGACGCGCTCGATGGGAGACAGACAAACTCCACACGAGAATATACAATTAGAAAATATAAATATAATTTTCACAGTAGTTTTGTACAAACCTACACAGCAAAAAAACGATAAAGAGCTTCCAAAAAAGAACATTTTCATCACTTCGAAAGTAGAACAAAGTGAATATTTTAAAATTTTTTGGAAGTTCTTAATAATTACTTCCAAAAAGTGAAAATAAATGAAATTTTAGCTGGAAAAAAGGGTAATAATTTCTAAGAAAAGTAAAATTGTATAAATTTTAATGCATTTTTATTATCTTTTAATAAGGCTAAAACTGAATTTTTGTAAACAAATTTCATAAACATAGTTTTAAAGGAAGTACTTCAAAAGAAATGAATAAGAAGCATAAAAGAAGAACATGCTACCAATGACAACCATGGGTTAAAAAAATAAATTCTGCAGCTCTTTTGCACCAGTAAGTACTTCCTTCCGATGCCAATACAATGTTAAATTCATGACATTTTCAGCTCTTTTTGCTGGGTATAAAATATTGTTTTTAACATTTTGGGTTCAGTGAATATTCAATAAAGTTATAAAATTTATTAAACTCATTGCACATTCTTCTTAGAGGATCAGCATTGGAATAATTAGCTCTATTGAATTGAACTGTTAATGGTACGAAGTAACGAGTAGGACGTTGTGGAATTAAGAACTGGATATTATTTAAAAAACTAGGACTCAAATTACCATTAATTATGTATATTTAGTATAAAAGTTATATTGAGCATAGTTCTTCGGCTTTTCAGAGTAGGTAGTAGGGTGATCGACGCGGTTTTCCAACCGGTTTTAAAACCGTTTTTTTCAGTCAATGTGCTGTCGGTTTTTTCAAAATGTTCATTTTTCGAATGTCGAATAGACCGGTTTTTTTAAACACAAAAAACCGGTTTTAAAAATAGCATTTTATTTTAGAAAACATGTACTAAATAGTGATAGTGATATTTGAAAATTTAGGAATAATTTTTTAAATATTCATAAAGACTGATTTCTTATGTTTTCAAAATATAGTTTAAGTCTAAATTGGAATTTATTCTGTAATATTAAACAAATAAATAATTAATAATTATCCTGTATGACAAAAAGTTTCACCTGCAGAATCGTTTCAATTGAGACAGGCTTCCATATTAAGCCATGGTTTCTGTTTATGCTAACTAAAATTTAGATGATTTTTTCTACAATTTTAAAACATAATTATCTTCTAGTCATCTAGATATATAATTTGCTTAGCATTTTTTCTCTTTCCAGAACTTTCTGAAGCTACCAAACGACGTAGAAAATTAAAATTTGGCTTAATTATAAAACTTTTTGTTCAACAAATCCTAATGGAGCCATATTTTGAAATTTTTATCAGAGAGCGGATATAAGAGGATTTATGCGTCTTTTTCTAAGAATTTTTTTCTCTTTCCAGAGCTTTCTAAAGCTCCCAAAAGACATAAAAAATTAAAATTCAGCTTAATTATAACCCTATTCGTCCTACAAATCCTAACGGAGCCAGATTTTGAAATCTCTATCAGGGAGCGAAAATACATGGATCTATATATATATATGGATTTAAATATATCTTTCCTAAGCAATGTTTCCTTTCCAGAGCTTTCTGAAGTTCCCAGACGACGTAAGAAACTAAAAATCGGTATACCTATAAAACTATTCGTTCAACAAATTCTAACAGTGCCAGATGTTTCTATCAGGGATCAAAAAGTCTGTTTTGGTATTAAGATCTTTTGAGTTGTTATACTTATTGTATAAAAAACTGATTCTGTATTTCGGCCAGGGAGCGCATTTACGACGATTTTTTTATTTTGAAAGGTTTACGAATTTAAAACTTTAATCAATATAATTCCAATAAATTTGAACGGCTTCAAATAATTGACTTCGATTAGGGAGAGGAAAGTGTCTAAATGTTTTTTTCTTTTAATTTTCGGATTTGTTTGTGCATATTTTAATTATTATATTATTTTTCTTGACATTGTTAGGCTTTTACGCTTGTATTTAATAAATTTTAACTTAATTATAAGAATTGATTTTTTTTAAAGAAATGTAGTCTTTTGATATAAATATTAACTTTTGCAAAAAACCGGTTAACCGGTTTTTTCCGAATTTCAAAAAGTGCAACCGATTTTTTTAAAATACCAACTATTCGAACTATTCGAAAACCGGTTTCTCAAAAAAGTCGAATAATCGATCACCCTACTAGGTAGCTTTATAAGGGTGAGTCTAGAAGTATATGGAGGCAAATATAGTGAGTTGAAATGAAGACTTCGAAGGCAAAACAGAAGAAACTGCTTTTGGACCGATTGGATGAGGACAGTGTGTCTTTGGTATATTGGATCCCATATTATGGATCCATACTCCAGACTAGATTTTACAAGTGATGTGAACAAAGCTTTTGTCACGTAAGGGTCGTTGAACTCTTTTGCCAAGCTTTTGACAAAACCAAGAACTCCTCTAGCTTTATTTACAGTAACCGTAATATATGAAAAACTATGTTTAGAATCCAACAAAATTCCGAGGTCTAAAATAGTGTCAACTCTTTCTAGTTGATAGCCTCCTAGGACATAGTTTATCGGTAATCGATATTTTCTTACAAAATACATCTGTGACAAAAAGGAAAAACTTCATAATTCATTTTTACCAGGGACAGAAAATAATCATTATTCTTGAAATTTTAAACAAAAAAAAAAGATACAAGGAACAGCCGGATAAAAGTGTTAAATACAGAAATGTAATCTTCAGAACAGGTTCTATCGGAATCCGATTTTTTTTTTTTTGATTTTTATGAAAAAAATCAATATTAATGATTATTTTTGATTTTTATTTTTTCGCTCAACTCATAATCTTATTTTTTGATCTTCATTTTTTTGCTCAACTTTTAATGATTATTTTTGATTTTTATTTTTTGTTCAACTCATAATGATTATTTTTAATTTTTTTGCTCAACTCCTAATGATTATTATTGATTTTTACTTTTTTTGCTCATAATATAAAACTTAACATTAGAAATGAAACTATTACGCAATTTTTAATAAAAAAGATTTCTCATCGTAAATTAGATTTACTTACTAAAAGGCAAGTGTGATGATATATTTTTCATCAGATTTTTTAAAAAATATCCAATTTTTTTCTAAAATTTTATTTTTTTTATTTAAATCAAATTTTTTATTAAAAATAAAATTATTTGCAATAAATCAAAGTTTTTACTTAAAGAAAATTTTTTACTAGATAAAAGTATAATTTCTCATGTTGTTTTATATTCTGAGCAAAAAAAATAAAAATCTAAAATAATCATTATGAGTTGAGCAAAAAAATGAAAATCAAAAATAATCATTAAAAGTTGACCGAAAAAATTAAAATCAAAAAATAATGATTATTTGTTGATTTTTATTTTAAATCATTACGGTCCTTGATTTTTACTACTTTTCTGGAGAGCGTTTTTAAGGTTTAAAATTGAAATTAAAGGTCATAGGTATACAATTTTAAATTACCTTTCATGTAAATATATCCGCAATTCGTATGAAAAATATTTGATATATTTTTGGACCCGATATGAATACAGGTTATGGAATAATATATCAAATAAAGTAATAGTGTTGTTTTTCCTTTTATAGAATTTATGTTTTGTTTAAATAATATCTCAAGTTATACATTTTTTCCAAAATGGAATTTATATTATGAATATCTTGAATTATGTACATATTCCATTTTCAAAATATTAAGGGGTTTCATCCAAACGAATAAATTTACTCAATTTGTAAATTTATACGTTTTACTCACCTGTTTCATGAACGCCCCTTGCAAATTATTGAGTACCGTTTTATTTTTCGTGAGAAAATTTACAAATATCAAATGTGTTTCCAAACTTTTGGTTTCTTGAATTTTTTTATTCTTCATTTGAAATGAAAAAAATTAAAAAAATAATTTTATTTGTTTATATCAAATTTGATTTTATTTAAGTAAAAGTTTACGCATTGAAATTGAGGCGTAAATATTTATAAATTGTGTAAATATTTTTTCGAACAAAGTTTGACAAATTTTTTACTAGCTCATATATTTATACGGTTTATGAGCTATACGAGGCATTTATTTCATTGTATGAAAACCCCTATTAAAAAATAAAATTTTTGTCATTAAAAATAACATATTTCAAATAAGTATATTAAATTCCATCATGAATTTTAATTTATTAAATATGGAAAAATAGCATATGTTAATTTATACATTTTTTACATTTCGAAAAAAGAAAAATCAACCGAATTGTGTCGTTTTTCAGACTACTATCTCCTAAAGTAATGGACAGATTTCTCTAAAAAATTTACACAGTATGTAATGGAATACAATAATTCTAAAAATTAAAAAAAAACGAAAAATAACATAACTCAAGTTATGTAGTTTTTCGTTTTGGCCGCAGACATATATTTACATTTTTAAAGGTTATATGACATGAGATTTATGTTACACCAGTTGTAAAATAAATTTAAGTCCTCTTTAAGATAATGATAATCATCTATATGTTGATAACTTAGAAATACTTTCACGTCATCTGCATACATCAAAATATTTGATTAATGAATTACTTGTGGCAATATTTGCAAACAAGTAGAAAAGTAGTGGTCCAAGGTGGATTCCTTGTGGTACTCCCGACAGAACGTTTATACATCTAGAAACAGCAATAAGAACACCACCACCATTAAGTTTGTTACTACGATCACGACGAAAAATGTTATTTATTACAAAGGATTTCAGAATTTATAAATTTGGATCCCATATTTTTTTTTTTACATTCAAGTCATAAATTAATTTTTGGCGAATTTTTAAAAATATTACATACCCGATGTGACCAACTTTGGAGGTCTACCCCCGTGACACGCTAGGTGCCTGTCAATTCGGAAACACCTCAGCTCTGACCATGCGAAATTTTATTTAGATATCTCCAACGGTTCACAAGTTACAGAATAATTTCCAAAATAAATCTGTTTGGGACCACTGTGCGATGCGAACTCTCATAAAATTAGCAAAGGATTGTGAACCACGAAGTCCTGCGGCATATGAAATTTTTAATACCCAAATGTATGTCGATGATGTACTTGCTGGTTCTCATGAGCTAGAAAATGCTTTTAGGAGACGTGTTGAACTTTGCCATGTTCTTAATTCGGCTGGTTTCATTTTGAGAAAATGAACAGCTAATCATATCGCCAAAGATAATTGTAGCAAAAATTACCATGCAGCAAATTTGGAAAAACAAGACTGGTTGAGATAATAATTTAAAACTCTTTACCCTAATTCAGTTGCAATTTTTTTTAAATGGTTACCCTAATATCGAGAAAATTAACATTCCAAGATGGGTTAATTTTCAACCCGATTTCGATATTGAACTACATCGATATTTTGCTTCATCAGAAACAGCTTATGGAACAACACTTTATCCACGAAATGCATCGACAAACCATATCACGGCGCACTTACTAGCGCCTAAAACGAAAGTAGCTCCCGTAAAGTGTGAAACCCCTTTTAGAACTTTGTGGAGCGGCTTCGATGGCAAAAATGGTGGATTCTAAGTAGTCAATTAAATCTAGACAAGAGAAAGATTTATCTTTGTACTGATTCTACCATAGTTTTATTTTCGCACAAAAAACCTCCATGCCATTGAACACTTTCATCAAAAACAGAGTTGTGTTAATTTTGAAGAAGGTTGGTAACGAAAATTGATTTTATGTTGACTCCAAAAATAACTCCGCCGATCCAGAAAGTCGCGCAGCTCTAGCTCGTGACTTCATTGAAAATTTCTTGTAGTGGCATGGTCCTTCGTAGCTAAAGAAGCCTCAAGAATATTGGCCCCGATCATCAACATCCTTTTCTGTTCAGACAAAACCACCTTTACCCCGAGAAATGCGAAACTCGAAAATGTTTGCACAACACCTTAGATTTAACCCAAAAAGAAATTAAATTTACCCGTGATCGATTAGTGCTCGTATGTCAACAGAACTTTATCCCGGAATATAATATTCTTTTAAAAGGTACCTCCTTACCTACAAAAGGGAATTTGCTCACACTGAACCCCTTTATCGACCGAAATGGTTTCGCAAGAATCAATGGTCTATTAGTCAGATCATCTGGCATGCCTTATGATGAGCGATGCCCAAAGTTATATACACATCTGCTCAAAATAATAGATACACCTAGTGGGATGATATTAAAGTGACGATAACTTTGGAAAATTCTTTAGAAATACTTCGAATTTTTTCTTTTAGTAAACAATTTGATCTGGCAATGACACTTTAATGAAAAATATGACAAGTATGTTCATAAAAATTAATTTACATATACGTTTTAGATTTAAATATAAAAAATCATAATAATAGATACAGTTAATTTATTTCTAATATTTTTATATTAAATTGAATTCTATTGTACTTTTTTGATTATTTTTACATAATAGAATAAGAAAAGTTTCATTTAGGTTGAAAATATTATAAAGAAATAGTATTTTGACACAGAAAATAGGAAGAAACAATCAGTGCATCAAATAGGAAAGAAAAGTGGTTCAAAACAAGAAAAAAATGGAAAATCGTTACTTGAATTTGCAAGTAGGGGTTTAGGAAAATATCTACGTTATCTATAAAATGCTTTTGTACAATTGAAACTTGTAATACCTCATAAAATATATTGCGGGTGGAAAAGGAAAAACATACTCATATTGTTATTAGTACTACGCCACTGAAGGGAGGGGTAACCCCAGGGCTACGCCTCTGTCCATAAAAATTTTTTTGCGTGGGGAGGTCTTAGGAAAACGCTTGGGACGAGGCTAAATCGCGCTTCCTCACTGTCCCATAATATCCAAAAAATTTTATGGGGGGGCTAATTTGTCCCGGAGCCACCACTCCAGCCCAATCCCGGTGGTTTTCTAAAAATTTTATAGCAGGGAGGGGCCTATTGGGATGGAGCCACCACTCCTGCCCATGTCCCAGTGGATTTAACTAATAATATGATGGAGAGGGGCTTGCGGCCAGTGGAGACACAACCTCCTGCCCGAGTCACCATGTGGTTTTTTAAAATAATAACAACGTTGGGGAGGGGCTAAATTAGTTGGGAGCCACCACTTCTGCCCAAGTCCCGGTGGATTTCTATATCGTTGTAGGAAAGGGCCTATAAGAAATGGAGCCACCACTCCTGCCCAATCCCAGTGGATTTTAATCTGAAAAAGAAGAAAGAAAATTATATTAGTTTTAAATAAAAACAGAATAGAAAATTTATTAGTTTTACATACTTACCATGCGTCGTCCATTAATGTGTAGAAAACAGCTGTTCATGTAGTAATATGTGTAAAAGCTCTGTTCAGTAAGCATAAGAAATAGTACTAAAAAGGTGCAGAGTTGTATTTTCATTGATGAAAAAATATTGAAAATTTCAAAAATTTATGAATATAACAACAATAAATAAAATGAAATTGTGATGCTAAAATTGCTGACAGCCTGGTATAATAGGGGGAGTTAGTATAGGAAAGTGGGTGACAATATAATTAAAGCCAATGCTAGCTAAATAAAAAAAGATAACAAAATATCCGCCAAAATTATTAGTTTCATATATTTTTACATAAAATACTATAATTTAACATTTTTACCATATTTGGTAATAATTTTGAAAACCCCGACGACATCATGTCTGCAAAGTCTCTTGTACATGAAAATCTAGCGGGAAAACGATTTTTACATACATATGAATTTTAATAAATGGGAGCGCAGCGGGAAAATTAGTAAATTATATGAATGGGGAAACCTAGGCGGGAAATTTAGCGACGAAAATTATTTGGGGTATATAGGCGATAATATAAAAAGAGACAAAAGTGAGACAAGAGACATAAATCAATGGAACTTTGTGGTGTGAAGTTATTTGAAAAGAAGAAACAATTTTGTTGTGAAAATTTTTGAAAACTTTATAAAACTAAAAAAGGAAACTAAGTGAAAAAAAAGTACATCCGTTTTTTTTGGAAAAATCCATTTTTTTGATAATTTTATATTAATTTTTATATAAGAAAGTGCAAAAACAAAACGTAAGTTTTTATAAAAAAAAAAACACTATAAAAAGTTTAAATCTAAAACAATACAAAGATTTGCAATCAATGTTAAAAAATTATTAATGTTTTATAATCCAAAGTTTTGAGGATTTTGTTTATTTTTATGTTAATAAATTGTTAACATTGATTAGAAATATATTAAATACAAATGTAACTAATATAGTTGTGGTTTTGTTGTGTACTTTTGTGTTTCTGCCATAGCTGGCTAGTGTCGAATTCAAGAAGAGGATAATTGGTAAACTCTTCCCCATAAACCAAAATCTGGAAAGGGAAAGTAAACTAAGGAGACATAGCCAGGTAACGCTTTCTTATTACCATTCTTATAAACTCTGAGAAAAGCCTAGGGGAACAAAAAAATAAAACCACTAGAACGATTTGGCAAGATAAGTAAATTATATACAAACCGAGATTGAATATCTTGTATAAAGAAAAAAGAACAAAGAAAATCATTAGTTATATTGAGTTTATTAAAGTTTAAAAATCGTAGAATATAACTAATTTAAGTATTAAATTAAAAACAATATAAGAAAGTGCAAGCTAACAAAAAGAATAGTACTAAAGTAAATGAAATATATACATCTATAAAAAAAAATTACTGCAAATTAAAATAGTTGAAAATAAAAAAAAAAACAAAATTTAAAGCCAAATCAAAAAAAAAAAATTAAAGTTCAAAAAAAAAAAAAAAAATACATTAAAATAAAAGAAATTAAAATTAAATTAAAATAAATAAAAAAAATATATATGAGTATTGTTATAAGTTAGATTTAAGAATAGTGTTGTGGATTTGTGAAAAGAATTGTGTCCTACGTGAGTGTTTGTATCAATGTTTGTGTGTTAGTTTTAATAAGTAAAAGAAAAACAGCATAAAAAAAAAGAAAACAAAAAATAATAGTAATTTGTATATGCGTATTTAAAAGGAAAAATAATCGAAATACTTACTTCCACATTTAGTGCTCAAATTAGGCGCGAAAATTAGTAGCAGAAGAAGAAGAAAAAAACTGAAAAGTATAGTCAGCTTCAGGGAGCTCCTTAAAGTTTGAGATTTTTTTTATAAACGAAGGTCCTGTAGTGGGGGATATATATAATAGTTTGAGCTCTGAAAAGAAAGGAAATAAAAAAAAGGAGAAAAAAAAGAAAGAAAGAAAAAATATTATTACACATTTTTTGAAAATTTGAAATTAAATAAAGAAAAACGTCTATATACAAATTATTAGTGTAGGAAATAAAAACTTGAATTTGAATTATTTAGAACAAAAAAAAAAAGTAATGGCTGTAAAAGAAAAATAAAAAAATTAGAAATTAAGAATATATATATATATAAATTAAATTAGATTTAAAATTTATTATAAAAAAAATCAATAGAATTGTTTAGTTTATATATTACCTTATCTTTAAGATTAATTTTTGTTAATAAATTATGCCATAAATTTGAATTTTTATAAAACAAAAATGATGGCTTAATTCATTAAGGTACAGGTGATGATAGACCGGTAAGTGAAGGAAAGGTCAGGTGGGATTTGGGGTCGCTGATGAAATTTCATCTGGACATTTTTAGCGACTAGGTTGGGTGGGCAAGTAATGGGACTCACATCTGTCTCATATATGCGGTTTTTGTACTTTGTGTTTGATTTTTAGTTTCAGTTCCTTTTTGTTGTGTTTTGTTTTGTGTTCGGGCACGCGTCAAGCGAGAAGGGTTGGAACCACCTGAGAGTCGATAAAGATCTAGTCGGAAACCTCGCTTGTTCAACCGGTCCGTAACAAATAACCCCAATCATCAGATAGAAGGATTATTTTATAGGCAAAAATTACCCTTTCAATCCTTTGAAGGCAATTTCAGCTGAAATTTTTAATGGAATAGGTCCGGAAAGAGTTCGTCTTCGTTTTGTGCAATATCCCAATATATCCCAGTATCCATACGCATTTATTGTATTTATCAGTATGGTAAATAGGACCATTTGAATTTAATTAAAATCATTCCCAAACCATTATATTTTCACCTCACTATGAAGCAGTCATATTTGTGACTTTAACGTGGAATTTTTTTCCTACAGGGTGGCGAATACTTCTTCGGAAGTTTCCTAAAAAACTATTTTTCATTTCGCCAAAAAATATTATGTCTCTACATTTTTTTTCCGCGCGAAAAATTCGGTCTAAAGTAAATTTATTTTAAGAAGTTTTAAAAGTATCTTAAAATTTTGTATTCGAATTTATAGAACTTTTCTGGCAATTTTTCCAGGAAATTTGTTTTGCAGACGACGAAGCCAAACTGTTTGCGGACCTACTTCATTAAAAATTATAGCAGAAATAGCCTTCAAGGAAATGAAGGGGTCCTTTTTTTTGCTTATACAGTAATCGACCTTTCCGTTTCTGGGGTTCTTTAGGAGGTCTAATACGAGTTTATGTCATTTATTTTTTAGATTAAGCGTTTTGCGCAAAATATAGATGTCTTTCTGACTTTGCAGTTTTCGCTTGTTTTGAACCATTTTTCTCTCCTATTTGGTGCACTGATTGTTTCTTCCAGAATACTATTTCTTTATAATATTTTCAACCTAAATGAAACTTTTCTTATTCTGTTATGTAAAGATAATCAAAAAAGTATAATAGAATTCGATTTAATATTAAAAAAAAAAAAAAAATTTAAATAAATTAACTGTATCTATTATTATGAGCAGCAATTTTAGGTACTTAAATCGAAAACTCATGTGTAAATTAATTTTTATGCACATACTTGCCATATTTTTCATTAAAGTATCATTGCCAGATCAAATTGTTTACTAAAAGAAAAAATTCAAAGTATTTCTGAAGAATTTTCCAAAGTTATCGTCACTTTAATATCATCCCACTAGGTGTATCTATTATTTTGAACAGATGTGTATGTGGAACATGTCCATAATTGTTCAGCCCATGACGGATATTCTCCAATGCACCGATTAATTAGAAGTGAGTTTTGGGTCCCGAAATTTAAGAACTTGATTCGTACTGCGATTCATAATTGCAAAGAATGTACAATTTACCGAAAAAGTCCGGTCAGCAGATAATGGCCCATTCCGGCTTTTATTTCGCAGATAATGGTTAGGGTATCCAATCGATTAACCGTCATTCGGTTATACGGTTAATTTTTGTCGATTAACTGCCGAAAAATTTAAATTTTTCTATTTTCGAATAACGAATAAACCGAATGATTTGTGTCGAATAATCGGTAACCGAATTGTAGTTTTCTTGAGTTATAAATTTTTTATTTTTATGATAAATTCTGCTATAAGACGTTGATATTCGGTTGTTATCTTTACAAAAAAGAAAAAGATGAAACAAATGAAAAATAATGTTATGCATAATTTTCTTTATTGAAATAATAATAAAAATGAAAACTAATTTCCCTAATTCGTTAAAAAAATTTGGATGTTCATTGCAATTTTACACAAAATCGTGAACATGACATGACATATCACAGGTATCAATGAATTTAATTCATTGAAAATTATATGAATTTGTACTACTTCATGATCACAAGTTAATGATCTTACGACTTCTTTGGATGTTTTTTTTGTTTTATAAAAAGGCGACAAGAAAAGGTAATATATATATATATATCTTCATAAATAATTATAGCGTTTTCTTTTCTGGCTAAAATGTTACCTTAATTCTGCCCTATGTCGTCATTTGCGTTCTATTCTGAAAAAAGTGTAACACTTTAAATGGGTCGGATGTTCTTTTCTAATAGTATTGCGCCTTTTAATTTAAAAAATATGTTGCATGTTTTACCTTCAAAAAAAATGTAGAGGGTTAACATGTTGCACTTTATTTAGCGGGAAGAAATTTATGTTTCACTAAATTATGGACATTTCACAAAAATTCCGAATATTCACCAAAATTCAAAAATTTCACAAAAAAATAAAAATTTCACTAAAAATCCAAAATATCACAAAAATTCTAAAATTTCATCAAAAATCTAAAATTTCACCGAAAACGCGAAAAATCACCGAAAATTAAATATTTCACCAAAAATCCAAAATTTCATCAAAAATTCCAAATTTCACCAAAAATTCAAAATTTCACCAAAAATCTAAAATTTTACCAAAAATCTAAAATTTCACCAAAAATGCGAAATTTCACCAAAATCCAAAAATTCGATATTTCACCAAAAATCCAAAATTTTACCAAAAATCTAAAATTTCACCAAAAATGCGAAATTTCACCAAAAATCCAAAATCCGATTTCTCTCCATTGAGTTAAAAATAACACAAATACAGAACTGGTCTCAGATTTTTTTCTATTGTAATCATAAAAAAGATACCATTTTATTAAGGTGAAGGTAACCCATAAAAAAGTAATAAGGTAACATCTATCTTCAGAAAAGAAAACGCTATTAAACTTGTATCAATAGAAATTTTTAAAACATTGCTTTGAGTAGAGTAAATTCAAAGTTACACAAGTCATAATACTTTCAATTATCATCTCCTAAATGTACACAAAAAATATTAATTTAGACTCTTTTAACAAACTATCATTCTTACTCGGAAAATACACTTACATGAACAATGTATTAAAAAATACGGAATTAGGAGACTATTTTATAATATTAGCTAAAAAATTTAAATTTTCATACAAGTAGGAGAAAATAATTACGAAATGATCCTTTTGTAAAAGAATTTGATCTTATGTTATGTTTCTAAGTAACTATTTCAATAGATTAAATGCTATAATTTGTGTAATTTATATGTTTTACATGTATAACTAAGGTTATTCGGTTAATCGAATAATTTGTCAATAATCGGTTATTAACCGATCAACTTTTAAGAAGCCGACCGCAAACATTTTTTACCCGATTTAAGAAGGAAAGTCTTAGTACGAAATAATTTTCAACCCATTGAATGGCATTTTATACCCACTGGTACTCCTCATATGGGCGGCTTATGGAAAGCCGACGTAAAGAGTGTTAAAACTCATTTACGAAAAATTTCTGGAGTTTAGAAATTTACCTTTGAGGAATTTATGACAATGTTGACTCGAATAGAAGCATGCCTAAATTCAAGACCCTTAACTGCTATGAGTGAGGATCCCAATGATTTAGTACCTTTAACTCCAGGCCATTTTCTTATTGGAGCACCTGTTCTTTCACTCCCTGAGAATAGCTTCTGGCATTTTCACCCGCCCAATAGTGAAGCTTGTTTTCTTACCCAAAGAAACGCAGTAATTCCCCCCTTCTTTTCTCTTCTTTTTTACTTTGTTTTTCCCAGGAAAATGTTATCTGTGTCGCGAATTAAAATCAGAGTATTAAACAAACTCTCACTTTTTTGTACGAAAATACCCGAAATCCCAGTCCTGGGGAAACTTGTTTCAAAAATTAACTTTATTCATTAAAATGGTCACCCAGCCATTGTAAAAGGCGTGGCTCATTTAATATTTTTTGTGTGTTTAAACAACATATGGGGGTATATTGTCAATATATTTTTTTGTAGATCTAGACTTTTTTAATTTAAGAAAACAAATTAAAAAACTTTTTCCATAATGACAAAGTTTGAATAGGACTTGGAAGGAAACCGTTCCCCAGAACTCCTTCGATTTAGTTTTGCACGCATTTACGTTAAGATGTCTTTTAAAACCATTACAAAAATGTTATATTCCGAAAAAAAATATTTTAGAAGATAAAAAATATTACCACCTTTTTGGAAAATAAACCCAAACATTTAAATTTTTTTAATAGTTTCAACTTCACGTTAATATAACATTTTATTGGACAGATAAATTTATATGAACCTTGCAGCAATATTATTTAGATTTATTATTTAAGGCCCAAATTAAAAAACTTAAAAAAACGAGGCCAAAAATGAGGAAAAAATTTGCTTTGACACAAATATCTCTAAAACTAATTTAAGAGATGTAAGCATATTTACAAGGACTATCTACATGTTAATTTACATTCAAGTCATAAATTAATATTTGGCGAATATTAAAAAAAAAAAAAGTGACATACCCGAGGCCATCAACTTTGGAGGTCAACCCTCTACCCCGTGACCCGCTAGGATCCTTTTGTAAAAGAATTTGCTACTCCAAGTCAACTTGAAAACTCCTCAGCTCTGACAATGCGAGGTTTTATTTTGATATCTCCAGCGGTTCACAAGTTACAGAATTATTTCCAAAAAAAAAAAAAAAAAATCAATTTAGGACCCCTGCACAGTGTGCGATTCAAAAAATGAAATGGAAATAATTATGGAATTTCGGAACGGCTGTTACGATTCCCATGAAATTTCTCATGGTCATAGTAAAGGTGTAGGCAAGTTTAATTTTTCAGCTTGGAAAATATAGATATACAGGGGGCGAATCCACAGGGTCCCAGATTTGGACACCTCAGGTATACAATTTTTTAAAAAGATCCTGATTCCTTATTTTTGAACCGATTTTAAAGATTTTTATATAGGAGGATTCTGCTAGTCGAAACAAAAAACATCATCGTATGAATATCTTATCTTTTTTAGTTTAAGATATATTAGGCTTCAAAGATTAAAAATTTTAAACCGATTCAGATATAAGGAATCAGGATTGTTTTTAAAAAATTGTATACCCGAGGTGTCTAACTTTGGGACCTTGTGGACCCGCCTCCTGTAGATCTATATGGTCCAAGCTCAAAACTTAAACTCACCAACACCATGTGAAATTTAATGGAAATCGGAATAGCCGTTACGAAATTCTATAATTATTTCCATTTCATTTTTTGAAACGCACACTGTGCACTGTGTGTTGAGCTCAGAAAGCCGAAAATAATTTTATACCAATCAATTGAATTTTAAAAACAAATTCATATTTTTCATTTGAAAATAACGAATATGGCAAATTATTAGGAACATTTAAAAGCATGTTTTCCGAAATTTTTTATGTTATCCATCTACACCATTTCCTTCTGTAACGATCAAAAGTTAAAAAAATTGTTAGAAATTAATTTTATTGAAGGGCATTTTTTTTTTTTTTTTTTTTTTTTTTTTTGGTTTTTGATACATATTTTTATTATTATAAACATAAATCTTTGAGCTAAACAGACGTGTTTTATTTTTACTCCGAATTAAATCGTTATTTTAATGATAATATCGGTCAAAAATATAAATTATACCCGTTCAATACATATTACGCGAATGGACGCGTTTATTTTTATAAAATATTTTAAATAAAATATAGAATATAGCCCTATTTAAATTGAAAAAGAAATTAAATATAATCTGTGCCATTTATTTCATATTTCTTTGTGTGGTTATTTGTGTAATCTTAATTAAAATAAAGAGCACAAGTGTTAATAAAAGTATTTGCATACACTCTTTATGAGTCTCTTAAACGCAAATGCTAATGAGCGAAGGCTTAGTGTAAACGGCAGAAATGCATATGTGACTGTGAATGTTGATGATAATTTAATAAATAAAACAAATAAAAGAACTGATGACAGCTTGTATTTAACCGCCAAGCCAGTCAATCGTGCTCGCTCCTGCTCCCCCGCTTTGTTGACAATTAATAATTGTTCAACAAAAGAAAGCAACTCAGCTGTTGATAGAAAGTTGCCAGAAAACAATAATATTTTATCTGCGCCTGAAGTTATGCTAGGTAAATCAACTTCAGAAAAGAAATCATTCACAGTAAGTACAGAAACAATTAACCCTTCAACTGGTGCTATACCCAAGATTGGGCACCCTTTAAATAGTGACCAAAAATCCCAAATTCAAGTTGGAATGGATCGATACATTACAGTTTTAAAAAGTGGACGAAGCCCTAAGTCCTCGAAAATAGCACCCTTGGCAAAATTATCTAAAGATAGTAACTTTGATAGACCGAACAATGAAAATCGTTTTTCTATTTTGCAATGTGAAGGCAATGAGCCCGCTAATATAATTAGGCCAGCCAAACCACCACCAATTTATTTAAGAGAAATTAACTCGAACACTTTGGTTCGAAATTTGATTTCATTGATAGGTGAAAACTCCTTTTATGTCACCCCCATTAGAAGAGGTACAATTCATGAGACCAAAATACAGGTAAATAGTGAAAACGATTATCGTAAGGTTGTGACAGATTTCGAAACCCATAAGAAAAGCTTTTATACTTATCAACTGAAAGGTAGCAAGGGTCTACAGATTGTTATAAAGGGTGTTGACTCTAGTGTCGAACCTGCTGAAATCAAGAAAAGCTTGGAGGACAAAGGCTTCAAGATAAAAAATGTTATAAACATTCGAAATCGGGAGAAAATTCCTCAACCGCTCTTTCGTGTGGAATTAGAACCCGGCGATATGAAACTGAAAAAAAAAATGAAACTCACCCTATTTATAACATAAAATATTTATCACACCGCAAAATCACTGTAGAAGAACCACATAAACGATCGGGCCCAGTCCAATGTATAAATTGTTAAGAATATGGTCATACCAAGGCTTATTGCAGATTGCCACCCGTATGTGTTGTTTGTGGAGAGTTACACAATTCATCGCAATGTAATAAATCTAAAGATGACTCTAAATTGAAAAAATGTAGTAATTGTGGAGGAAACCATACTGCAAACTACAGAGGCTGTCCTGTATACTCTATCGTTAAAAAAACACTAAGCCAGAAATCGAGAATTTCCCCCGTTCAACCATTAAATACCCTAAAGGTAAATTACCTCCCGTTACAACAGTCTTCTGACAATAAAGCCTCGTACGCAAACATCCTTAAGAACAACCAAGCTTTACCGCAGGACTATCAACACCAAAATAAATTTAATCACAATTTGAACCCAGAGGCAAGAGAGCAAATGCCCGCTTTCAATTTTACCCGGCTAGAAGCTACAATCGATTCTCTCGTTCAATCGGTAAATAATTTTACAAATTCAATGAGCAATATGATGCAAGAAATGTTTAAAATGCAATCTATGTTATTGCAGGCTGTGCTGAACAAACCATGAACGCCAACACAAAAATGAACTCGAATATTTTCTTAGAAGTCATGACCTAGATATAATGTTAGTCTCGGAAACCCATTTGACGTCCAGAAGCTTATTTAGGATAAATGGATATGCCTTTTATGACACTAAAGATCCAAGAGATAGAGCATGTGGAGGCTCCGGCATTTTAATAAAAACCCGAATCAAACACTACTTAATGTATGATCTTCGTGAAGATTATCTTCAAGCTACAACAATCTGTATTGATGATTGTTATAGAAACTTAGTGATTTCATCGATATATTCACCCCCCAGGTTTTCAATTTCAGAAAATCAATATGAAAATTTTTATAAATCACTAGGACCCCGTTTCCTGGCAGCTGGCGATTATAACGCTAAGCATACATTCTGGGGATCACGACTTATAACCCCTAAAGGTCGTGCATTGTTTAATACAATTTCTAAAATGGGTTTGAATGTTATTTCGAGCGGAGAACCAACATACTGGCCTACTGACCCAAATAAAATACCGGATGTTATCGATTTCGCTGTCACGAGGAATTTACCAAGGGAATTAATTCATGTTAAATCTTCATTAGAATTATCTTCAGATCATTCACCCAATTTTGTTACTATATTGAACCCCCGAGAAATTGTAAACCCCACTGGTATCTCAGCGATATCTAACACAAGAATAAACTGGTTGAAATATAAAAAATATATTAGCACTCATTGCACGGAAAATATATCGCTGAGAACACCAGAAGATATCGATCTCTCTCTCAATAATTTTGAAAAAAGTTTAAAACTTGCTGCTGAACATGCTACCCGAACCCCCCGACAAAACAGATATAATAGAATTTGTTCTGTGGATGTCGAACGGCTCTTGACTGAAAAAAGAAGAGTTCGAAGAGAGTGGCAACTGCACAGATCCCCTCAACTCAAATCGAAGCTAAGAGAATGCCAAAAGCGCCTTAATAAGCTACTAGAGTATCAAAAAACTGAATCACTGAATGAATATTTGGAAAACCTAGATGCCACACCGTATTCGAATTACTCACTATTGCGAGCTACGAAGAAGTTAAAAAGACCAGTTACAAGTAGGCCCCCTCTACGAAATACAAATGGAGGCTGGGCAAGAAATGATACCGAAAAGGGGAATCTGTTTGTTAGTCACCTAAAGAACGTGTTTTCCCCAAATTTATCAGATGACATAATGGAGTTGCCACTTGTTGTACCCCGTTTTAGAGCAGTTGAACCCCTTTGTTTTGAGATTCGAGAGATCGACAAGGCTATTGTTGACTTAAACTTCAAAAAAGCACCTGGTATTGACAAGATCAGTAATAAAATGCTTTTGGAGCTACCCCGGGTAGCAATAAGAATAATACTTTTTATTTTTAATGCTATATTACGCCTTGAATATTATCCACCAGAATGGAAGGTCTCATTGGTTACAATGATACCTAAGCCCGGAAAAGATCACACTAAAGTAGAATCGTATAGGCCTATTAGCCTGTTGTCGAATATATCAAAGCTATTTGAGAAGCTATTAATGAAAAAATTGAAACCGATAGTGAATCGTTTCGATTGTATTCCAACACATCAATTTGGTTTTAGAAAAAAACATAGCACCATAGAACAAACTCACAGGCTTATAAATGTTATATCTAAGACATTTGAAGAAAAGAAATATTGCTCTGCTCTCTTCATTGACGTTTCTCAAGCCTTCGATAAAGTATGGCACGAAGGATTATTATTTAAAATTAAACAATATTTACCCACAAATACGCATAAGCTGCTAGAAAGCTATTTAACTCATCGAAAGTTTGTTCTTAAAGAGGGAGACTTTATAAGCTCTCCGCAGTCCATTGGAGCAGGTGTACCCCAAGGCAGTATGCTGGGTCCCTTTTTATATTTAATATACACTTCTGATATGCCAACTAATAGTCGTACCCATATATCAACATTTGCAGATGACACAGCAATTCTAGGCGTTCATGAAAACCCCCAAGAAGCAGGATCATATACTATTTTTAGAAAAATGATTGAAGCAATGGAGAATAAAAGTGAATGAACAGAAATGTATACATATTACATTCACATTGCGGAGAGATTCGTGCCCCCCAATCCTGATAAATAATCAGATTATACCCCAACAAACGGAAGTAAAATACCTTTGTATGCATCTAGATCGACGTCTTACGTGGAAATCACATATAGATAAAAAATTAACCCAAATGAAGTTGAAATCACTTCAGATTAACTGGCTAATTGGTAGAAATTCTAAATTAAGTTTGGACTGCAAACTGTTGATCTATAACTCAATTATAAAACCAATATGGTGCTATGGTATCCAACTATGGGGCACGGCCTCAGCTTCAAATGTTGAAAAAATTCAAAGATTCCAAAATAAAATACTTCGAATGATAACCGCAGCACCATGGTATATAAAAAATGATAATATTCACAAGGACCTCAATGTTCCTATTGTTAAAGATGAAATAAGAAAACACGCAGAATCGTATTTGAGGAAGCTTAAAGTACATCCTAACCCACTTGCTCGAAACATAATAAGAAGCGATGGCTACAACCGTTTGAGAAGAAGGAACACAACAGACCTCCGCCTAAGCTAAACTCTTTGATTACATATAGTTTTTCGTCCGACAGTGGTTGGACTTAATATAAATTAAGATTTAGAGTTAAGATTTGTATACTTATTGTTAGTTCACTTAATTTAGTGAAGATTCAATAAATAAATTTAGATGAAAAAAAAAAAAAAAAATTTATGACAAAAGCTGAATTTTTTTTTTTTTTCACATCAATTAACATCTAACATCGGCAATTATAATATTTTATATATATTTTTATATCTAATAGAATGTTAGTTTTTGAAAAAAGTTGCCCAAACTTGCTCAAAATGATAAAGGACCATATCGCACCAATTTATAATAGTGTTCCTAGATATCAAAATAACATAAATTTTAATAAAACGTTTAGATATTTTTTCAAATAAATAATTATCCAGTGTATTTACACAAAAATTGATACTTTCGATATAATTATAGATGCAGTTAATTTTCTATCTCTATTTAAAAGAAGAAAAACAGTATGGAAATTGGTCGTGATTCGCCAATTATTTCAACTCGCTCCCATACAAATACCCCACGAATAGGGTTTTATACAGTTTAATACATTATTAAATCAGAGTACAAAATATCAGGAAGATCGGTCCACAATTAGGCATAGCTCCCATATAAAGCCCACTTTCAAAAATCACTTTTACTCCCAAAATCCAACATAAATTACAGTGTAATGGCAATATTTGACACAATTAACTTTAAAATCAGTAAAAATCATATAAACTAGTTTCATAATAGTCCATTTTCGAAAATTTCGGAATTCATTTTAATGTATAAACGCATTGGTGTAGGGTGTTATATTGTCGGAATAGACCGACTATAACTTTCTTTTTTGATTTTTTAATGTTTGTCTTGAATTCAGTAACATCGAAAACAAACAGAAAACTTAATTTTAGAAAGATACATTTTGCATTTCTTTACTTTCAAAGTTTTCTTGTATTTGGTTTTTGACACATTTATCAATTATAAAAAAAAAATATATTTTTGAAGAAATTAACATAACTTAAAGAAACATGTTGAGTCCGCCATTTTGTTTTTTCAAATTTTGATTTCAGTTTCAAATTAAGTAACTCTAAAACTAAAGTTACGGTACGTTAATTATTTAGCGCCACAATAAAAATTAATTAATTGAAAATTAATACCCCGTTTTTTATTTCTAAACACTCAAATTAAAATATTTTATATTACCCACTTACCCCTAACATTTTTTGATCCATTCGACCGGATAAACCTGCAAAGTAAAATATTTTAATTTGAGTTTTATTTGCCGGTCAGTTTGTATACACGAAGATGATCAACCAAACTCAATTGAATTCCCCATATTGTTTTATACATTTTACAGAAAAAAAAACCAATAATATTTATTTACAAGATACGTAAATACATTATTAAAAGTGCTTGTGTTTTTTAATAAAAAAAAGAAAGTGAATAAAATCAAATTAAAAAAAATACTAAACAAAACAACATATATATATATATATATATATATATATATATATATATATATATATATATATATATATATATATATATATATATATATATATATATATATATATATATATATATATATATATATATATATATACAGTTAGGGACAAAACTATTTGTACACCCCATGCATTTCGTATATCTTCAATAATTTATAAAGAATAAAAAATTATTATATGTAGTTTTAATTCAGGTTCATTTTTATTGAATTATTTGATAAAAAATAAATTAATATATAACACATTGTTAAAAAAAAAGTACAATTTAAGTAAAAATCTTTGGGACAAAAGTATTTGTACATCAGTACTTGTACAATTATTTGTACGTTTCTTCGTTAATCGAGTTTTATTTTACAAAATAAGAAGTTGGTTTTAACGTTTTGAATAATAAGCACATCAAAAATGGGAAAGCGAAAAGAGTTGAGTTTGGATATTAAAAATTTAATTATTGATGAACATAAAAAAGGAAAATCTCTCCGGAATATAAGTAATTTAGTAAATTTGCAACATTCCACAGTACAATACATTGTAAACAAGTATAAAAACAGCGGATCTATTGAAAATGTGCCAAGAACTGGACGGCCAAAAAAGGTTTCCAGACGGGAAGCGAACTTGGTGATAAAAGAAGTGGCAAGAAATCCAAAAGTAACTCGGGCAAAATTAGCGGAACAAATCGCAAATACTACCGGAACAATTGTTCATCCAAAAACAGTAGGGAGGATCTTACATTCTGCGGGATATGCAAGTAGAATTCCCCGCAAGAAACCGCTGATTAGTAAAAAAAAACAGCATTTGCGTTTAGAGTTTGCCAAACGATACATTGATAAGGACGAAGAATTTTGGAATAGGGTTTTGTTTACTGATGAAACCAAAGTCAATCTTTTCGGAAATGATAGCAGGGGAAAAGTGTGGCGCAAAAAAAATACAGCGTTAGATGTTAACAATTTATGGTTTTTAATATTTCGAACATCCATGCTTTCATAATTATTTAATTATTTTCGTTTTTAACACAACACTGAATTTTTCTATTTTATTTAAAACGCGTCATTTCTTGTTAACAGATAAATACAAATTGGGTTGTTTTTGTTTTCTTGTGTTCGTTTTACTTTATTTCTCGTTAGAAAGCATTTATTTTAACATAACTTAATAAAATATTTCATTGATTCAATGTTTTTGTTCATTGTGTAATTCTTAATTAAATCAATGTATTAGTATATTGAATAGACGAATTCAATGTACTAATACTTTGAGTTAATATTTTTATGTGTACTATATTTTTAAATCAATGAACTAATACATTAAATCAAATAACTGATTTACTTATTATATTAAGAAATAAATTTAATGAATGGTTTCAATGTAATGTTCATAATAGCGTTAATTTTTTCATTGAATTTTAATTAATGTTTCCATTTAAACAATGAATTCGTACATTAAATTAATAAATTTTTGGAAAAAATTAATGAATTTCATTTAATGTATTTCATTCATTAAAATTACATTTTTCAGTGGATATCTTTATAAATTCAAATAGATAATAAAACGCATATATTATATTCTTAATATTAAAAAATGTATATTATAAAGCAATCGCATGAAACTGCATTTCCATATCTTCTTTTCAACGATTGAATTTTCTCCAAATGTTCATCGAAAATCATGTTCTTAAAATCCAGCAAAAATGTATAAATATCAAGCATCTTGTAAGCTTCAGATATTTTAAATCACAAAAAGCTAAAACTTAAAGTAAACAATCCATACCACCACAGTAAATAATTTTTTTTTTTTAATAAGTATATACATATACATAATTATTATTAGGTATTAATATGAAGAGAAATACATATGGGCAATTATCAAAAATTTTTGATTTTAGTCCTTCAAAAAAATATTAATATTTTTTTTATTTTTGATGGCACATTCAAATCCTTTTAAAAAATTTTCTTTTTAATAAAAATCGCGATTTTTAAAAATTTTGCGAAAAATTATTGTAAGTTATTTCTCCATATAGTATACGAAAATATTATACTATATAATATATTACAACGAAAAACTATTTAATATTGCGATTAGTTTTTACTAGGGTAAATATTTTTTGGTCCATAAAATGTTTATCTCTCAAAAATTTTTGATGAGCCTCCGAATTTTTATTAAGCTAAACAAACACCTACTAATTATGTCAATTCTAGTTAATTTCATGCTTTTCACACGATGTGCCTTAGCGAAATGTGTTTTGACAAAAGTGTCCCGTTTTCAATTATCAACGACATTTGACTTAAATTTATGATCCCAATCAATTATATTTATCGCCACTCTTATATCTATATATCTAATATTTGTTTAAATTGCAATTTTCTATATAAAAATACAAAAACAAAAAGTGCAATTTTTGCATAATTTTCAAAAAGTACATAAAAGTCTTGTATTAAATTTATTTTTAATGCTCCTCCGATTTTGTTATGTAAAATGACAAAAAACTTAGTTCACGCAGTAATCCAAGCAATTCCATATGAAAATGTGAATGTGCCTCGCGAAAAACTGACATTTTGAAAATTTTTCGCATTTGTTTTCCAAACTTTGAGACTATCTGCTACGTTGACTATTTCGGGCACATCAACGGGATATAGCGCAAAATACGCACAATTACAACAAGTATCAAACCCTATCCCAAATTTTGTATTCGGTGAAGGGGCGCACAGACCCCGCCCAAAAAACTGAAAAATTTAAAAAAACTAAAAAATTTTGTCATCAAAACTTGACTAACCTGTATTTAGTTGTTGAAAGTCTGCACAACAACAAAGATGGTGCAGATTTTATGTAGAAAGTCCGTTTAGTTTACTTATGATAGAATGAGATCAAAAAGTATAAACGCGCGAACAAAAATTGTACAAGAATTGGAAAAACTTAAGTAATTTTTATTAGTTTTTCTATATTATTGAATTTTAAACAACAATCATGGTTATAAATAGAAACCTATTGTGCTAAAATTTTGCAATCTATTAGCTTCAAGTCTTGTGAGTTCAGATATGTAACCAATTTGTTTAATATATCATTACCACAAAACTTATTAAGGATTTAAGTCAGTTTCAGCCAGGTTAAACATTTTTGATATGCATCTCCTGTACTTTAGAGGAATAAAGATTACAGTTAGTTATTCCTCTAAAAGTACAAGAGATGCATAGAGCTACTACTACAAAATTTATTCTTAATATAAATAAAAAACATAATAATAATAATAATAATAATAATAATAATAATAATAATAAAACATAAATCTAGAAAACTAATCGAAATAAAAAAAGTGATATGTCTTCTGATATAGTGTTCACCTCTAATTTCTTTAGCTCAGTAATGTTAGTCTTTATTATATCAACATCGACACTTTACAAGCATGTTATAAACTGACTACCAACTGATATTCAGTGAGTGTGGTGGTGTCAACTGTAACTTTGGTGACGAGTTAGGTGTCAATTAATATTCAACTGGTACTGTGGAACCGGTCATTACTGCAAATGCTACAAATTTCCCGCATGGTATTTACTCTTCTTAAAAATTGCAGCAACATATGATTTTACAACTCTATTATTCAAGATTTAGCTAAACATTTTTAATTACGACTGTGCAATAAATATACAAATGATTCATTTATACAATACACAACAACTAGAAATATCCACACTATAACATCGTTATACTGCTAAATTTGTGACTCGTCTCTGCAATTTGCAGCAGCAAAAGCAAACCATTGCACACGAAGTAAAATATATTTCTGTAGAGTTGCGCATGCACAATTTTGTTGAACCCATATTGCGCAGTATTATTTATTTTCGTTTTGATTTTGCTGCTATTGTACAATGTTTAGAAGCCTTTCTGTTGACAATTTCATTGCTGTTAAACATTCTGCTGTGAAAGATAAAAAACATAAACATACTTACAAACATACACACTACATACGTATAAACCTACATAGCAACATACATATAAACAATTGGTTACATTTCAACCCTCGGGTATGAACATTTTTTAAAAAATCGCCAAAATTTGATTTATGATTAGACTGAAAAAAAATTGCACATAGATAGTCCTTATAATTCTCTACAAAAAATATGCTTATATGGGTTATCTCTTTTACTTTAAGAGATATTTGGATCAAAGTAAAATTTTGACCCAGTTTTGGACATGTTTTTTTTTTAGTTTTTTTTACCTTGGCGGGCTCAATTTGAGTCCTAAAATTTTTCTAAAATATTCTCTGGATTCTGTACAAAATTCTAAACAATTTTCGTGCAAGGATCATAGACCTGTGGAGTTTAGATAAAAGAATTTGAAATAAATTGTGATTTTTTGTGATTTTTTTCAAAAAGGTGGTAACATTTTTTCACTTTAAAATCCATTATTTTCCTCTGGACCATATATATTTTCATGTTTCTAAAAGAATACTTAACATAAATGCATGTAAAACAAATCCGGGCGCAGTTGGGGTAAAACTTGCTTCAAAAATAGACTTTTTTCAGTAAAATGGTTACCATGTCGTTATAGGAGGCGTGGCTTATTAAATATTTTTTGTGTGTGAAATTCTGATAGGGCTAGCGGGGAGACTGTTATCCTAACTGCCCCCGGATTTATTTTACATGCATTTATGTTAAATAGTCTTTTAGAAACATGAACAAAATGTATGGTCCAGAGGAAAATAATAGATTTTAAAGTGAAAAAATGTTACCACCTTTTTGAAAAAAATCACAAAAAAATCAAAATTTTTTTCAAATTTTCAAATTCGAAATGATATAACTTTTTATCTAAACCACATAGGTACATACAAAAATTGTTTAGAATTTTGTACAGAATCCAGAGAAAATTTTAGAAAAATTGTAGGACTCAAATTGAGCCCGCCAAGGTAAAAAAAAAAACACTAAAAAAACATGGTCAAAATTTTACTTTGATCCAAATATCTCTTAAAGTAAAAGAGATAACCCACACATGTAAGCATATTTTTTGTAGAGAATTATAATTGATTTATGTTTGCACCCTACAAAAATGTCACGCGAGCCTTTTTAAATTTATTGACGATATTTTATCAAAAAATGGATTTAGAACGATTTGCAACTAATCTGCTACCCGCCCGGCCAAAAACGAATGCAGGAGAGCAGATTTCATGAAAAAAGTCAATTTTTTAAACTACTTTTTTTAACTGCATAAAAAAGCATATTAGTATTATATTTTCGCCATTATTTATTATCAGTGAAACCAAAATATGCAATTGCATGTTTTTTCCTGGACGTTGAATGAAGCCATCGATTAAATATTTATCCGTTTCAGAACAAACAAATAGTTTTGGCATCGATTTGTTAGTGCATATTTTTGCATATTTTACTCTTAACAGCATATTTTTGCATTTGGCGATTTTTAGTGCATATTTATAGCATATATTGTTATTTTTAGGTCATATTTAACCCTTTGAGAGCATATTTTGACATTTTAAGGATAATTTTTTATACATCATCAAATGATTTTCAAATTAGATTTTATAAAAAAATTACGAAACAAAAAAAATAAAAATAATAATAAAATTAATTTTAATGGATACCATTTTATCGTTGGGAAGCTTGTCTTGTAGCAACAAGATTGAGTATTATAATTGAAAAATATGTTGTAAAAACAATTTTTTTTTATGAAAGCATATCGAGCCCTATCCGAGAAAATGTCGTAAGTCCAGAAAACAAAACTTTGCAGGAGAAGCATTTTTGTTATTGTTTATACATTGTTATATGTATGAAAAATGTCACGATAAAATTACTTTAGTTATAAATCCGAAATGACACTTGATCATTTTGACAGATAATGTAAATGATTCTAAATTCCAGATTTTCATCAAAACACAAATTTCGAAATTGTTGTCGGTTACGATATTTTGATCATTTTGACAGATAATGTAAATGATTCTAAATTCCAGATTTTCATCAAAACACAAATTTCGAAATTGTTGTCGGTTACGATATTTTGGCGGTCAGTGATCGATGATAAAATTTAAAATTATACAAAAATCTTTCTTTTTTAAGTGTATATTTTCGCGTTTTTTAGAGCATATTTTTCGTTTTCACTGCATATTTAATGTGAATAAACCCCATTTTTTAGAGCATATTATGGTTTCCCTGTTTATTATGCAATGTATAAAATATATGTCGGTCTTTCACTCCTGCAAAAATCATTTAAAAAGGTTTACAAATAAATTTTTGGAAATTTTTCAAATTTAAAATCGGACTTCATTTGTAAAGTTACGATTTTTTGAAACTTTTACATACTCGTGGTAGTCAAATTTGACACCTTGTAGCTTATCTTGTGTTATCTCAGGGTGACTACAATATGATTTTTCTGAAATCTTAGGTCCTTCTCTGCAACTCTCCCATACATTTCAATTTAATCGGAGCAGTAGTTTTGGAGATACAGATTTATTACCAAAAAATTTGCCTTTGACCCTACTGTGCGTTAGTCATTAAAAACGAATGGTTAATTTGGTCCCAAGTTCAAATCTCACTGACATACAGTGTCCCATTAAAATGGAAATAAATCTGGAATTATATAGACCTGCTGGGGGCGGGTCCACAGGTTCCCAAAGTTACACACCTCGGGTATGAACATTTTTTAAAAACAATGCTGATTCGTTATATCTGAACAGATTTCAACATTTTTTACATGAAAGGATTTTATTAGAAGAGATCTACAAAAAATATCATCGTGTACGTATATTATCTCTTTTAGTTTACGAGATATTGGGCTTCAAAATAAAAATTTTTACACTTTGACCTACCCTGGTGAAGTTTTTCGTTGTAGCGGGTCCAAATTTCACTAAATTTTCCATTTCATTGAAATGGGATCAGCCGTTCGGAAATTCCAGATTTACTTCCATTTTATTTTTTGAATGGGACACTATGTGACGGCAAAATTTTTTCGTTGTATTTATGTATTTTCGTTTAGGTACTAGAGCCCTGCAAACTGTGTCTTATAAGGCTGTACAAGCCACTTGATATTTTTCAAGTGTTGTTATCAGTGTGTGTGCGGAGTAATAAATACTGTTCTGCAGGCACTTAAAACCATACAAATACTGCGTGTGTGCTTCAACTTTATGAACAAATCATGAGTGTGCTATGATAGCGACCAAACAAGCCTCTCAAAGGCTTGTATAAAAAAATACAAGCCTTTTGACCACTTGTTTGCTTCAATAAGGAAAAAAATTGTGTTTTCTTTTTTATTAAAATTATATGTGTGTGCGTGCGTTCATGACTGTATAAAGTAATTTCGTAAGTAAAACAGTCGTTTAAAAGTATTGTTTATAAACTTATTGTTATTTACGATCAAATAAATTATTAATGTTACTAGTTATAACAATTTAAAGAAACATGCATTAAGTTTTATTAGTAAACAGATTTTATTAAATATTTAAAGTTTTTTACAAGGTTTTTTTATATTA
Organism: Protophormia terraenovae; assembly: GCA_951394005.1. NCBI lineage: Eukaryota > Metazoa > Arthropoda > Insecta > Diptera > Calliphoridae > Protophormia > Protophormia terraenovae. The sequence goes on from OX596077.1 coordinate 73,264,810, forward strand.
TTACTTAAAACAAATATATACTTAATTACTTATATACTACTTTCTTATACATATGTATATAAATACTTAAACTATATCACAGATAATAATGTTGTCTGTATTCATGTGAAGAAACATAATCTGTGAAAAGATGGTTGGAGCACAAAAAATTCAATTCTGAACACGAGAACACTTTTGAAATAACTGTTGAAAGATTTTCATTCATAACTTCATTTATAGCATATATGAAATATATTAGGTAATAATATTATAATTTTATTTATAAACTCATTTTTACATTAGGTAATAATATGTATAAGCCTTTTCTAAAAATAACTTTAGTCCAATAAAAACAGGTATATTTCTTAGTGTAAAAAATTTATTTAAAACAGCAAGAATTTGGCAATAAAATCTGTAGAAGCAGCTAAATAGATCAATAAGAAACAGATACATATGTTCTGCACTGTAAAAAATGTAAATTTATTTTTTATAAAACCACGAATTGAGTTCGCTTACAATCAGGTAAAACAGCATCCTTTACTTGATTATATATTGAACATGTACATATGACGGGACACACAATTTAGGTAAACGTCTTAAAATATTTCATTTATAATTTTATTACAGTGCAGATGTTCCATCGTATTCTTAACATTTGGGAAAATTTATTAGTCAAGGAGTAAACGTATATGGAAACGAATTTGAAAAATGAAAAGACATTGTTCTATATTATTTCCTTTTAGTTTTAAAATAGAATGATTACTTAGTAAATATAAATTAAATGCAATAAAATCTATCATAATATAAATAAGTACAATTTTAAAATTTTTTATAAACATACAATTAATAATAAGACTAACTTTATTTAAAATATAAATAAATACTAAAGATAAAAATTTTCTAACTTACATATGTAACTGACAGTTTCAAATGTCAACTTTAATTTTTTTTACTTTTTTAACTCTTAATAAAGAGTATTTTTTAATAACTTTATGAATTCACCCTTTTACATTTATTTAGAAAAGAAGAACCAACAATAAAATATAGACATACTGTATATATGTGTGTGTATGCAAGAATATTTATAAACAACCACTTTTTACACATTATGAAGATTTTTTGCCACACACAGCAACTACGTATTACAAAAAAACAAACAAATCATTAAGCCCACTTGAAATCTTTAAATCATTTCTCAACGTCTTGTATGATTTGCTTTTTTTTTGCCACACCACTTGCACCACTTGTTTACGATAAATGATTTGAACGCACGGATTTGCAGTCGCTCATACACAGTACACACTTGCTTTGCTTCGGGCAGCGAACAGTACGAACAGTATTTATTGTTGTTTTTGCACATGTTGGCTATGAAACACTCACTTGAAATTCAAGTGTGTTTGCTTTTCAAATCATCTTGCGCAGGAGACTATTAGGTACATATTTTTGAGTACACCTAGAATATAAAAATAACTACATGAATTTGTGGACAACTAGAACAAAAGTAACTAGTAACTAGTAACAAAAAATAAATAATTTATTTTTGTTTCCAATTATACCTGCTAGCTTACCAGGAAAGCAAAGTTTTTGCTGGGTTTTAACGATTCGGCAATCGATAAATATGTCGATGGCTTTTGTTGTTTGTAGTAACGATTAATCATACTATAATGTCTACTGGGCGGATTTATATGCAAATGCATGTTTTTTTTTTTTTTTTTTGAGCATTTAAAAATGATCTTATGTTGTTATATATCCGAATCAGACATTTTACTAAAAAATGGCATCGATTTGTTAGTGCATATTTTTGCATATTTTACCTAACAATGTATATTTTTAATTTTTTTACGTTTTTAAAATTTTTTTGTTACAATATTATTTTTATATTTCTTATTTTGAGGTAAAATGCAAGCACCCGAAAACTTTTTATTTTCCAATCCAAATAAATATCTACTGTTCAAAAAATAATTTTTCATTTGGTGATAAAAATATATGAAGGATTTTATTTTTTAATATAAATATCCATCATGATGAAAATAATAAATATCTTTAACGATAAATATGTTTAAAAAAAATATCAGTATGAAAAATTTTCAGATGATTTTTTTATTCATAATTTTGTTTTGTTTCAAAAATATTTTTTTATTCAATAAAATTGTTGTTTAAAATTTTTTCATCCGATGAAAAAAGTTGAAAATAATTTTATACTTTTGTAATTAATATCACAAAAGACATTTATATTTTTTATTTCGTTCATGATGAAAAAAAAAAAAAATATTATGGATTTTTATTAGTTTTTGAGCATTGAAGATTGTTTTTCGATTGAAATAAAAATAAAAAGATAGTTTTTTTAGTATTAAAATCCGGTCTATGGTAAAAAGTGAATAATAGTTGTTCTAGCTATTTTTAACACTCATTTTCCGATTATTCTCAATCAAACACTCTCGTCATTTTAATTTTTCTTTCCAAAACTATTACTAAATTAGAGGGTTTCGATTCATTAAGTAATCAAATCAGTTTAATAGATCGAAGCTGCAGAAGGCCCCTTTGCTGAAAAATAAAATTAAAATTGCAAGCTGTTATTAACAAAATAAATGATTTGAGAAAATGAAAAAAAAAATTCAGAATCAATTACTTTACGTTCAGATGATGTTTCGTGTTTAGAAGAGTATTCTTCTTTTGAACTACAATTATTCAAATACTCTCCTATCATTTCTGTCAAGGTACGGAATAATTCGGATCTCGAATTTAATTTTAAGATTTTAATCGCTTCTTTAATATTATTCGTAAATTAAAAAATGAAACCAAAAATGGGCGTGGTCCGCCCACTTTATCGGCCACTTCCCATATAAGGTGAAAAGTCAACGAAATTTTGTACAGTAGTTCAAGGATCAATGTAAACTCGGAAATGGGCTTGGTCACCCACCTTACCGCCCACCTCCTATATAAAAAGGTGATGGTGGGTATATAGATTCGGTAAAGCCGAATATAACATTCTCGCTTTTTTTTTATTTTTTCACTAAGTTTATATTTTTTGCCTAACAATTTTTTTTCATAATTTTGAAATTATTGATAGCATCAAAAACAATTGTATACATCATTTAAAGATATTGTTAGCTAAAATTTTTGAAAATTTAGTTTAACAAAATCGGACAAGTTGTTTTTGAGTTATGACAACATAACTGGAGAAATTTTCCAAAAAGCTAAAATTTTGTGAAAATGAGCGAATTCACTTAATTGCGATTAAATTCGAAACGAATCAATCGATTTTTATGATCGATATCTCATTTTGTTGCTATGACATGTGGCTTTACGATAAAGCAATAAATCAGAACAGTTTTTGTCGTTTTCGATTTTTATGATTTTTTTAAAACAAAAAAACTTGCTATTTTCACGTAAAAAATAAATTTTTTGTTTAATTTTTTTATTATAACTCCGAAACTAATGAGCCGATTAAAACGCAATATATGAATTTTTTAAAGTTTATTTCAATAATATCGGACTAACACTTTTTGAGTTTTCATTAATTAAGTGGAAAAACGTCTAAAAAAATTTATAATTTTAGAAAAAAATTAAAAAAAAAAACCTCTCCATAGAATTTTAAATTTGGACCATATTTGGAGTACTGGAACCACAATACATCAAAATTGTATAGTGGTTTTTAAAGCCTCCAAAATTTTTTTGATTTTGTTGCCTTGTGTTATCGTTAAAGTTACTGAGTCGCACTACTGATATAAAATAGGACAAATTCGGGATGATCTGTACATAGTATTGTTGGGCGTTTGAAATTGTTTTTAATTAGCAAATCAACTCTTTGAAGATACCTTTCAGAAAAGTATAAAATTACTATACATATGCTCTTATATAAAGTTTTATTTTAGAGAAAATGGAGTAAAGACACTTTTTCGACCAAAAAGACTCAGAAGAGATATCGACTTCTAGTTTTTTTCGGTTCGATAGATAATTTTGTTTTTTAGTTTACTGTGAAAATTTTAGAAAATCGGATGAAAATGTTAGGCTATACATTGAAAAAACTGAGATAGTTGAAATTCATATGCAAATACCTGGAATATAGGATGTAAATGTTTTTCACAGGTCTTAGCGAGAGCTTTAAATATAAAAAAATATTTGAGATCACATAAGAAACAAAAATTTGTGCAAGCGATGAAAAATGTTCAATGTCAGTGATACTCTATTTTGAGCCCTGATAGCTCCGCTCCTAAAATTGCACACTCCTCTGCTACGCTTATTTTATGTAAACCTAACCAGTTGATAAGAATTTGCAGATTTACTTTCAAAAAATTTCGATTCTATTTTTTTAATTATTTCTATATACAAAATCATTTATATTTTAAATTAGATAGTTTTCATAAATAACAGTGTATTTATGATAACGAAATTTTATAATTTATTTTGGATTACTGTATACTTTCTTGTTATAATGTGCCAATTTGCATGGAAATCGGAGTTCCAGTTTCTTTAAATGATAACAAGAAGAGAACTACCCTGAATGTGCAATTTTTTCTATTCATTTTATATTTATCTCAAATAAACTGATTCATATTTTAACGCAGATGACAAAGAGTATCAAAGAAATTAATTAATGCGATACCCAAATCTGGCCTATCATTAAAAAGTGATCAGAAACCTCAAATCCAAGTAGGTATGGACCGGTATATTACGGTCCTAAAACGAGGAAGAAGACCCAAATCCACAAAATTAGCATCTGCGGCTAAATTATCGAGAGATTGTGGTACCCCAAATACAGAAAATCGCTTTGCAATATTACAAAATGAATCTATTGAACTCTCTAATGTAACCAAATCGTCAAAACCACCCCCAATTTACTTGCGGGAAGGAAATACAAATGAATTGGTACGTGATTAAATTTCGTTAATCGTTGACAATTCTTTTTACGTAGTTCCTATAAAACGAGGAAATATAAATGAGACTAAAATACAAGTTATTCACGAAAATAATTATCGTAAAATTGTGTCATATTTTGAAACTCATAAGAAAAATTTTTATACATATCAATTAAAAAGTAGTAAGGGCCTTCAAATTGTTATAAAAGGCATTGATTCTAATGTAGAACCAATCGAAATAAAAATCAGTCTAGAAGATAAAGGATTTAAGATAAAAAAATGTTATGAATCTGCGTAGCCGTGAGAAAATACCCCAGCCACTTTTTAAAGTTGAATTAGAACCCGGCGACATTAAATTTAAAAAAGGCGAAACCTACCCACTATATTATTTGAAGTATTTATTGCACCGAAAAATTTCAGTAGAAGAGCCGCATAAATGTTCAGGACCAGTACAATGCGTAAACTGTCTGGAATATGGTCACAATAAAGCTTACTGTAGATTACCTCCAGTTTGTGTTGCTTGTGGTGATTTACGCAACTCGTCCCAATGTGATAAACCGAAGGCAAACTCTAACATAAAGAAGTGTAGTAATTGTGGTGGAAACCATACAGCAAACTACAGAGGTTGTCCAGTGTATTCAATGTATTCGTCAAACGATCTCTAGGATAGAAAACTAGGATTTCTCCCACTCAACCACCAAACATTCTTGAAAATAATTACCCCCAATTAATAGAGTCATCTGGCAACAAAAAATCATACGCAAATGTTCTTAGGACCAACCAAACTCCACCTAAAAATAAAAACACTAACTTGAATTCCGATATAACGGAAAAATCACATGAATTCAATTTTACAAGGCTGGAAACTACAATAGAGACGCTCGTGCAATCGGTAAACAATTTCACAAACTCTATGAGCAATATGATGCAGGAAATGCTCAAGATGCAAACGATGCTTTTACAAGCTATTCTAAATAAACCATGAATTTTCTCAAGATATGTTTTTGCAATGCAAACGGCATACGCCAACATAAAAATGAACTTGAAAATTTTCTGAAAAACCAACAATTTGATATATTGTTAGTCTCTGAAACTCATCTGACATCTCGAAGTATATTCCAGATAAATGGATATGTTTTTTATGATACAAAGGATCCCCGAGGAAGAGCATGTGGAGGCTCGGCTATTCTAATAAAGACTTGAATTAAACACTACTTAATGTGTGATCTCTGTGAATATTATCTTCAAGTTACAACAATCTGTATTGAAGATTGTTATAGAAACTTAGTGATTTCATCAATATATTCACCCCCCAGGTTTTCAATTTCAGAAAATCAATATAAACACTAATTTAAATTACTAGGACCCCGTTTCCTGGCTGCTGGCGATTACAATGCTAAGCATACATTATGGGGATCACGACTAATAACCCCGAAAGGTCGTGTTTTGTTTGATACAATTTCTAAACTGGGTTTGTAAGTGATTTCGAGCGGAGAACCTACTTACTGGCCGTCAGATCCAAATAAGATTCCCGATGTGATCGACTTTGGAGTTATAAAAATCATTGCTATGGATCTAATACGAGTTGAATCTTCACTGGAATTATCCTCGGATCATTCACCCACTTTTGTTATGCTATTAAACCCCCGAAAAATTGTATCGCCGTCTGGTAACTTGGCGACATCAGGGACAAGGATAAATAGGCTGAAATATAGGAAATACCTTAGTACACACTGCACGGAGAACATGTCGCTAAGTACACCAGAAGAAATCGATTACTCTCTCAATAATTTTGATATGAATTTAAAACTTGCTGCTGAACATGCTACATTAACCCCCCGACAAAACAGATATAATAGAATATATTCTGTGGATGTCGAACGGCTTTTGACTGAAAAAAAGAGAGCTCGAAGAGAGTGGCAACTCTACTGATCTCCTCAACTGAAATCTAAGCTTAGAGAATACAAAAATCGTCTTAATAAGCTCTTGAAAAATCGAAAGACTGAATCTTTTAATAAATATCTAGAAAATCTGGATGCAACATCGCAGTCTTATTACTCTCTATGGCGAGCTACTAAAAAACTTAAGAGACCAGTCATATGTAAACCTCCTTTACGTAATACTAATGGAGGATGGGCAAGAAATGATACCGAAAAAGGGAATCTGTTTGTAAGTCATCTGAAAAATGTATTTACCCCGAACGTATCAAATGACGTAATTGAGTTGCCACCTGTTGTACCCCAATTCAGAGCAGTTGAACCCCTTTGTTTTGAGATTCGAGACATCGACAAGGTTATTGTTGATTTAAACTCTAAAAAAGCACCAGGTATTGATAAAATCAGTAACAAGATGCTTTTGGAGCTACCCCGGATAGCACTAAGAATTATACTTTATATTTTTAACGCTATATTACGCCTTGAATATTATCTACCAGAATGGAAGGTATCATTGGTTACCATGATACTTAAGCCAGGAAAAGATCACACAAAAGTAGAATCGTATAGACCTATAAGTCTATTATCAAATATGTCAAAGCTATTTGATAAACTCTTAATGAATAAGTTAACCCCTCTATTGAATCGAAACCAATGTATACCCAATCATCAATTCGGACTTAGAAGAAAACACAGCACTATAAACAAACACATACACTTGTAAATGTTATAAACAAAACTTTTGAAGAAAAGAAGTATTGCTCTGCTCTCTTTATCGACGTTTCGCAAGCTTTTGACAAAGTATGGCATTATGGCATGATATATAGGATAAAGCAAAATTTACCCACTATTACACATACAGTATGTCAAGAAAATGTTTTTACATTAAAAGAAACCATGAATTTATCGAAGTTTGGCTTTAAAAAACTATATAATTTTTTGCTAATGTAAAATTTTTTAATACGAATTTGTTAATATATTTATTACTATATAACCCAAAGAAACTTAATATTTAAGGATATAAACTATTAGAAGTGGAGCAAAAACTAAAAAAACACTAAAATCTTAGTGTCAAGAAATTCTTTTTAAATTTATAAAACTGCTTAAGAAAATCACAAAATTTTGGAATTTTAAGTTCAAAATGGTAACAGCTGATGTGTATAACTGCTTTTGGAACCTTTTTTTTTTTTGAGCTCCTTCAAGAAAAAATATGTAGACTAGATGGCATTCCGCATGCTAAACTCGAATCTGCTTTCAGTTTTTTTCCATCAGGTCGGGATTTTTTTATGGACGTGTCTAATATTGTGCCCTAAATATGCCGATTACTCGAGTAGATTTCAATATTACTTGAGAACGGTATGAATATAAATGATATACCAAGATATGCGGAATAAAATTAGCTTGAAATCGCTCCACTATAAAATTTTTATCCGCTCAATAGTTTAGGAGATATTTCGAAAAAAATGTCGGGAAAAAATTTTTTCGTGCTAAATTAAAGATTTCTTTTTTTACTAAAACTTTTTTTTTAAAGGTGAAAACATCAAAAATATTTAAGTTGATCCCCTTTATCTCAAAAGCTGGCAAAACTACGAGTAAATAAAGCCACGTATCATAAAAATTGATGCACAAATTTTGATTGGATTCACAGTTAAGTTTGGATACCTGTGCATCAATTTTGAAGATACATGCCTTATTTTATTCGCAGCATTACTAGCTTTAAGATAAAGATGATAAACTTTAACATTTTAGATGTTTTCATTTATTAAAAGAAATTTTAGTAATAAAAAAACCTAAAATTTTGCATGAAAATGATTTTTTTCGGACACTTATTTTAAAATAACTCCGAAACTATTGAACACATAAAAAAAATTAAGTGTGGGGAATTTGAAGATATTTTTAGTATGCATCTTTTGGTGTATCACTTTCATCAATCGTACACACCGTTCTTGAGTTATGAGGAAATATACTACAGTAATGGCCTTACTATGGGCGAAATATTAGACACGCCCATAAAAAACTGAAAGTAGATTCGTGTTTAGCACATCAAAATACATTAAGTCCAACTATTCGTCTATGGGGGAGGATTTTTTTTGTTGACCAGTGTTATTAGTGAATGTCACAGTCACTTGTTATTTTATATATTCCAACATTAGTGCGTTTTTTAGTTCATTATGGTCCTGTAATACCTTTTAATCACTTTCTTTTTCAAATAAGTAGAAAAAAATGATGTGGGATTAAAGTGTGAACTCGATGCTGGTATATTTAAAACTTTTTGCTAATAAACATTGCCGCATTATCACTCTTTGCTCATATATACTTGGAGTCATTATTTTTCTCATGACTTGAATTTTAGTTTTCGTCCTTCATAAACTCATATTATTTAACACTTTTTATTAAATGAGATTTAAAAGTCTAGAAATGTTACTGCACACCTGTTATATTTCATAATAAAACCGATTTTCCAACTATTTTGAATAAAATTGATCTGTATGTCCTGGTTCACACACGGCAATTTTTCTTGCCGCAATTCTGACTTCGTAGGCGAGAGAAGCAAAGAGAATGTAAAAGTTTACTCTACCCTTCTCCTCTCTCTTCTACAAACTAAGAATTGCGGCAAGAAAAATTGCTGCGTGTGAACCAGGACTATTTAACAATATATTTTAAATACGAAAGTATGAATATTTATTTTTTTTATTTTCTGCTTTCTAAAGGCTTTTGAAGGTTTTCGGCGTACTCTTACTGGATTAAATTTTACTTTTATATAGTATAAACATTCTTGTACAACATATAATTCGCCCCATAAGTTTTTAGGCTTATTAACGTAAATCATTGCGAATGATAATAATTGTTGAATATTTTGTCCCCATAAGAGTGTTTCTTTCTACGTAGCTTTCCATCTGTAATTGTATTCCATATGTCTTTTTTTTTCATTGTTTCTTGGAAGATAAAATTGACATATTCTTTCCACAGGCCTTTATCATAAGCCCTACTGGATATTTTCCAATTTTCCTTAATGTTTCTAGGTTTGACTCTGCCGAATATTTGAAGTAGACGGATATTAAGAGTTATGAACTACAATATTACGGCAATTTTGGAGCGGTATTTAATATTCTATTAAGTATATATCTTAATAAGGAATACGTTTGTGCAATATCTCTAACACTTTTCCCGAATTGGGGGTTATAAAAAACTCCAAATGGGTTTATAATCTGGAGTTTTTTCTCTTGACATACTTAATATATAATTTATGAATTACTCGTAATTTGAACGCATATTCTTGTACTATGTGATTACAATTATCACACTGACACCTTACTTCCAATAATACATCCCAAAGTTCCAAGAATTGTTTCACATAGCGACAAAAACGTAATTGTAAAAACGTTTTCTTGACAGTTAGATTAAAGGGTATGTGTAATTTTTGTTGTTGTACTTTCGTAATCACATTCATAATGATTTTTTTTTTTTTGGTAAAAAACCCGTTAAAAAAATATACCTAAAATAAAATGTAACAAAAAAATTTGGAATGTTATAAACATTTGCAAATATTGTAAAATAAAGCTGAAATAATAATTTTTTCTTCAATGTAAAAACATTTTCCTGACATACTATAAATTATTGGAAGGCTATTTAACTGATCGAAAATTTATTGTTAAAGAGGGAGACTTCTTAAGTAATCCACAGCCCATTGAAGCAGGAGTACCCCGAGGTAGTATACTGGGTCCTTTATTGTACTTAATATACACCTCTGATATGCAAACTAATAATCGAACCCATACATCAAAATTTCGGCCCTGCGCTGACTAAATTACCTATGTAATTTTTAATAACTTTTCAGGAAAGCTGAAAAACTGTTTAGTTTTGAAGTTTCTTCGCTAAATTTTTACAAATTTTCTTCGTTTATGAATAGGCTTAGTACACAAATTATGTATTGTATGAAAAAGAATGAAATTTTTGGCGCGTTTTGGGGAAAATCAACGAAACCTTTACTTAAGTAATTTTGTGGAGCAATTTTTTGTTAAGATATTATTGTGCTTTTCTTTTTGCAGATTCTAAAGTTCATTTAAATATAAGTTTGAAATATCGAAGGAGGTATTATTAGTAATATATTTGTCAAATTTGAACTTCCTAAGACAATTGGAACATGATATTAAACGGTAATTTGTTGATGATCCCAGAAAAATCTTCAAAAAAATTAAAAAAGAACATTCACCAATATTAATGTTACATGAATCAAACGATAGCTGAAGAAAAATTAATGAACCCGTATTTCATGATTTTCTGAAAAAAGATTTTAAATAAGATAAAATTAATAATTTACTAAAAATTCCTGAACTCGACAAAGTGCGTCAATTTGTGCGGAGACAAAAAATGCAAGTGTACCCTCTTAAAATTAAAGATGTATGTGTCTTAAACTAATTCCCAAAATATTAGGAATCAATTATTTTACTTTCGTCAGCTGGACCAATTTTAAAGTACCTCCAAAAATATTATTTTCGATCAACACTATACACAACTTTTAATTTTTGATTAAATCTAACATATAATAGGTAACGCTCAGATGACATTGAGCTTAAAAGTAACTAATATCTTTATTGCGCTATAACTCTTTTATTTAACATTTTCCGATAAAATACTAGAAAAGCTTTTTTATTCATAATAAAATGCAAACATTTTTGACATATAATTTTTTAGCCTACTATGATTTCTTGTGATGTTATAAGCAATCAAAGTAAAAATTTTTATATGAATTTTTTTAAAAAAGACCTGGTTTTAATATGGGTCTAGCCTGCTAAAAACGGTTTTTATTATTTTGTAGAGCAGGATTTGTAGTTTTTATAAATCGATACATTTTATCACATTTGCATAATATCCCAGCAAAAAATAATTGAAGTAGTTCCTAGCGATGTAATATTTTCATGATTTCTTTATGACTTATTTATTTAAATACATTAAAAATTTCTCCCTTTAACCTATTAAATATATCATTTGTTAACTCATGCAAAACTACATCCAATGCATGTATTTAATGATTATTTAGAATTTCAGTGTTTCACTTTCAGAAGCATTTGCGATACATATACATACTTACAAAAGATAACAAATGATGTTTTTAAAAATATAAATAACATTTATTTTTTAATATTTAATGAATTGTTACATTTAATAAATTTTACAATTTCTATTGTATCATCTTTTGTAAATAAAAGAAAAAGCAAAATATAAAACCGAGTTGTCAAACTAGCGGTTTATTAAACGTAGATTTATTACTAGTAGACTCAAAGAAAAATTCTAAATAGTTAAAAATTATTTTTGTTTTAGTATACAATAAGTTTTCTTTTGTTAAAAGTTTTATATATATATACATAAAATATTTTTTACTTTGTTTTAAAAATAAAAATATTATGTGCGGATGTTGTATTTTTGCGTTTTTATAAAAGTAAATGATGTTAACACTGATCAGTTTGTTTATTATGTTGTGATTCATAAAAATAAAATGCTTAAGTAACCATATTTAGAATTATATAAAATTTATAAAGCATTGATTTTTTATTACGATGACAGAAATTATTGTTCCAAAATTGAAATAATTGTATATTATCAGAGCTTAATAATATTAAATGAATTTTTAAAGCTACTATCGAATATTTTATGCGTTGCTTGTAAGAACATAATGGCTACTCGCTTATATTGGTAATCACTTATACTTGAACTCAGCCATATTGGAAAAAAGTTATATCACTATACTTACAATTTTAAAAAGAACAAGCGCGTCAGCCAAATTTCAAGTTTTATTTAAAAAAAAATTAAATATTTAAAATAATAATATAAAAAATCAAAAGTGAATTTTAAAAGTGAAATATTTAAAAAATATTAAACGTAAATATAATTAATAAAATTTGTGAAAAAGTTGTGTGCCACAGGTAAGTACAAAAATGAGTAGCAATCATACATTTAAAAGAAATGTAAGAAGAGAAAAAAATAGAATTGCTTCGATTTTAAAAGCCAGTTCGTCGATTCCAACGACTTCATCTCAGCAAAGTGCCCCATCTTCAGAGCCAGATGTGGTCCATAATTATCATGAGGAACAAAACTTTACTCAAGATATGAAACAATCATTACGTGAGAAATTGAAGAACTGGTATAAAGAGTACAACCCATCGGTACAATGCTGTACTAGCCTTCTGAAAATTTTGAAATCAGAAAATATAGATGTTCCCACAAGTGTTGGTGGCCTCTTGCAAAGAAATGAAAAAAGTGTTCTGAGAACTGTAGCACCTGGGGAATACATCCATATTGGACTTGAAAGGCAGCTTCAGAAAGGCAGAGAAATTCTTTTGCAGCATGATAGTATTTTGCAATTGGATATAGGTATCGATGGGTTGCCTCTTTATAAAAGTTCTGCAATTGGATTGTGGCCTATCTTGGGAAAAGTTGTGAATGAACCTCGCTTAGATGTGTTTCTTATAGGATCATATATCGGCAAGAGTAAGCCAGCAGACGTAAACACATTTCTTCATGATTTTGTTGAAGAAATGAAATCTATTTCTGTAGACATTGGGGGAAAAAGTTTTAGTGTCCAAATCCGAGCCTTTATTTGCGATGCACCGGCAAGATCATTTTTATGTCAGACAAAAGGTCATAACGCCTTAAATGGATGCCACCGGTGCTACCAAATAGGAACTCGAATGGGCCATAGGACTGTATTTTGGATTTAATAGCAGAAAATACCACTGCAATGAAGAATTGCTTAAAGAATAATGTTCCTAAACACACAAAATTCTTTTTAATTTCATCAGTAGATGAATTCAAAAATTTAGAGGAAATGATTGATGAATCTAACGAAAAAGAATATGTAAGTAGAATCTTCTTAGTAGATAATATCACATTTTAGTACTCTTTTAAAATTTGTTAATAAATATTTTTTTTTTTAATAGATTGCAACAGTGAAAGCTATTTGTGGCCAACGCGGGTTAAAAAAAGGATTGCGAGAACTCATAAAACCAGAAATTTTGGATTTATTTAATTTGGACGGAACACATAACAAAATGCGTTTGCTGAATTTTCCGACATTTTTACATATTTTATTTGGTAAGAAATTTTGTATTATAACATACATTTAATTTTAATATTTCCCTCTTTTCAATTGCAGCCGAACATATTACGAAAGCAATACTGATAAATCGTTTAAAGCTGATATAAGAGATGCTTTAAAATTAGCTAAAAATCGTCATTGCAAAGATGAGAAAAAATCAATGACCGCAAAAGAAAATTTCCCGTTGGAAGAAAATGAAATGGATTTCTTCGAAAAACATTATAGCTTATTAATAAATATATGGGCCATTAAACAAAAAATCTCTCTTTTAAAATAATAATTTCTTTTTTAAATAAATAATTACTTTAATTTGACTTTATATATACCTACAATTAATATTTTCATTTATTCTAAATAATATGAAAATGCAAAAGACTGAATTTGTTATTTACTTTTAGAAATGTTTTGTTCTTTTTATGTTTTGTTTAAAATCGTTATAAAATAACTATTATTTAGTTATTTATTAAAATTGAATTCTTTATTATTAATTTTAAAATGTTGAGTTTTATGCTTTAAGTTTTTAAAATGATTATATGACTTTATATTTTATTATAGTATTAACAAATAAATAATAAAAATAAACAGAAATAAATAATAAAAATAACACAAAAACAATCTTTTTAATTTTTTTTTGGAATTTCATTTTAAATTATTTCAGAAACTCATATAATAACTATTATTTTCACTAATGAAAACACATGATTGAATCATTGAACTTTCATTGGTTAGAAGCACAAATTTAAATGAAAATGTACCACTTATGTAAAATGCAGTCTAGTAAATCAAGTTTTACTGGTTTAAAGCACTCATTTGAATGACAATCAGTTTTCACAAAGTGAACCTGTGCACGCCAATGACACGCCAATGCTAAAATCATGCATGTTTCACCTAACAAAGAACCAGTGCATTATTACTTGAACCCATGCATTTACTACTTTTTTGCATGTTTTTTTTGCTGGGATATTAGGGTAGATGGACCAAAATCTGAATTTGGTCCATCTACCATCAATTTATAAAAACTACAAATCCTGCTCTACAAAATAATAAAAACCGTTTCTAGCAGGCTAGGCCCATATTAAAACCAGGGCTTTTTTAAAAAAAGTTCATGTACAAATTTTTACTTTGATTACTTATAACATCATAACAAGTCATAGTAGGCTAAAAAAATGTCAAAAATTTCTGCATTTTGTTATGAATAAAAAAGCTTTTATAGTATTTTATCGGAAAATGTTAAATAAAAGAGTTATAGCGCAATAAAGATATTAGTTACTTTTAAGCCTTGTTTTAGGACAAAGGTCAAAGTCGACTGGCCGGTTTACGACCGATCGACCCAATTTTTGCACACATATTATTTTTTTTAGTCCCATCTATCAGAAACTGCCGGTGGAGCAAGCAAAATCAAAACTTTTGTAAAATTCATACATTTTATGGGTAATCTAATGATGTACAATTACTGAAGATTCAATAAATAAAGTATGTTAATAAAAAAATATGCCAAACGTTTTTCCAAAAAGGAATTTTTGGTGAATTTTTATCTTTTCAAAATTCTGATTTGACTGCATTTTTTAATTAATGTATAAAGCTGTGTAAAACAGGGTTTCATATAAAGAAATATCGAGGTACGTGTATTATCCGGCTGTGTTTTAAAAAAGATTTAATTAATTAAGGAAAATATTTTGACGTTCATTTGCTTATGAGATTATTTTATTTGTTAAGGAAAAGAATAATGAAATTCACTTAATTTTTCCAAAGCTATTTTATTTTTGTAGGAATTTATTTCATTTTATAATTTTTGAATAGATTGTACACAGAAAAAATTATAACTAAAAAATTTTTTAATAAGTCATTGATTGGTTTTAAATTTGAAATTAATAAAACAAATTATTTGAGTTTATTATTTCGTTTTATAGAATATTAATAACTTGAAATTCAGTTTGAATTACAAAAACCGTTTTGTAGTTTGACAACCTTAATAAAAATAAAATAAAAATTATATAAATTTTATAAATTAAGTGGAGAATCCGATAAGAATCGACATCATATTCAAGACTTCTACGGGTAAGTAAAATTAATGTATTCCACTTGTAATGGTTACACCATCGTATATGGAAATTTATTTTTTGTTTGTGCTTTTCCTAGTTATAATGCCAAACGTCACCATAGATGGAAGAATATTTTGCGTTTGTGCTTTTTTGAGAAAATGTAATAAAGTACATCCGTCTGGCAGGTGTCCATGCAATTTTCTACCAAAATATATATTCTTATTGTTTCTATTAAAATAATTATTAAAATTTGTGAGAATATTCAAATACTGTGTTTTATAAATAGTATAATAATTTTAATAAAGAAAAAAATACTTTTTCTTTCAATAAAATATTTACGAATTTGATTGTTAGAATTTACAAATTATGTGATAGGTCCGATTTTATTTAAAAATATTATTGACTTTAAGAATTTATTTATTGAATACGAAATTTACTTTTTTCTGTGTAGAGTATTATTTAAAAATAATACTCCTCAACTCTAAAAAATCAAATTTTTCAGGATGCATAAAATATATTTTTTTTTTTTAATTAATAAAATTTTTTCTGTGCTGTCGGCCCTCGGCCAGACTTAAGGACTTTCTCCTTTAGGTATGTCGAATACCGGCTTCGCTAAATAAGCTTTTTTTCGAATATAAAAATATGTAAAGTTTCACATTTTTATCAAAACTGATAATATCTTTCAATTTAAATAATAAAGACATTTATTGAAATATATTGATTATTTAGAGGTCAATAACTCATAAACTAAGAAGTAGAGGACAACATATTTTATACCACAAGTAGTTATTACACTGGTCAACAAAAAAATCCTCCCCCATAGACGAATAGTTGGACTTAATGTATTTTGATGTGCTAAACACGAATCTACTTTCAGTTTTTTTCCCATCAGGTCTGGATTTTATTTCGCCATAGTAAGGCCATTACTCTAGTATATTTCCTCATAACTCAAGAACGGTATGTACGTTTGATTAAAGTTATTCACCAAAAGATGCGGACTAAAAATATCTTCAAATTCCCCAAACTTAATTTTTTTATGTGTTCAATAGTTTAAAGGCATGTATCTTCAAAATTGATGCAGAAATCTAAATTTTATTCACAGTTCAGTAAAAATACCCATGTTACATACAATTGAGTAAAAATACAGTGGTGGCCAAAAAAAAAAAAATATTTTTTTATTTTTTCTTGAAACAAAAGGTGGATTTTTACGAGTTAAACAAGAATCTGCATTCACTTTTTTCTACCACGTACTGATTTTTTTTTCATGTGTATGACTAATATCATCACTTTATTCAACGTTCACACTATAAAATTCGAGAATGGTTTGTCAAACTTAGGCTATAACTCAAGAACCCTTTACACGATTTTGATAAGTGATACATTACAAATTGCATACAATTGTCTTCAATATGTGTCAAAAATATTTTTCATTCGCTCAAGAATTTCAGAGTTATGGATCAAAATTTTCACCACTTTTCAAAAAAATTAATTTTATAATTTTCGGTACTAATTACCGAATAACTACGGAAATATTAACTGGACAAAAAATTATACAAGTTCAGCTCAAAGACAATTTAGGTCGCTATATATTAAAGTTCAATTTATCTTGACAAACTGTTCTCGAGTTATACAAGTGTGACTGCCTAAAGGCGTGGTCATATTAGTCATGCCCATAAAAAAAATCAATGCGTGATAGAAAAAAAGTAAAAGCTGATTCTTATTAAGCACGTTGAATCCCATCTAATCCACCTATTTTTTTTTATTTAAGACGAAAAAAAAATTTTTTTTTGCCCACTAGTGTATTTCCACTTACCTGTGAATCCCATCAAGATTTGTACATCAATTTTTACAATATGTAGCTTTATTTACTCGTAGTTTTGCCAGCTTTGAGATAAAGGTGATCAACTTAAATATTTTTGATGTTTTCACCTTTAAAAAAAAGTTTTAGTAAAAAAAGAAATCTTGAATTTTGCATGAAAAAATTTTTTTCCGACTATTTTCTCTAAATATCTCCCAAACTATTGAGCAGATAAAAATTTGATGGTTGAGCGATTTAAAGCTAATTTTATTCCGCATATCGTGGTATATCATTTATATAAATCGTGCATACCGTTCTCCAGTAATATTGAAATCTACTCGAGTAATTGGCATATTTAGGGCACAATATTAGACACGACCATAAAAAAAAATTCCGACCTGATAGAAAAAAACTAAATGAAGCAGATTCGAGTTTAGCATGCGGAATTCCATCTAGTCTACATATTTTTTTTTTTTTTTTTTTTGAAGGAGCTCAAAAAATTTTTTTTTGTTGACCAGTGTTATCAGAATTATTTCAAATACATAAACAAAATCCGTGATTTTTAGGAAGCATATTTTTGATTTGGTTATTTTTTCGTTATGTAAAATGTACCAATATTTGTATCATTTCTAGTTTCAGCTTAGGGTAATATTTCATTTTTATACAGATTTATAGATTTACTTATATTCCTTTTTAAAGAAATTAAAACATTTTTTTTTTTTAATTGTCTTAAATAAGAAAAATTCAAACTTAAATTTAACATTCACAACAACAATAGTGTTGAATTTTCTAAATATAAATTAAATTGTGTTACATATAACGCCATTTTCCTTCTTGTTATTTCAAACAGTTAAATTCTGCGCAAGCTTTCATACTCTTGAAATGTTATTAAATAAAATAAATATAGCATGTTACAAAAAATTAATACTCTTAACTTCTCTTTTATATTTTTTGCGCATTCATTTCTTCACTAAAACATTTTAAGAGCAACATTGTCTTAAGGAAATTAATAATCCCTGAATTACCCTGACTGTTTTGCCTTTAACTAGAGCCAAGCAGATATACGCTGTACGCGAAACAAGCAAGTTTGATTTCGGAATTATAAATATAGTTCGTTGTGCGGGATTTGTGATTATTTCTTGGAAAATATTTAATAAAAAAAATTATGGAAATAAAAAATGAAATGTTAAAGCATTCCTCATAGATAAAACATTTATTTATATTGTATTTAAATGTGTGTACCTACATATATGCATGTATAATGTTCGTGTAATACAAACAAAAAAGTGATAATATGTAATATATAAAGATATACAAAAAAATTTTATACATATATTTAATGTGTGATTTTAAACAAAGGAGATAAACCTAAAAATATGTATGTTGTAAATGTATTGTAATAAACGTAATCAACAATAAAAATTTGTAAATATGGAGTATAAATAAAAGTCAGCAGCACATGCATACAGACACATACATAAGTAGATACATGTGTATTTAATCAGTACATGTTTGTACACAAGTGGATAAAAAAGTGAATATTTTTAGTTTTTTTCAAAATGGTTTCGCACTATTATACATACATATGTACCTCTTTTATCAATATAGTTTATGTACAAGTATTAATACTACTATACTAAAACTATGAAAGGGAATAACTTTTGTAAAATCTAGACCAAATTCCGACAATGATTAGAACAAGATCAAACGATGTATTAAGAAAATAAAGAAAAATGTGTAAAAATTTAGTTTTTAACATACTTTTTTACATTTTGCAAATAATCAGTTTAATATTGCCTACATTTCAAAAATGTCTATGACATTTTCATACATATTAAATTATCATATCGCGCAAATCATTATACACTTCTAAGGCCCGTTAACAATAAAACAATAACTGGAAGTTAAATACTAACTTTCAGTTTAAGCAGAAAGTTAAAATAAATTCAATAACACAAAGTTTTAATTAGCACTAACTTTAAGTTAAATTTAATTGAAAAAAATCTTTCAGTTATTTTTTTTTTTTTTTTAACTTTTAGTTTAAGAGCAAGATACAAAAATAAAATACAGAATGTATTCAATCTGAAACAATCATTTATATGGTTTCAACTATTTATTAAAATGAAGATACGAAAATATTCGTGTTAGCCTTAAGATAAAAGCTCGGGTCAAAACATCTTTTTCAAATGATTGTAGTAAAATAATTGGTTAAACTATTTTAAATAGCCACCGTACAAATGTTATTTTGGAATGGGTCTTACATATGCCGCATTTATGTACATATAATTCATTGTCGGATTTATATGTATCTCGAAGATTCATCCATATTTACCATGTCTCCTATCTTTGTTCCATTCTAAAAAATGTTAAAATATCTCCAATAAATTGTAACCTGCTGATGAAATTAGGCACAAATAAGTTACGACTGCATAGTCCAGAACAGTCCAGATTCTTAAGCAAGCAGTCTTATTCCCAGAAATTTTACCTATTAAAACGTATATGTAATTATATCGTATTTATTGAACACTATATTTACAATTTTAATGGTCGGACCTATTCGTGGATATCTTTCTATGTATCTGTTTACTTACATATATATGTATGTATGTACAGCTTAGGGATTTAAGGATGATTGTACAATGTCTGCCTGTTCGTGTAAACTTTATAAACGAAATTGCAGATGCAACTTTGAATATAGTTTGTTAAAATTTCTTGGCTTAAAATTGACCATAGCTCCCATATAAAGTCCGAAGTTCCTTTGAAGATAATGAATTCCATGTAAACCTTTGTTATAAACGTACATATATGTATGTAAATGTTTATTTTAATTTAAAATTTAAAAAATAAATAATATTATTTTAAATGTTTTGACTTTTAGGTAGAAAACAAATTCACAATAATGCTAACCAAAAATTTATCTAACTTTTCATTACTGTTAATAAAAAATTAACTTTTAGTTTAATATTAACCGGAAGTTTGATAACTTATTTTTAAATTTAACTAAACCGAACTTTGTGTTAACGGGCATAAGTATTTATCAAAAATAAATTAAAAATTTGAAATTAGTTTAGAAATGGATTAATTATTTAAATTATATGTTTTGACGTTAAATCAGAAAAATTTTCTATCAGGCAGCCGAAAACTTTTTATTTTTAAATAAATATGTGTAAATATCTTTATTGTTCAAGATGTTTTTTCAAATGTTGAAAAAAATATGTGAGGGATTTTTATTTTTTAATATAACCCAGCAAACATTTTTTTGGCTTTTGGTAGTGACTACTATCTACTAGACTCATTACCTGTTAATGAGTTGTCATTATTTTTCTCATTTGTTTGAATAGTGGAATAACTAGTTACTAGTAAATAAGAAGTTCATTTAGTTCTACAATGGCTCAGTGCCCTAGAGCGACTGCGTAACACTCAGAAGGTTGTCGGTTCAACCCCAAACTAAATCCATCTTTTTTTAAAGAAATTATTTGAATTTCTATTGGTATGTCAAAAAATTTATTTATACATACATAGCGTAGTGAGTAAGACACTAGTAGTAGTGTATTCAAAACCCGAAATCGATAACCGGTTTTTGAATTTTAAAAAATCGAACGGTTTCGATAATTTCTAATTCTGAATTATTCGACATGCCGGTTTTTTAATAGAAGGTACTTTTTAGGTTTTTTACTAAAACGTCCAGTGTTTTTTATTATATTTTCAAAGAGTACATTATTTAATTATATTTAAATATTCACATTTACATAGATACAATTTATACCAAAAAGCTAATTAGCGAAGAAAATAAAGATACCGAAGATTCATCGGAAGATGAACATGATTACGACTATATCAAAAATACAGAAGCACGTATCAATATTGACAATACCTTAACATTCTGTTACGAGGTCGGAAAATTAGAAAATTACGTAAATATGTAAAACTCTTCAATAAATCAAGTGAAAAGCAAAAATGATTTAACAGTTTTTAACAATCAACAAATGCTTTGAAATAGATGCACTAGATAATCTTTGGAAAACTTTTCAACCATTAGAAATAGCTATTAAAGAGCTTTCAAAACATTCTGCAACTCTAATAGATGGAGAAGCAATTCTTAAACTTTTGTATAACAATTTAAAAAAAAATAAATAATAATACTTAATACGCCCAAGAATTATGTAATCGACTTATGATAAGATTTAATGAGCGCAGAATTAAAATTGTAATTACAATTACTGTTTGTTTAAGTTCAGGAAAATTCCGATGTAATGATAATGTTTTGAAATATTCACAAAAACAGAAACTAAGAAATTCGCTGTAGATTTATTTAATCGTCTATTTTTAAATGATGTAGATGAAAATACCGATTCTGATAATGGATCAAGTTTGAATTCTGAAAATTCGATTAGCTTAATTTGTGATTTAAGTTACAACAAAATGCAACAAAAGAACAGAAAAATTGGAAAAGTTATATTATTACCTTTTGACAATTTGTTCAACCTCCACTAATACTGAACGTGTATTTACGATTTCCAGTTTAATAAAAAATAAGCAAAAAAATCGGCTCAAACGTCATCATCTTAACTATATATTATTTGTAAAATATTATGTTATCTATTTAAAAATTAAATTCTTTAGTAAATATTAAAAAAAAAAATTAATTGATATCAATAAAAATAAACAAAAAATATTAATTAAAAAAATTTAATTTATATTATTTTTTTGTATAAGAATTCATTAATAAAAACCTATTAACCGTTTTTTTTTACATAAAACCGTAATCGAAACCGGTTTTCTGAAAATGGCGTTTTTTTTAATACACTAGACCCACGACCCGCAAAATAGTGCACACGGGCAAATTATCTCTTAATTTTCTCACATCTATATGCTCTTACATGTGAAGAGAGAATAATTATTTATATATTTTATATATTTTTAATACTTTTTTTAACAAATTGTTTTAATATTCAATTATAGTTTTAATTACAGACCATAAATTGTTTAAAAGCAAAAGATATTATTAAATTATAAGTTTAAAAATTGTTTCCCTGCAAAATATAAGAGCACGGAAACAAGAGCATATAGAATGTGAAATTTAAGAGCGCCGTTCCCTGCTATAAAGAAATACAAAGAAAAAACCGGATCAAAAGCCATATATGAGTTTGTACGTGTGTGTTCTGCTTATAAAGATCTCTATTTCCAAATACCCTGCCAACATTTTCTATCGATAGTTTTAAGATGACACTTTTTAGTGCTTTTTTGGAGTGTCGAATTAGTGTTATTTAGAAGTGTAGAAGAGTACTGTAGGAAAGAATGGACAAATTATCGCTTTTTTATAATAAAATTAAATTAAGGGGAAAAAATATAGAACAATATGATATGATAAATATACTAGAACTAAAAAAATAACTTATTTTTATATACTACATACATAACAATATTTTATTATCTTATTGAGTTCCTGTTCTCTTCAAAATTAATAGCCTGTTTCTCTATGTCGAACGAAAGCTTTTTTCGACTTCTAAGTGAACGAAAACTGATTTGGGTTTCTCTAACTCACTTCTATGCGAACAATGAGTCGAACGACAAGTCGAAAGAAAACGTAAGTGTTTTCATATAAAATTGGATTTCTGTATTTCGAACGATAAGAACAAAAATGTCAAAATCAGTCACTTGCTATTTTGCTTTCGACTAGTTGGATTTTTTAATGAAAAATATTAAAATCAAGGTTTAATTTTTCTACTATAGTAGTTCTCATTTATTATAAATATCAACTACTAACAAACGCCACACAAAAAATATATTCCCACTTTAAAATTTTGCGTTCCATACTACTACAAACTGCAGCATTATTTTCATGTGGTATATTAAAAATTGCAGCGTTTGTTTACAATTTAAAGCAACATACTTAAACAGTATTCAACTTGTTTGTCAAATATATAAACTAGAACTTTGTGCTGCAGTGTGCTCGTAGAATTTTGCCGAAAACATATTACACACCAGTCAGGGTTGTCAGATTTTTTTGAGCCTCTGTCGCCAAATTGCTAACCAGAAATCGCCAAAAATCGCCAAAATTAAATTTTATATATTTTTTTTATGAAAAACTAAAAACAACTAAAATATTTAGTGCTTCAAATTTTATATAATTTTAAAATGTAAATTCAGCTTCAACAAAGTCAATAATAATTTCAGTAGCTAATAATAATTGAATAACAAAAATATTAATTTCAATAAACTTTTCTGACATACATAACTCAATTTTAGGTCAATAATTTTAAAAATTTATTTAAATTTATTATATTTTTTAACAGAATAATTCTAAAACTATATAATGAACATTTGTCCTATTAAACTTATAAATTGTTTCGAAGAATTAGTTTATTCATGAACGTTTTCTTTTCATTATGGTCCATAAAATATTAATATTCATATTTGAAAGATGATGGAAAAGGATCTTGATTTTGTTAGTCGGGGTTCTTTAACAGCAATTTTTCTTGCTGCAATTTTGAGTTCGTAGACGAGAAAGGTGAAGTGAATGTAAATTTTTAGTATTCTCTTCTCTATCCTACGAACTCAGAATTGCAGCAGGAAAAATTGCTGTGTGTGATCCCAGACTTAGATCAGGGGTTTTACAAACTCTTGCTTCGTGCCTTTAACTTTAATAATTTAAAGGTATTTCTGAAAATACGTTGAATTTCAAGTTTGAATAAAAATTAATATTCATTTGAAAGAAAGGATACTTTGTCAATTTCATATCAAATGTTATTCCTAAATAATTCTTAATCCAAAAATAATTTAATACTTAAAGATAAAAATTAATGACATATTCTCAATTTGATACCAATTGCTTTTGTTAAATCAGGCTATATTTAAGAAAATAGTAAACATTTGACTTCAATTAATTATAAATTTAAGATAAAACGTTTGTATTTAAAAATGGATTCTAAAATTGCTAATAAACGTCCTATGCCAAGGACAAAATATCATTACTGGTTTTTTACAATTACCAGAATGATAATAATAATCATGCACAAACACAAAAAAATGTTTACTCTATATTTTTTGCAACTTTGCAGAGCTTCGAAAGAATTAATTAAATCCTAGCTTAATTCCCTTAAATCTTAATTCTGAATTAAGAAATAATAGTTTTTCATTCAATAATACCATTCTCAAAAATATAATTCAATAGCTTAATTCAAATTCTTTTGTTTGAATAGAATTATTTCTTTATTGAATTAATTCATAAAGAATTCATTCAATTTTTGTTAATTCAAATCATTTCCAAATTGAATGAAAATATATATATATTTTTTTTTTTCATTCAATTTGTAATATTTTGTGTTTTATTATTTTACAAAATGAATTAAAAAATATTTTCTAAAGCTAATTTGTAATAGATTTCAAATGAAGAAAATTTGAATGATTCAATATACTTTGTTGAGAACCGCGAACCTCTATTTGAGAACCGCCGTTTTGGATAAAAAATACTAAAAATAGACGTTAGCTAGTAAGAAAACGTAATAGTTTTACTATGCGAATACCTATTTAATAAAGTTTTAAAAATTAGCCAAATAAATCGCCACCTTATTAAAAATCGCCAAAAAATTCGCCATGTCGCAAAACGGAAAATTCAGTCGCCAAGAGCAATTAAAAATCGCCATGTTTGGCGAAAAATCGCCAAATCTGACAGGCCTGACACCAGTCAGTGTTTTCTTTGTTATGCTGGATATTTTTCCCTATTTGCGCTTTGATTTTTCTGCTATAGTAGGTAATTTAGCAGTCTTGTTTTTGCAATTTCGATGCTTTGTAAAATAAAACACATAAAGGTTGAAATGTTTATATTGTATGTTGGTATGTACGTATGTAGTGTGTAAGTTAAGTTTTTGCTTAATGCAAAAACTAAAAAAAAACAATTTTTTTATTTGTTAGTGGTCTTTACGACATTTCTTTATTATATCCAAAATTGAACTCAGTTTAAAATTACAATTTGTCTTTATTATATTAAATTTCAGTAACCTGATTACATGAGTGGTATGATTACATTTCTGAGAATTAATATTATTGCAGACATTTAGTCAGCAATTAAAATAAAATATGTTACAATAAACTTAAATAAATGTAGAATTATGTTGTTGCTGTTTCATCAACTTTAAACTTGGCTTGTGTTAACTCTTCCCTCCTTAAGTTGATTGTCCCCAATCATTTGCATGGTAAGCTGATGGGTGGTGGAGTTGAAATTTGAAGAAATGGCCCAGATTTAGTGTTTTGAACGTAATCTGTATTTATTTTTGGTTCTGATACTATGTATAATCTTTGTCTATACTTAATGATACAAGCAAAAGTTATTGTTATGGTAATAATAGAAATTATAATCGATATATCTGAACTTAGACTAAATACATGCATTTTTTTATTCTTATCAGCTAATATTCTAATGTTATCTTCATATTTCATTTGTTTTAAGTGTAAGTTTTCAATTTTTAAGTCTAGTTCTGTTACATTTTTATTTTCTTTAATTTTCGTTATTAAATTTGGTAAAATAAGTGTTTCATACATTTTTAAGTTAACATTTGTATAAGTTTTATTTAAAACATTAACTTTACAATTTTCGAATTTAATAAGGAATGTTCCTTTTTGCATTATTTTTAATTTACTACAATCATGGGTTATATTCCCTTTAAAGTTTTTAAATATGATTATTCCTTGAATTATTTCTACTACTTCAGATTTTTCTGAAATTTCTAAATTACAATGAGCTTCTTTGAATCGTAATATATTTTCAATACACTTATTATCTAATGGAATCAAATTTTTTTCTAAATTGTCTTTTACATTTATATCATAAATTTTATCATAGCTATCTGCTAATATTTCTGATGGACTTAATATTACGGATTTGTTTAAAATATCTGGCAAGGGTTCAAATTTTATTCTGATTAAAGTGTTAGAGGAAAATTGGGGTATGAATAGGGTAAGGATTATGTTATTATGTTGGAAAAGTACTGCAACTTTTGTATTGGTATAACTGTCAAAATCGTTAATCAAACTTAGTTCCTTTTGAGTTAAAATGTCTGTTTACAGGAAAATATAATTTGTCCTATGTCGTTAATATGATTTGTTAAAAGTACTATGTCATTGTTTAGACTGTATGTTTGTTCGATAAATTGAACTTCATCTTCCAATATTTTGATTCTATTTTGAGTCTCTCTTTTAAATTCATTAATATACCTGCTAATTAGAGATTGTTGTTTGTTTATGTGTTTTGTAATATTGGTAATTTGTTCAGTCATAAAGTTATTTATATGCGTCAATTTACCTACCGTACTGTTGATCGTTTTTTCATTGTCATGTATACTGTTTATGGCGTCTCTAATTTCTAGTTCGTCATCACTGTCCATGGAACCTGCGATATATTTTAGTCCCTTTCCTAGTACGTTTATAAGTCCTCGTTTTGATTTGGAGTGAATATGTAAGTTATCTATTTTTGCTTTTAATAAAATAAAGTTTTTGTTTAGTGTGTTCAAAAGTTGTTTGTCTTCAAATGTAATGTCTTTTAGTGTACTTATGTTATCTGAAAGTAAAGTTACCGTTTCTTCGTACGTCGTTAAATTTATAAAGTGTAGGACTTTATCATAGTGTCCAATTGTCTTTAATTCCCCTGTCTTGATAGGTAGGTAACCATTGTTGTTGGTTAAATCCTGTACGTCAAGGTGCTGTGCAGTCACTGCCATTACAAACGTCAAAATTCCAAAATTTAACATTTTCCGTTCTGCAAAAAAAAAGTTAAAAGTAAAAGAATGTTATTTGAAAAGAATTTTTTTAGGACCCCATCAGGTCTGTTTAATATTATTCTTGTGAACAATTCTTCCTGACTTAGTTTTTACTGTCGTATTATAGTTTTCTGCCACTATTTCTTTTTTATACCTAGAGGATAGTTTATTCCCTAGTCTCCTATTTATTTTCACAAATATTTCCTCTCCCTCTACATATTCTTTTGGAGTCAATCTATTTTTATTGTGGTATGCAAGGTCTGTAGTTTGCTTTTCGAACAGCTTTTTTATTGTTTCCTCTCTATCTTTTTTCAACAATTCTGGGTCATTACTCACTCTTCTTCCGAAAAATATTTCCATAGGTCTTTTGCCTGTGACGGAATGGATTGAGGAGTTATATTCTTTTACCGACCTTTCTAATAATTCTTGAAGTGATCGATGTACCTGCTCATTTTGAAGGCAACGCATAATCTCCTGCAGAGTAGAATGGAAACGTTCGACTTGCCCGTTAGAGCAACTTGTGTATGGAGCCGTCCTGTAAATTTCTATTCCGAACTCATTTTCTATCATAAACTTGATGGATTCTGAATAAAAGGATTTCTCGTTATCCATGACTATTGTTTCAGGAAATAGCGAAAAAAGAATATCTCTTAGTGGTTGTCGTATATCTTCAGATGCCTTGGATTTTATTGGTTTTGCGATGGCATATTTGGAAAACTTATC
This sequence comes from Protophormia terraenovae, assembly GCA_951394005.1. Lineage (NCBI taxonomy): Eukaryota > Metazoa > Arthropoda > Insecta > Diptera > Calliphoridae > Protophormia > Protophormia terraenovae. The sequence goes on from OX596077.1 coordinate 73,292,996, forward strand.
TATTGCCGTAAGTACTAGTTGCTTTCCAATCAAAAATATGTCCAAATGAACTATCTGTCCAGGATATTGTGGAATGGGTGTAGCTTGTATCTGTGGCTTTGCAGGGTGCCGATCATATTTATTCATTTTGCAAACTGCGCAGATTTTAATCAATTTTTTTATTTTATTTGCCATTCCAGGAAAATAATATCTTTCCAAAATTTGAATTCTGTTTTCTTTGGCGTTCCTGTGTGCTCTGTTGTGAAATCTTATTATTATTTCCTCCTGTTGCCGATGGTCTACTATATCTTCCACTTGAACCTGAGTGAACCTTATCTTGTATTTGTTAAAATACAGTGGGTACACATTTTGAATTTTTCCCATGGTGGACTCATCAGTTTTAATACAATTTATAACTGACGGGTTAAGATAACGCTTTAAAATAGAAGTGTTTCCTCAGTGTATTCTGGTTCTGTAATTATGTGACGATGGTAAGTTGGGAACACTATCTTGAACTGATGAGTTGAGTTTACGTCTCTATTTAGAAATATTTGGTTCTTAAAAGCATTAATTGGAGCTTCCACACTAATTATTAAGCCATGAGATGAACTTTCATCAGAATTGGTGGCTATTGATAGTGTGTTCAGGGGTGATTCCTGTGATGGTATTCTGGATAGAGCATCTGCAACGACATTTGTTTTACCAGGTTTATAAAACAATTCGTAATTATACTCCTCCAGGATTGACTTCCATCTTTTCATCTTACTGTTATTATTTTTGTTACTAAGCGCATATGTTAAAGGTTGATGATGCGTATAGATTTTTACTTTTACAGATCCATATAAATAGTTTCTAAGTGAATTTAATGCCCAAATAATGGCCAACATTTCCTTTTCGTTTGCGGCGTAATGTTCTTCCGCTTTACTTAAAGTTCTAGATATAAATGCGATTGGCTTATCGTTTTGTGACAAGACCGCTCCAATTGCGAAATTGGACGCGTCAGTTACTAATTCGAAATCCTTTCCGAAATCTGGGTAAGCCAAAATGACATCTTCTGATATAAGAGAAGTTTTTATTTTTCTAAAAGATTCCTTTGCTTCATCGTTTAAGGATATTTTAATATTTGACGATTTATTTTTGGAGACCCTACCTCCTTCCCCCCTTAAAAGGGATGTCAAGGGTTTTGCAATTTTTGCATAATCTTTAATAAAGCGCCGGTAATACCCTGACATTCCTAGAAAACTGCGGAGTTCTTTCAGAGTCCTAGGTTCAGGGAAATTGGCGATGGCATCTACTTTTGCACGATTAGTTTTTACACCATTTCTAGATATAACATAACCCAAAAATTCTACATTATCCTTAAAAAATTACATTTATCTAGCTGAATTTTCATGTTTGCGTTTTCCAATGTTTTAAATACTTTTTTTATGTGTTGGAAATGCTCTTCTTCCGTTTTGCTAAATATTATAATATCATCAATGTAGACATAGCAGCACTCCCCAATATGGTCTCTTAATATGTCATCAAGAGCACGCTGAAAAATGGATGGAGCGTTCTTCAAGCCAAATGGCAGACGTGTAAATTCATATTTACCGTTATTTACAGAAAATGCGGTTTTCTCAATATCAGATTTTTTTAGTGGAATCTGGTGAAAACCACTTTTTAAATCAAGTACCGAAAAAAATTGACTATTACTAAGATTGGATATTACTTCAGTTATTTCAGGAATAGGATATTTGTCTGCAATGGTGACTGCATTGAGTTTCCTATAGTCAATTACCATTCGGTATTTTTTATTTCCCGCCGAGTCGGATTTTTTCGGTACAATCCACACCGGTGAATTATAAGGTGATCTAGATGGTCTTATAATCCTATCATGTAAAAGTGCTTTTACTTGTGCTTCAACCTCGGACTTTAAAGAAGAAGGATACGGATAGAACCTTGTATAGACTGGAGTATCCGAAGTAGTTCGTATTTCCCCAACGACTTTCGTTGTATAGGTTAATTTCTCGTTTGGTTCCGAGAATAAGTGAGAAAATTCTTTTATTATGTAATTCATCTTTATTTTTTGTTGATTAGTTAAATTATTTAAATTAATACTTGCATGATCTATATTATTTACTGCCTGAGATTCTAATTGTTTAAGGCCTATTTTTATATTATTTTTAATAATCATATAACTGTCTCCAGCATAAATTATAGCTTGTAATTCTTTAAGGGTATCATTCCCCCCAGGATGCCGTCAAAAGTTTTTAAGGATGGCATTAAAAAAATTTTAATTCATCTTCTAAGTTAAAAAGTTTTATTATAGTATATTGTGTAATTTTAATATCCCCTACTACTGATTTAGCAAAAAATGGTGATTTATTTTGGATTTTTTTCTTCGCTAAGTGAGGCTGTAAATAATTTTTGCTGGATCCTGTATCTACGAGAAACTTAAGAATGTTTCCGCTCTCCGTTTTTACCTCAAAGTAGGGCAACGAAGAGCTTATTAAGCTAAAAAATGAATATCAGTAGGTTCGACGTAATTTTTGTTATTATCTGTTTGTGAATATTCATCTAAAGGATAATTATAATTCCTATTTTGAGTTTGATCTAGTAGTCCTTCTGTATTAATATGGAAAGTTCTTTGTGCCTTTCTCTGTTGATTAATAGCCGAAGGTGGTCTTTTACCCTGAAAATAATTTTGATAGGGCCTATTCATATAGTTAATGTGTCGGGAGCGTATGCTCTGATCTACGTCCATTGGTTCAGGACGATTTTGTGGTTTAGGAGGTCTTGGTGGAGCATTATATTTATAATGTTGCATCCTATCTACATTTTGTCTACTTTGCCATACTGGCTGGTTTATTTGAGGAATATGACCTAATTGAGGATAAAAGGGGCGTTTCATTTGCGCTATGTTTCCTCTTTGTAAATTCTGGGGTTTTTTGTGAGTATGCGACGTTCTCCAGTGTTGGTTTTCCAACTTCATGCAAAGCTGTAAGGCTTGTGGGAGGTCAGCGGGCTCTCTTATCCCTAAAAGTTTGGGTAAATCTCCGTTAAGACCTCTTATGAAAGTGTCTAGCGCTTTGTTACGGTAAGACTGAGTAAGCATGTGAAGCGACTCGCTACTAGTTTCCAAGCAACCTAATTTATTTAGCATAAGTGAAAGATGTTCGTATACCTTCTGGTAAAATTCTGGAATTGTTCTATTTCCTTGAATTAACGTAGTCATTTCATACTCTAATGTCGACAGGTCACGTTTGTCGGCGTAGTGCATTGTCAAGCATTTTGATATTGCAGGCCAGTCAAGTGGCGTGTTATACGACTCTAATGCTATATCCGCGTTTCCTACTATTTTATTTCTTATAACGCTTAATATTCCGTAGTATTTAGGGGTTCCTTTTTGAGTTTCATATATAGATAATATTCGGTCAACGCTCTTTTTCCAAGAACTGAATTCTCCCGCTTGTCCTGAAAATTCTTTGAGGCACTTTACAACATCTGGTATTTTATCTAAATCGCTAAGATTGTTCCTATGTCTATCTTCAATTACTTGGTCTGTTATATTACAGAAATTAGTGTTAGGGTTTAAGGTAGCCTGTACGATTTGCGGACATTGGCGTTTTAACACCTCTGACGCTATATTGGTTATCAAAGAAGTTAAGTCGTCCATATTTAATTGCATATTTTGATTAGGAGGAGGTGCGGACGGGTTATTTAAAATGGGAGGTCTTACTAAATTATTGGGATTTGCCATTATAAAAATGAATTTCAATAACTCAAGTATTAGTATAAATTTAATTTATTTTCCTAAAAATTTAATTTTTTTTTTTTATTGTGTTTTTATAAATTTTTTCTTTCTTATTTTTTTTTTTTTTTAAATATAAAATTTTTTCTTTTGTATTAAGTATAATAATTATAACATAAAATTTTTTATTTTATATAATATAATTATGCTTAAAATAATTAATTATAATTCTACCTTACTTTATGTTGGAATTGCTGTTGTTACTCCGCCGGTTGTTTTTCCTTTTTTGTAAATTATTTTATTTGTTGCAGCCACTTCCTTTTTTACTATATTTTAGTTTGTTTCTAATTATAATTTTTATTAATTGTAGTCACTTTATTATTTAAGTTTGTTTCTAATTTTAATTTTTATTAATTGTAGTCACTTTATTATTTTAGTTTCTTTTTAATTATTACTTATTGTAACCACTTTACTTATTGTAATAACTTTTAGTTTCTTTTTAATTTAATTTAATTTTTATTTATTGTAATCACTTCCTTTATTATTATTTAAGCTTTTTTCCAATTTAATTTTTATTTGCTGTAGCTACTTATATTATTATTTTTTTTATATTTGCTGTAGCTACTTTTTTTTAAGCCTTCGGACAGGCTGACACATTTATGTCCCCGTTTCCCCGCTTTGTTACTCCGGAGCCTTGTTTCCGAAAAAGGCTTTTTATTCACTTCGCTCGGGCGCCAGTTAAGTTTTTGCTTAATGCAAAAACTAAAAAAAAACAATTTTTTTATTTTTTAGTTGTCTTTACGACCTTTCTTTATTATATCCAAAATTGAACTCAGTTTAAAATTACAATTTGTCTTTATTAAATTTCAGTAACCTGATTACATGAGTGGTATGATTACATTTCTGAGAATTAATATTATTGCAGACATTTAGTTAGCAATTAAAATAAAATATGTTACAATAAACTTAAATAAATGTAGAATTATGTTGTTGCTGTTTCATCAACTTTAAACTTGGCTTGTGTTAACTTGTATGTTCATAAGTATGTTTATGTTTTTTATCTTTCACACAAGAATGTCTAGCAGCAATGAAATTGTCAACAAAAAGCTGCTAAACATTATACTATAGCAGAAAAGTCAAAACGAAAATAAATAATACTGCGCAATATGGGTTCAACAAAATTGTGGGTACGCAACTCTACAGAAATATAATTTACTTCGTGTGCAATGGTTTGCTTTTGCTGCTGCAAATTGCAGAGACGAGTCACAAATTTAGTAGTATAACGATGTTATAGTGTGAATATTTCTAGTTGTTGTGGATTGTATAAATGAAAAATTTGTATATTTATTGCACAGTCGTAAGTGAAAATTCTACATATTTAAACCTTCATTAAAATTACTAATCACGACACTGCAAATGTTCCTCAGTCATGTTTCTTATTCGTTTTACATATACTATGTATCGATAAATGACGATTTTGCATCTAAAAAACAATTTATAAAGAAATCTAAACAAAATTTTTGTTTTTTTTAATTTTTATACCCTTCACCACAGGTGTAAAGGGTATATATAAGTTTGTCATTCCGTTTGTAATTTCCACAATTTTCGTCGGAGAGCAAAAAAGTTTATATTTTCGGAATCCTTGTAAGAAGCGATGACGATTGGACCATGTCCGTCCGTCCGTGTGTCGGTTGAAATGGCGTTTATGAAGCCCACCGATAACTGACATATATAATATGTATGTCAAACGATCGGAAATGCTTTCGAGAATTTTGCTATTGGAATTCAGCAAGATAGGTTCATACAATGCGGAGATATGTTCAAAAAACCGGTTTTTTGAACCGGTTTTCCAGTTTCTGAAGCCTCTGTATACACTACGGACTTCGTTTTTACAAAGAATTCTCGGACATTTTTTTCTGAATTTTTGTTCTGAAAAAATGAAATAAATCGGTTCAGTAATAACTGAGATATCGGACAAAACGCATTTTTTATTTTTTGAAGCCTTGGTTTAAGCTATAGATTTTTATTTTTATACAGATCGGTCACAAATATTTTTATAAAATTTCAGTTTTTTGAACCAGGAAGATCGGTTTATAAATGGTGGAGATATGCTTTAAAAACCGGTTTTTAGAACCGGTTTTTTAGTTTCTGAAGCCTCTGCATATACCAGGGACTTCGAATTTTTAAAGGGGGCTCGAAAATTATTTTCTGAATTTTTGTTCTGAAAAAATTAAATAAATCGGTTCAGTAATAACTGAGATATCGGGGAAAACGAATTTTTTATTTTTGAAGCCCTTGTTCAAGCTATAGATTTTTATTTTTATATAGTTCAGTCATAAATATTTTTATAAAATTTCGGTTTTTTTAATAAACCAAATTCGTTCATAATCAACAGAGTTATGGCCCAAAAACAAATCTGTTAAGAATATAAATACACCAACAAACATGTATATTAAGCATTGTAATGACTATTAGTGACGTTTTTTGTTTTTTGTATAGACAAGTAGTTTAGTTAGAAACAGCAGTCATATAATGAATAACAGTGTTGTTGTTGTTCTTTGTATATGCAGTCTGTACAAAAATAAATAGATATGGAATTGTAGTTGTTTATTTTTAAAAACTAAAACATATCTGTTAAGAATATACATAAATACATACACAAACATGTATATTAAGCATTGTAATGACTATTAGTGACGTTTTTTGTTTCTTGTATAGACAAGTAGTTTAGTTAGCAACAGCAGTAATATAATGAATAACAGTGTTGTTGTTGTTCTTTGTGTATTCAGTCAGTTTGTACATACAAAAATAAATATATATGGAATTGTTGTTAAGCATACGTTAAGGCGAAAATTTTATTAATTGTCGGTAATATGGTAATATGATGTCGATAAGATGGTAAGATGGCAATATGGTGAAGGGTATCAAAGATTCGGCACAGCCGAATCTTTTTTCAATTTCATTTTAAATTATTTTATTTTTGTTTGTTAATTTACTTGGTTGTATATATACGTTCAAGCAATTTATTAGTATTTTTAATATTTTTACGAAAAAAAGTTACTCGGAAAGATAAATAAAACAAAAACAATAGGAAAAGACGTAACTCCATGCGAACGAAAGCGTAGGAAATACAGAAACCCAAAATGATTTGAATTCGTTCGACTTGCTTTGATTTTCGTTCGACATAGAAAAACAGGCTATAAATATAAAAAAATGCTAAAAATTAAAATTAGTTATTTTCTAATTTAATCTACTTTTTATCCGTCACTTAAAAACATTGCATTGAACACTTTAAAAGTTGTACATTTACTGAGCGAATCTTTATATTTTTTCTTTGTTCTGGAAGGAAAACAGTCGCCTAAAGCAAGATTTTTGGAGTACAAGAAACAAATTATGTATATTCAGTGTATAAAAAGTATACAAATTTTGGTTGTTTATTTACAAGTCGAAAAAATATGACCGTTTATATTACTGTAGGGCATATCATACGTGTTTTGTTGTTTTACAACAAAGAATACTAAGAATGGAAGGCTTGTCAAAAAAACTTAACTCTGTTGTCAAAAAAACCTAACTTTAAGACTGTGTTAGTCAAATTTTATTTATATGTATTAGTGCTGAAACCACTTTCACCACACATCATAATCATACATAGTTGCACAAAAGAGTATTAACAAATTATTAAATATAATTCATCACAATTATATTCGCAGATTTTTATCTTTTTATGCGGGTTACATCCACAAATAGTAATATAATTACATTTCTTTGCTTTTTGTTGATGAATATGAAAATAATTTAAAATTATTTTAAAATCTGTTTTATTTTTAATACCAAAAGTAGCAACATTGTTCGTTCAATTTAAATTTCAACATACAAAAAAGGAATGTCAAAAATAAAATAAAAAAATATTTTTTCAGTTTGTGGAAAATATTCGTTTAACGGGAGTTAAAATACTATAAACGCGTGTGAAAAAATAATAAAAATATCGTGTGTTTGTTGAAAAATGTGTCGCGTGTGTAATTTTCCTTAAATTTTAAGGAAAATATTTGTTTATTTTGTGGTGTTTCTCTCTCTCACAAGTGTGTTGAATTCACACAGAACTTGTATGTGAAGAGAGAGAGAAATGTTGTTGTTGTAGGAAAGAGTACACCGCACCGACGTGATTATACCTTTCTTAGTGATATGTAAATGTTTGTCTAGTTTTGAAGTAGTCAATTTATTTCACAAGCTTTGAATTTAATTTAAATATTATATGAAAATTTAATTGCAGTTTAAGAAATTTTTAAACTGTTATAATAACATAACTAATTGCAATTGTATTTGATTTTTATTAAAAGTAAAATTTTTTTTATTATTTCGTTTTGTATTTTTCTGATGACAACTAGTTTTATTTTTGCTAAACTAATAATTATTATTTTTGACTTTATATACATATGTATGTATAGATATATTTTTGTTTTAAATAGTGTGTAGACACTTCGAGATTTTTATTTATTTAATTTACTTCACTAATGGTAGAGGCAGGTTATTTATAATTTTTAGTCTTCTTAGGTGGACTGAATTTCGAATGGCAAACTTGTTCAATACCTGATTTTTGTTTAATTTTTGACGCAGATCAGTAGAATTGGAGCTATTTCGAATGATGGATCTTCATGTTGCTCCCAAAAAGGTATTTTTAACCACCCTAATGTATATACTTATTCTCAAATAAAAATGAAAATATGAATAATTTTTTTTTTTTAACGAATTCCACAATTTCCTTTTTTTAATAAACATGGAAGTATTCCTCAAAACTAAACAAAGTATGATACATATATATATATTACTTATAAATAAATCGATTTTCGATTTTTCATTAAAAAATCACAGATAGAAATAATATATATTCTTAAATAAAAATGAAAAAAATTAAAGAAATATTTTTTAACGAATTCCACATGTTTTTTTTTTTTTTTATAAAGAATTTAAAGTTTAATTTGTCTTCACAAGAAAAAAATGAATTCAATTAATATTCACCAATTACACCATTTTAATTTTATTTTCCATTAAAAATTATATTTTTTTTAATAAAAGTTTAATTTTTCATTAAATTTGAATAAATCATTTTTCGATCTTTCATTAAAAATATTACAGAAAAGGAAATAATAATTCAATTTCTCACTAAAAAATTTTATATGGTTCTGAAAAATTAAATATTTTTGTGCCAATGATACTTTTTTAATAGAATTCCACCTTTATTTTCACAATAAAACAAACTTTTAAACATAAATCTAATTTGTCACCATGAATTAATAAATATATTTTTCAAGTGAAAATAAGTTTATTTTATATTTTTCTACATATATGTATATACCTAATATATTTGATTTTAACATCCTCAAATACAAAAATAACAAAAGTATAAATTAAATTTTAAAATATTAAATTTCTACTCCGAAAATATATTTACATATATTTATATGACGTAAAAAAGGCACAATTAGTTCGGTGTCTATTAAAGTATTTCCACTTTTAAAACAACAAAACACATGCCATGCCCTATACTAACATACGAGATCGTATTTGATCCATTAGTAAATAAACAACAAAATTACTGTTTCTTTTGTTTCTTGTACTTCTTTATAGGCAGTAGACACATGTAAGTACAAACTCATGCATTGCGTTGAATTCTGTGTTTCTTGTTTTTATTTATGGGCAGTATACACACGTACAAACTCATACATAGTTTTTTGTATAAAGGCTCAACTATCAGGTCTGTCACAGAAAACCATTCCGATCGAAAGTGGAATTAATTCCCTACTTTACTTCTTCAGAATACATGAAACGAAGAAATTTTTCGGAATGAAACCACTTTAAATTTTCCAAGTTGAATTGATTTGTGGTTTCCACCCCAAAAAATGTCTTCGTTTTATATTTCTTGAAGAAGCAAAGTACGGAATTAATTCCACTTTCGATCGGAATGGTTTTCTGTGACAGGCCTGTATATAGAATACTTTCGCTTCAACTGCGACCAGTGTTGCCAGTTTAGCCTTTTTAAGGCTAAATCTAGCCTTTTTATTTTACTTTTAGCCTCAAAATTTTAGTTTTAGCTTCTAGCTTTTTTGTTAGCCTTTTTTATTATTCTTAACATTGCCTTAAAAAGGCTAAAAATTTACAAATTTTATTTGAACAGAATCATCAATTTAAGCACTTTTGTGAATTAATTCGTAGAAAAATATAGAAATTATTTATAATTTTTACTAATTTTCGGCTGCGGCGCTTCATTCTAATAAAATATTACAATTATTTTTCTACAAACTTTATAACCAGTAGAAACTAATTATAGTTTATTTGATTTTATTTACAAATTTATTAAAATTTCTTTAAAAAATACCGAAATCTAATGAGGAAAAAAAAAATAATGCTTTTTAAATAAAACTATAGGTTAGCTTTTTTTCTGGCTTTATTTTTCGGGGCATTTAGCCTTTTCTGACCTTTTTTAAGTCCAATGACAGCTATGCAACACACAAATGATATTAACCAGTGTTGCCAGGACTTGAGAAAAAAAAGAGGCTAAATTAGACTTTAAAACGAGAGAAGAAGATATAGTCGGTCAAGACCGACTATATGATACCCTACACCATTTCAATCCACATAGTTTTATTTTTACTTATATACGACTTACTTGTGTTAAATATTAACGTAATACTAACATTTGTATGGGATTTATGCAAGTTAGTGATTTTCGGGAGAGGAGTTTATATGGGAGCTATGGTCAGTTATGGACCGATCTTCATGAAATTTGGCAGACGGATTTTTGCTGAGGCATCTATAAGTGTTAAAACTCTATTCCGGGAGGACATTTGTATGGGGGGTAGGTGAAATAATGGGCCGATAACCAAATTCAATAGGCTTCGTCCTTGTGTTGAAAAAAGCATATGTACCAAATTTCATCAAATTATCTTCAAAATTGCTACCTGTACTTTGCGCACAAGCTTTACATGGACAGCCAGCCAGCCAGCCGACCAGACGGACGGACGGACATCGTTAAATCGACTCAGAAAGTGATTCTGAGTCGAACGGTATACTTTAAGGTGGGGGTCCGAAGATTTTTTCTCTGCGTTACAACTTCTGCACAAACACATAATACCCCAACCACCTTTGGTGGTGTAGGGTATAAAAAGTCAGAAAATGCTAAATGTATTATTTATTTTTTTCTCATAAGATTTTGGTATTTCTTAAAGATATTTTAGTGAATTGGTAAATATAACATAAATAGTTTTTATAGGTAACAAAGTTTGTTAAAAAATACTTATAATATTTTCAACTAATACACAAAAATGCTTAAATTGATGATTCTGTAGAAATAAAATGAGTAAATTTTTAGCCTTTTTAAGGCTATTTTAAAATTAATAAAAATGCTAGAAAAAAGGCTAGAAGCTAAAACGAAAATTTTGAGGCTAAAAGCAAAATAAAAAGGCTAGATTTAGCCTTAAAAAGGCTAAACTGGCAACACTGATATTAACCCAGTCGTTGCATTATTTTGTTATTAAAATTTTATATAATAAAATATAAAGATGTAAAAATTCTATTATGTGAATTGCAAATTAAAATTTCCTACTTAATTAATTTACGTACTTCGGCACTTCAAAGTTGAACATTTTTCATCTTTGAAGTTACTTCACGCAGAAGTTTGGCGTACTGATTTGGTTCCGCTCAATATAAATGCATGTATTTAACTTAGCTGTCAGTCGCAGTTGAAGCGAAAGTATTCTATGAAGTTGAGCCATAAGTTTTTTATATTGTTTTTTAACTCTCTCAGTAAAGACTCCCTTTGCTCTCACTGACTTAACGTGAAATACTACTGTTAGAAACGTTACCAGCATCGCCTTCGTCACTAATATCACTATTATTTTTAGGTCGTTCGATGAAAATCCTTCAGACATATTCATCATTGTCACTTTCAAGTTCTTCAAAGCTTCATTGACGGACAATTTTCCGGAAAAACAAGTTTCTTACCAAAAAAATTATATTTCTTGACAAAATTTTCAGAGGAAAAATTTTCATGTTGTGCCTAGTGCACCCATATGGTAACGCAGATATACAGTCCAAAAAAATCAGGATAAAAACATTTTATATATTTTATTGATTTATACCAATATAATATAGTACTTCTTGTTTATATAAAAATCATAAAACATATTTCTGAAAATTTACACAGTGTTAAAAAATTTATAAATTACTTTTTAATGTCGTTAATTTTTAAAATTTTTAACAATAATAATTTTAAGGGTTTTAAAAAGGATAATTTGCTTCCAAACACATCATATTAATGACCTTCCATTATGCTAATATTATTAACAAGTTTCCATATGATGAAATTTAATACAGATTTTTTAAAAATTTTGAATATTTTCTATGCTATATAGCTTTTTACGTAACCGTTGTTTGCGTTACCATATGGGTGCGCTAGGTCAATTTGGGTTAGTAGTGGGGACCCATGAATTCGAAGTCATCCGAATTATAAGTAGTTACCATCTTTTGGCAATGTAATATGTTGGCTTACCGAGTAAGAAAAGTTTTTGCCTGGGAATATTCATCATAATGAAAATAATAAATATCTTAAAAAATAAATATCAGTACGGGAAAAATTTCAAATGATTGCTTTTTTTATTCATATTTTTGATTAGTTTCAAAACTACTTTTTATTCAAAGAAATTGTTGTTTAGAATTTATTTTATCCAATGAAAAAAAGTTCAAAATAATTTTCAGCTTTTGTAATAAATATCACAAAAGATATTTATACTTTTTATTTCGATTATGATAAAAAAAAATTAAACTTTTGATGAAAATAAAAATTGTTTATGGATTTTTATTATTTTTTGAACATTAAATATTGTCTTTCGATTGAAATACAAATAAAAAGTTCGTTTATTTAGTATTAAAATCCGGTCTCTGATTTGTATCAGTAACAACTATTATGAATTTAATTATTTTAGTTTACAAAACTGCAGTTCATTTGAAGAATTTTCTTATAAAATTCTTATTATTCTAATTAGAATCCACTTAAATGTATGTTTGTTTGATATAATATATCTGCATTATATTTATATACATATAAATAAATATTACTATATAGGGTAAATATGCCACCACTGCGGCACATAGAGGGACCAAACACAATTTTTTGGTAATAAATCTGTATCTACTAAACTACTGCACGGATAGAATTAAAATGTATATCATAGGGGAGGACCTAAGCTTTCAGAAAACTCATCTTTTCTGTGATAACACGAGATAAGCTACAGGGTGTCAAAGTTGATCTCGAGTATGTAAAAGTTTCAAAGAATCGTAACTTCTACAAATTAAGTCCGAATTCAATAGATTTCAATATACCTGTAAAGTGTTTGACAAGAACACAATTAAAAATATATATGGGAAATTCTTCAAACTCGTTTACTTTTGTAGTTCAAAAAATTTTAAATTTTATTTTTAATGGCACATCAACGATATTTATACCAATATTCCTTGGCTCTAGTGGAACACAATTCTGTTCGCGTGAATGACTTTTAGCGAACGGCGTCGGTGTTATGGAGGTTTAAGAAAAAAAATTATAAAAAATTGCAAAAATTCTATTTTTAGCCATATTTCAAAAATTACCACACTTGTGTAAACCACATCAATATGTCTAAAATACAAATTATAGGTGATACGATGTAGTTAATGACGACGAAGATAATCGCGATCATCACGATTTTTCAACATTTCATTAAAAAAAATTTAATTCACAAAGTACGCATAGATTTTCTCGTCTTTTGATTTTATAAAATTCTTTGATATATTTTTAATTTTTGACAATCAAAATTTTTTTAATGTTATATTAATGGACAAGAAATTACCATTTATGTTTTGGTAGTTAAAAATCAGAAATCTAAATAAATTGTAAAAATTACATTTTAAGTCCGATGTCAAAAATAAATGCACATATGTAACCTACACAAAGATATGCAAATTGAAGAAAGTTCGATAAGTTTTATATTAGTAAACATAATCGCGATTATATATCTGTTTAAACTTTCCTTTAAAATATCAAGTAAAAAACTAAGTATGTATAGATTTAAATTTTTTTTTTAACTGCATTTAATTCACTGATGGGTTTTTTTATATCTAATAGGGTGATCGACGCGGTTTTCCAACCGGTTTTAAAACCGGTTTTTTCAGTCAATGTGCTGTCGGTTTTTTCAAAATGTTCATTTTTCGAATGTCGAATAGACCGGTTTTTTTAAACACAAAAAACCGGTTTTAAAAATAGCATTTTATTTCAGAAAACTTGTACTAAATAGTGATAGTGATATTTGAAAATTTAGGAATAATTTTTTATATATTCATAAAGACTGATTTCTTATGTTTTTAAAATATAGTTTAAGTCTAAATTGGAATTTATTCTGTAATATTAAACAAATTAATAATTATCCTGTATGACCCCATTTAATTTTTTTGATCCAATATTTCCTTTATTTTTTAAAGGTGTTGTGTTAAAAAAGTTTCACCTGCAGAATCGTTTAAATTGAGACAGGCTTCCATATTAAGCCATGGTTTCTGTTTATGCTAACTAAAATTTAGATGATTTTTTCTACAATTTTAAAACATAATTATCTTCTAGTCATCTAGATATATAATTTGTTTAGCATTTTTTCTCTTTCCAGAGCTTTCTGAAGCTACCAAACGACGTAGAAAATTAAAATTTGGCTTAATTATAAAACTTTTTGTCCAACAAATCCTAATGGAGCCATATTTTGAAATTTTTATCAGGGAGCGGATATAAGAGGATTTATGTGTCTTTTTCTAAGAATTTTTTCTCTTTCCAGAGCTTTCTAAAGCTCCCAGAAGACATAAAAAATTAAAATTCAGCTTAATTATAACCCTATTCGTCCTACAAATCCTAACGGAGCCAGATTTTGAAATCTCTATCAGGGAGCGAAAATACGTGGATCTATATATATGGATTTAAATATATCTTTCCTAAGCAATGTTCTATAGCTTTCTGAAGCTCCCAGACGACGTAAGAAACTAAAAATCGGCATACTTATAAAACTATTCGTTCAACAAATTCTAACAGTGCCAGATGTTTCTATCAGGGACCAAAAAGTCTGTTTTGGTATTAAGAACTTTTGAGTTGCTATACTTATTGTTTGCTCTCCAAATCCTATCAAAATCTGATTCTGTATTTCGGACAGGGAGCGCATTTACGACGATTTTTTTATTTTGAAAGGTTTACGAATTTAAAACTTTAATCAATATAATTCCAATAAATTTGAACGGCTTCAAATAATTGACTTCGATTAGGGAGAGGAAGGTGTCTAAATGTTGTTCATATTTTTTTCTTTTAATTTTCGGATTTGTTTGTGCATATTTTCATTATTATATTATTTTTCCTGACATTGTTAGGCTTTTACGCTTGTATTTAATAAATTTTAACTTAATTATAAGAATTGATTTTTTTAAAGAAATGTAGTCTTTTGATATAAATATTAACTTGTGCAAAAAACCGGTTAACCGGTTTTTTCTGAATTTCAAAAAGTGCAACCGGTTTTTTTAAAATACCAACTATTCGAACTATTCGAAAACCGGTTTCTCAAAAAAGTCGAATAATCGATCACCCTAATATCTAACCACAAAAAAATCTTCAAATGATGTTATAAATTAAAAGTTGCAAATATTATACACTGCTTTTCAACTGAATAGGTTCAAGATTTTCGTTACATTAAAACTCGTATTATTTTTAATATAGTTAAATTTTTTTATCTTGATTTCTTAGATGTTTAATAACAAAAAATAATTAACAACGAACTTAGTACGATTTTTAATGGATTTTCTTTTTTTTAATGCAATTCTTATACCCTTCACCACAGATGTAAAGGGTAATATACGTTTGTCATTCCGTTTGTAATTTCTACAATATTCATCTAAGACCCCAAAAAGTACATATATATATTCTGAATCCTTATTGATAGGGGAGTCAATATAAAGATGTCCGTCTGTGTGTTGAAATCAGTTTTTAGAAATATTATATAATTCGGATATATATGTTTTATAATTCAAATTAAAAAAATGAACAAAATCGGTTGATAAATAACTGAGATATCGGAAAAAATCGTATTTGTCGGCTTTTCTCGGCTCCTATACAAGCTAGCGACTTCGTTTTTGCACGAAAAAATCAAAATCTTTCTTCAATTTTTTTTTTCTGAAAAAAAAAAAATCGGTCCACTATATCCCAGATATCGGCCAAAACACATTTTTGAAGCTCCTATATAAGCTACGGGTTTCGCTATTGAAAGGTCATAAATAAATTTGTAAATAAACAACCGAGTTCTGGGCCAAAAACTAAAAAAAAATTTAATGATATATGTAAATACTAAACATCTGCATCAATTCATTTGTAACTCATTTTTAATTACTCTCTTTCTTTTCAATTGTTGACTGTTATTGTTTTTTAAACTTAAAATCAATTCTCTGTGTGTGCGTACGTGTGAAAAAGACAACGAAAACAAAACAAAAAGAAACAAAATCAATTGTGCAGAGTCATAAAAACGTTTTAGCAACAAATCATTTCGAACTGAATTGAACTGAATTAAATATAAAAAGGAACAAGCGCAAATATTCGGCCCGGCCGAATCTATATAACCACCATCAACTTTTTCACATTTTAAGTTATATGAGAGAAGGAGGTAAAGTGGGCAGTAAAGTGGGCGGGCCACGCCCATTTTTTGTTTCCGAGTTTGCATTAGTCCTTGAACTATTTGAACAAAATTTCATTGATTTTCACCTTATATGAGAGGTGGGCGGTAAAGTGGGCGGACCACGCCCATTTTTGGCTTCCAAGTTGATATCGATCCCAAACTATATGTACAAAATTTCGCTATCGTACATGCTTTTGTTGCAGAAATATCAGCAGAAAAGTATAAAACGGACACCCTGTGTTTCTAGTCTTTAGTCCATTACTTTTTTTGTTTGTGAACCGATTTTGCCTATTTTCAATCCCAAACAAACCTTATATAAGACAAATATTTGTGCCAAATTTCGTCTCCCTACGTTGCTCTTTTCGAGCGCTATCCTGCTTTCAACAGACGGACAGACGGACGGACATAGCTAGATCGACTCAGAATCTAACCAGGACCCAGAATATATATACTTTGTGGGGTCTTAGATGATTCCTTCAACATGTTACACACGGAATGACAAAATCAATATACCCCCCATCTTTTTGATGGTGGGTATAAAATGTATGTTTTTTTTTTACAAAATTTGAAGTGAAGGAAATATTAAATTAAAAAAATGTAAATATTATAGGTATGTAATTAAAAGTAAATAAAAATATCACAAATAATTAAAAATAATTAAAATAAAAAATAATAAAATTTTCTAAGCAAAAACATTGAAATCAAATGTAATTATCAAGGTTGGAAACCAAAACAAATAACGGTATCGGTATTTTTTTTTTTTTTATTTTATTTTGTTTCGGTAACGGTATTTTAAATTATATCGGTATCGGTATACTGGTACCGAAACTAAAATACCGGTAAATTATTAAAAAACTAGAAAAAACTTAAAAAGTTAAATTTTTAAATAATTTTTACTTGAATTTCGCAAAAAAAATATTAAATTACATATTTGTATGTGAATATTTATCGGTATAGAACTTCATACGATTTTTATAAATGCTTATTTTATGGCAACATTTAGGAATTTAAACTCGACTATTTTTCGAAAAAAAAAACTAATTTTATTCTAAAAATTGCAAAATGTAAAATTGCATAAAAGCAAAAAATCCGTGAAGTCGCAGGAAAAAATAG
The DNA here is from genome assembly GCA_951394005.1 of Protophormia terraenovae. Taxonomy (NCBI): domain Eukaryota; kingdom Metazoa; phylum Arthropoda; class Insecta; order Diptera; family Calliphoridae; genus Protophormia; species Protophormia terraenovae. The sequence goes on from OX596077.1 coordinate 73,310,540, forward strand.
AATAGCATAAAAAAAAACATTTTTTTTATTTCATCACAGATTAACTCCGCAAAAATATAGAAAAAATAAGAGTTTTTATGTTATATATGTAACTGTTTACGTAAGATTAAGAGCTAATGTGGCAATTGTAGAGGAGAAATACCCAGCAAAAAAAAGAACATCCAAAGAATTTAATAAGATCCTGAGCTTGTGATCCAGAATTAGTGCAAATTCGGATCATTTCCAATGAATTTAACATATGCTTGTCATTGGAGGATGTTCTCTTTTTTGACGCCTATTCACTTAGTAGGAAGTCATGTTCCCAATGTCATAAAAAATGTATTTTTATGGTGCAAGGAAGGTAATTTAAATTGCTTCTATGGAGTTATTTCCTTTGAATAGAAACAAATGTTGTTTTTAATGTAATTTTTATTGAAAGTAGACATAATCTTTTCCATGGTCAACAAGGTAAATAATTGTCATAACAGAAACCGTTTATACATGTTTTGCATTTCAAACAGTAAACTTCATTTGAATAGCTTTTTAATAACATCTGCGAATGCTGTTTAAATAACTTTTCAAGAAGAAGAAAGCATCACTATTTGATACTTTAGAAGTAATGAAAAAGTACTTTCTCAAAAATGACTCCCATTTATTTTTGCTGGGTAGTAATACAACAAGAAAGTACTAATTATGGCCATAACTCCCCATTATCCCATTTACTCACTAGAAATTTTTAAATTTGAGAAATTTAAATGTAATTCAAACTTTAAAGTCGCTCAGAAGAAAATTTTCCAGGACTTTTCGATTTCCCGGTTTTTCACTTAAAAATGTGAGTTCAAATAGTATAAAATTGTTTGTAGCTTCAAAAGAGTGGTCCATCAACGTTATTAAAAATAATCAAAGTGTATCGCATATTTAAATGTACCTAAATTATGAAATAATATTTTTTTGAAAAATATCAACTTCCTAAGATGCTTACAAGATCCTTTCAATGAGTTTAAGTTTACTTGCTGCGTATTAGTGGTGGCATGATATTTATTTGAATTCATACCTTAGATTCTTCCTATACAAGTAATTTAAAGAATAATGAAATTATATACATAAATAGTTCCCAGCTGGATTTAGCATATTATATTATATTCGTTAAGAAATTTGAAAATATATAATCTTTTGTTAAAATTCATGCAGTTTTCTTTCGTTAAAGTGCTTTTAAAATTCCCGGGAATCACGGTCAAAATTCCCGGAAAGATAGCCCAAGCTGTAACTTTCTGAAGGAAAATTTTCAGTCTTTTGGAAAAACTAAAATTAAAGAGAGAATCTTCATAGAAGCAAATATTAAACAATTAACTAAGAACCTATCATTAATTTCAACAGCACGTTCATGGGCGTCATATGACAAATAATAAAACTTTTTATCAAAGTAAAGTCGCATTAGGTTTAAGGTATTTAAACATCTTTATAAATATATTTATTGCAAACGATATAACCAAGAAACAAACAATAAAAGTCCTCTTTAAAATAAAATTCTATAATTATTACATGAAATAAACTTATTTTTAAAAATAATTTAATCTTTCTTATTTTCTCAATTAAATTATATGAGAAATTATTTTTGCAATACCATATTCTGTTGAAAAAAATATATTTTTAAAATACCGGTATATACCGGTACAGAAGGAAACGGTATTTGAATACCGGTATTTTTAACAAAATAATAATTTCGGTATCGGTATCAGTTACGGTAACCAACTTTAAACGGTATTTAATCGGTATCGGTATTTATAACGGTATCGGTTTCCAACCTTGGTAATTATTATCTGTTGTTTATTTAAAAATACATAATTGATACGTTCCCTGCATTTTTTCATATTATATGTAAGGGAATGACAGTAATTAACAGTTTTGTTTTGATGTTTTTTATTTAACACGAGCTGTAAACCCGCTACTTCGTTAGCGGAAATTTTTTATAAAAACCATACTATATAATAAATTTAACTAAGATTCTTAACTCCCGTGGGAACATTTTTAATAATGATGTTATGTCATCCATAAATAACAATATCTCTTTAATTTCAGGTTTATAATCTTAGAATAATGAAAAATAAATATCAGAATTACGAAAAAGTATATTAGAATAAAGAAAAGGACCACAAAATCCATTTTAAGGCTTCTGATTCACTTAGGACCTTACATCTTCAATTTTATGTTTCTAAGGATGAAAATTGCAGAACATTCAAGAAGTACTATTAGAAGAACGAAAAAAGATACCACAAAGTCCCTTCTTATGGATTCTCATTCATTTAGGACCACATATTTAATTTCATGTTTCTAGATTCAGAATTATAGAAAATTAAAAAAGTACCATAAGAAGAACAAAAAAGTACCACAAAGTCCCTTCTTATGGATTCCCATTCATTTAGGACCACATACCATTATTTCATGTTTCTAGGTTAAATATTACCGAAAATTAAAAAAGTACCATTGGAAGAACAAAAAAGTACCACAAAGACCCCTCTTGTGAATTCTTTCTCACGTAGGACCATGCATATTTAATTTCATGTTTCTACTTTAAATATTATAAAAAAAATCAAAAAGTACCATTAGAAGAACAAAAAAGTACCACAAGGTCCCCTTTAATGAATTCTCATTAATTTAGGACTACATATCCTTAATTTCATGTTTCTAGGTTCATAATTATAGAAAATTCAAAAAGTACCATTAGAAGAACAAAAAAGTACCACAAAAACCTCTCTTATGGATTCTTATTCATTTAAGACCACATATCTTTAATTTCATGTTTCTGGGTTAAATATTATAGAAAATTCAAAAAGTACCATTAGAAGAACGAAGAAGTACCACAAAGTTCTCTCTTATGGATTCTCATTCACTTAGCACTTCATGTCCTTAATTTCATATTTCTAGGTTAAATATTACAGAAAATTCAAAAAGTACCATTATAATACCAAAAAAGTACCACAACGTCCCCTCTTATGGATTCTCATTAACTAAGGAGAACATATCCCTAATTTCATGTTTCTAGGTTCATAATTATAGAAAATTCAAAAAGTACCATTAGAAGAACGAAAAAGTACCACAAAGTCCCCCCTTGTGAATTCTTTCCAACATCGGATCAAGCGTATGTAATTTAATGTTCCTAGGTTAAATATTACAGAAAATGCAAAAAAGTACCAATAGAAGAAGAAAAAAGTACCACAAAGTCCATCCTCTTGAATTCTTACTCACAGGACCATGTATCTTTAAGTACCACAAATTCCACTCTTGTGAATTCTTATCTACATTTGAAGTTTGAATAAAATGTAATTTCCCGCCTTCACCCCTTTTTTTGGTACTTTTTTTCACCCATCGAAGTATCAAAAATTGTATTCCAATAAATTTCTAAATTGTAGTGGTATCCCATATTAAAATACTCATATGAAGATTTCAATAAATATACAAAAAATGTTTAATGAAAAAAGTACCAAAAATAGGTACGATTTTTACCCCTTAAACGTTTGAATTTCTAAAAAGTACCAAATTTGTATTTCTCATTTTTTAATAAGATGAATACGACATAAATTTTATCTGTATGTTGATTGGTTTCAAAGATACATATGGTGCCAAAAAAAGTACCAAAATACAGTTTTTAACCGTTTTCTCCCTAAAACGGCCGATTTTCAAAAAAGTACCAGACACCTGTCCAATTATTTTTTAAATGAATAACGATAACTATTCAACTTTTTTTGTATCTCCATTAGTTTAGGAGATATAAATTTACCGATTTTACCCGTTTTTACCCTTTTTTACCCCCTATACATTCGAATTTCCAAAAATCCCGTCTTAGTGCATCTATATGTAGGGAGACCTACCTACGTTCCAAATTTCGTTTCTCTAGCTTCAGCGGTTTGGGCTGTGGGATGATGAATCAGTCAGTCAGTCAGTCATTCAGTCATTCAGTCAGTGACGTTACTCTATTATATATATATAGATTATTGTTTTTCTAAAAATCACTCATTAGCAGTCATTTCTCGAAGAGAACAGAACATGTTTTGTTTTTGCTTCATCGTTTCAATTCAACTCAATTCAAATAATTTTTTTTTTTACAGTTTGTTTTGCATTGTTTTGTTTTTTATTTTCGCAGTAATGTAAGAATTAAACAATATTACTGCATCAAATGATTTGATGCAGATGTTTACTAGTTAGATAGGTTTTTATTTATATGCACAAACATATTTTTTACTATGTTGTCAAATGTAAATGATTGTCTACTTTGGCATAAAACATTTTCAATAGAAGTGATAGGAGCGTGTTTGAATAATTGTAGTTCAGAAGAAGATTTGTAGTTCACAAAACATCATCTGAACATAAAGTAATTCATTCTGATTTTTTTTAATTTTCTCAAATCCTTTATTTTTTTTAATAACAGCTTGCAACTTTTATTTTATTTTTTCAGCAACGGGGCCTTCTGCAGCCTCGATTTTTTTGATTTGGAAGAAACAAATGTGAGCTTATTCTGAATATTGCTTTTTTATAGATTTAGAGTCGTTATCATTCAAATCATCCACAGCATTTTTGATATCATCAATATATTGTTCGTAGTATTTTACAGCATCAAGCCAAGATGCCCATCTCGTAATAACTGTTTGAGGCGGAAGTGGCAAATTGGGATAATTTTCTTTTAATTTTGCAACGCGTGTAGGAACTTTCGAATATATCAGTTTTCCCTAAGAAATCTGCGAATCAATGTGATCAAAATTATTGCGCACCTTCTCCGCCACTCGGTGTAATGCGTGGGCTAAGCAGGTTACATGCTAAATTTTTGGATAAAAAATCTTAATAGCTTTTTTTTAAGAGATGTCTGCAGATATAAAGACTTCACATAAATCCAAATTGAAATTTGTTTGCAAATTTATCGCCAACAACGATTGCGAAGCATTCTGATTGTTTTTCGATTTCCATTCTTGGTGTTTTTTTTTTTTTTTGATATTTATGTGCTGATAAACAAGTAACTTCTTTTCATGGTTGACTGCTTTATTGCAAATTTAGCAAAAAAGTATTTTACCGTCAGTTTTAAAAATTTCTTTAAATTTTATGTAAAACTTAAGTTTTTGGCTTTTTTACTTTCTGTATTTTATCCTAAATATATATATTAGGGTAAATTTAAAATTTTGATTTTGAGATATCATTCTTTTTTAGAAGGTTTTTTCATCAGTAAAAATAATGGCGTATTTTGTTTTTTAAAATTCCAACTCCTTCCCCTGCATATCTTCGGCTAAAAACGCACATTTGAGCGCCATTTGCGCAGAGACGAATCCAATTGATTTATAAAAAAAATTCTTTTATACATCAATTCTACATACAATTTTAGTAAGAATGAGCACTATTCAACCCGCTTAACATGCATCGTGTTCCAATTAGGGTGTGCGAAAAATTGACTTTCATTATATTTATATTGTTTTGCAACAATTTTAAATAAAATTTGAATAAAAATCTAATAAAAAACTATACATAAAGTTTTAGATATTTAAAATATTAATTTACATAAATTTCTAAAAAATTACAAATTAAAATATACTTTTTTTTTAATAAACAAAATAATATACCTCAACTGTAAACTGTAAATGGAATATCTCAGGAACCAGGCAGTGGCAGGGCAAAAACTGTATAGGGAATGGAAGGGTGCTATTTATAGATTCTAAAAAGCTTTCCGTGCTAAAAATCGTCTGAACAGTTTCTGAGAAAATCCAGTTCATCGAAAATGGTCAGTACAATCTGGAAAATGGAATATCTCAGGAACCAGGCAGTGTCAGGGCAAAAACTGTATAAGGAATGGAAGGGTACTATATATAGATTCAAAAAAGCTTTCCGTGCTAAAAATCGTCGGAACAGTTTCTGAGAAAATCCAGTTCATCCAAAATGGTTAGTAGAATCTGGAAAATGGAATATCTCAGGAACCAGGCAGTGTCAGGGAAAAACTGTACAGGGAATGAAAAGGTGCTATATATAGATTCAAAAAAGCTTTCCGTGCTAAAAATCGTCGGAACAGTTTCTGAGAAAATCCAGTTCATCCAAAGTGGTCAGTAAAACTTGGAAATTGAAATATCTCAGGAACCAGGCAGTGTCAGGGCAAAAACTGTATAGGGAATGGAAGGGTACTATATATAGATTCAAAAAAGCTTTCCGTGCTAAAAATCGTCGGAACAGTTTCTGAGAAAATCCAGTTCATACAAAATGGTCAGTAGAATCTGGAAAATGGAATATCTCAGGAACCAGGCAGTGTCAGGGCAAAAACTGCATAGGGAATGGAAGGGTACTATATATAGATTCAAAAAAACTTTCCGTGCTAAAAATCGTCTGAACAGTTTCTGAGAAAATCCAGTTCATCCCAAATAGTCAGTAAAACATGGAAAATGGAATATCTCAGGAACCAGGCAGTGTCAGGGCAAAAACTATAAAAGGAATGGAAAGGTGCTATTTATGGATTCAAAAAAGCTTTCCGTACTAAAAATCGTCGGAACAGTTTCTGAGAAAATCTAGTTCATCCAAAATGGTTAGTAGAATCTGGAAAATGGAATATCTCAGGAACCAGGCAGTGTCAGGGCAAAAACTGTATAAGGAATGGAAGGGTACTATATATAGATTCAAAAAAGCTTTCCGTGCTAAAAATCGTCGGAACAGTTTCTGAGAAAATCCAGTTCATCCAAAATGGTCAGTAGAATTTGGAAAATGTAATATCTCAGGAACCAGGCAGTGTCAGGGCAAAAACTGTTTAGGTAATGGAAGGGTACTATATATGGATTCAAAAAAGCTTTCCGTGCTAAAAATCGTCGGAACAGTTTCTGATAAAATCCAGTTCATCCAAAATGGTCAGTAGAATCTGGAAAATGGAATATCTCAGGAACCAGGCAGTGTCAGGGCAAAAACTATATAGGGAATGGAAGGGTGCTATTTATAGATTCAAAAAAGCTTTCCGTGCTAAAAATCATCGGAACAGTTTCTGAGAAAATCCATTTCATCCAAAATGGTCAGTAGAATTTGGAAAATGGAATATCTCAGGAACCAGGCAGTGTCAGGGCAAAAACTGTATAGGGAATGGAAGAGTACTATTTATAGATTCAAAGAAGCTTTCCGTGCTAAAAATCGTCGGAACAGTTTCTAAGAAAATCCAGTTCATCCAAAATGGTCAGTAAAACCTGGAAAATGGAATATCTCAGGAACCAGGCAGTGTCAGGGCAAAAACTATATAGGGAATGGAAGGGTGCTATTTATAGATTCAAAGAAGTTTTCCGTGCTAAAAATCGTCGGAACAGTTTCTGAGAATATTTTCCGCTATTCCTTAAGAATATTGATATGGTTTTTAACAATGTTGGGAACGAGTTGATCTATTTATTTTCAGCGATTTTGGCTAGGTATTTAATTTTATCATGAGCAAAGTTAGCAACACTTTTTGGGCGCGCGCATTTTATTTATTTTTTTTTCATTGGTGTATATTTGGCGGGTTTTTATTTTTTTTTTTTTTCTTTGGCGCTCTAAATAATACTAAGAAATGCACACATTTGTGTGTAGTATATTGATTGTGCGAGTAAAAGAGAAAGGGAGTTCGAATTCAATTCATATACAATACATTGTTCTATTCATTGTATGCTATATAGAAGTTAAAACCATGTTATGATTTTAATAAGTGTAGCGCAGAGCATGTATGTCTTGTTATTTTACAATTAGAAATACTTGAAGCCGCACCGAATTTGTATTGCCATGCGAAATAAAAATTTTGTTAAAATCTCGCTTTGGTTACAATACTTGCAATTAAATAAAATTTATTAGCAAAGAATCGTATTAGGCAATAAAAACTAATTACACTGGTCAATAAAATAAATGTTTTAGTGCTCCTTCAAAAAAAAAAAATATCTGGACTAAATGGAATTTAACGTGCTTAAATCGAATCTGATTTCAGTTTTTTCCTATAAGGTCGAGATGTTTTTTATGGGCGTGTCTAGTATTGCGATCGATTACTCGAGTATATTTTACTATAACGGTATGCACGATTTATATAGATAATACACCAAAATTTGTGGAATAAAATTGTCCGCTTAATAGTTTAGGAGTTATATCGAAATAAGTGTCTGAACATTTTTTTTTTCATAATCTTTCGAAGATGTAATAATAATATATAAATAGCAAATTGCTATAGAAATCTATAAATTATATGTTAAACAATGTTTTACCATCTTGTAAATAATGCATATATGTATATCGTATATTTGCCAAGTGTCATATATGTAATTTCAAATATTTTTTTAATTTCTAAATAATTTTTCGAAAATTGAAAAAATGTGACTGAAAAATAAAAGAAGGTATTGCGTTAATTTCTTCTAGATGATTTCAATGAGAAATCATCAACATATTGCAAAGGGGATAATCCCCTTGCTGAAAACAGGGCGATCATTTGATGATAATTTTTTTTTTCTCTAAACTGATAAAAATTAATAATAAGTAATATTATAAAAATAATGCCTTGATCACTTTCTTATATAATAATAAAAAGAAGATATTGCGTAAATATCTTTTAGGAAGATATCTTCCAAATTTTGCCCTATCTTACAATTTCTTTCGACAAAATATATGAGAAAAAATACCAACATTTTATATTTATTTGTTGTGTTCCATATAAGTTGCCGAAACAAATATTCGTTTGACATCGTGGGACATATCACTAAATCAAAATAAAAGCAAAAATACAACCTTCCAAAGGATTTACCCAAAACAAGCCTATACTTCGTCATTTTGACGACGTATCCTTTGAAATTAATACATAGTTAGACTTTTCGAATTGAGGACAAACGCATATAGAAATATCTCCTTAAATATGTGAACTATACAAAAAACCGAAATAAATATAACAAGAAATACTATGTAAAAATAGTTATACGTCGTCGATTAGACGAAGTGTAGACTTGCAGGGTTAAATGTTTTATCAGTACCGAAATACAGTGTTGCCGTTTTCTGTGTAATTATCCAAAAACGTTAAAATTTTAAATTTATTGGATAATTTTTGGATAATGAAATTTCTTTGTAATTTTTGTGTAATTTTAGTAGAAGTTCTTTTTGTAAAAAAAATTGATCCAATGAATTTAAAAAAAAATTAAGGCTCAAAAACACCGTATTCTAATACAATATTGCAAAAGAAGAAGAAATTTTGGATTTTTTGGAAGTTATTAATAATTGTTTAGAAAAAGTTAAAATCAATAAATTTTTGGCAGGGAAAAAGTTTAATTTCTAAGAAAATTAAAATGTCGCAAACTAAAAGAATATTTTTATTATCTTTTAACAAACCTAAACCAATGTTATTCGTTTTAAGAGAAGCAGTGTCCATAAAAACATTTGTGATTGGTAGGACACTGCTGTTTTTTTTAGCACTAAAGACTCTCTCCAAATGACAACTGCTAAAAATCATCGTAATTGTTTAAATCAAAGCGATGATTTACACAACTCTTTTTCATTGCTTTTTTTTGCTGCCATATTTATATTTTGAAGATCACGGAGCTAAGACAAAATAAATCTAAACTTTTTATAATTTTGAAAAAATTTGCATCTTTGTGTAATTTTTTGAATTTTGAACTCCCGACTTCGGCAACACTGCCAAAATATGTCTTGTTGTTTTTTTTTTATAACAATGTTTTTACACTTTTAATTGCGAGAGTGGCTAGAAGAGCGAGATAAACAAAATAAAAAAATAAAAAAATGTAATACTTTGAATTGCTTTGTTTATTTTTCTAGTCGAGTGCATTGAGATACGAAGTAAAAAATGTAAATAAGAAATTAAGGCGAAATTTTTTTTGGAAAAAACGGGAAATAATTGATTTTTTTCAAAGTTAAATTTTAAATGCTTGTAACTTGTGACTCCGTAAATATTTTTTTCCAAATTCTTTCTTTGCACAATTTTTCTGTTTGTTGTTAATGAAATAAAAAAGTAAAAAAAATTGGCTGACCCACTGTAGCGAAAATACTTCACCAAGACTGGCTATAAAGTAAAAATATTAGTCTTTGAAGCTTAATATCTCTTAAACTAAAAGAGATAATATATGCATACGACGATATTTTTTAGATCTCGTCTAACAGAATCTTTCTATATAAAAATCTTTCAAATCGGATTTGATATAAGAAATCATGATCGTGTATGTGTTTTGTTTTTTTTTTGTTAGTAAATCTAATAAGATAGTTGAGAAATCTTATCACAACTGTCTTATAATACAGTAGGGCCTCGATTATCAGTGATTCGATTAACCGGCAACGTCGATTATTCGGGAAAGAAAATTTGTAATTGTTTTCTTTTTGCTATCCATTTAATTTTATTTTTCCATCAATAAACCGTGATTAACTCTATTATCTGGAACAAAAACACAAAAGGGAAAATTAGTAAGGTAAAATGCCAGTTTTCTGCATTCAATAAAATTTAGTTAACAAAAATATTTACATATTTGAAAAAGAAACAAACAATATTATATAATTATTTAAGAAACAACGTAAAATGAAACCCTTATGTATTGTTCACAGTTGTGTTCCATATTTTAAATCCTTGAATAATTGAATTATATAACTAAAAAATGTTTAAAAATACTACTCAAAATTTTTACTCAATTAACCGGGAAAATTGATTATCCAGAATGCTTCCGGTCTCGACCGTTACGGACAATCGAGGTCAACTGTATTTCTTATAATACTAATATTTTAGTCTACACATGAAATAATTCTCTCAGAGACCGAATTTGACAATCTCTGATATAAAAAGAAAATCGCGTCAAATACTTATATACTGTTGCCAGATTTGACGATTTATCGTCATTTGGACGATTTTTGGGTCTGAAAATGGCCTGTTGACGATTTTACGATTTTTACCCCTAATTTTACGATTTTTTCTAAAAATTCATAACTATTTATACAATTTTGTATATATTACCCTTTAAAATTAGCTGCTACAATAATAAAAATTTAAATAAAAATCTTCTTCAATTTGCTTAATGGTTCACTTATTAGGAAGGATTTATGGGAACCAATATAATATTATATATAACTCTTTTCATGCCCTAAATACTTAAATAGTCGAACTAAGAATCCAAAGACATTTTTGATTAATTCATTCAAAATTAAATTTTGTATATATTGTGGATAGGTTCACAAAGGATCCTGTGTTTTTTTTTTATAACAAGGTATGATAAATAACTTATTTTGTTTTGAAAGTCATAAAAAATGATATACAGCTAAATCTCGATTAACGCGATACTGCATTTACGCAATTTCTATATAACGCAATCAATTATTGATCATTTTTTGAAATACGAATTTTTATTCAACGCGAAATTGGTATAACGCGCATAAACAATAGTGAAAAATTTTGAAATGCGCAAATTACGGAGCGTATTGGAAAGAATTTATTGAAGAAATAATTTATTTAATAAAATATTGCCACCAACATGTAATTTTTATTATTATTTTTTTTTTTTTAATTAAAAATATAATTTTTCACCAGAAAAAGCATAAAAGCTGTTCATTAACATATAAAATACGTAGTTTTTCATGAGATGAAGATGATAAAATGGTGAAGGGTATCAATTTCTTTTGATTTCATTTCTATATACATACTTTTTTTACTCGTAGTTTCACCAGCTTTGAGATAAAGATGATAAGCAGAAACCAGGGATAGAACATTTAAATATTTTTAGGTATCAAAATATATTTCAAATAGTACTTTTTTCACCCTCAGAGTACTAAAATTAAAATTTTTGATAATTTTTATTTAGTGTATAATTCAAATAATGTAATTTTTATATTACGAAGAATTAAATACGATATTAATTCATTGAATGATTTTATTCCAATTAAATATCAAAAAAGTACTATTGTATAAATTGTTCCATCCCTGACTGAGACACTTTTGATGTTTTCACTTCTAAAAAGAAATTTTAGCAAAAAAATATTCAATTTGGTACGAAACAAATCTTTCAAACTTATTTCAATAAAACTCGTAAACTATTGAGCGGATAACAATTTGTTAATAAAGCGACTTAAAGTCAATTTTATTCCACAAATTTTGGTGTATTATCTATATAAATCGTGCATACCGTTATAGTAAAATATACTCGAGTAATCGATCGCAATACTAGACACGCCCATAAAAAAAATCTCGACCTGATAGGAAAAAACTGAAATCAGATTCGATTTAAGCACGTTAAATTCCATTTAGTCCAGATATTTTATTTTTTTATTTTTTTTTTTTTTTTTTGAAGGAGCACTAAAACATTTATTTTATTGACCAGTGTAATTAGTTCTTATTGCCTAATACGATTCTTTGCAAATAAATTTTATTTAATTGCAAGTATTGTAACCAAAGCAGAGATTTTAACCAAGGTTTAATTTTTCTACTATAGTAGCTCTTATTTATTATAAATATCAACTACTAACAGACGCCATATTAAAAAATATATTCACTGTTTAACATTTCGTATTACATACTACTACAAACTGCTGCAATATTTTCATGTTGTATACTAAAAATTGCAGCGTTTGTTTACAATTGTATGTCAAATATAAAAACTACAACCTCGTGCTGTAGTTGCGCTCGCACAATTTTGCCGAAAACATATTACACAACTGTCTGTGTTTTCTTTGTTATGCTGGATATTCTATTCTATTTGAAAATTTGTGCTTTGATGTTTCTGCTATAGTAGGTAATTTAGCAGTCTTTTTTTTGTTTTCTTCTTTTTTTTAAATTTCGATGCTTTGTGTGTAAGAATAAAACACATAAGGGTTGAAATGTAGCGTAATGTAGTTAGTGTGTATGTTCGTATGTATGTTTATGTTTTTAACTTTCACACAAGAATGTCTAGCAGCAATGGAATTGTCAACAAAAAGTCTGCTAAACATTATACTATTGCAGCAAAATCAAAACGAAAATAAATAATACTGCGCAATATGGTTTCAACAAAATTGTGCGTGCGCAACTTTACAGAAATATATTTTACTTCGTATGCAATGGTTTGTTTTTGCTGCTGCAAATTGCAGAGATGATTGACAATTTTAGTAGTATAACGAAGTTATAGTGTGGATATTTCTAGTTGTTGAGTATTGTATAAATGAAACATTTGTATATTTATTGCACAGTCGTAAGTGAAAAATTTTTTGCTGGAACTGAATATTTAAACCTTGATTTTAACAAAATTTTTATTTCGCATGGCAATACAAATTCGGTGCGGCTTGAAGTATTTCTAATTGTAAAAAAACAAGACATACATCCTCTGCGCTACACTTATTAAAATCATAACATGGTTTTAACTTCTATATAGCATACAATGAATAGAACAATGTATTGTATATGAATTGAGTTCGAACTCCCTTTCTCTTTTACACGCACAATCAATATACTACACACAAATATATGTGTGCATTTCTTAGTATTATTGCGCGCGCCCAAAAAGTGTTGCTAACTTTGCTCATGATAAAATTAAATACCTAGCCAAAATCGCTGAAAATATATAGATCAACTCGTTCCCAACATTGTTAAAAACCGAATCAATATTCTTAAGGAATAGCGGAAAATATTCTCAGAAACTGTTCCGACGATTTTTAGCACGGAAAGCTTTTTTGAATCTATAAATAGCACCCTTCCATTCACTATATAGTTTTTGCCCTGACACTACCTGGTTCCTGAGATATTCTTCCAAGTTTTACTAACCATTTTGGATGAACTGGATTTTCTCAGAAACTGTTCCGACGATTTTTAGCACGGAAAGCTTTTTTGAATCTATAAATAGCACCCTTCCATTCCCTATATAGGTTTTGCCCTGACACTGCCTGGTTCCTGAGATATTCCATTTTCCAAATTCTACTGACCATTTTGGATGAACTGGATTAACTCAGAAACTGTTCCGACGATTTTTAGCACGGAAAGCTTTTTTGAATCTATTAATAGCACCCTTCCATTCCCTATATAGTTTTTGCTCTGACACTGCCTGGTTCCTGAGATATTCCATTTTCCAGATTCTACTGACCATTTTGGATGAACTGGATTTTCTCAGAAACTGTTCCGACGATTTTTAGCGCGGAAAGCTTCTTTGAATCTATAAATAGTACTCTTCCATTCCCTGTACAGTTTTTGCCCTGACACTGCCTGGTTCCTGAGATATTCCATTTTCCAGGTTTTACTGACCATTTTGGATGAACTGGATTTTCTCAGAAACTGTTCCAACGATTTTTAGCACGGAAAACTTTTTTGAATCTATATATAGTACCCTTCCATTCCCTATACAGTTTTTGTCCTGACACTGCCTGGTTCCTGAGATATTCCATTTTCCAGATTCTACTGACCATTTTGGATGAACTGGATTTTCTCAGAAACTGTTCCGACGATTTTTAGCACGGAAAGTTTTTTTGAATCTATATATAGCACCCTTCCATTCCCTATGCAGTTTTTGCCCTGACACTGCCTGGTTCCTGAGATATTCCATTTTCCAGATTCTACTGACCATTTTGTATGAACTGGATTTTCTCAGAAACTGTTCCGACGATTTTTAGCACGGAAAGCTTTTTTGAATCTATATATAGTACCCTTCCATTCCCTATACAGTTTTTGCCCTGACACTGCCTGGTTCCTGAGATATTCCATTTTCCAGATTCTACTGACCATTTTGGATGAACTGGATTTTCTCAGAAACTGTTCAGACGATTTTTAGCATGGGAAGCTTTTTTAAATCCATAAATAGTACCCTTTCATTCCCAATACAGCTTTTGCCCTGACACTGCCTAGTTCCTGAAATATTCCATTTTCGAGGTTTCACTGACCATTTTGGATGAACTGGATTTACTCAGAAACTGTTCCGACGATTTTTAGCACGGAAAGCTTTTTTGAATCCATAAATAGCACCTTTCCATTCTCTATATAGTTTTTGCCCTGACACTGCCTGGTTCCTGAGATTTTTCATTTTCCAAGTTTTACTGACCATTTTGGATGAACTGGATTAACTCAGAAACTGTCCCGACGATTTTTAGCACGGAAAGCTTTTTTGAATCTATAAATAGTACTCTTCCATTCCCTATACAGTTTTTACCCTGACACTGCCTGGTTCCTGGATATTCCATTTTCCAGATTCTACTGACCATTTTGGATGAACTGGATTTTCTCAGAAACTGTTCCGACGATTTTTAGCACGGAACGCTTTTTTGAATCTATATATAGTACCCTTCCATTCCCTTTACAGGTTTTGCCCCGACACTGCCTGGTTCCAGAAATATTCCATTTTCCAGGTTTTACTGACCATTTTGGATGAAATGGATTTTCTCAGAAACTGTTCCGACGATTTTTAGCACGGAAAGCTTTTTTGAGTCTATATATGGTACCTTTCCATTCTCTAAACAGTTTTTGCCCTGACACTGCCTGGTTCCTGAGATATTCCATTTTCCAGGTTTTACTGACCATTTTGGATGAACTGGATTTACTCAGAAACTGTTTCGACGATTTTTAGCACGAAAAGCTTTTCTGAATCTATAAATAGTACCCTTCCATTCCCAATACAGCCTTTGTCCTGACACTGCCTGGTTCCTGAGATATTCTATTTTCCAGATTCTACTGACCATTTTGGATGAACTGGATTTTCTTAGAAACTGTTCCGACGATTTTTAGCACGGAAAGCTTTTTTGAATCCATAAATAGCACCTTTCCATGCCCTATATAGTTTCTGGCCTGACACTGCCTGGTTCCTGAGATATTTCATTTTCCAAGTTTTACAGACCATTTTGGATGAACTGGATTTTCTCAGAAACTGTTCCGACGATTTTTAGCACGGAAAGCTTTTTTGAATCTATAAATAGTACTCTTCCATTCCTTATACAGTTTTTGCCCTGACACTGCCTGGTTCCTGAGATATTCCATTTTCCAGGTTTTACTGACCATTTTGGATGAACTGGATTTTCTCAGAAACTGTCCCGACGATTTTTTAGCACGGATTCTACTGACCATTTTGGATGAACTGAATTTTCTCAGAAACTGTTGCGACGATTTTTAGCACGGAAAGCTTTTTAGAATCCATAAATAGTACCCTTCCATTCCCTATACAGTTTTTGCCCTGACACTGCCTGGTTCCTGAGATATTCCATTTTCCAGATTTTACTGACCATTTTGGATGAACTGGATTTACTCAGAAACTGTTCCGACGATTTTTAGCACGAAAAGCTTTTCTGAAGCACGGAAAGCTTTTTTGAATCTATATATAGTACCCTTCCATTCCCTATACAGTTTTTGCCCGGACACTGCCTGGTTCCTGAGATATTCCATTTACAGTTTCCTGAGGTATATTATTTTGTTTATTAAAAAAAAGATTGTAATTTGTAATTTTTTAGAAATTTATGTAAATTAATTAATATTTTAAATATCTAAAACTTTATTGTATAGTTTTTTATTAGATTTTTATTCAAATTTTATTTGAAATTGTTGCAAATTCTGCGGTGTTGCCACTTTTCACTTCCGTCGTTGCTATCTTGGCGGACGTTAAATAAACTAAACTTTTACACAAAGCTCAGCTTTCGTTTTTATATATTTCTGTATTAAAAAAAAATAAATCCTAGAGTATACTTTAGGGAGCAAAATAATAAAACCAAAATAAGTACATACACCAAATATAACTAAAAATATTAGAAGTAAAATTAATAAACAAATTAACATGGGAAAAACTCGTCAATCCTCTAAACGAACAGCACTTGATGCTGATTTAAGCAATCAAGACTTGCCTTTGCTTAGTGATTCGGATTTTTACAATCGTATATGCCAACTTTTAGACAAAAAAAACTCTCCAAACAAGCAGAGAAGATTGATGGTCAAATTTTTCAGTTATTTTCCCTCCTTAGAGATGGCGAAACGCGTATCATGGAAAAAATAAAATCATCAGTCATAGAAGTTGAAAATAAACTATTGAATGAATTAGATAAACGGTTTGGTGAATTCAAAGAGGAATTACATGAAATTACGGAACGTGTTTCCATCTTAGAAACTGCGGTATGTGAAATAACATACTTAAAGAATGAAGTAAGGAAATTGAAAATCCAATCCTTAAAACACTCAAATTCTGTTGTCGCTTGCGATTTACGAATAAATCGTGTTCCATTTGCCCCTGATGAAGACCTGCACACATTGTTCGATGTAATCTGCAGAACCTTGAAAATTCCTACTCCAAAACTCCAATCAATTCATCGTTTACATAATAGAAATAATAAAATAAAGGAGAACTCCCCCGATGGCGTTATAATTGCCAAATTGATGACGCCATATGATAAAAACTTTTTACTAAAATCTTTGAGCGCGCATAAAAAGCATAATGGGAATTTAGCTTTAGATGTTCTTGGCTTGCAACCTGATGAGAGGAACAAACACTTTTATGTACATGAAAATTTAACAAATGGGAATTTCAAAATACTTCGTGAAGCTGTTAAACTCAAAAAGCAATCACGACTTCAATCTGCCTACTCTTTTCGTGGCCTTGTTTATGTTAAAAAGCTAAATTCCGACAACCCTATTTGCATTGAGAGCCTAGATGCACTGGATCAACTTTTTCGTGCAAACAAAGTACCTAATTCAATTTCGCAGTCTGGTGATCTTGCTCTATTCGACAATATTGAGAATTGAGACGTGTTTAGTTTATACATTAGGACTAACTTATGTCATTACTCTTCCTAATTTCTTTAATTTCTACATATCCTACAACTTCCCATTTATTTATGTTTTTCTTGTTTGCGTTGCTTTTATAATTCATCTGCTCTTAAAATTTTACACTAATGAACTCTTCTCTTAACAGTGGAGTAAATGCCAGAGATACGACGTTTAATATGTTAAAAATATTGGTCAAACAAAGGGAAAGATTACATATTTGTCACATAAATGCACAGAGTTTAATTTGCAAAGTTGATGAGTTTCGTTTTACTTTCGAGCAATCTAATATAGATGTTATATATATTTCTGAAACCTGGCTTGATGAGTCCATTTCAGATAGTTTAATAAATGCTGCAAATTAAATAAGGCATTTAGCATTATTGATTCACAAATCTTGATTTTATTTACAATTAAATTACCTACAATTAAGTAAGTATACAAAGTAATGGGCAAACAAAATTTTCTTTCTTCTTCAAACAAAAATAGGTGGACTAGATGGAATTTGACGAGCTAAACAAGAATCTGCTCTCACTTTTTTCACGTACAGATTTTTTTATGGGCATGACTAATATCATCACCTTATTCAGTGGTCACAACATAAAACTCGACAATGGTTTGTCCAATTTAGACTATTAAAATAAAGTATTAAGTATTAAAAGTATTAAATTAAAAATGAAAGGCAGATTCTTGTTCAGCTCGTCAAAGTCCATCTAGTCTACGTATTTTTGTTTAAAGAAGAAAGAAACATAGTTTTGTATTTCTACTTAATTGTTGGTATACATAGATATTTTCACTTAACTTTGAATGAAATCAAGATTTGTGCATTAATTTCGAAGATACGTGGCTTATTTTACTCGTAGCTTTGAGATAAAGATGATAAACTGAAACATTTTTAATGCTTTCACTTTTCGGTAGTTTCGTAGTCAGAAATCGATTCAAAAAAAAAAATTTTTATTCAAAATGAAAGAATTTTTTTCGTCAAAATTTCCTTTAAAAAATTAAACCGGCAAAAATGTGCAGTTTTAAAAACTTTATTGTTAAGCTAGTAATACTATGGATAAAATCGATGGGTATATTGTCGAGCTAAACAAGAATCTGCTTTCACTTTTTTTCTATCACGTACTGATTTTTTTCATGGGCTCTCACTAGTAAATCTAGAGAACGATAATAATTCTATTAGCGAAAGATAATAAACATTTGTATCAAATATTCCTTGAAAACTTCGCTCAGAAGATTTTTGAAGTTAATTTTGATCGGAACAACTTTCTCTAATCTATTTCATTTTATTTATATATCATATATAAACATTTTGATTAAATTAGTATTTGGCAAATTCAATTTCACTAATTTTCATTCTTAAGGCCGGGTTAGTTGGTTGTTTATGTGATGTTGATGTCCCTTTTATTTACGGGAAGGATTTTGTGCAATTATCCAAAATTAATAACGTGACATATGTTTTTGGCATTTGCTAGAAAAAACACAGAGTTACCATAAATTATTTTCTAAAAAAAACCTAAAATGCAACTCTGATTGAAATTAAATATGCCAAACATTTATCTATTTAATTGTTTGTGTATTTAATTATTTTTGTTAATTTATTTCTTTGTTTATTTAGTGGCTTGTCCTTCTTATTTCGCTACAGATTGTTTCGCTATGACAGAGGTACAAGAGGAGGAGATGTAGCAATTCTTGTGAAAAATAAACTTTCATGTAGACTCAGTTGTAAAGCTGAAAAGAACGATAAAATCGAATATGTCTTCGTAGAAATCTTATCACTTGGTAGAAAAATTCTTGTCGGATGAGTCTACAGACCCAGATATGATGTACCATGTAACGACTTTTTAAACAAGTTAGAAGTTTAAACTATGACGTATAATGATGTGGTGATTTTAGACGACTTTAATTCGAACCTTCTGAAAGTGTCATCATTAAAAGATAGTATGGAATCACTAGGACTAACACCTATTAATATAAACATACCCACACATTTTACAATGTCCAGTAGTACACTGATAGATCTTGTTTTTGTTGCCGATCCCACAAAAAAGTCCTACTGTACGACCAGATATCGGCGTCTAGTTTCTCCAAACATGACCTTATCTTTGTAACATACGACTTTCAGTTTGTTCAAAATGAACAAGTTTATTATTACAAAGATTTCAACAATATAGACTACGATATCCTATATGAGCTCTATAACTCTGTAAATTGGACTCAAATTTACCAGATGGCCTCCGTTGATGATCAAGTAGAATTCTTGGAAAGCAATATTTCACTACTTTACGATTATTCCGTGCCTTTAAAAAGAAAAGTAATAACTCCAAAGAATAAAACGTGGTTCACAACCTAGATAAAACATTTAATAAAAATCCGAGACCTTGCATACGCCCGATGGAAACACTTTAGAACTATGGAACTTAAGCATGAATTTAGCATCGCCAGGAAAAATGTAAACACTAAAATACGAATGGCTAAATGCAGTTATTTTTCCACACGCTTTTCTTCTGCTATTAATTCCAAACAAACATGGAAAAAATAATTGAAATCGGTATTGGTAAAGTCAATCAAATTGATAGGTGTACAGTTGATGCTAACGAACTTAATTACACTTTTACTTTCTTTCCTACGGGCACAATAGAAAATTCGACAGCGTCCACTGAAATACTCAGAAATAGCTCCTTTGCCGAACGGACAGCTTTTCAGTTCTCATGTGTATCTCAACAAGATGTAGCTCATTGTTTTACGTTGGTCAAGTCAAATGCCGTTGGTTTCGATAATATACATCCTAAATTCGTAAGAATTATTTTGCCACTACTTCTTCCACACATTACGTACTTGTTTAACAACATTATAACTACAAGCTTTTTCCCTACCAACTTGAAATATGCTAAGGTGATCCCTATTCCGAAATCTACCTCAGAGTTTCGACCGATAGCCATCTTAAGCTTTCTCTCTAAAGTATTTGAGAAACTCTTACAATTGCAGATGAGCCATTACATAGAAGACAATAACTTATTGTTTGAAAAGCAGTCCGGCTTTCGCGCTAATCACAGTTGCATCACTGCCTTAGCTGACGTTACCGAGAAAATACGACACGAACTTGATGATGGAAATATAAACTTTTTGATTCTTCTTGACCACTCTAAAGCATTTGATACAGTTAACTACAAAATACTATGTATGAAATTAAAACATCTTCTCAACTTCTCACCTAATTCAACACGGCTTATTGCATCGTACCTCGAAAGCCGTACTCAATCAGTTTACGTTAATAACATGACCTCAACTCCCATACCACTGTCGAAGGGTGTACCACAGGGTTCGATCTTGGGACCACTATTTCTCAGCAGCCCCACCGATGTTATTGAGGAGAATATCGCTAAACTCAATCAAGATTTAAATAAGGTACATCATTGGGCAACTACAAACAATCTATGCCTAAACCCAAAAAAATCCAAATGTTTAATCATTCATAAAAACAATTTTCTGCCAACCATTGAATGTGACATACAAATTAATAATCAAAAAATTGAGGTCGTTCAAAGAGCAAAAAACCTTGGAATTATTTTCAACAACTTCTTAACTTGGACAAGCCACGTGGACACACTTGTTTCTCAAACTTATTTAAAGCTACGTACTCTTTGGATAACACAATACTACACACCAATCAGAATCCGACTATTACT
The DNA here is from genome assembly GCA_951394005.1 of Protophormia terraenovae. Taxonomy (NCBI): domain Eukaryota; kingdom Metazoa; phylum Arthropoda; class Insecta; order Diptera; family Calliphoridae; genus Protophormia; species Protophormia terraenovae. The sequence goes on from OX596077.1 coordinate 73,331,897, forward strand.
TGCAAAAGCTTACCCAGGTCTTCTTTATGGCTGCGAATTGTTCTGCAATTGTGACTCAAACAGCAAAAGAAAACTAAATGTACTATTTAATAACATTGTAAGGTACATCTTTGGTTTGATAAAATATCATCGTTTTCAAAAACACTCTATGGTGTTTCTTTTGAAAATCTTTTCAATATAAGGGTCTTAATGTTTCTTCACAAAATCATTTACACCACAAAACCCAATTATATGTTTAACATGTTACAGTTTGCACGATCTAGGAGGGGAAAAAACTCATCATACCTACGCGTCGATACCTCGTATCAGAATGGCAATTTCTTGTAAACGCCACGCGCATCTGGAATACACTCCCACACGACAAACAAATTATAAGCAACGCAAATAAGTTTAAAACAGCATTATTCAAATTGTATTCTTAATGTTTTTTTTTTTTTTTTCTTAACTTACATACTTATATTTATAATTATTCTATAAATTTTATTTTTTAAATCAATGTTCTAATTTTTTGTATCAATTAATTTTTATAATTTATTTTATTTTTTTAACTTGTGCATCTTTTTTCTTATTTAAAATTTCTACACTGTAATTTATAAGATTCAATCTTGTTGTGTATGTATATATACCTTTCTTTATAATTTAATGTAATATTTTTATCTAACTTGTTTGAGAATAACCGGAATATGAACACCGGAATCGCTAGAACACCTGTTATGCACATTTTATCAGAGACCGGATTTTAATACTGAAAAGCTAGCTTTATTTTTATTTCAATCGAAAAACAATCTTTAATGTTCAAAAATAATAAAAATCCATCATAATTTTTTATTTTTTTTTATTTTCATCAATAGCTTCATTTTTTTCATCATGATCGAAATAAAAAATGTAAATATCTTTTGTGATATTTATTACAAAAGTATAAAATTATTTTCAACTTTTTTCATCGGATGAAAAAATTTTAAACAACAACAATTTCATTGAATAAAAAAAAATATTTTTGAAACAAATCAAAAGAATGAGTAAAAAAAACAATTTTTTCCATACTGATATTTAGTTTTAAAGATATTTGTTATTTTCATCATGATGGATATTTAAATTAAAAAATAAAAATCCCTCACATATTTTTTTCAACAAATGAAAAATTATTTTTTGAACAGTATTTGATTGAAAAATAAAAAGTTTTCGGGTGCTTACATTTTACCTCAATATGAGAAATCTAAAAAAAGATAGTAACAAAAAAATGGTACAAAAAAAAAAAAATGAAAAATATGCAATAAAAATATACATTATTATGTAAAATATGCAAAAAATATGCATTTTCAACAAAATATACACTAACAAATCGATGCCATTTTTTAGTAAAATGTCTGATTCGGATAGATAACAACATATGATAATTTTTAAATGCTCAAAAAAAAAAAAAAAAAAAACATGCATTTGCATATAAATCCGACCCCTAATTATAACGTTTGAACAATTCAGACCTAATCTATGAAATATGTAGTTATGAAGTTAAAATATTGTCAACAACTTTTTTGGAAATCACTCCCGCTATAGAAAAAAGATGAAAAGAGGTACTTATAAAGCAACAACGAACGCTGACACGTAATGTCAATGTAATGTTTATGAGTCGGACAGATAATACGAGCACTAAAATTCATTATCTGAAGAGGTTAAAAAAAGTTGGAACAAACATTCTTTGTTACAAGTTGAAAATCTTTATAAGTCCCTTCCAAATATAATTTTTTAGGTTAAATTGAATAATAAAAGCTATTCTTATTATTAATAATTTCCGAATAATATAACAAAACAAAAAAGAACCATATTAATCAATACATTTTGTTGTTTTATTGAATAAATAATGTTGAACCTATTCAGATGAAACAAAAAAATTACCTTAAATTACTTACATTTTTTTTTTTGCTTGTAGATATCTTGGAAATGAGGACTTTAAAATTTATTATTTTCATTATTATTTTAAAAATAACAAGAGGTTTAATGTAACGAAAATCTTGAACCTATTCTGTTGAAAAGCAATGTATAAAATAATTTCTTCAGTGACAAAAATACACACCCAAACATTTTAAAAGTTGCATTAAATTCAAACGCCTTATTATTTTTGAGATTGGTATAAATTTTTGACGATTTCAATTAGCGCCTTCGGTGTGCCTCGACGATTTATGAAATATTATAGAAACCGCGATCTCAGGTCATGAATACTTTTTATGCCATTTTTTTGTCAACGATCGACTTTCTGCAAGTGTTTGTGGTTTTCATTAGATGACAGAAATCAAAAGAAAGAAAAAAACTTGTTAGCTTCAAACACTTTTTCTAGATTTTTTGACTTTGAGTGCTTGCCGGTACCACATGGATCCATTTCAGGTCTTGAATTTTTTTTTTTGTGTTACACAATGAAGTGTTGTTAACATAATTGCAACAAAATTTATTTAAAAAAGTTAGAATTTAAAAAAATATTTGAGGTTGAAGGTTGGTTTCATAAATAAAATAGGTGTAAATTCCTTTAAATGTAGAAAATAAACTTACATTTATGTGTTATTTATTAAATACAAATATCTAAGGAATAAAAAAATACCTTTGAAATTTACCTAAATTATTGTTTGGAGATAGGAAGAGGTTTTAATGATGAAAACCCAAATTTCTTTGTGGTCATTTAAAAATTACAAAATAAGAGTGGAATATTTTACTCAGATTAAGGTCACACGATTATTTGTAATTAATTCTGACACAAAAATTTCACATTTTCCTTTTCATTAAAATGTTTCAGACACAAATATTACACCAAAAGCAACGACTTATTAATGCCTTTTGTTCATATAATATGAGGATTTCTTCTTTTCTATCATCTTTAATCGCTTTTAATATCTTTTTATTAAACAGATTCTGGTTTTTATATAATACAATTACATTTTTATAATTAGTAAATATTATATTGTTTCTATCATATTTTATGGGTCTGAATAAGTCCCGGAGTTGCAAAAATCGTACAGGGATTTATTGAAAATGGTTATTCTGCAATATAGTGCCGTTTAAATACCATTTTTGTGGAAGTTTTAGCTTTAAGATATAATTTGGAAGCTTTTGAATAAATTAGTTATTCCTATGTTTGAAATTCTAGCTAAAACTGTTAGGTAAACTTAAAACAATTATATCAAAATCATTCCAACCCCAGTAAAAAAATTCAATAATTTTTTTAATAATAATGTTATAATATCCTATCAAGGATTTTAAGGATATGTGTCTCCGCTAAGCTGGGGATAACACTGGTCGACAAAAAAATTCTCCCCCAGAAACGACAGTTGAACTTGGTGGATTTTGATGTGCTAAACATGAATCTGTTTTCACTTGTTTTCTATCACGTACTGATTTATGGGCATGACTAATATCAACACTTTATTCAACGGTCACACGTTTGCACGATTTTGATATATGATACACAAAAAGATGCAGACGAAAATTGTCTATCAACATTATTTTTCATTCGCTCAATAATTTCAGAGTTATGAATCAAAATTTTCCAGATTTTTAATTTTTTCGCTACTAATTACCGAATAACTACGGAATTATTAAGTCAACAAAAAATTATGTGAATATAGCTCAAAAATAAATTGAATCGCTTTCTATTGGATTTTCATTTATCTTGGTTGGACAACGGTTTGTCGAGTTATACAAGTGTGACTGCCTAAAGGCGGGGTCATAATAGTAATCCCATAAAAGGAAATAAAATAAGTGAAAGCAGATTCTTGTTTATTTAAGACGAGAAAAAAATTTTATTTTTTTTTGCCTACCAGTGTATCTCTACTTAATTATAGGTATTTATTAACTTAACTGTGAATGAAATCCAGATTTGTGCATAAATTTTGATGACACGTGACATATTTTACTCGTAGTCTTACCAGTCTTACTTTGATAAAACAGTGATAAACTGAAACATATTTGATATTTTCACTTTTTAGAAGAAATTTTAGTAAAAAAGATTTTAAATTTTGCATGGATAGTTTTCGGGCACTTAATTCGAAATAACTCCGAAACTATTGAGAGTGCATACCGTTCTCGAGTTATAGCGAAACATACTCGAGTAATCGACTTATTTAGGGCGTAATATTATACACGCCCATAAAAAAATCTCGACCTGATAGAAAAATCTGAAAGCAGATTCGTGTATAGCATGTCGAATTTCATCTAGTCCATATATATATATTTTTTTTTATTTTGATGAAGGACAAAAACAATTTTTTTTGTCGACCAGTGCACAGTGGGGCAGAATCGAAATTTTTTAGAAATAAATCTGTAACTTCTGATCGGCTAATTGGATTTGCATGAAATTTGGTATAGGCTCATAGTTGGGTACTTCTGACATACACATTTTTTAATCGCTTGCCAAATTTTTGTTTCTCGTCCAATTTCAAATACTTTTTATGCAGTATTGTAGGCACTGATTAGACCTTGCATGTCCTATTTATCTCTTATAGTTTTTGAGTTATTTGCATTTGAATTTGGAAGTACCTTAATTTTGCATGTTCTTGGTCCAACTTTTTTCATCTATATATATCCTTTAGCTAATTAAGGAATAAAATTATCTATTGTATAAAAACAATTTGAAGTCGATTTTAAATTTAAAATTTGCAAATATTACGACTTTTTATTTTTTATTTTTTTTTTTTTGAACGAAAAAGTATCTACACTCTTTTTTCTCTAAAATGAAATTTTCTTTAACAACATATCATGATTTTATACTTTTCTGAAAGATATTTTCAGAGAGAAGACTTTAAGATAAATGAAATTGAAAAAGATTCGGCTGTGCCAAATCTTTGATACCCTTCACCATCTTACAGACAAATAATTAAATTTCAGCCTTAGCATATGCTTGCATTATTTCATATTTATAAATCTACATTTTTTCAAACTACGAAAATTTGAATACGAAAATAAAACAATCATAGCAACCAAGGTTTAAATATTCAGTTTCAGCCAAAAATTTGAATACGAAGTAAAATATATTTCTGTAAAGTTGCGCACGCACAATTTTGTTGAAACCATATTGCGCAGTATTCTTTATTTTCGTTTTGATTTTGCTGCTACAGTATAATATTTAGCTGACTTTTTGTTGACAATTCTATTGCTGCTGGACACTCTTGTGTGAAAGTTAAAAACATAAACATACATACGAACATACACACTAACTACATTACGCTACATTTCAACCCTTATGTGTTTTATTCCTACACACAAAGCATCGAAATTTAAAAAAAACAAGCGCAAATATTCGGCCCGGCCGAATCTATATACCCACCATCAACTTTTTCACATTTTAAGTTATATGAGAGAAGGAGGTAAAGTGGGCGGTAAAATCAAAAGGATGGGGGGTATATTGATTTTGTCATTCCGTGTGTAACATGTTGAAGGAATCATCTAAGACCCCACAAAGTATATATATTCTGGGTCCTGGTTAGATTCTGAGTCGATCTAGCTATGTCCGTCCGTCTGTCCGTCTGTTGAAAGCAGGATAGCGCTCCAACGGAGCAACGTAGGGAGACGAAATATGGCACAAATATTTGTCTTATATAAGGTTTGTTTGGGATTGAAAATGGGCAAAATCGGTTCACAAACAAAAAAGTTATGGGCTAAAGACTAGAAACACAGGGTGTCCGTTTTATACATTTCTGCTGATATTTCTGCAACAAAAGCATGTACGATTGCGAAATTTTGTACATATAGTTTGGGGATCGATATCAACCCGGAAGCCAAAAATAGGCGTGGTCCGCCCACTTTACCGCCCACCTCCCATATAAGGTGAAAATCAATGAAATTGTGTTCAAATAGTTCAAGGACTAATGCAAACTTGGAAACAAAAAATGGGCGTGGCCCGCCCACTTTACTGCCCACTTTACCTCCTAAAAACTAGAAACACAGGGTGTCCGTTTTATACTTTTCTGCTGATATTTCTGCAACAAAAGCATGTACGATTGCGAAATTTTGCACATATATTTTGGGGATCGATATCAGCTCGGAAGCCAAAAATGGGCGTGGTCCGCCCACTTTACCGCCCACCTCCCATATAAGGTGAAAATCAATGAAATTTTGTTCAAATAGTTCAAGGACTAATTCAAACTCGGAAACAAAAAATGGGCGTGGCCCGCCCACTATACTGCCCACTTTACCTCCTTCTCTCATATAACTTAAAATGTGAAAAAGTTGATGGTGGGTATATAGATTCGGCCGGGCCGAATATTTGCGCTTGTTTAATATGGCGTCTTTTAGTAGTTGATATTTATAATAAATAAGAGCTACTATAGTGGAAAAATTAAACCTTGATAGCAACCTTTGCTTTTAAAAAATAAACAACAATTCCCTATTTATTTATTTTTGTATGTGTGTATACACATACATGTATACTGCATATACAAAGAACAACAACACTGTTATTCATTAAATTACTGCTGTTGCTAACTAAACTACTTGCCTATACAAAAAACATAAACGTCACTAATAGTCACTACAATGCTTAATATACATGTTTGTGTGTATTTATATTTGTTTTAGTTTTTGGCCCATAACTCTTTTGATTATGAACGAATTTGGTTTATTAAAAAAACCGAAATTTTATAAAAGTATTTATGACCGATATATATAAATGCGTTTTGCCCGATATCTCAGTTTTATGAACCGATTTATTTCATTTTTTTTAGCAAAAAAGTTCAGAAAAAAATGTCCAAGCCTTCTTTGCAAAAACTAAGTCCCTAATATATACAGAGGCTTCAGAAACTGGAAAACCGGTTCTTAAAACTGTTTTTTTTTAAGCATATCTCCGCAATGTATGAACCGATCTCGCTGAATTTCAATAGCAAAATTCTCGAAAGCATTTCCTATCGTTTGATATATTATATATCCGAGTTATCGGTGGGCTTCATAAACGCCATTTCAACCGACACACGGACGGACGGACGGATATGCTCTCCGACGAAAATTGTGGAAAAACGGAATGACAAACTTATATATACCCTTTACACCTGTGGTGAATGGTATACAAACAAGCCCAATAATTCAAATGGTCAAGGTACACACCCTTCCGAATTCGACCCATTTTATATGAAAGATTTGACTTTAGTCTATATTTTCTCAAATACCAAAGCACGAATCGGCAAACGGAAAACAGTTTAAGAATCTGTAATATGTTGTTAAAAGTTTTCAATCAAAATCTACGGGACTTCGGAAAAATGTGGATTTTTTAGCCGAAAATGTGAAAAAACCCATTTTTGGGATTTTTTGCGTTTTTTTGGCAATTGTGGGATTCCTTTTACAAAAATCTTAAAGTTTTTTTAACTTTCTCATTTTATAGTCTACATTCACTGAAAATTTCGTTAAGATATCTTTACTAACAAAGATTTTATTACAGATTAAATATTTATATTTTCTCAAAAAAACAACACTTTTTTGCAATAATTTTACTTTAATTTCAAAAATTAGAAAAAGTCTAAACTCGATTTTTTTCACCTATATTACATTACTTAGCTGACATAGTTCTTCGTTATTCAGAAAAAGATTGAAATCAATATCTTTTACAGAACCGAAACTATGCCACTTTAAAATTTATTAAGTCATGGAAAATTAAATTTTCTTTGCATTTTTGCTCAAACAATTCGAACATTGGCTACGGGAACAAATTATTATGTTGTTCACATCCACAATAGTACAATGTTTTTGGAATTTTCCGTGACTTAATAAACTTTACCGTATATTGCGATTGAAAACTTTTAACAACATATTACAGATTCTTAAACTGCATTCCGTTTGCCGATTCGTGCTTTGGGATTTGAGAAAATATAGACTAAAGTCAAAACTTTCATATAAAATGGATCGAATTCGGCAGGGTGTGTACCTTGACCATTTGAATTACTTGTCTTGTTTTTTATCTTAGTCTTCTCTCTGAAAATACCTTTCAGAAAAGTATAAAATCATTATATGTTGTTAAAGAAAATTTTATTTTAGAGAAAAAAGAGTTTAGATACTTTTTCGTAATTTTTGCAATTTTAAATTTAAAATCGTTTATTTTTGGACTCGGTAAAGATATCGACTTCAAAGTTTTTTTATTCAATAGATAATTTTGTTCCATAATTAGCTAAAGGATATATATGAAAAAATTGGACCGAGAACATGCAAAATTTAGGTACTTAAAAATTCAAATGCAAATAACTCAGAAACTATAAGAGATAAATAGGACATGCAAGCATGTTTTTTGTAGGTTTTATCAGTGCCTACAATAATGTATATTTGAAATTGAACGAGAAACAAAAATTTGGCAAGCGATTATAAAATTTGTATTTCAGACGCTCCTCTGCTATGCCTATACCAAATTTCATGCAAATCTAATCAGCCAATCAGAAGTTACAGATTTATTTTAAAAAAATTTCGATTCTGATCCACTGTGCAGTGTAATCAAGAAAAAATATGTATTAAGTTGTATACAGGAACCGTAATGATTATGAATTTTAAAATAAAACACAACAAATAATCATTTTTTTTTCGCACAACTTTTAATGATTATTTTTGATTTTTATTTTTTTTTTTTGCTCAAAAATAATAATTATTTTTGATTTTTACTTTTTGCTCACAATATAAAACTTAACATAAGAAATGAAACTATTAACTAGTGCCAAATTTAATTTTTAGCAAAAATTTTTATTTTTAATAAAAAATAGATTTTTAGTACAAAATTTGATTTTTAGTAAAAAAAAAAAAAAGATTTTTAATAAAAAATTTTATGAAAAAAGCATCATCACACTTGTCTTTAAGTGAATAAATCTAATTAACGATGAAAAATCTTTTTTATTAAAAATTGCGTAATAGTTTCATTTCTCATGTTAAGTTTTATATTGTGACCAAAAAAAAGTAAAAATCAAATATTTTTATTATTATTTTTGAGCAAAAAAAAAAAAAAAAACAAGCGCAAATATTCGGCCCGGCCGAATCTATATACCCACCATCAACTTTTTCACATTTTAAGTTATATGAGAGAAGGAGGTAAAGTGGGCGGTAAAACTATATGTACAAAATTTCGCAATCGTACATGCTTTTGTTGCAGAAATATCAGCAGAAAAGTATAAAACGGACACCCTGTGTTTCTAGTTTTTAGGAGGTAAAGTGGGCGGGCCACGCCCATTTTTTGTTTCCGAGTTTGCATTAGTCCTTGAACTATTTGAACACAATTTCATTGATTTTCACCTTATATGGGAGGTGGGCGGTAAAGTGGGCGGACCAAGCCCATTTTTGGCTTCCGAGTTGATATCGATCCCCAAACTATATGTACAAAATTTCGCAATCGTACATGCTTTTGTTGCAGAAATATCAGCAGAAGAGTATAAAACGGACACCCTGTGTTTCTAGTTTTTAGTTTTTTTTATAAAAAAAATATAAAAAGTGTGTAATTTTACACATCAATATCTTTAAAAGTTTTTAACGGATTTTAATGATTTAAACTGCATGTAGAAGATAAATATGTCTTCTTTAAATGGAGCAATTTAAAAATAATATTATAATTTAAAAATACTTTCATAATACAAATGCAATTTTAGGATGCATTTTTGAAAAATGTCTACCCTTTAGATTTTAATATTTTTTTAATATGTTAAAAAACAATATCTTTACTATGAAATGCAAAAATAACTGTTCTGGGGCAATAAAATCTACTATATTTAATTTTTTTTTTTTAATTTCCATCAATTTTTTCATAAAAAAATTTTAATTTTTAATTTTTTGGTAATACTTTTTAGTAATTTTTTATGTAATTTTAAATGTTTACAACTCCTTAACTATACGTCGGATTTTATTGATTTAAAAAAAGTATAAAGTCTATTACAATAAATATTGTAAATTATATTGTATAAATCAAAAGAAATTAAAATTGCATTTTTAAGAAATTTCTACCCTTTTGAATATTGAAGACAAATATGTTTATTATATAAAACATTAGCACTTAATCTGGGACAAATAGGTTTTCTACTGTAAATAACAAATTATGAAATATAATGATTAAAATTAATTTTAAAATAAGTTCACAAAAATTAAAAAATACAAAAATTAAAAAAAAAAGTATGAAAAAATTTTAAGAAATATTTAAATTTTTTTTTTTTTTTTTAATAGTGAACCATTTTGTCCCAGAACAATTTATATTGCATTTTTTTAGCAAACATAATAATGTTTTTTGTATCAGAAGAATAAAAAATTGAAAGGGTAGAAATTTTTCAAAAATGCATACTAAAATTGCATTTGCATTATGAATGAATTTTTAAATGTTAATATTATTTTTAAATTACTACATTTATAGTGGACGGACCACGCCAATTTTTGGTTTCCGGGTTTATATTGACTCACATACAAAATTTCGTTGTCGTACATGCTTTTGTTTAAGAGATATCAGCAGAAAAGTATGAAACGGACACCCTGTGTTTCTAGTTTTTAGCCCATAACTTTTTTCTTTATTAAACGATTTTGCCCATTTTCAATCCCAAACAAACCTCATATAAGACAAATATTTGTGCCAAATTTCGTCCCCTTACGTTGTCCCGTTCGAGCCCCATCCTGCTTTCATCAGACGGACGGGCATAGCTAGATCGACTCAAAATCTAACCAGGACTCAGAAAATATATACTTTGTGGGGTCTTCCTTCGACATGTTACACACGGAATGACAAAATCAATATACCTCCCATCTTTTTGATGGTGGGTATAGAAATGAAGATATTTAAATGGCTCCATACGGTATGCGTATGCCAAAATATTATTAAAATCGGAAGACATACAAAATATTCTTGGGCGATCTTTCATGGAATGGACGATATATATATAATGGTCCTCTTTTTTATATCTTGGTTACAAAAGGGTTAAGAAAAAAACTAAAATTAACATATTCCTATTTGAAATTGATAGAAATTACATTAAATATGTGCATATATGGTGCTATGTGCAGCGGTTGAAAAATCTGGGTCCCATACGTTATGGTCAAAAAAAAGTTTAAATTTTTTTTATCGAAATGGGTGTCAAAAGATCCGTAATTGTAAGCTGGTTATGGAAAAAATACATATTTAAAAATTATTTCCCATGGGATTTTCTATCGCTAGAAGACTTTTTAAGGCATTTTGATGAACAATTTTTTGGAAAATTATCTATTATCAACAGTACTTGCTACAATACAAATTTATAATTGTAGTAAGAAAAAGACTAAATAAACGCGGCAAAAAATATAACATACGAATACAAAAACAATTGCAAATCAACTGTGCTTACGAGGTCACTTTCTTATTTCACTATGTTTTACACTAATAAAATGCAAGCAATTGTTGTTTCTGTGGATGTGCGACCACTTTCTTATTCCACTATGATTGTCCTATGAAATTGAAACCCCCATTTTAAATTAAAGAAAAATTACAGCGTTATATTTTCGTTAAAAACTCAAATACTCCAAAATTAGGCCGTTGACCTTTAAGGGGTTAGGGATAACATGGTCAAAAGTCAAATTAAGGATATAACGCTAGATTTTATTGTGGGTTACAATTTTCATTAATCTCGTTATATTGTGGTTAAAAACTTAAATATTAAAAAATTTGGCCTTTGGCATTCCTGCTATAACAGCCATAACAAAAACGAACGTTTTTTTAATCAAATTTTATTTTTTAGTAATTACCCAGCAAAAACTTTACTTATCCGGTAAGCTTACATACATACATTGCAAAAAAGAGGTAATTACATATAATTCTGGTAAAAAACTCATTACCTATATATAGCGATGTCCACGAATTCATGGGTTCCCATCAAAAGTTTAGGGTTGAAACGACAACCTTCTGAGTGTTGCGTAGTTGCTCTCAGAGTTGGGGTAGTGCATTAAATTTGCAGTTTCCACTAACACTTAGTGATAGTGCAACATTTTTAACTACAATTTTTACTATTTAGTGGTGAGTTGAAAAATATCAACCTCACAAGCATAGTAGTAGTGAAAAAATTTAATTGCAGCTTATGTGTAGTGACTCTTCAGATTTTGCACTATTGAGTGTAGTGCAAATTTTTTCACTACCACTAAATTTAGTTATAGTGAATAAAATTGCAATATGACTCAAATTTTTTAGTGGTTGTGAAGAAATGTTTCACTATAGCTATAGTGGTGGCAAATAGTTAAAAATCAAAATTTGTTTACAATAGTGCGATTTAGTGAAAAGCTGAATGCACTCATAATTTAATGCACTACCCCCAACTCTGGTTGCTCTAACGAACTGAGCCATGATAAAACTATTTAAATAAACTTGTTAGCTGGGCATAGTTTAAATATGACTTAAAATGGTATTTCACTTCAACATACCTTTTTGTCGAAATTTAAATAATTATATAAAAAAGGACGTTTTGTTCTGTGGCTCTACAATTATTGTTTGTATTTTGCAGTAAAGATATTACTTTTAAACATATTTAAAGAAAATTTAAATCTAAGTCAGATTACCAATTAAAGTATTTAATTTGCAATTACAGATATATATATATGTATTTAATTTTTTTTTTTTTTTTTTTTTGTAGCAGTAAGAACAGCATAAGAATATTCTTACACATACATAACATCAGTTGGCGGCTGAGACATTTCAGGTATATGAATTTCATGGACAAAGTTGTTAAGATGTTAATAAAAATATACTCATATATAAATATAAAACGTACATGTGCAGCTATAACTATTCAATATAAATAAATTAATTCAATATGTGTTTAAATGAACTATTTGATTTAAATAAAATATCAAATAATATCTTACGGACGGTAATAATTATAATCAGTTTATCAAGTTTTAACAGTGGTAAGTTTACAATATCTTTAATAAAATAATATACAATTTTAACAATTGTCATTATATTTGGGTTATATACATATATTATACCTACATATGTATGTTAACAAGGCAGATTTATTTACAAAGTGACATTTTAAGCTCAGCTAATATTTTTTGCTCCGTTTTTTCTCATGTTGACAAAATTTGTTTTCATTCTTTTTTTTATACATGGAGTTTGATATATCAGCGAGTAATGCCGTATTCACACTTGCGTACATCTTGAAGGAATGCATGGACTTTGCAACATCTAACATCTACCATCATTCATCAATGAAAAAGTCATATTGTGACAAACCATTGTTGGTTTTGTGGAGTTGGCACGCTGGTCGTAGCACGGCTTAAGCTCGCCGGAAATGGTGGTGGTTCTTTCCACAAAGTTTGTACACATTTGAATAAAGTTTCGTGCCAGCTAGTAAATAGTTTCACATATAATTTGTTGAAGTGTAGCTTTAAGAGGAATTATAATAAAAACAGACGGACATTTGACAGCAAATAGTTCCCTTTATTTTTAGTGTAGAATTCCAATAGTCATGAGGGACAAAGATGGGATTTGTCTCTGAGGGTTGCCCTCCCCTGACATGGCATAATTGCAGCCATCCTTGGCTCCTGTTCACCCTTACATTCATTTCCAGCAGCCCCTAAAGAAAATTTACCACAATCACCTTCCGAATAAAATTACCGATTATAGTAATACCATAATTTTACTATAAAAGTTTATCCTGGACAACTCAGGAATAAATACAGTAGGGAAGCGCTGAAATCTCCAATTTGCTAATTCCACAAAAAAAAAGAAGAAAAAAATAGGATTACAGGAAAAATCAGACACGAGAAGCAGTTATATCGGTAAAAAGCAACAAAAAGACCGTTAGCTTAGAATAACCTTTAAGTGACATCCCCTGACCTTCACAAAACTTAAGAAATAACTGTTATACGAAACTGGTTTTGTTCAAGTACCGTGTGACCTTTTTTATCAAGGGCATGACTTTTGTACAAGAAAGTCACCTGCAACAAATAACACGTGACCCAATCGTCCTAATGTTAAATGTTTTATGTGTTATTACAAAATTACAAAATAATCATTAACAACATAAATCAGTAAAATTATATATATTAATTACTTACTAACAACAAATAACAATATAAAAAAAAAATAATAATATTTTCGAAACATTTTCCTATTCTAATTAAAAAAAAAAAAAAAAAAAATCATATTTAGCAAATAATATATATATAAAAAAAAAAAAAAATATATATATATATATAGCATAACTTTAGGCAGTAACTTAAAACTAAAGTAAATAATTTATCTATAATATTAACACTGATGTTAAAACTCATAATAAAAGGATAAAATTTATGTACCTTATATATTTATATGCAATAAAATTATTAATAATTAATATATTATAAATAAATAAATAAAGAAATTAAAAATATAGATCAGATATAAAAATAATAATAGTAATAATAAAGCATTCGATTCATAATAAATATATATGATTAATTTTATTTAAATATATTTCTTATTACCTTTTTTTTTGTTTTGGTTAAATCTATGAACTCATAAGATGCTGTATATATTTGAAGATTTATAAAAAAAATATGTATTCTTATAGGTATATCAATAGTATATTATATAATATTGTAAGCATTGTTGTTATTCTAATAGAAATTTAATAAACCACTGGTATTATAATGTAAATGTATTACTGAGATATTATCATAATGGAATGCTAAATTAAATCAAGGTAATGATGTGAATCTAGGTGATTGTGGTAAATTTTCTTTAGGGGCTGCTGGAAATGAATGTAAGGGTGAACAGGAGCCAAGGATGGCTGCAATTATGCCATGTCAGGGGAGGGCAACCCTCAGAGACAAATCCCATCTTTGTCCCTCATGACTATTGGAATTCTACACTAAAAATAAAGGGAACTATTTGCTGTCAAATGTCCGTCTGTTTTTATTATAATTCCTCTTAAAGCTACACTTCAACAAATTATATGTGAAACTATTTACTAGCTGGCACGAAACTTTATTCAAATGTGTACAAACTTTGTGGAAAGAACCACCACCATTTCCGGCGAGCTTAAGCCGTGCTACGACCAGCGTGCCAACTCCACAAAACCAACAATGGTTTGTCACATTTTGGCGCCCAACGTATGAGCATTTTTCAAAAATGTCATACTTCTCATTAGATTAATGTTGATGTAATATACGCAAGTCCTGGAAGGTGTACTTAACACAACACCATGCCTAAGTTGCGGCGAATATTATATAAGCATTAAAATATTGATGAACTATTCACTTCAAGTCAAAAAGATTTTCTTAAAGTATGTCATAAGTCATACGACTAAAAGTCTAGAGCTTATCTGCGACTTTAACATATTCATTTTGATAAGATTTGAATAGTTCTATTCATTAAAACTTTGTAAGTGTACGTATTTTAATTGACAGTAAAAAAAAGAAAACAACACCTTTCCTTTATTTGAAAAGTTGAAAAAGGAAATTTTTATTTAATTTTCTAAAGGAAAATAATATAAAAAAATTCTGTAAATCGTAACAATATGAATATTAAATAGTACATTTAACTTATGATTAAGTTCATAATAATTAAAAATGTATTTTATTACCAAATCAATACGATTGAAAAGAATTCATAAAGTCACCAATTTAAAAAATTACCAACCAACATCAACGATTCACATCTTACAATCATTGTATCTGAAATAAAAAAATAATATATATATATATATATTGTTTATAACTTTAAAACTTTTATATAAATATCTCATAAAAAAAAAAAAAAAACATTAATTATAATTAATAACATATTAGTTGCATGTTTACAGCGTGATAGTTGTACTACTAAAATTGTGTTATCTTTTGTTGTCAATTTGTCTTAGTTAACAAAAATAATAATAATTACTTTATTATCAAGAAAATACTAATTTACATGTTAATTGTTTAACGGACTGAATTACATGATACAATATTATTTTAAAAAAAAAAATTGTATATAAGCATACAATTATATATGTCACATACACATACTCTTATGTTACGATAAATGCTGTAAAAGAAAATTCAGTATATTAGATACATTACTTTTTTTAAGTTTCTCCATAATTAATGGTACGTTTGTTCCTTAAGTCTTTTGTTTTGTTTATTAATTTTCTTTAAGGGATTGACTATTCTATATAGACTTATTTTTTTTAAATAATTAGAAAAAAAAAAAATAGGGAGAGAAGATCCTACGATATTTTAGATTCGGTTTTGCTTTGTGTAAGGGTCTCTTGGCTTTGTAAAATACGATAAAATATCTTTGTCCACAATCGTCTATTCCGCCACTATGGAACAAGGCAGGGTACTTAGACCTAAGGGTAAAAATTCCATTCAAAAAACTATCGCCACAACAACAACAACAGCAACAACAACCACTACTAACACCATTCCGTCGTTAATGTCACTAGCTTTTCCACAAATTCCCGTTGGAGCAACACAAACAACATCATCACCTGAGACAGAGAACACGATAACTTCTCCACAATACAATAGTGCCACAGCCCAGGAAATACGGGAACAATACAACACTGACCAAAGAGGGCGAAATCTCAGACTCAATCAAAATGTTTAAATTAATTTAGTAAATTAGTATAGAATCCATTTCACAAATTTGTTTACCAACCTTAATTCAATTTTGTTTGTTTACAATTAAGTTGCGTTGATCTTGAAAAAAAGGAAACAGACAGATACACTGGGATCATATTTACATAGTTAGTTTTTTTTTACACATTCTACTTACCGATTGTTTCAGTATATTATACCAGGACGTTCCCGGGCTTCGCTGATTTCCCAATTCATGCTGCTGCACATGTTCCTCAACATGAACTGGCTTTGTGACGGTCACTTTTTCATTTACATTATTGTTTTTATTTTTTAATAAAAGAATATTTTGTTAATTTTCCATTTTGTTTACGTTTTTTTTTTGTTTGCTTTGACATCATTAGCTGACAGTTAGGATTAATATATCCTATAGGGGGCAGTGAGGTCAGTAAAAGGACCATTCACAATAGTGATCATTGTTTCTGGGTTTAAAGAAAAATACCATATGACAGTGGTC
Source organism: Protophormia terraenovae (assembly GCA_951394005.1). Classification (NCBI taxonomy): domain Eukaryota; kingdom Metazoa; phylum Arthropoda; class Insecta; order Diptera; family Calliphoridae; genus Protophormia; species Protophormia terraenovae. Next base: position 73,348,899 of record OX596077.1, read on the forward strand.
TTGGTCATTGACGAAACCACGAAGACGATGTGATCGAACAAACGACGGTTTCACGTGTAAATTCTATGTAACCTAGATCATTTTGTAAGTGAAAGTTAATGAAATAGGACGATAAAGGGAAACCTTCTTTCTAAAATAATAATAATATAAAAAAATTAATAAATACTTTAACGCTGTTAATTGTCGAGTGCAGACAATCGAATTTTGTTAAAACATCCTCGAGGGACAAATCATAATTAAGTTTGGGATCAGGGTAAGAGCCTTTAATTTAATAATGGCTATAATAGCCAAGGTAGCAATATATTAATAATATGACTATATGCATTAATAGAAGTTAACTTCAAACTTAAATAATTATTTTTAAGTGAGTTTTACACTATAATACTTTATATCAATACCAATCATATTTTCAAATATATTATGGAATAACTAATCTCAATACTTTGTTTGTTGAAATCTTAAAAGTTTTGAATGCTTATTGTATCTCCTAAAGCAAATTTCCTCACACCTTGTTTCTTTGAAGTTCGATTTGTTTTCAGTTTAATTAAATTTTTCGTTTCTAAATTTTCCTGAAAATATTTTAGTAAAGGAAATAAAAAAAAAATATGTCATCCAATAATACTTTCTATAATACAATTTTCGATATGTACTATAGAAAACGAAACCCTGGTATGAAAATCAAGTATTGTAATGTAAAACCACCTTTATGATAATGCATGTCTTACGATTAAATTAAATTTGCAATTGTTCACATAGGGATTGACAAGTTAATAAGTCACCGATACTAGAGCCATCTGTGGTTATCTTCATGAGACAAACAAAATTCTACCGGAGACAATCACCTTCCGAATAAAATTACCGATTATAGTAATACCATAATTTTACTATAAAAGTTTATCCTGGACAACTCAGGAATAAATACAGTAGGGAAGCGCTGAAATCTCCAATTTGCTAATTCCACAAAAAAAAAGAAGAAAAAAATAGGATTACAGGAAAAATCAGACACGAGAAGCAGTTATATCGGCAAAAAGCAACAAAAAGACCGTTAGCTTAGAATAACCTTTAAGTGACATCCCCTGACCTTCACAAAACTTAAGAAATAACTGTTATACGAAACTGGTTTTGTTCAAGTACCGTGTGACCTTTTTTATCAAGGGCATGACTTTTGTACAAGAAAGTCACCTGCAACAAATAACACGTGACCCAATCGTCCTAATGTTAAATGTTTTATGTGTTATTACAAAATTACAAAATAATCATTAACAACATAAATCAGTAAAATTATATATATTAATTACTTACTAACAACAAATAACAATATAAAAAAAAATAATAATATTTTCGAAACATTTTCCTATTCTAATTAAAAAAAAAAAAAAAAATCATATTTAGCAAATAATATATATATAAAAAAAAAAAAAAATATATATATATATATATATATAGCATAACTTTAGGCAGTAACTTAAAACTAAAGTAAATAATTTATCTATAATATTAACACTGATGTTAAAACTCATAATAAAAGGATAAAATTTATGTACCTTATATATTTATATGCAATAAAATTATTAATAATTAATATATTATAAATAAATAAATAAATAAAGAAATTAAAAATATAGATCAGATATAAAAATAATAATAGTAATAATAAAGCATTCGATTCATAATAAATATATATGATTAATTTTATTTAAATATATTTCTTATTACCTTTTTTTTTGTTTTGGTTAAATCTATGAACTCATAAGATGCTGTATATATTTGAAGATTTATAAAAAAAATATGTATTCTTATAGGTATATCAATAGTATATTATATAATATTGTAAGCATTGTTGTTATTCTAATAGAAATTTAATAAACCACTGGTATTATAATGTAAATGTATTACTGAGATATTATCATAATGGAATGCTAAATTAAATCAAGGTAATGATGTGAATCTAGGTGATTGTGGTAAATTTTCTTTAGGGGCTGCTGGAAATGAATGTAAGGGTGAACAGGAGCCAAGGATGGCTGCAATTATGCCATGTCAGGGGAGGGCAACCCTCAGAGACAAATCCCATCTTTGTCCCTCATGACTATTGGAATTCTACACTAAAAATAAAGGGAACTATTTGCTGTCAAATGTCCGTCTGTTTTTATTATAATTCCTCTTAAAGCTACACTTCAACAAATTATATGTGAAACTATTTACTAGCTGGCACGAAACTTTATTCAAATGTGTACAAACTTTGTGGAAAGAACCACCACCATTTCCGGCGAGCTTAAGCCGTGCTACGACCAGCGTGCCAACTCCACAAAACCAACAATGGTTTGTCACAATATATTGCATGAAAAATGCTTGAAGAAAAAAAATAAATAAATAAAATAATCATTAATTTTATTAAATATTGCAGTTAAGCAATAAAGAAATTATTATTACGTCAATTTATATAATATTTTTTAATATTTGTATTATAATTTAAGTTTTAATACATATTTTGTTGTTGTTGTTGTGTTTTTATAATTTTTTTTTTTTTTGTATTTTTTTTTCTTGATTTTTTCATTTTCATGTAATTCTTCTAGTGATGATACTAAAATAATCGAAAGATGTTAGGTGGAACAAAATGAGATAGGAGTATCTTTTAAAGATGTTGAGTTCTGACCCCTATATAATTCACATTGTAAAATAGATGGTAGATATTAGATGTGGGGGAGTGTGAATACCACATAAGTGAAACATCTTGTATAAATAGTCAATAGAAGTAAACTTATCATATGTTTTTGAACAATACTTGTGTATGCATATATCACTCATATTATAATTATAAAGTATACTCGTAAGAACAGCTGTTTTATAATTTTTCATTGACAAACCTCGCGGAACTGTCAAATTGTTTTTGTATTCCTACGCAAATTTCTTTTGAGTTTTTTTTACTCTTTCTCTCCATCATTCTCTCTTTTTCTGTTCATAGCATTTTGACATTATGTGCAGTAGTTTTACACTAACAAAATACAAGCAATTGTTGTTTTTGTAGATGTGCGAGCTCTTTCTTTTTTATTATTCCTGTTATTACAATTACTTGAACAAACTTAATCATTTTGTTCGACCTATAGGGTCCAAACAATAAGATGTGACAAAAATCGGTAAGTGGGGTCTGATAGAGGAAGGTCTTGGCTAAATTTCCTCATATTCCGTTTTTCCCGGTTAAGTTGTGTGTTCGAACAAAATTTTCATAAAACTTTTTGAACAGAACTCACATAAGACATTGTTCGACCTATGGGGTCTAAACAAAAAGATGTGACAAAAATCGGTAAGTGGGGTCTGATAGAAGAATGTCTTGGCTACTTTTCCACATATTCCGTTTTTCCCGGTTAAGTTGTGTGTTCGAACAAAATTTTCATAAAACTTTTTGAACAGAACTCACATAAGACATTGTTCGACCTATGGGGTCCAAACAAAAAGCTGTGACAAAAATCGATAAGTGGGGTCAGATAGAAGAAGGTCTTGGTTACATATCAACATATCGTATTTTCCGATTAAGTTGTGTGTTCGAACAAAATTTTTAAAAAACTGTTTCAACAAAATTCACTTATGACATTGTTCGTTCTATAGGGTCCAAAAAGAAGATGTAACAAAAATAAATAAGTGGGGTCTTATAGAAGAAGGTCTTGACTATATTTCCTCATATTCCGTTATTTCCAGAGATAACTTTAAAATAATCTTCTTTCGTTTTCTCCAAAACGAAAGAAGATTATTAATAAATATCCAGTTATTCCAATAATTGCATATCCTTCGTCAGCTTCATCTGTAATTACTGATTAAATCACAGATTTTTCTTCCTTACCGACTGCGTCTTTTTACACCGTTAAACTGCAATGATCCCAATTCATCCTCATTTAACTTAAATGCAATTCCTCCAATATTAGTATCTGTCCCTCCACTTGGAAATAACGTCTAATCCCCATAACCATCATTAACTGCAATATCAACATCGAATAATAATATTCCAAATCCTTCCTACAATGCTTCATCGATATCGACACCTGAACCTAGAGATTTTCCCGGTTGACGATATAAAAAATTTCATAAAAGGTAAATTTAACAATGTAATTCCGAATAATGTCTTTATTTATAAAATAGAAGAAATAGAGCATCATTTAAAATATATACAGTGAAAGCTCCCATAGGCGGACAGCGATCGTCACGCTGATTTTGTCCGTTATCGGGAGAAAATTATGTACCAATTTCCATAGACGGACATGGGATATGGTTAACGTGACCAGACGTCCCGCTTTTTACGCTTCGATTCCGCCTAAAATATTTATTTATTTATTTACAGTATTAACTTATAATTAAAATTTTAAGCTAATATTACGATGAGAGCCATAGCTACTAAGGCTTTCAGCTTTTAGTACAGAAATTACAATTTTTCAGAAATGTAACTAAAGTTTTTATGTTGTCTATTGTTGGGTTTGAGATAAGATCTAATGGGCTAGTGTTTTTAAATATGTGTAGTCTAGTATTGTGGTATTCTGGACAGTGGGATAAAAAGTGGGCTGGAGAAGCTGGTTGGGAAATATTACACTTGCAGGTAGGAATATTTGGTAAATTTAGTAAAGAGCCATGAGTCAATCAGTGATGCAAGCCGTAACGGCGCAGCTGGCGGCTAGCTGCTCAGCCGATTTTATTTAACAAGCCACGCCGCCGCTGAGTTGTTTGGCTGATCGGCGACTCTATTTTAAGTCAACTTTATTTGCTTTTTTGATTACCAGCAACTTTTTATTGCCTAAATATTTTATGCCAGAGCTAACATATTACTTACATTTAAATTGAAAATTGTTGGTACTTTTTTCCTATATTTGGGAGTTGTTTTATGGTATAAGCCTATTTTAAATAAAATAAGTTTCATTCTATAAGCATACTTATTTCCTAAAAATAAACAAAAATTGTTCACGACAACTATTTGGTTGAGCCCGTCTTTCAAAACCAACAAAATTTTAAATTATTTGTTTTGTTTTAGTTTGTTTGTTTGAAGAAAACAATCCAATAACAAACTCGGCGCAAAGCCGTTAAGCCGCCGCCGCCTAAAATTTTAGCTATTCAGCCGCCGCCGAAATTTTTTAATCGGCTTGCATCTCTGGAGTCAATCTGGTGTGTCCGAGTCTAAGTCTTACAAATTTTACTATTTCCGTTCGGTTTAATTTGCTTCCTTTTTTATTAATATATATAGATAAATTTGTTTTGTTCTCGTTAATAGACTTGTACCAATCTGATGTCTTTAAGTATGTGTCGTCTTGTTCAATGAAATACTTTTTTATGTATGTTGAAATGTCTCGCTGGTTATAGTTGTCGGTTTTTATAAGAGGTGCCATGAGTGCATCTTTGGCAATTTTGTCAGCGTATTCATTCCCTTTAATATTACAGTATCCAGGAGACCATATTAGTACTATACGATCATATTCTCGAATAACGATATTTCTTATGTATGACACATATGGGTTGGGGTTACTAATATTCTTGATCATTTTTAGCACCGACCAATTTCTAAAAATCTTGAAAATTTTTTTGAACATAGGGCACAGAAATTCTGCTCTTGTTGTGCAGAGCGACATTGTCATCAGTCATATGTTACTAAAGGCCAGGCCACCAACATCATTTTTCCAAGTTAATCCTTTTCTTTTGAAATTCTAACATATGTAGATGACTTTGTTGTCAAACTTGTCCTCAACATGCTTTTAATTTTTAAAATTTCGTGAAAGAATCGTTAATCAATTAAGAGATGATTTTTTTTTGCGTACAAAAATGAAAACGGAGGGAAGTGAACTGTAGCCATAAATTCTATAAAATAAATTTCATGAAATCATAATTTATTTGCAATAATGTCTAAATGAAAATACAAGTGGTTACGGCCTTTTGCATTTTAGTTGACGATACATATGTATAAATAAGAATATGTATATCTATAAGTTAATTAGGGTTGCCAGAATTGTTTGGTAGATTGACTTGACATTTCGAAAAATTCAGCTTGATTTTAAACAAATCAACTTGACATAACCACAAATTTTAAAAAAATTAAAGCCTGAAGAAAATTGTAGACGCATTAATTATAACCAAAAAATTTTTAATTTTTTCAACAAAATTTTACTAGGAACTAAAAAATTAATTTAAACAAAAAATTATAAAACTCAGAGTAATATAAATGTTTTTATTACGATATTTTCCACGTCGACCTACAAACTGAAACTTTAAAAATTATAATTTTAACGTGTTTCTCGAAATGTTTTCAAAATATTCCTTGTTAAATTTCAATATTGAATTAAAAAACGGATTGACAAAAAAAAAAAACTTGATACTTTTTGAATTTGATAGCAATAGTTTTTCTCAAATAATTCTTAGACCCGTTAACAATATAACCAAGGTTCGTTGAAGTTACCGCTAAAAAAACCATTCAACTTACGGTAGTCAAGTAGAGTTAAAATAAAATATATAACGCTAAAAAACCGTTACCGAAATAGCTCGAAATATCGATAATGCTAAAATAGCGTTAGCGTTATTTTTGGGTTTAAGAAATATTATTATTTTTAATAAAGTAATATTTTATGGTTCTGAACCGATGCTTCGAAATTTCTGAAACAACAGTTGCCCATAAAATACCATTACTGAAATTACTCGAAATACCGGTAACGCAAAATACTGTTACCGAAACAACTAAAAATACCGTTACCTTTAAAAACCGTTATCAAAATAATCCCATATACTGTTACTTTTTCACCTTTTTGAATCGGCTGCCAACAAGTTAAACACTAATATTCGTTTAAAACAAAAAATTAAAATAAAATCATTAATACAATGTTTTCGTAAGCACTAACTTTAAGTACATTTAATCGAAAACATTGTTCCAGATATTTCTATAACTTTCAGTTTATACAAAAATAAAAAAGTATCCAATCCGAAACAAAGGCACATCGTTTATATGGTTCCAGAAATTTATTAAAGGTACAATATGAAAATATCCATATTAACCTTGAGATCAAAGTTCATGTCAAAACATCTTTCTGAAAAGGCACATTTTAGTAAATAAAATTGGTAAAAATTACTTAAATAGCACCCACACAAATATTCTCACGAAATGAGTTTTTAAAATCTAAAAATCTCTCTGAAAGAACAAAATTTCTTTCACCAAAAATTTATTTATATTTTATTCTAAAATTCTTAAAATAATTAAAATTTTAAACCTATTTCTGGAAAAAAAATTCTAAACTTTTTTGGTCAAAATATATCAGACTTGAGAAATTTTAAAAAAATTGTAAATATTTTAACAAGCTTAATAATGCGTATCTTTTGGGAGGTCTTTCTACATCGAAGTCATCAAAAAATACACACAAAGTACATTTAAGATTAGTCAGTAGAGACGTTGATCAGCGTAACAAAATATTTAAAACTTTTAATTACCAAAAACGATTTGTAAAAAATTACATATCAACTTTCCAGTGGAAAAAAATTATTTTTAGTTACACTTAAATATTGGTAAGAATGTTATAGAAAACGTAAATAAGGAAATAGAATAATAATCGCCAAAAGCGGGACGTCTGGTCACGTTATATATGAATCATGTATTGGTAATTAAATTCATTGCCGATAGACTCCATAGCTATGATTACCTAGTTTCACCTAGTTGCAGATGGTACTGAATTCCTAGTACCCATAACACCTATTGATTGAACTGAAGATTTCCTAAAATCTTTTTCCGATTTAAAACAATTACAAATAAATGGTGTTTCCAACTACAATAACAGATTTTTTGACTTAGTATTTGTAAATGATCCTTCCTTATTTGATGTTAATTAATCCATTATGTATTCCTGAAGATCGCCATCATCCAAGTCTTCAAATTTCAACACCAATTCCCACAAGTTCAGAAGCATCTAGTGTTTTCCTTGAACTATGCTTTAATCGCACTAATTTCCAAATGTTGAACCATTGTCCAATATAAACTGGTCCGAAGCGTTATCTTTTAATAATGGTGGAAGCAATTTCGACAAAGTTAAAAGAAAAGACAAATTAACATAAATGGACCTCATTGGGAGAAGAACACTTTGTCATGGTAAAAAAATAGAATCAATCGCTTATTTAAAAAGTTTAAAAGGGGTATAAATGTGATAGACCAAAGTCAATACCTCATTATCAGAAGCCGATTTAATATAGAGAATAAAAGATGTTATGTTAATTATCTCTACAAAATGAAAATAAATATTAGCAATAATCCAAAAATGTTTTATAGCTTTATTAATTCAAAGCGAAAAATTTCATTATTCCAACAACAATAAAAATTAATAGGGAAGTGTTCTCTAATGATACTGAAATAGTGTTCATTAATAATAATGGTTCACTAGTACGCCATCTGTTGGCACTTGTATTATAAACTACTACTGTTAATAATTACTAAAAATGTAAACATTGCTTGTATTTGATTACTAAATTTTGTAAACAACCCCTGCGGGAAATTTGTGGTAATTGCAGTAGTGGACCGGTTTCTCTGTACCAGTTGAGTACCAGTTGACACAAACACACTCACTATTAACATGCTCGTTAAGTGCGCAAATAGCAACTCGCGCGCAATAAAAATCAGTGGCTGAGTGGTAAGCGTTGAAGACTATAAAACATAACATCCCTAGAGTAAAGAGAACCGGTTCAAAACTAGTCACGCGACAGGTTCTCAGGGCTAGTGACCGGTTCCAGTTCCGGAACTTGATATGAGAGGAACCTGTCACTTTTACATGGGGTTGTCATTGGAGGTGGCTAATTAGCCCCTTGGGAGAGGTTACAGGATAGGTCACAGGACTGGTCCAAGAGGACAGGTTCAGTGTCGATTAATGTAATAAAATTTTTTTAAAAATTCGGATTTTTTATTATTAATTTAATTAAATTATGTTTACTTTCATTTTATAATTTTTCTTTAAAGTCGATGGCGGCACCCCGAATCGAACCCATGTTCATCCAACGAATGTTGTTTTGTAGTATTCAACGCTAACCACTCAGCCACTGATTGTTATTGTGCGCTAGTTGCTAATTGCACACTTAACAAGCATGTTATAAATTGACTCTCAACTGTTAAATTGTGAGTGTGTTTGTGTCAACTGATTCTCAATTGGAACTTTGGTGACGAGTTTAGTGTCAATTGGTACTCAACTGGTACTGAGGGACCGGTTCATTAATGCAATTGCCACAAATTTCCCGCAGGGATACGTCAGATGAACATGAGTTCGAGCCGGGGTGACGCCATCGAAATTAACGATAAATTATAAAATTAAAATAAACATAATTTAATAAAGATAATAATAAAAATAATGTTTAAAAAGTAAAATAAAAAAAAAAATTTATTACAATAATAATCGTTACTGAACCTGTCCTCTTGGACCTGTCCTAGGACCTATCCTGTGACCTGTTCCAAGGGGCTAATTAGCCACCTCCAATGACAACCCCATGTAAAAGTGAGAGGTTCTTCTCATATAAAGCTCCGGAACTGGGACCGGTCACTAGCCCTGAGAACCTGTCACGTGACTAGTTTTGAACCGGTTCTCTTTACTCTAGGGACGTTTTTATAATGAACTACAACCAACTTCACGTTGAATTGAAGTTTTTATATATACCTTTTTGTTTATTATAAAAAAGACTTCACAACATCAACAGCAATCAATTTCTTATTAGAAAAAATATTATAAAGTGAAAAAGAATTGAGTAAAATTCAAGGTTGGAAACCGATACCGTTATACATACCGATAAATAACGCTTAAAGTTGGTTACCGTAACTGATACCGATACCGAAATTATTATTTTATTCAAATACCGTTTGCCTCTGTACCGGTATATACCGGTTATTTAGTATCGGTATTTTAAAAATACAACTTTTTTATTGTAAAAACAAATGCTTATATAATTTACTTGAGGAAATAAGAAGGATACAATTATTTTTAATAATAAGAGCATTTCATGTAATATTTATAGGATTTTGTTTTAAAAAGGACTTTTATTGTTTGTTTCTTGGTGATATCGTTTGCAATAAATTATTTTTAAAGAGATTTAAATGCCGTAAACCTAGTGCGATTTCATTTTGATAAAAAGTCTTAGTGCGAACACAAAATATGCGTTATCAAATATATGGGCATTTTAACGTAAGATATGTTCTCAATTATTTATTATATGAAATTAATATGTTCTTAGTTAACTGCCGGTTATTTGCTTCTATGAAGATTCTCTCCTTAATTTTGGTTTCTCCAAAAGATCGAAAAATTTCCTTCAGAAAGTTACATCTTGGGCTATCTCATGAGAATGCATCCCAGGATTTCCTCATGTTCTGCTTTCCGGGAATTTTGTTCGTGATTCCGGGAATTTTAAAAGCAATTAAACGCAATTTAACAAACGAATATATTTTCGATTTAAAGAATAATGTGCTAAATCCAGCTGGGAACTATTTATATAAATTTATTATTCTTTGAGTTACTTATATAGGATGAATCTTAGGTATGAATTCAAATAAACATAATGTCAGCACTAAGAAGCAGCAAGTAAAAAACTAAAAGGATCTTGTAAGCATTTCAAATATACGATATAACAATTCTATAAATATTTCATGAAATACATTCAGAATTAATCTCTAAAAAAAAAATATTAAGAAAGTTAAGGGAAAAAGATAGTCATGTCAGATCATATAGCATCATGTTCAAATCATCATAGCACAGTGATCCCAAAACGGAATTTTTTGGAAATAATTCTGTAACCTTAGAACTGCTGGATTTATTTGAATGAAATTTCACATGAGCAATTCTGAGGTGTATGGCAATTGATTTGGAGGAGGTTCGTAGCGGGTCTGGGGGACGAGGGGTGGACCTCCAAAGTTGGTCACCTCGGGTATGAAAATTTTTTAAAAAATTTGCTCCCAGATAGTCCTTATAATTCTCTACAAAAAAATACGTGTGTGGGTTATCTCTTTTACTTTTAGAGATATTTGGACCAAAGTAAAATTTTGACCCATTTTTGGACATGTTTTTTTTTAACTTGGCGGGAGCAATTTGTGTCCTAAAATTTTTCTAAAATATTCTCTGGATTCTGTACAAAATTCTAAACAATTTTTATGCAAGAATCATATACCTATGTGGTTTAGATAAAAAGTTATATTATTTTGAATTAGAAAATTTAAAAAAAAAAAAAATAGATTTTTTTTGATTTTATTCAAAAAGGTGGTAACATTTTCTCACTTTAAAATCCATTATTTTCCTCTGGACCATACATTTTTTTTTCATGTTTCTAAAATAATGCTTAATATAAATGCATGTAAAACAAATCCAAAGGCTGTTGGGGTAACATTCTCCCCGCTAGCCCTATCAGAATTTCGTTAATTTTAATTTTTGTGTTTTTAGTTTTTTTGTGGAGTACAAAAATGTCAAAGCTAATATTAAAATAAAAATACCGTAGTAAGTTACCTCCATATGTTGACTAAAAACATATTTTTTTATAGAACCGAAACTATGCCATTTTAAAGTTTATTAAGTCACGGAAAATTCCAAAAACATTGTACTATTGTGAATGCGAAAAAGCCATAACAACATAAATAATTTGTTCCCGTAGCCAATGTTTGAATGTGTGTTTGTGCAAAAATACACAAAAAATGGAATTTTCCGTGACTTAATAAACTTTAAAGTGGCATAGTTTCGGTTCTATAAAAGATATTGATTTCAATCTTTATCTGTATAACGAAGAATTACGTCAGCTATGCAATGTAGTTTAGATGAAAAAATCGAGTTCATACTTTTCCTGATTTTTGCAATTGAAATAATGTTTTTGTAAAAAATTGGTTTTTTGGGAAGCTATAAATATTGTATCTGTAATAAAATCTTTGTTATTAAAGATAACTTAACGAAATTTTCGGTGGATATAGACTTTATTGAATAAAATGAGAAAAAACAAACTTTAAGATTTTTGTAAAAGGAATCCCACAATTCCCAAAAAAACGCCGAAAATGTCAAAAATGGGGATTTTCACATTTTCGGCTATAAAATCCACATTTTTCCGAAGTCGTAGACTTTGATTGAAAACTTTTAACAACATATTGCAGATTCTTAAACTGCATTCCGTTTGCCGATTCGTGCTTTGGGATTTGAGAAAATATAGATTAAAGGCAAAACTTTCATATAAAATGGGTCAAATTCGGGAGGGTGTGTACCTTGACCACTTAAGCTAATGGGGTTGTTTTTTATTTTAAAGTCTTTTCAGAAAAGTAAAAATTATTATATGTTTTTAAAGAAAATTTTGTTGTATATACTTTTTCGGCCAAAAAAAAAAAAAACACAAAAAGTCGTAATTTTTGCAATTTTCAAATTCAAAATCGTTTATTTTTGGACTCAGTAAAGATATCGACTTACATTTTTTTTGTTCGATAGATAATTTTGTTCTCTAATTAGCTAAAGAAAAAACAAATGAAATCGGTCGGAAATACTAGGAAATATATGAAAAAAACTGGAACAAGAACATGCAAAATTGTGGTACTTAAAAATTCAAACACAAATAACTCAAAAACTATAAGAGATAAATAAGACGTGCAAGCATGTTTTTTGTAGGTCTTATCAGTGCCTACAATAATGTATAAAAATATTTGAAATCGGAGGAGAAACAAAAATTTGGCAAGCGATTAAAAAATGTGTGTATCAGAGGTACCCAACTTTGAGCCCCTGAGGGGTCTGTTCGATGCCCCTTCCAAACTTAACATTGTACACTCCTCTGGTATGCCTGTACCAAATTTCATGCAAATCCAAGTAGCCGATCAAAAGTTACAGATTTATTTCCAAAAAATTTCGATTCTGCCCCACTGTGCATTGTATGAACCGATCTTGCTGAATTCAAATAGCAAAATTCTCGAAAGGATTTTCGATCGTTTGATATATATATTATATATGTCAGTTATCGGTGGGCTTCATAAACGCCATTTCAACCGACACGCGGACGGACGGACATGGTCCTATCGTCACCATTTCATACAAGAATTACGAAAATGTAAACTTTTTTGCTCTCCGTCGAAAATTGTGGGAATTACAAACGGAATGACAAACTTATATATACCCTTTACACCTGCGGTGAAGGGTATACAAATATACAAATATTTATATTGGAAAATTTCCTATTTGCTAAGTTAGCCGCGCATAAAAAGGTGATTAGTTTTCTTTAAAGCTGCGAAACAAGGTAAAAATGGATACCAAAGACCACTAACCAGAATTGTTGACTAAATAATCTAAATTTAAGGAATATAGTATGCTTTGAATATTGTTAGCGGTAGTTCTCATGTCTTTAAGAGAACTACCGCGAATTTCTAATTTTGTGGAATATTTTGATTTTCTCGGCCAAAAAAATGTTGTAAATAAAGTTGAGAAGTTCCTTATTTGCAATTGTGAACTTGCTTGTAACAAAAACAAAATACATATTTTTATAACACATGAAATATCTTGACCTTATCAAATACATTCCACGATAAATTATGTACATACCATCAGGATTTATTGACAAACGGCTATATTATGCATACATTTATATTAGAAATTTTGTCTTAAAATATTTCTTAAATAATTTTTTTAAATATTTTTACTCATGTCATTTTTTCTAAATGTTTTTTAATTGAATTAATTGATTGCTGAATTGATTATGCTGAATTTAATTCGATTGTTGCTTTCGAATTTGCTATTATTAAATTATATCTGCAACAAATATTTCAGTCATTTCATCTTTTTGTTCTGATTTAAATTCAGTTGCAGCTTTTAATTGTTTAATTTAAATTTTAAAAAATAGAAGTTGGTTTACAAAACTGAATTAATTATAATGTAAATTTAATTTCCATCACAATAACATTTTTAATATTATAGAATTGGAACATCTTCAGTATTTACAAATTAATAACAACAGCAACCAATTCTTTGTCGCACCTAGCAAATTTTGTTTATTGCAACGATTTTCCATTCAATCCTTTTTCTGTGTGTTTTACGTTCACTTATTTTACAACTCTCAAACGGTTAAATCGATTTTAACGAAATTTGACACACAGATAGTACCAGTGCCGTATACCCCATGTTAGATCTCGAATGGATGTCACGCCCACATTTTACGCCTACTTGTTTACAACTAGCAAACTGCTGTATCGATTTTTATGAAATTTGAAACACAGATAGTTCTAATGCCGGAGATGGTTAAAGGCTACATCTCGATTGGATGTCACGCCCACATTTTACGCCTACTTTAAAAAACATTAATATTTAATTTTTCTCTTTACCCGTGAACATATTTACATGCAATTTGATAGGCAGATAGTGCACTCATCGAAGAATTTTTAGGCTGTGTTCGATCTTGATAGGATGCCACGCCCACTTTTTAAAATTCTAAAACGGCTTAACAGACTAGCTGAAAACTCACAGCATCATCATGTTTTATTTTTCGATCAGGGCCGGGGGTGGTACCCCCATACAAACTTCGTGTGAAAATCTAGGTTATCATATCGCATTGATAAAATGATATAGATAGGTCCAGTGGGGAGGTATTCCTCATACCATTTTAAATAATTCAAAATTACAGCACACTATATTTAATAATATAAAAAGTTTAATTAAAAATATTTTTATTCCTAATTGTATTTTTTTTTGGATTGGCAATATATTTTGTTAACTCTATTTTAAATGGGAACAAAAATTATCTGTCAAAATAAATAAAATATTTTTGTTATTTCTTGATTTCAATAATGGAAAAAATTATTTTTTTTTTAGTTTCCTCTCTAAATATTTGATTTATTTATTAAATTCGACTTCTACCACAAATATACATTGGAAATTTTATTTAATAGTGCAAAGTTTTCACAATTATGTGGTTTTCTGGCATTAGGCGCATAAAGTAAACAAAAATATGTTCTACTTTATTTATAGAAAATAAGAAAAATGTGAAAGATCAATGCAATTTTTAAAAAATAATATAATAATTTTAATTTTATGTTAGATGTTCTACAGAATATGAATTTGTATACGTTTTTAAAAGTTTTTCGTCAATAACAGATATTTGTTCTGTTAATTTTGAAATAAACTGATTTTTTTCAAGTTATTGACGATAACAAAACGAACGATAGAGTTACGGAATTAGGGTATTATTATGGAAATTGGTAATTTGTTTGTGATATACATAGGGTATTTTTGCCGTAATTATTTTTTTAACGCTCGACCCTAAATCTTCCTTCAGCCCGTCGCCTTGTATTATAATTGTGGTCAATTGCGATTAAAAATCGCCATTGAAAAATTTATTTGGTAAGCATGGAGGTAGCTATCGCACACTTTATTGACTCTTTTGATGTGGTGGTTGATACTTTATTGACTCTTGATACGATTGATACCTTATTGACTCTTTGGTAAGCATGGAGGCGGCTATCGCACACTTTATTGCCACATTGGAAAGCGTGGAAGTGGCGATTAATACTTTAATAGTTTATGGGGTTTGTAATTAAGAGGTCTCAAAAAAGCTAAAAATGTAAATGGTTTATCCATTGCCAGTACAGACTGGGTTACTTGATTGACTGCAATTAATACATGGTAGGATATTTGACTCCAATGTATTTTTTTAGACGAATGTGTGGGAGAACAATCGAATTCTACTTTGCGCAAATAAACTTTAATTGTTAAATTTAATTTAAATCAAATTGTTTTTGATTTTATAATTTGTAAAACTTTTTATTGAAAAAATGTTTGTTCATTCCATAATAAACTTTTGTCAAATAAAATACTTTAAAATAATTGCGGACCTCTAATAGG
Source organism: Protophormia terraenovae (assembly GCA_951394005.1). Classification (NCBI taxonomy): domain Eukaryota; kingdom Metazoa; phylum Arthropoda; class Insecta; order Diptera; family Calliphoridae; genus Protophormia; species Protophormia terraenovae. The sequence goes on from OX596077.1 coordinate 73,364,717, forward strand.
TTATGGGCTCTTACGCAATGGATTTATTGAAGACTTCATTCGCTAAACTTAATGCAGACAACTACCATCTATGGAAATTTAAATTGGAGTTGGTTTTGCGCAAAGAAGGATTATGGAATCATGTGGTAAATGATGTTCCTGCTATGCCTGATGATGTATGGAAACGTAAGAATGAAGAAGCTATTGTGATTATTGGATTATCCGTTGAAGAAATCAATTAATGTTAATTAAAAAGGCTAAAAACGCCCATGAGGCATGGAAAATTTTGAGGAACCATCATGAAAAAGATACGCTGGGAAGTAGTGTACGTTTAATGAAGTAGATTTTTAGAATAAAGTATTTTCAAGACACAAGCATTTCGGAACATATTATGAATATGAAGCTGTTATTTTAAAAACTGGAAGCTCTTGGTGAAAAATTTTCTGAACGTTGGTTAGTGGCTATGTAATTAAGCAGTCTGCCATCTTCTTACGATACATTCGTAACTGCTTTGGAAGCAAGGAAGATGGAAGAACTTACGTTAAATGCTGTAGAAAACAGTTTAATCGAGGAAAGTCAACGTTGTTCTTCAGAAACGCCAAAAAATTCAGTTTTAAAAAGTTCCAATTATAAAGACAACCATAATGTCAAAACTTGTCACTTCTGTAAAGTGAAGGGTCATATTAAACGTGACTGTTGGAAATTCAAGAAAACAAAGAATAACAATAAAGCAAACGAGGTTGCTGCATACAGTGCACTATACCACTGTATGCAGTGGTATAGGGTAACCACTTTTCTTGGCCAAAATTATAAAAATGGAAAAAAACAGATTGTCTTGTTTGAAATATGATTTGGATGAAAATCAAAGCAATTTAATGTATTTATTTTGTATTTCAAAAATTTAATTAATTTTTACACTTTTCATGTGTCGGAAGTAGTCATTATAACGGAAGTTTTAACATATTTCACTTATAACTCAACTTAAAGGCGAGCATTTTACTTAAGCAGCATTCATTTTGATACACAACTATATTTTAGCAATATTTCTTATTTTATTTCCGCTGAATTTTTCTTTACCAATTTTCACCAAAAACTTGCAGGTCTAATGAAATGTAAAATTTTTTACGAATCCAATTTCATTTTGGGTTTTGTAAAACAAACTGTATTTTTCTAAGATGACAACAAGTTCTAAATGATTTCGTATTCAGTTAAAAAAGTATTTATCCTAAGTTCTATTTCCATAATAAACTTATTTAAAAAATTGTTGTATTCAATAATTATAAATTAATGAAAACTGTTGAAAAAAGGCACCTTTTTTATATATATTTTAAATTTGCTTAAGAAACTCAACTTTGATCTATTGTATTATGGCGACAAATTAGTGAATGTAAGAAAAAACTCGTTTTAAAGTGTTTGCTATAAAACTACGATAATTAAAACACAAAAAGAAAATGTTACCAAAATTAGTTTTGGCCAAGAAAAGTGGTCGCCGAAACCATAGTGCAGTAGTTGCACAAATAATTTTTGTTTTTCATTGAGTAATGGTCTTAAATAATGGGTTCTCGACTCTGGAGCAACGTGCCATATCTACTCAGATCGTTCAAATTTTTATTCATTAGATTTGAATCATCATGAAGAAGTAACAGTAGCAAATGGTCAAAGTATTGTAAGTAGCGGTAAAGGTAAATGTAAAATAACATTACATAACTCCAAAGGAGAAATCTTAAATATTGATATTAATGATGTGTTGCTTATAATATCGTTTTATGGAAATCTGATGTCTGTCAATAAAATTTTGAGCAAGAAATTTCAAGTAAACTTTAAAGGAAATCGTGGCGTTATTTGTACCAATGAAGGTAAAGAAATCGGAGTAGCTATTCTTATAAATGGATTATATCAATTGAAACAAGATGTAAATGCAAAGGCTATGGTATCAACATGCAACATGAAAAAGTGCATTCATTATTGGCACAAGGTATTTGGACATCATGACATTGATGCTATAAAGGAAATGGAAAAGAGACAACTGGTAAGTCATTTGGAAATACATGATTGTGGAATTAAGAAAACATGTGAGGTTTGCATAAATTGTAAAATGACTAAGACATCATCTTGTAAACAAAGTCAGTCAAAATCCTTAAAGGTTTTAGATTTGGTTAACACTGATGTTTGTGGACCAATGCAAACAAACATCACCTGGAAAGAAACGTTATTATTTAACATTTATTGACGACTACAGTCGTTTTACAGTTGTCTACATGCTTAATTCGAAAAAAGTTGTTGAAAAACTTAAATGTTATCTTGAAATGGTTAAAAATAAGTTTTCTAGATATCCGCTGATTATAAGGTCAGATAATGCTCGTAATGTCCAAAATTACCTTGATTCAAAGAGCATTCAATACCAATATACTGTGCCTTATTGTTCGCAAGAAAACGGTATTGCTAAAAGGAAGAATAGAAGTTTGACTGAAATGGCTAGGTGTATGATTACTGAAGCTAAATTACCAAAAACTTTTTGGGTAGAAGCCATAGTTACAGACAATTTTATTCAGAATAGTTGTTATTCAAGAGTAATTGATAGTACTCCGTATCAATTGTGGAAAGGAAAAGTTGCTCCGATAGGTAAATTTCAAATATTTGGTACAAGGGGATATGTTCTTATACCCAAAGAGAAGCGCCAAAAATTGGATAATAAAACTGAAGTTTTAGTGTTTATGGGATACGATGAACACTCAACGGGGTATCGTATGGTAAATGTTAATACGTATACTGTAACAATTAGTCGTAATTTTCTAAACAGTTGCTTTTTTTACAGCATCTTGCTGAAACAAGTTTACTTGATTTAGTTATCCACCACATACTAACTAAACACATTTTGCTGCTCACACACAAAACTGATTTAAGCAGCATCCAGTTTTTATTTTGATCAGCAGTCAAATTAAATAAGCAGCGCACACACTCAGTTTTTTACTCAGCCAGTTTATTTTACGTCTTAGTCGTGTGCGATCAGCACAACGTAGAAACCTTTTTCAGCAACGTAATAGTCTCCTGCGCAAGATGATTTGAAAAGCAAACACACTTGAATTTCAAGTGTGTGTTTCATAGCCAACATGTGCAAAAACAACAATAAATACTGTTCGTACTGTTCGCTGCCCGAAGCAAAGCAAGTGTGTACTGTGTATGAGCGACTGCAAATCCGTGCGTTCAAATCATTTATCGTAAACAAGTGGTGCAAGTGGTGTGGCAAAAAAAAGCAAATCATACAAGACGTTGAGAAATGATTTAAAGATTTCAAGTGGGCTTAATGATTTGTTTGTTTTTTGTAATACGTAGTTGCTGTGTGTGGCAAAAAATCTTCATAATGTGTAAAAAGTGGTTGTTTATAAATATTCTTGCATACACACACATATATACAGTATGTCTATATTTTATTGTTGGTTCTTCTTTTCTAAATAAATGTAAAAGGGTGAATTCATAAAGTTATTAAAAAATACTCTTTATTAAGAGTTAAAAAAGTAAAAAAATTAAAGTTGACATTTGAAACTGTCAGTTACATATGTAAGATAGAAAATTTTTATCATTAGTATTTATTTATATTTTAACATTATATATTATATATAGTAACATTAATAATTTATTTGATCGTAAATAACAATAAGTTTATAAACAATACTTTTAAACGACTGTTTTACTTACGAAATTACTTTATACAGTCATGAACGCACACACACACATATAATTTTAATAAAAAAGAAAACACAATTTTTTTCCTTATTGAAGCAAACAAGTGGTCAAAAGGCTTGTATTTTTTTATACAAGCCTTTGAGAGGCTTGTTTGGTCGCTATCATAGCACACTCATGATTTGTTCATAAGTTGAAGCACACACGCAGTATTTGTATGGTTTTAAGTGCCTGCAGAACAGTATTTATTACTCCGCACACACACTGATAACAACACTTGAAAAATATCAAGTGGCTTGTACAGCCTTATAAGACACAGTTTGCAGGGCTCTACAACGTAAGAACAACTGGATAGTAAGACTGTACAGTTCTGCGCAGTCAATATACAAAGTTGTTTGGTTATGGATTTTACATTTAAGAAGGAAAATTAAGTGGTATAGTTTTTAAATGAAAACAAATAGAAACGGTACAATAAAATACTATGAATTGTATTAAAGATATTTATATGTAGATTTATTAATTTTAATTATAAAAACAACAATTTTTTGTATAATATATTTATTTGCAATTTATTTAAAATTTTTGTATAACTTTTATAAAAATATTAGATAATATTTAATATTAGTAGATGAAAAAATATTAACTAAATATTAAATATTGTTTAAATTAAAAAAAAATGTTTGTTCTTTTGAATAAGAAGAAAATTTTGTTATTTTGTATAATTTTCTTTGTTTTGATCTATTAAAGAAATTGTAGTTAAGCTTAACTTTTGGACCCAATAAAAGCAATGTTTAATTGAATTAAAACGTTAAATTGAAATACGAAACTCTTTTATTTTTAAATAAAGGGTGGTTCAAAGAGCTAGAAATGAAGCTAATAAAGTAATAGGTTAAAAAATATGTCATGTGACTGACTCAATGTAGCCACTAAAAAGATTTTCATAAATTGACTTTTGCGAACTACCCACTGTATCCCCGGTTTTAGTCCTAAGGACATCTTCCTAGCACATGTCCATGTTAAAATGACTATTCATGTAGCTAGTAAAGTAACTAGTTAAAAAGTTAGTCAAATGACTGACTCAAGGTAACCACTAAATATGTTTTTATAAATTGAACTATATATTCTATCGGCACTTTTTAATAATGAGGGAGTCAATAGACTTCCTCCTATGACATGCCCATTGAAAAGACGGGTTATAGGGTGAGAGTAGATTAACTTGTGAGTTATTTTTCCATATAAATAAAAAACAAAATTTTCTTTTAAAAACGTTATAAAACTTAACACTTTTTTATTTATTAATAATTAAATTATATTTTTAAATACACTGGGTTGCACTGGGTTGTTTGGGTATATACTTCGGGTAGGGATATTGATCTTCTTATTAATGATTGTTGCCGATCAATTGACAAAAGGTTGGGGCGAAGTTGGCTGCAGTTAGGGGCGTTAATAAGAACGTCAGGGTTGGCCATGTTTGTTCACTGGCGTGAACATCCTCCCGGGCCTGGCAACCTGTGAACAAAAATACAATTATTTTCATGGGTTCAAAATTGGGTTAAAGTAATTGGTTATAAAGGGTTAGTTAAGTAGAGTTAGAGACTAGTTGTGTTAGTCTAACTAGTTTGATAGAACCTCTGCAATATATTGGCTAATGTAATATTTTCATTATTTATATCAAGTGAACCAATTAAAAATGACCTGGGGTATTGTGTTTAAGTTGTGCAAGTTTTCATTTGATGGGTTGCGCGGTTTCGAGTTTGGACATCTTTTAAATTTTAAAGTTTTGGTATAAAACTTTTCTAATATGAGTTTTGATGACGCCTTCATCATGTCAGTTTTGAAGCTTTTGGTATCAGTTTTCCATTAGTCTTCAATGTGTCGTGCTTCGGGTAAAATAAAATGCAACATCAAATTTTGAAAACTTTTTGCAAAACCTTCATTAAGGATTTCCTGTCGCTCTGTGTACTTCTAAGGGCTAGCTGCTAAGCCAGTGAGGTGTAAGAGTAAATAGCGACAGGCCATCCCCGCCTCAAAAAAATTTGAGCGTAAAAAGCCAAAATGGCTTGGGTAGGCAGGTCTGATGTTGGTTCTGGGTGTAATGGGTTTTGGGTAATAAGTTAAGTTTTTACACTTAAACAAACATGCAATTGGGTGAGTAACTTCAACTTTTTTTTTTTTATTTTTTTTTATGTTTTATATTATAGTTATAATTGCTGGGTAGTGTATGCAACTAACTTGGCATCTTGACATTTGGAGTCCTATATGGGTTTATTAGCGCTTTTACGAAATAATATCGCTGAAACAATGGGTGGGTAGTGTTCAATATGATCTGCCTGAACATTTTCGTAACATCGGCATTAGAAATGATCTTACAAAAGCGCAATTTTAAGATTACCATATATAAAATTTGTTGTTGGGTAGGACTAGTGTAATTGGGTAATTGAAGATGTGTTTGGGTTATATTTCACGGGTTTCATATAACTCAGTCAATATGTTATTGTAGCACGTTTTCATACTAAATTTTTGAGTTCGGGTTATCATCAATTTCTCGTCATTTCGTATAAATTATGCCATATGGCGTGAGTTTCGTAACTCGACGGGTGGGTATCGAAATGGCAAATTTAGCTGATAACGGCCATTGGGTATTTGTCGTGTAAATTTTCTCACAAGAACATTTTTCTTTAGAGGTATTGGGTTTTATGTGTACATCTTCAATTTTTTCAAACTGGGTGAAGCATTTATCAATTTTGACAAAACTAAAGTACGAAACTATGGGTTGAGTGTTTTGTGTTAGCTGAATAGGACCCGTTAAAATCCAACCAAACTCAGTTTCCTGAGCTATTGATGTGTTAAGTAAATCTTTCTTAACACCGTGTTTTATTATTTTTGGGTAAAAATCGCTGCCAATAATTAAATCTATGGGTCTACTCTCATAGAACTTCTGATCAGCTAATTGAATATTTTCCAAGTCTTTTATAAGGGTCTAAACTCTGGGTGGGTAAATTTTTCGTAAGTGTTTTAACAACAATTGCTTGGATATTCAATTTAAATGGGGTTTGGGTGTTGGATCTCAATGAAACTTCACAAAGTTTATTTAAACGGGCTGAAACAACTTCATTTTACCCAGATATTTTAGCCGCAATGGGTATAGTGGGTAAGCGCAACTTTCTTGTAAGTTTATCTGAAATAAACGAACAATCGGAAGCTGGGTCTATTAGTGCTCTTGCTGGGAATAATTTTCCCTGAACTTCAACGTTAAGAACTACTGTTCCTAATAATTTCGTTTTGTCATCTAGGGTGGGTTTGCTTGACCGGGTATGGGTTGAGAATGACTGCACTGCATTTTGGGATGTTGAAGGTTGATCATCGTCTAATGGCAGGTTTGGGTTTGAAACAGGTTTGTGTAATAGGGTGTTATGTCTTCCGTCACAATATCTACACGTAAACGTGCTGTGACAATCTTTAATAATATGGGAAATGGCCAAACAATTATAACATATTCCGTTATTTTTCACAAATTCAATCCTATCATTTACTCCCAACGAAGCAAGTGTTGAACATTCTCTAAGGGTGTGATTATCTTCGCAAAGTTTGCAGATAGAGCCTTCGGGTTTATCATGGGTAAATGGGTGATTCTAGGTATTTATAGGATGTGCTACATTGTGAAATATATGGCCTCTTCTATTGAAAATATTCCTATTTTCTTGAGAATGTTTGACTTTTGGGTTGGTATTTGGATTAGGGTTACAATAGAGATCTGAAACATCATTAACCGATGTTAATTCCTTAAAAGTGTTCGTTAAAAACAGATCCATGTCTGTCCAAGATGGCATTTCAGCACAATCTTGAAGGGTTTTCTCAAATTCTCTCTGAGTTTCTCTGGGTAATTTAGTAGAGCAGAGATATACAAAGATAGGATCCCAATTATACGTATCAATCTCTAACGAATTCAGATTCGAAACGCAGCAGTTTATTTGTCTCTGAAGCTTTCTTATTGAAGCACTACACATAGTGTTTACAGTGGGTAGATTAAATAGGGTTTTCAATTGTGCATTAATTTGCATCCTTTTGTTCTCATATTGAGACACTAATTGGGTCCAAGCGATAAGAAAGCCTTCATTTGTTAAGGGTGCATTATCTACAATTTCTTTGGCTTCGCCGCTAGTCTTTTGTTTAAGGTAAAACAGTTTTTCAACTGCACTTAAACGGGTATTATTGCCATAAATAGCTATAAGAGGCCCAAAGCTTAAAATCGCCACTAAAAGTGGGTATATCACATGGGGGTAAATTAAAGGCTACGGAATTGTTATTTGAAATTGGAGAATCGGGTAAAGAGGGTCGGGTGTTATTCTGAGTAAATTCCTCAATTGATTCATCTACTGAAATGATGCTTCTTCTATAAAAAGTTTCAGCAGACCTCACTTGTTTCACAATTTCCGTCAAATCAATTGTCTTAGCCTTTTCTGGGTCATTTAAATCAATTGATTCCCTAACTTGTTTATATTTGTGGTCAATGTTTTTCCACAAATCTTCAAGTTCACGTTTTTTGAACTTTAATGCGGGTAAGGATTGAGTATTCTGTGGAGTAGCGCGATAATCTTCATCAAATGCTTCCAAATCGATTTTGATATATCAGGATTGGCCATGTTTGTTCACTGGCGTGAACACCCATATTAAAGTAACTAGTCAAGTAGCTAGTAAAGTAACTTGTTAAGAAAGTAAGCAACGCATTGTAACTAGTTAAAAATACGATTTCTAAAGGGTGACTAATGTGTGCGATAGTCACCTACACGCTTATAAAAGAAAAAATAAATAAATGATCCAAGCATTTCAGCTTCCTACATGAAAATATAGGTTGACTAGGAATCCACTTGGACCGTTTGAGAATCCAAAAACAGTGTTATTACCATATAAATATAAAAAAAATACAACAGCTAATACACAGAAAAAAAAAAAATCACCAATAATATATTAGTAAATAACACAAGGCAACAAAATCAAAAAAATTTTGGAGGCTTTAAAAACCACTATACAATTTTAATGTATTGTGGTTCCAGTAGTACAAATATGGTCCAAATTTTAAATTCTATGGAGAGGTTTTTTTTAAAACACATAGTTAATGATAACTCAAAAAGTTTTAGTCTAATATTATTGAAAAAAATTAGAAAAATTTATATTTACATAACCTTTAATCCCTTCATATATTTTATAATAAAAAAATTAAACAAAAAATATATTTTTTTTCGTGAAAATAGCAAGTTTTTTTGTTTTAAAAAAATCATTAAAAATCGAAAACGACGAAAACTATTCTGATTTTTTGCTTTATCGTAAATACACATGTAGTAGCAACAAAATGAGATATCGATCATAAAAATCGATTGATTCGTTTCGAATTTAATCGCGATTAAGTGAATTCGCTCATTTTCACAAAATTTTAGTTTTTTGAAAAATTTCTCCAGTTATGTTGTCATAACTCAAAAAAAACTTGTCCGATTTTGTTAAACTAAATTTACAAAAATTTTGGCTAACAATATCTTTAAATGATGTATACAATTGTTTTTGATGTGATCAATAGTTTTAAAGTTATGAAAAAAAATTGTTAGGCAAAAAATATAAACTTATTAAAAAAATTTAAAAAAACAAGCGAGAATGTTATATTCGACTTTACCGAATCTATATACCCACTATCACCTTTTTATATTTATATTTTTTGTTTCCAAGTTTACATTAAAGGTTATGAAAATATAAATTTTTCTAAATTTATTTTGACCTGTGTAATTCATTCAATTAAAAGCTTAAAATAACAAAATGATTATATAAATTACTAAACACTGTAAAAAATTAAAAACAGAAAAAATTTAAAAATTAAAAAAAAAAAAAAAAATATTAAATCAATCAATTAGATGATGAAAAATTAAACAACTGTGTTAATTGAAAAAAAAAAAAAAAAAATAAACGATAACAATTTTTTCTGTGTAGTTAGGATAAAGGGTAGTTAGGATAAAGGGAAGTGTATTTTATTTGTTTACGCTCTTTGTTTCGAATGTTCCGCTTGACCTGAGATAAGAAATTAGTGTATGTTCGCAAAAACGAAGAATTTTCGAGCCATATATATTCGAGAAATTATCGAAAATAAAATAAAAATTGAATGTTCGTAGCATCGCAACTTACTCGATAATTTCTCGATATTTTGTTACTTAAAAAAACGTATTTTCTTGTTTGTGAATGTGATTCTTCATATTGATAGGTTGTTCAACTTTTAAAACTTTGTTTCATAATATAACTACAGAAGGTATAATCATTAGAAACTGTGTTCTCAATTTTATTTGCCCTGAAAAGTCAGTCACATATAAAATAAAACAAAATGTAAAAAATTAAAAAAAAAAAAACATCAAAAATAAAAAAAAGTTCTTCAAACTAAAGATAAAATTATTTGTGAATAAATTTTATACAAATATGTAAATTTTATTTAAAAGCAAATAAGCAGTAATTTCTTGACTGAAATTTACAAAAATGGAATTCTGCTGTTGATCTTTGCAAGAAATATTTGAAATCTACAAGAAGTATTTGGAAATTCAAGTTCAAACAAAAATATTTTATATTTCTTTTAGTTGTAATTTTTATTTTTTGTTTTTAATTTTTTAAATTTTCTGACTTAACAAGAATTACGAATGACAACTCTCCCAAATGATTCTACCTTCTGTTGTTATATCATGCTTTTTTTGGAAAATAATTATAAAAACGTTAAGTAACGTTGATGGTGGGGTATATTAATTGATGGTGGGGTATAATAATTTGATGGTGGGGTATATTAATTTTGTCATTCCGTGTGTAACATGAAATTTGGCTCAAGTATTTATCTTACATAAGGTTTGTTTGGTATTGAAAATGAGCAAAATCGGTTAATAAGCATAAAAGTTATGGGCAAAATACTAGAAACACAGGGTTGTTTTTTGTATATTTTTGTTTTGCAGCAAAATTTTTTAAAAAACTAAAATTAAAACATCCTAAAAATTAGTTAAGAAAGGAAATATTTAAAATATTTCTTACTCGTGCTATTCGATTAATCGGCGTAATTTGTTCGAATAAATTTTTATTCGAAATTCTTGATTTTAATTTAATCGAACCATTATTTGATTTTAATTTGTCGATTAATCGAGCAAACAATATTCGAGTGAATACCCTAGTGTAAAGTTTAAAATAAACAAAATTGCTTTAAAAATTAAAACAGCTTTTAATTTTAAAAGGGAAACGAAATGGAAATGAAACCGGTATGGTTGGCACAAACTGAACGACAGAAAGTGTGCGATTCAAAAAATGAAATGGAAATAATTATGGAACTTCGGAACGGCTGCTCCGATTTCCATGAAATTTCACAAGGTGATAGTAGAGATGTAGGCGAGTTTAAGTTTTGAGCTTGGACGATATAGACCTACGAGTTCATAGGGTACCAAAGTTGGACACCTCGGGTATAAAATTTATTAAAAACGATCATGATTCCTTATATCTGAACCGATTTCAAAGATTTTTATATGGGAGGATTTTGCTAGTCGATATCTACAAAAAAAATCGTCTTTTTGTTTAAGAAATATAAAACTTTAAAAATTAAAATGTTTACTTTTTAGCCTGTCTTGGTGAAGTTTTTTTTCGCTACAGCAGGTCCAATTTTAGCCCCATTTTTTTAAATTTTTCGTATTTCATTAAAAACAAATAGAAAAGTTGTGCAAAGAAAGAATTTTGAAAAAATATTTACGGAGTCAAAAGTTATAAGCATTTAAATTTAATTTGATTTTTTCCCGTGTAGTAACATTCTTTTTCTGTTATATAAAAATTTTCTTAAGTTTATATTTTATATTTTTATATTTTTCTGAAAGATAAATAACACAAAATACTTTAAAGGAAAAAAAACTTTTAAACATCGATATTTGTGAGAACCAGGGTTTCTCAAATTTTAACTATTTTTCCAACTAATTTCCAATTTTCGCCTAAATTTCTCAAATCGCAAAGCTGGAATCAAAAAAAAAAAAAGTTATACTTTTTATTTAGTCTAAAGTGTTTTATTTTTTTTCGTAATAGAAATTTTTGCTCCCCGTTATCAGTTGGAAAGAAATAGCAAAAAAAAGTAAAAAATCCCATTTTTGGAAATTTTTTTAAAGTTTTTTGGGAGTTACTGGATTGTTGTAGACAAATCTATAAAAGTGAATAGCGCTTTGAATTGAAAAAATCTACTTATGTTGGAAATCTCATTCAAAAATATTCACTAACAAGAATTTTATTGCATAATTAAAAATGAAAAATGTGCAAAAAATCACAAATCCGTCCTTTTTCAGTGTTTTTTGCAAAAAGTCTTTAACAAATTTTCGTATTGTAAAATTTTTTATACATATTCCAAAAGAAGACAAAATTTCCTAAACAATGATATATAATATGTATTTGTTATCTGTCTTACGGATATAACAGAAAAATATGAATTTGGCACTATGCTGAAAAAATTAAAACGTTGAGTTTTATTAAAATATTTCTTGTTTCGGCATTATCAGGAGCGGCATTACCATTCATATAAAAATGAGTCTAAATTGGCCAAATTACTTGAAATCATAAATTTATAATCCTTCAATTGCAAACGCAAAAATACCAATATATACTTGTTATACATCAATGTTTAGGAAATTTTGTCTTCTTTTCAAATATGTATAAAATTTTTTTAAATATGTATAAAATTTTACAATACGAAAATTTGTTAAAGACTTTTTGAAAAAAAGCACTGAGAGGATTTGTGATTTTTTGCATATTTTTCATTTTTAATTATACAATAAAATTCTTGTTAGTGGATATTTTTGAATAAGATTTCACACACAAGTAGATTTTTTAAATTATAGATTATATTTGTCTACGACAATCCCGTCGTAGGGATTTTTTATTATTTTTGCTATATCTTTCCAACCGATAACGGGGAGCAAAAATTTCTGCTGCGAAAAAAATTAAAACACTTTAAACTAAATAAAAAGAATAACCTTTTTTGATTTCAGCTTTGCAATTTCAGAAATTAAGGCGAAAATTCGAAATTAGTTGGAAAAATAGGTAAAATTTGAGAAACCCTGGTTCTCGCAAAAATCGATTTTAAAAGCTTTTTTTCTTTTAAAGTATTTTGTTATCTTTCAGAAAAATATAAATACTATAAGACAATTTTTATATAACAGAAAAAGAATGTTACCACTTTTTTGACAAAAAAACGGGGAAAAAACAACTTTTTTTGAAATTTTAAATTTAAATGCTTATAACTTTTGACTCCGTGAATATTTTTTCTTTACACAACTTTTTGTTTTTAATGAAATAAGAGTATTTAAAAAAAAATGGGGCTAAAATTGGACCCGCTGTAGCGAAAAAACTTTACTAAGACAGTCTAAAAAGTAAAAATTTAAATTTTTGAAGCTTAATATCTCTTAAACAGAAAGAGATAATATATGCATACGATGATGTTTTTTGTAGATATCGACTAGTAGAATTCCATATAAAAATCTTTGAAATCGGTTCAGATATAAGGAATCAGGATCGGTTTTAATAAATTTTACACCCGAGGTGTCCAATTTTGGGACCTGTGGACTCGCTCCATGTAGGTCTATATAGTCCAAGCTCAAAACATAAACTCACCTACAATTCTATTATCACCATTTCATGGCAGCCGTTCTGAAGTTTCATAATTATTTCCAGGTGAACTCTACGAGTTCATTTTCGAAACACTTTCGATACTCGTTCTCGAAGGCGAGAATTATTCGAAGGCGATATCTTTATCGAAGTTTGTGGTCAAGCGGGGTGTTTGTTATATTCAGTGTTGCCAGTTTAGCACTTTCAGTGCTACATTTAGCATTTGAAAAGGTTAAAATGCATTGAAAATTTATAAAAATATGCTAAATTGTTTTTAACACTTTTTAAATTTTAAATTAAGAATTTAAATTTTTTCTTTCGCTCTTTGTTATGTGTTTTGTTTTTACTTTACCATGCGACATGATCTTGCTTTATTGAAAGCTACTTTGTGGCTAGAACACAACTAAAAGATTTTTTGTTTTATATTCATACCAGTGTTGCCGTTTTGGCATGATTGGACCAAAATTAATTGATTTATTTTAATCTTTGAAGGTTTGGTAGTTTGGTTGGTTTGTCCCAAATATTCTGAGCTTTTAGTAGAATGCTTTATAACCCTATTATTTTATCAGAAGAAATATAATAATAAGAATAATAATAATAACCTCAGCAAAAAAAACGAACAAGTGCTTCAAAAAAAATGTCAACTACATCCAAAAAGTAATAATAAATGTTTTTCAAAAAAAAAAAAAAAAAAAAAACGATGACAAAAATAGCAAACAATTCAGCAGCTCTTTTCAGCCTAAGTACTTCCAATGAAAATACAATGTTAAAATCAATAGGTACATTTTCAGATTTTGCTTAATCAGATTTTTTTTCACCTTATTCATAATTATTATTCAGATTAGGAAAAATACTATGTATTAATTCCTGAAAAAGATATGAACTTCATTAAAATATCCCTGCGGGAAATTTGTGGCAATTGCAGTAATGGACCGGTTTCTCTGTACCAGTTGAGTACCAATTCACACCTAACTCGTCATCAAAGTTCCAATTGAGAACCAGTTGACACAAACACACTCACTATTAACATGCTCGTTAAGTGCGCAAATAGCAACTCGCGCGCAATAACAATCAGTGGCTGAGTGGTAAGCGTTGAAGACTATAAAACATAACATACGTCAGATGAACATGGGTTTGAGCCGGGGTGCCGCCATCGACATTAACGAAAAATTATAAAATTAAAATAAACATAATTTAATAAAGATAATAATAAAAATAATGTTTAAAAAGTAAACAATTACCGAATTTTTATAAAATTTTTATTACAATAATCGTTAAAGTTCCGGAACTGGGACCGGTCACTAGCCCTGAGAACCTGTCACGTGACTAGTTTTGAACCGGTTCTCTTTACTCTAGGGATTTTTCAAACTTTTAGTACTTTATTCCAGTTTATGGTGCATAAACATTTAAATGAAAGTAGTTTTCCGCAAGTTTATGGTGCATAAAATTTAAATGAAAGTAGTTTTCCGCAGTGTTCTAAACTGAAAAAAAACGATATTTTCGAAGAGGTGAACAATTTAATGTATCAAAAGTATATATTTATTTTTCAGGGAGTTATTTGCCACAATCTTTAATTTTTATTACTGAACGTTTTGCTTAATTTTCAAATAAAATTATTTATAAAATAAGTTTTTAGAGAAAATTTTGGTAGGAAAAATATTTTCTTTGTGGCAACGCTGATTCATACTCAATTGCAAGCAAAAGCGCCCATAGCATTCCGGAGCCGAGTGTTTCCGGCATTTTCACATACACAACACGAATGTTAACGAAGCTAAACAACTGAGCAGTGTTGCTGTTTGGTTACATTTGTAACATGTAAATATTTTCCGTTTTTGGCTTTGTTTTCGTAACTTTTTATACCTGTGGGATCAAACATTTAGTACATAAAATTTTATTTCCTAAATATTTGACAAGAGCACATCAGTTCGGATGGGGAATAAAATTTTTAATATTTATATTACAGATTTCTTGCCCATAACATTTTTCTGTTTTCTCTGTCGGATGGTATTATTCAAGTTTTTGACGAATATTTAGGAGTCTGTAGACTCCATCGTTATTTATATTTTTCAAAGCTGTGACTGACTAATCAATCAAGAATAATATAGTGCTAAAACCTAACTAATCGGATCGTTCTTAAAACCAGTTGGCATTAATAATCTTGAAATTTTGTTTCAAAAAAGATAATTTTACGTAAAAAATATATTATTTATTTATTTAAGTCTTTAGATACAGTATTATTCTTACAGACTAGCATTAAAAATTAAAATAAATTATTTATTTTTTTTTTATTTTTATTTTTTTTGAATGTTGAATCTGTTTTATTTTAGACCTCACAATATGTATTAAAATCTTAAAAACTAAATATTAAACACTATTCGATCTCTATCGAGATCATTGGATATTCCATGATCCTACTATTAACGGGGTTCCACCCCGTCGGCTCTGCGAAGCCTTGTAAGTATGTATTTTTCACTGAGCTTCCTAAACTCGTCTCTTACAAATGGTACTTCTAAGTCCCTATGGATATTCTCATTTCTTATGTACCATGGTGCACCCATCATGGTCCTAAGAATCTTTGATTGGGCCCTCTGTATAATATCGACACTCGTTCCCCATAGTTGGATGCCGTATGTCCAAATTGTCTTTAAAACGGTTTTATACAGGATGATTTTATTGTCAAGGCTTAGTTTTGAATGACTGTTAATTAATCAGTGAAGACTAGAAGCTTTTAACTTCATATGAAGTCTATTGGCTTCTATGGAGTATATTTATATCATTAAATGTAACTGGAGGACATTTCCTCTTCTCAGGGTGAATGTAACATGATTACTTTTCACTTCGAATACGCCAGTTTTTCAACCATGTCTCCACACGTCGGAGAAAAATATCTAGTTGGCTAGATGATATTTGTGGGTTTTCATGAGAACTGAGTATTGCAGTGTCATTAGCAAACGTTGAAATAGTCAGTTCATCACATATAGGCAAATCAGAGATGTAAATTAGATATAGAGTAGGTCCAAGGACACTTCCCTGTGGAACACCGGCTTTTATCTCATATTCTTCTGTCACAAAGTCATTAAACTTTACTCTAAATAGACGGTCAGATAGATAAGATTCCAGCAATTTGTGGGTACATGGTGGTAGTAACCATTTAATTTTATAGATTAGGCCCTTGTGCCAAACTTTATCGAATGCTTGTGCAACATCTAAGAAAATAGCTGAACAATACTTCTTTAATTCGAAACATTTCCTTATCTCTCCAGTTAGATGATTCACTTGTTCTATGGTTCCGTGTTTTTGACGAAAACCAAACTGGTGAACTGGGACGATATTTCCATCGTTAAGAATGGTAGAATTTTATTTTGAAATACTTTTTCGAACAGCTTCGAAAAGCACGAAAGTAAGCTAATAGGTCTATATGAAGATGCTATATAGTAGAATCTTTTCCTGATTTCTTTTGGAAAGACTCCTTCCCAGCAAAAACTTGGTAATGACATGTAGTTACGGATGTAGTTACTTTGTAATGACAACAACATTCTATCCTCATTACATGAAAGTTGATTAGTAACTAATTATTTATAACTCGAATATATATATATAATTACCCAGCAAAAACTTCGCCTACTAAATAACGTGATTTGTAAGCGAAATCAGTATGAAAAACAGCTTCCACTTTTAGTGCTATAACTGATGAATTTTGTTCGCGATGTCCAAAATTTCATAAGTTTTATTTGGGTTCCAAAAGAGTTGTTTTACGAACAAGAAAAAACATTTGGCTCAGTTGAGATTCGAACCCTCTCATTAACATACTGGTTGCGTTTGTTAGTCTGCCGTCTTACTCCCTACAACCCAATCGACTTATATTTTTATGTGGTAAAAAGTGGGAGTTAAACTCTCTTTGAGTTTAAATACGTGTTTTTTTTTTTTTTGGTTAGGCGCTCTAGACAACTGAGCCACGTAAAAATCAAATTACTTTCATATTTACTAAATACTAGTTATTGAAGTACTATTTGGTAATGCTGCGAGTGGCGAATAAGGCTACATTGTAATGCATACAGGAAGCTGTTGCTTTTAAAAATAGAAGCTAATATTTTGTTGGGTATTTATGATCATATTTTTAAAAATATTAATTGTTATAATGCAGTTACCAATTCATATATTTGAAGAAGGGATACATAAATCAAAGGCAAAATTTGCGTATGAATTAATTTGTAATCTAAAATAGTTTATTTTTATTACATTTATTTTGATTAAATTTTTGATTGTTACTATATTTTCTAAATTAAAATTTATAAAATCTGTTTACAACAAAAAAAAAAATATTTTATATCCTGACATTTCATCACTTATTTATAACATAAAATGTAATTAGTTCCTATTGTTATTACTAATATTGACTTCAGTAATGCTTTAAAATCAATGAGCTATTTAACAGCTTGGAAGTAATTAGTTATTGTAATGACATCTAAGTAATGAATAGGGTAAGTAGTTGCCTCTAATGTCATCACCGTGTTAAAATAATGAGTTATTCAGCTAATGTGTAAGTATTGAAGAGCCATTATATTAGCTTCTTAACTCATTACATGTCAACCAAAGTTTTTGCTGGGTTGTTTTAATTTCGTTGAAAATTATTGATAGCACAATTATTGCCACATTCGGTAGGTTTTTAATCATTGATGGTGTTAGTGAATCATATACAGGTAATTTTTTAACATTTATTTTTTCTTTAATGATTGTATCAATGTCCTCTGGGCTAACAACAATTATGTGATCATAAATTGGTGTAGTGTCAAGTGTCTCTCTCAACACAAAATCATTTGTTTGGAGATTGGGTTAAAAAACTGTACTTAAGTAGCATGAAAATAAATTTGCATTATCTTCTGTACTTCGGGCCCAGGTACCGTCAGCCTTCCTTAAAGGACTTTGTGACTCTACCGGTGGTTTAATATCCTTCGCTGCCTTCCATATAGAAAAATTGGTATGTTTATTATTCGTTAAGCTTTCAATATATTTTCTACTTTGACGATCCTCTTCTAATTGAAGGGTTCTTTTTAGTTTTTTGCTTGCTATAGACAGCCTCAGCTTTGGAGCTGGTGATCTAGTTTGTTGCCATTCTCTTCTGAGTTTTCTTTTTTCAAAGAGAAGTTTTTCAATTTCTATATTGGAAGTAATCTTATCATCCTCTATAAAAGTTTGACTGTTAAAATGTTCCATTGCTGAAGTAAGTAATTACGTAAAGTCATTGACGCATTCATTAATATCTTCCTCACATTGAAAATTTGGATTCGTGTGGATATGACTATTTACATATTTTCTATATTTCAACCAATTTGTCCTATAGAAAGAGTCGTGGGATAATTTCGTAGATTCCTTCCATAGTATGTTACTATGACATTTCGGTAGTTATGGAATTTCGGTTTATATTTTTAGATATGGCAAAGTCTATGAGGTCAGGAATTTTTCTAAGATCAGCCGGCCAGTACGTTGGATGTCCAAGGGACACGAAATCAATGCCATTTTTGCGACCAACTAGTGTCTTATAAAGCTGTCTACCTCTAGGATTCATCAATCTTGAACCTCAGTACGTGTGTTTCGAATTATAATCGCCACATGCCAGGAAATGATCTAATAGAGTGTTAAAGAATTCTTCAAATTTTTCTTTAGTCATTGAAAATCTTGGTGGGCAATAAACCGAGCTTAGGGTTAAACCACCTGAGAATCATTCAAGGTGAATCGATGTTGCCTGCAAATAATCTTTTGAGAATTCATCTAGGGCATAATGTCGTATTCGATTTCCATGTGCTTTTCCATCCGGATAATTAGTAGAATGGAATGAATAACCTGAAATATAAAAATTGTGTCTATTGGTGAGATGCGTCTCGGAGACTAACATCACATCAATATTTTGCTTTTTCATGAAGTATGATATTTCACATACTCTCAAATAACTCATTTTCTTGTTAGGAGGATTTGAATCATTTGGTTCTGTGCTCTTAGAAGCTCTTGTATTGTGTTTTGCATGGATGACATAAACTTGGTCATATTTTGATTTAGAGAGGTAACTGTCTGCGTTAGAGTTTGCATTAAAGTTTCTAACCCTCTCGAGATTTGGGGGATATTAGGTTGTTGGTAACTCGTTCTTAAAATGTTGGCATAGGAAATATTTCCGGGATTGGCTATGCTTGATTGATTATTTGGCAAATTTGGCTTAATTGAAGCCATACCCTCATTACTAACGCTAACTCCAGCATTTATTTGATTAGTAACGGTATTAACAGGTGCTAGTTCGGCAATTCGGTCCTTTTTATCTTTTGATTCTCTCTTAATCTTTTCAGTAATAAATTATTTAAAAACGTTTTAAATTCCGTACTTGGGACACTTATGTCTAAATAAATGCAGAATTCATTATATAAACGCATAGTTCTAGGTTCATTTAATGCAAAATTATTTCTATGCAGATTGATATAAAAAAGTTTATTTCTCGATCTAAGAAATCTTTGGGGAACAAGTATTTATATTGACTGTAATAAATCAGGACAATCAATATTATCAGTAACGATGTTATATACAAAATTTAGAGAAGCCATTTTTCTCCTTACATCTAATGATTTCAATAATAGTAAAGCGCATTTACCGCTATAGCAGGAAAATTTTTATAATTTGAAAGAGCATGAGCATATTTAATAGATTTGATTTGTATTCTTTCAATGCGGTTACTATGAACCAAAGCACTAGGATTTCATATTACTGAAGCAACTCTAATTTGGATCTAAAAAAGAAACAAAAAGTATCTTCTAGTATAATGATCTAGAAAATTTTATTTGAAAAAGATTGTATTATTTATATTAAGAACTAAAACTGGCGGAAATTTTAATTTAATTATTAATATATGTAAGTACTTTTGTATTATTTTCTCTAAAATATCAAATTAAAAATGTTTACTATATCACACGTTTACATTTATTAAAAAAATGCTAAATGTAACTTTATGACAGGGATCGGCGCTCTCAAATTTCACATTCAATATTCTCTTGTTTCCGTGCTCTTATATTGTGCACGGAAACAATTTTTAAACTTATAATTTCATATTATCTGTTGCTCTTAAACAATTTATGGTCTGTAATAAAAACTATAATTGAATATTAAAGCAATTTGCTTAAAAAATTATTAAGAATATATAAAATTAATAAATAATTATTCTCTCTTCTCATGTAAGAGCATATAGATGTGTCAAAATTAAGAGATCATTTGCACGTGTGCATTATTTTGCGGGTCGTTGCTTTATGACCAAAATTGTAACTTTTTTGATATAAAACTGTAAAACAAAGAGCGTAAGAAAAAATTATTATTTTTTTGTGTGCAAAATATAACAAACACATTCGCAACAAAGAGCGTAAACAAACACATTCAAATTTTTATGTCGCGGTTTCTGCCTTTTCCTGCTCAATTGTATAGCACGTTAATGTATGTGAAAATGCCGAAAACACTCGGCTCGGGAGTGCTATGGGCGCCTTTGCCTAATCTATTATTACGCATTGGAACAATTGACACAATATTAATTGACAAAAAAAAAAATTTATATTGTTATTAAAGATATGTTTTATTAATTAATAATTTGTTAAAATCATTTTCCTTTGTACTTTTTAGGTTCAACATCACATTTACTAGTACCAATAAACAATACACAACGAAATGAAACATACTTAAAAAAAATGAAGTCACAAATGTTTTCATCAGTTAGTGCTTTAGAAGATATTGCTAGCTCATCGTCAAAACCAACACCGTGGGCTACTATTAAACATAACAATTTTGAAATTTACCGCACAAGTCATAGTGCAAGGAAAAGTAGTTCGCCAATTAATTTTGACCAAACAAATGAAAGAAATGGAAAAGAGTCGAATGTTGCCTTTGTATCAAATGCTAACGAACAGTATGCAAATCGGTTATCAAGTAGTAATGTACCTCATAAAGTCATTGATTTAGTTAGCACAAATATCGAAAACAACATCTACATAAATGATTCAAGTGAGACTTTCAACAAATCCGTGTTTAATACTCCAATGTATTTTGGTACAGAAAACTCAACTGTAGTTGCAACGCAAATAGGCGCAACTGCACATATACCATGCGTTGTGCACCATATAGGTGAATGTGTGGTAAGTATCTAAAGGTTTCACCATTTTGTAATTAAAATGTTTTATGAAAACACAATATTTTACAAAGAACAAATAGTTGTGTTTTATTTGAAATTAAATTCGTGAATGAAAATTTTGTATAAGTAATTGACAAATTAATATTATAAAATTCTTTGGCTATATGTTTTTCTACAAATTATTTAAACGAAGTAAAAACATATCATTTCATCCTCGACTATTTTAAACATGGTAGCTATGGTGTCTAGCTATCAGGTTTCTCTTTAATTCGAATTGATCTGTGTGGTTGTGGTTCTTCTATTGCTAATGAAAGTTCTGTAGCTGCTAATAGAGGTTCAGGTAATTCTAATGGTGGTTCAGTCGGAGATAATCTAGGACAAACCGGAACATCATTTAGAATTTGACTATTTCCATTGCATGGTTGTAAATTTTCTACGATTGTGGAATTCTGTTGTGTAGGTTGAATCGATTCTAATAAATATAGAGTTAATTGTGTAAAATTAGAGTTATTCAATGATTTGTTTATTCGAATTTTATTAATATAACGTTTCCAAATTTTACTTTTTACTTCAACTGGAAACATCATATTTCCAAGAAGTTTTACTATTTTTCCAGGGACCCATTTATCCCCTTCCAAAAAGTTTCGACACAAAATATTATCATTAATTTGGATGATTTGTATTAAATGAGCATGAGTTGTAAGCAGTAGGACTTAAAAGAGACAGTAAGGTGTGTGGTTGTCAACCGTGTAAAAATTCTGCAGCTGATTTTCCACAAGAGTTTGGCGTAGTTCTATATGTTGTCAACCGTGTAAAAATTCTGCAGCTGATTTTCCACAAGAGTTTGGCGTAGTTCTATATGTTGTTAAATATGCAAGTACTGACTTGAACCATCAGATAATAGTTTTTTAATTGAAGTTTTTTAAAATTGATTGTGGATATTGTAGTGCTATTTTTCATTTTTATTACACAAGGAAATTGAGAAAAAGAGTCTATTATTATCAGACACATGTGTTTTTCAAACAGACCTGCATAGTCTAAATGGATACGTTGCCATGGTAGTGTGGGTTTTGGCCACTGTTTAGGTGAATTCGATGACTGTGAATAACAAGCTTGATATGATGATGCAATTTCTTCTACATCACTATCAATTTTTGGCCACCAACAATAGCGTCTAGCAATTTGTTTCATTCGAACTATCCCCCAATGACTTTGATGTAATAGTTGTATTACACGATTTCTCAAGTTTTTTGGAATCACGATACGATTAAAATTATTTTGTAAAATTATGACATTTCCATTAAATGTCAAATTATTTCTATGATGGTAATATGGCAAAATTTCTTCAGAGACCGACTTACCATTCTCTGGCCAACCGTTTTTAATAAAACTCAACACTTTTATTAAAATACTATCTTCGCTGCAAAATTTTGCAATCTTCTTACATTCAATTGGAAATTTGTTATTTCGTCGTCAATGTTAATTTCATTAACTTCTATTAATTTATCGAAATCTTCATCATCTTTGTAAGGAAGTCTGCACAATGCATCGGCATTTCCATGAGATTTTGTGTTTTTAAACTTGATGGTATACATATAATTAGATAATATCGACGCCCAACGTTGTTGTCTGTTGGCAGATATTACCGAAGTTCCCTTTTCTGGATTAAAAATCGATATCAAGGGTTTGTGATCAGTAAACAAAGTAAACTTATAGGTAGTCATGAAATTTCTTTACTCCTAAAATAATTGAAAGTACTTCCTTCTCTATTTGACTATAGTTTTTCTGACTACCGTTTAAAGTTTTTGATGCAAAAGCTATGGGGCGTTCTGACCCATCTGGGTAGACGTGAGAAATTACAGCTCCAATGCCATAAGAAGAGGCGTCTGTTGCCAAAACTAAAGACAAACTTTCATCAAAATGAGCTAACTGTCGAATTTCAGAAGAATTAATTATATGACCAAGATAGTCTACCTTTTGTTGCATAAAAGTACACTTTTCTTCTTTAAATGCATCAGAAATGGCGTTTACAAAATCATAAGACTAGAATCTCGGAGTTTCCGTAAGCGCGGTTGGAGTTAAATTTGGTTTGTTTTTTAGTGATTTAAATGTATTTAAACCTATAATGGAACGACTTGCGCCTGTATCAAATTGAAACTGTAATTGACCATTCAACTCAACATCTATTAACATCTTATTACCATTTTTTTTATTACATCATCAATGACATTGCAATTAGTCACTTCAGTATCCATAGTTCTGATTGTAGCATTATTATTAGATAAAGTTGACTTGCATACAGATGCGATGTGACCTTTACGTTTACATTTAAAGCATTGGCTATACGTTTCACCTTCATGCTTCTCTCTTTTGTAAGACTCATATCTACTTTTAATGACATGAATCTTGCTTTTATAATGACCATCTAATTTTTATATTAAATTAGAATATGAGGCATTTTGAATACTATGTTTCCCAATCAGTTTTTGAATTAGGTGAGAAGTCTTATCACCGACCCACGAAAGAAAAAATTATTGCTTCTTATCATTGTCTTCTACTCCGTATGCTTTCAAGTGCTCCTCAAGTTGTCTTTTGTAAGTATCAAAATCATTTTCTTCATCATCAAAATTGTGAAATTTTGGAACTGCCACAGAACCCGATGCCAAACTAGAAACGGGACTTTCTCGATGATTCAAGTACCTTTCAAAAAATTGTTGTAGTTCAGCCATCATCCGCTGAGACCACTGCTGTTGCATGGTGATTATTTCCGAAAGTACGTCTTCTATATTAGCAAAATATATCCTCGTCGTCAATAAAATGTTTTATGAAAACACAATATTTTACAAAGTACAAATAGTTGTTTTATTTGAAATTAAATTCTTCAATGATAATTTTTATAAGCAATTGACAAATTAAAATTATAAAATTCTTTGGCTATATGTTTTTCTACAAATTATTTAAACTAAGTAAAAACATATCATTACTAATCAGGAATATGATGTTTATGCCAATTAATGTTTTTTGCCTTTACTCCTTGAACCAAGGCGAATCTCAGTGTAATTAGAAAATGGCCACACATCTACAAAAACAATAATTGCTTGCATTTTGTTAGTGTAAAACTACTGCACATACCATGGTACAACTATTTAACGAGGTATATGCATAAAGGCAACAAATACAACAATGCAATAATAGCAGCCATTTTTTTCGCCATAAATGAGACCGAAACGTCAAACAAAAGAGAACAAAAAAAAAGAAAAGCAAGTGCAAATCGTAAACAATAATTGTTGAAATCGAAAAATAATAAAAAGAAATTGTAAGAAATTTATTATTAATGCTTTTATAAATTTAAATAAATTAAATATTTCCATATAGCTCATTTTTCTTTACTAAAAGTACAAATTTCCCCACTAAAAATATTTACCTTTGTTTGTAAACATACCAATACATGCAAATTTGACATTTCAGTCTTACACCAAAAAAGAAGCAAAAAATAATCAGCTGAACTTACAATGACACCTTATTACTCGTTGCATCATGGCACATACACGCAGAGAAAAATATGATTACAGTTAAAAATTAGTATTTGTACATAATTACACAGGTCAACAAAATCGCAAAACAATTGTTTATCTGGAATAATTCTGCAAAATTATTGTTCCATAGGCTTGATATAGTGTAGAAAGTCAAATGAAAATTTTCCATCACGTCACATTTTTAACCCATTGAGGACCAAAGAAAATTTGTTTCCTTGAAAAAACAAACTACTACATTTTTGTAGCCCCATGTCTTGGCTATAAAACATGAGTAACTAATCTGCTCTACTTACTACTTTTTATCATATTATAGGATGCTTTTATCAACGTAATTTAATTATATTATAATTCCATTGTAATATATTTTGATTCCATTTTGTCGTACTTTGACTCCATGTAATAGTATTATAATTCCATTTTGTCATGTTATAATTTCATATTAGCATGTTATAGATCCATTTTATCATATATATATAATCGCATTTTATCATATATATAATCCCATTTCATCATATATACTATCCCATTAGTATATAATCTAATTTTATCATATATATAATCCCAGAGTTTCCTGTACTGAATATAATATTTGAATTAAAATACATTTACCCAATTCACAAAGTGTATTATTTGAGTCTTTTAGTTACTCATGTTTTATAGCCAAGACATGGGACTACAAAAATGTAGTAGTTTGTTTTTTCAAGGAAACAAATTTTCTTTGGTCCTCAATGGGTTAAAAATGTGACGTGATGGAAAATTTTCATTTGACTTTCTCCACTATATCAAGCCTATGGAACAATAATTTTGCAGAATTATTCCAGATAAACAATTTTTTTGCGATTTTGTGATACAACGAGTAATAAGGTGTCATTGTAAGTTCAGCTGATTATTTTTTGCTTCTTTTTTTGGTGTAAGACTGAAATGTCAAATTTGCATGTATTGGTATGTTTACAAACAAAGGTAAATATTTTTAGTGGTGAAATTTGTACTTTTAGTAAAGAAAAATGAGCTATATGGAAATATTTAATTTATTTAAATTTATAAAAGCATTAATAATAAATTTCTTACAATTTCTTTTTATTATTTTTCGATTTCAACAATTATTGTTTACGATTTGCACTTGCTTTTCTTTTTTTCTTGTTCTCTTTTGTTTAACGTTTCGGTCTCATTTATTGCGAAAAAAATGGCTGCTATTATTGCATTGTTGTATTTGTTGCCTTTATGCATATACCTTGATAAATAGTTGTACCATGGTATGTGCAGTAGTTTTACACTAACAAAATGCAAGCAATTATTGTTTTTGTAGGTGTGTGGCCATTTTCTAATTACACTGAGATTCGCCTTGGTTCAAGGAGTAAAGGCAAAAAAAATTAATTGGCATGAACATCATATTCCTGATTATTAATGATATGTTTTTACTTAGTTTAAATAATTTGTAGAAAAACATATAGCCAAAGAATTTTATAATTTTAATTTGTCAATTGCTTATAAAAATTATCATTGAAGAATTTAATTTCAAATAAAACAACTATTTGTACTTTGTAAAATATTGTGTTTTCATAAAACATTTTATTGACGACGAGGATATATTTTGCTAATATAGAAGACGTACTTTCGGAAATAATCACCATGCAACAGCAGTGGTCTCAGCGGATGATGGCTGAACTACAACAATTTTTTGAAAGGTACTTGAATCATCGAGAAAGTCCCGTTTCTAGTTTGGCATCGGGTTCTGTGGCAGTTCCAAAATTTCACAATTTTGATGATGAAGAAAATGATTTTGATACTTACAGAAGACAACTTGAGGAGCACTTGAAAGCATACGGAGTAGAAGACAATGATAAGAAGCAATAATTTTTTCTTTCGTGGGTCGGTGATAAGACTTCTCACCTAATTCAAAAACTGATTGGGAAACATAGTATTCAAAATGCCTCATATTCTAATTTAATATAAAAATTAGATGGTCATTATAAAAGCAAGATTCATGTCATTAAAAGTAGATATGAGTCTTACAAAAGAGAGAAGCATGAAGGTGAAACGTATAGCCAATGCTTTAAATGTAAACGTAAAGGTCACATCGCATCTGTATGCAAGTCAACTTTATCTAATAATAATGCTACAATCAGAACTATGGATACTGAAGTGACTAATTGCAATGTCATTGATGATGTAATAAAAAAATGGTAATAAGATGTTAATAGATGTTGAGTTGAATGGTCAATTACAGTTTCAATTTGATACAGGCGCAAGTCGTTCCATTATAGGTTTAAATACATTTAAATCACTAAAAAACAAACCAAATTTAACTCCAACCGCGCTTACGGAAACTCCGAGTTTCTAGTCTTATGATTTTGTAAACGCCATTTCTGATGCATTTAAAGAAGAAAAGTGTACTTTTATGCAACAAAAGGTAGACTATCTTGGTCATATAATTAATTCTTCTGAAATTCGACAGTTAGCTCATTTTGATGAAAGTTTGTCTTTAGTTTTGGCAACAGACGCCTCTTCTTATGGCATTGGAGCTGTAATTTCTCACGTCTACCCAGATGGGTCAGAACGCCCCATAGCTTTTGCATCAAAAACTTTAAACGGTAGTCAGAAAAACTATAGTCAAATAGAGAAGGAAGTACTTTTAATTATTTTAGGAGTAAAGAAATTTCATGACTACATATAAGTTTACTTTGTTTACTGATCACAAACCCTTGATATCGATTTTTAATCCAGAAAAGGGAACTTCGGTAATATCTGCCAACAGACAACAACGTTGGGCGTCGATATTATCTAATTATATGTATACCATCAAGTTTAAAAACACAAAATCTCATGGAAATGCCGATGCATTGTTCAGACTTCCTTACAAAGATGATGAAGATTTCGATAAATTAACTTTTATATATATATATGTATATATATATATATATATATATATATATATATATATATATATATATATATATATATATATATATATATATATATATATATATATATATATATATATATATATATATATATATATATATATATATATATATATATATATATATATATATATATATATATATATATATTATAATAGAGTTCTCCAAGCTTGTATGAAGGAAAAAAAATGTATTCTACAGGCCGTCCCCCCACCCCCTAAAATTGGTCTATGGGTTATAAAAATACGTCGTGCAAAAAATTAGGGCAATAGGACTACGTTAACTGGTGGCGCAACCGCTCTGAAGTTTGCAGATGCATTTACAAGGGGAAAATATGAATTTTTTTCAGTTTTCACAAAAATTTTGTCATTAAATAATTAGTTTTGCATTTTATTGTAAAGGAATTGTAATGTACACAGAACTAGTGTTACAAAAAGATATAAAACACAAAAATTGGTTGAAAAATGTAAAAGTTAAGAAAATTCCCCAGGCCATTAACGTGTCTCAGAGCACTTGAATTCGAAATGTTACAAAAAAATATATATATTTTTGAAAATATTCGAATAAAACAATTGTATTACTTAAAACACATCTGTAGTTACTTGAATATGAGTTTTTGTCCTTATAGAATAATGTAAACCTGTTCTCAGCTATGGTCAAAAAATGTTGATATTTTTAACGGTCGTTTCAAAACTCAAATTTCAGATTTTTTGATACTTTGTTAAACAAATTTCAATATTTTTTTGGGAGATTTCATAAGGATTTATGGACAACAGATTACGGAATAAAACAGTAAAAAAAATTAGGTCAGTACCTCTTATAGTTTGCCTGAACCTGCATTTTGAATTCAGCGGATTTCGAGAAAAATCCATTTTTATGTAATATTTTGGCAAATCATCCATTTTATTACATTGTTGTGTATTTTAAATGGAACTTTTTTAAAATTTTATAATCCACATAATTCTAAATATAAATCAAAAGTTTCATACAATTTGGACGACATTAACCCATAAACTTTAAAGGTCAAAAGTCAAATTTTGTAATATTTGCAATTTTTGATGGAAACTAAAAAAAATTAGGCATTAACCCTTTTTGAATATGGAGTCTCATTAATTCAGCAAATTGATAAAAAAAAAAATTAGGCATTAACCCTTTTTGAATATGGAGTCTCATTAATTCAGCAAATTGATAAAAAAAAAATTGGGAATTAACCCTTTTTGAAAGGTTCAGCAAATTGAAAATTGAAAGGTTTAATACCCAAATTTTTTTTTATCAATTTGCTGAACCTTTCAAAAAGGGTTAATACCCAATTTTTTAATCAATCTCTATGAGATCTCCCAAAAATATTGAAATTTGTTTAACAAAGTATCAAAAAAAAACTGAAATTTGAGTTTTGAAACGACCGTTAAAAATATCAACATTTTTTGACCATAGCTGAGAACAGGTTTACATTATTCTATAAGGACAAAAACTCATAATCAAGTAACTATAGATGTATTTTAAGTAATACAATTGTTTTTTTCGAATATTTTCAAAAATATATATATTTTTTTGTCACATTTCGAATTCAAGTGGTCTGAGACACGGTAATGGCCTGGGGAATTTTCAATAACTTTTACATTTTTCAACCAATTTTTGTGTTTTATATCCTTTTGTAACACTAGTTCTGTGTACATTACGATTCCTTTACAATAAAATGCAAAACTAATTATTTAATGACAAAATGTTTGTGAAAACTGAAAAAAATTCATATTTTCCCCTTGTAAATGCATCTTCAAACTTCAGAGCCGTTGCGGCACCAGTTAACGTAGTCCTATTACCCTATTTTTTATAACCCACAGAACAATTTTAGGGTGGGGGGGGGGTTGGTCGGCCAAAATTCGAAACTTCGTTTTTTTGGAGCACTCTAATATATAATATATACAGCTGTGTGCAAAAAAATAGTAGCACTACAACGGGGACAATAATTATAAAAAGCTATTATTTATTTTTCTATGCATCTTCGGAAGTTACCGTTATTTTTGTTAAGCCGCTGGGTTTTTGCCTGTGAAAAATAATAGCAGCAAAATGATAAACATTGCCAAATAGTATTTTTGATCCTTTTGATTTTGAAGTAAATTATTTAGCCGTGTACTGTACATACAGTGAAAAAAATAGGTTGAGGCAAACACTGTATCCCTAGCACCCGTACCTTATTGGTAAAAATACTTTCCGAAGGTGAAACATAAAAATTTCTGCAAAAATTGTGTGGAATGTTGCATATTTCAAAAAATATAATCCAAACCAATACGAACTCACAAGCAAAAAAATCTTCCAAGTGACTCTACGCGTACAAAGCAATTGGTAAACAGTACTTAGAGCTGAAAGTTAATGCGTCAACTATTTCTTGATATCTTCAAAAACGAAATCTGTAAGCAAGATTTCAAAGGAAAATCGCATTACTAAACTGCAGACAGGCACGCCCTTATTTCGCCATACTTTACGCCGACTGGCCCCATAAGAAATGGCGCGCATTCTCTGCACAAATGCGTCCAAAGTAATTCTTTTTGGTGCATATGAGACACGTGGGACAAGGATATATGTGACGGGACTAAATAATATGATTATGGTCCATATTTTGGATAAGAGGTAACATGAATGCCCCAATGTATGTGGAAATAGTAAGAACAGTCATATTGTCTTATTCAGAGAAGAATATGCCACTCAAATGGGTGTTTTAGCAGGAAAAAGTTCCTAAGAAACGAGTAAATTGACAAAAAAAAAAAAAATGGTTTTCCGAAAATAAAAGTGATGTTTTTGGAGTGACCGACTCAGTCACCATATCTGATCTACTAGTTTCAAGTCTAGTGAGTTCAGATCTGTAGTCAAATTGTTTAAATTATCATTTCGATAAAACTTATTAAGAATTTAATTCAGTTTCAGCTTAGTTAAAAATTGTTGATAACGGCCCATATATATATACAGTAAAAGCTCCCTTAACGGACAGCTCCCATACGCGGACAGCTCCGGTAGGCGGACAATTTTTTAGGTTCCATGGTTTAGGTAGCATTTTTAGAATAAATTAATCTCTGCTAGGCGGACGCTCTCTTGAACGGACGAGGACACCTGTTTTTAAAGAAAACATCTCCCGTAGATGGATAAAAATGATAAACGATACAAGAAATGTACCCAATATTGTATAATGAGATGCTTCTTATTTTTATCTTTGTTCGTGTTTGCATTCATATTCCATCTTTACTAACATTTTTTGAACTTAAATAATCTGCTATTCGTATTTTATTTCTCTTTTGGTGATTTTGAGCAAAATCTAGTTTTTTAATTTAAAATTGACTTTTACACTTGATGAAAAATTCTTCATGCTAGAAAAGAGAAAATAAGAACTTGATCCCCAAAAACATGTCCCTGTTATCTATGTCATGAAGACAGTCTCGATAAGGGGTCCATAATTTGTCGTACAACACAATGGCGACAGATTCCTACAAATCTTGACGACTTTCTTCAACAAAGAGCATAGAAATTCTGCACAACAAGCATAGCGACATTGTCATCAGTCACGTAAAAAAAGCAATTGGGTGCTGCTTAAATCGAGGCCAGACCACCAACATCATTTTTCCAAGTTATTCCTGTCGTTTTTAAATGGAGTAACATGCCAACATATGTAGATGGCATTGTGGTCAAACTTGTCCCCAACATTATTTTTATTTTAAAAATTTCGTGGAAAAATCGTTAGTAAAAATTTTGAAAAAACTCTGACCCTTAGCCAGTTAAGAGATGATTTTTTTCGCGTACGAAAAATTACATAATTTAGGAAGAAATTTTTGGAAAATGGAATGAAAACGGAGAGAAGCGAACTGTAGCCATAAATTCCATAAAATAAGTTTTATAAAATCATAATTTATTGCAAATAATGTCTAAATGAAAATGCAAAACGTCGATTGCCGCATAATCAAAAGAAACCCTAATTTTTAGTTTTTTTCGCTTTATAATTGAGCCATAAAGTAAAATTTTTAAAATTTTGTCGATATTGATGTAATTTTTTAAGATATGAACATGAAATTTTTTGTATAAATATAGTTTGGATCAGTACAGTACAGTTATATTTAGCAATATGCCAAAAACGGCTTTTTGCGAAAAAGATATTTTTTATTGTTGAAAATGGTTCTTTAGGGCTTCAGCAGCAACTTTTGTTCCGTGACTTTTTCATAATTCCGTTATTTACAAAATTACCGTTATTTTAAGGTTATTGAAGAAAATCACAATTTTGACCTTAAAATTTCCAGAATTCGACCAACTGATGTTTGGCAACTTTGTACAAAATCCTTTGGCGAGTAATTTTGCTGAACATATGAACTCATAATATATGCAAATACAGGGTGTTTTGATGCATTTTTAATAAAAAAAGGAATTTTGCGCTATCTAGCGGCAATAATTTGTACTAACTATGTTCAGCAATTAGAAAGGTAATTTGAACATTCAAAACAAAAACTTTTTTTTGTGAAAATCGGTTGAAAAATAACCGGAAATCAGTAAAAAAAAATGTTCTAAACAAAAACAGTGATACAAAGAAAAACAACAAAAAACAAAAACAATAACATTACAAATGTAAACAAGCGCGAATGTTGTATAAGAGGTGGGCGGTAAAGTGGGCGAACCACGCCCATTTTTTGCCTCCAAGTTTATATCGACCCATGAAAATGTTATTATACTTTTTGTTTTTATTTAATAGAGATATAGCAGAAAAGTATGAAATTAAGCTACAACGGACACCCTGTGTTTTTCGTATTTTGCTCATAACTTTTTTGTTTATATCAATATCAAACAAACCTTATATAAGGTTAGTATTTGGGCCAAATTTCGTCCCCGTTCGTTGTGCCGTTCGAGCCCTATCCTGCTTTCAGCAGACGGACATAGCTAGATCGACTCAGAATCTAACCAGGACCCAGAAAACATAAACTTTATGGGGTTTTAAATTAAAAATAGTGTGTATGATCTTAATTACTACTGTATAAATCATTTCACTAACATAAACTCTCGTTTTTTTAAATATGCACTATATTTTTTAAATGAATGAGTAAAATTTTCCGAAAATAGGCTTTGTTGTTTTTTGTACGGCACAAATTGGAATGAATGTTATGCCTTATTTTATTAGTTATGCGTATTTTTTCGATTTTTTTAACATTTTCCAAATTTTCTCGTAAACGAAAAATGCGATCGTCATCAACAACTATGTTGACTTTCAAGGCATAACATTCAGTCCAATTTGTGTCGCGATAAATGGTAGCAGTATTCTTTTCTTACTTCCATGTTTTGTTGTTGCCATTTTGTTTTTCTTAGTGTATTATTGCAACAATATCCGAAAATGGAAGATTACTACCTAAACTAACTATCCAACTAATAAAAACATTGAATTTGTAGCTGTTAACATAAATAATGCGTTAAATTCATAAAAAGTAAAAAAAAAAAAATGCAAGTTTTAAAGGCCACCCTATATTTCCGTTTTAGGACAAGTGAGGGACACCCTAATTAGATATTAAGGTAGCTGACTCTACCCCGAAGTATTAAAAATCCTTTGGCATTCGTAGCTTGAAAATGAAAAAGTACTTTTTTTTTGACATATTGCTAGTTATATTCCAGTAAATAAAATCATCATTTGACTTTTCAGTGGTTACAGGCTTTTGCATTTTAGTTGACGATGTATATACACAAATAAGAATATGTATACATATCTATAAGTTAATTTATTACAATTAATCTTGAATGTTGAAGAAAAAGATATAGTACTAAATTGCCGCTTGTAAAAAATATTATGTACCATATCCCATAGACGGACATCTCCCGATAACGGACAAAATCTGCGTGACGATCGCTGTCCGCCTATGGAAGCTTTCACTGTATATATAGTAGGTAGCACAAATGAGTACGTGCTTGTAATTTGTGCACTTGTCATTGCATAAAAATAGTAAAGCAAATCTAAAAATTTTTTCTTTAATTCATTTTATGTTTAGTATTTAATAAAATAATTTATAATTTAAATATAAAAGCATCAAGCTGTACGAAAAAATCCGACAAAACGAAAACAACTCACATGTACTCAATTTTGCACCTGAGGGACTTTTTTAAAATATTTTTTCAATAATAAAAATATATTTTAACATAATATAGTGTAGTTTATAGATAAGGGTTAGTAGATTATAGACCATTTTTAGAATATTAAACATACCTTTAAAATCGACCGATTTTTCGGACTTCGCGGTTTTAAAATTTTATATCTAGAATACCATTTGACCAAATTAAATTTTTTAAACTGTATTAGAAAGACAAGAAATTATCCTTTTTAAAAAGTACCCAGCAAAAACTTGATAATGGCATGTAGTTACAGATATAGTTACTTTTCAATGACAACAACATACAATCTGCATTACATAGAACTAGCTTAGTAACAAGTTACTTATAAACCGATATGTAATTATTTATTTATGATCAGATTTTAAAAACACTACTTTTTCTTAATTTCTTGATTCATTTTACCAATTCATATATTTAAAGAAGGGATAATTATATGAACAGGCAAAACCGTATGAAGTATAAAACATTAAACTTAAATTTAAGCAAATAAAGATATTTAATTTTTTTACAGAAAAAAGTTAATATAAGCTTATTTAGTCTCGCGGAATATTGTAAAATTATTTGATTTTTAACTTTTTAATATAGACAACAAACATATTTATTTTCATTTTTTCAAAATGTTATAGTTAAATTTGGTTAAACTGTATACAAAAATTTAGTTGGTATTAAGGGTTTGAATATTGAATAAATTGGTTTGTGATTTGAATAGTGTTTATGTGTCAAAATCATTGTTTTTGGGTAATCATTACTTTAGGTAATCTATTACATGCACAATTACAATTAACCAGTAATTTGTAATTGAAATTTTCAATTACAATTACAGGTTAATTGTAACTGAAAAATTTAAATTACAATTACATGTAGTTGTAATTGAAAAGTTCCAATTACAATTACAAGTAATTGTAATTGGAAATTTCAATTACTAATTAACTTCGAAATGTATAAGTTTTTTTTAAAAAATAATTATTATATGGCATCAAAAATATTCAAATTACCGGAAATAAAAATCGTATGTTGAATTTTTTAATAGCATTTCGATAAAATGTAATTTTAAAGGATTTAAGAGTGTAATTAATTACAATTATTACAATGTAATTGTAATTGGAAATTTCCAATTAAAATTACTGTAATTGTATTTTAAAAAAATGTCAATTACAATTACTTGTATTTGTAATTGAAAATGTTCAACTACAGTTACTTGCAAAGTAATTTAATTGAAAATGTAATCATTAACCCCCAACCATGGTCAAAATATTCCATAAGAAATAAATATTTTTTTTTTTTTTTTGACATTAAAAAAATCAAGATAATAAAAAAATAAAATAAAATTTTAAAACAGCACCAAAATTTATTCAAATAACAAGAACTTTTGTAGATCATTTGGAGCTAAAGAAGGAAAGTAAATCTAAATTCATATTATTGATATAAAATATAAAATACTATTAATCTTTTGCAGGTCATAATTACTTCCACAAATCAAAAACATTGGCAAATTGATAACAAACCCTATTCCAAATAAACGTAAGTAAATTTTCACTTCACTTATTATTGCGAATATTTAATTAATGGATGAAAATTATTTTCAGATGGACCTAAAAAATTTTCACAAATATCAGGAGTAATCTGAAAGAATGTCTTGTTAATTTTCTTAACAAATTTCCATGTTCTTTCAAAGTACAAAAAGTTATAAAATACAGAAAATATATGTAAAATGTACAGGAGGTAAATTAGAATGTCTCCAGAAATTGAGTTTTTGCTATTTTAATGTAGGAAGACCACTTTAACGATACTTTATTTAGCGTTTTCTTTAAATTCACATTGATTAAATGGTCTTCCTAGAAAGTATTTTCGCTGGTACGAAAATTAGTGCCCCGTTGAAGCTCATAACTTTTACTTAAATATATCTTTTTTTATATTAAGCTATACATATGTATATAAATAAAATTACATAACAAAGTGCCATCAATAAATATAAATTTACGGTTAAAAAAAAAGAAAGGGTTTTTATATCCTGTTATTTCATTATGTAACTAGTTTCTATTATTTTTTGTAATAATGACTTCAGTAATACTTTAAAATCAATGACAGCTTGCTTAAAAGTAGTTAGTTCTTGTAATGACATTAGGTAAGTAGTTGCCTCTAATGTCATCACCGTGTTAAAAGCTAATGTGTAAGTAGTGTAGAGTCATTATATTAGCTTCTTAACTTATTACATGGCAACAAAAGTTTTTGCTGGGTATATACGCATTTAAAAGATATCCTTTTTAATACATAACCAATATTTCATTGGGAAAACAAAAAGGTATCGCTTGATAAAATCAGATAAAAATTGTGGAGTGCACAAATTACAAGAATATATATATATATACAAAAAGGTATCGCTTGATAAAATCAGATAAAAATTGTGGAGTGCACAAATTACAAGAATATATATATATATATATATATACATATATATATATATATATATATATATATATATATACAGTGTCGGACAAAACTAAAGCACGGACTATTACCTCTTAACAAAAACCACAATAAAATTTCAAAAATCACTTTTTTCATTTTTCTTTTTATAATTTTCGATAGAATACATGTTAGGAATTATAAAATAGAATGAATATTCATTTATTTCTAATAAAAAATAAAAAAATCACAAAAAGTTTTACATTACTCTTAAAAGTGCAGCGGCAAAACTAAAGCACATAACATAGAATATATACTCTTTCATTAAATTACAGAAAAATACGAAGAGAAAATATTATTACATAACGAAAAACTTTCTCTTAAAGACATTCTAAGAGTTATTACAAAAAAATAACACGTGTTTTACTATCACTTTTGATCTTTACCATTCCCAGTGCATTTTTTGCGATTGAAAGTACAAAATGGCTCGTAATAAATATTCAGTGCATTTAAAAGAAAAAATAATTGAAGATTTTAATAAAGGAGAATCTGTAACAAAAATTGCAAAGAAACTTAATATTCATCATAGCGTAATTTCCCGAATTATAAGCCGCTTTAAGTCAACAGGTTCACTGGTTACCATACATAAGGGTGGTCGACCACGGAAAACCACTAAACGGGAAGACCAGGCTATAATTCGAATTTTAAAAAAGGATCCCTTTACATCTGCAAGGTCCATTGCAAACCAACTGGCATTAAATATTACTCCTAGAACCATTCAAAGAAGAGCGGTAGAAGGTGGCTTAAAATCGTATAGGACTGTAAAAAAACCATTTATTTCCACAAAAAATAGACAGGCTAGAATTAATTTTGCGAAGGAACATTTAAACTGGAGTGTAACAGAATGGAAGACAGTACTGTTCTCCGATGAATCCAAGTTTAACTTGAAGGGTTCTGATGGATATCAGTTAGTACGGAGACCAGCAGGGCAACGACTTAATCCACTGTATACTAAAGGAACTGTAAAACACGGAGGAGGTAATATAATGGTCTGGGGATGTTTCTCTGGTCAAGGTATTGGACCCATTCACAAAATAAATGGGATAATGGACCGTTTCATGTATAAAGACATACTGGAGAATGTAATGCAGCCATATGTGGTGGAGGAAATGCCACTTAATTGGAGGTTTCAGCAAGACAACGACCCCAAACACACTGCAAAATGTGTGAAAGAGTGGTTTGTTGCAAATGAAATCAATGTCTTGAAGTGGCCAGCGCTATCGCCAGATCTCAACCCGATAGAAAACCTATGGGAAATTGTAGATCGGAAAATATTGCGCGATAATTGCAAGAATTTGGAAGACCTTTTCCGCCAAGTGGAAATAGCCTGGAATACTATTCCTGGGGAGGTTATATCGAATCTAATTGAGTCCATGCCTCGTAGATGTAAAGAAGTCTTAAAAAATAAAGGCTATGCCACAAAATATTAGAAATATTTTTAGTTTTAGTTAATATTTATAAAATGTGCTTTAGTTTTGTCGCGCCCAAAAACGTCTGTTGAAAATGTGATATGAATTTTTTTTGTTATAGTTAATGAAGTTATTTATTTTTTGTTTCTTTTTAATAAACTAAGATGTTATCTTAATAAAAAAGTTGAAAAAATATAAATACTAACTTGAATACTATTTTTATTGAAGTGTTTTGTATTAAGTATTATCCCGTGCTTTAGTTTTGTCCGACACTGTATATATATATTGTTGGAAAAATAATAGGGACACTCCAAATTTTTAATATATTCTTACTTTTTTATTTACTATTCCATAAATTAAAAAGAATATACATAAAATTAAATAACTTCAACTATTTTAACTTATAAAGTAAAAGTAATTAAGTAATTAAAGTAAAAGTAATTAACTAGTTCTGCCAAAAAATATATTTTTTTAAAAAGGACTGGAATAAATAATATTGACGCTTAAAGTTTTGGAAAAAATATTTTTTTTTTAACATTACCATAATTTTCAATACTTTTTCAATACTTGGTTGAAGATCCTTTCATTTTTATAACATCCTGACAACGGCGATTCATAGATCCCACAAGATTCGCACATACCTCGGGCGGAATTAAGTACCAGGTTTCTGGAATTTTTTCTCACAACTCTTGTTTATTTTTTGATTTAAAGCCACCAATTTTATTTTTGAGGACTCCCCAGAGATGCTTAATTGGGACGGCCACTCCATTACAGGGACTTCATTCTGCTGAAACCACGTTTTGGCACTTCTAGCGGATCATTATCCTCCATGAATTCTCATTTTAGTGACATTTCATCCTCAGCAAATGGAAGCATGTTATTCTGGAGAATGTCTATATAGTCAGCAGCATTCATTTTTCCCTGAATCCAAACTATTTGACCAACTCCAGAGGCCGAAAAACATCCCCATAGCATTATAGAACCACCACCGTGTTTGACGGTTTTTTTTTTGGTATATTTTGGATCAAATTCAGCATTTGCAGGACGACGTACAAATGATTTTCCGCCATATCCAAATAAATTGACTTTTGTTTCGTCTGGCAAATTCCAACCTTTTTTGTATGTTTTTCTTGCTCAACAGTGTTACTTTTTTCAGACTGCGTCCCATTAATCCCACTTCCTACAGCCTATTTCTTATTGTTCGCCTTGTCACTGAAGCACACAATTAATTTTTAAGGCTACTTGATGACATAAAGGTGTTATTTTTGGAAAGTCGAACTAAACGCTGGTCAAAACGCGCCGACGTTTTAGTCTTTCTACCTCTAGTTTTATGACTTTTTTCGAATGAATGGCATTGAATACTTTAGTTTTGGAACACTTGCAATTTTTCTAATTGATAACCCGCCCGAATTTAATTTAAGAATAAAATTGTTTTCAGATTTAGTACAATGAACACCACGACTCATTTTCGAATTTATTTACCGAAGACATAAATCATAAACACGAAACCAATATGAGTAAATTATCACATAAACTTTGCTTTACGGATTTTTAATATGTTAAACGCGCCGACGTTTTAGTCTTTCTACCTCTATATTTTTATGACTTTTTTCGAATGAATGGCATTGAATACTTTAGTTTTGGAACACTTGCAATTTTTCTAATTGATAACCCGCCCGATTTTAATTTAAGAATAAAATTGTTTTCAGATTTAGTACAATGAACACCACGACTCATTTTCGAATTTATTTACCGAAGACATAAATCATACACGAAACCAATATGAGTAAATTATCACATAAACTTTGCTTTACGGATTTTTAATATGTTTATGTTAAAATAATTATGTTAAAATAAAATAATAATTTTTATTGACTAATGGCAATTTTTTGTAGTGCGTCCCTATTATTTTTTCCAATTGAAATTACAACTTTACTGATTTTTTTGCAAATAAATATAAAATAAAAGCGCAAAAGAGAAAAAGTTAACAAATAATGAAATTCCGTTATTTTAGGAACAGATAAATAGCGGGACCCCAAAAAACAAAACTTAATATAAAGAAACTGCTTGCATCTGTTTGCGAAAGTAAGAGTCGTCCCTATTATTTCTTCCAACACTGTATATACATCTGCTCAAAATAATAGATACACCTAGTGGGATGATATTAAAGTGACGATAACTTTGGAAAATTCTTCCGAAACACTTCGAATTTTTTTCTTTTAGTAAACAATATGATCTGGCAATGATGCTTTAATGAAAAATACGCCAGTATGTGCATGCAAATTTGTTTACACATATGTTTTCGATTTAAATACCAAAAATTGCTGCTCATTATAATAGATACAGTTAATGTGTTTCTAATTTTTTATATTAAATCGAATTCTATTGTACTTTTTTTTTATTATTTTTGCATAATAGAATAAGAAAAGTTTCATTTAGGTTGAAAATATTATAAAGGAATAGTATTCTGGCACAGAAAATGCGAAGAAACAGTCTGTGCACCAAATAGGAGAGAAAATTTTCCAAAGTTATAGTCACTTTAATGTCATCCCACTAGGTGTATTTATTATTATTATACCCACCATCAAAAAGATGGGGGGTATATTGATTTTGTCATTCCGTGTGTAACATGTTGAAGGAATCATCTAAGACCCCACAAAGTATATATATTCTGGGTCCTGGTTAGATTCTGAGTCGATCTAGCTATGTCCGTCCGTCTGTCCGTCTGTTGAAAGCAGGATAGCGCTCGAACGGAGCAACGTAGGGAGACGAAATTTGGCACAAATATTTGTCTTATATAAGGTTTGCTTGGGATTGAAAATGGGCAAAATCGGTTC
The DNA here is from genome assembly GCA_951394005.1 of Protophormia terraenovae. Taxonomy (NCBI): domain Eukaryota; kingdom Metazoa; phylum Arthropoda; class Insecta; order Diptera; family Calliphoridae; genus Protophormia; species Protophormia terraenovae. Next base: position 73,405,466 of record OX596077.1, read on the forward strand.
ACAAACAAAAAAGTTATGGGCTAAAGACTAGAAACACAGGGTGTCCGTTTTATACTTTTCTGGTGATATTTCTGCAACAAAAGCATGTACGATTGCGAAATTTTGTACATATAGTTTGGGGATCGATATCAACCCGGAAGCCAAAAATGGGCGTGGTCCGCCCACTTTACCGCCCACCTCCCATATAAGGTGAAAATCAATGAAATTGTGTTCAAATAGTTCAAGGACTAATGCAAACTCGGAAACAAAAAATGGGCGTGGCCCGCCCACTTTACTGTCCACTTTACCGCCCACTTTACCTCCTAAAAACTAGAAACACAGGGTGTCCGTTTTATACTTTTCTGGTGATATTTCTGCAACAAAAGCATGTACGATTGCGAAATTTTTTACATATAGTTTGGGGATCGATATCAACCCGGAAGCCAAAAATGGGCGTGGTCCGTCCACTTTACCGCCCACCTCCCATATAAGGTGAAAATCAATGAAATTGTGTTCAAATAGTTCAAGGACTAATGCAAACTCGGAAACAAAAAATGGGCGTGGCCCGCCCACTATACTGCCCACTTTATCTCCTTCTCTCATATAACTTAAAATGTGAAAAAGTTGATGGTGGGTATATAGATTCGGCCGGGCCGAATATTTGCGCTTGTATTTTTTTCAGATGGTGGCCCTAATTGTCAAAGTGTTCCGATTCTAGTTCTCACCCCCTACAAATATGGTAATATCCTAGAAACTACGATGTACAAAATTTTAGACTGATTGGAATAGTTTTTGAGGTGGCTATATATATATATTTTTATATATCTATATATATAAAAGAGTAACGTGACTGACTGACTGACTGACTGATTGATTCATCATCCCACAGCCCAAACGGCTAAAGCTAGAGAGACGAAATTTGGAACGTAGTTAGGTCTCCCTCCATATAGATCCACTAAGACGGGATTTTTGGAAATTCGAATGTTTAGGGGGTAAAAAAGGGTAAAATCGGTAACCTTATAACTCGCAAACTAATAATACAAAAAAAGTTGAAAAGTTATCGTTATTCGTTTAAAAAATAATTGGACAGGTGTCTGGTACTTTTTTGAAAATCGGCCGTTTTAGGGAGAAAACGGGTAAAAACTGTATTTTGGTACTTTTTTGGCACCATATGTATCTTTGAAACCAATCAACATACAGATAAAATTTATGTCGTATTCATAACTTATCAAAAAATGAAATTGAAAAAAGATTCGGCTGTGCCGAATCTTTGATACCCTTCACCATATTACCATATTACCATCTTACTATCTTATCGACATCATATTACCATATTACCGACAAATAATAAAATTTTCGCCTTAACGTATGCTTTCATATTTTCACATATATAAATCTAAATTTTTTTCAAACTACGAAAATTTGAATATGAAAAAAAAAAAAAAAAAAAAAAAACAATCATAGCAGGCTTTGCTTTTAAAAAATAAACAACAACAATTCCATATTTATTTATTTTTTTATGTGTGTATATACAAACTGACTGCATATACAAAGAACAACAACAACACTGTTATTCATTATATTACTTCTGTTGCTAACTAAACTACTTGTCTTATAGGCAAAAACGTCACTAATAGTCATTACAATGCTTAATATACATGTTTGTGTATGTATTTATGTATATTCTTAACAGATATGTTTTAGTTTTAAAAAATAAACAACAACAATTCCATATATATTTATTTTTGTACAGACTGCATATACAAAGAACAACAACAATACTGTTATTCATTATATGACTGCTGTTTCTAACTAAACTACTTGTCTATACAAAAAACAAAAAACGTCACTAATAGTCATTACCAGGGCAAGTTTTTATATGCACAAAAATAATTGAAATATGCGCTTAAAAAAGCACGAAAAAATGGTATAATATGCACAGAAATATGCAAAAAAGCATGAATATGTATATAAAAACCAACGAATTTATGCATTCTTATATATTAATGTGTAGAAAATATGCACAAATATGCATTTTTTAACTTTCAATCTCAAATAAATTTCAATGTTTATAAAAATATAACTATTTTAATTTTAAGTTTCACATTTGACGCTTCCGAATTTTTTTTCTTTGCAGTATTTACAATGTACTCAAAATACTCACAAAAAAAATTAGAAATCATTTGATTAAACTCAAAAAAATCACCAAAAAATTGTGTTTTTGTTAAGAAAACTTACTTTTGTATCTATTATATGCAAATTTATGCAAAGATTTAAAATATAAGCATTTTTCTTGAAATTCTTTTGAAAAATGCAAATGCTTACTTTCCAAGCGAAAAGCTTGAAAAACTTGCCCTGGTCATTACAATGCTTAATATACATGTTTGTGTGTGTATTTATATTCTTAACAGATTTGTTTTTGGGCCATAACTCTGTTGATTATAAACGAATTTGGTTTATTAAAAAAAAAACGAAATTTTATAAAAACATTTATGACTGATCTATGTATATAAAAATAAAAATCTGTAGCTTGAACAAGGGCTTCAAAAATAAAAAATTCGTTTTCCCCGATATCTCAGTTATTACTGAACCGATTTATTTAATTTTTTCAGAACCAAAATTCAGAAAATAATTTCCGAGCCCCCTTTAAAAAACCGAAGTCTCTGGTATATGCAGAGGCTTCAGAAACTGAAACCGGTTTTTAAAGCATATCTCCGCAATTTAAAGCCAGATCCTGCTGATTCGAAAAACCAAAATTTTATAAAAATATTTGTGACCGATCTGTATAAAAATTAAAATCTATAGCTTAAACCAGGGCTTCAAAAAATAAAAAATGCGTTTTGTCCGATATCTCAGTTATTATTGAACCGATTTATTTAATTTTTTCAGAACAAAAATTTAGAAAAAAAAATGTCCGAGACTTCTTTGTAAAAACGAAGTCCCTAGTATATACAGAGGCTTCAGAAACTGGAAAACCGGTTCTAAAAACCGGTTTTTTTAACATATCTACGCATTGTATGAACCGATCTTGCTGAATTCCAATAGCAAAATTCTCGAAAGCATTTCCGATCGTTTGATATATATATTATATATGTCAGTTATCGGTGGGCTTCATAAACGCCATTTCAACCGAAACACGGACGGACGGACGGACGGACGGACATGGTCCTATCGTCATCATTTCTTACAAGGATCCCGAAAATGTAAACTTTTTTGCTCTCCGACGAAAATTGTGAGAATTACAAACGAAATGACAAACTTATATATACCCTTTACACCTTTGGTGAAGGGTATAATGAGAAACACAAATTTGGTACTTTTTAGAAATTCAAACGTTTAAGGGGTAAAAATCGTACCTATTTTTGGTACTTTTTTCATAAAACCTTTTTTTACGTTTATTGAAATATTCTTATGAGTATTTTAATATGGGATACCACTACAATTTAGATATTTATTGGAATACAATTTTTGATACTTCGATGGGTCAAAAAAAGTACCAAAAAAGGGGTAAAGGCGGGAAATTACATTTTATTCAAACTTAATAATGAATTTTCAATTACATTAAACATAGAAACATGAAATTAAGAAAATGTAGATAGGAATTCATAAGAGTGGAATTTGTGGTACTTAAAGATACGTGGTCCTGTGGGTAAAAATTCAAGAGGATGGACTTTGTGGTACTTTTTTCTTCTTCTATTGGTACTTTTTTTCATTTTCTGTAGTATTTAACCTAGAAACATGAAACTAAAGAAGAATGAAACGCATCCTATATATTCTTTGCGATACCTACTGAATCGCAGAGTTACTATAGAGGAACCCCTTAAGAGAAAGGGGCCTGTACAATGCGGCAACTGTCAAGAGTTCGGTCACACTAAAAATTATTGCACCCTACGAACGGTTTGTGTAGCATGCGGAGATCTGCACTCGTCTTCACAATGTGATATTGTGAAGAAAGGTCTCAAAAGAAAATGTGGCAACTGTGGTGGCGATCATTCAGCCAATTACCGCGGGTGCCCAGTGTATAAGGAATTATTGAAAAGATTAAGAGAGAATCAAAAGTTAAAAAGAAATGGAATTGTCGAACTAGCACCTGTTAATACCGTTACTAATCAGATGAATTCTGGAGTTGGCGATAGTAATGAGGGTATGGCTTCAGTTAAGCCAAATTTGACAATTAATCAAATGAGCATGGCCAATCCTGGAAATATTTCCTATGCCAACGTTTTAAGAAAGAACTACCAACAACCTAATGTCCCCCAAATCTCGGGAGGGTTAGAAACTTTAATGCAAACTCTAACGCAGACAGTTAGCTCTCTAAATCAAAATATGACAAACTTTATGTCATCCATGCAAAACACAATACAAGAGCTTCTAAGAGCGCAGAACCAAATGATTCAAATCCTCTTGACGAGAAAATGAGTTATTTGAGAGTATGTTTCTGGAATGCAAATGGTTTAAACCAACATAAAACGGAAATTTCATACTTCATGAAGAAGCAAAATATTGATGTGATGTTAGTCTCCGAGACTCATCTCACCAACAGATACAATTTTTATATTTCAGGTTATTCATTTCATTCTACTAATCATCCGGATGGAAAAGCACATGGTGGTACTGGTATACTAATTAGAAATCGAATACGACATTATGCCCTAGATGAATTCTCAAAAGATTACTTGCAGGCAACATCTATTCACCTTGAATGTTTCTCAGGTGGTTTAACCCTAAGCTCGGTTTATTGCCCACCAAGATTTTCAATGACTAAAGAAAAATTTGAAGAATTCTTTAATACTCTAGGAGATCGTTTTCTGGCATGTGGCGATTATAATGCAAAACACACGTACTGGGGTTCAAGATTAATGAATCCTAGAGGTAGACAGCTTTATAAGGTACTAGTTGATCGCAAAAATGGCATTGATTTCGTGTCCCCCGGACATCCAACGTACTGGCCGGCTGATCCTAGAAAAATTCCTGACCTCATAGACTTTGCCATATCTAAAAATATAAACCGAAATTCAATAACTACTGAAATTTCTTATGATTTATCTTCTGATCATTCTCCTATAATAGTAACATACTATGGAAGGACTAACTTACGAAATTATACTACGAATACATTCTATAGAACAAATTGGTTGAAATATAAAAAATACATAAGTAGTCATATCCACACGAATCCAAATGTTCAGTGTGAGGAAGATATTAATGAATGCGTCAATGACTTTACGTCATTACTTACGTCAGCAATGGAACATTCTAATAGTCAAAATTTTATAAAAGACGATAAGATTACTTCCAATACTGAAATTGAAAAACTCCTCCGTGAAAAAAGAAAATTCAGAAGAGAATGGCAACAAACTAGATCACCAGCTGCAAAGCTGAGGCTGTCCATAGCCAGCAAAAAGTTAAAAAGAAGCCTTCAATTAGAAGAGGATCGCCAAAGTAGAAAATATATTGAAAGCTTAACGAATAATAAACATACCAATTATTCAATTTGGAAGGAAGCGAAGGATATTAAGCCACCGGTAGAGGCACAAAGTCCTTTAAGGAAGGCTGACGGTACCTGGGCCCGTAGTGCAGAAGATAAGGCCAATTTATTTGCATGCTACTTAAGCACAGTCTTTCAACCCAATCCCCAAACAAATGATTTTGTATTGGGAGAGACTCTTGACACTACACAAAATTATGATGACATAATTGTTGTTAGCCCAGAGGACATTGATACAATCATTAAAGAAAATATAAATGTTAGAAAATCACCTGGATATGATTCAATAACACCATCAATGATTAAAAAACTACCGAATGTGGCAATAATTGTGTTATCAATTATTTTCAACGCGATCTTAAAACTAGGAGTCTTTCCAAAAATTTGGAAGACTTCTCTGATTAAAATGATACCAAAGCCAGGAAAGGATTCTACAATAGCATCTTCTTATAGACCCATTAGTTTACTCTCTTGCTTGTCAAAGCTGTTCGAAAAAGTATTTCAAAAGAAAATTCTACCATTCTTGAACGATGAAAATATCGTCCCAGTTCACCAGTTTGGTTCTCGTGAAAAACACGGAACCATAGAACAAGTGAATCGTTTAACTGGAGAGATAAGGAAATGTTTCGAATTAAAGAAGTATTGTTCAGCTATTTTCTTAGATGTCGCACAAGCATTCGACAAAGTTTGGCACAAGGGCCTAATCTATAAAATTAAATGTTTACTACCACCATGTACCCACAAATTGCTGGAGTCCTATCTATCTGACCGTATATTTAGGTTAAAGTTAAATGACTTTGTGACAGAAGAATTTGAAATAAAAGCCGGTGTTCCACAGGGAAGTGTTCTTGGACCTACCCTATATTTAATCTACACCTCTGATTTACCTATATGTGATGAACTGACTATTTCAACATTTGCTGATGATACTGCAATACTCAGTTCTCATGAAAACCCACAAATAGCATCTAGCCAACTAGATATTTATCTCCGACGTGTGGAGACATGGTTGAAAAACTGGCGTATTCGTGTAAATGAAGTGAAAAGTAATCATGTTACATTCACCCTGAGAAGAGGAAATTGTCCTCCAGTTACACTTAATGATATAAATATGGGGTATATTCAGACCATGTTACATACCTTGGTATTCACTTAGATAGGCGACTTACTTGGCGTCGTCATATAGAAGCCAAGAGACTTCATATGAAGTTAAAAGCTTCTAGTCTTCACTGGTTAATTAATAGTCATTCAAAACTAAGCCTTGACAATAAAGTCATCCTGTATAAAACCGTTTTAAAGCCAATTTGGACATACGGCATCCAACTATGGGGAACAGCCAGTAATACGAGCATTGATATTATACAGAGGGCCCAATCAAAAATTCTTAGAACCATGACGGGTGCGCCATGGTACATAAGAAATGAGAATATCCATAGGGATTTAGAGGTACCACTTGTAAGAGACGAGTTCAGGAAGCTCAGAGAAAAATACATTCTTAAACTAGAGACTCACCCCAACCCACTCGCAAGATCTCTTGCTGAAGTTCAGTCAGCTACAAGGCTTCGCAGAGCCGACTTTCCACCCCGTTAATAGTAGGACCATGGAATAACCAATGATCTCGATAGAGATCGAGTAGTGTTTAATTTAGTTTTTAAGATTTTAATACATATTGTGAGGTCTAAAATAAGACAGATTCAATATATAAATAAAACGTAAAAAAAAAAAAAAAAAAAAAAAAAAAAAAAAAACATGAAAATAAATACGCATGGTCCGAAGTTGTAAAGAATTCACAAGGGGGGACTTTGTGGTACTTTTTCGTTCTTCTAATGGTACTTTTTGAATTTTCTATAATTATGAACCTAGAAATATGAAATTAGGGATATGTGGTCCTCAGTTAATGAGAATCCATAAGAGGGGACGTTGTGGTACTTTTTTGCTATTTTAATGGTACTTTTTGAATTTTCTATTATATTTAACTTAGAAATATGAAATTAAGGACATGAAGTGCTAAGAGAATGAGAATCAATAAGAAAGACCTTTGTGGTACTTTTTCGTTCTTCCAATGGTACTTTTTTAATTTTCGGTAATATTTAACCTAGAAACATTAAATAAGGATATGTGGTCCTAAATGAATGGGAATCCATAAGAAGGGACTTTGTGGTACTTTTTTGTTCTTCTAATGGTACTTTTTGAATTTTCTATACTATTTAACCCAGAAACATGAAATTAAAGATATGTGGTCTTAAATGAATAAGAATCCATAAGAGAGGTTTTTGTGGTACTTTTTTGTTCTTCTAATGGTACTTTTTGAATCTTCTATAATTATGAACTTAAAAACATGAAATTAAGGATATGTGGTCCTGAATAAAAGAGAATTCATTAAAGGGGACTTTGTGGTACTTTTTTGTTCTTCTAATTGTACTTTTTGAATTTTCTATAATTATGAACCTAGAAAAATTAAATTAAGGACATGTAGTCCTAAATGAATGAGAATTCATTAGAGGGAACTTTGTGGTACTTTTTTGTTCTTCCAATGGTACTTTTTTAATTATCGGTAATATTTAACCTAGAAACATGAAATATGGATATGTGGTCCTAAATGAATGGGAATCCATAAGAAGGGACTTTGTGGTACTTTTTTGTTCTTCCTACCGTACTTTTTTAATTTTCTATAATTCTGAATCTAGAAACATGAAATTAAAGATATGTGGTCCTAAATGAATGAGAATCTATAAGAAGGGACTTTGTGGTATCTTTTTTCGTTCTTCGAATAGTACTTCTTGAATGTTCTGCAATTTTCATCCTTAGAAACATAAAATTGAAAATGTAAGGTCCTAAGTGAATCAGAAACCTTTAAATGGATTTTGTGGTCCTTTTTCTTTATTCTAATATACTTTTTCGTAATTCTGATATTTATTTTTCATTATTCTTAGATTATAAACCTGAAATTAAAGAGATATTGTTATTTATGGATGACATAACACCATTATTAAAAATGTTCCCAAGGGAGTTAAGAATCTTAGTTTAAATTTATTATATAGTATAGTATTTATAAAAAATTTCCGCTGAAGAAGTAGCGGGTTTACAGCTCGTATATATATATATATATATATATATATATATATATATATATATATGGGAAATTCTTCCAACTCGTTTACTTTTGATGTTCAAAAAAATGTAGAAAATTTTTAAATGGCACATCAACGATATTTAATACTAATGGAACACAGATCTGTTCGCGTGAATGACTTTTACCGAACGGCATCAATGTTATGGCGGTTTAAGATAAAAAATTTAAAAAAAAAATTGCCAAAATTCTATTTATAGTCCTTAATCAAAAATTATTGCATTTATATACTCTACAATGCTGCATCTAAAATACAAATTAAAAATATCGCGATAACTTAAGTATGCGTGGATATATTAGCGATTTATAAAATTTGCAAAATTCAATTTTTAGTGATGTAGTGTTGTTCATATGCATCCATTTATTGCAAAGTTCAACACTTATTTTAAATAAATCATAAGACAATGTCATTTATACAATTTTTTAATTGCACTTAGTCAAATCTCTAAAGTTGAATTAAATGAAAAATTGTACTTGTTTTCGAACGCCATTTAGATTTTGATATAGGATATTAAAGTAGCTACAGATTGACATATATCATCGCCAATTTTGATTAGCGCCTTGGATGTGCCTCGACGATTAATGTTAAACTCAAAACATCGCGTTCTTTGTCCATGAAAACCGTTGATGAATATTTTTACTGAAATTATATTTTCTGCGTAAGTAAAATTTTACACGGGAACTTATTTCAGTTTAAAATTGACTTATAACGCCAACATCCGCTATAAAAAAATATGCAAAATTGCTGAATTCTTTAAAATAACTATACACCTTTAGCAAATTAATATTTTAAAATGCCACAATGATTTTTAAATGTCATTTGGAAACCTTTTTCGATAACGCTATACTCTAGCTTCACTGAAATAACGTTGCGAGTGTGCCTCGCGAAAAAGGCACCTTGTGGAGCCATTCACTTTTTTTTCTTCTGCATAATTTCAAGAGCTATTGGGCTCTGTTTTGAATTTTGAAATAGCCGAAACGGCGTAAAATCCCCAGTGAAAAAACCGCAAAATTTAGAAATTTTTTAAAATTTAGTTTCACGACTTTTGCACAACACAATTTGACACCGGTTAATTGCACGCTAATTAAATCCGTGCTGGTCCTTTTCTACAAATGCTTATAGTACGCATTAGAAGAATTGAACGCTTATGTTAAAATCCGCGACTGCAGCAATAAAAATAAATAAAAACGAGAGAGGAAGATATAGTCGGTCAAGCCCGACCATATGTACACCATTGTGTACATAAAAATTCGGGCAGGGGTTTTTTATTAGACTTGGGGCCAATTTTGGAACGATATTTTTATGAAGTGTAAAATAAAATATTCTAATACAGAATATAACGTTGATACTAACATTTATAAAAATTTATTAATTTTTGGGTGACTCCCGAAAAAAGGCCTTATATGGAAGCTATGGTAAATTATGGACCGATGTTCGTAAAATTTGGCACTATCATTTATGTTTATATAAAACTTATTTGTGTCGAATATTAACTTGATACTAACATTAATGGGATTTATGTCCTTTAAAAAGATTAACACTAATGAAACCAGAGGTGGTAAAGATACTCAGAAAGGAGCTATTCCGAAGCAGGGAAATAATAAGATAAGTATAACAAAAACAATTGTTCCGACAGGTATGCTTTGTTATGTTAGTATTAATAAAAGAAATTTAAGCTCCCAAAAAGGTGTGACTTCTGTCAAAAAACAGAAAGTAAGTGACAACCCCTTGATTGGCAATCGCTTTGCACTATTGAGTAATGATGTAAATAATAATCATAAAAATGATGATGGTTCTACTCAAAAACCATCAAAACCCCCACCAATATATCTACGTGGGCCTAGCTCAAATAATTTGGTAAAATCATTTATTGATCTTATTGGGAAAAATAGCTTCCATATTGTTCCAATTAGAAAAGGTGGCGTTCAAGAGACAAAAATAGTAGTCTACACTGAGGATTGTTATAGAAAAATCTCTAGTTACCTAAACGATAGTAAAAAAAGCTTTTATACGTATCAACTTAAGAGTAGCAAAGGGTTGATTGTGGTTATTAAAGGTATAGAGTCCAGTGTTGAACCAATAGAGATCAAGGAGGCCCTGAAAGAATTGGGCTACCAAGTAAAAGTTGCTGTCAATATTTTTAATAAAGATAAGATCCCCCAGCCAATGTTTAGGGTTGAGTTGGTGCCGGACGAAAGGAAATTAAAGAAAAACGAAACACAGAAAAGAGTAAAAATGGACTTCAATTACGAAATTTGTAATATTAATAAATTTTTAATTGATTTTGCTCCAATCATCAAAATGATAATATTAATAACTAGAATAATTGATATTATTATTACTTCTTTTCCTTAAATAGATGCAATGAGCTGAAAACTAAATTTATTTTATTTCTGTACTTTTATAGACAAATATTTAATTTTTCTTTATATTTTATTAACAGCTGTCAATTTATTAAAAAAACACAATTGTAAACCAATTAGAAAATTAATTATATTAATAAATCATATAAATTTCAATATAAAGTTAATTAATAATTTTATTAAAAAATTATTTGAAATATTTTTTTCTGTGTATATATTCTTTACATTCAACAAGTAAATCGTAGAATCACTATAGAGGAACCTCTTAAAAGAAATCGGCCTGTCCAATGTGGTAATTGACAAAAATTTGGACATACCAAAAATTATTGTACTTTGCGTACAGTATGTGTTGCATGCGGAGACCTTCATGCTTCGCCACAATGTGATATCTTAAAGAAAGGTCTCAAGAGGAAATGTGGTAACTGCGGTGGCGATCATTCAGCTAATTACCGCGGTTGTCCAGTTTTCAAGGAATTATTAAAGATATTAAGAAAGAGACAAAACCAAATGCGAAGGGGTATTGTTGAATCAACATATGAGTCCGCTTCTAGCCATGCAAATTCAGAAGTTACTCATATGAACGAACGAGTAATTTTAGACATGCAGGCGAAGAAAGTGAATGTAGACAGGAATGAAAATATATGCCAAAGTTTTAAAAACTGGTTACCAACAGCCTAATGTTTACCAAAAATATTAGAGGGTTAGAAACATTTATGCAGGCACTTACGCAGAATATTACCTCCCTTAATCAAAATATAACAAATTTTATGTCGTCCATGCAAAACACAATACAAGAGCTTTTAAGAGCGCAGAACCAAATGATACAAATCCTCCTAACAAAAACATGAGTTATTTGAGAGTATGTTTCTGGAATGCAAATGGTTTAAACCAACACAAATCTGAAGTATCATTCTTCATGGAGAGACAGAATATCAATGTGATGTTAGTCTCAGAGACCCATCTCACCAATAGATATAATTTTTATATTCCAGGTTATTCATTCCATTGTACAAATCATCCTGACGGTAAGGCACATTGTGGTACTGCTATATTGATTAGAAATCGATTGTGACATTACGCCCTAGACAAATTATCAAAGGACTATATGCAGGCAACATCCATTCATCTTGAATGTTTTTCTCGGAATTTAACTCTGAGCTCAATTTATTGCCCACCACGATTTTCAATGACCAAAGAAAACTTTGAAAATTTTTTTAATACACTAGGAAATCGTTTCCTGGCATGTGGCGACTATAATGCCAAACATACTTACTGGGGTTCCAGATTGATGAATCCCAGAGGTAGACTGCTATATAAGGTTCTAGTTGATCGAAAAAATGGCTTAGATTTTGTGTCCCCTGGACAACCAACATACTGGCCGGCTGATCCTAGAAAAATTCCTGATCTCATTGATTTTGCCGTATCTAAAAATATAGATCGAAATTCGATAACTACAGAAATTTCATATGAATTATCTTCTGATCATTCTCCAATAATATTAATTTATTATTGGAGAATATACCAAAATTTCATAATAACATTGGTTGAAATATAAAAAATATATCAGTAGTCATATCCACACAGATCTATATTTTGAGTGTGAGGAAGATATAAACAACGGCGTCAATGACTTTACGTCATTGATTACTTCAGCTATGAAACATTCTAAGAGTCAAATTTCTAAGAAATGCAATTCATTTATATCGAATTCTGATATTGAAAAACTTCTTCTTGAAAAAAGAAAACTTCGTAGACAATGGCAACAAACTAGATCACCTGCTGCAAAGCTGAGGCTGCCCATGGCAAGTAAGAAACTAAAAAGAACCCTCCAATTAGAAGAGGATCGCCAAAATAAAAATTACATCAAAAGTTTAACAAACAATAAACATTCAAAATTTTTCCTATGGAGGGCAGCGAAAGATGTTAAGCCACCGGTTGAGACATTAAGTCGTTTAAGAAAAGCTGATGGTACCTGGTGCAGAAGATAAGGCCAATTTATTTGCATGTCATTTGAGCTCAGTCTTTCAATCAAATCCCGAAACAAATGATTTTGTATAAGGAGTGACACCTGACACTACACAAAATGATGATGACATAATTCTTGTTAGCCCAGAAGACATTAATACAATCATTAAGGAGAACATAAATGTAAGAAAGTCATCTGGATATGATTCGATAACACCATCCATGATTAAAAACCTACCGATTGTGGCAATAATCGTGCTGTCTGTTATGTTGAATGCAATCTTAAAACTAGGAGTCTTTCCAAAAATTTGGAAAACTTCTCAGATTAAAATGATACCAAAGCCCGGAAAAGATTTGACTATACTATCTTCTTATAAACGTGTTAGCCTACTTTCTTGTTTGTCGAAACTTTTCGAGAAAGTATTCCAAAAGAAAATTATGCCGCTCTTGAACCATAGAAATATCGTCCCAGTTCATCAGTTTGGTTTCCGTGAAAAACACGGAACTATCGAACAGATAAATCGTCTAACTGGAGAGATACGAAAATCTTTTGAGTTAAAGAAATATTGTTCAGCTATTTTTTTAGATGTCTCACAAGCATTTGACAAAGTATGGCACAAAGGTCTAATATATAAAATTAAATGTCTACTACCACCATGCACCCACAAATTGCTGGAATCTTATCTATCTGACCGTCTATTCAGAATAAGGTATAATGAGTTTGTGACAGAAGAATTTGAAATAAAAGCAGGTGTTCCGCAGGGAAGTGTTCTTGGACCAATCCTCTATTTAATTTACACTTCCGACTTGCCTATTTGCGATGGGTTGACTATTTCCACATTTGCTGATAATACAGCAATACTTAGTTCAATTAGAGATTTATCTCCGACGTGTAGAGACATGGTTAAAAGACTGGCGAATTCGATTTAATGAATTGAAAAGTTGCCATGTTACGTTCACCCTAAGAATAGGAAACTGTCCACCTGTTACACCTGGTATAAGTTTACCGCAGTCAGATCATGTCACCTACCTTGGCATTCATTTAGATAGGCGACTTACTTGGCGCCGTCACATAGAATCTAAGAGACTCCATATGAAGTTAAAAGCTTCTAGCCTTCACTGGTTAATAAACAGCCAATCAAAGCTGAGCCTTGACAATGAAGTCATCCTGTTATGAGGAACCGCCAGTAGTACGAGTATTGATCTTATACAGAGGGCCCAATCAAGAATTCTTAGGACCATGGCCATATATATATATATATATATATATATATATATATATATATATATATATATAGACATATATATATATATATATATATAAGAGTAACGTGACTGACTGATTCATCATCCCACAGCCCAAACGGCTAGCTAGAAAGACGAAATTTGGATTTTTTTTTTTTTTTTGGAATTTTCTATAATATTTAACCTAAAAACTTGAAGTTAAAGTTATGTGGCCCTAAGTGAGAGAGTATTCATAAGAAGGCATTTTGTGGCACTTTTTCGTTCTTCTAACAATACTTTTTGAATGTTCTGTAATATACAACCTAGAAACATAAAATTGAAGATGTAAGGTCCTAAGTGAATCAGAATCCTTAATAGTGATTTTGTGGTTCTTTTTCCTTATTCTAAAATACTTTTTCGTTATTCAAATATTTATTTTTCTTTATTCTAATATTAAAGAGGTATTGTTATTTGTGAATGAGAATTCTCAAGCTCTATTAGTCACATTCCTCTATACTAAAAAATAATAAATAATAATAGGAATACTTTGGTAGTTTTATAACTTTCGAATGTTAAAGATGTTAAAAATTGGTACTTTACTGGCACCCTATCAAACATGCCTTTTGTACTTTTCGAAAATCCCATTTTAAATTTATTTTGTAGTATGGTTTTTATAAAAAAAATTCCATATACAGTATTGGAAAAAATAATAGGGACACTCTAATTTAAAAAGCGAAAATAAGGAACTAGTTCTGCCAAAAAATATTTTTTTTTTTTTTTTAAAGCCTGAAAAAATAATAGGGACACTTAATGTTTTGGAAAAAAATATTTACTTTTTTTAACATTACCATCATTTCCAAATACTTTTTCAATACTTGGTTGAAGATCCTTTAATTTTTATAACCCCTTGACAAAGGCGATTCATAAATCGCACAAGATTCGCACATACCTCGGGCGGAATTGAGTACCAGGTTTCTGGAATTTTTTCCCACAACTCTTGTTTGTTTTTTGATTTAAAGCTACCAATTTTATTTTTGAGGACTCCCCAGAGATGCTCAATGGGGTTTATTCCGGTGATTGGGACGGCCACTCCAATACAGGTACCTCATTCTGCTGAAACCACGTTTTGACGCTTCTAGCGGAATGCTTGGGATCATTATCCTGCATGAATTCCCATTTTAGTGGCATTTCATCCTCAGCAAATGGAAGCATTTTATTCTGGAGAATTTTTATATCATAGTATAGTAACTAGTATAGAAACTGACTCTCTTTTTTATTCAACACTCTTCACATACATATGCTGTGTGAATTCAACACACTTGAGAGAGACCTAAACAACACAAAAACTTAACAAAATTATCCTTTAAAATAACATTTGCAGCACATTCTTTCATACACATATAATATTTTATTATTTTTTTTAACACTTTCATCACATTTTAATTTCCGGCACGTTTTTATTTTTTACAAACGAGAAATATTTTTTTGTAAAGGATTTATGCAAGTATTTGGTATCATTGGAAAGGATATTACTTGAAAAATAATAATAATATATAAATAATAAAGTATTTGAACTAAATTTCTTCATTAAATTGATCAAAAAACGAAAAATTTTTGTATTTAGTGTTATTTTTCTAAAAAATAATTAATATTTGAACTACATTAATTAAGCTATCATTATAGAATTTTAGTATAATATAAATAAATTTGTCCTTAAAAGCAAAAAACAAATAGATTCCCATTTTTTTACTTCAAAATACCCAAAATTCTAGTTCGGGGAAAGCTTCCTTCAAAAAATGATTTTTTTCATTGAAATGGTCACCTTGTCGTTATAAAAGGCCTCCGTCAGAAAATACATTTTGTGTTTATACCTTATATATAGAGCTAAAAAATTAAAATAATTTTAAGTCGATCCCAGCTGTGCGATTTGAGAACATAACAAAAAAAGAAAAGCTAAATACCAAAGTTGATAAATTTGGATAGGGCTCGTGGGCAGACCTTTGTCCCTAACTCCTCTGGATTTACTTTACACTCATTTACACTAAGATTTCTTTTGAAAACATTAAAAAATGATAAAGCTCAGAACAAAAAAATAATTTTATCACTGAATAGACATTGCCACCTTTTTTGAAAAAAACACAAAATGTAAAATTTTTTTAAAGTTTCAACTTTAGATTAATATAATTTTTTAACGGATTCATATAATTATACGGTTCTTGCATTAATGTTATTTAGAATTTCATAGGGAATCTGGCAAATATTTTAGAAACATTTTAGGAGAAAAATTATTCCCGCCAAGTTAAAAAAACTAAAAAAACGCGGGGCTAAAAATGGGGTAAAAATTTATTTCGACCCGAATATCTCCTAAACTAAAAGAGATAATCTACACATGTAAGCATATTTTTATAGAGATTTACAAGGACTATCTATATATAAAATTTCTTTTCTGTCATATCATAAATTAATTTTTGGTGATTTTTAAAAAAATTACATACCCGAGATTGGCAATTTTGGAGGGCCACCCACTTCCCTCTGGCCCGCTAGGGGTCTGTACTCCTCCAAATCAACTCGAAAACACCTCAGCTCTTACCATGTGAAATATAATTGAGATACCTCTAACGGTGCTTTAGTTACTGAATTATTTCCAAAAAAAGCGTTTTGGAACCACTGTGTGATTTTTTTCTTTCGAATGAATGGCATTGAATACTTTAGTTTTGTAACACTTCATTATCTGTGCATTTTTTCTAATTGATAACCCGTCCGAATTTAATTTAAGAATAACATTTTTTTCAGATTCAGTACAATGAACACCACGACCCATTTTCAATTTTTTTTTTTACCGAAGACATAAATCATAAACACGAAACCAATATGATTAAATTAATCACATAAACTTTGCTTTACGGATTTTTTATATGTTTATGTTAAAAATAATAATTTTTATTGACTAATGGTAATTTTTTGTAGTGCGTCCCTATTATTTTTTCCAATTGAAATTACAACTTCACTGATTTTTTTGCAAATAAATATAAAATAAAAGCGCAAAAGAGAAAAGGTAAATAAATAATGAAATTCCGTTATTTTAGGAACAGTTAAATAGCGGGACACCAAAAAAAGCTTAATATAAAGAAACTGTTTGCATCTGTTTGCGAAAGTAAGGGTCGTTTCTATTATTTTTTCCAACACTGTATACATATACAGTAGCGAGCATAAAAAATGCAACGCTAGGCTATATGATTTTTGATCGTATTGATTAGGGCTAGAACGTCATTAAATTAGCCAATTCTGTTGTGATTTTATTCTTTGCGGTCTTAGCCAACTATTGTATGTCATTTTGTTCCAAATTGTTACGTATACGAACAGTTAATAAATTTTTTTTTTTTTAAAAAGTTGTAAATTTAAGGGAGCAAAAAAATGCAACTCCTAAAAAATCACCGGATTTTTTTAAATTTTGATAAAAATAATTATAGAAAAATTATGAAAACTATGATTTGGTAGTATTACTACTAATTACTACCAATACATATACATTTAAGGTAATTTTAACTACAAACGGTCTTATTCATAATAAATTCTTATTTTAGGTTTATTGTACAAAATATATATTAAACTGTTTTCCCTTATTAACTTCTTATAAAATAAACATTATTCATAATGTATTAAAAACAGTTCTATAACTATTAAACAGTGTTTGTTTTGTTCTGGCAATGCTATATTTATTTTCTCTCAATTTTCTATTAGTGATAAATAAAATATTGAAAATTTATTCGTAATACTACGTTTATACCAAAAAAACCAATTGGTTTTGACGAAAACTGAATTTAAAAAACTTATCCGTTTACATACCTAGTTTTCCGCCCAATGTGGTTTTTTTTACGCTTGCATTTCTTTAATTATTAATTTTCTCCACTTCATCGACTTAGTTTTTCTTTTATAAAATAATTTTAACACAATTGTAAAGTATTTTTAATAAAAAAAGTTATAAGAAACAAAATAATTTATAAAATAATAAAAATTTTCTGTCATTCAAATATTTTTATTATATATAAAAGCTTACTGTTCCGAAATCAACTGAACAGGCTGCATCATAAATAATTATTTTAGTAGTTTTTATTCGGTTTTCCTCAAAAACTAGATGAAATTGGTTTTTGATTTGTATGGAAAAACTAAACAAATTTATGTAGTTTTTAAATCAAAAACCAAATAAAGCCAAAAACTACTAGTTTTCGTTTGGTATAAATGGCATATAACTTAAAAAACATTTTAGTTTTTCTTTTATTTCATGTCTTTTTTTCTACAAAAATATATTAATTTTTATTAGAAAACATGTCCAATGCCTTAAAAATTTAATAGCTCATGGAAGCAAAGGGATAAATGGCCTTTTTGGTATATTGATTTGTGAAATATTTTAAATACTCGAATAATTAATTTGTTTTGGTTTTATGTACAACACCAATTTCCTATTTTGTTTTTAATTAATTTTTTTCATATTATTTTAAAAAAACACTTCTTAGTCTATCTACTCACCACCGGATGTAATCATAATGAAAGGACATGAGATGATTCAATGCCTGAATTCTGTAATTTAATATATAAAGCGTTATGTGTTTGAAAAACGGGAATTTTACACATGTTTAAATAAAATGCGCCAATTTAAATCAACGAATTGCATTGCTGTTAGACCTACATTTTTTCAAGTACAGTATTTTTAAAAAATTATTCTATTAAACACAACACTCACGCATTCCACTTTGCAGATGGAGTTATTAGCCCTTTTTCATTAGTGGCAAATAACAAACATCTTGAATATTTTATTAGGGGTCTATTAATTAAATAATATATGCACTTTTATTAGATCCAATAACAAGTATAAGAATACAATGAAGAAATATGTGGAAGATAGGCGGATTACATTCACATTTAATTTTCATGATTAGATTGATTCTTGTATATTTATAGAAAATTTCGATGGCTTTTTGTTTAAGAGATATCGGTATAAAAGTATCAACTAGAGATAAGACAGACACTAGTTTTTCGAGTATTTGGCCAGATAGTAGATATTTTTTTATGGTGAGTTTAAAATTATACGAACTTTTTTGGCTTTAGAAACAAAGTACAAATCAATTTGGTCTTACTCTTAATAAGCTAAAAGAACATTGATGCTTTGTTCGCACAAATATAATGTGCAGATATACTTTAAATTTGTTTGGAAAATATCTTTCCATATGTATTTTATGCAACTGAAAGAAATAGCAATTATATTTGAAACAATTTTCTAATTATTATCCGGAGTCTGTATAAAAGATTTTATGCAGTTATAAATTCTTCTTTATCGAACTGTGCAATTAGACCTAAATAAAAAGTAATATGTTTAAAACTATGCAAAACTTTTTTATAACTGCATTCAATTTGCTAAAAAAAAAAGTAATATATATCTAAAAATTTGTTTTATCAAACTGTTAAAGTAGGTTCTCACCAACAATAAAATTTTTAAATTTTATACAGTTTTATTAAATGTTTATAAAACAAAAAAGTGATTATGAATAATAAATTTTCAAAATTTCTTATTAACCTTTAATAAAACTTTTTATAAATTATTCAAAATGATTATGAATTAGAGCCCTGCAAACTGTGTCTTATAAGGCTGTACAAGCCACTTGATATTTTTCAAGTGTTGTTATCAGTGTGTGTGCGGAGTAATAAATACTGTTCTGCAGGCACTTAAAACCATACAAATACTGCGTGTGTGCTTCAACTTTATGAACAAATCATGAGTGTGCTATGATAGCGACCAAACAAGCCTCTCAAAGGCTTGTATAAAAAAATACAAGCCTTTTGACCACTTGTTTGCTTCAATAAGGAAAAAAATTGTGTTTTCTTTTTTATTAAAATTATATGTGTGTATGTGCGTTCATGAAAGTAATTTCGTAAGTAAAACAGTCGTTTAAAAGTATTGTTTATAAACTTATTGTTATTTACGATCAAATAAATTATTAATGTTACTAGTTATAACAATTTAAAGAAACATGCATTAAGTTTTATTAGTAAACAGATTTTATTAAATATTTAAAGTTTTTTACAAGGTTTTTTTATATTATTAACTCTTAATAAAGAGTATTTTTTAATAACTTTATGAATTCACCCTTTTACATTTATTTAGAAAAGAAGAACCAACAATAAAATATAGACATACTGTATATATGTGTGTGTATGCAAGAATATTTATAAACAACCACTTTTTACACATTATGAAGATTTTTTGCCACACACAGCAACTACGTATTACAAAAAACAAACAAATCATTAAGCCCACTTGAAATCTTTAAATCATTTCTCAACGTCTTGTATGATTTGCTTTTTTTTGCCACACCACTTGCACCACTTGTTTACGATAAATGATTTGAACGCACGGATTTGCAGTCGCTCATACACAGTACACACTTGCTTTGCTTCGGGCAGCGAACAGTACGAACAGTATTTATTGTTGTTTTTGCACATGTTGGCTATGAAACACACACTTGAAATTCAAGTGTGTTTGCTTTTCAAATCATCTTGCGCAGGAGACTATTATGAATAAGGCTGAAAGGATATTAATAATATTAAAAAAAACACTATTTTCTCCATACTTTTTAAGAATTTAAAAAATTTAATATTTTTGAATAACATTCTGATAATGGCAGTGAAATAATATTAATATGTAGTTCTAATATGAAGATTTTTAAAAATTATCTTAAAGAAACAATATTGAAACGATCATGTCTGTAACAATTGATACAAATCATTTAACAGTAGATATTTTATATTATCTGAATGACCAAATTTGGCCATTCAAAGCTACTATTGCCAGCAATCGTTGATTTAATGATGTAAATATGGAAACTGGATATCCTTCTAACATAACACATTTTTTTTTTACTAAAATCAAGTGACCAGAGGCAGGTCCTTTATTATTTTTACAAGTACAGTATAATGGAAATAAGAGCCTATTACGGTAACCGGGCATTCGATAATCTCATATCAATAACGATCGAAAGTGTGCGTTATTTCGGTCGAAAGGTCATACTCAATTATAAATTATGAAGTTAAGCTAAACTATCATAATTATTTGATCGCTTATTTGTAGAAAATGTTTGTTGGTTTTAAAACAACTAACAAAATAAATAATAATTCCAAAAATAACAATCTCTATTGAAAAATGTCCAAAACAGTTCAGAAAAATATCAAAATTTAATAAAATTGAAATTTATTGCTAATATTTATATTATTTGTAGATTTCATGTATCTTAGACAATATGCAACGATAGAAAATCATGTTTTTTAACAACACTATAGTTTCCAACCATTTCCAATCTAAAATCATGTTTATTTGTTTTTTTTGCTCGCTCACATTTTCAACTGCTTTTACTAAACGTTCAATAATTTTCGTTACGCACAAAAATATTCAACAAAATTATATGCAACAGGTATCTATTACCACAAATAATAAAATCACATTAGTACTGTTACATTAAGAACATTTAATGCTCGGTACTGTAGATATATATAAAGCCCATTATCGGTGGGCTTTTTAAATGCCATTTCAAGAATTTTGCTATTGAAATTCAGCGAAATCGGTTTATAAATTGCGGAGATATGGTTAAAAACCTGTTTTTAAAACCGCTGTTTACACTAGGCGCTTCGTATATATATATATATATATATATATATATATATATATATATATATATATATATATATATATATATATATATATATATATATATATATATTTATATATATTTGTCACGCTGCAATATTTAGTATACCTCATGAAAATATTGAAACCGTTTTTAGTAGTAAGGAATACAAAAAATATTTTTGTAACTGAGAGCTACTTTAGTAGAAATATTAAACCTTGCTTAAAGCCCAAAAATTTATTAAATTTGATGATAAATACAAAAGAATTATAAAAAAATTATAAAATTTTGTATTTATTTAACAGATTAAAAAAATTGTGATTTTCTGTTTTTGCTTTAATTTCAATTTGAGAATTCTTCTCAATGTTAACGTAATTTATTTTGCTAAATTAAAATGTAAACAATTATAAAAATTAATTGCAGAGCATTTTGAAATTTTAGTATAAAAATTAGGAGTGCTATGGAGTATTAAAAAAAAATATATATAAAAAATTATCATTTTTTTTTTTTTTTTGCTTGCTTCTGTAATTTAGTATAATTTTTTAATATATAAAGGAAGAATAATTTCATTCTTTTTGCAAAAATTAAAAAAATAGTAATTCAAAAAATTTTTATATTTGCTTTTTTTACACAAAAAAATATTCTTTATTTTAAAATATTTCGTGATGTTAAATCGATCCCGATTTTAAATATTATATTTTTTGAAAAAAGCAAGACAAAGAAAAAACATGCTTACTGTACTCAATTATCTCTTATACTTTAAAAAATATTTGACTTCAAAAATTAAATATCTCATTTTTGGCCTTGACTTTTTTTGCGATTTTTCCCCATAACTTTTAAAATAAAATTTCAAAATTTTTTTCTAAATACGTTGAAATTTTCTATAATTTTCTAAGTTATACTGAAGAAAACTTTTTTTGTTATCTCAATTCGATAACAAGAAAAAATTTTCAAAGTTATAATTTCAAAACAGGTCTCAAAAATTGCAATATTTTGCCGAAAAAGAAATTTTATATATTTATTTTTTGAATTTCTGAGGCTGGACCTGTAGAAGATGTGTAAGTGTAGCTTTGAAAAGTTCTGAACGTTCGTCCTACATCCAGCAGTGGTCAAAATTGTTCAATTTTGGATGAAAGTAACTTTTTGAGTCTGTAAAAAAAATTTATTGTTGATTTCGGTTCTTCTTCGAATTAAATTAGGTTTTACAAAAAAATATTACAGCCTACCGGTAAATTTTGTCATACGAGGCAATTTTCCGAAAATATCCATATTTTCAATGATAATAATTTTGAACTTTGAAAATATATAGTAAAATTTTATATCGTCCATTCCACGAGATATTTATAAAAGATTCCAATTTTTTTACGGAGTGTCATATTTGGTATGAATAAAACCTATGGAGCCATTTCAATATCTCCATTTTTATTTTTTTGAATTTTATAAAATTATCGAATTTATTCACGATTTTAATTTTTCGAAAAGTCAAAAAAATCGAAAAGGTGTGTAATTTTACACATCAATATCTAAAATTTACTATTTTTAATATTTTTTAAAAACAAATTCCATCAATTTTTTTTATACAAAAATTTTAATTTTTCAAAAAATTTTGAATTTTAATTTTTATTGGTGATACTCCTTTAGTTATATGTAACTTTAAATGCTTATAACTCCTTAAATATACGTCGGATTTTATTGATTTAAAAAACACTATAAAGTTTATTTAAATAGATATTGTAAATTATACTGCATAAATCAAATATATTTTTTTTTTGCTAAAGATGCACTCACGAAAATAATGCAGTTTTCGGATGCATTTTTAAGAAATTTCTACCATTTTGACTTTAAATATTTTTGCTTAATACTGAAGACAAATATGTTTATTATATAAAATATCAGTACTTAATCTGGGAAAAATAGGTTTTATTTCGCAAACAACAAATTATGAAATTTTATGTTTAAAATTAATTTTAAAATAAGCTCACAAAAATAAAAGAATTATTATAAAAAAAAGATTAGAAATGTTTTAATTTTTTTTTTTAAATAGTTAACCATCTTGTCCCAGAACAGTTCATATTGCAATTTATAGTGGACATATTCTTCTTAAACATGCAATTTAAATCGTTAAAATCCGTTAACAACTTTTAGAGATATTGGTGTTTGAAGTTAGATACTTTTGCGATTTTTTTGACTTTTCATAAAATCAAAATCGCGAATAAATTCGCGAATTTTTCAAAATTCAAAAAAATAAAAATGGAGATATTTAAATGGCTCCATACGGTATGCGTTTTCCAAATATTATTAAAATCGGAAGACGTAAAAAATATTTTTGGGCATTCTCTCATGGAATGGACGATATATTTTTCTGATCTTTTCATTTACAAATTTTTCATAAAATATTAAAAAAATTATTTTGATACTGTTAGCAGAGAAAAAGAATCAACGTTGTTTGTTTTACAAATTGTGATATTCAGGCTCAAATTTATGAAATATGTCCTTGTAAACATAATTTGCATTTGTTTTCCTTGTTTTAAGAAAAGTGTTCTAAAAATTTTAAAATAGTAAACTTTGCTATACATAGTTTTAAAGAAGATACAATTTCCTTTAAAATGATATATAATATGACTCACGTGGCATTTTCTTTATTAATCGATAAAAAATTTTTCTAAAATTTACCATTTTCGACCAACGCTGGATGTATGGTGCTAACCTAAATAAATTAAAAATTTCTTTATTAAACATTTATGAAGCACTGTCTTTTGAAATGTGTAAAAAATGTTTATTAAAGCAAATTTAAGAAAAAAGTGTAAGAATAGTGCTGTATTTTTGTAAAAAAAAATATATATATCCATTATTCATACTAATTTTAGAGTGCTGATTTAAACATTTTTGACGTCTAGACGAATGAAGATATTCGAAAAACTTTTTCAGCATATTATTTCGAAATATATTCCAAATCACACAAAAAAAAATCTCTCAAATAAAGTCGAGGCAAAAAATCAAAAATTCTAAATTCAAACAGGTATTTGAATTTGTGAATTTGTGGAAGTTTAGAATTTTTGATAATATTACATACTTGAGTTGGTCAATTTTGACACCCTGTAGCATATCTCGTGTAATCACATGGTAACTGCAACATGATTTTTCTGAAACCTTATGTCCTCCTCTGCAACTTCCATACATTTCAATTTGATCTGAGCATTCGATTAGGAGATACATATTTATTACCAAAAAAATTTGCGTTTGGCCCCATTGTAAACCGGTATTAACTTGCAAAAGGACTTCGTGTGTTTAAATTCCTGGCAGTTTAAGCACTATAGAGGACCTTTGCGTCTGATAGGTTCCTCCACTCTTATCCTATGATTTAGAAGGTATCTTAAACCGTAATGAGATGAATAAAGGCTCCATTACTCTACCGTAAATGTAAATGTAAAAACGTAAATGTAAAGGGAAACGTAAGTGGATGATTACTCTAAAAACGTAAATGTAGCCAATACTTTGTTATTGTTTTGTACACATGAACATCGGTGATGTCAATTACACATATTTCCAGTGGATCAAATTCAAATTGAAAATCGCTAAATTTATTGGTTTGTATTTGAGCGATTCGTATACAAAACGAAATTTGTGCTTTTATGACAAAAATTTTGAATTTTAAATTAAATATTCGACTCTACGTCTTATTTAAATTAATTCAAAAATTTTTTAGTGAAAAAAACAGCAAAACTAATTGTCCAATTGATAAACCTTTTACAGCGATTTTTTACACAGATTTAGTATAATGAAATAAAAAGCTGTCAACACTGTTGTTACAGCTGTCACGTAAAAACGTAGAGCGACCTAATTTGATTAGGTTGCTACGTAACACTTACGTTTTTTAGTACACTTTCACACATAACTCTCATAAGCAAAACGTGTCAGCTGATTCGCTACATTTACATTTACGGTAGAGTAACGGAGCCTTAACACCTTTTTTCTTCAGTTGGGAAGAGTTAAATGTAATTTCAACCCTAAAAAGGGGTTGAGGTATTTTAATTTTATTTATTATATTGTTAATGGTCTTGACTTCACAACCTTCGGACTCAAAAGCCTCTTTTATTTCGTCAATTGGAACGGAACTGTCAATACCTTTAATAAATGTCAATGTCTGAATTATTGTTTCAGAAACATTACCTTTTCGTAAAGAGACTACGTAAAAACTTTCCTTTCCCTACACTGCACAGTGTGGCCAAAAGCAAAATAAATGGTAATAAGTCTGGATCTTTGAATCCTCTAAACCGATTTAGATGAAACTTGGAACATCGATAGAGGAGGAGTTAGGTTTTCAGAATATTGTCGGCTAAAGTCTGCAGCTGCAGTACAGTGGGCGTTTTTAAAGGTTGAAATTTTTATTATTGAAAATAAGGGTATTTTCGGAAAATTGCCTCGTGTGACTAAATTTACCGGTAGGCAGTCATATTTTTTTGCAAAATCTTTAAGAACATATTGAGCTTTAAAGCCCCGATATGTTTTTCACCCTCGAGGTGGTCAACTTTGGCCCACAGATTCTTGCCTAACTCCTCCTCTATCAATGTTCCAAGTTTCATCTAAATCGGTTCAGTTGTTTCAAAGATTACCATTTTTTATATTTTGGCCCCACTGTACAGCAGTAATACAATGATTAAAAGTGTTATTCTTTTTTTTTGTATATGCAGTCAGTTTGCTTGTATATACAGTGTTAGCCATGAGGTTAGCACACACAATATCTACTGTTTTTAAAAGAAAATTATTTCGTCTCATTACAATTATTTACTAAAATTTTTGCTTTTTAGTGTTATTTATGGTGTCTGCAATAAGTCCCGTTACTTTTTTTTGCATTCTATCGCAATTCTCTTTTAATTTTTAATTTAAGTGCAGTAATAGGCAAAATAAGCTGGTCACAATTTTAGCACAAGCAAGTATATTTAATTTTTTTATATGTTTTTTGTGAATATAAATAATTAATTGGTAAGTTTAGATATTATTTCATCAATGAAGATAAAAAATTAAATAAATAAACATTATTTAGACATGTCTAAAAAAAAGTGGTGTGTAGAGGAACAACGTAAGATTATTCAACAGATGTACTCAAGAGGAATAAGCATAAGTGAGATTGCTAATACTTTGGAATGTTCCAGAAAGATGGTTTACAATGCACTAAACCATATTCGGAAGTATGAAACATTTAAAAATGTTACACAGGCTCCAAGGCCAAGAAAAACGTCACGTAAAGAGGATTCTTTAATATATAGAACCTCTGTCGAAGATCATTTTAAAAGCTCCACCGTAATCCAGAGGGAAATTTCAAGAAAATGTGGTATCAACCGGTCCTGCAGAAATATAAGAAGAAGACTTAATGAAAAAAAAATGTACATGGATGCATTTCTCAGCATAAGCCACACGTTTCAAATAAGAACCTACGGGATCGGTTGTGCTTTGCTCGTGAGCATTTGGAAAAGCCATTAGTTTTTTCGAAAAATGTCTTCTGGAGTGATGAATCCAAGTTTTGTAGATTCGGATCGGATGGTAAGAGGTATGTATGGAGTCCTCCAAACATGCAACACAATCCAAAGTACACTTCTAAAACAATAAAACTCGGTGGAGGAAATGTGATTTCTGGGCATGCGTTGGTCCTATATGCAAGATTGATACACATATGGACCAATATATATACCAGAATATATTACTAAATAAAACGATGCCTTATGCGGAGAACAACATGCCACTTAGGTGGAGTTTTATGCACTACAATGACCCAAAATACTCCTCACGCTTAGTGAGGAGTTGCTTGGAAGAGAACAATATTAACGTGTTAAAATGGCCAGCCCAATCTCCGGATCTCAATCCTATTTAGAACCTTTGGAATGATGTGGAGCAGCACGTAATGAGAGCAAAACCTAAAAATTTGGCCAATTTATGTACAGAAATAGAAAAAGTTTGGTATGCTATTTCAGTGGAGCGCTGTATGGGACTTGTGGAAAGTATGCCAAGGAGATTGGCAGCTGTAATAAAAAATAATGGATACCCAACTAAGTACTAAGTTTATAGTGAAAAAAGTTTTCTGTTTTGTTATTTTTTTTATTTTGTGCTAAAATACTGTCCAGTGTTTTTTGACGGTTATTCTATTCTGAACAGAAAAACAGCAAAGATGTATATAGGAATGACAATGAATATATTGTGACGTGATCTTAGCAAGACATGTTACACGTATATAAAAGAAATATTAAAAAAATAAAGAAATACAGGAAATATTTGCTTTTAAAGATAGGCAGTAGCAAGTGTGCTAACCTCATGGCCGCCACTGTATATAAATATTAATTTTTTTTGTATTAAAATTTTCGTAGTTTGGAAAGAAATGTATATTTATAAATATGAAAGTACACATTAAGCCGAAAATTTTATGAACCCAAAAATCCTCGAAAATTTCAACTTAGATTTTTTAAATTTTTTAGTTTTGAATGCCTGTATTTCGTGAGATTTTACTCGAATGATTTAAAATTTAGGATTTCATAGTTAATTTGTAAGATCTTCAAAAAGCCATCAACACTTTTCCTAATTTTAAAACAAACTTTGGTAATACAAGACAATTAAAGACAATTTAGAAATTTTTTTGAAATTCCTCATATATGTACATATCTGTGGCCAAAAGGAAAAACTACATAACTTGAGTTATGTTGTTTTTCGTTTTTTTTTTTTTTTTAATTTTTAGAATTATTGTATTCCATTACATATTGTGCAAATTTTTAGAGAAATATGTCCATTACTTTAGGAGATAATAGTCTGAAAAACAACATAATTCGTTTGATTTACCTTTTTTCGAAATGTAAAAATGCATAAATTATGCTATTTTTCCATATTTCCTATATTAAAATTCATTATTTAATTTAACTTATCTGAAATACGTAGTTTTTTAAGACATACATTTTATTTTTTTAATATTTTGGAAATGGAATAAGTACATAACTCAACATCTTCATAATATATTTTAAAATTCCGTTAAAAAATTTATAACTTGAGATATTATTGAAATAAAATATAAATTTTATAAAGGGAAAAACAACACATTGGTTCCAAAAATATATCAAATATGATCATACGAATTGCGGATATATTTACACGGAAGGCAATTTAAAATTGTCTACCTATGACCTTTAACTTCAACTTTAAACCTTAAAAACGGTCTCCTGAAAAATAGTAAAAATTAATTATGTAGTTTTTCCTTTTTGTCACAGATATATGTATCTGTATATTTGCAAAAAAAAAATAAAAAATTTAAATAACATTTTTTCTTTTAGGTTTCGTGGATCAGAAAAAAGGATTATCACTTATTGACTGTTGGTCTAACCACATATAGCAGCGATGAAAGATTTAGTGCAACACATCTCAAACACTCAGAGGTAAAATATAAAATTTTACTATTCCAGATATCCATAATTTCTAATACCAGATAAACTGACTTATTACAAACTGCTTGCTAACAAAGTGTTTCCTGTCAAGAAGATTTTCTGGTTTCCAAATTATGGTTGTGGAGGACGATGTCTGCTTTGCTCTCTTCACCACCGGCAGTCGTTCAAGTTGTCTCAAAAGAAAACGCAAGATTATGTTAAAGATTCTACAAAACTTAGGTTTTTATTTCACTTTCTTATATATGGACCACTAAGCATATATTCTTTTAATAAAACTAAATACAAATTTGCTTTCTTGTTTCTTTTTTTCACTTAAATATTTTCATTTAAAATTAGTTGGGAGCACAACTAAGGGGTTGTTAACTAATTAAATAAAATCAAGAGAGTGAGTTTGTTAAGATGTCAGGAAAATAAAAACAAAAAACTCTACTTGACAAACTCAACCAATGTGTTTTGTTGAAATTACATTGTTGTTGAAATTAAAGAAAAAAATCGAAATTACATGAGATCAATTCATTAACATCTCATCTTCAAGATTATATACAAACAAAAAAAAAGAAAAAAAGAGAATAACTATGAAAATTAAATAATTAAATTCAACATAAATCATGATCTTTAGTCCCCTGGACAATATGGAATGCACATTATTCAATTCGTCTTGACACCTTTCCCAAAATATAACTGCCCAAAGATGGTGTTCTGAGTGTAAATGTGTCCTGGGCGACCTTTAGCAGGTCCAATAAGTACACGGCTTTGAACATCAGCTCCTAGGATTACATAATATTCAAGGCTTCTATACCAAAAACGGTTAGCATTATCCGCATCCAAAACTGAAAAACGTGGGTTCAACATTAGCTTTGAGACTACGTCCATAGCATTTATTTTCCACAACACATTCAACATCGAGACGTCGTCCCCTTTCTTTTCCACTGAACAAGGTTATGTTAGTGAGGCCACGAATAACTACACATCGAAGCTCTTCGGCTTCCTTAAGCGTTATTGTAGATCGAGCCAACCATATGCGTCCAGCGGGCAATGGCTGGAGCCAACTATGATGGTCCTGCTTGCAGCGCCAACACCGGTCAATGCTTTTGCAATCATTTCGTTTATGAGATTGTGCCAAGCAATTATAGCAATCAAAAACACGAGTTGAGACATGCCTCTATCATTGTTAATAGCGTAGAAAATTCTTCAAATGTATATTTTATCTGAACGACCGTTATTCTTAAATGAATTTTCAAGATTCCCATAATCCTCCCATATGAGGTGCCGCTGGTGAAATAAAGTGCCAGGTTAAGCGTTGATGACCGTATTTTTCAACTGCTGTGTCAAGGAGTTCTTTTACATGCCTTATAAAATTAGCATCTATTTCTCGCTTAGCGCCAACAAAATTTCTACCGTTGTCTTAAAAATGGAACTAGGACAACCACGACGAGCAATGAACCTAGATATTGCCGCCATAAAGGCAGGGGTAGACAAATCGCTAACAGCTTCGACATGTAATGCTTTGATAGAGAAACAAACAAAAAGACAAAAGTAGCCTTTCATAATACGACAATACCTTCCTGTGAAACTTTTAATTTCATATGGACCCGCAAAATCAACATCAGTATTTGTAAATGGGCGACATGTGGTCATTTCTTTAGGTAAATCAGCCATAATCTACATGTGGAGTTTCTTTCGATATAAGACACACTTTTTTTACAATTATGAATTACTGTTTTTACTAGGTTCTTAGCTTTCAAAATCCAACAATCTTGGCGTATAATATTCAACACCAAGCGATTGCCTCTGTGATGAGTTAATCTGTGTACAAATTCGACATAAAGTCGAGCTAATCTACTGCTATGCGCCAGTATTATAGGGTGTCGTTCATTATAAGACAAACAGGTACTAGATCCAAGACGACCATTAGCTCGAATAATATTATTTTGATCTAAAAATGGTTTTAGTGTTAATAACGAGCTACGAGAATCAATTTTTTCTTTAATATCAAATTATTAAATTCAGCAGAAAAATGTAATTGTTGGGACAAGAAAAACAAACAATAGTTCTTTAGCTGAAATCTTTATTGATTCATAGTTTAACACGGGTTGCTAGATCGGCAGGATTAAAGTTAGAGGATACATCGGGGCAGTTTAATAGTATCAATGTTATTATATTTTTAAATAAATGCTTGCCATTTTTTAAGTGCTAGTGGTTTAATAACATCATCCCATCCAATTTTATCTAGCTTGTTGAATTAAAATTTTGGCAGTTATGACTATCGGGGCTAACCAACCTGCTGGATCAAAGAGCCTTGCAATAATCGAAAGTACTTCCCTCTTCGTGTACCATTCTTTAAGTTTAATTTTTTCAGTAGTAAAATAAAAAGTACATTCAGCTGCATTCCAATGTATTCCCAATGTTTTCGTAGTACTTTTATCATCGAGAGATAAAAACGAAGTATTTAACAAATGGTTTTGGGGCCTTCAAAGCTTCTGGAATAGAATGAGCTCAAGCAAAAGCATCATCAACATACATTGATTCTCTTAAAATTTTAGATCCAACTGGAAAATGTCGTTCTTCATCATTGGCTAAGAATGGAGCACAGTTCACAACAAATGTCACGGTTTTTAGTTGATAATCTCCAATTTCAAGGTCGTCACTAGTACGAAAAATTACTTTCTGTAATTTTGGCGGTACATTTTGGAAATATTCGCATTGAATATAAATTGAAAGAATTGCCATTTTAAAATAAGTGTTACTAAATCTGTTTGCAAAATGGGGCCTACATACAACAAATCATTAAGACTTTTACCACTATAAAAACGATTCTTAATTTCGTAGTTGTACTTTCCGGTTTACAAACTGCATGGTGAGGTAAATAATAACTAGAACTACTCTTAGAATTCTCAATTGTCTCCATATGTCCTAAAGTTAAATATTATTTAAGAACCTCATCATATTGTGCCTTAAAATCTGGATTTCTCAATAATGATTTTTCATTCCTTAAATATTGATTAAGAGCAATATTTCTAATCGGACAAAACGTAGATAAATTATTCTTAAAGGGCAGACTTACAATATATCTTCCTTCAGAATTTCTTGTGGTGCTAGAACGATAGATTTCCTCACATGTTTTATCCTCCTCTGATAAAATTTTCTTATGAGGAACTTCTTCTAACTCCCAAAACTTCGTCAATTGTTCGTCGATTGAAAATTTTGTCATATGAGACATTACAGGGAGTTGGGCCAGTGACAATCCAACTAAAAATTGTTTCTTGAGCCACAAGGGATTCAAAAATGCCATGGCGGACACTACTACGAAGAATCAAAGGATATAAATCACCTCCTAACAATAAATCAATTTCACTACTTTTGAAAAGTTCAGATCAGCGTAATCCAGATTCGGAAACCCAATACTAGTCTAAGGCTTAAAGGTATGTGTTGGTACATTACCAGCTATACGAGGCACAACCAAAGCTTAAATATTCAGAGACCCGATCCGATTGAAAAGTGATACAATAAGGAATGAAGCTATTTTATTATATCTTACGGGTCTTTTAGACCCGTAACTTCAGCTGATGCTGGAGTAGTGGATAACTTCAAAAGTTTTTGTATTCTCTCGGATATAAAACTTTCATCGGAACATGGGTCTATTAAAGCTTTTACTTTATAGTAGGAACCAAAATATATAATATTTACCCATGCTGTGGCCAACATAACTTTTTTTGCAACAGAAGTGTGATGGGACTGTATAACCCCAGATGGACCAGAAGTTTTAGATGAATGTGTTGGTTGGATAGAATTATTTTGATTTTCTTCACCCTGAGATGAACATTTAGTGTGATTCTGACTTTTACAATTTTTCTTTATGAAATCCCTATACATTAGAGTGTGATGCTTCTTCTTGCATTTGGAACAACCACTAGGACTAGTACAATCGCCATACATGTGGCCAATATTAAGACAATTGAAACAAAATCTAAATTTTTTCAATGTTGTAACACGATTTTTGTAGTCTATATTTTAAAATTTAGTACAAGAACTAATTTTTTGATTTTCCCTACATAATTTGCATTGGAATGAGCTAACTTTTGTATGGTGTGACTTTAAATTTTTTACTTTAGGTGGAACTTGTTCGTTATTTGATTCATTTGAGAATACGTTATTTGTTGATATATTGTCTGAAACACTTTCAAAAGCGTGAAAACTATCCGTAAGGAAGTCATTTAATTCTATCCATTTAGGAACCTCTGTTTTTTTTTACAGATTGTTCCCAAAGATTTATTGTGCACTCAGAGTCGTATGACTCAATGTCAACGTTATATAATTTAAGAACAGCTATACAATTATTAATTTCTCTTTAAAATCTCTTTATTTCTGTTGCTGATTCGTGTTTACATGTAGCCAAATTAAAAACTAGCTTAAGCTGACTATTGATTAATACCCTTTTATTTTCATACTAACATTTTAAGTTGTTCCAAGCGATTTCAAAATTTTCACTTGTTAGAGATATGTTTTTATTGACGTCCCTAGCCTCACCTTCAGTTTTTCTAAATAGGTAAAATAGTTTTTCAACAGAGCTAAGTCGTGAATTATTTATTTCCAGTATCACAAGGTGGTACTTCTAAGGAACCACAAATATTGGGGACCACTGATTGTACTTCGTTTTGTCTTTTATCCTGTAAAACTTTTTTGCTTTTGCTAGAATATTTATACTTCGTATATATGCTTTGCGCACTTGGGGATGTTTGGTTTGAACAACAACTAACTCTTTTTTCTTTTCAACATTGTCAGCGTAACATTCATTGAACAGTTTTTTATACTTTTCCCAATCTCTAACTAATTCACTGTTTTCAAATTCAAATGCCTTATTGACATGGATTCATACCCAATAATCTCTTCTGCTGTTCGAATATACTTTCCAAAAACCGAAATATTTTTACTTATGAAGAGTCAATATCGAACAACAAAAGGCAATAACAAAGTACAAACAAAAAAAGTTTACTGTTTAAAGATTTTTACTGAAAAAAGCAGGGCTAAAAAATTTTCCAGTGAGAGAAACAATATAATTGAAAAACAATAAATACAATTTATTGGTAAATTAAGTAACAAATGTAATCTAACAGGATACACAATAATGGCACTTGATTTATCAAAGTTGCGTTATAACTTGTTGTTATTATTTTAAGAACCTTACTTTTTCATAAGAGACACAAATTAACATGAGACACCTTTGAAGCACTTTTGGTAATAATATGTTAACAGGCACCTTTTTAACTCCAAACCTCTAATTATTTATTTGTAAGGTCGAACGACCAAAGTTTCCTCTCAAGAAGAGGAAACCAGTAAAATTAAGAGAGTGAGTTTGTAAAGTTGTCAAGAAAAGAAAAACAAAAAACTTCTTGACAAACTCACCTCATTGATACAACAATCAAAATTAACACATTTGTTGAATTTAAACCAATTTACGGTTGATTTTAAACAAAGATTTATACACTGGAGAAAAAATGTCTATGAGATAGACATATGGGAAATTGAATTTGGTATGCATATGTTTATGTATTTCCATAAGCTTAATTTTTTAATGTAAACGAACCTATTTTATACACAAATAAATTTATTATTAGAGAGGGTATTCTTGCATTTAACAACTGAAAAGTATACCAAAAAAATTTAAAAATTTGGGTGGATTTTGCCCTTATAGAAATTAGTACGGATCGTTACAATTATTTAAAATTAGGTAGCAAATAACCAAAATCGACCAATAAAATTAAAACAATAATAAAACAAAAAAGCTAAGTGGAAGGAGTATAGCTGTTATTCCCCCTTCTAAATTCTAGACCCACCCATTTCTTGCAATCCATGATAAAATTTTTAGATAGCCGAAAAATCATCTACATACTAGAGGTCCTTAACTTTTCGTGAAAATCAAACAAAAAATAATTCAGCAAATCATATTGCAATTAAAATGTATGCCTATTTTATAGATAACATTATGTTTATTAAATAACATTGTATTAAATGTTGAAGTTAAGAAGGTGATCATTTATATCCAACCAACATTTATATATTTAGATATTATATATTATACAACGCTGTTTTCTTATTATTCTATCACTTTTCCTATTTTTGTATCTCTCCTTTATATACATATAAAATAAATATCAATTTTCTCTTTAGCACATACCGCAATTGTTGCATATTTTATTTAAAAGTTATAATAATAAACTAATGTTTATTATTTTACATGGTGCCGAAACTCGTAGTTGTTATATAAAAATAAAGAATAAAAATAATAATAACAATACGAAAACAATTTTTAAATAATTAAAATAAAACCAATCACATCATTGATTAAAACGACGGATACGTGTAATTTCTTGTGACCACCACCATCACCATTAATATTGGAACACGACGAAGACATGGCGAAGGAATGGAAGCAACAATACGAGTAATTTGAAGTTGCAACAGGCTTTAGTTCAAAGCCACCAAATATATTAATCGCAACGTTTATGTCTGCCATCGGTTATATTGCTATTGAGACCGACTTATTCTCAGGATAAAAAGCGACATACTTCGAACCAAGTTATTGTCCGAAGACATAACATTGGAAAAAGCTCTTCAGGTTTGCTAAGCTACGGAATTGATACAAAAACAAACCGCACATAATGAAAGTGACAAAAATTGCGGGAAAAATCATGCAGTACGAAACTGTGTCGCCTTTCGACATGTTTTAAAAAATGCAAGAGGAAAAATCACTACGAAAGATGTGCAAAGCAAAAAAACAATTTTATAAAAACAAAGATGTTGCTTGCTGTGAGCAGAATAGTTATTCTGAAAGCAGCGAGTGCAGTGATCCCGAACTATTTATTGGATGCGTTACAAATAATAATAAAAAAGAGGAAGAAAATTTCACAGAAGTACTTAAGATTGAATAGAAAATATATGAGATCAAACTTGATACTGGCGCTCAATGTAACGTTTTATCAAAAAATATTGATCAACTTAATAAAACACAACTTATAATTAAGCCATTCAATGTTAAACATTTAGTATCACTTGGTAATCACAAATTGAATGTTATAGGAGAAATTTTATTAACATGCAAAATAGACCATAAGACTTAATGGGCCCATAAGACTTGAAAATTGTCAACGAAGACGTCAAACCTATTCAAATGGCAAATGATTGCGAAAAACTAGAACTCGTTAAAAGGGTGCACAAATTAGAAATCAATGAAAATTTATTTAATGGCCTCGGATGTATTAATTTAATTTATGATATAGATCTAGTAAAAAATCCACAGCATGAAATCTGCCCGGCTAGGCGAGTTGCATTTAAAATTAGAGATGAAGTGAAAAAAGAACTAGACAAAATGGTCAAAATGGATGTAATAGAACCAACTAATATACCAACGCCAGCAGTGTCTCAAATAGTAGTAGTAAGAAAAAACAACAAAATCAGAATATGCATAGATCCAACATTTCCCCAAGAGTACACTTGAAGAAATTTGTGCTCAACTTAGTGGTGCAAAATATTTTCTTGTAAATATTCTTGTAAAAGGCTACCCTTTGGCATATCATCAGCGCCGGAGATTTTCAAAGCATTATGCAACAACTTTTTTCTTCACTACCAAACGTTAAAGCCGCAGTCGATGATATTTTGATACATTCCAACAATTTATTTGAGCTACGCAAAACTACAGCTAAAGTTATAAACATAATCGAAGTAAATGGTTTAAAATTAAGCAAGGAAAAGTGCAAATTCGAACAAAGAAAAATTAAATTTTTAGTGCACATAATCAGTGACTCTGGTTTGTATCCCGATCCAAAAAAGGTAGATGCAGTTAACCGACTTCAGCTTCCAAAAACCCGAAAAGAACTACAAAGAATTCTTGGCAAATTTACATATTTAAGTAAATTTATAAAAAACTTTTCCCACATCACTGTGTCCCTACGAACTTTACTTGAGAAAACACAGTTGTTTAATTGGATCACATCACAACAAGTAGCATTTAATAAATTAAAAAAGTTGATCAGCAAACCTCCAGTACTATCCAGTAAATTATATGATGTAAACAAAGACGAAAAACTACAAGTAGGTTCTAGTTCCTATGCTTTGGGTGCTGTTCTTTTGCAAGAGGGCCATCCAGTGGCTTATGCTTCCAAATCTCTTACAGAGTGTCAATCAGGGTACTCACAATTAGAAAAAGAGGCCCTGGCAGTAAAATTTGGTTGTGAAAAATTTCATCAATATATTTGGGGCAAACAGATAACCATAGAATCCGATCACAAACCTTTGGAATCAATTTTCAAAAAGTCATTACATGTGTCACCCACAAGATTACAAAAAATAAGATTAAGTCTTTTAACTAACAATCCAGGTGTTAAAATGTATCTAGCAGATCCATTGAGTAGTGATTGTAAAAAATGATATTAACAAGAACGAAGAAGAGAATCTTGATATGCAAATGATTTTATCAATTTCAGACAAAGAACTAGAGACTTTAAAAAACGAAACCAAAATGACAGTGACTGTCAAAAACTTGTATACTTTATTCGTATTGGTTAGCCGAAATCAAAACAAAATCTACCTGATGAAATAAAACAATCTTGGCATTTTAGAGATGAAATTTCAACAAATGATGACGGCATTATTTTTAATGCATCAAAAGTACTAATACCTCTAAATATGATAGATAGTTTTTTAAAGTATATACACAGTGGTCATTTTAGTTACGCAAAATCTTTAAAATTGGCAAGAGAATCGGTTTCTTGCCTAGAATGAGTAAAGATATATTTAACTTTGTGAAAAAATGTACCGCTTGTCAAGTTTATCAACGCAATAATACAAAATGGATAATTGGCGAAAAAGTTATTCCATACCATGGTTTCGATATAGGAGCGGCAGACTTGTTTCATTTTAATATTAAAGAGTATATTGTTTTTATAGACAGTTACTCTGGTTACCTAAAAGTTCAAAAATTAGCCGAAGCTACATCAAAACAAGTAATTTCATTTTTAAGAGATATATTTTCTATATTCGGAGCACCTTTAACTTTGGAAACTGATAATGACCCGCAATTTTCATGCAATGAATTTAAACAATTTTCATTGACTTGGAAATTTAATCATCGAACATGTTCACCATACCACCCCAGCGGAAATGGGTTAGAAGAAAAAGCTGTTCAAACAGCAAAAAATATTTTAAAAAAATCAACGTACAGAATAGCGCCCACTACTTAGGAGTTCTAAACTACACGAATAACCCTTGCTGAAATCTTGGATCCCCAGTACAGCGGCTTTTCGGTCATTCAATTAGAAGTACACTGCCTATAATAAAAGAAAAGTTATTAATAGCTGAAAATAAAAAAAAAAAATCTGAACATTTAAAGGAAGAAAGAGCAATACAGAACGAATATGTCAATCGTGGTGCTAAAAATGAACCCCACCTTTTCTTAAAGGGAGATACTATTGTTACTCGTATAAATAAACAAGATAGTTGGGAACCAGTAGTTATTGCAAAACAAATCCACTCTTGGTCATACATTATAGAAGATAAAAATGGACAGCAATATCGTAGGAATTTGCAAAACATTCGTCCCATACAGGCTAAAATACAAACAACACCGGAATTCGTTAATGTACAAGAGCCATCCTCAATGGAACCATTTGAATCTGAAAAGTTTCCCAACACTACTCAAACCTCTAACATGGAAACTGCTACAGCAACAGTCCTAAGAAGATCATCCCGAGTAAAAGCTCCACCTCAACGTTTACAGTACTGCCGCCTCACTCTAAAAGAAGAAGGATGAGAAGGTGATCATTTATATCCAACCAACATTTATATATTACTACTTTTATACAACACTGTTTTCTTATTATTCTATCACTTTTCCCATTATATGTATATATATGTTTTATTTTATATGTATACATATAAAATAAATATCAATTTTCTATTTAGCACATACCGCAATTGTTGCATATTTTATTTAAAAGTTATAATAATAAACCAATGTTTATTATTTTACAGAAATTTTTATTTAAATCAAATTTCAATTTATATCAAATAAATGTAATTTAACAGTACACAGTGTGCGATTCAAAAAATGAAATGGAAATAATTGTGGAACTTCGGAACGGTTGCTCCAATATTACTTTTTTTGCTACATCTTTCCAACCGACAACGGGGAGCAAAAATTTCTATTGCGAAAAAAAATTAAAACACTTTAGACTTAATAAAAAGTATAACCTCTTTTTGATTCCAGCTTTGCGATTTGAGAAATTAAGTCGAAAATTCGAAATTATTTAGAAAAATAGTTCAAATTTAGGAAACCCTGGTTCTCGCAAAGATCGATTTTTAAAAGCTTTTTTTCCTTTAAAGTATTTTGTGTTTAGTTATCTTTCAGAGCAATATAATAGCCTAATTCTATAACTTTTCCTATGTTCTGTTAATGTACAGAAACGAAAACGTTAACAGTTATTTTTGGTATTCTGTATCATTCATTACGTTTAACATTAATAAAATATGTTAATATTACGTTATGTTATCAACAATATTTTATATAATTGCCAGTTAAAATTTTTGTAGTTTTAAGGGTTGATTTTAGAAAAACTATGTTCCAAAAAAATAAATATTTTTTATATGGCAACAATAATAATATTTCAGTTGAATGACAATTGTTTTTTTAGAACAAAAATAAAACAAAATTTATTATAAAAAACCCAAAAAACAGAAACAATAATGAATAGAATTTTTTTAATGTTTCTTATTTAAAACAAATACATATTATTATGATAATTAATCAGTGAAAGAAGCAGGTGCTTACCAAAATCTCCAGAATAAAGCTTGGAATCTTGGAATCTCAAGATGTTCGAGCTTGGTGACTAATTTAAATAATTTTAGCATGAAATCATACACTTATTGGGAACTACCATTACGTAGGTCCTTATATTACAATACAGAGATTACACAATGGATGTTCCTGAATTGTGGGTGATACACATGGTTGTATCCATGCATATTTCGTATCCATGAAATATGATATGTCCACAACAATTCCATGCAAAATCTGTTTTTTTGCATGTCGAGGATTCTCCGCCATATTTATATTCGAGTATTGTTATTAGCCAATCTGGCGTTCTTTGGATATACAACGTGTCTATAAAATGGACCTTATTAATAAGTTGCATGGTTTACTTCTATATATGATGCAAATTGGCCCTTCTTTGTATGTTTTTGGAGGTCGTTTATTTTTACAAATCACCTACAAATCCCTTTCTTACTTACACAATTATTTATATAACAAGTCTCATCAAATTATTCTAAATTGACCTTGTAGAATACACCAGTAACTATAGTTCCACAATTGAAGCATTTGGACACGAAACAATTACATTAAGTACGGAATGTTCTTTAACATATATTAATTAGTCGGGGATCACACATACCAATTTTACTTGCGGAAAATCTGAGTTTATCGGAAAGAGAGGAGAAGGGAATACTAAACGTTAATATTCTCTATACCTCTCCACATACGAAGTCAGAATTGCAACAAGAAAAATTGCTGTGTGTGAACCTTTACTTACAATTTCATGTATATCGGTCCATAATTTCGCATATCTTCCAAATAAGACTCTATTTGTAAGTCATATTCATTGATTTTATACATTTATACATAAGAACACAATTTTCCTCTAAAAATTTCATTAATTTAGCAATAATTTAAAATAAAATAAGTTATCACCTTCATAATACCTATCGTTGAAATTAACATGTAAATTCGTCATAACATTGCTTATAGAATATAAATTTCTGTTATAATAACGTTTTTCACGTTGATAACAGATTTTTGTTATGTTAAATAAAATAATTTGTTTATGGAATACAAATTTCCAAAAATTCATGTTATCAACGTTAACAGAACGAACGTTTGAGTTATAGAATAAGGCTATAAGTATTATATATGTTACTTAAGAAAATTTTTATATAACAGAAAAAGAATGTTACCACTTTTTTGGCAAAAAAAAACAAAAGGGAAAAAATCAACTTTTTTTGAAATTTTAAATTTAAATGCTTATAACTTTTGACTCCGTAAATATTTTTTCAAAACTCTTTCTTTACACAATTTCTCTATTTGTTTTTAATGAAGTAAGAAAAATTTAAAGAAAATAGTCTTAAAATTGGACCCTCTGTAGCGATAAAACTTCACCAAGACAGGCTAAAAAGAAAAAAAATTTAATTTTTGAAGCTTAATATATCTTAAACTAAAAGAGATAATATATGCATACGACGATGTTTTTTGTAGATATCGACTAGCAGAATCCTCGCATATAAAAAAAATCGGTTCAGATATAAGGAATCAGGATCGTTTTTAATAAATTTTATACCCGAGGTGTTCAACTTTGGGACCCTGTGGACTCGTCCCCTGTAGGTCTATATGGTCCAAGCTCAAAACTTAAACTTGCCTACACCTACTAACATCATGTGGAGCTACCGTTCCAAAGTTCCATAATTATTTCCATTTCATTTTTTGAATCGCACTCTGTGCAGTAGTATCTTTAATTTGTTTCAATTTAAACTTTCCATCCATGCAAATAACATTAATATACAACTCAAGGTCGTTATGTTAAAGCGAACAGTACAAAACAACTAGATGTAAATGTATAAATTTATGTTATTAGCATTATAGTATATAAATATAAATAAAAATTTATTGTAGCATAACTTTAGGATGATGCAAATGCAATAATGTTAATACATATAGACAATTAAGTAAAATGTTTATAACAAATAAGACAACTTTGTTAAAATTGTATTTGTGTTAAAAGTTTAATAGCCTAATTCTATAACTTTTCGTTCGTTCTGTTAACGTGCAGAAACGAAAACGTTAACAGTTATTTTTGGTATTCTGTATCATTGGTTACGTTTAACATAAATAGAATATGTTAATGTTACAATGATTACGTTTTGTCATTTTAAAAATTTTATAAAATTGCCAAATAAATTTTTTTCGGCTTTCAGGGATGACTCCAGGAAAACTTTATTCTAAAAATCACATATTTTTAAGTTTGGCAACAATATTAAATTTCTATAGAATGACCGGAACCCGGTTAACCGGTTTTTTTACAAGCGATGTCGGTTTCGATTTTTTTTTCTGCAAATTTTCGGTTTTTTTCGAAACCGGTTTTTTAAAGGCGATCAACCGTTTTTTTAAAAACCCCATCTTATTTAACTTTTTACTTAATTTTACTCAGAAAAAGAGTGAAATAATAATAAAAATAAAATATGCAATAGCAAT
Organism: Protophormia terraenovae; assembly: GCA_951394005.1. Taxonomy (NCBI): domain Eukaryota; kingdom Metazoa; phylum Arthropoda; class Insecta; order Diptera; family Calliphoridae; genus Protophormia; species Protophormia terraenovae. The sequence goes on from OX596077.1 coordinate 73,448,007, forward strand.
GACAAATATGTTATTTAATTAGACAATTATCTTTAAATAGCTGAAATAAATCGAACTTTTGAGTTTGAATGAAAATATCAGTGCCTTAAAATGTTTGCTTTATATCTTTTAATGTACATTGAAACTGAAATACATTTATCATTATTTACCCTGATGTACAATCAAAGGTTTGAAAGGCTTAATTCTTTAATTCATTTTTTTAAATCGAATTAAATTTATTATCCAAGTCATTCTTTTAAAGCATTCAAATAATTTAATTCATTGAATTAAATTCTTGATACTTCATATGAATTGAATTAATTCTGTTATGAATATATTGAATTATATATTGAATCATTAAAATTTTCTTCAATTCAAATCTATTACAAATTAGATTTCGAAAATATTTTGAAATTCATTTTGTAAAAAATTAAAAAACAAAATATTACAAATTGAATGAAAGCAAAATATTTTCATTCAAATTGAAGATGTTTAACTTAACAAAAATTTAATGAATTCTTTATGAATTAATTCAATAAGGAATTAATTCTAAGCAATTAATTATATTCAAACAAAAGCCTTTGAATTAAGCCATTGAATTATACTTTTGAGAATGATATTGTGGAATGAAAAATTAGTATTTTTTAATTATTCTTAATTAAGATTTCATTAATCTTAATAAATTCCCTTGAATTAAGCTAAGGTATAATTAATTCTTTCGAAGCTCTGTGTACAATGTATATAACCAAAGTACCGAATTGCCTAAAAATATATATATATATATATATATATATATATATATATATATATATATATATATATATATATATATATATATATATATATATATATATATATATATATATATATATATATATATATATAAGTTGCAAATGTAAACCTCTACAAATGAATATTAGTATGTTCTTATATGAATCGCAAAATATTACAATGTTTAAATTTACGTAATACGGACCATTTTCAAAACACCTCTAAAATTACGTATTTCATTCAATCTTTTCAGTCGCGGAATATTTAGATTTTACTAACATTTTTTACCATATTTTCATTGTTCAAACATGTAATTTTATATATTTCGGAAATTTTTCAAAATATATTATGTTTTAATGTACCATAGGAATTGTCTATCCTATTACTATTGAAGATAACACGTAATTAAAAATTTTTGCAAATAAGTCGCATGTAAGCACTTAAGTCATTTAAATATTGATAAATTTGTGAAAAAAATAATAAGTTCATTTAAAACCGCGAAAATAATCGAAATAAAAAGGATTTTTTGAACTGACCATTTATTTGCCGTTAATATTAACTTAACCAATTATGAACCGGAAATCTCAAAATATTATTTTTGCTGTTGTGAATGCACGTATCAATAGTATTCAATGAGAGCTTTCCAATGACGTCCTAAAATATAATTTGCGATGGAAAATGACCAAAATATTCAAACTTTAATAAAATACTATTTAAAATAAAATCATTAAAAATTTTATTTAAATTTTAATTTCGTGAGAATGAAAGTAAATTTTAAATTATTTTTTGCTCAATATGCATTAGACGTCGTTTTTCTATCATATGTTGTTAAAAATTTTGTATACTATTGATTGAAAACCATATTTTTGGAGGTATTTTAAAAATGACCCAGCTCACGTAAATGAAATTATTGAACCGAAATAGTTTGGGAATTAGTTTTTAACATATCAGACTTTAATTTTAGAGGGATACATTTGCAACTTTTTTTATCCCCATACAAATAAAGGCACTTTAATGTATATACCTAAATAATTTCTCAAAAGCTTTTGTTTAAAAAAAATGCAAAATAATAATAATAATAATAATAATAATAATAATAATAATAATAATAATATTTTCTTCATAAGAAATTTAAATGACAGAAACCCGGTTAACCGGTTTTTTCAAAAGTCCAAAACCGATCAACCGGTTTTTTCTAAAATGTGATTTTTCGGTTAAACCTAAAACCGGTTTTCAAAAAAAGTCGGTTTTTTGGATACTCTAATATGACTTCAATGTGCAAAACAAACTAAAGAATTTAAATTAGCTTTTAATAGAAATTTTCTATGATGAAATATAAAATTTGTAAATTTTATTTTAACATAACAACAATAACGATGTTGAGATTAAATTTTGTTTACGTAACAAGAAGTCGTGTTACCAACATGAAATGTGTAAATTGAGTTCAGGTGTTATATAAAGAGTGAAACTTTTATTTTAATATGTACTTGTTGTCTCTTAGATTTTGAGTCGTTTCAAGATGAAATTATTTAATTTAAAATATTCACTCAATGTAATGTATGAAATGTAATGTTAATAAAAAAATTTAGGGTAAGTGTACCGGTAGTCGGCAGTTTAACTTTTTTTATTACTTTAAAGTTGTCAGCTTACAAATGCGAACATAGTTTTTGAAGTGTAAAATAGATATTACACCTCAGTAAAGGATGTTGTTTCAGATTTACCAAGACTTTTACTAAAAAAAAATATTGCTAAATATGACCAATTAATATATTTTATAAAAAACTTCGAATTAACATGTAGTCGACATGTATTTCCCAATATTCGGCATATCATGATCCAAACTAAACTAAAAATTGGACTACTGGTACATTACCGAACTTAGTTGTACTTACCCTATATAGAATTTCAAAATTTAACTTTAATGCACTTATTCTGTAAGCTAAACGTTCGTTCTGTTATCGTCAATAACATAAAGAAATCCATTTTCCTATTCCTTAAATATTTCATTTAAAATTTAACAGAATAAATTAAATGTTATTGACGAAAAGCTTTAAAATTCCTAAACAAATGTATTCTGTAACACACGTTAACTTAAAATGAACTGTCAATTTCAACGATAGGTATTTATAGGGTGATGAAGAAATTGTGCAGGTCATTTTACATATTTAAACCAAGGTTTAAATATTCAGTTCCAGCAAAAAATTTTTCACTTACGACTGTGCAATAAATATACAAATCAGTGTTGCCAGAACTTCTCTGAGAAAAAGTGCAATTGAGTAAAAATAAGTGCTAAATGATTGTTAAAAAGTGCAATTCCTTAGAAAAAAGTGCTAAATATTAAATAAAGTAATTAGAATAAACCTTTTTCTTATTTTTGCATATATTCACTATTTTAATATATTTTTTTTTTAATTTGTAAGGTTTACGCACATTATATTGGTTATATTCTTAATTCCAAAGGAACAAATCAATTCAGAATAACTTCCCATCTTCATAATTATTAACGTATTCACATTATATTTTGTGAACACAGTAAATTTCATACATAAGTATGTCTTATTGAAAAATGTATAAAATAATTTTGAATAATTTTGTTAAAATAAGAACATTAAGGGTTTTCATTCAACCGGATAAATCTAGACAACTCGTAAATTTAAAAATATTTGGTTCATCTCTTAGAGTATTTAGGTTAAAAGGTTTTTTAATTCTTGTATTTGATAAAATATTTTATTCCCTATGTAAGAGTTTTTATTGCATTTCGGGTACTTTTTTGTGAGAATTAGTTTACTTCTTTTATTTTTTCATAGGCTGTCCTTATAATCGGTATTTTCCTAAAACTATGCTCACATTCACCACTACTTTTACAAATAATTGTTCACAGTTGTTTGATATTGCAAATGTTTTGTAAAAGAAATCAGCATCGTTCTAAATTTGGTAAAATGTCAACTATGAATAATAATTAGTAAAAAATGTTTTCATTAAAATGGAGGTCAGAAAATATTTTTATAGTAGTTACCAAGGTAGATTAGGTCGAGTCTATATTAGAGAAATTTCTATCAAGACAAACGTCAAATTTTTGTTTGAGTTGCAGATAATTTTTTATCTCTGTCAATTATAGGAGAAAACGTATGTCATAATAAACCATGCAAAAAGTACCAACAACAATCAAGATGGCGTCTTTTACTAAGCATTATCAAGACAAAGTTGTCAGAGCTCGAGCGCTGACAATTTTCTTTTAACGCTGCAATAATACTGACAAATTCAGTCTACATTAGACAAATCTTTATCTTGATAAAATTTTGACGTTTGTCTTGATAAAAATTTGTCTAATGTAGACTCAAAGTAAAGTTGCGCACGCACAATTTTGTTGAAACCATATTGCGCAGTATTCTTTATTTTCGTTTTGATTTTGCTGCTACAGTATAATGTTTAGCAGACTTTTTGTTGACAATTCCATTGCTGCTAGACATTCTTGTGTGAAAGTTAAAAACATAAACATACATACGAACATACACACTAACTACATTACGCTACATTTCAACCCTTATGTGTTTTATTCTTACACACAAAGCATCGAAATTTTAAAAAAAAGAAGAAAACAAAAAAAAGACTGCTAAATTGCCTACTATAGCAGAAACATCAAAGCACAAATTTTCAAATAGAATAGAATATCCAGCATAACAAAGAAAACACAGACAGTTGTGTAATATGTTTTCGGCAAAATTGTGCGAGCGCAACTACAGCACGAGGTTGTAGTTTTTATATTTGACATACAATTGTAAACAAACGCTGCAATTTTTAGTATACAACATGAAAATATTGCAGCAGTTTGTAGTAGTATGGAATACGAACCCAGCAGGCCATGTCTTGTAGAAAATATCGACGATGTCTTGATGATTTGTCACAGTCATCGATTACACATGTACGACAGCTCCGAACAAACATTGGTGACATTTTCGAACAAAGGGCACTTAAGTCATCAACGATAACCTGAGCGACAGTGTCATGTATATTTTCGTCAACCATTTTAAAAAAATAAATGAAAAAAAAGTAGGGTTCCGCCGAGATTTGAACCCAGGCCACCAATTTCTCTCTTCCTTATCGAATAGTCAAGCGCACTTACCACTTCAGCTACAACATTCTCTACTTTTTAATGGTTTTATTAATGCTTTTATTTATCTTATAGGTATACACGACATGCTGCATGACAATGTCATGAATCATGTCGTGTATTTGGTCTAACTCACGACATTCTCGCTGTACATTTTACTCATGTTGTCACCGAACTAAATATGTACGACAATTTTTTATATTTTGTTATTGAAGTCGCCGAAAATGGGGTATGATGACAATATAAGTGACTTTTAATCAAACTTGTCCTCTACATGCATTTTCTTGACGACAAATTTAGACGACATCATCGATGAAAGTGTCGTTAATGGACATGTGGCCTGCTGGGAAATGTTAAACAGTGAATATATTTTTTAATATGGCGTCTGTTAGTAGTTGATATTTATAATAAATAAGAGCTACTATAGTAGAAAAATTAAAACTTGATTTAAACTACTTTTAGAGCTTTACTTACATCTGTAATTGTATAAATGAATAAATCTTCATTTTACCACTAAATAATAGGATATTTTGCTTCTATTTCGTTGTATTTATATCAAGTTTTGCTGTAATTTTTTATTTTTTATTTTTTTTGAATTCTTACATAACTTTGTTGAGAAAAGATTCGCACATTTTAAATAACATTTTTATTTAAATTCAAGACATTTTCAACAAATATTTTAAAAATTTAATTGAATTATCAAAAAATTATACAAAGATTTTTTATTTATTTTGACAAACTATTTTTGTTACCATTTACAATAAATTATAAAAATGTGTTACCAATACAAAAAATATTTAAAGTTCTAAATAAATAGTTTTTCTAATTCACCAACCAAATTGGTAAATGTTATTGATCACGAACGTTACAGAATACAAACATTTTCTGTTAACGTTTTCGTTACTGTATAATAACACAACGAACGTATAGTTACAGAATTGGGCTATAAGGCAAAAAATGTTACTAACATAAATAGGAAATTTAAAAAAAAAAAAAAAAAAATGTAGACAAACAAATTTAAAATTATATTTAACAATAAAAAAAATCTAATTTGACATCAATAAATGAAATTTAAGAAAATAATTAAGAATGAATTTAGGTAAAAAATTTTGTAATTAAAAGATGATTAACAATTTTTATAGGGTTAATAAGTTAGAAACGATATGATGACATATATTGGTGATGAGTGGCAGACAGCAAAATAACCCAAAACGGAAATTACAGCCTTTCAACTATGTCAGGTGACGAGCAGAGATGATTCACGTTAGGGTTTTGTTCAAAATTCTTTATACTCTGCCTACGCCAGACCAATGTTCAATAATAATATAAAAAAAAATTAACGAACAGTTATATGAGCTGCAGTTTGTTGTTTTTTTTTTTTTTTTTTTTTGTCCTCCTTCCCAAATGTATTCCAATTATTTCGTTTTTAGTAAACTGAGGTTTTTGTAACACAATTCCAGTCACACATAAAAACGTTATCCAGGTCCTTGAACCATTAAAATAGAAATACATTTCCAGAAGACAAAATATAATTACCAACGATACTAATTTCCGTGAAATTCGTAGAAAATGAATTAATAATATAAAGAAATTGTATCTTCGCAAGAAATCTAAATTTCTGAGTTTAACTTCTCCTTTACAAAGTTCTTTTCACACACAAAATATTTTCAACACACAAGTTAAATGAAAATTAAATTTAAAAAATGTATGAAAGTAATTTTCAATGCTTATATGTTAAAAAAATCTTTGATTCTATTAAAACAAAAGAAGTATATAAAGGAAAATTTTAAAAGAAAAACAGAGAAAAATTGTAAGGTAGAAATCTAATGCCTCATAACAGGCGTATGCTAAAAACTTAACACAGCTTTACAAAACATTGTTAAGAAAAATGCCTTAAAGTTGTACTCGAAAACGTTTATCTTCTTAAATTTAACAAAGATGATATTTAAAAATAGAAATAAACCTACATTAAATCAATTTTAAATGACATTATGATAAATTTCCACTTTTTGTTAATGTTTCGCAAAGAATATTTCCATGATCCGCCCCATTCCAATCTTCTATATATTCCTTCCTCTTGGATCGTTATTTTTACTGATTACAGGTGCGATTTGCTTATCATACAAAAATATTTAGAAAAACTAAAAAAATCATAAAAGTACGTAAAAATTAACAAAAGTATAACAAATGTTTTAGTGATGTATGCTCTATCAAAATAAATAAAAAAAAATTGTTATTCAAATAATTATTTTATCCGTTACCGAAAACACAGGTCAACACTAAAAAGTATCTGGAAAATGATTTTGCAGATGTTTTATGTATAGTCATCCCAATCATCGGCAACCTTTCGATTTTTCTCCATCACGTCACATTTTTAACCCATTGAGGACCAAAGAAAATATGCTTCCCTGAGGAGTTTTTAGGTTACTAAATTCCAGGTAATAGGTAGAGCAGATTCGTCACACACATTATATAGGCAAGATATGGGACCACAAAAATGTAGTACCAGTCAAGTTTCCAACTTGTCACACTTAGCCCCTAGAAGTCTTAAAGTGGTAAAAATCGAGAATTTCTCAATTGACTCCCATAAAACCATTGAAAAATGAGGGGTTAGGAGAGTGTGTAGAGGGGAAATTTGTATTTTATATAACAGACAAAAGACCGTATATCTCAAAAATGGTAATATTTTTAAAATCGCACTAACCGAAAATGCGTACCCACCCAAAGTATGAAAAAATAAAAATCCAAATTTAAATAACAGAGTTTAAAAAAAAATACATTCGAACACGGTTATATCAAACTATGGCTATAGCGAACACTTTTCTTCGGCCCCATTGATTTCACCAACATTTTTCATACAAATAATTACGTTTATAACGAACACGGTTATAGCGAACTTTTTCTATAACGAAAATTTTTGGTCCAAAAAGAATTTTTCATACAAAAAAAAAAAAAAAAAAAAAAAAAAAAACTACGTATATAGTATATAAATAAAATTACACATTTCAAAATGTTTCAAAAATTTAAAAACTAACAGAAATTTCTTTTATTTTCATTTAAATTATTGGATAAATGGAAATAGTTTTCATTAATTTCAATTTAAATTACCAGGAAATAAAAGACGAATTTTGTATTTATAGTTGTTTACCTTTTTAACCCATTGATGCCCACTGTTCGTAAGGTTCTTTATTTGACAGCTTGCAAAAACTCGATTTTAACGGCAGGAGGATTGCAAAAAGGCTTGTTATTTGCATTCAACATATTATAACGAAAACATTTTTTTGTATTCTAAAAGAAAACAAATCAAGTTTGTTTATTTAATTGTTTAAGAATATATAAGATGAAAACTAGAAAGTAAAAAAACATAACATAACATACAGTTATCAAAAATAGCTAATAATAAAATTGAAACTTTTGAGGATTAAACACTAAATATTAGAAAATCGCTATTTCTCAAAAAGTAAATATCTCAAAACATGCCAATTTAAAAACATCGGTAATAAAAGAAAACATTAATGCCCTTATTTTATAAATCACTATCACTTTTACGAATTTAGTATTTTATAAATCAGCGGAATGTTGAAGTGTTTATCCGTGATAGAAACACCCGACGTTACGTTTTTTCAAATAAAAATGTATTGAAACTGAATTTTATAAATCACAGCGCCACAAAATTTATCACTTTAAACTTCAAATTCAACATTTACAATTTTTAGGTGTTGGAGTGCAAAATCACATGAATTAAAGTTAAATAATTCATGTGATTTTGCATACATAGTAAAATATATGTAAACAATTATTCTTAAATTTTTAAATTAACTTAAAATAATATATGTAAACAATTATTCTCAAATGTTTAAATTAACTTAAAATAAAAACACAAACACTTATGACTGCCAAGTACATAAATTTAGGTCTAATAAGAAAATTAATTTTTATAATTTTATATACTTATTGATGTTGGAAATCCTTGAATTATTTTTATTTGTCATATATCAGTGATAACGTAAAATTTCAACGCAAAGTCGTAGTGATTTATAAAATTACATTCCTTGAGTCTAGCGTTGGTGATTGAAAGCGAAGTGTAAGGGAATCGTTCAACGCAGGTGATTTATTAAATTAAGACATAAATTAGTATAAAAATATAATTAATCTCAATTTGCCAATTGTGAAATGAATGATGAATTTAAAAAAATATTATTCCTGATGTATTAATCATTAATATTTAAAAATCATAAATACCGCCCATTTTTAAAGAGCATTTTGTTAACAAGTATTTTATTTATTTTTTTAATTTTACGGATATAACGAACTAAATATGTCGGTCCCTTCGAGTTCGTTATTACCGTGTTCGACTGCATAAGAAAAATATATCGTGTATAATTCGGCATAATTTTAACTCTTTAGACTAAATATAGTATAGAAAGTTAAATAAAACATTTTTAAATATATAATTTTCTCTTAAATTAGGATTTAAGAATGTGCTGTTTTTAATTTTTTCTCATATTAAGAAGCAGCAAAGTAGGATTCCATATGCCTTGATATAATCTCTCAGTAACAGCGTTTTGGTGTAAAAGCACCCATTGTTCTTCGCTTATTTTTCATATTTTTGCAGTGCATTTAGCAATTTTAAAGACTTTTAGGTGGTATGGGCATGTTAGAGACATGGCATATTCTACACTTTTATTGCATTATTCCTTCTCTATAAAATGCGGATCCATAATTTGCTCTATTACCCAAAAAATTATATAACCTAAAAATTTCGTAGGGGTACATATTTCATTTGGTCATCAATGGGTTATTTTTCCACAACATTAGTAGCTAAAAAGTCTTTGCTGGATATATCAGAGATTTTATGGATGAAATATTATTAGGAAATGTAGTGCAATAATGGCAACTATATACCAGTACTTTTTTGTAAAAAAAAAAAAATTAAAAATACGCGAAGTTTTTTTCCCGTATTTCCTCCACTTTCCCCTATATGCTATATTTTAGTAGTTTATTTTAATATAATGTTTACAAAATCTTTGACTTTGGATCGGTCAACTAGTTCAACAATTGGCATACAAGAAACAAACTACGTTCGGGGTAAAGGTCAGCATATTGTTAGCTATTGAATGCGATATCTAGTTTTGTAAAATTCTAACTTATAAAATTGGACTTTCTGCCAGAAAACTTTTACATTAATACCCTATTCTGAACATTGTGACAATGACAAAATTTAACAGATTTACGGCCTGTCCAACGATGTGGAATGAAAAATCCGTTTCGACTATTTGTATGAAAACGACATCGTGGGACACCCTTAAATTTTTACGACATTTTTTTATGAACTTTTTTTTTTGTTATTTTTATGTCATTGTTATTTGTTTAAGTTTTGTCATTAGTCGTCATAAAGATCAGAATATGAGGGAAAGTCCAGTAATGTTTATTTACTTATTTTCTGTAATGTTTATTTTAATGTCTTTTACAGGATTGGACATTACAAATAAAATTTGTGCAACAACGTGATGCAGGAATATATGAATGCCAAGTATCCACACATCCTCCAACATCAATTTTTTTACATTTACTAGTCGTAGGTATGTTCATTTTAAAATTACATACATATACTATCTAAAATAAAATATAGAATATCCAACATAAAATAAAATTCCTGTCTTCCGAAAGCACATCATTGATACGCATTTGAGTATACTATAAATGGAAGACGGAAATTTCTATCAAGCTAATATTGATCTTACTAAATTATAGCCTGCATTCTCTATCATTTACGAGGATGTAGAATTGTAAGCGAATGATCTACCAAACCAACCCACAAACTAAAACATCTGTTAATAATATAAATACACACACAAACATTAGCATAAGTCTAGGTAACCCTACATCCTTTCCATATTACCTAGACAATTTAAATATATATTTCAACAAAGTTATGAAATTTATTGGCATATTGCATATATACAAAAAAATAAAACTTTTTATTATGAAATTTTGTGGCAAATTGTGATGTTAGTTTTTTTTTGACAGCTGAGTTAGGTTTTTTGTGAGCAATTTGGAGTTCTAATTGTTTTCTATTGTAAACAAAATAATTAAAATTGTTTGAAAATATTTGATTTTGTGTTTTAAAAATTAGCTTATTTCATGAAACTTAAACCTTTATTATGAATAAATTATAAATGATGATTTTGAATTGTATACAATATAAACATTTGATGTTCGCAATACTCATTATGATAAAAAGTGCTTGGTGTATTTAATTTGATATTTTTAATATACCATTGTAATTTACAGAGTAGTGTTATTATTAATATTTTTTGTACCAAAAAATGTTTAATGATATTAGAATATTTTATGTTTTTTTTAGAAAATAATCAATACAAAACATACATTTTTATTAAACTGATTATTATTTTTAAGAGTATATAACAAAAATATTTAAATTAAAGCGAATAAGACATAAACAAAATAAACCAAAATAAATATTCCCCTTTTTTAATACATTTATTACAACTAAGTGAACTTACAGTACTGAGGTGAAATTTTTTATTAAACCAATACTACTAAACATTTATTAACTAATACACTCTTACAGTTAGGTTTTCTGACAGCAAACAGGGTTGTCAGATTTTTTTGAGCATCTGTCGCCAAATTGTTAATCAGAAATCGCCAAAAATATCCAAAACTAAATTGTATATATTTTTTTAAGAATAACTAAAAACAACTAAAATATTTAGTGCTTCAAATTTTATATAATTTTAAAATGTAAATTCAACATCAACAAAGTCAATGATAATTTCACTCCGACTTAAATTATAATATATACATATGTACTTACATACATATGTAACTAAATTATGTTTTTATTATTTTAATTTTTTATTATAATTCCATGTATAAACCAGCGAGCAAGCGGTTTAAGTTAAATAGCGATAATTTAAAGAACAAACATATTATTTCATAATTATTGTTCATATTTATTTAGTTATTCTATTTCTATGTCATAATACTAGGGTGATCGATTATTCGACTTTTTGGAGAAACCGGTTTTCGAATAGTACGAATAGTAAACAAAAAAAAATAAATATTCCCCTTTTTTAATACATTTATTACAACTAAGTGAACTTACAGTACTGAGGTGAAATTTTTTATTAAACCAATAGTTAAGAATAGTTGGTATTTTGAAAAAACCGGTTGTACTTTTTTAAATTCAGAAAAAACCGGTTAACCGGTTTATTTGCAGAAGTTAATATTTCTATTTAAAGACTACATTTCTTAAAGAAAAATCAATAAATCTTTTTTTTATTTTTGAAAATAACTATAACCCATTAAGAACGAGATAGAAAGATATAGTCGATCGAGGCCGACATTACCCTATACTATTGTGTGCATCAAAATTCGATGAGGGGTGTTTTTTTCTAGACCTATGGAATTGTGGACCAGTACTGTGGTCAATTATAGACCGATCTTCATGAAATTAGGAACACAGCTTTAAAAGTATATGATTTCTGGGAGGTTATTTGAATGGGGGCTAGGGGAAATAATGGACCAATCATTACCAATTTCAACACGTTTCGTTCTTGGACTATAAGAAATCAAAATTGCGACCTGTATTTTGATTACAAGTTTTACATGGACGGACAGAGGGATATCGTTAAATCGACTTAAAGCCGACTGGTACAAATGAAGGTAAGTCTTAGACCCATATTTTTGGGTGTTACAAACATCAGCACAAACGCATAATAGGCAGTAGGGTATACAAATTGTAAGATAATAATCATCAAAAATGATATTGACATTTACTTAGCTTAAATAGAAACCAAGGGTTAATATGGAAAAAGCCAGAATCAATTTTATTAAAACGATTCTTCAGGTGAAACTTTTTTAAAACAAAATCTTTGAAAAACAATTTCTTCGTTGAATAAAAAAAAACTAAAACTTTTAAATTAGATGCAAAAATATTACAGGTGTTACAATAAATAAAACAAATTTCATTCAGGATAATTATTACTTATTTATTCAATTTTAAACTATTCTTTTAAGACATTAAAAATCATACTTTATGAATATAAAAAAAATAATCATAAATTTCGAATCAAATATGAATATTTAGTGTATAATTTTTTAAATAAAAAGGTATTTTTAAAACCGGTCTTTTGTGCTTAAAAAAACCGGTCTATTCGACATTCGAAAATTGAACATTTTGAAAAAACCGACAGCACATCGGCTGAAAAAACCGGTTTAAAAACCGGTTGGAAAACCGAGTCGATCACCCTACATAATACCCAATACAGAAATACCCAAAAACAAACATCTTTGTTTTTGTTTATTTCTGTTTTAAATTCTAATTCATTTTATTTCTGTTTATACATTACTAATGATGTCCACGCACAAGAATATTTTTCCAACATATTTTTTTGCATATTTTTTCAACATATTTTTTTACATATTTCGTACACATATATTCAACTTGTCAGCTTCGCAAGTCTTCGTTTATTCGTACACATTTACTTCGCAGTAAAAAATGCACAAGCTGAAATATTTTACGCAGTTCGTACTGGTCATGTTGCATATTTTTTGTTTTATATAATCTTTGTTCAACATATATTTTGAAAATAAAAATATGTAAATCTACAAGTGAAAACATATATGGCGCTCGTTGATTGTGGTATATTTTTAGTATGTTTCACATCAAAAAATGTTTATGCATATTTTCAAAATGGGCTGTCGCAGAAAAGAAAAAACTATTTACTAATTTTTAAACTCTGCTTCAAAGTATACTTTCGGAATATAAAAGAACAGTAGTAATGTATTTTGTTTTTGTAAATTTCGTACACACTTCTGGCAATGATCTGGAAGTCACTAAGAAGTGACGTCTGGAAGATTAGCAACAATCATCTTCCAAATGTTTGAAGAGACAATACCAATTTATAACAAAAACACAAAAATACTCATCAATACGCACTCAAACTGGCAGGTCAAGAAATTGGTTTGGTTTGAGTGTAACTGTGCATATGTTTAGTATATGATCCAATCCCGCCTACACTTCTATTATCACTGTGTGAAATTTCATTGAAATCGGATCAGCCGTTCGGAAATTCCAGATTTATTTCCATTTCATTTTTTGAATGGGACACTGTGCGGCTGTTGATCTTTTAGATTTTTTTTGTTTGCACAGAGAGTGCTTTTAACAACTTTATTTGTGTTCGTGTTTATTTTTTTTAATAAAATTACCCAGCAGTTCATTTGGTGACTTTTAGACAGTAAGATTCATAGGCACATGCCGCTTTCCATCAGTCAACATTGAGCGTATTAGCAATTGGCACTTTACTGACTTTAAGGCAAGCGGGAAGAAGACGAAAAGAAGAATCAACAATTTTTAACTGAGTCATTGTAACAAGTAAAGTGGTTGTGTGCGCCTAAAAGTTACACTTTGAAACCGTGACTGTGTATGTCAAAAAGGGCCAACTTTTGGTCATTGTGTGAGCAAAAAAGGGACACTAGGAAGTCGTTTAGGTGGCAATAGACTTCCTCCTAGGACAAGCCCATGTTAAAGTGACTAGTCACGTAGCTAATAAAGTGACTAGTGGTACCCCAATATAGTCGGTTAGGTAACTTGTACGCAACTGCCACCATTGACTGCAGGGTAGTGATGCGCACATTTTGTGATGCGTACATTTGCGCTTGTGTGTGTGAAGCTGCAAAAAACTTGACTCGACTTGCTTTGAAATTACCCAGCAGTTTTTTCGGTGTCAATTCACCCGCATTAGCACAGAAAAGCCCATTTGTGACTACCCACCTGACTCATTCAAATGCGTACGTTTTTTTATACACCCTAACTTCGCATATATTGTGAGCGATAGTTAAGCTATCGTACCTTTTATCGACTCTTTTGAAAGCGTTGAGGTGGCGATAGCACTATTTATTGACTCTTTTGAAAGCGCTGAGGTGGCGATAGCACCATTTATTGACTCTTTTGAGAGCGTAGAAGTGGCGATTTATACTTTATTGACCCTTTGGTGAGCGTGGAGGTGGCGATTCTTTTTCGTTAAAGTTTTCGTTTATTAAATGTTTTTACTGAATTTTAGCAAAAATGTAGAGATTCAAATGAGAGTTTATAACTGAGATTTTAGAATTTTGAAACTGATTTGTTATTAAGTTTTAATTACATTCAGTTCTTAGTGAGTTTTTTTAGTGAAAAAAATTATTTTACTGAAAATACAGAATTTTGGTAAAATTTTTAATAAAAAATTAAATTTTAAGAAAAATTTCAGAATTTTTTGAAAATTTTGATTCTTATTATAAATTTCTCCTTTTTAGAAAATTTTAATTTATTTGCAAAAAAATTTAATTTTTCAAAAATTAGAACTTTTGTGAGAGTTGGTATTTTTAGATGAAATAAAATATTTGAATAATTTGTTTAAACGATAAATATTAAGCAGTTTTTAAACATAAGTTTTCATAGTTATGTTATTTTAAAATTTAAAGCAAATTTTTAATGAACGGGACTAATATAAGAAACATTTAACATTAAATTAATTTTAAAAATATTTCCAACAACATACCATACATATTTAATTGTTAATTGATGGAAAAATCTGCACACATTTATATAATATTTACACTTTTTTCATATTTTTTTCAAGACAATTGTTTTGTTTTTAAATAAAAATCCAATTAAAATTTAAATTTTTTCAAATAATGACGTTCTATCATTTCTATCGATATTTGTCGTTAAAATATACTTACGACAAAAAATACACCTCTTCCTAGGACATCCCCATGTTAAAGTGACTAGTCAGTTTATTAATAAAGTGACCAGTTAAAAAGATTGTCAGGTGACTGACTCAATTTCACCAGTAAAAGGATCGACTTCCAAAGAGTATATAAAGTGGAAGCAACAGCCACCTCACGCTCACAAAGGGTCAATAAATCAACATGCTCATTAAAACAACAAATAGTGCAATGTATGTAAGAATGCTGTGTGGCTGAGTGGTTAGCGCGTATGACTATAAAACATAACGATGTGAGTTCGAGCCGGGGGTGCGCCATAAACAAAAATGTAAAAATATTAAATTGAATTAAATTGATTAATATAAAATAATATGAAAAGAAAATGAAAATATTTTAATAAATAATAAAATATAAATAAAAATACAAAAGAAAAAAAGAAATTTACAAAAAAAAATAAAAAAAAGAATAGAAATAAAAAAATATACGCAAAAAATTGTTTAATTTTTTTTCATTCTGAAAATCACTAATTTAAAGATTGACTTTTTCGTACTAGTCACTATATCGCCACCTTTTGGTCCTTTGGTGGCAATACACTCCTTCCTAGGACACCCCCATGTTAAAGTGAGTAGTCAGGTGATTAGTAAAGTGACCAGTTAAAAAGATTGTCAGGTGACTGACTCAATTTCACCAGTAAAAGGACTAGTATGAATTGACTTTTTCGTACTATTCACTATATCGCCACCTTTTGGTCCTTTGGTGGCGATACACTCCTTCCTAGGACATCCCCATGTTAAAGTGACTAGTCAGGTAATAGGTAAATTGACTAGTGGTGACCCAATTTCGTCAGTCAAGTAACCGGTTTCGGACAGTCACCTTCGACTGCAGGGTAATGAGAGAGCAGCAGTCGAACGAAGTAGTTTATAGTGTATGTGTGAAGCAGCGTTGCGTAAGCAGCATTTGTGGTCAAACCTCGCGAGTCAGGAAATTTGCAAATTGGGCATCTCTGGTTTATTTTATTAACATTTCAAAGTGTGCGATTTTCACATTGTGAGTGATCAAAATTCTATATTTTTGTCATTAAGAAAGCTATAATGATTAAGTTTTGTACAAATCAATTTTTTAACGCTAAGATAGTTTCGTGAAAAAATGTGCGTGGTCGCACATCTGCAGAACAATACATTATTCGATGATATCTTTTCCGTGGAATTAAATTGTATGGAGTGCACCGAGCATATCGAGTCCTAATGACGAAAATCTAAAACTCAAAATCGGTAATATTTTATCAATATATTTAGATAAGCAATTTTATCGTAAGTGATATTCTTCTCGCTAACAGCCATCTTAAATTTTACTAACTATTTTGTTTAAAAATGATTTTATTCATTCAATTCATTCATTCATTCTAGAAATAAACTCAAAAATACGAAAACTCTTCATGTTCTTTGATGCAAGCAACCAAATATCTACAATTTTTTGGCAAGAAATTCGTTGACACATGATAAGTAATTGCTTTGCGAATTGAAAAGGCGAAAATTGGAGCAAAATTTTACTACTGTTTTTGGAAGACCACCTATTAGCAATTACAAAAGTGCCATTTACATAACGGGAGTTAGTAGGTTTTATGCGCATTTTTTAGTTTTTGTCCAATAAAAATTAATATATAATCAAAAAAATGTAAAAAAAAAGTTGAAGACGGAAAACCATAAGATTTCTTTTGTTAATAACCTTCTTTAAATTATTGTTATTTTCTGCTATAGATAACACATCAGTCTTTAAAACAAAAAAGATTCATAAAGATCTTGCTCAAAACAAAAAAGTTACAACTATTCAAATTTAAACTTCTCACCAAAAAAATATCTTGTATTATATTTGTCTTCAACAACAGTCCTGTTCAAGGTTCCGTTACATAATTACGGTTAACATTTTTGTAATATTTTCTTTATTTTTCAGTTACTTGGAAGGTTTTTAATTAAAAAAAAGCAAATTTTTTTTTCGAAACGCGAAAAAAAATTGTTGGGTTTTTGATCAGCTAAATTGTCAAAATCACACACTGTGCACTGTTGGGGTTCTTTTTTTTTACTTATTTTATTATTTATTTAATTATATAAATTGTATTTCTTTTAATAAATGCATCATAATCAATCTTAAGGTTAGTACGCATAACGAATGCACTATTGACTGAATGCTGATATTTTTAATTCTATTTGTCAAGACATTTTATAGAAGTGTCAGCAGAAGTGACCAGAAGGAGAAAGTATCACTGACAATACATGGAATTTGTAAATGCAATAATCATGTAGACATCACTAAGATATGTCACAAATTTGTCAGCACTATTGACATCATGCTGATTAAGTCTTGAAGAAATTTTACAAAATATATGAATATGTCAGTAGTTGTCATGATCTATTTTGTATGGGCACAAATGACAAAGTCAGTAGTGATTCTGACGAGCCATGTCTTATAAGACGTATTAAAGAAATTTCCAACTAATTAATTAATTATTAAATGACAAAGTCATTAAATGACAAAGTCAGTAGTGATTCTGACGAGCCATGTCTTATAAGACGTATTAAAGAAATTTCCAACTGGATACTTAAATAATTATAAAATAATATTAATTAATTAATTATTAGTATTCTAGTAATTAATTAATTAAAATAAACTTACATGCATAAATGTATTATACTAGAATTAAAGTTATAATCAGGGAAACTACAATATGCTCTAAAAGTAGGTTTTATGCTAGTTACTATGTAATATGTTTAGTTTTAACTTGTAGACATCACTAAGATATGTCACAAATTTGTCAGCACTATTGACATCATGCTGATTAAGTCTTGAAGGAATTTTACAAAATATATGAATATGTCAGTAGTTGTCATGATCTATTTTGTATGGGCACAAATGACAAAGTCAGTAGTGATTCTGACGAGCCATGTCTTATAAGACGTATTAAAGAAATTTCCAACTGGATACTTAAATAATTATAAAATAATATTAATTAATTAATTAATTATTAGTATTCTAGTAATTAATTAATTAAAATAAACTTACATGCATAAATGTATTATACTAGAATTAAAGTTATAATCAGGGAAACTACAATATGCTCTAAAAGTAGGTTTTATGCGAGTTACTATGTAATATGTTCAATTTTAACTTCTCTAACTTATTTAATATAATTGTTTAATTTACTTTTCTATAATTTACTCTTTCATCTTTACTTTTATATTTATTATTATCCTTTTTTAATATTACTGTTAAAACTTGTTTTTCGTCATGTAAATAATTTCTGCATAAGTAATAATTTTTTTAATATCAATAAGTTTTTTTAGTCTTGTAAGAACCTTTAAAAAAAAAGTTGAATTTTTATTAAAATAAAAACTTGTGTTGTAATTTAAAATTACATAAGTGGCGCAGTCGAAAACGAACCAATTAATTTTATTTAAATGAAAGTAATAGAAAAATAAAATAGAATAATAATTGTTAAATAACTTAAGTTATTAACAAAGTGAAACACTTTTATAATTGATTTTAAAATCAATGTTTAATATAAAAGCTTATAAACGTTTTGATAAATCATACAAATGTGCATTACCGATAATAAATATTGAAATATATAAAATAAACTTAAAAACAATATCTATAAAAAGCATTGCTTAAAGATTATTTATATAAAAAAATTAAAAGTACAGTTTTCAATAAAAAACAAAAGTCTAATTACAAAATAAAAATCGTTTGGAAATATAAAAGAAAGTAAATAATACAAAATAACTTTTTTATTATCACTGTGTATATGAAAAAAGTGAAATAGTTGCAATTTTATTTAATATAAAAGACAAAGAAAGAAGGCACACAGAACAAAGCATAAAACAAAAGACAATAACAAATAATTGCAACTGAGAGAAATAATAACAACAAAAACCACTTCAGCTTACTTGAAAACTAATAAGAAATCAATCAAACATGCAATCGACTTGGGCACTATCAATGAATGATATTTTAAAAGATGCTCAAAGAATACATGATTTTCGAGGTGATGCACTATGGTTTCGCCGACCACTATTCTTGGCCAAAACTAATTTTGGTAACACTTTCTATTTGTGTTTTAATTATCATAGTTTTGTAGCAAACACTTCAAAACGCCAAAAAAAATAAGTTTTTTCCTACTTTTACTACTTTGTCTTCATAATACAACAGATCAAAGTTCAGTTTCTTAAGCAAATTTAAAATACGTATAAAAATTGTGCCTTTTTTCAACGGTTTTCATTAACTTATAATTATTGAGTACAACAATTTTTTAAATAAGCTTATTATGGAAATATATCTTAGGATAAGTACTTTTATAATTGAATATGAAATCAGTTAGAACTTGTTGTCATCTTATAAAAATACAGTTTGTTTTACAAAACCCAAAATGATATTGGATTCGTAAGAAATTTTACATTTCATTAGACCTGCAAGTTTTTGGTGAAAATTGGTAAAGAAAAACTGAACGAAAATAAATAAACATATATCTGGGCTATATTTTCCATATTGTCTCGTATTGCGATTTTTTGCGATTTTCGAGAAAATCCATTTTTTCCGTATAAGTTAGCATTGGAAATTCTTATCATTTAAAAAGGTCTAACCAATGAATAAAAATGCCAATATAAAAAATAAAATAGCAGATATTGCCAAAATATAGTTGTATATCAAAATTAATGCTGCTAAAGCAAAATTAATAATTAAAAAAAAGAATTATTTCCAACTTTCCTTTGGAATGACTTTACTTCTGATGCATGATTTTCATCTAAATCATATTTCAAACAAGATAATTTGTTTTTTTCCATTTTGGTAGTTTTGGCAAAAAAAAGTGTTCAGCGAAACCATAGTGTGATGATTCATATGCATTAACATCTTTTTTAAGAGAAGTCGAAAGTGTTCTCGCTATCGTGGAATCCAACCCTGATGCTAAGCATTATATTTATCAGAGAGTGATATTGAATAAACTACAAGGAGAAGCCCTACATGTTATGAGAACTTTAGGAGTAAATCCAAACTGGACGGAGACTCCAAAGTAACTTTGGAGTAAAAGAGACATATCATCAATTGTATCAAGAGGCTTTTGAGGCAAGAAATTTTAATATTGAAAATTATTATAAAACTTTAAGAGATATTTTATGTAAGATAAACGATAAATATGAATATGATGAAGAGAAACTTATTGAGTTTAGTCCATTACATACAGAGAAAATAATATTAAAAACTTTCATAAATAATATTGTTGTAAATTTAGCTTAAATCTGAAGTTTTAATTAGAATTGATCTTAAGCAGAAAAATATTAAATCAACTGATAATATTAATGACCATAATACTTCGTTACATAAATATAAAAACTATAAGAAATATGAAAATAATAATTCTGGCAACAGAAGTTTTCGAAATTCACATTCCAACTCACATTAAAGTAGAAATAGTTCTTATAACCAAAATAATTATACCAATATTCCAAGATATAATAATCAATCTATGAATAATAACAGTGGAAGTTCTCAAAGAACATTGCAATCAGGAAATCACAACTTGAATATGGAAGTTGATCATTTTGAGGAATTGGAGGAAAATGCTGTAAGTGAAGAACAGTTAAATTTTTTTACAATGGCCCATATGGAGCACTTCCAATAGTAGAACTTACTATTGGAGGTGAGAAAATAAAGGCACTTGTTGATATTGGTTCCACAACTTCGGTATTGGATCACAGGAAATTGCCACAATATGAGAGACTGAAACTTAAAAATTCAATTTCTTTTACATCTCTGAATGGTAATTGACCAGGAAATTATAACATTTTTACCCTTAGAATTTTCAAGGAATGCCACAATGTCATGGAAGTTAACAGTATTTGAAGGTAAACAATTCGATGCCATATTAGGTTTTGGTTTTGTCCATACCTACAGGATGAGATTTGTCAATTAGATTCTGTGAATATTGATGAAAATGTTTTGGAAAATTTATTCAAGGAATTAAATGAAGAGGAGTGTTCTGTATTAGACAATATATTATTATCCTATAATATATTAATATATTCCGAAGGAGAGACTCTAGGTTTTACTAATATTGTTGAACATGAGATTAGAATAACTATAGATAGTACTGTTTATATGAAAATGTACAGATATCCACATGTTCACGAAAAAGAAATTTGTAGCCAAATTAACCAAATGTTAGAACAGGGAATTATAAGGGAGAGTGATTTTCCATATAATAGTCCTTTATGGATTGTGCCTAAGAAATTAGATAATTCGGGCAGGAAAAAATGGAGGATAGTAATTGACTACCGAAAATTTAATGCAATTACGGTAGATGATAAATTCCCTATTTCCAATATAGATAATATATTGGATAAATTAGGTAGATCTTAATACTTTTCAACAATAGATTTGGCAATAGATTTCCACACCCTACGGTCACTATGAGTTTGTTCGAATGCCCTTTGGTCTAAAGAACGCTCCCGCTACTTTCCAAAGATTAATTAATTTAATACTTTAATAAAGTTAAAGGAAGCAAATCTGAAAATACAGATTGATAAATGCAAATTCTTTTCGAGGGAGACTTTATATTTGGGCCACTTATTAACACCTCAAGGTGTCAGGCCAAACCCGGCAATGGTGGATACTATTTTGAAGCTTAAGCTTCCAACAACTGTGAAGGCAATCAAATCTTTTTTAGGAGCGACTGGGTATTACCGTAAATTTATTAGAGATTATTCTAAAGTTGCATATCCAATGATTAAGTATTTGAAAAAGGATACTAAATTGAATAGCAATGATCCTAATTTTATAAATGACTTTGAAAAATTAAATAGAATTGTAACTGAAGCTCCTGAAAAAGTCAATTAATACTAGTCCTTTTACTGGTGAAGTTGAGTCAGTCACCTAACAATCTTTTTAACTGGTCACTTTACTAATCACCTGACTAGTCACTTTAACATGGGGGTGTCCTAGGAAGGAGTGTATTGCCACCAAAGGACCAAAAGGTGGCGATATAGTGACTAGTACGCAAAAGTCAAACTTTAAATTAGTAATTTTCATAATGTAAAAAAAATTAAAAGATTTTTTTTGCTATTCTGTACTATAAGTAAGCTATTTTTTTCGTAAGTATATTTTAACGACAAATATCGATAGAAATGATAGAACGTCATTATTTGAAAAAAAAAAAAAAAAAAATAATAAATTTTAATTGGATTTTTATTTAAAAACAAAACAATTGTCTTGAAAAAAAAAAAAATTGAAAAAAGTGTAAATATTATACAAATGTGTGCAGATTCTTCCAACAATTAACCAATATGAGTATATGTATGGTATGTCGTTGGAAATATCTTTAAAATTAATGTAATGTTAAATGTTTCTTATATTAGGCCCGTTCATTAAAAATTTGCTTTAAATTTTAAAATAACATAACTATGGAAACTTATGTTTAAAAACTCCTTAATATTTTTCGTTTAAACAAATTATTCAAATATTTTATTTCATTTAAAAATACCAATTCTCACAAAAATTCTAATATTTGAAAAATTATTTTTTTTTTGCAAATAAATTAAAATTTTCTAAAAAGGAGAAATTTATAATAAGAATCAAAATTTTAAAAAAATTCTGAAATTTTTCTTAAAATTTAATTTTTTATTAAAAATTAAAAATTTTACCAAAATTCTGTATTTTCAGTAAAATAAATTTTTTCACTAAAAAAAAAAAAAAAAACTCACTAAGAACTGAATGTAATTAAAACTTAATAATACCCAGCAAAAACTTGGTAATGACATGTAGTTACTTTGTAATGACACAAACATACTGTATGCATTACATAGAAGTTGATTAGTAACTAATTATTTATAACCCAAATGTAAATAATTATTTATGATAAGATTTTTGAAAATATAAATTTTTATTGATTTTTATAATGCAGTAACCAATTCATATATTTGAAGAAGGGATACATAAATGAAAGGCAAAATGTCCATATGAATTAATTTGTAATCTAAAATAGTTTATTTTTATTACATTTATTTTAATTAAATTTTTGATTGTTACTATGTTTTCTAAATTAAAATTTATAAAATCTGTTTACAACAACAAAAAAATATTTTATATCCTGACATTTCATTACTTATTTATAACATAAAATGTAATTAGTTCCTATTGTTATTACTAATAATGACTTCAGTAATGCTTTAAAATCAATCCGCTGTTTAACAGCTTGGAAGTAATTAGTTGTTGTAATGACATCTAAGTAATGTATAGAGTAAGTGTAAGTAGTGGAGGGCCATTATATTAGCTTCTTAACTAATTACATGGCAACCAAAGTTTTTGCTGGGTAACAAATCAGTTTCAAAATTCTAAAAATTCAGCTATAAACTCTCATTTTAATCTCTACATTTTTGCTAAAATTCAGTAAAAACATTTAATAAACGAAAACTTTTACGTAAACGAACGCACTTATTATTCATTATATTTTTTTCTAATAACAAAAGCTCGTGATGCCGATGCGCTTTTAGATAAAAGTAAATTTTTATAGTGGACCTGTCATAATTGTAGAAAAATAAGAGTTGAATTCTATAATTTATTCCAAAGTTCGCGCAATGAGTTTGACACCATCTGTAAGGATTTTTCTGTTCTAAATGAGAAACTCTTAAAGTATGGTGAATTGTTTTCAAAATTTTCTTCATTGGAAAAGTTTGTTATTTCGGAATCCTCATCTCCTAAGAGAAAGAAAACAATGGAAACGCTTCCTTTACCCCAGCTTCTTTGCAATTCCAATTTACAACCTGCCGATTTGATGCATGTAGCTCAATCCTTTCCTTCAAGTGATACTAATACGACCCAAATAGAACATATTCCGGAAACTCCTATACAATCACTAGCACTACCACTTGTAAATCAACCGCTTGCAAATCAACAATTTTCAATATCTCCAATTCCAACAATTATTGCTATCCCCGAAACTCCTATTTTAAATGGTCCATTAACATCAAATATTAGTTCTTCCCAAGGCTCATCAACATCGAATATTAGTTCTGATAAAAAGGAGCCCACTGTACTTAAAACTATACCTCCACGTAAAACAATATTTGCTTCAAGATTCGCATTTGATACCACAACTGAGGACATTTCGTCATTTTTGCAATCCAAGGTTGATATTTCAACTTTGGATAATATTTCAATTTACAAAATGAACTCCAGAAATAGAGCATCCTTTAAGATTATTGTCCCTGAATATCTTTTTGAACTTATAGTAAATCCTGGTATTTGGCCTAAGCATGCTATAATTAGAGAATTTATTTATCGGGACAATGAAAACGTCCGTATTCCTAAAGCTCCTATCCAATCAAAAAACTGAGTATGCCTTCCAATTTTAATATAATTTATCAAAATGTTAATGGATTGAATACAAAGCTTTGTAAGATGTATCTTAATAGCTTTGATTTTGAATTCTAAATTGCAGCATTCACTGAAACATGGCTTACTCCTAATACTTTTAACTCTGAGATAATGTGTGACAACTTCCAAATATTTAGACGAGATCGCCTTGGTAAACTAGGTGGTGGAGTCCTAATAGAGGTATCATGTCTTTTCCCTGCAGAAGAAATAAAATTGGAAAACATTTCGGATATAGAAATAATTATAGTAGTAATTAAGATTGGATTCAAATCATTATACATAAGTTGCTCATATATACCACCTAATTCTGGTCCTAACGTATATAATGAGCATCTGTTGGCAATAAAATCTGCTATGGAAAATATTAAAACTTACCATCTGTATCATGGGTCTCGTTACCAGAAACAGACTTTTTAACTCCTATTTGTCCAAATGACTGGTCGTCCGATTTTTTCCAGTCATTTTTTGAAATTAATCTATACCAATTAAACCATATCCAAAATATAAATAACCGTACACTTGATTTAGTGTTTGTGAACAACCCCTTTTTGTTCGATATAACTAAAACAGGTCCTTTAAGTTTTCCGGAGGATCGTCACCATCCAACAATTGGTATAATGACGTCATTTTATAAAGTTGATAAGGCATCAAAATCGAACTCCACATACTGCTACAAGAAAACGGATTTTGATAAATTGAATGAATTATTATCAAATGTCAACTGGTATGAAGTTTTATCTTTTAACAATGATGGCAGTAATTTTGATAATATATTACAACGTTTTTACAGTATCATCTCCTCATTTATATCTGAGACTGTTCCAATGAGTAAAAATAAAACGAATTGTGGTCCACCCTGGAACTCTGCCACATTAAGATGGTTGAAAAATCGTAAAAATCGCCTTTTCAAACAATTTAAAATAATTCAAAATCCAACTTATCTTTGTCGTTACTTGATTGCAAGGAATAAATTCAATATGGAAAATAAAAGATGATACGATTCATAATTGTTTAAGGTGAAATCCAATATTAGGAGAAATCCTAAATTATTCTATAATTTTGTCAACTCGAAACGTAAAGTAACCACCTATCCTACTACCATGAAAATGAATGAAATTTTATATTGAATGATGCAGATATTTCCAACGTTTTCGCAGGGTTCTTTGCATCAACGTATTCCTCCAAAACAATTAATGAAATGATTATATTCAAGAAGTTTTTCCGATAAATATGCCATTTCTGGATTCTTCCTTAGTCCTAAAAAATTTAAAAAGTATAAAAATTTGTACCAATCCTGGTCCAGATGGCATTCCTAGCATCATCTTGAGAAATTGTGCTGAAATGTTATCATATCCGCTAACCTATTTATTTAATAGTTCACTTAAATATGGCTATTTCCCATTGCTATGGAAACTTTCGTTCACAGTTCTAATCCATAAATCCGGAGGAAGATCTGAAGTAACCAATTATAGAGGTATAGCTAAACGTAACGCAATACCAAGATTGTTCGAGAAAATGGTGACAGATATGTTATCCCGCAATTTGTTATCCATAATATCGCCTTATCAGCATGGTTTTTGTAAAGGTCGCTCGACATGTACTAACCTGATGGAACTATCATCCTATATAAATGCTGGTTTCTGCAACGGTAATCCGACGGATGTAGTATATACTGATTTTAGTAAGGCATTAGATAAAGTTAACCATGAACTACTAATAATGAAACTTAAAGCTATCGGCTTCAGCGAAATTCTTCTAAAATGGATCTACTCCTATTTAAAACAAAGAAAACAGTGCGTTTTATATAATAACTGTAAATCCGAATATATAAATGCTATATCTGGTGTTTCACAAGGTTTTCACCTTGGTCCGATCCTATTCCTACTTTTTATTAATGATCTTCCTCTAAATATTCATCACTGCAAAATTTTGATGTATGCAGATGATGTTAAAATATTTAAAACAATTACTAATCCTAATGATCAAAAACTATTCCAAATGAATTTAAATTGTTTTTTCAAATGGTGTGACGAAAACTTAATGGAATTAAACCTCAAAAAATGCAAACACATGGTTTATTATAGGCGTACTCCTAATGTATTTGCTTATAATCTTGGGGGAGTTGAGTTAAGTACAGTTAATAGTTTCACAGATTTGGGAGTACTTTTTGATATGAAATTAACGTTTAACTCTCACATTCAAATAACTGCTAACAAAGCAAGTGGCGTACTTTGCTTTGTTAAGCGCTGGGCAAAAGAATTCAAAGATCCTTATGTCACTAAACGTCTGTACACATCCTTAGTAAGGCCAATTTTGGAATACGCATCCGTTATCTGGGATCCTTACTACAACATTTATATAAATAAACTAGAATCTGTTCAAAAACAATTTTTGTTGTTTTGTCTTCGTGGATTAAACTGGAATCCGAATATTCGCCTTCCACCGTACCGAAGTCGACTTGCTCTAATCAGGCTGCCAACGCTGAAAAGTAGAAGAACGGTTTCTAATATATCATTTATAATAGACCTTCAAGGAAAAATTGACTCAGAATGTCTTCTGGGTAAAATTTCCATTAGTGTTCCTAATCGGATGTTGAGATCCTACCATCCGTTAACCGTTCCATTCCATAGATCCGTTTTATAAAATCTGTTCTGAAGTTAATTCGTTATACAATTATGTGGACTTTTCAGACTCACCTTATAATATAAAAATGAAGCTTTTTAGTTTTTTGAACTCCAAAAATTTCTAGTATAAGTATCTTTAGTATAAGTATTCTAACTTTTGTGGTAGTAACTATTTTTCTTTATAAAAATTCAAAATTGTAAATTTTTTTCTCAGCTGTTTTTAATACATGTAGCTGAAGTAAATAAATAAATACATTATTTATAAAACAATGTTATCAAAATATATTATTATTATATTTAATAGCCAAAATCAGCTTCTTTATCGCTATGGTTTTACGACAGCTATTTTTTTGCAGTTAGCAAAAAATTTTACCGACAAAAATCGGTAAAATTTTACTACAGAATAACACTTAACGACAAAATTTGCTAACTAACGAATTTTCGATACTTAACGACAAATGTTTGTCGTTAACATAAAAATATATAAAAAAAACATAATTAACTTTTTTCTTACAAAGTAAAATACTAAAGACTCTGTTAAGCACCATGGAGTCAATAAATTGATATTTGACAGTACACACGTCTAAAAAAGATGCATCAGAGCCAAATGTCCTACCATATATTTATCGCCTTTAGTCAAGTAACCCAAACTGTACTGCCAATGGATGAACTATTCACTTTTTTTGACTTTTTTGTGACTTATAAAAAAACCAATCGCCACCTCCACGCTCACCAAAGGGTCAATAAAGTATAAATCGCCACTTCCACGCTTTCAAAAAGAGTCAATAAATGGTGCTATCGCCACCTCAACGCTTTCAAAAGAGTCAATAAATAGTGCTATCGCCACCTCAAGGCTTTCAAAAGAGTCAATAAAAGGTACGATAGCTTAACTATCGCTCACAATATATGCGAAGTTAGGGTGTATAAAAAAACGTACACATTTAAATGAGTCAAGTGAGTAGTCACAAATGGACTTTACTGTGCTAAAGGGGGTGAATTGACACCGAAAAAACTGCTGGGTTGTATATATGATAGTAGAGTGATGGAGATTAAAAAAACATTTTTAAAATCAAATAAATAAATAAATAAATAAATAAATAAATTAAATAAATAAATAAATTAATTAATTAATTAAGAAGTGTATAACAATGAAACAAATTTATGGGAAAATCAAATTATTTTTGTTTATATATATATATATATATATATATATATATATATATATATATATATATATATTTATTTCTTTTATTTTAAATGCAGGGCCAATTATTTGTATAAGATCCCCATGTATTCACAATCTATTTAAAAAAAAAAAACTTAAAATAAAATTACTTTTTTTTTACTATGAATTCCTTTTTATTGAGAATTATAACTATTACAGAAATAAGTAAGTTTTGAGAACTTGACAAAGTCCATTTATATTTCCAATTTCAAAATTAGTTTGTAAAATTATTCAGAAAAACTTTAATTTTCATCTGAAAGGATATATATTAAGAAAATTATACATTGCATGTTTTATTACTTCATTTCAAACTATTCATATTTGTTATCAAAATTTAGTGATTCAACCACATCTTTATTATTATATAGATTTTATTAGTTCATAGATACTTAAATGCAACTAAATAAATTATTATGTTTAAGAACACAAGTTATTATTTCTATTAATTTCAGTTGTATTATAAAAATAAACAACAAAAAGTTATATTATTAAGAACTAAGATACTTAAACCAATAAATAACTATATTTGAAATAAATAATTAAAATAAATTATTTTAAAAAGTAAAATAACTATTCTAAATTATCACAAAAAGTATTTAGTTTCATATTACTGTGTAAAAACATGATTTGATTCACCCATATGGGATCTTTTCCAAGTACTGACCTTTTTTCGGACAGTAAGTGACGAGCTTTTGAAAAAAGCCTTTCCGATGCAGCGGAAGTTGCAGGAGTTGCTAACACAAAACAAAAGTTTATACAATAACGGGAATTCTCTCTTATGTGACTCCCACCACTCCAAAGGATTAAATTCTTTATAATATAATATGGTTTGGGTCTCGTACCTCAGGATTTTATTGTAAACTTCATCATCATATGCAGAAATAGCAGCAGTTTGCACAAAATCATTGAATGCATAAGGGTCAGCATCTTCGGATTCTACTAGAACATCGCAAACAACTCTTAGATACTCGTATGTTTTCAATATCTCCTTGAACTTTCCATGTATTTCCCTTTTATCATTTGCAGACATGTTTTGTAGTTTGTTTGCCGGTGGAAATAAAAACAAAGCTATTTTATAAAAATACTTAATATTTTTATATATAATAGACTCAATGTTTTCCAATAACTTCTCCTTGAGTTTTTTAATGATTTGAGATTCATTAGGATCAGTTCTGCCAGTTATATTTTTCAATTTTTGAATTTGATGAACAGTTGGATAGTTTTCTCCTTCTAAAAGTCTCGAAGCTTCTTCAAATGGTTTCAAGGCATGCACGATTTCATTAATGTTAGATAAATTGATGTTAGCTAGTCTGCCGGTTTGGTGTTTTTCCTGCAACAGTTGATTTATGTGAACATAGTTTTGTTGAATTGACAATATCATATAAAAAACTGAGTTCCATCGTGTTGGCGTACAACTCTTTAGTGTGATATTGAGAACACTATTCATCCCATATTTTTTAAAATATTGTACCAAGTTGGAGCAAGTTGTTTTTCACTTCAACTACCTCAGAAATAGCAGCTTTCAGAACATTATATATAAGATGGTTTATACAAAATATGTTTAAATCTTGTTGAAATGCCGCTTTTATATTTGCACCTCTGTCAGTGACAACTATGACCATTTCATTTAATTCGCAGCCGAACTCTTTTAACGTATCACTTATTTTATTTCTTATATTAACACCTTTAATTGATGTATATACACATATATTTAATATAAATTTATTTAATTTTATTTATTCTATCTTCTCCCATTCCTTTCATTCCTAGAATGTTATGGAAAATTGATCCACTTTTTATATAATGAACTGTAATGCCGATGTAAGATCAGTCCACATATCGCATGTTATACTAAATCCAATATTTTTTATTGAGCATAATTCCTCAATCAATGATCTATGTTGCTCTTCATACAATATAGCCATATTTCTGGATACAGTCGTAGAATGTGGGATCAATCTTCTCACTTCTAATTTATTTCTAAACTCATGACCACATTTTACGAAAAACTCAGCCAATTTATGCATTTATCAATTTTTGATTTTATTTCAGAAGCACTACTCATTTTCACAAATTTAAAAATAAATACACAGTCAAAACTTATTGAGTTCAAAAAACAGAATACCAAAAAATGTACAATATCATTGTAGTTTTATAAAAAATAGATACTTGTGTATATGATCACAAATGTGACTGCGAATATTATTTTTTTACTGTCTGTTTTATTGCGAAAAAAAACAGAAATATTTAATTTAAAGGCATACATAAATGTATGCCAAAATTTACTTTTCATTCATACAAAATTCAATAAATTCAGGTAGATTTAAAATTTTCTATAAGAAAAAATTATTAAACGGAAAATCCAAAAAAAATAAATAAATAATAATTTCTTCTCTTTGTTGCTTTTTATGACCGCACCATTGTAATCCTCCCATAAAAGTATTTTGTTTGTTTAAAATTTCCGCAAAATCTACATATGATTTTTTTATTTTTTCTATAAAATCTAAACAGGAAACTAAAAATGTTCATTTGAGTTTTCTTGCATTTTAAATAAATACATTAAATTCATTCATCCGTCACAAAATACGATTCTCCACATCGATTTCATATATTTAATAATAAACACGCGATCAAAACTTGTTCAATTTACTACTGCATATTCAATTAATTGCAAATTATTCCAACACAAAATTTATATATATACATTAAAATAAAATTTTATACAAATCATTACATAAATTTATCAATTTACATACATTTGTATAACTTAAAATGAATCTTCATTTTATAATATTATTAATTAACTAATGTTTAATATTTACCTGTTTTATTAATATTACATTTATAACTTAATTTTCCAAATCCATACGTTTCGTAAAAATATATATATATTTTTTTTTGTTAATTTAAAATAATTTTTCGAAAAAAAAAAAATGCACAAGAAAAATTGTAGTATGTATTGCCAAACTATGAAAAACCATATAAAAGAAAAACTAGCGACAAGTGTCACACATGTCGCACTTGACAGTTAAAACGTACAATGCCTTTCTTCGTTCATGTGTGACATTTCATTTTTAAGTTGATGTCTGTGTGTGTCTTTGCTCGTATTTAAAAATGCTTTCGTGTGAAATGCAAATAAGAAAAAAGGACATAACACAACATAGCAATGTTAGGTGTCGCACAATTTTTGAAAACATGTACATATGTTGTCAATCGCTATGCTTTATGAACTTCATACCACGCCATTGATATGAACTCTGAGGATGAAACATACATTCAGATACATAATTATCACAAGAATGAAACTGGACATACTGGCGTTAATGAGAACTACCAAGACATGAAAAGATTAATATATTATCCGAATCTTAAAGTTTTAATTTAAAAAAATATATCGATAATTGTGACATATGTATTCGATCAAAATTTGACCGAAATCCTATTAAACCCAAATTTAAATTAACGGAGACACCAACTGACATAAGACAGATAATATATATGGATATTTACACAAACTCTAAGTCTAACTTCCTTACTTTCATTGATAAATTTTCCAAATTTGCTACAGCTTTTTATTTAGAACTAACCAGACCATACCCAGCAAAAACTTTGTTTGCCATGTAATGAGATAAGAAGCTAATATAATGGCTCTACACTACTTTCACATTAGATGAATAACTCATTATTTTAACACGGTGATGTCATTAGAGGCAACTACTTACTCTATATTATTACAGGTAGGCATTTCAGAAAGTCATTACTTAGATGTCGTTACAAGAACTAATTACTTTGTAGCTATTCAATCACTCATTAGTTTCAAAGTATTACAGATGTCATTATTAGTAAAATGAATAGTAACTAGTTACATTATCGGTTACAAGTAAGTACTGAAGTATTGAAAATAAAAAGCAGATAATTTTTTTTGGAAATTTATTTATTTGAAAATATGAGGAAATCAGGATTTGACATACTACTTCATACCATAGACTTGGAATGAATTCTTGAAGCGCATTCTTGTGACCCGTGCAGAAATTGAATAAAATACCGGACCTTACTGACCTGTCTCCGTCTGAAAATTGTTAAGAGTTTAATTCGTTTAACAAATTCTTTTAAGATAGCCAATAAATTTTTCTTACCTTTATGCAATTGTATATCCTAAATTGCAATCGCTTCAAATTTGTTGCCTCTTGAGTTTCAAGGTATTATAAATTTGTGCGAATGTGCCTAAGAGAAATAATACAAATTAGTGGATATTTTTTAGTAATATTCAGATACTTACCACTTTTAAACACTAATAATTTATCAATAGCCTTTTGAAATAAGATTTTTGTAAACATTAACAAAAAATTGTATTTTTTTTTTGTCAAGAATTTTTAATTTTGAAAAATTTGACAAACATTTTTTCAGACACGAAATTTATTTAGTACATAAGACAGTAAAATTAAATGAACAATAACACTTTTTGCATATAACTAGCTTATTGAGCATAGTACGTATTTTGATGTCAATACAACATTTATATATAAAAAAATTTCCTACAAATTTCTTCTAGTACATTTTTATACCCCTTTATTGGTTTAAGAGTTATATCAACGAAAGTTTTTATTATAAAAATACTAAAAATATACCACAATCAACGAGCGCCATATATGTTTTCACTTGTACATTTAAATATTTTTAGCAGTTCTACTCAAAAAAAAGCACACACCAACATATTTTATATTAGCTTTTGTATTTATTAGTTGAACATTATCAATTTTCTAGTTCTCTTAAATATTTTAAAATATATGTTGAACAAAAATTATACAAAACAAAAAATATGCAACATGACCAGTACGAACTGCGTAAAATATTTCAGCTTGTGCATTTCTTACTGCGAAGTAAATGTGTACGAATGAAAGAAGACTTGCGCAGCTGACAAGTGAATATATGCGTACGAAATATGTGAAAAATATGTTGAAAAAATATGCAAAAAAATATGCTTGTGCGTGGACATCTTTAGTAATGTATAAACAGAAATACAATTAAGTAGAATTTAAAACAGAAATAAACAAAAATGTTTTTTTATTGTTTGTAGTTTTTAGTTATTTATTGAATAAAATATTAAATGTTAAATCATTATTAATATATATAGGATTGCATTAATGTGGAGAAGGAGCTATAAAAGTATATAAAGAATAATCAAAATAGAATAACGATGATTATAATAATCTTAAAAATTTAAATAGGAGCTCAATAAGGTGTTAAGTAGGAAAAAATTAATTTATACAAATTAACAAATGTATTTTTGCATGCATTGTTTGCAAAAACAGCAAAGGACAACAACATACAATTAAAATCAAAGTGATCGGTTTAAGTTTTATAACGTGAGTGGAAAAAATAAGGAAAAAGGAAAATTATAATACAAACTTTAGGATGACAAAATTGCCAATAACATCATGTGTATGTTAGTATGGAAAACAAAGAGGAAACAAATAAATAACCACATTACAGTACGAATTGTGTTGAGAATAACAAAAAAAATTAATTTTTTTTATTAATATGTCATTTGTTCTTGTATGTATGATCGAATTTGTAGAGCTGTGTGCAAAATAATTGTAGAATTACGAAATACTGCTGAATTTCGCAAGTAAAAAATTCTTCCAAGAGTCTCGCATACCAAGTGGGATTTGCATATTTTCAATTAACATAATTATTTCATTTTGAATCAAAATTTTATAAATATACTAGCCTATAAGCCCGGCAATTCCAGAAAAAATATATTATTATTATGCCAAATGCCAGCACAATGATCCAAATCAAATAGAGAAAAATAATCTAAATAAAATATTACCCAAAAATAAAACAAAATGGAAAATTTATAGAAAAAGTGAAAAAATTACCTAATATTTGCGAATAATCACTATCAACCAATGTCTATTATGGCACTTTCAAGTATGGCAATTATTTCATTATATATAATAAAATTCTGCACAAAATCAGCTACATTCAGAATGAAAATATAAATTTTTCTATATTATTTATGATTTTGTTTTGGGTCATTCGAATTTCTTAAAAAACTATTTATGTGAATAACATTTGAATATCTTTCCTCTTCCTAAAACGTTAAAAATTTGAAGTTATTAGAAACTTATGGCATAATAATAATTAAAGTATTCAATTAGTAAACTTAAAACAATTTATAGAAAAATTTGGATTCAATTAGTTTTCAAGGACGAATAGTTTTCTTCGTTCTCTGGGAGCTTCATTATGCTCTGGAGATGGAAAAATGCTTTGAAAATGATATGATCCACTTATTTCCTCACTTTGTAAGCATTTTTAAAATTTGGTTTTGCTAGAATTTGAAACGAAGAGTTTTTAAATAAGTATAATTATTAACAACGTATTTCAGCCCTCCGATAAAAATTAAAAATCTGGCTCCATTAGGATTAGGGTTATCAGATGGACTTCAATGAACTTGATTGTCAAGATATTTTGAAACTTATCAAGTTACAAGTTCAAATGAAATTTGTCAAGTTGAAAACAATTTGTAGTTATGAAGATTTTTTTGATAGCGATATTTCCGAAGCATATATTTATATTTTAGAGAATAGAATGCCATCTGATTTATTATACCCTGAAAGTTAAATGTGCATAGAATTACACAGCATCAGCGTTGCCATAACAGCATTTAAAGTGCAATTCTAGCACTTATTTTTCGGGTACTGCACCTTTTTTGCGAAAAAAGGTGCTAGATGCTTTTTAGCACCTTTTTATACTTTTTTGTAAATAAAATGAATTTTTTAGCTTTAAAAGTGCATTTCTAGCACTTATTTTTAGTTTTTGCACTTTAATTTTAATTATAGATAAATAAAGCACAAAATAGCTCAAAATATCTTTGTATAGTTTACCGATCAAATCTTTTTTTGAGAACTCCGAAACTAATTGTCTTAAGATGTGGTCAGACTTGACAAAATGACGTAACTACTATAAAAATATTTTCTGACTTCTCCATTTTAAAGGAAACATTTTTTACTAATTATTATTCATAGCTGACATTTTACCAAATTTAGAACGATGCTGTTTTTTTCATACAAAACATTTACAATATCTAACAACTGTGAACAATTATTTGTAAAAGTAGTGGTTGCACAATTTTGGTAAAAACTTTGACAAATGTTTACAATGTTTTAGAAAAATACCGATTATTAGGTCAGCATACGGAAAAATAAAAGAAGTAAACCCATCTCTTACATAGGGAATAAAATATGTTATCCAATACACGAATTAAAAAGTCTTTTGACCTAAAAACGTCAAAGAGATGAACCCAATATTTTTATAAGCTAAATTTTATATTCCAGTTCTTCATGCGCAGTGCTTATATTTCTATAAATTTATGTTCTTATTTTATTTTAAAAAAATTATTTAAAATTATTTAATACATTTTTCAATAAGACATACTTAGGTATGAAATTTACTGTGGTCCAAAAAATAATGAGAATGATTTGTTCCTTTAGAATTAATAATATGAGCAATATAATGTGCGTAAACCATACAAATTAAGAAAGAAATTGTGAATATATGCATAAATAACAAAAATGTTTATTCTAATTACTTAATTTAATTTAGCACTTTTTTCTAAAGAATTGCACTTTTTAACAATCATTTAGCACTTATTTTTCCTAAATTGCACTTTTTTAATAGCCATTTAGCACTTTTTCTCAGAGAAGTTCTGGCAACACTGCACAGCATAATGGTTGAATTTTAAATAATCTTGAAATCATATCTATATGAGATGTACGAATCATTTTAATTTAAAAGGAAATCTACAGAGCAAACTGATTACTATATGTTATACATCGATCTCGGTTTCCTCTAGGCTTGTTTAGAAACTTCTAAAACACATTCGCTTATAGCAATTGTTTAATGCCGTGAATAAATGTTCAAGAGCAATCCTATTGGATAATGAAATATTTGTATCGAATTAACAATTGCAAAAAATTTAATACTGCATTTCTTAACATTTTTCAATGCCACAACAGATATGCAATGTAAATTCTTATTTTCGAAAATATTTAAAATCACTATCCCTATTGCTCAGAAATTTTTAAATACGCACTTTCATATATAAAATAAAATATTATTGGCGAATGTCGATTGTTAAGTTTATGTTTTAGAAATCAAGTTTATTTTTCTGGAATATATAGTTAGTTCACAATTCGAATATGGCAACCCTAGTTAGGATTTGAAGAAGGCATAGCTTTATAAGAAAGCTTAATTTTAATTTTCCACCAAGTCTGGAAGCATCACAAAGCTCTGGAAAGATTAAAAAAATTTCAGAAAATGACGCATAAATACGCTCACTGCCAAAAATTTCCAAATCTGGCTCCATTAGGATTTGAAGGATAAAAAATTTTATAATTAAACCAAATTTAAATTTTCTATGTCGCCTAGGAAAAAGTTGCTAAGGAAATTATATACATATAGAAGATATAGATTGAAATTAAAATAAAATCAAAATATTTAAGTAAAATATTTTTTCAATAAAATTTTTAGTTCGTTCAATCATCTTGACTTGATTTAATGAATTTTTTTTTTAAACATTGCATTTCTGTTTTTAATTTTTTACACTTTTTAATTGAATTAATTATTTTCTAATATATTTGTTAATTGGTGGCTTTTTTCCGTGAAATAATTTGTCCATTAATTTCTCGCAAAAACCAATTTTACAATGTAGTAGTTGATTTATTTTAATTAATAATTCAGACTTAAATTATAATATATACTTAAATATGTAACTAGATTTGTTTTTATTTTTTTAATTTTTTACTTTAGTTCCATGTATAATCCAGCAAGCAAGCGGTTTAAGTTAAATAGCCATAATTTTTGAAGATGTGTAGAACATAACATATTATTTCATAATTATTGTTCATATTTAGGACTTTTATATAAACAAATTATTTATAAATTCGTAGTCTAGGAAATATGAAACAACAAAAATTCAGCAGTATTTCGTAATTCTACAATTATTTTGCACACAGCTCTACAAATTCGATCATACATACAAGAACAAATGACATATTATAAAAAAAATATTAATTATTTTTGTTATTCTCAACACAATTCGTACTGTAATGTGGTTATTTATTTGTTTCCTCTTTGTTTTCCATGCTAACATACTCATGATGTTGTTGGTAAATTTGTCATCCCAAATTTTGCATTATAATATTATTTTTTCTTACTTTTTCCACTCACGTTATAAACCTTAAATCGATCACTTTGATATTAAATGTGCAGTATGTCAATAAAATGTTTTTACATTGAAGAAAAAAATATTATTTCAACTTTATTTTGCAATATTTGCAAAAGTTTTTAACATTGCAAAATTTGGTTGTTACATTTTGTTTTAGGTATATTTCTTTAACGGGTTTTACCAGAAAAAAATTCATTATGAATGTAATTACGAAAATACAACAAGAAAAACTACACATACCCTTTAATCTACCTGTCAAGAAAATGTTTTTACATTTGCGTATTTTTCGCTATGTGAAACAATTTTTGGAACTTTTGGATGTATTATTGTCAATCACATAGTACAAGAATATGTGTTCAAATCAGAGTTTAAAATTACTACTAAAATATTCAAAAAATGTCATAATTTTTCATATTAATTGAAAGCAAATCAAAAAAATATTTCATCAACAAAAATTTTTATTATAAAAATACTAAAAATATACCACAATCAACGAGCGCCATATATGTTTTCACTTGTACATTTACATATTTTTATTTTCAAAATATATGTTGAACAAAAACAAGCGTAAATATTCGGCCCGGCCGAATCTAAATACCCACCATCAACTTTTTCAAATTTTGCGTTATAATGAAGAGGGTAGTAAAGTGGGAAGTAAAGTGGGCGGACCACGCCCATTTTTTGTTTCCGAGTTTACATTGGTCTTTGAACTATTTGAAAACAATTTTGTTGATTTTCAGCTTATATGGGAGGTGGGCGGACCACGCCCATTTTTGATTTTCGAATTTACATCGATCTCCAAACTATACATACAAAATTTCGCTGTCGTACATGCTTTTGTTGCAGAAATATCGGCAGAAAAGTGTAAAATGGACACCATGTGTTTCTAGTTTTAAGCTCATAACTTTTTTGTTTATTAACCGATTTTGCCCATTTTCAATCCCAAACAAACCTCATATAAGACAAATATTTGTGCCAAATTTCGTCCCCCTACGTTGCTCCGTTCGAGCCCTATCCTGCTTTCAACAGACGGACAGACGGACGGACATAGCTAGATCGACTCAGAATCTAACCAGGACCCAGAATATATATACTTTGTGGGATCTTAGATGATTCCTTCGACATGTTACACACGGAATGACAAAATCAATATACCCCCCATCTTTTTGATGGTGGGTATTAAACATCTGCATCAATTCATTTGTAACTCATTTTTAATGATTCCATTTCTTTTCAATTGTTGACTGTTATTGTTTTTTAAACTTAAAATCAATTCGCTGTGTGTGTGCAGCGAGTCATAAAAACAATTTAGCAACAAATCATTTGCAACTGAATTGAATTGAATTAAATATAAAATGCAATACTGTCATTTGTTTGTTTTTTGTTTACAAAATTTGAAGTGAAGGAAATATTAAATGAAAAAAATTTAAATAGTATAGATTTGTAATTAAAAGTAAATAAAAATATCATAAATAAAATAAATTTTATTTCATTTAAGATATAATTAATTATAA
Organism: Protophormia terraenovae; assembly: GCA_951394005.1. Lineage (NCBI taxonomy): Eukaryota > Metazoa > Arthropoda > Insecta > Diptera > Calliphoridae > Protophormia > Protophormia terraenovae. The sequence continues at coordinate 73,487,617 of OX596077.1, forward strand.
TTGAAATAAAAAATAATTAAATTTTCTTAGCAAAAAAATTTAAAGCAAACGTAATCATAATCTATTTTTTATTTAAAAATAAATAATTGTTACTTTCCATGCATTTTTTCATATTAAAGTAAGGGAATGACAGTAATTCACAGTTTTGATTTTATGTTTTTTATTAAACATTACTGTTTTTGAAAAAAATTTCTTATGACAAACAATTTCTCAAAGAGAACATAACATGATTTGTTTTTGTTTCATCATTTCAATTCAACTCAATTCAAATAATATTTTTTTGCGTGGTTTGTTTTGTATTGTTTTGTTTTTTATTTTAGCAGTAATGTGAGAGCATGTATTAAAAAACATTACTGTGAATTGAAAAGCAAATGATTTGATGCAGATGTTTAGTGGGTATAATTATACAAAACAAAAAATATGCAACATGACCAGTACGAACTGCGTAAAATATTTCAGCTTGTGCATTTTTTACTGCGAAGTAAATGTGTACGAATAAACGAAGACTTGCGAAGCTGACAAGTTGAATATATGTGTACGAAATATGTAAAAAAATATGTTGAAAAAATATGCAAAAAAATATGTTGGAAAAATATTCTTGTGCGTGGACATCATTAGTAATGTATAAACAGAAATAAAATGAAATTGAAAAAAGATTCGGCTGTGCCGAATCTTTGATACCCTTCACCATATTACCATCTTACCATCTTATCGACATCATATTACCATATTACCGACAATTAATAAAATTTTTGCCTTAACGTATGCTTGCATATTTTCTAAATCTAAATTTTTTTCAAACTACGAAAATTTGAATATGAAAAAAAAACAATCATAACAGGCTTTGCTTTTAAAAAAGAAACAACAACAATTCCATATATATTTATTTTTGTATGTACAAACTGACTGAATACACAAAGAACAACAACAACACTGTTATTCATTATATTACTGCTGTTGCTAACTAAACTACTTGTCTATACAAAAAACAAAAAACGTCACTAATAGTCATTACAATGCTTAATATACATGTTTGTGTATGTATTTATGTATATTCTTAACAGATATGTTTTAGTTTTTAAAAATAAACAACTACAATTCCATATCTATTTATTTTTGTACAGACTGCATATACAAAGAACAACAACAACACTGTTATTCATCATATTACTGCTGTTGATAACTAAACTACTTGTCTATACAAAAAACAAAAAACATCACTAATAGTCATTACAATGCTTAATATACATGTTTGTTGGTGTATTTATATTCTTAACAGATTTGTTTTTGGGCCATAACTCTGTTGATTATGAACGAATTTGGTTTATTAAAAAAACCGAAATTTTATAAAAATATTTATGACTGATCTATATAAAAATAAAAATCTATAGCTTGAACAAGGGCTTCAAAAATAAAAAATTCGTTTTCCCCGATATCTCAGTTATTACTGAACCGATTTATTTAATTTTTTCAGAACAAAAATTCAGAAAATAATTTTCGAGCCCCCTTTAAAAATTCGAAGTCCCTGGTATATGCAGAGGATTCAGAAACTAAAAAACCGGTTCTAAAAACCGGTTTTTAAAGCATATCTCCACCATTTATAAACCGATCTTCCTGATTCAAAAAACTGAAATTTTATAAAAATATTTGTGACCGATCTGTATAAAAATAAAAATCTATAGCTTAAACCAAGGCTTCAAAAAATAAAAAATGCGTTTTGTCCGATATCTCAGTTATTACTGAACCGATTTATTTCATTTTTTCAAAACAAAAATTCAGAAAAAAATGTCCGAGAATTCTTTGTAAAAACGAAGTCCGTAGTGTATACAGAGGCTTCAGAAACTGGAAAACCGGTTCAAAAAACCGGTTTTTTGAAAATATCTCCGCATTGTATGAACCTATCTTGCTGAATTCCAATAGCAAAATTCTCGAAAGCATTTCCGATCGTTTGACATACATATTATATATGTCAGTTATCGGTGGGCTTCATAAACGCCATTTCAACCGACACACGGACGGACGGACGGACGGACGGACATGGTCCAATCGTCATCGCTTCTTACAAGGATTCCGAAAATATAAACTTTTTTGCTCTCCGACGAAAATTGTGGAAATTACAAACGGAATGACAAACTTATATATACCCTTTACACCTGTGGTGAAGGGTATAATGAATTAGAATTTAAAACAGAAATAAACATAAACAAAGATGTTTGTTTTAGGGTATTTCTGTATTGGGTATTATGACATAGAAATATAATAACGATGATTATAATAATCTTAAAAATTTAAATAGGAACTCAATAAAGTGTTAAGTTATAACGTGAGTGGAAAAAATAAGGAAAAAGGAAAATTATAATGCAAACTTTGGGATGACAAATTTACCAACAACATCATGTGTATGTTAGTATGGAAAACAAAGATGAAGCAAATAAATAACCACATTACAGTACGAATTGTGTTGAGAATAACAAAATGATCAAAATAATTGTAGAATTACAAAATACTGCTGAATTTTGTTGTTTCATATATCCTAGACTACGCATTTATAAATAATTTGTTTATATAAAAGTCCTAATTATTAATAGTTACTTATAACTTTTGTGAAGCCCTTTTGCTTTCTGGTCACCTGTAATTTAATAATAAAATTCTTTCAGATAATTATTTCATTATTAATTCTGCACAAAATCAGCGACATTTAGAATGAAAATATATATTTTTCTATATTATTCACGGTTTTGCTTTGGGTCATTTTTCGGAAGCCTCCGAAATTCTTAAAAAAATATTTATGTGAATCAATATTTTTTTTTTATTATTCTATTAGTAAACTTAAAAAAATATCTATTAGTTTTCTAGCACGAATAATTTTTTTCGTTCTCTGGGAGATTCAAAATGCTCTGGAGATGGAAAAATGCTTCGAAAATGATACGATCCACTTATTTCCGCACCTTGTAAGCACTTTTAAAATTTGCTTTTGCCAGAATTTGAAGGACGAAGAGTTTTTAAGTAAGTATAATTATTAACAACGTATTTCCGCCCTCCGATAAAAAATTAAAAACCCAGCTTCATTAGGATTAGGGTTACTAGATGGACTTAAATGAACTTGATTGTCAAGATATTTGTAAACTTAACTTTTCAAGTTATAAGTTCAAATGAAATTTGTCAAGTTGAAAACAATTTATAATTATGAAGATTTTTTATAGCGATAATTCCGAAGCATAAATATATGCTATATATTTTAGATAATAGAATGCCATCTGATTTATTATACCCTGAAAGTTAAATGTGCACAGAATTACACTGCATAATGGTTGAATTTTAAACAATCTTGAAATCATATCTATATGAGATATACGAATCATTTTACAGAAATCTACAGAATAAACTGATTACTATATGTTATACATCGATCACGGGTTCCTCTAGGCTTGTTTAGAAACTTCTAAAAGACATTCGCTTACAGCACTTGCTTAATGTTGTGAATAAATGTTCAAGAGTAATTGTAGAATTTATATATAAAGTAAAATATTATTGGCGAATTTCGATCGTCAAGTTTTTGTTTTATAAATCAAGTTTATTTTTCTAGAATGTAAAGTTAGATCACAATTCGAATCTGGCAACCGTAGCTAGGATTTGAGGTAGGCATAGCTTAATAAGAAGAGAGCTTAATTTTAATTTTCCACCAAATCTGGAAGCTTCACAAATCTTTGGATAGATTAAACAAATTTTTGAAAATGACGCATAAATACGCTTATCTCCAATCACTGCCAAAAATTTCCAAATATGGCTCCGTAAGCAAACCAAATTTAAATTTTCTATGTCGCCTTAGATAAAGTTGCTACGGAAATTATACTTATGTAGAAGATATAGATTGAAATTAAAATAAAATCAAACAATTTAAGTAAGATCTTTTTTCAATAAAATTTTTAATTCATTTAATCATCTTGACTTGATTTAATGATTTATTTACTTTTATTTTTTTTTGAAAAAATAGTATTTCTGTTTTTAATTTTTTAAAATTTTTAATAACTTAGAGTTGAAAATTAAAAGAAAAAATTATTGAATTAATTATTTACTAATATAGTGGCTTGTTTCTGTGAAAAATTTTGTCCATTAATTTCTCGCAAAAACAATTTTCACAATATAGTAATTGATTTATTTTAACTAATAACTCCGACTTAAATTATAATATATATACATATGTACTTACATACATATGTAACTAAATTATGTTTTTATTATTTTAATTTTTTACTCTAATTCCATGTATAAACCAGCGAGCAAGCGGTTTAAGTTAAATAGCGATAATTTAAAGAATAAACACATTATTTCATAATTATTGTTCATATTTATTTAGTTATTCTATTTCTATGTCATAATACCCAATACAGAAATACCCAAAAACAAACATCTTTGTTTTTGTTTATTTCTGTTTTAAATTCTAATTCATTTTATTTCTGTTTATACATTACTAATGATGTCCACGCACAAGAATATTTTTCCAACATATTTTTTTGCATATTTTTTCAACATATTTTTTTACATATTTCTTACACATATATTCAACTTGTCAGCTTCGCAAGTCTTCGTTTATTCGTACACATTTACTTCGCAGTAAAAAATGCACAAGCTGAAATATTTTACGCAGTTCGTACTGGTCATGTTGCATATTTTTTGTTTTGTATAATTTTTGTTCAACATATATTTTGAAAATAAAAATATGTAAATGTACAAGTGAAAACATATATGGCGCTCGTTGATTGTGGTATATTTTTAGTATGTTTCCCATCAAAAAATGTTAATTATGCATATTTTCAAAATGGACTGTCGTAGAAAAGAAAAAACTATTTACTAATTTTTAAACTCTGGTTCAAATCCATGATATATATTACGAATATATTAAATTATATATTAAGTATGTCAAGAGAAAAAACTCCAGACCATAAACCCCATTTGGGGTTTTTATAACCTCCAATTCGGGAAAATTTTTAAAGATATTGTACAAATGTATTCCTTATTAAGGTATATACTTAATGGAATTTTAAATCGATCCAAAATTCCCGTAATATTGTAGTTGATATCTCTTAATATCCATCTACTTCAAATATTTGGCAGAGTTAAACCTGGAAAAATTAAGAAAAAATTGAATATATCCACTAGGGCTTATAATAAAGTGCTGTGGAAAGCGTATATCAATTTTATCTTCCAAGAAACAATGAAAAAAGACAGATGGATTACAATTACAGATGGAAAACTACATGGAAAGAAACACTCTTATGGGGACAAAGTATTCAACAATTATAATCATTCCCAATGATTTAAGTTGATAAGCTTAAAAAGTTATGGAAAGATTTATATGTTGTACAGGAATGTTTATACTATATAAAAGTACAATTCAATATAGTCAGAATACGCCGAAAACCTTCAAAATCCTTTACAAAGCGTTTAGAAAATTAAATAATAAATATCCATACTTTCGTATTTGAAAGATATTGTTAAATACAGATAAATTTTATTCAAAATAGTTGGAAAATCGGTTTTATTATGAAATATAACAGGTGTGCAGTAACATTTCTAGACTTTTAAAGCTAATTTAATAAAAAATGTTAATAAATATGAGTTTATGAAGGATGAAAACTAAAATTGAAGTCATGAGAAAAATAATGAATCCAAGCATATATGAGAAAATAATGATAATGCAGCAAAATTTATTTGCAAAAAGCTTTAAATATACCAGCATAAAGTCTAAACTTTCATCCCACATCATTTTTTTCTCCTTATTTGAAGAACAAAGTGACAAAAAAGTATTACAGGACCATAATGAACTAAAAAAAGCGCACTAATGTTAGAATATACAAAATTCCAATTGACTGTGACATTCATTAATAGTTTTATTTGATGAAAAAGGTTCCACAAGCAGTTTTACATACCAGCTGTTACCATTTTAAATTAAAAATTCCGAAAATTTGTGATTTTCTTAAGCAGTTTTATAAATGTAAAAAGAATTTCCTGACACTAAGATTTTTGTGTTTGTTTAGTTTTTGCTCCATTTCTAATAGTTTAAATCATTAAATATTAAGTTTCTTTGAGTTATATAGTAATAAATATATTAATTAACAAATGCGTATTAAAAATTTTTACATTAGCAAAAAATTATATAGTTTTTTAAAGCCAAACTTCGACAAATTCATGTTTTCTTTTAATGTAAAAACATTTTCTTGACATACTGTATGTTGTTATCCTTTGCTGTTTTTGCAAAAAATACATGCAAAAATATGTACATTTGTTAATTTGTATAAAATAATTTTTTCCTACTTAACACCTTATTGAGTTCCTATTTAAATTTTTAAGAATATTATAATCATCGTTATTCTATTTCTATGTCACAATACCCACATATTTAATTATTAAAAATCCCATAATTAATTTGACTATTCTTTATATACTTTTATAGCTCCTTCTCCACATTAATGCAATCCTATATATATTAATAATGATTTAACATTTAATATTTTATTCAATAAATAACTAAAAACTACAAACAATAAAAAAACATTTTTGTTTATTTCTGTTTTAAATTCTACCAAAGAATATACAACATATAGAAGGCGCATGTCAATGAAAACTGAAATATTTTTTAAAAGTATTTCATGATGCGGGAGGGAAGGCAAAAGGAAAAGAAGCTTGCGTGTTTTTTATCTCTTTTGTTATGCTCTTGAAATGAATAAAAAACACACAAGAAAGTCAGTCTCGCACGAGCATTCAAGCAAGAATGTTGTGTTATTGCTTGTTGCTTGAGATACACTCATGAAAAATATTTAATATTAAGTAGGATTAATTAATATGATTTTTTAATTATATAACTATCTTTTTTTAATTAATAATGTACTACAATTAATTTTTTATTATAAAATACAAATCTGAAATAATCGTTCGTGCTGAATTATTCGATATTTTTTAATAAGAAATTAAAATCCTAAATTAATAATTTATCGTTATATTTTTTTTAATCAAATAATAGAAAAAATAAACATTAAATCTTAATTTTTATGATTACTATGGTAATCGTTGCGATCCCTGGTTATTACTATTAAAATTCTAAACTAGTAACGTGTATTTCCACTTACAAGTCTTGAATTGACGAAGCAACTTTCAAAATAAAATTACTATAAAAATGATGTTATTTTTTTGGTGTATAATTTCATAATGGGAAAAACAAAACATACACAAACATAATTGTGAATGTATGAGTGTGGCGATCGCTGGTGTAGTGCCTATAAAAAAGTAGAAACAAGGAATTGGTCGTTTATTTACTAAAGGAGATAAAATACGATCGTGTATGTTAGTGTAGGGCATAGCATATGTGTTTTGTTGTTTTAAAAATAGAAATACTTTAATCGTCACCGAACTACTTATACCTTTTTAAACGTCATATGAGCTTATGTAAATATACTTTCAGAATATCAAATTTGTATTTTAAAATTTGATTTGTGTAGTTTTGTTACTTATGTATTCAAAGTAACAGATGTTAAAGTTAAGTATATTAATTAAATAAATAAAAAACAAAAATATAAAATTATATCCACTTGAAAAAAATATAAAAAAATATTTTTATTTTTTTTATTCATAACAAATTTGTCACCAAAAAAATTAGATTTTTCTTTAATAATTTTGTTTTATTCTGTAAAGAAGGTGGAATTATATTGAAAAAAGATCTTTTGAAAAAATATTTAATTTGTATATATACCTTCTATATAAAAAAATTATTATGACAAAAATAAATAAATGAATAAATAAAAAATAACTTATTTCCTGCCAAAAAAATAACTTATATATTAAAAAAAATCAGTATTTTTGTTTATAAAAAAATTTAGGTCTATAAATTGAATCTTTGCTGTATGAATATTTATTTATTTTTGTATAAAAAAAATAATAACTTTTTGCTTAGAAAAAGGAAATCAAAAAAACTTCTTTATTTTTCAAAATAAATGTTATTTCTGCCCAAAAATAAAAGAAATGAAATACTTTTTTTATTCAAAACTATTTTTTTACTAAATAAAATATATATTATTTAAAAATAAGTTTTAAAATTGAAAATATTAATATTATTTATTTCTAAAAAAATGTATATTTTAATAACAATTTCTTGATTCAAATAAAATACAACTCAAAAACATGGAAAAAATCACAAAATAATTTTTTTCCGAAAAAAAGGAAAAACTTTTATTTACTATTTACTTTATTTTTATTTTTCTTTCTAAAAAATCCAAAAAATGGAAAAATATATACTTTTAAAAATGAAAAAATTTAAATATTTTTTTTAAATAATAATTTCAAAAACTAAAAATTCTCTATAAAAACTTTTTTTTAATAATAATAAAAAAAACACCAAAAACAAATTATATGCACATTTTATGAAATATATAAAAATATAATATATAAAAGTAAAATATAACAATTATTAGTTTATCAAAAATATAACTATAAAATATAAATTGACAACTTCGAAATCATATAAAAATTTGTCACGTCACTAAGAAAGGTATAAGCACGTCGGTGCAGATCAAAGTATTTCTACTTGTAAAACAACAAAACATGTATGCTATGCCCTACTGTAATATTAACGTTCATATCTTTTCCATTAGTAAATAAACAACTAAAAATTCTGTTGGCACTTTTTTCAAAATACAAGAAACAAATTGTTTCTTTCAATTTGAAATAAAGATCTTTATACATGTACAATCTTATATATATGTGTGCGTGTTTTTATTTGCAATTCTTTATAAGGAATACACACATGTACAAACACATATACTTAAACTCTTTCTCTCTCTCTGTTTTGGTGGTGGATTTAGTTTTCCCTTGTTACTTATCCCCCTCATCATCGCAAAATGTTGAGAGCGAGAATTACATGAGAGCAGGTACTATGATTAGAACCCGCCATAAGAAATTTTGTTTCTACATGATGCGCATTCTATATATGAATATTCTTTGATTCTACTTAATTGTATTTCTGTTTATACATTACTAAAGATGTCTACGCACAAGCATATTTTTTCAACATATTTTTTCACATATTTCGTACGCATATATTCAACTTGTCAGCTTCGCAAGTCTTCGTTTATTCATAATTCTAATATTAAAAGAGAAACGAAGTATAGTGGTGTAATTAATACTAGAGATGTTGATAGGATATATGCAATTTCAAATAATTATGTAAATTATAAATATTAATTTAAATATAATTTTAAGAATTTTAAAAATAAGCGAAGAATAACTGTAAAAAACTAAAATTAATTATATTATTTATTTAGAAATAAAAAAATAATAAACAAAAAACAACACTATATTTGTTAAAGTTTTTAAAATTAAAATAAGAATACAATAATTAAAGATACACAGAAAAAAATATTTCAAAAATTTTTTTAATAAAATTATTAATTAACTTTATATTGGAATTTAATTATATGATTTAATTATATGATTTATTAATATAAATGATTTTCTAATTGGTTTACAGTTTTGTTTTTTAATAAATTTACAGATATTAATAAAATATAAAGAAAAATTAAATATTTTTCTATAAAAGTTCAGAAGTAAAATAAATTTCAGTAAATTTTCAAATATTTTCAGCTCATTGCATCTATTTAAGGAAAAGAAGTAATAATAATATCAATTATTCTAGTTATTAATATTATCATTTTGATGATTGGAGCAAAATCAATTAAAAATTAATTAATATTACAAATTTCGTAATTGAAGTCCATTTTTCCTTATTTCTGTGTATATGGGCAATTATCAAAAATTTTTGATTTTAGCCCTTCAAAAAATATACATATGTATATATATATGTATATATATATATATATTTTTTTTTTTGATGGCACATTAAAATCCTTTTGTATACACATAAAGTGACTCGAATGCATATAGAATCAGTTCGCGTTAATCGTTTCATGTGAGGGGCGCGAAAGTTATGGTGGTTTAAAGTTGAACATATAAAAATTTTTACAAACTAGAAGTTTATGTACAATTCTGGTAAAAATTACACATAATATCAAAACCTACTGAGCTATTTAAATAAAATTTATGATATTTTCAATGTTTGATGGTACTAGTGCAGCATATTTTAGGGTTTCCTAGTAAAATTTTAAAAATTTTCTTTTCAATAAAAATCGCGATTTATAAAAATTTTGTGAAAAATTTGGATCGAATCTACATAAGTTATTTCTCTATGTATTGATTGAAAATATATTTTGTTAGAGTTTAGTATATAGAAACGCTTATTAATATTGTGATCCTTTTTTAACACAAGTAAATATTTTTTGATCTATAACAAGCATAACAAACACCTTTCTAATTATGTCAATTATAGTCAATTTCATGCTGTCCACACGATGTGCCTTAGCGAAATGTGTTCTGACAAAAGTGTCCCGTTTTCAATTATCAACGACATTTCACTTAAATTTATGATCCCAATCAATTATATTTATCGCCACTCGTATATCTAAATATCCAATATTTGTTTAAATTGCAATTTTCTGCATAAAAATACAAAAACAAAAAGGGCAATTTTTGCATAATTTTCAAAAAGTTCATAAAATGTTTGTATTAAATTTATTTTTAATGCTCCTCCGATTTTGTTATGTAAAATGACAAAAAACTAAATTCACGCAGTAATCCAAGCAATTCCATATGAAACTGTGAATGTGCCTCGCGAAAAACTGACTTTTTGAATAATTTTCGGTCTTGTTTTCCAAACTTTGAGAATATCTACTACGTTGACTATTTCGGGCACATCTACGGGATATAGCGCAAAATATCTACAATTACAACAAGTATCAGTCTTTATCCTAAATTTTTATTCGGTTGGGCACATACCGCGCCCAAAAAACTTAAAAATTTAAAAAACTAAAAAATTTTCTCATCAAAATTTTACTACCCTGTATTTAGTTGTTGAAAGTCTGCAGAACAACAAAGATGGTGCAGAATTTATGTACAAAGTCCGATTAGTTTACTTATGATAGAGTAAGATCAAAAAGCATCAACGCGCGTACAAAAATTGTAGAAGAATGGTAAAAACTTAAGTAGTTTTTATCACTTTTTCTATATTCTTGAACTTTGAACAACAATCATGGTTAGAAAACGAAACCTATTGTGCTAAAATTTTGCACTCTATTAGTTCAAGTCTTGTGAGTTCACATCTGTAACTAATTTGTTTAAAATATCATTATCACAAAAGTTATTAAGGATTTAAGTCAGTTTCAGCCAGGTTAAAAATTTTTGATAATTGCCCATATGTATATGGGAAATTCTTCAAACATCTGTAACTAATTTGTTTAAAATATCATTACCACAAAAGTTATTAAGGATTTAAGTCAGTTTCAGCCAGGTTAAAAATTTTTGATAATTGCCCATATGTATATGGGAAATTCTTCAAACTCGTTTACTTTGTCGAAAATTTTTAAATGGCACATCAATGATATTTATTACCAATATTCCTTGGCTCTAGTGGAACACAGATCTGTTCACGTGAATGACTTTTACTGAACGGCATCAATGTTATGGCGGTTTAAGATAAAAATTTATAAAAATGCCAAAATTCTATTTATAGTCCTAAATCAAAAATTATTGCATTTATGTACTATACAATGCTGTATCTAAAATACAAATTAAAAATATCGCGATAAGTTAAGTATGCGTGGATATATTAGCGATTTAATAATTATTAAACCTTCTTATAAAATTTGCAAAATTCAGTTTTTGGTGATGTAGTCTTGTTCATATTTATCCATTTATTGCAAAATTCATCATTTTTTTTAAATAAGTCATAAGACAATGTCATTTATATGCATTTTTTAATTGCACTTACTCGAATCTATAAAGTTGCATTAAATGCAAAGATTGACATATATCATCGTTAAACTAAAAACATCGCGTTCTTAGCTCATCGTTGATGAATATTTTTGGTGAAATTATATTTTCTGCGTAAGTAGAATTTTACACAGGAACTTATTTCAGTTTAAAATTGACTTATAATGGAGTGATTTCATGTCAAAACGGACAGCAATCGGATTTGACATCTCCGATTTCAATGAAATTCACTACAAGCATTGAACATTGGAAGTGTTTCCGAAAACATGAACCCATGTTTCTTTTCGATCCGAAAATATGACGGTTAAAACACGAAAAAATGTTAAGAACTTTACAAATGAATACTTATTTAACTTTCAATAACTTCTTAAATATACATGGTAGATCTCTAGTTGTTGCTGTATATTAAAGACAAAGATATTACCTTTATAACGATATATACAAAGTTTTTTACATCAAAAGTTTAAAGGTCAAATTTGGAGATAAAAAATTTAAACTATTATATCTCAAAAATCGGTATTTTTAAAATTCTTAAAAAAATTATATATTGCTGACATAACTTTTCTCCATATGGATATAAAAATTCAAGTAGGAGCCTTATTTAGTTTTAAAGTTATGGACAGAAATAAAATCCAATTATTAATAACTCCTAAGCTATAGAAAATAAAAAGTTAATTTTAGTGTAATTTTAAAAACAAGGACATGATCTTAAAAATTATATATAGTGAGTAACTTTAGATCGAAAGGTCAAAATAAGACTTACAAAAAATAAACCATTATATCTCTGAAAATAATGTTTTTAAAATGCTAAAAAAAAGTATATAATATTAATACAACTCCACTTTATGCTTGTGCAAAATTTCATGTTGGACACTCATTTAGTTCAGAAGTTATGTAGCAAAATATAAATTGAAGTCAAATTTTGAATAAAAAATTTATTGTTTTTTTTAAATATGTGCTCATAAAAAAATAATTTCAAAATAATATTTGTAAATATTTGAAATTTTACATACAAAAAATGTGATTTTCTCTGTATTTTGCTTCATAACTCCTAAACCAATAGAGGCTCCAACTTGAAATTTGGCACAAATATAGAGAAGGGTTTCATAATCAATATATGTATTTTTTAAGAATTTTAAAATACCGTTTTTTGAGATATTAAGCTTTAATCTTTATATTATCGATTTTGACCTTTGAACTTTCGAAGAATATAAATGTTTTACTCGTCGTTTTAAAATCAATGTGTTTTTCTATTAAATGAAACAAAAATAAGAATCGTACAATGTATTTTTTAGAAGTTATAAGCAATAAAGTGTGATTACTTTTGGAAAAAATTCAATCCCTTTTTGATTTTTGAAACGTCATATTTTTGAACCAGGAGGATTCTTTACTCAGAAAAATTGTAATTTGAGCAACATTTGAAATACTTAATACCTTCAGCGAATTTCATTGAAATCGGAGATATCAAATCAGAAAATGTCAGTTTTTTGTCCGTTTTGATATGGAATCACTCAATGCCAACATCCGCTATAACAAAATATGCAAAATTGCTGAATTCTTTAAATAGCTATACACGTTTAGCAAATTAATATTTTAAAACGCCACAATGATAACGCTATACTCTAGCTTCACTGAAATAACGTTGCGAGTGTGCCTCGCGAAAAAGTCACCTCTTGGAGCCATTCACGTTTTCTTCTCTCCAAGTTTGGGTACCTCCTACAGCATTTCTGTTGAGGGCACATTAACGAGATATACAGTCAACTCGCGAAAACGTGAACACTCGAAACGGTGAACGTCTCAGAAACGTGAACAGTTTTTTTACACAGACTATTCTAAAACGTAAACGCAATTCGAAAGCTCCAAAACGTGAACACTTCTTTTAGATTTTCGTTACTTTTTAAACCTGTAATTTGAATTTGGGAAATCCCCAAATAAAGTGTTCACTTGTTTGATGATGTTACAACGATATTTTTTCTTATTGTATGTGTATGTACTCATTGACCTGTTAGTTGTTCTTTGACATTGCTACGTAAATGTTGAAAGTGATTTATTCGTGAAAGTGAAAAATATCATTAAAAAAACTGAAAGTGTTATCTTTAAAAGATAAAGTGTATATTCTTGAATTATTGCAAGAGGGTTACAGTGTCAGTGGTTTGGCAAGAAAATATGAAGTTCCTAAATCAATCGTTTGTTCCATTAAAAAGAAAAATCGGGAATTAACAAATCGTGTAAATAATACTCTTTATGGTACCTTTAAACGTAAAACATTACGTGCTTCTGAACTTCCGAAAATTAAAAAAAAAAAACCTTTATAAATGGTTCCTTAGCAAGCCAGCTGCTTCCCAGTTTGTACTGGGAGCAGCTGCCAGATAAAATAAAATACGTATCATCATTGGAGAAAAGTGCTCCAGGCGCAAAGATGGAGAAACAGTGATTAACTTTCATGAGCTATTCGAATGCGACGGGAACATACTACTGGTAATTGGAAAATCTAAGAATCCTTATAAATTCTCTAAGTCAGCATGAATGACAAGTACTATTTTTTACGATTGGTTTCATCAATGCTTTGTTAAGGAGGTACATATAATTTTAAAAAAATTATGAACTGATAAATTAAAAACAAATTTTGCTAGGTTACTGAGTTCTTGAGTAACCTATTAATTGACAATGCCCCTACACATCCCCCTGAATCGCAATTAATTTCAGAAGACGGATCCATTTGTGTAATATTTTTGCCACCCAAAGTCACGTCATTAATTCAGCCAATGGACCAAAATATATTTAAAATTACAAAATTATATTACAGAAACAGCCTGGAAAACAAATAGATCTGTTAGATACTATTAAGATGTTATCTTTAAAAGATGCAATTAACCTTTAAACTCAGCATGGAGTCGAATTTCACAAGAAATTTTAAACAAAAGCTGGAAAAACATTTTAAATTTAGTCTCAGACCAAGATGACCCCGATGAAAATATTCCTTTAAGTGTCCTAAGAGAGAGAATTTCTCCGCCAGAAATAAGGCAGCTAGAAGAAACAGCTATTAGACTTCTTCAGGCGCTAAATCCTCAGGTTTGTGTTATTATAGGTTTCCGTATTTTTTAAGAATTTAAATTAACCAAATTCATTTTATTATTGTAGATTGAAGCGACCCTTTCCACTATCGAAGACTGGAACAACAATCCTGAAGAAAACTGCACAGAGGTAGATCATTCGATAACGTGAACAAACTCTAAAACGTGAACTGCCATGGTAAAAATTAGTTCACGTTATCGCGAGTTCACTGTATGTCAAATGATGAAAAAACTGCAAAATTTTGAAATTTTTTAAAACTTGGTTTCACGACTTTTGCACATCACAATTTGACACTGGTTAATTGCACGCTAATTAAATCCATGCTGGTCCTTTTCTACAACTGTTTATAGTCTACATTAGAAGAATTGGATATTTATGCTAAAATCCACGACTACAGCAATAAAAAGAAATAAAAAAACTTGTTAGTTGTTAAAAAAAGTCAGAATTTAAAAAAATAATTGAGGTTGAAGATCGGTTTCATAAAAGCAAACGTAAAAAGAGAATATATATATATATATATATATATATATATATATATATTCTATATATTCTATATATATATATATATATATATATATATATATATATATATATATATATATATATATATATATATATATATATATATATATATATATATATATATATATATATATAAAAGAGTAACGTTACTGACTGACTGATTCATCATCCCACAGTCCAAACGGCTGAAGCTAGAGAGACGAAATTTGGAACGTAGGTAGGTCTCCCTCCATATAGATCCACTAAGACGGGATTTTTGGAAATTCGAATGTTTAGAAAACGGGTAAAAACTGTATTTTTGTACTTTTTTGACACCATATGTATCTTGGAAACCATTCAACATACAGATAAAATTTATGTCGTATTCATAACTTATCAAAAAATGAGAAATATAAATTTGGTACTTTTTAGAAATTCAAACGTTTAAGGGGTAAAAATCGTACCTATTTTTGGTACTTTTTTCATAAAACATTTTTTTATATTTATTGACATAACCATATGCGTATTTTAATATGGGATCTCACTATAATTTAGAAACTCACTGGAATACAATTTCTGATACTTCTATGGGTGAAAAAAAAAAAGTACAAAAAAGGGGTAAAGACGGGAAATTACATTTTATTCAAACTTAATAATGAATTTTCAATTACATTAAACATAGAAACATGAAATTAAGAAAATGTAGATAAGTATTCACAAGAGTGCAATTGGTACTTAAAGATACATAGTCTGTGGGTAAGAATTCAAGAGGATGGACTTTTTGGTACTTTTTTCTTCTTCTATTGGAACTTTTTTGCATTTTCTGTAATATTTAACCTAGAAACATGAAATTAAATACGCATGGTCCGATTTTGGAAAAAATTCACATGGGGGGACTTCGTGGTACTTTTTCGTTCTTCTAATAGTACTTTTTGAATTTTCTATAATTCTGAACATAGAAACATGAAATTAGGGATATGTGGTCCTTAGTTAATGAGAATCTATAAGAGGGGACGTTGTGGTACTTTTTTTTTGTTATTTTAATAGTACTTTTTGAATTTTCTATAATATTTAACCTAGAAATATGAAATTAAGGAGTCCAGAGAAGCAAGCCGAGGCGAAATTGTCGGCGGCGGCTGCACGGCATATTTTGGTCCGCGGCGGCGGCTTACACAAGACAGTACCGGCGGCGGCTTATATGTCGGCTTGCCGTTTTTTCCTAGAAAAACCAACATTTTTTTGGGCGCAAAAAATAAAAAAATTTTAGTGCGGTAAACATACGTATAGGTGGCAGTAGTGTATTCACTTTTTTATAAAAAACAGAAAAATAAAGTGTGTTCTAAAAGGACATTACGCCGAAAATTACGTTTTCTTGAATATATTATGACAGAAAAAAATAAAGTTTAAGTCAAAAATGGGTCTGAAGTCCAAAAGTACAGAAAATTAATTATAAAATAGTATTTTTTATCTTTGGCGCAGCCGATTGTATCGGCGGGTTACCTTGAGCCGGCTCAGCCGTTTAAGCCGATACATGTCGGCGGCGGCCACGGCTTGAAAAATTAAGCGGTGGCGGCTAGCCGCCGATTTTGAACCGGTCGGCTTGGTTCTCTGTTAAGGACATGAATTGCTAAGTGAATGAGAATCCGTAAGAGAGAATTTTGTGGTACTTTTTCGTTCTTCTAATGGTACTTTTTGAATTTTCTATAATATTTAACATAGAAACATAAAATTAAAGATATTTGGCCCTAAATGAATGAGAATTCACTAGAGGGGACTTTGTGGTACTTTTTTGTTCTCCTAATGGTACTTTTTGAATTTTCTATATTATTTAACCTAGAAACATGTAATTAAAGATATGTGGTCCTAAGTGAATCCATAAGAAATGACTTCGTGGTATCTTTTTTTTTAATAGAACTTCTTGAATGTTCTGCAATTTTTATCCTTAGAAACATAAAATTGAAAATGTAATTTCCTAAGTGAATCAGAAACCTTAAAATGGTTTTTGTGGTCCCTTTTCGTTATTCTAATATACTTTTTCATTATTATTCTGAAATTAAAGAGAAATTGTTATTTATGGATGACATAACACCATTATTAAAAATGTTCCCAAGGGAGTTAAAAATCTTAGTTTAAATTTAATATATAGTATGGTTTTTATAAAAAATTTCCGCTAACGAAGTTGCGGGTTTACAGCTCGTAATATATATATATATATATATATATATATATATATATATATATATATATATATATATATATATATATATATATATATATATATATATATATATATATATATATATATATATATATGTATATATAATAAAGTTATATTTTATATTTTAATATAAATAACAATATTAAATAATCCAATATTTTTGTGGAGGGGTAGTTACGAAGTAAACTATGTAATATGTTTAGTTTTAACTTCTCTAACTTATTTAATATAATTGTTTAATTTACTTTTCTATAATTTACTCTCTCATCTTTACTTTTATATTTATTATTATCCTTTTTTAATATTACTGTTAAAACTTGTTTCTCGTTATGTAAATAATTTCTGCATAAGTAATAATTTTTTAATATCAATAAGATTTTTAGTCTTGTAAGAACCTTTAAAAAATAAAGTTGGATTTTTATTAAAATAAAAATTTGTGTTGTAATTTAAAATTACATAAGTTGCGCATTAAATATGCGGTGAAAAAGCGAAAAATATGCTCTAAAAACCCTAAAATATGCTCTTAAAAACAACGATTTTTTAATAAATAAAAAAAATATATATGTTTTTCATTCAAATAAAGAAAGGGTTTTATTAATATTTCAACGTTATTAAATAAGGCAGAATTGAAACTGATCAACCGTGTCGAAATTTGATTCCCCATTTTTTGTTGTATTTCATAAAAACGTTATTGATCTTCTATTTTCTTAACCATCTAATTCTAGACACTATTTTGAGTTCAGAAATTGTAATATCGACCACTTACCGCCGAAATATCATAACCAATAACATTTTCGAAATTTGTGTTTTGATGAAAATCTATAATTTGGAATCATTTAGATCATCTGTCAAAATTTCATCGACACACGTTAGGGTAAAATGTGTCAAAAGTGGTGATTAATTGTACCGAATAAAAAAAGACAAAATTATGTATTAATATCAGTTACAGTATTCAAGCTAGGTTATGTTGTTTTCATATAAGGAGCTGTCAAAGTTAAACATTTTTTTAAATTTTTAAAAAAGAGTAAAAAATTCAATTTTCATCAACTTTTAGTGTATTTATTTTAAATAAAAAGTCTTAAAGTAAAAAATTTAAAATGGAACCATAAATTTCAAGTATTTAAGTATACTTTTATTCAAGTATTTGTAAATTATATTTTTATATCCACATATCGAAGGAATCATTTAAGACCCCACAAGGTATATATTTTCTGGGTCCTGGTTAGATTCTGAGACGATCTAGCTATGTCCGTCGTCTGTCCGTCTGTTGAAAGCATGATAGGGCTCGAACGGGGGACGAAATTTGGCACAAATATTTACCTTATCTTTGTTTGGTATTGAAAATGGGCATAATCGGTTAATAAACAAAAAAGTTATGGGCTAAAAACTAGAAACAAAGGGTAACTGTTTCATTGTATAAATAGTTTGGGGTCGATGTAAACTCGGAAACCAAAAATGGGCGTGATCCGCCCACTTTACCGCCCACCTCACATATAAGGTGAAATTGTGTTAAAATTGTTAAAGGACCAATGTAAACTCGAAAACAAAAAATAGGCGTTGTCCGCCCAATTTACCATATTTATACCCTACACCACCATAGGTGGGGAGGGTATTATGCGTTTGTGCTGATGTTTCTAACGCATAGAAAAAACCATCAGACCACCACCTTAAAGTATACCATTCAACTCAGAATTACTTCCTGAGTCTGCCCATGTAAACCTTGTAATCCAACTACAGGTCGCAATTTTAAAGATAAGTCAATGAAATTTAGCACATGATCTTATATTAAACCAAGGACGAACCCTATAGAAACTAGTTATGATCGGTTAATTATTTCACCTAGCCCCCCAACAAATGTCCTCCCGGAAAAGGGTTTAACGATCACAAATCCATTAAATAAAGAAATATTTTAATGAAATTTGGCACACATAAATTTCATATAAGCCTAAATCTGTGTGCCAATTTCACATTGGTCCATAATTGACCATAGCTCCCAAATAAACCCCTCTTCCGAAAATCACCTTAAAGGGCATAAATCCCATTAAAATGTTAGTCAACACAAATAAGTTTTATATAAATGTAAATTATAGTGTTAAATTTTACGATGATCAGTCCATAATTTACCATAGCTCCCATATAAGACCCTTTTTCAGGAATCACCCAAAAGTGAATAAATTCATAAAAATGTTAGTATCAATGTAATATTCTGTATTAGTATGTTTTATTTTACACTTAATAAGAATATCTGTCCACACTTGGCCCAAGTGTAATAAAAGACCCCTGAACGAATTTTGATGTACACAATGGTGTAGGGTATAATATGGTCGGGCTTGACCTTAAAGCCCATGATAAATACCTTAGAAAACATACTTGCATGTACTATTTCTCTTATACATTTTTCGAGATATATTAATTTGAAATTTCAACAATCTCAACTTTGCAAGGTGTTGGTCAGGTCTTTCCATATATATCCCAACATTTTCAACCGATTTTATCATATTTTTTGCAGTTTATTAAAAAACAAAATCTCTCTTTATTAGAATTGAAGTCGATATCTTTATTGAAAAAAAAACGATTTTGAATTGGCAAGTTTGTAAAAATTAATAAACAAATGGACGGAAGGACAGATATTAGAATTCTTTAAAAAAAGTCTTAAAATTCCAAAAATATGTAATTTTTTTACTTCTCGATTAATATAAAAACTAAATCTAAATATTAAAGTATTAATATAACATTTCCCTGAAAACTAAATCTAAATATTAAAGTATTAATATAACCTTTCATTGAATTAAGTGCCATTTTGGACCCATTTAACCAAATTTCATAGAAGGACGAACATGCCATTTTGCCAAAAAAATATTTTAGAATTCTAAAAATGCATTTTTTTTACTAACTAATAAATAGAAAATTCATTTATGATATGACAGAAAAGAAATTTCAAATATAGATAGTCCTAGTAAATCTCTACAAAAAATACGCTTACATGTGTAGGTTATCTCTTTTAGTTTAAGAGATATTCGGATCGAAATAAATTTTTACCTCATTTTTAGCCGTTTTTTTAGTTTTTTAACTTGGCGGGCTTAATATAGCCCCTAGAATTTTTATAAAATATTTGCCAGATTCCTTATAAAATTCTAAATAATATCGCTCTAAGAATCATATAAATATATGAATCCGTTAAAAAGTTATATTAATCTAAAGTTGTAACTTTAAAAAAATTTTACATTTTTTAATTTATGGATAAAAAATTTTGAATTGATTACACATACGCATGGGATCAAAGTTGGCATAATTGGTTCGAAAATATTTAATTTTTAAAGGAATAAAATTTCTAATGGAACGAATTGGGACTGCAAATTCTATCTTACGAAGCAGGAACTCGGAGTTAATTGAACCATTTACTAAATTAATTAAAAATTTTATATTCATATATTTTCTCCTATTCTCAAGAGAAGGGAGATCAATTAGCTGTAATCGACTTTTATATGATGGTAAATTAATATTAGGATTCCATGGAAGATTACGAAGACAAAATAAGAGAAACTCTTTTTGGACTGATTCTATTTTCTTTACGTAAACTTCGTATTGAGGATCCCAGACCACTTTTATAAAACAATCACCAAAAATTCATTTATGATATGACAGAAAAGAAATTTTATATATAGATAGTCCTTATAAATCTCTACAAAAAATACGCTTACATGTGTAGGTTATCTCTTTTAGTTTAAGAGATATATGTAAAGTATACACCCAAAAAGCATTTTCTGAAAAAGCATTTTCTGACTTTTTCCTTTTAAGGACAAATTTGTTTATATTATACTAAAATTTTATAATGATAGCTTAATTAATGTAGATTTTATTTAAGTTCAAATTTTAAATTTTTTTTATTTTTTAAATAACACTAAATACAAAAATTTTTCGTTTGTTGATCATTCTAATGATAGAATTTGGCTCAAATACTTTATTAACATATTATTATTTTTCAAGTAATATCCTTTCCAATGATACCAAATACTAGCATAAATCCTTTACACAATCGGTTAAATACTTACCGAAACTTGACCCCCCTTCAGCGAAATGTGCACATTTTCCTTAATTTCCATAGTAAATGTGTACTGCAGCATTCTATATACATAAGTGCATAGCAGTTTCAACGTGTTTTTATACCCACCATCAAAAAGATGGGGGGTATATTGATTTTGTCATTCCGTGTGTAACGTGTCGAAGGAATCATCTAAGACCCCACAAAGTATATATTTTCTGGGTCCTGGTTAGATTTTGAGTCGATCTAGCTATGTCCGTCCGTCTGTCTGTATGTTGAAAGCAGGATAGAGCTCGAACGGGGCAACGTAGGGAGACGAAATTTGGCACAGATATTTGTCTTATATAAGGTTTGTTTGGTATTGAAAATGGGCAAAATCGGTTAATAAACAAAAAGTTATGGGCTAAAAACTAGAAACACAGGGTGTCGGTTAAATACTTTTCTTCTGATATTTCTTCAATAAAAGCACGTACGACAACGAAATTTTGTACGTATAGTTCGGGGGTCGATATAAACTCGGAAACCAAAAATGGGCGTGGTCCGCCCACTTTACCGCCCACCTACCATATAAGGTGAAAATCAATGAAATTGTGTTCAAATAGTTCAAGGACCCAATTAAAGTCGGAATAAAAAAATGGGCGTGGTCAGCCCACTTTACCGCCCACTTCCATATAACGTAAAATTTTAAAAAGTTGATGGTGGGTATATAGATTCGGCCGGGCCGAATATATTCGCGCTTGTTTTAAATATTATTTAGAATTTTGTAGGGAATGGCAAACATTTTAGAAAAATTCTAGGGGAAAAATTAAGCCCGCCAAGTTTAAAAAACTAAAAAAGGCGGGGCTAAAAATGAGGTACAAATTTATTTCGACCCATATATCTCTTAAACTAAAAGATATAACCTGCACGTGTAAGAGTATTTTTTGTAGAGATTTACAAGGACTATCTATATATAACATTTCTTGTCTGTCATATCATAAATGAATTTTTGGCGATTAAAAAAAAAATTACATACCCGATATGGGCAATTTTGGAGGGCCACCCACTTCCCCCCTGGGGGTCTGTACTCCTCCAAATCAACTCGAAAACTCCTCAGCTCTGACCATATGAAATTTTATTGAGATATCTCTAACGGTTCTTTACTCAATTATTTCCAAAAAAAAAGCGTTTTTGAACCACTGTGAGATGTAAATAAATGCTTGGAAACGTAGGGATCATTAAATTCTTTTCCCCAGCGCTTGAAGAAACATTTGAAATCCTTTTGCCTTATTAACAATTTGTAAAACATGGGAATTAAAAGACAGTTTATAATCAAGCAAAACACCTAGATCAAGAAATTCGTCGACCGATTCAAGTTCATATTCATTTATTTTGTATTTACAGAGTACTGGACTTCTTCTGTACAACATCATGTGTTTGCATTTTCTTAAATTCAGATCCATTAGATTTATAATTCACCAGTCATAAAGGTTGTCTAGATCTGATTGGAGTAAGGAACATTGGTAGGAATCAGTAAAGCTATGGAACAGCTTTACATCATCAGCATACATTAATATTCAGGAATTCTTAATGCAGGCTGGTAAATCATTTATAAATATTAAGAATAATAAAGGACCGAGATGACTACCTTGCGGAACACCGGATAAAATGTTTTTGGATTTACATTCTCGAAATAATACACATTGGTATCTATTTTTAAGATATGTAGATATCCATTTAAAAAAAAACAGGAGAAACGACTTAATGCGAAAGGATTTCAGTAACTATCTTTTCGAAAAGTTTTGGAATAACACTCAATTTAGCAATACCTCTATAGTTGGATTTGCTTCCGGATTTAAACAAAGGTATAATATAGGATTTTCCAGACTGCAGGAAAATAACCATTTACCATTGATAAGTTGAATAAGTAAGTTATTGGAGATAAAAGAGAATTTAAACACTTTATTAGAGCGCAACTTGGAACACCATCAGGTCCACATTTGTCAGAATATTTAAGATTCTGTATGGCTGTTATTATCATTGACATATCAGAAACATATCACAAATATCAGCATCATTTGAGGATACTTTATCTCCAAATTTCACCATGGGTATATAACCAGAGACTCGGCGCTTTGAATTTACAAACTGGTAAAAAGATTTTGGATTATTTAAAATTTTTTTTTTTTTCACCTTAAAGAGGTAATTATTGTAACATCGGATGTTTTCGGAATTGTAAATAGATCTTGATATTGAATATTTCATATAATCAATAGATAAACCAGACTTTTTGAATTTGCTGTATTGTTTATTTTTAAAATTTTTCAAGCTATTGAGTTGCTTTGTATTCCAAGGCGGTCCATGTGTAGTTTTTTTCTTGTCATTGGAATGGATTTCTTAAAACATTTAAATAAACCATCATAAAATTTATTCAGAATGGTATCAATATTTCGAGGACATATTTTATTATAAGGAATGTATTCAAACCAATTTTCAGAACAAAGTAGGTGATTTAGTTTGGAAAAGTCAGCTTTGCTAAAATCAAAAACCATCTCATGATTTACATTGGATTGTAGTGATAGTTTTGTTTCGACGTCTATGCCTATTTCCAAAGTGGGGTGATAAACATCTTCAGGATTTAATAATGGATTGATGCGAACAATATTAAAGTTCTCTGGTTGATCAACAAATACAAGATCAAGTAATTTCCCAAACTTGTTTACTACGTTGTTTATTTGGAAGAGTCCTAAATCTGCAATAGCATCTATTAACTCAATAGATGTTTCCGATCTTACTGATGGGCTTAAAAAGCATGAATCAGGAGTTTTGCACCATTTTATATTTGGAATGTTAAAATCCCCAAGGACAATAATAGAGTCACCAGGTGTGGATTGATTAGCTACAAATTTTATCGCATTTGCATGTTGTTCGTAAATTTGAAATTTGTTTGACGCAGGAGGAATATAGGAACAAGTTACAAAAATTTTCCTGAATTAATTAATACAAATAGCGATAAAAATATTTTGATCATTACTAACGATTATTTCTTCCGAAGGTAAGAGAGTTGAGACAAAAATCAAGACTCCCCCACCTTCTTTATCCACTCTATCACGTCTATAAACTTGAAATTTACTGCACATTATATCAGAATTATGAATTACCTTATCAAATTTATTTCGGAGCCATGTTTCAGTGAGTACAATAATATTATGTTCCATACCGAAGCTCTCTAAATAAAGGGATTTTAACTTTGTGTTCATACCTCTAACATTTTGGTATGCAATGGAAATAGCTAAGGAGTTATAATTTTTTGGATAAATATTAATATTTAACTGATTATAAAATTCAATTAGTTTTTTGGATTCGGAACAGAAGCCCTTGGAAGAACAACAATGAAAAAAAAAAAAAAAAAAAAAAAAAATTTATCAATCCATTATTTGATTTTAAATTAAATTCTATTAAAAGAGTTATTTGATTTTAATATTATATTTTATTGATTGTAAATCATTTCAAATATTTTTTGACAACTTCAAACAAAATTAGAAATTATTTATTTTCAACAAAGAAAAATATGGAAAAATAAAACAATATGCTTCTTTTAACGGATCTAAACGTAAGTAATGTGATACTGTGTAGTTCCAATACACTAACATTTGTTTTGTTTTAGGCTAACTAATGCAGTATGCGCCCCGCTGGACTTTTCGTTGTGTTAATTACGCAATTCGATGGTACAAGTTTCACAAATGTCTAAATCATTTACTTCTTCAAGTATACCAAATCTTTGTGGGAAATGCAATTTTTGTAAATTCTTAGCTTATATAATATTAAAAACCTATCTCCTGCTTAGAGAAAGATGCTGGTAAAATATTCATCCTAAAAGGTATAGTTTAAAGTTTTTAAATATTCCCATTTTTGCTGCCTTAACATTCAAATTTTTCAAAAATCCTTTCTATTTACAGGCAACATGGGTGCCAATTTAATGTATCATTAAATTTACACAATACGTACATTTCTACGTTATACTCACATCTTGCATGAACGCCCCTTGTAAATAACTTGGTATTCTTTTAATAATATTGCAGAAATTTTGGCAAATTATATAAGTTTCCAATTTTGTTGTTCTAGTTCTTTGTTTTTTATCGATTTGAATATAAAAAAATTAAAAAATAAAACAATTTTCTTTTTTCAAATTTGACGTTTAAGTATAAAAGTTTACGAACTCATTTACACATTGAGGCGTAAATATTTTTAAATTGTGTAAATAATTTTTCGAACAAACTTTGACAAATTTTTTACGAGGTTATATATTTATACAGTTTATGAGCTTTACGAGGCATTTATTTGCATGAAAACCTCTATTATGTTTTATAAATAGTAAAGGGCTGCATGAATGCCGAAAAATGAATGCTGAATACATTCATCGTAAAAACAGTTAGTTCATGTTGTGTGCTTTTTCATTGTGAAATGAATGAATGAGTATTATCCACAATAACTGACCACGAAAACTCAAAACATATGAGTAGAGAATGCAAAACCATATAGTACAGAACCTATGTGAGTTGTGTGGATATGTTGTATACGATTTCATTGTGCAATGAAATAGATAATTTATTGTATTTTCTTTTTCGCTTTTGTTTTGATTTGTATATAAAAAGTGCGTGGCAAAAGCAAAGACAAAATCCACCACCAAAGAAGCACAAAAAAAAGATCAAAAGCCATATATGAGTTCGTACATGTATGTACTACCCATAAAGAAATACAAAAAATACAGAGCAATACATTAGTTTATACATGTGTGTTCTTTTTATAACGTTCTTTAATTTGAAGTTTTGGTTGTTTGTTTACTAATGGACGAGTTGTGACCTTTTTGTTACTGTAGGGTATAGCATACGTGTTTTGTTGTTTTACAAGTTGAAATACGTTGATCCGCACCGAGTTGATTATACCTTTCTCAGTGACATATCTACTTTTAAAAAGTTCAATTTATATCTTAAACTTTATAAATTTAATTTAAATGTTATATGAAAATTTGATAATTGTTTAAGAAATTATTATTTGATTTTTATTGAAAGTAAAATTTTCCATTATTTTGTTTTGTATTTCTCTGATGAAAATAAGTTTTATTTCTGTTAAACTAATAATTATTATTTCAGGCTTTTATATATAATATAATAAGTTTTGAATGAATATTTTCATCTAAAATATTTGTTAAAAATAAATTATTTTATGTAGTTTATTTATATTTTAGATGTAAAATAAAAAAATGTAAAATATTCTTCAATTGCTTGAAAATAATTTGAAATAAAATTTTTTAAATATTTTTCTATTTGTCATATAAAATAAAAATTTTAAATCAAATTCCAAAGTCTTCAACTAAATTGAAAATATACATATCTTATTTCCTTAGGTTGAATACAATTAATCTATATTTTATATTCAATTTTAAAAAATCTTTTTCAAAACATTTAAATTTTTCTATTCTTAGAAAATATTTGAATATTTTTGATCATCATTAATATTTTGTAATATTTTTAAATTTGACCGGAATAATAAAAATAAGTAATATTTTCATTTTTATACTTAAATATTTGAAAAAACTATGTAACTTTTTTTTCAAACCTTCTGTGGCTGAATATTTTTATTTCTTTGGAATTTTTGCTTAATAAAATTATTTTTTTTCTATTTAAATATATTGTTTTGCAATCAAAATCATAAAAATTTGTTGAATTTTTTTCATTTAAATAAAATATATATGAAAATTATTTAAGATATTTTCTTAAGACAAAAATATTTGTTTTAATTTTGATTAAATTAAATATGTTCTTTTTTAATTATTATTTTTTTTTTTTTTAATAAAATAGAAAATTATAACAAATTTAATATTATTAATAATATAAATAAATTATAATAAATTATATAATAAATAATATTAATATTATAAATAAAAATACAATTAAAATATCCCAATATTTCATTTTGTAACTATATCAATATGTAAAATCTTTAGAATGTTACCATAAACTTCTGTTTTTTTTTTTACTACGTTATAAAGCAACCACCAAACAAGCAAAACATAATATCCATCACATAAAGCATAAACATTCATAGTATCTACTGATAATTCGAATTAAGGCCCAACCAGTCAACTTTGCAACGCAACGCAGAATGAAGAAAGGTAGCGTGAAACATTTTGTACAACCAGTCAACAAAAGTAAACGTATCATATGTTTTTGAACATTCATTGTGTAAACAACTCCGTTTTTCGGTTATTTTGTGAACAAAATAAACTACAGGGTTGTTAAAAACTTACGCAGCTACGTAAAAATCTATTTTCTGTAGATTTCTGCGATACGCTACCTAGAATTTTTGTGCCAATAGCTACATACACACATCTGCATAAAGCAGGTTGAAACAGCTGATTGCGATACGATGATTTTTAGTTGAGTGGTTGGGGCTTTATTCATGAAAATGGTCGTACACTGAGTGAAATTGATACGAACAGCGAAAAAAAAACTCACAAAGAAGTAGCTGTTAGCCTACGATCATTGCCAAAACATACACAGAATTGTTTTTTTATTTTCGTTTTATCTACTCACACTTTCTTATAATGAATGAATGGTATACTTATCTATACAAATAATTTTTCACTATAACAGAGTTCATTGAAGTGAATGTTTTACGCCGGCAAGAAAATGAATGTGTTTGCGCAGTCCTTTAATAAATAGTATATTTTTTAATAAGAAAAAAATATATATTTTTTTTCAATAAACAATTTACGAATTAGAGTTATTGTTTTTACGTATTTCGTGATAGGTCCTCTTTAAGTAAATAAAATTATTGACTTTAAGAATATTATTATTGAATTTTAAATTTAGTTTTTTCTGTATTATGAGGTGGAATAAAAGTATTTGACTTATAAGATATAGCAGTAGCATGACTACTACTTGGATTTGTAGTTGGTAATGGGACGGATTCTTTAGGAGTATTCTTAGAAATACAAGGGGGTGTTGATGATGACTTAGCTGTTCTTTTATGTTTTGGTTTCGGGGAGGCAGCAAAACTATCTAAATTTGTGAATTTGGAAAAAAGTTCACCATATTTAGTTAGTTTCCCTTGCAAAGAAGAAAAGTCTTTTTTAATTCCATCAAACTCAGCTTTATAACTTTTGAAAAAGTTATAAAATTCAATACCAATTACTCTGCAATTAGGACAATTCCATTGCAAATTTTAAGTATTGTCAGATTATGCATCAGCATCACGAGTTTTGAGGCCACTACATTTTAAGTGGTAGTTTTCCAAACATAACCAACAGGGAACAATACGTTCCTCACCGGAAATACTGCAGTTCCTATTCATACAGTCCATATCAAACTATTATTAAGGACACACACGAAAAGAAATAGGATTAAAACCATTGATAAGAAATTAAATGGCAATACTGCGAATAATTAGCAAGGACACTAATTTAAATATTGATCTTAATAATGGAAAAACGGAGTGGTAATATTAAGGAAAAATATAAAACGGAGTTGTTTTATTGACAAGTTTATCAATTTGACAAACAGAATTATAACAAATATATGTCAAAGAAACATACAAAAACAATTGCATGCAAAAATAAGTCTTAAATTAAGATTTATCGTTAGATCGATTTAAAAAGTGCTTCTGAGTCGATTGGTATACTTTAAGGTGGGTGTTGGGGCGTTACAAACATCAGCACAAACGCATAATACCCCAACCACCCATGCACAGAGGGCCAGAGCAATAGATTTTTGGCCATAAGTCATTTTTAAGAATTTGAAAATAACGAATATGGCAAATTATTAGGAACACTTAAAACAATGTTTCCCGAAATTTTTTTGGTTATCAATCTACACCATTTCCTTCTGTATCGAACCAAAGTTAAAAAAGTTGTTAGAAATTAGTTTTATTGAAGGGCCATTTTTTTTTTTTTTTGCTACATATTTTTGTTACAAAAGCTGAAATATTTTTTCGCATCAATTAACATCTGAATCGGCATTATAACAAAAGATACCCGAATTTAAATTATTTTCATATAGCATATATTTTTTTTTTTTAAATTTTAATCAAATTAGTTAAAATTTTTTTGATATTAACCTTCTTCCAAAGAAATCCACACGAATCCACAGTCCGATAAAATTTATTTTTTCTATTTTTATATGTAATAAATAAGTTTAATGCAATGTTAAATCGGAGTACAAAATATCAGGAAGATCGGTCCACAATTAGACACATTCGAAAATCACTTTAACTCCCAAAATCGAACATAAATTACAGTATCATGGTAATATTTGACAAAAAAAATTAAAATCAGTAAAAATCATATAAACTAATTTCATATTAGGTCCATTTTCGAAAATTTCGGAAATCATTTTAATGCACAAACGCATTGGTGTAGGGTGTCATATTGTCTGGACAGACTGACTATAATTTTCTTACTTGATTATTTATGTTTGCACTCGAATTCAGTAGCACCAAAAACAAACAGAAAACCACGTCAACAAAAAAATTTTGGACGCCATATTGTTTCCGCCATTTTGCATTTTTATACCCTACACCACCAAAGGTGGTTGGGGTATTATGTGTTTGTGCAGAAGTTGTAACGCAGGGAAAAAATCTTCGGACCCCAATCTTTAAGTATACCGTTCGACTCAGAATCACTTTCTGAGCCGATTAAACGATGTCCGTTCGTCCGTCTGGTCGGCTGGCTGGCTGTCCATGTAAAGCTTGTGCGCAAAGTACAATTTTGAAGATAATTTGATAAAATTTGGTACATATGCTTTTTTCAACACAAAGCCTATTGACTTTGGTTATGATCAGCCCATTATTTCACCTAGCACCCATACAAATGTCCTCCCGGAATAGAGTTTTAACACTTATAGATGCCTTAAAAATATGAATATTTTAATGAAATTTAGTACAAATAAGTTTTATATCAGCAAAAATCTGTCTGCCAAATTTCTTGAAGATTGGTCCATAACAGACCATAGCTCCCATATAAACTCCTCTTCCGAAAATCACTAACGTGCATAAATCCCATACAAATGTTAGTATTATGTTAATATTTAACACAAGTAAGTTGTATATACGTAAAAACAAAATTATGTCTTCTTCTCTCGTTTTTAATATTTTCGATAATTTTATAGATAACAGATTTCAAAGTTTTCTTGTGTTTGGTTTTGGACCCATTTATCGATTATCAGAGTTGGGGGTAATGCACTAAATTGTGAGTGCATTCAGCTTTTCACTAAATCGCACTATAGTGAAAAAAAATTGAATTTTAACTATTTGCCACCACTATAGTTATAGTGAAACATTTCTTCACTACCACTAAAAAGTTTTAGTGATATTGCAATTTTTTTGACTTTAACTAAATTTAGTGGTAATGAAAAAATTTGCACTACACTCAATAGTGCAAAATCTGAACTACACATAAGCTGCAAATAAATTTTTTTCACTAAACATAAACATAACATTTTTTCAATTAATCACGATGGTAATTATCAAATTTATAATCGTTTTAGAACAACACTACGTAATTTAGAATTTCTTTTAATGTGTTTTGGAAATCTTATAAGCGTATTTGTGCAAGGCAAATTTATTTATCAGGTAAAGTCAGTTCTACAACAAATACAACAATACAAAAACAACAGGCACTTTTTAAATAGTTTGCTGGTTAGTTATGTCAAAATCGGCTGACCAGAAACAAAGCGAATTTGTAAACATAACAAAAAATAAAGTAAGCCTCAGAGAACCAAGCCGACGCAAAATTGTCGGCGGCTGTGTATCCAATTACTTTCACAAGGTCATATCGGCGGCTCAAAATGTTTTTTATATTATATTACATAAATTAAGTAAATTTCTTATGTTTATTACTAAAAACTAATATTTCCGTTTAACATATGCAATTTTATTTGTATTTTGTTCAGCCTTTCTAGCCGGTATGAGTCAGCGTCGGCGACGGCTAGAAAAATTATACGTCGATTGGCTGCCGGTCCGCTTTGTTCTTTGGTAAACGTAAACAAAGTTTGACAGATGCAATATCCAAAACAAAGTAAAACAAGCGAAAAATTATATTCGGCCATGCCGAATCTTATATACCCTCCACCACTGAGGCAGTATTTTCATCAGTTTTTATATAGGAAAAATTGTTCGGAAAGTGGTGTTTTCTAATTTACTTATTAATTTCTGGCGTCCATAATAGTGTAATGGTATGAACTTTTGTGTTGCATATAAAATATTTTAACAAATTATTATGCAAAAATCTGTAAAAGGTGAAAAAAGAGAAAAATCTATGTTGCCTTTTTTCAAAAAGTTGATTATCTTGGTAAATGAAAGTATATTTTTCATAAAAGTAAAAAAAAGAAAACTTAATAGTAGTGAGCCAAATGAACGACAATTTAGTTTCACAATAACCGTGTCAAAAAATAAAAGCTATTTTTATCGAAAAGTAAAATTTTATTCTATAAGAAATCTAAAAGCTAGAGAGAAACAAAATTCTGTGATCTCTTACATATATCACAAGCAATTATCAAAATTTTTTGATTGAATTCTGATTTGATTCAATTCTGGTCAAAATTACACATAATATCAAAACCTACTGAGTTATTTAAATAATATTTATGATATGTTCAATGTTTGATGGTATTAGTGCAGCATATTTTGGGGTTTCCAAGTAAAATTTTAAAAATTTTCTTTCATTTCCTTATATTTTGGTTAAAAATATATTTTGTTAGAATTTATTACATAGAAATGCATTTTAATATTGTGATCCTTTTTTAACCCAAGTAAATATTTTTTAGTCCATAAAATATTTATCTCTGAAAATTCTTTGATGCGCCTCCGAATTTTCATTAAGCATAACAACAACTTTCTAATTGTGTCGATTATAGTAAATTTCATGCTGTCCACACGATGTGCCTTTGCGAAATATATTTTGACAAGTGTTCCGTTTTCTTTTAACAACGACAGTTCAGTTAAATTTTTGATCCCAATCAACTATACTTATCGCCACTCGTATATCTATATATCCAGTATTTGTTTAAATTGCAATTTTCTGTATAAAAATACAAAAACAAAAAGTCCAATTTTTGCATAATTTTCAAAGAGTCCATAAAATTTTTGTATTAAATTTATTTTCAATGCTCCTCCGATTTAGTTATGTAAAATGACAAAAAAAAAAAACTAAGTTCACGCAGTAGTCCAAGCAATTTCATAATTAAATGTGAATGTGCCTCGCGAAGAACTGACTTTTTGAAAAATTTTCGGTCTTGTTTTAGAAACTTTGATATTATCTACTACGTTGACTGTTTCGGGCACACCAACGTGATATAGCACAAGATACGTATAATTACAACAAGTATCAATCCTCATCCCAATTTTGTATTCGGTTAAGGGGCGCACAGACCACGCCCAAAAAACTAAAAAAATTTTAAAAACCAAAAAATTTTGTCATCATAAGTTTATCACCCTGTATTTAGTTGCTGAAAGTCTGCACAACAACAAAGATGGTGCAGAATTTATGAACAAAGTCCGTTTACTATACTTATGATGGAATAAGATAAAAAGTACAAAAAATTCGCTAGCAAAAATTTATCAATTATTTCCGCAAATCTTTACTTACCTCAAATTTATATTAAATTATTTGATTATAAAGTCGTTTCTTTGATGATGTTGGGAAAACTAAATAACTAACCTAAAGCAAAGTATAATCATTTAACTATAAGAGTTTCCCTATGCATAATTTAGGGTGATTTATATAAAAGAAATTACTCTAACCGGCCATGAATTAAGCGTTTACTGTTAATTTATATCATTCTTGATCAAAAGTGCCCACAAAAGTTTAGAAAAATTATATTTGAAAACTTTTATAAATACTAATCTTTAACGAAATGATAAAAATTATGGATGTTTTTTAAATATAATAATTTAAATGAATTTAAAATAAACAAAATTCTCACATAACTTAGTATATTACAGTTTCATATTAACGATGAAAAATAAAAAATATATCACCACATAATTATTAGTGCCCAAAAAACTGTAATGAATTAGAAATTATATTCAATATGTATCAATACTTTGTTCAATGTGCTAAATAAAATTCAAACATTTTCAAAACAAATTCATAATTATGTAATTTATTCTAGCAACATTATATTTACATGTTAGCAAACTTTCAATAAACCTATTTTCATACCCTTCCCTACCGACGTGTATAGCTTGAAACACATCGAACTACTAACTAGTTTAATATACTTATCAACATATATTGCTAAAAAGTAGCGAACATACCATGTTGTGGTATGATCGAATTTCACCACGATCAAACATCAAACCAAAGAATATTCATATATAGAATGCGCATCATGTAGAAACAAAATTTCTTATGGCGGGTTCTAATCATAGTACCTGCTCTCAAGTAATTCTCGCTCTCAACATTTTGCGATGATGAGGGGGATAAGTAACAAGGGAAAACTAAATCCACCACCAAAACAGAGAGAGAGAAAGAGTTTAAGTATATGTGTTTGTACATGTGTGTATTCCTTATAAAGAATTGCAAATAAAAACACGCACACATATATATAAGATTGTACATGTATATCTTTATTTCAAATTGAAAGAAACAATTTGTTTCTTGTATTTTGAAAAAAGTGCCAACAGAATTTTTAGTTGTTTATTTACTAATGGAAAAGATATGAACGTTAATATTACAGTAGGGCATAGCATACATGTTTTGTTGTTTTACAAGTAGAAATAGTTTGATCTGCACCGACGTGCTTATACCTTTCTTAGTGACGTGACAAATTTTTATATGATTTCGAAGTTGTCAATTTATATTTTATAGTTATATTTTTGATAAACTAATAATTGTTATATTTTACTTTTATATATTATATTTTTATATATTTCATAAAATGTGCATATAATTTGTTTTTGGTGTT
The DNA here is from genome assembly GCA_951394005.1 of Protophormia terraenovae. Taxonomy (NCBI): domain Eukaryota; kingdom Metazoa; phylum Arthropoda; class Insecta; order Diptera; family Calliphoridae; genus Protophormia; species Protophormia terraenovae. The sequence goes on from OX596077.1 coordinate 73,522,271, forward strand.
TTTTTTATTATTATTAAAAAAAAGTTTTTATAGAGAATTTTTAGTTTTTGAAATTATTTAAAAAAAATATTTAAATTTTTTCATTTTTAAAAGTATATATTTTTCCATTTTTTGGATTTTTTAGAAAGAAAAATAAAAATAAAGTAAATAGTAAATAAAAGTTTTTCCTTTTTTTCGGAAAAAAATTATTTTGTGATTTTTTCCATGTTTTTGAGTTGTATTTTATTTGAATCAAGAAATTGTTATTAAAATATACATTTTTTTAGAAATAAATAATATTAATATTTTCAATTTTAAAACTTATTTTTAAATAATATATATTTTATTTAGTAAAAAAATAGTTTTGAATAAAAAAAGTATTTCATTTCTTTTATTTTTGGGCAGAAATAACATTTATTTTGAAAAATAAAGAAGTTTTTTTGATTTCCTTTTTCTAAGCAAAAAGTTATTATTTTTTTTTTATACAAAAAGAAATAAATATTCATACAGCAAAGATTCAATTTATAGACCTAAATTTTTTTATAAACAAAAATACTGATTTTTTTTAATATACAAGTTATTTTTTTGGCAGGAAATAAGTTATTTTTTATTTATTCATTTATTTATTTTTGTCATAATAATTTTTTTATATAGAAGGTATATATACAAATTAAATATTTTTTCAAAAGATCTTTTTTCAATATAATTCCACCTTCTTTACAGAATAAAACAAAATTATTAAAGAAAAATCTAATTTTTTTGGTGACAAATTTGTTATGAATAAAAAAAATAAAAATATTTTTTTATATTTTTTTCAAGTGGATATAATTTTATATTTTTGTTTTTATTTATTTAATTAATTAATATACTTAACTTTAACATCTGTTACTTTGAATACATAAGTAACAAAACTACACAAATCAAATTTTAAAATATAAATTTGATATCCTGAAAGTATATAAACTCATATGACGTTAAAAAAGGTATAACTAGTTCGGTGCTGATTAAAGTATTTCTACTTTTAAAACAACAAAACTCATATGCTATGCCCTACACTAACATACGCGATCGTATTTTATCTCCTTTAGTAAATAAACAACCAATTTCTTGTTTCTACTTTTTATAGGCACTATACCAGCGATCTCCACACTCATACATTCACAATTACGTTTGGGTATGTTTTGTTTTTCTGTCCCATTATGAAATTATACACGAAACAAATAACATAATTTTTATAGTAATTTAATTTTGAAAGTTTCTTCGTCAATTCAAGACTTGTAAGTGGAAATACACGTTACTAGTTTAGAATTTTAATAGTAATAACCAGGGATCGCAACGATTACCATAGTAATCATAAAAATTAAGATTTAATGTTTATTTTTTCTATTATTTGATTAAAAAAAAAATATAACGATAAATTATTAATTTAGGATTTTAATTTCTTATTAAAAAATATCAAATAATTCAGCACGAACGATTATTTCAGATTTGTATTTTATAATAAAAAATTAATTGTAGTACATTATTAATTAAAAAAAGATAGTTATATAATTAAAAAATCATATTAATTAATCCTACTTAATATTAAATATTTTTCATGAGTGTATCTCAAGCAACAAGCAATAACACAACATTCTTGCTTGAATGCTCGTGCGAGACTGACTTTCTTGTGTGTTTTTTATTCATTTCAAGAGCATAACAAAAGAGATAAAAAACACGCAAGCTTCTTTTCCTTTTGCCTTCCCTCCCGCATCATGAAATACTTTTAAAAAATATTTCAGTTTTCATTGACATGCGCCTTCTATATGTTGTATATTCTTTGATCAAACCCAACATAGTTGTATACCTTTGTGTTTATCAACATTTATATTGAGGCGAACACACACACATGCACTCCATATAAAAATTATAACATGATGTTTAAAAAAAAAAATTATGGCATTGAAATCATTTAACTGTTCATATTTTTGTCTATATCTTTTTTTCTACTGAACCGATTTAACTAATTTTTGGCAGTAATCTAAGGTGAACCTAGATAAACCTTTTTGCTAAATTTTATTTAAATTCGTTTGTGGCTTATTGAAATATTGTCAGTTAAAGTTTGATTTAGGGGTTTCTCCAGATTTTGGTATATAACTTTTTTTCCACTGAACCGATTTGGCTGGTTTGCAATCCCAAACAGCGTCTGGGAACAACAAATAACCTGAGTTATTTTTATTGGAATAGCTCAATCAGTTTAGACGTGAGCGTGTTTTCAACAGACGGACAGACGGACAGACGGACATTGCTTAATCGACTCAGAATTTCATATGGTCCAAGAATATATATACTTTATGGGGTCTTAAACGATTCTTTCTAGGTGTTACACACGGAACGACAAACTTAGTATACCCTCTTTCACCACTAGTGGTGGTGGAGGGTATAAAAATATCAGCTGATTAACTGACTTTACCTGATAAATAAATTTGCCTTGGTATTTGTGTATATTGAGACATCCATATATAAACGAGTAACGTTACTGACTAATTCATCATTCCACAGACCGAACGCATAAAGTTAGAGAGATAAATTTTTGGTCTCCCGAATGATATATCCATTACGAAAGAATTTTTGCAAATTGGAATATCTAAGAGACTATATTTGCATACAATATATGTTTTAAAATACATTTTAAGTTAAAAATTGGCTTGTGAAAATGGAGTTTAGTCTTTATTTTGTATTTAGTGAAGATAGTTTAAAAACATTAGGTAATTTTTCAATTTAGTGAACAATTTCTAAGTTCCACTAACATTAGTGGAGGGTTGTTTTTTGCACTAAAGTAATTAGTGAAGAAAAAAAAATGTTGCACTAGGCTTGAGCTGAAAAAATTTTAACTATCACTAATTAATTTTAGTGGAAAAAAAATATTTTTTCACTACCACTAAGCTGAGTGAGGCTGATATTTTTCAACTCACCACTAAAAAATAAAGATATATTTTTGAAAAAATTAACATAACTTAAAGAAACATGTTGAGTCCGCCATTTTTTTTTAATTCTGATTTCAGTATCAAATCAAGTAACTCTAAAACTGCCTATACATAATATTTTAGCAGATTAAGAAATTTTTTTTAAATTTTGGCAGCCATTTTGGTTTCGCCATTTTGAATTTTTTATTTTTTTAGTCCATTTTTGGAATCAGCAAGTCCAATAAGCTTGAAATATGAATTTTTTGCCATATCCGATAACGATAAAGGGTTTTGGCCAAAAATCGATCTCCATGGCCCTCTGTGCTATGATGGCGTAGGGTATAAAAACACGTTGAAACATACATACATACATACATACATACATAAGAGCACAGCAGTTTCAACGTGTTTTTTTAAATAATTTTGTGTAACTTTTGAACCATTAAATATATTTCAATAAAATTACACACAACCCAGCAAAAATGGCTGCATACCCAGAAGCAGGTTTGTAAGGGAGAGATAAAAGAACTCTCCCTTACCAACCTGCTTCAAGAAGGCATGATTTTTGTTCGTGATGTCCCACTTGGTAGGGCTCTTTGCTGCGCTACGTATTCGGTTCATACATGCTTTTATTATGCGCATTTTAAGGCATCATAGATGTGATGATTTCATGCCTCTTTTATGTGCATCTTTTAGAGATCCCAGAAGCTGTGAAATCATGCCTTGAATTAAAATAATGCATTTTTAAAAAAAAATATTTTTTTTATTTATTATTTGATTTGTTTTATAAAAATTTAAAAAGAAAAATCGACAATTTTTTAAATCAGATCATCAACTAGCCTTTTTATTGGGGGAATCCTTAATGAAAAAAAAAAAAAAAAAAAAAATGATAATAATAAAAAGATATATTACTTAATAGAAAAAAATTAACACAAAAAAATAAGATTATGTTATACGTACCGTATATTAAAAAAATAAATAACCCATTGTTTTTCTCTAATCGTATTTTTTTTTTTTTCTAATCGTATAAAAACAAAAACACAAAATTTCTTCAAAACAAGTCAAACTGAAAATTAAAAAAAGTAATAAAACACAAAATACGTTACAAAACATGTCATTTCTTGTATATTATAAAGAAAACTAAAAACAAAATACATATTTAGAGCTTTATTAATTTAATAAATAATATTATTTTGTTAATATAATAGTTATTTAAAATAAATAAAATTTTACTTACAATTTTAATATAATTTTTGTACATTATTTTTTTCGACTTTCACGAACAAACTTACCTCTTAACATTTTGAACGTTCGATCACAACTAATCAACTCAATTGAAAATATTGCATCATCCAACTTAGCAGAACTTTTTGTATTAAATTGTAAATAAAAATGGGGAGAAGAAAGTCATTCGCTTACAATCCTGCATCCAACGTAAGCGAGGGAGGATGCAGGTTGTAATTCGGTAAAAAAAATATGAGCCCAATGTAAATTTCTCGCTTCCTTTTATAGCTTACTCAAATGCGCATCAGTGATGTGCTATCGGCAGGCATGAATAATTTTGCACTGCTTACCAGTACCTAAAAAATTTTTGCTGGGAATTATTTCTGATGTGTTTTTCAATTGTTTTGGTGGAGCACAAGTATCTAGCTGGTATGTGGACGGAAGGAGAACCTCCGAAACTGGTCAACTCCTTTAATTATTTCTTATATAATGTCCGAAGTTACCCATTTCGGAGGTCCTCCCCCCTGCTCACAGAGTAGCTAGAAACTTGTGCTCCTTCAAAACAGTTGGAAAATACCTCAGTAACAACTATGTAAAATTTCATTGAAATATATTTATCAGTTCAAAAGTTACACAAAATTATTTAAAACAAGCACGAATGTTATATTCTTCGGCCGAATCTATATACCCACCATCAACTTTTTCAAATTTTACGTTATATGGGAGGTGGGCGGTAAAGTGGGCGGACCACGCCCATTTGTTGTTTCCGAGTTTACATTGGTCCTTGAACTATTTGAACACAGTTTCGATAAAGCTCCACCTTATATGGGAGGTGGGCGGCCCATTTTTGGTTTCCAAGTTTATATCGATCCTCAAACTAGTATTTATACAAAATTTCGTTGTGGTAGATGCTTTTGTTTAAGAGATATCAGCTGAAAAGTATGAAATTAAGCTACAACTGACACCCTGTGTTTCTAGTTTTTAGCCCATAACTTTTTTTTGTTTATTAACGGATTTTGCCCATTTTCAATACAAGATAAATATTTGAGCCAAATTTCCTGCTTTCAACAGACAGACGGACGGACATAGCTGGATCGACTCAGAATCTAACCAGGTCCCTCAAGATATATACTTTGTGGGGTCTTAAGTGATTCCTTCGACATGTTATACACGTTGAAACTGCTGTGCACTTATGTATATAGAATGCTGCAGCCAGTGATGCCAGAAAAAATTTAAGAAAAATCCCTCTGTTTAGTTGGAAAATTCCCTTTTTCCCTCATTTTAGAAAAAAAATTCCCTCCATTTTTCCCTCCTCCTTAAAATGGCAATTTTTTAACAAAAACTACAAAATTTGTAGTAAAAAATGCATTGAAAATTACATAAATGTAGTTTTTGTTTGTAATTAAAAAAAATATAAAAAAAGACAGTCGGACGAAATGAGAAGAAGATTCGCGTAATTCATAACTACTGAACATGATTCAGATTATTCACAACGTTTGTTAGTGCTATAGGAGAAATATGAAGCACAAAATAACTTGGTTTTGAACACATCAAGGAACGTTTCAACGCCGTCACCAGTTAAGATAGAAGATAATGCCGCTACGAAGAATCGACCTGCTACATGATCTAATCCAACACACATACCCAGTGAAGTAAATCCTAGTTTAATTGAACACCTTAGAAAATGGGGACTTTCATATGGTGGTCGTGAGTCTATAGCATTCATTGAGCGCATAGAAGAGCTAGATGTTTTAAACAAAGAACGAGAACACAGAAAATATCCATTCGCCAAATTTAGATTTCTATTTTTAAATTAGTGTGTGAGATACATTTTTACGTATGAAAAATTCCCTTTATTTTGACAAAAAATAAAATTCCCTCCCTTTTTTCCCTTCGGCTAAAATTTGCCTTTAAAATTCCCTCAAAAAGGGAAAATTCCCTCCATCTGACATCACTGGTGTATACTTTACATATAGAGCTAAAAAATTAAAGCTATTTTGTGTCGATCCCAGCTTTGTGATTTGAGAACATAACAAAAAAATTTCCAAAATAAGATTTCTTTTGAAAACATTAAAAAAAATTGTAAAGCCCATAACAGAAAACTAATTTTATCACTGAATTGCCTTTTTTGAAAAAAAACACAAAAAATGTAAAATTTTTTTAAAGTTCCAACTTTAGATTAATATAACTTTTTAACAGATTCATATATTTATATGATTCTTACAGCATTATTTAGAATTTTGTAAGGAATCTGGCAAATAAAACTAAAAACAAACGAGGCTAAAAATGAGGTAAAAATTTATTTCGACATGAATATCTCTTTTCTTTTCTGTCATATCATAAATGATTTTTTGGCTATTTTTAAAAAAAATTACATACCCGAGGGCCACTCACTTCCCCCATGCTAGGGGCCTGTATTCTCTAAATCAACTCAAAATTACCTCAGCTCTGACCACGTGAAATTTTATTGAGATACCTCTAACGGTTCTTTGGTTACCTCATTATTTCCAAAAAAAAAAGCGTTTTGGAACCACTGTGCAATGTGTAAACAATCACGAAAATGCTTCTTCTGTAAAATTTTGTTTACTGCAGTTACGACATTTTCGCGGTTAGGGCTCGATATGATTTCATTAAAAAATATTGTTTTTACAACATTATCTTCAATCATAATCTTCAATCCTGATGCTACAAGACAGGCTTGTCAACGTTAAAATGGTATCCATTAAAGTATTTTTTTTTTCATTTTTTTTTTATAAAATCAAATTTAAAAAATATTTCATGAGATACAAAAAAATATGTTTAAATTTTCTCTAAAAATAACCAAATATAGGAAAAAAACATACAACTCCATATTTCTGGTTTCCCTGGTTATTAAAAAAAAAAAAAAACACTAGCAGCTTAGGCTACCAGATTAAAAATAAATAAATAAATTATAGTACTTTAAGCATATTTTATACTTCTATTTAATAAAAAATCAACATAAGCCGATACTATCGGTAGTTTTTCAGCTCTACTCATAGCACTAACAAATTAAAATTTAAATATTATTTTTAGAAGCTCGTGCAGAAATATCTGGACCACACATTCGATATCTAACTCCTGGATCAACCCTAAGACTACAGTGTCATGTGGTACAAAACACGGAAAATTCAGAATATATATTTTGGTATCACGATAATCGTATGATTAATTATGACGCTGATCGAGGTATAAATGTTTCCACAGAACCAGGTAGGCACAGATTTTTTGTAATTAATGTTAACAACATTTACTAATTAAACAGTTACTTGGTATTTTTAGTTCTTTTTTTTAACTTTTTTATGAAATATTATTTGGCTGGTTATTCTTAAGCAAAACGAACTAAAAGTTAAATGTTAAAAATGAATAGTAGTGAACTCTCCAACTAAAAGCTACATACATATTGCTAATTTAAGAACGCTAATTATAGAACGTTAATAAATTTAATACTTATAAATTTTACAAAACTTTGCAAATCTTTAAAGAAGATATAATCACTTCGGTTCAGAACAGATATTTTATTTATACATGTAAGATAATTTTAAATTAAACAATTTAGATCGCTATATTCGGCAGTGCCGAATATTTTATACCCTTACCGACAAATAGTAAAATTAATGTCTTAAAATATGCTTTCATACTTTACCATTTATTAATCTATATATTTTTTCAAACTACAAAAATAACTGCAGCACGGACGCTACAGTGGGCTAAATTTGAAAAACATATCGGGGCTTATAACTTTTACAAATATGAACCGATTTTTAATATTTTTACTTTTTTTAATTTTTCTAAACAAGTCAAAGAAAAAACATGTTTACAAATGCAAATTATGTTTACATGGACATATTTCAAAAATTTGAGACTGAATATTTTCTAAATGGTTATAGGTATCAAAATAATTTTTGCACATGATATAAAATATTTAATGGAGAATTGATAAATGTGAAAAATATATATAATTTTACTATATATTTTTAAAGGTCGAAATTTTTTTTATTGAAAATATGGGTATTTTCGTAAAATTGCCTTGTGTGACTAAGTTTACCGGTAGGCTGTCATAATTTTTTGCAAAACCTTTAGTTCAACTTCTCATCCAAAATGGATAATTTTTGACCACTGCTGGATGTAGGGTGAGCTTTCAGAACTTTTCAAAATTACGCTTACACGTTTTCTTGAGGTCCCGTCTTTCAGAAAATGACAAAAGCTATTAAACTTTTTTAATTAAATTTAAAAAAAAATAAATAAATATATAAAATTACATTTTGGCAAAAAATTGCAATTTTTGAGACCTGTTTTGAGATAACAACAATGTTTTTTTATTAGTATAATTAAAAAAATTATAGAGAACTTCAACATATTTTAAAAAGTTATAGGAAAAAACCGCAAAAAAGTCAATGCCAAAAATGATAAATTTATTTTTTGAATTTAAATATTTTTTTAAACCATACGAGACAATTTAGCACAGTAAACATGTTTTTTATTTGTCTTGCTTAGAAGAATTCAAAAATGTAAAAATATTTAAGATCGGTTTATATTTGTAAAAGTTATAAGCCCCGATATGTTTTTCACCCTCGTGGTGGTCAAATTTGGTCCACTGTAGCGGCGTCCGTGCTGCAGCTACATACTCTAGCCTACAATATTCTGAAAACCTAAATCCTCTTCTATCGATGTTCCAAGTTTTATCTAAATAGGTTCAGTTAATTCAAAGATACAGACTTATTACCATTTATTTTGTTTTTGGCCCCACTGTGCATTGCTAACTTTAAAAAACAAGAAAACTACAGTCATAATCATATACTTATATTTACACTTTTTTATTTTTTTTTAATTTGAAAAAGAAGTAAAATACTTATATTGTTATAAAATATTTTGAAATAATTGTTTTGTTGTTGTAAAGCCTGAAATGTCTAGACTAGATTTTTGTAGTTCCAAATTATTTACACAGAGAAAACAGATTCATTGTGGCAACCGAATTCTTCGCCAATCGAATTTTGTCGGTTACGATTACTATCACACAATTCGGTTGTCATTATTGCATAAATGATGACGTGGCATTAATTGCCACAGGCAAAGATCCGAAACTTCTTTCGGAAGTAATGGAATCCGCACTAGATCTCCTACTCAAATGGTGCCACAGTTGTGGACTGGGTGTAAACCCAACTAAAACTGAACTGGTATTATTCACGAGGAAATATTCCTAAATGTGTAACGCCGAAATAAATGGTGTCACTCTGTCACTATCCGATAATGCCAAGTACCTTGGACTTATACTGGATAGCAAACTGAACTGGAACTTGAACACAATATCAAGGACCACGAAAGCGGCAACAGCTCTCTGCTGCTGTAAAAAGGCAATTGGCCTGAACTGGGGCTTAAACCCCAAAAATGCATTTCTACGGATCGACGGTTTGGTGGTTGGCTCTGGAGAAGAAAAATCATCAAAATAAGTTCGAACGTATTATGAGAACAATGGCGATCATGATCACTGGCACTCTATGGACCAAATTCCTTTATACAAATAGTAACATTTTAAATAGAAATTAGGGAAAATCTATACATAAATAAAAATTAAAATTAAACTGTGTTGGTTTATTTGTTTGTTTGTTTCATTTTATTTATTCTAAAACTTTTTCTCATAATTATTTTAACTTTTTGTTGAATGCTTATTACTTTAGATTATTATTTGCTTCAAATAATGTCAAATATCGTTAAAAATATCAAATCTATTTTTGTGTGCACAACATTTCTCTATGTAGCATCAAAAGTAAATAAAATAAAAAAAATTATTTAATAAATTGAAATAATTAAAAAAAAAATTTAAAGAAATCTGCAGCTTATGAGCTACGCAATTAAAAAAGGTGTTGTGTAAAATATAAAACCACGATTCATTCAAATCGTTTTTTGGTAGATTTTTAAAATTTTTAAAAATTTTGTGATATTTATTTTTGATTATTTTCAATAAATATTTTTGAAGACTTCAGAAAATGTTCGTACTTAGGAAAGACTTAAGGGATAGGAAAAGAACACAAGTTTTTAAATATAAATCAATTTTTACAACTTAAGTGAATTGAAAGTTCAAATGAATAATTCCCCGTTAAATGCTGTTCATATTTATGCAAAACTATTTAAGCTTCGAACTATATTATATTATTTTGTTCAATTTATCTGAGACTACCTTGGTGCAAAAATAGAAAAGTTTAGAAGGTCATAAAAGAAAAATTTTGCCTACCAGCGAAAAATGTGGAATTATTCGGCCCCCAAAATACTGTCGCATAGTGTTATATATAATATAATTTAAGACAAAAATGGGCGGATAGGACAATAGTAAGAGGTACCATTGTCCTATATTCAAAGCAATTATTCTTAATGGATATCTAAAGAACTATCATGAGGGAAGACCTTAAATTTTGTAGGGACTACTTTCTTATCATAATTGATAAAATAAAATAGGACGGGTTGGGGAGTGTAGCCCATATACTTTTCGTATATCTAAAGTAGTAATTTATTTAAAATCGCAATAGAGAGAATAGGTCGAGGGGGAGTAGTAGCCTCATATAAAGTTAATTATAATATGGCATCAAAAGGGGTAAAGCTAATTTTGTATAAAAAATATCTGTTAATACTTTTGAAATAAGAAATGCATACGAAGTTTTCTTTCAGTATCTAAAATAAATACCTCGACTTTTTCAGAAATTACCACAATTTACTCTACACATTTCAGGCTTTACAACAACAAAACAATTATTTCAAAATATAAAAAAACAACAGAGATATTTGACTTCTTTATCAAATGTTCCAAAATTAAAAAAAAGTGTAAATATACAGCTGTGTGTAAAATAATAGTAGCGCCATGTGTACAAAGCGAAGTTTTGTTGTTGCTTTCAAAAAATTATTTTTCTTTGAGTTTGTTATATTATTCTCAGATTTTATAAAAACATAAGTAAATTTTAAAATTCAACATCTTAAATCAGATAAAATATTTAAAGAGATTGAATACTCTAGAAATTTGCTGTGCAAAATAATAGTAGCATCGATGAAAAATACCTGCAAAAATAAAACTACGTGATTAAGTCATTACTTTTTTGGCGTATTTTGTTTACACACATTAATATTTTGTGAAATTGTCCATCTTCGCTTTGACAGCGGCGCAACGGCGGGCACTGAGTCCGCTTATAACACCCTGCACCACTTGATGGACATATTTTTCCAAGCTGACTGCACTGACGTCTACAATTTCTACACGTTACCCGGTTTCTTTTTAAAAACTGAATTTTTAGTTTCGGAAAACTATTTTTTCTGTCAATTTGCTCGTGTTCTTAGGGGAAAATTCGTACTAAAACATCCATTTGAGGGGCATATTCTTCTCTGAATAAGAAAACATGACTGTTCTTAATATTACCACATACATTGGGGTATCCATGATAACTCTTATCCAAACTATGGACCATGAGCAATAATATGAAAAGCATCTTCCAACCTCGATTTTCCCACCACAGTGCTTGACGGACTTTAGAATAAGTATTTGGTCATATTATTTGTTATTTGGTATATTCTTGTTCCATGCATCCAATATATACTAAAAAAACTACTTTGGTCACATCTGTGCAGAAATTGTTGCGCCATTTCGTATGGGGCCAGTCGTAGTGAAGCATTGTGAAATTAAGGCAATTGCAAACCTGTCTGCAGTTAAATAATGGGACTTTTCCGGGACATCTTTTTTACAGATTTTGTTTTTTGGGATCTCAGGAAATACTTGACACATCAACTTTCAGTTATAAGTCCAGTTTTATCTTACTGAGCGTTACAAAAAGATTTGAGTTCACCATTCGCTTTGTACGCGTAAAGTCACTTGGAAGATATATTTACATGCAAGTTCGTGTTTCTTGGTTCTGATTATATTTTTTTCCAATTTGAAGTAACTGTAAGAGAACATTACACAACATTTTGCCATAAATCGTTTTATTTTACCTTCTGAAGGTCTTTTTATCGTTAAATTACGGATACTAGGAATTCAGCGTTTGCCGTCACCTATTTTAAATTTTTTTTAAAGCAAAATTTCGGTGTTAGTAAAGTCACTACTATATAATTTACTTAAAAGCCAAATAGAACCAAAATAATTTAAAAATAGTACTGTTTACTGATATTTAATATTTTGCTACTATTATTTTGCACAGGCAAAAAACTACGCGCCTTTTATAAAATAGCGGTAACTTCCGAAGATGCATAGAAAACGATAAAGAAATTTGTGTTCATGTTTGTGCCTTTTATATTAATAAATATTTTTGAAATTCCATGTCTAGCAATTATGAAGTAACAGAAATTCCAAAATATATTTTAATGCTACTATTTTTTTGCACACAGCTGTATATTACTATAACTGTATATATTTATATATTTTTGTATGTACATTGTATATGTATATCAAAACAAGCAGACTCCATATACAAAAACAACAATCCAACAGTTTTCCGGTGTCAATTTACCTCCTTTTAGACAGTAAAGTTCATTTAAGTATAGTCACAATTTACTGTAACAAAGACATACCCTAGGACAAAATGGCACCCCAGGACTGAAGTGTGGCGATATAGTGGGTAGTTCGATTAAACATTTTATTTTTCTTTCGAAGTTGAAGAATAATTTTTATTACATATCATTAAAGATATATTTAAAATTACATATTTAAAAATTGTGTGTATATCACATTAATAATGTATTAATTACACTGTGCTCGAAAATAATATTTTTTTAGCAAGACGGGTAACCACCTGACAAAACTAATTCGACGACGCACAGTGTATAGTGCACAGTGGGGCAGAATCAAAAATTTTTGGATATAAATCTGTAACTACTGATAGGCTGGTTAGATTTGCGTGAAATTTGATACAGGTAAAGCAGAGGAAAGTACAATGTCAAGTTTAGAAGGGGGATCAAACACACCGCTCAGGCGCTAAGGGGGCTCAAAGTAGGGTACTTCCGAAATAAAAAAAATTAATCGCTTGCCAAATTTTTGTTTTTCATCTGATTTCAGATATTTTTATATATTATTGTGGGCCCTGATAAGACCTACAAAAAACATGCTTACATGTCCTATTTATCTCTTATAGGTTTCGAGTTACATCCCAGCAGTTTTTTCGGTGTCAATTTACCCGCTTTTGTACAGTAAAGTTCATTTGTGACTACTATAGCCACTTTTTGGTCCTTTGGTGGCAATACACCTCTTCCTAGGACATCCCCATGTTCAAGTGACTAGTCAGGTGATTAGTAAAGTGACCAGTTAAAAAGATTGTCAACTCTTCCTAGGACATCCCCATGTAAAGTGACTAGTCAGGTGAATAGTAAAGTGACCAGTGACCAAGAATAGTTACACATCAGTGAACGTGTCTGAGAACGCATTTCATTCACATTTTTTATTATCATGTGTTCTGTATTACCTTCCCGTACTTATATTCTACGCAGAAAAAAAATATTTTCAACTTTATAATTAAGCATTTTCAATTTAGAGAAGACCTATTGCTCCAAAAAAACAATATTTTCTGTAACGAAAATTGTAAATGAATATTAAAACAATCTTCTTAAAAATGCAACAAATATAGCGGTTATTAAAAATTTGTTCCCAAAATCATGCGATAGCACAACCTTACTGTTAGAATGCTCAAGCGAAACTGAGTGATTCTGTTAAACTGTAAGAGCATGCTGGTGTGAAAAACTAAGAGGACGTTCGCACATGTGCTCCAAACTGGAGCTATTATTGCTTGATCAATTGCATTGATCAAGTGTCAAACTCACTTTTACACATCATTTTAACGCCACTTTTAAAATAGAATATTATCAAGTATAAGAGTAACCTGATATTTAGTGACCATTTATAAAAAATAAAAAAATTTTTAAATTAGTAATTTTTTATAGATTACTATCGTATCCCGGTGAGAGTTGTGAAGCATCAAAGGGTTCACCCTTTTCCATCAGGTCTGGATTTTTTTTATAGGCGTGTCTAATATTTCGGCCATAGTAAGACCATTACTCTAGTATATTTATTTATTTATTTATTTATTTATTTATTTAAGTTAAGGTTTTTTAAGTGGTGTTGATTAAAAAAATTATTAAGGCGCTTCAACTGCGCACACGAAAAAATAAGAGATTATAACTAATTTTTATTAAATTAAATTAATTTCCATTAAATATTAATTAATTAATTAATTAATTAATTATTGATGCGTTTAACTCGATGTCTCAGCCAAGACCGATGTTTTTTGGCTACACTTGTTGGCACCTTAGTTCATTAATCATATTGCACCAATATGCGCGACAATATAAACGCTGATCAAGCAAGATGGTTATTGCAAGAAATCAATTTGTAATTAGAGCGGATACTTGTGTTGGGAAAATGCTTATCCCTCAGAACTTCAATTTGTAATTAGAGCGGATGCGTGTGTAGGAAAAGAGCTTAAACTGCAGAATTGATTTTGTTGGCAGTGCCAACACCGTTGTTAACTCCTTCCTCCTTAAATATCTGCGTCCCACAGATCTGGGGGTCTGTGGTTGATTACTGAAAGTGTACCTTTGGGAGATTTAATTTTCTTGTTTGTTGATACCTTAGCCAGCCAATGCACACTGCTATAGATCCAATGATCATGACGTTAATTCCAATTGAGCTATTAAATCTCGTACCCAATTGATCTATTCGGTTTATATTGTTGAGGCTAACTTCATGAACGTATTTGATGTCCAGCAACAGATCATCGTGCGTAATATTTACAAAGCGGTAAGGCTTGGGTCTTCATGATAGAGCTACTTGAATATGTGTGATTCCGAATTACCACTGACTCATTAGAAAGTTGAAGCAGATAAGTTCCATTTAAGAAAGTAGTTGTACCGTTGTATTCAAATTTGTTACATAGATTACATCCTCGTCTAACACCTCAACAACCTCCTCTTGTGTAAGTTTGTATTTACATTTTGCTGACCCACCCCTTAGGATCCGGTTAATGCAATCGTCCTCCTTCAATTTAGTCACAGATGATCCTTTACATACTGTGGAGTTGTTAATTGAGAGACAGTTATCAACAATACCATAGATTTCAGCCTCATTTATTAAGACTTTGTTGAAGCGTAGATCGATTTGTCGTCCTTCGTTGATAGTAGCTCTTGTTAGGATTACGTTATATACGCTTCTCCCAAGTTTTGGTATTGAAAGGATATATAATAAGAGTGAACCGTTCGTGTAGACGGAAGGCATTCCATACTCCACTGCCTCTATTGCATTACTATTGGGTAGCGTTTCCAACTCGTCAATTATTTTGTTTATTTCAGCTTGATTTAATAAATTGGTGTTTATTATCTTACTTTTGGCCATCTGGCATGCTCGGACAATTTAATTTATTTCATCCTTCAAAATAATTATCTCATTGATGGTATTTTGTTCAACAAAGGCAAGGTCTTTACCGCTAGTTATATTGTTTATTCTCAAGATTAGCTCATTAATCTTTTCCACAGCTTGGTTTGTTGTCTGGTGAAGCTCTTTGTTTATTTTATATTGCTCATTGTTGTTTGCGATGATACTTTCTTGGCTCCTAAGTATGGTATTCCAATCTGTCGCATCAGGGTTTCCAGCCACCCATTTCCAGGCAGAACCAATCCAATCAATTGATTTGCGTGTTCTTCGTTTTTCGTTAGTCAGTTCGATCAGGCGCTCTTGTATCTGCAACATGTGATGCAATATGAATTCCTTGTTTCTACTTGGCGGAATGTGTTTTAGAACCATGGATGATATATCGGCCGTCATTTCTATATACTTCTGCAAAAATTGATGACGTGTACTTGTTTCAACGAAACCAGAGATGTTTTGTACTGATAGATTTGTATACCACTTGCAAAAGCAACCAGGTTGAATGCAATGAAATGAAGTAGTTTGAAGAGCATGGCTAAAAAAGACTTCATAGTTAAAATAGTAAAATAGCTTTAACTTGTGAAATAATATAAAAGTATCTTATTTTCTATAGTATAAAAGTACCCATCCCTTTTTTTTTTTTTTTTTTTTTTTTTTTGTGTGACGAAGAAGGATCTCACTGTATTTAATTATTAAATTGAATTTTTCTTTGGACTTGGCCCATTTATATTTTTTATGTGTTCTTTGTGAATTTTTCTTCCGCTTCTTGTCAGCACCGTCACCCTATTATCTTTTTCAACAATTTCTTTTTTATAAAGAGCTTTGTTTTTTCCTTTAATGGTTTTAATGTATACATAAATTCTATCACCCGATATTTTTTGGACTCTGTCTTTTTTTGTTCATCTTCATAGTGCGAACTGCCATGTTTCTTTTAAACAGATGCCTGAGGTCTCGATTTACTTTGTTCTGTTCGGATAAAAGTCTTTCAAAATTCGCTCCTACAATTCTATTAAAAAATAAGTCACGAGGCTTTTTCCTTGTCGTTGAATGGATAATATTATTATACCTATCAACACAGACTTCAATTATTTCTTTCACTGATAGATCTGTATATTCATTTCTCAGGCATCTGTAGATTTCAATAATTGTTGAGTGCATTCTTTCAACTTGGCCATTCACCTCGCTCCGTTGTGTAGGCGTAAGGTATAATTTAATACCTAGTGATTTAATGAAAGTTTCTATGGACTTAAAAAACTACGTTCATTATCAGTAACAAGAATTTTAGGCACTGTAAAATAATGTAAAACTTTAATTATTTTTTTCCTTATCTGAACTAGAGATCTATCCTTAATGCTGAATTTTGTAAATTTATATATACAGGTAATAAACTTCTGCCCTTGAATTTCTATAATGTCCATATGAAGAATTTTACACGGGTATTTAGGATCAGGAGTTTCTTGAAGTCAGTAACCAGTTTTTGTGTAATTCTAATCTTATATCTAGAAAAATGATCAATATAAATTTCTTGCATAACCCCAAGAAGACTCTCCGGTATTTAAATTCCGTTTATTATATTAGTTTAAGTTTCTCTTTCAGTATGGCAATAAGTGCCTCTTCGGACCACTCTTTTGAGGATATAAAGTGTCTCGTATATCCACGATGTGGCTCCTCAAGTGCTGACATATCTATTCCGATTTTTATAATTGAAGAGACGGGTTTAGGGGGTAGGAGACTAAATCTTTGTAACGGATTTTGTTTACGTCAATAAAAAACACAAATTTCCAGAACGTTATAATATTATGTGTTAATTGAACTCAGTTTTTAGTATATAAGCACAATTGATTTTAAGTTAGTAGGTTAAGTTCACTATTTTAAGTTTGGAAAATGCATGTATGTTTTAAAATGTTTTATGTTATTTAATTCAGTATTCTTTCTTGTTTATGTTTTAGGGTTAGTATTTTAATAAATTTAAAATAAATATTTTAATTGGGTTAGGATAAGTTTTAATTACACTTTTTAAATTTTAAGCGCTTTTTAAAATTTTATTTTACTGGTTTAAGTTCTTCGACACGAACGCTTGGCTGTGGTTTTTACGAGAGAGTGATTTATATTTTTGATTGTAGATTGTGGCTGAAGTTGGTTGTGGTATGGGGGCATTAATAATTGGTTTCAGGGCTGGAAATTTCGTTGTTCATTGAAATGAACATCCTCCCGGGACTGGCAACCTGTGAAGTAAAAGGACAATTATTTTTATGTGTTCAAAGAAATGGGGTTAGTGTTAATTAGGGTAATAAAATATATGTAAAGTACTTCATCACATATTTAATTGGTTAATGATCCCATGATCAACCATCCAAGAGTGGAGTCTTGTGCTATAAGGGATCCTCCATCAATATGGATTACATTTGGCTGGATTACACTAGTGTACAGATCACCTCCAATCTCCATTGATACTGGTGTATTGGAGTAGAACTCTGGGTCGGCAAGGGAGATCCTACTCACTTTGTTTTTTATGGACTCATCCAATGCATTCTGGTAGGGGGATTTTGGCAAATCGTTCACCACCTGCATGCAGATTTCATACCTTACATTCAAGGCGACGCTTGAAGCTATCAAGGCTTTGACGTAAACTTCGTCATCAATTTTAAAAGGGTTTAACCAGGTATCTTTTTCAAATGCCAGAGAAATACGAGATTTTGTTAGGGTAGGATTTAATATGGCTCTCGCTTGTTTATTTCCTTCCTCCATAATCACTTCAACCATTACCGTGGGAACAAATGTTTTTGTCATGGAGGTGGTTATGATAGTTGTCGTAATTGGTTTGATTAATGATCGTCTGGGAGCAGGTATGGGTGTAGGGCTCGTGGCAGGAGGTGTTGTGGAGCGTTCATTGGTCAGATCTTTTAAAATGCGTTCTGGCCCATGCAGTATAGAAGGATGTTTTCCACCGCATTTGTGACAACGAGCCTTGCTGGAACACTTCCCAATTAAATGATTCCTGGCCAAACAATTCACACAATAGTGAAGACTTACTGCGGTTTTGTACTTCTGAGCCAAGTTCATTTTAATGAATTTATTGCAGTCCGTCAAACGGTGATCTGCCTGACAAATACCACAACCAAAATAACGTTTTGGTTGAGATTGTTTTGATTTGCGGTTTGAGTGGCGAGAAGTGTTGTGGTTCTGTGAAAGAACTGACTTGCGGCTAGAACGCTGGTAACGCTTGTTGCTGTTGTTAGGTGCCATTCTCTATGAAAATGAATATACATATGAATGATTAAAATTATGGAATGAGTTAGTGGGTTAGAGTGAGGGGTTAATTAATTAATTAATTAATTGAGTTGGTTAATTAGTTGAAGACAGGGTTATACTACAAGTTCTACACTAACTAGTGGGTAAGATGACAATTTTGGTTATTGGTCGAGTCATAATTCCAGTTGAAGTTCGTATGTCAACAACTCGGTTTCTTTGATCAGAACCTGGGTAAGTCTTTACAACCCGTCCAAGTAACCATTCGTTCGGGGGTAGGTTGTCTTGTTTTACAACAACAATATCATCAACGTCAACTTGACGTTTAGGGTTCTTCCACTTGTATCTTTTATGGAGCTCTTTAAGATATTCGTCTTTCCATCTTCTGCAGAAGTAATGATGTTGAATCTTCAACTTTTGCCATCTGTTTGCAAGGGTAATATTCTCATCACTTAAATCGGGTTCTGCAGGGGTTAATATGGGTGAGTCAATTAAAAAATGACCTGGGGTTAACGGGTTTAAATCTTGTGGGTTTTCACTTGACGGGCTTAAGGGTCTTGAATTCAAGCATCCTTCAATTCTTGCTAGAAGTGTAGCAAGCTCTTCAAATGTATATTTTAGGGTGTTCAATTTCTTTAAGTGTGATTTAAAACTTTTAACGCCTGCTTTCCAGAGTCCGCCCATGTGTGGCGCTCCGTGGGTATAAAATGCCACGTCAAATTTTGTAGACTGTTCATGGATGTGACAGTTCCTCTTAGTTGTTTGATGAATTCCTGTCGCTCTTTTTTTAACAACTTATTAGCTCCAATAAAATTTGTTCCATTATCTGATTATATGGCGACAGGGCATCCCCGCCTCGAAAAAAATCGGGCAAATACTGCCATAAAGGCTTTAGTAGATAGGTCAGATGTTGGCTCTAAATGGATAGCTTTTGTTGCAAAGCAAAAAAAAAAAAAAAAAAAAACACATACGTAACCTTTAGTTATTCTACACGCTCTACCATTATAAACTTTGATATCAAATGGTCCGGCAAAATCAACTCCAACATTATAAAATGGTCTAGTTAATTGTGTACGTTTTGGCGGCAAAGCTGCCATGAACTGGGTGGTTTGTCTATTCCGATATTTCGTACATGCTAAACATTTGTTAACTACAGAACTGATAAGATTCTGAAGTTTCGGTATCCAGTATCCAGAACGTATTAATCTCGACATAAGTTGATTTCCTCCGTGTAGGGTTACCAAATGCACATGTTGGGTTAATAATTTTGCAAATGGACTTGCATAGGGTAATAAAATTGGGTGTCTTTCGGAATATGACCAACTTTTGGAATTGGCCAGTCGACCATTTGCACGCAAAATATTGTTAGCGTCTAAAAATGGTGTTAGGGTAAGTAGGTTACTATGTTTGGGTATTTTGTTTTTCCTTTTCAGACAATTATATTCGACTTTAAAATATTGAGTTTGACATATAATAATTAGTCTATCACTGGTTGATTTTATTTCAGTCGCATCAAGTTCAATACTTGGGTGGGTAAGTAATTTATCAAGCCTTTCTTTGACTGATTGGGTATTATTTCGATCAAGAATAATTCTATCATTTCTAATTGTATTTCTACGGGTATATGATGCGCGATCACAAAATCGATAGACATATGACATAACTCTTAACCCTTCCTTGGAAAATACGAATAACCCTAACCCAGATATTTTGTCACGATTTTCAAAATTATCTAAAGCGTTGTAGAAAACGATTGACTAATTTTAGCTTCAGCTTGAGTTATAAAGGGTTTATCTGTTGTTGGCCATTTCGATGCAGATTCTTTTAACCATGAGGGACCATTCCACCATAGATTGTCATCCTTCAATTCATCTGCATTGCATCCTCTGATAGCAACATCAGCTGGGTTGTCGTATGAGGCAACATGATTCCAGTTATCAACGCCTAGTGTAGTTAAAATTGTAGAAACGCGGTTAGCTACAAATGTGTTCCATGAGTTGGGTTGTTTATTGAGCCAAGCTAACACAATTGAGGAATCTGTCCAAAAATAGGTTTGGTGCAGGGGTAATTTTAACTGCTTGAGTAAATTATGTGTCATATTAGCCAACAACACAGAACCACAAAGTTCTAGTTTGGGTAACGAGATAACTTTGATTGGTGCAACTCTCGTCTTAGCGAAGAGTAGGGTTACGGTATTTGGACCGTCTATGGGTGTGACTCGTGCGTATAAAACTACAGAGTAGGCTTTTTCAGAAGCATCTGAAAAACCATGAAACTCAATTTTTGCTGAAGGTGAAAAATTAATCCATCTTGGAATACGAATTTTATTTATATTATCATAGAACTGCAAAAACTTTTGCCATTTTATTAGGGTTAGTGGGTGAAGACATTCATCCCAAGCTGTGTTATCTTGCCAAATTTGCTGCATGATTACAATCGGCGCTAACCAACCAGCTGGGTCAAAAAGACGAGCTATATCTGATAAAACAGTTCGTTTAGTGTAAGCTGATTTTCTCTCTATTAAGGGTACATTAAAGAAAAATGCGTCCTCTTTCGCATTCCATCGAATGCCTAATGTCTTTGCGTTATTGGATTCTGGTAGGGTAAGCAAATCCACATCAAGTAAATGATCTTCGGGTAAATTGTTTAAAAGTTCCTTAGTGTTGGAAATCCATTTCCTTAGAGGAAAACCAGCAGAGTCAAGAGCTTGGATCAACTGTGATTGAGCCTCTTTAGCTTCTTCAACAGTATGACCACCAGCTAAAACATCGTCTACATACATATTATTTCGCAACACTTGTGAAGCGATTGGGTGGGTATTTTGAATGTCTTTAGCTAATTCGTGTAGGGTTCTAATAGCCAAATAAGGGGCACAATTGACACCAAATGTCACTGTTTGCAGTTCATATTCTTGAATGGGTTCATTGACGCTTTTACATTTTTGTAATATCGGCGTTAAATACTATCTTAAAAAAGCGCCATTTCAAAATGAGTACAACTAAATCTTGTTGCAGGGTAGGACCAGTATATAGAGCATCATTTAAGCTGTTACTATTTGATGTCTTGCTTGAAGCATTCAAAACAACTCGAACTTTAGTTGTGACACGATCAAGTTTAACAACAGCATGATGGTTTAAGTAATAATGGGTGTTTGAAGATGCATTTGGGTTATTTTTAATAGCTTTCATATGACCTAAATCAATATATTCTTGAAGGACGTTATCATATTCTATCTTAAGTTCGGGTTTCTTCATTAAATTCTTCTCATTTCTCAAAAATTGTGCCATTGCTATATGGCGTGAGTTTCCTAACTCAACTAGTGGGTGTCGAAATGGAAGATTTACTTGATAACGGCCATTGGGTAAACGACGGGTAGTTGCAGTGTAATTATCCTCGCAAAAACATTCTTCCTCGGATTTATTGGGTTCTGTGGGTATTTCTTCAATTTCCCAAAATTTGGTCAAACATTTATCAAGTGTGACAGAACTGAAATATGAAACTATGGGTTGGGTATTGTGTGATTTTTGAACAGGTCCTGTTAAAATCCATCCAAACTCAGTTTCCTGAGCTATTAAAGTGCTGAGAAAATCTTTCTTAACAACGGGTTTTAATATTTGTGGGTAAAAATCGCTACCAATAATGAAATCTATAGGTCTACTCTTATAGAATTGCTGGTCAGCTAATTGAATATTCTCCAAGTCTTTTATGAGGGTGGGATCTAAATTTTGGGTGGGTAAATTTTTTGTAAGGGTTTTTACAACAATTGCTTGGATATTCAATTTGAAATTATTTTGGGTGTTGGATTTCAACATAACTTCGCAAAGTTTATTAGAGCGAGCTGATACCACTTCATTCAATCCTGAAATTTCAGCAACAATGGGTGTAGTGGGTAAGTGTAATTTTCGTCTAAGTTTATCAGAAACAAAGGAAAAATCGGAAGCCGGATCAATAAGCGCTCTTGCTGCGAATAATTCTCCCTGGACATCAACGTTCAGTACTACTGTTCCTAGTAACTTCGTTCTATCATCTAATATGGGTTTGTTCGACAGGGTTTGGGTTGAGAAAGACTGACCTGCATTTCGTGATGTTGACGGCTAATTATCGTCAACTTGTGGGTTTGGGTTTGAATTTGGTTTGTGCAAAAGAGTACACAATATCTACAGGTAAATGTGCTATGACAATCTTTGATTACATGAGCAATGGCTAAACAGTTGTAACAAATTCCATTCTTTTTTACAAATTCTATCCTCTCGCTTACTCCTAATGAAGTAAACGTTGAACATTCTCTAAGTGTATGATTATTTTTGCATAGTTTGCAAATAGACCCATCTGGTTTATTTTGGGTATTTGGGCCGTTCCTGGTATTTGGGTGATTTTGAGTATTTGAATACTTTTGACTATTTGGGCTATTTTGGGTATTAATTTTAGAGAATTTGTTCTCATTTTGAGGTTTGTTCTTCGGGTGGGTATCATTTGTAGAATGGGTTACATTGTGAAATACTCTGCCTCTTCTATCGAAAATATTCCTATTTTCCTGAGAATTTTTGGGTTTTGGGTGTGTATTTGGGTTGGGGTTAGTGTTAGGATCTACAATATCATTAACTGATGTTAGTTCCTTGAAAGTGTTTGTCAAAAAACAGATCTAAGTCTGTCCAAGAAGGCATTTCAGCACAATCTTGCAGAGTTTTTCAAACTCTCTTCGGGTTTCTCTGGGTAGTTTCGTTGAACAGAGATATACAAAGATAGGATCCCAATTATCCGTATCAATCTCTAACGAATTTAAGTTTGAAATGCAGTAGTTTATCTTTCTTTGGAGTTTTCTTATAGAAGCACTGCACATGATGTTTACGGCGGGTAAATTGAAGAGGGTCTTTAATTGTGCATTAATTTGCATTCTTCTGTTCTCATATTGAGACACTAGTTGGGACCAAGCTATAAGAAAACCTTCATTTGTTAGAGGAGCATTGTCTACTATTTCTTTGGCTTCGCCGCTAGTTTTTTGCTTTAAATAAAAAAGTTTTTCAACTCCACTTAAACGTGTGTTGTTTCCATATATTGCCTTAAAAAGGTCTCTAAAGGAAGCCCAAAACTTGAAATCACCACTAAAAGTGGGCATATCGCAAGGGGGTACATTAAAGGCTACGGAATTATTGTTTTGCGAAGCCGGTGGTTCGGGTAAAGAGGGTCGGGTGTTGGTACGGGTAACTTCCTCAATTGATTCGTCAATTGTTATCATGCTGGTTCTATAAAAGTTCTTAGCAGATCTAACGTGTTTTACAATTTCCGTAAAATTAATATTTTCCGCCTTTTCTGGGTTATTCAATTCAGAAGACTCCCTAATTTGTCTAAATTTATGGTCGATATTCTTCCATAAATCTTCAAGCTCGCGTTTCTTAAACTTGAGCGCGGGTAGTGATTGGGAACACTCTGGGGTAGCGCGATAATCCTCATCGAAAGCTTCCAAATCGATTTGGATGTAGCGCATTAAATCGGCAGCCAAAGATTTTAATGAAGACATTTTGGGTAAAAAAAACAATTATAAATCGACAAATAAATAAATGAAACAAGTTATTTAATCCTTGTCGTGTATAATATTTAAAGTCTTAAAGCTTTAAAAAAAATTTTAAAAATTTCGTACCAGCAGACAAAATTTCCAACTGGGTCTTTTATTGTTAAAAGTATACGCTACACAAGAAAGTAGGTATTATTATTTCCTTATAAGAAATATATATTCCCAAAATGAAATATCTTCGTTAAACTTCAAGTAGGGTGGGTGGATAAATAGAAAAATATTTAAATAATATATTGTCTCAATATATAAAGAAGTTTATCGCAAAGAATGTCGGAAATAATAATTTATGTAAGTTGCAAAAAATACAAACTTACCTAGTTTGCTGGGTGTAGGGTACAAACCTTAACAAGAGTTCAAAAAAAATCTCTTTTGTTTTAGTTTCTTCTTTGTTCTTTCTTCCCGCTGTAATACGTTGTGTTGATTTACAGTGTTGTTGTTGTAATATGTAGCTGTTAGTATTGTGTGTAGGTGTATATATATCTGTTATGAAGTTTTTATTATTTGTAATTTTAGGACACTTGTATATTGTTTTTATTTAATCTGTTTGTTGTGCTGATATTTTGGTGGTGGTTTTTAGTTCAAAAGAAATATTGTTATGAATATGTTTTTTGTTAATTTAGTGTAATTTGTTTATTTATATTTTGTTTTATAGTTTATGTATTTTTAACAAAATTATTATTTTTTAACAAAATTTAGTATTTTTAAGGGTATGTTTTAAATTTTATTAATGATTTATATTTTTTGAAATATTTATTTTGTTTTTAAGAGTAAATGTATTTATTTATTTTTTGTTTACAATATTAGTTATTTTGTGTTGTTTTCACTGTTTTGTTTTTATTCTTTGTTTATTGTAAAAAAAAATGTTATTATATATTTGTTGTTTGTAATTATTGTGTATTTATTTTTAAAATTTTAATTTGCGTTTTTATATATTTTTATTTGTGCACGATTTTATGTTTTGTTTTTAATTTTTGTTTTGTACTTTGTGTAACTTTTTCTTATTTTTTTTTTGTAATTTTGTGAAACACTTGTTTGTTGGGTTTTTATATATTTTTGTTTTAACTAGTTTTATTATTTTTGTGTTTATTTATTGTAATAATATTACAAGATTTGTTTGTATATTTGCGTTTATTGTTTGTTGATTTTTATTTTAGAATTTTGTGTAGTTTTTTGATTTTATTTATTTCTATTTATTTTAAACTTTTATTTATTCTTATTTTTAAGTTATTTATTTTTATTGCTTTTCTAGTGTACTATTTTATTTAGTGTATAGTGTATATTAGTTTGTTTTTATATTCTTTTATTTTCTAATTTTGTTTTAGAGTTGTGGACTGTATTTTGCATATATTCACTGTTTCACTTTTAATTTGTTACACCGAAAGGACCATGAAGAGACGGGTTTAGGGGGTAGGAGACTAACGGCCGTATGCAAAAAAACTTTTTTCAGCTTTACAAAGTATTGTTAAGCTAAATTCCTTAAAACTGTATGCAAAAACGTTTATTAACTTAAATATAAAAACGTAATCTAAATATTATAAAGTAGGTATGAACTTACATTAAACTTACTACAAGTGACATTATGATAAAATTCCTATTTCTCTTTGTGTTTTGCAAAAAATTCTCGCTTGTTCCCCCCTATTCTAGTCTTCTATACCTTTCTTCTTCTTAAGACCGATATATTTACTCATTATAGGTCCGATTTGTCTATCCCAGACAAATATTTAGAGAAAAAATCCAAAAAATTCACATAACATCACATAAAAAATAATAAAAATGTAAAAAATGTTTTAGTGATGTACGTTCAATCAAAACAAATAAAATAAACTCGTTGTTCGAATACTTATTTTATCCGTTCAATTAAATTTGTCATATTTTTGCTTTTTAACTTCTATTATTTCTTTTATTTTTTGTATTTCTGCTAAGTTATAATAAAAATGGAAACAATATTTGAAAAATAATTAATTTAATATTTAAACAATAAAAAGCTTTTTTAATATTCGGTAGTGTACAACTTTAACTATAAAGAGGGGAAATAATACAAGTGTTGCCGTTATTAACGTTAAAAAAACTTTGAGTTTTAAAACAATGTTTTTGCATACGTTTTATTAACAAAAGTTTGTTAGCCTTTAAGTATTGGGTAACAAAAGTGTACTTGAAAGCAAAGTTAATAATTTTTTTTGCATACGGCTGTAAATCTTTGTAACGGATTTTGTTTACGTAAATAAAAAACACAAATTTCCAGAACGTTATAATATTATGTGTTTATTGAACTCAGTTTTTAGTATATAAGCACAATTGATTTTAAGTTAGTAGGTTAAGTTCACTATTTTAAGTTTGGAAAATGCATGTATGTTTTAAAATGTTTTATGTTATTTAATTCAGTATTCTTTCTTCTTTATGTTTTAGGGTAAGTTATTTTAGAACTTTTAGGATAATTAATTTAACAATTTTAGGGTTAGTATTTTAATAAATTTAAAATAAATATTTTAATTGGGTTAGGATAAGTTTTAATTACACTTTTTTAATTTTAGGCGCTTTTTAAAATTTTATTTTACTGGTTTAAGTTCTTCGACACGAACGCTAGGCTGTGGTTTTTACTAGAGAGTGATTTATATTTTTGATGGTAGATTGTGGCTGAAGTTGGTTGTGGTATGGGGGCATTAATAATTGGTTTCAGGGCTGGAAATTTCGTTGTTCATTGAAATGAACAATAATAATTTGATTTTTGAAAACATTGATAGGTACTTCTACATGTGGTATTAAGTCCGAAGCATCACGTTCAGCACTATGAACTGTTGCTCCTGATGAGAGCTCGTCATCATCCCGGCTCTCTGATGCAGTAAGAGTGTCATCGGAACTTATGTCCATTCCCTCACTTGCTGTGTCAGTTGTGGAATGATATAAGTGATTTGAGTTGGTTTTCAATCTCGAAAGGGCATCAGCCACGTGTTTTGATTTACCAGGTTTATAAATCAACTCGTGGTTGTATTCCTCTATACGTGCCTTCCATCTCTTCAGTTTGGCATTAAAGTTCCTATTCCCTAATGCAAACGTCAGAGGTTGATGATCAGTATAGATCCTGATTTTTTTAGCACCATAGAGGTAATTTCTGAGATTGTCTAGGGCCCATATAATGGCCAACATCTCCTTCTCATTAGTAGCATAGTTTTCCTCGGTTTTATAGATTGATCGAGAAATATATGCTATGGGCCTATCCTTGCCAATTTCACCTTGAGACAATACGGCACCTAATGCAGTATTAGATGCATCCGTTGTTAGATTGAAAGGTTTTTCAAAATCTGGGAAAGACAGGAGTTCAGCTGTTGTTAGCAATGACTTTAAAGCATTAAAGGACTTCAGAGACTCATCATTTAGAGTAATTGGTACCTTTTTCGACTGGATCGCTTTTATTTGTGCATGCACCCCTCTAGTGAGGTTTGTAAGAGGTTTCGTCACTTTGGCGTAATCTCGGATGAATCTTCTATAATAAGAAGTCATTCCCAAAAAACTTTTTAATTCTTTCAGGTTTGTTGGAGGTATCAGTTTTTCAATATATTTGACCTTAGAAGGATCCGGTTTGATTCCCTCAGAACCCACAATGTACCCCAGAAATTCTACCTCAGTTTTCATGAAATGTGTTTTGTCAAGGTTGACTATTAAATTAGCTGCATCTAGCTTCGCAAATATAGTATTAACGTTCCTCAAATGGTCTTCAATATCTTTTCCAATCACGATGATGTCATCGATATATACATAGCAAATTTTTCCTATGTATTCACGGAGGACATCATCTATCATCCTTTGAAATATGGCTGGTGCATTTTTTAAACCGAAAGGAAATCTTAAAAATTCAAATTTACCATTTGCCGTTGAAAACGGTGTTTTTGGCATGTCCCTTGGTTTCATTGCTATTTGATGGAACCCTGATGTAAGATCAATCGTGGTGAAGTACTTTGCTTTCCCTAGACTAGCTAAAGTGGATGTTATATCTGGTATTGGGTGAGTATCGGGAATGGTTACAGAGTTTAGACGCTTGAAATCGACCACCATTCTGTACTGTTTCTCTCCATTTGGTTTTGGTTTCTTGGGAACGACCCAAATAGGAGAGTTATATGGGCTTTTGGAAGGTCTTATGACTCCTTCTGAAAGTAATTCTGTTATTTGTCTTTCTATGTCTTCCCTCATACAAACTGGGTACGGATAACTCTTGGTATAAATTGGTTCTTCTGTAGTTGTTCTAATTTCTGCTTGTACATTTGAGGATGCCAGCTCACTTCCATCTAGAGGTCCGAAAAGTGGTTTATATTTGTTTATGAGACTTTCTATTCTAGTTCTAATTTTTGGTATGTATTCGTCGTTTAAGATATAGTTTGACTCTATTGTGACTTTTTCTTTTAGTGGGATTTGAAAACGATTCTTTAAAACTAAAACATTTTCCTTTCTATCAACTAAAGCACCTAACTCTTTAAGGGTGTCATCTCCAATAATCCCATCAAGTGTTTTCAATCCTGGTAAGACATAAAAGTAAATTGGTTCATCTATCCCTAAAAATTAAAAAAATTATCCTACAACCTTCCGTTCTATATTTACATTTCCTCCTACTGATTTTACACTTATTGGCTTTTCTAAAGGTATGCTGCCTTTTGATAAGCGTGGACTACAAAAGTTCTTATTAGAGCCTCTATCAATTAGGAAACATACAACATCTCCAGCTGTAGAATTATATTCTATATAGCTTGAGGGCCTTCCCCCATAAAATTTGCTTCACCTAAATTTTCTTCGCGATTAGAGTCTTCAACTAATCCATCTGTCATTTGATCTTCCCTTGAAAGAGTCTCCATGTGGTAAATTCTAGGTTGCTTATCGATTGTACGTATTTCTGAAGCAGCTCTTTTTCCTGCCGTCCTAGGATTGTTAATGTAGTTAACTCGGCGTGATTGTATTGACCTATTCGTCTCCATAGGCTCATATTTAATCGCCGGATACCGCGGGGGTATGTCTGGTTTGATGTTAGGGGCGTAAGCATTCGCACCTGAGTAGGGTTATGAAAAATTATTAGTAGGGTTATGCTGCCAA
Source organism: Protophormia terraenovae (assembly GCA_951394005.1). Classification (NCBI taxonomy): domain Eukaryota; kingdom Metazoa; phylum Arthropoda; class Insecta; order Diptera; family Calliphoridae; genus Protophormia; species Protophormia terraenovae. The sequence continues at coordinate 73,551,723 of OX596077.1, forward strand.
TTTTTAGGACGAGAATTCTGTGATTGCCATCCCGCTCGCATGGGAAATTACTTTGGTGGCCTTGAAGGTCCAGAACCATATCCTGTACTTGCGCATTGTAAATAATGAGTTTTAGTGTACAGAATATTGTTCCTCATCGTCAAATTCTGCAGCTCTAGGCAAGCAGAATATGCTTCAGGGAGTGTTCCCGGTCGTTGGATAATAATCATACGCGAAAGGTCTGGTCTTAGCCCGCGTATGAAGATATCGAGCGATCTCTTCCGGTATGTTTCCACCAGAGCCCTGATTGTTTCTTCACTATATGATTCCGTTTTGAGTTTGTTAATAATCAATGATAGTTGACGGTTTACCGTAGAGTAAAACTCGTCAACTGTTGAAGATCCTTGTGACAGCTGATTAAGCTGGTGTTCCAAGGTTTGAATATTCCGCTTATCAGCGGAATGAAATGACAGAATTCTTTTTATTTCCGCCCAATCGCTATCAAATACGTTGTACGTAATCAATGCTGTATCTGCAGCTCCAATGATTTTCTGGCGTACACTTTGTAATATAGCACGGTAAATAGGTTTATCTTTAACTATCTCAAAATCCTTTAGTACTGTTTCAACAGAATGCACCCACGAAATGTATTGCGTTGGATTTCCTTCAAAGGACCTCAATTCTTTTACACTGTCTGGAAGTCGAATAATGTCTTTCAAATCACCTTCTGTGCGTGGCCGTTGAAGATTACTATCATCAAAGACCACGGGTCCTACTGTGGCAGCCTGCCTATTTTCAAGACGCTCTAACCTACTCAGAACCTGACCTAGTGCATCGTTGCTAAGACTAGCCTCAACATTACTTATCCTAATTTCTACCGTCTTGATCTGCTCCATAAATCGGTTTATGGCTCCAGTCAAGGTAGTTACCGTTGATTTTAACTCTTCCATTTTGTGCTGACAAGAAAAATAAGAAAAATTTCACTCACCTGGTATACTTGACAGAGTAGATCCTTAATCGTTTTCACATACATTTCAATTTAAATTTATTTCTCTTTTTCGATTTTTATCTTAATATAATAATTTTATTTCTATATTTCTCTTTTTTTGTTTTAATATATCTTTTTATTATTTCTTTTTTTTTTTCTCTTTTTAATATATTATTTTTAATTCTTTTTATGAAAATTAAAATTTTTTTTAAATATTTTATTTAAATTTTTCTTTTTCATTTAGAAATTATATTAATTTTTATTATTTTCTTTTTCAATTTTTCACATTAAATTTTTATTCCTCAATTTGTATTTAAATTTTTCATTTAAAAAAAATTTATCTTTATCTTATTTTTTCTTTTTCAATATTTTATTTCAGTTTCTGCTTTTCATTTAGAAGTTTTACTTAATTTTTTATTCTTTTCTTTTTTTTTAATTTTACACCAACATGTGCGACAATATAAACGCTGATCAAGCAAGATGGTTATTGCAAGAAATCAATTTGTAATTAGAGCGGATACTTGTGTTGGGAAAAAGCTTATCCCTCAGAACTTCAATTTGTAATTAGAGCGGATGCGTGTGTAGGAAAAGAGCTTAAACTGCAGAATTGATTTTGTTGGCAGTGCCAACACCGTTGTTAACTTTTATTTATTTATTTATTTCATAACAAGTAATATACAAAAATATCTTCAAATCTCCTAAACTTCATTTTTTATGAGATCAATAGTTTCGAAGTTATGTTGAAATAAGTTTCCAAAAAAAAACTTTTCCTGGAAAATTTTAGATTTTTTTATTACTAAAATTTTATCTTGAAGCTGGTAATTCTACGAATAAAATAAGGCATGTATCTTCAAAACTGATGAATAAATATTGATTTTATTCACAGTTATGTAAAAATACCCAAGTTACATACAATTGAAATAGAAATACAGTGGTGGCAAACTTTTTTTTTTCTTGAAACAAAAATAGTTGGACTAGGTGGATTTTGACGAGTTAAACAAGCATCTGATTACATTTTTTTCTATCACATACTGATTTTTTTTATGGGCATGACTATATCATCACCTTATTCAGAGGTCACACTATAAAATTCGATAATGATTTGTAAAATTTAGACTATAACTCAAGAACCGTTTCCATGATTTTGATAAATGATACACCAGGGGATGCACAGGAAAATTGTTTTCAAGGTATATCAACAATATTTTTTATTCGCTAAAGACTTTCAGAGTAATGGAGCAAAATTTTCACCATTTTTCAAACAAAAAATTTTGATTTTAATAATAACTACGGAAATATTAACTGAACAAAAATTATTTAAATGCAGCTCAAAGTCGCTTTAAATCGCTATACATTGGTGTTTATCTTAATTTTATCTTAATAAGACAAACCGTTCTCGAGTTATACAAGGGTGACGCATAAAGGCGGAGTCATAGTAGTCATACCCATAAAAAAAATCGAACGTGATAGAAAAAAAGTAAAAGCTGATTCTTGTTAAGAACGTTAAATTCCATCTAAACCTCCTATTTTTTATTTAAGACGAAGAAAAAAAAAAAAATCTTGAATTTAGGATGAAAAAATTGTTTCCGACATTTATTTCGAAATATCTCCTAAACTATTGAGCGGATAAAAATTTATTTAAGATCGTCTTAAAACCAATTTTATTCCACATATTTTGGTGTATTATTTATATAAATCCTGCATACCGTTCTCGAGTTATAGTGAAATATACTCGAGTAATCGGCTTATTTAGGATTCAATATTAGACACGCCCATAAAAAAATCTCGACCTGATGGGAAAAAATCATAAAAAATTATAATTATAATATAATCCCCCTGCTCCTATCGAAAAATAAAGTAGCCTAATTTATTTGAGAATCACAGAATGTTACTTTTAAAATTTTTAAGAAAATCGGTCCAAAATAAGGCATTTGGCATATTTTGCTCTTAAGCAAATATTTTTGCATTTAGCGATTTTATAGAATATTTTGTTATCTTTAGAGCTAATTCAACGTTTATATTTAAAACGTTTATACCACATGAGATTTTTTTCAAATTTGATTTTATTAAAAAAAAATCCAAAAGTATTTAGTATGTAAAATCAATTTGAATCGATATTACTTTATGCGTGAGGAACTTGATTTGTAGTAACAAGATTGAAGGTTTTAAAACAGATTAATTGATCTTATTTAAGCCATTTTTAATATCTTCATTTGTTATTTTTGAGATGAAATATAGGGACGTATTAGCATCACTTAATTCTGTAAAAGAACAATTTTTTTTTTTTCGTTAAAAAGCATATGAAAATTTTGATAATTTCTGAGCATAGTAATGTCTAGATTTAGATTAGTAAGAAAGTGGAAGATCAATTACGTGTTTATGTGATATAAAAAATGTAGGGAAGCAAATTTCGATACAGTTTATAAATTTTAAACAAAATATTTTGTTTTAATAAAAAACGTAATTTTCTTTTATGAGCATATTTTTACGTTTTTAGAGCTTATTTGTCGTTTTTACTGCATGTTTAATGCGCATAAATCAATTTTTTAGAGCATTCTGTGGTTTCCCTGGTAACTTATGATGAAGTACTTCAAAGTTTAATTAATCACGTAATAGCAATCGCGTTTTTGTTCCTAAACATCTTTTGAATTCTGAATATGTTTTTATTAAAATACTTAGACCAAATGGCCTGGAATGTTCTTATGAAGGCCCTTATAAAGTACTTTAAAGAAAAACAAACACTTATAAAATACAATGTGGTAATACTATTAAAACTTATTTAATCGATCTACTTAATCCAGCACATATACAAAAATTAATTGAACAACTCCATATACCTAAAAAATTAAATACAACTCTTTACATTCAATAACCATTTTATTGTGTATATAATTTTATTTTATTAATGGTGGGGGATTAATGTATCGCCTTGCTACATATTACATAGTTAAATATTTAAATGTTTTTAAAAATATGGTTTAGATTTTTTTCATTATAAAATTAAAATTTTATAGAAGAAATTTATCGTTTTTAATTTAAATTAAATAACTTCAATTATTAAAGGTATTCTTTACACACTATTGTATTTTACAAAGATTCTCAAAGTAGGAAAAAATTGGATACATTTTTTCTTCTAAGTTTTCTCCATACTTACATATTTACGTAATATACTTGTATTCTTTTATTTACAGATTTTCAATCTTCTGAACTGACAATTTCTAGAACGCGGCGAGAACATTCTGGAAACTATACATGTGTAGCAAGCAATACACAGCCTGCAAGTGTTTTGGTTCATATCTTTAAAGGTATTATACATATTAAAAACATTTTAGAAGAAAAAAAAAAAAAAAAAATAACAACATTTATTACATTTATACGGCACACAAAATGCTTTTTTAAATAATTCTGTTATTTGTGAACCATTAGAGATATCGGAAATTTTACATAGCCAGAGCTGAGATGTTTTCCACTTAATTAAGCAGACCCAGCAAAAACTTCCATTGACAAATAATGAGATAAAATGCTACTAAGTAACACTACACTCTTTCACTTTAGCACATTAACTAATTATTTTAAACATGATGATATTATTAAAGGCAACTGGTACATTAATCCGCTCAATAGTAACACAACTAGTTACATGTAATGTAGAGAAAATTTAACTGTTCACATAAAACAAATTCTAATTATTGCATTGAAAATCATGTCGTATGTAATAAAAAAAAAACTCCGACAATTCATTTATGATTTTCAGGTTTATTTCGAAAAACACAGAACCCTAGCACAGTGGTTCCAAACGCTTTTTTTTTTTTGGAAATAATCAGTAACTAAAGAACCGTTAGAGGTATCTCAATAAAATTACACATGGTCAGAGCTGAGGTGTTTTCGAGTAGATCTGGAGTACAGACCCCTAGCGGGTCGGGGGGGGAAGTGGGTGGCCCTCCAAAGTTGCCCATCTCGGGTATGTCATTTTTTCAAAAAATCGCCAAAAATTAATTTATGATATGACAGAAAAGAAATGTTATATATAGATAGTCCTTATAAATCTCGAAATATGCTTACATGTGTAGGTTTTCTCTTTTAGTTTAAGAGATATTCGGGTCGAAATAAATTTTTACCTCATTTTTAGCCTCGCCTTTTTCTAGTTTTTTAAACTTACCGGGCTTAATTTTTCCCCTAGAATTTTTTTACATGTTTGCCAGATTTCTTATAAAATTCTAAATAATATTACTGCAAGAATCATATAATTATACGAATCCGTTAAAAAGTTATATTAATCTTAATTTGGAACTTTAAAAAAATTTTACATTTTTCGTGTTTTTTTCCAAAAAGGTGGCAATATTTATTCAGTGATAAAATTAGTTTTTTGTTCTGAGCTTTATAATTTTTTTAATGTTTTCAAAAGAAATCTTAATGTAAATGCGTGTAAAGTAAATCCGGAGGAGTTAGAGACAAAGGTCTGCCCACGAGCCCTATCCAGATTTAGTCAATTTTGGTATTTAGCTTTTTCTTTTTTTGTTATGTTCTCAAATCGCAAAGTTGGGTTCGACTTAAAATTATTTTAATTTTTTAGCTCTATATGTAAAGTATACACCCAAAAAGTATTTTCTGACGGAGGCCCCTTATAACGACAGGGTGACCATTTCAATGAAAAAATTCAATTTTTGAAAGAAGCTTTCCCCGAACTGGAATTTTGCGTATTTTGGAGTAAGAAACTGGGAATCTATTTACTTTTTTCTTTTAAGGACAAATTTTTTTATATTATACTAAAATCTTATTGAAATGGCTGTGCTCTTATGTATATATGTTTCAACGTGCTTTTTTAAATAATTTCGTTTAACTTTTGAACCGTTTAAAATATTTCAAACAAATTTAACATAGTTATTACTGAGGTATTTTCCAAAATATTTTTCTAGCTGGTATGTGGGCGGGAGGAGAACCTCCGCAAATGGTAAACTCTTTTAATTATTTCTTATATAATATCCGAGGTAACCCATTTCGGAGGTCCTCCCACCTGCCCCAAGACCACCTAGAAACTTGTGCTCCTCCAAAATAGTTGGAAACTACCTCAGTAATAACTGTGCGAAATTCCATTGAAATATGTTTAACGGTTCAAAATTTACACAAAATTATTTAAAAAAACACGTTGAAACTGTTATGCACTTACGTATGTAGAATGCTCCAGCACACATTTACTATGGAAATTAAGGAAAATGTGCACATTTCGCTGAAGGGGGGTCAAGTTTCAGTAAGTATTTAAACGATTGTGTAAGGGATTTATGCAAGTATTTGGATATTACTTGAAAAATATTACTTGAAAAATAATAATATATAAAGGATATTACTTGAAAAATAATAATATGTAAATAATAAAGTGTTTGAACTAAATTTTTTCATTAAATTGATCAAAAAGCGAAAAATTTTTGTATTTAGTGTTATTTTTCGAAAAAATAATTAATATTTGAACTTAAATAAAATCTACATTAATTAAGCTATCATTATAAGATTTTAGTATATAATAAAAAATTTGTCCTTAAAAGAAAAAAAAAAAAGTTTTCATTTTCTTACTCCAAAATACCCAAAATTCCAGTTCAGGGAAAGCTTCTTTCAAAAATTGAATTTTTTTCATTGAAATGGTCACTCTGTCGTTATAAGGGGCCTTCGTCAGAAAATACTTTTTGGGTGTATACTTTAGATATAGAGCTAAAAAATTAAAATAATTTTAAGTCGAACCCAACTTTGCGATTTGAGAACATAACAAAAAAAGAAAAAGTTAAATACCAAAATTGACTAAATTTGGATAGGGCTCGTGGGCAGACCTTTGTCCCTAACTCCTCCGGATTTAGGGTTTAGAAAAAGGCGAGGCTAAAAATGAGGTAAAAATTTATTTCGACCCGAATATCTCTTAAACTAAAAGAGATAGCCTACACGTGTAAGCGTATTTTTTGTAGAGATTTACAAGGACTATCTATATGTAAAATTGCTTTTCTGTCATATCATAAATGAATTTTTGTCGATTTTTTAAAACATACCCGAGATGGGTAACTTTGGTGGGCCATCCACTTCCCTCCTGACCCGTTAGGGGTCTGTACTCCTCTGTACTCAACTCGAAAACACTTCAGCTCTGATCATGTGAAATTTTATTGAGATACCTCTAACGGTTCTTTAGTTACAGAATTATTTCCAAAAAAAAGCGTTTTGGAACCACTGTGCGTAGTTAAATAAAATTCATTATGATTAGAATCCGGCACGTTTTTTTTATAATATACATTTTCTTAAGTCTCATTTTCAGACTAATATAATTTTTTATCGCAACGATATCCACACATATTATAAAAGTAGGGGTCTTAAACAGATCTGTGGATATTTGTGGACCGATACTTGTATCAAGTGTAAAATAAAAGATACGAATACAGAATATTATGTTGATATTAACATTTGTATGAATTTATATTTGGGTTATTCCCGAAAGTGAGCGTTATATGGGAGTTATGGTAAATTACAGACCGATCTTCATAAAATTTAGCACTCATTATTTGTATCTTTATAAAACTTATTTGCGCCATATATTTACTTGATACTAACATTTTAATGGGATTTATGCCCGTTACAGTGATTTTCTGAAGAGGGATTTACATGGGAGCTATGATAAATTATGGGCCGATCTCGGCACACAGATTTATATTAGGCTATATAAAGCCTTTGTATCAAATTAAATTATCTTTTCAATTGCAACCTGTAGTTTAATTATAAGTAGGGATGCCAATCGGGTATGATTTTTTAATATACCGGGATTCAGGAATTTTTTTCGGAAATTGTAAATCCCGAAAAATAATTACATAAATATAGATTTTTCATAATTTTAATAAAAAAAAAAAACAACGAAAATAGGCTTCTAGGCATTAAAACAAGGTTTTAAAAATCATTTGAACAAAATGTTGCACAGTGGGGTCAAACGCAAATTTTTTGGTAATAAATCTGAATCTCCTAAACTACTGGTCGGATCAAATTGAAATGTATGGAAGAGTTGTAGAGGAGGAGCTATACTTTCAGAAAAATCATCTTGTAGTCACCCTGTGATAACACGAGATAAGCTACAGGGTGTCAAAAAATTACCAAAAATAGGTTATTGGAGCTATTTTATTGATTTTTTTAGGAATGAAAGCTTGATTTGTGTTTTATACATTACAAAATAAATAATATTAAAAATATTATGCTAATATGCTTTTAATATGCTTTTAAAAATAGTCGTTAAAAAAACTGACTTTTAACATAAAATCTCCACTCCTGCATTCGTTTTTGGCTGGGCGGGAAGCAGTTTAGTGTTAAATCATTCTAAATCTATTTCTATAAAAAATATGGGTACCAAATTTAAAAAAGCTCGCGTGACATTTTTTTTATTAATCGATAAAAATGAAACTATTTTTTAAAATTGACAATTTTCGGCCAATGCTGGATGTAGGGTGCAAACTTAAATCAATTTAAAATTTCTTTATTAACCATTTATGAAGCCTTATCTTTTGAAATTAATAAGGAAAAAAATTTTTTATTAACGAAACTTTGAGAAAAAAGTGAATAAATTGTACTATATTTTTGTAAAAAAATAGCAATTTTTCATGCCAATTTCAGAGTTCTGACTTTGAATATTTTTCACGTCTAGACGAATTGAGATAATCCAAAAATTCTTTCAGCATATTATTTTAAATTACAGAATATTTTTAAAAAATATTATATCTCCGGACTTATTCCCGAAAAACGAAAGAAAGTCGAGCCAAAAAATAAAAAATTCAAAATTCAAGCGTAAATATCTTTTTAACTGTAAGAGATAACTTAGATGAGTAAGCTTATTTTTTCTTTACCTTGCCAAGCACTTTCCAGAAATATAAAAATCTTTAAGTTACGATTTTTTTTAACTTTTATATACTCGAGGTAGTCAACTTTGACACCCTGTAGCTTATCTCGTGTTATCACAGGGTGACTACAAGATGATTTTTCTAAAAGCTTAGGTCCTCCTCTACAACTCTTCCATACATTTCAATTTGATCCGACCAGTAGTTTAGGAGATTCATATTTATTACCAAAAAAATTGCGATATAAAACTTATATGTACTAAATTTCATTAAAATATTCCTATTTTTAAGGTATCTATAAGTGTTTAAACTCTATTCCGGGTGGACATTTGTATGGGGCTAGGTGAAATAATGGGCCGATCATAACCAAATTCAATAGGCTTTGTGCTGAGAAAAAGCATATGTACCAAATTTCTTCAAATTATCTTCAAAATTGCGACTTGTACTTTGCGCACAAGCTTTACATGGACAGCCAACCAGCCAGCCGACCAGACGGATGGACGGACATCGTTAAATCGACTCAGAAAGTGATTCTGAGTCGAACGGTATACTTTAAGGTGGGGGTCCGAAGATTTTTTCTCTGCGTTACAACTTCTGCACAAACACATAATACCTCAACCACCTTTGGTGGTGTAGGGTATAATAAATCTTCTCATGTGTAAAATTTTATTAAAATATATCTATTAACAAGAATTTTATTGCATAATTAAAAATTAAAAATATGCACAAAATCACAAATCCATTTTTTCTCAGTGTTTTTTCCAAATATTTTTAATAATTTTGCAAAAATGACCCTAAAATGGGGTATTTTCGATATATATGTAGTGTTTTAAAAATTTATTGGGAACAATTGGGTAAAAAAATATAATGATAAAATATAAGATGTTAACTTTTGTAACAAAGAAAAACATTTTGCCCATATTTGCCTAAACAAAAAATATTTAATTTTATTTTAAAATAAACCAGTTTAAATTATGAACAAATCACAATATATTACACTAGCAGAGGAATCACAGGTAGTTCAAAATGAAAATTTTTAACAACTTTAGCCATTAAAAATGTGTTCAAACTAGTTGAACATGCACATACATACTACATGTGTGTTTTTAGATAATCAAGGAAAAATCTGTTATCAATAAAAACGCACAAACAGAAATACCAACATATGCAGTTGTTCAAATTACTTGAACATTACTTACCAGCAGTTTTTTCGGTGTCAATTCACCCGCTTTAGCACAGTAAAGTCCATTTGTGACTACCCACCTAACTCGTCCAAATGTGTACGTTTTTTTATACACCCTAACTTCGCATATATCGTGAGCGATAGTTAAGCTATCGTACCTTTTATTGCCTCTTTTGAAAGCGTTGAGGTGGTGATAGCAACATTTATTGACTCTTTTGAAAGCGTTGAGGTGGCGATAGCACTATTTATTGACTCTTTTGAAAGCGTTGAGGTGGCAATTTATACTTTATTGACTCTTTAGTGAGCGTGAAAGTGGCGATAGCACTATTTATTGACTCTTTTCAAAGCGTTGAGGTGGCGATAGCATCATTTATTAACTCTTTTGAAAGCGTGGAGGTGGCGATTTATACTTTATTGACCCTTTGGTGAGCGTGGAGGTGGCGATTGGTTTTTTATAAGTCACAAAAACGTTAAAAAAGAGAATAGTTCATTCATTGGCAGTACAGGTTGGGTTACTTGACTAACGGCAATAAATATATGGTAGGTCATTTGGCTCTGATTCGTTTTTTTAAAACGTGTGTAGTGTCAAATATCTATTTATTGACTCCATGGTGATTAACATAGTCTTTAGGATTTTACTTTGTAAGAAAAAAGTTAACATTCTGTATATATATATATATATATATATATAGTTATTCTGTAGTAAAATTTTACCGATTTTTGTCGTTAAACACATTGGTAGTTAACGAAAACTTCGGTAAGCTAACTGCAAAAAAAAATAGCTGTCGTAAAACCACAACGATAAAGAAGCTGATTTTGGCTATTAATTATAATTTCTTTAATTTTGATAATATTGTTTTATAAATAATGTAATTACAAGAAATATAATGAATAATACGTGCTTTCTTTTTTCGTTAAAGCTTTTTTATTAAATGTTTTTACTGAATTTTAGCAAAAATGTAGAGATTAAAATGAGAGTTTATAACTGAGTTTTTAGAATTTTGAAACTGATTTGTTATTAAGTTTTAATTAAATTCAGTTCCTAGTGAAAGTTTTTTTAGTGAAAAAATTTATTTTACTGAAAATACAGAATTTAAAAAATATAATAAATAAAAATAAAATTTTTAAGAAAAATTTCAGAATTTTTTAAAAATTTGGATTCTTATTATAAATTTCTCCTTTTTAGAAAATTTTAATTTATTTGCAAAAAAATTTAATTTTTCAAAAATTAGAACTTTTGTGAGAGTTGATACTTTTAGATGAAATAAAATATTTGAATAATTTGTTTAAACCAAAAATATTAACGAGTTTTTATACCCTACACCACCATAGGTGGTTGGGGTATTATGCGTTTGTGCTGGTGTTTGTAACGCATAGAAAAAACCATCAGACCACCACCTTAAAGTATACCATTCGACTCAGAATCACTTCCTGAGTCGATTTAACGATCATAAATCCTTTAAATATAACAATATTTTAATGAAATTTGCTACATATAAGTTCTATAAAAGTATAAATATGTATGCCGAATTTCAGGAAGAACGGTTTAGAATTGACCATAGCTCCCATATAAACCCCTCTTCCGAAAATCACTTTAAAGGGCATAAATCCCATTAAAATGTTAGTATCAAGTTAATATTCGCCACAAATAAGTTTTATAAAAATGTAAATGATAGTGCCAAATTTTACGAAGATCGACCCATAATTTACCATAGCTCCCATTTAAGGCCTTTTTTCGGGAGTCACCCAAAAATTAATAAATTCTTATAAATGTTAGTATGGAAGTTATATTCTGTATTCGAATGTTTTATTTTACACTTAATAAAAATATCGGTCCAAAATTGGCACCAAGTCTAATAAAAGACCCCTGCCCGAATTTTGATGTACACAATGGTGTAGGGTATCATATGGTCGGACTTGACCGACTATATCTTCCTCTCTCGTTAAACATAAGTTTCCATAGTAATGTTATTTTAAAATTTAAAGCAAATTTTTAATGAACGGGCCTAATATAAGAAACATTAAACATTAAATTAATTTTAAAAATATTTCCAACAACATACCATACATATACTCATATTGGTTAATTGTTGGAAGACAATCTGCACACATTCTATATATATAATATTTACACTTTTTTCACATTTTTTCAAGACAATTGTTTTGTTTTTAAATAAAAATATAATTAAAATTTAAAATTTTTTTCAAATAATGACGTTTTATCATTTCTATCGATATTTGTCTTTAAAATATACTTACGAAAAAAATCACTATTTTTAGTAGAGAATTGCAAAATCAAAAACAATGAAAAATTTCGTTCATTAACGATATCGTACTAGTCACAATATCGCCACTTTTTGGTCCTTTGGTGACAATACACCTCTTCCTAGGACATCCCCATGTTAAAGTGACTAGTCAGGTGATTAGTAAAGTGACCAGTTAAAAAGATTGTCAGGTGACTGACTCAATTTCACCAGTAAAAGGATCGACTTCCAAAGGGTATATAAAGTGGAAGCAACAGCCACCTCACGCTCACAAAGGGTCAATAAATCAACATGCTCATTAAAACAACAAATAGTGCAATGTATGTAAGAATGCTGTGTGGCTGAGTGGTTAGCGCGTATGACTATAAAACATAACGATGTGAGTTCGAGCCGGGGGTGCGCCATAAACAAAAATGTAAAAATATTAAATTGAATTAAATTGATTAATATAAAATAATATGAAAAGAAAATTAAAAAAGATTTTAATAAATAATAAAATATAAATAAAAATAAAAAAGAAATTTACAAAAAAAAAAAAAATAAAAAAAGAATAGAAATAAAAAAATATACGCCAAAAAATTTTTTAATTTTTTTTCATTCTGAAAATCACTAATTTAAAGATTGACGTTTTCGTACTATAACGCCACCTTTTGGTCCTTTGGTGGCAATACACTCCTTCCTAGGACACCCCCATGTTAAAGTGACTAGTCAGGTGATTAGTAAAGTGACCAGTTAAAAAGATTGTCAGGTGACTGACTCAATTTCACCAGTAAAAGGACTAGTATGAATTGACTTATTCGTACTAGTCACTATATCGCCACCTTTTGGTTCTTTGGTCGCGATACACTCCTTCCTAGGACATCGCCATGTTAAAGTGACTAGTCAGGTGATAGGTAAAGTAACTAGTGGTGACCCAATTTCGTCAGTCAAGTAACCGGTTTCGGACAGTCACCTTTGACTGCAGGGTACTTAAAAAGAATATTTTTTGGGTTTTATTTTAATGGTTATTCTACGTTCAGAAACATATTTTCATTAAAATTGTGCTAAAAAATTTAGAATTTCTTAAATAAAAAGTATATGTTTACTCTATGACTGAATGAAAATAATCAAATATTATGAGATTTATTAAAATACATTTACCCTTGTTTAAGATTTAACATAATATAAACAAAATGTTTACTCTCTTCTGAGAGCGAATTTGACACTCTCTGTTATATATTATGATAGAAAAAAATCATGTGTAGATCCAATGTAAAATACCGTTGAAATAATTGGAAATACCGTTACTGAAAATACCTATTACGCAAAAATATCTTTACTGAAATAGACCAATTTACCCAAAATCGCTAAAATACTGTTACTGTTATTTCTCGGTTTAAAAAAAATTCAAATAAACGACCTTGTAACAATTGACTCCACTTTATATTTCTCAGTTATAAACCGATAATTTATATTTTTTAAATGACCCTTAAACTATCATTACCGAAATACTTCGAAATACCGGTAACGCTAAAATACCGTAACCGAAATAACAAAAAATTCCGATACCGCTAAAATATTCTAACCGAAATAATTGTGATTTGGAATTAAAAGCCAACTGCCATATTATAATACATTATAATTTACTAATACATTTCGAAAAATCACAAAATATTATTTTCAGAAATTAAGATTGACAATTATCACGATAATCGCAACAATAGCTTTTCACTTTGAAGCAATAAAAAGTTTGAAGCAAATAAAAATGTATTGAAAAATCTATAAAATAATTTTAAATAATTTTGTTAAAATAATAGAAGAACATTATTTTAAAGGAATACATGCACTGCGTATGAAGATCTGGAATATAAAATTTTGTTTATAAAAAGGCTTTTTTAATTCGTGTATTGAATAAAATATGTAAGAGCTTATACTGCATTTCGGGTACTTTTTTGTTAGAATGGGTTTACTTCTTTAATTTTTCGCCGGCTGTCCTTATAATCGGTATTTTCCGAAAATTTTGTTCACATTTGTCAAATATTTCACCAAAATTGTGCAACCATTACTTTTACAAATAATTGTTTACAGTTGTTTGATATTGCAAATGTTTTGTAAGAGAAAACAGCATCGTTCAAAATTTGGAAAAAAATAATAATTAGTAAAAAATGTTTTCTTTAAAATAGAGAAGTCAGAAAATATTTTTATAGTAGTTACGTCATTTTGACTTGTCTGACCATACCTTAAGAATATTAATTTTGGAGTGTTAAAAAAAGATTTGATCGGTTAACTATTCAAAGATATTTTTAGCTATTTGCTTTATTTATCCATAACAGTGTTGTCAACTCAGTCCTTTTAGCACTGTTTTTAGTGCTTTTTAAAAATTTGGATGCGAAAAAATATTGAGTCAGCGCTCGGTGGTTTTTTCAGTGCTTTTTAAAAAAATTTCAGTGACACCAAATTTTAAAATTTTAATAGTACATAAATTATTGTTACTATCGAAAATTATTTATATTACGTGTAAAACAACTAAGAAAATGTTTCCACAAATGCCTTGCAACAAAAATACATACATATATGTATCTTATTATTAATTAATTTTTATTAATGAAATTTACTGTGGTTCAAAAAAATTAAGGTGAATACGTTCATAAGTATGAAGATAGGAAGTTATTCTGAATTGATTTGTTCCTTTAGAATTAAGAATATGACCAATATAATGTGCGTAAACCATACAAATTAAAGGAATAAAAAATTAAAATAGTGAATATATGCAAAAATGCTTATTCTAATTACTTTATTTAAAATTTAGCACTTTTTTCTAAAGAATTGCACTTTTTAACAATTATTTAGCACTTATTTTTACTAAATTGCACTCTTTTGATAGTAATTTTCTCTGAGAAGTTCTGGCAACACTGATGTTTTGACTATGATCGTAGGCTAGCAGTTACTTCGTTGTGAGTTTTTTTTTTCGCTGTTCGTATCAACTTCACTCAGTGTACGACAATTTTCATGAATCATTCGAATTATCAGTGGATACTATGAATTGTTGTGTATTATGTGATGGATATTATGTTTTGCTTGTTTGGTGGTGGTTTATAACGTAGTAAAAAACGAGAGAAAAAGATATAGTCGGTCAAGCCCGACCATATGATACCCTACACCATTGTGTACATTATAATTCGGGGAGGGGTCTTTTATTCGACTTGGAGTCAAATGTGGACCGATACTCATAAGTGTAAAATAAAACATACGAATACAGAATATTACGTTGATGCTGACATTTATATGAATTTATTCACTTTTGGGAGATTCCCGAAAGAGGGCCTTATATGGGAGCTATGGTAAATTATAGACCGATCTTTGTAAAATTTAAGTTTAAGGTTAAAACGAAATTGATTATTGTAATATTAAATAAATAAATTAGTAATAATTACTTTCTTTTGTAACACCTGTAATATTTTTACACATTTGAATGTTTTAGTCTTTTTTTTATTCAATATTTTCTTCATTTTTCAAAGATTTTGTTTTAAAAAAGTTTCTCCTACAGAATAGTTTCAATAAAATTGATTCTGGCTCTTATCATATTAACCCATGGTTTCTGTTTTGTTAGTTTTGATGATTATTTTCTTAAAATTTTTATATTATATTATTCGTTCTATATGCTTTCTAACACCCAAAAATATTGGTTTAAGACCCGCCTTAATTTGTACCAATCGTCTTTAAGTCGATTTGATGATGTTCGTCCGTCCGTCTGTCTGTTCACAAAAAAAAAATAATTAATTAGTTAAAATACAGGTCACAATTTTGAACATGTATTAAATTTGAAATTTGGCATACAGGTTTCTTATAGTCTAAGAACGAAGCGTGTTGAAATTGGTTATGATCGTTCCATTATTTAAACTAGCGCCATGTAAATATCCTCCTGGAAAAGGGGTTTAACGATCATAAATCCCTTAAATGTAGTAAGAATTTCTTTTACACATGTAAGTTCCATATAAGTTAAAATCTGTGTTCCGAATTTCATGAAGATCGGTCCATAATTGAACATAGTATTGGCCCACAATTCCACAGGTTTAGAAAAAAAGACATTTCCCCGAATTTGGTGCTCATCATTGAGTAGGGTATTGTCGGACTTGACCGAATATTTCTTTCTCGTTCTTATTGGATTAATAGTTATTTCCAAAAATAATTATGTGTAATATATTTTTACTTGAACATCATAATATTTATTGATTTTTCTTTAAGAAATGTAGTCTTTTAGTAGAAATATTAACTTCTGCAAAAAAACCGGTTAACCGGTTTTTTCTGAATTTAAAAAAATGCAACCGTTTTTTTCAAAATACCAACTATTCGAACTATTCGAAAACCGGTTTCTCCAAAAAGTCGAACAAAACTTATTTTTGTCGAATATTAACTTGATACTAACATTTTAATGGGATTTATGCCCGTTAAAGTGATTTTCTGAAAAGGGGTTTATATGGGAGCTATGTTAATTATGGACCGATCTTTTTAAAAATCGGCACACTTATTAAGACTTATATGAAACGTATATGTGCCAAATTTGATTAAAATATTTAATATTTAAGGAATTTATGATCATTAAACCCTTTTCCGGGAGGACATTTGTATTGGGGCTAGGTGAAATAATGGACCGATCATAACCAGTTTCAATAGGCTTCGTCCCTGGACTATAAAAACCTTTGCACAGATTTTCATTGATTTTGGTTCAAAATTGCGACCTGTAGTTTGATTACAAGGTTTACATGGACGAACAGACGGACGGACGGACATCGTTAAATCGACTCAGAAAGTGATTCTAAGCCAATTGGTATAAATTAAGGTGGGTCTGAGACCAATATTTTTGGGTGTTACAAACATCAGCACAAACGCATAATACCCTCCCCACCTATGGTGGTGTAGGGTATAAAAATACAGAAGTTTATGTAACATTCTAAAGATTTTA
Source organism: Protophormia terraenovae (assembly GCA_951394005.1). NCBI lineage: Eukaryota > Metazoa > Arthropoda > Insecta > Diptera > Calliphoridae > Protophormia > Protophormia terraenovae. Next base: position 73,568,929 of record OX596077.1, read on the forward strand.
CGTATTGATATAGTTACAAAATGAAATAGTGGGATATTTTAATTGTATTTTTATCTATAATAAAATAATTAAATTTGTTATAATTTTTATTTTATTTTCTTAAGTAGATATACGTTTTTATATAATTATTGTAATCTTAAATAATACATATGTATTTTATTTAAATAAAAAAATTCAACAAATTTTTATGATTTTTATTTTGTTTTATTGGAAAACAATATATTCAAATATTTTGATAATTTTATTAAGAAAAACTCCAAAGAAATGAAAATATTCAGCCACAGATGGTTTGAAAAAAAAAAAAAAAATTACCTAGATTTTTTCAAATATTTAAGTATAAAAATGAAAATATTACTTATTTTTATTATTCCAGACAAATTTAAAAATATTAAAACGAATTAATGATGATCAAAAATAGTCAAATAATTTCTATAGAAAAAATATAGAAAAACTTAAATTAATAGAAAACACATTTTTAAAATAGAAAATAAAGATTAATTGTTTTCAACCTAAGGAAATAAAATATATTTTCAATTAACGCTTTGGAATTTGATTTAAAATTTTTATTTTATGTGACAAATAGAATAACATTTAAACAAATTTATTTCAAATTATTTTCAAGCAATTGAAGGTAATATTATAAAGAGTACAACATGATTGAAACAATTTAACTTCAAAAATTGATTTGAAACTACATATTTTACTACTAAAATATAAATAAACTACATAAAATAATAGGGGTTTTCATTCAATCACTTAAATGTCTCGTAAAGCTCATAAATATGATAAATATACAAGCTCGTAAAAAAATTTTCAAACTTTGTTTGAAAAATTATTTACACAACTTATAAATGTTTACGCTTCAATTTCAATGTGTAAATGAATTCGTAAACTTTTATATTTGAAAAGTCAAATTTGAAAAAAGAAAATTTTATTAATTTAAAATTTTGTATATTCAAATGGATAAAAAACACAATGCATTAAAATAAAAATGTTGGAAACTTATTTTATGTGCAAAAATTCGGAAACTTTAAGAAGAGAATATCAATTATTTACAAGGGGCGTTCATGCAACATGTAAGTAATACGTCGCTAAGACCTTCTGCTTGAACATAAAATTAAAAGTATTTCTTTAAACACTTATGTATATTAATTTCTCCATACTTATAAAATAAAGTTGCAAAAAATATAGAGTAAAAATTCTAAAACAATTGTTTGAGCATGATTTTTATTAATTTTTGCAAATTGTATAAAATATTTAATGATATTTTGTCCTTGGAATAAGACATTTAGAAGCAATTTTAAAATCCATTTTTAAATACAAATGTTTTATCTAAAATTTTTAATTAATTGATATAAAATGTTTTTACTATTCATTTATTTTTGGATTAAGAATTATTTAGGAATAACATTTGATATGAAATTGAGAAAGTATCACTTTTTTCAAATGAATATTAATTTTTATTCAAACTTGAAATTCAAAATATGTACGTATTTCCAGAAATACCTTTAAATTATCAAAGACACGAAGCAAGAGATTGTAAAAACCCCTGATTTAAGTCGGGGATCACACACATCAATTTTTTCTGCTGCAATTCTGAATTCGTAGGAGAGAGAAGAGAAGGGAATACTAAACATTTACATTCACTTTACCTCTCTCCTCTACGAACTTTGAATTGCAGCAAGGAAATAACAAAATAAGGATACTTAATTTATAAATATCTTCAATAAATGTTTGACAATTTGTTTTCCATCATCTTTCATATATGAATATTAAGATTTTGTGGGCCATAATGAAAAGAAAACGTTCATGAATAAATTAAATCTTCAAAACAATTTATAAGTTTATTAGGACAACAGAATAATTTTAGAATTATTCTGTTAAAAAATATATGAGCTACGTATGTCAGAAAAGTGTATTGCAATTATTATTTTTTTATTCAAATTATTATTAGCTACTGAAATTATCATTGACTTTGTTGATGCTGAATTTACATTTTAAAATTATGTAAAATTTGAAGCACTAAATATTTTAGTTTTTTTTTTTTAGTTACAAAAAAAAAAAAAAAAGTATATAAAATTAAATTTTGGCGATTTTTGGCTATTTCTGATTAACAATTCGGCGACAGAGTCTCAAAAAAATCTGACAACCGTGCTCATATTGGCTCTGTACTATATGGTTTTGTATTCTCTACTCATATGTTTTGAGTTTTCGTGGTCGGGTATTGTGGATAATACTCATTCATTCATTTCATAATGAAAAAGCACACAACATGAACTAATTGTTTTTACGATGAATGTATTCAGTATTCATTTTTCGGCATTCATGCAACTCTTTAATGTTTACTATACAGCCTTAAGCGTGAATTAGTTGGTTGTTTATGTCACGTTTCCTCCCGCGAAGGAAACAGCTGATCGTTTATATTGCTTGTATTGTAATGCTAACAATTATTGAAACTTGACGTTGATGTAAAGTGATGTCTGATTCTGTTGAAAACAGAATTTTATTGCGTTGTTCCGTGACAGTTGTTAGCAGTGTTGCCAAACAATCACTTTTCTCTTACAAATAAACAAATACTTAACGAAATAAAAAGGAAAAACCACTAAATAAAGAAATAAATTAACAAAAATAATTAAATATACAAACAATTAAATAGATAAATATTTGGCATGTTTAATTTCAATCAGAGTTGCATTTTTAGGTTTTTTCTAGTTAATAATTTATGGTAACTCTGTGTTTTTTCTAACAAATGCCAAAAACATATGTCACGTTATTCATTTTGGATAATTGCACAAAATTCTTCCGGTAAATAAACGGGACATCAACATCACATAAACAACAAACTAACCCGGCCTTTACTATTCTTACGTTGCTGAAAAAGGTTTCTACGTTGTGCTGAGCGCACACGACTAAAAAGTAAAATCAACTTGGCTGAAGGCCCAATCAGTCAACTTTGCAACGCAACGTAGAATGAAGAAAAGTAGCGTGAAACATTTTGTACAAACAGTCAACAATAGTAAACGTATCATATGTTTTTGAACATTCATTGTGTAAACAACCCTGGTTTTCGGTTATTTTGTGAACAAATAAACTCACGCAGTTACGTAAAAATCTATTTTCTGTAGTAACTGTTTAGTGAATTGCGACTACTTTAGGCAGCCAGTCGAAACACTGGTGAAAACTATGAAAAAGTCCTCCAAAAATCCATACGCCTAACAGTGCTTTAGTTGGTTGGATTTTGTGCCATCCATGGTGCATATAAGTTAAAATTTTTTGCAGGAGAATTATATATTTATTGATCGAAACTTGCTTGCTCTTGAAGTATATCTGATTTAACACAAATTCACACTTGTTTTTCACTATGTTTTATTTATTCTAGTATTTTTGTATTTGTATAAAAAAAATAAAAAAAAAAAAAATTAAATCTATTGACACAAAAACACGTGCACAATCTTTATTGTTTGTCATTTAATTGATCTTCTTCACTATGCGTTTTCTGCATTGAAGAAATTTCTTCAGTTCTACACATGTTTCTACAATTTGACTAAAAGAAATTATTTAAATTAACGAAATTTATTCAATTCTACATGCCTTTAGTAAATTTGAAGAAATTTCGTCAATTTGACTAAAATAAATTATATTAACGAAATTTCTTCAATTCTACACGTCTTTATTAAATTTTAAGATATTAGGTTAGGTTAGGTTATAAGGGTCGCCCGCCATAGCCCTATTTGAGAAGAAATGCCCTATTTGAGAAGAAAACTCCTCTCCCTTTCCATAAACAAAAAACTAACTTTCCGTTGATCTATCCAGAAACCAACCCGTACTCCTAACAAATCCAATCAGGTTTGAAAGTGTCATGTCATTGAGACAATCCAGATCATGGAAGAGTTGTCTACCGAGGTGTCTCAGTCTACGCCCTTTCAGTGCTGGACATTCACATAACAAGTGCTGTACGGATTCCTCTTCTTCCTCATCTAAACAACTTCTACAAAAGCTATTCCCTGGGTAACCCAAATGTTCCGACATGCGCCCGATCATACAGTGCCCCGTGATTATGCCTACTAGAAGCCTTATCGATGATCTATCAAGAGAGAGTAATGCTCTAGTTCTACTCCGAGACCGGAGCGGCCAGAGAGTTCTTGATAGTCTACAAGTGGTGATTGAGGACCACCTGCAAATGTTCCGACATGCGCCCGATCATACAGTGCCCCGTGATTATGCCTACTAGAAGCCTTATCGATGATCTATCAAGAGAGAGTAATGCTCTAGTTCTACTCCGAGACCGGAGCGGCCAGAGAGTTCTTGATAGTCTACAAGTGGTGATTGAGGACCACCTGCTTTCTATCTCATTCACCGCCCATTCATCAAGAGTATTGGATACAGTAACGAAGGGAGTGAGAATGTCCTCGCAAGCGAGTGCCTCGTCCAAAGACGATGCATTTACTGCGCATTCATCCGCCATTTCGTTACCTCGTATACCTGTATGGCCCGGAACCCATATCAGCTCCACCCGAAAGTGTCTTAGCTGAGTTAAGGAGCGTATACAGTCGTCAACACATCTTGATCTTACAATGGGGGAGTTCAGAGCCTTGATTGCTGCAAGGCTGTCCACATATATATCAATGTTCGAAGCGCAGAAATTAAATTCCTGAATTCGCTGCCACGTTAATGGCATATACTTCGGCCTGAAAGACTGTGCACGAATTGGGTAATCTGAGAGACATCGAAATGTCTAAGTCATCAGAGAATATACCCGAGCCAGTGCCAGTATCTGTCTTAGAACCATCAGTGAATACTGAGATTGCAAATTCCTTAAAGACGGAATTTGTTGCCCAATCTTCCCTAGATGGGATTCTGATATCGAATGTTTTATCAAAATTCATTCTCGGTACTAAATAGTCAGTCCCTGGTATTCGAGCTGATCTGCCTATTACATTCAATATAGTGCCGTGACCAACGCGGCAATGCCTGAGTTCGCCCGACTCTTTGAGCCGTAGAGAGGACTTGGCGGAGATATTTCTAATAAAAATATCAAGGGGAGGGATGTCAAGTATAGTCTCCAGACTGGCTTGGGGAGTGGAACCCATTGAACCAGTAATTGAGGGACAAGCCAGTCTCTGCACCTTATTCAGAGTAGAGATATGTGTCTTCGTGCCTGCAGCCTTCCACCAAACAAGAGCACCGTAGATAAGAATGGGTCTAATAACCGCAGTATACATCCAATGGACGATATACGGTTTTAGACCCCATCTTTTCCCGAATGTCTTCTTGCATGTATAGAAAGCACACAGTGCCTTCTGCATGCGACTCTCAGCATTACGTTTCCACGAGAGCTTAGAGTCCAGAATCACGCCAAGGTATTTGGCTTCCTTCGAAATCTCCAGAGTGATGCCATCAAGACGTGGCCTCCTGAAAGCCGGAACCTTATATTTCCTAGTGAAAAGCACTAGTTCGGTCTTTGTGGGATTTACTCCCAGACCGTTGTCCCTAGCCCATGACAATAGAACACTTAGAGCTGATTCCATGAGTTCACTAATCGTGGAGAGAAATTTTCCCCTGATGAGGAGCACAACATCATCAGCGTATGCTACTGCCTTGGTGCCTCTATTCGTAAGCTCAAAAAGGACTTTATTCACAACAAGGTTCCACAAGAGTGGGGATAATACCCCTCCCTGTGGAGTGCCTCTTGTCACGACCTTCCTTGAGGTTCTCAGACCTAAGCTGGAATTGATGGCCCTGCTTTTCAGCATGTTCCCAGTCCAGTTCCTTATTCGCCGATCGACTCCCAGGTCATCCAGTGCCATAAGAATCGACGATATGTTCACATTATTGAAGGCGCCCTCTATATCCAGAAAGGAAGCCATCACGTACTCTTTCCTGTCGAGCGTTTCCTCTATCGTGCCGACCACGTCATGCAGTGCCGTTTCGACTGACCTACCCTTTAGGTAGGCATGCTGTGCCCTGCAAAAATTTGCCGGCGAGAGAATGCCCCTGACATGGACATCAACTAGTCTTTCCAGAGTTTTCAACAAAAACGATGACAGACTAATCGGCCTATAATCCTTCTTGGTACTATGGTTTATTTTTCCCGCTTTGGGGATAAATACCACTGTAACCTCTCTCCATTCCCTAGGAATATATTCTAATTCAAGACTACCCCTAAATATTCGGATCAGCCATGGCATAATGACTGATATAGACTTCTGCAGTAGCGCTGGGAAGATCCCATCTGGGCCCGGTGATTTATAGGGTTCAAAAGACGATATCGCCCATGCTACCTTTCTGTCATCAACAATAGAAGCTACTAATTCACTAAAGTGGGTTGGTGACGCCGGGAGGTTTCCAGTTACAGATTCCTCGTTCGTATCGTCTCTGCAGCCCGGAAAGTGAGTGCTCATCAGTAGTTCCAGAGTCTCCTTACTGCTCTCGGTAAAGGTACCGTCAGGGTTCATGAGGAAACCGGGCGTGCCAGGATCCTTGGATAGTACCTTACGTAGCCTAGATGCATCCGTAGTACTCTCCAAGTCTCCACAGAATTTTTCCCAAGATTCCCTCTTAGCCCTTCTGGTCTCTCTCTTGAAAGTGTTGAAACTGTGACGATAATTGTCCCAGTCTACTGCAACTTTCGACCTTTTCGCCCTATTAAAAAGTTTCCTGCATTCATTCCTTAACTGCCTAAGTCTTGGACACCACCATGATTGTTGAGGTTTCCCAAGACCATGCCGAGCCCTACATGAAGAATAGTAAGCGGCCCTTAGTGTGCTAGTCAAAAGACTTACGGAGTCGTCCAGGTCCTGTGTGCCGGCCAACCTTTCCGTTTGAGGCGGTTGAATGGTCCCCACAAGTTCGCTGAATTTATCCCAGTCAGTTTTCCTAGGATTCCTAAAAGGTTTTGCCCTATCCAATGTAAGTTCAATCGTGAAGAGAATCCGCATATGATCGGAGAATGAACATTCCGAAGATACTTTCCAATCGAAAATCCTAACCGAATCTGTGTTACCTGCCAAGGTTATATCAATGACTTTTTCCCTGATTCTATTGAAAAACGTTGGTCTAGTACCCTTATTACAAATACTAAGATTAGTACATAAAAGATACTGAAGTAAACATTCACCTCGGTTGTTTATGTCTGTACTCCCCCACAGAGTATGATGGGCATTGGCATCGCATCCCATGACGAGATCGTGGCCCCTTGTACTACACCAATTTACTAATGTACGTACGGCACGTGGGGGTGGGTTTTCCTCATCGTACGGTAGGTAGGCCGATGAAATTATCAGGGTTGGTAGCCCTTGTCGCTCTAGCGCCGCCACCGTTAAATCACTCGTGCTGTAATTGGATATGAGAAAAAGCTTTATATCTTTTCTGACCATAATACAACTTCTAATTTTACCTTCTGTGTTGGGAGATAGGAGCATATAGTTCCGTGACCGGACGCCTCGAACTTTACCGGCTACAAGCCAGGGTTCTTGGATTAAGGCCACGTGGATAACCTCCTTCTCCATGAAACGCAGCAAATCACCCGTCGCTGCTTCGGAGTGATGCTCTTCTCCTCCAGTAGTAGCCATCTGTCCGTAGTCATTTTGCCCTCGGGCTGGCTACGGTCTATGATGGCCACTTGTAGCTCAGGAGCTACAAGATGACAAGCTGGTTGAGGGTTTCAACCGCTTGCCCTCAGGTACCTGCGTCTCACTTGATCTTTGCCGCTTTGAACAGTGTTTGCCAACACTACCTTTGGTAGCGGCTGCTGGGCCCCTGGTGGAGGTTTGTGCAGACCGTACTTTGGGCATCGTGTTGACAGACCCTGTCGTGCCACATCGATCATCACCTCTCTTTGAACCTGCTGCGGCTTCCTTGGAAGTGGAAGGTCGAGCAACAGATTTTTCAGAGCCGGTGATCGTGTTCGGTCCAGAGTTAGCGTGGGGCACAGGTTTGGCTGTGATCACCTTCTTACTCTGGTGTTTCTTATCGGTCATCGTCTGGGATGGCCTGACCTCCACAACAGTAGTATTAAGCATAGCTTCATACTTCTGTATGTGGTAGGTATGCTTCCGCCTCAAACGCTTTTCCCGTGTTGTCAGAGTCGAGGGATCACGAGCATCCAGCGACCTGACGTACCGGAGAGAGCGTTTGTAGCCCGCCAACCTCTTCCGTTCGTCCTGTTCTTTGTCCTTTTGTCCATTGTCTCCCCTTGCGGGATCATGGGCCTCCTGTTGTTGTCCGTCTGCGTGGAGCCTTTCGGAGGACACCATACGAATGTCTTCCTCGTCGGTCTCATAAAGGTTCAAACTTTTGAGGCCTTCGAGGTGGTCAGAGTCTTTGTCACTGTTTGTACTGTCAGTTTATACCTATGCCAGAGGTGAAAGAAAGATATACTGCCGCTCCTCTAGAGACAGACGCAGACCAGGATGCCGCCCAATATGGGAAGCAGACGCGTCCTGGATTTGAAAGACCTTTCCTTACAGACGGACCTGGACCAGAGCTGGAAAATGCCACAATCCCGGACAGACATTTAGTGCGGACAGGAACCCAGTAGCCGACCTTAACATAGGTAACAGACGCTACTAGGTGGGGTCGTGACCACACAGAATGGTCTAGAAGGGGGTCGGTTACTCCACAGACCGCTCTTGACATGGAGGACAGACGTCGTGGAGTATGGGATGGGTGATTCTTGGTTCGCATCCTGTGGATGCTTAAGCCCCTGCACCGTGTCTGAAGACTCAAGGTGATCACCCCTCGCAGGGGTTTAAGATATTTAGTCAAATTGAAAAATATTATTCAATTTGACTAAAATAAAATTGTTAATTTTAATAAATTTTCTTCAATTTTACACGTCTTTAGTAAAATTTACTTAATTTTTTAATCATATTGAAGAATTTTTATTTATTTTTACTACTCCGTTTCATTTAATTTTAGTAAAAGTAAATTAGTTTATGTATTAGTATATTTTATAAAATTGTTTAAATATCGTTCATATACATATATAGTACAGTCAATAATTTCTAGTAAAAATTAAATAAATAATGCAATTATAAGAAATACATCGAGGGCTTATATTCAAAACGGGCCTCATGCAAAACAGCATTTTTCAGGAGAACATAAAAACTGTTTATTTCCCTCATTTTGCAATATTTTTCAATCCGTTCTTCTACGAGTTATTAATATTACGTCTACTAAACCTCACACTGAAAAATAAATCTTTTAATCCCATTATTCGCGAAGTTAAGGTAGATAGCCCGTTTTGTCTTAATTATTTTTAATGTATGTTATAAAATGTGCACATAGCCCGTTTTGTTTATTGGAAATTAAAGAAGTAAAACATAGTATTTTTTGAAAAAAAAAAAAATAAATAAATTGACAATATGTTAAATTTATAATATCATACTAATCAGGAGATAAAAAAAATTCGAAATTTTGTGGTTGGCTGGACCATTTGTAATCGTTTGAAATTTCAAATAACAGGAATGTTTACTAAAAGGACAAAAATGTGTTCAAAATTAAACTTATAAATTAAATTTTGAAAAAAAAAAATTGCATGCGAAAAAAATTGTTTGCAAAAAAATTTAAACCAATTAAAATTGTAATAAATTGCATATCAACAACTCAAAAATAATTAAAACCTTTAAAGACGATCTTTATTGCACTTTTTATTTAATTATCATTTTTTTAAGAAATTGATTTTGGTATTTAAGATGTTTTGCTTATAATTACGAATTTAATTAAAATTTTTTCATTCCTGTCTTTAAATCTAGCGTATAGTGCTCTCACTTAGCTTCATAAAATTTTGATAGGTGTACCCGCGTATGATCTATAAGCATCTAAAAAAGGCTAAAAATCTAACTTCAATGGCTTTTTTCTCCAGACTGCATTGAGATAACAAAATTTTTATGAGATATATTAAGATTATAATTCAAAATGTTTAAGAAAAGTTCAAACCGCAAAGAAAATTCTCATTATTTATCAATTTTTATTTTAACATTTCTTTGAAAATCAAACAAAAACTTGCACATAGCCCGTTTTGCCTTAAAAAAATATACTGTTTGTAGATAGCCCAAAACAAAAAGTGAAAAACATAGTGTTCGAATTAACTTTTGGCTAAAAAATTAACACCATATATAAAAAATAGAAAACTGAAGAGTCTGACGCAAAAAAAAAAATTCTAAATCTGCATGAGGCCCGATTTGAATATAAGCCCTCGATATATTTTTATATTTTTTACATATTATCAAAAACTGTAATTGTATGTAAAGACATTAAAAACTTATTTTGAAGAATTTTCCTCAATTATACATGCATTTAGTTAATTTGAAGAAATTTCGTCAATTTGAATAAAATAAATTATTTAATTTCTTAAAATGTGTATGTTTTTAGTCGATTTACAAATTTTTAGTCAAGTTGAAGAATTTTATTCAAATTGACTTAAAAATTTTTGTCAATTTTAAAATTTACGAAAAATATTAGTTAAATTAACAGATAATTTATTCAAATTAACTTTTTTTTGGGATGTTAAATTGAATAAAATTGTGTGTTGTTTTTCATTCTGCTAATTGTTTAGGAATTACTGCCAATTTAACTAAATTTTCGTCGATTTAACATATTTTTCGTAAATTTTTTAACGAAATTTTATTCAAATCAACTTATTTTACAAACAAATATTTTTGACAAAAATTTTTTAGTAGATTTGAAGAAAATTTGTTGATTCGAAGAAAAATTCTATTGATTTGAAGAAAAAATCTGTTAATTTAAATATTTCTTTTTCGTTAAAATTCTACGAAAAATGTTCGTCAATATTACCTACGAGATTTGGTTCAGTGTACTAAAAAATAATTATTTGAAGTATAAATAACTGATTTTATTTGTATTTTTTGTTTTTATTATTAATTTACTTAATCCAATTAAAGTAAAGGAAAATGCTTTTCTAGGCTGATAAACTTATATTAAATACCTAAATAAAATGACTTTGATCTAAAAGATTAAATTATTATATTTTAAGTTTAAACGAAATTAGAATTTTTCTTCTTAAGGAACAAATTTAATAACCATTTCTTTTGATTTTATTTGTATTAAAGCTTTTAAAGACTGAATTATTTCTTTTTAAAAATTGAATTAAAATTATGTTTTTTTCTTTTTATCGCTTTGAAGTTTAAGTACATAAAAACAATTACCTTTACAACTAGGGATCGCAATTTCCCGGACTTTTTGATTTCCCGGGAAAGCGGGAAAAAATTTTCGACTTCCCGGGATTCCCGGGATCCCGGACTAAAAACTATAATTATCATTACTCTCATTAGCTGATCAACTGAGACCCAAATAGGATATGAATCTTTGAATTAGCAGATTTGAAACAGAATTGTAAATGTAGCGAGAAAATGAAATTCGAGTAATTGATTAATCCACTGAATAATTGAATACTGACAATCGTGGAAGAGTTTTGTTTGTATCAACAAGCAAAAAATAATAATAATTATTATTATACCCTTCACCAAAGGTGTAAAGGGTATATATAAGTTTGTCATTCCGTTTGTAATTCCCACAATTTTCGTCGGAGAGCAAAAAAGTTGACATTTTCGGGATCCTTGTAAGAAATGATGACGATAGGACCATGTCCGTCCGTCCGTCCGTCCGTGTGTCGGTTGAAATGGCGTTTATGAAGCCCACCGATAACTGACATATATAATATATATATCAAACGATCGGAAATGCTTTCGAGAATTTTGCTATTGGAATTCAGCAAGATCGGTTTATACAATGCGGAGATATGTTAAAAAAACCGGTTTTTAGAACCGGTTTTCCAGTTTCTGAAGCCTCTGTATATACTAGGGACTTCGTTTTTACAAAGAAGTCTCGGAGATTTTTTTCTGAATTTTTGTTCTGAAAAAATGAAATAAATCCGTTCAATAATAACTGAGATATCGGACAAAACGCATTTTTTATTTTTTGAAGCCCTTGTTCAAGCTACAGATTTTTATTTTTATATAGATCAGTCATAAATGTTTTTCTAAAATTTCGTTTTTTTAAATAAACCAAATTCGTTCAGAATCAACAGAGTTATGGACCAAAAACAAATCTGTTAAGAATATAAATACACACACAAACATGTATATTAAGCATTGTAATGACTATTAGTGACGTTTTTTGTTTTTTGTATAGACAAGTAGTTTAGTTAGAAACAGCAGTCATATAATGAATAACAGTGTTGTTGTTGTTCTTTGTATATGCAGTCTGTACAAAAATAAATAGATATGGAATTGTTGTTGTTTATTTTTTAAAACTAAAACATATCTGTTAAGAATATACATAAATACATACACAAATATGTATATTATGCATTGTAATGACTATTAATGACGTTTTTGCCTATAAGACAAGTAGTTTAGTTAGCAACAGAAGTAATATAATGAATAACAGTGTTGTTGTTGTTCTTTGTATATGCAGTCAGTTTGTATATACACACATAAAAAAATAAATAAATATGGAATTGTTGTTGTTTATTTTTTAAAAGCAAAGCCTGCTATGATTGTTTTTTTTTCATATTCAAATTTTCGTAGTTTGAAAAAAATTTAGATTTAAATATGTGAAAATATGAAAGCATACGTTAAGGCGAAAATTTTATTATTTGTCGGTAATATGGTAATATGATGTCGATAAGATAGTAAGATGGTAATATGGTGAAGGGTATCAAAGATTCGGCACAGCTGAATCTTTTTTCAATTTCATTTTTATTTAAAAGATATGAACCATATAACAGAAAATAGAAATGTCAGAAATTGATTAAAATTATCTACTCAGACAATGATATCATTCAATCAAATTTTTAGCTAGTTTCGTAAATCATTATAAAATTTAAATGTATTAAAAGTCCACTAAAAAGAATTTATTAATTCTTAAAGAAGTTGCTGTTGATCACTTTTTCGGAAACCCCTAAGTGTGACTCAAACGTAAATCACACTTAGAAGTTCAAACACTATTAAATTGTTTGTAGCTTCAATATCGTAATCCAATTTAAACGTAGCTTATATTTTGAAAATATTTTGACTAAAATTTTATAAATGATGACCTTATTCATATTTTAAAGTAGGTTTAAATTTAACTTGAAAAAATTAACTTTGGACCAGTAAGTTTCAATTTCTTGTTTATTAATATTCCTAATAAAACATTTGATTTCATGTTATAGATCAGACCAAACGATCTCATACAAAACAGAGAATATTATCTGTAGCTCTCCATTTGAAAATTATATGAATAATTAAGGATTTATTGGACTCACTTTCTAATTCTTCTCTTAACTTTTAATGTTAATGTTTTGTCAAATTTCTATGGGACAAATTTCGCATGTTGTCTATACTACTGACAACTTATAACGAATAGGTACATTAAAATGTGTAAAATTAATCAGTTTTCACTAGCATTTTTTTTAGTGCTGACATTTTATTAAGATGCTTAATTGAATGAATGCCATAAAGTCATCCCATAAACCGTTTTATATATTGTACACAAAAACATACTAATGAAATTGTCGTTAAGATTTAATTCCTAGCTGAATTTTTAGTTTAATTTTGTTTAAAAAAGACTAAAATGTATAAATTTTAGCTAAAATTGAAGCAATTTTCCTCCATTTAAGTGCTTTTTAAATTCCCGAGAATCCCGGACAAAATTCCCGGGAAGGCGGGAAATAAAAAATGTTTAATTTCCCGGGATGCACTTCCTATTTACAACTCAAGCAGCCAGCCTCGTCAGCTGTTGTTTGACCCTCTTTGATCTTACATTTCTTTTGGCAAATATTTTACATTTTCTGTTCACACAATGTTCACACACTTATTATATTTTTGACTCAAATCAAATATGTATTTTTGTTTGACCAAAATCAGCTGTTTTTTGTTTGGTTCCTTAAAATATTTGGTGGTCACATTAGGCATATCAAATTTTGTGTAAAAAACGCTAAATGTTAATGTAATGTGAACTTAGCTTAACAAACACAACCAGTATTTTGATGCGTGAGTTCAAATCTCAACCGAGCCAAATGTTTTTTCTTGTGCGTAAAAAAAATTGGCATCCAAAACAACTCTTTTGGAACCGAAATAAAAACTTGTAACATTTTGGACATCGCGAACAAAATTCTTCAGTTATAGCACTAAAAATGGAAGCTGTTTATACTGAAAAAAAAAAAAAATATATTTTTTTTTTTTTTCACAAAAATTATATATATATATATATATATATATATATATATATATATATATATATATATATATATATATATATATATATATATATATATATTTTTTTTTTTTTTTTTTACAAAATTTTGTTAAAAAAAATATAACATACAAATATACTACTATTTTGCTTTCCTTTCTGTATAAAGTTCTTAGTATAACAGTAATATTAGCAGCTCAAAATTTTCTTTCCATTATTAAATTAATTTCATTGAAACGTTAGAATTGACTACTATATCCAACAAATGAAAATTATTCGCCGAATATTTTTGAACATTTACTCTGCCGTTTAAATCATATTTTATATCAAATCATATTTATATAGAAATTTATACTTCTATTACTAACGATACGTAAGATTTACGTATAAAATTTATACTTAAATACTATAGATACGTGAATTTTACGTAGTAGCTTTTTTTATACCCATCAGCAAAAAGATTTGAGGTATATTGATTTTGTCATTCCGTGTGTAACATGTCGAAAAAATCATTTAAGACTCCACAAAGTATATATTTTCTATGTCCTGGTTAGATTCTGAGTCGATCCGTCCGTCCGTCGGTCCGTCCGTCTGTTTGTTGAAAGCAGGATAGTGCTCGAACTGGACAACCTAGGGGGACGAAATTTGGCTCAAATATTTATTAAAATAAGCAAAATTGGTTAATAAAAAAAGTTATGGGCAAAATACTAGAAACACAGGGTGTCTCTCTTAAACAAAAGCATGTACGATAACGAAATTCTGTACAGATACTTCGAGGGTCAATATAAATTTGGAAACCAAAAATGGGCGTGGTTCGCCCACTTTACCCTTTACCTTCCATACCAGATGAAACGTCAACGAAATTTTGTATAAATTGTTCAAGGAACAATGTGAACTCGGAAACAAATGATGTGCGTTGTCCGCCCACTTTACCGCCCATAAAATGTAAAATTTGAAAAACTTGATGGTGGGTATATAGATTCGGCAGAGCCAAATATAACACTCGCGCTTGTTGTATTTTCATTCAGAATATGTAAGTGTCTAAAAATGTATTATTTTCTTTTTAATATATCATCTCTGCGCTGACTGAATTACCTATGTAAAAATTTTGGATATTTTTTTTATTGCTGCATTTAGATCCCCTACTAGTTATACATATGACCACCAAAGCATTTGTCGATATCTCGTCTAGTTTAGGATTTACAAAATTACCTATGTAAAACCATATATAAAATGCTCCAACAAAATTAACTATGTAAATAATTTTCATGCAAGTTAATATTATTAATATTCTTAGAGAAAATGGTAGTATTAAAATTTAAACATAAAATATTTAATAGTGTATGCTTATGATATGCCGCCTGAAAGTGTACATCCTAAGACTAGTTACATGATGTCTGTCCGTCTGTCTGTCTTTCAGTTTCAGATTATTATAAAATTTATTTTTGTTTTTAATAATCAGAACTGGGAAAAGCTCCGGAGACCATACAGTCAATGACATCTGAGCGTTACTTATTATATGTTGGATTTCTTTTAATCAAAAATTAAAAATTGTGTATGGTATTGATCGAAAATTATATTTTTAGATGTATTTTAAAATTGGTCCAGCTCACGAAAGTGAAAAATTTGATTCCTAATATTTTGGGAATTAGTTTAAGACACATAAATCTTTAATTTTAGCAGGGTACACTTGCAACATTTCTTATCTTCGCACAAATTATTGAGTTCGGGAATTTTTAGTAAATCGTTAATTTTATCCTATTTGAAATATTTTTTCTGAAAATCATGAAATACGGGTTCATTAATTTTTCTTTAGCTATCGTTTTTTTGGGATCATCAACAAATTACCGTTTAATAGCATGTTTCAATTATCTTAGGAAGTTGAAATTTTACCAATATATTACTAATAACACCTTCCATAGTTCAAACTTATATTTAAATGAACTTAAGAACCTGCTAAGATAAAAAAGCATAATCATATCTTAACAAAAAATTGCTCCACAAAATTACTTATGTAAAGTTTTCGTTGATTTTCTCCAAAACGCGCCAAATTTTCATTCTTTTTTATAAAACACATAATTTGTGTTACTAAGCCTATTCATAAACGAAGAAAATTTTTAAAAATTTAGCGAAGTAACAAAGAAACTGCAAAACTAAACAGTTTTTCAGCTTTCCTGAAAAGTTATTAAAAATTACATAGGTAATTTAGTCAGCGCAGGGACGATATGTTAAAAAACACTTGACGAAAGAACTTATGGATTTTAATACCGTTAGATTTCCACACACGAAAGTAATAAGGATTTGATAAAAATGTATACGTAAAATTTACGTACATTAGTAATTAAGGGTTTAAATCAGAGGCGCGCAATTTTCAAATTTCCTGACTCGCGAGGTTAGACTACATACACTATAAACTACTTCGTTCGACTACTGCACTCTCCATAGACTTCGCTACGCAACTTAAAAAAAATACACTAAGCAAAATATATGATGAAAAATGGGAAACTAATTTCTTTTTTATACATTTAATATTGCCATCATATCATAAGCTTTTTACTGGAGGTGTATTTGAACAGAAATAACTAGAAAACCAATTTTCTTAAGAAAAAATGAAGTCGTCAAAAACAACAAGTGAGAATGTTATATTCGGCTTCAACTTTTTCAAATTTTACGTTATTTGGGAAGTGGGCGGATTACGCCCATTTTTTGTTTCCGATTTAACATTGCACAGTGGTTCCAAAACGCTTTTTTTTGGAAATAATTCAGTAACTAAAGAACCGTTAGAGGCATCTCAATAAAATTTCAAATGGTCAGAGCTGAGGTGTTTCCAGTTGATTTGGAGGAGTACAGACCCCTAGCGGGTCAGGGGGGAAGTGGGTGGCCCTCCAAAGTTGCCCATCTCGGGTATGTCAATTTTTCAAAAAATCGCCAAAAATTCATTTATGATATCACAGAAAAGAAATTTTATATATAGATAGTCCTTGTAAATCTCTACAAAAAATATGCTTACATGTGTATGTTATCTCTTAATTTAAGAGATATTCGGGTCGAATTAAATTTTTACCTAATTTTTAGCCTCGCGTTTTTTTAGTTTTTTAAACTTGGCGGGCTTAATTTTTCCCCTAGAATTTTTCTAAAATATTTGCCAGATTCCCTCTAAAATTCTAAATAATATTACTGCAAGAATCATAAAATTATATGAATCCGTTAAAAAGTTATATTAATCTAAATTTGGAACTTTAAAAAAATTTTACATATTTTGTGTTTTTTTCCAAAAAGGTGGCAATATTTATTCAGTGATAAAATTAGTTTTTTGTTCTGAGCTTTTTAATTTTTTTAATGTTTTCAAAAGAAATCTTAATGCAAAGTAAATCCGGAGGAGTTAGGGACAAAGGTCTGCCCACGAGCCCTATCCAAATTTAGTCAATTTTGGTATTTAGCTTTTTCTTTTTTTGCTATGTTCTCAAATCGCAAAACTGGGATCGACTTAAAGTTTTTTTAGTTTTTTAGCTCTATATGTAAGGTATACACCCAAAAAGTATTTTCTGACGGAGGCCCTTTATAACGACAGGGTGACCATTTCAATGAAAAAAGTCAATTTTTGAAAGAAGCTTTCCCCGAACTGGAATTTTGGGTATTTTGGAGTAAGAAAATGGGAATCTATTTATTTTATTCTTTGAAGGACAAATTTGTTTATATTATACTAAAATTTTATAATGATAGCTTAATTAATGTTGATTTTTTAAGCTCAAATATTAAATTTTTTTCGAAAAATAACACTAATTATAAAAACTTTTCGTTGTGCGAAATGTGCACATTTTCCTTAATTTCCATAGTAAATGTGTGCTGCAGCATTCTATATACATAAGTGCATAGCAGTTTCAACGTGTTTTTATACCCACCATCAAAAAGATGGGGGTATATTGATTTTGTCATTCCGTGTGTAACATATTGAAGGAATCATCTAAGACCCCACAAAGTATATATTTTCTGGGTCCTGGTTAGATTCTGAATCGATCTATCTATGTCCGTCCGTCTGTCTGTCTGTTTAAAACAGGATAGGGCCCGAACGGGGTAACGTACGGGGACGAAATTTGGCACAAATATTTGTCGGTTAATAAACAAAAAAGTTATGGGCTAAAAACTAGAAACACAGGGTGTCCGTTTCATAATTTTTTTGTTGATATTTCTTCAATAAATGCATGTACGACAGCAAAATTTTGTATGTATAGTTCGGGGGTCAATATAAACTCGGAAACCAAAAATGGACGTGGTTCGCCTACTTTACTGCCCACCTGCCATATAAGGTGAAAATCAACGAAATTGTGTTCAAATAGTTCAAGGACCAAAAAAAAATGGGCGTAGTCCGCCCACTTTACTACCCACTTCACCGCCCTCTCCCATATAACGTAAAATTTGAAAAAGTTGATGGTGGGTATATAGATTTGGCCGGGCCGATTATAATTCGCGCTTGTTTTAAATAATTTTGTGCAACTTTTGAACGGATAAATATATTTCAATAAAATTGCACATAGTTATTACTGAGGTAGTTTTCAAATATTTTGAAGGAGCACAAGTTTCTAGGTGGTCTCGGGGCAGATGGGAGGACATCCGAAATGGGTCACTTCGGATATTATATAAGAAATAATTAAAAGAGTTTACCACTTTCCGAGGTTCTCCTCCTGCCCACATACCAGCTAGAAACTTCTAATCTTTAAAAATTTTTTGGAAAATACCTAAGTAATAACTATTTTAAATTCCATTGAAATATTTTAAACGGTTCAAAAGTTAAACGAAATTATTAAAAAAAAAAAACACGTTGAAACATATATACATTTCAATGTGTTTTTTTTAATAACTTTGTTTAATTTTTTAACCGTTAAAAATATTTTAAACAAATTTAACATAGTTATTACTGAGGTATTTTCCAAAATATTTTTAAAGATTTACTTTACACGCATTTACATTAAGATTTCTTTTGAAAACATTAAAAAAAAATGATAAAGCTCAGAACAAAAAACTAATTTTATTACTGAATAAATATTGCCACCTTTTTGGAAAAAACTCAAAAAATGTAAAATTTTTTTAAAGTTCCAAATTTAGATTAATATAACTTTTTAACGGATTCATATAATTGTATGATTCTTACAGCATTATTTAGAATTTTGTAGGGAATCTGGCAAATATTTTAGAAAAATTCTAGGGGCAAAATTAAGCTCGCCAAATTTAAAAAACTGAAAAAAGGCTAGGCTAAAAATGAGGTAAAAATGTATTTCGAGCCGAATATCTCTTAAACACATGTAAGCATATTTTTGATAGATATTTACAAGGACTATCTATATATAAAATTTCTTTTCTGTCATATCATAAATGAATTTTTGGCGATTTTTTAAAAAAATTACATACCCGAGATGGGCAACTTTGGAGGGCCACCCACTTTCCTCCTCCAAATCAACTGTAAAACACCTCAGCTCTGACCATGTGAAATTTTATTGAGATACCTCTAACGGTTCTTTAGTTACTGAATTATTACAAAAAAAGCGTTTTGCAACCACTGTGCATTGGTCTTTGAACTATTTGTACAAAATTTCGTTGACGTTCCACCTTATATGGGAGGTGGGCAGTAAAGGGTACGGACCACGCCCATTTTTAGTTTCCAAGTTTATATCGACCATCGAACTATTTGTACAAAATTTCGTTGTCGTACATGCTTTTGTTTAAGAAATATCAGCAGAAAAGTATGAAATGAAGCTACAACGGACACCCTGTGTTTCCAGTATTTAGTTCATAATAGGCAGATCGACTCGGTTTTCCAACCGGTTTTTAAACCTGTTTTTTCAGTCAATGTGCTGTCGGTTTTTTCAAAATGTTCAATTTTCGAATGTCGAATAGACCGGTTTTTTTAAGAACAAAAGACCGGTTTTAAAAATACCTTTTTATTTCAAAAACCATGCACTAAATATTGATATTGGAATCGAAATTTATGAATATTATTTTAATATTCACAAAGTATGATTTTTAATGTCTTAAAAATATAGTTTAAGTTTAAATAATGTTTTATCTATTGTAACACCTGTAATATGTTTGCACCTAATTTAAATGTTTTAGTTTTTATTTAATTCAACGAAGAAATTATTTTTCAAAGATTTTTTTTTTAAAAAGTTTCACCTTCAGAATCGTTTCAATAAAATTGATTTTTGCTTTTTCCATATTAACCCATGGTTTATGTTTATGCTAAGTAAATGTTAATATCATTTTTGATGATTATTTTCTTACAATTGTTATGCCTTTGTACTGATGTTTGCAACACCCAACAATATTGGTCTAACGATGTCTGTTTGTCCGTCCATGTAAAACTTGTAATCAAAATACAGGTCACAATTTTGGTTTCTTATAATCCAAGGACGAAGCGTGTTGAAATTGGTTATGATCGGTCCATTATTTCCCCTAGCCCCCATACAAATAACCTCCTAGGAAAGGGGTCAGATCATAAATTCTTTAAATGTAACAGTAGTTTTTGCACATGTAAGTTCCATATACGTTTAAATCTGTGTGCCGCATTTCATGAAGATCGGTCCATAATTGACCATAGTACTGGTCCACAATTCCACACGTCTAGAAAAAAAACCCTCCCTGAATTTTGATGCACATAAGTCGGCCATGACCGACTATATCTTTCTTTCACGTTCTTAATGGGTTAATAGTCATTTCCACCATCTTTGTTGTTATGCAGAATTTCAACAACTAAATACAGAGTAGTAAAGTTTTGATGACAAAATTGTTTGGTTTTTTAAATTTTTCAGTTTTTTGGGCGCGGTCTGTGCGCCCCTCAACCGAATACAAAATTCGGGATAGGGATTGATACATGTTGTAATTGTGCGTATTTTGCGCTATATCCCGTTGATGTTCCCGTAATATTCAACGTAGTAGATAGTCTCAAAGTTTTGAAAACAAGTGCGTAAATTTTTCAAAAAGTCAGTTTTTCGCGAGGCACATCCACATTTTCATATGGAATTGCCTGGATTACTGCGTGAACTTAGTTTTTTGTCATTTTACAAATATTAGATATATAGATATAAGAGTATAGATTTATAGATATAAGAGTGGCGATAAATATAATTGATTGGGATCATAAATTTAAGTCAAATGTCGATGATAATTGAAAACGGGATACTTTTGTCAAAACACATTTCGCTAAGGCACATCGTGTGGACAGCATGAAATTAACTATAATTGACATAATTAGTAGGTTTTTGTTATGCTTAATAAAAATTCGGAGGCGCATCAAAAAATTTTGAGAGATAAACATTTTATTGACCAAAAAATATTTACTTGTGTTAAAAAAGGATAACAATATTAAAAAGAAATTTTTATGTAATAAACAAAATATAATTTCAATCAATATATGGAGAAATAACATAGAATCGATCCAAAGTTTTTAAAATTTTACTGCGAAAACCTAAAATATGCTGCACTAATACCATCAAACATTGAAAATATTTGGGGTATTCACACGGTCGTCATAAAGTCATATATCATAAAATAATAACACGAAAGAATATGACTGCTGTGAGCAACCCTCATAAGTTAGTATACTATTTCAAATTTGAGTCAGCTGATAAATGAAAAATACAATTATAAAAAATTACATATATTTTTAATGAAAATGCCAAAAACAAGTCAAAAATCTGAAATAATAACCGGTTTGTGCGAAAAATACATATTGGATATTGTTATGGATGATTCAAGTAAATAAGATAAAATTAAAATTAACTGAATCTTCTAAAAAATCCATTTTTATAAAAATTATAAAATTTTTTTGGCACAAAAGAAATTGTTTAAAAACATAAACAGCTGTTGTCGATGACTAAGCCGGCAATATTTTCTGACGGCGGTTATTTTAAATACGTTCGGTGGCTGCTAGTCAGCTAAAGTATACAAACAAAATTTTCTTCCTTTTATTTTTTAAATGTCTCAATTTTTTTTTTTTTTTTATTTAACTTTATAAAACTTAATAACTTTTATAAAAAAATTAATAAAATGTAATTAATCTTGAAGTTATAGAACTATGCACAAATTTATAGCATGTTTACGCATATATTGCGAATATTCAATGGCGGTAATTTCTAAATATTACTACCGGCTCGACGAAGAGTTTTTCCCTTTCGACTTAGATTTACACCGTTTAGTTATGACAAAACAATAAACACATCATAAAAGGTCTTATTATTTTAGGACTTTTTTCTTTGAAGCACAACAACAATTTTTTAAAACTATCATAAAACTTTAGTATTTTATCACAATAAGACTTGATAGCACACCGTGTGAATACCCCAATTATAAATTTTATTTGAATAACTTAGTAGGTTTTGATATTATGTGTAATTTTGACCATAATTGTATATAAACTTCTAGTTTGTAAAAATTTGTATATGTTCAACTTAAAGCCGCCATAACTTTCGCACCCCTTACACGAAATGATTAACGCGAACTCATTCTAAATGCATTCGAGTCACTTTATATGTATACAAAAGGATTTTAATATGCCATCAAAAACAATTTATACTTTTTTGAAGGGCCTAAAATCAAAAATTTTTGATAATTGCCTACACTGAACCAAAAAGGTACATAAATACAATTAAAAAGTTAATTGTTACAATGAATTTGTGCACTAATTTTGACCCTATGTACAGGTTCATTCAAACAATGAATCGTCATACATTAATATTATAATTCAATGTACAAGTTCATTGAATAAATTTATTCTTACATTGAATCATTCATTAAATAAAATAAATAATTTCAGTGAACAGTACATTGGTTTCAATGCACTAATATTTTGTCCCAATGAAACTATTCATTAAAAATGTATTATAATAGGCGTGTTCTGTATTTCTGGTTTTTATTTTATATTAAATGATTAAATTATATGATATTGAGTTAACATAAACAAAAATTAAATATAAAAATATTACATTTCACTAAAAAATTTAAATAAACAAAATGCATGTTACAGATGTGATCGTGTTCGCTTTGTCATTTATAATAATATAGTAATTCCTGTTGTCCTCTATATTGTTCAATGATGGTATGGAATATCCATTTAGATGCCACATTAATATAACTACAGCATTATCCTTAACAAAGAAAGTTTATAAATAAAATTTTTAAAATTCGTTCAATTGCTTAAAATATTTGAACTAGTTACCTTTAAATCTTTTTGGTCTATAGAAATTTCCTTATTTTGACGATCACCAGATGTAGCATTCAAATCTTGATCAGTCTGTAATATATTTTTATTAAGAATTCAATTAAAATATTTCATATATTTATGTATACTCACGAATCGAATCCTCTTGATTTTGAAATGGCAATATTTTTTGAAGCCCTGGTATTTGAGACTAATAACACATTCTTCTGCATCTTAGTGTTTTTATCTACATAAATATAAATGAAATGTATTATTTAAGAACTGTTTAAAATCATAAACATTATTAAACTTACGTGTTATGAAGTCAAGTCTCCAAATTCCTTCTTTTGGGTAATTAATTTAATTTGGTGTATTCAATTATGCTGCTGGACTTCTACTTTGCAAACTAATTATATTTATGTATTTTAATAATTTGATTTATCTTATTTAGTTTTAAATTATTTTCGTTTTTAACATAACACTAATTTTTTTACTTTTCGCTATTGTTTATAACGCGTCATTTCTTGTTAAAAGATAAAAGAAAACTGAGTTGTATTTGTTCTCATTTTACTTTATTTCCCGTTAGAAATCATTTATTTCGATATAATTGAATGGAATTTATCATTGGTTCAATGCTTTTGTTCATTGTGTAATACTTCTTCTTAATTAAATCAATGTATTAGTACATTGAATAAATTAATTCAATTAACTAATACATTAAATCAATTAACTGATTTATCTATTGTAATAAGAAATAAATTTAATGAATGGCTTCAATATAATGTTCATAATAGCGTTAATAATTTCATTGAATATTTTTATTGAAGCAATGAATTTGTATCTTAAGTTAATAAATTTTTGGAAAAAAATTAATGAATTTCATTTAATGTACTTCATTCATTGAAATTATTTTTTCAGTGTATATGTATAATAGACTGGACTAAAATTAACCAGACCGTAGATCCCCCTAGAATTGTTTTTTGGGTTGCAAAAACGTACTGCGTGAAAAATTAGTAAAATCGAATATCGTTAAACCGTGCCGAATTGGACCTGAAATTTGTAGGCTGCGTTATATGGAAAAAAGTTGATATTTTACAGTTTTTAAAATATTGCTAATAAATAATTTGTTTTGCACAAAAATGTTAAAAAAAAATTTCTATCAAATAAGATATCAAAAGATAAAATCGATTAAAAAATTTTAAAGTTATTATGAATTCCCCAGACCATTAATGTGTTTTAAAACACTTGTGTGAGGAGTGTACAACGAAATTTATAATTTTTTGATGAATGTTTAAATAAAAAACTATTTCACTTAAATTTAAAGACTTTTAAAACTCCATTTCAAACTTTAAAAATAACATTTTTAAATAAAAAAAATATATTGCATAGTTTATATTAATTACTTTTTAGTAAAAGTCTTAACTTTCTCTAATTTCAGGTGATAATCCGGCTGCAATGTATCATGGGCATGTGGGATCATCAACAAAATCATATCAGACACATCTGCTTCATATTATTATTACAATTTTTGCAGTAATCTATCGGACATATGTAAAAAGAAGAATTATGTAATAACACAAGTATAATCAGTTCTGGACTTCAGCAACCAAAAGTGGTGTCTATGTTTACTTGAAGTGCTGGATTGGAGTGAATAAATTTATTCGATAAAAAGTTATAAACAAAAGGAACTTGTCATGTCGTCGTCCCAAAATCCTTGGTATCAGATAAACCGTTGATTTTATGACAGAATAAATATCTCTTTTTCTTAAAAATCAGAAATAGTGTTTCCATTTACATTGACCTTTGTTCGATTAATGAATTGTTTTTACTCTAACAACCGTCATGCGTGTCACTCTTCTAATTTTTTTAATAAATTCAAATCATCAGTCTAGTATATAACATCTGAAAACATAATAAAAATGCCCGGAATAAATTTTCTCATACTGTCTGTATTTTTACACAAACAATCTGGAGTAAACCCGTTCAGTTAGAATATGATTGAAATTCACCTTTAATTAGTCCAAAATCGTTACGACAGCACATTACAGCCAACAAAACTAGAACTATCTTGTCATACATCACTCAGGTCCAAAATTTTATCCATATATGTAAACTTGTATAATTAACTGTTCCTTTAATATTTAAGCAAAAAGTATGTTAAATAAAAACCTAAGATATTATTATGTAAAGCCCTAACCAAAATTTCAAAAATTAACAAGAAAGAAATAAAATATTTTGAAATATACTTTTTTCAAGGTTGATCAAACAAACTATGTACAGTTATTGAAATATTGGATAAGGTATACAATTATTCATGTTTTTTATAATCTGGAAATATTCGGGATATAACTTAATCGGTTAATAAATGGTTATATAAAATCAAATAATCGTAAAAATCAATAATAAATTTTTTTTTATCGGGTCATCAGTAACTTATAACTAAAGAGAAAGTTTTGATTCATTTATATTTTGGAAAACGAGCACCTAAAAAATGAATTTAAAAATACAAAATATACTCCAAAAATTAAAAAAAAAAAACATACATACATACATGCACTATTTATTTATATTTGAGGAGCCGCAAAACAAAAAGTAAAAATTGCAAATTATTTTTTCATTCACTTCTAAAGCACCATGAACGTAAAAATTATAAGAATATTTTGAAAATCATAAGATACAGATCAAACTACAATAAATCATCTTAATACTGTTAAGTATGTATAACATCCAAGAATTTTTAATTGTAAAAAAAGTACGTTTTGTAAAAGGATTTCGAAAGGATTTGCTTAAGATAAAATAAACAACAAGGATGAAATATAATTCCGTATTAAATTGGAGAGAAATTAGATTCATAATTTTAGATTTTGATGAAACTCAGTACATACAGTGGCGAGCAAAAATGGAAACAATCATAGCAGGCTTTGCTTTTAAAAAATAAACAACAACAATTCCATATTTATTTATTTTTTTATGTGTGTATATACAAACTGACTGCATATACAAAGAACAACAACAACACTGCTATTCATTATATTACTTCTGTTGCTAACTAAACTACTTGTCTTATAGGCAAAAACGTCACTAATAGTCATTACAATGCTTAATATACATGTTTGTGTGTGTATTTATCTTCTTAACAGATTTGTTTTTGGTCCATAACTCTGTTGATTCTGAACGAATTTGGTTTATTAAAAAAAACGAAATTTTATAAAAACATTTATGACTGATCTATATAAAAATAAAAATCTGTAGCTTGAACAAGGGCTTCAAAAATAAAAAAAATCGTTTTCCCCGATATCTCAGTTATTACTGAACCGATTTATTTCATTTTTTCAGAACAAAAATTCAGAAAATAGTTTCCGAGCCCCTTTTAAAAATTCGAAGTCCCTGGTATATGCAGAGGCTTCAGAAACTGAAAAACCGGTTCCAGAAACCGGGTTTTAAAGCATATCTCCGCCATTTACAAACCGATCCTGCTGATTCAAAAAACCAAATTTTAAAAAAATTTTTGTGACCGATCTGTATAAAAATAAAAATCTATAGCTTAAACCAGGGCTTCAAAAAATAAAAAATGCGTTTTGTCCGATATCTCAGTTATTATTGAACCGATTTATTTCATTTTTTCAGAACAAAAATTCAGAAAAAAATGTCCGAGACTTCTTTGTAAAAACGAAGTCCCTAGTATATACAGAGGCTTCAGAAACTGGAAAACCGTTTCTAAAAACCGGTTTTTTTAACATATCTCCGCATTGTATGAACCGATCTTGCTGAATTCCAATACCAAAATTCTCGAAAGCATTTCCGATCGTTTGATATATATATTATATATGTCAGTTATCGGTGGGCTTCATAAACGCCATTTCAACCGACACACGGACGGACATGGTCCTATCGTCATCATTTCTTACAAGGATCCCGAAAATGTCAACTTTTTTGCTCTCCGACGAAAATTGTGGGAATTACAAACGGAATGACAAACTTATATATACCCTTTACACCTTTGGCGAAGGGTATAATAAAACTAGTAAAAAAAGAGAAATAAACAAATGCAAATGTTACATTCGGCCCGGCCGAATCTATATAGCCACCATCAACTTTTTCAAATTTTACGTTATATGGGAGGGTGCGGTAAAGTGGGCGGATCACGCCCATTTTTTGTTTCCGAGTTTACATTGGTCCTTGAACTATTTGAACACAATTTCACCTTATATGGGAGGTGGGCGGTAAAGTGGGCGGACCACGTCCATTTTTGGTTTCCAAGTTTATATCGACCCCCGAACTATACATACAAAATTTCGTTGTCGTACAGGCTTTTATTGAAAAAATATCAGCAGAAAAGTATGAAACGGGCACCCTGTGTTTCTAGTTTTTAGCCCATAACTTTTTTGTTTATTAACCGATTTTGCCCATTTTCAATACCGAGATAAATATTCGTGCCAAATTTCGTCTCCCTACATTGCCCTGTTCGATCCCTATCCTGCTTTCAACAGACAGACTCAGACTCAGAATCTAACTAGGACCCAGAAAATATATACTTTGTGGGGTCTTTGATGATTCCTTCGACATGTTACATACGGAATGACAAAATCAATATACCCCTGTTTGATGGTGGGTACAAAAAAAATTCTAAGAAACAAGCTTTTACTTGAAAAAGTAAGAAAATGAAAAATAGTAAAATAAATTTTAGTGTCAATAAAAAATAAAATTTTTATTTATATTAAATCTCAAAAATATTCCTTTGCAGATAATTTTTCACATATTTTCTTATAAAATTTCTTTTGTCTAAGGATCTGTACGATTTTAAGCCTTGTTGAATATTATCAATAGTTAATGTTCCTCCATGTAAACTACATGTTGATTTGGAAGATGACTTAAGGACTTGTATAATCCAAAATTTTTCCATTATTTTAACTAGCTTCCATACAAATGTCTTCCCATCATAGAGTTTGACCCTTATAAAGCTCCTAAATGTGGTAGAATTAGACACAAATAAAATCATTTGTAACCTTAAATTAAAAAATAAAATTTTTTAACATTGGACTATAATTAACCAAAAGTCTCATACATGGACCTCTCCCAATTTACTTAAGCATGCATTAATTTGTACATATTATTTAATACAAATCAATATACCAATTTTTAAAATGATCAGTCCATAATTGACCACAGCTCCCATAAACAGGTACTTTCCAAAGATCATTTAAAGTGCATAAATTAGTATCACAATACAATTATGTATACGTAAGGTTTATAAAAGTATAAATCATAAATCCAAAATTTGCAAGACTTCGTTCAAAATTAACCAACCAATTCCAACAAAAACCGTTCTCTTATTATTATGTTTCTAATTAAAATTCAATAGAAATTTGAAAATAAAATATTATACTAGTTTTGCTCGTACAAAATATTCAAGTAAAATATAAAAAAAAAAATTTTTTTTATTTTTTTTTTACGTTTTATTTATATATTGAATCTGTCTTATTTTAGACCTCACAATATGTATTAAAATCTTAAAAACTAAATTAAACACTACTCGATCTCTATCGAGATCATTGGTTATTCCATGGTCCTACTATTAACGGGGTGGAAAGTCGGCTCTGCGAAGCCTTGTAGCTGACTGAACTTCAGCAAGAGATCTTGCGAGTGGGTTGGGGTGAGTCTCTAGTTTAAGAATGTATTTTTCTCTGAGCTTCCTGAACTCGTCTCTTACAAGTGGTACCTATAAATCCCTATGGATATTCTCATTTCTTATGTACCATGGCGCACCCGTCATGGTTCTAAGAATTTTTGATTGGGCCCTCTGTATAATATCAATGCTCGTATTACTGGCTGTTCCCCATAGTTGGATGCCGTATGTCCAAATTGGCTTTAAAACGGTTTTATACAGGATGACTTTATTGTCAAGGCTTAGTTTTGAATGACTGTTAATTAACCAGTGAAGACTAGAAGCTTTTAACTTCATATGAAGTCTCTTGGCTTCTATATGACGACGCCAAGTAAGTCGCCTATCTAAGTGAATACCAAGGTATGTAACATGGTCTGACTGGGGTATATTTATATCATTAAGTGTAACTGGAGGACAATTTCCTCTTCTCAGGGTGAATGTAACATGATTACTTTTCACTTCATTTACACGAATACGCCAGTTTTTCAACCATGTCTCCACACGTCGGAGATAAATATCTAGTTGGCTAGATGCTATTTGTGGGTTTTCATGAGAACTGAGTATTGCAGTATCATCAGCAAATGTTGAAATAGTCATTTCATCACATATAGGTAAATCAGAGGTGTAGATTAAATATAGGGTAGGTCCAAGAACACTTCCCTGTGGAACACTGGCTTTTATTTCAAATTCTTCTGTCACAAAGTCATTTAACTTTATCCTAAATATACGGTCAGATAGATAGGACTCCAGCAATTTGTGGGTACATGGTGGTAGTAAACATTTAATTTTATAGATTAGGCCCTTGTGCCAAACTTTGTCGAATGCTTGTGCGACATCTAAGAAAATAGCTGAACAATACTTCTTTAATTCGAAACATTTCCTTATCTCTCCAGTTAAACGATTCACTTGTTCTATGGTTCCGTGTTTTTCACGAAAACCAAACTGGTGAACTGGGACGATATTTCCATCGTTCAAGAATGGTAGAATTTTCTTTTGAAATACTTTTTCGAACAGCTTTGACAAGCAAGAGAGTAAACTAATGGGTCTATAAGAAGATGCTATTGTAGAATCCTTTCCTGGCTTTGGTATCATTTTAATCAGAGAAGTCTTCCAAATTTTTGGAAAGACTCCTAGTTTTAAGATCGCGTTGAAAATAATTGATAACACAATTATTGCCACATTCGGTAGTTTTTTAATCATTGATGGTGTTATTGAATCATATCCAGGTGATTTTCTAACATTTATATTTTCTTTAATGATTGTATCAATGTCCTCTGGGCTAACAACAATTATGTCATCATAATTTAATGTAGTGTCAAGAGTCTCTCCCAATACAAAATAAATTGGCCTTATCTTCTGCACTACGGCCCAGGTACCGTCAGCCTTCCTTAAAGGACTTTGTGCCTCTACCGGTGGCTTAATATCCTTCGCTTCCTTCCAAATTGAATAATTGGTATGTTTATTATTCGTTAAGCTTTCAATATATTTTCTACTTTGGCGATCCTCTTCTAATTGAAGGCTTCTTTTTAACTTTTTGCTGGCTATGGACAGCCTCAGCTTTGCAGCTGGTGATCTAGTTTGTTGCCATTCTCTTCTGAATTTTCTTTTTTCACGGAGGAGTTTTTCAATTTCAGTATTGGAAGTAATCTTATCGTCTTTTATAACATTTTGACTATTAGAATGTTCCATTGCTGACGTAAGTAATGACGTAAAGTCATTGACGCATTCATTAATATCTTCCTCATACTGAACATTTGGATTCGTGTGGATATGACTACTTATGTAGTTTTTATATTTCAACCAATTTGTTCTATAGAATGTATTCGTAGTATAATTTCGTAAGTTAGTCCTTCCATAGTATGTTACTATTATAGGAGAATGATCAGAAGTTAAATCATAAGAAATTTCAGTAGTTATTGAATTTCGGTTTATATTTTTAGATATGGCAAAGTCTATGAGGTCAGGAATTTTTCTAGGATCAGCCGGCCAGTACGTTGGATGTCCGGGGGACACGAAATCAATGCCATTTTTGCGATCAACTAGTACCTTATAAAGCTGTCTACTTCTAGGATTCATTAATCTTGAACCCCAGTACGTGTGTTTTGCATTATAATCGCCACATGCCAGGAAACAATCTCCTAGAGTATTAAAGAATTCTTCAAATTTTTCTTTAGTCATTGAAAATCTTGGTGGGCAATAAACCGAGCTTAGGGTTAAACCACCTGAGAAACATTCAAGGTGAATAGATGTTGCCTGCAAGTAATCTTTTGAGAATTCATCTAGGGCATAATGTCGTATTCGATTTCTAATTAGTATACCAGTACCACCATGTGCTTTTCCATCCGGATGATTAGTAGAATGAAATGAATTACCTGAAATATAAAAATTGTATCTGTTGGTGAGATGAGTCTCGGAGACTAACATCACATCAATATTTTGCTTCTTCATGAAGTATGAAATTTCCGTTTTATGTTGGTTTAAACCATTTGCATTCCAGAAAAATACTCTCAAATAACTCATTTTCTCGTCAAGAGGATTTGAATCATTTGGTTCTGCGCTCTTAGAAGCTCTTGTATTGTGTTTTGCATGGATGACATAAAGTTTGTCATATTTTGATTTAGAGAGCTAACTGTCTGCGTTAGAGTTTGCATTAAAGTTTCTAACCCTCCCGAGATTTGGGGGACATTAGGTTGTTGGTAATTCTTTCTTAAAACGTTGGCATAGGAAATATTTCCATGATTGGCCATGCTCATTTGATTAATTGTCAAATTTGGCTTAACTGAAGCCATACCCTCATTACCATCGCCAACTACAGAATTCATCTGATTAGTAACGGTATTAACAGGTGCTAGTTCGACAATTCCATTTCTTTTTAACTTTTGATTCTCTCTTAATCTTTTCAATAATTCCTTATACACTGGGCACCCGCGGTAATTGGCTGAATGATCGCCACCACAGTTGCCACATTATCTTTTGAGACCTTTCTTCACAATATCACATTGTGAAGACGAGTGCAGATCTCCGCATGCTACACAAACCGTTCGTAGGGTGCAATAATTTTTAGTGTGACCGAACTCTTGACAGTTGCCGCATTGTACAGGCCCCTTTCTCTTAAGGGGTTCCTCTATAGTAACTCTGCGATTCCGTAGGTATCGCAAAGAATATATAGGATGCGTTTCATTCTTCTTTAGTTTCTCTTCGTTCGGCTCCAATTCAACTCTAAACATTGGTTGGGGAATTTTGTCTTTATTAAAAATATTTACCACTACTTTTATTTGATAGCCCAATTCTTCCAGGGCCTCCTTGATTTCAACTGGTTCAACACTGGACTCTATTCCTTTAATGACAACTGTCAAACCTTTACTACTTTTAAGTTGGTAGGTATAAAAGTTTTTTTTACAATCATTTAAATAAAGAGAGATTTTTCTATAACAATCCTCAGTGTATACTACAATTTTTGTCTCTTGAACGCCACCTTTTCTTATTGGAACAATATGAAAATTGTTTTTTCCAATAAGCTCAATAAATTACTTAACTAAATTATTGGAGATAGGCTCACGAAGATATATTGGTGGGGGTTTAGACGATTTTTTATTAGAATTATCATCTTTTGTATGATTAGTTTCCATATCATCACTCAAGAGAGCAAAACGGTTGCTCATCAAGGGTTTATTAATTACCTTTTGTTTTTTAGCAGAAGTCAAACTTTTCTGGGGGCTTAAATTCCTTTTATTAATACTTACATATCTAAGCATACCTGTTGGAATTTCAGATTTTGTAGTACTTATCTTATTCTTCGGGATAGCACCTTTATGTGTACCATCATTTTTATCTGCGCTGCTGGAAGGGTTAAATAATTTCAAACTCTCACTAGTTATTGTTGGTAGTGGATTACAAGCTTGTGTATTAACCGGCATTGAATGTGTTGTTTTTAAATCCATGGTTGTTGTTATATTTTGTTTTTTCATATTTTCTTTTATGTTTTGTTCTAAACAATTTTTAGTTGGTGATATTGTTTGTGTGTTTTCTTCGTGTAACTGAATTACGGGGGAACAAGAGCGAGCTCTCTCAAGTGGTTTGGCGGTTAAATAATTTTTGTTGTATTGTGGATCACAAATATTTTTATTTTTTACACTCTCCCCGTTGAGAAATATATACGCATTTCTGCAGTGTTGCCAATTCAGCGCTTTTCGCGCTAGATTTGGCGCTTTTCAGCAACCCAAAAGTCGCGTTTTATTATATCAGCGCTTTTTCTTAAAAAGGCGCTAAATTGGCGCGTTTTGTGTTCGGTTACTTTTAGTTGCAGATTTTAATCATGTTTTTCTAATTTTTTGCCTGCGCCGAAGTAGTTATTGTTAATTTTTCTGAATTTTAAAGACAAACAAGTAGAAACTGTTGTTTTGATGCAAAATATTAAAAACAAGGAAAATACAGATTTTATTTATTTATTTTTTTCAAGAACATGTCTCTTAAAAAATTGAGTGCGATATGACTGCAAAATAATGAATTTATAAACATTTTAAAAGGCCTAACATATTTCAAATATATTTTGAAAGAAAAAGCACAACTCACTTGAAGTTTGATTTATTATTTTCATGTTTTTAAGAAATTTTCTAGAATTTATAATGAAAATAATTTCTATGAAACATTCGCATATCAAAATACTGATTGTTCTTGTGTTGAAAAATTCTTATTTTAAATTCGTTTTATAGAAAGAACTGTGCAAAAGAAAATTGTGACTCAAATAATGTTCAAAAGACAAAAAATGTTCCAAACAAAGCCAAATAGAATCAAAATGAAAATCCAAAAAATCGAATGGAAAGTGGTCTTTATATCAAGCCTTCAAGGCAACTTGGGAAGCCATGTTCATCACCCATTATAAACATTATCTCAAATTTCAGGAAGAAGCACTGGAGATGTCATAGTAAACATGCTTCGAACCTTGGGATATGAGTCATTTGGAATAATTTATTTAAAAACTAATATAATATATATCTACTCTGATTGTATTTATAAAGAAAAAATAGCTTTATTTAAAAAAGTTTAACGATTTCCAATATCTTAAAACAATCCTGCAACCGTTTATATGAAAATTTATTTTATTAGATATTTTGAAACATTAATTATTGTTATCTAAAACACCAATTATAGCATTAATTTATTCCAATCTTAAATTACAGAAAAAAGCCCTAACATTGCAATTATTTTCAAGAATTTCTGTAACAAAAAGCGTTAAGATAACTTTCTAAGGATTAGGAAAATCCAGAAATAAAAATCAGAATTAGTTTCACTCCTTGTTTTGAATTAAAACTGCATAATAACTTTGTTTGTATCTAAAATTTCTTAGGTTTTATTACGTTTTTTCTTTCTCCTGTAAAATTACCAAAAGTCAAAATACACATTTTCTATATTCTGCCATTGATATATATTTTGATTTCTATTTGTTTTTATTTATTTTCAAAAATATTTTTATTTTAGGTCACACAATTTCTATACTTAAGGGATGAAAAAAAAAACAAGTTGTAAAATATAAACTGTTTTTAAAACTTCGGATTTGGCCACTAAGTTAGCAGTATAATGCTGTACCTAAGACCTTCATATTTAAATTTAAGATACAGTGGCTCACAGCTTATTTCGTGTTTTTAGTTTTCATTAAAATTTTACTTGATACTATTCTTACTTATTGAAATAAATGAAAAGAAATATATATTTTTTTGCAATTACAATAAAACAACATTAAATAGTTCATAGCAATAATTCAGTACAAAATCACAATATAAAGAAAAATAGCCTCACAGCTTATTTCGTGTTTAAATTTTACCGTTACTTATTATCGTTCCAATAATAAGAATTTGTATAGAATGGAGTAATAAACAATTTATTAATAATGTTTAGAAGTTTTACAGCCGTATTCACAAAAATTAATGTAGGTTTGAAAAAGAGTTACTAACTTTTTCTTATGGAAATTTACATACAAAAAGTTAGTAACTCGTTATCAAGCATACATTATTTTTTTGTGAATATGGCTGTTAGATTATTAATTAGTTACATTTTAATCATGGGTCGACGAACATCTGTAGAAAAATGTGAACTTGTTATCACGCCTTTTAAAAATGGAAAAACTCAAAAGCAAATTGCCGAAATCGTTAACTTGAGCTGCTCTACAGTTCAGTATATTATCCAGCGATATGTTCGAGTGGGGAGAATTGCAGATAAAAGCCGCAAAGCACCAAATAAAATATTTACTGAGGCTGACGAACGTTGGATACTAAGAAAAATGAAGCAGAATCCCAGATTGAGCGCACCAGCATTGGCAAAAGAAGCAGAAAATTTCCTAGTCATGTAATCCAGAGACAATTAGAAGAATTCTCCGTCGTGCTGATTTCCACGGAAGAACCGCCCGTAATAAACCATTTATTAGCCTAAAGAATCTCAAGAGTAGATTGCAGTTCACCTCGTGTTTATTAATGACACGATGGACAAAACCGTTTATTTAAATTTATTTCAAAATAATTTACTCCAAAGTGCAGAAAAATTGGGTATTGCAGATGATTTTCGGTTTTATCAAGATAATGATCCCAAACACAAATCGAACATTGTACAAGCATGGCTATCAAGAAACTTTCCTTACGTCGTTAAAACACCAGCCCAATCACCAGATTTAAACGTTGTTGAAAATCTGTGGAGTTTACTAGAGAAAAACATCAGAAATCGAGGACTTAAAAATGGCTCTTCGAATAGAATGGGAAAAAATATCAACGGTATACACAAAAATACTTGTAAGTTTTATGCAATCTAGACTGAAAGATGTTTTAAAGCAAGATTACCCAACCAAATATTAGTTATTTTTTAAACCTAAACTTCTTCATTTTAATACGTACACGAAATAAGCTGTAAAGTGGCTTTTTGTTATAATTGTTTTTTCTGTTAATTTTTTATTTTAAGGATGAATTACCTTATGTTTTTGTTCATGTTATTAATAAAAAACAATTTATATTTAACTATCTGGAGTTGTTTTTTTTAATTTCATACAAAAATAAAGTAATTATTAACAATTATGTTATTAAATTGTAAACACACGAAATAAGCTGTGAGCCACTGTATATATTAATGTAAGATCTTTAAACTTAAAGTTATTATTAAATGTATACCTTTCTTTGTATCTTAAATATTGATTTTATAAAATGTTCAAAATTGCATAAAACTACTAAATATTTGCACATGAACTTAAAATAACAAATATATACGTAATAAGTTGTTTTCTTTTTAATAAAAAAATACATATTTAACTAAAAAAAAAAATATATATTTAAATATAATTTTGCGCTTTTTAGCGCGTTTTTGAATGATGACCGGCGCGTTTTGGTTCAAAAAAGTTGACAACGCTGCATTTCTGCCGTTTATGCTGAGTCTTCTCTCATCATGAGAACTCATAGACTCTTAAATTATGTATAACTGATGATTATAACACTTTTTTTTTATCTCAAATTTTGTTTTGTTTGTTTATTTACTTAAAATATAATTTATTTTGTTTTCTTTTAATGTATTATATTTAACACTGGTAATATAATTATTTGTTTAGCGTCCAATCGCGTATTATAATATATTTAATTTTCACCGATTCTCGATTCAAATTTATAAAATCGCGGAGCGAAAAAAATATACGTCTGTTTGTCATGAGAATAACAACAGATAGCAAAAAATAAAATTATTTTCTCTTGAAATGTTTACCTCTTTTACTATTTTTATATGCTCAGAAACGCTTTTCGAGTAAAAAAAAAGTAAGAATATCATACAAACGAACAGACCTATAATGTTCTAATCTACGTAATTGATTTATAAAATATTTTTGAAAATTTTCTGTGAATATTTTAATGTTCTGTTTTGCCTTGAGTTAATTTTTGGATTCTATTTATGTCAGTAAATCCAGAAAATGGAATCCCGGTATTTTTTTCGTCCAATTCCGGGATTCGGGGTTTTGTAATCCCGGGATTTTCGGGATTGGCATCCCTAATGTTCGCCAAATTCGCCTTTATTTATTTGTAAAATGTACAATACTGTAGATAATGCTATGACTTTTTCAGTTTATATTTATAATTTTGTTTAATTTCAT
Source organism: Protophormia terraenovae (assembly GCA_951394005.1). Lineage (NCBI taxonomy): Eukaryota > Metazoa > Arthropoda > Insecta > Diptera > Calliphoridae > Protophormia > Protophormia terraenovae. Next base: position 73,606,096 of record OX596077.1, read on the forward strand.
ATACTAAGAATAAAAATTAGTAAAATTAAGCCGAAAGTAAAATATTTTAAAGTGGGGCCAAAAGCAAAATAAATGGTAATAAGTCTGGATCTTTGAAACCACTTAACCTCTTGGAACATCGATAGAAGAGGAGTTAGGCTTTCAGAATATTGTTGGCCGCTACAGTGTGCCAAAGTTGACCACCTCGACGGTGAAAAACATATCGGGGCTTAAAATTTTTAAAATTTTGTTTACCGATTTTAAATATTTTTACATTTATTACATTATTAATGTGGTAAATTATCTCTTATGGTTTAAATAATATTTAACTTCAAAAAATTCATTTTTCGCCTTGACTTTTTTGCAATTTTGCCCCATAACTATTATAAAAATTTCTAAAAATTTTTTTAAAAATATATTAACATTCTAATAATTTTAAAAATTATGCCAATAAAATTTTTTTTAGTTATCTCAAATCGATAACAAGAAAAAAAAATTCGATTGCAATTTTTTCCCCAAAAAGTAACTATATACATATTTCATTTTTTATTAATTTTTTTAAAAAAGTTTCATATTTTTTAACATTTTCTGAAAGACTGGACCTCAAGAAAACGTGTGAGTGTAATTTTGAAAAGTTCTGAACGTTCACCCTACATCCAGCAGTGCACAGTGTGCGATTTAGAAAATGAAATGGAAATAATTATGGAACTTTGGAACGGCTTCTCCGATTTCTATGAAAGTAGAGGTGTAGGGCATTTAAGTTTTGAGCTTGGACCATATAGACCTACAGGGGGCGAGTCCACAGGGTCCCAAAGTTGGACACCTCGGGTATAAAATTTATTAAAAACAATCCTGATTCCTTATATCTGAATTGATTTCAAAGATTTTTATATGGGAGGATTCTGCTAGTCAAGATCTACAAAAAACATCCTTGTATGTATATATTATCTCTTTAAGTTTAAGAGATATTGAGCTTCAAAGACTAAATTTTTTACTTTTTAGCCTGTCTTGGTGAAGTTTTTTCCCTACAGCGGGTTCAAATTTCACCCGATTTTTTTTAATTTTTTCAATTTCATTAATAACAAATAGAAAAATTGTGCGAAGAAAATTTTTGAAAAAATATTTACGCAGTTAAAAGTTACAAGCATTTAAATTTAAACTTTCCAAAAAAGTTGATTTTTTCCCGTTTTTTTGCAAAAAAAGTGGTAACATTCTTTTTCTGTTATATAAAAATTTTCTTAAGTAACATATATAGTATTTATATTTTTCTGAAAGATAACTAAACACAAAATACTGCAAAGGAAAAAGTGCTTTTAAAAATGGAATTTTCCGAGAACCAGGGTTTCCCAAATTTGACCAATTTTCCAACTAATTTCGAACTTTCGCCATAATTTCTCAAATCGCAAAGCTGGAATCACAAAGGAGTTATACTTTTTACTTAGTCTAAAGCAACGGTTCTCAAATGGGGGTCCGCGACCCACAAGGGGTCCGTAAGACCAATCGTGGGGGGTCGCGAAGAGTTCCAGAAAAATATTATTAAACACACAATTTTTTAATATAAATATTATTTAGAAGTTCAAATGAAATGAAAAAAATTTCAATAAAATCATGAAACTATTTAAAAATGCAAATACATCTTTTTAAAAAATATATCCAAATTAAAGATAAGCGTCAAGTTTTTTCTAAAATGAGTTCTTTTTAGAAACGACTAATGAAGGAATCTTCGATTGAAAATATTATGCTTGATAAAGACAACAATGATCAAACGAAAAAGTAATGCTGTTCAATGACACAGTATAAAGAAAACTATACGATATGGCAGGGAAAACAATTAATTAAAAAGATAAGTATGTAGTTCATTTAAATTTGATGAAACTATAGTTTTTTCACACGAAATTTTACTTTTATTTTATAAAAATATAAATAAAAATATATTATGCCAAGAACTTTTTATAAAATCGTTTTTAGTATACAAAACTTTTATTTCATGGATAAGTTTTCAGGCTATATAAAGAAATTTTGCTTAAGCAACTTTATAATTTAAAGACAGAAAGTTAAATTTAATTTTGAATCAACAGATTTAAAAGCATTTTAAACAGTTGATATATAGCAAAGTTTATCCGCTTGTTGGCTCCGAAGCCCTAAAAATATTAAAACATTTTTTTTCAACATACATTTTTATGTAAAAATATCTTTTTTCACTTGTTTGTACCTCAAAACAGAGATTCGCTCTTTTGTGGACGCAGAGAATAATATTAGATATATTATACGAAAAAGTCACCTAATATTCAAGGATAACAATATCGCAATTATTAATATACCCACCATCAAAAAGATTGGTATATTGATTTTGTAATTTCGTGTGTAATATGTCGAAAAAATTATTTAAGACCCCATAAAGTATATATTTTCTGGGTCCTGGTTAAATTCTGAGTCTGTCTGTTGAAAGCAGGATAGGGCTTTAAGGGGAGACGAAGTTTGGCTCAAATATTTATCTTATATAAGGCCTGTTTGGTATTGAAAATGAGAAAAATCGGTAAATAAATAAAAAAGGCTAAATACTAGAAACACAGGGTGTTCGTTGAAGCTTAATTTCATACTTTTCTGCTGATATCTCTTCAACAAAAGCATGTACGAAAATTTTGTGCACATAGTTCGTGGGTCAATATAAACTTGAAAAACAAAAATGGGCGTGATCCGCCTACTTTATCGCCCACATCCCATATAAAGTAAAATTTGAAAAAGTTGATTGTGGGTATATAAATTCGGCCGAGTCGAATATAACATTCTCGCTTGTTTCTTAAAATTCCATTATCTTTACATTTGTTCTGATTTTTAAATTAGTCAAAGTTGTAGTGGGTCGCGCTTCCATTGTAATGTCAAAAGGGGGTCGCGAAGCGAGGTCTTGTGAGAACCCCTGGTCTAAAGTGTTTTAATTTCTTTCGCAATAGAAATTTTTGCTCCCCGTTATCGGTTGGAAAGATTTACCAGAAAACGTAAAAAATCCCATTTTTGGAAATTCTTTAAAGTTTTTTAGGAATTACGGGACTTGTGTAGACAGATATAAAAAAGTGAATGATGCTTTAAATTAAGCACCAAAAATCTACTTATATTTGAAATTTCATTCAAAGATATTGACTAACAAGAATTTTATTGCATAATTAAAAATGAAAAATATGCAAAAAATCACAAATCCATGCCTTCTCAGTGTTTTTTGCAAAAAGTCTTCAACAAATTTTAGTGTTTTAAAAATTGTTGTACATAGTTAATAGAAGACAAATTTTCCTAAACAATGATATATAATATGTTTCTTTTCTCTGTCTGACGAATCCAATAGATGGATATGAATTTAGCACTATGCTGAAAAAATTAAAATATTAAGCTTTATTAAAATAATTCTTGTTACGCCATTATCACGAGCGACATTACCATACACATTAACATGAGTTTAAATTGGACAAATTACTTGAAACCATAAATTTATAATCCTTCAATTGCAAACGCAAAAATACCAATATACATTTGTTGTACATCAATGTTTAGGAAAATTTTTCTTCTTTTTAACTATGTACAACAATTTTTAAAACACTAAAATTTGTTGCAGACTTTTTGCAAAACAACTCGCCTACACCTCTACTATCACCATGTGAAATTTCATAGAAATCGGAGCAGCCGATCCAAATTTTCCATAATTATTTCCATTTCATTTTCTAAATCGCACACTGTGCAGTGGTCAATTTTGGATGAAAAGTTCAACTTTTTGGGTCTGTAAAAAAAATTATTGTCGATTTCAGTGCTCCTGCGAATTCATTTAGATAGTTTAATATGTTCTTAAAGGTTTTGCAAAAGTTTATTAAATACCCATATTTTCAATAATACAAATTTTTACCTTTAAAATATATACAATATATATTTTTCTGATCTTTACATTTATCAATTTTTCATAAATTATTTTATAACATGCACAGAAAAAAGTCACCAATTAACAAATATGTATGAAAATAATTCATTCAATTATAAACTTGTTTAAATTTGCACCTCTCACCAAAATGATTATGTCAATTACTAAAAACTTAAAAAAATGAGAAACAGAAAAATATTTCCAATTAATAATTTAATTAAATCAATCAAGTAAATGATTGAATGAATTAAAAATGTGTATAGGAAATAAAATCACTATAAAATTATTTATTTATTTTTTTTTATTTTTTCTTAAATATATTTATTTAACTTTGATGCAAAATTAAAATTTTTTTTCTGTGTGTACAAAAAGTATTTTGATAGCTAGAATCATTTAGAAAATATTCAGGCGCAAATTTTTGAAATATGTCCCTGTAAACATAATTTAAAATAGTGAATTTTGTTATACATACTTTTAAAGAAGATATATAATATGCAAATTTTGAATTCCTTAATGTTCCAAGTTTCATTTAAATCGGTTTCATTTTGTATTTGGCCCCACTATACATGGTTAATGTCAATTATTTCACTTTTGCACTTAATGTTTTATTTCAAATTAAAAACAAAAGCAACCATAATGAACAAAATGTTTAAACTTTAGCATTGTATTTTTTTAGCCTTCTATAATTTGACATTTAACGTGGAATAGTGTATTTAACAGAAAAAGGTGAATAATAAATTAAAATAGCATAAACGCTAAATATTTCGCATTATGCTGCTCTTAATGTCGGAAAGTGAAGAAATCTGCCTCCACACAGTGCACTGTGTCCCATTCAAAAAATAAAATGGAAATAAATCTGGAATTTCCAAACGGCTGCACAGTGTTCGATTTTGAAATTTAGGTGGCCAAAATTAATAACACAAGAACTATAAATCGTACAAAAGTGATTTTTGGCATAGTGATTACATACATATTGAAGAATTATTGGACAAAAAATTAGACAAATCCGCCTACCGCCACGCCCACTATTAATTACCCAATTATGAAAAATAGTCAAAATTTAAAAATAGCTTCTTTTATAATTCTTTTTCATTTGAAAATAAGTTTAATTAAAAATACAAAATATCGGTTACATAATTCATCATAATTTTTTAATGAAAGTATAAAAAAGTTTAGTAAAAAAAACAAAATCATGTAGAATCTGCACCAATATCACTATCAGGCTCTTGTATATTATAACATGCGTTTTTTAGCAGTTTCAATATATCTGGCGTTAAAGTTCGTTTTTTAACTGGTGGAGTTTTCCTGAAGCTGCAAATATAAGGATCTGATGATATTGATAGCCTTTTTATTAAATCTGCATTAGTCTCGGTCCGTGAAGTTTTCCGCGTGAACTGCAGTCTATAACGTCTATTGTATTTATTCCTGGATTCTTGTGCTTCTTCAGATAATTGACCAATAGGAAGGATGCAATGTTCAATTATAGCTTTTCCGTGCCAAAGAACTTTGTGAACACTGACAGGCATGTAATACCAGGGATATAGTTTCAAATAAAGATTTCAAATGTATAACAAGGCTGAAGAGTTATTCATTTCGGAAGGCTTAGCTCCACATACATATTTGTGACGAATTGTAATTCGATAAAGCAGAACAAATTTTTCCATCAATCATGCATAAAATTAATTTCGGTTTTATATAAACAGTATTTTTTATATTGTTCACGACAATATTAACCTCAGTAGCAACTAGTTTTGCTATTTGGTCCTTAATACCTTGTACTTCTTTTTTTATCAAGTCTGTTGTCTCTTTTGCAAAGATTAATTTTATAGAACGACACTAGCGAGAGGAGTTGGGCGTTTTGTTTTCATAAATTATAATTTTCTCTTCATTTTTATTAATTAAATATATTTGTACTAGTACAAGAGAAATACTAAACAAATTTTCATCACTACTACCTTCTTGTATCCATTTTTGCTAATAAAGACTTTGATTAGATCCATCGCATCCCCATTTGAATAAAGCAAATATTTCCGTATATGTACTTATGTGATTTTTTATAAAATCACTATAACTTGAATATAGTCTTAAAATTGTGTGGTCTATTTGGGATTGTTATTTAATTTCAGCATAAGATTCTGTTACTGCTATTTTTTTGGGTAGCATAGTTCTTTTGATCTCTTAACTAATTCATAACTAATTCGATTATAACTCAATGTATGTTGTTTTAACATTCGATACTTGTTTGAGGATAAATCTAAATCCAAAATCATAGCTAAAGCTTCATCCGCTGAAAGACCATTTGTTACCTCAATTGTTGACCTTAACTTCTTTATGGCTTTACCCCTTTCTGGTGAAGACAAAGCTAACTCTTCCACCAATTCAGCTGAACAGCGTTTTCCAGAGGAATGCAGATGTGTTTTAATCGCCATCACCATTTGTTCGGCACCTACTGAATGAGTTAATTCTTTTACTTTTCTTCTCTTGCTTCTTTGGCTACAATCTTCAAACTCTTTTTTTTGGCCTGTCCACCTTATGATCGTCTTTTGCAGTATTTACTGTAAAACTAGAATAATCTATTAAAACTGCTAGCCAATCGTTATTGTCATGTAGGAATCGGGGTTTTGTTCTTTTAGCTTTTGTCCATCTTTTCTGAAACTCGCTGCACATATTCAAACAAAAAGATTTCATTTTTGTCTTCCGAGTTGATATCGATCCCCAAATTATATGTACAAAATTTCGCTATCGCACATGCTTTTGTTGCAGAATTATCAGCAGAAAAGTATAAAATGGACACCCTGTGTTTGTAGTCTTTAGCCCATAACTTTTTTGTTTGTGAAACGATTTTGCCCATTTTCAATCCCAAACAAACCTTATATAAGACAAATATTTGTGCCAAATTTCGTCTCCCTACGTTGCTCCGTTCGAGCGCTATCCTGCTTTCAACAGACGGACAGACGGACGGACATAGCTAGATCGACTCAGAATCTAACCAGGACCCAGAATATATATACTTTGTGGAGTCTTAGATGATTCCTTCGACATGTTACACACGGAATGACAAAATCAATATACCCCCCATCTTTTTGATGATGGGTATAAAAAATAATCAGAGGACACACTTTTCTTTTTTTTTCGTTTCTGTTTAAAATGCAGTTTAATTTACACAAAACAGAATAAAAAATATATTGCATTATTACATTTTCCAACAACAATACAGCATAAATTTATTTACCTAAACCAAAACTTCGCTTACAAAGCTAGAATTAATGATTATATTAATAACTTACGTTGTATTTAGTAAAGTCTAAAAATAAACAATAAAATAATATGCAAATTTTTATTTTTAGAAAAAAAGAAAAGAAAACGGGACTTCTGTGTGAAAACCATTGATGCACTTTAAAATAACTAGGCAATAGACTGCAGTAGTATAGTTGGTAGAGCAATTGGCTAGCATCCGGATGGTTGTGGGTTCAACTCCTGGCTCCGACTATTTTTTTAATTTTTTTCTTGTAAATCGTTCTATAAATAAAGAATTACTTTTGTGACATCTTAAACAAAAATAAGTTCCTTTTCTAGCAAAGAAAAGTTCCACTATATTACGGTTAATTGCTAGATGGAATAATTTACCCACGATCTTGTAAGCTCACAACTTAAACAAAGGTATTCATTTAAAACATACATTCTTTAAAAGCAACTTACAAATAAAATGGTATTAAATTTTTTGTTCCACTTAGAAGGATGGTGTATCTTTGTTTTGAATACTTTGTTCGGCAGGGGCAGTTTCGGGCAAACAATTTTTTTAGTTTCTATTAAAGGAGTATCCCTAGTTCTTAAAACAATCAAAAGTTGGACCCCAGCTGATAACAGAAAAAAGTATTCGTCTATGCATTTTTGTTTTTAACTTACAATTTTTTTTTAAGAGCTTCCCTATTATATCTTTCAATATCTAAAACTATCTTCATTCAAATACTTATATACAAAATACCTGTTTTATATTTTAAAGGAATTATATTTTCATATACAAAAATAATTTTTTAAAAATATGTCAGAAAATTTTTTATTCATGTTCAAAGTTTGACTAATTTTCGAGCAAAAAAAAAAAATATTTTTCTTTTGTATATTTTACCCATCATTCATGTTATCGTTAGAAGCATTCATTGATCGATTTCAGCTAAAATGAGTACGGAAATGTCTTAACTGAATAGTCTATTTTAATACCCGAATATATTTTTTTTTCCTCCTTTAAAGTTCATTTTTGGGGTTTTTTGCCAGCTAAATTTGAAAATCGAACACTGTGGCTGGTCCGATTTCAATGAAATTTCAGACAGTTTTAGTAGAGGTGTAGGCGAATTTGTTTGATTATGGACGTTATACACATAACGGAGGCGGGTCCAAAAAATTTAATACGATCCATATTCGTTATATCTCAGCCGATTTAAAAGATTTGTATATAAGTGGATCCTGCTAATTGAGATCTACAAAAAAATTTTGTTAGGTAATATTTTTAAATGAAATTTAGCACCTTAGTAGATTTTTTGATGCTTAATTTGGGCCTTTAGTCACTTTTATGGATTTCTTAATAGAAATCCCACAAATCGCAAAAAATTTTTAAAATTTTCCAAAAATGAGATTTTTTAAGTTTTTAGCTATATCTTCCAAACCGAACCGAATCGGGGAGCAAAAATTTCTGTTACCAGAAAATTAAAAACACATCAAACTTTGTAAAAAATATAATTATTTTTTAATTCCAGCTTTGCGATTTGAGAAATTAAGGCAAAAATTGGCAAATCATAAAAAAATGGGTCAATTTTGAGAGACCCTGGTTCACCTAATATTAATGTTTTTAATTTTTTTCCTTCACACAATTCCTTATAAAGTAATCTTTCAGAAAGGTATAAATACTATATATAATACTGAAGAAATTATTTTATAACTCAAAAAGAACGTACTACCTTTTTCGCAAAAGAACGGCGAAAAATCGACTTTTTTTCAAAATTGAAATTCAAATGCATATAACTTTTGATTCCGTAAAGATTTATTCAAAATTTTTTTTTACACAATTTTGTTATCTATATATATAAAAATTAATGTGTGTTTGTTTGTATGTATGTATGTATGTATGTATGTATGTATGTATGTATGTATGTATGTATGTATGTATGTATGTATGTTTGTTTGAAGTCTATAGCAACCTAAACGGCTAAACCGATTTTCTTGAATTTTTCACAGTGTGTTATTATATATGCCTGGAAGGAAAAATAGGCTACTTTTTATTTTGAAATTCCATGTGGGCGATGTACCACGCCCACTTACTAAATAACCATTAAAAGTAGTATATCTCGGAAATTGGTAATACTAGAGTCCTCAAATTTTGCACGAACAACTTTGACACCTATATGAACATTCTGGAAAAAAATAGGCGAACTAGCAATAGGGGGTGTGGCACATCCCACGCCTAATATTGCTTGCCAATATTTAGGAAACTATAACAGTTACATTTCCCAAATTTTGTACAATAAACTTAAGTGTCAATGTGAACATTTTATTCAAAAATAGGCGGAAAAGAAATAGTGGGCGTGTCATCTCTCATATAAAGTTAATACCAAAATTTTTATATCTGGGAAACTATAAAAGTTAGAGAGCTCAAATTTTGTACGACTAGCATTAGCTTCAATATGAATATTTTGGACAAAAATTGGTACACTAGCAATAGTGGGCGTGGCACCTCCCATATAAAGAAAATATTAAATTATCATATCTGAGAAAATATAACGGTAAGAGTTCAAAAATTTTGTCGGAGCCACTTTGGTATCAATATTAATATTTAAGAAAAATATGGGCGGACTAGAAGTAGGGGGCGTGGTACCTCCCATATGAATTAAATGCAAAAATACGTATATCTAGGAAACTATTGGAGTTGGAATGCTCAAATTTTGCACAAAGAATTTTGACATCTATGAAAACATTTGTCTAATAAATTAGCGGATTATGGGGGTATGGTCCCTCCCATAAAAATTAAATACAAAAATTAGTATATTTTTTTAATCCTTTAATTGCTATGTATTTCATTTCGGCGAAATTTGGACCCGCTATAGTGAAAAAACTTTACCAAGATAGGTCCAAAAATAAAAATTTTAACTTTGAAGCCCAATATCTCTTAAACTAAATCGACTGAGATATAGCGAATCTGGATCGTTTTAAATTTTTTGAACACCCGAGCACAGTGGTTCCAAAACGCTTTTTTTTTGGGAAATAATTCAGTATCTAAAGAACCGTTAAATGTATCTTAATAAAATTTCACATGGTCAAAGCTGAGATGTTTTCGAGTATAGGCCCATAGCAGGTCAGGGGGAAAGTGAGTGGCCCTACAAAGTTGCCATCTCGGGCATGTCATTTTTTAAAAAAAATCTCCAAAAATTCATTTATGATATGACAGAAAAGAAATTTTACATATAGATAGTCCTTGTAAATCTCTACAAAGAATACGCTTAGATGTGTACGTTATCTCTTTTAGTTTAAGAGATATTCGGGTCGAAATAAATGTTTACCTCATTCTTAGACTCGTGTTTTTTTAACTTGGCGGCTTTAATATTTTTCTAAAATATTTGCCAGATTCTCCATAAAATTCTAAATAATATTGCTGCAAGAATCATATATTTATAAGAATCCGTTAAAAAGTTATATTAATCTAAAGTTGGAACTTTAAAAAAATTTTACATTTTTTGTGTTTTTTTTTTTCAAAAAGGTGGCAATATTTATTCAGTGATAAAATTAGTTTTTTGTTCTGGGCTTTATCATTTTTTAATGTTTTCAAAAGAAATCTTATTGTAAATGCGTGTAAAGTAAATTCGGTGGAGTTTGGGACAAAGGTCTGCCCACGAGCCCTATCCAAATTTTGTCAATTTTGGGATTTATTGTTTTCTTTTTTATTATGTTCTCAAATCGCAAAGCTGGTATCGACTTAAGACTATTTTAATTTTTTAGCCCTGTATATAAGGTATTCGCCTAAAAGTATTTTCTGACGGAGGTCTCTTATAACGAGAGGGTGACCATTTCAATGAAAAAAGTTAATTTTTGAAGCAAGCTTTCCCCGAACTGAAATTTGGGGTATTTCGGGGTAAGAAAATGGGAATCTATTTCTCTTTTTCTTTTAAAGACAAGATTTTTTATATTGTACTAAAATTTCACAATGATAGCTTAATTAATGTAGATTTTACTTAAGTTCAAATATTAATTTTTTTTTTTAAATAATAACACTAAATACAAACATTTTTCGTTTTTTGATAAATTTAATGAAAATAATTAGTTTGAATATCTTATTATTTATATACTATTATTTTTCAAATAATAACCTTTCCAATGACACCAAATACTTGCATAAATACTTTACACAATCGTTTAAAAACTGATACTTGACCCCCTTTCAACGAAATGTGCACATTTTCCTAATTTCTACAGTAAATGCCATAGTATAATTATAAAGTATACTCGTAAGAACAGCTGTTTTACAATTTTTCCATTGATATACCTCGCGGAACTGTCAAATTGTTTTTGTATTCCTATGCAATTTTTTTGAGTTTTTTTTACTCTTTCTCTCTTTCATTCTCTCATTTTCTGTTCATAGATTTTTGACATTATGTGCAGTAGTTTTACACCATAGATGCCCATGCTCACTAACACAACACATGTAGTTGTGTTAGTAAAATAAAAAAAAAAATGCACTAAAAGAAAAAATGGGTGAATTAAATAAAATATGTCATCAAGTTTAATCGTTAAAAAATAAATACTAAACAATCGAAAAATAACACAAATAATATTTATTGAAACTTCATTGCTAAATTTAAAAAATAAGGAAATAAATGATGTTATTTTTATATTTAATATAACAAAATATAATGTAAGTAGTAACCTTTATTATTTGGAAGGCTTAATTTTAAAAATGTATTGTTAAAATATTTGCCCTTGTCCAGTCTTTTATATCTAATGTGAAAATCTAATACAATTTTATAAAAACAATGTTTAACTGGAAATATTCAAAATTGTTTTCATACATAATGTACAATTTTTTTTCAGTGCATTTGTGTACTCATCGCTCTCTCAGCGAAGAATAAATGAAAGAGAATAAGAATATGTGTGAAGCTCTCAGCACTAATGTGCTATGAGTGGGCATCTATGTTTTAATCTAACAAAATACAAGCAATTGTTGTTTTTGTAGATGTGCGAGCACTTTCTAATTACGCTATGAGTAAATGCATAGCGTAATTAGAAAGTGCTCGCACATCTACAAAAACAAAAATTACTTTTATTTTGATAGTGTAAAATTACTGCACACAATGTCAAAATGCTTTGAACGGTAAAATGGCGGAATGAAGGAGAGGAAGAGTAAAAAAACTAAGAAAAAAATTTGCATATGAATACAAAAACAATTTGACAGTTCCGCGAGGTTTGCCAATGAAAAAATTGTAAAACAGCTGTTCTTAGAGTATACTTTATAATTAATAATAGAAACGACGGAAATGAAAAGTGGCAACACCGAAAAATTTGCGACAATTTAAAACAAAATTTGGAAAAAATCTAATAAAAAATTGTACAAAAAAGTTCTAGATAATTAAAAATATTACTTAATTTAAATTTCGAAAAATGTACATATTACAATAACTTTTTTTGTAAGAAATGAAATAATACATCTCAGGAACAAGGCAGTGTCAGGGCAAAAACTGTATAGGGAATTGAAGAGTACTATCTATAGATTTAAAAAAGCTTTCCGTGCTAAACATCATCGGAACAGTTTCTGAGTAAATCCAGTTTATCCAAAGTGGTCAGTAGAATCTGGAAAATATAATATCTCAGGAACAAGGCAGTGTAAGGGCAAAAACTGTATAGGAAATGGAAGAGTACTGTTTATAGCTTCAAAAAAGCTTTCCGTGCTAAAAATCGCCGGAAGAGTTTCTGAGTAAATCCAGATCATCCAAAATGGTCAGTACAACTTGGAAAATAGAATATCTCAGGAACAATGCAGTGTCAAGGCAAAAACTGTACAGGGAAAGAAAGAGTACTATCTATAGATGGAAGAGTACTATTTATAGATTCAAAAAAATTTTTCGTGCTAAAAATCGTTGGAACAGTTTCTGAGAAAATCCAGTTCATCCAAAATGGTCACTAGAATCTGGAAAATGGAATATCTCAGGAACAAGGCAGTGTCAGGGCAAAAACTGTGCAGGGAATGGAAGAGAACTGTCTATAGATTCAAAAAAGCTTTCCGTGCTAAAAATCGTCGGAACAGTTTCTAAGTAAATCCAGTTCATCCAAAATGGTCAGTAGAACTTGGAAAATTAAATATCTTAGGAATAAGGCAGTGTCAGGGCAAAAACTGTATAGGGAATGGAAGAGTACTGTCTATAGATTCAAAAAAGTTTTCCGCGAAAAAAATCGTCGGAACATTTTCTGACAAAATCCAGTTCCTCCAAAATGGTCTGTAGAATCTGGAAAATAGAATATCTCAGGAACAAGGCAGTGTCAAGGCAAAAACTGTAAAGGGAAAGGAAGAGTACCATCTATAGATTCAAAAAAGTTTTCCGTGCTAAACATCATCGGAACAGTTTCTGAGTAAATCCAGTTCATCCAAAATGGTCAGTGGAATCTGGAAAACAGAATATCTCAGGAACAGGGCAGTGCCAGGGCAAAAGCTGTATAGGGAATGGAAGAGTACTATTTATAGATTCAAAAAAGTTTTCCGTGCTAAAAATTGTCGGAACAGTTTCTGAGAAAATCCAGTTCATCCAAAATGGTCAGTAGAACTTGGAAAATGGAATATCTCAGGAACAAGGCAGTGTAAGGGCAAAAACTGTATGGGGAATAGAAGAGTACTATCTATAGATTCAAAAAAGCTTACCGTGCAAAAAATCGTCAGAACTGTTTCTGAGAAAATCCAGTTCATCCAAAATGGTCAGTAGAATTTGGAAAATGAAATATCTCAGGAACAAGGAAGTGTCAAGGCAAAAACTGTACAGGGAAAGAAAGAGTACTATCTATAGATGGAAGAGTACTATTTATAGATTCAAAAAAGTTTTCCGTGCTAAAAATTGTCGGAAGAGTTTCTGAGAAAATCCAGTTCATCCAAAATGGTCAGTAGAACTTGGAAAATTAAATATCTTAGGAATAAGGCAGTGTCAGGGCAAAAACTGTATAGGGAATGGAAGAGTACTATCTATAGATTCAAAAAAGCTTTCCGTGCAAAAAATCGTCAGAACTGTTTCTGAGAAAATCCAGTTCATCCAAAATGGTCAGTAGAATTTGGAAAATGAAATATCTCAGGAACAAGGAAGTGTCAAGGCAAAAACTGTACAGGGAAAGAAAGAGTACTATCTATAGATGGAAGAGTACTATTTATAGATTCAAAAAATTTTTCCGTGCTAAAAATTGTCGGAACAGTTTCTGAGAAAATCCAGTTCATCCAAAATGGTCAGTAGAACTTGGAAAATAGAATATCTCAGGAACAAGGCAGTGTCAGGGCAAAAACTGTACAGGGAATGGAAGAGTACTGTCTATAGATTCAAAAAAGTTTTCTGCGAAAAAAATCATCGGAACATTTTCTGAGAAAATCCAGTTCCTCCAAAATGGTCTGTAGAATCTGGAAAATAGAATATCTCAGGAACAAAGCAGTGTCAAGGCAAAAACTGTATAGGGAATGGAAGAGCACTATCTATAGATTCAAAAAAGCTTTCCGTGCTAAAAATCATCGGAACAGTTTCTGAGTAAATCCAGTTCATCCAAAATGGTCAGTAGAATCTGGAAAACAGAATATCTCAGGAACAGGGCAGTGCCAGGGCAAAAGCTGTATAGGGAATGGAAGAGTACTATTTGTAGATTCAAAAAAGTTTTCCGTGCTAAAAATTGTCGGAACAATTTCTGAGAAAATCCAGTTCATCCAAAATGGTCAGTAGAACATGGAAAATAGAATATCTCAGAAACAAGGCAGTATAAGGGCAAAAACTGTATAGGGAATGGAAGTGTACTATCTATAGATTCAAAAAAGCTTTCCGTGCAAAAAATCGTCAGAACTGTTTCTGAGAAAATCCAGTTCATCCAAAATGGTCAGTAGAATTTGGAAAATGAAATATCTCAGGAACAAGGAAGTGTCAAGGCAAAAACTGTACAGGGAAAGAAAGAGTACTATCTAAAGATGGAAGAGTACTATTTATAGATTCAAAAAAGTTTTCCGTTCTAAAAATCGTCGGAAGAGTTTCTGATAAAATCCAGTTCATCCAAAATGGTCAGTATAACATGGAAAATAAAATATCTTAGGAACAAGGCAGTGTCAGGGCAAAAACTGTATAGGGATTGGAAGAGTACTGTTTATAGATTCATAAAGGTATTCCGTGATAAAAATCGTCGGAACATTTTCTGAGAAAATCCAGTTCCTCCAAAATGGTCTGTAGAATATAGAAAATAGAATATCTCAGGAACAAGGCAGTGTCAAGGCAAAAAAATTTTGGAAAACAGAATATCTCAGGAACAGGGCAGTGCCAGGGCAAAAACTGTATAGGTAATGGAAGAGTGGTATTTATAGATTCAAAAAAGTTTTCCGTGCTAAAAATTGTCGGAATAGTTTCTGAGAAAATCCAGTTCATCCAAAATGGTCAGTAGAACTTGGAAAATAGAATATCTCAGGAACAAGGCAGTGTCAGGGCAAAAACTGTATAGGGAATGGAAGAGTACTATCTATAGATTCAAAAAGCTTTCCGTGCAAAAAATCGTCAGAACTGTTTCTGAGAAAATCGAGTTCATCCAAAATGGTCAGTAGAATTTGGAAAATGAAATATCTCAGGAACAAGGAAGTGTCAAGGCAAAAACTGTACAGGGAAAGAAAGAGTACTATCTATAGATGGAAGAGTACTATTTATAGATTCAAAAAAGTTTTCCGTGCTAAAAATCGTCGGAAGAGTTTCTGATAAAATCCAGTTCATCCAAAATGGTCAGTAGAACATGGAAAATGAAATATCTTAGGAACAAGGCAGTGTCAGGGCAAAAACTGTACAGGGATTGGAAGAGTACTGTTTATAGATTCATAAAAGTTTTCCGTGATAAAAATCGTCGGAACATTTTCTGAGAAAATCCAGTTCCTCCAAAATGGTCTGTAGAATCTGGAAAATAGAATATCTCAGGAACAAGGCAGTATCAAGGGAAAAACTGTACAGGGAAAGAAAGTGTACTATCTATGAATTCAAAAAAGCTTTCTGTGCTAAAAATCATCGGAACAGTTTCTGAGTAAATCCAGTTCATCCAAAATGGTCAGTAGAATCTGGAAAACAGAATATCTCAGGAACAGGGCAGTGTCAGGGCAAAAACTGTATAGGTAATGGAAGAGTACTATTTATGGATTCAAAAAAGTTTTCCGTGCTAAAAATCGTCGGAACAGTTTCTGAGAAAATTTAATTCATCCAAAATGGTCAGTAGAACTTGGCAAATAGAATATCTCAGGAACAAGGAAGTGTAAGGGCAAAAACTGTATAGGGAATGGAAGAGTACTATTTATAGATTTAAAAAAGCTTTCCGTGCAAAAAATCGTCGGAACAGTTTCTGAGAAAATCCAGTTATTCCAAAATGGTCAGTAGAATCTGGAAAATGAAATATCTCAGGAACAAGAAAGTGTCAGGGCAAAAACTGTACTAAAAATCGTCGAAACAGTTTCTGAGAAAATCTAGTTCATCTAAAATGGTCAGTAGAATCTGGAAAATAGAATATCTCAGGAACAAGGCAGTGTCAGGGCAAAAACTGTATAGGGAATAGAAGAGTACTATTTATGGATTCAAAAAAGCTTTCCGAAAAAAAAATCGTCGGAACTGTTTCTGGGAAAATCAAGTTCATCCAAAATGATCAATAAAACTTGGAAAAAGCTTTACGTGCTAAAAATCGTCATAACAGAAGAATATTGAATGTGTTTTCAACAATGTTGGGATCAAGTTGATCTATTTATTTTCAGCGATTTTGGCTAGGTATTTAATTTTAGCAAGAGCAAAGTTAGCAGAACTTTTTGGGCGCGCGCTTTTTTTTTCAAATTCTTTTTTTTTTTTTTTTGTTTTTTTTTTTTTTTGTTGGTATATATTCGGCGTTTTTTTTTTATTCGGCGCACTAAATATTCCTAATGAATGCTCACATATATTTGTGTATAGTATATTGATTGTGCGAGTGAAAGAGAGTGGGAGTTCGAATTCAATTCATATACAATACATAGTTCTATTCATTGTATGCTATATAGAAATGAAAATCATATTATGATTTTAATAAGTGTAGCGCAGAGCATGTATGCCTTGTTGTTTTACAAGTAGAAATACTGCAAGCCGCACCGAGTTTTTATTACCCTGCCTTACGAAATGCGAATATATCAGTAGTTTTTTTTTTTTTTTTAATATAAATTTAGTTAAAATCATTGCTTTGTTTACAATACTTGCAATTAAATAAAATTACACTGGTCGACAAAATAAATGTTTTCGTGCTCCTTCAAAAAAAAAAAAAAAAAAAATATGTGGACTAGATGAAATTTAACGTGCTAAACTCATGTATGTTTTCAGTTTGCGAAATTTTTTTATGGTCGTGTCTAGTATTGCGTCCTAAATTAGTCGATTACTCGAGTATATTTTACTATAACTCGAGAACGGTATGCACGATTTATATAGATAATACACCAAAATATGTGGAATGAAATTGGCTTTAAGTCGTTTTACTAACAAATTTTGATCCGCTCAATAGTTTAGGAGTTATATATACCGGATGTGTTAAAATGACGAATGTGGATCATTTACATGAGGAGAGCAGGATGCTGTAAAAAGTAATGTAAGAATGGCTTGAATATAATTTTATTTGCAATTTTTGGATATTTTTTTTTTTTACAAAATCCGAAAGTCCGTTTGGAGATAGGCTTCAATATATAGTGCATCCTCCTAAATTTACAAATCGCGATTTATGGAGGTACTAGAGTCAATTCAAAAAAGTGTATTAGAGGCTTTATACATATTAACACCATGTATGCGAATTGACTGAGAAACCCCGTACCGCAGAAATTTTTTCTGATTTTGTAACTCTGTGTTATTCATTTATAATCATTACTAAAATCTATAACTTTCTATGCTCTGTAAATCCAATTGAAGTGAAAAAAAAACAACAAAACAGTCATTACCCTACAGCAAAATAATACGAAAATGATTCCAATTCGTATTGATTAAGGTACTTTCAGACGATAATATTTAGTATTAAGATTTTTTGAAAGTAAAATATTACGCATTTTATTGGCATGTCAAAAAATCCAATAGAAAATCCTAAAGTAGTTTACACGGTAATACATATACAGTGAAAGCTCCCATAGGCGGACAGCGATCGTCCCGCTGATTTTGTCCGTTATCGGGAGATGTCCACCTATGGGATATGGTACATAATATTTGTTTATGGATCAAATGTACCATAAATAAAAACACGGTTCGTTTTTTAAATTTTGTTTTTGCGGTTTTTTAATTCACTTTTATTTAGTTTTTAATCTTATTTATTTTTTATAAAATTCAAATTCATTTAGTTTTTATTATTATAATAATTTCTGTACATTTATGTTTTTTTTGTATAAGTTAATATTTTAATTCTTGTTTGTTTGTTTTCAAGAGTCACTTTGTTTTTTGTTGTTTTTAACTTTTGTTTTTGTTCTTGTTTGTGTCACTTGTTTTTTATTATTTTTGATCTTCACTGACCGACGATTACAATGCAATTGAATTTAGGGAATGCAAATTATTGTATATTAGGCAAACAAACAAGCATTAAAAAAATAACAAGAATATACATAATTTATAAACATAAAGAATGTAAGTAAATAGAAAAAATAATTAACGTTACTTTACAGTGCGTGGCAAACAAATTAAGTACATCTGTAAACATTCCGGCCCCCATGAGTCGGTCAGATTAATACAGTTTTCCAGCGGGCCCCATAAATGTATATCCTAAAGCAGTTTTATGAGCCACAACATGACCCATCTCAAGATTAATGGCACCATCTCGGCGTATGAAGGGGTATACATCACTGCCCAATTCTAGTTCGATTAAAGTGTTGGATCTAGGGTCTATATCAGCTAATGTATCATCTGCAAATTCTTCAAATGGATTTTCGTTGATGGGAGCAGCATAGGGTCGACGGGGCAATTCTTCAGTTATTAAGGCCAATAATTGTTGATAAAACTTGCTTCGTGTATTTTTAGCTCGCATATGAATGATAGCAAATTTGTTCCCTTTTTTCTCTGTTAACGATAGTCCAATCTTTTTTACTAAAGATGATGATACTCGTGAAGTGTGTGCTGACTGGTTTATTAGCGCTCTTACAGATGACCAAACGTGCTCTGTTGAGAACGTTTGGGTCCCTTGTGACTTTGTTGGCTTTACTTTCTCTTGCGATTGTTGTTTGTCTTCTTTATATCTTATGCAAATTGATTGAAGAGATTTCGGTTGTGAGTCGTTTAGCTTTTTTAACTGTGGGGCATCATGTAAAAGGGGGTTGTGACGTTTTGTACAAACTCGACATCCATATTCATTTACACAGTTTTTGACAACATGAGAGCGAGCAAGACAGTTTATACAATACTGATGAATCTTCACTACGTCATACCTCTCATCAGCGCTGGCACTGAGAAATTTTTTACACGTTTTTAGAGCATGATCCTCCTTACATAAACTACATGACCAAAGCCAATTGGGATGCCTTTTGTGAACTTTTGATGCCATGACTATAAAGATAAGATAAATTTTAAATGTGAGAATTTTAATTTTGAAACAATACTACAATTTTTGTAATGGGTCGTGTACAGGTTCCGTTTGCAGTTCGAATGTCGACAACTCCAACGTTTTGGTCAGATCCCAGGTAGGTTTTTACAATGCGACCCAATTTCCATTCGTTGGGAGGCAGATTATTATCTTTGAGTACTACTAAGTCATTGACTTTGACATTTTCTTGTGGACATTTCCACTTATATCTGCGGTGTAGTTCGGCTAGATATTCATTTTTCCATCTTTGACAAAACGAATGATATATAATTTTGATGCGCTTCCATCGGTTTGCAAGAATCAAATTTTCATTCATTAAATCTTTTTCAGCTGGAGTCATAAGAGGTGTACCAACAAGAAAGTGTCCTGGAGTCAATGGAGTTAAATCGTTAGGGTCATCGCTAGCAGGACTTAAAGGTCTAGAATTGAGGCAAGATTCTAAAATTGTGGACAATTCTTCGAATGTGAATTTCATATTAGGTATCATCTTTCGTAAATGGGTTTTAAATGATTTTACGCCTGCTTCCCATAGTCCACCCATGTGTGGGGCACCAGGTGGTATGAATTTCCATTCAACATTTTGATGGCTATAATGCTGAATCACACGATCTTGAAGAGTCTTGATGAAGTCAATTCTGTCCTTTTTTATGAGTTCTGCTGCTCCTACAAAATTTGTCCCATTGTCTGAGTATACAACCACGTCTTCCAATGAAGCGGGAAAAGGCTGCTAAAAATGCTGGGGTCGATAAATCACTTACTGCTTCTAAATGAACGGCTTTGGTGGCAAAACATAAAAATATGCAGACATATCTTTTTGTAATGAGGCACGCTCGTCCAGTGAAGTTTCGTATATCGAAAGGTCCTGCATAATCAACTCCTGTGACGGTAAAGGGTCTGGAGATTCTTGTACGTTCTGGCGGCAATGATGCCATGATTTGTCGTTGAGTTTGTTTTTTGTAAAGTAGGCAAGTCTTACAATTATTAATTACTGTTTTTACTAATGGCTTTAATCGAAAAATCCAAAATTCTGACCTTATAATTCGAGTCGTAAGTTGATTTCCTCCATGCAAAGTAATTTTGTGAGTAAATTCAGTAATCAGACGAGCCAATTTTGATTCGTAGGGAAGTAAGATCGGATACCGTTTGTTGTATGATAACGCTGGTGATTGTGCAAGACGACCATTTGCCCGTATAATTCCTATACAATCAATAAAAGGAGTTAGGGTCAACAATTTACTTCGGGGGAAAATTGCACGTTTATGAACTAACATATTATATTCCTCGGCAAACATATTTTTTTGTGTCCAAATTATGATACGAATTTTTGCTGATTGGATTTCTTCCGATGTTAGTTCTGTAGATGAAACACGGAGATGTCTTCTATTTCTTCCAGTATTTCTCCAAAAACATAATATATACGCGATGACTCTATAAGCACGAGGTAAAGATGAAAATCTACCTAATAGGTTTTCATTGGTAGTTACTGTAAGTGTCTTAACAGTTTTAGATTCTAAATTTGTATCTTCACGGTTAATTTGTATTGGCCATTGGTGTTTTGGTAATTGCAGCCAGGAAGGTCCAATCCACCACAACTTATGTGATTTTAGTTCATTCGGCAAACAACCACGACTGCAGGATTATCTTTAGAATCTACGTGTTTCCAATTGGTTGTTCCCACTTTTTGTAGAACTTCTGAGACTCTGTTACCAACAAATGTGTTCCATGTGCATGGTGGTTTCTTTAGCCAAGATAACACAATTGTAGAGTCAGTCCAAAAATGAGTCATTAGGTTTGAAATTTGTAGTTTTGGTAAATTTCTTGAGACCAAGTTAGCTAATAAGACAGCTCCACAAAGCTCTAAACGAGGAAGTGACAGATTTTTGATAGGGGCGACTCGAGTCTTTGATGCTAGTAAAGAAGTATATACCTCATTTTCACCATTTTGAACTCTGATACACACAGAAAAAGAATTAGTTAGAAAATAGTTGCAGCTATGAAAATATAAGGATTTTGTATAATATTTAGTTCAAACTATTATAATTTAATTTATTCGACTTAAGATTTGTATTTAAAACTGTAAAAACGTTATTATAATGAATTTTCTGTTTCTATCATTGATATATTAGTTCCTATAATCCATACATACTTATACTAAAATTATTATTGCGACTTAGTAGAGACAACCGAATTTAATTAAGTAATATAAATATCAATATCATATATTGATTATAGCTATCAAAAAGATCATTTGTGTTGAACAAAAACATTAAATTCCCAAAAGATAAAAATGGTAAGAATTTTGACACACAAAAATAAATAATAGAAGAAATAGTAAAATTTTTTTAATTGTTAAAAAATGTACAAAAATGTTTATATAATCTTATAAAAGGCAACGTACAATAAGTGGATAGATTAATAAAAATAAAAGGTACGTTTTATATAGTAATAATAATAATCATTTGATATTTTAACATATTTCAGATTTGTTCTTCAAGAAATATGAAGATCTAGAAAGAAATTTTCTTTAGTTGCTGTTTGGGACACATAGAGCTATGTCTTTTTAGGCTTTTGTAGAAATCATCTCAGGTACATACATATGTAAGTGAAGATTTTTCGGAGAAACAGTCTAAATAATGTTTTTTTTCCTGTAGTCCGATGATAATATGCCGTGCTAAAATACTCTTACGGTCTTTAGAGAGAATCAACTGACATACAAACGCACATTACAATGAAGTGCCCTAAATGCAGCCGATGAAATTATCTTTTTGTAGACGTCCACAGTGTTCAATCTTCAAGATACCATAAGCATTGAAAAAAACTGCAATGTTTTGTAATTTACAACTTTTAATGTTTCTTTTATTTGTATTTTATATATTTTTGTATGTAGTTTTTTATTTCAAATAAACAAAAATAGCAAAAAAAAAAAATGTCAAATGTTTTTGAAAATAATGTTTTTGAAAATAATTCACAATAGTTATTTAACAATATAGTACTGCATACCATATTCATTCGGTTATTCTAATCAAATTGTGAGATAGTCCTTGGAACTAACCAAATTCGATTGGCAAAAAATTCGGTTGTGATAACGAATCTATTTTCTCTGTGTATACAATACTGCTGAATATGCCTTTTCTGAGGCGTCTGAAAACCCATGGATTTCGATATTACTTGAAGGGGTGTAATGGATCCATCGAGGAATTTTTATTTCATTGACTGCAGAACAATATTTAAAAAATGTTTCCACTTTTGCTCAGAGATGGGTTTTAGTATATCATCCCAGTCTATTTTGTCTAACCAAATTTGCTGCATAATTATCTTGGCATCTACGATAATTGGAGCTAGCCATCCGCAAGGGTCAAAAAATTTGGCAATTGTAGACAAAACTTCTCTTTTAGTGTACGTTTGTTTTATTTCAACGTCTGGAGCATTAAAATTAAAAGAGTCTGATGAAATGTTCCACTTGATCCCAAGCGTCTTCGTTCCAGAATTTTCAGACAAATTTAACCAGTCTAGTGGGAAAAGTGATTCCATTGGCAAATCCTGAATAACTCTCGAGTCATTAGAGGTCCATTTCATTAAATCAAAACCAGCCGATTTTAAAACAGTGCTAAGTTCTTTTCGGGATTCAATTGTATCTTCCAAAGTATGACCGCCGGCTAGAACATCATCCACATACATGTTTTCTTTTAAGATTCGTGATGCTAATGGATGGGTTGTTTTGACATCTTCAGATAACTTCAAAAGTGTTCTGATGGCTAGAAATTGGGCACAGTTTATTCCAAATGTTACTGTGAGGAGCTCAAAATCTTCTATGGGGTCATTAGGAGATGTTCTGTACAGGATTCTTTGATATTTAGTTTGAGTGCGGTCAATTAAGATTTGACGATACATTTTTGTAACATCGGCGTTAAATACAAAACGAAAAAATCTCCACTTCGATACCAGTAGAACAAGATCTTGTTGAAGTGGGTCCTGGATATAAAATATCATTGAGACTATTTTTGTTTGAAGTCGGGCTGGAGGCGTTAAAAACCACTCTAAGTTTTGTGGTTAACCTGTCGCGTTTTATTACTTCGTGATGCGGCAAGTAATAATTTGGGGCCTTATTTATATCAAAGGGAGAAATCTTTCTCATGTGTCCCAATTCTAAATATTCTAAAATTACCTGATCGTATTGCTTTTTTAGGTCAGGTTTCTGATTTAGCATGCGCTCCATTCTCAAAAACTGGGCCATGGCTATGTTTCTAGAAGATCCTATTTCTCTTCCATTTTTAAAAGGTAGGGTAACTATATACCGTCCTGTGTCGTCTCTACGAGTTGTAGACTTGTAGTTGTTTTCTACAATTGTATCTTCATCTGACCTCAAAACCTGTTTTGGGGTTTCCTCCACCTCCCAAAAACGTGTGAGGATTTGGTCAAGTGACGATGTATTAAGCAACGAAATTGTAGTCTTTGATGTTGTAGTTTTTGAAACGGGTCCCCCCACAATCCAGCCAAATACTGTTTTTTGTGCTAAAAGGGATCCTATTGACCTCATCAGTGTTTCCATGCAATATATTTTAGGGCCTAAGTCTAAGCCTATTAGCAGGTCGATAGGTCGATTTTGATTAAAATGTGGGTCAGAAAGTTCTAATTTTGCTGTTTCATTCAGATGTTGAATGTGTAAAGTTTGGGATGGCAAATTTGAAGGAAGAGTCTTCAAGACTGGTGCCCATACTTCTAATTTGAATTTTGAGTCCACCCTTGAGCAAAGGTTAAACAGACATGACTTTGTTGAGGTTTCTGAAACAGTTTGACTCAAGCCAGTTACGTGAACTATGTTTTTTTTTAGTAGGTAAGTTTAATCGGTTTTTCAATTTGTCCGATATGAAGGTTGACTGTGATCCAGGGTCGATGGTAGCTCTTGCCTGGTATCTTTGACCTCTAGTTTCAATTTGAACTATGGCAGTGAATAGCAAAGTTTCTCGATCTGGTAGATCTGGTGAAGATCGATTTTCTTCTCGTAGGGTCAAGGAAGTAAGATTGGGAATGTTTGTTGTGGGTGTGGACTGTATATGTATTGCTCGTGCTGCGGAGCTTGTACTAGGCTGATCGTCAGTATTATGTTGTACCGATCCTGTATATTGCGCTGTAGTTGCCTTGTGCAACAACGTATTGTGTCTTTGTTTGCACAACCTACAACTATATTTACTTGGGCAGTCCTTGACATTGTGTTCTACTGAGAGACAATTGTAACAAGAATTAGTGACTCTTACTATGTGGATTCGATCATTAACGTTCTTTTCTAAAATTGTTGGGCAAGATCGTAATGAGTGTAACTCTTTGCAATGCGGACAAGAAACTATTTCATTGCGAAAATTTTTATTTGATTTAGTGGCATTTTTATTTTTGTTGAAATTGTCAGATTTAGCTAAGTTCGTGTGAAATGAGTGAACATTTTTTACTTTTTTTTTACTGTTTCTGGTTTAGAATGTGTCGATTTGTCCTTGGATGGTTTGATATTTCCGACTGACTCTAAAGTTTTGAATTTGTGTGTCAAAAAATTGTCGAATTCTACCCATTTAGGAACTTGTGCGCAGTCGTCACGGGAATTTTCAAACTCCTGTACGAGATTCCTAGGAAGTTTTTGTGAACAAATGTAAATTAAAAATGACTCCCATGTTAAAGTGTCAATGCCTAATACTTTTAGAGTCTGTCTACAATCGTTTATGGTTCTTTGTAATTTTTTAATTGAGGCTCCAGAATCTGTAGAAGCATAAGTTAGGTCCAAAATAATTTTGTATTGCTCATTAACCTGCATCCATTTATTTTCGTAACGGTCTACTAAGTTTTTCCAGGCTAAAATAAAACCATCGTTTGTTAAAGGGACATGAGAAATGACATCTCTGGCTTCGCCACCAGTTTTTTGGGTCAAATGAAAAAGTTTTTCCACGTTACTAATTCTAGAATTGTTAATGTAAATGGCTGTGAATAAATCTCTAAAACTAGGCCATAATTTATAATCCCCAAAAAAGGTGTCTGTGTCACAAGGTGGCAACCTAATGAATGGAGCTTCATTTTCTGTTGATAAAGTAGATCGACGTTCGGTTTTTTCATGATCGAGCCCGGTTAATGCAAAAATTTCTGCATTAATTGACGAAAGACACATTTTATATGACGATAGAGCTTTTTGATATCTATTCCGTAATTTAGTTTTATCAATTGGTTTATCACCATCTTCTTCTGCGTCCCTACATTCTTCATATGACCTTTTTATTTGCGTCCATAAAGAGTCTAATTCTACACGAAGAATTTCTAAGGCATGTACATTATCTTCAGCTTTGGCTCCCGCATGGAGATTTTCAAATTCTATTAAGTCATTTGTACAATTTACAAATTTTTGTAGAGACATTTTTTATAATTTTCTCTTTGGATTGAGATGAAATAATTTCACTTTAAATTTGTGTCAAAAAGTACCTGCTAGCGATATAAGTCGAACAGTAAAATAAACTAAGTCTAAAATATTAAATTAATTTTCCCCGAAAATTTTTCAAAAAATCCTGCAATGGCAACCCACTTGAAGTGTCGAAATAATAACAGCAATTATGTATTTTTATAAAAGGGTCTATGTACACGCAATATGCAAGAAAAAACGTCCAATTTTGTTCCGTTAATTTTCCTCTTGTAGTTAAATATATTTTTTCTTGCACTTACTTGCTGTACGTACAAACCAAATTTATTTACTTCTCTGCTGTTGCTCTGCTTTGCGATGCTTCAAAAATTATCAGCTTCAAGTTGTTGTGTTGTGTCCCGTTAGGAATTTATCCAAGATTATGTAGGTAGCTTGGAGTCTTTTCTTTTGATTTTACTCCTTTTCAAATGTTAAAATTTGTTATTTATTTTCCAATTTTATGCCACTGTTTAATTTTTTGAGTCACAATTTATTTTTTGAATTTTTTTGTTTTTAAGCACTGAGTCACAATAAAATTTATTTTAATAAAACCACTTTAATAAAATTTTAATTCGGTTCGCTTAAGGACCAATGTTTATGGATCAAATGTACCATAAATAAAAACACGGTTCGTTTTTTAAATTTTGTTTTTGTGGTTTTTTAATTCACTTTTATTTAGTTTTTAATCTTATTTATTTTTTATAAAATTCAAATTCCTTTAGTTTTTATTATTATAATAATTTCTGTACATTTATGTTTTTTTTGTATGTTAATATTTTAATTCTTGTTTGTTTGTTTTCAAGAGTCACTTTGTTTTTTGTTGTTTTTAACTTTTGTTTTTGTTCTTGTTTGTGTCACTTGTTTTTTCTTATTTTCGATCTTCACTGACAGACGATTACAATGCAATTGAATTTAGGGAATGCAAATTATTGTATATTAGGCAAACAAACAAGCATTAAAAAAATAACAAGAATATACATAATTTATAAACATAAAGAATGTAAGTAAATAGAAAAAATAATTAACGTTACTTTACAGTGCGTGGCAAACAATTTAAGTACATCAATATTTTTTTACAAGGGGTAATTGCGTACTATATCTTTTTATTCCAACATTCAAGATTGATTGTAATGTATTAACTTTTAAATATACATACAGTGAACTCGCGGTAATGTGAACATCCAATATAATGAATTATCCACTAATGTGAACACTCAGTTTTTTATATGGGCGCTCTAAATAGTGAACAAAGTTGGCTCTAAATAGTGAACAATTTTTTTTTTTTTTTAAATTTTTGGGGATTTTTTAATTCGTAGAAGCATTTATTTTTAATGTTGGGAATCCCCGATAGGAATAGGTTTTCATTGGTAGTTACTGTAAGTGTCTTAACAGTTTTAGATTCTAAATTTGTATCTTCACGGTTAATTTGTATTGGCCATTGGTGTTTTGGTAATTGCAGCCAGGAAGGTCCAATCCACCACAACTTATGTGATTTTAGTTCATTCGGCAAACAACCACGACTGCAGGATTATCTTTAGAATCTACGTGTTTCCAATTGGTTGTTCCCACTTTTTGTAGAACTTCTGAGACTCTGTTACCAACAAATGTGTTCCATGTGCATGGTGGTTTCTTTAGCCAAGATAACACAATTGTAGAGTCAGTCCAAAAATGAGTCATTAGGTTTGAAATTTGTAGTTTTGGTAAATTTCTTGAGACCAAGTTAGCTAATAAGACAGCTCCACAAAGCTCTAAACGAGGAAGTGACAGATTTTTGATAGGGGCGACTCGAGTCTTTGATGCTAGTAAAGAAGTATATACCTCATTTTCACCATTTTGAACTCTGATACACACAGAAAAAGAATTAGTTAGAAAATAGTTGCAGCTATGAAAATATAAGGATTTTGTATAATATTTAGTTCAAACTATTATAATTTAATTTATTCGACTTAAGATTTGTATTTAAAACTGTAAAAACGTTATTATAATGAATTTTCTGTTTCTATCATTGATATATTAGTTCCTATAATCCATACATACTTATACTAAAATTATTATTGCGACTTAGTAGAGACAACCGAATTTAATTAAGTAATATAAATATCAATATCATATATTGATTATAGCTATCAAAAAGATCATTTGTGTTGAACAAAAACATTAAATTCCCAAAAGATAAAAATGGTAAGAATTTTGACACACAAAAATAAATAATAGAAGAAATAGTAAAATTTTTTTAATTGTTAAAAAATGTACAAAAATGTTTATATAATCTTATAAAAGGCAACGTACAATAAGTGGATAGATTAATAAAAATAAAAGGTACGTTTTATATAGTAATAATAATAATCATTTGATATTTTAACATATTTCAGATTTGTTCTTCAAGAAATATGAAGATCTAGAAAGAAATTTTCTTTAGTTGCTGTTTGGGACACATAGAGCTATGTCTTTTTAGGCTTTTGTAGAAATCATCTCAGGTACATACATATGTAAGTGAAGATTTTTCGGAGAAACAGTCTAAATAATGTTTTTTTTCCTGTAGTCCGATGATAATATGCCGTGCTAAAATACTCTTACGGTCTTTAGAGAGAATCAACTGACATACAAACGCACATTACAATGAAGTGCCCTAAATGCAGCCGATGAAATTATCTTTTTGTAGACGTCCACAGTGTTCAATCTTCAAGATACCATAAGCATTGAAAAAAACTGCAATGTTTTGTAATTTACAACTTTTAATGTTTCTTTTATTTGTATTTTATATATTTTTGTATGTAGTTTTTTATTTCAAATAAACAAAAATAGCAAAAAAAAAAAATGTCAAATGTTTTTGAAAATAATGTTTTTGAAAATAATTCACAATAGTTATTTAACAATATAGTACTGCATACCATATTCATTCGGTTATTCTAATCAAATTGTGAGATAGTCCTTGGAACTAACCAAATTCGATTGGCAAAAAATTCGGTTGTGATAACGAATCTATTTTCTCTGTGTATACAATACTGCTGAATATGCCTTTTCTGAGGCGTCTGAAAACCCATGGATTTCGATATTACTTGAAGGGGTGTAATGGATCCATCGAGGAATTTTTATTTCATTGACTGCAGAACAATATTTAAAAAATGTTTCCACTTTTGCTCAGAGATGGGTTTTAGTATATCATCCCAGTCTATTTTGTCTAACCAAATTTGCTGCATAATTATCTTGGCATCTACGATAATTGGAGCTAGCCATCCGCAAGGGTCAAAAAATTTGGCAATTGTAGACAAAACTTCTCTTTTAGTGTACGTTTGTTTTATTTCAACGTCTGGAGCATTAAAATTAAAAGAGTCTGATGAAATGTTCCACTTGATCCCAAGCGTCTTCGTTCCAGAATTTTCAGACAAATTTAACCAGTCTAGTGGGAAAAGTGATTCCATTGGCAAATCCTGAATAACTCTCGAGTCATTAGAGGTCCATTTCATTAAATCAAAACCAGCCGATTTTAAAACAGTGCTAAGTTCTTTTCGGGATTCAATTGTATCTTCCAAAGTATGACCGCCGGCTAGAACATCATCCACATACATGTTTTCTTTTAAGATTCGTGATGCTAATGGATGGGTTGTTTTGACATCTTCAGATAACTTCAAAAGTGTTCTGATGGCTAGAAATTGGGCACAGTTTATTCCAAATGTTACTGTGAGGAGCTCAAAATCTTCTATGGGGTCATTAGGAGATGTTCTGTACAGGATTCTTTGATATTTAGTTTGAGTGCGGTCAATTAAGATTTGACGATACATTTTTGTAACATCGGCGTTAAATACAAAACGAAAAAATCTCCACTTCGATACCAGTAGAACAAGATCTTGTTGAAGTGGGTCCTGGATATAAAATATCATTGAGACTATTTTTGTTTGAAGTCGGGCTGGAGGCGTTAAAAACCACTCTAAGTTTTGTGGTTAACCTGTCGCGTTTTATTACTTCGTGATGCGGCAAGTAATAATTTGGGGCCTTATTTATATCAAAGGGAGAAATCTTTCTCATGTGTCCCAATTCTAAATATTCTAAAATTACCTGATCGTATTGCTTTTTTAGGTCAGGTTTCTGATTTAGCATGCGCTCCATTCTCAAAAACTGGGCCATGGCTATGTTTCTAGAAGATCCTATTTCTCTTCCATTTTTAAAAGGTAGGGTAACTATATACCGTCCTGTGTCGTCTCTACGAGTTGTAGACTTGTAGTTGTTTTCTACAATTGTATCTTCATCTGACCTCAAAACCTGTTTTGGGGTTTCCTCCACCTCCCAAAAACGTGTGAGGATTTGGTCAAGTGACGATGTATTAAGCAACGAAATTGTAGTCTTTGATGTTGTAGTTTTTGAAACGGGTCCCCCCACAATCCAGCCAAATACTGTTTTTTGTGCTAAAAGGGATCCTATTGACCTCATCAGTGTTTCCATGCAATATATTTTAGGGCCTAAGTCTAAGCCTATTAGCAGGTCGATAGGTCGATTTTGATTAAAATGTGGGTCAGAAAGTTCTAATTTTGCTGTTTCATTCAGATGTTGAATGTGTAAAGTTTGGGATGGCAAATTTGAAGGAAGAGTCTTCAAGACTGGTGCCCATACTTCTAATTTGAATTTTGAGTCCACCCTTGAGCAAAGGTTAAACAGACATGACTTTGTTGAGGTTTCTGAAACAGTTTGACTCAAGCCAGTTACGTGAACTATGTTTTTTTTTAGTAGGTAAGTTTAATCGGTTTTTCAATTTGTCCGATATGAAGGTTGACTGTGATCCAGGGTCGATGGTAGCTCTTGCCTGGTATCTTTGACCTCTAGTTTCAATTTGAACTATGGCAGTGAATAGCAAAGTTTCTCGATCTGGTAGATCTGGTGAAGATCGATTTTCTTCTCGTAGGGTCAAGGAAGTAAGATTGGGAATGTTTGTTGTGGGTGTGGACTGTATATGTATTGCTCGTGCTGCGGAGCTTGTACTAGGCTGATCGTCAGTATTATGTTGTACCGATCCTGTATATTGCGCTGTAGTTGCCTTGTGCAACAACGTATTGTGTCTTTGTTTGCACAACCTACAACTATATTTACTTGGGCAGTCCTTGACATTGTGTTCTACTGAGAGACAATTGTAACAAGAATTAGTGACTCTTACTATGTGGATTCGATCATTAACGTTCTTTTCTAAAATTGTTGGGCAAGATCGTAATGAGTGTAACTCTTTGCAATGCGGACAAGAAACTATTTCATTGCGAAAATTTTTATTTGATTTAGTGGCATTTTTATTTTTGTTGAAATTGTCAGATTTAGCTAAGTTCGTGTGAAATGAGTGAACATTTTTTACTTTTTTTTTACTGTTTCTGGTTTAGAATGTGTCGATTTGTCCTTGGATGGTTTGATATTTCCGACTGACTCTAAAGTTTTGAATTTGTGTGTCAAAAAATTGTCGAATTCTACCCATTTAGGAACTTGTGCGCAGTCGTCACGGGAATTTTCAAACTCCTGTACGAGATTCCTAGGAAGTTTTTGTGAACAAATGTAAATTAAAAATGACTCCCATGTTAAAGTGTCAATGCCTAATACTTTTAGAGTCTGTCTACAATCGTTTATGGTTCTTTGTAATTTTTTAATTGAGGCTCCAGAATCTGTAGAAGCATAAGTTAGGTCCAAAATAATTTTGTATTGCTCATTAACCTGCATCCATTTATTTTCGTAACGGTCTACTAAGTTTTTCCAGGCTAAAATAAAACCATCGTTTGTTAAAGGGACATGAGAAATGACATCTCTGGCTTCGCCACCAGTTTTTTGGGTCAAATGAAAAAGTTTTTCCACGTTACTAATTCTAGAATTGTTAATGTAAATGGCTGTGAATAAATCTCTAAAACTAGGCCATAATTTATAATCCCCAAAAAAGGTGTCTGTGTCACAAGGTGGCAACCTAATGAATGGAGCTTCATTTTCTGTTGATAAAGTAGATCGACGTTCGGTTTTTTCATGATCGAGCCCGGTTAATGCAAAAATTTCTGCATTAATTGACGAAAGACACATTTTATATGACGATAGAGCTTTTTGATATCTATTCCGTAATTTAGTTTTATCAATTGGTTTATCACCATCTTCTTCTGCGTCCCTACATTCTTCATATGACCTTTTTATTTGCGTCCATAAAGAGTCTAATTCTACACGAAGAATTTCTAAGGCATGTACATTATCTTCAGCTTTGGCTCCCGCATGGAGATTTTCAAATTCTATTAAGTCATTTGTACAATTTACAAATTTTTGTAGAGACATTTTTTATAATTTTCTCTTTGGATTGAGATGAAATAATTTCACTTTAAATTTGTGTCAAAAAGTACCTGCTAGCGATATAAGTCGAACAGTAAAATAAACTAAGTCTAAAATATTAAATTAATTTTCCCCGAAAATTTTTCAAAAAATCCTGCAATGGCAACCCACTTGAAGTGTCGAAATAATAACAGCAATTATGTATTTTTATAAAAGGGTCTATGTACACGCAATATGCAAGAAAAAACGTCCAATTTTGTTCCGTTAATTTTCCTCTTGTAGTTAAATATATTTTTTCTTGCACTTACTTGCTGTACGTACAAACCAAATTTATTTACTTCTCTGCTGTTGCTCTGCTTTGCGATGCTTCAAAAATTATCAGCTTCAAGTTGTTGTGTTGTGTCCCGTTAGGAATTTATCCAAGATTATGTAGGTAGCTTGGAGTCTTTTCTTTTGATTTTACTCCTTTTCAAATGTTAAAATTTGTTATTTATTTTCCAATTTTATGCCACTGTTTAATTTTTTGAGTCACAATTTATTTTTTGAATTTTTTTGTTTTTAAGCACTGAGTCACAATAAAATTTATTTTAATAAAACCACTTTAATAAAATTTTAATTCGGTTCGCTTAAGGACCAATGTTTATGGATCAAATGTACCATAAATAAAAACACGGTTCGTTTTTTAAATTTTGTTTTTGTGGTTTTTTAATTCACTTTTATTTAGTTTTTAATCTTATTTATTTTTTATAAAATTCAAATTCCTTTAGTTTTTATTATTATAATAATTTCTGTACATTTATGTTTTTTTTGTATGTTAATATTTTAATTCTTGTTTGTTTGTTTTCAAGAGTCACTTTGTTTTTTGTTGTTTTTAACTTTTGTTTTTGTTCTTGTTTGTGTCACTTGTTTTTTCTTATTTTCGATCTTCACTGACAGACGATTACAATGCAATTGAATTTAGGGAATGCAAATTATTGTATATTAGGCAAACAAACAAGCATTAAAAAAATAACAAGAATATACATAATTTATAAACATAAAGAATGTAAGTAAATAGAAAAAATAATTAACGTTACTTTACAGTGCGTGGCAAACAATTTAAGTACATCAATATTTTTTTACAAGGGGTAATTGCGTACTATATCTTTTTATTCCAACATTCAAGATTGATTGTAATGTATTAACTTTTAAATATACATACAGTGAACTCGCGGTAATGTGAACATCCAATATAATGAATTATCCACTAATGTGAACACTCAGTTTTTTATATGGGCGCTCTAAATAGTGAACAAAGTTGGCTCTAAATAGTGAACAATTTTTTTTTTTTTTTAAATTTTTGGGGATTTTTTAATTCGTAGAAGCATTTATTTTTAATGTTGGGAATCCCCGAATTAATAAATACCATAGTATGCCATTATTTTAAAGGTATTTAATGCTAGTCGCTTTATGTAACTTGTTGCGGTAGGTTCGTGAATTTATTTTTGAAATTAGTAATGTCTGAAAACAGTCGAAAGTTTTTATCCTTAAATGAAAAATGCGAAATTTTGGAATATTTAAAAAAAGGATTGAGTGTTACAGTGTTAAGTAAAAAGTATAAAGTTGCAAAATCAACGATATGTTCAATAAAAAATAAAAAAGACAATATTTTAAAATGTGTGAACAATACGTTTTATGGACCCGGAAAACGCAAAACATTACGATCTTCAGAGCTTCCAAAAATGGAAAAATCGCTCTATAAGTGGTTTATTTGCATGCGGAATAAAAACCTCCCTGTAAGTGGGTTGATGTTGAAAGAGAAAGCCAAACAAATTCACAAAAACATAAGTGAAAACGGAAATGACTTCAATGCTGCCGATGGGTGGCTACAAAAATTTAAAAAGAGATACGGAATTCGGCTCCTTCAGATAAGCGGTGAAAAACTTTCTGCGCAATCTCAGTTCGTAAATCATTTTAAAATTAAATTGAAAGCAAAGATAGAAGATTTGGGTTTATCCAATGATCAGTTGTATAATGCCGATGAGTCTGGTCTATATTGGAAACTTCTCCCACAAAAGACATATGTAACGTCATTGGAGAAAAGCGCTCCAGGTGCAAAAATGGAAAAGAAAAGGATAACATTTTTATGCTGTGCAAATGCGTCAGGATCTCATAAAATAAAACTTTTAGTAATATTAAAATCGAAAAATCCTCGCAGTTTTAAAAATTTTATCTGACCCGTAAACTACAGAAATTCAAAGTCTGCTTGGATGACTTCTTCCATTTTTAAAGAATGGTTTAACAACTGTTTTGTGCCAGAGGTAAGTAAACATGTAAAAATAGTTCAATTGGGATTCTTACTGTTTTATTTTTCATTGAAAAAAAAAATCAGGGAATTGGCGGTAAATAAGCTGGTCGAACAAAAGAAAAAACAGAAAATAATAACCGATTATTTCCATATTTAATTATATATGTATGTACCTATCTTTTTCGTTGTAAATTTTATTTATTTTTTTTTTGTCGTAATATTTTGTTTGTTTTTTATGTACATACTACGTATGTACTCCTTATAAAATGGATTTTTAAAAACTTTTTATGTTCCAAATAAATTACAAAAAGTTTTTTTAGTAATCTTTGCATTTTTATTCCTTGCAGAAATGATTTTTAGAAAGAATAACTTAGTAATATATATAAAAAAATCACAATCGAAAATGTGAACAAATTCGAAAATATGAACTACCCCGACATTATCGAGAGTTCACTGCATTTTTATTTACACATATAGATCGTCAACTAAAATACAAAAGGCCGTAACCACTTACACATCAAATGTTGGTTTTATTTACTGGTTTATAATGTACTGACCCACACTATATTTATACAAAGGACAATTCTGAGGTGTATGCCAATTGATTTGAAGGAGGACAGGTTCTTAGCAAGTCTGGGGGACGGGGGTGGACTTCCAAAGTTGGTCACCTCGGGTATGAAAATTTAAAAAAAAAATCGCACATAGATAGTCCTTATTATTCTTATGTGTGGATTATCTCTTTTACTTTAAGAGATATTTGGACCAAAGTAAAATTTTGTCCCAAGAGCACATAGAAACTTGTGCTCCTCCAAAATATTTGAAAACTATCTCAGTAATAACTATGTGAAATTCCATTGAAATATATTTATCCGTTAAAAAGATACAGAAAGTTATTTAAAAAAACACTTTGAAACTGCTGTACACTTATGTATATAGAATGCTTGAACACACATTTACCATAGAAATTGAAGGAAAATGTGCAAATTTTGCCGAAGGGGGTAAAGTTTCAGTTAGTTTTTAAACGATTGTGTAAAGTATTTATGCAAGTATTTGGTATCTTTGGAAAGGTTATTACTTAAAAAATAATAATATATAAATAATAAAGTATTCGAACCAAATTTCTTTTATTGAATTGATCAAAAAACGAAAAATTTTTGTTTTTAGTGTTATTTTTCAAAAAAAAAAAAAATTATATTTGAACTTAAATAAAATCTACAATAATAAAGCTATCACTGTGAAATTTTAGTATAATATAAAAAAAAAATTGTCAATAAAAGAAGAAAATAAAAAGAATCCCATTTTCTTACTCCGAAATACCCAAAATTCCACTTCGGGAAAAACTTGCTTCAAAAATTTACTTTTTTCAGTAAAATGGTCACCCTGTCGGTATAAGAGGCGTGGATTATTAAATATTTTTTGTGTGATTAGCTAACATATGGTGGTAAGTTTCCAATGTATTTTTATTTTAGTATCAGCTTTGACATTTTTGTGCTCCACAAAAAACTAAAATTAAAATTAACAAAATTCTGATAGGGCTAGCGGGGAAACTGTTACCCCAACTGCCCTCGGATTTATCTTACATGCATTTATGTTAAGTATTCTTTTAGAAACATGAAAAAAATGTATGGTCCGGAGGAAAATATCGGATTTTAAAGTGAAAAAATGTTACCACCTTTTTGAAAAAAATCACAATTTTTTTTTTTTTAAATTTTCAAATTCAAAATGATATAACTTTTTATCTAAACCACATAGTTATATAATCCTTGCACAAATATTGTTTAGAATTTTGTATAGAATCCAGGATATTTTAGAAAAATTGTAAGACTCAAATTGAGCCCGCCAAGTTAAAAAAACTAAAAAAAACATGGTCAAAAATGGGTCAAAATTTTATTTTGGTCCAAATATCTCTTAAAGTAGAAGAGATAATCCACACATGTAAGCATATTTTTTGTAGAGAATTATAAGGACTATCTATGTGCAAAATTTTTTTTTTCAATCAAATCATAAATGAAATTTTTTAAACAAATTTTCATACCCGAGGTGACCAATTTTGGAGGTCCACCCCCCGTCCCCCAGACTTACTAAGAACCTGTCCTCCTCCAAATCAATTGGCATACACCTCAGAATTGTCCATGTGAAATTTCATTCAAATACATCCAGCAGATCTAAAGTTGCAGAATTATTTCCAAAAAATTTCGTTTTGGGACCACTGTGCAGCATTTTTAATAATTACTTTTCCACTAAATTTTTAAAATAAAAAGCATGTTGAGGACAGGTTTGACAACAAAGTCATCATTGGCATGTAACTCCATTTAAAAACGACAGGATTAACTTGGGAAAATGATGTTGATGTCGATCTTAAGCTGCGCCCAATTACTTTTTTTTATATGACTGATGACAATGTCGCCCTTATTGTTGTGCAGAATTTCTATGCCCTTTGTTCAAAAAAGTTGTCAAGATTTATAGAAATCTGTCACCATTGTGTTTTTATAAAGACTGTGTTCAGGACATAAATAACTGGAACATCATCTGTTTTTAGGGATCAAGATTAATTTTCTCTCTTCTAGTATGAAGAGTTTTTAATCAAGTGTAAAAGTCAAAGTTATATTAAACAAGCGCAAATATTCGGCCCGGCCGAATCTATATACCCACCTTCAACTTTTTCACATTTTAAGTTATATGAGAGAAGGAGGTAAAGTGGGCGGGCCACGACCATTTTTTGTTTCCGAGTTTGCATTAGTCCTTGAACTATTTGAACACAATTTCATTGATTTTCACCTTATATGGGAGGTGGGCGGTAAAGTGGGCGGACCACGCCCATTTTTTGCTTCCGAGCTGATATCGATCCCCAAACTATATGTACAAAATTTCGCAATCGTACATGCTTTTGTTGCAGAAATATCAGCAGAAAAGTATAAAACGGACACCCTGTGTTTCTAGTTTTTAGGAGGTAAAGTGGGCAGTAAAGTGGGCGGGCCACGCCCATTTTTTGTTTCCGAGTTTGCATTAGTCCTTGAACTATTTGAACACAATTTCATTGATTTTCACCTTATATGGGAGGTGGGCGGTAAAGTGGGCGGACCACGCCCATTTTTGGCTTGCGAGTTGATATCGATCCCCAAACTATATGTACAAAATTTCGCTATAAAAAACGGACACCCTGTGTTTCTAGTCTTTAGCCCATAACTTTTTTGTTTGTGAACCGATTTTGCCCATTTTCAATCCCAAACAAACCTTATATAAGACAAATATTTGTGCCAAATTTCGTCTCCCTACGTCTCCCATCTTTTTGATGGTGTGTATAAAAACTAGTTTTTGCTCAAAACCAGCAAAAAGTTAAGTTAACTTCAAAAAACGTAAATAAAGATGAAATATGAATGCAAACACGGACAAAAATTAAAATATTTCTTTTACCGTTTATGATTTTTGTCTGCCTACGAGAGATGTTTTCTTTGAAACAGGGACCTAAAAAATTATCCGCCTGCCGGAGCTGTCCGCGAAATATTAATTTAGATATTTCTTTTATATATATTTTATTGTTTTTATTTTTTGTTTATGAAAAATATAACATGAATATCAAAAGTTTTTGAACGATTTCAAAAAATTTAAAATACCATTGGTATTTTTAAAAAAATCATAATTAATTTTTCATAATCAAACAATTTGTATTCAGATGATAAGTAAATATTTTAATATTCAAATTTATGACAAATCTTAATATTGAAAATACCTTTAGAAGAAAAACATTATTGCCACAATGTTCATATTCGTATTGCGGAAGTTTCCCCCATCGGGAGAAAGAAATCAATACGCCTGGAAGAAAATTGTGCAATATTGCTAAATAATCTTCTGTGTGAAAAAAGGATGTTAACGTTAGATAATCTTCCGGAAGATGTAATAATAATATTGCTAAAGAAATGTATAAATAATAAATTTCTAAAGAAATCTATAAATAAAATGATAAACAATGCTTTACCATCTTGTAAATCATGCATATATGTATGTACAGTCGAACACGGTTATAATGAACTCGAAGGGACCAATAAATTTAGTTCGTTATAAACGTAGTTCGTTATATCCGTAAAATTCCAAAGAAATATTTTTTAACAAAATACAGGTACGCATTTGATTATTACACTAATATTTGTAATTAAAGCGTATTTCCTTCCTTTTAAAATAGGATGTATTTATGTTTTAAATATCAATGATTTTAATATATCAGAAAGAATATTTTTTTATATTTATCAGTCATTGGTTAAGAGGAAATTTTTTTTTATACTCATTCAACGTTTTCTTTAATTACCGAGGTTTTTACATTGGCATGTTTTGAGATCTTTGAGGAATAACAATTTTCTAATATTTTAATTTTTAATCCTCTTGTTATTAACGTTCGTTATAAACGTAGTGTTTTGTATGAAATATTGTTCTTGGGACCATAAAAATGTGTTCGTTATAAAAAAAAGTTCGTTATATCCGTGTTCGTTATAAACGTAGTTATTTATATGTAAATTTTGTGTAAAATCAATGGGACCGAAGAAATGTGTTCGCTATAGTCATAGTTCGTTATAACCGGTGTTCGTTATAACCGTGTTCGACTGTATATTGTCACATCATAAAGCATGCAAAATTTGCACGCTCACATAAGATATAAATTTTTTTTTGCTAAGAGACATCATTTCCAATATTTTTTTAATTTCTAAATAATTTTTCGACAAATGAAAAAATGTGACTGAAAAATAAAAGTATATATCAGTGATATCAGATGGAGGGAATTTTTGCCTTTTTGAGTGAATTTTTAAGGCAAATTTTAGCCGAAGGGAAAAAGGGAGGGAATTTTATTTTTTGTCAAAACAAAGGAAATTTTAAAACGTAAAAATGTATCTCAAAAAACGACAAAAAGATAAATAAATTAGCAAAAAATTTAATATTATCACACACAATCATTTAAAAATAGAAATCTTAATTTGGCGAATGGATATTATCTGTGTTCTCTCTCGTTCTTTGTTTAAAACAGTTTTTGTATATTTTTTTTATTGAATTACAAACAAAAATTACATTTATGTAATTTTCAATGCATTTTTTACTACAAATTTGTAGTTTTTGTTAAAAAATTGTCATTTAAGGAGGAGGGAAAAATGGAGGGAAATTTTTTTCTAAAATAAGGGAAAAAAGAGAATTTTCCAGCTAAGCAGAGGGATTTTTCTTAAATTTTATCTGGCTTCACTGGCATGTATTGCGTTAATTTCTTCTAGATGATTTCAATGATATAACATCAATTTATTGCGGAGGGGATAATCCCCTTACTAAAAAAGGGCGATAATTTGATGATAAATTTTATTTTATAAATGACAAAATATTAAAACTTTATCTATTTATACATATATTATTATTTTTTTTAATATATTTTTTACTAATAATCGATTTGTTTAATGAAAATCATAGTTTAATATAAACTCAAATTTTTGAACAATCCGGCGCTGCGCTGAGGAAATGTCCTATGTGCAACTTTCGGAAATATGTTTATTGAATCATCAAAAAGCTTGTATTAATATGTATTTGATAGTGTATTTTCAATTTTAGTTACTACTTCATTACTAATACCCTTATTTTGTAACTCTATCGTTCGTAATGTTATCGTCAATAACATGAAAATTTTAAATTTTCTATTCTGTAAATATTTTATTTCAATATTAACAGAATAAATTTCTGTTATTGACGAAAAACTGTAAAAAACGTAAAAAAATTATATTCTGTAAAACATTTAACATAAAATTAAATGTCAAATCGAACGATAGGTATTTATGAAGTGATGAGAAAAAACGTGAGAATTTTAGAGATTTTCTTAAAATAATAACTACGCAGATGAAACAAAGCATTAATTTTCATTATTTATTACATTATTTTTTAAAATCTGCATTATTTTTCACTTTTTTTCTTATTTTCTACACAACTTTTTATTTCTATATATGGTAAGAAAAAAAAATAGAATACATTTTTGTTTACTTTTTTATTTTATGCACATAATGCCGAAAACTACATAATTGCGAAAACTTTGCACTGTTAAATTGAATCTGCATTATATATTTGTGGTTCAAGTTGAATTTAGCAAATAAGAGGAACATTTGGAGAAGAAACTTAAACAAATTATTTTCCAAATTTTTTCCATTAATAAAAATAAACAAAAATTTTTTATTTATTTTGTCAAATTATTTTTGTTACCATTTAAAACAGAATTAAAAATATATTACCAATACAAAAATAATTAAAATTAGGAATGAAAATATTTTTAGTTATACCTTGAATATTACAAAAAATTGTATCAGGTAATTTTCAATTATTTTTCTAATTCACAAACCAAAATGATAAATGTTATTAATCACGATTGTTAAAGAATGCTAAATTTTTCTGTTAACGTTTTCGTTACTGTATATTTACAGAACGAACGAAAAGTTACAGAATAAGGCCATAAATTTTGCTTGGATTCCATAAAAAGTTCTTCGGCAATATATTACTTTTTGCTACCGTAGTGTTAACAACACTGGTTGGTCGCTCGCATTTTTTATTAATAGATGGGATATACATATTTGGTGCGCTTTTCTTTTTATATCAGAGAGTGTCAAATTCGCTCTCTGAGAGAATTATTTCACGTGTAGACAAAAACATTAGTATTATAGTATAAATTGAGTAAATTTACTTCCAAAAACTAAAATAAAACTCTTTTTTATACCCACCATCAAAAAGATGGGGTATATTGATTTTGTCATTCCGTGTGTAACATGTCGAAGGAATCATTTAAGCCCCCACAAAGTATATATTTTCTGAGTCCTGGTTGAATTCTGAGTCGATCTAGCTATGTCCGTCCGTCTGTCCGTCTGTTGAAAGCAGGATAGCGCTCGAACGGAGCAACGTAGGGAGACGAAATTTGGCACAAATATTTGTCTTATATAAGGTTTTTTTGGGATTGAAAATGGGCAAAATTCACAAACAAAAAAGTTATGGGCTAAAGACTAGAAACACAGGGTGTCCGTTTTATACTTTTCTGCTGATATTTCTGCAACAAAAGCATGTACGATAGCGAAATTTTGTACATATAGTTTGGGGATATCAACTCGCAAGCCAAAAATGGGCTTGGTCCGCCCACCTCCCATATAAGGTGAAAATCAATGAAATTGTGTTCAAATAGTTCAAGGACTAATGCAAACTCGGAAACAAAAAGTGGGCGTGGCCCGCCCACTTTACCTCCTTCTCTCATATAACTTAAAATGTGAAAAAGTTGATGGTGGGTATATAGATTCGGCCGGGCCGAATATTTGCGCTTGTTATAAATTAAATTAAAAAACATAACAATTCAGTCCAAAAAAATAACATATTTTACATATGTATGTATTTAAAAAAAAAAATTAAATAATAAAGTTAAAAGCAGCGCTTTTCAGCAACCGAAATGTCGCATTTTTTTACATCAGCGCTTTTTCTTGAAAAGGCGCTAAATTGGCGCGTTTTGTATTCGGTTAGTTTTAGTTTCAGATTTTAATCATGTTTTCTAAATTTTTCTGAATTTGAAATGTATAAACTTTTTTTTTATGCAAAATATAAACAATACAAGGAAAATTAAGTTTTTAAACATTTTTAAATTTTGTTCTTCAAATGTATAATTAATATTATTATAAATACTTAATATAGAATTTTTAATGAAAATGTTTGAGAAACATATACATCATATTGTGTTGGAATTTCTTATTTTAAATTGTGACTCAAATGTTCCAAACAAAGATGAATGGAATGAAAATGGATATAAAAAAAGCAATATCTGAGTATTTCTAAAAGTGCTCTTTGTAACAAGTCTTCCAAATCAAAAACATGTCAAATATCAGGAAGAGTCGATTTTCAATATCTAAAAACAATCCTGCCTCCAGATGGAGAACTTTAAAAGACATAATTTTTTTAGTTTAGTTTTTTTTTTGCCGTAATCTATTGAAACACTAATTTTTGTAATTTAAAGCACCAATTATAAATTTATTCATTTATTCAAATTTTAAATTACTGAAAAAATCCCTATCTAAGATAACATATTAGGAGTTGAAAAGTCCAGAAATAAAAGTTAGAATTAGTTTCGGTACTTGGTTTGAATTAAAAGTTTCTAAAGTTTCATAGGTTTTATTCAGTATTTTCCTTTTTCTGTATTTCTATTTATATTATTTTCAATAAATATTTTTTTCAGACGTCACACAATTTTCATACGTAGGAATAGCTTAAGCTATGAAAAAAAAAAAAAAGTTTTAAAGCAGGATTTGGCCATTAAGTGAGCAGTATAATGCTGGGCCTAAAACCTTCATATTTTAATTTAATATATTTATAAATTTGAAAGCTTTAAACTGAAAGTTATAGGTAACAAAATGAGATATCGATCATAAAAATCGATTGATTCGTTTCGAATTTAATCGCAATTAAGTGAATTCGCTCATTTTCACAAAATTTTAGTTTTTTGAAAAAATTTTCCAGTTATGTTGTCATCTCAAAAATAACTTGTCCGATTTTGTTAAACTAAATTTAAAAAAATTTTGGCTAACAATATCTTTAAATGATATATACAATTGTTTTTGATGCGATCAATAGTTTCAAAGTTATGAAAAAATTGATAGGCAAAAAATATAAACTTAGTAAAAAAATTAAAAAAACAAGCGAGAATGTTATATTCGGCTTTACCGAATCTATATACCCACCATCACCTTTTTATATAGGAGGTGGGCGGTAAGGTGGGTGACCACGCCCATTTTTTGTTTCTGAGTTTATATTGATCATTGAACTTGTACAAAATTTCGTTGACATTTCACCTTATATGGGAAGTGGCCGATAAAGTGGGTGGACCACGCCCATTTTTGGTTTCCAAGTTTATATCGACTCCCATACTATTTATAAAAAATTTCATTACCAATGGAACTAATTTATGTGATCCATCAGAGTTTGCGCCAAGTAGGACTGAAATTCTGTCTTTTTGAATTTTTTGTAAAGGGGCGTTTTTTTCAAAAGCAGAGACATATGTTCTGTCTGGTAGGCAACGAAAAAATAATCCGTTTTCATCGACATTATATATTTGTGATTCCATTAACCCCATCTCAGCGACCTTTGCACGATATCGATGAATAAAAGGAGTGACTGAAGCAACGTCACTGGAAAGAATCTCGCCACAAATTTTTAAAAAACGTATACCGTGTCGTTTCTTGAATTTGGTAAACCATCCTGTTTAAGTATGTGCCCAGTCAGTGTACACTTTTTTTCTCGTTGATTTAAAAACCACTCATACAGACGACATCCCATTTTAGGATATTCAACGCTGTGCAAAGATTTATTGCTTGCCTCCTGATATGTGTTGGAAACAGCATTTATAGCCTGTTTCTCTATGTCGAACGAAAATCTAAGCGAACGAATTCGAATCAATTTGGGTTTCTGTATTTCCTACGCTTTTGTTCGCATGGAGTTACGTCTTTTCGTATTGTTGTTGTTTTATTTTTCTTTAAGAGTAACATTTTTTCGTAAATATATTAAAAATACTACTAAATTGTTTAAACATAGATACAACTAAGTAAATAAACAAGAAAAAATAAAATAATTTATAAAAATTAAAAAACAAAAATTTTCTTTGATTTTTTTGGAAATTGTTTTTTAGACACAAAATCGTAATTAATGGATACCAAATACATCAAAATGAATAATAAACATGATTAAGGAACATTTGCAATGTCCTTCTTAGAATTTTTCCTATTTTTCTTTAAAAAATTCAACCAGTCGAAAGCAAAATAGCAAGTGACTGATTTTGACATTTTTGTTCTTATCGTTCGAAATACAGAAACCCAATTTTATATGAAAACACGTTTTCTTTCGACTTGTCGTTCGACTCATTGTTCGCATAGAAGTGAGTTAGAGAAACCCAAATCGGTTTTCGTTCGCTTAGAAGACGAAAGAAAGCTTTCGTTCGACATAGAGAAACAGGCTATTAATATTGTTGTTCTATGTGATTTGATGTAGCTGATTGAAGATGTTGTCACATTAAAATCTAGGGCTAACCGCTTCCCTTGAATTCCTTTGTCAAGCTTTTTTAATATT
The DNA here is from genome assembly GCA_951394005.1 of Protophormia terraenovae. Lineage (NCBI taxonomy): Eukaryota > Metazoa > Arthropoda > Insecta > Diptera > Calliphoridae > Protophormia > Protophormia terraenovae. The sequence goes on from OX596077.1 coordinate 73,650,865, forward strand.
TTGACTTTGGTTTCCAATGATAAAGTATTTTTTTTTTTTTTACGTTTATTTGACATTTCTAATGACACACTTTCACTTTTTAATAGAGACTGCCAAAATGTGTGGACGCGTATCAAATTTCGCAAATAAACTAGCCACAAAAATATATAAAACCAACAAATAGGGAGTAAACATATATTATTTGGTGATTCCTCTTTTTAGTTTTACTATGTTCAAACAGAATAAAAATAAATTGGAGATTTCTTGTGTTCAAATAACAAAAAAAAAAAAGCGCTCGAAATTAGAATTTTAAATTCGAATTTCAGAGCTTTTAATGTATTGCATACACTGATTCTAATTTCTGGACGTTCGAATTACTGAAAGCTCTAATTTGGGACTGTATTACATTTTTTTTATTTTTTTTTATGTCGCTCTTCTTACCACTCTCACAATTAAAAGTGTAAAAACAACACTGTTGTTATTTCATTACAACTTGTCCAGTTTTTTTTATAAGAAAAAAAAAAAAAAAAAAAAATAACATAACAACAAAGACATATTTCGGCAGTGTTGCCTAAGTCTTAGCTCTGTGATCTCCAAAATATAAATATGGCAGAAAAAAAAGCAATGAAAAAGAGATGTGAAAGCGACGACTTTAACAACAACAACGATGATTTTTAGCAGTTGTCATTGGAATAGAGTCTTTAGTGCTGAGAAAACTGCAGTGTACTACCAATGACCAGGACTGTCAGATGTGGCGATTTTTAATTGCTCTTGGCGACTGAATTTTCCTTTATGCGACATGGCGATTTTTTTGCCGATTTTTAACAAGGTGGCGATTTATTTGGCTAATTTTTAAAATTTTCTTAAATATGTATTCGTATAGTAAAACTATTACGTTTTCTTACTGTCCAACGTCTATTTTTAGCATTTTTCTATCCAAAACGGCGGTTCACAAATGGAGGACCGCGGTTCTTGACAAGGGGTCCGTACAAAGATTCTTAGGTGGTCGCTAAGACTTTTTGCTTGAACATAAAATTAAAAGTATTTCTATAAAAACAGATCACAAATATGTATATTAATTTCTCCATACTTATAAAATAAAGTTGCAAAGTTGCAAAAAATATAGAGTAAAAATTCTAAAACTATTGTTTGTGCATGATTTCTATTATCATTTTGGTAATTTTTGCAAATTGTAAAAAACATTTAGAGACTATTTACATTGGGGATTATCGCAGCATTTTTTAATGATATTTTGCTTTGAAGTTGCTTCCAAATCCCTTCTGCATTTACACATTCAAACTTCAAACTTGAAATTCAACATACGTATTTTCAGAAATACCTTTAAATTATTAAATTTAAAGGCACGAAGCAAGAATTTGTAAAAACCCTTGATCTAAGTGGTGGATCACACACAGCAATTTTTCCTGCTGCAATTCTAAGTTCGAAGGAGAGAGAAGAGATTACTAAGCATTTACATTCACTTTACCTGTCTCGTCTACGAACTCAGAATTGCATCAAGAAAAATTGCTGTTTATGAACCCCGACTAACAAAATAAAGATCCTTAATTTATAAATATCTTCAATAAATGTTTGACAATTTGTTGTCCATTATGTTTCAAATATGAATATTAAGATTCTATGGGCCATAATGAAAAGAAAACGTTCATGAATAAATTAATTCTTCGAAACAATTTATAAGTTTTCTAAGACAAATGTTCATTAATATTTTTTTTTTATTCATTAACTTTGTTGATGCTGAACTTACATTTTAAAATTATATAAAACTTGAAGCACTAAATATTTTTGTTGTTTTTAGTTTTTTTAAATATATAAAAATTAATTTTGGCGATTTTTGGCGATTTCTGATTGACAATTTGGCGACAGAGGCTCAAAAAAATTTGACAACCCTGCCAATGACAAATCTTTTTATGTACACTGCTTCTCTTAAAACGAATAATGTTGTTTTAGGTTAGTTAATAGATAACGAGAGAAAAAGATATAGTCGGTCAAGCCCGACCATATGATACCCTACACCATTGTGTACAGTATAATTCGGGGAGGGGTCTTTTATTAGACTTTGAGTCAAATGTGGACCGATACTCATAAGTGTAAAAAAGACATACAAATACAGAATATTACGTTGATGCTGACATTTATATGAACTTATTCACTTTTGGGTGATTCCCGAAAGAGGGCCTTATATGAGAGCTATGGTAAATTATGGACCAATCTTTGTAACATTTGGTACTGTCATTTATGTTTATATAAAACTTATTTGTGTCGAATACTAACTTGATACTAACATTTAAATAGGATTTATGGTCGTTAAAGTGATTTTCTGAAAAGGGGTTTATATGGGAGCTATTAGTAATTATGGGCCGATCTTTTTAAAAATCGGCACACTTATTTATAATTATTTGAAACTTATTTGTGCCAAATTTTATTAAAATATTGCTATATTTAAGGGATTTATGATCGTTAAACCCTTTTCCGGGAGGACATTTGTATGGGGGCTAGGTGAAATAATGGACCGATCATAACCAATTTCAATAGGCTTTGTCCCTGGACCAAAAAAAACCTGTGTACCAAATTTCATAAATTTTGGTTCAAAATTGCGATCTGTAGTTTGATTACAAGGTTTACATGAACGGACAGACGGTCAGACGGACAGACGGACGGACGGACGGACATCGTTAAATCGACTCAGAAAGTGATTCTAAGCCGATTGGTATAAATTAAGGTGGGTCTTAGACCAATATTTTTGGGTGTTACAAACATCAGCACAAACGCATTATACCCTCCCCACCTATGGTGGTGTAGGGTATAATAAAAATACTTTTTTAGTTTGCGAAATTTTAATTTTCTTAGAAATTAACCTTTTTCCCTGCTAAGAATACATTGATTTTAACTTTTTTTTTTTTTTTTTTTGTAAGTAATTATTAATAACTTCCAAAAAAGTCCGAAATTTCTAATTCTTTACAATATTGTATTATAATACCACGGTGTTTTTGAACCTAAATTTTTTTAAATTCATTGGATCAATTTTTTTTACACAAAAATTTAATTATCCAAGAAATGTAAAATTGTCCCATTTTTGGATAATTACACAGAAATCGGCAACACTGTATTTTGGTACCGATAAAACATTTAACCCTGCAAGGCTACACTTCGTCGAATCGACGACGCATAACCATTTTTACACGATTTTACATAGTTTTCTTATTATATTTATTTCGTTTTTTTTGTATAGTTCACATGTTTAAGGAGATGTTTCTATATGCGTTTACCCAGCTCAATTCGAAAAGTCTAACTATTAATTTTAAAGAATACGTCGTCGAAACGATAGCCTTGTTTTTGGAAAATCCTTTGGAAGCTTGTATTTTTGATTTTATTTTGATTTAATGATATGTCCCACGATGTCAAACGAAAAATTCGTTTCGACAATTTACATATATGGAAAACAACAAATAAATATAAAATGTTGGTATTGTTTCTCATATATTTTGTCGAAAGAAATTATGGGATAGGGCAAAAAATTCTTTAAAAATGTTAAAACTCAGAGTTTTTGAAATTTCTGAATAAAAGGCTTAACAATAAAACTAAACCAAATTTAAAATGCTTCGTCAGCGCACCGCCTAATTGTTCACCAAAAATTTGAGTTTATAATAAACAAATTATTATTAAACTATAGCAGAGTAATTCCATATCAAAACGGACAGTTATTTTCGGATTTCATGTCTCCGATTTCAATGAAATTCGCTACAGTCATTACCTATTACAAGTGTTGCTCAAATTGCAAACTTTCAGACTTAAGACCCTTTCCGGTCCAAAAATATGACCTTTTAAAAATTAACAAACTATAAAAGTGTACATAGTTCATCGCTCATAACTTCTAAAGTATTCATTGTAAAATTCTAATTTGTATCTCATTTAATAGAAATCGATATTGGCTTAAAAATGACACATATAAATTTTATTTACTTCGAAAGTTCAAAGGTCAAAATCTATAATATAATAATCAAAGCTGAATATCTCAAAAAACGGTATTTTAATATTCTTAAATAAATTATATATTAATAACTTAACTCCATTCTATACTTAAGCCCAAAATTCAAGTTGGAGTCTCTTTTGGTTTAGGATTTATGAAGCAAAATATAGTAAAAAAATTTTTTGTTGTATGTAAAAATTTAAAATATTTACAAAAATTAATTTAAATTACTTTTTATTTATTTAAAAAATATTAAATTTTATATACAAAATTTGACTTTGGTTTATATTTTGTTACATAAATTCTAAATTAAGTGAAAATTTGTACGAGTATGTTGTGTTAACATTATATAATTTTTTTAAGAATTTTAAAAATATCGTTTTTGGAGAAATAAAGATTTAATTTTTATAAGTTTAAATTTGACCTTTGAACTTTCAAATTAAATAAATTTACTACACATATTTTGAAGACAATATCTTAATCTTTAAAATGATACTAAAATTTAAATTTGATTGTGTATAGTTTAGAAGTTATAAGTAATTAAATTTTATTTTGGTATATAACTTCTAAACTAAATGAGACTCCAACTTGAAATTTTCCGCACGTAGGAAGAAGAGTTACGTCAACATTATATATTTTTTCAGAATTTTAAAAATACCGTTTTTTGAAATATAATGATTTGATTATTTTAAGTCCAACGTTGACCTTTGAACTTTAGATTTAAAACAAAATTATAAATATCTTTATAAAGATAATATTTTTGTCTTTATTATGAAACTAAAACTAGATAACTACCGTTTATATTTTAGAAGTTATTAGCAATTAAACAAATGCACCTTTGTAAATTTTTTAGCTTTCTCTCGTTTTTCAAACCGTCATATTTTTGGACCGGGAAGGGGCATGAGTTTAAAATTTTATGATTTGGGAAACACTTCCAATTGCCGATATCTGTAGTGAATTTCATTGACATCGGAGATGCTAAGTCCGATTGCTGTCCGTTTTGACATGGAATCACTCAGCAGTGTATGTTTGATAACGAGTTACTTTTTTTATGTAAATTTCCATAAGAAAACGTAAGTAACTCGTTATCAAACACATATTAATTTTTTTTATACGGGTCTAGATCTCTCATTAAACAAATCGATTTTTAGTAAAATATATATTTTTAAAAATCCTCAAAAAAAGATTTAATTTTTATTTCCCAATACGATCCTTTGCAAATGAAATTTATTTAATTGAAAGTATTGTAACAAGTGCACAGATTTTAATTAAATTTATATTAAAAAAAACTACTGATATATAACATACTAATTCGCATTTCGTAAGGCAGGGCAATAAAAAATCGGTGCGGCTTGAAGTATTTCTACTTGTAAAACAACAAGGCATACATGCTCTGCGCTACACTTATTAAAATCATAATATGGTTTTCATTTCTACATAGCATACAATGGATAGAACTATGTATTGTATATGAATTGAATTCGAACTCCCTCTCTCTTTCACTCGCACAATCAATATACACAAATATATGTGAGCATTCATTAGGATTATTTAGTGCGCCGAATAAAAAAAAACCGAATATATACCAACACAAAAAAAAAAAAAAATTTGCAAAAAAAGCGCGCGCCCAAAAAGTGCTGCTAACATTGCTCTTGCTAAAATTAAATACCTAGCCAAAATCGCTGAAAATAAACAGATCAACTTGATCCCAACATTGTTGAAAACACATTTAATATTCTTAAGGAATAGCGGAAGATTTTCTATTAAGAGTACTAGAGTACTATTTATAGATTCAAAAAAGGTTTCCGTGCTAAAAATCGTCGGAACAGTTTCTGAGAAAATCCAGTTCATCCAAAATGGTCAATAAACCCTGGAAAATGGAATATCTCAGGAACCAGGCAGTGTCAGGGCAAAAACTGTAAAAACAATGGAAGAGTACTATTTATAGATCCAAGAAAGCTTTCCGTGCTAAAAATCGTCGGAACAATTTCTGAGAAAAACCAGTTCATCCAAAATGCTCAGTAAAACAAGGAAAATAGAATATCTCAGGAACCAGGCAGTGCCAGGGCAAAAACTGTATAGAGAATGGAAGAGCACTATTTATAGATTCAAAAAAGCTTTCCGTGCTAAAAATCGTCGGAACAATTTCTGAGAAAAACCAGTTCATCCAAAATGCTCAGTAAAATAAGGAAAATAGAATATCTCAGGAACCAGGCAGTGCCAGGGCAAAAACTGTATAGAGAATGGAAGAGCACTATTTGTAGATTCAAGAAAGCTTTTCGTGCAAAAATCGTCGGAACAATTTCTGAGAAAATCCAGTTCATCCAAAATGGTCAGTAAAACCTGGAAAATGGAATATCTCAGGAACAGGGCAGTGTCAGGGCAAAAACTGTATAGAGAATGGAAGAGCACTATTTATAGATTCAAAAAAGCTTTCCGTGCTAAAAATCGTCGGAACTGTTTCTGAGAAAATCCAGTCCATTCAAAATGGTCAGTAAAACTTGGAAAATGGAATATCTCAGGAACCAGGCAGTGTCAGGGCAAAAACTGTATAGGGAATGGAAGAGTACTATTTATAGATTCAAAAAAGTTTTCCGTGCTAAAAATCGTCGGAACAGTTTCTGAGAAAATCCAGTTCATCCAAAATGGTCAGTAGAATCTGGAAAATGAAATATCTCTGGAACAAGGAAGTGTCAGGGCAAAAGCTGTAAAAAGAATGGAAGAGTACTATTTATATATTCAAGAAAGCTTTCCGTGCTAAAAAATCGTCGGAACATTTTCAGAGAAAATCCAGTTCATCCAAAATGGTCAGTAGAACCTGGAAAATTAAATATCTCAGGAACAAGGCAGTGTCAGGGCAAAAACTGTATAGAGAATGGAAGAGCACTATCTATAGATTCAAAAAAGCTTTCCGTGCTAAAAATCGTCAAAACAGTTTCTGAGAAAATCCAGTTCATCCAAAATGGTCAGTAGAACCTGGAAAATTAAATATTTCAAGAACAAGGCAAGTGTCAGGGCAAAAAACTGTATAGGGGATGGAAGAGTACTATTTATAGCTTCAAATGAGCTTTCCGTACTAAAAATCGTCTCAAGAGTTTCTGAGAAAAATCCAGTTCATCCAAAATGGGTCAGTAGAACCTGGAAAATGAAATATCTCAGGAACAAGGCAGTGTCAGGGCAAAAACTGTATAGGGAATGGAGAAGAGTACTATTTATAGATTCAAAAAAGCTTTCCGCGCTAAAAATCGTCGGAACAGTTTCTGAGTAAATAAAGTTCATCCAAAATTTAGTAAAATCTCATTTGAAATTAGGTTTAGTTTTGTATGGTAAATTCAATTAAAATCTTATAACCAGGGCAAGTTTTTATATCCACAAAAAAAATTTAAATATGCGCTTGAAAAAGCACGAAATGGTGAAAATGAATATGTATATAAAAACTAACAAATTTATGTATTCTTATATATTAATGTGTAGAAAAATATGCATTTTTTAACTTTCAATAAAGGATTAAAAAAATATATTTATTTAGTAATTAAAATATAACATTTTTCTTAAAAATTAGATAGATAGATAGATAGATAGATAGATAGATAGATAGATAGATAGATAGATAGATAGATAGATAGATAGATAGATAGATAGATAGATAGATAGATAGATAGATAGATAGATAGATAGATAGATAGATAGATAGATAGATAGATAGATAGATAGATAGATAGATAGATAGATAGATAGATAGATAGATAGATAGATAGATAGATAGATAGATAGATAGATAGATAGATAGATAGATAGATAGATAGATAGATAGATAGATAGATAGATAGATAGATAGATAGATAGATAGATAGATAGATAGATAGATAGATAGATAGATAGATAGATAGATAGATAGATAGATAGATAGATAGATAGATAGATAGATAGATAGATAGATAGATAGATAGATAGATAGATAGATAGATAGATAGATAGATAGATAGATAGATAGATAGATAGATAGATAGATAGATAGATAGATAGATAGATAGATAGATAGATAGATAGATAGATAGATAGATAGATAGATAGATAGATAGATAGATAGATAGATAGATAGATAGATAGATAGATAGATAGATAGATAGATAGATAGATAGATAGATAGATAGATAGATAGATAGATAGATAGATAGATAGATAGATAGATAGATAGATAGATAGATAGATAGATAGATAGATAGATAGATAGATAGATAGATAGATAGATAGATAGATAGATAGATAGATAGATAGATAGATAGATAGATAGATAGATAGATAGATAGATAGATAGATAGATAGATAGATAGATAGATAGATAGATAGATAGATAGATAGATAGATAGATAGATAGATAGATAGATAGATAGATAGATAGATAGATAGATAGATAGATAGATAGATAGATAGATAGATAGATAGATAGATAGATAGATAGATAGATAGATAGATAGATAGATAGATAGATAGATAGATAGATAGATAGATAGATAGATAGATAGATAGATAGATAGATAGATAGATAGATAGATAGATAGATAGATAGATAGATAGATAGATAGATAGATAGATAGATAGATAGATAGATAGATAGATAGATAGATAGATAGATAGATAGATAGATAGATAGATAGATAGATAGATAGATAGATAGATAGATAGATAGATAGATAGATAGATAGATAGATAGATAGATAGATAGATAGATAGATAGATAGATAGATAGATAGATAGATAGATAGATAGATAGATAGATAGATAGATAGATAGATAGATAGATAGATAGATAGATAGATAGATAGATAGATAGATAGATAGATAGATAGATAGATAGATAGATAGATAGATAGATAGATAGATAGATAGATAGATAGATAGATAGATAGATAGATAGATAGATAGATAGATAGATAGATAGATAGATAGATAGATAGATAGATAGATAGATAGATAGATAGATAGATAGATAGATAGATAGATAGATAGATAGATAGATAGATAGATAGATAGATAGATAGATAGATAGATAGATAGATAGATAGATAGATAGATAGATAGATAGATAGATAGATAGATAGATAGATAGATAGATAGATAGATAGATAGATAGATAGATAGATAGATAGATAGATAGATAGATAGATAGATAGATAGATAGATAGATAGATAGATAGATAGATAGATAGATAGATAGATAGATAGATAGATAGATAGATAGATAGATAGATAGATAGATAGATAGATAGATAGATAGATAGATAGATAGATAGATAGATAGATAGATAGATAGATAGATAGATAGATAGATAGATAGATAGATAGATAGATAGATAGATAGATAGATAGATAGATAGATAGATAGATAGATAGATAGATAGATAGATAGATAGATAGATAGATAGATAGATAGATAGATAGATAGATAGATAGATAGATAGATAGATAGATAGATAGATAGATAGATAGATAGATAGATAGATAGATAGATAGATAGATAGATAGATAGATAGATAGATAGATAGATAGATAGATAGATAGATAGATAGATAGATAGATAGATAGATAGATAGATAGATAGATAGATAGATAGATAGATAGATAGATAGATAGATAGATAGATAGATAGATAGATAGATAGATAGATAGATAGATAGATAGATAGATAGATAGATAGATAGATAGATAGATAGATAGATAGATAGATAGATAGATAGATAGATAGATAGATAGATAGATAGATAGATAGATAGATAGATAGATAGATAGATAGATAGATAGATAGATAGATAGATAGATAGATAGATAGATAGATAGATAGATAGATAGATAGATAGATAGATAGATAGATAGATAGATAGATAGATAGATAGATAGATAGATAGATAGATAGATAGATAGATAGATAGATAGATAGATAGATAGATAGATAGATAGATAGATAGATAGATAGATAGATAGATAGATAGATAGATAGATAGATAGATAGATAGATAGATAGATAGATAGATAGATAGATAGATAGATAGATAGATAGATAGATAGATAGATAGATAGATAGATAGATAGATAGATAGATAGATAGATAGATAGATAGATAGATAGATAGATAGATAGATAGATAGATAGATAGATAGATAGATAGATAGATAGATAGATAGATAGATAGATAGATAGATAGATAGATAGATAGATAGATAGATAGATAGATAGATAGATAGATAGATAGATAGATAGATAGATAGATAGATAGATAGATAGATAGATAGATAGATAGATAGATAGATAGATAGATAGATAGATAGATAGATAGATAGATAGATAGATAGATAGATAGATAGATAGATAGATAGATAGATAGATAGATAGATAGATAGATAGATAGATAGATAGATAGATAGATAGATAGATAGATAGATAGATAGATAGATAGATAGATAGATAGATAGATAGATAGATAGATAGATAGATAGATAGATAGATAGATAGATAGATAGATAGATAGATAGATAGATAGATAGATAGATAGATAGATAGATAGATAGATAGATAGATAGATAGATAGATAGATAGATAGATAGATAGATAGATAGATAGATAGATAGATAGATAGATAGATAGATAGATAGATAGATAGATAGATAGATAGATAGATAGATAGATAGATAGATAGATAGATAGATAGATAGATAGATAGATAGATAGATAGATAGATAGATAGATAGATAGATAGATAGATAGATAGATAGATAGATAGATAGATAGATAGATAGATAGATAGATAGATAGATAGATAGATAGATAGATAGATAGATAGATAGATAGATAGATAGATAGATAGATAGATAGATAGATAGATAGATAGATAGATAGATAGATAGATAGATAGATAGATAGATAGATAGATAGATAGATAGATAGATAGATAGATAGATAGATAGATAGATAGATAGATAGATAGATAGATAGATAGATAGATAGATAGATAGATAGATAGATAGATAGATAGATAGATAGATAGATAGATAGATAGATAGATAGATAGATAGATAGATAGATAGATAGATAGATAGATAGATAGATAGATAGATAGATAGATAGATAGATAGATAGATAGATAGATAGATAGATAGATAGATAGATAGATAGATAGATAGATAGATAGATAGATAGATAGATAGATAGATAGATAGATAGATAGATAGATAGATAGATAGATAGATAGATAGATAGATAGATAGATAGATAGATAGATAGATAGATAGATAGATAGATAGATAGATAGATAGATAGATAGATAGATAGATAGATAGATAGATAGATAGATAGATAGATAGATAGATAGATAGATAGATAGATAGATAGATAGATAGATAGATAGATAGATAGATAGATAGATAGATAGATAGATAGATAGATAGATAGATAGATAGATAGATAGATAGATAGATAGATAGATAGATAGATAGATAGATAGATAGATAGATAGATAGATAGATAGATAGATAGATAGATAGATAGATAGATAGATAGATAGATAGATAGATAGATAGATAGATAGATAGATAGATAGATAGATAGATAGATAGATAGATAGATAGATAGATAGATAGATAGATAGATAGATAGATAGATAGATAGATAGATAGATAGATAGATAGATAGATAGATAGATAGATAGATAGATAGATAGATAGATAGATAGATAGATAGATAGATAGATAGATAGATAGATAGATAGATAGATAGATAGATAGATAGATAGATAGATAGATAGATAGATAGATAGATAGATAGATAGATAGATAGATAGATAGATAGATAGATAGATAGATAGATAGATAGATAGATAGATAGATAGATAGATAGATAGATAGATAGATAGATAGATAGATAGATAGATAGATAGATAGATAGATAGATAGATAGATAGATAGATAGATAGATAGATAGATAGATAGATAGATAGATAGATAGATAGATAGATAGATAGATAGATAGATAGATAGATAGATAGATAGATAGATAGATAGATAGATAGATAGATAGATAGATAGATAGATAGATAGATAGATAGATAGATAGATAGATAGATAGATAGATAGATAGATAGATAGATAGATAGATAGATAGATAGATAGATAGATAGATAGATAGATAGATAGATAGATAGATAGATAGATAGATAGATAGATAGATAGATAGATAGATAGATAGATAGATAGATAGATAGATAGATAGATAGATAGATAGATAGATAGATAGATAGATAGATAGATAGATAGATAGATAGATAGATAGATAGATAGATAGATAGATAGATAGATAGATAGATAGATAGATAGATAGATAGATAGATAGATAGATAGATAGATAGATAGATAGATAGATAGATAGATAGATAGATAGATAGATAGATAGATAGATAGATAGATAGATAGATAGATAGATAGATAGATAGATAGATAGATAGATAGATAGATAGATAGATAGATAGATAGATAGATAGATAGATAGATAGATAGATAGATAGATAGATAGATAGATAGATAGATAGATAGATAGATAGATAGATAGATAGATAGATAGATAGATAGATAGATAGATAGATAGATAGATAGATAGATAGATAGATAGATAGATAGATAGATAGATAGATAGATAGATAGATAGATAGATAGATAGATAGATAGATAGATAGATAGATAGATAGATAGATAGATAGATAGATAGATAGATAGATAGATAGATAGATAGATAGATAGATAGATAGATAGATAGATAGATAGATAGATAGATAGATAGATAGATAGATAGATAGATAGATAGATAGATAGATAGATAGATAGATAGATAGATAGATAGATAGATAGATAGATAGATAGATAGATAGATAGATAGATAGATAGATAGATAGATAGATAGATAGATAGATAGATAGATAGATAGATAGATAGATAGATAGATAGATAGATAGATAGATAGATAGATAGATAGATAGATAGATAGATAGATAGATAGATAGATAGATAGATAGATAGATAGATAGATAGATAGATAGATAGATAGATAGATAGATAGATAGATAGATAGATAGATAGATAGATAGATAGATAGATAGATAGATAGATAGATAGATAGATAGATAGATAGATAGATAGATAGATAGATAGATAGATAGATAGATAGATAGATAGATAGATAGATAGATAGATAGATAGATAGATAGATAGATAGATAGATAGATAGATAGATAGATAGATAGATAGATAGATAGATAGATAGATAGATAGATAGATAGATAGATAGATAGATAGATAGATAGATAGATAGATAGATAGATAGATAGATAGATAGATAGATAGATAGATAGATAGATAGATAGATAGATAGATAGATAGATAGATAGATAGATAGATAGATAGATAGATAGATAGATAGATAGATAGATAGATAGATAGATAGATAGATAGATAGATAGATAGATAGATAGATAGATAGATAGATAGATAGATAGATAGATAGATAGATAGATAGATAGATAGATAGATAGATAGATAGATAGATAGATAGATAGATAGATAGATAGATAGATAGATAGATAGATAGATAGATAGATAGATAGATAGATAGATAGATAGATAGATAGATAGATAGATAGATAGATAGATAGATAGATAGATAGATAGATAGATAGATAGATAGATAGATAGATAGATAGATAGATAGATAGATAGATAGATAGATAGATAGATAGATAGATAGATAGATAGATAGATAGATAGATAGATAGATAGATAGGCGGATGGCTGAAAGGTCCACAGATATGTGGGTTAGCTGCGATTAATAAGCAGTCCCCGACCAAGAGCGGCAGAAACCGAGGGCGTACTATAAAAAAGGACAAAAGCTCAATGACGGATCTGTGACGTGGCGAATAGATACCGCCATTAATTTAGGTATCTCACAAAGGGATGCTCTCAAGAGAGGTGCAATAGGAGAGTGACGTCTCCGTGTATCCCAAGTCAACATTCGACATAAATCCAGGAGCGTTTGATCCACAGTGGACGGCTACCTGGTCAGCGTCTGTTTCCCATGTGGGGCGGCTGTTCTACTAACTCCTGGCGGTTAGGTTAAAAACGCTACGGGTAGGATCCCGGAAATAAAAAAACAAATATGGAAAGTACGAATAAGGAAAATTTAGTTACGGTGCAGGGAGTAATGACCCCAGTACCGGCGGCTGAGCGTAGCGCGCAAGCAGGCTACCCGTCGTCGTTATCCCACGACTGCAATGTTACTCTGGTTCCGAGCTTGGCTAGGGTAACAGATAATGCGACAAGTTCAAATACCAACAGGGAAATTACCTCTTCCCAGAGATGTACAGTCATAAAGATGGTTAATTCAAGGAACACTGGAAACGAGCAGTATCCGAACGAGATTGTGTCTTCAAATGACTTTTCAAACGAAACCAATTTCTTATCGGAACTTGGTACCTTAATAGCTGGCCTAATGGATTATGTTAAAAGTAGGAACAATGTTCACCATGCCATCAAAGAGCAAGTAAGGGCGATAAAAGCTGCTTATAACAAGGCGCTTGACGATATGCAGCAATGTAATATTGAACCAAACCGAGAAGCTACAGAACAGGCAACTCAGACCTCCCCAAAAGTCTGGCCAAGTAAGAGAGAACCGAAGCGAAAAAACGAAAAGAACGATGGCTCGGTGAAAACGCCAAAGGCGAAAAGAGCAAAAGAATCTCCGCAGAAGACCAAGAACCAGGCAGTACCACTTACCGAAGAGAATGTGGAGTCCTCTAGAAAAAATACAGACGAACAAGCATCAGAAATTGGATGGGCTGTAAAGCAGAGAAAGAAAAAGAAACGCTTCCGTAAGCCACAGCCGGATAAAATAATAATAACATCAAAAGGAGAAACATCATATGCCGACATACTTAGAAAGATTCGATCCGATCCCGAGTTAAAAGAGTTAGGAGAAAAGGTTAATAAGGTACGTAGAACACAAAACGGTGCAGTGCTTTTGGAACTGAAGCATAACAGCCAAAACTCTAAGGGAAATTTTAACGAAATAATACAGAAGACACTTGATGGTGATTTCGAAGTTAAAACTCGATCAGAAGAAACTTTAATAGTCTGTAAGGATATGGATGATGTAACCACAAGACTAGAAATATGCGAAGCTTTTGCCAAGGAACTGAATTGCGAACTGGATGAAACAATGGTCAAGTCTATGTGGAGAACTTATGGAGGTACGCAATCTGCCATAATAGGACTCCCAACAACATTGGCGAGAAGAGCACTTGAGCTCCGTAAGATAAGAATAGGATGGTCCATATGTCGGATAAGAGAAACGAAAACACTTACCAAATGTTTTCGATGTCTTGAGTTCGGACACATATCAAAGTTTTGTAAAGCGGAAAATGACAGGTCAAAGAACTGCATAAAATGCGGTCATGAAGGTCATATCGCGAAAAACTGTAACGGAGAACTAAACTGCATGCTATGCAAAGCCTACGGAGAGTTGGATTTAAAACATGTAGCAGGAAGCTATAGATGTCCAATTTTCCAGAAAGCATTAAATAACAAATATATATGAGATTCATCCAACTCAACATAAACCACTGTGCCATAGCTCAAGATCTGTTAAAACAGACAATTTTCGAGGAAAAAATAGATGTCGCACTTATTTGCGAACAATACAAAGATTTGAACAAAAATATTTGGGAACACGATCTACTAGCGAAATCTGCAGTATGGGCTTGTGGGAACATAGCCATAGAGGAAGGCTCAAAGCAACCGGAAGAAGGTTTTGTTAGAACAAAGATTGGGGGAATATATATCTACAGCTGCTATATGCCTCCAAACATACCATTGTCGGATTACGAAAGACTTATAGACAACCTTGTAAAGGACGCAGCAGACCACAATCCAGTTGTCATTGGTGGTGATTTTAATGCCTGGGCCCGAGACTGGGGTAGCAGGAGAACAAACGAAAGGGGTAAAGTACTTTTAGATGCCTTTTCAAGACTGGATGTAACTCTTGCAAACTGTGGAGAAACATATACGTTTAGAAGAGCAGGTATCGGGTCAATAGTTGACTTAACCTTTGTTAGTACATGCCTAGCTAGAGACATGAATTGGCAGGTCAGCGAACGATATACTCACAGCGACCACCAAGCTATTCTGTTTACTATAAAAACCAGAGGACCAGCACGTTTACCACATGGGAAAACACTATTCAAAGGCTGGGCAAACAAAAAATTTGATCCAGTTACTTTTGAAGAATCGTTCGGTACCCAATATATCGAAGATGGAACGATATCCAACATGATCGAACAACTTTCACAAGCATTAAAGACCGCATGCGATGCATCCATGCCATTAAAACGGTCAAACAACAGGAGGAAAGAAAACTACTGGTGGAACGATACCATTGCAGAATTGAGAAAAAAGTGCTTACAGGCTAGACGAAAGTACCAGCGAAGCAGATCTCGTCCCAACCATCTGACAATGAGAGAGGCATATCACCAGACAAGAAAGGACTTACAAAGGGCCATCAACAGTAGCAAATCCAATTGTTTTAAACAGCTATGTAACGAAGCGGATTCTAACCCGTGGGGTAACGCTTATCGTATTGTAATGTCGCGTCTTAAAGGGGCAAAGTCCCCTCAGATTTCTTGCCCACGTCTCATAGATAAAATAGTGAAGGTCTTATTTCCAGACGGAGAGAAATGCACAGATATAACGATCAGTTCCCCGCAACAAGATATACATATAACAGAAGAGGAAATCACCAATATATGTTCAAAGATTGGGGATAATAAAGCCCCAGGCTTAGACTGTATTCCCAATAAGGCTTTGAAACAAGCCCTTAAGCTGAAACCAACATTATTTATCAGGATCTTTCGAAAATGTCTTATGGAAGGCATATTTCCGGACAACTGGAAGAAACAAAAACTCATACTCATACCTAAACCAGGAAAAGTCCTAGGAGACCCCCAATCGTATCGACCCATATGTTTGTTAGACACAATAGGCAAGTGCCTGGAGCGTATTATATATAACAGACTATCGACAGTTGTTGAGAGCATGCATGGTCTCTCCGAGAGACAGTTCGGGTTCAGGAGAGCGAAATCAACCCTAGACGCCATATCATTTGTAACTGAGTCAGCCAAGCGGGCAATAAGCGGAAGTGGCAAAGACAGGAAATACTGTGCTGTCATAACTCTTGACATCAAGAATGCCTTCAACTCTGCCGGATGGAACCACATTATATCATCATTAAGACGTATAAATATACCAGAGTACCTTATAAAAATAATCAAAAATTATTTTTCTAATAGAACTCTGTTGGTTGAAACAGAGAACGGCATAAAGACGTATAACATCACATCAGGTGTCCCACAAGGCTCTGTACTAGGGCCATTGTTGTGGAACATTATGTACAATGGAGTATTTGACTTAAAAATCCCTGAGGAAGCTTGCGTGATCGGCTTTGCCGACGATATCGCGATACTAGTGCAGGCAAGATTCTTAGACGAAGTACAACTGTATGCAAACGAGGCAATCGCAACTATTAGAAACTGGTTGTCATCAATGAACCTCAACCTAGCTGAACACAAAACGGAGTTAGTACTAATTAGCGGTAAGAGAAAGAGAGAACATCTAACCGTGAGGGTAGGCGATGTCTCAATAACCTCGTCGGAGGCCATAAAGTATTTGGGCATAATGATCGATGACCGACTTAATTTTAAAAGGCAAATGGAATACGCATGTAATAAGGCAGCTGGAGTTACGAATGCATTAGCAAGAATGATGCCAAATATCGGGGGACCACGACCAAGTCGCAGATTGCTGATTTCTACAGTTACCAACTCAGTACTACTATATGGTACACCAATTTGGGAAGGCCGACTAAGAAACTCCTCGAAGAAAGAGATGCTCTCAGTATTTAGAAGAAGCTGCCTAAGAGTCTGTTGCGGATATAGAACTATATCAGCGGAAGCGGCAAGTGTTGTATCGGGATCTGTTCCAATAGAAATTTTAGCCAAAGAACTAGCAAACGTCTACAGACAATTTTCTCAAAATGACAATGTCTCCAGAAGCAGTATTCGGAAAACTGAAAAAGAAAAGACGGTAGAAAATTGGCAAAGACAATGGGAAAATTCTCCTAAAGGTCGATGGACCTACAGACTAATCCCACGCATAGAGACATGGATAAACCGCCGTCATGGTGAGATAAACTACAACCTGACACAATTTATCACAGGACACGGAGGATATAGAAGCTACCTCCACAGATTCGGACATGACACCTCTCCTATGTGTCCAGAATGCACACAAGAAATTGAAAATGCAGAACATGTAACATTCAAATGTCCCCGATTTGAAAGTTTAAGAGCAAGAATGTCGATTCATATTGGCGAAAACATAACAGCAGATAATGTTATTAGCGTAATACTGAAATCCCAAGAAAACTGGGATGCATTTAACACGTTTCTCACGGCAGTCCACTTGAAACTCAGTAAAGCGGAAAACATCCGTAAGGCCTCACACACTCGTGGGGAATCGGGTGATACAATAAATGGTGTATAGGCTATAAATGGCCGTCGAGCCCCGCGAAGTAATACCAATCGGCAGTGCCGCGGGGTTCTGGAATGACCGGGGGTGTGGTTTAGTACGTAAGAGTCGTGCATGTTTTCCAATACGGGTTGGATACATCTTTTTAAGATTCCACACCTCCAACGAAAAAACAAAAAAAAAAAAAAAAAAAAGATAGATAGATAGATAGATAGATAGATAGATAGATAGATAGATAGATAGATAGATAGATAGATAGATAGATAGATAGATAGATAGATAGATAGATAGATAGATAGATAGATAGATAGATAGATAGATAGATAGATAGATAGATAGATAGATAGATAGATAGATAGATAGATAGATAGATAGATAGATAGATAGATAGATAGATAGATAGATAGATAGATAGATAGATAGATAGATAGATAGATAGATAGATAGATAGATAGATAGATAGATAGATAGATAGATAGATAGATAGATAGATAGATAGATAGATAGATAGATAGATAGATAGATAGATAGATAGATAGATAGATAGATAGATAGATAGATAGATAGATAGATAGATAGATAGATAGATAGATAGATAGATAGATAGATAGATAGATAGATAGATAGATAGATAGATAGATAGATAGATAGATAGATAGATAGATAGATAGATAGATAGATAGATAGATAGATAGATAGATAGATAGATAGATAGATAGATAGATAGATAGATAGATAGATAGATAGATAGATAGATAGATAGATAGATAGATAGATAGATAGATAGATAGATAGATAGATAGATAGATAGATAGATAGATAGATAGATAGATAGATAGATAGATAGATAGATAGATAGATAGATAGATAGATAGATAGATAGATAGATAGATAGATAGATAGATAGATAGATAGATAGATAGATAGATAGATAGATAGATAGATAGATAGATAGATAGATAGATAGATAGATAGATAGATAGATAGATAGATAGATAGATAGATAGATAGATAGATAGATAGATAGATAGATAGATAGATAGATAGATAGATAGATAGATAGATAGATAGATAGATAGATAGATAGATAGATAGATAGATAGATAGATAGATAGATAGATAGATAGATAGATAGATAGATAGATAGATAGATAGATAGATAGATAGATAGATAGATAGATAGATAGATAGATAGATAGATAGATAGATAGATAGATAGATAGATAGATAGATAGATAGATAGATAGATAGATAGATAGATAGATAGATAGATAGATAGATAGATAGATAGATAGATAGATAGATAGATAGATAGATAGATAGATAGATAGATAGATAGATAGATAGATAGATAGATAGATAGATAGATAGATAGATAGATAGATAGATAGATAGATAGATAGATAGATAGATAGATAGATAGATAGATAGATAGATAGATAGATAGATAGATAGATAGATAGATAGATAGATAGATAGATAGATAGATAGATAGATAGATAGATAGATAGATAGATAGATAGATAGATAGATAGATAGATAGATAGATAGATAGATAGATAGATAGATAGATAGATAGATAGATAGATAGATAGATAGATAGATAGATAGATAGATAGATAGATAGATAGATAGATAGATAGATAGATAGATAGATAGATAGATAGATAGATAGATAGATAGATAGATAGATAGATAGATAGATAGATAGATAGATAGATAGATAGATAGATAGATAGATAGATAGATAGATAGATAGATAGATAGATAGATAGATAGATAGATAGATAGATAGATAGATAGATAGATAGATAGATAGATAGATAGATAGATAGATAGATAGATAGATAGATAGATAGATAGATAGATAGATAGATAGATAGATAGATAGATAGATAGATAGATAGATAGATAGATAGATAGATAGATAGATAGATAGATAGATAGATAGATAGATAGATAGATAGATAGATAGATAGATAGATAGATAGATAGATAGATAGATAGATAGATAGATAGATAGATAGATAGATAGATAGATAGATAGATAGATAGATAGATAGATAGATAGATAGATAGATAGATAGATAGATAGATAGATAGATAGATAGATAGATAGATAGATAGATAGATAGATAGATAGATAGATAGATAGATAGATAGATAGATAGATAGATAGATAGATAGATAGATAGATAGATAGATAGATAGATAGATAGATAGATAGATAGATAGATAGATAGATAGATAGATAGATAGATAGATAGATAGATAGATAGATAGATAGATAGATAGATAGATAGATAGATAGATAGATAGATAGATAGATAGATAGATAGATAGATAGATAGATAGATAGATAGATAGATAGATAGATAGATAGATAGATAGATAGATAGATAGATAGATAGATAGATAGATAGATAGATAGATAGATAGATAGATAGATAGATAGATAGATAGATAGATAGATAGATAGATAGATAGATAGATAGATAGATAGATAGATAGATAGATAGATAGATAGATAGATAGATAGATAGATAGATAGATAGATAGATAGATAGATAGATAGATAGATAGATAGATAGATAGATAGATAGATAGATAGATAGATAGATAGATAGATAGATAGATAGATAGATAGATAGATAGATAGATAGATAGATAGATAGATAGATAGATAGATAGATAGATAGATAGATAGATAGATAGATAGATAGATAGATAGATAGATAGATAGATAGATAGATAGATAGATAGATAGATAGATAGATAGATAGATAGATAGATAGATAGATAGATAGATAGATAGATAGATAGATAGATAGATAGATAGATAGATAGATAGATAGATAGATAGATAGATAGATAGATAGATAGATAGATAGATAGATAGATAGATAGATAGATAGATAGATAGATAGATAGATAGATAGATAGATAGATAGATAGATAGATAGATAGATAGATAGATAGATAGATAGATAGATAGATAGATAGATAGATAGATAGATAGATAGATAGATAGATAGATAGATAGATAGATAGATAGATAGATAGATAGATAGATAGATAGATAGATAGATAGATAGATAGATAGATAGATAGATAGATAGATAGATAGATAGATAGATAGATAGATAGATAGATAGATAGATAGATAGATAGATAGATAGATAGATAGATAGATAGATAGATAGATAGATAGATAGATAGATAGATAGATAGATAGATAGATAGATAGATAGATAGATAGATAGATAGATAGATAGATAGATAGATAGATAGATAGATAGATAGATAGATAGATAGATAGATAGATAGATAGATAGATAGATAGATAGATAGATAGATAGATAGATAGATAGATAGATAGATAGATAGATAGATAGATAGATAGATAGATAGATAGATAGATAGATAGATAGATAGATAGATAGATAGATGATAGATAGATAGATAGATAGATAGATAGATAGATAGATAGATAGATAGATAGATAGATAGATAGATAGATAGATAGATAGATAGATAGATAGATAGATAGATAGATAGATAGATAGATAGATAGATAGATAGATAGATAGATAGATAGATAGATAGATAGATAGATAGATAGATAGATAGATAGATAGATAGATAGATAGATAGATAGATAGATAGATAGATAGATAGATAGATAGATAGATAGATAGATAGATAGATAGATAGATAGATAGATAGATAGATAGATAGATAGATAGATAGATAGATAGATAGATAGATAGATAGATAGATAGATAGATAGATAGATAGATAGATAGATAGATAGATAGATAGATAGATAGATAGATAGATAGATAGATAGATAGATAGATAGATAGATAGATAGATAGATAGATAGATAGATAGATAGATAGATAGATAGATAGATAGATAGATAGATAGATAGATAGATAGATAGATAGATAGATAGATAGATAGATAGATAGATAGATAGATAGATAGATAGATAGATAGATAGATAGATAGATAGATAGATAGATAGATAGATAGATAGATAGATAGATAGATAGATAGATAGATAGATAGATAGATAGATAGATAGATAGATAGATAGATAGATAGATAGATAGATAGATAGATAGATAGATAGATAGATAGATAGATAGATAGATAGATATAGATAGATAGATAGATAGATAGATAGATAGATAGATAGATAGATAGATAGATAGATAGATAGATAGATAGATAGATAGATAGATAGATAGATAGATAGATAGATAGATAGATAGATAGATAGATAGATAGATAGATAGATAGATAGATAGATAGATAGATAGATAGATAGATAGATAGATAGATAGATAGATAGATAGATAGATAGATAGATAGATAGATAGATAGATAGATAGATAGATAGATAGATAGATAGATAGATAGATAGATAGATAGATAGATAGATAGATAGATAGATAGATAGATAGATAGATAGATAGATAGATAGATAGATAGATAGATAGATAGATAGATAGATAGATAGATAGATAGATAGATAGATAGATAGATAGATAGATAGATAGATAGATAGATAGATAGATAGATAGATAGATAGATAGATAGATAGATAGATAGATAGATAGATAGATAGATAGATAGATAGATAGATAGATAGATAGATAGATAGATAGATAGATAGATAGATAGATAGATAGATAGATAGATAGATAGATAGATAGATAGATAGATAGATAGATAGATAGATAGATAGATAGATAGATAGATAGATAGATAGATAGATAGATAGATAGATAGATAGATAGATAGATAGATAGATAGATAGATAGATAGATAGATAGATAGATAGATAGATAGATAGATAGATAGATAGATAGATAGATATAGATAGATAGATAGATAGATAGATAGATAGATAGATAGATAGATAGATAGATAGATAGATAGATAGATAGATAGATAGATAGATAGATAGATAGATAGATAGATAGATAGATAGATAGATAGATAGATAGATAGATAGATAGATAGATAGATAGATAGATAGATAGATAGATAGATAGATAGATAGATAGATAGATAGATAGATAGATAGATAGATAGATAGATAGATAGATAGATAGATAGATAGATAGATAGATAGATAGATAGATAGATAGATAGATAGATAGATAGATAGATAGATAGATAGATAGATAGATAGATAGATAGATAGATAGATAGATAGATAGATAGATAGATAGATAGATAGATAGATAGATAGATAGATAGATAGATAGATAGATAGATAGATAGATAGATAGATAGATAGATAGATAGATAGATAGATAGATAGATAGATAGATAGATAGATAGATAGATAGATAGATAGATAGATAGATAGATAGATAGATAGATAGATAGATAGATAGATAGATAGATAGATAGATAGATAGATAGATAGATAGATAGATAGATAGATAGATAGATAGATAGATAGATAGATAGATAGATAGATAGATAGATAGATAGATAGATAGATAGATAGATTAGATAGATAGATAGATAGATAGATAGATAGATAGATAGATAGATAGATAGATAGATAGATAGATAGATAGATAGATAGATAGATAGATAGATAGATAGATAGATAGATAGATAGATAGATAGATAGATAGATAGATAGATAGATAGATAGATAGATAGATAGATAGATAGATAGATAGATAGATAGATAGATAGATAGATAGATAGATAGATAGATAGATAGATAGATAGATAGATAGATAGATAGATAGATAGATAGATAGATAGATAGATAGATAGATAGATAGATAGATAGATAGATAGATAGATAGATAGATAGATAGATAGATAGATAGATAGATAGATAGATAGATAGATAGATAGATAGATAGATAGATAGATAGATAGATAGATAGATAGATAGATAGATAGATAGATAGATAGATAGATAGATAGATAGATAGATAGATAG